>CM069550.1:34587500-40077500 GCA_035773235.1 Eospalax fontanierii | reverse complement strand
TGTTAGCCTCTGGTCTCTGCATGCATACATGGCTGTGTGTATGCACACAGATGCAACACACACACACACACACACACACACACACATACTCCGAGGTTTTCTTCTGAGATGCATTAGCTACTTTTTGTGTCACTGTGACAGAATAATTTCAGTGATGCATAGCTGTATTTAGCTCACTATTTTAAAGGATTTCAGTGCGTCACAGTGGGTGTGACAATGGAAGCATATGGTGGAGGCTGTACACACAACAACATTCCAGAGAACAGAGCAGAGTTCTGGACCAGAGCAGAGGGAGGTGGGGCTAAATCGCAAAGGTAGGTCTGCCCCTACCCTAGTGAGCTAAATCCGTCAGCCAAGTCCAGACTCTTAAAACTCCCACAGCCTCCTAAAGCAGTGCTATCAGCTGTGGGATAGTCATTTGAAACAGGAGCTTACAAAGGGCCCCTCAGATTCCAACCATAACAGGCACGAGCCTTATCACACGCTCACCTTCCCTTTGCATGGCACATCAAATGCTTACATGTAATAATACCATTCAACAAACAAATCCAGTCAAATCAGTGATCAAGTAGGATTTATTGTTATTACACAGAACAAAAATTTATAGCTTTGAGAACTGACATGACTTCCTCAAGATAAGATGGAAAAGCAATAAATTAGACGTCGTCTCCCATTTATAAGCCCTATGATGCTTCTAAAATTGATACCCCACATCATTGTCTGTTTCTTTCAGTTCGCTTCATTGAAAGACATGCAATAGCACTATTTGAGATACACGGGAGGACAGCTTTTCAGGACCATTACAGAATGACACGCAGGCCCTTACTGCCAGCATTCTGTTGATGTGTCTAACAGGGACACTTTCTATATTACATTGATCTCTTACCTTCTTGGTTTCCAACAATACCTCATGCTTTGGTGGAGGATCACTATCCATTGTTCAAGTTCTACAAAGCAGTGCCAAAGTTCCCCCTATTTTTCCAGAAAAAAAAATCAGAGCACCTTCATATAGATAAGCAATTGACAACATGCTCTGATGGTGTAGAATGATCAAGGTAAATAGATTTACTGTCCTAATATTTAAGAAACCTTCAGTGAGATGCAAAATGACCGGCATAGGGTCCTTTAAACACTAGTTATTCCATTAATGATTTTGATGATGAGTAAAAGGAAAATAATTATGGACCTGAGATGGTATCTTGTAGACCTCTATCTACAGAGGAAGTGATCCACGGTCCCAATTTCTCCTATCTGACATCTGTTGCCTTCTTTGCACAGAGGCTGTTTCCAAAGAATGGCCAGCCATGATAGGAATTTCAGGAATACATGTGTCTCCTCTGGAAGCCTACTTTAGCTTATGAACTCTCTGCTATCCCTCCTTAGGTAAACAGTGGTCTACAATGCTTCTAACAAACATTCTTTTCTTCACTCTTTCCTTGATAGGATTCAGACTGGCATCAGATGAGGACTGACATCTTCTGGATGCCTCTTCTGTTGTCTCTACATTATTTTCACTAATTAAACTTTCCATATTTAATTACATATTGGTATACACACCTTGGAAGAACTGGACAAGGAGGCAGATAAGTTTATATATGTCAGCATCAGCTAAATATATATAAATCTACATATATATAATTTTAATGAAGTATGAAGATTATTACATCCTCTGATGATTGTTCTGTACCATATCTTGCCGAGATACCCATAAAAGTCCATGATTTCCATATCCATCTTGAGATTATGAAAAAAACTCAAAGACAAGCCTGGGCCTGACTACTGACCTGGGCTGACAAGCTAAGCTTGTGAGGTACAAATAGTAGGCGAAATAAAGTGATGGTTGACGCGACCCACTGAAGCACCTTGACCAGAAGACATTGCACCACAGAATTGAAGGAAATCAGAACTGGCAGAGGCAGTTAGTTTTAAGTCCAGGGCCTTGGGTCAAAACTTGGAAAGGAATGCTTCACCCTCTCCCAAAGGAGGATCCTCCCCCACTTTCCTTGGTATTGGCCGCTTCTGAATTGACAAGAAATGGAGCAGCAGAGCCATTCTTTAGTAAATTGTTGTGGCCAAGATAAGAATTCCTTCCAATATTTTTTTGCAGCAAGATTGTTGTCTGTAACTGGCTTCACTTAAGACTAGTGCACCCCAAAACTTTGTTAAATGGCATGTACAGCAGAACATTAATGCCTGAAGGATTCATTCCTCACTTGCTTCAATCTAATACGAGGGCAGCACTCTGCAGACTCTTCTATTTTTTCCAGGAATTTGTTTTTGCTTTGTCTGGTTCTATACCTTATGTAATCAGTTCCCATTAGGGTAAATTAGGCCAAAGTTTTGCTCAGGTTGAGGTACCTGGGATATGGCTCAATGGGCAGGAGCATTTGCTCTGCAAGCTTGAGAAACTGAGTTAGAAATCTTACCACCCATGTTAAAAACAGGACATGGCTGCATGTTCCTCTAACCCCAGCACTGGAAGGTACAGACAGCAAGCTAGGTGGATCCTCAGAGAATGCTGGCTAGCTGGCCTAGTCCAAAAGGCAAGCTTCTGGTTCAGTGAGAAACCCTGTCTCAAGACAATAAGATGGAGAATAATGGAGAAAGATGCCTGATGTTCTGCTCTGGCATCCGTGTGCACATATGCCTGCACACTCATAATGTGCATGCACCACACACATGTATGCCATACACACACACATAAATGTAGACACAGATACGTACATACTGACAGACAGACAGGCACACACACACAGAGCTTGAATATTGTTTGGATACACATATACAAATTTCCCAAAGATCGTGTTAAAGTACAGATTTTAGCTCAGAAGAATGGAAAGGGACCAAATTAGGTCCTAGCTCAGTCATCCTAAGAACAGAAAATGGCCAAATTAATGCTATTAGACTGAGGCCCTAGAGCAATATTCTCCAAGCTGAGAAGGCATCTCATGGACAGGTAGTTGAAATGTATATTTCTGGGCCATGCTGCACACACCTTGGTTCAGTAGGTCTGCCTTAAGACCCAAGGTTTCTTATCTGTAGTGAACTTTCATGTGATGTTAATTGCTAGGGCCTCTGGACTACACTCAGTATGAGAATTGAGGAACATATCTATTGGATAGACTTTTCTCATCAATTCCTAGATATATGAATGAACTTTTTCATCATTGCCAAAAAATAGCTGACAGAAAAAAACCTAGTCAGAGAAAGATTTGTTTTGGCTCACTGTTTCAGAGGGTTCCATTTGCGACGGCAGGGAGGTCAGGGCAAAGTAGCTCACATCATGGTGGTCGGCAAGCTGAGGAAATGGGAAGAGGAAGGTCATGGCACGATATAATCCCACAGAGCAGCCCGACTTCTGCTAGGCCCACTTCTCACCTTTCCTGATTTCCCAATAATGCTATCATATTATGAATCCACCCAGGGGTTAATTTACTCATTAAGTCAGAACCTCCATTATCTCACTATCTCTGTCCAGAGTGACACCTGCAGTGTTGTTCTTTGCTGATCTCTTAGATGATTCCCTGTTCAACCAAGGTGACAAGATTAATCACCATAGAAACCCTGGGTCTTTCTGCTCTCTGATTATTTGATTTGTATGAGGGAAGGGGGTTTGAAAAACTTACTGCATTCTTTCACTTGGAACAAATTCATTCTGTTTTCAAATTTGTCTTTGGGACAGGGGGAAATGCTTATCACTGCGGGCTCTAGGACTGGGAAGAAATGAGAGTCATTTGAGAATACCCTTTCTTTAAGAGCCCTGACTCAGTTGGACCCTCTGTGACCTCCCACTTTTAGTTCTTAGAATGAATAGGCTAGGCAACACCTTAATTCTGTAATTTGTATTTTACCTCTGCTTCAGTACTGATCTCAGGGATGCCAGGAAAATCATGGACCTCTGAAAACAGTGCAAACTACCTGGCATAGAAATTCTTTAAGAATTGAGACCTGTTTCTATGGAGACTGCCTGTGAAAGATGGGGCATCTCTTTATAAGACAATCCCTCTGTACATCCTGGGTACCTGAGGCTGTGATTAGTTCATTAAATACAGGGTCACATGTGAATCTTGTGCCAGTCCAATAAACAAATGAGAAAGCAGAGGTGGCCACCATGTGTCACAGACCTGTTTGTCCAACGCTGTGCTTTAGACTTATACAACTGGTGCTTTGTGGACCAACCGCATCAGCACCGCCCAGGAACGAGTTAGAAATGTTGAATGCAGACTCCACCTCCTAACCACTTGATCTGAGTCTTATTTAATGGGATCCCAAGTTATGCCTGTGAATTTAGGGCCATGCTCAGACCCTTTCTGACACATTGCCTCTTTAACAAGACAGGATTTCTGCAGAGTCATTTTCTTTATTGGAAATACTTTAGCACAGATCCGGTGAGACATCAAAGGCAGTGTTTTCATCACTGGCAAAGAGTGGCTTGAATGCTTTGGGAGGAGGGTTGTTTGGCAGAACATCACAGTTCAGGGAAAGCTGCGTGTGCTGACACAGGCGATTCCAGCTTTTCTGGGCTGTACTTGGGAACTGACAGGCAAGTCCCTATTCAGAAGTAAATTGGATTACAGAACACAGCTTGTTTTCCTAGAGCCTGTCTTGATGGAGGGATTGCTCAACTTCTTCTGCAAGGGTCTTCAAGATGGTGGAGGTGGAGCAAGGAAGAATCATATCTCGTTTGGCTTTTCCTGGAACACAGAAGATTAGAAAGAAATAATAGGGGACCAAAGACATTTAGACTCAGCAAAGCAGAGACCACTGTAGGAGAAATGTACAAAACATGACAACCCTGCCAACTGCCAGTATTTAAGGTGTTCAGACTTGAGTAGATAGACATGAGTAGATAATGAAAGTGCGGCACACATACACAATGGAAGTTTAGTCAGCCATAAAGAAAAATAGTGAAATTTTCATGTAAGTAGATGGAACTGGAAATTATTATATTAAGTGAGGCAATCCACATACTCAGAAAAACAAGTACACTCTCTGATTTTATATATATATATATGTGTGTGTGTGTGTGTGTGTGTGTTCATACAGAAATGTGTATGAGTGGAGGTCACGAAATTAGAAGGGGGCTGATGAGAGGGGAAGTGAGGCTTTAGGAAGACGGTGAGGGGAGAGAGGGTCCAGAAGGCTAAAACGGAGCACTGGGGCAGACGGAGGACAGCAGTGGAAGAAGAAGGTCATCCAAAACACAGACTCTATGCAAAGGCCATTGTGAAATCCATTACTTTGTGTACTAATTTTATATTTTCAGATTTAAAAAGCGGAGGGCAGGGAGGCCATGAGAGACAGTTAGTAGGCATGTTACCGATTATGCAAGTGATCTCACATTCCATCCTGCCTCTCCCAGTGGTGCAATAGAAAGCATCTCTGCAGTCTTTAAATATGGTATGTCAGGTATTCTGATTCACCATGATGAGTAACACACAGCAGAAGTGGGAAAGTCAGGTCACCTGAGACTTGGAAACTGTTCTTGTTTCCAATCCCTTAGTTGGAATCTCACAGAGATGCCAGGTGATCAAGCCTAGCCTAGCCTCTGAGAAGATGAGAGAAATCTGAACCATAGCACAGACATACCAGTGGAAAGTATCATGGTGGACCAAACACAGTCTCCTAGGAGAACCTCATTCAAGACAGCGTGAGACTGCAAAATCACAGAAGACCCGTTAATGGGAGAAAATGATTATACCTGTTTCTCCATATGTATGGGCTCCTTTTTTGAAACCAATCATATATACTGGCCTCCCTCGAAGATACTGCTTTCTGTTGCTTCTCCTAGCCAGACACATTTTGGATCTTCTGAATAAAATCAAAAGCTGTAGTTACTCAAAAATGCAAGCCATGAAATAAAATAGTCACAGCTACAAGAAGGATGTTAAAAGTCCCCAATTTTCATCTAAATTAGAAACTCAGTGAAATAGCATTGTATTCCCAGAGCATACTAAATGAAAAAGGCAGACCACTGCTTAGTACTGGTACAGATCTGGAGTTGTGAATGCCATAAACTGCTGGCTGGATGGTTGGTTGGTACAACCACTTTGGATAATTGCTTGGCATTATTCATTATAACTTATGGTACGCATATTTTTAACCTAAAATTCTACTCCTGTGTATCAGGAAAATTAAGAAGATTCACCAAAATATTTATAGCAGGGTTATTTGTAGCAGTGACAGAGAATACCTCACATCATTATCTATCATAGCCTGGATAGACAATACTCTAGTATAGATTTTCAAAGAATATGATATGGCTGTGAAAATCAATGATTTACAATTCTCTCTAACATAATACCTTTCATAAAACTTGGGATAAATAAAGTCAAAAGAAGGTATATTGTATTATTCCATTTACTTTAGGTCATAGATAGGAAAAGTTATTCTATGATACTGGAAAAACATGCTAATTTGCTATGAAGAATGGGTGTCAGGGTAAGTATAACAGGGTTTTGGGGTGCTGGTGATCTTCCTGACTTGAAGGCTACACTTTCTTTTCTACGTAAAAAATTTATCACTTTACAAGTAGATATTGATATGATAGAAAAACTGTTTTTTAATAAAAATATTTTAGGAGGAAGTGCTGGGTGTGATGATGCATGCCTTTAATCTCAGTACTTGAGAGACAGATGCAAGTGGATCTCTGAGTCTGAGTCCAGCCTGGTCTATATAGTGAGTTCCAGACCAGCTGGTAGTATAGGAAGACTCTGTCTCAAAACAACAAAATAAATTAAAAAAAATATTTTAGAAGGACACAGAGAAGAGCTTTGGGCTGACATGCATCTCTGTATAAACACAGTTTTGCTCTCTAATGTACATTGACTTCTCTGAGCTTCAAAGTCTTCGTTTGCATAATGATGACAATTCAGTATTACTACAGTCCTTTTGAAGATTACAGTTAAGATGTATGCAATGCTCTCTGTCCATAAAATGTTATTTTCTTCCCCCTTTCCTCTTGAAAATGCTTTAAATTTCTCTAAGTCCCCCAGAAATGTGGTGTACAACATTTTTATTATAATTTTAATGAAACTACATTCTCCATGTTTCTTCCCCCTAAAAAAGAGAGAGGGAGAAAGAGCGAATGAAAGAGAAAAAGAAAACAATCTTCAGATCCTTTCCTGTCTCGTGGTTTATACCGTAATCATTCTGAGTTCAGTGCTATATCTAAAAGTGTCCTATCACCACATGTCATTCTACTGTCATTTACTAGCCTTCATTTTCCTTTGGGCTTTGCTGATGATTTTCCTGTTTCTGCATTTTATGTAATGACCAACGGTAATTTGGAGTAAAGAGTGAGTTCCTCAAGGGACTGAAGAATAGTGAATCAAAATCAGTAAATAATAACTGATTTTGTCCAACTTAAAGACTTAGAGCCATTCATCCTTCAGCCTTCAGCTTCAAAATGATCCCGAGGCATAAATAGATGAATCATGTAGGAACAGTCTGTCCTGGCTTCTTACTGTGCCAGAAGTGGAGGCCCAGCCACTGTGGGTGGCATGCAGCAGTAGGAAATCCTGACTCCAACTTCCTGTGTTCCTGTTCTCAAGCTTTTTGCAGTCACCTCATTAGAAAGATGCTGCAAGGCAGATTAGCGATGTTGTGAGAACTGGCTGCTCCCCAGAGCTCCTCTCTACAACATCCATATGAATGCACACACACATGCACACACCCAAGCCCATGTCTAAAATCCCATATTGCTACGATAGTTCGCCAGCCCATAATATGACCTTTATGAAGCCAAGGCTTTGGCAAGAAGTAAAGCACTCAAGGGGCTTAGGCAGATGGAGAAGCTGATTTCATCTATTCTCCTGCTTTGCTTAGACTTGAACTCTACTGTTCCGGATCTTGATTTCAGAGATAACAAAAACTGATTTAGTCATGAAGAAGAGGACTGAAATGGAATACAATATCACATCACCTGCTTAACATGCATCTGAATAATCATTTATTGAAGAAAGCTGATAGAGAATAATCGTGTCTATAATAACAGAGCACCATGCAGTGCTGTAGAGTGAGCATGCTTCCCAACAGGCCTGTGAGGTACACAGTACCCCGTGGTCATCTGACAAGTAAGGGACTGGAGCCCCTGAAGGGAAATTGGACTGAAACTCAAGTCTTCACATTCTCATCAGCACCTTTTTTTCTTACCCTCCTTAGGCAATCCACTAATAACATTACAGTGCCTATGCTTAGTGATATATTGACGGGTGCACTGAATACAAAAAGGTCTGTGTAAAGGGTATAGGCAAGAGCAATGGCACACTGAGATGATACGAGGCTTAAGGACTGAATGTCTGAAGCCTGTTCATTGATCAAAGAAAGCTTGGAAGGACCTGGGAATTTGAGACTGGGAATTTGGAGGACCTTAATCACTTCATCTCTGAAGTTGAAGGGTTGGATATGTGACCTTCAGCCAGATCATACTAACTCATCATGCTTACTCATTTAGGTGTAGATGTGACTTCTGGAGAAGAGCAAATGCAACAGTGAGTTCAATGTGGTGGTTTGAATCTGGAAATGGACGTTTGTTTAGTGAGAGGTGGGATGGGAGAGTCTACGAAACAAGAAATAAAAAGCTAAATAGAGTAACAGGAAGATGATCAAAGAGCTGTTTCAAGGACACTGATGATAGTGTGAATATGGACAAGAATTCCTGTTTTCAGGTCACTGATGATTTAATGTGCTATTGCATGAGGCTCTGGAGGAGAAGTTTGGAGAAGGTGGGGTTCTGGTTCTCTCTCTATCTCATCTCTCTCAAAGAGACGAGAGAGAGAGAGAGAGAGAGAGAGAGAGAGAGAGAGAGAGAGAGAGAGAGAGCTACAGACAATTCTATTAGTTTAAAAGAAAAACACTCCAGGACAGGCAAGCTATAAATCTTAAAAGCTGTTGGAAGAGTAGGAAAAACCAGTCATGCCATTTAAGCAAGCATGGAGGTCAGCCAGCATGGACAAGCAACCAGGCAAGGTGGCAAGATGAGCTGTTCAGAAAGAGTAAGGAAGCCTACAGTATCAGAAAAGGCCTACTTAGATTCTGACCATCATCTGAAAGAAAGGGAAAGAAAAATGAAAAAAAAAATGCTGCTTTTTGACTCAAGCCTCAGAAAGACAGGCAGAACCAAGTGAAACTCACGGTCGCTTATAGGGACTGTTTGGAGGATGGAGGATGGGAATTCTGGGAAGAAAAATTACAGTATCTCATTAAAGGAAAATTTATTTCATCTATCTCTTTAGCATTTCTTTTCCTCTCTGTACCTGTTATTGTCCCCCCCAAACAAACAAAATGCAAGCAACTGATAACCTATTGGGGCCTTTTAGATAGACCTACTTAGAGAGGTACCTGACTGGTACACCTAGTATCCTCATTCATCTGGAAGAAACCAGATCAGTCATTGCCCCAACTCCATCCATATCAATGGTTAGGGCTTCCTCTTCAAATGTGGGAATGAAGGCTGTTTAGGGCAAAAAGTCTCCTCCAAAATAACCATTTTTATTGTTAGCTTAAAACCAGAAATGTCTGTGGGTCTCTTAAAGCTTTGTTCTTGTCAGAGCTAGAGATGCCAGAGGTATTTGGAGGCTCTGATCCCTGATCTGATTTCTAAATAATTTAGAGTTACTTCTACGAAGGGGGGAATGTTAGAGTAGCAATAAAGATCCGTTAAAAATTATTCCTTCTGGCCAAGAGAATAGACTCTCTGGCTTGGGTCGAGACTTCTATCATTTCTAGTTCAATTACCTGGCCCAGGGATGTCCCCTAAGAAGGCAGGTTCACCTTAAGCCATACTAAAAGGTTTCTGTTCTTAAATGGGATGTTTTGTGAGATAATGAGTTGCTGGGCTATACCTCACATGTGGCTGGAGACCTCAAATACAAAAGAACAATGAAGGGAGAAAATAGGAAAGCTTTAGTTTTGGCTCTGTGTATGGTTTGACTGGTGTGTGTATCTGTCTCTGCTTTCTTGCCTTCTCTTGTCTTTAAGAATAAAGATATCAGCTATGGGCAGAAAGCAAGGAAAGATGGAAGGCACTGTCAGAAGGGTTGTGATTTCCTGGTCCTCTGTAGCAGAAGTCAAGAAGAGGCTCTAGCTCAGACTTGCTAGGGCTGAACTTCAGTAAGCCATAGAGACCTGGTAGCAGGTACTGTCCAGCATCATGAGCCACTGCTTTGATTGACATTCTTGTCCTTCAGATGCTAAGGGGCACTTCCCCAGCATTGAAGGGGATCATGGGAGGGAGAAGAAACTTACTCAAGGAAACTTAGGAAGCAGCTACCTTTTTGGAGCAGCAAGGTGTCTTGGCCTGTAAGAAGACTCTGGTTATATACCTTGCTGTGTGCTAGCTTCATCTGGACTTCATGAAGAAACCATCAGGACTATGTATGGTGTCTGTAATCCAAGGCATGCAGAGGTGGGTCAAGAGTGAAGCAGGTCAAGGTAACAGCTATGGGATGAAACCGGAAAGCTCAAATTCTATGATGAAGGATTCCAGGGGAGCCTGGATGAAGTCACCCCTACAAAGGAGCCCTTGTCATTCAGAACTTGTTCCTGAGAGAGTAGAATGAGAAGCAGGGTGAGGAGAGAACATAGATTTGCACAGTTTGCAAACTGTTCCTGGGGAGTGTCATAGAACCTTCCACCAGGAGCCAAGCTTCTTTTATCCTTAAACTGCATGTTAATAGAAGTGTGTTTTCTTATTGCAGTCAGGCATCCCTCAACAATGGCGATACATTCTCAGAACTGTGTCACTGACTGATTTCATCATTGTGTGAACATCCTAAAGTATACGCACGAAAGCTTAGCTGGTACAGGTCAATCCCTTATTGCAACTTCTTGAAGCAATGCCAGACTTAGTGAATGTGATGTGGACTGTAAGACAGCATTCAGACAGTAAACTGTATTCTGTATTTTCATAAGCAAAAGGAATGTCATTGAATATAATGATGAAAGTGTAACAAAATATATAACTCAGCATTGTCACTTATTATCAAATATGACTGTTCCAATTTTATGTGCTGAACTTTTATAAACTTAGTAGCACAGCAGTCCCTGTACTTGGGTACCAGCATCATCATGAGCATGTAAATAACGTACCTAAGACAGCTGTGATGTCTCTAGGGAGAGGACTATTTCCGACCTGTCATAATCTTACCAGGACACTGTTAAATATGCAGTCAATCGCTAGCAAATGCATTATTATGGCCATAGTTTTAGAAGGCTCAAATTTGAAGTATAGTTCTGAACAGAGAAGACAGGGAGACAGGTTTTAATTTAAATTTAATTTAATTGTAAACCTTTTAGATTAAATTTGTACTTGTCATCTGATCAAAATTATAGAACATGACTAGATTAGACTTGAGCATTTCTGAATCTTTTTGCCAAGCTCAGAGAGCAATGTAGAAGAAAATTAGTAAAATATGAACTTTAGTAGCATATCCAGAGGGCACTTAATATAAAATTCTTTTATGTATTAGAAAATTGAATGTGGTTTTGTGTGAAATCTGCTTAAAGGTAATTCTGGCTATTCATCTTTTATCCTTAACAGAAGGAATACTTCAGTTGAAAACGGTATTGATTTTCTAAAATAAAGTACTCTGGGAGTAGATGATAAACATATTGGCTGGATGCTGAAAATAAATAGGAAATTTTGATAAGAGGAAAATTTTAAGACAAATATTGAACTTTAAGCCTCAGGGCTGTGTCAGAATTCAGAGAGATTAACAATAATTACATTATTATTGAGTTCCTATGGAAGACAGACCTGCAGCTGAAGTAGAAGGTCGCTCTTCAAGTGAGTGAGAGACATCCATGCGTGCAATGTTCCCAATTGAAGGCCACTACTGAGCCAAGATCACAGAACTACTTCCTTCCCAAACTTGTCTGCATATTAGGGCCACATGGGTTTGTTTAAAAAGTACCTAGTACTTAGATTCCACTCCCAGTGGGTCTGACCTCAATGCCTGGGGTGTGGCCTGAGTACCAGGGTCTTGCAAACCCACCCAGGTGCATCAAATATGTACCAAGGGTGAGAACAACTGTTTTGAAGTATAGGATCACTTCCAGCTGGAGAATCTGGCTTCCTGGACAGGGTCCCATCCCTGCCCTTCAGGGCCTCTCTCATTGCTTTACTATTTCCTTTCTCCTGCCTCTTAGCATTTGTTCCACTTAGAAATTTTTGTCTTTCTTCCTTGAAAGTGAACTAACCACAACAAACAAAAGGAAATAAGTGATTATTACATCCAGGCAGCTGACAACCACTACCAGTGATACATATCTCAGTTTACGTAAGTAGCTCAGTAAACATGCTCTGGATTGAAAGCCAAAGGTATGCTCTTATTCCCAACCTCTGAACCAAAGCTCATCCATATGCCTGCTCTGATCTGAAGGGCAAATCAAGGACATCCCTCCCAGAGGTTGTTACTGTCTAATGGAAAGATCTAGAAGGTATACTCAGCCACAGCCTGTTTCCTGAAGTGGCCAGCCTCAGCCTTTTGTATCAGTGTTCTCTTGTGTATCTATTTTCTTCTTTTATTTACTTACTTATGAATCTCTGTGTATTTCATACAGAACATCTCAATCAGTCTTAATCATCTTTATATCCCCTTCTCCATTGGCACCTCCATCAGACGCCCCCAACTGGAATCCATACATTTTGTCATCTATGTAAAGTGCATGTTCATCCACTTAGGTCCAGTCCGCCAATCTAGAGTCCCTTGGTTAAAGATTAGCTCTTGCTTATCCAGCAGTAATCAATTGCCAGTCTTTCTCAGCAAAGATTGGGGTCTGTTCCTCTCTCCCCAGTGCCATAATGGATTTTTGTCTGCTTGCATTTGCATGGGTTGTGAGCATCCTGACACTGACAGGACTCCCAGATCTGTCTTCTTTACTACAGCTTTCCTCAGCAAGCATGAAGCCTTGTGAGTCCTTTTTGACCCACAGAATGCTGAGGAAGTGATGCTGTCCCCATGTTGAGCCTACTGAAGCTAGGCTTCAAGAGGCCGTGCAGACTTCCATTTGCTTTTTTAGAATCCTGCCTTAGTGAATATGCTTCAGATAGCCTGTGCAATGATGAGAGACAGATAGCTCAGGAAACCCTTTCCCTCCGGAATGGCCAACCAACCTCTGGAAGCAGAATTGTCTTTTTACACTGTGGCTGATCACAGGTATGTGAACTATACAGACTGAGATCAAAGAAGACCGCAGAAGTAGGTCAGCCTAGCATGCGCAAGGCTCTGGGTTCAATCCCCAATACAGAAAAAAGGAGCAAACGGGAGTTAAGATGAGCTCTGCTCAAACAAACAAACTACAGTCCTGCAGATACGCAGGTTAAGTCAGCATTTGACGTTTAATCCATTTGGGAGTGGTCCAATATATAACAGAATCCAATTAATTTACCAGTCATTAGGAATGGTGTCTATGACTCTTGCGATGGAATTTCCTCCACTTCCTTTCTTTTATCAAAGTCAGAATATCTAAATTTTATCCACACATTCCAATCTGGTAACAGAAAGAGACAAAAACACACCCCAAAAACTTTGGGAAATAAATGGTAAGAAAGCAAACAAGAAAATCACAAGCTGTTTTTCAATCGAGAGAAGGATCTTTAAGGGCATAAATACAAATATACACTGATAGCTGTTTTAGGCCAAGAAAAGATAGCATTACTACTATTTGCACAGGATAATGGCAGGTGGGTAACTTATGCTTTTGCAGTAAATGCCTCTGCTGCCCAAAGGATTCCTAACCCAAGTGGTCACATCAAATATATTGGTTTCATTTAAGTGTCAGTTCTTCATTGATGCTTTCCTGATGAGAGGAACCTTGTTATGATAACCTTCTAAGACCTAACCACTATGTTTTCATTCCAACTTAATATCTGGACTTTATGTATTAGCTTGCCTCTTTCTTTATAATCTGTCTTTTTTCATCAGACCTCTCAGGAGAGATTAGGTACTTCTTACTCAACAGGACATTCCTAGCATCATCTGTTCCCTGGCACATGGCAAAGGTCAATGAATATTTTTTTCCACCAATGCTCTATTCTTGCCTTTTGTGGAAATTTCATGATTTTTATTTCCAGAGGAAGATCCCCATGTTCACTGATTGATTGAAAAGCAGTTGAGCAAATGTTGATAGAAACAGTATATGATTTGTAGAAGCCTAACAGTTTCAATGACTAGATTATACAGAAATCCCCACTGATTCTTCCTCTTTGTATGTGTCCATATTTCTGTCATTACACAAGAGAGCATGTCTCTGCATCACCAGCTCAGCTATGGCTGCAGGTAGATAAACAGGTCCCTGTGATTGTTTTGGAAATAGAAGCAGATGAAGTTTTTCCATTCTGTGGGACCCAAAACAAACCACAGCCCAACATGTCAGCAGAATTTGACAACAGGGCTTAGAAGACCTGAAATCTACAAGCTCCGAAGACACCCAATTAACAAAGATTAAAGTCCAACCTGACTCATGCACCTATTGGAAATGCCAAAGCAGTGTCAAACAGTATCCAATCTTGTTTTGCAACCAGGCTAATGCTTTCTGTGTTGTGGGGGCTGGAGACTGGAATTTCATTCCTAAAAGGAGCATGTGAAATACTCTGCTTCCCATCATGAAGGGTAATGAGTAGGTTTCAGCAATGCTCTCCAGTCCCAAATGATTGAACCAGCACTAGGACCTAAAATTGGAAATGTCTTAACTTGCATTAATTGCCTAATGGTTGTGTTGTCTGCCTGAGGAGGGTGGGGTGGTATTTAAGTTGCTTAATGACTTTACATTTTCCCATGGCAAAATACTTGTGATTTGGTGATACTATAATTAAAGAGTTACATAAACAGAGTCTTTGGAAAGGAACACACTGGCTTCCTCCTCAGGAGAGAGATTTGGTCAGCTCCAACTGCTGTGTCCTGTCTCCTCTAGGGGGACGAAACTGCTACCACACCAACACTCTCAACCTTTCAGAAGTCTTTGGTTTTGATCCCTGCTGTACTGCAAACAAACCATGAGCGTAGGGGAGACTTGAAGAGGTAAAACACTTTTACTGTTTGGAAAAAGTTCCAAAATAAATTGAAATATAAGTAATAAGGATAAACATATTAAACCGAGAAGATTCCCTGAAGCCAGAAAGCCTAGTAATGAGAAGCCCTAGGGCAGAGTGGGACGTGTCTGTACAACCAGTGTTCACTCTCTGAACCCTGTGGTTTGCTCTCCTTTGAACCGGAAGCAGTATCCTCCAGTAGCAGCAAAATTCAATTTCTTACCTTCAGAATTAGCAGTGAAAGAACTGTTGGTAACGGAGGGAGGATAGCTTTCTCTCTATAGAGGAGAATACAGGCGTTCAGACGACTTTGCCAGAAACATGGAGCTTGACTTCAAAGTTCTGCGGGAAACAGGAAGAACTGTCTTTTCAGATCTTCTGCATTCCTTTTCATTACATGCAGCTACAAGGAAGGAGGGAACCAGGAGAAAGTGTCCCCCTTCCAAACAAAGGCTATGGTCACAGTTTACTTTTTAAAATTTCCTAGATTTCAACTCTTTGTATGTTAGCATCTCTGCTGTATTTGTTGGTGAGTTATTATTTTCACAGACAGGTTGAAGTTAACCACAGAGAATCCATAACCACTTCTTAAGTGAAGGCAACTATCAGTTGCCAATGTATTTTTGTATTTATGTATTTGTGACTTTTGAACCTTCAAATGTTTACGATTTAATCCTACAATCCTTTCATTTACTGAATACCTTAAGTTAAAATCAGTTTGCTTTGCAATTAGACTTACTGGCAGTTCTTGAAAGGCTGGAATGAGAGGGGAACATCTGGGAGCCTCTGTCTCAAGCTGTGGCAGATTGATGGCATTTCTATCCTGTTCATGACATTCCCGAGTACATTTACACTAAGACTCTGAAACTCTTTCCACTAAAAGACAAGTTTATTTCCCCTGCTGTTAAATCCCAGCTACTTAATAGCTTGTTTTTTGTCAATAGAATGCTCAGAATTGATAGTGGGCCTTTCTAAGTCAGGGATTCAAGAGAATTTTTTGCCTTAGAATTCTCCACAGCCACCATATGGAACCAGATTAGACTAGCTTTGCGAGAAGGGAATAGAGACATAAAGATTTCAATAGTCACAGTCAAGGAAAACATAAAGTAGCTTGGAGATTGTTGACTCTTACAGATGTGAGCAGGCCTGTTAATGTAATAAGAGCTGCCTCCAAGCTCAGAACTGACCACACAGGCACCAGTAGCCTCATCCAAGGTCAGCCTGATGTGGAAAGTTGGGATGATGTATAGACACTTGGGCCCTGAAAGATGCTTATTCTTAGTGTTGCGATGGATTTTACACATACATTTTTGATGAACACTAATATTTTAAGAAAGTATTTTCTAGATCACTAAGACATCCACCAGAGAAAGAAGTGAAAATGTTGGTATTCTCACAATGCAGATGATGATACTCTATTGGAACAACAGTCTGTAAAGGAAAGTGAATACTGGAAACCAGTGCAGTTCAAGAAGGTTTTCTGAGGGTGGGCATGGGGCTCAGGTAGAAAAGACGAACAGGTACGGTGCCCGCCCTCAGGGAACTAATATTATGTTCAATATGGCAAGAATGTAAAATTACAGAGTGTGAAAATAAGACAAGGAAGAAGAGTTGATGTCAAGCCTGACATCACGTTAGAACCATCTGGGGAGGTTTTAAAACAAGCCACTTCACTGAGAACCTCTGTAGTTAGTACCTGGTCATCAGTATCTGTGGGTGCTCCTGGTTGCTCACAATGTGAGGGTTAGACACATTGCTCCTATGTGCGGTGAGAACACAGTACTATTCAATATTTTGTTAGGAAATAGTAATCTCTGGTCCCATCCTAGAACTGCTGAACCAGAATCTGGCAAAAGGACATAGAAGCATTAACCTATACACTGACAATTCTCTGTATGATCTTCTAGAGGCCACATTTATTTGATAAGAGCTAGTACAGTGTGTTGGGCCTCAGAAACTGAGATCAACCATTGATAAGTTGTTATAACTATCACACACACACACGCGCGCACACACACACACACACACACACACACACACACACACATCTTGTATGAGTAAAGTAAATCAACAGGGTTGTTTTCCTAGACTTAAAAGTCAAATCATGTGTGTTGGCCGTCTAGCTATTAATTTGGATAAGGTATATAATAAAATCTCATATGATACTCATTTTAACTTGTCTCATGAGTTAATATTCTGTGAGCCATTTTGTTTCAAGTCCCTAGAAATACATTCCCCTCAGTTCCAGAACATACAGCTTCATTTTAGGACAGGAGTTTAAAGGTGCTATCACTGAGCATTTTCTCAAGTTTCATTTCCACTGAGGTTGTGATTTGGAAGCTTAAGATGTGTCCTTGCTTCAGAAGTGTCTTAGATGCTATTTCAGATTCAGTTATGTTTGAGAGAATCGTGTTCTCTCAGATTAAAGAAGCCATATGTCAAGTTTGCCTGGGACAGTCCTGGTTTTGCCTGTTGCCCTAGAATAATTAATAATGACATCTGCTTTCAATCGAAGCAGTGCTTGAGCTTCGAAAAGCAAATTATATGAGCACATTACCTCAGGGCTATAGCAGTATCACTTGAATGAGCAAAAAAATTTAGAAATTGCTATTTGATATAAACATGTCATGGGAAATTAATATATCTAAAACTGCTTTTCCTTCAGACCATTTCAGGTACTTACATTTGCAACTTTCTAATCTTCCCAGAAGTCTCTTCCATTTAGTTTTCAAAATAAAGTTAGCTGATACTTGGACTCTCTTTAAGCAACTGCTGGATCACTGTAAAAAGGTGATAAACATACCAGCTTCACAGGATTGCTTCTGGCTAGGATTAAATGAACAATTCTAGGTGAGTCCTGGTCTTATACATCTGTCAAGGATTCAGAAAATAGTCAATCAAATATCAAATGATATTTTTCCAAAACTCAAACAAGAAGAAATTATATAATATGGGCATAGCTTGAATCTATGAATAAACATAGAATTTCCCTAGAATTGAGGACACATACTACTGTTTATTAAATAGGAAATCTTGGGCTGGAGAGATGGCTCAGTGGGTCAGAACGCAGGGTGCTCTTGCAGAGGACCCAAGTTTGATTCCCAGCACCTACAACCATCTATAATTCCAGTTCCAAGGAATATGACCCCCTCTTCTGCCCTCCACTCTCATTGCACAGTGTGAGTGCACTTACATACATGCAGGCTATACGCTCATAGACATAAAATAAAAATAATAAGTAAACTATTAGAAAATAAATAGGAAATGCATGACTGAACACAGGGTTGACATAAGAGCTGTTCTTCGAAATCCAGGGATTGTCACTGACTGCACAAGACAGGATTCCTATTTCATGAACACTTTATACATACCAGGTATTGTTCTGGGTAATGTATATACAATGACTCATTTAGTTATCACAGAACTTTTATAATATATATGTATCTGGTGTATTTGTGTGTGTGATATACTCCCTGAAAGACTGCATAACTTTACCCAAGTCATACAGATTTGGTGGCTAAGATTATTTTAGACTCAAGTCTATCTGTAAACTTGTACGTTTCTCAGGCTCTGTCAAAATCTGGAGTTTTATCCCATTTTCAGGCTGGTGATGAGCCTGTCACAGTATAAGGAGTACTGGCAGAAGACCCGAGACTCAGCTCTGACACAAGTCGAAGATACTGAAAGGGGTGACAATGGTATGGCGAGTCACATGAACATTCGCTATTCCTCGTGTCCCCATGGAGTGATTTCGCCGAGGTCTGATGAACGCCTGCACATAAAATGTTTTATAGTTTTTTAAAGAAGACTTATCCTAGGGAAATCCAAGTATTGAGGAATGAATAGTAAATGTGTCTGGTTTTTACCCTAAAGGAAGACATCTTTCTCCTACAGAGCTGTAATCCAACTTCCCATTTGCTTCCGAGGGAGAGAGTCTTCATCTTCCAAGTCTGGTCTTTGCATGAACATCTAGAACCAAAGGGAGTCAATATCTTGGCTCACAAGATGCAAGAAATATGAAAGAACTATAGAAAATATCTCCCAGAAGTGTCTTTCAGCCAACCCCTGAGTTCTAGTTATTGCTTAATAATGAGCTGCCTCAAATTTAGTTACATAAAACCATAGGCAGCTTTTAAAGGACTGAAATCCTGTGTACCAAGACTTTGGGCGTTATGAGAGATGAATGGTGGTCTATGCCCCATGACCTCTGCCCTTCAGGAAAGAGGACACAGTTGTCAGTGGAAGCATAGCCACATATGGCTGGGGTCTACGATGACACGGTGCTTTCTTCATGCACATGGCTCTAAGATTAGGCTCAGCTGCTTGAAGTATCTGTATCAGTTTCTTTTTTTCATATGACCGGGTTGATCTAAGATGGAGTTAACCCATATATACTGATTCACTGTCTAGCTGCTATTATAAACAACTCAAAAATGTTAAACAGAAGCTCAGGAGATGACTCTTCCAGACAATTCAGATTTGATTCCCAGCACCCACGTGGTGATTAACAATTCTACAACTTCAGTTCTAGAGAACCTGACACCCTCATCTGGCTTCCACAGGCATTGTATACATGGGTGCATTTGCATACAAGCAGGTAAAATATTCACACACATAAAATAAAATAAATAAATAAAATTGTAAAACTTAAGAGAAAAATTCCAAAAATAAAATTCATATGCTCCCAACTGCACTTTATTCTGCATAACATGATGAATTATTTTTGTCCTGCCCTGCAGTCCCTATATGCTGAGAAGAACCCCTTTTTTCTCAGGGTATTCATGCTGTTTACAGTATTTGTAAGTAATTTAGCCACCTTGATTTTCAGATGAACTATCAAGAGGTGTAGTACTCATATTTAGGCAACTATATTTTTCTTAATAATAGTCCTGGAGGAGCTGTGGTGATGACTCAGTGGTTAAGAGTGGTTAAGACTCTGGTTGTTCTTCCAGAGGACCCAGGTTTGGGTCTCAGCACATACATGGTGGCTAAAAATCATTCTTAACTCCAGTTCCAAGAGGTCTCATGCCCTCTTCTGGCTTATATGGACATTGCATGACACGGGTGCAGTTACAGGCAGACACATAAAAATAATAAATAATGTCTTAAAGTGCAGGAGTAATGATGATGTTGGCATTTTGGGTTGTTTTAGTTTTAGTCTTATTTGTTTGGGTTCTGCATCAAGGTATTTCATGTGGCCCAGGGCTTGAACTCACTCCATAGGCCAGGCTGGATTTAAGCTTTCAACTTTCCTATCTTAGCTTCCCAATTGTTAGGATTATATTTCTGGCTTCATGCTGGCAATCTGAATATGCAAAAGAGATGCTGTAAAGTATCCTTTAAGTACAATAAGATATTTTGAAAAAGAAACACATTCACATAACTTCAACATAACTTCACAGATATTCTACTTCATTATAAGTTTTTGTTTTCAGTTTCTTACTGTACTTCATCTATAATGAAATTTTATTATGGACCCATATATGTAGGAAAAAAACCCATAATATTCCTGGGTATGGTAGTATATGTCTGCAGTCTCCACACTTGGAAGGTGAAGGAAGGAGAAATTGAGTGTAAAGTCAGCTAGGCTATTCATCAAGATGTAACCTTAAATAAATAAACAACCTATATAGAATCCTGAGCTATCCCTGGTTTCACCTCTTAGTCATGGCTCTTTTGGCTGAGACATTTTCAACTTTTGATACCTTGACTGTTTTGAGTGCAGCTCAGGAGCTTTGAGGAATGCCTCATTTAGAATTGATTATAGTGATGTTTTGGTCATGAACACACTGGAGCTGCGTTTGGGGAAGAACCCACATATTGAGGTTTATGTTATCATCAGTTCTTCACTGTTGATGATGACATGGGTATCCAGCTAAGAGCTGGGCAATTTATCTTCTCTTAAAAATGGAAGTGGTGTTTCCTGCTGCCTGTGGAAAGTGTGGTGTGCAGAGCATAAATAAGCAATGTTCAGGTCACCTGGGAACTTGTCAGAAATGTAGTTGAACCTTGAACTCTACCCTAGAAGATGAGACCCAGACTCAATCCAAATTTGCGAGTCTGCCCAGCACTTCATACTCTCACTAGCATGGAGGAGAACAGCTTTAAGCTACTCTAGCACAAGCCTGAGGGCCAGTGATAAAGATTTCAACACTGGTCTTCATAAAACCCTCCCAACCCTGCTTTGCTCTCAGAAAGAAGACACACAGGAAGAATAAAGAGGAATGACATATTTTTAAAATTTACTAAACATGGAAATTTAAATATGAGATGAAAATGAAATTTTGAAATGTGACAGTCTTTTCATTTTATTTTTTTGGACAATGTCTGTCTACTCAGCAACAATAATACATTTTAAAATTATAAATAAGAAAACAAATTTCTCAGTGTTTTCAAATTCCTGGCATGTTACTCTTTGAAGTTCAGGGACAATAATTAATATTCCAAAATAGTCTCAGAAATTTCAAAATTATGTTTGTTTTAAACATACTTCCAACAATCTCCACACTCTGTTACTTAATAGCTAAAATTCTTGTTTAAAGGATAAAGTGGATTAGGGAATGTGAGGACAGGGCTGAGGGTGGATTATTAATAGGAGGGATAACTAGCACTAAAGTGGCAGATTTTGATGGAAAATTAAAAAAAAAACTGTTCTATTCTGATACACAAAACACTTAATTTTCCCTTTCTGCCCTTCTCCAGTGACCTCTATCCCATCCTTTTATGAAACAGATTATAGTATTCATAAGTCACTCAGTGACATGCTGTTTATCTTCCTGTACCTGTCTTTTTTCATTTAATATGGTTGCCTCCAGTTATAATGATGTTGCTGCAAATGACAGAATTCCTTATTTTTTATGGCTGAGTAATATTCTACCACATAAGACTAAATGCCTCATTGAAACAACTTAATGAAGAAAGGGCTAATCCATCATGGTGGAAAAGTCATAGCACAGCAGTCAGTTCACATTATGGTGGACCAGAAAACAGAGACCTCATCCCCAGCACCCAACTTCCCAAATTTTCTACAATCTTCTAAATAACATTATCAGCTAGTGACCAAGCATTCAAAACATCCTTCTGAATAATACACATACAAAACGTGTGTATTTGAAGGCTATATGACAAAGTGCCAGGCTGGAGAAACCTCCCTTCGACTTTGTTGGTCTGGTCAGTCCAAGAGACTCCCAAAATAACACAGACTACTGCCACAGCCCCTGATTGCCTCTCAGAACTCAAAAGTAAGACCCTATTGTGAAGACAGGACACACTGTGGATGTAGGACTTGGAGCAGTGGAGTGCAGGATACACGGGAAGGGCATCAGTGCAGAGTGTACAGAACAAGCAAGAAAACTGAATCACACACAGAGCAAGCTGTTTATTTGAGGGAGTTCCTTTATCTTCCTCACAATCAACTTCTTCTGTTGCTGAATACATAACTTGACCTAGAACAATGTTTCAAAGATAATGATCCATGAAGCCCAGGGTTTCGGAGGGGAGAATATTGGCATGTAGAAGAGGCAGGTGCTGGTGCCTAGGAAGCTCACCCCAAGTTCATGACTTTCGGTTTACCTTTGCCCTGCTCTGCCTCTTTCTACCTATGTGGCTTGTCTGCACTAAGACGTCACTAAGAATAAAAGTTCACTTACTTAAAAATAAACTCTGTGTGTGTGTGCTATCATGTGTGATGTATCTGTGTGGTGTATGCATTTAAGTATGTGGAGGTGTGGAGGTGTACCTGTGTACACACATGTGGAGGCCAGAGTGGGATGGATCTTTCTCTGTAAGGCCTGTAGTCTTATTACCTTGAGACAGGGTCTCTCACTGAACTAGAAGCTTTGTATTTCAGCTAAGATGACTGCTCGCCAGGCTCTTAGGATCGGCTTCTCTACTTCCCTATGCTGGGATTGCAGGCATGATGAGCTGTGATTACCTTTTTAAATGAGTGCTGGGGACTCAAACACAGGCCTCCTATTTTCAAAGAAAGCATTCTTACCCTTTGCACTGCAAAGGTAGAGAGTTTTCAGTGGGAAATGACTTTCGTGTTCCAATCAGAGGACTTAGAACAGGGCTCCAGTATGAAGACATCCCATCACTGGTTCCCCCTGACTAAAGAGAACAATGTGAAGCTATCAAAAAGCCCACTGGATCCTTGACCACGAAAAAGAAAATTATCTGTATTTTCGAGCAAAAGCAAAAAGTGGATTTCTCCAATATTGATGTCTCTCTAGTGAGAAATTCAAACAAGTAACTCTTACTATGTTCGCTGCACAGAAACCAAAGGCTCCTTCAAACATGAGCGTAAGCATGGGGACAGGGTGGTGGAACGAGAAAACTGGTAGGAACCAGATAGAGTGAGCTGGAGCTGTGAACCCTCCATAAGTCTGGAGCTGTGAACCCTCCATAAGTCTGGAGCTGTGAACCCTCCGTAAGTCTGGAGCTGTGGTCCCCTACTATGAGCTGGAGCTGTGAGACCCTTCCATAACCTGGGACTGTGGTGCCCTCCCATGAACCCAGAGCTGTAGTCCTTCCCCATCCTGTAAACCTGGAACTGTTAATCCCTCCCACGAGCTGGAGCTGTGGTCTACAACTATGAAGCGGGGGTTCACATTCCTCTGGTGGTGGGCTGATGGTGGAGGTTGGAGAATGGAGATCTTTCCCGTGCTGGACAGCGGCTTCGGCTCTCTCTGAGTGGCTGCCCTCCCCTCGACCCTCCCACGCTTCAGTCTGTGCATGCCACTGGCTTTGCTTCCGTGTTGGGCTCACGCTGTGCAGAAGGGAGGTTTCTGTCATTTTGGTCTTGGGAGGGCTGATACTCAGACCTGGACTTCCCACCTCCTTTGATGGTCAGCTATGGTCTTGACTCCACACATGGTTCTTGGCACCCAGACCTTAACATTGGACCATTCCCAGACACCAAGAGGCTTTCTATCAACTCTCTATTTCTCTTCTATAGCTCCAGTGTACCTTCACCGTTGCCCTACAGAAAATGAAAATCACCTCATTGAACTTCAAAAATAAAAATAAATTTAAAAAATAAATATGCTCAATTCTAAAAAATATTTTAAAAAACATGTTATCTCTTATAGCATCTTTCCTATTATTCTCAGTCCTTATAATTCCTTCCTTTCTTTCTTCCTTTCTTCCTCTCATCTCCCTTCCTTCTTTCCTAGCTTCTTGTCTTCCTTTCTCCTCGAATTCTTCCCTTCCCTTCTTCAACTTGCCTTCTTTGTACCTACTGTGTGCTGAGGAGTACTAGATCATGAATCTTATGCACAGAAAAATACCACATGATTCCTGTGTTGGAGTGTGTCTTTTCCTGAGGGACATAAACATTCATGAAATGATCATAAATAAATGCCAAATTGCAACTGTTTGAAGTATGGTTGGTGATTCTCAATGCTGTCTATGTCCTGAGTAGTTTCTTTGATAATGTAGGAGAGAGAAGGCCTTCCTGAGAAAGTGCTAATGAGCTTGAATTTGGAGGAAGAGTAGAAGTTAAGCAGATGTCAGAAGAGCGATGTTTCATACAAGGTCTTGTTATAGGAGAGAGTACATCCATAATGGGTTGAGTTATCCCAGTGTAGTTGAAACAAGAGAAGTGAGAACTGCTGCTGGAGAAGCGGAGAGCAAACATCACAGAAGGTGTTCTGGCTATATTGAGATATTTATCTTCATCTTAAGAGTCCTAGGATTCCCTAAGACTACCTATAAGGTAAGTAATAAAGAGGCAAGATACAGTTGATTAAAGTAGACTGATTTAGATGTCTGAACAGAAGGCTTGGTGAATACTTGGATGGAAGAGATGATTAAGGGGAGGTAACAGTTTCAAAGGTAAGTATACATTTCTGGATTGCAAAACCAGAGCAAGAGCATTAATGGAGATAAAGTGCTGGAAGAGGCCCCGATTGAAGAAGATATTGATATATCATGGCCTTGTTGTATTTTACCATGCTCAGTTTCAACTAGTCAGGTGGTTAGGACTAAAGCTTAAAGGAGCAATCATTCAAGCCCTGGACTAGAGTACCTTCATCTTCTCATAGCAATAATACAATATTACTTTTAGGCCAATATAAGAACAGATAATATACAGTAAGAGAAAACATGATGCACTAGAGTTCACACTAGTAGTTATATAATAGCAGATAAAGGACATCAATCAAGCTTTCTTCCTATGGCTGTTGGCTTATTTGATTAAATATTGCCAACATTTTAATGGGTGCTAAATTGTTGGTGTGAGATAGTCCTGGGCCACATAATTGTGACAGGAAGCTTTTGGAAGTAATAACTTGACCTCAAACAATTGAAAATGGAGAACTTTATCAACAGTTACTAAAGCATGAAGTGAATTCCTTTTTCTAGAACTATTTCAGAGTACATTTTCCAGGGTTTTGGTTCTCTACTTTCAATACCCCATTTCCTATGGAGCTTCCAAGATCTCAACAACTAGAATCCCATCATGTAGGCCAGTAAGATAAAATTGTCTGATGGGCAGAGGTAGCATTCATATTTTTCAGCAATCAAGGTTGAAAACCACTGAGTAATAGTGAGAAATTTTGTGTAAGACAATGTTTTTTCTGAACCACCAGGGAGGTACTTAGAAGTAGCTTTGAAATTTTTTTCCTTTTCCCAGTTGGATCCTAATAGCTAGAAGAGAAAACCAACTATCTTGTTCATGCTGTTATAGGCTATCCCTAATGCCTTTGCCCATTCACAGCCTAGTCTCAAGGCTTTGGATTTGCAGACTCTAGCTAGGACCTGCTTCCTAAATCTCTCACCTGAAGGTTAGGGTAAAATATTGAAGGTAGAGCCCCCAAACTGTGTTTGGAAAAGCTAGTATCTGTTAGGAAGGGAGGTGGTGGATTTGGAGAACAATGTCTTAACTCTCCTTACTCAAAGCATAAGCCTTAGAGTAGAAGCCCTCAGCATTACTTGGACACTTACAAGAGATACAAACTCTTGAACATTCTAGACCCACCAATCAGTTCCCATATGATTCATGTGCCCATTGAAGACTGAGACATATGACTTTAAAATAATGTTTCCCAAAAAACCACTCCAAACACAATCATTACAGTGGATCTGAGAGCAAATTAGCAATCCGTTGCAGCAAATCTCCTGAAGCAGAGTTCTCCTGAAGCAGAGTCTCTTGAGTATGACCTAGAATTTCTCATGTTTGGGGGTTGGAGAGATGCCTCAGTGGTTAAGAATGCTTCCTGTTCTTCTAGAGGGCCCAAGTTGGGTTCTTAGTACCCACATCTAGTGGGTACAGGAAAAGAGACACCCTAGGTGGATACTCTAGGTTCCCACAAGCATGTTCTTTACCACATGCATACACATATGTAAATGTTTAAAGAAGAATGTTTCATGTTTTACAAGAAAGCCATTGACTGAAGAACAATTAATGAAGTGTGAGAATCTTAGTTGTAAAATTGGACCTAGAACACTGGCTCTAGAATGTTTTCTTGGGCTCCTCTGAGGACGTGGTCAAACACAAGGCAAATGGTCAGTTAATATCATTACTCCTTCTACCATGCATTGGTCTTATGTGAGTCCAGAAAGCCTTATTCATGGGTCAACATGTTCTGCATGCTGGTCCCATAATATGATGATAAAGGGGCTTTGTTTTTTCTCTCCTTGTTTCTTTAAGCTTGCTTGGCAGTTGGGAATAGTCAATACTTCCCCTGCCTTCAGATGAAAATACAGATGAGCATCATGGTTTCACAATATTCCTTCATTAATAAAAAGAGCCAAGCACTTAAGCCACTTCATTATGATTAGTCAATAATGTCTATCTCTAGAAAATGACTGAGACTGTCAACTAGATTTGACATTAATATGTATTTCCTTCTTGAGGGGTCTCAACGTGCACTGACCATCTGCTTTTACTTTATTGCATTTGATTATTTACGGTGTGTGTGTTTGTGTATGCATGTGGATACATGCATGCCACTGAAGTCAAATGATGACTTGTGAGAACCAATTGATTCCCTTGTTTCACCATGTGGTTACTGGGGGTGGGGCTCAGGTAGTCAGGCTTGGCAACAAGTGTCTTTACCCACTGAGATGTCTCACGAGCCCTGACCACCTGCTTTTAAGAAAACTATGCTTTTCTCCTTTTCCCCTTTATCTCTTGCTTCTCACTAACTGGACTGACATCTCTTGTAATTAGCAAAGGAAGCAAAAAAAAAAAAAAAAGAGTGTGGTAACAGAAAACCCTTGCCTGACTAACATTACCTGAACTAACTGCATGTTACCTCATTTTGGTGGAGATTCAAAGCGCTCTCTGTTGGAATCTTCCAAAGGTTTCACTTGGTTGTCTTACTGAGTGCAGCCCACCCACATCCTGTGAGGCAGGTGATGGACTCTCTTCCACTACCTGCCCTTCTGCTCTCAGTCATTAGTTTTCTGGGTACCATATGGGTCATAGGAGACTGATGCATCCTTTGTCACAGCTTTGATGGGAATGTAGTTATTTTCTCAACTTGTTCCTCAACTCTCCTCTCTTTTTACCTTCTTGAGCCGAAAACTACAGACTCTTGACCTTAGAATACTCGGCTATACTTTCAGAGTCTAGTCATTTGACTTTCTTGCTCTAAGAACCAACATTTTCTAAGGCATTTCAGTACACCTGAGAGATAACAGGGAAGATAGTACCTCAACAGTACTTCTAACTAAGCAAAGTTCAAAGTTATTTATCTCAGTCGTTTTCTTTTATCTCATGATTCAGGGTACATATATTACTGACATTTATCTTATCATGTTGGTTCATTTGAAATTTCCAATTCAGTAGTTTGTTATTCTGTGAATCATACACATGTACTTTTGTTAGACACAAAAAAAGTGGAATCAAGCTTAAAGTTATGAATTTAAAATCAATGGGAAATACAACCTTTGGCAAACTTTGTTGGGATCTTTCTATATTAAGACTGAGGTGGGGTTTGGAGCTGACTCATAGATTAAGAACACCTGCTGTTCAGTTGCCAACATCCATGCCAGGCAGCTTCACAACCACCCTTAAATCCAGTGTCAGGGGATCAAACACCCTTTCTTGGCCTCTGTTGACACCTGCACTCATGTGCACGTATAGTCATACACACACACACACACACACACACACACACACACCACACAGAGATATTTAAAAGTATTTTTAAAATGATTGAGCTGACCTCTTAAACTTTAGAAAATCTAAGGATGTATTGCCATTCTCCTCATTATTCACTAGTTGAGGTCATTCTGCTCATAAAATAAAACAGATATTCTAAAAAAAATCACAATCAAGTTTTCTTTTTTTCTGTATCTTAAAAATACTTTCAACAATTCAACTGATGAAAAAAGAACATGGAAAAGAAACCATCAGAAAGCATATAGATGGGGTCTATGTTTTAGCCAATTTGGTTATTGATACTCACAGCTATGGGGGATTGTAAGGCTGGTTCAGTTGCCTGCACTGATCACACTGGGACTAGTGACGAGCCATATGCATTCCCAAGGACCAGAAAGTGATTCCATATTCAGGAAATCAAATGATACAAAGAACACATATCATCTTTTCCAAGTCTTTGCTTAATATATGTGGTCTCTATATTATATATATGTTACATATTGTATATTTTTAAATGTCTAACCAAGTTTTCTTCCATCTTTTTTGAAACTCAAATTTATTTATTTTATTTATTTATTTTTTTAATGTGTATGAGTGTACTGCCTGCAGGTATGTAAGTGCACCTATGTTATGCAATACCTGTGGAGGTCAGAGGAAGGTTTTGGAACCCTTGGAACTGAAGTTACAGATGGCTGTTAGCCACCATGTGGGTGCTGGGGATCTAACTCAGGTCCTCTGCAAGAGCAGCCTCTGCAAGAGCAACCAGTGCTCTTAACCACTGAACCATCTCTTCAGACCCTAAACCCAAATTTATTTTTAATTTATATATAAATATGTAAAAAGATATACTCATTTCTATCAACCTTTCCTGTACATTTTGTTCAAAGTATTGATAATCTTAACTCTACCATAGTTTACACATTTATTTTAGTTTTCTAATATTTTCATTTCTTTAGTAAAACATAAACTCTTTAAGAAAGGACCAATGTCAGAACTGTTCCCCAATTAGTTCCAATATGTAGAATGGTATTTAGCCCTCAGGAGGTGCTGGCTGATTTTTTTAGTACATTATTATTATTATTATAATAAAAGCATGTTATTATATAAAAGTATATTATTATTATAAAAGTATATTATTATTATTAGTGTTTTGTGTATGTATGAATATGTCGGAACATACATGTCACAGAGTGCTCATAGAGGTCAGAAGACAACTTTCGGGAGTCATTTTTCTCTTTCTACCTTGCGATCCAGGATTCAAACTCAGGTAGTCAGGCTTGGATGGCAAGGGCCTTTACCCACTGAGCCATCTCAGCAACCCAGTATCTGTTTAACTTAATTAAATTGTATGTCTGTGTTGACTGGCTTCCTTAAAATGGTGATTCTGTCTCTTCTTGCAAATAAACTCTTCTCTATGTAGTTATTTATTCTTTCATGATGCCTGACCCTCCCCTTATCTCCAAAAATTAGAAAATAAGGGACTCAAGGTAGAAAAGGAGATTGTTTGGCTGAATTAGTGAGGTTGTTGTTTCTCATCTAGATCTTCTCAAACTTGTATTTATTTATTTTTATTTTATTTGTATGGGTATATTGCCTGCATGTATGTAAGTGCACCCTTGTCCTGCAGTACCTGCAGAGGACAGAAGAGGGCGTCGGGTTCCACAGAACTGGAATTGTGACCAGTTGTTAGCTGTCATGTCGGTGACAGAATCTGAAACTAGGTCTTCCTCAAGATCTGTCATCTCTCCAGCCCCTTCTCAGACTTTTCCATGAAGATTACGTAATTAACAAAACATACAGTTTTGCACGCCTCTCATTGAATATTCCACATTCTAAACAGACCTATGTAATCAGCTGTCAAAATACCCTTGGTCACGAAGGGCCAAAGATGTCTTGAACACAATCAATGATTATTACTGTTTGCTTTAGGCTTTTTAATCAAAACGGAAAGTTGAAATTTGTTCCTTTTTATGTCTTATGATTTCATGTAATATTGTATTTGTGAACTATCCACACTGTAGTTAGGCACTGGAAGTTACCTACCCTCCGTATATAAAATAATCTATTATCTAAATATTTCATAGTTCATTAATTAATTTTATGGTTTACATAGCTTTCTGCACTTTACATTTGAAGCATGTTTATTGGCTCTTTCATGACTCAAAGACAAAAGTTTGATTAAGCTCAAATCCAATTCTAGCAACATACCCACCCCTGTTACTGAGCTCTGGGTCTCTGTTCTCATAATGATTCGGGCAGCTTGGCCTTCAGTGCTGGCTTACCGCAGAATCATCTTCCTGGGTTCCTGAGATGTGAGACGCTTGTAGTATGAAGTGTCTTGGAAGGACAGTCATGTTCTCTGTCTCACAGTCACATGCCTGTTCTCACACAGGTTCCTTTATCCAACCCTCCTGTTCAGACTCAGAAGTCATCCTCCTGTCAAAAGACAAAATCACAACAGATCATCTTAATTGGCTTTTCTTCATGATTATTTTAGTCATGAAACATTTTTAAACAAATAAAACAGCAATATCTATACACAAATCAGCATGAACACACCTAATTTTAGGATCTGTATATTATGTAGGCAATGAGTATATCCAACACCCAGAGATCTTGTTCCCTCACCTCCCAGCAGTTAACTCTGGAGGTTCACTCTCTAGACAAGTTTCTTGCTACTAAGCTACATCCTCAGCCCAGACCTAAGCAAACCAAAACAAAATCAAACAAATTAATACAGTGATATTGAAATGATTGATTTTTTTGAAGAACAGAGTTGAAGGCATTTTGAAGTGCTAAAATGTGGTAAGGTATTTTTGAAGCCCACAACATATGAGAAACATATTGAAACAATAATCAATTAAAATATCACTTGCTAGACAGAGCTAGAAAAATCTGAACACAATACATAATATAGTTTTGAATTGTAACCCAAAGTAAAAAATAAATAGTTGTGACTCCATGGTGATATAAATAAATGGTTGACTATACAAACAAATAGGAGAAAACAGAAAAATCTTTTGTGCTGTGTAAATCCAAATAATTTATGAGGCACTCCACCCATGAGGGGTTGGGATACAGTACCTCATTCCTCAACCATGGGCTGTACATCATGAAGAGTAAGCTTATAGTGGAGAAACTTGACAAACACTACCTCAGGCAGATCATAGAGATTACCATCAACAATGATGTCAGGTTGATACTGTGTACTCTTGGTATCATGATGGGAATGTCACTTTACCTCTGTGATCTTCTTCCCCAAACCCACATTGCCAATGATATCATGAGAAAAGCTGGAGACACATTCCAATAAGAGACTTTTTACAAAAATGAGTTCACTTTGTGTTCTAAACGCACTTTGAAGTTAACTTTTATTTATTAGTCTTTACATACTAGAATGTGATGTCTATTAACTAGATGTCATCTTTTTACTTCTGTTTGCTTTTATTAATCATAGCACCTCACTTTAAGAGGTATTCACGTGAACACATAGTAAATATTATGATGTGATTATACAGATGACTACTATCTGGACTGAGAACTTTCCCTATGACAAACCCTCTCCATTGCAGGAATATGCCAGGGTGTTTTCTCAGGATGGTTGTAAGAAGGTAAATATCTTTGTTTCCAAATGAACCATTGATCAATAATCATAATGTCTTTACTTTTTCATACCACTAGCTACAGATTTCTGCTAGTCAGCAGACCTTTCTGGGTTATTATACTGTTTTGGGAGGAGGTCAAATGCTTAGTGCATTTGAAGGCAAGGTTGTTCCTGGTTATTAAGTACTTCTGTTGGAGTTTCGCTTTCATATTCTTCTGAAGTGGAGAATGAACACGAGGTTAATGACAGTAAGAACAGAGCTTAACGTCCTAGGTTTGCTCATATAGGGAGAAAAGTAGAAGAACAGTGTTGTTCCTTTCTGATCTAGAAGTTCTATACTAAATTCTCTTACCTCAGAATTGTAGAGGTCTCTTTCTTTTTAAACAAAGATTTATCAGCTGTGAGTCTTTTGTTGCAGAGACTTGGTTACACAGACAAGACATTCCATTGTGTTTTCTCAAAGAGATAGAGAGCTGTTTCACAGGAAATCAGAAATTCACATTCTCCAAAGAAAATGTAATTACAGAAATTTGTTAATATCAGCTTTTTCTAAGAGTACCAGAATTTCACAGTAAATTCAAAGCTGATTGCTTTATGAGAATTCTGTGTGTTCTTAGCCTGTGGAAGCTCTAAATGCTATTTCTTGGACATTTAAAAGGCATATAACAACTTGCAAAGCTCAAAAATCTTAGGGACATGTATCATTTATTTAAAATAGATCCTAATTTCATTATCACTTTGTTTTTCAAGATTCAACAAAATCCTTCTTAGGGTTGATAAGACATATATCCAGCTAACATGCCATATTCCCAGATATTATATATATATATATATATATATATATATATATATATATCCTGATTCTTAACTGGTAAAGTTTACAATTGCAAGTATTATGAACTAAATAAAAATTTGAGTAAACTAAATAAAATCTGATGTCTTTATTTTTTATTTTAGTATATTTGACTATAATTATATAAATATTAGCCTGTACAGACCAGAAATTCACCTCACTCAACTACTATGTTGATGCTTTAGTCCTATGCAAGCTCAAACCACTTAAAATCTCACTATAGACACAAGGAAGTGGGTAAAAACCAATGCAAACTGGGAACTTTTGGCAATTGATGGTTGCAGGGGGGTAAAAGAGTGATTCTTACATGGATGAGACTTTTGGTGGACTCAGTTGATGGACCTCAGTGGGGGGAGGTACAGATAGAGGAGGGATCTAAATGCCATCAAACTATATTGTATGAAAATTGCAAAAATTCAAAAAAAAATTGTTGTGAACAACCATGAAAATAACATGCATTTATTCTTGACTTTATTCTTTTTAAAATAAATTCTGTTTAAAATAACTTTATATTTAAGGCATGAAACAAAGCTAAACATCTACTAGGAATTCTCATGTACATGGTTTCTTCTGTGAACAGCTATCATCCATTTCTTAGAATAGAGTGAGGTCATGCAAACCCAGAATCTCCTACCAGACAATTATATGATTATATTTAATTCTTACTTATTTTCATCATAGTTTTCCTTTACTTTAACCGACACATGCATTTTACCAATTCAGGAAATAATCAGTTTTTAATTTTAGAATAGTTTGGGATTTGAAGAAGCTACTAATGAGGAAGTGTTCTCATATGCAGCATTCTCAGATTCTAGCTGTTAATGTCAGTATCACATATTCATTGCAACTAATGAAACAAAAACAACGTAGTAAGATTAAGTAAAGTTGGTATTTTATTCAGATCACATTTAATACTCAGGTATCATTTCTGTTCCAGTGCCAAATAGGAAACGTCACTGAATGCATTCCTGACTCTATGGAGTCTTTTGGTTCTTAAAGTTTTTCAGAATATTTTTCTTTTACCTCACTTGGGAAACACTGAGAAATATTTTTGGTGTAGAATTTGTGACATCTTTTGTCAGTATTAGACTGAGATCATGGGATTGAAAGGAGGAATGGTGGCAAAATGTCATTCTCTCTTTATGTAATATCCAAAGTATGTACTTTGAGCATCACATGTCACCACTGATGTTAACTCTGCTGACATGCGTAAGGTAGCACTCCACCAGAAATGTGCTAAGTATTTCTCCTTTATTCTAGTATTCACTGGAAGAAGCATTTTTATTAGTCACCACTCTCTAGCAGTTAAACATCTTCCTAAAGGCAGAATATTTACATAATATTTACATACTTATTGTTTGCATAAATTTGTCTGTTCTCAGCTTTCTCGTCCAGCCTATTGCTTATGTTGGCATGGACTCTCAGGCATGTTTTAGATGCTGAATTGTGATACAGCCCTGCACTATATGCTCTGTTCTTTGTCTTGATCCAGCTTTGGTTATTAAGTGCCCCTGCAACTTAGCCTCCATGTTCCATTAAGAGAATCTCATCATTTTTCTTTTTGACTACTTCCTCAATTTCTGGTCCTGCTAAATGTGGTTTTTCATTGTTAGTGGTGTCATTTCTCTTGGGTCAGTTCAGAAGACAGAATTAGAAAACATGCATGCCTGTGAACTGTGTCCATATATTTATAAATATTTTTCTATATGACTATTTATATTTCTATACAAACAGAAGTTCATACCAATGTCTCCCTGCTTGTCAAGTCCATTCACTTTTTCCTGTTAGAGATTACTTATTATATGAATTATAATACTTTGAATTTCAGCCTTCATAAGGCCAAGATCCTTTCATATCTGAATCTGTTGATGATGAGTGATGCTTTGTCTCATCTCAGAGTGCTGTTTTTCATCGCTGTTTGGTTTCCTGTCTGTTTGTGTGTCTTACCTACTGGCGTGTCTTGTAAGTTTTTGATGAAAGCTGAATACTCTGTACTGAATAGTCAAAACTAAAGTGATTAGACTAGTAATGAAGGGATTTATGTTAATGTGGATAGGAGACTGACTCTGTTAATCACTGTTGTGATTATAAGTACCAGAGATCTTGGATGTTGTAATTTGAATGTAAAAATACCATCATAGTCTCATGTGTTTGAACCGTGGGTCTCAAGCTACACACACTGTTTTGAGAGATCATAGAGACTTTGGGACATATGGCTTACCTAGTGAACTAAGGGTGGACCTTGTGGGTCACATCCTGGCTCTGATTCTAGACCCACTCTTTCTGCTTCTTGATCCACCAGAATGTTAGGAGCCTCCATACACAGGAGTAGCTCTGAACTCTTCCAGGCCTTTCCAGCCACGATAAACAGAAACCATGGGTCAAAATAAACCTCTCTCCTCCCTTAAGACGTTTCTGTCAGGAATTTTGTCACAGTCTTGAGAAAGGTAGTTAGATTCCTGGACTATCCTTATTTAGCCCTCCTCCTCTTTTTACTTTGATTTTCTTACTGATACTGCCGCAAAGAGAGCTGGTGTCTTGAAACCCATTATTGTAAGAATTATTACAAGCAGTTTTCCCAGTCTGCTTCCTTACCAGCCTCAACCCCGCTGACTCAACTTGCTTTTTCTGCTGAGGGAGGGCTGGATGCTAAGGACCCAGGCTGAGCCCTTCTAAGAAAAGACTGGCAAAGGCTTCTCTTTTGGAGCTGGCTGCCTATGGAATGGACTTTCTCTCACCTTCCTCTTCCTGGCCATTGATATGACAACCAGAAATCCTGGTTCTTCAGTAAGAACCTGCTGGGGTTCCGAAATGTAAAGCCTAGAATGGATGACTGTGGCTGCTAGAATTGTGACACATTCACACAAATGAGCTTCTGCCTATAAGTAGACATGGACTTACCCCAGCAGATTCTGCTTCAGTGGCCACAGCTCAGCCATGGCCCTTGCAGGCTGCCTCCAGTTCTCCCTTTAAATCTCAGTTCTCTGCAATATTCAGCAAAGCTCACTGGTTTTTCAGTTTATTCAACTCTTTCTCATAATGACAGAAGTGAAGACTTCTAGTTTCATACACAGCAAAATGATACAATCCTTAACAAATTTCATACAAATTTGTGAAATGTTTTTATTGAGTTTTTGTGTATTTCGTATAGTAGATCCTAATCAAATTTAGACTACTTTCCCCCTTTGTCCTCATCAGTACCTTCTCTCACTGTATTTCATATAGATTTTTGATTCGCTATCCTCATGAAAAACATGTGAGTTTGACTGAGACAACGTAAGATATACAGGTCTTTGGGGAAACCTGTCATGAAAACACACTTATTTCCTCCATTTAAATTTATAAATATAACATATCCTTGAATTCCTAAATTATACACTTCAATTTCCTGGGTAGAATTCTGCTACATTTTGTTCTATTCACACATAGTTGTTTGAGTTCTTTTGATGTTATTACAAGTGGCAGATTAATTTTTTTTTCTCCTTGTCCTTCCATCTCTCTGTCTATACAGGCAAAACCAGGAAAATACATATTCATTGAATTTCTTTTCTTCATAAATTCTTTTTAAGTAATTTATTTTTTGTTTTTCAACATAACATAAGTTAATAATAATCCATACAGGGTTTTCATACATTTTCAATTGTAGGGTTCTTCCTCCTACACCCTCATCTTCTTGCCCCTTTTTGTCTACTATATACCTGTTTACACCTAGAATGCCTCCATTTTAATTTGTTCTATTGCCTTTCCCCATGGCAGGCATTAAAGGCTATTTTTTCCTAGTCTCAAAGGTCCTTTTCTATTTTTCTTGTCTTTACTCATATTTATTCACACCTGGATATACTATTTTAGACCCATATATGAAAGAGAACAGGTGGTATTTGTCTTTCTGAGCCTGAGTTACTTCCCTTAATATAATGTTTTTCTAGTTCCATATATTTTCCTTAAAAATATAATTTCCTTCCTCGTTAGAGCTAAATAATATTCCATTGTATAGATGTACAACATTGTCATTATCCACTCATTTGGCAATGAGCATCTACGTTGATTTCACTGCCCAGCTGTTGTGAAAAGAGCAGAGACATTCATGGATGAACAAGTGTCTCTGATATAGGAAATGGAGTTCTTTGGGTGTATATCCAGGAGTAGTCTACATGGGTCATATTGTAGTCCTGCTTTTAGCCATTTGATTTCCATAGCTGCTGAACCAGTTTATCCTTCCAACAGTGGATTAGAGTCCCTCTTTCTGCAAATCCTCACTAGCAGCGGTAGTCATTTGATTTCTTGATGGTGACCATTCCAACTAGGCCGAGATGAAATCTTAAAGTAGTGTTGATTTGCATTTCTCCGCTAGAAGCACTAACACTTTAAAAATAGTTATCGGCCATTTTTGTTTCCTCTTTTGTCTATTTCTTCTTGAGAATTTCATACATGAACAAAGCACATTTTGATCTCCTGCTGTTTGCCTCCCTGAACTCCCTATCAAATTCATGACCTCTTCTATAACGATTATTGTTATAATATCTACATATAAGCTATGGAGTCTAATACTGCCTGTATGCTCACAGGTGCAGGGCTGAAGATAGATAAAAAGCACAGTGGAATGCTACACAGATATAAAGAAAAATAACATCATGAAATTTGCGGGTAAATGGATAGAACTGTATTTCTTCTTTTGAGAGCTCTCTGTTTAGATCATTGACCATTTGACTAATAGTTTTTTGTGGATAAAATTGGTTTTTAATTTCTACAGTTCTTTATATACATTCTAGAAATTTAGATATTAACTCCATGTGTGAAGAATATGATAAGGTGATATTTCTCCCATTCTGTTCAATCTGCTGAGAGCTAATTTTGCTGTGAAGAATCTTTTTTAATTTCATGTAGTCCTACTTATTGATTTTGGGGACTGTTTTCTATGCTACTGGGATTTTGTCTAGAAGTGTGCTGCCTGTATCTGTATCTGAAGTGGTTCTCTATGAAGAACTCTGTTCGAATTTTAATGGGTATTGCATTGAATTTGTAGATTACTTTTAGTCGGATGGCCATTTTTACAAATTTAATCCTATTGGTACATGATCATGGGAGATCTTTCCATATTCTGGTTTGTTCTTCAATTTCTTTCTTCAGTATCTTGACGTTTTTAGAGTATGGGTCTTTCATTTCCTTTGTGTTAGATTTATTCGAAATATTTTATAGATTTTTGAGGTTATTATGAATAGGATTGTTTTCTTAATTTCTTCCTCAGTATGTTGGTTGTTGATATATAGGAAGGCTACATATTTGACTGTTTTAAATGTATAGCCTACTATGTTGCCAAATGTGTTATCATCTAGGGAGTTTTCTGGTGGCATCCTTGGGATTGCTTATGTATAGAATCATGTTAACAGGAAATAATGATACCTTGATCTCTTCCTTTCACGTTTGCATTCCCTTTATTTCTTTTGTCTTATTGTTGTAGCTGATACTTCAAGTATTGTATTGAACAAAAATAGAGAGTGTGAACATATTTGTTTTGTCCCTGATTTTAATGGAAATGCTCCCATTTATTTTCTCCACTTAGAATGATCTTGGCTGTGGGTTTGTGGTATTTCCTTTATAATGTTGTGATATGTCCACTGAATTATTAGATTCTCTATGATTTTTAATCATTAGATTTTGTCAAAGTTTTTCTCCATCTAATGGAATCATTATGTGGTTTCTGTTCTTAAGTCTGTGTATCCTATGGTTGTGTTGATCATTTTTGATGAGATGTATTTCTTGGAGGCAGAAAATTGATGGATCTTGTTTTCTAACCTTATCAGTTAGACGACTAAAGCTGTCATTGACCCATGTTTATTCATTCCTGTCATGTTGGTGTTGTAGTGCTGTTTTCTTAGGTCACTTATGATTTACTGATCTGAGTAATTTATTTATTCATTGTATCCTCTTGAGTTTGTTTAATCTTTTCTTCTGGAAGAAGTATTCCACAAAGTAATCTCTGTAGAGCTGGTTTTATGAACATAAATTCCTTAAATCTATTTTTTCTTTCTCCTTCAAGTACAATTGATAGTTTTGCTGTATATGGTAATCTGGGCTCAAATCTGTTTCATGTCTTACCTGATAGTCCTTCTGGCTTTCATAGTATCCACTGAAAAGTCAGCTGTTAATCTGATGAGCCTGGTTTTAGATGTAACTTGATCTTTTTCTCCAACACCTTTCAATTGTTTTTTGGGTTTGTTTGTTTGTTTTTGTTTGTTTGTTTTTTCTCTATATCTTTTTTTTTGACTATTATATGACATGGGGAGTTTCTTTTCTCAGCCTGTCCACCTGGTGGTCTGTATGCCTCTTGTACCTTGATAGTTGCCACTTTCCCTAGGTTTGAGAAATTTTATTTCATGGTTTCATTAAACGTATTTTCTGAGCTTTTGACCTGAGTTTCTTTTTCTATTCCTATGACCCATAGGTCTGGCTATTTTACTTCATTCCAGATGTGTTTTATACTATATTCCTGGTTTACTTTATATTTGACATTTACTTTGAACAGTTCATTTCTCCAAGCTTGTCTTCAAGATCTGATATCCTCTGTACCATTTACTCCATATCTTTTTGTTTTTTCCTCTAAGCTTTTTTGAATTCCTGAGTTTTTGTTTCAACTTAAATTTCAAATTGGGTTTCCTTCAGAGATTTTATCTCTTTATAGTATCCTTGCTTCTTGTTTTGAATTACTTTAGTAATTTCATTCAAATGTTTGCATTTCATGGTCTTTATTCAGTTTTTTATTCTTATCATCTCTGAATTCTTTGAAAATATTTATAATTGCTATTTTGAAATCATGGTCTTATATATCCACTTGATTTTCATTCCCAGCAAACATTATGATATAGTTGTTCATTCCTGTATTAACCGTATTATCTTGATTATTCATGTTGTTTGTCTTTTTTCCCTGAGGCCTAGGCATCTGAGCTTGTGTGGTGGTGTGTATAGGTATGAGCAAGTGATCTCATCCTTGTTGAATACTGGTTTGTATATTGCTTGTTGTTTCCCCAGCTCATCAGGATATGGTCCAGCTGGTGCAGATTTGTATGAAGTTGCTATGTCAACAGGTTGGCTGGTAGGTTGGAGTGGGAGTTCACAGGTCTGGGGTAAACACATCTCAGACGGCAGAGTTAGGGAATTTTAGAGAAGGAACTCCAAGCCACAAGTTTGAAGCAGGGGGAGAATCCTGGCAGACATAGGTTTGGCTGAGAGCTGAGATGACAGGGATTGACTCACTCTGCCAAGATGAGATGTGTGTGGGTCTGGGATGAAATAGGATCCTTGTGACCCAGAGAAGTCCAATATCTACCTTTAAATTATTTCATAGTAATGAAAATTCATATGAGTCAAATATACATGAAAGACAATTACATAATAATTCATTAGGAATCAGTTAAGTACTAAGCCTATTTAGCAAAATAATAGTAGCAGGCCCTCCCCCATGGCCTGTGACCTGTCTAGCCACAAGTTCTTGGCCCTAATTACAGAAAAAGTTATGGGCTCCATCTTGTGAAGTGGACCTTAAATCCAATCAGAAGGTGGTTGTTTATTTTCATAATATTTGTCCCATCATGGCACCAATGGGAATATCTTACTAGGCCAGTCATTATTGTGTTCAAAGGGTTCACAGCTGGGTAAGGTTTATAATTACTCTTCTCCCCAAGTACTGTGCATATCACCTTCCAGAATTATGAAAGCTAGTCAGGAGCAGTGAGGCTTTGATGTTAGTACCAGTTTGATTTTTCTTTGTTACATAACTCACATATATAGCCTCTTTAGCAGTACACACTTACCATCAAGTTCTGATGGATAACTAAGAGAAATGGCAATGGCCAGTATTGTCTGAGGGTCTATAGAATACCCTGCTTAACAACTCTGACAGAAAGAGTCCATTTCTGACTCTGGGTTTTATTTACTATCTTATGGTATATTATAGGGTGACTCCATTTATCTTCTTTTTATATTGTACGTGCATATATTTTAAGAAGCTTCTATAAGATTAGGTTTCCATAGGACTCTTTCAAAGATCAGAGCATTCCTCAACTCTCACCGGAGATGCTGCTTCTTACAATAGATGGAGATTTGCAAAAAAAACCTCAACTGTTCAACTTGTGGAGAACAAGAGACTGCAGAATGTTCAGCACTAAATGGGACAGCTATATCACACCCTCTCTGCCTGAGACTCAGAGATCATCACAGAAGAGGGTGAAAAGACTGGAAGAGCCAGAGGTGGTATATAAATACAAGGAAACCTGCATGGTTTCCACAGGGTAGTCACACATAGAAACCCACAGTGCTTCTGACAGCATGCACAATACACGTGCAAGCCCAAGCTACATAAAACCACAGCATGTATGAGAGAGGCGGACAAGAAGTTCCACCCCTAGTTGAGGAGCTACTGCAATTTATAGGTGCTGGAAGAGGAAAAGTCAGGGTTCTTTAAAACTGACAGCTGGTAGGATGGCCAGACTCCAGAGGATCTACCCATATTCAAGAGCATCTGGGAACACAAATTAGATGTAAAAGGGCTTTAGAAAAATAGAGGGCATGAAGTGGGGGGAGAATGGTTGGGGTGGGAATGGGAGGGGAGATCTGACTCTGACCTTAGGACATTGTAGGAAATTCTCAAAATACCAACTTTTTTAAGCCTTACACATTTTCAGAAAAAGTAGATTTGACTTTTACATAATTTTAACTTAAAAAATATGTAAACCTCTTCCTGTTGATTTATAAAATTTATTTTCATTGTTAGCTGGGGATGCATTAATTAGGTAATGTAGCTTACCTATTAAGTGGCCTAATATTGTAGGACCATTTCTTAAGAAAATGTTAAATATCCAAAAATGCTTAGATATTTAAAAAAAAAACTTCATGGTATCATAAATGCTATCAATATTTAAAGTTTTAGATATTAAGCAACAAGTAAATTATGATCATTTTTAAATCACTTTGTGGATTAATGACTATTTGACATAGAAGCCACTGATAATCACATCAAAGCCTTTTCCTTACTGTAGCGTATTACTTTTAAAGCACCTACAATCGACTCCAATTAGAAACGAAGAGGTACAAAAAGTGGAATTTAACTGTTAAAAGAATTAAAATAAAGCCTGACTGGAGTGATTTGTGGAGATACAGGAGAAGGACAGACACCCTGAACTGCACAAAGTTCTCGAGTCAGGATGAGCTAAGAATTTCAGCATGGGGCATTCCTTTGTCTTCCTAGCATCAGCCTTCACTTGATTTGTTACTACATGACCAGTAACCTGTCAGTGTCTCTTCCTAGCTTCCTATCTTGAACGTTGAGTTGACCCATCATCTGGGGAGCAGCACAGAACTAGACTTGTCAACCTTAGTTTTCTTTAATGAATGTCTCAAGCACATGCTCCTTTTTCCTCTCCAGTGTCATAGCTACAATCTTAAAGTAAATACCTTTTGTAGAGAGGGTAGGTGGTCCACTACCTTGCAAAGATTTGTTTTTCTTCGTTTTGTTCTTAGGTACTATAAAGTTCCTTTTCTCATACTTCTGACAATATCAGACAAAAATAATGTAAACAAATGATTCATATAGAGTCGTGTTTTCAGCAGCGTCAGTCCAAGAGGCTCTGAGTTTCCAAACTCACGTGAGGCATAACATCACACAGAAGAGCTCCTGGCAGAGAAACTTCTTCATCTCACTGGACAGCCAGAGGGTCCACCCTACTTCCTCTACAAAGGTCCATATGTTGAAGTTTCTAGAATCTCCGTAAAGAGCACCACCCTGTGAACTACAGACTCTCTAGCATATGAACAGATGAGGATGGTTTCCTAACCTCACTGAGCAATTCTATACTGAGTCTCACTTATCAATAAGTGTTGGTTCAGAATTCCTCAATATCACACAGGATAAAAGAGACTCCTTAATTTACACTTCATTTTAATCACTAAACAGATGATTATTTTACATTAGCAACTTGTATTTCTGTAATTTTCCTTGAAGAAATTGTCACAGAAGACTACTAAACACTTTCAGGCATGGTATAGAATTCTTGCAACTTAGATTAACGGCCAGTTTCCTCAAATTACACAACTTGAGCATTTCATTTCATACCAGAATAAGTGGGCTTTATATAGATGCTGAGGAGAGCTTTCACAGCCTCAGAATGAAGCTGTTAGTACTATTTATTGTACTGTTTATACTTTCTTCACGTCCTTCCACGCAGGGAGAGAGACCTTTAAAGTCCTGTCAAGTCTGCAGGTGCGCCAAAGGCTCCTGCTAACAGCAGGAACTGCCTTTATAGCATTTCCTCAAGACTGCTTCAGATCACTTTTCAGTGTGTAAAACCGGATTTTCATTAATGGCACTAATGGAGCACTAATGGGGACAGGCAGCACACCCCAGGCCAGAGGCTGAGCAAACGAGGCTACAAAGAGGCCGTCAGAGCTGCTGTAAGGTGAAATAGCACAGGGTGTTGAAACATTTCATTTCTTCTCAAGTACCTGGCAGACCCATGGTCTTCTTGTTAAATGGGCTCCTTCTGAGGCTGAGCAGGAGTGGATCCAGTTACAGTTTTTCACATAGGGACAAAACAAGGAGGCGGAGAGAGCTCAAGGTTCAGACATTTGCAAACTGCAGCTGTTTCTCATGGCAGCAGCGTCTCAGACTTAGGAGCTGACACATTACTCTGGACTAACGTCTTCATTGACCTTTCTGCTCTTTCTTGTCCCCAGAGTGGTATTCAGAGCTCCTGTTTGACACTTAGAGCCACTGAGAATCCTATCAAAGCAGCAGCCCAACCACAAATCATCACTTTTAAAACACAGTCCATTGTAGCTGATGCAGGCTGCTGTCCTTTCCGCCTAGAAGAGAGCTCAGGTGGTCAGAAGCTGCTGATTGCTGGCGCACCTCTTCATGGTAGGTCCGCATAGTTTAAAAACAAATGGTAGAAGCAAAGAGGAGGCTAGGGGAGATGGGAGATGGATCACTTTGACTTTCTTCTCATTGTACAATCTGTCAGCACAGGAAAAGCTACACCTCCAATATTTCCAACTTCCTTTGATCTTAGAGAATATAGGGAGAAACTCTGTCCTTTATAGTTTGCTTCAGAGCTTGCAATACTAAAAACAACCCAGGCTCTTTTTTCACAGATGTACGAATGCATCTTAAAACTCATCTCAATGGACAGAACCAAAGAATGGCAGCAACAACATTACTTTCTCCTCCTTTGCTAATGACAAACAGACAGCCCATTGGAAATGGTCTTCATTCCAGGTCTCATCAACGCCTTCCTTTTACAGATGAAATGATGCATAGGTTTCTACATAACTTGCCTAGAACCACATATGAGTTTGTGGCGGAGCCAGAACTAGAAATCCAGGCTCTCAGCTTCCCATTCAATACCTCTCTGTTTTACATTGCCTCTGGAAAATTCCTTTGAATTGTGTTCCCTACCCAGGTTATATTGGCACCATAAACTCTTTGGTAGTGTCAAGGTTTCAGGATTAGCCTCCACCCAGTAGCATGATGGTCCTGCTGCATTATATGGGATATAGGTTTGTTCTCTTGAGTGTCACATCTGTTCATTTTACAGGCCCCAAGCTAAAGGCTGGGGCTTTATTGGAAACTTTTCACTGAGAACCACAGAGGATCTAATAGAACTATTTACTATTCAGTTCTGTAGAACTGGGATTTTGTCCCCCTTTATTTCTCCCTTTATTTTATAGAATGCATTTTTAACTAAAGTCCATATTTATATTATCAAATGACTAAGAGTTCTTTGCCATTCATTTGTACATGATGGTCACTTTTATGTCAGTGAGGAGAACTAAAAATTCATTACACTGACACAATCTACATATTTGAGGAAAGGAGTTATCTATTTCAGCATTCTTTTCTTTATCTCTTTGTACTCATCCAGAGTTTGGTATGGCTACTTCCGAAGGTGACCATAAGACAGGACTAAAATATTCATTTGTAAGATGCCTTCCCTGGGGTAGGCAAATTGGCAGTGCTGTATGTAAGTATGCTGATGGAAAGATATTTAAGTGTTTCTATGCAATTATATTATAATGTTGTAGAAATTAGAGTTGCTTAAGAACTAGGCTAAAGTAACAGAAGAACCAAGGGCATGAGTTGGTCATTACTGGTCAGTAGAGATGAAGCTTATAGACTATCTTGTCTGCTGTTTGAGTTGAGAGAACCAGAGGAAGCAATAAACAGAAACATTTTTGTGGAACATTGCAGGTTTCATGTAAGTGTATATATCACTAAATTATATTTAGATGAACCAGAACACTATAACTTGCTTTATTCACAAATTTTTCCTTATATCACAGCTGCAAATATCATAAAGAAAATCGAATGTCAAGAGGTGGGACAGGTCACCTTGTTCACAGGACAGTGCCTTGAGAAGTGACGGAGGAGGGAGCCTAAGTGCAGGGAAACAAAGGAAGGCGTTAGCTACTGTTCAACATATGCGCATACAAGCAAATTTTTTAGTAAGAATTCTTTTAGCATGTGTGTGTGTGTGTGTGTGTGTGTGTGTGTGTGTAATCAAATTCATTAGTAGAAACAGGATTGCCTGGGGTCTGGAGAAATGAAAATAGTTCAGCAGTTAGGGGTGCTGGCTGCTCTTGCAAAGGACTCAGCACCCATATGGAGGCTAACAGCTGTCTGTATCTCCAATTCCAAGGACATCTGATGCCCTCTTCTGACCTCCATGGCCATAGTATAGCACAGGTACACTTATACACATTCAGTCAATACACTCATATACATCAAATAAAAATAATAAATATTTTTTTTAAAAAAGGAAAAGAATAAACTGAATATAATATAAAAACATATAAACGAGGACTGGAGGGATGGCTCAAGCATTTAAGAAGCACTGGCTGCTCTTTTGGAAGACCTGGGTTCAATTCCCAGCAACCACAAGGTAACTAACAAGTGCCTGTAACTGCAGTTCCAGTAAATCCAAAATGATTTTCTGGTTTCTGGGGGCACTGAATGACATGGGTGCACTCTCATACATGCAGGCAAAATACTCATACACATGAAATAAAAATAAATAAATCAAGACAATTAAAGAGTTACAAAGTTTTCTTAATACTATGCATATAGACTAATGCAAACTACTTCTGAGTAAAAATAATAATGTGAATTACATTGTTTATACATATAAAGAATGAAACTCATAAAATTAAAAGTGTTCACATTTTAAGAGGGAAATTCAAAGATACTCTCACTATGTATATTAAATGGGTCATCTGTGCTGAAAGAAAAATACAAGAGACTATGGCAGGGATGAAAAGAATTGAATTAAAAATATCATTGATAGAACTTCTGGATATATTCCCAAAAGAATATTCTGCAGCTTACCTTAGCGATAACTGCATGCTTACTTAACCCTGGCAGTGTGGCCTTAACCAGCCTCAGTGGCCAAGCTCTCACCATTGGATGAGTGCCTAAAGGAAAACATACACATATGTTTCATCAGCTACAGAGAGGAGTGAAATTATGTCATTTGAAGGAAAACAGGTGGAACTGGAGATCATAATGTTAAGTCAAATAATCCAGACTCACAAAGATAAGTAAGATGTATTTTTCTTCATGTGACTCTGTCAAGGGCATGAAATGGGACTATTCATGACATGGAAGGAGAAAATGGAGGAGGAGGATAGGAGATAAGGAAAGGTAATAGAGGGATGAATAGGATCAAAGTGTATTAGATGAACATGAGAAACTCATAATGAAACCCAATTCTCTGTACAATTAATATACACACATAAAATATATCCTAAACACTAGAGACATACTTGATTCTGCACTTAGGTCAATGGAAGAGTTTGTCTGGAGATATGGCTCAGTGGTTAAGAGCACTGTCTGCTCTTACAGAGGACATGGATTCGGTTCCCAACATCCATGTGGCAGCTAGCAATGATCCATAATTCCATTTTTAGGAGGTCTGATGCCCTCTTTGACCTCCATGGACATTGAATGACACAGGTGCACTTATATTCATACAGGAAATAAGATCAAACACTCAAAAATAATAAATAAGTAAAATATTTTTTAAATAAGAAACCAAATTCCAAATGTCTGATCAGCAACAGTTACACAACCTCTATACGATGGTTCTTATTAAAGAAGGAAATTACTTATTCCTAAGAAAAGGTCATAATTTTGCCCGATTACAAGAAAATTTAAACCAAGTTTGAGTATGCAGACTGTATTAAAGTAGCCACCTAACCATTACTTCTAAGTCTATGAAACTGCTTCAGGAACATGCTAACATGTGAATTGTACACTCAGTAAAGGATTGTTCTCCCCAATGTGAGTGACCATCATAGAATCTTTGGATAGTCTGAACTGTACCAATGAGGAAAGAAGGAGGGTTGTATTTCCTTCTGTTGTCACCACAAAGCAGCCGCAAGTGCTTTCTGTGGCCCACATGCTGGGATTTACAGCAACAGCTCTCCTTATCCTCAGATATTGGACCCATGGTGAAATTACTCTGCTAGTTTTCCTTGATTTCTAGCTTGTGTAGAGACGAGAGGACTTTTTATGTACTCACCTAAGCAAGTGTTTCATTTTCTAGCTATCCATCTACAGATTGTCCAAAGTCCTTCTGATTTTTTTTTCTGTTTTTCTAGAGAACTCTTAACATTGGGATAGTCTTTAAATTGTGTTTTAAATCTGTGATTTATTATTTTTATTCTATGTGTATGTACTGCCTGAATGGATTTAAGTGCACCCACGACCTGCAGTGTCCATGGAGGTCAAAAGAAGGCATCAGATTCCCCAGAACTGGAGTTACACATGGTTGTCAGCCACCATGTGGGTGCTGGGAAATGAACTTGGGTCCTCTTAACCACTCTTAAGCGGTGTTCTTAACTGCTCAACAATCTCTCCAGGCCTAGATTTTGTTTTTCTTTACAAAATTTACAATTTAGAAATTTTGATCCTCTCCAAGAATAAAAATTTCTTGATCCATATATACTTTCATTACAAGGATATAAGTCAATTTTTAAGAAATTTGACATGTTTGACCAGTCTCCCCGACTGTCCATTTAATCTCTTGTATATGAATTATTGTAATGACTATGTGGATTCTATCCCTGAGTTCTTATTTCCTTTACTACTTTTACCTGTTCGCTTGTGATATTATATCTAATTAATTTTCCTCTAACTACTTGGTTCCAACAGGTTTAGGCAAACAACAATGGGCAGAAATATTTCTGTCTTGTTTATGACAGGGATTTGAAGGGGGTAACATCATTGTCTATTATATACTTCCATTTATGATTATGAATAGAGATGCTATGCCAAAGTAACAGTCACATTTTCTCAGCAATTTGACTGGTTATGACTCTACATGATAATGCTGCCCACTGTAAAAAGCAACTCCTCAAACATCTAAGACAGGTAGCTAGAGCCATCTATGGCATAAGCACCAATATTTAGAAGGCAACTTGACACGTTCTTATCACTTTAGCAGTACTGTGGCCTATCACTCGACACAGGTTTAGACCTGGGTTATAGTACCAAACATCAGTTTCCTACTGTTGACTAGGTTTTAGTTCAATCAGAAAACAACTGGCTGCATCCATATCAGTTGTCCCACTATTGCATCACTGAGCCACATCTTGCCTGGCATATTGATAATAGAGAGGACAAGGTTCATAACAGAAAAGAACTTTCTAAAGCAATTACCCCCAAGCAATATGCACAGCACTTACTGGCACTACAACAGCCAAGCAGCAGAGAAGGAGCTTCCAAGTTACTATCAACTTGCTTTCTCTACATACTTCAAATAAAATGTGAGATTCCGTGGCTAAGAGAATACAAAAACTTAAGGAAGGTCCAGTGTAGCATAAAAGTGTCCCATTATTCATATGAATTGTGTTGTCAAAAGAGGAGTGTTGGGTACAGTGGTATATATTTTATTGGTGTATATATTTTCTTTAGCTCTCTATAATCCATAGTCATTCTGCACAACTCTCACCATCTCCTTATCTTGGCACATCCCTGGGGCCATCACACATACGTCTTCTAAGACCAGCTTTCTGGTTCTGGTTTGTGTTACTTGACCCAGATTATCATCAAGAGAAAGCATTGCCATGCTCTTCCCTGCTCTCTGGGTTGGCCCTGATTCTAACCATAGCTGCCATCGCTCCATTCGTCATAACTGTTATTGAAAGGACACTAGGTAAACGATTGCCATCCCTAGTATATTTTCTTGTAGGGGAAAGAAATATACATAGCACCCTCTGGGAGGATAGCAGTAACATTGTATCATTGTTATCTGCTCCTTTCTTTATTGTTTGTTTGATTGATTGATTTGCTTAGATTTTGTTTGTTTGTTTGAAATAAGGTCTCACTATGTAGACCAGACTGGCTTAGAACTCAGAAAGATCCACATGCCTCTTCCTCCTAGGTCTTGAAATTAAAGGCATGTACTAACTCACTCAGTGAGTCACTCCTTTCAGATTTTGGTGAGCTACTGTTCTGGTTTTAAAACTTTCCAGAGGTGTACACAAGCACTGAATATGTGATCTTGCCATTTTTCTCCCTTAAGAATTCTACACAACAAAAATCTTGCCACCAATACCAAAGTTTCCACTGAATTAACTTCTTTCTTCAGTTTCCTGTGAACATAATCCTATCCTGCCTGGTAAGTTAGACATGAAATGTCACATATCACATGTCCAGTTCCCACAGTAATACCATTCCTGTGTTGTCTTCCAGCCCAAGATATTAACTAGGACTTTAGCCAGCAACACCCAAGTGCTGAATAGCTTATATAAGGAGTGATTTTCTTCATATTGCCTCAGAATATGAGATTTTATCTCAAGGAAGGATGCAGAGTTGTACTATGCAGTTTCTGTGACTGACACACAGATTCTACCATATCTTACAACATCACAAGCCAGGTGGGAAAGGGCAGCTTCTTTTTTGTTTAAAAGTCTTTTCAAATCAAGAGGAAGAGTACTCAGTTATTATCACAGTTTCTTTTTCTACTTGCTGAATAATGGATTTTCCCTTCCTTTGTATTAAAGATTGGAGCTGTAGGAAGTCTCTTCTCTATACCCATCTCCTTCCTCATTTCCAGTTTTCCCCACTGGTTCTGATATTTCGGATGAGAGGAAGGATTACTTGGTACAGATCCTCTATTTATTCTTTTCCTTGTACTTGCCTTCTCATTCTTTCTTTTGTCCATTATTTCTGCCAAAGCAAAGGTGAGTGTAAGAACAACATCCACTCACCATCTTTCCTTGCACAGGCACCATCTTTCCTTGCACAGGCACATTGGTTCTCGGTAGATAGCTCAGCCCAGCTGCCTGTCTCATCACCTGACACAGTGGTCACGAACCCCACCAAAGCCTGCTACTTTTGCCTCTGGTATGTATTTTCAGAGATTGCAATATATTGTCCAGTCCCACTAGCGATTTTGAGCTCATCACTGCGTATTTGTGTGCGGCCCCTCTTCATCAAGGAGGCATTCAACCCTGTACCATAGAGAGGAAAACTGTCTTCCCGGGTGTCACTGAAGACACTTCATCTTCTTTACATGCCTCATCGTCCATTGCAAGGTCACACAACTGCCACTACTGCAAGGGGATACACCAGCTGAAACCACAGGAGGAACTGTGGCTGTATTCAGCTTGTCCCTGTGAATGCCCCACCCGCAGATGGACCAGCCTTATTTACATATCTTGTTTAGCGTGAGTGAGTGACACAGCTGCTCCTCCCACCTTCATTATTTGCTCTGGTCTGTTTTTCCCTGTTTGGGCCCCAATTACATTGTGACTTTTCCTGTGGGGGCATTAACCAATGTCTAGTCATCTGAGATAGGGTTCCGGTGACAGCCCAAAGAATAGTTCCACTCAAGTCTAGCTTGGTGAAACAATGAGTTTATTTGAGTTTCTTTCAGGAGGATGAATGAGGGGTCACTTTATAGGATCATGGGTGATTCAGGCAGCTGAGTCACCAAATATCCTAGCACAGCATGGGAGAGGATTTACAGAAGTGGCGTCAAGCATTCTCTGCACACCTTGCATGTAGCTCTGTGAGAAAGTGGCTTCTCGTCCAGCAGTTGTGACTCATGCAACACCCTAGAGAGTTTTGAACTACCCCCTTCCTTTCTCAAGGGACTGTTTCCGTGTAAAGGAAATAGCACAGCAGTGTGACCAGGATTTAATTCTTGAGAAACACCATGTGGGCAGAAGAACCATCCCCCACTGAAATGTAGTGTGTAGGCAGGAACAAAGTACACACGAACGTATACTTCAGATATTTACGGTCTACCTTAGCTCATGGTGAGTTACGAGTCACAACTATGTACACCTAGTATTACTACTTTCTGATTTCAAATAACTCTCTTTGCATCCTCACAACTCATAAGAACAACCCTTCTGATGGCCTCATTCCCAAGGAAACTGTGTCTTTTTTCAAAGCATCATGTTTCCTATAATGGTCAAAGGAGACCAAGTCTGCACATCTTGACTTTCCAGAATTAGCTGACATTTTATTCAGTCAAAATGCCAAATTTTAGGCATGCATTTGTGGGCTGTAAGAGAGGGGGCAGCTAGGTTGACTTTCTTGCACCTTTGTTCTGTGCGTGCTAAACCAATGTAAAATTAATATTGAAATTAAGACAAACTTTTCATTGCATTCATTTGCTTGTAAACAGGAACAATGCCTAAAGAGTGGGTTCAGTTCCCTCTTTCAAGGATTTTGGACATGATTGTTAGTAAAGTAAAGGAAGTAGGCTAGATGAGTCCCAAATTTCCAGCTGAGAGGTGTCACAAAAATTGGCCCCTCTATATACATTTGAGTTAATGTAATATTAAAAATGCTGATATTTAAATTTTAATATTATTATTTATTGTTTGAATATTTAATACAATACGTTCAATACATACAATACTTTCCAGTCATAACTACCAAGACTTCCTCCTCTAACTCTGCCTGGATTCATATCCACACATTTTCCAGTTTTATTGAATGTGTCCACAGCATTGGAATTACAAAGTAGTATGGTAACAAAAAGTGGGAGGAGAAGGCAAAAATCTTTATCTGCTGTTATTACTCAGTGACTCAGTCATATACAACAAAGGCAGTAAATCTCTACAGTTAAATGGAGCTTAATGGTTGAAACATCCTCAGGGGAATATGGAAAAAAATAAAAGACTAATTGTAAAGAGTGATATAGGAGGACTGTGACTATAATCTTTCAGTTTCTAGAGATTACTATAGTAATATTTGAAATTACTCTCTTAATCCTCACTAGAGGCTTCATAGAAGAGGGTGTTAGTTTTAATGTAGATTTATGAAATGATCATAAAACGCCTTTAGTCTTTGTTCCCTATCATTTTTTCTACAAGATGATCCATCTGAAGGTGTCCTACCGTCTTGAAGTAGAATAAATAGTATCAACTGGCTAGCTGCAAAATCCTTGAAAAGGGGACCTGTACTGTAGAGTAGGTGTGTAGAGCGGCTGTAGGACAGTGGAGGAGATGCCAAGGGGTGAGGAGCTGGCTATCTGCCTGGGTAAAGAAGGCAAGGGTGACAGTGTCAGGACATGCTGATTGTTTGATCCCAAGCACTCATCTGGAGGACACTTCTCTGTCCTTGGACATTGTAAAAATATAGGGCAGGGAGAAAGTGCCTCCTGTTCACACTCACAAGGAAAAGCACTATGCTCTTCCTCTCACCCATCTCACATCCTTTAGACTATGAAGTTATTAAGAAAGATAAGAGCAAAAACAATCTCTCCTTGGATTTTTGATTCTTTATTTTAAAAAATCAAATGAATCAGTAAACTGTCAAAATATTTCCACGAGGAGCTAGAGATTTGCTTCAGTGGGAGAGTGCTTGCCTAGCATGCGCAGAGCCTTCTATTCAATTCCAGACAGTGCAAAAACAAACAGAAATAAAATCTCTATGATATTCATCATCTATATTCTGGAATGATGGACAATCTGTTCTTTTTTTATCTCCACACACTCATATATGCTATGTATCCATACTACTACATCTGTATCTGCTTTTAGGTATATTTATACCTGGCATTATTAACTTTGCTGACACTTTTGATAATTAAGTTTCAGACACCGTAATTACTTATAAATATTTCACTCTGAATATGGCCATCTCATGTAACCATATAACAATATCAAAGTCAAAAAATTTATCAAAAATTCAATACTGGCACTTAGTATGTGGTCCAATCAAATGCTTTCGATTTTCAAAAGTGTATGTTTCATTGCTGTTCTTCCCAGTACAGTACTCAATTTAAGTCCGTACAGTGCATTTACTTTTTATGTTGTTTACTATATGATAGCGTCGGGCAGTTCCTCACCCAACTTCTTTTATTCATATCATTATTATTTGAGGAATACAGGGTGATATTGATCATGTAAGTATCTTCTTGAATCTCTCCAATGCTTAGGTTCACTTTATTTTGACAGGAATGATACAGTAAATTAAAATAGCCTTTTGAAAATCATATGTCAATTTAGATTAAACTTATTTGGACACTCAGTCTGTCTGGCTTTATTTATATATTTGCTATCAGTTGCCTGATTGGTTGGGACTTATTTTTTCAGGTTGACCTCAACTGAGATGCTTGGTCTTAACCAAATGATCACTCATTTCCTTTAGGCTGGTCTCACTGTGTTTGCTTATATATCCACTGGCTATGGTTTTGGAACAAAAATGGAAAGCTGCATAATTCATGGGGTCCTGGTTTGGAAATTGTGTCTCATTTCTAACACACTGGAGTTTTAAAACAATTTGTGAGACTATATTACAATGAAGAGGTGAGAGACTTGACTCAACTCTTTGATGGAAATGTTCAAAGGCACATCCCAAAACCTATGTATGTAGGAAACAGAAGGACAATAGTTGTTAATATACTGTCCATTACAGAATTATCCTAATCATAGTTCACAAATTTGAGGGGTTGGGTAATATTCATTGTTAAAAGGAACTCATTACAAATGGGTCACCAACTCATTGGAATTAACTTTTACAAAAATCTAGGTATAAAAGCTTAGTGGTTGAGAAGAATTTCAGGTCCGCTAATGTTTCAAGAGTCCAAATGCACGTGCACATCACATTCACATGACACATCATGTGCTCTTTGTCAGATATAAAATATTGGTACCAGCATAGTTAGGATTTCATCCACTCATATTGACTGTGTTTAATTTTGAAATTAGAACATTGATTTCTTATATAAACACAATATGAGTGGACACATACTAAAAGACTTCAAAGTAGGAGGGAGACTGTGAAGGATTTCATCAGGAAAGGGAAGAAGAAGAGAAGATACAGGAGTTGAAAGAATAAAATAATTAATTTTAATTATAAATTTATTAAAATAATTAATTATATACATTTAAGAAACCATCAGACAATAAAACTTTTAAAGTAGGGGGCACTAACTTGTCAAAAGGAAATAGGACATTATAAAACATATACAATATGTTGAGAAATTAGTTGAGGTCCGTTATCTACAATGATACAACCATGCCTCATCTTTATACCAAAAGCTTTTGTTGTGTGAGGCAGAAAAATAACAGCTGACTTTTTAGATTTCACAAAACACAGTGAAAGACTTGAGATCATAGTAAACTTAAGGCTTCCAAAGGGTCCAAGAGATGCAAGCACTACAATTTCATAACAACATAGTCAACATAAAGGGAAAAAAATGTGTTTTTGCAGTTCTATGTGGTCAGGCCAGAACACTGATTTGATAGACTAGAATGTGAACAGTGAAAGCTTTGTGATCTCACAGAAGGGAAGATCTCAAGCTGCTGGTCACAGAGCCATCTGGTGGAGGTATTTTTGGTCAGATGTGCCCAGGCCAAAAAAAAAAAAAAAAAAAAAATTGCCAACTGAAAAAAGTAAGTCACTATGCCTTTGGAACTTTGAGAGCTCTGAAAGGGAGAGTGAGAAGGTGAATAGTAACCAAAATGTAATATAAGCATGTTATTAGGAATATTAGGAATATTAGGAAACTATCAAAGAACTCATTTAATAAAACTGATTTTTGAAAAAGTTTCATTGAGGGAACACGACACTTTTTACACCTGGTATTTTCTGAAAGTGAATTTAAATAGACTATAAAAGAGGTGGTGAGCCATTGTGATGATGGGCTCTTGAAAGTGAATTCTACTCTCTACCCCACAAAGGAACCTAGAAACTGTGCCTACTATACGACTGTATGACTGTATAATAGTCACAATTGTCTTCTATTACTCTATCTATACATTTTGTAAAGTGATTTTGGAGGCCTTCCACCAGAGTGGAGCTAAGTTCCTCAACCCTTCCATGGAACATAGGATCTACAAAAGAATTTAGGCTTTCTTTAGAAGCACTAACATTCAGTACATTAAAATATTTTTTCTCTCCATAGGCAAACATTGATAGAAGAGATAATCAGATCTATGCAGAGAGACAGAGCAATGATGGCTTCAATGAAATTTTGTTTCCTTTAGCTATTTTTCATGCTTTAATGAACATACCCTAAGTATCTGTATACTATATTTCAGAATGTCATGTGGCTTTAATTTCTTAGCAAGATTCTGACTAATCTTTAGGCTTGAGAGCACAGGAAATAATTCATAATGATATGGTATTTAGATCATATTTATGCATTTAAGTGCCTTATTTTTATTGGTAAAATCTGTCAGTGAAAGAGTTATAATTGTTGCATATTAAGGCTTTTGTAGAGGTTCCCATCTTCTTTCACTATGTATCTTATACTTTATATGATTTCAAATATTCACAAATCCACAAGAGCAAAGACCTTCTTGTCAGTGATAAGAGCACAATTTGGCAAACATAATTAGTTCCTTAAGTATCTTAAGGCTTATTTTCTAAGCAGAAGTATATGGTGATTCAAATTTTAAATTCAAAACTTAAAAAATAAAATAAATCACAGCTAAACCATTACAAAGTCTCCTTGGATCATTCTCACCTGTTACAGTTTTATTGCTACAAGGGTTAAAGGCATTTCTTATATTTGTAATTTCCATGATGTAAGATAGTATAGCATTAGGGACATACCCACTGCATTATGGGCTTGGATTAACAGCTATTGCACAACAGTTCTTACAGTAAGTTTCACAGAACTGACCACTGACCATTAATTATCAAATTGTGTTTGATTCTCCATTCAAAGAAAATTCTTGTGACAATTCTTTCATCAATTTCATTTCTCTGGATAATTATTTTTCTTAATTTTCTTCACTTATTATACTAAATTTCAACTCAGTTTACAAAAGAAAGCACCTGAGGCATTTATAAAAAGTTGAAAACCTTCAATACCTCAGGGCTCCACACAGCAGAATGTTTAGAGTTTCATCTTAGAGGATTGAAAAGCCTCACTTAAAAAAAAAATGATTTTTCCCTATTGGACTTGTGTTCAGCAATTCATGAAGCCCACCTTTTAATACTGAATTGCACTTTCAAAAATCCTGGCTTTCTTTTATTGGTCACTGGTCATCCCAGACTTTCAATTAGTATATGGTTGATTTAACTAAATTGGCTTATGGGACATAATAAAATGAAGGCAAGTGGAGCCATCCAACGCACCTGCTCTGGCAGTCCTTCCTCAACAACTATTATGTACTTGATTTTGTTGAATAACTGCAGTTGACTCAGTTATTGCACAACTACCTTCTTATTTGTTCCTCTGAACCCAGCTTTAATGTGGAATCAGTCTTTTATTCAATACAAGTCTTTTTAAAGTTTAAAGGTTATTATAGACATTGGAATTACAAAGATGATTTAGACTAAATCTTTCCTTCAAACACTCAATTCAAAGAGGAATGTTAAGAACCAAATTTCCCTGTCATATGGTAGGAACTTAATAAAAGCAAACGCAGGGAGTTGCCATATCTCAAAGGAAAGGAGTTTGCCTTAGGCTGGGAGATCAGGATCTTCCTTAGGAAGAGCTCATCTTTAAGGGAGTGTCTCTAGACACTAGTGTCTCTCGATCCAGGCTGACTGGATCCCAATGGATGAACTTGCACTGAGGGAAGTTTGGGGACTCTAACTTGACTTGATAGACCCTAATATAAATGCATGCATGAATCCAGTTGGGGGGGTATGCAAGGGTGCCATTAGGGAAGCAGGTATAAAGATGATTGAGATCTTGTGTATGAAATATACAAAATTTGATAAAATATATATAAAATAATATTTTAGTCAAATATTATTCTTAGAATAAAAGAAAAGCAGAGCTGGAATTGATTCTTAAAGGATATGCAGTGTTGTTCCAGGAAAAACAAAAGGAACAGAGCAGAGCAGAGAAAGGGAGGATCTGAGACCAGCGAAGGTGTGGTGTCACATAATTACAAGTAGTTCATTTCCACCATAAGTTCAGGACAATGGTGACAGCAGATGACCTCAACTTATGCCTTGGTGCAACTAAAGTTGTTGCAGTGACTGCATTTAGCATGTTTTCAGAAGTCTGTCCTACCTGACTTGCTCCTAATTCTTTTGCATTCTTTTCTAATCCCTTTAGCAAATGATGGAGCCTTCAATGGTACAACTTCCTTATTAAACCTCTCTCCATCTCTTCTTTCACATTATTTCAGCTTTGAAAATTTTTCTGTCAACCTGGTAGGATGACTCTATTCAGGAAAGAGCTTTCTAATTTGACTTAAACCTGACCAAATTGTTCCTATAATTAACTGTTCCTGACTCACACAATTGTTCTCTATACCCAAGTAGATGAGATTCCAACACCCTGCAGGTTCCAGTTGTGGGAACTCCATTTCCCCTTCCTTCTCTTTACTTCCTACTGTGCAATTCGCAGGAACTTGCAAAGACAGTCATTAGAGAGTTAAGAATTAGGACGGAAAATTGGAAACAGATGAAGTATTGAATATATTATAATAAGCTCATAGCCATAAACTCATTTATGTTTAATAAATGTTTAAAACAAGTTTTCTGATACTATACAAAGACGTGACAATTTCCCTGATGCATACTTCATTGAACAAGCTGTGTTTAAAAAACTGATCCAAAATATTCCATGCACACACACACACCACACATGAACATATACACACAACACAAAAGACTGGAAGATAGAATATCTAGCAACTTCCCAATTTATCCACCACTTCTTTGACTAATTGTATTCATGGTACCTTTTTTCTCTTTGTAGTAATCTTTAATTTATATTTTTTCCTCCAATAAGCAACCATATATTTTATTTCCTTTAATTTCTTAAAGTATTCCAAATCTTCTGAGAGCTTGAGAAAAACAATCTAGTTTACAGCTAGACAACTGAAGGACTTGGCTAATGCTAAGCAAGTAACATGACGGTAGATACCAGAAGTCTTAATTAGAATCCGGGATTCTCTACTTCAAGCCTAATTTTCTCTTACATTTTCCATTCTATCTCTTTATATTAAACTCATCCTATCCTTTAATCATTTGATCATACCTTGTTTTCTTTCCTTCTTTTAAGACAGTTACAGGTAAAAGAAGAAATCACTTAAATTTGCCCTGTGGTCATGGAAGAATCTCTCCACCCATTTTTACTGCAGAATAAACATTTCAAGTTTCCCTCTGTTCTTAAGCCAAAGTTTCAATGCACTGTGGAGCTATTCAGGGAATTTAAATTTTAGTGGCTAATAGGTGAATATGCAGGTAAATCAACATGTAAACAACATTATTTTATAATTTTTGAGATGTTGTGTGGAGCAACATTCCAAATGCAATGGCCATCATTAACAATGTTCTTTAAAAGGCATGGTAATGGTAATGTGACTAATTCAAATAACAGTTTTAGCAGTCACACTGGCGTTATTTTTTGCCCATTTAACACTAAAGCCAGTATCGGTTTAGTTTGGCTTTCTGTTGGAGACCAACACATTCTTGGACCATTTCACAAAGAGGATGTTCCTTTGAACCACAAACTTTGGATCCCAATAAGTGACATTTCAGCACAAAAGTACAACAGCAGACAAGAGTAGACCTGTGGTAGAAAGTACCTAGAGTTGGGCATCTTCCTTTTCTTTGAACTGAGGTGGATGGAAGCATCCAGCCTCAATGTGCTTTGTTTGAAGGAGTTGTTTCTGCTGCCAGCAACACATGGTCACACCACCTCAGGCCACACTTAAATGGAGGCCAGCTTTTCTTTCCATGGTGTTCTCTCTGTTCTAATATTGCTTTCTCCAGTGACCTTGTCTCTTGCTGTTCACTTGCTCTGGATTTTTAGGATTAGAAGAAATTACTATCTTCTAAGCTTAGCCTCCCATGTTATTTCTACAATGAAATTTCTACATTGATTTAACTTTAGTAAACATGCATGTAATTCTTTCCCTTTTTCATTCTAAACAAGGTCTTTCTGTGTTGACAAACTTGGAATGGAACTCACTGACCTCAAACACATGATCCTCGTGCCTCAGCTTCCCAAGTGTTAAGATTGCATGCCCCAACACATCCAGCTTCCCAAGAGTATTATATATATATATATATATATATATATATATATATATATATATATAGAGAGAGAGAGAGAGAGAGAGAGAGAGAGAAAGAGAGAGAGAGAGAGAGAGTATATATAGAGTATATTTTTTCCACTTTTTCTATATTCTCCCAGGGGACCCTTTCAGGAAGATCAGCTCTTTTCACTAGTATAATCTAGAGTTATTTTCCCATCAACATTTTTCTTATCATCTTAGAAATGCTCATATATTTCTTCCTGTATGGCATGCTAACATTTATAATGAAAAATCAATAATTTTGCAGAACAAATCCAAAATACTAATCCAAAATTTTAATGCTCCATAAACCAAACCACTCCTTAAGAAAGGTGCAGAACTGGAGCTGGAATTTCCTTATGGATACACTGAGGCAGAGCTGGGCTGAAAACTCAGGCATCATTGCTTCCAGGGCAGCTTTGCCAGACTATCTTTAAATATTGCCTCCAGCTTTTATATCCCAAACAGCCCTGACCCTCCATTCTACCCGTAAGACCCCACAACCATGACCACAGAAGCCAAGTTTCTGTTATAGATTTCCGGGATGCAATGATAGAAACTGATTCTGTAAATTCACCGTTGTTCAGATGCCCTTAACGTAAATACCTCTCTGTGAATACATTTTGTTCTTTGATGCAGTTTCTGAAGAGATAGTTATAAATGCTAGAGAAGCTTGGGAAGATCACTTTAAAGCAAAAAGAAAATAGTTCCTGGAATGCTGTTAGAAGCCAGAATGTATAGATGTACACGATGTCCAACACTGAGTTCCTTTATTCACGCTCTGGCCTGTTGTCTCAGCCATAAAACAAGGAAACTGAAACAACTGTTCATAAATACCCTTAACCTTACATCCTACTATGTTCTTAAATTCAAATTCTTACTAACAGGATAGAGATTCCTACCACTTTCCTATAAAATGGTTCTGTTAATCAAGATCATAAAATGACTCATAGAATTATTGAGGGTCAAGTTGTAACACCCATGGGTACACAACAAAATTTTCACTGTGCTGTAAGACGATGTAGTAGATATATGACATAAGCTCTTTCTAAAGGTGACTGCATCTTACCTTGACAGTGTTTAAGCCACGTGTTTTCCATTATTTAGCTAAAAATTTCCAGGGGAGTATCTCACAGTCAAGTGCAATTCACAGATAAAGCAAGTGAGAGGTCTTGTCCTGTTTCCTTGAAACCTCAGTTACAGTGAAATATTCTCACTTGCATATTCCAGCCAATTAGCATAAACTCTCATGGTCTCCAAGCTGGCAGCCCGCTTCTACCTCCCAGGATGATGCACTGAGGAGATCATAGTCAACCAGAGATTCTTTTTCAAAACAACTCTTTCACCCTGAGCTAATAAATTTCATAGTAATGAGAAAAAGAGAATAACCTTGACATCCACTTAAAATGGAAAACATGGTCACATTCTATATAGACATGAGTATCACTAATGTTACTTGTCTCTTGAGGTTCATGCCTCTGTGTAGTCTTCATCCCTTGGGTGTAGCCCAAATTCCTTCCTTCTCACCAAAACAAGGGAACACGGAAGCTATGAAGGTTAGTTTATGAAAAGACTGTGGCCTCTGCTACCTCAGGCCTGAATCCCCAAGCCCTTTTTGTGTTTGTGTTTGTGTGTGTGTGTGTGTGTGTGTGTGTGTGTGTATGAGAGAGAGAGAGAGAAAGAAAAAGAGGGAGAGAGAGAGAGACTTGTTCTAGGAAAAGCAAATGCCATTTGTGAGTGTCACCATATTAAAAAAAAATGTGACAATAACAGCTCACAAGGAGGACCTCTAGTCTGTCAAGATTAATGTGAACAACCATGAGATCTTTCCCTACCTGTGCCTTGAGATGACTGTAGGCCACAGAGAATCTTGAGGTAGTCTTCAGGCAGACTGAGCAGAGACACCCTTCTAAGCTATATCTGGGTTCCTGACTCACAGAAACTTTGCGATAATAGACATTGTTTTACACTTCTAAATGAGAGCTAATTGTTATTCAGTAGTAGATAACTAAATTCTACCAGGTCAGGGCAGGAAAGATAGCTCAGCGGTTAAGAACACTTGATGTTCTTCCAGAGGACCTGGGTTTGATTCCCAGCACTCATATAGTGGCTAATAACCTTCCTTCGGTAATTCCAGTTCCAGGGGATCTGAATCTTCTTCTGGCCTCTGCAGGCATTGCACATATGTTGTGTACTCACATGCAGGAAAAACAATCAGAAATACAAAATAAAAAATAATAAATAGGACATTTAAAAAAATGAAATCAATTATATCAATTAATTAATTGATTGATCGCCCTCATGTGTGGCTGGTCTTCCAACAGAGGCAGAACTGTCACCCACGCTGCCTTCATTGCCACCATCTTTGCAGCCACCGTGGAGATTCCTAAGTTGCTCACAGCTGTTCCAGGGTGTTTCTTCAAGAGGAACACACTGACACCATCTGCCAGTGGGGAGCCAGCCAGTCCATTGTCATCAACAGTCACGAAAATCCCATCCAAAGTCTTTTCACTTCCTCACACTCATGTTCAAGCAAAGCTTCTGCAGTTCATTTTTGGCAAAAGTTCCTCCTGTTTCTTTAGTCAAACAATTGCATTTTCTAAGCCTTTGCCCTGGGGTGTGCCAGACTGTGCCAGTTGCTCGGCTTACTTTCCTGAACCAGGCAGGGAGACATGCCATTCATTTCCATTTCCAGCCCACATGGATGCCTGAGAGAACATACCTGTGTGTTAAACTTTCTTCACCAAAAGGAATCTATATTTTTAAAAAATATTCTTTAAGGCAATAATCTTAGATCTTGGCTTTAGTTCTGAAATTTGTTCCTGGTTCCCAAAGCAACACCCACGTGGACAGCAATGCAGCTTATTTCACCATCTGCCAGCACTTTGGGGATAGAAAGGCACCACTTAATTGTTTAAACAATACAAAGGAACAAGAAAATGATAAAATGATTTGTTGGAATGTGAGGCCACCCAGAACCAGAAAGGGTCAACCAGCATGCTCTGAGTATGCTCAAAAAAGGAAGCAAATTGGGGCTCTGGAAGGAGCTTTTTTCTAAGTGAACATTTTTATCGAGATGAGAAGTAGGGTTTTAACTACGTAAATAGCATACTGGACTGGGTGTCCACCGAGCCACCACACATGTCAGTCATGCTTGATAGGCACCACCTAGCAAAAATGTTTATGAGAAGGGCTCATGGGTAACAATCAGAATGAATAGGTTTAGACTCAGACAAGGAGTGGACATAACTTGCCTGCACTGAGGGGTCAAGGCATGAGTCAAAGATGGACAATTCAGGGAATCAGAGGAAGACTGCTTTGGGTCTTCATTCAATTTTATCTACCTTGGACTTGTGTTAACTCAAAAGATTTTAAATGTTGTATCCCACAGTTTGAATGAAAATATCACATTTTCCATCTTCTTGAATAGAGTGTTCTTGCCCAAAACAGAAAGCACCTTAAAGACAGGACTAAACTTGCTAATAACTCTGACTTCAGTGGTAGTTAGAATTCCCAAGAAGCCAAACTAGGCATTATAGGGAAAAATTACAGCCCACACCTCAACCAGTTAATGTTGCTTTTCCAGTGTGGCTTGTCTACATGTTAGCACAGAGATGGAGTGAGAGAGAAGGAGGAAGGAGGAAATGACAAAAGCAAAATGATATTGGATGGATGAGCCATCTCTAAAATTAGAACAATCGTACATAAACTCTTTATTCTCTCCTCGGAATGCTGGTGATGCAGTCTGTGAAATCAGATTAATTATCTTCCTCAGTCTTCCTTCACTTGTCAGTATGTGGAGTGATGATGGGAAAAAGTGCGTGAGAAAGTGAGGTCCACATGGCCATGTGGGACAGTGGCCCTGAGTGAAGATGACAGGCAAAGAAGCAGGAAAGGCATAAGCAGATACTAGATGTGCCTTTCCTAATGTTAATCCCTTGTTCAACTAGAATTGGACATCAAATTTCTTCTTAGAGAAGCTAATATACTATTTAAAAGTCTGAGGTAGAGAAGGCAAATTATAAATATACCCTGCTAAAGTGCTTGTCGACTAAAGCAAAGTTGATCTAGAAGGCTCAGAACTGAAGTTACAGGGATTTCCAGAACATATTGAATGGTGATAAAAATCAAACATTTAATTCAGAAATCAAATTTAGAGCAGTAAGAATAGATACAGAGAGATAGAGAAACAGAGAGAGATAGAGACAGAGACAGAGACAGAGAGACAGAGAGCGAATCAAAAATTAGGGTTAGCAGCTAAATTGCCCGTTCCAGGATACCAAAGTTTCAATCTGCACTTACAAAAACAGTCCACTTGCATGCTAAGTGGACTAAGTCCATCTGCTTTGCCCTGCATAGGAATCCAGTAGAGTATTTCACTGGGAAGGAAGGGAGGACATTGGGGGCTTAAGATACATCCTCCCATTAATGAAGGACAGAATTCTTCCTTTCTTGACCTAACCATGCATGATGGAAACTTTTTAGCGATGATATGAACAAAAGCAGCAGTGGAATAGAACTAATCTCTTTCTGCCTGTGAAAGTAGATCCACACCTGTCAACCTGGAAGAGTTGCCCGGGAGGCAACTATGAAGAGACAGCTATGGGATAATTAGATCTGAGTTGTCATTACCTGATTCACACCATAGGACACAGAGTCCCACTTCCTCCTGAGCAAAAGGCTCTTCAGGAGACAAACAGACCTATATTCTCTCTGTGCCTTGGATTCTCTCTCCCCCAGCCTTGGCCTTGGAGCTAACAACTTGAATGCACTCAACACTCCCAACCTCTGTCGAGTGCAGTCTGGACAAGAGGAAGCTGCTTTTTCTACCCCCTTAGAAACAGCTGGTTCTAAAGAGACTCAAGAGTTCCTTCCTGGATGTGAATGCTTGATTTAGGGCTTGGAGGCCTTCATTCTACTGCTACTACGGCATAAAAGCAAGAGTACCACACATCCCTAAATGTCTTATGACAGTATCCATGTGGCTCCAGGGTTAAAGGCAGAAGGGAAGATGCAATACTCTGTGAAGGAAAATGGCTTCAGAGCACACTAGAGCACCAACATGTTCTCAGTGTCTGCCAGGCATTGGACTGAAGTCCTGTGTCCTTCAGGACAGATCATTTAAAGGAAAAAAAAAAAAGCATTCTAGAGTTCACCTTTTATCAGGAGTACGTGTGGAGCATCAAAGGAAAAGAAATAACAACAAAAATAAGGTAAATTATGTGAAACCTTGAAAAAGATTTCCTGTGAAACATGGGAGAGTTCCATCAACACACGGCCAAGCTGATCTTAGGTTTACAGTTTGCTGCAGATGAAATTCAAGACATTCTAGGTGATCATCCTCTTCTTGCCACTCTTACCTCTTACACAACTTCAAGGTCAACTCTTTCCATGTGTCTGTTTTGACAGTTCCCACAGCAGACTAAGTTAACTCAGCAGAAAGTCTAACATCTCAAAATGACAGTGTGTCCTTTTTAAATTCATTTTGATGAGTAAAAGAAAATCAGAGAGAATGCAGTCTTAACTTTGAGAAGATATTTCTCTTTTTTACAAAGATTTATTTTTGCTTTGTAACTGCTTATCATATTTGTTTCCAATAGAGTCCAAAAGAAGGTACTGGATCCTCTAGAGCTGGAGTACAGACAGTAGTGAACTGCCGTGGGTGTTGGGAACCAAGGCCAGCTCCTCTGCAGTAACACTTCACTTCCATGGCTACCAACCTTCAGTCACAGCAATGTCATCTTAAATGACTCTGTACTGTAATCTTAATAATAATGTTTTTTAAGACAATTTTACTAGGGTTTATTTCTAATGTACTTTTAAGACTTTTTAGATTAAAATAATTCATAACTAGAAGTCTCATACTATGAAAGTCACCTAACATCTATTCTTACCATTTTCAAAGGTATCAATCTATCATGTGTCTAAAGTAATGTCCTCTGAAAGTATGGTATGGTGGTTTGCTTTGCTCAAAGTACACTTTTTTTTTCAATATGTTTTAACTAATTGAAAAGAAAGGCGATCCCTTGTTTTGTATCTTCTGGAAATATTTGTGTCACATCTAAGCATGTGCCACTTGAATATCTATATGTTTAATATGTCTTAATATACTGTGAGTGCCCAGAGTGAACCATAATATACAATGCTGTCTCCAATATATTTGCTCTGAGAACTATTTGATAATGACCTCTCTCAAAGAACAGTCTTAAGGGTATATTGATCTATGTATATTTAATCATTTGGTTGAGTGACAATGAGTAGAAGGTTTTTTCTGATTATTTCACTTTTTAAATTTTCAAATCCAGCGTCTCACTATAAGGCCCAGTTTGATCTTAAAATCATTATTATCTTGAGTCAGACTGGAAAGCTAGATTTATAGGGGTGTGCCACCATACCCAGGTTATGTTTTTCCCTTCAGCTCAAGATAGTTCTACCTAAATTTGAACAGAGGTTATTGTATCTCCTTGGACTTGTCAAATATTGGATCCCATTGAGAATGGAAAGAAATTTATTTCTGTGTTTGAATTTCTTCACCACCTAAAACAATACAATATGTACATTGCTGAATTATAGCGACTGTTTTGCTTAGTCACAGTTGATGTTTTGGAGCTAAATATGTGTAGAATTTTTAACTATATAAACACTTCCTGTCCCAACAGTCATATGAAAGCCAGGAAGTTTTATTTAATCATGAAATTGATTTGTATATCAAAGAGTCCAAGACTATCTGCCAAATCCACATCTCAGGACCAAGGTTCTATATAGAACTAGTGACTATAAAAGTACTCTCTAACACAAAACTGTTTCCTTTAGATACTGAACTCCAATGAAGTCACTTATGGCCATGGAGGAAATAAACAATCTGTTGTTTTCAAAGAATGTGAAAACCTTACCTGTGTCCTTGAGATAGAAATTTTATGAGTCCCAAGAGATAGAAACAGACCCAGATGAGAGAAACATTGAGTAAATGTTTTCCTGAGGACTTGAAAACCTAGTTGCATGTCATCCAGAACTTGCATTTTTGGTGGGATTTACCCTCTGTGCCATTCAGCAGTTAGACAATGCATTGAGAAGCAATAAAAAACGTTCTTCCAGTTCTTTAAGGTATGAGTCATCTTTGCCATTGAAACCTTTAGTCATGACCTGAGAAGAAGAAACAATATGTACTTGTCTTTTGGCATAGGGTACAAAGTAGCTTTGCTAAATGCAGTATATATATTCAGTAAAGAATGATGACAGGGAACTGCTAACCCTCAGTATGTGATTTGATTGCACTTGTTTGCCCTTGATTTCCTGAGCATGATTCTGGAATGTCCATTTGGGATGCACTTTTAAAATAGTAACAGTAGCTTATATTTGTAGGTGACTGCTCTAAATGTTTGATATGCATTATTTACTCATTTAATTTGTACAGCAGCTCAATGCAATACATGTGATCTCTTGTGCAAAATGGCTACACGTCTCCACTCTTTTTTTTTGACTTCTTCCCTTCGCTTTGTAACCACATTTCCTTATATCATGTAGTAGAGTTAACATCTTTTCCCTCTGAATATGAACTTCAAGACTCTGTTAGTGGAGTTTCTGGGTCCTGGGTATTCCCAGCCAAGAATGACCTTTCTTGTCTCTAGGAAGTGTGTCACCCTTCAACTAATTAGCCCCAGCTTGCTCACATGGGTATATGCCAAGGTCTAAGAGGAAAAGTGCAGGGACTTTTGAGTGACCATGCCTTCAACTGGCAAATCAATACAGGCTCATGCTATTGCATAAAGTGTCATAATGGCTAGTTTAGATTTAAGGAGTAGAGACACTGTTTACTGAAGGCAGGACCTGCAAAGTATTCTCATATTTCAGTGGGTATTAGAATAGCCATGTTTTGCTCTTAGATCTGAGATGGGTATCTATAAAAAAGAAAATGTAAGCTGACTAATAACAAATTCATACACCAGCATTTGTTCAGATGCCTCAGAGGTCAACGCTGAATAACAATTTCATTCTCCAAGCCCATTAAGATCTTGTTACATCAATCACCCAAAGTTGAAATTGTTGATCACCCCCCTTTTCAGAAGAAGCTGCTTCACTTTCACAACAGACAGAACAAAACCCATTGTACAGCATATAATAGGTACAGTGACCATGACTCCAAAGACAAGCTAGACAAGGCAAGAACGTAGAATTAGGTACTTCCATTGTAGAAGAGAAAATTTAGCTGAATTCTTTTTATTGGAATCATATGGAAAATGCTCTGAAAATTATTTCTTTACCCCATCTTTGCCATGTTTTCAGACTGGGCAAAGGAAGATGGAGACAAGCTTTGTGTTTCAAACTGTTCCTTAGATTATGCTACGCATCCCTTCATTTTTCCCTGTTTAATCTGACATGATGATCCTGTTGGGTAGTTTCAAATCTCTTTAATAAGGCCACATATTTTTAGCTATTTAATTAGAATTCTGTGGAGTTTTGATTTTTTAAAGCATTTGTGTTTTCTTTGTCTGAGTGCTTTGACTGCGTGTGTGCCCACAAAGTTCACCAAGTGTATGTCATGCCCGCCAAGGTCAGGAGAGGGTTTTGCACCCTCTGGAACTGGAGTTCTGGATGATTGTTAGACAATATATAGGTGCTGGGAACCAAAATCAGGTCCTCTGCAAAAGTAGTCAGTGCTCATAATCACTGACCCATCACTTTAGCCACTAAAATTCTGTATTTTTTTGAATTGACATTTCAGATAATACATCTTAATCAAATTTAAACTCCTGGCCCCTCTCCCTGTCCCACATATGTTCTGCCCACCAGATTTCAGGTATCCCATCCTATATGCTAAGTCTTATCCAGTCCAGCATTTGTGTCCATGTGTTCCTTAGCACAAGTTCATTCACTGGAGTCTAGTTAGCCTATCCAGAGTCACTCTCTTAAAGAAGATCTATTCTCTCTCACCCAGCAGCAATCAGTTGCCGATTGTTCTGTGGTTAGAACTGGGGCTGTGCTGCGATTTTTTCTGACTGAGTCGACATGGGTCTTGTACAGGTTGTCTCCATTGTTCCAAGTTCATATGAGCAAGTTTTCAAAGGCCTGAAAGTCCATTTCCTTGTGTGCAGGCATCAACACTGGCCCTTACAATCTTTCCGCCCACTCTTCTACAGTGCTTAGGAATTCTGTGTTTTCACAAAAGTTCTGCTAGGCTACAGCTGCAAAAACTAAGAGAGTCATTTGACCTCGGGAGCCTGTTTCCTTATTTGTAAAATGTGGATCAATGTAACTTGCTTATCTCTGAGACTCAAGTAAATAAAATCAGAGGGAAAAAAATGCTTTGTAAACCATAAAACTCTAAGCAACTGGGAGAAATAGTTACCATAAACTACTTCCTTTAGTTAAACAAAAGCTCTGAGACTTTATTTAAAGAACTCCATGTAGATTGATCTAAAAATAAATCCTATGGTTTCTTGGCCTGTTTCAGTCCCTCTCTTTCCTCTAGTCTATCTAGATGAGATTTTACAAATCTGATTAATTATTATCTTTAATATATACCTCTGCCATATTCGTATCATGCTGGAGACCTGGAAACAGGCTCAAAGCTGAAGGGGACATGTTTGTTGTTGCCATGCCAACAGGAACACATTATTTTTCACAGGAATCTGGCTTTGTGATTATTTTTGCTGAAATGCACAATGATTGCCAGAAGTGACAATACATAAGCATGTTTGAAAAGTGAATTGTAAATTCAAGAATGCTGATCACTTATCTGTGTATTTTGTAGGACTAGAAAGATCTACAAGACAGTTATTTTCAATAAAGGAATGGGTTTAGGCAGATGGGCAAGTTTGACACAAAATTAATTGAAGAGTCTGACTTTCTTGTCTTTGTGGGTACTCAAAGACACACACCTGAAATTCAATGCAGAATATAATAGAGTTGGTTTTTTAGGTCCACATATTCATATTCCTGGATTTGACACATATGAGATAGAAAATATTTTAAGCACCTACTTCCTTTCTATTTTCCGGTTTTGTAAAATATAGATTTTCAAAGTATGTCCTTTTGATCTCTGAATTTCCAGTGTCTGCTCTAATAAAATCTCTCTGATTTTATTAATTCAGATCTCCTCTCTTTCATTTGATTAAAATAGCTAAAGTTCTGTTAGTCTTGTTACTCTTTTCAAAGAAGCAACTCTTTGTTTCATTAATTTTTTTAATGTTTATTTTTCAGGCTCACTCTTTTGGAGTTGTTGACTAAGGGGTTCCCAAACAATACAACCTGTTTCTGGTGATACTATATACCTGAGATGTAGGACAAACAAGGAGAAATCAAGCTAGTGCTGACCTCGAACGACTGGCTAGTTTTCATAGTACCAGAAGTTACTACACATGCTGCAGGAAAAAAATGAAATCATCAGCCTTATTCAGCTCTGAACCCTGCGAGCTACAGTAACAACTGGCCTAGCAAAATACACCCATGGGTGAAGAGTGGCACAAATGTTATGGGAGTAAGCAACCACTTCAGAAAACTGAACTCATACTAGTATCAGGGCCAAGAACACCTTAGCAAGACAGACCATAAGCTAAATGAACACAATATTAAACCAACTCCTAATGACTTATCCTTCTCCCCACAGGGAGTGTATCTCTCAGCTCTCATCAGAGAAGCTTCTTTATGCAGCAAGTAGCCATTAAAACCAAGACCTGATCAATGTGCAGAGATTAAGAGACTCCAGAGAGCACAGCCTTAAATGGCACATCTACATCAAACTCCTACTTGAAAGGCTCAGGGAGCATATAAGAGGAAGTGGAAAGATCCTACAAGTCAGAAGGTGGTGAATGAACACAATAAAACAGTGTTTGCCAGACATAACAGGGAAGTTGCTCATATGAATCCACAGTGGATGTGGTAGCATACACTAGACCCATGCAAGATCAAGTTAGACAGAGGGGAGAGAGGGGTGGGCGTGAAGCCGCAGCCTTAGCTGAAGAGCTATTGGCAACAAATAATTGCTTGGAGGAAGAGTCAGTTTTCTTTAAGGAAGTGATGTCCACTCTGGGGAATGGACATACACCCAAGAGTATTGGACTTGATAAACTTTAGAAAAAAGAGAGGATCAGTAGTAGGCAAGGAGACAGTATATCTGAGAGGAAAAGGAGGAAGGGGCTCTGAATGCGGCCAAAATATAATGTATGAAATTCTCAAAAAAATCAATAAAATGTCATTTAAAAATTACTTCTGTCATAAAAATAAAGGTGTGTCATTAAAAAAAGCAATCGCGTCTATACCAAACTCAAAGAGACCTTTGCTATTATTATTTTCTAAACAATACAGACTATTCTCACACAATCTTTATATAATATTAGTTTTTCTAAATAATCTGGAGGTGATTAAAGGTGTATGGGAGGATGTGCATTGGTTCTAGGTAAACACTACACTGTTTTGCATGCATGCAGACTTGAACAGACATGGATTGTGATATTCTTGAGTGACCTTGGAGCCGACATGCCGTGGCTACGGAAGAATTGTTCATACAAAAAGTAAGATGTGAGAAACGAGAAACTATTGATGCTAGATGCCACAAGTGATGGGTGATAGAGGTCATCGTAGGTGGAGGGCAGGTATCTTGCCAAGGGGTAGCAGGACCACCATTGAGCAGTTTCAGGAGAAGCATCCTTACCACGGAGTATATGGCAGCCTTGGTTAGGAAAGACTCTCATATGTGCATCGTTTACATAAAAAAGAATGGATAACTGGCATGTTTTAAATTGGCACTTCTATCTAAAGTTCTTGAGTGACAAAGGTTTTAATTAAAATCATCACCTTTCATCCTCACTGCAAACATTTCACCACGAGACTCAGAAAAGATCATTCACTGCCTACGGTCATACAACACTGAACTGAGATATATTGATAAATACATCTCAGATTTCAGTTGTTATTCTTCTGTCAACCTGCTTTGGAAAACCACTGCAGTCCCCTGATGAAGGCATTCTGCAAGGAATGACCGTGCCTTTGCTCATTAGAGTGATGATGGATATTTCATTTCTGTTTTCTGGGGACATCAGAAATGCCTTTAGGGAGCAACCTCTCGGAAGCTGTATTTATACTGTCCCCGAGAAGACAAGGTCTGCATAACTGAGACAGTTCTAAAACATTGGTGAGAAGCAAGTGAGGGCCACTCTTTCCTTTTTCCTTTCCCTCCTGCTTTGTTTCATTTTATGCCTCTGGTAAAAGGACATGGGGACAGCAGGTTGAAATGCCTTTCAAGTGCTTTGATTACTACCATGAAAATCAACCACTTTTTGGCCTTAACACAGACACAGTGTCTGAGAATTATTACAGTCAGCTCTTGCTCAGAACTCCCGAAGCTCCCCAACTATGCAGCAAGCACCATTGTAGCTGTCCCAGTTCTTAGCCTTGCATGAGTACAAGTTTCCTTAGAGAATCTTTAAGATCCGGGATCACATAAAACAGCTCTCACTCATAAAAGCACACACAAACTTACCATTGTTGAGTGTTTTTTAAATAGAATCAGGAATGAATCTGCGACCTTGTGGCCCCGAGGTGGGAACACTATCTATAAACTTGCCCAGACATTCTGCCTGTCAGTAGGACATTTTCATTGAACAAAGGTATAAAAAACGAAGGAGCCAGGATAAGCCAAAATTTCTTACATGCCACAGCTCACTTTAAACATTTTAAACCTTGTTAACATTTGCTAACAAGAAAGTTAAGAACTTTAAGCTATAAAAATAGGAATGTCTTGCTAACTAAATAAATATATGTGTGAACCTTTGAGTTCTGTTCCCTGCTCTGGACTGACTTGTGATCATGCAAAAGGAAAAAGAAAAAATAAAAAGGAGTCTAGTTTTAGCTTGTAAAATCTCTAATAAGTCTTTAGAGTTTTCTGCCCTCATATGTTTCTCAGAGTTTCTGTTGACTTTATTCTTTGCAGGATTCAAATTCACAAGCATAGTTTCCTTGACAGAGCCTGGTAGTGAAAATTCTCAAGTGGGTAGATTTTCCCTTTGCGTGATTACCAAGATCGCATTAAGAGCACAGAAATAACGGAGTGATTTAAGAAGGAGGCTGTCCTGCATTTCAGCCTCTGGAACCTCAGTCACATTGGACTTCCTTCATCCCTATCTCTTTTCATTATCACCCATCTGTCTGTGTTTTCTGAGGGCTTGTAAACCATTTCCTCTCATCGGTTTCCTGTTTCCCACTCTAGTGGTTGTCACTTCCTTATAGTAAACAGGTTCCTTACAGAACAGTAAACAATAGTATTGCTTTAATTAGCTTGAATTAACTTCTAGATCATCCTTGAGGATATGATGCCAACATCAGAAGACTTTGTCTTCTTTTGTTTTTCTGTTTTTATTCTTTCCCTCCCTACCTTTACCTTCACTCAGTATCAAGATTTCAAAGAAATATATACAATATATTAAAGACAAAAATCCAGAAAATGGGGGCTGGAGAGAGTGCTCCACAATTAAGAGCATTGGTTGTTCTTGAAGAGGACCAGGGTTCAGTTCCTAGCACCTACATGGTGGCTATTGACCATACTAACTCCAGTTTCAGCAGATCCCTAACGGTTTTTCTGCTCCAGGGGCATTGCATTCATGTAGTGCACTTACATATACACAGCAAAACAATTACACACAAAAAAAATAAAAAATAAAATAGCTATAAATGATAATCAACTAGAAAATGAAAACAAAAAACTTTAGTGAAATCAGAGACCACTGAATGGGTGAATCATTGGTAGAAACTATTGAGGAGAACTTGAGATTGGTTCAGCAATGAAATTTGATTTTTTTATAATCTAAAATCCCCAAGACTCTGAGCAGAGAGAAGCAACCTGTTCCTTTCTGAGCAATGCCAGCCTTCTGCTATCTTGGGCAGGGCAGAAGCTTTAAAGTCACGGATTCTTCTGTACCTTGTGAGTCAAAGTCTATCAGCAACAGCCTAGAAGGTAGGCTCCTTTTATCCATGAGAAGACAGGTTGCAGATGCCAATATTCACCTGCCCATAGCCACACAGATTCCAAGTCTCTGAGGTAACATTTGAACATGGGTCCCAGACCCCAGAGTCTCTGGGCTAAATTCTCTTTAAGACTTCACAGAGACAGTATGATCTGGTCTTCATCCATCAGTGTTCACAGAAGTCTCTCTGAGCTTTGCTGTCTAAGAGCATTTCTGTTGTTTGCTCATTTCTGTTGCTTGGATCTCCAGACCACGTTTGTGAAGCTGCCTGTAATCCTTTTTCTGTAAAGATGGACTATCATTGCTTCTCTCTCTACAGCTTTACCTCCTCACCCTGGGTGACTTAGGTTTCTGCTCCAGTCACCCTATTCTCGAGCCTGAGAAGCAGCTGTTTCCTGCCAGGCCCAGCCTTCATACTTTCCTCTATCTGTTCATCAGTTGTCTTTGGTCCTGGACTTAAAGTCCTTTGCCTCTCAGAGCTCTTTCCACTTACAGTATCCCCTCCAGCAACAGAGTCTGTGTCATAAGACTTATGAGAACAGAAAGAAGATGGTCTCAAATTCATTTTGCAATGAAGAATATCTTATTCCTGGGTTTCCTCTGGCTTTCTGGACCTGCCATCTATCACCACAGACTTCCGCTCTCTATAGAGCACCTTCAAATACAACTCGGCTGAATGGTGGGCCAGAGCTTAGCAGGTCAGAGTAGATCCTCAGTTTGTACCTTGATGGAAAGGTCTTAAAAGGTCAACAATAACTTTGTAGTGTACTGTCATGCTCTTTAGGTAGTAGATAGCTTATTTAATCCCCATGAAGTGGATTAAATAGTTATAGAGCCTATGAACAGTCTCAGACAGCAATGCTTAAATCCAAGGGAAGAGTTATGTGGTTATTGAGTTCGAGGCCACATTCTCTAGAATCAGAGTCTTATAAGAGGTTGTGCAACCTACTGAATAAGCTTGTTTAGGGGAAATGAAGAAAGTGGAGAAGAGGTATAGGAAGATCCAGGAAAGAAAACAGTTTCAGGAAAGTCTAGTCTCAGTTTGACCCCATAGGGAGCTTTAAGTATTGATTACATCAAGTTGTGTGAAATCTGTTGAGATCATTTTAATAGTTCCCTAAGACTCTATTTCAGATTTTATGCAAGGTATCCTGCCTTGGTCATCATCTCATACATCTTATGTATGAAACGAAGCCTGTGATGGACTTCCATCTGGAATGGAAGCACAGGTGAGTCTCATTCACGGTCTTATAAATCTAATAGGAAAATTTATGATGGGCTTATTTTGTATCTTTTTTCCCCTTATTGCCAGATACATTTGAATCAGTTAAGAGAATTTTTCATGACTTTAATGTCATATTGCATATAACCTCTGATGTTAACCAAGTCCTTTTGACTTTGTCTTATAGATTGAGAAGATTTTTCTTTCAAATTTTAAGACATAAAGAGAACTTTAGTCAAAGTTCTTATGAATTATAATTTTATGAAATACCTACTGGATCTGTGCATCAGCTTTGAAAGACTCCACAGAAAATTATTCCAACAAAGTTTAATACATATGCATCTCCTACTTTTCTTATTTTAGAGACTGATAGAAAGATTGTTTAAAATTTTTTTACCAACTATTACAGTATTATTCTATGAGTTTATATGTTTTAGAGTAAATGCAGATGACTTCAGGCTCTGGCCTGTATAACAGTAAACCTGTAAGAGGGAACTTGCATCAAGCTCACATTCTCAGTAGGTGTCAAACAAGTACCTGCTGTGGAACCCATACAAGTCATCTCAGACCTGTTAGGCTCCTTCCAGTCCAACAGTCAAATTTATATTTGGTTCTTTAACCAACAGTATAAAAATAAGGCTAAAGTCCATTTTACCTTCTCATGATAAGACAAATCATTGATATCATCCTAAGCAGAATGCTCTTTGGAAATGCTTTTCAGAAATGTTGAGAGTTTTATGTATGAGACATTGATCAAGTTGACTGTAGATGAGGGAATCTGTTATGAAGTCATGGTAGTGAGGTGAGTTTGGGTGAATATTGGAACAATGATTATTTACAATAATAACATAGTAAGTATTATTTTATTTGTATTCTGTCTCCAAGGTTTGACTTTGCTGCTTTCCTTCTGTTAATAAGTCAACGGAAGATATTTACTTAATAAATTATAACAGAAGCATCCTACCCTTTTAACCAGATCCTGCTTCAGCACATATTTAAATGTAGTGTGAATCTGAAAGAGACGTGAGATCTGTTTCTCTACTTTTCTTCTTAGCATTTAAATTTATTTATTCATATATTTCTATTTTATGTGTATGAGTGTTATGCCTGCATGCGTATAAGTGCGCCCACATGGTACAGTGCCCATGGAGCACAGAAAAGGGCATCAGATCCCCTAGAACCGGAGTTACAGATGGTTGTTAGCCACCATAAGTGTTCTGAGATTCAAAACCAGGTCCTCTGAAAAAGAAGCCAGTACTCTTAACTGCTGAGCCATCTCTCCAGTTCATCCTCTTAACATTTTGATGATTAATCTTGGTAGTGACTTGACGTGATCTGGAGTAAATTAAGAAGGAAGCATTTGGGCACACATGTGAAGGATTTTCTTGAGTGGGTTAATTGAAATCAGAAGGCTCACCCGAAATGTGGGCAGCAGAGATGCAAGCGGGTCCAAGGAAGAAGCTTTTACTTGGGAACTCTTTGCCTTCTTGTCTTGGCGATTTCATCTACTCGCTGCTGTTGCTTCTTTTGGCATCCTTTGTCAACATTGGAAGCCAGCCTCTTTGGTTTCCCAGTGTGGTCCAAGGACGAGTGACTCTCCAGGAACCGTCCAGGCTTTCAGCACTAGACTGGGACTGATAAAGGCCCCAGCCTGATGAAGCTGGAACTGAGAAACTACCAGGTTCTTAGCCTTTCCTGTGTGAAAGCAGCCACTGTTGGGCTGCCCTGATGATCATACAAACTGATCTAAAAATCCCTTTTACTACATATTCATTCATTCTATCTGATCTATTCTTCTAGAGAATCCTGACTAATTCAAAAACAAAGAAGATATAAAATTATGATTTATTAAACCATCTTTTTTTCTCGATTCTGACTAAAGCCTTGAGCCTAAACAAACAGCCTGCCATTCACTGAAATCAAGCCCTCCATTGCTTTCTTGTTGTTTCTTTGTCTTTGCACTACACGGCTTCTACAGCTGTCTTCAGTTCTCCACCCCAACCAGAATGCATGCCTTTGCCAATGACTCTGCAAACTGAGTCAATTCTTCTCCCTCTGAAATTGAACTTTTCCTTGAAGCCTTCCCTGGCCAGTAGAAAGTTGAAAAATGATGGTGTGTCAGCTTTGGGCCAGGTATCCTGAAGCCAGGTGTGTCTATTTTTTATTATTTCTAATTTTTACTGAATTTTTAAGAATTTCATGCAACATATTTGATCATATTCAGATCTCCCCCCTGTATGCACCTCTCTTATAGGTCCCCTGATGAATTTTAAGTCCTATCAAGTCAAATTTGTGTTCCCAAATGTCCTTCAATGTGGGTACACACTAGAGCCTGGTTAACCAATCTAGCATCACACCCTTAAAGAAAACTGACTCCCTCTCCTGGTTGCCAATCCCCAGCTGATGTTGGTATGTCTTACCAATTTTCACTCTTCTACACTGGGATTTTTTCTGACCAGCTTTTGTGGGTCCTGTATAGTCTGTCACCATTCCTGTAAGTTCATATGAGTAACTTTTTTGAGAGTAAGTGTCTTTTAGGTAACTAGCCTTATGTGACACATCTTCAATGCATCATCTATATCGAAGGCTCAGGGAACATAGTGGCACAGGGGTGGAAAGAATATTAATGATTCTCAACCATCACCAGTGAAAGCATCCTCATGCAGCAGATCGTGATTAACCCAGAAGGACCCAAGTGTCAAAATGTAAAGCATAAGATAATGCAGAGTGGTTATACGTAAACAGAAACCTGTATCAAACCTCTGCCACCCAACTGACCCTGTAGCTAACCATATTTGCTTATTGATTTTGAGACATTCCATTTTTGTGTGTTTCATTATGTACATTACCATAACTATTGATGTATTCTAAATGGACTAACTCTGAGAATATATGACCGACCGTATGAAAGAAGTTCTTAGTGGGTTTAGTGCTGGGAATTAACCTGGAATGGGAAAGAGATTTCATGACAGAAGAATAACCGATGGAAGCCCAAACAGCTCTGTTCATCCAATTTTATAAAGCATCAAATAGATACCCAAAGTAGAGAATTCGAAGAGCTATAATAGCTAGAACTTATTAACAGTCTAAACTATGCAGTGTTGGGCCAGGCTGCCTGGGAATGTGAGAAACCTTGTTAGGCAGGTGATACCTGAAGAAGAGGCTCTCCACAGAGATTTAATCACCAGAGGGTGTGTTAATCAGCATTCCTGTAGTATGAAGTGATTGAAAAACATCGAATTCAAGCACATTCAATGTCAAATGATAGAAGATAAATCTAACCTTTCTCTCTCCATCCCTACTTGGCTCCCCTTGTAATTCCCCTCCAACTCCCCCGCCTCTCTTGATTTCCATTTCCTTTCTATGTTGGTGAGTTCTAAAGAAAGTTTTCTTCATTTGGGGTTGCCATAGCCTCCCAAACTGTTGTGTGTGTTGTGTGGGATTATGTGTTATATGTGTGGCTTTTTCTGTTGTTGTTTATGAGATATGGTTTCCGGTGTAACCCAGGCTGGCACTGAGTTGGCAATCCTTCTGTTTCTGCCTCCCGAGTGCTGGCTGATAGTACAAGAATGCACAACTATGCCTGGCTACCCTCTCAAACTGTACTTTTCTTCCTTTTTTTTCATAGTACTGGAGATTGAACCAGGCTTTGCACATGCAAAGAGTTCTTCCACTGAGCTGCATCCCACCCTTCTGCCACTGAGCTAAGCCCCACCCTTCTGCCCAAGTCTTGTGTTGTCCTGTAGACATCTCAGAGCAATACACTATTTTTAAAATTATAATCAAAAGGTGAAAAAGAAACCCTTAAATTGAGTCCATATTCTCTCAAATTAGATCTCACATCCATCCATAAACCAAAAATTTCCTGCTTCTGTGGGTGAGTCTATGATTTCAGGTTGGTCTGACAAGATAGTGGTCCAGTAAAAGAAAACTTCATCCAAACTTCGTGGAAGAATAGAGAGAACAAGGTGTTCCCTTAAAGTTAATGCCAGCCCATGACCAGAAAAGAAGATGAAAGTATCTTCTTCAACAAATGCACCAATGTGCTATGTGTTACATAGTCAAATTAAAGGACTGAGGACAAAAGGCCTGTTTCAAACATCTCCTGGCTATTCTTTACAGAAAGCATGCCGCAATAGATTGAAATCTCAAATTGTAAGCAAAAATAAACCCTTCCTTTCTTGGGATTCTTTTTTTCAGGCATTTCATCACAGCAAGGAAACGTAACTAAGACAGAAAATTGGTACTTAAGAGTCGAGCTATGGCTGTGAAAAATCTGACCTTAGGATTTATGTGCTTTTGAAGCTGGTTTGAGAGAATCATTTGGAAGAGTTTGAAATTTTAGCCAGAGAGTCCCAAAATGCTGAATGCCATAGGTGAACCTGATAAGCCATGCTGGTGGGAGTTTGGAAGACTAGAACGACAAGAGGGACAATGCAAACAATGGAGGTTAGGCTCATAAAGAATGAGAGGAGAGCAAGGACTCTGTGTGAGTGTATTATGATCAACTTCTGAAAGCTCAAATGAGGATGAGTTCAAAGAAATCAGCTAAGTAGCTTGCCAAAGGAAGTTTCAAGTTAGTACAGAACCCAGACTATGGAACTGTACTTATTACTCTTACTCCTCCATATAGTAAATGAGAAGAAATATGCGAAGAAAAAGTGCTGTTTGCAAGGAAAGGAATATAAAGTGGTCTAAAGTTATAGACTAAGTAGGTATAGAGAAAACAGTTATAATCGTTAAAGAGATAGCGCCATTAGAAAGAAGCTTCACATTTCTTACTTAATAAACATAAGGTCCCTGGAGTGTAAGACTGTACTTATCAGAGACTCTGACATGAAAATGCACTTCACCTGAAAGAGACAGCCTGGACTGAGAATGAAGGTGAAGGGGTTCCATGCTCAAAACAACCACTTAGTGAAGTGTTTTAAGAGGTTGAGCTGCCAAGTGGTCCAAAGATCACTTGGGGTCCAGGATATACCTCAAGCTGTCAGTAGAACATGGAAACATCATCAACATAATAATGACTTTGAAATCATGCACATAAAGTTGCCATGGCTCTAGAAATCCACTGAGTCCATGCCCTGTGTGGCAACATCAGATTCCCTGTAAAGAGGATCTGAGAGGTCATTCAGTTAGCTGTGAATGTAAAGCCTAAGTTTCAACAGAGACCTCAAGATACTGGAAATGCTTAGGATTCTCTGAGAGTTGAGAAAATCCTGACTTAGCTTCTGATTCTGATAGTAGCTCTAAGCCAGATTTCCCAAAGACAGAAAAACAAATTATAGTCCCTTCAATTGGGAACCAGATCTCTGGACCCCAACCTGTTCCTTATACCATGAAGAGTCCGCTATAGTGAGACTAAAGACTCCATCCAAGCCTTTCTAGTATCTCTGTTATCAACATCAAGAGTTTCTCTGAGTAGCTACTGTCTCTCAGCCCTGGAGTCACATGGAGAACATTAGAGCCCAGCCCTGATGAAAGAGCAATGTTAAGCCAGATATGTCTCAAGCATAGCTGTTAATGGAGGCCGTTGAGTGTCTACCAACTCTCAGCCAGTCTAGAAATGTTGCTGACAATTGTTGCTTAAAATATCAGGATATGTTTTCTCACAGGTTAAGAATAGCTTACCTAAATAAAAGCTATATATACACATGGCATTATTTATCTAAGTCTTTACTGTGCACGTGTATTTTGAATGTTTGTGTGTACAGGTGCACATGTAGATGTGTAGGCCATATGCTGATGTCAGGTCTCTTCCTCAGTCACTCTCCACATATTTTTTTTTAAGGCAGGCTCTCTCACTGAACCTGGGGCTAATCAATGTAATTAGGCTGGCTGGCCTGTGAGCTCTAGGAATCCATCTGTCTATACCTCCCCAAAGCTGGAATTACAGGCATGTGTCAATGTATCTGACTTTTAAATGGGTGCTGGGGATCCAACTCAGGTCCGTATGTAGTGCAGTAACTGCTTTATCAACAGAACCATCTGTCCACTCCATGTGCTTTTGCTTTTTCCTTTTGTAGTGCTAGGAAATAAAACCTTAAAAATATTAGGCACATGCTCTACCACTGAGATACATCCTCACTTTTTAGTTTTGTTTTATTTTTTCCTTTTTGCTTGTTTGTTTTTGAGACAGGATCTTGCCACATAGCTTACACCAGCCTTGAACTTGTTATGTATACTATGTTATCTTCTTGAGATTATAAGACAAGAACCACCACAACTATCTCCACTATTACTTTGAAGTATACATTGTTACCCCCAATTACGACAGACCTGTTCTCAGGATATTTTATTAGACTTTCCCAAGTGTGTCTTCTTTGGTCCATTGCTTACAGCAATACAAAATAACAGTGTGTGTATAATAGCTCTGCTATGACCGATGAGAAACATATGGCATTTTCCATCACTTCCTTTAAATATTATTTATTGTAGATAGGAAAAGAAATGAAAGAATAAAGTACCAAATGATTCCCAAATAGTTAAGGGAGTGTTTTCACTTTCTTGGGGAAAAGACTCCAATTTCAGGTCTTGGGGTTACACATGAAGACCACTGCTGTAGAGAATATTCCCTTCGTCCGGTTATGTGTACTTGGTGATTGTTACTTGAATTTCTCTTAATTGCTTGGAACTCCCATGTATTCTTAATGGAACTTTTAGGCTGCAAACTAAGCTCAGCATCCTTTCAAAATAGCTTTCCAAAGAAAGCATAAAGACATAGCGAGCAATTTAGGACTTGTAGGTCCTAAGATTGACAAAGATAAGTGTTTTTGTTCTCATGAAGCTTTATTCTTGTTTAGGAAAATGAACTATAAAGAACTGAGGTATGATAGTTTCTGATCGCACTGAATGCAGTGACAGAAAGAGTAGTAGAATACACTTTACCTGGAATAACGTATGCCATGTTCAGACAAGGCTTCGGAGACTTCAGGCATCCACCTGCATGTTTAATAAAATAGAAGGATCACGAATGGTAAATGGGAGGTGGATCAGGTCACACAGAATAGAAGAGCAAGTGTTGAGGTCTCTTAATCCGAGCACAGATAAAGACTTTGAGGAATCTAATGGCCAGTGAATATGCAGCATAGCAAACCAAAGAGAGAGAAGTACCACATGAGATCAGAGTCAGACAGCAGAAACACTACTTACGATCATATAGATTCCACGAGGAAAACTGTATGCTATTTTAATATAACATTTGAGATGGCATGTAACACTAGCAGGCTTCAAGCAGGGACATGGCATCGTCTTCGCTGCATATTTTCTGAAAGACTACTGTCAGTTGCATGGGAAATGGATTGTGTGCAGCTAATAGAGCGAGTGGGAGAACAAACATAAAACTGTTGCACGTGTAGAGGACAGATGCTAGCTGAGGTGAATTTGAGGGTAAGGGAGATGAAGTAGAGCAATCAGAGGAGAGCAATTCCACACTGAACATAGGTGGCAAAGTAGAAAGAAGAATGGATTGGAATTGCTGATTTACAGCCCAAGACTCCATATAGATCATGATCTTGTGACAGACTAGGAATTATATGAGTGTGGATCACATTCTGTGGGGAAATCAATCAGTCTATTTTCTATGTGTTATATTTGAAATACTAGTTTGTTACCACAAATTCAACAATGCAATGATAGGGAAACTTGGATTCAGGACTTTAATGTCAGAAAATGAATCATTTGTTCTTCTGGTGCTAAGAACTTTCTTCATAAATGTAAGTTCATGGGCTGGAGAGAGGGTTCAGCAGTTAAGAGCAATGGCTGTTTTTGAAGAGGACCCAGTTTGGGTCTCAGCGCCCACACAGTGGTTAACAATCGTCTGTAACTCCAGTTCCAGGGGACCCCAATGCCCTCTTCTGACCTATACAGGCATTACATAATACTAGTGCACTTACCTACATGCAGGCAATACACTCATACACGTAAAATAAAATGGTAAATAAAATTTAAAAAAAATAAAAAATAAATGTAAGTACAACTTTAAACATTTTCTTCAAAATTTTGAGATGAAATATTAATCACAATCAGTTTATTCAATTAATAAGAGAGTTGTAAACTGCAACTTAGCTCTAGGTTATTTATTCATAATATGGGCCCTGAGAGTTATAGTTGTTCCATGATTAATGTTAGGGGTAAATGACAGAGCACATATAGATAAAAAGCCAAGACTCTCGGTCTCAATACCCCAGCAACCTGCGGCCACTGTGCCCACGTACATCCATAGGGCACAGACTTCAAATCACTACTTTTTCCTTTATCATTTATTTGAAGGAAGGTTCATCCAATTTCTTTAATACATCTGTCTCCTAAAGTTATGCTTTGTCTGACATATGTTCCCCTCTATGTTAGCATCTGTTCTACTTGACCTTGCATAGATTTTATTTGGGTAAAATTACCTTCACAGTGTCCAAGACTTGAAACATCTTTAAGTTCAGAGACCTCATGCCAGCCTGCATCTGGAGGACAGTGGGTGGCACAGACCTCTTATTTAGAAGTGCCAGAACCACCAAATTTTGTGATTTTTTTTTTTTTCATTTCAGGTGCAAAGATGACAAGTTCCTATTTTATGGTTTATTGTATAAAGCTGGAATTCTCTTAAATGAGATAAGAGCCTATGGAGGAAAAATAAATAAATAAAAATAATTAATTAGATTCTGAAATACAAAAGCCCAAAGCAGTATTTCTAGCATCATGTCCTAAAATAACTGTTCATTGTAAATATCTTGTTGTGGATCTGGATTTCATTGTGTGTGTATTATATAAGCTAAGCAAGATTTGGACTACTTTCTAAGAGAATTAGGAAGTATAATTCATTCTGGGCTGACAAAACAGTAAGATGCCGAAGGATTTATATGTAGCAGAGAAATCTGGAGAAATGGTCCAGGGGTTAAGAGCATTTGCTACTTTTGCAGAAAACACAGTTTCAGTCCCCAGAACCTGCATGGAGGCTCATAACTGTCTGCAACTCCAGCTGCATGTGATCCAATGATGCCATTTCTGGCATCCTTGAGATCCTGCAATCTCACATCATACGCACATATTCATAGAGGCTCATAAACATACACATTAAATAAATGAAAAAAGTAAACGAATTAATTTTTATATGTAGTAGAAATGTGCATGCATGTGCATACACACACGCACACGTGTGTGCGCCATTTTGTTTGTTCGTGAGTATTAGGTTGTACTAGTAAGGGGGTTATTCATTCAAGGACTGTGCTTCTCAGCTTCTGCCTTCATTTCCATTGATCCATGAAGCTGTGTTTTGATCAAGACAGAGCAGAAATAGAGGTAGGCTTATAAACTCAGCCATGACCTCATTGCATGTGTGCTGTTCTTTGACTGTCTCCCTTCTGACTTGCTGAAATGGGCACATTTTAGAGGTCAGTGTGGGAAGTCATGAATTGGAGATAGAGGAACCTTTACTGTCTTAGTGGCTTGAACTGACACAAAGGAAAATGTGCCTGGTACACTGTTTTCTAACCAGCACTTTTCTTTGATCGAGACAGACAAATCTGGGCCTGGAGAGATGGCATTGCCTGTTCTTGCAAAGGACCTGGGTTTGTTTCCTAGCATCCACATGGCAGGTACCAACCACAGGCAACTCCAGTTCCAGAAGATCCTCTTCTGGTCTCCGTGGGCAATGCACACGAGTGCACTTACATACATGGAGTCAAAATACTCATACACACAAAATAAAGAAATAAGTTTTAAAAAGGCAGAAGAATCTGTTTCGTCTGAGAGCTCTATGTATCGTTATTCCTTATAATCAATTTTAAGTAACACAGAACACCAGTTTTGAAGATGACTGAAACAAAGACAACCTCTAATATCTCCAAGTTAAACTAATCAGAAAACAATTATATTGTTTTGTTAATGCAAAATTAATAGTATCACATTACTGAAGATGTATGGTATCTAAAACCAAAACAATAACAATAAAATTAAAACCAGCCAGTATGGCTGGTTCACACGAGGTTGGAAAAGCTTGAACTCTGGCATCAAAGGCCTTGACTATTTTATGAACTATCTGGATACTAGTGTTGAGATCTCTTCCTTTACCCATTGAACATTTGTTAACTTATTTTTGGTAATAGCACATTGCTTTCTTTGGAGAACCACTGAGATCCCATTGTACCGACTCTTCCTCAGTATATATTTTCACTGAATTTTGGGGTATTTCATACAATAAAATTTCATCATATTTAAACCCTCTCTCTCCCATCTACACCCTCTTTTGTGCCCCTGCCAGATTTTATGCAGTCTTTCACATATGTTAAGGCCTTGGAGTTAAGTTTGTGTTCCCAGATTCCCCTCAGTTCAAGTTCATCCACTGGAATCTAGTCAGCCTATTCACTCCCCTAATGAAGATCAACTCTCCCTCACCCAGCAGTAACCAGTTTCCAATGCTTCCTCAGCCATTGCGCCTACTCTTAGTAGAAAGGTCAATCATGCCATCCCAGTCTTCCTCAGTCACAGGCTTAAGCAAACAAGTCAAAGTCAATCAGACCATCTTTATATTATTTATCTAGTGGGATACAGGAAGAATATAAGAAGAGTTGAAAATGCCATTCTTTTCCTTTGAAAACAGTTACATGCTGTACCCATGGGCCCAGCATTATCTATAGAACTTGTGTTCTTATTTTTCTCTCAGTTCCATGAGCTGCTGTATTTACTTTCAAAAATCGTATTTTATTTGTATTGCTAAGTGTTAGAGCTATATCTCTGTTAGCCATTCCTGCAAAGTAAATTATCCAAAACTTAGTGACTTAAAACAAAAAAAAAATTTGCAATTTGTTATTTTCTATGGGTGAAGATAATGGTTTACTTGGGTGATCTTGGCTCTGAGTCTTTCATGAGGTTGAAGACAGCTGTTGACTGTAGCTGTCATTTTCTGAGATCTGAACAGAAATGCAGGGTCTGCTTCCAATATGTGACAATCAAATGGTAGGAAGGCTGATACTAGCTGTTAGTAAAAAGCCTTTTATCTGTTCCTTGGATTGCATGAGTGTCTTTATGGCACTCACGGCAGATTTTCCCTAGAATTATTATTTAGTAAACTAAAGTGAAATGTTAAAATATTTCTTAATACCTAGCCTCAGCAATTACATGTAAGAAACAGATAGGAGAAGACTATCTTAAATTTTCCAATTAAAAATAGAAGAAAGGACACAATGAGGTGTATTGGCATACCATTTATATTATATTCATTACAAAGTATGGGTCTTAATTCAGTAAACAGAACATCTATAGAAGGCAGGAATATTAGGCAGCAAAGGTGACTGGGTATTATCTTGGTGCCTAATGACTACATGGGCTAATTTCTATTTCTTACAATCACAGACCCTGGGTGATGTGCATGCTTAAGTTGAAAATGTGTGAGAAGATTATCCAAATTCTGTAAATAATTCTAGCAGGTCCTTCAGAAAAAAATCAATTTTTAAGAGAAGAGGTATCAAGAATTTGGCAGTATGTCTTCAACTGCATGTATTTTTATCAGTCTCTGTGCCATTAACATTCACTTTGGATTATGATGAATACAAAATTTTAAGCTGCAAATGTGTTCTTAAGTCCTGGGAACTTGAATAACAACATTTTATGATGGTGAAACAATTCGATCCAACATCAGTTTCCACTATGGCTCAGACACATAGTAACTTTCCAACCTCTCACATTTATAAAAGATTAACTTCTAAACTGAGTATCTATAGTAATGCTTTAAAGATTTCTATATATCAATATGGGTCATTTTATTTCCACTCTGCTAATGTTAGAATAAAATTAAATGGCACCATTCAGGAAACAAGAATCAAGAAGAGTTGGTCCTGTAATCCAGTTTCCTGGTGTTACAGATGAAGTAACAGAAGCTCGTAGAAGTCACACAATGTGTCCAGAGTCACATGGTCATTTGGAGAGCCAGCAGTAGACTCCAAGTATTTCAAATCTCTACCAGTTAGTTTAGAATTTAAACAGTGCTTTTTAATTCTCTCCACTTACTTTTTTTGATATTTGAGTGACAAAAAAGTGTATACAATATTTCCTTCTGGACTGTATCAGAGGTCTTAACATTTAAATACAAGGCCAATTACATCAGGTAACGTAAGCATTTCACTTCTTCTTTGGATGTGATGTTTCTTTGACCCAGCAAGTTTTCCATGGTTTCTTCATTGTATGACTGAGATGCTGAGGTGCGAGGAGATGCTATTGCTGGAGCCAACAGAGTGAGACAGAGAAATAAGCAAAGGGCATTCAGGTTTGCCTTTCTCCTAGATAAGTCAGGTTACAACTGCTTTCCCTGAAACTCAAACCGGTGAGACTGTGGAGCACAGGCAGGGTTACTAGCCAGATGCCTTCCCATCCTTCTGAAAGGCTACCTCCTGGGCTTTGAATTCCTGCTTGGGTTGAAGTACATCTTGAGTAAAGTTTCTCAACTCATTGCTATCAAAATTTGGCAGTACTGTAATTCCCTGTGAGGAGTTTCCTATGCATTGGTGGGAATTTCACAGAATGCATGGCTTCCATTTCTTAGATACCAGAACAGTCCTCACATGATTGTGATAAACACAAACATTAACAGACGTCACCGAATGTCCTCTGAGGAATGAACTCCACCAAGGCTGAAATTGTTGTTTTAAGGAAGACATATGGGCAGTCCCTGAACAGAGACATATGGTGCTTGATATGTTTTCAGTTATCATTTTAGCACAAAATCAAGCTGTACAGTTCCTGTCCTTGAAGAGGATCCACCTATATGATCACCGTGCTGACTCTTGGGCTACCGCTGAACCAGCCAGCTCAGTTTACTCCTAGATAGGTCAGTGATATTTCAGTGGAACTACTAAGTCTCCAAGGTTGCAACCAGGTCCCCAAAATGGAAGTACAGGAAGATGATGTCAAAATGCGGATCAACTCAATGACTGTTCAAAAGTACTCCAATACATAGACAATGAGAAACAACATACACCTTAACGAATGATGCTCATCAAGATTTTTCTGTTTTAAAAAATTTTGTGTATGAGTATTTTGCATGTGTGTAAGTGCACCACATGCGTGCGATGCCCCTAAGAGGCCAGAAGAGGGCATTAGATCTCTTGGAACTGGAGGTATAGACAGTTGCTAGGTGCCACCTAGGTTCTGGGAGTCAAACCCAGGTCCTCTGGAAGAAAGACAAGTGTTCTTAACTGCTGAGCCATAGCTCCAGCCCCATCAAGAGTTTGTGAAACTTTTCTATTCTGAAATGAAGCCTTTGCAAGTCTGAGTAGCTTATAGGTTGTAGGTGGTGACATATGAAGCATCACAAAACCGTATTTCAGTGTGATGAAAAAGAGAATAAAATAGGATTGAGGCTTTTCATGACCTGGATCTATTTGAGCCTTAAGTCACAAACTTGCTAACAAGTAAAATAAGGGATCTTTAAAAGGCATGTCTTCCAGGGAACAGTAACTTTAAGAAAAACTTCCCATCCAGACCTCCTGATGTCAATTTATGAAAATTGAATTGGAGTCCTGAATCACTTCATAAATTTTAACTAAAACAATACACTCCCATTTTAAATATTTATGGTCTCAGATCTTCAGAAGTGAGTTTTTGGAGGCCTTCAGGAACTTGAAAAACAAAAGCATGCACTTAAAACTTCTTTGTAAATCATTGACTCTCCCTCTAGCAAGGGAAGAAGAATCTCAATAAATCCAATTGAAACTCAGCAAGATAAAAATGTGCTTAAGGAGAATTTACAAAGGAGCAGGAAAACTAGGTGAAAATAGCTTCTAAGAAGAAGGAAAGTCAAGAAGGGCTGCTCTGCATGAAGTAAATGGGCTTAGGTACAACACTCCCCACCCCAGAACTTAGAAAGAACTGTGTTCATGAGAAAAGTGATTTACTACAAAGAATGCAGAATTATGAGTCACAGTTCTATTCAAATTTCAATTCTGACTTTATTGACTTTGTGACCTTTGCCAGAACTCTTCATCCCCTTAAGTTTTGATTCTTCAGGTTATAAAATAAGGTTCTAATCCATTGCTTAAGGGTATTTTAAAGAATACACATAGTGACTTATTTAAGAAATCTTTTCCTTGGACTTCTTATTTGGTTAAATGCTCATTTTTAAAACTTTTAAAATCTGGATCAAACACTAAGTCATGGTAGATAGGAATGGAACTAAAACATAAATAAGTTGTATGCATGCATATATATGTAAATATGATGCCATTAGTATGCATAATGAAGCAGGAAGCTGTGGAGCTCTGGAAAGGGAACATGGGCATTCAATCATTTCCGAGTCTAGACTCTGCCACCAGCTGTGTGATCTTGGGTTAATTTTCACTTTTGTCTCTCAGTTTTCTCATCTGTAAAACAGGAAAGTTTATGTTCAATCGTATAGGATTATGATAAGGGCTTCAATACATTTTTTTTAAATTTTTTATTCAGTTTCTGTACATTTCATACCACAGTCCTCAATCGAATTTAGACCCACTCACTCCATCCATGTTCTTCCCACCGCCACCACACTTCATGTATTCTGCCATATATGTTAAGTCCTATCCAATCAAGCATTTGTGCCCAGATGTTCTTCAGTGCAAATTCATCCACTGGAGTCTAGTCCACCTGTCTATAGATTGTAGGTAATGCTTACTCTCCCTCAGCCAGCAGCAATCAGTCTCCGATAGTGCCCAGACTAGGGCAGGCCTGTCACCTATTTCCCTTGCTCCACTCTGGGCCCTCATCTAATTGAGTTGTCATGAGTACTGTGCTTGATGCACAATTGCCCCAAGTTCACGTGTACAAAGCTTCCAGTGGCCTGAAAGCCTCTGCTTCCTTGTGTTTATGAACCAGTCCTGCCTCTTACAATCTTTCTGCCCTCTGTTCTGCAACAGTCCCTGAGCCGTAGGGTAGGAGAGTTTTAAACAGGAGTCTTATCCAGGGACACACACTCTGTAGTCCCTTATTTGTTAAAGAGTTTGTCAGTTGGAGCTGGAGAGATGACTCAGCATTTAAAAGTACTGGCTGCTTTTGCACAGAACCCAGGTTCAATTCTCAGCACTTATATGACAACTAATAACTGCTCATAACTACAGTTGCAAGGGATCCAAGGTCCTCTTCTGACCCCTGCAGGCACTGCATGCCAGGAGCACCTACCCACTTGCAAGCAATACACTCATACACATAAAATAAAAATAATAAATATTTTTTTAAAGTTGGGTGTTTGTGGCCTTTTATATGCAGCACACTCTGTTGTATGCGGAAGCTTCACCGTGAGAGTTGAGGGATGCACTGGCTTTCACTCTACCGTCTTTCTGCTATGTTCCATGAGCCACAGAAGGTCAACTGTAGATGTGTCACCTAGGACTGGGGGTCTCTCAGAGTATATTCTCTGTGTCTGACCAGTTGTGGGATTCTGCAGCAGCCTCCATCTGTTGTTGAAAGAAACTTTGATGACCCGTGTACAAGACACTTGTCTGTAAATACAAGAATCTATATTAGCATATGATAAGAAATTTCATTAAACTAGAGGTGTGACAAAGATAGGGTTTTCTCTAGGCTCTACGTCCTCTCCAGCCACGTGTATTTGGTGGTTGTGGCACCTGTGAGGTCATTCCCATTGAGAGGGTTTAAAGTCCAATTAAATAGCTGTTGATTATCCCCCAATAACAGTGCCCCACTGCACAAATAAAGGTAACTTGCTGGGGACAATACATATTTTTAATAGAGGATGATGCTCAATAGCTCAGGACAAAAGCATGGGTCTGAACCGTTCTGTGGGTGTAATGTGTATGTTGTGGTTTTATATTGCCTTCTAACAAGTGCATCCTTTCAAAAAGTCTCTATTCTATTAGTAGTGACAAAATTTGACGTGGGCATTCCTCATGGTTGTCTTTATACACCACTGTTCAGACTCTAGCTTTGAACAAAGAAACAAACTTGGACTGAATTGTATTCCACACTATCTGTTACTCTTGTCCAATATGAGGCCTTTAATGTACTATTTGTGTAGCTGGCTGTGGTTCCTGCAGTTCTTCATCTAAGATATGTCAGAGTTTAATTAACATCTGTTGTCCTATTAAGACCCTTTGTCTTACAAATACATATACAAAGGTACTGTGTTTTGGAAGGACACAAAGAAAGGAAAGCTCATATTTACTACGTATTCTTCCCCTAGCATCCACTTCCCCCCACACACTATACAGCTTGAATGAGAAGCAAGAACGGGAAGATGAAAGGTAGCAGGTAGCAGACGTGCAGGTTCCTATGACAGACCTGGTTTGTGTTGATACAAAGCAGAATGACAGAATGACAGTGAGGGTCTGTGTGATTGCAGATGTGCTCACCACTTTGGAGATGAGGTAGGGAGAGGTCACGGGGATGACACAGTCTGTGATTTGAATACATAACCATGAGCAATGGAACAAGAGTGCGATTTACCAGACCAAGACTTGGATCTCACATACTTTATCTCACTTCATCTCAGATCAGTGCTGTGACCTAGAGATTATTCTGAGGAGCAATTTCTAACTCAGGAAATGAGATTCTGAAAGGCTGAGTACTTGGCCAAGGTCACAGAGTTAATTCATCACAGAGTCTGAAAAATGAAACTCATGTCCTCTCTTGAGAGAAGATTCTTGGCCTTGCAAGGCTAATGCTATCTCCATCTCCATTTGCTCCGAAAGAAAACAAGAGAGAAGAAATATTTCCACCAAAATGACAACTTAAAATAGCCAAAAGTTTGAACCAAATGTAAATCCAAGTTAACAGTGAAGCACAGAAAACACTGGTAGTTGCTATTTTCCTAGCTATTGATTAAATTAAATTTTTCTTTGAAAGAATAAAATTAATAAACCGCATTCACCTTACTGAAGAAAGATGGGAAAACGTGACAAGAAAAAGTTGAAGTTGTCTACTCTTTCTAGAGATGCAGACAGTGCCATCAGTTGATATCAGTCAGCTGTGGTTCAGTAACAAATGCTCTGAAATTCAGAGACTTAAAACAACAAGCGTTCAGTGTTACTCAAGAGTCACAGACTCATCTAAACCTGTCAGCTGGTCTTGACTCTACTGAATTGAGTCTCTGTGGTCAGCTGTGGGTTGTATACAGGTCTCCTGATCTAGCTGTAATTTCTTCTATCAAATAAACAAACACTGTTCTAGTTCCATGTGTTCTTATTCTCCAGCTCACTAAGGTAGCACATGATGATGGCAGAGCTCCAAGGTCGCCAGTGGATTTCCAAGGCTGAAGTTTGGAACTAGCTACGCTTTACGTGTACTCCATAGACCAAAGCAAGTCATGAAGCTATCCAAGAATTTCATAAAGGAATATGTTTCTCAAACTATATTAAGTATAGAATTTTTCCTTAAACCATTTTATTTTGAGACAAGATCTCCCTGTAGCCCCATCTGACCTGGAACTTACTATGTCGACAAGGCTGGCCTCCAACTCAGAGAGCTCTTCCTGCCTCTGCCTCCCAAGCGCTGGGGTTCATGTCATGCACTACTACACCAGGTAAAACCTTTACTGCTATTACTGGTTTTTTATGGTTTTAAAATTTTATTATATTCTTATTTATTTGGTGTGTATGTCCACACATTCATGCCATAGCGGCTATATTCAGAGCAGAGGATGGCTTCATCAGACTTGGGGGCAGGTGCCTTTACCTGCTGAGCCATCTCACTGACTACTCCTTTGTAAAATTTAATCTACCACATAACTTTTAGGAAAAGTGAAGAGTCAAACTTTTTCTCACTGAAGTTTAACAGATTGTAGAGGTTTCTGTCTTATAACATATATCACAGCAAGACTTCTTACCATTATTTGGTAATTTACACCTAAGAAATTGACAAGCAATCCTAAGGTGTGGTGTGTGTGTGTGTGTGTGTGTGTGTGTGTGTGTGTGTGCGTGTGTGTTTGTGTGCATGTGGAGGCCTGAGGTTAACATCCAGTGTCTTCCTAAGTCATTGTCAACCTCATTACTTGAGGCAAGGTCTCAGGCTGAAATATAGGAAAGAACACACCCTTTTGTTCAAGGAGTGCAATGAGAAGGAAAAATAAAATACCCATGGAAGAGCTAAACAAGGTGGGTTTTCTGGTAATTTTATAGGTTTCATTGTTTCAGATTCTTAAAAGCAGAAGATAACAACCAATTTCATTGAATCTCACAATAATACTGGAAGAGGAGGCAACAGACCCATGAACTGGCTTTCTTTCTTTCCCATAATACCTGAGTACCTTATAATTTTTTTTCCTCTTTTTGTTGAGGCAGAAGCTCACTATTTATAGAGCCTTGACTTCCCCATGTAGACTAGATTTATGATTCTTCTGTCTCAGACTCCTCAAGCTCAGATTATAGGATTGTTCCACGAGCCTCCTAAACCTCATATCTTTCTAAACAAACACCTGCAGGGTATCTTCTGTCTGAAGAGAGCATCCTGGACTAAAGTCAGGGGAGAGACTGTGCCAGCATCTAACTATTTGAGAAAACATTTTAGACTTCTGGGGTAGATAAAGCGGAAGGGGTTGTGCTCAGAACTCCTGCTCTCTTTACTATTAAAATACACATAGCCATGCATACACACAACAAAATACACAACCATAGACACACAGAGTACGTATACGGTTGTTGCTGCCATTGTTTGTTTTCAATAGATAGTAGCAGGATATGATGGTACTGTAATCTCTGCACTTGGATCATACAGGTAGAAGGATTCCAAGTTCAAGGCAGGCCTGGGCTTTATAGCAAGGACTTGTCTCTAAATAATTAAACAAACAATTAGCTACACGACAAGGGAAAAGCACAGGTAGTATCTAAAGCTGGCAAGACTGTCAGGCCACTGCAAGCCGTACTTGGCTAATGAATGCATAAATAGACCCTTTAGAAAGCTCTAAGATATCAACTAAAATTAGTCCTGGACCTTTCTATAATATCAGCCTCGCCTCTAGGAATATGCCCAATATCTTCACCCAGAGATATGTACAGCAACACTGTTTGTAAAGCTCTGAAGGGAACATAGACCTGCACATATGCAGGAAGAAACCAGGGTAATGTTTGGCAAAAAATGACCGAGAGAGAAATGAGTTGCTCTTGAATGCTGGAGATACTCTGTCTGTTTTTGGAGAAGGTAGGATCAGTTTGTGAATTTTATCTAGTTGTTCATATTGGTATGTGCACTTTTCTGTGGTGTGTCATGTCATAATAAAGTATATTTTAATAATCGATGTGTTCTAAAATCAATATGAAATTAAATGACAGCAAATGTAAAACTCACAATGCTAAAAAACGTGGCGGCCCTCAGACTGCCAGCCTCTAAGGACAGAATCCTGCGGAGGCATTAAGGGGTTTCATTTTTACGGGTCTGTAGAGAGAAGAACACCACAGACAGATGCACTCAGGAGCAACATTAGACTAGCCAACAGGAGCTCTTAGACCTGGAGGGTCCTTAAGGGACTTTCACCGTTCACAAGGAGAGTTAAAAGAAAACCAAAGCTCCTGCCTGAAATGATGATTATGCAAAGCTGACGGGTTGACAGGATGGTATATAGCCGATAGGGACAGAGCCTGGGGCAGCAAAGAACAGTTCAGTGATGGAGTAAATCACTCACTTCAGCACAGTGGAACAGGGTATCTGAGACCCAGCGTAATTTCTGTTCCAGACTGAGAGGCTAGGTGGAGACAAGTGCACAGTCAACAGAGAGAAATGAGCAAGAGAAAGGCAAGGGCAGGAGCACCAACCTAAAGATGCATCGGCCAAGTAAAATTTCAAAATAAAGTCCCGCAATCAAAAGGCTGAGTGTGTAATTTTAGAACTCAGGAGGTTGAAGCAGGAGAGAGACTTTCTTTCAAAACCCCAAACAAACAATTGCAAAAGAAATGGTTCATGTCAAATAGAAAGGAGATGGAATAACTCTTGGCAAAAATGGAACTGATAGTCTTCTCACCATGACTTTTAAAAGAATAGTCCTGTACTCTGTAGAAAGAACATTCAGTAAACATCCAGAAAAAAAATTTAATTGTATTTTTGAAAGTGAAGATGAAGAGAGATAAGAATCAAGATCAGACTGATACAAATCATGGAAGATAAAACACTATCGGTCAAGGTACATTGTTTATGAAACTTGGCAGTGCCCCCAAACTGGAAGCCATTCAAGCATCATAGACAGATGGATATAAAATGCATCCGTACCATAGAGTGGAACGCTAGTTATCATTAACATGAAAACAAACTCTTAGGCCTGGTGGTGGTGGTACATGCCTTTAAATCAGCACTCAGAGGCTGAGGGAGGCAGATTGTGTGCTAGCGGCAAGCCTCACCTATCTATATAGTGCATTCATGGGTTGAAGCCTAATCTCACATGTGATTGGGGTTAGAAGTAAGACCTTTGGGAGATGGTCAGATCAGAAGATCAAAGTATTCATTGAAATTAGTGCTCTTACAACACAATACTGAAAGAATTTTCAATCCTTCCACAAGGAAGTGACACCACAGAAAGATGCCATCACTGAACCCATGAAGCAGGTCCTCACCAGACTTTATGCATTAGTTTCTCTTCTTGTCATTGTACAATCTGGGCAGAATCAGCATTAGGGAAGAAGGCTGATTTGGGCTCACAGGTTCAGAGATTCAGTCAATGGTTTTAAAGCCACGCAATAGATAGAACAGCTCCGTCCTTTACAGCAGGACTGTTCGGTGTCAGCCATTCACCGGTTGATAAATAGAAAGCAGAAAAAAGGCGGGATGGGTACGTCCTTCAATGCTTCATGTCTAGAGACCTCTTCCATTAGCCAGGTTCTATTCCAAAAAGCTCCACAATTTTCAAATTTTGCCACCAGCTAGGGAATAAGCACTCAGAACACGAGCTTTGAGGGTATTTTCAGATTCAAGTCATAGTACCCTAAATCTTCTTGTCTTTCCACATTCTAGACATCCAAGGAATAAATTTTGGTTGGTTTTAAGTTTGGGTTGCCTACTTTGTGGTGTTTTCTGATAGCAGCCTGAATGAACTAAGATACTATTTACATAGGAGCAGTTCCATCCTGGGCAGCAGCGATGTTCAGTGGCAATTGTTCACCTGGTGCCAAAAAGGAAGCAGAAAAGGTTTGTTATTTGTCTCAGAAGATCCTGTTCTGTTTTTCCAGCAATGGGAGAAGATGCATTTTAGCCTATCCTCATTCTGCCTCATGTAGACCCAGTACCCACCTAGACCGCCTTCTTTGATTTATGCTAAGGAGTTGGAAAGTTAAACAAGAAGATTCCAGTAGCTTCCTGGCTATATTTCCACCTACTTTTGTGCAGATAATACCCCCCAAATTAGATTCACTTACCTCAGAACAGTTTCATTTGAAGCAATACATGATCCCTTGGCTCAAAACACAGAGCATTTGGGGTCTGTCACACTCTTGGATTCACTAATCAAAGCAGTCACATCTATCTGAGCATCATCCACGATGCTCTGCTCTGCTTCCCACTCAAGTCCATCAAGGACTAGCTGCAGGCACACCATCTAGATGTTTCTTCCAGTGACTCCCCAGTCCTGGAATTTAGGATTTGAACCAAATCAATTTCCATGCATTTCTTTATTTTTTATCCAAATTCCATTAAGTCTAGTCTGTTGAACTTTGGTCCTGAAACATGAATCTTACAATCACCTAACAGTTGAAAACAGATTTCCCCATTATAAGTACATATGAAATAATTAAATAAGTCCCAAAGTATATTTCTTTGAAATGGTGTGTAAACATCGTGTGGGGTGGTTATAACAAGCTTGTGAAATATGAAGTTCATTGACTATGGAGATGGCACTGGAAGAATACAACATTCTTTTCTTTTCTCCTTTTCCTTAATAATCCTATTACAAGATGTTCTAAAGACTGTATTCCCATAGGAAGCATCAGACATTAGCTGGGTACAACTTGGAAGAGACAATAACAGTACAGCTTCAGTAATCACGGACAAGGCCTTCAGCAACATTTTTCTAACAAAAGCACTTCTGTAATTAGCCATAGACCTTAGAACAATGCTTTGGCAAAGAGTAGAAGTGTCTCCTCATATCGCTTGTGTTCTGTGCTTAGTATTCCTTGGGTCTCTCTACAACTTGTCATTTGGCACATGCATACATGTACGATCTTAATTTCTAGTCCATCTTTAGGGATAGACACAGTATTGTGGCCTTATTCCTAGAAGTGCAAATATCTTCCTGGCTGGCATTTTACCTTCAGTTCCAAGAATTATGAACCCAGTCTTTCCCAACTCACATAATAGGAGCTTGCTTGTTCACAGAAGGCTCATTCTTCGGCAGATTCTTCAAGCGTGGCAGCATTCAGGTGTTCTGTGATCCGCGTCTATCTGCTGGTGGCAACTTCTCTGTGGGTTCTCACACCTCTGCCATTCCCACCAACCTTATTTCACATGAATTCCTTCCTTCCACCTAGGCCCCAAGAGGATATGGTTCATCAGTATGATCAATGTCCTTACCTCTCACAGGCAGTCTGCTTTCATGGTGGGAACCTGCCATCTGGTTCAATTCTCATATCTCTGGAAGAGTAAGTAAGCATTTCTCCTTGCTTCATATGTTTTTCTGATCTACATGACTTCTAACTAAGATTTTTGTATTAGTTACTTTCCTGGGACTGTGATAAACACCATGGCTGATGCAACTTAAAGAAGGAAGAGTTTATTTGGCCTATGGTTCCAGAGAGGCCAGAGAGGCAAGAACTCATGATGGTGGGGAGAGGGGGAGGCTCATGGCAGTAAGAGGTGGCAAGAGTGGAAAGCTACACACTCACATTTTCAAACTGCACAGGAAGCAGAGTGAGCCAGACTGGAAGTGGGCATAGCTTTATACTCTCAAAGCCTCCACGCCCACTTGCTTCCACCAGCTTGGCCACACCTCCTAAAGGTTCCATGACCCTCCCCAAACAGTGCCACTAACTAGAGGGGAAGAAAAGTATGCAAATACATGCAGTATATTGGGGACATTTTCATTTAAGCCACCAAATATTGCTTTGAGGACTTTTGTCTTCTTGCCAAGTAGGAACTGCCTGTCTAGTAGGTCTCTTCAATAGAACACAAATAAAAAAATGGATATTTTATGGAAAATTTTAAAAGACTGAGTTGCTTTAGGGATTTCTGAATCAAAATATATTAATTTTTCAGCCAGGGAGAAAACATAGATATTATTTAGATATTATTTTGTAATAAAACTAATAATTGAATCAGTGTCATTGAACCAAAGGCTATATATTGAGGTGCTCATTTTAGCGCTAGCATACTTTAAGTTAATCTTAGGCATAGACAAAGACAAAAAAAAAAGAGAAATCAATGGAAATAGAGAGAAGAGAAGAGCAAGAAAGAAAGAGGTCTGAGTGTAAGAAGAAAAGAATGTTAAAGAAGATGGGAAGGTCCTTTCCAAAACTGAATTATAGTAGTTGTTGAAAACAGTTCATAAGATCAAAAGAATGCCAACCAAAAACGTATTCAGATGAAACTTGACATCCCTTTGGTATATGGGGTGTTCCTATGTGTTAACCCTGTGAAGGAGAGTACAAACTGGAGAAATAGCATCTTAGTGATTATTAAGCAATTCTCAAGCCATTAAATACCACCCATGATACCCTTTGTCAATTTTGACCACTTTGAGGTCAAACAATGTTGCTTTACTGTCTTAATCCTGGGCAAAGCCATAGGGATCCACTTTCTGATATAAGCTCAGTTTTCAAATACCTTTCCAGCCTAATTCTGACATTTTGTCCATCTGTTTGGTCAACTTTTAAGTTAAGAAAATGAAGACATTTCTAATGAATGTGTTTTCTTTGGAAGGGAGTGTGCTGTTGTCATCCACTGTACTGAGTAGCAGTCAGTGAACAGAAACAATAGGTTTTCTTCCTCCAAGACTGTCTTCAAAAAGGCCTTAATAGGAAGCACACTTTGCAGTCCCCATGTGCATGAGTTCAGTGCAAACCTTTATTTAATTGTAATACAAAATTCAGTCCAAGGAGTCTTCCTTGGAACAAGTACTACCAAGAGAAGCACATCCTTCAGGGATCATTGACTCAGTTCCTCGGGGAGCATTTGAGAAAAGAATAGCATCCAGGACCCCAAATCATACCAGCCCTTCTGAGGAATAATCTGTTTGCATTAACTATGAGTGAAAACCAGGAAATAAGGAAAGTTGCAGGGAAGAAAAAAAACACTGAGTTTGGGGGGTTAGAACAAGGCGCAAAGGGGAGAGAGACTGTGATTCCTATACTGATAACTGATCTTTCAAAATTTCACTTTTTTGTCTAATCTTCACTTCCCATTCGCTGTTGTAAGTAGCTCCATTCCATTACAAATGATAATTTGGAGCAAAGACTCTGCCAGCTGAGAAAAAGCAAGCTGGGAAGGGAGAAAGTTTGTACATTCTTTCTTGTAGCCAGACCTTGTACATGTAGATGCGAAGGATGCCAGGGCCTTTCAAGGCTATCATACTTCCTGATCATTTCTGAGAAACACAATTCTGCTAGATTCTTTTTTCTCTTTGGCTCTACAAATTCTCTTTACTTCTTCACAGTGAGGAGGCTGAGACCTATCTTGAGCTACCAAGACTGACTGCTTCAACTCCTTTATAGCAGGGAATTCTACACCCTCAACCCATAGCTTGCGAGAGCATGCACCAATGCTGTGTATTTGGAGGCATTTCTCTGTAGAACCATCCAGGGAGCTCTGATGCCCTCTTGAGTGGATTTAAATCTGAGATTCAAGACATATTTTCATGGTGAAATCTATTAATTCCCATGTGCATGGGAAGCCAAGAACCCCCAGGGGAGCTCAGACTAATGATTCCTCTCAGTCAGAGACCCCAACAATCACTACAGCCGGGTATCACTGCGGAAAGTTACATGGCAGTGGACACAGAGAACAAAGGAGAAGCCTCTCAACTCCCTTAGAAAGGCGCAGAGACTACAAGGCTTGTTGAGTTGTCCTATCACAATCTAAAAAGAATACATATTCTGAGTGGCATCTCATGGTGAATCTTGCTTGACTAAGCCGTTCTTTGTTGATGGAATCCAGGTGTCCCTCTGGAGATGCCAGTGATCTATAGAGAAATGAGGCTAAAATGTCTACTACTTTTCTTGGGTATCTAAATATTTTCTTTCTAGCTTTGACTTCTATGCTTACTACTAAAGAAAATTAAAAGCTGTAAGTTCTTTATAAAAGACTTCGTTTTTGTTTAGGATAAGGTCATAGGAACAGAAATTTGAGAAAGTATTTGAAATTTGCTTGGAGGTTTAATTATCCCTATGCACTTAAAAAGAGAAAGATTTTAAACCATTACACAGCAGGCTGAACCAGATGATTCTTAAAGCATACAAATCAGGCCATAAATAAGATCTGGGTCTTTCTCTAGAATCCTACAATGCCAGCCCCATCCCCTTTTTGTAGGAGGGGGTCTCTCTCATATGGTTCAGGCTGATCTTGAACTCACTATGTAGCTGAAGATGACCTGAACTTCTGTTCTTCCCAGATGTGGTCATCATAGGCATCAGGCATCCATGTTTAGTAATTCCAATGAAGTCAAGAATTGACTGTTAGGAACAGGTTTAAGGGAACATTTCTTCTCCTCTGAGAACACAAGCTTGTGTAGCCTGAAGAGCTAGCATTCACCACCTGGAAATAAGAATTACACTCACTTCCTGCTTACATCAGCCAGATTTCCAACAGCTGACTGTATATTTCCTTAGCCATACTTCTTTTTCAGATTCTCTTCCTATTCCATCTTAAATATAGTGTTAGAAAGAACCAAACTGATCCACTGCTTCCAGAGTAAGGGACTCTCTCACAATTTTTAAGAGCTGAAAAAAATAAATAGACTCAGATTACCACTCCCATCAATAAATACACTTCCTAATGGCATATCAAAATTAATATGAGTAGTAAAAATAATGGCTACAATTTTAGTTCCAACATCAACAAAATGCTGATTAAAATCTCTTTCTGGGGGCTGAAGCCAGGTGGATCATCAGTTAAGAGCACTGGCTGCTTGTAGAGGACCCAAGTTATTTTCCCAGCACCCACATGGCAGCCAACAACAGTCAGTTAACTCCAGTTCCAGGGGATTCGACACACTTGTCTGATCTCCATGGGCATTGCACGACACAGGTGCACTTACATGTATACAGGCAGAATATTCAAACACATAAATTAAAAATAATAAAATCTATTTAAAAAATCTCTTTCTTCTTGCTTTCCAGTAGACCTGAGTTAATGTTTATTCTAGGACATCTTAATGTTGGGAGAAGGCGGGAGCTCTTGTCATTCTGTTTTTTATTTTATTTTTGTTTTTAGTGATTCTCTCAGATGAGACTACTTTTGCAAATGAAATTATAGCTGAACTTCCCATAGTATATTACAGTAATCTGCAGTAAAATTGACTGTTTTGTGTATTTAGAGAAATACAGGCATGGGAAGACAATGGGACGTTCCCTTGAAGCAATGCAAGACCAGTTTCCCAGGCACTGAAGGTAATTATTAGCAGGCCAATTTCTGGGACTGAGCAGAAAATGCCAAGTTACATCTCACTGTATGTCAGGAGCAGCCTTGCTCTGCATTCCACGTAGAAGCAGAACAGATCAGTGTTCCAGTTCGTTTTCCAAATGAAAATGAAAATCCAACAGACATGCTTATATCCAGCCCTTTAGCCAAAAGCATGTCAACTGCAATTCAGAAGGTCAATGAGGCTAAACTCCCTCAGTCAAAGGATGGGGCAAGGTTTGGACGGCATATTCTTCTGTTAATTGTAGCAAGAACACCTTCGATTCATGAGAAAACCCTAATTCATGTCAAGCACATGGTTAAAATTCAGCCCTGATTCTGCCTTGTTCTTTTATTGAACGGGTCAATGTGTCAATTATTCCTTCCCAATACCCTCTGGGTTTTGGAAGTGTTTAAACTATCTTCCTTTCTGATGCAATTAGGTTTTGTAATGAACACATGTAAGGACCTGCCTGGTGATTTTTCAGACATTCTACTTTCTCTTGGCCTTTTTTAACTTGCAACTCCAAATTCGATCTCTGGTGTCTCTCGGGTCCTGATTCTCTATGCTTCCTTTTCTGGAGGTGAAGAGAAGTTACTTAATTTTGTTTCTAAACCTTGTTTCTAGAAGAAATTCCTCCAAGACAAATCCCTGGGGGAGAAGACCACTCCAATAAGTCTGAAGTCACTTTTCTTCTAGGTGTTCCCAGGTCTTTGCAAAGAATTTCCCCATATCACTGACCATCGAGCAATGATTTAAAGAAAAAGGAATTTTAAGACCAATACCCTTGCTATTTTATCATGATATAGCCACCCCATCTGGTATCAGTGTAATTATGAGGTAAAATATTTTATTATGTTACTTGATTCTGGGATACATATATATTTTAGCATTGACAAGTGGCCTTTTTATCCAATGTGTCTGTTGTGTCTCCTTTAAATCATATATTAAAAAAATACGTTGTTTTGGCTTAGCTTGTTTCTGGCTGGCTGTTAAGCTGTGAACCTCATGAAGTTAAAGAGTTTTATGTTTTGTTCGCAGCCATCTACACAGTGCTCAGAACAAGGTATGGCATAGCCTATATCATCAATAAATATTTATTAAACGGGCTTCTTTATGTTGAACACTAGACATGACACGGAGGAACCATCAGATTGCCTTCTTTGCACCAGGCATATCACTTAGATGAATCAGAGGATACATGATCTCTTTGTCAGGCAGCAATATCTTTATGAAGAAGGTAATAGTGGTCCCAACCCTCATACTTTGATTAGAAGAAGCCCAGTCATAAATTTTTCTGACTTCTAAGGAGGAGGGTATAGTTTCATGTTGATGAAGTACTCTAAACATCTGATTCCACTTGGTCTTTCTTCATATTCACATGTCCTATTCTGAACCCCAAGAAGTTAGAATTTGTATACTTTTACAGTCAATCACCCACAAACTGTTCATGAAAGTTTAAGGAAATAATTTATGAAACAAACAATCAAAGCTAAATTTTAGAGATAACTGCTCCGAACAAAATCTGTTGGCAAATTTTTCTTCTTACTAAGTCCAGTTTCACTTGTTCTATCACAAGCAAATGCTAGCAGGCAGGGCATTAAAGCAAGCTTTCCTGGTTTTCCTGCCTGTGCTCCATGTCCTGCTGGTGTTCAGGGGCCTATGCTATGATGTCTCTCAGGCATGGACTTCCTTTAATTATAATACTCTTTTCAGTGTTATTTTCTGTTTGGTTTTATGGCACGGGGTATAGGTTGAGACAGGTTCTTCCTATAGCCCCAATGGCCTGGATCTTGATATGCCTTGATCTAACAGGGATCTACCTGTCTCCTGATTGCTGTGATTAAAGGACTATACCACCACTCTAGGTGACCTAATATTTGAGAACAGCAAATTTCAGACACCTCAATTGATTGGTTTTTAATGTGTTAAAACAATCCTTGTAAAGGTTTATTGAATCCTTTAAAAGATGTGTGCTTCCTGGGCTGAGGATATAACTTGGTAGAGTGTTTGCCTACAATACATGAAGTCTTGGGATTTATTTGCAGTCCCACAGAAACCAGCATAAACCAGACATGTGACACATGCTTATAATCCTTGCACTTTAGAGGAAGAGTTAGAAGGATAAGCAGTTCAGTATTATCCTTGATTACATAGCACTTTTCAGGCCAGTTTGGGCAACAACAATGAAATCCTGTCTCCCACTGCCAAATGCTTTGATTCCTCTTCATGTAACTTTTTGTTGATTCTTTGAGAACTTCATATGATGCATTTTGATCACATTCACCCTTCAACCCTTCCTTAACTCCTCTCAGATATACCCCCAATTATGAACTCACTCTCAACTTTATATATTTTATTTTTTAAAGTATATTTTTTTATTTAAATTTCTTTCTATTGAATCATTTATTTTATACAGAATACCTCAACCAAGCTTAACCATCTTTATATCGCTTTCCATACCAGCGCACTCTCATAATCCCCCAACTGGCATCCTTATGTTCTTTCATCTGTATTAAGGTCTATCATGTCGACTTAGTGTCCCCACTGAGGGGACAGTCAACCACTGAGGTCTAGGCAGCCTATTCAGAGACTCTCACTTTAGGAAGACCAGCACATCCTTACCCAATAGTGATCAGTTGCTAAGACGTCCTCAGCAACGATTGAGGTCTGCTACCCATTTCTCCAGTTACATGCTGGGATTTTGTCTGCTTGCATTTGCATGAATCTTAAGCATGCAAAGCATTGCTGTAGGTTGTTATTAGCAGGGTCCCGGGAGCTTATAGGATTCTATTTCCATATAATCATGATCCTCCTCAGGCTCATACAATCTTTCTGTCCCTTCTTCCCCAATGGTCCCTGAGCTCTGGGTGAGTGAGACTTAATATAAGAGTCCTGTCCAGACACCCACACTCTGCAGATTCCTAATATACACGATTTGGCCATTTGTGATCTTTTCTGTTACTGGCTCTTTGTTGCATTCAGGAGCTTCATTAATGAGAGTTAAGCAATTCATTAGTAACTTCTTTACCCCTTGTTTTATATTGGGTGAACACTGGGTGTAGAGGCTGTATTGTAGATGTGCCTCTTAGGCATGGGCAATTCACAGACAATGTCCATGTGTGACCAGCTGTGGTACTCTGTATTAGTGTCTGTCTAGTGGCTGGGATACTTGACTGTAAATATAAGGATACGAGTTTTGCATTTAGTAAGAAGCTATTTTAGCCTAGGGATGTGACAGGCCTGGGGATCTCTCTAAGATCTATAACCTCTTCGCCATGTGTATTTGGCTGTGATTACAGTACCACATATGAGTTTCCTCCCACTGAGTGGACTCTGAGACCAATTAGGCCATTGGTCTGGCCTAGCCATTGATTGGCCCGCAGATAGAAGTGCCACTACTACACCAGTGCCGAATGCTGTGCCGGTCACCAGTGTGGTTATTTTGGTCATGAAGCTGGTGTTTCACCATTGATTGATGTTCTTTATGACTTCTTGCACAGTGCTCTACAAAGCTATGAGAGCTAGCCTTCGGAGGAAGTGACTTCCAGGTCAGTTCCAGCTCCATTGCTCCAAATCCAGTCTCTAAAGAATGTCCTGTTTCAGCAATATGGCCTTACCTTCAAGTTCTGGGAGGTAATCAAAGGCTGTGGCAATAGCCAGTATGGTTTTAAGTCTCAGGAACCACCCTGGCCAACAACTCAAAGGGAGGGTTCTCCTGTCTGGCACCATTTCTTGTTATGCAGCCTTCAGCTATGCACATGGGCTCATGTGGAGATATTGTATGTGGAATTTGCCATTGGGTTGTTAGATGAGCATGATTCCCTTTAGTGATTTAGACTAGCTAGGCATTGTTTATCTCCCTCCATCCTCTCTCTCCCTCTCTCCCTCCCTCTATGCCCTTCCTCTTGTTTGTCCCATTTCTCCCTTGCTAATACCAGTCTCCTAAGGCCCCACCTCCTTGAGCCCCTTCTTTCTCTTTATCCCTGTATTTCCTTGTGTGACCCTCACTCCCACCTTCCATTTAAGTGCTGCCCTTTCACCTATTTCTCCCTTAGTAACACCTGTCTCCTGCCAAAGTAACCCTGTGCACAAACAGCATACAGGAGGATTACTAAAACAGATTTCAAGCTATATTACGGAGCTATAGTCATAAAAATAGCATGGTACTGACACAGAAATAGACCTGTAGACTAACGGAATATAATTGAAGACTCAAACATTAGTATACACAATTTCAGCCACCTGATATTTGACAAAGGTGCCAAGAACACTCACTGGAGGAAGGATAACAACTTCATCAAATGCACGGGCAAAACTGGATCCCCACCTGTAGAAGAAAGACACTAGAACCTTATCTCTCACCTTATACAAAAGTCAGCTCCAAACGGATCAAAGACCCTAAGGTGAAACCTGAAAGTGTCAGAAGAAAATTTTGGTGGGACCAACAAGATATAGGTATAGGAAAGGATTTCCAACATCAGACAGCAGTTGCTCAGAAATTAAGGTCAGTAATCAACAAGTGGGACCTCATTAAACTAAAAAGCTTCTATACAGCAAAAGAAACAACCAAGGAAGTGAAGAGAAAACCCACAGAATGCAAGAAAATCTTCACCAGAGACACATCTGACAGATGCTTAATATTCAGAATATATACAGAACTCAAAAAACAAAGAATCAAGAAAACAAGTGACCCAATGAAAATATGGGCTAAGGAAATGAGCAGAGAGTTCTCAAAAGAAAAATTAAAGGTGGCTAAGAAGCATCTTTAAAAGTGTTCAACATCATTAAGAATTAAAGAAATGCAAATTAAAAGCATTTTAAGATTTCTTCTTAACCCAGTCAAAATGGCTAAGATCAAAAGAACAAATGATACCAAATACTGGAGAGGATGTGGGGAAAGAGGAATGCTCATTTACTGCTGGCAGAATTGTAAGTTCATGCAACCCCTATGAAAAGCAGTGTGAACTCTTAAACTAAAATGAACCTATCATTTGACCTGGTTGTACCATACCTTGTCATATATCCAAAGGACTTTCCCTATTTCAGAGAGAATTGTACATCCATGTTTGTTGCTGCTCTTTTCACAATAGCTAAGAGATGGAGGCAACCTAAATGTCCCTCAGCTGAGGAGTAGATAATGAAAATGTAAACAATGGAGCTTTACTAAGCGGTAAAGAAAGATGAAATCATGACTTTTGTAAGTACATGAATAGAACTAGAAATTGTTATGCTTAATGAAGTAACACAGACTCAGAAAACAAACGATGTGTGTTCTCTCTCATTTGTGGATCCTAGCACCAAACCCTTTATATGTGAGTATGTATCCTGATGTAACTGCAGGAATCAGGAAAATAGAAAGGAGCCAGGGAGGTAAAGGGAAAAGAAGGAACCTAAGAAAGAAGAATAATAGGAGACAGGTATCATTTTGCTTTTCATGTCTTACTGTTTTAAATTTGCTCTCTCTCTCTCTGCATATATATGTGAAGGCCATCCACTGGAACATGATTGTCCTACCATGATTCTTATTTATTATAATATTTTATTAATTTTTTGAGAATTTTATATATTCATATGTTTCAATCATATTCACTTCTACCTCTTCAACTTCTCAGAGATCCAGACCTCCCTCGTACCTTATCCCCAATTTCATACCCTCTTAAAAAAATAACCCACTAGGTCCATTTTGTGCTGTGCATATTTGCCTGGGTATAGGGCCATTTAATGGAGTATGAGCAAACTATCAAAGGGTGACACTTTTTAAAACTGACTCTCCCTAATCCTAGAAGCCATCAACTGTCCACAGCTCCTCAGCTACAGGTAGGGATCCTTGAGCCTCTCGAGCATCCATGCTAGGATATTGACTAGCTTGATATTTTGCAAGCAGCCATAGGGGTGGTGATTTCATTAGTGTAGTGGTCTACAGAAGACACTGTTTACCCAGTTCCTCCCCAGACTAGCTCTGAATCATTCTTTACCCTCTTATTTTATACAATTAGACTGTGTTGATAAGAAAGCCTAGAGAACAAAAGTAGACACTTGGAGAGAGTGAAATGAGATGAAGTCACCAGTTAGGCTAATTGTGTGAATAAAGTCTGACACCACTAGAACCAGTTTAGGGTTAGTAACCACATGGAACAATCTTGACAGTTGCCTAGAATAGGGTAACATTTAGTCACTGGCCTCCATTTCTCAATTAGTCACATAGTACCTCATGGGACATGATATTCTTACATTTCAACTGGGATGCTGAAAGTAGATTCTGACTTAGCAGGTCTGTCAAGTATCTGGTCTGGGAATTTTTTCACAGCTTCCAAGGTATACCAGGCATTGTTAGTCTGGGGCACCATCTGAGAAACAAGAGCATAGGGAAACTATCAAATGGTCATCAGAAGAGCATACCCAAGTGAAGATTCTATGTTCCTGAAACACTGAGTTTGGAAGGTTGGGCCTAGGCACATTCACAGGTGACTCTGCTAAGGCCATAAATCACCTCAAAAGCTAATTCACTTACATACCATGCCTTTTATGCCTACTGAGTGTTCTGGAGGTGTGGTCCTAGCAGGAAGACTACAAACAGCCTTCCAGCTGATTCTACAGCGCAGCGAAGTTTGAGAACGGCTGTGACCAGGAAACTGGGAACCAAACTAAGATTACACTTCAGAGTGAAAAGATGACAACTGCCAAAGAGCGTGGCATATAGGGCTGAGTACACAGGAAGAGAGCAGAGCTAAGAGGGACTGCGTTGGCCGCCTAGGTAAGCTCAGAGCCAGCAGTCCATCTTGCACCTCTGCTTCATGTGCCTATGCCAAGTAGTTGTTGCTATAGCCTTTTCCATTACACTGAGTTTGTCAAGGCATTGATTTGGAAGAAAATTATGCATGTTCCCCCAGGTATGTCCTATGTATAAAATGTATTTCAAAATCATAGATGGAGTCTATAAAAGGCCAAGACACTATTATTTTTTTATGTGTATGAGTGTAATGCCTGCATGTAGGTACATGCACCCGTATTGTGCAGTGCCCATGGATGTCAGAAGAGGGCGTCATCAGAGTCCCTGGAACTGGAGTTGCGAACAGTTGTAAGCTGCCATGTAGGTACTGGGAAGTGAACCTGGGTCCTCTGCAAGAGTAATCAGTGCTGAGCCATCTCTCCAGTCCCAGGACAAGATACATTTATTGTTTTCAGAGCATAGATTTGATACGACATAGGAGACTGAAAACACCAAAGGAAGTAGCGAAATGTGCTTTCCCTGCAGGCATTGCAGTGTGACACTTTAAAGAATTCTGTAAAAGAAATAATTTTTTGACAGAAAGTCTTTCTTTGTCTTTAAAAAATGTGATGGAATAGCTATTAAATGATTTCTTTAAACTGCAGTAACAATGGATATTCACTTAAAAACACACACAGATACACACACATACACACTTTGTCATTGCAATTCAGGACAGCAACTTCTGCTCTATTTAGCTTTGTTTTTCTTTAGGCAACTGGTCTTGTTGTGTGGATTTGTTTCGCTGTAGCTGTTGTTGGGGCAACATAGGAGATTAAGAAACCAGTTCATAGCAGATTTTGATGTCCCAGATCTCAGCAATCTTATTAAGGGTAGAAAAGAAGAAAAGACAGACGTTGGGATTGCATTGCAATCCGTAAATTTAGCTGCAGTATTAGTAAACAGGCACTGGGAACTGTGCTAACCCCATCTACTACTGTGTGACTTCATAGGAAATCCACATGCTAACATCCACACAGCCCTCAGGCGACATGAATGTCCAGATGGAAAACCTCCTCCAGCTGAGTTTATCAAGTCAGATCAAGAAGTTGGGGAAAGCCCGGCCCATTTTGCTATGAGCTGGCAGATGACAGCCCTGTCAGGCTTGTTGCATCTTGCAGATGAAACGCTTTCTGATTACCAGTGACAGATAGGCTTGTTTTGCCCTGTGCATTTTGTCAGTCGTGATATTGACAAAACTTGGGATTTTTCTGTCTGAATCACTATTCTAGGTCTAAGGTAAGTGTACATAATCTGCTTCGATATTTCTAAAGTTAAGTTATTAAGTTGAACAGACTATATACACTAAGAATAAACTTTGCCATCAGGACAATTATGTGGCAAGCTTCATTTTAATCTCCAATTGCGAATTTTCTTTTCAGCAACCATTATTTTCCTTGGAAGCAGATACTGCACAGTCTTAGTCATGTGTAGTTTAGATTTTAGCAGGTTTCACCGCTTCTCCTTTGGTGCTTTCTCTGTATCTTCACCCAAATTTCTGGATTGTATTCAGCCTTCTTACTTTAGAATAACTTGCCTGTTTACTAGTGAAGATGGTTATTAATGTCAAAGGCACATAGCCAACACCATTTGGCTCTTCAGATATTTGTATAAAGCCTGACTTTGTATTTTAACCAAAATACATATGCTGAATAATCCTTAGGTTATCTAAATACCACAGATGATAAGAAATTTTGTTCATTGAAAAATATTATCCAATACATTGCACAAAGAGGCAAGCAAATATTCCACTGATATAAGGTTGCCAGATAAGATTCATGCGCTATCTTGGGGATAACTAGAAAAATATAATTATTGTGTCTAAAATTCTACTTTAACTTGGTATCCTGGTATCTAGTACCATTCAGGTATTCTGAACAAAGAGATACATTCTGAAAAATATGTGACTTATCACTGTGTGAATCAAATAATCTATGATATAAAAGATGGCTACAGTTATCAATAGGTGATATAGACATACGGGACCACTACCACCTGTATGACTCATTGTAATCTAAATAAGGTTATGTGGCACATGAGTATATTTTATTTGCTAATTATGGCAGCCCTAAGCTCCTGGAACGTACCTTATTGGAAAATAGAACAATTCACATTATTAAAATGTCTACACTAGTCCCTCTTTCATTTATTCTATTTGCCCACTCCTTTTTATTGAGTTTTTGTGCATTTCATATAACAGTAATAGTCCTTAATCAAATTTAGACACCCTCCCTATCTCCCTGCTCCCCTAGCATCACTACTACACTTCAGGTATTTTGTAATATATGTTAAGTCCTGTCTAGAGTTACTTCCTTAAAGAAGATATATTACTCTCCCTTACCCCATAGTAATCATTTGCTAAGAGAACCTTGGCTAGGCTTGAGGCCTGCTGTCCATTTCCCTGTTCTACGCTGGGTTTTGTCTGATCAAATCAGCCTGGGTCTTGTGAATGCTGTCACCATTTTTGCAAGTTTTAAAGAATAAGAAACTGTAGAGTCCATGACTCTGGATAGAACTTCTACCCTAAACCTCAGACACCCACAGCTCAGGGACCATTGCAAAAGGAGGGGGAAGATCGTAAAAACCATGGTTGGTACATGAACACAAGGAAACAGAAGCTTTCAGGCATATGGGAACTTGTTAAAATTTCCAAGTCCTCTGTACCCAGCAACCCTGAATGTTAGAGACTATTTTTCAAAGGGCTTATTTCAGATGCCAACTATTGCCATGTCTCCTTTAACACTATACTGAAATGATAATTCTTAGCTGTAAGTTTTCAGAAGCAGGAAATATGGTATTGCTAACTTCAGAGGAAAGCTACTAATGATAGTGTGAATCCTAACCCTATAGAAACATAGTGTCTCCCTTTGCCAGTCTGCAAGCAGGAGTGTGTGTTCACAGATGATAATGATGCCAGATGAGCCTGACTGGATTTCTTGACAATGACAAAAGCTAATCAAATGAACTTTAGCAGTTTGCTTATCTCTCCGTCTTGTTTTTCATTCATAAAATACTGATGATTCACATGTCAAGTAGAGAGAGAAAGAGAGAGATCTACAAAAGGTTCTAGAGGGCATTCTGTATTAGCTTCCTGTGACACATAGCTGATAAAAAAAATAATAAATGTATCATCTATCAGTGTACACTATTGGAGGCAGATTCCTTAATGGAGGCTGGGGAGTCTTTACTGGAAAGAAGCAAAGAGTATAATGTAAAGGGACAAAGAGTAAGGAGAGAGAAATAATGTCAAGGATGTTGAAAAACAGGAAACCATTATTTTATAAGCACATGTAATATTGCTTTATATAACATATTATATAGATATATGCATATAATATAAATTTCATATATGTAAATGGAAATAAATCACAGGAAGTGAAATCTCCCCAAGAACCATAAACTAACAAATATAAACCCCCGTGTAAGGTATGGGAAGCCTTCCTCATAGTTGTTGGTCACGGTAAAGACACTCCCAAAACACTACAGGCTATTGACATTGACCTTGGTTGCCTCCCAGAACTTGAAGGTAAGACCCTACTGCCTAAGACTACACATATGTCAGAGACAGGACTGGGAGGAATTGCATTTGAACTGAACTGGAGGTCTCCTTTCTGAGAACCAGCTTTCATAATGCTGTGCAAGCTACCAAGAGAGAAAAGAAACCAGTAGTCCTACATAGCTGTAAAGCCTATAAGCCACAACAAATGACCAGTTCAGCAAGGTATCCCTAATGATGCAATAGTGGCACTATTATCTTGTGAATAACCAGTAACCATATAATTAGACTTGAGGTCCACTCAGTGGGTCAAGAAGCCCCAATCTTAGCTAAGGAACTACTGGTACCTGGTAGTGTTGAGGGAGGGACGGTCAGTGGATGGATGCACAGTAGTAAAGGACATTTAGGGACATAAACTTGACTTGTTAAGCCTTAACATATATGACAAAATACATCAAATTCAGCAATGGTGGGACTAGAAGAGTACAGGTTGGGGAGGGGGGTCTAAACATGATCAAAATAGTGTACAAAAGTTAAAAATATTCAGTAAAATTTACATATATATATGTATATGAATAGATGGAGACCTGTTTGAAATTTCAGTGAGGCAACAATAGGAAGTAGTTGCTGTAAAATAAAGAGTTGAAATTATCCAGTCTGTATTCATAGTGTGTACTGTTAACTCTCTTGGCCATAACATCTTAAGCAGACTCCCTGAGGGAGCAGACATGTTTCCCAGCAAGAGACAAGGAAATACTGTCCCTTTACTCCGATTTGTATTTCAACATAGAAACAGTACGTTGGTGAATAGTAGATACTTAGGTACCAAGTGTCTCTAAAAAGTAGAAGAAAACAGATAAAAGTCTTGAATTGTGGAAATTATTACCTACATGTTATAAACAATAAACATCTCTTTCACATTTGATTTTCTTCTAGAAAAAAAATGACACCATTGATCTCAAAATTTAGGAAAGATGCACAGGCTCTTCAACTAGGACAATGATTTCCTTTTTTAATTCTACCAGTGGGATTTTTCCTGTTGGCCTCAGAAGAAAGATGCAGTCTTGCAGTGGGATACAGTTTCTTGACAGGCAGCAAGTATACAAAACTTTTGCTAAAGGAAGAATTTAGTGACTATGTAGTCTAGCCCATATGTCACTATGGATGTGATAAAATACTGGAAACAAGGCAGCATGGTCACTGATGGACGCATTTGTTATTTTCACAGTTTAAAGGGAGTCTTCCTCAGCTTTAGATTTATGTCCCATCCTTCTTTGATTTATATACCAATTACTCCGTCTTTATCTGCTCATTCAATGCTTTCTGGCAGCATTATGTGTGAACTGAGGAACCAATGGTCCCAAGTTTTGAAATAATGTAGTCCAACAGGGTATACATACAGATCCATTAGATCCCAAACTACAGAGAGCTAATTGTGTTAGTATTAGAAATGTGGAAAGTTTCAGTGGGACAATATACCAAGAATAGACATAACCCAATACAAAAGAGATCCAAGAGAAATTAAGGATGGAGGAAGAAACACTCCCAGATGAAGGAGGCATATCTTAAGAAAAAGACAGGAGCCAAATATAGTAAAGCATTTTGCTTAAGAACCAGCACTCTGTAATGGGTGAAAAGGCCAGACTTTTCACTCTACCTGTTACTAACTATGCAGCGTCCAATTTTATTTCCAAGGAGGAAAAGCAAGAAAACAAAAGGTAAATAGTGCCTAAACAGATTCCTTAAAGATAACGGAAACGAATGAAAAGCTAAAAGCGTGGGCGCAGAGGTTAAGAGCACTGGCAGCTCTTGCAGAGGACCTGGTTTTGAGTCCCAGCACCCTCATGGCGATGAGCAATCGTCTGTAATGCCAGTTCCAGGGGATGCGATGCCCTCTTCTGACCTCTTTGGGCATTATACAATACGGGTGCACTCACATGCAAGCAAAACAGTTCATACACATAAAATAAAAATAATATAAAAGAAAAACTGAAAGAGTGCACAAATAGATGAGGAGCAAATGGATTTCCCGTCATTAATGAATTGGGGATAGAGAAAAGTAGGCAGAGAATATACTGGAAGCTGTTTTCACAGGAGCAAACAAACATCCAAAGGAGCACTGTGAAGATACAAAGTTCCATGCCACATTTATGTAAATGTCTGCATACAAGCATATTCATGTGTAATTTACACATGTAATTTTCATGTGTAATCAGACTTTTTATAAATTCATATATTAATAATTCAGGGTAATCTGAGAGAAAATTTTTTCTTCAAGGACCTCCAACTATTAAAATAGCAGATATAACTAAGGTATAGATGAACAATTTATATTGATAAATTATAGTATTCAATTCATAAAATACAGACACTTGCACAGTGATGTAGTGCACATCTTTAATCCCAGTACTCAGGAAAGAGGCAGGTGGATCTCTGTGAGATCAAGGCCAGCCTGATCTACATTGCAAGTGGGTTAGGCCAGCTTGGGCTACAGGGAGACACTGTCAAACAATGCCAAAAAAGTACAGATATTCTTTGACTCATGATAATTTTGCATCTAGATAAAGTCATTATACCATTGAAAATATCTTGTTAACAATGCATTTGATGCACCTAATAAACTGAACATTATACCTTAGTCTCTCCAAGCTTATATTTGTTCAGAACACTTATACTGGGACAAAAATCTTCTCATGCAGATCCTATTTTATAATAATGTGTTGAATATCTCATATAAATTGTTTAATACTATACTGAAAGTGAAAATGCAGAAAATATATGGGCATATTTTCACGCGATCATAAAGTTATAAAATAGTAAGCCAAAACATCATAACTCAGGGATTATCTGTATATTGTTATTTTTTACAACCAGATTCTACAAATCAAGTTTTAAATCAGTGACACAAAGATAAAGAATACCATTAGTCTTTGGCTTTTATTTCTAACTACAGAGAAACTCAGACTAAAACAATTCATGAGGGAAGTAAAAAATGTGAGTTTCCTACAGAGTTTTGGGGTTATTCTTGAAGCCAGAACTGTATCTCTTTCCTTATGGAACTTGGAGCCAGCAAAAAGACTCCAACTTTCCAAACTTAAGGGAGGAGAACTGAAATTCCTAGATAACAATCCAACTGATTAGTTTAAGAAGATGATTGGAATGGCAGGACTCAAAACCTTAATCGCTGACCACAGACTCATTCTCCAGTACCAGCCCATGTGCGCTGTCCAGAAACATTCTAGGCAGACTGGCTAAACGCAAATGCACAGTATGAGACTCCTTCACTTATATTATCAGAGGACGAACTTATTATAAATGCTCTCTCACAAAATGAGAATGAATACAACACTTTACTCTTCATACTGCAGAAAGAAATTTTAAAGGGAATCCTGGCAAATTCAAATTCTGATGGACACATGTCATAATGTGCTGGAAGGAGTGTATGTGTTTCAAGTATACAGATACTACCTTAATGCTGTATGTTCTAGTCACAACTGGACAAATGTTGCTTAAGCAGACAAGATAACCACTGTAAGCTCTAGGGAGACAAGGAATATCCCTTTTACACTTCAGAACCTAGATGGATGAATGAGATGAACTATAAGAAACCCTACATAGGACAAGGTGGCCATGATGGATTAGGCTAATACCTCAAAGTGCAAGTAAACAACAGATGATTTTCTGTCTTATTAGTAAACTCCATTATATGCAAGATATAACCCCTGAATAGGAGGATCTGAAGACTCTCCTTCCAAACCCCATTATTCTCAACTGCCATTTACGGAACCTGAACAATACCCCTTTATATTAACACATACATTTAGGACATTCCTTCTGCAAACTCTGAAGTGCTTTCAAATTACAGATCTCCATGAACATTTTTTTCTCTATAGAAAAATTGTGGAGGAAATTTGATGCATGATTTAACTTTTCAAAGATCTTTTGCTTGGGTATCAGAAGTTCATTCCAAACATCATCAGCAAGATGCTTTTATATATTTTGGATGAGTATTTATAATAGTCAGTGTCACTGGATACTTGATATATTTATTCACCACATTCTCTGGCCAGAAGGTGGCCAGCAGAGACTCGTCTTGGTGCTGTCCAATCTGGAAGCAAGACCAAATGCAACAGCAGTAGCACCTCGAGGCTAGAGTTTCTTCCAAGACAGTTTTGTTGGCTTTGCATTAGTATAGAAGGGTAAGGGAGACAGTTAGGGACAGCAGCAAGAAGGACAATAGACTAGAAAGAGAAGAAGCAGAGGAATGCAGATGCTCATAAGCAGGGATACCAATGATAAGGAAAAACCAAGATGATGGAGGATTTGATTAAAGGGAATCCATCTGAATAATTGAGTATATAAGCTCGAAGACTTTGTTTTATTTTATTTTTTTTTTTTATTGTAAAGCAGCCAGTTTGTGTTTTAAGAGGGTTCTGCTTTGAAAAGTGAATGGTATAAGGGTTAGTTTTATTGTGGTTCAAGGACCACAGATTTCCAACTAAATTAAAAAATCATTTGACTGAACAGTGATTGTCAAGAGAAAGAATCCATCACCTCTAGAGTATATTACTAAGGAGAAGGAAGTCTGAAGAACTGTCATGACCCATTGAATTTCCTGCTGGGTAGGAATGGCTCTGCATTTGGCTCTTCTAACCGCATGGCTAGTTGGGCCATAGAAAAATGTCCTGTCTGTTGGCAGAGTGGCAGCTTAGATCAAACTATTTTGGAATTGTGAAGCCCAAAACTTCTTAGCCTCATCACTCTACAAACTTCCAAAAGGCAAAATTTCTCCTCACTTCTTTCTGATGCTACACTGAGCATTATTGCGCAACCACATTTTCCTGATTCACTCCCACTGTTATATATAGAGAGTGTTATCTCTGCAAAAAATCATATTGAATCTGAAGTTATTCCATGAGCCATCCAGATATGTCAAAGGAATGTCCTGTCATTGTGGTTTGTAAATCTGTGGTCATACTTGCTAATTATGAGTTCAGTTGCTAGCATAATTAACAAGTGTCATGAAGATACTAAGAGAAAGTTTAAATGCAAGTGGTAATTTTAGCGAATTATTTTAATTGTCTGGGAAGTCTTTTTACCAGATCACACAACCTATCTTTCTTAATTTTATATTCAAACATAGATATACAAAGGAAAAAAAAGAGGCTTAAAACTCCAGTTAACACAACTTAGTATATATCTCATAAATTTTAAATTTTTGACTAGGAGACTGTTTCAGCCTCAAAGCATGAAAAACAGCATGCTTTAGTTTAAAGCTACTGGTGTTTTGTCCGCAGCCAATCCAGTTGGGTCAAGTAGGTGTAATTATTTTATGAAAACAGTCTTTCTTCAAAGGCTGGGACTACTTAAACAAGAATGACTCATGTGGGTACAATCACAAGATTCACTTTTCAGAAACTGTCACACAAATATTTAGAAAAAAGAAGACAGTTGAAAAAGATAAATCAGTAATTGGAAAAAAGTTTTGGAAATCTTTACACTATCTAAAATTCTGTGATTATGGATTTATAAGTTTATAAAAAGAATGCTCCTGTTGCTAATGTCTATTGTTAAAGCCAAGCAGAAATAGATATACACACACATGCACACATATAATACCCAAAATGTTACAGGAAAATGTAAGACCCACATTATGCTTCTCTTGGCTAGATCTGATCCTGCAAACGAATACATGAGATCTTTTTCATATGCTGGGCTTTAAGACAGTTAGGAGGTCTGTTTGCTTCCCACAGCATGGGGAATTTTTACAATGTGGCCCAGTGATAATCATACTGACTTATGAAAAATTACTCTTGCAAGTATATCAGGGCCACACAAGAAAGGCTTGGGGGCCTGAAGTCAAGTTTTTGGCAGGAGAAGGGACAGATTTTAAGCAAGAGAGAAATTAGTTCTGGGTTTTCCTACTTTTCTGTGGCCAAGATCTACTGTTGGGGGGAAAATTGTGCAGATATTTCAGCCTTCTCTCTGGAGTTCTTAAAACAAATCTCCAACCCTTTCTCTTTTATTCTAATACGCTTTGTGGCAAGACAAAATTCCAGTGGTGCCATTTAAACATAAAAGCAAAACCACAAAAATTTGCTGTCTCAATTTGAATTCCAGAGCATGAAAGTGATTCTCAGGTTGCCTTCAGACTCCCCAGTATATGATGAACTCGTGCTAGGTAAGGCCTGCTTTCAGCCAGGCATTGCTGCTTACTCTCTGGTCCTTGGCTGGGGTTCTCTTGATGCCATTTCCTGTTTTCTCTTGTCACTGTAGTTTGCTGGGTACAGCTGGAAGCTCATATGAGCTGGAAACATCCTACTGGATTCTGTTAAGGTAAATGGAAGAAACATTCTAGAAAAGAGGTTTTCAAACTCTTACATGCATCAAATTCATCTGGAGAGCTTATTAAAGCACAGAGTCCTGGGCCCATCCCAGGGATTCTTACTGGCTGGGCACAGGCCAAGGGAGTACTGGAAATCTGCATTTCCAACAAATTCCCTAGTGATGCTGTTACTTTACCTTTGGGGTAACACTTTAAGTAGTATTTACCTGGTACTGATCACAAACACAAAACTAAGCAAAGACAAACACATTCGTGTATTCATTCTCCTGGCACTAATTGCCTGAATCATTCTGGCTCTGTGCTGCACTCCTGAATTAAGCTTAGAGCAGGAGGTCAAGCATGTTCTTTAAAAACATGCTACTGTTGGTTTACACTGGAATATGCACAGAGTTGAGTGAGCTGCACAAGCTCAAGTCTCTCTGGATGTGTGAATAGCATCATACATTGGAACAAAAGCTTTGAAGAGAAGATGGTTATAATAGCTGGTGTGAGCAAATTAAGGGTGGAGAGGTGTGTTTTGGGCTCCCAGCTTCAGAAGCTCCCAGCTCTACCAGTCTCTTCCATAAATGATGCTGAAAACACTATGTATTCATTCACAGAAGAGTGAAGTTAGACCCATACCTCTCACTCTGCATAAAAGCAATTTAACTGGAGCAAAGACATTAATGGCATATATTTAAAACCTAAAATACTTAAGCTGCAAAAGTTTAGACTTTATTCTCATAGCATCATGCATAGCACATTTAGGGAATCTGACTGGGAAAGTGGCTTCATAGATTCAAAATTTTGCCACGAAGTTTGTCAATCAATAAATGGGTCAAAGAACTAGAGACTGTTCTCAAAAGTACAACTATGAATGATCAATAAATATTCTTAAAAGTTTTCAGCATCCTTAGCAATCAGGGAAATGCAAATTAAAATTCTTCTGAGATTCACTTCAGTCAGAGTGGCTATCATCAAGAGAACAAATAAATGCTGACAAGCGTGAGGGAAAGGAAAAATATTTAGTCACAGCTATTGGGAGTGTAAGCAGGTGCAACCAATATGGAAAGCAAAAATAAAAACAACCATATGATCCACCTATACTAATCTTGGATATATGACCAAAGGATTCTAGACCTTGCCACAGTGATATGTGCACATTCCTGTTTATTACACTCTGTTCATCATAGTCAGAAAACGGAATCAACCTCGATGTCACTCAACACATGAATGGATAATAAAAATGTGGTACACCTGTAAAATGGAGTTCTATTCTACCACAAATAAAAAATGAAATTTGCAGGAAGCTGAAACTGGAAACTATGATCTCAAATAAGCTAAGTCAGGCTCACAATGTCAGATACTAGACGCTCTCTCTCACATGGAGATCCTGGCTTTTCATTGTTGGATATGTGAGGTTACGAGGGAATAAATGCAGATTGAACTTGGAAAACTAGAACCGGGTCCATGCAATGAGGAAACAAAGACGCCTTGCATGTAGGGAAAACAAGAGAACACAAGAAAGTGGAGGAAGAAGACTACGGAAGGAAAAGGAAGATTGGGGCAGAAGGTGTGAGGTGATCAATCAAAACTAAGTATGTATGAAATGCCATAAAATATCCTGCTACTTTATGAGCTGGAAAGAAACGCACTGAGAAATGGCTCAGCAGGAGTCTATAGTGGAGGGTTCTCCCATCGTGACACACCAGGAAATAGAGAGCAGCCTTGAACCAGTGTCTGAGCTATAATGTTCAGAATCTGATCTAGTGGGCTTCTACTGGTTAGTTGCCACCTTTTAAATATTTCACAGCCTCTGAACATAGTACCACCATCTGGGGAATGACTGCTTATGAGCTGAGCCTCTGGAACACAGTCCAGATTCAAACCTTAAACTTCTGGCCCAGGTTTCCAAAAACTCATGACCATCTCATTGTCAAAAATACATTCTGTCCAATTTCAATGGTCTCTATAATTTTAATAATTTCTACATTATTTAGAACTTCAAAGTTTCTTCTAAGATTCAGGGAAGTCTCTTGGCTGTGAGCAGAGGCAAAACAAAAAGATTATAAATTCCTAACATACAATGGCACAAAATGCACATCCCAAAGACGAGAAACAAGAGGACAAGAAGGAGAGACTGGCCCAGAGAAAGAGCAAACTCCAACAGGGCAAACATAGTGTCCTGTAGCTGTATGTCTAGCTTCTGGGACACAGTGGCATGATGTCATCTCCAATAGGATTGGGAAGCCCTGATCTTATAGTCTTGGCATCTGTATAACATATATGATCTCTTTTGGGCCAGTTCTCTTCCATGCCTGAAGCTTCCTGAGCAGATGTCCCACATTCCTGGCATGGCCAACATACTGAAGTCTTCAGTACAGTTTAGACTTTATCCTCAGAGCTTCATGCATAGCACATTTAGGGAATCCAGCTGGGAAAACTGACCCTGGTATAAACTGGCTTCATAGATTCAAAAATCTTGATGCAAGCTTACATGACCCCATAAGCATTACATTCAGCCTACCTCCAAAAGTAGTATGCATGGTATTACATTCTGCTTCTCTCTTGAGAAACAATTGAGTCCCTTTGGACCATGGCTTCAGTAGCTGTTCATGATTGCCTTTAGAACTGCATCCAGAAAAACAGCTCCTAGAGGGCCATATTCTAGAAGGACATCCTTCTACTCTTCTTTCTAGACTTTCTCTTCTTTTAAAAAATTATGTATTTATTATTTTTATTTTATGTGTATGAGTATATTGCCTACATGTATGTAAGTGCCCTCAGAGATCAAAAGAGGGCATTAGATCCCTGAAACTAGAATTAAAGACAGTTTTAGTTAGCATGTGGGTGCTAGAAATTGAACATACGTCTTTTGCTAGAGCAGCCAGTGTTCTTGAGTACTGAGCTATCTCTCCAGTCCAGGCTTTCTCCTTTTGAAGGGAAGGGAAGGGAAGTCTTTTAAAGGAATTTTCATTTTTTGTACTCTGGAATCTTCAGTGGCTGGGGTCTTACCCTGAAGGCACCTTTCTCCTTGTCTCACTGTAGAGCACTTGACTTCTCTTTAATGATTCTGTTCTCCTTAATGATTACAGCTGCTTCATCTTTGCTTACATCATCTGTAACTTTAAACATGTTCATGTTCCTTTTCTTCTCAAACTACAAATTTTTAAATCCTTCTCTCTTTTTTTTCTAATTATTCTCATTGTAAATCTGTTTAAAAGCAGGCAGCAGTAACATTCAATAGCCTGAATGCTATGCTGCCTTGAAATTCTCTTCACCAAATAAACTAGTCTTTCACTTTTTAATTTTGTTTTCCTCAGTTTTCCACGACACTGCCAGAGTATAGAAAAATGATGTTCCAGAATATAATACAAATTTCCTGTAGGGCAAGTCCCAGTAGCTTCTTCTCTGAAACTTTATGAGGAGTCTTCCCGACTGCATTTCCATCTGTATGCTGATCTTCTAAATGCCCACAAGAATCACACATTAAGCCCTGCATCCAGCATGTTAAGGTTTCTCTAGACTCCAGTCTCTTCTAAATTTCTCCTTTAAGTGCAAAGGCCTAGGAGCCATATTGTCAGATTTGGTAACAGAAGTGAGTCTGGTATCAATTATCTGTATCCATTGCCTTTCTGATTGCTGTGACAAAATATCTGCTAAAAAACAACTTAATAGAGAAAGATTAATTGTGGCTCAAAGTTTCAGAAGTTTTCGTCCATCATGGTAAGAAGGGCATGGAAGAGTGGTGTAGGCAGTGTGCGTGTGAGTGTGTGTGCGTGTGTGTGTGTGTGAGTGTGTGTGTGTTAGAGATTCTTCCCATAAGAATGGCTAGGAGTCAGAGGTGCTGGAGGATAACCTTAAATGTGCTGCTCTGAGTTACCAGATTCTGCTGATAGGCACCACCCCATAATGACCCTACTGCCTGTTAACATAGCCCAGAAGGGAATAAACCATAACAATTATCTGGAGTCTCTTTTTTGAGAGGAGAGTCCAGAGTTATGGGCAGAGCAGCAGGGCTCTAAGCTGGAACAGTATATTGAGATCTGGAGGGGCACAAACCTGAAGAGTAGAGAGGAAGATGTAGATGCATGATGCAACACGCTAGTAATCTTTGATCGTCAAGGCAGAGTTAGAACAGGAAGATGAAAAAAAAGCAAAGGGATAGAGGACAAGAGGAATACGAGCGTGCTAATGGATAAAACCACAGGACTGAGAACAGGCCAAATGTGGGGAGTGAAGAAAGGTGTGATAAAGACAGAGACCAGAACTGGTGAAGGAAGGAAAGAAGTCTGTCTTCCAGCACAACAAATGCAGGTGCCTGCAGAGATATAACTCTGTTACTCTTTTGTGGAATGGGTTGACTGCAGCTGATAATAATGCATTTTGTGTTTAAAAAATGGCTTAAAGGGAGGATTTTTAATGTTCTTACAATAAAGAAACTATGAATGTGTAAGATAATCAATATGCTAATAAGCCTGATTTGAGGATTATACATATGTGCATGTTTAAAATGTCACATTCTACTCTGTAAGTTTATAAAGTTGGTGATGATAACGTTTAGAAAGAAGTTTCCTTGTTGCTTAACCATTCAATTGACTATTGAGCACTTGTTCCCTGCTCAATAAGAGAAGTCCATTAATTTCTGTGATAACAAGCTACCATAAATTTAGCAGATTTAAACAATGCACATTTATTATATTTTCATGGCTTAAGTAACACCCAAGTCAGCTGGGTCGGTTTCTGTACACCAGATTAACAGGCTGAAGGAAAACTCTCGCATGTCTGTGAACAGAATACTCAACTGCCATACAGTGGATGTGAAATAAAGGACCAAAGGAAGGGAGCAGGGACTTAAGAGGGCAGAGAAGGGGTGGGTCCTGGGCAGGTGCCAGGTGCAGATGAAATGAAGAAGGCTTGTGTCTTTACCAGAAAAGCAATGGAAGGTCACTGAAGGATTTTTCTGCAAAGAAACACCATGTTTGTATTTTAATTTTTGTGTTATTGAAATTTTTATTTTACAGCGCTTTGGAGAAAATATTCTAAGTACAAAGAGAATTGTCACAGTATTAGGGGCATAGTTCTACAGGCCCAAAGCAACGTGGTAGGAATTTAAGAACGGACTGCCACTGTGAAAGGGAGAGAAGTGGATGATTTGAGAGATACTAAGGATGTCCGCTGTCTCATGAAATTTATTCTCCACGCCTTAGTGGGCGGGTCTGGTTAATCCGGATGGATAAAATGGAAACTGATCTTCCATTTAGAGAGACTGATTTATTTAGGGCAATTTACAAAGTTACTGGTTCCCTGTGGCCCTCCTACAGGGTCCGGGGTAGCTGGGTTCAGGGCTCTTAGTCCATTCCTGGCCAGAATTTCGCTTCCACTCACATGATTCTTAGGACTGCTGGGACTTGGACCGCTGCCTCCTGAGTCTTGGCCTTCCACGTGGGCCTGAGGCTGGGGCATTTTTCTTCCTGTGTGGCTTCAATCCGAGCCCCTCCCCCAGAACTCGCTGCTATGTTGTCTCCCCTTTCTCCCCACCTTCCTGCCCCCTTATTGGTCAGAGGGCGGGACCTGCCATGGAATGAACCAATAGAAAAAAAAAAAAAAAAAAAAAAAAAACCTCAGAGAGAACCCAGTATTTACCATACATCCACTTATCAGCATTGTTTTGTGACATGCAATCTGAACTTCATATGAGCAATGAAAGAAAAGTGGGTGGAATGCTGTTATCACATGGTTCCTGAAAATGCTGAGTGGTCCTGATGGAGGCTGGGGGTGCACTTGCACTCAGTTCAGTGTGTTTGTTAAACCAGAGCAGTCTAGAGATAGGATGAGTCAGGCAGGGGTAGGAAGACACCCAGTCTGTCATTCCAGACTTCTAATTTTCTGGCCATAGAAGAAATAATAAAGCTTCTGTTACATATTGACGCCATTAAAAACATCCATGATTGGTCAAAGAACTCATTTAACCTCTAGAAAAATATTAGTTTAAAGATCAAAATCTTAATATTGGAATTTCAAGATACTGACTCTAGAGTTTTCAGGAAAACAAATTGAAGTTGCTGTCCTGAGAATATAAAACAACAAGCAGAGGTTACAGCATAAATCAAAGTTGATCACACACATATGGTACATGACAGAGAAGAATCTGTTTAAAGTCATCCCTTTGTTTATAGCTGTCCATCTGAATTAGTGATGACCAAATAAGGGACAGTGGGCCAAAGCTTGTCTGCCCACCACTTTATAAAAAAAGATTTTATGGGACATAACCATCATCATTTATTATTGTTGTGGTTTGAATGAGAAACGTCCCCCATAGGCTCCTGGTTTGAATACTCAGTCCAGAGCTGATGGCGCCATTCAGAAAGGTTATGGAATCTTCAGGAAGTAGACCAGCCTTGCTGGAAGAAGTAAGCCCACTGAAGGTGGGCTTTGTGATTTTTATACTCTGGCCTCACTTCCTGTTCTATTTTTCTTCCTGACTGATACAATATAAGGAGCTGACCTCATGTTTCTGACACCTACTATATTTTCTACTATAGCGGTCTCCATTACTCTGGAATTTTAAGTCAAAATGAACCTTTCCTCCCCTAAGCTGCTGTTGTCAGGGCGTCTTATCTCAGCAGTAGAAATGATGCTAAGACAGTTGTGCACAGACTATAGTTGCTCACACACCTCAGTGGCAGACACGAACAGTCACTGCCAAGAAGAGATGCCCTGCAAAGCTGAAAATCGTGAAGTGTCTTTTGTAGGAAAACCTGCCCTCTTTTGCTCTAGATAGACCACTGCAGTTTCCAAAAGAATAATCAACTTTGGGAGGAAAACCACACGCTACTTTGGAATGTTGAGTTCAAAATTCTAGGACATTTAAATTAAAATAGTTAAATAAAGTTTGAGTATTTGAGGCTCAAATGTCTTATTAGACAGTTAAATTAAGAATTGAATATATTCCAACATTGTTAGAATTAGAATTAGAGAGATAAGGAAGGGAGGGTGAAAGAATAACACACACAGACACACACACACACACACACACACACACACACAAACTTTCTTCCACTGTGATGCCCAATCATCGTGAGGTGGTGCAAGCAGGAGAGACCCATAACACAAGTGATGAAATTCTGTGTGGACTTTCTACCACTAAAGCTGTGAATTACATACAATTCTCTTGTTTATAAATTACCCAGCCTTGTGCATTTCATTATAGTAGTAAAAGGGACATATACTAGTTACACAGCTCAACAGAGACAAAAATTGACATGGGAACTAGGACATCATCATTTTTTTATATAAAGTGGGGCTAGATATCTGGTTGTAATGGATTTAAAAACGAATTGGGTGACTTCCAATTACACAAAGTGGATTGAACTCAATTCAATCATGTCTGCATCTCAGTATGTGAGAGTAAAGACGTTTCTGTCTGTAGAGTGGCATGATTTCCTCCAGGGACATTGGATAGTTATTTCTGTGAAAAGTAGATGGCTGGTTTTATGCTCACTTGCAAGACGATGAGGGAGCTAAACTTGAGTTCAACCCAAACATTTCACCTGGGAGAAGTGGACTGTGAAAAAGTAGTAAATTGAAAGAAAAGCTAAGAGATGGAGAAATTTAAGTCTTAGAGTGTCCAGAACATTTGTGCGTAGAGAGTGAGAGGAAAAAAGACAGATAGTGTAGACAAGCAGGATACTGGAATTCAGGACTTCCCAGATTCAGCCAAGTTCCCAAGTGTGGTCTAGAAATCGTGGCTCAAGGAGGAGCAGGGAGAGTGCTGGAGTCAAGGAAGTCATGAAACTTCCTTCCCGAATCTTAAGACAGCCAGCATGGTGGCTCAAGTAGGTTAAGGAAGACCATTAAGCAGGAACTCCTTGTCGAGCTTACAGAAGGGGTGTGGTCTAAAGGTAGAAGCATAAAAATCTGTAGGCAACAAAAGGTTCCAATACCTGTGTAAACATTTCTAAGCCTTCTCTCTACCTTAACTCTACTAAACGTGGTCACCTGGCAAAATCAGAAGAACCCTGTGTCATTAAAAAGCGAACCAGGCAAGGTTAAGAATTACTGCCGAGGGAAATTATGAGGAAAACACTGCAGACAGTGCAATTAAAGGGGATCCAACTCAGCATAAATGTGCTGCTCAAATACCTCCGGCCCAGACAAAGTCAGGATCCAAGAGAATGCAGACAAGACAGTACAGCAAAAACTAAGAGAATACTTTAATTCTGATTTTATATACATGTACATTTATTGAATTGGCTACATACTATGAGTTTAAGGTCATGAAAAATAGAAAGAGCTGGTGGGGTGGGGGGCGGGGTCCAGAATACATACAGCAAGACTGGCTCTGAACCCTGAGATGTCTGGACTACTGAAGGGTCTGCTCCAGAACAGCCTGCCACTACCTTGTTAGGGAAGACCCGTCAGGTTGAATGCTCTGTTTTGAACGTGCCTACGCACACAGCATGGAAACGTTTGCAACAGGTGGGAAGATACTCTTAGAATGGATTTCTCACTTCCGCCCTTTCCTAGTGTCACATGGTAGTATCTACAGCCCCCACAGTGTGTGTCATAGCAGGGTCCCATGAAGGTGCCTTCTGTTTATTATTTTCCACTCTGTCTTCCTGATACTCATTTCCCATTCTTCAAAGCTCAGCTCTGTCTTAACAGTTTATATCTCTGAGCTTGGGGTCCCTCCCCATATGTACTTTTTGATTTATGAACAAATCTACAGGGTACTTTGGAACTAAAAGAATTTCAAGAAATAAAAGAGTTGCTCTAATCTCTATGCATCTACTGCCTAATCAGTCACAGAAAGGTAAGTTAGAGAGTGAATCTAAGGCCATTATGGAACCCCAATGGCTCTAAACAGTTTTCTGATAATCAAAGGTAGGAGCAGGAAAGTATGATGTTGTATCGTTCGTTTATGGGCCTCTGAGTTCTAATTCTGCTCATAGACTTCCCCATCTTCCCCAAGATGTCCCACATGAAAGCAAGATCCTAAACCTCTCTTTCATATAAAGTAAGGAGAACAAACTGAAGAGTCATACTCATTAAAGTTAATAAATGCCGCCGCTAATCAGCCAGGATTTAGATACAGGAATGAGGTCAGAGAGATGCACTATTTACAGCGAGGGAGTGGGAAGTCCAAGAACTGAGAGCTTGCAGCAGTCAGCCAGCTGAGGGCATTTGTGCCCATCATTGACACAGTCACATCTCTGCAGAGCAACATACTGCTGCATGGCAATGGGACATGCAGCAGTCTTTTTTTTTTTTCTTCCCACCAAATGCCTGATTTGCCATCTCCTGTACAAAGCAGGTAGTCCATTCTCCTTATTTCTTTTCCCTATGGTTTATCATTCTGTGTGCCGAGTGCCTGAACTTGGGTGTCTGCGGGATGACAGTAGACAGTGCATGGAGTACTGAAGGCCATGATCCTGATATGAATATTTTTGTTAGGTTGAGTAGCAAGGTCATAACTCATGTTATATATATGTAACAGCTCATAAATTGTACTGAACTGATTACTAGTCCTGAGAATTCCAAAGTGAATACCTACTTCACTAGGTCCAAAGGACAAGTTTCACATTATTTGGGACTTTAAAGCATGTTTCACTTATTAAAGAGCTGCCTGCTGATTGCACCCACACCCCTAAGTGATGACCATCAATTAACCAGAGAAATCAGTATCTTAGGGCAAGGTTTTAACTTCGCTTCCAAAGATTGTATTGATTACTGAGGTCACTTTATTCCTCAAGTCCAACTAAACAAGAAGAACCTGCCTGATCCTGACCCAATTGTTTTAATATTTTAGTACAAAGAAAATAATGAATTATTGGAAAATCTAATGTCTACCTTCTTTGACTGACATCGTCAAGAATTTGCTCCTCTAGAGCCTTCTAAAAGCATCACTGCTGCAGCTGTTTAATCTTCTTCCCTCAATACAATTCCTACAATTTGTATGGGACATTGTACTTTTTGAGACATTTTTACATGTGTTAGCTCATTTGATGGAACCCTATGATTAATTCAAAGTTGGAAGGAATGTCTTTGAAATCATAAAATATTGTTAGTAAATATTTTCTTAGGATAGTATATGCAAGCATGTTGGAAGTTGATAAAGAAACATGTCCCCTGATAAAAACGCATTTGAGATACCGCTGGTCCAATGACTGCTCTTGCAAAGGATAAACATTCAGTTCCCAGCACTCACATGGTAGCTAACAACTGTCCATAACTCTAGTTCCAAGGAATCTGACACCTCCTTCTCTCCTCCATGGGCATTGTACAACATGGGGACACTTACACTGCAGGCAATACACTCATACACATAAAATAAAAGTAAAATTTAAAAATAAAACAGCATAACAAGTCAAAGGGGATAAGTTGTTGTTTTTTTTTTTTTATGGTGTTAGGACAGTGGATATTCACGTGTCTGCACATAAATGGAAACTCCTCTCTCACAGACTGATTATATCACATGCAGTGATTAAGACTTAGACCTTTGAGTGAGTACACCAGGACATCAAGAAAAAGAAAAAGAAACATAATAACATTTCCCTGTGTTATACTTTGATTGTTTTAGAAATGTGAACTTTCTTTCCTTTGACCTATGAAGGCTGCCACTTTTCCAGCTCCCAGACTTGGAGATAATAAAGTAGCTATTTTTCTGTGCACCAACACCACCAAAATACACACACACACTTACACACACACACATACACACACATACACACACACATACACACACATACACACATACACACACACATACACACATACACTTACACACATACACACATACACTTACACACACACATACACACATACACACACATACACACACATACACACATACACACACATACACACACATACACACACACATACACACACATACACTTACACACACATACACACACATACACACATACACTTACACACACATACACACATACACACACATACACACACACACATACACATACACATACACAAACACACAACCAAAAATAGAAAATAGACTAGTTGCCTCCAGGGACTGAGGCAGGGAAAGCATATAGGAATAGATTGGGAAATAAGCATAAATGTGTTTGAGGTACTGAACTGGGATGGTTTTAAAAAGCTTTACAGTTAGGGAGTGATGAAAATTATAAAATTATAAATTCATCAACCTCACTGAAAAGCATCAGATAGGTGAATTACTGTTTAAATGTATTTGGGAGTTAGAATCAAATATCTCTTATCCATATTGATTTAGAAGAAAAGCTGCATTAAAAAATTCCAACCTTGATTCAGAGGGACTTAGTACATTTTGTTGTAAAATATGTTTTTGACTTACAGTGGAAGCTCAGTTTTCTTTGGATTTAGCTTCACTTCAGCAAAGCTGTTCTGTAAGCAGAACTTCAATCAGGAAGATTGTGGCCCCCACTCCATTTCTTTATCTTTCTCCATCTCACCTCTTAGCTGCTCTCTGCTCCAGTGTGCTCTCCTGTGATCTGTATGGAGGCTGCGTGGCTTCTTAAACACTCCAGCAAGGGGAATCTACCAACTTGCAGCATGTATTTGTGCAAAGAAACTTGGATTTTGGGGCTCAGTGTTTAAGCAGTGATGATACTGAATCAATTATAGGTTTATGTTTGCTGTTTTTTTAATCAACTAATAGAGCTATTTATAAATGATTTTATATACACATGTATGGAATTGGTATTATCAAAATAAATGTAATACAATTTTAAAATTACTAAGTATTTCTAAAGTCATTTTCATCTCTAATTTATGTCTTTATGCCTCAACTGAATATGTTAATTAGATTCTGTGAACTTTTCATTAGTAGCTCAATGGTAAAGAAAATTTAAACAGAAATACTTCAAAATGATCATCTATAATGCTGCAATTTATTAATTGAAATGCTTACAACCATGCTTCATTTCAAGTTTTTATTAATATCGCTTCTGTTCAATCTAAATTGCATATGCCTCGAGGCATAAAGACATAAAAAGGCAATAATGCAGAACAAGAGCCTGGAGGCAGGGGGCAAAGCATAGACCATGGAGAAGTGCTGCTTACTGGCTGGCTTCTCTGGACCATGCTCAGTCTGCTTTCTTATACAACACAGGACCACTTACCCAGGGGTGGCATCAATCACAGTTGACTCGGCCCTCCCACATCACTCAACAACCCAGAAAATGCCCCATGGACATGGCCACAGGCCAATCTAATGGAGGAAGTTCCTCAGTTGAGGTTCCGTCTGCCCAGGTGTGTCAAGTTGACAACTGATGCTATCCAGCACAGGTGGCTAGTTCTTGGAAGACCTGATCTCTTCTCTCCACTAACTTGTTTTTACTCTAGAAACAGTAGCAGCTGGCAACCTTAAACAACTGAAAACATAACAGAAAATGAGATTTCCAATTGCCTGGGTGTCTCAATTTAGGCTAATATCTTGGCCTCCCGATCTTCACTCACTGCTCAGCTCCCTAAAGATCACAGGCAATATTTCTATCAGTAGTTTTGAGGAAACTCAGAAGAGATAACAAGCTCCTACCCCATCCACTGACCTAAACAAACACCATCCAGATCAGGAGGATACCCTTCCTGTCTATTCACTAGGTCTTGTGGTAACTCAGCCTTATTGGCTAGCCCAGCTTTGCAGGATGGCTTCTTGCTTGCCCATTTCAGCATGATTATCCTGCCTGGGTCTCTGACCATCATGTAATAATGAATTATTTTACTGGAAAATATAAAACAGTGAAGAATGCATGTGTTAAGAACTCCCAGCAAAATTGTTGGTAAAGTGTTTGTTTTTTTTTTTTAAATGAAATATTTCAGGTCTCAAACTGGTTCAGGATAATGTAGCAACCTTGTAAAGATAGAAAGGGACATAACTAAATAATCCACCAAAGCTAATTTAAACATAAACACACATGCACACACATGCACACACACAGGCTATATAAAATTGCATGTGATTTAGTAGATCATAAATATCTAAAGCTATTCTGTAAGTATAAATCTTAAGATTGACTTTTCCTATGCATTTAAGACAAAAGGAATCTAACAACTTATACTAGGCCTTAGACATAGCACATGTGATCCCAATTTAGTGTTTCCAAATTTTAAGCTCTTGCCTTTGCACTTGATTACAAGCGATTTAAATGAACGAAGTTAAACATTTGTTTTTGGCTTATGTCCTAGGAATTTACTCTGTTCATCAACAAATAGTAGAAGCTTCAGTAATTACTAGACATTTGTATCACCCATACCATCCAATAATAAATGTGCATTAGAAAAATAAGAAAGGAAAAGCCTGTCATTTTCAGGGCTGGAGGGAATCATAAGATCATAAGTTAAACACCTGCTTCCCTATACCCTCAGTATGTTAATGGTGAATTTAATTCCTCTTCAGTATTAGTGTGCTAAAGTTGTTTATCTGGTGACCTTTCAGCATCTGAATACTACTTATCGTGAAATGTATTTTTCTGGGTCTGTGAAATAAGACTGTAATTTTAAAATTCATAAACAGAAACCCTCTTCTTGTCCTTTTCTCAAATAAAAAAAGTACAAATAGTTCTTTGGACCTTACAAAAGCCCAGGAAACTGGACAAAGAGTAACAGGCTTGGGACAGGAAAAGGGAGTCCCTATCACAGAGTTACAAATCGGTTTTTCTTCAAGGGTTTGCATAGAAAGTCCTCTGAATGGGCTGGCTGCTGCTGTCCCTCATTTTCTCACAGCTTGTTGATGTAGACTGCAGAAAAGTACACACAGAAGGACTGCCTGAAGAAGGGAGGACTCTGGAAAATTGAATAAAAATGAGTGGGTGTGATTCTGGTGAGACACAGGCAGCTCTTGATTGTCAGCACAAATTTGAGGTTCAGGAGATAGGCATCCAAGGCACAGATAGAGGTTCAGAGCAGTCACAAGCACAGGGATTAAAGGGGACTGGTTCCAAAACTCTCTGCAGACATTTAAATACATAGATACTCCAGTCCTCTATACAGAATGACCTGGTATTTGCATATGACCCACAACATCTTCCTGTATGCTTTGAAGCTTACAGGATACAATGTGAATGCTGTGTACATACTGGTATACTGCCCTGTTTAGAGACTCTGTGTCTCTGCTGAGTTCTTCCCTCTTTTGTTAAAGCTTGTGCCTGATGAGGTGAAGCTAAAATATTAATCTCCCTGAATGTGTCCCCCAGAGTTTATAAACTGGAAACTCCATCTCAAATGCAATAGTGTTGAGAGCTGGGGACCAATGTGAAACATGTAGGTCACACATGAATAGACACACAGGTCAGTTGTAGAAGGATCTGACCTTACACCAGAGCACCTCTCCCCCTGTTCATCCTGTTCATGCACACGAGCGTGTGCTGTGTCCCTTTCTGCCTTCTTCCAAAGCACCAAGAGACACTTAGCAGTCCAGTCCTTAGCCTTGGCCTCTGGAATTCTGAGGAATGCATGCCCTTTCAATATGAACCACTAAGTTCTACATATAATAGCAGCCTGAATGAAAATGCTACCTTAATATTAACTTTGAGTCAAAAAGTAACTGCATGTAAAAAAAATCTCTTTCCCAAGTCATATAAATAATCAGGAGATATCTTGCCACCTACGCTTGTCTCTCCATATGAAAGTAGAGGGATCATCAGAGAATGGACTTAAAAGGTGAGGATTTCAAGAAAGTTCTGCCACCCCTACTGACAAAATATAACCGCTTTATTTCAGAGTGAAAGATGTTACATTCCAGAAGTGTCCTTCCTTAATGTGGATATGCTAATTAGATTCTGTGAACTTTTCATTAGCATCACATGTTTCTTTATCAACTTCCAACATGCTTGCATATACTATCCTAAGAAAATATTTACTAACAAAATTTTATGATTTCAAAGACATTCCTTCCAACTTTGAATTAATCATAGGGTTCCATCAAATGAGATGACATATATAAAAATGTTTCAAAAACTACAATGTCCCTAACAAATTGTAGGAATTATCACTACTGTATTGAGGGAAGAAGATTATCCAGCTGCAGCAGTGATGCTTTTAGAAGTCTCTAGAAGAGCAAATTCTTGACAGTGTCAGTAGAAGAAGGTAGACATTAGATTTTTGTAATAATTCATTATTTTCTTTGTATTACCTAAAATATTAAAACAATTGGGTCAGGATCAGGCAGGTTCTTCTTGTTTAGTTGGACTTGAAGAATAAAGTGACCTCAGTAATCAGTACAATCTTTGGAAGCAAAGTTAAAACCTTGCCCTAAGATATTGATTTCTCTGGTTAATTGATAGTCATCACTTAGGTGTTTGGGTGCAATCAGCAGGCAGCTCTTTAATAAGTGAAACATGCTTGAAGTCCCAAATAATGTGAAATTTGTCCTTTGGACCTAGTGAAGTAGGTTTTCACCCTAGAATTCCCAGGACTGTAATCAATGAAGTACAATTTATGAACTGTTATATATACATAACATGAGTTGTGACCTTGCTACTAAACCTAACAAAGTGGTTGGTGCACATACAACTTTTGGAAAATATTTTCTATCTGCAATTGTTTGAAAGTATGGAGATGTAACCTGAAAACACTGAGACCCAGCCGTTCCCAGCCCCATTCCTTATCAAGTCCATTTCTTCCTGGCTTGGTAGCTGGCTGTGGTTTCAAGCACTCTCTCTCTGTTTGCAGGGGAAGGGCAAGTCCCAGCAAGCACAGAAGCCCAGGAGACCTTCCTGTGAGTCAGAGAACAGGAACACACAAGGAAAAGGATATGGTGTTTCAGGGCATTGCTCAGGGCAGGTAGTTGCAACTCCCTTAGCTGTGATGTTCTCCCCAGGGATCAAGTAGTATGGACTTATCTGTGTTTTAGCCATGGACAGGAGCGAGTGGGTGGCAATCAATTGATGTTGTCTGGAACCCTGATGGGCAGAAATATAATTCTGAGGAAGCAGTGTTCTGCATCACAGCCTTCAGTCTTTCTTTCCCTAAATCCTTACAGAAGTATTCCGTCTATCTCTTTGTGTGTTACTTTCAAGACCCATAGTAGATTACTGAAACTACAAATATTTCCAAACCACATATATCATTTTCCTACACATGAATATCTAGGACAAACTTTACTTATAAATGGGGTCCCAGCAAGGGATTAACAAAAAATAATTCATTTGTTTCAAATAACTTTTATTATTAATAAATTGTTATAGTTGTTCTTTCTAGTTGTTATTGTTTTATCCAAGCTACCTATATTTTGGCAGTTGACCAAAGTATATGGGACTTTCTGCCTTCTCCATTTCCAAAACTTATACTAGCTACTTAAAAAATTCTTGATAGTAAATATAACAAAGATGAGTTTAATGAGCTTCAGCTCTATTTTTGAGTGGATGTTTCATTCTCAAAGTTACCTTTGTGATGTGTCTTCGTCTTATCTGAGGTGCAACGTTGACCTATTCAATGGAAAAGATAAAATAAAAAATATGTAAGACAAGTGTTTTCTCCCAAAACTACCATCTACTTACTGCTCAAATATGATCAACTCTCGCCATCTGCTGGCCAGACTTTGAAATTTATTTTCAGAGGAAACTATAAATAGTCAACCTACCATAAGTTTCAATGTGTGTAGAACATTCAAATTTGTAAAGCATTTGTGAAGCATTGTGTTAGTTGCACCTCTAGAAGTGCTTATGGAGCCATTATCTCAGACACGATGAAGCCTGGCCAAGACAAGCACTTGTAGCCATTAAGGAGAACTGGTAGAGCAAAAGGGATGTGTCAAGAGATATGGTTTTCTCTTTGACAGAATCCAAGATGACTCATTCCCCTCTGGTTTAACTATTTACCTCTGCCACCTACTTTTCTGAGTGTTTGCCAGTTAAGAGCAGTTGGTGCTCTTGCAGACAACCCAGGTTTGTTCCCCAGCAGCCATGTGGCAGCTAATAGCCATCTGTAAATCCAGTTCCAAGAGATCCTATACTGTCTCTGACCTCCGGAACACTACACATGGGGTGCATTTACATGCAGGCAATACACTCATAAAAAAAAACATTTTAAAAGTCCAATCACAAGGTTAATCCATTGATGAGATCAGAGCACTCAGCAGCTACTGTTCTCTGGAGAAGCCATCACAGACACTCAGGGGTGAGCTTCACTGACCCTCTAGACATTTCTTAATCTAATTTAAGTGACAATCCAAATCAACCATCACACACTCCTTCTCAGAGTAGAGCCAGGAGTAATCTTCAACCCCAACCACCCCAAACCCTTCTCTATGAAACGTCAACGTTTGTCTCCAGTGTTAATTGTCCAAACACCTTTCCTGCTTGCTTTCTCTCAGACTACTCAGTCTCTGCTGGTCCTATACAATTTCATTTTGAAGAGACAAAAGTCTTCTTTGTTTTCTTCAGTGCTTTCACATAACAGCTAACCAGTGAAAGCTCCTTAAGCAAGTACAGAAGGATGTGAGAAGGAGTTATGTGAACAGACAGAACACCAACTGCAGACCTGGATACAAAGAATCAATTCCACCCAAGTATAGCTTGGTGAACCAGTTAGCTTCATTGGGATTACTTACAGGAGCATGGGGAACCTTGCGTGGTTTCACCACCAAAGAAAATGTGTCTCTCTTTCCTAACCTTGGTGAACTGTGTATATATCATCATAGGGTGGGGCTGTCCTCCTGCAGGTAATCACAACAGCTGAGAATTTAAGAGAACAAAAGTCATGTCATGTCAGAAGGGCAGTATTCCACAGAAGCAGGACTCAGGGAAAACTCACCTACGTTAGTTGTGTTATGAGCTCACTGAATCTATGATTTATTTTCTATTCTGCAATTTTGTATACAACAGGAATTCAATGTCACTTCAAAGGTATATAAAGTGTTTTCTAAGACACTACCATGACAGAGAGGCATAGCAGCTCATCACTATAATGTTAGCACTCCCGTGGCTAATGTAGGAGGATTAACATAAGTACAAGGCCAGCCTGAGTTAGGAAGTGAAAGCCTGTCCCCCAAACAAACAAAACAGCCATCAAAAATTAAACTACTATGTCTGTAATTATTATCATGGGCCCACTTTATGAAAATTACTTCTCTTCAAGTTCATTTTCATTTTCCTTCGGATTCCCACTCTTTTACACTTTTGCTCAGATATTATTGGAGACAGAATTCTCTGGAATCAGATGTCCAAACTGTGTGAGATTAAGATATCTACTAGGCAGTTATACCCATGGGTGACCAAGAAGCAAGGAAGATTCATCCACCCATCGTGAACTCTGGAGTAAATATTGGCCATTGGGGTTGGGTACCAATGTGATAAATGTCCAGATCTTTGTACTCCTGGATCGCTCAGTCTATATGTGACCCAGGGACATTAAAAGAGACAACAGTCATGTCATCTACTAAGTGCTGGCAGGCAGGCCATCCTTAATGGGATGTTGGACACTACAGTTCCCTGGCCAGAACTGTTACACAAAGAATCACATAGAATGCTATGTCAGTCCTATAATCCATCCCACCCAGCTGTGGTTTGCTTCAAACCAGAGCCTGGCCTATTTACTGATGCACATTCTTTCCATGTTTTCTTCTGTAGAATATTTATCAAAATGTAGAATGGGGCCTGTATGTGAATCTGAGACTGAGGAGCTGACCAGAAATGGGATATAAGGCAGATAAGAGCCTGACTTTCCATTCTTCCAGACAAACTTTATAGAGGCTTTCAAGTACTCTTTGAGCCCCTTGTTTATGTGAGAAGTTACAAAGCTTATATTTCTGAAGGAGAGTTTGTTTTTCCTTACCACAGATGTTAATGTCTTCACTCTATACACGCATTAGTACAGATCCACTGAGAAGCAGCTGTCTACAGAAAAATAGGTGCATAAAAATTTTGCTTTGGAAAATTCATCTTAAAAATAAACAGGAGAGGGAACAGGAAGAATGCAGCCAAGTAACCCATCAAAGAAAGATTAAAGGAAGGAGGACTGGGCAGGACGGACTTCAGAGCATAGCACAGCTGGGCAGAGATAGCCTGACTCCCCTTCCCAAACTTTGGTTGGAAAAGGCCAGGACTAGCCACTTAGACTATTCATTGAGGGCTCTGCTCCCATGGAGATGTGAACAACACTCCCCTGAGCTACTGCTCCCATATGCTTACCTTGCAAGTCTCCAAGTCTAAGTTTATAAGTGTCTTAGTTTTCACTAATGTTTCAAGCCCCCCCACACACACACCATAGATTGGATGGCTATAATCGGACATTTATTTCTCACACTTCTGGAAACTCTAGAAAGCCTGGGGAATACAAGATCAAGGTGTCTATATAGCCTCTGTCTGGTGAGGGAATGCTTCCTGAGATACAGATCTCCATTTTTAAATTTTTCTTCTGTAGCAGAATGGGGATTGTGCTGGGAACACAAAAAAAAAAACAACAAAAAAAAAACCTCTCACTCCAGTCTGTGTTAAGGGATCAGTTCCATTCATGTGATTACACTCCTATAACTAATTATTTTCCTAAGATTCTACCTTCTAATATAATCACTTTGTTTGCATTTCTTTGTATAAATTTTGAGGAAGTGCAAGCTTTTCAAAGTGAACTTAAAATGATATACAAGTAAGTTCATGCCCTCCATTTATCCTCCAAGCTAATTTTTATTCCTGATCCCAAAGGAAAGTATTCAAACAGTAACTAAAACTCCTATCTACTGAAATTCCAGCTTTAAAACCTAATAACCACAACAATATCTGACACATCAAACTATATGTGTTGCAATAGTGGCACTTTTACCTCGGGGGTAATCAACAGCTGTCTAATTGAACTTAAAGCCTGCTCAGTGGGACAGAACTCATGTGTGGTACTGTAAACCTAGCCAAATACACATGGCCAGACAGGTCATAGATCCTAGAGAAAACCAATCCTAAGTCTGTCACATCCCTAGACAAATGTAATTTCTTACTGGATGATAAATATGGATCCTTATATTTACAGACAAGTATGATAGCCATTGCTCATCAGAGAAGCTTCTTTTCCCAACAGATGGAGGCTATGTCAGAGTTCCACAGCTGGTCAAAAACAGAGAATAAGTGTCTGTGAGATGCACAGCCCTAAGACATACACTGCAATGGAACCTCTACACTTAAGGCTCATGGAACATAGCAGAACAGGAGATAGAGAGAAACTAATGCATCTCTCAGTTCTCACTAGCAAAGCTTCCTTATGCAGCAGAGGACAATGAACCCAGAAGGCTACAACTAGCCAAAGTGTAGAGAACAAGAGTCTACAGAGTGTGTGTCCCTGGATAGGACATCCATAATAATTCTCACATATCCAGGGTTCAGGGATCGTTGTAGAAGAGGGGCCTGAATGATTGTAAGAGCGAAGGATGGTAACCACAAAGAAACAGTTTTCCAGGCTTCCTTGAACTTTCTCAAATGAGCTTACAGCAATAATGACAACATGCACAAGACTCATGGAAACTCAGCCAGAAAAAAAACCAGCATAGAACTGGGGAAATGGGCAGAAAGTCCCAACCTTGCCTGAGGAACTATTGGCAACTGATCATTGATTGGTGAGGGACATTTAGCTGGTCTTCTTTAAGGGAGTGATTCTAAATAGGCTGATCAGGCTCTAGTGGATAAACTCATACTGAGGGTCATCAATAAGAATTAACAGACGTGACAGAATGCTTGAAGTGTGGTGCTTAGGCCAAGGGGGGCATAGATAGGAGGGATCTAAATTTGATTAAGATATATTATATGAAATGTACAGAAAATTCAATAAAAACATATATTAGGAAAAACTTAAATCAGTCAACCAAAAAGGAGACAACTCCTGAAACCTTGGACTTGACATTTCTAGCCACTCTGATTCACATGAGGGTAAGAATCCCCTCAAGGATACAGCAATGTTTCACAGTGCGGCATTACTACGACCAACCTAAATGAAGGAGACTCTTAAAAGAACTGGAAGGGTTTCGATGTGCCAGATAAAAGGACAATATTTTGTTGCTGTTTTTTGTTTTTTCTAATCATTTCAATAGCTTTGTTTACTGCCACTATTTTTGCTTTCATTTTCGGTCAAAAGAATAGCCAAGAAAATGGAATGACAAGTGGTATCTTGTGAAGAAAAGATGCAATCTTCTGCCTTTGATCCATTCTCAAGGTGCAGCAACTAAGCTTCTTTATCTGAAGTGACTACTTACAAGCAGTTCTGTTCTACTTTTCTTAATGCCTTGTTAAAACCTGTAAATTCTACGCTTCAATAGATGTTTCTTGAACTATTACATGGACTGTAATTCTTGACTTTCTGCTGAGGAGATTTTCTAAAACGTCACCAGTCTGTTTAGAAAGCAGTGCTATATCTCCTAAACTTTGGTGCAGCAATGAATAATATTACCCTGGCAATTTTAGGATTCTCTAGAAGGGAAGGGCAGACCACACCTTTATTAGTTCCTGGCATGTATACTCAAGTGCTTTAAGCAACTGAGACTCGGCACTCATTGCTACATCCTAACCCCAAGGTCTAAAAATCTGATTATGGCTTAAGAAAATGCTTGCTGAGTGAGGCATTTTCCCAGGAGAGTTGATGAATAATTGATCTGATGGAATTTCCCAAAGGTAAAGTTATCTATTGATGGATGTTCTTTTCTTTCTCGGGTGTATTTTCTCTGGTATAAACAACTAAGTCACGTTGACAGAGTATCTCAGGGCTTTGCCATAGCTGAGTGATGGTGCTGGGGTTGCTGGGGTTGCTGGGGTTGCTGGGGTTGCTGGATTCCTTTCTGGGGTTTGTGAGTTTACCTACTGATCCCTTCTTTCGCTACCTCTTCTCGGTAGTTTCTTTTTCCCCTTGTCCTTACTTTTGATAACTTGAAGTAATTTGTACAGCTGATCTATTCTCAGTCTATCACTTTAGCCTTTGACTCTCACTTTGTGAGAGCAGTGTTTAAGACCACACTTCCCGACATCCTTCCTACTTCCTCTCCACCAGTGGCAGCCGGACTGTATGCCAGGGTTTAAAACACTTGATCTATGCGTTTAAGCCATAATTACATTTTCTGAGGTATCACAAATGATGGTGTCTGTAACTTGAAAATATCAAAATGTATTCGCATGAATATAGTAAGAATAGCAAATAGTAAAACAAATCATTGTGTGAGACACACATTTAGGTCTATGTGTATGTTGATTTCATCCTGATAATAGACACTGTTACTAACTCGGTCTTCCAGATGAGGAACCTATGGCACAGGGAAGTTTGGTTGACTCTTCTAAAATGTGGGCTTTCATTCTATACCCAGAACGCAATCCTTTCTCCTCCACACCTCTCTGTTTCTCCTTGCACACAGCTTTTCCTATCTCAAGGACAGATCAGAGTCTATTCGCTGTGTTTGACCCCCTCTGAAGCTCTTCACCAGGGAAATTCCTGTTCATCACCTTTGTATCAGTCACTGTCAATTCCTCATGGATATCTTCTCTAACTGTTATATATCAAAAGGCTATCCCACTTCCTCTCTCATGGCATTCATTATGTTCTTTCCGAGAAGACCTACAATCAAGAAGTATCTCATCCTTTCTGTATGTATCCATGAATGCCTCACTTTCCTTCTTGACAATGAGATTTGTGATGTTTTGTAGAGCAGAGTATGCTCAGAGCCTAGGACAGTGCCTGTGATCTAAAAGGCAAGTAGTCTTTCTACATGTAATAGACTATAGAAGTTGATAAACATGATTTTATTTTCTACTTAAGTACAAAGTTATTGCACTAAGACTATAATAAAAGTTAATTATAAGCATATGTAGACACAATTTTCTGAGATTTGGCTCCTATAACGAATAAAGGAAAAATAAATAACCTTCTGGTACAAGAACATAAACAGGACCACAATCAACACCTGTGGAATTCTTACACTGTGCATTCTATCGTTTACTCCTCCGATGTCATTAGATCAACAAGTACTTTTCTCGGGGCTGCATGAGCTACACATGGCAGGATAAGCAACAGATACAGTGTTTCTCCTGCAGGCTCACTGTTATTCAGGCTTCCCCACCTTCTCCTTTGATGATTCAAATTCCTCAAGGAACATTCCAAAGTACCATTTTCCCTTTAACTCTAAGGTTTTCATCTCATTGTCAAATCATTTTGACAGGCTGGAGGATTCAAAATTTTCTTATTTGAGCAGCCATAATTTTGGTCTCTGAATTAAAAACTTGACTAAAAATAAAATCAAATTATTCTAGCAACCAAATCTAGGGGATTTAACCAATTTCTAGAAGTTTTGTGGAAAAGGAATTGAAATTGAGCCTTGATATTCTGTTTGAAGCTTGAATGAGAGAGAAGCTGAGATTCAAACTCTTGATCTTGGCTTCCTGTCACTGTGAGGAACACCAACACCTGTTCCTGTAATTATCTCAATAAACATTTTTTCACTCACTCATGCATTCATTCATTCATTCATTGATGTATTCCATGGAACCTGAGAGGAAAGTAATTTGCATTGGTTTGTTTTATTTCTTGCCTGATTTTACATGTAGACAGTAAATTTAGTAAAAAAAAAAAAAATCCCAAACTAAAAACTTCCTAAATTTCAAAATTTCAAATTGTGAACTATTTTGAGTACCATGATTAAATATGACACATTTCATCATCTCACCTGTGTTGTGGATCAGTCTTTTGTACTGTGTGTCTACTCTGTGTACAGTGCATATCCATTAGTCTCTTGGTAAATATTTTAGTTACCTGGTCAGATTGTATTCAAGTAACTTTTATTTGTTCAAAGTTCCAAAGCACAAGTGTATCAATGCTGATAATCTGAAGATGTCAAAGAGACGTTATTAAATGCTTGTATTATATGAAAAGGGGAAAATTCTAAAGTGAAGGAAGGAAAATGAATTCCACGTGGGAAGGATGCTAAGTAAGATCTTTGATGTTATTCTTATTAAATTCACTGTGCTAATTTATAAATTAAACTTCATCATATGCATATATATATATACTAGTAAAATACAGTATCATCTGTAACTTCAGGCATACAATGGAGATCTTGAGTCAGATTCTTATAAATGAGGAAGGACTGATGTATTAGTTCCATCTTGAGGAAATGTCTCAAGAGAAATGGAGGGGAGCAGTCATTTATTCATTGTGGAGTTGGTCCCATCCAAGGTTTTTTGTGCCACCGACATTCTCAGGTGCTGAGGCACAGTTGAAGCCTAGAAAAGGTGATTGTACCTACCTGGGTTGGACATTCCCTGCCATATAAGTTAGATAGGTGGAGGAGGTATTCATCCTTTAAAATCAGAAAATTATACTTTTCTTTCTGAAACATCAACCATCATTCAGAATGACATGGTGCAATAATTAGAAATTTGGTTAAGCTAAATTTAGACTATATATTTTCATCCGTGTTGAGTGACAAGAAGTCACATAAGTGTCAATGCATTCTTACACAAATTGCCCCATATAATTAGTTTCATCTTTTAAAGTTTGGATTGTTACATCTGTTCCCTTCTCATTAGCCTATCACATAGAATTTCTGTTACATTCATAAAGGGAGAGGAGTTTGGGAGGCATAGTGTAATGAGAAAGAATGCATAACTGTAGGAAGTTGAGGAAGAAAGTGATACAAATCAAGAACTTTTAGTTATCATTACTACAGTACAGAATTCATCTGGGGAAATCGTGAGAGATTAGTGTAAAAAGTGAATGCAGAGTCCAGACCATGAAGGGGCCTAACAATGTCAAAATAGTTTGATCATTATCTTAAGGATAATAGGTCTGTTAGTTTCCTTGGTCTACTATAATAAATTAACACAAATAGTGCATTAAAACAACAATGACTTATTCTTTCCAAATTCTGGAGGTTACAAATTTGAAATCAAGGTGCCTTAAGGATTATACTTACTTAGAAGATGCCAGGAGGTCCCCATGCTCTCCTCCTACCGCTTCTGGTGGCTACTGAAGGTCTTGGCTAGGACGCCATCTCTCCCGCCAACCTTCTCATAACTGTCTGTCTGAGTGATATTATTTCTCCTTGCCAAGATTGGAAATGATGTTCAAAACCTACTCAAATAATCCAGGATAATCTTTCATATCTCAAGATATTGTATTATAACTGCGAAGGCACTTTTCCAAACTGAGGAACATTCACAGGTTGCAGGGATAAGGACATAACTTTATGTACTATCACTGATGTAGCACCATGGAGATTTTTCAAATCTTTTAAAACAAGAGGGCAGCATGATCAAATTTGTCTTTAAGGGAGGACAAAAACTATGCAACCTTATAGAAAAGGATCTGATAAAGTTGATTATGAAAGGAAGGGAAACTTATCAGATGTCTAGTTAGCATTTCAAAGGATTAATGGTGAGGAATTCTACAAACGTATACATAATAGGAAAGGAGAGAAGTAGCCAAAAATATAATTTGAAGAATTAAAGGACAGGTTAAATGTATGTCTCAGAGATGCCTAGAATGACCCCCTAAGGTGCTCATCAGCACACCTGCAGGATCAGGAGAACTTTCATGAAGAAGATCGTGTCTGGAAGAAAAGCAGGCTTGATAAACAAATAGTGCGGGTTCAGGTTTGGATGAGGTATAGGACGTATATGGTATAAGAAGACTGTAATCTAGTATGGCTCTAATAGATCTCTCCAGAAGATGGCTCTCCTACCTTTTCTTTGCTTCCTATGTCTACCTTGTTTGCAAAGAAAGTCATTACAATTTCACCATGATGGAATATACTGACAAAAGTATCTGACAAGATATTGTTAACACACACTTAAATGTCTCTTTAAAGACTGATATATCCATGTCTTCTGTCTTAGTTTCTTTCCACTGTTGTGATAAAAACACTGACCAAAACAAAGCTGAAGAGGAAAGAGTTTATTTTATCACTTACGTCTCTGGTTCCGGTTCATCTCTAAGAGAAGTGCCTGGAGCACAGACCATGGAGGAACGCTGCTTACTGGATTGCCTCCCTTGCCCCTGCACATGTGGTACTGCACACAATAGGGAGAGCCCTCCTCCATCACTCAACAATCAAGAAAATGCCTCACAGACATGGCCACAGGTCAATCCAATGGATAGAATTCCTCACCTGAGGCTCCCTCTACCCAGGTGTGTCAGGTTGACAACTAAAACCATTCGGCACAATTGACACCTTGTCAACTTGACACGGAAACACATCACTCTAAACCTCGTTTCCATTTCTTATCCCTCGGATATAATGTTAGCATTAATACTACAATACAACTTTAAAAGTCTGACTGCCTTTTAAAAAAATCAAACATTTTAAATATTAAAAGTCTGTCTTAAAAGTCTCTTAACTGTGGGCTTATAAAAGTGAAAACAAGTTAAGTGCTGTCTTATTTCAAAAGGGAAGAATCGGGCACAATGAAGCAAAAACAAAGTCCAGCAAAATACCTCAAAGCTGGACAGCTGGGATTCACTCACGAGCTTCTGGGCTCCAAAGGGCTTGAGCAGCTCCATTTCTCTGGCTCTGCCATCTACAGCACACACAGCTTGTATGATGGGTTCAGGCTGAATCTGCTTTATACCTGCTGCTACCCTCGGTTGTTATCCCATGGTACTGGCATCGTCAATATTCCAGAGTCTCCATTCCAACTGAGGCTGCACCTTCACCACGAGACCAAGCCTCAGCTGCTCTCTAGGACCCCTCATGTCTTCAAAACCATACCATGTAATAGACTCTTATACAGTACCAAGTCCTACTTCCAGCCTGAGATAGAGTCTCGGGAATCCTCTAGACCACAGCTTCTGTATGTTGACCCTGAAAAAATACTTGCCAGAATATTTCACCTCCATGATGCTAGTCTCTTGTTATGAGTAACAGCTGATTTTTAGCCCCAGATACCAAGAATAAATTGTCCCAGGAAAGCACAAAAGGTTTCACTGCCAACAAGTCTTAATTCCACACAAACAACTCTAATAGTCCTTGCTTCCCCTTGAAGCATTACAAGCCGGGCCTCCAACATCTACACGTTTTTCAGTATAACTGTCCCAAGCTCCACAGCAATATCAAACTAAGCTCTGAACATTCAAGGGTTTTTATAGGCCAAAGTTCCAAAGTTTTACACAATCCCCCCCAAAACAACAAGTACAGGTTTTTCACAGCAATACCCCACAATTCTGGTACCAACTTTTGTCTTAGTTTCTATTGCTGTAATAAAAACACTGACCAAAACTAACTTGAGGAGGAAAGGGTTTATTTTATTTTACATCTCCAGCATCACAGTTCAACACTGAGGGAATTAGTGCAGAAACTGAGGATTGGAACCTGGAGGCAGGAACTGAAGTGCGGACTGTGGTGGAACACTGCTCACCGACTTACTCCTCTGGCCTGTGCTCAGCCTGCTTTCTTATAAAACACAGGACCACCTGCCCAGGGTGGCACTACACACACTAAGCAGGGCCCACACCCATCACTCAACAATCAAGAAAATGCCCCAGAAACATGGCCACAGGCCAACACAATGGAGAAACTTTGACAACCAAGGTTCTCTCTACCCATGTGTCAAGTTGACAACTGACAACTCTCTAGCACATTCTCTAATGTCCTGTATCCCTAGGGCCCAGGACATTGTATCTGGATGCCAGAATTTCATATTAAATAAACAGGGAAAGAGGTATGTTTCATGCTATGGTTCATGACTGTACAACATTGGCAGCTTGCTTGTGAATTCCGGATGTCTTGAATTGATGTATGACAGTAAGATAAGTTGTTTAAGGCATACTAAAGTTGTTGTGTACCATCAATGTCACCTAGAATCATTTTCTAAACAGGCATGCTCCATTAATCTTAACAATCTTAATAAGTTGAAGAAGTCTTGATATGTATTTAGAGGAGAATAAGAAAAACAAAATAAAACCCTTAGTTTTCTTTCCAATTCCTAATCAGCTGAAGAAAAAAATGTAGGTATTAAATTATAGGAGGAGGATGCCTCTTCTATGACCAGTAATGTTGTGTTTGCAAGCAAGGCTTATGTATAAGTAAATAATCAGATTTACTAATGTTCTCCTGAAGTTAATTCTTTGGGACAAGTGTAAAACCAAGAAGTCTATGTTTTGAAGTGGACATACCAGGTACCCTTTGGAGCACTTATATTTCTCAAACTTAAATGGATTTTGCATCAAAAAAGAGGCACAGAACTTGTAGTCCTTTCACGGTGACGTCTGGGGACACTTGGGTGCTTTACATGCTTATAAAAATCCAGGAAGATTCTGATAATGAGTGACTGACAGGTGAAAAGAAAATCCCAACTTCCTGAGACCCAGAGAAACTGTGAGACGGAACACAGTCTCGAGTTCCCTTGTGGGCTAACATGAATCTTCCATTTTGGAGAGTTCCACTCTGGCTTTTTCATTTTGTCTGCCCTACTTCTCTGTTTTCCTTCTGCCATTTCCAGGGAGCAAGACTTCCATGAATGGCTTCTGCGTACATCCAAGCCTCAGAGTTTGCCTCTCAGGAACGAAGCCCAACTCAGAACACTAGAACAGATGCAGTTACTCGGTGTTCTGCTTCCCGTTGGCACCTGTAAGTAGCACAGCATTTTATTGCTAAGCCTCCAGATGTCATTCCTAAGCTGGCCGGATTTCTTTCCTTTCAAGTTGAGTATATTCTCTTTTGGAAATCATGAAAGCATCACAGATGGCCACATGATATAAATAATTAGTGATGAGGACAATTATTGCTCATCTGTGATGATTCAAAGTTCTTTTATTTAGTCCACAACAAGCTGGACACGGTCATTATAATGCCCTAGGGTTTGCAGAGCCACACAATTTAGAAAGTTTCTTGTATTTTTGCCTCTTGGGGTCATGTGTTAAATATTTATCTGCAATGTTAGGATTCATATACTGTCAGACTATCAGTTTCCATGCTAATATTTTTCTTGGCAGTATGTCACAGACTCTGCCACATAAAATGAAGGCTTTGTTTCTCAAAGCTTCACTTTCTAGTGCTTTTAATATACTTCATAAAGAGAAATTGCTCCTCTGGTGATTTAAATAAGAAGCAGAATGGAATTAAAAAGGCCCTTAACATCCGGTCTGCGAGGCAGTGGACCTCTTGCTGATTAGATTTTGTTTTAAGGAGACCTCTATTTCATCATCCTCGCTGGCCTTTATTGATCAAAAGTGGGATGATTATCCTTACATCTCATTGGTAATTTGGCCTCCAATGTGCATCAATAGATAGGTTCTTACGTAGGCTCATCAATGGAGAACACACTGACAAAGGAGTTATACCCCTCAGTGATGTCTCCACATCTGCCTTGACTAGCTTAATGGTCTTGATTGAGTCTGTGAAATTAAACTTTGTGTAATTAGGTACCAAAAGAATGAGTTTTTAATTCTGATTTCCAACTTTTAGTTTAGGTGCAAAGTTCTATGACCAGCAGTTTAAGTAGAAAAATACCAACATCTGGACTTACACAGCTAGTTCTCCAAGGGTGATCCTTAGGTCAGCGACATTAGCATCAACTTAGCATTTGTTGGAATTTAAACTATTGGTTCCACCTCAACCCACTCAACTAGAAACTCTGAGGATAGGGCCCAGAAGTGTGGTACCTGACAAAGTCTGAGTATCAGTGATTGATAAACTATAAGTAAAAAAAAAAAAAGTCCAGATAGTATCAAAGACTGAATTCTACCAAACAAAACTTGATAGTTTTAAAAATTAATAAAAGTGGCTTCCCCATGGCTCTGCAAGAGACTGTGATCCAAGGATCTGGAAGGACTTTCAGGATCTACATTTTAAATAAATAAGACATTAGGACCTACATATGTAATTCCGACAATTCAATGTTGAGCTGCTTCTCTACTATCCTAGCATGTGACATAAAGTGAAGGCCTAAAACAAACTGATGAGGAATATAAAGAAAGGCTGGAGATGATGAAAGATAAATGCAGCAAGAAAAAGTGCCACATATCCTGCCAGTAGCCACCCCTTCAACGCACAGAAACCGAGACTCCACACCCCTGCTCAGTGCATACTTATTTCTATAATAGAAATCCCACTGGAACAAGTTACATTGTGCCTTTGAAAGCAGTTTTTAAATTTTTATTTATTATTTTTATTTTGTGTGCATTGTATTTGTATTGCTTGCGTGTGTCTAAGTGCACCCATGTTGTGCAAGGTTGTGGAGGTCAGAAGAAGGTCAAGAATCCCCTAGAACTGAAGTTACAGATGATTGTTAGCTGCCATATGGGGGCTGGGAATCAAATCTCAGGTCCTCTGCAAGAACAATCAGTGCTCTTAACCACTGAGCCATCTCTCCAGCCTCCTGGATTTTTCTTTTCATTCATTGTTATTCCGGTGGATAGCAGATTCTAGGAAATACTATAGCATCCTACTCACTATGGAACAAAGAACAGGCTATACTTGATGTATAGAAAAGATCTGAGTAAGCAAAAATAAATGATCTTCCATCCTACCATTACCTCAAAGAGAAACAAGTCAGGACTGGGAGAAGCCACTAGAACTGCAGCAGGTTTACATTTCAAAACAGATACAATGTCTAGCTTCTTTCTTCTATTGTCTTACAGTATCAACATGACGGTAAGCTTACAAATGGAAAGCAAAGGAATTTGGAATCTTTTCAAGAACATGTCCGAATCTGAAGGATGTGAGAGTTTTAAATCTGTCCATCATTTGTATGCAACTATTCACTTCAAAACCTGAAGCCTGGGTTCCTCCTGAATTCACAGCAGTGAGCCGCGGTGGGAGCTTTGCCTTTTACGTAACTTCTGACTCTTAACTGTTCTGACAGATGCCAGGGATGTTGTGAGAACATTCAAGCATTCTGTGGGAAGGTTCAGGTGAAGGAAGAAGTAAGACCTCTTGCCAGTAACCAGCTTTACTTCACCAGCCATGTGAACAAGCCATTCTGGAAGTAGATCCACCATCTCCTGTCAAGTCCTCAGTTAATAAATACCAAGCATTCTGATGAAATAATGGATGTGCTTTCTGGAAAGGCCAACCATTTGGCTCTAAAAGCATTAAAGGGTTGTGGGCAGTCACAGATCCTCCTAATTGACTGATACTATGGGGTGTTTCTGAAGATGGGTTTGAGTAAGGTCCACTGTGAGAGTACCTGCGATGCCTGGCCCCATCAAGCCACTGTCAAGCAACCAGAAAGGTTTTTTATGAAGTGGTTCTAAAAATCCTACTTACCTTTACACTTATAGCAAGCTCCCAACACAAGGTCAGCATTAGCAGATTCTATCACTTTACCTTGAAACAACCTCAACTTAACATGCACATGGTTTAAGAATACAGAGGATACACAGAAACAGAGGAATTTATATTGGTGTTAATTCATCTGGTTCTGTATTTATTTCTGTTATGTAATATATCATTTGGAAGGGATTTAATGTGGTAAAGCATACAGAAAGTAATGAGCATTGAACTCAATAACATCAAATGTCATAGCACCTTCTTTCACAAAGAGATGTCATTCCAATGGTTCACCAGGGATGGGAGAGAACCGCTCACACATCAGTTCTCTGAATACGGATGAGCCACACGTGCAAACAGACAACTGTGAGAGTGCAAGGAATTCTCTTGCATCAGCCTCCCTGATCACAGATAAATCCTACCATGCCCAGCTCAACTAACATTTTAAATGTGGGAACTGAAGAAGATTTTGGCACAGAAATTCAGGACAGAATATGACAGTTTTCTAGGCAATGTACTGTGGTAGCTTTGAGTGGTTGTGTGGTAGAGTCCCAGAAACCATCAATCCAGTCAGGAGATACTTCCTATTTGATTTGGGTCACACTTCCCAGTATCAACATGTATTAAAACACTAAGGAAATTTCACAAGCTACTTGCTGTCTTTCAAAACTTCAGCCCTGAAGAGACACATTCTAATGTCTACATTAAATGATTTGGTGATGTGATGCATGTCTTAGGGAGAACATAACTCGCTTCAGCATGCCCCACAGGACAAACAGAAAAAGTAACCAATGTAAGTGATTACAAGTGCCTTCAAGTGTTGCTATTTTCTGTATAATGGAGAGAAGGATAGAAGACTCCAGCCAACTCTCCTGTTGTCCAGGAGTAATAAGTCTCTGAACACATAGTCATAAGATGGTATCCCATGGAGTGTACCACAGAGCTTTAAATTTCCTCAGAGTGGAACAGGAATCAGATACATAAGAGTATGTATACCTTTTGTCCTTTAGCTGATGTGACCAACAAAACCAAACTTAGCACTCAGATTCTTCTTTGTATATTTTCACCAGAAGTTCACCTGCCAGTTTATAAAACTGTTAGGGGTGGGACATAAGTTCTTGCAGCCAATGAATAGTTCAGATACCATGACTGAGAACATAATACTTATTCTCTTCTCTGGCTTCCATGAAGTATTATTTTCCCTGAACTTGTCTGATCTCTTACCTGGTGTCATATCCAATGAAAAATCTGAATGAATGGCTTATCAGAGGGATGGGGTCAATTTGGACTGAAGACAGGGCATGCTTATCTCAGCTTCTGACCTTCTCTCCATGTGAAAGCCAGATTCAATACATAGAACATTACACCAGGCTATGAGACATGCAGTAGATTTAGGGAGACATGCCCACAGAAGGTAGGCCTGCAAGGGTTCAGAAATGTCTATGCCTGAGTTTTTAATGCAGTGCTTGTTGTTTATGAGCACCAAGGACAATCTATTATTAGCTGAAGTGTTGACGTTTTTTATCCATCTTCTCCTTTGCTTAGATTCTCCCTCAATGAGTTCCCCACTAGGGTTAGAAATATGACAGCTCTTATTTACTGAGTATCTTTGAAACTTATTTCAAAACCCTACAAACCCCAGTTGTGGATTCAAAGCTGCTCAGCATACTTCTAAAGTCAATATTATAAAATTATTTTACTGGGGCAATGCATACAGAATACTTGCCTAGTATGTGTGAGGCACTGGGTTAATATAAAATATTATCCCTCCCCCCACACAAAAAGGAATAAAAAAATCCCTGATTGTTATCAGTGATAAACTATTTATTAATCTACCATGTCATAACTATAAGAAAAGAAGTATAACTTCATCCCAGGATGAATTCACCCCTGTCTTTGGAAATCCCCAGTCTCTCCCAATTCCGTCCCATAACAGTACCTGAGTTTTCCAATCATCACCTGCCCATCACATGCATCCTCTCTCTCTTCCCAGTGTTCTGCTTCCTTCAATAAGAATGCTTATTTAAAATTGGAAATCTATTTTAATTTATGAAAACTTACTTCTTTGATGCTGGTTGAAAATGCACAAAAAATAATCTCATGTATTAGCATCAAGCTGTGCATCCTTCTTCTTTATGATATCTCTTGCTCATCTTCAGGTGAAAAAATTTGATTACTTTTTTTATTGGTGTGGAAAATAGAAAGAGACATGTTTTCCGCACCATCGGGTTTCAGGGCTCTGTTATGTCAGTCAGTCACAAATAAACATCTTTAAGCTATTTTCATGCATATTTACAACCATGAAACAGCAAGCAGTAGTCAAAGAAGTGATTTTTCTAGGGCAAGGTCAAATGAATTAACAAATATCAACAACTTTTAATATCAAAGCCCAAATGATTCTTGACTCAGCAAAATGGTTTTTATATTATTTTTTTTCAGCTAGTGAGTTAGTTTACTTTTTCATTTTTTTGTTGAGAATTTGTACATTTCTTACAACAATTCTAAATCAAAATTTAGAACCCCTCTCCTATCCATGCCCCCCAACTCCCACTGAACCTCATGCATTCCACCATGTGTGTTAAGTCCTATCCAGTAAAGCTTTTGTCCCCAGTACATATTCATCCACAGGAGACTAGTCAGCCTATCCAAAGATCTTTAGTAAGACATATCCTCCCTAATCCAGTAGTAATCAGTCTCCACTGCTTTTAAATGATCCCATGCCACAGAATCAGTCTGGAACTTAGGGAGGAATAGACGGGAAAACATGTTTGACAGGGACTAAAATCTGGAGATTGGGAGTTTCAATACTACATCTCAGACCTTCTCAGAAAACAGACTGGATCTTGATACATTCAATATCATTAAAATTTATTATATGTAATATGAGTTAATTTCATGTTTTCCTAAAAGCACAACAGATTCTTTGTATCCACAGGAGATGTTTTCCAAGGTGCCAATAGATGCCTGAAATCTTGTCTATACTGAACCCTCTACTGTCAACAGAGTACATTTTCCCTATATTTACTATGATTAGTAATCCTAATTTTCTAATTTTCAATTTGACAGGATCAAGAATCACCTAGTAGACAAAATCTGGTCATATCTATGAGGGAGTTTTTAGATTTGGTTAATTGAGGTGGGAAGACTTACCCTAAATATGGGTGTCACCATGCCATGGTCTGGGGTCCTGGACTTAGTAAAAAGAAGAAAGTCCATTGAGCATGAGCATTCTTCTCTGCTGCTGAGTTCAATACGATGTGACCAGCTACCTCAAACTCCTGATGCCATGTCTTCCCCACCAGGATCGTCTGTACCCTCAACCTGTAAGTCCAAATAAAACTTCCTTTCCTTTAGTTTCTTTTGGGTGTTTTATCTTAGCAACAAGACAAGTAATTAATACAGATACCTATGATAGAGTTTAAATATAAATTAGGAAAAATAAGAGATTAACAATAAAATAAACTAGAATTATTATAATAGTCCATAGTAATAAAAGATATGTGAATGTGGTTTCCATCTCAAAATATTTTATTCTGTATCTATTATTTGTAATGTATGAGATTATATGATGCTTTTGTGATGAAATGAAGTTGGATGAGAAGCAGAGACATTGGGACCTAGCCTTAGACTACCACATAAAGGTTACTTGAATGCATAACTGCAGTATCATGGTTGTTACTCTAATGACTAAGATGACTGCCGAGTAACACAGGGTCACTGTTCACAGCATGGGTATGCTGAAAACTATGCCTTGAGTAAGAGAGAATGGGACTCTAAAAGACTCCATCAGACTATTCAGAATAAGTTGCAATTTAAAATTCCTCGATTGCTTATATCTCAATATTTCAATTTAATATTTTTAAATTAAGGTTAGCCACAAGTAACTGAAACAATGTAAAGTGAATCTGTAGAATGAAGAGGAACTTCTTATAACTAATTCACTTAGTAGTAATCATCTATTAACCTAGAATTTCAACACTGATTTGTAATAGTACTTTTGACATATTTAACAAAATTAGGCAGAACTCATGAGACTTCAGTGGATAAGAATAATATTAATTTCCTGAAATGACTTTTAAACACATTATGGCTCCTACCAATGTTTAACAGCAATGATGGATATAATATATCAAGCGTTATGATACATGAAAATCCAAATCCTAACTTTATTGGTGGAAAGAAGCTGGACTGGAGGCCATGACCTAGATGCTTAACAACAGTGGGTTTCTTCATGCTCAGGCCTGAACTGTACTGCCAATGTATCCAGTGCAGAATTAACTCTGAATGGTCTTGGCAGTCTACTGACTAGTCTGGACATGTTGACTAAATAGAGGTGGTATAAGGGACCTAAATGCCTCGAGAATATTTAACTTTTTAAGTACAAGCACATAAACTGTGTAATATTGGTCAAGACTTTGTGCAGGGGCAGACTCAGTCCATATTCCCTTCCATTACATGGCAGTAGTGTGAACAATCAACACCTGACAGGCACCTGAAGCCTTCAGCAATTATCAAATTTCTTGGCATCTCAGTCCAGGTCCTCCAAGAAACAGACTCTAAAGCAGGATTACATATGCATGAGATTGTTTAGGGGGAAAGTTACTATAATTAACATGACAGAGAAGGCAGAGGGAACCACCAGAACACAAGTAAACAGGATAGACGTAAGCAGCAGCCATTCCAGGTCCCACCCGCGCAAGACCTATCTGGAGTCTTTATTGATTATGTGTTGCTTAACAAATGATCATGAGTTTCGTCACTTAGCATAAAGGTATTATCTTACAATTCTTAAGGTCAAAATTCCTAAAAGTCAGGTGTCATCAGAGTTATATTCCTTCTAGGGCTTCTAGGAAAGAATAATTTTTCTTCCCATTTCCAACTTCAGAGGTTGTCTATCTTGTTTGTAAAATAATTCCTCCCTATGTCTCTATTTCAATATTTTTTTTTTCCTTTGGGAATTCCTGATTTAGGATCACAAACACATGACTTTCTCTGATACATTGTCAAATTTGCTAATTATTCCACTGTTTGTTAACTAGTTACCGCATAAGAGAAAAATCATTAAAAATGTTCTAAAATCATGGGAGAGAGAGAATAAAGAGTCCCTTAAAGGGCACACATCTACCTTCTACCACCAAAGACTGCTTCTAATGACACTGAAAGTTAACAACTGAATCCTAGTTGCGGGGTGGCCCTGGTTGACTTCTCTCTGCTTCCTAATTGTGTCACCAACAAAGACCTTTGAAAACTTCCTCCAAACGTCAAAATGTACAGGTCTTAACAGGCTACTTCAAACTCCTGATGCCACGCCTTCCTCACCATGACGTACTATACCCTCAACCCAGGGACTGATCATTTTCAAAGCTGCCCTTATTGTTGAAAATGTTGTCAGACTATTCAAGACTATTACTCCATTCTTACTAATTTCTTCCAGATTAAACTCTAAGGGATAATAAACCACCAACATGGTTTATTCAATACCCATCCTGTCGATAAACATCTCCACAAATTTTAATGGCTCCCTCCAGATAGATAGCCAACTCATTAGCCACTCTGCTAGACCACATCATAAAGATCATTTTATTTCAAAAAGACAGCTCTCTGAGTTTGAATGGGAAATTTCTAAAATAACAAATGAGTACAACTGTTTGTGAGGATGCTAGGATGTTTCTCTCTCTCTCTCTCTCTCTGTCTCTCTGACCTCAATAATGAAAAGATAGGCATTTGAGATAATACAAATTAGGACAATCAGTCTCCGTCCGTCAGCTGTGTGCTTCTCATGTGGAAACAGCAGGATATGGATTCTGACTTCCCTCCTCTTTACTCTTCACAGGGATGCAATGTCTTTCTTTACCCCGAAGACCTTTCTCCACTTTGATGTTCCTGGAGCCTGGCCTCAGCCTTTCCTGATGGAAGTGTTGCCTGGGGCCTAAAATGATTCTATTTCCCAGTTGTGGCTGCAGCATCTGCCTTCTTTCTCTAAACATCAGTGAAACTGAGGGAGGTGGGAAGGGAAAGAAGAACTAGCAGACATTTTTGATCTGTATCCTGCTTGCCCGGCACCTTTTCTTTTCCTTCACTGTGCACACAAATGACTCTTTTAGATCTGGGAAGGTGAAAGAAAATCTTTTAAAGGAGTGCGCTAAATTTTACAAAAGCCCTTGCTTTTCTCTTTGGGCTATTTCTTCCTGGGGCTGGACAACACTGGCTACTCATTAACAACTGCACCCCGAGTCACTTTCCATGCAGTGTTACTTTATGATTGTTTCAGGTTGATTTCCTGTGTCAAGTTAGGGGTACATCAGAATGAAAACGTCTGCTTAGAAACAGGTTGAACCCAAATACAAATCAAGAGACACTTTTTTAATATTTTACATTTTTATTTTGTGCATATGGGTATTGCCTGCATGTATATAAGTGTACCTGTGTCATGTGATGCCTGCGGAGATCAGAAGAGAATGTAGGACTACTCTGAAACTGAAGGTACAGATGGTTGTTTGCCACCATGTGGTGCTGGAAATGGAACCCAGGTCCTCTGCAAGAGCAGCCAGTGTTCTTAACACTGAGCCAAATTTCCAGTCCTGAGATTTAAATTGTAAACTGGAAAAGGCAAAATTTTGTTCACAGAATGGAAAGATTTGAAGTTTTTTACTATAGTGAACAATATCTATGATTCTATTTTTATTTTAATTATTAATTTTATTTTATGAATATCATATATATGAGTATAGTCTTTGTATTATGTCCATCCCAACTCCTCTCATATTCCCCATTACCTCTCAGTTTCCTGTCCTGTTATTTGATTATTATTGCTGCATATACAGACATGCATTCATATATATATATATATATACACATATATATGTGTGTGTGTGTGTGTGTGTGTGTATGTGTGTGTGTGTGTGTGTGTATAGTCCATTGTTTTCATTTAATGGAGTCCCTGTGCACCTGTGCTTGGGTCTGCCCACTTGGAATTAGATAATCTCTCCAGGAGCTAGTCCCTGTAGAAAACTGATTCCTCCCTCAGCATCCACTGATTTCCTGTGGTTCTTCTATTTTTAGAAAGCATTTACTTTGCCAAAAACTCATACTGACATATCATATAAATACAAAATATCTGGGGGAACACACCATATCTTAATAGTTATTGCTGTTACCATATTAACAGCTAATAAAGCACAGTTTCTGTACCCAGTAGAAGTGCTTCTGTTGTTAATGAAATTAAGTGGGTAAATTCCTTAACACATTGTCAGCCACGAAGCATGGGAGATCTAAGACGGTTGATCAGTATCATGGAATGATTTCAGCACACTGTCCTAAAATATTCTCCTCTCCCTAAATCCACACCCCGGTGTCATGTGACCGGCAGTTTCTCCTATCAAAAGTACAGATTTCCTTCTCCAACTCTGTAGTATGATACTATCATCATCATTATTATTTTGATCCTGGAGTTTCAGCATTCTAGGCAAGCAATTTGTCACTGAACTACAAACCTAAACTTATTTCTCCAACTCTTGAATCTCAGAGAGGTAGTATGAACTTTAATGTGCCTAAAATCACACAGCAAATACCTTTTTCAATTTGACAGCCTCAAGCAGCCCCATGTTCTTTCCTCTCTTTCTTATTTCCTCCCTGGTTACCATTAACCAGGGAGATGAAAGAGCATACTTACAGTCAGTCAGCATGGCCCCAATCAGCCTGATAGCCAATTGACCTAGCAACTGTAGTCAAATAATAAAATGATCATTGTTTTGGGATATTAGCTTTTTGAGGGGTTCATTATATAACATTACTATATAAATAAGCTTTATAGACTTTTCTGTACTTCATTTAACTATATTTTAAATTTTTATTTACTTTATATATGTGCTACCTGCATTTATGAAAGTGTATCCAAGTGTGCAATGCCCACAAAGCCAGAAGAGGGTGCCAGATCCCCTGGAACTGGAGCTATAGATAGTTGTCAGCTGCCATGTGGGTGCTGGGAACTAAACCTGGGTCTTCTGCAAGAGCAGCCCAGTGCTCTGAACCACTGAGCCATCACTCAAGCTCCTCATTTAACTCTTTTGTTCTATGCTCTCCATTGAAACTAAAAACTTCTTCCATTTTCTCTCTTTCTTCTCCTTGCTCCTCAACACAAGGCAGGTCAGTCACCAGTTCTAAATTTTGTATGCCTTGGATGCAAGTGCACCATAGATCAGGCAAGCTTTCTTTCCTGGGATAGGGTGTTCTTCCCTGTCTTTTTCCAGGAATTTTGACTGTAGGACTTTAGAATGAGGACATGTCTACTCCCTTTTCTGGGTCAGGTTGTATCATACAGCACAATACAAGTTGTTTGGTTCTCTGTAAACATCACAGGTATTTAGATACAATGTTCATTCATTTGCCTTTCAATTCTGACCTGGCCCATATATCAACTGGGGGACTTCATCTCTGTCCATTTCTAGTCTGGTCCATCCTCTCATGCTCAACAACCTGACATGATAAATATGTTCTTTACTGCCATCCCTAAGCCTAGTTCATTGATGGCATCTTCTAAATATATATACTCAGTGAGACAATGAATAAAAACTACACAACTTTGCACTGAAATTCTATTCCCATTTACTCAAATCTTACTATTTTTTAAGAGCTTAGCTAAAGTAACAGAAAGCACTGTACACTGTCTCCAAGAACATATTTTTTACATTTCCATAGTTCTGTATCCACCTGTCTTGTCCTTGGAATATTATCTTACTAAAATTTAATTTTTATTCCCTACCCCATAGTGCCATAAAATAGAACATTAAATGTATTGAATTTAAGCTCAGAATCATAGCCTCAACTGAAAGTTTGTCCCACACTGAATTGGAGCCTAAGTATGTAAACGTATGAAGAGTTAAATAGGGATGTTTAGCTTATTCAAAGTATCACAAAGTTGGAACTAAAACAAAGTGTAAATGATAAGATCCTGTGTTATGAGCTATTCCAAACTCAATGGCTAACAATATAGATATTTCTAGTTCTCACAATTTTAAAATTGTTTTTGATTGATTTATTTTTATTTTATGTGCATCAGTGTTAAGTGTGCAGGTATGTAAGTGCAAGCATGCTGTGCAGTGCCTGTGGAGGACAGAGGAGCGAGTTGGATTCCCTGGAACTGGAATTACAGATGGTTGTTAGCCACCATGTGAATGCTGGGATTTGAACCAAACAGTGTTCTTAACTGCAGAGTCATCTCTCCAGCCCAGTTCTTATGTTTTCAAGGCAGACGAGTTTGGAAAACTAATTTTTGCTTGGAATCGGGTTGTAGTTTGGCTTCAGGTCTGACTACAACTCTCATCCCTCTTAAAGCATTTCTAGAAAGCAGTCTTTCATGATGAAAGGCAGGGACACAAAAGTGTCAAGTTCCACCACAAGGGACGCAAAGCTACTTTACACAGAGCACACTGACAATCTATTGGTAGAACTCCTTTACATGGCCAGACTCAACACCCATAGATCTCAAGTTTAAAATATTTTATTTTATTGGCACTGCTTTCTTTAAGAAATAACATGATTACCTTGAAAAACATTGTACCAGTTGGAGAACTTGGAAAGGGTGTGATGACAATCTCACATTATAGCAAGTGACAAGCTGGTTTTCCATTACGTTTTTATTACTTTTCTACAGCCTCAGTACGCCTTCACCTGTGCCCTACAGAAAATGTAAAACACCTAACTGAACTTCTAGAGACAGAAATCACATTTGGGGAAGTTACAAAATGAAGCATCAATGTTTTGAGACATTCGTTTCCTATATTTTACTGAAAGGACCTACAGAGGTACAAAGAATGTGAGTCTAGGATGGCTATGGAGTGGCTACAGGAGAGCCTACTGTAATAAGCCTATGGTTGGGAACTAAATAAATGACATATGGAAGTACTTGAGTTTCTCTAGCAGTAAGCCAAGCAGAAGTTTCTGCTTCATCCCCCAAATGCATAAAAGCTGATGATGTTATACACAAACTCAGCAATACATTGCTTGAAAAGAAATATGATATTATAACTAAATACATCATCAGGATATATTTTAGATGACAGTACAGAAATACATTTATATGCAGTTTTTTCACCTTGTTCAGTTGAATTATAATGAAAAAACATTGAATTTGGAAATGGTTTTAATGTCAATTCGTGACGGAAAGAAATTTTCTGCTCATGCATACATTTTCTGCTTTAAGAATTGCCTTTGAGGGCTAGAGAGATGGCTCAATAGTTAAGAGCACTCACTAGCTACTCTTAGGGAGGACTGGGGTATGATTCCCAGCACCCAGATGGCAGATAATAACTATTTGTAATTCCAGTTCAGGGGATCCAAAACCTACTTCTGATCTCTGTGGGAGTTGCACAATATGGGTGAGCTTACGTATATGCAGGCACAGACATAAAAAAATGAAAAAAATAGTTTTTTTTAAAAGAGAATTGATTTTTAGGTAGAAAAAGAAACTTTTATTCAATTGAAGTAAAATACACTATTGGTTAAGATACCACATAGGATAGAAAGTCTTACACATGTGGAGGAAGTAGGTATGAACTGGTCGCTAATGTGACTTTTAAAAAGTCTTATTTCTTTAGCTCATTCAGTCACCTTAGATATAGCTCTAATTCTGATTGCGTTGAATGGAAATTAAGTCTTGTTATAGAGTCCATTTCAAGCCTCCACTGCTCCATCCTTCCTTGTTTTCTTTGACTTCAATTGGCAATGCCTTGATTTAGACAAGAGATCTAAGAAAACAGGACTTCAGACAACATGTGCTAATTTCTAGAATATTCTTAATCTCCTCAATAACCTAGAACTAGATGTTTCATAACTGGTATCTTCAAGTCATCTTGGGGTAAGAGTCCTGACAAGATTTGGAATCTCATCACCACTCTGTCCAACCACAGAATAATTACCTCCTTAGAAGTTCAGACCACCTAAGGAAAGCATGTGACAGAAAAAAGTATCCTGAGTGGTAACTTCTTTTTTTTAATGCATATTTTTATTAATTTTTTGCATTTCATATAAAACACCTTAATCATATTTAGAAGCCTCTCCCCCATCTGCACCCTCCTAAAGACCACTCCCACAGGATTTCATGCATTCTGTCATATAAGTAAAGGCCTTATAAGTCCCAGTTTGTGTACCCAGAGTCCCTCAGTGCAAGTTCACCCACTGGAGTCTAGTCAGCCTATCTAGCATCATTCCCTTAAAGAAGACCATTTCTCTCTCAGCTGCAGTGATCCTCAGTCTATTGATTCCTTGGGTACAGTTGGGGTTTCTGCCCAGTTCCCAGTTCTATGTTGAATTTTTCTCTGATTAATTCTGCATGGATCTTCTGCATGCTGTTACCATTGCTGTAAGTTCATATGAGCAGGTTAGCAAGTTCCCAGAGACCTGAAAGACTCTGTTTCCTCATATCACGGACCAACCCTGGCTCTTACAATCTTCCCTCCCCCTCTTCCACAACAGTCAAATTCACATGACTGGAGAGATAATAGATCATAGAGAAAAATCTATCTCTGTCATTTCTTTAAACAAATGTAACTTTACTGTATGCTAAATATGGATCATTACATTTATAGACAAGTATACCAATACATCATTCATCAAGCAAGTTTCTTTCTGCAAGAGATGGAGATTATTACAGAGTTCCACAACTGGTCACACATAGAGGATAAGTGTCTGAGAGATGCCCTGTCCTAAGAGACACATCTACAATGGAATGGAACCTCTACATCTCAGGTTCATGGAAGATAGTGGAACAGAGAACACTAATGCATCTCTAAAGTCTCACCTGTGAAATTTCCTCATGCAGGAGAGGGCATGAACACAGAAGGCCACAAGTGGATACAGTGTAGAGAATAAGAGACTGAAGAGTAAGTGATGACTTCTTGCTGGACTTATAGACTCCAGTCCCTTTCCCATTCTTGGTGGGCTTTCTTTTCCTTCCATTTACCTGCAACTCTCTTCTGCCAAGTTCTTGTTTTGTTCCTCCCCAAACAAAACACTAGAAGTGAAATCCCTGGAAGTGCTTTACATGATATCATAGAGTTTTAGCCTTGGAAACAAAACAAGAAGAGATTTTTTTTACAAGGGATTTGCTTTTTACTCTAAAGCAACAAATTAATAAATATCCACTTGCCTTGGATGGAGGTAGGAGATGACATGAACAGAAAGCACAAAAAAAGTGGTCCGCATTCAAATGCTTGTGACATGGCAAAGGATGCCAAGCATAAGTCAATAAACATTCAATTATCCTGCCAGAAAACCATTTATTTTGCTATTATTTTATGTTAGATTTAGAATGGGACCTCTTCGTTTCTTCTGTGCTATATTATTTCATTCAGTGAAATGGTTAATTAGAATGGAGATAGTGTTAACTCATTAGTTATAGTACACATCTCTGATATCGATTTCTTTGTTCCTCCTCTTCGTGGTTGCAGTCTAAAGGGTAGAGTTCAGAAATTAATTTTAGCAGCTTTTGGGAAGCCTTGCACACAGTAGAACTAGAATGTCAATATCTCACAAGAGGATGCCTCACAGCCTTTGGATTTCTTTTAGAATAAACTATTGTGCACCAACAAATGAACACTCATTATGGATCTTCTGGCAAAATTCTAACTCATTCTTAAAACTACATATTAATTTATATACTTCTTCAGTTTTAATACACTATTATTCGAAGTTCTATGATCTTGTCTTTATCAGTTAAGAATCAAGTTTTACTCCAATGTATCCTATGTTAATAACGAATTAACTATTTTATTTCTGGTTTTCTTTTAAAAAAAACTGTTTTTATTTATTTATTTTTATTTTAGGTCTATGAGCGTTTTGTCAGTGTGTATGTAATTGCATGCAGTGTTCGTGGAGGCCAGAAGACAGTGATGGATCCCCTGGAACTGGAGTTATAGATGGTTGTTAGTTACCATATTGGTGCTAGGAACTAAACCTGGGTCCTCTGCAAGAACAGCCAGTGCTCTCAACCAATAAACCATCTGCCCAGCCTTTTTTGTTTCCTTCCTTCCTTCCTTTCTTCCTTCCTTCCTTCCTCCCTTCCTCCCTTCCTTCCTTCCGTCCTTCTTTCCTGCCTTCCTGCCTTCCTTTCTGCCTTCCTTCCTGCCTCCCTTCCTTCTGTTCTTTATGATGCTAGAATCTAACCCAGGGCCTTGAACATGCTAAGTAGACATTCTACCACTGAGACATATCTCCAGCCAAATCATTAATTTTTATAGGATTTAAAATGTAACTTTATAAGAGCTAAAGCTATAAACTCAAGTTTCTCACTAAATATATGTGGAAGTTTGTTCATCACCAGTGATTATAGTAGTTACTTTTCTTTTTGTTGAGACAAAGTAACTGACAAAAGCAACTTAAGTAAGTGGGTTTGGGGCATGTTTGAAGTGCATCTGGTCAGGAAATGCACAGCTGCAGGAGTGAGGCAGTTGGTCACATTGTACCCACAGTCAGCGAGCAGAAAGAGAAGGGTGCTCATGCTCAGCTGACTTGTTCCTTTTGACTTAGTTCAAGAAACCCCAACTCTTAGGATGGGTATTGTCACCTAGATAAACTCAATTAGAAATTTCCTCATAGGCATACCCACATCTAAGTCTAAACTATGCAGTTTAGCTGATTAGATGGCAGGTTCACATGCTTGTTCAGGTTTTGTTTCTTCCTAGTTTTTCTGTCTTTTGTCTAGGATATTACACAGGTTGAGTATCCCTTACCTAAAATGCCTGGGAACAGATATGATTTCGATTTTGGACTTTTTTGGACAGCATCTTTAACAAATGGTGCTGGCAAAACTGAATCTCTACCAGTAGAAGAATGAAATTGGATCCGTATCTTTTACTCTGAACAAAAGTCAGCCCCAAGTGGATCAAAGCTGAAATATAAAACCTGAAATTCTGAAAGTGCTAGAAGAAAACATAGATAGTACCCTCCAAGATATCTAGGCAAGGAATTTCTAAATCAGACATCAGCTGCTTAGGCGTTAAGTCAGTCAATCAGTGGGACCTTATTAAGCTGTAAAGCTTCTGTAGAGTAAAAGAAACAACCAAGGAAGGGAAGAGGAAGCCCACTGAGTGGTAGAAAATTCTTTACCAGCTACACATCTGACAGAAGATTAATATCCAGAATATACGATGGACTAAAAAAAAACAAAGAAACAAGAAAATAAATGACCCAATAAAAAGATGAACTTTATATCTGAACAGAGTGTCCTCAAACAAAGAAATAAGAATGCATACAAAACAATTTTAAAAGTGCTCAACATCCTTACCAATCAGAGAAATGAAGATAAAAACCATTTTAAGATTTCATCTTACCCCAGTGAGTCTGGCTAAGATCAAGAGAACAAAAGACTTCTAATGCTAGAGAGGGTGAGGAGAAAGGGGAACACTCATTCACTGCTGATGGGAATGTAAACTTGCGCAACTACTGTGGAAAGCAGTGTGGAGAACTCTCAAAAATCTAAAAATGAATCTATGGTTTGATCTGGTTAAACTAGTCCTTGACATATACCCAAAAGATTCATCCTATTGTAGAGATGCCTGCACATTCCTGTTTGTTGAAGCTCTCTTCACAATAGCTAAGAAATGGAAACAATCTAAATGTCTCTCAAGTGACAAGCAGATAATGAAAGCATGGTACATTTCCACAATGGAGTTCTACTCAGCAGTAAGAGAAGATGAAATAATGAAATTTACAGATAAATAGACGGAATTAGAGAGTGTTATACTAAGTGAAGCAACACAAATGCAGAAAAGCTAGTGACATAAGTTCTCCCTCATTTGTGGATTGCAGCACAAATCCCCTATATGTGAGTGTAGATCCTCGGGGAAACACCAGGAGCCAGGAAAAGGGAAAGGACACACAGAGGTAAAGGAAAAGAAAGAACCTGAAAAGGGGGAACAGCAGGAAACAGATGCTGGGGGAGGGAGTGGGAGTGTTCAGCAGGGAGGGAGGGACATGTGGGGGTCACGGTGTGGGGAGTTCAGGAGAACGGAGATGGAGGGAGGTGGGTGTTACTGGGGGCAGGGTGCGGATAACGGGAAGGGAGAAGGGAGGTCAGATGGGAGGAAAAAGAGCAGACATGAATGAACTTGGAGGGCTCGGGAACCCAGAGGGAAATGCAATGCCAGTGAAACCTCCTGAGAAATGTACAGTGTGTAAATATTAGTACAGCTGTATACTTGGGGGCTGCTTGGCAAGGACACAATGCCAAACAAAAGAGACCTCCCTTTGTGGGAGTGGTCCATGAGACCCCCAAAATAATACAGGCTATTGCCAAAACTCTTGATTACCTCTCAGAACTAGAATATAATACCTTACTGCTGAAGACAGGACATACATACTTCAGATACAGCACTCGGAGCAGTGGAGCAGAAACTGACCTGCCAGCCTTCTACATGAAGGTTAGCTCCCATTATGCTAAATGATAACATGTAAACTGCTAAGGGGGGAAATCAATCAACAGTCCAACACAACCCTGAATTCTAATAACTGAAACAACTGGCACAGCACACGACCTCTATTGGTGCAGTAGTAGCACTGACATCTGGAGGTGATCAACAGCTGTCTAACTGGACTTAAAGCCCTCTTAATGGGAGTGAACTTATGGGTGGCACAGTAAATTAAGCCAAATACACAAGGTTGGAAGGGACTTAGATCCTTGAGAGAACCTTATCTCTGTCCTATTTCTAGAGAAATTAAATGTCTTACCATTTGCTACATATGGATCCTTATATTTACAGTGGACCACTCATCAAAAAAGTTTCTTTTTGCAACAGATAGAGGCTATAGCAGAATTTCATATCTGGTCAGACACAGAGAATAGATGACTAAGGAATGCTAAGTCCTAGGTGACATATCTACAGTTGAACCTCTACACCTAAGGCTTACAGAACACAGTGGAATAAGGGGTATAAAGAAAACTAAAGCGTCCCTCAACTCTCACCAGTGAAGCCTCCTTAAACAAAATAGCGCTATCACACAAAAGATCATAACTGGCCAAATTTTAAAGAATAAGAGACTGCAGAGTGTGTGTCCCTGGATAGGACTCATATTGAACCTCTCCCACCTATGGCTCAGAGATCTTCGCTGAAGGGGGAGCAAAAAGATTGTAAGAGCCAGGGTTGGTTCATGAACTTAGAGAAGCAGAGGCTTTCAGGTGAACTTGTGGCAATGTTGGCATCAAGCACAGGACCCATGCCAAGTCAAATTAGACAAGGGTCTTGAGTGGAGCAATGGCAACTGGTGGAGGGCCAGACCTAGACTGAGAACTGCTGGAGACGGATTACTACTGGGAGAGCAAGAGTATGCCTTATTTAGGATGTCTGGATAGCCTGACCAGACTCCAGTGGGTGAGCTGGCACTCAAGGACATCTGGACACTAAGAATTGACTGTATAGGACTAAACACGTATGGTGGAATACATGAGGCTTCTTGGAGTGTCGGGGAGGTGGGAAAAATAATCAAGGATCTAGATTTGGTTAAGAACTGTAGTATGAAGTATATAAAACTCAATTAAAAAATTTAAAGAAAGAATATGGCCAAGGCAGTCTTAGAGTGGGATTCTAGGAAAACATTATTAAGAAGTCCCCACTATGAATAACAATCTTTCAGATACATTATTTTCAGATGAGAATTACAAAACAAGAAAGCTTTAATCTCATGCTTCCATTCCAGACAGTTTAGCATTTATCTACAGTGGCAAAGTCTTTCACTCAATTCTTGGAAGCAAGGTAGAAAGCAAACTGATTCAAAGAGCGAAACTTGAGATTCCTAGCCTGGATGTGTTCTGAGCCTAGCATTTCTGACACTGACTCAGATTTACTGTCTGCAATATTTTCTGATCTTTGCAAATCTGATTTCTTCACAGCAGCCTTATTTTTTAGCTAATTCCTTGACATTCTAACATTCTCTTACCAGGCCTGAACATTCATCTTTGTGCTTCTAGCAAAATCATATCCTGTATCTGCCATGGGGGTGGGCTAGTCGCCTTGCATGACTACCATCTGAGATCCAGTTTAGAATAAATATGATCTGTTAGTGTATTCTCAAAATGTGCTCCAGAGCCATTCAGAATCAGCATCAACTGTGAGCTTGTTCGATATACAAATCCTCAGGGTCTCTAGCCCATACCTGATGAAAAGATGTTCTATATGAGAAGCAAAGCAATCTCTTTTAACAAGTGGTCTATGATTCTGATGCATGCTAAAGTTTTAAATTTCTGAATTAATGTCTTGTGTGCTTTAATTTATTCTGATGCCCATTGGTTCATTGAATTAAACTGGAAGGACCCAGTGTCCAACAGCAGCTCAGCAATATAGCTCTCTGAACAACCCTGGATCCTTGTTCAGTCCTGTGCTTTTCCATTTATTCATCCTTAAATGAATGAATCTAGATCTTGTTTTTCTGTGTTTGCTGATGCATGACTAATGGAAGATTGTGCCATCCCATGTTAGTCTTAACTGCCTGACTAATGCTTAGCAATGACTTTTGCACTAAGGTTGTCCTTGTGATTACTGAGCCTCTTCTGCTTTGGATTTAAACTGTAATATCTCAGCACATTTGTATTCCATAAATCACTGGGGCATGGATTGAATGTACATGCTCATCTATCTATAATTAAACTTAATATGATTTTAACCATTAATAAATTCTCATACTTCAAGAACTGCTATAATCAAGGAAGGTATGACCTTTATTATAACAAGGAGAAGCTTTCTCTTGTAACATTTGAGACCAAAGAATGATAGAGTACTACCAAGTTATATACAAGTATTCCACATATGAAGGTCAGTGGTCCAGGATAGACCTTCAGGTAATCAATCTAAACAAAATCTGCAGATACAGGTGGTGGCCACAGCAATTATCAATTATGTAGAAAAAACTGACTATGCATATACTGACTTTTCTGGATGGGAAGGAGGCAAGGCAACTAAAGGGTTACATGGATAACACTTTTTGGAAGTTATTCTTATTTTCATCAGAAAAGAAATTAGTGAGACAGGTAAAATTAAGGAAATAATGATGATTATTCTCTTATTGAGCAAGTTATCATTATCAGCAACTGGAGTGTGGACCGAATTTGTCAGTTGATGTCTAAGCCTGTGGCTTATCATCTTGATTCCCCTGAAAAATCATATTGTCCCTTTAAACATCACATTCAATTTCTATAAGAGGGAGACAACACTGCATAAAACACCAAGATGAAATGATGCTATGATTATGGACAAAGCACAAATGTGATGTATAGTATTAAATTGCCAGTTTGAGAGTCATTAGAATCACCAGGGAGATGGATCTCAGGTAGGCCTCTAGGGGATGATCTTGGTTATGTTAATTGAGGTGAGGAGATCCACCCACTGTGAGTGGCACCATTCCCTTGGCAGGGGATCCTGGACAGTAAGGATGGAGAAATTAAGCCAAGCACTTAAGCATGCATGTATTCATCGCTGACTTCTGACTGAATGTAATGTGACTAGCTGCTACAAGCTCCTCATGCCTTGACTGCTTTCTGTGCTGGACTATAACTTGGAACGGTAAGCTAACACAAACCCTTTTCACACTAAGTTGCTTTTGCTATAGTAGTTTTATTATATCAACAGGAAAAGAGAATAAAACAATGAGTGACTTTTACTGAACTCTGATTCTATACTAGGTGTATTATAAATCTCTCCTCCAAACTGTAGGCAGCAGATAAATATTCTAAGATTTTACTAAGAAGTCTCATTAATCTTATCATTTCATAAAAACAGAGGGAGCTTGAAAACTGTAAGGTAATAATATAAAAGAGTGCTGTTTACAGCAGTGTATGAGTCAGCAGAAAGTCAATGCATTAGTTATAATCTCATAAGTCATTTGATTACTTGGTTTCTAAATTGCAGCTTATTTAAAAATAACACTTTATGCCGGAGATTAACAGCAGGAAAGGTTGCATTCACAGGACTTCTCTGTATATTTCTTTGAGACATCCTATATATTTATAATTATTTAAGAATAATTTTCTAGAAGAATCAGGTGAGTAGAAACAGATTGGTATAACAAGATTGGGAAACTGCTATGACTTACTAAAGCCAAACATGTACATTTAATTGACCCAGCAACACCACTCCCCAGGAGATACAAATCAGAACTGAAAGCATAAATACTCCAAAAGTTATGCAGTGGAATATTCGTATCAGGACAATGTATGATGACAAAGATTTAAAACAACCCACATAGCCGTGAACTGAAGAAGTGAATAAATGTGATCTAGTCGTGGACTTCTTTTTTTTTGAGACTGAGTCTCCATGTGTAGGCCTGGCTGGTCTGGAAATTTCTACATAGATCAGGCTGGCTTCCAACTCTCAGGTATCCAACCGCTTCTGATTCCCAAATGGTGGGATTAAAGGCCTATACCACCACATCCAGTTCATGAAATTGATTTTTATTCAGTGATGAAAATTTGTGTTCTAAAAGATTCTATAAGAAGAACAAATTACACAAATAAGCTTTTCAGCATTGTAAATCACGTGCAAAAGAGAGTGGTAGAATTCCATTTAGTAAAGCACCCTAAGAAGACAGAACTTATCAGTGCCTTAGACGTCAATACAAAGTATGACTGGCATTGACTGGAATACTACATAAGACCAGTTTCTGGAAGCTGGGCGTGGTGGTGAATACCTTTAATGCCGGCACGTGGGCAGCGAGGGAAGGTGGATCTATATGAGATTGAGGTGAACTTGGTCTCCATAGCAAATCCCTGGCCAGTTGGGGCTGCAGGGAAACCCTGTCTCATATTTTTAAAAGGCTTCTAGTAAGAGTCTTAGGCTTGTTCGAGGTGCCGGATATGTGGTATGTTCCTTTTCTGAAGATACTGAGCTATTATGTCATGACCTGTTTGTTTTTCTGTATGGGCACTATACTTTTTAAGTTTATATAGGTAAGCATGGTAGTTTGAGCCTACATTAGAGAGGCTAAGACAACACATCACGAGTCTGAGGTCAGATGTCAGGGCTACATAGCAAGACTTTGTCCCAAAATCTAAGCAATAGAGGCTGGAGAAATGGTTCAGTGGTTAAGAGCACCTGCTGTTCTTACCAGGACCTGAATTAGGCTCCAGCACCCACACGGGGACTAAAAACCATCAACCGCCCATCATTCATAACCCCAGTTCCAGGGAACCCAACACTGTCTTCTGAACTCCATGGGCACTGCATGACATGGAAACACTCACATATGTGCAGGCAATACACTCATACACATAAAATAAAGTAGTAAATAAAATGTATTTTGAAAACTCAGCAACAAAAAGGTTTCAGAGTTAAGTTGATTGAATTCACTGAGTTGTGCTATCTCTTAAAATCCTAAGGTGAGGGGCTGGAGAAACTGACTGCTTTTGCAGAGGACCAGGGTTTGAGTCCCAACACCCACATGGCAGCTAACAACGGCCCATAACTCCAATTCCAGGGGAATTTGACACTCTTCTCTGACCTCAGCAGCACTGTATGACATGGGTGCACTTGCTTACATGCAGACAATACACTTATGCACATAAAAATAAAATTTTTTTAAATCCTGAGGTGAGGCTTAAATGTCAGCCTATTGCTACTGAGATGAGGCAGATGGCAGAGTTCACTAAGTGGACAAAGTGAAGTGTACCAACTGGATCTATCCAGTTCAGCCATGTGAGACTGTCCCTTGGTTTGCCACAGCTCAGTGTAACCTCATTGGCACCCAGCACACAGCAGTTTGTCCAAGGTGGTTCTCAGCATCTGTATTGTCTAACTTTTGGATCTGCAGTTTCAAGAAACTTCCACTGTTTATGGCATTCTCCATACCTAGCCTGTCTGATGCCTTTTCCCTCAATTCCTTTAACAATGTGCACGTTTTCTTTCACATAGCTATTATAAAACTAGAGAATGAAATCTTGCATACCATAATATTTCTAATAAATGTCCCACAGTCCAATTAACTTATAGGACTAATCTGTAGCCTGAGGACACTAAAGAAGATAGAAAGGGAAAACAGAAGTGTTGAATAGAATTTCTGAAAGTAGAAAATTTCCATATGAAATGATCAAGGGAATGGAATCACAGCAAAACTGGTTGTAGGATGATGAAATACACTGATGATGTGGCACTTTCTGTTCCATTTTTAAAATGTCCTGGGCATCTGGTAAGTGCAGAATGCATTTAGACAGACACTGGCTAGAAGATAGTCCCCACATCCTCACCAAAGCAAGCCATTATTACACTTCTTTGCTTATACACATCTTTGTGCAATGTGATGCTTTGGACCCTCCCATCAAGCCGGGAGTGGTGGCAGGCAGGTAGATCCCTCCTGCAATCCCACTTGCCAGAGACAGGAGAATTACCACACATTTGAGGCCAGCCTTGTTACATGGCAAGTTTCATAGTTCTATACCAAGACTTTGTATCAGAAAGGGGGTGGGGCTCAGAAGACCTCCTACCTGTTGAATTTTCATTGACTTCATGAAATATTTCACCAGTATAAGGAAACATAGATGATTTTTCTGACTCTGAATTAAGACACAAAAGTTCTGCATTCTTTCTTGGATCATAGCCTTTGTCCTTTGAATAAGTTTGATCTCTCACACCGGAAGATGAGAAGTCCTTTGACTCAGTCATTCCCATTGACCAATCAGCCCTCTGCTAGCTTTCCTACACATCAGCTGAGTAGAGATACCTAAGTAAGACTTTACAGGATAACTACAGCCCATCTCACAGCAGAACCCCACAGAAGACATATTGAACTGTTAACAAGAAAGTGCTTTAAGAGAATAGTCTTTAGGGTGGTTTCCTATCTTAAAATGGCTAACACACAGCCAATCGAGAATATCAGTCCTATGAACTTATTCTCTACTAATCTTTCATACTGTAGTTTTGCTATATGGTTAGAGTTGTAAGTTAGAAATCAAAGAATTTAGATTCACATCCTGGTGACAGTAAAAAACTGGAGATTTAGAAAAATCCCATTTAAATTATTACTCCTATAGATGGTGTTTGTGGGTATTGTAATCGCCTAATGGGGCAAAGTTGGTTTGGGGTGAGAATGGCAAATTTGGTTCAGGAATTGTAGATAGAAGAGGTATTTGGGCGGTCCCACTGGACTAGGTACTCCGTACAGGCTGAAACTGTGACTAGTATGTTAGGTTTTCACAGAGGCAAAGTCTGAGGTAAGTAGTCAAATACAAGAGTTTATTTGTGATTCCAGCTCCCTCAGGGAGTGAAGAAATGGTATACAGAAAAGACAGACAGCTGAGTTATTATCAGATGTGTTACTACTACAGATAATTATTAAAATTCAATCTTTTTAAACATCTCCACCCAACACTTTAGAATTCAGTTCTTACTCAGATTTAAGGAGACTTGGCTATTTAGCCTACCGACTCCCAACAATTTGTTTATCAGCTGATCTGGAAAAACAGTTTTCTTTCAATACTTGCACATACATGAATGGACTGCATGTTCAGGGGACCAGAAAATGTCTTCAGTCAAACAACGAAATGCTCTGCACAGTGGGAAGATGACCTGTGAATGCCAAGGGCCGGTGGGATAATGGAACCCTAGCATCTGACACTAGGACTCTGTCTTCTACCTGAAAAATATGAGGACAAGTATCCTTTAAATAAGTAGTCTATTCCTGATCTAGACATATATTGATTATAGAAACTTACGTTTTCCACTTTCCGTTGTCCATAGTTTACCTTTTCTGTGAAGTTCCCTGAGTGCAATCTTGTATGAACTCACCAAAGTTAAAGTTACAGAAAGATGAGAGATATATGATATATAAATGATACATGATAGATAATGTAGGTGATAGATAGATAGACAGACAGAGATAGGCAAACCTGGGCTCTTTATTTTTTAATAACTCTGCATTTTACAAATTACAGTTTCTGAATTTATCACATGAAATAGAATTACATTTAGATGTTTTCATTTCTGTTCATTTTTAATTACTTTTTATTGTTTTGGAAGGGTTTAGTTTTAACACTTAAGTCTAGACTTGCCTCAAACTTGCATAAACCTCATTTATGTGCACCTGTCTGTGTATATGTAAGCATGAGTCAGTGTGCATGTGCATGTGTGTGTTCATATACAGCCCATTGGTCTTGACCCTTTGGAGAATTCTTACAAGTACAATCATTTAAAAAAACGTTATCTGTTAAAGAACTAGAAAATATCTATAACTATTTATTAAGTGCTCTTTGACTGAATTTGTCATAAATTGCTACTGAACTTTATATTTTTTCTCAGTCAGTCACACAACTTCTAAAAATGTGGTTCATGACCCCCATGGAGTCACATAACTGAAGATTGGGATTGTGAAAAATCTGACCAAAGGAAGGGGTTTCTGAATGTGCAATAATCAAAAGTCGATTCGCAATCAGCAATCATCCTTTCATGAATCCAGTGTGCTTCTGGCAGTGCTCACCCATGCTGCACAGAGATCTCCTGGCAGCCTAGTTCTGAGCACACAGTATGCACACTTTGCTCTGTGCCCACCAACACACCACCTAATGTGTGTGAACACTGCGTGATCACCTCAGTTCAGAATCAAGACCCTGTACTCATATACTAAGTTTTCTACTCTTACAGAAACACAATGGTTTAATTATATAACACAAAGTCTTTAAATATTTTCCTGCCATCATTCCTCAGCATGCATGGCATTAGTGTATCTTTGAAATGTATTATGTTAGAGCATTTAATTTTCAAAACTGCTGTCTGAGTACTGGCTTGAGTTTCATTTGAAAATCATCAAATTAATTGCAGCTTGAAATTAGGACAAAATTTCCAACAACTTCTGAAATAATCATAAACTTACCTCTGTGCTTTAGTTTTATACAGAGCCAAGTTTTCAGTACTGCTGGTCCTACAATCAAAATAGAGGTCAGTTCTGAAAACAATGAAGATGTTCTAAACTGGACAGAATCAACTATTCTGCCAAGACTTAAGTCTTTCTTTATGTAAATATAAGAAGCACATCTACATCATTAGTGCATGGATTTGTTTCTCATCTGTAGTAAGTAGCAACATTATGTGTGCCCAAGAATTACTTTAAAATATGTTTCTTTATCATGTATTAACAGTAAATTTAACTGTATGCCTATCTTATATACCTATACATCTGGGATAGTATGAAAATATATTTGTTGAAGAAGGTCATAAGTGGAAATTTTAAGAATGCCTGCAATGCTCTTAAAGCTGTTATACTTGAGGGCATGTCAGGCAAACACTCATAACTCTTGCCCTTGGGTTCTGGGTTTAGAGTCAAGTCTCGTGTGGCTTAAGCTGGCTTTGAGTTCATGATCCTACTGACTCAGTCTCCAGAATCCCCGGCAGTGTTTTGTTCTTCATACGTTTTTATAGTTTCAGCATGGTCCCTGGTTTGTATTTGACATCAGTAACTGCCCAATGAACAGAATCAGCTGATAGTCACTCAGTCCTTAGAAAATCATAAGCATAATTTGCAAATATGCTATGATTGCCAAATATTTCAGCAGAAATGTTATGTGTTCTTTGAAGATACATATTTTATTTGTACTATTCAATTTTATGTCTTAATGACAAAATTCTGGGAACAAAGCAGATCTTAGACATATATTGGTTAATTGAGGCAAAAAAAATTTGAAAGAACTATGGTGAGAATTTCAAAATAACAGAAACAAATTTCTATACATTCGGTTACATTAGGAATAGGAATCAATTTGCATCAAATACACAAAACAGCAGAATGTTGGGCTGGTTCTTTAGAACTCATTCTTGATTACAACTGCATGCAGTTTATGTTGAATTCTATCACCTCTCAATGGTGAGTTACCAATAAGCAAGTCTCAAATAGAAATTCAAGGTTTAGATTTCCTACACCTGCACTTGGGGAGTATAAGTTCCAGTGTAAGGCTTCTCCACCTAGGAAGCGCAGACTTGATTATCTACTACTATTATTGCTAAGTTGATGTTGAAGAATTTCAAGAAATTTTTTAGATTGTTATCAAAGGGTACAAGTCAGAAAAACAATTGAAAATCTACATAAGACCAGAAATATTTGAACTCACACCAAAGTCAGTGTTCACTGCACAAATGTTTTAATTTGTCATTGCAGGATGGGTCTGAAAATAGCGAACACATCAAAAGAAAGATCTGTTGTGATGTGAAGATTTCTTTTTGAGAGCTGCATATTGCCAGAGAGTTGCTGTCATCCATGTTGTTCCAAGAGAGAGCTTGGTGTTCCTGCTGTGACTCTGACAGCTTAATAAAGTGTGTGCAAAAGACAAAAGAGGCAGAAATCTTTGCTCAGACTTGGAGTTTTCATGTGCTAAAAGAACAATTATAAGGAATGGCTGTGTGTTCATGTAACTTAGATTTTTTGACATTTATCCTTACTCAAAGATCAGACTACTTAGGTTTTATCAAAGACATGATGATCTATGGAATGTGAAAGGCATGCTGGGATGCTCAATTTAGGAAGAGACTTCTCACCAGAGACTCTTATCCTTTTGTATGTCACTGTGAGATTCTTCTTACTGGCTTTAACAATATTTGACTCTTGGGATAAGGAAAACATTTAAAAAACAAAATAAAGCCTTTAAATCTATGAACTATGTTATCTCTAATAGAAGCTGAAACTTCAGTATAGATGCTGGGTCTGAAAATACTTTATTGATGTTGTTTATTTGTTGGTTTATTGCAATACTTCCTAAAATAAAATTTAAAGCTAAAATTGAATTTAATCCCCCTCTAAAGTAAAAATTAATTCTTTTATTTCTCTATAAAGGTTAAGAATGTAACTTGGTGGGAGAGCACTTGTCTCACATGCCTGAAGCCTGGGTCAATCCTCAATGCCAATAAATAAATTAAAGAAGAGAACAAATATATAAATGCGGCTGATTGTAATATTCAGTCCCCGTACTCACACATCGCTTTATTTCACATGTTCACTGAAATGCAAGCTGTGGCTTTCTCCTCTCACTCCCATTGTCCTATAGCTTCCTGACTTTTCCTTCTAAATCCCGTACATTCAATTTTAAACAGCACACTCCTTATATAACAAATATTGCCTCCTTCATATATCTTTCTAGAACATCTTTCTTGTCTTGAAATCTGCATTTAACAGAATTCAACCAAGTTCATCTATATATAAACTGAATCTCAGTGTAGGCTGGGCTTATGAATATGATGTGGTATCACTCTTATAACGAGATCATATTACACAGTAATTTTGAGTGATTTTGCTGATATTTGGTCTCACCCAGTTGACCCTGAGTTAATCAAAAAGATTATCCTGGATGAGTTTGACCTAATCTTGTAATCTCTTAAAATAATCCTTTCTGAGAGGAGATGGCCTCTCCTATTAACTTTGCAGGAGTAAATTGCCATGTTGTGAAATGGCCAGTGACTGGAATCTGAAGGTGGCCTCTGCTAACTGAAAGCAATTCTTAGTAACCTGCAAAAGAAGGGCAGTGCTAGGGGCTGGAGAGATAGCTCAGGGGTTAAGGGCACTGGCTGCTCTTGCAGAATACCCTGGTTAGAGTCCCAGCACCCACATGGGGACTAACAATTGTCCATGACTGCAATTCTATGGGATCCCACACCGTCTTCTGAAGACACAGATATACTTACATACATACAGGCCTTACACTCATAAAATAAAAACAATAAAGTATTTTTTAAAGAATCAAAATGTATCACTCTAAAAAAAGTCAACTAAGCAAAAATGAAATCAGTAAGGGAAAAAGTGAATCACAAAAGATATAGGACATTCAGACAGCAAATAAGAAAATATCTATTGTAAATTATTTTCACTCAACTCAGTAATTTATTTCAATGTAAATGACATATCTACAGAATGGATTTTTCGAAATAATTTTTTTAAAAAAGGAGACACTTATATACTGTTTATAAGACACTTTAGTTCTAAAGATACATAAAGATTGTAAGTACATGGGGCCAGATAGATGGCTTAGTGGTTAGGAGCACTTGGCTGATGTTGAGAGGAACCGGGTTAAATTTCTAGTACCCACATGGCAGCTAACAATCTTTTGTAACTTCAGTTCCGGGGGCGGGGAGATCCAGCACCAATCTCTGACCTCCGCAGGCACTGCAGGACACAGGTGCGCTTACATGCATGTAGGCAATACACTGGTACACATAAAATAAAAATAATATATAAAATTTTTAAAAGGTTGAAAGTACAAAAGGAAAAGTGTTCACTTAGTAAACAAAAGGTAGACTTTAAGTTAAAAATGATTACATGTAACAAAATAGAATATTTTATAACAATAAAGTAATAAGTTCCCCAAAAAGAAATAGATATCTTTACCACAGTCATAAAAAAATATTTAGTAAACCAAAGTTAATGATTAATAGAACAATTAGACAGGGACAGACATGGAAGTAAGTATGTGAACAGTATTTTCAACCTGCAAATAGCTCCAGAAAGAAACCACAAGAAGAATGAGAACATGTCTTAGGACAAATGAAAATTAAAGTCCAGTGTATAGAGAGTTCTGGGATCCAATGAAGTAGCATTAAGAGGAAAATACATAGCTCAGCCAGAGGACTTGAATAAAGAAAACCTCACGTTCTTTCCACTCTCAGTTTACACCCAGCACAGCGGATTTCTGGGGTCCAAATAGGCCTGGGGGATTTTTTTCTCTAACAACAAGCAATGGATGTCACATCATTCACTAATGGGGAGTTCTCTGAGTCACTTCAGTTCTGACACCAACTACCTGGACATGGTTTCCAACCCCACAGAGTAAGGGGCTCAACCCCCTCAACTGTACCTGCATTTCAGATGCCAATCACAAGACCCAAACTATTTTTTAACCCATGCTTCTGATTGACCAGCTATAAACTGAGATTTGTACACATACTTTCGATTTAAGCTTGATTTGTTTACTGGAGTGGTTCATAGACTAAGGAAAACACTTTCACAGATTTATTGTAAATAATATTTTAAATGATACAGGCAGACTGCCTGATGAAAAAAATACCCAGGGTGAGATCTGGAAGGGTCCTGGACAAAGGGGGTTTGTTCCAATGGAACTGCACTGTGCCACCTTCCAGCCCTTGGGTGTGTTTTTCACCTTCTTCCAAGACCTCACGTGTGGTGTGAACTCTCCACAAGTTCACCTGAACTCTGTCATTTTGAGGTTTTCATGGAGACTTCATTACATAAAAAAAGATTGTTTGAATCAACCCTCTTCTTCCTGGAGCTTTTGAAATAGAAGAGGAATCTCTAACCATCAATTACCTGCTTGACCTTTCCAATGACATCCTCTCACCTTGAAGTTACCAAATATGCGTCACTTATCAGTCTGCTGATTAGCACACAGAAAGACAGACATCATATTGGAGAATCCAAATGTTTTAGAAGTTACATGTCCGAAAATGGAATGAAGGCCAAATATACATTTGTAAACAGCACAGTAATAGTTAACACTTACATTTAAAAGGAAGAAGGGAAGGAATCCCCGCACTGGAGAGGTAGAGGCAGGAGAACTCAATGTTTAAAGCCAGCCTAGACTATATCATAGTGAATTCCTGTCTCAAATTTTTAGTCATTAAAAGATGGCATCCAAGCAGACTCGAAACTAGTAAGACAGAAAAAGATTCTACAACCACACAAGGAACATTTCTACCGTTCCAAACAAAAATAAACCTAAACCCAAACCACCAAGTAATCTATATTCCTCCCTCATCAAATACCAATAAATATTTAAAAATCAATAATAAATAGTAAAAAAAAAATGTCTACTTTCTTCCTCCTGCTCTATTTCCTTCCTCTTTCTCTCCTTCCTCTTTCTTTTTCCCTCTCTCCCTCTTTTTTCTTGCTCTTCTTCTCTCTTTTCTTTCAGGCAGATAAAAAGTTGAAATGCAAATTTAAAGACGATAATACAAGGAAACAAGAACTCATAATAATATTCCTTGTGGCCTTCAGTGCAACACAATCTAAATAAAAGCTAAGCAATATAAATCCAATTTTTCAAACAGATACATTTATCTGTGAAAATACAGATACATTTATCCATTGTGAAAATTTGGGTTTATTCGAAGAACCCTGAAGTTGTTTTCATAAGAAAAATATATTAATGTACTTTTACATAAAATGATCAAAAGAAAATACTCCTTTCCAATATAATCAGAAAAAATATTTAATAAACCATCATCTTACTCATTACAAATATATGCTTGCAAATTCATAATAGGAAGAAACTTATTAAAACATGATTGAACAAATAGTATTCTTATAGGTAACAGATAGGGCCATTGCTTTGAAGTCTGAAACGAAACAGAGGCATTCATGTTAATATTTTAATACTGCATGAGTTCTTAGATGGAGTTATTAAAGATAAGAAAAGGAAAATTTTAAATATAATTATTGTAAACAAACAACATTCTCATTATCTTACAAAACAAATGGATAGAGTGAGGAATTAAGTTCAGAAATAATGCAGGGGACAAAATGTTTATGAACAACATTCATCGAGACATCAGGAACCAATACTTTGAAAACACACTTTTTCAAAGTTACCTTGTAAAATATTCATAGAACAAGATAGATAAAATTATAATTTATTATCAGAAGTCATAAAAAGAAGCATCAGTAACTGAGAGAAAAACCAAGTTCATGGATGGAAAATTTCAGTGTTGTAAAAATGTCAGTTCTCTCAAGATTAATCTGTAAATTCTATTCAATCCAATCAAAATACCAACAGGGTTTTGGAGGAACATGGAAACTAATTTTAAAAATTTGAAAGGAAGGGTAAAGGATGATAGTGGTGATAATTGGGGACAGAGTAGGGGGTTTCCACTTTATAATGACAATTGCTTTTACAAAAGTATGAGATTAAGAGACAAGAATGCCAGTTTAGAAACATGCAGACAATGAAATCAAATAAAGAACTCAGAAAGAAAATCTTAAAGGCAGGTTATCACAGAGGTGAGGATCAGTGAAGAAAGGTGGGCTAGTTAATAAAAGGTTCCAGGAAATTGTTATTCCCTGGAAACAAGCTGTATTCCTATTGCAAAGCATATAAAAACCTGCAGTTGAACTGAACACCTCAATGCTGAGGACAGAAACTGCTCTTATGATTTTGGTATATTGGAAAGGATTTACTTCTATAATTCATAAACTCAGAAAGAAATGATTCCAGTCTCCAACTGAATTTACCAAACTTCTGTGAATTAAGACATTCTTTCAAATATACAATGAAAACTTGGGCATGGTGATTCTTATCTATAATTCCAACACCGAGGGGCAGAAAAAGAAGGCTCTTGAGTTCCAGGCCAGTCTAGGCTAAGTAAGATGCTTTCTCAAAAATTGATTTATTAAATAATTAAGGAAGTAATGACAATTCACAGAATGTGAGGAAATGTTTGTAAAGTACATACACAATAAAATAGCCCAGGCTGGCATCAAAGTTCCTATGGTAGCTAAGGAGGAACTCAGCCTACTGATCCTCATTGAATCTACTTGTCAACTGCTATTATTGCAGATGTGGGGTAACACTGAGTCTAGTTTTCTTTCACTGTCAAAACAAAGAACCATAATTTCAAAGTTAAAACAGCAAAAATTATCATCTTACAGTTCTTTATTTTGAAATATGATACAAGCCTCAAAAGGCTAACATAACGGAATTCTGTTAGACTGGCTTTTATCAAGGATATAAAAAGTGGTAAGTTTTGAACAGAACGTGATGAAAGAGGTACCCATACACAGTTAGAATACAAATTGCTATAGACGTTGTGGAAAACAGCACAGAGGTTTCTCAGAAGATTAAATGCAGAATTTCCATGTCATTATGTCACATAGGAATCCCACTAGTGGGTATATATTCAAAAGAAATGAAATCAGTATGTTCAAGAGGTATCTGTTGCATTATTTACAATAATCAAGATAATGGAGGGGAAAAATGAGCCCAACAAAGAATGGCTACAAGAAATGTAACACCCTGCACCACACACACTATGGCATATTTAAAAAGATGGAATCCTGACATTTGTAACAAGATAAATTACAACAACCTGAGGGCATTATGCTAAATGGAATAAGCCAAAACAAAGAAATCCATTGCACATACATGCTGAATTTAAAAAGTCAAACACAGTATAAATAGAGAGTAAAATCATGGTTACCAAAGGAGCTGGGTAGGACAGAATTTGAGAGATAGGGAGATATTGCTGAAAAGACATGAAAAGTTCAGTAAAAATTAGCGTCTTTACTATCGTTAATAATGTTCTGTGTGCTGAAATATTGCTAAGTGGATACATTTATAATGTTCTCATTACAATAAAACACAAATGTGAAGTGATGGCTGTGCTAACCTGCCTGTTTGGAACATTCCAACAAGCTTCACATTGTACCTCATACACAAAAACAATGAAAACTGAGGAATGTGTGGACTGTAAATAAGGGAAAATAGGTTGATTTTTGGAGTGATTTATAGGGTTACATGTGTGCATGTGTAAAAGTATGTCTTTAATTCCATGTGTATTACATTACAGATTGCATATTTAGATACTGCTGGAAAAAGAATATCAGGAAAATTAAAAATGCAAAAGAGAGTAGAAATAATGAACTTGACTCCAAAATCAAGAAAATTTTTAGATATGGCAGTACCTGGGTATGAAAGCGTTTCTAAGAGAAGCCCAACTGAGAGAAAAGGAAGTTTCCAGAATTAACAATTTTCAGGATGAGTAAGTGGAACTGACATTTTCCTAAATTCGTCTTATTGGTATCTTTCAGGTTTCAATGACAAAATTCCAAAGATAGCTTTCTAAAAACATAAAGATCTATCTGCAGATTAGTTTTTTCAAAATAAAAGGTTTTACCGTTTATTTGACTCAGGGTCCAAACAAAATCCATTAATTATCATTGACTATTGAAAAGCTTCCTCTTCCCCAAATGTGTTTTTCTTACTGCAATTTTTCTGTTAATTTGCTCTGAATTTTTCCCCAATCCAGTATTGCAATCACGTGGTGATTCATTTTTGTCTTCTGTTTCCTGTAGATTCACAGGTAACTCCAGTCTTTCTAGGATCTGCCTTGAAGGTTTGGCAAGGTGGGTTCAAATGTGACATAGCATATTCCCATCAGATGCTCTAGAAAAGAAACTTGTGTTTCTTTTTGTGGTATTGATATATACTAGTGATTGCTGTCTACTTTCTTGTGAACTGCAGGTACAGTGATGTTCCAGTCTTTTCATTCCACTCATTTTTTATTTTAATTGAATTTTTGAGAATTTCATATCAGTACATTTTGATAGTATTTAGAACTTATCTGTATTCCACTTACTACCTACCAATTTCAAATACTCTAATATATTTGTAAAAACAAATATTACATATATATATATATATATATATATATATATATATATATATATATATATATTCTTATCAATGTTATGGTCTGAGAAGTGGGAACAAACCCCAGGACTCCACTTTGATGTAAATGTAATGCCCAGAGACTGGACTCCCCAAAGACCACCAAGGAATTCAGAGTGTATGTAAAAACAAAGAGCCTTTATTTGGGCTTAAGCTGGAACTCTCACACCTCACCAATGCAGTGGATCCGTGCGGTGTGGGCCTTTTATTGACTAGAGACAAAGAGGGGAGGAGAATTACACTGGGGATGCGGTGTCGCATTATGATTGGTCAGGGAAGTCCGGGCACCCGCCAACATATTTTAATTTGATTGGGGGATGGCTAAGGGGTTTCTTACTGGTTGGGGCTGTAAGGCAGGGCATTGGAATGTGCTGACTGTAAATTGCTCAAGCTCACTGCAGGGTCCTGTTTTTACCTTATAAGGTCTCATCATGCTCTCCCTTGCTCAACATGCCTGGGTTTGCTTAATCTATATCCGTGTGACTGCAGCTGGAAAGTTACGACCAAGGTTGACAAAACAGAGAAGTTAGTCCCCTAGCTTGAAATGGGTTTTTACTTCCATTATCCTGAGCCAAGCATTTTACAGAAGCAGAAAAAGCAGTTAAGCGAAAGGGGGCATGGAGCTAGGGAAAGAAGGATGGTTGCACACAAAAAGGAAAATTTATTTACATGATTTGTCAAACAAAGCAAATCAAGCAGCTAGCCAGGCTGCAGTCCCTAAAGCCAGATTGGGAACTGTGCACCCGCTCCAAGGTGCAGTCCGTTTGGCTGGTTTAACCTTGGAATTGGTTGGTCTAGAAGTGTCAGGGCAGGGCTAGGCGATTAAAATGCAGGAGGTCTGAGCTTGCTTTGTCCCTACAATCAAGTCAAATTTGTGTCGCCCATGCCACTGGAGCCTGATTAACCTAACAAGAGTCTCACCTTTAAAGGTGACCAACTCTCCCTTCCCAACAGCCATTGATTGCTAATTGTTCCTGAGGTAGGGCTGAGCTTTGTTACACTCTTACCCACATCTATGCTGGGAATTTACTGATTTAAGCTTATGTACGACTTGCTTGTACGGGGCCCCATTGCTGTGAGTTCATATGAGTAACTGCCTATCCGTCTCTACCTGAGGATTTTGATTTTATATTTTTCTGACAAATGAGCCTCTTCCACGGACATAACAGGGAAGCAAAAACTATCCCAAGAAGACTCCTATAGAATATAGGAAGTAGGATGTGCATACAGCTTGAGTATACATCCAGCCACTTCATTCTTTGTGTGTGTGGGGGGGGGGGTGACTGCGAGCCGTCTGTTTCCCTGACTACACGGAGTCCATGATGGGGCCTTAGGGCTCCTATGCAGACTGACATGATAATGTACGTTGTACTCTGTGTGTCTTTCTTCCTTGTCCTGCCTCCTAGCTAGCTTTCCTGGTATTTCTTGTATCTCCCAATTAAACAACTTTCAGCAGATCCTTACAGTCTGCTCCTATTGAAACTCAAAGGAAGATAGCAAGGTATCCAAATGTCAGTCACTAATGGAGGGGAAAGTGAAAATCTGAGCAGCCACCTCCTGCAGATAGTGTTTAGTTAGCTGGTGAAGAATGGTTGAAGAGCCTACTGAGATTTGCTTCACAAAAGACAATGGTACATTAAACTTATACTTGTGTTATTCTGGTTAAAAGATTAACTACAAGATGGGAAGATGTTCTCCTTGTGCAAACACTGCTAATTGACAGCTGAGTAAAGCCGTAGTGATAGGAGTTAAATTACTCTGCCAGGTTTCTCTGAATTCTACAATACCTGTCTTCTTTAAAGGCCACTGCCAGCTTCTTGGAAGAACAAACAAAAGAACTCTGCAGTAGCAACTCAGACTTCCCGTTACTCTGCAATAGAAGGGTATGGAAGAAACAAGATTAAAACAGTTCAAAAACTCTCTGCGGGAAGTGGTCATCTCTTCTTTCTTTCGCGTGGTAGAAACTGGAGAGCAGGATTTTCAAAGGATGCTGTTTGCACAGATTGTATTAGAACCCCTGGTGATGCTTTCAGACTGAACTTGAATCACTTTCACCTTCACATATCTGAATCAGTGGACAAGGGGCCCCAAATTCTGCATTTTCAGTCAGTTTACTGTACACATCTTTATAATCTTGGTTAGAGTCATCTCTACTGCTTTGAGTGCTATCAACTCAAGCTGTATTTGGGTTACCAAGCCTCCCTTGTAAATCAGCAAATCAATGTGTTTTTAGTCATTCACATATCAACATTGAATCTGAGCTAATGGCAGCCGAGCTGTATAAAAGTCTTGCTTGCCCAACTAAATTCACCATATGCAGAGCCTCACATATACATGATTCAAATTCTATTTTAAAAATAGAGAGTGTTATACTAAGTGAAGTAACACAAATGCAGAAAAGCAAGCGATGACGTATGTTCTTCCTCGTTTGCAGACTGTAGCACCAATGCCCTATTTGCTAGTATATATCTTAATGTAACAGCAGGAGTCAGGAAAAGAGAAAGGACACGTGGAGGGAAAGAAAAAAACGAATTCCGGAAAAGGGGATAGCAGGAAATAGATGTTCTCAGGGGAGTACTGAGAAAGTGGGAAGAAGAAGAGGGAGGGCCATGCAGGGGGTCAAGGTGTGTGGGGGGGGGAAGGAACCCAGGAGATGGAGGGATGAAGGGAGCCAGGTATTAATGGGGGGACGGTAGGGAGAATGCACGTGCTGGGGACTGCAAAGGGAGGAGGGAGGTAGGATGGGAGGAGAAGTTCCAGAGATGAATGAATCTTGGAGGGACAGGGAATCCAGAGAGAAATGTGATGCCACCAAAACCCCCTGAGAAATATGTGTAAACATCAGTGCATTTATATACTTGGGGACTGTTTGGCAAGGGACACAGTGCCAGACAGAAGGGACCTCCCTTTGCATGGTTGGTGAGAGTGGTCCAAGAGACTCCCAAAATAATACAGGCTATTGCCAAAGTCCTTGGTTATCCCCCAGAACAAAAATATAACATCCTATTGCTGAAGACAGGCCATACTTGGGATACCGGACTCTGAGCAGTGGAGCAGGAACTGACCTGTCAGCCTTCTACCTGAAGGTTAGCTCCCATAATGCCAGATGATAACATGCAAACTGCTAGGAGGGAAAAATAATCAATGGTCCAATCCAACCCTAAATTCTAATAACCATAATCACTGGTACAGCACAGTACCTCTGTTTTTGCACTGGTATTACTGTCATCTGGGAGCGTGATCGACAGCTGTCTACTTGCACTTAAAACCCTCTCAGTAGGAGTGAACTCGTGGGTGGTACTGTAGGCTCAGCCAAATACATGAGTTTTCGGGGGCATAGATCCTAGAGAGAACCCCATCTCTGTCATATCTCTAGAGAAATGGAATTTCTTACTATATGCTAAATATGGATCCTTATATTTACAGACAAACATATAGAACACTACTCATCAAAGAAGCTTCTTTTTGCAACATTTGGAGGCTACGGTGAACTCCACACCTAGTCAGACACAGAGAATATACAAATGAGAGAGGCCAAGTCCTAGGTGACATATCTACAGTTGGACCTCTGCACCTAAAGCTCATGGAACACGGCAGAACAAGGGGCAGAGGGAAGACTAGAGCATCCCTCAACGCTCACCAGTAAAACCCCCTCAAATAACATAGTGCACTGAACAGAGAAGGCCACACTGACAACGTTTTATAGAATAAGAGACTGCAGAGTATGTAACCCTAGATAGGACTCCTATATTGAACCTCACCCACCTATGGCTCAGAAATCATTGCAGAAGAGGAGACGAAAAATCTGTAATAGCCAGGGCTGGTTCATGAACTTAGGGAAGCAGAGTCTTTCAGGCCATTGGAAGCTTGCACATGTGAAATTGTGGCAATGAATGCAATGAGCACAGGACCCACACCAGCTCAAATTAGACAAGTACCCAGAGTGGAGCGATAGAAATTGGTGGCAGGCCAGACATAGACCGGGAGCTACTGGAGGCTGATTACTACTGGGAGACGGAGAATATGCCTTACTTATGATCTCTACATAGCCTGAGTAGAATCCAGCGCATGAATTTGCACTAAAGGACATCTGGGCAGTAATGCTTGATGGGATGGGATTTAACATGTATGATGGAATACATGAGGACCTGAGGACCGGTCAGGGTTAGCAAGGTGATGGTGGATGGGGAAGGGTCTCTAAATTTGAAGAAATAAATAATAATAACAACAATAATAGTATCTTTAAAAGCTGTGATTTAACAGCTTACACATTTAAATGTGTTTTGTTTCAAAATTTTCACCCATGGAGACATCAATTTAAGCCATGTTGCCTACTGAATAGATTTTGTGCTGAGTTATAGTCATTTCCTATGATCCTTCTTCCTGTATTCATCTCAGAAGTAACAGATGAAAAAGGTATAAATATTTTTCAAATTGAAAGAATTTCTGTACATATAAAACAGTACATATGAGTTCCAAATACTGTTTTTTTGTTTAGCAAGTGAATTGTGTAACAAGGTGTTTCAGGCATAGACAGTCTTGGTTTGTAAAGCAGACAATGATGCAGTAAATGAAATGAAGATACAGTTCATCATGATGTCAAAGTGTTAGACTTCACAATTCCTAAGTGTTCTACTTATCATTTATACTTTTAAATGTTGTCAAACTATTTCACTATAATATAATAAAATAAACCAGAAAGATGCCACTGGTTAAAGAAAGACAAACCCAAAATGAGACAAAACAAACACAGTTCTGATATAACGAGTCTGATTAGCAACATATTGCAGCCAAAGGGGTCACTGATCAAATGAAGTCTTGCAGTGAAAATTATGCTGACCTTATCCAGAGAAAATATAACACATAGCCATATTTAGGAGGTGTTTGGTGTCACATTGCAAGGCTGTCTATGCTGCTTGAGTATTCCATGTGAAAATTTCCCCAAATTCTTCTAAAGTCTTTCTCCACTTAATATCCCATAATTAAAGCAAGCATAGTGAGTGTAAAGATAAGTATTTCAGTTTCTTTTACTATGAAATTAGACATTTTTGTATGAAAAGGAAAGTCCTGGAAACCAAAAGTCAGCTCCAACGATTACAATCCACTATAGCTACATTTGAAAATTTAAAAATACACTGTAGACTTATTCAAGGAATCACTGATGTGAATATGGAGGACAGGCTACAGTGGCCACACAGACAACCAGCATCACAATGTCATTAGTGTCTGTCTGATAACAGTGCATCCAGTGACTTATCCAGAATACTTCATCACTGGCTTTATGATCAATTTAAATTTAATTCAGACAAGAAGGGTAGCCTTGAGGCCAAGTTGGCTATGCAGTTTGAAGACAGCTTGGACTTAATTAGAGCTAGAGGATGTCCCTCTATATTTCTGACTCTTGGTGAGGGGGCCTCAGTTTTTCTCTTTCTGGGCTTCTGAGGAGACTCGAGAGTCTGCTTGGTATGGGTACTGCCCCTCCACCCGAGAGTTAATGAACAAAGGAAACAAAGCAAAATCATAATGTGTCTTATGTTGGTCCTTGAAAGTCATAAACTAGTTCTGCAACATCCTACTGGTAATACTGACCATCTGTGTTCACACAGCGAACCATGTGGACATGGGGAGCAAAGCAGAGACCAATGCAAACATCTTATATGCTGGCTACTACATTCCCTCAAAATAAATTGTATCTTATTTCTTATCTTTCATATCCCTCTTCTGTTTTAAAGAAATCAGACTTTCCCTCATGCCCTGAAACATGAACTAGTATTACACAGAGCCCGTTAGTCACTCCTATTAGAAATACAGAAGGGCTGCTGAGACCAAGAAACCTAAAGAATGATGAAACGTCCACATTCTGAAATAGAGAAGAATGAGATGCTGAAGAGATTCTGTTCAGATGCTGTGCGTACCAAAACTAACACCAAGAGTTCAGTAGAGTAGCAAGCTGAGAGTGCTGAGGGCTTGTTCATCCTAGAGCAGCTAGTGGACAGCACACACCTCAGATCTACACATGGGCCACAAGAGAACACTGTCCAGGGGGCTGAACCAACTGAAAACCATGCTTTCAGGTGGCCTCTAGCATTACTAGGATGGTAGCGTTTTAGTTACATTTTATATAAAAACAGACCAGTAGCATTGTTTTAAGCTATTTTCACATATACTTGGGAATCTCAACTGTGCTGGATAATTTTGGTGTCAACTTGACACACCTAGGTTGAAGGAGCCTCAGTTGGGGAATTGCCTCTATTGGGCTGGCCTGCGGCCATGTCTGCAGAGTATTTTCTTGATTGTTGAGTGATGTGGGAGGGCCCAGCCTACTGTGGGTAGTGCCACCCTTGGGCAGATTGTTCTGCATTGTGTAAGAAAGCAGGCTGAGCCTGGGCCCGGGGAGCAAGTCAGTAAGCAGTGTTCCTTCGTGGCCTCCTGCCTCGAGATTTCTGCCCTGAGTTCCCATCTTGGGCTCCCTAAGTGATGAACTATGACCTGGGAGATATGAGCCAAATAAACCCTTTCCTTTCTAAGTTGGTATTGGTCAGAATGTTATGTCAGAGCAATGGAGGAGCTAACTAAGACATCAGCTCAGGAGCAGTGCTAATTCTATTTACTTCTCACTGCTGACGAATCTCGATGCTGCATGTCATGCTACAGTGTGTGCGGATTCTGGCTTATGATTAGTAGACATATGTTTAATAACTGCTGAGGGCTGTATGTGTGTCTGAGTGTGAGTGTATAATCTCCTTGTGTGACACTTCCCAATTTGCTTAGTGGAAATAGTCTTTTCATGGCTAATTTCTAGCTACCAGAACAACTGGCAAAAAATATGTGAACGACAACTCTAGCACACTGGTCTGTATTGTATGCTTAATATGCACGTTTTCTTCTCTTCTGCCTTTTATTCCTTTGATGTTGCCTAATGTCTTAGGTTAGCATCAGCAAACTTTTCTTTGGGTAGCTTAGACTTTGTGAACTATGCAATCTGTCACAACTATTTGACACTGTTGCCATAGACCTGAAGCTATAGTTTTCTATGATCTTATGTCAGCAGAGTTTTGGCAGCAGAAGTTCAGCAAAGGATTGGGGTACATTTGTTTTGAGGCAGAATGCTCAGGCGAAGTTTCAAAAAGAATGAGGGGAAAAGACAAGGAAAGCTAAGCAAAAATGCTACTGTAGGTAAAGAACATCTAACTGGGTTCTGGTTTCATGAGGATATGAGTCCCCATGGAATGGAGACATGGAAGCAAGCAGCAGGCATGCATGGTGTGGGGAAAAGGAAGCTAGGAGCTCACATCGTCAATGGCAAACACAAACAGGAATAATGAACTGAAAGGAAGTAGGACCAGCTTACGAACTCTCAAAGAGCCCTCTGCCGTCGACATACTTCCCTGAGCAAGGTTATACCATGAGCAGCACCAGCAACAGCAGCAACTTTTCAAGAAAGAGGAAAATAACAAGTCGCAGTAAATTTTGGACATTCTTCAATTTGTAAGCATTGTGTGTCCTACTTTTATAACTTTCTTTTTAAAATTCTATGGTAACATCAAGGCTGGGTGTGGTTCATATAACATAAACACAGGGTCTCAGATCAAGGAAGGCTGTTAGAAAGCTACAGGATGTGTGCCGCATCTTGACAAGACAGAATGCCATCACCATTTAGAATGTGAACAAATAATTGTTCCTAAGAACAAACAGAAATATCTGCAAATAATTAACTTTAAAAATGTCCTGGAGTGGAGTTGGTTTACTCTCCTAATATCAGTGCAATGCTCTTGCATTCTGAAATTTCCTTGAGCCCTGAAAGCTCCTGATATTGAAGCTAATGTTTCTAGAATTCTGTGTCACCTGGCTTCTGCCCATAGGGTGCTTTGCTGTGAAACAGCAGGTCTGTGGATATAGAATTGATATGAAACCACTGAAATCCAAATGGAATATCTTTTGAGATATGAAATTAAGTCATAGAGACATTCAATATTTCAAATAATCATATTAAAATGAAAAAATTGATTTTAATAGTACTTTGACTTGACCCAGTATATCTAAAATGTCATCATCTCTACATAGTCTTAAAATGGAGATGGTTTACATTGCTTTTCCATACTAAAGTTTGGAATTCTGATGTGTACAGTAGTCCTCTATTCAGAAGGGTCACATTTCAAGTACCCAGTGCCCCCACTAGGATAGAGGTGACTGTTTCAGATGTCTTGGGTCTAGGTTGAGTCCTTTATTTATGACAAGAAACAGAAACTCCCAAGACTTGTTATGATTTAACTCAAGGTAACAAAGCTGATTAGAGAAGAAAAGGAGATTTAATCCATACCTATCAAGCCTCATGCTAGCAAATCAATCTACCCAAACAACCTAGAAGCTGTGGGTTTAAAAGTCCTCCTAGAATGAATGAACTGTATTGGCTTCAGTGCCATGGCTAAGTGTAGGATTACAGCTAACTGTAACCATGCTTTTAATCCCAGCACCAGAGGTCTTCTAGTGGAATTTTGGGAATCCTTTATGTATAATATCATATCATCTGAAAATAATGATAATTTCACCTCTTGTTTTCCAATTAGTACTCCTTTATTTTCCTTCTCCTGTCTTATTGCTCTAGCAAGAGTTTCTAATACCATATTGAAGAGGAATGGAGGTAGTGTACAGCCTTGGTACAATCCTGATTTTAATCGGAATGCTTTGCATTTTACTTTATTTAGAATGATATTTAGAATGATGCTGGATGCGGGTTTGTTGTACATTGCCTTAATATGCTGAGATATGTTCACTCCAGGTCAATTTCCTCTAGGATTTTTATCATGAAGGTGTGTTGGGTTTTGTCAAAGGTCTTTTCTGCATCTACTGAGATAATCATTTTTCAAGTCCATTTTTATATTTTATTACATTTATTGACTTACATATATTGAGCCATCTTTGCATCTCTGGAATAAACCCAATTTGATAATAGTGGATAATCTTTTTGATATGTGTCTGTTAGCAGTTTGCATATATTTTATTGAAAATTAGGGAGAGTGGCCTATAGTTTTTGCTTTTGTTGTTGTGTCTTACCTACTTTTGGCATTGAAGTAATACTGGCTTCATAGAGGAATTTGGGAGTTCTCCCTCTGTTTCTATCTTTTTGAATAATTTCAGTATTATTGGTCATAGTTCTTTTTATTAAGGTCTGGTAAAATTCTGTGTGAATTCATGTGGATCTGAGGTTTTTTTTTTGTTTTGTTTTTTTTATTCAAATCAGGAGGTTGTTGTATTACTGTTTCAATCTCCTTACTTGTTATGGGCCTGTTTAAGTTGTTGATATCTTCTTGGTTTAAATTTGGTGGTTTGATTGCATCTAGAAATTCATCTATTTCTTTTTAATCTTCTAAGTTAATAGAGTATAGGGGATTTTTTAAGCATAATCCCTTATGATGTTCTGAATTACTTTGGTGTCTATTGGAATGTTTTCTTCTATTTTTGTTTTTTAGTTGTTACTAACTGGGCTACAGCTCTGTGTGTCTTTATCTTTATAAAGAACCAACTCAGCATCACTGACTCTTTGTATCGTTTTCTTTGTTTCTTTTTCAGGGCTTTCTGACCTGAGTTCTACTCTTTCTTCTCCTCTGCTGGGTTTTGGGGTTGGTGTATTCTTCTTTGTCCAGACTCTTGAACTGTATCATTAAGTTGCTTTTTGTGCTCTTTATTGTTGTTATTTTTTAATGTGGGCACTTAGAGCTATAAACTTCCCTCTTAGGACCACTTTTAATGTGTCCCAAAGGTTTTTGTTGTGTTGTGGTTTCATTTTCATACAGTTCCAGGAATATTTTTAGTTCTTAACCCATTCATCATTCAATAGTGTGTTGTTTAATTTCCATGTAATCACTAGAACTTCTTTTGCTGTTGATTTTAAGCTTTATTGCATTGTGTTTTGATAAAATACATAGAATTACTTCTATATTTTGTTATTTGTTGAGATGTGTTTTTGTGCCACAGATGTCATTTATTTTAGAGAAACTTTGTGGGCTGCTGATTAGAATGTGTATTCCTTAGTACTTGGATGGAATATTCTGTAGTTACCTGTTAAATCCATTTGATGTGTGATGTCTTTTGATCAGATGTTTCTCTGTTTATTCTTGGTCCAGATAAACTGTCTTTTGGAGAAAGTGGAGTATTAAAGTCATTCACTATTAACTTTCCGTGGTTAGTCTGTGTCTTGAAGTCCAGTAGTAGCTTTTTGAAATTGAGTATGCCAAAGTGTGGTGTCTATCTAGGGAGGAAGCAGCAGGAAGATTGACAGTTTGAAACTACCTGAGGATATCAAGTGAGACAAACAAACTGTCAAAAAAACACATACAGACCAAGTATAGGACCATAGTGCTGATATCCTCATGCTAGTTCTTCCCTGCAGTGACCTCATAAACTTCACAAGTTATTTAACTTCTAATGCCTTTAGTTTCTTATTTATAAAATGAGAGGTTTACTGGTACCTACCTGTTCCTCAGAGAGGTATAAGAACTAAACGTGTTAATATGTACAACATATACATACACAAACTCAAAAAAGTGTCTAAGACATAGAAACTATCATATAAGTTATGGATTTCTAAAAATATTCATGATATTCTGAGGTGAAGTTTAGATGAGTATGTATTTTGCCTAGCCCCAGGTGTTTCTGCCTGTCTATACTATATTAGACAGAAAGGGTCCATTGTGCCCTACTGTGCACTTAATAAATTTCAGAACATTGTTTAATTTTAAATTGTTTGGGGAAAAATAAGTTCCTGATTGAATTTCATTTAGCCAAAACTCTAAATACAAACCTCCTGAGTTCTCAGTAATCGGGTTAATTAAGGTATTACTATGCTGAGAAAGCAGCATTTTCATCCTGATCTCTGAAAGGAATGCAAATGTATTTTCATTATTCTTTGCAGTAGAAAGATCGCATACACAATTATCTGAAATCTAATTGAATACATGAAAATCATGACTGCCCAGATTCAATATGAATTAAAGCCATGCACTGACTGTCGATTCAGTGATAAAATGACCCACCGCCCAAAGGTCCTCCAAACCTAGTTTATGGTTAGGAATTGTTTTATTTTTTACCAACTTTGCTGAACCAAAGGTCAAAATAATTTTCTTTATTGCAAGAACACAGAAAATTGTTCTGTAAAACATGTCCTAAAAATAACAGCATCTGATTACTAAAGAAGGTCACTTCTTTCTTTCAATGAGTTCTTAGTAGCTGATGTTATTTGGGGAATTTATCAGGTGAATTGATTGTGGGGAGCTTGTGAAATGGGGTCATAGACACATACTTTATTTTATAAACTTTTCTTTGTGGAGCCATGCTGCAGAAATGTGTAATTTCATTTCATCTGGTGACATTTGCTCTTGGAATTCAGAAAGTTTTTATGTGCTAAAAGTTGTATTATTTTTTAGGGAGTATATAATTTTAGATTTATGTATACTGCCTAACTCAGGTAGAGCCCTTTTGTGGATTAGTAATGCTACCCTTTGAACCCTAAGGATTGCCTTGGCAGGTGCTGAGAATAGGAGTATTTGGGGTGATTTACAGAGGCTCAAAAAAGAGCATATAACTATCAAACTATGCCTTTGGGTTAGAATTGTCTCCGCTGCTCTGATTCCCTTTGCTTGTGGAAACTATCTCTTTTCTTAAATGTCCATGGCTTCCTATACAAATATATTAGAAATAAAGTGAGAATAACTCATTGTCTTGTGCCAAGGGTTCTCTCTCAATTGATGTTGAACATGATACTCTTTTCTCTTTCATTGATCCACAGTGCAGATCTTTTTCTTTCTTATTCCTGTCCTTTTTTGATTCACCTTCACCTAGACCTTAGGAACCTTAGTGCCCTCCAAATGAATTTTTAGAAGTAACTATGTCTTCAATGTATGTTGAGTGCCTAGATCTTAAAGGGCATCAAGAAATCCTAGTATTTATTTTCAATCATGACTTACATATTTGGAAAATCAATAGCTTGTTTTCTTTCTAATTCATTTGAAGCAAAATAGTACAAATCAGAAACAATTTCACTAATGGCAGTGACTTGGGGATAGATAAAGGTAGTGTCAAACTCATATGTACAGCTTATGCCAAATCATGAGAAAAGATCTTTATTTTTATTGTAGAAGAATGACTACCACACATGGAATCAAAGGAGATGGGTACAATTCCTTTTCTCCTATTCACAATGTGACTTTGGCAAATTCCTGAATCTTTAATTCTTAAATTTATTCATTATTTTTGGAGATCCCAGAGTTCTAACTCACAACATCTCATATGCCATGTAGGAGCTCTACCACTCAGGTATAATCCCAGCCTCAAACCCCAGAAACCTTCTGAACCTTCATTTATATATACATGATATATATACAATGATATATACATACATTCTGCCAGAGCTCTAAGTCATAGGGTCACATTGCAGGACAGGAGACATAATCTAATCCAATTTTCTTCTCTTGCCCACATTTTATTCTTCACCAGAGATTCACAGAATGAAGAATGAAAAGACTTGGCCACTTCTGACTATTTCACTGAGAGCTTACAAAGTATTAGACACTATTCCATGTGATTTCCATAAATTCACTCCTTTAGTACCACAAGCTCTCAAGTATAATTTCTACCTACGGGCTAAATTGTCTTAATGTGGATTTCTCCAAAATCAGAATATATGACAGAAATCAGAAGGAAAAAAAAAAGGTTCCTTTGAAAGGCAAAACCAAGAGACAAGAAATATTTGTGGTGAGATACAGAAACTGAAACAATCAGTATCAATCTGGTGGACTGAGATATAGCTTTTACGGGGAGCATAGTCGGACCCCGTCCCTCAGGGGCCCACATAGTTAGAGTGGCAATGTACATGATGCCTGTAAGTACAATTTTTTGCTCAGTTTTTTTTTTTCATTTTTAATCTTTTTTATTGAGTTTTTGTACATTTCACATAATATGTCTTAGTCAAATTTAGACCATTTCTCCCTTCCCACTCCTGTAGTCCCTCCGCACACCCGATTCCAGGTATTCTGTAATATATGTTAAATCCTATTCAGTCAAGCATTTCTACCCAGGTGACCCTTGTTACAAGGAGTCTAGTCAGCCTATCTAGAGTCACTTCTTTAAAGAAAATCTACTCTCCCTTACCCCACAGTAATACTTTGAAATAGTTCCTTGGCAGGGTCCCGGCCTGCTGCCTATTATCTTCTTTCTATGCTGGGTTTTTGTCTGATTGAGTTGGCATGGGTCTTGAGCATACTGTCAACGTTGCTGCAAATTCATATGAACATGTTTCCAGGGGCGTGAAAGCCTATTTTCTTATTTTCATGCACCAGACCCGGATCTTACAATCTTTCCGCACCCTCTTCAGCAATGGTCCCTGAGTCACGGGTGGGTGAGGTTTAATATAGGAGTCCTATCCAGGGAAATGCACTCTACAGACTCTTACTCTCTAAAATGTAGCCAGTTGCTTACTGTGTGCATCACACTCTGTTGCATAAGAAAGCTTAGCTGGTAAGAGTCGAGGATGTATTAGTATTCTCTCTGCCCCCTGTTCCACTATGTTCCATGAGCCTTAGGTGTAGAGGTTCCACTGTACATGTATTACTTAGAGTTGGGAATCTCTCAGCCATGTATTCTCCGTGTGTAACTAGTTATTATAGTGTTTGTGGGCATTGAGAGACGATGAGTTTTATGTCTGGGACATCATGACATGTGTGAATGTGGTGCTGATGAAAACAAAATGGTAAAGTTTTCAGAGAGCAAAGAAATCATGAAATGAACTTTTACAGAATGTACAAAGGCAGTTTGAGCTAGGAAAGTGGATTTGGAGGTGGCCTTCTCCTTTTCTAAATATCTTTTCCACTCTAAATAATAGCTAATGTTAACGTAGGCAAATAAACACAAACATATATCAGTAATGTTTATTATTTGCATTTGTTTAAGTTTGGGTTCATAATAAAGAATAACTTCTGGATCTGGATGAATTTTTGCTAAAATATTCTCTTACCTTAAAACAAGCTGGATGAGTTTACCCCAAATGTTAAATGATACCTGGTGCCTCTGTAATTTGTGTTTTCTTCCTTTTGATACCACTATTTCATAGTTGCTCTGATAGAAACACTGACCGAGGGAACTTATAAAAGGAAGAGCTTATTTAGCTTACGGTTCCAAAGGAACAGAATTCCATCATGGTGGGGAAGTACGGCGGCAGATGTGGTAGAGTAGGAGCTAAGCACTCACATCTTCAAGCAGGCACAGGAAGCAGCATGGACTGGTGATTTGGCAAAACTTAAGAACTCTCTAAGCTGGGCCCCAGTGATGTGCTTCCTTCAGCATGGCCACACCTTCTAAGACCTCCCAAAACAGAGCCACCGACTGGAGACAAAATGTCCAAATACTTAGAGCCTATGGGGGACATTCTCATTCAAACAAGCACACATAGCTTTGGAAAGGATTTGAGATCCTTTAAGCAGGGACTGAAATATGTAATTCATGTTCTATTTTATATTTTATATTGCAGTTTACAAGACAAATCCAAGGAAGGACAAAAACTGACTTCATCTTCTTTTCATCGGAAAAAATAAAAAAAGGCAGAGATGGGAGGAAGTTTACTAAACACACAGGCTGAATAAGTTCTGACTATATCATAACTTTTTCCAACAGCATCTTAAATCCAAGTTATTACTCTAAGTTGTTTATCTGGTACTTTGTATTGCTTAACACTTGCTGCTGGCAGATTTAGCAGAGAGTATAAGTCTTGCTTTGTGCTCAGATTCTTGAATAACCTGAAGCTAGGTAATGGTAAAAGCAGAGTTGGTACTGAGATGGTTCCAGAAGACACAGCCTCAGTATTATAAGTATACATTTTAAGAATAGGATCAGGTTCTCAAACTTGGTTAACCATAGAAAGAAAAATAGTTCTCATGCCTAGGTGTGACTACTCCATATCCGTCCAGGAAACGCAGATGGATACTTGGTAATGTCAAGTGTCCAAGCTTGCATTAAGTACGTGCTTTGCATTACTAGTGTTGAGACAAAAACTGTGGAACTCAAATTCACCTGAATTATGCCTGGACTGGAATGCTCACACCAGGTGGTTTTGCTCATTCACAGAACCCACATTAAAAGGTGCCTACAATAAAGACTTTAAAGAGAGCTCAACAAGACCTTGGATTTATAATAGCATTAAAGAGTGCTTAACAGCAATTAACATTGTGTAAATCGTGTCGTATGTTCCTAGGGAGGTTTGAATGCCACTGTCTTGTCTGATGAGGATTTTAACCCCTGCTCACTCGGGTCTAATGATACCTGCTCTTCACACTCCATTCTCAAATCAATCCTTGTTGTCACCCACCATGTCCTCAAAATGACATCCTATCTCTCCCACCTTCTGTACCTCCTGATCCTGACCCTCAGCTTAAAACAGCCCTTCTACCTCACTACCTCTCACACAAGAACTTTCTATGGCTCACTTAGTACATCAGCATGATCCAAACCTTACCACACAATTTCAAATTCTTCCCTGGAATACCACTCAACTCTTCTAAGTCACAAGGATTTCCCCCATTTCACACTACTTTGTAGACTCAAAAAAATGGATTTCTCTTTACAGTGTTTATATGTTCGCTTAATTTCCAGCTAAATATGAGACCTTTATAAAACAACAACTCTTCCTCCTAAAACTAATTGTATCACGCTTAGAATTATAGTCTTATTAATTGACCACAGAGCAAATTTTTATTTTAATCTAGTAATCTTTTATGGTTTTGTGTGTGTGTGTGTGTGTGTGTGTGTGTGTGTGTGTGTGTGTATGTGTGTGTGTTGTTAGAAGTTAAAGATAGAATAATAGAATTTTAAGGTAAGGAAGGAAATTATGCTCAAATTAGGATCTATTTTTCTCTAGACATTATTCCAAACACTGTGTTGGCTGATGTAATCTAGGCAACAGGTAATTCTTAAAGGTGATTAATTCTAGATGGAGAAAGCCTTAATATCCTTCTGAGGACGATCCACTTCAATTTGCTGCATCATTTCTTTTAGAAGACAGCTCATGATACCAAACATGACAGACGCTTGTACATTCTCCCCAACTTCCCTCCCGAGTTGAAAACCATTTTCAAATAATTCAAGATAAAGTTCAGTCAGTTAGCTAGTTACAGCATTCTCTTAGGGTAGCATTAGCATTAATTAATATTTGTGGATGGCTTTGAAACTTACAAATGCTTTGGAAGTGCTGGCTATTAATTTAGGAAACGCACAGGCCATGAAAGCTGAAATTTAAAGGCAGCTGCACACTGATGAAACGTTTTAATATTTAAATGAACTAGCCTGAAGAAAGTCTCCAACATCCCATGTTTATAAATCAGGAAGGAAAAGGTGGAGAGATTTAAAATGGTTTAGAAGGTGAACGAACACAGATAGGAATGTTTTTCAACTGTTGTGACCTTCAGGGAAAGTCAAAATCATGCTTGGGGAGCTAGATATCCATTAGTTGATAATTAGCGATTCAGATGGTGGAAGACAGGAGAAAACAGAGGAAAGAGGAGAGTAAAGGAAGAGAAAAAAGAAAAGAGGAAGAAAAAGAAGAAAAGAGAAAATATCTATGGACCAAGATAATGATGATGTGATGAAACTATCACCCCTCTCCCACTGGCTACCCAGGGAATCATGGCATCAGTGTGAGGCTTCCAAGTCAGAGCCACTCTGACTCCACTGAGCATCTTCTCCAACCAGTCCCTGCACACTTGGCTCACCTGTGCATCTGAGATACAGATGTAATGCTACTCCTTTGACTGGCATTCAATGCCTACCTCACCATCATCTACTAAAACACTCCCAAAGTGCTGGCCTTGTTGCATTCCACATATCTGCTATGTAACTTGAATTAATCCCCTAATGGTTACCTTCTGCATTGGGGCCAGCAACCAGGATCCTTGTCACCACACATGCTCTGATGACCGGAGTCCATATGATCTTCTCCATATGATTTACAGGGATGTGGAAGATTTTGAAGACTATTCAACGTGTTCCATTGATGGAACTTACTAGATGATTTTATTGTGGCTCTGCCCATAGACCACAATGAATTAATAATATTTGGCAACCTGTGATGCTATAGAAAGAGTCCTAAAATAGGTAAGTAACTGCTTTTTCCAACTCCCTCTTTCTTTTTTTAATTTCATCGTTCTTATTCTTAATCTAAAAATACAAAACAAAACATATATTACATGTATAGTGTAGGTTATGTAGGAAATAGAAACATGAAAATGTTAAAATGCATAAAATGCTTAAAATTTCCTATTTTAACTAAAGCTTATCTATGCAGATCTAGCTACATAATGCATTTCATCATGGTGCGTGTCTTTCATTTATACATGATCATGATGGAAAGTGATGTAGAAATAATTTTATGTTATATAATACAGTTCTTTAAATACATGTCAATTTAAATTATATTGACAAATGTTATATGAATAAGTGTCTCATATTAAATATTTATAAGACATTCCTTTCTAATATATAGTTAACATTCTGTAAGTCACTATACCACACCATCTTTTACATTTGGGAGTTTACATTTAGTGTTTCCACAAAAATTGTGTTTATAAAGGAAGTCATACTATCCATAGGAGGCATTTTGTGAGAATTTTTACTAAACAAAGTTAGGTCTATTTTTGAACCATGATATTTAAATATCGTGTTTCCTGTTTTTCATGTATAAATTGTTAAACATACAATTTAAAAGTATGCTAGCCCATGTAACTTTTGCTAGTGTACAGAATGAACGATTCTTCCTGATTCCTTTTAGTTTCTGTGTCTGAAGTTTATAAATTAAAGTGATGGAAGGCAAATTTGTAGGAGAAAAAAAACTGTAAGAGCACGAGGGCTTCAGAAAAAGGAGAGGAAAATGTAAAGAGTTAGTTAAACTTGGAGACCTATTGGAGTCTAACAAGGGTGCTAAGTTATAGAAAAATGATTAGATGAAGAAAAGCAGTTTTAAGTTCCTAGGAGTAATACACTGCAGGGAGGGAGCTGTGTGAGGGAAATTAATGGCAGATAGGGTGTTTACTAAGGTTGTTTATGCACGTTGGCTCAGTGCTGTCTTCAGTAATGCACAGTCTCCTGAGTCCTTATCTTGTTGGTGCTGAGGAGGAGGACACCTTTACAATGGAAATTTATGCCTAGCTTGCAGGCCGGGAGAGAGAGAAAAGAGGACAGAGTTCTTCCTGCATCTCCTTTTCCTAAGTGATTTTCAGTTCAAATAATTCACCAGCAAAAGGAACATATTTGGGAGTGGCGTATTCTGATCCCCTCGTGAGTATGATAAACATCATATCGCAAAATAATTTAGATTCTAGTCATGGATTTCAAAGTTTATAAAATGAAAATAAAATGAATTAAACTGTTTCCAAGATGTTCATTAAATGACCAAAATGTCAGGTGCTTTGAAGACAATGGTACTAGAGAAATCAAGCTGAATGAAATGCAGTCCCTGTTCTTGAAAGTCTCCCGAGCCTTTAATTATGGCAAATTGATTAGGAGAGGGGCGAAATTCTTCAGTTCTTGATAATCAGAGTGATGGCAGTATGACCCTGGGACATTTCCCACCCTAAGTCTGCTGGTGTGGCCATGATACTTGTAGTCAAGGAACAGCTTGATGCTGAGCTAGTTTAGTCAAAGTCCCAGAGGTCTTGTCCTTGAAAAGCCTGGGGATCCAGGGCATGTGAGCAAGTTTTAGCTAACTTGGAGGCTGAGAGTTACACAGAACAGAGAGCAGCTGCCTTAAAAGACCAGATTTTACATCTAGCCACTCATCACGAACACATGCCTTTAAAGGCCTGAAGAACTGCTCAACAAGGCCCAGAATCCAGAACAAAGCAAGGTTTCTTGACAAGGTTTGCAAGTACAACAAACTAGTCACAGAAATGGATGAGGCATCACGTATGGTACAGGAAGAAACGGCAGGAAATTGGGTGCTTTTGACATGTCTTTCTGCCTCGCATGTTTTTGCTAAGTTTAAGATAATTTCGAGATGTCCTTAAGGGGAAAATTTCTAAATAGGGTGAAAACATCATGATAAATCCAATGTTTTTTTTTTTCTTTTTTTTTAACAGCCTTGACTCCCCGTGTGTGCATTTCTGGGCTGGGGTGCAAGATGACTCAAGTGTTGCTGAACTGAACTATAAGTTCTCTTGTTTTGGGATCATGTGAAGGGTGGCCATTGACATTTCAAGGGTAGTAACTGCATAATATGAGGTATGTGAACCCTAAAAGGCAATCCTACTGAGCATCCCTGAGCTGTCTGATGTGTCCAAGCTACGAAAGCAGGACAAACAGCATCTCCAGCAATAGCTTTACTAAGTGAATGCTTTCTGAGTTAAGGGTACTTAATTGCAGTTGAAATTCTCTCCTTCACAGATAGGTGCATAAATCATAGTGTCTGTCTTCAGGAAGAAAAAGCAAGATCAGACTCACTTTGATCAGTCTGCGTGATATGTATAGAAAAGTGTACTCTTAGATATTTCATCATTTTCCTGATTTTCTCCTTGCCGAGACCACACATAACAAAGCACAGTGGTAGGTTTTGGCATGAACATTTCCTTCTACTTGTCTCTGACTTATATAATCTCAGCCCATCCTATTCCTGTTCAACTCTTCTTTGTTAGGTTTTGAAGAGCCCATCCAATTAAAATATTATTGGCAAAATTCCCGCAGTCTCTTCACTCCTATCTGATATCGTGTGCTGAAGGAATTGCTATATTTATACCATAGCCCTGTTAGTTTATGGTAGGTTTAAGATATCTGCATCTCCTAAAAATAATATTATTTTCATTTTAACTGCATTCCTTAACTTTCTACCCATCCAACACCCCCACCTCCTGGTGAACTCCACCATCACCTGGGAGCTTACTGGAAATGCATCTCAATTTACTGAATCAGAATTTGTACTCTAGGAAAGGTCACCAGTAATTTTTACTAATTAATCAGATATGCTATATGCATTTCAAGACAGTTTCTTATACCATGATAGATGAAAGATCTTACTTCAAGTCTCCCTCCAGTCATCAGATACATGAGTTTTCATACTTGAGAACAGACGATGAGAATCACAGATACTAGCAGAGTGGCGATGATTAAATTAGCTAAGACATACAGAACCCTTGTTCAGTCCATGACACCCTGCTATAAATTGTTTTGTTTAATGAATGACAGAGAGAGAACACTTCAAAATTTATTTTGCTGAGGTTTATGCAAGTTATATTACAGCTGAACATCAACAGCCCAATTATATAGTACCATATAAGTTCAGAAAAACACATGTGTAATTCCTAAAAGTTTGGTTATTGGCTTGGAATAAAATGACACTCAATTGTAGGTGTACATATTTTGAAAAGCAACATTATAAAACCTCGAACAATACTAGTTCTGTGTGTGAAACAAGAGGTACATTTGTTTCACTTTTGTCTGAAAAGTCATATGGCCACTACGTGCTCAATAAAAATAGCATTACACTTAATTCCAATGCAGACTATAGATATTTAAGGAGCCAAATTAATGCTGATTATGGAAATATTTTGAAATAAATTATATTCGAATCATTCAAACTCAATGAAGAGTGGAAGTTGGGCATTTTTTGGTGTTCTATTTAATTGCCGATGGAAATGTAAGTCACATTAAATAGGAAGTTGTAATGGAGCAATATTAATTGCCTAGAGAACAAGTTTTGCATATCACAAATGAACAATAAACAAAAAGCACAGCCTGGTTACCCATTTTCAATGCACAAAATCAATGTAAAGCTGTATACAAAGCTTTGCATATCTTTAAACCATTGCAAAGGCTTCTGTAAAGGTATTTTTATATCTTAAAATCAACAAGGAAAGGAAAAATCTCCCCAAATGGTCCTTTGCTCTCATGTGGCTTTCTGACATGCCGGTCTGCATACCAAATCAAGGACTCACCTTGCTTTTCAAAAACATATCCAAAGTCCACGGAACGTCTCCATTGACTAGGGCCAGGTTTCTTTTCACAGGCTAATTGAGAATATGTGGGATGGATTTACCTTTTTCTTTCCTTTTTTTTTTCAAAAACATCCATTTTAAATTCATATCATTATAGTAAGACTCAATGCAGAATCTCAGGGTACATTTCAAAGGCAAGTTGTTCTATATAGAAGTATTTTAGATTTAAAATTTTAAAGTAGTCTGAAAGCCTGAGATGAATCCCATGAAGTTTCTAATATTTGATTGCTAAAAATGGCCGTTTCATATGCTTTAACATAATGTCTCCCTTCACCCACACTTCAAAGAAATACACCACTTATTAGGTATACTGTCAGTTAGGAAAGATATTCTAAAGATATTTTATTGTTTATTTGAAAATTTCATTCATCTTTACTCTCTCCCCCAACTTTGCCTGATACAGTTCCTTGTGTGTGTGTCTGTGTCTCTGTGTCTCTGTCTCTGTCTCTCTCTCTTTCTCGACACTCTTGGGGCCTGGGTAGAGCATGGTCTGCCTACCCGGCTTCACAACCCTGAAGAAAACTGACCCTCCCAGGAATTATCCATTGCTAATAGTTCCTCAGCTAAGGGTGGAACTTCTTGTCTACCCTCCAGACACCTTCACATACATGCTGCAATCTGGCCTAAACTTACAGAGATCTCACTGTTACAACCCCTGTGAGTTCATATGTGCAAATGCCCTGCTTTATCCAGAAGAGATTTTTAAAGGGCCAAGAATTTAACTTTTTTTTCTACACAATTCTTGTCATTGTTTCAGTTACATAAGTTAGAATTCCTAATTTGCATATGAAACCATCCAGCAAATATAAGTACCTTCTACTGTTCTGATTTATTCTTGGTAGCTGTGTCAGCAGCCACAAAGAAGTGTGCTTGTTTATACTTAGAAAGGGTAGAGAACAAAAATCATGATTTTTATAAAAAACTTCATGTGGAAAATATTAAAAAATGAGATGACTTAAGAGCTTTAAGCATGTTCCCTCCAGGTAGATGCTCTGTTAAAAAAATCATATACCTGAATAATTATAATGGAAAACCTTCAATAATCATTCATGCTCTCAACACAACACCTCGAGTTTCGCGTGCTGAGTGAACGATGAACAAACTTATGAGGATTTTGTTTAATAAATAAGTGGAGTGTGTCACAGAATAAAAGCACATCAGCCAGTGTCTCCTTCCACCAGTGTTTGCTGTCTCGCTCTGAGAAGAGTGTTGTTTTTAATGATTACACGGGGGACTGGGAAAATCCTGAGCTGCCTTCAAAGACATTAAGGAGATTTAGTTGTGTTCAGTAGAGCAACAGACATTTATGTATTTCACTGCTTCTCAATTTCCTGAAAACTTGTAAGTTGCTGGATGTAAATTACAGGGTGATGGCATACAGAATGAACTTAGATGAGCGCTAACCAAAATTCACTGTATTTACTACTGATGAGTAATGAACAAAACACTGTTCTGCCATGGATCCACCTCTTTCACATGTTTAATTCTTGGCCTTCTTAACGTGAGATCCAAAGTCTCAAGATAGAAAACACAGTTAGATACAGCAATCCTCTTGTCACCCCCAGTAGTAAACTGTGAATCTCTTTTTTCTAATTAATAAGACACATTTGCATTACAATGGAAATTTTTCTCCGTGTCCATTATTATCATGTAAGAAAAGCCCTCCTGCTGAATGTTTAGAATGGGCTGATCTCCAAAGAGCAGACAGTAAGGTTTGCAGACTCTGAAAACTGACTTCAGGGTGCTATTTCATCTAAATGTCCTCTACTGCTCACATTTGAGCCTTTCTTTTTCAGATGCAATGAGAGTTACGAAAAAAAAATTAAAAATTCATTTTATCAAAGGTTCATCTGCCAAAGCCCAAGCACATCCAAACAAAACACAAAAGCTAGCACAGGCTTTGCAGCCTGTGATATTCTTCCTCTGTTGTGTAGCAAATCCTTTCTTTCAAGCAATAATGCATTCATAGAAGAATATCTAAATATGTCAGAACGGTAAAGTGGATTCCAGCGGAAAAAATATCACCTTACAAATTTATGAACATTTCAAATCTCCGTGGTGAAGGCAGAAGATATATTATGGAACAATTATGAAGCAGAAGCCAACTAGAGAGAGAGAGTGAACAGATGTGAAGTTATTGCGAATATCCAAGAAAGAAGTTTTTGACACATTATTTGGCCCAGTTGTACTCAGCATATGGTCTGCAGACCAGCACTGCGGCAAGAACCATTTCCAACAATTCTACACAGAGATTAGTATAGAAATATTTATAAACTCTTAAAACAACTCAACAAAATCATTTATGTCTATTGAACTTAATATATTTAAACTTAATGTTATGTATCTTCCTTTTTTAGCAAGTTATCTGTATTTTGTCTTCCAACATATTGGTCAACAATGCATTGGAAATTTAAAAGAAAAACAGAAGAATTCGTTATATTTCCATGTCTATTTTTATTAAATATTTGTGCATTTCATACAATAGATCTTAATCATATTTAGAATCCCTCCCCTCTCTAGAGCCTTCACACCAGGACCCCTCACTGGATTTCATGCATTCTGTTATATATGTTAAGGCCTTTCTGGCCAAGCGTTTGTACCCAGATGTCTCTGGGAGAAGAGACTGTACCCTGCCTGTCCCTGGATAGAGACTTGTACATTAAACCTCGCCTACCCATGGCTCAGGAACCATTGTGGAAGAGGGAATGGAAAGACTGTAAGAGCCAGAGTTGGTGCATGAAGACAAAAGAAATTTTTTTAAATAATGCTTTTCTACTAAAGTTCTAGTCAGTCTTCAACTTCCAAATCAGAACAAGTGTGCTTTCATGTTGTTTTTAATGTAACAGGACAAGGAATTTTCTGACCTCCCTGTGGTAAGATACACCCTGTCATGCATCTTAGCCTATAGGCAGATGCCTGGCCCAGGCAGCCGTCTTCTTTCTAGCCTGTCTTCAGTTGCTGAGAGGGTAATTAGAAAAAATCCCTCCCATCTCTATCCCTGTCTTTCCATCCATGCCACTTCTCTCCTTTTACAAAGGAAATGATTAAGGCAGAAAGCGGGATTGATTATGTGTGTGTGTGTTATTAATTATTATTTTACTTTTATTTATTACTTGCATGCATGCAAGCGCACCTGCGCAGTGTCCTATAATGCCCTCAGAGGGCAGAAGTGGGCACCACATTCCTATGGAAATGGAGTTACGGCCCGTTGTCAGCCATCAGGTCAAATCCAGAATCCGTGCAAAAGCATCCAGTGCTCTTAATCACTGAGCCATCTCACCAGTACCTGCTGTTGCTGTATGGTTGTTGTGAAAGTGGAGAGTTTTTGTTTCGTGGGTTTTGTTGTTGTTGCTGTGTTACCATGAGGGTGTAATCAGAATTGCTTTTATCACATTTACAATAGCATCAAAACAATAACATACTTATGAATAAATTCCATCAAGTAAACAATGGATCTATATAATGGATATAAAAATGGATAAAAGATATTAAAGACAAATAAATGAAAGGCATCCCACGTTAGATGTATCCACGAGTATTGTTAAACATTTATACTATCCTAGTGACACATCGATTTAATGTACTTTCTATCAAAATTACAATGACACTTCACAAAGAAATGAAGAACAATCTGAAAATTTATAAGATACCACAAAATACCCCAAGCAGGCAAAGCAATTCTAAGACCTAAATGCCAAGCAGCATTCTACTTTATTTCGTTATAATACCAAGCTATAGCTATCAAAATATATTTGGTTATTTAAAAACACAAACGAAACATGCACTCAGCAAGTCAAGTTTTCAATAGGGCACCAAGAAGCTACAAAAGGGAGGTAATAGTTTCCTTAGTAAAGGGTGCTGAGGAAACTAGATCCTTACATACAACAGAATGAAATTAAAACCTTAACTCATGCAGATGTGTCAGTGCAGAATCAAAGACCTAAATTCAAGACCTGAATATCTGAGAAAAACATAAGAGATGCTTTGTGACATTGAACTTGGAAGTGACTTTATGAATATGTTAACTCAATAGCAAGATCTCTCTCTCTCTCTTTCTCTCTCTCTCTCTCTCTCTCTCTCTCTCTCTCTCTCTCTCTCTCTGTGTGTGTGTGTGTGTTTCAATTAAGATAAGAAAAGGAGCTGGATAGACACTTCTCTGAAGGAGTTATAATAGCCCATAGTAAATTCAAAACCTTAGTGAGATACCACCTCACACCTCTCACACCCGAAAGGACAACTACAGTAGGAGCCAGTGGTGGGAAGAGAGAAGAAGGAGAAACAGTTGTGCTGGATATCTTTAATTGTCAACCTGACACTCCTGATCTGAAGGAGCCACAATTGGGGAATTTCCTACATTGGATTGGCCTGTGGCCATGTCTGTGGGGACATTTTCCTGATTATTTAATGATGTGGGAGGATCCAGACCATTGTGTGGTGTGCTACCCCTGGGTACGTGATCCTGTATTGTATTAGAAAGCACGTTGAGGATGAGCCAGAGAACCAAGCCAGTAAGCAGTGTTCCTACATGGCCTGTGCTTCAGCTCCTGCCTCCAGGTTCCTGCCCTGAGTTCTTACCTTGGGCTCTATCATTGAGAAACTCAGAAGAAGTAAGTCAACTAAACCCTTTCCTCCCCAAGTTGGTATTAGAGTGTTTTGTTACAGCAATTCAAAGCAAGTTGGAACACAAATGTTGGAAGTATGTGAGAAAATAAAACTTTTGTCCAGTGTTGGTGGGAATGTACATTGGTTCACCACTTAGAGAAAGTACTAGGGGAACTCTGTTTTCTTCTGATTTGGGGGATAGAGGCTTCTGTTTCCTGGACTGGTCTTGATCTAGCTATGCAGTGGAGGTTGACTTTGAATTCCTGATTCTCCTATTTCTACCTCCCATATACTGGGATCATAGCTTTCTACCACTGTACCCTGGGTCAGGGAACTGTCACAAAATTACAAATAGTGCTTTTACAATATAAGTGAAAGAAAAAATCTGTATAAGATGGTGAATATGTTAATTGCCTTCACGACAGTAATTTAACTCTTTATGTATATCAAAGCATGATGATATGCACCTTAAATATATACAGTATTAAAAAGAATTGCTTTATCCATTGCCCACAAAAGATTCCAGGAACATAAATAACAGGTGCTCTTCCAAACAGATCAGAGCGGAAGCAGAGCCTGTGCTGGAGACAGGATACGTTTTGAAATCTGGTTTCTTTCGGTAACTTTGTACTTGATTCTGAACATCACAGGTCTTCACCATGTTACCACCAGTGGGATTTCTTCCATCAGCAGCAGCTTTAATTATGCTCCAATTAACCTTAATTAAGACAGTTCTTGTGTAACAGTGCACCCAGAGAGTTCACTAAACAAACAGCTTGACAAACACTGTCACTTAAAATCCTTTCCAGACATGTCACTTTCTTAATTAGGAAATCAAGTTGTGAGTATGCTATATTCACAGGCATTAAGTGGGAACTCGAGTGGGAAGATGGAAGCCAGTTTCTGTTCACACTCCTCAGATGCATTAGTTACAGCATGACCCATTGGTCCAGCACTAGTATAGCTGGAGATGGACCACCCCCCCACACCAGGGAAGGACTGTGAGAACATGATGCCACATCATCTGTCCATTTGTTCCAGATGGGCTGTGAAATTCTATCCAATTACTGAAGTTCCTTTTACTTTTCAGAAAAAGATTTAATAGTGAAAAAATTTCATGGAAATCATGAAAGAACTTAAAATTGATCTGTTTGCATTAAGTTGAAAGTCACCACATACATTATAAATCTAATTATAATTATATAAACATAATTATGACTAATTTGATTTCAAACTATATCTGATGTTTCTGATACTAATCTTACATTGAAAAACACATTATTTTCATTCCCTTGAGTTGGCACCTGGGTTTTCCAAAACATTTTTTATGCTGGGTCTGTGCTCTGCTCATTACTTTACTTACTTGTTTTTACAGGTTGAATTTCTCTTTCTACCATTTTAAATTCTACCTTAAAAAAATTTAATGTGGAAAATGTATTATATAAAATGTGCAGAACATATTGATGTAATGTTCAAATATATATATATATATATACATGTATTATTTAAAAATTACCTCAAGTGCAGAATATTAATAGTTTAAATGTCTTTTAAGTATATGCTAGTCATCATCATTCTTTTTGTAGTTCCTCCACCTATGTGTGGTATCTACTGAGACTGCATGGGATTCCGCTCATATTTTTGACATTTATGCTTGCGTAATTTTATATGTAATATTCTCTTCTGATTTAATTTTGACCCATTGTGAATGGGGAAGAGGCTTTATGCACCCCAAGCCTCAGGAGGTTCTATTGGTCATTAATGGGTGCTGGTGAAGGATGAGTCACATTGTTCAGTGGTGTAGCACATGCTACGGCAAATAACCATCCATCTGTGCTTATAGAAGCAGTCCTCATTAAAGTCAGTTGGTCACAAGAAAACAAAACAGCAACAAGAACAAAAGAAAAGTCTGAGGGGGGCATATTGGGAAGAAACAGAGGTTCAGTGGGAATGGGAGGGGACATGAGACAGGGTAATAAGGAGTCACCAAAACACATGTATGTACAAAACTGTCAAAGAATAAAAAATAATTAAAAGAGCATATCTTCAGTTTTTATCCAAATATATGTATATAACTAACTCAACTTTATCTTCACTACTACAAATCATTCTGTCATACATTACTAAAATATAATGACTCACTCTGTTGTTGGAGTAGGGGACAGGCAGAATTCCAGAATGACCCCACCGAAAACTCTTAGCCCTGGTACATACCAGTCTTCTCTTTACTTAGTCCATTCAACTCTGACATAGGAGCTGCTGTCTCCTTTTGAAAAAGTATTTTATCTAATATTCATAGATGCATATCACATTCACCCTCATTCTCCTCCAACTCCTTCCTATCCTCCAAACATTTTTCTCTCACCTCTCTTTCTCTTTCTCTGTCTCTCTTTCATCACACACACACACATACACACACACACACACACACACACACACACACATACATACAGGAGTCCATTTAGAGCTGTCTTTATATACATGGGTGTAGGACCATCTACTGGAACATTAGCAGTCGCTCAGGGTACAGGTCTCCAAAGAAACGTCACATGGGGGCTGGAGACATGGCTCAGCAGTTGAGAGCACTGGCTGCTCTTGCAGAAGACCAGGGTTTGAAACCCAGCACCCACATAGGGGCTAACAAGTGGCCATTACTTCAGTTCCAGGGAATCCAACGTCCTCTTCTGTCTTCTGTGGGCACTGCATGATATGGGTACACTTAGCACATATACAGGCCTAACACTCATACACATAAAATAAAAATTAATTAGTTAAATTAAAAAAAAAACACACATGCTCTGTCTCTGCCAGCATTCATCGATTGATAGTGGTTTCTAAGATAGGAATGGGACTTCATGAGCTCCTCCCCACCCCTGCCAGGATTTTGTCTGGCTCAATCTTGTGCAGATCTTGTACACAGCAGCTGTGAGTTCATGTCTCCTTAATAATTTCTCCTCTTAATTGCTTCTGTCTTTCTGGGGTTTAGCTTTTGAGTTTCATTTGGTTATTTTTATTTTTATTACTTTTCCTTCAATGAAATCTTAGTTCGTCAATTTCCAGCCTTTCTTTCCTTTGGCATAAGCATCCAAAGCTACTGCTTTTTTTCTGAGAACCCATATCATACACATGCTAATGAGGAGCAGTTTTATCATTGCTTAATGCTAATGAGTTAAGTACAAAAAGCAGTCTTTTGCTTCTTCTCTTACTTTATACAAACATGAATTCCTAAAATGAGATTATCTCATCTTTTGCTTTTTAGTTTTTATGTTTTCCTAAATTCAGTGATCACTCTCATTCCAGTAAACACACTTCTCATCTTCCAGTGGAAGATTGGCTATGGACTATGGACTATGGACCATAGGACTATGAGAGCATTGATCTTGTTTTGACCATTCTATCCCAGGTTACTCCACTGTCAGTAGGCTTTGGGATCAATGTTTTTGGACTCTCACCTCTATGAATATAAGAACACTTGTCTTATTCTTGAACTCCCTCTTTCATTTTTTTCTTTTTGAGACATTGTCTCTCTGTAGACCCAGCTGACCTGGAATTTGCTATTAGAATAGATTGGCCTCAGTCTCACAGAAATCTGTCTGCCTCTGCCTCCCAAGTGCTAAGATTAAAGACATGTACCACCACAGCCAGCCCTTCTTCCTGAACGCTTAAGGATCAAGAAACAGTATCTTCTGAGCAAATTATTTTTTAAAAAAGGAACATTACTGTAGAAAAAAAAACAAAAAACAAAAAACTCTTCCTTCTTTTGCTGTATCTGACTGATAGAGATTTAACAGGCTCCTGTGAGAACTTCAAAAGCCATACAAGGCTGAACAGTCTAAAATGTCTTTTCAGTCTTTATCTTTCCTCTTCAGTCCTGTCATGTGTGGGTATTCATTATGTGTAACTTGCAATCAGATTTCTGCTGTTCAAGCAGAAAATTGTCTTTCATCAATTTTAAACACTTTAAATATTTCCAAATCCTCCACACGTAGGTTAGAATGATCAGCCATTTAGGAGACTGTGGTAATTTCTCCTGATACATGAGCTTAGGAAAATGATTTTGATGGCAAGTCCTGCAAACCCCACTGTAGAATGTAAAAAGGGCAATGATTAGTAAGACGCAGGGTTTGGGGAACTCTGTGTTCTTTTATTTCAGAACTGAGTATAGAACCCACACTTGGAGGTTTTTGTTGCTAAAATTTGAAAGTGATTTTACATCGCGTTGGTGAACTCTTAAGAGAAAGGCGGTCCTGGGACTGGCCTTCACTTATCGTCTACCCAGCAATAGCCATGGAGCAAAGACAAGGAGTATGAAGAAGAACCTTACAGGCTAATTCCTCTAGATGGGGTCAGCTATTCCTAGAAGGGGAAAGGCAGAGCCCCCACATGGGTCCTGACTTGTAAGTTTGCTGATTTTCTGCCAAAATCTGGAGGGAAAGCAAACCTTCACAGCAGTTGGTGATGGGAAAGGAAGCAGGAAAAAGGAAAAGAGGAGCCAAGGGAGTGGCAGCCTGCTAGGCACAGTGTCTCAGAAGGTTGCAGATAAAGTCCCTGTTTTTCTGGAAGAAAAAAAAATCACATCTTTTCTGTGCTGTTTAATTTCAGTTTTTGAAGAAAAACTATGCCCATTAAACAACAGTATCCTGAATATAGAAAATTCTCCTAGCTTCCCTTCAATAAGGGCGCTTGACTCCCAAGTGCCTAGTTCTGGGCATTGGCCCCTGCATCACCACTCTGCCATTGATTGGTATCAATATCATTGATACTAAGAGTCCTACTGCTTCTTAAAGTGTACCATAGCTTGTTCACCTCAGTCAGCTCGGAAGCAGATAGGCAAAGTCCCACACACAGTGGTGTCTACTTCCAGGACTTCCTCAACTACCGTGCTGAGGCTCGATGGTAGTTCCCTTGTGGCATCCACAGAGGGAGAAGAGCATGTGTCTCACTCTTCTCCCTGGGAGGCACACAGTATTAGCACAAAATGGTGGCTTGGTTTCAGTGCCATCTCAGCACTTGATGTGAGCAGGGCATAGATCTCTCAGTGCTGATTTATGACATTACTTGTAGTTCCCTTGTACGAGAACTGTTACCCCAGCCTGCTCTTGACTCACCCATCCATCCAGGCAGCATTCCTCTAGCTTAGCTTCTACTGGGTATTTGCTTCTTCAGAGTTTAAAATTCTTCATCTCTTTCTTACTAGTTTGAACATATTGGGATTATGAATTCTGTCTTTACAGTTCCCATTGTTTTTAACATTTCAGTGTGTCATGGTTGCCTTCCATTGTCTACTAGGTAGATCTGGAAAGAAGGTACCTCAACCGGAGAATTTCCTCTATCAGACTGGCTGGAGAATATGTCTGTGAGACATTTTATTGATTGTTGAGTCTATGTGGGAGTCCCAGCCCACTGTGGGTGGTGCTACCCCCAGGCAGGTGATTTGGGGCTGTGTAAGAAAGCAGGTCAGAGGAGCAATGGTCCATTTTGGTCTCTGCCTCAGTTTCTCTTCTGGATTCCTGCCTTGAGCTCCTTCCCTGACATCCCTCAATAATGGACTGCCACTTAGAAGTGCAAACTGCAATAAATTCTTTCCTACCCAAGTTGGTTTTGGTTAATGTCATTGATCATATTAATAGAAAGCAAACTAAGACACAGTGCCTAACTATTTTTTATATCCTGAATACTATACATAGACTACTTTAAAAGAAAAATAGAGCAAGTAAAATAGCATGTCATAAATCTCAATACCAACCAGTGAGTAAAAATTTACATATAATAATTCATGTTTTAAGTTTTTTTTTAAATCATTTAGTCCAGTCTTGCTTCTCTTCTTGACTCATTCGTGAGAGTTTTGTTAAAATATTCAGTTTTCATATTTTCTAGTATTCCTTACATTTCTGTAGACTTACTTCTGTTAGCATCAAGTCTGTGTTACTGAATACTCACAAGTTCAGGAATTGTATAAGATTCTTTGTCTTGTACTTTGTTCCATAGTTATACAGTGTCCATTTTTATTCTAGTAATGCTAGCTTTAATCTTATTTTGCTAGATTACGTTTTTTCTTATACTACACTGATTTTTATGTGCTATTTATCTTATTTTTCATGCTTTCATTTATAATTTGCTTATGAGATGTTGTTTTAGGTGCTCTTTTTGCCATGTGTGAGAAATCTACTTCAGAGTCAATTTTTAAAACTTTGCATCTAATAGTCAAATTCAAACCATTTACACACCCAGGAGTCTGGAGGGATTTGTGTCTATCCACTCATTTTTCCCATTATGGTTGTCATTCTCCTTCTCTGTTTTATATTTGCATCATGGGTTTTCCTATTTCCATTTTTTAAAATATTGCATTGCAATAAATTTTATTCCTAGCCTGATTGTCTTAGGTGTCGCATCTGCCTCCCTGGGAGCTAGGTTCTAACCGCAGCTGCCAGGTTGAGAATGTGGCTGTTCTAAACTCAGGTTAGTGACACAGTGTCTGCAGCTCCTGGACAATGGCATGTGTCCATGTGTCTCTGTGTACAACTTGCTCAAGCTTCCATCCACCCAGAATCCTGTCCTCAAGAAAGGAGTAGCAGATGGACTTCACTTACATGGCAGAGGTGGGCATGCGCAGTGGCTCATTCAGCCCTCCACCTGAAGCAATGGAACCTGGGAACAACTGTCTACTCCACAACCCAAGAGCAACAACGTCTGTTTTTTAGCCGGTCTGACATTTTGTTTTTTCATTCTGCTCCTTGTCTATAGAAATTATTGTCTTTTACTCATTCCAGACACGTTATTTTTTTATCTTTTCCTTTCTTGCTTCATGGTTAGAGCAGAGATAACATTTTGACCTTAAGACTCTCTGTTCCCTTTCTAATTCTATGATTATGGTTTATACACTGCCTTCTCTCTCTCAAGCCATTCCTTTTGATTCTCAAAAGACTGTTTTGGAAGTCAGAAAGCTGAATGCTGGATGTTTCTTCTTTTCATTTTCTCTCTAATGATCTGCTTATCCCAAGGCAATGTAGATGCCTCTAACTGAGAAGGTAAAGAGGTCACAACAGAAAGGAAATAATAAAGAGTAAATGTTCAAAAATTACTATTTTGAGATGCTCTCTCTATATGTCCCTAATGAGGAATATGTCTCAATGCATTCTGTGTGCATGGAATTGAGCAGAGACTATTCTACAAATAACAGCTGAGATGGATTTAATAGAGATTATTGACTTCTTCTGGCCTTTTCTATTCCTCTTTCTGTTTGAGTCCAGGAACTTAAAAAATATAAAAAGGAAAATTAAGCCTGCTTTCTCCTTGCTGCCATATGTGAGACTAGAAAACAGAAGCAGTTGAGTTCCATACAGACTGTGAACTCAAGCCTGGGTCTTGGCTTTAGTGGGATTAGATACAGAGATGACACACCTGTATAACAGAAGAGGAAGCCTTCATATAGTTGAGGAGAATGCATGACTTTGGGGGAAAATGATGTCCTGACACTATAAAATAAAAATCTAATGTACTGGGTTATCATGTCCTGGCTACCAAGAAACTGAAATAATCCCAGCCAATAGCAGCACTTTGAAGATTTTGACTAATGTCTAAGTTAGCATCCAATACAGAATATGATTCTCTTGTAACCCAGTCCAGAAGTCCAGGAATCAAGGAGTAGAAATTGAAACACCACCACTCACTATTACCATTCATGACCCACTAGCAAAAATGTTCCTTCTAACCCCTTGGCTTTAGGCTGTGCTGACCAAGAAGTATTAGTTCCAAAAGGAGGAATTCTCCTTTGTCACTCCTGGCCACTTTCCCCAACCGAAAAGAAGGTGGTGACTGGGCTGATTAGATGACTGGCTTTAATTACCAAAGGGAGATTGAATTATTGCAACACAATGGAAGAAACAATATTTTTCATAGCTTGGTAATCACTTAGGGGGTCTTAAAACTACCATGACCTATGAATAAATTAATGAAAACTAACAACTCAGTTAATGCAGAACTTTTAATACCTCACACCTTCAGGGATGAAGATGCGGATCAATCCACCAGGCAAAGGACTATGACTAGGCAAGATGCTCACTGAAAGCAAAGGAAATATGCTAATAGACTCAGTATTAAGAAATTGTAGCTATGTGACTGAAACCATTTGAAAAACTGTAAAGTGAGATTTTAGTAGTTCTTATTTTGTTATATTTTAGGTATGCCTGTATACAACAAATATCGTTGCGCATGTTTGTGTATGCCCATTCATATATCTGTGAGCATGAACATGCATGTACCAAAAATCAATGCCAGATATCTTTGTTAATTTCTCTCCAAACATCTTACTGACTGAGCCATCTCTAAGGAGCCACAAATGCCTTTGTTTTCTTCCTTCTCTTATCCTTTATTGTATAACACAAGATATATTATTGTTAACCTTAGATCACCGCATCTGAGCTTTGGTTTATCAAGAGTAGTGGACATCACCTTAGAAATGTCTGCACCTTTTATTGGGAAAGTGAGCAGTTTCAGTAGCATGCAAGGTCACTGTATTCTGTGAGAAATATATCTTTGATATTGTCTTTCTTGGGATATTATGTTGATTTAAAGATGTACACAGCCACCAGTAGGCAAGGGAAGGACTGTGAAGGTCAGCTAGCTAGTCTCTAGCTGCCAGTTATTCAATGAGTCACTAATCAAGGTGTATCTGACTAATACAAATGTACAAATAAAGAAAACCAACACTGTAACTTTCCGTGTTCTCTTCTATAAAAGTATAAATTTTCTGAGAGCACAGTTGTGTGTACTACTTATGGTAAGAGGTACTTTGTGCTGAATCTAAACCATGACCTGGAGAGATGAGCAAGGAGAATGCAGAGGGGAAAGGGCCACCTTGAGGTCTTTTGAGTGCTGGTGTTGTCGTAATCCTGAAGGACACAGTCTCAAAACCCATGATACGAAATGCTGAAATCTTAATCATTTCAAAATTCTGAAAGTCCAAAATCTCTAAATATCACAACCCTAAATGATTAAATTGGCAAAAGATAAAAAGTTAAGATCCTAGAAATCGCAGTTCCCGTGAGGTTTGAGGGATGCTCTGTGAAGGGTAGAAAGTCAAATTCTGGGGAAGTGATCAGTGCGATCTTGATCATATGTAACAGTTGGCAAAGTCTTCAGTTGTATATTCCCACCTCTCTGTCACATGTGGTACCAGGCTTGCCTCCTTACGGAATAAAAGAATTTTAGGATCTCACAACCCTTTGATCAAAGGATAGTTACTGATACAAAATTTACTTGATGCTTAAATGGTGAATTTTTTTTTTGGTAAGATATTTGACATTTGAAGAGCATAGGTTTCATACTTTTACTGTTAAATCTAACAGAAAAATTAATCCACATTTAATATTAGCTAATGGAAGACAGTAGAAAAACTTCCCCATTTTTTTTTAAAATCAAGCATAAAAAGTTCTATCTGTGCTGGTTAGTTTTAAATAGGAACTTGACACAATCAAGAATCACCAGGGAAGAAAGTTTTATGAAGGTCTGTCTAGATCAAGTTGGCTGGTGGGAATTATCCTTATTATATTAATGAGATGGGAAGACACACCCACTGGAGGGGCGCCATTCCTTAGGCAGGAGAGACTGGACCATCTGAGAAGCGAGGGAGTTCAGGCAGGTACCTGTTCCCTTTGCTCTTAACGCGCCTGTGACCACCTGCTACAGGACCCTGCTGCAATGACTTCCCTGTTAGGACACCAGTTGCTTTTAAAGAATTGAAAATTATTTTTCCAGAATTACTGCTTTGGGATTTGGGTTTTTGAGAATTTTAGACTTTAGGGATTTTGATCTTTGGGCTTTTATCATTCAGGATTACCACATTCAGAATGTTATCTTTTGTCATGATAGGGGAGCCCTTCACTTAGCAAATTCAAGTTCTGGATTTGAAGTCTAGTTGCCTGACTTCAAAACTGAACCTTTTTCCATAGAGACATTTGGGCTCCCCAAGGGCAAATTCCAGAAGCTTCCAGTCCAGTGGGTCCCTTGTCTTATTTTCAGCAAAAACATTGCTTTCTGCACAAAACCTTCTTAAACACAGTCTTAGGAAATGTTTTCAATTTGCTGGTACCTCTGTATTTGAACTATTTCCAAAGGTTATACATTGTATTTAGAAGGAAAACAGGAATTAAAGCCACATGCCAGGCATCTTATCATTCCTTGGTTCAATACTTGGGCAAATCTCTTGAATCCATCGGGCTTTATTCTTTGGGAAAAAAAGAGCATTCTCTACTTAAATTCTTTGCAGCAGTGTCTGAAGCTACTTTTACATTCTGTGACTGAAGTTAACATGTGAAGTTAAGATTTGAATCAATATTTGTCTTTTCTAATGGCAGATTACTAGCTGCTTAGTGGCATAGGATCATTTTCAAAATCATTATATGGCGTCTCGGAGTTGATTTGGGAAGACAGTGAGCACTAATTCAGTATCAAGTTTGAAAGCCTGTAGAGGTATTAGTTGTATCTTTCGCACTGCTGTTTCTCCAGTACTGAAGATTACCTTGATGGGAAAATAAATAAGCGAATGATAGTTGAGTGGGATAATGAAGATTAAACAGTGTATTAATTTCCAGGACCTTTCCATGGACCGTGAGAAAATAACTTTTCTAGATTGTATACTTCTGCTCTTCCCACTTGTTGTTTAAAATTTTCCTTTGAATGGTTAAAGTCCCAGTCACTGTTCTCTGGATGCAGCCACCTTCTTATTGCTGTCGATTCCTGTCTACTCTGTCTTGAGCATGTGCCCTGGAAGCTGCAGCAGGTCAATGGGTTATGAAAACTCAAGGTCCTCTTGCACTCTTAGCTGTCTTGTTCCATCCCCAGTTCACTCAGATGTTAAGGTTTCTCAGTTTTCCTTCATCAAGAGGCTGTGAAATTTACTGACTGAGAAATAAACGCTTAGTGTTACTGCCATATCAAAAAGAAATAGCTATAACTAAGACTCACGACATGTTTAAAATATGAGAAATGAAATCTTTTCACTTTTATGTTTCTGTTTGTGATTTTGTTTAGTTATTTGTTTGTTGGTTTGTGAGTTAGGATCACACTAGGTAGTCCTTGTTGACTTGGAATTCACTATGTGGACAAGGCTGGCTTTGAACTGACCTTGCTGCTTTAGCCTCCCCAGTGTCTGGGCAGTGGAATTAAAGGTGTGTACCACCACACCTAGCTGAAATTGTTTAATTTTTAAGGTTCAGTATTCTTAACTAGCAAATTAAACTTCAGTGGAAAATATTCACAAACGTTTAAGGCAGACATTTTAAACTACTTAGGTGGTATATTTCTGGCATTCTTTCTTGATTTACTATTTTTAATATTATGTGTATGAGTGTAATGCCTGTGTGTGTGTAAGGCACAGGTGTCATGCAGTGCCCACGGAGGTCAGAAGAGGGTGTTGGATTCCTCTGGAACTGGAGTTAAGGATGATTGTTAGACACCATGTGGATGCTTGGAATTGAGCTCAGGTGTATTGCAAGAGCAGCCAGTGCTTGTAACCACTGAGCAATCTCTCCAGCCCGGATTTCTGACATTCTTATGTGATCCTAGAAAAGCTCTGCTTCCCTTCTGCTCATGGGTTGGTCTCTGTGTCAAGAGGCAGATCGAGACAGAGTTAGTCAGCATCAGTATTCACATTATTTTCCCTAGAACCTGTGAAGTCAATCCATTTCTCTACCAGTGTGGACTTAAAACTCTAATGAATCAATAATATAATTGGAGAAAGGGGAAAAAAGAAGGAAGAAGGAAGGGAGGGAAGAGACAGAACGTATATAATATATGTGCATGTAGATGTGCATCCAGTATTTATTTGTGGAATAAATTCCCAGGAAAATTCAAAATATCAAGATGTGGAATACTGGGAATAATGGAACCTTGTATCAGATTAACCTTGGGCAGCTTTCTTTCCCTTCTTTATTTTTTAGTATAAATAACTTCAGGACATTTGGAGTCAGTGAATGGGAGCCTTCTCTCTATTAAGGGCTGCCTAATGAACCACAGGAGTTCCACCTGCCAGTGATATTCAGCGAAGGCTCTGGGGTTGAGCCGTTCTGGCAGGCCTGCTCTGAGACATGAGTCCAGACTATTAATGCATTCCTGGGAGTGAAGAGAGGATCAAATATGAGCCTGAGAAACTTGGGACTCTTTCTAGAGAAAATAGAAACATGATTCTAGCAGAGCCTTCACTCTGAAACTCTTTCCGAGTTTCAAGTTTGCTAAGAGAAGCTATGGGCTTCTCTTCTTGTGTGATGACAAGCTGGTTTGTGTGTGAAACTGGGGCTCCAAGCCTACTCGCCCCCAAATCCAGACTTCAAATGTCCAAAGGAGCCAAAAGTAGGCACAGCATCTCTACCTTGAACATCACTATTATGTTACTGGAGGTTGGAAAACTTTAAGAGCAACTGCTCACTCACTGTGATTAGTGTCCATCAGCTTTTTCCTGTGAACCTTTTTAAGGTGAGTAGGGACAGGTAGATGAATTGTCAGCATTAGTTTTTAAAGACTCTAATATTGGTCAAAGCTTCTAGGCTTCTGATTCTTTCCTTTTTGTTTTTGTTTTTGTTCTGTTTTCCAATACATTTAACTGGGAGGAGAGTAGAAATGTGTATGTGTTCCCCTGTCTGACGCCAGAGGGCAGCAGCTTCCTGGGCAAAGAAAGCCAGTGGGGACTAAATTACATCTGGGAGATGCTGTCACCGAAGTGCCAAGTGTCTTAAACCCTGAGGAAAAGAGACAGACCCACTAAAATGGACTTTTCTAAGGAGACATAAAATCTTCATAAATCATACCTCAGTTCAAAAGAAACTATTGCTCTAGAGATCCTCAGAACATGAAAATCACTGATGCCAGGAAGGTATTTCTCCTCAAGGGTTTTCCTTCGAGTTTTTTGGATGGAATATGGTGAACAGAGACTTATTTTTAACAAGTGCACACACATGGCATCCTCATTCTTAGTGACAAGTACTTCTTATTTTTCCGAAATGTGCTTGGCAATCCCTGCAGCCAGAAAAACAAGCCTGGGAGACCTGATGTTCAAGGTGCGTGACAAGAACAGAGGAAGCTAGTCTGATTTCCCCATCTCTCCCTGTCTCATGATTCAAGTGCGGTGAACTCACATTCAGGAGTTTCTTATTTGGTCAAAAATCTGAATATTTTCTCATTTTCTTTAGTGGAAAAAGGAAGGAATCTGTGTATAGCCGAAGACAGGAATAATTCTATCAGGAGTCCCAGCTTTATTTTTTCCTTTCCTATGTGTGGCTTTAAGCCCAGTGCTTGCAGCATAAGCCCTTGAAATTCGAGCAGCTAGGAAGCTGAGGTTTCTGTTGGAATGAATATAAATGGCATACATAATCTACAATTTATTAGCCTGCTTCACTGATCATTATTGAGATTTGATTGTAATGCTTCGTGGCATTAACATCCTCTCTGTATCTCCCTAACAACATTTATGTTCAGTAATAATATTAGTTCAGTCCTTGAGCAGTGTTCTGCAGAATGAATTGGCTGAAACTCATCTTGCCTTGTTACTTCTAACAGGGCTCCTGTAGTCATGCCACACTCCAGCGACAAGCCAGACAGAACGACATCTTTTAAATATTGTCACTGACATATTTCATTGAAATGCTAGCCATTCGATTAGTGCTATGCACAAATGACAGATTCTGGAAGAGGAGTTGCTTCTCTGAGTATGGTACCGTAGCTGTTACACAAACACTGTGGGGGATAGAGAAGGCATCCACCAGCAAGTGCATGAAGGCCTGTTTGCCCCAGATCCTTCAGCCCAGGTGGGCATCTGTGACCCATCCAGATTCCCACACACCCCACTTGTTGGTATTGTACATGCTTTCCCTGGGTTCTGCATGATTTGCTACTAATGGCTGTCTCCTGCCGCCATGGGCCTTACAGCTGCCTAGAGCCTGGCTCCAGAGCAGCCCACAACTGATACCTTATTAGTGTGAAGTGCAAATACCCAGTTCTGTCACCTTAAGACTGAACAAACTGACACCTAATTTATGCTCCACAGACCATGCACAATCAAGCTGAGGTTGAGGTTTTGCTCCAAATCACACCCTTGCTTGGCTTCTTCCCTTTCCAAGATTGTCTTCCCACAATTCTTTTCTGGCCTCTCCAGGGATCTCTTCTGTAATAAATCACTTGCTAGGAATGTTTGGCACAAATCTGCTTTGGGAGGAACAGAGTCTCAGATGCATTGGGAGGCTCCTAAATCCCAGCTGTGTGAAAGCCTCAGAACTATTTTGCTCTGGAATTTGCTTGGCTACCACAGAAACATCTAGTAGCACAAACTGTGTGTGTGTTCCCATACATCTGGCTCTGGTCAAGGTCCAACGTCCCCTAGCAGCTTGATCCCTCTGTCCAAGAAAGGAACCAACATTTTCCCGGTTGCGTGTATTGTCAGTTACGATCGTGATTCCTGCTTTATGTTGTCGCTCATCATTCCAAGGCTGTGTTAGAAGATCTGTTCTATAGTTAAGGAAACTGGAGTTCAGAAAGGTTAGGAAAACTCAACAAATTCCCACACCCTAAAAATGCAGTTCAGACTTTCAACTTCAAGTTCAGGGACTTCTACATTACTTTATACCACCCAGGCCTTGATGTTCCCCTTGATGTTGAATACAAATATTCCTCAGAGAAGGCCACATCCTTATTACATCTAGAGTAAGGCTGAGACAGCCTCTCAGGCGCCATGGCAATGGCTAAGCAACCTTTCTGAATCTCTACTCACTGTTTCTCTTTACCAATATGACCCTAGTTCAGCATAATCATTCTGCCTCCTAGATAAGTGGATCCTAATTTCTTGATAAAACCAGATCTAAAATCAGGCCCTTACTGTCTTAACTTCCCCTTAGATTTATCTGAAGTCTGGAAGTATTAGAAGCCTTCTTCAGCCCACTTCTGAGATTCACCCAGGCTTCCTCTCTAAGTGCCAATCTCTTTTGTGAAAGCACACTAACTTGTTGCTATCATATATGTTCCTGGTGGTTTCATTATCTCTGTTTCTTGTTCTAACTAGTCATTTTATGATCTAGTTTCTCCTAAGAACGAATATTGCATTGCCTAGTATCATATTTCATGAACTGTTAGGCTCAATTCATTGTAAAATGCACATGTGCCAATAAAAAGTTTTTGAAATGGTGCTTTAAACCATGGCACGGTACTTTTGTGTCAGTCTTGATCAATGCCCATATCACTCACATCATGTTCTTGTGGCCTTTCCTGTATCCAAGGCTATGATCATGTCTGCTGACTTCAGTTACTCTACTTGGCTGGGAATCGCTAACTTTCTTGCTTGTGTCTCTGTAATAAAACTTAACTATTCTGCTTGCAAACATCTCTCTTCCTTATAAAGCTTGGTAGCTCTGCATGAAAATGTAGTTTCCTTGTTTGTCCTATATCAAATATTTGCTTCATTAATATCATTTTTATACCTGAAAGTACTATTCTTGCTCTCTTTGGCTTTCATTTCAATGCCAAGACTGTGCTAGAAGTTGAACAGAGCAGAGATAACACCGCCCTGAACATAAAGCAGATAAAGTGGTGGCCATTCTTTTGCAGGCTCAGGCAAGGCTGACAGGTGTGACTTTTACCTGGCCTAATGAGATTGTCAGAAGAGACATGCATTCCAATTTCAGCAGTCCTAGCACAGGAGAAAATGTGCATCTAGTAAAATACGTGGCGACTGTGGCTGTGATTCATTTTTAATCTTAAATAGGTTATCACTTTATAAGGAAAAAAGAGCTAACTTTAAAATTTTGCATATTTATATATGTGTATGTGTATGCACATGTTTGTATGGTGCTCAAATGTGGAGGACCAAGGACAGTTTTCAGGAGTTGCTTCTCCCCATCCATCATGTGGGGCCCAGGGATTGAACTCAGCTCACCATTGAGCCATCTTACCAGCCCAGAACTAACGTTTAAAGGAGCACAAATACATTTTTTAAAAAACAGTGTGAAGTTTTCTCTCTACTAAAAGAAAACACATTGGAGGCACATAATTTTCCTTCTATAGAAAAAATAGTTTTTATGCAAGGCAAAATATTCCCAGAACTTACATCTAAGTGCCGTTAGACTTCCTATCACCTATCAATGTATATATAGTTGCATTGCCTAGAAAAATATATTTCAAATAAATGATGTATTTTAGGCTTTCCATGTACAGAGATAGGTGAACAACTCCATCCACTACCAAGAGTGGCCCTTCCATTGGAGCCTATGTTAGATGGCTATTCCTTCTTAGTGAAGATAGTAGAATCTTTTGATGCCTTTTTACAGCTATTTTACCCAATTTCCAGACACTTTACTGATCACTATTAGCTAAGAATAGATTTCCTCTTCAAATGCCCTTGTCAACTGGGAATCTTGTCACCTGTAGGTAACCAGTAAATCAAGTAGGTAAAAGGGTTCTTACTTCATCTTCATGTCAGGAATGGCCTGAAGACAATCCTCTGTCACACTGGAGACCAGGTACAAACTTATTGTCCTTTCCCTTGAAGAAAAAAAGAGTGGTACAATTCATGCTTCAGAGCTTCCCATGAGGTCAGGCCTGAAGCCTCACTCATATTCCAACTTGACCCAAATCTCCCTGCCTTAAACTACCATGCCCACAATCTTTCCAGCACACCACACATCAGTAATGCACCTGCACAGGAACTCACACCTCTAATTCCAGGCCCAAAGGAGCCCAAGGGAAAGGGGGCTATTCCTTAAGGTCTTTAGTTTTGTGTTTTGATTCGGTTCCTCTCTTTCTCCATGTGCACTCAGTGCTACTTACTACAACTGGATCAGGAAGACAAACCAAACCAGCCTTCCCTTAAATAAACTCCCTCTGTCTCTAGACTCAGCCTTGCTTAGAGGAAAGAGGAGGAAGAGAAACTGCACTATCTACTTATGCAGCCCAGAGTAAGGAAACACAGGTTTCACAGGCTGCTCCAGAGCTAACAGGGAAAGGCTCAGGGAAAAGTTCCTTTTGAACTCTGAAACCTTCTAAACATTTGTCTATCCTTTCAACTTTCTTTACCCTCCTGTGGGGTTCTAGATGGATGCTTTTTGGGATCCTATCCTCTCTCCATTTGCTGTTCTTCTGAAATCAGCCACTCACTTCTAAAATCTGTGCAAACTGTTTTTCAGGACCAAGGAGCAGGGCCTGATATGCAAATGACCTTGAGAGCCTGTTGGAATACAAAATCTCCATAAATGACGAGACTCTGATGAAGTCTGCAACAAACAAAAACCAAGCACCAGGCTTGTGGATCTCGATCAGAAGCAAAAGGTACAGTCAACAGCCGCAGAAGAAACTGGAAAGGCTGAAACTGGAAAATCCCCAACTGAAAACAACCTGATGCTATTTCTCCTTACTCCAAGTCACCTGCATTCCTTCAGTTGCTCCTGCCTCTTAGTGTGACAACCTGCAATAACCCTCTTTCTTTTTGCAAAGGCTCCTAGGTAGTGAACCCTTGCTCTGTATCTCAGTGACTGGCAGATCTATGTACACTGTTTAATTTACTCTGCAACTCTTCCTCTGCTAACCATCATTGTTTTTCCTAACGTCTCTGTTTTCCCACATCATCAATGTTATGTTGGCTGCGTTTTCTCTGGGGAGTTTTTCTAAAAACACACCTCCAAAGGATTTTAATCAAGATGCTCTATGTTGGAAGAAAAGCAATAAAATAATATCTTTTGGGGTCATAGACATAGGCATTTCTCAGAAGTAATGTTTATTAAAGCTTATGCTTATTTAATCTACCCTCTAAAACTTTATTTCCATATATATACATAATGTGTGCGTGTCCACCGCATATTTTGCTGGTCATTTGGTTATTATACCAACCATTAATATATATATATATATCAAATTATTCTGTTAATTACTTAATTATTCTGTTAATTACTCTTTAAATTCCATCCTGTAAATTATGTACCATTCCTTCAACACAAGGTGTTTTGGCATTTTTTTAAAGTATATTTAGCTTTTATTTACAATTCCCAAATTCTTTTAGGAAATTTAAATATTTTGTTTTTAAGTTTAGAAAAAAATCTTCCCTGAAACTCACTGACTTAGGAGCTCTCTATTGAAACAACTTTGATACAACTAAGTGCTTCTTTTTGGTTTGATAAAAATTGGAGATTCTGTTGTGACCACAAAGGCCTACAGAAAGAAAAGCTTAGTCTGTTTTCCAGTCATGATGAAATAATTAGCCCCAGATACAAATGTGTTCAGATAAGAGATTCCAGATCCATCTAGTCTCCATCCAAGTCTCAAAGCTACCTGCTTTCTCATAAGTCCAAAGTATCAAGGAGGACAAGGTCTGGTTTTGAAACAGTAGCGGTTTATCTTCTATAAACAGACATATAGTAGTAAGTTTAAAGTTACAGAGTTATGGAAACAGTGCTGGAACTATTCAGCTGCAAAATGGTGCAGGACAGATACAGAAAATGTATAGACAAAAGTGGCCTGTGGACTAATAAAACTTTATTTACAAAAGCAGGTCAAAATAGTTGGTTCATGAACCATAATTATCTTTAATTCAAGATGAAGAGACTGTTATCTAAAGATTCTTTTAAAATCTCTGAACTAGAATATTTTATACATAGAAAACCCAAAGATACAGGGAGAGATAGAAATAAAAATGAGAGGACCTGAATTGACCAACTAATTTAATAGTTTTGCTATTTAAAGAGAATTTTCTAATGGAAGAGAGACAATTTTACCCTATTACATTTTTCCATCTGTGTTCTCTTGTACCTGATTCAGGAATTATGTTTTTCAAAGTGATGTGATGCCTTCATTCTCAGCAGAAAAGTCAGAAGAATCTTGATATATCATCTCTTCTAAAGTTATTTTCTGTTCTTCAGAGACTCCTCCAGCTCAGCTTCTATCATGAAGAAGCAGGTAAGTGGAGAGAAAGAAGACAAACAGCTGTTTGGTTTATACTGGGTACCATTTCCCAGGTAACAAACACATCATATGTTTATTTCTCTCAATAATCCTATGAGGTATGAGATATTATTATGTCCATTTTAAAGATCTGGAAACTGAAGCATAGAGTGTTCTTATTTAAGTAACTCAGTCAGAAACAATTAAATATTAGAGGTAGGGCTAAAACTCAATCCTAATCTTTTGTTTTCCCAAATCTGCTCCATAGCAAGTAATTTTGCCATGGCCCTCAAAGAGAGCCCAGACTGCTGGAAGAACTTGCTATAAACTTCAAATTCAAGACGTTCTCATGCATTTTGCACACAACTTCAGGAGTGTCACACAGGTCTGAACGAAATGTCAAAGGCTTTGTAGATCCTTTTGGGCTCCCTTCTCCAAGGACAAGACACATTTGTCCTAAGATTTGCCTTAGAAGCAGGAATCACACTGTGCTCTCCATGCCTATGAACCCCTTAGCACATTATTTGGTTGCTTTTTAGTCATAAGACCAGCTCTCTTGCTATGCTGGATGGAGGAAAGAGCAAGAGAGGCTAAATCTTCTCTGAAAACCAGCTTGTTAAAAAAGATTTTCCATTTATTAAGCAACTCCCATGTGCCAGAAGATGGGTTTCGTGCTTTAGATGTGTGCCCAGGAGTAGATTCATTACTGTTCCAGCGCACTAAAGAGGGTATTATGCCTCATTACCAACGCAAAATAACTTGCCTTAATCACACACCTACCAAAGAAGGAAGCCAAACCAGAGAAGCCCAGAATGACTTCCACAGATGTAAATGTAAAGGCAGAATTCTGTGTCCTACATAAAAACAAATGGCAACCTCTGTGATGAATATTTATACCTTAAAGCTCCTGGTATTTGTGCTGTATACATTGTCATCATTAAAAATTTGAAGGTAAATATTTATAAACAGCTGTTAGGGAAACTAGACTTCTTGGGAGGAATTTCAAACTCAAATTGCTGTTTAGGGGTTTTCTTTTAAAATGGAAATGTGCAGACTGACTCTAAATATAAAACTTCTTCCTCATGCAATCCCTTCCTTTCACAGCCCAGCTGAGGCTCTGCTAGAATGTAGGACTAAGGATCCAGAAAACTACAGTTTTGGAAAGTCTGTCTGTAAGGAGATACTCGTCACCCATTGCAATGGCTAAAGCAATAAAGGCTTATGATAGCAAGGATTGTAAAGCATCTGGAGTGACTGAAATACTCAAACACAGCTGATGAGGGTTAAAAAATAGAACAGGAACAGTGCAATTCCTTTGCTAAATTATTTGGATGGTTCCTAATAACGTTAAGCTCATTCATTTTTCCTACTATCCATTAATTTTACTTCTAGGTTTTTACCCAAGAGAAACAGAAATGTATATCCATCCAACAAAATATAGAGGAATATTCACTTCTGATTGAATTCATAAGCCACAATCTAAAGGCAGCCCAAATGTCTATGAATCCTTGAATACATAAAGTGATTGTGCTGTGGCCACACCATGGGCAGTTAACAACAGAATGGAAACAGGTACTGATGCAGACTCTGGTATGTACTATTACATGGACATCCTAAAAATGTCAATCTGATTGAGCAAGGACAAACAAAAAGAGATGACAAATCGTGTGGTTTTATTTATGGGAAATTCTGGAAAGCATGAATGCCTTTGTAATGACAGAATGCCAGGCCAGCCTCATACTGGTGATCCTCCTGCCTTGGCCTGTTTAGTGTTGGGATTAGAGGCTACCATAGCTGACAAGTTCTGTTTCTTGATAGGTGGTGTGTTCCATGGGTATATGTACTTGCCAAACCTCATTGAAAGGCATACTTAAAAGTGTGTTCCTTTTATTTAATGTAAATTAGTCCTCAATAAAATAAGAGTACTGGTAGGAAAAGCAGAATCATTTTCCCCCCTATTTTTTGTTCGATGAATGTCCAAATTTAGGAAGGTTCAGGAGATGCTCTGGCTCTTTTTTCCAAAGGCATAGGCCTCTAAGAACATGGTTCAGTCTTCTGATCTCTTGTACTTGAAAGACCCCACCTAGCGAGAAAGAAATGCTTTTGAGATCTTGTGGCACAGCTCCAGCTTTTCCAACTTTTTGAGGGAAGGTGGGCAAAGGAGTCGTCTTACCAGCACTGAATCCTGGAATCTCAGACAGTGAGAATTCGTATGAGATTGAAGCAGAGTCACTTTTTAGATGCTCGTGTTTTCAAGTGGATCTGATGCTAGTTTGGGTTATCGTTAGAATTCCACCTGAGGTTGAGAGAAGGCGAGCACCGGATGCCAATCTAAGTGGGCACACTCCACACATTTTGAGTGGGCGCCCTTCTTCTGAGACCGATAAGCTCACTGCTCTGAAAAACTTCTGGGACTTGTGAGCATGAGCAGAAGAAAAGAGCAAACCCACAACTTGGGATTCTGATGGAAATACCGCAGCCAATTTCCCCACAGCCCCACAGGTAAGTAACCTCCCAATCCGATCCTCTCAGTGAATTGGGAATATATTAATTTGGTTTACATATTCTTATTTTTTAAATAAACGCTTGCTGTGAAGAAGCACCTCCCTTTGCCTTTCTTGCTCAAGTCAAAGTGTGTGGCGTTACAAATACCCTCCCAGAGAGCCTCCAAAGATGCAAACCTGGCAGAGGAAAGAGAGAACATAAAAACCCGTGTCTTGCAAGTGCCAAGAGAAGAAACACTCAAATTAGCTGGCGAGTAAACTGTTCAATGCAATATTGAGGGGCAGGCTGAAGAGCCTAAAAATCATTTCCTATGGAAGAAACATACATTTTCTTCTCCCAGAAAGCCGAGAGGCCAGGCCTTGGATGCCCTCGGATTTGTGGGCTGCTAGGGGACAGAATGCTTCTCAGTGGAGGCTCTACAGCCTCTCTGCTGCCAAGAGGCTCGCCTGTGCGCCGTTCCAGGGCATGGCCGGAGGCCAGGGCCCTGCAAGCAGCAGCCACCCTCGGAGGAGCACCTGTTCTTCCACGTCTGGCATCAGGGAGGTGCCATCCTTCCTCTCCTCACACAGCCTGCCCCCGCCCCGCCTCCCACCGGAGTGATTCCATTTTGTCTTTCCGGATAGCAGGTACCCGCTGTTCATGAGAATCCGCCAAGTGTTCGGGGAGAAAAAATCCATGTCCAGCAGGCGCACGCATCCCTCGCCTTGACGCACTCTTGCATCCCAGGTATCAGTCAGCAGTTGGCTGTGTGACATTATGACAAACACTCAGATCCTCAGTGACTAGATGCGTTACCCACTGAGTCTGAACCTCTGACGTCTCATCAATCACCCGTTGATTATGCTGGCTTTGAGTCCCCAGGCTCAGCTTTGGGCTGCAAAGAGGATTTATTGCAAGCTGAACATCCTTATTTCCAACGTGGGCAATGTTGTCTAGTTTAAAATGGCATAAAGCAGTTAGAAGTTCGCACTCCCACATTCAAACTGGCCAGCCTTTTTTCTTACGGCAATCGGGTGCACTCCGGACACAGGAAGTTGCTGGGCAGTTTTTCTCTTCTCCATTTTCGCACCATTTGTGACAAAGGATGAGCATGCTTTATTGTTCCTCAGAGTTAAGACACCATCCCAAGGAAGGCTGTGGCAGTCAGTGTGTGACCATCGAATTGGAAAGGACACTGGCAATGAGTAGCCTACCGGCATTGCAAGGGACTGTTTATTAACTAGCATTGATTAAGCCTAGGTAGTGTGTGATCAGTGATGTGTGAGAATGTACCCGGCATACAGTTAGGAAAAACAATGATTGCTGCCCAGGAAAACCTCAAACTCCAGTTTAAGAGATGACCACCCAAATCTTTATGTAGCAAAATATTGTCCAACCTCTTTGCCTGGTAACAGTAACGCTCTGTCGACTGACCACAAGAGACTGGCTTCCTGTAGCCTTAGATTACTCGTGGATCTTCCTTCAGATTTGGATTCATCAAATTTTTCTGACCTGTAGCTCACCCTGACTTATTCCGCTGAATCAGGAGTCAGTAATATTTTTCTACAAAAGGGAAGACAGTAAAGATTCGTGGACCACAAGGAAAAACTGAGCAACTATTCATGCTTGAAAAGTTAACAGCCTTTTCTACATTGTACATTTAAGAACATGTAAAAACACATTCTTAACTAACAGACTATGCACAAATCAGTAGTGGGCTAGGCATGACCCAGGGATCTGCTGAACTGTGGCATAAATTCTAGTAATCTTTCACAATCAAGGTCAAATCCAAGGTGCTGGGTGAACTGGGTTTGATACCCCTTATCAAACACTCTCCACCATCTGAGGAGTATCTAATATATACATTTCTTTCAAGCAGCTCCCTTAATAATGCATAATTATCACCTACTATGGGAAAAAGAGAAAGAATATAAATTTTAAGATCAAACAAGTTCACTTTTGTGTCCTGATTTTCAATGTATAGATGAGTGACACTATGAAAACACTGCAAGTCTTTGAGTCTTGGGTTTCCTATCTGTTCAGCTGATATAATGCCCTAAGAATAATTTATCTAAAAATGAAAGGAAGCACTCAAAATTGTTTATTTCATTGGGTATGTGTTTTGGTTTTCATTTCTTACATAGATTTTATAAAATTATATATATATATATATATATATATATCCCTTCTTTCTGACAGCTCAGTTCTTTGAAGTCATGGTATCAGGTTTCTATGGGCTGCCTCTCTAGCCTCTTTCTCCCTTCCTATCTCATTTATAGGATAATCTCTATTCAAAGAGCATCAAGAACCCATATTTCTGAAGACGTAGTATTTGCTGTTTTCTCTTTGTGCATCATCATCAGTGTCATGGTTTCTGATAACCTGTACTGTCATCATTAAATTTAATCTCCTCTGTAAGGTTTACAGTCATTATTCACTCAAAGACCCCTCAAAGTAAAACTGAACTCAATTCGTAATCAATGTTAACTCCCTATCGCGATTGCCTAAAGGTAGTCTTCCTTCAGAGTTTTGCTCTTGCTTTTTAAAATTCTCATTCGTCCCGTCAGACAAGCTAGGAAACTGGGAGTAATTCTGAGTGCTAATCTTTCCTTCATGTAGGTAGCTAAGATGTCACCAAGTTCTACAGACTTTGTCTCTTAAACAGCTCATGAATTCCTCTGTCTTTTTGCGTGCTAGTCTATGTGCACCTTCTCTGTTCTATTTCTATCTGTAGTGTATACCTCAAAGTGATGTTCTCACAGTCCAAACTCTAAGTTTGATCACATGACCTCCACATTTATTGTCTTCTCCTTCCCCTTAGCATTTGCTGACTCCCAAGGGAAAAGCTTTCTCCATTCTAGCGTCTAGGTTTAACCACAAGTTGATTCCTTCTCCATCAAACTGGATGGAGACTCTTAGCATCCAGTTAACCGCTTAATAGAGTTATCTTGTTTGTCTCTCTTGCAAGATTGTAGGATACATATATATATTTTTCATTTTTATGTGTATGAGTGTATTGCCTGCGTGTATGTAAGTGCAACCATGTCATGCAATGCCTGTGGGGAGTCAGAAGAGGGTGTCCAATCTCCTGGAACTGGAGTTATGGAGGTTGTTAGACACCATGTGGGTGCTGGGAATCAAACTCGGATCCTCTATAAGAACAGCCAGTGCTCTTAAGCCACTAAGCCATCTCTCCAGCCCTGACTGTAGGATCTTTATGAACACCTTATATGTCTGAGATAACTAATCTTTAACAAATTAATAATACATGCTCAATTCAAATGCTCAGTGAATAAATAGATGAATGTTTCTCATGCCTCCTGAGTTACCTGATATTTAACCAGTGACTTTAAGTGAAAGTATTAATGTTCTGTGTAAACAATGGACTGTTTTTACATTTCAAACATTTAACATCCATGAACAAGGTATCCAGGTCTGTGTTTCCATATTATTTGGTCTATCAGTTTTCACTCTCAATCCTTTAGATATGAGATTCAGAGTCTTATTCAGGTAAATCCAAATACAGACAACCAATTATAGCAATAGCATGGCAATAAGAAATAAATAACTTTCTCCCCAACCAGGTTACAAAAGAACTGGGCCTCTAGGAAAACAGAATTAAAAGGCTATTTGGGATTCAATTTCCATATGATTTAGTAGTCATGCTCCTAGGTATTTGTCTAACTAAATTAAAAGCTTTATGCATACAGAAAAACTTGCACATGAATGTGTATTACAGGATTATTCATAATTGCCAAACTTGGAAGGAACCAAACTGACCTTCAATAAGTTAATAGATAAACTTAATATGTCCAGGCAAAGGAATATTGTGGGAGTGACTTAGTGACTTTTACCTAACCTTGTAAACAAAAAGTTCATCTTCTGTTTTGAGACCATTTAGCACCATCTAAGCTTATTTGTAATGTAAAATAAGTTTGTTAGCTTTATGTCCTTCTTTTAAACTAAAATACTACATTGATTCCTCATAACCCTTCTTTTCCCTTGAGCCAGAACAATGCATGTTATGAATATCAAAAAGACTGCAAGCAGTGGTATTTGTTGAAAGCAGTAAGTATGATTCCATTTGTATTGCAAAGAATAGATGGGATTAGATTGATAACATCTGTTGGTGCTTGTGTGTGCTGTTCTAAGTCAGCAGAGGTCAGAAAGGGCAAAGTAATTCTCTAATAAGATAAAGATCTGCTTTTATTTCCCCCATTTTATGCTGGATGTATGTTTTTAATAAAGAAAGAGCAAGGCTTCTGTTTTAGAGTCCAGTACCACGGGGAATCCGAAGAAAAAAAACTTCTCAGAACAGGTTGGGCCACCCTCCTTGGCTAAAATGAATGCTAAGAGTCAGTCTATTCTGGTTCAGGAATTGCTGAAACATGGCATTGCAATGCTGCAGAATAACATGCAAAGTCAATGAACTATCAAGTCATCAAATGACTTGTAAAATCTTTAAATATATATTTCTTATTTTTTTAATTTTATGTGTATGAGTATATTTCCTTCATGTGTGTAAGTGTACCCAAGTCATGCAATACCCATGAAGGTCAGAAGAGAGCAATGTATTCTCCCTGGAACTGTAGTTACAGGCAATTATTAGCTGCCATATGGGTGCTGGGAATCAAATCCCAGTCCTCTGCAAGAGCAGCCAGTGCTCTTAATCTCTAACCCATCTCTCCAGCCTTTAAATGCATACTTTTAAGTGGAAAAAAAAAACTAGCTGATCTGTAAAAGCATCATATAGTATAAATCCAAGCATGTGATATTTTAGGAAAGACAGAACTATGGAAACAGTAAAAAGATCTATGGTTTCCAGGAAGCAGTAGAGTGTGGGATGAATAGTCAGGAAACAGGATTTTAAAGCAGAGAGAATACTCTGAGGAATATGAAATGGTAAACACAGGTCATTGTACATACACCCAAATCCCTTGCACAATATCAAAAGAGAACCAAGGGATACACTCTGAACTCCTGATGGTAATGGTATGCCAGATGAATTAATCAGCTGTAGGAAGTTTGTGTAAGATGTGACTGAAGGACTCTCCCTCCTCCCAGCAGACACCTTGGCAACTCCAAGCATTCACAATACCTGCAAAAAGGGGACTGACTTCTACAACTTCTTGAATAGATAAGCTTCCTGCCTACTGACCAGATAGACAGGGCTAATGACTCACTCTCCCAGGGAGTTAGTTGTTCCCACCCTGCCTGAGCAGCTCTCTCTCCCCCTCTCTCTCCATCCGGATCTGGAGCCAGGCACACCAGCCCAGTTCTGGAGCCCCAGTCCCAAGATGAGGGTGATAGTCTCCCCCATCTCTTGGGGGAGGGTAGCCCCCCAAGGGGGCTAGCATTTCTCTACTCCCGAGTGCAGAGAAGCTAGTTCCATCTGGTCTTAATAAACCAGCTTCCAGCTGAGTCTCTGGTCTCTCTTGTCTACTGCGTCTCTGGAACCCAGAACCTTACAGTTTCCTGTGGTTCAGGAGCTAACTGTGGGAGTGGTAGTACTTGGTAACTCTTGGTAACTTCTGCCCAATCTTGTTACAAATCTAAAGTTTCTCTATTAGAAAAATAAAGCTTAACTCATCCATCCTTGGTGAGATCAGACTGTGCATTAGTTACTCTTTATGTTGCTATTTTGAAACACAATGACCCAATGTAACTTATAGAAGAGAGAGTTCATTATGTCTTACTGCTCCAGAGAGTGAGTCCTTAATGGCATGGCAGCAGGTGGCAGGAGCTGGCTGGTTATGTTTCTGTCTACACAGAGAGGAAACAAGCAGTGGGATTAGACTATAAATCCTCAAAACTCATCCTCAGTGATGTCCTCCGTCAAGACTGCATATCCCCATGACCTCCCCTAACAGTCACTAACTGGGGACTAAGTGTATTAAACACCTGAGCCTACGGAGGACGTTTTCCCTTTACACTACCACAAGTTGCAGATTAGACTTCACAGACGTTCACCTTTTTTTGAGCTTCTTATCCAGGCATGACATACAGTCCTGCTGACTTTTCCAAAACTTTTCTGACACTTACAGGAGAGGAGCATGGAGGCAGGACTTTTAATGGGAGAGGAAGTAGGTTAATTCAAACACAGACTATAGCTGCTGACAGAAAAAAAAAATGAGCCTGAAACAAGTTGACAAGAAATCTCATCTGCCTTCTCATCACTGCACCTAGGGAGATGGAAATTCGCCAAAAGCAAATTTTTCCTACTTGAAAGATTTGTCTGTGTGCCAGCTTTTAATTCCCTGGAAAGGAAACAAAATGTTTTCAGCGCCTTGTACTCCTTGTATTAGTTTCCTGCGGCTGCTATAACAAATTCCCAGAAATGAAGTTGTTAAGAGCTGCGGACACTCATTCTTTCGTGAACTGTGCCCCTCTGACGCTCCAGGGGAGTCTTTTCTAGCCTCTTCCGACTTCTTATGGCTGCCAGCAGAACTTTGCTTCCTTGGCAAGTACTTAATGACTCCAGCCTCTGTCTCTGTCTTCTCTGCAGCTTTTACTGGGAGAGAGAGTTCACAGAGATGATCCAGGATCCCTAATTATATCCACAATGACTGCTATTCTCAATAAGGTCACATCCAGAGGTTCCAGGGAAAAAGAGGTGGACAGTTTTAGGGGGTCACGGGGAGTCATAATTTGACTCAGTATACTCAATGAATTTGTTTTTCTTAACTCTATATAATGTGTTTCTCAAAATTACATATTAATTTATAATCTGCAGTTATTTCATCAATTCAACTTATTTATTTAAATAGGAAATAAATGAAAGAATAAAATGCCTACTCACTAATGCTTTTTCTATGTCACAGCCATGCCCTGAGACATATGGTCATTCCTATTGATCAAATGGAGAAACTGAGTTGGGATGAGGTTTACCAGCACTCCTCACAGAACTTAACCTTGCTTTCCCACACAAGGTCCACTTGTATGGGAAGTGGGTCAGGTGATGCTAATGTTGCTTCCCTGAGCGCCCCACTTGGAGGGGTCCACTCAAATGGAGGTTGGCATGATCTACAATTTTTCCTCATTGGTATATCAAACTTAATACCAAAAAAAAAAAAAATAACCCAAAGAACTCACTGTGTTTTTCTTCCTAGGAGAACTAATAGGAAGGCTGACTTTCATTGTCAACTTGATGGGTTCAAAATCACCTAGGACTTAGACTTCTCAAAGTATCTGTGAGAATGGATACAAAAAAGTTTAACTGACATGGAAGACCCACCATGAATGTGGATGGTGTTGTCCCACAGGTTGAGGCACTGGGCTGAATAAAAGGCAAAAGCAAGTGGAACACCAGCATTTATCTCTCTCTGTCTCCTGATGGTGAACACGTATAGTGACAGCTCTGAAAGCTGCTCTTGCCATCACAGCTAGAGCCTCTCTCCCAATTATCAATTCCCAACCAGGATGGAGTGCATCCTCAAACTAAGTCAAAACAACCCTTTTTTCCATGAGTTTTTGTCAGGTATTTTGTCAAGGCAATGAAATAAGTAACCAACACAAGATGGCAGAAGAAATGCCTTCAACAGGAAGAAGTTCACTTTGCTCCTTGATTATTAGTCAGAGTAAAAGGGACACAGGAATATACCTGGAACAGAACAGATTAAGAAGGACTGAGGTTCCAATGGAAGGACTCAAACTTTTGCTGTCAGTGGTATAAGTAGAAAGCAGCAGGCTTGCATCTTGCAGAGGGAGACGGACTCCTCAGATTGTTCTCTAATGAACATCCTGAGTTTGAGCAATTTACAGAACTTTTCCAGGGTAAGATATCTAACTCAGTAAATCAGGCTATTTCTGCATTGCTCCTCTGGTTATTAAAGAGTACTTGAGAGAATCTTTTTCACTGGGTAAAGTTTATATTAATACCAATTTTCCTTGCTACATATTTGCCTACCAAATGCTCACTTCTCAAAGACACCCAGGATTGCATCACATCTCCCTATGGATGTCAAAGATCCATCATGATCCAGGAACTAATCCATACTGGTTTTCTCCTCTATCAGAAAGCTGGGAGTGAAAACAGATATTTTGAGTAATGAAAGTGTTCCCTTCTTATTTCAACTGGGGCTTCTTACTTTGGGATTAAGCATTATGTTCAATTACCCATCCATATTTATTTCTATAGAATCATGAACCAAACACTAACAGATCAGAGGTCATTTTCCTTCTTGCCATTTACAATGTGTGAAACTCCTCAACAAAAGAGAGAGCAAATTACTGCTTTGCTGAAAAGATGAAGTAGTTCATGAAATCAGTGGTCAGTATTAAGAGAAGTCAGTGGCCTCTTCAGTTCTACCCCTCCAAGTGGGGTGCTCAGGGAAGCAACATTAGCATCACCTGGAAGCTGAAAAAGCATGCATATCCACAGTCCCCAGGCACCATCTGCTTTACCCTCTGGAATAATGTCCTGAGCCTGTCATTTACAAGGTTTCAAAGTAATGAAACATATTGAAGTTTTAGAGATATTCCTCAACAGTGACAACTGTCAAAATTTAGTGAGCCTCAGAATTACCTGAGGGTTTCCAATAGATTGATAGGCTCCATCACAGGAGACACAAGAGTCTGGGATTCATGAGTGAGGGGCAGGACTAGAGAACCTGCACATCTCCAAGGTTTCTACTATTGATGCTACAGGTCCAATGACCACAGTGTAAGAACCACTGTACTACAGCATATCCACAGGTAAATTTATGATTTTTTTTCAATCTCTTTGCCACAACTGAAGAAATGAATTAGGAGATGTTTCTAATAGAAAAAGAGAAACAATATAAGGCTTAGCAGATTATACTTAGGACTGACATTCCCATTAGCCATCTTACTATGTAAGAGACAGTACACCTGTTCTCTGCAGATGGGAAATTACTGCATTTCTTCATGAATTACTTAAAATTACATTTGGATTTTCTTATGTATATGAGTGTTTTGTCTGCATGTCTGTAAATGCATTCACACCATACAATGCCCATGGAGACCAGAAGTGGGCATCAGATCCCCTGGAACTAGACTTATGGTTTGTTGCTAGCCCCTATGTGGGTGCTGGGAACTGAACTTGGGATCTCTGCAAGAACAGCTAGTGCTTTTAACTGCTGAGCCCCGTGGATCATACAGTTAATGCTGGTAATTGCTCTGTTTGTCTTTTCAGCTTGAAACATCAATTCCATTTCTCTTGGCTTTCTCCATCAGACTCACCATCCCTCACCACTCCTACCCTATGGTACACTTTGGTTGCACTGCCTAATTAGCAAATTAGCCAGAGACTAGCTCCTGTCTCATCAATGAACACTTTTTTTCTCTTGATTTTAAGAGCCTCAGGAATCTTATTAACAACCACTATCTTTAACCATCTATTTTGCTCAGATTGCGACTGATTTTTCATATTGGCTACTATATTTACTTGAAATGCTTTTCCCTCACTCAGAACTAACCCATCCTTTAAGACTCAGAGGAAGTCATACTTCTAATTTAGGCTCATACACGAGCCACCTTCCCATCCACAGCACATACTGCTAATTAATCAAGAAACTCTTCTAAGATCAGATACCAGATATGGCCTCTCAGTTGAACTTAATGCAAAATTCTGAACTACTACTACCAATTAATATGAGCAAAGAAGATGAAACCTTCCTTTTTTTCACAGTATTCTATTATTTTGTGTCTTTATTATTCAAACTATCCCAAAATCCACAATCTGGCACCTAGACTTTGTTGTAGACTAAATGAAAAGCTTCTCTGGGAGAAGGATAAGCTCCTAAGGGTAGGTATGTTACCGTTGATCTTATTACTTCACTCTGTAGAAAGTTCCACTAAGTTTTTGGCTCTCACCTTTGTGATTAATACTAAAAATATTTGATGAGTGTGACAGTTTGGATCTTAAATGTCCCCCCAGAATTCATTTGCTCAAGGTTTGGTCCTGGATACAGGTTAGATCATAAGGGCTCTGACATTACTCATGCATTTATTGATTCATAATTTAATGGGATATTAAAGTTGATGAAAACGTTAGGAGACCAGGTTTAGTTGGAGGAATCAGGCCAGTGAAAGCACAACTTAAAGGTTATATTTTGTTCCTACCTTCCTTGTTGTTGTCTTTTGTTTGGGGGGGGGATGATCTTTTTGAGGCAGGATCTCCCTGTTGCTCCAGCTGGCCTGGAACTGAACTCACTATGTAGACCAGGCTGGTCTGGAACTTGCTATATAGACCAGGCTGGTCTGGAACTTAACATGTAGACCAGGTTGGTCTGGAACTTGCTATGTAGACTAGGCTGGCCTAGAACTCAGAGATCCACATGCCTCTGCTTCCCTCCTGAGAGCTGGAGTTAAAGGTGTGTGCCAAACACCTGGTGCTTGCTGTCTCTCTGCTTCCTGGCCAACATGAGGTACACAGTCTTCTGTCACCACATGCTGCCTACCATGATGCTTTGTCTTACCACAGGACTAGAAACAAAGGCACCAAGTGACCATGGGCTGAAACCTCTGAAACAGGAGTCAAAATGAATATTTCCTTCTTTAACTTCATTTTTTCATGTATGTTGACACTGGGATAGAAAACAACTAACTAACACAAGAAGTAAATTCCTGAGGTTTCTACAGAATGAAATAGAGATAATCCTCAACTTTCAAGAGGTAGAGAAAACAGGAACTGGGAATTTACATCAGCTTAAATGCAGTCAGGGTTCAAAGAAGTCCAAAAATCACGGATTGTTTCATATAAGAATAAAAGTAGATGGTACCAGCAACAGTGACACAATGCAAATAACAAATCTTGTCTTAGTTTGAATTAACTTTTACAGGAGCTATTAATTTTAATCTAAAATAAAGTCTTGACCTCAACTCTGTTTTATCCTTTTCATATCCTGACATGCAAAATACTAAAGGAGATGAGGGGGAGGCACAGAGGCTGTGATTAAGTCTGCTCCCTGCTTCCATTATCTTCTCACTTTTCATGAGCTCTAATTTAAACATCTTATTTATAGTGTAATGTTCTTAAGAGTTTTCTGGGAGTATTTAAATGGGGATAGTTAATTGGGACTGTTCTCGCAGAAATCAGCTTCAATCTCATCTTCCCAGGCCGTATCTCTTCACTGCTCCTGAAAAATAATGTAATTTCCTCTTCTTCTTTGGTCTAATTTTCACGTTCACTGTTACTGTTCTGAATATCATGACCTAAGGCTGTATGTGCTTAATAACTTTTACTCTTAATATTATTGCTGTTATTTGCAATCTCCACATAAATTTGTTTCTAGTACGTCCAAATATTCTTGAAACAAAAATTAAATAACTTTAAGAAGGGAATAGCTTAAAAATAGTATGAATTAAGCTAGTCATGATGGAACACACTTTTAATCCCAGTGGAGACAGAGGCAAGCAACTCTCTATGAGATCTAGGCCATCCTGATCTACACAGCGAGTTCTAGGCCAGCTGGGACTACAGAGAAATGCTGTCTCAGAAAATAAGCAAACAAAAAAAAAAAAAAAAGAAAGAAACATAGTATGAATTAGAAACTAAAAAGTGAAAGCTCAATGCTACTTAAATATACATATTCATTAAATGAACTTAGAAAATCAATAGAAATTATTTTTCTCGCCTTCTCCCTATTTATCACCAGATTTTAGAAAATGAGACCTAGGGAAAGAACTAGGTCTTGGAAAACATGCATGACCTTACCATAGAGAATGTTTAGCCTGTCCTGATTATTACAAAATCAGAACAGCGAGAATATTCACAGAGAAATTTTTTCAACTTCATGAAAAGTGACTCTCCAGTTACTTCTCCAGGTTGTAAAAGATCTAGGTACTAAATACAAGTGTCTCACTTATGATCCACAGGAATAATATGATGCACGTGGAGGGTGCCACATGAAAGGGGTTGATGTATAGACGAGCTCTCTTGTTCTTTTCATATACCTGTCTTAGTGTGAGTTCTTCAAAAGCAGTGCCTGAGATGAGGTCATTAGAGAAGTACTCCAGGAGAAACTGCTAGAAAGATGAACAGGACAAAGAAGGAAAAGAGACTGGATGGGGCAGGATTTCTGGTGAGATTACAACCACGGCTCGATCCACAAGGAACTGTGAATGACATGTAGAGTTCACCCTTCCTGAGACAAAAGAGCGGACAAAATTCATGCTCACCAAAGACCAAGAGAGCGACTGCGGAACTTAGCCTCTAAGCCCGCCTGCCTGCCATTGTCTCTGCTGAGAGCATCCCCAGGGGTCCAACAAGAGACTGACAAGGAAGATTTTTGGTACTAGGGGGCATATTCACCAGTCACCTATAACAGCTCCTTGCTACTTCTTAAAGATGGGTTTTGGGAGCTGGAGAAATAGCTCAGTGGTTAAGAGCATTAGCTGCTCTTACAGTGAACCCAAGTTTGATTCCCAGCACGCACATGGCTGCCAATAACCATCTATAACTCCAGTATCTGGGATCTGACACCCTCTCCTGACCTCTGCAGGCATTGCCACAGAGACAATGGCAGGCAGGAAGGCTTTGTCATCGCACTGCCCTCTCTCTTGTCCCACGCCCCCATCCCCCGCTCCTTTCATTTCCTCTCCTAGGCAGTTTCCCTTTCTGCTTTCTAGTCATATGTATCACTTTTCCATCTCTACTTCCCACTCAAGATGCCCCTTTCCAGTTGCATGAACTACACAGACCCAAATGTAAATGCAGACATATGCATAATTTTTAAATATATCTTAAACTGTTATATTTATGTTTTATTTTATGTTTATTTCGTGTTCTGCCTGCATGTATATAAGTGCACCACATGCATGTAGTGCCCATGAAGGCCAAAAGAGGGCATCAGATTTCCTAGAACTGAAATTATAGATAGTTGCTAGCCACCCTGTGGGTGCTGGGAACCAAACCTGGTTCCTCTGAAAGAACAGCAAGTGCTCTTAACTGTGAAGCCATCTCTCCAGCTCCTCCAACCTACATATGCATAATTTTAAATCTAGGTAATACATAAAATAGAAAGTGTTTAGGATTTGTCTAAGTCTGGCTTATTTGACTAAACATAATAATCTTCAGCTCTGTGCATTTTTTTTTCCTAGAAAGCTTATGGTTTCATTTTCTTTACAGCTTCGTAAAATCCCATTCTGTATATGTTCCAAATTTTCTTTATCTGTTCGTCTGTGATGGGCATCCTGAATATTGTAAATCTTGCAGCAATAAACATGAACATGTATATATCTCTGTGATGTCAACCTAAAGTCCTTCAGGAATGCAATGGCTGTGTCACATATAAATTCTATCTCTATTTTATGAGAAAGTTTATTACTGATTTCCATATTGACTACATAAGTTTATGGTCCTATCAGTAATGAGTAAGTTTTCTTTTCTCCACAACATCTCCCGCATTTGTTGTCACTTGTTTTCTTGATGATAGTCATTCTGACAGTGGTAAGTTGAAATGTGAATTTGCATTTCCATCATGGCTAAGGATTTTGAACATTTTTTCCAAGTTTTCATTGACCACTTGTATTTGTTCTTCTTTTTTTTTTTTTGCAAAAAGCAAAATAATACAGGTTCAAATTAAAGATGTATAAGAACAGTCTCACAACGTTGAGATTTATCTTAAAATAAATCTTCTAGACAGGCTGACTAGACTCAAGTGGATGAACTTGCACTAAGTGGCATCTGGGTACACAAACTTGATTCAACAGGCTTTAATGTATACATGGAATCTGCTGTGGGGGGCAATAAGGGGTGCAGTTGAGGGAGGAAGTATAAAGAGGATTAAGATGTTTTGTATGAAGTGCACAACAATCCAATAAAAGTATACACTGAAACAAAAAATTATTGTATTTCACTTTTTGAGAGATTTAAGGAGTTCTGTGTGTAGGATTGTGTCATCGGCATATAGGGATAATTTTAATTCTCTCCTATTGCCTTCCGTTTCTTTCTGGGTTTGCTGCTCTAGTTAAGGCTTTGAGCACTGCATTACATAAGGGTGGGGACAACAGGCATACTTGTCTCACTCCAGATTTAGAGAAAATTCTCTGTTTTCCCAGAGTCAGTTTAATGTGTGCTTTAGATTGTCATACGCAATCTTCACGATGCTGAGTTGCGGCCCCTCTATTCCTGGTTTGTTCAGGGACTTTGCCACAAAGAGACAGTGGACTTTGTTGAAGACCTTTTTCTCCAATAATGAATATGATCCTGTCATTTCTGTTTTGTAGTCTATTTATGTACTAAAAATCTATTAACACACTGATTGAGCACGTGTTCATCAGAGAAATTGGCCTATAGCTACTTTCTTGTATCCAACTCAAAATGGAATTTCAGAACAAGTCTGAAAGTATTCCTTCCCTTTCAGTTTCATAGAACATTATGAGGAAAGCTTGTGCTAATGCTTCCTTAAAGTTTTCAAAGATTTCACCACTTAATCTGTCTGGATTTGAACCTGATTTTTTTTCTCTCTCTCTTGTTTTTACCTCATCGATTGATGTGGATCTGTTTAACTTGTTTTATCTCCTGGATTTAATTTTGGCAGGAACATATGCCTAGAAATAAATTCTATACATCCTTTTTCTGGAGAATAGACTTTCTAATTATTTGCTAATGACTCTGAATTTCTAGCAAATCCCCATCCTTATAACTCTATTTTTTTTAATTTGAATCTCTCTTCCCTTTCTTGATTAGCTTGAGTTTGCCAATCTTGCTTATTTTGTTCAAAGAATCAGCTAGGTTTTGATGTATTGTTGTTTTGGTCTCATCTTATCCATTTATACTCTGATCCTTACTATTTCTTGCCACTTACTGATTTTACTATTCTTAATGCCTGTGATATATACATGCATGTGTGTTTACATATGTGTGGATGCGTGTGCACGTGTGTGTGCGTGCGTGTGGAAGCTAGAAGCTGACATCTGTTATCTTCATTACTTGCTCTCCAACTTACATCCCTTGAGGCAGGATCTCTCCCTTGAGCCCAAAGCTAGACAATTTGACGAGTCTAGCTGTTCAGCTTGCTCTGGGGCTCTTCTGTCTCTTCCTCCTAAGGGTTGGGATTACAGACGGGCAGTCATGCCTGCAGAATTCATGCAGGGGCTGGGAATCAGAATTCTGATCCTCGTGCTTACATTGCACCCGTTTTTATCCATTGAGTCATCTCCCTAGCCTAGCCACCTACTTGTTTGGAATTTGTGTTGTTCTTTTTTTTAATCTTCTAGGAGCTTGAGACGTGCTATTAGATTATTTCAGATCTTTGTGATTATTTTTTGTCTATTATTTTTTCTGAGACAGGATCTCCCTGTTTCTCTGACTTGCCTGCAACTCACTAAGTAAACCATGTAGGCCTTAATCTCACTGAGATCTATCTGACTGCCTCTAGCCCCTGAGTGCTGGGATTAAAGATTTGATCACCATGCCCCCCATTTTTTAAATTTAAGTATTCAAGGATGTGTTGAAGACTTTAAGTCACTGTAATGGGAGTAGGGAATTCTGGACTGTTGTCTTTCCTTTGCTTTAAGACTCTACAGCCGTGAAGGACCGATAGGTGGCTCTGGAGTTTGATCCACCCATTGGCCTCATGCTCAACCACTATCACACCCAGGGTAGTTCTCAGTTCCTAAGATCTCTCCCAGTTTCTGAGGACAAGGCTATTTCTTCCTATGTACTTTGCAGCCTGAGTTAGATTTTTATTGCTTGCACCCATTAGGTTGTCAGCTTGATACTCCTGATCACCACAACTGCTTCTCAGAGTCTTTCCTCCTCCAGGGAATGTGGAAGGCCAGCTTGAGGCTCCTTGATCTGCTGTTATTCCCCAGCCTCAGGACCCCAGGGAAGCTCAGTTTTAAACAGTTGATTATCTCTAAAGATGATACCCAGAAGCAGTTCTCCCAGTCAGAAACTACGACAAAATGAGATTTCTCTGTGCCACTGACTTGCCTGATGGACTAATCACTATATTACCAAACCCACAGCTGAATTTTAGGCTCCTGAGGGACATAGGCTTGTCTAAGGACAGTAATCTTTTCTCTTTGGAAGCAGCTCTTGTCACTCACATCCCCCAGTCAAGAGCCTGCATCACTGAAGCTGTGATTGATTCATATCTCCATGTCCCCTATCAGTTTTTTTTTCTGTTCCTTCTCAGTATCCTTTCACTTCCTTTGTAGATTTCTGAAGATCTTCCATTTCTACTTTGGGGATAGAGTCCATTTTTTCTTATTCTGACTCCCTCCTTTACCCACCCACACAGAGGCAGCCCCTAATCCTCCTCCTTATCTAGATCTGACAGAATGGTCTTAATGGCCTAGAGTGTTGAATCTTATACTGTATCAGATCAGCTTTGGAGAAGAATGATAACCAGATATAACAGCTTTCTCTTAATGTGAAGCACTGGTTTATACACCATACATCAGCTTAGCAACAGAATGACAGACAAGCTTTTTTGACTGAAGTCAATAGTGGAAGAGTGTTCACTTTTAAAATAATGAGTATACTAAACTACAAGTTCAGCTAAGTTGAATATATGCATGTTACAATGGTTTGAGCATGTTTGTCCCCTCAAAAATTCATGTTACCTACCAGCTATGGGTTCTAGGCCCAGTAAAATATGCTAGATATGAATTGTGTCTTTTGGAAAATCCAATAAGAAAAGTTGTTGATTACTCACATAACATCCATGCTACTGTATACCAGAGGGCATTTCCTGCCAAGCCAGTCATTATTGCAGCTTGCAGTCTTCATCGCTGAATAAAACTGTTGGTTACATTTTTCCTTCGTGGTATGCGTAGAAGTTTCCAACACTACGAAAGCTAGTCAGTAGAGATGATGGTTCTAGATCAGTACTAGGGTGACTTCTCTATTTCCTATGACCCAAGTATGTGAATCCGAGGAGAGAACCCAATACTATTATTCTGCTAAATGGACATGGCAATAACTTTATGTCTATAAATTAGTTTGGGCACATGTCACCATCATCAGAGAAGTTTCTTTTGGCAGAGGATAATGGTTCAGGCAGAGAAGCAAGCAGAAAATGAGACTTGGAGTGCTCAGTTCTAAATGACACGTCTATATCATCCCCCTTTCTAAAGGCTCAGGAATCATTATGGAAGTGGGCGGAAAGATTGTACGAGCCAGATGTCTGCAGTGAAAAGGCATTTTCTAGATATAACAGCATCATTGCACATATAAACTCCCAGAAGCTGTGCCTGCATGTACAAACATCCACAAGATCATGCCAGCCAAAATCCCAGCGTGGATGGTGAGGAACTTAGGAAGTTCCGCCTTTAGTCGAGGAGTTACTGATAACTGATGGCTGTTGGGGGAGAAAGAGTTGGTCTTCTGAGAAGCTACCTATGTTCCAGTAGATGATCGTACACCATGTACATACTGGCAGCACTAAGTGGACTCAGTGAGTTGTTTTTTTTTTTAAAGAACACATGAAGTTGAGAGGGGAAAGTGGTGGAGGGAACTGGGGAAGAATGAAAGGTTTTGATCAAAATATATTCTATGCATGTAAGAAATTCTCTGACAATAAAAAAAAAAAAAACTTCAATTAACAGTGCCAGACAGGAGAAACCTCCCTTCAAGTTGTTAGTGAGGGTAATCCAAAAGACTTCTCAAACAACACAGGCTATTGCCACAACCCTTGATTGTTTTGCAGAACTTGAAGGTAAGACCCAGTTAGTGAAGACAAGACTTCAGACACAGGACTTGGAGAAATGTTGCTGGAACTAACTTGGAAACCTTCTCCCTGAAGGTTTCATAGTATCAGAGAATATTATGCAAACTGTTAAGGGAGAAAAAAATCAATCAGTGGTTCACCCAGCTGTAAACAATGACCAGCACAGCAAAGATTTTCTACTGGTGAAGTAATGTCACTTTTGTCTTGGGGTAATCAACTGCTATCTAAACTTAAAACCCACTCAATGGGAGAGGACTCATGTGTGATATTGTAAACATAGTCAAATATTCATGTATGGAAAAGTCATAGATTCTAGAGAAATACCTATGTCTGTCAAATCTCTAGACAAATGTAATTTCCTGCTATATTCTAAATATGTACCCTTGTATTTACAGTCAGGTACACTAGTTACCTCTCATCAAAGAATATTCTTTTTGCAAAAGATGGAAGCTATTACAGAGTTCCACAACTGGACAAACGCAGACACTAAGTATCTGTGAGACGCACAGCCCTGTTGACACAGCTACAATGAAACCTCTATACAAACGGCTCAGGGAACATAGAATAACAAGGGGCAGAAAGAATATGAATACATCTCTCAACTCACCAGCAAAGTTTCCTCACACAGCAGATAGTGATAAACAGAGAAAATCACCACGGCCAAATACACAGAATAAGAGACTGAAGACTTCTGTATTAAAACTGCCATTTGGGGTTCAGAGATCGTTGTGGAAGAGTGGTAGAAAGACTGTAACGGTCAGAGGTGATAGATGACCACAAGGAAACAGAGTTTTCCAGGCAACTGGGAATTTGTTCATATGTAATTACAGCAATGATGACAAAATGCATAAGATCCATGCAAACTCAACCGGACAAAAACTCAGCATAAACATGGGGAATAGATAAGAAGTCCCAGAGTTAGCTGAAGAACTATTGGAAATTGACCACAGTTTGGTGAGGGAGAGTTGATCTTTAAGGGAGTGATGCTAGAAAGGTTGACCAGGCTCCAGTGGATGAACTTACACTGAACGGCTTCTGAGGACACAAACTTGACTTGATACTTCCTAACATATGTGACAGAATGCATGAAATCTGATGGGAAGTTGGCTATAGAAAGGTGCAAACAGGAGAGGAATTCTAAATATGATTAAGATGCTTTATATGGAATACACAAAAATTTAATAAAAAATAGGAAAAAACTCATTAAAATTAATAATAATACTTGTATTTGTGAAGCTGGAGTTGTGGATTACTGTAGAGCATGTATTTAGCATTAATGAGGCTCTGTACTCAATTCCCAGCATACACACACACACACACACTATTACCAATGCAGTAGTTGAGAAATAGGGTTCAGTAGGAAATGTTTAGGCCATGAGGCTCAACCATGATGAATTCATTAGTGCTGCTATAGAAACAGTTTGATGTTGTGGATTTGCTCTCTTGTCATTCTGTCTTCTGCTATGTGGGGACACAATGTAGAGAAAGACACAGAGAATTGATCCTAGAATTTCCAGCCCCCAGAATGTTGAGCATATATTTGTTTCTTACAAATAACTAACATCAGATAGTCTACATGAACAGACTAATGGACACAACACGCATGGGAAGACTGAGTTGATTAGAGGATCTCTCAGAATCATTCTTAAAATACACTGGAGTTAAAGGAAAAAGCATTTTATGGATTCCTGAAATTTTATCTTCACACTTAAATTAGCTGTATAAAAGAGTGATCCAGTGACACCATCAGAGTATCAGCTGCATAAAACCAGTGACAGTTCTCTTGGCTTGTAATCTGGGAAAGGAAACTTCGCAGAAGTCAAGGGAGGTCTGGCAGAGTCAACCTCATTCTTCATGTTCATGCTTAATAGAATCTGCTTGAAAATATTTTTTGACCATGATTAATTATCTGTCTACAGTTTACTGAAATGTGTTAAAGCATTCATATAATAATGTTTGTTAGACAGGTCTAAAGATTGTGTGTGTGTGTGTGTGTGTGTGTGTGTGTGTGTGTGAAACTCGTTTTGCTGCTATTTTCTACTTCTTGACAATTTTCCCTAGAATATGTTTCTTTTTCCTCATAAAAAATTTCTAATGAAGAAAAATATTCACTTCAAGAGAGCAAAATAGAATCAAGCACAGGAAGAGAAGAAAATAATAATGAGATTAACCCAGTTTTTGTACTTGCTGAATGTCAGGACAGTGCCCACAAGAATCTTCAAACCCACTTTAGAGATGAGGGAACCATGGCAAGGAAGGATTACGCTGCTGGCCCATGTCCACAGGACAGTAGCTGGGAGCTGGGTTTGGAACTGGGGAGAGGGGTGTGTCAGACTGAGGTATCTTCGCTTCTTTAGGCCTTGAGGCATAAATAGAAAATGAGCAGGAACAGGCAAGTTTGAGTCTGAAGTCGTTGTCATGCACGTCCACATTCTGTAGATGTGTGACGGGGAGTGAATGATTTTCTCTCTCTCAAACATGTTTTCATTATCTGAAATATAGGAATGCCAGCAATCAGAACTGGCCTCTTTAGAAGGTCATATAGAATCACAGATATAATCTGTAAACTATACAGAGATGTTTAAATCTATAATAGTAATATTTTCCACTTCCCCCTCTCTATTCAGGAATAAAGATGGAAAATAACTATGCTTCTGTAAGAGCAGAAAACTTTGTATGTACAGTAAAAACACTGTAATTCATAACATACAGTAGTTTCAGATCTGAGTTGGGGTGTTCCAGAGAATATTTGTTGGCGTTCTATCATGTGACAGTTTGCGAGTGTGTGTTCAGAACCAAGGCTGCAGTGAAGATGCAACACAGGCCAACACACCCAGGCCCATCCTGTCCCCACTGCATATTAGATCTTTAATTCCTATGTGGTCATTGTTTATTCAAACCCTTTTACTGCTGTCAATTTCCGTGGCTCCCACATTCAGTTACGCTTGTGTGGGTTTATAACCCACAGTTTGAGAAACTAGGTTCTACTGTCATGATCTTCCGAGAAGCCTTATGACACTCACCTCCAAACGGTCCTACCCTATGAGGTGGAGGATGAAGTATCTCCCCATGAACTCCTTTTCTTCGTTGATCAAAGTAACCCGAAGCCCTTATCTGCCCATTAGATTCTGATTCCACATTCCCATGTTCAGAGAATCCCACAGACATTCTACACTGAAGCATCAAGGAGGCTGTACAGTGGGAAGGAATAAATATTTGGTACTGGTTTGAAACTGGCCAAAGCCCAGGTGGAATTAGTCACAGCAGTAGTGACTGGGAGGGACAAGTCTCTTTGAAGGGCACCCTTGGCACAGAACTATGATATGATTATGATCTGTATCCTGAAATTCATACTGGAGATCTGGTCCCCAGTATAACAGCTTTGAGAAGTGGAGGGTCTATTAAGAGGTAATTAGGCTGTGGGGGCTCCATCTTCATGAAGGAACCTCTGTAGTTTCGAACCTGGCACTTTCCCATTCTCTCCTGCATAGGTGCTCTTGTATGCACCTCATCCTTTTGCTTTCTGCTGTGAGTTAAAGCTGATTTAGGCTCCTGCCAGAAGTCAAACAGATGTGGTTGTCCAATCTTGAACTTCCCAGACATTAGAACTGTGAACCTCTTTTCTTTGTAAACTACCTAGTCTCAGATAATTCTGTTATAGCTAAAGAAAATGAGCTAAAATAGTGAAAACTGGTTAGTATAGAGAAAATAGGCAGTTGTCTATTTTCATACATTTTGTGCCAATAAAAAAAAAAACTTGATTGATGAGATCACTGTATGTTAATCAAGCTTTTGGGGGGCCTATTAAATTAGCATCAGCTTTTAAATCCATAGGAGTGTTGAGTATGTTTTTAACAGATATTATTAGTAAGCAATAAAATACAAATTCAGTTTATACTTTGTGATTCAAATGCTCTCAAATAGGAAAACATTTTTACCAAACTACTTTGTCTGGAAAGAAGACAGCTCAGATGTTTTAATAACAGGAAGCTAAACTTTTTAAGAGATCCTAACCCTTGTTCCTCAACACGTATCACATTAGTATACCCTGGGTTGTATTGCTACTGCATGTTTAATTTTAAAAATCACTGTTTGATTTGCTGACTTGAGTTTCATTTATTTTTTAAAAAAATCATTCCAAAGTTGGAGAGATGGCTCAGTGGTTAAGAGCACTGGCTACTCTTGTAAAGAACCTGGGTTCAATTCCCAGCACCTGCTTGGTGGTTAACATCCATCTATAGCTCCAGTTCCAAGGGAACGAATCCCCTCTCATTGGATCCACAGATGTACTACATGCAGACAAAACACGCATACACATAAAAATAAAAATAAATAAATAAATCATTCAGTGAATCTTGGTTTGGGATTAGGACTGAATTCTCAAGTTCTAAAATTACTCTAAACATACTTTTACCATCTTGTATTACATATTTGTATAAAGTGGTATATTCAGCATTGACAATTCTAAAATAAAACTTTTTATTAACTCTGAAGATACTCTGCATCTTGCAGTGTCAAATGATCAGCCAAAATTTCATTTGTCATGTTAAAATAAATAAGCATATCCATCTTATTTGTATGCAAATTTTAAATAAATAGTAAAATTATACACACAAAAAGGCAAGAAATTCTAAAAATCGGTCTTATATGTTATCTTTAATCTTTAAATTTTTCAATAAAAATTGTCTTACTATGCCAGAAGTATTAACAGCATTATTAGTTATTAGGTGTCACTAATAATATATTTAAGGCCTATTTGTTAGGTCTTCATTTTAACATAACAGATTTGAAGTGTATTTTATCTATTTTATTTGACATTATTGTACCTACTCAGTCATACTTTATAACTGATCTAAGATATAATGCACCTATTATCATTAGTTCATAATTTAAATATTTTATATTTTAATGCAGTTTTTATTCTTTTACAGTTGATTAGAATTCAGAACTATTATCATTCTATTATATATACATTGTTTCTTTAAACAAAACCAAGAAAGGAAGATTTTCTGGAGTCCAGCTGAAGTAATGATACATGTGACAAAACAGGACTCTGTCCTTTTAGTCCCCATCAGCCCTCACATCCCCTTGTTTCTCCTTATTTGGTGGCAAGAATTTTGTTTGGCGTTCCCTCTCCAATCTTGGTTCTCCACTGTAGCTCTGTAGTGAGGCCCTAAGCCTGTATCAGAGAGTCTAGAGGAAGCAGGAAGGATTAAGACGCAGATTATATATGAAGAGTCTGACTGGAAAAGAAATTCCATTATCACCACACTAGAAGCTGAGCGTCTTTCTTCACATCAAAGGACTAGAGAGAGGGAGAGAGAGAAAGTCTTCAGAATGGACTTCCTTTCATTCCCACTTCAGTTCACCGCGGCTGGGTGTTCAGTACTCTAAGACCTTAAAAGAACTTGAAGCTGACTTTAGCACACTTGCGACTTCAGCTCAAGCAAACCTGACAAGAAAGGACAGACGCTTCAGCAGATGCAGCTTGTGCAAGACATTTTTTTTAACCAAAAGTTGCTGATTTTTCTTTAAAAAAAAAAAAAAGAAGAAGAAGAAACCTTTCCCCTGATGAGATAAGTTTTAAAGTGTGAAAATGTTGACATTTTTCTTTACACATCAGAGGTTTGCTGTTTATTTTTATTTATGTTTTTCAGCTAACATAATTCTCCTATGGTGGATCATGTAGGCAATATTCAGATTCTGTCAAAAACCCTGGGCTATTGCCATGGTTTCCAAACTTCTAGCACTTGAGTAGGCTTACCAGGGGCACGGTTTCCCCACTGTGTGAATTGCTACAAAATTAAAGCCGGGCCAGTGCTGGGATTCTGTTGACAAGCTGATGAGCCTGTGTCCTCAGAGTTCCTCTCAAGTCTCACTCAACCTGTCAGAGACATCTCTAAAATTGCTGCCTAGGGAGAAAATTAGGACCTTGCAAACACCTGAAAAAGTTGTGAAAGAGAGGTGAGAATTATGAGCAAGTAAAAGAACTTGGTAGCTACAGCAGCACCCTGCAAAGGGAAAGCACACTGGCGACCTCATCTTCTGTGCCCACCATGGCAAGAAATTTACAGCAATTACAGCTACACATCTGAAATGAGGGTATTCTATCAGTCCGGGGCTGAAAATGTCTACCGTGAAACAGCATTTAAGTCGGTTTACTGAGCTCGGTAGGGTGAGATCAGGAAGCGGAGGCAGAAGGAATTCCGGACCAGCTTTGGTAGATAGGGAGACTGCCTAAAAGGTTGATTGCTTTATCCTTCAATGTGGTGGAGAAAGCAAAATCCAAGGAGAAAAGTCCAAATTCTATATGTGCAGTGTGCTTCTCGGGAGACCATCCTTTCCTTTTCCAGAGCAAGAGCCAGAGAACTGCTGCGTCAGCACCACCTGGGAACCTGATAGAAATGCAGACAGCTCACCTACTGAATCAGAAGCTCTGGGCGTATGCTCAGCAATCTGTGTTTTCACAGGTTTGCCATATGTTCCTAATGAACACAAAAGTTTAAAAATCACTGCTCCTGTATTGAGCAGAATCTATTACCTGTACTAATCTATTCTCAACAGCACAGGATGTGCCCCAGTGCTGACGTTTTCTCAAAATTTTCCCTGCTCCTTCAGCTATGCTTTCTATTTCTCCCCATTAACAACCATTCTTGTGTTAAATGCTGTTTTTATAGCACAGCAGAACGGAAAACACTAAACCTCATTCCCCACAAAGACAGTAACCTAACAGGAAGAAAGCAGTCCTCTGTCAGGTAGCTCCCCACACATTTCAATATCAGCCACACATTCCACTCTTCCTTTTCCTTCTGCAAAAGAAGCCATTAATCTAATATTCGCTGCTGACCACGCTGAGCAGTTCTAGCCTCCATCAACAGCATCGTGTGTTTTGGCCCACAATAAGGCCCGAACTCTTCTCCAAACGTCCTTATGAGAACTCTAAAAACTACTTTAAAAGTTCCAATACCCCAGGCGTGTTGGAACTAAGAAAACTAAGAACAAGACCATTAAAAAGGGCGAGAAAAATAATAATTTAATTTATGACATTTTCTCCCCCAAACAGTACAGCGTAATGGGGACTAAAGTCATCTCAGGCCTTCTCCATCGGGGATCGAAGATTGGGCCAAAGTGCAGCATTTGGCTTTGGGGAGAGAGGGCCACCGACAAGACCGGCTCAGTCTCCCTGATTAGAGCACTTGGTAGGAACTGGAATGCTTCGGGTGCCTGGAAACTAGTGAGAAGAGTTCGGGGCATGGTAAATTTCAATAAACATTGAGAGCCACATACCATGCTTGGGTAGGACATGTGTTTTCACAGCAACAGTCTAACATGTGCTGGACATGGTTCCTCATTTTTTCTGTGGCCTACACTGGTTTCTTTCCAAGCAACAGTTTATATCGGGTAAGGACAAGACCCAGACGACATCCCTTCATGTTCACAGTTGCAATGGGTGTTGCAAGGCATGGACTCATGTCCTTGATTAGAAACCAGGAATTCCTACCTTTCTTTCCTATCTCGGGCCTACATATGTGAGGGTAATTTCTTCTGTTAAATCAAGTATAACTTAATTGAGTGCTTTTCTAAAAGTAGATGATAGATGTCCCCATTTAATTTCTTAGATATGTGGATTCCATGATGGGGGATTGGCTCATTTTATCACAGAGCTGGCTCACTAAGATAGCCGTGTGGCTTTGTCACCAACATGCCCGGTAACTTCATCAACGTGGAGATAACCACATGATCTGGTTTCTATCTTGGTTGATGCCACCCTCAATATGGGGACAGACACATGACTTGGTCACCATCTTGGCAGTAACATTTTCAAAATCGTGGTGACCTATGAGTCCTTGGCACCATCTTCATTAATTCAACCACATGACATAATTCAAAATGACAATGCCCAGAAACTTACTAAGCTCTAGGCGATCATGAAAACCTGGGAATTATCTGGACTGCAGGCATTTTATTCAGATTTCTTAATCCTCTTGTAATTTTTTTTTCACATTGGATTCTTAATGACATCATAAAAGTAGAAAACCTAGAGATCCCAATGAAATTTCTATTGTATTAAAACAAGAGGTAATACCAGACCTCCATGAAGGAAGTTTAAATGTTAATATTGTTTTGGCCTGTTTCTATAGGGGATTATTTTGGGGTTTAATTTCATATATGATATACTTTCTGGACTTTAAAGAACACTATTTGGGGTTTTTGATGTTGTTTTCATCACATTTACTTGCTTTTAAGGGGCTATTTTGGATTTCGGCATTTTTTATGTGGTATGTAAAATGCCTATTTTTAATTCTTACATTATTTTACATGATATCAGTTTCTCAAAGGAAAAAAAATTCTGATAACATCTCTTTTCAGGTTTTTCTAGGTACCATTATTTTCTATGTTCTTTATTCTCTAGAATATGGTACTCTATCCAATATTATATATGGTAATACACACGCACACACACACACATGCATATTCTAGACAGACTGAGGCCTCTTTAAAAGAATTCACTCTGAGAGCTATCAGACTTGCTTCTTATGTAATTCAAGAATTTCTTATGTAATTCAAGAATTATTTTTTTAATATGGACTGACAAATTATAACTTAAAATAAGAAAGAGCAGCCCATGAGTAAGCCAGATTAGGAAACCTTCCCTAGCATATAACCATTAGAAGTTGGCTGACTTCCCTAAATAAACAGATGTCAATATCTCCTTCAGAGGTGTGGATGGTGGGTCCTGCATAGGCAGGATGAGATTAACCAGGCAACATACAGAAAGAATCCATAAGGTCACTGGGAATTAGAGAGTAACCTTGGTACAGTGAATAATCCCAACAGATTCCTGTTTCTTTAGGATCACTAATGAAAAAGAAAAAGATACAGGCACCCAGGCCCACATTGGTAGAAAAAGGAAGGTAATAACTAATCCAATAGGTGACACTATTTTCATAGTCACTCATAGGGAAGGGATAAAAGAATTTCCAAAAAACGCTCTGGAGAAGGAGGCAGGGAAGATTTGGAAATGTTCAAAAATATCTTTTTCATTACGTCTTTCAGGTTGTCTGTCTCCATTAATAGACACAACCAATTATGGGTATATGCTTTCATGCATTTGATCACCGCAAGTATACTCAGGGGAGATATTAGATTTGACAGTTGTAAAGGCAGACACTTCTACCAATCTGATCCTGATTGATCATGGGTACTCACTGGCATATATACCCATGGCTTCATACAGTTTAGAAATATCTGGTGACCTCTTAAAATCAAATGTTATGTCTCTTGTCATTCTCTGTTCCTAATGCAAAGCCCAACACATAAGAAGACTCATCTGTACAAATGTATACAAACTATTTCCAACAGAAGTTCTTACTATTTATCTTGTGATATAAAGACATCTATAGTAAAAACAACTAATTGGATGCCAACCAGTGTTCAGTCTACAGAGAGGAGGGTCAACACAGAGAAAAAAGTATCCTCAATAATTCTGAGTGAAGCCATGGTCAAACAAAGCCATTGACTTATCCTTATATAGATGGAATAATTGATAGAAGGCTAAAGGAGCGAGAGCCTCTACCCACCCTTAAAGGACCCCTGAGTTTCAGAGTTTCAACTGACCTTGAAAATAATTGCTTAATTTAGTCCAACTACATAGTTGGATCTTAAATACTCAACAGGAAAGTACAACAAAGAACAAAGAAATTGAAAGGCTTTTTTAAGATTCCAAGGGATTGAACTTCCCAGACATTAGGCTTAAGTTCATATAAGATGGTATTTCAACAATTACTTCTCAGTAATGATTTTGATGAGACTTCAAATCTCAGCACTGTAGTGCTTATCTATTGCCAAATGAGACAAGAAATAATTGGTAAATTTCATCTTTCTCTCTGTCTAGGAGTCATTATGGAGGGACATCAAACTGTGATTCTAGCCACCAGCAGCTATCAAAGAGCCTGAAAATATCCCTGAGTTCATCACTCTGGAGTCTAGTATTGGAAGCCAAAAGAAAAGTAAAGCAGAACCCAATGGATGGATGCTCTTGTGAGTCTATCAAGAAAGTCACCTGGTTCCCTAGAACTAGGAGTGTTCTTGCTTTTTGTCCTCATTCACATCTTTTAAAGATTTCTTTTCCTACATTTATCCTTCAGTTACACAAATAAAGCCTCTGATGCACTTTTGGAGGCTTTTAGTTAGACTTACTGTAGGGGTACCTTGACTATCATACTGTATATCCCCATTTATCTCTACCAAAAATTGTCTTAGAAGAATAGGTTAGGATTAGACATGATTTTACTGTAAAAAGATGGGTTTATGTAACGCTGGGGGAATGAGGTTGTACAACACTCCTAATAACACAACTCCAGATACAACTCCAAGACCTTAAGGTACTTTATAAAGAACTAAAAATTTGGAAACTCTCTGACCACCTTGAAGAATGTTTTGGAAAATGGAGAGTCTTATGAGCTCTGTGCTAGCTCCCTTGGTAATCATGGTGGGTGTCTTGATCCTGTATTATACCATGTATTAGGGACATACTCAGGCTTATTGAGTCATGCTATTACCATGCTTCCCTATAGTAGTATATTATTTCAAGATATAACAAAGAGAGAACTGATGTCTCAAAGAGATTGAAGAAAGAGTATTTAAGAAAATAGGAGGAGGACTTTTTAAGAAACATTAGATATTAGTCTTTTCTTTCAAACCCTGAAAATGTAGACCTTAGTTTATGACAAGGGATTCTAAGTTTTTCATCACATCACACTCTATAAGACTTTTGTTTAAGGAAAGGCCCTGATGCATTGCTGAGCCTGCTAGCCTGGCTCTTCTCATTTTGCTCCAATTCTTTTAAACAAGCCAACTGTGGAAGACTGTGAGGTCAGACCCCCACCAAAGGGGAAAAGACACAGTTCTCTGTGTCAGGGATAAAAGTCCCCCAAGCTTCTTTGCCCTTTATGTGCTTGTTGGATCTTACTGACCACACACAACACCCTTTTGCAAAAGTAAAATCTGGCTTGCCAAGTTGCTTTCACTTTGGTCCCTTGTTCTTTGTGTTGTATTAATGGGGTTCTCGGACCTCAAATTTTATTTTCAACATATATTACAGATTACATGACTCCTGGTGGGGGCCTCTGTAAGACTGGAGAAGATAAGGAAAGGCATAAATATGATCAAAATATATTGTATGTATGAATTTCACAAACATTCAATTAAAAAAAAGAAATAGGATCATAGCCACAAAACAATCAATAGAGTGAAAAAACTGTGCAGAATGGTAAAATGTATATCTGAGATGGGATTAATAGCTGGAATATATAAAGAACTTAAAAAAACTATAATAGAAACTAAATAATCCATTCAATAAATTGACACATGGAATGAACATACACCTCACAAAAAAAGTAAAACTGTCCAGTAAATACATGAAAACAGTGTTCACCATCTCTAGTCATCAAGGAAATGCAAACCACACTAAAGATTCCATTCCTTCATTAGAATAGACTTCATTAAATAACAGGCAACAAAGGCATAAAGGCATGCAAAATGTGGGAAAAAGAAAACCTTATGCATTTTTGGTGGCAATGTAAATTAGTACATCCACTATCAAAATCAATATGGAGGCTCCTCAGAAAAGTATAAAGAGAATACCCTATGACCAGGATAAACTACACCTAGCAATATACCCATGGGAACTGAAGTCAGAATACTATGGAGATTCTAAAATATTCTTGTTTATTGCAGCAATATTCCAAATATTAAAGGTACACAATGAACCTAGATGTTCATCAACAGATGGATGGCTTGAGACGAGCAGCATGTATAGTATCTACAATAGAGTTTTGTTCAATCATAAAAAGGGATGAAGTTATCTCATTTGCTGGAAGATTGATGGAACTAGAGAATGCCATATTCATCAAAATGAGCAAGATTCAGAAAGGTAAGTATTGTGTTTTCTCTTATATGCAAAATCTAAACACACACACAGTAAGAGAGAGAGGAGAAAGAGAGAGAAACAGAAAAAGAGAGAGAGAAGAGAAATTATCTGATAAACAGAAAGGGAATGGCAAAAAGGTAAAGGAGAAGAGGAGAGACTGATTAAGAAGAGAACATTATTAAAGTACATGATACATTTAAATGATAATGCCATTATGAATCCCATAACCTTGTACAATGAATATTCACTAACAAACACAAAGAAAGCCTACATGTCTGTTGTAATACCTATCAGAGTCCCACTTTATGTGATTATAAACTGAGTCACTCATTCAAATTTGTTTCCATGGGCAATGATTCTGGTTTGGATCAACATCTTATACCTCAGAACCACAAGAACTTCTCCAGAGATGTTTGCCGAGAAATACCTTTGGCTTTGCAGCACAAATGTGCATCCTGCGTCCTCCACCAGTCCTCACGAAGAAAGATCTGACTTCTGCCATGATGCAGCTGCAAACAAAATGATTTCACTTTGAACTATTACTGGTGATCACTCCAGGAATGCAACGATAGAAGTGCCACTAAAATCCTGCTAGGTATGAAAAATCTAAGCAACTCACCTACATATGTTTAACTTCTAGATAATATTTAGATATACATCAATATATTTTAAACTGTGAATTTTTCCCATACAGAGTAGGCTGTGGCTACTATTTTTCATGAATTAAAATAGACTAAAACAAAATAAGAATGGTTGAAATTAAAATACAAATAGTTAAATACACGATTTGGAAACATGTTCATAATTACCATGTTACCATACATGTGTGCATTTATGTGCAGGTTACAGCAGGAAGTACTTAGCTGTGCCCTGTGGGGCCTGGTAGTGCTGTGGGTCCCTAGCCAGAGCCTGTGACTAGCTGGTACATCCAGGTCTCAGCCACTCTCAGTGTGTGCTGCTGAGAGTTGGCAGCTGCTCTTTTCTCAGCCTTGAGGGGCTTTTCTGGAAATGTGGAGGACAGGCGGTCCCATATTTCCCCAGAGTCGGATGATGATATGAAAGTAGAAAAAAAAAAAAAAACAAGCAACCTTGACTAAAGGGGAGCAGCTCCATGATCCAGAGCTCTCTCTAATGATATTACTAGAAGACCCAATTTTCCAGGCTTCCTCCCTCAGCTTGTGCTGATGGATTCATACCCACATGGGTTCTCCCTACATCACTTGTAAAAAATTCTCACTTTCAGGTTGTTTACATGGATCATCCTACACAAATTGTTATTAAAAATAAGAAAAATACTCAGTCTTATCAGCCTATATATTTTTTGAATTAAACTACTTTATGATCATAGTATTCTCTCTGTGTGTTCTCTAGAAAATCTTATACAGAGAAATTGGGCAAGGGAGTCACTATATTTAATGGTTCTTGAACTGAGATTCAGGAAAGCAAGTGTGCCAGCCATCTGCCAGTGTATAGAGGATGCTCTTCCCCTAACTGTACCAATAGAGACTACAATGGGGAAAGGTCTCTAGACCTACAGTGCATTTAAGGTAAAAGGAATGAAGACGCAGTCTTGTTTCCCTGAAGGAAAAGGCTGTACTATGCTGGAAAATGTCAGTGTGGAGCCTCTCACTGTATGCACACCAATACAGGCAGGCAGACAGATGCTCGGAGTTCTAAAGACCTGGGGCCCACTGACGACAGCCACACAGTAGCACTCACCCGCTTCTGCGGGACGTCCATGTCACAATCTCTTGCTGTTCATTGTTTGACAAAAACCAAGACTTCTACACTGGGGATGATTCATCTCTCCTCTTTTTCACAGAACGGTGTCCAGACTACAGAAAATATACTGCAGGCTCTGAACTAGAACAAACGCAAGACTCTTGTACCAGTCAAAAACAGGCACCCTAGGAAACATAAGCCAGGAAAACAAGCACTCCTTAGCTAAACAATCATGATATTTCAGTTGATTTATCTGTGGAGAGCTCACCTTTGGAAGGTATTTGGATTGTTTTAACTAATATTAACAGGCAGAAAGCACATGGATTTGCTGAAGGTTTGGGGAAAATGAAGAGCAAGGAGAAAGGAAAGAGGCTGTTTCTCTGTAAACTGGAAGGAGATTTCCAAGGACATTTAGACAAACGTCATCAGCCAACCAAGGGGTAATTTTGGGGGAAGTCTGTGTAGATCTTAAACTCCTCATTCTCCCTTAGCATCCCTTATTATTTAGTTATTTGCTCTCTAAGACTAAAGAAAGAGATTTCGGTTTATCCACATGATAGAACACAATATAGATATTTAGGAAAAAGAGATAGACTTAAGGATTTAATACCAAATGCTCTTCAAATATAATTTTATTTGTTTCTTTGTTTGAGACAGTCTCCCTTTAGGCCCAGCTGGTCTGAAACTCCCCAAGCTGGTCTTGATCTCAGAGATCTGCCTGCCTCCCTTTCCTGAGAGCTGAGACTGAGGTGTGTGCTACCAGGCCCTGCAGTTCAAGTACAATTTTCAGTGAGAAATAAAAATAAAGATACTGAAAAATACTTGTAAGAAAACTAGAGAATTATTTTGCATGTTGCATATATATATATATATATATATATATATATATATATATATAATTCATGTATCTATTTGTTTAAACTCAAAAAAATACCTAGAGAAGTTAAGGAAAGGATGTTGTAAGGAGACTCTACACTGTTTGCCTTTTTCTTAGAAATTCATTTTCCTGTATGTATAAATAACCTACTAAAAACATTAAAATTAAACTATAACCCAAAAAAACATACCAAGTCAATATGGTTTCTGTTATGGACTGTGGGTGATTAAATAGGACAATTTTTAACTTGGTTAAAAACACCTCATAGGTGTTTTGAAAACATTTTGATAAGTATAGCTTAACTCAGACAACAGATTGGGGCTTTAAGTGTTATGTGCTAGCACATTGGTTTAAAGAGATGTCTATGTTCACTGATTTCAGATTTGAATACTTAGGGGAAAGTTATGCAGTAAGAAAGGGGGAAAGGGTGGGCTTTTCCAAGATCAGTTGCAAGGCTGCCTTGGAGAAGAATACATACTACCGAATAGCAGAGCATTTACCTCCTTGTGAGAAAGGAATCCCAGGCAGATGAAGGTTTCTAAGATCAGACTGTGTATTCATCAATACTGACCTGTATTAAGAAACAGCATTCTTAATCTTTTTGAAAATACTAGAAATAACAACTCCTATCTCTAAAATGTTTACTTGGGAGCAAAGTATAGCATCTGCCTAGTAATTCTCAAGGATGTTGTTGCTAGGACTAAAAATATCTTCTGGGGGAGGGCTGTGCAGATGGGGAGGAGAGAGGGGAGGTGTGGGACACAGAGAACCCAGAAGAGCAGCCATCTGAGCAGATTTCACACCATTAATAGGGAGTTTGTTGGCTGGTGGACGTTAAAAATAGAACCTCATTTCTGAGGGGGGGGTGCCCTGCTCCTGAGCCCTGGAAGGCACCTGCTGAGAGTGATGATTAAAATGAAAGATTGTACAGCTTTAAGGAAATGTTGGCATAAAGAAATGGCACCGATTACTGATGCTCCAGCCACCTTCTAAAAGGTTTCTGCAAATTGCTTTCCTTGGATGAAATACCAAATATCTGTTCCCAAATGTTATGAAGCAAAATAAATCACATTCCATTGACACATCCAATATGTGGTATCAGAGACCCTGAATCCAAACAAAGCAAAGCTGCCGTTACCTCGGAGCGGTCACAGTTCTTTCTCTTGCTTTTGTATTAGAGTGGCAAGATGAAAACTCGTTCTTTTTAAACAACAACAACAAAATTATCTCTGCCTCCTCCCTGCATGAAATGAAAAATCAAATAAAATGCTCACAAATTCTGAGTTCCAAAGTTACTCAGACTGACTGCCTACATTGGTTTAATGAAGATGATGATGCCCAGAAAGGGAAAACCACTTATCCGAAGCCACAGGTAGAATTAAAACCCAGCTCTCCCACATTCAATTAATGTTAAGTTCCTTTTGCTAAAAAAAGGTCTACGTAAGCATTCAAGATAGTATTTACTTCATTCAAAGACTGTATTTTTTATTGTTTGATAATTTCATGGTTATAATGGGTTTTGATCAAACTCCTGCCCCATCCCTCCCCTCTAAGTTCCTCCTCTTCCATCCCTATTTTCCCCACTGTAATTCACGTGCTCGTAAAACAAAAACAAAAACAGAAACAAACAAACGAACAAACAAATAACACTGAGTCCACTTGCTATTACCAGCATATGCATGGGCAATCTCCCAAGACCGCCTATTTTACAGAACCAAAGTTTAAGAAAAGGGTTATTTCTCAAATGCCAGTACTTAAAGGCAACAGGTCTTCAGCACTTCGAAGAAAACATGAGGTCAGCTTCTGGGTGTAAAAAGTATTTCAGTGTTAATGTTTTGTGCCCTGTGGATGTTCACTTGTTGCATTTCACAGATGGAAATACTGAGGCCAGGGCAACCACATTTGCATAGGTGTGAAAGCTGCTGTACCATCACCTTTGTTGTCAGGCACAGGCACCTCCCAGCTAGTGCTAGTGGGGACTGCTAAAGATGGATACTGTCCCCTTCTCCAGAGAACTGCCTGTTCTGGAAATAGCTGAGAGACAGAAGTAATTGACATGAGGTGCAGTAAGTCTTTGCTTGCCTCAATTCGTGGTTTTGTTCAGATTCCAGAGATTAGACTGAAGGTCAATTCTAACTGGGCTCACAGCCTTTGGGGTTCCTTCTCACTTCCCTGCAAGGCTGTCCTGAGAGTCTGCATGAATAAATCCACTGTTTCTAGGGATTCTGCCCTAAATGCCAAAAGAGTGAGCTGAAGAGATAATAAAAGACACAGAGCAACAGGCTTTGCTATTTTCATTCCATTTTCACCCTGTTCTCTATGAAAACGTGTCCCAGGAAGCGTTCTATAGGATGCTTGCATTCTCCTAATCTGGTATTCCTGAATATTTCCTAGCTTTTCTGCTTGGTCACCTGCATTCTGATTCGCCCATCTGACTTTGCAGCACTCATTCAGTCATCCTTACAAGTTTCCTAAAAGGAATAAAGTAAAAATAAAAAGTAGATTTTTTTAGATAGGACAGTGAAGAAGCAAGCAAAGTGACAGGAAGTACAAACGTGAGTTTTTAATCTCTAACCCTGAAAGCCAACAGTTCCCTTTGATTCTCTATTCAGTTTTCTTTAAAGAAAGTGTCACTGAATGCCCAGTCCTTGACCAACCCAGCAGTCTGAGAGTCAACAGCAGACATTACAGAGTGATGAAAGGTTCATGGGTTCTCTCCATTGAGATTTGCTATCTGTAAGCAATAGAAAAGACTGGCCAGGCTAACCAGCCAAAGGAGTGTTAGTGATAGGCTAGGGGGAGCTGAAAAGATTAGAATGGCATATGGCGAGAAGTAATGCAAAGGATGCAGAATATCACACTTGAGCACTGCCATGGACTGTATCTTCTATTTATCACCAACAAGAGTTGTGTTGAGAGTCTCCCTGGGAAGCTGAGTTTAGAATCTCAATAGCGGACTCGACTAAATGCTGGAATCGCCTATGAGATCATTTATAGGACACTAATAGGTAGACCATGGCACAGACCAATTAAATCAGAATATCTGAGGCAGGGCCAAGACATCTGACATTTTAAATTTTAACTTTTCAAAAACTCCCCATGTAATTGGATTTTGTAGCCCAGGGATGCAAATACTCATTCAAAGGAAAATCCTTCACAGAATACTTCAAGTGCTTTCGCAGGACAGAACATAATGTCTGCCATCGCCATGATGGCCATGCCAAACTGAAACAGCACCAGTTTCACAAAAGAAAACTAAGTTTTCTTTAAGAATAGAGGGAATGAGAAATGAAAAGCGGGTCAATCAGTTAAAACAAACATGGTTAGCTTATTCGATCTGGTGAAACAGTGCTCTAATGTTTAGAACAGTCTGGCACATAATAGATGCTCAATAAATATTTGCCACATAAATGAATAAATAATGTGAAGTTCTTGAAACGTAATTCAAATCCAAAAGAAAATTCCCCATCTCTCTTGTTCAACTCAAGAAACCCTTTCTCACAGATGAAAAATATGCCTGTCCTGGTTTGCTTTCTACTGATATGATAAAACACTCTAACTAAAAACAATTTGGAGAGGAGTTTGTTGCATCTTTTTCTTCCAAGTGAGAGTACATCTTTGAGAGAAGCCAGGGCAGAAACTCAAGGAAGGAACCTGGAGGCAGGAATTGAAGCAATGACCACTGGCTTACTGGCTTGATTCTCCTGGCCTGTGTTCGGCTTGCTTTCTTATATAACCTAGGACCACCTGCCCAGGGGTGGCTCTTCCCACATTGGACCAGACCCTCTCACATCACTCAGCAATCAAGGATATGCTTCACAGATCTGCCCACAGTCGATCTGATAGAGGAAATTTCCCAAATGACATTCTTTCTCCCAGATGTGTCAAGTTGACAGTGGAAGTCAACCATGACAGAGCCTTTATCAGAAAAGAATAAAACAAAGAAATGGGGAACATAGAAATGTACTTGTGAGGATTATTATGTGGTTTCTGCGATTGTGTTAGGTTGTATGCTGACTGCTGTCATTTATAGATTCTGCCCATGTCAATTTGATATACTATTGTCTTTGTTTACATTATCAGTACAACTGTCTTTGAATAATGATAAAATCCTTCTGTTCCATGGTTCTGACACCTTGGTGCCCATCTTGACTGGAAGGCTAGCAGTGCCTGTCCCTGAAGTATGAATCTAGGGTCTCCCCGAGTCCTAGCGAAGAAGCATCTGCATAAGTGATGTCCACATTGCCGTTTGGCCTCCTCTTAACTAGCTTACTGTATTTGTCATTCAAAGGACATATGAAGAACTAAGAACACAAACTGTTCATGGTTCCCTCACACACTGCTTCCACATCCAATCTCTCCGTCTCTTGCGAGGCTAATGACTGTAGCATGCTTCTGGCTTCAGATGTCCTGAGCAAAGAGACTGATACGGGTCTTTTGATTTTATAATCTGAACGCATACATCAAGAACAGGTGTCAGAGCCTAGTCAGAGATCTAAACGTGGTGATATTTGGGAGAAAGCTTGCCATACAAAGACCTGTAGTTCTCTGAGGGCATGTTAATAATCACATCAGTATGAATGTTCCAAATCTCTAAAGAACAAATGGAAAGAAAGATGAGTATTTAGCAGGCACTTCCTTCCTGAAGGTGAGAGGCTGCAGAGTATCAAGAGATGTGAAAAGTGTGACCTGCATGCTTCCCCTGTTGGAGCTGGGGCCAGTCTTTCCATTTTCATTTTGGATGGAGCCCTGCCTCCGCCATGCCTGACTCTACATGCCTCCTTCACCCGGCATTCCCTGGAGCAGAAGTTCCCCCACTTTCCTCCCTCGGGTGCTCCAGACAGAACATCAGCAGTCCACTGGGGCAACAAAGTGAGATGATAGCCAATCTGGGACTCTATTAGCCCGAGAGAGGATCGGGTGAAACTACCATATCTATACTCAATAAAATAGAATCACTGGAGCATAAAATAAAGTTAAATCACTTCTAAGAACATCTGAATATATTATGTTCCATGGATTTATTAGAGGAGAAAATGAAGCTGTTGTGATCCAACTTTGCAAAGTAGAAGGTCATTTCTCAAGCAGACAGTGCTCACTAAGAGACGGATGTCAATGGAGAGAATAAGAATGAGGTCGGTGGCTTAAAATGTGAGCAATGGTAGGTGAGCACAAAAAGGCATACACAGATATTGTGCACACACCGTCACACATAGCTATTATGCTATGTAGGTCAATATCAAGAGGGTTTAGAACTCAAAAGAATAAGTTACATATAGATTATTTATATATCATCACAATTCATGGTAATAATGAAATGCAAGGATAAAGTTAAGGAAAAGTTCATTTTTAAAGGTAATAAATACAAGGCTGGAGAGAGATAGCTCAGTGGTTAAGAGCACTGGCTGCTCTTGCAGAAGACCTGGGTTTGAAGTCCAGCACCCTCATGGCTGCTAACAACCGTCCATAACTCCAGTTCCAGGGGACCTGATGCCCTCTTCTGTCCTCCACAGGCACTGCATGACACAAGTATACTCACACACAGGCAGGCAATACACTCATACACAGAAAATAAAAATAGATCCTTTTTTAAAAAGTAAATAAACACTAGACCTTATCTGTCATCGAGCCTTAGAGAAATAGTAAACAGTAAAAGAAGGTTTTTCTTTGATTTCATGATATTGGTGTAGCAGAGTGTAGGAAGCAAGCAGGGACACTTTCTTTCAGGAGATAGTTTCTTTAAAACTATTATTTATTTATTCATTAATTTATTGTGTGCTTGTGCATGCATGATTGTCTGCTTACGTGTATGTGTGCATGTTTGTACATATGTACATATGTACATGCATGCTACAGTGAGCATGACGAGGTCAGAGGGCAAACTGACAGAAGATGGTTCCTTCCTTCTACTATGTGGGTTCCAGGGATAGGACTCAGGTCGTGCGGCTTGATGGCAAGTGCTTTACCTGCTGAGCCATCTCACTGACTTGGGAATCTCTTTAATAAATATAAGATATTGGATTCCAGTTATTTAGATCAGGGGTACACAAGTTACCCTGAATGGCAAGGGAGAATGGACATCTTGACATTTGCGAAGGGAGAAACTGAACAAACAACAACAACAAAAGCAGGACAATGACAAAGGAAGAAACAAGACATGCTCTGGTAAATATGAAATAAGTGTGTCAGTCATTGTGTAAAATATAAAAGGACTTTATCATAAAAGAGGCAGGCAATATATCTCAACAAAACGCAGCCAGATGTCATACATAAAGAACATTTTAAATAATATTAAAATAATCAATGTAAACAGAATGAGGAAAATCAAAATAAAATTAGTGTGAACAAAGTAGGATTTCAGAATGAAGAGTCCGGGATCTCAGAGTGAAAGATGGTATCACTGCCCAAAGAACACCCAAAGTGCTCCAGCCAACTCCAGAGCCCCTCAAAACTCAAATTGCTTCTTTTAAAAGCAAAGAAAACTTGCTGAAAATCCTATTAATGTGGAAACATCTCTGCACCTCTTACAACTGATAGAGTAAAGAAAAAAAAAAACAGAAAGACTGGAAAAAAACTTATCTATACAACATCCTACCTCTTGAATGTACTTCTCAAATGTTCCTGGAGTTCAGTAGCAACAGCAGCAGTCAAATTTTGTAGTGCCAAGAATGAAACACACAGCTCTGCACACACTAGGCAAGAACTGTAACACTGAGATACACATTCCCAGCCTCTATCTGGGATGCTGTTAAACATCCCCAGCCTCTATTAAACTGGTCATTTACATGACCACTGAGAGAGAGCCAGAGGAAAAGGAAGATAGATAGATAGATAATAGATAGATAGATAGATAGATCGGCTAGGGCAGAGACAGAGAGATGGGGGACAGAGCAGGGAGACAGAGATATTGTGCATAAAAATTTAAGTGGACAGTTTTTCTATAATATACATCCTCTGGTCCTAAGTTAATAACATTAGGATTAAGTAAATGACAACAAAAATAACCTTAAAGATAGATAATGAATATGTCTCCATATAATCTCTGATCAAAAAAAAATTAAAATCTGTCAAGAAGGCACTGAAAAACATGACATGACAGACGTTACAGAACACACGAAAAGTTTTATTCAGACCAAAATTTATAGCCTTACTGGCTTTTGTTAGTGAAGAGAAATCTACCTGAGAATGCAGTCTTTCATTTAGACACCAAATATGAAGAGCAAATTTAAGTAATGTTTAAGAAAATGAAATTTTAAAAATGTTCAAAACGGTGGAAGTAAGGGATGAAATAATTCTTTATGGTATTCTTTGAAAACACCAATAAACATGTGAAACATCAAAAACACATAATTTATGATTTAGATAAAGAGTCAAAGAACAAAAGCAAAAAGAATAGGAGAAAATAGTAGCCATGAATGCAATAGAGATCAGATAAACAAACAGAGAAATCATGTCCAGCACCGTGGTTAAATGAAACATTGTCATTTTATTTCTTTGCTTAGCAAGATATTGCCACCTTACCAATTTTTCTCATGTCTTCCCATTTCATTTTGTCTTTCCTTTTTATTGAATTTTTGGAAATATTATACAATATATTTTGATTATATTTGTTGCCCTCCCATATCTGCTCCCTCCCTTCCTAATCCCCCCACCAACTGAGGGAGGGAGGGAGGGAGGGAGGGAGGGAGGGAGGGAGGGAGGGAGGGAGGGAAGGAGAGAGAGAGAGAGAGAGAGAGGCCCAGATCCATTGCTGGCTGGTGTCTGAGGATTGCTGGTTCTAGGTCAGATTCAATGAGGGTGAGTTTTGTCCTTATTTCAAGAATCAGTCCCAACATGTTCATGTTCTTGGAGAATCTCTTACATGTGTCCCATTTAGGTCATGTATGACAAATTCATTGTTTCCTCTAGTATTAAAAAGCGTTTCCAGATTCATGATGGTGTAACCTCAATGGGTTTTATTTTTCTAATTTAAGCAGATTTTTTAAAAACTTAGATTATTAAGAAATTGTTTCTTCTCCAGGCAACAGCTTTATATGAACAGTAAAAGGAATTGTTTTGACAGTCTACTTGAGAAGTTTTTCACCAGTTCTAATTGTCAAAGGCATTTGACTTATCCAGAATACAGTCATTGTGTTAGCTTTCTGTAGCTGTGAACAAAATTCCTGAAGAGCAACTGACAAGAAGAAAGGTATACTTTACTTCACAGTTTCAGCTCATTGTGATAGGACTGCATGGCTGAGCACAGACATGCACACTCGATGGCCAGGAAGCAGAAAGGGGATGGCCCAGGCTGGTTGGCTTTCTCCTTTTCCTCTTTTATTCCACCCAAATCCATTCTCTGCCACTTACTTCATTCATTCTATGATGGAAACGCCACCCCAGACACACCCAGAAGTGCGCTCTACCTACATTCTAGGCACTTCTCAATCCAATCAAGTTGACAGTAAAAATTAATCATCAAAATTTTTGTGCAGTTACTTGTGCTGGAGAGATGACTAAAGGGAGGAAAATGCATGCTTGGAAAGTGTGGGGATTGGAGTTCAGAACCCCCAGAAGCCACTTGAAAAACCAGGCGGACAGGACAGCCTGCCTGTAAGGAGGTGACAGAGGAGCATCCTAGACCACCCAAAATGGTGAGCTCTGGGTTGAGGGGAAAGACCCTGCCTCATTATATGAGGACAATGATGAAAGAAACCTACTGCCAACTTCAGGCCTCCACATGCACCTTCATACACATGTATACACACATGTGAACCCACCCATACATGCATACAACAAACAAAACAAAAAATAAGGCCTAAGATCTAAACACATCTCTGTAAATCATGACAGCCTACCCCTGACCCACTCCCAAGATTCATATCCATCTCATAATTTAAGCACATTTAGTCCATCTCTAAGAGGACTCAGTTAATATTTCAAGCAATATTGAAAAGTCCAAGTTGAAAATCCCCTGTGAGACCCCAAGCAAACTCTTATGTGAACCCCTTGTGAAACAAAAAATAGAATATATACTTCTACAATATAACACCACAGAGCACCCCCCACCAAAGGGAAGAATTACAGTGAAGGATTGAAACAAAGCAGGACTGAATCAATCCTGCAGCTCAGCGTACGGCGTTCAGGACTCACGCTGTAATTAACAGGCGTGGGCATTGCTGCACCCGCTCGACCACTGAAGCTCGCCGGCCTTTGTCTTGCACCTGCTCCACTCACTGTCCGCAGCTTTCCTTGGCAGACGTTCTACTGGCCTATGAATCTTGCTTGATTTTCATCAGGTCCAGCTTCCTTCTCCTGGTTTCCTACGGACTCCTTGCAGGAATTCTAACCCTTTCACATTACATGTCTTTCCAAGTCTTTCTTTGAAATCTGAGGCGGAGGGCTCCACGATCTCAAAATTCCTGCACTCAACATTTGCAAAACCAGCACCACATGGATAATAACAAGCTGGCTTTCAGTTTTATCAGCACCCATTTCTGAGTGCCTCCAGGATCGACTTGAGGAAATCCTTCTCTACATGGCCCTGTGACACACGGGACCCTAGAGAGCTCTTTTTTCAAAGCAAAGTCTGTCAAAAGAGCTTAAACCTTCACAAACTTGAGACGGAGACCTTCCTGGGTGAGGTCTGAAGAAATTTTGATATGTCTCCCAGGCATCTTTCCTGTTCTCCTGTCAGAAGCACCTTTTGGTTCTTAATTACTCTGGTATCCACAGCAGGAAACCATACTTTGGATCCCAACTTTATATTTATTTCTGAGCTAACTGCAAGTTTTTCAAATCTTTTTCTACTAATACTCCTTCTCATTATAAATCTGGCTAAAAGCAACCAGCTAAACCCATGGCCCATGAATGATGTGCTAGAAGCTGAAATATTTCCTTCATGGTTTGTCTAAAGTCAAAAGGGGAAGTGAACACAAGATCCTTAGGAAGACAAACCCAAGAAACAGATGGGGATAAAAGAAGGGGATGATGTCTAGAAGGAGGAAAAAGCATGTTTCTCAGTCCAGTTCCACTGGAGGTTCTGGAGTTACTGTATCACACAGATTTCTGAGTTGCTCTGCCTGGCAGTGAAGAAACTGAGGCACTTACACACATCTGTGTGTATAAAAATACTTTTTAATGCCTTCATTGATTGAGGGCTACTGTAGATGGAAGGCATTGATTCCTTTGTCCTGTGAGCCTGTTATAAAGCAATACACACAGAAGGACTCTGGCAGGCAGAGAAATCATCAGATGAGGAGGACAGATCTGGTATTTGGCGAGTTTGTTTACCTTGGAATGCTAAAGATGAGAGACAAGGGGCATAGTGACCACTCTTTAGCTGTTGTACACATCCTATGGAGATTGTGGGGCAATGCCACCAAACACCAGAACAATAGGAAACACTGAGTTTACAATTCTGTACTAGGTGCTATACCCTCAAAACATCCTCTTGGTTTTCCTTCTCAAAAATGAGTTTAATCTAGCCAGGTATGGTGGTTTACACCTTTAATCCCAGAACTCAAGAGGCAGAGGCAGGTGGATCTCTGAGAGATTGAGGCCATCCTGGTCTCCACAGGCAGTCCAGGTCAGCTGGGGCTAAAGAAAGTCATTATCATACCCAGACTATTCATTTTTCCAGGGTTTACAGAATCTTTAGCTCTCATACTGAAATTCTTGTTTTTTTTCTTCTCCCTCACCTAGGTACTCATGTAAAGCCTGTTCCTTCTTCTCTGATACATGTCTTTGCATCTGCTGCGGGGTCTCGCTCTTCTCAGAGGCAAAGTATTTCTGGAATAAGTTAATTTGTAAGTGAAATTCATTATTGTTTGTAATTAAATGCCTAGGATATTTTCCATGACAATCCCAGGTGCAAAGTGTCATTTTACTTTCTCTTTGCTCCCTGCAAGATGCGGGCTCTTATTACCTGAAAGCTTGTGTAAGTTTTGACCGGTAGTTTATCATGGAAGAAATGCAAAATGACACCTACTATTTGTCATAGTCACTCTATTTCCTGCAACTTCTATGCCTATCACTTCCCATTTGGTAAGCTAGATTACTATGAATTTTATGCATTATGCTCTAGGAATGAATAGAGAATTGCATTTCTCTCTCCTTTCCACGTCTCTCTTTATCTTCCTGACTTCCTTGTCTCTCTTAGCACACATATGAACATAAAACTTGATTCTCATTTATTTTGTCTCTGCCAGGAATTTCATTCCTCTTTCAATATTGCCTAAAAACCTCATTGTTTCCCATATACTTTAGATAGATTAGAAAGACACAGGTTCATACATTTTCAAATGTGAACATGTGTGTAGCCAAAGGTCCTTCCTCAAATTAGGGGGGCCAGAGAGGTAGCATCTACCTTTAATTGTTTGAAATCATCCAGCAGAACCTACAACAATCCCTCTAAGGATAATTCTTCCTGGAGTTCACACTCTGTATGTGCAGTATCCAAAGGCACCCGTGGAAGGCTGATTTCTTATCTCTAGTCTGCTTCTCATTCTTGCCCTGGTGTTAGTTTGTTTTCATTTGTGAGTCCGTGTTTCTCTGACTACAGACCATTCTTCAGAGCAAGCACACAGCCATGAAATGTATAATAAGAAAAATTGCACATTCAAACTACTTTCCTTTATTGTCCCCTCCCTGCACCTTTCTGCCATACTAAATAGTACATGTCAAGAATCTACTCCATCTTTTCTTTCTGAGACTCATGATGCTCCAGTTCTCTGTTATTCTCATGGGATACTCCAGAAGATACTACAGCCTGTTTTAAACCGGAGCGCTTCTATGTCTATTTTGGCTGTCTTCCTTTGTGTTAGTCTAAATTTTCGCCTGTTTAGATGACTCTATCTTACATGTAGCTCTGGGCTTCAGCAATCTCTGACGTATTAAATTGTGAATCTTTTAACCTTCTGTCTTATTCTCCTGTCCTCAGGAGATTTCCAGAGAACAACGAAAAGAAGTTGTTTCTCAGTCATTTTTACCTGAAAGTCTTATTCTGTATTTTTAATTAATGAGACACTCTGACCCAAATATTCTCACTTCCTAACTGAACGATCTTGTCCTTTCTGGAAACAAGGGGAGAAAATCTAGATGATAATAGACTCACAGCATGATTTGAGTTGGCATCCTTACCCTCAGCCATACGCTTTTCAGGAACTCCTAAAGAGTTGTTGAACAGTGAACTTATGAGCTTTGAAATTCTTTGAAGAGACATTTTAACTTTTACTAATACTCTTCTCTGCCCAAATAGAGTGTGAGTTCTTGTTTTCTACTGGGAAAAAAAAAGAAAGAAAAAGGAAAGATTGGGGGGACAAGAAACTCAGTCAGCAACCAATCAGATTTTCCTAAAGTCTAAGAGAGAAGACAAAAACATCACACTGCTGGAATCTGGGCGATGTTATTGCCTGTGTTTCCTTCTTGAGCCAACTTTTTCCTATCTAGTTTGTGTCCTGAGGACCAAATCAATGAATGGGTCCATGTAGTCAGAACCTATGCCAATCCAGTCTCATAATGGGATGGGTCATGCCACCATGTGGGATGCTTCCATTATTCTCCCTCTGCCTTCACATCCTCATCATAGCTGGGCGCTCACTACTAACTACTTCCTGGCCGCAATAATCTTAACTAAGTGCTTCTACTCTATGGGTCATTTCTCAAACTGGGTTCCACAGAGCTGTGAGGTATTGGGCATAATGTAATGTGGGCCTAGCCAGGCCACCTGCTAGGAGGAATAGAGGAATGGTTCCTGTGGGTGTGGCGTTCTGCTCTGGCTAGTGGTGAGACCAGCATCTGGAAAGTACCTGCCTACCTGGGGACAAACTTACTATTGGCTGTATTTGGGACCCCCCCCATAAGGTCATTGGTTATGCAGACCTATAAGACCTTGTGTACCTATTCAATAAAGGAGTATGCACTGCCACGCACTTGGGCTGCTTCCTGTCCAACTCCTGGACTCTGTGGCTTGACTCTGTGTCTACTCACCCCCAACCCCTCGGGCCGGCCCCCCAGAGTCCACTTGGCCTGGCCCTGAGTGGTGAGATGCGAAGGTAATGGACACTACTATAAATGGCAACCATGAAGGGACATTGGGAAGGGGTCAGGGCATGGGGAGGCAGGTAGCACAGGCAGCCCCGCCTGGTCCTGCAGAGACGTTTCATGGAAGATGAGGGAGAGGGAGTAGTCAAGGTGAAAACTATGAGAGCCTCCACGTACTTCAGCATTAGGTTAGACAGTGCCCCTCCCATTTTATGTGTTCTATATGTGGGAATTCCGACATAATTCTTTTGAAAAGCAATTTCCATTGATAAGAATTTTTAAAAGTTTTAACCAGGCAAGGTAAAACATGCTTGCAACCCCAGTACTGAATAGAGTGAGTAGAGAAAAAGGATCAGGAGTTCAAGTTTACCCTTCTACATAAAGAGTTTGAGATCAGCCTAGATTACATGATATCCAGTCTGAAGAAAGGAAAAGAAAGTTTTATAGCCCAAATAATACAGATATATCAATATGCCTTATGACAGATCTCAACACAGATACCTGTACTTTTTGTCAAGTACTCTAATAATGATAAAGAGCAATTCAATTTTGTTTTCCTTCAGTGCCTCCCATCCATTTGTCTAATCAATGGTTTCTCCTTTCTCTTCCCATAGAATTTAGATGTCAGGGTTTTTAATCATTTCCTTTTTTCTTCTAAATCATTTAAGAATATAATTGCATGACATCTAACTGGAAATGAGAGAGTATGTGAGTCAGTCATAGCTGAAGGACTGGGAGAGTCTCCCACCCACTGATTACATTGGCAGCAGAGTGTCAAAGTCATAATTAGCATCAGATCTGTGCCAGTTTGAGCATAAGACTCATGGGTAATGGTCAACTGTCAACGATTCTAAGATGATTCACGGTAGTGTGGTAGTCATCTTTGAACACTGTTTCTCAAATCTCAAGGCAGAGACAAGAGTGTAACCACCTACATGTCCAATGTACTACTCTCCTAATTCAACACACTCCATATGATGATTGACCTCCTTAAACAAACCCTATACCAGCTGCTGAACATCACTGGCCACCACCCCGCCCCTACGAAACACTAAGTGAAAGTTACAATGTAAATTTCAATATTCCTTGAAAACATGTGCTTCAAATCCTATGCTGAAACAATAATTAAGTGTCCTAAAATAGTAACTTGGTATTAAAAATGAAAACAAATAGCTGAAATGAAGTGTTTATTATTAGTTAGAATATAATAGATCTTTTTTAAAACTGGATATGGGAAAGCATGTGTGCATATGTGTACATTGATCATGGCTATTAAACTTAATTTAGTGCTCACTGACTTGTAAAGTAAATGAAGAATGTCTCTGTACTCCCTGTCAGCCAAATGCAGAGAGACTAAAAATCACCCAAGATCTATTTGAACAGGTGCAGGTGGGAGGTTTTGCCAAAGGGATGGATCTGCCTGTTGGAACTAGAGGGTTGTGTTTGTTGTATTTAGCTCAAAAGAGTGTGTGGGTTTCTTGGGGGAGGATCTGGGGATATGGCTGTGCAGGAAGGCTGAGTCACATAGATACACACCTACATACTCACACAGAGCATCATTTAAGGATGAATCAGGTACCACCTCACAAGACCTTCATCCTAATTCTATATTTTTAGCCATAGAAGAGAGACGCTTAATATACAAAAGCAGCACCATTTCTTATAATCTACGCCAGTCAGAGCAGCAATTTCTAATCACACTGCAAGGACAACCACAAATAATGCCTTTGCATGTGGTTTGTGACTTCTTGTTGGGTGTATACTCCCAAATAGAACACACATTTTTCTGGATCTTTTTATATTTGTGTATATCAGAAGTATTTTTAAATGCAGGTAGGTGTTTACTTTGAGCAAGAAATACAATGTTTTTCTATGTTTTTAATGTTCTGCCCAGTGATGTCAAGGACTCAGTTACCCTAGAGGTCTGGGCCTTGGCTTCCACAGGGAACTGCCCCAACTTCAGACTTAAGAGGTTCAAAGGAGTTCCAGAATTCCTGTCCTTATTAAAAGGAATGAAAGTGTTTTTGGTTTTATGATTTGAAAACTACCTTTCCCACAATACTCAAAATATAATTGTTTTGTTTCTAGGCTCTTTTCTTCAAATAGTCATGATTCTCTCCTAAAATCCTCTTCTAAAAATACAAATACCAATAAGGAAATATAATTCATCATGGTGCAAATTTGTGTGATGGGCCCACCTTCTCCCTCCTTAGGTGAAATGGAAGAGTCCAATGGGGAAAGGATGTTAAAGGAACAGGAAATCAAGCCACTAGGCACTCTAGGCCTAGTTCAGTTTTATACAAGTCTGCCCAAGGTTGTGTTCTTCAGCAACAGCTGCCATTTTCAAACCTTGGCATTAAGCAGGGGAGCCATTAGTATGAGACGATCCCAGGAGTAAAACGGAGAGCATGAATGACAAAGTCTAATTTGTCACCAGAACACTCTCCTGGACTCAGTCCTATCAGTCTCTGCTTTTTCTGCTTCTTCCCTTGTATGCTCCTTGACCACCCTGGTATAATCATCTTTCCAACTCATCCTCCAAAAGTTTTCTGCAGTTATTTTTTTCCTCAACTCCAATGTATTTTCAAACTGTAGGCAAACTGATTATATTTTGAGTCTCTATAGCTATGTAGCCCAAGTTGGCCTTGAACTTGTGACTCTCCTTCCTCAGATTCTTCTCAAGTACAGAAACCAAGCATGTCCAACTATGCCCAGATAGTGAGGTGTTTTTTCTTTTCTCCAAGGTATAAATGAGATCAAATGAACGAGTCACTTGAAACAGTTTATACTTTGCATTTCCCACAGAACAGGGTTTAGACTCCCAGATGCTTCCCAGGCCCTGTAGACAAGACCCCATGTCTTAAGTCTTCTAACATTTGTCTCCACATGTCTTTATCCACAGCTCTCTGTCCCACACTGTCTCTGCAACACTCTATCTTTTCTTCACCTCTCATCCTGGAAATCCAGGTCTCCCTTCCTCCGAGAATGTATCTGGTTTCTCTTTTTAGATCAATATCAGATGTGAATAATTGCTTTCTTGGAATCATGAATCTCTCCTGAAGAATTATTCTCAGTTGGTTTTATATAATATCTAATTAGCATTCATCTCCTCAGCTGTATCATGAATGTCAAATGATGAGGAAGAATCAGGATCTTTTTAACCTGGCGATGTGAAACTGACCTCCATTCCCCTCTCTTCCTTCGTAGTTGCATATGCTCCTATGAATGAACCATAGACAATCTACTGAGGTGACAGAGAATATGGAACATTCTAGAACTGGCTCATATAAATGTTTCATTTGCCATAAATTGCAAATTTTTCCTTATGCAGAATGAAATATAGAAAAGAATAAAGATCTTATCGTTTCAGGAAGCACAGCAAGAAAGACCTTGAGTCAAGAGGAAGAGAATACTGGCAATCTAGAACATCCATATTGTACATCTTACCCTGTTAAGCTGCAGAAGTTTGGCACTACCCTAATAAGACAGTTTTCTGCTTTCAAAAATTAATTGAATTTTTACAATTTTTACAATTTTCATACAATATAATTTGATAGTATTTTGATGTCCTCCCTTATCTGCACCTCTCCTGGTCTGTTTTTAATTTGTTGTTTGAGAATTTCATATCTGTGTGCAATGTGTTTTGTTAAAATTCACCCAACTTCCTCCCTTGAAATTCCTCCCCAGTTCTCTTCTCTCCCAACTGCATGGGCTTTATTTATTTATTTATTTATTTATCTATCTATTGCTCTTTTTGAGACAAGTTCTTCATGTAGCCCCATCTGGCCTGGAACTCCATACATAGATCAGACTGGCTTTGCACTCACAGAGATCCTCCTGCCTCTGCCTCCCAAGTTCTAGGATTAAAGGCATGAGCCATCACACCCTGTTCCACTTGTTCTTTTTTAATACATTGACTCAATTTAGTGCTACTTATATGTAAGAGATGTAGGCTAATTCGCTGGAACATGGGCTGCCCAACAGGGGCTTCATCCCCAAAATAAAAAAAAAAAATTCTCTCTCCTTTGACAGCTATCAACTGCTATTAGCTCCTCCAGCAGACTCCATACTCCAGGAGTCCCTCTCCAGTCCATGCTGGAATTCTGACTGATTTGATCTTCTGCAGGTCTTGTGCATGAAGTCACTTAGCTGCTCTAAGTTCAGTGTGCAAATGTCCTGTCATGTTCAGAAAACAGTTTCTCAGCAGTCCTCTATTACTCCTGGCTCTTACCATCTTTCCATTCCCTTTTTTGCAATGATCCCTGAGTCTTTTGTAGAAGAGGTGTGATAAAGATGTCCTATTTAGGGCTAAGCACTCCAGTCTCTCTGATAGTTGTGGATCTCTGTATTGATCTCCTGTTGCAAAACGAAGCTTCTCCGATCAGAGTTGAGAGCTGCACAATTCTAACAGTATAGAGATAAGCATTTAGAAGTTTTATCCTCCACGCATTTAATGGCATAATAATAATAGATTCTCCCCTAGGGCCTAAGGCCTATCCAATCACAGGTTCTTGGTCTAGTTAACAGCACCAGGCATGAATTCTGACGTGTACAGTAGCCTTACATCAGTTCAAAAGTAGTTGGTTACTTCCAAAGCTTTCACGTCACTATTTTGCCAGTGAGCCTGTTTTGCCAGGCTGGCGATTATTGCAGCTCACAGGGCTCACAGAAGGGTAAAACTAGTGATTATGTTTCTTCTCTGTTAGTGTGCATAGCACCTTCTGGCACTATGAAAGCTAGCCAGTAGGAATGAAGAAACTTAACACTCAAGATCTTTGAAAAAGCCATATGGAAACCTACTATTTTAGAAGATCCCTAATATGGAAGATTATATATATATATATATATATATATATATATATATATATATATATATATATAAAGATTTCAAATGGAGCTATTCTATATGGGAGAATAATCCTTTCTCAAATGTCATAGACTAAAAATCAGAAGAAATCCAATGCCAGGCGTAGGTAATCACCTTTCAAGTTGTTGGTCATAGGGGTTCTATAGAACACCAAAACTAACTGCCTATTGTCATTACTCTGGGTTATCTGCCATAGCATTAATTTGTTTAATCAAAGAATACTGCTAATTTATCTGAAAATTATTGTTATACTTCTGTGGCTTTTGTCTCCAGTATTATTGAACAGATAGATTATGCTAATTATTTCTTTATACTGAAATATTTTTAAATTCCTTTAATAAGTGCTACTTGGTCAATTTATATTATAATTAGGATAGTTTCTTTGATTCTAATCACTAGCATTTGTTTAAAAAGGTTCTAAAATGAGTCATCTGTGCAGTGCCTGATTGACTACTGCCTCTAAGTTTTCTCCAAAAGTTTCAATATGCACCCAGTATTGCTGAAGTCAAATCATTCTACCTGTCAATCTAGTCAGGATTTGTATTTTCCCAGAGTATTTTGTTCATTGATAATTACCTAATCTTATTTGGCATTGAGACTCTCAAGTTTATTAACAAATTTTGCTTAGTATTATAATTTGTTAACAAGACTGCTTTCTATTACTACTTTAAATTATTCTTATTGTCTTTTCAAATAAATCCTTTTTAATTATAAATCATGGTTAAATTCTCTACATGAAAAACGTCAATTCTCTCCAGAGCTACCTATTAAGTGTATTCTCCCATTCTTTCCCTTCTGAATTGCTATTTCTGTACTTTTGTTATCTTGTTTAATCATTAGAAAGAATTTTTTAAGTTGATTTAAATTTTGCTACAACTTTGCTTATATAATGCTACTATCATAAGGTTCTCTTCATCACTTTTGATAAAGATTTAATTAATTTTAGATTTATGATTTATAATATTTTACTTATTTTACTGTTTATATGTTGAACTTTTCAAGTAACTTCTAGTTTTAATTTAGTGAAAGAATATACACTTTAAATTTTGACCTTTTGAAATGTACTAATATTTATGTTCAAATGACTTTTTCCTGAGCAATTCAATATGATTGTCAAGAGTATATGTTTGCTTATTAAGAAAATATTAATATTTAGCTAGAAATCCAATGATACCAACAAATTAATTCAAATTCTCTGTTTAGATTTACTTTGTTATGTAAAGGGCCTCAGAAAAATGGAATGGCATTCTAAAACAACTCCTTATAAATTTTGAAAGCATTTTCTTATACTTCTAATAGCTTTGCTTCATATATTTGCAATCTGTAAGAGTAGACCATCACATTGTCAGTAGAGTTCATGTCTTTAATTTTTTTGAGTTGTGTTTTTATTAATCTGACAATCATTTCATCTTGTTCCCCAGATCTGAATAAATGCTTTCACTCTGGATTTATTCATTTGGTATTACTTAATATTGCTTCTCTTGATTGCTTTCACTTTTGTTTCTTCATATATGTTTCCATATCTTTATTTTTGGTATTACTTTACAACGATTTTCTTTCCAAATTGAGTCTCCTCAAAACAACATACACTTGTTACTCCAGGGTATGAAAGAGGAGGGCCTTTCAGTCCAGATTAGATAAAGGTAACCAGTAGGAGAAGGACCCCATAGAGACTCAAAATGCATAAAAGTATTTATCAAGTACTGAATGCCAGAAACTTTTCCATGGACAAGAATATTAGGATACTCTGGCTGGCTCTCCTTGAAATGGCCCTAGCTGCCAGAGACTGAATTTTGAACTCTGCCTTCTGTTCTTTTGGCAGCTTAGGGTCTCTACACTGTTTCTTGTCTGGAAGGAAAACCAGGGTCATTCCTCCCCAACTAGGCCATAAGAAAAATTATATTATTTGAATTGACCAGAATTGAACCAAAATATGCTTTCTTGTCACTATCTCCTTTCCTTAAAAATGAGGATTGTTGCCTGAGCCTAGGGAGAATGATTGAGAGAAATTACATGAATTGATCTTCAAAGTAGCACAGGCCAATCTTAGAAGTTTGATCTTGAATACATCACTTAGCACTATTGCATCAGACGGTGTCCATGAGTTAAGTGGTCATCATAAGATCTTTATAGAATTAGGGTAGATTTAAGTGTAAAACAGCTATAAAAGTTACTGCAGTTGCCAGAACTTCATCCTTCATAGATAGGCATTGCTTATCATTCCTATCCAAAATGCCAATGCTTCTTCATATACCCCAATGAATTGTATCATTTTTATACAGAGAGCTTGTCCTCCATGTTTGCTTTCATTATTTTCTTGGTCATCTTAATTATTTAAATTAACCATTTCTTGGTTTGGAGAAAAGGATTAAGAATCTAGACCCTCAGTATAGATTGGGGGAAATAAAAGCATTCTATCTGTCACCTATTTATCCCTGTCACCTATTTATACTCAACATAACCAAAGTCACATGCTGTAGGCAAACCTCATCCTGCTTCTCAGTTTAACCACTGTCTAAGTATGCAAATATTGGCTCTTTTTCAACACAAGAAAAATGTAAATGGATCCACACAGTTCTGAGTTTAGAGCTCTGATGCTTAACTGTTTTGAGCCAGAATGTCTTCTGCTGACAAAAGACAAATATTAATTGTACCTATTTTGTGTATATATTTGAATTTTAAGGCAACAAGCAACAAACTAATTGCATTCCAAGAGAAGCTCAATAAATGATGGTGGTTGTTTTAAAAAATAATAATTCTTTTACAAAGCTATATCGGGGCTTAAGTGAGCTAATATATGTAACAGGCTTTTCAGAAAATAGGAACTCTGTAACTTTTTCTTTCTACTTTCTTCTTGCTCAGTGAAATAAAGCCATTTAAATAGGTTGATGAGAACACTAGTAGGAAATGTATGCTATTTTATGAAGTGCAGTAATTTCTTTCATTCATTGCTAGTACTAATGTCTAACAGAAAGACTCACTTAAAAGAAGCAGAGCTCACTGACTAAACAGTTACAGCGGAAGACCATCTTGTGCACCACTCAGCCTTTCTTCCTCCCTTCAATGATGGGTGCCTGGCACTCTTTAGTCTTTGCTTTGGCTTTGATTCCTCACAAACCATCATTACTCTCTCTAGAAATAAGGATTCACACATTGCACAGAATAGGATAATGGAAAAAGACCTTTTAAGACTTATATCATAATGAAACCGTATTTTATATCATGAATCTATGTCTTAGGAAAATGTCAAGGGTTAGAGGAACAGCGAGTGGGGAGTAACTATTTAATGGGACAGAGTTTGGTTTAGGAGGATGAAAATATTTTAGAGATGAATGATGGTTTTGGATGAACAACAGGGTGAATGTACTTGATGCCACATTAACTATATGTGTATGTGGGTCTCATCTCAGAAAGGAAAGCACACAGTTTCTTATAGAGCTTCTGGTTGCCTCTTCAGCCTTAGAAACTGGTGTTACAAATGGATACTCCAAGTATCCCATTCTTTTCTTCTCTCACCTTGAAAAGATTTGGGGGAACATCCAAGAGCAATTTGTGTCAGGAAAGATGAAACAAAAGTATACATTTGGTTCAAAGTTCTAAAATAAAAGGTGAAATCAATCAGTGTTTCAACTAACAATTTCATGGAATCATGCCCCACAAGTTGGCAAACAAATGAAAAAGGTGAAGAAGAAGCAGAGGGACAGTACGCTTCATCATGAAACAAGCAACTTCTTCCAGTTCAATAGTTACTCCAAAAGACAGCAACAAAAAAAGATATTTTCAGTGAGATTTTGGTTTTTTTTTTTTTGGGGGGGGGATATGCCTTCACTTTTGCTTTTAAGAATTCCAGGAGGGAAGTCAAGGAGCTTTTCAAAGTCCATGCAAGGAAATCATAGCACTAATACAAAGTCAACAATGACAAGTGAGAAACCATTTCTTACGGTTTCCAGTGTTATGTTTGAATTGCTCTGTTCTTTTCTACGCTGTAAATGAGAGCTATTTATTCTCTGTTTATGTGTCGATGTGTGGCATAGAAACAGACATATTTCTACAGACATGCCCACTTGTGTGACAACACTCAAAGCCAGAAGTATATTTCTCTTACAGTAAGGCTCAGCAACATTGGCTGAGTGAGATTTCACATTCTGTGGACCGCAGCCATCTCTTTAGTTTCTGCCTGTTACTGAAATCTGATTGTCACACCCAGAATGTGTCTTCTCCTAAAGATTACTTTCAAAATGGTTCGTTGTCTGAGACAAGACACAGGAAATAAAATGCTGATGCAATATTCATTCTCTCTCTCCCTCCCTCCCTCTCACTTCCTCCCTCCGTCTCTTCTCCCCCCCCCCCTCACTCTTAGCTTCTCTTCTTTAAAGCCAGGCATCTCACCATCATCAGAAATGACTTAAGAGACTCCCTGCTTCATCGGGAGCTGTATCAGAATGTGCTAACTGACCCAGCAGTGGCTGCAACTGAAACCTGCTCTTTCATCACCACCGTTTCTAAATACGTCGTCATGGAAACTCAGAAAGTGTTACTGAATGCCACACAATGATAAATTCAGTTTGGAATGCTGTCACATATTGTTACCATGGTCTACGTGTCAGTATCCAAAAAAAGGAAAAAACTTTACCAACTTTAAAAACAATAATACATCAGAGTACGATATGAACAGGATGCTCTACTTCTGTTTGTTTATTTCCCACATTTGTATGTTCCTTTCTCTTTTTCTTAAAAAAGACATTTAAAAATTACTGAGTTTTTAAAATGGCAATATTCAATGTTTCACTTTTAAAATAGTAAAATAAATATCTTAATATGGGAGAAAATCTTGAGGGAAAGGCATTGTTTTCTGGATCAAAATATTAAAAGGATAAAAAAGAAAATGATTAACACCAGATATAGGGGTGCATACCAGTAATTCTAGAATTCAAGAGGATCTTGAGCTAAAGGCCAATGTGATGTACATAGCAAGACCCTGTCTCAATAACAAAACAACAAAGAAAAAAAAAGAGCTATCAAATCTAAGTTTACTATTGTATTTGTTCTACTGTATTGGAAATAAATCATAATTCATCTCAGTATTTTGCATTCATTAATTGTCCCCACTCGCTAGACTCTAAAGAAGACATGATGGGCACATACTTATTTTTCAATCAGTAATTTTTGTAAATAAACATTTTATATACTGAGAATTCTACTTTATTGAGAAAACACTACAATTATTTATTCCATTGCCAGATCAAAGCATGTTAATATATATATATACATATATATATATATATATATATATGATACATGTTAACCACAAGTCTGCTGAACATACCCACTGCATAGCTACTGCAGTTCTTTCCAGGAGACTGATGTGATATGTTCTCTATGTCTTCTAAAAATCTTTAATTTTATATTAAAATGGCTGCTAGATTTTATGCTTCTGCAAGAAGAAAAGGCTAAATTCATAAACAGAGGCCCATGACAGACACATTCAAAATATTTTACAAATAGAATATGCCAGAGTTAGCAGAAAAGTCTGCTTTGGGGAGAACTTCTATTATGAATAAAATTGTTGTTTGTCACTTTTATTTTACCGAGAGGCAAATCACTCACTGCATAGCCTGTTCTATTTTTTTTTTTTCTCGAAATCAGGTCACTTAATCCCTTCTGGGATGTATTCAAAATGAGAGCCTATATTCTCCTATCAGATTAATCTGGAGAGATTTCAAGTTGCAGGTCTTCATATAATAGGGCATATGGAAATGGAGTCTAAAATATCTGACACTTTAATGATATAACTTCATTCACAATGGCATTACTTGTGAATATCATTTAAATGAAAATGTAGGCGAGTCAAATCCCCACATGACCTCAACAGCAATGAAAGTATATTTTGCAATATGCATTCTTCCTCCTATACTCTGAATACAGTCAGTAACCTCCAAAAACCAGCGTTTGTCCATGGACACCTGGTTCTGAATGCAACATAGTATCTGTATGCTGTATATCCAAGTTGATAGTCATTTTCTTCCTTAAGAATTTATGTTTAATACAGTTTATCATTTAAAAACTAGAGCTAGTCAAATGCAGACAATGGAAAAGTTCAAGTCAGCTCTTCACTCACTATCTAGTCATCTTTTTTCATGCTTCTAGATACAATGCATTTCCTAAGGACAGAATATGAAGGTGTTTTAGTTACTTCACATGGGAGAAAAATATTGCATACTTATTCATTGACATTAGCTGTAAAAAAATCTGAACAATATTTTTTGTTTTCATAAGAGTCAAAGTGTGAACTTAAATGCTTATCCGAATCTTAATCACGAAAGAAAAACATCCACATAAAGCCAGTCTAAATATGTACATACAATACATACATGCATGCATGCATACATTCATACCTGCATACATAACTCAGCAATAGCTCTCAAATGCTACACAGTGAAAGTCAATTTATTGTGCTTTAATTTCTAACCTGCCAAGGATGATACCTTTCAAAATTATTTTTATCTTATGTGTGTGAATGTACTGCCTGCATGTATGTAAGTGTACCTGGGTCATGCAATGCCCATGGAAGTCAGAAGAGGGATTTAGATCACCCTGGAACTGGAGTTAAAGATTGTTGTTAGCCACCATTTGGGTGCTAGGAATGGAACACATGTCCTCTGCAAGAGCAGCCAGTGCTCTTAACTGCTGAGCCATCTCTCAGTTCCAAGAATGATATCTTTTAAAAGATGAGTAACTGATTAACAAAATATGAAATGAAAGACAAACAAAGATAAGCAAAACACAAGCTCAGATTTTTCAGGATTTGACTGAGTCCTCAGAAGTCACATTTTAATGAATGCGAGCAGGAAAAATAAAGAAGAGTTGCTACAATACTTTTTGGCTGCTTCTTCTCAACTCCTGGGCTTTACTAACCTCAGAAGGGCCAGCCCGTAGGGTCACACATTGAGAAACAAAGTGCTGAGATGCAAGAAATATAACATTCCTGGACTGTGCTTCTCCTTATTTGTTCAGTGTGGAGTACATACTCCAGCATCTCTAAACACTGAGCCAACAGCAGCAAATGAGTACAGCAATCGCCTTTCCTGTGTCTGCCTCTATGTAACTGAGGGTGCAGCTGAGGTGTGGTCTCAGGGGGTTGGGGAAGATACTACCGTGCAGACAAAGCTATCATAGAATGCAGACTCTATCTTAAAGAAAACCTACTTACTAGAATAGGAGAACAGCAGGAGCCTCGAATTGAAGTGTTTTCTCGCCAGGGACCTGGATGAGTGGATGCCATAGACTTCCTTCAAAGATCCATTCTTCATGTGTGCCCAAAACTATTAAGAGATAGAAAAAATGCTTTACTGTTCTGCTGTTTTCCAAAAAATGAATATGGCTGTGATTAACAAATGTTTCTTAATTTACAAATATTGCCTGTGTCTATATTGACTATTTACAAAATGCATACACTCCATCAGTAGCTTCTAGAGGTACATCTATGCTCACAGAGGGTGTCACTCAGAATGGATGGAACCCAGTCAAAACGTTCAGAGGGAGCAGTTTCAATAGGGAGCCCTGATCATAAAAGAAATCAAGTTTGTGACAAAGGAAGGGTATGGGTCTTCTTCTCCATGGGGTGGCTGTTGTGCACCAGCTGTCCCAGAGAGCGGACAGCTGGTGGCCTAGAGTGCAATAGGAAAGAACTCCCAGGAGACTGTCAGTGGACAGCTCATTTATTGAACTCAAGGTGGGGGTTTATATAGGGAGGCTTGTCTGGCCATTACTGAAGGCGGGAAAGTTCAAGGTAGGGTCTTTTAGGTAAAAGCAGGAAGGTTCTAGGGCTGACATGGCTTACATGGTAGGGAAAAGGAGTTAATTGAGAATTAAGGAACGAGGAAAGGAAACCTAAGGCCTGGCTTTGGTCTAAGGTGATCTCTATGTGCCCTGGGTCATAGCCTCAAGGCAGAGCAGATCAGACACCTGTGTCCTTTCAGGGTTTCTGGGGTCACTCTGCACTCTCAATACCTTTATGCATTAGGCCTAGGTCCCAAGAAGGGATGTCACATTTTGCTTCCACAGAAGTCATTCTACTTGAAAGTTATAAACAGAAAATAGTGCCATAAGAAACTTTCATACTGGACACAAAGTAGATTCTGGGGTTGTATTGTTTGTGACAAAAACATGTCACTTGATTGTGGAAGACATGAAATGCTGATCGGATTATATCTGTTAAATCGTGGAAAACAAAAACATCAACATAAAAGTTAAACATCTATTGCCAGGTAGTAAATTTCTAAGGAACAACGTTGAAAGTGATGGGAATATTGCTAATGAGGAAAAGTACTGTCATTGATTACTAACGTTTACCATGGGTACAGGTTGGCAAAATGATGGCAGAAATATATTATTCTACCCAATCATGTTTTCTGAATTTTCCAAAGAATGGAACAGTAACTTGGGGTATTTAAAAAAATGAAGCTCTATAAATGATACAACACTTATGATGAAGTCTATATAATGAAGTAGAATTAAAGACCTGGGTACATGGAATGTGAAGTTTAATATGGAAAGCTACACACTGTATTAAGATGGAGCAAAATCCCAGGGCATGAGTTATGATAAAACCTCTTTGAGAAATATTCCATAAGTCATAGAACATTAGCGATGAAATTAATTTGAAAATATCAAAACCCAACTCCTTCATTTTAAATATATAGAAACAGAGACACACAGAAGTCAAGTATCTTGGCCCAAAATATCCATTAGCAACATCAAGAGGAAAGAGAACCATGACCTTGCTTCTCAGTTTTTCTAATCACCATTCCTGACATCAAAATAATTTATCAAATCATCACATATGAGGATCAGGGTTGAAAATTCACAGATAAGTCTGAAATTTTTAGACTGTTTTGTAAAACGCCTAGTGAAAAACAGACTCCGTGCCAGCAGAAATCTTTTGAACTCTGTTCATACAATGTATCTCATAATCATATATTATAATTAAAATGCAATGTTATGTCTCTATTAGTAATAATGTTGCTATAGGCTGATGAGATAATGTATTAGTCAAAATGTTGTTAGGATGCTATAACAATAATCCCTAAAATCTCAACAATTTAACACAATAAAAGACTCTTCCTTGCTTGCAGGAAGTATACTTTTGCACCCAGAAAACTTACCAAGACTACTGTCCTATAGCTGTGAACTCAACATTCCATCTCCCGATTCCAACAGTTGATTGTATCTACTCAGAAATGACTTGAATTCTTTCTCATAAAAATATTCTTTTCTCTACAAAAAGTCATGCTCATCAAAACCGTCTACATGCATGAAAGAGGAGATGGGAACAGTGCATAATGCTATCGCCGGTTACATGCAACATACGATTTAGAGAAAATAAGAGCGGTGGATCCCAAATGATGACCGCTTGCTTGTGAACATAGTTCATGATTTTTTGGACCCCAAATCTTGTATGATTTTGTGAAATCCCCAAGGGGTTTCTAGCCCACAGGAAGGTAAATGATTAGTAAGGCTGTTTTTCCACTTCATCTAAGTGCATTGCTCAAAGGAAAATACTAAAAAGGAAGCATATTTCAGATGAAGCTAAGGGTGTGTTTATACTAAATAAACAAACATAAATTTAAAAGACATCCATTAAACAAAATAAAAATAAAGCTCTAATGTACCTATGTAGTATAAATATAAAGACTTACTGATTTTCCAAGTCAGGGAGCCAGATGTTATACTGCCCATTTACATTTGTGAATCTTTCTGTGTTTGTCAAAAACTCCTGTTTGCAACTGATTTTTCAAAGGAATTTTTTTACAGGGATTCATAGATTTACAATTGAGTTGTGTCTATATTAAATTCATTATGTTGAATTTCAAAATAAGATTAATCTTTCAATTTTAGAAGAAAGAAAGTTAGAGGGGAGAGCTAGCTTCAATTTTCAAGTTCTACATGTTCGTTGTACCAAGATCCAACAACAGAGCAAATGAATGAAAAATCGAAAAATCCTATTGATCATCAAGTTATTTGCTGCCACATTGTCCTAGGGTAACAGCTTACATTTTCCAAAAAGACAATGAATTGAGGTGGTGCATTTTTAATTTCTTGCTTTAATGTCTTATGACCATAATGGCAACAGAGAGAAGACTTGTCTGGATAGTCACACAGACTATGTATGAGGATGACATGGTGATTCTCACACTCTAAAATCATTCCTCTGAGGATCAAGAGCAAGATGGGAAGGGGATCTGTGTTGGCCTATCGTGGGCACATCTCCAACCCCATCTTTTCAGGAGTCACCAACCTTATGGGATTCCAACCTGGCACCACAAGGATTCCTGCAGTATACGCATTTCCCTAAGGTGGAATTTCCTGATCACTAGTGAGGTGAATGTACAGTTTGCGCAGTAATACCGGCTTGTTTTCCATAGGGACTTTGCCAGTTTCCATTCCCATCATCCAAGTCTGAGAACCCCTTTTTTTCAATGAAGTAAAAATAATGGCTTGTGACCCAGCAGGACACACATCAACCCTGCTGGAGAAAAGTTCACCTGGGGGATCTCCTCAGAGAGATGAGGTGTCCTGGATTCATTTCCACCACGGTCTAGGAAAACACACAGTAATCTGGAATAAGCAGAATCATTCTAGGAAAGGAATCCCTGCCCTTGGTCTGAGGATTTTAAAGAATCAGTACTAAGGAAACATTCTCCCACCATTCATATGCTCAAAGGTTTCCAGACAACACAAATAAAATGTGGCAGAAACTTGGCCTAGTCCTCTCCTGTCAACTCAGTGTCTTCAGCAGGGGGTGTAGAAACTGACCCTGCCCTGGCATGACCTGAGGACCACTGCACAATGATCAGTTCATCCACTATGTAAGAAAACTGACATCACCTGGAAGACAGAAGTAGGTGGATCTCTGTGAGTTCAATATCAGCCTGGTCTACATAGCAAGTTCCAGGCCAGCTGAGATTATAGGGAGACCCTGTCTCAAAAAGACCAAAAAAGGAAAAGAAAATAAAAAGAAAAGAGCCAGTTTCCATTTGGTAATTTCCAACTAATATACCAAATAAGAAAAGAGATGTTAAACTGAGCCTGTTTCTATATTTTTATTTCCTGTGGGACAAATTGTGGTCTAACTTAGCACATAAATAAAGCAAAACTTAAGTTGAGTGTTCTTTAAAATAGCAAATGGCCCATATTTCAATCAGTTAGTCACATGCAACCATCTGGTCAGATAATGCAAAAATGAAGAAAATGCCGAAGAAAGACAGATACAGAGTGGTGTCCAGTCAGATGCCCTATTCTCCTTCCTTGGTGATTCTAAGAGCTTGCTGCACATATTGCTCTGTGGAGTGCCCTGGCCTCTTCTGGTTCTGAGTGCTGCCTGATTCACGAACTTCTTTGCTTTAATACACTGTATGCTGGTTCAAAATTTTCATTGTTGATTAGAAATCTTTTAGTTTCTTTTCTCTTGCTATCATGAAATGTTCTTAGGGGAAGAAGGTCATAATGAGTCATTGAGGGAAATCAGGACAGAAGCTCAAGAAGAAATCCAAGCAGAAACCATGGAAGAACACTGCTTACAGGCTCAACCACTGACTTGCTCATCTCCACTTCCTTTTATAGCCCAGGCCCAAAGGCCCAAGGATGGTGCCACACACAAAGGCCTGGGCCTTCCTACACCAAATATTAGTCAAGGGAAACTCTCACAGACATGGCCACAGGCCAGTCGGATTAAGGAAATTCTTCAGTTGAGCTTCCCACTTCACAGGTGACTCCTAACAATCCATCCCTTGTCAACTTGACACACAAATACTTCACTTATATTAAACTGTATTTCCTTTCTTGTTCAATCCCCAACTCTTGTGTTAACATCATAATACAAAATACAATGCCACTTAAAAGCTCCACAGTATTTAAAAATTTAAATACTTTAAAAGTTCAGTACCTCTTTAAAAATCCATAGCCCCGTTTCAGTGGACCCCTGTAAAATAATAATTTTTAAAAGTTGATTGCATTCTTATTCCAAAAAAAAAAAAAGAAGAAACAGGACGTAAAAATAATCACACTTAAGGAAATCCAAAGTCCACAAGTGTCGCTCAGTGTCCAGCATGCACTACTTCCTCATGATCTGGGCTTCAAAGACCTGGGCAGACCAACTTCTCCAGCTCTGCCATCTGCAGTACACACACACACACAACTTGTCTTACTGTATCAGGCCATCCAGATCCACTCTACCGCTGATCTTGGCAGACATCCCATGGTTCTGGCATCTCCAATATCCTGGTGTCTCCACTACAACTAAGGCTTCTCTTCAGGAACTCTGGTCTCAGTGTATGAGCCAGATCTCAGCTGCTGTCCATGACCCCTTCAAACATTCAGCTTTCGTGCTTTCAAAACCAGTCAGGTGGAAGAATCTTACACATTGCCAAGTTCAGCCGCCAGCTTGAGTTATAGCTATGGTCCCCTTTGGCTACAGCCTCTGTACGTGTCCCCTGAAGAAACATTCCTATTCACAGGAGACTTCACCTCAATGATGTTGATTGCTTATTAATTAATCACAGCTGACTCTTCAGCTCTAACTGACCAGTAATCACAGATTCTTAATCCAAATTATCACAGACGTATCCTTGAAAATGTCTTTACTTTCCTCTGAAACTTCACAAGCCAGGCCTCCACCATCTGCATTTCAATATTATCGTCGATGCTCGCACAACAGATCATTAAGCTCTCAGTACTTAGTGTTTTCTTCTAGGTCAGAGTTCCAAACATTTCTAGAATCTATCCCTAAACCATTGTGTTCAAGTCCATCCCAAGAATACCTCTCTTCTGGTATTCATTTATGTTCTGGTTTCCTTTCTGTTGCTGTTAAAAGCACTGTCCAAAAACAAATTTAGGGAAAGGAAGGGCTTATTTAATTTTCAGCTCCTGAGTGACAATTCACTGTTGAAGAAAGTCAAGACAGAAACTCAAGCAGGAACTCAAGCAGAAACTATGGAGGACTATGAATGTTTAATGCATTGTGGGACTAATATTGTAAATATGTTTATTATATCAGACATTATATTGTTCGACATTACTGTAGATTTGTTTTTGCTCGTCTAATTCATAGATGCCTTAGGTAGACATAGTAAAATCTCTCTATGGAAATTTATTTTTTGCATATTTTTACTGAATTTTTGTGTATTAAATTCACATCTTGATATTTTTATACCCACTTCCCCATGAGCACCCTCCCAAAGACCACTCACTGGATTTCATGTGCTCTTATCATTTATGTAAAGGCCTATGAAGTCAAGTTTGTCCCCTGATGTCCTTCAGTGCAAGTTCATCCACTGGGGTCTAATCAGCCTAACTAGAGTCACTCTCTCAAAGATCAGCTCTCACAAAATGGATATTACTGCTTTTATATCTAGTTAGTTCTTATTTTGATACAGCGAATGTTTTCATTATTTAATTTTTTTACTCATTTCTCAGTTTAGGCATAACTTTCAGAATCATTTCCTTCCTCCCGAAATACATTTCTGGTATATAGCCTTTATGAGAAGCTGCTGCTTGTAAAAATTCAGTATTGCTCTGAAAATGTCTTTATTTCAGTCTTGATCTCCCTCAAGGCACACCTTTGTAGATTGTCTGGGATTTTCTCTCTACAGTTTATGATCTAGCTTCCACTGTTGCTACAAGAATCCAATTGTCTGTATAACAGCTGCTTCTTTATAGGTTGTCTTTTACATCATTCCTATAATTGCTGTATAGTCTTCTGCAATTTTTTAAAGTTCTTCTGTTTATTCTTAAATTTTCTTACAAGTACATACTGTGTACTGAACATGCTCCACCCCACTCTCCATCACATTCTCCACTACATCCCTTCTAACTCCTGTCAGCCTCCTTTGCCTTCCTACAAAATATCACTTCCACTTTCATACATAATCTTATGTGACTATATAAAATCTAGGAGCCATAAATAATAGAAAACAGAGTATTGGTTAAAGACTAAATTTGATAGTCTCCATTTATGTATATTTTCCTTCAGATGGCGTAACTCAATTCTTCTTTGTAGCTGAAATTTTTCCATTGTGTTTAAATGTCACATTTTCCTTATCTACTGCTCTGCAATTAAGTGTCTAATTTGGTTCTGTAACTTAGCTGTAGTAAACAGTACTGCAACGAACATTGACATGCAAATGTTTCTGTGATATTTTGACTTGCAGACCCTCACACAGAAGGGTAGCTGCGTCATATGGTGGGTCTAGTTCTAGTTTTTTGAGAAATCTCAATATTGATTTCCATAGAGATTAGACTAGTCCAATTCCCACCAGCAGTGTGGAAGAGGTTTAAGTTCACACCTTAGCAACATTTGTTCTTGTTTGTTTTCTTAATGATTGACACTTTGAGTAGGATGAGATGGACCTTTGATCTGCATTTTTGTTATAGCTGGTGAGACTGAAATTTTTTTCATATGCTGATTAACTGTTTGTGTTTCAGGTTTTCAAAACTGTTTTTCAAGAGGTTTCATTTTTGAGTTCTTTGTATATTCTATACATTAACTATCTGCAGTAGATTTTAGGTATTTTCTTCACTCAATCAGCTATTTCCTGTTCTGTTCAGAAGCTGTATAATTTCATTAAGTACCACGTGTCAATTATTGGCAATAGTTCCTGAGCAACTTGGATTTTTTTCAGAAAGACCTTGCCTATTCCTTGAAGTTATGCTCTCTACTTTTTCTTCTATCAGTTTCAGAATTTCAAGTCTTATTTTAATTTCTGTAATACATTTGGAGGTTTTTTTTTTGCGTGAGTGAAATATAAAGATTTTACTTAATTCGTTTTGTTGTATACAGCCAGTTTTAAAAGTATCATTTGTTAAAGAGCCTGTCTTTTCTCTACGGGATATTTGCGGTATCTTTGTCCAAAATCAAGTGGCTTTTACTCTGTGGACTGATATCTAGACATTTTGTTCTATTCCGTGGATTTACATGGGTTCTTTTGTACCAATACTGTGTTGTTTTGTTACTTTGAGTCTACAGTATTCAATAAAATAAATAATAAATAAAAAGAAAGAAACAAAGAAAGAAAGTTTTACCAAGTGAAGTAACACACAAACTCAGAAAAGCAAGCAACATATATTCTCTCTCATTTGCAGATCATAACATCAATTCCCTTATATACAGTACCACTCATGAAAGAAGCTTTTTTTTTTTGTAACAGATGGAGGCTTCTGCAGAATCCCACAACTTGTAAGACACAGGGAATAAATATCTGAGGGATGCCCACCCCTAAGTGACATATCTACAGTGGAACCTCTACACCTAACACTCATAGAACATAGTGGAACAGGAGGTGGAGAGACTATCAGTGCATCTCTCAACTCCCACCAATAAAGCTTCCTTATACAACAGAGTGTGATGCACACAGAAGGCCAGTTATACTGGCCAAGTTTTAGAGAATAAGGGACCGTAAAATGTGCATAAACTCATAAACTCATAAAGGGACCGTAAAACTCATATATCAACCTTCACCCATCCATGGCTCAGGCATCATTAAGGAAGAGAGGAAGACATAGTAAAATTCATGGTTTGTCCATGAACATAGGGAAATAGAGGCTTTCAGGCCACTGGAAACTTGCTCATGTGGACTTATGGCAATGCTGGTGTCAGGCCTAAGACCCATGCCAACTCAATCAGACAAGAGTCTATAGCAGTGAAGGGAAATGAGTGGAGGGCCCGCCCTGGCCTAAGGACTGGTTGAAACTGATTATGCCTGGGTGAGGGAGAGTAGACCATCCTTAAGACTGCAGGCAGACTGAACAAACTCCAGTGGATGAATTTGCACCAAAAGACACAAGCTTGACTGGGTAGGACTTAAGATGTACAGCAGAATTCAGGAGGCCCAGTGGGTGAGGGGGGATGATGGATGTGGGAGGCAGTCTAAATTTGATTGAGAACTGTCTTATGAAATGTACAAAAGCTCAATAAATATATTTTAAAAAAACAAAAAAATATAATCCCTCCACATACCTAACAGTAATAAAAAATTATGTGTTATTTTAAATAGATAAAACTGTACATATTTATGAAGAAAAAGAAAGAATGAAAGGTATCACCACATCTAAGGTTTTTAGTCTTGAGTGAGCTATAAGCTCACTAAATCACGGCTAAATGGGTTTCTTTTCACATATTTTTCTTTAGCATCATTGATAAATTTAAGGTAACACATGCCAATCTTTTATCAAGCTGAGAGAAAATTTAGGTATAATCTTTATGAAATTCCTCACGCTCCTTCTTCCTGTGGTCTGTGCGTATTCATATATGACCTGTCTTTCATGTGTCTTGATTTTTGTTCCTTCATGTCTTCCATTTTTTTGTCTCTGTACACTGCATTCTGGACAACTTATTCGGATCTCTTTTTTCAGTTGCTAAGTTGGTCTTCCCTTGTGGGGGGACTCTAACAAAGTCCACTGCAGAGTAAGCTCATGTCTGAAGTGCTATGCCTCAGACATGCTCAAGCACACATGGCCTGTGTATATATGATGGCCCCGAAGTCTCATTAAAAGGAAAGCAAACAATGAACACTTCCTTGTAAAGAAAGATTCTAGAAGCAATATGTGGTCTGTTGTATTACATTGACATTACAAAGACATCAGTGTTGCTTTGCATATTTCAATTTGGACCAAAGCTCATCTATGTGTACACTGGTGTGTGGTCTATGGTGTATGTGTATATATGTGAAGAGTAAAAGATTCACATATTAAAAAGTATAAGGTGCCCCAATAATTTTAAACATATATTGACATATCCCTACAAATGTATTGAGGTAAGTAAAATACATTGTGAAAGAAAATTTGAGATATTCCTACTTCTCCATGCTCTGAGAGGGAATTTAAAAATGACTTATTAAAAGTATCATTTAAAGTTTTATTTTACATTTCTTGAATTGCCATTTGGCATTTTTGTAGTAAGAATAACTTTGCAATTCCCTGCTTCCTTTTCACACTTCGAATACTCTTTTGTTTGATCAAACACATCCATCGCATTTGCTCCAGATTCATGTTTTAGCAACTGTGTAGATGCTGTTGGTAATTGTAGGTCTGGTTCTGAACTCTGCTGTTTATATTTGCTCTCCCTTGATGGCTCATTTCCATGTGTGCAACTGTATCTGTGAAAATTCTCAGTTTTGTTTACATTTAGCCAAAGAAAGTTAGAACTTCTTCCTGCTGGGAATATGAAACTTTACCATTCTGAAATCAAATTGAAATAAATATTCCGTTTATGAGGAAGTCACATAGGTAGGATGAATTTTTTCACATTTTATTCAAATATAATAAATATGTTCAGATACGTATTCATTCCATAAAGTGTAGAATGAATTTTTACAAACTCTCATATCTGTGAAGCCAATATCCATTGCAATAAATCATGAAATAGTCTATTACCTGTACCTAAGAGCACCTCACTGGCTCTTCACTACAGCCTCATACATACAGATTGACATAAAATAAGCATATTTCACACACACGCACACACACACTCCAAGCAAAGCCTTGGTTCAGCAGCAGATGTCCTACAGGCCTCCCCACTGGTTAAAGCTCGTCTTCCTTGGCACTTACTCTGCTTTCTCACCTGTTAGACTCACCAGCTTTTCCTCCTGATCTCTTGCAAATAGTCAATTTAAAAACCAGGCTCAAGCAAATATGCACATACTCCAAGCAAACATTGTTTCTATCACTTCAAAATGTTCCATATTTGAGTCTCTTTCTTGCTTCTGACCTTAATATAATTTTTCATTTTCCTACAAGCACAGTGATTTATATAAGAGATTATCAAAGAAAGAGGGAGGGAGAAAGAGAAGGAAAGATACTGATTTCAATATTTAAATCGTCAGAAGGAATAACTGTATGACATTACAACCTTTGTTATTAAGCAGTATTTAATGGCAGGTAAAAACATCCAGCACATTACTAAAAAGAAGGCAATTATTCAAACCTGCAAAGCAGAATCTTAACTTTCCAAGAAACAAGATTAAATTTTGTAGCGACCTAAAATACAATAAGGACATTTTTATGGCTTTTTTTCCTGAGGAGTGGACCTATATTTTCTTTCATTCTTATACTTATTTATATTTTCTGCAAGATACATTATTTTATAAAATGAACAAAAATTACGTCATAAATTAAAAGAAAAAACAGAACCAGAGAACATATTTATCTCCCTACCTGTTCTCTTTCTCGCATGTCAGACTGTTAGCTGCCTAAGGAAATGGAAAAATAGAATCACTCCAATAATGCTTGACAAGAAATTCTGCAGCCAAGTGGGCAAGGTGCTGCTCTGCCTTCCGGGCAGGCTGGCTCCAGTGGAGTGGAGATTGTGACTTCATCCGGGATAAAGCCCTTGTCTTGCCACCCGTGACTTTTATTTCGGGCTTAAACTGCCTTCTACTGAGCAAGGAACTGCAGGTAAGGAAGAGATGTGAAAGAACTCCCGATAGCCTCTAATTGAAGACACAGTTCTTCATGCCTCACAAGGATTGACTTTAGGCAATGTCAGCAGGCATGGTATTCAGGTAGGGAAGGACACGCAATATTACATCTCACCAATTCACACTGTTCACACACAACTTAGGAAGAACTGCACCTTTACTTAACCTGGCGTGTTTCCTCTGCGGCTTTGACTTTTGGGGAGACGGGGAGTGGATAAGTTGTATGTGTGAATGCTTAGAGGTTTCTCTCTTCGGATTTGTACTGGGGGGCAATCCCAGACTTGAAGCATCAACACTTAAAGTGCCATTCACATGCCAGCATCTGCCTAGGAGCTTTCTAGTAGTTCCCATTTATCATGGGTCGAGATAAAATATCCAACACCACATGGATGAGGTAGCAAAGTATTTAACTTCTGCAGACCGGGCGGCTTAACTCAGGAGTAAGTGCACTCCAATCATGCTCAGAAAGAAGCTTTTATGGGGTCTCAGCAACAGTTGTAATTTGAAACATCCAGTTAGAATTAAGCATTTTCCCGGGCTTAGAATATCACCATTTCGTTGTTGTTACTATTGAACAGAAGCGTATTAAGTGGTCAGTTATTTACAACTTTCCCTCCCAGATTGGAATTAGTGGTCAGGATGGTTCCAGGTATGTCCCTTGGAGGGGTTGAGCAAGAATGCACAGGTAAACTTTAAGTCTATTCAAACAGCCAAAATGTAAGCTTCTATCCTATTTTCCTAGGCCATTACAATATTCTCAGGCCCAGTACCACAAGTAGAGTGTTAAGTTCACCAAGAATCTATAGTTTAATAACCTCTCCAGTGACTCTTTTACTTTACATACTAGCCCTTCAAATCTATTTGAAAGCACTGAAAAAAATCAAACAATCACATTTCAAATAAAAAAAAGATAAGGAGTCCATCTTAATTCTCCAAATACCAATGTCTGATTTGACCAAAACACTTGTTACAAACCCTCACCTAGCAACAACAATTAAGGATGGGACCTCTTACAGGTATCCATGAATAGGGGTCAGGGCTTCACTGAAGCAAACGGATCCATCTCTGCCTCCGTTCCACAAAGTCTAGGAAGGAAGTTTTTGTTCAGTTTCTTTTTTATTTTCTTTGAAGAGCTGTGACTTTGACCTAGCAGTGTTGCTGTTGGAAACTGTTTTGTTCCTGCAATCAGTTGCATCTTTGTAACTCTGGTAAAATGGTACAAAAGTCAGACAAAACCACCGTAAACGCAAGCTAACAGAAGCGCGACTGAACAGTAACCGGCCAGTTTAATGTTTTAAATAATGAATTGTTATGTTATGTGATCTTGTAGCCAGTCTTTTAAAACTTATGGTTCATTAAACATAAAAACATTTTTATCATCAAAGTTATGCTAGTCTATGACATATGCATAAACACAAGCTACAGTTTTGAAATCTTTTTCTCAGTACCAACCTCTATGAAGGACAGGCATGTCCATTAATCCAACGTTTGATAAATATTGATAATTAATAATACATATGGAATTTTTCCGAATATAATCTGTCATGAACACTTAACTTCTATCGATTTCCTGGTCCCAAGAAACCCTGCATTATGGTAACATTCAACTCTTCCATGATAACACTTCTTTACTGTTGAAGTCTTAGTTGGGTTAGGTTGCTTATAACAGAGTGCCAGACTATGCAGCCCAAACAATTGGGATTTATTTCTCATAGTTTAGAAGACTGGGAAACCCAAAGTGAAGAAGCCATTTGATTCAGTTTCTGGGTGGGGTCCATTTACAAGTGTAAAGACTCAAAGGTCTCCTCTTCTAATGGCACTAATCCACTAATCCTAAAGGAATCACACTCTGGACCTAATTATCTCCCAAAGAACTAACCTCTCAATGCCATCCTGCTGGGGCACAGGATTTCATAAGTGAATTTGGGACACAAATATTCAGGCCAAAACAGACTTACGTTTCAAATATTCTCTCATTTTAACTCTTTCCAGACATAACAACCATAAAAACTCAGTCGTTTAATACAAAAGTAGCCACGGCTCATACATGAAGGGACAGTTAGGGGTCTGTCATGAGGCACTACGACTTTTGTCTGGGCTTACTCCTTGGGGTATATGTCAAATATCCACTGATGCTGATCAGCCTCCTCCGGGATGTCTGAGCATCTCAGCTCTGCTTCAGACATTCATCCTGTCACAGCAGGGTACCTTGTTTGCACAGAAAATAGAAGCACAGGGAAGAGAGAGGCCTTCTATTCTAAGCACTAGCCCTCTGCTTCCACTGGCCAGGTACACAGTCAAGCTGAGAAATGGAGGACACCTCAGCTACACAGCAAAGGAAAATCTCAAGGATGATCATAAGCAGGGGTCAGGGCTACACTGGGGCAAGGGGACAGAAGGATCAGGGTCATGACTGCAGCTAACTCACTATTTCCTCATTCAGTTGATCATAAATCCTGCCCTTTCTACCTAGAAATAGTTCCCATAGTCATCTTATTTTCTTTTATCACTATCATCAGGGCAACGATAGTTTTGTCTATAGTCGAATGTGTATGTGTGTGTGTGTGTGTGTGTGTGCTCAGCGAGCACATGAATACCTGGGTACCTCTGTGTGGGGGTGTGTATACGGAGACCAGACATCAACTTTGAGGTGTTTTCTCAATCATTCTCTCCTTCATTTATTTAGAAACAAAGCTTCTCACTGAACTTGGGTCTCATTGATTCATCGACTTTCTACTCTGGCTGGCCAGAAAGCTTGAGGAAAAGCTTGGGCCTTAAAGTCCCAGCCCTGAGATGTTAAGCACATTTGACCTCACCTGCCTTGTATATGGGTGCTGGGAATCTGAATTTATATCCTTCAGCTTTCACAGCAAGCACTCTACTGACTTATGCAACTCCCTTGCCACAAGCCTCTTAAACAGCCTGTCATAGCTTTCTGGTCCCTTGTTCCTTAGACTACTCTCAATACAGCACTGAGAATAATTCTTTTCTTGCAAAGAAAAAAACCCCATTCTGGCTATTCATTTGTGAAAACTCTCTCACTGTTTTCCCTGTGTTCTCATGATAAAAGGAGCAGCCCTGAATATCGAGCACAAGGTCCTGTCCCCTGTGGAGGTGGTAGCAGCTTTCTTCCCAGCCTGATTTAGCTCCTCTGAGCCCTCGGTGAGATAATTGAACCGGTTTCCTTTTACTTCCTCCAATGCCATACCTCCACTTGCTCCTGGAGACCTATGCAGATTGGGTGCCAAGGCCTCAGCTACAGTTTCTATATTTCAGTTCCATCAAATCACTTCCATCCGCTCACTCCACTCATCACTGCAACAAATTGTCCTACTTTTATGACCTCAAAAGTGCTTGCAATTTTCTGACTTTGCTTGTAATTTTCCATCATAGTTTGCGATGGGCAATTATCAGTGTTGTTAATTGGCAAGCATCCACCTTCTGCTAAAATAAAAAGCTCCACCTTATCAGAGGTCATGACTAGTCATGGTGGCTTCCTAAAAAATTTGTCACACTATATAAAAACCAAATTATGCTGCCTTTGATTTTCAGCACAATCTTTCGTATATTTTAAGTGAAGTGACTGCAGGTAGTGTTGCTGTGTGCCTGGGTTCCTTGAAAGGGAATTCTAAATAAAAGTAACAAAAAGCAATTATTTCTCTGCCTTCCAGACTTATCAGCCAAATCCTTTCCTGTCTCTGAGCATGTATGTCTGGCCCATGGGTACAAAATCATGAAACACGTTAACCAGATTGATGATGATAAAATGATTCCTGAAAGGCTTGTGTTTGTCTCTTGGTCTTTTCTTTCATGACTGCAAGGGGAAAGCATATACTCAAGTCTGTAAAGCAGTTATTAGATTCAAAGTCTGACAAGCAAAGAGTACCTGCAAGTTCAACGTTAACAGTACTGCTCTCCTGTGCATGAGTGTGAATCAGAAGCAACACTTCAAAACTATGTACAAGCAGACAGTTAACAATGATTTGATTTCTACTATTTAGCCCACGATTTCCATTTCCTCCGGGTCCCTGCTACCACCGTTCTCCCCTGTCCAGTAGACTGCACAAAGGCGAGAGACAGGCAGTATTTATCCTTCTCCGTATGGCTTATTTCCCTTACCTTAATGACCTCTAAGTTCCTCTATGTTGTCAAGAATGAGGAGCGCTCCTTTGCTAGCAGACATGTAGTTTCCTTCCCTGTCCTGATAATCCTGAATAGTGCTACAGATGAACCTGGGAGGGCCGATACCGACTTCCAGACACTGACTCTCCTTCCCTCAGTTATAGCTTCAGAAATTCGATTAATGAATCACAAAGTAATTGTATTTTTGATGATCTTAGGAAACTGCACACTGTTGCATTTCTCTCAAGGATGTTTCAGTTCCATTTTCCCTGCATTCTCCCCAACAGTAATCCTAGCAAATGTGAACTGCTATTTCCTTCTGGTTTTGATTTGTATTTCCCAGAGGATTAGTGATGTTGAGCCTATTCTATTTGCTATAGAATTCCTTGTTTATTTTGAATTTTAAACCTTTATCTTTAGATAGATGACTTGTAAATATATTCTGTTGTTCTTTAAGCTGCCTTTTTATTTGGTTATTTGCTATACTGAATCTTTTAAGTTTTATGAAGTCACACTAGTTACTATTTTATTTTTGCTTTTTTAGCTTAGGCTTTTGGTGTTATATCCAAAAATCCTTGTCAAGACGAATGTCAAGTACCTTTTCCTCAATGTTTTCTTCTAGGAGTTCCATAGTGCCAAGGCTTACATTTGACTCTTCTCTCTATTTATTGTTGAATTTTATGCGTGAGAGATTGAGTGGGCTAAGGTTAGGGTTCTTCATTCTTCTATGCACAGATAAGTGGGGCTTCTTTGGTCCCTGAAGCTATTCAAGTCCAAGCCTGGGCCCAGTGAGAATATATCTGCCATATATTCTGAGAACATCACTTAAATTCAGGTAGCAATTCCTTTAGTTATAACTGAGTTTTTACAAAATATAAGTAAATAAGCTCAGGACAACATAGAGATTTGCAAGATAAAAAGGTCAGAAAACATGTGCAGGGCCTGAGGCATGCTGTCTTTGTAGAGTTTTGTTAGATAGTCTGGGTCTCTTTCTCCCTAGGTTAGCCCAATACTATTCTAACTTCATCTAAACATTTAATTATGTGCCTTTCTGGTGAGTTACAACCCTAAAGGGACTTTCTACAGAAGAATCAACTTGTGAAATTTATAAGCACGGAATTCAGAAGTCAGCCACCCTGTTTCAGTATGGTCTAGAAATGAAACAGATAGATTGACAACCAGAGACAGCCGTCAAGCACAGCTTTGGATCAAGCACAGTACCTTAGATGGTGGTCTGCTGGCTCTTCCCATGAAAACAGGATAACTGGGGCTCCTATCAGTGAATTAGTGCTATGTGACAACCATTCCAAAACTTAACGAATTATGGGGCCGGAGAGATGGCTCAGTAGTAAAGGGCATTGGCTGCTCTTGCAGAGGACTTGGGTTCAGTTATTGGCACCCACACGGTGGATAACAACTGTCCATAATTCCAGTTTCTGGAGATTTGACACCTATTTCTGACTTCTATGGGCACTGTACATGACCTGGCTACATTTACATACATGCAGACAAGTATTCATACCCAGAAAATAGAAATAGATAATAAATAAAATATTTTCGTAAATTTAATGAATTGAAATTCTAAGAATGGTTGCTCCTGAGCCGATGGGGCCAGATGAGCAGCTGTTCTGGTCTTGGTTTGATCTACAAACTCATATCAGATCTTACATGTGCTTTGCTCTCATGACTAGTCTCTCCTACATGTTTGAGGTTAAGACAGGCTACTCTACTAGAATATTAAGGGATAAGGAAAATGAGTCTTATCTATGACAAGATACCTCATTCTCAAGTAGGCTACTCAGGGATCTAAGAGAGGAGAGAAAAATTAGTTGAAGTCTCTTCAAAGTTCACAACTAGAATGATGTACAATCCACTGTATTCATTTGGCAATAACTTGTACTAAGGTCAACATTGGTTCAAGAATTAAGAGAATCACCTTCATTCTTGGATGGGGAGAAGGGATTGTTCTGTCTTAATGTACATACCTACATGAACAGGTATATATTACAGCAATTGTATGCCATTTATCTTCTAGAGGACCAGATAGTTAAGAAAAACACTCAAATAGTAAAGAAACAGACTCCTTGATATCACTGAGTGTTTTCCTCTATCCTTGCTGAGCTCCTTTGACAGGTTGCAAATACAGTTCATCCTTCCCAGCTTCCCTCGAATGAACACCAAGAGAGTTCTAATGACAAAAGTTGGCTCTGGACCCATTTATTTCCAGGTGTCATATCAGCACACATCAGTTAGCATTTCCTGATGAGTGTCACTAGCTGCTTGGTGTGGCTTAGGAGGATTCAGAGAACGAAGCCAAAAATGCTTCTTAAATATGGTCTGCATGGCTGTTGCTTCCATTAAGAGGAATACATATTGGCATAGTACATTTTATGAAGATTCTATTCTTCTTGTAAATGCAATTCCTATAAGTGACTGCTATGTCTTCTAAGTAGCCAAGTAAGTTTGCTTCAGCACAGACAGAATTGAACTCAAACTAAGTGAAAGTTAGAGGCAGGTACAGGATGAGATGGCATACACCATAATGGAGAGACCCAGTGGAATAAAAACCTGTTTACATGGCAGCCTTGCCTCTGGATAATGATGCAGAAAGGTGAAGGGGCCACAGCTAACATTCCAGGTCTTATGACATCAGTGTTCCCACATTAGCACCCGCTTACTTTCTGCCTCCCAAATCCCATACTATAAACTTGCAATTATATCTTAAACATAAAACTATAGAAACTCCAACCCTCAAAGCAGGGATCTGCAACTTTCTGGCCCAGCAGAACCACCTGACAAGCATTGGAAAGATCGATGCTTAGCGGGAACATCAGTAAGTTTAACTGAACTCAATCTAGAATGTGACTTGAGAACCGGGGATTCTTTTGGCACTCCCCAGTTGATTTTACATATGCCTAATTCTGAGGACTTAATTAGATGACTGGGTAAAAAAAGAAATTGAATTTATGCAACCAATGTATTGTTTTAAGAATTGGCTCATGTGTGTAGCATTTTATTAGGTGCAATGATCAAGAGGACGTAGATGAGGGCCAGAGACAAAGAGAACTGCCCATGAATTGAAACCATACTAGTGAGGCCACCATGATTATAAATTTAGTATAAGAGAAGATAAATGCCATACAGGCTCAGCACAGAGCACAGAACCACCAAACACTAATGCCCCAATTTATTGAGAATTAACACAGTCCAACACTGAACAATCAGGCTAGAAGAATCACTTAAAATTCAGAATCCAGAATCCTTAATGTAAACCTGCATTCACCCTTCTGCTTCATGAACAGCCCTGGATAAATGATCTCAAAGCCTTAATTGCCATAATTACAAAATGAGACTAATTGTTTCCCATATCATCCAGTGGCTGTGAGGCTTAAATTAGATCATTAAAGCAAAGCACCATTAAAGCACCATGCCCAATACATTACTAAGTATTCAATACAGGTTAAGGAGCAACTGATAATTTATGATAATTAAAAATAGAATAACACCATTAATAGGTGACCATCCAATTTTTATCAGAAAGCATTTTCTTGACCAGAGTTAGGAAAACATGTGTGTCCTCAAGGCAGCAGAAATGAAGATTAAAGGTGGGAATAAGAACAAAGAGTTGAAGTAAAAAACATATTTTGCTTTCTTTCTGCTGTTCTGCAAAATGCTAGGAGGCCCTGGATGATCTTCTTCTGCCTCAAGGGTGCATACTACAATACTTAGGGGGTCCCTTGGTTATATACATGCTTGGCAAATCTCTTTTCCCTACTAAAGCCTGCCTGAGAAACCAAACACAAAAGGACATTAGAAACGATTGGATCCTGCCTTGCTTCACTCTTGAATGTAGTCCTCAAGGCATCAGCATTAGCCTGTCCTACGTGTGACCATCCCTACACAATTCTGCTTATCCTCCCATCCAGCCTAACTGGACCTGTTCCTGTGCCTCAAGCCCATTCTCTAGTATCTTATCTCACATAGTGCATCATCAGCGAAATCTCAAATACTCTGATCTCTTCAAAAAGAATCTTTCACTTGGCTCCAGCAGGAACCATCAGGAACAAGGTGGAACCCTAAGGGTGTGACTTCTTGCACTCATCTGAGAAAAATGATCATTTTGAAATCCTCATTCCACTTACTGATGAATCTGGAAGAATCTTTGTTCCTTATTGCTGATCCAAATAATTGTTATTCTCTCTCCTTAACACCTCCGTGTTCTCTCGTCACCTCTCTTAATCTCCAGCATGGTACCAGCCATCTTCTTTTTTAAAAAATCTGTTGATGTACTTAATTTTATTTTGTGTGTATGAGTGTTATGTGGCTCAGTGCACTCATGTTGTACAGTGTCCACAGAGGACAGAAGAGGGAATCGGATGGGTGTTAGCCACTGTGTAGGTCCTGGGATTCAAACCCAGGTCTTTTGTAAGAGCAGCCAGTGCTCCTAACTGCACAGCCATCTCACCAGCCATCTTCTTGGTCATGTCAATGGCTATATGGATGACTTGTCCAACACTCACTCGGAATCCTCAGATTCTCAACGTCCTTACCACTTTTCTTCACCCCTCGCTGTTGTGTCATATCCTGTACTTAGAATCTCCATTGCACTAAACCTCATTTGAATTATTCTGTTTTTAGCCACTTCCTCTTATGGATGTAGATCACTTCTAATAGCCGAGTCTTTCTGAGACTCTGTGCCATGACTTTCAATGCAGCCACTTTGTCACTTTCTTTCTCTTCTTGCATTGCTTTACTTATCACTTAGATTCCATTCTTCACCGTGATGACACCTTTTTTAATCATTGGCAAGAGCATCTTGCCATGGAATCATCAGAATTTTGAGGGAATTTTGTTGTGTAGCACAGTTCAAAATCTCTGTGTCTGATAAGAGGAGGCATTCCTGATTCAGGTATCTGCAGGATGTTGAGAATCTCTGCATCAAACTGCATGCTTGCTTCACGTCTTTGCCATCTTCACTCGTTGTGGAACAGGTAGGTGTCTGGAGCAGACTCTCATGGTGTTAGCAGATGTTACACAGAACCAGTCACAGCATACAGAGATGGTTAAGGTCTGGTTGGTCACATGACAGCTAGCTGTTCTGATTCTCTTGGCCAAAGCAAACCATACTGCTGGGCTCAAGATCTACAAGACTAATTCATGGTGAGTGCTTTAATTGTATGACAAGGGTATAGAGTTTTAATCCTATTTAGAGGGAAAATGAACATTGGAAAAAATAGAAAATTTCAGTTTTTTGCCATCACAATTCCATTATAATTCTCTCTCTCCCTGCATTGTAATCACTAAACAAAATCTAAGTTCTAATGATATCTTCTGTATCTACTCTTAAATAACTATACACTGAGGAGGAAAAAACTTCTAATGGCCACATTTTAGAGTTGTGAACCCCTGGCCTCAGGTACAGCCTAAGTGATACTTGAGAATTCCATAATTTTCCATCCAAATTCTTCTCACCTCCTTTTTTTCCTTCTCTTCTGTCTTCTTTCCTTGAGACAAGTTTACATACTTCCTCATTTTCCTCACCCCAGTACACAGTTGCTTCCTCCTTCTCAATGGATAGCTTCCTACTTCACCGAGGAAATAGAAACAAACACAGCATCCATTTTAATATCTAATGTATCTAATATATAATTTATAATATCTAATTAACCTGCCAATTTGCACTGTGCTTTTGCACCCCTCCATACCTGTTTTCTTTTTCTTTGTTCAAGGTAGCACCAGACTTCATCATCACTGATCACCCAAGGAATTAAATCTGTCGGGTGTTTGTCCCTGTCCTGCAACATCAGCTTTCTCCAGGTTTCCTAATTATTTCAAGCAGCATACAGACATTTTGTAGCATGTTGAGTATATTTCACTACCAACAAACATTCCTTTTAATCCCATTTCTTCCTGCCTTTCAATATCATTTTCCCTTCACCTCAAAGTAAGTATTTAAAAGTTGCTCCTCTTTCTCTAATTCCTCTTTCTTGTTCAGGCATGGAACTCTGTGTCAGTCAACTAAAATCAACCTCGTCCACATTGTGCATGACCCTCAAGTTGACAGACATGAGTCAGTTCTCGTTCTTACCTAACCGGACCCATTTCAATTCAGGACCTCTGCCAAACTCTTTTGGTACCAAAATATGGGGTCTTTTCTTGTCTTAAGGGGTAGGTTTTAACTGGAGAGTTAGGGTGCCAGATATACATGGTCACACAAAACTCCACTGTGTCAGTTGCCTCTAGGTTCTTGTCCTGTAAATTCGAAGATTAAATACATGCACCACAGAGATTGAGTTTTAGAAATATGTATTCTATTATGGGGATCTTAAGAAAAAGAAGGAAGTCAGCCACCTATATAGTAGGAACAGGTTCACAGAAATGGGGTGCCACAGAGCTGGTAGCCTGGGGCTTTTTATAGGACTCATGGCAGAAACTGGGGTGAGGGATGGGGTCACTCCAGGTGTCCCACATATGAAATGTCTAGGTTCCCCTTCTCAGTTTCAGTCTTATCCTTATCTATAGCTTCCAGACATGGCTACTCATTAGGGAAAAGAGATAACAAGAAACCAGGAACCAGAACTCTTTTCTGGCATTCCCTAGCCTCCAGCAAAGACATGTTCAAACTGCTGCTTTGGGATCTCTGTCTTACCTAACCAGTTTCTAGCTCCTGTTCTCGCCACTTTACTTAGCTTACGACACATTGCAAGTCTGTTTTCCCTCCTAGTTTGTGATCTCAATTCTGTGCTCAATATCCCCAAGTTTTCTACTAGATAATACAAGTCTAGACCCTTATGGTTCAGATCAGATTGTATTCTAAGGACCTATAACATCAGCATCACTTGGGTTAAAACTGTGGAAATTTGTGTCCCAGCACATACATGGCACATCACAATCTGCATTTTAACAAGATTCTGAGATGACATTTATGCACTTTCAAATTTGAGAAGAGTCAACTGTGTTAATGTTTCTGCCAGCTGACCCCACTGAGTAGCTCTCTAATTGCCCTGCAAAGAAGAAATCATTCTTCAGTTAGATTTAAATTATCTAGCATCAGCCAATCAGCATTTCAATTCCTTTCTAGTGAACTCTCACTCCACACGTCGAATCCAATCTTGTTACTTGCCCTAATTACTCCTTTGATGTTGGTCTACCTCAGACTGAGTGCTCCAGTTTGGGATTATTCCAAGCACAGGGTCAGTGACTCAATTTAATGACAGTCTCTTTGTGACTGCAAATCTATTGGGATGACAGTTTTGAAAGCCATCCAACTTTGCTTACGTAGAGTTCTGTCCCTTGCCAGAAGCACGCTGCCCAAGAACGCACACTTTATACATGGTGTTTCCAATAGCGTTTGACAAACTGGGACAATGGTGGGTCAGATGGTTTTCATGTTAAGGGAAGGAGTGTGTGCTGATTTTACACACAATTTCTAACATTCTGATCTTCCTCGGGGAATAGAAGGATAAAAAGCAGAAAGCAGAGTTACAGGATATCTTATTCTGCTTCCTCTTTATTTGTATTTTAGTTTATCTTAGAATGAACTGTAGTGTATTCCCTCAAGGGCACTCATTATTCATTGTAAAGTATTATAAAGAGATTGGATATGTGTTCATGTTTACCAGGAAGCACTTGTCTTTCTAAAGGACACTCAGCTAAGCCCTTTCTTAATATTATGGATAGGAAACATCAAGCAACATAGTTGATATTTACAGAGTGTAAGAGTTTCCTTTTTTATTTTGCATCTTCTGAACCCACTTTCTCTGTTACCACAACTTCTGAATCTTCTTATTTCACCTGAGAAGTAAAGACTATTTAACATATATGAAATACTATAATTTTATTTTAAGACAATGATACCTTCTCTGCCCATGTCACTTGCATTAGTAGACATGAAATATGGGTAAATCATGAACACTGTACTATGTACGCATTCATCCAACCATGTAAAGGAAGCTTCTTGTGTACAGTGGACTTCACTGAATGGAGAGTACAGAGGTGAATGAGACGTGCTCCCACCCTTTGCCTTCTGTAAGTGTGCATGTACTAAGAATACATGTTGAAAAAAACTCGAAGCCTATGGGAGGAAATCAGAGGCATGCGAGAAGAATTCTACAGATCTATGTAACACCAGAGAAGGGAAAGTGAGGCAGTCTGATACAGGAATGGTCCAAAAGGGCCGCTGGGAGAAAGGATTTTGAGATGAAATTTAAGGATGGGTAGAATTTGAAAAAAAAATGGACACTGCTGAAACAAGGAATTCATAAAAAGAGAAAAATAGACATTTACATAACGGAAAAGGATCAATGAAATATTCATCAGTTTCTGCTATGAATAATTTTCTTCACATTATCCCATGGGGATAGTGACCAGATCAATAGCTTGTAAACACCAAAGAAGAAAAAGAAGAAGTTGGATTGTGAGAACAATTAATCCCTATTAAAATGTCTTGGGAATAAGACACAGTAATTTTGTTTACATGTATTTGGTCTTTTTGATACAGAGTCTCCCTGTAGCCCCAGCTGGCATAGAACTCATAATGTAGATCAGGGTGACCTAGAACTCATCTGCCTCAGCCTCCCAAGTCCTGGGATTAAAGGCATGCAACACCATGCCTTGCTTAAATTTATATTTTTTTATGTGTATGAGTGTCTTGCCTGCATGTATGTAAGTACATCCATGTCATGAAATGCCCACAGAGGCCAGGAGAGAGTGTCAGATTCCATGGGACTAAAGTTAGGGACAGTTACAAGACGTCATGTGGATGCTAGGAACTGAGCCTAAGCCCTTTTTAAGAGCAGCCACTGCTCTTAATCTCTAAGCCATCTGTCCAGCCACAGATGCTTTATTCTTAATGAAATCTCCTCCTCACATTGAAGAATCTGCTGAGCATTAGCACATAAATGAATGACTCTCACAAATTTTATTTGCTTGGTAGAGGCCTCCTGGACCTGTAGACCATCTCACCCCTCCCTTAAGCCAGACGATCTGGCTTCTCCCTCACAGTTCCATGTAGAACTTTAAATAAGCTTTTTGTGTGCCTCTGTTTTTCTCCCACAAGTTTTGGCCCTGTAGCAGTGTGGTGTGTGTCTTCTCAGTATGTGATACACTTTCCAGTCAGGACAAGGTCTATTCTCCATTCCCTTCAACAAGTGAGCTCTAATTAATCAATATGAAATATCCACAATACAGACTAAGACAATAGTCAAATTCGAGAGAATTACGAACTGAATTCTCTTTTTCCTTCAGTAAATTTCCAGATCTGAAATAGCAGAAGGAAACCATTGGTGAAGAACATCACGGAGGCGCAACTGGCTACTGCAAAAGCTATGTTCTCACAGGAGTAAAAACAGTACTTTAGCCAAGTAGTTATAACTTCACAAAGCACAATCCTAATAATGGGTCTGACACATTCACTGAAGAGTTTTCTAGAAATACAAGGGATTTTATGTATCTTTCACACAGACCAAATTTTGACTAAAGAGAGTGAAGAATTCATGCAAACTCATTTTATATTTCAATTTGTGCACCTGCAATTCATAATGTCAATCACACAAGAGTATCTCTGGTTTGTTTATCAAACACAAGTCATCTAATGCTGAAACAAATTGATTTTCTCTCAAGCTTCTGAATGTATTTATCATTTTTCATTATATAATGTTGGACATTATTTTTGACAGATGATGTTGAAACAGAAAATGCACTTGGGCAGCTGTGGGCTCTTTCGTTTCTTTCCTATTAATGATTACACACCTCCTTGCAGCAGAGATCAGAATGGAAGTTGGCATTTAATTGACAATGTAAAATTTTTGAGTAAAACAAGTATCTGAGTGGGAAGAAAGATGCCCTCAAGATGTGTAATACATTTACGTGTCTTGTGGAGAATTCATCTCTGCACCTGTTTTCAGAAGGGAAACCGAGGTCATCTATGATGACTAAACATCTCTTTTCAAGTTGTTTCTCAATGTAGCTGAGCATAATAGATCCTCATAGTTTGTGTTTTACTTTCAACCTAAGAATCTTTATCACTTTATTTTGCATGTCCATTCACAGCTACTTCTTTTCAAAAGTTTCATCATTCCCTATAATAGGTAACTTTCTCTCCTGCCTACCATTAACCTGGTCCAGTCATCACTATTTCTCATCTATCCTAGGTTACCTCCCATCGCTGTGATAAAACAATGACCAGAACCAACTTTGGGAGGAAGGGTTTGTTTGGATTACAAACTACAGTCCAACAACACAGAAAGCCAAGGTAGGAACGCAAGGCAGGAACTTGGAGGCAGAAACTAAAGCAGAGACCAGGCTGCTCACTGGCTTCCTTGCCCTGGTTTGCTCTTCTTCTTGTATAGCACAGGCATACCTGCCCAGAGATTGCACTGCCTACAGTTGGTTGGGTCCTCCCATGATAATTATCAATCAAGAAAATACCCCACAGAGCCTGGCATGGCAGCTCCCAGCACTGCACTCAGAAGGCAGAACAGGCAGATCTCTGTGATATTGATAGATCAAGGCCAGCCTGGTCTACATAGTGAGTTTCAGGCCAGCTCAGGTAACATCTTGCCTCAGAAAGACAGGAAAAAAAAAAAGGAAAAAGAAAATGCTCCACATAACATGCCCACAGGTCAATCTGGTGAAGAAAATTCCTCAACTGAGGTTCTTTCTTCCCAGGTGACACTAGTTTGTTTCAAGCTGGCAAACACTAGCCAGCATATCATCCAAGGCTCCAGGTATTATCTTAAATTATGTGTGAGACAGAGAGAGGTCTCATCTCTGCTGAAGTAAGTTTTACAGTGTTTTCAAGGTCATCCTCACTGTGCTCTTTAGGATACAGATTGAAGGCATTTTGCATTTGCAAAATGCTGCATCCACAAAAAGAAATGGTGTCAAAAAGGAAGCTACCTCGTTTGTCTAAAACCTTGATTAGTTTGAAATGTCTGCCGCTGGCAGTTTGAAAGATGTTACCAATAAATGAGAAGTTCCAGTTTTTACTGTGAAACTTGCCTGTGGCCCAAACTTTTAATATTTATAGGGCATGACCTCCAACTGTCAGTGATCGCTTATTTGCCAAAAAGCTATTTTGGGTCAAATGTCAGTTGCCTGAGGAAGGAAGAGCACATTATGCTCCAGATTGAATATTGTGCTTGCAATAGGCAAGCTTTACCTTCATGGAGACACCATCATTTTGACAACCAATGGACCACTTGGGCTTTGTCACAGAGTGATGTTAATAACCTTCCAGAACCATCAAGTCTTTTTCAGTCAAAAAGAACAGTCACACACTTATAAAAGTGGCATTTTGGAAAGGAAAATTTGAACAGTATGATTACATAAGTGGTTGGAAAAAATAAAACTAAAGTAGCTTGAATAATCTATCAAGGAGATTGTCCCTGAAGAAAATTGATTCTCCTTCTCTCAGCAGCCATTGATTGCTGCACATCTTCATCTTGAGGTGGGACCTTGTTAAATTTCCCAAATACATGCACACTAGGTTTTACCAGTGTGTGTTTACAACAGTAACAATTAAAGAAGAGGCCACAAAATTGAGAGTGGGATGGGGACATAGGCGGAGATGGAGGAGGAGAGGAAGGAGGGGAAATGCTGTAAACGCAGCACTACTATAGTAAATCCTCAAAACCTTTTTAATTTGATAGAATATTTTTAAAGTCTTTAGGAGTAAAACTTGTTTTTATACAGCTGGAAGAATGTTGAAGAAAGTACCATGATTTCAGAAATTGAGGGCTAACCTGTAAAGGAGATTGGGATTTTTGTTAAGCCAGATATAAGTGTTCAGGGCCTATAGTAATCTTAGGATGTGGTGAGATTCAGAAACCAATATCAGTTCCCCAGAGTTCTTACCCTTAGACCTCTGTGTGATTTTTGTGAGTTTGTAGTCCCCAGTAGATTTTTTAAAACAATGCTCATATGTGCTTGCATTTTTTTGAAGTTGAGAAGGTTCATTATGATACAGTTCCTTCCTTAGTAACATTGGTCTAGACTGCTGAGCAAGGGAAACGTAAATAAGTAGTTAGATTTTAGTCCAGGGTCAAATACTGATTTTGTTACACCCTACGGAGGGTAGAACTCCATTTTGTGTAGGAAGCAGCTTAAATGTTGATTCCCAATATTATCCCAATGCAGTAACATTAAGAAGCCAAACTTTTGAGAAGTGATCCAATCAGGAGGACTCCATCCTCATAGCAGATTCAGGCTGACTATTAAAGGGCTTGAGGCTAAATTCAGGCTCCTGCTCTCTTGTGAAGATGCTGTCTCTCTCTCTCTCTATCCTCTACCATATGAGATGAAAGACCAAAAAGTGTGGCACATCAAACTTGGACTTGTCATCCTCCAGAACTGTGAAAAATACATTGGCTTTCTTACTAATTATACAGTCTTTGGTACACGATTACAGCAACACCCAAGTGTTATTTCATCAGTCATCAAAACCCACATTGTTATTCCATCATGTTCTCATTTTGATCAAACAAAAATTATTGGCACTGAAACAGGAATTGCAGTCAACAAATGCTAACAGAGCCTACTATGTGCCAATCTGCTCTAGACATACGGGATGTACCAGTGATCACAACTTTACAAAGTCCTCCACTCTCCAATGCTGGGGGCGGGTGGTATACCAGACTTCAATCTATATTACAGAGTCAGAGTCATTAAACAACATGGTATTGGCACAAAAACAGACTTGTAGATTGATGGAACAAAACTGAAGAACCAAACAGCAGTTCACACGATTTTCAGCCACCCAGGATTTAACAAAGGTGCCAAGAACACACACTAGAGGAAAGACCGCATCTTCAAAAAATAGTGCTGGCAAAATTGGATCTCCACATGAAGAAGAATAAAATTAAACTCATCCTTATCACCCTGCACAAAAGTCAACTCCAAATGAATTAAAGACTTCAGTGTGAAGCCTGAAATGCTGAAACTGTTAGAAGAAAACATAGACAGTACTCTATAACATAGAGGTGCGGGGAAGAACCTCTTAAATTGGATATCAATTGTTCAAGAATTAAGGTCAACAATAGACAAATGGGAACTTATTAAATGAAAAAGCTTCTGTACAGCAAAGGAAACAAGCAATTAGATAATGAAGACTCCCACAGAATGGGAGAAAATCTTCTCCAGCTATACATTTTACAGATATTATATATATATATATATATATGAATGTATATAAAAACTCAAAAAATAAACAAGAAAACAGATGACCCTATTATAAAATGGTCTATGGATTTGAACAGAGAGCTCTCAAAGAAGAAATAAGAATGGCTAAGAAACACCTTTAAAAGAGCTCAACATCTTTAGTAATTAGGGAAATGCAAACCAAAACTGCTTTACGATTTCATCTAACCCCAGTCAGAATGTCTAATCAAGAGAACACATGACACCAAATGTTGATATGGATGAGAGAAAGGACGGAGAACCTTTTCCCAGGATTGGTGAAATTGCCAACTGGTGCAACCCCTGTGGAAATCTATATGGAGAACTAAAAAACTGAAAAGAAATCTACCATATGATCTGGTTATACCACTCACTGAGGATTATACCCAACGGATTCCTACCGCAGGATGCTTACACAACCTTGGTTGTTGCTGCTCTTTTCATAATAGCTAAGATATGGGGAAAAACATAAATAACCCTCAACTGATGAATGAATAATGAAAGTGTGGTGCATTACCACCTCACCCAGTAGAGGTCTACTCAACAGTAAAGGAAATGCAATCATGACATTGGCAGGCAAATGGATGGAGCTAGAGACGCTTAGATTAAGTAGCACAGTCTTGGGAGCCAGGAAAATGGAAAGGAGCCATGAGTGTGAAAAGGCAAAGGAACTTGGGAGAAGGGGGGAGGGGGCCTGAGTTATCAAAGGAGAAAAGGAAGGTACTTTGGAGTAGCGAGGATTATACAGGAGGAGTAAAAGGTGAAATAAATCACGCTTAAATGGTGTGAAAAAACAGAGGGAAATATATTAGTTCAAAGTCCTACTGAAAAATACACATATAATACATATATGAGTGCATATGTATAGCAGAAGCCTATATAACAAAGAACACAATGCCAGGCAGGAGAAACCAGTCTTCAAGTTGTTGGTTAGGGTAATATAAGATACTCCCAAAATAACACAGGCTATTGCCACAGTACTTGATTGCCTCTCGGAATCCAAAGATAAGGCCCTATTGTTGAAGACAGGTCATACTTTGGACACAGGACTTAGAGCAATCAAGGTGAAATTGGCCTGGCAGCCTTGGTGTCATGGTATCAGAGGATACTATGAAAAGTTGCCAAGGTAAAAAACCCATCACGAGGTCCTATCCAGCTGTAAAGCCTAATGAACAGCAATGACGCTTGGTAGACTGACCAGTGAATGGACCCACACGGAGGAACATGAGGGAACACAAATCAGACTCGAGAAGCATATTGTATATAGAGAGGAATACGCTGAATTGGGCATGGAGCAGTGGGAGGAGGTTCAGGGCAGGCAACCTAAATACCATCAAACTATATGGTCAGAAAAATCCCAAAAGTTCAACAAAAATGATTTAAAAGGCCTCTGCTCTCACTGAGTAATCTGGTAGAGGAAGTGAATAGATCAATAAATCACTATATATTGCTCTTTTAAAAGAAAACAAACTAGACTAAAGAAAATCAACTGTTAGCTAGGGTTGGGAGACAAATTAAACAGAAAGATGACATTTGAGTAAAACTTGACAAAGCTGAGAGAGGCACCCAAGCAGCTGTGAATGTTTCTCACCATCCATCACTAAAATCCTAACATTTGATAGGTATATTCCTGTTGCTCTCTTTTTATTTCTTTTTCTTGTGTATATGGTGTGTGGGTGTGTGTATGTGTGGCCTGTGTGTATATGCATATGTGTGTGTCAATGCATGTGTATGTAGAGGCCAGAGTAAGATACAGTCTTTCACTAAACCTGAAGCTCACCATTTCAGCTAGAATGGTTGACCCATGAACCCCTGGGATCTGCCTTGGTTTACAAGCATGCATAGTCACGCATAGTTTTTAAGTGGGTGCTCGGAACTCAAACTCTTGCTTGCAAAGCAGGCACTCTTACTCAGAGAATCGTTTCTCTAGTCTTTCTCTCTTGCTCAATGAATGTCTTACTGTATTCGTTATTCAGTTTATGCATAGATAGAGCTGTGCCAAGCCACGCCTTTCTACTAACATTTCTGTACAAAGATGGTTATTCATACATGTTTCGGTTTAAAATATGTATCATAGTTTATTTATTTAAGTTTTATTGAGCTTTTGTCCACAGTTCTTAATCAAAATCAGAGCCCCCACCCATGTCTCTCCAGCTCCCCCACTGAACCTCATGTTTCCCACCATACATATTAAGTTCTATCCAGTCAAGCATTTTACCCAAATATCCTTTGGTACAAATTCATCGACTGGAGTCTAGTCAGTCTATCTAGAGATAATAAATGAAGTCTACTCTCCCTCACCCAGTACTAATCAGTCTCCAATCATTCCCAGACTGGGGCTGGCCTGCCACCCATTTCCTTCCTTGCCCTTGTGTGACTGAGTTGGCATTGGCCCTGTGCTCAGCGCCATCACTGCCTGCTGCAAGTTCACACGAGCAAGCTTCCAACGGCCTGAAAGTCTCGGTTTCCCTATGTTCACGGACCATCGCTGGCTCTTACAATCTTTCTGCCCCCTCTTCCACAATGGTCCCTGAGCCGTGAGTGAGTGAGGCTTAATATAGGAGTCCTATCCAGGGACACACACTCTGCATAAGTCCCTTATTCTTTAAAATTTGGCCGATTGAGACCTTCTGTGTGTATAACACTCTGTTGTATAAGGAAACCTCACCGGTGAGAGTTGAGGGATGCACTAGCTTTCTAGCTTTCTCTCCACCTCCCAATCTGCTGTATTCCATGAGCCTTAGGAGTAGAGGTTCGTTGTAGAGATGTATGTCATCTAGTCCTGCGAATCTCGCAGATATTTATTCTCTGTGTGTGACAAGTTGTGGGATTCTGCAGTAGCCTCCATCTGTTGCAAAAAGCAGTTTCTTTGATGAGTGGTGTACTGTATGCTTGTCTGTAAATATAAGGATCGAAATTTAGCATATGGTAAGAAAATTTCATTTGTCTAGAGATATGACGGATAGGGTTTTCTCTAGGATCTATGACCCTTTCAGCCATGTGTGTCTGGCTGTGTTTTCAGTGCCACACATGAGTTCCCCCCACTGAGAGCCTTATAAGTCCAATTGGGTAGCTGCTGATTGCATCCACGCCCACCCCGCACTGCACCAATAGAGGTAGTTTGCTATGCTAGTTGTTATGGTTGTTACGTTTTAGGGCTGGGTTGGATTGATTCATTTTCCCCCTTTCACAGTTTGCATAGTATCCTCTAGAACTGTGAGAGCTAAACCAGGTAGAAGGCTTCCAGGTCAGTTCCTCCTCCACTGCTCCAAGCCTGTGTCCCAAGTGTGTCCAGCGGTAGGATCTCATCTTCTCATTCTGGGAGCTCTGGCAATAGCCTGTGTTATTTTAGGAGTGTATTCAACGACTCTGACCAACCACTCGAAGGGAGATCTCTCCTGTCTGGTACTGTGCTCCTTGTCATACAGCCCTCAAGTATACATATATTCACACATTTTAAAACACAACCCATGTTGTGTATAGCAGTGAAGCTATAGGCATGGTCCTTTTTACATAAGTTAAGGTTACTAACATGTTTTCTTCACCAGTTTTGGGAAGAGCTCTTTCCTTTCAGAACCAAACACCTGATTCATATTAAACATGCTGTCTTTTCTTATAGGAATGTTTACTTTTAAGCCATAAAATTAAAAGTACATGAGAAATGGAGAAGAGATGCATGCTAAAAAGTTTGGTTTATTGCTCATCTAGACATTATATTAGATAAGAGCACAGTGGGCAGTAGTCCAGGAGAATGGCTTAGATCTGCAAAGTTCCATAACACTAGTGATCAACTTTGCCCTAGCAGCTTTCTATAATAAAAGGAAAATTGTGTGTGTTCTAATTAAATGAGAAGTCATTTATATCGGAAAACTGTGCTTGTCATCTTTTTTATCAAAACTATTGTTCTAAAATCATACTAAATGTCTTCCTTTCTATATCTGAAATGGATGATTGAAATATTCATATTTTCAACCCCAATGGATTTACCGGTGAGCCTGAGTCAATCAGAGCATTGAGGTCCAGTCATCCCTTCACTCTGTGAATCACTGAAATATTTTTGTTCTAAGACAAAAATGCATGAAGGTAAGAGGTATGGATCAAGGCCTAAGAGGAGGGGATGTAAGGCACTGGAATGAATGACTCATTGCCTAGGGCCTTAGAGTGGTTTCCTCATCTGGGAGAATGCAGAAGTATCTGCTAGGGATAATCCTGTAAGAGATTAATCAATATATGTAAATCATTTAGCATACTATATAAATGTGATGATAGATATAATCATTGGTCTTCCTCCCTGTCTCTTGACATGGAACTTTAAGGATTCAATGAGGTAACAGTGTCTTGTGATCTAACAAGACATTGAGGATTCTCAGGCAGTCTCAGGATGGGAACTAGTCGTCAGACACATGAACACTCAGAAGTTCCTGGAGTGACATGTCGGAACAGAGCTCCTTCTCTCAGGGCTTGCCCTACATCTTTCTTCCTCTATCTTTTATGTCTTTATAATTAACCAGTAAATATGCCTTTTCCTGAGATCTGTGAGACAAAGAGTATATTAGTCATATTCTGTTAGAATCTTACAGGGTTCTAGTTGCATCTGTAACAGCCTGTATTCGTTTTCGGCTCTTACCTTCAGGTATTATTGAACCCTGCAGCCACTTTAAACCATTTAGAGCTATCTCTAACATATACATATTTATGTATGTGTGTGTGTGTGTGTGTGTGTGTGTGTGTGTGTGTGTGTGTGTGTGTTGTAATCAAATTTGACTAACTGGCATCAGTGAGGTGTTATAGGGGCTTGGGCTTGCAACTGGCAGCTGAGGCAGGCACAGTCACACAGACCTGTGCAGGGATCAGACTGTGTTCTGTTCTAAGTCACCCCACATTGTGTAAAACAGTTGCTTTCGTGATATGACCTTCCCCAAAGCGACTCCATTTTACAAAATAGCAGTTTGTCCATTTTCAGTGCAAATGTGAGACAGAATGGTTCTACATCTTGTTTATGCAAGTAAACAAACACCATCTGTCCAACACAAACCACAACACAGATGATTAATTATTCATGCAAATGAAATATTACCACCTATGAACTTATCGAATTAAATCAGGATCACTACAAGATACAGGTATATCCAAAAACATACTGTAGAAAGCATGCCTACCAACTTTCCAAGAAAGCCGACCAATAAATAATCCAGACCTCCCCATGGATCTATGAAATGAGGAACATCTAACATTGGTACTCTGACCTTCCAACAGACTACTTGGTACAGGTATCAGGAGGCTAACAGGTGATGAACTCCTGACTCTCTTCTGAGCACTTTAGTCTTTTTCCTTGATATAGCTCACTCAAATTGTGGTTAGTGCAGACCCAGTTCTATGCCTTTGATAATTTCCATGCCATGCTTTAAACTAGACTAACCTTGAACCATCTTTATGCACATCTAAGAGCTCTGTGGCTAGGTTCATTAATACCGATCTATCTACCTTACAAGGTTCTCTTTGCATCTGTATTGGCCTGCATCATCTTTCTGCTCTTGCCTTCAGGGCCTTCTTGAATGCTGCAGCCCCTTTAATCCACTTATAGGTATCTCTAACAGATGTCTTTGTGTGTGTGTGTGTGTGTTGTAATGTATATCTGAGAATTAATATCAGGAATTAAAATTTGAAGAAAAGAACCTATACATGACAGTGTCTATATCTATGAAATAACAGCAACAGTATTTAGTAAATTAGAGTTACAATATTGATGTAGCTTGTAATTTATTATTATTCAATGATTCTTGATTTTTGTTTATTTATTTGTATTTTATATGTATGAATGTTTTGCCTTATATATGTAAGTGCACCTGAATGGCAAAATGCCTGCAGAGACCAAAAGAGGGTGTTAGATCCCATAGAACTGGAGTTACAGATGGTTGCTAGCTGCCATGTGGGTCCTGGGAACTGAAGCTGGGTCCCGTGAAAGAACAACCACTGCTCTAACCCACTGAGCCATCTCTCTAGACAGCATTTTTCAATAAATTTTGATGTAGCTTATAACTTATTGCTGTTCAATAAATTTTGACATTATGAAAAGACAGAAATGTATCCATCTATGGTTTTGACACAGTATACTCATGAAAGCATGAGACATCAATATATGGGTTCTATCTCTATCTTCAAGTAAATAATATCAGACTTAAAAATGAATTAGAAAACACCCAGCTAATGTTCAGTGGAGAAAATAATTAATTGCTGGTGTATGGGGTGAAATGGTACACATTTTGTCACAGAAATATTCTCTATTGACTGTGCTGGGAAAGGAAAGGAGTAACTGGGTTTGCATCTCTGCAGCATAAGAATAAGCATTCAGCATTATTCTTTTTAATGTAACTCATTTGAGAATTTCATACATGGACAACACTGTATTTGCACTATTTCTGCCCGACCAGTCCCTCTCCAGCCCCTCCTGTGACCCTACTTCCTCACAATTTGTTGCTTTCTTCTTTTATTGTTATTGGTACATATACATACTTTTTAAAATACATAATTAGATACATATAATGCACTGCGTCCATTTAATGGTCCTGGTGTGTATATGTGTTTAGGGATGCCTATTTGGGATTCGATAACATCTCAGGGAGCTGGTCTCTGCAGAAGACTGATTCCTCCTTTCTCACCATCTATTGAATGCCTGCAGCTCTTCATCTTGAAGTAGGACTCCATGACATTTGCCTCATATACCTTGGAATGTCAACTGGTTTTGTCATTCTATAGATCTCCTTAGACTACCATACTGTGGAGATGTCACTGATCCAGTTTCCCTATCACATCTAGAACGTGTTAACAACAAATGTCTTGTCCTCCTGGCTCCTCCATTCTTTCTCCCCCCTCTCCTCTGCTGTTCCCTGAGCCTTATAGAGATGGAACTGTAGATGTGTCACTTAGGACTGGGCAACTCACAGTCACTTATTCTCTGCATTTGACCAGTTGTGGAACTTTGTATTAGTCTCCCTCTGTGGCAAATATGAGCTTCTTTGATCAGTGCTAAGAAGTACATTTGTGTGTGACTATAAAGATTTGTTTTTTAAATACAGAATGAATTTAGCATTGATGTAAGAAAGTCACAATAGTAAATTCTTCTCTAGGGTCTGCGATGTAAACGTGACCACGTTTATAGTACCACGCATGCATTCTCTCCTATTAAGTGAACCTTAAACCAAATTACACAGTTGTTGAATACTTTCAAGATAAAAGCACCACTGTTGCCCCAAAATAGTTAATTTGCTGGACTGGTCATTTGTTGTGCTTCATAGATTTTATAGGTGGGTAGGATCATTGATCGCCTTTCTCCCTTGAAAGCTTGCATAGTACGTTTTCATACCATAAGAACTAGTCTTCAGGGAGGTTTTCAGGTCAGCTCCAGCTTGATTATTCCATGTCCTATATCTGAAATATGTCCCATCTTCAGCAACAGGGTCTTGTCTTCAAGTTCTAGGAGGCAATTAAGGGTGTGGCAATAGCCTGTGTTAGTTTTGGAATATCTTATACTACCCTGACAAACAACTGGAAGGGCGGTTTCCCTTGCCTGGCACTGTGGTATTTGTTATGTAGTCATCAACTAAAACACCTGTACACCTGTACTATATGTATAAATTTCAGTAGGCTTATGAAATAATACATTTACCTTTGGTTTTTCACACCATATAAGAATGATCTCTTTTTACTTTCTCTTCCCAAGTATAGCCTCCCTCCTCCCTCCCCAGTTAAAGAATCCCCTATTTTTTATTCAGTTTTCTCACTTGTTAACACCTGTGTCATACTATCCCCTCTCTTGAGATCCATCTTTCTCTATCCCCCATTGCCCCTTTCTATGTTTTTCTGGCTCCTCTGGTTACTTGAGAACATATACTCAAATCTGAGGACTCAGAGCTAAGATCCACAATTGAGAGAGAAAGAGAGAGAGAGAGTAAACATCACTTCTTTTTTTTTTTTTTACTTCACTCAGTACAACATTTTCTAGTACCTTCAATTTATCAGAAAAGTTAATGATTTTATTTCTCCTTACAGTTGGGTACTCAATATTATTCTTAAGCAATAGCAATCTTAATAAAATACTTATTATACTGAAGGAGATTTATGTAGGATCTGCTGAAGAATGGTTCAGAAACTCTGAAATGACGTATTTTTGGTAGGGAATCTTAGACAGACTAAGATAAAAGCCAAACTGCACACTCATTACCAAATTTCATTTTTTAAAACATTCTAGGGATGGAAGTACGGTAGTTTCCATTTACAGGTGCAGAACTCGATGTGTAGAAGGGGAAGGTGACCTGCCCAAATTCACACGCTCACAAAACGTATTCCTGTATTTAGAGGGAAGCATACTCCAGAGCCTGCATTTTAGCCTAGTGTGCTTCTATATTGTCTCACTCTCTAGGTTCCTCTTATATATATTCATTGGCTGTCCTCATTGAATATAGATTGGCCATGAATTAAGATAAATTTGTACTAATATGGTGGCTAGCATTGTGGATGGAGGAACAGTCAACCCTGGATGAAGGTCTGTAGGATAGACAAAGCAAAGGTACGCAAGCACAGAGGACACAAGCTAACTTCTCTAAGCCCTCTGAATAAACAGTCAGTGATTATAGGACTTTTAAGTTACTCCACAATCCTTTTAAATTGAAAAGGTATAAGATCCAATGATGACTAGACACTTCACCCTAAGTAAAAAGATAAAGGATGTTTATTTGAAGTTTGTTGGGGCTCCTTAAGTTGGTAGACAGTTTAGAAAACCAGGTGTGTCAAAAAGGAAAGGCACCTCAACTTCAACCACATTCCTTCATTTGGTCTCCAAGACAGGCTCTTTATTGAAGTCTTCTCATTGCAGCCTGAATGCCATTCTGATCACCTAACCAGAGTTCAAGTTAGGATACCTATTGTGAACTTGAATCCATAGGAAACATTTATTTCATGAATATGGGACATCTCAGGAGTTTGAGCTTGTTTCTTACTCCTTGAACCTTTCTTTTTCATTTACTTTAACTAGTAGAAGGAAGTCAAGGTGACAAATTCCAAGTTAGGCCTCAAGAGGTTTTGCATGCTCAGTCTCCTGCAGAACCCTGCCCAAATAACAAATGAGCAAGATGGGGATAACTGCAAAAAGGCATCCATCCCACTTACCTCTCTGACTCTTCTAAACTATCTACCAGCTTGCTTAGTTCCAAACATGTAAGAGTCCAATGAGAAAGAACAAAGAGCCCGTATGCTTTGCAACCTACCACAAGAGTGCTATTTTATCACAACCTCCTCTCAAGAACTAGCCAAGGCCCCAGGAGAACTACACTGACTCTCTTCTGAGGGAACTGCTCCCCTGTGTCCAAAATACCTCCCACTAGATTTATTTCTTAGGGTTTCTTACGCTTTTTCCATCTCAACACTGAAGTCCAAGCTTCCAACACAAGAATGCTTGGAGGACACAACGAAACCAGATCCAAACCATATAGAGAAATCCAAAGAGGAGGGATCTGAATTATACAGGAATCTATAGAAGGAATTTTCTTCCAGATTAGAAATACAGGAATAAACATTATCTTCCTCACCTGTCCTTCACAGAGGAAGTGATACGACAGTGGAGAAGGTTAAGTAGGATTTCCTCTGGTAAAGATAAAAGAAGAGCATAACATCTTCATTTTTAATAAGAGTAATTTTTCATTTGAAGTTCAAAATGACCTTATGTGTTTAATATCTTAAATAAAGATTTATTCCCTTCCTCTGTGACTGAGAATAAATTATATGGATACAGAAATATCTCCCCCTCACATGGCAAGGATCAAGACCAGGGTTGCAATTTCAGAAAGATAATTATATTTGCAGTGAATGGAGAAGCACTCTGAAGCAAACACCTATAACACCCCAGCACTTGTTGAAAAAATGTGCATATTTTATTCATAAAGGTCAACTAATTAGGAAGATTGAATTTTTACAAAACAAAATTTAAAAGCCAATTATTCTAAATGGTAGAAGGCTAATGGTTATATATTTAATACACTGAGTTATCCATCCACAGAAGGAATTAAAGGAGAAGAATTCAGGTTTAGAGTGATGGAGGAAGGGACAGAGGGAAATAGAGAGGGAAGACAAGAAAGAAGATTAAATTATTGTTTAACAGTCTTTGAAGATCACCTTTACCAGCACACGATCAATTACAAAAGCTCTAATTCTAACACTATAATATAACAAATTACAGGATAATAATGATTTTCAAAGAAAGCACTCAGAAATGAGAAGCAATTATTGCCAAAAGAAACATGATAAAGTCACAACCAGCAAACAAATTAAACAGAGGGGGAAATTCTGGAGTTTAATTGCCATAAGCACATCAAGGGGAAAACTATGTTTCCTGGATGCAATTAAATTCTTTTAACAGAATTAAACACACATACACACACACACACACACACACACACACACACACACACACACTACAACCCTCCCCAAATTTAGCATTAAGTTTATCAAAGCAGTGTTTAAAAACAGTATGTTCTTACATTAAAAATAAACTAGGAAAAACACTAAAGAACTTACTCTCAAACTCACATTCAAATCTTGGTGTTAAATCTACAGAATGCAAATATGATCAAGCACATCACTGGTTCAAATTGTCAATGGTTTTCACTTATTTACCCAATCAAACCATTGCCCAAATCAAACATGAAGTCACCTGGATGAAAAGCAGATGCTGCATAGGGCCTGAGATTCAGTGAGGTCTACTCATAGCTGAAGGGAAGCAGAACAGAGGGCTGGCGGGAGCTGAGTGGCATGCAGGCACGGTCGAAGCCTTGCTACAGCCTGATGCCATGGGGAGCTCCAGAGCACATGGCACACAGACGCCCAATCCTGAGGCCTGAGCAGGAGCTTACATCCCCACGTCAGTTTTCTGTTGGCTGCAGGTTGTCCTAGGAGGTAAATCCCATAGCTTCTCAGGCAATTCTGGGTAAGATGGCTCCTATAGACCAAAGGAAACACTGGGAAAGGAAGAAGTAATAAGCCAACCTTCTCAGCATCTGGGCACACGGGCTAGGCAGGCAGGATCTGGGTGGGCAGAATCAGTATCGTCTACATTTCAAGGGTCTAAAACCAAGTCAATTCTCTGTCTTTTACCCCCTCTCCTTCCTCTGAGGACCAATCTTCCATCGCTCTAAGTTAGTCCATGAGCGGCGCCATGGCACACACTTTCGCTATGATTTACATTCTCCTCCTGCAAGATGAACTGCCCGCATCTCTTTTTCTTCTTTGAAGGAGCGGCTATATTATTTACAACCAACCACAAGTATTATCCTCGCACTAAAGCCTTCTTAAAGCCTGAGCAGGAAATGATGTATTACTTACTTTTGGATTGCTGTAGTAAGATACCTGACAGAAGCAACATATAGAAAGAAAGGTTTTTCTGACTAATGGTTCATAGAGTTCAGTCAATGTTTGCTTGGCCCCCTGTGTTCAGGTAGGACACCATATTGGAAAGAGTGTTTGGTGAGGAAAGTAGTCATGGGCAACCAGGAGGTAGGGATGGAGTCAAGACGACACCAGAGATAAGATAATCCTAAGGGCTCTCCTGCCTCAGTGACCTACCTCCTCCAGCTCAGTCCCACAACCTAGGCTTCCAGATCAGCCAAGAGTGCCACCCTCTGAATATCAAGCATTCAGATCATAAGTCTGTGGGGGACACTGCACATTCAAACCATCTAAGTTAGTTACTTATTTGATCTAATTTGCTCTTACGGCACTCAGCATCATTTAGATATTTGTTAAATGGATTGAATTCTTGGTTAGATTTTTAGCTACATAAAGAAAGGGATTTCGTGTGGCTTTGTTCCTGACTCCCTCACTTAAAATAGGGTCTAAAGTATAGTAGATTCTCTGTGCCTAACTGTGGATGCTTCCATGAGAAAAATGTTCTTTATAGAAGAACAAGTCATTTATTCTAGTTCTCCTTTCTATTTCAACTAACAATCTCAGTGAGCTGTGCCACTAAGATAGCCTGTGTAAGGAGCTTCCTTGCTCAGAACCCGTAAAGCTTTTAGCTAAAAAGTACATTATCTCTCTCAGTGACATTGGATGTGCCATTCAAATATGACAACAAAAGGGCCATGTTCAAGCATTGCTGACTCAATTACTGGGGCTTCCTGGGCATTAGCCACTGGATTCAAACCATTAAGAGCAAAAACTTTTAAATGTAGCGATTGGAAGAAGGCACTTGTGTTGATCAAAGAAGTCCAATTTGTTTTTGTCTTAGTTATTTGTAGAAATAAGCATCATCTTGAGCTTGATGGTTTCTCATAGACATTGGGTTAGTTCTTCTTTCTTCTTATGTTCTTCTGATTCATTAGGAGAGAAACCTGTGTCTGACAATTTTTAATGAAGTATGATCTGTATAACAAGTACACAGATCACAATTATTAGTTAACCATATGGTCTTATCAAGAAGTAGGGCATCAAGCATCCTAGAAACTACACTATTGTCAAGTTGTTATTAGTATACCAACATCTACCACTACATAGTAGTTCAGCCACTTTTCCTAAAGGAGACTCACAGATGGCATATTTTTCTTCTAAATATTTGTAATTTTAAGTTGGATATATGATATTCTGATATATGTATGTATACTTCTGTAGTTTGAATGTTCCCTGTAATCACATGTTGACATTTAACTGTTATTCTACCAGTAGAAAGAGGTGAGGTCATTTAGATGTGTTTAGAGAACAAGAGCAGCTCCATTATGAATGGATTCGGGTCATTATCACTTTCATGAGTCACTATAGGAGTGGGCTCATGACAAAAGGAGGAATTTTGCTTGATTTTTCTATCTCGTGTGTGCTTGCTTTGCTTATGATGCCCTTAGTCATGTTACGATACAGCATATGTTACATGTCTAATGTGCCCCTCCATCTACACCTTCCCAGCCTACAAAATTATAAGAAATATAGTTATTTCCTCTTTAAATTACCCAGTTCCTGACATTCTGTCACAGCATCACAAAATGAAAGGAAATATACAATATACAGTGATTAGTAAATTGGGTTAATTAGCATAACCATCACCTCATTTGCATGATAATTTCTTGTGCCATGACAATTGAAATTTGTCTTAAGTTTTGAAATATAAACTAAACTATTACTGACTATAGTTACCCTGCTGTGCAAAAGATCTCAAACCACACTCCGCAGGTCTGGCTGAAATTCTTTGGGTGTCAAAGGGTATACTTTGAATGTATCTCCTCTTTTTAATTGATTTTTTGCAAATTTCATACAGTTTATTTTGACCATTCCAAAGCCCCCTGCCCTATCAGCACACTCCCTCTTGAAGTCTCCTCACCAGATTTCATGTACTCTTTCATATATATTAATGCCCATCAAGTCAAATTTCTATCCCCGAATGTCCTTCAGTGTGGGCCCACTCGCTAGAGTTATGGCTAACCTATTTAGCATTCTAACATTAAAGAAAGCTGACTCTCCCTGCCACCATCAAGCTCCTCTGCAAAGGCTGAGCTTCTTTTCACTTCTGTGCTGGGATTTTGTCTGGCTTCATTGTTCATGGATTTTGTGCACGCTATTACCATTGCTATGAATTCATATGAGTAACTTCCCAGCTGTCTGGTATACTTTGTTTCCTTGTGGTCATTCACCACCTCTGGCTCTTACAATCTTTCCCATCTGCTATAGTTGATGTTGAACGTTTCCTTAAAGAACATCGATCCACAAAGTGACACTACCGGGAAGTGGTAAAATCAGATATGGAGCCAAATGTGAGGTCTGAAAATTATTGGAGTTGTTCCTTCCAGGGGTTGTGGAACACTGGAACCTTTTTCTTCTCATTTTTCTTTCTGATCATAAGGTGAAGGGGTTTGCTCAACCATATGTAATACCTCATGAAAGGCACAGAGCAATGAGATCATTGATTATAGACTAGAAAATATGAAACTGTGAGCCAAAGTAAACCTTTTCTCTTTATAAACGAATTATCTCCGGTATTTTGTGATAATAATGAAAATCTGACCAACATTATCTAAACTAGATCCAGTATCTAGCACAGAGTAGTGGGCACTACATTTAATATCATTCAGTTTATACATGAAAATAGAATAATGTTTTGCCCTGTTGAGTTTTTTGTATCCAGTCAAGATTGACTTGTACCTCAGTTCTTTTGTTTATGCCCCCTGTGGATTTAAACCTGCTTGAATGAGATCATGTAAATAATCTCACTAGATGTATTCATCTTGGTAGTGTCGCTTTGTGGATTGATGTTCTTTAAGGAAACGTTCAACATCAACTATAGCAGATGTGCTAACTCTAAAACCTCTAAAACCCACAGCCATGCCGCAAGGAGGCATCAGGGCTCATCATTCAGCTGAAAATTAGAGCAAATGCATGCCTGTCCAAGGCTGTTACATAGTTAGCAAATGACACAGTGGAATAAAAGCTTGGCTCTCTTTGATATCAAATTTGCTGCTTCTGCTGTGTCTCCATGTACTAGAATTATTTATATGGCGTCAAGAGGGAACGTTAGAGAAATAAAGAATGCCTAATAAAATGCCCTGTTCCTGACATTAAGAAGGTATGGAAGAGGTGACAAGAATGCTTCTCTCAGGTGAACAGACCAGTTAGCTGTTTCACTCCAGTGTCACAGCAACAAGCAGTGTCTTAGCAGAAGTGCCAGGGATGACGGGTGTCTACTGTTTTCATTTGTTGTGTGAGTGTGGTGTGTGTGTGTGTGTGTGTTCACCAGATACTAAGTGATGAAAATTTTTATCTCTTTGTCTTAATCTAAAAACCACGCTGCAGAGAGACCTCTAGGGAGATGAGGTTCAAACTTCCATTTTAGAAAATTGTGTGCTAGTATGTATGAGAGAGATTCGGTTTTCCTGGGAGTTCTCCAACGCCCCTTTCTTATTTCACGTTTTAAAATGCTAAGATTTTTACATCTCATCAAATATAATAGAAAAGTTCAAATTTAATATATCTGACAAAAATTGCCTTCTTGTAGATCATGCCCTTCAGCTATCATCACTTTAAATTGTAATTTGCAGCTTTGAAATTTTCCCTCAAAAGGAGATGTTTTCTTTAGTCAAAATAGAAGAAACTTAATTTTTATTGTCTGGCTCAATTGATCTACTTTCCTCATTTTTTCCTTCAAGAACTCATCATGAATTTGTTGAATTGCACCAGGGAAATGTATGTACTTGTTTGGGTCTCCAAAAAATGAAAGAAATGGGACTTTAAAATGCACTTACAGTAAAGTAATGATATTTCTACTGAATACAGTTTTAAAGGGACCAAATATATTAATTAGTTCAAGAGGACTTCACTATAACTCAACATATTTAGGAGCAAATACAAAACGTTATGGATTGAATACACTGGGAATTAGCAAGCCACAAATCTCTTCATTTAAAGAGCTCAGAATTAGAGTAAACAAGCATCTGGAGGGGCATGCCACTGGTTAAATGAGTACATTGGAACTTGCCCAAGTTGCCTACTACTGTAACTTAATGGCTATGCTCAAAAAACTATTATGAAAAAAAAAAACAATAGCCCTAGTGATAGATGTCTAGGTATAAGTTTGTTTCATCCATGTCTTCACTGGGCAGTGGAAAAATTAGAAACTATTCATCATTCATCCTCACTTTTTCTCAGATCACCTCTCACCCTGAGTGATTGTGAAAAGGCCAGTTTTTCCTGCGATATTGCAAAGTTCCTTTTGCTTTCAAGTGGCATTTAAATGGCAGTATAAAGGTAGCAAAATCATTCTTGGCCAAAATAAAAGTGAGGGTAATAGAAATTGTACAGACCAATGTAAATTATATACAATGAAATTAAATGGAGAGGAGAAAGGTGCCTGTCAGACAGGAGCTACATTTCTCCAATTTAAAAATTCACCAAAGAGTAGTTGCACCAGCATGAGAATCCCTTCAATGCTCAATTACCTAGAGACACTTCTGAGTGATGGGAAGAAAGCTGAATGATATTATCCAGAACAGTAAGTGAAGTAAGTAGCCATACTCAGATCTGATCCCTGCTGTCATATATGAATGTACTAATCTGCTCTGTTATCATAATAAATAAGACAGACAGTGTAAACCACTGACACTTATTTTTCTCAGTTCTGCAGGATGGAAGTCTGAGACTAAGGTGTTGGCTCATGATGACTCTATGGTTAAAGTCTTACCTATTTAATCTCACAATGTTAATTACCTCCCTAGGGGCTCCCTCCAAATAGTATCACACTGGGAGTTAAGACTTCAACATGTGACTTGGAGATTAGGGGACACAGTACACTATTCCAGTGAAACTCACTACTGTTCATGCTAAGTAATAAAACTCTAGCATCATGTGAAGCAAACTTCATAAATTAGTCAAGAGGAGCTGGAGAGATGACTCAGCAGTTAAGAGCACTGATTGCTCTAGTGGAGGACGCAGGTTTGATTCCCAGCACCCACATGGTGACTAACAATCATCAGTAACTCCAGTTCCAGGGAATCTGACACCCTCTTCTTATCTTAGTAATGTTGCATGACATGGGTGTACTTATCTACATGCAGGCATTACACTCATACACATAAAATTTTTAAAAAATAATAAAATAATATAAGGAGCTTCCGTCCAGATCCTTGAAATTCCTAAGACCAGCCCCTCTTATCTCTGAGCACCGTCTTGACTGGGATGGTGACTTTCTGTAGGCTGGTTTGTGTGTCATTCAGCATGCATTTCCCAACATGAACTGGCTTAACCTAGACAGAGCCATCCACCCCTCCTCTCTTCTTTCTCTTCCTTTTCTTCGATTCACGTCATAAACTTCATGCAGATTATTCCAGCACTGACCACTTTTCAACAGGAACAACCCCACGTTCAGCAAGGCTTTTCTCTCTACAACAGAAGTTCTCATATGCATTGCAGCTTTTGAAAGTCTCTTTTCTCAACTTGGGTAAATGAATAAGAAGCAATTGTTACTTCAGCTACTGTACTGTAAATTGTCACTCTAATAGCCTCAAGAGTAAAATTTCTTTTTCACGCTCTTGTGCCCTTTGAGGGCAGGAATTTTCCATTTTGCCCCATTTCTCACTATGACTTTGTAGGACCCCATAATGTGTGAGTAGTCAGAACTCCTTCTTTCACTGGTTTCTTTGAAATTTGCTATACTCACTACTCACAGACCTTTCAAACATACAAGAAAACACCATGTTCTATAGACAGCTTAAGCATGGTCTACTGAATGAGAATAATATTTTGGGTGAAAAAGATCTTAATTTTAATTCTGGTTTTGTCAAATACTGCATGTGTGTTCTCAGGAAAGCTGCTTAACAGGTGTGTATCTCACTTCATCTATTGCATAGAGAGAAGTAAAGTAGCTTGAAGAATTTTTCTAAGCATTAGAAAGAATATATGGCAGAACAGGTCACAGGGAAGAGAGTTGATAATAGGGACAACTGTAGTGTTTTCAATCCTAATTCATTTATAAGCATTAAAGCATTCATATTCAATGAAACAAATAAAAATTTTAATGGAGCATAATAACATAGTGACATGATATAGATCCTTAAGATTCCTTCATGATGGAATCTTCCTCAGTGATTCCCTTGATGCCACCATCCACTGAAGGATGGTCACAATATCACTGGTATAGTATCAAAAATAAAAATCACAGGGATCTACTTCAAGTGGTAGGAACAGTTTTTAATTAGTGGTAGGTACTGCAATACAGAGAAGAGTCCGATGTGATCTAAACTCAGTTCATTTGCATAGATGGGAAATGGTGTTTCAAAGAAGGATAAATGATGCCTAGCTAATGTCAAATGCCAGAGATAATCATATTATTCTAACAAACTAATGACAAATTCCACCTACAATATCTCTACATGAGTTTATGTATATAAATGAAGATTACATAACAAGAAACAGTGCCAAACAGGAGAAATCTTTCTTTGAGTTGTTAGCCAGAGTAATCCAAGAGACTGCCAAAAGTACAGAGGCTGTTTCCACAGCCCTTGATTGCCTCCCAACACTTGAAAGTAAGACCCTGTTGCTTAAGGCAGGACATACTGCCGACATAGGATTTGAAGCAATGGAGCTGGAACTGACCTGGAAGCCACCTCCCCTGAAGGCGAGCTCCCATAGTGGTGGAGAGCTCTATGAAAGCTGCTAAGGGAGAACATCAATCAGTGACTCAGCACCAGCTTCATGATGAAATAACCACATCAATGGCGGGCACAGCATACAACACTGTGCTGTAGTGACACTTTTATCCCCGGGGCAATCAATGGCTGTATAATTGGACTTAAAGCCCACTCTATGGGAGGAAACTCATGTATGGTACTCTAAACATAGCTAAATATACATGACTAAAGAGGGTCAAGGGCCTTAGAGAAATTCCTAAGACTGTCACAACCCTAAACTAATGTAACTTCTTACTAAGTGTAAAATATGCATCCTTATATTTACAGTCAAGTACCTCAGTCACCACTCATCAAAGAAACTTCATTTGCACCGTATGGAGACTGCCACAGAATACCACAACTGGTCACACACAATGTCTGTGAATTGCCCAAGCCTAAGTGGCACGTCTACAATGCAATCTGTACACCTAAGGTTCATACAGCATGGAACAAGGGGTAGAGAGGACAATAATGAATCTCTCAGCTTTCATTAATGAAGCTCCCTCATGCAACAGAGGCCAGGAACACAAACAAAAGATCACAACTGGCTAAAGTGTGGAGATTAGGAGTCTGCAGAGTGTGGGTCCCTGGAAAGAAATCCTATATTAAGCATCACTCACCCAGAGCACAGGGACCATTGCAGAAGAAGAGTTGCAAAGATTGTAAGAATCAGGGAGGAGGTGCATGACTATATAGAAATAGAAATCTACAAGCTCCTGGGACCTGCTCATATGAACCTACAGCAATGATCTTGGCATGCTCAAGACCCATGCAAACTCAAGCAGACAAAAACCAAGCATAGAACTGGGGAAACAGGCAGTAGATCCTAATCTTTGCTGAAGAAATATTGGAAGCTGATTACTACTGGGTGAAGAAGAGCTAATCTTCTTAAGGTAAGGGACTCTGGAGAGGCTGACTAGACCTCAGAGGATGGATGTGCACTGAGGAATGTCTAGGGACACTAACTTGACACAACAAGCCTTCACATAAATGATAGAGTGTATGAGTTCCGTGGGGGAGGGGGAATGGGAGGGTACCAATGGAAAAAGGGAGTACAAAGGTGATTAAGATTGATTGAGATGTTCTGCATGATATACATAAAACTTCAATTAAAAATATTATATCAGTCTGTCACTGTAACGGAAATTAAAACAACAAAGAAGAAACATTTTCTTTTACCTGTAAGCAATTTGAGAAGCAATAAAATAGTCATTAATTTTTTTAGGAAGGATTGGATGTGTCTCCAGGTTCCCTCCCCATCCCGGATTTGCCATCCTGTGCTCTGGGTATGAGACTTCCTCTGCACTCTGCCATCTTAGCTCTTAGATTTTCTCAGGCCATGGGACCTTATCCCATCCTGGATCAGCACACTCCTCTCGTCTTGGCAGAGTAAGTCAATCTCCACCACCTTAGGTTTCAGCACTGCTTGGGTCTCCAGAATCCTTCCTCACCCAAAGACTTTTGGTCCTGATATACATCCATGGTCCCTGAGACCTCCCTGTGCCCAACATCTGAGTCCTGTGCACCACAACTTACAGAGCTTTCTCACCTAAACCAGTCTTTTCATCTAGCAGCTCTCACCCATCCCTGCTGATCTGGGACCTGGTAGAGTGAATTGTGAAATCTCAACTCAAAATTGCACCTACTTCTAGCTGAATTGAGATCACTTCTTTCACTTTATTTGTATGTCAGCATAAAGTGGCCCCAGAACTGAACACCAAGCACTACTCAGATGGCAAGTTGGGGAAGCAACAAATAAGATACAAATAAACATTCAGCAAGGACTAGATCACTTATCAATACCAAGAAACACTCCTACACAAGTCCAGATACCACAGTATCATGTAAAAAACACTAACAACATGAATAAACAAGATAAAATATCTACTACAGAAATTAATAACTCTGTCTTAATGTTTCCTGAGAATGACAACCAAGAGGATGTACAAGACGATGATTTCAAAAAGAGCAATTATTATTATTAATTTTATTTGAATAAAATCTGAATGAAGACCATGGGAACACAAACACTTGAACGAAATACCTAAATCAATTCAAAACATGAAATTAAAATTCAATAAAGAAATTGAATCTCTGAATAAAAGCCAATCTGAAATAAAAATTGAAATAAAAAACTCAAGAGACTAAAACTAGAAGATAATATGCAAACAGGATTTGGAGGAAATAGAACAGACAATATGGATCTGGAAGACTAGCTTCATTCAGTCAAAGAAAATGTTGAATCCAAAATAACCCAGGAATAAAATATGCAAGACATATGGGACACTGTACAAAGACCAAACCTATGAATCATAGGCATAAATGAAGAATATACCTAGGTAAATGGCATAGAAAAAATAAAATAAATTCATAGAGGAAACTTTCCTATACCTAGGTAAAGAGATACCCATCAAGGTAGAGGAAGCATACAGAATACCAATAGACAGAATAGAAAAAAAAAAAAAAACTCCAAGCATTAAATGTACAGAACAAAGGAAAATTATTGAAAGCAGTAAGAGAGAAAGATTAAGTCACATATAAAGGCAGACCTGTCAGAATGACAACTCACCTTTCAATGGAGACTAGAAAAGTCAGAAGGACATGGACTAATGTCATATGTGTCATGAAAGAGCACAGATCCAGTCCATATTATAACACCCAGCAACAGTACGGGTTGTATTTTAAAGAGAAAGAAAAATTTTTCATGACCAAAACCAAATGTAAGGAATTCATGTCAACTAAACCACTCTGCAGAAAGTACTTAATAGAATACTTCAGTCAGAAGAGAAGATTAAGCATTCAGAAGAGATCACAAAGAAGGCTGAAGAGGTGGTTAAGAGCAGTGGCTGTTCTTGAAGAGAACTTGGATCTGATTCCCAGCACCCACGTGGTAGTAAACAATCACCTCTAACTTCAGTTCCAGTGGACCCAACATCCTCTTCTGACCTCCCTGGGCATTGCACAACAAAGTGCACTTACATCCATGCAGGCAATACACTCATACACATAAAACAAATAAAATGCTTTTTTAAAAAAAAGATCACAATGAATAAATAAATTATTCCAGTACATTCAACCAAAAGAAATCTAAGAAAACAGAACTACAGCACCAAAATAAGAGGAATTAATAAACATTGATAAATAATAATGCTCATTAATGGCATCATCTTCCCAATAAAAGACATAGACTAACCAACTGGATAACAAAACAGAATCTATCAAATTGCTGTCTCCAATAAACACAGCTCAACAACAATGATTGATACCACCTTGAGGTAAAAAGATGGAAAAAGACATGCCAAGAAAATCTAAGAAACAAGCAGGTGTAATTATTCTATATTCAAAAACAGATTTCAAATTAAAACTAGTCAGAAGAGATAGGAAAGGACACTTAGCATTCATTAAAAGAGAAACCCACCAAGAAGAAATCAGAATCTTAACCACATATGAATCTCACACAGAGACATCTAATTTCATAAAAGAAATTTTATTAATAGTAAAATCTTATATAGTGAATCCAACATAGTGATGGTAGATAACTTTAGTAACCTACTAGCTATCACCAATAGACAGGTCAAACAGACAAAGACTAAACAGAGAAGCCTGGACTTAAATGACACAATAAATCAAATGGATTTTGAAGACACCTAAAGAACATCCCACCCAGACATCAAAAAAGTACACTTTCTTCTCAGCAGCCCATAAACTTTCTCCAAATTTGATGACATATTAGGACACAAAGCAAGTCTCCACAAATTTACAGTTATTGAGATAGCATCTTGTATTCTTTCCAACTAAAAGAAATAAAGCAGATATCAACAACAATAAAAATGGGGGAAAGTGTGCAGATTTATGAAGCTAAACAATACATTAATGAATAACAATGGGAGAGCAGGAGAAATCCAAAGGAAATTTAAAACTTCTTAGAATAGAATGACCAAGAAAAAACAACAAACCAAACCTCAGAGACACAATGAAGAAGGTCCTGAGAAGAACATTTATGGCATTAAGTGCCTACACCAGAAAATTGGAAATAATTCATATAAATAGATCAATGATGCATCCAGAAGCCTTGGAAAACCAAGAACAAACAACACCTAAAACAGGTAGATGAAAAGCTAAAGACTGGAATTAATGAAATAGAAGTGAAGGAAACAATAATGAATCAATGAAATGAAGAGTTAGTTCTTTGAAAACATAATCAAGATTGAGAAAACTTTAGCCAAATTAACCAAAAGTGAGAGAGAACCCAAATAAACAAACTCAGAGATAAAAAGAGAAACATTACAGCAGACCCAGAGGAAACTGAGGAAACAAACCTACTGAAGATAATTTAAAACACTATATTCCACTAAACTAGAAAATCTAAAATAAAAGGATAAATTTTTAGATATGTGCAGCCTATCAAGATCAAATCAAAATGACATAAATAATTTAGACAAATTAATAAGAACCACTGATATAGAGTAATTAAACATCTCCCAACTAAAAAGAACCCAGACCAGGTACATACAGCTAAGAATTCTACCCAACCCACAAAGAAGAAGCAATACCAATACTCTTCAAATTACTCCATAAAATAAAAAATGAAGGCAAGACTAGCAAATTCCTTCATTGAAGCCAGTATTACTCTAACGCCAAAAGTATATTTTTTAAAAACTAAGCAAAAAAAAAAAAAAAGAAAATAGACTCTGATGAACATAGATGCAAAATTTTTCAATAAAATACTTGCAAACAGAATACAAGAACACATCAAAAGATTATGCCCCCAATCAAGTTGACTTCCCTCCAGAGATTCAAGAATTGTTCAACATACTTAAATCAATAAATGCAACCCACCACATAAACAGACTCAAGGATAGAAAACATAATGAATTCAATAGTTGCAGAAAGGACCTTTGACAAATGAAACACACGTTCATGATCATGAATCAGTAGGACTAATCTTGTGAAAATGGCCAACTAACCAAAAGCAATCTACAAACTCAATGCAAAACAACTGGCCAATATGCAGAGAACAAGAGACTACAGAGTGCTTATCCTGGAATAGGACATCTATATCAAACTTCTTCCCAAGGCTCAGGGATCACTGTGTAAGATGGGTGAGAAGATGGTAAGAGCCAGAAATGGTGGATGAATACAAAGAATACGGTTTTCCCTGAGAGCTGGTCAGTTACTAATATAAACTCATAGCAATGATGAAAACATGTACAAGCCCACATAATCTCAAGTCCCACATAAACTCAAGTCAGACAAAATACCAGGTAGACATGGGGAAGTGGGTTGGAAACCCCATCCCAACCTAAGGACCTTTGGCAACTGATGACTTCTGAGAGGGGAAGACACACTCTCTTTCAAGGATAGCACTCTTAAAAGTCAGCCAGCTCCAGTGCATGGACCCACACTGAAGGACATTTGGACATACACACACACACACACACACACACACACACACACACACACATGAAAGAAAAGAGAATATTAAATTGATAAGGGAAGTTTGAATAGGTGAGAGAATTTAATACCATTAAATTATATTCTATGAAAATCTCAAAATTTCAATTAAAATAAAAGAAGGATCAGTGTTTGGGGAGCAATTGAGGACTTAATAGAGTAAAAGAAGTAAAAACTTCTAAGGAATTTAGTAAGATGAAAGCAATCAAACCAACCACATCTACCACTTTCCAGGATTCTGTCCTTTGCCTGAGACAAAGGCCTATCCTTATTTGTTGACTGGCAAAAACAAGATCTTGTTTCTGATCAGACTTCAGTTTTCTCAAGCAGGCATTTTAAGGGGTCTTAGGGCTTTCTTAGGGATGTAGCTTTAAACTGGTAGAAACTACATCAGTGTCAAGGAGTCACTCTGTCAGGGGTCACATTCTTGAGACTTCCATGTCTTCAAAGCACAGAGTGGCTTGGCATTGCCTGGGGTGTTCATAGCATTCAGAGGGAGGGACCTGAATATCCAGAAACAAGCAGTTCACCTGGGTGGAGAGGATCCCTTTGCCAGTTTCTCTCTCAAGAGCTCTTGGAAGACATCAGTGCCCCGCGTCTCTCCGAAAAAAAATAAAGTAAATAAAACCTCATGTTGTAATACAGCCCAACATTTTCTATGATTTGCTTTTCATGACTAATTGCTCATATAAACTAATAGTGGGACCTCCGTCTCAATGATAAATATTGTCAATGGCAGTGAGGATGGAGACACAGCTGTGTACTGCCTGTTCTAAAAGTCTCAGAAGCTCTTTTCAAAGTCCTTTACCAAGGTGAAGCAGAGATTCATAACTGCAGAAAAAACATTTCCCAACAAGTCACTCAATGATAAACTGGAGTTTCTTAAGGCGTTTACTACAGATTTAAATCCAGGGGTTAGAGAAGAGGCTAGACAAAGGATACAATATGCCCAAGTGTAGTTTCTCAAAAGAGAGCTGTGTTCCAATGTCTTTACAATAGTCACAAAAACAATTTTATTAGCTTCTGAAGTTATGTCTGAAAGGGTTGCTGTGGAACCTCCCACCCCCTTTTGTCAGTAAATGAGATGATAGGGTTCCTAAGGTGCATTGAAGAGAATTATAGCTCTTGAAGTAAAACCATAGCTCTTAAGGTTTGTACAAGGGAGTTAAGACATTTTTCTGTAGACAAATTTTATAGCCTTATTTGTGAGGTACCCACAAAATTTCAGGCTCACACCCAGTAAAGGAATAAGGTCATACTCAACAATCACACACGCTCAGGCCTTAAGCTTGATTTATTGCTATTTTAACATGCTTCTGAAATATCTCTCTATAAAAGGAATATCAAATCTGTTGACAACCTGCACAGCACACACTGCTAATTGTGGTAAAATTCTTGATTCTCTCAGCTGGTGAGAGATCTCAGTTAGACTCAGAGTGAGGAGGCCCTTTTATTTCTCATGTCCTCTTAATTCTCCATGTATTTATAACCTATCTCAAGTGGAATCCCATGCTCTACCCATTGGGCAAGCCAGGTACCACTCATTTAAATAATAAACATAGCCACCTTTCCTTATATAATTTTATCTTCAAGACTACTAAATCTGTCTCACATAGATTTTAGTTAATTTGCCACGCATTTATAAGTGTGATTTATACATATAATCTCAGTATAGAGGAGGCTCAGATAGGAGGATCACAAATTCAAAAATAGACCGGGGTACCCCAAGAGACCTTGTCTCCAAAACCAAACAAAAAAGCAAATATTATATGAAATTATCAAGAGTTATTCATATTTTTTGGTAATAGTAATAAAAACAGCATAGTATTAGCGTAAAAACAGATACATTGATCAGTTGAACAGAATTGAGGACCCGTATTTAAGTTCACACTTTTACAGTCACCTGATTTTTGATAAAAGGGTCAAAAATACATAGGGGATGAAAGAGAGTGTGTTCCAAATAATGATGGTCTAACTGGATAGCCACATGTAGGAGAATGAGCTTATATTCCTATCTCTCACTGAGTACAAAACTTAATTCCAAATGGACTTCAACATAAGACCTGATACCATGAATCAGACAGAGGAGAAAGTAAGGAACATACTGGAACTTACAGGCACAGAAAAGGGCTTTCAGAACAGGACTCCCATACTGATTAAGTCTAATAATTGACAAATGGGACCTCATGAAACTCAAAAGCTTCTATACAGCAAAAGACACATCATTACAGTGAAGAGGCAACCTATAGAATGGGAAAAAAATCTCTACCCAGTATATCTCTGACAGAGGGTTCATATTTGGAATAGTCAAAGATCTCAAAAAAGTAAACATCAAAACCAGAAACAACCCACATAAAAATATGTGGCAAGAAGCAGAACAGGGAGTTCCCAAAAGATGAAACACAAATGGTTGAGAAATAACTTTTAATAAGATTCAACATCTTTAGTCATCAGGAAAATGCAAATTGAAAACACTGAGATTTCATCTCACCCCACTCATATCAATTCAGATCCAAAAACCAAACAAGGACCAAAGCTGGCTAGAGACAGGGGAATTCATCCTCTATTAGTGCCGTTAAATCAGGATAGGACAAGGCCCTTTGGGACAAGGCCACACCCAGCTAAGTCTCTAGCTTGTGAAAAGAAAATGCTGGAAGGTGGGGGTTTTCTGCTCATAGAAAAGCTGTTTATATGGATGAAGTCGTTCAGGGCCCATCCCGGGTTGTCAGCTAAACGTGGCAGTGTTGTGCACTTGGCTCTAGCTTTACAGGCACGAAAATGCAAGAAGAAAAGGGTCATCGACTTGTCCGCAACGATGTCACAGAACTGCCGAGGCCAGGCAGCACACAGCAGCTATTTCCCTGAATAAAGGAAGCCCTGACAGTCTAAGAGGCCCTGACAGGCCGTTGAGTGAGGGTGTGAAGGTGAAGCCCCAAAATGGTAGAGCTAGAGCTGTGAGACATCTGCCAAGGAGAGCTGCATACAGGGAGCGCTATCAGCTCCAGAAAGAGTTGTATGTTGCACGCAGCAAAGCGGGAGGGGCCGGGGCATCTAACATCTTTGGAAGTCCCAGAAATCAGCCATGGAACTAGTGGATTTGGTGTTTGCCCTGCTGGTTTCTGGTCTTGTTTTGGCTTGGTATCTCCTCAGTATGCCTCAATTTCTCCCTTTTAAAATGGGAATGTGCATTGGGTCCCATTCTTTATTTGAAATACGTAATTTGTCTTCTGATTTTGCAGGGGCTTACAACTCAGAGGTTGCATTGAGTCTTAGAAGAGTTTCTAGACTCTGGACTTTGGGATCGTATTGAGACTGTTAAAGACTACGGGAACTTCTGAGAGTGAACTAAACGCATTTTTCATTTTATATGGTAATGAGCTCATGGGAGTTGGGAATGGAATATGGCAGTTTTTGAAAGAGACTGTCCCCCATACGCACCAAGAATTTTGACGTTTTTTTGTTCCCAGTTGGTGGCGCTGTTCTAAGAGTTTTCAGGAGGTGAGGCCTTGGTGGAGGAAGCACATCATTCGGGGTGGCCACAGAGAGTTCTTAAAGCCTTGCCAGATTTCCAGTTTCTCTCTGCTTCCTGTGCCCACTTGAAGATGTGACTGCTTGACTTTCTGCTCTGGCCACCCGCCTCTGTCATGCCTCCCTACCATTACAGATCCTCACCCCTGAAACCATATACCAATTAAGCCCTTCCTTCTATGAGTGGCTTCGGTCACAGTGTTTTATCACAGCAGCAGACAAGTAACTAATACACCCTACTACAGAGATACTGGTTCATCCACGTAAATTGCTGCCTTTTTCTTAATATCCAGGAAATGGAAACAACCTAGATGCTGATCAAGTGAGAAATGGGTAATAACAGCATGGTATATTTATGAACTGAACAGTATTCAGCTGCCAAAAAACCCAAATTATGAAATTTACATGTAAATGGATGGAACTGGAAACAATCATCCCGAGTGAGGTAACCCAGACCCAGAAACACAAACATCTCGCATGTTATCTCTTATGGTTGGGAGGACATTGTGCCAGTAAGCTAGCAATGTAAAAGCCCAATCAATGTCAGGGATGAACTCCCTGTTGGAGGCTGTTGGTCAGGGGTACCACAGACCCTCGTATAATTACAATGCTGGCCATTGCTCCTGCTTTTAGTTACTCATCAGAATTTGATAAAAAGACCCTATTACTGAAGACATTACATACAGGCACTGTAAATAAAACAAGGAGGAATCGAGCTGGTACTGACATCAAAACTTCGTCTCTACTGGCTAGCATTCACAGAGCTGGTAGGTGCTATGCATGCTACTGAAGAGAAAATTAATCATTAACCTTGCCCAGCTATGAACCTTGCATGCTTCAACAACTGGCCTGGCAAAATATGCCAACTGGTGCAATAGTGCCTAGAATATTATGAGATTAATCAAACACATTCTAAGTGGATTTAAGCTGTATTTCATAAGACAGATAACACACACTGTTATCACATTTTTAACAGGCCTTAGAACATGTGGCTGGGCAGGCCCCAGGCCATAGGAGAGAGCCTAACACTACTGATCTGCTAAATAGGTATAGTATTGAAATGACTTCTAATAACTTACTGCTATGCCCATAGATTAATGGATCGCTCAGTTCTCACCAGAGAAAGTTCCTTATGCAGCAGATGGCGATTATCAGAGACCCACAGCTGGCCAATGAGCGGAGAACAGCAGCAGAGCCAGTGTCGCTGATTTGGATATCTGCGTTCAACTTCAACCTCAAAAGGCCCAGGGATCGTTGCCCTCCCCGCAGGTGGAGGAGAGATCGCAAGAGCCAGAGGTGGTGAATGAACACAAGGAAGCTGAGTTATCCAGGTAGCTGGGAAGCTACCTATACGAACTCACAGCAATGGTGACTGCATGCACACGTCCCACAAAAGCTGAAATTCCAGCATAGACATGGGAAGTGAGTAAGAAACCCAAACCCTACCTGAGGGACCGTTGGAAATGGATGGTTGCTGGGAAGGGGAGAGTCAGTCTCTTTTAAGGGTGCAACTCCTTGTAGGTTGTACCAGTGGATGGACCCATAATTAAGGACATTTGGTAACACATATTGGACTTTCTAGACCTTAATATATGTTTAATAGTGTAATTAAATTGGGCAAAAGATAGTAAGGGGTGCAGATTATTATCAAAATTTGCTGTATGAAATTTGCAAAAGTTAAATTAAAAAACAGAAAACATTTGAAAATTCAGTTTCTGTAGCCTACTCCAGAGGGACACCCCCTCCAGCCACAGCCTACAGGTGTTTCTCCATATAGGAATCATATTAGTTCAGTTCAAACCTCTATCGTAGATATGTGGGCTCTTTTCCATTTAGAAGAGGGACAGAGGGACATGAAATGCCATCTTTCATTAGTCTTCTAATTTTCTCCTATATATCTCTGTTACAACTATATAGTTACAGTCCCCAGAAATAGAGTTCAGAAACAAAATCAAAACGAGCTATTTTACCATTATTAGGATTACATGAAAGGTCTCTTCAGTTTCTACTCAGCCTGGCTCTGCTTTTATCCCAGAGCTTCAGTAGCAGTCATCCTGTCAGATGCTGAGTCTCATTCTGTGCTGAAGTATCCAGGTGTTTGTGTACCAGGAGTGAATTACACCAGAAACATACGGTTAGATAGAAACAGAGATGGTTTATTTAGAAAGGGAAAATACTTTTGTGAATGAGAATTAGCTAATAAAATAAGGGAAAAGCTCAGAAAGCAAAATCCCTGGGCCATGAGGCACATGACCCTTTAGATGACACCTGCCTCGGCCATGCTTGTATCTCCTAAGCATTTCCTGCATACGCGTTGCTGGTTACAAGAAGTCACGTGAGCAAAGACTTCCAACCTTTTCCTGCAAATGCGCTTGAATATGTTGTTTGTTGTATAATGCCCATATCAGGAAGGGGTTTTCCTCTATCAACTGGCTTCCTTTATATGCTAAGCTTTCTCCAGTCTCTAGTCTCCTATCACAATCCCGCCACTAAGCTAACTTGGAATTTGAACTCTGAATTGGCTGGAGTTTCTGTCTTAAATCTGTGCAGTACATTGTAAATGCTTTCCTTGGTTACCAATGGCTTTCTACTGCTGTGCTTTCAAAGTCTACTCACTGCATGCTCAGCAGAAGAAGGAAAAAGCCACTTCTGGAGAAACAGGATAATGGTAATAACAGTTAATATTCCTACTTATATGCTTATCATACTTCAGCATGGCCTTGTGAGCACTTTATATCCACTGAGTCATTTGCTAAGTAAATAGAAATGAACTGCTTGCACATTTTATTCTGAGGTATCTAGGTGTGATTAAGATTTCTAGCTAAAAGGGGTAACTAATGGCTTCAGTGAACCCATGCCACACAAAACAATGAAAGTACAGACAAAACAATCAAATCCAGCTGTTTCTTAAATACAGCATATCTGTCATTTTCTCTTAGGATTTCTTCCAGTCCCATTCCCTTCCCACTTCGGTGGCAGCTATCTGGGAAATGTTGCAGCTCAGCAGACAACAGAGAAAACTGATTCCTTTGGGGTTCCATTAAACCCCACATCTCCAGAGGGTGCTCAGTCCTTGATCAAATGAGCAGTTCCTGGAAAATTGCTGGGCAGCTTCTTGTTTCTATTTGATTTGATTTCCTGCTCAACTCCAAAAAAAAAAAAAAAAGCCTCTCCCCAGGAAAGGAGCAATAACAAGGACCGTCTGCTGGTGGCCCTGTCCTTCAAAGCTGATTCCCGAGGCATGTCATTTGTTCTGGAGTATGAACAAAAATTTAAAAGAAATAGCTAGAGGAAAGGTGACCACAGGGGACTCTGATTAGCTCTGGTTCATTCCCGGAAGTTTAGAGGGTTACTTACATGTACTGGGTTAGTTCTGGAACAGGGCAGGCTCCTACCAACTTGGAAAAGGAAAGGAAAGGTCACCTCTGCACCAGCTTGTGTTAACTAACTCTGACTCTTACACTGCCTGAAATTCAAGCATAATTCTTCTTGAGCAGATCCTCTTGGAGGAAACTATCACCTGGAGGCTCCAGAAAAATCTAGCCAATTGATCATTAATTGATCATATATTGATCATATAATTGATCATATATTGATCCTGGAGTGACCTGTTGGTTCCACTCTTTAAAAAGAAAGTAAGAATATTCTTTTGTTTTCTTTTTGTTTTGTTTTGTTTCAGCTAGCAGGGAAGTCAGAGGCTAATACAAAGTCTTTGGGCTTCATCTAGGAAAGGTATTGAGAAAGTTACAGTAATAACCAAAGGGGACTCTGGTAATGCAGTCATTACTTCAATATGTTGCCAATAATGTCTACATTTTAACAACAAATTATGAAATAGTCACTATGTTTTATTTCCCAAAGATTCATGTGCCAGGACTTGATCCCCAAGGTAATTGGAACAGACCCTTCAAGAGGTGCCCCCCCAAAAAGAATCCGAATGTGGGGTTCCCTTCTCATGAATAACTTCATGCCATCTTCAGGACTGGGTCAGGTCTGACAAGGGTAGATTATCTGCCACAGAATTATCATAAACAGCATGAGCACAGTCCCTTCCTGATTTCTTCTTCCATTCTGTTATGCACATTTTCCCAACATGAGGCCATCTGCTATATTGTGCCACAGCCAGAAAAGCCTTGCCAAATGCAAAACCAACAGGGCCACCGAATATATGAACTTAATATGAACTGAATAGCCATCTCTTCTTCATAAAGTGCTCAGTTTCTGTATTTTGTTACATCTGCCGAAAATAGACCAAGTCAGCATGCAAAGGAAAAAGTTATAACCTACACGAAAGAAAAGCAAATAGCCAGTAGGACATGTCCCCTACATGACTCAGATACTGGAATACCAGGAGAATCCTCATTTTAAAGTTAGTTGCTGGGACTGGGAAGATAGTTCAGCAGCTAAAAACACTGACTGCTCTTTCAGAGGACCTAAGTTTTATTCCCAGCACCCACATGGCAGCTAACAACTTCCTGCAACTCCAGGTCCAGGGAATCTGACACCCTCCTTTCTCCTCCATGAGAACTGGAGCTGCACAACATAACACAGGTGCACTTACACACATTCAGATAAAATAAAAATAACAATAAATAAAATGTTTAAAGTTACTTGGAAACTTTATTATGTCAACAGCCTTAGTTCTGCCTTCCAGTGCTATCCAACACGTGGGACACCGAGGGCTATTCTACCTATCACAAATACATACAGTCGTGTAAACACTTTTTCAGAACCCCCAGACAAGCTCTTATACCTACTTTGCACTTGATATTCAGCCCTAACCTCTGGTGTGCTACACACTCTCCCAGTTACCTGTTCTAAAAGGCACATACATGAAGGCATGCAGTAGCCCTCTGGCTTCTTTAAACTAGTATAATGAGGTAATTATCCACTTGCAGAAGCATCAGTTTTCTGCTCCTCTTCATAGCTGAGCCGTCTTTCTTTAAGGATGTACCTTCATCAGTTGAAGGACATTTTGTTGTTCCCAGTCTGGGAGAATATGAATAGATTTTATTACAAATATTAGTGTCTAGGTCAACAGAGTTAAAAATGAAGATTTAAAATATTCAAATAATCAACCCAAAAGACCAAAAATAGGAGCTAATGGAAATTTTTTTGGCGGGGGAGGTTCTGTTTTGATGGGGTTTTTTACACTTACTCATTTTTGTGCGTTTATGTGTGCGGGCATACGTGTGTGGGTCAGCTTGGAGGAAATGGTTCCACCAAGTGAGTTCCTGAGACCAGGGTTGGCAGCAAGCACTTTTATTCACTAAGTGATGAGCTGACCGTGAATTGTGCTGTTAATTTACTGCATATCACCAACATCCATACAATGTATCCTGCTGCTGCTAATCTGAGAACCCTTTTCATTGATACGAGTGGTTAATGCTGTAAACATCTCCTTTACTACTGTACTGATCTATTTATATGATGGAAGATTTTTTTTTTCTCCTTTGATTCCTTTCTCCTCTGACAGACAGTTTTGCTGGGTAAAGAAGTCTGGCTTGGCATCGCTGGTCATTTAGAGTTTGGAATATATGCTCAGGCTCTTCTGGCTTTTAAAATTTGCATTGTCAGTTGCTATTGTGATAGACTTTCTTTATATATAATTTGTTGTTTTTCTCTAGCAGCTTTCAGTACCCTCTTTTTGCTCTGTGTATTTGGTGTTTCTATAATGATATGCTGTGAAGAGTTTCTTTTCTGATTCTACTTGGTGTTCTCTGTGTTTCTTGTTTCTGTATGGTTATGTCTTTCCTTAATTTAGGGAAGTTTTCTTCTATAAACCCATTGAAGATCTGGTCAATGTCCTATGCCCATAGGTAGTATATTGGGTCTTTTAATGGTATTTCACATCTCCTGAATATTCCATTCCTGTATTTTTATTTTTTTTCCATATTGCTTGCTTAAGCAGTCAGATTCTCCAATTTATCTTCAAAGTCTTGATATTCTGTCTTCCACTATGTTCATTCAGCTGGTAAGACTTTCTCTTGTGTTTTCTGATTGGTTTATTGAGTTTTTCAATTCTATCTTCACAGCAACTTGAGTATTCATTAATATTTCTATATCTTTTGTGAATCCATTTGTCAAATCTGACTTGTCTGTCATTTTACTCATCTGTATATTTTTTATTTTCTTGAATTTCTGTGAGTTTATTTGTATCTTCCTTGAGTTCTTTAAGGTGTGTGTTCTTTTCTTGTAGGGGGACAGAGTCTCCCTATAGCCACAGCTGGCCTGGAACTTGCAATGTTGACCAAGCTGACCTTGAACTCATAGATATCAGCCTGTTTCTGCCTCCCAAGCTCTGCAATTGTTTTGCGTTAACATGCTTGGCACTGTGTGTTCTTTAAAGTCCTTGAATTCTTTGATTATGCTTATATGATTGTTCTCTTAAGTTCTGTGTATATGAACTTGTGTGTGTGTGTGTGTGTGTGTGTGTGTGTGTATATGTCTTAATTCTAGCCTACCTTGTTGAGTGGAAGTTTGGTTCCGTTTTGATTGCTGCAATAGCTTGGTTGATTGCTGATCAAGAATGAATAGATAGCTGGTCTGTGCTTTAGGTTCCCACTTTTTTTTTTTATTATTGGAGGGATGAGGTGATTCCAGTCTAGTACAGTATGCTAGTTGGGCAATCAGAACTAGGAATATGATTGCAGAGACCGTAAGGTAGTTGGCAGGTTCGAACAAGCTCACTAGGGTGATCAAGAGTGAGTGAGCTCCCACACTAGTCTCAGAGAGAAAAGATGGCAAAGACTAATTTGTTAAACTTTTCATGTGTACTTGCAAAGAATTATTGTCGAAGTATTCTATGTATGAAATTATTTCTGCACATCTATTGTATTCATTACTAATGTAAAGACACTGAAATTTCTAATTTACCAATTGTTGATTTGCCAATTTTCCTTGCAGATCTTCCTTTTTTATGCACATTGTAGTTTAATTATTAACTTAATAAATCTTTATTTTTATTTACTCTTGAAGATAGCCTTTTTTTCATTACATGGTGACCTTTTTCATTAGTCCTATTATTTACTTTAAACCTATTTTGATTTTAATATGTTCGCTCCAGTTTTGTTGACTTAATATTATATGTTGTTTGCATACTTTTATTTTAAACTAATATAGATCTTTGTATTATTTAAAATGTGTATCTGGGGTGAATGCGGTGACTAATGGGTAAAGGGGCTCGCTGCCAAGCCTGACAAACTGACTTGGGTCCCTGGCACCCATGTGGTAGAAGGAGAGAACGGACTCCTGGAAGGTGTCCTCTCATCTCCATGAGCAATTGCATGTGCACTTATCACAAAATTAAAAAATAAAACAAAATTTAAAAGAATATCTTAGAAGCAATGCACAGGTATTTTTAAGTCAGTGTGATAGTATCTAAACTAGTGCCCGAGTACTTTGCCCATTCACATTTAATGTAATCATTGGTTATGGTTATGGTTTTAACTGTTAACTTGATGGTTGCTTTTTCTATCTTTCCTAACATATATTTATTCTCCTTTTATACTTTTCCTGCCTAAAGCCCATGAGTTACTAACAAATGAGTTGTTTGATATGAAAATATTTGTGATTTCTCTGATGGTTCTGCGACATCAATTTCTGATTTAATTCTGTATTGATAAAGAACACGCTGTGTATTATTTCAATATTTTAAATTTGTCATCAAACTTTTTGAATTTATTGTTATTACTTTCACCAAATTTGGGGAGTTTTCTTTTACTGCTTTTTCAGATAGCTTTCTCTGTGTCAGACTGTTTTCTTTCTAGAGTTTCCTTATTCTCTAGAATTCCAAAGACAATGTTAGTTAGACCTATTCTACAAAAAGGAACTCTTACAGCTGGGAATGTTAACTACTCCATCCATTATGGAAATAAGAATGTAGATCCCTCAAGATATCTAAAATTACATCTACCAAGCGACCCAGCCATGCCTATCCTGGGTATGTAAACCACCCAAGGTGTTCCAAAGCCACACATCACAGAGCCACTTGAACACTAATGTTTATTACAACATTATTTATAATATTTAAGTTATGGAACCAACATAAGTGTCCAACAGAGGAATGGATAAAGGGAATATGGCATATGCAGACAAGGAGATATTTTTTCAACCATAAGGAAAAATGACGTTTCACTATTTGCAAGAAAATGAATGCAACTGGAAATCATATTAAGCTGGTTAAGTCAATCTTAGAAAGACAATTATTGCATATTTTCCTCATGTATGATTCCTAAATTTTATATATATATATATATATATATATATATATATATACACACAAAGTTGTGTATTATAGAGCCTGTCTTCTATTGCCATGATAAAACACTGACCAAATCCAAATTGGGAAGGAAATTTGTTTTACACATCCTGGTGACAGTTCATCCTTGAGGTAAGCTAGGTCAGCAACTCAGTGCAGGAACATGAAGGCAGGAGCTGAAGCACAGACTATAAGAGATATACTGCTTGCTGGTTTGCTTCCCTGGCCTGTGCTCAGCCTGCTTTCTAACACAACTGAGGACCACCCGCCCAGGGGTGACACAACCCACAGTGGGCTGAGCCTTCCCTCATCACTTTACAATCAAGAAAATGTCTCAAATGTATGCCTAGAAGCCAATTTGATAGAATTCCCCAATTGAGGTTCCCTCTTCCAGAGTGTGTTGAATTGTGTACACATGATATGAAAGTAGAAATGAAATTGACTTGGGAAACAAAGGAGAATGATGGGAGTGGGGAAAGACAGAGAAAAGTGATGGTAAAAGTGTATGGGAGAGAATATGCTCCTGTAAAATATATTTGAATGAAATATTTTAAAAGAATGTTAGACTTATCAATAGTATTTCAAAGACTCTGAACTCTGCTCATTACTCTGAATCATTTTTCTGTTTTTTGGATTGTACAATTTTGATATGTGTGCTTCTGTGTGTGCATGTTTAGGTGTATGAAGACACGTGTGTATGGCATGCATACAAAAGTCAGAGGACAACCTCTTATGTTATCTTCAGATACTCAGCCCATTTCAGCTGAGACAGGATCTCTCACTGGCCTGGAGCTTGCTCACTAATTAGGATAGACTGGCTGGCTAGAGAGCCCCAGTAATCCCTCCATCTCTGAATCCCCTACTGGGATTGCAACCACTGGGCTCAGCGTTTCTACATGGGTTCTGGAGATGACACTCTGGTCCTTGTGCTTGCTGGGCAATCACTTTCCCTGAAGCTCTCTTCTCAACCCACTGACTGTATAACTTCCATTAAATTCTAACCTCTTAACTCCATATTAATGATTCTGTAGTATACTTTTTGCCAGGTATATTTTTCAATTTTGACATGACCATTTGCTATATTTTTATTATTTCTATATTTTGGCTGAGAGTTTCTCTCTGGTAGAGTCAACTTGCCCAAGTCCTTACCATGCAGTGTGGGTCATTCTCCACCCTGAGGATGGTGCTAAATATGAATCATAATTTAAATTTCGGTTCAGATAGTCTTCAGAGCCTTCTGTGCCTTGCTGTGATGTTCTATGCATGCCCAGCTCAGAGGTTAATCCAGGAGTTACATCATCACTTATCTCAAATTTGGAGATCCACTTTTCCAGCTCACTCCATGATGTCTTCTCCCATGATTTCCAAGTCCAAATGGCTGTTTGCCTCTCCAAAACGAAGGAGTCTACCAAATGTTTAATCTCCAACAGTGCTGGGAACTTTTGAAGAAATGGTGCTACTTTAAACCTAGGTGACAATGAAAAGACAGAAAAATAATGTGGTTTGTGGGAATTCCTCAAACGGGGGCTCATTTTTTTGCTTCTTCTAGCTAGTAAAACAATATCATTGCTTGGATCTTAAATGTCCCTTAAAGGTCCCTATGCTGAAGGCTTGATGGTCAACCTGTAGTGCTGTTTGGAGGTAGTGGAGACTTTCAGAGAAGGGGTTCAGGAAAGGGAAATAAGATCATTGGGGAAGTATGCCTGAAGGAGAGATTCGAGCCTGCACCCTCCTTTTCTCTTTTTGCTCCCTGCCTGTTGTGACGTGAGCAGTCTTCTCTACCACACATCCCCTGCCATGATGCTCTGCCTAATAAAGCCACAAAGCAGCAGCATCAAATGACCATGGACTCAGATCTATGAAGCCATGAACCCAAAACAGATTTTCATCCACGTAAATTGATTAACTCAGTATTCTGTCACAAGAGTGGAAAGCTAAGCGGCTGACTTCTGCAAAGTTTTGGGTTCTTGTTTCCTTATCATAAGCTTGTGAATGACTGACTTTGAGCAAGACTGGAAGGGAGAAGATAAAAAAAATGGCAAAAAAGATATTTTCTCTAGAAACATCAACACCAGAGGTCCATCTCACCATCCCTTTAGTTAAAATGAGGAGATTTACTATGACATATTTGCCTTCAGCACTTGCTGCACTTGGACTTGGCTCATACTGGATCAAAAACGTGAGAGGAGACAAAAAAGAAAAGTCACATTTAAACTCATCTATATAGACTATTCTGTTTTAAATTCAATTCTTAATTTACTTGTCAGTGTTACTTTTCAAAGACCTCATAACATTGTTTCTCATAATCCAGAGATTTTGTTGTAATCAGAGAAAGACTATCATATTAAACAAATTGTAATGAACGAGTAGAAGCAAATGACACATTTCATTTGACACAAAGTATTCATATAGTATTTAAATATGTATATAATGTAAAAATCATTGACATCTGTTACGTTAGTTTTCTTATACTATACTGGAAATTTGAGATATTTTTTTTTCTTAAATTTATTTTTATTTGGAGGCTGGAAAGATGGCTCAGAGGTTAAGAGCACTGGCTGCTCTTTCAGAGGACCCACATTCAATTCCCAACACCCACACAGTGTCTAACAACCACCCATAACTCCAGTTCCAGGGGACCCAATGCGTTTTTCTGTTCTCCACAGTCTTTGCACAACACATACATGCAGGCAAAACACTAATACTCATAAAATAAAATTTAATTGATTTATTTATTTTTATTGTTTTATTGTTTATTGTTTTATGAATGGTTTGCCTACATGTATGTAAGTGCACCAAGTGTGTGAGATGTCTGTAGATGCCAGATGAGGGCATCAGATACCCTGGCACTGGAGTTAAACATAGTTGTTAGTAGCTGGGAAGTGAATCCAGGTGCTCTGGAAGAACAGTAAGCACTCTTAACCACTGAGCCATCTCTCTAGCACCCTTAATATATATAATTTATAGTATTTAATTATTCAGATTAATCACACTGGGGCTAGTGCTTACTGGGTGAGAGAGCACGGGTATGCCTTTCAAAACACTAAGTTACAGTCCTTGCTAACATTACTATGGTTCACTAGGTCTGGGGAATGGGCCAGTTGATTCACAGGCTGTTGATTGGATGTGGTGGCAAAGCACTACAGCTCTATCAGTTGCTAAACTGATCCTGATTCCCAGCTTCCTATGTAAATGTGCAATACATCTTAAATGAAAATTATTTCTGTGTTTCTATTGCAATAGGATGACACTTCTATTTGTTTGAGCTCTTCTCTACTGTGTTGAATATGCCACTCTGGAACAGGCTTAAGTACTTACTTTGATAGATTTTTTTTTTTTTTTGGTACCATATAACATCTTCAGAAGGGACAAATGCAGAAATGATTTTCATGGATTACTCTTTTTAATCTTTGACAGTTGTCTATCTATAGCCTTGGAAGCCACTGAACACAGTGAAGAGAAAACCAAGTATTTGGATTTAAGAACTGTGATAAGATAAGGTTCTATTACGGAGTTATTTTTATGACAGTAAGATAAGTTGTCACGCTCCTTTTCTATGTGACAGACAGTCATCAGGAACCATTTCAGAGTGCTTCTTACATAAATTTGTGTGAGGTGGTAGCCTCAAAATGAAATCCAAAAGTGAACTATATTTAGATAAGAGCTAAGGTTCTCTTTTAATCCTCCTACTTACCCCAGACACTTCACTTAATTAGGTATGGCGATCACTTTGGCAGATTTGACAACCCAAGAAAACTTGCAACAGAATGGGTCAGACCAATTCCCAGGATGTGATACATCCCATTCCTGATCTGTGGAGTGGTACCACCATTCATGAGCAGTGAGTTTTCAAAGCACGAAATCATGAGATCTCAATTATTTATGTAGGATAAAAGACTGCAGCATTGTGCTGTGTTCACAGGAAAAAAAAATCTTCCTTTGTTGATGAATAGGTTCATTTCTTAGAGGCAGCAAATAGATGGATTTTGTTTTTTTTAGAATCTAGTATTCTGCACCTTTTGGTTGAGGGAATTGAGTCCATTAATATTCAGAGTTAATAATGAAAGTTGTGTAGATTCCTGCCACTTTGTTGGTTTTGTACAGTGTGGTACTTGAATGCACCTCATTTGTTTAACTACTGATTGAGCATGATTACTTATTTCCTGTAGCCTCATGAGTGCGCTTCTCCTTCTCTTGAGTCTGAACAATTCCTGTAAGAATGGGCTTAGTGGTCTTGAGCTCCTTTAGGAAGCTTTTGTCGTGGAAGTTTTTCTTTCTGCTTCATTTAGGACATAGTTTTTCTGAGTCTCTTAGTCTGGTTTGATACCTGTTTTCTTTCATAGGTTGAAATACATCATTCAAAGCACTTCTGGCTTTTAATAATTTTGCTGAGAAATCTGCTGTTAATCTAATATACCCACCTGTTTTGTGACTTGGTATTTTTCTCTTACATCTTTCAATATACTTTGTTTGTTCTGTACATCTAATATTTTGACTACAATATTTTTTTTCTGGTATTGTATGTTTGATGTTCTAAGTGACTCCTATACATGGATTGTCATCTCTCTCCCTAGATTTGGAAATTTTCAAGTATGATTGCCGGGTATTTTAGGTACCAGAAAGCTTACCAAATTTCTGGTACATATCATATTTACACCAAGATTTAAGAAGCCACATAGATAGCTCTTTCTTAAAATCAAAAGTCAGTTTTCATATTTTCCGTCTTTTAAGCAATATTAAAATATTGCCAAGAAAAAAATCAGGTTGTGTATAAGGGGGATTGCACAAAAAACCCTGACGGGCCATAAACTGCCACTTGACCAGAATGGTTGCTGCACAGAGTTCCACCAGTCAGACCCCGCCCCTCCCTCATTAACAATAATAAAGGTCAATGCAGGTTGTCAAGGTTGGTTGCTTCCCTTTCTACCTGTAAATCTTTCCATTCTACACCTAACAATTGTTAAAGTCAAAAAAAGTTCCCCACTTAATTAAAGCTAAAGATCTTCACTGATAAGGGGACACGGTAGTTTATTTAGGGACAATTCCACAAATCACTAGTGGGGACACATTACAAGGGAAAAAGCAGTCCTGAGTTTCTGCTATCGTGTGTGCAGCCAAAACTCTGGCCCCCTGAGAAGCCCTGGATCTGCGTGCAAAATCTGCTTGTGATTTATCTAAAGAAGGCCGAGGACTGTGCCACAATGACAGCTTCGCCACAGCACTACACTCTCACCTGCCTTGTGCATATGCTGAGTCTGGATTCCATCACTAGACAGTGCTCAGGAAGATACTGGCGAGCTTGCCTCTGTCCCCTCTGTCTCTCAGCATGCATGACAATTAGAGGAAGACTGGTTCTCAGCACAGGTCACAGACAGTGCTAGAAGGAGAGAGATGGAGGACAATCATTTAAATGACTCCTGTCTGAAATCTCCAGTACTTTGAAATCTGCCCTGAAGAATAGCACTGCCTGTCTTTGTTGTCTTAATATATGTTGCCAATGCAATAATTAACACAGTTAACTAAAGGTTCTTCTCTTTTTCCTTGTCAGTGGGTATTTTGACTATGATTCTGTTGTTTAAGAGTATCATTTACAATGTTTCTATTTGAAGTCAAGCAAGAAAAAAGCAGTGTGTTCCGTCTTTTATCTCCATTATATTTGTTGAAAGAACTGTCTGTCTCTACACCCTACAGTTTTCCTCAGTTCTACATTCATTGGAAGCCACCAGCCTCACTGGTGTCCTATTTAACACCAGCACAAAACCTAGAAGGTTTAATTGAAAGCACTAGCATTCAAACTGTGCTTAGTAGCTTTAAGTAAGAAAAAAAATCTCTCTATTTAAGGCCATTATTGAGTGGAACCCCATCCGTCTCAGGGCCCAGCACCCAGGGAGCGAGAACTGAAAGGACTGAGGTGTCCAGTCACTGGTGACCACAATTGATGACTTAGCCTAATAATGCAGAGTAAAGCAATTCTAGCAGTTTAGGAAAGGAACTGTCAAAATAAGATTAAAATATTCTCTCCCCCAATTAATAACAAAAGGGATTCTATCATGGAACTGCTCCTTTTTCACAACGGGTAATTATTCAAAGAAACAAAGGAGATTAGCAAGGGGATTTTTTTGTCACTGTACTGCTTGACAACACCTCTCAATTATTACCCATTGTTTAGGATTAATGTCATTTTCATTCCCATAATACACAGAATGAGAAGGTATTTATTGCTATAATTTCTACCCCTGGTGAAACTGAAACAAAGACAGTACATTTTATATAATTATACCTAGAGTGCTTAAAACGCCGATTTCTGAGTTGCTAGAAATATTACACATTAAAAAATAAAAGTGAGTGTAATAAAAGAGCCCCGTGTGATGGTAGAAAGAGGTGTCACTGTCTATAGCAAGTAAAATTGGAATTCTTTACTGTGTTGATATTGTATTTAATAATTAAAGTTTCATGCAATCACTTTTTATATGAAATAAGGGATAGTCATGTACCTAGTTACTTGTGTATATCAATAAATAAAATCATGGAACTGTATTCGTGAGTTCCATGTTCATGGATTCAACTAGCCCCAAACTGAAAATACTTTTTAATGTAACTGAGTCAGATATGCTGTTATACATCTGGAATCCCAACAATCAGATGGCAGAGGTATGATGATAGTAAGTTTAAAACCCAGCCTGGGCTATCCAAGGTGACCCTGTTTAAATTCTTATCATCGTTCCCTAAGAAATACAGTAAAATAACTGTTCCATGGCTTGCATTATATTAGGTATTACAAGTTCATTAAGTGATGATTGGCACCTACAAGAGAATATTCATAGGTCATATGCAAAAACACTATTATTTTTTATAAAGGACCTTAACATCCATGGATTTGGGCATCCTCTTAAGAATAGGGGTCCAGAACCAATTACCTGTGGACAGCTATGTGCATAATCCTGAGGAATTACAAGTTATGTCCAATTAATCATTTTTCTGAGCTCAGCATCCAACTTACAGAGTTGCTAAAGGTCCTTAGTAAGTAGATAAACAAACGATTAAGAATTTAAAAAGACACAAATACTCTGCCAAGATGCACTATGCTAATTGGATTGTCACTGATAGATATTAAGTATCTAATGATTTATAATGTAAACAGCAGTGCTCTTTGTTTCTAGACAGCTACAACATCCACAGTCATTTATTAAACTCCATCTTTATGTGTAGAATGATGTTAAGGCTGTAATAGAACATCCTACTTCCCTCTTTTCTTTATACCATTTATCATCATCATTTGCATCATGTACTGCCCTGAAGTTTGCTAAATATGAAGTTACTTTCCCCTCTAGCACCTAAGTTCTTCAAACAGAGACAGCATCAAATGCTACCAGAATAGTAGTTTACCCTCTGAAATCAATGTAATCATCTTATCCCCAAAAGCTATATTGAAAATCCAAGACCCCAAACCTTAGAATGTTACCTTATAGGAAGCTGGGTCACTGCAGAAGCAATGAAGTTAAAATGTAGTGATAACTGAGAGCCTGTACCAACCATGACTAATACCTTCATATAAAGGGAGCCTCTGGGGAATAGGGAGATAACTCAGTCAGTAAAGTGTTTGACTTGAAAACATGAGAACCTAAGCTTAAGTCCCAGAACCGCATTAAAAATGCTGGATGTTGTAGCATGCACTTGTAATTTCAGCCCTTGTAAAGCGAAACAGGATGATTTTAGAAGGCTGCTTGACAGCCAGACTAACATACTTGCAAATTCTAGGCCAGTGAGATAGATAGCCTGTTTCAAAAAAGTAAATTAATAAAAAAAAAGCATAGGGCATCTGTCCTGTGATAAAGCATAGGGCATTCTTACTGCTGTGATAAAATATCTTGACAAAAAGCAATGTAGGAAAGAATTCAGCTCACAATTCCAGGTTACAGTCCCTCATTGCAGGGAAGTCAAAGTGGCAGTTACTTACAACATCTAGTCACATCAAAATCACAGTCAAGAGCAGAGAGACAGAAAAGTACCTGGAATTTACCTAACCAAAGAATAGAAAGATCTCGGCATGAAAATTTCAAGACTTTGAAAAGGGAAATCAATGAAGATACCAGAGGATAGAAAGATCTCCCATGCTCCTGGATTGGCAGAATTACTATTGTGAAAATGTGTATGCCACCATAATTAACCTACAGATTTAATGCAATACCTATTGTATTTCACAGATCTAGAAAAAACAATTCAAAAATTCATATGAAACAAAGAAAGACTGCAAATAGCCAAAGCAATCCTAAGGAGTAGAAGCTAGAAGTATCACAACACCCCACTTCAAATTATGCTACACATATCTTTTGATTCAGCTTGGAGAGTACTTTCTAAGGTTTATTGGTCCCATTGTTTGATGACTGTAACAAGGCTGTGCATCATGGCCAGAGCATGTGATGGGGCAAACTTGCTTATATCACAAGCCAAAGAGAAGAGAAAGGAGCCAAGCCCTGGCTCATACATGAGCATTGTATATATATCACGTTCACACTGCATACTGCACCCTCCAACACCATCCCACTCCCTGTCAACTTCATGACCTTTACCTTCATTATTATTTCTACTACTGTTATTGTTGTTACTGGTGTGTGTGTGTGTGTGTGTGTGTAAAACAACATATGAATATACTGAGTCTATTTCGTGATGCCCAAGTGTACATGTGTTTTGGGCTAATCACTGGGATTGGATAACCTGTCAGGGAACTTGTCCCTGAAATAAATGATTCTCCCTCCATGAGCATCTGTTGATTGCCTGTAGCTCTTCATCAAGAAGTGGGACATTGTTGAATTTCCTCCATCCACATTGGAATCTCAACTGACACTGTAATTATGCAGGTCATGTTAGGCAGTCATGTTGATGAGATTTCATGGGTGCAGCTTTCCTGTCATGTCTAGAAGACATTCTCTAGCACCATTGTAGTGGTCCTCTGGCTTTTTTCAGTTTTTCCAACCTCTCTTTTGCTATGTGTCCTGAACCTCACAGTTGAACTGTGGATGTTTCAGTTGTGGCCAGGAACCCACAGTCACATATTCTCTGCATTCTGACCAGTTGTAGAACTTTGTTATAGCCACCGTATGCTGCATAAAAAAAGCTTGTTCAATGAGTGGTGAAAGCTACACTTACCTGTGACTGTAAGGACAAGGAGTCAGACTATATTAAGAAGTTAACATTAATTCAGCAAAGTGGCAGTTGTAGGTTCTCCTCTTGGGTCTGTGATCTCTCTAACCTATCTGTTTGGCTTGTTTACAGTACCAGGCCTTGAGTCTTTCCTACTGAGCAGGCCTTAAGTCCAATTAGACAGCTGTTGATTACCCACAAGATAAAAATGTCTCTATTCCATCAATAGAGCTATTTTACTGAGCTGTGGTTCATAGGCTTTACAGGTGAATAGTATCATTGATAGGTTTTCTTCTTTGGCAGCTTGCATAGAACCTTCTGATATTATATGAGCTTGTCTTCAGGAAGGAAGTATCCAGGTCAGTTCCAGGTTAGTTCTCCAAGTCCTGTGCCCAAAGCATGTGATCTCTTCAGCAATATGGTATTAGTTTTAAGGTCTGTGTGGCAACCAAGAGCTATGGAAATAGCCTCTGCTGTTTGGGGAGCTTCTTGGACTACCCTGACCAGCAACTCAAAGAGAAGTTTCCTTGAATGGCACTTGGGATTTTTGTTAGATTGTCTTTACTTACACATACTTACACCACACACACACACACACACACACACACACACACACAGGAGTACGTATTTTAAATAATATTATAAAGCAATATCTATCTCCATGTCTTTTTCAAACATCCTTAATCCTACTGTCCTTTTGAAAGTATTTCCCCCTTCAAATACCTTAGGACATCCCATCAGGCCTTATTGCCTAAAGGTTCTATCAATTTCCAGTAATGCCACACTGGGGACTGTTCTACTTTGCTTCTCTATTTCTGTGATAGTACTGTGACCGAAACCAAACAAGGGTTTATTTCTTCCTATAGGTTATAGTTCATCAAGGGAAGTCAGATCAGGAACTCAAGGCAAGAACCTGGAGGCAGGAGCTGAAGGAGAAACCACAAACTGGCACAGCTTACTGGCTTCATTCATTTGACTTGTTCAGCTACCGCTCTTATACAGATCAAGCCCATCTGTCTAGACATGACACAGTGTTTTGGGCCCTCCTACATCAATTAACATTAAGAACCTTCCCCCCAGACATGACCACAGGCCAGTTAATTCCAGGAAAGTTCTCAGTTGAGGGTTCCTCTTCCCAGGTATCTTCAGGTTATGTTGGGTTGACAATAAAAACTATCTAGAATAGTGACCAAGTCTATAATACATGAGCTTGAGGTGACATTTGACATCCAAACTACAGCTGATAGGTTCACTGTTATAGTTTCTCGGGGATCTAATTACCCAAAACATTTAGCTGGGAATGAAAAACATACATGTTATTGTATCTTCCTTTGCATTTCCTATTTTCCAATCCTCTTTTGATGTGTCCTAGCATTATGTCTCAAACAATTTACAGATGAGATCTGCTACTGGGAGGAGTTAGCCTAAGGCTAGAGTTTCTGTTAATCCATGATACATTTTCAGAGCTGAGAACAGTACTTCACTGGTAGGTGTCAAATGCATGTAGTATTTCTCGGTGAATGTTAGTAAAGAGGAATATTCATCACTAGTCCACAAAGATGCTTTAAGATAGAGACGAAATGCAGAACTGGAGAGTAAAATCAGATGAGTATCAAGTACAGCAGTGCCGAAGGGGGCGCAGGAGAGTTTGAGGTTACATATTAGCTGATGAGCAAACACTCTGTGCACCTTCAGGGCCCTCCGTGAAAGGGGAAAATACAGAAGAAGGCAGCAGAATCAGAAGACTTACTGAAGGTTGGTGGTCTTCTTTTGACAGGCATATGTCACACACTCTATTAATGAAAGAGCTATGTCACCTTCCCTAACTGACGATATTCTACAGAAGAAGAGAACAACTCTAAAGCTAGGTTATAGTGGTGAAAATGAAGAGAACTTGCCAGTTCTAAGTTCTGCAGTGATTCACTGGCTGAGCCAAATGCAGAGCTGAGGTATATTTTTAGAGAGAACTTGATTTGATTCTACTTAATTCAAATCAATGTACATTCATCAGATACGCATGAATTGCTCAGCATTAATGCCTATGAGCTTGCTATAAAATTAAAAGAAACCTACTTATTGTGTCATTTATGGAAGCAGGTGAACAAAATTTATTGAGATGATTCAGAGAAGACAATTTTAAATATGTCATTGTTTCTTCTATTAGTGTCTATCCTCATCATTGTTACTCTCCTACTAAAACTTCTCCCTAGATGACCAGGAACTGCACTGAGATGCATGGATTGCCTTATTTAATCACTATAACTACCCTGAGTTTTTAAAAATTACTTTTACATATGAAGAAACTTAAGTTTCAAACTCAGCTCATTCTGATTCCAGTGCAAAGCCCATCGCATTGTGTTGGGCTGGAAATGTGATCTAAGTGTTTTCTTGGTCTTTTTATTATCTCTACTTGCTTTGCTCAAAGAGCCAGAGTCAGACTTTGGAAGCTGTGAATTACCTTAGGAGAGTGAAAAGAGATGTCACAGTCTACAAGTTTAGCACTTAGTAGAGAAATCAAAACGAGGCAAGCAACAGCAGATTCTGATGTTTACTCACATGTCCATCCTACAAAATGATACTGATGTTCCTTCATTAAGGATTTCAATTCTGTGTCTCCACCAGTTGAACTTGGGTGGACTTAGGTAACTGTCTTGGTTAGTAGTTGGCAGCAAATTAAATATAGTTTGATTTCCAAGACCAAGAAATAAAGAGAAGTGTAGCTTTAGCTGGAACTGTACCTGAAAACAGGCGAGATGTTTGGCTATGATCCTTCATGTGAAGGTAGTCATGCAGAGACCTCCCATAGAAATGGAGAGCTATGCTGAGGAACCCCGCCCACTCGCCCAGATGACAGAGTGTTCTCAGCATCAAACATCAGACAGCTCAGGGATCAGGGCTTAGGATAGCATCAGCTCCCACCCCTTTAATTCAGCAGAAGTCAAGCACGGCAGTGGGCCACAGCCCATCAAACTCCACTCTGTGGTTAATTTTGAAGGAAATAACTCCTCCACTGTTTCAAGGCAGCACAAGAAGGCATTCATTAAGCAGATATGCTATCAGGAAACAAAACAAAGGTATATAACACAGAGAGAGCTAACTTGATGTGAAAAAGTAATGCTTTCATAAATCATTTTCTCCCCCCAAATACTTATAAGGATGGTGTCAAGATGAGAATATTATAGTTTTGTCTTTTCCCTGTTCACAGCACAATTTAGACCACAGAAATCTACATTCAATCAAAAATAAAATGGACTTGGAGGTCTCTCAACTTGGCCTCCAGGGTATGCAATCTTCCAAAAAGTTTTTGAGGCTCACAGACTTTGATCAATTCAGAGATAGGTGGCAATATCTCAGGTCAAAGATAAAATCTATTTTTCAGCTTAGTAGAAAAGACTCGTGGCCTCTAGTCACAAGTACAGCTGCTTGGGGTTAATTCTTTCATCCCCTGGTTTTGGAAGGATTTATGTCAGGATTTAAATTGATTCATCTCAGATATTAATAACATGAGAGCACAGAGCATCAGAAAGCTAACCCAAATGTAATGACAGGTACATCCCAGACTGAGAGCTTGTCACATCTCTCCTCAGTTCACACACTATCATTTTGACCTCTCTGCATTACATAATGCAATAGCATGTACTACCATTGTATCTGTTTATTAAAAATATGTATTATCCATGTATCTAATTTCTACTGAGAATGAAGATCCACTTGCAATCCAAGAACTCAGGATGGTAGCATAGGAAAATAACTGGTTTGATGTTAGCCTGAGCTATATACAGAGTGTGGAGCCAGCCTGAGATACACAGGAAGATCTTGTCTCAACTTTTTTTTGCCAGAAATGGGAGAGTTTCCTAATCGCAGCAATATTTCCATGGTCCCAAGGTCCCAGGCCCACCTATAGTCACTACACCTTTCTATTGACCAGGTTTGGTCAGTTCTGCAGAACATTTTCTGCCCTTGCTACCATCCCCACGCTGCAGGCATAACTGGGGTTGAACAACATGTGCATCAGTCCAGACAGACCTAGTCAGCAGTTAAATTTTCAGGCTTCCTTGATTATCACTGAATTGGAATCACCCACTCCATTAATAAAAATTCAACACTGATTTGTCAGCCCTCCTGCTCACCTAGCAGCTACTCCACCCATCTTGCTAAGGAGCAAGCAGGCTCAGCTGTTGTAATATCTGACAAAACACTTCAAAACAAAACCAGCCAAAAGAGGTAGAGAAGGATGATCAGTCCTTAAAGGACAAAAAAAGCCAACAAGATGGTATTATAATCCCAAACATATGCAACAAGTATAAGCATACCAAAGTTCATGTAAGAAACACTATTGGACCTAAAATTTGACTTCAACACAGTGATAATGGGTGACCTCAGTTCCCAACTCTTACCAATAGGCCATCCAGATAAGAACTACATAGAAAAACACTAGAGTGAAATGGCACCATAAATCATGTGGACCTAACAGACATTTATAGAACATTACATGCAAACACCAAAGAATACACTTTCTTCTCAGCAGCCCATGGAAATTCCTCCAAAATCAATGACATATTAGGATACAAAGCAAGTCTCAAAAAATTTAGGAAAACTTAAATAGCCTCCTGTACTCGATCTGATCGCAAAGGCATAAAGTACGACATCAACAACAACAACAACAAAAAGTCTACAAACTCATGGAAACTAAACAAGAAAGAACTGAAGGAAAATTGGGCCAAGGGGAAAAAAATCAAGAAGGAAATTAACATACTCCTAGAATTTAATGACAGTAACAACACAACATATCAAAATCTATGGATACAATGAAAGGAACTTTATAGCACTCAGTGCTTACATTAAAAATAAAACTAGAGAGATCTCATATCAATAACTTAATTATACACCTGATGACATTTGAAGAACAAGAACAATCGACAGTCACTACGATGAGAATAGATAATCAAAATAAGAACTGAAATTAATGAAATGGAAATGAAAGAACCAGTCTAGAGAGACAACAAAATAAAAAGAGAAGGTTCTTTGAAAAGACTGGCTCAAAAACCTTGAGCCAAATCAATCAAAAGAAAGGGAGAACATAAATTAATAAAACGAAAGATGAAAGGGAAACATTAAAAGAGACCCTGAGGAAATTCAGAGATTCATAAGGACATACTTTAAAAACCTATATTCCACTAAGCAGGAAAATCTCAAAGAAGCAGATGAAATTCTGGATATATATGACTTCCAATGATGAAGTAGCAATTCAAATTGTCCCATAACAACCAGTGAGGTAGAAGCAGTAATTTAAAGTCTCCTAACTAAAAAACAGCTCAGGACCAGATGGATACAGTTCTGAATTCTACCAGAACTTTAAAGAACTGATATAAATACCCCACAAATTATTCTGTAAAATTTAAAAGGAAGGAACACCTTCAAGTTTGTATACTTTGCTACCAAAATCATGCAAAGATCCAACAAGAAAATTACATGCCAATCTCTCTGATGAACATAAATGCAAAAATTCTCAATAAAATACTTGCAAACTGAACACAAGAGCTCATCAAAAAGATTATTCACTAGGGTCTTCAGCCTCATCCCAGAGATGCAGCAATGATTCAACATATGTAAATAAACAAACTTTATCTACCACATAAACAAATTCAAAGACAGAAACCACATGAATATATAGCAATTGCGACAGCACACACAAATCCTGCTCAAATTTAAGCTAGATCTAATCCCACCATAAAGAGATAGGTAGCATGAACTTTCACCCCTAGCTGGGGAGCTGTTGAAATGTGATAGCTGTTGGGAGAAGATGAGTCAGTTTTCTTTAAGGGTTTGACTAGATACATCAATCACAATCCTGGGCAAGATCAACCCAAGAGTATTTGGGCAATGCATATTGAACTCAGTGGGGGAGGGAACAGGAAGTTGGATGGGTACAGAGGTCAAGGTAGATCTGGGAGGAGTTGGAAGAGGAGATGAATATGGTCAAAATACACTGTATGAAGTTCTCAAAGAATTAATGAAGATATTTGTAAAAGATTTGATTCTTTTCCTTAAAAACAGCAGATCATTTCATCACTGTGAAAATTTGCTTTCATCATTAATAAAAGGTCAAATTTTTATACATGAAAGAATTATTGGAACTTAAAGTTCTTCATGACTTTTTAACAGTTAAGGATAGTTCTTCTGTATTTTAGCTCTCAGGTTTCCTCAGGTCATGAGGATCCTTTCCCATTCCTGATCTGTGCACCCCTCCAGTCTTAGCAGGGTAAATCTCCCTTTGCTGTCTCAGCTCTTAGGCCAGCCTAGGTGCCTAGGATCCATCCCTGCCTCAGACTTGTGGTCCTGAGCTCCTTTCCTGAGATTCCCAATCTTAGTTCCTAATTCCCACCTTAGTTCTTAGTCTATCTTGAGTCACTGGGATCTCTCACCATTCCAGATCTGTATGTCCCTCCAGTATTGGCAGGGTGAGCCACTTCCTGCCACCTCAGCTCTCAGGCAACTTGTGCCGCCAGCCCCAGATTTGCAGTCCTGAGCAATGTTCCTGAGAATTTTCGTATGCTTCCCTCTGAGCTCTGTATGCCTCAGAACTGCAAGCTTTGAACCAACCTGTTCACCAAGCGACCCACATCCCACCCTGCTGATCCAGAACTCTGTGTAGTCAATCCTGGAATCTCAACTCTAAAATTGCTCCTATCCCTAGCTGAACTGAGACCACTTCTCTCCATTTGCACAACAGGAAGTATCCCCAGACCTGAACCCTAAACACTATTCAGCTAGGTCATAGCCTGACAAGTTGAGGAAATAACAAAAAAAGACACATTCAACAAAGATGAGATGACTACCCATACCAAGAAAGACCACCACACAAGTCAGATGCGCAGGTCTCATGGAAACAACACAAGTAAAATGAATATCAAAGATAATATGGCTATTACAGAAATTAACAAACCCATCATAATGTTTTTTTTAGGATGACAGCCTGGTGGACACACAAGATTTTCAAAACAGCAGCTATAAATATGTTCAAAGATAATATAAAGAAAAGAACTCAAAGATAATATGAAGCAAACATTAACAAAGACCAAGAAAACACAAAAAAAGTTGAATGAAACAATTAAAACAATCCAAAACATGAAACTGGAATTCAATAAAGAGACTCTCTGAAGAAAAGTCAATCTGATTAAAACTCAAAATCCAATACTTTGGTTCTTTCTTTTCCATTACTTCCACGTATCCTTTCCGTTTTCCTGGCTCCAGGTGTTACATCAGGATACACTCTCACATATAGGGGACCAGTGCTACAGTCCACAAATGAGAGAGAATGTACGTCACTTGCTTTTCTGCAGTTGTGTTGTTTCACTTAGCATAACACTCCCTAATTCCATCCATTTACCTGTAAACTCAGTATTTCATCTAGTCTTGCTGATTTTCTTACTCCATTGTATAAATATACCATATTTTCATCATCTGTTTGTCAGTTGAGGGACCTTGTAGGTTATTTCCATTTCTTAGCTATAGTGAAGAGAACAGCAACACAGAGAAAAAAGAAAAGATATTGAAAGCTGTAAGAATGATATAAAGGCAGGATCGTCAGAATAATAGGTGACTTCTCAAAGGAGATTATGAAAGGTATGGATGAATGTCAGACCAGTCATGAAAGAACAGATTCCAGTTCAGAGGACAATTACGAACAAATCAAGTTGTACAGACTTCAAAGTCTCAACTCTACTCACTTGCGTTCATAGTGCTACAAGGTGCTACTCTTGTTACTGTAAGGAAAAAATAATAACCTTGTCCAGTTATGAATCCTGTGAACTACAACAACTGGCCTGGCTATAAATGACAACTGGTATCAATTTTTTTAAGAAATGTCAAAACTTTGAGAAGAACCACTGTGAAGTCTGAGTCCTAGTGATGCTCTGTCTTCTGACTTCCCGTCATAGGGGAAGATGTCATACAGTGTGGAAGAGCATAGGCAATGGCTTTTCCAGGGGAATAAAGTAGATGAGACTCATGAAGAAGATGAGAAAGGAATTGTTCATGATTACAAGAGCAAAGTCCTGAAATACGGAGGAGTCAAAGTAGACTATAAAAGATGGTAAAAACAGAGATTTTGTTAGGAAAAATGAACACAATTCCTTTCAGATTAGCAGAAAACTAAGAGGCCCCTGGAAAGGGTGTATAAAATCAAATAAGCACAGGAAAATTTGTTCAACATCACCTGCCTCTAGGGAAATGCAAGCTAAGAACATGATAAATATCACTGCTTGTTAGGAGAGCTAAAATTTTAAAAAGCCGTGATAATATTAAATGTTGATGAGGATGCAGAGAGACCGGCTTCTCTACACACTGCCTGTGGAAAAGTAAAATGAAGTAACAACTGTGGGAAATCATTTGACAATTTCTTTAAAAAATAAACATGTACATTCCATACGACATGACTTCTGTATTCCTTGATATTTATGCATTTATGCCAGACGGAATAATTTATGCCCACACAGAAACTTCCATATGATTCCTCATAGCAACTTTATTCATAATATCTGAATCCTAGAATTAAAATGTCCCTTAATCAAGCTGGACATGGTCCATACCTAACAGTCTATCAGTTGGAAGGCAGAGGCAGTTTGAGGCAATAATTAGCTACATAGTGAGAGACTACTTTGATAGACAAAAAAAAATAAACCAAAAAGAAATTCCTTGATCAACATGCAAGTGATTAAATAAACATTGATGTACTATTTTATACTCCTCCAAACAATAATTTAATTGGTTCTCAAAGACATTACTACAAATAATATATATAAGATAAAAATAAAAAGCCTATCTAAAGTAATCACATACTGAGTAATTTTACTCAAATAACATCCTCAAAAGCCAAATTTATGGAGATGGGAAACAGATCAGTGACTTCCAGGGACTAAAACTGTGGCATGGAAACACATGAGTGCTCCTATCAGTAGACAGCAGAAGACAGATCATTTTGGTGGTGGTCATTAGGAGACTCTGTGTGATGAATCACCGATGTCAGTTTCCTGGCTTCACTGCTGTAATATAACTATGTGAGCTATAAGCACTTAGGTTTTGCTATTGTAATATAATTATATAAGGGGGCAAAGGCCACATGAGACACCTCTGCTTCATCTCTATCATTTTGTACCAGTATATAATTGCTTCAAAATAAAGACAGTATATAATTGCTCCCATCTACTTTATCCATCTAGATCCAAAGTGGACACCACTTCTTGGTCATGACTGTAAGTAGTCTAATCTCATTACTGAATGGAAAGATTTTTAAAATGGCCAGTCTTCATAAAACTAACCTGTGTGAGTAGCACCCAGTTCTACAAGAAGAATCTAACTGACCTTTGATGTCACTGTACCCCGACCCCGCAAGTGTTACCAGTGTCCTTCCTTCTGTCAGTGTGGGTAAGGATCTTGTAACAATGAACAATTTTTTGCTTAAGGGTGGTTCTAATTCTTCTCAACATACCTTGTCGCACTTTTGCATCAAACAATTAATCTTCCTTACTCTGAACCTGCCAAGTGACTTTTAAGGCAAAATCCCTGGCTTGGGCAGCTCCAATCCAATAAACTCTTCACTGGTCCAATAGAGCAGTTAAAGAGATATGAAAAGCAGAGAAAGACTAAATCAATGTGGTACTTTAGGAAGAGGAACAGATAAAAGGGCCCAGTGACTGCTGTATTTTGGATATTGATAAGAGCTTTAGGTTTAAATACAGAAAGGACTGGAGTGAAGGAAAAGAATTATGTACAATTAAGCTGTCCTGGTCAGGTGTGGTCTGGATGATAATTGTTTCATTTTTGGTTTTGCAACTCAGTGTGCTTAGGGAAGCAATATGGTTTCTATTGATGAAGCCTCACCACAGGCAAATGTGCTTTGAGGGAAGATGATCTCTCCTCAAAGACTCAGATTTGCTTCAGGATAGTTTCAGATCCTTTTATAAAGATGCTTGTCAATTACCCCTGTTGATACTGGAATACAAGGTGACTACAAGAGAGGGAACCCAAGAAAAGCAGCTAGATGGGCAAACACAGACCCAGAGGGAGACAAGATGAACTAAGGCCAGTACTCAGCACTTTCCTTCAGACTCATGTCTTTAAATAAGAAGTACGATCTTTATTCGAGCACAGAGTATTAATTGATTCACTTGTATTGTATAATGTAAAATAATTACTTACCACCTTTAACACATATAAAACACAAGCTATGTATTTCCTCACATAGGCTCAGGGAAGGTAAAAGGAACATCAGAACAGCGAGGGAGAGAAAACAGGGGAAGTCAGTGAGGCTGGATGCTTGAACTAAGTTCCAAGATAGTGTAATACTATTTTTTGAGTTGTATGGGAAGCATAATTATTGCCACCTGAGTTCATTTCAAAAAAGTTTATTGAATCATTGTTCATACAAAACATCTCAATCAATCATAATCATCTTTGTACCCTTCCCCCACTGGCATACCCACAAAGTCCCTCCCCCTCCCCAATCTGGAATCCATACATTTTTTCATCTGTGTTAAGGTCTATTGTGTCAAGTTATTGTCCCCAAATATTGCTCAGTGCAAGTTCATCCTCTGAGATCTAGTCAGACTATCTAGAGTCCCTTACTTTAAGATTAGCTCATCCTCACTCAAAAGTAATCAGTTGTCAATATTTGTTCAGCAAAGATTGGGGTCTGTTGCCCATTTCCTGAGTTCTATGCAGGTTTTTGTCTGCTTGAGTTTTCATAGATCTTGAGCATGCCAACACTATTGCTGTAGATTCATATGAGCAGGGTCCCAGGAGCTTGTGGGATTCTATTTCCATATGGTCATTCACCTCCTCACTGGCACTTAAATTCTTTCCACCACCTCTTCTGCAATCGTCCTGAACCCTGAGTAAGTGAAACTTAATGTAGGTGTCCTGCCCAGGGACCCACACTCTGCAGACTCCTAATGCCCATGCTTTGGCTATTTGTGGCCTTTTGTATTACTGGCCCTCTGTCACATGAGGGAACTTCATTAATGAGAGTTGAGAGATTCATCAATGTCCTCTTTAGCTCTTGTTCTATGTTACTTAAGCTTTAGGTGTAGAGGTTGTATTGAAGACATGCCACTTAGGCATGGGCAATTCACAGACAATGTTTGTGTGTGACCAGATGTGGTGCTCTGTAGTAATCTCCATCCAGTGCAAAAGAAGCTTGTTTGAGGAATGGACACTGGGATATGTGACTGCAAATATGTGGATACATACTTTGCACTGGTTAAGAAGTTACATTTCTGTAGTCATGTGACAGCCTTGGGGATTTCTTTAAGATCTATGACCTTTTCAGTCAATTGCATTTGGCTATGATTACAGAACCATATATGAGTTTCCTCTCATTGAGTGGGGTTTAGGACCAATCAGGTAGCCGTTGGTTGCCCCCAAGATAAAAGTGCCACTATTAACCAGTGTCATATGTTATTTGGTCATGAAGCTGCTGTTGGGCCATTGACTGATGTTCTCCCCTGGATACTGAATAGTGCTCCCCAGAGCTACGAGAGCTAGCCTTCAGGGGAGGTGACTTCCAGGTCAGTTCCAGCTCTTTTGCTCCAAATCTGGTCTCTGAAGTATGAAGCCTTCAGCTATGCACATGGACTCATGTAAAGATGTTGTATATGGAATATGTCATGTTGCTAGACAAATATGATTTCCTCTTGTGTTTTACACTAACTAGGCATTAGTTATTTATCCTCTCTCTCCCTGCCTAACCATCCCGCCATGCTCTCCCCATTTAAAGTGTCCTCATTTTCCTCATTTCTCCATATATAATACCAGTTTCCCATGGGCCTACTTCTCTTGAGCCCCTTCTTTCCCTTTATCTCCATAGTTCCTGGTACAACCCTGCCTCAACTCTCCCATGTAAATACCTATTTAAATATCTATTTCTCCTTTAGCAACACTGCTCTCCTACTATTCTTCTCCCTCAGGTTCCTTCTATCCCATTACTTAGTACCTTTCCTTTTCCTGGTTCCTGCAGCTGCATCAGGATACACACCCACATATAAGGAATTGGTGCTAGGACCCACAAATGAGGGAAAACATACGTCATTTGTTTCTCTGAGTCTGTGTTACTTCACTTTGCAGAACAGTTTCTAGTTCCATCCATTTACCAGCAAATTTCATCTTTCTTTATGCCTGAGTAGAACTCCATTGCGTAAATGAGGCATATTTTCATAATCCACTCATCACTTAAGTTGCTTCCACCCCTTAGCCATTGTGAAAAGAGCAGCAACAAACATGATGTACAAGTATCTCTGCAATAGAATGAGTCCTTTAGGTTTATGCCAAGCAATCATATAACCGGGGCAAATGGTATGTTCATTCTAATTTTTTAAAGAGTTCTCCAAGCTGCTTTCCATGGGAATTGCACAAGTTTACAATCCTAGCAGCAGTGAATAAGCATTCCTGTTTCCCCAAATTCACTCCAGCATTTGGTATCATTAATTCTCTTCATCTTAGCCATTCTGACTTGGGGTAAGATAAAATCTTAAAATGGTTTTAATTCGCATTTCCCTAATTTTTAACAATGTTGAACACTTTGAAAAATGTTTCTTATCTGTCTTTATTTCTTCTTTTGATCCTTAGACTATCTTTCAATTGGGTCACTTGATTTCTTGATTCTTTATTTTTTCAGTTCTTTATATATTCTGAATATTAAGCCTCTGTCAGATGCATTGCTGGTAAAGATTTTCTTTCTGTGGGTTTTCTCTTCACGTCCTTTGTTGTTTCTTTTCCTATACAGAAACTTTTCAGTTTAATGAGTTTCCAATTGTTGATTATTGACCTTAATTCCTCAACAACTGATGTCTGATTTAGAAAGTCCTTTCTACACCTATATCTTATAGGTTACGGTCAATGTTTTCTTCTAACAGTTTCAGAGTTTCAGGGTTCACACTGAGGTCACTGATCATTTTGGAGTTTACTTTTGTGCAAAGTGAAAAAGAAAAGTCTAGTTTCATTCTTCTACAGGTGGAAATCCAGTTTTGCCAGCACCATCTTTCCCTCCAGTGAGTATTCTTGGTCCCTTTGGCAAATATTTGGTGGCTAAAATTGCATGTGCCTGTGTTTTAGTCTTCAATTATATTCCATTGGTCTATGGGTCTATTTTTATGTCCGTACCATGCTGATTTAGGACTATAGCACTGTAATATAGTTTGAAAACTGATAATCCCCCGGCATTGCTCTTTGTGCTCAGAGTTGCTTTGGATGGGTCTTTTGTGATTCCACATGAATTTCAGGATCTTTTTTCTAATATCGTGGGGATTTTGCGTTGCAACTATATATTGATTTGGTAGGATTGTCATTCTCACAATATTAATTCTTCTAATCCATGAGCATGGGAGGTCTTTCCATATTCTGGTGTCATCAATCTCTTTTCTAAAGATCTAAAATTTTCATCGTAGAGATCTTTTATGTCTCTGGTCAAGTTTATTCTGAGTTTTTTTTTTTTTTTTTTTAGGTTATCTTGAATGAGAGGGTTTCCTTGTACTCTTCTCCAAATGCTTGTTTTAATAAATAGAAAGGCTACCTATTTTTGTAGATTAATTTTGTAACCTGATACATTCTTGAACTTGTTAATCATGTCTAGGAGTTTTCTGGAGAAATTTTTGGTATCTCTTAGGTATAATATCATATTATCTGAAAAAGGGATAATTTGACTTCTTCTTTAACAGTGAGTACTCTTGTAACTTCCTTTTCTTGTCTTATTGCTCTAGCAAGAGTTTCAAGCACTATATTAAAAAGGAGTGGAGATAGTTGACAGTATTGTCTGCTTCCTGATTCTAATGAGAATTTTTCCAGTTTTTCTCTATTTAGAATGGTATTGGCTGTGGGCTTGTTGCATATAGCTTTAATTATGTTGAGGTATGTTCCCTCCAGTCCAATTCCCTCTAGGACTTTTAACATACATGCATGTTGAATATGGTCAAAGGCCTTTTCTGAATCTATTGAGATAATTGTGTGATTTTTGTCTTTGAGTCCACTTAATATGCTTTATGACATTTATTGCCATACAAATATTGAACCATCCCTGCATCTCTGGAATAAAGCAAACTTGATCATGGTGGATGAACCTTTGGGCGTGTGTCTGTATATAGTTTGCAAGTATTTTGTTGAGAATTTTTGAATCTACGATCATTAAGGATAAGGGTTTTTACTTTTCCTTTTTGATGTTATCTTTACCTGGTTTGGGGATTAGAATGATGCTGGATTCATACAAGCAATTTAGGAGTTCTCCCACTTTTTCTATTCTTTTGAAAAATGTAAGCAGTATTGGATATAGATCTTCTATATCTGGTAGAATTCTGCTGTCATTCTATCTGGACCTGGACTTTTTTTCAGTCAGGAAGTTTTGTATTTTTTCAATTTCCTTATACATTATAGGTCTGTTTAAGCTGTTGACCTCTTCTCGATTTGGCTTTGGTGATTTCCATGATTTTAGATATGCATCCATTTCTTTAAGGTTTTCAAATTTAATAGCATACAGTTTTGAATATATTCCCTTATTATGTTCTAGATCTTTTTGTTGTCTGCTGTGATGTTTCCTGTTTCTTCTCTGATTTTGTTGATTTGGAGTTACTGTTTCTTTCTTTTGGTTAACTGGGATAAGGGTCTCTGTATCTTGTTTATCTTTTCAAAGAACCAACTCTTGGATTTGTTGATTCTTTGTATTGCTTTCTTTGTTTCTATTTCATTTATTTCTGCTCTGGTTTGTGTTATTTCTTCTTGTCTCCAGAGTTTGGGTTTCATTTGTTGTTGACTTTCAAGATTTTTGAGTTGCAATATTCAATCATTTATTTGTATTCTCTCTGACTTTTTTTAATGTGGGCACTCAGAACTATAAACTTCCCTCTTAAGTCTGCTTTTAAAGTGTCCCAGGGGTTTTGGTGTGTTGTATTTTCCTATTCATTTAATTTCAGAAATACTTTTATGTCTTTCTTAATTTCTCCTTTGACCTATTCATAATTTAGGTGTGTGTTGTTTAATCTCCATGAATTCATTAAATAAGCTAGGGTTTCTTCCACTGTCGATTTTAAGCTTTATTGCATTGTGATCTGATAGAATGCATAGAATTATTTTAATGTTTTGTGCCCCAGTAGGTAGTTAGTTTTTGAGGAAATTTCAGGGAGTTCTAACTAAAACATATATTCTTTGGTGCTTGGGTGAAATATTTGATAGATGTGTGTTAGGTTCATTTGATGTATCTTATTGTTTAATTCAGATGTCTCTCTGTTCTCTGTCTGATTGACTTGTCTAATGGAGACAGAGGATACTGAAGTTCCCTACTGTTAGTTAGTTGGAATTAATCTGTTTCTTAAAGTTCTATAATATTCCTTTTATGAAATTATATGAACGAGAGGTTGGTGCATATATGCTCATGATTGATATATATTCTTGGTTAATTGTTCCTTTTATCAGAATAATGTGACCCCCTTTATCTTTTTTAATTAGTTTTAGTATAAAGTCTATTTGTCACATATTAGAATGGCACCTACTGCTTGTTTCTTAGGTCCATTTGCTTGGATTTTTTTTTCTATCTTTCTACCTTAAGCTAGTGCCTGTGCTTGAAGGTGAGATGGATTTCTTACAGACAACAAAAAAATGGATTTTCTCTCTTGATCTATTCAATTAAGTTGTTTCTTTTGACTGGGGAGTTCAGTCCATCGATAAAGTTACTACTGAAAGATGTGTATTGGTTGGCATCATTTTAATTTCTGTTTGCATTCTTGATCTAACTTAGTGCCTTCACAGTTCTGCCTCCATTTATTTTCTTTCTGTTGCCCTTTGGGTGTAGCCATTCCTTTCTTCAACTCTTTGTATTGCTTCCAGTATTCTCTGAAGGGCTGGTTTTCTAGACATGAATTCTTTCAGTCTATCCATGTCATGAAAGATTTTTCTTTCCCCTTCAACTATAATAGACTTTCTGCTGGGTAAAGTACTCTAGGTTGGCATCTATGGTCATTTAGAACTGGGAATACATTGGTCCAGGCTCTTCTGGCTTTCATAGTGTACACTGAAAACTCAGTTGTAATCCTGATGGGTTTTCCTTGGCATGTGACTTGTTTTTCTTTTACAGCTTTCAGTACTCTCTCTTTGTTCTGTACTCTTAGTGTTTTTACTGTGGTATGCAGTGGGGAGTTTCTTTTCATGTTATGTCTGTTTGGTGTTCTATATGTGTCTTATACAGGCATGTCTTTCCTTAATTGGGGGAATTTCTTCTGTAATCATGTTGAAGATCTTCTCAGTACCATTATACTGAGATTCTTCTCCTTCCTCTATGCCTATGATGTGTTAATTTGGTTGTTTCATGGTCTCATATTTCCTGAATAGTCCATTCCTGTGTTTTTAATTTTTTTTCATAATCTTTGCTTGAGTGCTTCAGTTCTTCAACCTTATCATCCAATCTTTATATTCTGTTTTCTATTTCATTCATTCTATTGGTGAGGCTTTCTCCTGTCATTTCAAATTGCTTATTGAGTTTTTCACTTTCTTCAGCCTGTTTTCATCAATATTTCTATTTCTTTTGTGAATTGTGTCAGAAGTTTATCACTATCTTCTTTTAGATATTTAAGTTGTTCTTTGGGTGTGTTTTTTTAAAATACATTGAATTCTTCAAGCATGTTAATGATTTTTCTTTTAAACTTTGTGTCCTAGGTTATCTCTATAGGGTTCTCATTGTAGAATTCTTCTATAGGACTGGTTATGTTTGGTGGGGACATATTGTTTGGGTTTTTCTTATTATTATTTTTTCATTGTGTTCTTGGCTTGTGAATTTCTTTTGTTGTTTATTATTGAAATGAACTTTGATTCTGTTTGTATATTTGATGTGACTTGGTTGTTTTCTTATTGGGTATGAAAAGCTGTTTGGTCAAGTTCAGGTTCTTTCTTTTGATTTTATATTGGAAAGGCCAGATAGCTCTAGTCCAGCTGTTCACGAGTTCCCGCCAAGGCACAAGTCAAGGGAGATCAGACGATTTCAGGATCTCTCTTAAGGTCTTTGTCCACCCAGCCAGTGGGCACAGCACTGTCTGGTAAGATTGCTAGGCAGAAGCTGAATTCAGGCTTTCTCAGTCAGGCTGCACAGGTCTGGGCCCTACTAATGGGCACAGAAGCCTTGGCCTTCAGCAGTGGGAGAGGCTGAAGATGGTACCATTGCAGGCCAAAGGCACATTGTGATTTGGAGAGCTCACAGTCAGGCAGAGGTAAGAGGGTAGTCCAGAGATACGGGAGGGCTGAGAGTAAATGAGTGCCTGTACCCAAGTTTAGAAGAACAGAGTGTGGAGTGAGGGAGTTTGGAGTTGCTGCAGCAGTTCGCAGTGGAGTCACAGTGGGTAGGAGCATATTTATCAGGTAAGGAGGCTGGTCTCCGGAATACAAGGCAGGTTGGGGATGGGGACATCCTGTGACAACTCTAAAACCTAGACGGAAATATTGAGTATGGGTGATCAGGATGCAGTGGGTGGGTCTGGACTAAGAGGATAGTTCAGAGATCCGGGGTGCTAAGAGCAAGAGGACACCTGTGCCCAAGGCTGGAGCCTTCATTTTCGTAAGTTCAAAGATAGGAAGTGAATCACCAAAGATGCTTTGACTGTTTAAAAGATCTCATTTCCAGCTTGTAAGGTGTGGCTGAAAGGAAACCCCCTAGCAGTTCCAGGACTCGGGAGGACTGACAGACACCTTGGACACTCCAGCCAAACTTCCAGAATTACAAGAATCTGTGAAAAGGGACTGACTTGCAGCTTCCTGACAAGATAAACTTCCTGATACCAGGTGTTAACTATCTCCTCTGAATATCAATCAGATATTATGGGGATCCCCTCCCCATAAAAAATGCTTACTGTGCAGCTAGGCTTGGCTAGTTTTCCTCATTTCCCAGCCTGGGAAGGCTAGCCCCATGCCCCAAGATGAGCAGACTAGTTTCCTCACTCCCGACCTGGAGAGGCTAGTCCTGTGCCCTTAATAATAAGCCGGTCCAGTTAACTCCTCTGTTGAGTCTCTCATCCATTTCTGCTGGCTCTCACAGAACCAAATCTTTACACAGCTCACCTGAGTAATATGTCCATTCAAGATGCAGATTAAATTTCTTTTTGAGACATTACTAATGCTTGACGGAAAGTAATGTGCAGGGACTTTCTCTAAGGGAAACTGAAGCTTAAAGTGAGGTTCCTTATCGGACCCTGTGATCAGTTGTTGTAAATACCCGGGGGTGGGGGGCTTCATCAGCTTCTGGAATTCATGTTCAACTCACTGAAATGAAAGACTATCAAAGAAGCCTTATTGGGATGGAGGCAATCCTAGTTAGCAAAGAAGATTCTTTCCTTTGGAGTAAATATAAATGAGAAACATACATAAAACTATCCAACAATGCACTAGAGACTTTTACAGAGACATCTATATTTCATTGATACATGCAAGTACATATTGGTAAAACAGGATATATGGTTTTAAAGATTTTTCTTCTGTTATATCCTATAATGAACCATATCTTTTATACCTGCTGTAACTATCTTCCCTGTCTGGGCATTTGTTTTACAAGAATAAAGAATAATAGGAAATTGTGCTCAAGGTATGTATTCATATAGCATGGATATGCATCAAGGAGATAAGCTTCCAGTTGAATTTTAGTCAAGAAATCAAAACATCTGTGATGACTCACTTCCTCCCTGCCTCCAAACACACTATAAATAAATCCTTCATTCATATATAGCTCTTGAACACGAAGACCAGGATGTCAACTTCACAGTTTGTTTTTCATTCCCAGATTATGTGTTATGTAAAATAAGTTGGTGCTTCTCTTTTGCTATTTGCAGCCTCCTTTAAAATCTTTAAGAACAATATATGTCATCTATTGTCCAAATTATAGCTTGGGGCTGTGTGGAAACTTCACTGTAGTCTACCTCTGAATAACGCACTCTCTAGCTGACAGCTTTGCATTATTTCCTGTTTTCTTATTCTTCCCCTTTGGTATTTTAAAATAAGGTGAGTACAAGCAAGCAAGAGGAAACACCACAGCAATGGACTAATGGATACTAAATTGTCCTCACCATCAAGTAGATGTCCAGGACTACATGCAAAGAAAAGCTGTCTTGAAAAGTCCTTTTTTCCCCCATTGTTTAACAAAGAAAGAAATCTATTTTCTAAAATAGAAAAAGAAAAATTAATGTCAGTTCTGCATTTTGCTGCTGCTATACTTTAACAGAAGCAGTGGTAAAAGTGAGTTTGCAAGTCTGGAGATGGCTCAGTGGTTAAGAGCACTGGCCACTCTTACAGAAGACCTGGGTTCAAGTCTCAGCACCCACATGGTGGCTAACAACCATCCTTAACTCCAGTTCCAGAGGAGCCAACATCATGCTCTGACATCTGCAGGTGTTGCATGACATGAGTGCACTTACATACATGCAGGCAATACACACATACACGTAAAATAAAAATAATGAATAATTTTAAAATGAGTTTGCCTTTTAAGATTATTGATTTCATTTGAATGCATTTACTTTATGTAATATTAGACATCTTCTAAATGTCAATAAAAATAATCATCAATAGGATGTGTGTGATTCAAAAGTTTTCCAATTATGAAAACATAGCAATTATTATAACTGTTACTGCTACCATGGCTATTATACATTTAAATATATTATTTGAAAAAATCCCCACCTTCTCCATATTCAATCCCTGCTTTCCTTTGAGGGAGGTAGAAGACTGGGGCTCTCTTTATGGAATCAACTTGGTCAAAATGTCATGTAAAACCCAAGATACAATCTGAACACATGTAAAAGTCAATGCAGGAATCGGAATTCGAAGTGAAGTACTACTTTAAGCTAAAAGAGATGTCAATGTTTCAGGTTTTTATCTAAAAGATTTGGAGAACATGCATTTGTGCCTATATTTTCATCCAGTTAAACACACTTATTTCATGGTTCATTTTATAACATGTTATCATCTGTTTAATATACATGTCCAAAAACCGTTTTTATAAGTATCAGAAAGAAAATAATTATTTTATATTTTTCTTCTAAGTACAGGTATAAAGTGTGTGTGTGTGTGTGTGTGTGTGTGTGTGTGCAAGGAGGTGAATGTATGAAATTGTTTATAAGCAGAAACTACAGTATTTTAGATAATTTTACAGGGAAGGTTCAGGACTCCATCTCAAAGTATTAAATTTCAAAACATTTTTTTAACCCATTAGGTTTTATAGCTAGATTACATTACTTAAGAACATTTTCCTTTTATTACACAGACCTAACATCAGAAGATCTGCCACCACGATAAAATAAAAATAAGTGTCCAGAGATGACACTTATGAGCGCTCCCTCTTGACCTGAAAGCCTGCTGGACTTTACAGAGAATGGCTCCGTTTTGAGGTTTCTGGAAAGAGTTACTGATGTTTTGGTAACTTTTCAACTATCCTTTCCTTACTACACTACGCTTGATTATTGGCCAAGTCCTTATAGTTACATGAAAGGAAATCGAAGTCTCAAGCTCTGTGACACACGTCTGACTTTAAAATAACTCACCTTTTAAGCTGTAGGTATACTTTTATCATATTGGGGCAGGGCTTTCCAAACATTCCTATTCTTGCTTGACTGTGTGACATCAATATGAGATCTGTTTTCTGGAGGTTGTGTGAGGATAGTGTTTATTACATGTGACTGAGTTCAAACCAGGATTCTATGCCTCAGCCTTTTATTACATTGAAACAGAGTTCTTAACATTTAAAGGCATCTCATAGTATAAGTGTATTTTTAAGTGTGTCTGGTAATCCTTTTTTCTAAGTTTGTCATCTAGTCGTATGAAGAAAAAGAACCTTCTACATTTTTTCTTTAGAATTCAGTTTTCTAACTTAAGAATGACACTGCTTTTTGATGAAGAAGTTAAGAAGTAGAATATTGACTGCGTCTCATTTAATAGGGATAGTTCATTAAATGCTTAATAATGCCAATAACGCTTTGTGTATAAGAACCTATTTTTAAAGAAAAATCGATTGAGTCTCTTGTACACAATAGTGGTATAATTTAGTATTTATTGACTGATAAAAATCAAGATGACAAAAAGATATTATTCAATTCACTTAGCAAAATAATTGGGGTCTTATTGATCACAAAAGTATATTTTGAAACCTAATATGAAGGCAGGATTATCCATTCCCTAAATGATGTGGTGCTCCAATTCTGGTAAACTCTTAGCAAATTCATAAAATTCAAAGCTGTATATAAGGTCATCCCAGTAACAAATATTTACCTATTTATCTTCTATCTATAACCATATAAATATATACAGATAGATACAGGAAAAAATACATGCTTAACATTCCCTTCAGCTGGCTTGAATAAAGGACTTTTTTTGTAGCTATAGGTCCCTAAATCCATTTTCTTACATGTTTCACATGAGGAAACTTCTAATTGTGTAGTAGGGATTTAGAGGCACAAGGCTCCTGAGATCAGGCCAGCCTAGGCTGCATAACAAAACTCTGTTTGAAAGGTTTAAAAAAAATGAAGGCTAGGGCTAGCTCAGTGGCAGAATGTTTGTCTTACATGTACAAAGTTCTTTGTTCAAGCCTAAGACGGGAGAGAGGGAGTGAGAAAGAGAGATTCCTTGACGATATCCATCAAGAAAAAGATCCTTTCCTTTATCCCCTAGTCTCTGACACGGATATTTTGTTTGAGCAAACATGACACATAAAAGATCCAGTGACAACTGCTTCCTGTCTAAAATGAAAGCTCCACAATCCTCTCACATAGCCTTCAATCACATCCAAATCTTCTACAACTTAGAGGTTTCCTGAAAAAGTAATTAATGTTTCAGCAACTTTTCTATTTCCTTCCCTTGGCATCTCCTTTTGATTATGCTTTATATGCAGCTAATTCTCTTTTCTCACAGTAGCAATGGACTATAACATCTTGATGGAGAGCAACTTAGTGAATATTGACCCAGCGTTCTCAGGGAAAATAGGCATTCAGTTTGGTTCTGAATTTTCATCACCTAATTAGTACAAAGCCTTGTTTCCTGTGTGTTTCTTCTTTACTATGTATTGTTGATTCGCTGACATTGCCCTGGCATCTTCAACATTATAACTCACACCTGGTTAAATCTTACCTCACGCACATATGTTCTCCAAGAGGCACATCAGAGCCTTCTTGCACCTACAAATCCTAGAGAGCACTTCAGCCTTGTGTCTAGAATCTATTTAAAAGAGTGAATTATAAACCAAAAGCACAAAAATATGAAGAATGTAGCACCAGCAAGACCAGGAGAAGGTGGCCTGTTTGCAATATGAAACCTGAAGTAAGAACGTCCTGCTCAGCATCCTTGGAGATGGGAGTCATATATTCTCCTGCTATATGCACAAATGGGCACAGATGGCTATGGAAGAACTGAGCGCTGAATGCTGATCTCTTGCTACAAGTTGATTTCACTGAGCAGGTCAGTTCTCAGAAATGGAACCCAGACATGATGAGAATCAACTTTCTATACACACATATTATGCAAGTATACACATATATGACATATTCAAAATAATCTACTTGTACACATACATTTTTATAATAGGTTGAAAGATGTAATACACAGACGATCTTTTATGATGATTCAGACTTCTTACAGCCTTACCTTAAAATGATGCAAAAGCGATATGCATCCAATAGAAAACATCCTTTTGGAACTTTGGTATTTTCCTAAGATTTTGTGGTACATTTGGTAACACACTCTTTTCTCATGGTAGGCGCTGGCAGCTTCTGGTCAGTCACATAATCATGAGGATAAATAATCAAATCTCTGTAATATTAATATACTGTGTTGCTAGTGTCTTTTGGATAATACATTTTGTGTTTTCCTGTCTATAGAATGCCCATCTGTATTTCTATGACTATAAAATCATCCTGGTTTTCACTTTTTATCCAGTGTTCCGTTATTTATGCTAGATAGTCAGCACTTAATAAAATTAGTCCTGTTTTGGGTGACTTTTCTCAAGTGCAGACTAATATTTTTAAGTGTGGCTAGGCTAAGGTACAAATGTATAGATGTACAAGGTCTTAATCAAGAGGCCCTTAAAAACAGAGCCTGGGCAAGGATTGGGTATAGATAGCTTACTGGGAAGATCTCTCAGAAAACAAGAGTGAAGACAATACAGATGGGGCTGGGGGTTCAGTCCCACTGTTCATTGTAGATTTGGGCACATCTGTATGAAGCATAATGCTTGTTGGAACTTAGAATCAATAGAAATCATGAGTCATCATCTTTTTTCCTTTTCGGCCAAGAGTTAAACAAATGGATGTAGAAGTTGGACTAAGAAGTTGGGCCCACACAATTCCTGCACACAAATTAAATGACAAAATATGTACAATGATCTTGAAACATGGAACTCCATCATAGGTGAGTGAATTTGAAGTGAGATGAAGAACTAAGATATGCAAAATACTGATAATGCTACATGACATATTCAGTACACTGAGCATCAAAAGTCCACTTCACATTTGTCAACAAAATATAAACAAACAGTATTTCAAAATATTTATAATTGGTATATCAAGAGCCTATTGTTCAAATTTCCAGCATTTTATGAACGAATTGAATGATTCTTAGGAATTTTATTATATAAAATGAACACAATAAAGGCTGCTGGGATGTAGCTTAGCAGGCATGCAGCCCTAATATCAGCCCCAAGCAAAGGAAATCAGCATTGACATTCGTTTTTTAATTCCATTACTTGGTTTACTCTCACGTATGTTGCTACTATTACTTTATATCTGTGAAATGACAGTATTCCAAACGTTTCAGTGATGCCATCTCTTCTATACTCAGAGTTCACTGATGCCACACTGAAAACTTCAGACGGTGGGACAGTGGATTAGCTACTCTACAGGAACATCACCTCTACACATCAAACCCCCTTCCCCTTTGGCAGCAGGTTGCTAGACATTTACCAACATACTTGCAATCATTTTAACTTCTGTTCCTTCCCATTGAATCCCACTTCTTTCTCTTGCCTCCATCTTGACAGTGTTTTATTTATGTTGATTGCTTCAAGCATAAATTTCCTGGGTTCTTCCTTTGAGCAGGGAAGGCCTGGCAAAAGTTAAAGAACCCATGTACATAGGAATAAAATAAATTGAAGAGAAAGTAAGATGTGCAAAAACAAAGTTCATTAGCTTACACATACTTAAACAAAGTTAAGGCATTTCTTCAGAGAAGAAACTTCAAAGACACTGGGCACAAATGTTTGAGGTTAAGCCTCCTTTGGTGAAATCTCACATGGTCTGGAAGACCCTAGAGTTCTCTGTATAGCTGGTCTTCATCTAAGATGGCATGAATGGTGAAAGAATTCAGTGTCCCCTCCACACTGCTCTTTGTGGATATGGCATAGGATCATGGATATCCATTCTGCCAAGGTGAGATATAAGCAGGTCTGCCAGTAATCTGCACCAAAGACCAAGAATCAGGGAAACTTAGCTCACATGTGGCAGTGTGACAGAGTACCTCATATTCCTGACCCTACACCATGCAAGCCAAGATAGAGGGGAAGTCTCAAGCCTAACATCCGGCGCTGAGAGAACATGTGGATTGAATGAAATCAAATGTGTGCTTCACTGCAGTATAGGCTCTGAACATAGAACTGAACTCGAGTTGCAGAAAGTAAAGGTAGGTGAATTTCATACACATCCAAGTGTGTGGGAATGGATTAGTACCAGTACACCACGATGGCATAGGAAACCATTATTTTAAAAGAACATATTTTGAATGTTCTTTGGGGGTTCATTATACTATTTGCCACATTAGGCACAAGGAGTATGCCTGATCCTTCTGCCAGTCAGACTGGTAATGGGATATCTTGATGGAGCTTGATTGGGCTTCTAGTGGTTATGAAAGAGGGATCCTAACATGCGCCAAAGACAATAAGAGACAAATTCAGAAATGTGTTGTCTTGTCTAACATATGGTGAGTCGATCAGGTTGAATCTTCCTCAGACAACAGCACACTTTGAAGAAAACTATGCTTTTCTCTATCTTAACTTTTGGGCATAACTGTACTGCTTTTAGAACTACTCATTGCCCTTCTATGAAAGCATATAATATTTCGCTACCCCATCTAGCTTGATGGTGTTTCGTGCTGGCGATGAAATGTGAAAGAAGTGATCTCTTTGCTATTATTAAACAATGATGCTTTATATTTTAGGGAATAGATTGCAAAATGAGCGTAACTTATTCATTTCATTTTTTGAGACAGATCTGAGCCCAGTCCTGCCTCAGACTTGTTATACAGTGTGGTGGTGTGGCCATGCTGGAGGAAACGTCACTGGGAGTGAGCTTAGGGAGTTCTTAGGCCTTACTGGCTCTCAAGTCACTTTCTACTTCCTGTGCCTGCTTGAAGATGTGAGTGATGGACTCTTGCTCCTTTGGAACCATAAGCTAAATAAATCCTTCCTTTTTAAGTTCCCTTGGTCAGTGTTTCTATCACAGCAACAGACTAGTGACTAGTACAACAGCCAAGGATGTCCTTAAACTCCTGATCTACCTGCCTCTGCCTCCCAAGTGCTGAGATTACAGGTTTATAGCACAGTGCCTGGCTTCAAAGTGCTTTTTGCTTTATTTCTCCCTCTGTGACGCAATTTGGTGAAAACTCCTAGGAAAGGTGGGCAGCTGTCACTAGAATCCAGGCTTGCCTGAGGCATGATGTGGTAGAAGCAGTGACAGGACTTCTCATGGTATAATTTGCTGGGGGACTGTAATCTTCCACTCAGTGTTTCAGAATGCTGATTTATATATGAACAACTCTGGAGTTAGCCCATGGAAGAATGAAACGCCTGTGGACCAATGATTCATTGTCTTAACTAAGGTCATCTTTGACCAGCCGGCTCTCAGCTAAGCCTCAATGAGTATATAAGCCAAGCCAGATCAGCACAACCATCAGCTGGCATGCAGAATTTGGAGAGAAAAAAATGTGGTTTTTCTAAGTGCTATTAAAATTTTGTCAGTTTGAAACTGTAACAGGTTAAGCATACCACGCATGAAATTTACTTCTGCAGAGTATTCCTGAAATCCCATCAGAAAGTAATTGGTTACCCGATATCAGTCATGACATCATTGCACCAGTGGGCACATGCTGCCCAGCAGGCCTCTTTTCTGTTTTGACTCAAAGTCTCACTGTATAGCTCTGAATGACTTGGAACTTACTTTGTAGATATGCTGGTTGATTTCTCTACCATTTCTTTCCCAGCTGAACGTTGAGCAGTGTCTTAGATGGTAAAAATAGAAGACCATAGTGGAAAAAATAAAAAACACATCAAGTGGTTGCTAAAAACTCTTGCAATATAATAACAATAAATCCCTTAGGATTGTTGCAAAATATCTTTGGAGCAGAAAGGTCCTGGGGATAAGAAATAGGAATGGAGGAAGTAAGCAGGAATCTTAATCCCCACCCCAGACCCCTGTGATTACCCAGGATAGAAGTATCTGTTCTTCAAATCTACCACATTCCTGTAACCTTTGAAGCCAAAAGCTATTTGTAAACCATTTGCTTACTTAATATGTATGAATGTGATATTCGCCTTTTGCTGGCATTCCTCACACGTGAGTGTAAATGCCCCCCACATTTGGGCAGGGGGCTGGCACCATTATAGAATGTTCTGGTGCCAGTTAGTTAGCCTGATGGTATAAAATTACACTCCCTCTTCTCCTGACTTTGGATACTGTTCTCATGATTTTCCATAGCAAGGTCTATTTTGAAATACCATAGGAGGTTCATCAATTTTCCTGTAACTTGAAAAGTTCAGTTTTTTTGATCACTATGCTTCAAATGCTCTTTCAAATTCAAACTGATAGTGAATTCTGAAGGTAATGGGCTGGTGACCACGAGAGAATGAGCTTAGTCTTTGTCTTACAAAGGGTCATCATTAAAAAAGGGCAAATATTTCCAATTTTTTAAAATCCAATCTGTTGCCCTGAAATCTAAAATACAAGGAGAAAGAATTAATCTTAAGACTCAAAGCTAAAAACATTCAGAGTAATAAATACGAAAGTAGCAACTGGTGTCCACATTACAGAATATTTGTGGGAACCCAGTTTCTCTGGACTAGAGATCAGGGACATCAAGTGATAGGACAAAAGGTCTGAGAAGCTAGGGAAAGAAGCAGTTAAAAGTTGGTTGTCAGTTATCATGGGCTAAGTTATTTTGGGTAACAAACAAGCCACATATTGGAGTGGGTTCTTTCAGAAAGACAGAACCTAAGATGCATCTTTGTTAGTGCTTTTGTTGCTGTTCATATGCTGGATGTCCCCAAATCCTTTGTATCCTGAGATGAAGATTGACAGAATAGGCTCAACGTATGTACTAATTTTCTCTTGTAACATTACTAGGGAGAGTAGAGGCCCTAGGGAAGAACTTACTACTAACTATTATTCTACTGAATGGAAATAGCATTAAATTTAGTTCCAATGATGTCTCATTGTATGCATAGATCAGTGCAACCCTCATCAGAGAAGCTTCTTTCTGTAGTAGATAGTGATTAACAGAGACCTATAACTGGTTGGTGTGTAAAGAATAAGAGATTGCATAATGCTCAGTCATAGATGGGACACCTGTGTCACACACCCTCCTCTCAAGGCTCAGGGATCATTTTGGAAGACTGGATAAAAAGACTGCAAAACCAGAGGCAGTGGATCACTACAAGAAGCAGAGTTTTCCATGCACAAATGGGCAACTGCTCATAGGAATGCACAGTAGCATGCACAAGAACTGAGCAAGCTCAAGTCAGACAAAAATCCCAGCATAAAGAAGGTGGATGGGCATGAAGCCCCATCCATATGAAGGAGTTGTTGACAGTCAGCTTTTTCAAGGGTGTGGTCCTGATAGGTTGACCATGCTGCAGTGCATGACCACACATACAAGGGAATGTGGGCACAGAAAATGAACTCAACAAGTATAAAAACCAAACATGAGGATACAAAGATGGGTGGATGGGGAAAGGAGTATGATCTGGGAGGACTTGGAAAAGGGGAGTGAAGATTATCAAAATACAATGTATGAAATTCTCAAAGTACTGATACAAATAATAAAAGAAAGGCAACTTAAGAAACAGAGTGCAGTGATACACACTTGTAGACAATCCCTAATATTCGGAAAGAGAGTGTATTCGTTTACTTTCTATTGCTGTGATAGAAACACTGACCAGGGGAACTTATAAAAGGAAGAGTTCACTTAGTTTAAGGTTCCAAAGGGGCCTGAGCCCATTGTGATGGGAGGTATGGTGACTAGAGTAGACCCAGAAGCTAAGAGCCCATATTTTCAAGCAGGCACAGGAAGCAGAGAGTGGCTGGAGGTCCAGCAAGGCTGAAGAACTCTCTAAGCCCATCCCCAGTGATGTGCTTCCTCCAGCATGGCCACACCTTCTAAGACCTCCCCAAACAACACCACTAACGGGACAAAATATCCCAATGCTTAGAACCTATGGGGGACATTCTCATTCAAACCGCCATAAGTTTGAGGCCAGCCTAGACTACATAGCAAGATCCTATCTCAAAGTAAAATAAATGAATAAAGCATGAGGTATAGAATTAGGAAGTAGTTTAAAAAAAGAATTTCTACCCTACTGTGTTTCCCAATGTGAAATATCACTTAGATACAGTAGATACTTTGGGAAAGATTGGCTTGACTTTCCTCACTGTGATGCAAATTGCTTCCATCTGGCGAAAAGAGCTTGTCCTTCTCTGAGCTCTCCTAACACAATGTTCCATGCTCAACAGGGAATCAGATGTAAGTTTACCCTGTGGCCTCTAATCCTAAGAAGAAAGTCAGGGACAAACACGGGAATGACCCTAGTTAGAAGCCATTACTGACTGGAACTCCCATGCCATGGTGGTGAGTGTGGAAACTGGTACATTCACTGGCACTATCTGCAGTGGTTCAGTATTTACACTCTCTATGACTATTACCACATTTCAAAGTACATAGTTAATAGAAATCCATTCACTCCACATATCCTTTTGCCAAAAGACATGTGACCAAATATAACAGCATCAATATATCCAGTAATCACAATTTGAAATCACCTAAGTGCCCACAAAGGTGAAAAGGAAAAAAAATTAAATGATGACATGTTCACAGCACACAATGCTATCTAGCAATGTGTGACTAATTCACAAAATGAAAAACATCATGTGTGGAACTTGGGCCTATTGTGTAGAGGCATTGAGCAAGCAGTGTGACCCCAGAGACCCTGAAGGGACAGCAGGTGTTCTGGCCTGCTCTGCCTGAAGCTATAACCTAGGTCCCAGGAAGCCACTGCAGGTAAGACATCCTAGTTCCTCAGCAGTTGCTTAATCTTCTTTTCCCCCAACAAAGATCACCCCAGACCAAAACCAGGTTTTTGGGTTTCGTTTCCTCATTCTTAATTTCCACATCACCCTACAACCTTCCCATCTTTACCTAAAGACCCCACCCTTAACTTTCCAGCCTTCTGAAACGACCAGAAAAGCTTTCCTATATAAACCCTACCTTGGTTTCATTAAGTAAGCTGTCCACTGGCACAGTCTCCCAGGAAATTCTTCCCGTGGCACTCTGGACCGCCCAAGGACCTGTTCAACTGCCCTCTGTTCTCTGGGACAGCTGGAGCACAACGGCTCTGCTAGAGACGGAGACTCACCCACCATGGCTATGACATTGAGTGGAAAAAGTACACTTCTATTAGATTTAAATAATTGAAACTACTTTATGGAATTGGTATGAGGTATTAGCTACTTTGGGAAGGTGATGACTTGGAAGGGGCAGGAAGAAGACCTCTGATGCTGGAATGGCTCTGTCATCTGAGCTAGTAAGGTAATCATGTTCACAAATGATGATCCATTAATCTGGGCTCCTGTTTTGTGTACTTCTCTGTGGATATGTGATACTTCACTAGAGGATTCAAGGAAACACAAGACAGGAAAGAAAAAATACTGAAATATCTTATTTTGTCTTGATTGTGTCCTAGTATTGTCACAAATATTCCTTTTATAAAGTCTCCCAATATCATTTATCTCTCTTACATTTTTTAACCTGAATTTCATATGAATTTTCTTGGCAGCTTTTATATATTTAAGAACAATATCAGCATGCAAAGGGATGGTCTATAAATATTTTTGAGTTAATGAATTGGAAGATGAAGAGATTTCTACCTACTCACTAAACATCATAAGGTCAGGAACTGTCTGATTTTGTTCACCAAAGAATTACATGTTAGACATAATGCTTAGAACATAATGAGCCATATAGATGATAGATAGATAGATGATAGATAGATGTGCTGCTGACGGATATAAGATAGATGATAGATAGACAGACAGATAGATAGATAGATGATAGATAGATTAGATTAGATGAAGTAAGAGCAGAAGAGAGAAAGGGAAGGAAGCAAGAAGGGGGGAGGAAAGAGAGAGAGGGAAGAGACAGAAATATCATTTTCCTACATGGGCTCGATACCCATAATTCTCTAGGAACTGTCAAGCTTTTCAGTAGTTGGCATTGGACTACTAAGTTTACTGAATTGCACAGCTACATGTTTCTTTCCCCTCTACAGCATTCAGACTGCCATTGTTGGATTACCCAGCCTCCTATGGTGTAAGTCAACCTAATAAATCAGTTTTTATTATTTATATACATATATTCTATCGATTGTGTTCCTCTAGAGAACTCTACCAAGTGCATTTTATTTTCTGCTTTATTTTGTTCACTTTGAGCTATTGGCAAACAATAGACTGACTAGGTAATTCGCAGTTTGGGGATAGTAATGCTGAAATCAAATGTATTGACTACTTCTCCGGCACCCCTGGGTCTCTCATTTTTCTTTCTGAGAAACATATCTTGACAAAAATCAACTTGTGTAGAAGGGGTTTGTTTTGGCTCACAATTCCAGATCATACTCCATCACAGGGAAGTCACATCACATCCACAGTCAAGAGCAGAGAGAAATACATGTGTGCACACTTTCTTGCTTGTGCTCAGCATGCTTTCTCCACTCTTAAACAGTTCAATACCTCCTGGCTAGGTGAGGATGCCATCCATAGTGGACTGGGTCTTCACACACCCATTAGCGTAAGACAGTCTCCCACAGACATGCCCAATGGCCAGTATCAGACAGGTCATTTCTCCTTGAGACTCTCTTTCCAGGTTTTTCTGTGCTGTATTAAGTTGACAATTAAAGCTCATAATCACACAGGAAGAGAATAGTAGCCATCACTCAGAGTATACAACTTTGGCATAAAAAATATTCTGAATAGAAGACAATTAAGAAGAAGCAGATGTGGGGAAAGCTCTCAGTCCCCCAAATGTTCATCCTTCACTTTATACCAGGAAAAACGAAGTAGTTTAATCACCAAAGATAACTTTAGACCCTTATCAGCCCAGAGATGTAACAGAGCAAGCTATGGAATTATATCTACCACTTATTTGCCAGTTAACAATGTGCTCCCTGAAAGGGAACAAGGACCTTCAGGTGATATATAGGTTTACGGTGCCAGTATGGACTTTTGGAATAACGTAGCTAAGACAGCCACTACATGTCCAGGAACCATGAGTAAGCAATAAGAATTATTGTTATGTAACTCATTGCATAATTAGTTCATGCAAAAAAGCCACTTTTGTGTGATTCTGCATAAAATATCCTTGGGATCAAGAATACATGCTCTCACTTGGAGTAAATAAAATTGGCCACATCTGCCAGAGGCTCCATGTATCTTCTTTAATTTCCTGGTCACAAGTGACCCTCCATCCCTGACCCCTGAGAGTCACATTGTTATCACTCTTAATCACTCAGGGCCTTTCCTCTTGACATTTCACAAAAAATTTATTATCCTTTGTTGAAGATGTTATGTAGGCCAAAGTTCTAAGCTACCTCTTTGAAAGCTTCTCATTTTCTGAGAAACTATCCTCCGTATATATGTGAAATACACATATTAAAGAACTGTGATTTTTTTTCTTATTTATCCTTTGTGATAATGATTCCTACTTAAGAATTCAGAAAATGGAAGGGAAATTATTTTCTTGTACTAAAACTGTAAAGATTTATGGGACTGGGTGGCTGTATACTGGGTACCATCCTAACCCCTTTTTGATCCACAAGAGTGTCAGGAGATGGTTGTCAGTCCGAGTCTATTTCAGAGAGGCAGAAGCTGAGCATTTGGCTTTTTTGCCTTGAAATTTACAGTCAAAATGGACTGGAATCTGTATTCATACTCAAAAACTCTAACACCTTGTATCCAGCATGCCTACTGATCAGAACAATTCTCAAAATTTGCAATGTGCTAAAATAATGATGACAGGTAGTTCTTGCTACCTGCCAGACCGAACACTGTCACATAGTTATTTACATTCTATGTTACTGTTCACTCATACAGAGATGAGGAAACAGACACAGAGGTTCAGAGAAGATTCCAAGGTTGGACACATTGTACATGAAAGAGGCAACCTTGCCCCAGAGCCTGCATCCCATGTCACCACACTGCAGTGTCTCGGGAGCTGTCTTATTTCCCTCAGGGTTTTTCATACTTGAGCCTGCATCAGAATCACCCAGAAGGTTAAAGAAATTGCAGAATCCCATTTCCTCAGGTTTTTATTGCCAGGTTTGGGATGGAGCCAGCATTCTGCACTTCTAGCCAGTATCCAGGCTTTGCTGATACTGAAAATCCACAGACCACACTTAAAAGAGTAGTAGAACCCCACAAGTAAGATTCTATCACCTTTCTGATTTAAAAGTTTGGCCCTAAAGTTTCCATTATATATGCAAGATGTGGCACATGTCAAACAATATATTTTTAATATTTATTTGATTTGATTTGATTTATATGACTGTATTGTTTGAGTGCATGTAAGTGCATACATATCGTGCAATGCCCAGAGATGTCAGAAGATGGCATCAGTTCCACTGGAACTGTGGTTATAGATGGTTATTAACCACCATTAGGTGCTGGGAACAGAACCCAGGTCCTCTGCAAAAGCAGTCAGTGCTCTTAACTGATGATTTATCTCTCTAGCCCCAATCAATGTAGTTTAAAGAAAGCAACAGCAATGACTTACCTAAGGAGAAATATCTTAATAGCCCTGGGAAGATATAAAGAGGCTTTGTGTCCTTCCAGAGAAAAAGCTTGTGGTGACAGACCAGAGAGCCAAGACTCTTGATTATGTCTATCTCCCAGAAGATCTAAAATGACTTGTGAATAAAACTTTCACCCAGAAAACACAGCAAATTGAACTGTAGTTAAAATATGGCTTGAGAGTCAAGATTGAAGTCATTAACATTAGGAAACACTTGTTTGTCGTTTTCTTTGAGAATGGCCACTTCTTTTTCTCATTTATCACAATTTAGATGATTGCTACAGACTTTTCCATGTATCTTTTAGCAGAGTAGTTATTAGTTACGCTTTTCATTTAGACTAGCCCGGGAGGCCAGAAAAAAATGCACAACAGTTTCATGTTCATTCTTATTTAACTTGAACAATATACTATTATGATCAATATCTAGCTCAACTCTCATTGTTAGTAGCAATAAAACATTGTTATTCAATTATATGTTTCTCCTGAGTAATTGAAAACACAATAATGCTGCCATTTGATTGCCCTCATGTGAAAATTAGATGATTTTTGTGTACTGAGGTGGACGATGGAAACTCACCGTGACAAAACCTGTGTGTTCGTGTTGCTTATATAGTCTTAGGGCTTTGAATCATTTAGAAATTGAACTGAGCTCTAGCACTCTAAATAGTGAACTCATGGAAATATATATTCTACATCCACTGTGGGCCCCATCGTCTCCTGGGTCTTTCTTTGCTTCACTGAATTTACTTCCTGGTGTTTCTATTTCTATTCACAGTGACACAATTCTCCCAAGGCGAAGGGCTTGGAAACCACTACAGACTTTCACCTTTCTACCTCGTCCATATGTCACATGCCCTGTGCTCCAACCACAGCATCTCTGCCACTCGTGCTGTTGGTGACCCCAGGCTTCTGAGCACTTTAGTTCTCTGCGTTCACCTCTCTGATTCTGCCTGCTTTTCTTTCAATGCTTGCATATCTGCTTTTCTTCACAGAGCTCTGTGAGATCACCAACCTTCCTTCTTTCCATTACTTGATATTTGTATCACTCTGGGGTAGTCCATAGTCAATCATGGCCTGGAACAGAAGCATGAAAGTCCAGAACCCCTACGTTCTAATAAATCACATTCTGAGGTAGAGTTCATGTCCAGAATCCACTGTGAGACCAAGCAAAGTCTGAAGCTTGCCCTGAAAGCTTGACCTCTGCTTTCCTCACTCCATTACTTTTTTCTCCTGAGTCTATGTCTCGATGAACTCTATGCCCAGGTATCCTCGCCCAGAATCAACATCTAGAGATCCTTACCTAAGAGTGTCTGTCCTGACTTCTCACCCATCCATTTACCAAGCTACTCCCTGACCTCATTCCCCACTGCAGAAGCAATTCCTGTAGTATTTTGATTGCTCCCATCAATTCTACTGCCCGACCAGACAATCTCCTCGTAAGTGCCATTATTTTAATAACATCATTTTTTCCATTCAGAATCTAATGAGAGTTCTGATTGACAATTATTTTAGTCTTGTATTCCAAGCACTCCATACCAACTCCAATCTACCAATCTTTAGTCACTGCAGGTAAATTCTTACTATTGTACATAGCTGAATTCAGTCTACTTTCCTCCTCCATCCACATTTTCAGGTTCCCTTATTTTCCATACGAAACGTACTCCTATTCTAAGCCTGTCAATCAAGTCTATCTCAGGCACTTTTCTGTGTCTTTTAAGAACCTCCCTTTTATTAGTTTGCCTATTGCTGCTGAGACAAAAACCCCACAAGCTTAGTTTTCAAACTAGCATACCTTTATTATCTCTCAGCTCTGGAGGTTAGATATCCAGGCAGGCTTGACCTTGTCCTCTGCTTAGGCTATGACAAGGATCAATTCAAGGCATTGCTCAACTGAACTTTTATCTAAAAGCTTATATATATATATAAGCATATATATATATATATATATGAATAGCCTACTTCAATAGTGTGTTGCCAGATATTTTACTGATAAAACTGAAACATACAAAGGTTTATAAGCTAAAAGCTACTAAGTGACAGTGTCAAGTACTACATATATTAGTCTATATGTTTCTAAAATGTTTAATTATCCTGCCAGTGCCACACTAAGACTTCCTTTCTGGGAGATCTCTACCTTGGTAGGACCATGTGTCTGATTCTGGGATGTGACCAGAAATGATGAAGAGCACATTTCCTGTCTAAGCCCTATCCTTAATAGATGGAATGGTTTTCTCTACTTTATCTCTGGTGGAAACACATGGTTCAGGTTGTTGAGTTACTCTCAGAAAGGAGCCTAGACCTCTAGGACATTTCTTGGAAGAGAAAACTAAGAGACAATTGATACTCAAGACAGTAATGTTCAGGTTAAGTGAAATTTGTTTGTTATAAGATTTCAGTCACTAGTATCATTTACTTTGACTAATTTCACAGATAGAATCTGTATCTTTAACTATAATATTATTATTATAGTTATTCCTTCTCTTCCTTTCTTTCATATATTTTTTAATAATGGTATAATCCTTTATACTCAGTAGAGGGATGGATTCCCAAGGATATCAAATCTTCATATAACTAAATCCCTTACATAATGTACAAAATTTTCATATAACCCATGCATATACTTTAAATCATCTTTAGATTACTTACAATATATAATACAATATAAATAAATAATTTCAAAATAAAGTATATAAAGTTGATATGCTTCATTGTTTAGGGAGTAATGACAAGGAAAAGCAACCTGTACATAGTCAGATCCTACATAATAGTCACAGGTTTAACTACATACTACATGAATGAAACAGAGAGTAACAGTTTCAGACAATTTCAACCTTTGCTTTTTGAAGTTTTCCAGAATTTATATTTCAATATTTTCAGTACAAGATTGGCTGAATCTTCCGTTGTAAAATCCATGGATAAAAGGGCCAACTGTACTTGTGAGGCTGTTTACTTAATCCAATGTTCATGGAGGTTATAGAAGTAAGATGATTGTAGGGTATTAGTGCACCTAGTTCTTTGGAGACTAGAATGCATCTATATTAAGTTCAAATAGCTGGGGCTTCGTTAACTCCTTTGCTATTTGCTGCAGATGTTTTATACACAGGCAAAAAAATTGCTGAATTAAATGCAGAAAATTAGATTTTTTAAAAAATTAAATTTGTATTATAAAATATATTTCCAGGATAAACTAACCCATCACCTATGTAAACCAATATGGAGTTTCCTAAAAATGAATATAGAGGATGTGGAAACACTATGGATTAAAAGTTTCAGAAGGCACAGTGGGGTAGAGGAGCGGAAGGAATGGGAATTGGGTTACCCAAAACTAAGTGTACATAAGAACACTTCTGACAATCCACTACTTTGTAAGCTAGGTTTACATATATAATTTTTAAAATATTTTATTTTTATGAGTGTTTTACCTGCATGTATGTAAGTACACCCATGTTTTGCAGTGTCCACATTGCACAAGACATTGAATTTGCCTAGAATTATAGTGACAGATCATTGTCAGCTGCCATATGGGTACTGGGAGTCAAACTAAGGTCCTCTGTAAGAGCAGCCAGTGCTTTTAACCACAGAGACATCTTATAATAAATTTTAAAACATGTTTGAGCAAAGGTACCATACATGAATAGACAATATTTTCCCCAGAGGACAGAATTATTAGAAGAAAATCTTAGGGTCAGGTATGGAATACATCCCTACAAGTTATTGGTCAGAGAGGCCCCAAGCTACTCCCTCCAAACAATACAGGCTATTGCCATTGCTCTTGGTTACCCACTGTAACTAACTGATAAGAATTAAGATGCAAATACTTTGATTGCAAGACAGAGAAATCACATTATAACTGACCTGATAATTCCTCCATGATGGCTAGCATTCACTGAGGGAGAAGAGTCTTTAATGGTATTACCCAGTGATGAACCCTGACTGCTACAGTACTAAGATGTCATAATACTGGTGTGATAGTGAAGAAGATTATGGGGGCAACCAACCACTTTCTGCTTATATTTGAGGACAACTCCGTAAGAGCAAATTTCATGCCTGGTGTTATAAGGCTGTCAAAATTCCATGACCTGGGAAGCAATAAGCCCTAGGGAATGAAACTACTACTTTTTTTCTGCTAAATGGGCAAATTATCAAAGCATTTTCTAGATATTTTTAGTTATACCCATAGATTACTATGCTCTCAAAGTTGTCTGATGATGCTTCTTTCTACAATAGGAAACAGTTGATACAATGACTCTTCACAGGACAAAGAACTACAAATAATTGATTTCTGAGTGTCCCTAAATAAGACGCCTATATTAACCTCCTCATCTCAGGGAACATCATGGATGACAGGATGGAAAGAGGATAAAAGCCAGAGTAGTGCTATGAAAATACTGTCTTCTAAACATGGTATGGCCATTGAACTCATGAACTCAGTACAGCTACAACTGCCTGCACAATACCTGTACAACATCAAGCCAACAAAATCAGCCCACATTTGAGCAGACAACACTCACTACACTCTGTGGGTTACAAGAAAGAAAAAGAAGAAGACATGGAGGCAGGAAGGGGATGTGCTGGAGGGTATCTAGTGGGAGTGAGAGGTTGGAGATAGGATAGATAAGATCAAGACACCTTGTCTACATGTATGAAGTGTTCAAAGAATAAATAAAAGATATTTAAAATATAAAAAGAGATCTAAAGTATGAGCTTTACCATGCCTAGGTTTTTATCCATTGGAATCCAAATAAACATATCACAAAAAGTTGTACATCAGTGCTTATTGCTGCTATTTGCAGTAGCTAAGTTATTGAATTAACCTAAGTGTCTATGAAGGAATCTATACCAATGGAGGAATAAATAAATAAAATATGGTAAATATACACAATGAAGCTGTTTTCTAACATAAAGAAGAATGAAATTCTTTCATATGTTGGAAAATGGATGTAACTAAAAATAGTAATTTTAAATGAATTATGCCAGTTCCAGAAAGACAAGTATAATCAGTTTTGTTTCATTTCAGGTTCCTATATTTTATATAGATACATAAAATCATATATGTACAGATGGTCTAAAAGTAGAAGCAAATGTGTCTAGCAGAACAAAGGAAATAATGGAAGCATAACAAAATCACTTAAAGTATATTGTATACTTATATATGCATATATTTTTAGGTAACTTGGTACCATATACTCTAATGGATATACTCTAATGAAAATGAAAATACACATAAAAGTGGGAGCCAATCAATATACTTTTGAACTTTCAAACACAGAGAAAAATCATCTGACTAACACAGAATACTCACCTGCCAAATGACTCTAGCCTCAGTTGGTTATACTTGTGATATGTTATATTGAGAATATCAAAACAATGAAGATCTGTAAAACAAAAGTCCCTTACTTAATGTTAGAAATGGTTAATTTACAAATGTAGTGTTCTCTCCTTGCAGTGATCTTAAAAAGCTTTCTCTCATATTCAAGGTCAAATATAGAGCAGAACTTTCCTTCTCAATAAGACATTCAAACGGAAGACATATTCATATTTCACTGAACTTTCTGCCAAGTTATACATGATTAGTGAATTTTGTTTTTAGGAAAATCAGCAGAGAACAGTGGATTACTGAATTAATCTTATTATAATCCTACTGGTTTAAAATTACTGAGTCTCAGGAGGACCAAGAGATGGACATAAAAACAAACAAAACTGTGAAATGCTTATTATAATAACAAATGCCAGAAATGTGACACAAATGTATTCTGGAACTTGTCTCTAAAGCAATATGTTTCTCAAATGATTCTGAGCTATTCTAACATTCCTCAAATTCAAAAATGCTCTCTTTTTTAATCGAGTTGTTGAAAAATCTCATGTAATACATCTTGGTCATTTATAGAATCCTTCCCCCACTAGATTTAATGCATTCTGTCATATATTTAAGAGATATCAAGCAAAATTTCTATCCCCAAATGTCCCTCAGTATGGCATACAGACTGCTCAACCTATCACGTATCACTCCCTTAAAAGAAATTCATCTCTCCCTCTCCCAGTAGTCATCAGTTGCCAATAGTTCTTCATGTAAGGTTGGGGCTTCTTAGCAATTTCCCCAACTGTATGCTGGGTTTTTGTCTGGTTAGAGCTCGCATAGGTCATGTGAATGCTGTCACCATTGCTGTAAGTTCATAGGAGCAACTTCCCAACTGCCTGGATAATTCTGAAAGCCCTTTTTTCTGAATCTGTGTTCCTTCACTTATTATAACAGCTTCTAGTTCCATTTGCCTGCAAATTTCACAACTTCATTTTTCTTTATCCCTGAGTAGAACTCCATTGTGTAAATGTACCACATTTTCATTATTCATCTATGGCTTGAGGGACATTTAGATCATTTTCATTTCTTAGCTGTTAACACGGCTGTACACGTATCTCTGCAGTAGAATGCTGGGTCCTTTGGGCAAATGCCAGGTTTAACCAAATCATATAATTGATCTGTTTTAGTTGGTTACGAGTTCTCCACACTGATATCCACAGTGGTTGTGCCAATCTGCAATCCCAGAAACAGTGGGTGAGGGGTCCCCTTTTCCCACATCCATGCAGGATTTGGGGTCATTTTTTTCTCTTGATCTTAGCCATCGTGGCTGAGGTTAGAAGTTAGGTGAAATCTTAAACTAGTTTGTATTTGCATTTGCCCGATTACTAAAGGTGTTGAATAGTTTTTACCATATTTCTTAGTCATTTCTATTTCCTTGTTTGAGAGCACTCTGCTTGGATCTTTAGACCATCTTTTAATTGGGTCATTGGTATTCTATTTTCTTTGTGATTTTTCCAGTTCTTTGTACATTCTGGATACTAATCTTCTGACAGTGCACAGCTGATGGAAATTTTCTCCCACTCTTGAGTTTCCCTTCTGTCAACTGGTTATTTCCCTTGCTCTGCAAGGGAATATTTCCCTTCCTATTTGTTGATTGTTGACCTTAATTCCTGAGCAACTGATGTCCAATTTAGAAAATTCTTTCCTGCATTTACATCTTGTCATTGGGATATGGGCCAATTAGCGTTCTTTCTTTATTATTCTACCTTTACCTGGTTTTGGGATATTATCGTAATACTGGCTCCAAAGAAGGAGTTTGGAAGTTCTCTTTCTGTTTCTAATCTTTGGAATAATTTAGGTAATATTGGTTGTAGATCTTCTTAGAAGGTCTCATAAAATTCTGCTGTAAACGCATGTGAGCCTGGGCTAATTTTAGTCAATAGGCTTTGTAGCCCTGTTTTGATTTCCTTATTTTTTATGGGTTTGTTTAAGCTGTTGATCATCTATTATTGGTTTAACTTTGGTGACTCTATTTAATTAATTTATTAATTCATTCATTTCTTTTCATTTTTTTTACTTTAACAGACTATAGGTTTTTAATGTATTATCATATAATATTCTGGATCTTTTTTATGCTACCCATCATGATATTTCCCTTTCATCTATGATTTTGTTGATTTCAATTTGCTTCTTTTTTATTTTCATCTGCTGGGTTAAGGGTCTATCTATCTTGTTTATCTTTTCAGAGAACTAGCTCTTAGTTTCACAGATTCTTTGTATTGGTTTCTTTATTATTATTTTATTGATTTCTGCTGATTTTTATTATTTCTGCTCATCTATACCTTTGAGTTTGGTTCATTCTTACCTTTCCAGATTCTTGAGTTGTAAATTGAGTCATTTATTCATGGCCTTTCTGACTTTTAAATGTAGAGTTGTAAACTTTCCTCTTAGGACTGCTTTTAATATGTCTCAGTGGTTTTGTTCTGCTGTATTATTATTTTCATTTCCTTCCAGGAATACTTTTATTTCTTTATTGATTTCTTCTTTGACCCATTTATCATTCAGGAGTGTGTTGCTTAATCTCTAGGAGTTTGTGTAGTTACTAGACCTTCCTTTGCTGTTTATTTCAAGGTTTAATGTATTGTGGTCTGACAGAATACATGGAATTATTTCAATTTTTTGTATTTGTTGAGGTTTGTTTCATGCTCTAGTATGTGCTCAATTTAGAGAAACTTTTGTGGGCTGCTGAATAAAATGTATATTATTTGATGTTTTGGTGGAATACTCTAAAGATGTCTGTTAGGTTCATTAGATATATGATATCATTTAATTCAGATATCTATTTATTCTTTGTCCAGTTGTCCTGTGTATTGGATATTGGGATATTAAGGTCACCTGTTATTACTGAGTTGGGGTTAATCTGGATCTTGAAGTTCAATAGTACTTTTAAAATTAAATTTGGTGCATCAAAGTTTGGCGCATATGTGTTCATGAATGTAAAGTCTTCTTGGTCAGTTGTTCCTTGATCAGAATAAAGCCACCTCCTTTATCTCTTTTGGTTAATTTTAAGATCGACTTTGTCAGATATTAGAATTACAACACCTCCTTGTTTCTTAATGCCATTCACTCGAAATATATTTTCCATCCTTCTACTCTAATCTAGTGTCTATATTTGAAGGTAAAATGAGTTTCTTGTAGGAAACAAAAAACTGAATATAGTTTCTTAATCTATCTAGTCTGTGTCTTTTTACTGGTGAGTTGAGGCCATTGATATTTGATGCTATTACTGAAAAAAGCATATTGATTACTATGGTTATTTTATTTTCTGTTTGTGTTCTTGGTTGCATATTGTGTTTCTATAGTTATATCTTAATTTGTTGTTATTATGATGTTGGCTATGATCATTCCTTTCTTCAGTCTATGTTACTTCAACTATTCTCTATACATCTGGTTTAGTAAGCATTAATTCTTTCAGCCTATTTGTTTCATGGATTTTTTTTCTTTTCCCTAAAATTATGATAAATAGTTATGTTGGGTCCGTTATTCTGAGTTGGCATCTATTATCATTTAGAACTTGGAATACTTTGCTCCAGGCTCTTCTGGCTTTTACGGTTTGCATTGAAAAATCAAATATAATTCTGATGTATTTTCTTTTATCTGTTACTTATTCCTTTTTTTCTTACAGCTTGCAGAACCCTCTTTTTACTCCAGAGATTTATTGTTTTTGTTCCATGTGTTTACTGCTTATTCCATGGGGAGTTTCTGTTCTGGTCCTGGCTATTTGGTTTTCTCTGTGCTTTTTGGATCTGTGCGGGTATGTCTTTCTTTAATTTGGGGATGTTTTCTGATATAATCCTATTAAGGATCTGTTAAGTGCCATTGACCTCAGATTCTTCTCCTTCCTCTGTGCCTGTCAGGTGTAGATTTGGTCTTTTCATGATGTCCCACATTTGTATATTCTATTCCTATGTTTAAGAAACACATTTCATATCCTTTGCTTGAGAGACACAGTTCTTCACTTTATCATTCGGCCTTGAAACTTTGCTTTCCATTTGATTTATTCTGCTTGTGAGTTTTCTTCCTGTCTTTTCAAACTGCCATCTTGAGTTTCTCAATTGCATCTTCATTTCAGCCTGAGTCTTCTTCATTATTTCTCTTTCATGAATTAGCATTTCAAACTCTGAATTTTCTTTTTCATTCAGTCATATATTTATATTTTCTTGAGCTTCAATCAGTAGTTCATACCATCCTCTTTGAGTTTGTTATTTGGGGTTCTTGAAAGTTACTGATTATTTTTATCCTTGTTTATGATTGTTCTTTTAAGTTCTGTGCCTTGAGGTTTCTCTGGGTAGTTCCCATTATTGAACTATGTGACTGATGGAATTTGGTGGGAACTTTTATATTGGTTTTTCATATTACTTCTGTTTGTATATTTGTGTTGTGACCCAGGCCTTATGTATTTCTTTCTTTCTCTCTCTCTCTCTCTCTCCCTCTCTCTCTCTCATGTTTTTGAAAAATTGTCTCCCTGTAGCCCAGCTGGCCTGGAAATCACTATGTAGACCAGGCTGACCTTGATCTTATAGACGTCTGCCTACCTCTCCCTCCCAAGCACTGAAATTAAAGTTATGTGTCACCAAGCTAAGCCAATATGGATTGTTTTTACTGGTTGTATATCTGATGTGAAATTCTAGCCTGCCTTTGCTGAGCTGGTTTGTTTCTTTTTATTATTTTTATTGTTGATGTATCTTGGTTGTTTTCTCATCGAGTTTGGATGAGTTGGTCTCTGGTTCAGGTTCTCACTTTTGATTTTTTATTGGAGGAACCAAATGGCTCTAGGCCCACTAGTCAGTTCTCCAGCAGGACAAAGAGACCTAATATTAAGTCACATCAATGGGGACAAGGTGTGCTGGCTTTGGCTAGCTAAGCCCAGAAGATGTGACCCCTGGAGCAGCTATAGGGCTGTTTCCCTATTAATGGATATGGTGATCCAGTGGGCAGGATCTGGCTACTCATCAGGCTAGTTGGGCTCACTCCAACAACTGCAGTACAGAAGGCCCTAGACCCGAGAAAGGCGGACGGAGACAGTGTGGGCCAGTTCTAACTATTTAAGCAGAGTAGTTGTGAACCCTCTCTTTTTATTAAACATCTGTCTGGTCTACCCACTTACTATTGTGCTCAAATGTAAGACTCTTTACAATTATTTTGTATATGATATACAATATTTCACATAAGTACATACTTCTGTCTATAGATATCTTTATATTTTAAACTTTTCTATTTATACTCCCATATATTATAGATTTCCAGATTATGAAAATGTCTATAAGTATTGCATTATCAACAGTGATGATGATAAATGCTGTGTCCAGTCCTCCATTCTTCCCTGAATTCCAAACCCAAATTTTCACTCTGAAATGGACCTGACTGCAGATAAAATGTAGCATTCTGGTATTTTAAAATCAAGTCCATTATTTTCTGTACAAACTATGTTCATCTAAAACATGGTATTTATCATCCATTGGGTGTATTCATAAGTAGCTTGATCATTATGAAAACACTAGGAAGTTGGCCTCTGTTCTTCTTTCCCCACTCACTCTCTTATGCTCAAATAACTGCCACAGCCTTATAATGTCTCTTGGAACATTCCTTTCAAAACCCATTCATTATTGACTAGGTTCCTGCCCTGCTTGTGTTTATAAATCAATGACATGCTAGAGAGAGAATCCACTATTGTAACACACCAGGGCACGGAGAAGAGATACACAGCAAGGGAGACATGAGAGCAGGAAGAGTAAAGAAGGAGGGAGGAAGATAGGAAAGCAAATGAAATGTACTCGATGTTTTTCAGGATGGGAATTCAGCCATGCTGTGATGGAACATGATGAGATAAGGTAGAAGGAAGGAAAGAGAAGAGAGGTCTCTGTGCACAGAAAACATCTGGTCTTGGCCCAGATGGACCAAAGCCGGCCGTAAGAGTGAACATCAGGAGAGAGTTCTAAGCAGAGGCATCAGCTAATACAAAACTCAAAGGAAGACAAGGCTGGTGAGTTCAGGAAACAGGAAAAGTCCTGTGGGTGGAAAACAATGGCTCTAAGAGAGAGAGGCATAAGACGACACCAAAGAAGTCAGTGGAATTTGCCCAGAGCCCTCAACTTTACCAATTACCAGGAAACCTGCTAGTTTTAAGGAGAGAGGTCTGCTTTGTTTTTTTGTTTTGCTCTGTTTTGTTTTTAATAGGCTCTGGCTACTTAACACGCTGATGTGGGGAACAAGAGCAGAGACAGGAAAGTTTTGGAAGCTATTATCATCATCAAGGCTGGGAACGGCACTGCCTTGGTCAGAATTGCTACAGCATATGTGATGTGATATGTTGTAGGATTTGGAACAGTCCTGTATAGAGAACTGGGAGTCCTTGTTAATGAATCTCTTCTGTCAAGTGTGGTCCATATGGAGTGTGGAGAGATGAAGAATTGAAAACGATGCCTTCATTTGGGGTCTGAGCCCATAGTCCTTCCTTGTTCCTGCTTTAGTTAAGGCTTTCTATCCCTTTATCCTGGGGAGAACTGAGGCACTAACGTAACTTCATTTGGTTTTCAGACTCCCAATTTTTCTAACCTGTCCTTCTGCAGAACTATTTTTTTACATTATCCCATAAGCCTAAATACTATCTCCCCTGAAAACTGGCTAGTCAAGGTTCACTTAGAAACAAAAGAATTTACTCTAAGTATTGTCAGGATATAAAAGGGAATGTGTCACTCTGGGTGCAAAGGATGAAGATTCTGAAAAGGAATTGATTTTGAGAAGATATTAAGCCATTAAAGTCATTACTTCTTTGGGGCTAATACAGAGCATGAGTAACAGAGAACTGCAGCCTGCCACTTCCCCAGCTGAAGTCTGCAATAAGCAAAGACAAAACTGGAAAGGCTCCTCACTCTCCTTGACTCCAGCCTAATTCATTCTTAACCCATCAGCTTAGGAATCTAATTCTTTTTGATCATATGGTTTACTCAATTCAAAATTTCATTCCCCTGCCCAAGAAGCAGATCTGGAAAGTCACTGTCAATTTCTCCAAACAGAGCAAAGCACATCCTTTGCTTTGATGGCTTTGTGCTTCCATAACTCTATGTCAACGCAGATCATGTTGGATTGTCAGGTATCTATTTTCAGATATGTCTCCTCCACAGAACTAGGAAGTTCTTGGAGATAAGAATTATACTTTGAGGGAGCTAAAGAGATGGCTCGGGGGGTTAGAGCACTGACTGCTTTTGCAGAGGAGCTGGGTTCAATCCCAGTGCCCACATTTCAGCTAACAATCATTTATAACTCCAGTTCCAGGGGATCTGACACCCTCTTCTGACCTCCATGAGTAATGCAGGGCACAGGTGCACTCACCTACATGCAGGCATTAAACTATAAACATAAAATAAAAATAATAAATATTTTTTAAAAAATTATGCCTTGAAAACTTCTCACCCCTCCATTGGAGAACCTTGTTGACTCAATAGTAGTCACAGACAAGATAAATGTTTATGCAATTTTTTGATATTCAAATTAGAGTTCAAGTTTAAGCACTACTCAGCTCTTCACTCAAACAAAAGGGACATAGAACAAATGGTGGACAGCTTATGTCCATGATATCTTATTTAGTTAGTTTATTGCCACAAAAATAATTCTTAAGATTAAAAGTTGGCCTAGCATACTGCTTATGACAGTTTGGGCTGGGCTCAGCTGGCTGGGAGCTCTTGTGGTCTCACCAGGCTCAGTCAGCTTATGTGGATTCCAGGAAGTCTGATCTAGGATATCCTGTCTCTCTTTTATGTGTTATTCGACCTCCAGGAAAACTCATGTGATCATGATGTCTATGCTAGGCCCCCAAACCATTTGAGCACTATACTTAAGACTATTCTCCATTGTTGTGATAACCTCCTGAGCAAACCAAATCTTAAGACCACAGAAAGCTACAAGGATTAGAAAACAGACAGCATAATTTTTGCGCTGAAGCCTGTGGTCCCTTCACAGAAGCCTAAAGCTTTGGACCACTACTATGAGCCACAATTTCACTTCCCTCTGGCCATAGACTGACAATGGAGCAGAGTGGAGCCTGGAACTTCTTATTCTGGAGACTGAGAAGGCCTCTGTTATTTGCAGATTATGGTCTTGGGAGGACTTATTCTCTGGAGAGACCTCCCACCTCCCTTGAGGTCCAGCTGTGTTCCTCACTCCACAGGTGGTTCTCAGTAGCCAGGTCTTGATGTTGGACCTCTCTCACTAGAAGATACCTAAAACATTCCCATTATTTTATATCACTCTTCTTCAGCCCGAGTATGACTTCACCTTTCCCCTAACTCCCTAACTGAACTTCTAGAGTTAAAAAAAAAAAAAATCACAGTCTGGAACTTAAAAAAGAAAAAAGAAATAAAAAGTACTGTAATCACTAAACATCTAATCTTCAGGATACATATATATATATATATATATATATATATATATATATATATACTGTACCTTAGAATATAAATTCAAAATTCTGTTTACTGTAATTTTTTAATATTATTTACTGACAAGACTGTGCTCCAAAGCTTCAACAATAATGTGTAATTTGTCACTGTTCCTATAATATGTGTTTTCTAAAGTTTCTGACTTCTACAAGTCTTTCAGTGTACTCATGCTGCTTCTTGAAAAAAGTAATGTTAATAAACTATATTAAAATAAAAAATTCAATATAAAATAAAATAGTAAAAATTAAATAGCAATGTGCTCTGATTTATACATGTCTTAATCAACACGTTCTGGAAATTTTTGTTTGCTAATAGCTGGTATGGTAATGTTAAAGAGTAGAATTTTGAAGAGCTGGGCACTCAGACAGGATTAATGTTCTTCTTCAGGAATGACTTAGCCCCCAGGAGAGCAGGTTGTTGTTAACACAGCTGGTAAACAAACACAAACCACATGCTTCGTTTCTTCTGAACACACCAGTTCTATTTCCATTTGTTCACTATGTTGTGACCCAGCCAGCTAACCATCACCAAAGGTCAAATAGATAGGCCTGCCATTCTTTGGACTTTATGCCTTTAAACTGTGAACTAAACAAATCTCAGTGTATGTATTCTCTGATATCAACATAAAATGGATTGATAAATGGTATTAATCAAGTAAATACACAACCAAAATGAACCCACACTGTAAAAGAATTCAAAATGGTGCCAAATGAATTAACAACTATAATCTATTTGAAGCAGAAGGGTCCTTTTAGATAATTCATGTTTATTTGCAGGAGGAAAAAGTTAATCTAGGCCAAAGACAATTACTACCAGCAAAAGTCAAAAAAACAAAACACAAAAACAAAATTAAGAATATATATTAGGTTTTAATTATTAGCCTGCATACATAATGAAAAATGTATCTCAAGGTTTTCTTAAATTAGAAGGTTTGGCTCCTTCTAATTGTGCCATTTGTCCAATTCTCTCTAAATAGCTAATCATGGAATATTCTGTAACAACCACATACTCCAAGGCTCAAAATAATTTCTATTTTCCCCCACTAATAACAGATTGCAGATGCTCTCCTGGCAGGCCTGAAGATTTCAGATTGATTGGTAACAAAACAGCTTACTTAAGACATCCCAGGTCAGATCTGTTGTGATCCAATGGTTGATATTTGAAAATCATCCCATAATGAGCTTTTATAAATTATTATAATTAAGCTGCTTGTGGCGTGATTGCCCTTCCTTGAGCCTTAACTTAATTTCTGTCAATAATTCTTTGTTTCCACCCATCTTTCTACCTCAGTGCTTAAAATGAAAAGAACAAATCTCTTCCTTTTAAAATTGCATAATGTATCCTCGTTTCATCTCGATGATTTAGATCATATTCCTTTTACTAGCAGAAAATGACCTGGATATTGTTTTGAGCCTTTTTAAAATAAGAAATAAGCCTCAGCAAGCAAAATACTACTAAATGACCATGGAAGTATTCATAGTCATGTCAGGTTTTGTCCTGAGAAACAGTTAAAGTCATTCTGGCTTCTAGAACGTGGGATCTCAGAGGGGGCCTGCCACAAAGCCCATACACTCCAGCTCTATGTGTAGGTTTAAAGAAATGTATGAGCTGTTACAACTAAGCACACACCCACATTTTTCTCACAGAATTGCCTTTACATCTCATAATCTGCTCTTAAAATAAATCTCCTACACCAACCAGAATATTAACATTAAGGAAGATATGCTTTGGATAGAAAAACTTATTTAAATCCTCATTATATTCCTTCCCTTTTCCCTTCATCCTTCTTTCTTCTCTTCTTCTCTCCGTTTTCCTTTTTTACTTTCTTCATTTGGTCATAACTCATTGAATAGTTTTTCCAACTTAATAGAGTGATCTGTAAAGCAAAAGACTGAAAATTCTTATTTCATAAGTTTCATAGTTTGATTGAAAGATTCCCTGTAATGTTATGCTTTTCCTTTTACTTGCCTACATTTGCCAGATTTTCCACAGTTGGCCTGCATTTCTGTGATAAACTAGATAGACATAGTGCTTACAGCTTAGTACTTAAGTGCATGGCTTTCGGTGTGCCTGGATACATAGTTTCCTCTACTTTTTATTAGTTAGTATGACGTGAGGAAAACTGAATAATCTTCCTACACTTTATTCTACTATGTGTACAACGGAAAACTAAGAAATGATCTACCTCATTTGATTTTTCAAAAATTACATTCATCAAATTTAATGAAAAATAATAAGTAATGCATCATCATTACTATGATTGCTTTCATAATGATAACTTAGAATGCGGTTCATTTAACTTTTGTCTCTTTTGTCTGCTATGTTCTGAATATACTGAAATGCTGACCCTTAATTAGATGGTGCTAGGTGAAGATTTGGGCGAGATAACCCCGTGAAGGTGGAAGCCTTGAGATGAACTAGCGCTCTTATAATATAGGCCCAAGGGGGTTGATTTACTTCTTCAACCATCTGATGGCACATCAAGAATCTGGCAGTTTGCTGTCTGGAAAACAGTCCTTCCCAGAACTTGACTTTGTTAGCAGCCTCATGATGAAATTCTCAGCCTCCAGAACAAAGTGAAAAATGTTGAACTGTAAGCCACCCAGTTTATTGTATTTTGCAGCCTCAACAGATAGAGCATCTGTATTATAACACAGAAGACATTCCTTACTACCCGAAACCGCTGTGTCCTAGAGACTCACATTTATATTCACTTCATGATGCAAATGCAGATTGTTTTGGTGGATAGGCAACTTTTGGGTATCACTTTCCCAGTCAGTTCTGGAAGATTTCAAACTAGGAGACGCATTTAATATTGAGAAAGCTAAACTGAAGCATAAACCTAGAAAACTTAACAAACTCTCTAGAAACAGAAAATAATCTAATGGAAGAAACACTTTACTGAATTCTGAGATACAGATTCTGAAAGGAAAGACTGGGCTTGTTCGGTGGTCTGTACACACAGGGAAAGATGTGCTTGACTCTACTCCTGATTCTGTGATGTGACCCAGCCACAAAAACATCACAGTGAGTGTACGCATCAAGACTTACTGCAGTGCATTTGATCCTACCATGCCACTTAGAAGAAGACATAAAAAACAACAGAACACGTGAAGAGAAAATTTGCAAAAGATAGAAGGCAGTGATATAAAGGGGGAAAGAATAGCAAAATAGGAAAGGTTAAAGAGGGTGGAGGATGTACGAGCAGGGCAGAAGAAGGAGTGTGGGGAGAACTAACACTATCAGCCTTTAGAAAAACCACATGAAACCTACTTCTAGAGAAGCTTCATATATATATATAATATATATAATATATATATTATATATATATACTATATAAAGTATATACTATATAAAAAGAGATTAAAAGGAGTTATAACAGGTGACACTGTCCCTACTAGACACCATAGACTAGCAAAGTAAAATTCCAATGCCATGGATAGACTCCCTCTTTCGAAGTGGTTGTCCAGGAGTCCCATAGATTCTCATACAATACTGACCATTGCCTGCTCTTCATTACCCACCAAAACTTGATGGTGAGACCCTACTGCTGAAGACAGTACAGACATGAGTGGTTAATTAAAAAAGAAAGGAGAAATTAAGCTGGTACTAAATTCAAAGCTTCATCTCTACTGGCTAGCTTTCATAATGCTACAAGGTGCACACAACCTGAAAAGAAGGTCAGCTGTCAACCTTACACAGCTGTGAATCCTGAGTTCTTCCACAACAGCTACCTTGGAAGATATGATCTCTGGTGCAATAGTAATTAGGGAAATGCAAATAAAAACCACTTTAAGGTTTCACCTTACCTATGTCAGACTGGCTAAGATCAATAGAACAAATGACACCAAATGACAGAGAGGATGTGGGGAAAGAGAAACAGTCACTGCTGATGGGATTGCAAAGTCATGCAGCCACTATAGAAAGCAGTGTGGAGAACTCTTTGAAAACTCAATATGAACTTACCATGTGATCCAGTTAATACAACTCCTTGGCATATACACAAAAGACTCATTCTACTGCAGAGATACTTATATATCTATGTTCATCACTCCTTTCACAGTAGCTAAGAGATGGTAGCAACCTAAGTATCCCACAACTGATGAGTGGAAAATGAAAATGTGGTACATTTACACAATGGAGCTCTACTCAGCAGTAAAGAAAGATGAAGTCATGACATTTGCAGGGAAATGGATGGAACTGGAAACAATTATACTAAGTGAAGTAACATAATCTCAGAAAAATAAGCAATGTATGTTCTCCCTCAATTGTGGATCCTAGAGTCAAATCCTAATATGTGATGTAACTGCAGGAGCCAGAATAATGGAAAGGAACCTAAGAAATAAAAGAGAAGAAACCTAAGAGGGAAGAACAGTAAGAGACAGGCTTTATCACATGGGAAATGGGTGAGATGGGAGTACCTAAACGAGAGAGAGAGAATTGGGGTTATACAAGTATTTATGGGAGAAAAGCGGGGAATCTCAAGAGAGGGGGCCCAAAGGAGGTAGTTGTTATCATGGGTGAAAAGGGGAAAATACAGGTACTTGGACTGTGGAGGGAGGATGGAGAGTCACAAGAGAAAGAAGGGAGAGATAAGGCTTAATTGGTATGAAAACCCAGAGGGAAACATATTAGTTCAAAAACCTACTGACAAATTATACATACCATATCTCTACATAAATCCATGTGTATAGTTAAAAGCTATATAACCAAAAAACATGCTGAACAGAACACTATCTTTGAGTTGTTGAACAAGGATGTCCAAGAAACTCCCGAAATTGCACAGGTTGTTGCCACTGCCCATGATTGTCTCCCAGAACTTAAAGGTAAGTCCCTGCTGCTGAAGACAGACATATTACATACACAATATCTACAGAGCGTGAGTCCTTGGCAGGTCTCCTAAATTAAACTGCACCCACCCAGGGCTCGGGGACCATCATGGAACAGGAGGTAGAAAGACTGTAAGATCCAGGAGAGGAGCTCCATGACCATATCAAAATAGAATCATACAGGTTCCTGAAATCTGGATCATATAAATCTATGGCAGTGGTTTCAACATGTACAAGACCCATGCAAACCCAAGCAGACAAAAACCCAGCACAGAACTCTGGAAATGAGCAGCAGGCCCCAACCTGAGCCAAAGAACTATTGGCAGCTGATCAGTGCTGAGTGAAAATAGCTGATCTTCTTAAAGGGAAGGGCTCTAGATAGGCTGACTAGACATCAGTGGAGAACTTGCCCAGAGGGACCTTTGGGGACACTAATTTGACTTGACAGGCTGTAACATCAATAAAAGAATGCACGAAATCCTGTGGTGTGATTATTGGAGGGTGCCAGTGGGGAAAGAGATATAAAGATGATTAAGATTTCTGTACAAAATACACATAAATAGAAAATATTTAAAAATAAAGAAGAGCAAATGCTGTTGAGGATGAGGGCGGGGAGCCTTATACATTAGATGGGAATGTAAATTATTCCAGATTGGAAGTCAGTATGGAGCTTCCTTAAGAAACTCAAAACAGAGCTATTACGTGATCATAATGTGCTACGCCAGTGTACATACCAAAAGAATACCGAATCAACACAAGGCAGAAATGCCCACACTTCCATGTTCCTTGCTGTGCTATCCACACAACTGAGGTATCATTCAGTCATTAAGAATGAAGTTATGTCACTTTCAGGGAAGTAGATGCAACTGGAGATTGTGGTAAGGAAAGGCAAGCATCAAGTGTTTTCTCTCATGTATGGTATCTAGATTTATTTAAGACATGAAAGCAAAAGGGGAACTATTGAGCAAGAGGAACAGGAACAGGGAGAAAGGGTGCTGGGACAAGAGCGTGTAATGGGGGTGGAAGTGTTGTGATGAAATCTGTCATCCTGTACAGTTAATGCGTGCTAATAAAAATGGGACTGCCGATTTTATTTTTTCTTTTTGGAAAAAAAAAAGCAGAATGAGATGTGTGAAGCTGTAGAAGTCATAAGAAACATAAAATTATCTCAGATTTAAAAGCTTTTAAAAGACAAACACCCAGGGTGTGAGGGTTCAGACGCTTACTTAGTCCTAGTACTCCAGAGGCAGAGGCAGGTGGATCTCTGTGAGACTGAGGCCAGTCTGGTCTACCTAGCAGATCCAGGGCAGCTGGGGCTACAGGGACATCCTGTCTCAATAAAATCAAACCAAAAGGAAACAAACCACCCACTTCTTTTTCTGGCAATATCAAAAGTTGCAAAACCAGACTGACCCTCCTACTAAAAACAGTTTAAAATGACAGTCAAGATATAAATAACATATTTTTAAATGCAAGCATGCATGGACAGAGGGTACTGGCTTCTCACAGGCCAGGCACCAAGTACGAAGAGGATGCAGATAGGGCTGCAGAAAGTCAAGGACAAGAGTATTTGCCAAGTCAAGTGAACCTGGTATTTGTTGTTTTACAGACAGGTTGGGGGATTAGGAAACAGCTTGAGCCCTTGTCCATTTAACAGTGGCTTCACAACAGGATGCACTCAAAGCAACAATGAGCAAAGTAACATCTTCGCTGCTTCCTTCTGTAAACCTTACCATGATTCATACTATCTGCATCAAATAGGAAAGCTGACGATTTCTGCTCTTGGTGCTAGGTGGAAAAATATTCCCTGAGAATGATGCTCACAGAGTGTTCCTTCATAGGTTTGCTTTCAGTTCATACTACCTATGTGACTTGAGAAATCTCAAGCTGAGAATGTAGCTTCAAGGTCTATTTCTAGAGTACGTTTCTCTTTAATAAATAATCTTGACATATCAGTGGCTTAATACAATCTGCATTTATTTCCCACCTGCACATTTAATGACACAGAGCAATGACTAGAAAGAAAAAATTCTCCCACAGAGGCTGCTCTGACTTCTTTACAAGCTTATAAAGCCTCTTGAAGTGTGTGCATCTACCTTTCATCCAGGAAAAACAGGTAAGTATTCTACATAGAAGTGTTCAGGGTTGATGTACTAAAGTACTAAAAATGGCCTTGTGAGGCATACACAGGCACTGAGTTCAGTTTTCAACACACACATGCACACACACACACACCCCACCACCAACAACAACAACCAAAATCTCCCCTAAGAATCCCGTATTTCTATGTTCATGTCCCTTTACAAGAGACTTTGAAGGGACAGTCTGCTTCTCCTCTTGACTCTGGCTTGGGTATGTAACTAGCATTGTCCAATAGAATGTGCTGAAAGCAACACTATGGGGCTTTTAAGCCTTAAGAGAGCTGACAGCATTACATTTCCCCTATTGACATTTGATCGTCATGTTGAAATGACATTTAAGCGGTTCTGCCAGACAGAGCAGTCACCAGGAGGCCATGGAGGCTATATATCACATGGATAGAAAAACCACAAGGGAGAGAACTTCAGGCCCCAGTTCATAGTGAGCACCAAAGAATCAATGTGTAAAAGATCATTTTGGAATCCCCTAGCCAAGTCAGCTTACATCTTAATGCAGTCACACGACAGAGGCCAAGCAAGACTACAAAGTACAGTCAACTGAGTGTTGAAATAAATAAACTAGCTTCTTTTTGATGGGACTAGATCTCAGAGGTTGTTTGTGCCACATTAACTTCAATGCGTATTTATTCAGAGGCCAGGTTTTTACAAGTCAGGTTTAGAAGCAAGGGTATCACTCAACATTATATTGAAAGGAACTCAGTCACAAAATCCCACAAAGCTCCAATGAAAGATGGGAATATGGTATATGCAGAGATCCATGGCGAAGAAGAAATGGTCCAAAGGGAGCTGACCTGCTTCTGCTTAGTTTATAGTTCCCAAGCACTTAGAATAAACAGACAGATGATATCTGAAGGAATACACCTTTCCTTCATATCTTAAAGAATAGGCATGATAGGGCTGGAGAGATAGCTCAGCAGTTAATAGATCTAGCTGTTCTTGCAGAAGACCCAGGTTTGAATTTTAGCATCCACATAGTGGTTAACAACCATTCATAACTCCAGTTCCAGGGGATTTGACACCTCACAACATGGATACATACATGCACACAATACAGACACACACACACACACACAAAATAAAAATAAAAGCAAAAGAAAAAAATAAGTATAAAGTTCCAGATGAGCAGAAGAAGACAAGGAAGAACTAATTCCAGTTAGTATAACTATTTAAAATATTATAGGACAATAGCATGCTCTAAAATTGAAAATAGATTCCCTAGATACAATATATGAATGCTGGTTCAAATATATATATAAATAATAATAAGACCATGTAAAGTAGTCTTTAAAGATAAGCAATCAGTACTTTAAAGTTTCTTCATAAGGAAAAACTCAAAACATAAAGATATTTGCAAGCAAGTTCCAACAAACATTCGAGGAAATGATCATTTCAACATTAGTCACATTCTTGTAAAGAACCGTAAAAGGAAGAATATTCTCCTATTCGTTTGGCTGCTGTAATCGTGACACATAAACTAAGAGGACCAGGGAATGGAAATTTACGGGAAATTCTCACTCATAACCTTCTGTGTAAGACTGTAAGGAGTGGAAAGGGGCAGGTAATGGGGAACAATGGAGCTAGAAAGCCTAAGTGTGATGGAAGATGGGAGGGTGGGGTAGAGCAGGCAGTATTTAGAGTGATAACCAGTACACACACATACACACACACACACACACAAAAAAAAAAAAAAAAGAAAAAACTTCGAAAAGCTTATTTGGAAACCTATCATATAGAGGCTCCCTAAAATGTATATATCTATTTACATAAAAGAAGTTTAAGTGGGGACTGGAGAAATGCTCAGTGGTTAAAAGCACTTATTGCTCTTCCAGAGGACCTAAGTTAAGTTCCCAGCACCTGCATGACAGCTAACACCCATCCTTAACTCCAGTTCTAGGAGATCCAATGCTTTCTTCTGGCTTCTTAGGGTCCCAGGCACCCACGTGATGCACTTACATACATGCAGACAAAATACTCATACACCTAAAATTTTAAAAATCTATTTTTAAAGTTCCTTTAAATGGAGCTATCCCATAACAAGGAAACAGTGACCCTCCCATATACCATAAGCTATCAAATAAAAAGCCCAGTGCTAGAAATTGGTTACCCCTTTTGTAAATGCTTGATAGTGGCTATCCAGAGATCCTCCAACATTACAGGCCACTGACATCGCTTTTGATTATCTTTCAGAACTGGATGGTAAGACTATTGCTGAAAACACCACATATGTGAAACAGGATATGGAGAAATCAAACTTCTTGCTTCCATGGTGCTGGGAGGTGCTTTACACACGGCAGGAGGAGAAAAGTAATCATCAGTCTTACCCATCTCTGAACTCTATAAGCTACAACAATTCACTGGATTGGCAAGATATGCCCAGAGAAACTTCTTTTTGCAATAGATGGTGCTTAACACAAAGACCCACAACTGGTCAATAACAGAATAAGAGACTACAGAATGTGCAACCCTAAATGGGACATCTATATCATACACTAGCCTCCTAAGGCTCAGGGATTACCGCAGAAGGGGAATTGGAAAGATCATAAGACCCAGATGCAGCAGATAACTACAGCAAAACAAGTGTTTTCTGGATGCATGAGGGAAGTTGCACATATGAACTCCCAGTGGTTTGACAGTATGCACAAAATCTGCCCAAATCAAACCAGACAAAATCTCAAAGTGGAAGGAGGAGGTGGCCATCTAGTTCTACCCCTAACTGAGGAGCTATTGATAATGACTTCTTGGGGAGAGGTAGTTTTCTTCATGATACCCATGCTCCAGTAGATGGGTATCATGAAGGACCTAAAGCTGTACACATACAGGCAGGACTACTTGAACTCAGTAGATTTAAAACACAGAACACACGAAGCTGGAAAGGAAACGTGGTGGCAGGGATGGAGAGAAGTTGTAGGGAAAGGGGAACGTGGGGTGGATTTGATCAAAACACATTATAAAGCCACGCATGGTGGCACACACCTTTGAAATCAGCATTTCACAGGCAGAGACAGGGAAATCTTTGTGAGATTGTGACCAGCCTGATCTACATAGTGCATTCCAGGTAAACTGGGGCTCTCTAAAAAAGAAGTATGTTTTATGTGTGAATATGTAATATGTATGAAACTCTCAAACTATTAAAAAAGGAGAAAAATCCGCAAAGGAAAATTCTAAACAAGTGAATTGGGCAGAGTATAAATAATATATCAGTATTAAATTGTGCTTTTTCTAGTAATGTGAAGTTGCCTGTGTGTGTACACGTGTATATTAAATTCACTGTCTTAACATATTAAAAAAAAGTTTAGTTTCCACTTTGACATGTAAGACGCTGGAAAGTTATTCACCTAGCTTAATAATAAGGGAAGCTAAACAAATTAAAAAACTGTTCTGAGATCCATCAGACAACTGAAGACAGAAGAAAAAATGCCTCCCTAAAAGTTGGAGAGACAGGAGGGTGCTAGGAACCATGAGTGCCTGGGGAAGAGAGATTTGTAAACCAAAACCTCAACAAGGGGATCATCACATGAAGTGAAATAAGTCACACTTATGGAGGAAGATAACATGCTTTCTCTCATTTGTGGATCCTAAATAGTTTGTAGATACACATTGTTTGTAGTCTATAACTATCCATCCATCCATCCATTTATTCATCTATCATCTACCTACCTACCTAGGAGAATAGAGCAGGAAGAGAAAGGAGTATGAGGAGAATATAAATAGAGTCAAAGCAGATATACTTAAAAAAGAAATTATCTTTATGAGGCCACCATGTACAATGAATATATGCCAAGATGTAAACAAACCCATACTAGGGTAAGAAAAATGGAAATTGCTGAAGGCTCAGTACAGACTCGTCTCAAAACAAAATATTTTCAGAGAGTGAAATCTTTGGGATTTCCTTGGTTTTGTGAGTTTGACCTCTGGGAGTTGTACCAGGTTCTGCTAGTAAAGCATGGAGAAAACCCACTGCATATCCAGCAGTTAAAAAAAAAATGCCAGTGGAATCTCCTTCACAAGATCTTGTAGCTAGAAGTTTTAGAACAAAAGCCTTGCTCTACCAGCCCCGTGAGCTAGTCTTGGCCACATGCGCCCATGAGCCATATACAGGGATGAAAAGTGGCGAAAAGCAGAGATGGGGTACTTAGTCGAATGTGGCCTTAGTGAACAGAGAAATAAATAAAGAAGCCCAGTGACTCCAAGTCTGTCTTCAGGGTACTGACATGACCTTTAAGTTTCAATAGGGGAAAAACTGGGGCATGGCGTAAGTAGTCCTGGTAGAGGTGTGATCTGGTTAATCATTGTCATCGTTATGGTTCTGCAAAATGGTCTGAAGATGTCATTACTGCTGCAGAGATCAGTGTGGATCTGGGGAAATGACTACTTCTCTTAGATGTAGCCTTAGCCTTATGGACAATCACCTCAACCTAGTAGGTGTGTCTGTTACACCCGGTCCAAGGTTGAGAACAACAACTTAATCTCTGTGCTTTCAGCCTTGAAAGGGGATGAGAAGTGGGATAATCAGTTGCTCTAAGTCATTGGCATGGCAAAGCAAAGGAGATCAGCACAATATGAAGGAAGAGGTGCCAGGCTTTCATCCTGTCTTTAGTTACTGTGTAAGCCCTCCTGAGGAGTCAGTGCTTTTTAGTACCTTCCGATTGATTTCGTGTTTCAAAAACCCTCCCCAAAAAAACCTTTAACTGGCAAAGCAATACAATGTTAGCTGGTTCTAAGGTAATGGCAACAAGTCTGTTAACATTGCTTGGTAGAAGGAGGAGGGGAAGAGTCCTCACCTGGCATTTCACCTTTATCCCCCCTTGCCCTCGCTTCTCAGCCTGCTGGAGCACATAGGTGGTGGAAGGAAAACAGAAGCTGAACTCCATCCTTGCGTCTTTCTGAAGCCGAAGCTGGCCATTTGTGCTGGGGTTGGGATTTTCAGCAGATGCAGCTGTTTGGAGGTCATTGACACTCCTTTAAGGAATCCTCATGACCTCATTGGTTCACTAGCTAGACTTGGGCAGAATGATTTTAGTCAGTCTATGATGTCCTAACTAGAGTGAATATAAATATTGGTTCAAAGAAAAATAATGCCAGACCAGTAATCTTGCCTGAAAAAAATGCTAAATGTAGTTCTGGTCATTGAATGCTATGTTCCCTGTGTCTCTGGGTAGTGGTGGGCACAAAGAAGACAGCAAGGCATCTAATAATACAATACCACACAGAGACAATTTAATTTTTAAGAAAGCTGGGACCAGGAGGCTCCCTGCTCCATAAACAAAGAGCACTGAGTCTCTGACTCTCAAGGTCTCATTCTTTTCCCAGGAATGGGTTCTCTGAGCAGGTATTCAGGAACAAATGGCATACAGATCCGAGGGCATTTCTCTGCAGGAGCTCAGGAGACAATTAGCAACACATTGTGAGGTGTTTGTAACGCACAGAGCAGAAATTTACGCAACTGTATGAATAAGGCATATAATCTAAGCATAAACATGAACATAAAGGACACTGCACTTCAGAACCCTGCAACAGCATGCATGCCTAACTGGCTCTGCCCTCTTAGACAATCTTGGTGTTACTGGTGACCTTTCACATGTAGTCTCAAGCATGCTTTCTGCAGAGTTCAAAGAGGGCTGATATATCCACCAGCAACTTCTGAAAATTGCCTTCTTGCCTCCACACATGTGCATGGGCACACAAACACATACACACTTAATTTTTAAAGTATTTGATTGAGATTTTTGCATTTCATATGAAAGATCTGAAACAAATTTAGATCCCCTTCCCCACTGCGCTCACTCTGAGCCTACTGGATTACATGCATTCTGTCATATATATTAAGTCCTATCCAGTCAAGCATTTGGACCCAAATGTCCCTAGGTGCGAGTTCATCCACTGCAGTCTCGTTAGCCTATCTAGAGTCATTCTGTTAAAGAAGATCTACTCTCCCTCACCTAGCAGTAATCAGTTGCCAGTAGTTCTTTGGCTAAGATTCGGGCCTTCTGACCATTCCCCTCTTTCTATGATGGGTTTTTCTCTGAGTGAGCTGGCATGGGTCTTGTGCATGCTGTCGCCATTGTTGCAAGTTCACATGAGCAGGTTCCCAGTGGCCTGAAAGCCTGTGTCCTTGTGTTCATGCACCAACCCCGTCTCTTACAATCTTTCTGCTCCCTCTTCCGCACTGGTCCCTGAGCCTTGGGTAGGTGAGTGTTAATATAGGAGTCCTATCCAAGGACAGGAACTCTGCAGTCTCTTGTTCTCTAAAACTTAGCTAATTGTGTCCTACTATGTACATCATACTTTGCTGTGTGAGGAAGCTTCGCTGGTGAGAGTTGAGGGATGTTTTTGTATTCTCTCTATCCCTGTTTTGCTATGTTCCATCAGCGTTAGGTGTAGAAGTTCCACTGTAGATGTGTCACATAGGGCTAAGCATCTCTCAGACATATATTCTCTGTAGGTAACCAGTTATGGCACTGTGTAATAGACTCCATTGGTTGCAAAAAGAAGTTTCTTTGATGAGTGATGTATGGTATACTTGTATGTAGATATAAAGATTGGTATTTAGTGAATAGTAAGAAATTCCAATTGCTTAGAGATACGAAAGAGATAGGGTTTTCTCTAGGATCTATGACCTATCTAGCAATGTGTATTTGGGTATATTTACATTGCCACCCATAAGTTCCTCCCATTGAGAGGACTTTGAATCCAATTAGATAGCTGTTGATTACCCTCTAGATAAAAATGCCACGACTGCACCAATAGACATAGTTTGCTGTGCCAACCATTGTGGTTATTAGGCTTTGGATCTGGGTAGGACCATTGATTGATTTTTCCCCCCTTAGCAGCTTGCATAGTATCCTCTTGAGGTATGAGAGCTAGTCTTCAGGGAGGTAGGTTTCAAGGTTACTTCCAGTTCCATTGCTCCAAGTCCTGTGTCCAAAGTACATCCTGTCTTCAGCAATAGAATCTTACCTTCAAGTTCTGGAAGGTCAGAGCTGTAGCAATAACCTGTGTTCTTTTGGGAATCTCTTGAATTGCCCTTACCGATAACTCGAAGAGAGGCTTCTCCTGTCTGGCAACGCGTTCCTTGTTATATAGCCTTCAGGTATACACATATATTCATGTGCAGATACTGTGCAGATACTATATGTGTATTCTGAGTTAATACCTTTCCCTCTGGCTTTTCATGCCACCTAAGCTTTATTGATCACACCCTCCCTGTATACACTCCCTCCTCCCTCCACAGTTTAAGTGTCCCTTTTTCCCCTTGGTAACACCTGTCTCCTACCGTCTCCCCTCTCTTGAGTTCCTTCTTCTCCTTCACACAAATACCATGGCATGCCCCATCCCAAATATTAGAAATATTGGAAAATTAGAATATCTGCCTACACCTACCCATCCACCGATTTATTCCTCATTTCTCATCCATCGATTCATTTATCTACTTTTTGCAACTTAGAATGAAAGACCAGTGAGGAAGAGACATAATAGGCACTTTGCCGCAAGAGAGTTATAGGGATGTTCCTAGAAAGTGGAGGACGACCCAGCAAGTTCACTCCTGGATGTCCCTTTGAGGGCCATTTTGACTGTGCTTTGAGAAATTTACCCAAAAGAAGATTAAATGTTTCAAGCACAAGACAGAAACAAACAAAAACAGCACAAATTTTGGTTAATGATAGGTTGTATCAATAACCCATATAATTTTATTCTCCATAAAATTTAATATGTCAACCTAAAAGCATCTCAAGAAAAAAAAATTAAGTCCCAAAAAAGAAATTTTAAAAAATACAGATGGTCTGGTTTACTGATATAAAATTAATATACCATATGAAAAAAATAAATTATCTAAATATATTAATGTAAAAAAAAACAGAAAAACAATAAAACACATTACAACTATTTACCTTTGGAAGACAGGAATATGACAGAACAGGATGTGAGTCATCCAGTTTCTACAGAATTGTTTGGTACCAAGGTGATCGTAGAAATACTATTCCTTTTGTCTTTGTCAGTCTTGTACTCTTTCACCTCTACTGTATGTTACTAACGTATAAAGAAAATGTGATGTACACCTTTCAAGTTATTGCAGAAAAACTAAGTAAGTACATTTTGACCAAAATTGAAGAGGAAAGAGAAAACAGAGATTTTTCTTAAATCTAGCATGGTAAAATAAAAATAAAAAGGAGCCCCAAAACAATAGTCTTAAGAATTACAGCAATGTGGAACTTGGGAGATGGTGCAGCAGGTTGAAGCACTTACTGTGTAAGCATGAGGACATAATTCAACTCCTCAGCATCCATGTAGAAAAACCTGGCCATGCTGTATACCTCCAACACCAGCACTCAAGGGCAGAGACAGGAGAATCCTGGGAGATCACTGGCCAGTCAGCCTGACTGAAAGGGTAAGCTTCTGGTTCAGCGAGAGACCACCTCTCAAAGTAATAACGCATGGAGAGCTAGAGAGGAAGATACCCAAAGTCCTCTGGTGGCCTCCACATGTGTGCCTGTCCCTATGAATACACATGTGATGTGACACACAGGTTCATGCACCACACCATACAAATACACACATATAAAGAAAACAAGAACCAGAATTACATTAGTCAGATTTGTTAATTATAAGACAGTGATTCTCAGATTGTTTCAGAAACAAAGCAAAACAAATCGGCATGTGGAGAAATATAGTCCACTAAAATACAAACAAAAAATGAAATAAGTGAAAAATAGAAAAACTCCAATTAAAACAAAATTGAGACATAGAGCTGTAATCTGGGCAAAGCATTTATTTGTATCTGCATTCCTCAGTCTTTCATATCACTTTAAGAAATGTTTTACTTGATATGTCCTGCTTTTCCTGACCTGACACAGAATCTATATCTCCTGTTTTCTCCACATTATTTCCAACAGATTATATATATGTAGATAGATGACAGATAGATAGATAGACAGACAAATAGATAGATAGATGATAAATAGATAGATCTTACACATAATAGAATCTTGAAGTTCTGCATAATTACCAAACTCCACCCTATAAACAATTAATTTCAAATGTCTGCTGATAGAATGAATAATAAGTTTAATTACATCTACAGACATAAAAATAACCTCAATTAATTCTGTAGCACAGAAATTATGCCACCTGTTTTCATTTGTCACTGTGTAATAAAATCAAGAGTATATAAAAAGAATACTACAAACAAAGTTTAACATAATAAGTTTGAGTTATTTTTAACAATGACGGAGGGGCAAAAACAAGAAAATTAACAAGTGTAATTAAACATTATATAAATATTATATCTCAATCAGTTACATGAATCCAAACCTATCCTCAGAAAAATATGTTGTCTTAAATGTCACTTTATTGTTAAATAAGAAAATAAATTGCACAAGTATTCAGAAAAGAAGATAAAGGGAACACTGAAGTGAATACAAATTAAAAAAAAAACCTCAGTAAACTAGTTAAATTAATTGAGGGAAAGGAATACTGGAGAAAGACAGAGAACATCAATAAAGTACACTACATTTTATTAATGCACAAAAGGACATAAAAATACAAACATCAGAAGTAAAACTTACTAAACAGAACGGGAGGCAAATGAATTTAATTACAGGAGAATCTTGTTTCAGCTGAGCCTTTTCTTTGCTTAGATACAAACCCACAAGCCCCAAATCAAGCTGGGAGAGGCAGTATTGAGCAACAGTTCTCACCAAGGGTTCCCAAAAGTGTTAAAATATTTTCAACAATGCCCAGCAAAACCTCCTAAGTTCTCTGAGGTCCTCAGTGACAAGGATTACATGTTGTTCCCTCCCAACCTTTTGGCCTTTTTCTGTTCCCTGCAAACTCCCTGAAATCAGTAACTGACCTCAACTTCTCTGAGAAAATGAGTCATATTGACTTCAATACACAAGCTCCATAAATTCTTTCGCTGTGTTCTCACTGATGTACCTCAAGCAGGCAAGACGGGACTGAAATGTTAAAAATGCATTTGAGGGGACTGGGGAGATGACAGTCTGTAAAGGACTTGTCTTGCCATGCAGGCATGAAGACCTGAGTTCAGTGCCTAGGACCCATGTCAGAAAACAAGTGCCTGTAATCCCAGCACCGGGAGGTTGTAACATGAAAATTTCTAGAGACAGTCTAGCCAAATGGGTGAGCTTCCAGTTCAGTGAGAGACCTTCTCTCAAAAAGTAAATGGAAAGCGATTGAGGGAAGAGATCAGACATTGACCTCTGGCCTCCACATGCACTTATACCATACACACATGTATATGCACCACCTGTGTGCGTGCACACACACACACACACACACACACACACACACTACATTTGAGGAGCAAATAGACACCAGCTATACGCATCTCTCTTATCTCCTCTCCTTCTGTTTCTGTCCTCTAACAAGAATAGTGACTCCTCCCAACCACAGGTAAGGCTCAGTGAACTTTGAAAATTCCTAAATCTGTCCAATGCAAAACATACTTTCCCTATAGCATCATGACTCCCCTCAGACCAGTGTAGACTTCCCAGCTTCCACTTCCACCTCTCTCCTACTTGTCTTCACAGAATTCTTTTACAATTGGCTCTACACCGTTTCCAAAGGCTCAGTATATCCAAATGGTGTTTGAATCTGGTTTTGAAGCCTACTTGTACCAGGAATGGTTGACTTGAGCACAGAACCAATGATTGCTTAGCTGCACCCATCAAATAAGAACCTCAGACACATTTGGGACTATTGACCGTTCTTCCTTAACTGCTATCTTTCTTTTGCTTTCTGGAAAACACCTCTCTGCCTTATACCTGCTTCCTCAGATTGTCGTCTTCTGAGTTCACTGAAGCTTTATTCTCTTTAGCACAGTCAGTAAATATTGTATTCTACAAGGTTCACTCCTGCCTTGCTTTTGGCTTATCCAGCCTTACCCAAGTCTTACCTAGAAGCATCAGAGGTTTAGCATTAACTCAGATCATCTCTCTGAGCTCCAAGTTTGGAGAAACAAGAAAGTACATTCACCTCAATATCTAGAAATCCTCTCTAATTTAAAATCTTTGATAATTTGGTCTTAGTCAAATAAAAAGCAAAAAAGTTTATCTACTATTCATAAGGTTTAAAAGAAATACATGCCTTTTTGTCTTAATTGCTAAGGTCAGAATAATGACATCTCCTTCAAAACTTATGTTGACATTTGAATTTTAAGCTGATGCTAGTGGTGCTTATAAATTATATCACCAGTGTCTCCGTCTCAACAGATGTGCAGATTGTGCAATGTCAGGTTTAGGAAGATCTCTCTCAGGAACATGCAGTGGTTCAGGAAAATTCCTGTAGTCTTCACCCTTCCTGATTTGATCCCTCTTCCTGTTCCGCAGCTTTTCTTACGTCCTCAGTATTTGTTCTTCAGATCTCCGAATGCCTTTCAATGCACTTCCTTCAGCATCAAACTCACAGCACCCTGTCCCACCCTTCCCATGCCTACCGTATCAACATGTTTAGAAGCAAAAGGTTTGGTGTTTAATAGTTTCTTTTCTCTTAATTATAGGAGATATTTTTCCTATTTTTAGCTGAGATTAGTCCTTTACTTGCTCAATAGGTTCTCACAATTTTCATTCCGCCCTTTGTATCCTGTCTTCTCCTCTCTTCCAACATATTCCCTTCAACATTCAATTCATTCAGTCATTTCTCCCACTTTGAAAATGTTTTCTTGGCTCCATTGTCTTCCCCGGGAAGCATCTTAGTTTTGTTCCTCTTTATAGCAAAGCTTTGTGAGAAAAAAATAAATTATTCCCTATTGTCCCTTTAAAATGTCTCCCTCCAATTGCTCTTCTTTTTCATCTGAGCCATCAGAATTCGACATTTACCCCCTACAATGCCAACAAACCTGTTATTACACAAGTTATTTCTACTGTAGAATTCAGGAATCAGAGCAATATCCGGTAAAGGAGACGAAAAAGGACGTCAAAAAAAGCACAAAGAAAACCAGGGCAGAGCATTCTCCTAGGAACAGAAATAATTCAAAAGTGGAAAAAAATAATGGTCTGACTCACAAGCCATTGAGGAGAGAATAAGACAAGGCCTGGGAAATGGCCACTGGACTGAGCATCACGGGGCTTTCTGGGGACCCTCACAGGAGTGGACTCCACTGAAACAATGAAGTGAAAACTTTAACGGAGGCCATTCAAAAAGAATTGAAAGCGAGGAGCACGGCACTGTCCCCAAGACCATCCCCTGGTGGATTTGTGGCTGGGAGGATTCACAGAACTTTCTAGAGTTATATACACAGCTATGAGTTACTACACTAAAAACCTGCAAATAGCAAAGTGAGAACGTACAGAAGGTGAATCTAGGGAAACTAGCTGAACACTCCCCAACCCCTTTGTCCTCTGGAATCATACAGGGCATGTTCAATTCCCCACAGCAAGTTATGAGAAATCTTGCCAAATAGCCAAGCTCATTAGAGCCCCTAGATCTCAAGATTTTTACGGGGGGCTAGCCACTGAGGCAGCCTCTGTCTGATGTGTACTGAAGTACCAGTCTCCCGGACTAAAAGCCATTAATCCTTAATGGTGACTTTTTCTGCAGTTCAACTTCCCTTATAAGAAGGTCTTCTAAAGTCCTAAAGTCAGGCCTGCTATGCTAACTCCTTTCTGCACAGGAAGTAGCACATAAAGAACATTCCTTTTATGAACTCTGTTCCTAAGGGGATAAGAAAAATCATATGACGAGTAGAGGGAATATAAAGTGCTTTTGTAGTAGGAGTGAGAAAATGAGTGTTTGAATGCTTATAGGAACGATAACAGTAAGGATAGATAGAGGGAAGAAGACCGTGGGATGCTTGAATGGCAGGGAAAGGAACGCAGAGCATCACCAAAATATAAGCCTGGCTGTGATCCATGAGCACTTCAAACCTATCATATAAAATTTTATGATTCTCAATAACATAACATGTGTCTATCATAGTTACAAAGTTTTATGTTTTATTAACAAGAGAGTTCAGCATGGTCAAAACTAATATGATTAAATATTGAAAGTCAATAGCTTTCCTATTTAAAATCTTAGTACACTCATACGCTCCACATGATAATATTACTAGCAATAAATAGATATGAAATGTGAAGGACTTTAGTGGAAACCACTATAAAATATCACTGACAAGCATTAAAACAGACAAGTAATAATGGAGAAATATATCCAATGCTCTTCGAAAGAAAGACTGGTATAAAGGGCATGGTGGCACACCCCTTTTGTCCCAGCACTTGGGAGGCAGAAGCAGGTGGAGCTCTATGAAACTCTATGAGGTCAGTCTGGTTTATATTGCAAATACTAGGTCAGCTGGGGCCATAAGAAGACTGTCTAAAAAAAAAAGATAAATATGAGAACATTTTCCTGAAAATAATATAATCAAGTTTACTCATTCAAATAAAAACTCATTTTATAGAGAAGGAAGTTATTAGTTAAAAAATCATTGTTACTCAAAGCAAATTAAATTTATTGACTTATACCAAATCAAATTAGACTTAGTAGGAATTTAAAAGACTCAAGCATGGGGGTTGGAGAGATGGCTCCAGTGGTTAAGAGCACTTGCTTCTCTTCCAGATGACTGGAGTTCAGTTCCCAGCACCCATGTCTACTTGCAGACAACTGCTTGTAACTCACTCCAGGGAATTCAACACCCTTTTCTGGTCTCCACTAGCATCAGCACACATACATACACACACAAAAAAAAAATTAAAAACAAAATAATTTTTTATTTGAAACCCACAAATACAATACTCACTTATCATGGGGAGATCCCCTTGGTTAGATCCTCAGTACCACACACACACACACACACATACACACACACACACACAAAGTACAAATTGCAAAGAAAGATAAAAAAAGCTTTTTCAATATTATTTATTTTCTCACAAAGTTTATATATACATATATATACATATATATTAATTATAGGAAAATTCAGAAAATACATAAGGCAAAGTTTGAAAAATACAACTCTACAAATGTGAGGTCCATAAATTGCCATTCACTCACTACAATTTACTAAATCTCTTCAGGCTTTTTTATATTTACAATGCTTGATTTGTTGGTTCTGCTACACAAAACTTCACTACCATAGCTCAGTTAGGACCCCTAACCCAAGATGATTCAGTGTCTAGTTACCAAGTTCCTTTAACTGCAACTGTATAAACTAAAACTTTTGCCTCTAACTCTTTTGCCCGCCAAGTACTTTGTAAACAATGTATGTCAAGATCTTGACCTCAGCTGTGAGGCACTGCACATTTGTCACATAGCTCACACATAGCAAACCTGAAAACTATGTTACTACAGTACTCCAACTGACAAACCCCTGAAATTACACTTCACAAAAAAGGGGAAATTGAAAGAAGCAATGGGTCAAAAAAAAGTGAACGTTCAGAAGCAAACTAAAGTGATCATGTTAGAGGTTGAAATTCAAATCGATTGTAAAGGGAATCACAGAAGAGACAGCAGCTGCAGGAATTTTAAAATAGTCACCACTGGAAAAGAACTCCAGGAGTGCAATCTTTAACATAAGAATCTGGGATGAGAGATTGAAGATTTCCCACAAGAAGCAATGCCAATTAAAGTCTTTCCATCAAGAAAACTCAGAGCTATTTCCTGATATCGAAAATACAAAGGATTTTTGTGCTAGAAGTTAATTCGCATTTAACGTGGCCAACATGGCAACCTGGCCAAGACAGAGAAAAGATGTTTGCTCTGAGTCACCTACGTATCATTCAAAGCATTTTCGCCAATATTCTTATTTAGAAATAAAACCATTTATTATCAATACTTCTAATGTTTTACATTAGAGAATATTAAAAGATACTAACTTCATTAATTTTCATTTATATAGTAATTTAAATAGTGAGAAATCGCTTGCAAGATCATCTTTAGTCATCTACTACCATACTAAGGAAAGCTTGCCAGTACATGATATTTCTTCACTCTTCCCATTTTAAAATGTTTTATATATTGTGTATGGGTGTTTTATCTGCATAAACGTAAGTATACCCATGTTGTACAATGCCCATGGGGGTCTAAAGAGGGCACTGGATTTCCCTGGAACTGAAGTCACAGATCAGACGGTTGTTATCTGCCATGTGTATGCTTGTAATCAAATCTGGTCCTCTGCAAGAGTGACCAGGACTCTTAACAACTAAGCCATATCCCCTGCCCTTCGTCTCATTTTAAAGCTCTCCTTTTTCTTTTTCTTTTTATCTCTTGTTTCATTTACATCAGTCTACATACTGTAGCAAAAACAGAACCATCGTAAAATCATTTTGAATCTTATTTTTATCTATATAAAATACATTACTTTCAAGTCAACAAATGTAAGGGCACCTCACTGTGCATTTAATGAGTGTAAGATGTTCCATGAATTGCTATACTAATATTCATGCAAACTATGCATCCTTTCACAAGCATTTCAGTTGTTTTTGATGTAGTGAGATGCCTGGAAGCTAAAAGGTAGAAATGCTAGACTATGCATGCATATTTTTGTTATTATTGCTGTCTGCCAGCAATTGAAATATTATTCCTTTTTTATTGATATTCTGTGAATTTCATGCATTTTGATCAAATTTAGACTCCTATCACTCTCTAGATTCCCCCATTGGTTTTCATGAATTTTTATCATACATGTAAGACCTATTGAGTGAAGATGAGGTCCCTAAATGTCCCTCAGGGTCCATTCACTGGAGATGGTCACCCTCCCTAGGATCACTCCCTTAAAGAAAAACAATTTTTCCTCTCTCATGAGTCATCAGCTGCCAATAGCATCTCACCTAAGGTTGGAACCTCTTACCTATTTTCTCCCTTCAATGTTTCTGTCTAGTTCAAGCCAGCATGGATCTTGTGCATCCTGTCACCATTAATGTAAGTTCATATGAGTAACTCCAAGCTATCTGGAAAAATCTGTTTCCTTGGGATCTTCCACCACCCCTAGCTCTTACAGTTTCTCCACTCCTCTTCTGCAGGGGTCCCTGAACCCTGGGCAGCAGAGGTTTGATATAGGTATCCTACCCAGTAGCAAGAACTTTGCAATCTCTTATTCTCTGCACTTTGGTCAGTTATGATTTTTCTGGGTTAATCACCACCTGTTGCATGAGGAAGCTGCTCTAATGAAAGCTGTGATGTGCATTATATTCTTTCTGCCCACTGTTCCACTACATTCCCTGAGCCTTAAGTGTAGAGGTTGTATTGTAGATGAAGATGTCCCTAGACCACCATAATTTCTTATTATGTTCTAAACATGTATCCTTATATTTACAGACAAGTGTCTGTATATTTTTAAACTCGATGCATACTACTGAATATATTACAGAGCTGGGCTTCCAAATTTTCCACCAATTTACTATTCTTCTTGTGGTAAAGAGAACCCAGTTCTCAGAATCCACATCCGCACAGGGTACTTTTAATCTTTCTACTCTTTGCTAATCTGATGAGCAATTTTTTGCATGCTAATTAACTTGTTAAACTAAACTAAACTTGCATTAGAACAGTAAGCAAGAAGTAATGGAAAATTTCTACCTTAGGAAGTATAAATTTTAAGATCATTGAATTTAGGGATATGGGTTAGTAGGAACAAATGTCATCTCAGTCTTTTACAGACTAGAAAATAGAGGCTTGGGCTGGAGAGATGGTTCAGCAGTTAAGAGCACTGGTTGTTCTTGCAGAAGACCCCGGTTCAAATCCCAGCCCCCACATGGCAGCTAACAACCATCCATAACTCCAGTTCCAGGGGATCCCAGCACCCTCTCTGACCTGTAAGGGCATTGCACATGTTTACACTTACACACCTGCAGGCATAAAACTCATATACAAAAAATAAAAATAAACAAATAAATAAATGAAAATAGAGCCTACAAGAGGCAGAGAACATATTTTCGATTCTGTGTATTATTCTAAAAAACTGAGACTTTTAAGTAGCTGTTTAGGTGCCAATTATGAGCCACCTAGATATCTTTGTGTGCAAAGGTACTTCTGACATTGAGGGCCTTGAAAACAGAGTGCAGATATTTATTAAGGAATGGGCTTTTTAGTACAAGTATAAACATAACATAACTGAGAATGGACAGAAAGGAGAAAACATGTAATACAACTTAAGCTAAAAATAAGCAATGAAGTTTATTACAGAATGAAAGAGTTAAAAGTCATACCTTTAGCACAGCAGTAATTTCAAAGTTTAGCAATAACTTCACAGTTTATTTTGTTATGAAATGGCATCTTGTTATTTAAGAGATTTGACTAGCACATTAGTTTTTAATAGATAAAAAAGTATTAGTACTGTGAGTATTCAGATTTCTAATTTTTCTGAAGTCCTTAGAAGGTCTGATAATTTGAAAACTCTTTCTCATATGGCTGCTGTACAAAGGGGCTGAACAATAGATGTTTCCTTCACAGAAAGGCAAACCGCACACGTTCTGGTTCATCTTTTTTATTCATTTATTATTGCCTGCCTATCTTTTGCTTAAGAAAATAAATTAATCTCAAATTCCCTTAAAAATTTATATTACCAGGTGAAAGAAACAAAACCTCATTATGTAACCTGATTAATGTGTCAAATACACTTCAAAGGGACAGCAAATAAGTTTATCATGATCTTTGGACATTGTATTCCAGGAAATGATTTTTTTTTTCTCTTTTGCATTGTTCTACCCAGTTCTTTCCAAATACCTGCCCAAACAGATGACATAATGCTGAAATGTTCTGATTCAGTTCATGATTTAGAGGTTACATAGATTTCCACGGAATTTTCCATGGTCCAAAAAGAAACTTTGAAAGCTTGGTGTCAGCAGGATATTCTTTTTCACTAAGAACTTAAAGTCCTTTTGTGCATTAAACAGACAAATCTGGTTCACTTTTCTCTAAGAAAAATGTATATATATTCTACCTGAAGACACTCTCAATATTTGTAGATAAATATCAACATCCCCTGAGAAAGGCTATGCACTTCACCTTTAATTGTGAAATACTTGCTTCAGAATTGACTTATCTCTGACTAAATTATTTAAATATATATTTACTTAAATGAATATACTTGTAGCCTTCATCATACTCTACCTTCCAAAGTATCTATGAAACTACCAAAGGAAGAAAATCAAATCAAAATCAAAATATACAATCAGGGAGTGTATATAGTTCAGTGGTAAGGCACACTTGCTTAATAGGTACAAGGTCCCAGATTCAATACCCAATACTGAAAATAAAGAAAATAAAACTGTGTTATTGATTTACATAGTCTAATACTGGGAAAATTTTTACCCTCCAACTAATCTCAGTCTTGCTGAGATAATGCTGTAGCCATGTTATATTTCCCAAAATCTTTTAATTTTTTTATTGTGTATTTGCATTTTCTGTTTTTTGGGGTTTTTTTTGATCTTTTGAGTCAGGGTAACCCTGATCCCCAGCTGGCCTGGAACTTGTTATATAGACCAGGCTGTTCTCAGATCACAGAGATCCTCCTGCCTCAGCCTCTGAAGTGCTGGAATCAAAGGCATGCACCATCACACATTGATTTTTTTATACAATATAATTTGATGGTATTTAGATTCACTCCCACCTCCCCCAGTGCTCCCTGCCCAATTCAGTGTCCTTCACTATATATACCATATGGCCGATAGAGTTAGATTTGTGTCCCCATACGTCCTCAGCATGGGGCCATCCACTTCAGCATAGTCCATCTACCAAGTCCCATCCTCGAAAGACACTGATTCTCTCCTTCCCAGCAGCCATCAGCTACTAAAATTTCTTTAGGTTGGGTTGGAATTTCTTACCCATTGTCCCATGTCTGTGCTGGGATTTGTGTCTGGTTCGAGCTTGCATGAGACTTGTTCATGCTGTCACTGTTACCATGAATTCATAGGAGTAACTGACCAGCTGTCTAGAAAACTGTTTCTTGTGGCCATCCATGACCTGACCTCCAGCTCTTACTATCTTTCTGCCTCATCTTCTGCAATGATTCCTGAACCTCGGGAGGCAGAAGTTTGAAATGGCTTGTCATATTCAAGGATGAGCACTCTGCAGCCTCTTGTTCTCTGCACATTGGCCAGTTGTGGGTTTCTATGTTAATCACTATCTTCTGCATAAGGAAACCTCTCTGGTGAGGGTTGAAAGATGCACTCTTCTTATGTGTACAGGTTGTGTTGAAAATATGGCCCTGATGACAAAGAGTCTCACAGATAATTATTTTCTGCATTTGACCTGCTGTGGGACTCTCTGTTAGTCTCCATATGTTGCACAAAGAAGTTTCTTTGATGAGTTGTGAGAGGTATGTTTGCCTGTAAATATAAGAAAGCATATTTACAATACATTAAAAAGTTACCTTGGTCTAAGGCTGTGATAAAAGGAGGTTTTGTATCTTTGATCTATGACCTCTCCAGCCATGTGTTTTTGACTATGTTTACCGTACCTACAAATTTCATGATTTCATTCTTCTTTCCTGCTTTGTAGAACTTCATTGTGTAAATGTACCACATTTTCATGATCCATTTATCAGTTGAGAGATATTTATTTCTATTAATTAGTTATTGTGAAAAAGGACAGCAGCAAGCATGGCTATGCGCGTTATCTCTGTAGTGGAATGAGTTCTTTGGGTATCCGCCAACGAATGTATGACCATATCACATGGTAAATTTATTGTTAGATTTTTTTTGAGCAATCTCCATACTGATTTCCACAGTGATTGTACCAGTTTGCAATCCCACCAACAATGGATGAGGTGTTCCTGTTTCCTGCATCCACACTAGCATTTGGTAGGTCAGGGATGGTCCTATACTGCTTTACAAAACTAAGGATGAGGATCTAGAATCTTATCTCATGACTTCCCAGAGTCATCTGCTCAGAGGTAGGTGTATAGCTCTAAACTCTTGGTAGAGGAACCATTAGGAGATATGTATACCTCATAAAACAACCATAACCGAGCAAAGACAGGTATGTGTTCACACTGGCCTGGGAATTTTGTAAGGGGATTCTAGAACTTTAATTTTGAGTCTTATTCATTTTCTAATGATTATAAAAAGATAATGAATGATATTTAGCCTGCTTCCTAATAATGAAATAGAACCTGTTACAAAAATTGATAGAAACAAGAATAATCTAGAGTTAAAATGGTATCTTGTAGCTGCTTGACAAGAAAGCTTATTAATCAGGTTCATTTCCCCTTGAGAAGTACATTATGTATTCCTTGATAGAGGCTTATATTTTATTTTTTGACTTGCTATAGTTACTTGTTTATTAATTGTCAGGGACTCTTGTCTTCATCATCTTTATAGATGCTGTATGGTAACTAGCTCCCTGGTATGCCCAAAGCACTCTCCGTGAATGTCATTCTGTTGACTGATGTGTATAGTGATTGATTGGATATCCTGTTCATGCTCCTGATTTTTGTGGGTAGATCTCTTTCATCCATCAAGTTGATCACAAAGTTCCATTAGCACTGATGAATATCTGTTATATTCACCCTTTGCTCTTTAGCTGTCCTTCTGTAGATTAGGATTAAGGACAGGGCAACTCTCCTTAGACTTCCGTAATACCATTCTAGTGTCTGCCACTGATCATACCCAGCTCCAGTCTTTCTCCCCACCCACCATGGTCTTCCTAGTACTCAAATATCACTCCTTTAAATCCTGTGTTCACCTTCAACATATCTAACTTCATTTCTCCTCATGACCTGTGATTCTTTTATATATTCCAGCATTAACAACATCTTAATATTCCAGCTCTTAGACATTTTCTTTTATTTTTTATGTGTATGTGTTCTGCCTCCATGTATGTAAATGTATCATGTGTGCAATGTCCATAGAGGCCAGAAGAGGGTGTTAGAGACCCTGGAACTGGAGTTATAGACAGGTATGAGCAACCAGTACTTGTAAATCTCCATATCTCCTCCAACCTTTCAGACACTTTCTTGACATAGCCTGTTGCTTTAATCTGGAATGGCTCTCTCCCATGTGACCGTATGTCTGAAAAACTCCCATTCATCCTTCCCAACTTTAAAATGTCTCCTCTAGAGTCCTCTTTCTATACATCTCAGTGTATCATTCCATTTCATTTGGGAATGTATGCTGTAATGGCATTTCATCTTAAGTATTTTTGTACTTCTAAACCATAAATTTCTCCAGAGAGTCAGCCCTCTCTGTTCTTATTTGCACTTCTGAAACTTGATAATAATAAATGGGGAAAGCTTGCATCTGTAAGGTATCAGTTCACTTTGGTTGAATGTAAAAATGTATGAGAGCCAAACAACCATGGCCTTGACAAATTCATTCATTCATTTATTCACTGATTATGAGCATCTGAAAAATGGGCACACTCATATTTTTGAAGTGTGGGGGAAGCCTAGTCAAACTTAAAGCCAGGTGTGAGGCCGGAAGTACTGAAAGCCAAGCTTACTTACCTCAACATCTTGCTTAAAACCAGCTATGTAAGTACAATAACAATATGACATGGCACATATTTATCACTTAGCCACTTTTTAAGCACTTACGGTTTTATAATCTATTCATCATAGTTTAATCATTATAAAATTTGGGAGAGTTTTCTGGGTTATAATCTTCCCCTAATTATGGACAACAGAACTGAGGTTTAGAAAGCTTAAGTAACTTGTCTAAGATGACGTGCCTTGATAGCCCTGCTCCTGACGCCTGCCTGTTCCATGCCTCCAGTCAGGTACTTTTTGTACCTTCCACTCTGACTGTGGCCCCAGTCAATGACTTGTTTCGGTTAATGGGATATGAGAGTACATAATACTTTCAGAAGTAGGACAAGACCCTGTATGACTAAACATGTTCATATTCATCTCCTTATCTTCAGCATCACCATGGAAAGAAACTGCCTAGGCTAGACTGCTGCCCTAGAGGGAGGAAAAAGAAACACCTGGAACACACTACCGCTCAGTCATCCCAACTAAGACTTTATAGACAGCCACAAAGTAGGCATGTAAGAGAATTCAGCTAAGAATGTCCAGCTCAGGCGTGGTGAACCTGCCCTCAGACTCATGAGGTAACTATATATTTGTTGTTTTAAACTACTGAATTTGGAAGTGGTTCTTTATAGAGTGTTCTTACAATGATCTACCTGGTGTACGAAAGCAAAGCTAGATGGAGAGAAGGTGATGAGGAAGGCTTACAGCAGCTCTTCTCTACAGACGTTCACTCTGAGGAGGTACATTACTCGCTGAGCACATACACTAGGGCAGAATATATCCAATGGAAAGTGCTCTCATTTTCCTATATTTCCTTGAAATTAACCATTTCAAATAACTCTGTGACTTATTAGTCAAGAGTACAATAATATTTTTATATATTTTGGCCAGGCTGTGATTTTCAAGCTTCCAAATTATCATTATTAGAAAAAAAATTTTATAGAACATTATTTCAGGTTATTTGATATTGAAATTTAGAGTTCCAGTGAAAGTGATGAACTGCCCAGATCAAGGCAATCACTCATAAGAGATTACATGAAAGTTTCTGGGTCAGCAGTGGTAGGCATGAAGGCATGGACAGAGAAGTCAATAGCACATACGTGTAAGCCCAGAAAAGAGACACTTACAAGGCCCAAGGCATGACCTAAAATATAGAATTGGGTGGAATTTAGTCATCTGGATCAATGTGGGGATGGGAGTGGAGGCAGACACAGTAGAGTAGAGTCTAAATACAAAGAACATTTTTAGTAGGACCTGGATATGGCTTTCATGAAATGAGAACAGAATGTTTGTTCTGGAACAATCTAGTCCCAGTGTGTGGGAACGGCCTCTAGGTCCTGGGAGGATGAAGAAAGAGGCAGAAAGATGCAGGGTTGCACTAAATGCAATTTGAGGGGGACTTACTGACAGAAGTCTAATTCTGGGCAACATCAAGACCAAGTGGATCCCCACAATTTGGGTCAGAAAGATGGGGGCTAATAAAGTGGTCATGATAAAATTTTATCCTTGCTGGAATGTGGCTGAATTATCTCCAGCTTCTGTCAGAGCAAGACACATTCCTAGCACCAGGGTACAGTCATAAAACTCCACATATCTGTCTAATCATTTTCTTTACTTATAGCGTATTGGGTACCTATGTAAGGAAAATTAACTAGTTTTAACCAGGGGCCACCATGGCGCCAATGATACAAGATGGCTATAGACATGTCAGACTGAAGCCATACAGTTCTCCTTAATAGCTCTTGTACTTTTGTGTACAGGTCATAACAGTGTAGACACAGTTATAACTCAGAAGATTGGAACCCAGGATTCTAATATGATGTGCATCACACTTTACTGAAGTGAACAGAAACAATCCTGAGAAGGTTTCTGTAGTCTTCATGGATTATTCAAAATAAATGGATGACTTTGAGGCAGGAATTAAGTCCTTGTACTTATGTAGGAGGGAACTAGGATCAGAAAAATTTAGTGTTTAAAAGTTGCTATTTAACCTGAAGGCTAATGATACCAAGAGACTTGAGTTCCAATTGTTAAAAATAAAATAGCTCTAGGATGTGCTATGATACATAACACAATGACTGTGATGAAAAAGACAGATAATACCAAGCTTGGACAATGATAAAATGCCAGAACTCTTCCCTCAGTTCTACAAGACTGTAAACTGACACAACCACTGACTGACAACGTCAGCTATGGCAGAATATATTGTTTCATCAAGCACTCCTATTCCTAGTATAAACTCAAAAGTAATACGTATCCATGATCACCATATATTGGGATGTTCACAGCACTGATATTCATAAAAAGAATGGGAAATGATTCCGATTTCCATCAAAAATCAAAAGAAAGAATATTTTGAAAAGCACACACGTGGGCTAGAAGTATGCAGCTAAAAATCTACAATGCACAATTATACTCAATCATTTAAGTGGAACTCATGCATTAACAGAGCAAAAGACAAAAAAGGGCGGAGCCTACATAATTTCCTGTGCATCTGACTCTAAACCAAGCAACATGAACACACGCTATGAGCAGGGACAATGTTGGTTATCCTGTGGAAATGGGCAGTGGTCGCTGGAAGGAGCGTGGGGTTTGAGGAGAGTGATCATGCTCTGTCTCTTCAGCTAGTTGCTGGGTCCATAGCTGTCTTCAGGTCATGAAAATGTATTGACTTACCACTTATAATTTATGCACACTTTTCTATATGTGTGATCTGCTTCAATAATTTTTAAGTGAAATTAAACTACAAGTTAAACTACTGCACGGTGACGACAGTGTGGCTGCCTTATAGTGGCGCCTCACATCTTTTTTGCTGAATTAGAAAATTATTGAATTTTAGCTCTCACGATTTAAATATGGGGTTAAAGATACCTCTTCTGACTACTTAAACAGTTGAGTTAAAAAAATCAAGTGAGGTACTGGGCTTAAGTAAAAGAAACTTTGTAAACTATGGGAATGTACACACAGGGAACAAAAACAAATGGTCTCCATTGTAATGTTTAAATGATTTTGCATCATTAAGGAACAGTTCCTTTTGCAAATGATAGTGATTTAAGTGTTTTGGATCAAGTTTTTTAAAAAAGGTTTGTCAACTATATAATGATCTTTAATGTACCCAGATTGTTGCTTTTGTTTCAGAAAACAGAAAGTTACATGATAGCTTGTAAATGGCATATTCAGTTTCACACGCTGAGAATGCTTGAACAACGAATGGTCTACATACAGTGCAGGAACTCAGATCTAATGGCATCAAATGATACATAATTTGATTCATTCAACCACATTTCCAGAAATTAATCACTGAGTGTCAGTATCTTTCTATACTTCATGAGTCACTACATCAAAAGAAAACTGCCCTTTTTGCTGTAGCTCTACTAACCAATGATAGGTGGTTCTTTCGATTTAGCATTTCAATCCAGTGCTCAGCATCTGGAAACATTTTAAAAGGTCAGACTGCTACTCCCTTATTCAATTTAATAAAGTTTCAAAAACATAATGAGCTTCCTTTCTGGCCTGCTAACATGCTTAGAATCACCTTTGGAAATCAATAGAAACTTTGCTTGTTAGAGTAAAAACTGGAAGTTAAAGATTACCAGAGGAAATTGGGATTCCTGACCTACAGCATCCTCTTGTCCAACTGATGTGGTTTCTCTAGATCACAGTTCCTTCTTTGGGTCACCACAGAACTTGAGGAATGACTATTTCGGGACGGAGAATGCTGCTCTGTGTACTGTGTTTAGCAGTTATTCAGCTCTGCATCCTTGTGACAGAAACCTGGAGTAATCAACCTAATAAAAGGTTTATTTCGGCTCAAAGTTTTAGAGATTCTATCTGTGACTGGCTCACCTGTAGCAAGCAGCTCTGCTGGCACCATTGTCTTCAGAACTCCTTCAAGGCATCCACACTTCCAGAGAATCTTTCCAAGACGTTCTGGAAAGAGGATACAAAGTTTCTTGCATAGAGGGTACAGCTTAGCTTGATATTTTTGCCTTGCTGTCCCCTAGGCATGGAGGGCTGCTACCTGGTATATGTGTCATTAAAGCGTACCTGTATCAATGGTATTGAATTTTGAGAGAAGCAGGGAAGGCAGGAAATGTAAACATGGGGAAGAAGGTAACCCCTCTGGGGAATGAAGATCTTATTCAGATGTGCCTAGGAAGGGACTTGATTCTGCTGCTGTGTCTCTATCTACCCAAAGATCCTGGTACTATATGTACACTAGACTTCCAGTCACCAGCTATTGAGCTTCCTTTCTTTTTCTGGCCACAGAACCATGTCCTACCCATGATGTGGATGGAAGGAAGGTGGAGGAAATTAGTTTCTCTGAGAGCACGCCACAGTCTTTGATGAATGTCAGTTGCTGGCTAATGATTCTAGTTCCCTTGTGACTTGATGAATTGGAATTCATGCATAATGATCCCTGCTCCTCCCGCCCTTCATCAGGACATCCCTGTTGAGTGTGGTCCATGTCTGTTCCCACAGTCCCCAGCGGGGGCACGTGGTGCTTGGTGACTTCCAGTCATTGTTTCACTTCCCTACTTTGCCCCCAGCATTCTCTTGACCCACTGCCAAATAAACCCCTCTCACTTGGATTCTATTTGAGAGCTTGATTCTGTGGAAAATCAGTGCAAGGAGGTCTGGTGGTATATGGTGATCTTCTGTCACATTGGCATCCTGTACTCCTCAAACCAGGAAGTCTACCTTGGGAGTATTGGAACCTGTAGGACCTCTAGTCCAAGTTCTTATTTAATAGGGAAGGAAGAGCATCTTCTCCAGCTACATACAAAAAGTTTAGTCTTTCTTCATTATGATCATTTGCACAGTGTTAAACCTTTTCAAAAGGGCAAACAAGCATAGCATAACCAGGTAATATTTTTTTAGTCAATTTTTTGTAATTTCCTTATGTTGCTACAATATATTGTACGGTGATTCAAAGCTCTATGAACTGTAATTTGCTAACCTAAGGTTATAATCTAGCAACAAATAATTTACAATGCCTGCTTAAAGACAAAAAGAAAAAAAAAAAAACACTCTATAGGACTCTGTAACTCCACAGGCACCAATACAAGTAATCCTAGAGATGAAAACACACTTTTTTTCTGTCTTAAACCAAAGCTTAGTCATATTGCCAATTGGTAAAGTAGAAAGCTTTTCACTGTAATGCTTGGGTTAAAGGATCTTTGTATGTTTTCCTCAAAAGACAACTGAGAAAGTTTTACATAGTGAATTGAATTATCAACTATGAAGAAAAGTAATAAGAAACACACGTGAATGACAAAGGCTCCAGTGGTCAGTGAGCTAGCACATATTGTCAATATCTGCAAATGAACATTTTATCTCTTTGAAATTAAATTTGGAATTTTAACAAAAATGTACAGTATTTACAACCTTTTAAGAACTCAAGAAAGTACATAAAGTTTTTTCATCCCATTGTATCTATTTACTGTTTGTTGATCAATATTATATTCATTTTTCTTAATTAGCCACAATTTCAGGTTAAAGTGTAAAAGTGATTGAAATAGCATAATCCTTTTAAAGGAGATACAAATAAAACTTAAAGGAGAAATCCAATTTTAAAATGTTTGACATTGTAAAAGTAATGGCAACATTGCAGAGTAGCCCAAGGGGGGAAAAAAAAAACCACAATAAAACAGGACTAGATTAACTGCATACACCTAAGCATGTAGGATGCCCTAATCCCTGCACCCATGTTCTCTGGAGGATCTCCTACCCTGAGTCCAGTCTTGCCCATGGGATGAGCTTTGGTCACTGAGACAGTGACAGCTTAATGTAAGTACTTGAAAACATGCCTGTGCTTTCCTGTCCCACTAGTCTCTGTCAGTCAGCACACTAGCCCAGCTTTGTACTTAGTTCAGTGACTGGCTTCTAAGTGAGAGCACCTGGAGCAAAGCTCATCTGAGACTCTGCTAGAACTACCAGACTCCAGGTGACTTGACATCTAAGAGTTGTTGCTTTAGAGAGTTCAAGGTGAAGTCAGCGGTGAGCTCCATAGAAGCAAAACCACCCAGCAGACCAATAGATTTAAGAAGGTAATAAAAGATGAGAAAAGACTTAACATGCTAAGGCAATGGAGTCATGCATATTTTTGCTTTAGAATAAACATGAGGCATGTGGTCATAGTCACTCAGGTCATCCTGACCTAGTACAGCATGTTTCTATGGGCTTCTTGATGTCATAAAAGTAATAAATAACTTCAATGAGAAAACCTTTTCCTGTTATGTACCTAACCTAGAATGTGTAGCATAGCTGACTGAGGATGTCCTGTGCTGTTCTTATTAACCATTATTGTACCAAATGGTTTGCTGTAACATCCTTGTTTTTTTTCTTTTAGACTATGAAAACCCAGACCTCTTAGAGCTATTTTGGAAGCAATTATTCTGGGCCAATTTATTCATGTTTTTTCCCTAATGGCATTCCACATTTTGGCTTGAATAAACTCTTTGTTCTTCTACTTGATATGTCTCAACTTGCCTATTAAGTTGACAGTGATTGATTTAAAACCACTAAGTCTTAGGGTGGTTAGTTACTTGGTACTTTTAGCTCTACATGATGTATTAGATGTAGACAGTAGATAATTTCTGGAGTAGAAAACAGGTGGGAAATACCATGAATGCAGGTTGGTTCTTAGACGTATGCTACAGCATATTAGACACAAGAGATAGCATACCAAATACACATAAACATAGTCTACTAGAAAGAGCTCATGACCCACTGCCCATCCCCCTCCTCATTCTCACTGGGGTCATCTACATAGCCTACTCTGATCTGAACTCACACTTCTCTCAGTCTCCCTGCTGTTTGCTTGGGTGTTGGGATAGCAGGTGGGGGTTCCCTTAACTACCTACTATCTTAGAAGTACTTTTCTTATTATGAGATTTGCTAAAGACTTTTAGTATGAAAAAATCCTGAGAACAACAGGACTCAAGTGAGACCCCAGGAATGGAGACTGCTTTTTCAAATAAAGACACTGGAGCCCCAGCAGACGTGGAAAGGCGTCTTAGAGCTCTGTTGTTCCAGTAGGAGCAAGTTCTAGTTACTTTTCTGTTGCTGTGATAAAACAGTGTGACCAAGGGAACTTTTATAAGGAAGCCCTCCTCTCGTCCAAAGGGCAAGAGTCTACCATGGCTGATAGGCATGGTGGCCACAGAAGTCACTGGAGAAAGAACAGAAGCCACATGCTCACATCTTCAAGTAGGCACAGAAAGCAGACATAACTGGAACTCTCACAAGGTTTTAGAATGTTCTAAGCCAGGCCCCAATGACAGGTTTCCTCCAGCAAGGCCACACCTTCTAAGACCTCCAAAAATAGTACCACCAACTGGGGACAAAATATTCAAATACTTGGAGCCTATAGGGGACGGTCTCATTCAAAACACCACAAATCAGAAACCACTGGGAATGCCAGTGTCATGAATCCCCTTTGCAGGGGAGTTTTACTACCACGAATCAAAAGATGGAAAAGATCATTTTCACCTCTGTAAACAGATAATATCACAAGACTGTAGTCTCTTATTGTCCAGGCACAGTGGCACATAACTATTACCCCAGCTACTTGAGAGGCTGAGGTAGGAGAATCAACTGAGCCCAGGAATACAGCCTGGGAAACATAGCAGGAACTTGTCTCAAATAAAATAAAATAGGTCATTGAAATAAGTAGAAAAATAAATTGTGGGTTTTCTCTTGGGTTTCGGTAGAAATCCACTTGTTCTTTTTCTCTCTCATAAAGTACTGCATATTAACTCACATCTTTAGATATTTAGAGTCCTTCTTTTTGTGTGAGTTGTTATATACATATGAATAAACTTTATTTTCTGATTCATCTTTAAAATTCGGTTTAATTCACAGGTTCTAAATGATAAATGTAAGAGGGGAGATAAAAGGATTTTCCTCCCTGACAGAATTTACACAGAAGTGTCACTGATCAATAATTCATGTCAAGTGCTGGCATTAGATCGTGACCCCAAATCATCCATGTTTCATTTGAACTCGTGACCACATTAACAATGCAACAGAATTTTATTACTAAGTATTAATTGTTTTAAAATATATTAGCTATGTCCACTTACAATGAATGGTATATACATCATATCATTAGTACATTTCAGCCTGATTTCAGATGCTGATATATTTGGGCAAATAAATATGAGCAAAACAAATGTTAGAACAATTGCTACTCATTTTGTAATATCAAAGATTTGAGAATAATTTTGAAATGTATATTAATGAGCTTTGTCTCAAATTTTGCTACGTAGTAAAATAACTTTTAAAGACTTCAAATATCAAGGCGGTATCCCGCTCAAATTCTCTAGAATTGTGGAATTATGACATAGATATGAAAAGTTTCAAATTTCTCAGGTGATTCCACCAGCTAGCCACCAAGGAGAACTAAAGACTTAGTCGTGGATCTGCATTGCTCAATATGACTGCCAAAGTGACTGGGAAGGTTTTAAGATATGGCTATTCTAAATTGAGATGAGTTGTCAGTGAAAAAGACCACAGCAGATACCAAAACTGTAGAATTAAGAAAAGTAAAATATATCATTTAAATAGTTTATATTTATTATGTTGGAGTAATATTTTGATATATTTAATATAAGACATTACCAAAGCTAATTTTCTCTCTTTTTACCTAGTGGGATGCCTGTGATTCCAGCACTTGGGAGGGTGAGAAAGGAAGACAGCTAGTTCTAATCAGTCTGGACTATATAACAAGTTCTAGGCCAGCCTAGGATATAAAATGAAATCCTGTTTAAAAAACAAACAAACAAAACAAAAACAATTATGCATACCCAGTCTACAAATGTTACTACCAAGAAATTTCTGTGTGCTAAGCAGCAGTGATATATATTACCCCACTAAAGTGGAACTGTGACATGGAAATAAATATTTTAATGTTTACACCATTAAAACAAAAACAAAAACAAAACAAAACAAAAAAAAAACTGGCCTAATGAAGTAGGTGCTTATTGTCAAGAAAACTAAATCATTTCCCCTGGGAGAGCCAAGAAAAAAAAATTAGCTCAATAGAGAGCTTTTACCTTTTTATTATTGTTCATGCAAAATAATTTACAAACATTTAATTTTTATGATTATACTAATTAGCATTTTAAGTATTATACCTATAGGAAAGTTCATGTGGGATTTGAGAAACAAGTGTAAGAGCATGTACAAAAGTCATCTCACTGCTTTTGTTTTCTTTGTTTATTTTGCATTTTCGGGTTTTGTCTCTTTATGTGTTTGAGATGAGGTCTTGCTATGTAGCTGAGGCTTGCGCTGAATTTTAAATCCTCTTTTCTCAGCGTCCCAACTGCTGAGATTATAAGCATGTGCCACCAAGCCTGGTGCCATCTTCTTAAAATACCATTTCAGACACATTTTGTCAATGTAGTAAAATATTAAAAGAAAGGAAAGTAGAACTTGTAATGAATTATCAATACTGGATATGCTAATCATTCTGTGAAAGCTTGATCTTTTCATAATTAAATATACCTTAGCAAGAATCTCCTACAGTGCTCTTTTCTGCTGAGTAAAGACATAACATCCTACTGTGATATGGACTCAAGAAAAGGACTTTTAAAGTAGCATTAATAAAAGAAAGACCAGGGAAAGACAGGGCTGCATCTGACTCAAATTTAAAAGTAATATCAAACCTTTGGGAATTAACACATTGCTTAAATTTGTAAGGCACCTTTCCAAATTCTATAATGTTTAAAAATTCTGGCCAAGCACATGTTTTAACTTATTTCACAGCTTCTATTATTACCATTATTATTCATCAGATGATAATTTTCATCCAGTTGAGGTCAATTTTATTAAAACTCACTCTTCCTTTTCTAATACAAATTACTATAGATTGATTTATTTCCTGGTTGCTCTTACAAAACTCAGGAAATGGAACTATTCAAAAAATTTTATAATGAGATAGCCTGATGATTTAAAGGTTACTAAAATGCTATGTATTTTCCCCCAATCATTTGTTTTATCTTAGTTCTGTGTTGGAGTACTTCATGGTGGAATAATTTACTCTTAGTCCAAAATGGAAAAGAATGTTCCCTCAAAACAGCGCTGGTCACAGAACTAATAGAATGGTTGGTCATCTCCACCTAGAAATAGCTTCCAGCTCATTGTCCTCTTATCAGTCCCAACCCGACCCAACCTTTTGTTATGGTCATGATAGTTTCCCTATATTTTTGTTATAAATTTCCATCAAATTGGAAGAACTATGACTTATTATTTTAAATTTAAATTCTGCTTTAAACTAAAGAACCAAGACAACAGAAGAAGAAAAAAAGGAAGAAGAGGTTTTAGGTCTCAGTGAGCTGTAGTTTTGACTCATCCTGTCTCCCAGAATCTCATAATCTCAGAAGCAGAGACCCATAGAATGAGAATGTTAATTTATTAAATACTGATCAACTTCAATGAAACATTTTAAAAGATTCTGAGATACCTCATTAGCTTTCACCAAACAAAGGTGAGGCCATCATTAGAAAGCTAGCCCCTGGCACCAACTGTTTGATGACATACAATTGGCCAAAACATCCCCCTTAAGGCTCTTGTTACATTCTGCTAAATTATAATCAGGGTTCATTTTCTTAGACCATTTGAAAACTTCCCTAAGAACTGGGCACCGCTTAGTAAAAATAATTGCAATATTCATAGAATAAATAGAATATTTTAGCCATTTTTGCATGCTGCCCATAGATATTGGGTTCCCCAGAAGGAAATCAATAAAAACACTGATATAGATTGATTGATACTGCTCTGTGAGATTAGGAATAATTTCAGAAGTAAGGTCTTCCTAGATTTCTTTCTTTGTGTTAACAAGTAGGATGAATCGAATCACAATAGAAATTAGAATAAAATGCTTGGATTTGATTTTGTATTTCTGCAACTGTGTTTTAGCACATACTTAGGATCTATTCTTAATAAAGGCTTTTTAGGCAATTTATTTATAAGCAATTAAAGTATACACATATATCATCTCAGCGTGTCAGAGCTATGAATATCAAATTTTTCTTTTGCCAGTTAAACAGAGTTAACTGTTTTCATATTTATTATCATTATTCAGTGAATTAGGAAAATGCTTTAAAAGTGCAAATACCCACCCTTTCCTTCTTTTGGATTTTGCCCAAATACTTGTCATTTATTCAGCTTTTGCCATGTATTGGATATTTTACAAATGTTAGTTTAAATTTTATCACCTAGCAGGTTAAAAATTATAATGCTTGATTTTTCAGATGAAAATTATTTACATAATGTTATTCATAAATTTCCATATTGTATTAACCAGAGTCACATAGAGATCAGAATCAACTGAATTTTACACCTACATATTAATTACATATATGCATTAAACCACAATGTTGAAATGATCCAATTGGTTTTTAATAGTAGTCCATACACTGAGTAGCATCCAGTCTCTTAAATAGAAAGATGGTCCTACGAGTTAAACAGAGTGAATTTTACAGGCAAAAGAAAAAGAAAGAAAAAAGTAGAGGAAAGAGGGGTCAGGAAGGAAATAGAGAATAGATTATTTAAAGGCTACTTTCCTTAGAGGGATGTAACCCAAATTGTCTGATTTAATAATCATTCCTATCCTGATTTGTCAGAAGGTCCTACCTCACAAGTAAAGAACACTAGTTTTAATTTGTTTATGTGAAACTTTAATGTAAGTGACTCTATTTTGGATTTCCTGTTTTACTTTAACATGCATGTTACATATGCACATATGTGTTCATGTTAGAGAATACATGCATATGTATATACATATACATATATATTCAAAAGATTATGAGATGGGGGATATGCCACATGCATATAGGAGCAACACTAGATGTACTCAGTAGGTTTTATATAGTTCTGTGGGCATGTGTGTGCGCATGTGCATGCGTGCATTCGTGTGTGTGTGTGTGTGTGTGTGTGTGTGTCTACATATAACAATAATAAATACAAAAGAAGAAGTCAGGAATGGAGGTGTGGACTAGAGGTGCTGAAGGGAGTCGAGCGATGGAAATGATGTAAATATATAGTGTACTAATACATGAAAATTTTCAAAGAAATAATGAAATTTAAATTTAAAGTAAAAGGAAATAGCAGATTCCAAATCTGCAAGGTTAGGCTTTCAGGCTGGAGACCCTGGGAAGAGCTGCCCAAGACTAACCACTGCTAGAATTCTTGTTGATTTAGGGGAGTCAATTTTCTGGTATTAAGGCTTCCAGCTGATTAGATAAGTCTCACAAAGAGTAAAGAGAGTAAACTGCTGTATTCAGAACTACTGATGTAAAGGCCAATGTCATCTAAAACATACCTTCACTGAACCATAGACAGTAACGTCTGATCGTGTGGAAATTATTTCTAGAAAGTTGACCCATAAAATGAACTGTTACCCAGGTAAATATGATTCCATGTTACAGATGGTAATGATGAGGCTCAGGGATATTAAGTAGTCTGGGCACTAACAGGCCATTTATTTTGGGCCATGTGCACTCCATGCAGTTTTGTTTTCTAAAGCCCAAGTGTCTTCCTTCTATAGTCCAAGTGTCATCTTTCAAATTAATTCTTGTTTAATTGCACAGAAACATGCTCTTACAGGGACAAACTCATATTAAAAGAAGTTCAAAGAAGTATTCAGTGACCAAGACTGTCTATTTTAGAGGTGTCTTTTGTCTGCTGGTAAACCTTCACAAGGATCCTGGTCCAATGCTATAAGGAAGGTGCTTGCCAAGACACATCTCTCTACTCTTAAAGAGCAGTGAGTCATTTATCTCTCACAGTCTCTGGAAACTTTTCCATCCTTAATTCTAATTGCTTGTTTGTTTTTTAGTTTTTTATTAGCATATATTACTGCATAATAATGGGTTCATCATGAAATTTTCATGAATGTATATAATACATTTTGCTTATTTTTTTACCATCAAAACCCCTTTGTTCCTGCTGATACAGCCTTCCTCTTCCAAACACTCTGTTGTCCTGTGAAGACACAGTCATATCTTTGTGTGTGTGTGTGTGTATGTGTGTGTGTGTGTGTGTTTCATGAAGTTTAGTTAGGGTTACTCATAGGAGCATAGGTAAGGTGCTATTTACCAAATAACCTTATCATTGGTTATAGCACTAAAAAAGGTCTCTTCCTCCCACTATCTCCCCACCCCCATGACAGAATGTTGATGTCCAATCTTGTGCAGGCCTTGTGCTATTAGTCACAGGAGCTGGGATTTCAAGAGGGCAAGGGTATGCTGTGCCCTCGAGAAAGCACTCCACAGTACTTCACCCCTTCGTTCTGCTCTTCTAGTCTTCTGGTTCCTTTTCTGTGATGTTTCCTGAACCCTAGAGGGGTGATATAGATATCCCCTCAAAGCTCAGTTTTCTGATTACTTTCACCAGTTATGAGTCTCTGCAGTAACTGCTGCCTACTGGAAAAATGAAGCTTCTCTGACCAAAGCCGACAGCAGCACTGATTTATGAACATAAATAAACAATATCTATTCAGGTGTGTTAGCATATACCTTTAATCCCAGTACTCAGGAAGCAGAGGCAGTAAGATCTCTGTGTCAAGGTCAACCTGGTATAGATTGAGAGTTCCAGGTCAGTCAGGCCTACAAGGAGACCCTGTCTTAAAAAGAACCCCAGACATAGATAGGTAGATAGATAGATAGACGATAGATAGATAGATAGATAGATAGATAGATAGATAGATAGATAGCAATTTAACAGGCACATCATTTTCAGTTTACAAAACCACAGCAGTAGCTTCTGGACCAAGGCCTATGGCCTCACCAGCCAGGGGCTTCTGACCAGGTTTACAGTACCAGATGGAAATTCCCTCCTGTGGAGCAGGCCTCAAATGCAATTTGGGCAGTTGTTTACCCCATAACAGACTTGCTACTATTGCATCAGTGGTCCTGTTTTGCCTGGCCAGTGGCTATTGTAGCATGCAGGATCCACAGCTAAGACTGTTCAATGACAGTTCTCACCCAGCTGCCTGAATAGCACCTTCTGGTACAATGAAGGCTAGCCAATGGGGAGGACGCTTCCAGATCAGTTCTAGCTTGACGTCTATGTTTTATGAAGAAAGCATGTGTCGTGTCTTAAGCAAAAGGGTCCTTAGTGAGCAACTAACAGCGGTAGCAATTATCTATATTGTTTATAAGCGTCAGAGCCTCCCTGACCAACAACTCTTAGGGAGGTAGCCCACCCTTGATACCCTCCCATTTTTGAAGCCAACATTTGAATTTAAGACTCCACTACTTCTTACATAGAAGATAGCTACTACATCTCAAGACAGTATCTACCCGACAAAACCACGATTCCTTTCTCTCATTTTAAGCACTTTCCAGTTACCAGCTAAATAAATTTAAGCATTAAAGATTATTTGCAGATGAGCTTCAACCACACTACCAGCTGCTATTTTGACCTTTCGGTGCGAGCAGTCAGGCTATTCTTGACACTGAGCATTCAAAAGCTCACGTGGTCTTTGATACCTTTGCTACTTGCGCTTTGTGTTCACTCCCTTGCAAGGTGAACTAACTCCATCTCTGCCTGTCTTTCCATCAACTACGTTTTCATGATCTCTTCAGCCAGCAGCTGCTCTCCTTTCCCATCACTTGAGTGCAGTTAATATTTGCCGTTTAAATGCTGACTGATCTCTTATGTACACACTCATGTATCCAAGACACAAGCTGGAATCAGTGCCTGAAAGGAAGTTCTAAAGTCAAATACAATATGTCTCCTGCTCCGGGAGAATGCTCTGTAGCCTGCAATATAAATGCTCAATAAGTGTTCAATGTCGGATGTGATAAATGAACCTGAGAAGAAGGCTGCAGTAGTCAAATCAGGGCCCAGTGGCCACCATCCACCACTCTCTGCTCCGGGCCACAGGTTCAGGCACCCCTCCCACCCGACCCTGGCCTCAGGGAGGGCCGCGCACTGCGCATGCCTCGTCTTCCAGGGCCGCCTCCGGGGGCGCTGTCCGCCCCGCCCCGCCCCTCCTGGCGCTCCGGCGCGCGCCCGCGGTCCCGGGGAGCGTGCCCTGCGTGCGGGTGCCCGCCTAGCCCGCCGGGCGCTGGATCCCTGAGTGCCCGGGCCAGGGCCTGAGGAGCGGGCACCGGGCCGAGGCGAAGAGCGGCGGCGGCGCCCGAGGCCTCGAGGAGCGCGGGCGGTGAGTGCGGGCAGGCGGCGGGCGGCGGGCGGCTCTGCGCGTGCGCGGCGGAGCGCCGGGGCCGGAGCGCGCGCCCGGCGGGCTGGAGGGGCCGAGCTGCGGCGGCGGGGCCGGGATGCGGGGCGCCGGGTCCCCGGCGGGGCGGGGCGGGGCGCGGACTCTCGCGGCTCCGGGTGGTCGCTCCGGCGGAGGGCCAGGCCCGGGGCTGCAGGCGGGACCCGAGCAGGGCCGGACGAGCTGGGCTGCGACCGGCTGGGCGCCGCGGGCCGCGGGACCTCGGCGGGGATGGAGGTCTGGGCGGGGGCCGCCACCTGCGGGGAGCGAGTCCCGGGGCGTCCCCTGCGCGCCCTGCGCGTCAAGGGGAGCGGAGCAAAGTTCCCCAAGTAACTTATGGGGCGTGGCCGCGGGGACCCGGGACTCGGGGATCCACCCGGTCCCCGCAGGTGGGACGTCGGTAGATCTGCAGCTGCAGCTTGAGCGCGTCCTCCAAGTTCCTGGAGGCATGCTTGGCTCATTCACTCTTAAAATAGATGTTGAAGTTTGGTGGTTTGCTAAGAAGGATGTTGTTTGCTCTCCTGGGAAGAAAAGGCTCTTAGTGCCTGGCTTTTTTTTTTTTTTTTTTTTTTTTTAGCTCAAAGAAAGTATTGTTAGGGCGTGCTGGGTAGTCTGTGTGCCAAGCAACCTATTGTCCTGTGTGCACTTGCAGAAAACTAGCGACTTCTATTATTAGGCTTTTGTTTTTTTAAAAGACCAGTGGAAGTAATTGGACTTTCTGTTTTTGAAATACTCCCGCCACCTTTGAAAGTCCTACTCTGGGATAGTTCCCAAACTTGGCTGCACTGGAAACTCGCTGGGTAGTTTTAAAACAAACCACTCCTCATTTGCTTCTCAGACCAATTAAAACATAATGCATTTGTGAAAGATCCCTGGGTAATTCTTGTTAGCTGCAGAGTTGACAGACCACTGTTGAAGTAGAAGAAAGTCAAGACTTTAGTTTTACAAAGCAGTAGCATTCGGTCTGTAATTGTTGGGATGAAACTCTAGTTATTTCTCCCTAGTCCGAACTACAAAGAATGGTTTGTTTCCCTCAGCGGAGGGAGGAAAGTGTCCTTATGGCTCAGACTTCAGCTAAACTACAATTTGACTCGTACCCAGAACGTTGGTGTTTTGAATTACTGTTGGAACTCCTGCTGTGCTGCCTTTGACTGCTCCTCACAGCCAAGTGGTTTGCCATTTTAATCTTCCCTTAATTCTAAGAGTCTTCCAGGGCCTCTTATTACCTTTCCCCAGTCTCTGGGCGAATTTTTCCCTAGTCTTCTGGTACTGAATCTAAAGGGTTACAGTGGGTTCCCATAGCAACGGGTCCTCCAGGAAAGTGGGCGGGTCCTCTTACCATTGGGTTTCTAAACAGAAGTCATTTTTGAAGATTTTGAATCACCCTTTTAAGGTCTTTCTTCTCAGATCAGGTAAGGGTGAGCTTATCCTAAGATAATTACAGAGTTACTTATTAATACTACTAGAAGGATATGTTTCAGTAATTACATTTTCTTCCTTGACTACATTCATTCCTTCCTAGCCCTTCCTTAAATACTCATCTGCCCCTGCTTGCTTTATGAGTCCCATGTCCCTAATACTTTCTCTTCACATACACAGACCTACAAGCTGTATGCACTGTTTTTTAATGCCGTAAGACATTTTATATTTTAGCAATTAGAATATGAAATGTCCTACAGCTGTGCAAAAGAAGAAAGCGGATTCCTGATAGTTTGTGGAAAAAAATAATGTAATTTTCAGCTTTTTAAGTTGCATAATTCGTAGGAGGTGTTCTTCCCCGACTATTTACAAAAAGCTAAACCTCTTGTGTAATGTTACCCCTTAAAATAATTTCAAATATCCTTGAAAAGCACAGGCCTAAGCATTTGCCGACTCCTTCTCTCTTCCAACACATTCAGAGGTCAAATTTTCAAACTGTGTTTATAGTTTTATGCTAAGAAAAAGTGTTCTATAGCCATGTAATTCCACTTTGCCTTGGAAGGGTTTGTTAAAACTCTTTTGAATAAAGTAGAATGGAAATATGTACCTTATACGTTTTAGAGTTTGTGTTTTGAAATCCTTCAAAATTGACTCTGTAAATGATAAGAGAGCAGTCAGTTCCAACACCCAACCCGCCTTTAGGGGTTCAGTCATTCCGAGAGTTTACTGGGAGTTTTCTATGACTCCTGGTTTTGTGCTGATTTAATTTCTGTCAACTCCTCTCAAGCAAATTCTGCAAGGCTACTTTTTACCATTCTGCTCTGGGAGGAGAATGATGATGGACATCTGATGCACCTGGTAGTTGCATAGGTAACAGTGAAGCGCTGAGGTGCATTTCCTATGCAATCTTGTCTTTTTTTTTTAATCACACTTGAAAAATTGGCATTAAGGCTTTCCAGTGTAACACCTCTTTCAGTGTAAGTGTCCAGTAAAAAATCCTTGATGATGTGTTTTACTGTGCAGTCATTGATGAGGCCTTTTAAACATCAGTTGCATCTCTAGCTGAAAATTTCTATTGTTTTCAGGATTTCTGAGCATTTTAAAGCACTCACCCTTATTGTAGATTTTTGAGTCACAGAATCTGGAATCGCCGACTGTTACTTGTTCTTCTGCTTCCATTTGGCCCTTGTTCCCCTGCAGAACCAGAGTTGGCATTTTCAGGGTTTTGTTTGTTACTCTGAAAACCATCTCACTACATAGCCCAGAGCTGCCTGGAACTCACTAGGTATCTCAACAGTCCTCCTACCTCAGCTTCCTCAGCACTGAGATTACAGGCATGTGCCATTGTACTTGACTTTATGTAGTTTGAAAAAGAACCTTTTAAATAGTGTTATATCACAGATGTTTCATCTGCTGTTACATTCTTAAAACATACAATTTTTAATGGTGCCTATTTATTTGACCTGTTTTCTTTTATTTCCATTAAAACAACCTTTCCACTTTTCAGTGGTTGAGAATATGAACTTTCTCAGGTTGCAAAACCTATGTGGACCACTTGCTTAGATGGTCTTAATTTTTAAATTTCCTTTCTTGCAATAATTGGAATTCTAACTGTGCCTGTACCATAGAGTTTTGAGGAGATGGAATGAACCAAATAGTGGAATCCAGGAGGATCTGGCAAAGTCAGATCAAGCAGGTGGATCTGAGTGAATGCCCTTGCCTGAAAGTCTGAAGGTCTGTGAGTTCCTGGGGGCTAGATCTCTAGCTGTGAAACCACGTGAACTCTTCCATGTTTCCTCAAGCTTGTTGTCAACTTGCTTCTCTGAAGACCTGTTCCTTTGCCTTCTCTGTGGTCTCCCCATGTTATGGCAGCACACTGGTGTTCAGTCCTTCCTAATTTTCTGTAAAAATTTAATTAGTATGTTTTATACCTATTGAAGTTAGTATCTTGTTGCTTTATTTTTCTTTTGAGTAGTTGTCTGACCCAATACCTTGCCTACTCTACTTTTAAATGGTGATTTTTAAAAAAAAATGATTTAAATATAAAGAGTGCTGTAGATTATTTCATGTATACAAGATTTTTAAAAAAATTTCATTTTCCTGCAGCTCATTATTACTAGATTTTATGGGGTGTGTGTGTGTGTGTGTGTGTGTGTGTGTGTGTGTGTGTGTGTGTTTAAAGCAGAATTGGAGTTTATTAAAAGAGATTTTATATGGATTTTAAAGAACCATGTTTAGGAGGAGAGGCACTTCAGAAGAGCATGGGTGTGGACTTCTCCAGGGGGTCACTCCAGTATTTGTTTTTAATTCATGTTATGATATTTTCCAGGCAGCAGACTAATTTCATTCTTAGAAGGTCAGGTGTCTTTCTCGTCTTTTGTAATTTTTCCTTACAAACATTTATTGTTTGGAAAGCCCAGGCGTAAAGTCAGTGAAACAAATACTTTGGAAATATATTAGGTCTTTGGGTGTGGTGGGATGATCCTTTAATCATGGCCCTTGGGAGGCAGAGTCAGGTAGATCTCTGTGAGATCGAGGCCAGCCTAGTCCACATAGTGACTTCCAGGTGGGCTGGAACTAGTGAGACCCTGTAAAAACAAAAACAGCAAAACCCAGCAACATTCTTTAAATATATGTGAACATGAATTGATCATGTGTCACCCTCTTTCCATAGCCAGTTCTGCCGTACCGTGTGCTGAATAGTCCATCTTAATGTGTGAACTTCTCTTTAAGGTCTTGATTCATCTGAGTCTGCTTCTGTTAGGTCTTACTCATCTACACATTGATTCACAAGCTCAGTGCCAATGCTTAGATTTAGAATATGTAGAAATCTGGTAGAGCAAACCCTCTGTTAAAAAAAAAAAAGTCACAGTTTTATGTACCTTAATATTCACTTTTTATCTGTTTCAGATAAAGTTACTGTAGTTAAAGTAATACATGCATGTAGATTTAAAAGGCTCTCTGACTTATAAAATCAGTGGTCTCCAGGTCCTCCTTTCTTCCCTGGCCTCTTAGTCGGCCTCCCAAATGGCAGCCACTTTTGACAGTTGATAGTTTCTCCCAAGCCTTTCTTTTGGGCAGCTTGTCAGACTTCTGTGACTGGCCGTAGAGTGGTCTTTCCGGGTCCTCTACTGGGGTGGGGGAGGGTGCTGGGTTCATGGAGGAATCTGACTGGGTATCAGCATTTTTGTGTAGTTACTTCCAGTTAGCCTGTTTCATCTGCTTTTCTGAGAGTGTATCTCGGTCTTTGTGGACTCTGGCATTGTCTGTCAGCTGTCCGCAGTAGAAGGCAGAGAGGCCTTTCAGGGCTTCTCCATCTCTCTTGACTAGTCTTATCTCGACACCTGTGGACTCTCAGCCTGAGTGAACCTCAGCACTCCCTGGTGTTCCTCACTGCTGGTGCCACTTCTCATGCTTGCTAAGACACAGCCTTCCACTGTCCTGATTTCGCACTACAGCTCTTAGGAGCTGTGGCTCTCTATGTCCCAGAACGGAGTGTATGGAGTGTGTTCATAGTACGAGTAGCTGTTAAGTCCGCCATTTTAATGTGAAGACTCTGAAGGTGAATCTTCAGATCTAAAAGTTGTTTATCATGATGCACCTGGCAGATGCTTTGGCCTTGTAGAATGGGCGGTGTTTCTGTTGGGAACCCAAGAAGGTGATTCTTGAGAGTTTTCATCTGGCTCAGCAGAATTGTTTTCTTCAGCAAGGTCCCAACCTTTCCTGTGAGGGTTCTTCCTCAGTATTTGTGTTTTTGCTGCTTTTGTAATTTGTTCATTAAATTAACTACTGATAGTCTAAGATACATTGGTCTCAAGTATTCATTTTATGACCTATTCTTACTCAAAAGCATCACAGCTTAGTGTCTTCGGTTTCCTATTTACATAATCATTTGCATATACCTGTATTTACTTTTTTGTAATAATTATGTCTTTTATTTTGGTTTTATGGCAGGTTGCACTGGAGTTAGTATTTTGTTGTGTTTCTGGAACATTATCAGATAGTAGCATTACTTACGAACTTTTTATTTTGACAGACAAGAGTGGTCCTACAACATTCACTTTTGGTCTGTTACAGTCCTGCGTCAGGGCAAAGGATTTACCCTTTTGTTTCATTTAAGATTGGGAATTGAACATTAGCAAATGGCCATTGACATCTGGCTAGAGCTTGCCACTGGTATTTCTTAAACAGGTGAACTGATTTACTTGGGTCAGACTCTTCTCTGTGGATAATTCTTTAGAATGTTAAACTCATTGGGAGATTGAAGCAGAACTTAATCACATCTTCTTTAGTGTGGGATGTGAGTCACCATGGCTCCTTTGGAAGAAAAATATTCCAGGCTACTAAGTTTAATCGTCATTTCTCACTTTCTCTACTGAGGGTATTTGACATAATTGGTCATCTCCTCTTCTTGATTCACTTTGTGCATTTGGTCTCTGAGGTCACCACACATGCCTGCCTTTCCTCCTCTACCATTGATCTGTTGGTGTAGTGATTTGAATGAGGTGTGTTTGAACAGCTGGTCAGTTGGTGGTGGCAGTGTTTTGGGAGGGTCATGGAATCCCTAGGAGTGTGGCCTTGCTGGAGGAAAGGTGTCACTAGGGGGCGGGCTTTGAGAATTCAGGACCATTCCCATTTGAGTTTGTCTCTGCTTCCTGTGCCTGTTTGGAGATGTGCGCTCCCAGCTGTAGCTCCAGCCGCCTCCTGCTGTCATGCCTCCCAGCCCCCGCAGACTGTTATCCCTCTGGCACGGTAAGCCACAGAACCTCTTCCTTCCGTAAGTTGCCTTGCATGGTGGTAATCACAGCAAAGTAACTAATACACTTGTTTTTCTTCTTTCTTTTTTTTTTTTTTTTTTAACTTATGCTAGTTTTCTCCTTTTTCTAACTCATTACTTTGCAATTGGCCAAGGCTCAGTTCCTACTAGCCTCATTGAAAACGACACGAGACTAATAAAATACTAAGCTGTGTACAGTTTCTCTATGTATATCTCCAGCTCAGGACAGCTTCAAGTACTTTTTGACTAATTGCCTTGAATATATAAAAGATCATCTTTAACAGGAGCAGCTTTGTCCATGTGCAGATCTTTCTCTGTGATCTTCTCCACCCCCAGCTCCCCTTCTTTTCCTGGGTTGTTTATTCTAAGTGTGTTATCCTGACTTTTCTTTCCCACTCCACATCTGGGATACCCAGTACTGTTGTCTTAAAGAATATGTTCAGAATTCTACCTTCAAATAAATCCAGAATGAAACACTTTTCTCACCTCCAGTATCAGCATTTTTGTCTTAGTCCTGTCAGCTCTTCCCTGTACAATAGGACTGGTTTTCCAATGCAAAACTAACCTGCCTTTCTCCTAGACTTCTGTCAGCAACTAGCATGATTCCTTTCTTCTCTCCACTTCCTCCTCCTTTTATTCTCTTTGGTACTGAGGATTATACCCAGGGCTTCACACTGCTAGGAAAGTGATCCACATCCTCCATACCACAATGACTTTAAAGATATAAAAGTATAGTCTGGCAGGGTGGTGCATGCCTTTAATGTAAGCACTCCAGAGGCAGAGGCAGGGAGGTCTTTGTGAGATCCAGGCCACACTGGTCTACATGGTGAGTTCCAGGCCATGTGGGGATACAAGGAGACCCTCGTTAAAAAAATAAGTCAATCAATCAATCAGTCAATCAATCAATGTCAGTATAGGCTTACCGACCTCCAGTGTCCTGCTGTGTTAGTCTGAGTAAGGGCTAGATTCTGTCAGATTCACAAAGCCTTACACAGCCGTGTTCCCAGCGGCTCTGACCTTTCCTCCCGCACCCCTTCACCTCCTCTCCGCTCCAGCTCTGCTGTCTTCCCCTTTCACGAACTGAACACAGCAGGCGTGTCTTTACCTCTGCGCTGCAGTTTCCCTCTGCCCCTGCTGTTCCCCACCTTGCCTTCTTCAAGTCCTCACTAAATGCCACCCTTTCTGGAGAAGAAAGGTGAGGGGTACACTGCGTGTAATTGTTAGATACACCCCTGTCCTTCGGTGCTGTACGCCTTTTTCCATCCCATGTTGCCGACTCAGTCACTAATATCTTTATTTTGGCTTCCATGACGTGCTCCTCCGCTCCCTCTAAGGTTCACGAAGGCAAACATTTGATGTTTATTCATTGTATTCCAAATGCCTAGCACATAAAAGATGTGCAGTAAATATTGTTTTGGATGAATATAGTCTTCCCTCTCTACTTTTGCCCCCTAATAAATTTCTCAGAAAACAGTACATTTATATTTTTAGCATAAGGGTCTAACATTGATGACTGAGAATCCCACAAGCAAAGAAGTTCCCAGAACATGTAGTATCATATATAATAGATAATAAAGAGAATGATTATGAGGAGTGATCGGAATTATTGTCTGTGAAATATCAAAGCATGCAAATTTGCTGGACCACATCACTTAGCTTCCAGAAAACTGCCGCAGCCTGCGCATTCTGGTCTTGGAATTTCAGTCCTTAACTAAAGGCAATGGCGGTCCTGGGACCTTTACAGAGTATGCCTGTGCTCCTTGTAGTTATCAGCCATTGACTGTTACTCTACTTTCCCTTTACCCAACTCTGCCTGCCTCTTAAAAGTGCATTCTGCTCATTTGTTTCTCCTTTTTCAGCATTTTCTTGGTATTCAGGACATCTTTCATATACTCTTTAAGGCTTTTTTTCCTCTGAGGTTCTGGTTGAATCACTTCTATGACATGATTTTGGCACTGAGAGGCATATAAATGAATGTGGTATTAAAGCCACAAAATCAGAGGATCTCACTTCTGTATCTTCAGTTAGCCAGAGGACATTTCAACACTCTCTGTCATGGTCATTGTGGTTGCCATTTAAAAAACGCATGGAGTTTGTAGTCTCCTTTTGAGTCTCTCGACCCCAAGAATGTCATTAAAAACTCACCATCCCTTTCTTTCTTAATGAGGCAAGAGGTTGTCCTTTGACCTTTACATGCTCACTGTGACATACATGAGTCCCCCCCAATAAAAAATGAAATGTAATAAAAATGTTTTAAAGATCATGATGTGGTGTTCTCTAGACATACATGAAACCAAAATACAAACAAAGACCTTTCCCGTGTCATTTTTTTCCAGAAGTATCTAATTCCATATGTGTATTATCATTGAAATATGTAGTGAGAGCAGTCTCCATGTTCAGCTAGATAGTAAACCTTTTAGCCATGTTTGCTGTACACAGAGTCATGTCCCAAGCACCATGGTTCCAAAGGCATTTTACCAGATGAATTTCCCTTGTCTGTCAAACTGATTAGATTTAGGTTTTATTATTACAAAAGCTTATTCCTTTGAAAATAACATTCTTATAATCTTATTTTATATTGATTCCTAAATAATATTGTTGGCCGAGACTGAATGGGAAGTGAACCACAGGTCCTGCCATTAGTTGACAGTAGTCCAGTTGGAAATATACTTTGTTTTTAGAGTTCTGTACTTCGTTGAGAGACCCTTGCAAGTAATTGCTGCCCTGGTGAAAGGTTATTTTTAACTAATTATTAGTATTTATTGAGGAGGATTGAACATAGGGCCTTCTGCTTGCTAAGCTGGCTTTCTACCCCCGAACTCTCTCCAGCCATGTGAAAGTTTCTGTTTTTGTTATTTTTATCTACTTATTTAATTATTTTGTTTTTGTTAGTTTTGAATTGCCAGCTCACTTTTCCATGTCAGGTTTTTTGTTTGTTGGAAGTCTTCGTTATGTTTACCCAGCACCAGAAAGTATCTTTAGTTAGTAGTGAGGGTCCAATGTTAGCCCTCTGGTATTATTGTATTTTAAATCTCTGTGAATAAAGAAGAGCTCATAATACCAACTACCACCTATTTTTCATATCTTTGTTAGTAGAAAGTGTAGGAGAAGTTTAGTTTTTAAAGTCAAAATAATTCAGTGTGCTTTGGGGGAGTGATCTACATTCCTAGGAAGCTGTAAACCCATAAAACTTTTAATTGGGTATAAGGGGAACTCTTTCCAAATAATCTTATTGTCAACATTTAAGATGGTCAGAAGCCCCGAAGCTCTGCAGAAGCACTTTCTTTTGCTGAGGGAGAAGGTTGAGACTCCAGGGAGCTGGCAGCTGGCAAGCCTTTGTGCATCTCCTCCCTCCCTTTCACCTACTGTGTGCCTTTGTAGACAAGGATGCCTTACACAGTGCCCCCTCCCAGCTTGCAGTTCCCTCCCTCACCCTCTCCCGTGGCTTAGGCCAGTTAAGACATCCATCCTTGAAGCAGAGCATGTCTGGTGGAAACCAGCAGTGGGGAGAAGAGTGCATATGTGCATTCAAGGCCCTCCTGGGGCAGGACCCTCAGCCCTCCTCTAGGTGACCTCAGCACATAATAAATGCTATATTGCGTATTTATTTGAGTGAGCAGACTTCCTAGTTCCTTTGGTGCTACTCCATGAGTGTTTCTGAGGGATCCATTCTTGTATACCTGATGTTTTCACTATTTCCTTAGCTGTTTTCTTTTACCAATGCACTGAAGATCTCCCCACAATTCCAGTCAGTTTCGAGCTTTAGCCAACTGCTCTAACGTATCCTCAAAGTCATCATCAACCAGATGTACCTGACGTGAGAAAGGGTCCTATTTTGAACTTCAACAGAATCTTAAGACCCCATCAGTGAACTTTTGATATGCTTCTGTCATACAAAAATCTATTGAATTCTCCTGAACTTTGAATGGGTCTTTTATCAGTGCATGGTTTTCTTTTCTTAACTGGTCCATGATTCTGTACTGTAATTGCATTGGGATTGAAAACATTGATTCACTGAGTTAGGTAAATCTTTCAGCTCTTGGCACTTTTCATAGTACAATATCAAGAAATTATATTCATGTAATAACCACTGCTCTCATCAAAACAAAGTTTTTAGTATTGGGAAGCTGTCAGACTTGTGGTATCATAATCAAGGTCTCTAAAATTTTAATTTTTGTTCAGAGGATTGAATTTCATCATTAAGAATAAATACTGTCAATTTACCTTAAAATGACAGGCTCCCTCCTTTTGAGAAACTGCCAGATACGTAAGTCTGAATAAGCACACTGCTTATTCTGTCAAGTAACAGTGACTTAAGAAAGCTTCCAGTGACATGTACAAGTCACACAAGTACTCAAGGCAGCCATTCTGTTCAGTTTCATCCCGAGTGCTTCATGCAGGCTTCCCATTTAATGATAGAATATTAAAAAGGATTGAATTTATTTAATCAACAGTTTTTACTGCTCTCTCCCAGAGATTGTTCATGAAACATTACTTAATTATAGTTAAATTGTAGTAACTAATCTTCACTTGCTCCAGCTGTTCACCACTTGCCAGAATTGCCCATTATTTGGGTGTGGTTGGGGAAAATGGAGAGGTGAGCTACTTGGTATACCCTCCTTGAGTGCATAGTCCCTGACTGCGGTCAGTCCGGCTGTGGACTAGTCCTTTCATTTTGGAGCTCCTGGAGGAAATCCCTCTGCTTTCTGTTAGAGGTAAATCTTTTTTTATAGAATTTTTATTTTTATGTGTATAAGTGTATAGCCTGCATATGTGTAAGTGCACCTGTGTCATACAGTGCCGGAGGAGGTCAGAAGTAAGCGTCAGATCCTTTGGAACTGGAGTTACCAGTGGTTAACCACCATGTGGGTGCTGGGAATCGAACCCATGTCCTCTGCAAGAGCAACCGGTGCTCTTAACCACTGAGCCATCTCTTGTGAGGACTTATTTATTCATCACTACTGCCAGTTGATGCTGTGATGTTGTAAAGGCATTTTGTCACTGGTACCTACTTCAGATACTTCTTAAGCAGTGTAATTCAAACCCGCTTTAAGATGCTTGATGCTTTTAATCAGACAGGCACAAACAGTATATTTATCAAGAAGTGTCCTTTTATAATCAGAACTCTGTTGGAAGATTCAGGAAGCATTAAATTTCCGTTTTGCCAAAATCAAATCCATTATTACTCCAGAATTGTCAGAGAATAATGTATAGACTAGAGTTTAGCTAGCTTGCCTCCCGTTTCCCCCGTTCATACACCTGAGTGATAAACTGCTTAACAGTAGTTCTAGAGAAATACTCCCCTGTAAACAGTGGACTCCTGCTTGTGCCTGTGCGGGGCAGTCATCAGGAGTGAAGCATTGCCTCTTGTTTACCAGGGAGGCATGAGTCTTTGAACTGCCCTAGTCATACAAGCTGTTTTACTACTTTGTTTGAAGATTTGTTTGAAGATTGGGTGTGTCTAATGTAGTGGAAATTCATCCATTCAGTGTTAAGTACAGACAAAATACATTTTAGAGCCACATAAAAAGTTGTTTTAATTATCATTTTTTTGATTATTCTTATGACTGCTTTCCTATGAACTACAGAATTTATCTTCCTTTCTAGTTCATTAAATCATTAAAATTCTCTACTAGTGTTATAAAAAAAAAGTCAGACAGTGAGTTGAGTTTGATTGATAAAAGCAGCTTTGGCCTGGTAAGCAATTCTTATTCCTAGCTAACCTAGACTTCTCTGTGAATAGCTACGTTGCCTTAAATTTTAGGCTTCTAATGAAGCAGAGCCTTACTTTGAGCACATGTAGGGGCTTGCTTTAAGTTGAGCTTTAGTATTTTCAGTTGGATTAGCTGCAAGGTGAATGTAGTATTATAAACTACATTTGTGCTTGAACATGTTCGGGAGAGCCTCAGGACACATTTAATAGCTGTCTAGATTCTTCACTACACCTAGTTTAAGCTTGCAACACACACAACTAAAAGCATTGCAGCTTTGTCTCAGGCCAGTTTACCCCAGGATCAGTTGCTCTACACAAATTCAATCTAAGGTGCTAATTGAACTTGGAAATGTTGGGCCTGAACCTTTCATGTAAACCGAGAATGCCAGGTGTGGGGGTGTGGCCTGTGAGTGCTCCTTAGAGATTTGAAGAGCAGCTCTGGAAAAATGAAGCCTCTAATTGGGTGACACAAGGCAAGGTAGTATGAGGTAGTGCAGCTGGGCATGGAGAGCAGAAGTGCCAGGAGACGTGTGGGCTGAGATGTGCTCTGATCCAGGGTCAAGGATGGGCTAGGCTGTTGGTTGGTTTATAGGAAAGCAGTGGTAGTGAAGATGGCAAGATGCTGAGGAGGAGTCATTTGTTTGAAGCACGAAGAGGACCGATCCAAAGAGCTACTAGCAAGAGTCTGAGTTAGGGTATAGAGATTCAGAATGCTTTGCCAGCCCTGTGACTTCTGACTGGGAAGAAGGGTTTCTCCCAGATAGCTGTGCACTTCTCGATGCTCTAGAGTCCATCCTCCTTGTATTACGGTACATTCTTTAGGCAGCACGTCTCAGGGCTGATGAGATTTGGCCATATGCCACTTAATAAACACTTTTCTATCTTCATTGTTGATGTTTACATTTTACTAGAGGGCATTACTGTAAGCAAAGATGAATCCTTAGCAATCCAAGGCATCCTTACAGCTGCTAAGCAGAGAGACCTGACTTCGACATTTTGATCTGCTTTCAGAGCCTCAGCTGTGTCTTGGTCCATTCCTGTTATCACTGTAGCTCCGTAGAGTCCAAAAAGGTGAAATGGTTGTTTCTGTGCATGTTACTAAGGAAAATTAAGGCACTGGCAGTTGAGTTGCCCTCTCTGAAGATGTACTTTGATTTTAACGTTGTTCCTTATGGTGAAGGTCCATATGCACATACATGCTTTTTGCCTGAGGTTCTGTGATGCAGACTAGGGAGACCCAGACTGAATAGCAGGTTTCCTGACTAGTCCTGACTTTTACAGTGAGACTTATTTAGAGCATTGTTTTGTGAGCAATTAGAATATATTATACCTCTTGGAAGTTCAAGCACTGACTTACTTAAGTAGTATCTCTTAATTACAAAAATAAAGACTTACTGAGTATATTATTGATATTGAATCTTTTGTTTCAAATACTTTATTTTCTTGGTCTAACATGAAATCAAGTTAAGTGTAGAAACTCCTTGGTGTGTTTTCATTTTACAGCAACCTGAGAGGTGGGAGCAACAAAGGAGAAATTTATTAGTGCTAGCTTAGGGTCTTTGGTTGTCACTTGGTGCTGGTGTAGTTAAAGTTTTGCCAACATTTACAGTACACTGCACCTTCACAGCATCTTCTTCACAACACACCTAGGAAATTACACATTCTAAAGCTAATTAGAAGTTAGAGCAGAGAGATAAGATACTCAGTGGTTAGGAGTACTTAACTGTTCTTGCAGAAGACCCAGTTGGGTTCTCTGCACACACATGGCAGCCTACAGCTGCCTGTAACTCCAGTTTCAGAGGCTCTGATGCCCTCTTCTGGCCTCTATGGGCTCCACACAAGTAGTGCATGTAAACTCATGCATAAAGGCGCGCGTACACACACACACACACACACACACACAAATACAAATGAAAAATAAAGCTAATTAAAAAGCATAAACCATTTTTAATTTGAACTTAGGACAGATTTTAATACAGTCTTTTGCCAGAAGTTGTTTTCTATGATAACCTTTTATCATGGACTGCTAATTTAACATGAAAATTTTGTTAGAAGATATTAATAATTTTAGTAATTTCATTTGAAAGTTTCTGTTTCAAAGAAGATATACTAGAAATCAAATGTAAACCATGTAAAGGCTGTACAGGTCTATGGGGAAACTGCTTGTGGAGTGTTGTGTCATTTCACAAGAGCTGGGGTTTCTCCACAGCAGGGTTTGCCTGGTTTCAGACTAGCCTACTTCTCAGTCTTACATCATTTATCATTTGCCCGATTGTGATATTTTATTCAAATCACATGCATTGTAAAGATGAAGGAATTTCATTAAGTACTACTTAGGAGATCATGTGAGTGTGTGTATAATAGTGGCACACACACAAAATTGTAAGTGATCCTTTTTACATGGTTTGCTAGCATTTTAAAGAAGAATTGCTTCAAAGCAGCTTAAAGTCTAAGATGGTTGTTATCATTCATGTCTTTTGATATGATAGGAGGTAAATTGAAGGATCAGAAAAGTCACCTTTATTTCTAAGCCTCCAGTGACTATCAAAACAGCACACATTTATGTAACACATTTATGTATTTGGGAATCTTACCTTTTCAGGGTGTTTTCACTAAGAGTTATAAATGCCAGGGAACTTTGTCTGTTACCGATTTGGAACCCTGCTAATGATCAGGACTTCCATAAAATATCCAGTGGTTTAGGAATTGTCTGGATTATCTCTCCCTGTTCCATGTACTCATTCGAACAGAGTAACTTTTGCAAGTAGGGCAAGATGTTCTGTGTTTAAGTTTATATGTGACACAGGCTTTAGTCTAGTGATCTCATTTGACTGTGAAGATGTTCTTGGTGATTATCTTTCTAATATCAGGGGAAGAAATCAGCCACAGAAAGCAATTGCTTTTGAGAATATCTTGTTTTGTTTTTTGTTTTTGTTTTTGTCTGTTGACCCAAAACACTTTCTTTTCTTCCTCTGACTTCTAAAGCAAACAGATGACCTGGAGAAAGCCACAGCAGTGGTCCAGTGAGGTTGTCTACTGTAGCCATTCCCAGTAGGGTTGAAGTCCCCTGTTGGGTCTGAACAGCCTCCCTTTAGAAACTTCTTTCTGAAGAGTTACCCCAGTGCTGGACTTTTCTATAGATAAAATGTTTTCAAATACTTAGTTAAAGTCTCATGCAGGGGGTGGTATGTGGTCATTATGATAATGTTTCTCACTTTTAAAGTAACAATACAGATTCTGTTTGAAAATACACAGGACCTTTTAAGAATTTATTTTATTCTCAGTTTTTAAATACAGAGTTGTAGGAAGTTAATCTTAGGTTGATAAGTATCTCTAGCACATATAATCCAGAGAGTTACTGACTTCTACTAATTATTTTTCTGTTCATGTATAATTGTGTGCTGTGAGAAAATATTAGAAGTGGATTATTTTAATGCAGGAATTTTTACCAGTTTTGGCCACGAAAGTTCTTACCTTGGGATTTCCATCTAGATTTTCTTCCATATCAACGGTTGTCATAGAAGCAGTCTCAGTTGAGAATTGTGATTATATACTTTATCAAATGGCTGCACATTGGAAGCTCAGTTATTCTAATGCAGTTCAGCCAGAACTCTCAGCCTTCATCTTCCTAGTTAAAGGAATAATTAATCAACCTCTAGTAGAGATTCTTTTCTTTCTGTTGAATTATATGATTTTTACTTTATTTCACTAACTAGCAAGATACTGTTAGTTGTAAGACATGCTATTATTTTATATAGTCAAAGGAAAAAAAGGCCTAATAGTTATAATCTTTAGGTGTTATCAATTGTATGATAAAGCCCAGTTTCAGAGTTACTAAAGTATATATCTGTAGGAAAATTTAGTCAATAAAACATTATACACATATCACATATTTACACATTGTTTTGGGGTTTGAAAAATAGTCCCATTTATAATGTTGCAATATAAAGGAAACTGGTCAGTAATTATTTCTGCCATATATGTAGTTTCTTAGATTTATTTCATTATTTTGTGTGTGTGTGTGTGTGTGTGTACACAAGTCTGTGAGTGCCTTCAGAGCATCAGAACTGGAGTTATAGGTAGTTGTGAGCCACTTGGCATGAATGCTGGGAGCCAAACTTCAGTCATTTGCAGGAGCAGCAGGCATCTTAACCATTGTTCTAGTTTGCCTTCTATTGCTGAAAGACAGATCACTCTGACAAACACCAACTTTGGGAGGAAAGGGTTGTTTAGCTTACAGACCCCAGGTCACAGTTTATAACTTAGGGAGCCCAAAATGGGAATTCAGGGCAGGAACCTGTAGTCAGGAGCTAGAGCACAGGCCATGGAGGAACTCTGCCTACTGGCTTGCTCCCCTGGCCCATACTAAGTGCTTATACAATACAGAATAACCTGCCCAGGGTTGGCACTGCCCACAGTAGGCTGGGCCCTTCCATATCACTCAACAATCAAGAAAATACCCCACAGACCTGGTCACAGACCAGTCCAATGGAGGCAGTTCCCCAAATGAGTCTCCCACAATCCAGGTGTGTCAAGTTGATAGCTGAAGCTCTCCAGCACAACCACTGAGCCATCTCCCCTGCTCCATAGGTAGATTTATAAATTCTAGAAACCTAGAGAGGAAATCCTCTGGGAAATCATTTAGAGTACAAAAAAAGTGGCAACTTCTCAGTTGACTACTATTTAACCGAAATATCTTAAATTTTACCAGAGAATGTATGGCAGTATTCCTTTAAATAGTTCTCTTTAAAATATTACATAATAAATCTTAAATATTCCTTTTCAAGATCATTTCACTTGATATATAAAAGAACAATTTGAGATTTCAATAGTATTCTAAACTAGGTTGTATACTGATTATGTTAAGTGCTACATAGAGTTTTAAAAAGGCATATATGTCTTTAATCCTAGCACTCTGGGGGCAGAGGCAGGTGGATCTATGTGAGACTTAGACCAGCTGGTCTACATGGAGACCCTGTATCAAAAAAGACAAATAATAATAATGGTTTCTGTCTTCTGAGTATTGGTGCATTCTAATTGGGTGTTTCCCTCATACTACAAAGTCAACGAGAAGGACTGAAGAAATGGCTCAGTGGTCAGGAGCACCAGCTGCTCTTACAGAGGACCCAGGTTCAGTTTCCAGCATGTACATGGTGGCTAGCAAGTGTTTGTACTTCGAGTTCCAGCAGATCCAGTGTCCTCTGATTTCCATGGGCATTGCACATGGTGCACTTATATACTTGCAGGCATACATGCGTACACATAAAATTAATAAATAAAATATTAAATAAAGTCAACCGGAGCTCTTTGTGGTAGAAGGAGGTGACTTAGTAACTGTCCAGGAGCCTAACCCTTAAACTCCGAGGTGTGCCTTGCCCAAAGACTTGTGTTAGTTATTACTTCTGTGCTAGAGTTCAAACTGAATCATCTCTAAGTGAGGCCAAATTGAGTTGCTCCTGTAGGCATTGTCATGTGGCTACGTGACTGCTTGTTTCAGGCTCTGTTGGGCAGCCACAGCAGAACAGCAGCTAACAGATGGCCTCCTAGAGGCTGGATGTTCACAGTAGACACCTGGTCTGGAATGGTGGCTCTAGGTGAGGATTTGGCAGTAACACTGCAGGATTTGAACATTAGTCTGGACCTGGTAAAAGACACAGTACAGACTGTAGATAATTGATCCAATCTTTAAAAATGAGAGCACAATGCACACAAGTAAGGGTATGTGTGGCCCATAGCTAGGGCTAGAACAGGCCTTGAGAGGATGTGAAATGTGAGGAGCCTTGCAGCAATAAGAATCCAGCTTCTTCTTTGGTTGTGTTCTGGTTGGCGCCATCACAAATGTTTCCTGCTTGGGTACAATTGCTACTAATGGTAAGAGCTTACCTTTGTAGAGTGTTTCCAATTTTTATCAAAGTGCTTTCACAAACATATAATTTTACCTTCATAGTCAACCTGCAGGAGGTGAGCTCTTTGTAATTATCCCATTTGGCAGATGAGGAAAACAAGGCTCACAGATACTGAGTAACCAACCGTTTTCACTGTACATGCTTGATGCTTGACTCTGCGTTTATCTCCAGATTTAGAAAGGATATAGCATGTTTTCCAGCAGCTGCTGCTGTCTTTAGAGACTGCCAACGTTTTGTCGCTTATCTTTCTACCTCCAGATCACACACACAACGTTTGCTTGATATTGAAAGGAAAAATAAGCAAACCAGAACAGTATTCCACCGCAACTCATCACATTAAACTGCATTCCTTTGTCATGTCCTGTGAATCAGTTTTGGAAGCTATTTTTCTAGTCTGTCTAGAAACCTGTTTCTGTTTAAACCTCAGCTAACCGCACTAACACTGCTCTTCAGATGTGTTGTAGTAAGCCATGTACAAGTCTGGACAAGGAGACCAGAGTTAGAGCAAGTTAAACAAGAGTTGCCAGCTTTGCATTTGTGCACCTAGCCCTCCATATAAGCTGGGAGTAGCTTACCAGTAGTAAGCTGGTTTCCGGGTTTGTGTTTACCTGGAGAGCCTCTGGTTCACAGCAGTTCACTCACAGCTGTTGTCCCTGGTTTGTGCACTCTCCCCTGAAATTGCCCTGGGAGGGGGTGGCTTGTGTATGTTGATGGCTCTTGTCTTTGTCAACTCTGCACAGATATTTTCCTTTCACAGTAGATTAGAAATACAAATAGAGGATTATATGCAGCGTAGGTGATTACTGTGGGCGATAAATCAGAGTGAGCAGGACAAGCAGTTCAGCAAGGAGATCTGCCTTCCAGCCCAGGTGTCGCCTTGCTTGCTACACCACTGTGGACTTCGGTTTACAAACCCCTTAAGCTTCTGACATGCAGGTGCTTCGCTGTGACGGAGCTGCTTTACATGATTCCAACAGTCCCTTTCCCAAACGAAATATGTAAGACTGCACTAGAATAGAGAGGACTGGCACCTCTCCCAGGGGAGAAAAGGACAATCTGAGTGAGCTGAAGTTCTCTTGATAATTTTCTCATTAATTGAGAATTCAAAGAAAATAGATAATGGTGATTCAACCTTCTGGCAATTATAAAATCAATGGAAACCCACTATTATTAGCTAACCTTTTGATCTTGGTTCCTGTTCTTCCCCATTGTGTGCCCAGCACCCATACGCCATATACTCTATGTGGTGTATTTAGGGAATACTTTTATTAAAGATTGAAGGGCTTCTTGATTGTTCACCTCATTATGGCAGATTAAGTATGTCTTGAAATAGCTCTGCAGCTGGGGAGGCCTAGAAACAAGTGAGAAAATGCTAGTTGTAAAGAAATTTTTATTACCCTTCAACCCAGGATAGGTGGTATGTCTAGACTGGTGAATGAATAGATGCTGTTTATATTTAAATAAGGGAAGAGGAGCCATGATGTATTTACTGTAGTTAAGGAGAAACAAAAGCAGAGAACAAAGGTACTAAACTTGTATATATTCAAATTCATACTAGATTTTTTTTTCCGTAGTATTTTATTGTGCTCTAGGTCATGATTGCCCAAAAGGACAGATGAAAGCTATCATTACTTTTTGCAGAAAAACAACTGCACTCTGCCAATTTTGCTTATAGTTTGAGGGATTTCATGAACACCCTGTTAAGTACATGGGGTTTTGTCGTCCTTTTCTTCTGGAAGTCGTTAGTCCAACCAAGTTCTTGATAAAAACGAACCTCTGATATTAACCCTTACATGCCTCACAAAATAATAAACTAGTGTTTCTTAAATGGAGCATTACAGCAGTTGAATGTCTCAAGACCAACATTAAAACAAAAAATAAGACCAAATATCAGAATGAGTTTTACTTTTTGAGCTCTTCTACTGTGTATGCATCTCTGTTATTAGTGCCGCGTCAGACTATAAAATGCATTTCTAACTGGAGTAAGCAGGAAGTTAGAGAAATGCTGTTCTACATGAACCTTCTTACTACTGTTTAGCTGAGAAAACAGTCCCTTGAAGACTGACTGACTTAGATCCCTTCCCATTTTAGTTAGGTGGCCCCCTAGGAGTGAACTGGGTTTGACTCTGTACTGTCAGGTTTTGGACATAGAATTGTGAAGTAGATTGTTTTAAAATGTTGGATGGTTTGTCTGCTTTGTTTGTACCTGATATTTTTCAGTTCTTTAATTTTTTTTTTCCCACTTAAATCATCCCTGTCATTTTTTAAAAAATTTGAATTTGAATTTCTTTTCCCAGAGAATTTCAGGTCCTTTCATTTGACTGGCTGCTCACCCAGATCCTAAAATCTTGACATTAATCAGAACAGACGAACAGCAGAACAAGATATGAGAAGTTGAGTTCTTTGTCCAAACCAAATTAGATTATTTTGAATTGTTTATTCACTTGAACTGAAGACAGCATGGGGCAGCAGGTTTGAACCTGGGTCTTTGGGAAGGGACACAGCAGTCTTTAGTCATGTCTTTGGAGCTTTCTCAGACTTGAATCTATACAAATTATGCAAAGGTTCTTGTTAAAATGCAGGTTCTTATCCAGAATCTGGTTCAGATTCTGAGTTTCCTCAAGGCTCCTGAGGCATGGAGGTGCTGATACTGGCACTGCACTTTTAACAGCAAAGCATAAGTTCCCTGCCTTGTTCCCAGAACAGAAACAGTCGCTGTGAATTGCTTTCCCCCTTTCCTGGTCTTAACAGCGGGCCTCAACAGTTTCCCAGCCCCCAGACGATGGAAAGTCCTTCTGCAGCACCATTTTTCTCGCTGACCCTGACTTAGCTTTATTTCACTTACCTCACATTTTCAGGTTTTTCTACAAAACAGTTTTCCAAACAATGGGAATCTTTAACTTCAGAAAGTATTTTCTAAAATGTTATATAGTTTCCTTTTTCAGACTACTGTGTATACTTTTTTTCTTCAACTTAGTGGTGTAAGAACCATATTTGGAGACTTTGTGATGAGTAGTGAGCTATATGTAAAATATATTGTATGTATGCCTTGCATGTTTTTTCTATTCTGTCTTCTTCAGTTGCCTATTAATAATGTCTGCCTCAAAGCACCTGGCTCCCCTTTCCTTTTAATTGATTAGTTCTGACCTGAAAAGCCAGATACTGGGTTTGTTAGAACTACACTTGATATTTATTCTGTACAGAAGGGTCCTGCCTAGTGTGAGGGCTTTCATAGAGGAATTTAACTGAAAAGTTCAGTAGTAGTGAAATAGAGAAGCCCTTTGTTTTTAACTTATTGTGGAGTAGGTAGCTCAAGGAGGAGCTTGTTCTTCCTACTGCTTTTTTTCTAGGAGTGTGTGTGTGTTGTGTGTGTGTACACGCGCGCTTGCACGCCAGAAGTTGACATCATATGTCTTGTATTGCTCTCCACTTTTTTTTGAGAGATACATTTTCTTCAGAGTCTGGAGCTCACCAGTTGCTGGACTGACTATCCAGCAAGGCCTCCCTCCCCACTCCATCATTTGGATTAAAGGCACAGGCTGCTGCATATACTTTATTTTTTATGTGGATGTTGAGGATCTGAACTCAGGTCCCCATTCTTTCATAGCAAGCACTGTACTCGCTAAGCCATCTTTCCAGCCCGTCTAGATGCTTTTTCAACTGATTTCTAGATCTCTAACATTGTGCTGACAGTGTTATTGAAGGTGATTCCCAAGGGTATAGATGCATGATGCCTTAGCCCCACAATTGATAATATAATAATTGAAATAAATAAGCATCATTCAGGTTCCATCAAAATGGGGAATAGGTAACCTTGTGCTAAAGACTGTGGCTATCTTGCTTCCAGTGGCTTTGCAAATGATTTTAATAATAATGATAGCACAGCGGTTATTCTTTGGATTAGCTTAGTGATTGAAGATGCTGGGGATTTTAAAGACTGATTTCTGGTATATTGTATTATGAGTTATAGTGATAACTAGTTCTTATTTGGGGAGCCCTCACCTTGCAGGTGAATATTATGCAATAAGCAGAGCTGTGGTCCTGAAGGGCACTTTAGATTGAGAGGCAGGGAGTAGCTGCTGTGTCTTAAACAGATGAGAATAACCAAAGCAGAGAGGGGTGGGAGGAAACCTTGCCATTGCTTTGGTCTTTACAGATGACTGAGGGTGTGTAGAAGCTACAGTGTGTTCTGTCATTTTACTAAAAATTGTTGGGGGATTCACTTCTACGAAAACCATATATTCTGATCCAAAGTAGAGAAAACCTTCTACATTTTAACTAGGGAGTAGCAAACATTTGTCATTTTAAATAGCCTTGTTACTGGTTCTATGTTAGAAATTGTGGATTCTTTTATTTGAAATTCTAACCAGATTAAATTTAGCCTTAAGAGTTGAGTTGCGTTTTGAGATCCTGAACAGAGACCCAGCTGAGATATTTTTAGTGAATTATAGTGCTTAAACACTGATTATCAGATTTGTCTCATTTGAATGCTATTTTTACTTCTAGAATTTGTCTTATGCTTCAGCACAGCTAAGCATGCTGGTGTAATCTTACTCTAATTAACAGTGTTTTGTGACCTGAGACTCCTGTCAAAGAGCATTACAGAGCTAGAATACATTGGAAGGTGTACTAAATGCATAGCCTGAGAGAGTATGTCTTGGATTCAGCGGCTCAAAACAAAACAAAACAACATCCTTCCCCTCTTACGCTGTACTAAATGTGTTTGGTATGGTTTGTCTATATGGATGCTTTTTTAGTTTATACACCAGAGGATTTTGTTTGAAATAGTTGAATGCAAATGCTGCCGAGAAAAAAGATTTTTTGCCAGAAAGAATAGATACATATCTGTTCCTATTCTTTGTCAATTGGTCCTGCTTGTTTTAGTTGAGGAAATGAAAACGACTATGTACTAAAGAGAGATATGTGTGAATAAACTCCTCCCTTCCTGTTTTCAAATTATTTCATTTGTTGTTTATCTTATTTAAATATACAGTAGAAAAGAGAATGTAACTGCTGTTCCTTTAATATCAGAGCTGTGCACGCTACAATAGGTGTCACTGTTCTGCTTGGTCCAATCCTGATTGGTGACTTCAGCTATTGGCTCCGAGCGCTGGCTGTCTGACTCCATCTGCAGGGCCGTAATACCTACTCTCCTCGCCTCCCGATCCATTCACCACACAACTTCAGCCGGCTGAACAGACAGACTCCCTGGGCTCGGCACATCTTGCTAACCTAATTCAGAAAACAAGTGCTTCAGCTCTGCCTGTCGACTTTGCTCAGCATAGCCTCTTCAGGTGATCTAGAAAACGGGTATTTTATGAGCAAATAAGAAAAAAAGGAATCATGATGGGGATGTATTTAGCAGACCCAGTCCTGGATAAAACTTAACGCCAGTTTCTATTCAACATAGTGAAAAGGTCACCTTGCCTGACTGAGAAAAGCAGCAAAATATCAGCTTGTTGGTTTCTGTTAACATCCTAGCTTCAGCTAGCCTCTTTTCCTTGATGTTCAAGCCAATTTGGGATATCTAGCTCTAAAGAGAGACATCCTGTACTCATGGTAGATGATAAGGAAAAGAACATGAAATGTCTCACCTTCTTCTTGATGCTTCCAGAGACAGTAAAGAACAGGTCCAAGAAAGGCTCAAAGAAAGCAAGCACCAGCAGCATCAGCAGCAGCGGCAGCAGCGGCAGCAAGTTGCCCCCAGTTTGTTATGAAATAATTACCTTGAAGACTAAAAAGAAGAAGAAGATGGCTGCTGATATATTCCCCCGTAAGAAACCAGCCAACTCTGGGAGCACCACTGTCCAGCAGTTCCACCAGCAGAATCTCAGTAACAACAATGTCATCCCGGCCCCCAACTGGCAGGGTCTCTACCCCACGATTAGAGAAAGGTAAGTGCCCAGGAGGCATATTTCCTTTAAAAGTTTGCCGGAGTTGAAGTTTCTGCTTTTACACAGCACATAATATATTTTAACACAAATCTCTGTGTTTCCTCTTTTCCCAGAAGCTTTGCCGGTAATGGAAAACTGACTTGTATCTTTTCCAAGACAGTACAGCTGTTTTCCTCTTAGATAAAAATATTTTTGCAAGCTGTAATATTTAAGTGACAGGATTGTGTCTGTAGAATAGCAGATAGAAACCTTTCTTTTGTCCTTAGCCATGTAAAAGTTTGGAGAACTTTTCTTAATATTAGTTACTTCCCATGCTTTTGCAATAATCTCAAACAGTTGTTTAGTTAGACTCTTCATTTATTGTTTTGTTGTGAAGTTGCTGAACTGTAGTTTAGCTTGCAAATCTTTTCTAAGTTTTGCATGTTGGGGAAAGGGATGTTCAGGTGACGACTGCTGTGAATTAATGAATTGCCTCTGTTTATAGAAATGCCGTGATGTTCAATAATGATTTGATGGCAGATGTACATTTTGTGGTTGGGCCACCAGGTGGGACTCAGCGGTTGCCAGGACACAAAGTAAGCAACAACTGTATTACTGGTTTAGTCCTGAGATTTACGAAGGGGGCACCCCCCCCCCCCCCCGTCAGCATACGCTTGGTGTGGGCAGCTTGCCGATTACAGAGACAGCAGACCCTTTCCAAAGGGCTTTGGCCATGCTTAATTTTTTCTTTGTTTCCTTCTGAACTGTTTTATATATCACTCAAAAACCTGTCCTCTTAACTCTCTAGCTGTAGGAAGTTGTAGCAGGTTTAGAAAGTTGTCTTTTAACCCTGCTCTTAGAAATCAGTTAGATACGCTTTTATTTATTTCACTGTGTGACCTGTGCATTAATCTCAAAGCTTTGAGATATTAATGTAGAGACTATTTTGTGTGGAAGTTCTAAGCTCCCCTGTCAAGATACACCACACCCTGGTTGTTTCAAAGAAGCAGGGATCGATCCTTTATGTCCACTAACCCTGATTGCTAGGAGTTGCTTTTCTGGATTGGTTTGCTGAAAGTGCTTTCAGTTTAGTGCATGAAATAAGATGTCCCTTTCTCCACAGTACGTCTTAGCTGTCGGGAGCTCTGTGTTCCATGCAATGTTTTATGGAGAACTTGCTGAGGACAAAGATGAAATCCGAATACCAGATGTCGAACCTGCTGCTTTTCTCGCCATGCTGAAGTAAGCATTATTTGTGTGTTTGGAAAGAGTTTGTTTACACTGTGTTTGTACTCTGCTGGCTTCAAACTTCAGTTCTTTGTGAAAGAAATGATTCTGAAGAAAGAGGGTGCTGCTTACCTTCTAAATGTTTCTAAAGGAAACTACACGTCATCTTTCAGCGAAAGTCCTATGGAATGGTGCAAGCATTTACAGGCATACCATAGCATAGGGCCAGGGCCTTGTGTAGGGAGTAGCTTTCTGGTTTGGGCATTATTCAATTGGCATGCTCTCCCTTTCAAAGCAGTGCATATTAAGAAGTCTTCAGAGAAATATATCTTTACTTCACAACTGGGGACATTGTGTACTTCCTTTAGCTAGCACCAGTGGAGAGATGAGTAAGTTTTCTGAGTTCTTATCTCCTACCAGCAGAAGCAGGTCTTACTATCTGTGGAAAGGATCTAATCTTTCCAACCTTTCACATGTATTTAACAAACAAAATTGGACACTCATTCTCCAGCCTGGGAGTTATTTGCTCATGGTGTGGGTAAGTTTTTGAAGGGTACGAGTAGATTCCTATAGTTTCTTGTAGATTATGGAGAAAGCCATCACTTAGTAATACAGGAGAGTAAAAAGTATAAGGCATATTAAATATTTTTGTCAGAAGTTTTGTAATCTCAACTAGATTCTTTTACAGAATCCACTATATGTTAATCAGGCACCAAGAATCATCCCATTTACTATGTTCCCATGCTAGACAGTGAGACAGTCTACCATGTGATTAAAGTCCAGTCACTGTAAGTCATATTTGTAAGATTTTCTTAAACTGTATTTCCAGCACACGAACATAAATTTCAAGGTTTTGTGCTGCTCTGAGAATTTCATTTCACTGGAATAAATAAAGTGATCTTTAGAAACAAGAATTAATCAGTGAATCAACAGTTGGACAGGATTCTCACAATGACTAAAATACATAGTATTTACTCCTACTGAAAAGGAAATTATAGTCAGTTCTAGGGCTTATGAGTGCTTAATTCCCTGTTCATGTTAGGGCTTTGAAATTTAATTGAACTAGAACTTTCACAGTGGGAAGCAGGAAAATTAAAGGCAAGTGAGCATGAGAAGAGCTATGACGTAAACGACTTCATCACTTTCTAACCTCCGCAATCCATTAGATATTTGCACAAAAACCTGCTTGGATCCCTGGCCCTCATCACTGTGCATGAAGTCTGGCTTGTGTGTGTGACAGTGCCGTCTGTTGTTAAGTAGAATGCAGCGCTAGTTAGCATTTGGGCCTCACTGCAGTCAAGTAGGCTGTTGTGACTTAGACACGTGCACAGCCTTGAAACATGAGTGAGAGAAGCAGAAAGTAGCATCTCACCGAAGTCATTTGATTCATCATCTGCCAAGTGTCTTTTCTCGTAGATCTGTTGCCTAGAGCACATATTAATACAGCTGTTTAAATTATTCATGTAGTCCACATAGAGTGGTAAGAATAGAAATGCATATGGTTCCGTCTGCCTTTGCTGCTGTACCGTGGCTGAGATGAGCCTGGGGTTTCTCCCTCCTCCACCGTGGGGAGTGAGTAGCCATGTCTTTAGAAAAAGCTTGGCTCTTCTCCCTTCCGTTGCAGGTTGAGAGCTATAAATCAGGATCATTTTTCGTGGATGTTCCCCCTGATACTAAGCTTTGGCCAAAACATACCTGAGGTGTAGGTGTGCTGTCAAGTGGACTTGCCAGTAGTATCTGGCTTAGGTAGTCAGAAAAGAGAAAGGTTTCCTGGGAGCCAAAGGGCATTCCATCTGTGATTGTGGACACTTTTGCCATGTATCTTTGAGTTTATTTTCTAGCAAAAGCTATTCTTAATTTCTTAAGTTTGGGTGTGTTTTATTAGCATGAAATAAAGTAAATCAAAAACTTCAGATAAAGTACTATATAGTTTAGGTAGAAAAGTCTTAAAGTTAGATTTTGCCCATATTGTTTATTGACAGAGTTCTCACTGGCCATGCCTTATGTCACTCCCAGTAATAGATGAGAGCAGGCAGTTTCTGCCTTTACATGCTGTTGTAGGAAACTGCCGCCTTTCCATAAATACCCAGAAGGGTTTCATCTTCTAAGATCCACATAGCCTTCTGAAGCACACAAACAATGCACATTGAAACTTTCTGCTTTATCGTGTAATAAGTATACATGAAAATAATGTATCCTTTAATTCTGAAAGTGGGCGATGTGTGGGAGAAGGAGTTCAGAAGCTGTAGTTCCAAACCGGGAACCAGTCTGTTAGATCCTGGGTAAAGCTGACTGAAAGATAGCACTGAGGTCTGTATTTGACAATTTATTGAACCTGGAGCTACTTCAAAAATATTAAATATTCAGTTTTATTTTGCTTTTAAGAAAAGTTCCAAATCATTAATATGTACTAATCATTGGCTTTATAGTGTCAAAAGACATTTGTTTTTAGTTGGATGTGCAGAAATAATTTGTAGTAAAATTGTATATATTGTCCTTAAAACATTGGTGGGGATAAAAAAGTGACTTAGCAGTTAAAGAGCACTTGCTGTTTTCAGAGGACCAGAAATTGGTTCCCAGAACCTATGTCTGGGGTCTCACAGTCTCCTGTAACTCTGTATCTGACCTTCTTCTGGCCTATGGGGTTACCTGCACACACATACACATAAATAATCTTTCTTTAAAATTTGGGGGCTTGAGGGTAGGAATTCTGCTGTTTTTCCTTATCTGTCATGTGTCCAGTCCTCTTTTAGAGGGTTGTGGCATCCCTGCTTTGTGGAGAATGTACTGAGTACATCTATACGTATTGTAGAGGGTAGAATGCACACAGAGTTAATGCCTTTAATTGTATTAACATCTTATAGAGCTGAAATATGGATAGCTCACGGTTATATTTTAGATGGAGAACATTTATAGACAGACTTGAGAGTTTTTTTGCTGTGTACACTCATCTTTGTAGACTCTCTCCTTACATGTTGGATGCTTTCTTTCAGATACATCTATTGTGACGAAATTGACTTGGCTGCTGACACAGTGCTGGCCACACTGTATGCTGCCAAAAAATACATAGTCCCTCACCTTGCCAGAGCCTGTGTTAATTTCCTGGAGACCAGCCTGAGCGCCAAGAATGCCTGTGTGCTCCTCTCCCAGAGCTGCCTGTTTGAGGAGCCTGATCTGACCCAGCGCTGCTGGGAGGTGATCGATGCCCAGGCTGAGTTAGCTCTCAAGTCTGAGGGGTTCTGTGACATTGACTTCCAGACACTAGAAAGTATTCTCCGCAGGGAAACTCTGAATGCCAAAGAAATTGTGGTTTTTGAGGCAGCCCTCAACTGGGCTGAGGTAGAATGCCAGCGACAAGATCTGGCCCTGAGCATTGAAAATAAACGCAAGGTGCTAGGAAAGGCCCTTTACTTGATCCGCATCCCCACTATGGCGCTGGATGACTTTGCAAATGGTGCTGCGCAGTCGGGAGTATTAACTCTCAATGAGACCAATGACATCTTCCTCTGGTACACTGCATCTAAAAAGCCCGAGCTGCAGTTTGTGAGTAAAGCCCGCAAGGGCCTCGTCCCTCAGCGCTGTCACCGTTTCCAGTCATGTGCCTACAGGAGCAACCAGTGGCGCTACCGGGGCCGCTGCGACAGCATCCAGTTTGCCGTGGATAAGAGGGTGTTCATCGCAGGCTTCGGGCTGTACGGCTCCAGCTGTGGCTCTGCGGAGTACAGCGCCAAGATTGAACTCAAGCGGCAGGGCGTAGTATTGGGCCAGAACTTGAGCAAGTACTTCTCGGATGGGTCCAGCAGTACTTTCCCTGTGTGGTTTGAATACCCAGTGCAGATCGAACCAGACACCTTCTACACAGCCAGTGTGGTGCTGGATGGCAACGAACTCAGCTACTTTGGACAAGAAGGCATGACGGAAGTTCAGTGTGGCAAAGTGACTGTCCAGTTTCAGTGCTCTTCAGACAGCACCAACGGCACTGGGGTGCAGGGAGGGCAGATCCCTGAACTTATATTCTACGCTTGAACTTTCCCTTCCTTGAGCAGCCTGAGGTGCCCATCTGGGCCCTTCTTGCCTGATGCTTAGCCCATCTGCAGATACGTGATCAGCGCAGGTAATTTGTAATGAATGAAGCAGTAGGCAGTTTCTAATTTCTTTGAACCTTTTAATTATGTACAGGCTAAAATGCAACATTCCGCTTTTAACTATGTGCTTAGGAGAGCCAAGTTCTTACTCAGGCTTTGTGGTTTTAGAGTTGCGTCTGTATGCCTAGGGAGATCGTGTGCTTTTCCAGGTGCCCGCCAACTTCTCACTTTTGTACCTCTGAAGAAAATTTTGGATCACCTTAAATTTCCTTTGATGAATGGAAATATGTCGTCTAAAGTAATAACAAAGTTTATTTTTAAACAGAACTCCTTCCTCTCAAAAGCAACAACAACAAAATAGGTAAACCTCGGTGTACAATTTTGAAAGAATATTTTCTTTGTAACAAGTAATGTAGAATGTAAACTGTAGGCCAGTGACCGTGTTTTGCTTTTTATTCCTTTTATATTTATTGCTTCTGGGCTTTGCTTTTTTTATTTTTTGCATCCTAAATTCATATACTTGTTACATACTAAACAGTTCGCACTGTTTAGCATAAGAGAAGAAAGTGAGGAATTGGATGGATGTTTAGGTCCAGACTTTTGCTGTAAAGCAGATTTGTGTTCTTTTAGTTTAGAAGACAAGACATAATGCAGACATTTTTTAGAAGCAATGAAATTAGAAAATTTTACTACTGACAGAAAAAAGTTTCCAGCCTGCTAATTTACACTAAAGGAGTTTAAAAGGAAGCCTAAAAATGCCCTGTACGACAACAGATAGTTCAGTTGATGACAAATAAGACAAATACGCAGTTTGGAAAAACCATTTTTTGTGTGTGCCAGGTAGCTTTGTACTCTCCACTGTTAGCTTGCTTTTATGTCTTGTTCCCACTCTCCCCACTGAAAGAGGACCAAACAGTTCTTGAGAGGAATGGAGTAGAAGTTGGTTTTGTACCACTATATGTCAATGTGGCAACGTAGATTTTTTTTTTTATTCTTTTTTTTTTTGTTGTTTAATCTGAAACATGTTTTATCTGATCTCTGACCGTAGGCAATTTTATTTGTTGGTTATGAATGAGTCTGCTGTTTCTGGACTGCTAGGACCTGGCCTCTGGCCATCTTAAAGTGCCAATATATGCCTGCAGGGTTTGTGAGAAATGGTTCGGAGTGATGCTGGGTTATGCCTAGTATTCACATCAACATTGCATGTAGCTCTTATCTGGCCATTTTAATGTAAGCAAAGAGGGAAAAGCTCACAGACAGTGTCTCCTTCCATGATGGCTTATGTTGGCTTAGTGCCTGTGACCCTGGCAGTGTCCAGTGTGGTCACTTGCAGCTGAAATCCATGTGTTTCTGGGCAACTTTTCTGCTCAGTGTGATCCTGAGATGGCTCCCCCGCCACCCAGAGTGTGGTCCCTGGCCGCCTCCTTCTCCTGCTCTGTAAGCCAGAAACTGGCTTGTGTGGAGCAGGGGCTAGTCCCAGGGTGTGTGTGCCTGCGCGACATGACATGCGCATGCAAGTGTGCTTGCCTACTCAGGAACTGCCTCCTCCCTGCCTGGCTAGTTACGGGTGGGACAGGAATGGTCCCCCTGCTGATGCCAGCAAGGCCCAATGAGTGACCACCTCACCCACTGTGCTTCTGGGCCACCTCATTGCCTGCAGATAATGGGCTTGCGGCTTTTGGCCGGTTTCCCTGGTAGAGGAGAACACTGGATTATGGGAAATGTTTTAATCATTTTGCCATTACCTGCATCTGTTAATGTCGGTGACCAAAGCTGTTACTGGTGAATACATGACTATCCCCAGGATGGCTTTCCAAAATTATGTAACCATTATTTTCCTAATAGGGAGATGACAGGTGATGGTTTTGGCAAAGCATCAATGAAGTAGAGATACATTGTGGATTAAGAATACTTCTACACACACAGGTCTTGATTTTAAGTTACAGTTAAACATTTCAGTAGCTCATACTTACCATGCAGATTGGTAGGCCTGACTGGAAGGCACTTGCTTTTAAACCAGAGGAGAAAAAACGTTGTTTAGCACTGACTGCATCTTGCCAGATAGTTGAGCTGGGTGTAATAGCCCTGAAGGGGCAGCCTCAGACCCTGCTGGCTCTCAGGGCTCCTGTGATGGAGCGGCTCCCATTCAGGCAGCTGATAGGCAGAAGCCTTGCAAGTCTGCTCACTGGGTGATTGGCCTGTGCTTCAAGAACGGTGGGTAGAATTGGTAAACTGTACCTAAAATAGGATTTTTTTTTTTTTTTAATGTTCTGGACCCTGTTCTACTTTCTACACTTTTACCAAAATGAAATGAAAGCTAACATGCTTGCTTTGGTTTTCTTTGATAATTTTGAACTTCTTAGTTTTCAAAACTAGAAACCATTGTTCTGACAAGGCAGGAAGCTCTAATGTATAAATATGACCTTCTTATGCAGAATATGCTGTAGATGCTTTTCCCAATGCACCTGGCAGTCTTTGTCATTGTTCATTCTGGGGATAAGGGTAACTAGGCTAGCAGTTCTAATATCACATTCTTTAATCATATCTTAAAATAGTATTTAAGTAAATTGTCTAATTTCTACATAATTATTGCACTGAACTGTCTTTTTTTTTTAAGGTGTTTAAATAAGCTCAGCTAATTCAAGACACTGAAGCCACTTCTGCATCAGTGTGCTTGATTTCAGCAGCTTACAGGATTATTTATGAAGGAAAATATATAAATATGAAGTACCTCATGTTGGATGTTATTGTACTGTATTTTTAATGTAACAGTGCAGACCTTGTTAGACACATGAATGTGTATAATCATGTTAAATGCAAATAAAATAAAACTTGTTCATAGAATTCTTTCTTAGCATTTTTTGTTGCTCCGTTGACATAGTAAAACATTCCTACTGGCACTTTTGGTGTCACTGATTGTACAAAGATGGTTTCAGAGAAACATTTGTTTTCCTTGATTCCCAAAGAAGGAAAAATTGGAGGCAGAAGAATAAGAGAACAATGAATATGTTAATCAGCTGCATTGTTCAAAGCCTGACTGTTGAGTTAATGAGCAAGAGTGAGTGGATGCATTTATATTCCTGTTATGGAATGAGTGCTTGGCTGGCGTTCTCTAGCTGCACTTGCTCCAAGGTCTGGATCTCCGTGTATGAAGGTGTCGTGCTGGACAGCATCTGTACTGCTGCTTCCCATGGTGCTACAGTAACTTAGATCCGGGGGTAAAACAAACAAGCTGCCAAGTGAGAATCTTGAGCATAGTTGCTGGATACTCAGTTTTCCGTTCTGTTCACCCATGGTATTGCTTCTCGGCCTTTTGGCTAATGATCAGTTTTCCCAGTGTCACATAGGCCCACAACACACCATGTACTCATTGTAGTTACGAATATGTACATACCTTTTCTCTGTACCGCTGATGCTTTTCTACTAGAGTTTATATAAAACTGTATTTGCTTAGCCATTTCATCTCTGCAGGTTCAGTTTTTGCTGTATACCTGCTCAGGAGATGTCTGGAATTTCTCCAGAGAGAACTGGAACACGCACCCTCATCAGCTAATCACAGTTACTACCTGAATTGAAAGATCTTTGATCCACCAAAGTCTCAGCCATTATCTTTTCTCTGCTGCTATTTAAAGTTAATCCACATGTTTGTTTTCATTATCCCAAGGTAATTGGATAATGTACTGTATCGTTGGACCTCAAGATTAACATGTCACTGAAATTACACCTTCCCAGTTGGCTAGCTTGCCTGGGAAGACTGTAGATCTAGATTTAGGAGAAAACTAGAAGGTGGAAAGTAAAGGGTATAAAAAGTAGGCCCAAAGGAACAAACGAGCTCAAAGTCTTTGCAAGAGCCCGTGAGCAGTTTCAGTAGAAGACAAGTATACTATTTGGATTTCTTTTTTAAAAAAATACTTATTATTTTCATTTTCTGTGCATGAGTATATTGCCTGTGTGTATGTAAGTGCACCCGTTTTGTATAATGCCTGCGATGGTCAGAAGAGGGCATTGGAGTCCCCTGGGACTGGAGTTATGGACAGTTGTTAGCCATCATATGGGTTCTGGGAACCAAACCCTTGGTCCTTGGCAAGAGCAGCTGGTACTCTTAACTGCTGGACCATCTCTCCAGTGCCTGGATTTCTAATTCATACATTTTCATGTTTTCTTTCAGAACCATTTCCATGTATTTCAGAGTATATGTTCTAACAGAATTAATGCTGGGAAATTTTTTTCAGGAAGTTTATATATTTATTTCCGTGACCAACATTGGCTGTAGTAAAATGTTTCCCAGTCAGGTTGCCAGATCAGATGAAGGTGTTTATGAAGAACAGATGAAGACCGCCAACTGACCTTGGCACAGCTCTGAGCAGGCTAAGAGGCTGGCAGTGACAGGCTGACTTCAGAGGAATAGCTTCTTGTTTCCCCTACATGAACCTCTTCTCTGTTGCCTTACCCTAAGCCTTTCTAGGGTGGAGGTGATTTCCATATATGCAGACTCCATCCTTATACATTGTTTATTTGCCTCTCTACTTAAATGTCCAATGGAAAGTAGTTTTACTAGCAGATACTATTTTATAGTCTTGATGTCTAAAAAGTCCCTAACCTCAAGATAGTTAACTGCGCGGCTATCTAGTCTGTCTATAGGACATGATTACAGTTACTCACTGTACTTCTCTTTAAACTGCTAGTAGTCAATAGAGTGGGCGTATGTTAAACGTTACTGTAAAGAAGCTACCTTTTGTTTTTTCTCACTAAGATAGCAGTGTAAAAAGCTACTTAAAAATTAAGGCATACTTTTTGTTTTTATTACTTTGTTGGGCCATTTTATATTTAATAGACTCTTTTATGCCCATTGTTTATTTTAGAAGAGTGAGATTATGCCAAAAAAATAAAAGTAGCTTTGTTAAATTTAACATGAAGTGCCACAAATCTCTTAGTAGCATATAGCATGAAGACTGTTTTGTGAGAAACTAGAAAAATATAAGATAATATTTTGATATGTGGTAGTCTTCACTGGGGCTGTGTAATTTGCATTTTCCTTCCTAAAGTACTATGCTCACAGAACAGTCAAAAGAATGATAACGACTATTTAAGGGTGCTTGAGTAATATTTCAAAGCTTGAAACAGAGGGTACCACCTTCTGCTATGCTGCAGAATACACAAAAATGTACTTTTGAGGCCTTCTGCACATCTTAAGGAATTCTCATTTTAGTGCTTAAGCAGCCATAAACTTTAAATTATTTCAGCATTTCTTATTACTGCATGGCGCCTTAACCAGTTCAAAATTAAAAGTTGCCATAGAGCTCAATTCTCAAAGAAAAAATTTGTTTCTAGGAATATTTGCAGGCATTAATGGACTGAGGAACAGAGTGTTTCTGGATCCCAACATGAGACAGAAGGTTTAATGAGTCATTCAAAAGATTAACCCACCACTCACTCATCCATTGATTGTGTATTGATCCTTTGCTTCATCCCAGCCAGTCAGAAGTACCAGGCGTCAGGCCAGGAAGATGTGCTGTATAATCCTGGGAACTTGTGGTGCAGGGCAAGGCTGCTCTAATAGACACAGAACCATAGGTGACTGAGCCCAACCCTCTAAAAGTTCTGGTATAAGACTTCAATGGAGCCTGAAAGACTGCCTGTCCAACAGACTTCTTTATGACACTGGTGCTGCTGTCTACTACAAATGACACTAAGTACTGCTTGACCAAAGAAGAGTAACGAAGGGGGATCTTTGCCGGTACAAATCAGTGAGCTCAGGGGCAGGAGAGGAAGACTGAAGCCTCTGGAGGAAGCTGCATGCAGATCAGTTCAGGATGGAAGAAGAAAGGAAGTGTGAGCTGGGCTTTGAAGATGCCTTAATATTATCTAGTGGGGAACCTTAGGAAATATCAGAAGAGAGATAGTGTGATAGACAACCCAGTGTGGCTGCAGTAAAGGGTCCGTGTAGAAGAATGAGACTACCAGGTTCATGAAGTGTTGGGTTTAGAATAGAACTGACCTTACAGGAGCAGGAATCCAGCACTCCATGAATTAGGCTCAGTCCTCCAGCTTGTAGCCACATTATAAGGCAGTGACACTGAAGTGATTTAAGACAAGTTTTAAGTTTTAGAAACTGAACTCTGGGAAGAATGGACTGAATCGGGCTGAAGACCAGGGGGACATGGGGCTGGCAGAATAGTAAAAATCAAAGTAGGCATGGGATGGCAAGAAGGATGAAGATTCTAGACGTGTGAAGAGGAGATACCCAGGTTGTGCTAGGACTTTTGTAATGATCAGTCATAAAGAAGCTTTGCCAAAAATGAGATGAAACCTCACCTTACATCTCTTCTTAGAGAGCAGGAAGGAAAACACTTCTGCCTGAATTAAGTAGCTATTTTATAGCTGCCCTTCTAGACTCCTCTCTTACATTCTTTTAAGAAGGTAAAATAAGATGTGGACATGGTGTAGCAATTAATGGTTTAGCCTGGAGCTGGACTGCCATCTAGATTTAAAACTTGGGTTGGATTGCATGCCACCTGGAACAAGCCTGTCAGTCTCTGAGCCACCCATTCCTCCAGGAGGATGGTGATGATGCCTCCCTTTTAAGGTTAATTTATGGTAAGTAATATTCCAAAGCACTTCTGATAGTGCTTGATGAACAGAACATACCACCCAAGTGTTAAGAGAAACAAATTCTGAAAGATCACAAACATTAAACCCATCTACTTTCCTCATACTTGCATACATACTTAGAATTTACATATACTTAGCAGGTTGTCAATGTGTGCAGGTGAAGAAAACCTCATGGCTGCACTTTTAAATCCTTGTGCTTAGGAGCTACATAGTTACAGAGGGCTATACTGAGGAATTCACGTGCTTTATTTAAGAGTCTAATGATAACTTTAATGTTGTATTAGTGAGATTCAGAAGTGATTTATTGTGCTGTAGATGGTCCTTCCCATCAGATGTCTTCTCGGCTAAGATTCTTCACATGACAGGAGAAGCTGGAGGCGGATGCAGTAAAGAATTCTTGAGACAGTTTTTAACAGGAGTCTATTCTGCAGATTTGAAAAAATCCCTTTTACTAATGTCAGTGTTTAAAGAAGTCTCTTACTATGGCCTGCAGTCTTGGTAATTTGGGATCTAACTCCTCTAAACATTTTGCAAGTAAAAACACTTTAGCATTGAAATGATTTGCTGTTGGCAGGAGGTTTGATGTGAGTGGTGTGACTGTTACATGGTATCTTTGAATGGAGAGTTACATTTGAGTAAACACAGCACGACTGCTTCCATCCTTCCGCCCCACAGCTGGTGCTCAGTTCCCAAGGAGCACCCCATGTCTGTGGCTCACACAACCCCTCACTTTCATCCCTACCCCAGCCAGTGCTGGGACCTCATTTCCCAAGGGTGCTTCCATCTGAAAGTAAATTGCTGTTCCTTTTTTCAGGACCAAATTCTCTGCTATTTTGCTGAAGAACCCTCTCAGGGTATCGCTCTCCAGAAACTGGCATTTAGGAAGCTGGGTGGCAGGATCTGATGTGTATGGCACTAGTGGGTCTTAGTGCCCCCGACAGTTGAGAGCCCCCGATGTGGCCTGCCTGTGCTGGGGTGACTCTGCTTCATTTCTGGTCCTCCAGCAATCTAGTGGAGGCATAAGAAAGTCACCTGTCACAGGAAGAAACCCACCTGGTCTCAAGACTTGCACCTAGAACCTGTAAATCCTCACTTCCATAATATTTCATAGTATTGGCCGAAACTGATCGTGAGGACAAGCAGGCGCATATGGGAAAGTAGATCCCTGCTTCCCACCTTTGCTGAGGAATGCTCCAAAGTCACAAGACAAGGGTCATGGACCCAGAGCAGGGTGAGTTATTGGATCAGGGCTACAGCATTTAACCTAGGTCTTAAAGGACCCTATGAATGGATATAATGGTCCCTTTGATCCTCAAACTAAGAACCCACTTGGAATTACCTACTAGGAATCTACTCTTTTCATCAGCCCAGGGTCCTACATGGTTTACCTTGTTTTATCTGGAGTTAGTAGACCACTCCTTTGAAGTTTTACTATATCTAGTCACAGCCTCACTCACATTTTCCTATGTGGCCCTATTGACCTCACCATTCCATTTTATTCAGGAAACCAGACTCTAGCAAATCAAGAGAATGTTGCAGGGGCAAATAGTCAGGAATGTTCTTTACTGTGTCTCCTTATTTATATCACTGCCCTTAGAAGACCTTAGATGCTCCCTGAGCATTTTATAGGATGATGTAGACACACTGAGCACTGACTCAAAGGGTCAGAAGAAAAGGGGCTGGGGTTTAATTTAACAGCCCACCCAATACTTGTCTGAAGGAATTGGGGAAAGAGGGTTGGCTGGGAAAGGGAGAAGGATCGGGGACCTGTGTTAGCAAGAAACTTTGTGTGGCTGTATTTATCTGGGGATTTTTACCCACATTTCTTGATCTCAGGACTCCATGCCTGACCCATAATGTCTAACCTGGGAAACTCAGCAGGCAGAAGTTGAGTGTGTATCCTACCACTGCCCTGGGCACATCACCCATCCATAAGCCTAAGGCCAGTTTAGGGGAAGCCTTGCTTATCTTGTTCTGCATTTTGTGATGATCTCTAGAAGTCCCTCAAACAGACCAGGATTCTTATGTGGCCTCTCCAGTACTGCTCTGTGCTGGATCCCTCTGTCATGCCATTCACATTGCTAAGGCAGTCTGTTGTGGTCTTGAGAGATACTCAGAATCTCTGTTCTGCTTCTGATACTCTGAGAAGAACCCGTCCAGGCTGATGTTGTGGCTGGAAGCCCTGGCTGCTTTCTTGATGTCCTTCATCCACAGGACAGAAAGTTTACATTGCTGGGGTGCCTCAGACTGCATGCTTACTGTCTTAGTCAATGTGGACTGTTGTAACACAAAAACATTAAGAGTGGCTTATGAACACCACACATTGTTTCTCACGATTCTGGAGGTTGGGAAGTCCAATGTGGAGGTACTGGGAGATGTAGTCTGTTGAAGCTTCACTCTGATTCAGAAACAACACCTGATAAGTTTCCATAGAGTGGAAGGGTGAGGTGTATCTCAAGACTATAAGGCCACCAGTCCCTTTCTGGAGGGCTCCACTCTCATGTTCTAATAACCCCCCAAGGCCCAGCTCCTCACACCACTGCATTGGACGTTAGCTTTCAAGAGATGACTTCATAGGGCATGCAACATTCAGATCATGACATGGCATTTTCTGAACAGTCATACTAATCTACCTTCATAACCAGTTGTAAAGTGAGCTGGTGAAGGAATTAGAAATCAGTATACTCTTTCTACAAATTTCCAATTCATTTGCCACCCAGGTTTATCAGACAGCAAGAGAACATGAGCTTTGACCATTTCCATTGTTTTGGCTTTCAACATTTGTTTCTTTGTTTTCTGTCTCTCTCTTTCTCTCTCTTGTTCTCATTCTTGCTCTTGTTCTCACTCTCACTGTTCTCTCTTGCTCTCTCTCCCTTTCCTTCCTCTTCTGGGTAGTGCAGTGTTGGTTTGTATGAGATGGGATACTGAGACCTCACACCTAATAGGGGAATTCTCTTCCACTGAGCTGGATCCCCAACCATATTTCTTAAAGAAATACCAAACAGAGCAATGATGATGTAGATTAATTTCTTCTTTTTCACCAATCAGTGCTGGCACTCCCACAGTGAAGACTATAGGTATAGTTAAGGTTGGTGAATGAGAACCATGTGGAGGATGAACAGTTGATCACCTCCCAGCCAAACCTCTTCCCAGCTATAGACTGTTAATGATCCCATCTCTTTGACCTTCCCTGCAATGTTAACAGGAAGAAAACATCTCCCCATAAAGACAATGCCCCAAGAAAGCCTAGCAAAGCAGAATTAGCTCCCCCTATTCTAGTCAGTTCCAATATGTAGATTTACTGGATATGCAAGAAGACTGTACTCAGGTGTGACTGTTTAAAAATATCTGTGGTGTGTGCTTGTCAATTCTTAATGTCTCATTTATGGAGATAGGGAGCAAAGTAAAATACAAATGAACTAAGCTCTTCTCTAGAGTAGAAAAGAAATATCTAGTTTTTCAAGTAAACAGTTACTAGACTCCCAAATACTAAACATCCATATATGCAAATCTCCTTGGCCTCTGACTCAGGAAAGATCCAGATATTAGCAGAGGTGTCTCCCAGATATTACACAAAATGTAAATCAGGAAAAAGATAGAGTGACAGAAAAGTAATGAGGGAGAGGAAGGGAGGGAGGGAGGGAGACAAGGGAGAGAGAGGGATAGAGAGAGAGAGAGAGAGAGAGAGAGAGAGAATGATCAGATGATATGCCTCATAGTTTCTACTGAGGTGAATGACCTTTGAGGACAAGAAGGGCTGTGGTGTAAAGGCCTGCTGTCAAAGTTAGGGGACAGTAGACCTTCTTGACCTACTACCCAAAGCCTGTAAAGAGTTTCTCTTAGCTTTTTGCCAGAGTTACTTGAATGACCTGTTAAAGTATTTTCCTTGGTGTTTTTCAGTTTGAGGGCCTCCAAAGAGAGTCCACAATGCAAACCACACCCTCCAGCCATTCAGGGTCCAGGTAATAAGGCAAGAAACATGTTCCAACAGAGCGCTGGCTGCCGGAGGACTTGTTGGAGCCGAAAAGATACCTGAGCTTTTGTTCTTTGGAGGAAGAGTCCAGTTTTGCTCCTGATATACCTGGAGGCCAGAAGTTTCCTCCCTGCCCTGATTCACTCTGCCCCAGGCCAAGTGAAGTCAGACTCACATAAGAAACTAGGGTCATTTTGGCTCTTTGTTTTTTCCTTTTCTTTTCCATCTTGCTCCAATGACATCATCCCAAGCTTCCCTCTGACCTCCAGCTCTAATCCTTGAGCTTGGGCAACTGGTATCATTTCCTGCTTTGCCCCCATTAGAGATGGGGGAAGGTTTTTCTTACAGAAGTCCATTGGCATTTCACAGCCACATAACCAGTTTACGAGAGCTGGAAGGAAAAGAAAGGACCAGGTTGTAAGAAGAGCCTGTGGTAGTGAGATGATGGAGAAGTCAGTATGGTTGTGTCACCAGACCCCTAACAAATGGCTTCTTAGAGCCTAAATAAATAGAACAAGCTAGTTGTTGAGCTTGCCATATGACTTCCATTTACTTGAGGGTCGTGCATTCGCCTAGTCTCTGGTCACAATGCCCTGCTTAGAAAACATGTCACCATGCACAGCCAGAACACAGTCACTCACTGGTCATTATTAGAGGAGTTTTTGTCAATATTGTGCCTGACTGGGAGAAGCTTGGAATCATTTCTTTCCTTGTCAGGAAAAGCTTTTTAGCTGCTTCTTGCTGTTCTGTCATTTTGTGCTAACCCCAAAAGACTATGTTCAGTTGATGTCATCTTTCTTATTTCTTTCCTCAAGCACTTTCCTGTCTTGTTCACAATGAAAACATTTACTTGTGCAATAGTCAGTGAACAAGAGTGGCCCAACATGAACCGTAAAACCCTATAGCTGGGATGAATGCTTCTATTTATCTACAGAAGTCGTTGGGGAGAGCGAGTTTCTATCATTCAGGATGATAGAAAGTGGGATGACTATCATTCAGGTAGCGAGACAAAGAACAAAGGAATGCAAACACAAACTAAGAAAAATGCTCATTGCTTGCTTTCCATCAAGAGAAGCATGCCAGTGAAGACTAATGGGGCATTACCACCACACAGACAGGTGGAAGGAAATGTGTGTATACTTTGAGCGGCATGAAGGGGACATGGACTTTCCTGTACAATCTATGTCTGTGTGAATTTCCATCAGACAAATTGTTTTAAGTTGAGGCAGGTATAGGATCATCGAACTAATATATAACATGTAGTTCCTGGGAGGAAATAACTTAACCCTTACATGTAATGTATATTTCTAGCAGGGCCCACTCTAAAAATTTAAGTTGAAAACAAGAGAAAGTAAACCTGGCTTGCTTTAGACTCTAGTGTGGACAAAGAGTTTCTGTGGTCAACCGAGCCCTGGCATCCCGTCACATGGACTCGATTTTCATAAACGCTGGACTCTTGAATTCTAAAGTTTAAATTATATATCACCTTAAATGTAGGGATTGAAATATGTGCTCAGATGTTTAAATGAGGACTCCCAGTTCATAAAATTTCTAATTAAATAGAGACGCATTCTAAATTCTTGATCTTTGTTAATCATATCTAGGAGAAGCTGGAAGTTTAGATCATGACTTCATTAGGGCATTCTCTCAGTTCCCTTGGTGGCAACATAATCTAATTTTAGCAAATTTTAATTGCAAGTGCAGCAAGGGTTTATGAGCAAAGGAGTTGAGCCTCGGATATTCTGGCTTTTGAATGTAGGACTGCATCTCTTCTATCATAGATGCTCTGTTTATCCATGCCTTGCAATTACAGGACTCGGGACAATCATGCAAATGTCTGCTTACATATTACATATCCAAATATTAAGTTATAAATTAAGCATATAAGCTGCTGTGTCAAATATTTTCTAGCATCATAAGATAATAGAACTGCTGAGAAAAATATGTCCTAGCATCCTGCCTCAAGCATATTCCCAGGTACAGAGCTCTGAGGGGCTTAGAAATCAGGTTCAAATATCATTCTCAGGCCTCAGAACTCTGTACCTAGGAATGTGGTTGAGCGATTCTAGGCTTACTTAGATCCTAGACCCTTTCTGTTTCCACTCTTGACTGTATCTGGAAGCTCAGGGTAGCTCCTTACTTTCATATGATTTCTACAGCCCTTGCATTCAGATTGGTCCACTGTAGTCCAACACCAAAGGATTATCTTTAGGACCTAAGTTGCGCACACCTGGGTGGTATGCTCTGTGCTTGTGAGGAAGGGGAGCTTGCTACCATGAAGACAGAGAAACCAGAGTCCTACACACTACATGGAACAGAGGTTGAAGCATGGGTTCTAGGTGAGCATGTTCCTCTGACTGAGGCACTTAGTGCATGTGTATGAACTGTCCTGGGCTAAGGGATACCTAGAGATCTGGTAAAGCATTTTGTTTCTGAGGATGTTTCTGGAAGGATTTATCACTGAAACCGCAGACTGAGTGACAAAACGTGCTCATCATTTGTTCTCAGTAATATGGGCCGTGTGATCCACTCAGGGCTCGTAACAAAAGGGAGAGGAGGGACAGAATATGAGCTAGGAGGACTAAATATTCCTGTCCTTGGATGTTGGAACTCCTGGTTCTTGGTCCATCAGACAGTGGGACTTATCCCAGTATCCATTCCCTTCAGACTGGGGTGTTTACGCCAGTGGCCTCTCTGCTTGTTCTTAGGCCTTAAGAACTGGATTGAATTCTATCATCGACATTCACTTCTCCAGCTTGGAGATGGCACGTCCTAGGACTTCTTGGCATCTACTATTACACGGTTCAGTTTCCAAAGTAAACCCACCTAATGCTGCTTTTCTGAAGAACTGTGTCTAATATATTGGGACATGGTAGTAGACAACACAGAGAAAAGTCCCTGTGTCACAGAATTTCTTTCTAGTGAAGGAGATGTTGATGAGTGAGATGTGACACTTTGAAGCATGAGCCTAAGTTCTTGGCTATTTATACACTATGTAGCAAGTCTACTCCTTTGCGTTTTGCCAGCTCACCGTGCCCAGTGGCAGTGAGGGTGATGCTTTGTGACTTCCAAGGCTGTCATCCAAAACCATGGTCGCTCTTGATCATGATCCCTGCTTTTAGTGTTCATGTAGAGACAAGTGCCTTGAGAAGTCATAAGCAGGTATTCTGGTCAGCATACTCAGCTAAGTCAGTCCTTCAGCCCCATAAGGAGACATGGACTAGAGTGGGAAACTATGTTGAAAGTGGATCTTCTAGGCCCAGATGTCCCAACCTTAGCTGTTCAAGTTGCTTCCTGCTGAATTACCAGACATCAAAAACAGATCGCATCTTTTATTACTTTACTCTATCCAATACTAATCCACAGAATTATCAACAGAATAAGAGGATTACTAGTCATGACACCAAGTTTTGGAACATGATGCTTAATGCCCCTAAATTTATGCTGATCTAGCTCTGAGTTCCAAGTTTGTGTGTTCAGCTGCCTCTCACTACTCTTGTTGAATATCTAAATGGACATCCAAAATCTATTTCCAAAAGGAAACTATTGATTACTACTATTCGTGACAAAACAACAAAACCACCACTACCACCAGTAACAAAATGTTCTTATTTATCTTTCTTGAGTAAAAGTCACTACTCCCAGTCTAGTTGCTAGGCTCTTTGTTCACCACTTCCCATATCTAATCCAGGATCCTTTGCTGGAGCCTGCTGTTTCAGTATTGGAAATCTCTCTCCAATCTATGCATTTCTTCACATGTCCTCTGCTTGCATGCAAGCCCTTTCCTCATTATCTCTTAACTGAAGCAGTCTCTGGATACTTCTCTTAGATCCCAACACACCTCACTTGAGTGTGCATTTCATGCAGTACCCATTGAGCCCTCCCAACATGTGCACCAGGTTTCCCAGGTCAGGATGACACAGTGAGTGAGTGAACATATATTTGCTTCACACTCACTTCCCTGATTCTCTAAACTAATATTAGGAAAGGTTATATATTTAGAAAGTATAAGAGCAAACTTGTGATCAAACAGAATAATTATGTCCAGGAAGAGGAAAGGGAGTCACACACACACACACACACACACACACACACGCACAGGATAGTATGGCTGTTTCCTCCAGGCTTGATATGACATTATTATCTTGAAGTTAAGGTGCTATGGTGTCTTTCTGAAGATGCTAGCCTGCAGTCAGGATACCAAAGGAAGGAAAATATAGCACAGACAGCTGGTATGGTATATGATAATGGTAATGGTATTATTGGCATTCCTTTTTGGGTGGGGGAATCTCTTCACCTGAGATTTCAATCACCATTCCTTCCTTCCCAGCTGCACATATTCTTTGAAAGGCTAAAGTTTGTAAGAGATTTTAAAAATATGACTGGATTTGGTACTTTTCAGCTGGACATCTGTTTAGGAGTCACCCGCCCTCCTATAAGTAACCCCAGTAAACTCATTTATTCACCAAGCTGGACCCGATAAAAAAGCTCTCTGTGTTATAGCAGCAGGAGTGGAAAGAAATGTCTTTTCTGTCTCTCCAGGTGAGTCATGCAACACACACATAAGTGCAGAGAATGCAAACTCCAGCTTGCTGTCTTCAGGTCTAGGTAGCAGGTTCTGGGAAGGGCCTAGTACTCCATGGGGGCACAGAGGTCCCTGCATTAGGTCCTAAGCTCAGAGTGATTTCCCAAACTGAATAGAAGATAGATGAACATAGCTGGTGAGTACCCGTTATGGAGAGACGGATGCTGTGCATGCAGCATTAAGTCAAGATCTGAGTCAAGCTCCTACCAGCTCTGCATCAGAATCTGAGCTCTAATTCTGATCTAAGGTGTGGAAAACTAGGTGGAGGCCAGTGCCAAGCCCTAGAAAGGGAGATGTGTGCACCACAAGAAGGAGCTGGGTAGTGGAGGAGGATCCTCCTCCTAAAGCAATTTTCACATTAAAAGTCCCATAAGCATGAAGTAATCCAGTGCTAAGAAAGGCAGTAAATAAGGATCAATTAAATTCAATTTTAGAAGATCTTTGCTTCAGTTAGTGATTACTATATAAAAATAACTTCAAAGCCCATTGACTTTAAACCACTAATTTAATAAAAATTTCTAACCAAGACTTTCAGTATTAATAAGATTAGCTATTTAGTAAGTGTATTTACTTGCACTAATAAGAGAAGAGGAGTTTATGAACTATAATCACAGTTCAGTCATTCAGACACATGCAATAGACTTAAAGCATGGAACAGCTGAAGACAAATTATAGGCATTGTTTCAGGATCAAGAGGCAAAACTAAAATCCCCAGACGGAAGGGAAGTTAATGGTAAGATTGAGAACCTGGGCTGAAAGAGGAGAACAGAAGTTTAGGTTTAGTGCCATTTCTCCAGTGGGTGGTGAGATGTGTCTCTGTACAAGGTAAAGAGAAACCACAATTGGTAAGTATGTTTTCCTGAGGGACCAGAAGGCTTCTACACACACACACACACACACACACACACACACACACACACACACACCACACAGATGTGCTCGCCTGTACATACACATGCACATTTATTAAGACAAGAAACATTCCTTTCAATCAAGATTTGGGATCTGATAGAATGACCTCAATTCCCACTTCAGGACTTCTGGAGATGAAGGGACAGGTAGCAGTGGAAGCAACAGCAGTATCATAGACAGGAGAGCCTCAGGAAAGAGCCGTACAGATAAAGGTGTGTGAGCCACTGAGACAAGAGAGGCAATGATTACTGACAGAGAGTTACAAAGAGCTAAACAGGAGACAAACTAGTCTCTGACACATCTGGTGAGTGCTACAGAGATACAGGAAAGGAATGGGCTGAATCCTGGCATTTGGATATGGTAGCTATTGAGTCTGTAGACCTTGGAACACGTTGTTGAAATAGCAATCCAGGTAACTAAAACCTTTTGTGGTCTGAAGCAAATTCATGTAAGTACAAGAGACTGAAGTAGAAGGAAGGACTGATGCTATATTTGTAAGTCTAAATTTCTAAGATAGTCTGCCCTTTCAGATAGCCTGCAGAGATGATCCCTGTGTCAAAGGACGTAACCAGCTGGGTGATTTCCAGCACATTGTGTGTGCTGACCTGTGAAATTAATCAGATATCACACAAAAATGGCCTGTGACTTAAGCATCTGTCAGAAAAGACATCATGACTTCTGATTTGAGTTTTGGGGTCACTCACACTTAGGGAAAGCCAGTGGCCATTCTCTCCCAAGGACCAACATGATTTTTCTACAAAGAGCTGCAGGTGGTGCAAATTGAGAACTTTGCCAACAGCCAGTAAGCCCCTGTGATTTGGGGCCTAGGCAAAGAGTCAGGGAATTGGGAGATGAGATGGAATCTCAAAGAGACAGTATAAAATTTTCAAACCCTGACATTTTCACAAGCAGTCCGTCCACAAACTGCTTATTACGACTTGGTTAAAAACGAACTAAAGAAGCAGCTTGGGGGCCCTAGAAAGGCCTAAAGATGAAGGAGAAGCCAAAGACAGAAAATCCAATTAGCTTTGCCTTCCTAACTCAAAGCTAACAACCACTGAAAGGTGAAATCATGGTGATAAATCTAGCTAGCTATCTCCTATTGCAAACACTCATCTTGAGTTTGTGGCCACATAGAAGAATTCTGTAAAGAACTGACTGCAAAGCTTAGAACAACAGTAATAGGATACATTTAATTATTTCCTCCATCATTGGTCAGAGGAGGTGGAGCAGTTTTCATGCCCAGAGCTTGTGTCATACAGAGCAGAATGTTGTCTTCATGTCTGTCCCAATAAAAGACTGAGTGGACAAAAACTTGCTGCAACTAGCTCCTTCTTCTGTGCCTGGTCCACCTTTTTTTACCCTCTGGTAAGAATTCTAGCTTCCTGCTACATTGTTGTTTCATTAAAGCTTGCCTAACCTTTCTTCAGTTTTCCATCAAGTTCTCTGTTTGACAGAGTGCTCTAGGGGAAGTGTCTCTAACCTGAGGTCACTCCACCAAAGGACCAAGGTGATTTTCCAGTTCCCAGGTAACAAGATCTGATATCAGACTGCAGGGTGAGCCATCTGAGAAGCTAATCTTTTTATCTTAATCAGACCTACAGCTGACACCTTGACTACAACCTTATGAGCGACTTCAAACCATAACCGCCCTGCTAAGCCTGACCCAGATTTGTGACCCATGTAAACCCCATAGGGTAATACATGTGTGTTTTCTTAAACTCCTACATGTTAGAACAATTTGTTGTGCAATGAGGGATAACCAATACAGATTTTTGTATGAAAAATAAGCTCAAGCAGGATCTTCCTTCTCTCATATTCTGTGGATGCCATATTTTTATAAGTTTGAAACCCACTAGGCAGAGATGACTGAATTCTGTTTCATGTGGATGTAATAGATTCGCCTACACTCATAAATATGGTAACAGGAACTTAGAAAGAGAAAACACAAAAGTGCTTTTCAAGGCTTTACTTGTGTCAACTTGATTGCAGTTTTATTGGCGAAAATGAAACACATGGCCAAGTACAGAGTCACCTAATAAGGTGAACATACTCAAAGGCATGATGTAGGCATTGCTAAGGTGTTGGGGCCATTGATGCTAGTAATGTACTTCAGCCCTCAACACAGGCCAAGTCATAGAGAAATGCTCACGATGGCAAAAACTGATTTCCAAAGCCATTCAATCTAGTTTTCCTTAATTTTTACTGAACAAGTTCTTGAAGGTACCTTTAATTTTTAATGTTAAATCCTATTTAGTCTATCTGGCCAATTTTCATATCAAAATCTTTTGCCATTTTCTTCCATCAGTTATCAGAAGCCTCATAAGCTTTGATATGCTGTCTAATAATAAAAATGGAGTGCTTACAAATAATGTTTTAAATTCTGTTAAATTGTTATCTTAGAAATACAAAACGCTTCCCTGAGCACACATGTTTCTTCCTGTTTTGCTTCTAAGAGCAACACTGAGATACAGAAAAGAAAGTGAAGTGTATAGAATGCTTGCTACCTAAAACCCATGATTATTTCTTCCCTTAATTAGGTGATAAAATTCCCTTCACTCAGTAGTAGATGCTGTCCTTTGAAGTCCAGTTCTCATTACTGGTGGTTTTGTGCTAAATCATGTTTTCAACATTTCTAGTTGTCATGCTAGCATGAATCTAATGCAAAATCTTGCTTTTTCTATTTTTACTAAAAACATCCTAAAAATTTCCAATGTATGTAAAGGAAAGAAAAACAAAAACAGAGAACAATGAATGTTAGGAAATTGAAGCAACACTTGACAGTGTTTTCAAATAGTTACCTAGTGGTTTCTTTTCACTGATAGGCATCACAGGAGGATTCTGATAGAATCTGGAGAAAAGAGCTCTGAGAGTTACAAACCTTGAATGCCTATGTTGGATACTTATGGGGAATGTGGCAACTTTCTTTTTCAAAGGCTTTTCGAGCTTAAAAGGTACAGAATTTGGCCCATTTTTTAAGTGGGCTGTGAGAAATTGTCAATACTGACAGCATTGGCACTGGAAGATTTGAAGTCAATTTTCAAGTAAACTGAGCCTTCAGAGCAGTCAGTAATTTCTAACTGACTCTGAATGTGTGAGACATTTACTCTGAATGTGTTGTGATGCTGCCTTCTAAGGGTAAAGGTCACTGAGTCCAGTGGAGTCACTGAGACACACTCTTCTCATTCCATGCTCGCCTACCTGGAGCTTTGGTGGAGTATTGGCGGGGGACAGGCTGTTTGCTCCTAGGGATTGCATCATCTCTCCTCCTCACATTCTCCCCTGCCCTGCCTAGTAGTCTTGTTATTCATTCAGAGTTTGTGCTGGACAGCTTTATTTGTCAACCTGATACACTTGGGTTCAAGGAGCCTCAGCTGGGAACTGCCTCCGTTGGACTGGTCTTTGACCATGTCTGTGGGGTGTTTTCTTGTTTATTAAGTAATGTGGGAGGGTCAGTCCCACTCTGGGCAGTGCCATCCCTGGGGATGTTGTTGTGTATTGTATGAGAAAGCAGGCTGAGCATGGACCAGGGGAACAAGCCTGTCAGCAGTGCTCCTCCATACCCTGTGCTTTAGCTCCTGCCTCCAGATTCCTGCACTGAGTTCCTATCCTGGGCTCCCTCAGTGATGAGCTGTGACCCAGGAGATATAAACTACATAAACCCTTTCCTCCCCAAGTTGATATTGGTCAGAGTGTTTTGTCATGGCAATTGAAAGCAAACTAGAACAGGTTTCCATCTCCATTTCCTCATTACAATCCAAGGCAGGTGCGACATGGAATGCTTCCAATGCAGTGATTTTTTTTCAGGAGAGCCTATGACTTAACATGCCATCAAGGCAATCTTAGAAGACCTATTAATCAGTTAACTGTAGCCATGTAATAAACCACCATAGAATTCAGATGCTTTAAACAGTGAACATTTGTTGCAACTCATGGCTCTACAAGTCAGCTGTGCGCAATTCTCGGCTAAGCTTGCCTGCGGATCTGTGGTTGGCACTTCAGGAAGGGATCTCTCATGTTTGATGGGTGGCGGTCTATAAATTGATCTAGACTAGATCTAACTGATGTGACTTATCTCTCTGTTCCCATGTGAGCTCTCACTCTGGCAGAGGTGTGGTTTGTCTTCATGTGAAGGTAGAACTCCAAGACAGTGAAACTGCAATTTTCTTGAGGCTTAAACCCAGAACTAGCACTGTATAGCTTCTACCATATCCAGTTTGCTAAGATAAGCCATGAGGTCAGAACAATTCAGGAGGTAAATAATAGACTACACTTCATGCTTCAAGGGGCTCAAAAGTTTATATTGCAAAGGACATGGTTTCAGGGAGGGGTGGAAAATTGGAGGCATTCTTGCAAACAGTATACTGGAGTCAAGTGAAATGTCAAGGTGAAGATTGACTCTCTGTCTCACTGTTGGATACAAATGAGGAAACAGATAGAAACAGTAAGAATGCTATCAGCCTTCTTGCTTCTGAGAGGGAAGCCAGCCCAAGGACCAGGCCAACACACAATGAGCAACAGAAGGACAAGAATCCCAGAAGGAAAGGCCCACAGCTCTTGTGGTAGTAATATCATGGATACTTGAATGCTGGCCAGCAGCTAGCATTCCCTCCTTAGACTTTACAGACACTCACGCCAGTAAATTCTGACACGATCCAAGCCTGTTTTGTCTTTGAAACATAGACTAAATGGTATTGTAATTCAATAAAATAATAGCATTGTTTCTGATTAAAGTGACTCCTCCCCCAATAAATCTAGCTGTCGGAGCGTCCATTGAAGTGAAGAGAATGCAAAGAATTGCAAGGGGACAGCTGACAGCCAGGGAGTCAAAGAGCTTTGGAATTAAAGAGTGGGAGAGCTTATTCCAAAGAATTTCTTATCTGTGACTCTAATCCTATGTTTATAGAATATTAAACAGTTTGAAAGAGTCACTTAAAATTTTTAGATATAATTTACTATCCCTTATGGGAGAAATTACATGTTTCAGTGGACAGTTACTCAGGAGTTTTAAAAAGTTATTATCTTTTGAAATGTTAACTCAGTTTATTGTCTCCATATTCCCCCATCAGTCTGAGTTCTGTTGGCATATATACACATATGTACATATATAATAATATATACTATTATTTGTATCTTGACTATGCTTTCCTTAAACTGCACAGGATAATTTAAGATTTGAAGCACTTTATAGTAAGCACTGAGTTCACCCCCCACCCCCCAGCACAGTTTGAGATTGTGGCTTTGGTTGTTACATTTAAAACTTGTAGATTCACAAAGAACTCTGAGACATAACCTCCAAGTGTTCAGGGTCTCAGTTAGCCACTCCTTACTAATTTTAGCAATAACTAGATGTGTCAAGCTTCAGTGTCCAACATTAACATCAGTAGTAGCAATAATACCATGGGGCTTAGCTCTGAAGATGAAGGAAATCGTTTTAACTCTAAGGCAGTGAGAAATCAAACATGGATGTCAAGATGATGCCAGAACATCATACACAATGTCAGATACATACAGAAAGTCACACACAATGTCAGATCAACTCTATGAGTTGTTAGAAAGAGCATACAGAAATTTGCATCAAGTTTGAATTAGGCCTCATCTAGAGAAATTCTTCAGTATTTCAGAGATAAGTGAAGATTATCGATGGGTGTCTGAGAACTTCTATATTAGCTTCAATTATGTACACAGTTTGGCCTTAGCAGAGCAATCATGTACATCTGTGTAGTCTGTATGTTGTACAGTGTCACAAAATACTGTTCATATGGATTGTGATGTGAATAACTCTCCTCTGTGCTTTTGGGTACAGTATACAAGATGCTGGTGTGTGGTAGTTATATATTCAAGGCCCTTGTGTAAGTTGTTAATTGGTTGTCACAAATATTATCCAGTTTTATAAGCCATGTCTATTTTTCTCTTGCTATACAGTCACATAGTTACTCCAAATCTATGCATATATACATGCTTTTTTGTAAATCAAGCCTCTCCAGGAGGTGTGACTAAGCCTAGAAAGGAAGAGGTAATACCTTACACCAGCCTACCAGCCAGTCTGCTCTTTCTCATGACTTAGCATCAGCCAAATAGAGGATTCTACTCTTTCTTAAGAAGTGCTTCCTTCCTTTCCATTGTCGAAGGACACCTGTCACAGTAATGGAGTCTCTGCCTATGACTCCCTCATACTGTCCTCTCTTAGGGAACACCTGTGTTGTCCTGTGACAATGATAATGTAAACACTTTCCCTTATTATCACTCTCTATTGAGCATTGTGCTAGTACTTTACTTATCCAATCTCTCAAGAAAGGCAGAGCTTCTACCTCTTAAGAACATCAAACCTGAAGATATTGGGTGGGTTAGGTGAGAACTGGCCCAGAACCCACAAAGAGCTCTCAGTCCTGTCACGGGGGATTTTCGCAGAGCCAGCCCTAGATGAGGATGTGTAGACATTGGGGCAGACTCAGTGTATTCTCTAACTATGGAATCCACAGTGATGGAGGGGTGTGCTGTGGTAGGGAGAAAGGGCAGAGAGGGTGGCCACTGGTGCCACTCTGTCTCCCTTGGCTGTCTTAAATTATTCAACCAGCCCCAGCTAGCCTTCTGTTCTATAAAACCACAGCCCTGTAAGGTGGAGGAGTAGCAGTGGTAACTAGACTGTCTCTGCACTTGGCCACTGTGATCTATGATAGACAATGGGACTGTAGCAAATGACACATGTACTAGTTACTTTTGTGTCACTGTGACCTAAATACCTGATAGCTTCAAGGAGGGAAGATTCGTTTTAGCTCACAGGTCCAAAGGGTTTTAGTGCATGGAGGTGGGGAGACATGACGACATTCGTGGCAGTGGGAGTTTGAGGCAGAAGTGGTTCACACCATGGCACACCAGGAGGCAGAAAGTATGACATGAACCAGAGGCTAGGCTGTAGCCTTGAGAGGTCCAACCCTAATGACTGACTTTGCCAGGTGGACCCCTTCCCAAACAGACCACCAGTAACGGACCAATTATTCAAAACAGGAACTTGTAGGAGACATTTCATATTCAAATTTTAACAAGCCACAGTGGAAATTTGAAGTGAACGTGTACATTTCTACCTCTGCCCTTCGATACCTATGATGATGAGAGCAAGTCCCAACCCCTCCCCCCAGTGGAGGCAGCTGAAAGAAATACAGTGCGTACAAGTCACACAGCCAAGGCCCTCCTAGCTGACTAGTTCAACAGCTGGAAACATGACCACATTTTACCCAGATGAGCTGGCCTGAGTCCAGACCAGAGAATCCAACTTAGAGACTCATAGATAGCAGTAAGCTTCTACTGGAAGCCATAGCCTTCCAGATTATTACGTAAGAACAGATAACTGGTGCAGTGACCACAGTTGTTACTGGACATCAGCCAATGACGCATCTATTGTCAAGTAGCCATTGGATGCATGCTGATGTCAACACAGATGTTCTGTGAGAACAGGCTGAAGCAGCTGGCTCCATATGACCTTCAGATTAACTAAGGGCACTCACAGAGCTTATGCGATCATGATGACTGCTCCTTACTAAGGTCACATACTGTGGTTCGGCTGTGTCCTCTACAAAATTCTCGTATTCAAACTTAATGCCCAATGTGATAGTATTAAAAAGTGGGGCAGGTATGATGGCACACACCTCCTAATGCCAGCACCTGGGAGATAGAAACAGTCAGATTTCTGTGAAAGTGATGCTAAGCAGGTACATATAGAGTTCCAGGCCAGTGCCGGGGTGGGAGCTAGAGGTACTCTACAGAGAAACCGTTTCAAATAAATGAAAAAAATATATATAAAATGAGAATATGGGCTGGAGAGATGGCTCAGTGATTAAGAGCTCTGGCTGCTCTTTCAGAGGACGCAGGTTCAATCCCCAGCACCCCAGGGTAGATGACACCTGGTTCAGGAGAATCCGAAGCTCTCTTCTGACCTCCACAGGCATTACATGACACAGGTGTGCACTTGCAGGCAGTACACTCATACACATAAAATAAAAATAATAAATAAAATATTTTTTAAAAGGAGGACTTTTAAGAACTGAGTGGTCCATGGGAACTCCTCCCTCAGGAGTGGAATTTAGGTTATCAATGAGGTTTCACACAGCCTCTGGTCCTCTTGTCCTTCTACCATTGAACACATGTCATTTCTCCCCTCTGGAGGATAAAGCAACCAGGCACCATTTTCAAAGCTCCAAGCAGCCCTCTGAATTTACCAATGCCTCCATCTTAGACTTTCCAGCCTCCACAGCCATGAGAAGTCTGTTCTTTATCCATTTATTAGTCTCTGGTGTTTTGTTATTGCAGTATGAAATCGACTGGGATTCTAGAAACACCAAGTTATCCACACCCTCGCTCTCTTGTCCACCGGTCCTGTGGCCAAGGTTGTCTCTTAAAGTTAAAAGGTTTTTAAATCCTTGTTTTATATCTAGGGATGCTTTGGTTCACCTTTTAGACTGTGCATCAAGGGAAGCCATTGGGATGGCCTGTCTCTGTATGTCTTTGAGGACTGACCTTTAACATGTCTGCCGGAATCCCAGTTCTTTCCTGTTCCCTCTTCTTAGACACAAACTTAACTGAGACCTCTTCCCTAAGTGGGGATGGAGGCTTTCTCACAGGGGCGTAGCAGCTTGGTCACAAACCACAAGTATTCCAGAATTGACTTTTGTTTGTCCATAAGCCCATGAAATAAAGATTAACCCACTCAAGATGTGCATACTAGGTAAACAAGGTTGAAATCAAGATCATTCATGTGGCTAGTCTGTATTCTCTAAAATTTGGAGCTATGTGAAGAGGAGCATGAATAGCACTAAGCATGTCTTCACTCCTCCCCAGGTTGTTCTGAGGGCCTTTGCATATCATGCTCCCTATATCCAGAAGTATTTCCCGTATGTTACTGTGTGGTTGCCTCTTACAGCAGAGCCCAGCTGACTTCTCTGACTTCCCAGTTACTGTCTCTGTCACATTACTGTGATACTTTTCAAATGTAACTATAGATCTTTTGATACTGCTTTCATTGTGAGATATTACCTAAGTCCCTCCATTATTTGGACCAATCTTGAAAATTTATGAAGTGACAATGTCCTGCAAAAAATCACACAACTTAGAAAAGCCAAACTACTAAAGTGACAGAACTTTTACAGTGCCTGTTGGGACACTTGCTTTTGGAATTCTGAGTCAGCAGGGATGAAGGTAGAGGGGATGAGGCCATAATGGGAGGAAGTGCATGACACCCGGAAGTGTTCCAGTGAGACCTTGTAACAACAGGCATCACCGCATCACCGGCAGGTGCTGGCAGGTAGCCCCAGCCCCCCACAGTCAAACCCACCAGTCTTAAGCTTAAGCTGGATAAGGCTACAGAGACAGTCCTTCTTAGTATCCTTGTTCACACGCTTCAGTTACAGTATCTGTAACTACAAGGTGAGTTTTAATTCCTTTATCCTTTAGGGTTGTTTTCAGTAGCAATGGAAATGCACACATTTTTCTCTAGTATTACTGAGTACTGTCAAATTGGATTGCTTATTGATCTATCGACTGACTGATTTTCTTATATCTTGTCTTCCCTATTAAAAGGTAGGTTAACTCTGCAGGGACTTAGTCATATTAGATCCAAAATGGGCTTGGCCCATACCTGGTATTCAATAAATATTTTTTGAATGAATAAATGAATACATGTCTTTCTAGGGTCATTGTCCAGGAGGGACAATGTAATTAAAGGATGAAGCAATGTTGACAGAAAGCAGCCTCAGTGATGAGTGCCTTATAAGGCAGGGGTATGACTATGTCCACATACTGTGGGTTTCTCTAGGGTCCTGCTCAGAGCCTCAGATAAAACAGGTACTCCATAAATACTTGTTGAGTTGTGAGTAAGCAAAGCAGATTTTTCTGAGCCAGGCAGAGAACAAAGACATGCATGAGAAGAGAAGGATGGACAACTATGAGGAAGACACCTCCTACTAAATGTCTTAAGTGGCATTTGATCCCAGTTTGCTTATTCTGAAATCCTAAAGAGTCATCACAGCACAGTGTAAGGTGCCTAGGAACCCAGCAAAAGCACGCTACTCTCTTTTTAAAGCAGGCCCATTAAAATGACAGGAGAAAATAATGGCGTCTCCCTCAGGTTTCTGCTTGAAGGTAGATTCGTGCAACCTCAGCATGTTGTCTTGGAAGCTCCCTGGAGAAGATGCACTGAGGAAGCAATTTGTATCTCTTTTAAGTAAGACAGAAAACCTTGAAGTCTGGGGGTCACCCGCCTCTCTCTGACTCCCATCCAATCCCTGCGAAAGGTGTCAGATCTAAAGATTCTGTGGGCTGTTCGCTGCATGTGATTTTCCCCTGGCATTTACATCTAAGGCAATGGTAAGCCTTGGGTTTCACGGGTAAGTTAGGATGCTGAGAATATTCTTTTGTAGAATGTGCCTGAAATTAGTTAAGATACAGAAAAAGTTTAGGCATATGGCCAGGAAAAGAGGGTACAGTATATTAATATTTATTGAATGAATGAATGGATGAATGAGAACAATTCAATATTGTTATACTTTCTAAAGTCTTAGGCATTTTGAATGCATTATCCTCTGTCACCATCCTCTGGAGCAGCTCTGCCAGCATCACTTTGTAGAGGGTGAAAGTGAGTTTTAAAAATAATGATGCTAGTTTCTGACTTTCTTAGTCCTTATGCTTTCAGAGTCCTTTTTACCACATCAAACCTTTATGAACCCCAAAACACCAAAATCAAAGTCAAGGACGGTGCTGTTGAGATGGTTCAATGGGCAAAGACACTTGCTGAGCAAGCCTGATGGCCTTTATTAGTAAATTAAGTGGTGGAAGGAGAGAACTGGCCCCACAAAGTTGTCCTCTCACCTGCACACACGTACCACAGCGTGCACCTCCCAACACAGCACACTAATGACAATATTTTAAGTTACTAATTATTATTTTATTTTATTTTATGTGTATGAGTGTTATATCTTCATGTATATAAGTGCAGATGGTTGTTAGACATCATGTGGGTACTGGAATCCAAACCTGGGTCCTCTGGAAGAGAAGCCAGTGCTCTTAACCACTGAGCCATCTCTTCAGCCCCAACAATATTTTAATAAATATAAAAGAAGTAAAAATGTAAAATAAATCAAGGAACAAGGTCCATCAAACCACAGCCAGGAGATGATTCTGTGTACCTGGGGGAAACATGAAATTGATGTCAAAGTAGCTATTTCTAAACCCTGTCAGCATGTGAACATTTCTCTCTTGTGCCATTTAATCATTTGTAGCTTAATAGTCCTTGTGTATTCATCTAAACTCCTTTGTAGGAGTCAGTATAATGTGTTGAAAAAACATGTTGTCTAAGTAAAAGGTTTTGTCTCCTAGACACTGTGAGCCTCAGGTTTCTCATTTACCATTCGGGGCCATAACATCTATATTGAAGAATTAGGGCAATGATCAATTGTTACACAGTACAGAAAGGCACTTATGCATGGTCTGCCCCATAGTAAGATGAATAAGCATTACTGGTCTGTCCTTATATTTAAACCAGCATGTAAGATCACTGAAGGCAGAAATTTGGCACAATGCCTTGCATATGGGAAAGTGTCATAAATATTTATTGAATACATGGGCGCATGAATAACCATAGGATGAAACAGTGTACTAATCAGGGTAACTCTAGCTGCAAAACCAAATATATTCCAGCCACTTTTCCAAATAGCATACTATTGATTTCCCACCCAAAATTCATATTTGGGTCTTCCTATGAATAGACAGTTTTTCACATGCCAATTGGGACTCTAGTCTCTTTCCAACCAACTTAGGCATTTTGTAGATCAGCAGAAATTGCTTCTTAGCTAAGGACCCAGAAGACAAGAGCTACTCATTCCTTCCACTCACATTCCAATGATCACATGATCACACCTGGATGCAAAGGAGGCTGGGAAGTAAGATTTCCCCTTAGTCAGCTGTCTATCACATGTTGTAGAAAAGTAAGTAGATAGTTGCTGTGACCAAGTAGTTTAAAAAAGAAAGAGCTGCAACATAGAAGGAATGAATATACATCAACTACTGGAGAAGTTATTTCCGCAGCATGTTTTCACAAGATAGCTTGCAATGAATGGCGGATTCAAATGTCTACAGATAAAGCCAGTACTGGATGTAATGGGCCAAGGTAGGACAAAGAGGGTTAGTGGGGACCCCGCCTCTGTTTTATCTTGGGATTTTTGCAGTAGGGGTTGGTTCTTTACATTCTTTAGTCGGTGCTATCATTATCATATGTCCAGACTTCACAAGAGCCCAATTTTGCCTTTTTCATTTTATGTATTCTTAATTAAAGTATAATGATACCCATAGGAGAATGTAAAGAATCTCAGCATGCAACTTGATGAAGTTCTGGGACCTAAGCTCATTCAGTGCTGGTAGCACCCAAACTGAGAATCAGAACATCACCAGCACACTAGAAGATCTCCTTCTTCTTCCCTCCAGCCAGATCTTTCAAAATCAGCTGGAAATCTAATGATGGTTGAAACAGTGATAGCAATTTTCTTTTCTAATTTTTAAAGTCTTGAGTTTTCTATTTGGAGATATTTCTAGCCTGCAAATATCTTATTTTATATAAAGAGCTATCAATGAAAAAGTATATGGTACACACTCCATGTGTTGAGAATTGGGCTCCTGTTCTAGCTGGATTGATAACGTTGGCATGGACGAAGACCTGGTTTTAGGCCTCTAGCTGCCCAGTTTTCAGGGTATCTTGTCCTGACAAATCACTCCCAAATATATGACTTAACACAGTAAGCACTTATTACTTATTATATGTCTACTTGGGCTTCCTGCAACATCAGGAAGGCTGTGTGGGTGCTTCTTCATATAGGTTGAGCTCAACTGGGAGGCTCAGCCTACTTCACATGGAGACTCATCATCCAGGAGGTTAGCTCAGGCTTATTCAAAGGGTGGTGGAACAACGAGGAGATAAAAAGTAAACATGCTTTGTTGGCCTTTGAGGTCTATGGCTGGAACGATCACAAGATCACTTTTGCCATATTCTGTTAATGAAAGTCACAAGGTGAGCCCACAGTCAAGAGGCAGTGAAAGAAATTCTGCCTCTCTGTAGGAGGATCTGCAAAACACATGGCACAATAAGAAAGAATAGAGGCATTTTTTCGAAAAATTGATGTATTTTACAGGGAGTACCTCAAGCTACCTGAAGACCTAGTGCCTTAGGAACATCTCATCCAAAAGTAGATCATGTAACAGTCATGGAGTAATTTATTTCTTAGCCTTTGACTAAGATAAAATATTAACATTCCTGGTCAGTTAACAGCTATTTTTCAAGTTCAGTGTGCCTAAGTAGAGTTGGGAAGAAGGCAAAGAAGAGCCTGTGGTCTTTGCTTTGAACCACATGCAGCCGCAATTACAAGATGGGTGAAGCCAGGATAGATTTAGCACTGAGTCCCCAGAAGAGGAAAGCGGAAGAGCCTCACAGAAAAGATGAAAGGGAGAAACCAGGCAAGAGGGCAGTGGCAAAGCTTGGTCTGAAGCTGACCTTGTGGGAGAGGGGCGGGGGTGAACACTAGAGTGCACTGACTTCCTCTTTTGTTTTCCTGAAGTCACAAGTGCTGAACTTTCTGGCTGCAGCCCCATTAGTAACTGACTGCATATCTATCACCTTGGCCCCCTCTTTCTGCAGGGGAAACGAGTGGCCCTACTGGCTCAAGGGTAGGTTTGGAGACTTTAGATGAATCTGGTAACAGCGCAGCACTATAGAAATGGGAGATGAATGTCCAGAACCAGACCAGGATTTGACACTGGCTTGCCATCATGAATTCTAGCTTCTGTGAGCTCTTATCCTGGGCAGGCACTGTTCTCAGGGCATCCCTGATTTTTAGTTATCAAAATCTTACCAGGCACCAACAGTTTCCATTTCACAAATCTGAGTACTGAGGCACAGGAAAGTGAACTCATTAGACCAAGGGGCCCCTGGAGGTGGAGGAGGCCAGGCTAGCAGGGAGCATTATACTTCTCTCACTATGGCTCCTGCTTCTGTCTCATAGGCTGTCTCCTCCCTCCCTGCCTGCCCCAAGCTCCTGGCAGGGACAGTAGGTTTCTTAGAGCAGCTGAAGGACAGTTCTCGAGATCCCCTATATCCAGGGAATCAGAATGAGGCTTGTGAAGAAAAGACAATTTTTCATCTGCTGAGAGAGAAAAATCTCTATGTGCTTAATTAGGTCAGATGACCATTTTCCTCTGAGTCTTTTCTAGTTCTTTGAAGTCAAAGAAACATTGAAGAGGGAGAGGAGAACAATAGTGGAGAGAGAACTGGGAAGAAACCTCCTATGTACATACACATGCAAAAACATCAGTCCATCAATCCTTTCAGAGGACTGAATGCAAATAAAGTTAGCTATCAACCTTATCAACAGAGGAAAACATGCTTAAAATAAAAACTAGGGCAATCCCCTGAAGGAGGGAAAGCTCTGCATCAGCCCAAAGACTTTCCTACCTCATTAACAGCCTCACTTCAACGCTCTCAGTGAGGTACAGATCTTGTACAGTCAATCCAAAGACTCCCCAACAATATAGTTATTTTAGGTGGCTCAGAAGATTCCATGTTGATATGAACTTTTCCAAGAAGGAAGCACCAAGAATCTAGGGGTCTGATCTGTAGTCTGAGCTCTGATGTGGAGTCTCATAGTGGCTCTAGGAGAGCACATTCCTCTCCTGATAGGAATGTCTGAATCTGTGTTGTTCTGGGGAGTGTCCAATAGCTGTATGTGACAAGCATGCAATTGAATTATGGTCAGTATTTTCTTGGTGTGTGTGTATGTCTGTTACATGTTTATGCACATGTTTGTATGGTTGTATACATGTATGTGTGTAGATGGGTAGAAGTCAGGGTCAGGTGTTTTCCTTAGTTCCTTTCTACCTTATTTTTTCATTGAACCTGGACCTCATGGATTTGTCTAGGCTGGCTGGCCAGTGAGCCCCAGCGATCTACCTGTCTGTGTCCCAATGCTGATGCTATAGGCATGCACCCCTGCACCCAGCTTTTTACAAGATTGCAAGGATGAAAAAACTCAGGTCCTCATACGTACACAGCACTGTACTTACCAAGCCATCTCTCCAGCTCCAAGAACTAAATTCTTACTTTCCTTCATTTCAGTAGTTTTACATTTCAGTTGCTACACATGGCTAGTGACTACCACAGTGGATAGCTCAGATCTAGGTTTTTAAACCTTCTCTGGATGTGGTCATTTCAAACAGTCCTTAAAAATGAAAAAGCTTTTTCTTGTATAGATGAAAAGGCCAAGTATATTAGTTAATTTTGACTACATGACAGCTACCTGAAGATACCAGCTTGAAATAATGATTTATTTACCTTATGATTCTGTGGGAAACAAATTTAGGATGGGTTTGTAAAAGGATAGCTTTGTTTTTCTGTACTAAATGTGTCATTTGTGGGAAGCGCCTGGTTAGTTCATAGTGGCTCACATAGGGTAGCCAAAGCATCTTATCCTTCCAGACCAGCTTTCTACATGATGGATAGGAAAGATTTCAACAAAAAGATCTCTCCTGTAAAGTCTCTGACCCAAATCTCACAACTAGCAGTACCAGTTGACCAAAGCAAGTTACAAGGTCAGCTCTTAAGAGAACACAGCCGGCAAATGGAGCCGCCCTTTTGATTGGAGATGTGATAGAGTTCTATGTCAAGAGTGTGGGTATAGGGGAAGCACACACAGTTGTGAACAGTTTTGTCGTCAGCAATTCTGAATCTCAAAAGATAAAGTAATTGGCCTGAGGTAATAAAACAAACTTTTAAAACAACTTTGACTCTCCCCTGAGATCCTTGGTTCTTAGTTTATTTCTTGGATTCTCTGTTTAAGACTTGCTTTATAAGTAATTTTAAAAAGACATACTATTGAATATATATATATATGGAGAGAGAGAGAGAGAGAAGACACTTTGTGTAAGTCATTCAAATCCTGTCCTATCTCAAAATATAAAACAGTTTAATGCATAATAAGTCTTTATGTGGGCTGTGTCTACACGTGATTCCAGGACATGCTGTTACCTTCAGGGAATTCTGACTTTTAAACTATGGTTCTTCATTGTTTGAATACACGAGTAGGCCATGGTTTTTATTTTTGTAAATACTAATAAACTATAATTCTAAAAAGACTGGCTTTTGTGGGCCTCAGTTTCTAAATACAGAAAGAGAGATGCTTTAATTTCCTCTGCTTCTACCAGGACTCAGTGGTGTAATATTGAACTTCTTCTCTATCCTTATGGGACACCAGAGAAAGGTAAAACAGGTGGTCAGCCCTCCAGGAGCCTGTGGTATACCTGAAAGCTTCCTCTTTGGCAAGGGGCTGTTGAGAAGGCAGAAGTTACTCTGAACTGATGGAAAGCATTTACAGTGGAACTCAGCCTGTATGAAGAAGGTTCATAAAAGATGGAATTTGGAAAGGATGGAATTTTTTGTATAGGCTTTTCTAATTTATAATCTCACAACTTCTTTTTCCTTTCATAAATATGATGTCTCTGAGTAAGTGGACTGACCTAAATATCTTTGCCGTTTCAGAAGTGACAGTATTTTCACATTGATCTCCCATTCGATAAATCGAGCCTTGCAGATCTGTGAATGGCAATGCCAATAAAATTCTTCTGCTGGCAAAGGGCCTCTGTTTCTGCACTTTCCCTTTCGCAGGCCATGAATCTCAGGGATGGCATTCTTGCTGACGGAAATGCTTTGGAGCAGACAACTCACAACTGTCAGTTCAAATTTGTGTGTTTTGCCAAATCACTGGCTCACAAGTCTTCACTTGTGATAATAAACAGAAAGGAGTATGAGAAGAGATTCATGGGAAAGAGGCTGTGGAGAAGACAGTATAGTAATAATCACGAAATGATGATAAAGATGAGGAACTACAGAGAGAGTGGGAGCCTGAGGAGTGAGAGGAGAGAGGAGGGGATGGGAGAAGGGGGCGAAGGGAGGAAGCAGAAGAGGCCAGTGGTAGAAGACCAAAAGAAAGCAAAAGCAGTTACAGAAGGCTGACCACCCGCCTGCCCACCGGCTCATTGCTCTTTCTTCCACACAGCTGGCTTTCCCTTTCCTGGAAGGAGCTTCTTCCTAGCCATTTGGGAGTTGTGTAAAAGAAGCGTTGGGTTTGTTCTGGCTTTGGGTCTGTGTGAGTGCTGACCATAGACTTCACTTCTTTCCACATACAAAAATAGGCCAGTTTGTGTAAGTGGGTTTTTTGTTTTGTTTTGTTTTAACAAAAACAGAACTCTTTGGAGGGTGGGGCTTGGAAACACTTCTTCATATAATTGTTTGTGTTGTTTTTTGGTTTAGTCTTTTTTTTTTTTTTTTTTCAGACAGGTTCTGGCTCTAGAGCCCAGACTAGCCTGAAACTCATGAATTTCTTGCCTCCTAAGAGCTAGATTGATGGGCATGTACTTCCATGCCCAGCTTTGTATGAAATTCAATTAAAAACTATATAGGCCACAGATTACCAGAGCTGTTCTGTACAGCTTGAAAACATTTGGGATAAGCCATGTTTCTTAGCTTAGAATCACTGCAATTAGATTCCAAGATGGAGGACCGTGAGTAAAGGATGTATTAAGAACAATCTTCCAAAAGGAGCAGGAGAGACAGTGTGGAGGGAACAAGGCCAAGGAAATGCCATTTAGGGAAAGCTCCTTACTCTCAGCCTAATTTGTGGGACTTTTTGGAGAATTAATTTCTACCAGAATTTATCTTCACTGGTTTTCAAACTCTTGGCTAGAGGCCAGCCATTTCCATTTCTCAGCACTGGCTAGGATTGGTCATGGGGCCCCCACAGCGGCAAGTACTACTGAACTGTGAAAGAGCAGAAGGGACCAACAGAAACGGTGATAAAGGGCCTTGGATCCTAACAGGGCTTATCACATCTTAACAGGGTTCTCCTAAACTTGGAGTTTGGTAGGCAGATGTGGTCCGCAGAAAAAGAAGTCATTTTGGACTGGTTGGACCCAGGTCAGTCACATGTTAGTGCCTGTACCTATCAGCAGAATCACAGAGGAGGCCCACCATTAGAAATAGCTGCTGTCTAATTTTAGCCTTACCAACATCTCCAGGTAGAATCTTAGAACAGGTTCAGCACTTAGAAATGGGCTCCTTCCAATTTCAATTTTATCTCCCCTGCTGTGACAGTGATCTTCAGCAGATCCCAGATAGTTCTGCCTGGGAAGAGGTAATGAGACTAATGTCTCTGTAGTTATTACAGAATTAATATTAGACAATTGACCCCTTCTTTCAAATCATTGGCAGCATTTTAAGCTGCTGCTACATTTTAATCTTCCACCCTGTTGTCCTTGTTCCTGTTACAATGTGATTGGCTCCTGAAAGATAACTCAGCTTCTTTATAAAGAAGACAGCCAATAATATGAAATAGGAAAGAAAATGAACTAAGAGTGCATGGCTAAGCAAAACTGAGAATGAATAAGGGAAGAAAGAAGGATAAATTAAGTGAATTGTACTTTGAATGATTGGTTTTCTGGGAAGTTTCTTGTACAGTTCAGACTACAGTAGGGAGGTTAGTTCAATATATATCAGCTCTATTCCATGACCTTGATTGAAGCTATTTTTAAGCTTCTATGAGCCCAACTACAAATGCTTAGTTCACTGTGATCTTTCTGGAGATTTTACAGATTGTGTGTCAAGATGAAGCTCTGTGTTGGCTCGAGGAAGGTACCTATCACTCAGCTTGACATTGTTGCTCTTCAGAACCACCCTATTTGCATAAAAATTAATATGAAAAGTGTGGGGAGTCACTGGGCAGATGGAGGTCTTTGACTAATTAGTTGCAAATAATGACAACTTGGAGAATGCTTCTGAACAGATTTAGTGCTGACATAGCCCTGCAAATACAGGGATACCGGGTCACCTTTGCAGGGGTTGGAGGCTGAAGAATCTGGTGTCTTAGCTTTGGAAGAGGAAAAATGACAAGACCAGCAGGGCCTCCAAGGCATCCAGGGGACAGTCCTGTGTGCATTGCTCCAAATACCCTCCTGCATTGTATCTATATGCTTATCTTTCCTCTTCTCTCTCTGAGGACTCGAGACCTTTCTCTCCACCACCCTCAGCCATGAGCCAGACTCTTAGATTTTTCACATCTGCTCCATGTTGCTTCTGGGCCACTCTTATCTTGGTATGTATAAGAATCACCTGAAGGGCTTGTTAACTCAGACACCTGGGTCATACTCCCAGTGACTCAGATCCTGTAACCTAACCAGCTCCTTGGTGCCGAGGATGTCCTTGGGGTAGGGACCTCCCTTGGAGTAACTCTGTGTACTAAGAAAATGACACAAAGCACAGAGCTCCAAACTGGCCTCTTATAGGACAATTCTAGCCCACCCAACAGTTTCTTTCCTTCATCATAAACATCTCGACAATTTTTTCTTATTAGAAGGAAAATCATCTGTCACTGCCATAGCAACAATTGTGTGATAGCATCAGCATCCATATTTACAGGAGACATGAACTCAGTCTGTCATTCTCTTCCACTGCATCTTTTACTATACTAAGTCACATCCATCCTTTCCTTCAAATATCTGTTCACTCCTAAATTTGTGTCCTAACCTAGATTTGCATAATTTAAGTTAACGTTAAACTCTGTGAACTAATGTCTCAATTCAGAAATGGGATAATCTTGGTGAAAATCCCAGCCTCAGTGGCAGCCACTATAGAGTTATAGAGTTTTCCAGTGCCATCACCGAAAGTCATCTGCCAAGTTCCCATGGTTAGCCCAGATTCCGAGAAGGTAACATATGGTGATATGGAACTAGATAAGGAAACATTTTATGTGTCCCCTTAGAAATAAGGAGGCTTTATAAAAACAGGAACCTTTACTACAATGAATTAGAGTAATCTATGAAGAGATGTAAAATCCATTTAAAAGTATAACATTTTACTGGAGTTCTGTTTAAAAAGCACCATTTTCTCCTTCCTCCACTCCTTCCTATTTCCCTAAGACACATATGTAGGTTACAGTTGCTCAGATTCTGGCCAATTGACCTTTGTGTTATTGCGGCCAGCTTTCTGAGCTGTGGAGTGCTTTGGTTCTCCCTTGCATAAATCACATCCTCCACTGGGGATTATATGAGATGGTTAATGCACTGGACAAGGCATGTGAAGGTCTCACAATAGCCTGACACCTAATGATTGTCTGTTTAGTGTTGATATTGTCATTACTACCATATTCTTGTCATAGAGAGTACAGGGACTGGTCGGAGAGTTGCTGCACTTGGATGGCCTCTCTTACTTGTCCTCACCAGCATGATCAAGCCAAGTTAAACTCGATTGTTTATCCCTTCAGCAGCTAAGTATGTGACCATGAGACATGCCACCTTTTCTTTCGTCCATTTCTTCAACAGAAAGAAATGTTTATAAAGCAGGGGATAGTAGTACCTACATGACAGAGGTATAAAGATTAAATGAGATCTTTTCATAATATGTAGTGCCTGACATTAGAAATGCTCAATAATATCTGGTTAGCCCACTCTGAATAAGTTAAAAATGACTGAATATTACTGCTTTTAGTATTTTTATTTTCCTGACATAGTGACTTGGCATGCAATCCAGTTGGAATTGCTATAGCCTCTCACACAGTAAGACCAAAGTGTTCCACGTGCTTGGTTTTTAATTATTATTTTTTATGTAATTGCTGTTTTATTCCTACCAATTTTGTAGGCGGTATATCTGCTAGCTACTCTCTTAAACAAACCACTCCCAGACTTGAAGAGATAACAAAATGAATTTGAGTCTATTGACTACCTATGGGGTTTTGTTGTTTGGAGCCAGACCCAGCTGGTCCTGACTGGGTTTGCTCTTGAGTCTATAATCATCTAAATGGATAGAGGCTGGCTGCCCTGGGATGGCCTCTCTCATCTGTCTTAGGATATGTGTTCCACCCTGCGGCAGAGGAGCCTGGGCTTACCCATGAGGTCATGGCAGAGGTCCCAGAAGAATTCTAGACCTCTCAGGTCCACACCTAACGTTGCCATCGCATCACTTCTGCTGCATCCTATTGGCCCAAATAAGTCACATGGCCATTCCCAAATCCAAGAGCCAAGAAAACTGACTGTTCCTTAAGAGGAAGAGCTGAAGTGTTGCATTGCCAAGATTAAGGATTAGGAAGCAGAAGAGAAATAATTTTTTCTCTCTCATCACTCAAGCTCAAACAGGAGATATACTTAATGCTGATGTTCCCGGACGTCACTATTTACATTATTTCTCTCATTTCGAAAATGTTTTGCTTAACTGCAGTGGTGGGGGCTGAGCATGAGCTGAGCGATGGTGTGCTAAGGAGGCATTCTACAGGAGAACTGTAACCAGCCCCTAAAAACGATTTTTGACAAAGAATAAAAAGCCCTCTGTCCCCTCAGGATTAGGTAATTCTTATCTTCCCTTGTCCCCCACCCCCACCCCCTTTGACTCTTGTAGAGCGTTAGGAGCACACTGACTGGAACATGCACAGGCAGATCCAGCACTTTCAATAACTACATCTCAACCTTAAAGTAAGAAAAGAGAGTCACTTTGGCAAGGAAACAAAGTGACTCCGAGGCATTTGGTTGGTTTCACTGTGTCTTTAAACAGGTGCTTTGTTCTTTTCATCCATCACCTCTGATCATCAGCAAAGACTTTAAAGAAAACACTACTGAAAAAAAGTCACTATCGGATGTGCTGTTTGATATCGTTGATGGTGCGTCGGGTCTGGTCTAGTTATTAAGACCTGTAGTTACCAAGGACTTTATGGAGACCTTAAAAGGCATTATGCGTTCACATAATGAAAGGTGAAGTTGCTGTGTCACTTTGTATATATGCTGACTTGTTTGTTTCCTCTCAGCAACATTCTGATGAAGGTATAATACTAGCCCAGTGTTACAGGTTTAAGAAAATAGAAGCACAGTGAAGTCAGAGACTTGCCCAAAGTTACAGCTACACAGTCAGATAGCTGGATTTAAACTCACTTAACCATAATTCTGCCTTACAATAAAGTAATTAAAGTATAACCAAATTATAAAGATATTACTAATACCAGTGAGTCTACAGACACAGTCTGCATATCAGTTTAAATATAAATAACTATTTTAACTTTTCAGAGTTACCCAACAGTGAAGAGTGATGTGAAGCAGGGGTTCCTAGATGTATTTGAACACTATTGATACAGTACATCAGGACTCAGATTGGGATATAATTGTATCTAAGTTGAATACGTTGCCTTTAGCTTTAATTTGCTGATCTTATAAAACAAACTAACAAGCAAACACACACCAGGAGCAGCTATCAATGATTTCAGAAGTTACTATGGGAATACAATATCTTATTTAAAGGTCTTACTCACTAGAGGTCACAGGCAAAGATTCATTTCCTTCCTTCTTCATCTTCAGGGTTACTAGGGTTTCTGAGTGATCTCACAGAACAAAAGGGATAAGAAGGATTGCAATATAAGGAAAGAGGTGATTTGGCCACTTCACACTAAGAGCATTGCTTCGAGATCTTATTGAAGATGGGAATTCATGACTGTACCATGACCTGCTATGTCTAGTCATCTTGGGGTGGAGCCCAACAATCTGGGTTCTTCGCTGAGTCTCAAGTTCCTTGACCTTTACAGAACTAGCCTAGGTGACCTCCAGGGACTCTTTTCCCCTTAAATTCTGTGGTTTTGGTTTATCCACCTACCTAATTATCATTCCCATTTGTTGAATACCTCATCAGATTTAACATGCAAACAAATTCTTGAGGTTGGAATCATTTTCATCCACACTGGACATAAGAGGAAATGGAGAGCTGAAGAAACCTGGATTCCAGTGTGAGTGTATTTGAGCTGTAGCTCTTGAGCACTCTGCTCAACTAATCCTTCCGGAGCCTCTCTCATCACTCCAGAGGGAATCAAAGGGGAATGATTTGTCTCTTAAATCCATTCAGCTGATAGTGTAATCGACTGAAGAAATCAACTCAATGATTTTAGAGAAGTCATAAAGGGCTTGTATGGACACTGGCTGATAATGTAATTCCTCTGATAATTAAAATATGCCAGAAAGTCCTGGTGGAGGAGAGGGGCTGGCAACCTGGTAGAAGGAGATGCTGCCTTATGTACCCTGCAACTGAGAAACACAGCTGTAGGTAATTGCTTTTTCCTAGCTATAAATAAAATGATCTTTCAGAACAACAACAGAGAAAACACTCTGGGGAGGGGAGCTTCATGTGGAGTCTCTCTCTGCTGCTCTGAATGATAAGGCTATGAGTTGGCTTTAACCACTCTCCACTTGCTGAGGCCTTTTCTGCAGGTGATGTGTCTAACAGCGACTGATCTTAAACCAGAACTTAGGGTCAGCTAAGCCTCAAGAAGGGGGAGACTATGTGTACTTTCCTGCTCTGGGTTCCTGACACAGAACCAACCGCACACATACAAATACTTTATTGTGAGGAGAAAGTGCCTCGGGGTGCTCACCTCCCTTTTAACTTTGTCTCAATCACACAGTTGCATGTCTTTGATGCTGGCCCCATGCTTGGGTGTTTCTCAAAGCAAATGTGGCCCCAAAATATGGATAGTGGTGAGGATGCTCACCTAGGTGAGGAAGATGTCACCTAGACTCAGTTCAAACCACTTCCCCAACCAGAATTCCAAAGGATACCGGATCACCATTAGCATAGCAGTCTGAGTTGTATAAAATGGAAAATATCATTGAGAATAGAAAGGCAACAAACCTCCTCTTTCCTTTGAACTCTTGAGACCAGTCAGTTTCAATAACTAGATTTTGATGGGTTTGGGGAGAAGAATATGGAAGCACTATATATTTGCTATTTAAGATATGATTTTAGCCATCAGCACTGTGGCCCCTGTAGCTAGACTCTGACCTACCGCATCAGAATCTGCGTGTTAGAATATTCCTAGGGATTTGGGTATATATTGAAGTTTCAGAAGCTCTAATCTAGTTGTCTGAGACACATAACAGCCATGTGAGACAAGGAAAGAGGGCCAAAAAGAGATAGTTCAGCCAGATAGGCAAAGCACACAGGGAAAGTCCTTAAAGTTCAAGCCTGGCAGAAAGTATTGCCAGATCATCAAGGCCTATTCTCTGACCACAGGTGGAGTTATAGAACAAGGAACATCTCTTCATGGTATCCTGGGTTCAGAACTCCAGGCCCCTGGTGTTCATTAACAACACAAGAATGGTGTTTCCTGACTGGCATCTGCTAGGCAGTCTTCCACAATAAGATACTGGGTAATGGGAAAGCTACTGTGACACTTTCCCAAATTCTCAGCCATCATGGCATCTGCTAAGCATCTTTAAATGTGCAGCTGTAACTGGATGGGTTCGTGTAAGTGTCTTGAAGCCTCGCTTGGGTGCCTGAAGATCTGAGTGTTTCTATGTTCTTGAGTTCAAAGTTGAGAAGCATTGTTGTGCTGGGCAGGGCAGGAGAAGGCTAGGAAGGCAGTACCAGAGGGACCTGTACTGAGGTCTGGGGACACAGTAAGTTTCTTCTGATTCACCTATTAAAGGCTCACAAATCCTTGAGAAAGGAGTGGTCGGTATGGGCCATGTTGCTTTTTATTATAATGAAATACTTGCTTGTTTTCAGAACATTGGTATAAATCAATAGTTTAGTAATTTTAGTGAAATCACAAAGATATACATTTGGAAGATCTTTGTCTTCTGTAGCTGACAGGTGCTTTAAGTTCTCCAGTCCCAACGTCTCGTCAGCTACTGTGCACCTGTATGCTGAAATGTTCATGAAGGGCAACTGGAATCCATAGCAGATCCTTTGGGAAGGGAAATAACATTGGAATTTCCATTGCACTCAGGATGACTTGGGATTTCAGGTTAGGATATATTATCTTTCATAGAATGAAACACATTTGTGTGGTGATTTGAGGATGATTAGCATAAAGTAAAATGCAAATCCTGATGAGATGCACAGAGCGCAGTCTTGTTCCTATGGAATCATATTGTTAATTTCCACCAAGCCATTCAAATAGGGTATAAATCTCTTCCCCGTCTTTGATAATGGTCTTCATGTAGTCCATTCAGTTTAAAACTCTTGAAGATTATTCTTTCATACCCACAGAGTGAGTGAGAACTAGGACCCAGATTTAGGTGGTTATAGTTTGTAGAAATGAAAAGAGATATTTAAGCTTTAAATTAAATATAATAGATAAAATTATTTACTGAAATGAACTGAGAGAATTCCAATCAGGCAATTATCTTGTGTGTAATCTCAACAGTTCTAGATTTTCAGGGAGAGGCTGCTTCTCTTGTTTATGCACAGGGCATATTGCATAAAGTTAATTGTGGATGCCAACACGTGCATCTCTTGCCAGCCGTAGTGCCGCACCCACAACAAACCCCATGGCTGTACTGGTCATGGTGAACTTTGGTGGCTTGTAGGAGGATCTGTCCTAAAGCCTGAGCTCTTCTCCCTCAATCCCCACTTTGAGTGTTACTCCAGAATGAAATTCACTTCCCACTTCACATTCCTTCACCCAGTTCTCTAGGTGGGGTCCTAGAGGAAGGCAGATCTTGTTCTCATACAGCTTATGTGGTAGAAGACCACCAAAAGAAATGATTGCAGTGAAACACCTAAAATATGAGACTGAAGAGATATTAAGGAAGAGCAAGAGCAGAGTTTGTGGACTGCTCATTGTTCGTGCCAGTCAGAAGAAACGAAGTCCAGACACAAAGACCTGTGAGAGCAAGACCCAGAGAGAAGAATGAATTTGGTGTGTTCATTTTTCCTTTTGACAACAAACTTTTGTAGCACTTCTCAGGTATCAGGAGCTAATGTGAGCACTTGGCAAATAATGCCTCATTAAGTTCCCATAAAAACTGTGCGAGATAGATACTGCTGTTTTTGATCATGCTGGACTTTTCAAATGAAAAGGCTGAGGCACAGAGAACATAAATAGCTTGCCCCACATCACACAAGCTGTGGAGCCAGGAATCCAACTCAAGCCTGTCCCTGAAGCCTGCGTTCACAATCATTTTGCCAATGATTACCCAACACTGCCGGCTAGAATTGATATAATTGCAGATATAATTGATTTAAAGGGAAGCGGGGGCACTATAATATATTTTTTAAAAATTTATTCTTTGGGGACTGGAGAGATGGCTCAGTGGTTGAGAGCACTTTCTGCCTTTGTAGATTTCCTAGGTCAGTTTCCAGCACTCACAGGGTGCCTAATAACTGTCAATAACTCTAGTTCCAACACCCTCTTCTGGCCTACATGGACACTGCATGCACATTGTGCGCTTACATGCGGGCAAAACACTGTTGCACTTAAAATAATAAATAAAAGAGTTTATTCTTTGACAATTGCATACACATGTGTAACGTATTTTGATGTATTCACCCTCCACTGCTCTCTCTTAACCCCTTCCCACTTCCTTCTTTTTTGTAACACATCTCCCTCCTACTTCCTTGTTTTTTAATGACCACTGAATTTAAGTAGGGCTAGGACTGTGTTTTGAAAGGTCCTGGGTGATCAGACTGTATAGTTTATTTGGTGCCCAACGGTAGGCACCATGTGGCAGTAGAACATTTGAGGATCTGAAGGAACACTGGCGTGTTTTTGGCCTGGGGAGAACAGATGTTTATCCCCCTCTTGCCCCCGTTGGTTGACTTTTGTGCCTACATATTTAGTAAAATGAAAAGCATTCTTATAAAAACAAGGTGAGTTACTATGAATTAGGAGTACCTGGTTACAGCAGAGTGTAATCTCCCTCTGTGGTGTATCATCAGACCCCCTTGTTGTATACTTGCCCCTTCTCTATGCCTGTATACTACTCTCTTGCTGACTTTGAGAGAGAATTCACAGTCACTAGACCAGCCCTGCTGGGACAGTGGCAGAGACAAGCAGAGCTAGTTTCTGACCTCAGCAGCATCAGCACACTGTTTTTGAGTGGACCCACATCATATTTTCTGGAGACGTTGGTACTAATTCAAAGCAGGCTTTGTTTGTTACTGCCACCCAAGCTGGCTGACTTGTCCTGATGCTGCGTGTTCTCTGTTCATCAGGAAACTAGGTAAAATCAGGTAGTGGTCAGCTTCAGGTCCTGGAAATTTAATAGGTCCATGTTCCCTGGAGTCACAAGCAGCATGGGAACAGGGAGATTGTTTTGCCTGAGTTACCGCAAAGCTGGGTAGGACAAGATTTAAGTCTGATTCCACAGTTTGGCCTAGGTACGTGTTAATCTCTCTTCAAGCTTCGCAACTAGACCACTCTTCCCAGCACCATAGTTCACCTTGGTAGAACTCAGAGAAGGTGAAGGCGACACCACGTGCCTTTGGATTTGTGTTTTCATTGCTGCATAGAGAAGCTGATTTTGAGCATCTATAGCAGCCAGTTCATCAGGTCCCATATATAATTGAGAGAAAGGAGATCAAGGATGTGTTTAGTTTCCTGTTGAATACGTATGTGACAGGTAAGTTCAGAGAATTTCCCAACATTACCTTGGGTGAGTTGTTGAACTGGAATTGCAAATTAGGGTGTCTTCACTAGGTGTGGCCAACTAAACTCCACACCCCTATTCATGTGGAGAGAAGCCTTCCAATGACTCCTAAGTGGGCAGTGAAGTGATGACAAGAGGTGATTAAGGCACAGATGCCATAGGTAGGCTCCGCACTATTTACAGTCAATGGTACTGCATAACATTTTATGTGATTATAATGTTTCAGGAGAATAGCAAAGACTCTGCTGTAAAACGCTCCATGAGAGTCCCAGCTGGTGAACTAGGGATTATGAAACAGAGTTGCAGGTTGGGAAGCTAGTGTCATCCACATACTCCATTAATGTTGTGTACAATTAGCAGTTACAAGTCATGGCTCAGAGCTGACTCCCAGTGTGAGGATTTACAGGGCTTTCCACAGAGCAGTGAAGTCAGGTGTATGTCAAAGACACTTGATTAAATTCTATCCCTTTAATATTCTCAAGATTATTTCCAAGAGTTTTCTTTCCCAGCTTCAAAGGTTTTGATTTCATGGAAAGTGGTGTGTTGAAGTAACATTTTAAATGTTGATGAGAATGTGATAAGCATTAGATAAATTAGATGATATCTAAATGGTATCTATAGGCCTAGTGTCTTAACTGCGGAGAACAGAGGTGATGGGACTATCACATTCGTGTTAGGTTTACTATAGTCTAGAAGAAAAATATCAAACATTGTAATTCAATTACATATAATTTTATAGAGACTACAAATGTATTTGGTCATAAACTATTTTCTTAGACATAATCTATTTTCTTTAAAAATTTTTAAAATTACTTTTTATTGTATGCACATGAGTTTATTGCCTGCATGTGTATAAGTGCATGCATGTCATGCAATGCCCACAGAGGTCAGAAGAAGGCTTCAGACACCCTGGAACTGGATTTATGAACAGTTGCTAGTGGCTGTATGGGTGCTGAGAATCAAACCCGGGTCCTCTGTAAGAGCAATCAAGTACTCTTAACTGAGCCGTCTCTCCAGCTCCCATAAGTTATTTTCTTAATCAGGAGACGTTAGAATTTTAATAATAAATGGCAGGGAATGTTCTCTTGAAATGGAAACGATGAACTCTTTGGGTTATGATGTGGTAATAATTAATAAACCAAGCACAGATGACACGGAAGAATGCCCCTTCTCCCTTACCACTGGGACAGTTCTAGGTCTGCCCCAGAGCTAGCGTGAAATCAGGCCGCTGAACAGATGGTGAATTGAAGGAGTCATGTCCTGCTGTCCTTACGCACGACAGAGAGAGGAGAAAGCTACCACCTCAAGATTCTGGCAGAATGAATCCAAGAAGGGCAAAGGGCAGAGATGCAGGAGATGGATTGACAAGAGAGGAGAGTTTCAAAATCTCCAGGAGAGGAAAACACAAGCTTCTGAAGACATGAAGTATTAGAAAAGAGGGATATTAAAAAGGATTTTAAACTGTCTTTAAAATAAAAATAGGCTCAAGCATAGTGGCACACATCTTTAATCCTAGCAATCAGGAGGTAGAGGCAGGTGGATCCTGAAAGGTCCAGTTCAGCTGCTCTACATAGCAAGTCCCAGGCCAACTGGAGCTACAGAGTGACCATGTTTCAAAAAACACAAAAAATTATTATTATTAATGATAATAAACTAAAAACAAAAACATCTCTAGAATATGTTCATAAGAAACTTCAAGAAAGATTTAATTACATTTCAGTTATCTTTTAGTGGATGGTTCATTATCTATGTAGGAATAAACCATGTGATAGGAATTTTAGGGCAGACACTAGAGAAGTCTTTGTCTTATGCAATGTTTTGCAATCGCTGTGCCCTTTATCTCTTTCCTGCCCAACTGTGCCCAGAAAAGTTGATTATGGCAGTTCAGGAAGCTTTCTGATCCCAAGGAAGCCGGAATTCCTAATGTAGCAGATAGATTTGGACCTTGCCATTCTTGATGAGTGGATGCTAAGACGTGGTGACAATCAGTGGTAAGGTGATGGCAATAGCTGAATCCTGGTTCTGGGTAGTATATCAGCAGAGAAAGTACCAGAGGGAGGAAACTAGGGTATATTTGAAGTCATTGCTGAGGGAAGCAGGCATTTTGAACAGAATCCAGGAAGAGGGGAGCAGCTTGACATTGCTATGCTTGACATTGCTACTAGTGTAGCTAACATAGCTGTTTTTTATGTGTCTGGTAGTGATAGAGACTGGTTTGCATGCCATATCATTGCGATGGATAAAGAGGGCTCACCCCCTGAGAACAGTTTGAACCTAAACCCTTATATATAGTCATGATAGGAAATAAGAAAATATAGAGACTAAGGTTGATTAATTTCTACAGGTACCTGCTATTTGATACGATTATGTACCATCACAGCTTGAGTCTAGATTTGTCTCTAACTGTGATCAGATGCAACCTCAGTTTGTCTTTGCATAATCATCCTAGGCCATTACCAAATTAGGAATTGGTTGTGGAGTTGATACCTATATAACAAATTAGGGTTCCGAAAATAGAAAGACATATCAGTGAATTCTCCAGTTATCTATATTTCAATAATATAATGATGATCTTGTATAGAGACAACAAATGAGCATTTGTCAATTTACCTATATGATAAACACTGTTTGGAACCTTTCAATGACTGGGATATTTCATACTTTAATCATAATAATAATTAAGAATGGAGGCCGTAACTCATTTGTCCCAGACTCACTTGCAGATAGACCCTTTCAGTTATTTTCAGCTATGTTAGACTTTTGAGAACCACATGAAAGAGCTGATGCCTCACAGAATCCAAACTTGGATGAAGGAAGTGAGAGGGTGATAGCTGTTTAAGGTGTTGCCAGAGGAGAGTCTGGCATCTGGTTACCAGCTATATGCTAGGGTATACTGATTCAGCTACCACAGGAACTGAGTCACTATGTCCAGCCCATATGCAAGAGGAAGGGACTAGGCATCGCTTTTTGAATAGGGCAAAGCCAAAGAATGTGTGGGGAAATGTTGGGACTTCTTACCTTTGCCATATAATTGTGCAGCACCTTTCCATACTAAGTGAGTTAACCTACCCTGCCCTGTGAATGTGGGCTCAATGATCCGATGTGATTTTTGTCAAGGAAATCTTAGGAAACACAATGCAGTGAAGATTTGAAAATTGTCATATGCCTCCACTTGGTCCCTAAATCTTTAGATTTCTGTGTTTAATTTGGAATGCCCATAGAATCCAGGAAACTAGAAAGGGACCACCGGTAGGAGGGAGGAAAGATCTTAAGGGGAAGGGTAGAGTAGAACACAGGTGATACAAAGGGGAAAAGGGGAACAATGTTGAAGGAGGTTTAAATAAGAAGAGGGATGGGAGGAGAGGACAGAGGAGAAGGTGATGGGAGCGATAACTAATAAGAATGTTTGCAAAAGATGTGGAAACCACTATTTATAAACTCCATATATGTTCACATTCATATAAAATCGTTTAATTGGAGTCGTCCTAAACAGGAAATAATACTCCTCCCAGAAGCCATAGTTGCCAAATAATAAACCCAGTGCCAGGGATATGGCACCTCCTCTCTGATTGTTGGTCAGTGGTATCCTGGAGACCACCAAAACAATACAGTCTATTGTCATTGCTTTTGTTACCCACCACCACTTCATGGGAAGACAGTATTGCTGAAGACACCATACACTTTAGTCACTGGACCTGGAGAAATCAACCTGGTACTGCCCTAGAAGCTTCCGCCCAGCTGGTTAGTTTTTATAGTACCAGAAGGTATTATGTAGGCTACTGGTGGGAGAAAGTTGTTAATAGTCTCACCTACCTGTGTGCTATAGTACTGACACCATGGGTGGAATAGTGCCATGAATGTTTTGGGGGGGTAACCATCCACTTTCTGATTGGATTTAATGTCTACTCCACAGCAGAAAACACATACCTGGTACTGTAAAGCTGATCAAGAACAACTGGTTATAGAATTCACAGGCTCCAGGGTGAATATTCTATTAGTCTGCTTGTGGATATAGTGTTAAACTGCTCTCTAAGTTCATATCTCTGTGCATAGATTAGTGCAGCTCTCAGACTTCATCAGACAAGTTTCTTTGTGCAATGGACAGTAGTGAATGCATAAATTCACTGCTGGTCAACGTGCAGAGAATAACTGTCAATGGAATGCTCAGCCATAATGCCACATCTTTATCATTGCCCCCATCCAAGGCTCAGGGACCATCACAGAGGAGGGGTCAGAAAGATTGTAAGAGCCAGAGGTCAGGAAGGACTACGCTGAAACAGTGTCTTCCGGACATGACAGGACTGTGGCACTCATGAATTCACAACAGTTGTGGTTGCCTCCATAAGAACAGCCTGATCAAACCAGTCAACATTCTAGTATGAGGAGAAGAGGCTTATGACCCACTTTGCTGAGGACCTATTGATAGTTGATGGCTTTTGGGGGAGGAAGGGTAAGCTTTCTTTAAGGGTGTGACCCTTAGCAGGGTTATCTTGCTCTGTGGATGTCTCCACAACCATGAGGATATGGGCAGCACAAATTGATCTAGATGGGTTATTAAATAAAAAAAGGAAGACATGATTTGTAGGGTAGAGAAGTGGGGGTGGTTGTGGGGGAGTTAGGGAAGGAGTTGGGGTGAAAATGATCAAAATACATTGTAAGAAATTTTCAAAGCATTAATAAAAAATTTTTAAGTCTCTGACATCACCACATGAATACATCAAGGGTAGACTATTGAATGATGAGGACTATATAATATAGAATCTAGGATATTAGTTACTTCTTGATCACATATGAAATTTTCCCCAAACTTAGCTTCATAAAATTTTAAAAAGCATTCTTCCTACTTCTCAGAATTTGTATTTCAGGAATTCAGCCTGAGTTTAACTGATCAGTTCTAGCTCAGGTTCTGTCTGGTTCAGGAGTTGGCTGAGGCTAGAGGATCCACTTCCAGACTGGCTCACTTACTTGTCTGCTAAGTTGGCCCTGGAGCTTAGAATTTGTTCCCTGCCATGCAAATAGCTGCACAGAGCCACTAATAGTTGTCCCTTTGTTAGATGACTTCCACTGGACTGTGAACAGAGAGCAAAGCAGAAACTGCAGTGTTTTTAGTGAGTAGGTCTTAGATGGATTCTTTATTGAAATATCCTATTCATTACATAAGACAGCTCTGTTTTTGGTGGGAGGCAAAATGCACAGGGCATGAATAGCAGGAGCTAGAATCCTTGGGCATCACTTTGGAGAACGTCAACTATACCAAGATGCCCTAGTTATTTATTTAGGCAACTTGTATCACTAGTAGCTCACCTCACATCAGGTGAGAGAGCAAGCCCTGGGAGACCAGCAGAACTGCCAGGAGGCCCCAGCTGGTGCCAGATGTGTAACAAATAAATGAGCATTTGTCCTTCATTGTTTAAGCAGGATTTTTTACACAACTAATGTACACAGTACATTAGAGTCTCACTGGCAGAAGTTTAGAGGATTATGAATGAGAATTTCAGCAAGATTCTTTAGCCTCAGTTTTCCGGTGAGTTAATACTAAGATTCTTATAGAGAGAATCCATCGTTGAGGACTTATATTCCAATGATCAATGCATATAAAAATATGTGAGCCATTGATTTCTATGTTTCTTCTCCAAAAATAAAACTAAGTTGTCCTGATATATAAAGAATATGCTGTTTTTTCTTAAACTCTTTAAGATAACAAAAATATTTTATGCATTTTATTTTTATTTTATCTGTATGAGTGCTATAATTGCATGTGCGTAAGCCCACCCGTATCATGCAGTGCCCGTGGAGGTCAGAATTATGAACAGTTGTGAATTGCCATGTGGGTACTGTGATTCGAAACTGGGTCTTCTGCAAGAACAGCAAGTGCTGAGCCATCTTTCCAGCTCCCACAAAAAAGATTTTTTTTTTTAAAAAAAGACAGCATCTTGCTAAATAGCTAAGGCTTTCAGTCCTAGTATGTCAGATTTCTGTGTACTATGATTGCAGGTATGTTTCACTGTGTCTGGTAAATAACAAGTTTTATTAAGTATGCTTTACATATAGAAATATTAACCCATTTTAAATGCACAGTCTGGAGGGATCACAGAATCCTCATCATAGTAAAAAGATGATATTTTCAGAGTTGTCTTTGAAATACGTGTGCAAACACAAAGCACAAACTACAGATGTGCAGCTTGATGAATTGTTAAAGTATACTCAAAGTTCAGATAAAGAAGTAGAACTCCACAAATCATATGAGGCTCTCAGATGCTCCCTCTCTAGGAGCACCATGCCTTTCATCCCCATTCATTGGCTGCCTGTTCATGAAATGTAATGTTACTATATCATTTAAGTGCGGTTGGCTGTTTCTGTCTGTGGGTTTTGCATGATTGGATTCAAGTAACTGAATAAACTAAAAAAACAATAAATTACATCTAAGCCAAACATATAAAGGTTTTGGTCATTCTTCCCTAAACAATACTGCAAAATACTCTTTATAGAGCAGTTATGTGTTTGAAGCAATGTAGAAATGACTGAAAGTGTATGAGAGGATGTGTGTGGGTTGCATGTAACTACAGTGCCATTTTATATAAAGGACTTGAGGACTCATAATCCAGTATTTGCAAGGTTCCTGGCACCAGTCTGTTTCACATATGTAAGGATGACTATACTCCATATTGCTTGGATCCTCCTGTTGAACAGTATGCTTGTGAGTATTGTATAAACAGTTTTTCATGATGTCACATGAAGTTAGAGTTGGTTAATTTTCCTTGTTGACTAGTAGTCTATTGCACAAGTGGATCTACTGCAATTAATTCTATTTCTGATGAGCATTTGGTCCGTTTACAACTCCATGGTATTATGAATAGACTGCACATTCTGGTACATGTTTGCTTTTTTCTGCTTTTTTTCCCCCTTATAGCTTTGAGGATTTTAGAAGACAGTAGAAATAGAAAGGAATAAAAAAAAAATTGCCCATTCATCTTGATCCAACTTGCTATTTTCAGCACTTACCAGAGAACAAAATAAATTTCAGGGGAGATTTTGCCTGATAGAAGATTAGGCATCAGGTTTGTATTTGTTCTATTTTATAAGAGAAAAAATAGAGTACATTTTGAAATTTGAGAGGCAGGTTAATAAGACGCTCATGCTGTTCTTCAGATCCTGGGCTATGCAGTACCAACCTTCTTCTCCCTTTTTCTTTTCTTTTCCTTCTTCACTCCGATCATTTACAGATAGATGCAAATTTCCAAAACCGGTTGAGCAGTCCTCAGATGGGGATATTTTTCATGAAAGTGGAGATAAAGTCAAGTGAGTTTCAATTTTCTCCAAATGGCTCCTTTTTCTGGGAAGTAGTTTCAGACTTTCACAAATAAGGAGACATTTGTTTTGTGTCTCAGATTTTGTTCTGCTCATCACAGCCAGCTCTGTGAGTTACCTTAAACCATAATGAAGGCCACTGAAGCTGTCAAAAGCTGCATCCTCCCCATCCTTTAGACTCTAGTGGCCCTATGGTTAGAGGCAACATACCATTTCATCTGCCGTTAAAGATTGGCAAGTTTCAATTTGGGCTGGCCAGATAGGCAAAATGATCTTCAGATGGCAGGTTGTGGGCTGTTATTTTATAGACTGTGGGCTCTTTTAGAAGTTCTGTCCCATTTGGGGTTGATCACCTGTTCAAAACTAAAATAGTCTTTGTACAAGGACATATAGAGAACAATCTCCCTCTGTCCTACTTGCCATAAATATTTTCAGGAAAAAAAAAACTGTGATGCTAGTTTCTTCAAATTATTTTCTTCGAAAAGTCACAAAATGAACCATTTTTGAAAGGACATTTCTACCCTTGGTAGACATATAAAGTCAGCTCCCCAATGCCCATGCCTCATCGGCTCTTTCTTATGAGCCCATTCTCACTAGCCCTTAATGTCTTAGGCAAGTGGATTCCACCTACAGCTTTAGGGTGAGTACCAGATGGTTAAGTCACCTGATGCTTTAGCCGCTGAGATCTAGTCATTATTGTCCACAGTCCATGAATCAGGCCAGTCAGGCCAGCACAGCCCACTTCTGCCCTTCAGTTTGAACTGGTGGGACTTCAGACTGTATCAGTTTTGTGGAATTAGAAAACAGGAGAATTAGAAAACAGAATAGTGCTCTGGGAAACTATGTTCTTTGCAAAGACATGCCCGTGGTGAACGGAAGTAGTAAGGAGCAGTGTTTGTTAAACTCAGGTCTGCCACTTCTTGTCTCTCTGAATCACTCTGGTGGGGAAATCTGTTTTTTCTCACTCTCAATGTGTCCTTCTCTGGACCTGGTTTTACCATCGTGCTGAGTGGTTGTGGAGGCCAGAGAAGCTGACTGTGCCTTCATTTAGGATGACTTCCAAAAGAAACCAATACTTTAGTCCAGAGGCTGGGGGGGTATGTGTTTCTTCCCCTCAAGCAAATTAGACTCTGAGATATATTCAAGGCGTAGTGTTATAGTCTCATTCCCTTTGAGGCAGAAAACTCACTCAATAGGAGTCTTTTGCATTTCTATTTGAGCAGGCTGACGACAAACATAGTGAAATGAATAGCCTTTTAATTTAATTGGCTTCCCAGTGTGAATCCAAAAATAGAAGGCACAATCCATCTTGGAATTACTGTAGAACTCACTGGAGTCCAAAGCCCAGCACACATACCCACCCCCTTCAGAGTCTAAACATCTTTCTCTTCAATGCCAGACCTTCCAGAAGAGTTGGGGGGTGGGTAGGGCCTGGGGATCCAATCCCAAATGGACACATGTGCACATTTCTTTATTGTTTATTAATTATGATTAATCCCTCTTATTAAACTATAAACTGTGTGCAATAGTTGTAAGAAGTAAACGACATTACATGTCTACTTGTAGTACTTTTCAAAGTCCATATAGAAGCACTGAAGAAAGGAAACCTAATGCTGCTTGAGTTTTTCAAGTGAAAGCAGAAGAGCATATAGCATGTCTACATAGCATGGCTTGATAGCCAGGCTGCCAGAAAGTTCTTACAGCCAGTCTGCTGCCTTTGAGAGCTAAGATCCTGTTGGAAGCCTTTGGGTAGGAAATGAAGAACAGGAGAAAGAAGGTATATGCTGCCTGGACTCGTGGCCAGTGTTTGAAATTCTTTGTACAACTGAAGCACAGCTACAGAACAGCCTCTCCTACTGACTCGAGAGCAAGATTCAGTCGCAAAGACTTTCAAGGATGTACCTGCTGTTGCTAGGGTTGGAGATGGACATTCAGCTTCTGAGGAAGATGTTTCTCTGAAAGGACTTTCTCCTGGCCTTTGACATAGAGAGCTCTCTCTCGCTCTCAACTTTTCTGGAATTTCTATTTTTTCCTCTCTCAAATAAAGATAGATTCCTGATGTTGAATAATATATTCTCAAAATGAAAAAATAAAACCAGAAACTTTTATTTTGAAAAGTCCTTTTGTTTAAAATACAAGAACTACTGCATGATTTTGACTGAAACTAGACAGCTCCAGAGAAGAGAAGAGCCAATGCCATCCATCTTCACAGCTGAAAGGTTCCCCTTTGGCACCACTTAGCTACTCAGACACTTCCTGAAGCTCATAAGCCTTCTTGGACCCGCCCTTAGTATCAGCACAGGTAGTTCTCTTTCTGAGAGGATCATGTTTTACCCAGATTTTTTTTGTTAATTGTTTTAAATCACAGACTTGGACGACATTATTTAGGAGGTTATAGTGAGTTTAGGCTTATAATTCACTCCCCTCCTTCCTATAAGTTTCCTGGGTTTCTCTTTTCTTCCCTAGCCTTTCATCTAGTTTTTGTTCATCCTCAACTAATTCTGTACCTGTGAATCAACTCACTTAATTCTCAGAACAAACTGAAGAACTGAACAGGTAGGTAACACTTGTCTTGGTTAACATACGAAGGTTGTGAGCCTCAGAGAAGTAAAAGTTTCAAGTTTCCTGTAGACTCACATTGCAGTTGGAGAGTTCTATAGGTTGGGATAAGTCTATGCTTCTACAAAATACATATCCATTTCAGGAACTGCACCTGCAGGAGGGACTAAGAGGACCAAATGGTTTTAAGGATCATTTGCTTCTAGGTCACTCTAGGGTGAAAACTGACGCTCTAATTGCCAGGAAGGAAGAATAGAATGACAAAATAGGAATGATTCTTGGGCTTTGCAAACAGTACTTTTATTTTGGAAAACACTTTCTCCATCCTCCCTTGGTATTCAACATGTCACTAAAAGAGGGAGTGTTAGCTCCAGTTTTGAGTTTCTTGAGGAACTTTTGCAGCGTTTTCCAAAATAGCTACTAATTTATGGTACTACCAACAGTCTACAAAGGTTTCCTTTTCTCCTAATCCTAAGCAATCTTATTGTGTGCTGTTGTTCTCGATCATAGCCATTCTAACAGTTATGAGAGGATACCTCAGGGTTTCCCATTTTTATTTCTCTTATGATTAGACATATGGGGTATTTTTATGTCTTATATTTGTTGGCCATTCATAGATTTTCTTTTAAGTACCATCCATTCAGTTCCTCTTACTTTTTATCTGTTTGTTTTTGTTTGTTTATTTATTTGTAGTTAGGGTCTCATGAAATACTGGCCGGTCTGGACTTTGCTAAGTAACCTAGATTAACTTTGAACTCCTGATCCTCCTGCTTCAGCCTCCCAAATAATAGTTTAAAGCATGACCCACCATGTTGGGCCTTATAGTATTTTTTAAATATTTGTTATGGATTAGTTTGAGCTCCTTGTATATTTTGAATGTATGTTTCATAAATACCTTTGTCCTAGTCTGTGAGTTATATCATTACATACTTCGTGAGTTCTTTTCCTTTGCAAAAACTGTTTGTAAAAATATTTTATTTATTACTTTTATTTTATGTGTATGAATGTATATGTAACTAAGTAAGTATGTATTTAAGTAAGATTTCACAGTTTATGGGACTTTCTTAACGATATGAGCAAAGACAACTCTGGGTCAGTGGTAAGTGGGACCACATATTTACCATAATTGCTTAGTTGAGTACACTTTTTGTCTTCTATTGAAGTCTAATCCTCATGTCAAGACCTGAAGATGGATTTGGGGGCCGCTGGACCTTTTTAACAGTTCCTGTTCTCAACCTGGTCATATTGAATACATCCTTCTTTGCTTTTCGCTGTGAGTGGGTGAATGAGCATAGTTTGTGGGGCCTGCCAGAGCCCACACTTTGAGCCTAAACTCCAGTAACACAAGCCAATGATTTCATTCATGTGAAAGCTAAAAAGAAATGTGGGTTTTGTACTGGTGTTATACCTCAATAGAAGAGTACTTGCTTAAAAAACATGGACTTATAGCTGTTAAGACTAGAGTGTTCATTACCAGAGACCTGAGGCTCAGAAACAGGAGGGATGAAGAAAAGGGAGAGACTGGTCAATGAAATCCTGTAGACTAACAAGTATAGCATGGGTAGCTATAGTTAATAATAATTTCTTCTATATTTCAAAGAGCCAAAATAAAATGATGAGTATAGGAACTGATAGCTATGCTAATTAGCCTAATTATCCTTCCACAATCTATATATGTATTGAAACACCATGAGGTACTCCATAAATATATAAAATTGTTATCAATCAATTAAAATTAAAAAGAGCAGAGGCTGTGTTACAATAGAACATGACGAGCAGTCAAAAGAAGCACGGCTGGGTTCTGACTCTGTGCCTAAACTTCTTTGAATTCAAAACAGACCTTGCCTTGGATCTCAGTTTTTTGGTTTTGAGACAGAATCTCTCTATAGCTCCAGCTAGCCTGGACCTTGCTGTGTAGTGGCAGTGATCTCACAGAGATCCCCCTGCCTCTGTCTCCTGACTAGAGGTGTGAAACCACACCCAGCTCTGGGCTTCCTTCAGCTTTTTCAGCTGTGCTGTGAAGAGCTTCATGAAGTGATTTCTCAAGCCACTGTTTTAGCTAAATTGCTGCTGCTCATATAAAGGACTAAATCTCAATTTAATTTGGATGATGAGAATTGAAAGCTTTTGGTTACAAAGGAATCTAAACAGCTTTGGGTGTGCACATGCTTGTGCGTGCTTGTGTATCTGTGCCCCTGGCTTTCTATCTCTCACCTTTGGGATTGTTTCTGGCTTCCTTTAGAAACTGTTAATAATTAATGGTAGCGCTAGCGTTTATAAGCCAGGAGCAATATGTTTTGATTTTATCATTTCTTTTCATGAATCATGAATATCATTAAAATGTGATTTTTTTAAAAGTCCAGGAAGATAAAGGAAGCTGATGGAGGTCAGAGGAGATGAGAAGGCATGCAGCCTTGTTCCACTGTCATCTGCCAGGTTTAATAAAAGTCTTTCAGCTTGAAGGAATCTGAGACTGCTGCTTCGCCTGTTCTTTTTCCACGTCTTCGTGGGTGGGAAGACACAGCTGCAGCTGCAATACAGATTTATAACTAGAGCCTTGAAACTCTCCATCTGGGAGGGAGCGTAGCACACATAAAGCAGGTCTTTCCTAGATGTCACTCAAAAGAGTGAACTCCTGAGTCACTCCTGAAATGACAAACCTGGGTTCTGAACAGACCTAGACTCATAAAAATGGGGTTTTTATGCTGACATCATGGCTTTGAATGGGACAGTGACTCTCTGGGGCTTCTTATTTCTAAAATGCTAAAATAATACCAGACTCATCTCATAAATAAGACTGTTCTGAGAATAAAATTAAATTGTAAATATTAAATAATAAAATTCAAACATTTTTTTTTCTTTGAAAGGTGATGTTAAGAAATCGGGCATGGGGCTAGCTCAGGGTTAAGAGCATTGGCTGTTCTTGCAGAAGACCTTGGTTCGAATTCCAGCAACCACATGGCAGCTAACAACCATCTATAACTCTAGTTCCAGGAGATCTGAAACCCTCTTCTGTCCTCCATGTGCATTGCATGACCTTGGTACACTTATACACATCAGGCATAACATTCATACACATAAAATAAAAATAAATAAATACAGGAAACTGAAAACACAATCAACAAACAAGTACAGAATATTAGCATATCTTACATTGAAGTTTTGTGTGGAATATTTAAAGAGCACTTAATAGCTGAAAGACAAAACATCTAATTTTAAAGTATTTGTGTAGACATTTTATAAAGAAATATTCATGAATATGCAGTAACAGCAGGAAAAATATTCAGTGCCTTTAGTCATTAAACTCACTCAGGGGTACTACTGTATTCTAATGGAGGGTAATTGTGCCAGTTGACTAGAATACAAAATGGGGCATTCTGGAAATGTTTGGTTGTTTTTTTTTTTTTTTAATAATGTTTTACTTACACTTACCATATAATCCATTCTTTTAGTATTTACCCAAGATAAATGAAAATAGAGCTACATAAAGATGTGTACATGAAAATTTAAAACAACTATACTTATAATCATCCCAAACTGAAACCATCCAAATGTTCTTCAGCTGGTAAATAAATCAAAAATGGCATATCCATACAACTTAACACTACTCAGCTATAAGAAGAGACATATTCTAGTGAGCAGCATCATCGATAGGTCTAAAAGACTTCACTCTGAGCACAAGAAGCCAAACTCAAAGGACTTCTCATGTGATTTCATTAAGTACCAGATGCAATAGATCTAACATATACTTGCTAAGAATGACTTTTCGAGAACCAGAAGTGGAAAGATGATGGCAAAGCAAGACAGGAAAAGGGGCCTATTGTTGTTATTTGATCATTTGTTGTGAAACAAGGTCTCACTCTACTGCCCATTCAGGCTTCTTCACTCCTTGGCTCAGATGATCCATCTGACTCAGTGCCGCAATACAGTACCATGTATATATATTTCTACCATCATTCTTAGCAGAACACAGGAAAAAGTTTTGGGGTAATGCAAATATTCCATAGCTTGATTGCACTACAGTTATATAGGTATACACATTTGTCAAAATAGATGAAAACATATGCATTAAATAGTGTGTTCTTTATCTGGGTTTATCTTACAAACTATACATATGGCTTCAAACCCACATATCTTTACTTCTGCTAATACTGCTCAGCTCTGAGAAATTTTCCATCTGCCTCTTTCTGCTGGTTCTTTTCCGGACCTTGGAAAGATTCTTCACACCCAGAAGCTAATCACTCTGTCATCTATAGACTTGTTGGGGACTCTTGTTGAAATGTGGAACTTTCTGTCTTCTTTGGGTCCCACTTCCCACTGACTCTGTGTGGTTCTCTCTCTCTGCCTTGAAGCCTGAAAGCTCTGGCCAAGTAAGAAGCTGTGGCTTTTAGTTTCTCTCATTGTCTCAGGAATTATTTTCATATGCTACTGTTGTCCAGTGTCAGAACCATTGATTCATATATTCTGTTCAGATTTTTGTAAGTATTTAAGATGAGAGAGACTATTTAGTTCTTCTTACTCCATGAGGGTTAGAAGCAGAAGTTCCAAATATGTGCACTTTATTGCACATAAATTATACTTTAATAACTGTCATGGTACATTCTCATTGAAGATGCTGAACCGAAGTCTGGGCACTGAGCTTTGTGATGCCTTCCATCTAGTGTCAGGGATGATAGATAACAGAGGAGACTAGGACGACATGGAGCAGTGTATAACTAATCCTCTTTGCTCTAAGTCTGTCACACAGATTACTGCAACCCTCCCACCCATACCATCTCAGAGTTTGTTGGCTCTGAATCACTTTGCCTGGTTCTGCTCACAGCAAGCTGGAAGTGCTGGAGATTCAGCTTTTCCCAGCACGGCCTACAATGACAGGTGCCAATTGGTATCTAAGAAAGCAGGAAATAATTGAGGAGTGCCTGCTACACTTTCCCCGGACTTACCAGCAAGTCAGCCACCAGTTGCTCACAGTGGTAACTGAATGGCATAACCAATATTCATCTTCCTACCATGTCCCACATATTCCCTATTCTCCATGCCACTCCAAAGTTAGTATTTCCTGGGTCAACCCCAAATACGCTGCATTTTGTTGAATACTTGTCCCATGGTTTGACAGTAACTGATAGCTCCTTTAAGATGTTTCTGCCTAATAGTACTCTCTTCTTGCCTGTTGGAGGAGAACCAGGGCCTCACATCCCCAGTGTATTGTCAGTTCCCAGATGCGGAATGACTTTAGTAGTACGTCTTTTGGTGTTGGAATATCAAATGATAATCCAATTCTAGAGAGCAATTTTGGCAGTAAACATGCCAGTAAAGTGGCTGCCACTTTGGGCTTAGAATTGCATTTCCAAAAATGTGTTTAAAGAAAGTAAGTGAGAATTTGTGTGAGAGTTGGCTGAGAGTTTGTGTTGCAGTTCTGGATCTCAGTAGAGGGGATGAGAACACAACAGGCAGGCCTCCCTCATTTAGGAATACACGTTTCCAAATGCTCCAAAATGCAAAACTTTTCGAGTGTCACTAAGAGGCCACAAGTGGAAAATCCCACCTCTGACCTAATGTGACAGGTCACAGTCAACCATAAGGACACTAAAACTATTGTCTGAAACCATAAGGACACTAAAACTATTGTCTGAAATTATCTTCAGACTGTATGTGAAGCATGAATAGCTTTTTCTTTCCAGAATTGCATCCCATCCCCAAGACTTCTCATTCTACACATGCAAATATTCCAAAATCTGAAACACTTCTGGTTACAAGAAATTCAGATAAATATAATGGTTTTACTTTGCAACCATTAAAAATACATTAAAGATGAGTCTATAAATGCTTACAGTTCATTGTTGGGTACAAAAGGCAAATTGTAAAGCAATAAATGTTGTTTTATTTATGTGGTTTTGTAGTAGATAAGTTACCCATATACAAAATGCCTCTTCCCTGTCTAGCCCCACATCTGCAATAAACTTCAGAGCCAGTTCAGATCTACAGTTCAGTTTAAGGCCCATTAAACACCATCTAACTAGTAATGACCTGTTCTTTTTTTCAGTCTCCTATAATTACTTACAAAGTATCTTTCAAGTTCCTCCTTATGGAGAAAGAACTTTTCTCTTTTTGCTTTCTGTCCAGCCCTGTCACTGTCTATTAGGAGAGGCCTGCTGAATAACCCATAGGGTAACATAGCTTTCCTGTGTGATACACAAGTTCTGTCTCAAAAGAGATAGCTTTTGTACTTGGGTACTCTTTCAAATGTTTGCATGAGTTATTCATTTGTTAGTCAAACAAATATTATCTGCAAGTACTTAATGAAAGCTTTTTGTGTCTTTCATGTCTGTGCAGCATAAAACACATGTTTCCGTGTTATAAACCCATGAGAACAGAGGACCTTAAGAAAATATTCTGAGCAAGTGTCATTTAACCATAAAGACTACTGAATTCAGAAAGTCCACTTTTGAGGAGAGTATTTGAAAAGTGTCAGGTTTGAGGTAGGAGTTAGGAGATAAATGAAAATAAATAGTCCAGAGTTTATTCTGGGATGAATCGATGGGAAAACAGAATTAAGAGATCATTTGAGCCACTAAGCTAAATTTGAGGTTAGTAGTTCAAGGCTAAAACCCCTAGGTTAAATGATTTTTTAAAAAATTTGATAGTTAACAAGTAGCATGTAAAGACAACCAAGAATTTGCTTTAAGCAGGACCTCAAATGTTTCCATTTATTAATGCAAGGGAGAAGCAACTTCTCATATGTACCTTTCATAAGCTTGCAGAGATCATTTTGGAGGAGAGATTCTCAGTCCAGACAAGGGACTAGAATTACCTGAAGAAAGTTCGAAAATTATTAGACTCATCACACTACAGGCTCTGCTTGTTCTGAATTGGCAAGTCTGAGGTAGGGCTCCAGAATTAAATTTTGAATGTCTCCTCAGGTAAGTTCCAACTGCATCAGATGCTGGACCTGAGTTTGACAAAATCTTGATCAGTCTGTGTATGAGAGGGAGTGTTGTTGGCATGTTATCAGTTTAGGGATACTAAGATTTATTTTCCCAGTCGACCAAATAATTCAAAGAGGGGGAAAAAATCAGAGACCAGCAGAGAGCAGCAGGCAGACAAGCTTTTATTGAAAGACAAAAAATCCCATACATACACGTAAAGAATCACACACACATTCACACACTCATAAAGATGAAGCTCTCCACAAGTGGAAAGGAGACCCGGAAACAAAGAATCCCGCGTTCTCTGGGGAGGATCTGGAGTTTAAAGATTGTAGTGCTTTTATGTTCCCTGATTTTAGATTCCTCAACTTAAACAAAGAAGAGAACATTCATAGGTTTATGGGTTCAAATGTTTAGATGCCTTGGTCTGCATGACGCTAAAGACTGTAAGCAGGCTGGTTGACGGGGTCCTGTTTGAATTAAAAAATAAAGTCTTCTTGTAAGACCAGAAGAAACATCCAGGGTGCCACCTTCATTACTTCCCAGTGACCCTGTTTACTTATTAAGGATTTAGTCCATCACAGGAGTAGAAAGTGGAAGAGGACATAGAAAATTTACTCACAGAACTTACATCACTTCTCAAATCATCAGACTTAGTGAGTGTCTTTGCCTGCTGTGTTACCTTGCCAGGCCTGGTATATGCTTTTGAGTATATAGGTGGATTTAGCCTGTCCTAAGAATTTGTCAGTTTTGTGGAGATGTTTTTTGAATTACTAAACCTTTTTCCACCTCCTCTAAGAATGAAAATAGAGCTATGGAGTCGGGAGGTGAGCAGCACGTGGGACGTTGCTTTGTCTCATAGAACACAGCTTTCATATTTCAGCATTATGTTTATTTATTTGTTTGCTTTTCGAGACGGGCTCCTTGCAGTCCCAGCCGGCCTAGAACTTACCATGTAGACCTTGATCTCACAAACATCCACCTGCTTCTGCTTCCTGAGTTTTAGGATTAAGTACCTGCACCACACACCCAGCTCAACATTTTGTTTAAGTCTTTTCTTTCCGTTCTCTATAATATAAACTAAGATCACGATATTTTGTTTCCTTTTCCAACAATAAATGACTATAGATATCACTGTTTGGTAAGACTGACAGATTTTTTTTTCCTTATCATTTGTTTAATTAAAGACCCAGAACCTTTAGAAGTCCTGCTGATGGCTTCTTCCCAAGTTTTAATGAAATGAAAAACAAAAGACTTGAAAAACAAACAGTGCTGAGGTGTAGGCAGGTGTGTTTATTTTGATTCTATCTATAGCTGCTGTTTATTTTGCTCCTAGAGAATGGGTTTCTTCATGCTGTGAACTTGAAGATTATAAACTTTTAAGATGGTTTGAGTTCAAAATGCTCTTTTCCTGTCTTCATGTGTTTCCAACTTTGCCTACTTGGTACCAGAGCCAGTCCTGGCTCTGGGGGTTGAGGTGAGCCAGTACTATAGTTCCTCTCATTGGACAAGCCAGAAATCTGATCAGTACTGGACACCTTATGGTTATTAACAGAAGAAGGAAGCCATCTTCCCAAACAACCTCATTAAATTGGATGGGGGCAATAAGAGGAGGTGGACAGGTGAAGGGGTCTAAATTCCATCAAATTACACTGTATGAAATTTGCAAAAATTCAATAAGAGGTGTGGGGGGGGAGCACTAGTTGCTCTTACAGAGTACCCAAGTTCAGCTGGGAGGGCAGTTATCCTATCACAGGACAATGGAGACAAGCCATGTCCCAGCTGAGCATCAACAAATTCATGTGGATCCCAGGAAAGGCACCTGGACTCTGCCCATATCAGCAGAATATAACAACCAAGTCCCAGAAGTCCCAATCTCAGAAGTATGAGGTTGTTTGGGAAGACTGGGTATTTTCTTGATTGTTGAGTGCTACGGGAGGACTCAGCCTCTTGTGGGCAGTGCTATCCCTAGGCAAGTTATTGACTACTGCTTAAGAAAGCAGGCTGAGCCTGGGTCAGGAGAGCAAGTCAGAAAGCTGTGTTCCTCCATGACCTGTGCTCCAGCAACTGCCTCCAGATTTTTCTGCCCTGAGTTCTTACTTTGGACTCCTTGATGAACTGTGTGACCCAGGAGATGTAAGCTGAATAAACCCTTTCCTCCCCAAGTTGTTTATTGGTCAGAGTGTTTTGTCACAGCAATGGAGAAGCAAACTAGTACAATGTGTTAATCGCCATCTGTTGCATAAGGAAAACTTCTCTGATGAGAGTTGAAAGATTCATTTATCTATAGGTATAGCGATAAATCATTTAGATCCAGTTTACTGTAACTATTTACTAGAAAATGAATATTAGGTTCTCCTGTATGGCCTGAGACCTGTCTAGTCTCAGGTTCTTAAGCCTGATACAAGCATCAGGGTTCCATACTAGGAATCATTTCTTAAATGGAATTAAAGAGTAGCTGGTTACTCCTATAATATTTGTGCCACTATTGCACTGGTGGGCATGGCTTCCAAGCCAGCTGTATTATAACTCACAGGATTCACAGTTGGGTAAGGTTCTTCTAACCACTGTGTTTGCTAAGTACTCAGTAAAAAGGCATGCTGAGACTAGCACAGTGGAACAAGCTGAAGCCACCAAATAGCAGAGCCGAGTATGGTTGAGCTCTCCGAGGGAGGGCTGTGTTCCTTTATGCCTACAGCCAGGACCTTCAGATGGGTGGCCACAGAGTCATCTGGGTGCTAACTCAGACATAGCAGATGGTCCTTCAGATATACCAGATGAGAATCTGCCTTTTAGCAAAGCCCTGGGGATGGAGATACACATTCATATATAAGAACCACTGACTAACATTATAAATTAGACATTACCTCGAAATTTAATGGGAATTTTAAAGCTACAAGTCTAACTGTTAGCTTACCTTAGCCATAGGCTTATAATCATCTTGGAGCCTAAATGTTGACATCTGTTGCATGGGGACTCACCACTCTCATACATAGTGGTTAAAGAACAAGCTTTGAAACAAAGAGGTTATGAATGTAAGGCCTTATTATTAGGGAGGCCTTATTATTTTATCAGGGAGGTGACTGGATCTATTTCAGCTAGTACAACTTCTAATTATCCAGAAAGCCATGAACTCAAGAAACACTGCTCTACCCTGATGCTGTTTTGAACGTCCAACCATCTACTCTCTGGAAAATATCAATGTCGGGGAGCACGAAGCCTATTTAGTTAGTCTTGGGCATGGCCTCAGGAGTATGTATATTTCTAAAGCTTCTACGTGATATTCTGATTGGAGGCACAAAGTAAGACAGAGTGAGACCACTCAGACGACAGAAGTTTCACAAGTATTTGGCATTTAAAATAAGTTGCTTGAATATGACGGGAGTAATTTAAAAAGCAATGGGGGAGAAAGTTGAGCCAAGTCGACTCAGTTGTGGATATGGATGGCAGGATTTGGGAAGAGCTAGATATACCTACTGAATGTTAAGTTGTATGTGCTTCTGTGATAAAAGGTAAAACAACTTGAATCCATATATTCTTTCATCTGTGTTAAGGTTTATTGTGTCAAGTTAGTGTCAGAATGTTCCTCAGTGCTGGTTCTTACCTTGAGGTCTAGTTAGCCTACCTGGAGTCCCTCTCATTAGGAAGACCTTAACACAGATGAAAGAATGTGTGGATTCCAGTTAGGGGCTGTGGGAGAGGTGCTGGTGGAGAAGGAAGTATAAAAATGATTAAGATTGATTGAGAGCTATATGAAATACACAACAATACAATAATATATATATTAAAAACACAACAAAACAATAAAAACCAAAAAATGCCACACAACCTCAAGTGATTAAAGCAAGATGCAAAGAATATTTACAGAAAAAGAAAAGAACAGAAAAGAAAGAAAATGGTACTATGTGCTCACCAGCACTGCGGCAGCCAAAGCGAAGCCGGCTTTTTGCTGATTTCTCTTGGGACACTGGCTCTATGGCTCTTGACTTACCACATCAGGAGCCAGCCTCCCTGAGAGTACCACGTGGGACCATGTGGAGGGTGTGATGTGGGAGGAGCCCTAGCTGCAAGTCTCCCTAACCCAGCCACTGGACCTGTAAGTGAAAGGCCTTTCTTGGGGAGCCCTACGTCAACCAGCATGTGACAGAATGTACAGAACCACCCGGTGGAGCTCACTCACCTCTAAACAAGAGAAATAATAATAGTGGACATTAAATTTAGAGTGAGGGGGGAAGAGTGGAGGTGAAGATGGGGGAGGAGGTCTGAATATGATCAAAATATGTGGTATGAATGTCTCAAAAATGATCAATAAAATATTTTAAAAATAATATTCAGAGAAATAGTGGAAACCATGCATTTTTATTCTTTTGAATTGCTTTATGTGGCAACTTTAGGGTTAGCTGTATGTTGGCTTATGAGGTTCAGGAGCTGAGGACTGTGAGGCATTCTGAGAACGTTAGTTTCAAGTTGGCAAAAGTCTTGAGATGACAGTGTGTTAAATTGAGGCTTTTCATTTGTAGCGGGTCTAAATCAGAAGTACACTTGATTAGTTATTTCTTGGTTGTCTGGGTCTCACCAATTTCCCTCCCCTGCCAGCCTTTGCCTTCCCTTTGTTTCCTCAAGTGAACTTGACTTTGTATTTGTGCTTTTTCAGTATCTTTCAGTCCTAGCAAAAGAAAAGCTCTTGGTTTTAAAGTGAACTCCTATTTCCTGGTGTTTAGGAAAAAGCTCTTACTTATTTACCATCTTCTAGTACACCCCAGCATGAAGAATATGTCCATAAATTTACATTTCTTATGGGCTCTCATTCTTCTTTATTATATGATAGAAATGGAGCGAGCCCAGGGTGTGGTGAGAAAATATGGGGGCGGGGATGAAAAGCAACAGCAAAATGAAAACAAGAATTTCATGCGAGACCAGCCCCCACCAAACCCTCCTCCCTGTGCCTGCTACAAAGAACCCCTTTCAGATGGTGGCAGTCAGACAGGGAGCTTTCTCAAAACCACCAAGTCTGTTTATGCATGCCTGATGTGGAGCCTTGTGAAGCACTTCTCAAGCGCAGTCTCCAACCATGCCCAAGTTTAGGTGGTCATGGAGGTGTAGAAAGACCAAAGGCAGGTGCCAGATTCTTTTCTTATGTGCATGACGAAAAGGAGAGAAAAATGTGGAATGGAATAGCTCAGGGATTTTCAACGTGTAGGCTAGCAGCATCAGCACCAGCGAAGAACTGGGTACAGGTCTCGGGTCCCACCCCAGACCTACTAAACCAGTAGCTATGAAAGAGGAAAAATCCAACACTCCAGTCAGGTGATTCCAATGCAGGTGGAAATCTGAGAACCACTAGGAAAATTTACATTCCCCCTTCAATTAGGAAAACTTATGTACTTCCTAGTGCCACTGTGTCTGGGAACATGGATGTGCAGACATGAAAGAGAGGCTCTCAACACCACATGGAAAAGCAGGGGACTGGGAAGTTTCTTTTGGAAGTTCTCTTTGCCTTGAAGTCTTTGCTTGATTGGATCACAAAGATGGAACAGGGATGAGCAATGTAAACTGAAGTGCCTTTCTCTACCCCAGTAAGCCTTGTGCATGTTGAGAATTTTACAAGGCTGATTGACTGATTAGAAATTATGATTGTGGACAGTTAAAAAGTTTCAGATCCAGAGCCAAATTACCTTGTGTCTTGGGTTCCCCCCTTCTGTGCCTGACATAGTCTTTGAGCTAGGGGGCAAAACACTTGGAATGTATCAACTGACCACAGCTTCCACCAACCCCAAAGCTAAGAATGAAATCAAATAGCACCTAAGGCCTATCGCACAGCTTTCCCTGCTTTGCTGGAAGCCTGCCCACCTGATGGTATGCCCAAAATGTATTTGGAAAATACCTTGATTTATGACTTTCTTTTGTTCTGGGACTATAAATGCTCCTGTAAGTACTTCCATGTCGGAACATGTCATTTAGCCAACCTCAAACCGTGTCCCAATGCCCAGAGTCACTCATATTTGGCTCATATTAAACTTACATTTCTTCTGAGGCGAGAGTTGTGTTTTGCACTGGTAGGAAGAGCAGAAGGAATAGCACAAACGGAAGTGAGATTTACTCTTCCTGTCAGCTTCAGCAAGAAGGAAATTTTCCATCAGATTGTCAGTTTTATATTCAGACCCCAAATTAGCTTAAATGATATTTAAAATTTTTTTTCTTAGATATCTCATGATTTTAGGGATGACAGTTAACAGTTGTTTACATGTGACATGATTTCTACTAAATGTGATTCAAAATCAGGCCACTTGGGAGACCAGCACTACTTAGTTCATGTTCGTGATGCCTCCATGGAACTGATGGGCTACAACTATTGCTCAGGAACCTGGCAGCTCTTCATGAGAACCAACACTTAACTCATTGCTGCTGGGCTTTGCTTGGATGCTAGGGCTACTCAGAGAACTTTAAGAACTGTAGATACTTGAATTCCAGCCTCCTATCCCCAGAAATCCTGACATTTTAGGCCTGGAGTAGCTAGTGTATCATGACTATTAGAGGAAACTCTGGATTCTCAAGTAGAACCCAGGCTAAGGGCCACTGTGTTATGAAAACTGTCCCTAACACTTTTGATCTTTTAGCTAAGTGGATCTCAACCTTGGATACAAATTATAATCACCTATTTCCTTTATAAGCCAACACAGGACTCATATACTGTCTTAGTTTTTTGTTACTGTAACAAAGTACTTGAGGTATTAAACTTAAAGAGGGAAAGTGTCAGAGTTTTGCAGATTTTATTCTATGGCCAATTAGTCTCAATAGCAGTGAAGCCATCATACATTTCTCATCTCTGATAACCAGGAAGTTTTTTAAAAAGAGAGAGAAGACAGTGGGTCAGGTATCCCATTATCTTTCTTTGGAGATACCTCTTCCCCCAGTGACCTAATATTCTCCATTAAGGCCCACCTCTAAAAGGTTCTAACACCTCCCAATAGCACCAAGCCTTCAACACATGGGTGCAATCTTTAGCAGGCTCCATCTGTCTCCTGATATTTGGACTTACCTATCTGAAGTAACCTAAACATCCCATGGTTCTTATTGTAGCCAATGTGAGCAACTCTATGCTGACTCTAACTACTGAGAGCTAAATGGGGAGAAAAGCTGGGTTTGCCATCTTTGGGGTCTCTGACATTGTTATAACCTCTGGGAAAGTCCTCACTGAGAATGAGACCGGGGTATTTGGCACAATGTGTCTCGGGCTATTTTAGTTCAGGATCATTGCTGCTGCTGCTGCTGCTGCTGCTGCTGCTGCTGCTGGTGGTTCTTCTTCTTCTTCTTCTCTTTTTCTTCTACTTCTTCCTCCTCCCTCCTCCTCCTCCTCCTCCTCCTCCTCCTCCTCCTCCTCCTCCTCCTCCTCCTCCTCCTCCTCCTCCTCCTCCTCCTCCTCCTCCTCCTCCTCCTCTTCTTCTTCTTCTTCTTCTTCTTCTTCTTCTTCTTCTTCTTCTTCTTCTTCTTCTTCTTCTTCTTTCTCTCTCTGTATCTGTGTGTGTCTGTGTATGTACTGTTAGAATAAGTAGGAATTAAAAGTAAGAGGCTTAATTTCTCCTGTTGCAAACAGAGAAAGCGATATCTTCTTTTGTAACACCATTTGCCTTAGAAAAATTGTAAATACATTCTCTCTCTTAAATAAACCTTTTGTCAACACTGCACTTTATTTCTCAGGGACTGGGGAAGCAAATTTTTTAAAAACTTAACCATTAAAGTATATAGTAACCCTGTCTACCAGCTTCCTTGGAAGGAAGAATCTATATTTAACACCTCATTCCAAGTTGTAAAATTGCCTCCTGTCAAAAAATAAGCTTTATGAAACACCACTAGCATGTAATATATATATATATATATATATATATATATATATTTAAATATGTACAATGAATTTGAACAGAAGAACAGCACATTTGTAAAAAGGGTTGCATGAGTTATTTAATGAAAGTCTCAGTGCCAGGGACAGGCTACCTCCTTATGAGTTGTTAGACAGAGAGGCCCCAGAGGCACCGCAAACAATACAGACTCTTTACATTAATCTTGGTTGCATACCATAACTAGATGGTAAGACTGAATTGCTGAAGACACCACCCACTGTGGTTGTAGGACACAGAGAAATCAATCTTGAACTAATCAGGAAACTCCCTGCTGGCTAGTTTTTATAGTACTAGAAGGTACTACGCAGACTGCTGAGGGTAAGGAGATAGCCTTGGTCTTCTCCAGTGCTGGGTGTTGCATGCTACATGCAATATTGATCTGCCAGGCAAGATGTGCCCACTTGTGCAATAGTGGCTAGACTGTTTATAGGGATAACCAATTCCTCCCTTGATTCAGTTTGAAGCCTGCTCCATAGCGGGGAATTAATACCTGATACTGTGTCCTAGTTATTTTGTATTGCTGTGATTGAAAAAGCCAACTAGGAGAGGAAAGGGTTTATTTCCTGTTACATCTCTCAGGGTTCATCAGGGAGGTAAGTGAGGGCAGTAACTCAGCAGGAAATTGGAGGCAAAGTTGAAGCACAGACCTGGAGGAACAATGCTTACTGACTTGCTCCCTTTGACTGTGCTCAGCCTACTTTCTTATAAAATATAGTACCACCTGCCCAGGGGTGGCACCACTCACAAGTGGGCAGGGCCCTCCCAATCAGTCAGTAATTGGGAAATGTTCCACAGACCCAGCCACATCTAATGGAAGAAATTCCTCAGTTGAGTTTTTCTCCACCTAGATGTGTCAAATTCACTACTGAAATTTTCCAGCACATACTGTAAACAAGGTCAAAATTCAGGGCTAGAGAAGTCACAGGCCCAAGGGGAGAACCTACTGATGTTTTTTTTTTTTTTTTTTTTTAAATGGTCATGCTGTCAAGTCGCTTTCTCAATATTTCTATTTATGTTCACAGATTTGTGCTCTTCCCAACATTCGTCAAAGTTTCTTAGTGCACTGAGTAGTTGTGATTGCAGAGGCTCATTACTGGTTGAAGTACTGAGAATAAGTACTTGTGAGTGCTCAGTGAAAAATGGAACATTTATTTATTTAAAATTTTAAATTGAAGTTTTGTTTATTTCATACAGAACATGTTAATCATCTTTATGCCCCCACTCCCATCTGCAAGCTCCCATAATCCCCCGTTAGATTTCATGCATTCTGTTGTTTATGTTAAGGCCTATCTAGTTAGGGTAATATACCTAGATGTCACTCAGTGCAAGTTAATCCACTGTAGTCTAGTCAGACATTCTAGAGACACTCTTTTGAAGAAGATCAGCTCTCCTTCACCCTGCAGTAATCAGCTGCCAATAGTTCTTTGGCTAAGATAAAGGTCTGCTGCCCATTTCCATAGTTCTTTGCTGGGTTTCTGTCTGCTTGAGTTTGCATGGGTCTTGTTCATGCTGATACCTTTGCTATAGGTTCATATGAACAAGGTCCCAGGAGCCTGTAAGACTCTGTTCCCATATGGTCACACACCACCTCCCCTGGCTCCTACAATCTTTCCGCCTTCTCTTCTGCAATAGTAGCTGAGCCCTTGTTGGGAAGAGTTTAATGTAAGAGTCTTACCCAAAGACCTACACTCTAAAGACTCCCTCTGTGCATGAGGGAGCTTGTTGATAAGAGTTAAGAGATGCATTAGTATTCTCTCTACCCCTTGTTTCCACTCTGTTCTGTAAGCCTTAGGTGTAGAGGTTCCAATGTAGATAGATCACATAAGACTGGTTGTTTCACAGACACTTAATCTCTATGTGTGGACAGCTGAGGAACTCTATCATAGTCTCTGTCTGTTGCAAAAGAAGCTTCCTTGATGAGTGGTGACTGGCATACTTTTCTGTAAATATAAAGATCTGCACTTGGCATATAGTAAGAAATCGTTAGAAATTACGTTCTTCTAGGGTGTTGTCACACCTTAGGGTTGTCTTCTGTAAAATCTATTACTTCCTCTTTCCTCCATTTCCAGTTAAAATGCCCCGGTTTTCCCCATTTCGCCCTTGATAATATCTGTCTCCTCTGGTCCTAGCTTTCATTAAGCTCCTTCTTCACCTTCACCCCCACGGTTCGGTTCCTTGTCTGACTCTCCTTATTTCTCTTTCATGTAAATACCCTCATTTTACCCACTTCTCCCTTGGTAACCCCTGTCTTCTACAGTTGCACACATGAGCTCACAGCAGCAGCAGAGTTAGCTACATAAGTCCTTTAAAGGATCAACTCAGTTAAACCCTTTGGCATGGAGTGGGGAGGGGCTCTTGAGGCTCCATGCCTAGCTGAGCAGTTGTTGGTAGTTGATGGCAGCTGGGGGGCGGGAGAGTCACTATCTTTAAGAGTGTGGCTGCTGGTAGGCTCCCCATGTCTCAGTCAGTGACTTCAAGCTTCTGAATATAAGGACAGAATTAAGTGGACTCAGTACATAAAAATAAATGAACGAATAAATAAATAAATAAATATAAAAGGAGCACGTGAAGCTCTGAGGGAAATGAGACGGGGGCCCTGGGAAGAGTTGGCGTAGGAGTGTGAGGGATGGATGTGATCAAGGCATATTGTGTACATTATGAAATTTTCAAAGAAAACAGGACAAAAGCTTTTATTTCCTTTCCATCTGGATAATGGAGGCTAGCTAACATGAGTAGTCCGCCAATTCCTAAGTAAAGGTAGGAGGAACTAGCTATGCAGGGCCAGTGGAACTGCCAAATTATCTATATTTAGAACTCACTACTCTATTTTGAAAATGTATATAACACTTTGTGTAGGAAAGGGTGAGTAGAATTTCTTTTTCTTTGCCGTCTCTGGACATTTCACCTGTAATGCATCAAACCTGCTCTCCCTCAAACTAGAAACTCCTAGCTGAAGGGTGGTAATTTTATTTTCTATACCAATATCCTCCCAGTGCCCCAGCCTCCCACTTCTCCCACCCTCCAGGTTCATCCTGCTGTCACTTCTATGGGAATGTTAATGGACATGCAGTGGATGGCCAATATAGCCACTTTCTCTACTTTCTATATGGAAATGATTTTCAATTGAAAAATGTTTTCCTTGGAGATGGAGAAATGGCTCACTGGTTACGAGCACTGACTACTGTTGCAGAGGACCCAAGTTCAATACACTCATACAGATAAAAAATAATAAAAATTTTTAAATCATGTTTTTTCTTATGTATCTACAAGAATATGCATATGTGGGTATGTGTGTGGGGTGTTGTGATGAGAATAAGCAACTGAATTTAATATTCATTAAAAAGAAAAAAGAATCTATCATTAGCAATAACATGGATGGAAGTGGGTGATATTGTGTTAACTGAAATAAACTAGACCAGACATAGAAAGGCACATTAGCACTCTGTTAAGAAAGTTCATCATACAGAATTGGAGAATGGGATGGTCCCTAGAGGACCATCTTTAGGGAGCAGGGGCAATAGAGAAAAGCTAGACACTAGATACCAAATACAATTACAAAGGAAGAATTAGTTATAATGCTCTATAGTAAAGGAGGGCAACTCTATTCTATAACATTTTATTATGTATTTAAGTATAACTAGAAAAGAAGATTTGAAGGATTTTGTTTTCCATTTTCTTGTACTGGGCCATGTACCTAGGTGTTCACATGCTAGGTATGCACTGTTCACTGGAGCTACAACTTCAGCCCTTTTTATTTTGACTCAGTGTCTTGCTAAGTTGCCCTCACTGGTCTCAAGAAATCTGATTGTCTTGCTTCAGCTTCCCTCACAGTGAGGATTATAGGCTTGTACCACCATGGCCAGCTGGAGCTTGTAGGTTCTTAAAACAAAGAAAGAGTAAATGTTTAAGAAGTTGGAAATGCTAACTACCCTGATTAGATCATTACATATTCTGTAACTTATCTGTTTATCGTGTTGTATGCCATAAACAGGTACAAGTATTATATGTCAAATTACAAGCAGTACGCAACACTTAACAATTTTGATAGTTTCGATATCCTCTGTTTATATTTTTGCACCACTTTCGAAGTTCTTTATTTAGTATTTCATTTTGGTTTTCCTTGCAAGGTATGTTTCAGAAGTTTTGCTGTTTCTTAAAAAGGATTTGAGTACCAGTGAGCTTAGGTTCTCTTGGTTCTTCTCATCCATGAAAACCTAGGAATGATGGCTCGTTCTAGGAATCTGATCTTCCTGGGGTGTCGATATATCTCATAGTATCATCTTTGTATAAAGGGAGCTAGAAAAAGTGAAAGTGTCTGGAACTGGTAGCAGATCTGTAGGACAAAGACAGTCTCAAAACAGAGATGAGGTGGAGGACCAGAGAGAGAGAGACACAGTGGAGAATTTCCCCATTTGGAAGCAGCTTGGTCCACAGGAGCCTGGGCCACCTGGGCTGGCTCAGCTGTGGCCAACTTCCTTATAGCCCCATGGTAAGCCTATTAAACTACATTTAAGATGGATGAGATCAGATGTGGCTGAGTTGAATTTGTAGTAAAGACAGAAGCTGTCCAGTTACAGTGGCTTTTGCACCTTTTTCTGATAGCCCAGAAGTGGCGCAAGATGGTTAGTCGAACGAATGGACTCTCGCCATTGCTATCATAATTTCAAGAGGGCTCATTTGGGATCTGGGGTGGAGAAAGTGAACCCCAGAACTCCTAGATTCCCACTCCCTCCTCCACTCACTACCCCAACAAAAAGCCACATTGTGCTCACTGAGCCCTGAACCATGAATGCAGCCTTTATTCTTGTCTCACACTTCTGGGTGTGCTTCAAGTTTCCTTAAGTGCAATGATTCTGAAGTCAACTTACAAAACCGCAAAGTAGAAGAGCTAGAAAGAATTTCTGAAATACTCTGATAGCACTTTTCTCTTTCTCTTTTCTATTTTTACGACAGAAAAGAAAATAGAACCAGAAAATTTAAGGGACTTGTCAGAGATAAAACCGTTGGTTGGCTATTGAATTGACCTACTTGCCTTGAATCTAGAAACACTTGGCTATAATCTCTGCCCATTATTTTTCAATTTCATCCTTCTAAAATTCCCATGGGAAAGCTAATGGACCCATAATCTCATTAAATGGTAAATTATTTTCTCCTGCTTACATGGCAGGGGAAGTTTGCGCACTCTCCTCCAGTTCCTCCTTTCATCTTTCCAAACCCTATTCCAGGCTGAGGCTTACTGTAGAATCTGTTAGTTCAGCCAATGGGTTTCAAGCTTGAAAGGTTTCTGTCTCATTACTATTAAGTAAATGGAAGGCAGATTGTGCAAATACACTTGGACCCTTTCTATCTAGAAGCATGCATTTGTTCCTGGTCCCAGAGTTACTAGTTTTAGGAGGATGTCTATTTTGGACTTGAATCTTGAGTAGCAGGTTTATATTTGCCTTGGTCTCTAGATGAAAATACAGGACCCTTTGCTAGTTAGTAGTTTCTCCTTGGGGAGGAAAGCTTTCTTGGTTTTAATGTCTTCTTAAGCATTGGGTTCTTCTACCTGGAAGACTCATACTTTGCCTTAATTTGACTTCTGTTTTGGTTCTGGTGAAATATTTACTCCTCTGAAAAGACTTCCAAGACACATCAGGAATATCAGCTGGTATCTCCTCCACTGTTCTCGGGACAGGGACTTGTGGTTACCCTCTGTAACTGATAGCTAGCTTGTGAAAGTGAAAAGTGAGACAGGAAATTTCTTTCTTAGATATATTGCTATAAATGAAAGACATCACTCTAAAGCAAAGTATCTATATACTGTTTGAATCTATCACAAGATATTCTGGAAGAGGAAGAACCAGACAGGCTCAAAGCACATTAAAGCTTTCTTGTGGACAGAGGAAGTATTGGCTATAAGGAACACAGGAGAACTTTTGTTATGATTCCAACTTCTCTGTATCTTGCTAAAAGTAGTCACCAGATTATATGTGGGTCAATACTCTTAGAACTGCATAACAAAGAGCATGAATTTTATTGTCTATAATTAGTATTTCATCAAACCTGACTACATAGAAATAAATACAGACACAAAGATACCAGCTCCTTAAAGTAAATAAATAGTAAAGTTCCAAATAAATCCAAATTGAAAACTGTTGTCTACTAGCTGAACCAAAGCAAATGTAGCCATTTTGGTTCTGGAAGCCCAGTTGTTATGCTTTGTAGAAATTAAACTCCATTTAATGTCAAAAGTTTTCTAAGTTCTTTTGAAATGGAAATTCTTCAAAAAAAGGCATAAAAATTCTTTCACTGTTCAAGTATTTTGTAGCATAGTAGCACAATTGGGTAACTAAATTCTATAATCATTTATTATAAATTTCTAAATAATTAGAAGAGTGTGAAGATTCCTAGCACATTGAAGGACTAGAAATACAAATACTAATTGATCAGTACACATTGAATACATTGTTAGGATATCATATAATTCTCTGTACATATAAAATAAATTTCAAAAAGTTAAAAAGTAATTTAGATGAAATTTATTCATAGGAGCCAAGTCTATCATCAGCCACAAAGGGCATCTCAAAGGGATGCCTCATTCTGTGGAGAATGGCCTAAGGCTCAAATTCAGCAGTACAAAAAGGAATTAGGTGGGTGGCCCCAGAATCCCCAGAAGTTTGGGTCTGATGAGTGTAGAATGCTACTGTGATAATCCCAGCATTCTGTCTGTACAGTTTGATGGAGGAGCATCCCAAAAGCCAAGGGTGACAAGTTACCATGACGGTAAAGAGTAGGCTGTTGCTTAAGATTCTAGACCCAGCATATGTAAAGGTGGGACTTGGTGGCACACTAGCCCCCTATATAGGGTAAAATGACAGGGATGGGGAATACAACCCAGTAAGATCCTGCTACACAAAAGATTTGACAAGATGATGAATATTATGTTTCTACTTGGTCAGATTAGACTCAAAAGCTGGAGTACACCATACTGAAAGACTGGTGTCAAGAGAAACAAGCCCTTCAGGGACCTTCTCACCTGTCTCAGGGAGCCCACTTCCTTTTGACTTCACAGGCACTATAGTGTAAGTGATAAGAAATACAACACCATTTTGCTCCTCAAAGGGTATCATGCAAATCCTACTGTACTTTTAATATTTGAAAAAAATGTTATTATGTGTATGTGTAAGAGAATATTGGCTAGGTGTATGTAAGTGCACCCATGTCACGCAATGCCCACAGAGCTCAGAAGAAGGCATTAGACTCCCCTAGAAGTGGAGTAAGAGTCAGCCACCACGTGGGTGCTAGGAATCGAACCTGGGCCCTCTGCAAGAGCAGCCAGTGCTCTTAACTGCTGAGCCATCTCTCCAGCCCCAACTCTACTTTTATAAATCAGCTGAACCAGAGAACTATACTTTATCCTATTAGCTGCTATGCTAATTTTATGACTTACATTTTATCCTGATTGAATGCTATTGCTGAGCTTCAAATTCATCAGAGTTATACTGTCCAATAGGATTGCTGCTGGCCATATAAAGTCATATAAATTTAATTTTATAATATTAAAAGTAAGTATAATTCAAAACTTATTGACTGAGTTGTATTAGCCTCAAGGGCTCAATAATCAGATGAGGAAGCCTTGCTTTTAGAAAGTGTGTATTGTTAGGATACTGTGGATAAGACAGGGTATTTTCTATAATTGGAGAAAGGCCTATTGGGTGATAGTGCATTATAGAATACTTTCCTAAAAAATCTAATAACTAAAATGGCACCATATCACCAACTGAATAGAAACACTGAATTCCCAAATATGAAGTTCCCCACATGCGTCCCATTCTCCAGGCACCTTCCTAGGCTCCCAGAGTGATTCTGGCATTCCTGAGTAATAGATTTTTGCTCATATTGCATCTAGCTCGGGATCATTTCTGTTCATGGAAAACCTGATTGAGTTCTACCTTATAATTTGTACAATTTTGCTACTAGGAATGCTGAGAGACAACTGATAGTCTGTTTTAGGTGGCATTTCTGGAAATCTGGGAAAATTCTGTGAAGAGTCCCCTCATCTAACATTCTGGTCAACTGTACGCCTCTTGGGCATCATAGCTGAGAAGCATGCCCAGAGTCATGTTCTCTTACCAGCCTCCAGTTGCCTAGTCTGTGTCTGTCTCCCCTGCAGGCTTTCGTACAGCTGTGTCTGTGCTTGTATTTGCCCTGGACCTGTAATTAAAGTTACACTGCTTGCATTATTTTTATGGGAGAGAAAGCTCTTCTTTAGTGCTGTGCTGGCAATGTATAACAACTGGCTCTCTTGAGGAGAAAAGGCTTTGATTTGTAGTGTTAGCTGAATATCATGGCATAAACACTCCCACCACGACTCATTTCAAATTTCCACTCTGACATCTTGGAACACAGATCTGGGAAGTGCTCCTAACACAGGGGCACAAAATCCTCAAATAACCTCAAGAGCAAAAAAAAGACAGCAAAAGAATTAGAGTGATGGAATTTGAGAGTGTGTTACCTTTTTAAAAAAAAAATCACAATTTACCTTTAGGTTATGTAATTAAAAATTTAAGAATGTTTTATGTTTAATCAGTCCAAAGAATTCCTGGAAATTTAGCCATTGACTTCCTTTGAGCTGGTCTGAACATTCTAACACACCACTTTTCACAGAAGAAATATGACTAACCTGCATAATGAGCGGTCAATTCTAATTATAATGTCCTTTTATGCAACATTGGGGCATACTCTAGAAGATTCATAGAATGCGGAATCTCTTATATGTGAGTCCTCAAGAGCTGAATCAGTGAGAACCATTTGCTACTATACCGCATAGGATTAAACATAAACAAAATATAAGGGACAAACGTGGGCCAACGTCACTGTCTTTTTAAAGGAATTTTCCTGGCCTGCTCATTTGTAGGAATGAGCCGAATGTTGCTGTTTGAGAACACAGGTCAAGTGGGAATGACTCCCCGCTTAGGTTTTGTTTGTGCTTTTTAAATATTTATTGAATTTTTGTGTATTCCATACAGAGCATTTCAATCAGTCTTAATCATCTTTATACTTCCTTTCTCTATAGAATCCTCCCGTAGACCTCCACTGGAATTCATACATTCTATCATTTGTGTTAAGGACTCTTGTGTCAAGTTAGTGTCCCCAGACATTCCTAAGTGCAAGTTCATTCACTGAGGTCCAGTCAGGCTATCTAGAGTCTCTCACTTTAAGATGATTAGCTCTTCCTAACCCAACATGGGTCAGTTGCCAATGTTTCTTCATCTAAGATTGGGGTTTGATGTCTATTTCCCAAATTCCATGCTGGGTTTTTGTGCTTGAGTTTGTATGGGTCTTGTGCATGCAAACACCATTGTCGTGGATTCATGTGATCAGGGTCCCAGGAGCTTGTAGGATTCTATTTTCATATCACCTATGTCCTCAATGGATTTTACAATCTTTCTGCCCCTTCTTTCACAATAGACCCTGAGCCATGGGTGGGTAAAGTTTAATATAGGAGTCCTGTCCAAGGACCAGTATTCTGCAGACTCTTAGTCTCTATGCTTTGGCTATTTGTGACCTTTTATGTCACTGACCCTCTATTGAATGAGGAAGCTTCATTAATGAGAGCTGAGAGACTCATTAGTGTCCTTTTTACACCGTGTTCTATGTTATGTGAGTCTTAGGTGTGGAGGTTGCATTGTAGATGTACTACTTAGGCTTGGACAATTCACAGACAGTGTGTGTGTGTGACCAGTTGTGTTGCTCTGTAATAGTCTCCATCTAGTGCAAAAGAAGCTTCTTTGATCAGTGGTAACTGGGATATTCGTCTGTAAATATAAGGATACATATTTTGCACATAGTAGGAAATTATAGTAATCTAGGGATATGACAGTCTTGGGGATTTCCCTGAAGCCTACGACCTCTTCAGCCATGTGTATTTGGCTGTGTTTTCAGTACCACATATGAGTTTCCTCCCATTGAGTGGACTTTTAGCCCAATTAGGTGCCATTGATTGCCCCCAAGATAAATGTGCCACTACTGCACCAATGTTATGTGCTATACTAGTCATCCATGTGTTTATTCGGTCTTTGAAACTGCTGTTGGACCACTGATTGGTGCTCTCCTGTAGCACCTTGCACAGTGCTCTCCAAAGCTATGAGAGGTAGCCTTCAGGGGAAGTGGCTTCCAGGTCATTTCCAGCCCCATTGTGTCAAATCCTGTGTCTGAAGTATGTTCTGTCTTCAGCAGTAGGGACTTACCTTCAAGTTCTGGAGGCAATCAAAGGATGCGACGGTAGCCTATGTAATTTGGGGACTCTCCTAGACTACACTGGCCAACAAATCAAAGGAAGGTTTTTCCTGTCTGGCACTGTTTCTTGCTTTGCGCTTAGATGTTACCTAAGAAAGTTTGTTTTGTTTTGTTTATTTCTGTGACAAGAAACTCCTGAAAGGTGAGAACAAGTGTATGTTTGAAGCAGTGGTTTTTCCAGTGCCTTATGTGGTGCCTGAGAGAGAGAGAGAGAGAGAGAGAGAGAGAGAGAGAGAGAAATTGTTTAATAAATGTGCATTGAATATTGGCTGTGCTGCTGGAGGAATGAACCAGCACAGGATTGGAAAGTGACAAATTAGTCCATTCTGCTGGCTCGTTATTTCAAATTCTCAGTTGGGATTAAAGTTTATCATGACCAAAGGAGATCCCTGAGTACTTTCCTGATGTTCCCGGTCCTTTCTCCCCTGTGGAGTAGGAGGGGAATAAGGTGAAAGGACAGATAATGTGAGCTTGGAAGCCAAGACTTCTGCAGACAAAGCATAGCTAGAGTTTCCATTTCATACCCACACAACCCCAAGCAAGCCATAGCTCCCAGCCCGTTTCTACTTCTGTAATGAAGTGTTGGCAGGAATCACTTCTACTCCACTGAATCGTCAGAATGAAATGGCTTGTACTCGAAGCACGAATATCCTTAACAGAGCACATTTCCAGGCCCTAAATGTTAGAGAAGTGAAGAGGCCACTCTAATGTTGCCCACTTGCTTCCAGCACAGATAACTTACCATGTGGGCGTAGAATCAGACCAACAAAGCAAAGGTAAAAAGAGTGATTTCACTTCTGTCTTCAAAGTGCTCTGGTATAAGCTTAGACCAAGAAGTCTGTAGGTTCCACTTACTGCCTTAGAGGAATTCAAAGGTCAGTGGGTGAGTGAAATATTTAGCCACATTATTATGAAGTAATATGTTAAGATAAGTGACAGGTGAAATTAAATGCCGCGGCTGAATGAGAGAGAGCTTTGTAACTTATGACTTGAAACATTTGCTGGCCAAATTATATAGTTAAGCTTTGGATCCTAGAGGTTATTACCAATTTAATTATTTTTGGACAAGGCCACACTCTTCTTGTCTCAGTGATTTTCACATGCCTCAACTACTCCCAAACATTCACTCCATGGAGTGAAAGGGTTCTCTCACAGTGGTCTCTATGTGTCTCTGTTGAGTCGGTAGATTGGGGCATTTCGAGAGAATGAACTGCCCCAAGCTGTAACTGACAGCATGAGAGAGAAAACACCAAGAAGATTCGGCTGTAAGAGACAGATGTATTAAGCTTTCTTTGCTCCTCCTTGCCTACTTCCATGAGCTGGGCCTTTCTGAAACAATGAGTCCAGCTAAACTGCACACTCACTTAAGAGACTGGGCATACCAGAGTAGGTAGAAGCTCCATTTATGAATAAATCCTGCCAGTTTCTGTGCCTTTCATACTTCGGGGGTTGGTACATTCCATTAAAATGAAAATGCCCTAGGGATGGTGGTAGCTCAGCATCTGTTCCGTTCCAGCTCGGGCTCATTTCCTCAAGAACTCAAGAACAGAAAGAATTCAGAGCTTGGGGAGGGAGCTAGAAAATTATCTGTGAATTTCTGTCATTCTCTGAGGGGACCTACCTGGTTCCTACAAGGTGATAACTTCTGTTTCAGAATGCAGCCTCAGCCTGGTGGATCCTTGCTGGGTGGGGATGCCTTCCTCCAAGGTTCTCTCTTCATGGAATCCCAGATAATTGTGAGAATGCCTTATTTCTGTGCCCTCATCCTTGACCAAGAATGAGATAGGTTAGGTAGGGAGAATCTAGCAGGAATCTGCCAAAAGTAAAGGAGATTAACGTAAAATGAAGACAGAGACTCCAGGCTTTACACTCTGAATTTGGTTGCTTTGAGCGGACGCTGCTTTTTTAGAAAAATCAATTTTGTTTCGTTTTGTTGTGTTTTATTTTGTTGAGACAGGGTCTCTTTATAGTCTCAGCTGGCCTGGAACTCACTATACAGATCTGCCTGCCTCTGCCTCTCAAGTGCTGAGATTAAAGGCACCCGCCACCACACCTGGCCAAGAGCAATTGCTAAATGCCTGTGATGAAATGACCTCAGTCCCCTCCCATCCTTTCCCCCTTCCTGCAATTCTTATGAAAGAGCAACTTCTGATTGTCTTACGATGGTCATGTGAAGCTACAGATGACTCCTCATCCTTCTCCTGGATCTACAACATGCCAGCCCTAAGTTACAAAGAGTCACGTGGGCACTCAAGCCCCTCAGGTTTGTAGAATTAGCACCTGACTGAGTAGGAGCATAGAATATAATGAAAAAATAGTGAGGTTTTAAAAACGGACTGGCTATCAAATATCTGAAAATTCCATTTGCTTTTGTGCTATTAAGATAATGAGAGATGAGATTTATTTTTCCATTTTGGTAGAAATAGTTCATTTGATATGTTTTGGAACTGAGTAAAGAAAATTACACTTTTGAAAAATCCGTATTGTTAGGCAGCTTTTTGGATATTAGCAGACTTGGCTGTCTTTGGGGATGAACTCCTCCTTCCAGAATCAACTGCTTTTCAACCCTGACTGAGATTGCAGAACTCTGGTTTCTCGTCAAAAGAATGAGATTTGGATCACATCCCTATTCATGTGTGGATGTTGTGAATAGGCTAGGAAGTCATTAATGGATTAATATCTAAATCTTATATAATTGACATCTAGCCAGAGTCTTTCTGGTGAAGAACAAGGACTCTTCCCAGAAGAGTTCATCCAAATAGGCCTCCCAATCAGCGACAGGGAAACACCTTTCCAAAAACGATGTCTTCAAGCCTTTAGAAATAATATAAAGCTGGCCCAAAATGCAAGTTGGTATAATGATCTCTGGTCCTTTTCTACTTTCTCTCCCTGAGAGTGCTCTACTTCACTCTGTAATAAAGAACCTGTCTTATATACTGAGCTGAGTCTTTTCTATGAATTCTTTCAACTGAGTTCTCAAGGACTAGGGAGCTGAGTGAAGTCCAAAAGGGATCAACAGACAATACTAGTGACGTTAGATGTGGATAATGTAAAATGACTGCAGTAAATGTCAGAATACTTGCACCCTTCTGTCTTCATGACTCACTAGCCAAAGGATGTTGGGTAATCTGAACATTGCTTGAAACACAATAGTGCTCGTGGACTATCCAGTAGAGCCAGTGGGGTGGAGACTGTTGGGGAGCGCAGGGATCATGACAGAGATCATGTTTCTTTCAGAGAGGCAGATTTAAGTGTCCATGGTTGGTTGTTGCAGAAGCCTTGAAAAGGGAATGTGGGAGTGCTCCTCCTCACAGGAAGGGAAGGGATTAACATCTGAACCCGAAATACTATCATTTTACTTCCCATTAATTAAAAAAAAAAAGACTAGCATTCTCCATTACCATGTCTAGCCAAAGTATCATGTGGTAGTGATAGCAAAAGACATGTCTAATATTGTGATTTATACATTTTGGCTATTATCTGTAATTCTTAGCTCGTAACTCCCACCTCAGGACAGAAGACTGAAAACTCTATCTAATCTTGCCGTTTGGCTGTTTTGGAGCTAGTCAGAAAGAAATTCTCTGACCTATTTTGTCTGATAGAAGATCACAAGACTCCGTTTTCAAAGGGGTCCTGGAGAACAGAATGCTGCACAGAGGCCAGATGGACTCTGAACAGTAGGTCTAGCCCTTGCTCAACCTCCTAGCAGCAGATCACACCCTTTTGTCAAATTACCTTTGGACACAGTTGTCCTTGCTTTCCCACATGACTAATTGTCCATGCTTTCTGTCATGCCTGTGGAGGGAAGTTTCCATAAAAAAATAAATTGGTAGGAGGATTCAAAGGGCTCTAGAGAGATGAACACATGGAAGCTCTGTGTGGGTGCCATCCCTGGAGAAGGGAAGGCTCTTCTACGGCTTCCCGTGCACCTGGCCCTCACATTTCTTTATTCTTTATAATTGGCTTTAAAATAAGCTAATAGAGTAGCCTGGGGCTTACAACAGGCATCTGAAGTAAAGAGGCCTCAGTCTCTCAATGTAGCTGCTAACCTGTGGAGTCTAATGCTCTAAGTAAATAGTTTCAGAACTGAGCTGGAATAGAGGATAGCTGGTGTCCACTGCAGAACTCGTTACTTGCTTAGGAGTGACAATAAATTCCCATATCTTATAGAGTCACTGTACTATAAATATACAAGAGAAGAAACTGAGCTTGGTTTTTCCATTTAGCATCTATTTTCAGAGTTACAAGATCTTAGACAGCAGGATAGAAGATGACTATGACTTAGACAGCAGGACAGAATATGAAACCGCATGAGAAAAATATTCAAAGACACAATCTAAATAGCAATAGATTCATGACATGAGCCTCTAAGGGGGAATGCACATAGTGCAGACTTGGGATACTAGCAAAGCCCTTGCTTTTATATACTTATAATTACAAAGGAAAGGAAAGCACAGAGTACACAAAGTAATTTAGATAACTGCATCAATTATTAAAATAAACATCAATCAGCTAAATTCTGTTAGAATAAAAGCGGTTAGAAGATTGTGCGAATCAAAAATGATTCATCTCATGCTGTTTAGAACCATCATACATAAAAGAAAATGAGAATAAAATATTAACAAAGATTTTAATAAGAAATGGATCAAACAATCAAGGTAAAAATGAAAGAAGGTGAAAATAATGTCAAATGAAATAAAGGACAAGAAAAATACCTCCAGTGGAGAATAATAAATGATCTGAAAGTCTTATTCAACAGGGGTAGATAACAGCTCTGAATTTATATCAAAAATCATATCTGCCAAACACAAGTGAAACAAAGCAAGGAAATTATAAAGACAAGGAAGCTGACCAAACACACTGGTAATACAGCTTGTGACAGTTTCATGAGTTCCAAATGTCAAATAAAAATAAGAAGGAATATGCAGTATTGAAGAATATGATCAAGAAACCCAATATTGTATATGCATGGTAGGATAAAATCACTGGAATGAATGTATTCCTCTATCTCTAGAAATTGCTGAGATGAAACGTACATTTTTTCCTGTTTTGATGGAATATCTTATATACCGATCACGCATTTAGCCATAAATAAAATCTCTTTTAAGCCTCATAATATTTGCGTAGTCCTTCAGTTAATGTTTAACAATTAATTAGTGAACTATCCCCATATATCAAAACACTATGTTGATCAATGGAAAACAAGAGAAATTGATTCTTGTCCCCCAGAGCTTAGTAACTGTCAAATTACTTCATAAAAGATTTTCATATTTATAATTTAGCCATTTGTGGTAGTATATGGACACATCTTCCCTCCTGTACTTTGGGTAATCTAACCTCTGTATAATGCTGGGCCAGTCAATGTGTTTAGTAGGCTTTATAGCTGTCTGGCACTGTGTTTCTTGTTATACAACCTTCAGCTATACACATGCATTCATATACATATATTGTATGTGTACTTAAAAATATTTTATTATTTTTGTTTTAAGTGTAGAAGTGTAGTGCTTTCATGCATATAAGTGCACCCAGGTCAGAAGAAGGAATCAGATCTCCTGGAACTGTAGTTGCTGATGGTAGTCAGTTGCCATGTGGGAACCAAACCCAGTTCCTCTGCAAGGGAAGCCAGTGCTCTTAACCATTAAGCCAGCTCTCCAGCCCCTGTATGTGTATTTTTCAGTAGGTTTTTGAACAAATATCTTTCTCTCTGGTTTTTCATAGTACCGTTATTTATCTCTCTTTCCTCTCTCTCCCTTTGTGTAGCCCTCCCAGCTCCTGAGTTAAATCCCCCATTTTCCCCTTGATTTTTGTGTACATTGACATACATGAGTCTAATTTCATTCTTCTACACTGGAGATCCAGTTTTCCCAGCAGCATGTGTTGAAGATGTTGTCTTTCCTCCACTGTGCATTCTTGGCTCCTTTGTGAAATGTCAGGTGGCTGAACTGCACGCACTCATGTTTGGGTCTCCTATTCTGTTTCATTTGATATACATGTCTGCTTTTGCGCCCAAACCATGCTGCATTTGTGACTGCAGATCTATAATATAGTTTGAAATCTCCCTTCAGCACTGCTCTTTGTGATCAGGATTGCTTTGGCTATCTGCAGTCTTTTATGGATCCATATACATTTTAGGACTTTTTTTTCAATTTCTGTGAAAAAAATGTCATGGGGATTTTGGTTGAGATTGCATTTAATCTGTGAATTGCTTTTGGTATTATGGTCACTCATAGTATGACTGTGTCAGTCCATGAGTAAGGAGATCTTTCCATCTCCTAGTATCTTCCTCAATCGCTTTCTTTAAAGATTTAAAGTTGTCATTGTAGAGCTCCTGCATGTTTTTGGTTAGATTTATTCCTAGGTATTTTATTTGAGGTTATTGTGAATGGAATTGTTTTTGTGAACCTTTTTGTGATTGTCTGTTATTGGTATATAGAAAGGCTAGTGACTTTTGTAACCTGATTTTAAAGCAGATCTTAATAAAAATATCCTAAATATAAATCTTACATACCACATTCTCTGATAGAGCAAAATTAAATATGAGATAAGTAACACAAAGGCCAGAAAGAACATTACATGGAACTGAAATTACTCTTCTAAATAGAAATTAAATTGAAATTACACATCCTATGAAACATTTGGAAAATAGCAAAGGACCTTCTGGTATAAGGACCTATTAGATATGGTTAAAGCTATGTTATATAAAAGTCTTATTATTATTTAATAAAGCTATAAGGGCTGAGAAGCACCGCAGTGGGAGAATGCTTTCCTAGCATGCCTCAGGCTCTGACACTGAACTAAACAAATAAATAATTATAATTAGCCGAGTTTCAGTTTCAAATTGAGAAATCAGGAGAACCAATGATGTAAACCAAAAGAAATAAAATCAGGAAGAAAGATATAGCTGTAAATTCTAAAAAAAAAAACCATAGAAATAAAAAATCAGGAAGAAAGATATAACTGTAAATTCTAAAAAAAAAAAAAAACATGGAAATAAAAAACCATGAGAAAACATCAAGCAAAAATGGAATTTCGTGGAAAAAAATGATAGGAGAGACTAACAGGCATGATTAGTTAGACAGGAAAAGGCAAAAAAAATGTGTCATCTGTGCATTGGGAGAGAGAAAAGAGCAGTCCTGTCAGATTAAAAGATACCGGAGAATACTATGCATGATGTACTGCAGAACTGATCTTGTAAAAGCATAAATAAAATACACTGAGCAAGAATTAAAATATCAGATGAGGCCAATTCCCAGTACATGGATAGTAAGAAATCAAAGACCTATCATTATAAATATAACTATGTTCAGAAAGTCTATAGTTTAGTCAAATCTATTCTAAGTTTTTTTTTTAAAAATCTAGAAAAGTCTTTATGATCTAAACAATAGAAACTGCAAGACTGTGGCAGTACAGTTTATTTTATTAAATTTATGTGGTTTAACATCAAAACGTGTTAGGGTTCAAGTATGAAATCAAGTCTTGAATCACTTTAGTCATAGGTATAGATGCAAACTTTCTATAATGCAGTGTTAACATAGAGAGTTCAGCTGAACAGCACGACAGGAACACCATGCCCAAATGATACCTAAAGAGATTTCAAGTTTTATACTAGTGCATGTTTTTTAAGTATATTAAATTAAAGAGAGGAAAGTATATGATTATGCTGTTAGGTACCAAAGGGATATTTGAAAAGAAAATTGAGTATGCATTCCTCCATTTTTTTAGCCTTAGCTGACCTGGAACTCACTATGTAGACCAGTCTGGCCTCAGTCTCACAGAGATCGTCCTGCCTCTGCTTCTAATCCCTGAGCGCTGGGATTAAAGGCATGTTGCCACCACGCCCAGCTCTGAGTATTCATTCCTCTTAAAAACTGTAAGTGAAATTTGAACAGAAAGAAATAGCCTGTATATAGACCATTTATATAGCAGAAACTATGATAGATGGCAAACAGTGGGGCGAACTCCTCTAAAACATGAGAAAATTATGGGTCACATCCAATACTATGAAAATTGAACAACTGTTCAGAAGTGCCAGTGGAAGTGATGAAGGCTGTGCTTCACACAAGCAGCACTAATGAAGGAGAGCGAGAACTCAGTTATTACGTCCGTGTTCAGTCTGAGAGATTCCACTAAATAACACTGAAAGTATCAAAAGGCCACAGAAATTGGGGCTGAGAGGGATTAGATCAAGATGTAAAACCTAAAGTATTTCTCCATAACTGAAATAGCAAGTTAGAAATGGGAAGATATTATTCTAACACAAAAATGATGAAAAGGATTAAAGGAGGAATATATAGCTACGAAGAGAAAGAATCCCTCAAATCTCATTCAAGAGCATAAAATAAAGTATAAATTAACTGAGGAAAAATGCCATATTCCTGGATGGCAAGATTAACATTCTAAAAGTGTCACCTTACTCAATGTAATATATGGATGTAGTACAGTTTTAATATAAATTGGACCTTGCAAAGATCAAAAACAGCCAAGAAAGTTTTTGAAAAAGAAAAATGATCAGGGACATATCAGCACTTATGTTTTTAAAAAGATTTACTTAGTGTGTACCTGCGTGTGTGTGTGGGGGTAGGGGGGGTGCCTGTCTGTGTGGGTGTGAGTGTCCATGTGCCCAGAGACCAGGAATTGTCACTCTCTGCCTAGTCATTCGATGCAGGATCACTCCCTGTATGCTCTATGAGACTGGAAGCCAGCAAGTCCCACAATCCTCTTGCTTCTGCCCTCCTCAGCGCTAGGGTTACAGGTGCTCATGTGCCATTGGCTTTGTTACTACTGCAAGAAATTCTTGCAAAGTTGTTGGTGGAAACAACAACAATGTATTTCCTCATGCTTCTGGAGGTCAACAGTGTTAAATGAAGGTGTTCCTAGGGACATGCTGTACCCGGGGGAGGGGAGGGGTGTATTCCCTTCTCCGTGTCTTCTGTCCTCCAACGCCAGTCTTCTCTGCCTAAGGCTGCATCGCTGAGGTGTCTGCCTTCAGGGTCACACTGTCATACTGCCTCTTCTGTCTCAGTTGAAGTTTATCTTCTTTCTTAAAGATACTGATTATTTCAGGACCCACATCAGTCATCCTGGCTCCTAACCTCTCGTCAACATCCTTTACTGAATCACATTTGCAAAAGCTCTTTGTCCAAACAAGATCACTTATGTAAGGTCCAACACTGAGGCCCACATTATCTTTGGGAAGGAGTTTTTTTCAGCCTAATACAACCATTCCAATTAGAGCATTTTGCTCAAATGGTTAACAAATAGATTAATGAACAGAAGAGTTCAGAAATACAACCAATCACAAAAAGGAACTAGATTTATAGGAAAGCTGAGATTTTAATTCACTGGGAAAATGTGCTTTAGTAGATAATGATTTGTCTATAGAAGAAAATAAAGATTCCTGTGGCATGATCACATGAAAATAAGACCAAGATGTATCAGCTATGCAAATGTAGAAGCATTATCAGAGATTCAAAGACAATGGAAATGTCCAGTATGGTAAAACATACATGATTATATTAACATATAAAAATAAAATACTAACATTCCACAAACTGCTATCAGATCATCAGGAGTCTGATGTTCAGTAGCGATTATTATCTTTCTTTTTTTCCACGTTTTAAAAACTATTTTATTAATTTTTTTATGTGTATGAGTGTATTGCCTATGTGTATGTAAGTGCACCTGTGCTCTATAATGCCCAAAGAGGTCAGAGGAAGGCATGGATCACCATGAACTGGAGTTACAGGCAGTTATTGGCCACTATGTGGATGCTGGGAACTAACCCGGGTCCTCTACAAGAGCAATCAGTGCTCTTAACTTCTGAGCCATCTCTCTAGGCCCTTTTCTAAGTTTTTTTTTTTTAAAGACCTTATTTATTTTATGTACATGAGTGTTCTGCTTTAATATATGTATGTAAGCCAAATATGTGCCTGGTGCCCTAGAACTGGAGTTACAGAGGATTGTAAGCCACATTATATGTGCTGGGAACAGTACCCAGGTCCTCTACAACAGCAGCAAGTGCTCTTAACTGCTGAGCATCTCTCCAGCCCCTTAAATTTTGTTTGTTTGTTTGTTTGTTTGTTTGTTTGTTTGTTGGAGACAAGATCTTACTATGTAGCCCCAACTGGCCTGGAACTCGCTGTGTAGGTCATGCCAGGCTGGCCTCCATCTCACAGAGATCTGCTGCTTCTGCCTCCCAGGTGGAGGAATTAAGTGTGTGCCACCACACCTGGTGAAGTTTTTTAAATATAATATTTTTATTAATTCTTTGAGAATTTCCTAGAATGTATTTTAATCATATTCACTCCCCCACTTCTGCCCCCAACATCCCCACCCCTTCCAACTTCATGTCCTCGAGAGAGTGGATTAGAGTAACTGGGAAAACGACCCAGTTATGAAAATTCCTTAAAGGTGTTAGGTTAAGAGGCCTTTGAATTTGAAAATGCATAATTTCTCAAACCAATATCCGTCAGTTAGGACAAATTCAAGCTCTAGGAGATTAGCACAGCCTTTACTCTATAACTCCCATCACGGGCTTGAATATATTAGCATTACTCTTGGTGACTGGAATTAAAGAGAGAGGGACTCTTCAGCCCCTTCCCTCATTTCAGAGAGAAAGAAACTAAGACCTAAGTAAGATCATATTGTACTGCCAGTGTCAGAAGCTTGCCAAGGCTGACTAGGGAAAAAAGCCATGTCTTTAACTCCCAATCCAGTTTTCTTTCTATGTTCATGCATGCATTGCAAAGATTGTGAGAAAAGAGGCTTCTCCTGCCTGCCCCAAATGGCCCATTGTCCCCATCTCACACAAACTTTAATGACTAGTTTTCTTCTTTGAAGGCTAAAGAAAAATACTAGATTTATATTATCAACCTCCAACACCTAACTGTAGTCTTTCTAGATTTAGAATTCCACAGGCACCACGTGATCAAACACTAACAGATTTTAATGGAATCTTTCTTAGGAATCCACTGACTACACTAATGGATTAAGTGGCCATGTATACCTAATAGGCTGACTTATAGGGACTAGAATCAGAAAAGAATGTTCCCACAAACGTTTGCTATTTAAATTTACTTGAAGTCTGATGGGGTAACAGCTGACTTAGTCCTGGTATGTTATACATCTGTTCTGAGGAAGGGTTAATACTGTGAGGATTTATTTTGCACATATAGTTGAGAAAACAATTTTATAAACATTATAAACGTAATGTCAAGCAACCAGATAATACCCAGCAAACCTCTGTAATTAGAACATCAATCCAAACTTTTCCATATCTATAGTAGTTTGTCCTTCCTACAGGTCAGTGCAGTGGGCAAACCCCACCCCTCCCCTATTTGTTTACAAATTACGGTCACAATAAGTTATTTTCAATCACAGCTAGCTAAGCCTGGGTCTAAACAAGTTATAGGAACCTAAACTAAAGTCTAGAATTGAGGTGCAGATCAATTACATGGGTTGTGATTGCAGGGAGTCCTAAGTGTTCAGGCAAGAAAGGCATTGGACCTAGTGCCTTATATACTGACAGGTTGCACCACAGCAACCACAGATCACTACCACTAGGGACCACTAGGGAGCAGAGTAGAACACACCTCAGTGTTGTCCTACCCAAGTAGTGAGACTCTGGGGTATTCTACCAACTCTCCTTACTAGCTGAAGGCTGATTCTGGAAGCATGGACCTCCCAGTGCTTCAGATCTGCTTGACTGTAGCAGAGATTTCAAAAGCCCTAAGGCAGAGAGTTGGCAGCTGTTTGCAGTAGGTCACCATTGCTGGGGCACCAACACCATCTGTTTTAATAACCTTATGGGAAACATAACTCACATCTTAATTTTCAACAACTTTTATATCATAAATAGTCTAGGGCTTCTAACTTGACCCCACAAAGATAATTTAGGGCATATATTCTTAAGCAGAATTAAAAAATAAATTCATTTTCTGATTAAATTTCAATTCTAATAGGAGAAAAAAATAATAGTTTTTAATTATGGTTCTAATTTTTAGTTTTGCTATCATTTGAAAATATCGAGGGTGATTGGGTCCTGAACCAGCAGTTAAAGACTCATGCAGTTCACTCCAATTATGACATTTAAACCCACATTATCTTGTTGGCAGGAAATGAGACCCCTACAAGTATTCGCTTCTCAAACTGACAGGCAATTAGAGCTGACAAGGAAATACAGATGCAAATATTCAGTGCATTTGCTTTGGGACAAAAAGACAACAGCATAGTTATCGTGATAATAAAAACTACCCGAAGGCGACAGATATGACCACTGTACCCCAGGGCTTTCCGCCATCTTTGTCTGACACGTCACTTGTCACTTCTTACCTGTCCAGGGGCTGGACCAAGGATAGGCATTGTAACCAGTCTTGTTTTGCCTGCCGTGAGAATATTCTCTAGTATCAACATTATCTTTTTTTTTTCTTAAATCTGGTCTTACTTTTACATTATTAAGGCTGGCACTGCTGTGTGTTGGTCACACGGCCATATCTGAGGCTTGTCTCTTTGCCAACAGGCTTCATATCGTAGTCTCTAAGGTATGAGGGTTGCAGTGTTATTTATGGGTAATTACAAAATCACTTTGCTCCATTTGATTTATTGGAGAAATTTCAATCAAGGTTTAGAGCTCATCCCATGCAGCCAAATATGCTGGTAGTATTTAGTGATTTATTGAATGCTGCCAACCCAAGATCTTCCCCTCTTTTTGAGTTGGACTTGGTGGATGTGGGGAGTGTTTCAAATGTACTTCAGGCAATGGTGATATTTGGTACATAAGGCAATTCAGCCGTGGCCCCTTTCCTCTTTCTTCAGTTTTGTTGGTTGGTTGTATTTTCTGCTAGTGTCCAGGAATCACCAAAGCTGCTTTTTAGTGAAGACTCTACAGAAGATAGTGGGTGATGACAGACTTCTTTTGTAATGACACAAAGTGAACTTTTCAGTAGATTCAGATTGCCTGTATACAAAAGCACTTGGGATGTGGAATGCTTTTTCAGATATGTCAATAGTACATTGTTTGTTGTTCATTTGTTACAACGGAGATCTAGTGCATAGAGTGAAATTTACAAAACTATATGTGTGAATGAGTGAATATATCCACACAACAGCCATCTGTATAAGGCATCGAACTCATCACCCTAAAAGCTCCCTTCTCAATGTTTCCAGTCAGCCTCACCTGCTTTCAGCAAATTATTCTTGTTTTCTATCACCACAGAGCAGAGTTTTCCTTATTCTTGAGCATCATATAAATAGAATCGTGTACTTTTTGTGTCTGGCCTCTTTCACCAATGTTATGTTCTGTTTTAGAGATTCATCTGTGTGGCTCTGTATATCATTTATTTCTTCTTATTGCTGAAAGTACTCTATTGTGTGAATATAGCACAACTTATTCCTCAAATCTCCTGTTGATAGATATTTCAGTTGTTTCCAGTTCTTGGGTTGTATGAATAAAGCTATAAATATAAATATTCTTGTATGGGCTTCTTGTGGGCCTATATTTTTATTTCTATTTGATAAAACACTAGCAGTGAAATTGAAAGATTATGAAAAGGTGTATGAATAAATATATGTTATTTTTATGGCTTAGGAGATTTTGTAAGATTAAATATAATGCATTTCCATAGACTACTCCTAAAGTTTAGATTATATATATGTAATCTAAAGAGAGAGAGACAGAGACAGAGAGAGACTAACTCACTATTTTGATTTATAAGCAGCATTTTTTTTCAGTAACCAAAATTTATATCATTCTCTTTATTGGCATGTGAAAGTATAATATAAATGCTATTTTAAGAATATATTTGACCTGGGATTGTTCTAAAATTCAACTGTTATCTTAAGCCAGAGAAGAGCCTGTGGCATCAGTGAACACCTGCCAAACTGTCCTGACCTGGGAAGAGTACACTCTGACATGATGACTGCTATGGTGACTCCCAGATCATGTATGTGATCCCCTAAATTGCCAAAGAAAATTTTCCAGAAAACAATTCTGGAAAAACAACTAAGAAAAAGGTCAGAGACGATGATGATAAGATGATAAATGCTGATAAAGAGTTATAAATTAACCAGTCTTTATTAGTCACCTTTCCATCACTATAACAAATATCCAAGATAAGAAAATTTTAAAGAGAAAAGGTTTATTTGGGTTCACAGTTTGGAGGTTTCAGTGCACTGACCCCATTGCTTTGGGCCTATGGTAAGGTATCACATCGTGTCAGTGAATATGTGGCATAACAAAACACTTACCTTACAGCCAAGAAGAGCAAGGGGTTGGGTTGTACTTGCCCCTTCAAGGATCTGCTCTCAGTGACCCCCAAACATCCCTGGAGTCTCTTTCTTAAAGGTTGTCCACTTCTCAGGAGTGCCACCTCAGCAACTCTGCCTTTAATATATGAGCTCTGGGAGTCATTTAAGGTGCAAAGTATTGCAGCTTTCTTTTTTGTTTCCCCTCCAGTGATTTATAGATGTTAACGAAGCACGATTTGCAGAGGGACAAGAGTGGAGATCCACTGGGGAAACGATATTCCACTCTGAGATTTGGATAAAAGTAAACTAAGGACAGAATTATTTCATGAGACCTTAAAAACTGATGATTGACAGGCCCATCATATGTTCTCTTGACGTTTCTTGTGGTTAGGTTAGGAACTGTATGTTACAACTTCACATTCATTACTAGGAACTGGCCAACTTCTACTCTGTAATGATCCTTTTAATCTGAATCTCTGTGCATTTGTGTATCGTTGTGGGACCTAAACATGTTCACATTTCCTTGAGTTTAGCAAGTTCTCTTGAGTGATTGTGCTTGATTAGCACAATACTAGAGTTTGCTGGTATTATCCAAGCAACAGCAAACTTTTAATTACGTGACTGGATTTCAGACTAAAGTCAGCCTAAGAATTTCAAACCTGAAGTTTGCCTTGTTTGATGACGTGGGTATTTTGTTGCTAGGTCTGAGTTTTTGCTGGAAAGCCAATGTATTTAAAAGACTCGAGTAGCTTTTAGTGACCCATTTTCATCAGATTCTTGAATGGACATTTGTTTCTCTCCATTCTCTCATTTGAACCAGTTATGAAGCACTGCCAGACTGAGATCTCAGCCTCACCTAGAAGATTTGTTAAGATTAATTTATGCCTTAGTTGTTTGGAAGCAAGAGGGGATGTAACGCTCCATTTGTGGGAATGCCAGATTGTGGCATTTGCTGAATGTAGGTTACTCAAGGACCAAGTCCCGTGTTCTAAAAATGTATTAGGTACCAAGACTTTCTCTCTTCCTTTTGTGCAAATTATGTTTGTAAAATTCAATACTAGGTTCTAAGTTTCTACAACACAATTTTTTAAAAGCAGAAATCCAATTCAATGTATTTGCTTGATCTTTTATCACCATATGTCCCCAGTCACCTGGTGAGATTGGAAGCAGCAGGCAATTTAATTTGTGCACAGTATAATCTCAGGTCCTTTTGAGCAAGAGCTTTTAACAGCTCTGCTCCCTAACTGTGGACTTTACTACCAATTTCTGGTCATAGTGCCCTGCCTGTCTCTACTTAAACTCAAACATTCTGCATTAGCTGAAGTGTGCAAGAGACTCAGCAGGAGTGGAAGGGTTTCAGAAAAGGTGGGACCACATTGATTGGTTTAGTCTCCAGCTTTTCCTTTGGAAAGTGGAGGACACATAATCTCCCTTGGATTATTGGTGTTGTTTTCAGGAGTTTGAATAAGAGAACTGAGAATAACGATAACGGAACCAAGGAAAGCATTCAAGGAGAGACATGGGGAAGCACAGAGAGAAAGGGAGAACAGAAAGCACAGGACTCAGACGAGCAGAGGACAAAACAAAGCTCCATATGGTCTAAGTCCTTCCCTGCAACTGCTGTGAAAACAGTGGGTTTCTTAATTCAGTGGCATTCACATATATCATAGTCAGTTCTTTTTGCTGAAATATTTACTTGTCTCAACTTGGACCAGATGAAACGTTAACCACAGTGTTGGTAACTAAGTAAACTAAATCCTGTTGCTCTACTGAGAGACTTTGTTCTGAGAAGAGACTGGAAATCACGACAATGCCCATCCCACCCCTGAGCCATATTCCAAACTCAGCAATTGGAAAAACACAGCATCCATAACACTAGAACAGTGTTACTTCTCAGTCCCTGGGCCACTCACTAGGATCCAGCATTTTCCTTCTTACTCATTTGATTTAATATCTGTAGTACACATTGAGGTCATTTATAAGAATTCTGGTAAAAAGCAAAGTGTTGGAAAAGGTGAACAGATTTATGGACATGATTTCATTATAAACTTTCCAGGAGAGGTGAAAACCCTTTCCAGTACTATGCAATAGTTTTCCCAAAAGACACACTGATTAATAGATGTCATAGGACTGGGTACAAGAAATTTTGTGAATACCAAGCCTTCCAATGACCTTTGCTAAGAACATAAAGTGTTAGGATAACTAAAAGCACCTTTCAAAGAGGTAGAATAAACTTGCTGATGCCACTTACACAATGCACGCACACGTGCACACACACATATGCACATGCATCCATTCACACACATGCACACGTGCACACACACTCACACTCACACACACCTTAACAGCAGGCAGTTGACAGCTATTTAATTTTACACTGAGAAGATTCAGAAAGCCAAGCAGGTACCTAGGGTTCTGACAGTCTCCATTCAGCTTCTTGTATAATCTGATTATTTATAAGATTTTGGAGATTAAGGGCAGGTGGCATTTCTTCTCGCAGCCAAGCCTCTTGCCGCTCTTATGAGGTATGAAGAAAACCCAATACAGAGTTCTCTATTTTGCACAGAGAACCTTGATACACCCATGGCTTAGCTTCTTCATTTATGATTACTTTTAGGAGAAAGAGTGCCATTCTTTCTAAGACATTCTATGGATGTTTAACCCATCCCTACTATGTTCACATTATTTTGAAGGTGAACAATGTCAAGCAAAGTGGAGAAGGGTCAGATAACTAGGCAGATTTGGATGATAGTCACAGGTGCTGAGGAAGACGGAAGAGTCAGCTAGCATTAGAACAAGCACAGAACTAAATCAGGATCAGAGACACTGAGGGCATTGGTCAAAGGTCAGGGCTGGGGACGGAGCCTCTCAGGCAGAATGGATGATGGTGCTATTTTGCATCTTGATAACATCTCTAAGCTTGTTCAGAGGTCAGCAGATAGCTAATTCTCAAACATATGTGTATATATATATATATATATATATATATATATTAATTGGGTGATTAAGGATTGAGGGTCTAATTCTATCAGACTTCCATGGAAGAAAATTGAGAGTCAAAGAACTATGTATAGTGCTATACACCTATGATCTTAGTTCTTGGAAAGCAGAGGCAAAAGGCCACATCTTCAGGGCCAGCTTGAGCTAAGTAGTGAGTGAGTTCTGGGTAAAGAAGAAAAGGCAGATAATGAAGAAGAGAAGGAGGAGTAAGAGGAGAGGGAGAAAGGAAAAAGAAAAAGAGGAAGAAAAGACCCTCAAACAAAGACTTTGAAATCCAGTCCTGTTGTCATAAAACACTAAATATGGAGAGTATGTGGAGACGGATCCAAGGCTTCCAGAGTGGAGCTGTTCAGGAGGTGAAGCCTTAAATACCACAGGGCTGAGACTGAGCGCTTGCTGAAGATATTCTCCTATACATCTACATCCATACAGATGCCTGGCACTGTGATGACTGGAAAAATATTTATGGATCATGCTCTTAATAAGAAGATGCCCTTTTCATTGCCCTTTCTCTTCTGCAGGCGAAGGCTAGCCCAGCTTTCTTCCTTTCTCCTTTGTCCCACCTTGCACATAAACAGAAATAATTATCAATTATACGATAGGCGAGTCAATAGGAAGTCTTCCAAACCCTGGCTTTAATTCATCATGGGTGATAGTTCATTTCACAAAGCCCCACCAGACAGGAATAACTTATTTTAATTGGCCATCATTTGTGGTCCAGGGCATGGTCTATTTTAGAAATGACACTGCCACTTTATTGTAACTGTATTTCTCTGACTCATGGCTTGCTAACCGAAGAGAGTAGATCAATTTTTCATAAATCATAAAAGTATATAGAAAAATAAAATAGATTTCTATCCCCAACTCTTTCTAGCTCCCCACACAATGCCAATAAATAAAATACTGTCCAATTTGGTGGCCATCCCGCTGTACGTGGCCTTTTCCCAAAGGAGATGGCCTGAGGAGGTGGCAACAGAGAAGAAGAGTCTCAGCCTGGGCTAGGGAAAGGGAAAAATATGAGCCGTTCTCCAAGTTTCTTTGATCCTTAGTGAAGCTGACAGTCCAGACTCCTGTAGCTCCAGTGAGCAGCTGCTTTGTCCCAAAGGGTCTTTGTTCATCATTAGAAACAGTCACTTACTAGTTTCCAGGTATGGAACATCTATGTGAAGTCCTATACCTCTCAAAGGCCAGAGAAGTGGCAAAGATATACCAAAGTTGTGGATAAAGAAGAGCAGAAAGTGTCTGAGCCTGACTGAAGGCCTCTAGAGACACAGTGTTGTGTGAACAGAGAACTCTGGCAGGAGATTTAGTGGTGATTTCTTCCCTTTTAACCAAGGATCTTTTACAGAGGGTTTAGAAAAGTGACCATCTTCGCTGGAGCAGAATGACCTAAACAGGAACAGAGAAGTCATGTTAATTTCGCCAGTGATCACTTCTGGTGTCCCCAGGGTGAATGGAGCCTGGCTCCCAGGGTGTTTGCCTCCTTACAGTCACAGAGGTCTCAGTGCAGACTGCAGTACAGCCCCTGCTTAGCCACTCTCATGCTCTCCTAAGTGGGCCAAGGAAGAGTTAGGAGGACATTTTTTCCTATTAGGCAAAGCAGTTTTCAGGAAAACAGAAAGGATGAGATACAAACGCTATATAAGTATGCATGGGAGTTTGCTCATGAGGACAAATAGTTTGTGTCCTAGATGGAACCTAAATTATTAGTATTTAAGCAATAAACATTTGACCATTCCCCATGGACTAAGTCTATATTCACACATGTTTTCAGAGAGTTCACATTCCTGTTTGGGTGTGTATATGTGTATGTATACATAAGAGGTTCTCAGTATGCAAATGGCCAGAAATTATTAATCCAGGCATCTAACACTGCAACATGACTACTCAATAAAGAGGTTATAAAACTTGGTTTCCTTGGCTTTGCCTTTCCAAAAACAAATAAGCCTGTGAGATCATTGATCTATTCTGTATTTTAAACATTCTAATAATAACAATGTAGTCTCTTATTTTCTATTGAACTTCATACTTGCAGGCATTGAATCTGTCTTTGGGAATCCCTAGGATTCTGACTTTTATTGCAGCATTCCCAAACAAATGAATAGCCTGATTTCTTGAAAAACATAAGATTCTCACTATTTTTATTCCCCATATAACTGTAAGGGAAAAAAATTTGAGAGCTACCATTTAAGTTCAAGGGTATGGCATAGCCTGTTGGAATTCAGAGCAACTTTTCCCATGTTTGTGCAAAAGCACCCTCATTTGTATATAGTATACTTTATATGTGTGAATAGAATTACACAGAGGTGTATTCTGGGAGTTATTCTGGGAGTTTAGGTGAATACAATTCAGATATGTTGTACCTACCATTGACAAAGGATCAAGAATAACCATTGTTACCTGAAACTGGTATATTTTGACACGAAATGTTTAAACAGGCAAAATTTCCTTAAAATTACTGAAGTGAAGTTTTTTAAAAATTATTTTTATTTTATGTGTATAAATGTATTGCCTGCATGTAGGTTGGTGCACCCATGTTGTGCAGTGCCGATGGAGGTCAGAAGAAGGCATCAGATCCCCTGGAACTTCAGTTACAGGCAGTTGTTAGCTGTCATGTGGGGTACTGGGAATTGAACCCGGGTCCTCTGCAAGAGCATCCAGTGCTCTTAGCCACAAAGCCATCTCTCTAGCTCCCAAAAGTGAAAATATTTTTAACAGAAGCATTCAGTCATTTACTACTTACTCTTTCTACTTTCTTAGTAATAAATAGTACAATTTAGTAATTGATAGCTGGTTCACTGAAGTATAGATTATAGATAGTTTCTTATTTTTACCTTGTTTTGGGGAGGCATTTGGTTTGAATTTTGTTTGTTTGGTTGGTTTTTGGCAAGGTCTGACTATGTAAACCAGAGTAACCTTAACTCACAATACTCTGTGTCAGATTTCTAATCCTGGGATTTACAGACATGTACCACCATGCCTAGTTTATGTTTTAATTCTAATTTAGTTAAAAGTTGTTTTGTCTGTCTGCAAGAATCTCCTGTCTAAAACAGCAGTTCCCAGGTGTTACTTTAGTATTCTGGAATAGTAATTTCATTGGTAGTCTCCTCTGTTAATACACCTCGGGATACACTTAATAAATAAAGTGAGTTTAGGTCAGTTTTTCTGAATATAGCTTCTAGTGTTACAATTTTGTTTTCAAATGCTCTGTAAGCATACCATTAAGAAAATGGATTGCCAAAACACAGACAGAATGGAAAGATGCAATTATCTAGCCAAGGATTCTAGGGGCTGTGTCTGAGCAGTTACAGAGATGAAGATGTCTGGAAGGTTTATTGCCTCTAATTTGCACTGAATTCCCCTTTTACCCCAGTCTGTAGGTGTGAGCAGATCTTTAAGGGTGTATGACATTTAGCTTTAGAATGAAAACACTTTGGGGGCTCCTCTTAACAACCAGGGTAAGTTTTTGTAGGTAATTTAGTAAATGTCAAACTTTCTTCTCATGATAGACTTGATTTATACAGCCAAGCAGGTTATTTGCATCATCAAGATGCCTTAGAACTTAGGAGGGTTTTACAGCGTAGCAGCCGCCATGACCATTCTCCTTCAGATGCCCTCAGCTGCCAGAAGGCCTGTGGGTGCTCTTCTTCCTTCTTAGCATATCCAGAGTGCTCACTGTTTCTCTCACTCCAAAGTCTTTCTTCCTCCACTAGTGAAAATGCCAATGGATACACATAACAACATTTTTTTAGTGAGTATTTTCTATTTATTCTTTGACAGTTCCATATATGCATACAGTGCATCTTGATCATCATATCTACCTCCGACTCCCCCTCCTACTTCTCTTGGGAACCCCCTTGCAAATACATCCCCTTCCCATATCTATGAATTAACAGCCCCGACGTAGTCCCCCAACTGAAATCTATACATTCCATTATATGTATTAAGGTCTATTGAGTGAAGGTAGTGTCACCAAATGTTCCTCAGTGGAGGTCATCTGCTGAGGTCTAGTCATCCTATCTGGAGTCCCTCACTTTAGGAAGATTAACTCATCCTTACCCAACAGTAATCAATTGTCAATATTTCTTCAGCAAAGATTGGAATCTACTACCCATTTCCTCGGTTCCATGCTTGAATTTTCATGGGTCTTGAACATGCAAAAACCATTGCTGTAGATTCATTTGAGCAGGGTCCCAGGAGCTTGTAGATTCTATTTCTGTGTGATCACGGACCTCCTCACTGGCTCTTACAATTTTTCACAAGGGTACTGGAGCCTTGGGTAAGTGAAACTTGATATAGGAATCCTGACCAGAGACCCACACTCTGCAGATTCCAAAACTCCTTGCTTTGGCCATTTGTGACCTTTTGTGTTCGTGACCCTCTGTTGCATGAGGAAGCTCATTAATAAGAGTGGAGAGATTCATTAGTGTTCCCTTTACCCCTTGTTCTACTTTGTGTGAACCTTAGGTGTAGAGGTTCCATCATAAATGTGATGCTTAAGCATGGGAAATTCACAGACAATGTCTATGTGTGACCAGCTGTGGTACTCTGAGGTAGTCTCCATCTGATGCAAAAGAAGCTTCTTCCATGAGTCAGATGACTGGGATACTTAACTGAAAATATAAAGATACATAATTTAGCACTTAGTAAGAAGTGACATTAGTCTAGGGATGTGACAGCCTTGGGGATTTCTCTAAGATATAATCTCTTCATCCATGTGTGTTTGGCTATGATTACAGTTCCACACATGAGTTTCCTCCAACTGAGTTATCTTTAAATCCTATTAGGTAACCACTGATTGCCTCCAAGATAAAAGGGCCACTACTACACCAGTGTTGTATGCTGTGCCAGTTTGATGTGGTTATTTGGTCATGAAGCTAGTGTTATGACATCAATTGATGTTCTCCCTTAGCTGCTTGCATAGTGCTCTTGAGAGCTATGTGAGCTAGCCTTCAGGGGAAGTAGGATCCAGGTCAGTTCCAGCTACCTTGCTCCAAATCCAGTCTCTGAAGTGTGTCCTGTTTTCAGCAATAGGGTCTTCTGTCCAAGTTCTGGGAGGTAATCAAGGGATGTGTCAATTGCCTATGTAATTTCAGTAGTCTCTTGGAATAACCTGGCCAAGAACTCAAAGGTAGGTTTCTTCTGACTGTCACTGTTTCTGTTCCATAGTCTTCAGGTATGCACATGGACTGATGTAGAGATATTGTATGTGGAACTTGTCTTTAGGTTGTTAGACTAATAGGCTTCCTTCTGCTATTTTATACTATCTGGGCATGATTTATCATCTCTCTCTCTCTCCATCCCTTCCCCATTTAGAGTGTCCCCATTTTCCCCATTTCTCCCTTGATAACACCAGTGTTCTATGGCCCCGACTCTCTTGAGATTCTTCTTTCCCTTTATCCACATAGTTCCTTGTATAACCTTCCTTCCACCCTCCCATTTAAATATTCCTGTTTTATCTATTTCTCCCTTAGTAAAACACCTGTCTCCTATTATTCTTCTCTCTCAGTTTCCTTCTTTCACTTTACCTGCCTGATTCCTTTCCATTTTCTTGGTTCTTGAAGTTTCATCAGGTTACATACTCACACAAAAGGGTTTGGTGCTAGGATCCACAAATGAGTGAGAACATACATCATTTGTTTTTCTGAGTCTGTGTTGCTTCATTTAGCATAACAGTTTCTAGTTCCACCCATTTTCCTCCCAATGTCATGATTTCATCTTTCTTTACTGCCGAGTAGAACTCCATTGAGTTGAACTCCATTGTGTAAATGTAACACATTTTCTTTATCCACTCATCAGTTGAGGGACACTTAGGTAGCCTCCATCCCTTAGTTATTGTGAAAAGAGCAGCAGCAACATGGATGTACAAGTATCTCCGCAATAGTACAAGTCCTTTGAGTATATGCTAAGGAATAGTATAACCAGGTCAAATGGTTGCATTTTTTTTAGTTCTGTAAGAGTTCCCCACACTGCTTTCCATAGGGGTTGCACGAGTTTACAATCCCAGCAGCAGTGAATGAGCATTCCTTTTTCCCCCAGCCTCTCTAGCATTGGGTATCATTTATTCTCTTAATCTTAGCCATTCTGACTGGGCAAGATGAAATCTTAAAGTAGTTTTAATTTGCATTTCCCTAATTATTAACAATGTTAAACACTTTTTAAGACGTTATTCATCATCATTTCCTCTGTTGAGAGTCCTCTGTTCTTTAGTTCATCTTTTAATTGGGTCACTTATTTTCTTGATTTTTTGTTTTTTGAGTTCTTTGTATGTTCTGGACGTTAAACCTCTGTCACATGTGTTACTGGCAAAGATTTTCTCTCACTCTGTGGGTTTTCTCTTCCATTCCTTGATTGTCCCTTTTTCTGTACAGAAGCTTTTTAATTTAATGGGGTCCCACTTGTGGTTATCGACCTTAATTCCTGAGCAACTGATGTCCAATTTACTAAGTCCTTTCCTACACCTATATCTTGTATGTTATTGCTAATGTTTTTTTCTAACAGTTTCAGAGTTTCAGGTTTCTCATTGAGGCCTTTGATCCATTTGGAGTTGCCTTTTGTGTGAAGTTAAAGATAAGAGTCTAGTTTCATTGTTCTACAGATGGAGATCCAGTTTTGCCAGACCATTTGCTGAAGATGCTGTCTTTCCTCCAATGAGTGTTCTTGGCCCCTTTGTCAAATATCAGGTGGCTGAAATTGCATGTACTCATGTTTGTGTCTTCTATTATATTCCTTTAGCTTATGGGTCTATTTTTGTTCCAGTACCATGCTGTTTATATGACTATAGCTCTGTAATGTAGTTTGCAATCTGGTATAGTAATAATACCCCTGAATTGTCTTTCTGCTCAAGGCTACTTTGCCTCTCTGTGGTCTTTTGTGCTTCCATAGAATTTTAGAATTTATTTTTCTAATTCTGTGAAGAATGTCACAGGAATTTTAATTGGGATTTCATTGAATCTATACATTGCTTTTAATAAGGTGATCATTTTCACAATATTAATTAATCCATTATCATGGGAGGTCCTTCCATCTTCTGGTGTCCTTATCAATCTCTTTCTCTAAAGATATAAAAATTTCATTGTAGATGTCTTTAATGTCTTTTGATCAGGCTTATTCTGAGATTTTTTTTTTGAGGCTATTGTGAATTTACTCTTTCTCCAATTGTTTGTTATTGGTCAGATACTATAGTGGCAACTCCTGCTTGCTTCTTAGTGCCATTTTCTTGGAATATTTTTTTCCCATTCTTTCACCTTAAGGTAGTGCTTGTCCTTGAAGATGACACGGGTTTCTTGCAGACAAAAAAGATGTATTTTGATTCTTGATCCATTCAACTAGCCTATGTCTCTTGACTGAACAGTTCAGTCCTTTGATATTTAAAGTTGTTATTGAAAGTTGTGTATTGGTTCCTATCATTTTAATTTCTGTTTTCATTCTTGATTTAACTTTGTGGTTTCAAAGTTGTACCTTCATTTAGTTTCTTTCTGTTGCCCCCTGGATATAGTTGTTTCTTTGTTCATCTCTTCATATTGCTTCAAGTATTCTCTGAAAGGCTCATTTTCTGGACATTTGTTTCAGCCTATTTATGTCATAGAATAGTTTTCTTTCCCCTTCAACTATAATAGGCATTTTTGCTGGGTAAAGAATTCTAGGTTGGCATCTATGGTCATTTGGAACTGGGAATACTTTGGTCCAGGCTCTTCTGGCTTTCATAGTTTACATTGAAAAGTCAGCTGTAATTCTTACAGGTTTTCCTTTATATGTGACTTGTTTTTCTTTTGCAGCTTTCAGTATTCTCTCTTTGTTCTGTACACTTAGTGTTTTTAATATGATAAGCCATGAGGAGTTTCTTTTCTGTTCCTGTGTTTTTGGTGTTGTATGTGATTCTTGAATTTGTATGAGAATTTCTTTCCTTAATTTGGGGAAATTTTCTTCAACAGTCTGGTTGAAGATTGGTCAATACCATTGTCCTCAGATTCTTCTCCTTCCTCTGTGCCTATGATGCATAAATTTGGTCTTTTCCTGGAGTTCTATATTTACTCCATATTCCATTCCTATGTTTTTAAATTTTTTCATAATCTTTGCTTAAGTGCTCCAATTCTTCAACTGGATCTTCCAGTCTTGATATTCTATTTTCCATTTCATTCATTCTATTTGTGAGACTTCATCTAGTTGTTTGAAATGAGTTTATTGAGTTTTTCACTTCCTTCTTATTTCAGCCTGTTTTCTTCAATATTTCCATCTCTTTTGTGAATTGTGTCAGAATTTTATCCCTATCTTCTTTTAGTTCTTTAAATAGTTTGTTTTTGTTTTTCTTTAATTTTATTGAGTTGTTTGATCATATTTATGATTTTTCCTTTTAACTCTGTGTCCTGGGTTATCTACATTGGGTTCTCATTGTAGAACTCTTCTATAAGACTGGTGATGTTTGCTGGGACATAATTATTTGGATTTTTCATAGTATTATTTTTTTGTTGTGATTTTGGCATATGGATTTCTTTTGTTGTTTGTGATTCTGATGTGAGACTCAAACCTTCCTTTGGTGAGTTGAAGTCTTATTTTGTTTGTATACTTGATATGTCTTGGCTATTTTCTTATGGGCATGAAAAGCTGATTAGTCAAGACTTCAAACTTTCACTTTTGATTTTATATCAGAGGGACTTGATGACTCTAGTCTAGTTGCTCAGGAATTCCCTCAGAGGCACAAGTCAAGCAAGATATGATGCTCTCAGGCTCTCTCTTAAGGTCTTGGCCCCTCTAGCCAGCAGGCAGAGCACAATTTCCAAAGATCACTAGGCAAAAGCTGAATTCAGACTTCTCAGGCAGTCTGCAAACGTCTGTGCCCCTACTAAAGGGCACAGAAGCCTGCATCAGTGCAATAGTACCAATGTAGGTGTGTGGACATGGTACCTGTGATTTGGAGAGCTCACAGCCAAACAAAGGTCAGAGGGTAGTCCAGAGATCTTGGGGGCTAAGAGTAAAAGTGTGCCTGTGCCCAGCCCTAGGAGGAGAACAGAATGTGAAATGGGGGAGTTTGATGGTGTGGTGTAGGGGAGTGGAGAGACAGTGGTCAGGATCACATTGACCTGGGAAGAAGGCTCGTCTCAGGAATGCAAAGGAAAGTTTGGTGTTGAGGCAATCTGTGAAAGCGCTAACAAAGTAGACTGAAAAATTGAGCAAATCTGAATACAGGAAGTCAGGAGGCAGTGGGTGGGTGTGGGCTAAGAGGGTAGTCCAGAGATCTGGGGCAGTGTCTCTTATTTTTGCCACTGAGATACACACTCCAGGCTGAGCCAATGTTGAAAGAGCAGGCCTGTGCCAAAATCTAGAAGGAGAATAGAATGTGGGACATAGCAACACTTTTGATTTCTTTCTGATTCCTCTTCACCATGTGAACAAACTCACTGATCTTCCTATTTACATAATATGTTTTATTTCAGTGATGAGAGTAAAGTGATCTAATTAAGCTTCTCATTAGCCAGCCAATCAGAACATTTAGGGTATGCCATTGTATAGAAGATGCAGGTGAGGGAGTGAGGGTCATTGGCTCAGCCTGGAGTGTGTATCTCAGTGGCAAAAATAAGAGATGCTGCCTCAAAGTAAGCTCTATAAGGAGAGAACTAACTCCTGTAAAAGTTCTCAAACTTAGATCTCACAAACACTGTGGCATGGCAAGGCAGTCTCTAAATAAATAAATAAATAAATAAATAAATAAATAAATAAATAATCAATTCAGCTGTTAGGATGATTTTTTATTTTTCTTAGTGCCTGCTATTTGGTTCTCATCAAAATCTTCACACAGTGAAACGTTGGCATCTGATCCAGTCTGGTTAAGTACATCCTAGTGTTCCTTGGCCTCAGTGATTGGATCAACAGGAGCTGAAAATGACGGTGAATAAAGACTCTTTCTCATTCAGACTAAGGAAAAATTCAGTCCTAGAGTTATGTCCATCTGTGGGGTTTCCTGTCCTGAAAATGAAATCATCTCAGGTAAAACTAAAAACAGTATGTGGAGAGCAAGCAGCTGAGGAGTCAGCAGACCTAGAAGCACAATCTGCCTTCGACTTTTATTTTATTTTTTGTTTAAACCAACCTGGCTTTCCTATCATTTGCACCTGTGTGCAGTGTTGTCCTTTTCTCTAACAGCAAGTGGAGTGAGGTAAAACCAGCAGGTTGTGTTTGATAGATGGGGTGATATGATGCCTTCTCACCCCGTGGTCCACTGTATTCCTTTCTCTCAGAATTCTGTCCTCGGATGGCTTCCAGTATTGTTCACTACCTTTTGGTTCCATCAACAGCCATGGCTTTGTTTACGAGCTCTCTAGGCCCATGACTGCTAAGTCTGTTCTTCCTACCAAACCATTCATTTTGAATCTTAGACAGTTTCAGTTGTTAAAATTTTCCAACTTGAAGTCAGAGACCTCTCCCATTTAATATAGTAAACTAAATCTATCACCTTCCTCACTCTACCTTTTCACAAAATTTAACTTTTGGCAAATGAACAATGATTCTACATTGTCCACTTCAAGGAACAAAACCGGGATCCCAGATCCCTTCCTCTATAATCATACAACCAACAAATTTATTTTACTATCTCAATGTCATAGAGATATTCTCTCTATGCACATGTCATTACTCTTGTCATTTCTTAGATTTTTGTAGAGCTTCTTAGCAAGTTTGCTTTACAACTTTGGCCTTGTCATTATGAACTCTCTCTTTCATGTATTCTCTCTCTCTCTTTCTCTCTCTCTCTGTGGCTGTATGCTCATCCATGCATGTACATGTTTGTACTGTGGCTGTGGGTTGAATATGGTTCTCCTGAATAAAAACAAGCAAGCAAACAAACAGAAACCCTAGAAAACCTCTTGTGGGAGTTCACTTCCCAAGGATCGATCGATCAATCTATCTATCTATCTATCTATCTATCTATCTATCTATCTATCTATCTATGTATATCTATATCTATATCTATATATATACATACATATATATCTTTGAGATTGTGACTTTACAGCTGAGACCTCTGGGAAATGTTTGGGTTAGTTAAAATCATTAGGGTAGAGCACCTAAGATTAGATACTGATGATTTTATAAGAAAAAGAAAAGGCACACATAGAGAGACATACAAGTTCTGTTTAATGCTCTATGATAAATTGTGGCTCCTTGAAACTCTGCCAGGAAGAAAGCCATCACCAAATGTGGCCCTTAAACCTTGCACCTGTTGAACTATAAACACAAATAAACTTCTTTTCTTTATGAAATTTGTCTTCCTCAGGCATTTTCTTATAGTAACGAAAAGCAGACGAACTCAGGCATGTATGTTTTCAAATTTAGTTTTATCATCTCATACCATGTCTTAAATTCGTTTTTCCCTAAACAAGATGACATCTAAATTACCAATACTTTGCATGATCTGCTCTGTGAATTTATTTTCTTGGATTATCTTTTACAAATCATCAGCTTTATCAAGTTAATTGTAGTTACTACATATATTGTGTTCTGAATTGGACTGACAATGGTATCTGTTGGCTTAAATGAACAGACAGTCTAGACATTGTTCTGGGATAAGTAAATCAAAGGTAAAAAGAAGTCAAGTATAATCAGCATTCATGAAAGAGAATTACTAAAGTGGATGGAGTTCCCTGGGCCACCATTCCTCTTCAGGTAGATCACAACAGAGAATAATAGTATGTGAATAAAGGAAGGCATATGGCAGACCTTCAGGAGGTCTAACTACCCTTGCACAGCTAAACTTAATGTGTATAATTCTGGGACAGTTATCCCTGGAAGTTTCGATGTCAAGAATCACCTCAGCTGGGCCAGATGTGCACATGAATCTTGGGATTAAAAATGTAACTTGCAGAACAATCAGACATGAAGAACACCTCAGATACTCTTGAGTTTAGTGATGTTTGGCTAAAATGCAGTCTTGAACTTGGGTGATTATTTGATCACTTCTGGGTTCATGCTATTAAGATTCCGAGGCTAGCACTAGGGACAAACCTTCAGGATCAAAAGTCCTATCACTGGGCTTTTCTTTGAGTATGTGATGTAACCTTTTCTTCCTGTGCTGATGAGCTGCTATCCATCTCTAAGAACTGAGCAGTTGTCCCACCTTTGTCCAAATACTGCCTTTTCATTGCTTTGTCCCCACACTTTACTTTGCACATCTCTCCTTATAGAACACACTAGAAAGATTTTCTGCCCACTATATTCTGCTTTCCTAGTATCCCAAGAAGATAGATGCTGTCTGGCACATAGTAGGTACTCATGAATAGTTTTTATTAAATGAGATCATATAGAATAAGCAAAAGTAGGAGATGCAAGGAATCAAATATATACAGGTCACTTATTTGAGATGTGATAGAAAATGCATTGTAGAAATAGATTAGAGAGGTCAACTTTTAGAAATGAAACGTTCTAAGCATACAATATTGTGAATTTGGTTGGAAAAAAGTGAAATATATATATGTAAACACACTAAAGATTTACTGTTAAGATAATATGGTAAAATATATTTCTTATTAAAGATATTCCATTTAAATATCAGTTTAAAGTACTGATATTTGCAGTGTCACACAGCATTGACTTTGGGCACACATTGGCCTGTTAGTGTAGATTTAGCTACCGTAATGAATCCTCACATCCAATGTCTTTACACAACAGAGGTTTGATTCTTGCTCAGGAAAAACACAATGAGAATAGTTTTTTTTTTTTTCTGAATGGTTCTGCTACATGTGGTGAACCAGACACCAAGTGTCTTTTACTTCTTGAAGTTTCAGAGCTTCTTACTACCATCACCTGCTACCAGAGGAGGACATAAACTTAGAGGGTATGACTGACCAGGATTATTGACCAGAATTCAATCATGCAGCCCAAATAGATTAAAGAGAGAAAAATTAGCTGGAAGAAATGAAATGATTTAATAGTCAAGACCACTCTCTTTTCTGTATTGGGAAGATGGAAGGAACAAAAGATGGAAGGAAGGAAGGAAGGAACGGAGGGAGGGAGGAAGGAAGGAAGGGAAAAAGAGAAGTAGAAGGGGAAGGAAAATGGAAAAGAAGTGTTTGTCTAAAGGAAATAAAAGGTGAACAGAAAGGAGCCCCAATCCTATTTCCTGTCTTATGAAGTCTAGCTTCAAAAGATGTGTGAAAAATTATAAAAAAGCTTGTGGCATTATTTTTAACTCTGCAAATGGTTGATTTGTACTCATTCAAGTCGACAGGGTGATTTAACAGTAGCGACTCTATCATCCTCACCACTATCATCATCATCATCATCATTATCACATCTTCATTGCACGTCTAATATGATGTATAGGTCGTTGTACCAGGTAATGGAGTTTCAAGGAGACATAAAGGCCTTGAGGATCTTATAATCAAGTTGAGAAGTCAGAGTAACTACATTTAGAAGGTAAATCACAATGCAAGATTGCATGTGCTTAGTGCTAAATGAACAGCAATGGTAACACAGAAAAATGGGTCTCTCCAAGATAGATGTAACAAACTCCTAAGAAGTATGAGTATTCCCTACATCAGCTAATCATAGAATATAATAACCATGAGGCCTTTAATGGATGTAGGCCATTTCTTCAATTTATGATCATGACAGCTTGTTTATAAAGATGTCCTTTTCCTCCAGTTATGTAGGACCCTCACCTTGAACTTGGGGTGCTCTCATGACTTCCTTTTTACTCAGAAAATGTAGTGGATGTGTTATTGTACCCTAAAAAAGACCAGGCAGCTTCTGTTCATGTTTCATTGAATTCACACTGGGAAAGGGAGCCATCAAGTAAGAGAGATGACCATGCTTTAAGACTGTTAGGTCAGCCACATGGAGAGGCTGTGTGGAAGGAGGGAAGCCTTGCCAGCTGTGATTAGATGCCAAACATGTGAGTAAAGTAACCATCTTGGATGTCCAGCCAAGTCATTTATTGTTGTGGCTCTGGCTTCTGCCACCATCTGCCTACAAGCAAGGCAAAGGCTCCACGTGCCAGCATGTCAGCTAAGTCCAGCCAACTCACAGAGCCATTGTTGCATCAAGCTACTAAGTTTCAGAGCTATGTTATAGAGAACAGGAGATAATGAAATCAATGAGAAAAACAGACCAGGGAGGTTAAGAGTTCTCCCCAAAGCAGTGACACTAGACAGAGCCACTATAGCATTCGTCCATCTACAGATCCTGTGCACTTGAAGCCAGATCTTCTTAACCCTTAATAGACCCAAGAAAGGGACATTGCTACAACTTAGATTCCTGGACTCCCCTTTAGATATTCTGATTCAGCCCTTCTGATGTGGGAGCTGTGAGTTTGAATTTCTGACAAGTTCCCAGGTGACTGAGGCTGCAAGTGTGCTGACCAAACCAGCCTATGGTGGCCCAGACCTGGGTTCCTCTCAGTACAGGGTAGGCAAACATTAGCATCTGCTCATTTACCATTACTTGCCCGTTTGCTGAATTTCTAGGTAACTAATTGAAAAACATAAAATGACAGGCCTTGTTCAGAAAGTGCCCGGTTGCAGCTAAGCCTGATTTTTGCATTTCCAGCTATAGGCTGCAGAAGTCCATATGGTCTGTGAGCTAGACACCCTAATCTAGTTCTGTTTTCTCTAGGCTTGACAGTGCTGGTTTCATAACCTTGTTACCAGAAGCAATTAGAGGCACCATCCAGATTTTCAGATCCATTTCCCATGGAGACACACGTTAGGAATCTCCCACAGTGAATTTAATTAGCAGAAAATGTGACTAAGCCAGTGAACTTGCTGTGCACATAAAAACCATGACTGCCCAGCGAGAGCAGGTCCCATTTCTTAAAAAAAAAAAAAAAAATGACAGGTTTCCTAAAAGGTGGTGATGAATCTCAGCCAGACATGAGGTGGGACTCTGTGCAGCCTGATTTCATGTAACCAAGCAACTCACACATCTTGCTTTTGTTCAATTGGAAGAACACACCTAAGCAGAGAGGCTAGCAAGAAAGGACAGTAGCTCGCAAATGACAGTGTGAGGCATTTCTCCACTGTATCTGGTCCTGTGTTGGCCACTGTTGTATTTATGCAGACATTTCAGATGTGAGGCAACAAACATATTTACTTTTGGAATTGCTACTGAAGGTTATCTATGAGTATTTATACCCTTCATTAATGGCAGGTATGCTATGAATTTGCTTTAGGTTATCTCTGTATAAAATAGCCCCATAGATTTATAGTCTTTTATTGTGTGAGAGTTGAACGTGACCTTGTTAAAGCCTTAATGAAGGTCACAGGCAAACATCTGTCAAGCACCAGTGGGTGAACAGACTCCTCCTATGCAGAATATTCATGCCATTTATTAAAATATCTAATAGATGGGATGTGAGAAATTGATCAAATATGCTCCATGTAATATAATTCTATATGAGGATTAATGGATATATTAAATACCATATGGTATATCTTGACATTGACAGAAGTTATTGGTAAACCGATAGATATAAATACCTACCAGTTTGATATGAGATAGTTGGTTGATGATCAAAATGTAATTAGGACTTTTGCATTAATAGGGTCCTATGGCTTGGGGTGGGTGGCCAGAGCCTTATGTAAATGTGACCTCTAACCCAAGGATTTAGTTATGGAAGGGGATCTAATGGGTGAGTTTAGGAACACTTTGTAATTTTGATTCTAATATCACTTCATATAACCATAAGCAGCAAAATCTGAAGAAAGTTATCTTTCCTTTTTTTCCATTATTTACAAAGGGAAAGGTATTATTAAGAAATTCTCAAACCTACATGTATAAATCAAACCCATATGTTTTAGCTTTCATGGTTTTGAACCCTACTGAAAAAAGTCACCTTTGCTCTAATGTTTATTAGGCACCTGCTTTTCTCTCTCTCTCTTTCTGGCCTGTTCACGACTGTTAATCTTATTCTTCCTCCCTCATTCAGGGAAATTGATATTTTGCTGTGCGTTGGTCTTTAAACCCTTTCAGCAGCACAGGTACTGAAAGATCTCAGGGTATGAGCAAGGGTGGTTTCTATCGCCCTCACCCAAAAATCTTCATGAGAAAGGAAGAGAAACGTATTTGTTAAGGCGAGGCTAGCAAGCAGCTCTCTGAAGAAGTTGAAGTTTTTGGAAATGTATTGCTTTAATTTACATCCGCTTTCCAGTCTGTGCACATGAGAATTATTTGGAAGAGGTTTAATTTTACTAGCGGCTGAATACAGTAAGGTTGCTAGGCTGCTTATAAATGTACCTGGGCTGGGCTGCATCTGCTCAAGGCAGGGGTACACCATTCTCTGGCTTTGAGGGTTGTGTGTTTCACTAAGCCAGTATGTTTTTTTCTTGCTAGTGTTTTCTGTAGTCTTCTGGTTTTGCATGTATTAGGAAGAGCTATACATACAGGTTGGAGGTTCTATGGAAGGAAAGGTACTGCTATCTTGTGGGTTAAGGTCACAGTGTCAATTCCTGGGACACCCCAGCATGCTGAACTTATACATCCTTTGGTGCGACTTGAGGGAAGTGAACTTGATTCTAGAGCCTCAGCTATGGGAGTCTTCACCTTCAGTAACCCCCAAAGAACTCCTAAAATGGCCAGACAATCTAATTTAAAGAAATCATGATCTCTAAATTTTTCACATTTATTATATTTGATTGACATGAATGTTTGGGTTATTTTAATCAAGGAAAAAAACTTTATTTGAGATTATAGTTTGTTACTACTGGGAAATTTGATTTATGTGTTTTGAGCAGCCATCTGGAGTAAGTTTATTCATGTTACGTGTCAGGCATATATTTATGCTGTAAATTCAAAATCCCTAAATTGCATCCTTTTGAAATTTTATACATTATATAATGACAATTGCCAACACCACAATGAAATGATTACATGGCTTTCAAAAATGGAAACATTCTACAACAAAAAGATTACTGTGTATAATGAACAAGTTCATTTACTCCACTATAAATGTGCGGTGAATGATGCAATGCATACAGGATGAGAGGAGATGAATCGTCTGTCATTAGAATACAATTACCATATATTGAAATTTCCAAGGTCTAACAAAAATAGAAACATTGTTATCCAGTCCAAACTACATCCAGTTCATTTGCAAAAGTTTTTAATGGTGCCATAAATATATCAAGTAATTCAGTTAATAAGAACTGTGCAGAAATGTTGGTAATGTTTAGTCAAAGTTGTATTGGTCCTGGTCTACTCTATGCTCTGTGCAAAGTTCTCCCAGGGAGCTTCTAAGCTTTGTACTGTCACCCTTCTACACACTCTTCATATCCTGAGAGCATTGTTCTCCTTATGCCTCATGGTGTCACTACCAAAGTCAGTTCACAGGAAATGGTCTGAGGAACACAGCCAAACTAAAAGATGACTTAATGGCATGCCAACTCTGCATATGTTTGGCACACAAGGTCCCTCTTTCCATTGCAATTAGACTAGCCTGAGATGGAATTCTAAAATTACCACCTACAGTTTGACCTTGGGTAATTTTCTTAACCTCTTTATGTACTCTTTTATAAAAAAGAGTATTTTTATAAAAAAGAGTATTTCTATTTTTTATAAAAAAGAGTATTTATAAAAAAAGAGTAGAAATGTAATTAAATGTAATTTAATGTAATGTGTATTGCTCTTCATAGAGTGTGATATTGAGCATAGACCAATAGTGTTTCTTCTTTTCCTGTGCTTTAATGTTAGTTCCTTTATCTAAGTTTTAAATTTTATTTAGTTTTATTTTATGGATATGAGCGTTTTGCCTGCATATATGTAAGTGTGCTTGCGAGTGTAATGTCCATGGAACCGGAAGAGAATCTTGGATCCTGTGAAACTGGAGTTACAGACGTTCTTAGCCACAATGTGGGTACTAGGAACAAAACTCAGGTCTTCTGCAAGAGCAGCCCGTGCTCTTAACCACTAAGCTCTCTCTCCCGTCTTATTAGTTGCCTTCTTTTCCAATCTGAAATATGGTCTTCCTGGTCAAGGTAGTAAGTTTCACCATTGTATCTAGTAGGATGCTTCCGTTAAAAGTAATAAAGTCCATCTATGGGACAACAAAGAGAATGTATATGTTAACTCACCTACCAACAAATCTAGAAGTAAGTGGGTCCAAAAATTGGACAGGAGTTCAGTGAAGCCATCAGGGATCCTTCCTTCTGCCCATCATTGTCACCACCCGGGATTAGCTCTTTAGCTCTTTCTCTTCGTGATTACAGGCTGCCTGCTACAGTTTCAGGCATCACATGTAGTCATGGCAACATCCAGATGAAATAGAATAATGGTTCTCCCTTGTGTATATTCCCAAGAAGGTAAAATTTTCTGTGTCCCCCGTTACCTGCCGGCAGATTTGGAGTCAGCTTCCATTGGCCAAAGCTAGAAAGACTCGCATATTTCTGTTTCAAGTTAAGTAACTCGGTATTCTCATCTTTTATTTATTTATTTATTTTGAAAAGTCAAGAAGGGGCCTGAAGAGATGTTCAGCAGTTAAAAGTACTGGCTGCTCTTGCAGAGGATCCAGATTTGGTTTCCAGTATCTACAGGGTAGCTAACAACTATCCTTAACTCCAATTCCAGGGGATCCAACCCCCATTTCTGACCTCTATGACTATTACACATTCCTGGTACACATACATATATTCAGGCAAACACTCATACACATTAAATAAAGAAATTAATTAATTAACTCGTTAATTAATTAATGATGGCTCACAGCTTTAATCCCAGAATTCAGGAGGCAGAGGCAGATCTGTGTGAGTTCTAGGCCAGCCTTGTTTACATTGTGAATTCTAGACAGCCAGTGCAACTTAGTGAGACCATGTCTCAAAAAATCAAACAAATAAAAACTAAAAATTTAAAAAAATTTAAGGCAAGGTGGCCTGTTGAGATGACTCAGCAAATAAATAGCTTGTTGCCAAAGCCTGATGACCTGAGTTTGATCCCTGGAACATACATAAAAGTGGAAGGAGAGAACTAACTGACTTCACAGAGTTTTTCATAGCATATATACGCATGCACACACACATGCACAGATTAATAATAATAATACAAACAGAATTTTTTGAAAGGATAGGTCAGTTAAGAGGCTTCCAAGAACATCTGCTTTCATAAAAAACTATGGAAATAAAGTGAGATGATCAAGTGTGATTTTTCTATAATGGATCCTTTTTAAGAAATTCAAAGGAATATTTTTCAAAGTGAAGCTATATGAACTCAATATGTAACTCATGGATCAAAACTAATTCAAATGAATAGAATATCCTTCAAACGTATCTCACTCAGACTAGTTGCAGGGATGTGTTGAAGTTTATGCAAAGCTGGAAACTTTGTCTTCACTTCAGTTAAGAGCAGGAAATAGCCATATGAGAGCTCAGACTGGAGGGCTAATGATCCATAAAGAGACACAAAGAGAATTGTGAATGGTGATGCCTCTGTTTTACCCTGTAGCCCAACAGTGAGGGCTTTAGGATCTAGGGAAGGCAGCCAACTGGTTTCAAAAGGCCAACGGCCAGGAAATGCATGTGTTCACTTACCCTACAAGGAGTCATTGGAACCTTATTATGAGCAGGCATTGGATTAGGTGATGGGGACTGATGAGGAACAAGCCATTCTCTGACTTCAGGGAATTTCTGATCAACTGACAGAAGTAGCTATGCAGAAACAACCGTAAACTTGGCTTATTGGTCTGTTTTAACCATCTGTTCTGAGATATGGCAGTACTAAGGCTGGGACATGTGGCTCTGTGTATGTATAGGAGAACTAGTCTGAATATTTCAGTGATGATGGATGTGGACATTGCAGAAGAGCAGAGCATTCTAAGTCACTAAATGACAAGCAGTCCTATCATTGTGCACTTACTCCATGGCTTGCATATATTTGTCCCCAAAGTTTATAACAGATGGCCATGGAGGGGCACCTGGGCCCTGTCCTCTGTTTTACAGATAGGTTATATGAGACATGAGAAGCTGAATTTCTTGGTCAAGGTCATAAAGTAGAGAGAAGACTTGGTATGGAAATCTAGGAAAGTTGATATGGAGTTCTTGCTCTTTTAGCCAAGCACTCTGCCATCCCATTGCCTCAGAGAACCTACTAGCCCTGGGAGCCAGGGTTCAAGGTGACATGGGGGACATATCACCAGGTTACATAAAGAAGAGCTCTGTTGTAATCATTCCTCTTCTTTCCACAGCACTACCTGTCAGTTGTTTACATTGCATCTCCAGTTTGTTATCTGAGCAGGGCTGGGAACAGAATGAAATCTTGTAGAGAATCCGAGAAACCACCCACTTTGATTACTTTTGTGAATATTTGGTTTTACTATGAAGCTCTACATTGTTGGCAGCTTTCTTTACCTCACCCAATGTCCTATTGCAAATTCCAGTCTTTAAGAATAACTGTATCTTTAGTTTTCAATTTATCAAATAAGGCTCAAGTTTTTTAACGTGTACTTTTGAATTTTGTCTCCACAGCTATTCACGTTGGAATCCTGTCTAAATTCAGTAAATTTTCAAAGTCTCAGTTTTCATTATTGGCTAAATAAGTGGCTCTGTTTTGAACGCTGCCCTTAAAGTTCATATACTGGAAACTTGTTCCTCAGTGCAGTGGTACTGAGTAAGACCTTTCAGAGGTATATAAGTCATGAAGGCCTTACCTCTGTTCGTGGCTATATGCAGTTATCTTGAGAGTAGGTTTCCTCTGTCACCCACTCTTGCAGAGAGCAGCCCTCAGTACACACTGAATATCTGGACAGCTTGATCTTGGACTTCTCAGTCATAGGAATGGTAAACCAAATAAATTTCTGTTTATTGCTTTACCCACTCTTGGCATGCTGCTGGAGCTGTGTACCACAGATCAAGAAAAGGGCCTACTGGGAGCAGATTCTCAGTGTTATTCATACATTCCAGCGCACTATTTTTGGAATGCATCAGGTATATACTTCCACCTCTCTTGCTTTACACCTTTAAGCCATTTGCAATTTTCAACCAGGAAATTTGACATTTCTGGTTTTGTTGGTTTACCTAGAAATCCTCACAATACATTGAAAATATCTGGGGAAATTTAAAAACTCCTGATGCCAAGGCCTTACTCTATACCAATGAAGTAATAGTCTTTGGGGATAGAGTAGTGATTTTCTAATATATTCCCAGGTGACTCTTACTTGTAGCCAAGTCTGAGAACCATTGAGCAAGATGACTTTTTCTTAAACTTTAATGAGCTTACCAATCTCCTGGGTTTCTGGAAAAAAAAAATCTCAGGTTCTGGCTCTGGAGTTCTGGGATGAAGTCTGGGATTGTCACTCTTTACAATCTCCCAGGTGATGTTTCTGCCAGTCAATGGCAGCAATTGAGTGATGGGATGAACTCAGGGATAAGATGACCTTTCCAGTCAGGAACATCATTCTCCTCAGGCCAGGGCGGTTGAGCCATGCTCCCGCACCCTGGTAGGCTACTACTCCTTTTCTGGAAAGTATAGGTAAGAGTTGGCTGCACTGAAATACCCTTATCTTTTTCCAACCTTATTTCTTATGTCACAAATCCATACCAAAAAGGTCTGGGGCCACATAGAGAGAATTTAGAGTTCTAGGCTTGGCAGGTTTCTCTGTAACTGCTGAATGAACTGTGGTTTTATTGGGTGACTGAGGTGGGTCTGCTGAGAAGCTGCTGGAGGCATGGCCACTGTGGAATGTTAAGGCTTCTTTCCTGGAGGTATTATAAACTTTTAGTGGAGCTCAAGAAACAGGGACTGCTTGAGTCTCCAGAGACCCAAATGAACATGCATCAACTGGGGAGGTGGGTTTTTTTTTTTTCCAGTGAGTCTAAAATCCAGTTTCTGATCAGTAGGTATGGCTGGGATACTGAGAATTTGCATTCTCACTGGCTCCTGTGATGCTGCTGGTCTTGGGCAGAACTCTGTAAATGCCAGAGAGAGAATACTAGACTGGGAGCTTTCCCAAAATCTTCATTGACTGCTTCAAAGCAAAGACTAATGCATAGGACACAACTGGGACATAGTACGGGGGGGTGGGGCACCAGCTTAGGCTGAATGATTGTTGAGTTGCTTCCTCTTTTTGCCTTCCTCCAAGGTGAAATGTTGAACCGAGCTGAAAGTGACACTGTAGAACACTGGGGTTCAGAGAGCAATCATAGGGTAATCTCCTTGAATATCTCTGGTCATGTGAAGGGACATGGTGGTTGAGGACACCTGATTTCCAGAAGGCACCCCCAACTATGCTAGAGAATACTTAATTACATCCACTGAGCTTTCCTGCCTCAGAGGATGAATTTCTTCCCTGAGAAGCTGGACCTATGATGAGGAAGCAGTTTCCCTATATCTCTGAAAAGGCATCTGTGACTTCTGGGATGTGGGCACATTAGCATGCAGGCAAGCAGCATCCCTTGATCCTCCCTGAACCTGAATTCTGCTTGCTCATCGACTCTGCATTTAAGATAACTCCTCTCTTCTGGTTCAGAATGTAACTAATTGTTTAAATATTTTGGGCTTCATGGAATTCCTTTCTAAGTTGAAGGTCCTTCTACTTTTTACTAGAGTGTCTTCCTTTCTGTAGGTCCCAGCAAGACAACTAAATCCAAAGGGTACGCATTGGAATGAGAGGAAGGGATCTAGTGAAATGAATCTCTAGGCCCTCACTGCTTTCTCCTGAAGGAATTGGGGATGACCTCTGCTCATAGCAACTTTCGCCATGGGACGTGCTCTGGCATTCTTAGATCATGTACATAATCTAGACATGCCTTCCAGTTGTGATGTTTACTGTCTTCCCTCACTAATGATGGTAGTGGTTGTAGCGTTGTTGTTCTTGTTGTTGTTGGTGGTGGTGATGATTGATTTGGGGGTTGAGAAGTCTTTAAAGATCCTCCTGTGTACCATGGGTGGAGAGACTTTGGGAAGGTTGAAGTGGGAAGGTTGTTTTTTTTGCCTTTACAGAGCCTGGATGATTTAAGCAAACTGTGGGAATTCCTAGTAGATTCTTTCCCCAGAGTTCCAAACAGGAAATTGGGTATCTCTCTTGCTGACAGATTTCCTAGGGTTTTCTCCATTAGCCCCAGCCCAGGAACTCTCAGTACTGCTCCTCTGGTTCAGGAAGTGTACTGGAAGCCACACCCTGTTCCCTCCCAAATCTTCCATATTCTCTGGCTTTCAGTTAGTAAACCAACAGCAAAAAATAAACTTAACTCTATTCTCTCCTTTACACCCTCCAAATACACACACACACACACACACACACACACAAAACCACGCACACACACAAAAAAACCACACACCCACACCCACAACCACATATACACACAGAGCTTTGGAAATGAAATCTTGGAATTCATGCCTATTCATTTCACGCAGAGAAATGAACTTACCTAGGCATCTTTGGAATTAGGATCTGAGCATTCTTGGTTCAGGTTTACCCCAGGTAAAGGGTGTTTCAGCTTCAGCCGGAGGGACGATGAGGGGAGGAGGTAATGAGAATCACCAGGCATAAAAGATAGATATATTGGATCAAGTGTCATGTGCTCACTCACTGCTCTCCAGGCCCACAGGCCTAGGAAAGTTAGGCACTGACCTCCACAGTGGACTCCTTTGCCCTCTGTCCTTTCCTCTTTCTCCTTTTCTTTGCCCCCTTCTCTTTTCTTTGTTCTGGTTCTCAGCATCTCTATAGCTCTTGCATCAGGGGCAATGGGTAAGCAATCTAATATTAAGTCAAAGACAGTTCAATTTGTTTCAAATTCAGTTCAATTTGTTTCAAATTCAGAGAAACAGAATACCAGAAAACCTATAGAATTTTTCTTCTCACTGGTCCATACAATCTCCTGTTGTTCTTTTCTTTCTTTCCTTTTAATTTTTAAAAGCTCAAGCCAAAATAAAAAGCCGAAGGTTTACAGTGTCTTAAAACATTTCTCTTATACATGGTTTTAGCTGTCAAAGTTATGAGGGTATTCTTGGGACTCTAATGGAGTCTGTTTATGTTTACAGCTAGTGAAGGAGAGGAGATAAAGTGAGCACACTTTGAAAATGACTCTGGAACTTGGCATAGAGGTATATTTAGATGATGACTGCGGTGAGAAAGGCAGCTCTGTTTCAGCTTGCTGACTGCCATTTCCAAATTCGCATGGAGTCTGTCTATATTTGAAAATGTTTCCACCAGACAGGCAGGAAAAAATGCTGCAAATCTGAGAAGCACAGTGTAAAAACTCATGGTGCTGCAGCACAGCAGGGCTCAAGGGAGAGATTCACAGCAGCAATAGGCATTTAAAGAAACCGGGCGTATTGTTAATAGTATATTGCATTTGGATGTTTTCCCTGGGACCAAATTAGTGTAGGAATCATAGGATACTAGACACTAACTTTCTGGTAGGTTTCAGTAGAAGATTATTTTTTTTCTCAGACCACCTTTTTACATTTCCTATACAGAATAATTTCTTAAAAACTCAGTTTATGTTGGTGTCATTGTTTTAATGAGAAGCCAAACTTGTAGATTAAAAGTTTCTTGTGTTCATTTAAAAGGAATTTTATTTTTTATTAACTTACATTGATTGTACAGAGGATTGTGTTACATTATGACATTTTCATGCATGTATATAGTATGTTTTGAAATTTTTCTCATTCCCCACATCCTATTTCCGCTCTCATTTCCCCTTTTCCTTTCATGGCCTCCAATCCCATATGGAACATAAGAGAGAAAACATGAGATTTGTCTTTGTGAGACTGGATTATTTTTTTAATGTCATGACCTCTAGTTCCATCCATATTCCTGAAAAACATATAAATTTGCTCTTTTTTATGGCTGAATAAAGCTCCATTGTGTATATGTGTATTGTGTTTTCTTTATCCCTTCATCTGCTGATAGGCACTTAGGCTGATTCCATATCTTGGTTTATGAATAGTACTGCAATTAGTAAAGGTGTACAGCTTCTCTGTTATATTCATGTTAATTTTTTCATATATATATATATGTGTATGTATAAAATGGTAGTGCTAATTTTATTTTATTTTTGCATTTACTTATTGGGTATGTGTGGTGTGTATGGATGTGTGTGTGTTTGTGTATGTGTGCACACACACTTACATGCACTGGCTCATATCAGAGTACGCATGTGGAGGTCAGAGGACAACTTGCTAAAGTTGTTTTTTTCCTTTCACCATGTGTTTATGTTCCAGGGATCGAATGTCGTCATATTTGGTGCTAAGTATCTTTAAAACCAGCTGACCCATCTCACAGGTCTTAACTTTCTAGGAAATCTCTGTGTTTATTTCCATGGAGACTGGACTAATTTACATTCTTTGTGTGTAAGGGTTTCCTTCCCCCACATTGCTCCAGACTCTTTTAGCATACTTTCCATGCATGATAAGAGAGAATATTACGAGTAGAAGTTGTGGGAGTCTGTTGGTCAGATTCTATTTTTTGACATGGATGTTGATTGTAGAGGCTCTAGTCTGTGGAAACTTTGGTGTTTCTTTTTTTCTTTTGTGGTTGGTTGTATGTTCTGTTTCAACAATAGTTAAAACAAGTTTAGTTGAAAGGAATCACCTTCACTAAAATCCCCTTCATTTGATTTATACACAAGACCATTTTCTTTATTTTTATTTCATGTGTATGAGTGTATTGTCTCCATGTGTGTAAATGCACCTGTGTTGTACAGTGCCTGTGGGGGATGGGAGAGGGCATTGGATCCCCTGGAACTAGAGTTATGGATGGTTGTTAGCTGCCATGTGGATGCTGGGATTTGAACCCAGGTCTTTTGCAAGAACAGCCAGTGCTTTTAACCACTGAGCCATCTCTCCAGTCCCACAAAACCATTTTTAATAAATTTCTAAGTCAGTAAAATCTCACAGAAGTTGTTAAAAGTATAAAGGTACATAGGTACATAGACTATTTGGGATGGAAGAAATGTAAGTACTTTATAACCCATCACCTTTGCTTTAGTAAGGGGAAAAAGGACAACCAAGAATCTGGTGACTTAAATAATTCTGGCTGAGATGTGTTTGAACACAGGCCATGTCTTCTGCTCTTCTGTTTATGCCTCACCCTGAAAGGTGTGTGGTAGGTAATAACAAGGACCGTCATACCCTGGCTACTGAACACTGTACAAGTACAGCTTTATGGAGAAGAAAGTGAACGAGCAGGATTTCACTCATCAGGCTCTTTCAAAATTCATTTTCAAAGTATACATATTTTCTTTAGTCTTAGAGCTGGAATTCCATGTACCTCAGTGAGGATTTCACCAAAACATAGTATAATATTAAGACAGTAAGCACGGAAGCTGCATGGAAGAACATGCTCAGCAAACAAAGTCCTTTTTAGTCTTGAAGTGGAACTCACATATTTCTGTGGTGGTGTGAAAATAACCTGGGATGGAGCGCCTTGTAATAACACGCCCCTAGTCCACATTTGTTTAAGGAAACAAAGACTTTCCAGGTTGCCAGCCATGCCTTCTACAAAAGCCAGACACTTCTCTCCAGAATTATGAGCCTAGTTCAGTGTTCTGGGAGAACAGGCGCTTTCCAGATCATTCTGTACTCACTTTGATGATGGGGTATATACTAACAGCTGTCATTACTGAGCTGTAATGACTGGAAGTAATTTTCTTCCACAGAGAACTTATTTTGTGCCTGCTATTAGTCTACATTGGAGAGAAATTCATTTGCTGGAGGAAAGTTATTAAAACAATCTAATTCAATATTTGTACTAGAAATAATAAAATTGATAAATTATAGGTGAGCAAGGCCAGTGAGCTCTTTTGTGTTTTCCTTCTGGGACCCATTGAAGATTTCCAGTGTTTATTCTGTTGCAGATTCTTTGATGGATGATTTGTCTATTTAGTGTGGGATTAAAGGCACATGTTCTTGGCAGAGCAGCTCAAATGCAGCTGCAATCGCTGCCCGGATTAGACTACCACCATTCATTGTGCCACATTCATGTGCTGTGTATTGTCCCAAAGTGATCAAAACTTTATTTTGTTAAGGAGAGCCTCAATCTTTGATTCGTCAACAGGAAGAGTTTCTTCTTGGGGCTGCCGACTCTAACATCCTGCCTCTAATTTTTATCTTCACACTCAGTTTGATACTCTATTAAAGAAAGCCTTGGGTAAGTGTGCGAGTAATTTTATCTTTCCTTGATTTTTACAGTGAAACGCACTGAATATTTTCCACTCTCCTTTGAGAATCTTTCATTATACTGCTTTATTTTCTGCTTTTTAGCCTCTAATGGAATTCTCCAATGTACAAATATTTTTTTGCCTTTGGGATAGATACTTTCTTCACTAATGATTTCATCAACTTCTCCAGCCCAATACTTCCCAAGCTTTAGTGCACACAGAATCATCTGCAGATTGTTGAAATACATTGTGGGCTTCATCTCAGACTCGAATTCAGTAGCTTGGGGAGAGTGCAGAAAGTGCATTTCGTCTCTTCTTCCACATGAAGCTACTGATCCATGGGCTGTACTTGGAATGGTGTCACTGTGGAAATCAGATGAGTATCTAGGTATATAATCCCACATTCTAGGTCTTTCTTCAAACCCTGTTGGAGGGCTCCACTTCCTGACTTCCCAGGGTCTCGTGTGTAAGATGGCTCTTGATACTGTCCCTACACTTCTGTCCTTCCTGTGCCTACTACTCACACCTCTTTTATTCCATATATCCAAGCCTGAGACCTTGAGGTACAGTTTCGCCATTGTCATCTCTAGCTTTTGCTCTACTGAGTACTAGCTCTAGCACCGTCGTCTTATCAGACACCTTGTGCCTCCCCTGTGTGTCAAGCACTTCTCCAGAGCTGGAAGTCTCTTCCTATGCCTTCCTTGTTTATATTCCCTGATTTGGCAATGCCTATTCCAGATGCTGAAATGCCTTTGAGTATAAAGTTGCTGTCTCAGCCTGCACCATTTGTGTCCCTTTTCACCCCTGACATGACTAAAACCTTTCATTGGTTGTAAAGGGATAAAAAGTTGGGTTATTAAAGCCTTTGGCCACAGAAAATTTTAAAGGAAAACTTGAAATAATCTAGTGTTGAGATGAGAAATCTTTCTGTAATTTGAGGTGGGGGTGACTTTTCCTCCTCTTATTTGCTCTTCTGTTTCAGAATCCCGTTTGTGGCCAGCCTTAACCAAATAAAAGTAAAACCACATCCAACTTGCTAACGTTAGTTTTTCTTATATTTTACCTCCTTCCTACACTGTTCTTCGAATAATAAGCTATTCTTAATGGTATAGAAATGACCTTTACACTAGTTGAATAGACTGCGTTAATTATAGGTTTTTAAATTTAAGTGGGAAAGAGAATAGGAAGGTATTACAATATTGGAATAAAACCATAGTATTAACTACCAATTTCTATTGCTGTTTGCTTTCTATATTGACAAACTTAACTTGCTAAGGGCTAAAAATTGATTTGTCTTGCCTCATTTCCATTACAGTTAAAGTCATTATGGGAAACAGCAGTAGCTTTTACAAAAGGGGAAAAATGTATCTATCTTTACAATTAACTAGGAAACTGGCATTTAAGCATTTCAGTCTACTGAGCCCTTACTATAGAGAAAATAATTGTTAAAGATGTGATACTCTGAAGTGCAAGACCCAACCACTTAGTTAACCTTTCCTGTGCTCTGACAGCAAGGTTAGATTGTGTGCCTCTTGCACTGTGAATTCTGGACAAAACTCCTGACTTTTTTTTTTAGCTTATCAGTAATACACACCTATTGAATGTGGCATTATGGAATACATGTTATAGGAAAGATGGAGTCCCTATCCGCGAAGACTCACTATTTGAATGGAGAGAAAAGACATAAATAAAAAAGGTGGCAGTGAGTGTTATGCATAAAGATAGCATAAAGGACTCCTTGCACGTAGGGTATTTCCTAGGTGATGTTACGTAAAGAAAAAAGTGAAAGAGATCAATATGGGTTGGATCAGCAGAGAGGGTTTTCGGATAAAACAGCTCCATTTTGAAAGGATGAATGCACTAGGGTCCCACCTAAGATGGGAGTTATATGGGATGTATGAAATCATAAGGGCTAGATGCTTAGGAGCCGTTATGATGGCAGTGCCATAATAATCTCTGGGTTTTGAGAAGGAGGACTTTAGAGTGCAGACAACTCCAAAGATAAAGAGCCAGCTTCTGGTATGCTGCCACTGAGCTTCAAAAATTTGTTATGCTGCTGTCCTAGAAGCTGAATCCAAGACAAGACTGGAGCAAGGGATTCATTAAGAGGAACTTCAGCAGAAAGAAAAGCAAAGAGGCAGGGATGGGCAAGGGAGGAAGTTGGGGAGTAATAGATTCTGCAAAGATCGAGGCTGCAGTATGAATCGAACCAGAGGGCTGTCCTGCATTGAGAAAGGCAGTCAGGCTTTTGTGCCTTGTGTCCATTAGTCATTTGCCAGCTGCAGGTTGCCTCCAGGTGAAACATGGGACACAACCTCCTAGGTATTTCTAGACAGGTGACTTCTAGCTGCTGAAGACAAAGCTCTGGAAAGAGAGTAGGTGTGCTAGGGGAGGAGTCTACACTTGCCCAGTAAGTGGGGTACCACAAGTTCTACTCCCCAGATCTTATGTTCCAATAAAATCTTCTTCTAGTCTTCCACCTCCCCATTTGACCACACAGGCTCCCCTATGAAGTATGACTAAGAAAAAAAAAACAACAGTGTAACACTATTAATCTATCCTCTGCCTCCTCCTCCAAAGATTTACTGCTTTCACATACTTTTACACAGAAACCCTAACCTAAATCTACCTGTTCAAGCCGGCATCCAGAGCAGAATGGCCCTAGGGTGATCAAGTTCACGCATTAGAGACAGAAATTGCTGTCTTATTGTCTGGAAAGACTATCAGAGAGATATTTTATATGCTAGAAGATAAGTTATTATTCTCAGTCATGTGTGTGCCAAAGCAAACATACTTCAGACTTATCTAGACCTAAGATAAAATTCCACTCACCTGGAATTTTAATATTCTGAAGAGTGGGCAAGAGACTTCTAATCTAGGGAGTTTCTAACTCTGGAACTTCAGAATCACCTAGGAAACAAACAAAATAAAATAAAACAAAACCCAAGCAGATTAAACAGAGTTTTAGGCTAAAGAGGGATGAGACTAGGAATTGGCATCTTTTAACCACTTCCCCCTGCCCCAGCAGCTGGGCATGATGATTCATGCCTATACTGCCAGCATCCTGGAAGTCAAGGCAGAAACATCATGGACTTAAGAATAGTCTGGGCTACATAGCTAGGCCCTAAAATTTCAGGAGACTATGATGCTGAGCTGGGACACACTACAGTAATTGGTTATTATTTAAATCATTACGTAAAAGCACCCAGATCTTAGTAGATTGAAGCTTGCCCATTCATTATTTCTTCTGATTCTGAGGGCTAGCTAAACGGTACCTCTTGTCTAGGCTAGGTTTACTCATGCATCTAAGGTCATAGGACAAGATATTACGTTTGATAATATTAACAATGTTCTCATAGCCAGCTATTTACTGATCTAAAGCGAGACAACTGTGCTCTGTTCCGCATGGATGCACATCCCCCAGGTTAGCTGAATGTCTTCATGTGGTGGTTAGGATTCTAAGAGACACAACGGAAATACACAATCTGTTTCTAGACAAAGTACTGGACAATATTTACTTTTTGTCATATTTGCTCATACCAAGTCAAAAAATTATCTAAAAGACAGGAAGAAAGGGACCCCAAAGTTCGGGAGCCAAGAGGATTGTTTGAGGGAGGCCAATAATTAAGACTAAGTGCAACCTGTCTACTACTTACACCTAACCTTTGACTTTATGGCCATCAATCTGGTTAATTTGAAACTTAAACATTTCATTCAAAAGAGACTACCTGTTTTCTCCCCCTATAGGAACCCCTTTATGATCAGCAATAGTTGAATTTCACCTATATCCCTGGTAATGACCAAAAATAAACAAAATATCCAAATATCTATAATTTTTAAAAGTCTAATGCAATGTATTGTTATTTAATATATTTGTGGTCTTAGTTTACAGAGAATATATCCACAGCTAGGTAGATAAAGTGAAGTACAAACCTGAAATCATTTCCTGAGGTATTAGTTATGGAGTGTTAATGTGAAGTGTTGGCCCTGGAGCATGCTTTGAGAAAATGATTATGGACACTTAATCCTTCACATTTGACAACCCGTAGCATAAGAGCTTACTGTATTTCAGTGAGTTTCTTTACCTGCCAAGATGCTTTTTGAAGAGGAGGGAGGGTCATGGAGGAGAAAGACTCCTGCTTTAACTTCAGCCTGCCTGTGAAAACAGTGAGAGAGACTGTGGCTGTGGACTACCCACAGCATCTCTTCCAGTTATTTCTCAGATTGAATATTAAAGATTCTGTTGTGTTTTAATGGAGTTTCCACCACCTCTGACTCTTATCTGACTTTCCTATTTGCCTTCTTTGACCTATATTCTTGCTTGGTCCGGAATATCATTTCTAGGCACTCAAATGTGCTTATGTTATCCTTCCTCCTACTCCACCACTCTGGGATGATTTCCTCATCTCTCAGCTCTGTCAAATCCTACCATATTCTCAACAAACTGATCAAAATGCTTTGAGGGCACCTAGTCTTATATGCTGAACAATTGTTATAATTTATTGTCTGACCCTCACAGTATTCTGTCTGAAAGAGATGCACAACGTTTCTCAGTTATGTAAATTTGCTTATCTGTTTGGTCTTTGGGTCTTGGGGATGTGTTATTTCTACTCTTTGGATTGCTCAGCTATGCAGGATCCTCAGGTGAGACCAAGGAGCTCATTTGCTTGGTTACTTTAAACACAGTGATTAGCTCATAAAAGATGCTCAGTAACACCTTCGAGTGAAGGGAGAAAAGGCAACCAGTAAGTAATATCAAGAGTAGTAATATGCTGAGGGTTTAGAGGTAAGAACAAAAATTCAATATTTTTCATGTCTTTGAAATCCAACATTTCTCCACGTAGTTATTTTAAATGAGTCTCTGTACTTGTGAAAGTTACTTCACTAAGCATTGGAAAATTAAGAGAAGACTTATCCCATCAAAGACCTTATAGATTTGCATGAGGAGACCATCATCACTGAATGGCTTTTGTAAGTCAGGTGCAAAGGTTGGCAATATTGGAATAACTGGTTCATTCAGCATCTAGGGTAAACAATGGTAAAGACCCTAAACACCAGGATATAAGCTTGATGATTATTGGTTCCCCATGAAGCCTTGGATAAGTCATACAACTGTTCTGGGGTTCTGTGTTCACATGAATAAAAAGGAAAACAACTCAAAGAAGCATTTTTGTACTTAATTTTTTTTGTTGACTTTCTTAAAAGCTGGACATCTCTCTGACAGAACCAGATGATTAGGCAAACAAATTAAACACTGAAAAGCAAATCATAAATGGCAAACTAAGAGTATGTAACTGGTATGTTACTTAGTAGGTTGTCCAGACTCTGAGAGATAGACCTACATCCAAGAGCATTTAATAAACACAGATCAGATTCAGTAGGCCTGACAAAAACTAGTAGTAGAGGACACGAAGTTGAGGGGAGTAGGAAGGGACGGGGGTCTGGGGAACTCTGACTGAATAGGATCAAAACACGATGTATGAAATCCTAGAATCAAATATATTTTTATTTGTTTTTATTTTATATGTTTTGCTATTTGAATGTAAATGTACCTGTGTGTGCACTGCATGTAGAGGCTAGAAGAGAGCATTGGATCACTTGGAACTGGAGTTATGCATGGTTGTGAGCTGCCATGTGTGTCTGTTGGCACTGAACCCAGGTCCTCTGCAAGGACAACTAGTGTTCTTAGCCACTGAACCACCTCTAGAGCTCCTAAAAATAATTTGAAAAAGACAATCATTATCCTTCTATTTTTTCCAGTGTGCCTTTCAGAGTCAGGATATCCCTATTTCATTTCAATGATGTTGAGAAGCCACTAAATATAAACATGTATGGAATTTTCCAGAAGGATATTCAACACATTTCCATCCTATCTATGATCCTGAATTTTTTAAACAAAATAGACATGTTTTTTTTTCATTTTTTTCCCTAAGTGGGTTGGTTCAAAAGACTGTTTGTCAAATCCTGTTTTAATTCTGTCTACTCAAATGTTCCCTTTAATTCTTTCTGCCTGTGACATAATGTAACATTTGGAAATTTGTTGCTAGTGATAGTAGCCTCAACTTGAACAATCAGAGTCATATAAAGCCTGTTCTGGCTAATCTTAGACCTTAATCCCCAATTCCTAGAGGGTTTACCAGGGATAAGTAGATGATACCTTAGCTTCTTCTAGGCCAGGGATAAGTGGATGATACCTTAGCTGCTTTTAGGACTCTCAGAAACAGAGAAAACAACAATGATTTGTTTACTTCTGACTTACCTTGCTTGCTGACATCACTATTCTTTTCCTTACCCATGTTTGGAGGCCATCCAGCCTTACAAAATTCCAAAAGGAGCATTTTCATAAGCTCAGCCCAAGCAGGAGTACCCCTTACACGGGTGTGTTAACCTGTTTAAAGCATTGGCAATGATGGATTCTTTTAATGTTTGCCTTTCTGAGGCTCTCAACATTGAAAAATGCTTTGTTTCTGGCACTGTGTTTGCCTGTCCTCCCACACGATGAAGCAAATGTCTCCATGACAGATGGGCCATGCTGCAGTTCCTAAAAGTCAGCAAACTGGAGGGTTATTAAGCCAAGGGAAACTACTGTCCAGAGGCCTCCATGAAAGTCACCCTTTCTCTTATGCCAAATGAGCATTTTTAGGTCTAACCTGACTGACACCTACTCAAGCGTGGAGATAGGGAATCTTTGTACAGCCCAGGGCGGTGGTGGCCAACATTCTCTTTGGTCTTAGAGCTAGTATTTGCTATAGAGGAAAATGTTAAAATTTTGTGCTCTGGGACAGGGATATGTGAGATCAGTCTGTGAATGAGTCATCATCATGACATAAAGGAAAAGGCCCTCCTGTTGGAAAAATTCTGTCTGAAAATGTATACGGAGATGCTGCACTCAATGACATCCATGTTTGAGGCGTGGCTAGAATTTAACTGTGGTCCAGTGACTTTCCCATAAAAATAAATGCTATGAATCCCCCCTGGGACCTATGACCCTCCTAGTCTAGCTCCTTTTACCCAACCTCTTTTCTCACAGGCTTGGATTATCTAGTACTATGACCACACCAAAGCATGCTGGTTGAACCGGTGATGACCATTTCTTTTGCTCACAAATCTACAACTTGACCAGAGCTTTTCCATGCTGTTCATTGCACATTTCCAGTTGAGGAAGCTCAAGGTGGGATGAGTGGTCCACTTCTACGTTGGCTCCTTCCTGTGGCTTCTGACTGTCATAAGAAGCTCAGCACCTGTCCCTCTTCACATGAGCTTCCATGTGACAAGGACTTGCTTCCCCATAGCATGGTGGCTGGTTCCAAAAATGAGTATCTCATGAAGAGGGTGCAATACAGACAGAAGCCTTTTATGACCTAGCCTGGGATTCAGTGTCATTTCTGTTATATTTGCCATTTTCCACAACACCATGCAGTTATGAGAAACCTGCCCAAGTTCAGAGAGAGACTGCAGAGTCTACTCCTTCATAGGAGATTGGGGATGGCAAAGCTCTGAATGAAATATTCCCCTGAATGTGGAATAAAAATTCGGACAGTTTCCTTGTTCCAGCAGGTGTGTTCCCTGAGAGCTTGACTTTGTTGTTGGGATATTCCTGTCTCATATATTCATGTAATTCCCTCTTTTACTTCTTTACATCGCCACATCGTTTCTGCTCTGTAAGTTATTCCGTGGACATAATGCGAAAAATTAAAGTCTTCCTAAGTCTTTCTCTGGTTTCTTAATTCCTCAGAACTACACATTATATTTGACGTATCCCGCTTTTTATTCTTTCCATTAAATTTGAAACTTCTATGAAAGCAAGGGCTTTGTCTGTTTTACTTATTGTCCTTCCTCAGAGATGGAAGATTATCTGATGCCTAGCAGGACTTAGTAACATGTGTTTATGTAAATTAATGAGCATCTTCCCTCATAGGAAATGGCAGTAACTGTTAATGCACATTAACTGTGATTCTCGAGTACCAAACCCAGTGCCAAGCACATTGACATGATAAGATTATTTAAATAACAATCATTAAACATGATGGTTTAGAATAACCATTTGGGGGAAACAATCAAGAGCCCCATTCCTTCACTGTCACCTATTCACATTGCATCTCCTTCCTCTGCCACAAAGCATCAGTGCTGAGCAGCATTGACATTCCATAGTACTCCAACAGTGCTTTTCAGTAGACCTGCAACATTATAGAAAAGAGAAAGAATAAAATCATAGGATGCTCAGGGAACAAGCTTGGCAACGAACTTGTAGGTTTTTCCTTGCTATTCCTTCCATTGTCTGTCATCTGAGGGGGTTGACCTACAAGTCAATTGGAAGGTGGCTTTCCCGCACCCCGTAGGGATCAATGTTCAGAACTCACATAATAGGTGTCTTAGAAAAAGGGAAGAAAGCAGAGAAACAATTACCTCAACATTTATCCTGTAGTTGATTGGGTAATTTTGCTATCCTGAGGGAATGACCTTTTTGATTTCAGTTTCTTCTTTAAACAGATAGTCACTGCCTTTGCTTGTTAGCACATTCTGCAGAAGTGTCTGGAATAAAGTAGTGACATTTCAAAATGGATTAATCAAGGATGCTTTAAATTGGATGTGTTCTTGAATTTCATCTGACTGTTACTTGCTAAAGAATACAAGTTGGTATCAGGCTGGCATGCCCTGGGCCCCATTACCATATACCATGTCCAGACTTTCACAAGAAATCTATGCTGAGATGGACTTAAAGACATTTCTATTAACATTCAATTAACAAAATTCTCCCAACCAGCTAAAGAAGAGACCTAGATGTATCACCTGAGTCAATCTAGCATGCACAGTGGCATCATCACTCTTTTATATCAGGACACTAAATGTGGATATGTCTAGAAGTGAGTGAGGGTGAGGATAGTCCATGCTTGGACATGTATGGGGCAAAGGGGATCCCAGGACCCTGCCAGGTTGTTGCCTCCTTAAGAAGAGGTTACAAGAATGATAGGACTTAACATGCTTTCATTCCTTCTGAGACTAGGCAAGAAGAATATAAACTATTAATGTAATTTATGGACAGAAGCACTTGGAATATAAATGAAGCAACCAATGACCCTTTTGATTGGCATTTATATCTCCTTTTATAGAGATCACATGGAGTAGCATTATAATTCTTGACAGTTCTGATTGTAAAATATATGGGACTTTAAGCTCTCTGGAAAAAAGAAGAGATGACTAATATTAATAATGGGTAACTAACATACAACAGGTGTGAATAATATGCCTTATATAGCTATTGTTTTACTTCATTGAAAAACATTATATGCTATATTATTGTGAGGAATGTACTAAGAGAACACTGACGGTGTTATCTAAGCCACATAAAAAAAGACATTAAAGCTAATCCCTAAATCCCATTAATTTCTTTACTCACATTACAAAAAATAATTAGCTATTTGACTGTAATATTCAAACTAAATTTTCAAAGCAAGATGACCTATTAAAGACATAGTTCAAAATTCGGTTAACTTGGTTAAAATGCAGTTAGTCAAAAACTCATTGGAGATATCAAGAAAGAATGTGGGCATCTAAAGTAAGTAAATAAATAGATAAATTAAAGAAGGAAAAAAGAGACCAAGCAAACCAAAGTATGCTTATATCAAAGATGTGAGTATGTTTCTTCTTTTTTAATATGCAGGGTGCTGAGTGAAGCAACTCTGGGAACTGTCAGCAAAAATACAGTTCTAATAAGAGTGTGTATTGTTATTGGTGAAACTATTTCCAGAGAAAATGTACATATCTTAGATTATCTCGAGCACTTGGAAAATTGCAAAATGTTTTATCACCTCTATTTCCTCCTCCCTCCCTTCCTAAAACTGTAACCATGGCCACGTGGAGCAAGGTAGAAGGAGAAAACAAAATGGATGGGCATTGTGTGCAAGTGAATTTAGACTTTGCCTTTAAATCAAAATACAACCAATCAATAAGATGCTTAAATGCCATTTCTAACAGGTCTTCATTCAAAAGAGATTTGAAATATTTTAAAGAAAACCTAATAAGCAAATAGTAAAAACTGTGAAATAGGAGAAAATATTTGTGTAGAATGTGAAAAATGTGACCCCAAAGTGATCAGTGCACACACTTTTCAGGGTGATCAGTGCACACACTTTTCAGAGTGATCAGTGCACACACTTTTCAGAAAAATCCTTTCATTTTTTAGAAGCAGGACACAAATTTAAATTGATTTTATTTCAAAACTGAAGAGGAAACCACGAACAGCTGTACAGTATACATAACCTTAACTACTCTTAGAAAAATAGACCTGTTACATTTTCTAAGATTTGGGAGAAGCTTTTGATTTTGTTTTGTATTTTTGTCCTTTGCTTTGTCTTTTTTCCCCTGTGGGCTTTTAAAACAAGATTCTGATAATAGAGAAAGACATTTTCTCCCATTCTTTTCCTTTGCAATTTGCTGTGATTCTAAAAGCCCCCACTGTACAGGAAGATGCTGTCTTCGGCTGCATCCTAAGCCTCTGATATTACATACCTTTTCTTTTGGAGATGTACTCATTAACTTTTGCTTTATAAATAAGCTATTCAGAAACTAATAGCTCGAATTAAAAAAAATCAGTTACTGCCTCAAAATTCTGTGGGCTGGCAATTGGGGGTGAACTAAACAGAGTCATTCTTGAGCTGGTCTTGTTTATTCTCCTCCATGCCAAGGGCCCCTGGCAGCTCTGCTGTGGTTGTGTGGGCTAGGATGATCTCACACACAGGTTTGCTGCTTGGCCAGCTGAAGGCTGTGGGGTTTTTGTAAAAATTAAAAACAAACAAACTTTATTTTATGTGTATGAGTGTCTTGCCTGCATGTGCATGAAGTGCCTGCAGAGGCATGAAGAGGGTGTTGATCCCCTGGAAGTAGATAAAGGACAGTTGTTAGCCACCATGTGGGTGCTGAAAACCAAACCTAGGTCCTCTACAAGTCCAGTCAGTGCTCTTAAACACTGACCCAGCTCTCCAGGCTCTCTTCTTTTTCTAGGCATTTGTCCTTTCCACAAGGCTAACAACCCAAGCTCCTGTAAATGATTATCTTAGACCTCCAAAAGCTTCAAGGTAAGCTCTTTGTAAGTCTCACCTTGAATTACATTTGCTTCTGTTCTATTGGCCCAAAAGCGACACATTTCTAAGCTGAGAATCAAGAGGTAGAGAAAAAGAACTCTGTTGTAGGTATAGGATTTGTGAAGAATTTATGACTTTTGGTTTGATTTTTTTTTTTTCCCTTGCATGTCCACCACAAGTTAAATTTACAGCTTCATGGCAGGGGGCGGGGCCACCTTTCTCTAGTTTACACCGTGACATAAGGGACAGAACTGTGGCTGCTGCCTCTTAAAATAACCTTTGCATTGCAGGGAGGTTAACAGTGAGGGTTGGGAGGGGCTGCTCTTTCCGGAAGAAAGGAGCGAAAGATTCCTTTCTCCCAACTGATGTGGCAGAAATGAGAAAACACATGATGTAAGTGGAGAGAGCAGAGAAATTGCGCCTGTGAACATGTGTGTGTGTGTGTATGTATGTGTGTGTGTGTACACATGGAGATAAATGGATTCAGTTGTATTGCAGTGTTAACCAGTTTTCAGTTTCTGAGGGCAAAGGAGAATTATTGAATAATTATGATAGGTCTTGATAACTCAGGTTGTGGGGTAAAATGATTTAATTAGTTTATTATTGATCAATCAGAAGGCATTTTCTTCCTCTGGCCTCTCAAGGTGCCTTCTATTATTTCTGCCTCCTCCCTAACCCCCACCGACAGCATCACAACGCGCTCACATCGCAGTATCCTCAGCTACATGTGCTATCTAGCTACCATTTTCCCTGCTTCAGTTCCCTGCAGGGATGTCAGCTGCTGAGATCACTGATGCTGTCCAATGCTCCTTGAGGATACCGGTGCTGATGCAAGCTTTGTGCTAGTTCCAGTGTTGGTGGATCTGCAGGCACCTCCTGTGTTCCATAGTTTTATAAGGCTTTCTACAATAGCCAGCTACCAAATTTGTCGGCTTATATGTTTGTTCTCTTGACGCAGGTGCAGAGTTCTCTTGTAGGAGGTTTTTTATTTGTCAACCAAATAGAATTTTGCTGGACCTAGTTCATGAATCCTTCATGTAAACATTCTGTCAGTTACCCATGGTCACAAAATGCTCTATAACAAGGAACCCTCAAACCTTCTAAGTCTGTCAGTGAGCTGAGTGCTTATGGCTCACAAGTATACCTATGGCAAGCTGTGGGGAGTCAAATGGCTTCTTTCTTTTCGCTCTGTTTTCTGACAGATTTAGGTGTCACAGCTTGAGAGGCATAACCCCACACCGTATCTTATCTTCCATCAAGTTGAGAGCCTAAGTATCTCCTGTGGCCATGAAAGGGTTCTATAAGAGGAGAGAGGGCTTTTTGGAGCCTAGGCTCAGAATCTCCACAATGTGACTCCTACTGTTCAAAGAAACTCACCGTTCTAGTTTAGATTTAAAAGGTTAGAGAAGTAGATTTGCTCTCTTGCATTCTTCTTCTTTTTTTGCTGTTGCGATAGAATGATCAAAAACAAATTAAAGAACAGTTTATTTAGTTTATAGTTCTAGAGGATTCGAGTCCATAAAGGATGGGAAGACCTGGCAGCAGGCAGCCAGAGCAGGAGACTAATCACATCTCATCTGAACATAGGAAGTAGAGAAAAAGACTGGAAGTCGGGCAAAGTTATGAGGCCTCAAACCTGTCCCCAGTGATACACTTCCTCCAACAAACCTCCATGTCCTAAAAGTTCCATAAGCTCCCAAAACATTGCCACTAAAGGAAGACCACGTGTTTAAATACATGAGACCATGGAGGGCATTTCTCATTCAAACCTCAGCATCTGGAGAACTGGAAAGTCACATCACAAAGTACATAGATGACCAGTAAGGAGACGCAACTGGAGCTGTCTATGTAATCAGTCTGACTACCATACAACGAAACACCTCTGAGTCCCGGGGAAGTACAACTTTATAGTCCAGATGATTCTAAATGTACTTTCGAAAGATTAATTTGGTGATCCTTCTAAAAAGGTAGAAGATAAATTGACTTGGGTAGGGATAGGAGATGTTGGTGTAACCAGGGAAGTGGCTTTTGTTTTAATGCATGTGATAAATCAGGAAAGCCTAAGACAGGGGTAGCAAATGGGCTGCACACTGTGTGATCGATTTGTAGTAAATGCCTACAGTGAGGTGCTGAGGAGAGTTATGTGGCCAGTTTGCTGAGTGAACTGAGCATAGAGCCTAGATGAATTGTCCATGACCCCAGAGGTCACTGATGGGAGGAGCTATGGCACAGTGCAAGCATAGGCCATCGCCGTTCCATCAGGGCAGTAGCAGTGAGAGCCAAAAGTCTTTTGGAAGCAATTAGGAAGTAAATTAGAAAACTTTGATGAATAAACACAACCAAAGTAAGACTCTGAATGTTAGAGAATCCTAAATTGTAGATTTGGGTATTGGGTGAATTATGTCATTTCTGGGATCATATTATTAATGAATACCTTTGAGTATTTGATAAGCCTTTATCATATATTATAATATATATACTTTTCTTTATTCTTTGATGTATAACAAACCACACCAAACATAGAAACTATGATAACTAAGCCCATCAGTCAAATTGATTGGGCCATGGAGTACACAGATATTTGGTACACTAAAATAACCATCTTTTTCTTATGAGGAGCATCTTCCAAGATCCTCAGTGAATGCTCAAAACTGCAGGGAGTCTAAACACTGTGTATACCATGCTTTTTTCAATACATATCTACAGACCAGTGATTACTGTTTAATTTGCCACTTAGGTACAGTAGTAGATGCTTTCTTTTTTCACAATTTGATGGATAGACTATTTTAATATTTCTTAGCCACTTTTGATTTAAGTAGAGAAATTTGACCTTGTTTTTAAAAACGCATTTTATTTGTTATTTTTATTCTCTGTGTTTGGATGTATTGCTTGCATGTATGTAAGTGCACCCCTGTTGTGCAGTTCCCATGGAAGTCAGAAAAAGGCATTGAATATCCTGGAACTGGAGTTATGGGCAGTTATTAGTCACCATGTGGGTGCCAGGGGACCAAACTCTGGTACCCTGAACGAGAAACTGCTGCTCTTGAACACTGAATCATCTCTCCAGCTTCAACCTTATTTATTAAGGTAAGTTCTCTAAGGCTCTTCTTTAGCATCTCCAGACTGCTAGCATCACTGTGCTTTGGAGCCATTATTAAGTAAAATAAAGGATACTTCATATTGAAGCCCTATAATGACAGACCTTGGTCTGATATGGCTACTCAGGCCTTAAGAGGCAGTGAGTGTTAAAGAGCTGGCTGTCATGATAAGAGATAGTATGAAATCACACCATGCCAATCAGGATGGTATGAGATTAAAAACTGGTAAATTACTTAATTCTGGAACTTTACATTAATATATAACTGAAGCCATATGAATAACGAGAGATTATGTTTCTTAGAATGTTTCTCTGAGGGTATTTTGGATGAGATTAGCATTGACATTATTCAGTTACATTAGTAACCTGATATGGGAAATGATATTCTTCAGTTTGGGTGCATCTCACCTAAACAGTGAATATCTGAATATAACGAAAATGTCAATTGATGCCTGAATAATGGGGGCAGCACTCGTAGCCAGGAACCTTCAGGTTGAGATAGTATTTGTTTTTTTTACTGCCTTCCATTTCAGATTGAAATATTATCTCATCCTGGGTTTTCAGCCTACCAGCCTTTAGGCTATAACTTCTCTTACTCATTTTCCTGGTTCTCAGAACTATACACTCATACAATTAATGACAACAGGAGACTAAAAACTAGTCAAGGCAGCGACCTCAAAGCAGCACTTCTGAGAATGTCCTCATGGGAGGGCAGGAATTCAGGGAGAGATCTCTAGTTCCAAGTTGCCTGTTCTCTCTTACTCCAGCCTGGAAGCTGGGTGTGACTGACACCAAGGGGAGACACTTCAGTACTTCTTGGTTGGACCGACTTGACTGACCAGCTCATCCCTCTCCTGATGCCACACCCCAGCTTTTGCTATAAGTCTTTAAAAAGCCCTCACTCAGACTGGCAGTTCCATGGTCCCCTACTTCTCAGGAGCATTCCTGCTATTCAAGAGCTCTGTGCCATGCCAAATAGAATGGTATTTAATTTAAAGCTTGTAAATTGTTTATTTCAGTATCTCTCCCCCCCCCGCCTTTCATCTATAATAAACTTCTCCCTAAAACTCATCTTCTGTGGTTCATGAATTTCATTCTTTAAAATATCAAGACAAGAACCTAAAAGCCATTGGCTCACGGCAGCTTTGGTAGCTGGCAAATTTTCAGGGTCCTAGTTTTCTACCCCCACTTAATCCTACAAGCCAGAGTAAAGGCATCATATAAATTCAAAGACTTCTCAGCTTTTTTCATTTCATAATCTTGTTTCTGAACTTCCCACTCAGATTGGAATGAAACCATCAGCTCCTTGGGTCTCTGGTCCGCTAACTCAGCCTGTGACTCTTGGGACTTCTTAGTCTCATGAACCAATTCCTTTTGCTACAATATTTTCCCTATTCTAAGTTTCTTTGTACTTTGATAGCTGTCCCCAAGAGGGCAAGCATTTCTGAGACTTCTGCTTCTATCGTATTTGATAATGTCCTATTTTCCTAAGAAAGTTGCACAGCCAAGGCCACAGTCAGTGTGCAAGGAAACCACACAAGAGCACTGGTGCCTTGACCTATAGTGCAGTGGGGCCACCAAAGTAGAAGCAGTCATAAGAGGAGTCTGAATAAGTTCCATCCTGCGCATACTGACTAAGATATGTCTATGTGTGGTCAAAGTAGAAAAGCCAGATGGCAAAATGTTTCTGAAACTTAGAAAAGATGTTTGAACTAGATAGATATATTTAGAAATTATGACTATAGAGGTAGATATTAATATCTAAATATTCAACACTCAGCACAAAGTGGGCACATGCCTATCAGAACAGATATCAGAACAGGGCCTGGAGATCTGTTGTTCCAAATGTTTTCCATTTCATCATTCATTCCCTAAGAAATGTCAGTAGTCCCAGAAAAGAAAGCCAGGCATTTAAGCAATGGGAGGGCCTTAGTGGGAAGATAATAGGTGATGGACATTTCTCAGTTGGTGGGTGTACTGGACAGCTTTAGTTGTCAACTTGACACACCTGAGTAGAGGAAGCCTTAATTGGGGAATTTTCTCCATTGGACTGGTCTGTGGTCACGTCTGTGGGGAATTTTCTTGATTGTTGGGTGATGTGGGAGGGGATAGAGGAGGGGAGAGCCTAGGCTCAGCCCACTGTCAGTGATACCACCCCCGGGGCAGGTAGTCCTATAATACATAAGAAAGCTGGGTGAGCACAGGCCAGGGGAGCAAGTCAGTAAGCAGCACTTCTCCATAATCCATGCTCCAGGTTCCTGCCCTGGGTTCCTGACTTGACTTCCCTTGATGACTGGCTGTGCTTGTAAGCCAAGTAAGTCCTTTCTTCCCCAAGTTGGTATTAGTCAGAGTGTTTTGTGACAGCAATTGAAAAGAAACTAGAACCATGAGAATACATAAAACTTCCATAAATTGTTCTTCTCCTTTGTAGACTAACGGTGTCAAGAAGAAGATAACCAAGACACTTTTGTAATTTATTGGGTCATAATATCATCCATGAAGCCATGGCAGTATGGTTACAGCTGGGGTAAAGGATTAGGCTAACCCACGAGATTAGACCAGTGTTTAATGATTTGGGGCCTATTAAAACATAATTTTATATACTTCTGTCTAATCACAGATGTAAGAATAGGTCTAAGATTCACACCAAAATGTAACTGCAGTCAGAGAATGAGAAGCCCCCAAAAGGGGGAAAAAGGAACGACTTGGTGGAAACCAAAGGAAGACTCCTCATGAGAGGTAGAGTGTAGACAGGATGTATAGGCCTTAGAGGACAAGGGAAAGGACTAGAAACACAGAAGCTGACTGATTATGCCTGTTGTGTTTGGGAACAATGAGACCATCAGTGACCTTGGACAGACAGTTCAGTGTCAGAGAAAGGGTCAGGGTGGCTGTCTTTCCAATCCTGCTAAGCCACCTGGGATGCTATTGCCAAGAGGAAACCTAAATAAGTCTTCCAGGAACACTTCTTTTTTACGTACTTGTGTTTAGTTGACTTTAAACATGAATGACTTTGGAGCAATACATTATTAATCTCCCAGTTCTGTCAATGCACTGACTCTTCCTTTGGGTCTGCCCAAAAATCCGATGGCTACCAAAAACGGCACAAAGCTCAGAAACTCTGCCTCAATATGGTAGCTGTCTCCTTAATTACCCGAACTTTGTGACAGACTGCTGCCGTTCAGCTCTGCATGTAGACACGCTGCTTCATTTAGGGACAGTTTGTCCAGACAGATGTATAAACACCTTCCCTAAGTTGTTCCTTCCCTTTGTAGACTAATGATGTCAAGCAAAGGATGACTAAGCTCTTTTTTGCAATTTACCAGAACACATTGAGCTTGTGATTATGTGTGTATCATTTACCAGATTTCACAAAATCCCTCTCCAGAGCACTGGAGCAACACATAGAAATTTCTAGCCATTAAGTTCTGTCCTAAAATAAATGCTCTGTCTTTCTCCCTTGCCTAAGGATGAAACAAGCCTCAGACTTCTGCTAAGATGGTTTCTTTTTAAATACTAGTTCATCATCTCCATGTTGATGATTTACCAACTAATACTTTTTTGCCCAAATAATTTGCCCTTGATTCAGTGGAGTTGCCAGTAAACAGACTTAGGTTTGTTAATAATGTGAGAGCTCAATAAGTTTAGAATTATATTTGAAGATTTGCCTGTGGTGGTGATAGAGAGATTAACTGATTATAAATAGGGATAGGGCTGCACTATGATTTTTAAGTCAATAAAGGCTTTTTTAGGATAGGCGAGTCTTTTGTTTGACATAAGGTAGTAGCACGCTGAGTAGAAAGAGCAGAGGCTCGGGCTCTGGATCCTGAGGTTCCCATTATAGCATTTTCAGTCTTAAGGACCAGTGGCAAAGTTTTGTTCATAAACTCTGGTTCTCACCTTCGCTGTACAGTTTACGCAGCTTGTTAAAACTATCCCTGTGGCCAGAATTCCCCAGATTGATGACATTGATGCATCTAGGCTTCAGTATTTGCTTCAAAGCCCCTATGTTATTTTGATTGAGGAACAGTGCTCTAAAATATTCATTATTGGCTATAGCTTCAGTTTTGGTGCTTTAGTCAAAATTCTGAGGCCACAGATGGGGCCCCTCTCAATATTCACAAATACTACCATCAGTCCTAGTGGTTCTGTGTAATCACGGTGGCTACTCCCAATCTTCACCCAGGCTGGTGTGTTTCAACCATAGCTGGACATTATATTCTCTAGGCCACTTAAAAACTACTGAGGTCAAGGCTGGAGAGATGGCTCAGTAGTTAAGAGCACTGGTTTGGTTCCCATCACCCAAATGGTTGTTAATTTCTGTAACTTCAGTTTCAGGGTACCTGCTGCCCTCTTCTGGCCCCCATGAGCATTGCAAGCACATGGTGCACTTACATGAATCATGTTCCTTCAAAAGGGTAAGCAAAATTCTAACTCCTAGTCCCTCCAACGTTTAGGGTTAACAAATTAAAGTGAGGTCACCAAGGCAGGTTCTAATCCAGTAAAAGTAGTACTCTTATTAAAAAGAGTAATTTGATCTGAGTCTGATAAGCCCAGGAAAGGGCTATGTAGAGACACTGACTGGCCCAGGGCTATGTAAAGATTAGCACAGAGTTATTCTGCTACAAGCCATTGCCATTGTGCATGGGGGTTCACATGTTGGAAAGGTGTACATATACCCATGTGTTCATGTGTATGGAGGCCAGAGTTTGACATGGGTATCTTTATAACTGCTCTTCACCTTTAGATACTGAGGCAAAGTCTTTCACTCAAATGCAGAGCTATGTAACTCAGTTCCTCTAGCCGGCTTATTCCTGGGATCCCTGTATCTGCCGCCTGAGCAGTGGAATTACAGCCCACTTTATATTTATAGCATTTAGCTGAGGGTCTGTGTTCTGGTCCTCATGCTTAGCAATTGCTTTACCCACTGAGAAATCACGCCCTGTCTAAATTTCTATTTTTCAAAGTTATCCAGTTTGTGGCACTTTGCAAGAGCAACTCTAAGAAATTAACATAGATTGACTTGGACACTGGAAGTTTTAAAAGTTTACTGAAGTGATTCTTATATGTAAATGGTATTGATTTTGATTATGGTATCTACTATTGAGGGCAATACATATACAGCCATAGTACCTAAATAGACAATAATGTCCAAATTATGCCATATATAGCTCTCACAAAGATCTTAGTTAATACTTAGTAATATGCTGAGTGATTTTAATACTTAGTTATATATTTCTCCCCAAGTCAAGGCTTTGCATTAGAGAAGAGGCATTTGGTATCTGGCCCTCTGCAGTTTCTTTCCTGGATGCTCATTTTCAATGTAATTTCTCACCTTGAGTGATGAGATTCTGGATTTCCTGTCATGTGTGCTTTCTAGGTCTCCTCATGTCATATCCTTTCTTTTCAGTGCCTAAGGGCACTCACTGTCTTGCACATATCCCTGTTGGACTTTATACTGTTCATTTATAATGTAACATTTCTCTAGTTTGTCAAAGGTACTTAGAATTCTGATCCTGCAACCCAACATTCTAATTCCTACTGCTCAAGGAGAGTCCCCAGGACAATTGAATTAAGAATTATATGAACTCCAGGAGGAATCAATTTGGAGACCAGATGATAGAAGGTTTATTATATTATGTATGGCATTAAACTGTAAAGATGTGTAAAAGATAAATGGTCACTGCATGAATTATATAGAAAGCTCTTTAAATGAGATCAAGGAATCAGTCTTTGTCTGTGCACATTATGAAATGTAGAACCTTGTCACTGTCATTCAACATGTGATTCAAAGACCAGCATCCTCCAGAACACCTGATAGCTGGTTAGAATGAATGGTCATAGGTCCACCCCATATCTGAGTGAATTATGCCCCCTCAATTCATATGTTAAAAGTACCTCAGAATACAAGCTTATTTAGACATAAGGAATTTAAAGTGGTAATTTAAGACAAGGTCTTTAGAATACTCTCTATTCGATATGATTGGCTTCTATCTAAGAATAAGCAATCTGAACACAGACATGCGCAGAATACGGACTATGTTGAAAATAAAGGAAGATGAAAATGGCCATCTGAAAGACAAAGGGGAGGACTCAGAGGGAATGAACCTTGGCTACATTGTACCTCAGTACAATGACTATGAGAAATTAAATTTCTCTTTAAGTTCTCCAGTTTCTTCTAGTTTTTATTGGAACCTTAACTGATTAATAATACACCTAGTAAATTAGAATTGATGGTTTAACATGATCCATAGGCAATGCATTGGTCTAGGATACTTGTTTCAAAATTTGTGGCATATCTGAGTTACCTTGAGAACATGATAAGCTATGAATTGCTCGTCTTCATCCTCAGAGGTGCTCATTCAACAGGCCTGGACTGAGACCCCAAATCTGTATTTCCAATAAGTCCTCTAGTGCTGCTGGTGCTAGGCTGCCACCCACACCTGAGTGTTCAAAGGAGACTACCACCAGCCTCAGCTGGCAAGTACTAGAAAGGCAGGTTTAGAAGCCCCATACCAAGATTTCTTAAATTAAAGAATGGGCAGAATGCCAGTAAATTTGAGAACTGGTTGTCAGCATCTCAATGTAATCTGGAGTCAGGAGTAGCCGAGATATTCCCTGTTGATGATTTTAATGTGTTCTCAGAACATGTTCTTATTGGGCATGGTAACACGGGTAGACAGAGGAAGGTCAGGGGTTCAAGGTCGTTCTCATTCATGTACTGAGTTCCAGGTAGTCTGGGCCACATGAGACTTTGTCTCATCAAAACAAACAAAAACAAAACATGTTCTCATCTTTCTAATTAAGAAATACTGGTAGGGACTGGGGAAGTAGTCCTGTGCTGCAGCACAAGGCTAGTGTGCACAGGGTCCAGATTTTGTCCTCAGCAGTGGAGGAGGAGGAGGAGGAGGAGGAGGAGGGGGGCGGGTGGAGGAGGAGGAGGAGGAGGACAATGAAGATGAGGAGGAGGAGGGAAAGGGAGAGAGAAGGAAAGGGAACAGGAGGGGGAAGAGAAAGAGGAGAGGAAGAAGGAGGAAGAGAGGGAAGGGAGATGATAATTTACCAGGCATGATGCAGGGTGGTTTTCAAACTGGGAAGCGCTTCAGGATCATCACAGTATTTGGCCTGTCCATAGACTTTGATTTACTTAGTCTAAGGTAGGCTCCTAGAACATGCATTTACAACAAATTCCTAGTTGATGCTTTGGCTGTTAATTCAGGACTACATTTTGGCAAAAATCACCCTAAGAGAGTAAAATACATCATGGTGTAGTAAGACTTTTAGCTTTCCTAGATACAGAATATATTGTTGTTTATTCAAATCTCACTCATTCACTCACCATTTCCACTTGCCTTTTTCTAAGATAGCATTAGAGAAATATAATAGCTCACTTTCTCAGGCTTCTCTGTAGCTAGGTGCCAGCACAGCACACCATAGCACAGTTCCAGTCAAGGGGACTGAAGCAGAAGTATGCAAGAGCTGAGAGGCAGGGCTGGGAAGGTTATCCTTCTGCACCACAGTGATCCAAGCCCTGTACTTTCCCCTTCCTGACTCTGAGTATGGACATGGTATGCGGACCAAACCCTAAAACACCCTTCTTAGGACCCCAGACATGGAACAAAATAAAGCCAAGTAGCCTGATAGAACAGCAAACCAATACTAAGAAATGTCTACCTCCAGGATATTGTATTATGTGGGACATAAACCCTTTTCACAGTGAACTGGGTTTTTCTGTTATATATAGCTAAAATGATTCCTAATAGGTGAAATGAATGAAGGGAGGGAGGGAAGGACAGAAGAGGGCTGGGGAGAAAGAGAAAAAGAGAGAGAGAAACCACAGCAACAAATATAAGCATCCATCTCCCATGCGTGTTTTAACCTACACGAACAAGCAAGAAACTCTAATTAGCTGAATCTAGCTTTTTAAAGCATCTTGTTTCTCATTTTGGTGATGATAAATGGAAATAAAGCAGAGATGTACAGATATCTAGATCAACATTTGTTAACTGTTAGTGCAGACTGTTCACTCACATTCTTCACTAATGATCTATAGTTTAGGCAAATAAAGCTGTTCATTTATTGAAGTGCCTCTGCAGAACTTACATCAGCGATCATTAATAAATGAAGTTCATTTAGCATTTCTAAGTGTCTGAACTTGACTTTGTCTTTTTGGCATACCCAGACTTCCTAGTTCAGTCAACACATTCCTATAGCATTCCTTTCATCAGCTCAGAAATCACTCTCACCCGCTGTTTTCCCATAGAAGTCTACATAAGCAGACATATGTACACACATATCCATGAGCAGTGAAACAAATAAACAGAGTCACAAAAAGACTTAGAAAAACGACGGCAGGTGTATCTTAAAACGCCCCTCGCAGATGCGCCCACTGCTGAAACTGCTTTGCTCAAACTTCAATCCAGCCTGAATTTTTATGGCTACGAAACAATTAGTCTCTGAGTCAGCTTTTAATCTTATGTTAATGAGACCCCCTACTGTCTTGGCTCATGCCTTCAGATTAGAGATTGATCTATAATTAATAAGGCTCATAATGCCAGTACCTGAGACAAAAGCAATTTGGGGGCACTGGGAAGGCTAGCAATGGAATTTGCAACAGCGTAATTCCCAGATACCAAGTTAGATTGGATCCTGGTGACAGTAGCAGATTTCCCTGGGCAGTCAGACAGCTGGCACAAGCTTGTTGGACAAGGAAAGTGCCTGAACTGCCCTCTGAGGTCCTAGATGGGACCATGGGTGCAGCATTGAGTTTCTGTCCTCAGCAAAAGCTTCCTGCTTACAGCAACCTTGTCTGTGCCTGCATAGATTTCCACCCCAGCTTGGGAAATTTGTTTTGAACTGCCTCTAATATGAAAGAGGAGAGAGAGAGAGAGAGAGAGAGAGAGAGAGAGAGAGAGAGAGAGAGAGAGAAACATCAAGCCTAAGAACCATTTTATTTTTTGCAGCTCTGAGACTTCTTTCTACTTGGTAATTTAACAGAATCAAAACTCCCAGAGATTGGAGGAGAGGAACACTTACTGATTAATTAAAATCTAATTTTCTATTGTATCATAATTGTAGCAGCAGAATGGGAAAAAGTAAGAATTATTATTCTAAAAATGAAAATCATCCCTGAACTGCTTGGGCTTATTATGAGCTCTGTGTAACAATTTGTTTCAAATTGAATCAGTAGAATAAACATGGAAATGAGCTCTGTGAAATCATGTTTTTAAAGGATCTAAGTGAGGGCCGCACCAAATTGTTAAATGCCTTCTAGACAGTCTGGGTGGACTTCTTGATTAAAAACAAGATAAACAAAGGGCTTCCACTTGCCTGGTAGCTCTGGGACCATCTCAAATACAGGCTGTGTGTGACTTTATAAGCATGATTTCCAACCAGTTTAGGATACCACAGTGGATCCTCTGTTTAAGATGATCTAGAATTATTTTTTAAATCTATAAAGAAAATTCATTTACGTTTACACTGGATGTTTAGGCTCAATGCAATAGTGGAGAGTTGAGGTGGCAAAACTGAACCATTCATTAGAGGCTGCATGTACCACCCCCTGACTGGGTTCTGAGCATATGGGCTGGGGTGTGAGGGGCAAGGTGGTGAGCCAGCACTTTTGGATTAGAGCTGGCTGCCCCACTGCAATTACTTGGTTCACTGAATCTAATAGGAAGGAAGAGTTGGTTTTTACTTCTTCACTTTCCGCTGAGTCTTCATGTAATCTGCAAAAGTTTATAGCCTCTGGTTGGGTGTGTGGGAAAAAGAGAGATGGTTAGTGGTGGAGCATGTGGAGAATCTTAAACTTGCACTTTGTGTGTGAACGTCCTGCTCAAATGAGTGAAGTACAGCAGTTCTGAGTATGAAAATGCAGGCTGCAAAATTACAGACTGATAATTACAGGAAGTATTTACTGTATCTTTTATGTGTATTCTTTCTGTCCGTATGTGCTGAGGCCCTAGATTTAATCCCCGACACAGCAAAATAAATTAAAAGTTTCTTGTATATAAATATCATATGTATACATGCTGTATATGATGTAACATTGTTATATATCCATATGTATTTACATTTATATGTAAGTATGCATATATGCGCATGTGTTAATGTGTTAGTTACTTTCTATTGCAGTGGTAAAAACAAACAAACAAACAAACAAACACTCACCAAGAGAACTGATAAAAGTAAGGACTTATTTGAGTTTATGGTTCCAGGGGAAGAATCCGTAATGGGGAGTGAGCAATGTAGCAAAAGTGTCTGGAACAGAAAGCCCAGTGTTCATGTCTTTAAGGAGACACCGGAAACAGAGAAAGCCAGACAGGAACTGAGTATGGGTATATACTCAAAACCTGAGCCCAGTGACATGCTGCTTCCTCCAGCATGGCCACACCTCCTAAGGTTCCATGACCCTCCACAAATAGCACCACAAACTGGGGAACAAGTTTTCAAATACTTGGAGACTAGGGGGACACTCTCATTTAAGCCATCACATTGCAGTCCCTTGTCTCATAGGCTCATGAACATATAAAGTGCAAAATGCCTTTAGTCCACCACCAAAAGTTCCCCTCGTCTTTACCAGTCTCCCTATGATTCAGAAGTCCAGAGAACAAAGTCTCTTCTGAGACCAAAGGCAGTCTTTGAACTGCAAGCGCCTATAAAATCAACAGAACAAATTACATACTTTCACACATACAGTGGAACCTAATACACATTCCCATTCCAAAAGGGACGAAGGTTGGCATAATGAGAAAATACTGAACCAAAACAAAGCTGAAACACAGCAGGGAAAACCCTGAAATCATATGCTACATATCCAGCTACTGGGATTTTTACTTCCAAGGAACTCAGATGACTCAGCCTCTCCAGCTTTGCTGTGTACAACATACATGTCTCTCTTGGGCTGGTTCCACTCCTCTATGCAGCCCTCCTTGGCAGATGTCTCATCTCCAGAGTCTTGGAGTCTCCACTGCCAACTGTGCTTCACCTTCACAGCTTCATGCAATGGTCTGTCAGAGCCTCTTGACCTGCCAGGGCTTCTTTATGCAAACATCCTACGCTGCATGCTGTCCAGCCTTAGTGGCTCTTTGAAACTGCAAAGGAAAAACCAATAATCTCTTCACTCTTGCATCCTTCCTGTGTCTAAAGCTAGCACCATATGAAAGACACTGCTAAGATCAGCTGCCAGACGGGGATGGACCCCGGCTCACTTTATCAACATTACCAGCAACTTTTGCCATAGCACTTTTCTAGGAGCAAGAACCCCCTTAGGTTTTTTCTTTCACAAGTTGGAGGCTTAGCTGGGTGTGGTCTTTCCCTGAACATTTCCATTGTTTAAGTGTAAATTTAATGGCTCTAATCTTATCAAAGAGAATCTCTTCTTTAGCACATACCTTGGCTACATTAATCCTCCTAGTGCTACTTTTCAAAACAAACCCATTTTCTCTTTCTCACTGTAGATCTGCATAATATTCGCTATTAATAACTGTGCCACCATTTCTGCATTAAGCTGTCTTGAAATTTCTTTTGCCAAAAAAATTAGTCCGTTATTTTTCAGCTTAACCTCAGGCAAGCTCTTAGGCTGTGGGCAGACAGCGGCTAAAGTCTGCCAAAACATCCCAGTTGCTGCTGAAGTTCTTATTTTCCTCTGGAACTACCAGGCTGTCAGCACTACTTTCTTCTAGGCTCCTACAAGGACAGTCTGTTGCACTCTGCTTATAGGATTCAACAGTTTTTCTAGTGCAAACTTCTAAAGTCTTTCACATTTCTCCCCAAACCTACATGGCCAATTTCTTCACAGCAAATCCCCACTCTCCTGGTATCAACTTCTCTACTAGTTATGTTTCTTTTGCTATGATATGATACTGTGACCAAGGCAATTTATGGAAGAAAGTTTATTTGGCTTGTGATTCCAGAGAGATTAGAGTTCATAATTGTGGGAGAGGCATGGTGAAAGTTGTGACCAGATCAGAAAGCTGAGCAATCGCATTCTCAACCAGGCACATGGAAGCAAGAGAGACAGGAAACCCACAAGGCTTAAGAACTCTTAAAGCTTGAGCCTAGGGATGTGCTTCCTTCAGCATGGCCACATCTCCTAAAGATTCTGTTACTCTCTTTATAAACAGTGCCACGAACTGGTTACAAAGTGCTCAAATACTTAGAGCACTTATTCAAATGACCACAGTGTGTATGCACACTTTAATTTATAAAAATGTTTTTAATTATATAGTTTTATGAACGTTTTTAGATAGAATGTAGGCAGTATACCAGAATATCCTACAAATAAAGAGCCCGTATTTGATAAATAGATAATGATTGTGTGTAAAATTTAAATATTCTCTGAATGTAAACCAAAACTTTTGTGATCATCAAAAGGCCATTAGCAGAAAAGGTGAGGTTTCTGGTTTCCCCAATCTCAAGTCTCTGTCTTCATCTCAGGTATGTTCTGCCAGCAAAGCAGAATGCAACCATCTTAGGTTTTGCCTTTATCTGATATGATTGCAAGAATTGTCAGGATACCTCAAATGCTCCTGATCCTGTGTTCCTTGGTGATCATAGGATGTTAAGAGTATATATGTCTTACTTCCCTCTATCTTTCATGGCAGCTGACAAAAAAGAACAAAGACAGAAACAAAGCCCTATATAAGCATAAGTTCTAGACCTGTGTTTTCATACACGTAAGAACAGGAAGGGGTGGGCAAAATACTGATAGCTGTGTGCAATCCCTAAGATTCTAATGTGGTAGGATAATGTGAAGCATAAGGAAATGCATTTCTTGTAAGCCCCTAAGTAGCTATGGCACTTTTGGTCAGTGGGCCATATTCCACATATTCCAGGGACAAGATCTATTGTTTCCAAAACTGTAAACCTCAAAGGAGCAGTATCAGCAACAGAAATGAATTAGAATAGAACTGAAGGATTCTTAATCAAGGCAGATTCTGGCAACATCAAATTTTCAGTATAGTCCAGTGCACTTGGAAAACGGAGAAACACCTGAGTAGACCCTAAGTGACTGTGCCTAAGGAAAAACGGGTACGTTGACTAAAAAGTGATGCCCGTCTTCTAACAATTATTGGCTAAACTCTCTGTCCTCAGACTGAGAACCAGCAATGGGAAGAAGGACACATTTCTCAGGGATGTAGAAGTGAGTTTCTAGGACTGAGGCATAAAATCAGATCACCAAAATATATATTGATTTATAGTAAGAAGCAAAGCAGGTGAGAGGCATACAGAAACTGGGCTAGTGTTCTCAGGGAGGCAGGCAACAGAAAAATCCAATCAGCTCAGCAGGTAACTGAGCAGAAGCAGACTGACCAGTAGTTAGGAGAAGAATTTAAGGCCCCAGGGATCCAGCAGTGAGGGCCTCTGCTTAATGGGAAGCCCAAGGCTTTCTTTGTCTGAGCTCTGTTGGATTGAAAAGAGGAAGCTTTGAGTTTGCCTTTGTCACTGTAAATCTGAAGGAGCATCTTCTGGTCAAGATGTTCTGTGGAGATGCAAAATCTTCTGTCAGGTCAATCGTTGTGCTTTCTTTGAAAAAGTGATTCTTTTTTATAATTCTCCTCTGATTCTGTTCACTTCAAAGTTTGTTTTTTTAATGGCTATTCCAATTCATCTCATTCTCCAAAATTGCTTAGTGATGGTTTATATAATTCAGAGATCTCTTTCCCATTCATATTTATCACATATGATTACTTCCATTTTTCAAAAAACCTGAGACAAGAGATTTTGTTAGGGTTGAATTCTTTCCCCTAGCTGACATGTTGTGTGATATATTCTGGCCACTGTGAATTATTTAGAAATAGGGTTTCTGCATTGGTAAACAAAGGAAGTGGAGGTCATTAAAGTCTTAATCAATTGTAATTGCATCGTTATATAAAGAGGAGAATTCTCTGTGTAAACAGAAGCATACCGTATGATAAGAGAGGAAAAACCTTGAGGGATATAGCCGCAAGCCAAGGAACGCCAAGAATCAGAAGCTGGGAAAGAGGCAAGGGAGCACTCTGTTCGTGGTAGTGGGAGCTTGGCCCTCCTGGAACTTTGATTTTTGATTCCTCTCCTCCAGAACTGTAAGATTATGAAATTTCTGGTATTGTAAACCACTTAGATTGTGGTACTTGTTACAACTGTTCTAAGAAACAAATACAAATTATTTTTCTCATTGAGTCTAATTTGTTGATAGAAGTAGACACTGGTAGATCCCTCCCTGGTTCCCTGGGCCATCTGTTTTGCCATCCTACCTTGAATGAGTCAGTATGTATACACTTGTTCTTCCGCACATGATGGCTTTCTTTTGGCTCATGAGATGAAGAGGTTTGAAGGGCAGAAAGGTATAAAGAACCTCCAGCCAACGATTGATGAGAACTGAAGAAAATTCACTCCACTTGGGGTCCAGCATGTGGTGTAGCACTCAGCCACATTCTTCACAACTTTCTGGATGTTACAAGTAAAGCTGTGCTCTGGTTGTCCACGTCTTAACTGGGCAAGCTACTCATAACTGCCTGCTGCAATGACTTTGTCTACTTTCCAGTTTCACCACTTGATTAGCTAATGATGTTTCCTAGAACCACCTGCAAATAAAACCCTGTTGCCAGGACTTAAAAATGAGGAACCTCAACCCCAAGAATGAGTGTTTCTAGTCTATGTTCTTTTCATTTTAGCTTTTACAGTGGGTAAGAAATGATGTTTTCCTTCTTTGAATTTTCCCCAAATACTGAGCATAAAATTGGCAAATCACTTCTCAGCACTAGAGTACAGTAGTCTGTCTTTGCACTCATAGATTGTATTACAAACCCTCGACACGATAGGAGATGGAATTGGGCAAGTGATGCTGGGAGTTACTGAGTGATGTTGTATTTGTGATGCCTAGTATATATCAGGCCATGTTCAGTGCCTTATATGCAGTAGGTTATTGAATCTCCTGTCTGGCTTTGTTTTAGGTTTATTCGTATACAGCTTGCCCTTTAACACACAGTAAAGCTCTTTGAGGTCAAGCAACATCTCCCCTCATTAAAAAAGACTTTAAAAAAGTCACACTTATATGATACTCTTCAAGGATACTCCTTTTATTCCTGTGGTCCTGTGGTATTTTATTTGTATGTCTTAAACACTCAGTAATTGTGTGATTGAGTGGAATGACTGGAAAATGGAGAAGTGGTCTTAAGGAGCCCCAAACTCTGAAAATTTGGGGTAGACATTTTATTGTGATAAAATGCACACAGCATAATATTTAGCATTTTAACCACTTTAATTGTATAGTTAAGTGGCAACAAGTATATATCACAGCATTGTAGAACCAACTGCACTATTTACAGTTTTTAAAAAATTTTGTCGTCTAAGCAGAAACTCTGTTGCCATAAAGCACCTAGTTGCTGTTCCCCAATCGCCAAGTCCCTGGCCTCTAATCTGCTTTCTGCCCCTATGAATTTGCCTTTTCTGAACACTGATGTTTGGATGTTGAATGTCTCCCACCAGACACTTATATCAAAGGCCTGTGTTCCAGACAGGTCAATACTGGGACATGGAAGAACCTGTGAGAAGCAGGACCTCTTTAGATATCTTTAAGTCATTAGGTCCACATTCTTTAAGTCTGTGGGACCATGGCTCCTTGCCCCTCAATTTCTCTTCCCTGGCTCTTGATGAGGCTCCTGCTTTCATGCTCACCTTCCATACAGGTAAGCAGTGCAGTCAACCAATCATTGCTAGAAACTGCTAAGACTGGAATTCAAGAAAGAGTTTCTCTTTATACGTTGGTTATCTTGAGCGTCTTATGATAGTGATGGAAAACTGATTAATAAACTAGGTATCTGGCCAACTCATTTCAGCATAATGTTATCAAGATCCTTCCACACCATGTCATATATCAGGATTTCATTCCTTTAAAAGGCTGTGAATATATGGACTGCCCAGCTAGCTCAGTCAGTAGAATGTGAGACCCTTAATTTTTCCCTCTTCATTAATTTATTTAATTTCATGTGTATGAGTGTTTTGTCTGCATGTATATCGGTATACCCATGTTGTGCGGTGCCCATAGAGGTAGAAGAGAGTATTAGATCCCCCGGAACTGGAGTTATAAATGGTTGTTAGCTACCATGTGGATGCTGAGACTCAAAACCAGGCTCTCTGCAAGAGCAAAAAAGTACTTAACTGCTGATCCATCTCTCCAAGCCTGATTATGAGAGTCTTAACATTCCATTGTGTGTATTTAAGCCATTTTGCTTATCAAGTCATGCACTTAGGTTGTTTCTGCCATCCAGCTGCCATGAATAGGCTGCTGTGAACATCGATACACTGTATTTGGTTCCACTTTCAGTTCTTTGGGGTACACCTGCTACATCACTTAGTAATTCTAAGTTTACTTTTTGTGTGTGAATCACCAAACCATTTTCCATAGTGCCTGGACAGTCTTACATTGAGGATAGGATCAAAAATTAAGAAATATGTTGGGCTGGAAAGATAGATCAGCGGTTTAGAATGTGTTCTGCTCTTCCAGAAGAACTGAATTCAACTCCCAACACCCTATTGTGTGCCTCACGACCACCTGTAACTCCAGCTCCAGGGTTCTGAGCACCCTGGCTTCCATGGGCAACTACATTCAAGTTCACATATCTACACTCAGACACACATGTATATATAACTGAAAAAAAAAAAACAACTAAGAACTGATGTAATCATTTGTGGAAATGAGTGTGGAGATTTCTCAAAAAGCCGAGAACAGATTTCTCACAGGAACCCGCCTAACCATTTTTTTGAGCATATTCCCAAAGAAATCTGTATCCTCCTACAGCGATGTCTGTTCAGTCAGGCTCCTGGTTTGCTCTGCTACTCATCATAACTGGAAAATGGGAACAACCTAGATGCCTATCAACTGATGAATGGATATTGAAAATCTGGTACATTTACACAATGGAATATTATTCAGCGGTTAAGAAAATATTGCTGGTAGTGGTGCTGCATGCCTTTAATACTAGCAGAGGCAGGCAGGTGTTTGAGGCCAGTCTGGTCTACATTATGAGCTCTGGGCCAGCCAGGGAGACATTCTCAAGTAAACAAACAAATAAATAAATAAATAAATAAAATAGAAAAATTGAAATGGAAATTTCAGGTAAATGGATGGAACTGTACAAATCATCCTGAGTGAGGAGGTAACCCAGATCCAGAAAGGCAAGCATTGCATGTACTCTCTCATAAGTGAAAGCTAGCTTTGAACCTTTAGATAGATATGTTTCTTAAAGATCAGGTGACTAATAAGATGTCATGGGGAGAAGTTCAAGGGAGGGGAGACAGAAAACAGTGATAGAAATGGAAAAAGGAACAACAGGGCGGACTTAATGCGATGGGAAATGGGAGGATAAGGCAGCAGGGAGAGTAAGAGGAGGTAACTAGCACTCAAGACCTTCTGAGAGAGTCCTTCAGAAGCCTACTATAGATGCTTTAAAATACACATATTATTCTGGGTGTGATGGCACATGCCTTTAACCCCAGCACTCAGGAGGCAGAGACAGGCTTGTCTCCATAGCGAGTTCCAGGCCACCTGGGACTAGAGGGAGACCATATCTCCAAAAGATTAAACATATGTTATATATATATATATTATATAAATATAATTTAAATGTAGTTACCCTATAACAAGGATTCAGTGACCCTAACAGACACCACAGGCTGGCAAAAGAAAAGCCTAATGTGAGCAATGAACTCTATCTTTTAGAGTTGTTGACCAGAGAGATTCCCTAGACCCTTGGACAATACTGGATTTTGCCATTACGCTTGGTTATCATGAGAACTTGACTGTAGGATCCTATTGCTGAACACACTGTATACGTGAGTTGCAGAACAAACAAGGAGAAATCAAGCTACTAAACACCTGAAACTTCATCTCTACTGGCTACTTTTCATTGTACTAGAAGGTGCTATACATATTACTGGCAGATAGAGTAATCATTGTCCTTACCCAGCTGTGAGTCCTGTGAGCTAAAATCCTAACTGGCTTGGCAAAATACGCTCACTGTTGCAATAGTGGCACACATGTTATGGGAGTGAGCAACCACCTTCAAATTCACAAGCTGGAGTCCATATCTGATGTGGATATCAAGGCCAAGAACCTGGGGCCAGCCAGGTCACAGGCCATAGGGTAGAGCCTACTACTGTCTTCTACCTTGTAGACATAGTATCGAACTGACTCATAATGACTCATTGTTACACCCATAGATGAGTGCATTTCTCTCACCTCTAATCAGAAGATTCCTCTTGCAGCAGTTGGTAATTAGCACAGAGATCCACAACTGATCAATATGCAGAAAATAAGAGATTACAGAATGCTTAACCCTAAAATGGAACACCAACATCACATCTTCTCCTTGCAAGGCTCAGGGACCATTGTGGAATAGAAAGTGGATGAGCCAGAGATGGTAGATGATTACACGGAAATTGTATTGTCTAGAGAGTTACCACAGGGTAATTACACCCATACCACTAAGACAACATGCACACGAGACCTGTGCAAATCTAAAGCAGACAAAATCCCAGCATGATTGGAGAGATGGGCAGGAAAACCCAGTCCTAGCTGAGGATGTATTGACAGTCTATAGATGCTGAGAGGAAGAAAATCAGTTTTCTTAAAAGGTTTGATGCTGATAGGTTGACCAGATTCTAACTAAAAGAGTCACACTTTGGTGCTAAGATTTTAGATGTAGACCATTTTGCCAACTTAGGTATGTATGACTTTTATGCTTCGTATTTGGCGTCGGGCTCATCATTTTGAGCCCGCCCTTTTATAGCAAACCTGATGCCTTTTTTCTCCCCTTCAATTTGCTAAATGCAAAATTTTCCATCCTAGCTCCTGAATCAAGAAGGAATATGCTTGCAAAGAACTATTATGTACTGTTTTCAAGTAGTCTTGTTCTTCTTGTTAGCATCTAAAGCTCAGAATTTCCATCCTTCTTAGTAGTCTCTTCAGAAGAAGTGGTATCTATATATTCAGCTGCCTCAGACTCCAGCATCACATTATTACATGATAGTACCTTGAACGAGAGACAAAGGACACCATAAAGTCATTCTTTTCTTGTAATGCACGCTTTAGGGTAGAAAACCTCGGTCAAATGACCTATCAGGGCTCTCCTCTCATTGTATTGGCCTTATCCAACTGTATTAACCACTTGTAGGCAACCCACAGAAAAATAGGAGTTCTTTGGTGGAGACAGAGTATTTGTCTTTTGGAGAGTTCATACACTCGGCTCTAAAAAACAGCAACAAAATCCACGTTGCTTTCAGTAATAAGGCTGAAAGAACTAACTTTTTTTTTTTTTTTGCCATAGCAACAGGACTAGGGGAACAATTATTTTCCTTAGAATTGTAAAGGAGGATTAATAATTACCAAGTAAAGAGGAAAGGGGATTTGTCACAGCATAGCGAGGATAGCCACAGCTAAGCTTATAATGAGCAGACTGCAAAAAGAAAATGTTCAAATGAAGTTCTATGAGTTCTCATTATAAATGGTGACTGATTAACGACATTGCATTTCATTAAATTTATGAATTGTACTTGTTACACAACACATCACTAATAAATAACGGCTGATGGATTAATAGTGCTGCTCTCCATCAATAGTTTCATGATGTCTTTTCACCAGAATTAACTGTTGCCAAGAGAAAAATCAACTGACCCCTAGCAATGCTCATGAAGTAGCACAGCTTAATCAGCTCATCCTAGAAAGGAGAAGGAATCCAGAGTTACCACATGAAATCTTGACCCAACATTCAACTCCTGACACTCCAGAGATAGAAAGACTATGATTTTTACCTTCTCCTTGTCTTATTACAGGTGTAAGCACAGATACATTGTAGAAAAAGTGAACAGATGTCTGCAGAGTGCTGGAGATTCTAAAGCTGCTCAAGAGCTTTCCGGACCCGCAGTATTTCTTCCACCCACCCAAAACTTGCTTGCAATTCCAAGTTTACATGCTAATAAGAGTAGTTAAAACTCTTTTTAAATTGTTTATTTATGTGTATGAGTATCTTGCCTGAATGATTTTAAGTCGACTACTGTCATACAGTGCCCTGAGAGGCCAGAAGAGGGCGCTGAATCCCCTGGAACTGGAGTTATAGATGGTTATTAGCTGCCATGTGGGATCTGGGAATCCAACCTAGGACCTCTACAAGAACAACCAGTGCTTTTAGCAGCTGAGACATCTCTCTAGATCCAGCGTTTAAGACTTTTATCTGAAAGGTCTCTCAAAGGCTCCTGTGATGGGGGTTTGGGCCTATGCAGCAGTGTTTGGAGGTAATTAGATCATGAGGGCTCTAATCTATTCTACTGATGAAAATAAAAGTTAATGGCATGATTAGGAGGTTATGGAGACTGTAGGAGGTGGAGAGAAGAGGAGGTAAGTAACTGGAGTGAACCCTTGAAGAGTATTTCTTATTCTCGCCCTTTGGCCTCTGTTCCTCTCCACCCTCCCACTCTCCTCCCTCTTCCTGTCGTTCTTACTCTTCTCTTTTTCACTCAGCTATCATGTAGTGAACAGCTTTGCTCTGCCATATCCTCTACTTATGTTGAGAATGAACTGAAATCTCAGAAACAGCAAGCCAGAATAAGTCTTTCCTCCTTTAACTTAATTTTCTCACACATTTCGTCACAGCAGTGGGAAGCTAACATAATGTGCTTTCTCTAAGCAAAGAATACTACATTTATATTGTCCTGTCAGTATCAAATATATAGTGTACAGCCTGGGGTCAGCATAGGTTTCAGTAGTTACACTGCTAGAAAGTCCTTGTAAGAGGCATTTCCTACTGGGTCAGGCCTCTACTGCAATGGGAAAGATGCTTTCCACTTTTGCTTAGTAATACATGATGGGATGTCTAGTATATGGTGCTCATATACAAGAGGTATAGCCTTCTTCATGAGCTCTTGGGCTCTCTCCCAGTCTAGGAACCAATATTTCTAGACTATCCTTTTAGAGACATGAGGTAGAAACTGCCAGTCTCTTAAGGCCTGAGCCTGGGAGTTGGCACAGCATCACATCTGTTTTTTTTGCTGGATAGAGCGCTCAGGTGCCAGGGATGAGAACACAGACCCCACTCTCAAAGGAAAGAGTTTCAGAGCATTCAGGTGCTGCATTTTAAAACTACCGCATGAGCCTGGATGCCACATATTTACAGAGGATCGCATGGCCACCTTCCCTCCAGCAGTCTTAGCCAAACCTCATGGTCATCTCCTACTGTTATGTCTTTGATGCTCTTCATGGCACCACCGTTTGAACGCAGTTTGTGTTTGTTTAACTGCCTAATTTCCACCTTACTACCTATTCAGTATGTAATTTCTACGAGGGTGGGGACATGAAGCGGCTAGCTCTTCACTACATCTATACATTAAGTCCTCGAAAAACAGTCAAGTTACTGGGTGGATAAATACATGAAATATTTTATTATGTAATTCCTCCAGCAGATCAAAATAAAGATTAGAAAGCACTCACCACTGATACCCAGCCCCAAGGTTTCTTTTCTAATTTGGCTCTCTCATTATTACTATCCTTCAACTAACCTGCAAGTGTAATTACTTTATCACCGACTTCACACATGAAGTCAGAAGTCAAAACTCCCTAGAATGAAGGCAACTGCAACTGAGCAGTTTATGGAAATTCACCAATATCCTGTCACACAAATTCCTAGCTCTGACATGAAAAAATTGGATTAGGAAATAGCTAGGAAAGAGATATTCATGAAGGTGTAGCTTTCCGAGTACAGAAAAGAAAATGTCTTGGCGTATTTGTTGCTGTCTGCAGTTATAGAGTTATTGGGAAGCAAACAGTCGCAGGGCAGTAGTAATTCGGAGAAAATGGGTAGAGTGACTTATTGCCTGTTGGTCCAGAGCCTGCAAATCTGTTTTCGAAAGTGCAGACCGGATAAAGCTACAGAATAATGTGCTGCTTTTTACCTGCTCCAGAGTCCTTTATTGGATCCCAGGAGGGAAACCTGAGCGAGAAGAAGAATAAAAGAAATTCGAAAGCCTGGTTCTGTATGTCGTAAGCTGGAAGCAACAGGATAGATATGCACCAGGCTTCAATTTTCATCAGAAATTAGTGACACGTCTCCTTTAATGAGGGCAGACCTCACTATGACTGTGTAACTGGATTTCTTTTAGAAGGAAATAAAGTCAATTAAAATCCTTGCATTTAGGATGGGAAGCAATTCACAGTCTTTTATTAGCAGCACAATGGTGCTGTTTTCCTTTGTTACCAAGACAGCAATTAACAGGCTTCTAATGGGCACAAAGGTGGGTGACAAGCAAAACTGGCTGTTAAGAAGGTGGCTGTGTTCAGCCCTCTTCACAGAGAAGCAGACATCTAAGGTTCTCAGGCTTGGTCACAGTCTTCTTTCACCAGTGAGTGTTGCACTAACTGGGCTTCATAATGAATCAAAGTGCTAAGATAAATGACCATTGTGTGTTTGGCCCGAAAGAGAACATCTGTATCACATCCTCCAAGTCCCTGGGAGCATTGTGGAAGAGGGTGTGGAAGGACTATGAGAACAGGCAGCTGGGGAAGACGGAAGAGAAGCTCTGTCTTGCCGATGTGTCATTGATGTTGTAATTGCAAATACGCAGCAGCTGTGACCACCTGCACAGAGACCTATGAAAGAAGAAAGAAAGAGAGAGAGAGAGAGAGAGAGAGAGAGAGAAAGAAAGAAAGAAAGAAAGAAAGAGAGAAAGAAAGAGAGAAAGAAAGAAAAAAAGAAGAAAATAGGGAATGAGGGACATGAGGTAGGAGCAGGCTGAGCAGTTGGGAATAAGGAGGTTGCTGTAAACAGGAGAGGGCGGAGGAAGAGTGCTGAAGGGCTGAAAGCGATACTGCATTTTTATACAAGTATGAAATGGCCAAAATAAATACAGGATCTTCTCTGTGCTGTCAGCATGAATGGGCTGACTTGTCTCTAGTCACTGGTCGTAGGCTGTTGATTGAAAAAAGAGTGGTGTTTTCCTGGTACCTCTCAAGTATTAATAAGATAAAACACTGAAGTTATTTCTGCAAAAGAAAAGTGATTTTGGAAGTTCTGGTTGTTGTATAGTTCCACCTGGGAGTTTTGGTGATTATGTTTAAGTGTTGTATATTGTAATATATATCGATTTTAGTTCTGATTCTATTTTATGTGTGATTTTACTTTCTGATTTAGTTTCAACAAAAATGGGTTTGGCCTCAGGATAGGAAAGAAATGTTTACTGGGGAATTGGTGACATTTTTCTCAGGTAGTAACTGAGACTAATAGAAGTAGAAATCGGAGGAGTGTGTGTTCAACATCTGTGAGGAAGGCAGGGGAAGAGGTAGGACTTCCGGAACACACACAGCAGGGCGAGTGCTCAGGATGGATGCCTGATAGGACCAAGCAGATCTCTTTCTCTTACCCTTTGTCCTAGAATTAATTTCACCACTGGTCTGGTTTGCCAGTCTGCAATGCTGTGTCACCAAGGTCATCATCTTCTTATCTTTTCTGAAGATGAGGCAGTAGATGTACCATTTATTTCTCTTTTCTCTCTTATAGTCATTATTTTATTGTTGTTGCTTTTCATTTCTGGTTTAGAGTGAATTTTTGGCTCACTAATGGACATATTGAGCTTCTATTAGGTAAATAGAACTAAATTTGGGGTTAGAATTGAAAAGACTTTACAGAAAACTACAGACTTGATTGATACTCATAAAAAGAGACAGGGAGAAGTCATGATTATATACTCAATGAAGATGGTCAGATAGAGTGAGTTCAAGAGTCTAGTTATGATGAAAAGGGAAACAGGACAAAGAGTTAAAGGAAGCTTGTTTAGAAGGGAAAAAGAAGCATGTGCTAGGTCAGCACAGTGGAAAGCAAGATTGTATTCACTGTCACATTCTGTGAAGAGGTTCAAGGAGGCTGGAGGATGAGAAGGGCTAGTTGAATTTGATTTCGAGCATACTTTTCTGGATTTGGAATTGCCCAAAATGACATGAGATAGGAATAGCCATGGTGCAGACGTTTAAAAGGAACTAAGCATTTTAAGAACCTAGCAGATTCTTGGGAGCACATCTATAAATTTTTATGTAAGACAGCACCCCACTGACATACACATGTCTACATGCAAGTGCCTGTACAATACAGGCATATATATATACACACACACGGATACCCAACATGCAAATGTGCAAAGCTAACAAAACAGGGAAGATGTGTGCTCTTCTTTGTTTTGGCTTTCTGTTGCTGTGATAAATCACCATGACCAAAGGTATTTGGGGGCAGAAAGGGTTAATTTGGCTTACAGGTTACAATCCATCAACAAGAGAAGTATGTAAAATTATTGATATAAAGTCAACACTTGAATGAGAGAAGGGCGATGTAAATAAAGTAAACAAAAGTTGGTCATGGTGGTACACACCTTTAACCCAGCACTTGGGAGGCAGAGGCAGAAGAATCTCTATAAGTTAAAGACCCTACTTTAGTAAGTTCCAGGAGAACTGAGGCTACACAAGGAAACCCTGTTTCAGCAAATATCCTGCCACAAACTTTGCCCATTGGCTAGACTATAATAGGCTCATCTCCTTTAAGATGGGGTATCCAATTATACTTTTCTGGGTAGCCAATAAGATTCAAGGATCCTTCTGCTTCTCTCAGTATTATAAGCCCCTGCCAGTGTGCTAGAAACTTATATATGAATTTTGGAACTTTAATTCAGATTCTCATGCTAGAGAGGCGAGCACTTTACTGACTGTCTCCCCAATGCGCTGATTTTTTAAATTTATTTTTTATTTATATCTCAAGTTAGGCTCACTTGAGAATCTTTACAGAAGGCCTTTCTAACTTAGGCTATATTGTTTACCATTTCATAGGCTGTGTGATACACACAGTTGTTACCTTATAACTAGACTGGACTGAGATTCCTTGGTTATTTTTACTTTGCCTTTATTTCTAAAGATTAATGTCACTAGAGTAGACCTTGAGCAATGATCCAATCCAGCCTTTTATTTCTATCTGTACAGTATGTAAGGATCCATACTGAGCAGTGTTAAAGTTTATAGTAGAAAGAAAATATCTCAGTGCTTTATTATGGTGTGTTTTGTAATAAAGTTCCCAACTATCTTAAAATCAGGACAAACATTGAAATAGAATTTTTATATGAAGGCATCTTCCATACCAATTTATTTATTATTTAATTAGTTTTAGTTTTTGAGATGGTATTGCTATGTATATAGCCCTGGCTAACCTCAGACTTAATATTCTCCTGCTTTTACCTTCGAAGAGCAGGGATTATAGATAAGAGCTAGCATACCTTGCCATAGCAAATTATTAATAGAACCAACAGCTCCTGATAAAGGCTCTACAGACTTATCTGGAGAGCATAATGCAGACGAAGATAAGGTAGATCATTTTCCTCTGTGTACTAAAGTTGCAACCCAGAATTAGAAGTAACTAGAAATTCTACTTCACATAAAGGGCAGCAACCTTTCCAACTGCATGATTAAGGAACTGTGTGTGAAGTCATGATGCTAACAAGAATTTTTATAATACTTTTTGGTTCTGCCTCTAAACAAATGCTAATATGAGGTATCATATAGACCTCCCGTTCATTCAGTTTTGCTCACTGGCAAGGGAGGGGAGGTCTCATTTACAGTATGATGTCCAGGTGTATTACAGGAAAACAGTTTCTTGGAAGATGATATTCAATCTAAGTTTCCTAGGAACACAATAATCCCCTATCAGAAAGGTCTGCATAGCAACAAATGATGGTCCATTCCATTAAGGTGACTGAAAGAATAATGGTGAAAATGTCTTTCTGCTCAAAATTCCAAGTTTTCTAAAGGATTATTTCTAGGTTAAATAATAATAACAACAACAGTAATAATCCATTCTGGGAGTGTTCATGTACCTTGTTCTCTGACTAATTATATGAATAGATTCTACAATCTCTTGAGGAAAAAAAAAAAAAAGAACTTTAAAAGTTACCTCTTTGGGTGCTGGAGAGATGGTTCAGAGGTTAAGAGCACTACTTCCCTTACAGAGGATCTGCGTTTAGTTCCCAACACCCATGACTGGTGTCTCACAACCACTTTGTAACTCCAGTTCTAGGAGGATCCAAAGCTTCTCGTCTCCACTGGCGCCTAGAGTCATGTGCACAGACACATACACAGATTCACATACATACACATAATTTAAAATAACAAAAAATCTTTCAGAAATTTATCTCTTTGGTTCTTAGATGGTATCTTCTAGGTAGGTATTCAAGTATTCTAATGAATGATAGACTGGACACAAAAAGACGAAATTATATAGAGAGTGTGAGCTATATGAATTGCAAACTTCTTACAACAGACCAAAATATTTGGTTAAAAGTGATAGAAACTGATCTTAAAAATCAGAACTTATTAGTTTACTCAATTGACAAATCAAAAGGTAGGTTGTCCTAAAGAACTCCATGGTCAGTGAACAGCTATTTTCATACACTGCTGGTAGAAATGTAAAATAGTAGTAAATCCACTTTGGAAAATAGTTTGACAGTTTCTTTTAAGCAGAACATGACCTAGGCATGTCATTCCTGAGTGTTTACCCAAGTGAGAAGAAAAATTGTGAACACACATTCTTCTTTTTATTGAAGCATTTTTCATAATTATGCCAGTCTAGAAACACCCCAAATTCACCTCTGTGTGGGAACGGGCAAACACATTGTGGGCTATCTATGTGATAGCATAGTACTCAACAGCAGAAGGAATGAACTGCAAAGGGAAATAAAATCTCAAGTGCATTGGTCTTCAGGAAAGGGCCATTCATCTAAACCACTGGTGCTCAAACATTAGCTTACTTTATGATCCCCTAGAGAGCTTGTTAAACAGAGGCTTCAGGTTCATGTCCTAAGCCAGGGATATTGGATTAGTAAGGCTGGGATGTAGACTGAAATTCTACAGGTCTAACAAATTAGCAAGTCCCTGGTGATATGGACATTGTTGGTACAAAGTGCAGACTTGAAAAAAATCACTGCTCCAAACCATAATAAAAAATTTCATCACTAGCTATCCTAAATGTATATGTTTCTGCAGGCTTATTTGTTTGTTTTCTAGTATGGCTCTACCAAGAAAGAGTTTGACTAAGGCCCAGTATCACCGTTGAGGCCTACCTTAATGCTACTATTGTAAACAAAAATAATAAAATTAAGTAGCTATTGATATGCTTATATAGGTCTTAGAACTTCAGCTATTTAAAAAATAGTTCTTCCATGAAGTTGATGGATATAACAAATTGTTCCTTAAAATCATACTTAAAATTCTTAATAGTAAGAAGACTGCTTTTCTAAACAAATCATTTGTATTTTTCTAGTTTTTCCATTTAGAAAAACAATGAATATTCGTGTATTTTTACAAATTTTGGACCAGATTATTTAAACCATGTTTATTTCACATCCTACATGTATCCTTATACAAGTCCTATAACAATGGGAAGTCTTGTTGGATGCCCAAGCCTGTCAGAGTTTACAGAAATTATTTTGATTTTGTCAGTAAAGTTTCTAATTTCAAGAGATCAAGAACCATAAATAATAGTTTGAGCATATTTTCAGCATTATTTGCTTAAAGTCCTTCTAATATATTCCTTATAGAATAATGACTGTGTCAAGGAGTCTGAATAATAATTTTCCTTCCTTGATAAATGCTAGGTCTGAATATGAAGACAATTTCACCAGTTCTGTGGAGTTTTAATTTCCAGAAAGAACAGGTATAGCAAAGATCTACTCCTATCTCCCAGACTTTTGAAGCACATCTCGTCTGGCCGTGGGTTCTTGCCATTTTTCTTTCTCATTAAAACGTAAAATAGAAACACACAGAAATTCAGAGTTCCCAAAAATGACTGTGGCCAAAAGATAAACATTCCTGTGCATTGCGTGAGTCTGGATTAGACACATGGCTCTTGAACACGTGACACTCCTGAGAGCCCCACTTCCGTGGTCTGTTGCTACCTATAACGACTTAATTGATAGTTATTCTTCCTCACTTTCTTCTGATTACATGGCCTTTGAGGTATTTGTCTGTATATTTTCATTCATGTTTTACATGTGTTTTGGTAGCAAGCCCACGTAGAAGCTCTGAGGTTTCCATACAAGACTTTTATTGGAGAATTCATTGGAAGCCCCCATGTGGGGCTTAAAGGACAGAGTGAAGCTGAAGAAGAGTTAGGGGTTGCGATGCAGTGGCTACCGTAATCTCAGCTAAACCTCAGTGGCATTCTGGACTTGAGGTCCTGCAGAAAGGCAAGACAGCAGAGGACATTCTCAAGGGAGGGATTCAGTGTCACTCCACGAGCTTCTGCTGGACCAGAGTTAGGAAAGTGAAGCTTCCTGTTGAGAGTATTGGATGTGCTCCAACATCCTCCACAGCCGCACGCTGTTGTGGGGACAGAGCTCCATTTCTCCACCAGTTTCTGGAAGAAAATCTATGCAAAGTTTTTATGACATAAGCAGGTTTGGGACTGGCAGGGAATGATCTTTCCAGAATTTTCTTCTTTCTCTGTTTCCCAGTTCTGTTCTCACTCTCTCAGTGTCCGCCTTCCTCATCTTTTATGCAAGTGAAGTGAGAAGTGAGGCCTTTTCTCTCAGAATTTGAGCCTTGATCCTGAGAAGGTGAAGGACATGAAGCTTGTCCTCTTTGAACACATCTGTCCACCCAGTCCCTCCACTTTGCTGGGTAGAAGTGAACATTCCTTTAGTGTGGCCCCAGAATTTTCTGTTATGTGAAACATAATTTTATTCTTTTACACTTAGGCTTGCAAACCCTTGTGCTCTGTGCTCGTGAATGTGCCCACAAACAAAACAGGTCATCTTTGGCCATACCTATCCTTCATGCTCAGAGCCTGCACACTTCCTTTGAGACCAAAACACTTAAGTATGTATTAGTTTCTTACTGTTGATATAACAAATTAACCTAAATTTAGGGCATAACATGGACACCGAGCTACTTGCTTTTAGTGTTGGGAGTCCATAGTGAGGAATGGGTTTCATTGGTCTAAAACCAGGTGGCAGGTCTGGGTGTCTTGCTGGATCTAGTCAATAATTTGCTCTTTCACTTTTAAAACCAGCCTCTACAGGAATTCCATAGAGTTCTTTCCATCTCTAAAGTGAGCAACAGTCGATCAGGGCTTTCTCCCATCACAACACAGGGACTTTCAGTCTTCTGTCTCCTTTTCATCCATATTTAAGTACCTGTGATGACATTGCCTACTAGACAATCTATGACATTTTATTTTAAGGTGGGTAAAGTGGAATGATCAGTCATCTTAATTCTACCTGCAGACTTTTTTTTTCTTTCTTGACATAGGGTTTCACTGTAGCCTTGGCTGGCCTGGAACTCACTATGTAGACCAGACTGGTTTCACACTCACAGAGCTCTCTCTGATTCTGGGATTAATGTTATACAGCATCATGACTGGCCCCACCAGTAATCTTAATTGGTGTTTCTTACATGTAAGAACAAAAAGAAAGTTTTCATCTCACCCTCTGTAAGTCTGCTGGAACTAGTTGACAGTATACAGATTACTGGACGAAAAGGCACACAGATTTATTAGTGGTTATCAATATAGGAATCATTTAAGATGTGAAAATTCAAGTGTCAAAGGGTTGAAGCTTAAATAATTTCTTCACAGAATAGAAGGAAATAGGGGAATGCGAGAAACTTTAAGGAGTAAGAAAAATTATGTTTAGAAGCTAGAACAATGTTTCTCTCAACTCCCTGTGAATTATCTACAAGGTAAGAGAAAAATGAGCACTGGACTTTGGCTGTGAGTAAAAGTTGCCCTATTTTGAAGGAAGCCTCTTAGAGCATCTCCGAGCTAGTCTTAGCAGATGGAGAGTATGTAGGGGTTTGGGGTCTTCTTTGGTAGTTGATCTTCTCTGGCTGGCAATTTCATGAGATTCCAGGGAAAGGGCTTAAGACATCTGCATTTCTCTTGTTTAATATTTTATTTATTATTTTTATTTTATGTGTAAGAATGCAATGGCTGAAGGTATGTACATGCATGCATGTCCACGGAGGTAAGGATAGGGTGTTGGATCCCCTGGAACTGGAGTTGTAGATGGTTGTTAGCTGCCACTGTGGGTGCTGGGAACCAAACCCGGGTCCTCTGCAGGAGCAATCAATGTTCTTAACCACTGAGTTACCTCTACAGCACCAACAACTGCATTCCTCTTAGAGGTAATTTCTTAGCCAAATAAGTGTTTGGTGGAAGAAAGAGGAAAAGTTTAGAGAGAATTTGAAAGACTTCCAATTTCCTGTAATTTCAAGCACTTTAGTATTTTTAAGTGTAGAACTTCAGTGTATCGTTTTCTGAGCTCTGACATGTATCAAGTAGCATAGACACAATGTAGGCGTCAGGCTGTGCCCTGCCTAACTCACTGGTAGTTGTTTAGAACAGTGGCTTTCAGGATGTGTTGTGCTCCAGTGACTCTGTTTCATAAATAGCAGTTTGAACCAATCTGAGTGCAAATTCTGATGCAGGAATGATACCATGTCTTGTGTGAGTGTGTAAACACACACCATCTGTCGAGTACAAACAATGAGGGACAGACTGGTAATAAAATGTACTTATTCAGATGAAATATCACCACCTATGATCTTTTCAAATGAAGTCAGAAACACATGAACATAGAGTATATATCAAAACCATAGCCAAAAGCAGGGCCATAAACTTCCAAACTCAATGAATAATGTTAACCCCTCACCTGGATCACATCAGGGCATAGTGGAGCCCACTGATCAGCATCAGACCATCTGCTGTGTGCCACAGACTCCATGGGTGACAAACTCCAACTCTGTCCCTTGGGCTTCAGCCCAGCATGCATGATCCCTTATTTAATTTGGGACATGGGACACTCAAATTATTGTTTGTCCAGACTTGGCTCTAACTTTGAATTAGCTTTGTGTCTGGAACTAGCTCTGTGTCTTGAACCTAATTTCTGACTGGATTTGTTGATATCTTATGGAAATACCTGCAGTGGCTCTCTGCCATGGTTCTCTCTCTGCACTGGTCTCTCTTTAAACCTCGTAACCATTTAGTAGTCATTTGTCAGCACATCTATTTTCATAAGTGTAACATATGACCTGAGACTTAATATTTGTAATTGAGACTAGAGTAAAAGAATCTATAGTCACCAACAGCTAAAGCTACAAAGAGAAGTCAGTCATACTCGGTGAATTAAAGCCAACAACATGGCTTGCGATTTTACTATTATTTGGTAAATTCTGACACTGGAAAGACACATACATATCTATCCATGTTTCTGGCACATCTCACTCATCACACACAGGTTTTAAGAATGAGGAAGTCATCAAAACTCAAGAGCCAAGCCAACCTGATTCACCTTGAGTGCAGACTCACAATTAGTGAGTGTATCAGAGCCAGTTAATGGTGAAGGGATGCTCTAGAAGGAAAGCAGTTTGAACTGTAGACTGGGAGGTCCACACATGTGCGTGAAAGATCCCCCACAGCATGAAACATACTTAGGTAGAATCAAGGACAGCAAGCCACCAACCTGCTCTATTTGACTTTTCCCTTGGGGGTCTGACAGCATTATAGTTAGGTCCACACCACTAAAAGGCAAAAGGAGATATTGTGCTCAAAGACTAATTGACATGTAAAGTTAAATCCTCAATATTCTTCGATATTTCTGAGAAATTAACATGAAAGATGTTTCTGTTCTTTTACTGAATTTTATTTTACTTCCTAGGGTGGCTGGAATTATTTCTGGAATAACATGGGGACTAAGCAGAGAAAGTTTTAAATTTTACTGGAAATTACCTTTTTTATGCATACAATCTCAGAGATGGAACTGTATTCACTTGTAATTTCACTCACCTAATGGATAACTAGGAGAAAGAGGCCTCTTTGTGGTTATCTTATTCTGAAAATCTGAGACACTATGAAAAACAAAATCTGTTAGGCCTTCTTTGAATTTATGTAACATTTCCAACTTAATGGCAAGCATCCACAGCCAGCTAGTGGAATGGTTTTGACTGTACAGTCTGGTGTGGATCCTCAGTACTTCTGAATTGTGTCAGCCTGAGGAACCACACAAGCATGTCTAAAGTGACAAGAATGTAAAAAGAAAAGGCAGCAAATAGGCTGATTTTGGTGTTAAATGACAAGAATGTGGTCCTCCAAGTAGTCTCTGGAACTAGAGCACCTGAAACCCCATGTCTCTAAGAATTTGACAGCTGTAATTTAAATATGAGTTGAAAGCTTATTTGGTAGGTCTTGTGACTGGACAATACTTAACCAAGGTACAATAACCAAGCCTGATATTAACCTTCTTAAATCTTTGTTTAATTTTGTTATTTATCTTTCTTAGTGTTGTTCCTTATGACTGGGCTAAACAGATACCAGCATGAAACCTTAACTTTTAAGATTTTATTGTTTAAGGATGGTTGAAACACAACCATAGGAAAACATATTTCATAAACTTAATAGTAAATCTCACACACATGTACTTTAATTAGAGTTATACTACATGGGATAATAACGCTTATATCACATGGGATAATACTTTCCCCCCAAGAACTGTAGACTAGCTAACAAAACTGTCTGTCAGTGCCAAGCTTGGGAAATCTCCCTTCAAACTGTTAAGTCAGGATAGTCAAAGAGACTCCCAAAGAAATATTGCTATTGCTATTGCCCTGGGTTGCTTCCCAGAACTTGAAAGTAAGACCCTATTGCCAAAGACACCAAAGAACTTGAAGGTATATACTTGGAACTGACTTGGAAGGCTTCTTCCTGAGGACAGTTCTCATAACATCAGTAGACTGCCAAGGGAGAAAAGCAATTACTAGTTGTACCCAGCTGTGAAGCACCTATAAACCACAATGACTGACCAGTAAGATCTCTCCAGTGGTATAATAGTGGCACTATCTTGGGAGTATATAACAGCTGACTACTTGGACTTAAGGCCCACAAAAAGGACAGAATTTGTCTCTGGCAATAGAATACTAGCCAAGTACCCATGACCGGAAATGTCATAGACTCTAGAGGGAAACCAACTACTGCCATTTCCCCAAAGCAGTATATTTTCTAAATACTTATCTGTAAATCCTTAGATAAGCATAGTTTTCACCCTCATTAAAGATGTTTCCTTTTGTAAGAGATGGAGGCTACTTCAGAAATCCACAACTGAACACCTGGTCGAAATTCAAAGAGTAAGTGATGGTAGAATGCCTAGCCCCAACTGATATATCTAAAATTAAACCCCGTATACCTAAGGCTCAGGGCACACCGTGGAAGAGAGGGCAGAAAGGTATAAGAGAGAGAGAACCAGGATGTTGCTGCTAGATAGTGTCTTCTGGATGAAACATGAAGGCTGCATCCATGGAACTCCACAACATGATTCCCTAATCAAGATTTGCATAATGGAAATACAAGTTGACATGCCAGTTTGTATGGGAGAAATTTTACAAGGTCCCACCTCTAGATGAAACATTATAGGCAATCAGTGGACACTGAGAGAGAGAGAATCAGTTTTCTCCAGGAATGAGCTCCATGATAGGTTATCCAATCCCAAGTAGTCAGCCCTAAATGCATGTACATAATATTTCCATTTAATGAACTCAGTAAGTTCTTTATGCATATATACACACATGTATATATGTAAAGTAAAATAAAAACTAAGAAAAAATTCATAAAACTAAGAGGGAGTGGGGCCTATGTGGGAGGATTGGCAGCAGGGAGAGTGGGGGATAGAAATGATGTAAATACAGGACACGCAGAAATTCTCAAAAAACAAAGAGTTAAATTACAAAAACCCCAGATAAATGAATAATGAACATATGTTACATATACAAAATAGAATTCTCTTCCTCTATCAAGGAAAATAACATTATAACATTTGCAGAAAAGTCAATAGATCTGGAAATTATCTCACAAATAAATAAATAAATATTATATATATGCATATACACACATATGGTGTGTTCATATAGTTCATCAAACTAGAAAGGGAACCATGGCAGGGGAGAATGAGGTTCTGAGGGAGGGAGAAGGTATTAAACCCTGTGTGACATGAAAACAGAAAGCAGGGAAAAGGGTTTGTGAGTTCAGAGGAAAAGGGGAGAAACAGCAGGGAGAGAAATCTGCCCAAACACTAAGTCTGCAAAATGCTATGAGGAAAATTCACACTTTGTATACTAATTAAAAAAAAGTAAAAAAGAAAATAAAGGCTGTAAGTATTTCTTTTATTGTTATTATTAGTAGGAGGGCAGACATGTGCATGCCTCTGCATGTCTGTCACATATACATGTGGAGGTTGTGAGAACTGGTTCTTGCCTTCTACCTTGTTGAGGAGCGGTTTCTCCTGCTTCTGAAACTGAGCTGTGTACTCCAGGTTACACAGCCTTTAATTCTCCTACCTCTGTGTCCCATCTTGACAGCTATAAGAGTGCTTAGAATTACAGATGCATTCTACCTTGTCCAAATTATCTGGCCATCTGGCTAATTCCATGCAACATTGCCTTTTTGACTCTTAATCTCAATGTCCCTGTGGTCAGGAAAGTTTGTTCCTTGCACTTCATTCCCTGTTCTTCAGCTTTCTTAGAATGCTTAACTAAAACCCTCCCACACTGTCATCTCAACCTTTCCCAGGAGCCGGAACTAAAGCAAGTCTCATGCACACACACAACACCACAAGTTGGTTGATTAATTGACAAAAAAGAAATTCCAAACAGGTGGTCATAAAAATGATTCATACCGGCCATAAGTACCTTTATTTAACCTAAAACATAAAAATTGACATTCATTCACCAAACTTTGATGTAAAGCAAGGTCTTTTCTGTAATGCTAGATCTGTTAATTGCCTTGACATGTTATATTTCTTAAGAAATAACACTTTAATGCATCCCCTAAGATTCCTGACATCTTTCTCTACATAGAGGCAAGAATTAATGGCTGTTGAAGCAATCTGTTTGAGGAAGCTTTTGTAGTTGCTGCAATTTCTCCCAAGCTTTCTGAGCCACACCCAGTTCAGTGACACGTGTCTGTTGACTTGCTTGTATCAAAGCATTCCGAAGTATTAAACTTCATTTTCATTGAAACAATCTTCTTCATGTATTTACGTGTCATTGATGTCCATAAATTCAACTTACACATCACTTATTTGCTTACAGAACTATCACAACAATTATGACACCAATATATTTGGTAATAATTGCAACTGATTCCTTGTAAGCATGGGTGCCTTTGGGAAGAACAGAATCCTGCTGGAGTACAAGAGAGAAGCTGAGGAATCGCTCCTTGGCTCACTGTGTCATCTGCAACTTTGATGCCTTTGTCCCACAGATACCCATGTCTCTCTTTCTGAGGGACGTCTGAAAATGCTGTGGAGTTTAGCATACTCTGGAGCCACCCCCAAGGAATGAGATACAAGTGCTGATGGATAAATGCTCCAGTTTTCTGTCTTTGAGATGGATTGTACATAGTCCCCTAACTTCCTATGGTCACCTGCCCAGTAACAGCCCTTTAGTGGCTTCTTTCCTTATAGCTTCCTTTGACATTTTCTCTAGGGTTACCCTGCTAATAAAAATCTTGCACCCAAATCTTTGACACTAGATCTTCTTTTGAGGAAACCCAAACTAAGAAATTAAGACATTAATAGATCATATGCACAGAAGTGAGAGAACAGATAGGATGAAGGGGTTAAGTGTAAGCCATGGAAGCCATCTCTACCATCTGGGGGATCTAGCTTTGTCTCTTCATGTTGTTAAGCAATTTCTATCCCCATATTCATATATACATGGTCCTTCTTTATAACTGACTTTTTGTGTTCTATGTTGCGAGCCCTAGTAGGCATTTGCAAGGAATGTATTCTGACTTTCTGGCTGAGACAAGAGTCTGCCATTGTCTCATCTCCTTGCTCTTGGTTCTCTAGGTCCCTCTCCTCTTGAAAACTCCATTGCCCTGGATTTACAAACTCGCCTCTTGGTTTGTTTATTGACAAATTCTTTCTCTTGAATTTTGTTTCCTATCCTAATTTCTAACTCTGTTTAACCTAGCCCTTCTAGTCATTTGTGGTTTGAAGTCCTTGCTGTAAGAATCCATCACTTTGCCTACACTCCTGCACTCGACTTAAGGCTTGGAATTTCAGCTCTGCTTCTCTCTCCCTCTGTTTCTCTCCTGTGCACATCCTTCACTTCAGCTATCTTGTATTATAGTCTTCAGGCCCATCTCTCAGTCTCTCAGTATGGACACTAGGTAGCATTTAAAATGTGTGCCCTTCTGAATATTTTCCTTATCAATCTAACTTCCCACCACTTAGAGCCATCTAAATGTTTTTCTTCAAAGATACACAATATTGAATTAATGCTCTTTCAGAAACAGAACAAAACTATTGTACTTCCTCTCTCCCTTTCTTAAGAACAAGTGTTTAGATTGTGAAGTGATTGAACTACACTCCATTCTCTATTATTAATGGAAAATTGGCCATAAATTGCTGAGGCGTGACTAGCACATTTCCCAACACAGCTGCAAATGCTTTATGCTGGATCACTTTTGATTTCTTAGAATAAAAGAAGAAAACATTTCAGAGCTGGCACGTCTTTAAACAAAGCCATGTGTCACTCTCAACAGAGAACAACTGCTCTCAAGAAAAAGCCGATTGAAAATAGTGCCACCTTCAGCCAAGGCTGTTTCTTTGGAGCATGCGTGATTGTTTTTTATGGTATGGTGGATTTCACTGCAAGCTTTGAGAAGGTAGCCATTAAATATTTTTCTTACTCTTCGTAAAAAACGAACCTAAAATTCATATATGCTGAATAAGTGTTCTGTAATTAATACACAACAATCCATAATATGTTACCATTATTTTGAAAGCATATTACATTTTACACAGCTTCTTTACCCATAAATTATCCATTATAATCTTTCAAATATCTTAGGAAAGCATGTATTTGTATTCCCATTTTATAGATGAAGGTATTTGGAAAGATTTGTTGATATGGTCAAGGACAGAATGTATTAAAAAGACACTTGAGACATTCCTCAACTTTCTTCATTCAACACAGTGCAATGTACAACTAAGTTTTAGAGAACAAGAGACTGCAGAGTTCCAGTCCCTAGATAGAACTCCTGTATTAAGCCTCATCTACCCACAGCTCAAGGACCATTGCAGAAGAGAGGGCAGAAAGATCATAAGAGCTAAGGCTGGTGCATGAACATAAGAAAACAGAAGCTTTCTAGAAACTTATTCATATGAATTTTCAGCAATGCTGACAGCATGTAAAAGACCCATGCTGACTCAATCAGACAAAAACCCAGCATGGAGCAGGGGAAATGGGCAGCAGTCCAAGGAACTATTGGCAAAGTGAGGGATAGTAGATCTTCTTTAAAAGAATGACTCTAGATAGGCAGACTAGACTCCAGTGAATGAACTTGCACTGCGGGACACCTGGAGAGAAATGCTTGACCAGATAGGACTGAACATATATGACAGAATATCAGAAATCGGATGGGGAGAAGACATGGGGCGTGGGGAGGCGGGGCGTGGTCTAAATTTGATTAAGACACATTACATGAAATGTACAAAACTCAATAAAAATATTAAAAATGAAAAAAGACACGAGTTTGTTCAGTAGATACTTGTCTCTTTTCTCTCTCCAAATCTTCCCTCCTCCTGGGGCCATTCCTCCCTCAGGAAACCATTTCTTCCTGATTCAAGGTGAAAGTCACGTGGTAGCTGTTACACACTGAGCCCTGTTGACATTGGTCTTCAGTGCATGTGATTTGTGCATTAAAAAGTGTCCCAGTGAGCAACTTTTTCTAGTATGAGACAATAAAAGAACATATGTCCTTATCAGGTACTGAACTTCCTGTTTCTTCTCTGACTTATGTCTGGTCTCATGAAAAAGTGATGCAGTTCATGAGACTGCAGCTGGCGTGGGAGGAAGACAAGCGCTAAGACAAAGGGAAACAGAGTTTCCATGGTTTGAAAGTGACTGTATTCACTGCAGGAAGCCAGCTCATCTCACCTCCTCCTTCCTTTTCTTTTCTCTCCTGATATCTTCTCTCCTCTCATTCCCTCCATCCATCCCTTCTTTCCTTCCAAAGGCAGGGTTTTCTTATGTAGCCCCAGGTGGATTGGAACCCAGCCTGTAGACCAGTGTGCCCTCAAACTTGCAGCAATCTTCTTGCGTCTGTTCCCCTGGCTCCTCTGGTGCTGGAATCACAGGCCTGTGCAGTCCATTTGGCTTTAGGAATATGTTCTTGGGCTGTCAACCAGTTTCTCTTTCCACCGAGCCCCCAGGATTGGAATCTATCATTTTCAATTTAAAACTCCACAGATCATCTTTTCAATGCATTAGTTCATTTGAGCTTTACAGGAACAGCAGGATTAGATGCCATGGCTACCACAATTTCCATTTGGGGGCCAAATTAACTCAGACTATACGTATATGAAACTAATCTACTGATAAAACTACCAGGAAAACAGGATATATCATAGTAACCATGGTGTGTGGTGTGTGTGTGTGTGTGTGTGTGTGTGTGTGTGTGTGTGTGTTATTGAGTCAGTATCCAGGTGTATCTTATGCAATTTTTGAACAAGTGATAGAGGTTTGTACCAGTGTGTCTAGCCTTCCCTCCTTTGGAATGTAGTTACTTGTTCTTGTTCTTTCTTCTTTACCACACTGTTTCTTTACTGTTGGCGGCCAGAGAAGGTAAAACAGTTGATTAGATGTAGTCAATTACTCAATCAGATACACCTTTTAATATCCTTGGAAATCAAAATCTCCACCTGCTACAAACTCACAAGCCCTAACTTTAAGAAGAACTTCTTCTTCAAGTTCACTTCCTCTCCAAGAAACGTCTTTTTATGGGAAGTTTATGAGAACTTATTTTTACCTAAGGAGCATGACAAGTGTTGCAGAATTTAAGAGATGTTGAAGATGGGATGCACTGTATTCTTTTCATGGTGCTGATGTCTTTATTATTTTTCTCACCAGACTTGGGAAAAATCCTCTTCCACAAATTTAAAGTCTACATGGGACCATTTCTCCCAGGCCCTCTGTGCTGCCTGATATGCACACTGCTGAGCCTCCCCGCCCCAGAGGACTGCTTCCTGCTTCCAGGAAGCACAAACTACACATGTACAGGAAGCGCCTTTCTCCGGAGACAGCTTTCAGCTGATGCGGACTGATTTTGATGCCATTCACACTTTGAAACCTTTGTGGGGACAAGTTAAAACTGGACTTCACTTGAAACTGTTCTTGCTCATTTTTTCTCCCAGACATCTGCTTTTCTCTCCTAGTCAGGTTCTTCTTGAGAGCACCTTGTGATTTGCCAAGATCCCCTATTATTGGTTCTGCTTCTAGGGGACAAGACCTTAGGACATTCTCTTCTTTGGTGTTTTATCTTTTTTACATATTCTTCATATCTGGATCATGTTGGTTCTTCTTCCTGGCACCTGCAGTCACCAATCACACACTCGCCAACTCAGTGGTAAATGAGCAGAAACAGCAGGCTTATGATTTTAGGGTTTGATGCCAAACATACATACTCCAAATCACATGCTGCTTCCCAACTGGTCAAGATGGCAGGGTTGAAGAGAGAGGCATGTCCTGCATTTCTTAATTTAGTATAGCAACAGCTGTACTAATTTTAGAAAAGAACAAAATGCCTGCAGATGTAAATGTTTTCTTTTTTTTTTTCTTGATGAAATCAACTTATATGGAAAAACGTAGGAAAAATTAACTGTTATGATTTTCACCCAAATTGAAGCAAATACAAGATCTTTAGGATAGATGGCAAATAACCCTCTCCAGTATCAGTATGAATGCCTAATTGAGTCTTTCAGACAACAGAGGACAGAGGATAGGGGGTTTCATATCCATGGTCAATGAGTGCTGCATACGCCAAAATTTGTAGTTTAACTAGAAAATAGGGGTCATCAGGTAAGTAATGGAACCAGAAACAGCCATAGGCTAGGAGAAAAATGCCAGAAAGAGTACTTTTTAATAACTATACTGTTTCACAGAAAAACTTTTAGTGGGAAGTGTGGCCAAAGGGCATATCATATCCTAAAAGAACCAAAGTGCTCATTTGTTATAATTCCATAAGATATGTTTCATTATTATCTCGTCTGACATTTGATGCAGCCAGATTTGAAGTTAGGTGATTTGCCTGACTCAATGTTGTTAATTTCTGAGCATCTATTGTATGTCTGCTGGGTGGCATGAAGTTGAGCAGCCTTTGCTTGACCTCAGTTTTGCACTTTTCTAAAACTTTGATACATTGTAACTACTGTGCAGTGCAGTTATTCAACGGGTTCTGATATATTGACTCAGTATCGATCATGATTTGTCAGGTAGTATGGTTCATCTGTTTCCAGTTTTCCTATCCACAGAATAGACATCTCGTTAAGGTCTTCCTCCTTTGCGTTCATTGGTTGAGTTGCCTTCTTTCTTTCAATGTCACTCAGACCTGAGGTAAACCACTGTAATAACACCATCACTCTACTCATTTTTGATCTCTTATTGTTGACTTATGATTCAACTCGTTTACAACAATAAGCCAAATAAGACCATCTACTTGAAAAAGTATCTCACAACCAACTGGTGATATTCTGTCCTCCTAAGCTTATTAACTCTGTAGCTGTATAGGATATATGCTTGTTAATACTTCATCCATGCCATGCATACATATAGCATGCTATTTTAGACTAGAGAAATTTCCCTGGAGATCACGGTGAGTCTGATCACCCCAAAGTACATGAAAAATTTTAGCCTGGACTTGTGACTTTGTCGAGAGATACATAATTACATGGTAGAAGGGCTAGAACTAGCCCCGATCACTGTCATCAATGTTTCTTTCCACAGTTCCAATGTCATGCTAATATATCAGGACAGTACATACACAGAGTGCACCTTGATGAAATTTCTGCCATTTGTGTTGGAATGGAGGATGTCTGAAACTTGCTTCACCAGATCCAGCCCAGAGAGTTGGATCAAAGGGAATGTTTTCAAAGTGGGCTTCCTGGAGAAGCCTGTGAAGGTTTAGAAGTCAGTAGGGGAGAAGAAAGGAAATAGCCATCCAAGATGTGATTTCAGGCAGTTTCAGCCTCGGTTCAACTACCTACAGTACCTCAGGAATACAAGTGAAACCATGGAGCTTCCCTCTTGGGAGTCAAGAAATTGAGCTTTCAAAGCTGTCAGTCAATGGCATTGGATCCTCTTAAGAGATGTGAACTTCCAACTCTACCCAAAGTGACTCCCATGACTCTTCACAATTGATTGCTGTACCCCAACCCCAAAAGGAAAGCTTTGAAGGAAGCTGCAGGTACAAGATATTAAGGGTATAGGTAGCTGTAGAATGGGCACACAGACCCAGAGAAAGGCAATCTGGATAGACCACCAAAGGTGCATGCTACCTAGCATAAGGTTATGGCGGTGCTATACTTCTCTAACCTTTTGCAGAGACTGAGGTATTCTGTTACTTGATGCCAGTCGCTTCCCCAGATCTCTGCATGGCTCTGTCTTTATTCTCCATGACTTAGCATCTCTCTTAAAAACCCTTTGATATCACTCCTTCTAATGCCAGCTCTATCCCCACCTCTCTCTTATGCCCTACATTATTTCTTCAATGCCCATATAATTCTCTGAATTTGTTGTTTTACAAATGTCATTTAAAATAGCTCTGCTCAATGAAAGCCCTGTGAAATCTGAACTACTACCCTTATTTTCATCGTATCCTTCACAATGCTAGAATGCTTGGCACACTTGGTAGGTACTTAATGTACAATTGTTGAACAATAATGTTTTCATGGACCAAAATAGTCATGAAGAAAAATGAAGAACTGCTAAGACGTTCTGACAGTATTTGTTATTACGCATAGCAGTTCTTGTTATTTTTTTCCTTTATGTTATGCCAGGAATCATATGTGAAGCATTACGTTAAGATTCAGTGTACAGTCCTTCACATTATTGTAGATAATATCAGTCTTAATGGGTACATTTTACAGTGGTATAATGCTACCAGAATATTTTTAAAGGAAATTGTGCTATTGAAGGGAGCTTTTTAGTTTTTTTGAAATATTACATCTCACAATGGAGTATAATAGCATGTCTTTTCCTCGGAAGATGTGTGCATTTCATTATGTCATTATTGGATATATGTTTGGCACAAAAGTACTTTTTCTGCATGAGACATATATAGTAGAAAATTTCAGTGAATTTATACCACATTCTGTTCTACAGTGTTTCTCTATGGGAGTTATCAGAGTCCCCTTCTTTTTATGCCAAGATGAGAGGGATGTATTAATTAATAATATAATTTATATTCTATTCCTCAGGTCAGAAACTGGTCTAGAATTTCAGAATGGCGCAAATCTTTCCCACTACACCAATTTTTTTTCCATTAGCCAAATACCATTTCCCTTAGCAGCAATTTAGTCATTATTCTATAATGTAAAAGAAGTATGAAGCCTGCCACAAAAAAAGATGATGTTGTGACACAAAGAGAGATCCTCTGGGAGGTCTAACCAGGTTTTCTACAAGATTGAAATGAATACGACATTATGTTCAGATTCATAATTAAATTTATTCTTTTTAAAATGTGTGTGTGTGTGTGTGTGTGTGTGTGTGTGTGTGTGTGTGAATGTGTGCTCTTCACTATGGAGAGAATGAGAAAATGTGGTCTGATTACAGGCTGAGGACACAGACCAATCTTAACCTTAAACATAGTACCTTAAATGTGCGGGTCAGGCTATAATTTCAGTTCCAGGCACTCGATGTGAAGCAGTAAAGTAGAGCTGTAACTTGTGGCATGGGCTAATAATAGATGGCTAATGGAATCCCCAGGAGAAGTAATCACCTGTAAATGTTTTTCTTCTGTGCTGAGCATGAGAGAAGCTGCTCCGCCTGGCCTCTGACTGATGTGTCTCTAGTTCTTGGATGATGATGACAGTAGGCACCCAAAAACGTTTGTTGAAACTGTAAATAGAAATAGACGCGACTGTGACAAAACAAGGTTGGAGACAACAAGAAGAGAAAGAGAAAGAGGAAGTTTAAGAAGAGAGAGGAATAAAGGGAGGATCAGGCAAGAAATAGAGAACTTCTGTGAAAAGGACACTAGAAAGAATCTGTATCACAGAAATATACACATCTGTGAATGGATCAGTATCCTGATAAAGCGCCTACATCCAATAATAACAAAAAACAAAAGTGACAAGAAGCAAACTAAGAAACTTGAAGAAGTAAATATTTTAAGTTACTGAATGAACAGGAAGAAAGCACATGAAGTGGGAGCATGTGAAAGAGTAGAAACCTGGAATAGCTCTCTGCATTCTTTACCTCTCAGAGGTTTGATTCTGTGCTTCATGGACTAAGACTATAATTCTACGTCTTACCCAGAGAATGCAATAAAATAACCATGACAATTATTTTCTAGTCATGTTAACATCTTCTGGATGTTACGGGATCAAAACAGAACAACATGTCTTCCTACCATTTCCTCTCTTGAAGTCTCTATGCTGTAATCACTATATTCATAGAATGTGATCTCAATTTTGATTTACTCTCAACACCAGCAGGAAGGGCTGGAGATGGATCTATAGGTGTAGTAGTAAGTAGAGCGATCACTGGATCCCTCAGGAGCAATGGTTGTCCATCTCATAAGAAACACACCCAGGACTTACTTAGGGACTATTATATTACCTCATCCATTGAAATGCTATATTGGCATTGGAGAACAGTGGTCAACATAGGATTTGGGTCTTGAGAGAGGACAGTGTGAATAACTACTCTACCATCTACAGGGTCTATATTAGGTAAATGAGCTTATCAATTAGGTTTTGCCAACTTGACACAAACTAGAGTCACCTAGAAAGAGGGACTTTCAGCTGAAGACATTCCCAGATCAGATTGGCCTATGGCCAATGTCTGTAGAGTATTAAATGTATAATATTGTATAAAATATTATATAGTATAAAATAGAATATAATATAGAGCATAAAAATGTCTTTCTGGACAAGCAGTCCATTCCTGGGGCCCAGAATAATCCCATAAGCAGAAATCTTGGAGATACTTGGATGGCAGGTCTGATTAATTCTATACAGATCAGAAAATATTCTCAAGGTAAAAGCAGTGTGTGAGCTGCTGATGACAAGCATAACCCAAGCAGTTTGTAGGCACTAAAGTGGTGTTTAGAAAGTCTGAGAAATGAACTCCCAAAGATGAGAATTCTGGTACCTTGGACCCAGCATGACTGAGTGCAAGTAGTGCACTATGATAATGAGCCAGTACTGAGCCTGGTCCTTAACAAAATGCCTTTCTGTTCCTTCTCTATTATCTCTGTCATTTCCATAAGGCCTTGGCTAGGCTGTTGGAAGGCAAAATACATGTAATTGGGTCATATAGTAGCCCCTGATAACAATTACTCAACTGCCAGACATGAGAGAAATCAAAGGAAAGATCAGCAAAATCAACAAGCTGACAAGCTGACATACATCTGATATTGTAGCTATGAGCCTATCATCCTGTGCCACTAAAGTTTCATACTTGTCAACTTCCTGGTTGTATTGTGACAACAGACAACTAATTCAGTTGGCCTGCTGAGAGTTTAGAAGCTAAGTGGAAAATTACTACTCTACCTTATGAACTAGTTTTTGCATTGTTAGTAGTCGTTGGAACATGTTTATTTACACAGGTGCATTTGATTTTTCCGATATAAAAATGACTAAGAATAAGGGAAATGTGCAGATGAAAGAAGATAATATAAACATTCTTTTAGTTGAAATCACAAGAGCTGATTTTTTTTTCCTGAACTTTTATAGGTAAGTTGTCTGAGTATACAGGTTTTAGCTGTAAATTCCATTAAGGGATGATGCCAGAGCAATGAAAGATGGCACAGATCACAAGATCAGTGCTTTCTAATGTAGTGTTAGAAATAAAATCTGAGGCCCAAGAATCCCATGGACACTGCACAAAGACAAAGCGAAAAGTAACTGCGAATGGAAGCTTTTATTTTTGAAAAAAAAAAAAGGTATGTTGAGTGGTCATTCAGGTCCAGAAAAGACACTGGACCTGATCTGGAGATTTGATAGGTTTTTATCCCTATTGTCAGAATACTGGGCCCTTTTCCCATTGGCTGAGTTCCAACCTTACAGTCTTTCCTAGTTGGCTTGTTTGGTTGGCTAGTTGAAAAGAATCATGCAAAGGAAAGGTCACAGTGGGAGAGGGGGTCCGCTGTACCAGAGAATCAGGCTCCAGGAACACGTCAGAGCCTTTTCATAAACAAAAGTCAACAGATGGGGAGGGGGATTAAAAGTCTAGAATGCTTTGTCATAAAGATTTTAGAGGGTTTGAAAGAAAAGTCTAATATTGATTTTTTTACAGTAACACAGGGAAAAAAATTTCTAGAGAAAAATTGGAGTCCTCAGGTGTCCTCAGGGCAAATGAATCTAGGCTGAGCATGAAGGACTAGTTGGAATTATGTACATGAAAAGGAAAAGAAAGTACTGTAGATGGAAAAATGTACAGTTTGGCAAAATAAAGATAATTTACTCATGGAAAGGATGCAATCACTGCTAGTGTCACATTTACATTGTCTGAGTTCAACAAAAGATCCCCGTTTAAAGTAGGAATGGAGACGTTGTACAGTTAATAGCACTGTGAGATGTATAACGTAATCCTTCTTTCTTTTGTACCTAAAATGGTTTGTTGATTCATGACCAAGAGAAATGATAGAAAATCTTCTGTGAATCTTGGTCTGTTTTCGTCTCTGTCACCATGCATTTATTCATTTCAAGAATGGACATATGTTATTTATTTATGGGCTGCTTCTTGATAGAGATAAGGGTATTCCAATAACTAAACTCGGCTGCTGACCTCCTCGATGGCTAAGAAAGACAAAGGAGGAAAAGGCGTCAACAGAGCTGTTAATCAGTATGATAAGAATTATAGCAGAAGGGGTTACCATGTAGTGTTTGATGTAAAAGAAATATAGCCACTTCAGAGTTTCTGGATGCTGAGTTTATGTTAGGATCCACAAGACAGGTTGTTAACCTAGATATTTATGCATGAGCTTGAGGGCATTAGGTAAGCTGAGGCATCTTCAACTACTTCCTCCTTCAGCTCCTTCAGACCTAACATAAGCATTCAAAGGTTTAATCCAAATCTTCTCAGCTGACTGAATGCTGTCACAGATGACTTTAGTATTCTCCTATTTTGTGTTTAGTTCAGTTACTGTCAGGAAGGCATTTCTGCTCCTACTCCTCTTGTTATCATAATGTAACTACTTAATGGGATTTCTTTGATGCCCTTGATTTGGGCTTTTCAAATGTTCACTGGATTTTTGGAGTAGGCAGTTTATATGGGTGAACTCATTCTAATGCTTGAACTAGAGTTGGTGGCATGTCTTAAGGAATGTAGTCTGGCAGGTATATCTAACCTGTCAATAATGTGAAAGGATATTATCATCTACAAAGTTCATGCTCAAGAAACACACATTGACTTAAAAAAATGCAGAGAAAATCACTACGTTTGAAGGTAATGATTTTGTGCTGTGACATGTTTATAGCAATTCTTTCCATATGTGACTTTGTGGAGACTTAGGCTGAAGACTGGACATATGCTGAAGGTGCGATAAGGCTTCTCTTACCTTCGAGTTTTATAGAAGCAAAGGTTAGATAGAATTCATGTGCAATTGAATGATTGAAGTAGTACTTCTGGAATAAAAAAATGAAAGGGAGAAATGGGACAGGAAGAAGCTCTGACAAAATGCAATTTCAGCTGGATTCCAGCCTCAGCCTGATTCCACTGAGGGCTCTCCAGCATAAATGTTACAGAAGACCCTGGGCATCTTGAGTTAATACTCTAGTTGACATTAGTTTGTTGTTAACCACAGTCCTCTTTCGTTCTTGAATGAAGTGGGAGGAGGCTGATTCCACAGGATCTCTACTCAAAGTGACCACCCTAGGGTGATTTGAATGAGAACTGCCCCCCCCCATAGGTTCAAGAATTTGAATACTTGGTCATTGGTAGCAATGTCTGGGTAGGGACTTGGAGCCTTTAGGATGTGGAGACATGCTGAAGGAAGCAGTCATTGCAGGCAGGCTCTAAGAGTTTATAGCCTTACCCCATGTCCAGTTGCTCTCTCTGCTTCCTGTTTGAGGATGTGAGTGCTTAGCTTTCTTCTCTGGTCTCCTTTGCTGCCATGCTTCCCCACTAGGATGGACTTTTATCCCTTTAGAATTATAAGCTCAAAGAAACTCTTCCTTCTCCAAGTTTCCTTGGTCATGGTAGTTTATCACACAATAGAAAAGTAACTAATACAGCCTACCCCACACACTGTCCAGGAACCCATCTCTGAGAGGAAGCACCTGTGTGAAGCTGGGTCCAGTTCACATCTAGGACTCATAGCAGCTAACAGCAGGAATTAGTGTCCAGTCTTGTGTACAGGAGGAAATCTCTCCATGAGGCACGGGAAGCATAGTACACAAGTTTTCCTTCCTCTCATGCTGACTCTATCACTCAGTCCTGTGAACATGACAGTTTTTTTTTTATGTTTATCTCCTTTATCTTATCAGTAAGATATAGATACTGAAAGTGCCTATTTTGTTTAGTCATTTGGTAAAGATAAAATGAAATTTTTCCATTCGAGAGTTCTTAGAAAAATGCCTACTGTAAGGTTCTGGATTCGAGAGATGCAGCAGACAAAAGAGACCAGAGACTCTGCTGGGAGCTAACAGGACCCGGTTTATTAAGAGAAGACCAGATGGGACTAGCTCCTCTGCACTCTGGAGTGGAGAAATGCTAGTCCCCTTGGGGGACTAGACTCCCCAAAGAGATGGGGGAGACTAGCCCCCGATCTTGGAGTGCTTGGACTCTGGGGAACTGGGATGGCATCCCTGGCTCCAGATCGGGATGGAGGAGCTCCCTCAGGGAGAGTTCGAGAAGCTAACTCCCCTGGAGAGCGAGCTCAGCCAAAACCCTAAAAAGCCTTCTGCCCTCAGCCCCCCCCCTGGCTTTTAATGGGAGGGGATTGGGATTGCCATGACATCTGATTGATGTTTAAGGTAGACTTCTGGCCAGGAAGCAGTCTATTTTAAAGCTGTTTGTGAATCCTGGGTTGGGAATCTTATCTATTCAAGGAGTTGTAAAAGTCACTTCTTTTCTCAGATCACTCAGATCTCAGTGGCCTCTGAGAGTCTGGCTGAAATGGCTAGAGGCAGGAGTTGGAGGTTCCAGTCACACCTATCACCTACCAGCACATAGATATTTAGAAGAGTTCACTGTACCCTGTGTACCCTGGTATTTCTCTGTTGTCTTTGGCTCCTGATGAGCACTGTTTGCCTTGTTGCAGCAGAGACCATCTCCATTCACTTGGAAAGCAACTTCATGAATCCTTAACAGACAACAGAGTTGTCTTCAGACACCTGAAGACTAAAAACAACAAACTGAAGTTACAGAACACACATACAGTGTTCTATCAGAAAGATGGAGCCTCACAAGAGCCAGTTCTTAGTCGGTGATAGTAGATAACAGAAGAGATAGTCGTTGCTGTAGAAGGAAAAAAGATTATAAAAATGAGATTACAAGTGTTGTGATTCTTCCCTTTCCGTTACCACCATGCATAATACTACTTATAATTTTTCTGCATTTTTGGAACATTCAATAAACGCCCAGCAGTATGTAACATATGTTATAGAGAAAAAAGAATAAACTAAACACTCTTCTATGATTCAATTGAAAAACAAAATATCCACCTATTTTCACAGTCTGAAAAAAATTCCATAATTTCCAAATAGAAAAGGCTATCTGGAAAGCATCAATTGTTAAAAATTAGACATAGCATGATGTATACACACATCAAAAGATTTTTAATACAAACAGGAAGTATTGATGTTGAAATGAATAAATACCACAAATCTGGGAGATGCTTCTACATGTAACTGTCTAATTGGGCTGTTATTGGATATATGAAAACTAAAGGAACCTGGTCATCAATTTTGAAGAATCAGATTTTTCATTGAACTTGCTGGGCAAGTTGCTTCAGTTCTAGAAATCAGAATGTAAAATAAATACTATCAACCTGAGGATGTGTGACTTCGGTAAACAGAGCTGCTGTTGACGTTTTACAGCAAGTTCAGTAGTGTCTCTTCATGCTCGAATACCAGTTTGAGACACCTGACTTTTCCTTTTAAAAGTCTTATTATTATAAGTTATAATAATAACAGATAATCCAAAGGCTCTTACTTTGGGAGAATATGAGAGAATGAATCCCATTGATCACACTTGCATACTTCTAACATAATATAATTTTTCAAACATCTTGGAATGGAACAGCTTCAAGTCTTAATAAATGCTGAGGTACATAAACGCATAAAATGTATAAGAATGGATGACCAAGAGCATGTGAAATGTTTTCAATTAATTAGGAGGCAAACTAAAAACATAGTAAAGTAGAATTTCGCAATCCTATTTCTGGAAAAAGCAAGAAGTCTGATAGTATTAAGCATTAGAGAGACATAAGAAACCATGATTGCTGAAACCATTATGAATATAAATTGGATCAACTTTTTGGGGGAATGATTAGCAAAATCAAAAGTGTCAAGTAAATTTTGCATACAATAATATGTAACAAATTACCCCAAATCTTAAATCCTTAAAACAAGAATAATTTCTTTCTGTTGACAACTCACTCATTCATCTGTAGTCTGACAAAGAAGTCTAGCAGGTCCACACAGATCATGTTGTTAGGTTTTGGCTGGTGGAACACTGGACTACTGCAGCTCTTTAAACATCTTAATACTGATCTACATGTCTCTCATTTTGTCCATTATGCACATTTTGTCAGCAGTGTCAGAGATACAAGTGTGAAGGCATTCAAGCACACAAGGAGAAACCAGACATGTGGAATCAGTTCTCAAGCTTCTGCTTACATCACATTTACTGCCATGTAATTGGCCAAAGCAGGTTTCACTGACAGATCATAGTGGTGTGTGTGTGTGTGTGTGTGTGCGTGTGTGTGTGTGCACGCGCGCGCGTGCGCGGAGGGGTTCGATATTGTAGAGAAAAGGAGTGCAAAGGGAATGCCAGTCACTGGAAACACTCATTAAACCTATTTGGGAAATGAGGAATCTTTGATCCATGTAGGTAAGGAGGCCTTATATAGGTTTCTTGATTGTAGTATTGTGTATGATCATGAAAACCTCAGAAAGATCTTAGATATATACTGTGAGACCTAAAAACTTGAGAGAGTCATAAACAGGTATTATATTGACATGAAAGTAGGTGAACTGGAGCTAACTTGAAATATGAATCTTTTGACATTTAAGTCAAAGAAAGCAAGTTGAGGAAGGACACAGAGAACATGATATTATTTATGAAAACTGGCAAAAAAAATAAAAAACACAGAAGAAAAGTGATTGTTGCCAAGCATTATGGCTCATACTTGTACTCCCAAGCATTACAGTGGTGGAGGCAGGGGTAGCTCTACCTCAAACAAACAAACAAACAAAAAGAAGTGATTGTGGATAGAAACACAAACAATAGAATGTCTTCTATCAATGTGACAAGGTAAATGAAAGGATGAAAGTGACAGTCTCAACTATGTCTTTAACAATCTGAGAGTAAGAATATCAGTACTGAAGTATTGATATACCTTGTGTGTGTGTGTGTGTGTGTGTGTGTGTGTGTCTTTTTGAGACAGGGTCTCCCTATAGCACCCCAGCTGTCCTGGAACTCACTAAGTAAACCAGGCTGGCCTCAGTCTTACAGAGATCTGCCTGTCTCTGCCTCCCAAGTGTTCAGATTAAATGTGTGCACCACCATGCATATGATTTTAATCTAAAGTTCATCTATTTGGAAACCTCATTAGCTTTTGATTTTTTATGGACTTACCTGCACTATGAGTTTCTGACTGTAGGATTTAATCACATTACGTATAAAGCAGTTATTGTTAGGAGAGGAGACAATGTCCCATGCAACAAGAATGGATCTACTTTATATCAGACAAAGTCTATTTTAAGTAGAGGACAAAAGGAGACAAAAATATTATATAGTAATAAAATGGTCAATTAATGAAGAAGACAGAAAATTCTCACACACACACACACACACACACACACACACACATACTTATCAATATCAGAGTACCAAGTTGTTTAAAGAAAATATTAAATATTGAAAAAGCTGCAGAGATAGATAGCTATACCATTACAATAGGAGACATGAATATTCACTCTTGTTAATGGAAATAGCCTGCAGTTCCAAAAATTAGTAAGAAAACAGCAGACTTAACACTTTACCAAATGGGCCTTATAGATATATACCGAACATCTCATTGAATCATAGCAGAACACACATTCTTCTGAGTTAGACACAGAACATTATGCAGGACAGAACTTGCATCATGTCATAACAAGCCCCAATAGACTTATAAAGACTGAAAACATGACAAGCGTCTTTCCTGATCACATTTGAAAGAAACAAGAAATAAATATCAGAAGAAAGCTAGAATATTCACAAATTCATGGAAGTTAATCAAACAGTCTTGAAGAAACAATGGACCAAAGAAGAAATCCAAAGGAAAAGTAGGAAATATCTTGAGACAAAAAAATACACCATAACAAAGCTATAATAATTCTATTGTGGTAATATATGCCCTACATTTAAAAACACAGAGTATCTCAGCTACCTCAGGAATTAGACAAAAAAAAAACTAAACATGAATTTAGCAGTAAAGTTAAGCACATAAACATAAAAGCAAAATAAACTAAGTGGCAAGAAGAAAAAAAAAATCGATGAAACAGAAGCAAAGCAACAAACTTTAGCTAAGCTAAGGAAAAAGGAAAGCACTTTAAATGAGGGAGACACTGTAACCGGTGTCATAGAAAGAGGATCACTGGAGACTCATAAAACTTTATATCAAGTAGAGAAACAAGAAAAATTATGGTAAGTTCATAGAAACATACGGTGTGTCAAGACTGAAATGGAAGATTTGAAGAGGCCCGTAACTAATAAGACTGACTAGTAATCAAAACCTCCAAACACAAATAAATCTAGGACCAGATGGCTTCATTGGTGATTTTAATAAGCATTTATAAAATTGATGTTGATCCTTAATTTCCAGCAAAATATTATAGAGGAAACATCCATACTGATTTTAAAAGATCAGCTATGGTGTACTGATACTAAAGCAAGACCAAGAAATTAGAAGAAAGCGACCAGTCGAACCCCCAGTGAGAAGATACATAAGAACCCTCCACCAAATCAAGCTCAACCTATCAAAAGTATCAAATACTATGATCAACTAGATGAATCCCTCATCCCTGGATACTTGCATCTAATGAATGGATCAGTCTGCTGAAATACATGATACGTGAATAGCACACTTCTGTAACATGGTTTCTATGTCAGTGAGAAATGGGACATGCATAGCAGGGGATTAGAATTTTACTGCTCTGAAATTTATGATTACACTAGATATAGCACAATATAGATTGAAACTGAGGAAATTAGAAAGGAACCAAACATTCTGTTTATTTGCAACTTAGTAACGATCTCTCATACTTTGACTACAGCTTACACAATGATTTTTAATGGAAATATTATACAGTTCTTTTTGTCACAGAACACTGCTATACATCATTGTTCACAGATTTCTAACAGAAAACGAAGAGATGGTTCAGTTTCAAATCACAGTTTTATTTGTCTTAATGAAATAAAATGCCTGTGAATTTAATGGAATATGCCTCATAAAAACTAATTTAACTTTTATTCTAGTGGCCACATGTGTCAATGAGCAATTTTTAAGGAAGGTTGAAATTCTGTAAAATTTAATCACCAACTATCCAGAAAAGAGCTCACTACTCAATGTATTACAACTATCATTGGATATCAACTGATACTTTATTTCACTTGCTTTGTGTAATTTCTAAATCACCTTCATTTACTCCAAAGAGTATGTGCTTGGTTAAAGCCTGTTCTTGCCCCCTCAGTGCTACTGAAATTGATAATTTAGTCTAACATGCATATGCACAGTACTCAGTATGGTGCTCAGTGGAGCATCATGGCAATGCTGTAAACCGGGTGACCCAGGACATTCTCTGATTGGGTGACTAAGGGAACTGGGGAAATGAACCAAGAGCAAGAGAGGAAATCCCAGGGACATAGGCCTGGAAAACATCATGGAAGGGAGTCAGAGAAGCAGGGACAGGCCGGCCTGACTGAAGCTGAGAAGGAAGGGACAAAGTGTAGCATAAATCTGTCTGGTTGAGTAATTTGTGAGCAGTTTGTCGTGTTTCTGACAAAAAATGATTTCGGAGCAGTATTTCAAATCAGTCACCTTCATTTCTTATGCCATGTGCAAATTATTCAGCTGCTATCAAAATACCATTAGAAATACCTGCCTGTCCCCTCCCCGCCACCCGTCCGAATTAGTGAGCTTTGTTTGAGGTCTGCGATGCAATGTTGACTGCACAGGTGGGCAGGCCAAAAGAAAACACCTGTGGTTGCTGGCCTGGCCCTGTTCTCCTTATAGGAAAGCTTCCTGCTTCTCTCCTATCATATTTTGGAATTTACAAATATTTCTCTTGAGGCCAAGACTCAGTGTTGTGGGTGTGGAGGTTATAAAAATGAGTTCAAACTTTCTGTTTCATTTTTAACCTCGGATGATCCCATGAATGTTGGTGAGGTCACTTTGAATTCATATCTTGACTTGCTAATGGTTAACTTCAGACATAGGCAAAATTTAAAACTAGTTTGGATAGGACTGTGAGAGAGCAAGTCCGTGTCAAGCTGTCATAAATCCTGAGAGAGTCAAGTCTTGCTCACCCCTGCCTTTCTTCAGTAATTAGAATATATTAATTCCCATTCTTCTGCAAACCTTTCCTTCATACCATTTACCACTGGAGTAGATATTCAGATGAACTGGGTCTGCCTAGATCCACCCCAACCCATTAAAGCAGGATCTTGAGGCTGAAGTCTATTTATCAGTATTTTGAAAGGCTCACTGGTGTCTTACAACTTGCATCCCAGCCTAAGAGCAACTGAGCTTTCTATTTTCTATCATACCTTGTAACTAAATCTTGTACCTAACCCTAAATGGAGTCCCTCTATTGACCATGCACCTCCCCTTTGGAATTTATCATCTTGCACTGATCTTACACTGCTTTGTGCTAATATTTGTTTAATATTTATCTTCTTCAAAGTCTTTTCAAAGTGAACTTTTAAAGGCCTGTTTACTGTGACATCCAGCACTGGCCGTCCTGATATCTTGTTAACAAGAATAATGACTAAATCTGAGTTAAATTATTTCTTTACTTTGTTTCCTAAATTAATGAAATAGCCTTTATTTATAACGAGTGGAGCACTGATTGAGGTCACTACCTACAAATTTATCTTGTGGAAACAGGGCTTAGTGGTTGAAACTAAAGTTATTGTGAGGATACCCCTTAATGAGTAACATATTGTAAGGTTGTAAATATAAAGCTGCTCCTCGTTTTCTCACCAGGGGTGTGTGTGTGTGTGTGTGTGTGTGTATGTGTGTGTGTGTGTACATGGCATTTGCTCTATGTTCAGGAAAACATTTAGCACTTTTTCTTTTTTTTTAAAGTGTACTCTCTCCTACATAGGACTGTGAGCCTCATGAGGGAAGCAACTGAACAGGATCTTCTCATGTTAAATGAATCTCAAGCTCCCAGCACTTCATATCCAATAAATATCCCCATTAGCTAATTGTTGAATGAACTAGAATGAAAACAACTGTTCTAAGGAATTTTTTTCCAGAGGATTCCTATTTAAGAAATGAAGAAAATCAGTATTTTTAGTGTTTGAATCTCAAATGCTTCCCAAAGGGCTGCTAGTGAAGGCTTGTTCCCCAGCAGAAAGTGGTAGAACTTTTAGAAGACAGGCCTGGTGGAAGGAAATTAGGTATGGGGAAAGTGACCTTGAAAGGCATGAATACTCTCTCTCTGTCTTGGTATCTCTTTCTCTCTCTTGATCTCTCTCTCTCTTCCCTTTGTTACTCTGTCTTCTTTCCTCTCTCTCTGGCTCTCTCACCTCCCTTTCCCAACTGCCATGAGGTAAACAGTCTTCCGTGTATTCCCACCTGCATCAACATGATGTACAGTGATGTGACAAGCCCAAAAGTTGCCAAGTGGCCATGAACTGAAGCTTTGAAACCATGACTCTTCTTTTAATATGATTTTCTCGTGTTTTGTCAGAGAAGGGCACTGCCTAGGCAAGCAGTGATTATCATTCCTGGTTGAATGTTAGGGTCACCTAGGATTGGAGGTTGGAGAACACAAATCCCAACAAAAACAACCAAAATCTTATGTGTGGAACATTGATTTTCTATCTGGAACACATAAGTTTCCATTGTTCTCTTAACTAGAAGCTTAAAGCAACACAAATGCTTCTATAATTAAGGTCATGTATATAGAACAGGGTTCAATATCCAGCATCCACTGTATGGAAGTCAAGTGAACAGAGGTTGTGATTCTCTTCAAGGATCTTGATTCTCTTTCAAGCCCACAGGTTGTTGGCAGAGTTCATTTTCCTTCTAGTTATAGGGCCATTATAATTATAGGACTGTTTCGCAGCTGTCAGCCAAGGACCAAGCTCAGTGTTAACGGGCCAAACTAGATCCTTTTCATATGGTCCCCTTCTTCTCCTTGAGCAACCATTTCATGCTTCATGCTTCCTGTTTCAAATCCTTCCTACTCTAATGACCCACTGGACAGAATTTGCTTTTAAATGGTTTGAGTGGCTATATCAGACCTATCCAGGTATTTTTTTTTCTTAACAAATGTGCCTTGTAACATAAATCCTCAAAGTTCTTATAACATAAATCCATCAAGTTCTCAGTCCTGCAGATGATGCAAACTGCAAACTAGCATGCAAGCTGGACATCCTGGGGATGGTCTTCGAATTCTGCCACTAAAATTGGTAATAAACATCTCTCCAGGATGAGATGAAGATCCACTGGACTATGTTCATCAAATATTTCAAATAGCAAAGTATTGATTAAATTTGAAGAACAATTTTTAAAGAAATATGATTTAATGATCCAAATTTTTCAGCAATCAAGGAATATCAACAGAATTTCTAACTGTGGGATGGCAGAGATTTACTTAAGGCCCTATAGAAATTTTAGTAGAAATATCACCTCAAGGAATCACTAGGCATGGGAGTTAAATTAAACTATTTTCTAAGTGGTCTAAGGTCCATGAGAGTCTCCATTGGAAACACAGGTCACCTAGACTGTGTAACCCAAAGGACACTGCTACAAAAACTAATTATAAAGATTTAGATGAGGCTCAGTGAAGATTAAAGAGATGGAGACAACACAGGAAGACTAGCAGGAAGTGGAGGTTATTTCTGCCTGAGCCGAAGGAGCAGTATCTGTGGAGTTCATGTGAAGCCAGAAGCATAGCGGAAAGGTACAGACAGGTGAGAGACATAACTGTTATCACAGACAGGCGAGAGAAGTACAGAAGGAACAGAGGGACATCCTCTGTCATTTCAACCACTGAACCTTTAACTCTTCATAGTATCACCTAGTGGCACATCTCATATGGAAGCCGGAACAAGAGTCTGTCCAGAGGGAGACGACCTCCTGCGAAGCAGGGTAGAAAAAGAAAATGATGGCAGCGAATGATCACATTGTTTTGTTTGTTTTTCTTTTCTTTTCTTTCTTTTTTTGAGACAGGGTATTATGTAGCCCAAATGGGCCTTGAACTCACTATGTAGCCTTAAACTCACAAGACCTTGATGTTCTTGTCCCATCTCTCAGATGCTGGGATGACAGACATAAGCCATCCTATCTGGCTCCTTATCACATGTTGAAGAGGACGTTTTCCAACTAGAGAAGATGGAATTTAAAAACCAACAGGTGATATAACAAGATAATTCCTTATGTCATAAAATAATTTGCCAGGCTGTGTTCCTGTATTGGTGGGCAGTGTCAGTTAAGTCCATTATCCGTTACCAGGACCAGTCCTGGCCCAGAGAACTCCATACTGTTACTTTTCTCTTTTCCAGTTCCATGTAGAAAGTTGTGGGGAAGTCAACTAGGAAGGTGATGACACATTTTTTTTAAGATATATAATATGCATAACCTTAAAATAGAATAGGTGTATGTATTAGTTAATTTTCTGTTGTTGTGATAAAACACAGTGGAAAACACTGTGACCAAGTGAACATACAGAAAGAAGAATTTGAGCTTACAATTTGAGGTTCCAGAGGGATTGGCATCATCATGATGTTGGAAGGCTTGCCTACAAGAGGTGGCTGGAGAAGAAGGAGGAGCATTCCCATCTTCAAGCAGGCACAGGAAGCAGAGAGTGACTGGAATCTCACAAGTAAGAACTCTCAAAGCCAGTGACCTGTGTCCTCTAGCAAGACCACATCTCCTAAAGCTTCCCCAAACAGGGCCACCAACTGGGGACAAGATGTCCAAATACTTGGAGCCTATGAGAGACATTCTCATTCAACCCACACCATAGTGCAGTTACCATTTTAAATGTGTAAGTTTTGTTGTTAAATTAAGACATTGCTAATACTGATAATCTATTTCACATATTTTAATAGAGTATAGATTAAATAGTAATTTTAGCAGACATAGACTTCTGAAAGATATTTTCTAATCTATAACTTTAGTTTACTTAAAGTCTTTTTTCATATTTCTGAATATTTTTATTAAAATCAGAAAAAAATCTAAATAGTCACAAAGTAAAAGGAAGCTTTTCCCAATGTTTTGTTCTCTCTCTCTCTCTATCTGTCTCTCTCTCTCCCCCTATGTGTCACATGTTTGTGTGTTTGTATTTCTCCATATATGTTCAAAATAATCTTGAGTATACTCTCACCATAAATTCTCTAGTTGTATTACTCATATAAATAAATTAGTATATTATATTCAAGTAAAACATCTAATATTTCAGTTCAATAATCCTGAATTATTGAATACTTCATCCTACCTATTTCAAAAGAATTAAATAAATACTGTATAATCAAAAAAGTTATTGAAGTGATAAGGAGGAATTGTAACAGAAGATGGGCACATCCAAAAAACGAAGATTCTGACAGATTCTGGAAGGACAAAAGTCATTGAAATCGTCATTACAAGATATAGCAATGGACACTTTGCTTTTTCTGTCATCTTATTTAGGTATTTGTTAGATTGTCTTGCTAAGCAGCCCAGGTTGCCCTCGAACTCTCCATCCTTCTGCTTGTTCCTCCTCTGTGATGGGAGTAGAGGTGTGTGCCAGCATGCCTGGCTACAATTGTTGATTGAGCTCAGAAGTTACCAACTGAGTGTGTTCCTGCTGTAGTCTGTGAAACTGGCTGATTCAGAGAGCAGAATGAATGATGAAAAATTAGCGTCTGGGTGACCACTTGCTAAGCACACACTCATGGCATAGCTTTTATGACCCTGTCCCATCACCCTTCAGTTCAGCTGTGGGTGTCAGTCCCAGGAGAAAGCCAATCGAGAGTCCAGGTAAAGGAAAGTGCTTGGCAGAACCTGGGCATCCGGGACGACAGGGGAGGGGTGAGATCTCCAGATTGGGACCCATATTATTTTGCCACTTGGAAGTGGGGTATAGCTTCCCTGGGGCCCTGCTGGGAGGGACTATAAGAGACACCTGCCCCGACTGGCCATCGTCTTTTATTATAGCCATTAGTAAGCCCTGAGTCCACCCAAGCCTGCTGCTGATGTTATTAACATAGCCATTTGAGAACAAATATCTGAATTTCAAGAATCCCCTAAGATTCAAAGAAAGCTAGCAACAGCAAGGAGAAAGAACTAAAGGAAGCCCAGAGGATGGGAAAGAATATATAAGTAACTTAAGGAAAAAGATCTCTTCTTCACAGGGGTGTTTCATAGGCTGCTATACTTGTGGGCACAGAAATTTTCTCTTTGAAAAAGAATCAGAATTTATTATGTGTATTTAAGATGTACGAAATGATGCTATATGAAGAGTCCACATAACACATAAAAAATGATTACTGGAGTGGAATTAATTAACATACCCAGTATCTCACAGTCACCTCGTTTCTCTCCTGTGGCAAGGGCAGGTGTAAACATTTGACAAAATTCTGAATATATTCATAACCTTCATGTTATACATTTAACCTTTCAACTTTTTTATTCTACATATTTGATGTTTTGTAGCCATTGACCTCTATATCCTCATTTCCTTTTCCCCACATAAGCCCAATAAACCTATTTAATTTCATGTATATATGAAATACATATATATATATATATATATATATTATTTCTTTATGTGTCTTGATTGTTTTACTTAGTACAATGTCTTTTAGGCCCATCTACATTGTTGTAGGAAGTGGTAGGATCCCCTTTGTTTTTGAAGACTTAATTATAATCTATTATATCTATAATGTGACTGTAACATCTGTCTTGAAGTTGTAGTCCAACATGAAAAATGCTTGGCAGGGTTCATGGCAGCATGAGAATAAGGCAAAGCTGTTCAATATCCTAGAGAACCAGGAAGAACAGGGAGGATGACAAGAATCAGGGGCGGGGCCATGACCGTCTGAGCCATGGAACTAATGCCACACTAATGCCCTGGTAGACCCCAACTCGGAAAGGCATCACAGATTCTCAACATAGCATCATCAGCTGGGAAACAAGAGTTCAGCTGCGATCGTTGAGGGCAAACAAGCTAACAGTCATGGGCCCGAAAGAGCTTCATACAACAAAAGCTCCTGCTTTCTTTTCCACATAGGAAGCATTTTCAAGGAGGGGTCCTGTTACCATCTAATGAATTTAGGAAGCCTGGGATTCCATCAAGTCCGTATTTGTACTTAATATATGTTAGACTATAATTTTAAGAAAGTAGAAAAATCTCCAAATATTTGAAAATTAAATAGCACACTCCTTATCAACCAATGGATAATTAAGGAACCAAAAGATGAATTAGAAAATATCTTAAGACAGAGGCTGGAAGTGTAGCTCAACAGTGGAGTGTGTGTTTAGCATGTGTGAAGCCCTGTGTTCAAAAGGTTCTGGATAACGGAATAAAAAAAGAAAATAAATAAACCTGTTAGTTTTATATTAAAAAATGAGCTCAGTATAGCAACTTGATAAAAAAAATCAATCTACAAAAATTCGTTGCATTTTTTAGGCTACCAATGAATTACCCCCCAAAGTAAATTAAAGATAGCCATCCCACTTGTAATAGCAATAAAAGGAATAAAGTACTTAGGAACAAAGATGTTGCTGAAAAGCATACACATGAATTGTCTAGAACAGGGCTTCTGAAGCCTTTACCACTTGGGGCCCATTTTTATCTGAGACACTTTTACACGATTCTAGATATATATGTATATAATACATATATTTATATAATACAAATTAATTACATAATAGTTCATTAAAATTATTTTAGAATTTTTTGGTGCATTTTTATCACTGATAAAGATGTTGTGCTTTTTAGTTTTACTTGAACAGTTAAATCTTGCCTGAACATTTAATACTGCCAGGCATAAAACATCTTCAATCTTTTTAAGAATTGATTTATTTAGTTTATAATTGTCAATGCTGAGAATGCCTCAACACAAATATGTAATCCAAAAGCAGCTAAAGTATGCTTGAAGCCATTTCAGAAAGTGTTGGAATTTCTGTTTGAATCCCAAGCCAAAATTAATTTAATGAATTTTCTATGACACTTTACTGGGAAACTCATACAACAAATTTTAAAATCAAACACTCTAACATAATATACAACAAAGATATAGTAATTTGATACTTACATATAAATAATTGCAGGAAGATATTTAAAATACTTTTACCATAATTAAGCAGTTATATTTCTTATTTATTTTCTTATTTATTTATTTCTATTTTATGTATATGGGTGTTATGCCTGCATGTGTGTAAGTGTACTCGTGTCATGCAGTGCATGTAGAAGACAGAAGAAGGTGTCAGATCCCCAGAACTGGAGTTACAGACGGCTGTTAGATGCCATGTGGGTGCTGGGATTCGAACCCAGGTTTTGTAAGAACAGAAAATGTTCTTAACCACTGAGCCATCTCTCCAGCCCCAGCAATTATATTTCTATAACCACACAACCTTTTGTATGTGACACAATCTTTGTGATTCATAGCCTAAAACAATCCCACATCTCAATTTGCATGTCAAGCAGCATTGGAAGGTGTTGTATGTGTGATGGCTCAGGTAGTGAATGCAATGTGAGCTTGCTATGTTTTCAGAACCAAGGCTTCATTGAAGTCAGGGAATGTGACCCCAGCTGAGCACTGCCAGAAGTACCTCAGATTGATTCCATGTTTGGTCATTTTGCATTGAGAATCCTTTTAATGTTGCCAAATTATTTATGACCCTCATGTGGGTCATAGAAGAAATCAAAGAAATCAAAGAAGACAAACATGAGTGGGCAGACCTCTTATATCATGAAATGGAAGACATCAATATTGTTTGAATGACCTTTATTCAAATCAATCTATATATTCAATGTAATACCTATCAAAATCCCAACTATATTTCTATATAGAAATGCAAACTAAATTCTAAAATTTGTTTGAAAGAGAGGACCCAAAATAGGCAAAACAAGCTTCAAAGATAAGAGAAGAAAGCGAGAACATTCAACTACTTGAATGATGCTTTCATGATCGGGTTTTGGCACACAACCAAGAATACATAATGAAGAAAGGAGAGAACAGTCTCCTCAACAAACTGTGCTAGTGTTGGACATCCACATGCAAAAGAATAACGTTGATGTTGTGCTAATACATATAAAATCATCAGTCCACAATGAATTAAAGGCTTAAATACATGAACGGCAGCTTCTAAATACTACAATTCTAGGAACTTACAGAAAATAAAATTTCTTAAACAAAGCAGGGTACTATAATTGGCTTTGTTGATGATGATATGAAGATTGCACTAAGACATAGGAAACAAAAAAATAGCTGGGGCTACATCAAGTATTTAACTTTCTGCAAAGGGAAGTAAACTTTTAAAATGAAAAGGTACACGTATACAATGAGAGAAAGTAATTGAAAACTATATAGGATAAAGGGTAAATATGCCAAGTATGCAAAGAATTCCTACAAATTCATAGCAACATTTACGAATTTCACTTTAAAAATTTGGCAAAGGACTTCAATAGACATTTACTTCTCCCCAAATATATAAATGGCTACAGGAATATGAATTCCTGTTCAGCATCATCAATCACTGAGGGAAATGCAGAACAAACCACAGGTAAATACATCATCATCTCACACTGATGAGGCTGCCCATTGTCATAAATATAGGTAAGTATATGAAGAAATTAGAGCTCTTATCTTCTATAAAAGTTACCCAAACAAGGAGTTTCTGTGGAGATGGCTTATAACAATTTATTTTTAAATGTTAGAATAAAATTTAAAACAAATTCTCTAACCAAATTCTAACCATACATTATAACTTGCATATAATAAAAATATAAACAACATAGTGACCAAGTTGGCTTATTCTGGGATTGAAAGATTATTTAAACAATTAAAATAAATTAATTTATTTTTCTCATTATCAGTCTATGACAGAAGACATACAATACTGCCTATGTAGGTACAGAAATATGCTTCATAATACTTGTTCTTTTTTATGTTATGATAAAATATCATTATTATAAAAATTGTAAATAAATTACAGTGAAAAGACTCTTTTTCTGAACTTGAATAGCTACAAAAGAATCTAGAGCTTAGGACTGAGAGAAGAATATCCAATATCAATATGTATTTTCAGTTTTGTATAATAGGTTCTACCCATCACAAGGTAGAAAGAAGAAAGTGAACCAGTATTGAAATTGGGAAAGACCAGATAGTACTATTATTGTGTGAAGAGAACATGAGTGAATTGTTTGGTTTGAATAGAAAAGCTCAAGTAAGTTTCAGAATTGATATTTACTTGTCACTAGGTATAAGATCATCATTAATCAGCATATGCTCTTCTGTAATTTTCCATCCTCCTGTAGGAAGTTGGGTATTTATACCTGTTTCCCTTGGATATTAGGCAGGTCTATCCTTTGGCCTTAGTGTATAACAGACATTGCACAATGTAATCACAGAGGCCAGGTCACGGGAGGACATGGGTCTTCCACCTGATTCTCTTGGCACACTTGTGCTCCAGATAGTTCTCTCAGGAGGTCGTCCTTGAGCCCAGCTATGACTTGGGCTGCTGAAGCTGACTTGCTGAGTCGAAGCATGGGGCATCAATCTCATCTACTTATCTGCCTATCTACCATCTGTCTATTATCCATCTATTTAGCATTTATCTATTATTTATCTACCTATAAACATTTGCTTTTAATTTAATATGTACCAGTAGAATGATCTTAAAAGTTGTATTACTAATCATTTTTGGTCATTTTATAAAAATTGCAAACATATATAAAAGTTGAATTGTACAATGAACATCCACATAACCACCATCCAGATTCTACAACTAATGCTTTATTGCTTCTTTTCTGTTTTTATCCATCCACTCATCCTTCTGCCCACCTACCAATCCATATCTTTTTAATTATGATACAACATAATAATAATAATAATAATAATAATAAATTCACCATTTAAAAGTGTAAAGTTCAATACTTTTAGTATATTCGCTAGGTGACTGAACCATCAATTCTCAGTTTGAGGTCTCTTCACTACTCCTAAAGAAGCCCCATGCCTAATTCTGACATTTTTTTCCTGTCTCCAAGAGCTTAACCATTCTTGGCATTCCATACAAAGCAAGGATAGAATATAATCCTTTGTGTCTGGATTCTTCCACTTCTTTTAACAATGCTTTCAAGGTTCATTTGGGTTGTAGCATGCATACATACTTCATTTCTTTTTAAGACTGAATAATATTCCCTTATATAAGTGTATATTTTTGGTGCATTAGTCAGTCAACGAGCATTTGTCCTGTTTCTATTTTCTAGCTATTATGCAGAATCCTCCTATGAACATTCATATACAATTTTTTGTGTGGAAATATACTTTCCTACCTTTAGGTAGTATACTTAGATGTCGAATTGGTGAGTCATAAGTTGGCTCTATGTTTAACTTTTTTAGGAAATGTCAGTTTTCCATAGTGACTTTACCAAATGACATTTCTAACAGCTATATATGAAAGATCCAGTTTGTCCATATTTTTGCCAGCACTTGCTAAAGTATGTCTGGTTTCTACCTTCTTGGTTTCTGGGGCTGTGACAACCAATGTTCAACTTTTCCTCAGAGATTATAGAAATGAAACCAAGCTAAAGAGTATGAACATGTAGATAAGTTTTGTTGAAAGCTTTTCTTCAAGAAGGAAAAGTAGTACCCAGAGAAAGAGATAACGCAGCCAGCGAGTGGTGCAATAGGCAGACCCTTTATTGGGTTGCAGGAGTAAGCTAAGGCCTGACGATTTTCCACTGGTCATGGGGATGGCACTTAAAAAATTTTCTTCCTGTGATAGGGAACAGCAGTTAGTTCATCACTGCCCACATGCCAGATCTACTTCAGTGATTATGGCATTCCTAGTCAATAATATTCCTGAGGGTAGAAGGATTGGGAAGTATACATTCCATAGAATGTTGAAAAGACAGGGGAGGGAAAAGACACCTTTTAGTTTTAAGGTAAGAGGTTTTGGAACACGGTTCAAGAATTTTCCATCTCTTATCTTATGGTGGTTCCTGACTTTCTCAGCTGGGCCTGGAATTAAAGCTATACCATGCATTTCAAAAGAAGCAAAGCATACAAATTCAGGTTTCTTTTACATGTATATAGGAGAAGGTAAATGAAGACCCAAAGAAACCAGTTCATACAAAGAACAACACATCTGTGAGACTGGACAAGACAAAAGTAGATCAGGCAGGGTGCCAATGCATCTGGCAATAAAGCCCTCTTCTTAGCAGGGAAAGGATGCCTTTCTTGTGTAAATATTGTGGCCTGCTTCTGTATGGACAGGGGAACTGTCCTTGAAGTGGTGAAGCTCTTGTAGAGAGAGATGTGCTATCAAACTATTTGAACAATGGACCCCATGAAATTGGAATCTCATGCTGGGCTTTGAAGGAAAAGGCTGAAGCTTCGTGCCAGCCAGAGAAAGAAACTTTCTTTCAGGAATTGATTTCACGGTTCTGACAACTTGTCAGAGAACCTAGCAGGAGAGACTGGCAGCAGTCAGACATGAATGACAGGAAGTGCCATACCTTTACGAGGACAGCCTAGCTTAGCTGTGTATACTACTTATCCATTCAAACTTAAACCTCATGACAGGAACCCCCTGACCACTGCTCCAAGTCCTACTAGATGGATGGTGGGAGGGACTATGTAACTGTTCCCTTCGTGCCTCTTCCAAATGTGGCTCTATTGCGTGAATCTTTTTCTGCTGCTTTTCGGTGTTCCTTATCTGTCTAATTTAAAGTAAAGGAAGGGTGGTGACGCCTAGGTTGCTGCGGTTGCCAGGGCCCCTGACATCATCAGTAACAAAAGAGGGAGCTCCACAAGCCTTTCCTGTTCTTGCTGTTTCTCAAGTGCCTCCAGCTCGAAGTTCTCAATATCTGACAGTAATGTACATAGAGGTGTCAAATTCTGAGTCCCTTCCTGGTCTAGTGTGTGAAGTAACATCTTCACATTTCTACACATGTATACTCTGTCTCTGACTTAACTTTCTGCTACCCTCTCTGGTCCTCCTTCTCCCACTGATGCCCTTCCCCTCTGCAAGTCCTTTGAAGACTCTCCCACTTTTCGAGCCCTCTCTTTTTCCTTTCTCTGTTTTTCTTTCTCTTTCTTTTCTGTTTTCTTTTTGTGTGACCAGTTTCACTTGGGCTGCTTCTAGGAGGATGGGTGAAATGTTGCTTACAGGATCATGAGTCAGTACCTCACCAGGGACCCCTGAGGAAAGTGTCTCCCTTCCCACGGCAACCATTAACTGCTTGGCAGAAAGGGATAGGATCGCATGAGTCCCTTTTCCTACCCACGACAGGATGTTGAAGGACTCTGTCTGATCTAGTTCTCCTGCAGGTTGTCACGGCTGCCGCTGAGTTTAACAGTGTTTTAGCCATGTCCTATGTGGAAGACAGCATAACACAACACTCCACCCCTTCTCCAGGCTTCTCTTCCACAATGAACCCAATCTGAGTCTTGGATGGGAAAACAGATGTCTCAGCAATAGCTCAGATTTACTCTCCACATTTTAACCAGTTATGAGTCACTGTCACTGGTGTTGCCAAGTACTGGCAGTACCTTCCCCACTAAGGTCTTGACTTCCCCATCCATGGGCTTTTAATTGGGTTTATAGTACCAAAGGAGATTTTCCTCCTGTGGAGTAGGCCTCAAATACAATCAGATTTAATACCATTGCACCAGTGAGTACATCTTGTGTGACAGGTTGGTAATATAGCAGGTAGCAAGGGCCATTGCTAAATAAGATTACTGATATTTCTCCTCCAGCAGCCTGAATACCAGCTTCTGGCATTAGAGGACCAACCAGCCACAAGGAAACTTCTGGTTCAGCCCAGATTGATGACTCTGTCCTGTGACTGAACTAGTCCTAGTACAGTCCTGTACTATACTAGTCTACTACATAATTAGTCCTAGACTAATTCGAATACAATTGAGCAGCACCTCCACAAAGAAATGCTTGGAAATAAGGAAAGTTTAACACATAATGATACTTTCTATTTCCATGAATGGAAGAAGTAATATTGCTAAAATGTCGATTCTCATAAAAAATATTCATCTATCTGATACAGGTTCTTTTGTTGAAATCTGCAAGTGGATGGTAGATGGTAAAATTTATATGGGGATGTAAGGATTCAAAGTAATACAAATGTCTTGAAAAATACTAATTTCATACTACCAAATCTAACTATACCATCTATATGAATGTACCTTAAATTAAGAATGGCTGTTTCAACTGTCTTTGAAATATTAATGTATCACAGATTAGTGCTTCTTTCCGCACTAATGTTAGCTTACTCAGAGAAACATCTGCTGTTTGCAGTGGTTTGCAACTAGTCAAGGTGCTAAGAATAAGTTACTGCTCATTGCTCAGCCCCAAACAGAACATAAATACCACCTTCTGTGCCGGGTTTGAATGAGAAATGTTCCATAAGTTCATGTGTTTGAAAACTTGGTCCCCAGTTGCTGGAATTGTTTGGGAAAGTTATAGAACTTTAGAATTCTGGGTCTTGCTGGAGGAAGTAGGTCACGTGGGGTTGGACTTTGAGGGTTCATAGTATACCCCACTTTCTGTTTTCTCTGCTTCTTGACCTTCAGGCCCATCTAAAACTCTCAGGCAAAATAAAATCTCTTCTTTAACTTACTTTTGTCAGAATATTCTGTCATAGCAACAGAAAAGTAACTAATACTCCCTTCAGAGTTCTAGTTACATTGCAGAAGAGGGGGAAGAAAGAAAAAGCAGCCAGGGGATGGGAGAGAATACTGTCTTCTGGACATGACATGACTGTTACACACATAAATTCACTTGCCATGCTCATCTTCAAAATACTTATCAACATTCCATAATAGATGAGAATGGGGCTCACAGGACTCACTGCATCCTGAACAGCTCTAGGAAGTTTATAGTTCCTAGAGGAAAGGAAATCATATTCATTGGTGATGTAAGCATTGATAAGTTACTCTGATTCAAGTACATCAACTCCCACCTAAGCTCATCCAAGCTGCCCTAGTTAACTGCAGTCAGAAATAACAACAACAACAACAACAACAACAAAAACCATGAAAGTAGGAGGAGGAAGAGGTTAAGAGATGATAATTTGGGAAAATAAAATGAAAGCATATCGTATATGTATAAAATTATGAAAGGATAAATAAATGTTTACAAATGGACTATCTGGACCTCAGTATTGGCGGATATAACAATGGAAATCAACAGAGTTCAGGAAGACTCATGGATCAACTCACTTGATTTGTGACAAAAGTCACATTGCAGATCAGAGGCAAAGGAAATTTCTTCCTTAACAAATAATATTGGATCAACTGGATATCAAAATGAAAAATATTAACCTCTACTTCTCAACTTACACAAAAGTACATTTCAGCTTTTGTAGGTCAAAATGTTCAGTAAAACAACAAATATCTAGAAGATAACAAAGAAGGATATTGTCATGATCTAAGAGCAGGGAAGGCTTTCTTAAAGAAGGCACAAAAAACAAAGCTATAAAAGTAAGAACTGGCAAGACATTTTCTAGTTATGAAAACATCATGAAAAAATACAAAAGACAAGGATGATAGGAAAACAAATGTCACTATATCATCCTTTTAAAAATGAAGAAATTATGTAGTAGCTAAAAGAGTTAATAATCCTTTCAGGAAAGAAACTGTTTCATTTCTTCCCAATTTGAAATCACCATAAACTCTATCCATAATCAATATTGGAACCTCACCAACAGTATAATTCTACTGTCTTGCCTGAATAATCATCTCCATATTGAAGACATAGCCTTTAGAAACATGTTTTTTTCTATTAGTTTCTGTAGAACTTCTTTCTGGTATAATCTAAAACTTACGGTTAAACCTTATGCTCTGGGTATCAACAAAATAAGATTTAGGAAACTGGCCACATGGCTTATTTTTTATACAACCTTATGAAGTCTCTTAACCAAAATACAGAAATGCTCCTGCAAATCAATTTAAATACACAACCAAACAAATGACAACATTGACAGAAAACTTAAGCAGACATATGAGATGTCCAGTTGAAAATTTTCAAAACAGAAACTCACTACACATCAACTGGGGTAACTATAACCAAATATGCTGCCAATGACAAAGTTTACTGAAGATTCTGGGGAATCCTAACTGTCATTCAATACTGGTAAAATGAGCTTAGTATACTTGATTTGGAAAATGGTTTGGTATATTCTCTGAAAATTCATATAACCATATTCTATGTCCCTACACTAAGGAGAATGGAACACATTAAAATTGTGAATATGTGTGCATCAAATACAAATTTCCTTAATAATATGATAATAAGAAAAACTTGAAATAACTATAATATAACCAACATCAGAAAGGATGCATTGCTGTCGTAGTTACGGTTCTCTTACTGTGATTAAACACTCTGACATAACCAATTTGACAAAGGAAGGGTTTATTTTGAATTATGGTGCTAGATACAGTCCACCGTGGTGAGGAAGGCGTAGAAGCAGGATTAGAAGGCAGACTGATCATGCTGGATCCATATTCAGAAAGTAGAGAGTGAGCAGAAAGTGAGGCTGGGCTAGAAATCCTTAATTCCCACCCCCTGTGGTAACCTAAAGCTTCCAGCAAGGCTTCACTTCCTGAAGGTTCTACAACCTTCCCAAACATTGCTACCAGCTGGGAACAAAGTATTGGAACATGTGAGCCTAAGGAGAACATTTCATATTCAAACCACAAAAAATATCTCCTACTCATAACATGGACTATTATTGTGAGACTGACTAGATCTCTCTTTAAGCAACAAGGTATATAAATCTCATGAGCATCTTATTTGAGGGCAAAAAGACACAAAAGAATAGGTTTTGTTCAAATTTTGTGTCCATATCAAGAACGAGCTAACTATGTATGATATTTGAAGACAAGTAAATGCAGCTAAATGAGAAGCAGATGCTAATAATTAAGAATAGGCTCCAGTAGAGGACCCTTGTGAGGCACTAGTGTGTGCTTGTTTTGATATGCCTACTTTGTGATAGTTTATCAAGTTTTAATATGTCTACTTTCTCAGCTTCTTTGTATCTTTACAAATCTCTTCAAATTTTCAAGGGGGGTGGAAATCCAGGAATAAAAAATGTGTTAATTTCCTTAAGTGTTTATTGCATTCATCTTTCATAAACTATTTCTAAAAAGAATCCAAAAGAAAATTAAGGCCTCAGGAAACAATAGGACTGACCCTGCAGAACAATAGGAACTATAAGAAAACAGCTGTGTTTATGGCTGAGACACGATTTACATCGTCTCACAAGCAGTATGATGAGAAAAGTAGGCACTTGTAGGAAAGTGCTAAATAACAGCAAGGGAAATATAAATGCAATTAAACATTCTCCTAAAGACTTAGAAACTGTTTTACGAGAAAATCATGTTACAGATCTGAACCAAAATGAAATGTGTCATTACCTTGAACAAGTGATGGACTTTAAGTGCATTTGTCATTGGTGCTAAATTATTAATTCAGTGAATCAGAAGATCATTTCTTTGTGAGTTTAAGCATTCCACTCATTTTTGCAAAATCATGATTTTAACACTGTTTATGAGCCCATCAACACCAAGCTATGGATGTGCAACTTTATTATAAGCAGAGATGACATTGTAAATGCTACATAACTGAGCACTATCAAAGCAATTCAAGGATTGCTGATTCTGAGGAGCTGTACAGGTGGAAATTTGAAGGCCAAGGAGAAGGTTGGAATACTAAATACCTACTGTATGGTAACAAATAGGTATATCAGCTGATAACTGATGGCTCTAAAATAGAAATCTTTGTATATGAATTAAAGTATTTAAAAAATAATCAAAGGCTGAGTGTGATGAAATCCTAGTCTGAAATCCTAGTACTCAGGAGGCTAAGGCCAGAGGATCATGAGTTCAGGACTAGCTGAACCTATAAAGATACTGTTGGGAAAAAAAGAAACTGAGAGAGAAAGGAAGGAGGGAGGAGGAAGGGAGAAAAGAGAGAGAGGTATGGAAGAAGGGAGGGAGATAAGAGAAAGGGACAGAGGGTTTCTATTGAAAGAAACAGAGAGAAATAAATATTACTTGTTCCATAATACAGTCTCAGAAGACACTGCTTAGTGCTGATAAATTCAGATTTCACCTAGAACCACATCTAAAAGGCCTAAAGTGAAACCAGTACAGACTTGTTGCCTACGAAATGAGGGTATGGAAGGCTGAACAGGCAACAAAAACCACCAAACAGGATCAACCCCTGTCTATTAACAAACTGCTGGGCTGTCTATCTGAGGCAGAGAAATAGGAAGCTACAGAAGGGGAGGAGATAGGTTTTATAGTTCATTAGAGACTGGGGTAATTTTCCATGACACTCTCACTTGGGAGGTAACCTCTGGAAGATGAGGAAGCTGTAATCTCTGGATAACCAAAGTATTTTATGACACCCAGTTTATACTGAAACCTGGTCTTTGGGTGGTTTGTGAAACATAGTTTCTGCAGGAAACATGTGAAGCGTGATTTCTGAGGAATGCAGGCTTTCAATTTCATCCTTCTGGTTGAGGAACTTGTTAGCCTGACATTCTGGGGAGCTTGGCCACATTGTTGCCTGTTTGAGGGACCTGACAATATCAGATAGGGAACAGACAACAAACGAAAACCAGGGTCCCACCAAAGTCCAACTTGGTGAACCAATGCGTTTTATTGGGGTTACTTACAAGAATATGACAGTGATATCACCAAAACACACCCCATCGAGTGTGATAGCTCTCAGAAACCAGAAACCCCGAGTGGAGCAGCTCAGCAGATTGGAAACTATCTTTTCCGGGTAGCTCAGTTGGTCTCTGCCTCTTCCAAGCAACTTATTTCTGTCTGTTTAAGGCATTTCATCTGGTCCGAAGCTCTGCTAGGAGGCTCAGCTTGCCTAACAGTCCATAGTGCTTCACGGTTGTAAGGGATGTATTAAATAATTAGTTTGTAAGTGGTAATGATGTAAACCCATAGTTTTGTAAGTATAAGGAGCATGTAGTAAGTAGTCTATAAATTATAAACCCATAGTTTCATAAGTATAAGAAATATGTAATAGATAAACAATTAGTTTAAATCCATAATTTCATAAGTTAGAAGCCTGTAGCTGAGCGGGCCCCCCAGGCACTTCCGTTATCAGAGAGATCTGTGGTTTCTAAGCCCTAAGCCTTTGCTGGGGACCCCAGAGCACTCACCTTCTTGGAAAAGCCTCTGGCCTAGCACTGGGCTTATAAAGCCTCAGGAGTACTTTCTAGAAAAGCCTCTGGTCAGGCTCCCTGCCCCGCCTATTGGATCTCCCAGTTGTTGTTCTTGCTCAGAGCCCAGGAACTCTCCCAGGGAGAGTATCCTTTTGAAGTCCTGAACCACCACCCTATAATTAACAGTGAGGTTATGGAGATAACCTTGATGGAGTACTGTGAAAGTTCATTGTCATCCATTCCCTTCAGAGCAAGTCAGGTAATCACCCAGGTTTACAACTGATCAGATATGAAAGCAAACCATTAGCAAAGTCTAATACAGCATGGAAAGACTTTATCCATTTGCATAAACCGTCTGGCTATCTCATCCTAGAGTATTTTTATGAAACCTCCATACATTTCCCTTACCTCTGATAAAAATGACAGAGCTGGCTCTAGCTGCTTAATCTAGCCTATGACCAACAGGGGAATAGCCATCAGATCTTTTGACTATGCCTGCACTTCCTTCTAAGCTATGACTACACCTGCCTCCTTGCCTGGGTGAGCAACCTTTGAGCCCAGGAGTGAGATACAAAGGCTTACTCTGGGGAGACAGTTATACATCCCTTAGTCAAACTTAATCCCTTTAACCTGGATTGTTCTATATCTGTGTTTATCAACTGATGTTTTACTTCCTTTGATACTCCTGGGAAGCAAGAACCAAGACACCTGGCTTCTAGCATCCATATCAAATACTTTTTAATTGTAATAGAAGGCCAATAAATTCACAGTTTAAGACAGGGCTTTTAGTTAGTGTGCATGGTCTTCACCTGCAGGTCCCCTTGTCCACTCACTATCCCATGCCACACAGGGCAAGGTGGCCGTACTGGGGAATCCCCCTGGGGCTGCTCTACAGTCAGGCTTTTCAGCTTCCGCTGCAGGCCTTCTACCTATAAGTGACACTATAAAAAATAACTCCTCCCAACTCATCATTAGTTCTGTCAGTTCCTGTTTCGGTACCAGTTTTGTTGTGTGACACTATTCCTGGGGAGATGTGAACAAATGCCAACTCATCCCAAATTGGGGATCAATGACAGACCAAAGTCTGGATATCACCAAAGTCCAATCAAGAATTTTGCAGGGAGTGCTTACAGGAATATGGGTGAAGTGTTACTTGCAGGACCAGAAATGATTCAAAGATGGCTCCGTCACCAAAGCTCACCCCAGCATGTGTGACAGCTCATGGAAGCAGGAAACCTGGAGTGCTCTGCACAGCCTGCAGGTTGGGGAACAGTGTCTTTTCTGGGTACATCAGTTGATCCAAGAGATTTGGCTAATCTCGGTTGCTTCCTGGGGTTTGGCTTGTCTTGGAGTGTCTCCAGGAGTCCGTGGGGATTATATGTGTTTGTGGAGCCAGAGGTCTAGTGAATCCAGTCAGTTTCAGGGACTTCCGGAAGCTACTGAGGTTTTACTTCCTAAGCTTAAGGCACTTCCACGAGGGATGGAATATTTCGCCGCCCTTTAGAACAACTGCTGTTTCGCCTCCTTTTTCAACATATCACATCTTCTCTTTACTTTAAAATACTTCATTGAGTTTTTGACATGTTTATACCATATATTTGACATTATTTAGATACCCTCACCTGTACTTGCTGCCCCCACCGAATTTAATGTACTATATACAGAATGTACAATGTATATAATAAGCCTACAGAGTCTAATTTTCATCCCAAAATGTCCTTCAGGGTGAACTCATCCACTGGAGCTTACTACTCTCCACATAGTAAGAGTTATGTCCTTGAAAGAAATTGACTCCTCCTCCCAGTACCCACTAGTTGCTAATAGTTCCTTAGGTGGGGTTGTGGGTTTCTTACCCACTTCCTCATGTCTGTTCTGGGATTTTGTCTGATTTTAATGTGCATGGGACTTACAGATGCTCACCATTACTGTGAGTTGATGTGAATAACTTCTCCAGCCTCTGGAAATTTCTGTTTCCTTGTGGTCATCTACCACTTCTGCTCCTAAAATCTTTTTGCCCCCTTTCCACAATGATCCTTGAGCCTTGGGAGGCAGAAGTTTGATATGGTATTCCATTCAGAGATAAGCGCTCTACAGCCTCTTGTCCTCTACACATTGGCCAGTTGTTGGTTTCTGTGATAATCAGCATCTATTGCATAAGGAAGCCTTTCTGGTGAGAGCTGAGAGATCCATTAATCAATGGGTATAAAAATAAGTCATTATGAGTCAGTTTAATAATATATTTTTCTCTAGAAAACCAGTATTAGGCTCTCCCCTGTTGCCTGTGGCCTGTCTAGCCTCAGATTTCTTGGCCTGATATCAGTGTCAGGTATTGACTCCATCCTATGAAGCAGATCTTAAATACAATTAGAAAGTGATTGTTTACTTCCATAATATTTGTGTCACTCTTGTACTGATGGCATATCTTTCCAGGCTAGTTGTTGTTGTTGTTGTAGCTCACAGGATTCCTACCTGGGTATGGTTGATGATTTTTTTTAGCTTCCAGTAGTATGCACAGCACCTTCCAACACTGTGAGCACTAGTCAATGGAGATGAGGCTGTGTAAACAGCACCAGTGTGATTTCTCCTAGTTTGTTCTTCAGCTCATGTATGTAGTGTTCTCAGCAAAAATATTCTTACCATCTTATCCACTGGTGGATAACCAAGTGCGGAGACAATGGTCAGTATTGCAGTATTGTGTGAGGGTCCATGAGACTCCTGCTCAGCAGCTTTAAGAGAGGGAATCCGTTCTTGGCATTGAAGTTTTATTTGTTCCTGTGATGTCTAGAGGAGACAATGTCACCTTGTTATAAGGTAACTTCTTTTAATCTTTTTATATAATGTATATGTATATTCTTTAAGAAGCTTGGAAAATATTTACAATTTAAGGCTTACTCTTATCTTCTGTTCTCAAAGCCTGAGGCTTCTTTGTGAACTCTTGGTAAGCCAGCAGAATGAGAAGCCCATGAATCTTAAGGGCTAGCCAACTTCCAGAATGCCAGACCTGTTAGAAAATCAGCTGAACTATCAACTGAGTCTCTAATGACCACAGATTTCCAAATAATCCTGGCTAAAATGAGTTGAATGATCCTGTATCAAATGAAATGCCCAGGTCTCCAACAAAATCATGGGCTAAGAAAGTTGTCAAATTTGATTTATAATAAAAGCTAATATGCTTTAGGTAAGATAGGAGAACTTTGACTATTATCATCTCATAGGAAGACTGTATATTTTGATGAGATATTAGATAAGACCCCTGACATATGATTGGAAAGTGAAATCTAGTACAACTTTTAGTTAACAGTGTATGTATGATAAATACATCTTTAAAGAAATAATGAGTTTTTCAAGACATAATATTCTTGGGTCTTTCTTCATGTTTTGTGGCAAAAAAATGTATCTTACTAAAAATACTTAGAGCAATTTAGGTTTACATAAATCTATCCAAATTATGTTTTGCAATACTTTTGACATGAAACCTGCTTTGAGAACCTACCAGAACTTAAAAAGCACTATAAAGTATTGGATTAAATATTAGGTTTCATCAATGACAAGGTTCACAATTAGTTTTGATATTCAGTCTTTAAATAATAGTGAAAATTTTGATGAGCTGCTTTTAAGTCAGGCAATGACTACTTTCAAGAACTTTTCCATCTTTAGAGACAGTGAATATGATATTACTTTGGGAACTAATCCCCAAACCTCCTGAAAGTCTAAAATGAGACTTTATCCAAGTATTTAAAATGGTTATAAAACTATGGAAAATTCTAGGGAAAAAAATTTAAAATACAGGTTTTTTTAAATAGTTAAAACCTGTTAACCACAACAATGACTGAGCCAGCAAGATGATCCTAAAAGTGCAATAATGGCACTTTTATCTAGAAGGGAATTCATGCCTGATACCATAAATATAGTCAAATACCCATGACTGGAGGGGTCATATAAACTATAACCATTTCTCTAAACCAATATAATTTCTAATTGTATTCCAAATACATGTCTATATACTCATAGCTGAGTATTACTTTCACCATCATGAAAGAAGCCTCTTTTATAGCAGAAGGAGGCTACTACCATGATTCACATCTTATCAAACTGAGGAGAATAAGTAACTGTGGGGTGCTCAGTACCAAATGATATATTTAAAATACAACCAGTACACTTAAAGCACAGGAATCATTGTAGAAGAGGGGCAGAAAGATTGCAAGAGCTAGAGGACCAAAATACCTACTGCTTAGATAGTGGCTTCAAGTCTAGACAGGGAAGTTGCCCCCATGAAATTTCAACAGGATGGTAGCCCAAACAAGACCTGCATGATGACATCACCAGTTAAATGAAATGCTATAAGGAGGTTGTCCATGGCTGCCGAGAGTTTTCTTCAAGGATGAGTTCCTTTATACCTTATCCAATCCTAAATGGTCAGCCCTAAATACTTGTACATAAGAGCAATACTAAGTGGACTCAACAGATTATGTATGTACATATATATATATATATTATGTATGTATAATGTTTATATTTTGTGTGTATGTGTGTGACATTAATAATTATGGAAAAAGAGTCCATGAAGAAGCATTGGGGGACATATGGCAGGAGTTGAAAGGGAGAAGAGAGAGAGGACAAAATGGTGTAAATACTTTACTCATTAATGAAATTCTCAAAGAAGTTTTAAAAGATCAACTTGTAAAGAAAGAAAGCAAGAAGACAACTTTGAGAATGGAGGAAATATTTGTAAGGCACTCATCTAAGGCTCTGTTATCTAGAAAATATAAACAACTCCTACATCACAACAATAAAAAAAATCCAGTTAAAATAGACAAACACCTCAGTAAATATTTAATTGGAATGTAAATGATCAACACACATCTGAAAAGTCAAGAAGAGTAGCCCTCAGAAATTGCAAATCAAAGTCCACAATGAGAAAAGAATTCATACTCACTAAGATGACTATAAAAAACAAGACGACAAACTGGAAATGACAGTGTTGGCAAGGATGTCGAGAGATCTAAATCTTCACATGTTGCTATGAGATGTAAAATGGCACCCAAGTTTTAGAAACAATGTAGCAGTTCCTGAAAGGGTGAAGCAAAGAATTGACGTATGACCCAGTGACTGTTCTTCTAGCAGTATACTGGAAAGAATTGAAAGCATGTACACACAAAAACATGTACACCATATTCATACTAGCATTATTCTTAGAATACAACATTAGAAACAGCTAAAATGTCTATAAGTTAAATGCGCAGCAGGCCCCAATCTCAGACAAAGAATTATTGGTAGCTGATTACTGTCAGGTGAGGAAGAGCTGATCTTCTTAAGGGTATGGACTCTGGATGGACTGACTGGACCCCAGTGGACAAACTTGCACTGAGGGACATTTGGGGACACTAGCTAGATAAGATGGGTCTTGACACAGATGATAGAATGTATGCATTCCATTGGAGGTCGCTGTGGGATGTGCCAATGGGAGAAGTGGGTATAGAGACATTTGGAATACTCTGTGTGAAATACATCAAAATTCAATTAAAAATTTCCAAAATGTCTAGCACTTATTGAAAAGATACTAAAACAATATAACATTATCTAACCATAAAATAGGATATATTGATACAAAATGTGTCATAGATGAACTCTGAGAAATACAAATTGAAGAAATCAGTAGAAAAGACCACACATTAAATGATTTTGTTTACATGAATATCCAGAATAGGCAAATCCATATAGATAGAAACAGGTTAGTAGCTAAGGTGGGCTACTATGAGGAATGAGAAGTGTTCACGGTTGAGGAATTTCCTTTGAGACTGATGAAAATACTCTAAAATGAAATTGTGATGGTTTGCAGAGTTGTAGATTTTAAGTGGACAAATGATACTGAGTGTGAATTAGAATAAAACCACTGTGCTTTAAAATATATATCACATGACTTTCTTGATCTTGGCAAACAAAAATGGATTTATGAGATTTAAATATTTAAGAGACATTAAAAGAAGCTTTCATTTTGAATCTATGTTTCTTTAAAAAGTAGATATATTAATCTCAACTCTGCTAACTCAGGACTAATGTCCTGAATACTAATGGGAAAAATAGTTGATATTCATTTCTTGGTTAAAAGAATTATCATGCTGTGCAAGGTCTGACTTGCTACATATTCCATATCCAAGTAGTGAAAACTATTATTTTGGGAAGCAAGAAATAAGATTTTTTAAAAAAATCAAACATAACTGAAAATCAAATAAAAATCATTTTAAATTCTTCCCCCTCAACATATTCATGTGAACACATGCTAATATTTCATCTTTGTTTTTTTTTTTATTCAGCTTGCCAAAGAAACAGGCAAGGTGTGATATTTTAATCATCTGTATTGCTTTAATATTCTAGTAACATATTTTTTAGCTGGAAGCTCTGCACAGAGTCATTTTTCAAACAGATGCCATGCGAAGAAATGAGAGAAACTTTTATTTATCTTGTTTTTCATGGGAAAATCATCAGATGAATTGATAAATACTTTAAAATAGTTCGTGGGAAGGAAGTAGAGAGTGAGTTGTAATGAGATATTTGAAATCTAGTTACTTGTTATTTTTATAATAAAATAAGATTGACTTAAAAAGTATAATCAGTGACCTGATTAGGCTCAAATTTCTCTTTTGTAGTTAACTCCTGATTTGTGTTTGCTAATTATTTTTCCCTGCCACTTTGTAAATTTCCCCAGACTCAAATAAACAATAGCAGATGCCCAAACAGTAATTTAGGACTTATATTCTGATATCCCACAGCATAAGGAATTGCTACATTTTCAAAGAACCTATTGTATAGTTTGTGAGGATCTAAAAGAGGGGAGATCAAGGCTCCAAACACAGGAACAAGGAGAGGGATATTTAACCACCCTGATTTGAACAGTGCAAGATCTTTGCATATACAGAAATCACAGTCCACCCTATTCATATATGCAATTGTTATGTGTTAATAAAAAGGTAAAGTGAATTATAACTCTAAAATATTAGGTTATGCAAAAAAGAGGAAAGAAGAGTTTCTCACTCATAGAAAGAGGAAGAGAAATTGCTTAATGGTAGTAATATAACCATTTGAATACTGTGGTAGTAGAAGGATCCTTACGTGATCACCACAGCATCATCAGGGATAGGATTGCGTAATTACGTCATGTCACAGATGAAGAAATGGAGTCTTGTACATATTAAATAGATCATTTCTGTAAAACTGAATATGCAAGACATAAATCCAAGTGATCCCTTGGAATCATTACTGAATAATTACATAGGCAACTTACTGTGACTCATTGCAGCAGTGACTAGTCTACGTGCAGTGACTGGCAGGGATGTTCATGGCTCTATTCTCAGTCATGGAAGTCGATGCAGGAACAAGGAAATTTAAGTTTCTTAGGGGCCACTGGATGCCTCAAGTACACTCTGAACACATTTGGTCATTTGTAAAGTGTCATTTGCCACTCTCTTCATGACTGTAGATTCTTTGTCTCATTTATGATGTAGCTCAGTGTTTTCTCCTAGATTTCATTTTCCTGAATTCTGTTCCATCAATTGTTGGCTCCCATGGGTGCCAGGTGTTGGCTAGCATGGCCAGGTCCCTTGGGGGAGGGGCTAAGGAGGCGCAGAGTCAACGTCACAGACCCTGGGAGACAGTGGAGCCACAATCTCATTTAATTTTAGAAAGGAACGGGATTTATACTTTTGTTAGGCTTAGGGGAGGTCTTTATCAAGTCATTTGACGGGCTTCATTCTGGTAGGTCCTGAACATCTGACGATCCGGCGTTCATTGCTCTCATTGGTCCTGGATGGCTGCTAGCCTGGGAACTGCCCAGGTTCGATCCCGGGAAGTGTTCACTGAGCACACATGCTCAATATCGGTTCTAGCTTGTTCTAGGCCAGCAGGCCTGGAGCCTGCCTGACCTTGCCAGAATCATCCTACAATCAATATTCTCTAGTTCTGACCAGCCTGTCCCACCTTTATTTTCCTGTTGTTAAAGAAACTATGTTCCTCTTTATTAATCAGCAATCCATGTCTCTTGTTTATTTTCGTTCTTTCATCTATATCTCTGTCTCTCTATCTCTCTGTCTATCATCATCTATTTTGGTTAGGCAGTTTCTCCCTGTGGCCTCATCTGACCTGTAACTCACTATGTAGATCAGGTTGCCCTTGATCTCAGAGAGCTCTTCTCATGTCTGCCTTCTTAGTGTGGAATTAGTGTGAGTCCCCATACCCAGGTCATTATTTCCATTTTTTAATGCTGTGTTCAACGTCTGTATCTGCAAAGGTCAAATATGTTTTTTCTTTCTCATGAGTCACTTTCAGATGTTTGGGACTGCTGAACTCAGTAGAATGTTTGAACTAATTTTGATAAACTGTGCAATGCATTATGCACAGTTTGCACTCATGCATGTTTGAACTCATGCTTCTCCGTGATGATGCTGCATGTTGGGGTTCGTATCCCTGTACTTACTTCCATCTGCAGGGTTTGGGCACCTTAGAGATGGAACTTCAATCCCAACTAAGCCAGTGAAAATCAGTTTTATAACTTCTCTTGCAAAAAAAGAAAACTCTTACTACTGGCATTTTTCCAGCAAAATGTGTGATATTTAACCCTGGAGTCACCCTAAGGCTACTGGAAGCTGGTATCTTCAGAGACACTGCTCAACTGCTCAAGAGTGAGGCCCACACCAAAGAATGCAGTTCTGGGAAAGGGTGAAGAGAAAGAGCTAGAGCATCAGTTTTCATGTACCTGAGTCAATAAGGTCCTTCTTTTCGATATAAGACCATTTGTTTTGTATTCTGTGAGTTGCATTCAAAATATATTCTAAAAGTTAAGGTTTTACAGTTTTCACTGCTTTGATTGGTCCCTGTTTTGTGCTATTATGAGCACTCTTGACTGGTAGAAAATGAACACAGAATGCCTCTTACTAATAATGTGTACTTGCTAAATAACATGTGAAGAGGAGAACATTTTAATGAGAGATGGGATTGGTAGTGTGTTCTGAGGGTAGTCTTTGAAGACCTTGATCGCCACAGTAAAAATTTGAGCCTTTATTTTATACACAAAGCACACACTATTCTGATTTTGTAGGGGACAATGCCACCGTGCAAGCTCTGTTTTGTTCTCAACATAAAAAGTCTCTACAGGCCAAGGCAGAGCTATTGTGAAGGAAAAGATGCTTGAAGCAGGGAGACAAGTCATTGGATGATGAAACAGAGATGGGAAAGAGAAAACTCGTCTGTAACAGTTCAAAGGAAGGAATAATGGAAAACTGTAAATATTACAGAATTTCACAACTGATTGGTCAAGGGAATAATCAAAATGTGTGGTTCTGAACCAGATTCTTTTTCAAAATTTCTTTTTCTTCTTTGTATTACATGAGAGTGTTCACTGGTACACCATAAAATTTCAACTTGTTTGTATTTAAGGAAGCTGTTGAGCCCATTTTCTTATTCTTCACCAAATTATTTTCCAGGACACTATTGTTAAAGGATATTGAGAATTTGCATGTTGAAATCAGGCTGTGACCTACCCTAAATTAAAAGCAGTGATTTTTGTTGTTCTTGATCTTGTTTTATGTTTTGCTTTGTTTTGGCTGTGTCTTAACCTGAAGACTCTATTTTACAAGCAGCTTTTGATTCCATTTTGAGGGTGGAGAATGACTATGCATCTGAGTGGACGTGGGAAGGGTATTATTTGTCTAGCAACACCCACACAGTGAAGAGTGATAAATAGCTTATTCCTGTAAGTAAAAAGGCCACCACCCCCTACATTTAACATGATGAACCGAGAGTATGGGTGTACATGGCTATATTAAAATCATATCAGGAAAACCGAGCCCCTAAACTTCTCAGATACACGAGACAGACACCTACACTACAGTGAAGAAGATTCCATCCACCTGTCATCTGTCCACCACTGGGTACATGCTACAAGGACATATAGACAGAAAACTCCTAGCTGTTCCTGGAGCTTTAGCACAGCTCTGCACACACTGTTCAGTCAGCCTGCCAGTCTGTCATCTGTTCATCCTCCCTTTTACCCATCTGGATCTGATAACCACCTATCCATCCAGTACGTGTTCTCGGCCTTTTCTTCCCTTTTGTTTCTGAGGCTGGGATTATGCCTACATCTTGCTGGTGAACCTGTGATACAGCTGCCTCTCTACCTTCTTCCTTGCAGCTCATCTTGGCTCCTTTTCATATCAGTACAAATTCTGTCTTCATTTCTATCATCCTACTTCCAAACTCTTGAAGTTTGTTGGGGTGTATTTAACCCTTTGTAGTTATGTTTGTGACGTGTGATCAAGAGTGTATATCAGTAATTAAAACTGGATCAAAAGGACTTGTGTCCACTTCTGGTGAGGTTACCGAAGAAAACAGAAACATCTGGCAAACAACTGCCATTGAATCTGTCATACCTTGTATATTTACTGTTTTCCTGATAAAGTCTAACATGTGGAAAGATATAAGCACATCCCGCTCCATTTCTTACATAGTGTGCTTATTACAGATTATATCCATCCATTAATTTTAGTTGGTAACTTAGGTAAAATGAAAACTGTTTTTTTGTTTTATTGAGATATACTGTAGCTTTGTTTTCTTTCCTTCTTAGATGTATTTTAATCTGTTTAAAATTTTGTTATCAATCAATCGTATTTTGATCATATTAAGACTATCTTTCCTATCTGTATTCCTCTAATAACACCACCCCCTCATGGATTTCACACACACACACACACACACACACACACACACACACATATATTGAGGCCTATCAAGTCAGCCTTATGTGCCCAAAAGTCATTTGGTGTATATTCTCTTATTGGAGCCTGGTTAACCTATGTTGTGTCACACCCTTAATTAAAACTCTTCTTCTGTAGGTTTGGATTTTATGTGTTTCTTTGTGTGTGTTATTTATTTGTCTGATATGATTCTTGCCAACATAAGAAATATTAGTACAAACCACCCAAAAAGAAGAGCCATTCAACAATTACTCTTTATTATGAACTTGGATTTCCTGTGCCATATATTCAGAGAGAGTAGAGCATAGCAAGAACGTGGTGACTATGCCCACAATGTTGGGAGTCTCTGTTGGAAGATTCTGCTAGGATGTCTTGAATATCTGCTATCATCTGAGGCTTCTGAACTTTAGAATAGGATAATTTGTATCCTGGTCTCACCTGAAACTGTTGAGATGTAACTGTTTCGTCTGGGCTTGACACAGCTACCAACATGATGGAGGAAGACTCATTAAGACTCAGAGGTTAAAAAACAAACAAAGAAACAAACCCTGCAGTTCTCAGGAACCAGCATCAAGGAACTCACAATTTCAAGAAATTTCTTGAATTTACAGAATATTTTAGCCCTGTAGTCATGGCAATGAAATAAGCAATAGCAGATAGTGAAGGCTGTGGTAGTGGGGCTAGAAATGTCCTCTGGTGAAAAGAGGATTGTGTATTGTGTAATACTAGAAATTATGAGATGGAATAGTGACTGAATGAAATTCTAGAAATTCAGCTTTTGAAAGGATTCACCAGTGGTGGGATGAGAGTTTTAGATGAATCAGCTGCTTTCAGATATCCATGTTCCTGCAATTAACCACAATAAATTCATCAGTTCACTTTTGTTGAATCTTTTTTTTTTGATAAGCCAGTAACCTACATGAGGTGAATAGACATTTGTATGGCTCCTCAGGAAAGGGCATACAACAACTGTCAATTCCAGCATTTGCATATGACCTATCCAAAGGATGTTGTACGGTATAACTTTTCTTAGGATACGTGAACAAAATTCTTCTCTCAGAAAGGGCACTGACTACAGAAGAAAGAAATGATTCAAGCCAAGTCTGTTTTAGTGAACCAGTCAGTGTATTAGAGTTACATGCATAAGTGTGGGTGAGGGGTTACTTAACAGGAGCATGGCTGCGTCAGAGACAACTTTATCATCAAAAAGCACACCCCAGCATCCATGACAATGCAGGAAAGCTGCATTCCTGGAGCTCCCTGTACAACTTACTACTAGTTCATTCAGTAAGGGAGTTTCCCCAGCAGATGGGCCTTGTGAATCTTGTAGATTCAAGAAATTTCCTGAAATTGTGAGTTCCTTGATGCTTGATTCCTGATAACTGCAAGGTTTGTTGGTTTGTTTGTGTTTTTTAACCTCTTGAGTCTTCCTAGAAGACAAAATGTTTAAATTTAGGGGAATTTACTTTATAACATTTGGACTTTCTCTCAGCTGGAGTCTGAAATGTAGGTTCTTAAGAGAATATATTTAATGAATACAGAAGAGCCACAGACAGAAGTTGTTTGCCTTTTAATATCATAGCCTCAAAAAGCACATAGAAATACTTCTGCTTAAATGCTTTTTAGATTTTTTTCTGAATGCTTTACACTTTGTAATTGTTCTTACATGTATTGTGCTTCAACACATTCCCTTGAATTTTTATACTTTAAAATATTCTGTATGTTGGGACTGGGAAGGGAGGAGGGAGTTCAGATAGGAGGGAAAAGACCAGAGATAAATGAATCTTGTAGGACTGGGGAACCCAGAGGAAATGCAATGCCAGTGAAACCCCTGAGAAATGTGCAAACAGCTTGTAAACATTAGCACATCTATATACCTGGGGCTGTTTGACAAAGAACACAGTGCCAGACAGAAGGGACCTCCCTTTGTGTGGCTGGTGAGAGTGGTCCATAAGACTCCCAAAATAATACAGGCTATTGCCAAAGTTCTTGGTTATCTCCCAGAACTAGAAGATAACACCCTACTGCTGAAAACAGGACATACTTCAGATTCAGGACTCAGAGCAATAGAACAAGAACTGACCTGGAAGCCTTCTACCGGAACTTTAACTCCCATAATGCCAGATGATAATTTGCAGACTGCCAAGGGGGGAAATCAATGAGTGGTCAAACCCAACACTAAATTCTAATAACCATAACAAGCAGCACATTGGGGGGTAATCAACAGCTATCTAATTGGACTTAAAACCCTCTCAATGGGAGTGAACTCATGGGTGGCACAGTAGACTCAGTCAAATACATGGGGCTGGAGAGAGCATAGTTCCTCTGTCGTATCTCTAGAGATGCGACATTTACCATATGCTAAATATGGACCCTTATACATACAGACAAACATACAGTATACCATCCATCAAAGAAGCTTCTTTTTGCAACAGATGGAGGCCACAGCAGAATTCCATAACTAGTCAGAGATAGAGAATACATGACTGAGGGATGTTAACTTCTAGATAACATATCTACAGTTGAACCTTTACACCTAAAGCCTATGGAACACAGCAGAAAGAGTACAGAACTAAAGCATCCCTCAACTCTCACCAGTGAACCGTCCTCACACAGCATAGCGCTATGCACTTCTACCCAAGTTTTATAGAATAAGAGACTGCAGAGTGTGTATCCTTGGATAAGACTCCTATATTGAACCTTACCCACATATGACATATGGAAGAGGAGAAAAGATTGTACAAGCCAGGGCTGGTTCATGAACTTAGAGAAACAGAGTTTTTCAGGCTACTAGAAACTTGAACATGTCAAATTGTGGCAATGATGGTATTGAGCACAGGACCCATACCAACTCAAATTAAACAAGGACCCAGAATGGAGAAATAGAACTTGGTGGCAGGTTAGACCTACACTGAGAACTATTGGTCACTGATTACTATTGGGAGATGGAGAGTATGCCTTACTTACAATCTCTAGATAGCCTAACCAAACTTCAGTGGATGAATTTGCATTTAAGGATATCTGGGCATTAGTACTGGACTGGATAGGATTTGACATGTATGACAGAATACACGAGGCCCTGTGGATGTTGGAGGTGGTGGTAGATGGGGGAGGGGGTCTAAATTTGATTAAGAACTGTTATAGTAAATGCATAAAGCTCAATAAATTTTTTAAAATATTCTCTAAAATTATTCTCAGATATCCTGTTGTAATTCTGACTTTATCTACATCTCTTAGCAAACTCTTGTTTCCATGCAGCTCTCTCTATACTTTTGATTACAAAAAGCTCATGTCCTGCAATTAAGGAGCCATACAAGATAGTAGATCATTCAGTACACAAGTTGACAATATTTTTAATCTTATTATGTCAAAATTAATTTTCTGACTTTGTCCTTTGTTCTAAAATTGTTACTTTTATAGCAATATCTACAATTTATTAGACATTCACTATCAACAATACTTTATTAAGCAATGAGTTCATGAGTTCCTTTGATTTTTCATTATCTTTAAGCATATTGTGACTACATTTTGACATCTTTTTGCATAGATTTGTTTTTAGATTTTTTTTAGTTTTTACAATTTTCTTACTATGGCTTGACAATATTTAGATCCCCTCCCATATTTGCATCTCCCCATTTCGCCCCCTGCCCCAATTCAATACAGTGTCATATATATGTGCCCTAAAGAGTCTGATTTGTGTCCCCAAATGTCTTTCAGGGTGGGTTCATCACTGGGCCCACCAACAGTCCAGTCCTTGGAAAATACATCGTTTCCTTGTGATCCTTCACCCACTCTGGCTCCTATAATTCTTTTGCCTCCTCTTCCACAGTGATCCCTGAGCCTTGGGAGGCAGAGGTTTGAAATAGGCATTCTATTCAGGAATAAGCATTCTGCGACCTCTTTTTCTCTGCACAGTGGCCAACTGAGAGTTCCTGTGTAAATCATCATCTGCTACATAAGGAACCTTCTCTAGTGAGAGATGAGAGCTGTATTCATCCTATGTGTAGGGGTTGCATTGAAGATGTGTCACTTAGGGCTAAGTATCTCAAAGGCACTTATTTTTTTGCATTTGACCAATTCTGGAACTCAGTAAGTCTCCATCTTTCCATAAAACCTTCTTTGATGAGGGATGAAAGGTATACTTGTTTCTAAATATGAGGATGTATATTTAAAATAAAATAAGAAAACAGTCTAAGAAATGGAAGTAGGCTTTTCTTTAGGATCTATAACCTTCTCCAGCCCTGTGTATTTGGCTATGTTTACAGTACCACACAGGAGTTCCCTCACACTGAGCAGGCCTTAATTCCAATTAGACAACTATTGTTTACCCCCAAGATAAAAGTGTCAATATTGTACTAATAGAGATAATTTTCTGGGCCAGTCATTGTTTATTAGAGTTTAAGTTGAGTAGGACCATCCATTGATTTTCTTTCTTGGCAGCTTGTATAGTATCCTCTGATATACCACAAGAGCTAGTCTTCAGGCAGGAGACTTCCCATTCAGTTCTAGCTCGTTTTCTCCAAGTCCTGTGTGGAAAATATGGCCTGTCTTCAGCAATAGAGTTTTACCTTCCCTTTCTGGAAGGAAATCAAGGACTGTGGCACTAGCCTGTGTTGTTTTGGGAGTTTCTCACACTACTCTAACCAGCAGCTCAAAGGGAGGTTTCTCCTGCTTGGTATGGTGATTTTTTATATAACTTTCAGCTCTACTATACATATTTATTGTATATGTATTTTCCAGTAGGAATTTGAACTCATAGCCGCCCCTCTGGTTTTTCATACCATTTAAGCATTATTTATCTCTCTTCTCACTCTCCATATTCAGCCCTCCCTACTCCCCCGTCCTCCCATTCCCCTTGAATAGCACCTGACTTCTACTATTCTCTTTTCTTGAGCTCCTTCTTCTCCCTTTTCCCCATGATTCCTTTCCATTTCCCGGGTCCTGCAGTTATGTCAGAATATACACTCACATAGAAGGAGTTGCTGCTAAGATCTACAAATGAGAGAGAACATACACCACTTGTTTTTCTGAGTCTGCGTTACTTCACTTAATATGACAGTTTCTAGATCCATTCATTTACAGGCAGCTTTCATTGTTTCATTTTCTTTACAGTTGAGTAGAATTCCATTGTGTAAATGTACCACATTTTCATAATCCATTCATTGGTTGAGGAGCATTTAGATTGTTTCCATTTCTTAGCAATTGTGTAAAGAGCAGCAACAACCATAGTTGGTACAAGGGTCTATGTAATTGGATATGTCCATTTGGTATCGGCCAAGGAGTGGTAAGACCAGTTCATATGGTAGATCTATTTTTATTTTTTTTTTAAATTCTTCATACTTATTTCCACAATGGTTACAACAGTTTGTAATCCCACCAAGAGCAGATGAATGTTTAATGCATTCTAAGCATTCTTCAAAGTCCACAAACTATGGCAAAAATATGTTTTTTTGTCAGCTTCTATATAGTCTATTCGCTAAATAAGTTTTTTAGTTAAAACAGAATAATATTCATGAAAGTTAACAATTATATGGATTTTTTATTTTGGTTTCTGTAGATATTTATTGGAACCTAGCCACACTAAGTGATTGCTTATGGATGGTCCATGACTATTCATGATTCTTTTCATATCCTGATGTCGATGTTAAGCATTTGAAATAGAAACTATATGGCTCTCAAAATCTAAAAATTTAACAGTTTCAGCCATTATAAACACATTCACCAACCTTGGTATGAGGTACAAAGTATTTATCTTCTCTTTTTGAAGCTTATAATTGGTGAAGAAATTGACCAATGCACATTACATAACATATAAGTAAAATACAAGGTATGTAAATTCATACTGTGCTGGATAGCTTAGTTGTCAAATTGACACATCTGGGTAGAGGGAACCTCAATTGAGGAGCTTCTTTTTTTCTTTGAACTAGCCTGTGGTCATGTTTGTGGGACATTTTCTTGATTGTTGAGTGGTGTGGTAGGGCCACTCCTGGGCAGAAGGTCTTGTGTTATATAAGAAAGAAGGCTGAGCATAGGCCACGAGAACAAGCCAGTAAACAACATTCCTCTATGGTCTGTGTTTCAGCTTCTGCCTCCATGTTTCAGCCCTGAATTCTTTCCTTGGCCTCCCTCAGTGATGGACTGTGACCCGAGAGTTGTAAGATAAAATAAGCCCTTTCCTCCTTAAGTTGGTTTTGGTCAGAGTTTTTAATCACAGCAATAGAAAGTGAATTAAGAAAAGCACGGAGAAGGATAAGAAGTCAGGTGGAAGTGATATTTATATTCATCTCAATCTAGTGCTGTCCATAACTTGAGTACAGTTTAGAGACTGTAATTCTAATTAAGGTCATATGCTCAGGTGCTGATGAATTTTATGTCTTTCTCTTTCTCTTGCTATATAGGGCAAGCTGTCTTTGAATTCCTCTCCATCCTCCCCTCTCTGCCAGTGAATGCTAAGATTACAGGTGTGTGTGTGTGTGTGTGTGTGTGTGTGTGTGTGTGTGTGAGTATGTGTGGGGGGGTATGCTGTATGATCACAGACTCTCTGTTTCTGTCTCTCTCTCAGAAATCAAGCTATGAATGCTTTTATAGCTTTCTTAGGGACAGTTTATAAAACCTATTGTGGCTTTCTTTGTAGTCATCATCTCCCACATAGCTACAGCTCTGCCTCCTTCTCTTCCACTTAGATACAAAATGCTTGGATTACGTTGCAAGTAGTCTCAATTGATGCTTCCATTTGCTAACTTACAGCATGTAGGATAGATCAGAATAGGTCATCTGGTATAGAGCTTTTACCCCCAACCCTGAAAATGTAGGAGTTAAAAATTAGCTCTGTCCTACAGGACTGAAAAATCCGATTCTCCCTTCAAGATCCCATCATGCTGCCTGTGGTATGATGAGATAACTCATAATATTCTGGAACATGAAGAAAACTGATGGAATTAAAGTATCTGTGTCCCATCAGGGCCCCATCAAGGCTGCATATGGCCATGAGCCTATAATGCTTCTCATCAAGATTTTCTGATGGGTACTTTTGTCTTCATTTCCTTTCTATACTACATACCCAGGAGGACGTTTTGGTTTTCCTGTGAATTTCTTTGAGCATTTTTCATTCACATTTATTGATTATACAAGATAATGAGTGCCACTGTGACATTCTCATACATGCATTTGACATACTTTGTACATATCTTCATGGAGGATATAGTTTGATCTATAAGACCACACAACCTTTGTGTTAGGCTAGTGCAGTTAAACTGTTCTCAGTCTTCCAAGTCTCTCACCTTGAACCCAGACATGAGATCATAGTTCTAAAATTGTGGGAGGAAGAATGGATAGGAAGTCCAGCAAATGATGAGAAAGCTTGGAGAGAATACCAAAACCTCGGGAATGAGTATACAGGTGAGGAACAGAACAACAGACATAACTGAACATAGACCCCGAGGTGACTCCTTGTGCTTCTGAGGCAGATTGCACAGCTACCTTTGATTCTTTCCCTTGCCTGCATCCACTGCCTGGCCACAGCTTTGTGGTACTAGCATATTCCTGTATCTGGACTTTATTTCCGGTCATTAATACTTATACTATGAGAGAATTAACTGCTGCCTTACTCTGTAAAAGAGGAAGCAGAAATATTTGGAAATGACAAATATACATGATTTGCTTTGAAATGGACTAAAGAGAGGCAGGGGAATGTCTTCACATTATTTAATAGTTTCTTTATAAATGACTTTAAATCAAAGGCAAAGATAAAGTGAGAGGACAGAGACTGCAAAATCTCACCTTGCGCTTCATGTTTCAGCATTACTTAATACTATCTAAAGTGTATTTGTATCATACTTGTATCTGTGGTTGGAGCATCACAGAACCAAAGAAAGAATACAAAATGTCAATGTAATTCTTCTGCCCATCTCATTTTCTAGAAAGGGAGAGAAGGGAATCCAGAGAAGTGATTAGGAGAAGAAATAAGTGGAAGAGAAGACCGGAAAAGACGGGGGAGGGAGGGCAGGGGAAGCGTAGGTTGTATTTCAAGAAAATGACTATTTCTTTCCAAGTATCAGTGAAAGAAATATGTGAAATAAGGAAGCAATAATTAAATTTACAAAGAATCCCTCTACATCAATTATCAAGGAGCTTGTTTAATCTCCATTGAATGAATTAAAGACTTTCTGAAGATCTTAGCTCACCAATGCTGTCAGTTCTCCAATATTATTGATTTTCCCTGAGGATAGGAGATGAAAGAAAATCCTCTATTTCTACAGAAAACAAAATCCGCAAGCCTTTTTAAAATTTGTATTTCAATTTTGTTTACATTTTCAATTGTGTCCGTGACACCAAATACTGCTTTAGAAATAAAATGTTCTAGAGGAAGCAAACAAAAGGCTGGGCTCAGTAGCAGGAGTCTCTGAGTGGATCTGGAGTGCCCTTGTTCTATTTAATGCCTTTCTTCTCTCAGAAACCCATGGTGGCCTAGGGTCCTACCTGGATGCATGGTCCTTTATTTATCTCTCTTTCGTGGCTGCACCCTTGGGAATATGTTGTTGCCTGTATTTTTATGAATAAAAGTATACATTCAGCACCCCTGAGTGAGAGAAACAGAAAGTAATTCAACAGGGCATGTGTTGTTTTTTACCGGCAGAAATGTGTCAAAGAAGCAGGCTGCCTCCCTTTCCTTCCCATTCAGCTATCATAGGAAGCAGCTTTCCTGATCCCCTTTGTGCCTCAAGATTTTAAAATGGCTGCCTAACCTCTGATATTGCTTCCACATTCCTGTCAGAGAATAGAAGAACCAAGACAAAAACATAGAAGCCAGCAAATTTCACCTCCCTCATTTATTTTTCTCAGAAATCCCAATCTAACTCTCACTTCTCTTGTGATCAGAACTGTATATCTGGCTACCCTTCAGTGAGAGGAAGGCTCTGTAATGTGTATTTGTTGTTTGTGTTGTTGTTGTTATTGTTGTTTTCTTTTTAACTATTCTTCTCACCACATCCCCAGTCTGGGCATATTGTTGATTTTTGTAAGAATGGAAAAATAAGGTATCATATGATAAGTTGGTAACAGGCATAACTTGGAATAAGTTTGCTATGCTGGTGGACCTGAGAGTGATTTAGAACCCCTGTGTGCTATGCAGGGTTGCAGACTGGAGTGTCAGTGTGGTCTAGAGATAGACACCAGGAACCTGGGGGAGGTGGAATCAGGCTTTTTGGGAGCCCCACGAAAAAGGCAGAAAGGCAGAAAGGAAGGTAGTGTAAACAGCACAGAAACTTCCCCAAAGGGCCCCATGACAGGGTTTGAGCAGTCTCTAACTGTGAGAGACTGGCTTCTGAATGGGCTTAGTGGAGGAAACCCATTGTCTTGATACAGAGATTAGGTAAGAAAACGATTAGAGCTGTAAATTTGACTGGGTGGTTGGGATATGAATAATATGTTCCTAATGTTAAAGATCACTAACTGTAATACCTGGCTTACTGGAGAAAGAGCACTTTCTTCCCAGATAGACACTGTAAACTATAGAAAACAAAAGGCATGATTATTACACTGCTGAGGAAAAATTGCTTGCAAAACTGTCAGCAAATATCCTTCTCCACTTCCCTTCCCAGCAACATGACTCTTGAACCTTCTATTTCTCTCTCCTTGAGGCCAGGCTTGCTTGCCTTCTCTCATGCTTTGTTCAGTAGATTGAATTCCTAACAGATAAGCCAATTCCTAACAGAGATCTCTATGGCACTGCTATGACAGAATACCACAGACTGTGTCACTTATAAACAATATAAATTCATTGGGCTCATGGTGATAGAGGCAAAGAAGTCTAGGATCATGGTGCTGGCATCTGAAAGGGTGTTCACTCTGCATTTTAGAAGAGGGGAAGATATTACACAATGAGGAAGTGTGCAAGAGAAGGAAGAGCAGAACTCAGCCCCCTTAATAATTAATTCTGCTGTAGCACACTCCCTTCTATAACAATGACATTAACTCATTCTCTAAGCTGAAGCCCTTATGACAAAAATACTTCTGGTTAGGCCTCACCTCTTGAAAGACTGCTACAATACCAACAAAATCAATCTCAAGGTGTTTTTTCAGGGACCCAACATGCAGCCTTTGCATGTTATCTTGGAATGTTATTGATCCACCACCTGCACAAGCCTGGGCATCTTGCTATATAATGAGAGATACAGGTCCCGTCACCACTGACATCCAGCCAACATTTAGCCTCTCTCCAGAGACAGAGGAACCACAGATGTCTCAGACATGTGGATGCAGCTAGGTGGAACCAATAGATCTCTACGTTCAACCCAAACCATAGCTCTGACACAGAAGAAGGAATGACTGATCTTCTAAGCTAGTAAGATTGGGGATAGGTTATGATGCATCAAAAGCCAGCTGGCACAGCCATCCTATGAAGTCTATGAAGGTGATGCACACAAGAAGGAAGAAAGGATACTATTTAGGCAGCTGCAATGACTGTCATGATATTTGCTGACATTTTCCAACTCTGATATTCTTAGGGCTCAGTAGAACTGAGGTCTTTGAAATATTTTAAATTAAATAAGTATGATAATTATGACTCTTATTTTATAATAAAGCTGAATCAAGATGCACATCAAGTCATAAACACCAGTCTTTGGTATTATCTGTATTGAATGCTGTGATATGAAATTAAACGCCAAGATTAAATGCCAAGGTTTTTAAATTTTATTATTCTGTGTGTGCGTGTGTGTGTGTGTGTGTGTGTGTGTGTGTGTGTGTGTGTGTGTGATGTGTATGTAACTGTGAGGTTGTGTATGTCATTGCCCATACGGAGGTCAAGGGACAACTTTGTAGATTGGATTATCTCCTAATACCATGTGGATTCTGAGAACTGAACTGACATCAGGCTTGGCAGCAAGTGCTTTTATCTGCTGAGCTCTCTTGCCAGCCTCAAACTGCAGTTCTACATATATTTTTTATAAAAACCAATTATATGCTTGATAGTTAAAATGAATTGAAAAGTCATACATCAGATAAATAATATATTGTTAGATATGATCCATAATCAGTAATACATTTACTGAATTAAATAGTCACCTATAAAAATGACATGTATACATGCATGTTCATGTTTTGTGATTTTTTTTTCTCTGCTCTCTCTGGAGTGTCATTACACTCTTCCCATGCCCTGATGGAAACCTGAGGGACTTGGACCTGGGTAGGTATAGTGTGCTTTTTCTGATACACTTCTTTGTTTTAGCAAGACCTAATATCAAAGATCTGGTGCACGTCTGGTGCCCCTCTCACAGGAAACTTGCTCATACCAGCAGATGTCCTATGTCCCTGTCTCCCATTTCTTCTTATACTGGTCTCCACCAGGGTCTTAACCAGAAAGGAAGTTAGCTTTGGGCATCTCAGTCACAGGAAACACAGGAAAGACAACACAACAAAAGGTGGTTTATCAGAAGCAATGTGTTGTTCAGACCCAGGAGGGAAGAAGAGGACTGACAAGGGCTATTGGGAAGGTCAGGGGGAGCACTGTGTTCAACTAGCAGGTGGGGAGCAAAAGAGGATTGGTGGGTTAAAGCCATTACTGAGATCCCGGGCATGACTTAAGCCGCTTCCCTCAGGGAACTATAATGGATGCACTTATAGAAGGCAAACTTGAGATCCAGAGGACCTCACTGTGATTTAGGAATGGTAGATTTAGGCTGGGGCTGTAGCTCAGGAGTAAAGTGTCTGTCTAGCATATACAAAGCCTTGAATTTTAGCCCCAGCAGCACTGAGAAGCTCATCACTCTAGTATACCTACATAGTCTTTGCACAGTGTGGGAATCAGTGGGATAAGTCCAGTTGGAGTCACCTACCTTTCCTTTTGAGAAATGGCTACACAATGATACTTGTATCCAGACCAAACACAGATGGGAAGAGGCACAAAACAGAGCACCATGAACCAAGGTGACTAAGCCCTTCTTTTGATGTACAATAGCCCTATACTCAAATTGTGTCCAATGGTTTTGAGTAATTACATGATGTAATATAGAATTACAGTATTAGCTATAATATTACATGTATGTATATATAGTTAAAAGGGGAAATTACTTAAGCCAATCCCATCAAGTAAAGTTTATTTGGACATTTTAAAACAAAGCAGTTTGGGGATCAACAACTTCCAGAACCAGGGTAAGTTCTTAGAACTCCATCCAAAGACAATCAGAAAGCCTTATAGTAAAATGGAAATGAGGCATACAAAGCTACTTAATTGGCCATAGTTTAGTTAATCAACCAGTCATTTGGCTGCAGTTTAATTAGCTAATTGATTGCAGGGTGTTATGTAGTCAACCAAAGTTCAGTCATTGTGGTTAAATCCCATATTGGTTTGTTGGACCCCACACAGAACCCAGGCCAATCATGGCATCTTAACATTTTTATTTAAGCATGCATACACTCACAGAGAGAGAGAGAGAGAGAGAGAGAGAGAGAGAGAGAGAGAGAGAGAGAGAGATGCATTTTACTAAATGCCATCTCTTCATTAGGAATAGTGGCTCCGTGGGTGCTGGTGTGTACCAGGTACTACAGATAGAACAGCACACTATGAATCCCTGCCTGCTGTGCTACATGCTGTGGTGCTGTGCTTGCAGGGCCAGGGCTGCTGGATATTTTCTTAGAGAAGCTTATTTTACCCACAAGTCTGACAGTGCATCAACCCCCCAGCATCCACAGAGAACTGAGCAGACCCCCACCAACAGCTGACAGCATTTGCATGTGTAACCCCGCCCCCTCCCAGGACAGGGCTCTGGTTTTCTTCTCTGGGAATCTGACCTCTTCCTCACGTATCCGTACACAATGCACATCCTCATTTTCATAGTAACCTTTCTTGAGAAAATCCATGTGGTGGTCTCTTTTAGAATTGTTCATAGAGATTATTTGCTCTGCATGATTCCTGCTATGATTTATGCCCAATAAAACATCAGATTTTCTTGGACCAGTCCAAAAGAGAAGTACTGAAACAGCACAAAGCGTAATGAAGGCCCTTTTCTTGATTTTTACCAGAGGGGTGAAGGAAGTCTGGAGTTTCCTCTAGCTTTGAAGTTCCCAGACAAAGGGCCGTTTTAAATGAATCAATAGAAAACAAATAGCTTTGTGCAGATGTGGTCACGCCTTCCCATAAGGAGCTCCACATGCTTCAGACTAGGCACTTGTATTAATCTCCTGCCCCGGGTCCTATGGCCTGCTTTTTGAACATCCTCATCTGGAGTGGCTCTTGATTTCCTTTTTCATCATGAGGTAGATGGAGAGAGAGAGATGGGACACATAAGGCATCCAAAGTTTCTCACAAAGCCATAAAAAATAAGTGCTGGGGCCAATACTGGGACATGATTTCAACTCCCATAGCATAACTGCTTGTGCTTAGATACACAGCTGAGATGCTCCAAATAACAGGAAATGAACCTTCTTCAGACTTTTCCTATGAACTAGTGAGCTGCTATGGACAGTTACAGATGAGACTTTCCTGAGCAGCTAAGAGTTTGCTACATAAAAACCTTGTATTTGTTGTTAATGTTGTTATTGAGTCCTTATTTTAAAATTTGATTCATATCTGTTGAGGGGCCATACTACATTTTACTCATCTTTCTGATCACATGCCTTTATGTAGAGCATGCATATTTACCTATATTGGGAACATACAGACATTTAGTGACAGGAATCCTAAAGGACTAAATTGATGTGTTTGTTGTTAGGGCAAAAAGCTTCACAGACCTATGCATTAATTATCTGGAAAGAATCTCAGAACTAAGGAGGTCAAAATAGGTCTGCACAGATGTGCTAAGAGCATTTTAGGTAAGATTACAACAGAAACAGAACTTGAAGGGCAGGTGAAGATCAGCATGTGAGGACAGAAGGGATGGTGAGTGAGCAGGAACAAGGAGACTCATCTTAGCCCACACGCTCCAGGTGAGTGGAGACCACCATCACAATGGCAGCATGAGAGATATGGGACAGTTTATTGAGGGCCACTGATTGGGCAACCACTCTTCCTGCTACAGCACTTTTTATCAAAATCATTTAATTTTTAGAACAACTTCACAAAAAGATGTTATTATTATAATATGTTACGGATGAGACAACTCAGAGCACAGAAGGTCAGTTATCTGTTAAGGTCACATAATCACTATCTGGGAGTTCCTCATTTAACTAGGCTATTCTATCTGTTTCTTAACCATTATGGCTAATGCTAAATTAGCTATTGTTATTAGGTATTATTTGTTGATCATTATACTCATTAATACCTTGTACTTCTTCCCAAATACTAATTACTATTATTAGTGGTAGAGCATTAATGTAATTGTTCATTCTTTAAAGGTATCAGATCTGGAATGCAGAGTACCAGGGTTTCTATTTGTTTCTTCCATTTTATGTGTTTAAACAGGATGGTTAATATTTTTTGACTGATACCGACATCTGGAAAATGAAGAACCTTTCCTTTAGAGTTAAGACTTGTGATCATTGATAATTTCCTAGACATGTTTATAAGCCTCTCCTGTGGGTACAGAGTACTTTCCCATATTTTGAAGGTCATTTGTAGCCATATGACTTGCATTTGGCCCTTGAAATGAGTGTGCAAGTAATCAGGATAACTTCCAAACAGATATTTTAGGAGCCAGTGAAAAACATGGCCCGACTCTGCATTGAAAATCACAGTGAAGTTCTTAGTCCCTGAGTGACCATATTGAACTAAGTGGCTTCAGAAGCATGCAGCAGCGGTAACAGAATTCAGCTTAAGAATGTTAAATCTGTGCGTCATAACCTAGTCTTCTTGCCTAGGCTCCATCATCATGCAATCAGTCATTATATGACATGAGTTAACTGGGTACTTTTCTGTTTCACCTTCACTTGGGGACTATGTGTGACTTCATAAAGATCTCCTGCCAACTAGTACACCACTGCTGAGGAACTCCCCTAACTGCAATTCTATCTCAACTTCAGGTACTGGAAGTACTCAGCAAGCAGTACTGACAAATGTCTATCTTTTCCTCGACATCTAGCAATCCGTAAATATACCCTCTATGTTGTCAGCTTTAAACTTTATGTTTACATGAAAAATCTCAAGTATAGAATTAGTCCCCAGATGACATTTTAATTTCATTTATGTGTGTATATTCACATGTATATATATGATATGTTTGTATGTATATCATATAAGTGTATATTATGTGAAAATGACTCAGATAAAATTTTCCTTTGAGACCTCAACATCTTCTCTTAACTTGTATAGAAAACGTTAAGGAGGGAGGACACTAGGAAATTTGGGGAAGAAGTAGAATTGGGATATCTAACTCTAAGGATGTTTGAGAAAACTATCTGGAAACTTAGTATTTTATAAAATTCCTAAAGAATTAATATACATATAAAAGAATTTAAAGGGTATTACTGTACATAAGGGATTATGCTCATTCCAGAACCCAAAAGTTAAGAAATACAAAGTCCAGTGCCAGATATGAGATAAATTCCATCCACCTATTGGTCAGCGGTGTCTCAGAGATCCCCCAAATAATATAGGTTATGAAAAGTGCCTTTGATGATTCATCAGAACTTGATGGTAAGATTCTATTGCTAAAGACACTACACACATTGGTCACAGGACCTGAAGAAATCAACCTAGTACTGGCCTGGAAGTCTCCTTCTTTCTGGCTAGCTTTCATAGTACTGGAAAGTGCTATGTAGGCTGTTGGGGGAGAAAAGTATCAACAGTCTTAATTAGCTGTGAATCCTGTGAGTTGCAATAGCATCTGGCCTGAAAAAAATCTGTCCATGGGTTTAATAGTGACATGAATGTGATAGGGATAACCAACCACTTTCTGATTGGATTTAAGATCTGCTCCACAAGATAAAACTTATGTCTATTACTGTAATCTCCCCAAGAGTCCATAGCTGTGCAGTTCATAGGTCCTAGGAGTGAACCTACAGTGATTATATTGCTAAATGGCTATGTCATCAAACTGTCATATATATGTGTGTGTGTGTGTGTGTGTGTGTGTGTGTGTGTATTTCTATACCCACAGATTAATGCAACCCTTATCTGAGCAGACAGTACCAGTAGCTGAAGAACTATTGAGAGTTGATGGGAAAGAGAGTCAGTTTTCTTTAGGGGTGTGGTTCCTGGTGGGTTAACCATGATCCAGGGGATGGCCCTGTACCATGCATGGGAACCAAAAAGTGGACTCAGTGTATTACAGAAAGAAGGACATGAAGTTGGAAGAGGGGCTTGTGGGAGATCTAGGAAGAACAAAAGGAGGGCGGTGGAGTGAAGATGGAAACACACAGTTGGCATATATGAAGTTCTCAAAGAATAAGTAAAATATTTTTAAAGGGAAATTACTTGTTTCTATATTCTGGAGTACTTTGCTATCAGTTTCTCTTGGAGAATATCAAACCTTGGGTACTCTTTATGTAGGTTCAAGGGCATTTAATGGAACAACAACAAAACTTCTCTGTGTTTTTGACAATTTCTACTTTTATTTATTATTATTTATCAAGACACGGTCACAATGACAGCATTATGACTCAAGTCATTACCAGTTTGTATTCTGCCTGTCAAGTGAACCTCACCATCACTCTGCAAAGAAATGACTGTGGGTGTACTTTATTGCATTTGTAAGACTGATTAATTGAATCTTGTCTTATTTTCAAATTTTTAGTAGGTTATAATTGTCACCTGTCTATTATTCCTTTGATTAAAGAAAACAGACCTAGAAAATTAGAAGCAACACTGTATTTGATACTATCACTATATTTTTTCTGTTTAATAATGAATCTCCCCAGTGTCTCAACTAGTTCCCACATGTGACCGTTCATCTGGAACTTTTGATAATATCACTGTAATGCCTACGCATAAAACTCTAAGCCAGCTGAAGGCCAAGAGTTTGCCTTCATAGGAAATTGGATTCTGCTTCCTCAGAAACGCCAGGGACATATAGAATGTGAGGATCAATGTAAATCAATAACATATTGCTTGATACGGATTAAAACAGACAGAAAGAGTGTAATTCCTTGGAGTTAATCGGGGTCTTAGCAGAGATCACACTTTTGCTCTTAAATCGAACTCCAGTCCCTTTTGTCTGTGATGCAGACTCACAGCACACAGTTAGAATAATACATGTGTGATGGATTTTTTTTTAACCTTGGGGTCAACAAAAGGATAAATTCCCTCAAACTGATATTTTTCAAGGTCCCAGCATGTTCCTTAGACTCTTGTGGGTAAAACTTTGTCTTCAAAGCTCACCAGTGGCTTTGTGTGTCCAGTCAATGAATGTTTCCCTCTTGACCTTGTACCTAGGCGGCTCAGAGTTGAGCTTGTGGCAGTTCCACTATTTCTTCAGACATCGTATCTTGGCCTTTGGTTAGGATCAAGTGAGGTGTTTCTGCAGAATCTGCAACATCTCTGGGTGTTACTCAGCCTTTGCCTCGCTGTCTCCTTCCTAATGCCCCGTTCCTGTGAATGAATGTGTGCCCTTTTTGTGCAGGCAGTCAGGAAATGAATGAAGCATACATCAATTCATTCTCATGGATGAATACCTAGCCTTAGAATTACAGTGACGAGGCAGACTTACCAAGTACAAGAGCACATTACAAGGGAGAACTAGCTCATAAGCTGCAGATGATTAACCCTGCAGGGTGGATGGGGCTATTGAAACAGAATCTACTTGGATTGACTGGCAGCCAATCTTAGGACTATTTTGAGCCAGATATGCATTAATCTTCAAGGAGCTGCTAGGAAATATAACCAAGTGACAGGAAAAAAAAAAGAGAAAGAAAACCAATACTCAGAATAAAAACTAAAAACGTGGGAATAGAAGTGGGATTCTTGATGTTTGAGCATCAGCTTTGAAAGTGGAAGCCAATGTTTTATTGTGAGAGGAAATCAAGATTTTTCATCAATTAAGTAAACTCCTTGAGTTTATTTGGCGGCCCACAGCTGCTAGGAATTTGGTATAGCCCTTTCCCTAAAACACTGAGCAAACAGGCTGCGTATGAGACAGAGGTTGTATTCCGTGCCGGTATCTGTGCTGCCCCATATAGCTTACCCTATGATAGGCTAGGAAAGGAAGTAGATCATCACACACATAACATAACACACATAACACACACACACACACACACACACACACACACATAACGGCTTCTAGGACTGAACTGTCTGAACGTTCGTTCATATGTGCATAGAGGAAACCACAGGCAATTTGAATGGTGATACTTAGAAGCAGGAAACAGATCTTGGGCTCTGATTAGGACCCAGGAGCTGGGTACTATGCAGGTGAAAAATTTTCAAAGAATCATGTGGCCATGGCCAGAACAAAATGTATCCTATGTGCATTTGTATTTACGTGTGTACATGTGTTTATGTGTGTACAGATGAGAGATAATATCCTTACAAGTTCAGGGTTTAGGAGATAGAACAAGAGCTATGCCTGACTCTCAAGGTATGTTGGGAAAGGACAGACCAGAGAGATTTTCCTGTAGCAACCATGCACAACCATGGGCTGTGTTCAGATTTCTATCATTTAACACCTACATCTGCTTCTAAGGTCGAATCTCAAATGCAAAGTTCAACCTCCTTTCTCAAAAATGAACTCATGTCCAGCGACACACTGACTTCAGCATCCAGCCTCCTGCCTAATACAGGTTCATTCTACCATCTATTCACCCACTTGCAAGACCCAGACTGGCCCTTGGTCTTTTTTATTGTTGACCATTGCTTCTGTGAACAGTCATAGTGCTTTTTGTCAGGATTCTACAATATCTTTTAGAATTTAGGTTCTTTATTTCCCAGAACCTGGCTCCATTACTGATCCTTGAAATATACAGAAAATTGCTCAAGTGATCTTGTAGGGCAAAATAAGTTTGGCTCTCTTAGGTAAAACAAGATTCAACAAAATAGTGTACCTACATCATAATTAAGCTCTCTGAAGCTGCACTTGTTAGAGCCCCTAAATGCTGACATGGTCACCAATTATCTCAAGACTCAGAATGATGCTTTTGTCACAGCAGAGCACGACTTGGCAACTCTAGCTTTGGCAGGGAGCATCCCTTTGTAACAACTTGTGAATGATGTTTACAGTGGCATTCCTTCCATCTTTGATCTGCAATAGCCTCCAATTATAATTGACAAACTATCAGAACAAATTCTACTTCCAGGCCAGAATATTGCAAAGGGGATATTTAAACAGGTAGAACAGAAGAATTGCTAATTTTGCCCAATAAAAGAGATTTAAAGTAAACAATTGGGCATGCAGTGAAAGCAAGAAGAAAATAAAAATGCCGTGGTTCTGTCGCTTTTCATGTCAGCTTTAAATCGCTCTTGTCTTCGTGGATTCAGGATCTCAATTAACACCAACAGAGAAGATTTAAGTGATGCCAATTACCTAGGAATTCTGATGGCAATTAAGATACTATCGGGAAAAATTTAAATTCCACTTGAAGGGAAAAAATTAAAAAGTTTGCCATGACATTTTAATTTTGCAAACAAAACCTGTCCTAGATCTCATGGGTACTGCTTTGTGCATAGAGAGACCTTTTAAAATAAATGTCATGTTGGACAGAGAGGCCCACCAGGCTAGTGAGTCCAGGCTGCTTTGCATAAGGCAGACTACAGCTCTGAAAAGATCTGCATATGACTCTATCCAGAAGTGCTGCATCAGTCACGGTTCAGCCCTGAAAATAGGTCGTTATAGGTAATGCAGGGGCTATGGGTAATGCAAGCTCCTGTGAGTAATGCAGTTGGTTACCGGTAATGCTGAATGAAAGCTTTATGAGGGAATCAGATCCTAGACAAATGCGGTTTGAACTGCCAGCTGCAGAGCAGGGCTTGATGATTCAGAGACTCAGCAGCTAACTAACTCTGCACAGTGCTGCTAGGAGTGACGTCATTCTGCTCTCAAAGGCATCAGACCATCAAAGTGGAATCCTTAGAGAAGGAGCTGAGAGAAGGAGGTCTCATCTCTACAGGCCCATGGCCAAGCATCTGGTGGTGCGCCTGTGGCTACTTCTGGCCAGCAGAGCCTGCAAAGAGAATGAGGAACAGCAATGCTCGAGGCAGAAGAGAGGACCAGCTGGACTAGTTGGCCTCTTCTAGTCTGTCCACTGCAGCATCTCAGCACTGTGGAGATAATAGTGTCTCTTTCACTTCCTTTTTCCAAACCCCAGCAAGCTTTTCTATTGAGCAACTGGGAGAAAGGACCCCTGAGAAATACTGTTTCTGGCTAAGCCACGCTGATTAAGCAAGATCTAACACACTGACTATACCTTGTCTCTTTACCAAGATTGCTGGCATTGATTCATTCAGCAAAGTCTTACTAAACTTTCATTACTATTCCTAACATTAGCACATTACCACAAGCTTTTTTTGCACCTTTGGGAATAATTCAGTTTAGTTCACAGAGACAGAGAGATCTGTGAATAAAAAAAGTAGGTGAATTCTAGATGATAAATATAACATCACAGGTATGCACAAATAACAACAACAAAGAGTAACTTGTTTAGTTGTAAAATTGAGTGATAATCATCAATCAAAAAGAAAAAAAACCACAGCTCCTGATATAGGAATAAAAATATATGGACCTCTAAAAGTACATTAAGTAATGAATAGCAGAAATCCTATTAAAAGATTTGCACTTGCCTGGAATGAAAACAGAAAATAGGTTGATTACAAATAGGAATGAAGATACTTTGAGGTTGACAAATGTGTTCTACACAGCTGTGTGAGTTTACAAAATATCACTGAACTGTACACTGAGAATGGGTGAATTGTGTGGTAAATAACTTACACTTTCTGTAAAACTATTAAAAAACAATGCTCAGCCAGGGAAGGCATTTCAAGCTGATAGGCTCACCCTTTTGGGGGTGTGTATTTTGCAAGGGCACATTTCCTAGTTGAGCAAAGTAGCCTGACTTGGTGGGTTAACATTAAAAACTGAAACAGACACAGTAACAGTGACGGAGGGAGTTAAAATCATACTACCAATTTCTTGTTGGAGTTAGTCCATGATGCATGCTGTCTATTGCCACACAGATTTCCTTCATGATCATCTGTAAGACCAATCACTGCAGGGTGAGGGAGAGTTGGTCTTCTTTAAGGGAGTGATGCTAGATAGGTTGACCAGTGTCCAATGGATGAATTCAAACCAAGAGATATCAAATTTGACTTGATAAGCCTTAACATATATGACAGAATGTATAAAATCCAGAGAGGAGGGTAACAGAGGGATGCAGGTAGGGGAGGGGTTCTAAACATGATTAAGATATATTGTATGAAATGCACAAATTTCAATAAGAAGAAAAGATGGTCAGCAGGGAGCCAGGCTCCTCTTATCCAGGACTCTTCTATTTCTGTTATAGCGTCTAAGATGACACAGTTTGTGTCTTTAATACAAGGGAAGATCAGCGAGAAGTAAGAAGTGAGAGGCCAGACCAGCTGCCATACACCTGGCTCCTAAGACTCTGTCATGTGGCTGTGCTGAAAGGTATAGAGGCTGGGAGCATAGTCTTCTGTATGCCTGGGACAAAGAAAAGAGATTTGATGAAGCCAGGTAGTAGTAAGCACATTAGCTCTACTGGCCATGAGCTGACTGTCAGTGTTCATCACACAGCATGCTTGCTATACACTATATGTGACCTTTATCTCTTCTAGAATGGGCATCAGAGCTCAAATTCAGATCACAATGATACATTTATAGTCTGTGGCTATAAATCATTAAGGTAGAGACCACAAAAAGCTACAAGCATCCTCCCTTGGGTCACTTAATTTCCTTTTATAAACTTGTGACCTAGAGTGTTTGGATTACTAGTGTTTCATGACTGAGGGAATGAGTGAACTTGGTTTTAGAACACGTCTATTTCCAGTGATGGACCAGGCTCTGTGATCCCAAAATTGGACTTGTTAACTGCAATGACTTCTGTGATTTAGCCATCCAAGCGGTCTCCATTTGAGGGAAGGGATGGCTGCTATTTAGACAGTGGATCGATGCAACCACATATGATATCAATATTGTAGCTAATTGGAGCTCTCCACCTGGGGACCACTGGTAGAAGTCATAAAAACAATAGTGGCCCATTTGTTGACAGATATAACCTATTTCATGCTTGGTGCCTCTCATTCTCTGCCTCATAAAGAAATTATCTAAGAGGGTTTATTAAAGCTTTCAGCATTCCCATAAAACAGTCCTAGGGTGGTAAAAGAGGATATTGATGGATGGTCCATTATCAGCTGTGTGTGGCACCTGAAAAAAGAGCTGAATGTTCATTGTACCTCATGATGGAAGAGCAGAGGTACTTAATTACACTGAAGTGCTATTATCCCAGCTGCACTTCTGCCGTCACCATAAACACTTGAAATCTTTAGGATGAACTGTTCTGACTCAATAGTGGTAATTGACCGGAAAGAACATTTCAAACTCTCTGTTTCTACATATGCACTTGTCTTAGGGTCTGAACTGTTTCTGCCCAAACCCTTTCGATGCTATCTGTCCATGTCAGAGCACCCAGCCTAGGCCTGTGTACCCAGCTCCCGTACCCAGTCCAAGGTACCACCTCACAGTCATCTCCATCTCCCATTCATTTAGCACATCCTTGCCCCTCTGGCCTTCCCTGTGTTTCCCAAGCAAGCGTTTGATTCGCTGCTGTTTCAATGTGTAGTCTCTTCTGCCAGCTCCTTATAAGACTGATCCTCTATCTGCTCCTGGGCTGTGGCTTAAGTACTGCCTCTTCACCGAGGTCTTCCTTCACTACTCCGTGCAGCATTAGCATTGCCTGCTCCCTCTATCACATTTTGTACTCGATTTTTGTCATGGTAATTTGGCATTATACCTCCTCCTCTTCCTACTTGTCTGTTCTAGAATATTAGTCCTTCAAAGGCAGGAATCTTTGGTCTGTGTTCTTCACCATGATTTCTATCACCCAGAACAGTGTTGGTTATACGGAAGTGTAGAAATAAGTAAAAACTGTAAATGAGAGTAAACAAAGGGTATTTATCTACAGCTTGGTATGGTAAGAGACTCAGCCTCTGTCATGTGAATTCAGCATAGGCTCCAAGGTGGACAGAGGAGTGAGAATGCTTCAGCAGGGTGCGAGGAAGGCTGCAGGTTTTCCCTGACAGAGGCTGTGCAGCTGGAGCCAATGGACTGATTAGAAGTGGGGCATCCTACAAGAGCAAGTGGGGGGCATGTTTGGCTTTATCCTGCTGTTTCCATGTTGGAAAAGGTGAGAAATTTAGGAAAACTGTCAGTTATTGATCTAGCCCTGGCCTTCTGAGAGCATTTGTTGAGGCTGTGCTTCCCTTCAGCATCTGACTGGTCATTTCAGGCTGTGCATCAGCCTTCTCTTCTCATACATGGCTTTGTCAGTCATGTCTGAATGTTTGCTTTCTCAAAAGCAGCTTCCTGCGAATTTGTTATCGTGGGGCTCTCCGCTTTGATTTTGCATCTGACACTCATTTCTCACACATTCTTATGGTTTCTTCCTTTCTCTGTCCTATAGAGTCCTTCTGTTATGGCCTCGTCTAGTCACCACACTGTTACTGACTTCAGATCTCTTTCTATGCGTCGGCTTCCTAGTGATAGAGTCTAGACTCACTGCCAATTATCCCGCAGATTAAATAGAAATATACACAGGCCCTCAGTGGTCCTAGTCCTTCTTTATTATAAACCTGGGATTTCCATTTCAGTATCTATTAGGTTTCTTTTTTAAAATGTATTATTGTATGTGTGCATGATGTATGTGAATAGGGACATGCACATGACACAGCACATGTTGGAAGTCAGATGGTAGTTTTCTCCTTCCACCATGCGTGTTTTGGGAATTGAACTTAGATTCTTAGGCACTGAGCCATCTCACTAGCCCCCATGCTCTTCTTTCATTTTATACCATCAACCCTGTTGATGTCTTAGTCTGCAATGAGGCCTGAGATCTTAAAATCTTTTTGCTCTACTGCTATGTTGGGACCATATTCAATCTTGAGTCTGTTCTGTAATGTTTAGGTCACCCCATTGTATTCTCTTCCCTCTTCCCCTCTCCTCCTCCTCCTCTTCCTCCTCCTGCTCCTCCTTCTTCATTTGGCTTTATTCATCATACAAAGTGATGGGCTTCATAGTGACAGTTTTGTTCAAGGATATCATGTTATTTCATGACATTCACCTCATCTTTCCCTCTCCTGCCCCCTCCCCCCAATTTGAGAATCATTTTTAGCTTTCCAAATAGTCTACCTTATATTTTTGTATAGTGTGTTGTATGCGTGTGCAACCTAAGTGCCACATATGAGAGAAGACGTGTGCCATTTGTCTTTCTGTGTCTGACTTACTTTGCTTACTATGATGATCTCTAATTTCATCAATTTTCCTACAACAGACAAATATCCTTCTTCTTTATAGTGGAATAAAACTTCCATTTTCTTTTCTATTCATCTATTGCTAAACATCTAGGTTGATTCTGTAATTTGTCCATTGTAATGGGTGAACAGGTATTTCTATAGTACGCTGACTTTGCTTTCTTTGAGTATATCTCTGGAAGATTATAGCTGGATCATATGATACTTCTGTTTGTTTTTGAGGACCCTCTATATTTATTATATGGTGAGTGTGCTGATTTATATTACCACCAGCAGCATATAAAGGTTCCCCTTTCTCTTGAGTCCTTGTCAGCATTTTTAAAAAAAGTGTTAGCCATTCTGGCAGAGTGAGATGGACTCTCAATGTAGTTTTAATTGGTATTTCTGTGATGGCTAATGATGTTGAGTATTTTGTTTTGTTTTCTTTTTTGCTTGTCTTTTTGAGGCAGGGTTTTCCTGGAGTCCCAGCTGACCTAGAACTCACTATGTAGACCACACTGGTCTTGATTGGATTCACAGAGCTCAGTCAGCCTCTGCCTCCTCTGAGTATTTTTTCACCTATCTATTGTCCATCTGTATTTTGATTTTGAGAAATAGGTGTTTCTTTTGCCAATATATTGACTAGAATTATTTTGAATTCTGGAGACTAATACTCTGTCAGATATATCACTGGCAAATACTTTCTCTCATTCTATAGGCTGTTTCTTCACTCTTTTATTTAATTTTTTATGTGTATGAGTGTTTTGTTTGCATTTTTTGCATTTTTAAGTGTACCACATGGAGGCTAGAAGAGAGCATCAGATCCCCTGGAGCTTGAGTTAAGGATAGTTGTTAACCTCCATATGGGTGGCTGGGAACTGAACCCAGATCCTCTGCAGGAGCAGTCATTAGCTCAGTTAATAGCTGAGCCATTTCTCTAGCCTCTGTCTCTTCACTTTTAATTGCTTCCTTTCCAATACTGAAGCTTCCATGAAGTCCCATTTGTCACTCCTTGGAAGTAATTCTTTGAGCTATTAGAGACCTTCCAAAAGGCCTTGCCTATGCTTGTAACTTCATGAGTTTTCCCCTCCCAGTTTCAGAGTCTCAGGTCTTAACATCAAACTGCTTTGACCTGGCCATAGACTTGTTTTGTAGGTCTGTAGAATGCCATCCTCAGAGAACAACATGCCTATTACCATCTTAATCAGAGCTATGACTACTTGTAAGAGAAGCTCACAAGACTGTTGGTATTCCCTCGTAGAAACAGGAGCAGGGGCAAGAAAACTCACTAACCTTCACCTGAGATTAAAACCACTTTTTCTTGTCCTCCCAGTCCCCAGATGTATATAATCTTGCTCCAGCAAGTTATGGTGTGAGGGTGTGTGCAGATTACACAGGATAAGGTTAACAGAAGGGAGAACTCCATCCATGAAACTTTTGGACAAGTTCTCACCCATGTGGGGTGGTATTTTTCTGCCATGTAGCTGTTTTGGGATCAGCTGGCTTCCACAACTAACTTCAATAAACACACCGTTTCACCAAGCTGGACTTGGTTGCAATCAGCTCTTGATCAGTCATTAGTGCTTTACCTGAATGAAAAATAGATATTTGTTCATTTATCCTCAAAGAAAACAATGCAATAGCATCCAGGCTGGCCTTGGACTGGAATCCCCTTCCCTTCCCTTGCGGGGTGCTAGGATTAGAGTCATGCACCCTCAAGCCCACCTGCATTCATCTCTCCTGTAACATAAAATCTTTACTTTATTTCTTGTTTCTTTCCCAATAGTCCCCAGATTATAGGTAATTCCAACAAACCCCTTTCCGCTTCCCTCACCAGCAAAGTGGAACAGAATATTGCATTTTCTGTCCATTGAATTCCACTTAACTCCCAAGCTACGATTTTCCACCAGACATTAACATAGCAAGAAGCCTTCTTTCTACTCACCAAACACTTCCTTACTTGAGATCTTCCTTTTTTGACAGAGGATTTGAAGCAAAACCAGGGAAAAGAATCTCCACACTGTTAAAAGGTAAAAGCTTACAAAAGGATGGGCGGGGGTGGGCAGGAAGAGCAGTGTACCTCTCCCCTCCTCAGAGCTCCTTTCTCTTGATCGAAATGGCTTACTATCATGCTTGGCAAAATTAGCTAAGCAGAACTTGTCACAATTTTGATAAATACTGTGTATTTGCTCTTCTTTTTCCCTCGTTAGAATATGGGAGCAGAGAAAGCAATATGACATAGTTTATTTATAGAGCCAAGTCAGGCCTGGCTCACCATGGGCACTTAAATGCTATTGATAAATAATGCATACAATGAAGCTCTGGTTTAGAATTGAATTAAACCTCGAGTTCAGACGTGTTTTCCCTCTGGTTATATCTGCCTCATATCCGAGCAAAATGCATCAGTGAAGTTCAATATCAGCGGCTTAGAGGAGTGAAAAACAAGCCCTCAAGAAATAAAGTTTGTGCATCCTGAGCTACTGAGACTCTTTGCCCTAGACACAAATTTTCAGCTTGATGTGAGGATGTTGTGGCAGGCACAACAGTCTCCTTCTTCCAGCTGATTTGAGAATGCTAAGATGGCCTCACAGAAGTGGCTAATATCCTCCTCGAAACACCATGTGTGCAAAAGTAAGGACCATTCAGTGTTCTTCGCCCCTCAGTGAACACACAAGGGTTTATCAGGAGCAATAGAAAGTAGACACATTCCATAATGAAAGATGCTGAGTGAGTGGAAGCTATCAAACGCAGAAAAATCTGGCCCTACTGATGTAGGATGCAAATCCACTTTAGACATGCTAGAAAAAGATTTATGAATGTGAGCATTTGGTAAAAATATTAGAGAGCACAAAGAAAACTTTGGGCTTATTTCTTACCCTAGAAATGGCGTTTTAGATTAAAGAAGGCAGAGTGACCTGAATTACAGAGGACAAAAATGTGGAATATGAACAGGGGACGGGAGGAAAAGTATAAACAGTCCAAGGATGAATATAATCAGTATCACTTGGGTGTCCAAAGAAGCAGGCATTCTCAGTCCCAGCCTTGACCTGAAGCAAAGTCTATGGACCTGGGGCTATTCATCTGTATTTTAGTAAGTATTCTAAGTTATTCTTATGTAGGTAGAGAATCAGTCAAACTAAGCCTGTAGGATCAGGTGATGGTGTGTATGCTCTTTCCTCTCCTTCCTCTGGGTATGCACTTGGTCAGCCTGCCTCTCTCTCTGCCCTCTCCAAACTGTTCTTGCTATGTGATCCTTTGTCATATGAGTTAATCATCAGTCTTTAGAAATTCTGAATATTTTGGGCATCGGTACGATGCTACAAGTGGAAAACTGTAAATCCATTCCCATGTGAAAGTTGCCATCGAAACACATAAATAAAGGATAACTTGAGGTATATTTGTAAGGCGGACATGCACAAATGAATTTTTGTCTTGCTTAGGTCCTATCCCTATACTTCATGAGGCATTTGAAAAAATATCGCAAATTAGAAAAAAAACGACAATAAGAGAATCTGAAGGACTACTGGTCCTAAACTCCTGACATAAGGGATTCCACATTCACTGCAGCATATAAAGCAGGCAATGTCTCCTTCCTTCTTCTAACATTCATTCTAGACCCACTATTTCCTTCCAGTCCTTCCTCTAAAACTCTTTTGTTTTTGTTGTTGATCTGGTAACTCCAAGTGGTACATTTGGGTCTTTATCTACACTGGTCTTCAGAAATCCATTTTACTCTCTGAAAATCGGAAACAGAAATCTGAAAGAGAAGAGGCTCCTTCCAGGCCTGGCTTCCTCTATACCACAAAAATCACAGGTGCAAAACCTGTGCCTTAAGCAAATGCTGACTCATAGCATCTGGTATAGTATCTGTAGTCATCAGACGGTTACAAAAACGTGATAATTGAATGAATTACTGAATCATAGGAGTGGCTTCTGTGAGAATCCACATACTCTACAACCTCACAAGGTGTTTTTATGCAATGTCAATAGTGCTTGGAATTGAATTATTTTCCCTGTCAGTTTGGTTAACATTTGAGAGTTCTTGGTCACTAGGACTTTTGGGTATACTCATCAGAGTTTTGCTTTTAGACAATATTATGGGATATAGGATTAAGTTGAATGGGAAAACAAAAGAAGACTGCAACTGGTTTGATCAATTGGTGCTGATAAAGATTTGTTTTGCAGTGCAAGCAGTCAAACACGAAATCTTATGCATGGTAGACAAATGTTCTAGCACAAGCCACATCCCAGCCTGATGATGTTGTACTATTGGGGATACATGAATAAATGTCTATTCACCCCAGTAGGATCAGAGTAAGGATACCTCCAATGTCCAACTTGGTGAACCAATGAGTTTTATATGATTATTTACAGGCATATGGATGAAGGATTACTTACAGAAGCACAAATAGCTCAAAGACAGCTGCATCACCAAAAGCCCATCCCAACATGGGTGACCTCGCACAAAAGCAGGAGATCTGGAGGGCACTGCATAATCTCTAGGCAGCACAATAGGTTGGACAATATCTTTTCTAGGTAGCTCACTTGGTCTGAGCCTCTTCTAGGCAGTTCTGCTGGTCTGAGAGTGTCTCTCAGTAGTTCTTACTGTTTATATATGATGAGAGAGAGAAAGACAAACAGAGAGAAAGACAGAGAGAGAGAGAGAGAGAGAGAGAGAGAGAGAGAGAGAGAGAGAGAGAGAGAGAATATGGCCAATTCTAGGGCCTCCCTGAAGCTATTGAGCTATTTGCTTCCTGAACTTAAGGAGGTTCCATGTAGGAATGTTTCTCCTTCCTTTAAACCATCCTGTGTCTTAAAGAACTTTCTCCCAAGATGGTATGTCTTATCACAGAGGAGGAGAAATTACTACACAATGGACAAAAAGGTCTGTAATTAGTCAGCTGATCATGGAGTTAGAAAAATCAGAACAGAATTAAAAATAAACAGAGATACAAAATATTTATCATGTAAGACACCTCTAATAATATAGTATGGAAGATGTCCAAAATAAGTTGAGTACAAAAATGTAAACTATATTTTATCTTTTGTCTTGTTCATATATTTGGCTTACTTCTCTAGAGAGTTTTTTTCATATAAATATGCAATTTATATTTAAGATCTATTAAAGATACTTCCTTTGTTTGCATGTATTTGGAAATATTTTCCAAGTTATTTGCTGATTAATTTTGTTTGTGTCTACTTAAAAGTAAGTTGTGGTATATGAAGCACAGATCCTTGCAATTGCTGTCCTTCCTGTATGAGACCAGAATGAATTCCTTCCTGATTCTCACATGGTATGAATAAAGGAACTTACTTCAATGTGGAAAGGAAGAATTTAGAAGGAAAGAATGGCAAGAGAGGGACTGGCTTGTGAGATGCCCACGATTCTTGATGTAAAATAAATATTCCCAATACAGGGAAATGTTCTATTGCAATAATTCATTAGAATTTCCCTCCTGAAATAGGGCTAATTTTTCATGATTTTTAAAAATATGTATTATTATATTTAGAAATTACATATAAAAATATCTGTGTGTGTATCTGGTATTTTTATTTCGTTGACCTATTGATACATTTTATAAGTAGAATTGTTAATAAAAACGTCCCTGTCCAGCATGGTCAGCCCTACCTTTAATCCCAGCACTAGGGAGATAGATGCAGGCCATATAGTAAAACCATGTCAAACAAACAAAAAAACAACCAAACAAACCCCAAACCATCCTTGACTTTTTGTTGTAAACTCTATCAATGAGAATTTAAAAGCAATAACATCAACTTTTCTTGGCTTCTATTTTGAGCTTTTGTATGACTGCTTCTAAGTTAACTTAGTTTCTGAGTTGATGTGATAAAGCAACAAGTATTAAAGGAATATCTTCTGAAAATTGTGTTTTTTTGATCAAGTAGACATAAAGAATGATTAAAGATTCAAAGGCATGATTTTGTAGGCAGAAATTCTGCTTATTACGTTTTAATGTTCAGGGTCCCAAAGCTATCAGAAGATAGTGGTCTGCTACTCTTACAGTTGCATTTAAACAGAAAGAATTAACAGAGTTGGAGACATAATTACAGAAAAGGGATAAATATAATTCTTATTCTAAGTAACAGAGTCAGAGAGGAGACAGACACAAGCAAACAGGCAATAAAGACACTGTGTACTACAGTGAGAGTAAGATGTGAGGGAGCACAAGGTTTTTCAGCTAAATTTGGTGTGTATGTATGTATGTGTGTGAGTCCGTGTGTGCGTGTGTGAGAGAGAGAGAGAGAGAGAGAGAGAGAGAGAGAGAGGTTTTTCTGCTAAATGTGGGGTGTTCTTTCTCTTTTAATATCAAAACCAGAGTTACATTAAATTTGGCCTAAAGCCACCTCCATATGAGTAAGCTGCAACCTAGATTAGTATGTAAACAAATTGCAACTGAACTACCTACTGTAAGATGTGTAAGATGTGACTGAAAGAACCCCCCCACTTCCCCCCCTCCACCAGTAGTTTCAGGACACAGGAAGACTGACAGAAACCTGGAACCAGAATTTACAAACATCCGTGAGCCTGACTTTTACAGATTCTCAATAGATGAACCCAGGGTCCACAAATATCTGCAAAAGGAGCTGACTTTTACAGCTTCTTGGTTAAGATAAGGTCCCTGACCCAGAATTCACAAATATCTGTAAAAATGAACTCCTTCCTGGCCAAAAGTTTACTTTTTTCCCCTTAAACATCAATCGGATGTCATGGGGACCCTTTCCCCTAAAAAGGCCTGACCAGCTAGACAGAATTTGCTCATTCTCTCATTCTTTCTCCCTGAGCAAGCTTCCTCATCCCATCTGGAGCCAGGCATGCCAACCTGGTCCCCCAGCCCAAGCCCCCAAGATAAGGGGGCTAGTCTCCCCATCTCCCTGGGGAGGCTAGCCCCAGGAGGCTAGCATTTCTCCATTCTTGAGTGTGGAGAAGCTAATCTTGGCTGGTCTTCTTTCTTTCCCCAACTTGGGAAGCCAGTCCCTCGCCCTTAATAAACTGGTCCTGTTAACTCTCTGAGTCTCTGGTCCATTTCTGCTGTGTCACTGGAACCCAGACCTTACATCTATATTCTTGCAATAAACATCTGAGTCTCTCCAAACATAGCAGCTGAACTCTCAACCAATTGCAGACTGCAAACTGCCCAGGTAGGTCCAAATAATGCTTTATTTTTTCAAGCTTTTTTTGTACGCCATTTTTTGGTTCAGCTTGTTTAATGATTCATTAACAATTTCCTTCTCTGCTCAGTGTAATCTCTTTAAAGCTATTCTTGCAATAGCAGTGAAAGGTTTGAACATAAAACAGAATGGAAGTTTGCAGTACACATTATCACATATGATATGGTCCAATGTTTGTTACTATATCAATATTCTTTAAGTGTTGTCCCCACTTGTGACCTAATAATTACTCAGAAGCGCTTAGAGACATTAATTTCCAAATAATTGAATTTTAATCTAATTACTTTCTGTAGTAATTTCTACTTTTACTGAATAATAATGAGAGAATGTAATTTCAACTGTTTTCTATTCTCTTGGACCTTTTGAGATTTCCTTCCCTTTCAGTACGGAAATGGAGTCTTTATTGAAAGGGAAATATTTTTAGGTTAAGTGAAAATATTGCCTATGCCCAATATCATGTTCAAGTCCATAATGTTTAAATTAACAGCCAGGGAAAATAAGAAAAAAGAAAAATGTTTTCTCTTTATAATAAAAATAATAATTAACTCAAATTCCTTTTGTACTCAGCTTCTCATGTTTTATTCTGGGCATACTTTTCTCTCTGTATATACTATATTTTACTTGTGGTTATTTTATAAATAGATACATATTTTTAAGACTATACTTCTGGGTAACCATAATCTTGTAAATTTCTCCTTAAGAGGACATAAGCCCTCCTGACCTTCATCTCCCTAAGGATAAGACAATGGTACATATTTCATTTGACCTCTCTCTAACACAGCCTCTTAGATTTGTTGAAAATCAAGATTGTTATTAAGTAATCACTTTTTAGACAATAAAACCTTCATCTTCAGGAATTGTTTGACTGGCACATTCAGTTTTTAAACAATTTTTACACATCTCTTATTTCCAAATGTATTCAAATGTTTTGTACATGTATGGTATTTAATTTTGTTCTCTTATTTGTTTAGGGATTTTGCTTGTTTGTTTCTTCTGTTTTGTTTTGTTTTGTTTTCTTTGAGATAATTTCTACCTAGTAGTCTCAGCTAGCTTGGGACTCGAAGACTGGGGATGCCTCCGTCTCACAGAGATTCACCCACCTGCCTCTGCCTCCTGAGTGCTGTGACTATAAGCATGTACCACCAACCCTGGCTGCTTCTGGCATCAGAATCCTGAAATGAAATTTACTTGAATTCATGCCATCTTAGTATCTTGGAAATGGGGTCGTTCTCATTACAGTTTCTGAGGTTGTACACAGCTGAAAATGTCTCTCAGATAATTTCATACTTTAATACAACAATTTTGCTAAGTATAAAATGTGAAAACCACAAGCTTTTCCAATTCAAAACATATAGGCATGACTTTATTGGTATGATACACACAATACTGTAGCTGTGAAACACCAGGCTGAAAGATTTATTGACATTGCCCTGCTGGAACACTCCATCTTTTTCTCCCTCTTTATTCTAAGAAATAAATAGCCAGGGTGGTCCAAACATAGGTTCTTTTGAATTTCTCTAGAATTCTAAGATTACTTTTCTTATGGACAGAAGTTTAAGGCTTGCCCTACGTGAAAAAACAATTTTTTCCCTCAGAATTTTGATTGCTACATTTCTCATGATTTCTATTTTCCATCCTATGATGTTAATAATACTTTTGACAGTGTATTAGTTTCATGTTTTCCTGTTTTTAAGCTATATTTGCCTTGAGTTGTTATTCTGGAACACAGTTTTAACTGAATTCACATAAGTAGTGTTGGGGTTTCTTATCCATATACCCATGTAAATGTTGGGATTTTGTCTGGCTTGAGCTTATGTGGGCTGGGTGCATTCTGTCACCATCACTGTGAGTCCATAAGAGTAATTGCCCTGCTGTCTAGAAAACTCTGTTTTTTAGGTCATCAGCCATCTCTGGCTTTTAAAACCTTTCTGCTCCCTCTTCCACATTGACTCCTGAGCCTTGGGGGTAAAAGTTTGATATGGGTTTTCTAACCAGAGATAAACACTCTGTGGCCTCTTTCTTTCTGAGTGTAGGCCAGGTATGGGTCTATATGTTAGTCATCATATGCTGGGTAAGGAAGCTTCTCTGGTTAGAGTTGAGAGACGCGTTAATCAACGGGTATAGTTGTAAGCCATTAGAATTCAATTTAACTTTATTATTTATTTAGCAGAATAATAGTCACGGGCTCTCCCCCAAGGTCCGGGTCTGGGATCTGTTGTACCACACGTTTCCAGGCCCAATATCAGTGTCAGGTATGGGCTCTATCTTGTGAAGTAGACCTTAAATCCATTTAGAAAATGATTGGTTATTCCCGTAATATTTGTACCGCTGTTGCACCAGTGGGCATAAATCGTCGCTAGTTGCTGTAGCTTGCAAGATTCACATCTGAGTAAGGCTCTTCCAGCAGCATGCATAGCCCCTTCCAGCACTATGAAAGCTAGCTAGGCAATATGAAAGTTTGAAGTAAGTACCAGCTTGATGTCTTTCTCCATGCTTGTTCTACAGCTTGTATATGTAATGCCTTCAGCAATGCGGTCTTCTGCATGTGTCCAAGAATGGTATGGCTTGTGCATATGGTAGATCTATTTCTAACTTTCTGAGGAATCTCCACACTGCTTTCCGTTGTGGCTGCCAGCTTGCAGTCCCATCAACAGTAGATAAGAGTCTCTGCCAACATCCTCATCACCATTTGTTGATGCTTGTTTTGGGTATCTCAAGGTTTGGTGGGTAACAAGAGCAGGGGCAATGTTCAGTATTGTTTGAGCATCTGTGGGAACTTTGGTTCAACACCTTCAAAAGAGGGAGTCTATCTATGGCATTGGGCTTTTACTCTGTTGGCCTATAGTGTCTAGCAGGGGCAATGTGACTTCTTTTAAGTTTTTTATAAGTTTTTTTATAATATATATATATATATATATATATATATATATATATATTCTTTAAGAAGCTTCTATAGTGGTAAGGCTCCATGTGAATTTTTCTAAAGGCTTTCTATGTTAATTATCCTCTCCCAAACTCCATCTTCTGCTCTGCCCTCCCTTCCCTACCCCATTTAACATTGCTCATTTCTCCCTTTACAGCAGTACATTGTATCTCTCATCCCAGGCCACCTCCCCATCACCATAATCTTGAACATTTATTAGTTTCCTGACATTTTTAAATTTTCCAGTTGAGAAGATGCATATCAAAAAATTCAAAGCTAGCATCCAGCTATGAGAGTGAACATGTGGTATTTGTCTTTCTGGGTCTTGATTACCATGAAATTATATAATTTCCTTTATTAAAAGTTGAAGCATATTCCGTTGTAGAAATAAACCTTTCTTTCGTTCTCTATTCATCAGTTTATGAGCATTCATATTGTTTCCATTTTCTGGCTATTATAAATACATCAGAAATGAACATGAATAAACAGGTGTCTCTGCAGTAGGATACAGAGTCCTTTGAGTATGTGTCCAAGAATGGTATGGCTGGTGCACATGGTAGATCTATTTCTAACTTTCTGAGGAATCTCCACACTGCTTTCCGTTGTGGCTGCCAGCTTGCAGTCCCATCAACAGTAGATAAGAACCTCTGCCAACATCCTCACCACCACTTGTTGATGCTTGTTTTGGGGATCTCAACTATTCTGAGTGGGTAAGATGAAATCACAAAGTGGTTTTAATTTGCCATTCCTTGATGACTAAATATGTTGCACATTTTAAAAAGCATTACTCAGACATTTGCATTTTATCCTTTAAGAACTCCCTGTTCATCTCCTTGCCCCAATTTCCATTTGGGATTTTTGGTTTGTTTGTTTGTTTGTTTGGTTGGTTGGTTTTTATGTTTAGTTTTCTTAGTTCTTTCTTTATTCTGGATCCTGAGCCTTTTGTCAGAGATAGAGCTGGTAAAGATTTTTCCTATTATGTAGGTTTCCTCTTCACTTGAATGATAGTGTCCTTTGTTGTACGGAAGGTTTTTTGCTTCATGAGCTCCCATTTGACAGTTGTTGGACTTAATACCTGAACTATATCCTGTGTCCTGTTCAGAAAGCCCTTTCCTATACCTATAAATTCCAGTGTGTTCCCAACTTTGTCCTCCATCTTATTCAGGGTATCAGGTTATAAACTGAAGTTCTTGACCTATTTGGAATTTTGCTTTATGCATGGTAGGAGATAAAGATCTGGTGTCATCCACATGCGACTATCCAGTTTGACCAGTAGAATTTGTTGACCCTGGTATTCTTTGAACAAGGTATATTGTGTTCTCTTTGTAAAAATCAGGTGGCTGTGGGGCTGGAGAGATGTCTCAGTTGTTAAGAGCACTGGCTGCTCTTGCAGAGGACCAAGGTTTGTTTCCCAGCACCCACATGGCAGCTTAACAACCATCTGTAACTCCAGTTTCAGGGGATCTGATGCTCTCTCCTGACCTCCACAAGCATTGCATGAAATGGATGCACTTACATGCATGCAGGCAATACACTCATGCACATACAATTAAAATAATAATAATAATAAATAAAATATTTCATGAAATCAGGTGGCTGTAAAGCATGGGCTTAAATCTGGGGTGCCAGTTCTATTCCACACAACAGTGTGTCTTCTTTTATGCCAGTACCATGCTGTTTTTATTATTGTATCTGTGTAATTCAGTTTGGGATCAGAAATGATAATGCTTCTAGCAGTTTGTTTATTGTTCAGAATTTTCATTTTCTCATGAAGTTTGGGAGTTTTTTTTTTCAATTTCAGTCAAAGATTGTGTTGGAATTTTAATGGATATCACATTGAATTTGTAGATTGCTTTTGGTAGGATGACCAATTTTCATAATATTGATCCTACTAATCCATGAGCATGGGAGGTCTTTCTGTCTTTGGGTAACGTCTTCAATTTCTTTCTTAATATCTTAAAGGTTTTACTCTACACGAACTTCACTTCCTTTGTGAGTTTTTTTTTCCAAGATATTTTATGGTTTTAGAGTCTGATAAGAAATGCATCATTTCCCCAAACGTTTTCTTCATCTGTTTCTTGTTGACACACAGATCTGAAGATGTTAGTTTTATACCTGGATATTTTGTTTGGTTTTTGCTGTTTCCAGTAATAACAGTTTTGGGGTGGGGTATTTAGGGTTTCTTATGTATACAATCTTATCATCTGCAAGTAAGAATACTTTGCCTTTTGCCTAATTGTATCTGCACTACATTTCTCATTTGACTTATTACTCTAGCTAAGACTTCAAGCAGTGTACTAAACAGAGATGGGTATCCTTGTCTTGTTTCTGATTTTAATGGGAATTCTTTGAATGTTTCTGCAATTAATAGGATTGTGGCTGTGGGATTGTTGTGTTTATTGCCTTTATTATGCTGAAATATGTCCCTTGTATCCCCAGATTGCTCATGATTTTAATCATGAATGCATGTTGCTTCTTGTCTAAGACCTTTTCTGTATCTAATGAGATAGTCATGTGGTTTCTGTCCTAGAATCTGTTTATGTGGTGCATTACATTTATTTATTTACATACAAATGAGCCATTCCTGCATCTATGAGATGAGGCCATCTTCTGGTAGACAGTCTATGATGTGTTCTCACATTTGGTTTGTCAGTATTTTCTTGAGATTGGCCTATAGTTTTCTTTTATTGTTGGATCCTTGATGGTTTGAATTATAATAATCCTGGATTCATATGAATAATTTGGGAATGTTCCTTTTCTATTTTATGAAATAATTTGTGGAATATTGGCATTGTTTTTTCATTAACTTCAGCCTTGATTTTATTTATCCCTTCCTGTCTATTCTTTTAAGGTATTGTTTGTTCTTGGATTTCTCTGGTCTTCATGTGTATCATTAATTTATTTGTATGAGATGTTTATAATTTTCGGATGTAGGCACTTAATGCCACAAATTTTCCTCTTGGGACTGCCTTCATTGTGTCTTACAGATTTTGTTAAGATGTGTTTTAATTTTCGTTCAGTTTTGGGAATTTTTATATTTTCTTCTTGATTTCTCCCTTGATCCAGTTTCATTCATTAGGACACTGTTCAGCTTCCACAGAGTTGTGAACTTCTTTCCATTTTTATTCCTCTGTGATCAGACAGATCAAACAGAATACATTTCTGTTTTCCAACATTTCAATTTTCCTAAATTTATTGAGATTTTCTTTGTGTCCTAATATGTGGTCAATTTTGGAGATGTTCCATGGGCTTTTGAGAAGGATGTGTATTGTTTGGTTTGGGGGTGGAATGTTCTGTAGAGGTCTGTTATATCCATTTGACATATGATGCTAATTAACTCCAGGATTTCTCTATATAGATTTTGTCAACTTGATCTGTCCATTGGTTACAGACAGTTACTGAAGTCACCCACTATCACTGTGGTGGGGTTAATGTGTGATTTAAGATCTAACAGAGTTTCTTTTATGAAATTTGTTGCCTCTGTGCTTCATGTATACGTGTTTAGAATTATAATACATTTCTGGTATATTTTTCCTTTAATGGGTGAAGTGACTTGCCCTATCTTTTCTGATAGTTTTAGTTTGAAGTCTATTTTGTCTAATATTAGAATAAAAACAAATGCCTATTTTCTGGGAATTCCTTTTTCTATCCATTTACCCTGAGGTGGTATTAATCATTTATGGTGAGGCATGTTTCTTGGAGGCAGCAAATTAATAGAGCTTGTGGTTTAATCCAGTAAGTTAGTCTGTGTCTTTTTTCCTGGGGATTTTAGACCACTGATACTTAAGAGTTATTATTGACCAGGATTTATTAATTCCTGTTACATTGGTGCCAATGTATTCTGGAATATTTTTGTGCCTTTTGAAAATGTTTAATTCTTTCTAGAGACTGAAGTAGTCCACTAAGTATTTTCCGTAAATCTGGTCTCATGGAAATAAATTCCTTAAATCTGCTTTTAACATGGAAAATTTTTCATTCTTCTTCAATTACAAGCAATAATTTTGCAGAGTACAGTAGTCTGGGCTAGAATCTATGTTTTTTTTCATGAATTGTAGGGCATGTGCCCAAGCCGTTCTAGTTTTTGTAATCTCCATTGAAAAGTCAGCTGTTATTCTAATGGGCCTGCCTTTATAGGTGACTTGATCTTTCTCACAGCTTTCAAAATATTTTCTTTGTTCTATATGTTTAGTTCTTTGATTATTACATGATGTGGGGAATTTCTGCTCTTGTCATGTTCACTTGTTCTGTAGGCCTCGTGTACCTGACAGGTATCTCTTTGCCCAGATTTGGGAAATTTTCTACTATAATATTATTAAAAATATTTTTTTGTGCCTTGACCCAGGTTTCTTCTATACATATGATTCATAGGTTTAGTCTTTGTATAGTGTTCCAGAGGACTTGCATATTCCATTTCTGCCCCCTCTTTCCCAATGGTCCCTGAGCCTGGGTGAGTGAAACTTAATATAGGAGTCCTGTCCAGGGACTACAGTAACTCTTTGTGTTTTCATGGTCTTTATTCAGTCTTTTATTCAATTCTCTTTGAGTTCTTGAACATATTATTCCTATGTGAAATCACTGTCTTGTACATCCACTAGGTTGCCTTTTTCAGGAAACATTAACATGGTGGTCCTAATTTTACAGCATGTCTGGAAGAGCTCCAGGAGAAGACTGGGACCTGTAGGAAATATTAAATATTTTATAGGTATTATAAGGAAACCTTTTGTGGCCTCTGTGCTAAAGAGAAGCAAAAGCTTGTATTGGTGTTCTCGATTAATATTCTCACATAAAGATTTGAAATGCTAACCAATTAAAATATGAGTGACAGTCTTTATTGCCCAACCCTCCCCTTACAGTTCTGAGCAGGAAGTGGATTCAGGCATTCCTCTGTCACTTCCAACTCCCACATCCTCCTCACACCCAGTGTTGATTGTCCTGAAATTCCTCCTTAAGGGCTCCTTATGCTTCTATGTTTTTCTCACAAGGCAAATCAATATGTAACAGAATACTTCAAGACACAGCCCATTTCTAAGCCTCCCACTCCTTGTTTTGCTATTCTGCAACTAAGGAGTTGTGGTCTCCTAAAAATGCATCAGAAGAGACACAGGACCAGGGATGGTGAAAGCTAACATTTGACATGGCACAGGGATGGATTTCTGAGCTTCTGGAATGTCCTTTTTCCAGTATGTAATACAAAAAGACAGCAGGGATGAGTGTTTTTTTGTCTTCTCAGAGCCCACTTTGAACTTGCTCTGACTGAAGAGCAGTTACTGTGCAGGGAGAATACATCCTTCGCTTCAATGCTTTCTACTGGGAATCACAGATATTCCCCTCTCCACTCGGTGTTTGTTCTTCTCAAAACTTGAGCTTGCAATGTTTTTGACAATTCTTGTTATTTTCTTTATCTTGTTTACATTCTTAAGTGTTTCAATAAAATGAAATGTCTGTCTCCATTTCTTTGTTACCATTCAATTAATCAAGTAATCTGGAATATGTATTATAAGGAAATCATCATAGAAATTATTTTGTTGTTGTTATTTTGAGAGAGAATCTGAAAATATGTATGTTATATAGTGCTGTATGGCCTAGATCTCTATGTAGACTAGGATAGCCTGTAAATCACACAGATTTGCCTGCCTCTGCCTCCCCAGTTCTGGGATTAAAGATACATCATAGAGATTTTTAAAGAACTAGAAACAATAATACTTGCATGGACTTGTCTTTGAATTTCATTATCACTAAACATACAGAAAACCAAATCCCAACTCTTTACCTTCCAGTCAATGAATTATTCTTCAAATCTGTGATAGGCAGGGCATCATTTATATTGAGTTTATTTATAGAGTTGAGTAGCTTTGATCCAAAATGCCTAGCCACAGAAATCTTCTACATGTAGAAATATTTTTTGAGCTTTGTAATAGTTGCATATACACAGTAAGGAATCTTTGGAATAAGATGCAAGATTACTTAAACGTGAAATCCATTTGTATTGCATGCACCGTGAACAGCCTGAGTGTAATATTATATAGTATTTTTATTGTATCTGCACTTTGATTGCAACCTGTCACATAAAGTCAGATTTGGATTTTCCCACTCTGGCATCAAAACTTTCTCTTTTTGCAACATTTTTGATTTGTAGATTAGGGATGCCCAACTTGTGAATTTCTGTAGACCCTGGCACCAGTCATAGGTGTGTATGACTCTTGGCACGGCACAGATGAAATGAAGTTTGCTGCATAGACCCCTGAGCCAGATCTCCCTTTACTCCAAGTTCCAGTGCCTCTATATACCAAAGTTTCTATGCTCTGGTTTCCAAACCCTGAATTTCCTGGTGCAAAATGCAGAAAATAAACAATATTTCCATGTACAGATATTGTGATGGTTTAATACTGGTATTTCAGATAATTAATACAGAAAAGTCCTTACAGGAGTCTTTGACATGCTGTAAATATTCATCACATGCTCTTTTGCCCTTAATAAAAGAACCATGTTTTTTTCTTGAATATTTCAAAAATTATGTATAACTTAAAACAATAAAAGCCAATGAAATTATTTTCATCCTGAATGCTTTCACTACTCATTATCTTCACTTTTTTGTGTAATTTCAGCCAAACTGCTGCATAGGGATTTCTACGTTTTTCTTGCAAGTTGATATTTGTCAGGGTTGCATTTTCCGTTAGGCTCAAGTGTCAGGGAGGAGTTGTTTGACTTCCTTTTGTGCCTCTTTCTGCCAGGTTATAGGAGTAATGTTACTGACAATAAAGTTTTCATAAAAGTACTCACTGTCATTTCCAGGACACCCACGACTGTGATTAACCCAGCATGAACAGTGCATTGCCAAATACAATCATGAGATGTGTGCAAAATTTTTAAAATAGTTTCCTTTCTCTTCTCTAACCAATGCTTCCATTAGGCAAAGAACGGGCTGTCAACTTGCTGGGGAGTGGGTGGCATAGAAATACCTGCAAGTTATTCTGTTTAAAGCATTCCTCATTCTCATCTCAGGTCCGTGTTTCAACAATGATCATTCTATCTGGGACATTTCCCACACAGCCAATGGGGAAGGTGACCTGATATCACTGGCAGGATGAGGATGAATAGCCTTAAAATCCGAGGAAGAGCGAACTAGAGTCCCACTCTAGTTGTCCTGCTTTAAGCACTAAATGACACAGACTTGTGTAAACAAGTTTACTCATTCACTTCCCACATATTGGCCAGGAACCATCCATACTAGGAGAAAGATAAAATAATCATGAAGATAAGTAAATTTCACATTCTCTTGACACTTAATATTCCCAGAGAAAGCATGAGAAAAGGAGCTCAGAAATATACAAAAGAGATCATTAGAGAGCACATTAAGAAAGTGATATAGGCAGGGCTGAAAGCATTAACTATGAATGGCCTGAGAAGGTTTGGAGACTACTTCTGTCTCTGGGTTGATAACACCTCAGTTGTGTTGCATCTTTAGACCTGGGAGTCAACAGACACTGGTTCTGTGTAAAATGTTCCTTCTGTTTGTACATTAGAACATCAGGTTTCAGTAAGGCCATAGGCAAAGGTCTGAGGGAAGACCCGTGCCCACAGCACAGATCAAGAACCAAGTCAAGACAGAAACCTAGAGGATTCATACCTTTCCTCTTGGCCCCAGCTTCTGTCACATCTTTCTACCAATTACCAGATAATTGTTTTGAATTCAGGTTCTCCACTACTTTGAAATAGTCTTCAGAATATAAGGTTTAAGCCTTGGAAAACCATCTCCATTCTAGATTCCTCCACGCATGGGGAGCAAAGAAGCAATAACCTTCATGACAATACTTACTCGAACTGGTATAGTTCATAGGGCACAAAGTGTCTTTTTATTTTGTCTGCTAGTTTTTTTTGTTTGTTTGGTTGGTCTGCTTTTTTGAGTTAGAGTCTCTCACTGTGTACCCGAGGCTGGCCTAAAATTTACTTCCTTTTGCCTCTTCCTCTCAAGTGCTAGGATTACAGATTTGCATCGCCATGCCTGATAACAGACTCTTGATGAACAGTGTGACATCTTATTCTTACAATACTGTATAGTAGCTGATATTTTCATGCTGTAAATTAGTTGTCTGGCTTTAGAAGTCTGCATGATTTTTCCAAGTTCATGGACCTGGTCCTAAATAAAGAACAGGACCTTAATTTCATGTAGAGTAAACAACTGTCCCAGATTTCTCAGGTCTGGGGCAGAGTGTCCAGGGGATGGAATTTTCAGGACTAAAATCAGGATGACATTGATCAAACTGGGTCACCCAATGACCAAAAAACAATTCAATAATTTAGAATACCCAAGTATAAATAATTGTATAAATAGACTTATTTCTATTAGTAATATTTTATTTTCTTTAAAAAAATCAATTTTATTGGGCCTGGAGAGATGGCTGAGCGGTTAAGAGCACTGGTTGCACCAAGCACCCATATGGTGGCTAACAACCATCTGTAACTTCAGTTTCAGGAAATATGACTCCTTTTTCTCTCTTCTCCAGGCATTGCATGACATGGGTGCATTTACACACATGCAGGCATAGCACTCATACACCTAAAATAAAAATAAATACATTTGTAAAAGTTAAAAATCAATTTTATTTGCAGTTGATAATGGGGAAAAAAATGGAACAGCATAGGTCTTAGATGTTATTAATATAAGAGATTGTAGATTTTCAAATCCAAGGGCAGTGGACAATGACTCAAACAGAAGGTTGTCTATTGGGAGCTTGCAGTAATCTGAAACATGTTCTGAACATTTAGTTCAACTACTAGGTTACTGGTTACTAGTGCAACTACTAGGTTACTAGTTACTTGTTCAACGACTAAGTTACTACTTACTAGTTTACTAGGTTCAACTACTTACAAACCATCCTTTCTCTTTATTTCATGGTCACCATTGCTAAAGTAAAAGTTCTACTGAATTCAGAGAATGTGGTAGATTCCAGCTCCTTCACAGTAGTAAGTTGCTTGAGTGACTCTTCTTTCTGCCTATTATTGCAACTCAGCCATGTGGCTACTGACTAACATTAAAACAGGCAACAGAAGGGTGAAGAGAGAAGGGAGAATGTGCAACTCCAAATTAGGTCTGTACTTCTGCATGATCCGCAGCAGATGTTATCTGCTAAACTCCAACAGCTGATCCTTGATTTAGGGATAATTTGTTTATTATTATAGTAAACAGAGCCCGTAAATCTTTATTATAGGCTGATGAGAACTGAAGAAAATAATGCGGGCCCAAAGCTCCAAACAATTTGCAGTTTTCTAGCTTCATCCTCTCCTGTAATGTGAAACACTGATAAGACATATTGACATTTTCAGAGGTTTATAAGCAATAAACAGTTCAAGTTCTGCATATGAAGTGTCTTGAGTTATAGTTTCAAGTGGAAATTGGGCTTCGCTTTCGTAATCTACAAGCAATGGGTTTTGCTGGCATTCCGTCTTGTTCTGAGGCCTGTGTTCTCTCAAGCACCTTGTGTGCTTCTGACCCCACTGGTTTCCTGCTCCCCTGGAGGCGATTAGATGCACAGAGTTTGCATAAGGCCTTGCAAACCCCGGTATGGCTATTTACACAGCTGTAATCATTATAAATAAATTACTTCATAAATTTCAACAAATGAAATCATGTTATTTTATTTTGTCTGCTTTCTCTCTTCTTTGGGCCGCCAAGTCACCAGCATGTCATTTATTTTGGCTCATTTTGTTGAAATGAGATTTAAAGAACCCAATTAGTATCCCAGGGCCACTCCTCTCTCCATCCCAGTCTTCTGTTTTTGTTATAGGAGAGAAAACAATTTCACAAATAACAACAGTGAATGAGGTGATATGAAAGAGCAGGATGTGTTAAATTCGTGGATGACGATGTGTTTCCTTTGTTAGGTAGATTAATGAATAATTTAGATGCAATAAAATTTATATTTTATAGGAGCAATGCTCTTGAAGTTTTGGCACATGTGCATGCTGCCACCATGATGACTGTAAAGAATACTGAGAGTATTTTCTTCCCGTCCTTCAGAGTCGTGCAGGTCTGGATAGTCTGCCCGTCTTCCTGCTGTAGCTGCCTCTGTCCCTGCTCTTGTATCATTTCCAGAGTGTCATACTGGAAAGTGTGAAGACTTTCCAGTCCAGCTTGCTTTACCTGCCCGATGCTTCTGCAGCTCATTATCTTTGGTCCATGTATCAGTAGTTCATGCATTTTTATTGCTAAATAATTACTAACTGCCCCAATCTAAAACAGTTACCACCTATTCCGAAGGGAAAGGCTTGGTCTGCATTCAGTTTAGTGTTCTGAGGAGGGCTGCTATCACTATTCATGCAGGTCTTCAAGGTGGCATGTCTGCACGACTTTGGGGTAAAGGCCTGAGAGTCAGATTTCTGGTTCATATGACAAATGGATGCTTCGCCTTAGAAAAATGGCAAATTGTTTCCCAATTGTCCATGCTGTTTTGTCTTTCTGTCAATAGATGAGTGACAGAGTAGCATCTGCCTCATTCCCAGAATCAGACTCCACACTATTTCTTTTCCTTAAGCCATTTTCGTGGTTGTGAGGTGGCATCTGTTTGTGAATTCCATTTGGGTTTTCCCAGTGTCTAATGATACCGAGCCAATTTATGTTCTTACCGGTTATTGAATATTTAAATTTTCTTGGAGGAGGTTCAATAATTCATATTTTTGCCCCAGTTCTCCGGAAAAGATATCAGAATTACCTTATGATCTAGCACTGTTTTCTTCTATGTATATGTTGAAAAGATTTGAAATTGAAGAATCAAACAAATACTTGTATACCAGTGTCCTTAACAACCTTACTCACAGTAGCCAAAAAGCAGAAATAATCCAAACATTCACAGATAGGTTAATGGCTAAACAAAATGTGTTATACATATGGAATGGACTATCATTCAGCCTTCAAAGCAAGTGTAAGTCTGACACATGGCACAGATGGATGGGCACTGAAGGCAATATGATAAACGAAACGAGCAAGACACAAAAGGACAAGTATCATGTAATTGCACAGACATGAGGTACCCAGGAAAAATAAGCTTGTGTAGACTTTACTAGACTCTAGGGAAAGAAGGAAATGGCAATTAAATATTTAGTGGGCATGAAGTTTCTACTTGGAGAAATAAAAATATTCTGAAAATGAATATTGATGATTATAGAACATTCTGAGTATATTTATTACCAATGAATCAAACACTGCAAAGAAGCTACAGTGGTAATTTCATGTCATGCATATTTTACTACTTTCAAACAATAAGCCCTTAATAATTTTTAAATTGGATTATTTTGCATGGAATCAGTTCTTGCGTGCCTAGATCAGTTGTCAAATGCAACCGTGCATCACTTAAATAGGGGGATGCATTTTGAGAAATTAGCCAATATGTGATTTCATTGTTGTGCAAATATCTTAGAGTATATTTACACAAAATAAAGCGACTATAATGTCAACAGGCAATTTAGCTACATAGGACGACTGTTGTGTGTGCAGCCCATGACTGAATGAAGCATTATTAAGCAGCACATACCTTTTACATAATTTCTAATCAAGACTTAAACTGACATTTTGATAGTTGTTTTCTACATGTCTGATTTTTCTTTTCCTTTTCCAGAAGCTCCCTCCAGTCTTGCACTGTCTCTTTCTTTTGAGGTAAAAGCTGTATCATGCTATACGAATTTAATATCTTCATTACTAAGCTTTCTGTATAGTTTTGTATTTTTATTTCCTTTTTTAAAAAATTTTTCAGACAGGGTTTCTCTATAGTTCCAGCTGGCCTGGAGCTCACTATGTAGTCCAGGCTAGCCTTGATCCACAGTGACCTGCCTGCCCTGCCTCCAGAGTGCTAGGGTTAAAAGCATGTGCTACCACGTCCAGCCCAGTTTTGAATTTTCCATATGATCACCCTAAGGATTATCATTAATCACTAAATTCATATTAACTTAGCTTGATTAATTTTGTGATCAAACTTAATTTAATAGTATACAAACTTTCCCTATGTTTTATGCTGTTATTATAACAAAGTATATCTTAATACAAAGTGTACCTACGATAGTTATTTCTTCTCTAATTGCAGTCATGTGCAGTCAATGTGAGCAAAACAAGAGTGTAAAACAAACACATTGATGCTGTCATTTACATTTATTTATACTGCTACTTCCAATAATGCTTTTTAATATTTCTTTATATGGAGTTGAGACCCTGTGTTATGCTCTTCCATTTTAGCCTGAGGACTCTGTTTAGTGTTTTGTACGTCACTACTGCCAGTGACACGTTTGCTCTATTTATGTCTGGGAACATCTTAGCTTTCCCTAAATTCTCAAGGACAGTTTTCTCATATAGATTTCATCATTAACAATTTGTTGTCATCATTTGAATGGCCAAGAGAGAAAAACAATTAATGGTTTTTCTCACTTATAAAGCCTAATAAACAGCAATGACTGGCCCAAAAATCTATCTCTACTGTGCAGTGTGGCATTTTTATCATGGGGGTAATCACCAGCTGTCGATTTGGAATTAAGGCCCTCGATGGGAGGAAACTCATGTGTGGTACTGTAAAAATAGTCCAATACACATGGCTGGAAAGGTCTTGGATCCTAGAGAAACTTTTTTTTGTAATCACAAGAAATATCAGTTTTAGTTTGCATTTCTTGCACTATCTCTGTCTGACTTTGATATTAAGGTAATGATGGTCTCATAGAATATGTTAGGAAGTATTTTTTGTGCTTTTATCTTTTGAGACTCCAGATCACTGTTACACTTACTGCATTAAATGTTGGATAGAATTCACCAGTAGTCCCATGTGAACTTGGTGATTTGTGTTTTGAAAGGTAATTTATTATTATTATTAGTATTAATCATTATCATTATTATATCAAGGCAAGTCCTGTATCACTGGCTACCACAGTCACAGCCCAACTGGAAGGTTTTAAATTATTTATTCAATTCACTTAATAGACACAGTCCTTCTGAAATTATCATTTCTTCTTGGATTTGTGCTGGATAATTGTTTCTTTCAAAGAATTGATGCACTTCGTCTGCGTTATCAAATCTGTGGTCAGACACTTGCACATTAGCGTTTTTTATTTCCCTTTTAATATCCACGAGCTCTGTAAGGACATCTCCTCCTTCATAGCTGATGCCGAGTAGCCATGTCTTCCCTTATCCTTAGTTAACTTAGCCAGAGGATTATTAATTTTCATGATCACTTGAATAAAAAAGATTTGGACTTGGTTGTCTTTTCTCTTTTTCATATTTTCAATTTTATTAATATCGGTTTCCGTTTTTACTCTTTCTTTCTTCTGATTATTTGGCAATTAACTTTCTTTCCTGCTGACGATTTTTTAAAAGCTTAGGTATAGGGTTCTATTCCAGAATTTCTGCTTTCTTTTACAATCTTTTTTACTAATATCTTCTATGTAAAGAAACACCATTCTTGCACTTTTCTTTGTTCCTTAGGCAGATTCTATTAGTTTTTGCTGATTGTTCTTGAATGTGAACAATACTTCTTTATATGTGATTATGTGTGCATGCGTGCGTGCGCATTAGATAAGGGCATTTTTAGTTAAATGCTACTATGAAATTAAGAATCAAGCCACTTCCAAGGATTTGCTGTTTTTGCTGTTTATAGTAGTTTACTTTTTTAAAAAGTGTCTTTCCTTCCCTCCTCTCCTCCTCCTCCTTCCTTCCCCCCTCCCTTTTTGCCTTCTTACCTCTTTTGGCTCCTCTTCCTGCTCCTTCTCTCCTCCTCCCTTCTTCCTTTGGTTTCTTGAAACAGACCATGAAGCTCAGGCTTGTATTAAATTCTTAATATTCCTGCCCAAGTGCTGTCATTTCATGCCTGTCACCGTTCATGGCTTTGTTTAGTGACTTCTCTGAACTAATTTTGTAAAACATTTCTTCTTGCTTGTGTGTGATCACTGAGGTCATACTATGTTTAGCTAATACATGTACTGAGATTGTCTCAAATGCCTGGAGCCAGTAAATCTTCTACTGTTTGTCTATGAGGTTTGTGCGTCTATCGAAACATGCCTCCATAACTCCTCCAAGGAAACATTCTGGATTGTCTTGTCTCCCCTTTTAGTTCAGAGTTTCCAAGGGCAGCAAGATGTAGCTGCATAAAGAACCTTCGCAGATTTCTCCTGAGGATTCACTAGGCTTTATGCACAAATGCAGTTTTTAAATTTCCTAGGGAGTCCTGAGGTTTTCAAATTACTTCATTCCTTAGGGGGTTTTTGTAAGCTATTTGGAAAGTATATGGTTTGTCCCATTTATTATCTTCTGACAGCTTTGACTTTTTAAAAAAAGTTATTATTTTTGATAAAACCTCTCTAGAAAAGTCTTAAAATAACCAAATACGATGCAACTTAGATCAAATGAAACTAAATATTTCAAATGGGAATCTTCCAGTTGGTTATAGTAATAATTGTTCATTTGGAATGAGGTTTTAAAAAATGTCACTCCTAAATCTGATCCAATGCAGAGAATAGGTAACTGTGAGGTGCCCAGCCCTAAGTGACACATCTACAATGCAACCTCTGCACCTAATGCTCAGAAACATTGTGGAAGATGGGGCAGAAGGAATGCAACAAAACACATACATTCTAGACATGATAGAGAAGCTGCACCGATGGAATCTCCACAGTGTGGTAGTTTAACAAGATCTGCAAATGAAAAAACCAGGTGGCATGCTAAGTTAGAGAAAAGAAATGTCAAGGGATCCCACCTCAAGATAAAGAGCAACAGGACATCAATGCATACTGGTGGGAGGGAGAATCAGTTTTCTCCAGGGACTAATTCCCTGAGAGGTTATCAAATCCCAAACGGACAGTACTGCACAAAGGTCACATGAGCACCACTAAGTGACTCAGTGAAATTCATAGATCTGTATATGCACATATTTATAAATGTCTTTATGAATATGTAACAACAATAAATAAGATATCAAGAAACTGAGAGGGAGCGAGGCATATAGGAGGAGTTGGTAGGGGTCTAGGAGAGATGGAAACAATGAAAAGTTAATATAATTATGAGACTATCAAAAATAAAAGTACTTTAAAAAGCCTCAATTTCCTTATGGACCCTCCACACTTGAAATATATGCATTATTCTCAAGGCTGCTTTTGTGCAGAGACTTGAAACTCTATGGTTTTGCTTAGATTCTAATGGATTCTTTAAGCTTATACTCCCTATGCTGTTCAGAGTTTTTAGGTAAATGCCAGAGTATTGAAAAGATTAACTTTCACCTTTAAAAGAGCTTCTCATTGTTTTAAGACAGGTAAATTGCTATAGATATTTATTATGATATTATTGTTTATACATAATGTGTCTGTATGTGTGTGTGCATGTGTGTGTGTGTGTATCTAAACATATGTAATGAGTACTGTGTCCCTTTGTCCAATATAGCACAGGTTTGAATTTGATTTTTTTCTTTGAGTAGTAGGCAGTGTTTAAGACCTACTTTACCACTGGCCAAATATAGAACTGGAAAATCTGAAGAACAATTGAATATTTATTAGGGTCCTAGGAAAATCTTTTTGGTTTTCCCCAGTAATTAATTCTTTTTAGGAAGTATTCCTTTATTTGGTCACTGGAATATCCCATAAATTAGTAGAACCTTGCTGACAGTAAGACTAAATCTGGCTATTGCAGTCTTAGTATCATGGTTTGAAGTTAATCATAAACACAAAGTTGAAATTGAGTTTGGATATTATTAAGTTAATTTAAAAGATAAAAGGATTACTATTATATGCCTGCCTTGATAGGATGTTATCTAGTTTCTGACTATTCAATAAGATCAAAAATTATGCTACATTTGGCTCTCAAAGAAGAATAATCTAATGGTCGTTCTTCATCAGGACAAGCACCTAACTTGATTGTCATCACAATTGCTAAAACTTTAATGCAAAGTTATTTTCTACTCAAAAATTGAAGAAGGACTTGGTACCTTCTGGAACTCATTCTCAGCATCTTCTTGTGTTTCTTTCTGTCTGTTCCTTCCCATATCTTTCTTTGAGTTATGAATTGTTCATTGTGGTGAGAAATTGCAAAATTATACTTTAGTTGGTGGGGAAGTCCTCCTTTCATTCCATACTTGGTCTAGGGATGAGGGTATGTTCCACAAAGCTCATTTTATATCATATCTATAACTATGGCATTATAACTGGCATGTAAAAGGAATTTATATTTTGTTTTTCCTAGTACATTTTAAAAAGTTTATTTCTCAGAGTACTGGTGTGTGTGTGTGTGTGTGTGTGTGTGTGCGTGTGCACTCACACATGTTTATGTGTGTCTAAAACCCAATTAATTTAGATAGGAGTAAAAACAATCTCTTGATTTCACTTATGAAACTAAGAATTTATTTTTAATTCAAACTGTCTTACTTAACAAGCATGACTTATTTCATGATATTAGGGAATATGTTAATCTATGCTTATCATCAGAAGCCCTTCACTAGCAAGAATAGAATCTATGCAGAAAATATGTTTGCAAGTAGCTCTGAGACTGACTCAGCCCGCATTTAAGAAAAAATGGCTGTTCATATCTGGTCTACCCATTGACTGATTCTAAACTCTGATTAACCCAGACATGGATAAATTACATTCATCTTGACTCCAGATGGCAAATATACTTATGAATTCTGGTACTTGGCTGCATTACTGTTCTAGAAAAGTTGTATGCAGCTGTTAACTGGGTGATGTTGTGCTATGTATGTGGAAGATTTGCGAACTGCCTGGAGCATGAAAAATTCATTTGAAATAAAGGTTCTATGTGTGTTACTGCTAATAGCTAGCCTGAAGACATAGTAGTGATGATATGTTTGTCGAATTTATTTAGTTTGTTCGTGCCTAGCTAAACAAACCAGACTGATGCATATTTTATATGAATTATTGCATTGTTATTGGATACTTTAGCTTCAAAATCTTTTACTATTTTAAAAAATTTTTTGAGACAGAGTCTCCTGCAGTCTGAGTTGGACAAATATGACCTTAAATTTCTGATCTTCCTACATTTGTCTCCCAACTTCTGGGATTACAAGATTGCATAGCCACATCCAGCTTTAAAATGTTCTGAAGCAATTCAAATCATACTATATAGCAGAAAATTATGCACATTTATTGAAAGCCTTTTGTATGCCAACAATTCTCCCTCATTCTGAGAGACAGCGGCAAGGGTACTGCATGAAGAAACGAAGCTTGAGCTTCTATTTGGATCAAAGCTGTTAGAGAAATTATTAATACATTTTGGAATGGCCAGTTACTGGGAAACTAATGAACTGAACTTACCAAAATTTCTCTATGGAGTTGCTCGGTTCAGTATGGAAGCTATTTGCCACACGGACCTATTAGAATTTAAAACAGTATATTAAAAAATTAAATTTCACTTTGTTACCATTTGATGTTCATTTTCAGTGTTCAATGGCCATGTGTTTCATGATTGCCATATTAGATTATATACAATGCAGAACAGTTCTATCTTCACAGAAGATTTTAGGAACCCTGGTATAGAAGATGGAAGAAAAACACCCAAAATTAATTTCTAACATTTTATGAGTTAACGTTCTTTTTTTTTTTTTACAATGACTTGTTTATGAGGACAAAAATATCTCTGAAATAGGCTTTATAAGTTCTGAAGTTAACACAAAAGACTTTAATTTAAAATGCTCCTACCTCAAGTGTCTTCATTTTCTTCATAGTAAAAAGGAAACGGTCATGCAAAACTAACAATAAGGAGCATTGCAGGAATTTTTGACCCCCTCCCCAAAGTTCATTCTCCTTATTTCTTCATTTTTTCAATGTGAGGCAGGTAATATCGTGTGGATATTGACCAGACTCAGGGTGGTGCTCATTACCTGTTGTGGTTGGTTATGGCATCTTGGTTTTCACTGAAGTGACAGGAATTGTATGGGCTGCTTCCTTGATGCAACTTTTGAACTTTTCTATAAGCTGGCTTCTGTTCATGGTTTCTAAAATACAGAGACCACATACACCCCAAAGTCCAGGTCTCAAGATTGTGCTCAACTGGTCCAGTCACTAGCGTGGACATGGAACGGATCATTTAAAGGATAAATACGTTTCCACGCTATTTGAATTACTGTATTTTGTTTTATTTGTTAAAGCATAATTTTACCCCAACTTACTTCAGAGCAGATATAGCATGAGAGTTTTACTAAGAAACATTCTTTCAGAGTTAGATGCTAGAAACAAGTATTTTCATTTTCCTCCCTCAATATTCTTGACATATTATTTAGAAAAAAAATAAAGTTCCAGGCATAATGAGTGGTACATGTTTTTATTCCCAGTACTCAGGAAGCAGAGGAAGGCAGATCTGTATGAGACTGAGGCCTGCCTGGTCTACATACAGAGTTTCTGGCACCTGAGCCTACAGGCCAACTCTGCCTCAAAATAAATAAATAAGTAGTAAAATTATAACACTTTCCCTGAATAAGCAATGATTTTTATCCCAAATAAGATTCTTTCCTGTTCTTTATGAAGTTCTTGTCCTAGTGTGGATTCCCTAGAAATAACACCCAAATTAGGGATTCTCACATTTATTAAGTGAGAATTTTCCAAAGAAACCTGTGAAGTGAGCAGTGAAGTCGGGTGACGAAGGGGAAAGAACTAAGAAAATATGTGAATTCAGCTAGAATCTAGCTGTGTCTTGACTGTACAGAGAGCTCTAGAATAGAAATCTTACTGTGGTGCTTTCTCTGCCTGAGGCAGTGTGCGACATTTTGAGCTTCGGCATCCTACATTCACAGATGGGCCTCCAGACATTTCTAGAAGGGCATCCACTTGCTGAAGGGGTGCAGTTCTCTGCAGTCGAGGGCAGCTGTGAGCTGTGAGCAGTCCACACTTCCAAAGTGATAGGAAGTTCACCAGTGTGGCACACCAGCATCCATTACAGTCCTTACACTAAAATATGAATTTTCAGGGTGCAGTTCCCATTAGGTGAGGCCCATGGCAGTAATTCCCAAAGAGGAAAGTTTTTAGGACTCCAAATACTGCCTCTAATTTTGCAAAAGAAAATTCTCCCATGGGATGACTGATGGTCAGAAAGCTAAATTCTGAGAAAATACAAAGTCTTGGGCAGTGGTCTGCATAGAAAAATGTAGAATAAAGGAGACAAGCAAACAATGTTCTTGGAATGCCACAATGTTTGTCCAATTCAAGCAGGCGATGTGAGGAGATGGCAGTGCGTGGCGGTTCAGCACTCTAAGGCCTCTGCTTGCATCGAGGCTGCTCAAGTACATACCACATGACAGTGAGCAGGTTTCTGGATTTCCCTGTTCTTCAGATTTTATCCTGATAAAACAGTGATAATGAGAAACCAGAATACTTGGTATTTGGGTGATCCAGTACTACCACGAATGCTATGATCTTTAGAATACTGCCTGGAACACAGTGAGAGACATAAAGGTGGCTCCCGTAAGACAGCAAAGTTAGGCCCTGAAGCGAGAGGGAAAGAGTGCTACAAACTGAAAATGAGAGGACAGTGGTTAAGGAAGCCCTTGCTCTCGGGGGCAGGTGGTTCAGAATTAAACCTTGTTCCTAACAGTGAGTGACCTGACTTAAATTCTTTGTCCCTCAGTGTCCTCCTATTTAAACTCAGAATAACAGTAACATTTTCTCTTGAATTGCACTGACAATTTAAGTGACACAGCAGTCGTTTTGATCCTTAATATTGTCTACTTCATAATGTAATTTCAATGATAGTGCTGCTTTGTTGTTATTTCACTCTGAAAAGCAGGGAGATGTCTCAGAGAATGAAGAGCATTTCATTGGGATTAGTTCATTACTTGTTTCCTGAGAGGAGTGTGAGATTGTAGAGACACATAGGACTGCACTGGAAAATTCCTACTGGGTAAAGCTCACGTGTTTCCTACAGGAAACTTAGTCCTATAGGCAGCATGAAACCACGAATAGTAAATGTTTTCCTTAATTTTTTCAGAGTAAAGAAAAGGTGCCGGATGGCTCCTGCTGTTTAGCAAATTAGCACCAAACTTTGTACCTTAAGACAAAACCTATTCAATTAGCTCAGGATAGTATAAAGAGTCTTTTTAAAAATTTATTTACTTAGTTTTATTTTATATGTATGAGTATTATACCTGCATGTGTGTAAGTGCACCCCTGTCATGCAGTGCCCACAGGGGTCAGAAGATGGGATTGGATCCCCAGGAACTAGAGGTATGGGTGGTTGTTAGCTGCCATGCTGGAATTCAAACCCAGGTCTTCTGCAAGAACAGTCCGTGCTCTTAACCACTGAGCCATCTCTCCACACCCATAGTCTAAAGAATCTGACTGTGATCAGCTGATAAAATTCTTTAGGTATCACATGAGCTCCGTTATGACTCTATTTTCTCTTCAAATAGGCAGCTCCTCTTCAGAGGATTGGCTACACCCTGGATCTCTACCTTGTGGTCTCTTGTCCTATAATAGGCTACCCTAAGCTTTGCCCCCTACAGGGGCAAAGATCAGATGGACAGTAATAGTGATGTCTGAGGCTAGACTTGGAGTTGCACAACCTTGCTTGGGAAGCATTTCATTGATCAAAGCGAACCACTGGCTCCAGCTCCACAGATAATGTGGGTGGGATGACAAAGTCAGAGGAAAGAGAACATGGATGGAGGAAAGTGCTGACTGAGGCCATGGTGAAAACAATTTGTGAATTCTCTAGGAATCCCTTTATTCATGGGGATGGACAGAGTCTACAGCTGCAGCACTTCTGCCTTGATGGAGGGGTTAAGCTGTATAAGGTTCTAGTGAGGCTGTTGGTGGGGAAGTGAAGAGAGGCAGGTCCTCCAAGGTCTGGCCTACTCCAGTCCCTGCACTCAGGTGCACATACCCACACTCATATGCATACACATAATTAAAAATAGAAGGAAACTGCATAAAGAAATAAAAATAAAGTTTATGCTACTTGGAGAATTGTCCTCTTAGGGTAATAAACAGGCATAGAATATTGATGTAGGAAAACTTGTTGTTGAAAAGGAATTTTAGTAGGTAAAATCAGAATTTTCAGAGCAGCAACAACAACAAAAAACAAAACTCCTTACATTCCACTTTTCTATTTAGAAAGCCAAGGAATTAATAGTCTCAATAAATGTGCTAAAATAACTAGACAACATTGATAGATGCTATAGTTTTGGGAAATGTACAAAGTAATATATAAGACGCATTAAGCCATATATGTTTGAAATAATTTATATAAATATTGATTTCTATATAACTATTTTACGTCAATAGAGAGTATATATTTTGAGAATCACTAACCTGTAAGACAATTCTGTGGTAATAAAAAAAAACCCAACATTTTTATTGGGTTTAGTGATATTTGACAGAGGAGCCAAAATTTAAAAGTTCGAACATTAAGGTGTTGTAGGTCTAGTTTCATTCCGTTATTGTCATAAAACACTCTAACCAAAATCAACTTGGGGAGCAAATGATTTAGTGACTTATACTCCCAGACGACAATCCATCATTGAGGGATGTCAGGGAAAGAACTCAAGGCAGGATCTATGGAGGAACATGGATCTCACTCTCTGGCTCATGCTGAGTTAGCTTTCTTATATACCCCAGGACCACCTGCCCAGCTATCACAACCCATGGTAGACTGAGCCCTCCTTCATCAATGAAAAGAATCAAGACCATCTCTCACAGACTTGTGTGAAGACCAACCTGATAAAGACAATTAGTTGAGATTTTTTTTTCCAGGGAATTCTAGGCTGTGTTAAGTTGACAGCTAATGCTAAGTCATTAGGTTTAGAATCCAAGCCTCATGTACTGATTCAGCTTGGCAAAGCTGCAGCCTTCTTAGATTGTAACCAACATGATCTCTCAGAATAACTATAGTTGGTTCTTATAGTTGGTGTCACAGTAAATTAAGATTGCCAAAATCATTAGAGCCGTGGTGAAGCTTTACAAATGGCACTTAAGGCAATTATGTGTTTGACTTTGACATTAGCTTGAGACAAACCAGGCATATTCACACTACCATGAAATCACTTTGATCCTGACCTCCTTATATTCCTCTTTAGACTTCCCTCCTAAAACAAATTATGGGCTCCCCTGGTCTTGTCTTTGCCCTGGATAGCAGATAATTAGTGAGAGTTGCTTCTATGAGGTGTTACCTGTCTGGCATCTCCACCCAGCTTACTTGCACACCAACTTCTGTAAGCAGGCAAAGATGTGCAAATGATTTCCATGGACACAGCAAATGCGAAAGCAATGTGGGTTGTGACTTAAAGCATCTGCTCTAGACCTCATTCTGATTTTCAAATCTTTTTGGTTGATTGGTTGTTTTTTAGAGGCTTACTGTATTAGTTCAAACTGTTCTGCAACTTTAAATCCTTCCTTGGCCTCCCGAATGATGAATTTATAGGTGTGCAGCACTTCATCAGGCTTAAACATGTATTTTTTTTTTACTAACTGCTCATATTCTTTAATGAAATATAAAATAACACATAAAATCGATTTTATATGGGGCTGGAGAGATGACTCAGCAGTTAGGAAGCTGTGCTGCTCTTGCAGAGGACCTGCGTTTATTTTCCAGCACCCACGTTGGGTGGCTCAAAGCCAACTGAAATTGTAGCTCCATGGGATTCACTCCTGTCTTCTGATCTCTGAGGGAGATCTCTGTCCTCATACATGCATAAATCCACACACAGACATACACATACAAAACTAAAAATAAATCTATAAAATTTGATCTTATAAAGCGAGGCTATTGTAATTTCTTGGATCAGGAGCATATGCATGGCCTAGTAGTCTCTCATTCATATGACTCTGACCACCAGCACAGAGATAGCTCTCAGATATGCATGAGCCCCTCAGAAAACAATTTGAATGCAATGATTTAGATTTCTGAAAACTTTTCTATGCTCTAGTTGACATTTTTGCATCAAGCTACCTTCTGCCTTCTGTCTTTGGCTGGTGTCTTTTCTTCCTCTTTTTTTTCTTTAAAAAAATCCTTTTAACATCATGAAACATTTCATTTGGATTTCGGCAGTGAAAAGAGCAAAAGAACAATCAAACAGTGGGAGAAAAACACAAGATAGCATTATAAAACTGTTAATTGGATGGCTATCCACAGTGAGCATCCAGAATAGGGTAGCCGTAGTAACAATGCAGAGTTTCACCCCTGAGGGTGATGACACCCTGGAGAAGGAGAGAAGTGTGGAGGGCAGGGGTCTTCAGCAAAGGGGCTTTCCCAGCACAGCTCCACCTCCCTGACTGGAAAAGAGCAGCTTTAGCCAAAGCTGTGAATCTCCTCAATGAACACAGAGTTTATCTATAGCTTTGGCAACTTCCTGGAGAATTGAAAGTTGGCTTCCTTAGAGATGATCTAAATAGAAGCATGTTTTGAAATAAAATATCTTTGATCAATCTCACACTACGGTGGAAAAAAAAATAGAAGACCAAATGGAAAGTGTGGGTGGTAGCTGTGACTGCGCCATTTCAAGCAAATCCTTAGACACTATTGCGGGTTTGGGCTCTGGTTGTGTGATGCTCACATGAAGTGACAGAAGATGCATGGAACCCGTGTGGTGCCTGCCTAGGCCCTTCTGTCCAGCCTGTGCACCAGCTGAAGTGTGTGCCTGGGTGAGGGGGCGGCGGAAGCTGCTGCCTCCGAGATGCTCTCCAAGAAATGCCCGGGAAGCCACCCCCAAATCTATGACTGATTGATCCTAGGGTATAAAACCTTGGCCCCTTGTCTCGATTTCAGATCACAGCTCTCGTGCCCAGCACACTTCCCCATGAGATCAGCCGCCTCAAACCAGAACCAGACTAACTGAAACTGTTTCTTTTCTCTTCTTCCTCTGCGCCACCTTATTCCCCTCAAGTCCTTAAAGATATCTTCTAAAAGTGCTCTCCATCTGCAGAACACCTGAAAAATAGTTATATTTTCAGGACCGGTTTCTAGAGAACCCATCCTAAAGTAAACATCCAGAGAAAAACCTTGTACAGACTTGAGTCAAACTAGCTTCCATCTGTGGTCCAGCGTGGGGGAGCTAGTGACCTGCCTTCTTGGGGACTTAGTTACTCAGTAGTGAATTGGTTGGCTTTTGAATGCATGTGATTAAAAAAATATATCTGAACCCCTCCTTTGCCAGATCCTTCCACTTCCGTCTATCACTTACAGGCTTTTTTGGAGAGCATATCATCAATACATTACTCAAATGACTCCTCTCCCAGGCTTATGTTCTTGGGAATCTGATCTGAGACACACACTACTAGGGAGAGAATTATGACATGCCTCTTGTAACTCAATGGGCTCCACCTGTCTATATGTGATTGATAATCATCCTAATCCACTCCAAACAGCATCAACCATTGTAATTAGACTTGTAAAAGGTTTCTGGTGACTGAGAGATCCTTGCCACCAAGAGATGAACTCTTTTGGACTAGATAATCTCCAGTTAGCACAATTGTCCTGAAAAAGCCTGTTCTGTCAATCAGTACAAAATGATTTTCCACATGTGTTTGGATTGGGGACAAATGGGAACAGGATAAACACTAAAGAAATTATGCTTGGGTACCCCAGACTCTGGCATTGTAAGGTTTTGGGTTCAAGAGACGCAGCAGACAGAAGGGACCAGACTCCGCTGGCAGGTATAATTAGTGAATTTTACATACCATGTCTCTGAGGGGGGATATTTTTATTCACAGGCTTTTCCAAGTTTGTCATTTTGTGAATGTCTCCCTCAAAATCTCAGACCCATCATGAAGAGTAGAGGCTGTTTGTGCCCTGCCTAGAATTTCTTTTCTGAACATGGGCATCTGTCTTCCATTTGTCTTTAACTAATACAGCCATCTTATCTGGAGGTTCTTGGTAGAGTATGGCTTTGTCTCCTAACTCTACCTACGTAGGTTAGAGGCAGTCATGGACAATTTTATTTTTTGGCATTTTAAAACCAACCTACTAGACTCTAGTGGGGATCACACTGAAGACATGATCACACTGAAGACATTCATAGAGCTGCCTCTAGGATCTGTATAAAACCAAATTGCTGCTAAGACTACAGTGCTACTCAGATCCTTTCCAGATCCTTCCTGCTTTCCTTACACCATTGCCAGGTTAACTATAGACATGCTGGTGATGCTGAAGACTGAGGGGCAAGGGAGTAGGTAGAGCTGAGACTGACCACCATTACTAATAATGGGGTCCTTTGTAGACAGTTAAGATTCTTAAGGTAGGAAGGCTTTTCTTCATTCTGTTTCAAGTCTCCCAAGCATATCTTCAATATGTGGGAACAAAGAGAAAGGCTTCTAGTGCTTTCTCTTTGAAAAATTGAAGAATGGCTTTCAATGGTTTGTTTTATTCCAGCTGTACTTTTAGTATTTGTAAGAGAGGGTCCCCAAGTATTTGCTGGATGTAGTTGGATAAATATCTGATTGGCAGAATTTTCTATTTTTGAGTACACTTGGGATACAACAAAGAATATTAAAATGGCAGGCTTAAGGGGTGGAATAGATTAACCTACTTTTAGGTTTATTAACTTTGCTTCTACAATCATTTCAGTGAAGTGGAAAAAGTCTTATTAAATACTAATTATCTTCCTCATTCTTTTGTATTCTGATTGTTTTGTTCTTGAGAGTATGTTTGTTACAGAGAAATTAACTGTTGTCAGAAGTTTTATTCAAATATCTATCATATGTTAGCTCAAAACTACAATTTCTGGGCATTGAAGTTTACTGAATTGTAAATGCCACTTCCCCTTTGGAAGCTAGTTTTGACATTTATTCACAACTATCTGAGGTCCTGAGTGCTGTGGGAAGTATTTGTGGTACTGATGTGGTACTAGATGATGTCAAGAACAGGGTAGAATATTATGATCTTTGGACTTTAAATGATATTAAGTCTGGCAACAGTTTTTGCTAGTGTCTTTATCAAGGATGAAGTGCACACCTTTCTTGACAGAGAATATAGAAAATGAATTTAGGAGAGTAGTGCTAATATTTTATGCCTAGATTATGTTTCTTTTTATATCGTTTCCACTGCCTCAGTTACAATCTGCCAAAAAACTCTTCACTGGAGATAAATAGTATTCTAATTCAATTTAGTTGTTATAAAAACATCAATTTTACTGACTTTTCTATGTTTTCTACGGAGCTGTTCAGCAGTGGTTAGTACATTTACACTGATGGGAAAGAGATTTTGAAACTTTTGTCTTTGTGAGAAATTCCTGCCCTGTCCACAACCCCTATCCCAAAAGCATCTGTACCATTCTGCAGTCCCATCAGCATTATACAAGCCTGTTTTTCCAAATCCTCATTAAGATTTCTTTTCTAATGTGTGTGTTTTTTTTATACACATCCTAATGAGCATAAGTTGGTATCTCACTTGGGTTTTGCTTTGCATTTCTTTGATGCTTAGTGATACTGAACATATTTTGTATGTTTTTTTTTTGTCCTTGTGTAAGAATCGTTGAAGAAGAAACTATTCAATACCTTTACACATTTTTAAATTGTGTCATTTGATCTTGGTAGTAAGAGTTCTTTATACAGTCTAGATTCTATCACTTACCAGAGGCCTGGTTTTTTGATGCTTAGATTTTTTTAAAGTTTGATATGGTAGTGTGTGTGTGTGTGTGTGTGTGTGTGTGTGTGTGTGTGCAGTATATGTTCATGTACACAGTGCATGTGTATATAGAAAGCTAGAAAGCAGGGGACAATCTTGGCTGTCATTCCTTAAGTGTCATTAACCTTGTGGAAATACAGTCTCACTGGCCTGGGACTCACCAAGGCTAGGGTGGCTGGCCAGCCAGATCTAGAGATCTACCTCTCTGTCTTGGTTTCCTCAGCTCTGGAGTTACAGGTATGAGCCACTATAATCAGCTGTCTTTCTATGTTTACTCTGTGGGATTAAACTTGGGTCCTTTTGATTACAAGACAAGCACTGTGCAGAGGGAACTCTCACTCCAACCTCTACTTCTGCTTTTGTTGCATACGCTTTGATGATACGTCTTTAAAACCATCGTTGTCGAGTAAAATTTCATGAAGGTTTTTAATCCTATATTTTCTTCTAGGTGTTTTACAGCTTTAGGTCTTATACTTAGGTCTTTAATCAGTTTTCACTTAATTTTTCAATGTGTTGTAAGTAACAGTCAGCTTATACTTTATCAAGTGCATATCCAGTTTTCCTAGTACTAATTTTTGAAGATATTGTTCTTTTTTCCAATAAGTAATCTTAGAATCAATGGCAAAAGCAATTTGATCATACAAACAAAACATATTTTTTTGGGCTCTCTACTGTTCTCTAGCTTCAAGCAAGAATGATGCTATATTAATGACTGTCACTTTAGAATATGCTCTTGGTTTTCTTTGCTGAAACATGGTCTACACATAGTCCTAGCTGACCTGAATCTTGCTATGTAGGCCAGGCTGCCCTTGATCTCACAGAGATCTGCCTACCTCTGCTTTGTGAGTAAGTGCTTTGATTGAAGGTGTGCACAACCACAATATACTCAGAATATGTTTTGAGGGCAGAAAATATGATGTTTCCGTTTTTTTCTTCTTTTCAATTCAGTTTTAGGGATTTGAAATTCCTTATTAAATATCAGATGAATGCATCAATTTTAGCAAAAAAATGGCGAGAATTCAACATTGACAAATAAATCTAAGATTGTTTGGTAGTATAATGGATATCTTAATACTATTGTGTCTTTAAGTTGATGAATTTTTTCCATTTATTTATGTCTTATAAAAATTTTCAAGCAATGTTTGTAATTTTGTTCTGAAAATACTCCCTTGGTTAGACTTACCATAAATATTTTATTCTTTTGCTGATATTGTAAGTGGAATTTTCTTTTCAGATGGTTCATTTTTAACAGTTGATGAATGTGTGCTGATTTTATATTTGTAGTATGGCCAATTATATTTATTTGGGATGTGTGGGGTTATATTTGTGTATATGTGCATATATTTTTATAATTGTTTCCATATGAGAACAGATTAGGGGCTGGAGAGATGGCTCAGCGATTAAGAGTACTGGCTGCCCTTGCAAAGGACCTGGTTCAATTCCCAGCACCCACATAGCAGCTAACAACCATCTGTACCTCTAGTTCCAGGGGAATCTGATGCCCTTTTCTGACCTCTGTGGGAATTGCACAACATGGGTGCATTTATACACATGCAGGCAATAACACTTATAAGCAACAAACAAATTAAAATAGGGACTAGAGAGATGACTCCATGGTTAAGAGGACTGACTACTCTTGCAGAAGACCTGGGTTCAATTTCCAAAACCCACATGGTGGCTGACAACCATTCATAACTCCAGTTCAGGTGACCCCAAGTCCGTTTCTGACTTCCATGGGCAGGCATTGCACAAAATGGGTGCCCTACCTCCATTCAAGCAATACACATATACACATAAAATAAAAGTAATAAAATAATTAAAAATAAATAAAATTATTTTTGAAAAGAACAGGTCATTGGTAAACAAACTTGCTTCTTTTTTTTCATATTTGAATGGCTTTTATTCCATTTCCTTGCATGAACTTGGTGAGACCTTCAGCTGTGATAGTGAATAGAGTTAGAAAAAGAAGGATTGTTTGCCTTGTTTCTAATTGTTTTTAGTGGATTGCATTATAGCATTATTGTTCATGTACATTATCAAGATGGCCCTTCTGACTGGCATGGGATGGCATCTCAAAACAGTTTTAAACTGTGTTTCCTTAATGTCTAAAGATTCTCAGACTCAGAAAAACAAATGGCCTATGTTCTATTAATCCTAATACCAAATCCTTATACATGAGTGTACATCCTAATATAACTGGAAGAACCAGGATAATGGAAAGGAACCAGGGAGGTAATGGAAAAGAAGGAACCTAAGAGAAAAGACAGCAAGAGACAGGTGTTACTAGACAAATAAAAGGATGAAATGGGGGTGTAGTGGGAGGGGGGAAGGAGGGTTATTCAAGGAACTTTGGGGATAAAGGGAAAGAAGGAACTCATCCTCTGAAACTACTGTTATCAAGAGAGAAATGGGGAAAATGGGGACACTTTAAATGGGGAAGGCATGAAGGGCGGGTTAGCCAGGGAGAGAGAGAGGAAATATAAATAATGCCTAGCTAGTACAAAAAAAGTAGAGAGAATTAGGTTAGTCAACAACTTAATGACAAATTATATGTACAATATCTCTGCAGGATCCACGTGTATATCTGAAGGCTATATAACAAGAAACAGTGCCAGACAGAGAAAACTTTGCCTTGAGTTGTTGACCAGGGCAGTCAGAGACACCCCAAATTATACAAACTATAGCCACAACCCTTGATTACCTCCCAGAACTTGAAAGTTAGACACTATTGCTGAGGACAGGGATACTTAGGACTCAGGATTTGGAACAACAAAGCCAGAACTGACCTGGAAGCCACTTCCCCTGAAGGCTAGCTCTTAGAGCTTTGGAGAGCACTGTAGAAGCTGCTAAGGGAGAACACCAATAGATGGTCCAACAGCAGAATCAATATCAGCTAACCACATCAAAGATTCTGAACACATTACTTACTGGCTATTTGTATGTCTGTTTTTGAGAACTATGTATTCAATTCATTAGTTCATTTTTTGACTCATTGATTCAGGGTGGCATTTAATTTTTGCAGTTCTTTATAGATTCTAGATACTGATTCCTTGTTGTATGTATAATCATTGTATGTATAATTGGCAAATATGTTCTCCTCGGATAGACTGTTACTTCTATCAACAATTATTTCACTTTGCTGGTGGCTTCCTTTGATCTGTAGAAGCTTTTTAAATCCATGCAATCTCATTGTCAACTTGAAGATTTATTTTCTGAGTTATTAGAGTGTTTTTCAAAAAGTCCTTGCCTGTACCTATATCTTGAATGGTTTTATCTATGTTTTGCCTCTAGCAATTTAAGAGTTTCAGGTCTTACCTTAAAACCTTGATACATTTTGATCTTCTTTTTGAACAGGTGGGAAATAAAACTCTAGTTTCATTCTCATTCTCTTAATTGTGAATAGTTAGAAAAGTGGATACTTCTCTAGCACTATTTTTGAAGAGATTCTTTTTAATGTATATTTTTGACATCTCTATCCAGATTTGGGTGGCTCTGTGTGCTGTTTGCTTGCAGTCCTCTACTTCATTTCATTACCCCAGGTGGCTGTTTTTGTGTTAGTGGCATTATATATTGTTTATATTACTATGACTCTGTAGCATACTTTTGATCAGATTTTGAGATACCTCCAACATTCCTCTCTCTGCTTAGTAGTACTTTGATAATCTGGAGATTTTTGTGCTTTTATAAGGACTTTAGAATATTTATTTCTACTTCTATGAAAAATGTTACTGGAACTTTTTATTGAGACAGGGTCTCACTATATAGCCTTAGCAGGCCTGGAACTGTCTGTTTAGACCTCAGATCACAGAGATCTGTCTGCCTCTGCCTGTAGAGTGCTGGGATTAAAGACATCCACCACCACACACAGTCTGTCACTGGAATTTTGATAGTAATTGCATTGAGTCTGTTTATGTCTTCCTGTTATATAGTAATTTAAAAACTTTTAATGGTCCCAATTTATGAGTATAAGAGAGCTTCATATCTCCTTATGTCTTCTTTGATTTCAGGCTTGAGTATTTTGATCTGAACTTTTCACTGTAGAGAACTATCACCTTCTTGATTAGATTTTATCCACAGATAAATAGATAGTATTTGAAGTTATTTTTTATTTTAATGATTATTTTATGTGTATGAGTGTACTGCCTGTGTGTATGTAAGGGAACCAATGTCATGCAGTGCCTGCGGAGGTTGGAAGAGGGCAGTGGCTACCTTGGAAATGAAGCTAAGGACCTTTGCCAACTGCCATGTGGGTGCTAGAAATCAAATCTAGGTCTTCCACAAGAGCAGCCAGTACTCTTAATTCCTAAACCAGCTCTTCATGCCCTGATTTGATGACATTTTAAGACAATCTTTTTACCAGATTTCTTTCTTAGCAAGTTCATTTGCAGCATAAGGAAAACGCTATTGGTGTTTGGTCTGGTTTGTTCTGTGATGCTGAGGATTTGATGTTGAGATCATGCAAGACCAGCAAGACTTCCACCATTGAGCTATATCCTCAGCCTATGATTTTTGTTGATTTAATAGTCTACTTTACCGAAAATGTTTATCAGTAATTTTTCATTTCTTGTAATGTTTTTATCAGGATATGGTAGCTTCCTGGAGAGTTTGCAAGTGCTGTCTTTTTTTCAATTAATGGAGTTGTTGGTATTAATTATTCCTTGAAAAAGAGACTTGTCCAGTTAAAGTATCTTGTCCTAAGATTTTTTTTTTTTAGGATTGGAGGATTTTAAGTATTAGCCCAACCTCATCTGATTGTATATTGTGTTTCTAGAAATATATCTATATCATGGAGGTTGCAACTTGCTGGTGCATAGCTTCTTCCTGATATTCACATAATCCTTTTCCCCTCTTATCAGTTGTGATATTATTTCTCTCATTTCTCCCTTATTTAGGCTGTCTCCTTTTTCTAGTCAATCTAGCTAATGTTTTGCTGATTTCAGTGATATTTTTACAGGGTCAACTCTTAGTTCCATCTACTTTTTCTAGCCTCTACTTAATACCTCTGTATTCTATTTTGCTTTCTTCCTTGTGATAGGTTTGTGTTTAGTTTCTTCTCTTTCTAATTTCATTTTATGCTTTGTTTTTTTTTAATTTGTAATTAAATTTTGGGGATTTTTATTTTGGTCATATTTAGATTTCCTCCCTTTTTCATACCTCCACTTACTATTCTCTGCCCAGTCTAATGTACTCTATTTTATATTATATAATATGTGTGTGTTTGTGTGTGTGTGTGTGTGTGTGCGTATGTGTGACCTATAGAGTCTAATTGGTGTCCTCCATTACCCATTCTTCCACTGGATAGTTTTCTTACTATGCATGCTACCAGAAGGAAAAAAAATCAGTCCTTAACCTTATCCAGCTGTGAATCCCTCCTTTTTCCACTATAGCTGGTTTAACAAGTTATGACCTCTGGTGCAATAGGGACACAAATATGGAAGCAATCAACAGCTCTTTAATTAGATTTAAGGTTTGCTTCATAAGATGATGCCCATATCCTACAATGACATCAGGCCTAGAAATCTGAGGCTAGACAGGTCACAGAGCACAGGGGAGAGCCTCATATTAGCTTTCTGCTAAATAGATACAGTGTTAAACTGACTCCTAATGGTTTATTGTTATATTCATGAATCAATGCATTTGCTCAGTTCTCACTAGAGCAGCTTCGTTATCTAGCAGATGATGATTAACACATGAACCCACAGCTGGTCAATGTGTAGCGAACAAGAGACTGCAGAGTGATTATCCCTGAATACCTGCCTAGGTCAAACTTAAAGCCTCAGAGATAACTGAGTAAGAAGGAGTGAATAGACTGTACGAGCCAGAGGTGGTGGATGACTATGAGGAAAGAGAATTTTGCAGACAGCTGGTCAGCCCCTCATATGAATTCACAGTAATTTAAATTTTTTATTTGTTCTTGCTTTGTTTTTTAAAACAGGGTCTCCTTGTCACTCCGGGTGACCTGGAACTTGCTGCGTAGTTCAGGCTAGCCTCGATTTCATAGAGTCCTGGCTGCATTTGCTTCCCAAGTGCTGGGATTAAAGGCATGCACCTCCATGCCGGGCTATACCACATAAAATTTGAAATGAAAAGGTTTTTTTCTTTTTTCTTTGCAAACGCCTCCTTTGAGAAACAGTTGGTAACTAATGATTTGAAGTGCAAATTTCAGATTCTGTTGAAATTATGTCTTTAAATTGTCTGTAGTTGGACAGTGAGTTGAATGTTTATACCAGGTCCTCCCCCGACTACTAGGCTTTTCCTTTCTCTAACTCAGATCTTCTTGTACCCGCTCAGCTTTATATTCATTCAAAGCTGTTTTCAGAAAGAATTCACTTTAGAGAGAATGTAAGCCATTGCTCTTCCTGGTTCAGGGCTTTGCATTTAAATGTTATTTGCTACAAGACTAACAGAATTACCACTGTTTCTGTTTCTAAGGGATTCAGGTCTCATGGAAGTTGCTGACTACTGTTTCTGTTTCTAAGTGATTCAGGTCTCATGGAAGTTGCTGACTACTGAGTGGAGTGGCTATTTAAAGGCAATTGTGGAATGTCTCAACTTCAATTTTGCTTCTGAAAAGAATGGTAGTATTCATCTTCTTCTTGTGTTGGTCACAAGCCTGCTCCTGCTCTCAGCACCCCAGAACACTAGACTATATTCTTAGTCCAGATTCACCCACTGTGTCCTGAATCCCGTCCTCAGACCAGCTCAATTTTTCAGTTTAGTTTGTGAGAGCCTTCCAGGCTGTCCCCATCTTTAACATGTCATTACATTTCTGAGATCAGGCTTCTACCATGGCAGTACCCACTTCTGACTTGCCTTGGATTCCAGAGAAGAGCCTTCCTCCCTGATATATCTGATCCTGCACACTGTGCGCCCCTCTCCTACTCCTGCAGCAACTCTAAACTCCTTCACCCCACATCCTGTTTTCCATCTAGCCTTGGGCACACACACACCCTTACTCTTAGCCCCCCAGATCTCTGGACTACCTTCTTACTTGTGGTGGGCTGGGAGCTCTCCAAATTGCATAGTGCCCATCTCCCTACATTGGTGCCATCTGCTGCAGAGCTAGGTTTCTGCACCCTTCTGTAGGGGCCTACACCTTTGCAGACTGCCTGAGAAAGCCTGATTTCCACGTCTGCCAAGCAATTTTCCCAAGTTATGCTGTGCATGCTGGATAGAGGGACCCAGACCTCAAGGGAGAGCATGAGACCATCTGATCTCACCTAACCTGTGTCTCTGTGGGAACTCTTGGGCAACTGGACTGGAGCCATCTGGTCCCTCCAATATAAATTCAAAAAAGAGGACCTCAAGCTTTGATTAACCAGATTTTCATACCCTCTAAGAAAACAACCAACTCACATCAAGTATACAAAGAGAATCAGATTTCAACTGAACAATGGAAGGCTTGAGTATCCAAAAAAGAATTTCAAACAACTAAAGAAATCCACATGCCAAAATAACATGAAAAAATAATAACATAAAAAAACAAATAATATGTTCCCATCAAACACAATCAGTCTTATGAGAATCACATAGAGATAAACCAGGACAGAGTTTAAAAGAACAGTGATAAACATGATCAAAGAATTCAGTGAATTTAAAGAACACACACACACACACAAAGAACTAAAAGAAGATATGGATAAACTTCTGACTAAATTCATAAAAGAGACAGAAATATTAAAGAAAACTCAGGCTGAAGTGAAGAAGGAAGTGAAGAACTCAGTAAGCCAATTTGAAATGATGGGACAAAGCCTCACCAATAGAATGAATGAAATGGAAAACAGAATATCAAGGATGGACTATAAAGTTGAAGAATTGGAGCCACTCAAGCAAAGATTATGAAAAATTTAAATAAATGCAGGAATGGAATATGCAGGAAATGTGAGACACAATGAAAAGACCTAATTTATGTATCCTAGGCAGAGAGGAATGAGAAGAATCTCAGGATCATGATATTGACCAGGTCTTCAACCAGATTGTAGAAGAAAATTTCCCATAATTAAAGAAATATATGCCCATACAAGTAAAAGGAAAACATAGAAGAACACCAAATAGGACCAGAAGCGAAACTCCCCATGGCATATCATAGTAAAATCCCTAAGCATACGGAACAAAAAGAATTTTGAAAGCTGCAAAATAAAAACAGTAAGTCACTTATAAAGGAAAACTCAGAATTATAGCTGACTTTTTAATGTAAACTATGAAAGCCAGAAGAGCCTGGATCAAAGTATTCCCAGTTCTAAATGACTGTAGATACCAACTAAGAATACTTTACCCAGAAAAATTGTCTATTATAGTTGAAAGAGAGAGAAAAATCTTCCATGACATGAATAGGCTGATTCATGTCCATAAAGCCAGGCCTTCAGAGAATACTTGAGGCAAAAACCATACCCAAGCAGCAACAGAAAGAAACTAAATGCAGGTGTAACTGGGGAACCACAAAGTTAGACCAAAGAGGCAAAAAGAATGTAAAATGACGGGAATCAAAACACATCTCTCAATAATAACTGTAAGTATCAGTGGACTGAACCATCCACTCAAAAGGCTAGTTGAATGGACCAAGAAACAAAATCCTTACTTTTGTTGTCTGCAAGAAACCCATCTCACCTTCAATGACAAGCACTACCTTAAAGTGAAAGGAAGGAAAAAAATATTCCAAGCAAATGACACTAAGAAACAAGCGGGAGTTGTCATTCTAATATCTGACAAAATAGATTTCAAGCTAAAACTAATCAGGAGAGATAAAAAGGGTCACTTCATTCTTATCAAAGGAATAATTAACCAAGATGATACTACAGTCATGAACATATAAGCACCAAACTCTGGTGCAACCAACTTCATACAAACAGTACTACAGGATTTTAAGACAGATTAATTCTAACTCCCTAATAATAGGGAACTTCAATACCCACTGTCTGCATTAGACAGGTCAACCAGACAGAGAATAAATAGAGAGAAATCTGAATTAAGCAATATCATACATCAAATGAACCTACCTGATATCTACTAGATATTCCATCTGAGAACCAAAGGATGCACATCCATTCAGCACCCTATGGAACTTTCCTCAAAATTGACCAAAACAAACGTCAACAAATACAAAAAAATTGAAATAATTCCATGTGTTCTATGAGACCACAATGAAATAAAGTTTAAAATCAACACTGGAAGAAGTCCTAGTATCTTCACAAACTTTTGGAGACTAAACACACACCTGAATGATGAAATAAAAGTATTCTTGGAATTAAACACAAAGGAAAATAAAAGCCAACAAAACCTCTTGGATAGATTAAAAGTAGTCCTAATACAGAGGTTTATAGTTCTAAGTGCCTACATTTAAACACCAGAAAAAGCACACACACAAAAAAAATTATCATCATGCAAGTCAAGAATCTTGAAAGTCAACAACAGATGAAACCCAAACCCAGTAGACAAGAGGAAATAACAAAAATCAGAGCAGAATTGAATGAAATAGAAACAAAGAAAACAATGCAAAGAATCAATGTATCCAAGAGCTGGTTCTTTGAAAAGACACACACACAAAAAAAGACAGATCCTTGGCCCACTTAACCAAAGGAAAGAAAGAGCAACTCCAAATTAACAAAATCAGAGATGAAAGGGAAATCACGACAACAAAAAGATCCTGAACATTATAAGGGAATACTTTAAAAATTTGTGTGCTATTAGATTTGAAAACCTTAAAGAAGAGGATGTATATCTAAAATCATAGTAATCACCAAAGTTAAAGCAAGAAGAGATCAACAGCTTAAACAGACCCATAACATATAAGGAAATTGAAACAGTAATACAAATCTCCTAAGCTCAGGCCCAGACAGATTCACAGTAGAATTCTACCAGACATTGAAAGAAGATCTATATCCGATACTACTTAAATTACTCAAAAAGATAGAAACAGAGGGAGAATTCCCAAATTCCTTCTATGAAACCAGCATCACTCTAATATCAACACCAGCTAAAGATACCACCAAAAAAGAAAACTAGAGACCATTATATCCTTAATGAACATAGATGCGAAAATTCTCAAAAAAAATACTTGCAAACTCCATACAAACACACATAAAAAAGATCATCCACCATGATCAAGTCAGCTTTATTTCAGATATATAGGAGTGGTTCAATACATAAATCAATAAATAGACTCAAAGGCCAAAAATCAATTGATCATCTCCATAGACACAGAAAAGTTCTTTGACAAAATTCGACATGCATTTATGTTAAAAGTCCTAGAGAAACTAAATTGGAGAGAATATACTTCAACATAATCAAAGCTATCAACAAAAAGCCCACAGCCAACAACATTCTAAATGGAGAAAAACTGGAGGCATTGCCAGTTCTCCTCCAGCTCCTTCATATCCCCTCAACTTCATCTCTCCGTTTTTTTGTCCTGGTTACTGTTTTCAGGCATGGTTTCACTCTAGAGCTCAGACTGACTTCACATCCAATGTTCTCTTGCCTCTGCCTCCCTGGTGCTGGAAGTACAGCTGTAGACTACTGTTCCAGCTGTTTAATACCATTTCTGAAGCTTTGTTGTAAGTAGTCTGAGGAAAATGAGCCATGGGTCTCTTCCAATAACCACTCAGTCTTTTCAGCAGGAACAGTGCAGGCAGAATTGATGATTCCCTGGACAGAACTAGCTGTTCTACCCACAGTAAGAAAGATTTCACAAAGCTATTGTATGGACGAATTGATGTGCTGCTTTATTCAACATAGTTATTAAGCTTGAAATACATGGCTTGTGTTTTTCTAGGCACTTGACCCATAGACGTTAAGAAAACAGATAGAAACTTATGTTCCTGGAGCTTGCATTCCAGGGGTTAGAGAAGAGACCAATAGAAGAAAGTGATATGATAAATAAGTTCATGTTATTATACACTAGAAGATGAAAAAGTTAAGTAAAAGAACACAGAGTATGCCAAGAGATATTGGGATATTGGGAGTAGGCAGGGCAGAAGAGGAATGGGTCACAGGTTTAAGCATGGGCTCCAGCATAGTAGTTTTTAAATGACCCTCTCTGCACTGGGACCCTTAGTCAACATGATTTTTTTTCTTAAAGTTCTACAGGATAAATATTTTAAGTTTGGAGGGTTACAAAAAGTCTCTGTGTAGAAGTCCCTTATCTTGCTTGGTTTGCTTTATATAATATTTTTGAATATGAGAAAGCATTGCTAGCTTATGGGAACTGAGAACAGAATAGATTTTGCTAAACTGTAAGTGGTTTGCCGGTCTCTGCCCTGAAGCATATGACACTGAGTTTACTTTCAGGTCTTGTGCTTGCGTGCTCACAGGGGAATGTACGATATACCAGAGGGTTCTGTGTGTCTTGTTACTTTCCTGCTCTCTCAAGAAGACTTATCAGAATGCACACATTAGTGGTATGTTTGATAAGGATAAACTATCATCAGTTCTTATACATTCTTCACAACACTGATGACTTGATTATAGATGACCAGTTTCTTTGTGGAACCCACATAGAAGGCCCAGAACCAAAGCATAGCCCCACAAGGCTTTTTGACAAGCAGTCAGTATAAAGGATGGGGTTACTCCTTGACAGAAAAACTTGAACTCTGCCGTGCAGCTTCCCCCACCAGGTATTCTCCCATTGGTTCCTCAATAATACGAATTTTCACAAAGATCCAGGATGGCAAAGCCTGGAGCTGTCTCCCCTCCCTTTCCCTTCTTTCTCCTCCCCTCCTCTCCCCTCTCCTTCCTTCCCTCCCTCCTTCCCTTCCTTCTTTTCTTATTTCTTCTCGTCTCTCTAATCCTTCTTTTCTCCTGCCTCCTCTTTCTCTGAAGCAAAGGGATGACTGGGCATCTTTGGTATGAAAAATGGAAAATATCTAAAGTTGCAATGATTTGATAAAGCCCCTGTAATTAAACCAAATATACGAAGCCTGAGAAGGCCAGGAGTAGCTCCACATGCCTTAAATACATTACACTTGGAAACATGATATCCATTATACTATAAGACATTAACTTCAAAATCCTTTCCACATTTTTAACAATTAGTGTGTTATCAGTATTTCTTTTGCTCGGATATGGGAATGAAGGACTGGCTTAGAGCAGCCATTTCTGGAACAAAGCCTCATCTGAGAGGCTGGTTGGGAATGTTTTGGCACTGCATTCTTGCTTAGCACATGGATATTCCCTTAAACTTGGAAACAGTTACAGATACCTTGCACTGGTATAGTGTGGTGACAATTACTGGAATTTGAGGCATCCTGAGGAAGGTGATTTTAGACTTTTCATATTTAAGACCACCAACATGGCCCACTAGGGAAACAAGCACTTGCCTGTTACAATTATTGCCTTCTAGGTCGGCCTTTGGAGAAAGCCCTGTTTTATCGACCACATATCTAGGCGTGGGTAAGGTTTGGCTCTGATGCTACTATGAAATTCCTTACAAATGTAAGAGAGAAGTCAGAGACCAAACCATGGAAGGGTCTGTATGTCCTCCCTGACCTGTTGCTCAGTGATGTCCTGAAACTCAGCTGCACAATGCCCACGAAATGGTATAATCACTTCCATTTCTGTTTTCAGTACACCTGAAGTCACTCTGCAGGACCTCTGCCCTTGGTTTCTCTCCTGCTGTGAGCATAACTTTCTCCAGTGCAGGTTCTGCCAAACTGCATTTCCTTGTTCATTTGTCACATTTACAGAAAGTACCCTCATCCCCACCCACTCTCCTGGTCGCTTTCCCCCACAGTCCATTTTTGCATAGTCTTTACCTTGTGGTTTTGGAGTCTTGCTTTTCTATGTCCTGACCAGTATGAAAGCATGGGAAAAGCAAAAAACTCATGTCTCTCTTGTTCCCACTGACTCAGAGTTATACAAAATGCACAGTGCTGAGGCTTAAAGAAAGTTGATTGAAGAAACAGAGACTATGAAAACAAGCAGCGATGCAGAGTGATCGGCTTCCTTAGGCACGTGTCACGTCACAAGAGAAATGCAGTAGTAGCAAAAACTCATTGCTATACACTATTGCAAGCATAGGAAACTTCTGAAAAGAATGGAGCATTGGTATGTTAACTTCTCAGAACAGTTTCATCTGCTCATAGCAGTTGCCTTGCTGGCAATTGGCCTTCCTAACAATGGTGATTAATACAAGATGTAAAAATTCCCTCTGAGTCATCAAAGAAAATTAGATTCTATTCAACACAGAACCCGAGAACTCGTGTTAGATGTATTTCTTAATTATTTAAAAGTCCATGAGTCACTATTAATCAGGCACTATGAGAAACTGGAGGAGTGTGTTCTTTCCTAGCAGGCTGACTCTGGACTTGCTGTGCTGTGATCACGCAAAAACGTTAGTGAGGAAGCGGAGGCAAATGTAGTATAATTTGTCCTAGGTTGATGTAAAATCCAATTGTAAGGAAAATTGAAATGACTGAAAAAATTTAAAGAACAATCTGCCTGTTCCTCAGCAGCTCGCAGTACAAGCCTATGGGATCCTGACAGCAAAGATCACAGATTTGGTGACCTACACTGCCGATACTATACTTGGGTTTTATTCCTTACTCTGGTAAACTAACAGAGAACATGTTTCAGTAGCATCTCACCTGGAAAGAGTAAGGTTTGGAAGAGTGTACAAACAGATTGACATTGCTCCAGGCTGTCAAGAAATAACCAAATGGAACATCTAACTCATTGGGTAGCAAGCCAATTGTGATCTTTTTTAGTTCAGTCCTAAAAATTAGAATACAAAAGCTGTGCTGTGAGAGGTGGGCCAGCTGGGCTTATAAAAACAGCGGGAGTCTTGGTTCAAACAGTCATGGTAACCTGCTCATGTTCTTTTTTATTATTATTATTTTTAATATTCCATGATTGGAGCATATGTCCCATAAGTCTTTGGAATGATGTGAGGTGGTATATCACTGTACGCAGAAAGAAATCTTAATGACTTCAAGCCTCTGTGGCCAGTTGCTTTATAAGTGGAGTAAAGAGAACATTTGAGTTATCATAATGAGTTTTAAGCCCAATGCACTTGAGGTGGGGGAAGTTAATAACCACAGGGAAGAATGCATTAGTAAAAGCAGCCACTTTTAATCACAATAATAGAAAAGACTTTGGCTGCTGAAGGGAAGAGGAGGAGAAGAAAAAAAAGGGGGGGGGGGCGCAGGGGAGAAAACAGCACATCCTGCCTACCTTTCAGTAGAAACTTCAAACACATTTTTATTTAATGCACACTCTTTGTTTTCTCTCCAGCAAGTAAGGCCTTTGTAATTCTTCTATTCCAACAAGAAGTAAAAAGCTGAAAACTGAAAATCAACAGCTCTTCTCCATTTTTTTTCAGAGACTTTTGGTCACAGGACAAACTGCTTCCCTATAAACTAGGGACAGACAGAAGACAGATACATAAACTCAGTACATATGAGCAGAGATCCTGAGGCAGAAGCCTGCATGGTATCCCCAGCCCAGGGTGGAAACACTGTAAGTGATGAATTGTTAAAGGTTAATGTGGACAACCTTGAAAGATAAGAAACTCCTCCGCGGGATTCAGTCAAGAGGAGCAGGGGAGGACACATGTCTGTGAGTTTTATCTTCAGGTAACCTCACAGTGAAGATCACAGGGAAAAAACATCCCTTCATGCTTTCCACTGGGGTGGAAGGAAGGAAGCAGCTGCCTTGAGATCTGGCAGAGCATTAGAAATCTTGGCTTAAAACTGTCTTACCAGAGCCCCCATGGAGGGACATACCTGCAGGCATTGCATGTAGAGGAAGCTTGGGTGGGCATAAAAATTTGATCTGAACACTTACCCATATTCTAGTCTGGTATTTTAGTATTCAGCTCTGCCTACTTCTTTGGGCCTTCTTTACTGTAGTAGGATTCCCATGCATATAACATTTGTAGCATTAAAAACCTCCAGTGATTTTCAGGGCTGAGCACTTCACTGAGCATGACTGAGCATTACCTTGGCAAGCAAGTAAGGCAATCACACTTGGGGAGAGGTTGGGAGCTTTGTTTTACGAAGAACTAGATATCTAAAAACAAGCTCAGGGAAGAGAATGGCTTAATCCGTGAGTCTCCTCCGTTTGCAACCTAGAGACTCGATCTTAGGACAGCCAATGGAGCCTGTGTTGTGAGGGAAATGTTTGATCTTTGGGCTCTGCAATAGAGCAGCCACTTGCCACATTTGGCTACTGAGCTTTTGAAATGTGACCAGTACAATGAAAATTTAATTTTACGTGCTGTTTATCAAACCATGGAAGGGTCCTGACCACTGTACTATCAGCACTTTGGAAGTCTGTATCGCATTTTCATGTTTACTCTGGACTTACAGTAGTGCTAAGGGGAATATTTAACCTGTCTTTCATTCTTTTTTCCCTTTTCTTTTCAATGGTGAAAAACAGGAAGCGGGGAGAATTATTCAATGGGGCTAAATTGTGAAGAGGGCCAAAGTGATCCTGTGATACCCCCAAGACCATTTTGGGATTCTGACATGAGGGGAAGGTTTAAATAGAAGTTAGGAGACCAAGGTGTGGTCCTTACTCATCACTACTTAGAAAGCTTCTTCTGAGAGTGTAGTTCATTTCTTGTACTTATTGAGACTGGAGGATGAGGAAAGGGGGTTTAGGGGGTACAAGAATTAAAATAGGATATTTTGGTATACTAAAGCGCTTGAAAAACAACAGGTGCAACAAGATTTGTCCTCTGACTTTTGTGCTGTCTCTTAAGAGCAAGAGAGGAAGTTCTCATGTGGAAGGCCTTCTCCCAGTACAAAGGGGAAGGGCGGCATCCCTGTCTTCGAAGTTGAAGAGCAGAGACTGGATGACTAATGAAGAGAATTGCTAGAAGAACTTTTATTATTTGAGCCTGTCTCATTATTCAGTCATATTTTCACAATTCCCTCTTCTTTCTACAATTCACTAATTAGAAACATTTCTACCTTCTCTGTGGTCTTTGTTTCTTTAGGAGGGCTCCCATGTCACAGAGAGTTATATTACACATTTCTCCTGTTGATCTATGCTAAGCCAATTCAATTCACAGGCACAAATGGGATTCTAATCTGAAGAAGATTAGAGTTTTTCTGTCCATATATAATTTTAGGCTTCAAAGTATAGTTTTACATTCAAGTTTTCAAAGTAGAAATTAGTAAAATATAAATGACTGCCAAATATATACTCTAGGTTATCTAGAAAAGACCCCCATACACCATCATGATCTGAAGACTTTTCTAAATGTCAATATTCATACAAGGGTTTGAGTGGCAGTGTATTAGTCAGCCTGTCACTTCCGAAAGTGTGTGCCACTAGAGAAAGAAGAAAGCCAGGACAGAGTGTGCAGATGTGGATAACTAGGGTTTTGTGCTGCTGACAACCCAAGAGACTGTGAAGGGCATCCTTGCAATTGTCCCCAAGAACAAAGGAAGCAGAAACACTCATTCATCTGTTCCCATTCCTAATTATCTATCTGAAGCATCACCATGTGGATGGTCAGTGTGCTGGATAGCTTCAGTTGTCAGCTTGACACACCTGGGTAGAAGAAACCTCAGTTGAAGAATTCCCTCCATGGATTGGCCTGTGACCATGTCTGTGGGGCTTTTCTTAATTATCGAACAAATGGGAGTACCCATCCCACTGTGAATGGTGCCATTCCTATGCAGGTGGTCCTGGGTTGTATAAGAAAGCAGACTGGGCACAGACCAGGGAAGCAGGTCAGGAAGCAGCACTCTTCCATGGTCTGTACTTTGGTTCTTGCCCTGAGCTTCCGCCCTGCCTTCTCTCCAAGATGAACTGTCAGCTGGAGGTCAAATAAACCATTTCCTCCCCAAATTGGTTTTGGTCAGTGCTTTATCACAGCAATACAAAGCTAACTAACACCATCATTAACATTCCAAGTCTTCTAGTTCCTTTAGCTAGAGATACTTTGCTAGAAGTAACTCAGAGATAGGCAGATACAGAGATTTGAGTTGGAAGCTTTCTGTATGTGACCAAATTCTTTTGTCATGGCTTCAGGAGTGGGCTAAGTGGATGTCTTCAGTGTACCAAAGCTATATTCTTAAATGATCAAGAATATAATGGAATTTCATCCTTGGTTTCACTGTAGCATCTGGTCTACCTTTCAGGTAGATTCAACTAGAATCTAAGGTAATTATGTGTTAGCAAGCTCAAGAAAAGAGGCAAAAGATCAATAAGACCCTCGTTACTTTAAGGCTTCAGCATCCACATGACCTCACTGTTTCTTTTCTTCCTCCTGGTAGGAGCTTTCTATTCTCAGACTACCCTTGAATCTTTCAGTCTCTTCAAGTACCAACTGCAGGGCATAGTCCTTGATCTGCCTTGCGTGGATGGTGCACATCCATGTACATCACTCTGTGAAACTGGCTGGTTTGTGCATCTCATTGCTCAGTGTGTGGTACACTTCATTAAATGTGTGGTGTGTGGGATGGTGCCCACTTGTAAAACTGGCATTTGAGAGGTGGAAATCAGAGAATTAGGAGTTCAAGGTCATCCTTGGTTACATTTAGAGGTCAAGAAGTTTGAAAACAACAACAAAGAATACATATCAATAGGCACTTATGTGCCTCAAGAAGAGAAGCTATGATTCTAAAGCCCAGCCATAGGCAGACCTATAAATCCTGAGATCATATACACTATTCTAGGTCAACAGAATTACTACTAGGGTCCTGGAATAAGTGTTGTCTCTCCCTTGTTATTTCTTCTTTCAAGTGAATACAATTAAGGTTTATTAAGACAGAAGCAGACACACTAGATTCTGTGAAAAGGCAGGTTCCTATCCACCTCCCAGAAATAAGTCACAATTAGCCTTGATCCGTTTTGTTTAACATACATGCTTTTGTTGCCTGTGACCCCAGAGCATTTAAAATATGACTAGTTCCCACTGACCTATACATCTCCAGTAAGTACGTAGTCGTGTATGATTGCAGAAACTTTTAATCCCAACACTGAGGAGGCAGAGGCAGGGAGATCTCTGTGAGATTGGGGCTAGTCTTGTCTCCATAGGGCGTTCCAAGTCAGCTGGAACTGACCTATCTTACCCTGTCTGAAAAAGATTAAAAAGTAAATAAAAAGTAAGTATGTACTGATTTCAATGACATAACAATAATAATAACACACCAAAATCTTATTTTTTATGTTGATTACATGTGAAAACAATAACTCCCGGGACACACTTGATTAGATAATACATATGCCAATAGTTTTCTTATGTCTTGCTCATATCACTTTTAAATATGGTTAGCAGATACTTTAAAACTACACATGCAGCTTGTATGACATTTCTAATGGACAGTAATGGGGCTAAACAAATCATGATTCCCAAAGGCTAGTGTTTGTTTTCAGAGTGTTGATGTACCCTTGTTCTCCAAGGAAATATGATGGGTACAGTTTGATTTCCTGATAAAAATAGTCTTGGTTAGCGTGCCCTTCTCTCCTACACTTCTGTCTCTACTTTCATTTAGATCACAGATGAGATGGTTGGTGCCATGGCAGTCACACTGTAGCTATAGAACAATAATAAACCACCAAGTTTAAAGAATAAGTGTTAAGTAACCTGGTGGGAAGGGCATTTTTTAGTATATGTATATGTGTGTCGCATGCATGTGTATATGACTGTTCACTCATGTATATGCAGGTGCACATCTGTGTGCATAGGTGATAGGCCAGAGGGTGATTATTGAGTGTCTTCCTTGATCACTCACTACCCTATATATAGAAGCAGAGTCTCATTTCAACTTGTAGCTTGCTGATTTGGCTTAGCTAGCCAGCTTACTAGAAGAATCATCTATCTTCCCAGTGTTGGAATCTCAGGCAAACAGAAATACCTGCCTGATTATAGGTGCTGGGAATCTGAACTCTACTCTTCACACTTGCAGGGCAGTGACTTCATCCACTAAGTCATCTCCCTAGTCCCTGGAACATGGGTTTAAAATGATGCCGCAGAGCTACTACATTAGTGTTAGAACTGTGTTTCTCTTGAAATTTTGTCCAGAATCTAAAGTTCTGCATTCATAGTTTTGTTTAGGTGCAAACATATATGTTCTGAAGGTCAGAGTACAAATCTCTAGTATGATTCATCACACTCTGGGCCTACTCTGCACAGAAATGTAGACTTGAAGTCATTTTGAAGTAGTTTTATTTCTTTAAAGGATCTTGTACCAGAGAGGCAGTGTTACTTCCCTATGAAGAACTGATTCTGAGTTTGTATTTATGCAACATGTAAAATAATGCAGGAGTAGGCTATCCTTGAAGGATAGTATAGCAGATACTGTTACGATCTTGCATCCAGATCTGCTTTGCCAGAGTGGTCTATACATACAGTAGCTGGTTAAAATGAGATTAACTCCTAACAGCTACCCACTCACCTCTCCAAAGAACTTCCTTCTGCCTATGACTGCAACCTGACTAGTAAATGCCTAGAGGTTTTATGTCCTGAGGCTGGGGCATTTTAAGCCTTACTTTTAGGAGCAGCCCACAATAAATTGGGGACCAATGGGGAGAAAGCCAGCACTGTCATCCCCAGATTGACTAATTCCATTGAACAAAGCATACTCCTACACTCAAGCTAAGTCCTCGTTCTTCCTTGGTTTCTTGCCGAGCCTGTTGTGATTTCTGTGTCCCATCTCTCTCTCTTTTTATTTTAACAGTATTTTATTTATTATTTTTATTTTATGTGTATTAGTATATTGCCTGGACCTAAGTACACACATGTTGGGTAATGCCTGCAGAGGTAAAACAGAAGGCATTGGATCCCCTGGAACTAGACTTACTGACAGTTGTTAACTGCCATGTGGATCCTGGGAATTGAACCCAGGTCTTCTGCAAAAACAGTCAGTGTTCTTAACAGCTGAGCCATCTCTCCAGTCCTAGTATCCTCTCTCTTGAGAAGGCATTTTTCGATAAGTTACTTTGACAAGAACCCATTCCTCAGGCTCTGTGTCTGAGGAAGCCAATTTAAGACACATTAAAGGAATTTATCACTGTTCGTTTCTTAATCCACTGAGAAACTTTGTAGGTGTAATCTGTCTCACTGGTGTTTTTAACAGTGTCTCTGAATAGTTACCAGTTTTAAAATAAATCGGTGAAACTTAGATTTATTTATTTACTTTTTACTACAGATTTCAAAAGGCTAATATTTACACTAGATGGAAGTCTATTTCACTGTGTGAAGCTGTATAACTGGTCATACTATACGCCAAATCCTGTATAATGTCCTATTGCTCTCTGAATCTCCATTTCACTTAAACATTCAAAAACCATCTAGAAATAGAATGCTCAAACTAAGTAAAATATCTTTTCCTTAAGATTCATTTTACTGCTACATCAATGAAAAGAATCAAGGAACCGTAGATGAAAAAGTGGTTTGGGATTGTCATAAAATTGATTTCACACTCGACAGGGGCATGAACTTGCTGAGAAAGTTCTCTGTAATTTCAGCCAGGTGCCCAAAGGAAATTAATATGTAGATATCAGAAGCATAAGTAGACTTCTAATAGTAAGTCAGCCACAGAACCCTGGTGGCAGGGTGACTGGCTAAGAGATTCTAATTAGGGAAAGACAAGACTAGGAAATGAGTGCTCCTCCCAGAGGATCTAGCTGGAGGGTTTCTGTTCTTTGCCTTGGGTATTGTAGTCAACACTGGCTTTCTTCTTTTAGTCTGGGAAGATGGGAATGGGCCGAATTGAAATGAGTTTTGTGTGATGATACTTATGTTCTTTTTTCTGTGCATTTTGTGAATTCATGATGAAGCTAAAATATAGATGGAGAACGTTAATTGCAAGTTTTAGATTCATTGGGCAAGTCATTGACCTCGGATGGGGTGGGGATATGTGTTGGAATTGCTATGTGCATCATTCCTGGCACCATCTTTTCCTGTGAGTCTGGTCAGATTGTATGTGAGCTGGCGACCATGAAGAGCATTTTGCCAGAATATTTCACTGGATTTTCTCAGCATACTCACTTTCTGAGCATTTTTATCCATTCAGCAAGTATTTTAAAGTTCTCATTATGTCTATACTTGGGCTGCAGAAATGGCTCAGTAGTTAAAAGCACTAACTTCTTGTAACCAGGGTTCACATAGAGGCTAACAACCCTCTGTAACTCCTGTTCCAGTCCTCTTCTGGCTTTTGTAGGTATTGCACACATGTGTGCACATACATGCATGCAGGTGAAACACTCATACACATAAAATAGAAATAAATAAACAAAAAATTAAAGTTTTCATTATGTCTAAGGCCAGTACTATACACATGTGTCAATTTGTCCCTGACAAGGAACAAAATGTATAAATAGAATTTCAAATCCAGAGACAGACAGTTGTTGAAAGACACGTGCATGAAATGCCATGAAGATTTTTTCAAAGGAAAAGTTGATCTTTAACTATAGTGACCCTTGGAAGGAAAGGTGGTAATGTCCTCAAATTATTATTCTTAACATTCTTATGGATATTGTTAAGCAGGTCTGTATGTTATGTAGTGAAAAACAAGCTAGTTAAAAAAGGGTTTTAGCCATGGTGTGAGTGCTAAGAATAAAACTGGGGCCTCTGAAAGAATAGCCAGTGCTTTTAACTACTGATCCATGTCTCCAGCCCCAACTTTAAGCACTGAAAACTTTCAACAAAGACTGAAAGTCCAAGAGTTATTTTCTAGACAACATCTACAAATTTCGGAAAATGATGTACTAAGTGGAAAGTTCTCTTCAAAAATCGCTAGGAACAAAGCGCCCAGAGCTATCTGATGGCATCTATTTATTACAAGGGTGCTTCTTCCAGGATCTCTTCAAAGTGAAAAATTCCATTTTAAGGAGTCAGGGTCATGGGTTTTCAAAAACGAAAGGAGAAAAGGGACTCTGCAACCAAGAAATATAAAGGGAAGAAGAAAGGAAGCAAAGGAGAGGAGAGGCAGAGAGAAGATGGAGAGACAGAGAGCGTGTGAGAGACTGAATGAACGTATTTCCTAATGAGTTTACTAAAGACCTGATGTTGTTATGCTTTGGCCACATTTTCAAATAGAATTAGGAAAACTCCCACGAGCTTCAGGTGAAAGCAAGGTAGGGATTGGTGAGAGTCAAAAGCATAACAAATACCAGAATGTTTTCTTTCACTTGCTGCTGTTTGTAATTGGTGGCAGACTTTAGGAGTTTGGTTCTTGTTTTATTTGTAGATGAACATATTTTAAAGCAGGGAAAAAAATAGCAGAGAATAGTCTAAGCATTCTACATTTACATTCTATTTATTTGTATATCAGCTATTTATTGTATATGGACTGTGTTCAATGATAGAGAAAAAATTTCATTGTTAAAGCTTTGTAATCCAGTTAAGATTATAAATAAATAGCTAAGTATCTCTTACTGATTTTAGCATCAGCTTGAATGTGCTGTGTTTCTAATGCTCTGCCAAGTACCTTATCACACCTATATGAAGACAGTGGATCTTTGCTACCCCGTGAGTGAAAAAATAGGTACCCATAGAAATTAAGCAACTTGTCCAAATTCCCTCCTGCTGCAGGCTGACTGCTGACTATCACGGCATCTGTGCTTCATTTGAGAGTTAAGGAGAATTTCTTAAGGCTTTTGAGGATCAGAAATTTGAGATGAAGCTTAAAGGAGAGGTGGATGGAATAAGAGGACATGCAGAAGTCTAGCAGCATGTATGAGTCATGATTAGTTCCTGCTAGAGCACCAAGCGAGTTCAGTTCAGATGAGGCAAAAGGGGACGGGGAGACAAACTCAGTTCCAGGATGTCTGGAGGGCCTTGACAAGAAATGAAGGTAGACAGAAAGGTAATATCACAGGCCAAGTTCCACAGAAGCAGACCCTGGATTATTAAGGGACTATTCTTCTGAGGAATCGTGGGAAAAGAAGGCAAAGAACGAGAGAAGGCAAGATGAATTTTCATGCAAAGTCCCAGTCTTGGCCTGATTACAACGGGGAAACTCTGGAGAATAAGTTACATGTTGGAGTCAGTTTCGCATGGAGGTAAACCATCTGGGTCCACTACTCGCACACCTGCTAGTCAAAGACTGCAGGCTACCCTAGGGAAGGGAGATTCCCAGAGACTTCTATGACAGTGGGTTGAGCAGCCACAATTGCCCAGTAGTAGAGTTCTGAAAAAAGGTACAGAACCCAGTCCCTATCAGAAAAACAGGGAGGAACTAGTGGATGGGACAACAGGGACTTCTACAGCTTGTCCCACCACAGTTATCATTAGAGAAAAGAATCATTCGGACCCTGGAGTATTGAAACTGAAATACATTACGTCTCTGGAAAGGGTTATCAGGAAATAATAGCACCACAGCCAGAGACGAGGGTGCAGATTTCCACAGAAAATCAGAAAGGGAAATAGTCAGATTAGAAGTCAGCCAGCCTGTGAAGAAAGCACATGCCCATGCGGGCCACATGACCAAACCAGGATCCTTCCATCTTGACTCCAGATAGACATACACTCTCTCCCTCACTTCTCACCCACAGTTGCAACGCTGGGCACACAGTCTGCTTTAATCAAAAATTGAAAAACAGAAATTTCTTAATCACTGTGATTTTATTTACAATATATTGTCCTTTTGCTGTCTACCTGAGTACCTCTTACAACCTCTTATGAAGCTAGATATGACTCCTTAACCAAATCCAGGGATATGAGTAGACCTAGAGCCGTCATTTACAAACCTTCCCCATAAAGATGCTGTCTTTCTACATGCTGGCCAGAATGGGAAAACTCAAAGGAAATAACAGAGGTTAGAGCAACAAAATGGAAGGCTCCTGGATCACTGGATGACTGTGTGGGGCAGCCGCTTCCTTCCCTCGCTCCACATGGAACAATAGCATTCACAAGCAATTAGCCGTTATTCTGTTATTCTGGTCTACTTAAATGTTTATTTGCTGACCAATATGCAAAATTATTACTCAAATCTCATCAAATGCCTTTGAAACTTTTATATTTTATTGCATATTGACAAATCATTTTTTATTTATGTTGGGGTATAAAGTGATATTATGATAAGAAGACAAAAGTTTATGCCCACTGATTTGAAAATGTGTACTGTATTAGTATATGGTACTTAGTATACTACATACATCACCATACAATAGAAGATATGTGAAAGAAAACCTTATTCCTTTTTTCTAATTAAGACTTTGTATCCATTTTTTTTAGTTTCCAGGAATAAAGGAGCAGGTAGCATTTGTCATTTTGTACTTGGCTTATTTTACTTAGTATAATACTCTATAACCTTCCATAGCATTACAAATCACAACTGCCTTTATAACTGATTAGTATTCCATCATGGAGTGCCTGATGGTACTGAAGATCCTATTATCCCTACACAAAACACCTCACACCATCAAAGCAGAGTTAGGAAGGAAGCACTGCCAGTGTGGATTTAAGAGAATGAAGACTTGGTACTGTTAATAGCATTGATACAGATTAATATATCTTCTCCAAAGTGTAAATATGTGACTCTGAAACTAGAGCTGCTTAGAGTCAAATCCCTGTTCTGAAATTTTCTAGCTGTGTGCTTTGGAGTGTGGCATAAAATCTTTTTTTCTTTTTTATTAACATGTATTAATTAAGCATGATAGTTGGTTTCATTATGACATGCTTTTATATTTTATTTATTACTTTTATTTTATGTTTGTGAGTGTATTGCTTGCATGTATGTAAATGTACCCATTTTTACAATGCCCGCAGAGGTCAGAGGAGGCCATTGGATTCCCTGGAACTGGAGTAACAGACAGTTGTCAGCTATCATGTGGGTGCTGGGAATCAAACCCAGGTCTTCTGTAAGAGCAGCCAGTGCTCTTAATGGCTGAGCCATCTCTCCAGCCCCTCATCATGACATTTTCTTAGATATGTGAAATATTTTTATCACATTCTCTATTAGACCCACTGGTCTCTTTTCTTTTCCCAACCAGTTCACCTTCTACATTGTCTCTTCATATGAAAAATGGTGAAAAAAATGCCACAAACATCACAGGCTTATTGGAAACCTAATAAATTCGTGTATTAAAGTATGCTTAGCAAGGCCCAGCAGGCGTTACTGCCCCCCCGCCAACCACGGATTGCTGGTTGTTGTCAAGTCAACTTTGTAGACTATTTGGTGAACTGGAAGTGTTCCCAAATATGTTTCTCAGAAGGTACAGTGACTTGGAATGGTGAATTGTTTCAGAAAGGGACTTCCCCAAAATACCTCATTTGCCCTCAGTTCTTTCTGATTATAATTCACATCCTTCATTAATGTGTCATCTTTGAAGAATATCAAAGCAAAAATGGCCCAGGACAAAATTAAACAGTCAAGAAAGAATGCATTCAGGGTAACTGCATTTGGAAAGCGAAGCAAGGACTAAATCTGTACTCAACTCCACTAAAACAAAAGATGGCGGGTTATTGAAGAGCAGTGCATAGTTTTTCCTGTAGAGTCTATTTTTACTCACTCTGATAAAAGACAACTACTGACAAAAGAAAGAATTCTACCCAAGTTTAGTTCAGTGAACCAGTGAATTCATTGGAGTCATTTGTAGCCCTAGGAGTCCATGGTGCAGTCTGTGGGCAGCTGCACCATCAAGAGTTTCCCCTTTCCAGAAACTTATACATCCCCAAAGATATGTCCTAATGAGCCCTTTCCCTCCCTCTGTGTGGGAATATTAATTGGCCTAACCTATGAGGGCCTCTTATAGGTGATCACAAGTACTGCACTCTGCTCAAGATGACAACGATCATGTCTAATCCTGAGAAAACAGCCACACAGCAAAGAAGTAAGGCAACAATGTAATTGTAGACTCCATGTTCTAGTTTGCATCTGAAAAATGCCCCCCAAAGGCATTGACAGCTTAGTCCCCAGCATGGTCCTTTAAGAGATGGAGCCCAGTGGAAGGTCTTAGGTCATTAAAACATGACCCTGAAAAAACATTGTGGACACCAATTCCTTCTCCTCTCTCTTTACTTCCCAGTAGAGAGATGAATTGACCTCCTCTTCCAAGGGTTCTGGACATGATGTGCTACCTCACCATGGGCCCCAACTAAAAATGCCAGCTGACCTGATCCAAAGCTATGAAATGCTACACAAGACCAATCTCCTCTTTTTAAATTGATTATCACGAGCATTTTCTTACAACAATATAAAATTGATACAGACTGTGTTTGTTAATTTTTTATCCAAATAAGAAGGAAAAGAGCAAAGCAATCCTTCTTTTCAGATTGTGGCAGAAGGCATATTTATAAATCGGTAGTTAGGTTGCTCATCTCCTGGAGAAACTGGAGCCCAAGATACCTGAGAGAGACATTCCTGGGCTGGAAAACTGTCAAGAGAGAACTCAAAGGTAAAGTTAAAAGTTGTTTGAAGAAACTGAACTAAGCCAAGGAGGGGCAGAGGGTTAGGGTCAGGGAGTGTGTAAAAATTTCAGTGAAACTGAAGGGGTGTTAAGTCGTCCTGGTAAGGAGAGTCTTACAAAGTTCCTTGTGCTGGACTCCACATAGGGACTGAAAATGCAAGATTCAGTCGCTGGCTAGTCAGTCACTTTTTATTTAACAATATTTCTGTAAATATTGTTTTAAGCCTGTGGTGACTTACTACTTTAGACGCTAAACAGTGCCCTAGTGAACATTCAAAATGCCTACTTCACAGCCACAGATAATCTAAACAAAAAGTTTTCCATGAATCAAAAGAAGGGCATTTAAAATGTTTAGAGCAAATATCATCAATCAAAACTATGAGCCAGAGGCAAGCAGAAGCATTTTAAATTTCTATAACATATTTTATGTTTTATTTGTTATGCATCTATATGTTCATTTCTTAGGATAGCATGATTCTGGGAACCTATTTTTATTTGAATCTGGTAGTGCAGATGGTAGAGGGACGTGTGTGTCCCTTAGGGTATTAAAAAAAAATGTGAGAATGGGGACTGGAATAAAACGCAAGGAAGAAAGACTTATGTAGATGGTGCAATAAAAATTATAGTATCATTAGCAATGGGTTTTAAAAGATAAAAGTAAATGATGCCTTGTAGATTAGGATACACACAACATATATATGCATATACACTTGCATTTTATATATATGTACATATTCATACACATACATACATGTATTTGACCTGCCAAACTTCCTCTATACTTCCACTGTGAAACTCAGTCTTCTCCTTCTCTTTGTGATTAGTCTTAATCTCTTCTGTCCATCAGATATTTCTAGGGGATAGAGCAATTATAAGACTTGAATCCCCTTAGGAGGTTGAATATCTTACTGAATATGTTACTCGGAGTCCTTGGTTGCAGACACACCAGTATAGCTATGAATGTGGCTCAATACAGATTCATGAGCTTATTTAAAATATTATAAGATTCTTTTGCAAATTTTTTGTAGATCAGTTGCATGATTCTCAAATGTGAATGTTATATATGAAAATGTCCTATTGTGATGACAAAAGGTTGGGCACGCCTACTGGGTCTAAACAGCTAGATAGTTGTGATTGAAGAAAGACAAAAAAAAAATAGGTAAGATTTGATAGAGTGATACACTACCTTGGTTTACCCACAGCTAAGTGATTCCTACAAAGTGAGAGTTTGAATGTTAGTCTGGACAGTCCTAGACAAGCCAGAGACATTGGTTACTGTAGCTTTCTATGCAGGTTTGTGTAACTCACAAACAAAATGACCCTTACTAATCATATAAAAATTTCTGTGGTCAAATTGGTCAGCTTCCAAATTAAAATTGCCTTCTCAGGAATTGGTAAACACCTTTGCCTAAACACCTTGAGAACAGTCCAATTAGTAAAGACGAGGATATGAGTTGAGATTCTAAATGAGAAATTGTAATTTTACAAACCCCAAAGGAGTGTATCTCATATCCTTTGTAAAAAATAAAACTTCACAAATTCATGCATTTGGAAAAAGGTCATATCTTATGATATTTAGGCCACATCTGCATCTTTCTATCTAAATTTTGCAGGTATCCACAAAGAGTTGTTTGCGAGTTATTACAGATAATTGTAGCAAAACAACATAATGGGTCAATTGTTAGTACATTAGGATTGCTAATGTGTTTTGTACTATCCAGTTCTGTACTCAGCAACACTTTTCAAAATGCATCTTGGTTTGGGCTCTCTAAAGAAGCAGAGCCTGAAGCAAGAGCATTAACACAAATAGTTTTCCTCCAAGGAGCCCAGGAAGCACTAGTTTGGCACCAGGCAAAGTGAGATCAGGAAAGGCGAAAAGCCAGTGAGTGTGTGGTAACCAGCTGGTTACTGATATAGGAAATGGGGCTCAATTCCATTGAGAATGGAATATGAGGAGCCCTGTAGAAATTCTCCCATGCTTGTTCTACAGTGTGATGAGAATGATGACGTATTTACTTAAATGGCTCCTTCACACACGGAACGAGAGATGCTGTAATGGTTTTGAAACCCGGAGCTTTGGGTGTTTCTAGTACGTGACCTTTCACAACTGAGCTGCTGGGGTTCACTACTTCACTATATAAGTTGTACAGAAGTTAGGAGGGCTGAAGCAATAGGAAGGATACAGTATGCTATACGCAGCAGCTGTAGCATCTGGTGTTTCTGCATGCAAACATTTTTCTCATTCAGTTACCTTAAAGGAATCTACTATGAGATGAGTAAGGTCTTTGAAGATGGTGAAGGAATAAAAAGTCCATTTACTGATGATCAATAAAGGCTCAAAAAGGTTGAAGAATGACTTATATTCACATGGATTCTTAAGTACCTTCCATTCATTCTAGGACATAGCTATCCCTACTGAATGTGTCAGTGCAATCAAATGGCTTTGATTACGAGAGTGCTTCAAATACTACTTTGATATTAGCATGAGAATTAAACAAGATTGCTGACTTCATAAGCTTGGACAATTATACTCTAACTTGAGTTACCTGAAGAATTTCATTATAGAAAAATAAAGTACCATGTTACTGGGTGGCAGAAAGTAGAAAGCTCGAATTTGAACACCGTGACTCATACCTGTTTAACTGAGAACCATTACTAATTAAAACACTTAAACTCCATGTTTCTTCACCTCTAAAAGAACTAGAGCAATATTATCTTTCCGGACTCTGCTCAAGAGCAAATGAAATCAAATAGGTAGAGACTCCTGTGAGTCATAGCTACTAATCCTTACTTGTCGATATCGTTGACAGTCTAATCAAACATTCTTCAAGTGGGACTGCTTGGTAAGGATTCTGAGACTGTGAGTCCTGCATATGTGTTTTCCTATGCAAATACAAACAATGAGTGTTGGAGATGTGATTGGAAATCCACAAAATTTGATTATCTGTGTCACAGTGTATTGATTGCTTTAGTTATTGACTGGAATTTAGCACATGGAAATTGTGCTTGCAAATGAGTGAAGGGAGGTTGATGACGGTGAAAACAGAGCAGCCTGGGAAACAGATCCTTTGCTGTTCAGGGTGCCCAGGAAGCCCTGTGAGTTTGCTGGAGGTGTATTTGTGCCTGACTGTGTTTGACAATGCACCAAGCTTAAGAGAAAGAGAGGCATCCGTGTGACTCTGCAGAGGGGTGTCTTCCCTGGACCCTCAGACTGGTTTTCACATTATGCTTGACAAGACAGGACTGTTTTTGCTGAATGCATCTTTCTTCTGTAGTCTTATTAGTCTATTTTTTTTTCTATTCTGTCATATGCAAGAGAATTTTACTGTAGGCCAGATAGATTTCAATGAAGAAATGGAAAACAGCCCACTTAAAAATCACTGTTACATTAAAATCAGACTTTCTAGGTGATAATCCCTGAAATCAAATTTCAAACCTTTTAGCCTTTGTTATCAGCTTGTGGGCTGCTCCATTAATAAGAACCCTTCCCCTGTATTCTCTGCAGGCTCTGCAGTAGTCCTCAAACATTAACACATGCACAATTCATGAAGATTCTAACAAAAATGCAGATTTCCTGTAGGTAACAGAAGCCCAGTGTGCATTCTCATTCACTCTTGAATCCTTTGCTGGAGGCTGACCTTGCAGGACTTTTTTTTTTCTATTGACAAGGCTTTATCTTATTTGAGCACCAACATCCCTACAACTCTCTACCTTTCACTTATTCTTCTGTCTTGCGTTAGTGTAATCATTTAATCTACACATAGAAAATCTGAATTAGCCTAGCTGGAGTTCTTGCTAGGAATGCAAGGTCAGCAATAGGAGAGAGGGGCTACAGAACTTGCACAGACATGGGTAAAGGGCACAGAGACTACTTTTTAGGTGAAAGGAGTGTGACATAAAAGAACTTGTACTTCATGAAATCATTTCTATGTTCAAGAACAGATCAGAGGTAATAGAAACATGCTAATCCTCTCAGTAAGTGTTTAAAGAGCTTAGGGAAGTGGGGAGTGGTGGCACACACCCGTGATCCCCATATCTGTAGGCTGAAACTTGAAGAGTGCGATGAGTTTGAGGCCAACCTGGCCAATATAGTGAGTTCCAGGCTAGCCTGGTCTACATAGTTGTTAGGGTCCCAGTACTCAGGGCCAGCCAGAGGAGGACCAAAAGAGCTCCTCCATGGGGAGGGGGTGAGTAGGCATGGAATCAAAACACTGACTCTGGGAGTTGAGCACAAAGCCAGCAGTCGTAGTCTGCTGCAAACTCATTTATTCAAGAAATAGCAGGGAGTCTTATAGGTCTTGTTAGTTAATAGCCTTATGGGGTGGGGTCCTGACTACAGCCAATCGCAGTTTGTTCCCAGGTGGATTAGGTTCTCTCCAAGTGCTGGGCAGAAACTGGCTTCACAACCAACCGGTGTGGAGCACCACACCCACGAGAGCCATTCCTCCATTCCTCCTGGCAGGTGGCCCACCTAGGCCCACCCTGCATTATGCCCAACACATAGTGAGGTGAGAGAGAGAGAGAGAGAGATAGAGAGAGACCCCCAAAGAGAGCTTAGAGGAAGCCACCAACTATTCCACAGGCTCTATCTTCCTACATGGAGGTAATTACACGTGCTTTACATATAACTAAAATGAACCAGTAAATTTAGGATTACTACTTTTCATACAGTATTATATATGGTTGTGTCCTAATTTAGTAACACAGACACAGACAGACAGACAGACACACACACACACAATTCTGAAACAGCTAGGCAAAGAGTGAACAGCCATGAACTTTTTCTGTACCATACTTTGAAAGTTTTTTCTTCTGAGATAAAGGTACAAATAGGCTGAGCAGATAATGATTCATACCTTTGAGTATCAGACCTTCCTAGGGAAATTATTAGGTTTTTAAGGAAATTTTAGGCTCTATCTTAGACCTACCAAATCTGAACCTCCAGGAGCAGTGTCTAGGGATTAGCATCTTTTTTGTGCTCCTGTACCAGATTTCTTGCATTCTGTCATATATGTTAAGGCCTGCTAAATCATGGTTGCATGGCCAGATGTCACTCAGTGCAAGTTCATCCACTGGAGTCTAGTCAACCTATCTAGAAACACTTCCTTAAAGGAGACCACAAAAATTCAATTAAAAAAAACTTTAAACACACAAAAAGATGCTAATCCCTAGACACTGCTCCTGGAGGTTCAGATTTGGTAGGGGACGGGTATATATATGATTAAGATGTTTTTTCTGTGTGGCTGGGAAGATGGCTCAGCAGCTTGGAGCACTGGCTGCTCTATCCAGGTTTGAATTCCAGCACCCACATGGCAGCTAACCACTGAGTGGTTCCAGCTACTGGAGATCCAGCACCCTCTTCTGACCTCAGGTGGTTGCACTGACATACATGCAGGTAATACACATAAAAAATAATAAAAAGAAAGTGCTTTGTATGAAATACACAAAAATTCAATAAAAGTATACATTGATAAAAATTTTAATTTTTGTGCATTTCATACAATGTATTTTAATCATATTTAGAACTTATCCCCTATCTGCCCATTTTCATGCACACACACATAAATGTATATATACATAATATATTTATTTGACTCCATAGTCTATATTTGCTTATATATATTAAATCTTCTCTTGTCAAATTTGTGTCTTCAAAGGCCCTTCAATACAGGTCAACCCCCTGGAGCGTAATAGAGGCTAATTTATTCAGAATCACACCTTTAAAGAAAATCAGCTCTCCCTGTCTCAGATGCAGTTCCTCAGCATAGCTTAGAGTTTCTTATTCACTTTTCTACTTTCTATATTGGGATTTTTTTTCTGGCCTGAGTTTAGGTGGGTCTTGTGCATACTTGTGTCACTGCTGTGAGTTCATATGAGTAACTAATTGCCCAGTTGTTCAGAAAACTGTTTCCTTGTGGTTCTTTACCACCTCTGATTCTTATATTATTTTGTCTTTTAAAGTTGGTAAAGCTTTTATGTCAATTTTGATCGATTTATTTATATTGTATGAGCATGAGTATTTTGCTAGCATGTATATGCATGTGAACCTACGCATGTACAAAGACTACCAAGGCTAGAAGCAGTTATTGGATCTCCAGGAATTGGAGGTACACATGCTAGTTGCAATGTAGTTCTTGAGAACCAAATCCGAGTCTTCTGCAAAAGCAACCTGTGCTCTTAACTGCCAAGCCATCTATCCAGGTCTTAATCTTGTTAGAACTTTTCTATGTGCTCTCCAAAGGGATTATGACATGGTCATGTTGGAACTGATCTGTATGCAGGATATGGAAATCAGCCTTAATTCATATACACACTGGTTTCACTTCCAGTGGGTTTCCTCTTCCTGTCATACCTTGGTGAGACAGTAAATAACCCCATTTGTCTTTCATAGGTGAGAAGACCTTTGCTGAAATACTAGTTCAAATGAGACCCAGGCTTTGCTAAATCAACCTTCTATAACTAAAACAGTCTGGAGTAGAACACACAGACATGCCCATTTGTCTTCTGATTTTTTTATAGACATCAACTTCAGATAGGCTTTTTTTTTTTACATATTATCTATCTATCTATCTATCTATCTATCTTCCCAATTTACTGTAAAGATATTGATACTCTCTCCCCTCTGCTCCAAGCTTTCCCAGCTGTTTATCCATCCTCCCTCTCAGCAGATGGATGTGCTTTCCATTTCATAGGGAAAGAGAAACCACCAGAATGTTCCACTGTGTCTCAGCGTTGTTTCTGTCCCTTTACTGCACTGTACCCAGAACTTGGATTTTTTTTTTGGAGTTTCTGACTCTTGCCCTGTTCATTCCCTGTCTAGGAGTAGTACCTCGATTTGTCTAATGGATTACATCTCTTCCTCACCTCTTAAACATTGTAAAATCCAGTAATACTTGTGTCTCATTAATAGCTTCTTTTTCTCCTTTGCTGGAATTTTCATATCGGAATGCAAGTACGTTGAGTATGTTGCCCTGTTTCCATTCCTAACAGGAACTCACTTCTTATTTCTTCTCTGCTTAAAATTGTACAGTAAAGAGCCAGCGCCTGAAAGTGCTCTGTAAAGCCTTGGACGGGCTATCTTTGACGACGTTTTGGTAACTTCACTTTCTGCTTTCAGCCCTGCTGACTTTGCGGTAGCTCCTTGGACTCCCTGACTGCCAGGCATTGCTACTTCAGAGCCTTTGTCTCAGATAGTCTCTCTGTCTCTGTCTCTGTCTCGATGTCTGTGTCTGTGTCTGTGTCTCTGCCTCTCTCCGTCTCTCCTCTCTTGTATATTCCTTCCTTGAGTAGCATAGTTTTCTCACTCTTTCCCTTTACATCTTTCTCTCTAGGAGGACTTTCCTACCTCCTTTATCAAACATTAACTCTGCCCCCAATCCGCAGCATCTGCTCTCCAGACTCGCTGTGGTTTCCGTCTTATCTTTCTTAGCATTCTCCTCTGCCTCATTATTTTGTTTTTTTGCCCTTTGCACTAGAAAGCAGTTTTGATGAGGGCTCAGTTTTTCTGTTTGGGTTGCTTATCCCTATGTTTCCAGCACTTAAAACAGTGCCTCACGGGCAGTGGGAGCTCAATAAATATTGAATGAATGAATGAATGAATAGTAAATGAGATGAATGGAATTTTAGGGTTCTACTTTTAATAGTTGAACCCTATATACCTCAAATACAAACTAAATGCAGATCGGCTACTCATCTGTTAAGCAACCATATCCACTTTGGATATGTGCCATGCCCATGATCAACTCTAATTTGTAGATCTTTTCCATTTGAACTTCTGCTAAGCCAGAAATTCTTCATTGTGGAAGCACAGAACTATTTTCAAGGTCCGAGATATGGTCCCTCGATCTTTTTATTTTCTACCAACCCAAGTCTGTCAAAAGATCATTCTAGATTTTGATTTTGACATATTTTCATTAATGTCTGCTAGCTTTAATAAACTGTGGTATTTGGCTTCACTTAAGTTCAGCATTATTTTTAATCAGACAGAGAAAATTAAAAGGCCCTCTGGGCTATAAAAACGGAAGTCAAGACAGATTGTATTTTCCAGCTATAGTTGCACCAGCACATTCTGGTTTTATGAGAATGATATCGCCATAAAGAGTTTTGATATAAGTTCCCTTTCTCTTGAACACAGACAGCCCCTTCTTTCCAGGTGCTACATTCAATTAAGTATGACAAAGGTAAGTTTCCGTGACTTCTAAGCCCTGTGAGGAGTGACAGCATTCATCCCTGGTTCTTTCTTGGAACATGTGCTTGGGACCCTGAGCTGACAGACAAGAATTTGTAGGAACACGGTAATAGTTTTAATACCTATGGATGGACCACATAGAGATAGGAATTAGAGCCTGCAAATTCCCAGTTAAATGCAGTAGTTCTTTACATCTCTGCAGCCCTGACATCAGATATACGAATTCAAAAAGCTTCTAAATATCTATAGTTCCAGCCAGTATCTGACTATACATGATGACAATCACTATGGATGATCTATAATACAGCAGTTAGGTGACTAACACTGTGTTGTTATAAGCATATTTTTGAGATATTGCTGAGAAGATATTCAGTTCTTCAAAGTCAGTTCTTGCATTCTACATGCTAGAAGCACTTGCCGTAAGAAAAAAATCTTGCATGTCTGTACAAAGATTCAATCTACTTTTCTTTATGATTCTCTTGAGTAGTTAATCGTTAGATACAGGACTGTTTGAGGTAAAGCAAAAATTGGTTTAAGTGACATATAGTGAAGATGACTCAACAGCAAACTGGGAAACTGAGGGCCGACAAGGAGCTGTGACTCACATTTTGCATGGACGGCTCATTTATCATTTACTGGAGGAAATTTTGAGGGGGAAAGAATGATTGCTTCTACATCATGTTGAATGCTTTGCTAGTCTGAAATCCAGTTCTAATTCAGTGTCTCCTGGGCCCATCCTCCTTAGGTCTGACACACCAATGGAAATGCCATGTTCTAATAACTTGTCAGCTCTGAGGCAGAATATTACCTCTTAATAACTTTTTCCAAATTTATATTCTTACATTTGAGTGAAAAATAGCAATGCTCAAACTCTTTCATTCTCTCCACTAATGTTTGATATATTATACCCTTTGGATCTCCAGCATTTTATATGGGATTTCAATTGATTTGTTCTTGCTTTGACTTTTTATTGTAGTTAGCCAGGCTTTATTTAAAGGTATAAACTCTATATCAAGTTTTCCATTTAAGAAGATATTCGCTCTACTTCTGTGCCTTTGCTCATCTTTCTGTCATATTACCAATATTTTAAAGTGATTTTGTTCATATTAATAAGTTTTTCAAGCAGACTCACAGATTTCCTAAGCTTGTGCTCTCTAAGAATAGACAATTTATTTGTCTGTTCTTTCCTACATTTTTATTTATGATGGTTCAGTTACCAGTTTAATCATAACATCTACAATTCTACTCTTGGACATTTACCTGGATAGTAGGATATACAGAATACAGAAAACTATTCAAAAGTGAGCTTAAATGAACAGAATCAGTTCATTTAATTTTTTGACAACTAAGAGGGTGGCTTCCTCTTATTCCTCCTTTCCCTAGAGTTTGACAATTCACATAAATATCAGTGGCCAATAGAAGAGCAAAGAGCATGGCTATCACACAAGCTGAGCTGCCTACAAGAGACTCTGACCAACAGAACCACTTGGAAGAAGGGCATGCTGCCTGGGAGAGGCTCCAACCAGATGCTCCACCTGGATAAGGCTCAGAGAAGCTGAGCTATCTGGAAAACAAAAACAAACAAACAAAAACCCTCTAAATGGTTGAGCTGCCTGCAGGTTGGGCAGTGTGCACCACATTTCCTGCTTTTGTGATGTCACACATGCTGGGGTGTACTTTTGAAGATGCAGCTGTCTTTGAGACACTTCTGCCCCTGTGAGTAACCTTTCGTTCATATTTCTGTAAGTAACTCCAGGAAAACTCATTGGTTCACCAGCTGGACTTTGGTGGTATCTTTCCTTTGGTCTGTCATTGACTCCCTATCTTGGATGAGTAGACATTTGTTCTTGTCTCCCCAAGAATAATGTCACACAAGAGGCACACAGCCCTTTGCCTAGACTTCTAGTTCTCCTGTACAATTGTTCTTCCTAGCTGTATTGGTTCTTGAGCCTGATTGTGACTGGTAGCAAGCTACCACAAAGCTTAATGATTTTCTTAAAATAACAACTCATCATCTCTTCAGAGTCTATAGGTCAAGGGGTGATTCTGCTGATCTTGGTCATGATCATTCACTTGCAGTAAGCTGGTAGGTCTCCTAGAGTCTAGAGTCTGGGCAGTTTAGGTTGATCACAGATAGGATAACAGATATGCATATTATATCTGGTCTCTCTAGAAAGCTAGTGGACGCCTGTTCTCTGCATGTATTCGGAGTGAGAAGAGGGCATATAGTTATGTGACAAGGAGAATTCAGGATTCCTCTTAATTAGGGCCATGAATTCAATAAGAGAAGCTATGTATAAGAAGAACCATGTTGTCAACTTCTTAATTGTGTTGTCAAGCTCATAGAACTTTCAGTAATGATGGAAATTTCCTCTATCTATGATGTATAAAATGATAACTAGCAAACATTTAAGTTTAAATATAATAAAATAGAAAATGATTCCCTAGTTACAACAGACACATTTCAAGTCTTTAAAAAATATTTTATTCATTTATTTTTATGTCCATGTGTACATCGCCTGCGTATGTGCAAGTGAACCTGTCATGTGCAATGCTTGTGGAGGTCAGAAGAGGGCATCAATTCCTCTGTAACTGGAGTTACATAAGGTTGACAGCTGCTATGTGGATGCTGGGAATCAAAACAAGGTCTTCTGCAAGAGAAGTCAGTGATCCTAACTGCTGTGCCATCTCTCTAGCCCTACATTTCATCTTGATATCTTGTAATACACTAAAGGTTTTTTCTAATATTTCATCCTTACATCAGTGAGGCAAAATGATATTATTTGTAGAACATTGAAATCTCCATCTTAGGTCAAAATTATCCATGAATTTGTTTTATTCTAAGCAATATTATATCCCATTTGGAACTGACTTAAGCTGATTAGGTTACGTTCAACAGGTTTATTCTTTTGAGGAAGGTTCAGGTATCTTACATAATGAAGAAACTGATTTCTACACACACACACACACACACACACACATACACACACACACACACACACACACACACACACACACACACTCACACCAGAAACCACCTGAAAAGCTGCAGTGAAACCTAATCTCAGTTCTAAGTCAGTCTCTCCTACAGACATTTACTAGAAAACATGCCTGAGCACACACATTGGCTGCTCTGCAAGGTCTACTGAAGACTCTCTCTCTTCTTTGGAGTAATTCTTTTCAGCTAGTTGGAGGTAACATGGACAAATTAAACATGTACATACTCCCTGGGAATGTGGCTCAGTAGATAGAGTACTTTCCCAGGATGTGTGAAACTCTGGGTTTTAATCCCTGGACTGCATAAACCAGGTATGGTGGTATATTTCTGTAAATAAAGCACTTAGGAGTTGAAAGCAAGAAGCTTATAAGTTCAAGATCATCTTCAGCTACATAGTGAGTTTGAAGCCAAAAATATATAAGACACTATCTCCAAAAGGATGGGGAAAACAAAACATACACATTGAAGTTGTATAAGTGATGCTTTGCTATATACATACACACTGTGAAAAGATTGCATGACATGCTAAATCAGCAAAGCCATCACCTAACATGCTTAGTGCATGGTGAAAATACTTACTTCTACTCTTAGCAGAGTAACAATAGGCAAAGGATTGTTGATAATCATAGTCAAACCATATGGAAGGGTAGGTCTCTAGGACTTGTTCATTTTATAATCAGAACTTTGTTTCTTTTGACCAATATCTTGTGTACTCCTCCCTCGGACTTCCAGTAACTACCCTTCAATCAAATCTGTTTCTATGAATTTGAAAATTTTAGATTCCACATAAAACTAACAATAAATAATATTTGTCTTTCGGTGTTTAACTTATTTCAGTTAGAATTTCACCTTTCAACTCTACTCAGATCGTTGTAAACAGAGAGCTTTTCTTCTTGTAAAAGACTGAATAACATTCCAATTTATATATGCTATATTGCTTTCATACATTATGTGCTGAAATTAGGTCCATTCTACATTTTAGTTATGAAAATAACAGGAAAATGATTATGACAGTACATATACATCTTAAAGATAGTAATTTTATTTCTTATGAATATACACTCAGCTTTTAGATGAGTTAATAGTATCTTCAGTAATATATTAACCCAAAACAAATGCATCAACTTGCAGCTAAGCATGTAAATGGACTTAGGAAACCAGTAATCATTTTCATTATCTGTTAAATGCTGAATTATTTATGAATCAGGCTCAGGACACTATGCCTAAGAATATAGAATACTCTGCATTCAAAAGCCCTTGCATGCAAAACAATGGATGCTTCTGCAGATTTCTAGCCCATATAAATACATGGAGCATCATTAATGTCACCAATGAAAATCCACTTCTAAAATCCATTGTGATCATTAAGAAAATTACTAACCCCACTAAAGAAAATTAAGTTGTGACATCAATTATGCTAATTAAGCAAGTGTTAGGTGGTGGTGTGAGATCAGCATGGCTGAGGCATTTGCAAGTAATCACTCTCTGAGCGCAGTCTTTAATAAAATGCTAACAAATCACCAGCCAGGTGGATTGCTACTCAGGGCAACCTACATTTCAATGGTCCAGATTAAATGAAAGAGAATATGAATGTATGTATTTTATATTTACACAGATATGCTCCACATCTGAGAGACGCAAACCAGACTGTCTTTCTCATCGGCTTGTGTTCTTGGTCATTATACCCTCATGGGAAAAGTTCAATAAACACTTTTTAAAAATTGTCACTGGGTTTTTGGGGACACGGGGTGTTTAAGTCCTCCAATGTGTCTGTCTAAGTCAAATTTCGTCTGGCCTTTGCAAGGCCTTTCTGCAGTCTTCTTCTTGGGCCAGCAATGCCCCTGCTTAGGTGGTCAAGGTCTGATCACTGCTCCCCAAGAAAGGAGTCAATGCAAGGTGCTGTGTGCCCTCGGGTCAGCGGAAGGTGCTCTTCTCAGTCTGTCCACATAGGCCCTTGTACACCGTCTTCTTTCATGCAATCTGAAAGCCAAGGTTTTCATTAAAATTCATAAAGTACTCAGTTCTCATCACCCTATAAAGCAGCAGCAGCTGCAGCATTTTGCCAGCAAGTGCCAGAAAGGAAACAGCTTGGAGTACTATATGGGAGACACTGTTCACAAAGTATAAGCAGGGTTTCCTAGAAACCTGTGGGGCCCAGGAGGGGAGGGCTCTGATTCATCAGTGACCACCTTTGAGGGTCTCCGGCTCCATTAGAAGGTGGGAATGTGGCAGGGAAATCGGGTCGTGCAGGGAAAAGCCCTCCCTGTCAGAGGAGGCGTCGCTGTGGTTTCCCATCCGCAGCTCCCCGCCCTCTGTCATACTTGGTACCCACTCTTTCTCTGGATTAAATGACCACTCATTTAATTCAGATCTCACTTTGCCTCCCATCAAAGGACAGTCGGCCTCACCTTGCAAATGGCTGCGTGTACCTGGGAAAAGTTGGAAAATGACGCCTGCCACCTTCCCATGGCTCTCTTCGGAAGCTGCAGGCAGGGTGTGCAGTGTCTGAGGGGGAGTGCAGCAGGAGCAAGCTGACTTGTGGGGACATCCAGGTATTCCTGAGAGGAGAAGACACATGAAATGTTTCATGTGTCTTGTTTCAAAATGTGAATCCTCTCCATTTCAGCACGTCTTCACTAGTATCAACTTGAGACACTTCACATAGGGATCTCTCTCTCTCTCTCTCTTTGTCTGTCTCTCTCTCTCTGTCTCTATCTCTATCTCTGTCTCTATCTCTATCTCTGTCTTACTCTCTCTGTTTGTTCCAGATATAAAAAGTATGGAAGACAGTCAAGATGACGAGATGACTCATGGTGCAAAACCCCCAGACAGGTTCACAGACTGGTGCTGGGTTAGTTGTAAATGTCTGGTTCAGGGGCGGGGACTGTGCAGTAGCCAGACTATTCCTGAGGGTTGCACCACAGCCAATGGACTCACCTGTGCCTGTTCACTATACCTTCCACTTGGGATCCTGATGGACCCTCCTGTATCTCATTCTTCTGTTTCTGCCTCCCGCCCAATCAGCAGCTCAGACCCAGGACATACACACAAACAAGTCAGGCCCACCGTGGTTTTCTTCTGTTCCACTGTCTCTGTTAATGACCCAGAAACCCACCTGGAGGCTGGCAGCTGGGCTGAGGATCTCCCTGTGCATCTAAGGCCCTTTTGGGGTCGTTCTTCATGTTGAATCATCTTGATGCTCATGAGCACTTTATGACCTCCAAGTTTCTGATTCCTGCAGTATGCTGCACTGGTGTGGACCCATTCTGGTCCACTCTTCATCATAGAGCAGCCTGCAAGGGAGTGTCAAGAGGACTCTGAACTCAGACCTGGATCTTAGACTCGTTCCTCGTTCGTCTGGATCCCAGGTACCCTAAGAAGGGTGCCACCTCCTCTCTCCTCTGTAGACACGAGGGCATGTTGCCCTTTCAGCTAGTTTTGTGGACACAGCATCCTGCCAGTACACAGCCACTTGGAATTCTTACCTGGCTTTCTCCGTGGATGCAGACATCCATGCCAGGCCGCTCTCCATGTTCTGGGCTCAGGGTCCAGGGAGATCAGTAGCTTCAACATGACTTGAAAACAGACAGGCTAAAATGAGTCTCTTTGTGGAATCAGACAGGATTAATCATCCTTGATTGTGTTGACACTTGCTGGGTTGGTTCCTCCAGCTGATTCCTCCTGATTGAGCCTCTGCACACTCTCAGCAACCCTTCACCACCACCCTTCCCCAGCCTCAGGACACCATCCTCTGCTGTCTACCTCTAGTTCAAGTTCCTCAGGATTCAGGGAAGAAGGACAGATACTGTGCACTTCGCTTTCTCGGGGGATAATAATACTGTTACCTACTTCACAAGTGTGCATATTTATTTTGTTACTTTAAAAGAGACATTATTTAGTCTAGCAAGCTAGGTCAGTCAATCAAGACAATTGCCACCAAGGCTGAAGTGCACAATTCTTTCCTTGGGACCCACATGGTGGAAAGACATCTTCTCCAGATGCCCAAACTCTGCGACACAGGTCTTCAGTTGTCACCTGGTAGCGTGCTCTATGATTAAACGGGTGCTTTGGCTACTGTTCTGCATGTCGAGAGGCTCTCTGTGGTATGTGAGCTCTCCAAGGCCAGGTTGCCAGTTCAGAGCCAGTGAGCTCCCCAATAGGCAAGGAGACTTGACACCCCAAGGAAGGAGCCAACATAGCCCTTCTCTGGGCTGTTGGTTCCTGGGGGCTCAATGAAAGTCCCACTCACCTCCACCTCCACATCTCATCCTTGCAGATGTCAGGCCACCACTAGGGCACTGACAATGAGCAAGGCCACAGACATGCCCATACCCCAGCCCTGCCAGGCCACCTGCAATTCCGTACCACCAAAGCCCCGCCGACCTAGGCTAGTGTCTTTCACAGGTTTTCACATGCCCTTTGTGGGAGGGCATTACTTTTTGGCTTCTTCTTCTCAACTTCTATGGTGTGTGTGTGAGTTCTTTCATTAAGCCTCACCGCTCCCCGCAGGAGACTCTGACCCAGGGCCATGCAGGCGCGGCAATTGGAGGTCCCACCTTGCATTATGCCCAACATATCCTCCTTTTGTTTAAAAACTTTTTTTTGGTTTTAGCCAAAAAAGAAAGAACTGTCTACTTTTCCTTGGGGTCTTTTTACCCTAAACTGCCTAGCCAAATTGTATCTCCTATTCTTGTTACATCACCCTCTGACGAGGCATCCCAATTGCCAATAGGGAATTGGGATGATGACTGCTCTGACTTCGAAAGTTGATGTAGATTGTGGCAATAAGATTACCCCATCAGTGAGTCTATCTAAAAGACCCCTGAATCGCATAACTGTTAGAGGCAAGAATAATTAGCATTATACATTTTAGATAGGAAACCAGAAAAGTTAGAACAAGGAAAATGTTAAATGTCCATGTTAAAGTCCATTAGAATTTCTTGCTTAGGACTTCCAAGAACATCCATATTGTTGGGTTCCTCCTTGTTTTTCTTTTGGTTGCCAAGGCTGGACTTGAGAGGCTTGAAGTCGGGATTTGCTTTCAGGCACTTTGATAGTTTGTTGGAGTGGCTAGAACCAATGTAAGTTCCCTCCTACATGGCTTCTAGACAGGGAAAGAAAAGAAATTAGCCAACATTTAATATTTGGGTTAGAACAATGGTGGGCTTGACTTTCTTGACAGCAGGTATGTACTGCAGTGTTGAAGTAGGACTCCTTGGTTATACTTTCCTGTTGGTTGTTTAAGATCATACAATTGGCCCAAATAAACCAACTTATTTTTATTTTTAAGGTCAGTTGTGCATCTCTTTCTCTGGGGTGTCACATGGGATTTGAAATGGACCCTTGGCTACCTAGGTCTTTGTTTTACCAGTTCCATCTATGTGAAGATAGGTCAGAAGGTCTTGCTAGACCATAGCTTCACTCAGAAGCATCAAGGAAACTTTTTCCTGTGCTGACTCTCCAATTTGCAGACTGGACACTGGTTCAAGTCCTTCTAGTGGGGTCTTCACAACCTCCCTGAACAGGAATACAGGTGACTCATCACAGTTACAGGACATTTTGAGAGATTTCCCATAGTCCCCTGGAACTTAGTTGACCTTGGAGGACAACAGACAAAAAATTGTCCCTTTAAGTCCCTCTGACCAGATTAGAGGCATTTAAATATGGATGTTAAACAACCAAGAAGGTTAGTTCCACCAGTCTGGCATTTTTAATTACTGTATGTTATATAGTTAAAGCTTAGGCAAAAACCAAACATTCTTGAAGAAACCTTGACAAGACATATATACTTGAACCTTACAGACCTTCTCATTTTTAAATTATCTCTATTCCCATATCTCTTGAACATTATTTTTTACCTTTTCATTTTTTTTCTTAGTACCATGAGATGTAATAACATTAAAAAATAATTTTGGAAAAATTATATACAGCTGGCTGGAAGGATTGGCTGGATACTCAAGTGAAGGTCCAATGACCCTGTTTACCCTTCCTTCAGTGAAAGAATACAGTAGTCAACAAATTCAAATATGATGATCTTTTATAAGTAGACACTGCTAAGACATGAAGATGGCAGTTATTTATGGCTCAGGTGAGTACTAAAAGAACATGGAATGCAAATTAAAAACATAAGATAAAGCAATGGAATAATATTACCCCTGAGTGTAACACTTTGTGGGGGATATGGGCACAGAGATTCTGGGTGTCCCTTGTTACATTGTTAAGCTTCTTGTACCCAGAATGAGACTGAAGCCAAGGCTCAGAGCTATGGGGACTCAGGGAGGGCCATCACCATGCTAGAGGGTTCATTGTTTTTGATGGTCACCTACTGTGGGAGAGCAGCAATGGCACTGGGGTGGAGGGAGTCAGGTGGGGAGTGTCCAAGAGACTCTGACCCTGGCTTAGTGTCTCTTTGTTCACATGCCTTTAGAGCCAGGCAGGGAGGGAGTTTGAGGAAGGGTAGTGTCTGCGAGACGATGGGTGGCAGCCAGAACTGGCCTCCCTGCTGGAAGGTGCCCGAGCTGCTTGAGTGGTACTGAGCACAGCCGCTTCTGGAGGGGAGCCCTTGTGGCTGAGCTGGGTTACACTGAGCTAGCTGTCTGGTGCTGGCTGTGGGTTGAGAGGCTCTCTCTGGGTTATTGTCTTCTCCCCATGCTTATCCAGTTCAGTGTGTTCACTGTTGAGATCCCTGACCAGTGAGGGGGCTGGACATCTTGGACAAGGAGCCAGCAGAATCCTTCCCTTGGCATGTTCAATGCAAGTCCCACTAGTTTCCTAATCTGTGTCCTCTTGTGTGTAGGAGGGGAGGGGTGTTGGACAGCTGCCTGACTACCTACAATGGGAGTTCAATAGCTCCAGTTGAGCCATGGTATCCTAGGATGGGGAGACCTTCTGGATAGGACTACCTGGAACTTGAAAGAGTCTATGGCCAAGTCTTAGAGCTGTGGGGGTGCAGGGTGTGTCTTCTTGCAGGTAGTGGGTCCATTGTTTTGATGGGTAAATTACTCGGGGGAGCCCTGTTCCAACATTGTGTTGGACACCCTCTCCAAAGCAATCTCCCTTCTTTCTAAAATCTGTGGAGAAGGGTTTGTTGAATTTGGGGAGGCCAAAACGGGCAGAACTGAGTGCCCCAAATTTTGAAGATTTGTGGGGTGTTTTCCCATCAGTGATTCCACCAAGGCCCTCTTAGACTCATACTGTGATAAGTCTAGGAAAAAGGGAGTGAGTGGGCTGTAGGAGGCCAGGAGATGCCTGTTCCTTGCCTTTCTGTCAACATGGGTGGGCATGGAGGGCATTTTATTAAACAAAATAATCCAGGAAAGAAAAGAAAGCAGTGTATATGTGGAACCAGAATCAAAATTCAAAACCGTATCAGAATGGAGAAATGTGATCTGAAGGTGCAGCTTAGGCAGAGAGCTGAGGCACAGAATGCAGACTGCAGGGGAGCAGAAACTCGTGACTGCTCTCATCACCTGCGGGAAACACAGCATTCGCAGGTGGACATGTTGGTTAAAAGCATATGGTTTAAATATACAGTGACATTAATTTCATAAAGAAAATAACCTTTGGGGGCCAGGGAGATATCTCAGCAATTAAGAGCACTGCCGCGCTCGCAGAAGACCTCAGTTTTGAATCCCAGCACCCACATGGGGACAAATAACCATCTATAATTCCAGTTCCAGGGTATCTGATGATCTCTCCTGGCCTCAGTAGGCATTTCATGACATGGGTGCACTTTCATACATGCATGCATAACACTCATACACATTAAATAAATAAATAAAAATTAAAAATTCTAGAGAAAATGACCTTTGTATTTCAGAGCCATGCGTGGCATGTAGCATTGAGTTCAGACTCCTGTAACAACTTTTCAGGGTTAGTCTCCTGCTCAGTCACGAGGATGCATAAGAAGTCCCTTGGCCATTGAGATCCAGGCCATTTTCTTAAGGACTGCATTCATGTTTCAGCTCTGCAGTACAGGTTTCTGTGAGTTCTAGAGACGCAGTGAGGATGATTCCCCAAGGTGACTGTCACTGTATCTTACTGTGGGAGTGATGTGCCGGCCTTGGTGGTCACAGTGTAGAATGACACCAACTCTGCCGTGGGCAGTGCCCCCAGCAGCTGAGGGGTTGGTAGTAGGGGGCATTTGAGCAGCACTTGACCTCGCTTGGCTCTGGCCAGGACAGGGAGGCGTCCCTCTCGGTGAAGAAGGTCTCTGAGCTGCCTCAGACTGTGTTCCTGCACACAGGGGTCCATGCAGAGGGCTGGATGCACTGAATCAGCGGTAGTTTTTCTTCTCTCCGGCTCTCAGTCATCTCACATCCCAGGTCCTCGCTCTGGCTCTACTTCTCTGTCAGTCCACAGAAGCTTCTTCCCTTGGGGAAACCGGAAAACCAACGTTTTTCAGTAAAAATAACAATATTCAGTTGTCCATCACCCTGTAACCAAATCCCTCCTCTCCATTGTTTGAGGCGTCTGTGTGCCCCCTTTCTAGTCAGGACATTGGGGAACAAAAAGGAAGTTTCTGCTTTTGAACCCACATTTGAGGCAGGCTGGGGTTCTTTGCTTACTGAGTGTGGTCCCAGAGGTCTTTCTCTGCTGTCTCCAGCCTGGCTTTGGAATGGTCTCGTGTAGGAAGCAGAGGCACCTGAGTTTTCCCACCTGCCTTGGAGGCCACAAAGGAGCAGCAGCAGCAGCAACACTGTGTCTGCAGGTTCCAGAACTTTGTGGGAGACACTGTGTCTCCCAGAGTGTGGAGTCAAGGTCAGGGAGGGAACTGATTCCTCATTGACCCATGAGAGGGTCAGTGGGTCCATTTAATAGGTGGAAATGAAGGAGGAAACTAAAGGTCACCCAGAGAAAAGCCCTTACCATTAGACCACTAGATACCTCTAGGTCAGGTCCAGTACCCACAGTGCACTCTCATGATTTAACCATATTTAGTCTGATTAAAACACAATTCCCCAAAATCAAGCCCTGTCCTCAGGGAGCTGGCTGCATACTGCCTCAGGTAGAGCCCAGTCCCCAGAAGGCTGAGCAAACCCGAGTACAGGGAAAGCTGACAATCAGCCCAGGTCCAGCACTGAAGGGAACACCCTGCACTTAGACACCAGAAAAGACCAATAGCAAAGGTCACCCACATGCTTTGGACCTTTTGTGGCCTAGTAGTGAGCAGTAGACTGCACACACTGCCTCCAAGTGCAAGCCTGGGCCTCAGGCAGAGAACAGTGGTTACCTACACTTCAGCCAAAGTACGCTTTAGGTGAGATGGGGTGGACCTGAAATTTAATCTTAAGTCAGAGTCTTTACACAAGGGGAATCCAACAACAAAGCAAGGAATGATTTTGCCAAGTCGGCAATTTTATTTAGGCTTACTAACAGAGCAGTGAATGGGGGGTTATTTGCAGAAGTGTGGGCGGGGGGCTCCTCTAATAAGGCTGTACTGCAAATTTTACATCCTGGCAGCCACACAAAATGGCAAGAGCGCTCGCCTCTCTGGCCTTTTCTGCGTATACCCTTAGTCCCTCCCCAGTGTAGAACTCAGGCAAACTAGTTGGTTGGGAGGCATGGCTGACACTCTCTGTCCTTCCTTTCTTGTGGAGCATCAACAATAAAGTTTTCTGATGATCTGAGGCAAGTGGGTACAACCTAACTTTGGCAGAAGGCATCTGTCCATAGCTTGCCAGTAGCTTGCCAGGTGGAGAATTTCTGTGCAACACTCCAGAACTTCCTCTGGCTCTTACATTCTTTCCACCATCCTTTTCTGCAAGAGTCTCTGAGCCTTGGAGGGTGTGAAAGAAATAGGACAATCTTTCTTCTGTTATGGTGAGACATTGTCTTTTCATCATCTGTTTTTGATGGACTGTTGGCCCATTTCAGTGGTATTCCTCCTACTGTAGAAACACAAACAGAAAGAAGCAGGAACATCTAAACAAATACTGACTGCTATAATAATCTAACCTATGGGCTTAAACTCAAATGCTTGGAGGGCACATTAGCAGGTGCATCACATTCATCTAACAAAACAATTGCAGTGGCCTCCCCACTGGGGCCTATAACTTCCCCTGCCACTGGGGGTTGACCTGGCTTACAGTGCCAGATGTGTGTTCCTTCTCAATGACTGGGCCTTACATTTTCTGGTTGTACATATACTAGACGAGCCACTATTGCACCAGCAAGAGTATCTTGCTTGGCATGTCAGTAGTGAAGCCTGCAGGGTCTGTTATTAAGCAGATCTATACCAGACAATCAGACAATTCTTCCCCAGCCATATGCATAGAGCCAAGGCCAGCCATTTAGTGGCTTGATTTCTTTCTCTCCTGCACTCACATCATGTGGCGCCTTCAACAATAAGGTCTTACCATCTGCTACTGGTGTGCAGCCAACATTAGTGGCAATAGCCTTTATTGTTTTAGGGGCCTTCAGGGCTTCCTTGACCAAAAGATCATAAGGAGACAACCCATCCCTGGTACTGGAGTTTTCATTTAACAGATGTACAATTTGGGGGAACCTCTATTTTTTTTTAAATAACTGTTTACTCTTTGGCATTTATAGGCCCAGGCTGTTGTAGACTTTTCCCAAATATTCTAGTGGATATCACTTGTGCCTTACATAACCGTAAAGCTCCCAAGAATTTCACAGCAATACCTGGCCCCTGTACTCAGCCCTTGTACTCTTTGCAAATTTATATTCCATCCATGTTTCTTCAGGTGTACTTGATATCTCTCGAATGGGTTTCATGTCTGTCAAACACTCAGAAGTTAGCATTATATACAGAAGCAAATGTAAATAGGATGAGCACAGCATGGAAAGATTTTATCCATTTGTATCAATTGTTTTCTCAGCAGATCTATGTTGGATACAATAGCATTGATAAGAGGCATTAATTTAGTTAGCTCTTTACTGACTACTCTTGCAGAGGACCCAGATTCAGTTCTAGCACCCACACGGCAGCTAACTACTGTCTGTAACTCCAGTTCCAGCCCTCTTCTGACTTCCCAGGCACTGTACAACATGGGTGTAATTACATGTATGAACGCAATATACTCGTATACGTAATATAAAAATAATGCATAAAATATTTTCAAAATAAATTTTAAAAAGGATTTTCTAGTAATCTCTAGTCTTTAAACACTTGTGATATAAAATCTGGAAAATCTAATTTTTGTTAATCAAAATTTCTAAACTTTTGTTAATTTTGTTTAACATATGATCAATTTTTATAATGTTTCAAGGAAACATGGAAAAGGCATATTATTTTTGTTTATAGATATAGATTTTAGTATTTCTCTAAGAACTTCAAATGACTGTAGGAATTAAAATCTTTATTTTTTACCTCCAGCATTCTTTGTTTATCAAATGTTGACAAATCCTCTTTAAACATTCTTCTATGGTTTTGATTTTACCCACTTCATCTAAAAGTTTTAAATTTATACATTTGATGAGCTGCTACTTTGCATATTTCACTTTATGACGGTTAAATTTACATTAAAAATATATATTTTAACAATAAAATGTGACATTTTGATCTGAATCATCTTTCATTCAGCAAGAAGATAAACCTTTGCTAGTTTATTGTTAACATTACTCACAAAGGGTATAGGGTTGGCATAATTTCTGAAGACTTGTAGACTGAAGACATTACTTTTCTCTCTTGCTAGGAATGGTGAATTGGCTGTGCAAATTACCACTAGTGCATGATACTCTCTGGTGTTTTATTAATTTTGTATTCTACAATGCACAATGGATCTGTGGGTGTTTCTTCCTCTTGTGTGTGTTTGCTGCTTTGAGGTTGTGCAAGATTTTCACCAGTATGTGTGGAAAACGGTTGGAACTTAGATAATTTTTTCCTTTTGATTCTGACTTTATTATTCTTTGCAAATACCTTATTAACTCTTTGAGAATTTCATGCAATGTCTTTCGAGGATATTCACCCCCAATTCCTTCCCTTAACTCTTCCCAGATCTTCTAACCCTCATCAGATATATCTATAACTCTCAATGAGATTTTTCTTATCTGACTACATATAATTTCCCACCACATTGTTTTCATTTCTTTACCTTTTGCTGTGAAATTCTGACAAGTCACTCAGTCCTCCAGTGTCTGCCCATCACAAATTAGATGTTCCAAAAACTTGGGGTTTTTGCGTTTCTTATCTCTGTGAAGATTCAGTTATATTGTCCAGTGTCTGTGATCTTCAGATCTTTCCCTGTTGGTCTGGTCACCTTTGCCTCAGTTTCCTGTCCTGTGCCTTATACCAAGACTCTATTTTCACCTTCATCTTTTTTGCAGGGCTTTTTGTTTCTGTTTGATATATAGGGCAAGACATGCCCTTTTAATCATTCCTTCAATGATCATGTGCTGAGAAGCAACTTCCTGCTCAATAGCACCTGTATTAACCAAAGACACCAAACAAAATAATCACACAAAGAATTACATACTGAGAAATGACAAGATGCCCTTCCTGACCATGTGGAACTCTCAGAGGTCAGTATTTCAAGAGGCCTAATTTAATCTGGCACGTAAAAAAGGGACTCTTTGTATATGTTATATACGGAACTAAAATTTGAATTAATCTCAGCAGTGAGGAGAACAGCTAGAGGGTTGGAGAAATTCTTCTGAGCCAAGTGCCCAGCATAGTACTCAAGGCTACAGTTCTAGCTTTCCCGCATTGTGTGTATCCTCTTTCCAGAATAAAATGCTCTTTCCCTTGGTCCATGTGTATTTTAAGAGATCTTGTGTTTGAATCTTTTTTGCATAGCCTTGATCAAGGGGAATAGTTACTTGGATTTACTGCACAGAATTTATGAATGTTCTGGGCTTTTCCATCTGGACATTTTAGTGATAGAAATCCTTTCTCATGACATTGTGTGATATGTGATATGTGATATTATACACTAATTATTGTGTATAGTTCCCAGGCCAATGGTATTATCAAGTATATTGATTTGGTAAGACTTTGTCAAATAGTGTCTTCTACACGAATTGCCTGGCATGACATTGTCACTCACAGTGAAGGGGTTGAAATCTTTTCAGAAACCTGTAGATACTACATGCATTTGAGTCACAGTAAAACTGCTCAAAGATCTTATTCCCCATTTTTCTATCTACTCTTTTATGATGCAAAATGTGCACAATTCAACCTCAGTGACTTTCTGGAGAAAAAGAAATTGCTTCCAGACTGTGGAGTTAGGTCTGTCAGCACTCTGCTTTGGGGTTATGTGATCATGTTGCTTGTTTTGGTTTGTTTCATGCTCTGAGTATTTATATGTTTTAACATGGTATGTAAGAAGTTGTAACAGATACTATTTTAAACTCCAAGTTCTTTGTATGTATTGCTCCTTTGTGAGATTCTTTGGAACTAGTAAAATTTTAAATTAAAGCTTCTTTTGGTGACATCTTTTAGCAGAAGGAAAATAAAAATACCATGAAACCTAGTTTAATTTTTTTTTATTAAGTCATTCCTTCATTGTCTAAAATGAACCTGTGGGGCTGGGATAATAGAGAGGCAAGGGAGAAAGAATGCTGACCTGTGTGTAAACAATGAGGCATTCCATCCAATGTGACCCTCTTAGAATCAGGTTCTCCCATTGCTTAGAGAGGAACTCAGACAATTCAATGGTTTTCAGTTGTTCTGCAGTGTTCTAAGGCCTAGCTCACCTAAGCAATTTTTCTGCACCAGCTTTATCCTGTTATCCTAGAACTTGTGAGAAATGCAGATTCTCAGGTCCACCCCACAATTATTGAATCTGACCCTTCAGTATATCACAATTCCAAGGGACTCTTGTGCTCAAAGTCTGAAGCAATGAGGGGTTGTATTTCTTTTCTTGTCTCAAGAAACTGCAAACAAGCCTATTTTCATGGGAGTTATTTGTTGCTGTTTCTTGATTATTGACAGCTAATGCTTACGCATATCTTTTGAGCACCGTACAGTAATTCAACACATGTCTGATGTCTAATGTGCGATTATTATATCAGGGTAACAAGCTTTACAAACCCTTGAACATTAGTCATTTGAATGTACTGGTGACTTTGCACTCTTCTAATTATTTTGAAATACATCATTAATTAATTAATAGTTACCCTACTGAGCCAGAATTCACTCCTCCTACTGGATGGTTCTCTGGTGTTCTTTTCCTAACTTCTTTCCAATTCCTCTCCTTCTGGGCCTTCTCAGTCTCAAGGGATTGATGATCTACCCCCATTCTTCTAAGACATTGACTTTTTGAAATAATTTTATTCATTATTTATATGTTTATTTTTATTTAATGTGTATGAATATGCTGCCTGCATGTATGTAAGTGGACTCACGTCATATAATGCCTCTGGAGGCCAGAAGAGGGTATTGCATCCCTTGGAACTGGAGTTACAGACAGTTATTAACCATGAGGGTGTTGAGAAACTAACCTGGGTTCTCTGGAAGTACTCTTAACTGCTAAGCCATTTTTCTAGGCCAGGATTGACTTTTTAATTTTTAAAAGACAGAATTTAATGTCTTCATAAAAAGAATCTAATTTCCACACACAAAAAATTGGACATGTGCTATCTATGTTTACTGTTTTGTGTTTTTTTGTTTGTTTTGAGATAGAGCTCCTTAGCTTGCCCAGAACTCACAAGCTTCTCATCTCAGCTTCTAAGTCCTGGGGTTGCAGAAATGTCCAACATTCCAATTTTTGGTATTTTCGTTCTGCCTAGCTTATTTCACTTAACATAATGACGTCCTGGTCCATCCATGTTACTTCAAATTACGGGATTTCATTATTTTGTGAAAAGACAGTTCCATCTATAAATAAGAAGATTTCAGTCAATATTCTTTCAGCCCCCCGAATTTCACAAATGTCCTTCTCTGAAAGACAAAAGAAAGGTACTTTTTTTTCTGTTTGGAGCAAAACAATTAATATGATGCCAGCTATAGAATCTTGATCTTTTGGGGGACTATGTAGGATTGAGTTGAGATGTAGCTTCCAGAGAACCTAGAGAGACTGACTTACTTTTTCTAAGAAAAAAGAAGTTGGTCCTGGGCCATCCCAAAACCCAGGGGACAGATCCCTGCCTGGTTGTTCATAGAACTTGGGATGTGGGGAGAACTTTCCCATGTTACCACCCTCTGTGCCAAAGTGTAAGGAAAGTCAGATTTTGGCATACGGCATAGAAACTCACATAGTGCATTGTTTCTGCAATGTAGCATTTAATTTTACTCATTGGTAAGATGTATCACTAATCTGTCTAGGCAAAAATAAAATTTCAGTTACTTGTTTACCTTCCCTCTCAGGTGTAGTCAGAGGAGCATGTGCCTTGAGTGTGAGAACTCAAGAGCAGTGGCTATGGTTTGGGCTTTCTATTATAGGGTCCGGAAGGAAGAGATATTGATTGGTTCAACTCTAGGCACGAGTGACTCTCTGTTTTTAATGGAAGGTCTAGGTATTGTTAGCCTTTTCTACTACATATAGAGCATGATGAATATGATTTTAGTCACATGTACCCCAATTTATGCATTGACCTAAATAGGGGATTTTCCATAAAATTCACTCATAGGACAGTTAGCCTTTCTATGTGCCTCACTTTGCTTTGTGTTGCTGTGATAAAACACCAACCAAAACCAACCAGGAGAGAAAGGATTTATTTGGTGTAAAGGTTACAGCTCATCATCAAAGGAAGCCAAAGCAGGAATCTGGAGGCAGTAGCTGAAACAGAGACGACAGTGGAACACTGCTTGCTGTCTGGCACCTCTGGCTTGCTCAGCTGCCTTTCTTTAAAATGTTTACATTTTGTTTTGATTTATTTGTTCTTATTTTATGTGTATGAGTGATTTGCATGTATGTATAGATGTAAGTGCATGCCTGTAAAAGCATATATGTAAGCACATCACGTGTGCACAATGCCCAAAGGGGTCAGAGGAAGGTGTTGGATCTTCTCGATTGAAGTTACATTAAGGATAGTTTTTGGCCATTTTGCATGTTCTGAGAACCAAAAGTGGGTCTTCTGTGAAAGCAGCCAGTGCTCTTAACCACTGAGCCATCACTCCAGCCCCTCTGTTATCGTTCTTATACAGCCCAGGCCCACCTGCCAAGGGACAATCTGATAGAGTCAGTTCCTCAACTGAGGTTCCCTGGAAGTTTCACAATGCAATCCACAGCTATAGTAAGAAAGAAGCTGAAGATGTGTAGGATGGATTCAGTGAACATAGAGAGGCTGTAAGGAAAGAAATTCATTTGGTTTAAATCAGTTAACATGGCATTAAACTACCACACATGATTTTAAGCAGGAATTAAAAAGAATTCAACTTAAAAATTACCAAAAATGGAGGCATTTAACAATGAAGTCTTCAAAGAAGAAATGGACCAGATGTGTTGGCAGACATCTGCCCTCCCCGCTACCTCAGAGAACTCGCGGGAAGACAGGAGGTTCGCAATCTGCATGGCCTGCGGGGCAAGCTCAAGCGCAAACTGGGTAACTTGGTCTAATCCTTTTCTCAAAATAAGTGTAAAAAAGTAAAGTGCTTGTTTGGCATGTCTAAGGCCCTGGGTTCAATCTGTGGTACTGGAAAAAATGCTGAGCGCAGGTACAATGAGGTGAGTTGATGGCTTCTCACCAAGTCAATTACCTTAAGACAACATACAGAAAAAAAGAGGTAATTTTTTTTCTCCTTGGCTTGGAAAACACTATGTTCTTTTTCTCATATCAACTCACCAACAAAGGCTACAATGCCATTGGATATATGGTTGTCCAGTGGATTTATAGCTAGTTCATTTTTGCTGTGTACTACTATGCATTTGTCTTTGACGAGTTACCTATATATACCATGATCTTCTATGATCTCCTTAGGAAATGTCATCCAGTGCTTTTTTTTAACTGTTACTGAATTTTTGTGCACTTCATACAATACAGCTTAATCATGTTTAAGCCCCCCTCCCTTATCTGCACCCTGTCCTAGCCACCCCAACAGATTTCATCTGTTCTGTCATATACATTATGGCCTGTCTTGTGAAGCTTGTCTTTAAAGTACCTCTGTATAAGCATGTAGGAAAGAATTTCCTGTCCATTAAACCACTCTTTAATTGGTTTTAAGGTTCACTTCCTAATACGGAGCCCATATCTGACAATCATATGCCACTTAGGAACGTGAGGCTAAACAGGTCAGAGGACATAGGAAAGGACATTTTCTACTAAATAGTTATCATATTAAAGTAATCCTTAATGAATTATTGTTATGCCCATAGACTAATGCATCTCTCAACTCTCACCAAAGAAGTTTCCTCATGTAACAGATTGTGGTTAACACAGAAACTCACAGCTGGTCCAAGTTCAGAGATCAAGGCTGCAGAGAACTTATCCCTGAATAGGACACCTATATCAAATTTCTTTCCTCTACCAAGGCTCAAAGACCATTGCAGAAGTGGGAATGAAAAGACTGTAAGAACCAGAGGTGGTTGGATGACCATAAGGAAACAGAGTTTTCCAGACAGCTGGTCAGTTAAGTCATTTGAACTCACAGCAATGGTGACAACATGCACAACTCCCATATAAGCTCAAACCAGAAAGTATCCCAGTAGAGGCATAATGAAGTGGGTAAGAAGCTCTAACACCACTAACACCACTAACATCACTAACACCACTAACAAAGGAAATTATGACCACAGATGGCTGCTGGGAGGAGCAGAAGATAATCTCTTTCAAACATGGGTGTCTTGGTTGGGTAACTAGGCTCCTGTTGATGGATCCACACTGAAGGACACTATATGTGTGTGTGTGTGTGTGTGTGTGTGTGTGTGTGTAAATTAAATTGCTCAAGGGGGTAATAAAGAGTGGTGTGGCTAGGGGTGGGGATCTAAACACCATCAAATTATATTGTATGAAAATCACAAAAATTCAAAAGATATTTTAAAAAGAACTGGTTATCTCTTAAATCTTAGATACAAATAAGCTATGTGGCTGACATTTCCCCTTGTCTCAGAGAAAGCTTTGCTGGAGACCTCAGGTCTGGAGAGGAAAGAATCAGATCAAAATCTGTGAACTGTCCTAAGTATGTCAGTAAGAACTCAAATTAATTTGAGCGTTGTTTTTCCTCCTCTTGCCACAAGGAACACATGGGGCTCCGGGAAGGTTAATGCAGTGCAACTTTATCTCCCTGGGCACGGCTGCTGACTTGAAATTGTTTTGTGTCTCCTCTGTGAAAAGGGAATGTGCTTTGCCATCATGATGAGGAGAGAGGTAAGGAGGTCAAGCCAGGGAGATTAGGCGGCCTACCAGTGCTCCCGTGCTGACCACCAGCGCTTCCTGAACTGCACGAGTATTAGGAATCCTGGAAATGAGAGGAAATCTGAGCAACCAGGTCACTACAGGCTCCTTCTAAGATGCAAGCCATACAGCAGCTCTGAATTAAAAGTTCCCTTGCCTGCTCAGTACCTCTAAGGAGAGGGCCCATGTATGAGCATGCATTTGACTTCAGGGAAAAGCCAGATCCAACTCAAAGAAAGAGTAAATAAAATGCCTGTTTTTCAAGAATCTTTTAGGCTTATCTTCCATTCAGCCTTTGCTGAATTTGAATAAATTTGCTCCCTTAGAGTAAAAAGACCATGAATTGGTTGTGGCTTCATTCCAACCACTACTTTAATTCTTTTTTCCTTTTCTTTTTGGTGGGAGATCAGAAATTCCCACAGGCCTCGAATACTAACAAGGTGCCAGGAAAGCCTGACAGAAATGATGCGATGATATATAGTTAGAAGAGTTCATATGTAACTTTAGGGCAAAAACTTTCTTTAAAAAGTCAAACCTTTCCATATGTCTACGAAATCTGGAATTGTAAATTCAAATAAGCCTGAATCTCAGCTCCACTCTCCTATGTTAACTTCATGCATCTCTGTCTTCGCTGACCTGCTTCCCAGATTTTCTCATTAGCTCAGAATCTTGCCTGCCTTCTTCTTTAAAACCTACCTTCTCAGCTCCCATTTCCAAACTCTCTACAGATTTAAGGATGGAGGCCTCCAAAAAATAGTGAAATATAATATGAATAATTAAGTACATATGAGTGAATAAATACATAACTGAATAATGAATAAAATGATCTTTATTCTAGATGTAGCCAACCCCCCCCAAATAAAATATAAACTAATTTTTAAAAGTTCTATTCACTTGCAATTCAGTGGACTGAGGCATACACTTTTCATAGAATTATGGAAATCAGGATTGTGCCATTCAGTAGGTTGATGTATTTTCAGAACAATTCTTCCAGAAGACTTTAGCGCTCCCTTCCCTCCACAGTACCCCTGCACCCTGTCCATCAGTCTCTGGGGAGAGAGATATTTCTAAAGCATTCATTGCATATGTATTTATTACACATCACATATTTACATACAATACAAAATATTATACATCACATACATAATTTTACACTGGCAGTACTCATCTGTCAAAATGAACAAATTAAACAATGTGATATGGGTTGAGTTGTGATTCCCCAAAATGGTTTGTGGATGTATGACTCCTGGTCATGTGAACTTATACCATATGCAGACTTTGGGGAAGCTGTCATTATACAAGTTATCATGTTAACATGAGGTCATTAGAGTCAGTAAGTTTATCATTAATGTTCTCAATAAAATAAAAAGAAATTTAGATAAAGACAGACAGGCATTCAAGGAACACAATGTGAAGAGATGCAAGAAGACAACCCAACCAAGGAAAACTTTCACAGTTCTCGGGAGGAGGAAGCCTGCTGACCCCTTGAGGTCAGAGTCCGCTCTGGTAGAACTGAGGGACTGTAGGTCTACAATTTAAGCCACCCAAAGTGGGGCACCTTTAGCGGCAGCCCTAGCAAACCCCTAACATTCTTTTCAACTCCACACATCACAAATATCTTTCACCCCACATGTAATTGAAGAAGATATTTAAAAACCTTTCAACTTTATTGTGAATTTGACACAACCACTTCATTTTCAACTGACTGCATTTCAAGGGTTTGGGAACCATGTGGGGTTCATGACGTCCACAGTCGACAGCACAGGGGTTGGGTAAGCCAAGACCTGAGTCAAGGTTCAATTCCTTATCCCCTCAGAATATTGAGGAACACATTCACTGCTCCAGAGAACAGGAGAGTGAAGGAACAAGTAGAATTTGAAGACTCAGACTTAAAGTCTGAGAATAGTAAATTAAGAGAATAGTATTTCATCTTTTCCCACCAGTCAGGATCCTGCCTATAAAAAGTTTGTATATTGTCTGTCCTCCCTATTTGCAGATTCTGCTTCCATAAAGTCAACCAGAGCTAATCTAAAATCATTTAAATGAAGTCTATTAGTATGAACATGTACAGGCTATTATTTTTCTTGTCAGTTTCTTGTCTTTATTTCTAAAATGAAACAATATCATAACTATTTATATAACATGTATATGGCTTTAGGGGTTAAAAGCAATCTAAGATAATTTAAAATATATGGGAAAATGTGTGTGGGTTATTTCAAATACTTTACCATTTGGTATAAGAGACATACACATTAAGGGGTTTTGGTGATCTTGCAGGCTGCTGGACCAATATCCCTAAGATACAGAAGGATGATTATTTTAAAACCTGGCAATCATGTACATTTTCTATGCAGGGAAATTTCTGTTGACTAAGTGTTAATATTTAATCATATAAATGCAGACTTCATAGGAAATTCACCCAAAAAATAGGCAAAAAAAATCCATCATCTTCCGACTAAGACAGGCACAAGCATGTGAAACAGTGTTCCATATAACTTCCTTTAAAGAAGTCCATATGGTGGCTCTTGACCATTGTTTGCAAACATGAATTTTTCTTTGAATGCCTGGCTTAGGCCAGTTGGTAGAGTCTTTACACATTTGGGTCTGTGCATTATGCTAACATTTCAATCTGTTGAATAATGCTAGAGGAAAAGAGTTTAAAGGTAGAAAGAGGAAAAGAAAGAAGAAGGGGGAGAAGAAAATGATAGAGGAAGAGAGCTCTAATTCTGCTCATTCGCTTTTGATCTATACCATGAAAGGAAACGCCAACAAAGTAATATGTGGATTTTACCAAACGTTTTCTCCAAGCAAATGCACCTCTTAATAAACAGTGCCATTTGCCCGGTGGTGGCTGGCAGGAGGAAAGGATGAGTTTTGAATAATGAGGAGACTAGATGTATGACCCCTAGGAATCTGCTGAGGGAAGAGCTGACCCCAGCAATGGGAGTATTTATTCTCTATCCATAGGCTTTACTCTTTGCCACTTTCTTCTCCTCAATCTGTGTCTTCTCTTTGGTGAAACATCACTATGTGGGTTCAGCTTGGTACAACTGCAGCCTTTTTGAGTTGTAACTATTAAGATCATTCCAGAGTATCCCTGGCCCTTCTTTCCTGCATAGTTTTCAAACACAACCCTTAGCATGGCATGTGGTGCCCTACTGGACCCACATGTTGTGAGTACTAGAAATACCTTTGCACCTTCACTGATGGTTTGTGATGAGCCAGGTACATTCTGACTTCAATAAAGTCATTTTTGTCCTGATCACTATGTATCTCTCCTTCTGACCCACATGGAGAGTCACTGACGGGTCTCGCTGCTGCACATGCTTCTGTCAGCAAGTCCTCAGAAAAGCACACTATGTAACCCTGGAGGGATCTGCCTATTCTGTGGTCTCCTGATACCTTTGGGTTGGTTTTCATCTACTGGGATTGGATTTTTCTGGAACAATCATTTGTTCCCATGGTTTTTCTTAATGATTCCTAAGGCTTTCTATGGCCTGCACTAAACACTCAATGCAAAACATTTTCATCTACTTGCCTTCTGTCACCCTTACTTCTGGTTTCTCCAGCAGAGCAAACTGAGGGGCATCAGCCTTCACTCTACCCTGAGCTACTCCCTTGCCTGGCCTTCTCTCCTTAATAATGTTAACACAAACGTCAGCTCTTGCCTCAAAGAGAATAAGATAGTTTATTTTGAACCAACTATTAGTAACCATGCCTCAGAAACAAGATTCAGGACAATAACATCATAGTCCACCATAAAGCCATTATGTGAGATTTTATTAGTTACTGAATAGTGAAATCCATGAAGCAGGACTTTTACTGAATATATTGGTGAGGATCACAGGTAGTCAGATCACAGCAAATTACAGAGAACTGTGTTTTAGATCCCAGTTGCTATCTTATGACATTTGAAGCTTTGGATTTGATAGTTAAGGTCAGCTAAGAATACTCATAGGTTCAACCTGATAGACACAGGGGTAAGCAATCAATGGCTATTCATGGGAGTAAAGAAAATCCCAGGATAATTTAGATTTACAACATTCTAATTATCCACAATCACGAAGTTCTTATCAACTATTCAGTCATGTAGAATGTTCAGCTACTGTGTGGATACCCATACACACACTCTGGTAATTCAATTTTACAGCAGTCTGTAGTGCTTGAGACCCAGGAGACATAACTAATGACTTCTTCTTTCCCCACCTCAAGAAGCCACTTGAGTCCACTGCACGCTTTGGCCAAAATACTGTATGAGTACCTGCTTCCTTTGGTCAATAGCACCCCACTCCCTAATCCAGACAAGGCCTTCCTCATGTCTTACATGGGTTTGACAGCAGTTTCATCATGGACCTCGTAGCCTGTATTCTCCCCATGCCCAGTTCTCCTCCAAGCTCCCGACAGAAGGATTCCCCAAAGAGGCAGTCCTACCTCCTGTTTTTATTCTTCAGTGGTTCCTCAAGGATTCCTCTGGATAGGAACCTCAAATCTGTGGTCCACCATGATCTAGCCTCTGTCTAATTTCCATTGTTTCTCAGGTGCTTTTCCAGACAGGCTCTTAGTGGTTCTTTTCTTTCTAGCATGTGCATGTGCGTACGGTATCCATGCATGTACGCGTATTTACATGTGTGTGCACATGGATGTGGCAATGCAGATTTGACATTCAAAATGTTCTTGTTTTGTCTTTTCACTCTATTCTTTGAGGTGGTCTCTCAGCCCACTCCATATCTTCCTGTATAGCTAGTTATGCAGGACAGATTATTCTAGGGAACCCCTGCCTCTGCTTTCCAAGGTTAGAATTAAGGTGTACGGACAATCCACTCAGAATTTACATTGGTTCTGGGGATCCAAACTCCAGGCCTCTTGTTTGTATGACATGTATTTTAACCACTGAGCAATCTCCTCAGCCCCTCTGTCTTGGTTCTTATACTAAGGTATTTGTTGTTCACCATTAGCCTCATCTAGAAATTTCTCAGAAATGCAAATTCCAAGGCTCACCCTAGACTTACTGCAGCTGAACCTCTAGGGATTGGAGCCCGTGTCCTGATTTTAACAAAGCCTCCAGCAGATTCTAATATATGTTCTAATGTCTATATGTCTAATACATGCAGAGATAGGAGTTCCCTAGAATAAAATGTCCAGCATAACTAGCTATATAGGGACATACATAGCTGGCTGAGAGACCACCTCAAAGAATAAAGTAAGAAGGACAAAGCAAGAACATTAAATATTGAGAACTAATAATGCTTATGGTCAGTCATATCAAATTAAAGTCATATCAGAAGTTAGTGAGGGGAGACTTTATCTGTAAGGGATATTAAAAAAGTTGGGGGAAGGGATGCTTTCAAAGGAGAAGATGCTGTCACCATAAAGTCTGCACACTTCTCAACAGTTTGACAGAAGACATCTTTCTTTCATGGAGGAATAAACCAGACTAGTTGTAGGAGAGGCCAGGATATGAGAGTGGTGATAGTTCAAGAAGAGCTCAGAGAATATTCTCCTTGAAGCCAGGCTATTCCCCAGAAGGGTGATTGAAGAGGAGCTGTGTGCTGCTTTAGATCAGGAAGACCAAAGCATAGGAAACTGGAGGAATGAGAGGTGGAGAACTGCAGTTTTCTACTAGGTCAGTGAAAACATAAAGTTCAACCAAAAATTTATCAGGGTAAAACAGGAACTTAGAGGGTCTCATCCAGACTTGCCATTTTTGAGTCTATGAAAGTCTTGTGTGGAGGGATGGTTCTTTGCAGGAAACTTTTTTGTCATACAGAGTGCTGGGAAAATTCTTAGCTTTGGCTATGTTCCAGGAGCACAAGACTCAGGTAAAATTTAATGTTGGTCATTTATACTTGCTGTGTCCTCTCTAATCTCAGACCTTCAGCACTTGGCCTCTTTCTGATGCCCAGGACTCAGCTCTCCAGCCCTGTTCCTGGTTCAGTTCATCTTGCCAGTTGAGTTGTGGTGTGTTCTTGCCGTGTCTTCTCCATGCTCGACCCTGTGCATCATATGTTTTCTATTTCCACTAGTGCCGGGCAAATAGATGGAATCAATACATACTGAAAAAACTAAGAATGGACAATGTCTCTTGGAAGGTGTGTCAATGTTTTTTAAAGTCTACAAACAGGTTGGGGGGATGAGTTTGACTAGAATATGTTAGAATATATTATACACATCAAAGATTAAGCTAATAAATACAATACATTGAAAAAGAAGACCTTTGGTTTTCCTCTTCATAGTTAGCAGACAGCCTGGCTTCTGCGATCACTGCCAATTTATTTGCCCACTGGAGCTCTGTTTTTTCAGACTCAGCTCCCTAGGTGTGGAGTATGTGTGGAGGTGTGCTTTTTCTTGTGCTCTACAAGGAAAGATAGAGGTGTTAAGCTTCCTAATGTGTTACTGGGCTACAGATAAAGAGTTTAACAGCCCGTGGGAGGGCCAATTAGAGTCAATTATAGTGTAATTGAACTGCCTTGTATTTCCAGCTTATATAGTGCTTCTTTCTGGAAGGAAGATTGTGCTTCTCTTCACACCATGATTGGGGCAAATCACAGCTGCACAGATTCACAGGAAATGACTTTGACCTTAGTGATCTTGAGGTAGAGTTTGGAGGAGGCTAAACGACTTTCTGAGATCAAGGCTGGAGATGCTCAGTCAGCTCTGCTATTTTGAAAGGGCAAGGGAACTGTTGATTTTCCTATTTCTATGCCTTTTCTTGCTTTCTTGAGAGAGCTGCTGAATTATTACACAGTGCAATTGGCCCTTTGTATCTATGTGTCTATGGGTTCCACATCCATGGACACAATCATCTGTGGATAAAAATGTATTCTGGAAAACATAAATTACCTCTCTACTGAAGATAACCAGAGTTTTTCCTGTTTGTTATGATGTCCTAAATAATGCACTATTACAGCTATTTATACAGCACTTGCACTCAATTAAGCATTATACGTAATCTAGAGAATTCAAAGTAGAAGGGTGGATTTGTGTGGGTTATATGCAAAAACTATACCACTTTGCACAAGGTCCTTTAGCATCTTTGGAATCTGATATAAGCAGTGGGTCTTAAAACCAATTCCTCCAGATACCAAGGGACAACTGTATATCAAAGATCTCATATTAAATCTCTGGGAAGTCAGGTCACTCAACCTGTTGGAAAAGTCAGAAAGAAAAGAGAGTTTCTAAGATTACCATGCATTCCCCTCTATTGCTAGGTGTTACAGGTGTCTGCCGTTCCCAGCAACCATGGTCTACTTATCGGTCTTTAGACCCTTGGTAATGAATGCCATTTCTTATCACTTCTGTTTTTCTCATTGCATTAAGTTCCAGGAGCCCTGCCTTGCAGCTTACACAATTGCACAGAGCTATGTAACCCGTTTCCTGAGTGGAAGGCATGGCTGTAACAGTCTTCTCTTATGCGTGCTCCTTTTTTTTAAAGGCTTATTTTTATTTTATTTATGTATTTGTGTGTACATGTCCCATATGCATGAGTGCAGGTGCTGATGGAGGACAGAAGAGGGCGACAGATCCTATGGGCACAGAGCTACAGGACGTTTGCTTATTTGTAGATATAAATTTTAAACATATTTTGATAAATACCAAGGAGCTAGATGATACATTAAGACCTTTGAGTTTATATGAAACTGCCAATTTTTTAACAACCTGTGAGACCAGATAGCAGCATTCTTTCTATCAGGTTAGGAGTTCTGTATCATAACCTAGGTTTGAGGTCTGTTAATCCATTTGCTAGGATACTGGGAAATATGGAAAAAAGTCAACACCTACTCACCTTTACTAGTCTCACAAATTTAGTTGGTCTTACCTGGGGTTCTTCAGAAAGTTAAATGTGAGTTGAGTGTCTCAGAGAGGAAGAAAGAGAAACAGGACCAATCAAGAAAAAATAAAAAGGAAAATTTATCCTGGTTGGAGAGGTGACTCAGTGGTTAGAGCAAATGCTGCTCTTATTGAGGAGCAGAGTTCAGTTCCCAGGTCCTACATTATCTGCTCAGAACCTCCTGCAGCTCTGTGCCCATAGGATCTGTCGCCCTCTTCTGTCCTCCATCAGCACCTGCACTGATGCATATGTACAGACATGCACACACAAATACATAAATAAAATAAAATCAACTATCAAACCACAGGATAGATGGAAGATACTTAAATGCATATTACTAAATGCAAAGCCAGCCCAATATGGCTGCTTATTATGTGATTCCAACTTTATGGTATTTTGGAAAAGGCAAGGCTCTAGGTAGCAAAATGATAAAGGACTGCTCAGGACTAGAGGAGAGAGGAGAGAGAGAGAGTGAGAAAGAAGAGAAGAGATAAACAGATGAGATATATGGGAGTTATTAGGACAAGGAAGTCATTGTGTATAATCATATAATGGTGTTTAAATCACATTCTGGATTTGGTGAAATCCAACCAACTTGTAAAGCCGAGTGAATCCTGAGGAAATCCGTGCACATTAGCTAATAATAACCTGTCCATATTAGTTCTGCAAACACAGCACTGATGCCCTGCTTCCCTGCAAGATGGTCCTAATATGGATAGTGTGACTGTGGCAAGAGAAGGAAGGCAGGAACTTTTAGTGCTGTCTGGCTAATAGGTCCATAAACCTAAAAGCACTCTAAGAAGTAAAGTCCATTTTTATCTAGACTCCTACTTAGTGAATCACAATATCCTGAGGAGAGAATGAAACACAGCTCTCATTTGCATGATCCCCAGGGAAATTTCTCTTGCATTAGGGCACTTGTTAGAAGACTGTCCTCATGATCTTTGGGCAAAAGCTTTTCTCCTTGTAAGCAGTTGGTGTCTGTGTCATGCCTCTTAGGAAACAAAACGAGTTAAAAATTAGTGTAGAATATAAAGCTGTTAATTCTAAGTATTGTATAAAGACAGGACAAGTCACATGCAGTTTAGGAATCATTAATAGTTTAACAACCTATTAAAATTTCTGCTTGCAATCTGCACAAAGTAAAACTCTAGCTATTGCTGTTCAAAGAGGGCTCCTCTGATCAGTACCATCAGTGCTAGCTGGAAGTTTGTTAGGAATGCAGACTCTCATGCACCAAATCAGACACTTGGTTGTTCAGAAATTGGTGTTATTCACATTCCAAGTAATGCTGAAGTACTAATGTGTGGGAACCACTGGGCTGAACAAAGAGTCTGCAAGGCAACCGAATGCTGCCTGAATAGCAGGATTGCCCAGGATGGGAACCTTATTTCAAAAGAGTAATATTAAGAACAGTAATGTCAGCCTGGCGTGGTGACCCATGCCTTTAATCCCAGCACTTGGGAGGCATAGGCAGGCAGAGCTCTGTGAGTTCCAGGCCAGCTGGGAGACTCTGTCTTTAAAAAAAAACAAAAGAACAGTAATATTTTTGAAATACCAATACTTGGGTTCCACCTCCCACCCCCATAATTATGATTTCACTGGTTTGGAGGCACTGTGTGGGCACTGGGTCTTCCACAAACTTCCCAAGTAAATCTACTGTGCTGACAACTTAGGATACAAAAGCAGGAAGCAGATCATCCCAAGGTGGTCTCAAAACAGGGTAATCCTCAGACTTACCTCCTCTAAGCCTCAAGCAGGTTCACCAGACCTGAAACATTTCTAGTCCCCTCTGGCCCAGTGTCCTTCAATTCATTACTACAAAGCCAACATTTTGCTTCGGGCTCCTCTCCTTTTCCATAACCATCTTAAGGATTGCAAAGTCTATCATCTTGAAAGGGTTAAGAACCCTCATTTATTTTGCGTTTCTGCTCCTGAAGGTTTGACTGCAGCACATTGCATAGTACACAGTATAGTAACTCTCTTTAAAACAAGGTTAGAAATCAAGCATCTAAATGGTGCAAAGGCTCTCCTTTCCCATTTCTCACCCAACACTATTTTCTAAGCTTTCCTTCCGACATCCATCTTCACTTTCTCATTCTTCCAAAAATTGGTAAATAATAGACTCCCAAAGCGGGTCAGTATTAGAGAAGAATTTAATTAGGGGTGATTGATTTTAGTGGAGGAGACTCATCTCTGAATTTTAGATGGGAGGGGAGTGAGGTTTGGAAGGTTATAGTAGATCAAGCATTATGGGATCCCAGAAGGAATTGACAGGCAGCAAAAGAATTAACCCCTTAGACAACAGTAGAAGAATTATGCCCTGAGTGCACTGCCCAGACAGTATCTAGAGTGCCACCTGCATTGTAAGGCAATGGTCTCCATTTTGGAGAAGTACTTTTCCTGATAGGGTGAGTGTCCTTGTAAGTAGGTCCTGGCATGCAATTCACGCCTCATGAAAGAAGACAGTCCATATTGACTGGTGGACAGTTCAGGAACATTAGCATGAACCATTGTGCATGCAATTTCCAGTTTCCACTTTCTGCTATGCAAATAAAGATCTTACAAGTAAGGGTGTCCTGGTTGATGAAAGTTTAGACCTGGTCGAAGTTTCTGGTCACAGGGGGATGATGAGGCTGCAGTTTGGTGGTATTGGGTTTCAGCACCTAATGGTTAGCACTTGAGGATTTCTGGAAAATGCTTGTAAAAATTCTCCAGTGGAGACCTGTTTCATTTTCCGGTGTCTTATTAATGGTCTTGCTACCCCAACGATTGTCTGTTTGCTAGAGATGAGATTGTCTTGCCTATGCTAAGCAAAAATTCAGCCTGGAGCAAAGGTATCTGAAAGCATGTCCCAGGGCCTTTGGAGCACTTTAGGGGCGTCTGTGAGCAGGGGCAGGATTAGTGCAGTAGGGTGTCCCTGAGTATGCTGGTTATCTCACGGGGAAGATACTGCCTCCACCTTAGTGACTAAAAAAACAAAAATAAAAACAAAACCACAAAAAAACCGCACAGTTTCTGTGGGCCAGGAGTTGGGTTATGGATGAGGTGAGTGCTGTAACTCAAGGTCAACAGGCTTTAGTCACGGGCTTAGCTGGTCTCCCTTCCTGTCTGGAACCTGAGGTCTTCTTTCAAGGGCACATGGTTGTTGACAGAATGCAGTGCTTGGTATTTTGCAGTGACTGTTTTTCTTGCTGGATCCATTGGGTCAGCTTTCAACTCTTAGGTGCACCTAAAGTGTTGTACATGATCTTTTCAGAACACACCAGTTGATTTTTTCTAGGAGAAGAAGAAAGTCACTTCCTTTAAAAGAGTTCAGCCTCCATTTTCAGGACTTTCATCTTATTAAGTCACACCCACCCTAGAAAATCTGCCACCTCTCAAAATGAATGGATTTAGGATATTAGTTGCACTGCAGAATCGCATCATCTTCCCAGAAGACTGTAGGTGAAATCACAGGTCCCACTCACGAAAGGGAAAGCACTACACAAACGAAGAAATTCCAGACATAGAGGTCATTGGGGCGTGTTCTAGTGTCTGTATGTTTCCCAGCCCTGAGGAAAGTGAAGGCTGACATCAGGAGAGATAAAGAGCAGTACTGAAAAAGATGATGGTTCAGTGGGCTGACCATTTTCACCTTTGACTTCTGAAAAGCCTGTGGTTCCTGCATTGATAGGGAATGACAGCCTCAGTAATGATAAGTATTAAGAAATAATTTTTACAAACTTGAATATGAGTACTTTTATTATTTTGTATCATACTGAAGTGTACGTATCACCCAAGGACAGAAAAAGACACCATTTTTATCTCATTGTTTGTTTGGAATTAAGTCCTCAGACTTGGGGAAGCTGCCTTCTTTCTTGAAGATTTTTGCTCAGTAGAGATGCAGATTATTCCTGAGCTGTGAAACAGGTTATAGTTCATCACCCTGTTAACCATGAGAGGTTTTGTATGTAATCCAGCAGAGTTATCCTAATCTGCCCGTCTGAACCTGACTATAAATACCAGTCTTTTCAAATGCTCTTGGGGTTGTTCTAACACCTTCTACTTCCCTCAATAGTTAATGAGTTGAATAAATCTTGGACACATGCTAATTTTTCATTTTCCAGAGAATTATTACTTTATATTTTTGAAAATTATACCTTAACAAAGGAAAAGAACTTTTTATTAGCCAGGAGAATAGAGTTTATTGAATTCCGAGACACAAAGAAAAGTAGAAAATTTAACCTAATATTGTACAGTGTATAGTTCATGCCCTGCACAACCTTCTCAAATTCTCAGACCGTTCCTTACCATGTGCTTTTCAGGGAACGAAGGACATAAATCTTCCAGGAGCCATGAGGCCACTTTCTGTGGACTTAGGAATGTCTGATCTATGTTCTGCAGGTTGGAGAGAATCATAGTTAACTACCAAGTATGGCAGTGACACTGACATTCAAGTCAAAGATTCATTGTAAGGGCAGTGCTCACAGATCAGGGGCTCTGCCACGATGCTCTGTTGAAAATATCTCAGACTGTCAGACTGAGCACTCACAGAACTCTAGGAAAGTATTTGAATTTTATTTAAGCATGATTTTACCCAGATTTGATAAGCACTGTGGCCCAACTGGATCTTGTGATTAAAATAGCTTAGAAATAGATGCTTGTTTTCTTTATCATATACTCGTAGCCAGGAGGTTGATTGTACATAATGTGTATGCATGTATATACATGCACGTATATATGCGGTTGTTTTGGTAATTTTGTATTCATTCTAATTTTCATCTCCCACATTTACTAAAAGGGTCCTATGTCAGGCATCGAGTGACACTTCAGAAGCTGACCTAAATGAAAATGGACTGTAAAAGCTTTTCTAAGCAGTTCAAGTTGGCTAAGACCACATTCAGCTCATCCATTGCCAGAATTTTGTCTTTCATCTGATCTCTTGGCACGCCTTACTTCCCCTTGGCTTTGTTCTCACGAAGACTCTTTATGTGTGGGTGAAAACTAGCCTAAAAGAGTACACCTCCATCCTCCACACCTTCCCCAGGGTTCAAATTATCCTTACAGGTAGGATTTGGGGTACTATGAGGTATTTTTTCTGGGTAACTTTGGTTTACGCAAACTCTGATGAGACAGGCTAGGATCCCATGCTTACCTCTGAACTAATACCTGGGCTGCAGGCAATAAACTAACTGGCCAGAGCTGGGATTTCTGCTTTGAGCCATGAGTTTCAGAATTATCAGAGCAAAATGTAACCAACAAGAATGCTACTACTTGAGGAAGTTATGTGTTTATTCACAAAATGGTATTGTAACTCTGCCCTCTACGGTGTGGTGCAGCTTAGGAGATATGGCCGTTATCCTACAGAGAATATTACACTGTGCTTGATGTCTAGTGATCACTGATACCTAACTAGTCCTTACAGTACGTTATTTTAATATATTGAGATCTGTTCCAAACTGTCCTAGACTCAAATGTTGCTGAGTGTTTGGATTTAAATTATTCTGTAGTTTAAATTTTTTTTCTTTTCGTCGATTGCTGAAATTTTAATAACCTTCAATTGCCTCTTACAACTGATCAAATGTAGATCAGATATCTAGAAACCCATGTTAATATAGTACTTGCCCTAAAATAAGATCATATATGTTCTGAGTCTCTCCTCCAAAACACACACACACACACGTACATGCACACACACAAAGGATGTTACAATATCTTTTTTCACTACTTAGAATCCTCTAGTCTTATGTTCCTTTTTCTTTTCTTACTGTTTTTGGGCTTATGGTCATAGGGAATAAACTGTCCATTATATCTTGAGATATCATGAATATTAAAGATTAATTCCAAAGATTATACTGAAGTTCAGTGGTTTGTTAAGGAACACTTACTGCTTTCCCAGAGGACGAGGTTTTGTTCCCAGGGCCCATGCTGGACAGCTCATAATCACCTTAACTTCAGCTCTACAGGGTCTGATACCTTCTTCTGGTCTCCACAAGTAGCCACGTACATGTGGCATACACATACTTAGGCACACACAAGACAATATGTGTGTATATATATATGTATATATATATGGTATATTGTATATATTGTATACACATATATATGTATACATATATGTATGTATAAATCAGTAAATCATTTTATAAAAAGTCCAATTAAAATATTTTTAAAGCAATCTATTTCAGGTTTTATGGTGTACACAAGCACGTGGTAGGCTGAGGCAGGAGGCTCACTAGTTTGATGCTACCCTAAGCCCCATAGTAGACTCTCTCTAAAAAAGTACTGGAAAGAAAAAAAGAAGAAATAGAGGGAGAGAGGGAGAGGCAGGAGAGAGGAATCCAGTTCAGTTACCTAGATTTTAGGGGTTTTATTCTACCAATGAAATAACCAGCAGTCAGTGGGGGTGAACTCAGAATGAGAAGAATTTTTCTTTTTTTTTTTTTTTGACACAGGGTCTTCTTGTAGCCCCAGCTGCCTGGAACTCACTATGTACCAAGCTTTCCTTGAACTCACAGAGATCAACCTGTTTCCACCTTCCAAGTGTTGGGATTAAAGGTGTGTGCCACCACTCTGCCCCAGAAGACTTCCGTTTTATTTCTAGCTCTCCTCTTACTGGTTAGTCATGCTAGTTCAGTACATTTTAAGGCACCATTTTTAATGACATGCATGATTGTAGATGTTACACATACAATAGGCATTGAAGCACCTAAGTTGAAAGTTATTTTTTGGTACTTGTGCATTCTAAAACAGCATCTTATAGCAATCATCATTTCATTATAGCAATGCAATCTGGACTGAGTTTGACTAGACAGTTCTTCTGATGGTCTCACTTGAAGTTTCCAAGAAACTACAATTGTTTAGAAGGTAAAATAGACATGAAAGATCCAGCAGGACTTCTCTCTAAATCAAGCAGGGCCAGGTCCCTCTAATGGCCTGTCTTTTCACAATGTCCGGGCATACAGTTCCCCAGCCACTATTTTATTATATCATGACAACTGGTTCAAAGTGGTTCAAAGAGTCTAAGATGCTAATGCTGCTGCCCAGTCCTATGATCAACCCCATGCTCAAGTGTAGGGGTGGGGAATGAGCAGTAACAATCAGGTGGTAAATAAGAATCTATCATAAGTGGTTATAGCTCAACAATTTTAGTGTATTGTGGAATCCCTAGAAGTCCAAACAACCTATCAGGGTGAAATGGCAAGCATTACTTTAATAGCAAGAATTTCACTTAAAAATAGTGAACATTGGTAATTAGGGTCTCAATGAAGAACAGATAATATATATTTTAAATTCAGTGAACTGTATGGCCTCTAACAATTTAAACATTTTATAATTTTTTGAATCCCGATGCTCTCAGACCACTTTCTTGATTGATCCTTAGACACATTCTTGTCTGTACCCTAGATGTCTGCCCCACAGAAGCCATGGTTTCCCTGAATGCATCCATTGAATTTCAATCCACTTTCCACATCGCTTCCCATATCGGAGATGCCTCCTCTATTTAGAAAGTTAATACCCACGATTATAATCACTTATCAATGTGGAAGCATTTGTGAACATTAAAGAAATCAATATTGTGGGATAATATTCACCTGAAGCATTTAGTCCTGTGTATATGACTGGGGTATCATGCATTAGGTCTTGTTTCTAGCACTGTAAGAAGTTTTACAATTACAGCTGTGCAAGTTTGCTTCTTTGTTACTGTGATACACACCACAACCAAAAGCAAAGGGTTTATTTGATTTTCATCTCCCCGTCTCCACCCATCCTTGAAGGAAGCCAAGGCATGAACCAAAGGCCAGAGCTGGTGCAAAACCCACGAGGAATGCTGCTTTACCTTGCTTCCTCTGGCTTGCTCGGGAAGCTTTATATACAGCCCAGGCCCAACTGCCCTGTGATGGCATTACTCACAGCAGGTGGGCCACCCTATAGCAATTAGCATCCAAGAAAATGCCCACAGGCCAGTCTGATGAAGGTAATTCCTTACTTGAAGTTCCTTTTCTCCAACTAGTCTGTGTCAAGTTGACAAAACCAAACCAGCAATCATGTATTTAACACTTACCATGAACTAGGCACGGTGCCAGTCTCCCTTCATCTCCTCTATGTAAAGCATTGCAAACTCGATACTCGTGTTCCTCACACTGAATGAGTGAACTGGAGAAGGAGATGGAAGCTTACCAACTGACCAAAGCTGGTGGGCTGAGAAGTCAGTAATAGAGTGAAATAAAGATTCTCAACCTTGGCTGCCATTTCATTAACTTAAGGAGCTATACAAAAATATTAATGCTCCAGTCACATGCTGGGTTCTTTTTTGAAATTGGTCCTCATGTACACTGAAAAGGAGACTGTTTAGAAACTCCTCATACAACTCTAACAACGGAGCCAGGATTGAGGAACACTGGCCTGAAGCCATCACAGTGGCATCTGCATCCCCTCAGGTGTATTGAGCTTCCTGCCAAATCCCTGACCACATCATCTCAAATCTTCCAGACATGCTTCAAAACTCAGTCCCAGTATTCAACAAGGAAATAATCAAAAGGAAGCAAAAGTGTGCAAAACATTCAAACCAACATAAAGAAACTTTAGAATTCACTGACGTTCAGGTTTTCCTATCATCTACAACCTAACGCACTACCTAAATTCTTGGACTTTAGCATGGGCCCAGCTCTCTTTGGCTTTGTCTTCTTTTGGAAAGAATGTCCCAATCACCTCAGCTCTGAGAATCCACCGGAGTTAACTGGCATGGAGGAAGTGATGGCTGCCCTCCGGTTTCACCCTGCTTTCTGGTCTGCTCTGATTAGAGACAGAGCAGCAAAGGCATGCAGGGATTACCTTGTGTGACTTCTTTCATGAGTGGCTGAGGTCTGTTTATTTATTAGGCTTAAAACTCTATTAGCTTCACTCTATCCTTTAAAACTTTTTAGATTGTAGGGAATATGGAAGAGACCCAGAAAAATATCAAAAAAGTAGAAGATAACTCAGAGAAACAATAATTAACACAATGCTATCAGACTCAGAGAGGTTAAACTCTCTCAAACCTAACTTTACCTATGAGATCATATTGCAAATTTTTGAAATTGGACTTTCAAACTTGATTAGGTGATTAATACTTAAATTGTCCCTAATTATGAAGTTTATGTTAGTTTCATGACATGAAGTAAATTATAAGCTCTTAAGATCTGTGTATCTCAGTGTGATTACATCATCCCCATGGTCAGCATCCTGGCTTTGATGTCTAACAGCTGTACAGAGCTCAACACTGGCTGCATACTCCTTAAGAACATTAAGCATGCATACTAACTTGGTTGTTTTACACTGTATACAACAAGGGAAGTTTCTATGATTATCTCCATTCTATAGTTTAGAAAACTGAGCTAAAGAACATGAACTGAATTTTTAATGAAGGAAAACTTAGTTAATAAGTGAACTATGTGGGGAAAGTTCCATGATGATTCCGAGAGTCCAGCTTTTAAAATATTCCGGGATTTTTTTTTAAAAGCAAAGGTGTTATTACCACTAGGTGATATATGATTTCTTTTTATTTTTTGCATTCAAGAATTATATGACAGAGAAAGATCATAATTAATTTTAGACAAGGTTCATCTTAAATGCATGCATGCAACACATGCTTATATAGATGGAACTGAGGGCCAAGAAGTGAACACCCAGATTTGAGCAGTGAACATTTGTCATGTGAAAATATAAGTGGCAATTATTTCCTTCTTTACCTTTTCAATTAAAGGGTATTTACTACATTAAATATTTAATATTGCTCTATAATGTATTAGCATACTATCCATTGCTTTCATTGCCCTAAAGTACAGAAACAGTTTATTAGAGTTTCAGTCAAGTACTGACAAGTGTCTTGCATCTTAACCACGCTACACTCCTAGAGGATTAAAAAACAAAGTTAGAGGGACATTTCAGGAGATAGAGAACAGAAGGAAAACTTCTGAAGGCTTCTCTCTTCCCACTGTAGGGAATCTCATAGCTGTTGGAGGCCCGGGCTCAGGGAGGAGAATCCAGGAACATGCTAAATAAAGGTACAGCTTGGACACTTACAAAGACTAAAATTTTGATTGTTATTTAATTTAAAGTGATAGAAAGTTTGTATCACATAACTGTGACAATTCACAGGAGTTGCTAGGTTTCTATTCTGGGACTAAAGAAGGAAGGAGCTATTACAGAGAAGATTTTTCAAAAGAAAGGGATTCAAAATCTATGTTACGTTCAGCTCTTACTATTTGGCGGACCCAGTGATCTTTCCAACCTGTCATGAAATAAGGATTATAATTTAAATATATTCTGCCATGCCTTTCACTAAATATTAACTTATTTATGTATATATAAGCACACAGTATATAGTATTAATGACTGAATTTAAAGTAAGAGAGACTTATGTCCCAAAGTTTATGAGTATTCAGTGATAGAACTCCACAACAATGTCACACCTGGTGTCTGTTTAGAAAGTGTTCAAATGCAGCAGCAGCTGCCAGCACCAGCAGAGAGGACCAGGTTCCTAAACAGAGGCATGAGCTCCCAGACAGAAGGAGGGCCTGGAGCCGGAGGTAGGGAGGTGGGGTTAAGGCTTTATTGTCACAGAGAACCTGGGAATGAGGAGGATGCCTCCAGAGAGTCTAAGCAGGAATGGAGATGCACAAATGTCAGAACTCGGAGCTGATACTGGCTCCTGTGTGTGTGCAGCCTTCCCTTGGCTTCTCTGCGCCCCTCCGTCTCTGTGATGTCGCTCTAACAGCACATCCGGAAACGTTCAAGAGCAGGACGGTGACAGTACAGGGAAATCAGGCAACGCGTGGTCCCACACAACCTTTAACAAGGGAATTAATCTTTTATTAAGAGAGGAAATTATGCCCAAATGCTTCGGGGGCTTTTTTGTTCGTGGTTATGCGTGCCATGGGAAACTCCCATTCCTCCTGAGGGTCTCTGTCAGAAGCAATCTTCTAACATCTCCTTTGGAAGCTGAGCCTCTCCAGGGCTTAGTATCACTTTTCGGTCCTGCATGAATGTAGACTTTAAGTACAAAATATTCGGTTGGCTGCTCTCTAAATCCTCTTGCTTTCTTCAAGCTGCTAGGAGAAGCACTAAGCTGTGTGGGTGATCCTGAGGCCACTCCAGGCAAACTAAACAAAGAATCCAGGAGTTAAAGTATGCTGATTTTCCTTGGAGAAGGCAGAGTTTATGCTGGATAGCTTCAGTTGTCAACGGGACACCCCTGGGAAGAGGGAACCTCAATTGGGGAATTCTACCAGATTGGCTTCTAGGCATGCATACAAGGCATTTTCTTGGTTGTTAAGTGATGTGGGAGGGCTCAGCCCACTGTGGGTTGTATCACTCCTGGGCAGGTGGTCCTGGGTTGTATAAGAAGGCTGAGCACAGGCCAGAAGAGCAAGCCAGTAAGCAGCGTTCCTCCATGGTCTCTACTCAGCTTCTGTGTCCAGATTCCTGTCTTGAGTTCCTGCCCTGGCTTCCTTCAGTAATCAATTGTGTTGGGGAACTGAAAGCCAAATAAACCCTTTCTTCCCCAAGTTTGTTTTGGCCAGTGTTTTATCCTAGCAACAAAAAGCAAACTAGAGCAGATATGTGTGCAAATCAGGATGAACAGCATAGGATCTGCTAGGAGAACAAACACATAGATAAAAAGTGTACAAAATGTGCAGAGTGCAAAGCCTGGGGCTGAACTCCACCTTAGAGCCTCATAATCTTGGGAGGACACACCATCCCTCACAAGAACTTCTAACAGAGGCCAGAATGTTCCTCTGGGCTGAGGCAAAGTGCTAAGTGACAAGCAGTGTGTTGCTTCCAGCATACAATGCTCTCAGGTCCAAAAGGATGACTGCGGACCTGACATGAAGGAAAACACGTGGAACGTAGTCCAGGAGGGAGGCAAAGCCAGGCATGGTAGAGATGGTAGGAGGTTTCTCATGGGATTCTCCATATGCCAAGTCCCCCTTCTGCAGAGGTAGAAAGTTCATAATCAGGACCGATGCTCCTGGCTCCCCTGGGAATTATAACTGGGTAGAATGGAAAGTTAGTGTGGTGGTTTGAATGAGAGTGTCCTTGTAGTATTTGGACATTTTGTCCCCAGTTGGTGGCATTGTTTTGGGTGATCTTGGAAGGTGTGGCCATGCTGGAGGAAGCAGGTCACTGGGGGCGGGCTTAGAGAGTTCTTAAGCCTTGCTGGATCTCCAGTCACTCTCTGCTTCCTGTGCCTACTTGAAGATGTGAGCCCTTAGCTTTCGCACCCCCTCGAGCCACCTCTGTCACAGTGCTTCCCTGCCATGATGGACTCTAATTCCCTTGGAACCATAAGCTCAAATAAACTCTTCCGTTTATAAATTCCCCTGGTCAGTGTTCCTATCACAGTGACAGAAAAGTGACTAGTACAGCTAGCTAGAATGCTATTTTAGAAATTAAGCAAGGCATGTATTTGTAGACAGAGGTGAGCAGTATTTGACAGCAATAGGTTAGGAGAAAAATAGGCAGAGGCCAGTACTTAATGCTACCATTTCTAAGCTGCTGACCTAGGACATGTGTCTTAAAAGTTTTCTGTATACAAAGGATAATTGTTGCTTTCTTGCAGGTGGCAAGAACACAATGAGATCCCCTTATAAATATGTTGTGCATTATCTGTCACCCAGGAAATATACAAAAGATTGAACTTTTGTATTATTATTACTAGGCTCATCTGCCATCACTGAGATAAAGTAACCCAACAGTTCAAGCGCAGCTTACATATGTGTGGAAACACTGCTCCTGATCTGATCTGACATCGTGATTTCCTGCCCTCAGTCACGTTTGGGGAGGTCTGGACATTGGAAGGAAAGGAGTAGAAGCTAAAGTGGAATTGAAAGTTACTAAGCCAAATATTCTTATTCTTTGGACCCTGTGCTTGAAAGCAGCACAAATGAAGACATGTAGACAGAACAGTTTCTATGCCACAGTAAAACTTTTCAATAGGGATAATGTTCTAAAAATGAAAAAGAATAAGGGGCCAGAGAGATGGTTCAATGGATAGAACACTTGCAGCTCTTGCAGAGAACAGGTCTCTGCAACCCAAGCCAGGCATCTTGCAACCGCCTGTGATTCCACCTCCTCAGGATGCAATGCCTTCTTCTGGCCCCACAGGCACTCACACTCATGTGTACATAGTCATACACAGATACACACATAATTAAAAATAAGAATAAATTCTTGCGAACATAAAAAAGGCAAAGAAGATAAGGATAGAAGGACGGGAGGGAGGCATAGAGAAGGTAAAGGAGAGGGAGGGGTTAGAGGAGGGGAGGAGTGAAGAGGAAGAAAACAGGGTGGGGGAGGGGTGTTGGAAGGGGTATGATCAAGGTAGATTGCATAGCTGTGTGAAACTGTCAAAGAATAAGTCATTCTTTTTCAAAAAAGAAATAGAGGAAGTAAATAATGAAGAAAGAGAATGCAGAGAAAACGAAGGAAATAAGGAGAGAAAGGGAAGGGAAGGAAGAGAGGACAGAAAAGATGGGTTTTGAAGAATGTAACTTGCGGAGGAATAGGAATACCAGAAATAAGCCTTTAGCTTTTGTTTGCATGCATTATGCTTTCAAATCCCAAATTACCAAGTTCAGTTTTTTCCAAAGATGTCCCCCAGACTTTCTAAGTAAGTGTGTGACACCAACACCTCACTTTCTACAGAGTTTGGCTTTCCTCTCTTTAAATGAGCCTATAACCCACCTAGGCTTTGGGATCTGAGCACCTACTGATTTGGCAGCTGAAATCTATGACACACTCAGAGCACTCATGACACCATTGCTTTTAGCTGATCTTGCATTTTCCAGTTCCCTCAGAAGTGAAGGGTGGTCCAGTCCGTGCTATGAATGCCCTAGGGTTGACTTCCTCAGACAGGCACAGCTCAGGTGTTGACCTAGACTAGGAGTGTGCTCTCTCTATGTGTAGATCCTGATACTGATCCTGACAATTGGGAATTCTTAATAGACTCTGAGGGTCTCTGTCACTTACACATCAAAGATGACACTTTATTCCTGGATACTCTGGTAAACTGCTGCTTTTTAGCCTCTCTGCAATCTGAACAGCAGACACCGTTTACTTTACTATCAGCCAGCGCACTCTATCGCGAATAGGGCTTTTTCCTTGAACAATATCACGTAATGCTAAACAATAAATGTTGTATGACACTGACTTTGTTGGTGCAAAGCACAGGCATGCAGGTGGAGAGTCTTCTGCACAGAGAGGAGGGGGGTCTCAACTTGCTGTGAGTTATGAAAACTCATGAGGTGAAAAATTTCCGTTTATCAAAGAGATGTTTATTTAAGAGAACTCCAGGGTGGCTAATCTCAGGCAAATGAAAAGAATGTTACTTCATGGGCCTTGCAATTGGACAAAAGCCCTTTAATAGGAGGGTTGAACTCGAGCCACGCTAATTTAAAGGAATGAAACGGCAGGTTAGAGAAGTTTTCGGTCAATAAGTGAGGTTCGCAGTTGTGTCTGAAGTATTTGTGGGAGACGTTAGCCATTCTCAAGTTGAGTCTTCTTTCCAAGGAAAGGAATAAGTCACATGGGGGCAAATGCCCATGAATTGATGCACTGGAGGCATGAACTGGAACCCTGGCCCTTTGAGCCTTGACCCAGCCATCTCAGCCGAATGATGTCAGCAAGTGTCCACACTGGTTCGCTGTATCCAGCTCCACAGGTTCACCTAGTCTGTCAAGTTGCCTCTCTGATGGTTACAGAAAGGTAACATTGTGTTGGGGTGACAGCTTAGTCTGAAAGGTGCTTGCCATGCAACATGAGGCCTTGAGTTCAGTCCCCAGGACTGACGATAAATGAAACAGGCATGCTGGTGCATACTTGTAATGACAGCGTTGGGGAGGCAGAGGCAGGTGGATCTTTGGTGCTTACTGGTCAACCAACCTAGCCTATTCACTGAGTTTGCCAGTGACAGATCCTGGCTTAAAAAACATTTGAGAAACAGCAACCAGTATTGGCCTCTGGCCTCTGTATGCATTTGTACATATGTATGAATATTACCTCCCACACCCCCACACAAACACATGCACATGTATACTTACATGCGCGCGTGAGAGAAGATAGAGGGAGAGAAGACAAGGCAAGGAAGAGAGGAAAAAGGACATAAACCCATGCGAAGGGTGTCATCCTACTTTCATTCTGTTTCTGTGATAAAATATTAGGACCAAAATCAATTTAGGGGATGAAGGTATTTATTTGTCCACAGTTCCAAGGTTAAGTTCATCACTGAGGGGATGTTAAGGCAGGAATTCAAGCAGCTAGTCCCATCACACCTGGAGTCAAGAACCAAGAGAAACTAATTTATGCTGCCTCGTTGCTCTCCCAGCTATCCTGATCTACTCTTACACAGTTCAGGGTCTAGCCTAGGGAATGGTGCCAACCACAGTGAACTGGTTCAATTAACAATCAAGACAGTCTTCACAGACTGCCCACAGTCCAACCTATCTATATTCCTCAACTGAGATTCCCTTCCCAGGTGATTCTAGGTTGGAGCAAGTTGAAGATTAAAACTAACCATCCAGGCATGCTGGTCAGTCTGCTTGACTCAGAATGGAGGATCACAGCTGATGGGTTCTGAGTGTTAAATAGAATCGTTAAACAGAAGGGTGCTTGCACATCTTGCTATACTCTTTCTTTTCTTAATGATACTTTGGGTCTGTCTTTTTTTTTTTTTTTTTTTGAGAAAAAGATTCACTATGTAGCCTAACCTTATCTTGAACCCCTAGCTCTCTTGCTCCAGCCTCTGGGATTAGAGGTATGCACCACCATGCCTATCTTTGCTTTTCTTATACACTCCATTCATATTAAGCTTCATAATACCCTTTCTGTGAAGCACTGAGTTTAGGCTTCCTTCTTCCTGTTTAAAATTACAGCATATTCCTTAGTCTTTTATCTCTCTCAACTGGAGCAACTACTCATGGTCTACATTTGAATCTTACTTCTTGGATAATGCCTTTGTGTGCTCATCCCACAATAAACCAATAAAGCCAGGATTTGTTGTGGAGTTAACAATTCTTATACAGCAAAGGACAAGGAGTTGTGGCACAATCTGGGTATGTTCCTCAAAGTCACCAATACTATTGATGTCCTCTACTCAGATTAGTGACCTACTGTACAAGGGCTTTTATTTCAGTTTAGACTCTACTTGGGTGGGTTATTTTCTGCCTTCCCTGTCTTATTTTCCCTATACATTCACTTGTGCTTTCTGGGGTCATACCTTGGATGAACTCAACTCCTTGCTTCAGAGCAGAACATTAGGAAAATCCAAAGTAACACACTGTGAATTGAAATCCATAGAAAACCACAGAGCAGCTAGTATAGAGTTATGTATATTATAGGGATCAAAAGTATACAGATGAAATTTAAAAAAAACACACCTATGTATTTGTTTTGTCTACTCTGAGGCCATCAGGTTGTACTGAGTTCTGTATTCATAATTAGTAATGTGGAACTTCAGAGATGCTGTTCTTTCCTAACTGGCCCCTTTGTATACTTTGTAATGCCCTGCACATGTCTCTTTTCCTCACTCACATGTTCATTCCCCGGCTGTTATGTTGGCTGTTGCAGGAGCAAGCCCCTTCTCTTGAGAATCGCCCTCACTGAGGGAGCTGAGGTTGTGTTACCTTATAAAGGCAGCCAATGATTGATAGGATGGAAACACCACAGCTCCCCACGATTCAGTGGGAGCTCTGTGAAGACCTTTATATTCAACATTCTTGTGGGTTTGGCATGAAGCTGGACTCCAGCACACAATGCATCGCTTATCCCACACTGCTCACGTTCTTTTTCTACACATCTTTTTTCCCTCACCTTCTTACTGAAAGTTTTTCTTTAATTCTTCGCATATCTGAAGGCTTTTTCAAGCTCTGCTTACAGAGAACCTGATTTAAGAAAGCTCCTGATATCTCTTGATCTTATGCATCAGGCTGTACCTTTCAAGATTTGGGTACAACCTACTGCATTTGCCATACAACACAATTCAGTTATTTAAGAAATTTCATTATCTTTATTTATACATCTGTATTAAAAAGCTAAGAATGGTGTTTGGAATCATTTTAGAAAGAGTCAAAGACAGTGTTAGGCTGTTCAGTACCTAAAGTGAAGTAACTATAATTTTCTTTAGAGAGCCAAAACATAAAACAAAGCAAAAAATTTCTCTAGACACTAGACAGCATCAATCAATCCAGTTTATTACGTGGGACGAAGGGGTGGGGAGTGGATGGGGATGCATGCTTTCTCTCTGTTCCTTGTCAGCCATTATATACAATATTTAATATAGTTCAGTTAATAATTTACAAGAGGCCTCTTTGAGGTTAGAATATTTTAGCTGCCCTATTGACTTTGCAATTGAAGACATCAGAACAGTAAGAAATACTAAAAACAACCTTTTATATTCCCTGAGGCCTTGTTTAACGGAGTGTATACAATCACATTTCAGCACACCATTGCTAGATTATCTATGCCAGTGTTTCTCAGTTTTTAGCATGTATGTGAGTCACCCAGGATCTTGCTTAAAAGTATATTTTGAGTTGGGAGATCTAGGGCCAGGCCTGGAATCTGCTTCCCTGAGCATCCTTTCTCCGACGATGCTGCTGATTTCCACAGCTTACACCTCACATACTCTGCTTAATGAGGACCTCCGCACTGTAGAGCTTTTATTCTGTAACTGTTAAGGTTTTATAATTTGGAAATAAAATTGAAATCCTAACATACACGTCCTTCATGACTGCAGCCTAGGTCAAACTGTCTTCTTGCATTGTGATAATAAGCTCTAAGCACATAACATCTAAACTACGACAAGTGGTGCTTTTTGGTCAACTAATTTCCTGGATCAAATCAGACAGAAAGTATCATATATCCTTATCTGGTTTTCAGAAAGAACAGTCATTTAAAATAATAAAAAAATGAAAATAAATATTAGGGTCACAAATAGCCTAACTGATAACAAAAAAAAGTTCTGATTTTCCCCCCTAGATTGCTTGCCCTCTGGGGCTAGTGCTCTAAAATTGAAATTTTTAATCTTGACTTCTGCAAGACCTCATCAAGTTTCAGTATCTTAAACATGAAAACAAATTATTTTCCTCTACCTCTAGAATTTCTAAAGCCATGCTTGGAACAATTTATTTCTCACAGTCAAATGGGCATGCAGACTGGTCTTAAAACTCTACTAAGACACGTAGCATACTGTTTTTTTTTTACATCAGTGTTGAACAATAAACAATAATAAATTTAAAAACCTCTAATTTCCACTGAAATTGATATTTTATAGATTTATTTATAATGATAATTGAAGGTATTATAGCAGGTTTTATCAAAAATGTCAGAACAAAGGCATCTGAAAATACTCTTCTTCATAAAGCAATTTGAAACCTGTCAAAAATAGAACCGTTTTCAGAAATTTGGAAATTAATCAAAATCTTAGCCACATGAGAAGCATGTATTCAGTAACACTGGATTAATCTTAGTGAAACAGTCAGCTTTGTCCTAGGACACTTTAACTGGTCCTATTCCACCCCCTGCTTTGTGGTACCCTGAGAAACCTATAGCCTGCAGCCATGGTTAAATCCAGCAATCTGAAAGTAGCTAGTCAGGGAAGGCCAAGTTAAAGACTTTCAGGATGAAATGGAGCAACATGGTATTAGCAACTTTCGTGTTGTGTCAACAGTCTGTGATGGGAAAACTTAAGAGGAACCTCATGGTTACAGAGGCATTGAAGAGAAGACAGCCAGAGGGAGCAGCTCAGTACACAGCAGCAGAAGCTATTAATATGACAGCATAGAGTAGGGCAGGAAAAGAGGCCAGGTATTACCCTAAGAGTCCTGGACACTCTAGGGTCCCCTAGGCATGACCTCCTGAAGGTTCAACAGCCTCCTAAAATAGTGCTGGCAGGTGATAAAGCGCTTCTGCAAACACTAGATCGTAAGGGACATTTTAGGTTCAAACTAGAAGGAACACTAAATTGTAAATGAGATGTTCATGGGAAAAAAAAAAGGGTGTTGGTAAAATCAACTATTATAGACATATATAAGTGACTATAAATGTGTTTTTGCTTTGAAACATTTTTCTCATGTGTAATTGAAAAGGTATTTGCATGAATCAGTAATTATACATATGCAGTGATGGACTATGTTGTATAAAGCACAAAGAATTTGAGAAGAAAATTTAGTTGCATTGGAATGAAGTTTTGGTATGCCATTAAAATGAAATGCATGCTATTGCCGTAAGGTTGGTGTAAATTAAAATGTTAATTGTGATCTTCAAGACCGCCACTCTGAAAATAATCTAAGAATTTAAAATTAAATTACAGGAAAAAAATTATTCAATACAAAACAGGCAAGTGACTCTTTCTCTCCCAGAAGCCACCTGTTGTCAATAGTTCCTCGGCTACAGCTACCCAACTCCCCACTGCTTTGCCAGAATTCTATCTGACTTCAGTTTACATGGGTCTTGGGTATGCTGTCACCAGTTGAGTTCATAGAGCAACTTCTCAGCTGTCTGGAAAACTCTTTTTTCCTTGTGGTCATCACCACCTTTCTGCCTCCTTCTCCGAGATGATCCTTGAACCTCTGGAGGCAGAACTTTGATACAGGTGGCCTATTCAGAGATAAATGCTCTGAAGCCTCTTATTCTCTGCACCTTAGGTAGTTGTGGTTCTCTGTGCTAATCACCATCATCTGCATGAGGAAGCTTCTCTGATGAGAGTTGAGTGAGATGCATTCATCTCTCTCAGAAATGTCTTAAAGGGCTAAATCAAGGAGTTGGCACAGCCTCAGCCCTTTGCAGGCTCTAGGAGAAAAGCTACTTCTTGTCTTCTACTTTCCAGAGGCTGCATGGTTTCTTACAGTCTTATGGTGGTTTCTTGCAGTTGTTCATTTTACTGACCTCTGCTTCAACCTCACATCTACTCTTTTTCTGACTGGAATTCTTGATTCCCTCTTGTCAGGACCATGGTTGTTACACTAGGCCCACTCAGTAACCAAGTAGAAATTCTTCATCTAGGGACCCTTAATTTAACTAGGTCTTCAGAATCGCACTTACTAGACACAGGTCCTAGGCATTTAGATGTAGATATCTCTGGGGGCCATTATTTGCTCTACAATAAGCACTATGAGTTATTTAACATGGAATTATATTCACTGTTTCATATACATGTTAGCTAAATATAAATTACAAATCTTTAAATATGACATTTTATAACATCTGATATTTCTTCATTTTTAGATATCTTTTGAACCTCTTTTTATTTAAGAGGCAATGGAATTTCTTATCTCAATGCTGAAAAACACTATATGGTTTGTTAACACCAGTGGGTCTCAGTTTTGGCTGCATATTAGGGTAAGTTGGAATTATTTATTATAAACCAAGGATAAGGTTTCTGTATGACAAATTAATTCAATTGAGGTCTATAGGGACTGGATGCACGATTTAGTAATCCTCAAAATTCGCCCAGGTAATTCCAGCAGGTTAATAACATGGGCTACCTCTGTACCTACTGAACCATCTCTAACCAGAGTTTTATAAAACTTTTGGCAAAAGTCCAATTCCAACAAGCCCCAACAGACTAGGCTTGGCTTCATGTCCTAATGTGTCTAATTAAAGAGAGCAAGAAATGAGATTTATCATTAATGGCTACACGGAGATTAGGAGCAAATAACTAGGAGTGACAATGTCCTATCTACTTTCCTGCTGCTGTGATAAAACACCATTTTACCAAGGCAATTTGAAGAAGGAAGGGATTTATTTGGGTTTGTGATTCCAGAGAGTTAAAAGTGCATTATGATTGGAAAGGGAGAGGTGGTGGCAGAGGTGACTGGAGCAGAAAGCGGGACTCAGATCTTCAAGCATGTACAGGAAGCAGAGAGAGAGAGAGAGCAAATTCAAAGTGGGGCAAGGCTATGAAGCCTCAAAGCCATCTCCCAGGGAAGCGCTTCATTCAACAAGACCTCCCATCAGCTGACCAAGTGTTCAAATATGTGGAGCCTGTGGGGGACCCCCTCACTCAAACCACCACAGATCACACGTCTATTTTGGGGTAACTGATATTGTGGCAAGGGGGTGGAGGTGTCATTAAATTGTCCCAGTCTAGGTGAGTTCTCTCACTGAGCAGCCTGGTTCTGCCAGGTGGGCTGAAGAAGTGTTCATTATTTGAGGGGATAGTGGATCTCAAGAGAAGATGGCATTCTCTAGGGTGTTTGTTATGGATAATTGCTCTCAGGCAGCAGACTGTGTGTCCTGCAAGGTTTTGTTCTTTCTGAAGTCCATGGTGGCTTTAATTTTACCTTTAGTTGTCATCTGTGCTCCCAGGAGAAGAGTCTGTGCTTTTCAGCAAAAGCTGTTCCTAGGGGACTGTCTCCCCACTTTAAAAACTTGTTTTTTTCTTCTACCGTTCCTTTCCTCTATCTTTTTCTGGCCAATGTTTATTTCCATTCAGGAGTTTGTATCACCTTCATATTGAAGTACATTTTTGATGGCCTCTTGTCCACTATGGCATGCTTTATCCTGGATGGAAGGGCAAACAAAAAGTGACTGTCTGCTTTAACACTAAAGGACATCGGTAAGATCTCCACCGCTGATCCAGTTTTCTCCTCTGTAGAATGAGATGTTTAAAATAAAACTCACTATAAATCCTGTCTGCAAGACTCAGAGTTCTAAATATAGACAAAATATTCTATGGAAATGTTGAATGCCATTTCTGAAGATTAGATGTGATTTAGTTCAAGACAAACTGTCATAGTTTTGCCTCTCCCAGAAGCAGAATCTGGGCAAGATTTTGAGTGCAGATGGTTTATTTAGGAGTCATCACAGGAAACACTAAGACAGTAAGGCTAGTGACCAAGGCTGCATTCCCAAGATTGAGGTCAGTGTAGGTAACTGCAATTCATGCCTCTTGAATAACTCTGGATGTGAGATAGGACGTGGACCTCAGGGTTATTGTACCCGAGGAAGGAAGAACAGAGACTGGTGGTTCCTCTCTGTCCTACCTTGGTGGACTACAGCTGCTGGAGACTGGCAATTCTTAGGCTGTTGAAGCTGGCTATGCATAAAGGCTGAGAAGCCTATTTCAAGAGAAGCCTGCAAGTGGAAGCAAATGCTGACATCAGTACATCAGTTCATGTGCACCAAAGGGATAAAGCCAAAGGGGACAGAAGCAGATGGTGATACGGTGGATTAGCTTTTAAAACAGTAATGCATTATTTCTCCTTACACATTTAATAAAGACATTTGAGGAATAAATGAATTAATATCTTTAAGCACATAGAGAACCCCCTGCCCTTTTAGGAAAAGGCAGAGGGATGAGACTAGCATATTTTCTCCTATCAAGTTCTTCTAGATGCTTTTAGAAAGCATATTTAAAATGAGCATATTTTGGGAACCATTTAGTTTGATTCTGTTTCAGGATATTAAATGATAACATTTTTTTCTCAAATATCCAGAGGTTAAGGAAATTCTTAATATTGTAAGTAAGTGAAAATAAATTTTACTTTGAGAATCTGAATAAATCCAATCCTAGGCAGCAAGGGAAGAGGTATGTGGAAGCTGACTGGAATAAAGACAAAGTGCTACTGCCCTCTGCACTTCCCATACCTGTTCCGGAGCTCGCAGAATCACACCAGGAGCACACAGATCTGTTTTCTTCCAACTGAGGAAGTAATGTCAGGGCAGGAAAAAGATGAAAATTAAGACGACATGGGAAGGGAAAGGAGCTTTTCAGCACCCTGCCTCTAACCCTGTTTTATTTCTTGCTGGTCTAGAGTCAAGAATTTCGACACAGTTGACCAAATTACCTGCATAAGAGATGATATTTCCTTCTTTGAGAGATGTTTCAAAAAGTGTGATACAGCAGCTAAGTTAGGCGAGGGGTCTCATAACTGGCACCCTAATACTTAGGAGGCTAAGTCAGCAGGATTGCTATGACTTTGAGGCCAACCTAGGCTACATAGTAAATTCAAGGCCAGCCTAGGTCACACAGAACAACCACAACAAAAAGAATGTTGAAACAGCCAAGGAACCATGTTGGAGGTCCAAATATATGTGACCTTTGAGTACATAAAGCTGTATTTTTCTGACAAAATCTTGGAAACAAGATTATCAGCTGTATTTATATTGAAAACCTGAACCTTGACCTTCTTGTGACCTATGTGTAGTGAGGACTCAGGGAACAGGCAGAAGACCACAACTTCGGTGAGGAACTCTTGGCAGTTGGTCACTGCTGAGTGAAGAAGTGTTGATCTTCTTCAAGGGAGTGACACTACACAGGCTGAATATGGTCCAGTGGATGAAGTCACACCAATGGACTTCTGGGTACACAAACTTGACTAGATAGACCTTAACATATATGACAAAATGTTTGAAGTCCTACGGTTGGGATATGGGGAGGTACAGACAGGAAGGGGAGGCTACATATAATTAAGATGTATTATGTGAAATCCACAAAATTTCAACGGAAATTACATTTAAAAAGAAAAATTCCTTTGGCCTTTTTGGTTTATGTTTTTATCCTAGCCTGAAAATCTCATTTACTGCAGAAAATGGTTGAAATAGAAATAAGTATGTAAACTTGAATATAGGTTATAGCCTTTGAGTAATATGACTTCACATCCACAGTCCACATAACTCACTATTGTTAGGACATGTAAGAGGAGCTCCTCTTTTGAGCAGAAGGCCCCTTCCTGTGGGTGTGACCTGGTGGACTTTTCCTGTCTCCTGCCTAGAGGTATGCACTTAAATCCACACCTAAATTGCCTCTCCCCTTTTTAAATTTTGATTTTTATTTACTCTTTGACAATTTCATACAAGTATACACTGTATCTTAACCATATCCACCCCTACACCCCCTCTACAATTTCCCTGGAATCCCATTTCATCTCCTCCAACTTTATGTATTCCTTCATAACATTCATTTCTTTAACCCTCTGAGTATCACCACTGGCGCATACGTGCTTGGGTCATCCACTAGGACATGGGGAGTTGACCGGTGGCCACACTCCTAAAGAAAGGTGACTTCTTCTTCAGCAGCCATCAGAGGCTGATAGTTCCTAGGTTAGGACCGGGGCCTCAGGTGCTACCCCACCATGATGGAATTTTAAAAAATATTTTATTTACTATTTTTGTTTTATGTGTGAGCGCATTGCTTGAATGCATGTAAAGGCACCCAATTTGTGCATTGCCCTTGGAGGTCAGAAGAGAACATCAGATCCCCTGGAACTGGAGTTACAGATAGCCACTATGTGGCTAGTGGAGAACGAACCTAGATCCTCTGTGTTCTTAACTTCTGAGCCATCACTCCATCCCCACAATGATGGAATTTTTAACCTGCTTGCTCTTATTCAGGACTTTTGTAGATAACAACAGATGCTGTGAGTTCATGTGCACAACAGATATGTCAATGTCCAGAGTTCAACATTTCACAGATCCCCCCATCCTTGGGCTTTTACACTGTTCTCACCCCTTTTCTGCAATATTGCCTGGGTTTTTAACGGATGGTCTTTGACATAGATATCCTAACCATAGCTGAGCATTCATAGGTCCTTATTCTGAGCACTTTGAATAGCAGTGCATCTACCCCTGCAATAAGAAGCTTCTCTGAGCAATACTGAAAACAGCACACATCCATGGATATAAACATTTGTATTTAGAAGGTAGTTTTTCTGTGAGTTGTTTCACCAGAAAAGACCACTCCTATGGGAGAAATTGCCAAAAGAAAATCTTTAATAGCCAGCCAATGACCACACTGGGCAAATTTGTCCCAAGTGTAGCACAGGTCTTTCTCAGAGTCAGCCTTAAATATGAGAGGAAAAGAAAAACAAAAAAACATATCTAGGGGTGAAAAGTTTAAGTTCTCGAGCTTTAGAGTTGGTGAGTTCCTCTAACAATTCCTATTGTACAAGAGCAAGCCAAGCAGAAAGTGCAGAAGCCACAGATCTGCCATCAGCCATGGTGACCAGGTGCATGCTGGCCTTTTCTCAAACCCATACTTGGGTCAAGTTTTTTCAACTTTTTGTTAACTGCTTCCAATTTTAACTACCTAACTGTTGGGTTTAGCTAGGACATGGTGTAGTGATGGTCAGTCTTGAGGTGCCTCACCACACTTTGACAACATGACCATTTAGATAAAAGATATCAATAAATTCTCCCCCAGGGCCTATGACTTCCCTTCCCGTGGGTTGGACCTGGTGTACAATACCAGATATGGAATTCTTCCTGTGGAGCAGGCCTCAAATTCAGTTAGTAGAGCAGTTGGTTACTCCCATAAGCAGACTTGCCACTATTGCACCAGAGGGAGCATCTTGTCTGGCAGATCATGTTTATAGCAAGCAGGTCAGGTGCTGAATAAGACCATCAGCATCTTTTCTCCTCCCCCAGCAGCCTACATAGCTTCCAACACCATGAAATCCAGCCGGCAAGAGGAGTTTCCTGACTGGCTCATGTTGGATTTCCCTGTCTCTTGCAACCAAAGTGTATGGTATCTCCAGCAATAGAATATTACCATCGAGTTATGGTGAACAGTCAAGAACAGTACAATAACCTGTATTGTTTGGGGTGCTTTGGGGGCCTCTATGACAAATAATAGGTCAGGAAGTAACCCATGCCTGGCAACAAGATTTTCATTTAAAAACCCATGTCTCCTGAGAGCAGTTTGTTCATTAATGTGGGGTACTTCTGTATACCTTCCCTTAAAAAAAAACTACATACTTTTAAATTAGCCTACAGATTAGTGGGGTATCATAATGATTCTTCCTAGACTTCATTTAACAACTGTTTTTATTTAAGATTCCAACTTTACCTCATACTTGTTTTAAATAATAAGGATCCTTTCCAGATTCAGTAAGAGATGTGCTGAGATGGATTATGGATTCAGATGAAATAGTAATACGTGCCACTTGTGGTGGGGAGGTTGGGATAGGAGACCTACTGCTGACCCTCAGAACAAGGAAGTTATTTACTTTTATAGAACTTATGGTGGATGGGTCTCTAAACATCTTCTCAGTGAAAGCACTAGATATAAGGTGGTAACCAGGAGGCAAATCCTTTTGTTCTAGCCTACCTTCAGTCTGTTATATACAAGTGGTTAAATAGTTTAGGGAACACACTAGATAGGCTATAAGGAGTGGTTGGTCCCCTTTAGAGGACCATCATCCGTAATCTCACAATATTGACTTGTCCTGAAATTCTTCTCCCCAGTGTAAGTCAAGATTACAGCTTCTTCTGAGCAGAAGCCTAGAACTTCTCAGGCTGCACAGTCCAGGGCCTGGTTGTGTTTCCCACTGTCTGTGGCATGTAGCCACTCCTGCTCAGCCTACTCACAGCTGTGTATATTTCCTACACATAGACTGTTTTTAGGTCTTACTATACAGAACTAAATCAGCTTATCTGATTGCTTCTTTAGCTAACAATTCCTGACTGTTCAAAGTGTAAAGGAAATTTTAAAAGTTATCTAGCTAGGATAGACTTATCTCCAACTTGAGACATTTCATGTAGAATTCATTTTCTGTCATGAGAAAATGAAAATGATGCATGTTTTGGCTAAAGAATCAACACTTTTATCTTTCTTCATATCATTAAAGGACATTAGAGTCTTCTCCATAGTGAATTCATGAATCAGATTTCCCTAGTGCTGACTAGAAGGAAGGACTGCAGGGTCTGGTGGGTGGAGGTGATGTAATGATCATAACATGCACTCCAACTTCAAATCTTCAGCAAACTTACAATGTTAGACTATCTCTGGAAGAGGAGCATGCATGTAACTTCATCAAAACTTCCCAGCCCCACTTGGGCTGCAAAAGCTGCATGAGAGTTTCCCTAGACACTCTCGAACAGAAGACCCACTCAATTGAGTGCAGGTTAAATTACTTACCCACTGAATTATGAGTAAATAAAATGGTTGTTTCTTCAGTATCTTAGTTTGTGGTGTTTTATTATGCATAAATAGATAATTAACATTTAACAATAAGATTGTTTTAGTAGGTGAAGACTTTGATATCTGAAAAAGCCCTAAAAGGTTGTTTAGCTCTGTTTGTGAGTTATCTCAGTAGTTCCTCCTGAGAATGGAGCCACACACCTGTACTTGGGAGGCAGAGGCAGATCAGTACAACTTGATGTCAGTCTGCTCTACATAGAAAGTGGAGACCAGATGGTTTTTCATAAAAACAAAACAAGGGGCTGGAGAGATGGCTTAAGATTCAAGAACACTGGCTGTTCTTGCAGAGGACTCTAACACCCACATGGTGACCAGTAACTATCTGAAATTCTAGTTTTAGGGGATCCAAGGCCCACTTTTGATTTATGTGTGTATTGTACAACATGGGCACTCATATACAGACATCAAAAAAAAAAAAAAGTTAAAACCAAAACCAAACCACCTTATTGCCCATTGTGTACCAGCTTGGTCTTCTAAACTTTTTTCTACGATGCTCTAATTTTTTTTTCTGCCATGATTTTGCTTATGCAAAACCCAAACATGAGATGCTGACTCTGTTCCCCTAAGCCTACCCATAGCAGTCTGCTGTTCTACATGGATTTCCTTTGTAATGTTTGCCTTTGGACATTCTATTTCTAAATGACTTGTTGGATCATTAAACCCACATGAAAATGATATCCTGTCTGGGGTTTTTCACATAGTTCAAAATACCTGACAGTCTAGCAGAAATGCATCGAGGCACTGACTGTTACTATTATGTAAGTCAACACATGGCAGGAATGGCTGACCAAGAGAACAATACAAGGCTCTAGGTATATACAAGTTTTAACTCGGGCTGGCAAGATGTCTTAGTAGATTAAGGTACTTGCCTCCAATCCTGAAGACCTCAGTGCAACCCCTGGGACCCACATGGTGCAGGCTATCCTCTGATGTCCACATATGCATCACACATATGTAAGCAAATACACACAATATATTAATACAAACTTTACTTCTTAACTTTTGGGTATAAAACTGTGTTGACTCTTTTTTATGACCATTTGTTTTGTGGTTTCCATACCAAAAAAGATCCTTAGAACCATTGCTAAGTGGTGTTGGTATACTAAATATCATTGTAGATGTCAGAGTGGACTTGAATAAGACAGTGGTGGGGTGCTGTCCCAGAGTATTAAAGCAAATAGATGCAGATCTTGGGTTTGTGGTATCAAATTCCACTGAATTATCTTCATCTCCATTTTCTTGTTTTTGTTTCTTTCTTTTTTTTCTCTCATGGCAACACACAGGGTGAACAGTTGGAGCTCTAGTCCTCAGGACAGTAAGATCAACCCTACACAGAAGGATTTCCTTTCAGTTTAGTGAGCTCATCTTTTGAACTTTTAACAGGTTAAGTTTCAGAGATATTACATTTCTGTTGGATGAGCCTGTTTCTGGTGATAACTTTTCAAATTCTCCATGGTAGAGAACCACTGGCAGCAATCACTGGGATTCAGCAGGACCCATAAGAAAATATAAGCAATACAAGCATAAACATACATAAGAAGTATCATTCTAAGTTTTCTCTGTGGAATATGATGTAAAATATAGAAACATTAAAAAAGCTGTTCTGGGAGAATCTAAATAAAGACAGTACTTCTTTGGAATATTTTATTAAGAGTGTGAAACAGATGCCTTTTGGAACAAGCACTGAGGGATCTCCTTTCAAATCTTCTCACTTTCAAGTTCAAGGGTCCAAAGGTGATGTGTGGGTTAAGTTTCTAGGTTTTATATTATTTTGGATCAAAATACAGGTAATCATCTGTATAACAATGAATATACTAGATAATTCTGGGTAATGTGGTTCCTTTACTGCCAAACTGTTCCACAGATCTTTAACCTAAAGATTACATATTTCCTAATAAATGATAAACTTGTAGAAAATTACTCATTTTAATTACATAGTGTCCTTAGCACTTTCACAAAAGACTTGTAAAAACTTCCCAGGATGTGGGGCAAAGCTAACAAGGAAAAAAAGTTTGTAACTAAATTCTCAGCTTCCTCTGGACCCCAAGTGGTGCTATTACTCCATCCCACCCAATGCCAAACGAAGTGGAAGTGAGAGAATGTCAGCTCATCCCAAACTAAAACCACTCTCTGAAGATGGAGAACTCACAGTCTTTCTGATACTGGGTCTGCAGATCAAGTAGACTTAATAGTTTAAGATTATGAAGGGAAAGACTCCTCTTTGTTAAAAGCAAAGTAGTAAGAATACAGCAACTTTGGGGCTAGGGAGATGACTCGGTAGGGGCATATTTGCTGTGTAAGTTTGAGGACTGGAGTTTAGATATCTAGCCCCGATGAAAATGCCAGGCAGACGTGGTAGCATGTCAGTGATCCTGATGCTAGGGAGCCCCAGAGGACTCCTGGAGTCATCTGGTTAGCTAGACTTACCAAATAAGTAAGTGGGTTCAAGTGAGGGACCTTGCCTCAATATATAAGGTGAGAAGGAATAGGGGAAACATCTGATGTTATCCTTGTGCCTTCACACACACGTGCACACACATGAATGCACACCTGCACACACTTGTGTACTCACACATATTTGAACATGCATCACTGCATACACATATACATTTGCAAAATAAGGCATAGCAAAGTATCAAGTGTATATAGCAAAATAGCAAGAGGTACAGCTAGGCAGTAAAGTGTTCGCCAAGCATGCACAAGTCCCAAGGAGAAATGATGCTCGGCATATTTTGAGAAAAAAAAATAGGAGATTGTTCACATGCTTTGTTTCTTTTAACAAAAAATATAGCACTGTCTGATCATGTAAAGTATTGCTGATTCAACTTTGCTTCTAAGTATGAAAACAACCACAAGGGATAATAGATCTGAATTGCTAATCCTTTGTACCTAGATTTTTCAAAGCTCCTTTAAACACTTCATGTAGAGTAGCATTCATGCCCATCTCATCATTTTCATTCTAATTCACTTTATAATTAAAGTTCCCTGGAAGACACACTAGTACCTAATAACTCAGATACAAGTCTCCTCTAAGAGTTTCTCTCACTCCTGAAGTCTGGGACAAATGAGTCAAGCAGGAGTCTGTTTTCAAGACTACTCTGGCTGGGTGTGTGACACTTCAGCACCCCGCTCAGGTCCTTCAACGAAACAATTGTTATTAACAACCTTCCATGTGCTGCATTATTACCATGCTACATGGGCACTTTGCCAGCTGCTTTGCAGTCAAGGAGTTAAAATAGCCTGGTATTGTAGGTGTTATCCCTCTTTTAGAAACAAGGACATCAGTCTCAAGTTGTGACTGATTAACATTGAAATAGAAAAGCTCAACACATTAGCCTTGCATAATTTGCACTTTAGCTTACCTTTGGGACCAGGTTGATACAGAGAATGTTCCTACATGTTCTCCCTGCCTCATACAGCTTCTTCCTCTTTTTCAGTTCCCCTTGGTGCAACTCTACAATAAATCACTTCCCCACAAATTCTTATCTTAAAGGTAGCTGACTAGGATATGAGTCCAAAAGAATGCTCTTATCAGTTGTAAGACTAAGGAAAGGCCAGTGACGTTTGTTCAAAATCACAAAAGAAGAGCAAGGAAGGGAACCTACATTTAAATTCAGGGCTATCTGCTTCTCAAAGTCATACTCTAAAAGCCACTCTATTGGTCCTTGCAGTAGACTGAAGAGGCCACACCCACTAAAATGCTATCCAGTGGAGGACACTAACTGTGACTATAATGCTCCCTACCCCAACTCAGGAAACCTCTCCAGCAAGCCTCTTGCCCTTGTTAGTGCAGTAAGTGCTTTTTTCTCTTCATTGGAGGAAAACGTCCTGCACTATATTCAAACTGGAAAACAAGGATATGAATTAAAGCATATTCTTAAAACAGCTTATCACTTTTTACCATTTAATTGAAAAAGTTATGTTTGTTTTGGTTTTGCTTTTATTTTTGTCTGTTTGTTGCTTGTTTTGAATTGAGGTCTTTCCATGTAGCCAAGGCTTGACTCAAACTCATGGTTCTCCTGTCTCAGCTTCACAAGTGCTGAGATTACAGGCCTGTGCCTCCATGTCCAGCTTAAGAGTTGTCCTCTTCAGTAGACTGCACATATATGCTAATTGCACAGCAATTATTCTTATATGATTCAATCATTAGACAAATATTTGTGTAGTATGACTGATCTTAAATTGAATCATTATATAACTTGCAAGTACATATGTGCAAAGAAAGCAGTAAATATACTTATCATTGCCAGAGCTGCTTGAAGAAAGAACACAAGAGATGAGGTAAGTGCTAATGTTTGATCTGGTTTTGAAGTCAGAACAGCAGAGTCACAATGAACAAAGGAAAGGAGGTAGGGAAAGGCATGACGTAGGGTCACAGGAGACTATATTGGCATTGCTTCATGATGATCTGTGAATACATGCAGTGGCTCATCTGACATTCATGCTCACATACACTATGGGATGTCTGGACAGTCAGAAGCAAACACCAGTTTATGGGTGGGAATAGAAGACTATATTTATTTATGTATAGGTTTGTTCCTTCCTGTGTCTCAGGTCAAAGATGATTCCCATGGGGCCTGACTCACCAGCACTTCCAAATTTGAATCACTCAGCCCCTTAGCAGCCTTTCCCCTGAAGACAGCCCTCAGGCCCACAGTATATCATTGCACTCTAAATCAGATGTCATAGAGTAGAACAGAACCCCTATGTGTTGGGCCTGACATTCCTGTTCCAAGTAGCTGGGAGATGAGCTATACAAAACACAATCAGAATTTCCCAGTTGCACAGAAACTAAGGCACATGCTTAAGAATCTTGGAGAGACTGGGTCTCAGGGATCTGAGGGAGCACATACAGTGAGCTGGGTGTGTTATAATCAGATTTTGTTGAGCAATGTTCTATGTCCTGGGCACTACATTAAGTCCATTAGAAACCTCTCCTTCCCCCAAAAATAATCTCTCTGATTTGAATGCTTTCTGGAAAATAATCCCCAACCTCTATTCCTCCTATTTGATTATTTTGTTTTATAGGCTAAGTTTTTTGAGACTAATGCTCCCTTCTCAGACTAAGCTGGCTTCAAATTGATTATCCTTCCATTTCTTTCAGCCTTCTAAGTGCTGGGATTATTTCTCTTTACCATACATGCTATAGTGTTATTCTCCAGCAATTTCTATCAAGATATGGATTCTACTTCTTTGCCTCTTCGGTCAAATTTAGCAGAGAGACTTGCTTGGCAACAGAATGCAGAGAACGTATGGCACAACTCCAAGCCATGTTCACAGCTGATCTTCCTTGGCCCCTCAAACCAGAAGAAAATATTTAGGGAAGCCAATAGAAGATAATGTGGAACACAGATAAGACATATCAAATAAGGCCAAGCTCATATTCTCCCCCATAATTTATATGTGGAAATCATAGCCTCCAATATGATGGTATTAAGAGGAGGAAGCTTTGTGAGGTGATTACTTCAAGAGCAGTCTGGACTAATGTATGAGATCATTGCGCTTATAGAGACCCCCAGAGTCTCCCTGATCATTTCCTCTGTTTGAGGGCATAGGCATAAGTCAGCCGTGTGCAAGGTAGAAAAATTCCCTCAGAATCCAACCATGTTCACCATTGACCTTGAATTTCTTTCTTCCAGAACTATAAATAAATCTTCTTGTTTCTAAATCATCAAGTATATAGCATCTTGGTATATATATTCTAAATGGAGCGAGAAAACGAGACAGACACCAATGACCAAGCAACTCACCAATGACAACATAAGAAAGTTGACCAGAGACAATCCAGGACTAGATCCTCAGAAAATATCAACCATCCCTCAAATTCAGAAGAAAAAAATACATGTTTATTACTGAAATATCTGTGCATGCTTTTATTCAGTAGTATCATGGTCACAGATACATGTTCCAAAGTGTAATGACAATCCAATAAGGCAGGAACATGTTACATAGAAAGATAAGTAGACAGATAGATAGGCATGTAGGTAGATAGACTATTGATAGAAAGAGTAGAGGCTAAATGATTTGATCAAAATCATTCATTAAATGTTTCATTGGAACTCAGAGAGATCAAATTCCATGCTTTTAATTGCTATTCTGTACTTCTTAATTATCCTTGGATCCTTGATTTTTATTCCTTGCTAAGAGCTCTTAGTCAGTAATCTGAACATGCTATCTTCTTTATGGTTCTATACATTCGATTAATTTTATATTCTGGGACACTAGTATTTTATGATCAAGTAAATATTAAGCATAAAAATATCAATGGAAAGAGAATATCATAAAGGAGGGCAGAAAAAAAATGCATCAAAAGATAAGTCCAGTTTTTACTGTAAGGGAGAGAAAGCATTGTGGTTTGGGGTTGCGTGGACAGTGACCCACAGCTGTTCTAGGGGACAGCTGTTCTACTCTTCTGTAGCATGCATACATATTTGGCACTCAATATTTTGCCTATCCTGTCTAGGAAAACTGATATCCCTGCTTTGTTTTGTGTGTTATTTGAAAGATGTAATATAAATGAACCACACTGACATTTGTAGTACGGCTTATGGTCTCAGACTTATACATTCATCTAAAGCCATCTACTCTAGACTGCCTGAAACTAGGGTGAAGATCTCATATTTGTATTCAATCAGGGGCCTTTGCTGTGTTTATCCAGCTGGATTTGGAAAACAAAGCCAACTGCATGCAAGGGTGAAGTCAGTGAGCCTGGGCCTCCTGAGGCACAAGGGTTTATATATGTGTCCTGTCGGTGTGACGGGAAAGCATCACCTCATTCCCATTAGTGTTAATGGAACCAATCATGTGAATCTGCCACATATCAATGCATATCCTCTTGTGTTTTGATTTCTTAATGCACAAAATTACATCTCTAGGGAAAGGCTTACATCCTCTTTAAGTGCTCCCAATTCCCATTAATGCTAATGTAACAGAGGAACACACACTCATTGTTGTTCAGGAGAGTGGGCAAAATATGGATGTTGGTTAGGTTTGGGGAGTGTCATAAGAGACTTGCCAAAGCTGCAGAAATTATCTAGGATGATCCTCTCTCTCTCTCTCTCTCTCTCTCTCTCTCTCTCTCTCTCTCTCTCTCTCTCTCTCCAGGCTTTCTGAGGTACTTTCATTATACATAGCTACTTTTCTCAGAACCTCTGAACCATCAACAGATAATTGGCCACATTCTGCTCTGCAGCAAGATGTGCACGCACGTTTGAGGGGGAGCTTAGGGTGCATTTATTAAACAAGGGAGTGCAAAGGGTGAGAGAATCCTAGATATTCTTACAAGAACAGCAAAGTGGGCAAGGGAAGTGGTACAGGAAGAGGGGGGTGTGGGTGCTTTCTTTTGTGTGTTTTCCCAGAGTGGGAAGCGTTGACACAGACTCAGGCTCTAAAGGTGGCACCACGTGGGGCAGGTACTGGGTGAGCTGGGAACTACTCACTCGTGGCTTCTCTACCTACACGTTTTTTTAAATTATAAGAAATGCAAGATAAGCAATCTTGTCCCAGACCCCCTCTTTTCGTTCTGTAGAGAGGGCACTGATGTAGATTCTTGTAGCCTCTGAAACAATTTCAGAATTAAAATTATACAACTTAAAGATAAGTCTATGTGCTCAGAATGCAAATGAATATGAAACTCAAACAGCCCTTATTATCCTTCTCAGCAATTTTGGCTTCCTTTTCTTCTGCTGAACAAAAAAATATGTTCTTTGGAGATCTTCTGTGGCTTAAGGAAGGGGCATGTCTGGATCAGCTGCATGTGTAGTAATTATAAGATCTTCACATGCAGGTAGAATCAGGAAGGTTCAGGGAAGGATTGTAAGTGACCTCAATCTAGGAATCACAGTGTATAAAAATTTCTGCCAGATGTATTCTTTGAATTCATGCCTTATTCTTTGTTCTTTTTTTTAAATGCAGAACAAAATGTATTCTTATATCTCACATTTAATACCTCTATAAAAGTAGTTTTACCAAAGAGCACTTGATATGATTCAGAATACCAAGGCTATTTTAAGGGGGAAAGTGAAGAAAACAACAAGTTAATAGAGTCACTACCACTGTGAATTTTGACTGAATTCTCTTTAGACGCTGTGAAAGACTGAATGTATTACTGAGTTGGGTACATGGGTGTGATTTACACATGTGTCATCTCAACACTTCGATGGCAGAGATAGGAAGATTGAGAGTTCAAGGCCAGCCTGGGCCACAGAGCAAGACCATTTCTTCAGCTTCTTCTCTCCAAAAGTAATAACCTTTCTGTAGGCAATGTGTCTTATCTTTTGTATAGTGAATTACAAACCTACTCAAAAACCTTGATGGTTTTTCCTTGATGGAACTGCTTGGCAAAAAAAAAGTGCAGGCTTGTAGACACACACACACACACACACACACACACACACACACACACACACAGAAGCTCACACCAATGGAATTTTGGCTCTTCATAGAACTCCTCCTTGGACTACATGTTCATAGAAATAAAAATCTAGAAAAGTTCAAAGGTCAGAATATCAGGTGGACTGGGGCATTACAGCATAAAGAATAATGATGTGGGGTGTCTTATTTCTAAGACTATGAGCTTTAAAAAAAACAGTGAGGCATTGAGTTGGCATACTCTGAAAGAAGTAACAGTGCTATTGTTGAAAAGATTAAATAAATAGTGTAGGCAAAGATTGAGTTCTGATTTAGATGAATGTGGTCACAGGATGATTTTAAAAAGTATGGAAACTGTACATGCACACATACACAAATATACATACACACATGTACATACACACACAAAGCCCACTTTCAGGAGTCTTATGGGTGTTATACTAGAATCATTTAAGCAGGAAAATAATCTATGGCTCTTTAAGAGCATTCCATTATCAAGTCACCGACTATTCCTCTATGTTGATCTGCCTTGTGGTTTTGTTATTTCTTAAAAGAAAAGTATGTTGTTGATATAGCACTCACCGCCCTCTAGGACATCAGTCCTGCTCCCAATCTTTACCAGTAAAGAACACCTTTCAAAAGCATATCTGTGGGGTAGAAATAGATGAAGTAATTTTCAGAGCATCTGACAGACAAAAATGCAGTAGTTAAATCCTCTATTTCATGGGCCTTCAGAAAAAAAAAAAAAACTTTGCTATTTGAGTCTATGAGTCTAAAAGTGTTGCTTTTAATGAAGTATTAACATTCATACACTGGGAGAAAGATCTCCAAAAGCGAGTAAGAGACAATCAACATATGGATCTTTTATTTTGCAAGGCACAGATTAATGCAGCTTCAATTACTACAGTAGAAACTGTCTCTATTTGGCTCATTTTCTAGGAGAGGAGGAAAGAATATTTGCTTATAAAAATGAGTAAATCAGAGTAGAATTTTAACTCTTTTGGGTTTTTTTTTTCAAACTATTGTTTGAAGCTGGATGGATGTGGTCAAATAGAGCTTAAAATTATAGTAATATAGTTTACTTAATCCAGATGGAGTTTATATTTTAAAAATCAAAGTATATTTTCTACAGGCACCCATAGGTCTATTTCAAAGCCTGTTGTTATAACTAGCACTGTCATCTCAGGCTGACCAAGCTTTTGAACTGAAAGTGAAGTCTACAACCAAGATAAAGACCCTGTCCACAAATTCATTATTCTGAACTGTGCTTACAAATGATTGTGTCTAAGTGTCCATTTTGTCAGTGAGAGCAGAAGTATTGTGATTAGTTCTGTGGCCTGGAAAGACACTATGTGGAGCCTTTGACTAGCCAACTTGTGAAAACATTGGTCACCACTGAATTCTGTCTCTGCGCATGTTTCCCAGTTCAACATGGATTCTTTATCAAGAACACTTAATGCCAGTGGATGGAAAGGCAGGGAGGGACTTCCTGTAGGTGACACTTTATTGACTAACTTACCTGATAAGGGTCATTTCAAACCTTCTCTTTTTTCCATCATTCTTAATTGGCTACTAAATATAAACCTTAGCTACTGCTCATACAGACAAGGAATTTCAGACATATTTCTGGCTAAGGAGCACAGCATTAATTTTCTTAGTTTCCAAGGCACTTTTCACAAGAAAGGTACCCATTCAGGAAGATAATTGCTAAGAAAATGGCATTCACCACAGTTTCTCAATCAGTCATTCTCTTCCGCTTGGCTGCAGATGTGCGAAATGATAGATGATGCAAAGTGAACCATTGCGTTTGATTAGCTTGTAGAGATGAATCATGAATAACTAGTAATGGGTTAGCAACATCTAATGATTGTAGCACAGTGTGATCTGTTAAATCTCTTTAAATCAAATCTCCTCAGACACCACCTGTCAATTAATGCTCCTTATAAAAAGTAGACAGACTTATTAGAGAAGATGGCAATCAAAGATCTATAGTGCCTTGCACCTGGTATTACCATTTGCATGTAGACCTAGACCTAGAAAAAAAATCCCCAATGAGATCATAGCTAATAAGAAGAAAGACTGATGAACTAAGAAAAGCATGGTTGGTGTGTCCATATGGGAGATTCTCTACTTCTTAGGAACAAGATCATTATTTCTTAGGAACAAGAAGCTGATGTTCTCTAACCTCTCAGACATTTTGCCAATGGTCACTGGCAAGAAGACACAGTGCAAACACGAGCGAGGGTGCTGAAGGCAGCTTTGTGTCCACATCACTGTGCTTCTGGTGTTTCTGACCCTGTATTACTTTTAGGAAATAGCTGGATTTACTTTGTGTTTTGGGTCACAGAAAAGACACAGAACAATCATCTTTAACATGTAAACCAAACAGTATTTTAGAAAATCAGATAGTAAGACAGGAAACATAAATTTATCAAATTCAGGACCAAAAATGCAATAAAATATTTGATCTGATCAGCAGTTACATCTCCATTTATTCCACGTATACCTCTGAATAGTCCTCCTATTGTTCTGCTTTCATCTAGAAAGCAGGAGCTATATTTGAATTGGATCTGAAGTAAGAACCATTAAATTCTAATAATTCCAGGGATCGATTTGAGCAAAACTCACAGTGGATTCTGGGGAATCAATAAATGTGACTCCCACAGTTCGCTATTAGGTTCACTCTGTCTATTCATTGTTGGTTGGTCCTAAACCAACATTACAGTATTTTGGAGTTGTACAGATATGTTGGAAAGCATTGATTAGTCAGAGTAGTAGGTCAAACTGTAAGAGCCAACCGCCCTTTGATTTCAATGCAGATACTGGCCAGTCTTCCAAGTCAGACCCTCACTGCTCCCAGGAGAAGTTGCCCTTTGTATGGTGCCCACTGTGCCAGGCTTACTGCACACCCTTCAGCTGCAGCATTGGAAACAATGGCATCCTGTCCATCAAGGAAGCTGAGGGAAGGAGAAGAACGTATGGGCTTTCTGGGGAGCACCTCGGACCTCTGCACCACCCCACAGCAAAGGAACAATCAATGGTGCTTAACCTTCCTGTGCTCCTAGAACCACATTTGCCTGAAGTCTGTGTTATGTATGACCTTTCATGATTCTAAAGTAACGATTTAACTCAAGCTATCAAAAATCTCTAGCTGTCGGCTTTTAATTTTTTCTGCCTTATAAACTCTGGTGCTCCATTGTCACAAAGTAAGACGATAAAGGAGCAGCATTTCCTTTTGTTTGTGAAGCAAACAGGAGGGCCTAGTGGCTGGTGTTTCGAGGTCCTGATTTATTGGTTCCTCTGAGTCACTGCAATGCTGTATTCTTCCAGGACACTCGGCAACACAGCAGGCCTTTTAAAGAATCTCAACTGGCTCCCAGGCTGAGTGAAAGAGGAGGAAAACGTATCAGTTGAAATGGAAATCTGCTCACATCCAAAAATAGAACTCTCATGAGGGTTGTCTTGAAAAACAGAAACAGGGCTCAGTAGTTCTGGGTGACATATGTTGAATCATTTAAATTTTGTTTCCTTCCACAGTTTAGTCAGAAATAAATAATTTGAAGTAGTTAAAAAAAATAGAATAAAATAACATAGAACTGCAATGTATAAAAAACAACCTAGGAATCTCTCCCAGACCAGGGTAATCAATGTATTTGTCAGGCCAGGCTATTTTCCACTTCCCCCTCTTGTTCTGGCCACATAATTCCATAAAATCCTTTAAATGGCAATCCTGTAATTTCTCACTCTATAGTCACCCCTCCCCCAACACACTCTAATCTATTTGGTACTTCCTCTCTAGAAATGTGTATCTAACATTTTCTATCTGCCTTTTCTATCAATAGGATTCAAGGTCCCCTTCAAAGCTCTCAGCTCTCCATGGCTTTTCTGCACATGCTCCATGCTGTGCAATTATCACTGTGTAAAATCCCATCCTTTTCTCCAGGAGCTCCACTAAGTGGTTGAGGACCTAATCACACATTGACCAGCTCAATAAACGTTGTAAGCATGTTAGTCGTGTCTTTTCAGAAAGGTCAACTGGTCCTTGACACACAGTTTCTCTTTTGGACTTAGGAACAACTTGATGCTATAGTTTAGGTGACTTTATTTGTTGTTTGTGTAATGCTACCTACTTATTTAAATTGAATTAACACGACTTTTCTGAAGCATGGGAGGCATGATCTCCGCCCGTCTCTAATGATGTCATCTCACCTGTCTACTTCCAAATGACTGCTAAGCCTGAATCCTCACGGTACACTGGGTAACCCACACTGTTGTTTCTGTCTCAATATGAGCTGGGACTGCTCCCCCGCCCTCAAAGGCATTGCTGTCTTAGAGACACTGTGGAAGTCTACAGATTAGTTTCCCATTCATTCCTAATGTTTCTCTCTCCTCTGGTTATGTCCCTACACTACTTTACCACACTGTTTTCTTCGACAGTAGAATACATAGCCTCATCCTGTCTACTTGGAGCTCACGTGATCAATGGAACATTAGTAAACATGTCAGATGTGAAGGGCTTAGCATGCTTTGTAGCTTGTCTAAACTTTTTGTGTTCTATAAGCTGCCTTAAGAGGAACTTACTTCTGGTGTTTACCTAGTATTATAATGACAGAAATCACCTACAGACTTCAATGTGATCAGAAGCCAAATGTCTGTCTTACCCCATCTAAATTAGATAAGCCCACTCAAAATTACCCAATTATAGATCCTCACTCTATTCAAATAAAGTCTAATAATGCTATAGTGAAGTAAGAAAAATAAACATTTCTATAAACCAATGATTGTTTTAGGAGGAAGACACCATCACAGTCAAAACTTTGCAAGAGGAGGCTGAGTAGTGAGATAACCAATTTTTGGATGCCTCAAAGACACAATGGTAGTAAAGAAATCATTGATGGTTTTTGGTGCTGTTTTTTCTCCCCCTTGTTTTCGTTGTTTGTTTTGAGATAGTTTCTCTCTGTAGCCTCAGCTGGTTTGGAACTCTCTTTGCGGACCAGGCTAGCCTCAGGCTCACAGAGGCCTGCCTGCCTCTACCTCTTGAGTGTTGGTATTAAAGATATGCACCACCATGACTGGCCACTTATTGGTGGTTTTAAGGGAGAAAAGGGGGGAGGAAAAACTGGAAAAAAATTGTGTCCTAAGAAAGAGTTCAGTAAGACCACATGACCGTGGTCCTCTGTGGTTCCTGAATGCACCACAGCAGTGACACTTCTGACATCCCTCCATGTGCAGACCTTCTTCGGCTATCACAGTTGCAATGGTTAATGTTAATCAGATGTCAAATTCCCACATGCCCATGAACAACATAGCGTGACAGGTAGGAGAATGAGCTTTGGGAGTGCAAAGCTTTGGGTTTTATTCTCAGTTTCGGCATTTTATTGTCTGATACGGGTATTCAACCTCTTTGTGTCTTAATTTCTTTTGTAAAATAGGCCCAGCTGTAGAATACATGTCACAATTTTAAGATGTATACAGTATATAGCTTGAGTCAGGAACTTAGTATGCTCTCAGCAAATGGAGCTATTTTCACTGTTTTGTATTATTCTATATGTTAGAGCTTTACAGATATAGTGTAGAGAATTTATTAGTTAGGGTAGATAGGACAAATTGTGAAACCAAACCACCATAGGATTTCAAAACAGAAGAGCATCATTATTTAAGCAAAATCCAGGCATGTAAACCCACAGTGCTCTGCTGAGTACCCTGTGGGGAATTTTGGTCAACATAAAATTTAGTGACTGCTCCCAAAAGAATGCATAGTATAATCTAGTATGTATTAATTTTATGTCTTGAAACCTTGCTGAATTCATTTATTGTGATAATAGCTGAAGACATTAACAGTTATTGCCCATAGATAAACTAAATAATACATTGGGAAAAGAGACATTAAGAGAAGGAAATTGTAACCTTTCCAAATTTCATGAATCTATAATCTGTGGATAATGCTAAGTATAAGATATTATTTTCTGCAAACAGAGATAGCTTTTGTTTGTTTTGAGACAAAGTCTCATGTAGCCTAGGCTGACCTCAAACTCACTATGTAGTGGAGGCTGACCTTGATCTCCTGACCCTCCAGCTTTATTGCCCAAGTTCTAGGATTACAGGAACGTGCCACCATGTCCCACTGAGATAATTTTACTTCTTTTCTTACTCGGATGCCTTTATTTCTTTTTCTTGCCTAATTCTTCTGGCCCGGATTTTGGGTTGAAAAGAAGTAACCTTTTATTGCATTTATTATGTTAAAGTTCCGTCTGTTCCTACTTTGTTGAACATTTTTATCATGAAATAGTGTTGAAATTTATCAAATTTATTATAAATTGAAAGGACTTCTTTTATACTGGACTGTGTAAACACACCACATTCAGTGATTTTTCACCCGGTGAAATACCCTTTCTTCCTAAAGATAAATCTCACGTGGCCATGATGTCTAATATTTCTAATTTGGTTTGCTAGTATTTGAAGACTTTTGCATGTATATTCAACAGAGACTCGACCTACTATTTTTCCTTTTTTATGATGTTTTTATGTGGCTTTTATATAAGGTTAATGCTGGCTTTATAATGTGACATGGGTAATATTGCCTTATCAGTTTACTTGAAATAGTTTAAGAAGAATTGACACTAATTTTTCTTTAAATGTTTAGTGAAGTAAAAGTCCTGTCTAATTGTACGTGTTACTTTCTGGGTATAAATAACTTTTGATGTGAACATATCTAGAGAGACTGCAGGAGGAGCAAGCAATGAACACAGATTTATCTATTCACATTTGATCCATAGTTTATTTGCCATTTACCAGTTATCTTTTCACATATATTGCGTGTATACATGTATGCATATAAATACACTTTTAAATACACTTTTGTAAACCTCTGGGGAGAAGGTCATATATATCATGAATATGTACTTGCATAGTTTTAAACATATGTTTCCTAAGAATAAGGATATAACTTTATGTAACTGCAGTCATTTTGGGACTTGAGAACATTTAGAGTACTATTTTCCTTAAATTTATCTACTCTAGGATCACACGTTTTACTTAATTACCAGATCTCTTTATTTTTCTTCAGTTTGGAACTGTTCTTCAGCCTTATTTCAGTCATGATATTGATGTTTGGGATAAGACAACCTCTTTTTTCATTTAAATTTTTCTCACTGGGAATGTCTGAGAAGTCTCCATGGGTGTATTGAGATTGCACAGTCTCACCTAGAGTAATACATTCAGTGTCCTATTCAGGTACAACCTTCAGAAATATACAACATTAATCATCCCTTGCTAATGTTGATCTTTTCATTGCCCAGTCAATGAATTATCTAATTCTCCCCCATCAAAGAGTTGTGGAGTTTATTCATAATATACATAGACTGTTTTGCAACTAATTGAAAAGTATGCCACAAAGATATAAGATCATGCAACTACATTTTCCTCATCAAAATTTCTCCATAAATTTTATAATCTTTGATGATTTTTATCTGGGCAGATACTTGCTATAAAAAAAATGAAATAATTCTTTCAAACTCAGGTAACCTTGTTTTTCTTCTTCTTCTTTGGATTACTTTTATGTTTTTTAGTGTAACAAACCACAATTGGAAGACTATCTTCTATGGTTATACGATAAAATCTCCCAAGCTAATAAAATGATCAACTCTTGAACCATTGCCTTTATTGATTATTTGATATAAGAAACTAAGAGATCATTCTGAGCCTCATGGATACTTGCTTTACAGCTATATCTGAAATGTTCTTTCCCTTAGAAATGGCTTTGGTAGACTCCAAATTTCAGCTCCATATCCAGGCTGTATTCTTATTTAACTTTCCTTTTTGCTCTGGCTCAGGTGTTTTCTACAGTTTGAGATCAATTGATGGTTAAGCTAGAATGTTACCAGGCAACAAAGACTATGATTCACGGATTTAGAAAAGAATGTATTCTGATCATGATGTTCTGTGGAGAGAGGCAAGGTTCGGATTAGAAAGGATAGACAGAGTGCTTATATATTCTTGACAAGCTATGTGATAGCTCTAAGATCTGTGTACAAGATACCCCGTTAGAGATGTGAATTAGACTATGTTCTCTTATAGAGTTGTCCTGGGGGAGAAAGCAAGGAACAATAAAAGAAACGACAAATCACTAAAATACACTAGGATATCATTATCAAATGTTAACAAACAAATCTGCATGTGGTAGGAACTTTTGGTGTCTTATCTATGTCTTCATTAGTAAGATAACCCATTCAAATCCAATGCTAACAAAGGTTACCATCCCCTAGAAAACTATCCTTAACCAATGGGAAGATTTATGCCCAGGAGGCCAGAAGCATCTCATACTTGGCACAGAGGCACCTTGAATCAAGAGAGCAAGGCAGTCTCAACTTGGGACCTTGCCTTAAATCAAATACAGCAGAACTTGTTTTACAGATCCTGGGGGATGAGGCTGATTCTGCCCTCCAGAGGAACCCTAGGTAATGCTTAGTTGATTCTCTGGCACTATCTGTTCCTTTCCTCCCTTTGAGACTTCTCCTAATTGTAATCTGAATAAATCATACCTTGGGACACACATGCTTGTCTTAGGCAATACTCCCAGAGAATTGAACTTAATATTGCATGTGTCAAACTAATATGGGAACCATTCTTCAGTTATAAACGAGATCGTATGTAAGCGATTTTTAAATGGACAGAAATATATCTTTGACAAGAATCATTTGCAAAAAGGAAAAATATATTGTAAGCCTTTCTTAACATATGAATTAATGGTCATTAAAAAATATCACTATCTCCCAGTTATGTTGATGACTCAAAGCCATCTTTATTTTCCCTTGGACCTGCTTTCAACTAAACTGCAACTAGTCCCTGAAATCCCCTTAATTTCACAGTACCCTTTACTCTAATTCAAGAGCATCCTTACCTGTCCTTGACATACTCTGCTTCTCTGTTGCTCACCACATTCAGCATCCAGGATGGGCTCTGATTCTGGAAGGGTTTTCATTGTTCTCTCCATCTTTCTCCCAGGCCCACTTGACAGTCAGGTCCCAGTGGTTCTGTGTGTCAAGTAATGCACTGAAAAGCTCCATTCATTTCCACCATTCTTGCCTATGGACTTGCTTTCTGTCCACTCAGATTTTCTCTCAGAGTATCTCTGCATCTTGAAATCTGGTAAAACCAGATCACATGTTCCTTGAAGTCTAAGATTCTATTCCATAAATAAAAAGCAATGTATGTTTCTACTGTGCTCCCTGGGGAATTTGTTTGTTTGTTTGTTTGTTTGTTTTGGCATGTCATTTTCCATGTGCTACTTGCCATGTTATGACTAGGACAGGCATCTGACTTGGACACTGTACCATCAGGTGCTCCCCTGTTTTCTCATCTCATCTCTTCACTCTATGTCCCAAAACTGTGAAGATCAGCCTACAGTTTGTCTATGTCCTTCATGGTCCACAAAACACAATTGTAGAAAACAATCTTTGCCCTCCGACATGTCCCATGTCATTCTGTATTTGCACACCGCACCTTGATTCTGGAATCCCTGGCTCTGGGACTCGCCCTTGCTGCTCACATTCCATCTTCTAGTTTAGTGACCATTACCAATTGTGGTTGCTATTTTTTTTTTAAGTTTTTCTTTTGGGCTCTGACTTTGGCTCTGACTCAGTCCATTTTAAAACCCCCCAAAGTCTTGAATAAGTGGTGCTTTTCCAAAACACATATCTACTAAGGATTTGATAAGCATGTGTGCTCTGCAGCCCGTGGGAACACTCAACCCTGTGTGGATCCAACGAGTATTCAGAGTATCAATATAATTTCATCTCAAGCATCCTTTAAGAAAAGTGAGGACTTATCTAGTGCTAACTCTTCTGTAACACTCCTTTAAGAGAAAGCAATGAGCCACAACTTTCTCTTAAGTTTCTCTGGTCAACTACCTGATTGAACACAAACACATACACACATACACACACACACACACACACACACACACACACACAAGATAGATAGAAAGATGGGACAGGCAGGATGGACTTGTTCAAGATCTTGAATTCATTTCTGGTCTCAGTCTTTTCTGTAGGTATGAAAGGTGTTTTCTGTCCTATGAAAATTTAGAACTATTGAAAACTCTATGGTCACAAATACCAAAATATTCAAATTGGCTGCTGTGAACAAAACAGGGAATGTATTTGCTGAGTCTGGCCTTGTCCACAGCACTCAAACAAGGTAGCAACATCTTATGGCATTTGTGTTTCTGGATCCTCTGGCAGTGATTTCCTGCATAGCACACTGAAGCCCAGGGCGGCACATCCACACAGTGATGCTGAATGGCCACGAGCAGATCAAGAGCTACATCATCTCATAAGATCATCTTGTAAGAAAGAGGTTACATCTTGTTCCTGAATTAATAGCCTCTTTGGGATAAGAACCCAATTCTTAGGTCAAATACATTGGTCAGGGAAGCAGAATATGTTTACCACAGTGGTGTGAGCTATAGAGTCCTCTCTGTAACTCAAGAAGTTAGCTTAGTCACCCAAACCTCATTGACAAAGACAGAGGAAGAGACTGTCCACCAAAGGAAAAGTAGGATCCAGTTTGGAAGACAGAAATATGGATGTTGGGTGTCTCAAATAATAAACATCTATTTCATTTCTTCTCCCTGCCCTTTCTCATAAGATCAGTTGCTGTTAGGGACCTAAGTATATGGAAATTCCCCCTGGGTGCAGGCACTGGACTTGGTCTTGGCTTTGCATAATGGAGTGTAATTCTATGGCTTTGGGCAAAACACTCACATACTCTGACAAATAAAAAAGTTAAAACAACACTTAAACTTCTTTCATGTGCATATTGCATACATCCCAACGGATCAGCACATTCTATTTTCTTTATTTAGATGTGGATTTGCATTGTTTTCTGTTTGTCCCTCCTTTAATCTTATAAGCAGATCCATTGAATTTTCTTTCTTCTAGATTTTATGAGACTGAAAGAAGTTTCCAGAAATAGACAGCTTTTACTGTTCCTTATGAAGTCCTAAAATAATGTTTCCAAGTATTTCCATATCTTTTGTCCTGGAGAGACCACACATACACTTCTTGATTAGGACATACAGTATTTTCCTTTAGTCATTCTTCCTGTTTCAGTGACTTCAGTTACCAGCAGTCAACTGAGTTCTGGGAATAGTAAACAGAAAATTCTAGAAATAAACAACTAATAAAAGTTTTAAACTGCAATATTTTGAGTAGGGAGATGAAATCTCATTGGAGCACTGAAGTGGGCCATCCCTTTACCCAGTGTATTCACAGTGTGTATACCACCCACCTTCTTCTCACTTTGGAGTTTTCCTGTTTATATGAGCTATTGTCAGAGTATTTCAATTCTTATGTTCAAGTCACCCTAATTTTAAAATAATGAACCCCCCAAACACAGAATATATATTGGAATAAGGCAAAAAAGTGCTTCTTTTCATAGAAAAGTAAAAACATACTATTCTAAGAGAGAGAAAGAGAATAGTCATATAACTTTTATTACATTATATGATAATATTTTAATGGAAAGTATATTATCGTTAGCTAGAAATCTGTTACTGCACCTAATTACCAAATTAAATTCAGTCATACAGATGAGTTCAGGAATATCAAGTTTTTAGGTATTCTGGAGACATAGAACCCAGTAGATGATGCAGACACTATGGGGAACCACCTGTCTTGATGCATCTGGAAGAATAATTCCTTGGAAAGTTCAGGAATGACAGAAAGCACCAAGGCCCTCCACAGACTGCCTAAAGTCAGCCATGGCCAAATCTGCAAGGTGAAAATGAGCACCAGTAATTGAGTACATTTTCCTTCATCCTGGTAGATGGGAACTGAAAGTCAAATTCAAGTTGATTTATGGGAAAAGAAACCTGTACACAAGAATTTTATATTTAGATTCTTACTTACTATTAAGTGGTAGCTAGAAAGGAGAGCAGTTCTTCAGATCTTTCTAGTAACTGAAAAACAAGAGACGATCAATAGCCAACATTTTGTCAGTTTTGGCCACTTCCACCCAAAAGAACTGACAGAGGAGTGGCCCCACAGGACAGGGGTGAAGGCAAGAGGCATTCTTCATGCCATGCAGAATAGCTTGTGCATAGTCAGTCAGCATTTTGGAAATCTCAGTTCCTAGCACCAACTACAGAGCTGTCCAATAGAAGTATCCAATACTTGATATTATAAAATTTTCTGTAATATAATTTTGCTCAAATTATATAATATAATAGCTATTGAGCACTTCCTACTGCAACTGATGAACTGAACACTTAATTTTAAGGTAACTTAGTCACATAGGACCAATGCCTATGGTCCTGGATAGCACAGATTTAGAGTATTAGAGAGCAGGGAGAATGCATTCAAATGGCAGATTGCATATGATGAGAAACTGATGTTGAGGAGCACACCCGCTTTCAGTATTACTTTCATTATTAACTCATTCACTGGAATGACTCTTCAGGGAAGACTGTCTCCACGCTTTCATACCATCTCACAGACATTTGGATTTTGAGGCGTGCCATCGATGATTGGCTGAGCAGGATCCTAATTCAAGTATGTCTGAATTCTGAACCCACAGTCTGTGGGTTCACTGGTGGTTAGTCCATAAAGGGGTCACTTTCTCATACTTGCTGCTTTCTAAGCAAAAATATTTTAGTGGCAAAGCACTATACACATCTTAATTGTAGCTGATTTAGAAATTCGTATTTTAGGAAGGAAAAACAACTTCATTCTGGATGGACCTCCTTTCTTAAACTTGAGAAGTTTTGAACTCTGACATCTAATTATTCTCATAATTACAGAAAAGGAAGGAGAATTAAATCAAAATCCAGGCAATTATGTACACAAGGGCAAAACTGCCTATTATGCTAAAATGTTGACCCATGCTAATTTTACTTAAGAAGGTTGGTAAGGTGTAGACCCAGAATGAAAAAGTGGGGGCAGGACCCACATATTGAGATCTGGTCCTCAAACTATGTTTTAATTCTTTCACAATGGCATAGATGTCTTAAATAAAATTACTATGTATGACACACAATTTAGTTCTGTGGCTTTACCAGAAGACAAAGATTTTTCTCTAATAAATGATTTGTGATTTATTATATAAACATTTATTAGAAGCCTAAAAGTGCCCAAACCCAAAGCAGCAAGGATAGAATTTCTAGTCTGTACCAGCCAAATTAGAGGACAAGGTATAAATTCTAGAATCTTAGCAGCATTTGGTAATAAAAAAAAATAGAGAAAACACCTTTGGAATTTAATGCAAGCTCCTTTCCACTCGTACTGTGGATCAGGTTCTGCTTCTTGATTTGCTCATTCATTCATTTCTATGTTCATGTGTATATTTTTTGATTTTCTCATTTTAATCTTTTTTACTTTGAAATAATTGTGGATTCACAAGAAATGTCAAAGGGAAAAGCAACCTAGAGGGAGGCCCTTTGAGCACGTCACTCAGCCTTCCCAAATTTTGCAAGATTGCAGCACAATTTGAAAATCAGAAAATCAATATTAATAAAATACACAAGCATTTTCAGGCTTCATTAACATTACATGAGCCTCTATGTGTGTGTGCATGTGTGTGCACACACACACAAACTTTATTACAAGTGCAGTTGTTTGTAAGTACTGCAATAATCAAATATAGAAAAGTTATTTAATCATAACCTTTTATAACTATGGCCACTTTTTCATTATCTAACCGCCATCACCCACTTGTGTGTTTTCCATCGCTCTAAAGTTATTTCTGTAATATTACATAAATGGGATCATGGAAATTTTGACACTGATTGCTGTTACCAAGATTCCTCAGGGGGACTATAAACAACATCCACCCCCTCGTCCCTTGATCTCAACAACAAACCGAGGTACATTTCCACCAAAATGCCATATGGGAAACCAATGAGTTTACTGGGATTATTTACAGAGCAGTGGGTGAAGGTTTACTTACAAGAGTGTGCTCAAGCTGCAGCAGAACGTATTCACCCAAGCATGAATGATGGCTTCCCCATAGCCTCCTAAAATGGGGAGAGATCCTCTCTTAGCCTTGCGCAACCTATATCCTCTAGCCCTCCCCTCAGACCAAGTGCTGGTTAAATTGCTCATCAGGGTTGTGAGGTGTGGCTGGATTCTCAGGTGAGAGTCTTTTGACTCTACCTGCCCCTCCCAGTGAGCGTTAGCAGTGAGCATGCCCAGCAGTGATGATCATAGGCAAGCAGGTGCAGCTAAGCTCAGGAAGATGGCATCTCTTTGTCAGAGGATCTTCTAAACAACAACTGTTTTCATTTAACACAGTTTCCTGGAGGGTTATTCAGTTTCATGTATATATTAATGGTGTTCCATTTTCCTTACTGAATAGTATTCTAGGTATGAATAAATCTTGAATGCATGTTATTGTCTGATCTTAAGAAGTTCTGGGTTTTGAATAAAGAGAAAGAATCAGGATAGGGTGACAATCTAGAGGCTGAAGACATGACAACAGTACCCATGGACCTTTGCAGATGTGCTAAGAGTGATATTAGAAATGAGTCCCAAATCAGAGTTACTACACTTAGATCTTTCAGCCCTAATTTACAGACTGTATAATACTAACACTGTGTTGTCCAGTATTACTGTGTATACAAATCATCCAGAGCTTCTGTGGAGTACAGATTATAATTTTAGAGAGTCTGGGAGAAGCTTGAGATATGCAGGTTAAAGTTGCTCTAGGAGATGCTGGTACTGTCTGCCATGAATTTCTCTATAAGCAACATTACACAAGATGGTATTGGAGAATCCCTCATGACCTAAATACCTTGCTTCCTTTAGCCAGACTTAGGGGTTAGTGAGCCAAAGAACTGGGAACAAAAGCTTAACTGTTATGAGGGAAGAGCCCATAGGCTGAGAGAACTGAGGGACCAAGATGGAGTGCCAGCCAGTGTTGCCTCTTCTTGGGTCCACCTGGGATGACGAAATATAAGATACTTGTGACATCTTTAAAACAAGAGTTGTGGCCCCTGTGTTCAGTCAGAGAAGAACATGTTGTGGGGACTTGAAAAGTCTCTCTGGTATGAGTTCTTGAATACCTGCAGTCTCCTTTGGTCCCCAGCAGCCCACTAAAAGAGGTCCACTTGTGCAGTGAGTGAGACCAGTTATCATTGATCAATTTCTGAGGTGATGTCATGACCAGTATAAGCCTAAGGTATGCTAGTGAACTATCAGGTCTGCAATGGTAGAGTAAGAAGATGACCAGATAATTGACTCTATAGAAAGCTAGAGAGTACAATAAGATGTAAAGTCAGCTTTGTTGTTGCACAAAAGCATCCACAGATAACGTGTAAGAGACATGGTTGTGTTCCAAAACACCATCATGGACACAGATCATTAAGCCCATACTTTTTTTCACATGTTTTAAAATATTTTTCATCATTTATCTTCCCAAATAAACAAAAGCATTTAGAAATGTGAACGTATTCTTTTAAATATGGATTTTATCATTTTATTTTTATTATTTTATGTGTATGAGTATATTGCCTGCATGTATGTAAGTGCACTCATGTCATGCAATGCCTGCAGAGGTCAGAAGAGGGCAATGGATCCCTGGAAATGAGGTTAAGAATAATTGTTAACCACCATGTGGGTGCTGGGAATCGAAACTGGGTTCTCAGAAGCTGAGCCATCTCTCCAGCCCTTGTGAAAAATATTCTTAGTTACACAAAACATGCAGAGGGTGATGTAGATTTTGGGGTCTTAGTTTGCTGACAGCTGGTCTAAGCGGACATCAAAATGTCAGGAGTCTGTGGTGTTGGTTTCTTGACCTTCTTTGACATCCTGCCTAAGAAGGGTTGACCTCCTGGGTAAATCCCAAGGAAATGTTTTGCAGAGAGATGGGCATTTCACTCACTGTCATTCAGATGGAAGATCGATCCAACAGTGTATGCTACTTTCTGGGAGATCAGGATCTGAGCTAGCAAGTTTGCCCTGCTCAGACACCAGGCAGGAGAGCCTGCCACAGTCCACCTACCTGGCATATTTTACCTCTGTGCTTGGCTGTCATTCCTTTCATCTAGATCTGCTGCTGAGCAAGCTGACTGTGCCTGTGGACAGCAACCTATCAAAATAATCCCTAGCTTTGTTAAGACTCTCTAAGGCCGAATTCCATGCTGTTTTGAGTTACTGTGACAGGTTTAGCCTGGTTCTGGGGTGAGCACCCCAAACATCACCTGTGTGCTTTCAGCTGCAGATATCCATAGGACCCCATCTGATTATCACCATTAGGAGTGACTGCAAGCACAGATATTCCCTGGGTGGATAATTAAAGTGAATCTGTCCCCAACTGAATGCTGTCTTTTGTCTTAACCTTTCCATTACTTTTATCTCATCAGTGAAGTTTCTCAGATCAGACCACAGGAGCAGAAAATGGTTTGATCCCTGTTTGAAGAGGAAGAAATGAAAAAAGCAAAGGGTCGAGCAATTTTCTAAGGTCACTCAGCAAGTCCTTCACTGAGCTAGAGTGAGCATGCACAAGTACAAAACTGTCAAGCTTTCTAAGTCTTTCAACTATTTATGTAACATTCCCAGTCTCTTCAGAGAAAATCTGCATGTTATAAACTTAAATGGCTGTATTTTCACATACAGTGCTTGTATTGCAAGACCTTGAGATGAGACTGAAGATTATAAAATACTGACCAGGAAGAAAAACCTAGCTTCAGAGAGAACAGGCAAACCATTGGCAACGAATAATACCTGCTGTATGTGAATAATGAATCCAACACAATATGTACTATATAAATTCAATAAATTTATATATAATATGTGGGGAAATATTCTTTCCAGAAGTTAAAAAAAGGGCTTCACTTTAGTTTGATTCAACCCACTGAACTAACCAAAAATTGAGGTAGACTCAGAAAGTAAAGGAATGTGATGACTATTCAAAGCTGAAAGAACAAAGCTTTATAAGGCAATACATTAACTTGCTCAAGTAATTATGGTAGAATCAAAAAAAATAAATAATTAAAATGTGAGTTGTTATTAGTACATAGAATCACACTTTGTACAAATACATTTAAAATAATTATGAAATGAATGTTTGTATTAACCTCGATTCATATGTTAAAATTCTGACCTTCTCCCAACATGATGGTCTTAGAAGGTGTTGGGAAGAGAATTAGACAAAGACGGTGTGCCACTTGTGAACTGAGTCAACGTTATCATCTGAAGTTGAAGAGCTAGGTGACTCTCTTTCTTTTATGTGAATGCCCCAAGAAATGGACAGCCTGAAACCCCAATAGCTATTCACCAGAACCCAGCTCTGCTCTCTGCTCTCACTAGAACTATGAGAAAATAAACTTCAATAAAACATAATTTTGCTTTTCATAAGTCATCTGGGCTACGGCATTTTGTTACAATAGACTGAATGAACTAAGACAACTTATAAGAATTAGAACAAAGTACATTAAGTGCAATTTCTAGAAGAAGCAATTAAAATAACATGAAAAAGTCTTCAAATTAAAAAAAAAACTCACTTATTGGTTTGACTAAATTGATGGTAATGATTAAAATAACTCAGCTCATTAAAACTACAGTGAGACAGCACAACACACCTAGGAGAATGACCAAGAGAAGAAACAGTGAGGCTGCCTGCCGCTCCAGGGGTGAGAACAAGACACCAGCTCAGTCATCACCGCTAATGAGACCATAAAGGAACACCACCACTCTTGAAATCAGTTTGATCGTGCCTTATAAAATATTTACCCAACCACATGGTCCAGAAATTGAGCTCATAGACATTTATTCCAGGGAAATGAAAATGATGTTTATGCAAAAACATGAACAGCATTGCTCATAATAGTTACTTTTATAATAGGTCCAAACTAGATGCAACCCAGGTGTGAATCAGTTAGTGAACTGTTAAACTATTATACATTCTTACCACAGATTATTGCTCAGATAAACAAAAGAGAAAACTTAATGCATACAACAAGTAGGAAAAAAATCTCTCAAGAATTGTGTCTACTGAGAAAAGAGAGCCCTCAAATTCACATTCAGTATCAATCCATTCAGACATTTTGAACTGACAAAATTACAGGACTGGAAAGGAGATTGCTGGTCACATGGAAATAAGAGAGGATTCTCTGGAGAAAAGTGAACTTAGCAACAAAAGACAAAATGAGCCCTTGGGAGATGCTGACACAGTACCATCCCTACAGACAACAGCACTCTGCTTGTAGAACTATGCCAACACCGAGGTGCCATCGCTGGAGCATAGTGGGTAAGATTGTAAGTATATGGAACTTATATGAATTATTTCTAGCAACTATTTGTGAATCTATACTTACTTCAAAATAAAAAGGTGTGATCATCGATTTTGAAAGGAGTGTGTGGACATTTTCTTCTTGCTCGCACAGTGGATGCGATCCTATTTTCAACTGTCAGTAGTTTTTTTTTTTAACTTTGCTTTAAATATTCCTTTTGAATGGTTTGGCAGTTCTACTTCTCATAATTTCAATTAGGCTGACGACTGAGAAATTTTGTAATACTAAATAATCTATATACATACATCTGAAATTGCATCATTGACAAGATTTTCAAATTTTCAAGTAGAAAAAATAATCTGATGGCGAAGAAGCATTTAGAGGGCACGTGTTACATGCATTCCGTGAAATTTAATGCAAAATGAAACTCAGGTTTTTATGAAAGAGATAGGCCAAGGTTTCATGGGAGCGGTCGGTGGGCTTCAGTCCATGAGCTTAAGATCTAACTTGTCTGATGTGCTAAAAAAATATACTCAGAATGACTACAAATACCAATTGATAGTCACTTTTTTTGAACCCTTTTTGAAAATTTCATAAAAGAAAAATACCTTATTTTTAAATTAGAGTATGAGAAGTCAACAAAGTTATCCTGGGACAAAAGTATGGTATGAAATATTAAAACAGATACATGTCGGTGATGATAACTCAGGATGCAACTTATTTTCTGTGAGATGTCTCCCAAATAGTTTGTGATGGGGAGAGTTCCACTTCCAAAGGAAAGTTTAATGGATCAGTGAACAGATGACTTTCTTCAATCAAATGTGAGTCTTTCAGTTTTCTCAATAGCCATGCATAATTTCAGTCTTCTCATCTGATCTCATTCCCATGTGTGACCCATCTTTGTCCCTCACTGACCTTGTTGACTCCAGTAGCCTTCATTCTCTATCGTCAACTCTCAGAGATCATTGAAGAGATGGTGGAAATATTGTAAAAGCCAGAATTGGTGGGTGACCACAAGGAAAGGGAGTTTTCCAGACAGCTGGGAAGTTATTCATAAGAACTCACAGCAATGACATGTGACAGTATGCATAAATACCATGTAACCTTAAGGCAGATAAAATCCCAGCATAGATTTTGGGTAGCCTTTGTGGTCAAGGCTATTTTTATACTTCTGTTGTACTAGTCAGATGAGGTTGTTGCTACAAGGAAAATGAGCCAAGGCTGGGCAGCCTGAACTGGTTGGCTTTCAAAACCTAGGGGAGAGGTGCCTAATTATGAGCTCAGCTGTTTGGGGAGAGATCCTAAAAACTACAGGAAGTAAATATTCTCTGTTCAGAACAATTGTGTGGTACAAGGTCACATTAGGAGAGACATCCTAAAATCTAAAATGAAACATTTTTTTTACTGAAACCAAAGAAATTCAGGTCTGTGATTGATCAAATTACACAGTATATACATCTGTGGACTTGGCGGGCAACCCTGCAGGAAGATGTGGATGACAAAATATTCCCTTACCAAACAAAGTTTACAGCAAGGAAGTCTCTTCTTTAAATGTAATCTGACATAACCCCAATATATAAACAAATAAAGGCAGCACTTTGCCCAGATAAACTTGCTTTTTAATTTTAATTCTTCAGTGATGCAATCAATGTCAATGGAACTGTTCTAAAAACTAAGAAGTAAAAATTATAGATCGTAGATTCTGTTGCACTTTAATATCCATGTTTCTTGCTGGTTTCACTTTCTTTTGTTTTGAGCTAAAAATCTTCAAAAGGTTGATTCTCTTCATTTTACAAGTGTTAATGCTTGCAAAATTATGGGTTCTGTTGTTTTGTTTTTAAAAAGCTTGACTTGAAGTCTTCAGAGCTTTCAATCAAACATGAAATCCTAAGAGAGATGTCAGATACTCTGGCTTCTATTCTTGTTATCTCTGGATTTTAGCAGCTACAAAATCCTTATTTTCTTTGGCTCTTTGATCTTTTTTTTGAAAAAAGTTTAAGTGATCGGAAATATGTCAACAATAACTTAACAAAGGTCCACATCCACACCACTGGAATTAAGAAGAATTAGCATTCTGTATCTATTACTTCAGATTTCTTTTTATATTTATTACCACTACATTACAGATACTTGAGGTTCTTTGTCAGCTCCAACATCAAAGACAACTACTGTTTAGAAATTACTTTTTTATGTTTCTAGTCATCTGTATTATATTTGTAATAATAATATAGAACTAAAATATAGAGTTCTTAACCTTCAGAGAAGATTGCTGGGATTCTTAAGAGATTCTGTTTTAGTGGTCTGATAATTTCCATTTCTTGCAAGTTCCCAGAAAATGATGATATCATTATTCTACACATCAGATAATCACTTATACATACTATTTCCTACTGTAAAAAAATTCTATGTTTCATTTCTTAATTCTTTTTTAAAATTTTACTTGTTTTCATTTTATGTGTACAAGTGTATTACTTGTGTATAGGTAGGTGCACCCATGTTGTATAAGGCTCACGGAGGTCAGAAGAGGGCATCTGATCCCCTAGAACTGGAGTTATAGACAGTTGTTAGCCTCCATGTGGGTGCTGGGAATTGAATCCAGGTCCTCTGCAAGAGCAGTCAAAGTTAACTGCTGAGCTATCTCTCCAGCTCCTAATTTATTATTTCTAAAAGCACCTTATACATAGCGTGCCACTTGCTTTTAATTCAAAATTATTTTTAAGGTCTATTCCTATGAGGACAAAACACTATATAGTTCAATAATGTTAACTACTATAGAACAGTTATACATCCATTTCTCTATTGTAGGTTATTCATGTTTTCCAAATTATTGCTGCTGTACATAAGGCTGAATGAGTATATCAGTGTATGTGTGTCATAGTGTATATATACCATGAAGCAAAATTTTCAAATACTGACACACATTATCGCATTTCTAGATATTATCAGGATAGTCTTTAAGGCAGTAGTTCCAAATTTTCATGCCCCCTATTAATCTATGAAGGTCCTCAGTTTCTTCCTCAACACTCCTCAATCACATCACATATTCCTTTTTCACAATTGATGAGAGTTATTAGTAGTTCATTAATGATTTAACATGCAATTTAAAAGGTTTAGGTGGGTCAACTTTTCAGCTTTCAGAGCTCGTTTTATGGAGAGTATATGCTCCAAATATTTTAAGCCATTATTTTGCATTAAAATATTTTTATTATTGGTTTTAAATGAGCTGGTTTTCTGTAAACTCCTTATGTATTCTGAGAGTTGTAAGTAGTAGGTATAGGCTACTATCCTAAAATACCTCTAAGAAAATTAATTTTTGAAAATAGAAGATGACTTACGTATGCCAGCATAGAAGGCACATGCTGTGAGCAGCTAGCAAGAACATGGAATAAAATTCAAAAGACCCGAAATTTAGGACCATGAGATGGTTCAGATGACAATATACTTACCATGAATCCTGATCTGAGCTCCATCCTCAGAACCCAAGTAAAAGTGGAGGTAAAGAGAGCCAACTCCACAAAGATACTTTCTAACATCTACACTTACATAAGTGCTGTTACACACCACCCCAGTCTGTCTGTCTGACTCTGTATCTCTCTCTCTCTCTCTCTCTCTCTCTCTTTCTCTCTCTCTCTCTCACACACACACACACAGACACACAGACACACACACACACGCACAAGCAGTAATAATAACAATAAGTATATATACCGAGTACTTTGAAATAAAATGAGCTTCCAAGAGTAGAGTCAATAATAAAAAAGAGTGACTTACTGGTAGATTTTCTTATGAATCTCAGAACATTATATGGAATAAAAGCAGGACACAAAAGAACACATTTCCTATGATTCTTCTTAGGAGAAACTGAAGTCTAGTGAGAGGGTGGCTACGTTCAGGTCTGTGCATATTGGCAAAGAGGACACCTAAGGGCCAGTTGGGGCTGTTAGGAATAAGTTTCTCTTCCTCGGTGTCATTTCCAGGTTGTATCCCAAGGTAAAAGTTCTGTGACTCTGTAAGATTAATTCTTTTCACTAAATTATTTCACAATGAACGAATTTGTGAAAATACAGAAACCTCTCCTCCTGAATGTGAGATGTGGGTGAAGAGAATTTCTAAGAGAAAGAAACGTTGAAACTTGTTTGCTTATAATAGAAAAATATGTGTTTGATAATGACTCCTTGCATTTTGAAGGTACTCACTACTGGAGTTAGAAAATAGTCTTTACTGCCCCAAAAAACATGAATTAGAAGTTCAGAAAGCAATGTAAAATAAATAGAAAATGTAAGGAGCACTGAGCAGAATAAAATCAATACTTCAGTTGTTTCCTTAGGTGAGAACAGGCTAAATTGTTGAAAGAAAAGAACAGATGATGGGATTCATTTACAAAGTACAATTTCACATTATTTACAGCATATAAAGATTTGGGGCAGAAACGTGACTAGGAAGGAAGTCAAGGGGTGAAAGAAGCCAAAAGACTGTGTGGAATGTGCAAATACTTTATGGAGAAATATTTACTGAACAGAAAAGAATTTGCATATATACTTGTACACAGATCTATGTATCAATATATATATATATATATATATATATAACCTAGATATATTTTTAATGATACTAATTTTCAAATACATCTTAAAATGTAAATATTTTGCTTTTACTTTTTATTTTTATTTATGTGCAATGTGTATGTCTGTGTGATTTTATGTTATGTTGTGGGTGGTACTTGCAGAGACCAGAGGAAGGTATCTGATTCCCTGGAGCTAGAGGTGATTGTTAGCAGCCTGATGTGGGTGCTGGATGCCGAATTTACATCTTCTGGAGGAGCAGGAAGAGTTTTTGACTGTGAAGCCATCTCTCCAACCCTTAAAAATATTTTTAAAAGAAAGTTTACAGTAAACAAAGTTACAACCTAATATTACTGTCTTCTGGTAAATATTTGATGACATTTAGTGGTTTAATTTATAATGAATGAAACAGATAATTATTTTAGACTGAATTTATTTTGTTTAGAGTTCATGTTACTTGTTTGATCAGAATGGATATAGAATTTTTTTTGCAAAAATTATAAGATCATTTTGCAAAAATTCAGATGGTGAGCCACAATAACAGCTTTTAAGTCCTGTCACAAGGTAACTTGGCTTTCTCTTAAGAATCTGAAAACACAATGAGCAATGCCCTCCAGTTTCCAAGGGTCAGCATGCCCATCAATCCTTCTTGCTAGAAATGTAGCAAGGAATAGTTGTGGATTGGGAAACAGCTAGAAAGATCTTGTGGAGAATTAACAATGTCTGTTTTGGCTCCTGTGCACTGTAGAGCTGCATAGTAATATTTTGATGTTGACATATGAAAACCTTCCACTTACATCTCAAATTTTCATTTCATAAATCCTATGTTTAATAACAAATTAATCTCTGGCTTAAATAACTACTTTATCACAAAAGGATAATGTATATTAAAATATGAGACATGACAACCTGGGTGAATATACAGTAAATAAAAAAAATTGCCTAAAGTACGGAGCATGGTACATATTCTCTTATTACTGTAGTCAGCTGGGATTTCACAGTAGGATTGCTGAGCCAGTGTTAGCTAGGGCCTCGGTTTTGTCTAACAGAACTTGTTTTCCTCGTTCTGTGTGTTTGAACTCACATAAATGTAAGTAAATGGACATGTACTGTCCTGCAATCACAAAATGTCAGTGCAGAATAGCAAACTCTTATATCCATAACACATTTCTCCAAATCACAGATACCTAAGGAGCCTTTACAAATTCAGGAGATGCTTTAATTAAACTTAGACAGTAGGAAGTCTTATTTAGAGTTGCACAAAAATGAGCTTTTCACTAAATGACACTTGTAATCCTAAGTGCAGTTATTTTTTTAATATGTGTAGTTTTCTTTCAACATCTAAAAAATTTTTTTTAAATAATTGAAAGTAAATTTTGAATTATATTATTGGGAAGTCAGACATACCTCTAAAGAATGATTAAGGAATTTAAAGAAGTTTCAAACTAAGCATCTAGGCACTCCTTTTAATTTTCTGACTCTTTGAATCCATGTTTCAGTTGAGCAGTGGATACTAATATCATTATTATATTGATTATTCAGGACCACACGAAACTTAGAAGTAAGGCTGACCTATCACAAAGTCAGGAAACACATAATCCAGCCCCTTGGTGGTCAGTCAGTTCTCATTCTCCTTAGTTAAATATAGTGACAAGGACATCTCAGGGAACATCTGACACTGGTGGAAATGTATGAATCTCATTTGTTATCCTAGATAAAACCGTCTTAGGAGCAATCACAAGGAGAATGTAAGACAGTTTTATGCAGGATCTTGAAGTGGTTATTTTCTCACAGAAATTTCCCTTGGTGCTTTTTTTGAATTATGGAGATTTTTTATCAATATTCTACAATTCAGAATAAAATCATTCATTTTATATAGATACTGTTTCATCAGTGCTGTTTGAGTACAAAAGTCCCTAAAGAAAAAGACAAGATGGAAACTCTATGAGAAGAGTAAGTCTCCTTATTAAATAAAAACAGCTATATTGAGCTATGATATGCAAACAAAAGATCATATTGAAATTTGATATATTTTCACATGTGTGTAAATCCATGAAATTGTTATCAACATCAGGATAATAAACACAGCCATCACGCTGCTGTTTTACTGTTCATGTCATATGTCTTTTTGTTCTGACTTTTTATTTTTTTGTTATTGACTTTAAATAATTTGCTTGTAATGTACCTTGTTTAATTATCATTGGATTTGATTTCTTTGAGTTACTTATATCTGGATATTTTTGTTGAATAATGTATTCTTAGCCATATGAGTATCCACTGCTCAACTGAAACATGGATTCAAATAGTCAGAAAATTAAAAGGAGTCCCTAGATGCTTAGTCTGAAACTTCTTTAAATTCCTTAATCATTCTTTAGAGGTATGTCTGACTTCCCAATAATCTATTTCAAAATTTACTTTCAATTATTTTAAAAACATTTTTAAATGTTGAAAGAAAACTACCTATATATTAACTGCACCTCAGATTACAAGAGTCATGTCTAATTCTATCCAGTGTAGTCTTTCTTCTCACACATTATGTTTTAGTATCTAGATGTTGCTTCACACACCAAACAGGCTGCTGAGTCCTCAGTGGATATAGAGCATTTTGCTTGTTTCTCAACTTTTCTGTACAGTGAGTTCTTTGTCCTGTGAGTTCTAATTAGCAGGTCTCCCAAGACTTTCATTTCTGACTTAGTCACATTTGGTTATTTGTTCCTGTGCCATGAACTGAAAACCCTCAAGACAGCTGGGCTACCCCTACTTGGGTCCTAGTTTTCAGGGAACACTGTCCTCTGTTGCCTAATACTCAATTTCTTTAAACACTTTCCATATATTTTATTATTTTAAAATAATAAAATCTAGCCTCTATTTTAACATACTCCACTGGACCAGAAATGGAACTCCAAATCCCTCATCACTGTTCTTTGAGAGAGGCTAGTTTGGGAAATACCATCCCTGTCATGTGCTTGAAAACTTGTCACAACAGTAGCTGATGCAACACAATAATGACACCACAATAAATAAATGATTAAATTTAAATAATTTAATGACCACATGTTCATTAAAGTGGTCAAAATGTCTACTCACAATTTGGTACTTCAATTTTACCTGGCTCTTTTCAATAGGACTTCATAGCTCCTTCTGCTACAGGATGGACTCTACTCTATGTCCCTCTCCTTGTGTCAGGGTCACCTTCTCTTTTGTTTGCATCAATTGAATGTGGCAAAGACAGTGCTGAGGATGGTTCTACACCTAGATTTCAAGAGGTTTTGGTGATTGTGCTCTTTCTGTGAAGTCTGGAACAGGGAGAGTGCAATAGTCACTTAGAAACTGTTTTTGCATTCACTTCTCTCCTGGGCTCAGGACGAAAGCGTGGCATCACTACCTTCATTGTGTATGGGTCAGCCTGTTTCACTTTAGATGAAAGCCTAGAGATAATGATGCTTAACCTTTCTTCTTGAGTCACATAAGTTTTAGGAACAACAGAACATCCCCGGGCAGACCAGCCCCTAGACCAGCCTAATACCATTTTACAGCAATATGTAGGGATTTTGGACATGATGAATAGCCACCTATACTATATGTAGAACTGGCCTAAGAACAAATTGTATATATCAGGCTCTTGAAAGTTTAAAATTCATGTAACGATTCCCTCACTTCTTTATTAAGATGACCATTAAGTTCCTGCCTTCTGAACGCTTTTGAAATTTTACAGTTTTTGTTGCACATGCTTCATTTTAAGAATTTGTAAAACTCAGTTTGTACACATTGCTCAGAAATATTTGTTATGAAACTACTATAATTCAAGGGGAATTTTAGAAAACTCTAGGGAAAACTATGCAAGTTCACCAGGCTGGTAAGATGTGTGGGACTGGGCGCTGGAGTCTTGCCAACATGGTCTCCAGAGATAGGAAGTCTTTCCAAGGAGAATGACCTTGGCAGGCAATCAGAGTGAGCCTTGTCTATGCAGGTGGCAATCTAGTGGGTTTTATGCAGAAAGGTTGATCCATTTAGTATTTCACTGAATAGAATATTTGAAGGCAACATAATAATATTTTAAAGAGAAAATTGCCTGGCAATTTTGTAGTCTTTTTAAAGAATGAGAGGGCAGGAAGAACCTGTTTATAGGAATTACTTGTTTTTTTTTTTTTAATTTCTGAAAGAATAGCATTAGCCTTTGGGGTGACTGATTGGGAGAGGCATTAGGGAACTTAGAACTTATTGGGAAACTTATTTGGGGGTCATTGAAATGACACGTGAATATGTAAAAAATCCTTAAGATTCAAGATCTATGAACTTTACTATATAAATGATATTCTCAAAAACAAAAATTATTTTTAAAAGTTTCTGAGAATAGAGTGTGTTGGACTGGAAAGGAATTTCAGTGTTCTTTTATTAGGTCTGCAGAGTGAGATACCACAGCTGTATTTCTGGTCTTGATTGAGTGTGTTTGTTAAATATATAGCAAGCCAAAATAAAAGAACAAATAGTAAGAGATGGGTGGATGGATGGATGGATGGATGGATGGATGGATGGATGAACAAAACATCATCATACCAGATACTCAAAATACTCCTTAAAAGCTGAAGAAGTTACGGCAGTCAGACGAAGTTCCTGATTGAGCTTTTTCTTCATGAGGGAGCTTTTCATGACAAAATGTCTAGCTTTTCTTTTCCATTGTAAAATATTTTGTATTATGTAATAAATAATATCAACATATGCTGGAAATAGTTTATACCTTCTAGGTGTTTTAAGAACATGACGTTTTTACTCTTGGCTACTTTGCTGATCTCATCTCCTTGTCACTGAGTTATTGGGGTATCCCATCTCCACATAAAGGCTAAAGGCAGCCATTTAAAAAGTATAATGTTAATAGATACTGTGTTTCTAATTAGTAAAGACACTAAAATGAAGGAAAGTCCTTTGAAAGTTCTTATACATGTTTTTACAGGCTGAGCATCCCTATTTTGAAACCCGAAATCCAAAAGGTCAGCATTTGAAACATTTTGTGGACAGACATGATCATGCCACAAGTAAAAAATTTCATTCTGTGAAACGGTTTCATGCACAGAATTATTAAAAATCTTCTATAAAACTGTCTCCAGGATCCATAATGTATATATGTAACATAAGTGGATTCTATCTTTAGATTTACCCCAGACCTAAGAAATCTCATTATGCACAAGCAAATATTTCAACAATTGGAAAATGCTGACATGTGAAACAGTTCTGGTCCCAAACATTTCCGGTAAGGTATGTCCATTATGTAGTGACACATGGGAGGATTAACGATGCGTCAGAGGTGAAATCCTAGCTCATTATCTGTAGAACTACTAGTAAGGACAGATCAGATAAAGCTATGAGTGAATTTCTTCTTCTAAGGAATCACTTAAAGCAAGTTGAGAATCAGAAATTATTGTTAATGTCTGAGTTTGATATCATAGGGACAGTCATGTCTTCTAATTAAAGACCCTGTATGTCTGCTGAGGTATGCACTCATGTGGAGGGAAACTGATTCACAAATATCTTTGTATCTGATTCTTATAATAGTTGTATTATAAATATCCTGGATTTTCTTCTCAGCAGTTTAAGCAGAGAACAGAGGAAGTAAATGAAAATTGACATTTTCTAACCCTCACATTTAAGAACAAAATCTCAACTTGAACTCATATTCTCCTCATCCCAACTTCTTTCCAGTGATATAGAGCATCAAATTCATATTTTCCCTGTGTAAAATTTTAGTCCTAGAGTTGGGCAAATGTGGGTATTCCGTTTTAGTTCTTGTGAGAGTTATATACAACAAAGTTGATGACTGTGAAATCAAGAACAGGAAGAAATAGGTTGGATATTTTTGGGGGGCACACACTTATTCCAGCATTTGGGAGACTGAGGGAAGAATATCATTCATTTTACCCAACCTGAATCTATATGACAAGGCTCTGTTTCAGTCAACAACTCAGCCAACCAACCAACCAACCAAATAAGTAAACAAAATATGGGAAAGCACACTAGTAGTGATCTTTTTCTGTGTCTTTATCAGAATCTTTGGGTTTCTTCTGAAGGGAATTGATGTTTCCTTATCAATCATCCTGCTAATCAATCATTCAAGTAAACCTTTAGCTCTTCCTTTTCTCTATGAATAAAATTGATTAAGAAATGAAATCAATTTTAATCAGAAGCCTGTGAACCATGTCTGGGATTTGGGATTTGCTCTCTATAAAACTCATAGTTTCATGTGACATTTGTATCTCCATGTTTTTCCTATAAATATAAGGACAACTTGAGTAATATCAGTGTCCACAGAATTATGGAAAGGATGATATGTGGGTATAGTTTTTTTTTTTTTTGAGAAAACACCAACCTGTGAGAGGTAGAAAGGAAGAGAGTTCCCCTCTTGCCTGAGTCCACCTTGGGTTTCTCTGAAGATACCTGAAAGAATGAGCATCAGCCAAATTGTTGTTCCCACCCAAGACATGGTTCTCACACAGGACTGAGGTAGAACTCTCACAGTTGCTTCAGTGACTCCAGTTCATTATTTTCCAGAAACAGAATCACCTTTTTGCTATTATTTTGAAACACTGATTACTTGAGGCCTAGCCCTACCAACTCAGAATCTGCCTAAATATTTCTACTTACAGGAGAGTGCCAAACTACTTATACTGAGTATGTTTTATTTTGCTCAGTCCTGGAAAAAATAGGGTTCATATAGAAAATGAATGAAACTTTGGAGATTGATGACCACAACGTCATTTGCTTAAAATTACAGGCATTTATCTTCTCACAGATTTGGTGTCTTCTGGATGTGTCAATCTTAAGCATCTCCTTCCTTCTTCAGGGCTACTAAGGGAGCAAAGAATAAGATCCTCCCCTCAAGATACATAACCTAATCACCCCATCTTCTCTACAAGGGAATATCCACTCATTCTTTGCACTATGGTATGATAGTTACTGGTTTTGGCAATGGGATGTGGAAATATCATTTGAGGAACCACCATTCAGCATTTAATGATTTTGAATTACAATTTAACTTTATTGTCTCTTACTCTGGATCCTGGACTGACTTGACCTAGTCTTGGTGTTTGCAGACTGTAGTAAAATTTTGGCTGGAAGAATTCACATTTTAGATGGAGCTGCATTTCCATTGTTACTGCTGAATCATGTCTGAGTTCATCTCCTCTGCCATTATCTTCAAACTTCAGTGAAGTCTGATTAAAATGACAGCCTGTATACTGTGCATTTCAAGAATTAAGATAAAACAGTGCCAATGCTTGAGTCAAAGACATAATTCATAGACACAGCTGGGTGTCAGATAACTACACAAGATATCAATCAAAGGGTCTGATATGTGAGTATGAGGAACTATGGCAAAAAGGAAACTGATAGGATGCAAGAATATGATGTGGTTGAATACGTGTGTTACAGTGTCATGGAAAACTCTGGAACATAACCAGGGCATTTTGGGATAGGAAGCTGAGCAGTACTTTCTCAGCAAGTACTCATGAAATTCAAGGATTTAGCTACAGTGGTCCCTGTGGCCTTTTAGGACATTGAGTCGTGATTCATAAATTAGCATAAATCATACTTGTTATTTGGGGAGAGGTGATGATTTTCCATGCAGGGAAAATTTTACCTTTGGTTCATTTCAACTACCATGTATTATATACATTAAAGCATTGATACCAGTGCTCAAAAACAGAGGTGTATTATTTGAAATAATACAGCTTAATTTTTCATTTGTTTGTTTGATTTTATGTGCCACTTGAACAACTATGCACATTCTGTTTCCTTTGTAGGAAAAAAAAGCATACTATAGTTTTGCAATCAACAACAGTAGGCTTGGAAGATATGGACAAATCTTGCTGTCCATTCATTCAGAGCAACTGCAGGCATGTCAAATGCAAAAATTGAATGGTAATGTTACTAGGAAATTGGAACAGAAAGCAGCCAATGATGCTATGTAAAATATAAGAAGGATGAAAAGGCAATTTAAATGCGGAATTTTCTCAGTGAATAATTTGGTAAGAATCATTGGCTTCCCATAAGTCCAGAATATACAGAAAGATTGAAGGAAACGGGTAAGAAATAAGAAGAGACTGTAATTAGTGAGACAGGGTCCTTTATTTAGATATTGTCATGATGTCATTTTTCAGGCTTATGGGTCATAACTGAAGAAATGTTAATGGAAATTGGCAATCAGATACATCAATATTTGCTGTCTCAAAAAGACCACCAGAAGTTAGGAAACAATAATTCTAGCCACAACTCTCAAGAACACCATCCATACTCTCTCATGGTTGAAATGTATAGCATTGTATTGTAATATCTTTGCTGAGTTAATCCAAGAGTATGAGGTTCCTCTATTAAATAATTTCCAAATCAGTATATGCCACGGTATATAAATGGCCAGGGAATATTATTTTCACTTGGAGGGTGTTATAATAGGGGAATGTTCTTGATTTTGAGACTATCCTTGGAAAAGTTCATGCAAGCATCACCTACCACTGCAGTAGTCAGTGATTCAGAAAAATGAAGGAAGTGTTAGAGGAAGAAGCAATGTTTACTAATTAACTATTATGTGCTAAGTATATTGTATCACAATATGAATAATCAGTCACAACTATTTCCTATTTTTATTTACCAAGAGATCAAGAGAGGATAGATTAAAACCTAAGATAGATGAGAGATTTGAATAATGTCAGATAGATACTAAATATAGAATCATGGTTTCAATGTTAGTCTTTATGACTTTATTCATCCTTTTAACAGCATCATGTTGCCAAAAAAACTGACTGCTTGGATGAGTACATTTTTAATTTAATGTGATGGTCACTTATATTTGTGTGTTGCTTTTCTGAAAATTCCTCACGATGATAGACTTGTGAGGACATCCTTACTTAAAATATTATCATATATTAAAATATGTCACATATACATATTAGCACACATATATGAATATATGTGCAATATATAAAAATATATTCTTGGGTTTTTAACTCTTACAGAAACTTTTATAGCAGCTCTGTTTTCAGTTGTCTTAATTGGAAGCTATCATAATATTGTTCCTTAATAAAATGGATAATCTCTACAATACACAGACAATGGAATATTATTTATTGCTAAATATAAATGAACCATAAAGGAATAAAAATCCACCAGGAAACATAGATGGGTATTGCTAAATTAAGAAGCCAAATTAGCATGTTCACATGGTACATGATTCCAACTATATGGCATTTTGAGAAATAAAAGTCAGGGATATAGAAAAAAGATTGGTAGCTCAGACAATAAAGAGTCTCTGAATGACAGCTTCATCTTTACTGGTTAGTTTTTACACTATGCAAGGTGCTCTACATGCTACTGGAAGAGAAAAGTAATCATCATCCTTACCCAGTTTTGAATCTTGTGAGCTATAATAATGACTGGTAAACCAAGATATGCCCTCTGGTGCAATGTTGGCACACATGTTGTAGGACTAACCAACAAATGTCTGATTGGATTTAAGGTGCACTTCACAAGATAGAGCCCATACCTAGCAATGTTATCAATGCCAAGGACCAGTGACTAGAAAGTCTATAGGTCATAGGGGAGAAACTACTACTATTATTCTGCAAAGTAGACAGTTTTAAACTGACTCGTACTGGCTTTCTGTTATACCCATAGATTAGTACATTCTCAACTGTCACAAGATGTGCTGGACAGCTTTATTTGTCAACTTGACACACATAGAAATAGGAAACCACATTTGAGGAATTTCCTCTATTGGATTAGCCTGTGGGCGTGTCTGTGAAGCATGCTCTTAATTGTTGAGTGATGTGGGAGGTCTCAGTCTATGGTATGGGGTGCTCCCGCTCTCCTGGGCAGGTGGTCCTAGGTTATATCAGAAATCAGACTGAACACTGTCAGAGGAACAAGCCAGTAAATGAAATTCCTCCATGGTCTGTGTTTCATCTCCTGCCTCCAGGTTCCTGCTCTCAGTTCCTTTCCTGACTTCTTTCAGTGACAAACTGTGACCTGGGAGATGATAAATGCTTTCTTTTCTCCCCAGGTTGTTTGTGGTCTGTGTTTTTATCACAGAAATAGAAAGAAACTAGAACAACAGAGAAGCTTCTACCTGCAGCAGATAGCAATTAACATAGAGACCCACAACTGGCCAATGTAAAGAGAAGAGACTGCAGAGTGCTGAGCCCCAAATAGCACAGCTAGATCACATCCTCTTCTCCTATGGCTCAGGGAACATTATAGAAGAGAGGGCAGAAAGACTGTAATAATTCTGTAATAGCCAGAAGTGGCAGATGGATACCAAGAAACCCTGTTGTCTGGGCACAAGAAGGCAATTACACTGAACCCACTGAACTTGCGTCAGCATGTAGAAGACATGTGCAAGCCCATCCAGAAAACACCCTTCATGGATGCAGAAGGTGGACAAGATGCCTCAGCCCTAGCTGAGACTCTACTGGAAAATGATAGATTCTGGGATAGGAAGAATCTGTTTTCTTTAAGGGTATGACACCTTGTAGGTTGAACAGACTGCAAGGATTGGTCGCACACCCAAAAGATTTGGGAGAACATAAATTACTCAGTGGACCTCCAAAATTGGATTGATTTTTAAATTAACTAAATTACATACTACAGTAAAACCGATTTGTGAGGCAGGCACCCTTAGGAAGGAGCAAATTCCCATATAAACTGGTATTCAAAGTGCACTTTCTTATGTCTGCAGCTAAAACATTTTGGGAAAAGGAGTCTCTGAGGAGTTTCTTGTGTTTAATTTGTGGCACACACTTTGAAATGAGTTAACAAAAGTATGCCAGCCACCCCAAAAGAAGTCCTTCTTCTTAGTAATCTCATCAGGAAGTGATTTGTCTGCAAGGCTATGCTCCTCCTGATGGCTAAGGTTACTGAAGTTTTAGGACAATGAGGAGAGATTTTCTGATGACCTTCCAGGCATCTGAAATAGGAAACTGACAGCTGACAGTAAAATATCACAATTATTTTTATCTTTTTCCTTCATCCTTGAACATGGGGAGATGGGTTAGATAGCACTAGTTTTAGACAGGTACTCCCTGAATGATTAATATGCCTATGTGCAGAATTAATCAGGAGTCTGACCCAAAGAAAAGAAAACCTGAAAAATGAAGGATGACATGCCAGGCTTTTATCTTGCCCTTTGGTAGCTCGTGGGCCCCAGTGAGGAGTGCCTCTCAGCAAAAACTCTTTCTATGCACCTCTCTGAGACGGGGTATAGGAATTAGAATCTCCATAGGAAATGTTATGATGGGAATGAAAATGGTCTACTCTGAGAGACCAAGGCCTCTGGCATAAGGAGAAAGGCTCATCTCAGAGAAGAGGATCATTTCCTAGTCAAGGTTTCAGGCCCACAGCTGAATCTACACATTAGCAACTTCCTACTTCTTGTGTTTCATCTTCTGTGTAAACTGGAACACTCCAATGAGAAGAACAGATGAAGAGGAAGAATTTTTCTCTACACATTTCTGCCCAAGACTATAATTAAATCCATTTTTCTATATATAGTCTCTCTGTCTGTCTAGCTATTTACCTATCTTTCTATCTTCTATCTACAGTAATTTCTCTTAATGAAGGGTAGGCCTTTGGACCCAGAGCTAGGCCCAATGCCCAAAAAAGGTCCAATGAAATTTCTACCAGGGAAAACAAAGATTACCCTCTAAAAGCAACTCTAGACCCTATGTCCCTGTGTTGAGAGAACTGTTCTTGGCAAACATGAACCAACTTTTACTCACCCCAAATAGGGCACCAACAATATATAAAAGGAGTAATTCCATTCAAGATCAGCTTGGTGAACCACTGGCTTTAATTGGGGTTACTTAAAGGAGCATGGTAGAAGATTGCCTAAAGAAACATGGGCAACTTCAGGATGGGTGATGATCTTCCTCCAAACTACATGATGGAGTTGTTCCTTCATTAACCTTCATCTTGATGAGACCATGTACAATTAGCACAGACATATACTGTTGGGAAGAATGCCCAGGAGAGAGGAAGTGTCTGAAGTCTCAGGTGAGGTTCTACTGACGCTTCCCGTTCCTTCTTCTATGACAGAATATCAACAGCTAGATCTTGCTGAGGTATTCGATAGGTAGCGGCTGATAGAACCTCTGTTTACCCACTGCATAGGCTTTCTTCTTTTATTCTGCTGCGCTTTTTTAGCCTAGCTCATTGCTACTCTGGAAATGTATTCGTCTTTCTTGAAAATGCTGTAGAAGCTAGCATCTGAAGCCCCTCCTTGAGGACTGGTCATTCTCCATGTACCTATCTCTGATGGCTATATGAAATATGCATGCTGATAAATTCCTGTTTGCTATCCTCTGGTTAATCTGCCTGTTTTTGCAATAGGTTCCTTACCACTAAGAGCTTAGGAGGCCTAACAAGTGACTAACATGATTTGTAGTGGAATTTTAAATTTATTCTTTTTCCCCTACAAACTTGAACATTTCAGTCTATGAAACAAACTGACAGATGACTAAGAAAAAAATTAATTTTTGGAAATGCAGAAGGTACATACAGAGTACGAGACTAAAATAAAGGACAAGATTGCAGAGAACTCAACAAGGACACTAGACCTCAGGCTTTTATGGGGTGGGAAGGGTATGTGGCAGGCTAAGGGAAGTAGGGACGAGAGATAGATTCTGAGCAGGGATTTGCTAGTCAACAGACAAAGTCTCCCATGGGAGAGTTACTTAGGGAACTTGGTCTGGGCCAGGTGTCAGGCTATCAATCTCTTCTTCCTATGACAAGATGTTTTCTGAGCAAAAAGAAGGATATGAGGCAGAAAAGACTGTTTATATCCCCTGATCGTTTACTTCTGCAATACGGATTTCCTTTACATATGCAAATTTCCTTTCCAAAAGTGCAGCCTTCCAGAACCATACTTATATCTTTAGTAGTCTGTAGTTTCTCTGAATAACCAACTCTAAATATGCCAAAAAAATATTTCTGGAGTAGGATGATTCTCCCTCAGCCTCTACACCCATCTTTTATTAGCTGGCAGTGAGATTTCTGTATCTGCTTTTTCACTATCCTCTGGGCTGACTAAGCTTATCTTACTTAATCCAGGTGTTAAATATGATCTTTCTGCTCAAGAAATGACAAGCATCTTCAGTACACTATACAGACAATGGCTGATGGGACGCCATCCAACCAGGGGCTGCACCAGAGTTGCAGTCTGCAGTGGGAAGTGCTCTACCAGCTGCCCGTGGGTGTGAGAGGAGGCCAAATCCAGAGCAGAACTGCAAAATGTTCCCCAATATCTATAAATAATGCATAAAAATAAAAAGTTGTTGCTCTTCCCAAATATTCAGGAATTCTGGAAGCACTAGGACAAGATTTCAGTGTAGTAACAGCAGCAGTGGATCTAAGGAAACTCCTTCGTTTCTACACAGAGACGAAGGTCCACACATTGCTAATGAGTCCATTTTTATTGTTGTTGTTAAATGTAAATCTGACCTGAATGCTTTTAAAGTTGAGAACCTTAAAAAAAATCCTGTGACCAGACTTGCATAGCTTTGGGGGAAAATATTTTAATTACCTTTAAATCACAGCATGCTACAGACTCTCTGGACTACAGCTAGCAACCAAACTGATGCCAGAGAAATAGTTAAATGAAAGCTTTAGGAAGCTTCCTTGATTGTTACTAATAAAGTAGATTTATTTTAATTAATGTCTGATGTCACAAACATATCAGTTTTTTTTACCCAATAATATCTTCTTAAGCTTAAGAATCAAATCAGAATGAGAGGTGCTAACAGGCAATAAAACTATCTGGAAACAGAACTGGCTCTCTCTTGTTTGGTGCAGGAAGATAATTAGCATAAAACCTGTAACCAAGGAGGAGCAGACAAAGGAATCTACAGATCTACCGTACAAAGGACCTCCTTGGGATCCAGAGACCTTAGCACCCTGAAGGGTCAAATCATTTCATTACAATTCTGATAATTGCTGAAAGGGATCTCCTGAGACAAGCAGTGCATGTAGTATACATGAAAAGGACATGTTTCTAGAGAGAGACTGGAAGAGCGGAGGGCCAGACTTACTGGTGTGGGGAAGCACCTTGCCAATCAATGAAGATCTTACATTTTAATTTAAAGCTTTCTTAAAAGTCTTTGAACTTGTTAATGTAGAAACTACTGAGAACTGGTAGGATTCACCTAGGTTCTCCACAGTGATGTTTGGCTATGTCTGAGTCAGACATAGCCAGACACAAGGCCTCTGTAAGCGAAAGTTTCAGTGTCCTCTCTTTGTTGTATAAACCGGGGAGCAAAAACTTCTGCAGAACGGTGTGACCTCAGAAGACTCTGGAACATCTGCAATCTGGGAAAAACTAACAGGCTTTATATGTACTGATGGGAAAGGGCCACTCAGCACCTGGTGATAACACTGCATTCAACCAAGGGAAATTAAATTCTAACAGGATTAAAGGAGTCAGCTGCTAATACATGGGAGCATGATTTCCCCCAAGCCGAAATGCACACTGAAAGCCCGTCTTCTGTGGAAGAAGCCACTAAGAAGATGACACAAATGCATTAAGGAAGGAGGAAGTTTAAAATATGTTCAGAAAGTCTAGCTTTTCGTTCTGCTATGGCAACGCAGATTAGGGCTAAATCGCCTCCGATTCATTGCTCTGCTTTCCAACAGTCAATGCAAAAACATGCATCCATATGACATTGTGGAAGCACCTGAAATTATGTCAAGGCTGTGTGTGATATCACCACACACACACACACACACACACACACACACACACACACACACACCCCACCTCTTCACACTAAAACAGTGGAAGGCCTATGCCAGAAAACAAAAGTTGGAAATCATCAATTCATTTCCTTCTCCTCCAAATCAACCTTCAGTATTTTGTTATTGTGCATCAGAAAACTGGAGGCTCCTGTCTGGATTTCTGTACTTCCAAAGTTATTTGTATTTAATTCAATAAACCCACAGTTTATGTAAACCACAGGTCAACTCTCCCCTAATAGCAGTCCCAAAGACCTGTCTTATCCCCAAATTGTTCTCTGTCCCTCAGCAGATGCACACTATTGCTTTACAGGTAATCTCACTTTCTCAGATTGCTTCCAACCTTAATGGTAAAGTTAGAAGAAGACCTCAGTCTGCTCTTCCTTCCAAGTTGCTTCTGTTGCCTTGTTAACATCCATCCTAGGCAAGCTGAAGCACTAGCTTTTCAAAAACAGAGCAAAGACTGGTGAAGGGCCCAGGCTAAAGGGAAGGTCTGTACTGCAGGTAGTCCCTGTCTTTGCTGAAGCTTGCATTTCCCTGGGGACAGTAGCCTCCAAGAGGCTTATTGGTGTGCTCATTTCCAGTAGTTCTTGAGCAGGGAAGGAAATGGGTCTCTGTTGTACACTGATGGAATTAACGGCCCAATACCTCATCCCTACCAGTATCTAAATTTACACTTTGCACTATGACAGTGTCTACCTCCCCTGACTCTAAGCCAAATGATGTGACTCATTTAGGTGTAAGTAAATATAGCGCAAAGTGAGTTAGAAAGAATGCACTTGGGTTTCTTTCCCTTATGTCTCCGTCTATGCATAACTCACTGGGGTGAAACTGCTGGAAGAAGGCAAAAAGAGGATCCAGTTCAGTCGCTTATCCAAGACCATCCTGAACTACCCAAGAGTCAGTGACACCCACTCGATAAAGAGCCTGCCAAGGCCCTCCTCTTCTGCAACCTCTAAGCCTTTGTTTTATTGTGGATATCTTACTTTCCTTTATGAACCTGGACCTCAGAACCATAAGAAAACTTGAAAAGTCTTCCTAATAAGAAGAAGGACTTCTGAGTGTGCTCAGGGTTAGCACAACCATACCTCTAGTTGCATCTGGGCATTTTTCTTGCTAAATTACTATGTGTAATAAAAAATTATTTGACTCAGTAATTACATATTCACTTTGCATCTTAGGTAAGTCCCCAGAATTGTTAAATGTTAAATGTGTTCTTAAATGTGATAGACTCATTTTTGTTACTCTTTGGAGGATTGAGAAATGAGATGATCCAAGAAACACTATATTTTTAGGACTATTTTGGCACAAATTGTTCTGAAAGTATCAAGGGGAAGATATATGAAGTTCTTTTAAACCTTGCTTGATCATCTTTATGATAATAACCGATTGTGTGACAGCATTTAATCTGAAATTTTTAGGAGATCACTCTTTGTATCTTTACTTACATAAAATTAAAGAAAAATGGTTCTAGTTTAAAATGTTGTTAATGATTTTGAGAAACTGTTAAGATTAAGACCAGGGCTTCAAGTATGATAAATCCCTTCTCTACCACTAAGACACATTCCAACCCCTCCAATTCTAGAATTTGGGTCAAGCTATGTTAAAACAAATTCGTTTATATATCTTCATAAGAGACATACCAACAGAGACAAGGTTGGTTATAAGAAATAAAAATAGTTAAAACAAGAAAAAATCCAAGTTTTACCTACCTAATAAAGTATGCATTTGTAAAAATATAGTTGTAAAAGATCGAAGAACAATGTAAAAGAAAAACTGAAATATTTAGAGTATCATTATAGTTTTGGAAAAGGAAGATTATAAAATAAGTTATAACAAGCTTAGGTATTTTGATTAAATTAAAATTAAGAACTTCTGGTGATCAAAGAAATGTTACTGGATCTCCAGACAATAGGCTAGATCTGAGTTTAAGCCCTTATCCTCATTAGAATTATACATATATGTGTTAATGCAAAGAAAAAGGTGTATTTTTATGTTGTTCACTTTTTTTGTTTTTATGGAACAGAATTACAAAGTTATGTAGTAACAGAGTTACAGAGTTTAGATGTTGCCTAGCCTGGACTTGTAGTAGCAATCCTCCTGACTCTGCCTCCCCAGTGCTCCGGTACTGAGATCACAGGCATATATCACTGTTCACAGCTATTTATAGTTTGCGCTCAATCTAGGGAGAGCAAAATTCTCTGTGTTTGCCTTGCCCATAGGAGTATTACAACTTAAAGAAAAGACAGAACAAAAGTCAGAAACTATACATGTACTTTGATTTGCCTGTGGATCTCAGTCATAGGAACTCAGAGAAAAACCTTTCTTCAGGAGCCAGGAGCCAAGACTTTTGGGTTACATCACTTTCATATCTAGTGTCCCTATGATCCCTGCTATAATTCTATAAGGAAAATAAGCACACATTACAAACTGGCATAAATATTTGTAATAAATATCATATCTGGCCCATTAATGAAAGGACAATACAATGAATTATAATATCTTTATAAAATAGAAAATAAGACAGCAATGAAATGAAGTCCAGTTTTGCCAAAAATAGATGAAATAAAAGATATGAATAATATGAGTGTAAAGGTACCAGAGAAACTATGTACAACATGGTACTATTTCACTAATTTCAACAGTAAGGGATACTTGGGAATTACATACACACTAAAAAACTGAAGATCTATTGACAATTAATAAGCGCTGGGAAAGGGAGAGTTTGTTTTCCTTACTGGTGTAATGCCCTATAGGTTGAGCAGACTTCAAGGAATACACCCACACCCAAGAGCATTTAGGAAACATAAATCAGACTCTATTTGTCTTTTAAAAAGACAAATAGACAAATAAGAAGACATGAAATTGGGGTGGGGGAAATTAAGATGGAGTGGAGATGGGGTAGAGATCTGAATATGATCAAAATACATTGTATGGAATTCTCAATTTTTTTTAATATCAGGTAATGATAAAAGCAAATTTTCAAATAATGTTGTGTTTTAATTGTTGATGGAGGGAGACAGAGTGCAGGAAGGGAGGAGGAAAGGAGGGGACAGATAGATACTAAAGAGAGAATGAGAGACATGAGAAGGAGGAGAGGGAATAGATCACTTAACAAATGCTAAGTTTCAATATGATAAATAATACATTTGGCTCATCCTTCTGCTGTACTTGCTTTCCTAAAATGATAAGGGACAACTCAAGTTGGATTAGAAGCATTTTTGGCATTTGCTATTCTGAATGTATTTTCCATCTTGAAGTCACTGAGCGTGAAGCCAGGAGCAATTACTTTTCAAGTGGATCTACTGTCATCGTCTTACAAGGTGTCATTGTCCTGCATTTCATCAGCCTACTTGAGCTGCTAGAGTTTCACATGGCAGGCATTACTGAAAAATGAGAACTGGAATTCTTTCCATCTGCAAAGCAAAGAAATGCAAAATTGAATTCTGACTAAAGGACTGAAAAATGGCACTCCTCTTTTTAAGAAAGCAAGTATTGTAAGGTTTTGGTGCTGGTACAGACTCATTTTAATGAGTCTTAGCTTTTTATAAATCACCAGCAGTCCAAATACCGCCTTTCTAAAAAAATCTTCCATCTTTCCAAGTAACATTATTTCTATATATGCAACAATGGATTAATAGGTTCTCAATGGACATTTTATTTATAGCAGTCTTAAAGAATAGCCAATTATCCCAAACTTGATTTATTAGTTGTGCCCTTGGGGAACAAACATCAAGACCCATAGCTTCTCAGCCAAACAGGTTTTAAGAGTGTGGATTCCCCAGTGTAGATACACAGACTGATTCATTTGCTCCCAGAGAATTCAAATGACGTGGATGACAATTTATTTGTTCAGAGATTTTAGGTCCTGTCTATAGCACCTCCATTCAACCCAAATGTTCAGCTTCTAGATTACTTTGGGATATATGAAACTAAATAAAGATCTGACTGCCTTAAAGAATGCAGAATTCCCTGTAAGTCTGTAACTGAGAACTGGTTCAACATCTCAGTCATTTTTCTATTAGCGTCTCCAAGGAAATTATATTTTCATCTCCTTTGTGAGTTTTAGTTTGGGTGCAGTGTTCATAACTAAATACATACAAAACAATTATTAAACTACACATTATACAGAGTGTTATAAAAGTTAAGTCTACACAGCTAGCTTCCTTTACAGACACACATATGATACGCTCCTCTTCCCACAGACAATATGTTTCTAACTTGTACATCTGTAACCTTCTCATATCTAGAGAAATAAAACCAAGGCCAGTACTGTATGATTACAAAGATTCAACCATGTCCTATTAGCCCAGCCACTTCTGGAGCTAACTCAGGGGCCAGGGGTCCACAAAACCTCAGTGTGTTTAAGATATATAATTAAGTTCCAAAAATCGAAGTTCATTTTGCCTGCCTTGTTTAGGGGTCCAAAAAGTGTGGCTGTCTCACATAATCTTTTGAACATATGATGCATTTCCTGTGTCTGGCCTCTTATTTTGATGGCAGATTACATTTAAGAGTATGGACATTGCTTCCTAAATGATATTCCAGCTTAAAGTTTAATGAATAAAATCTCGAGAGAGGATGAAAGGAAATTCTCAGAAGTTCTTCATGACCATGAGAAAATAAGTCTACAAATATAAACAATCTCCATCAACATCTGTGACTTAAAAACGCCTTCTAAAGAACACTGTGCATGAATTCAACAGTGAAAGAAAAAGTGGCTGTGCCATTCCACATTCTCTGAGGGTAAAAAATGCCAAGAAAAGATAAACACAAAGATGCTGCTTTTAGGGCATAAAAATATTGGGAAGGAGCTGGGAAAAATTGCAGAGACTGGTTACTTCCATCCTGGAACAATGGTTCTGATGTAAGATAATTAATGAAATCTCAATGCATAACGGCAAAAGCAAAATTTTATTATTATAACTGTCCCAAGTTAACTAAATGTTAGCCTGCCAAAGTGCAAATTGATATAGCCACTATAGAAATCAGTGTGTGGCAGTGCCTCAGAGAACTAGAAATAGATCTACCATATTTCTCAGGCATACCACTGCTTGGCCTGGAACCAAAGGACTGTTTCATACCACAGAGACATGGTTATCTGTGTTCATAGCTGCCTAATTCACAATAGCTAGAATATAGAAATAGCCTAGATACCTGTGCTGGATGGCTTCAGCTGTCAACTTGACACATTGGGAAGAGGTAACTTCAGCTGGGAAATTTCTTCTGTGGAATGGCCTGTGGACATATCTGTGAGGCATTTTCCTGATTGTTGAATGATATGGGAGGACACAGCCCACTGTGGGTGGTGACATCTCTAGTCAGGTGGTCCTGGGTTACATAAGAAAGCAAGATGAGCATGGGCCAGAGGACCAAGCCAGTTAGGCAGCATTCTTCTGTAGTCTCTGCTTGAGTTCCTGCCTCCAGGTTCCTTCCCCGTTTGAGTTCCTGACTTGGCTTCCATCACCGATGGACTGTAATCAGGGCACAGAAGCCAAACAAACCATTTCCTCCCCAATTTGAATTTGGACAGTGTTTCATGACAACAATAGAAAGCAAACTAGGACAATGTCCATGTATTGATGAATGGATAATGAAAAAGTGACACCTCCACGCAATGGAATTTTGCTCAAATGTGAAGAGAAATGAAATGTGCAGGTAATAGACGGGGCTGGGAAACAATATATCGAGTTAACACAGACTCAGGTAGACAAACATCACATGTTCTTATTCATATATGGATCTCTGTGTTGAATTTGTAGATTTGTGTGTGTACAACTTGGAGTAAACACAGACTCTAGAAATTAGAAAGTAACCATTGTAAGGGTAGAAAGGAATATTTTAAGGGCGGGGCTAGTAGAATATGTGTGATATGAAGTGGGAAAGAGAAATAATAGAGGAAGTTGAATCAGGGAGAGGTATGGAAGGGAAGAACTGAGACAGTGGTAGGAAAGGGATCATAACTCTAAGGATGTTTGAAAAAGCCATATAGAACCTACTATTCTATAAGATTCAAGTATGTATAACATATAAAATAGTTTAATTGGAGTTACCCTGCACGAGGGATAATACTCCTCCCAGAAGCCCTAGGTTAGGAAATAAAATCCCACTACCCGGTGTGGGATACTACCTCTCAAGTTACTGATTAGAGGAGTCCTGGGACTTCCCCAAACCAAGAAATAGTTCTCTTGTTGTCCACCACGGAAACTTGATGGCAAGACCCTATTGCTGAAAATACCAAACACTCGGTCGTAGGACATGGAGAAATCAAGTTGATACTAACCAGGAAACTTCCTTCTTGCTGACCAGATTTCATAGTGCTAGAATATGCCGTTTAGACTGCTGTGACAAAAAGTTATCAGCAGCCTTACCTCATTGTAACTCTTCTGAACTATACAGACCAGTGTGGCGAGATATGCCCATGAGTGCGATAATGGCAAGAATATTATGGGGATAACCAAGCTCTTCATGATTGGATTTAAGACCTGCTCCATGGAAGGCAATGCAAGCCTAGTACTGTAAAAGTTGGAGACGTCACAGGACCCATGGATAGAAACTTAACACTATTATTCTGCTAAGTGGACATAATATCTAAATGTCCTCTAAACTCATGTCTTTGTACCCATAAATTAATGCAGGGCTCAGACCTTATCAGAGAAGTCTTTTGTACAGTGGATAGATGGTGGCTAATGCAGAAACTCACAACTAGTCAAAGTTCAGACAATAACTGTCAGTGGAGTTCTCAGCCATGTTAGCTGAGCCCCCTAACTTAACTGAGAACTATTGACAGTTGCTGGCATCTGGAGGCAATGAAGGTCCTTTTCCTTGAAGGGTGTAACCCCTGGGAGAAGTACCATCCCCCAGAGACTGGCCTCACATGAGCACATGGGCAATGCAGTTTTGGAATTGTTGGGTTATTAAAAACAACAAAAGATAGAAATTTGGGAGAGAGTGGAGAAACGGGAGAATGTTTCTGGGAGGAGTTAAGGTAAGGAATAAAAGTGAATATTATAAAAATATATTGTAGGAAATACTCAAAGAAGTCACAAAAGTATAAAAATATATTAGCCCATGGAGACAGATAACACACCCTAAAATAAGCAACACTTAGCCTTGATTGTGGTTTAGTGTTATAAGTACTCATCTAGTATGTAGAAGACCTGGGTTCAATGACTTAGACTACAAATAAATCAATATAACTAGGCTTTGAGGGGAAAAAGAGAGGCTGTTGAGATGCCTCAGCTGGTAAGGGTGTCACATTTGACAACCTGTGTTTGATCTCCTGAACCGACCTGATAAAACGGAAGAATCAACTTCTGCAAGTGGTTCAGTGACCTCCACATGTCCACAGTGCTTTCTGCACACACACACACATGTATGCGTATACACTGAATATCAGTAAATAAAAAAATGTAATTTTAAAGCTCAGCACAAAACCATTGAGCTTTTGCCGAAAAACCCGAGGGACAAGGATTAAGATCCTACTTAGAGACAATTATAAATTAAGAAAAAAAATCTCCCTTATTACGTGTAAACAAACTATTTCAAAATGACCACCGGCAAAAGATGAGCCGATAGCAGTAAACAAAAGCATAGACATCAAGAAGAAAATGAAAGTGATGACTCTTGAATCTGTCCTCAGCCCACATACACACATAATCACACCAAAGCTAAGAAATAATGGAGCATGCAAAAGAAAAGGAATGAACTGAGACAAAAATTTCTCCTGAGAAACAATAGGAAACTTTAGCGAGTGTGTGCTTCTTTGTTCTGGAGGAAGTAAAGGGTGAAATGTAAAGTGTTAAGAGAAACTATTTTTGCAATAGTGGTCAAGCAGGGTTGATGCCAAAAATCTGATGAATGTTTATATTTCCAGAAACCAACTAATTGCATTTCACTGCTCAATGAAAAGGAAACCTAGAAAACCTAGAAACCAAGCATTTCAATAGACCGAAAGAAAGCATATGATACTCTTCATATAAACAACAAAGTAGTTCTGATAATATAGTGATTCAATAATTTTTATTAAAATTAGTTTGCATATAGATGTAATGTAAGATATATACATATATGTTTGTGCTTTTGGATATATTTATCACACACAATAGTAGTCAGAATAATGAGTCCTATTAAAACTCTAAGCATTTTCTATTTAAATTGGGAACAAAAGAAAGACAATTGCAATCACAACAATTATTTATAATTGTTCTAAAATATATAAATTAAAAATATGAGGGAAATTATTATTATTTGCAAATTATGTGATTATACAGCCCCCAAATCTCAAGAATAGCAACAATTAGAGTTAGTAAGAGACTTCATTAGTGCAACTAATCAGAAAATAGTCAAACATAGTTTTTTTATACAATAATACTTTTGTATTATAGAGAATTGTATAGAGATATGATTGCATTCAAGCTAGTTATAGCATACATACTAAAATTTCACAAATCTAAAATAGTAAGCAACTATAACAATAATTTAACAAGTTTTGTATAAAACATACACTGTCTATACAGGAACTTGGAAGAAGAATTAAATCAATGAAGAGCTCTATCTTATGTTCTGTATGACATGATATTGGAAATAATCAATTTTTCTAAAATTTGCCAAGTTATCCAATTAAATAAAAGAAAATCCTGATATTCTTTTCATTTTCCTTTGTACTGATGACATTTTTTCTAATGTTTATCTGAGAAAATAAGTATACAAATGTAGTTAGAAATGTGAAAGACAAGAGAGGAAAAATAAAAATGTTTGAATTATCAAAATTTTAAGCATATTAAACTAGATTACAGAAAATGGCAGGGTTGGTAAGAAACCCCAAGAGTTACTTTTTCCACTAAAACAACTACTGAGCTATAGAATCAACTATTTTGAAACTCTGGTGTCTAAAATGATATCTCTCTCGTGCGTGCGCTCTCTCTCTCTCTCTCTCTCTCTGCAGAAACTTTTGTCAGATCACTTGTAGAAATAACAGGACACCTGGTGAAACTTTCTAGTATGCTTAATGTTTATTTCTTATTGTTGTACTTCTGTAAATGTCTTCTGGAGTCTACCTTATAAATAACTTTTGTGGCATCGTAGTGACCCTCTGGGAAGATCAAAACATAACACCCAAATTATTTGACAACAAAATCCATTTCCAGGGGATCTGATGCCATCTTCTGACCTCTGTGGGCATTGCATGATAGCACTTACATACGTGAAGACAATACCCTCATACATATAAAAAATTAAATATTTTAAAAATTCTTGTAAGACATAGGAAGTCCTAGGGGAAAGTGGAACATCGCATCCTGTAGGAAAACTCCTTAAGCTCAGAAAGGAAACAATTCAATGGCTTCAGGAAGTCCCTGAAACTGACCTGATTCTCTGGGCCTCTTCCTTCCCAAGCATATAGAAGTCCAGATAGCTCAGAGACACTCTCAGAACAGACTAGCTTCCTGGAAGACTCAGACATCAAACAAGGTACCTGGAAGAGGCTTCCTGGAAAAGTATGTTGACTGTTGAGCTCCCTGCGGTTGAGCAGGAGTTCCAGGTTTCCTGCTTTTATGAGTTGTCACCTATGCCGGGGTGGGTTTTAGTGCCGCAGTTGTCTGTCACTGAATCATTTTGACTAAGAAAAATGAATCTAATGTCGAACTATTGACTATGGTCTTCTGTATGGTAGATAAGTAAGAACTACCAAATGTATTTGAACATAATTTTATGAATTACTACAAATAGGCCTAATAATAAGTGTGCTTGTTGATATATATAGAAGTAACTGGAGTTTGGAAGCTTCTAGTTGCACTCAAATCTTAAAAAGAATGTTCTCTTACTCTGAGCTTAGCGCCAGGCTGAGTTAGGACAGGACTGACAACTAGGAAAACCACATTCTGTAAGTACCTTGAAAAATGCTGTTGTCTTAAGGAAACGCCAGCTACAATATCTTACTTGTTAAAATAGCTAAGATGGTATTGGCATGGCCAATATGTCATGGTCTTTGGAATGTTACAAGACTTGCCACAATTGTAAAATGTTGACTATTTAAATTTTATATAATAATCTAAAGGCCACATACATATCTACGCTGATATCCACCAATATCGTTACTGCCAAAAGGATGATATGAAAATACTGTAAAAACCTATATATATTTCTGGCATGAGCCTCAGTTTCTCTGGAGTAGGAGTTCAGATTAGGGTCAACACATGGTATACCATAGACTTTCGCTTTCTGAGTATGGTTAGAGTCTTCTCATTGCAAGCTAGTCTTGGTTTAATTCCCATAACAATATCAGCTTCTGTAAGTGACCCCTTTTCCATTTTCTTGAAAGTAACTCCAATAAAACTCGTTGGTTCACCAAATTGGACTTTGGACTAAAGTCTTGGGATTGTAGTTATTTTGCAGTGCTCTGAAATTCACTAGCTTTTTCTTTATCAGGTACTCCTTCACACACTGTAATTGGCTGACTAGACTCCAGAATTTCAAGAGAATTAGTAAGAGGATTTCTAGGTCTCAGAGTCAGCCAGCCTGTCTAGTGAGTATGCTTCAGGCACCTGAGGGACCCTGTCTCTAAGAAGGTGAATAACATTAGAGAGAATGACACACAAGAACATGTGCATTAACACATACCCACACACACAAACCCCCTCACAAAACATGTTACTACTTCCACACAAACTAGATTAAGTTCATCAATTACCAAACAGAAACTGAAAGAATATATTAAAGAAAAAAAAAAGTCCTGCATAGTGATTACAAGGAACTTGCCTTGAAACTAAAGGCACAGGTGACTTAACCCATGACTAGCACAAAGAAAACAGATAATATTAGCACAAGAATAAAGAAAATAAACAATAGAAAACAATATTATTTTCAAAAGCCTAGTGGTTATCTTTGAAAGTTTCAACAAAGTGACTTTTACTTAGACTGACAAAATAAAGTAGACTCAAACTATGAAAATCAAAAGAGAAAGTGGAAACATACTACCACCCTCATGGAAATTGCAAAGCTGATAAGAGACCAACAAGTTACATAGTGGGTGAAATGGATGCAATCATAGAAAAATATAAACTGTCAGCAACAAGTAAAGAAAAGGAACAGCTGAACTTCATGAAAACCCAACTTACCTGCATTAAAAGCCATTACAAATAAAGTGAAAAGAAACACATAGAATGGAAGAAGGAATTTCCACAATTTGTACTTCATTTAGTTTAGTATTCAGACCAGAGAATATGTGCAACTCAATAATAAAAAGACGAACAATACAATTAAATAGTGAGCACTGGTTTTGAGTAGACATTTTTCTAAAGTAGTATTATAAATGGCCCATGAAATTTTGTTTAAACTAATTGGCCATTAAGGAAATGAAAATGAAAACCATAAGAAACTATTGTTTATGCATTAGAATACTAATCATGACAACAATAAATAAAAAGTAACTAGTGTTAGAAGGAATGTGAGGACGTATTAATCACTGAGCATTACTGAAGGATATATAATGATATAATTGCTGTGAAAATTTTTATGGTTTTTCCTGAAAATGATTGCTCTGTAATTCAGACTTTCTACTTCTAGCAATACACTCATTAAAAATGAAACATGTCTACATAGAAACTTGTACATGACTGTGAATGTTTATAGAAATATTCATAGCAACCAAAACACAGAAATGGCCTAAATGTCTATTAATATATGTGTAAATATTGTAGTAATCACATCTATGAAACAATATTCATCCATTAAAATCAATGAAATGTTGATATATGCAGTAACTTAGAAAACAGCATGGAAAGTCAAAGTATCAAGCCAGACTTAAAAAGTCACATATTGTCTTTTTTCTTTTAAACAAAATACCCAACACATGCAAATTCAATTATAGAAAGAAGATTCTATGAACAACAGAGTCCTTTCCCAGGGAACTCAATTGGAACGTTCCTTATGTATCTTAAATTTGTACCAAAATGTCTAGCTGACAGACATTGCCTCATTATTATTAAATGTATGAATGAACATAAATTCACCAAAAATTTCTGTATTCAAAACCTCACCATATTGACAACCACCATCTCTGCTCCTTCATTCCTTCAAGTAACACAGGGATTTCATGATGTGGCACTTTCCATTGACCCACACAATGATATTTATTAAGTATTTACTATGAGTAGAAGATATACCATTGAATTAAAGATAGCAATCCTTGCCCGTGAATCTTAAGTTTGCCTCATGAAGTCAGAAAATAAATAAGCAAACAATGTAATATGGTGTCAGAGAACTGAGCCATCAGGGAAATTAAGCAAGATCTGAAGTTATAAGTGATGTGCTGGCAGAAAGAGTGAAATTTGAAATTCAGGAGCAAGATAGATCTCTCCAATGAGGTTATATCAGCTAAGACCGTAATTAACAAAGCTGTAAGCCTCAGAGATGTCTAGGTTAATGAATATATTCCATCATCAGAAATGATGTGTCTAAAGGCCCTGGAATTCAGTGTTCTTAGGTAGGTTTGAGGGAAAAGCAAAGAGGCTGGAACAGAGTGAGTAGATTTAGATTAGTTACTTTTCTCATTATTTTGAAAAAAAAAAAAACTTAAGGAAGAAAAGGTTTATTTTGTCTTCCAGTTAGAGGGAACAGTCTGACGTGGTGGTCTGAGCATGACAGCAAGAACTTGGTCAGCCTGCTTCCAGTCAGGAAGTAGAGGATTCTGACATTCTACTTGTCTCTCCTTTTCACAGTCCAGGCAGAGCTGTGATCCACATTTAGGATATGTCTTCCCTCTGCAGTAAAACCTTTCTGGAAACATCCTCACAGCCATGCCTAGAGATTTTTCTCATAGGTAATTTGGAATCCCTTTAAATTGGCAACCATCACAGTGGGCAAAAACTGAAGAGTGGCCAGAGAATATACTTTCAGAGGGTTAGTCAGTGGAATGAAGCAGGCTTTGTTGAGAACTTAGAATTTTATGATACTGCAGAGCTTTGAGAAGGGAGATATCAGGACCAAACATGTTAAAGTAACCCTGATTTCTGACCGCTACTGGAAGTTTTAAACACGTGCATCCTGCCAAGATGCTCAGTGGATTGCCTCGAGATAACAGTGATGGTGCAACTATTTATTACGTTGGGGTTTTATAGAGACCTTAGATAATCTAATTTCTGAACCACAATTTGATTTAGCCAAGACAATTCAAACATTTACCATGAACAGACCTTATTTAATCTTCATAATTTTGAAGAGTAAACATCATTGTTTCCTTTCACTGTTGAGAACACTAGAAATCAGCAAGTGACAAAGATATCATTGAACTCAAACCCTCTGTCCTATGTTCTATACTTTTTTTTAAATGTCAAATGTAACTACTTCCCTGGAATTAGAGGGGCAGTGTCACAAAATAAATTAATGCCTAATTTCTCTTGTAAGTTAATCCTCTCCTGAACATTGTACATGTTTAACCTGAAGGAATAAAGGTGATTTGAGCAAAAAGAAAGATGCAAGTAACAAACTAATTCAGATGTGCAAGTCCAACACACAAGCAACAGCAGTCCAAAAATCAAGACAACATGTCTCCTACTAATTACTAATCCCATAAAGATATTGACCTGGAAGATCTTCCTGAGAATTTAAAGGAATGATTTTGACAATGCCCAAAAACTGAAAGAGAATGAGAATACAGTCCAACGAAAAACAAACAACTACGTGAAATGTGGAAGTCAATATGAGATATGAAAACAGAATCAATATAGAGAGAACATTACTGAAGAAAACCCAAATTGAATGGTGCTGGAAATACAAAACTCAGTAAACCAAATAAAAATCTCAATGGGAAATATCAACAGAATAGATCAGGTGGAAAAAAAAAGAGGAGAATTGGATCACGTGGCAAAGGTCAACGGGAAATTCTTATGAAATGAATGGAACATGGGAGAAGTTTGGACACAATGAAGAGAACTAACCCTCAGGTTATGGGAGTGATGAAGGAGAAAAACTGCATACAGTAGACACAGAATATTTTCCATAAAAATCATAGAAGAAAATTTCCAAATCCTTGAGAAACAGATGTCATCCAGGTACAAGAGACCTACAGAACTCCAAATAGACAAGACTAGAAAAGAAATGTTCATGGCTTATTATTGATAAAAATAAAAATGCTGCAGGAGAGATAGCTCAGCAGTTAAGAGCACTGGATACTCTTCCAGAGGACCCAGGTTCAAATCCCAATACACACACAGTTACTTAACAACCATCCACGAATCCAGTTCCAGGGGATCCAATGCTCTTTTCTAATTCATGGGCACTGCACAGCCTGCATACACCTGTCTACTTGTAGGCTGAACACTCATACACACAAAATAAAGCTAATAAATAAATATGTTTTAAAAACTTTAAAAACAAGGGATAAAGAAAAGGTACTAAAAGCTGCAAAAAGAAAGATAAAGTCACTTATAAAGGCAGACCCATCAGACTAATACTTGATTATTCAACAGAAACTTATAAAAACAGGAGGGACTGCGAAGATGTTTTCCAAATTCTCAAAGGCCACATCAGGTAGCCTAGACTATTATACCAAGCAAAACTATAATTAAAATTTAAAAAGAAATAGAAAATCTCCATGATAAAAACAGATTAAAAGAGTTTCTGATCATTAAGCAAGTTCTACAGAGGAGAGTAGAAGGAAAATTTCAGTCTGAAGAGACGGATAAATATACCCACGAAATCATAGAAAATAAATAACCACTGTCAGGACAGTTAATCAAAAGATGTCTGAGGAAATACTACAAAGTCAACAAAAGTCCAGAATTAATATATATTTTCATTTATAGCTCTTAATATTAATAGACTCAAATCCTAAATAAAAAAAAATACAAAGACCTGCAGATTGGATTAGAAAGTGAGACCCACGTTTGTGCTGCCCTCCATGAAACACACATCACTATCAGCAATAAATAGACTCAACCTTAGTGTAAAAGGATGGAAAAAAGTATTCCAAGAAAATTAAATTAATAAACAACCAGGCATAATTATTCTAATAGCTGACAAAATAGACTTAAAACCAAAACTAATCAGAAAACACAAGAAAGATCACTTCATGCTCCATAAGGAACAAAACATGAAATGCATGCAATAATTCCAAGCATATATGCAGCAAACACCGGGGTACTCAACTTCATACAAGACATATTACTCGATATAAAACCGCAGATTGAGCCCAATAGTGATAACGTGGGATCTCAATAGCCTGTGTTCACCAATACAGAAACTAAACAGAGAGACATTGAAGTTAAATGACATCATAAATCAAATGAACGATCAGACATCTATAGAACACTCCACCCAAAGACAAAAAAATGCACATTCTTTGCTGTACAGAGATGTTTTAGTTTAATGAGTTTCCATTTATCAATAGTTAGCCTTAATTCCCGAGGGACTGAATTTCCAATTTAGAAAAGTTTTCCTGCACCTATGTTTTGTTGGGCACTGCCTATGACTTCTTCTGATGATTTCAAAATTTTAAGTTTCATATTGACTTCTTTGATCCATTTGGAATTGAGTTTTTGTGCAGGGTGATAGATATGATTCTAATGTCAATCTTCTCCACATGGAGATACAGTTTTGTTAGCACCTTTTGGTAAAGATGCTTTCTTTCCTCCTGTTTGTGTTCTTGGCAACTTGGCCAAAATGGCATGCACACCCTTTTGGGTTTTCTGTTATACTCCACTGACCTACATGTCTAATTTCCATGCCTGTTTTTATACCAGTATCATACTGGTTTTAAGACTATAACTCTGTAATATACTTTGAGATATGGCATGATAATCCACACAGCATTGCTCTTTGAGTACTTGGTTTTTTGTGATTCCATGTAATTCATAGGATATTTTTTCTGTTTCTATGAAAAATATCATGGAAATTTTGATTTGGGATTGCACTGAATCTATAGATTACTATTTGTAGGATGGTTATTTTTACAATATTAATTTGTCAAGTGAAGAAAAAAATCACAGAGTGGGAAAAATTCTTCACCAACTATATATCTGACAGAGGATTAATATCCAGAATACACAAAGAACTGAAAAATCAAAGGATCAAGAAAACGAATTACCCAATTAATAATTGAACTATGGATCTGAAGAGAGATCTCTTAAAACAAGGGGTAAAAAATGGCTAAGACACTCCTGAAACAGTGTTCAATATCCTTAAATTTAGGAATGCAAATCCAAACCACTTTAAGATTTCATCCTATCCCATTGAGAATGGCCAAGATCAAAAGAAAAAATGATGCCAAATGCTGGTGAGGATATAAGAAAGGGAACTCACATTCATTGCTGGAGAGGTTGCAAATTAGTTCAGACACCTTGGAAATCTTGTGGAGAACTCTTAAAAGAACTAAAAATAAATCTGCCTTCTCATCTGGCTATTCTACTCCTCAGCATATATTTAAATGACTCGATACCCTACTCCAGAAATAGTTGATCAGCCATCATTTTTACTGCTCTTTTCAAAATAGCTAGGAAGTGTAAAATAACCTAAATGTCCCTCAGTCAACGAATAGATAATGAAAATGTAGTACATTTGCACAAAGGAATTCTACTCAACATCAAGGAAAAAAACTCATAAAATTTGCAGGTAAATGGACAGAGCTAGAATTGTTTTACTAAGTGACACAGACTCAGAAGCTCAAATGATGCGTATCCTCTCTCATATGCATATCTTAGCTCCAAACCCTGAGATCTGACTCTGTGTCCTGGTCCAACCTCAGAAGACAGAAGACTGTAAAGGAACTATGGAAGTAAAAGAGAACAAGGAGATCAAGAGAGAGCTATATAGTAGGAGACAGATATTTTCAAAAGGAAAATAGGAGATATTAATCAGGGAGGAAAGAGGAAAGGTTATAAAGGGGGAGGGAGAAGAAAGATAAATAACACTTAGATGGTATAAAAATGAGAAAGAATATAAGGATATGCATTAGTTTCAAAATCTTACTGAAACACACACACACACACACACACACACATGCACATACACACGCACATATGAAGGTTGGGTAACAAAAGATGACAATGTAAATGTCAGCCAGGACAGTCTCTTCTCGTTGTTGGTCAGAGTAGTCCAAGAGACTCTCAAAAAAACACAGAAAATTTCTGAAGCCCTTGATTGCCACCTAGAACTTGAAGGTAAGACCCTATTGTTAAAGCCAGGACAGACTTGAGACCAAGTTGGGACTGATCCGGAAGTTTCTTCCCTAAAGACTAGCTCCCATAGTATTAGACGATACTACACAAACTTCAAGGAAGGAAACCAATCACTGGTTCAATCCAGCTGTAAAATCTATGAACCACAACTATGATCATCCTAGGAAATTACCTCTGATGGTGCAATAATGTCACTTTTATCCACCAGCTGTCTAATTGGACTTAAGGCCAGCTCAGTAAGAGGTAACTCATATGTGGTACTGTAAACATAGTCAAATACACATGGCTGAAGAAGTCCTGAATCCTAGAGAAAAACCTATTTCTGTCACTTTCCTAGACCAACATACTTTCTTACTATATTCAAAATATATCTTTATATTTATAGACAATTGGATCCCTCATCACTCATCAAAATAGTTTCTTTTTCCAATAGGAGGAGACTATTACTATATTTTGCAGTTGGTCAAATAAAGGGAATAAGACTCGATGAGTTGCCCAGCCCTGAATGACACATCAAAAATGCAACCTCTACACCTAAGGCTCAGAGAACACAGTAGAAAGGGGAGTGGAAGACTACTAATGCATTTCTCAACTCTCACAACTGAAACTTCCTCATGCAATATATGGTGATTAACCCAGAAAGCGACAACTGGCCAAAGTGTAGAGAATAATACTGCAGAGTACTTACCCCTGAATAAGACACCTGTACCAAACCTCTGCCAGCCAAGGCTCCAGGACCATTGTAAAAAGATTGTAAGAGTCATAGTTAACTGATGACCATAAGGAAACAGTCCGCAAGACAGATGGAAATTTACTCATATGAACATATAGCTATGATAGCACCATTCACAAAAATATTCAAGGTCAAACCAGACAAAAACACAGCAAAGATGTGGGTAAGTGGGTAGGGAGCCCTCTTAGCTTAGGAACTTTTGGCAACTGAAAACTCCTGTTTTTTAAAAAACAACAACAACAAAAGAATATACATTATTCTCAGCCTACTATGAACTTTCTCCAAAACTGACCATATAGTAGAACCTAAAGCAATCTCAACAGATGAGATATTTAAAATAGCACTATGTATTCTGTCTGACCACACAACAGTAAAGCTAGACCTCAATACCAGTTGAAACTACAGAAAGTATACAAACTCATTAAGACTCAATACACTGTTCAATGAAAATTATGTAAATGTAAAAATCAAGAAAAATAGTATAGGATTCCATAGGGCTAGAGACTTGAGTGGTAGTTGTCCCTCCCATACTCTGTCTTCTGCCCTCCTAGTATTCCTTACTCCCAATCTTAACCTTCCAACTCTACCTTTGCATCACCACACTCCACCTCCCCTTCCCTGGGAGCCTCTTCTGCACACACGACTGTTCATTACTTTTCAGATGTCTTTGGATTTTCGAATTGAAACATGCTTATCTAAGATTTCAAAGCTGGAATCCCAACTATGAGAGAAAACATAGGATGTTTGTATTTCTGAGTCGGGGTTACCTCATTTAGGATGAATGCTGCCAGTTCCATTCATCTACCAGAAATTTTCATAATTTATGAACATGTACTCTACTTTCATCAGATGATGAACATCTAGATTGTTCATAGCTATTGTGAAACGGGCAACAGTGAATACGGATGAAAAAATATCTCTGCAGTAGAGTATAGAGTTCTTTATGTATACGGTGAAGAGTAGTATGACTGGGTCACATGGTCGATCAACTTCTAGCTTTTTGAGGAATCTCCACACTGATGTCCACAGGAACTGCAGTGGTTTGGACTCCCACCAGTTGTGAGGAGTGTGACCTTTTTCTGTTCCTCACCAGCATTTGTCAGTATTTGTTTTTTTGAATCTTAGCCATTCTGACTGGGGTGAAATGAAATCTCAAAGTGGTTTTAACTTATATTTCTCTGATAATTATTCAAAGAGGTTGAATATTTTAAAAATATTTCTCAGCCATTTGTGTTTCATCTTTAAATATCTCTGCTCAGCTCTTTGCCCTCCTTTTTAATTTTTGGTTTTTGGTATTTAGTTTTTTGAGTTCTTTTTATATGTTCTAGATACTAACCCTCTGTCAGAGGGAAAACTGGTTAAGAGATTTTTCTCATTCTGTCAGTAGCTTCTTCACTTTAAATGATGGTATCCTATGATGTATGGAAGCTTTTTCAGTTTATGTGGTTCCATTTCTCAATTGTTGGGCTTAATGCTTGTGCTGAAGGAGTTTTATTTAGAAAATCCTTCCCTGTGCCTGTAAGTATTCCAGATTTTTCCTCTATCTAATTAAGGATACCGGAATTGAATTTTATGCATGGTGAGAGATAGAGTTTTACTTTCATTCTTCTACGTGTTACTCTCCAGTTTGACCAGTACTTTTTATTGAACATGCTGTCTTTTCTCCAGTGTGCATTCTTGGCTCCTTTATCAAAAACCAGGTATCTGTAAATGTGTGGCCTTAAATCTAGATTCTTAATTCTATTCTGCTGATCTATGTGTTTGTTTTAAAGCCAGTACCAGTTTTTATTACTACAGATGTTAATTTGCTATCTAGGATGGTAATGCCTCTAGTAGTTCTTTTATAGGTCCTCAAATAATACTGACTGATGCTGTTGCTCTTAGTTACATGCCAGAACTTGATGGTAAGACCCTATTGCTAAAGATTACATACATGAAATCAAACTGATAATTAGTTCAAAACTTTGTTTGTAATGGCTACTTTTCATAGTTCTTGTAAGTGCTCCATATGCTACCAGAGGGGGGTAAAATAGTGATTAATCTCACCTATCTGTGAATCCAGTGTGCTTCAACAACAACTAACCTGCTGTAATCTGATCTCTGGTACAGTGATGTCATGAAAGTTATGGGATAAAATGTCTGTTTCATAAGATGGAGCCTAAACCTGACATTGATATTAGGCCTAGGAACATGTGGCTCTATAGGCCATGGAGGATAGCCTAATGATACTCTTCTGAATATATTATTCGGCTAGTTATAGCATTAAAAAAATTCCTAATGAATTACTGTTACACCCATAGATTAACACAACTCTAATTCTCACCAGAGATGCTTCTCTATTTAGCTGACGGTGATTAACACAGAAAAGTACAAGTGGTCAAGTTGCAGATAATAAGAGACTACAGAGTGATTGTTCCTAAGTTGGACACCTACACCAGACTTCTCCCTCCAAAGGCTCAGGGATCATTGTAGAAGAAAACATGGAAAAATTGCAAGATCCAGAGGTACTAGATCACCACAAGGAAACAGGGTTTTTCAGAGAGCCAGGAAGTTACTTACTTTAGCTAACAGCACTGGTGACGGGATACACAAGTACCGTGTAAGCTCAAGCCAGACAAAATCCCAACATAGATGTAGGAAAGTGGATAAGAAACTCCAGCCCTACCTGATGTACCATTAGAAATCAATGGCTACTTAGAAGGGGAGTATCAATCTCTTTTAAGGTTGTGACTCTTGTTAGGTTACATGGCCTCTCGTGAATGGATCCGTACTGAAGGATATTATTTAGGAAAACAAATTTTGTTCTAAAAACTTTTATATAAAGTACATGATATATAGATACACATGTATACATGCATCTAATTATTACTGAGCAATAAGATTTATTCATATACAACTGATTATCTCAGTTTCTATTCGAAAAGTTGATTTTTAAATTTGGTCAGAGGGTTGTGTAGGGTACTTTTATCGATAACTTTGTAATTCTCTGCATGAAACCTAATAAGCTCATTTCTTCCTTGTCCTAAATAATTCTTCGATTGAAATTAAGCAGTTTATAAAGCTGTACTTTCTCCAGCTCACCTCGAGCCTCTAGCCAGTGTGTTTAATACATTGCTGAGACCCCCAACACTGGCATGCACAGGGACAACTCCTAACACCTCATAGGAACTGATGATGAAAATGGAAAATTTCTATCCTTTTAGGGTCCCAGTCACTGCAAGGAAGAGCGTACCTCACTCAAGGGCGAATCTAGGAGATGTATCGATGTATTTTCTCCCCAGACAAAAGAGCTTGCATGTTGGGCCCTGTGAGGCAAGTAGAACATTAGTGTTTCTGATTTGAAGGAGGAGAGAGAGAGAGAGAGAGAGAGAGAGAGAGAGAGAGAGAGAGAGAGATCTCATTGCTTCTATCCCTGTTCTAATTAGCTTTAATTTTCAACTTGACACAGAGTCACCTGAGACGGGAGTCTCTATTAAGGGATTTCCTAAATCAGATTGGCCAGAGAGCATGATTACAGCAGGTATTGTCTTGATTGTCAGTTGATTTAGGAGGTCCACCCCACTGTGGGAAGTGCCTTTCCCTGGACTATTGAACTGTAGATTGAGCCTGTGAGCAAGCCAGCTAAGAGCGTTCCTCCAGGGTTTGTGCTTCAGGCTCCTGCTTGAGTTCCTGCTCTGGCTTCGCTCAGTGATGCAGTGTAAGCTATGGGCTGAGCTAAGCCTGTTCCTCCCTTAAGTTGCTTTTGGTCGGAGTGCTGTATCAAAATGACAGAAAAGAAACTAAAGCAAAAGAAATGAACACTTCGCCACATCTTGCTATTCATACAGCTCAAAATAATGACCTGCCCCATGCAAGGGTGTAAGATATTTTGCATGATGATTACTCATCAGTCACAACCAACAGATTTGTCTGACTGCCTCCAGAATAGCCTGAACAATGTTGAGCTGTTGACAGTACTCCAAAAGCCATCTCTGCTAGGTGGATGTGGCTCAGAAAACGAAAAAAAAAATCCCCCAGTAACCTTAGGCTGAGCTTTTATGCTCTGTTTTGTCATTAGTTGAATAGGAAAGCCAGTTGGACAGCTCCCTTCATAGAGGTCCTACTTTGCTGGCGGAACCATGAAAAATCTGCAGGAAACAGAATATGCCTAAAATACAAATTAAGATGCAAAGTGATTCACAAAAGTGGAAGACGGTGAATAGTATAACCTACAAACTAAATCAATGGAGAAGTGGCAAAATTAGTATTGAAATAGGCAATGGCACTTCCATCTAATAGGATATGCACTTAAAATGTCTTTAAATATTTAGTTGTGCTTTTAATATAAGTAGTTATTCACTGTAATGGAAATGACTCCCTGAGTCATTATCGGGACCTCATAAGCAGGCAAATGCATACTCCAAAGGGAGATTTGAAAAGAGTTAAAGGAATGTGTTTACAAAATCATTGATGGAAGGGAAACAAGAAATTCTGAAGCACTTGGGATGAACAATGGTGAGGGTCTGGAATGAGCCAGCACCCAGCCTCCAGGAACTACGACTGTGAGTGGACAATCCCAGCCATCTAGAGCAGCCTGGCAGGAGGGCACCAACCTCATTCTCTTCTTCCTCCAGTCTTCCATTGGACTTTCCTGTTGGATATTCCCAAATGGAAGCCAGGAAGCAAGAGACCCATTGATGCAGTGCATGACGATGAGGGCCCTTTGCTCCCAGGTAGAGCAGTTATAGAGGGCTATTTCATAGACAGTTATATTTCTCAAGGAATAAACAGAGCTCTTCTTTGAGATCACTTTGTTTTTTCTTAATGCATAGCTACTTTTCACTTTAGTGTTATTATTTAATGTTCATTAAACACTTCTAGCTCATCAAACATTCATTAATTAGGGTCTAAATCAGCAAGCTCCTTTCCTAGCTATGAAAACCAGCATATTTTCCCCTCAGCTGTCTTTATCTAGCTGAAAGAATTTTTTTAAACAAAGGTTAGAGGGTATGCAAAAACTTTGAAAAATTATCAACAATCAGCTTCAAAAGGTGAATACAAAGCTTCCTGAAGCATCTATAATTATATTAGAATTTTACAGAGAAGATGTTATTTTCTAGCCCCAAACCTATATTTATGTGTCAAAATACCTGGTTCTCTTCCACTCGGTCTTCTCTGTTATTTATTCACCTGTTCCATAGAAAAGATTGCTTACCATAGCAACTCCTACATTAGTATTCAGCTTCCTGGTTACAAAACACCTTTATAAGAAGAGGGACATCAACATACAAAGTGAACTCAATTTAGAAGTAAGATTTTAAGATGGGAATGTTGTTATACTAAAATTCATAATGAACAGGAGAGCCCAAGCTGGAAACTAGCAGTTGTCTAGGGTCTTTTGAAAATATGTAATTTGCATATTTCTCCAATTCTGGCATTCTGTTCCTATTGCACTTTTCTAAGCTGAGACAGACAGGAAATAATAAAATATTTTGCACAACCTACACTCAGCATTGGAAGCTTGCTGTTCTCAGCAGAGAGTTTCAACTTAGGTCAGCTTTATCTTAGAATTATCTTTCGAGTAGAAAAAAAGCAAAGTCCTGGTCCTGCCACTCAAACTCTCAATATGAAAATATTTGCTCTAATTTTCAGCTGTATTTCCTTGATCAACTGCCTGAAATATTATTTTTATCACTTACTGTGAAGTAAGCTTGCATTTTAATTAAGGAAGGAAAAAAGAAATTGACTTGTGTTCAAAACTGATAGTCAACGCTTTTGTGACTGAGCTCAGAGAGAGAGACTAGGAAGCTATGTTTGTGTGCCAATGATCAGGTCACCTTAACTCTTGGAGTCCCATTGTTAAAAAGAACTGGTTTGGAAAAGCTTTATAGGACTGCTTACAGATGAAGATAATAATACTTCAGTTGTTAATGACTTGAATATCCGATTTCAGTTCTTAGAAAATTTTACTCAAGTGGAGATAATGGCCAAAGAGGAAAGAAAAACAAAACAAAACATGTTGATACTAAGTTACCTCAGGGACCTATTGAATAAGAAAGATCAAGAAAGATGAACAAGCCAGGCATGGCGGCACTCACTTTAATCCCAGGACTTTGGAGGCAGAGGCAGGTGAATCTCTGTAGAGAGTAAGGCCAGCCTGGTCTACATATGGAGTTCCAGACAGTTAAGGTTACAGGGAGGCTATATCTCAAAACAAACCAAATTTTAATAAAAGAGTAAGGTGAACAAAACTTTATGCCTAGGGATATTGATTGGGCAAGACAGGGCTAAAGAATGAGATTAATCTTTGTGCTTTAAAAGAAACTCTTCTACATGCTTTGAGCCCAGAGATGGCCTGAGCCACATATGAAGCAGAATAGAAATTCAAATGTGAACATAATTCCTTACTGAATATGTTAAATTTCCCATACATGTTTTCATCCTGGACACTTCTTCCCAAGAAAATGCTGTGTTGTGTCTTCAAATTAAATTATCCTTTCTCCAGCCTCGATCAAAAAATGAGAATTTGGATTCTTGGACAAATTCCATGAATTTTCATGAAGATTTAATCCCTTAGTAAAAGAGTCTTAGCCCCAAAGTGGCCTTAGCATGGATAACTACTGTCTATGAGAGAATCAGCTCAAAGACCAATTTAATCAGGCCTTTGACAATTACTGGTACTCTATGTCATCAAATGATAGTCAACCAGTGAGTGACTGGAATATACTTTAAACCACTGGTTCTTAGTCTTAGCTTAACAATGACCAAAAGAGGAAATTGCTTAAGGACTCCCTATGTTTGGTCTCAACTAGACTGTTCTGATGAAATTGCACAGTGAAACACCCTAACTGTGGATTAGAGTCCAGGAGTGAAGGTCCATGCGTAACTAAGCTTGAACATCCTCTCATAGATCATGCCTCCATTTCTATGCTGTAAGTCTAGACTAACTACAGTGTGTACTTTTCATTATGATTCTCTGGCAGGAGAAAAGATGAATAGTATTCTAGCTCTGTAAAGAAATAAGCTTTGCCAGCTTCCTGTGAAGTCTATCCCAACTTACTTTATGTACTATTGTGAGAGTGAGTGATGCAGAGTTCAATTCAAAGTGCCGGGAGTGAGTCAGCCAGCAAGGCAGAAACCAGGCAAGACAGCAAGTTCTATAAATCTGTAGAAGTGAAGCCCATTTAGTTACTCCTCAAGAGAAAATGTGCTATTTAAAATGCTCCAATAGAGCCTTCACTTCTACAACTGTCTGTAGCTTTAAGGTCAAATTCTCATTCCCTAAAGTTTGGAGACAGACAGGAACATCATCAAAAGCCACACATACTACTGAGATCTTAATTAAGCCCAAAGATTCCAAGGACCCCTTTCCGGTGTTCTTAAATACATTATTCTTTGCCAATGGATGTAAACAGATTTCTCTTAACCTTCTCCACACTTGACCCTGATCTCTATTAACATACAAGGATATTTTAAATTTGAAAGAGTCAACCCCTCAAGGCAAACTGAAGTTCCATAGTTACTCACTCAAGATCTTGATGGTTTTAGTTCTTATTGGCCAAAAACCTGTTCATAAGAATTTAATTTTATTATAAATATATAGGAATGTGTTTGAGAAAAAAGGAGGTAGATTATTTATATTTGGGAAATTCAATTTGAATTTTAGGAAGGATATATGGCTAGTATGTCATAGCAGAGCCCTCAGAGTATAAAACCAGGTTACCAGTCCTGGTTTTGAGACTATAATGAGCTGTGAAAAGACTTTGAAACTCTTCTGAATCTGAATCTCCTTTAAATTTTATGAATGTTGACAATGACTTCTTGTGCTCCCCTCTGACTTTAATAATGCAAAAGGGTCTTGGCAGGACACGAAGTTCTACAAACTCGTGTCCAGGTGTAGTTAATGGCAAATCTGTTGTATCTGCCTCAAACTTTCAACTGAAACACCAAAGTGGGTCACTGACTCTGCAGCGATACAGCGTTGATGCTGTCTCTTTCCTCCTCTTTTCCTGCTGTGTAATGGCTGTTGTTTTTCACTGATATGATTTAAGAGACTAGAAAAAGCAAGCTATATTCTCCAACACACCCCTCTTAGGATGGTATAAAATAAGCTATTACCATCGTTTTGAAATTAGGTCCTGTTTTCTTTGTTGACTTTGGGAAAAGGCAGTCTATTTCAAGTCCTATCCATCTTTGCTTCTCTGATTAGACCTGGGAGAGAAAAATATTTCCCTAACTGGCTGGTGAACTAAAAATGATTCTGAAGATTTTTGCTCAGTTACATTAAATAGTCAAAGCAGTTACTCTCTTCTAAACTGCTAGTATTTCATGCTAGGATTACACCTATAGTCTAGCTGGTAAAAAAATAAAAATAATGGGCGTTTGAATGTTACTAATGAGACATTCTCGGGTGGACTCCTAACCTGAAATCAAATAATATTTGTAGTGTGTCTGATGTGTGGATTGCTTTTTACACCCCAGATACACTCATTAAACTAACAAAGACCATGGTGAGACTATAAATATGAAGGTGAATGTGGCTTTCTACTGCTTTATTTATAATTGGATAGGTTATGAGGTTTTAAAACACAGTTTTTCACTCAAACGTGTAGTCACTAGTGATTAGATGCAGCCGCAGGCATGGACAGCTAGAACATGTTGCCTGGCTTTCCTTCTAAGGAAGTCAATTGCAGAATTCATTCTCCAAAGATTAACATCAGCAACAATGAAAAAATATTTGTGACCTCCTTGCAGTGTGTAATTAGGAAAGTTTTGCTTTGATGAAACAAAAGGAGCCAAAATGGAGAAGTGTGAGGTTCTATTTTGCAGCAGGAACAGGAAAGAATGGGAGTTTTATGTACAATGGACATCAACACCTTCCTGTTAGGTGTCAGATGAAGATAATGTTTTTAAAAACTTTTGTTTCTTACTAAGAAAAATAAAAATTCTCAGAGTTCTTGTTAGATGTGAATTATCATAACAGTTCTACTAAACTTCAAGCTCTTAAGAATTTCTAGATGGTATTAAATTAATAGCAAAACAACCTATTTGGAGTGAGAATCCACTGAGTTGAAGCCTAATCCTAAACCATTCATATCAATTCTCTGGGCCATGGTTTGCTTTCTATGAGGAAAGATTAGGTCAAGCATTCACCAAGCTTTCTGCCAGCCCTCCAACTTCAGGGTCAATTTTTCAGTGATAGTTTGGTTTTCTCACGATTACATAGAAATCTCAAATTATGCTAAGCGTTGTTTTACACATACATTTTTTTATTTAACAATTTTCATAATTTGAATATTTCTTTCGCAAAAGTCCAGTGAATTGTTTCCTATGGAATGTTTGGAGCTTAGAACCCAGTTCAGATATGAGACTTGGGTCAAGAAGAAGACACAGGCCAGCTACTACTCTAGGAGGGGACAGTGTGTTCTTGTGAGGGGATCATATATCACGTGACCCTTATTCCAGCTAGGGACTTCCAGAATCCTTCTGCTTGCCTGCCATACACCCTATTGATTTGCATTGCATTGTCTATGAACTACTTAGTGACCCCATGATGCAATCCTACCTTTAGGAACCACAGAGCCAGTCCACTGTCCAGCCAACCAGCTACCTACCACATTGTCCAGGGTCACCAATGGTGTCCTGTGGCCCCAAACCCAGCTAGGGATTTCCAGAACTTGTATGCCCACCCACCAGCCACTCCTCCCACACTACAACCCAGGATCTACTTAATATCCTAAGACCCCCAATCCCAAGCAGGTACCTTCAGCCTGCCTCTGCCCCACCAGCCTCCATCTGAGGAGAGTGTAGCATTCTACAGGGAACATCATTCCATTTGTGACCCCAGAACCTGATATGCAAAGACCATCTTAAGAACTTAGCTAACCCTCCACAGACTTCTGAAGATTGACAGTGAAAATCTTCTAACCCTAACGAGAAAATCTTCTAACCCTAACGAAGGTTTGCTCCCAAGGCTCAGAATCGCACTTCTCTCTAGCTGTGCTGGCACTACCTGGAGACCCACTCACACATGGAGTTGCCACAAGAATCAACACAGGTACCATCCAGCTGCTTTACAACCTGACTAGTTGGAGGAATGGCAAACAAAGATCTAAAAATGCACTCAGTGAAGGTGAGAATGGACATCCATACCAGAAGACACCACCAGCAACCCAACTCCAGGTGCCTGTCTCCCACAGCAAAACCACAAACAACATGAATAGCCAAGACAATATGCTTCTCCAGAAATTAGTACCCACACCACAGTAGTCCCTGAGATGAGCAATCTATTTGTTGCAGAAGACAGAGATTCTGGAATGAAGACCATGAAAACACAGCCAAAATGTTGAATGAAAATAATTCAGTTTATGAAAATAGAATTTAACAGAGGGAGTTTCTGAAGAAAAGTCAAACTGAAATAAACCTGGAATAAGAAACTCAGTGGAAAGTGTCCCCAAAGAATGGATCAAGTGGAATACAGAATATCAATGCTTGAAGAAAATGTAGAGGAATTAGATCACTCATTCAAAGAAAATGTTGAATATTAAAAGGCCCAGTAAGGGAATGTGCAGGAACTGAAGAGACTACAAAAAAGCCAAACCTATGAGTCTTAGGTAAAGAAGATGGAGAAGAAACCAAGGCACAGATGTTTTCAACAATATCATAGAAGAAAATTTACCAAATCTAAGGAAAAAGGTGCTTATCAAAGTGGAATTGGAACAAGAATAAGTAAATAAACAACAATTAAAAATCCAATCAAGCTAACAAAAACCTTAAATAAAAATCCAAGAAAGTACGATAGGGATACAGAGCACCAAATATGCATAGTAGTCAAGACAGTAAATGTTCAAAGCAAAGAAAAGATACTGAAAGCTGAAAGAGATAAAGACCAAATCACATATGTAACTATGTCCATCAGAATAATACCTGACTTTGCAATGGAGACTTTGAAAGCAAAGAGGGCCTGGAGTGATGTACTAGAAGTTATTAAAGGCCTCCAGAGCCCAGACCAGATGATTACAGTTAGTAAAGCAATCAATCATAATCTAAGGACATAGAAAAACCTTTCACAGTGAAAACAAATTAAGGGAATTAAGGACCATTAAACCAAATCTGTAGCTGATACTGGAAGGAATACTTTGGCCTGAAGTAAGTAGACCCTAGAAAGTCCATGAATACATAAACAACCACAGAACAGTTAATGTTCTATGAAAACATCACTATCACAGCAATGCAGTAAAAATAGATAAATCTTGATAAATAACTCTCAATATTGATGGTCCCAATTTCCCTAATAAATCTGCAGGGTAACATATTGAGTTAGAAAGCAGGATCCAAGAAAAGCACCTCAATGTCAAAGACAGAGACCACCTTAGGGTGAAAGGATGATAAAAGGAGTTCCAAACAAATGGAACTGAGAAACAAGGAAGCATCCCTACGATAACCTGACAAAATATGCTTCAAACAAATTCTGGTCAGAATGGATGAGGCGGGATGTCAGACTTATTAAAGGAGAAGTTCTCTAAGAGTATATTACAACTCTAAACATTTGCACAGCAAACAGGAACATCCAATTTCATAAGATAAAAACTACTAGACCCCCAAACACAAACTGAACCCGACACAGTGATAGTGATTTCAGCATCACCTTTTCACCAATGGACAAGAAGTAAAGAGAGAAACTGCTGTTAAAAGACATCATCAATCAAATAAATGAAAGAGACACCCACAAAACATTCTACCTGAACACTAAATAATACACATTCTTAGAAGTGCATGGAACTTTCTCCCAAACTGACCAGACATTATGATACAAAGCAAGTCTCAACAAATACAGGAAAACTCAAGTAACATCATGCATTCTAGTTGACCACCAAGGAATAAAACTTGCTATCAACAGCAATAGAAACTACAGAAAGTAAACAAATTCATGGAAACTAAACAACAGACATACTGAATGAAATTTGGATCAAAGGTGAAAACATTTCCAAGAACAGAATGAAAATGAAATGAAACCACAGCATATCAAATTATATGTAACAAAAGGAAGGCCGAAATAAAACGTAAATCTATAGCACTAAGTGTCTGTGTGAAAAAATTAGAGGCATCTTTTATTGATAACTTAATAGTGTACCTGAAGCAATTGGAAAGACAAGAAAAATAATACCCCAAAACATTATGCGGGAAGAGGGCTGAAAAATTAGGGCTGAAATTAATGAAATAGCAACAAAATATAAAGAATCAATGAAATGAAGAGTTGGTTCTTTGAGAAGATTATTAAGGTTGACATATCAAGCCAAATTAATTGAAAGAAAACACAATGAAATTAATAAAGTCAGAGATTAATAAATGAATAAAAATAATAAATAATAATAAAGTCAGAAGCATTACAATAGACAAAGAGGAAATTCAGAATCATAAGGATATAATTTAAGTTTTTTCCCATTCACTAGAAAAAATCTAAAAGAAATAGCTTAATAAAGTTTAATCAACATGAAGTAAATAATATAAGTGGCAACAGAAGTCATGATTAAAGATTTCTTAACAAAAAAGAGCAATGGGTCAGATATATTTAAGAGAATATTCGACCATATTTTTTAAAGTTTTATTTTTTAAACATCAATACTCCTCAAATTATTCTATAAAATAGAAAAGGAAAGAACAACTTCAAATTATTTTTACAAAGCCAGTATTACTCTGATGCTAAGACCAAAGACTCTTTCTAAAAAACAAATTCAAAATTATACACCAATCTTTCTGATGAAAACAGACACAAAACTTCTCAGTAAAATACATGCAAACTAAATTCAAGAGCATATAGAAATATTATCCTCCATTATCAAGTTGGCATCATCTCAGGAATTCAGGGAGAAACAACATGATCATCTCATTAGATGCAGAAAAGCCTTTGGCGAAATCTAATGTCACTTCATGATAAAAGTCCTGACGAATCTACAGATATAGAAGACTTGTCTCCACTTCATAAAGTCAATATACAGTAAGCCCACAGCCCACATCGTGCTAAAAGATGGTCCTCTAAAATTAGGAACAAAACAAGGACGACCACTCTCCTATTCTTGTTCAATGTAGTATTTGAAATCTTTACTAAAGCAATAGAACAACCAAAGGAGGTAAAGTGGATGTAAATTGGAAAGGAAGAAGTTAAATGATCTGTATTTGCAGATGAAATGATTCTTTTCACAAAAGCCTCCACTCTAAAACTCTCAGAGCTTATAAACACATTCAGCAAAGTAGCAGAATACAAAATTAACACATGAATATCAGTAACCTTCCTATATTCCAACAGTAAACACACTAAGAAAGAAATCAAAGGAAAAACCTCATTCTCAATAATCTCACAAAGCATCTTGGTAGATAAGGTAATTCACTCACGTCTGTCTACATTCTCTAGTTTATCTTGGTGAGTTTGTCTTATGTGATCAGAGAGAATCATGAATAATTATTTCCTAACAACTTCCATAGAGCACTTCTAGGTGGTCAAACTATTGGCTCAGGGAGGCTTTACCTGGTTAGATTAAATCCAGTGATGTGGTTGGCTCAGCTCTTAAAGCCTGTGAAGGTCAGTGTTAAACCTCTACCCAGCACCATGATCAGTGACACATTATTAATGACTTAAAATTGATTTAAAAAGGAATATTTCACCTCCAAACCAACAAATACTACAAGCCATAATTTTTACTGGGTTCAGCTGTTAAACATTCATGACATTACAATAAAATACCTATGTATTCAAACACATCTAGAATTTCTAGGTCTTTTGTTAAGGCAAAGAATAGGAAATGAACCTGTCTCTCCAAAACTCCATCCTTTTATGATTTCCTTTATGTGAGAAAGATGACATTATAGTCATCTTTTTTTGAGATGGGGGTCTCCTTATAGACCCATCTGACCTGGAACTTGCTATGCAGACCAGGCTGGCTTCAGTCTAATAGAGATCTACCTACTTCTGCTTCTCAAGTTTTGGGGCTAGAAGCATGTACCACAATGTCCAGCTTCAGGTAATTTGTTACTTTAAAAATTCATTATTATTTCAGATATATAACTGTAACGTTTAAGAGTGAATTTTGAATGGAAAAGCAAAGCTATCATCCATATTTTTATAAAACACATTATCATCAGTGATCAATTTTCTCACCCTAGGAAATGAGATGGCCTGCTTGACTTTTCTCATGAATTTAGCTTTTTTAATCCAAACACCCTGGTAAATATCTTTGTGGCAAATATCTTGCTATACCTTAATTGACAAAGAAAGGCTTAAGAATAGAAATGTAAGCTGTTATTTTATTTAGGGGCAGAGTTTCTGAATTATTGAAAAGGTGGAAAAGAAGATGGCATGAACAGCTTAATCATGGTGAAGAAAAATTCAGCTGCCTATGTAGCAGTTGAGAGAATGTAGTGATTTATGGAAGTCCTTTAAATGCTAACTGAATGTTGTACGTGGATGTGTTGAGATGTACTGCCAGGTGGTTCTGAAAAGAGCCTGCCAGGGTTTAAATCAACACTATCATCAGGATCAGAGTAAATGCCTGCGATTTTTCCATCACTCCCTAATTCTGTACTGGCTGGAGGACACCTGTTAGAAATAGTGTCACCTGATGCAGAGTTGAACGACAGAATCAGGGAGAGTTTGATTAGAGCAAAAGTAGATTGTTCTATTGGTGGATGAGTCTAAAGCTTCTGGGCAGTATTTTATTTGCCAAATTTACCTCCAGATTGCTGGGCGGGCTTGTTCCTGAACCTACCACCCAGGCAGAAAATCATGCCAACTAATCTAGTACACTGTGTTCTCTGATAGCTCTGCCTTGAATATATTTGTGCATATCTCCACCTGCTGTGCTCACCCAAGTGAAGATTCTCCTGCTGAACGACTCTCAAATTTATTACATTTCTTACTTAATTCAGTACATGAGACATGTAATATATGATTGCTCACAGCAAAGTGAGGCACTGTGTCTGTTTAGAAAGGCACAGTTCTCATTTTCTGAGATTGGCAATCTGATGGAAGAAAAAAAGAGATATTAAAATGTCCGTGTTAAAAGGTGCCTGAGATACAGGCTCTCATATGAATCATAATTGAAATGTATGGAAATAGAGGGAAAGATTCAATCCACATAAGGAGAGGTAAAAAGGATGCTTTTGCAGCTATTGCATCATGGGTAAGAGTTTGAGTGCTGAACAGAATAAAGGAATCTGAGCAAAAGAGTGCTTCATAGATGAACAAGAAGACGATGGAGTTGTTCATTCTTAAGATCTGTGTTTTGCTTGCAACACTTCTGTGGACACCAGATGTGTCCACAACAAGCTCCATCATGTTGCAGATAACAGCTGGGTTGCCTGTAATTTTGTTTAATTTTGACAACTTTCTGGAATTAGTGGAGAGCCCATAAGTCAGAGGTTCAGTCCCACATTTAGCAACTTCACGTGCTAAATGCAGAACTTAGTTTAACACTTCACTTATGTGTCTTGATTTACTATAAAATGTATTATAAACGGCACAAATGGCCAATACACAGTCTGGGAGGGTCACAAGTGTAGATATTTTTGTCCCTATGAAGTTGTTACGCCACTTTTCCTTCCACATGCATTTATTCTGTTAACCAGGTAGGCCACCAGTTCTATTACTTCACTTCTTATAGTTAACCTCCAATCCTCCTTGCTTCCCAGAAGTTACTGAATGAGAATGTGAGTTCCAATCATATAATCATTTGGGGTTTTGTTTGCTTGTTTTTGTTGGTTTTCTAGCAACTGGCTTCCTCCCACAATGATCCAGAGGCTCCACCTTCATTCAGTCCATTAGCATAAACTCAGATGATGTTTTCATTATGTAATTAGGAATAATAGATAGTCCTATCTTTGAGGAAATTCTAAGGGTTTTAGAAGGTCTATCCTAATAACTAGGGATAAAGACAAAATCTAGTTTTCCTTATCCCGTTTTCATAATTTTACCATGCTTTCTGAAAAAGGTTCACATGCGTTCTAACTAATCAAGATAGGAATAGAAAACTCCCAGAAGTCGCTGAGGGCAGGTTTGTGGAACCGTAGTGAAAGTGTTTCTGGGATAGTCAAGTGCCCCTGAATTAAAGATTGTGTCTTAACTTAGATTTCCTGAAGAGAAGATCTTTTAAACATGGGTTAGTCTATTGGGTAATAATCCCAGCAAACAGAGTGAGAGGGCAGAGTGTCAGAAGGAAGGAGGAAAACTGATAAAACAGAGTCGGGGGGGTGGGGGAGGGTGAGGGGGTTGGGGGGTGGGTTCCTCAGGGATAACAAAAGGGAGAGAAGCAACACTTGCTTACAATGCAGAACTTAAGGGGCTGTCAAAGACTCAGAAATCATAATGAACACTATTTAATTCAAAAAAGTAAGCATATTAAAATTTACATGAGAACACCGTGAGATACACATTGTTGAGATTTTTAAATGAAGAGCAGGATCTGACAGTACTGGTTTGGACCATATCAAACAAAACCTGAGGCAAAGGACATTATATATATATATATATATACATATATATATATATATATATATATATTCTTTTTCTGTTTCTCCACAAGTTTATTTTAATTTAAATTACAAGGCCAGCCAGATAATCTGATAAGAAATTCATTTTTCCTCAGGAGAAAGGAAATGCTTCCACATCATTAATAATTGTTTACATCTCCCATTTTTAAGGGTCAAAAAAATCACACCAAGTAACTGCCTTAACTAAAATTAAACCTTTATAACACCAAAGAAATTAAAATTGGGTAATATGAATATATTAAATGATCATACTTCAATAATAGCATTTCAGCTTAGAATATTTTCACATTGTTCTGTCTAAAAACAAAACCAGAACGTCTTCTCTGCCTTCAGCTTCCACTGGAATTGTAACACACATTTGCTCTGACACTCTGGACCTGGTCTTCCACACAACTGCTTTAGTGCTACCCCATGACTGTGTATTTTTAAGTGATTATTTTTTCTAGGATATTCAAGTAACCGAAAAAAATACTGTAATATTGAAAGGATGTATGCTGAAATCACATAATTTTCTATGTAAATATTTTATTTATATTAGAATCATATTTAGTTATAATTCTACTTTACTGGTTTGAAGAATACTAAGTAATATTTTCTTTCAAAGCATTAACCATTTAAAAATACATAAAAATAAATGCATAGGAGCATGCATATTTCCTCTGCTTCAGTCTTCAATATGTTTGACACTGCAGTGAATTCTGTAGTCTAAGAATCCTCCTGAAAAATATCCTTCTGAGACATTAGGAGACTGAGTTGTTCGTCCATGAGTTCCTGTCATGCATCTGTTGGTGCTCTCTTTATAGATGTTAGCTTTTTCATACTCTCAATGTGCTATAGGGCCTATAGGAAATCACTACCATCATAGGCTATGCATGGCTTTAAGGAGTGCTGAGAATTCTTAGAAATCACTGGGAGCTCCAGGATTGAAAGAATGAGAAGTTTATCGGAGCTTATGTAGAATCATTTTTCTCAGTCTCTATGTATAATAGGTTTGGGACTGAGGAAACTTGGAAGAAGGAAGACAAATTTAGGAGCAACTGAAATAAATTTGTTTGGAGATAATGTATGCCTAAATTAGAGTGGTTGCTGTGGAGTTTCAAAGAGAAAGAAAGAATACCCCAAAGGATGTGAACCATTGCATTTTTGTCACAAAATGAATGTATTGGGACCAAAAGGAAGGAAGAATATAGATGGGTCTTAAGTTACTCATCAGTGACTGGAATAACAAGGAGCTGTTTTCAGAGTGGAGAGCTTAAGAGAAAGGATAAATTTCTTGAGGAGAGATATGTACATTTGAAAAAGTCTTTGGGTGAAATCCAGGCAGGTCTCCCAAGTCCATGAGCATAAATGACAATTTGGGTAGCCAGGGATCTGTAGAACTCCTTTTGTTTTGGCAGTGCTTGAAAAACTGTTGTAGAACATTTGTAGTCTTGAAAGCATAACTTCCCACTATGGCTTTGTGAAACAAAATGTTATGATTTCTATCTTTAAGCATTAGCTGTTAGGTATGGTGTTTGAGGAAGGATGATCATGATTAAAGGTCATCCTGATCTACAATAGGAAACATTAACTCAAAACAAACAAGAACCCAGGTGACTGAAAATGGAAGTTTGGTCAGTTATGGACATGACTCACTTTGTGGTGGCTGTTGGTCTTTGAGAATAAATTACGTTGCTGTGATTTCTGAGTGGCCTAAATTCAAATTTTGAGATAATTAATCTTTATTGTCAACCTGATAAGATTTCAATTCACCAAAGAGATTGCAAGACACACTTCTGGGTGAGTCTGTGAGGACAGTTTTGGAGATTCTCTCATGACCTAGAAGCCTGGGTGGAGTAATTGGGAGAAAAGGAAAAAGCCAGACATCAACTCAACTTTTCCTACTTTCTGTGTGCCTTCCTTCACCACAGTCTCCTACTGCTACGGTGGCCTTCTCCAAGTGTATGAGGCTAAGCAACAAGAACTGAACCTTCCAAAGTGGTGAGCCAAAACAAATAATTCCTTTTTTCATGTTGTTTCTGTCAGCTATTAGATCACCATGATAATAAAGGTAACTGTTGAGTTATATTTTAGGCATGTATAACTTTATGTTTTAATCTAAGAGAATACTGTTATAAAAGTACAATAATATTTAGAAACTGGTAGTTATGTAATATTGACATAGAACTGATGGTAATTAGACAAAAATAGAGACAGAATCTCAAAGAATATTCATGAGATGAATTGTGCATCTCCCTCAGGGCTGGAATCTTAACCTAAAGTATCTCAGAATGTGACCTTATTTAGAAGTAAGGCTTTTGTAGATATAATTAATTAAGAAGGGGTCATACTAGAATGAGGTAGGCCCTTCATCCAACAGAAAAGGTGTTCTTAGAAGGAGAGGAAAGTTCAGGCATAGTACAGATAACAAGTTGGAAAATGCCATGTGAGAAGAGACACATACATTCTATGCTGCTCACAGTTAGTGCAAGTTGAGGACCAATGCCCACCAGGAGTTAAACAGAGGCAAGAGTGATATCTCTTGAGAGCTTCAGATGGTTCTTCTGACACCTGAATTTCAGACTTCTACCTATAAATTATAAAAGAAATACATTTTTATAGCTCTCAGCCATACAGCTTGTGGTACTTTGTTATTGCAGACTTAGGAAATGAATATAACCACCCGATTTTACAGGTCAGTTGGAACATGAATAAGGTCAAGAAAGACTATTAAAAAATACAGGAAAAGCAACATGTGTGATATCTCAACTCACACAAATAACTCATTTTGAGAAGCAAGAGTTAAGTTTAGACAGGTAAGTGTGGTTGAGCCATAAAGGAGAAGCAACGATCCACTTTTTTGTCTACTTTAGAGAGGTCAAGAAGACGTGGAACCATAAAGATAGCCTGAGATGTGCAGGCAATCACGCATAGACACTGCATAATGCCTCCATTTGAGACAGAAGGCAACAGGAGAGAGAAGGAAGAGAGGTGGTGAAATATGGAAGTGTAAGGCTCTTAATTTTGGTTCCTTGTTTTGTTGCTTTTAAGTATGAGAGAGGTTTGCACTTGGCCTCTGAGACTCAGATTGTAGTCAGTAAAAGCGTGAAGGAAAAACAGGAAGGAAGAAGGATAAGACTTCTGTTTAAGACCGGATGTAACAGGATCAACACGGAAGATGGGACTCAGTTTTGGTGATCAAAACCCGTGATGGCTAGGGTAGCTCATCTGAATCCCAACTTCATCAATCCTCCACTGACTGGCTCAGATTGAACCTGTTACTTGAGTTTCAGATTGATCAAGGACAAAAAGTTTTAGAGATTAAGTGAAATGATGAAATGTCAAATTCTCTTAGTTTCTTTAGACTTGCTAAATGATAATTAAAATGCAAACGATATCAATCAATCTGCCTATCTATTCTTCTCTCTACCCACATATTGTGATCTCTCTGCCAAAGACAGCTTGGCAAACAGAAAGGGCTCAGAAATCACATTTCCTTCTCACTGTTCATTCTGTTTTCTGTGAGAAGTAGATATAGATACAGGATAATTCCTAAGTAAAGAACAGACTAAAGGAAATGGTATTTAGAGGGTTTATCTTTGTCATGAACTAGAAATTCAGATTCGTCTCTGAAAAATAAACTGGTAAAGAGTCAGGTGAACAGAAATGATTTAGGGTGAGCACTGTTTGGAATAAAATAGGCAAACTGTAAAATGATTATGAGCAAACATGAGAACTTAAAGAGGCAGATGATACACATCTCAGGAAATGATAGATGAAAATTACTATCTCCATTCTGGTAGGCAGTCTCTGTTTAAAAACTCATTTATTTTGATTTATTTATAAGTGTATGTATGTATACATGTGTGTGGGTATATGCAGTGGTCAGAAGAGATAGTCAAGTCAGATCCCCAGAGCTAGAATTGAAAGCATTTGTGAGTGACCTCAAGTGGGTGTTGAGAACTTAATTTGGGTCTTCTGAAAGAGTGACAAGTACTCTTAACTGCTGAGAAATGTGTCCAGCTTCCGTGGTAGGCAGTTTCTAGGGTGATCCCTTCAACGGATGATCCAGTGATCTCTGCCACTTGGTATTCACATCTTTGTCCAGTGTGCACCCCTTGCACATGAACTAGACTGTAATGGCTCAAACCCACCAAGAAGAATGCAGAACAAATGCTGTGATATCATTTCTAAGACTGGATTATTTTAAAAAATCCTGTGACTTCCATTGTGAGGACTTGTTCTTTCATGATTTCTTTCATCAGTTATCCTTTGAGGAAGCAAAATGGCATGTTATGTGAGACAGGTGGGAGAGATGTAGTTATGTGAGACAGGTGGGAGAGATGTAGTTATGTGAGACAGGCAGCAGAGAGGTAGGTGGGCTTGTAGCCTCAGCTGGCATTCTGAGTGCAATCTCACGGATGATACTGAGTCAGAGGTACCTACCTAAACAGATCTCAGATTCTTGACCCACATAAATTGTGATTTTCTTTGAAGCTGTTAGGGTTTGAGTTAATCTGTTACTTGATCTTAGATTACCAATACAACTTACTATCAGTTAGGAAGCTGAAACACACTGTATAATGAAGTTCGAACAGTGCTGTGGTTCACACAACTCTCACAGAGAAAAGAGACTTTTTTCAAGTTATTCAGAAGTATAGTTCTTTTTCAGATATAAGGCACCATGTCTTTTCTGGTGAGAGGTCATAATTGTGGTTAGAGAACATTGGTAATCACTGAGATTGTGAAGGGAAAGCTCATTGTTATTAGCTTCTCTCCCTCCAGCAGTCTCACTTTACCATTTCCTGGTGAATGTAGCAATCTCAGAAAGCCCTGAGGCTGCCATCCACAGTCAAGACCTCTTACCAATCAGCCACCTACAGGAACAGCATCCAGCTAGCTATCCATTTTAGTTGGGGTATTCCAGACTTTAAGATACTAGTGATTATTGCAGGGATCATTTAGAGATTATACATTGAGGCTCATAGGAGAATATATATGAAGACCAGTTCACAAAGATAGAACCTCTATTATTAAGATTCACAGAGATCCCAGAGGGTGAAGAACATAAGCCTTGGGATATGCTGTACATCTTGAGCTCTAATGCTTGTCTTATGGGATTTTATGTACTATTCTCCTTGCCTGAGTTGAGTGCCAACCATTCCTAAGATGTCTTCCTCTCCTGATTCTATGCTAAGGCCTACCTTTCACTGAGAGTCTTCAGGATCTTGGAGTGCTGTAAGGAACTTTTCCATGTATACTAAACTGGATATTATTTGAGCAGCTTTAGGGGCCCATTGCTATTAAAGGAAAATCTTCAAAACTTGACAGTTGGAAGAACAAGTGATGCTCCCAGCAGAGAAAATGGACTGCAGTGCAGCAAGATGTGGAGCTTGATGCACTGGAGCTCACCTCCTGATACTCATCTCTGAATCTGGTTCTCTTCTAATGTGGTTTGCCACGCTCTCCTTCCTAATCTCACTCACTTAACCTTCCTTAAAGGGAGTAGAGAGTTTTCCTTAAATCTACGATCTCTATACTAAGTTTAGAAAACATACAAACACAAAAACAAACACGAATTACATTTTTCTTTTCTTTCTTTAAAAACTTTTGCACTTTTGCTCTATCATCCTTGTCCAAAGACCTCAAACATAAAATTACTGGCTGATTTAACAGAGAAAATCCCAAGGATAGAAGGAATCAATTTAAATAAATAGCTTAGTGCTACAAATATATTACCTGTCTACGAATTCAGAAACACTTTTAGAGTCTAGAAATATTTATGATGTAATCATTTCTGTAAACAGTAATTTATAAATAATTTATACAATGTTGGTTCCTTAGCCTAAGAGTCCCTGAACAAGTACTGAAGGGAGAACATCCCTGTTTCTCCACTCTAGTCTCTAGGGCACCCTTGGGATCTGCTTAGTCTGTAATCACAGTAATTGCTGCTATTTGATGAGTACTGGTATTGTTAAAGACCCTGTGCTAAGGACTGAAATATTTTTATTCATAATCAATATCATTCACCCAATCTGGAAAATATTATTTTTCCTTTCTTAAGCGAAGAAGTAAAAGCTCAGAAAGGCTAAATAATTTGTTCAAGATCTTTGAGGTAGGAAATGTCAGAACTGTCACAGAGACTCAAATATGTCTGGTTCCAGAGGACTGTCAATGTGTCTACCACTGGGCTAGTAGGCACCTCGCTGGGAAGTACCTGGAGCAGGGACTTTCTTGTGGGAGCAGCTCAGTTGTGAGGTGATCCCAGAGGTTAGGGATGAGAGAATGAAGACAGAAAGGAAAGCCAACAGGAGTACACTGTGCTGATGATGGCAGTGTGGAGACCTGGGTTTGATCCACTCCAGAGCCTTATAAACATCTTAGAGGTCATTCTCAACTTTGCCACTTCGGAGTGAATGGAGACGAATAAATACCCATTCCCCATATTTGGAGAGTTCTCTGTATTTTAGGAAGTGCTGTTTTGGAAGTCTAGAAAAGGCCTAAAACAGAAAGGGAAGGGGATAACAGATGAGACACAGAGAGTGCGCAGGGAGTCTGAGCGTGAAGAACAGACCTGTGTAGCTGCTGCTGGGCCCAAAGGTGAGCTGAGACACAGGGGACTCCATTACAGTCACATGCCCCAGATTCAGTCTTTCTAGCCACAATAACATGCAAAGCCTTCTGCTGCATTGGCTTCTGAACGGTAGTGAAACTTGAACATTCTGTCATGCCCAAGTGACAAAGGACTTCACCAAACTGGGCTTCAGCAGGGAGGGAGCTGTGAAGTTCATGAAAGCAAATGATTTTCTTCTTTATTGAAGACAGCAGGTAAGCCAAAGGATATCTGAGTTTGATATTGAAATGGGTGCCATTTTTCTATGTGACAACAGCCTGCTGGAAGGACTTGGTTAAACTCTCCCCCTGTTCATGATAGAAATAACTCCTGATGGCCCGCATCGTACTGCTATGAGGCAGGGTAAATAAATGAGCAGCTTTGAGCTATCCACTGCGAGGGGCTGAGGTTTCACTCCACTGCAAGCTAATGAGCTCCATGGACAGCAGCAGGATAGAACAGAGTCCTCTGTCAGAGACAAAGGACTTTATTACTGCAGACACAGCAAGCAGTGCAACTGTCAGCGTGGTTGTTTGGGTTTTCCTTACCCCGAGGTCCAATCAGAGTTACACAGTGCGAATGGATGCTTATACATGCATCAGAATTACAGAAAAGGATCCCTGAGCTACAGAATCCCTAAGGATGAAGGCTGGCCAGGGAGGTCCACCTTTGCTAAGTGGGAGATGTCATCATTGTCTTTCTAGGTGGCAAGGGCCCCTGTTATTTACTCCAGGAGGAAATATTGTATTTTAAATATGCAAGCAGGCCTGCGCTTGGATTCAGATGGAATCACAGTGTTTATAAATATCTTTGAAAAGATAGTCTAGAAAGAAGGGCAGTTAAGGAAGAACTGTAGGAGACTGGAATGGTTTTCTACCCATATGTTGGGAAGGTTGAGGTTTGATTGACCCATGCATGGATGTTTTAGTGCAGGAGACTAAAGGACATACCTGGAATGCCTGCATAAGCAACAACTCTCAATAGAAAGCAGAGACAGAAAGAGAAGGAAGTGGGTGCTACAAGGGGGAGGGAAGGAGAGTGTAAAGAAAGATGTAAAGATAGGATGTGCTAAGAGAACGAGAGGACAATAGCTATATCCTGAAATAAACACGATGATTTAAAGTAGAAGACAGAAACTACATGACAGATTCAGGAAAGGGGAAAGAAAATGATATGGCCGCAGGGATGGTGGATTGATCAATAGATGTCTAGGCAGGTGGAGAAAAGTTTCATATGTGGATAGAAATGTAAAAATGTAAAGATGAATAATCATCATACAGAGAGACTGAACAAACGAGAGGCAGAATAATAGACTCAATAGAAACCCACAAGTGTTTGGACGGTCAGAGTAAGATACAAGGACAGACAGAACAAGCAGCGAAGGTAAGACAACACAGATGCAGAACACAGAGAGGTAGACAGACTACAAGAGGTGAGTGATAGGAGTGAGAGAAAGCGACAGATGGATTTTATGCACGTTTGAATAAGATGTAGAGAAAAGGTAATATGTTAACGATATCTAGGAGGATTCATTCCACTCAAGTCAAATTCCATGGCCTTGAGCAAGATCCTTTCTCAGCTGTCAAACATGATTATTATAACAAAACCATCCTATGAAGGTTGTTTACAATCTAAAATGAAGAAATCTTAACTGCTTAGCAAATTGGCAAGCCAGAGATAATGACGTTATACAGAAAGAAAACTTACAACAGCTGAGACATCCTTCCTATGAAACGCATGGACATCAACATTGTCAGTGTTTGTACTGAATTTTTGTTTCGCCTTGAAACCAAATCTGGCAGATGTGTCAAACCCTGATAAAGCTAACACTAGCATCGAACACTCAAATAGCAATTTCATGCGAAAGGGGTCGTCTCATTACACTGCCCTTCTGCAATCCATTATTATTGCTTGTGAATGAATCTGAGGTTTCATTTTCTGTGAAATGAGGTCACACTACTGATACAGTGAATTCAAGGCAAATTGAGCAGATGATATGTATAAAATAAGAAACATGCAGTTTTTATAGAGCCATTGACAGTGCTAAATGAGTAAGTTTTCAGTCCAAACCAAGTATTTATATGATTTGGTTCTACAGCACACCATTCAGATGGAAGCCCACAGCCTTCACAGATTTGCTTTTTCTCTTTGCAGATTTAACATTTATCATGAGGAATTACTTCTTGAGTTCTGTGATTCTGATTTTGTATGCAAGCACATAATGTTTTACAGTTTATTTCTTGCAAAAAAAAAAGTTCTTGCCTGGGTTATTCTGGAATATAACATTATGGTTAAGTATTTCCAAATGAAATGATGTGAAAGCACAACCCGCCTTGTTTAGCTACACCAGAGCACATTAACCACTCTTTCCTAGGATCATTTCTTAAATTGTTCTTCCTACAGCCAAGTATTTATATTTAAAGGTATTCATTGTGATTTCTAAGATGTCCTTGATTCCATTAGTTACTTTTGCTAGAGTGGAATAAATTAAAAATTTCCTGATTATAGTGTTTTGAATGAGAAATATCCCTCAAAAGCTTAGATATTTGAACACTTGGTCCCCAGTGGTGTTTTTCTGGAAGCTTCTTGGAGATAGAGCTTTCATGGAGGAAGTACATCCCCAGAGGCAGGTTCTGAGAGTTTTAGCCTCGCCTCACTTCCAGTTTGCCCTCTGTTTCCCTCATGTGGATGGAGATGTGGTCTTGCAGGTTCCTGCTCCAGTGTCCTGCTGCCAAATCCCTCTGCTACTGTGGACTCCACAAGCTGAAATAGTCTCTTCCTTCTATAAGTTGCTTTTGGTCATTGTGTTTTATCACAGCATCAAAAAGTAACCAATATACCCGGGAAACATTTTGTATCTTTTCAATGCTCCTACCATTGAACTTAGGGAAGCAGAGGTTTTCAGGCCCCTGGAAGCTTGCACATGTGGATTTGTGGCAATGGTGGTATCAATCACAGGATCCATACTAACTCAAATTAGACAAGGGCCCAGAGTGAAGCAATAGAAATCGGTGGCAGAACAGACCTAGACAGAGATCTCTTGGAGACTGATTACTACTGGGAGAGGGAGAATATGCCTTACAATCTCTACATAGCCTGACCAAACTCCAATGGATGAATTTGCAATGCAGGACATCTGGGCACAGTTGCTTCACTGGATAGGACTTAACCTGAAGACATTTGGGGGTAAGGGAGTGATTGGGGGAGGTGGTCAAAATTTTATTAAAATTGTTGTATGAAATATATAAAACTAAAAAAAAATATATGTAGAGTTCTGTTTCTAAAACCATGGTGCTATCCAGTGCAGAAATGTTTGTTAAAAGGTCTGAAGCTTTTTCATGGTGAGAGGCAGAAGCTTAACAGTTCCTGTAGGCAAGTACTTATCATAAATTTTGTCTTGGAACAAAGAGGCTCAAATTTATGATGTATGTGTTGCTGTGGTCCAGAGTTACTGCTGAGTCATTGTTCCTGTCTTCCTGCTATTCTCGCCGGTTCCAGATGTCATCTTTCTTCTCTAGTCTCTTGCACTCTTGCTCTGAGGTCTTCCTACCTTTCTTACTTGCAGTCCATTTTAATACAGGAGGACAGTTCTGTGTCTTGTCCTCTCCTGGACATTTAGTTCTGTGATTTCAAGAACTAAACTCAGTATATCCTTAACAAACGCCAGATATATGAATGAATTCAGTAGTAACTTCTAGAAATATTATTCTTAACTATTAAATAAGAATTCTTTAATGATAACAAAAAGGAGACTATAGCTCTAGAATATCTTATAATTAAGCATTCTGTACAGGACTGACACAGACATTTACCTTTTAACTCATTGGTTAGCTCAAGTCATATAGGACTATCTATCTGCTTGATGGTGCAAAGATAGACTGTTTGACAAGTCTGGTGACTACCAGAAATCAAATGATTTATATCTCTTTATCCCATCAGTTATCCATGAGCTATTTGTTTAGTACTTCTTATGTGCCAGATCTATGGAGAACGTTTGTGATTTACAATAAGAAGTAAGTCTTTCTTTTGTGCAAGTGTTCATTGGCTGGGATTAGGTTGATCTAGTTTGTGCTCATTGAACAAGACTCCAAGCTATAAATTTCACAGGTGAGTCTAGAACACATAGCCATCCTAACCTCCTATGGTCAGTGGTTGAGTAATGAATGTCATTCTCCTGAAATGTTGGCTTATAAGAGAAGTAAGTAGAAGCAACTTATGTCTCTTCTAGACTAAGATTGGAACTTCTGTACTTTTTAATGTGTTCCGTGTCATTAATAAAAGTAGGTCTCATGGCCAACTCTAATTCAAAGAGGGCAAGGAAATGAGATCTGTTTCTCTTAGAACAAACTGTTCACCATATGCCAATGGATAAAGATGAAGAAGAATACAATCGGCAATCGGACAGAAATGATTGTCTCCATCAAGGCTATTCATGACAATCACTTGTAGATGTCATGGGAATTGGGATAAGGGAGAATCACAAACCCAAATTGTCAGTCCTCTTCAAAAAAGCTCTTTGGCACGGAGTCATTTGGTGTTCTCACTTGCATTCCCCTGATGAAGGAGGTGTGTATGCTTGAAGAAACAGTAGATGAGGAGGATGTGGCTCACTTTCCAAGCCAACACTGCCAGCACTCTTCCTGAGAGTGGAAGGTCTGTGTTGACTGCTGAGATGTCCTTCAGTTAATCCCATCAACTTCTTTCCTTGCAGTTCTGACTGGCCTTAGTGTGCGCTCTCTCTCTCTTCCACCTTTCCCACATCTGATAACACATCCTTTCATCTCCAAACAACTTAGATTTAGCTCTCTGAGACAACTTTCATCTTATGCCAATTAATTAACAATCGACTATCAAGTGATATTTTGATGTGTTTATCTCTTCCTGTGTATTATCACGTCACGGAGACTGAGAACCTTCTTAATCATTTCACCATCCATTGAAGGCTCACTTAATATAAAATAAGCTCTTAATAAATTAATGAATAACGAATAACTTTTTCACTTCCTTCCAGGCATAATTAAAATTTGGTTTGGAAAGAACCACCTGAGCACAAGTGTCAAAGGTTAACAACAAGCCCATTTAAAACAATAGCAAATGTTAACTAATTATGAAAAGACAACTTTCAATTTAAAAGTCTAGTTTTTAATTATTTTTATGGCAGTTTATGTTTAATTTTACCTGTCTCATTCCTGGCTACAGATGACAGATTCTTGTTTTAATTACACAGCCAGTGAATATCATGCCTTCTTCCTTCCCTTCGTATTCTTTATTCTCTTGGAATTTGGCAGAAACAGTCATTAGGTGCTAGCAAGTTTCTCTTGGAAATGATACTGGTCAAATAATTAGTGCCTGACAAGTGACTGAGGCCTATGTACCTCTCTGCAGCCTTGATGTATAGGAGGTGATGTAGGGAATAAAGGCTCTAGGTAGACACATGGAGTGTGATGTCTATTTTCTGCCCCTGCCTATCGGATAAGAAATTATTCTGTCTGTAGCAGTTAGAGTTTGTGACTTAACAAAGCACTTCTTTGCTTAATTGGCTTAAAGCAACCATCACTTTACTCGTGATTCTATAGGTTGGTTTCAGTCTAGGCTTGGTTCAGCTGGGTGATCCTTCTGATCTTGGTTGTAACTATTTTTCTGTCTGTGTTCAACAGTCAAGTGATTGACACCTGGCTATTTCAAATGACCTTTATTGGTCTAGGCTGTTTCTTCTCCACACATCTCTTCTTATTGCTGACTGGACAGGATAGAGGATTATCAAAGAACAGAAGCATGCAAACTTGTTTGGTCAAGACTCAGAACTGACTTTCTGTCAGTCCTGCCACATTCTATTAATCAAGTCAACATTCAGAATCTGGAAGATTTAGAGGGGAGATAGGGAGCTAGAGTTCATGGTCTTATAGGAGGAGTTGGAAATATTACAAAGGGCCTGTATACAAGGAGGTCATTTTTGCAATTTATCATATTCACTCAGATGTAATTTATTTTAAAAAAATACATGCACATAAATTATACCCATCAGTTGAATCTCAAAGTATTGAGAAACTAAAGCTGATGTCAATTTTATATTGTAGTCAGGAAAAGGATCATTATTATACAGGCTGAGTGTACTCTCCTTAGAAGGGGTGAAGGGTTACTGCTTCTGAAATAAGAGCTCTTTTTGCTTAAGCTTGCTATAAGTTTGGAGGTAATGGAAGTTCAAAGAAGGAAAACCATCGTGATAAACAATGTGCAAAAAACCCATCTGGGGTGTCTGTCTTCTTCTATCAATGTGTCTTTGTTCTGTCCATTCACTAGCCCATGTGGTCACTGTCCTGTCTCTGGCAACCTTGTTCACCATCCTAACTGTGGTGCTGACTTAAACGTCCAGAAAAATGTAAAGAGCGTTTCCACTTTTAGAGAGGATGGCTGATACTCTCGAGGCTTTCAAGATTCAGAGTTATGTTAGTAAAAAGACAGGCAGAGATACATATGCATTTGAACAGGCCCCTTACTAGTTCCTTGATAATATTTCTGCCCAGTTTCTCCTTAAAAAACACAGCTCTCTCTTATCCAGTTGAAAATTCTATACAAAGTGTTTTCCACTTAAACTAAAGAGAGGGTAATATAGGCAATGACAGCTATGGGGTATTTAGGGCTGATGATGCTTGTAACTATATTCTGTTTATGTGTTTTAGACCGGGTTGTGTTTGCTTATGTGTTACTAATTTTCCCATGATTCTTGCCATTTTTATTTTTTTATTTTTATTACTTAAAAACTATATCATTAATAGTTTCCCTTTTTAGACTACCTTTGGTTGTTGCAACAAAATGTCAATAAAACTGAGTAATTTATGAAGGAGTTTATTAAGCTGATGGATTGGAGGCAGGATGGCAGCTGATTTGGTGAGGGCCTCGAGCTGAATCTTATGAGGTGGAAAAATAGATGTGCACAAAAGAATGATCAGAAACAACCATCCATTAACTCCAGTTCCAGGGGATCCAGTGCCCTGTTCTGACCTCCACAGGCATTGCATGACATGGGTAAACTTACATACATACAATCAGCACACTCATACACAGAAGAAAATAATAAATACAATATTAAAACAAATAAAATTTAAAATTCTACTGTGAGTATATACCACATTTTCTCTATTGAGTCATGCATTCATTAATAGAGACATGATATAAGTTGACTATGTATCCAAATTATTAAAAACATTGTCACAATAAACATGATTGAGTAGATGTCTCTATATGTGCTGATTTCAGTTGTTTTAACTGTTTCCAGAAATGGGATAGGTATAGTGAAAATATATTTTGGTTTTAGAGGATCTTTCCATTTATTTCTCCTTAATGACTATACTGATTTACAGTGCCAACATTATGTGAGCTAACTTTTCTCTGTGTCCTCACCCACACTAGTGTTTTGATAAGATATTGGAATTGCATTGAGATGGTATCTCAATGTAGTTTGGATATGCATTTCCATAGTGACTCATTCTATTGATCATTTTATTGAGTTCCTAATATATAATGAGTACTAATCCTTGATCACATGAATAGCTGGAAAATATTTTCTTTCATTGTTTCATTATTTCATCATCTGTTCAATTTACTGATTGTATTATTTGCTGTATAGAATCTCAGTAGCGTGGTGTAATCCTGTTATTTATTTTTCCTTTTAATTCCTGTAGGTTTGGAGTTGCAAAGGCTGCCTATACATGCATCTTGATCTGCATCTTTTATGATTTTATCTAGTGGTTTCAGAGTTTCTGTGTGGTGTGTGTATTTAGTTAGGTCTCTGATTAATTTCAAAGTAGTTTTTGTTCCGAGTGAGATACAGAGGTTAAGTTTCAATTTTCTGTGTTTGAAATCAAGTTTTCCCAGTACCATTTATTGGAGAGGCTGTCCTTTCTGCAGAATGTTTTCAATGTTTTTGCTGGGAATCACTTGGCTGTAGATGTGTGAATTTGTTTCTGGCATCTCTTTCTTTCCCCAGTTGTCATTGTGATTGTTTGTATGCAAGTACCGGGCTGTGTAGTCACTGTGGCTTCATAGTAAGATTGAAGTCAGTGATGCTTCCAACTTGGTTCTTTTCTTCTCAAGACTGGCTGTTCAGATCCTGCTATGTTTCCATATGAAGCTTAGGATTATTCTCCCTAGTTTTGTAAAAGTCATTTGTATTTTGATAGAGACTGCACTGAATCTATTAGGCAAATAAATTATGTAAAATAATATGTGCATTTTTATATTTGTTCTTCTAACTCTGGACATAGGAAATCTCTCTCTCTCTTTCTCTCTCTCTCTCTCTCTCTCTCTCTCTCTCTCTCCTCTCTCTCTCCTCTTCTGTGTCCCTCATCAATTTCCAATCAATCAGTATTTTGTCATTTTCACTTAGGGTACTTCATTTCCTTGCCTAAATTTATTCCTAAGACTTATATCTTTGTTCATGCTGTGATCATGATTACTAGCTACACTTTTCCATCTGGGTTCACAGTAATGCTTCAATGAAGGTGGGTGAGAAGTTGTGTCTTTTGCTCAGAACTCCTCCACCAGGAGGGTGTACCCATACCAAGAAACCATATCCATGTGTGGCTGCAATGGCTGTAAGGGGCTGCAGCTTTCCCTCCTAACATTTCTTCTCCACAGAGGAACAGGTCTCAGCATCTCTGGCTATTTATTCCTCTCATTCCTCACAGTCCTCCACAAGCCATTTCATAAATGCCCACGAACTGATATGGAGGTAGTCTGCACTCCCACAACTCGAGATCAGAGCCCTTGTGGATCCGTCTAGACTCTGGAGGAGACCATGTTGTTTGGTCACCTTCTTCCCCTGCCACCTTTATACTTCCTCTCTTCTCTTTGCCTAATTTCTAAGGGCAACTAACTCCAAATGTCAGTGCTTTCACACGGTAAAGATTACTTCTTGCTCAGCTTTCCTCACTGTGACTTCCTAGGCCAAAGGCAGTTCTTCAAGGACCCATCCTTCTTCGACTTTATGGCTCCTTTTGTTTCTCTGCATCCTCTTTATTTACTTGGAAAAAACTGATGAGTATTACACTAAGGCAGATTTTATAGATCCTGGAAGTGATAACTTTGGCTTCACACATATTGCTTTAAGCAGATCTAAGATGTTTATGCAACATGGGCTGGAAAGTGGAGTCAGCCTTTTTGATCAGGCATGGGTGAAGAGAGGAGCTTAGTCCAATACAGGAGACACTGCATGAAGAAGAGCTGGGAGTTGCCGTGTTAGAAGCACATATGCGAAGGGGCAGCGTTTGCCCAGAGCCCCTGTGCCTGAGTGAGGCCTCTGAAGAGTGAAACGATGACATCACAGTAACTACTTCAGCACTCCTGGAGTAAAACGGAGTTGCTACAGACAAGATACAGGATTAGTTTGCTTTAGTTAACATAATATGTAATCAAGAAACTATGTTTGTAATAAGCATGTTTCAAACTTTGTCCTGAGGACGCGTGTCATAAAGCTGTGGCATTCAGGGCTTGGAAATTTTATGAGCCACATCTGAGCTGTACCTCTCTCAGCACCTCAGAATATTCAGAGTTTTTAAAAGGTACAAGTTTGCATGTCCTCCTCAGGCTTTCTCTTCTCTGTTCATCACAGTGGTAGGACAGCTCTCCTCAGTCCTTGCCCTGTGATCTATTCTGATTCTTTTATAGATGTCTGAGGATTTTCTAGCACAAGTATCCCCTGATTCTGAAAGATACAGACACTCAGTTGGAACAGGAGATAAAAGCTGACCCTGTTATTAAGAGCTGGGACTTCAGGAGTTGGAAGGAGCAATATTTAGTGAGTGACTTCTGGCCACCAAAGCAAGTGGTAATGACAGTGCGAATCTGAAATGTGCTCAGGAAAATCAGACCCCTCTGAGAATCTGAGGTGGTAGAAGGTGGATCGGGGCTTATTTGTGTGCCCCAAAGTTTATATGTTAAAATCCCAATCAATAATGTGATCTTTTGAGTGGTAATTCAGTGACAAAAGTGGATTTCCTTATAGATGGAATTAGTGTCAACATAAAAAGAAAGAGGATCTCTCTCTCTTTTCCCTCTCTCTCTTCTTGGTTCTCGTTCTCTGTCATTTCTACCCTTACCTCTGCTTTACCTCTGTCCGTCTCTGTGCTGAGCACAATCAGTTAAAAGTGCGCATCTATGAACCCAAAAGAGGACTCACTCAATTATCCTGTTCCTTGGTTTGGGACTCCGCAGTTTCCCAAAGTGTGAGCAATAAATTTCTGTTGTTTCGGCTTTCTAGTCTAGGGTATTGTATTATGGCATCCTATATTGGATGCTTTTAATCTCCACCAACATACTGCCATTTTTTTATTATGAGATAACAGCAGATCTACTTTTCAAGGCTGTCACCTCTATCTCCCCATCCCTAAGTCGTCAGGAGCTCTAGCTCATGGCTACTCACAGCAGGAGAATGACCTGTTGGTCTCAGGAGAACACACTGATTAAGGTTTCACCCAGTGTAGATGGTTCTGTGGGAAGGACTGATTCACACACAGGTGCCTGATCCTTTTGCCTCGTTTGGAATGACTGAGCAGGCAGTTACAGCCCTGGGACAAACGTAATCTGAGGCTTCCGCTGCAACTGCACACGGAGGAATGGGTGCTTCTCTCTGCACGTTGCCAGGTCTCCTTCTTTACAGAAGCCTCTCCCAAGAGCACGGCCTACAGAATCCTCTGAGCAATCCTGACTTGAGTCTGTTTTTCTGAAACATAAAAATGTTGGTTCTAGAGACAGGCAGATATCACAGCCTCCATTTCTAGCCTTCTGCTTCCCAGTCTCCTGTCCATACATGCTTCGTGTTCCAAGAAATGGGCAGCGAGAGATACGAAAATGAGGACCAGAGGGGCTTTCAAGAACGCCCCACGGCTTGCTTTTCTGCTACTCTCTGCCTTCTGTTAATAATTCAGTGTCTAAAAATAGGTTTTCTTTTTTGCGAGGCAGCACATAGCACATTTTGTTATTTTCTTTTGTTGAGAGATTATGGTTTTCTCCAGCTAACTGGATATTTTTATGTGTTTAAGAAAAAGTGATAAACTGAGAAGTGTGTGTGTGTGTGTGTGTGTGTGTGTTCATGCGCGTGTGCGCACATGTAGGTAGAGTGAGTGTATGCATATCTCGGCATTATGTAGATTATTTAGGAATCTCCTTAGCATTGGAACTCAAGAGTTCTGTGCAGAAAAATTTGCAATATGATTAGGCTTTCTGTTTCCCTCCAACATCAGCTCTTTTCACCATGTAATTATCCAGGTATTTCAGTGACCAAAGTGATTCTTGCCTAGAATTTTCAACCCACAAGCATCTTTACTCAAACACTGCATTATTTTCTAAGATTCTGGAGACCAAATACCTTAATCACATACGGAGAGTATCTTCCACTCCAGCTTCTGAGGAGATAAAATCCACAAGCAAATTTTTTCCCTTGGGGAAACCCTTCCAACCAAGTCATTTCACTAGGGATAGAACACGGGAGGATGGTGATTCATGTAACTGGGAAGAAATAGGCTGGTGCCTGGCACATGATGAGCCAAACACCCTCACAATCTGAAGATGTAAGGCACACAGTCATCTGCCACTTTCAGTCTTTTGCAGCCTGCTGCACAATTGGCTGTTCTTTGGTTGCGATATTTTTGTTAAGTCTATTTCTAGCATCATACATTTAATGTTTTCATCAAGAAACACTGCACATTATACAAGACCAGTGTTCCTTAAAAAAGTGCTTTTTTGTTGAACTTTCCTGTGACCCTGACATTCCCTATAACTTCTCTGCCTTTCAGAGTTCAGGAAATGAGGTTCTGAGCCCCAAGGCTCATGGTTCCTGTGCCTTGCAAATCTCAACTTGAGCTGCTGTGGTTCTCAGCCTGTGGCTGTTTAAGCAGGTCACCCTGGCCCTTGCTTGTCTAAATGCACAATGTGACTCTTTCTTACAGGGGAAATGCCCTGGGGAGAGGGAGAGCAGCCTCACCATCTTCCTGACTTCATAATTGTTCCACTTTCTCTCTTAGACTTCTTTGTGGCTCTTATTTCTCTTCCTCACATCCCAGTCACAAAAGGTAATGCTAAGGGCCTTGCTTCATCCGCCTCCTTTCACTGCTGCCTTGGGAAGAATAGTCTTTCTTTCTTCTCTAGAATCATGGAACATAAGAAGTCTTCATTCTCCTATCTGACCATTTTTCCTAAATGAACAAAAGCTTCTGAAGCTCTGCCTTCTGCTTTTCCTTCTCTCTGAGCACAGCTTCTCCACTGAAGCTTAAAGAGCTTTGAAAGGACAATGAGCACAGGTGAGATCCAGATTCAATGAATTCCAACCAAATAGTGAGTCCTGGTAACACAAAAAACAGATTCATACTCATGATATGTTCCTGCCGCAAAGCAAAGCGCTTGACACAAGGGGGTCATTGACTTGATTAAATCATTTCATATAGCTAAATATCTTCCATGGAAATCATAAGCACTATTTCAAAGGTTATTGAATGTGTTTTTGTATTTGGAGATTTCCTTAAGCATAATAAAATCACTCAGAGGAGACTAAAACTTGGAACTTTTCCGTAGGTGGGCTGGCTTTGAATCTCTCTTGAGAAAGGGATTTTGCTTGGCAAACAACAGTGGACCAGGGCAACAGACATGTCCCTGTGTCTCAGAAAAATATTGTAGGAGGTGGACCCTGAGCAGCAGGCAGTGAGCCCGCATTTTCATTCATCCTGATGCTTAAAAACGGTCCTGCTTTCTCTTTTGACCTTGTTTCCAGGCCAATGCTCTAGGTCAATATGTTAACGAAAAACCACTTGTGTATATTTGTGTATTATGGATATTCTTGGTTCTGAAATATTCTTTAATATTAATACAGTATTAAAGTGGAGAAGAGTTCTTCACACCATCTCTGGTTGTAAAAAATCTATACAAAGCTTTATCCTCCCTTCTTATTCTCAAATTCTCGGAAACCACAAAAATGTAATATGGAAGTTTAAAAAATTTTTAATTAATCTAGTCAGTTTAGATGACAATGAACTATCCCAACATGAATTATTTATTCTACAGTGACCAGGTAATTTTCATTAGTGCTATGTTTTTGAGACTGGTCTGGCTGGTCTGGAAATGACAATGCAGTGCAAAGTGGCCTTGAACTCATGGCATTTCTCTTGCCTGGCTTTTCCATCAGTTCCTCCCTATCCTAACTTTTTAATTCTTAATCCACAAGCCCAAATGCAACAGCGGAGAGTTAGCACCGTGAACTTATAAGGGGAAAACACATGTTTTGTTTTGTTTTGTTTTCTCTCCTTCACTGGAACTTAGCATTGCCTTCAGTTATATGTATGGACGATATATATGAAAAACAGAACCAATCACACTCTCTGTCTTTGGCTAATAAGCAGTCCAGACATTAGTGCATGGCAAATTTATGCATCTTAATACTTCTATTATTAAGTTTCAATAAAATTCAGTTTTTACTTTCTATTTCTATTATGTACTTGATGCATTTAAAAACATTAGCTTGAGGAAGGGTCTGTCATCTCATTACAGTGTCAGCCGAGGGAGAGTGCATCGGCTCATCACAGTGCCAGCAGCATCCAAAGTGCAGGAAAGGATAAGAGCCAGAACATCACTAGCTATTTACTAAGACTCCAAACTCCATTTTCTCCTCCTCCTCCTCCTCCTCCTCCTCCTCCTCCTCCTCCTCCTCCTCCTCCTCCTCCTCCTCCGCCTCCTCCTCCTCCTCCTCCTCCTCTTTCTCTTCTCCTTCTGCTTCTTTGTCTTTCCCTCCCGCCCTTCCTCCCTTCTTCCTCTCCTCTCTCCTTTCTTCCTTCCCTTCCCCCTTCCTTTCTCATCTTGCTTAACTATAGCACAAGTCTTTTTATCTTCTTTTTTTTTCCTCCGACTCAGGACCCAGCTAGGGATGGATAACATTTGTTGAAGTCTCTGTCCCCAGTCTGTGCCATAATACTTGAAACTCAGCACACTATTCATGACTAGGAGGAATTTTACTTAGCTATGGCTCATACTCTGAAAAAGAGTCATTACATTTAGAATGAGACTATTTTAAAAACGTGTATCACCTGATCACATACTAACCTCCATAAATTGCAGCCTTCTCTTTGCTCACCTGTAAATCCCCAATCTCCAGAACAGGCTCTAAATATAAATATACCTTTTCCCTTCTGTCACAATGACAGAAGCAGCTTAAATGGCTTTCCATCTCCTGATGGCACATGAAATGGAATTATTCCAAACACACTTAGTTCCTTGCTGGAGCAAAGCTGAGGCTGGCACGCCAGGCACAATGTAGAGTTTGAAGGTCACTTGACCACTTAGAAAGACATTTAACAAGCAGGAGGTGTAGACATACTTGATTCATTAGTGAATGTTTAATATGATTGTATTTTTAATGTTTCCAGTCTGAGTTTGGTTATATTACTGCAGCTATAACACTTTTAATTTTAGTCTAAATAAGAATTTCTAAAGAGGAGAGCATAAAAGCACTTCCTATGGGTACCCAAGCAGTTTGGAGGGATGGGAATGGTTTCCATTGTTGAGAGAATAAAAATGCTGTCACCCTGCAACACACCGACTGTCAGATCTGGATCCAGTGCTCCTGTGCCATCTAAAACCCAGTACCCTGCTACTGAGCCATCATTGTGCGGAGGTGTCAAACACAGTGAGAGTCAGATCTGGGCTCTGGAAGATTTACCCAGAAGTTGTTGAGAGGCAGACTAGAACCAAGCACAGGCCTTAGGCATACCTGTTAGGTAGGTAACAGCTACTTCTACAAGCTCACTTATGTTTTTCAAGGATCCCCAACTCTTCAGCTTCCTTTCTTAGTCCTCCCTAAAGGCTAATGTACTCATTCACTCTGATCTAACAGGCCAAGGTGCCCTCAGGGAGATATCTGTCAGCTGATGTCTTGTTTACAAGAAAGATCTTTTTTATCTTTTATTTATTATTTTTATTTGTATGTGCATGAGTTTATTGCCTGTGTGTATGTATTACATCCATGTCATGGAATGCCCATGGAGATCAGAAGAAGGTGTTGAATCCCCAGGAACTAGATTTATGGGATGTTGTTAACTGCCATGTGGGTGCTTGGAACTGAACCTGGGTCCTCTATAAGAGCAGCCAGTGAATGGACTGTGTACCGAAAGGGTGAAGAGATTTTGCAGAGGCCATAGATCCCCAATACATGACTGTGTACTAATCAAAGGAGAAACTAGTAGAAAAGTAATCATCAACCTTACCCACCTGTGGACCCTGAGAGCTACAGTAACGACTCAGCTGGGGTTCCCTTGTCCATGCTCTTGGCAATTGATAGGTTCTGGGGGAAGGGAGAGTCAATTTTTCTTACTGATGTGACACCTGACAGGTTGAGCAGACTCCAAGGAATGGAACATACCCATACCCAAGAGCATTTGGGTAGTGATGGGGGTGGGTCTGAAAGTGATCAAAATATATTCTATTAAATTTTCAAAGAATCAATGATAATACAAAACAGAGAATGTATGTTAGTGAGACCTTGTCTCCATCAGTTGAGCTCTTCAAAGAGTATTCATAGATCAGAGATAGGAGAAAAATCAGATCCTCTAGCCTAGTAAGCTTCCGTGGTTAGAAGAAACCACCACACACGGCTGAACCCTGTGCAGTGTTGAGGGGCTGAGGGCCTCAGCCCAGCAGCGGTCGCCATGAACTAGACTCTGCCAACAAGTTGAGGGAATTTAGAAGACTCAGAATTCCAGATGAGAACCCTAGCTTAGCCCATTTTCCTATTTGCCCCTGTGGACCTCAGGAAAACACTCTATTACTCAGCTACATCGCCAGCCCTCGGCCAACATTTCTTTTATTTTCTGTTAACACACATTAACTGTACAAATTAATGAATTTCACTGTGATATTTCCATTCATACATATGATCTGACCTATTGTCTAACCCTCTGCCCAATGTCTTTTCCCTTCTCTGAACCCTGTTCCCAGTCTCTTATAGCACACCTCTTGCTTTTAGGTAACATTTTTATCATTTCCTGTGAAAGACAACATGAGGTACTTGTTTTTGTACAGCTAGCATCTTGATTTCAGTCTAGTGGAGACTGAGCAGAGGATTCAAGTTCATTGTTTCGACTCTTGCCCCAGAAAAATGGAGTATGACATTTTTGATTCACAGTGTGTGATATTTTTATGTAACAATAGAAAAATAATATGAGACTCCAGAGATTCTTAACTTCTCCAATGTTGTGAACTTCTTTGAAATCTTAGAGCTTATGAATTTATGCTCAGCATTAATTTTTAAATACTTAAAGCATGGGGCTCTAAAAGAAACCTATTTTATTATAATACTGTAATAAGAATAAATAATACCAATCTGGACTTGAGTAACATGTAGTAATTTGTGAGCACATTAAACAGTAAAACCTAGTGGTGAATTTAAGAGCTATTGTGACATTGAAGAAACAGTGGATGCCATGCAAACCATAAATGGAGACAGTAACACAAACAGTAATGCAGTACAAAATTACCTGAAATTCCTTTGCGTGTTAACGTCAGAGAGTATTAGCACATTTATGGCTGCTTGTTTTCATTTATACCTGGTCAAATGCTAAATTTCAGATACGTATTGGTGAAAATCTAAGTATGTGTGTTTGTCAGTATGCCCAGTACCCCTGCATTCTCCTAATTTTTACATGCCTAGCCGAGGAGCTTTATAGACTTCCTTCAGCGTCTGTGTTCTCCAATGGCTTTGACGCCTGCTCAGACCCTCTGAAGGGCCCATCCTCTTGTTTAGCCCAATTTCATTTTCTTTTAATTACATGAATTACTTGATTTGTATGTGTGATTCATGCCTTTCTGATTATGCAGAATTAACCCGACAGAACACAGCTGCTCTATGAACAATTATGGTGTTTCTATCTGAGCTTTTAAGTTCCTTTGTGCAGTGCTGACTCAGGGAGACCAAGTTTGATAATCTGAATGGCAAAGCTTTGGTTCCAGGCTCAGAAATCCCTCTGTCTACACCTGTGCAGTCATAATCCCTTCTTTGGGGGTGTCCAGAACTGACAGGCAGTTTATGCTTACAAAGACATCTTCTCTCCACCCATAGCTTTCTGTATCATTAGAGTCATGAACGGATTCTCTCTGCTCTGGGCTGTTCTGTAAATCAATATAATAGTATGCTTCTTAACAATTTCTTCATTTCTTTCTAAATGCTTTTCCTTAAGAATTATGTGTGGTGCTTTCAAATATAAATAGTATTTAAGAGCTTAAGATAATCTCTTCCCTCTTTGTCTCAACTTCTGCTTTTATTTTCTTTTTCTCTGTTGGTACCTCCTTATCTTTACATAACACATCTATTATTTCTTGATTTATTAACGTTGCGTGAAGTCTGTTGACTCGCTGTTATGAAAGGCAAGGATTTCACTCACTTTATTCCTGTTTCCCTATTTGCTTGCTTTATTTCCCTATCTCCACTGCCTGCCTTTATCTTGCCTCTGTTCTGTCAGTGTTATCTCTGCAGCTGTCTATGGCACTTTTTCTCTTTTCCATTTCTTCTTCTGTCAGATATATATATATATATATATATATATATATATATACACACACACACACATATATATATATATATATTTGCTTTCACATTGTAAAGCTCAATATTATTTACCTTGTTTCTTAAATCAAAATGAATTCTTCTTGCCTTTTACTGTAGGTTAATTTTAAATGTTTGGAATTAGTAAAGAGTCTTTATCCTATTTCCACCACTAAAATATGTCTCAGTGTAGACTGAGCAGTGTCTAGGAGCACAGGGTTGAACAGTGACCTCCTGGATCACGTGAAGAAGAGTGTCAACAATCCTGTCCAAGCAACCCTCAGATTATTCATGCCATTGAGAGGCTGAGTTCATGTCTCAGTTTTCACTGTTTAATGTTTTTGCTCAATATCATGTATGGAGGATTATTTTCATCTCTGAAGTTTTACTTGTATTTTATTTGATGTTGAAAAATAGAAAAATATATTTTGTGTCTCTCATTTCAAAGACTTTCACCTACTCCATTAAATCAGAATTTCGGTGAGTAGAATTCTAGCTTAAGTTAATGGAAGATCACAATATTCTTAAATACAGACACAATCAAAGTAGATATACTTGTGGTTGGAATGACAGTCATTATCGATATTCTACCTATGATGGACTACTTTTAAGATTTGGATAAGTAGCCCAACGGAAGGGAGTCTAGGATTATAAATCTAAATCCATGCCCTTCAGTAGATAGCATGTGACATCGCAATTCCCTTTACAGCAAGCAGCAGAGGAGCCCTGCCACACTGGAGTCTAATCAGCATATCCAGAGATCCTAAGTAAAGTCTACTCCCTCTAACCCAGTAGTAATCAGTCTCCAGCACATTTCCATCAGTCTAATCTGGCCTTTTTCTGATTAAGTTCGCATGTGTCTGTGCCACCATGGCTGAAAGATCACGTGTGCAAACTTCCAGTGGACTGAAAGTCCCCGTGTCCCTATGTTCATGGACCAAAACTGGCTCTTATCGTCTTTCTTCCTCCTCTTCTGCAGTAGTACCTGAGCCATGGGTGGGTGAAGTTTAACAGAGGAATCCTATCAAGGGACACACACTCTGTGGTCTCTTATTCTCTAAAACTTGGCCAGTTGTGATCTTCTGTGTGCATCACACTCTGTTATATAGGGAAGACTCAGTGGTGAGAGTTGAGGGAAGCACTACTTTTTTTTCTACCCTCTGTTCTGCTTTGTCTCATGAGCTTTAGGTGTAGAGGTTTCTTTGTAGATATATGACCTAGGACTGGGTATCTTATAGACATATATTGCCTATGTGTGGCCACTTGTGGAACTCTGCAGCAGCCTCTATCTGTTGCAAAAATAAGCTTCTTTGATGGTGTATGGTATACCTGTCTGTAAATATAAGGATCCATGTTTAGCATATGGTAAGAAGTTTCAATTGTCTAGACAGAGATAGGGTTTTCTCCAGCATGTCTGAACTCCCCAGTAATCTGTATTTTGTTATGTTTGCAATGCCACCTATGACTTTATGCTCATTGAGAAGGCTTTAAGACCAATTAGAGAGCTGTTGATTACCTCCCAGATAACAGTACCAATAGAGGTGGTTTGCTGTGCTGATCAGTATAGCTATGAGAGTTTAGGACTGGGTTGGGGCATTGACTGATTTTCTCCCTTAGCAGCTTGCATAGTATCCCCTAGAACTATGAGAGCTAAACTTCAGATAGAAGGCTTCCAGGTCAGTTCCTGCTCCATTGCTCCAAGTCCTGTGTCCAAAGTATGTCTGGCAATAGGGTCTTATCTTTGAGTTCTGAGAGATAACTAAGAGCTCTGACAGTAGCCTGTGCTATTTGTGAGTGTCTTGGACTGCTCGGACCAGTCACTTGAAGGGAGGTCTGTCTGTCTGACACTACGCTCCTTGCCATACAAACCCCAGGTATGTATGTTCAGACACCTTCTGTGCATTTTTCAGGGGGGTTCCAACACCAACACATTTCTCTCTGGTTTCCCTAGATACCCTGGATCCATCCGTCTCTACTTTCTCTTTCCTCCCCATCCACCCTCCCTTCTTCCTCCCCAAGCCAAGCACCCCATTATCCCCACCATCCCCCAAATAACGTCACCTTCCACCATCTCCCGTCTCCTAAGTTCCCCCCTCTGCCGCCACCAGGACCCCCTGCATGTCCCTCCATCTTCCCTTTTCAGCCAAACACTCCCACCTTTTGTAACATCCATCCCCTGTTATCTCCCTCTTTCAGGCTCTTTCTTTCCCTTTCCATTTTCCTGGCTCCTGGTGTTATGTCAGGATGTATACTCACACATAAGGGATTGGTCCTATGATCCTCAAGTGAAGGAGAACATATGTTGCTTGCTTTTCTGAATTTGTTTTACTTCATTTGGCACAAGTCTCTAGTTCCATTCATCTACCTATACATTTTGGTATTTCATCTTTTCTTACTGCTAAGTAGAACTCAACTGTGTTAATGAACCACATTTTCATTATCCATTTGTCAGTTGTGGAACATTTAGGTTGTTTCCACCTCTTAGCTATGGTGAAGAGAGCAGCAACAAATATGGAAATACAGGTATTTTTGCAGTAGGATGAATCCTTTGGGTGTATGCTACCAAGTGGTATAACTGGATCATGTGGTAGATTCATTTTTATTTTTTGAGAGTTCTCCACACTACTTTCCACAGTGGCTGCACAAGTTCGCATTCCCACCAGCAGTAAATGAGTGTTCCCCTTTCTCACACCCTCAACAGCTTTTGGAGTCTTTTGTTCTTTTGATCTTAGCCAGTCTGACCTGGATAATATGGAATCTTAGAGTGATTTTTATCTGCATTTCTCTAGTTACTAAGGATGCTGAGCATTTGAAAGGTATTTCTTAGCCATTTTTATTTCTTCATGTGAGAACTCTCTGTTCGGGTCTAAAGCTCATTTTTATTGGGTCATTTATATTCTTGTTTCTTTTTTTATCAGTTCTTTGTTTTTTGAGTTCTTTGTGTATTTGGATATTAATCCTCTAACAAATGGGTAGCTGGTGAAAATTTTCTCTCACTCAGTGGGATTCCTCTTAACTTCCTTCATTATTTCTTTTGCTATACAGAAATTTTGTAGCTTAATGAGGTCCCACTTGTTGATTGTTGACTTTAATGCCTGAGCAACTGATATTTGATTTAGAGAGTCCATTACTATGCCTGTATCTTGTAGGTTACTAAGTATGTTTTCTTCTAGTTTCAGAGTTTCATGTTTTATATTGAAGTCTTTCATTCATTTGGAGTTCACTTTTGTGCAGGATGAAAGATAAGGTTCCAATTTCACTCATCTTCAGTTTTGCCAGTACCATTTGCTGAAGAAGCTGGCATCTTCCATCGTGTGTTATTGGCACCTTTGTCAACTATCAGGTGGCTGAAATTACATGCAGTCATGTTTGAGTCTTCTATTGTTTTCCTTTGATCTACATGTCTATTTTTGTGCCAGTACCATGCTGTTTTTACGACTATAGGGCTGTAATATAATCTGAGATTGGGTCTGGTGATTTCCGCAATATTGTTCTATTGCCCAGAATTGCCTTGACTCTCTGGGGTCTTTTGTGATTCCATACGAATTTTAGGATGATTTTTTTCCTAGGTCTGTGAAGTTCTAGAAGGAATTGGACTATGGGAACATACCTCAACATAATTAAAACTATATACATCAAACCCACAACCAACATCATTCTAAATGGAGAAAAAATCGAAGTGTTCCCATTAAAATCAGGAACCAGACAAACTCATTTTCATTATAGTGCTTGAAATTCTTGTGAAAGCAATAGGAGAAGAAATTAAAAGAGAACTACTTGGAAAAGAAGAGGTCAAATTATCACTGTTTGCAGACACTATGATATTATGCATAAGAGATTCCAAAAATTCCACCAGAAAACTGTTAGAAATGATTAATACTTTCCATAATGTGACAGGTTACAAAATCAAAATCAAGTTACAAAAATCAGTAGCCTTTCTATATACCCATAACAAGAAATCAGAGAAAGTATTCAAGGAAATTTTAGGTTTATTTAGAAATAAACCTAACCAAAGATATTAAAAGATCTCTAAAGAAAGAGAGATAGAGGAAGACACTAGGAGATTGAAACACATAGTGTGCTCACAGATTGACCATCTTACAAAAAGCAACCTATACATTCAATGTAATGCCAAATAACTACTTTTTTAAGGCTGTAGTTTGAAATTAGCTTAATAGCTAGTGGGTTTCCATAAGGCTTTTTGGCATATCCTTACTTTTGGTTAATACACCACTATACCTTTCTTTCCCTCATTCCCTATGCTTATCCCCAGAATTAATCCTTTATCCCTCTCTGTCACAGTTTTTATGACAGTGTTTTGTGCGGAAACTGGAGCTTGCTAAATCAAATCGATTGGCTGGCCAGCAAGTCCCCTAGGGCCACATGTTTTCACTCCTGATCACCATTGTTCCAAACTGGCCCCACATTTATGTTGGTGACTAGGGATCTGAACGTAGGTCTGCAATTTTGTGCAGACCCACTCAACCACACCATATCTCCATCTTTTTGTTTCTTTAGTTTGGGTTGTTGTTAAAATGCTTTCCTCTCTGATCCACTCTTCCTTACCTTACACAGAACATCATAAATCTCCCATCTTTCTACATTATGGAAAGTCTAATTGAAAAGAATGCCTCTGTGTCTGTAACCTATCAGGGTAAATTGAGTAGAAAATTATGCATACCCTGGTAAAACCAAATGCTAATATGGAAATTTTCATTTAATTCCCTAAGAAGCTACAGATGTTTGAGTAAATTCTACTGATTGGTTTGGTCTGACCTCTTTTCAGTGCCCCTTACACAGAGGACTAAAAGCTTTTCACTGATCTCAGCCCATGTTATCAGTTTCATACCAGGAGGCTTTTGTGGAGTAAGTGACTATGGCATTAATGTCTTTTCTCCCCTCGTTCCTCTCTCCTGTGCCCCACATGCCAACAACAGCTTTCTATGCAATTCTGTGGACAAGAAAATGCAATAAGACTCCCTTCATTAAATAGGACATCCTATTCAGGTCACTCACACAGCTCATTTTAAATAAATTGAATCAACGAATGCCTATTAGCAGCTTGTCCTTGAACTAAGATAATATGGGATGTTCAGGTATCACTCTGGGAAAGAAGTATGAGCATCACAAATTTGCTAAATGTTCCAAAACCAGCATTTTACAGAATCTTACTTCAGTAGGTTTGAGAAGAAAATTTCTTTTACTCTTAATATATAGGTATATTAAACTATGAATAGCATAAATTGTCCTTGGAGAAAAGTCTTTAAGAAGACAGAACATTTATATACATTTATTAATGAGATTTTATTTTTGTGAAATGTATGAGGCACCATGAGTGAGGTTTATGAATAATGTTAGCCTCAATGACCTGGGATTGTCTGTTGCCTCCTAAGAAACCTCTGATGATAGGAATGAAAGCGTAACTGATTTAGTTGGTCAACCAAATCAATAAGTTTATTTGTACGTAGGAGTTACTTATAAGAGTATCATAGAGATCGATCGACTAAATAGGACTCAAATTTGGTTCAATAGATAATCTTCTCCAATGATGTATTTGTTCTACCAATTTTCTATTATGTATATTAATGTAGGCTATATTATTATTGAAATTTATTCAGACTCCGTTATTGCTATCATTGTATCTAATACTTGAAGGTACCCTCACTGTCTGGGAATATGGGATTATCTCATTTTTCTGTCTCCTTCCAATTCAGCATGATTTGACTGGCCAATAAAATATGTATGGATATATTACTTGAGATTTCCAAATTGCAGCACTTGATTGTTTTAGCAGTACGTATTTTCATTGAATTTTTGTGCATTTCATACACTAAAATATAATCAAGTTTAGACCTCCTCCCCATTCTGTACCTCTCCCAGAGCCCCCTCCCTTCAGATTGCACACATTCTGTCATATATGTGATAAGGCCTACAGAGTCAAATTTATGTACCCAAATGTCCCTCAGTGTGAGTCTATCCACTGGAGTCTGGTCAGCCTATCTAGGATTACTCCCTTAAAGACGACCAACTCTCTCTCACCGGGTATTGATCATCTGCCAATATTTCCCCAACTATAGTTGGGGCCTCCAGCCCATTCCACCAGTTCTTTGGTTTGAGTTTGTATAACACTTAATTGTTGACGTTTAGGTGTTTTTCATCCCATGCACCAATGATCATGGAAGAAGAGCTTTGATGCAATCAAAAAGGAGTGTCAGCCTCCAGACTTTTGGCAGATTTGTGGTGAATCTTGAATCAGAATTATGCTGTATCTTGATAAACCACTGGGGTTATTTTTATTGCTTTATAACTAAGCCTATCTTTATGGAAATTAATCTTTAGAGTCACTTCTTATTTCTACAGCATTTGTTGTGATTATTTTATTTTTTCTTTTAACATTCTTTATCAAAATTTTGCAAATTTCATATAATGTATTTTGAGTGAATTTAGATCCCATCCCAAATCTGAACCCTGCTCCACTATCCCTGCCCAATTTCATGTACATTGTTATATATACAAAGGCCTATGATGTTAAACGTGTGTCCTCAAATGCACTTCAGAAAGGGTCCATCCACTGAAGCCTGGTCAACCTACCAAGAGTCTCATCCTTAAATGAGACTGGCTCTTCCTCTCCCAGCAGCCATCGATTGCCAATAGTTTCTCAGGTAGAATTATGAAGGCTCTGACTTGGATAATTGTGAATACATGGGTCCAGATGTTGACCTGTTGGAAGTAGACAAATGTATGCTTCATGAGCTTCTCTAATTAATAGAGAGGAGCCATCCGATATCATAGAAATCAGGCTTGGCATAAGGTTCTCTTGAGAAATCTGTTTGTGATCTGTGTAAGAAAAATATGCATCATTTAATTGTATTTAGTAATTGCTTTTGGCTACTCATACAGTTCCTAAGAATGAGTTTGACATAAATAGTCACTAAAAGGTGAGGTATGGCATCAGCTCTCAGAATATGACTCTCTTCTTAGAAGTCTTGCTTCTTCCAAAGGTGGACACTGTTTCCAGTGTCCTTATTCTCTAAGCTCAAATGAAGGCCACCCACCTGAACTGAGTAGAATTTTTCTTCTTCTTTTTCTGTACATGGCATGTTTCTATGAAATTTCCTAAATTAATACAAATCAGTGAATTACTTTCATAGACTAGAGATGTTTAATTTCTTTAAAAGTGGGAATAATTTCAATAAAGGACCCCTTTTCAGTTGAGAAATGATGGAGTAACTGTGTGGTTTTGTATAATGCTTCATAAACTCTTTAGGAAAATAAGGAATGCTTAGAAAGCAGTTGCAGGATAACATTCAGTCCTCCACCACGGATATTCCATTATGTTCTTCTCGAGTGACAAGGAACTCTTTCCTTACTATGAAGTGGATTTGGTCACCTAAAGCTTGATGTTTTTTATTGAAATTTCTATTGGCTGTAAAGTGGTAAGGAGGATAAAACATAAAGACTTTGCTAATGCCTCATGAGGGCTTAAAGAATAAACCACCCCTAGCAAAGCTTCCCTAAGCGTCCATTATTGCTGTTACACGAGAAAATGTGTGAGCTGGAAGACTACTGCCTTACTAATCTTTATGCATCCTCACAGAGGGGTATAATGTTCACTCACTACTTCTTTATTTCATTTCTATGCTTAAAATTCATTAGAAACATTGACTTTGATGTGACAATTTCTTTCAACATTTTTCCTGCTTTTTGTATTCTACTAAATTTTTCTTGGAGAGTGTTTGACTTGAAGGTTTCTTCACTAATATCTGAAGTTACCTTGATGTATGGTCATTTTTCTTAACTTACTAAAGCATTTTGTACTTAAGCACCATTACTTTAAAATAGTCATTTTTGTAGGTCATACTTGATTTCCAAGAATAGTTCATGTATTATTTTTTGTTGCTAGAGATTCAAGGAGAATTTAAAGAACTGTTTGTGAATTTTTTTTCTGTTCATCTTCAAAAGAGCTTTATCATGTCAGTTCAGAGACGGGGCACAAGGTTTGCTTATCTCATGCATCCATCACTCTATCTTGAACCTGCATCTAGCCAGAGGTATATAAGAAACTGTAAAGGAAAGAAATCCATGGTGGTCCACCTTTGCGGCCCAGCCAGCTTCAGATCAGTATCTCCACTATGATGAGTCTCCCAACAGTAAAATAATGATATATTGCTCCTACTTAAAGTAGTTCTTTTGATAGAAAAAAAAAGAATAACGGAAATATTTTACACCTTACTTATCAAAAAAGCAGGACACACCTCACCTTAGACATCTGTAATGGCATGGCACTTATGAAATGATCGTAAATCTTCATTCCTTCTTCTCATCAAACAAATAGAAAATGTAAAAATGTCAAACGCAAAATCTCAGAATTCTCCAGCTTTGCTCTGAGCATATATGTAAAGAAGAAGAAAGGAGAGCACTTAGGAGGAGAATTCTAAAGGGACGGGGAAGCGGCTCTGTGCTTCACTTCAAATGTATTAACTTGCGGAATAGCCCCAGACTGCCATGTGAGCACTGTCATCCCTTTCTACAGAAGAGAGAACTGAAATGTTTCCCCATAGCCTCATGTTGTGGCTGTGTGTTTCCTAGCTGGCAGTGCTATTGGGGATGTTGCTGAAAGTTTTACAAGCTGGAAGAAGAAAGTCACTGGGAGGGTTGCCTTTGATGTTTATACCAGGTCGCCAGTCCCCTTTGCACTCTGTTTCTCATTCTCCATGGAGTAAACAGCGACTGCAAAGTCCCAGTAACACTACAATAACTATTATAGAGCCTAAGGCTCACAGGTAAAATATAGCTTGCCACAAACAGAAGAAATTAAATGGTAGAGAATAGACTCTTCTCATAGAATGATTGACTTCAAAGGTTAGCTCTTTCCAGCATCATACAGAGTATTTTATATGGATAGAAGAAGACACAGACATCAGATTTCATGCGACCATGAGAAACACAGTTGTAGGTAGAGGAAGGAGCTTGGCTCTTCATAGCTTCTCTGATAATGCTTCCCTCTTTGAACTTTTGTCTAGCACATGAATAAAAGAGATAATGGGAAAGATTGAATGATTTGAAGCAGGTTTTCATTGCCTCTTGCTGTTGTTGCCCTGTTGTATTTAAGAGAGCAGAAAGGTTACTGTGGAAGGAGCATACATGATCTTTGGAAGAACCACAACCACTGAAAAAGACTCATTTGATAGCACAGAATGAATATGAGAGAAGAACAAGCATGTTTTGTGGAGCAGGTAGGTCTACCACATAACTGTGTTAGGTACCTAAAAATAGAAGTGGGTATACTATTCATATTTAACAGGTATCTCTCTCTCTATCCATTCATACACACATACATACATACATCCTAGGATATTGTTTACACTGAAAATTTTGTGGGTAATTCAAAGATAGTTTTCATTATTTGATATTAAGCATATTGGAAATAAAAATCAACTCATGCGGAATAGTTATCGATTTTTTAAAATTATAACATAGTAATTAAATAATAATAATATGTACATATTTTCTGTTTGGCTTTTGGTAGCTTTTATTTCTTAAGAGCTTTTATTTCACATTCCAATGAAAGATCAACAAGAAAAGTAGCATTATTTTGCAACTTTATACATACTTTTTATTTCTTGCTTAATATGAAAGAGCCAGCTTTCTCATCTTTTCCAGCAGTGTTTGTTGAGATAGAGATCTATAGTGCTTTGAAAGAAATTTATAAGGAAAGCCCAGCTTTAAACAGATTTGTAGTTTCACTAGGGAGGGCCTCACAGAGTCCTTGAAAAGAGACAGGAGCCAGAGGTCAGACACCAGAATTTGAGAAAAGTCACTTAAAAGACTTAAGTGACTTAAGTAACACTTAAATGACTACAAAGAACTTACCATAGTGTGGAGACATAACAGATGCTCATTAAATAACATGAGAAAACTTCATTCCCACACTGCTGTACAATATGTAAGTTATGCTTAAAGCTGTGTTCAAAAGAATATATATACCACAGTGAGGTAGCATCAGTCATGCAAGTGATTGTGGCCCAAAAAAGGTAAACCGAGTGTTTTATACACAATCTTTGGAATTCATTGACCTCAATTAAAGTGAAACATTAATAACCTTTGCAAATTATTTTAACAACAACATGGAGCAAACTAATGAAAGAAGACTAAATTCTTAACTATGAAAGCACAAAACTTTCTAGAAGTCTGTCTGTATGCACTGTTTCTCAAGACAATTGTTTTCTTTTATAACCTTCTTATCTAAAATTTTAAAGGTAATTTAACACAATAGGGTTGGAGATTTAAATACCAGGTGTCACACTGAAATTAATGAGTAGATGTAAAGGTAATCTCTTTTACAAATCTCTTTTTGATAACATAGAAGCTTTCATGAGATAATATTAGTTTTAGTTTAAATTTTTAATGTTCATTAATTAAAAACGACTGTAATGACTATATGTCCTGTAGCAGTTTCAAAAGGCTGTCAAGTTTTAAATTAGGATCATTCTTTCCTTTTTGAACAATTGTTTTAGTGGAATATAATTCACACACCATAAAATTTACCTGCATAAAGTATACAACTCAGTGGTTTTTATTAAGTTCTTAAAGTTATGAATATAGTACTGTTTCATTTTTCTATTTATTTTTATGAACAGAATGAGCTTACAATATCGGGTTACATTTCAGGGTAGGTACATCATTACACTCATTTCCCGATTGTTGATTTATAAGAGATGCAGAGCAGGAAAAGTTTGATTTTCCTAGGAGTAAATATTTCAGTGATTTATCTTAAGATTATTTTGCAGCTAAATTGATGGATGATATCAACCTTAATATATTGATAATGTTTTATTTGGGGTATAAAAGCTGGGAAGCTTCATTTTAATAACATAGTAACTGAGTTGAAAATATGTTAATTAAAAACTTTTTTTGAGGCAAGCACATTTACAAGAATGAGGAGAGAAAAATTTGATTAGGTTGAAGAAAAGCTTAATTTCTTTTTTCCCTTGATAACTTATTTTATATCATGGTCTTTTCCGTGATTTACACTATTTTTCAATCTTCAATTTTAATTTATTTGATAGGTTCCTACATATCATGATCAGATTCATTCCTCTTACCATCCCTTCTCCCCCCACTCCTGCACACTTTCTTTTTCCCAATTAGTTTCCTTTCTACTTTGATGTCTTTATTTTTTTTCTGCTGAGTTTGATTAGGATTGCTTTTATGAGCATGGGTAAGCGGCTGTTTGTGTGAACACAGGTGGTTTACCAGGGGCTACAACACTGGTAAACGCACACATCTGCAATCATTAATTGTCGAAAGGTCCTGGGGTGGGGCTCAACACCACGAGCACTTCCCCATCCATCATGAAAAGTTAAGGAGCCCATTATTTTGGGAGCTCTTCCGCAGGCCACCACAGCCGCTGTGTATTTCTGAGTGCAATGGGCATGTCATGTCCAGACGACGGCACTTCTTCCCCGTCCTCCAGCTCAAACACTCTTTCTGCTCCCTCTCCTGTGATGTTCTCTGGACCTGATATGGACCTCCCATTTAGAGCTGAGCACTCAACAGTACTTATTCTCAGCACTTTGGTCAGTTATGAACCTCTGTGCTAATTGTCACCTGCAAAAAGAAATTTCTCCCATGGAGGCTGAGAGCAGCAGTAGACTTGTGTGTAAATATAAACATTTAAAAGACACCTTGGCTACATGTTCATTTAGCAAAACAATAGTTAGTAGATTTCCCTAGGTCCTCTGATATCTCCAGCCATAGGTTTTTGACCAAGTTTGTAGTAACAAGCATGATTTCCCTCCTGTAGAGCAAACCTCAAATTTGATTAGAAAGCATTCAAAACGGTCATGTCACTAACGCAACAGCTGACCTACCACCTGGCTTGGCAGCTCTGTATTGTATCACATGGGATCCAAAACCGGATAGGTACATTAAAGCATGTTCTCCTGTAGCAACCTGAATGTGACCTTCCTGCAGCATGAATGCTGGTTAGCAATGATAAAGACAAATAATCCAATAAAAAGCATTTTCATTTAAATATTATAAGTGTGTTCAACAGTTATAATTAGCAGTTAGAGAAATACAAATGCAAATTATTTAGAGCAGCTAGAGAGATGGCCCAGCATTTAAAAGCACTGGCTACTCTTGCAAAGGACCGGGGTTGCGTTACTGAATCCACATGGCAGTTACACAGCTGTCTGTAACTCCACATCCAGGGAATCCACTACCTTTTTCAGGCCACCAGAGTCATTACATGCATAGGCACATTTATATATATGTAGGAAACCATGCACACACATATAAATAATAAATAAATAAAGGAGTAAATAAATAAATGTTAATTACTTAAGGATTTCCTCTTACCCCTGTCAGAATAGTTATTGAGAAAACAAATGGTAGTAAATACTGGAGAGGAGGGAGGGGAAGGGAAGCATTAGTGACTGCTGGTGGGAGAATATATTGGTGATTTAAACATTTTAGGTAAAGTTTTGTCATTTTGTTTGCATGTTTGATTCCAGTCCAGTTTTTATCACAGATGTTCATGTTTATTTGTGTCATTTTAAAAGGCTTAATAAATGATTTTAGAAGCAATCTGGAGCTAACCATGCTAAGGATATGTAAATGAACACAGGCAGTTTGGTTTTACTAAGTTATGTGTACTTTCTAAAAGTATGGCAGAATATTTCCCCAATTTGCACAAGTATTCAGAGATCCGAGTCCTCATCAAATTGGTTTTGGGTTCCAGTTGTCCTTTGCCTGGGCAATTCTTCCTGTCCTCTTCACCCATCCCTTCTCCGTGATGAGAAATCGACAGGTGATCAGCTTCCGCCATTGATATGGCTCTGTACTAAGTTGCTTGTATTATTTTCTTCTGAGAATGGGTTTGGGAAGTCATTTTTCCTTTCCTGGGTTCAGTTCTACTTGAACACCAGTATTTCATGGGCTTATTAATACCATTGTTTTTAAGACTTATTTTTATTTTTCTTTATGTGGGAACATGTGTGTCTGTGTAAGTATATACCAAGTGTTTGTGGGTGCTCCTGGGGTAAGAAGAGAACATTGGATTCCCTGAAACTGCAGTTACAGGTGATTGTAAGTCACCTGTCATGGGTACTGGGAACTAAAATCAGTTCCTCTAAAAGAGCAGGAAGTGTTCTTCACTGATGAGCAACAAAGTGTCATTATTTTTAAAATTGTTTAATTTTCTCTATCCTGAGGATTTCATAGTAATTCACATAGTTAGAAATTTATTGAACATTAAACATACATATGTTTGTGGCTGAACTCCTTTAAAGTTTTGAAGTTTTTAAACTCAATTTTTGCAAGTTCATACACTATATTTGATTATATTTATATTTTGATTCACATATATATATATATATATATTTTTTTTTTTTTTAAGGACTAGCAATTCAAACTTGTATTCCAAGTTTCATTCAGTGTGGGTCTATCCACTGGGTCCTGATTAACCTACCAAGAATTATAACCTTAAAGAAGACTGACCCTCCAGGAGCTATCAGTTAGCAATAGCGCCTCAGCTAGGATTGGGGCTTCCCATCCACTTCCCTACTTCTAAGCCGATACTGGTATTTTGCCTGGCTTGAACTTACATGGGACTTGTGCATGCTGTCATCACTGCTGTGAGTTCATATAAGTAACTGACCAGCTGTCTGTAAAACATTGCTTTCTTGTATTCATCTACCATCTACAGGTTTTACAAATTTCTGCCCCACTTCTTCAATGATTTCTGAAATCTGGTGTAGAGTAAATGTAGCTTTTCTTTCTCTCTGAATTTTTGCTGAGCCATATGACCCTCATCCCTCTTTGAGATACAGACTACAGAGCCTGAGGCAGTACAAGGGAAAGCAGTCTGATGAACTGGCTTGTGCAAGCCACTGGAGACACTTGGTTATCAACATCAGAGATTCCCATGGATGTCAGGAGTTAGGGCATGACACGAGAAGGACAGGTGTTGTTAAGAGAACTGGGTATGAGAAAAGCAATATATGGTACCCCGTTCACTGGACCAGATAGGACTATGTTCACTAGAGATTTAATGAAGGACTCCATTAAACAGGGACCTCAAAATTGGTATAGTGATTTAACATCTGTTCTGAGTCCCCTAGGGGAACAAGATTTTTACAAGACAGGAGAAGCAAGTTTAAGCAACCTAGATCAGCAGCTTAAGTATGTTTATAAAAAAATAGACCACCCTAAAAAATGTTTAAGGAGGTCTGCTTGGGTTACTCGTAGGCAAATGTGGTGAGACTTGCATCTAGCCCAAGTTCCTAAAGAGAGGATTGATAAAAAGCCAAATTCTGTGCTAAAGCATCTCTGGGAGGCTTTAAGCCCTGAGGAACAGTTCACTAAAGGTTCACAGAGGATAAAAATTATCCCAGGGGTGGATAACAGCCACCTCAGAGTGAACAAAGGACACTTCTCCCCTGTGAGTGGCTATTTGAGGGGTGCATGCAGTTTGCCTGGCCAGGGCCTCTCCCAGCAAACCAGTGTGGTCAATGAGAGACTACAGGTGTAGCTAGAGCCAGGACTTGGACCCAGAGTCTGCCTGGCCCTGGGAAACAATAGGTGCAACAAGAGCAAGAGGAGCCTTATTCCTCCTTAGCCCTATGTAGGACCAAGTAGTTTGGGCCAGCCCCAACGAGGTTATCAAGACTAAAGGAATGCATGAAGTCTCCATGTGAGAACTCCAGGACACTAAATGGACATCAGATGATAATTAAAAGTAGTAAAGGACTGACTAAGCTGCATGCAATTGTATCCAGTATGGATCTGTTGAAAAAAACAGCTGATACAAATGGAAAGGAATTTTCCATGCTATGTTAGACTTTGTATATGTAAATAATGTTAACTTCTGAGTGTTTTATAGATGTGAAACCCAATTGAGACACCTCAAGTACACCTGAAGAAACAAGGGTAAAATGTAACTCATACAGGTTACAAGGGTGAAATATAGATGTGAAGTTCTAAGGAGCTCTATGGGTCTAGGCCTATATGTGCCAGAGAGTAAAAGAACTCTTTATATAATTGTTAACTAGCCATTCCAGTACCAGGGGTGGGTTGACCACGCCCCCATGAGCTGTTTGCCTAGGGAGCCATGGAAGCCCCTTTCTACCAAAAAAGACAATTGCCACATTTTAATGCTGGTAGCACACTGTAAGCGGACAGTACACCTATTACTGAAGATGTGACATGGTTCGAGCATGGAAAAGAGAGATCTAGCTGGGACTGAGCTGAAAACTCCTTACAAATGGATGGATGGCCTTCATAGTGCCAGAGGGTGCTATGCAGACTACTATGGGAGAATGGTCCTGAAAAGCTCTGCTTAATAACAGATCTTGCGTGCTCCACTGTCAGATGCCAATCAAGATGTTCCTGCTTGTATGATAGAGGTTTGTCTAATATGTGCACTGCCAGCATATTTAAAATTGGGTTTAAGGCCTGTTCCTCAGGGAGGGAACACACAGCTGATACTAGGAGGAAAGTTGACCCCCAACGGCATTAGAGGAAGTCATAGTCCCCAGTAGAGATCCTACTGCGATTATTTGTGAGGTGAATATGATACATCTACTTAGGTACTGTCTAAACGTTTGTGTTTATGATGGTTTATGTGGATGTTACTGCTTTCCTTTATGGTTGCTGTTGTGTTGTGTTGTTTTGTTTTCCAGAGAAAAGGGGTGGAGTGGAGAGTAAATGTAGCTTTCACTTCTCTCTGAATTTTTACTCTCGGTTCATTCAGCAGCAAGTCCTGCCCTCTGACCAATAATGGGGCAGGAAGGCAGGCAGATAGAAGAGGGAAGATGACCGTCAGCAGCAGCCAGTGGCACTGAGTGGTGGGGCAGAGAAGACTCAAAGCCACATGGAAGGAAAGTGCCATACTCCACATGTGTGGGGAGCCAAAGACTCTGACGGCAGTGTTCCAGGTCCCCACGGCCCCAGAATAGTGTGACTGGACAACCTTGGAAATGGAACTCTGGCCAGAATGGGGTGGGCTGTGCACCCACACCATCTCGCTGCGCCTGGACCCTGCAGACAGGGACAAAACCCCACCCACCTAGGCACAGAAAATAAAATTAATAAGACACTTGGGAAATTTAATACACATATCCTATTCATGAATAACCTCTGTAGTCCCATTCTCTGCACATGGTCCAGCTGTGGGTCTCTGTGTTAATCACCATCTTGTGCTTTTCTGGTGAAAGTTCAGAGATGCATCAATCTATGAGTATAATAATAAGTCATTAGCTGTTGAGTTAATATTATGTCTGTTTAGCAGAATAACAGTAGCTGGCTTTCTCCTATGGCCTGTGATGTGTCCAAACAGAGGTTCCTAGGCTTGATATCAGTATCAGGCATGGGCTCCATCTTGCACAGTAGCATGCTTAGCATCTTCCAATGCTATGAAAGCTAGTCAGTAGAGAAGAAAATTTGAAGTCAACACCAATTTGATTTCAGCTTCTTTTTCTAAAAATCATGTATGTAGTGTCTTCAGTAGTAGAGTCTTACCACAAAGTTCTGGTGGATATCTGAAAGCTGGAGCAATGTCCAGTGATGTTTGAGTCTTCATAGGTCAACAACTTCTAAATCTGTGAGCTTTTCCTTTGTTAGTCTAAGGTGTCTACTAGGGGCATTTCCCTACAAACCACCAGACATACACTGCTGTGAATGCTGAAGGAAAAGAGCTTCTCTTTTGTACTTTCTAAAGAGCCACGTAGCTGCACGCCATGCAGAGACTCCTGAAAAATAGAATCTAAGGTAGTTTTGTCTAAGATAATACAGCAAGTATACCAGAAACCTAACTTCAGTCTAGGTTGATCCATTTGGACAGGAACTAGAGAAGAGTTGGGATAACATAAGTGGCAGGACTGGTTAACTATCGGCAAGATTTGGAGGAATGTCAGCTGAAGAAACAGACATCTGTATATCCTTGCCCTTTTCTACCACATTGATATAGAATGGTATTTGACATAATCCTTGAATTGGCAAATGAGTTATCTACTTGCACCAGAGAGATTTGGCACTGTAGAGGCACTTGGGCTTTTGCCATCCCATTAAGTATGTTTGAGATGCCTAAAAATATTTAAATATGGACCGTGTCATGGAATATGGGATCCTGCCAATTTGATAATTGAATGGGAAAATTGATGTTTATTTTAAGAAAATGGAATCCTTTTTCAACAAGTCTATTCTTTCCCATTATTAGAAAAGCATCACAATGTTGAATAATCTTTAGAAATTGACTGTCACTCTCTCATGCCTGACTTGTGCCTTCAGTTGTGATCCTAGCTCCCACTCCCATAAGTCCCAGTACTGCCACGGCCTATGGAAAAGACAGCCGCTACAATGCTTCACACCCAGGTTCTTTCTCCCAGTTGTTCACAGAGTGAAGTATCACACAGTTCTCTGATTATGTGGCACTGATATTCAGAGCCAGTAGGAACAACAAAATAAAAGGATATTAATGTCAAGAACAGTGGAAGACACGTATGCATATTTCTTCTCTGTTCTGGAGAAGCTATTGATAAATGAAGAGAGATCAATGAAAAATCCATAGTCATTTTCAATGTTGCATTTATAAATTTAATTTATTCCTCTAACATTGCCTTTTAATTTTAGGCATTGGCATTTGAAAGGTAGCTAAGTATATATCCAGACATTTGATGCTCAGGGTACTTGGGACCATAATTCTGTGATCAAATTCATGTTTGAATGTAAAACTGTGATCTGAGTGATGGGGAAATCATCAGTACAAGTGAGTTTATTCCTCATAGGGTCAGAGACAAATGAAATGATAAATACATCATCCGATAACCCCCAGGAAAGACTATCAGTTAGAGTTGGGTCTTGTGAAGTGGAGAAACTTTAGAAACATGGACTCAGTGAATGTAGCAAATTGACTGACAGTCCTTAGTAGAACACATACACACACACAAAATACACTTTTTGTTGGCTAAAGTTCTAGAATACATTTCAGGGAGGTAATAGTCAATGTGCAGTTCTGATTCTCTTGGGGAAAAGTTTTTACCATTTCTTGGCATGAAATCCTTCCTTTTCATGTCTCTGTCACCCGGAAACTGAGCAATGATGTGGAAATGCTACTGTGGACAGTACTTGTGAAGAGTGCTGCTTGGTCATGACCCTCAACTACACTTTGACCAGCTTAAAAATAAATTGACAACAATTTTCTTCAGAAAATACGAAAATTAGAAGAGGGCTGATTATTTCTGACCATAAATTGCTTTCTTCGCGGAGACTAAGAAGTCACGGCGATGCCTTGTCAGTTGAATGGCCGCGTCTAGAAGCCGTCTTCCTCCTTTGACTTCACTGCTGTGCTAATAGGCTTTTCCCTTCTGAGAACAATTGATGGGAAATAATTATCTGAATTTTTCCTTATTCTTCATATTGTTTTCTTTCCTGTAAAATATCCTCCAGGTGTATGCCCAAATCAGATCATTCTCCACAATGTATAGGTTACTTATACTCTGCTTTTCTAAATGCTTAAACTCAGGTTCTACTGATTAGTTCTCATTCAAAGCAAAATGCAGAAAAATTGTCAATCAGGGAAACACTTGAAGCTACTATGCAGCTGATCTCATGGACACATCGTGATCGTACTGAGGTCAGTAGCACCCCTCTCAAAATACATGTGTCCATATCTTAGTCCTCAGAATGCTAAATACGAATTTATTTAAATACTTTATTTAAATAGTTTAGTTTAATTAAATAGGAATTGGAATCGGGTGGACCACACCTATAAGCCCAGAATTTAGGAGACTGAAGCAAGTGAATTATGAGTTGAAGTGAATTATGAGTTGAAAGCTGATTTGAACTATGTGGTGATTTCTAGGCCAGCCTACGATATATAAGAAGATCATCTTAAAGCACAGAGAACACAGACAGACACACAGACAGACACACACACACAGAGAGAGAGAGAGAGAGAGAGAAGTGAAAGAAAGTAAATGCAGATCCTCCCACTCTAGTTAAAGCAGGAAAATTAAGAAGAAATTATTTCGGATGATTCACCAAAGTCCTAAATCCCATGACAAGTGTCTCCATATTGAGTACCCAGAGAAGACAAGGCGTGGTGCATCTGTGGGCGCAGGAATGGGGCTTTGAGAAAACAGGAGAGGGAGAAGGTAAACTATTCCTGGGAGACTTTGTCAACATCTTGATTTCAGAATTCCGGCCTTTTAGAACCACAAAAATAAATTTCTGATATCTGAAGCCACCAAGCTTGAGGTCATTTGTTATAGCATCTCTGTGAAAATAATACAGTCACCTTAGGTTGTAAATTCTGTAACAGCACGGTCAGAATGATACTTGGATGAATGAATCATATGCGCAGAAAGTGCTGAATAGGTACGATTTGATGAGGTCTATTTGGGAATGAAGCTAAGTATCTATTATAGAAATATCCTGTTTTTAGCATTCATGGAGCATCTCATATAATACTGGATCAGCTCTTTCTCTGATAGAAAACAAAGGAAAATCAAGTTTTGAGGACATTGCTCTGTTAAATGACAACAACCAAACTTGCAATTCTAGGACAGAAAACCAAACAGTAAATAAAGCCAGTCACACCTCTTTTCTCCTGCAGATTTTTCTCTTGGCTCATAGACATGTTCTTATGTATATAAACTCATTTTCTCAGCCCAATGCTTAATCCGTCTCAGGCTGTTTAATCAGTGTAAAGATGCTGTGTGGATTAGCTGTTGCCTTCTTGCTGAAAAGAAAGCAACCTTTGAACTCTCTCTTCCATCTGAACTGCCATAAATTTCTTGTACTGCCAGAAACTGCAAAGGCCAACTGCAGGGTGCAGTTCTGTATTTCTCCACAGACTGATGAAAGTCTGTTGACTTGAGGTAATCCAGCTTCAAATTTGCCAGAGAAAAGACTCCTTCTCACCCCCACCAGCAATAAAATGAGGTTTCTAGGAAGACACAAAGACACTGAAAGAAGCATTCATCAAGGTGTAGATGCTCTTTCACAACATAAAATATGCCAAGCCAGTGACACCGAGACACTAATTCTTAAAACACTATTTGCTATCGCTCTTCTGTCTTTTCAGTGTCATGCCGGGAGCATTCTCCGTTAAAGGCTGTATCCTGCTGAGCGCTATAAAGAATCCTGGGTAGTAGAACAAGAGTCTCTGTTTCCTCTGCCATTTCTTCTGAGCATTATCTAATGTTTCTCTAAGTGCTGGGAGAACCATGTCTTCACTGGGAGATAGAAAGGCTGCAGGAGACCAAACAAATGACACAACTCAAAAGATATGTAGAATCCAGGCCTGTCCACTGGCTGCTTCTGGTAGAGAGCTATGGAAAATAACATCCAGGAATGCCTCTGTTTACACATTGTTGCACATGATAATTATAATCCATACCTTAGAACTCACTGATCAGACAATGGCACACTTGAATAACTTAATCATATCTCAATGTTCTAATTGGAGCAAAGTCCTCTTAAAGCTAGTGGAACTAGTCTCTGCAGCCAAAAGAATTACACAGGCGCTGTGTCAGAATTAGCTGCAAGTGTTATGCTCTCTGAGCAGAGACTAGGAAGCAGAGAAAAAAATGAAGAAGTATGATGTATGATATGTATGATACCATATAAACAATCTACTGAGTACCTGTTAAAGGTATAGCTCAGTGGTAGGGCACATACTTACAATGCACAAAACCCTGGATTTAATCTCGGCCTAGCACACAGAAAGAATGAATGCATAAGTGAAGGAAGAAAAGAGGAGAGATGGAACGAAAGAAAGAAGAAAGCAAAGAAGGAAGGAAGCCTTTCAGAACCAGGCATGGTGGCTCATACCTACAGTGCCAGCTGAGGCAAGAGAATTGCCATGAAGCCAGCCTGAGCTACATAGTGAGACACTCTTTCAAAACACAAAACCCAAAACAAAAGAACACCCCAAAATTCATTCATTCTGTAGCTATGAATGGTTTGCTCATGATTTCCCCGACATGCATGTGTATTATTAAAGATGCCTAATCTGCAGAGTGTGGGTCCCCGGACAGGACTCTTACATATGAAGTTTCACTCACCCAGGGTTCAGAGGTCATTGTGAAAGAGAGAGCAGAAAGGTTGTAAGAGCCAGTGAATAGGTGCATGACTATATGGAAATAAAATCTTACAAGCTCCTGGGACCCTGCTCATATGAACCTACAGCAATGATTTTAATTGCTCAAGACCCATGCAAACTCAAGCAGACCAAAACCCAGCATGGAATTGGAGAAATGGGTAGCAGACCCCAATCTTTGTTGAAGAAATACTGGCACCTGATTACTGTGCGGTGAGGATGAGCTAATCTTCCTAAAGGGAGGGACTCCAGATAGGTGGTTTAGACCTCAGTGATTGATCCTGCAATGAGGAAAATTTGGGGACACTAACTTGACATATAGACCATAAGATAGATGACAGAATATATGAATTCCTTTTGGGGGGATTATAGGGGATGCCAGTGAGGAAGAGGATACAGAGATGATTAATATTGATGGAGACTGTCTATATGTAATAACAATGATTCAATAAATAAGATACTAAATGTTTTAACATGAATAAAAGTCTTAGTTTCTGAAGTTTTTAAAAGTAGTTACAAAACAACACCTAGTTAATTGTTTAGTAAATAATACATATGATAAGTTATATGCTTGTAAAAGTGAGCAAGATGTGACTTTTTTGACTTTATTATGTTTGGGTTTGGCCCTTACTTTAATCAGGTTGTCTGTCCCAGACGTAACTTGTCAGGAAAATGAGATGTACTGTGAGTGCATGTCATGTATAGTAAGTGCTTAAATTCTTATTGTTGCTTTAATAGTGTTTCTAAAGTCTCTCTGTATTTAAAGGAGAGCATTCAAGTATTTGGTCCATTTCTGATTATCTTGAATTCTGATTCATTTACAAGGCCTTATGCAGCATTTATGATCTTGTTAAATGTGATAAATAACTTCTGACTAAAAAGGTGCCAATCACGGGCCTCTGATCAGGTGGGTAAATTGCTAAGTTTGTGACTTACTATAAGCTTAGTTATATGTATCACTGAACCTTTAATTTACCCTTCAGGAAGTAACTTGCATGGAAAATCCCCTTTCCAGATTTTAAAATCCTATTTATACATACAGCTTGAACACTTTGAAATGGGTCAGAGATGATATACACTAAACCTAAAAATAAAATTAGAAATTAAAAACTGGAAGGAATTACAGAAAGAAGAGAGCAAAAGCAGCATCCTCCCTGGCTGGGGTGTTGATCAGGGTTGAGCATTAATTTAGCTCCAAGCTTCCTGGCACCCAGGGGAGCAATGGAATCTGCAGGTTTTATAATTTTCACTGACTAATAAAAACAACACGTAGAGTCTTTCTGGAAATTGAATTCTAAAGTTTAAAAGGTGCGGCTGTAAAGAAATGGGGTTCCAGATTGGATCTATCTTTGTGCTTCACGGGTGTGGCTTTCAGCTTTGCTAGCAGCCATCAGATGTGAAGTATAGAATGGACACCTGGTGAATGTGACCTTTGGGGCCTGTGACTCAGGAGGAAACCTGGTAAGATACAAATATGTATCTCTGGGAACGGAAATAAACATGAGCAGAATTACCACATGACACAGATGTGGAATAGAGAAAGATCGGAGACGAGACTTTGTCCAGAGCATCGTAAAAGCATCAGACATGAACAGTAACAGAAGAACAGAGATGGAGCCAAGGGCATTGGCTGGACTCTCCCTAAACTTAGGTTGCTAAAAATGTTTTGTATGATAGACTGGGTTGCAAGAAGCCACTGGCAGAAATTTGAGTGAATGTAAGAAAATACTAAGCCACAATTAGAGACTGCTAAAAAAGATCTGAGCCCGTCCACACAGGAATTTTCTTCCTGAGTAGCCAAAGCTAGGAGCACCGTAACTCCAGTCTTATGATGAGATTTACGCAGGCTAGCTGATGGCGAAACTCACTGCAGTTGCAATATGTAACTGAAGTTTTGCAAGAAGTATATGCAAAATGATCCCAAAGGCAAAATCATTGAGCGATGACCTCTCTTCTCTTCTCCACCGAGCAGAAATGCTGGAAATCATCTAGTGTGGAAAACATCTGGGAAAACTTTTTCCTCTGGAGTCTTGCTGGTCAATTTTACCTTGACATATCCACTTTCAATTAACTGTAGGAAAAAAACTAAAACAAAACAATTGAGTACTCTGTTTTAACTTTAATTCTGGTGTGGGAAAGATTAGAAATATTCCCTATTAGGGGCTGGAGAGATGGCTCAGTGGTTAAGAGCACTGAGTGCTCTTGCAGAAGACCCAAGTTCGATTCCCAGCACCCACATGGCCACTAACTACTATCTGTAACTTCAGTTCCAGTGGATTCAATGTCCTCTTCTGACCCCTTCGGGTATTGCACAACAGAGTTACACCTAACTACAGGTAGGCATTACACTCCTACATATAATTTTTTTTTTAATTCCATGTTCAGACAATGTATCAGTTACTTTCCACATTGCTGTAGCCAAATGTCTGGTGCAAACAACATAAAAGAGGGCAGATTCATTGTGGTTCACCATTTCAGAGGGTTTGGTCCATGGTTGCTTGGTTGTATGATCTTGGACAGGACATCCTCATGGTGGGAACCTATGGTAGAGGAGAGCTGTCAACCTCACTGTGGACAAGAAACAGAAAGGCAGGAAGAGGCTATGGACAAGGCAACTCCGGGGACCCCTTAGGTTTTCATAACTTCCCAAACTAGTGTCACCAGCTGGGAAGCAAAGGCCCAAAGGCTCAGCACACAGGCTTGTGAGGACATCTCCTGTTCAAACCGTCACGGGTAGTTTCTGGAATCTATTTTATTGGAATAAATAAAAGTGTTTATTGGAATCTAATGAGAACTTTAAAAATATATCTGTCCATGCCCTTCCCATTCTCTGAAGGTAGAACCCATTCCATTAAGGATGAACCAGGAAACCAAAGGAAAGCAGTTAGGTGAAGATAGTTGATAAAGAATGTGCCTTAAAGTCATGCCACCTTAAAAAGACAGAGCCTATTTCCCACCACATGATTCTGTTGGAGTTGTGAATTATTTTTTGCCAGTAAGGTATGGTAGAACCAACGTGAGGGTCATCTTGAGGACTTGGTATAGCTTGTGCTTCCATTTTCATGTAATGTTCTTAGCCTGGGGTAGACTACTGAATGCTGAGAGCCATATCCAGAGATTCCAAGCCAATAGACAGTGACAAAGTCCACATGTATGAGTGGAGTCATCCTGGGTCATTTAGCCCCAGCCAAGCCTCCAGGTGTCTGCTGTCATCTGAGGAAGTCCAGCTAATGCTGCACTGAACAAAGGTAAGCTATTCCAATTGCTGTTAGTCACATTGTTTACATACAGAAGTATTACAAGTGATACAATGATATTGTTTAAACCACTGTATTTTGGGATACTCTCTTATGAATAATGAATAAAGAGATAGAATAAGTAAACTTCTTGGGGAATAGAGAGATTTCTCAACCGTTAAGAGCACTGACTACTATTCCAGAAGTTCTGGGTTCGATTCCCAACACCCACATAAAGGCTGATGACCATTTATACCTCCAGTTCCAGGGGACCCAGTGCCCTCTTCTGACCTCTGTGGGCATTGCACCACACAGTGTACTTACACATGTGCAGGTAATACACTCATACACATAAAAATAAAAATAATAAAAACATAAATAAGCTTGGATGGATACTTCCAGCTGAGTCTGTGGTTTCCCAGCTTCCAAGGGAGTCCTTGAGGATTCCCATGCTCTGGAAGTCTTCTCTTTCAACATTTAACAAAGTTGGTCTATATGATCAAGAGACTATGATAAAGTTATGTCACTTAACTTCTAAGAAAAGATACTGAAGCGTTCTCTCTCTCTCTCTCTCTCTCTCTCTCTCTCTCTCTCTCTCTCTCTCATACACACACATCCACACACAAGGAAGTCAGCTAGCATGTCATGTGAAAATTGAAGCAGCCTATAGAAAATTGTTTGTGCTGAGAACCTGAACTCTCCTGTGAGAAAAGAAGTGAGAAGCCATGTTGGAAACAGACTCTCCAGCTCCAATCAGATTTCTAGATGAATGTAGACGTTTAAAATTTCTGTCTTCATGGTAGATCTGAGCAAGTGTTGCCCAGATAATTTCTTCCTAGATTTTTGACATAGAAACAAGAAGAAAATTGTTCTTGTCCTAAGTTACCGATTTCTAGTGTTATTTGTTATGCAGCTATAGATGACTAATGCAAATTCCTTCATTTCTTTTTTTTTTTTGGCAGGACTGATAAAATAGGTCTGATATGTGAATTATAGGAGTTCTTCCCTCTTACCTGTGAAGGACATACTCTAAGCTCCTGCCCACAATTGTACTTTAAATCTAAGATATCTCTGAAGTGTAACTTTACTATAATTTTTCTGTTTATCCTTATTGTTGATATCAACAACTTTGCTGTATAATGTTGCTAGCTTTTCCTTTTACCTATTGAGAATTTTTACTTTGACATTTAAAGGACTATATCGCTTCTTTTTAGAAAAGATTCAATTTTTATTTGTTTTTAAATTATGTATCTGTGTGTGGGTGTGTACATGTGACTGCAGGTGCCACTGGGGGCAATGGGTCTCATGGAGGTAGAGTTAAAAAGGTTGTACACTGCCCAGTGTGGTTGCTGGAGACTGAACTCAGGTCCTCGTCAAGAGCAGAATATCTTCTTTTCTGAGGCATCTGTCCAGTCCATGACTTCTCCTTGACATTTCAGTTGCCAGTACCACTATGATTGAGCTTTGGGGACAATATTAAATAAAATAAGGTCGTTGAACACAAGCACTGGATATGATAACTGAGATATATACTGACGATAGAAAGCATCTACAGATTAGAAACACTGGACAGAGGGATGATCCATTTCCTGGGCAGGACTGAGTGGAATAACACATGATTTCCTTACATATATCACAGTTATGTGTAATATAAATCTCGTAAATATTTGACATTTTTGGCCATAATTGGTTAACTAAAGCTGATAGGCAGAGTTTTGTATCTTGGAAAAGTGGGAAAAGTTATCAGCTGTGATTACTCATAAATGCTGATCTGATCTGGGGACAGGATTGGGTCCTGTTGAAGGTGAAAATCTGCCATTAGACAGAGAGTTTGTAGCGAACAGCAGATGGACCAAAGGCTGGTGCCTATACTCCCTTCCAGGGAACAGAAAGTACTTAACAAGTAAATCATGGACACTCAATTTAACAGGTGAGTAAGGGAAACAAATCCCATCATTTCTAATAAGTGCCAGCTGAGATCTAAACTAACAAAAGAAAGGGAGAGGAAATGAGGAGAAAGGTCATGCACTAGAACCAAGACAGAGAAAAGGAATGCCATAAGGTGTGAAGTTTTTATGTAGGCAAAATTTTAGAAGAGTTTCTGCTTTTTCTTTACATAGTTACAACTATTACCAAGCACATCACAAATAATATTGGCAAAATGTAAAAGGAAAAAAAAACAAATGTAGTAGCTATTGCCTTTAAATCCAGAATCAGTTTGAAGTTATGTTAATACAACAAATTGATCAGAGCTGCTGGAGCATGCTCTCAATTCAAGCACTTTAGAGGCAAAGGTAGAGTTGAGAACAGAGGTCGATCTGGGCTACATATAGAAGCCATGTTCTAATTGCAGAAATTAATTAATTAATTGGTTCAGAAAACAAATGTTCAGAGGACTTACTGAGTTTTCCTTTGCTCTGCCATTCTTTTATTTATTATGGACAATTTTTAATCATGCAAAACTAGAACAACTGATATAGTAAACCTACATTTAATTGTTTTCAGATTCTAAAATTTGATTCTTGACACATAGGCCCCTATAATATCATTTATATACCTGCCCACTGCTCCCTACTTTAATTTTTTTTTAATGGATCTTTTGAAGCATTTCAAAATGTGGCCTTAAAATATAATTATCATATTATTATTTGACCTAGAATTGTGGCACTATGTTTTTAATATTAGTCAATATCCAGATAGCTAACTTTTCCTTGATTGTTTAAAAATGATAGTATCTTGAAGTCAAGATTTACAATTAGTCCTCATATCTCTTTTAAGTGTGGTTCTCTGAACGTTCTTTTATTGCTTTCAAATTTCTGAAAATCTGACCTTCAAGGTTCTTCACAGTGGCGTCTTGCTGATTGCACCTTCACAGTGCCTTTTAAAATAATTTCTCGGTCTTCTGTAGTGCTTCTGTAATTTATGTCAGATTCAGAACTTGATCACATTTGTGCTTAATATTTTGGACAAAAGACACCATCAATGATGTTTCTCTTTTCCATAAAAAGTCCAAAAACTAATTGTCTGTCTTCATGTTTACTTTGAAGAGAATGGAGCCATTACCTGGTTATAAGACATAAAATAGCTATTTAGATTTTATATTATTATATTCTGCAATTATCAGAATAATATTGTATACAACAAAATCCATTAACTACTCGTTACTATGTGTTACAATGCCTATGGAAAAGATAGAACAAGTGCTTGATTCTTTTCCTTTAATTTCCCAATTTTATGAATAGTAAGAACAATTTAGTTCCCTCACATTTCCAAAATAAGAACACTAAATTTTTTAATATTATTCTGAACTCATGAATTTATGTTTATTTGGTGTTTCATATTCTATTACAGTTGTTATTTATACTAAATATTAACTTTTCCATTTTATTATATATATACTATATTTTAATGGATACATATATTTTATATGCATGTAAATATATATACATCATATATATGTGCATTCATATTCTATGTTTATAGTGCCTAAACACCTCATTAGAATAGGTAAGTCTTCAATTTGTTTTATTTGTTTTATTCTTGCCCACAAGTTACCTATTCTGAATAATTTTGAAACTGACTAGTTACCTGTTATTGCTGTACAACCCCTTCTAAGTATGAGGATTTGTGTTAACAGTTTAATGAGAGCATCAGATTTATTAGTGCCTTAGTTATGACAGTTAAAACTTTCCTTAACTCTAGCCTCATTGTTTTTCACTATTTTTCTTTGTTACCTGCAATAAATGATTGGTTAAACAGCCCCAGTTTTTTTAATGCCATCTCCAGTATGTATCCTGAACCTCAAAACATCTGGAAAAAATTAAAGAGAGAAAAACATCCACAATAAATCCACAGTGATATGCTGGAAAATGTAAACTTTAGTTAGAATATTAAGTATAATGAAACTGAAATGCTTCGGTGAAGACAATATGGATCTATCACATAGATTGTCAATTTCTCTAAAAATCCCTACAAAACAGCCTAAATTCAGAGTGGAAAAAACAGGGGAGCTACGCATCAGTATTGACTCGTCAAATACAGGTCTGCCAGCTGTGGGGTTTTCTCCACAGGTGTATGTCTGTGATTTTCATACCCAGAATGTGTAATTACTGAAGGAGAGTAATTGTTGAGGAGTGATATTATCAGATTCTTTGTCTCAGTTTCTAGACATTCTTAAAATTGGACTGAAACAAATGACAACTAACTAGTTCTATAATATAAATAGTTTGAATGTTCCAAAGGGCATGTATAAATAAATGCTACTACAGTAAGAATAAATGAATTCACTGAAGAAGAAAAGAAAACAAAGATCAAAAACAAAAAATTCAGAATATGCATCAAAGGAATTAATTTGGCATGCAGAAAATAAGTACAATAAATATTTAGTTACACATTTGAAAACACAACCTGATTATTAGTGGAAAAAAGCAAGATTGCACCCCAGGGTGCATAAATTCAAAGTGTCTGATTTTAACCATCATGCAAGGCTACCGAATAATACTAAAAAATAAGGGAGACACAAAAATGGACACAGAAATTAATACATGATAACCCAGAACCTGAGCTGAGCCTTGGGAGGCTGGAGCTAGCAGTTCACAGCTTCAGGACCTACCTGGATTAAGGGTGAGTTCTGGACCAGAGTAAGCAGCTTAGCACAACCATGTTTCAAAACTAGAAGACAGATGATAGATAGATAGATAGATAGATAGATAGATAGATAGATAGATAGATGATAGATAGATAGATGGATGGATGATAGATTTGGGGATGTAGCTCTATGGAAAAATGTTTCCCTAGCATTCTGGGTTCAATTCCTAGCACCACCCAAGGAAAGAAAAAAGAAACAAACTATGCAGTTGGGCCCTTGACATCTATATTTCCTAGATTTGAAAATTCAAACAACTTCAAAGGAAAAATATTAGATGAAAATGTCTAGACTGATAATGAGATAGTTTTCTCTTACTATTGCCCAAACAAAGAGCTATGTATATAGAGTTTGCATTGTTTTAGGTATTTAAAGTAGTGTAGTTATGGTATAACATATATGGTGGATTGTATAGGTTATATGCAAATACTGTAGCAGTTTACACAAGAAATAAAACATTGGTATATTGGGGTGTAGTAGGACTCATCTCCTGTGGAAGAATGATTGAAAGTTGAAAGATCGCTTTGAGAATTCAGACATATAAAATATTAGCATACTAAAGGGAGTGTTAGTAATGATAATTCAAAAAGCCATTCAGAATACTGACCAAGACCCAGGGTATTCTCAGTACAAAACCCTTTAAATGTAAAAGAGAGTGTGTCTCAGCTCTTACCAGATTTCTTGAGCAGATCACTGTGAAATCCAGTCCTTACAATGGTCCTGGAGGCCCCATGTGATCTTACTCTCTTCTGCCTGGTACAGAAAGCCAACTCCTTTCCTCTTTTCAGTTTCCTATGAAAGATGTTCTTCCTTAGATTTCTTTTAGTAATGCCTTTAAGTCTTCATAAAATCTCTTTTTTTGTTTTCCCAGTGAGGTATGGTATAAACATTCCTAAGATTTTTGCCCAGATTAGCAACTGATTTCCACATCCTTTTTATCTTCTATTCTCTGCTTTGGCTTAAGTGTTTCTGATAGTTCTTGTCACCTTACACCAGATTATGAAAATGACCTGATTAGTTTTGGTATTTGTTAGTCTCTACCTACCAAAATCCAAGATACAGAAAGGAAGATTATTTTGTTCTCTTTAGTTCTGTTCAGAAACAGGACCTGATACATGTGAACTCTCAGTCCCGTCTGATATCACTCTCTAATAAGGATAGAGACTGAGAATTGCATCCTTAGCCTATTTTGTCATTGTGCAAACATCATGGTCCCAACATCGTTAGAAAACATATCCATAGGACAAACATCATACATGCACTAGTATACTGTTTTCACTGATGACATCAGTATTGTTACAAAGCTTATGACCACTTTCTGATTAAGGACCGTTTCTTTACAAATCTTGCTCCTATTTTCTTTCCTTTTTAAATATTTTATTATTTTTTGTGTGTATGAATGTATCGACAAGTGCACTCATTCATGTAATATATGTGGAGAGCAGAAGACGGTGTCAAACCCCATGAAACTGGAGTTATGGGCCATGGTTAACCAGCATGTGCGGTGCTGGAAACCAAACTCAGGTCCCCTGAAAGAACAGCCGGTGCTCTTAACCGCTGAGCCATCTCTCCAGATCCCTTTCTAATTTCTTTGTTCTCTTTTTGAAACTAATGTATGCATTAGTTCTCCAGGAGTGATCTGTTAATTTTCTTGACTTTTAAAAATCATTTCTTATTTTACTGCTAGTTCTTGTTCTAGGATTATTCTTAAAATCAATTTCTCTTCTCTTTGCTGTCATATTTTTAACTTTCAAGGATTCTATACTACATTATGACTTTCTCATTTTAGATAACATTTTCACTATAAGTATGTCATATTTTTATCTATCCAAAAATATAACAAATATGGGATTTCTGAAGTTTGTTTTCATTTTATAATTATGAATATAGGTGAGACTGATAATGATGAAATCCTTTTAGAATTGTTGTCTAGTGGAGAGGAATCTTTTCTTTTCACTTTATGTTCTTTAATACTGTTTGAATCTTTGATAGTATGCATATATTTCTTTTATAATATTAATAAGGAAATGGAGGAGTAAGAGAAGGAAGAGAAAGAAGCCATTAATTATATAAGCATTTGACCTTTGACCAATGCATTTATTATAATACTCATACAGCACTAAGGAAAGGAATCTCCTTAATAACAGCAAAAGTTCAGACAGAATTCAAGTTTCATCAAGCAACTTAATGTCTTTCTGCATTCTCAAGTAGCTCTTCAATGCATAATTTAGCATCTCTGTAATGAGTTCTGCTAACCAGTGTGACTGCCCATCCTTATATTCTCTATAGCAGAGTAGATCTGCAATGAAGGATTTTAATGTGATCCGAGACTTTATTCATCTGTAGTTAGGAGGCTTGTGCCTTGCATGAAAATCTGAAATCTCTTTAGTCTGCCATTCAAGAATCTAAAGTGTAAACTCAGATTCCGTTAGTTCTACCGATTGACCTAGAAGGCACATGTTTGCTTATATCACCATTTGTAAATGTAAGCTGAGAGGCTGAACTGGCAGTCAGATGCATTCTCAGAGAAATGCATGGCTAGGTGAGGTGACTTGAGGTTATGTGTATCCATGTATCCATGTTCACATGTACCATGTTTACGTATTTAAGACAATTGGGGTAGAACAGTCATAGCTTCAACCAGTCTCACTTGTCCCATTTTCTCAAGGCTGTCCCTTCCAGTAGCACATGCCATGATCAGATGACACTGGGCCACCTGCTTGGCTTTGAGGTTCTGCTTCCATTCCAGTGAACTCCAAAAATGACTGCTGCCAACAGCTTTTTAAATTGATTTTTGTCTTTGGGATTTCGGCAAAGGACTTCAGTCCTATCCCCGTTCCCTCACTCAGAACTTCCCCTTGTTCCTCCAGTTATATAGCACGGGGTTTCACAAGCCTAACATTATTATAGAGTGTTCTCTGTCTTCCTTCTATTTTTGTTTTGTTTTCTGCATCTGAGTTTTGTCGTCGTCATCATCATCATCATCATCATCATCATTGTCATCCCTGAATAGTTTATTTTCTGTACCGGTAGCAAGGTGAGAAATAGAGACTGTTTGCTTATGACAGCCTCTTATTAACATGCAAGCAAACTTGACCTCCTTTGAAGTTGTGACTTCCTTTTAGTCTTTTAAATTTTATTACATTTATTTATTCATGTGTGTGTATGTGTCTGTGTGTGCCGTGGTGTGCATATGGAAGTCAAAAGACAGCTTGCAGGAGTCATTTTGTCCCTCCTTAGTTCATCAGGTTTGGTGGCAGGTGCTTTGACCCACTAAACCATCTTGGCAACCCAAGAAACCGTGATCTCTTTTAGCAGTTCCTTTATTCAAAAATATTAGTTATCAAATTAATATGTGCAAATCACCCTTCTAACTTTGGGATGTATTTTGATGAAACAAAAAACCTGCTACTATAGAGTATACATTTTATTTCAAAATAAAGCTTTTAGTACTATGGAGTATTTCTTGTTTCTAAAGAAATTATCTTCAGACATGTGTTTCTGAGTGCTCAAAGAGTGTCCAACATACTAAGAAATGTGGAAAATGATAACAGACTGGGGCAATCTATCACAGAGAAAGTGATGGCAGTGACAGTGTTCTATGTTCAAAACTAATTAAATCTTTAATAATAACACATGTTTCTTGTTAGGGGATTTATTTTTAACTTTTTAATTGAAGTTTTGCAATTTTTGTATGTATAACCTGATGGCATTCAGATCCCCTCCCTCTGTCACATCTCCTCCGGTTGCCCCAGATTCAGCTTAGTGCAATATACATATATTCCAACCTGTGTCCTCAAATGTCCTTCAGTATAAGTCCATCCGTTGGAGTCTGGTTAACCTACTAAGAGTCCCATCCATTAAAGAAACTGCCTCTTCGTTTCGTAGTAGCCATCAGTTCATCAGTTGTCAGAAGATCCTTACGTTGGATGGGGGTTTCTTCCCTGCTTCCCCAGGTCTGGTTTGGGCTTACATGGGACTTGTGCATTCTGTCACCATTGTTGTGAACTCACATGATAACTGACCAGTTGTCTGGAGAACTGCTTCCTTTAGTCATCCACTACCTCTGTCTCTTACAATCTTTCCATCACCTCTTCTGAAATGATTCCTCAGACTTGGGAGGCAGAAGTTTGACATAGGTGCTCTATTTAGGGATGAGTACTCTGCAGCCTCTTGTTGTCTTCACACTGCCCAGCTGTACGTTTCTGTGCTAATCATCTCTTATTAAAGGAAAATTCTCTGGTGAGAGCTGATAGATGCATTAATCTGAGTGTGCAATAGTAAGTCATTAAGAATCTATTTAATGCAGTAACTATTTAGTAGAAAACTATTATTAGGCACTCACCTGTGCCCTATGACCTGTCTAGTCCCAGGTTCCTTAGCCTGCTATAAATGTCAGGTATGAGCTCCATCTTATGAAGTGGAACTTAAATCCAATTAGAGATGTAAGCAATTTTGTTTTCAGTAGATAAAGTCTTAGATTTTTTGTAAAAAATTGGTGATGAAAGCTACATTTCTTTACTTTGGTGGCATATGTTTTCGCAAATTCATTCATCACTTTGAAAATCAGCATTCTGTACTCCTTTAAAGGAAAATTCTAGTACCTATTGAGAAAATATAGGGACACAATCTTATGTACTCAGTTCCTTAGGCCTCCCTGGTGCAGGATACATGCTCATCATATGGAGGTACACATTCTCAGTAGATCCCTTGGTATCAGGAAGAGAGCACTTAGTATCCAGAGCCTACCTCTCTTAGCAGGCTGTGCCAATGACCAGTGGGAGATAGTGGAACCCACTCAGCTCCATGGCCAGCAGCCTTCAAAGTGAGATTTGGGAACTGATCATTTCACACCTGGTGCTCCTGATTCACAAAGTCCTTCATGAAAGCTATTTTATTTTGTAATACCCATTCTTCATCTTTGATGGAGTGTTTGGAATGGACATATGGAGTGTTTAGAATGAAAATTCTCTAGGTTTTTAAATAATAAACTCCAATACCCTCACGGAAAGATTTAGAATAGTCACACTGGAGGAACAAATAGAGAGGCTGAGAAATTACAGGCAGCCTTAAACTCAACTGAACTGAAGTTGACTGAGGACACGAACATGCATTTTATGGACATTTAAATCATTTTTCACTATTGTAAAAATGAATTCTCTTTTTTACTAATTTAGGGGATGAAGAGCTGTTAGACACAAAGTTAAAGGCCATTAAAATGATGGCCTTGTTATTATTTAGAATGAGCTGAGGAGGGAGAAGCCTTGAGGCATAAATTTGGAACCTCCTTAAATGTACTTGTTGTTGAGCTTCCAGAGCACCAGTGATGGAGATGGTACGTCCTAAAATTATTAGAAATTACCTTTTTAATGCATTGCCACGATACCTAACATCCTTGGGAGGAAAAGCATATTCTTTGAAATAATGGTATTAGTTTTTATTTAATATTAAAAACCCTCAATAAATTAGACCAATAAAATTATTCAGTCCTTTCATCATTGGCTTTTGATGGCTCCCATCTAAGTGACTGCACCTGTCTGAAGAGCTTCCTGAGGAAGAGATAAAGTAGTTTCCTGGAGACAGGCTCTTCAGAAAACACACTGGTAATGAAATTTAGATCAAGCCATTGAAACTTAGGATAAAAACATAAAAATAGCATCTTCCTGTAAAAGATAATAAAAATAACTTTAAGAATATTTGGATGGCTATAAAAATCCAAATTTGTAGTTATATATAATTTATCACAGAGATGGAAACAGAGGCAGAGAGAAACTGTCAAGTGTTCCAGAGTAGATTTGTCAAGTTCTCAAATAAAGGGGATAAAATAGTTTGGTACATAAACAATGTATACATTTGAAAGTTTTGATTGCTTTTAATTACCACAGAAATTGTGTATGGATTTAGTATCTTTTTTCAAAGATTTTGCATGTGTCTATAGAATTGGCATGGTCATTTTCATCATGATTAATGCTCTGTTTATAGGAATGGTTTGTCTTGACAGCAGTGTTTCCAACATTCAATTTATAAAAGCAGTTGCTTACATTTTTACTTCCACCTATGACATTGGATTTGGTTCTTAGAATGATAAGATAAAAACAGGTAGAAGACTCAGAAATGTGCCACTGAAGGTTATTAAAACAAATTACAATATTAAACTTAAATATGATGGCATAAACAGTCAACAGATTTTAAGTACAGATATAACATGCAAATCTTTTTGTACTGAGAATTTCATCACATAACTAAAACTTAAAAAGAAAATGTGAAACACAACTGTTTTTATAAAAATCAAATTTTATTAGACTAAAGCTTTTATTGACAAATATGCTTGCTGTGAAACGTTTGAAATATTTTTGAACCAGGTAGATTTTCACGCCAGCCCCATTACAATAAATAAATCGTTTGTACTCACTTTTCAGAGGAAAACAAACTAATATATTAGGATGAAACAGAAGATTGTATCTCAAAAATAAAAAGGATAGAAATGACTCAAAGTTCTTCTATTTAAAGTAGAAATGATGTAATGTTGTTGGCCAATGAAACCCACCGCCAAAATGATAGCACACACACTGCCATTATTCAAATACCTCTACTGTCAGGCATTTCACTATAGCAGTACTCTAGAATTATTAACAAACTTTCCATTAGAGTCATCAGTACCTGCAAAGCATCTTTCTAGCTCTGGTACAGTCTGAATGTCAGCCATTCCCTGTAGGCGTAAGGTGAAGTCTTGTCTAGTGTGATGCTGTGAGGAAGTTCTGGCACCTTCAAGGAGTAAGGCCAGTGGCAGGTATTTAATTCCTTTGGAATATACCTTAGTGACCCTGGTTCCTTCCTTTTGTTTTACTTCCCAGCCAGGAGTTTCTGGTTTTGATTTTGCATATGCTCCACCATGCTGGGTTAACACAGGCCAAAAACAGTGGACAAAATGATCATGGATAGAAACTTTTAAAGCTGTGAGCCAAAGCAAACCTTTTCTCTTTGTAAATGGATTCTCTCAGGCATTGTACTACAGTAGTATACCTTTGACTAACCTAAGCCCCTTTCTTGGGAAGACTCCCCCACTATATTTTTTCAAGCTCATCTATTTCTTAGAGCCATGAAGCTATCGTTTGGAACAGCATGGATAACCTGAATAAATTTGCTTCTTTCGGCTCAGTTCTTCCAGAGAGGTTCTTAGTTTTCAGATAAGTTCAAATCATGCATTTGTGGTAAAACGTATATAAGAACACATGCTTTTAAGGCTTTTTTGACACATATCCATTAATACTAAGCGCTTTTGTCTTTTTCCGTGTCTTTGCATATTTAAGATAAAATTCAGTTTTCCTCATTTTGTTATGTCTATTTATTTTGGAAAATGACGTGAACTTGAACATTCTGGTGTGATTCGTTGCTCATTGATCTCTGAGCCATTATGTTTACTCTTCTAAGTATTTTGAATTTAATAGTAAGTATTTAGGCATACTGATTCTCAATCTATCATTAAGCTGAATGCAAAACTTTAGTTTGTCTCTGAAAAACTGTATTATTTTTAACAAAATGCAATAATTGTCATTAAATTTAAAATTATTTTTGCAAATATTTCATTTATATCCAAAATTAAGAGAACTTCTAAAAGCTCCTAAAAGTTACTATCAAGAAGAATTGAGAATAATTATTAAAGGCTACACTGACATTAAAATTTTGACAATATCATCTATCATCTAATCACGGAAGAAAAGCACCATTGAAGACTTAATGAGCAGGCAGAAGCAGTAACTTTACTAATCATCGGGAAAATCAAATATTTTATTTTATATACTAAGATATATTCACTAAAGCAAATTCTCTAAAACTTAAGAAAAAATTTAATGAATTAGACCTTCAAAATCCTTTAGATACAGGCAAATGCTTACAGAATGGGAAGGTGCTGTTTAAAATGAATGCTGTGCATTTCTGGAGGTTAGTGTGGTGAACACATACCCCTGAATCAGTGTCTTACATTGTGGAAGTTGCCCAAACCACTGCCTCCTGCATTCTGCCCCAACATCCAACCACCTCAAATGCTTTCATTTACCCAGTCCTACATGAAACAGTTTTTGATGACATGATGTGACATCTCCTTGTAGTTTTATTGTGATGCTTTGTTAATTAGTGGTTTTAAACACATTTTAATATACTTCATCCCACTCAAAATAGCAATTATCAAGACAACAAATGACAGATAATACTGGTGAGGATTTGGGAAAGAGGAACCTGTGTTTACTGCTAGTGAGAATGTGTACTTCTGGAAAGAATTATAGAGCTTCCTCAAAAAATTGAAAATATAACTACAATATAACCCACTATCACTATAAGGTATTTATCTGAAGGACTCTTGGCCAATAAACAATATAGATACTTGTGCATTCATGTCTTTAGGTGAAATGTTCATAATAGCTCAGGACTAGAACAAGACTGGATGTCTGTCAACAGATGAATGGATAAAGAGAATGTAGTACATGGTAGACATTCAGCGGTGAAGACACATGATATCCTGATATTTGAAGGAAAGTGGATGGAGCTAGAGAGATCATTAGGTTAAACAAAATAATTCTGATGTACATTTTCCCTCATACAGAGCATCTAGAATTAAATAAATAAGTAATTAATTGATTAATTAATTAAAGGATAGATAAAATGTGCATTTTTGTAGGACATGGAAGTATATTGCAGACCAAAAAAGAGAAGGAATAGTTTTTCAAGGAAAGGAAGGAGAGAAAATAATGGAAGAAACAGACACACATGATATGAACGGGGAGGAGGAGCATACTTAGATGGAGGAGATGACCAGCAGGCAAGAGCAGGAAAGGTGCGAAGGAGAGCAGTGGGGGAGAAAAAATGTCATTTAAGTTCAAATCTTTCTCTTCCCGAAACACAATCTCACAGAAATGCAATCCTTTTAAAACACTGTCTGTCCTTAATTTTTTCTAATATTAAATCTTGAATCTAAGGTTAGAGTAAAACGTTGTGCTGTTCTTTCAAGTAATTTCAACTCTTAACATACCATGTTGTACACATTATTTCTTGGGAGCTGAAGTTCCTGAATGTCTTCTCTTATCTTTTTACCCATTTGCCTCTAAAGTCATCTCATAAACCCAAGGAACAGATCCTCTGTATTTAATTGGCAGAGGCTGAGCTCTCAAAAGAAACCTTTAAGGAGACAGAAGCAGGAGGGTACAGGGAATATGAGGACCGGACTGGTAACCGATTTCAACCTCATCCCTGGGTAACACTGTCATAGTTTTAACCCTAGTGTTGTTATCATAAGGATACTAAATTCTTGTACCAGCTTGTTTACTTACAGGCTGAAAGGTGTTCTGAGTGCAATAAGGATGGGTGTTATTCCTAAGGAGTCCTCAGTTCCCAGGTGCAGAGATAGGAAGCTCTCCTCCATGTCCCTTGATTCTTAGATGAATCCTTTATCTAGATCCAGGATCCAGTTAAGAAGATGATTAGTCAGAGAAGAACAGAAATGTTTTAGTAATTTTATATGTGCATGATATCTTTATGAGAGTGAAGTCTAGAGGAAGTATCAATGCGTGATGCTTTTCTATGTAGACTATAAAAAGTTCATGAAGGAAAGAAAGTACCAATTCATGTGTGGACTAGGATAATAAATGCTAGGAATGTTTCTGAGAGAGGAATAAAAGTGTGGAAGCTCATGGAAAGTGTTGTCAGTTTGTTTATTCAGGGTAACGGTAGTCCTAGTTAAGATCACTAACGATCAAGGCTAATTTCCGGTCTTGGTATATGACAAATGCACTCTTTCCCTCAAAAGAACCTTCACAGCTTGTTTCAAATAGAAAGACAAAATGACTTTCTCTGAAATAATTCCTCAAATGCCTTTAGTCATAAATAATCAGCATATTAGTTTGTACAGATGAAGATGTCTTATTCTAACTCCTTCACAGACAAGACAGCATGTATTTGATCAGGCTAATTCTTATGAGAAGGGAACATTTTGTAGCCCTCAGAAGCATCTGGACATGGATGCCCCACCCTATGAAAGAGGGTCTGGATGAGGTAAAAGCCATGCATGGATCTTGAGCACCATCCACCCAGGTACCTCTATGTTCCTCCATAAGAATATAAGAATGGATGTTTGTTGCTGACTGAGAAATGACTGGTAACTTTTGCATTCCTATAACAAAAAGAAACCTCAACAAAAGAAATAGTATAAGGAAAGAAAGATTTCTTTCTTTCTTTCAGAGGATCTCAGTCCATAATGGGAGGGATGGCACGGTGGAGATAATGGTAAAAGGAGCAAGTGGCAGAGACTCAGTACATCATGGCATGGTAGAAAGCAGCAGTCAGGACCAGAGGCCAAAAATCACTTCAAAGATCCTCTTCTAGTCATCTCCTTCTACTGGGTCCGACATCATAATGGTCCCTTAGCCTGCCAAGGTGGTACCATCATCTGGGGAAGAGGCTTTGAAAACATGAGCCTCAAGAGGTTATTTCAAATTCAGAAGGTAACAAGGACGAATAAATGAAAGCAAAAATGAAAGCAAACATTTTAGAGACCTGATCTGTGACATTATTGAGTATATCAACTCCTCATCTTATTTCCTCCGAGCATCTTACCATCATTGTCCATGAAGTCTGACCAGAACCAAAGTTCACCTCCTCTGTCTTGATAGAAGGTGGACATTGGGAATCCCTGAGAGATGTGGTTCAGAAACATCCTCTCTGTTGCCTGCTGTAGACAGAGTTCTCATCTTCTATGCATCACTGACCGTGAACCGTAGTTACTGTTCCAAATAGATCCCAGTACTCTGTACTTGATGTGGATGTCTAAACTCCATGCTGCTTTGTGCTCGTGTCTAATAAAGTGCTTTTATTTATTTTTGGTGATCGGCAATAGTCACAGCTACATTTATGGCTGTTTGCAGTTGTGTATGGTAAAACCTTACATGTACATATTTTTGGAAACATTGTAGGAGAGCCATTTTAGGAGGGTGTGTAGTTGGGAAAACAATATAGATGGCAAACTTTGTTCAGATGTTAGTGGTTTTTCTTTGTGGTGAACACTGGCCAAGTTATACACCTACATTAAGATTAAATTCTCTCATCTTTAAAATGGAAATAAAACCAGTTCATGTCATTCCAAGGAATTTAATAGGGCCTCAACCTAGTAAGAACAGAAAATTAATGCTCCTTAAACCTTGTTCTTCTTTTCCCCTCTTTCTCCCCCCACCCGCCCATTTGCAGGTTGTTTTGTATGTTTTCTTTTTCCAAATTCAACCTTCAAAGTATATCATTTGCACTAGGTCCTGGTGCCAGGCTGCTGCACTGTGATCTTGGTTTGCAGTCTCTTCTCACCTCATGCTTCACACTGTAGGTCCTCAGATTTCCTCAGGTTCCCCTGAAACTGACAGGAAATTCGGTCTGTGCAAATGTGACATTCTTGAATGGACCAAATTAAGATGCAGCAGCATCTACTGATCCTTTCTATTCCCTTTGGTAATTTGCTTCAGGCACTGCTTTCCCACACCCCAGATCTGCAAAGTGCACTCTTGGACAGTTGCTGGTACTCTGCTCCCCGCAGTCCAGAGTCACCTACCAGCATCTGTTATGCTAACATTCCAAACACTAACTAACGTGCTGTTTCTTGCCTTATAGATGTAGTTTTTAATGTTAGGAGGTCTGATTAAGTCACTCCTCCCTTATTGGTGCAGAACATACAAATGAAAGGAAAGGTGAGTGTAATGCAGAACAGGTCTTTTGTGGCTTGATGGGAACACTTGGTTTCTACCAGTAATTTGTGATGCAGAGTTCCTGTTGTTTTTAGAGTCTGAATAATTGTGCAGACCCTATTGTTTCATTTGAATCTTGGCTGTCAGATCTTTTCAGGAAGAAAACAAGAGAAACTCAGCATATGAGTTCATCCCCTGATCACCTGTCAGCCTCGCAGGCAGAAGCATCTTACAATTTGTCCCTGCCCAGGCACTTCATCCTCAAACAGAAACTGCATCTTAATTATAGCCTTTAATGGGCTGTTGCACTCCAGGATCAATATGTCTGACAAAAACCATGCTCCGCTAAAAGCTCATTAATTCACATCCGACTAATTCAGGATTTGTGATGATTTTGGCAGGAGCCAAGCTGAAGTTTACCGTTTGTACTTCTGCTTACAAAGGTTTAGCCTGGCCAATTAATTAGGAAGAACAGAATTGCCAGGGAAGTGTTTGCAGAGCATCTATTTGCACGAAGATAGCAGTGGGACTGTAGCCTCTGGACTGCCCAGCTCTTGCCCTGACATGCCTGCTAACTGGTATTCTGCACTAGGACTCTAGGTTTGGAAATGGAAAAGTCACTGGCTCAGAAACATGCCAGCAGTTCTGTGACCTTATCACATTGAGGTTCATGTATTCAGTATTTTGTGTCATGAAACTCATTTCCCCTGTCCTTTCAAGGATTACTGTGATAGTCATTTCTAGGTGGAGTCAGCTATGTCTGGGGGAAGATTACCCAGAAGGAGTGCATAATTTTCTCCAAGTTGAAGACAAACTTGGAGGCACTAAACTGTTTTTACCTATTCCTCTTCTCCGTACACATTGAACAAATCACCTTCTTCGGCTTTTAACAATTACTTAGCCTCTTAACTAGTATGTAAGCTTAGCCCATTGGAACTTGAAGACCTAGAGCTTTGGTCCTAAAACACTCATTACATAGGTAATAACTAATCTCCAACATGGAACAAAATCATCTCCTTGCCACTTTTCTCAAGACCATCTCTGAAGCCAGGATGAAGCCAGAAGGGTAGGAGCTGATACTTTCATAGGATAGCTCCCCATTGGGTTCCACTGATGGCTAGGGTGATAGATAGTCTAAAAGATAATCTCTGCCTTTGAGAAGTCGTTAGCTGAGAGTTGTGACCATGTTAATGCACACTGATTCTTAAATTTTGTTTGTTTTCAATTTTCTTGTCTTATTCATTGCTACGTGATACTGCCTCTTAAATGAACTAGGTATCCCCAAACCTTCCACTCTGTATTCAGGGGAATTTGATCTAGCACCCACTTTTTTGAGTTTATATACACATGTGTAACGTCTGTGTTTGAGACTCTTACTCATTTTGTCATCAACTCCTTATTGTGCTTCTTGTATTTAGGACTGTGGTTCAGTACCCTTTTTAAAAGGGCAATGTCTGTTGTAAATTTTACCCATTTCTTCTTGTGCAGTTTTCTGTTTTCTTTCTAATGTTCTCTCCTTGGCTCAAACAGTTGCCTATGAATATTTTATCCACTTCTGACCTGTCCATGCTGATATTCCTCTGCTTCTGTTCATTTTCAACTTTTTTTCCAATGTCAGTATGAACTATCCCACTAGAATCTCTATATCCTATCCGTTGTCTTTATCCTTGGCAATATAACATGTTTCCTGATTTGGCAGATTGGCTGATGTCAAAATCTATGAAATTTCATATTACCTTGAGAACATCATACACATGTGGTTTAATCAGGACCTTCCAGACAACACAGGCATATTGTTTATTATTAGCCAAACCATGTTGAAGGACTGTAGGGATGCCAACCACTCCTGCCTTCTTGAATCTTGATTGAATCATCACCACTGTGTTGCTTCCTTATGAGACTCTTGAATCTTCTTTTCATCATTAGTCTTTTTTTATCATTTTGTAAAAACTTCTATTATTCAACAATAATATATAAACCAGTAACAATAACAATTTCAAAGGCAGTAAATGCAATTGTAACTAATGGTGGATTCTTGGTCCCCAGATCTTTTTCTCATTCTTTCTTTCAAAACTGTCCTCTTTGTACCAGCTACTGTTATAAATGATGAACACATCAGCTAATTTGATGTTCTACAAAGATCTCTAGTATATGGTACTTGCATCACCAGTCAGTAGCATCCAGGGCATCTATATTGGATATCTCCCATATAAGGTCACCTCAGAAGGTAGATGCACAGTCACTTTACTGACATAGTTGCTGATTGTAACTGCTGTCCTCAAGAGGACTATTGCTCATAGGCTAGACTTCTATTTCAACTGGGATCAGTTTAAAACAGGTTCAGGTAATTACATGTTACAATCTTTTTGCTTGGATCAGGAATTGTTTTCTACCCCCATAAATTAATAATTTCTGTAATTTTTTGCTACAGTCTCCAAATGAGGCCTTAAAGCCTCTAAAAAATATGACCTTACTGCCGATGCTTTGTTCTCCTTCTTGACTCTGCGTTCAGGGCAACTCAAATATCAACCTGTTGGTGATACATGCAGGGGCATTCCCTACTGTATGCTGTCCTGAGCTACAAGGACAACTTATCCAAAGATTCGCCTCTTTCTAGGAAAAAGACTGAGGGCACTGATGGACTTAGGGAATGCAGGGGTTCTTAATTGTCTAAATTTTAGATGACCCTGAAGGGTTCATTATAGATTTTCAGTTGCACAATACCAGGTAAGGCCAGTTACAACTGTGTCAGACCATCTTTGTCCTCACCACTTCCTACTTTTCTTTTCAGATACGTGATTCCTAAAAGCAATTCTATAACATAACTCCTGCAGGCAATGCTCCATCTCTGAGCCCACTTTTAGGAATTAGAGCAGGATCCTAGATGCTCCTTCATCACTCTTTGTCTGAATGGATGCCCTGATAGTATCCCCTAACCTGGTAAGTCAATGAGAATGAATTTTAACTCTTCTCTTCCACTCATTTGAGCCTAGGCAGTAGGTTGACAATTTCTCCTTTCCATCTTTAAATGTTTTTTAAATGAATCACTGCGTGTTTCATACAGAACATCTCAATCAGTCTTAGTAAGCTTTCCATCCCTTTCCCACTGGCACCTCCATAGCTCCACAACTGGAATTCATGCATTCTTTCATCTGTATTAAGGTCTATTGTGTTAAGTCAGTGTCTTCAAGTGACTTCAGTGCAGGTTTATCCACTTAGGTCTAGTCAGCCTATCCAGTATCCCTCACTTAGGGAAGGCTAGCTCACCCTCACCTAACAGTAATCAGTTGCCAAAACTTCTTAAGCGAAGTTGGGGTCTGCTACCCATTTCTCCAGTGCCATGCTGAGTTTTTGTCTGCTTGAGTTGGCATGGATCTTGAGCATGTCAAAATGATTGCTGTCAGTTCATATAAGCAGGATACCAGGAGCTTATAGGATTCTATTTCTATACGGTCACACACTTCCTCACTGGCTCCCACAAACATTCTGACTCCTCTTCTGCACTGGGCTCTGAACCCTGGGTGAGTATAATTTAATATGCGAGTCCTGTCCAGGGACCCACACTCTGCAGGTTCCTAATCTCCATGATTTAGACATTTATGACCTTTTGTGTTACTGGCCCTTTGCTGAATGCAGGAATTCATTAATGAGAGGTGGGAGATTTGTAGTGACTTCTTTACCCCTTGTTCTATAATTGTGTGCATGTTGAGTATAAAGGCTGCATTGTAGATGTGCCCCTTAGGTATGGGAAATTCACAGACAATGTCTGTATGTGACCAGCTGTAGTAATCTGTATTAGTCTCTCTCTGGTGCAAAAGAAGCTCTTTGATGAGTGGCAACTGTTATACTTGACTGTAAACAAAGGACACAAATTTGCATTTAGTAACAAGTTATTTTAGCCTAGGGATGCCACAGCCTTGGGGATTTCTTTAAGATCTATGATTTCTTCAGCCACACATGAGTTTCCTCCTGCCAAGTGGGCTCCAAGACCAATTAGGTAGCCCTTGATTGGCCCCAAGATGAAAGTGCCACTACTATACCAGTGTTGAACGCTGTGCCAGTCATTCATGTGGTTATTTGGTCATGAAGCTGGTGTTTGGTCATTGATTAATGTTCTCCCTTGACTACATGCATAGTGCTCTCCAGGGCCAAGAATGCTAACCTTCAAGTGAAGTGGCTTTCCAAGTCAGTCCAAGCTCCATTACTCCAAATCTGGTCTCCTAAATAAACCCTGTCTTCAGCAATCAAGGACTGCGGCAATAGCCCGTGTAATTTGGGGAGTCTCTTGGACCACATTGGCCAACAACTCAAAGCAAGGTTTCTCCTGTATGGCATCGTTTCTTGTTATGTAGCCTTCAGCTACACACATGGGCTTAAGTTGAGATGCTGTATATGGAATTTATCATTAGGTTGTTAGACTAATACGATTGCCCCTGGTGTTTTATACTAACTAGGTATTATTCCTCTCTCTCTCTCTCTCTTTCTCTCTCTCTCTGTCTAATCTTCCCTCCATGCCTTTCCGTTTAGAGTGTCCCCATTTCCTCCATTTTTCCTTTGATAATACAATTCTCCTAAGAGAGGTGGAGCCTTAGGAGACCAATTGAAACATCCATCTCCCACCCAGGTAATTACAACAGCCTCCTCACTTGATTTGCATTATAGCCATAAGAATATTTCTAAAATTAAGAAAAAAAATTACATCATTTACAGTTCTTCAGCAGATTCCATTCCCTTAACATAAAACTGAACTTTCCTAAAGCACTCACTCGGCTCATGCAGTACCCGGCTCCCATTATTCAGAGGATGTGTCGCACTGCATTGCCACATGTGATCAGACTGAGGTATTTGTGAAAGTAATACCTCTAATGTCACAGACATGCTTAACTATCTCAGTATCTCAATAACCTTGTGCTTAAGATGCCCTGTACAAGGAACTAAAATGAAAGTTCTCAACAGATATCCACTAAGTTCCCCTAAGTGGATTATTCTTCTCACCCCACTCATTCTAAACTCAAAAAATGAAATGATATCACCATTGGCTTATGTATCTGACCTGTCACTTACCTTTGCTTCTTAAGAACAACCATTTAAATTCTAGGACATGATGATCCATTAGGAATTCGCTGGTGTGACTGGGCAGCTGGAATTTACAGCACTTGGCTGATGTGATTCTTTTTATGCAACCTGTAAATTTTAGTTATAGCTATACTTGTCTGTGTCTAGCGTGGACAAGGCTGGCTCCTTTTTGTAATTTCATAAGCACAATAAGGTCATAAATTTCAAGCTTGCTTTTTTCCTTTTTTTTTTTTAATCAGAAGCCTATTTCCTGAAGCAAGACAATGGACTTTCACAGGAAAATGTCAGAGTTAATAGACAGGCACTCTAATGGGCCAGGTAGCACTGTTCCAAGGTGATTTGAAGTTCATCTTTACACCTTAACGGAAGACCACATATTGAAGAATTTCAAAGACTTGTTCTGTTATTAAGTACCTACTTCTTTCTAAAGGCAGACGACAAATACACATATATGAGTATCTAGCAAGGTGTCCTATCTCCCCTGATGGTCAAGAGCTTACAGAAAAACTATGCAAAATGATTTAACAACATAGACATTTGCTTGGCCATCTCAGACAACAGCCTTCTTTGACTTCACAACTCGATGTTTGTCTTTAATCTTTGTTCACTCCCAAATTATGAAAAAGATTAGAATCTTAAAGACATGTTGCTAAAGCAATTATGCATTACCAGAAAACTTAAGAAAACATTAAAAATGCTTTCAGAAGCCCATCCAGCTCCCCCCATTGTTTACATCTTTCTTTGTTTGATATGTTTGTTACAAATAATTAGCCAAATTGACATATTGCTAATAATAATTTAATAATTATCTTCAGATATTTTTAACCTAATATCCTTTTCTGTTCTAGAATGTCATCCAGTTTACATTCAGCTCTCATATGTCCCTGTGTTCTTCTTAGTGATAGTTCCTCAGTCTTCCGTTCATTTTGATGACTGGGACAATTTTGAGGCATCTTCATCAGGTATTTTATAAAGTGCCTTCCACTAGGTTTTATTGGCTGTTCCTTTTATGGGTAAATTGGGGTTATGGATGTTTGAGAAAAAGTGTCATTCACATCCCATTATATCAAAAGTACATGTTCTTCACATGGTGTTCCTGAGGATGTTAGCTTTGGTCACCTCTCTGAAGTATCTTTTCAGATTTATCACTCTGAACTTACTTTTTCCTTTCTCTCCCCTTTCATTCTGCACTTTTTGAGGAATGACATGTGCAGATAAGGGTGAAGATAAGCAGTCTCTGTGTGGCCTGGAGATAAGAAGGAAGAATTGTACTTCACTTTTTGACAGCTAAGTACTACATGGGTTGTATAGGAATCTTATGCATAGTAAGGCAGGTAACCTCATCCTCATTTATTTATTTACTTGTTAGGTCATTTATTATGACACTATTGATTCATGGATTTTAAAATTTGGATAACATCCTATTCTGGTTTTACATGTTACTGATTTTCTTTCTCAAATTGCTTTATACCTGGATTCATGGACTATTTCATCTTATTTTTTCATTTATTATATAGCATCATCATTGTTGATAATTTCATTGGTTGATTATTGGTTGAACATTTCTGCTTGACCCTCCCCTTATGAGATTGAAGAGTAGAATCAGTGTATTATCTATGCATCCCTAGTTTCTTTTGAAAGAAAATGGCATTAAAAATCAAGACCTGAGTTATAGGTATATTTCTGGTCACTGCAATGTTAGTGCTTCCAAGCCCTCTTCACTTAAAGAGGGTAAATAGATGTCCGTATAATAAGCATGTACACACAGCTATAGATATTTCTACATGTAGCAATCCATATTTTCATTAAGGTTAAAATGAGTTCAAAATGATGTCTCCAGCTCTAGTCCATTACCACACGAATTACCCTAGAGTCCTCTCTTTGCTTATTGGAAACCTTACATTCCGTCAATGAGAAACCTAGCTCCCAATCTCTGCCAACAATTTGCCTAATTGTCCTCTTGAGCATATGTGCAGTAATATTAGTACAGTTAAGCTATACCCTCATGGAAAATGATTTTATCAAGCAAAGTACTGAACTCCTGTGCAATTTCTTTTGCCTTTAGCCATACAAACTACTAATTTCCAAAATTACATAGGCAAGTATCTACCTCTCTAACAGTTGTTTCGTATGTATAGTAAAATTAGATTGTTTTGTCACATTTTGTATTCCTATCTGGAGGTCTTCTAACATTATTATTTTAATTTACACACTCTAAACTTCACTTTCATGTTGTAAAGACTTTTGAGGGTTTATCTAATAGTGTCATACATTGTCACTACAGTATCACTAAGAATAGCTTCACTAACCTCAAAATATTCCTATGCCTAGTCAGGCATGTTGGTGCAAGCCTGAAACTCATGTACTCAGGGAACTTTGGCAAGATCATGAATTTAAGGACAGTCTAGGCTATTTAGTGAGACCTAGTCTAAAAGGAATTAAAATTATTTCCTGTGCCCATCTCTCAATTCACCCCTAGGAACCAATAATATGTTGTAATTACTCTGATTCCTTTTTGTTTTTTACTATGCTACACTATTTGAATCACAAAATACATGCATGAAACTGTTTTCTTTCACATAAAAATTTGCATTTAAGGTTAATTCAAGCTTTTTCTTGGCTTGATAATTCCACTTCCTTTTGTCACTGAATATTATTTCATTATGGGATGCCATTGTAAGTTTATACATCCAACTCTTGGAGGACATGTCAGTCACTTATTACTTGAGGGAATAATGCCCAGAATTGCTTTATTCCAAATGCTAGTTACATTTGAACGTGTGCTTTCAAGTCAGGTGGATAAATATCTACAGCATGGTTCCTGCACTGTCTAATAAAAATCTGATGCACATTTCAAAATAGATGTTAGAGCTATTATTCTTACTAGGCATGGGTATGGGTTTCATGTGTGTTTGTGTGTGTGTGTGTGTGTGGGTGTGTGTGTACCTCACTTGCTCTAACAGTTTCTAGTTTCAGTTATTTACCTGAAAATTTCATGATTTCATTTTTCTTTACCACTTTAATTACCTTATTGACTTTTTTTCAATGACTCATTCATCATTCATCAGTGTTCTGTTTACTCTCTATGAGCTTGCATGTATATTCTGTGGTGTACTTTGCTATTATTTTGCAGTCTTATTTCATTCTGATAAGGTAGAATATAAGAAAGAGTGTATATTTTTGAGACTTGTTTTCCAAATATGTGATCTATTTTAGAGAAAGTTCCATGGGCTGCTGAGAAAATATGTATGCTATAGTCTTTGGGTAGAATATTCTATAGAGGCTTGTTAGATAAATTTAATCTTTGGTCTTATTTAATTTCAGTGTTTCTCTGTTTATTTTTCTCGTTCGTCTATGTAATTATGAAAGTGGGGTATTGAAATCACTATGTATTTGGTTGAGGTTAATTTCTGTCTTTATATCTAGTTATATTTGTTTTATGAAAATGGCTAATCTTGTGTTTGGTATATATATATATGTATATAATCATAATTTTCCTCTTAATGGAATTTTCATTTGATCAGTATAAATGACCTTCTTTATCTCTTTTCAATGAATTTGGTTTAAAATCTATTTTGCCTAGGGATATCTGTCTGGTTTTTGTGTAATTTTTTGTTGTTTTGTGGATTTTTGTTTTCCTTTTACCCCTTGAAAGAACATTTTCCATCCTTTTACTCCAAGATAGGACCAATAATTAATAGTGAGATGTGTTTCTTGGAGGCAGCAAAAGGCAGGATGCTGTTCTCTAATATACTCTGCCGGTTTGTGTCTTTTGTATCTTTTGTCAGGGGAATTGAGACCATTAATACTCTGAGTTATTACTGTAAGGCATGTATTGTTTCCTGCCATTCTTTGATTTTGCAGTTTTTGATATTTCCCGAGTTCTCTTATATTCAACAATGGTCTTAGCCTTGTCCATTTTTTTTCTGAAAGTCTCTTGAGAACATTTTAGTATTCCTCATAAAACTGAAGCATTGCTTCTAGTATCCTCAGTAGTACTGACTTGTTGGTCATAAATTCCTTTAACCTGCTTTTTAAGGGAGAGTTTTTCTCTCTTTTTCAATTACAACAAATAGTTTTCCTAGGTATTTTCAGCTTGGAAGGCAGTTGTAATCTTTCAGAATTTGAAACACATCTTCCCAAGCCCTTTGGGCCTTGAAAATTTCTACTGAAACATCAAAAGTTGTACTGAAGGGTCTGTCTTTATTTGTGATTTGGCCCTTTTCTCCTGGAACTTTAAATACAGTTTCTCTGTTCTCTATATTTATTTTTACTTCTAATGGTATGTGAGGAGTTTCTTTTCTATTTGGTGTCCTATATGTCTCTAGTATTTGGATGGGCTTTTCTTTCCCTAGGTTTGGGAATTTTTTTTTCTATGATTTTATTAGAAATATTTTCTATTCCTTTGACATGAATTGTTCTATTTCTTCTATGCCTGTAATTCATAGATTTTGCTTTTTCATTGTTTCCTAAAGATCTTTCATGTTCCATGCTTTTTCAAATTTGCAATTGACCTTTGACCTTGACTGAGTGATTCAGTTCCTCTACCTTGTGTTCAAGACCTGATATTCTATCCCCCTCACAGTACATTCTATTGGAGAAGCTTTTCACTGGAACTTTTATTTGGCCCACTGTACTTTTTCTTGTCCATAATGATCTGTGTGGTTTTTTTCTTCAGTATCTTTTTATTGAATTCTATTTTCATATCTTGAATTAATTTCCTTATTATATATTTCTGGTCTCTTGGAGCATATTCCTGTCCTGTTTGAGTTGCTTGAATATATTCTTGAACTGGTTCTTTTGATTTGCATGTCTAGAATACTCATGTCTAAGTTGTTTTCATTGTGGGCCGTTATGATGGTATTCGTAGGTTCTGTAGGCCATGGGTTTTCTTGGTTTATCATCCTCCTCTTGCCTTTGTGCTGAGTCCTGCCTATTTGGGGTTAGATCATCGGTCGAGAGTATTGCTGGTGATTCATTCCAGTTGCCTTTCTGCTTTCAGTGCAGGATATACTAGCTTGCAGCAGAGTTGGAGTGATGTGCTCCTCTCTTAGAGTGTTGCTCCTTGTATCAGACTGTCCCCAGACCTCCACTGAGAGCTGAATATTGTCTGCAAGTACTGTTGCTTTGCAGCAGTAAAGACGTCATAAAAGAAGAGTACCAGTTTGGGACATAAAGAGACATGAATGGATCTGTATACATTACTCTGTTAGCTACTAAGGAAATGAGTGGAGAAAATACAGAGAAAGAAGACAAGATTGTGCAATCACTGAATAGAACTGGGTTGCTAGTACCAGAGGGAAAGCAACATCATACAGAATGAGGAATGATAAAAGAAAAAAAAAGGTGGAGGGAGGAGGTATGGGACTTTTGATTAAAGGTAAACTGAGCCGTCTTGGTGGCACCTGTCATTAATCTCAGCACTAAGGAGGTAGAGATCCACTTGAATCTCTGTGAGATTGAGGCCAGCTTGAAATGGTTTTCATAACAAGTTCCAGGCCAGCTGGGGCTACAGTAAAACCTTCTCTCAAAAAAAAAAAATATGGTAGACTGAAAAGAGATTGGTAAGGCAATGTACTTAGTTAATGTAGAACAGTCTCATCTCTCAGGAGGTTGAGTCATAGAGACTATGAACTAGGACATCCTGCGTTCTTTGAGAAAGGTAAAAAAGATAAAAGACTACAGAGAAAAGAAAAAAAGAGAAGTGTGAACAATGAGGGACTGACGTCACCTGAAATACTGACCTTGGGTAGTATATAAATAACAAACGGCTGCAGAGGGAAAGATCTAGGTGAGACTGGATATGGGACAGGATTCAAAGCTTATTTTGATTGCTTAGGGTGACCTGGGGTAGGGATTATAGACTCAAAGTCACCTACATCAGATGGCACCTGGGAATTGAGACTAGCCTGAAATGGCTAACTGGAGTTGGAACCAGAGTATGGGAGCTCTAAGCATAAATGGTGATGGAGATTCAAAGTATAGGCAGGTTTCCTACATCAAATGGCAGCAGGAGTTGGAGTTGAAGTCTGGGCAGGCTCACTACCTCAAATGGAGACTGGGATTTGGGGCTGTGGTGTTATATTTTAAAACTCATCATCAAACTCCAGATCATCTTGACTGTTACTTACCTAAGCTTTATACTTTTTAAGTTTACATTGCATTCTATAATTTACATATTTTTAACAATAACTGTTAGTGATATTATTCAAATGTCACACAACTTCCCCATTTAATGTGTGCAGTTAATGCCTTTTAGTATATTCATAAAGTTACACAATCATGAAGGTGATCATAGATTATGTTCATCAGCCCCGAAGAAAAATTCACAGTGAATTTCCCATCACATACTGCCTCCCTTCTTTAAAAATTACAAAGCTACTTTTTGACTCTGTATTTCTCTATTCTGAATTTTGAATGTTTGCAGAATCATGTAACTTACACACGTTTAAGGCTGTCTTCTTTCAACTACCATTGCATTTTCAAAGTTTATTCATGCTGTAGAATGTTACTATTTAATTTCTTTTTATGGGCAAATAAGGTTTTATCAGATGTTTCCCTTTTTAAAAATTAGTTAAATATATGTGTAAAATATTTTATGGCACTTACTTTGTTCCATGAATCTATGTGTATGCTTTTGTCATGATCCTAACATCACAAGTTCTGTAACTTTACTTTCTCAAATAAAATGAAATATTGTGAATTATTCAACTTTCTTCTTCTTCTCTAGTAGTGTGTTGGCTATTACTGAATTTTTTTTCATTTTTATGTAAAGTTTAGAATCAGTTTACTGCTAATTAAAGAGTCACTTGCCTTGATTTTAATTGTGAATTAAATCTATGGATAAAGTGAACAGAAGTTATTTATTGGTACTGAATGTTTTAGCCCTATAAACATGGAGTTCTTGTGTAGTTCTTTGGTTTCTTCTGCCATCATTGATTTTTCAGCATATACACAGATTCTGTATCTATTTTCTTGGATTTATACTTCAGTGTTGATTTCTTTCTGATGTTATTTTTAAAGGCACCTAAAATGTTAAAATTGATGATATATAGTAAATCACTTTTAATTTTGTTTATTAGATATAAGATTTGCAAACTTGTAAACAAATGCAGCTTTTTTTTTCATCTTATGCAATTTAAATCTCTCTTGTCATTTTCCCTAGTTAAAGATTTCAAGGCAATATGTAGTGGTATGTGCCTGTAACTTTACCGTTCTGGAGACTGAGGCAGGTGGATCAAACATTAAAGACCAGATTGAACTATGCAGCAAATTTAAGTCTGGGGTGACCATGACCTACATAGTGAAGTAGTCTCAGAAAACACCTTCCACCATCACCCCTGAATTCTTCAACTCACTGGGAATCATGAGATAGCAAAGGTTTGACTTTTTCCCAACATTAGGAGAATACATCAAGCTTATCACCATTAAGTATGACATTATAAGTTTTTTGTAGATATTTTTTATCAAATTGAGAATATTCTCTTCTAGATTGCCTCACATACAATATACGGATCATTAAAAACTACAGCTATATGCTCTTTCCTGTCTCTGACAGCAAGGCTATTATTTTTTCACTTATTTCTAGATCATATTTCCCAACATATAGTTGTTACTATTTTAACAAACTGTTATCCGTTAACTTAATTCATGACAAGAAATGAAAATGTTAGTTTATCTTTATCTCTTCTCTAAGGTTTCCACTCCTTTATATAGATGTCAAGTTCTGTCCTATACCGTTGGCCTTTTCTCTGAAGAATTTCTTTTAGCACTTCCCCCAAGGCAGGTCCATTGTGGCAAATTTCCTAAGGTTTGTTTGACCGAGAAAGTCTTCATTTCTCTTTTAATTTTGGCAGATAATTTTATTAGGAAAAATTTTGAGTTCTTATTTTTCCCTCAAACCTTTAAATATTTAACTCCATGTTTTGCTTGCTTGTATCACTCCAAAGGAAAAAATCCAATGTAATTATTGTCCTTCTCTCTTTGTAGGGTCCCTAATGGTTTACTGCAAGATTTTTTTTCTTAGTCTTGATTTCTGCAGGTTGCATGCAACATTCCTAAGTACCAAGTTTCCATTTTGTTCCATTCATATTCATGTGCTTTGTGTTTTCAGAACTTTCTGAATCTGTGGTTTGGTGTCTGTCTTGATTTATCCAAGTCATTAGCAATCAAATATTCTTTCTGCTACATCTTTCCTTATCCATCTGATAGACAGTCTGTTGTATGCTACTTTTATTGTCTTAAAAGTTTGTCACATTTTATGAATTTTTTTCTATTTGCTCTTTACTTTAGAGTGTGTATTGATATATTTTCAAGGCCACTTATTGTTTTCTTAGGTGTGCTGAATCTATTGACAAACTTATCAGAAACATTTATTACAGGTTTCTATCAAGGTATACTTGACTGATGAATTTTCCCTTTTGTTCTACATGAGAGTTTTTTGCCTGTGTTTACAGGGTATGTCTTTCCTTATACATTGTCTACTCTCTTCCTGTTATATTCCCTAACATATTATTACAGTTTCATAAAGACCTTATCATTTATGACTCTGGTTCTGATTCTTCAATTGTGTCTACACAGACAAGGCACACACACACACACACACACAAACCCACATGTGCACACACACATAAAAACAGTCTCTCTCTCTCTTTCTCTCTCTCTCTCAGCAATACTAGGAACTGAATTGAGATCTCTCCACATGTTAGGCAAATGCTCTAATCATAGAGATATATGTTAATGCTCTTCTTATTTGCTTTAAATTTTGAGGTAAGATTTCAATACGTTTCCCAGGTTGTCCTTGAACTCACTCTGTAGTCTAGGCAGACCATGAACTTATCCTCCTCTTGTCATACCCTCCAGAATAACTAAGACATCAGACCAGCATCACCAAGGCTAACTTAGCTTATCTCTTTTAAAAGTCACAGTATATAAAACCTTTCAGTAGTAGGAAACAGCAAAATCATTTCTCTTTTCTGTTTACAAACATGTCAGAAGTTTCTTCTGTTCTTGGCAAAACTCCATGTTCTTTTCAAATTACTATTGCAATGTTCTCAAAAGCTTCTTGGGTGATATATAATTATATGCTTTTAGTGTACCCTTTCCTGAAACACAGATTCAACGGTTCTTTGCTTGAGAAATCTAAAAGGGAATACAACTTATAATTGTGGTAATGTATTTTAAAAACATAATAATTCCTTAAATATCTCAAATTTAAGCAAGTACTTCTAACTAAATCTAAGAGGTAACTATTGATAGTATGTGTTATCAGACTTCTAATTTCTAGGGACAACTAAACTAAAATATTATTTGAACTCAATGTAAATTAAGTAAGCAAGCCATACTCCCAAGGGTTGGTAACAAATGTTCCAGCTGTCTATTGACTTACCTCCTAGCATAAAGGAACTATCTTGAGAAAGTAGTTTCCTATGAAAGAGTTGTTGTAGTCTTGTGACATGGCACATAAGGCATTTTCTTGAACTGTTAATTATGCTTTACCACTGACCAATAGTATCTTCATTTTTCCTTCTTTCTTTCAATTGTAGAAACATATACATAGTATATATTTTTGAGTATGTATGACTATGTCCAAACCCAGTTTTTAGAATGCACTTACATCAAGAAATGCTGGAACAGTCTCAGATTTGCCAGTGTCTGGTTTCTCTGGGTTACTTCAGACAGCCTGGCAAATGAGATGATCAGAACTAACACCTGGAAGACACACAGAATCAATATTTATCTATTTATCCATATACCTAGTATTTATCTATTTTTCTATGAAGGCAATGACACTTATTTGCATGTCTGGTGTAGCTACTTGATATACATTACACCATGGGCCATAGCACTTGATACCTTCATTACTGGCTTGCAGTGTAGAGTAATATTTCAAGGAATGTGAGAGTTACTAAGCCAGAGCTTTCAAACTTGGGCATTGTGAAGAAGTGGGCTTTCAAGGGAAGATCTTTGAGACCATGGATCTTCAACCAAAGAAGTACTGGGTTTGTTTTTTCTTGATGTATTAATAGTTCTTCAGAAGATTACATCTTAATAAAAATGTGTTTTTGATCAAATGCTTGACATGTATATGTTTCCATATTGTGGCAAAATGGCATCCAATCAACATAAGCTTTATACTAGAAAAAAAATTCTGGCATTATTCAAGTATCTGTGAAGATCTAGGTGGTGTAGAGGTGACTGAGAAGGGTGTCTTAGAACCACAGGTGACTCTGTTGACTCCCGTGTCTTCCTCTCCACATGTTAGTTTCCCTGTACCTCAATATAGAACCATCCCACATGTTCCTAGTATCTGGGCTTCTTCTCCTAGGTCTCCATCTACCCACAGTTAACATGCAAAGTCCAGTCTTGATGGCCTTCTGTCAACTGTGATATCAGTGTATGTTATGTCTGGCAAGCTAGGCTGGCAAACTATGGAAAAAGCATTCGTCCCATGCCTGGAGTCTTCTGCTTGCCCAGGATATAAACTTGTTGACCTTCCAAAAGGAAGGAGCCAGAAGATTCAGCTACACCAACCAACCAGTGGCCTGACTTGGACTTGGGAGAGGGACTAAGGGTATGAGTGGAGGAAGCTGGGGGAGACGAGCCCTTTCACCATCATGGGTGGCTGGCAGCAGCCATAGGGTTCTTGCTGAAATGTAGAATTTGCTGTTTGACCTCAGTAGGAGAGCACCCTACCTTGCCCATTGCTCTGTAAGTAAGCTCAAGTAAACTCTGTTTTCCTAAACTTTAGTTTGATGAAAATATACCTCACTTTGTTGTTAGGGACCTAGAGAGGAAGGTGGAGCTGGATGCTGCTCCTATCTCCCAGAAAGAATTTTTAGTAACAATTGCATAGTCGGGCAGGATACAACAAAACTAAGAATGAATTTGGGAAGAGCAATGGTGTTGTCCCTGATATGGGGAAGGAGGCCAACAACCAAAGCAAATGTGTGTGAGAATAGAGTGTGGGTAGAGTAAATTTTGACATGGTGGGTATCCCCATAGGGCTGGGAGGAGCAGTGAATAGTGAATATATATATACATACATGAATAGTGTAGTATATAGTGAAATGCGTAACTAAAGAGAAGCCACCTAGCTGGATGAGGTTGGTGGGGGACATCCCAGAATTAATTTAGATTAATTTTAAATGGTATGGAGTAGTACACCTGCTTGATCATGGGGTCCTTTATATGAGATGCTTTGAGAACAGTAGCAGGTCTGGAACAAACTTCGCAAGCCCTGGGAGTAGCGTACCAGAATCAAAGTTACTAGCAAGCAGCTGCAGAAGCAGCCTGGCCACTTCTGTGAGTGATAAGAAATACGTTCCAAGCAGAGGCAGTAGCCCAGAGGGTGAATGAAGATTTAAGAGAGTAATTAGAGCAAGTGAGGCATATGAGGCTGGCCTCCTTGGTACTGGCCTCTGACCTTGCCAGTAAATTGGGTAAAAAAGAAAAAGAGATGTAGGTTGTAGCCTGCTGTTTCTTAACAGCTAGGAGATCAAAGAGGAAAGAAAGCCCAGATCAGGTTGATAATGCAAGGTCCATCCTGGGATCTGAGATCTTGGAACCCATGGGAAGAATCGGTAACAATGAAGAAGAAAGTGACCTAGAAATACTGGAAGAGGCCCTGAAGGTTTGACCTTTAATACAAAGAAAGGGAACAATCTATGGTTCAGCACACGGTCAGTGGTCTTAACAATAGCCCACTGCAGGAGACTTTGGCAATCAGATAGTACTCAGCACTGGAGCTGTTGGAACTAAGGAAGACTTTCAAACAAGCAGTGAAGGAGCCCCTCATCACCTGGCTTGTGAGGATATGGGACAAGGAAGCAGATGACATAATGTTAAGTGCTGCAGAAGTAGAAAAGCTGAACAATATAACCACCACCCCTCCTTGAAATACAGGCTACATAACCTGAGGCAGTACAGGAGTATCAGTCTCTGATGGACTGGTTTGTGTGAGCCGTTAGAGACACTTGGTTATCACCAGTAGAGGTTCCCATGGATATCAGGGGCTGGAGGATGATAAAAGTGGGACAGGCACTACTGAAAGAATTAGGTATGAGGGAATCAGTGTATGGTGCCCAGTCACTGGACCAGATAGCACTGTATTCACCAGATTTAAAAAAGAATTTGATTGAGCAAGGACCTTGAGATTGATATGGAGCTTTAGTGACTGTGCTGAGTCCCTTTCTGGGGAAGGATCTTTATAACATCTTTATAACACTTGATAGATTTAAGTGACTTAGACCAGCATGTAAAGTATGTCTGTAAAAGCATAAAACAACCTAAAGGAGATATAAAAAAAGACAAAATAGAGAAAAAGTTCTGCTTGTGTTACCCAAAGGCAAAGGTGATGAGATTTGTGTCAAGCCCAAGTTCCCAAAGAAAAAACTGACAAAAGCCAAATTCTGTGCTAAAGAACCCTGAAGAACAGCTCAGCAAAGGTACAGAGACGGTAATAATTATCCCAAGGGTGGATAGTAAGCTCCCTAGAGTAAACAGGCTACATTACTCTCCTACAAATGTTTATTCATGGGGTGAAGAGAGTTTGCCAGCCAGGGTCTCCCCAGCAGTCAGGTGTGGTCAGTGGAGAGACAACTAGTGGGTCTAGAGCCAGGAGTCAGAATCAGGCCCTGCCTGACTCAGGGAAGCAACAGGGACAAGAGGAGCCCCATTTTTCCTTGGCACTGTCCAGGGTCAGGCAGCTTGAGCCAGGCCCAGTTAACTTATCAAGGATAAAGTAGTACAGGGAGGCTCCATGTAAAAAGCCCAGGACACCAAACGGCTTCAAGAATAGGACCAAATATAGTAAAGAACTAACTAAATTAATGTCTCTTATCCATGCTATTATATCATACATAGATCTGTTGAGAAAACAATTGATACAAAGAGATACAGTCTTTCTATGCTGTGTTATACCTTGCTTATGTTTGATTTAGTATATAATGTTAACTTCTGAGTGTTTTACAGATGTGATACCCATTTGAGAGATATCAAGTACACCCGAAGAAACAAGGATGGAATATAAATTCACAGAGGGTACAAGCGTCAGAAATAGCTGTAAGATATGTGGGAGCTTTACGGTTGAGTAAGGCACAAGTGACACCCACAAGAATGGTTGAGAAAAGACTATAACAACCTTAGCCTATAGATGCTGAAGAGTAAGCAAATATCTTATACACCTGCCAACTGAGAATTCCAGTACCAGTGAGTGACTGGCCAGGGAAGCCCTGGAAACCCCCTCTACAATAAAGGCCATTGCCACTGATGTTGGTTGCACACTGGATGCAGACAGTAAGACCCTGTTACTGAAGACGTGGAATGACGAATGGCGTTAGCATGGGAACGAGAGATCCAGCTGGGACCAAGTTAGAAAATACCTGACAATGGATGGATGAACTTCATAGTACCAGATGATGCTATGCAAATCACTAAGGGAGAATTGTCACAAAGTCCTACTTAAGGATGAATTCTGCATGCTCCACTATCAGATGCTAAGTAAAATTTTCCTGCAGGTGTGACAGTGGCTCATCTAGTATATGTGTAATCAGCAAATTCCCAATTGGATTTAAGACCTGCTCCTTGGGGAGGAACACACATCTAGTACTGTAAGGAAGGTTGACTCCCAGTGGCAGGGGAATTCCTAGGCCCCTGTGGGGAAGCCACAGCACTTGTTTTGTTAAATGAATATAATGCATTCACTAAGGTACCATCCAACCATTTGTGTTTATGCCCATACGTTAGGTTATTAGAGCAGTGAGTATTTGTTTAAATGTTTCTGCTTCTTTCCATTTGTGTTTTTATAGTAGGAGGAATACTGCTGAAATGGGCCAGCAGTTCATTGAAAACAGGTGATGAAAATTCCCAAGAGTTCTGTAGCTCACCACAGCAGAAGGAAGATTATCCTACATGAATGTCCCCCTCTCCAAGGATCAGGAACTCTTGAGGAAGAGAATGGCAGAAAGAATGTAAGAGTTAGAGGAAGGGGTGAAATGTTGCCTAAACTTGTCCTCCACCCGGCAAGCTGGACTTGCAAGCTATGGAAAAAGCATTCCATTCCATGCCTCGGGTCACCTGCTTGCCCAGGATTATAAACTTGTTAACCTTCCACAAGAATAGGAAAAGCCAGAAGAATCAGCTGTCCCTCCCAACCAATCAGTGGCCTGAGTTATACATGGGGGAGGATTAGGGATTTCCTTCCCTTGCCAATTTCTCTGTAAGTAAGCCCAAATAGACTCTGTAGCTTGACAAATTATACCTCTCTTTGTTGTTAGGGACCTAGAGTGAAGAGCAGGGCTGGACACTGCTCCTGTGTCCAAAAAAGAATTTTGGCAACAGTGTACATCCTTAGTAGGTCTTTCTTGACTACTATTTCCAACACAAGAGCTGCCTCATCACATCGTTCCATTTTATCTCATCCACCTTTGTGTTTGGAACTGCTTGGAACTATAAAGTGTTTGTGTGTATGTATATATGTGTGTGTGTGTGTGTGTGTGTGTGTGTGTATCTGTGTCTGTGTATATGTGTGTACTGAAAATGAATAGCACAGTATGGAGAGCTCTGATTGAAAACAGCTCTGTCTTGCTGTATAATCCTTTCAGCGTTCAGGTCTCTTCTCAACCTGAATCCTCTTTTTTCATGTGAACATGAATAAAAAAATTCTTCATTTACATATATTTTGGAGGATTTACTATATGTGTGCACATGATAGCATGTGCAAGGATGATTTTGTTTTGGTATTAGTTCTAGTGGAAAATATGATATGCTCATAATTAGTTTAAATTCTATGCCCTCAACTTCAATTATGTGTTGGTTGCAACACAGACAGCTTCCAAATATATAACGAAAATGGCTGTGAATGATAGGGTAAGGTCCCAGTGAGACCACTAGGTTGAGCCGATTCAATAAACTATTCACCACAGATGACTCAGAGTAGATCACCTAAAAGTATATAAATTTAACTAGACCCTACTATTTTCATTCCCCAAGAAGATTCTGTTGTGTGGGATTCAGAACAAGTTTTGCTTTAAAAAAATTAAATGAATAATAAAATAAGCTAGTAATGGAGCAAAGAACTAGAGATAAATATTTATTTTTCTATGGAGCAAGGAGGAAATCAGTAAAAGTTGGAGAAAGACCTCATCATCTATGTTCAGAGCAATCAAAGTTGAGACTGCCTTCTGCCATTGGTTAATTGACAATGGCATACAAATATGTCTCACAGATGAGATTGTTATTGATGATTGAATATTTAGATTACTACAAAAGGGCTTCAAATGATAAGACCCAATAGAAAGTCATATCTACACATACTTCATTTTAATTAAATTCAGTATTTAAATAGAAAATATAAGTGAATTCTATCAAAAGACCAAAACTTTTGCTTTATCTAAGCCCAATAATGAAGTGAATGCCATTTTTTTCTTTCCTGAAATTGAAACTGCACTGTCTCCTTTGAGCTACATGTGCTTAAGAGTTAATATATCAGAGTTTCATCTGCTCATGGCTGACCACGTCTGTCTATAAGACAGAGTGTTACAACTTAGAATGGTAGACAGCCAGTATTGCCCTAAGAAAGTTTATGTTCTTAATTATTTTGAAAATTTGAAATCAGAATAAGCTTTCCAAGGAGAAGAGTCTCTTATTTTAAATAATGTTAAAGTTTCTCTTAAGGAGCACATTTTAACTGTGTCTTTATTTTTATCCTAAAAGACAGAACCCTTTGATATAACAAATGAGAAAATCCTGTTCTTTCATTCCTTAATTCCAGGAACTAAAAGAAAGGGAATTGTCAGTGTTGTAAAATGGTAAAGCCGTGAAAGGTTACAATGAGATATATACAAAATTCCTGTGTGTTTACATTCTAATATGTATTTTTAATAAAATGCTTTTACAGAATAGGATGATATCATGTAAATAGTAGAATTACTGATGCTATTTCACTGTAGCACAACAAAATTTGAGTTGATTTAAATAAATAAAAGTGATAGTGCTTTCATAGAGATATTTGAATTTCAAATATATTTTTACTTCACATTACTTCATCTATTATAAAAAGTCATGTTATTGTTTCTAATAAGATGGTTTTTCCTGAACAAAGATTTAAATTTTAAATCTTCTATAAAATCAACTTAAGTTTTGTTTCTGGAGGGGCAATTCTAGGCTGCATAACAGTACATCACAGAGTCTCACCCTCAAACTCAAAGCTAAGTTGTTGTTTTATTTTTAATTGAATCATAGTGTGTTTCACGCATAATATCTCAATAAATCTTCATCATCTATAGCTGATCTTCTCTACCAGCACTCCCAAAGAAGTCCCCAACTGGAATCCATGCATTCTTTCATCTTTGTTAAGATCTATTGTGTCAAGTTAGTGTCTCCAAATGTTCCTCAGTGCAAGTTCATCCACTGAGATCTGATTAATCTATCTGGCATTCCTCCCTTCAGGAAGATTGTCTCACCCTCACCCAGAATGTATCATTTGCCAAAACTTCTTTAACAAAGATTGGAGTCTGCTACAAATTTCTTCAGTTCCATGCTGGGTTTTTGTCTGATTGAGTCTTCAGCATGCCAAAACCATGGCTGTAGGTTCATATGAGCCAGGTCCCAGGAGCTTGTAGGATTCTCTTTCCATATAATCACCTATCTCCCCAATGGCTTTTACAATCTTTTTACTCCTTCTTCAGTAATGGCCCTGAACCTTGGGTGAGTGAAACAATATAGTCCCTTGAAAAGGGACTCACACACTGAAGGTTCCTAAACTCCATTCTCTGGCAATTTGTGACCTTTTGTGTTACTGGCATCTTTGTTGAATAAGGGAGCTTCATTAATGAGCATTAAGAGATTCATTACTGTCCTCTTTACCCCTGTTCCATTTTGCATAAGTTTTGGGTGTAGAGGTTGCATTGTAGATGTGCTGCTTAGGCATGGGCAATTCATGGACAATGTCTCTGTGTGACCAGTTGTGGTACTCTGTAGTAGTAGCCGCTATCTGGTGCAAAATAGGGTTCTTCGATGAGTGGTGACTGGGATACTTGATTGTATATATAAAGATACATACTTTGCATTTAGTAAGAGATTAGATTAACCTAGGGTTGTGACAACCTTGGAGATTTCTCTAAGATCTATGTCCTCTCTAGTCATGTCTAGGGTTACACATGAGTTTCCTCATATTGAGTGGGCTCTAAGAACAATTAGGTAGCTGTTGATTATCCCCAAGATAAAAGTGCCACTATTGCAACAAGGTCAAGTGTTGTGATACCCATTGATGTAGGGTTTTTCGGTCATGAAGCTGGTGTCGGGTCATTGATTGATGTTCTCCCTTTGCTGCTTGAATAGTGCTCTCTGAAGCTATGAGAGCTAGCCTTCAGAGCAAGTGGCTGTGAGGTCAGTTCCAGATCTACTGCTCCAAATCTTGTCACCAAAGTATGTCCTGCTCTCAGCAATAGGGTCTTACGTTCAAGTTCTGGAAGGCAATCAAGAACTTTGACAATAGACTATGTACTTTTGGGAGTCTTATTGAACACGGTGGCCAAAACTCAAAGGAAGGTTTCTCATGCCTGGCAATGTTTCTTGTTATGTAGCCTTCAGCTATACACATGGACTCATGTAGAGATATTGCATGTAGAATTTGTCATTCGGTTGTTAGACTAATATGATTCCCTTCGGTGTTTTACACTAGGTAGGCATTATTTAACTCTCCTCTCCTCTCTCTCTCTCTCCTCTCTCTCTCTTCTCTCTCTCTCTCTCTCTGCCTTCCCCATTTAAAGTGACCCCATTTCTCCCTAGATTATACCAGTCACCTATGGTCCCACCTCTCTTGAGCTCCTCTTTCTCTTTATTCCCATAGTTCCCTGTATAAGCCTCCCTTCCCACACTCATTTAAATATCTCCTTTTTCTCTATTTCTTCCTTATCAACATCTGTCTTCTATTCTTCTCACTCATGTTCTTTTTTCCCTTTACCTCTAAAGTTCCTTTCCATTTTCTTAGTTTCTGCAGTTATATCAGGATACATATTCCTGCAGTTATATCAGGATACATAGCACTTTTAAAGATGTTTCTCAGCCATCTTTGTTTCTTCTTTTGAGAACTCTGCTCAGATCCTTAGCCCATCTTTTAATTGACTCACTTGTTCTCTTGATTCTTTGTTTTTTGAGTTCTTATATATTCTGGATGTTAAAGTCCTATCAGACATGTACTGGTTGCATATCATCATGCTTGAGTCTCCAATTATATTCCATTGGTCTGTGGTCTATTTTTGTACCAGTACCGTGAAGTTTTTGTGACTATAGTTCTGTAATATAGTTTGAAGTCTGATATGATAACCCCACCCCCGCACCTCCTGAATTACTCTTTGTGTTCAGTGTTGTTTTAGCTATCTGGTATATTTTATTCTTCAATATGAATTTTACAATTTTTTATAATTCTGTGAAAAATGTCATGGGGATTTTGATTAGGATTGCATATTGCTTTTGGTAGGATGATCTAAAATTTTCATTAAAGTGATCTTTAATGTCTTTGGTCAGGTTTATGCCAAGATTTTTTTTGAGGCTATTGTGAATGGGAATGTCTCCTTGTGTTCTTTCTCCGATTGCTTCTTATTGGTTTATAGAAAGCCTACTCATTTCTGTAGGTTAATTTTGTAGCCTGTCACTTTCCTGAAGTGTTACTCATTTCTAGGAGTTTTCTTATGGAATTTTTGGCATCCCTTAAGTATAATATCCTGTCATTGGCAGTAACCTACACCTATAGGTCTGGGAAAGGTAAATCAGACAGCAATTTCTTCGGACTAAAAGTTAGTAATTAACAAGTGAGACTTCTTTAAGCTAAAAGGCTTCTGTACAGCAAAAGAAACTACCAAGGAAATGAAAAGAAAACCCACAGGGTGGGAGAAAACTTTGACCTGTGATACATCTGACAGGGGTTTAACTTCAAGAATATATAAGAGCTCAAAAAACAGAGAATCAAGAAAACAAGTGACCCAGTTAAAAGATGGGCTAAGCTTCTGAGCAGAGAATTCCCCCAAAGGGATAAATTGACCTGTACTTCTCCAATGAGTACTCCTTTAACTTCCTTCTCTGGTCTTATTTCTCTAGCAAGAGTTTCAAGCACTATATTTAAAAGGAGATAATGGACAGCCTTGTTTGGTTCCTGATTTTAATGGGAATGCCTCTAGGTTTTCTCTAATTTGAAGGGTGATTTTTTTGCTGTGGGTTTTCTGTATATAGCTTTAATTCTGTTGAGGTATGCTCCTTCCAGTTCAATTCCCTCAAGGACTTTTAAAACAAATCCATGTTGAATTTTGTAAAATGCCTTTTCCTCATCTGTTGAGATCATCACATGATTGTTTTAGTCAATTTATACACATTATAATATCTATTGACTTACATATATTGAATTAGGCTTGATTCATGGGAAATTATCTTTTTGATGTGATCTTTTTGATGGTTTGTAAGTATTTTGTTGACAATTTTTGTGTATATGTTCATTAAGGATATGGGTCTATAGTTTTCTTTTTTGGTTGTATCTTTATCTAATTTTGATATTAGAGTGATGCTGGCTTTACAGAAGGAACTTGAGAGTTCTGCCTAGATTTCTATCTTTTTGTATAATGCAAGTAGTATTGGCTATGCCTTCTTTAAATGTCTTGTAAAATTCTTCTGTGAATCCATCTGTGCCTGGGCTTTTTTGATTTGGGATGTTTTGTATTACTGTTTCAGTTTCCTTATATATTATGGGTTTGTTTAAGCTGTTGATCTCTTCTTGGTTTAACCTTGGTGATTCCTGTGATTTCAGATATACACCCCTTTGTTACAGTTTTCAAATTTAATAGCATATAGGTTTGTAAAGTGTTCCCTAATAATGTTCTGGATCTTTTGGTTGTCTGTTGTGATGGTTCCACTTTCATCTATGATTTTGTTGATTTGAAGTTGCTCCTTTTGGTTAACTATACTAAGGGTCTGTCTACCTAATTTATCCTTTCAAACAGCCAACTATTGAATTAATTAATTCTTTCTATTGTTTTATTTGTTTCTATTTCATTAATTTCTGTTCTGATTTTTGTTATTTCTTCTTGTCTGCTGAGTTTGGGGTGTTGCCAATGTTAAGTCATTTATTTGTACACTTTCTGATTTTTTTAATATAAGCACTTAGATTTATAAACTTTGTTCTTAGGACTGCTTCTAAAATTTCCCAGAAGTTTTGTTATATTGCATTGTCTTTTCATTTAATTTCAAAAATACTTTTATTTTTTTCTTAATTTCTTCTTTGACCCAGTCATCATTCAGGATTGTGTTATTTAGTCTCCATGAGTTTGTAAAATTACTAGGGTTTCTTCTGGTGTTGATTTTAAGCTTTATTGTATTGTGGTCTTATAGAATGCATGGAATTATTTCAGGTTTTTGTATATGTAAGGTTTGTTTTGTATCTCCATATGTGTTCAGTTTTGGAGTAAGTTCCATGGGGTACTGAGTGCTGAATAAAATGTGTATTCTTTGGTGCTTGGGTGGAATATTCAGTAGATGTGTGTTAGGTCCATTTGATATAAGTTCTTCTTTAATTGACATCTCTTTCTGTTTATTCCCTGTTCAGTTGACCTGTCTAGTGGTCAGGGTGGGGTTTTGACTGATGTTTCCTACTATTAGTGACTTAGGATCTTGAAGTCCTTTAGTACTGATTTTATGAAATTGGCTAGACCAGAGTTTGGTACGTATATGTTCGTGATTGTAATATCTTCTTGGTCAATTACTCCTTTGATCAGAATGAAGTGACCCTCTTTATCTCTTCTGTTTGGTTTTAGTTGGACATCTATTTTGTTAGCTATTAGGATGGTAACTCCTGGTTGTTTCTTAGTGTCATTTTTTCCCATCCTTTCAACTTAAGGTGAAATGGGTTTCTTGCAGACAACAAAAAAGGTGGATTTTATTTCTTGATCTATTCAACTAGCTTGTGTCCTTTGACTGGAGAGTTTTTTTCCAGTGATATTTAAAGTTGTTATTGAAAGATATGTATTGATTCCCATCATTTTAATTTCTGTTTGCATTCTTGGCCTAACTTTGTGGTTCCTCATTTATACCTTCAATTAGTTTCTTTCTGTTGCCATTTGGGTGTAGTCATTCCTGTGTTCAGCTCTTTGTATTGCTTCAACTATTCTCTGAAGGGTTGGTTTTCTGGAGATGAATTCTTTCAGCCTATTCATGTTGTGGAAGATTTTTCTTTCACCTTAAACTGTAATAGACATTTTTTTTCTGGGTAAGGTATTCTAGGCTGGCATCTATGGTCCTTTAGAACTTGGAATACTTTGGTCTAGGCTTTTCTAGACCAAACTTTTCATTGTTTGCATTGAAAAGTTGGCTGCAATTCTGATGGATTTTCCTTTATATGTGTCTTGTTTTTCTTCTGCAGCTTTCAGTATTTTCTTTTTGTTCTCTGTACACTTAGGATTTTTACTATGATATTCTATGGGGAATTTCTTTTCTGGTCCTGTCTATTTTATGTTCCATGGACTTCTTGTATTTATATGGACATGTCTTCCTAGTTTTGGAAATTTTTCTTTTATGCTTTGGTTGAAGATCTGGTCAACACCGTTGTCCTGAGCTACTTCTCTTTCCTCTGTGCCTATGATGCATAAACTTAATTTTTTTCATGGTGTCCCACATTTCCTGCATATTTCATTCCTGTGTTTCTTAGAATTTTTCATAATCTTTGCTTGAGTTATGTAGTTGAGTTTTTCAACTTTATCATCCTGGATTATCTCTATGGGGTTCTTGCTACAGAACTCTTCTGTAGGACTGGTGAAGTTTAGTGGGGACACATCATTTAATTTTTTCTTAATGCTTTTTTGTTGTGATCTTGGCATGTAGATTTCTTTGGTTGCCTTTGATTCTGATGTAAGACTCAAGACTTCCTTTGTTCCACTGAAGTCTTTTTCTGTTTGTATACTTGATATGACTTGGTTGTTTCCTTATTGGGTATTAAAAGATGTTTTGTCAAAGCTTCAGGTTCTCTCTTTTTATTTTATATTGGCATGACCAGATGGCTCTAGTCCAGCTAGTCACTAGTTCTCTGAGTCACAAGTTAGGAGAGATCATATGTTCTCAAGCTCTCTCTTAAGATCTTGGAGTCTCTAGCCAGTAGGCACAGCACAATCTGGGAAGATTTCTTGGTAGAATCTTAATTTGGGCTTTATAATGCAGTCTACAAAGGTCTGTGGCCCCTACTAAAGGGCACAGAAGCCTTGCACTGCAGCGGTGGGAGGTGCTGCAGAGGGTAGGAATGTGCAGGGATGGGCTGTTTGCAAAGCTCACAGCTAGGCAGAGTTAAGAAGGTAGTTCAGATATTTCTGGGACTAAAAGTGTGCCTGTGTCCAAGGATAGAAGGAGAACAGGATGTTGGTTGGGGGAGGGAGAATGGATTGCTCAGGTGGTAGGAGACTGGAAAGGCATTGGGCTGGATCAAGCTTACCAGGAAAGAAGGTTGCTCACAGGAATCCAAGGCAGGTTAGGGGAGGGGACAGTCAGGGTAGATGGCAGGTCTAAGACAGGCAGAGGAAGTTGGATGTGAGAACAGCCTGTGAGGATTATATAACAAAGTAGATTTAAAAACTGAGCTAATCTGAGTACAGGGGATTAGGACTCAGTGGGTGGGTGTGGTCAAAGAGGTAGTACAGAGTTCTGGGGGTCTAAGAGTAAGAGCAGTCTTAAATCCAAGGCTAGAAGGAAGTCCAACTTTTTTTTTAAGTTTTTAAAAAAATTTTATGTGTATAAGTGTATTGTTTGCCTGGGTGTAAGTCACCTGTGTCATGCAATGCCAATAGAAGTCAGAGAGGGTGTCGAACCCCCTGGAACTGGAGTTAAAGGTGATTGTTAACTGCCTTGTGTGTGCTGGGAATCTAATTCAGGTCTCCTGCAAGAGCAGCCAGTGCTCTTAAACACTGAATCAGCTCTCCAATCCCCAAACCAAATTTTTTTAAGATTTATATAATCCTTTTCAAACATCAAAACCTAGATGATATTTGTCTTTGCTAAAATTCCATGAGACATATTTCCCTTTGATTTAAGGTTGTATGCAATTAACTTGTGCATAACAGTTATTCTGGATGCAAAATAATGACCTTGGTGCTCTACAGAAATAATGACAAAATAAATGCAAGATTCAGGTCCTGACCTGTAAAAGCTTACATGTTAAAGGAAACAGCTAAGCCTAAAACACTAGGAGAAAAAAAGTCAGCAGTTAAAAATATATTTTGAATGTGTTTATTAATAAGTCTGCAAGAAACCGAACTATAGAGTTTCTAGATAGCTTTACATACACACATGCATGAAGCTATTGCATATTAAAATAAAGTAAATTCTATAAAAGGAACAGGAAGGAAAGAGGGAGAGAGAAAGGACGGATCCGAGTGGCTGGACATAATAATGGTTTATTCACAGATGACTTGATCTGTACAGTCAGTCATAGACTTGGGTCCCTGCTGGTTTTTGTTATCATTCCCTCTGAGTCTTGGACCTTAATATACACATGGCTAATTATATGAGAGAACATGTAGGACTGTGGAGACTATTTACTTTTTCTTTTTTAAAGGTTTTAATTTTTATTTTATGTGCATGAGTGTTTACCTACATATATGTATGTATACCTGTGTGCCTAGTGCCAATGCATGTCACGTCTACTGGATTTGGTGTTACAGATGTTTTTTAGATGCCATGTGGGTTCTGGGAACAAAAATCTTCATCTTCTACAAGAGTAGCAACTGTTCTTAACCACTTCGTCATCTCTCTAGCCAAAGTTTTTTCCTATTTGGTGATAACACAGGTAATTTTCACCCATATTCCATTGGCAATCACGCAGAGGCAAGACATCCACGGTGATCTTTGCTCTTGGCATTGACACCCTGAACAGTCTCCTCTCACACTGCATGTAGCATGCAGGATGGCATGGCTTGTAAGTGTATGTTTACATGTTTCTGTGTCCATCTTGAGATTAGTTTCTCTTGGGTTATTTCCCCTGCAGGAATCAAGCTATTGCAAACTGCCCCACAAAATAACCTAAGAGTTAAGGAACTTCCCTCTAGCCATCTGCAATGGCCCAACAACCACAATGTGGGTAAATTTTAAAGTGGATTCTCCAGCTCCAGCTGAATCTTGAGATAACTGCAACCCTAAGAGTAAGCTTGACCATAATTTGTGAGAGACCTTGAGACAGACACACTCAGCCGCTCAGCTCAGCATCCTTGGTTTCCTAACCCTCAGGAACTATGTGAAGGAATGACTACATGATGACTTAAGCTGTTATAGTTTTGTTAATTAATAACATAAGATAGAGATTAACTAATGTGATGACATCACCTAACTGCAAGCAGCCTGAGAAAAGTATCCAGCTTTATTTCTAAGATGAAAGAATACAGGGTTAGTGCCCACACAACTGTCTACCATGCTCAGTATCCATCTGGCAGGAGGCAACGTCAGTGAGACACATCATCTCCCTCTGAAGAGCTCCTGTGCACAATGGTCTCTAAAGGTGCTACTCATTTGTTCTGCTGACTGTGAAAATTCCCACAGTGCACAGCAAAGCGAATGGCACCTTTTGTTCCCAGATCTTACCATTTTTTTCTCTGAGTGGAGATTCTGCTCGTCCCTAGAAGAATCTAGTAGCAGCAAGATCTCCACACAGGAAGAAGACTTCTGCCCTGACTTATGTCTAACTATGTTTATCCCCTTCCATTAGCAGGGCCAGTCCTTGCTCAGACAGAAACATGAGGATTACCAAGTATTAATAGCAAGAAGGCTAGAGGAGGATCTGGGTTCATCACTCTTATAACCCACGGATTTCATTGTCACGAGGCCTTTTTCCACTTCTGTAAATGGGGAGTGGAGTGAAGTTAATGACTTATAATCTATCTTTCTAAGGAGTCCAAGACAAACCATGTACGCAAGTTCTTCTATGTATATTTCAACTTTTCTTTGTCCTAAAATCCTCTAATTTCTTATATGGCATTTTTGTGCCTTTTCTTTTCTTTTTCATTTAGTTACAGAAATTTTTCCTGGAGTAAGAAATATAGAGTATTTTGAATTATAGTAAGCTTTATATAGAGAATATATGATTATTAAATAAACAAAATATCTATTCTGGAATTTTACTAAACAGATCTTTAAGATATAGAGTACAATACACAGACTTCAGCTTAACATGTAACATCTTTGAACATGCCTTTCCCTTCCCTTCCCACTACCTCTGTCTTTCCTTCCTTCTCTCTCTCTCCTTTATTTTTTTAAGCTTTTAAAATCTTTTTGAGACAAGGTCTTCCTATATCTCTAGATGGCCTGGAACTCACTGTATAGGCTAGACTGACCTTGAGCTCACAGAGATCTACCTGCTAAGTGCTGGGATTAAAAGCATGCACCACCACACCCAGCTTTCTCGTTTCCTTTTCCTCTTTTGCTATTCATTTATTTATTTATCTTATTTATTTTTGAGACAAGATCTGTCTAAGGAGTCCAGGCTGGCTTAGAATTTACCATGTATCACATAGTGCCACTGAATTCAGTATGCACCCCAGGCTGGCCTGGAAATCATAATCCTTCTGTCTCAGCTTCTTGAGTGTTGCTATTAAAGGCAGATGCCATTATGTCCACCCAAAATTTCATCATTACATGTGGAATTCTCAGGATGGAGGTTAAGAGCATTGACTGATCTTGCAGAGGACATGGATTCGGTTTCCAGCACCCACATGGTGGCTAACAACTGTTCGTTACTTGAGTCGCAAGGTAATTCATGGCGATCTTCTGACTTGAGGGTCATTGCACAGCACAGGTGGGGTTACAAATATATAGGCAATCCCTCATATACATAAAAGTAAAACAATAAAGTGTATTTTTTTTTTAAAGTGAAGTTCTTACCAAAGGTCTGATCTTCAACAAACATTGATTGAGGGCCTATTATGTAAGTGGAGCCATGCTGGGCACAAGGTATATGTTTTAAATCAAATATCTTTATATTTGATTAGCATTTAATCATTTAGAGTGGATTTGATTTACTGTGAAATTCAATATTGACAAGGAATGGAGTTTATTGTAGAAGGCTTGGACTAAGATGCGTAATTATACTTCATAAGAAAACAGGTTTTGATTAGAATGCAGTGCAATTTATTTCTCTTGCGCAGCTGGTTAATTTAATTCATAGTCAACTCCAGGCTAAGGTAAAACTAACATTTATTGAATAACTGGCACATTTCAATCATTATTTTTTCGCAACACCATTCTAGGGAATTATCTGAAAAGCTTATCGCCTATAATTGCCAATAAAATTCAGCGATGTTTGTAGGCTATGTTGCTAGGAGACAACAGAGGCAGCCAGTCTTACATCCCTATGATACCAAAGTCAAAGACTATGTTCTTTTAGATAACATGTGCTGATCACTGAGTGTCTTGAACAATTCATGGGCAAGGAAATATTGGAATATTTAAATAAGTAACCAAGGGAACCACCATTTATAAATAAGAAAGCATATGGTACCAGTAAGTTTATAATAACGTAATTCTTCTTGATAGGCATATTTTGTGTTTCCAAGCAGTAAGAGTAGCAATTTCTATCCCAGCAAAAGGCAGTCACTTCTAAGTGAAGGATGACAAGATGAGCTTTATAGTGGATTAACTAGGAAAAGTCACTGGATAGCAGCTCCAGGTGGTGAGCTCATGAACTCTGAATCACCTCAGACCTGTGATTGCTTGCCACATTAGTGATTTGACTTATACAATACTTAAAGCCTTACCCAAATGCTCCACTACCATATGCCCCTTCTATGCTATAATTCAGAGTGTTTCTTAGAGTTAAAAACGGGGTTCTTTAAAGAGGTGAGAGGTTTCTCTGCCCTTTTATAACATCACTATCTTGTAAATTCCATCAGCTGCCTTCTGAGCTACATCCTCTTCTTTTATAAGACCATGTAAGCTCAGGGTTTATGTGCTGTGAGTTGGTAGATGCTTTGGCTAAAACATTTTTAATTGACAGAACTCTTGCAGATACAAAGAATTCAGTCAACCAAACAATATTAAGATCAGGTTTTACCTTTCATTGGAGCATCTTTCCTTCAGGAAAGGAATTTCATTGATTATTTTTGTCAAGATCAGAGATGCTCGTTTGGTAAACTAGTCACATCTGTATATTAAGCAGTGTGGCTTAACTTTGTAATCACTGATATACGTGTACACTATCTCTAAGCCTTCACCCTGTTCCTTCATATGAATACAGTTATGGCTTACTTTTAACTGGCACCACGTTGGCTTGCAGTCACTCTCCGAACTAAAGAATTACCTATGTCTGTGTAGGCAAAATGCTTAGAAACTACTTGAGAAGCAACTAAAGCCAGCAGTCATTAGTAATTCATTATATATTACTGGTTTTGCTCTTGTCCACACAGGTATGGAATGAGCATTGTTTTAATGCTTTTTTACAGAAGAAGCAGCTTCCCAAATGTAAGGAACATACACACATCAGCACAAAATTAGTAAGCAATGAATGCAGAATTTGAACTTAGCTGTTCCCAACCACAAATCTTCCTTTTTACAATTATTCTACAATTTTAATGTCAAATAAAAATGCATATTTTAAACATAAAAATGAAATCATATCAATAAGAGGGATAATATCAACTTCGTTTCACAATACACACAAAAATGTGGGTAACCTTGCCAATATGTGTGGTAATAACAGTCATTGGATATAGGCAGAACGTCTTAGGTTTTGACGAAAGGAATACTGTCTTTATAAGACACTGGTCTTTATGAGACTTTCCTATCTCCAAATGAAAAAATAATTTGTCATTCAGAATTTTTACTTTATATTTTGTAGATAAGATTTTCTTATTGTGAATTAAATGCTATCATAAGTTTCATTCAACAAAGCATTACAGAAGCACCTGTGGCTCTCAGAGCAGTGCCCTGCTGTGGGCCTGAGCATTGTCCACTTCAGGCTCACTCTGTTCTTCTTTATTTGGGGACAATGGTCCAGGTGATGGAACCATTGATTTTAAAAGACTGATCCAGCACTTACTGCACACTTTTGGGTGCTAAATGCTCCAAAGATTCCACCCCAGGAAATTCTCTTGATAGCATATTGTCTTTATTTCCCAAATAAGAAGTGTAAAGATGTAAGAATGAATCTGTTCAGACCTAGGAAGATTAAAAATAAGTGTGTCCCCTTATTACTCTTATTGTCCTTATTATCATGGATAGTTCCTTAGAAATTCCGTGGTTTGGGTGGCCTGGAAATTCTTTGATTTGGGTGCCAACAAGCAATAATATCTGCCCCTGGTGGGCTGTGAAATGAGGTTCACTAACTTTATTTTTCTACAGAAAACCCAGATTGTGCTTTTCTCACCATTAAACAGTGACCAGCCCACATGTTGGTTAGAAATAAACCAATATGAAATACCCCATCTCTTGCTTTTATCTGGTTCCAATTCCCCTTGGTTGAATTGTATTGTAGCTACGGCGAAACAAGAGTTGTTGTTTTTACATTCATTAATTCCAGTAAAGGCCCCCCCGACGTCCTTTGAGTTTTGGGGGAGAGGGGGAAATGGTGCAGGGATTATATCTTAATGATTTTTATTGCCCTAATTTCTTATTTAATATTTGGTGCATTATCAATATTGCATAAATGCCTATGAAAAGAATTTGATATTATACAACTTCCTATTCTTGATGTGAGAACTTAAAACTGCTTATCAAGGCCAACTGTTGCCTTTTATGTGGAAAGATAAGACTTCAGGGCAATGATTATCACACAGTTCAGGGACTCTGCTGTTTACAGGGAGAAATTTCTCACTGACAAGTGGCACACAGATTTTTGAGTTGCTGATAACATTTTATTTCTGGCTTCATGTGGTGGATTGGCAAGTGCTTAATTCCTTTAACAAGCACTTTTCTTAGTGCTTTATGACTTTGTGAAATATATGTGGATGTATAAGAGTTCCTGGAACAAACAGAAAAGTGTTGACACAATTTAAAGAAAATGATAAACCTAACACCGTGTGATTACCAACCGCATGTATTGCCACCACAAGTCAAAATGCCTGTAGGTGAATTAACAAACTGATTTATATTCTAATGGTATATTACATGATTCTTTCTTCTGACAACCAGAAAGAAGGCACTACAAACATGGAGAAAGCCTGTCCGTGGTAAAATTAAAAATAGAATAGTAGTTCTTGGTCTATAGTTTCGGCAAGCAGATACTCTATGCATATGAGAGACAGAGAGGCTTGTTTTCCCTTCGAAATGCTAACTTCTCTGACATAGTGGAAAAATGATGAGTTATAGTCAGTGGCAAAGAAAAAGAGTGTTGGGTGGTGGCATTGTCACTGAAGTTCTTGAATATGCCTGCTATTATACTTAAATAAAGGAAAAGAAGCCAAATCTTGACAAGTGTCACAAAAGAATTACTGACATATTGATCATATTAAAAGGTTGCTAGATTTATAAATCAAAAATGATGTATTCCCATGGATTAATGAAGTTGCCTACTGGTATGATCAAATGGCATCAATTAACTATGGAAGCTTGACATTTGCTTCTTTGTTATTTTGTATGAATTATTTTACGTAACATGCTCTGTTTATGAAGGTCTGAGCTTTGGAATGGATCAGAGTAAACAAAAGTCTTGCAGCAGTGAAATATCTAGCCCTACTTGCTGAATGAATCCCTGCTGGCAGTGACTTTACATGGAAATCTAATAGTCTAGCATCTTTCTGCAGTCAATCCACACCCGTGTTTGGGAATATCATTATCCTCTATGTAGAATGTGTTTTGTTTTTCCCATGCTTAAATTCAATTGTCCAATAGAATGGAAACATAAAATTACCCCGATTGCAGTAGAAAGCATTCTGCAGAGAAAATCTCTCATGCTCCCGATCTCATCTCCTTAATGGGAAACCATGATTTGGGCTATGCTGAGATGATTGCTGATGGTTAATTAGCCTAAAATATCTCTTTTCAAATCCTTTGCATGGCAATCAAGAAAGAATGTGAGAGGTTAGGCATGACATGGCTAAGGTTATCAGTAGCATATAATTTCTTAATTATGCATAAAACAAATAAAAATATCCACCAAAGAAGTTGCTGAAGCTTCCTTGTGAAATGGAGTCTGAAGTACTTATGAGACCTCTGATCTGTATTCAAAAGTGCATGGTGAAAAAAGCACAAGCAAAGATTTTTTTTTCCTTTCTCTAATACCTGTGTAACCAAACCTTGTTTTCTTTAATCTCTAAAATAGTAATGATGATGCTCATTTTATATTGTATGGGTTATATTGTCTTGATTGTCACTAACGGTTCTTATATGACTAGCAAAACTTTCCTGTGACTATCATTGTTCACACCTATTGTTCGGGATAGAAATAAGTTTAAATGAGATGTATGTCATTTGGCCATTTTATTTTATAAAATTAACAGAAAACATTAGGGTAAGTATTATATACACTGCTTGAGGAGAGGCCTATCTTTTACTAAAAAGATCTTTTACTTTGCCTGCGCCTCAGATTTCTTTAGAGTGGCATGTGCTATTTGAATGTGGCAACCAGCTTAAAATGAATTAGCATATTTACTTACACATCCTCTAATTTTAGAGGGAAAACATGTACATTTTTGATCTATTATGATGGCTTGTCAAAAACAGATGAAGTGTTGTGAATTGTTACTATTTGTGTTAATTTGTTCTCAAAGTAAAAAGAGTGCTTTAGTATTCTGTGTCTTTTCCTGATTGTTACCAAGTAGGGCAGTTTGTTGGAGAGAGAGAACTAAAGCTTCAACGTGGGTGAGAAGCCAAAGGTATGGATCTCAGTACTTGAAATCACATTTATGAACAGTGACAAGCCAGAGAAATTTACATGCATAGCCTTGTTGTGAAATACCCAGGCCTTTCGTTCAAAGGAACATTTATTAGCTAGATTAGCTATGCATATAAGCAAATACAAAGAATATGGGGTTAAGGAGATGATTCCCATGTGCAAGTCTCAAACCTCAAGTTCTAGCCTCAACACACCTCAAATAATAAAATAAGTGGTTTGGGCACATACTTCTAACCCCAGTGTGTGGGAGGTGCAGACTGCAACTTGAGACTTGCTAGTCAGCTGGTCTAATGAGCTCCAGGTTCAGTGAGAAACCTGTCTCAAGAAAAACGATTAAGGAAGATCCTCAGTGTTGAACTCTGGCCTCCACATTCATGAGCACACAAACAAAAATACTTACATGTGCAAATGGAACAAAAATGACATGAGGATCTGATAGTTTCATCATCAATATTGATTAATTAACTATATTTTACAGAAAAGTAGCTAATCCTTAATGGTCTTTTTCCATCTTGTTGACAGCAGAGTGACATTTTTTAAAAAATAAATAGCATGGTTTCAGACTGTAGGCTACTCTGAATATACACCAAGTGTTAATTAATGTGATCAATATTAAGAGAATGTAGTCCTTAGCAACTCGTAAAGAGCAAGTCATACTTAGAAAATTAAATTCAAAAATCTCAATAAAATGCATTGTGGTGCATATATTTTATTAAAATATAAGTTAACCAGAGTGTTGTTTAGAAACACTAAACTTCAGTAAAAACACTAGCAGAAGTAGTTCTTAAGGGATACAGCATTGGTATTTTATTACTTCTAGGTGAGAAATAATTTACATTTTACCTTCAGCTCTATATTTACAATGCAATTATGGCTTAAATCAGAAAGTGTTTTTTATGACTTCAAAAAAATAAAGGCAAGGTAAGGAAACCCTGGAAAAGAAATGTCTACAGAACACCTATGTCATCATAGATTTCTGAAGCTCTCTTAAACCAGAAAGGAAGAAAACAGAATTGGATTTAGATGCCTCACCCAACTTGAGATAGAGTGAAAAATCTCAACCCTTTTTAAAAAGTTTTAGTTTTTTTTTCCCCTAGTATTGTCAGAAAAGCCATTTGTTCATGTGTTCCAGGTGTAGAAATCCAACCCATATTTTCTATTTCTCCTGTTTCTATACTATTTTGTGTAGGTGAAGGTCAAAACAAAGGGTACAGTAATTCTTTGTATCTATTGCAATTCTGTAAATTGGAGGCACTTGGACTGTCTCAAAAGAATTGTATGGGACCAATTCGCATATCCATTCGTAGAAATGGGGGCTGTGTGAGTCCTTTCTGCAAAGTGACTAGACATGTTGACCCTCACAGTTTAACATTTCCCTTTAATTTATAGATCAAGAAAGGGGGATTACAAAATTTCATTTTATCTTTTGGTGAGGTCTTCCGGACAGTGAGTAAAAAGGAAGAATTAGTCACTTTCAGAACCTTCTTTTTAACATAGCTTTGTCCAATTCCTACTGTCAGAATCAGCTAGCTATTCCTGTATGATACAATGTAAGACACAATTTCTTAAGAGAAGTTGATTCACAGTGGCAGACACAGGTTCACGGGCCACTACTGTTTCACCTATGACAGCACACACACTTGACTATAATTCTTTAAAATCTCAGAATAGCATCTGCACTTATCTATGTCTTTGTGGGATGTTATTTCACATGCTTCTTCTTTGGCAGAGAGCTCATGAGTCACCAGCAGGGCAGGATTCTGTCCAGCTTCTTATTCTCTGATATAAGTGGCATACATTGGCCCAGGTAGAAAGCCATTGAAATTTTATTTTTGACTTCTGGTCTACTACTTTCTCTTCTTCTCATTTATCTACCTTTTATTGATCATCCTCCCCAAATCAGCTTCCTTCAATGACAACCTGTTAACTTACTTCAAGGTTCTATTCCTGAGTCACCCCATTATCCTCTAGTAGAGTACCTCTTGTGGGGGTGTCCAAATAGGGAGGTCATCATGTAAAGCATACTGGACACACAGATATGTGTCAAAACAACCTTAGTACATATTACCTAAATGACCCTGAGCAACCAGCTTTGCCAACAGGCATCTCCATTGCCTTCCATAGGTACTTGGGGATAATGACACCTAACTTATGTCTTAGAAGTAAGCATACAGATACCTCTAATCAGAGCAATGGTCATAGGTGTATATTGAGAACTAAGTGAATGAGGGTCATCTGAAGAAAAAATTCAGCAGCCAGAACCCATTTGTCTTGAGCAGTCCTGGCAGCTTGTCCTCAGCTACTCCTGCTGTTCTGTGCAGAGTTATTAGGTTAGTTTCTCTTACTGACTGTTGCATAAATTTTCTCACGGCACCTGGCATTCAGCCTCGTCCCACCCCCAAGTTTGAACCAACTGAACAAATAGAGAATGTTCTTTAGGGAGATTGATTTATTTCAGGTGACCCATAAAGTCATTGTTACTGGCCTCCCACCAGTCTAGAGCAGCCACAGTGGTGGCACAAGTCTCTTTGTCCAAGACGCAGGGCTCTTTGCCCATTCCCAGCCTGGGTCTCACTTCCATGATCCTTAGGACTGCGCCCTCCTGGGTCTGGGCCTTTTGCGTGGGCCCTGGACCCAGGCACTTTTCCTCCTGAGTGGCTTTTAGTGTTCCCTGTGGCCCTTGTAGGCTCGCTGCCATGTTTTTTCTACCTTCTCCCCACCTTCCTGTTCCCTTATTGGTCAGAGAGCGGGACTTGCCACTGAGTGAACCAATAGTAAAAACAAAACCTCAGAGAGAACCAATGTGTTTACCATACACTGGCCTTGGAGTCATGGGATCTGGTATGTGGTTGAGCAGAACCCAATGTAGATCTCTAAATACTTGGTTCACAAAGGTGGGTGTGAATTGTTGCACAATTTAGTTCACCAGGGTGGTTGGTACCCCAGGAATTTTATGGGTTATTTGGAACTCTAGGGTTGACTATGTATTATTAATTAAAAATGCAGAAGTTTTCTAAAAACAAACTTAGAGGCAACCTTTTGAAATATGACAGTTGAGAACTGCTTGTGTCTTTTCTATGTTTTTTAAAATGTATTTTTTAATATTTAGAGTCCTGTTTTGTAATATGCATAATTTGACATTGTACAGCAAAAATAAATATTGAAGTATCTAAGCCTTACAGCTTGAGTGTTCTAGTAAGTTGAGTCCTGGACTCCTGGGGCCATTGAATCTGTGAGTCGGCTTTGCATGCATAACCTTTCGTTGCTTCTCTACTGTTTTATCTGGTACATTGGTCTTATCAGTTCTCTGGTATGAAAGCCACATGGTGGCAGCTGTGATATTTTTTTCAGTGTCAGTCATAGAAACTGCTACTGAGATTGCAGTTCCAACAGATGTTGATCATTTAAATCGAGACTCCTCAGCTTTAGCAAGGAATCAGAATTACCAAGTAAGCTTTTAAAAACAGATTTCTCTGTCCTACCCCTGGAGATTAAGCTGTGTACAAGCATACCTTTTCACATTTTTAAATCCTTCCCCCCAACCACGTGATGCAGATATTGTGGATCTTATTTGAATTATACTTTGAGAAACATTCTTTTAGAATTCTAGTTTATTCTACAGTTCTCATGATCACTTTGCTCTAGAAGGTTCTAGTCTGTTACACTCTATTGTTTGGTTAGAGAGACTCACCAGAGTATACTTCACAGCCACAACCAAACATCTCAGACCTCAGCACAACCCTCTGAATGTCTTTAGTGAATGCTAGTCTTCAAACCTTAAACCAGTGTGACCTGGGATGCACAGAAGCCTTAGTAGCTTTGATCAGGCTCCCTCTGCAGCCTGGAGAGGCGTTGTGTCTACAATTACATAGGGTGGAAACAGTTAGTAGCATTTTGCATGGGGCACAAAGGAGTCAGTTTAAAGCCTTGTCATTTCATTCCACTTACAATATGAGTCACACATATTTTTAGAAAGGAGATGAAATAAGGTCAAATCGAAGCTGTATGTAATCTGGAAATCGTTTAGATCTGCCTTAAAATTCAACCATACTCTTCGCTATTGTTACCTCTGGAACCTGTCCTGACAGGTTAGTAAGCAGACTAGAAGCATTTCTGCACCAGGAATAGGGCAGAAGGGAGCATGGCTATGTGGGCTTTGTTTGACCTTCTCTGCCCTTATGATTCCTCATTCAGAAAATAGGAAGCTTACAGAGTTCTTGTGTTAAATGTGCGCATTTGTAAAAGCAATTGTCATGAATCCTAAAGCTTAGTAATGCTAAACAAATTTTGGTTTTATTATTTTCTTTTATGCCATTTGCCTGTTGTATCACCATGGACGAGTATGGAGAGAGGAGGAAGAAAATATACATTAAGTTCATAGAAAACACCCGATAGGTAATCGCCTGTCCCACAACTGAAATATATATGTATATGTATATATTTAAAGTTAATAAACACTCTGACTGTCCTAGAAACTTTATAGCCAATTGCAATGAAAAAGAAAACATATATGAAATGTCATCATTGTTCCAAAAAGACACATCTGGGATGTGATGGATTTACACAAAATATTTAGCATTTAACAATAGACTTTAGGAGTTGCTAGAAGTCCATACCAAGATGCAGATTAGCCACCACTGAATAGGTTGGATTGTGGCTATTCAGCATCTGAAAAGAGAACAGAATTGGAGTTATATACAGTTATATACAGCTCCATTCCTAACCAGGCTTGTGATCTATAAAAGTCACTGAACCTCTCACCTTCCCCAAAATCACACATACACTTGTGTAAACACACACACACACACACACACACACACACAAACACTCTGCTACATGATAAGCTAAATGAACTTTTAACTCAGAAATACCATGCTTTGTTTAAAGTAATTAAGATTATACTTTGGATAATAAATATTTTTATACAAAGATCTCAAAGACAAAAATTTAGTGGAGTCTGTGGAATGTAGAAAAAGTCCTAGTATAATTATGTGCCAGGTAATCACATACTGGGCAGGTTTTATGAACTTAATAAATATTTTCCTTCTCTAGTCTCTACATGCTTCCAGGGAGGTGCTATAGGCAGACTGCATAAAAGTATCAGAACAAGGTTAAAGGTATGCTTTAAGGCTAGTGATCTTTATAACTGTAGGCAACAATATTGAAGACTTAATTTTGTTGAGAATATTCCCTTCTGAATTGATTCATATGTTGTTCTCTTCAGTTGGATATTTAGAGAGGATTGAGCCATTAACATCCCGGATGGCAGATCCCTACTACATCAGTGCCATTGTTCTGCTCCCTGCTATACTTCACTCTTGGAACTGTCTCTACCGTGTAGTAAGAATTCAATAAACATCTGTAGACTGAATGAGGAAGCAGATTAAAGGCTACCAAGTCAGGCAATCCAGCCCCAAGAGTATTATCCCAGAGAGTTTATACAAATCAAATTGCTAAAATTTCCACCTTGCCTGAATCTTTGTAGACCCAGTCAGTTTATTCTAGGACCTGAAACCTAATTACAGTAATGTCTGCATGCAGAAATCAGATATAACAATCATATTTCCTAAGGTGTATTAAAACCCGTACTTCATTTTGTGAAGATTGATATGGAAAGTGAACAGCTCTACTAGAAGACCAGTGAGGCTAAGGGCAAATACAGGGAAAGACAACTAAATGGAAATAATACTTTTTTCCATCAAGAAGAAGCAAAACTATATAGTAGAAGCCTACACATAAAATCATACACCATAGCAACCTGCCCTTATACTACCCTTGGATCATAAAATGGTGTTTCAGTTTCTATATTCATTCAGTTTCTTGCTATTTAATCTTCTAAAAATGGGTTTAAAAATTATTAACTGGAGAATTAAAAAATATTTTATTATTTTTATTTTATGCATATGAGCGCATTGCCTGTGTCTATGTAAGTGCACCCATGTCATGCAATGCCTGCAAAGGTTAGAAGAGGGTGTTGGATTCCTCTAGAACTGAAGTTAGAGATGGTTGTTAGTCACTGTGTGGGTGATGGGAACTGAACCCGGGTCCTCTGAAAGAGCACTCAGTGTGCTTAAGAGCTGAGCCCTCTCTCCAGCCCGAGAATTTCATATAATGTGTCTTGATTCTGTCCCTACCGCTTCCTTCATCTCAGCTTCACCTTTCTATCCCAACTTCATGACTGCTGTTCGCATATGTGAAACCCCTTCATCTTATACAACACATCTGAACTGAGTGCCAAAGAATTCATATCTCAATAGAATGTCAGTGATCTATAATTCCTATCCACAGATGGGCCAAAGAAAGAGCCCATTACTTTCCTATATATGTGGTTTGGGGTGAGAATACACTCCACTCTTGGAATGGAGTCTTAACATTTGTTTTCTGCTTCTCTTATACACAGCTTAGGGCTGTCAAGTAGGGATTTCTCTTTTCTTCGGTGATTAGAGTCATTTGTGATTCTTCATTAAAGCAAGTTGTTTATAGCCTGAGAATAGGCAGGTTCCACTTTGGCTGTTTCCTAGCCTCACTCTGCACACTCATCCCACTGTGGTCCCAGGCATTCTCTGACAGATTGATTTCCCAGAGAGTTTTACTCTGGGTAAAAGCAGAAGCTAAGTCCTCACAGCAGAGAGCAGGTGATTCATGGGCTTCCAATTTAAGATTCTCTGCATGGGATTGGGATATTTCACAGTTTCACAAGCTGCTTTACACCAGCATCCTCTGGCTTCTTATTATCTGTAGACTTCTCAGGTTCCTCTTGTATTAGAAAATGCAGCCAGGCCTTTGCAGCCAGTGGAGGATGATGCTGCCCAAATCGACCATGAGTGTTGTTCTAGGATTCTTGTAATTGCTATGACAAAACACTCATTAATAACTACTTGGGGAAGAAAGGGTTTTTTTGGCTTATGTCTCCCAGGTCACAGTTCACGACTGAGCCAAGGTAGGAATGCAGAGAAGGAACCTGGAGACAGGCGCTGGAGCACAGGCCATGGAGGAAGGCTGCACTCTGGCCTATTTTCAGCCTGATTCCTTATACAATACAGAACAACCTGCCCAGGCACTGTGGCACCACAGTCAGCTGGGCCCTCTCACAGACACAGACACAGGCCAGTTCAATGGAGGCAGCTCCCCTATTGAGGCTCCCTGGACCCAGGTGAGTCAAGTTGCCAGCAAACGCTATCCAGCTCAGGCGTGCTGCATGATGGTGGTTCAGAAGTCCAGTCTTGAGAATTCCTCCGATCCTCTTTCTTGAGAACTAAAATATTTTCTCCTGGAGAGAGGAAGGGGCTGTTATGTCTCAAGAAATGAATGGATATTTCAAGGTTCAGGAAGTAAATAAACCTCACACAACTCAAGAATGTACTGAAACTTACAAGATTTGCCCGGACCTCTCTCCAGGTTACATAAGCAGTCCCATCTGCTATTGAGGGGAGAGCGATGCATTGAACTGCTGGGAAGTTGTGCAGAGGGTTCTACACGCAGCTCTTGTGAGTCCTCACCCACGCTGGTGTAGGCTTTGGAAATGCAGCTTGTGCCTGTGTCACCAATGCTTCTGTAAGTAACCCCTCCCACATATGTTTATAAGTAACCCCAATGAACTCGGGTTCACTAAGCTAGATTTGGGTGGAATTCTTTCTTTGTTATGTCACTGATGACTTTTCTGAGGGGAAGAGATGTCTCCTCAATAAAAGTCGTGTAGCATAGTATTCTTTACAAAAGATAATTGCATGGACAAATTCCACAGAGACTCAGTTCATGAGGTTACCTATCACTGAGACTGCTATTTGAAAGATAATCAGAAAAGCCAAATAACCCTAACCCTTACACTGCGCTGTTCTAGCTTATGTATATCCAACATGATGTGCTCAGCTGCCACTGAACAGTTAACTTGCTCAGCATGGAGAACTGAATCATATAACTCAGCCTTTGCTGGGTTTGTTTTTTTTTTTTTTTTTTTGGATCAATTTAGCTTGGCTGAAAAGAAAGGGAAAATAAGCAAAGTGCCAAATTTCGACTTGGCTTTTGAAAAAACATACGCAAATCCTACACTTAAGTGAAGATATATCTGGTAGGTGAGAAGAAGAGGCAGAGGTCTCTCCAGTTTTCCTATTGGAGAATTTTCATCACGCACGTAGAAAACTGCATCTGTGTATGATTTCCGCTTCAGTCACTCCTATTCTTATCTGGCACTCCTTGGATCCAGTTCCACTTGACTTCTGAACTTGGCTCACGCTCTTCTTTGCCAGCAAATAATGCTAGAAACAACATCAACCTACCAAGACATTTAATTTTACAGTTTACAAAACATTTTCAATTAATTATCTGTACGAGTCCCCTAAGAACCACAAGAGACTGCCATTGTTATTTTAACTTTACAAATTAGGAAAGAGACTTATGGGGCACGGAACAAATAGGAAAAGAGGAGGAACAGTAAGTGAAGGGTGGGAGAAGGATGGTAAACTACAGGAGGAAGGCTGTCCAATGGGGGGTTGAGTCACAGTAATGCAACACTGGAAGCTTCTGCAGTGGAGGTTTGTTCCTTCTTCTGTAGGAGCCCCTCGGCATAGTTTAAGAGCTTCCTACAAGCATTAGTTGGTTAATCCGTACCTACATATTACATATTACAGAATATAGTCTCTATGCCTTACAACCCTTGGATTCATAAACGCTTATCTTAAAATAAGATCCATTTTTGCCAAAACATCCCCTCAGGTATTAAAGGAACAAGGGTGTATGGCAGTGCAGGAAAAAAAAAATCTTATTTTTAGACAAAATTTCCCAACAAAGAAGAAACACCAGGTTAAAGAGTAGAAGGATTAGGAGCATTAACCATTGATTATATGACACTTTATCTCGACCTAAATGTGCCTTCCATGAACGGTTGTAAGACATTCTGTTTTTAACAGCTCTGTACCCAACCTCAGGGGCTTTTTTCTTGAGTTCCTTTCTCCTGATGTCTCTAAAATGTGACGGAACTTAGAATCTGGTAAATACTAAGCACAGATGGTTTGGGAAAATGCTGAGTGAGCTAAAGCATGTGAACGGTGACCCAAAGCCGCTGCTCCAACGTTTTCTTTGTATTAATATTCACAGTGCATGCTTACATTTCAGCTCCCGCTTTTCACTCAGGATATTAAATGCAGAGGAGCATCAAGTCCCTGGGAATGCTTGGTTTGTGCTTGTGGTTTTCCACTCACAGTTACAAGAAACGTCTTAGAATAGAGAGAAGACTCCTTCCTACAGATCAGGGCTGGATTACATCTTCACATGCAAAGACAGAAGCACTTCCCATGCTCACCCTGCCGTGAATAATCTATCTCAAAGCACCTGTAACACAAGCGGCCCTCTACCCTTTCTCCTTTCTTTTTCCATTCCCAGTTTCTCAATAAATTTTACTTGCTCTTGCAGGTCTCTATGCCACACCTGTGCTGGATAGCTTGAGTTGTCAATTTGACACCTCGGGTTGAGGGAGCCTAGGTTGGGAAACTGCCTCCACTGTACTGACCAATGGCCATGTCTGTGGGGTATTTTCTTGATTGTTGAGTGATATGGGAGGGTCTATCTCACTCTGGGCGGTGCCAGCTCTGGGGGAGTTGTTCTGTATTATATAAGAAAGCTGAGCACAGGCCAGGGGAGCAAGCCAGTAAGACATGTTCCTCCATGACCTGTGCTCCAGCTCCTGCCTCCAACTTCCTGCCCTAAGTTCTTACCTTGGGCTTCCTCAGTAATGAACTGTGACCCAGGAAATGTCAGCCAAGTAAACCCTTTCCGTCTCAAGTTGGTGTTGGTCAGTTTGTTTTGCCACAGCAATTGAAAGCAAGCTAGAACAACATCTTTTCAATCTGAAATAGTCCACCAATATTTGCTAGACTGGGACAACCTGAAAAAAGCACTTGAGGTGAAGGGAGGAAAATTGGGACACCTAGAAAGAAAACCGCAACTTCAGAGCTCCCTGAGTTAGAGTGGTTGGATGTCATCTTCCTTTTAATTCATTATGAAAAGGGAGGGAGGTGTGCTAAGCACAAGATGAGATTACCAGCATAAAATGGATCTTGATAGGAGAAATGTATCTAGACACCAGATAGTAGGAAAAGTGGAAGTGCTTTAAGCAGACAGTGCTTTGTGGTATATGAAGAAGGTTTCTTAGGCGGCAATCTAGAAGTGAGAATCTCATTGTCTGTTGTGTAAGTAGAGAACCCAGGTGAGATAAAGCAAGAGGACAGAAGGCTGAGGCTAGCCTGGGGCTCAGCCAAGAGCACCACTCTCCCATTGTGTGAACTGCAAACATTTGTTCTGGCTGTAGTTTACTTAACATTTTGCTGCAAGCCCAGATTATAGTCCTTTTTTATTGAATCATTGTGCCTTCCATATAGAACATCTGAATCAATCACAGTCATCTCTATACCCCTTCCCTACAAGCACTACCCTGTAGCCTCAATCCATTCATTCCTTCATTTGTGTTAAGGCCCATTGTGCCAAGTTAGTGTCCCCAAATATTCCTTAGTTCAGCTTCATTCACTGATGTCTAGTCCATCTATCTAGAGTCCCTCACTTTAGGAAAATTAGCTTGCCCTTACCCAACAGAGGTCAGTTGCTAACATTCTTCAGCAAAGATTTGCATCTGATGCTCATTTCTCCAGTTCCATGCTGGGTTTTTGTCTGCTGGAGTTTGCATGGGTCTTGAGCATGCCCACACCATTGCAGCAGGTTCATATGAGCAGGATCACGGGAGCTTGTAGGATTCTATTTCCATACGGTCACGTAACTCCTCACTGGCTCTTACAATCTTTCTGCCTCCTCTTCCATAATGTTTCCTGAGCCCTGGGTGAGTAAAACTTAATATAGGAGTCCTATCAAGGGACCCATGCTCTGCAGGCTCCTAATCTTCATACTTTGGCTATTTGTGACCTTTTTCTGTTACTGACCCTCTGTTGCATGAGGGAGCTTCATTAATAAGAGCTGAGAGATTTGTTAGTGTCCTCTTCACTCCTTGTTCCATGTTGTGTGAGCCTTGGGTGTAGAGGTTGCATTATAAATGTGCCACATAGGTATGGGCAATTCACAGGCAATGTCTGTGTGTGGGACCAGTTGTGGTACTCTGTAGCAGTCTCTGTCTGATGCGAAAGTAGTTGATGAGTGGCAGCTTGGATATTTAACTGTACATATAAGGATATATATTTTGCACTTAGTAGGAATAAGCACTATGAGTTTCTTTCATGTAGTTCTCTACTTTTTAACTTTTATTACCACTACACAAAGAAACGGAGAAAATACATAATGGAACTTCTATGTCTGTGTGTCCATATGAATTATAGACCTCAAAATCCTTTCTTCATTTAACTTTTGAGTTATAAAATAATGTTAACTTTAGGAAGTAAGCATAGAGGTTCATGGGATAAGAATTCCAGAATATTTAATTTTTATTCTGTCATATGTTTTTGTTCCAGTCCTATCATGGTGAGCATTCCCTGGCATCCTTGCTTAATTTTTTTAAATTAATTAATTCATTTTCTGTGTATATGTGTATGAGTTGCTTTGCTTGCGTGTATGTAAGTACAACCTGTGTGCAATGTCCACAGAGATCTAAATAGGACATGAATCCCCTGGAATTGGAATTAAGGATACTCATTAACCACCATATGGGTACTGGGAACCAAACCGAGGTCCTCTGTAAGAGCAGTTCCTAGGCCATCTCTCTAGCCTCCACCTTAGTCTCTTCCTCACCCTCCTCTTCCTTCTCCTCCTCCTGCTTTTCTCTTCCTGCTCTACCATTAAAACTATGTGGGTTTTTTTATTTGTTTGGTTTTTTTTGTTTTGTTTTTGTTTTTTGGTTTTTGAGTTTTTTTTGAGACAATCTCCTTGTAGCTTCGGCTGGCCTGGAATTCACTATGTGGACCAAGCTGGTCTTGATGTCAAAGAATTGCCTGCCTCTGCCTCTTGCTTGGCACCCTTTAAAAAGAAAATATCACCATTTAATGTTTAACAGTTTTCTAAAGTACATCACCTTATTTGGGGAAGATAATTAAATCTTTGCTCATTTACATATTCTTGGAGGCCTGGAAACCATCTTTCTAAAATACCAGCTCTTCTCTATTCCTGTGGAGATAGATAACAGAAATGCAGAATTTTAGTCCCAAATAGATCCAAGCTTAGAACTGATGTGTTTTGTTTTTATACAAAATTTTTTTACCTATCTTTATTCTTTTAGAAACTCGTTGTTAGGATTCATTTTCCCACAATACAGGAAAGTGAGCTGAGATTAGTTACAGGCATTTTTATGCTGCGGCATCTCCTTGCTATCCCTCTTAAATGTATTTCTCTGTTATTTTAATTATGTAAATTTATGGGGCAGAGTGTGATAATTGGATGCATATATTTTGTGTGCAATGATAAAAAGGGTACTTAATTTCCATCTCCTGAAAGAGTCTTACATTTTATTTTTGCTGCAACTTACTCATCAACTCCTGATCACTCCGTAGGTGGATACCAATCTTCCTTACGTTTCATTGCACCCCTCCAGATTTTGGTGAGTCCTAAAATCATATCCATTTTCTTCCAACTTCTTCACTCCATGCTTAGGCCAACTACTTATTCAATCTATCTAGTTTAGGAGTTAAAAAAGCATCCCAGAAATTTCAGGTTAAAGGGGAACCTAGACGCTGCCACTGTGTGAATCAGTGAAGGACAGAATCAGAATAAGGAGGTTAAAAAAAAAATGTTTGTTCCGAAGAGAAATTAGAAGAGTTTTGTACATCCACACAGGAAGTGAAAAGATACCAGAAAACAGCAGGAAGTATGGGGACGTGGCGGCAGTATGGCTCCAGTCAGAAAGATGGATGTAGCCTGAGCCTGGCAGTTTCTAGTTTGGAGAGGCAGAGCAGATGACACTTCCAAAAATAGTTTGTTTCCTCATCACCCAGCGCTCCAGGGGACTGAGCCTTCAAGAAGAAACTGCTCAGGAGCTACAGAGACGGCTCAGTGGATGGAGCACCTGCCAAACAAGCACGAGGACCTACATTTGGATCCTAATCCTGGCGTGGGGGAGCCAGGATCCAGAGCTGGGGGCCAGGTGAGCCAGGGATCCAGAGCTGGGCGCCGGGTGAGCCAGGGATAGGAAGGACCCTGATGCCCGTCAGCTGGGCAGCAAAGCTGAGCTTAGGTCCAGTAAGAGTGCCTGCCTTAAAATGAACGTGAATATAGAGTAAAAAAAGACACTCATGTTGCCCTCTGCCTCCATATACATGCACATCCACATCCACACTGCCTGCGTGCACCTATATTAACACATATCACACACATACACACTCACAAACACACACAGGGGGAGGGAGAGAAAAGGCTGCTTAATAGGAAGCTCTTCCATGCCGCAGCAAATCCAGAAGAGTTATGCAAGCCAACAAAGGCTCAAACTGTGACATAGAAAAACAAAGCTCATAAAAAAACAAGATAACATGATTCTCGCAAAAGATATAACTGGAGGACCAAACTCAAAATGCTGAAATATGTAAAATTCCATGTGAAGATCCCAAAAGTTTTCTGTTAAAAATGATCCATTTTCTAAAAGACAATATAAGACAAGCAAATAAATAAAATCCAAGGCCTGGAGAGAAACGTTAGCAAAAAGGAAAAAAAGTCAGTGATGGAGGAGAAAATCAGTAAAAGAGATGAAAAAGTAGGCAATATGGAAAGTTGAGACTTTGAGGAAAAACAAATATTTAGGAATAAAAATCTCAATAAATTACATAAAAACACAGTGAAAAGCATCACCAATAGACTCAGTCAATCAAAAGAAAGAACACCAGGGATGGAGGCTAGAGAGATGGCTCAACCATTAGTAGCAATGAATAGCAATGACTATTCTTGCAGAGGACCCAGGTTCAGTTCTCAGCACCCACAAGCCAGCTAAGAATGATTTTTAATTCCAGTTCCAGGGGATCTGGTGTTCTCTTCTGGCCTCTGTGGCAAGAGGCATACATGTGAAATACATTACACAAAATAAATCTTTTTAAATAAATAAATCTTTAAAAAAGAATATCAGAGATAGAGGACAAGGTTGATGACATATGATATTTAGACATTAATAAGGAAATAAGTAAATGCACCAGACTGTAATATGCAAGAAGTCTGAGATAAGATCAATTGACCAAACTAAGAATCCATGCAACACAATGAAGAGCTGAGACAAGTGATACAGGAACAGAGAAGATATCTAATAAAATTAAAGTATAAAATTTCCCAAACCTAGAGAAATAAATACATGCTTAAAGATAAAAAGAATTTAAAATCACCAAAAGACATAGTTAGAAAAGAAAGAACCTCTTTATAACGTATTATAGTCGAGTTGTTAAAACTACAAAGCAAAGAAACAATACTAAAGGCAGTAAGGGAAAAACACAAGATCATCTTCAAAGACAGGCACATCAGAATAACATTAGATCTTCCACCACAACCCTCAAAGCCAAGAAGGCATGGAATGATAATGGTAGATAACTGCCAATCCAGAATGCTGTATCTCACACAAATTCCTTTGTTTTGTTGACTCTTTGTGTATTTCATAGAGAACATCTCAAACAGTGTTAATCATCTTTATACTGTCTACCCACTGGCACCCCTAGGACACCCCCCACCAAACTGGAATCCATACATGTCATCTGTGTCAAGGCCTATTGAATCAAATTAGTGTCCCCAGACATTCCTCAGTGCAAGTTCATTCCCTGAGGCTCAATTGGTCTATCTAGAGTTTCTCGCTTTAGGAAGATCAGCTCTTCCTCATCTAGCAGTAATCAGTTGCCAATATTTCTTCATCTAAAATTAGGATGTGTTGTCCATTGCCCAAGTACTATGCTGGGTTTTTGTCTGCTTCAGTTTACATGGGTCTTGTGCATGCTGCCACCATTGCTGTAGGTTTATATGAGCAGGGCTCCAGGAACTTTGAGAACACCATTTCCATATTTACTGTCTCCCTGGCTCTTAGAATCTTCCCATCCCATCTTCACAAGGATCCCTGAGGCCCAGGTGGGCAAAGTTTGATACAGGAGTATGCTCCAAGGCCCAGATCCTGAGCATCTTAATAACTATGCTTCATCCATTTGTGACCTTTTGTGTTCCTGGCCCTCTGTTGCATAAGGGAACGTCATTAATGAGAGTTGAGAGATTCATTAGTTCCCTCTTTAGCCCTTGTTCTATGCTCCATGAGACTTAGCTATAGAAGTTGAAGTAGTTAGGCTTGGGCAATTCACAGACAATGTCTGTGTGTGACCAGTTTGATTATTACAGAGTCTCTATCTGGTGCAAAAGAAGCATCTTTTGATGAGTGGTGACTGGGATATTTGTAATATAAAATGCATATTTTGCACATAGAAATTACATAAGTCTAGGAATGTGACAGTCTTGGTTTACTCCAAGATGTATGATCTTTCCAGCCAATTTGACTATGATTACAGTACCACACAAGAGTTTCCTCCCATTGAGTGAACTTTTAGTTCATCTAGGTAGGTGTTGATTGTCCACAAAATAAAAGTACATCTATGTTGTGTGCTGTGCCAGTCATTGATATGGTCATGTATTAGGGTTTTGTAAAGAAACAGAATTTGTAGAATGAATATCTTTATAATATTACATATTTATATATAATATGTAAATATCATTATTATGTTATCTTACAGGATAGAGTTCAAGTAGTATACAATGACTGCATCACACTAGAGACTGAAAATTCAGTAGTTGCTTAGTTTATGAGCCTAGATGTATCAACAATCCCAGTCTAGGCTGATAGATTCTGGGAGACTCATTAGTTTTCAGTCTACTGTCAGAATCGAAGAATCTGGTCACAGTAGCAACACAAACTTATCAGTAAGAGAGAAGGCAATTGGCAAAAGGCAGAAGTTCCCTCTTGTTATGGCCTTTTATATGGGCTGCCATCAGAAGATAACACCCACATTTACGTATTTAGGGTGGATCTTCCAGCTTCAAATGATTCAATCAAGATATAATCTCTTTCATTTCAGTTAATCCCAGATTCAGCAAGTTGACACTCAGGATTAACCATCACTGGTCATTTGGTCTTGAATGTGATCTTAGACCATCGATCTAACATCATTGGTGTTCTCCTTTAGTAGCTTGTATAGTGTTCTCCAGAGCTATAAGAGCTAGCTTTCAGGGGAAGTGGCTTCCAGGTCTGTTACAGCTCTGTTGCTCCAAATCCTGTGTCCATATATGTTCTATCTTCAGCTATAGGGTCTTACCTTCAAGTTGGGGAGGCAGTCAAGGGCTGTCGCAATAGCCTGTGTAACTCTGGGAGTCTTTTGAACTGCCCTGGCCAACCACTCAAAGGAAGGTTCTCCCTGTCTGGCACAGTTTCTTGCCTGTGTTTTGTTATGTAGCCTTCAGCTATACACATGGACACCTATAGAGATATTATATGTATAATTTGTCATTACGTTGTTCAAATAATATGATTCCCTCTGCTTTTACATGCTAGCTAAGTATTAATTGTCTCCTCTCTCTCTCACTCTCTCTCTGAGTATATCCTTCCTCCATGCTCCATGCCTTCCCCATTTGAAGTGTTTCCATTTTCCTCATGTCTGCTTTGATAATAGGAGTCTCCCTATGGTCTGACTGCTCTTGAGGTCCTTCTTTCCCTTTATCCCCAAAGTTCCTTGTATTGTCCTCCCTCCCCGGTCCCACTTAAATACCTCAATTTTATTCATTTCTCCCTTAGTAACAACTGTTTCTCCTACTGTTTTTCTCTCTCTGGTTCCTTCTTTACTTTGCCCCCTGTTCCTTTCCATTATCCTAGTTCCTGCAGTTAGGTTGGATGAGTTTGCACTTCCACCAGCAGTGAATGGGACGTCCCCTGTCCCCACATCCTCTCCAGCACTTGGTATCATTTGTTCTCTTGATTTTAGCCAGTCTGATTGGGGTATGATGACATCCTAAAATAGTTTTACTTTTCAGTTTCCTAATTACTAAGGATGTTGAGCACTTTTAAGGTGTTTCTTAGCCATCTTTATTTCTTCCTTTGAGGACTCTGTTGAGATCCTTAGGCCATCTTTCAATTGGGTTGCTTTTTTTCTTGATTTTTTGTTTTTTGAGTTCTTTGTATATTTTGGATGTTAAATCTCTGTCAGATATTGTTGGGCATAATGCAAGGTGGGCCTAGCCAGGCCACCTGCTTGGAGGAATAGAGGCATGGCTCCTGTGGGTGTGGCGTTCTGCTCTGGCTAGTTGTGAGACCAGCACTTGTAAAGCACCTACCTACCTGGGGACAAACATACTACTGGCTGCATTTGGAACGCCACCCCATAAGATCATTGGCTATCTGGGCCTATAAGAGCTTGTGCACCTGTTCAATAAATGAGCTTGCAGTGCCACGTGCTTGGTCTGCTTCCCATCCAACTCCTGGAGTCTGTGGCTTGACTCTGCATCTACCCACCCCCAACCCCTCAGGCTGGCCCTGAGTGCTGGGACCCCGAACATAGGGGTGCCTGGAACAGGGACTCCACCCCCCTCGGCATTGGTGAGACGTCCCCAGTCTGACTGTCGGCGGGTAGGTCCCCAGTGTTTTGTGTGCTGTCAGTCCTCACAAGCGGAGGAGGACCCCTCCCATTTACCCTTTTCCGTTTCCCTACCCCAAAGGAAGCACACGCAGCCACGTGGGTTCGGAAGCCCATGCTGGCCCCTCCTTTTTTGGTTCATCCGGGCAGAATCAAACTGAGGCTTAATCCCCTCTAGATTTTGGGAACTGACGTGAAGCTATTAGCTAAGCTTTTCTAGAGGAGACATCCTGTGGGTAATCAGCCTGGGGAAGGCCGGTTTTCCCATCTTTGATTTAAAACTGCTCCAGCTCACTCCTGTGGGCGGGGCTACAGCCTAGGGACCAAGCCTCAGCAGGGACTGAGATCGCCCTCCAGGCTCCAGGGGTGTGACACTTTGAAAGGACTCAAGAGGCTCAGACCTTTCAAATGTTAATTGCCCCTGAGTGCCTTTAACTGCAGAGCTTTTAGAAATTGATGCATACCTGTGAGGCTTTTTAGGGACCTCCTGCAGGACTCTCACAGAGGCTGGAGTGGAGATCCACCGGGGGTCTGCCACTGGGACTTGGGGCAGTTTGGCCCCAAGCATTCTGTCTGCATGTCTCAGTGGATCCCAATGTTGGCCATTTAGGCCTGTATGGTAATAAACAATCTCCCCTCCCACCAGGTAACTCTATAATAATAATATAATATATATAATAATATAATAATAATATAATATAATCATAAAATAATAATAACAATTTATCTCTCATATCTGTAAACTAGTAATTCAGGCTGCAAACAACTCTGCAGTTTTCCTCTCCTGCAGTTTATGACTGGTTCTGAGTTACTTCTTCATAGCTCTGTTCTTGGCTGTTTGTTCAATGGGCCCTGCATCTCTCATCATGAAACTACCCATCTTTAGGCTTGTCCACCAATTCGTTAGGGTCCCCTAGGAGGAATTCCAGCATGCAAGGAGTCTTGAAGCTGGTTATATACCATATAACCACACACAACCACATACCCGCACTTCTACAGCATACAGTTAGACAAAGTTACAAGGCCACCTTAGTGTCAAAGGATAAAGTAGATTTATATTATATTTATCTATATAATTTATATTTAAATGTTTATTTAGATTTATATTCCTGTGGATGGATCAAAAATCATCTTGTAAGGAATATGGAAGGTAAATAATGTACAATATTTAAAAAAACATTTTATAATACCACATCCTGTACTTGTAAGTTATACCTAAATATGAAATATAAACCCCTCCGTACACTAGTGTTTTCTGTTACATATAGAATATTAGATAAGAGAATTTAGCAAGTATATCATCACTTGTGATGGGTTTGAAACTGTCATCTGGCTGTCTGAAACAACAAGATTTCCTCTTGATCTATTTTTTTTTTTTTGTCTCTGAAAAGTATTTTAAAATACTGGACCATCTCCACAGCCCTACCATATATATGTACTTAAGAAAGTTTAGAGTAATAGGTTATTCAATGGGTCTCCTATTCATCAAGTCTAGGATCTGCTGTCACTCTCCAGCATGTCTAACTTTAAAAGGTATGATATGAATTTCCCAACATGACTTCCCTGATTCCTATTCTCCACTTTTGTATACTTATCATTCTGCCCTGAAGAGACTTCTACACTGGAACAAATAGCGGTATTTAATCTATCAGGATCCCACAGTAGTCCCTCTGATGTTTAGGGAAATGCCAGCTAATTTACATTTTTTCCTTTGCACAAGAATATTTTTTATTACTTTGAGTTTCTTGTCTCATAGATGGTGATGGAGAATGAATTTTTTAGGTATTACTTTGGATTCATTGGTAAGAAAGTAGCTAGTAAAATTCTAGAAGCAGAATACATGTTTTAAACATGACATTTTTAAAATTTGAAAGAGAGGGTAGAATGAACTTACCTGCATGAAAGCAATGTATAAGAGTAGCATTCTCCCTCACACTCACGGACTGGTACAGACTGGCAAATATGTAAATTGCATCGCTGTTCAGTTACTGCCATCTTGAGAGCTCAGCATGGTTACATGATTATTTAATTCACCTATGTAAAATATATAATTCTGTAAGTTTCCATAAATTTACAAACCATTTGTATTTAATTTAATGAGATTCCTGTTCATAGTCTTAATTTTTATTTAAAGGTGTTATTAAAATTAGAATAAAGCCTTCTTAGACCCTTTCATATCATATATTCTTTTGTGTGTGACAATCATTAACATTGTTTAATCTGTTTTATTGTTGTATATAATATATACAAAGAGAAATACACTGATCTTAAGTATAGTCTTCAACTAATTTTGGAAAAATATATATACCCTTGTAATCATTACCCAACTAAAGATATAACAGCCCTATATTTACTCTCCAGCACACACACACACACACACACACACACACACATGCTTTTATTGCTTTGTCTCATTTGTTTTTGGCAGGGACTGCTTATGCAGACATTTTCAGGCATGCAATTTTTGATCACAGAAATCATAAACCTCATGAATAAGATATTTCAAGTCAACCTACAAATAAAACTAAGGTTATTTAAAGATTTGTTTTATGTTATGTGTGTGTGTGTGTGTGTGTGTAAGAATATATGCCATGTGCCAGTGCCTGTGAATGTCAGAAGAGAAGAGAATGGTAGATCCTCCTGAAGCTGGAGTTATAGACAGTTGTGAGTCCCAGGATGTTGATGCTAAGATTGGAACTCTGGTCCTCTTAACTGTTGAGCCACCTCTCCAGTTCCCTAAAATTTAGTAATGAGTGAAAAATCATGGAAACAAAGGATGGTTGGCATGAATCCAAGTTCAAGGGCTGAGGATGTAGCTTAGCGGCAGAGCACTTGTCTAGCATGAGAAAGCCCCTGGTTTGGTGCCAAGAACCAAAGAAAATAAATGCAAATCAAACAGTAGCTGTGTAAGTCATTAAACTAACAAAGTAAGCAGAATATTGAACTACTAAATGCATGTCTACCTAAACATAATTATATACACAAAGATTTGCAGGGGTATTTGAACAGTGCATACTGTATTTCTTATCTTTCTGGATAAAAAGTCAATAAAAATTGTCTAAATTAAAATCATACTTTAAAAAACTTCTCTAACTCTATTCATTTCCAGTAGTTCTACTGCCACTTAATGTTACTGCCCTGAAGAAATATTTATTAAAATTTGATGTTCTTTGTGTAAGGTGTGAATGAGACCCCCCAACAGTTTCGGACTCTGGAAGAAACCTGGAGCCAGAGCTTATCTAAGCCTTGCAAACCGCTCCAGATCCCAAATTCCTTGGCAGATAAGCAAGGAATTCAGGAACAGCTCTGGAAAAGGACTACTTCCTGGCCAGAAGCTTGCCTTAAGCATCAATCAGATGTCATGGCAATCCCCCTCCCCTAAAAGCCAGGAGGGGACTGAAGGTTTAAAAAGGTTTTGAGGACTTGGACAACGTGCTTATGCTTCTGCTTCTGCTGGTGCTGGCGCTGGGGCTGCTGCGGGCGCTGCACTGGGCTTTGAGACTCAGACTTGGGCTGATCACACCAGCCCCAAGATGAGGGTGAGGGGGCTAGCCTCCCCCATCTCTTCGGGGAGGCTAGCCCCCAAGGGGGGCTAGCGTTTCTCCACTCGTGGGTGCGGAGGAGCTAGTCCCATCTGGTCTTCTCTCAATAAAGTCGGGTCCTGTTAGCTGCCAGCGGAGTCCGGTCCCTTCTGTCTGCTGCGTCTCTCGAACCCTGAACCTGACACTTTGCCCTCCCTGTTTCGCTCAATACAGTTAAATTTTAAGTAAATGGCTAAATAAATATAACACTGTAGTGTATTATAATCTTCATTAAAAATGCATGTCTTTATATCTGTTTATTATTTAGCACTTTACATGAATGAATGTACATAAATAAATATACCTGAAATATATAGACAATGATTACTTTTTAGTATTAAAATATGGGATGATTAAGAAAAATATTTTCCTTGTAGTTTATCTGATTTTCTGGATAATCCCTGTATATTGCTTTTATGCTCTTCCTACAGAAAAAATCCTTTTAAACAAACAATTAATTATAGAAATTAGCATTAGTAACAGTTGACCTAATCATAGCTGTAAATCATAGAAAAGTTAAAACTTGCCAAATATAACATTCATATGAACGTATTTAAATTACTATGTACATTTATATTAGTAATACAAAAATAAAAGACAAAGCAATTCATAGAAGATGAAAGACCATTTTCTTACATATTAATAATAATGGAAACTTACCAGTGGCTACACCCTCAAATAAGAATGATTACCTGTTGATGGCTCCTCGGTAAGGGATTGTAAGGGATTGAACCGAGAGGCTCTGATCCTTCTATGCAGGAGTTTTGGCTGACTCAATCTTGTGCAGGTGACCACAGCAGGTGTCAGTTCATGAGTTCAAATGTCATGTCATATGAGAAGACGGTGTTTTACAGCAGTCCTCCCCAATCTCCAGGTCCAAGCATTCCGTCTGCCTCCATTTTGATGATGTGCCCTGAGCTTTGGCAGAGGGCAAGGGTTGAGTAAGATGTCCTGTTTAGGCTTTCAGTATTCTAGAGAATGGCCCCACACCCATGTACACATGGGGCAGCAGTAATTAGATGTGGTGCGTTATCAGAAAATAAAAAAGACATGAAGTTACGAGGGGGAGGTGCTGAAGGTTATGGAGGACTTAGAAAAATGGAGGCTGGGGAGTGTATCTGATCATATTTCATTTCATATATTTATAAAATTCTCAAAGAATAAAAACAAAATAAAAAAGAATACAGATTTTCTAGCAACCAAAGGAACTCAAAGTTAATCTGTTTTCCCTTAGCTGTTTTTAAAGGTTTATTTAAAGGTCTTTTCACACTCTAGTGGTAGAAGTACACATTTATTCAACTTTTATGAAATGCAATTTGACAAAATGTGTCAATGTTCATAATCTTTTACAACTTTAGAGATTTGAGCCTCTAAAGATATTCTGAAAATATAAGCAGACATTTATTGAAATAGATGGGTATCACACTTACTTCTAGAAATGAAAAAAAAAAACAGAAATTAAGATCAAAGTTCAATAACAGGAAACGTTATAATCTGTGAAATGAATTTTGCACCCAGAAGTATAAAAATAATCACTTCCATTTATGAGCTTTTACAACAATTGTGCCATGGGCTTTGCATACATGATCTCATTTTAGTTGCATAATGACACAGGGCAGCATGACCTGTTCCCATTTTACACATGAGACCTTTCCATACACAGAGATCAGGAACCACAGTTTAGATTGTCACACTCACAAATGACAAAGTTTGAACTGAATCTTATTAAAGAATGAATCTTCCTCTGTATTGATTCGTTCTTTATTCTGTGGTGTTGTTTTTAAACAATACTTTAATATACTTTTATTGTTTAGTCACTGTAAACATATTGGTTTTTTTCATAGTATTTTCATACATATGTAATGTGCTTTGATGGCAGTGACCATATCTCTCACACTCTCTGTTTCCTTACCCTTCCCCCTTTTCGACTTCCACCTCCCACTTACTTTCATGTACTTTCCTTCTATTACTCCTGAATTCTGCATAGGAAATATCTGTCTTCCTTTCCTAATGACCTCCAATTTCATTCATTTTTCCTATAAATGATAATCCATTCTTCTTTATGGTTAAATAAATTCAGTATGATAAAGAATGCATATTACCTTTTGTCTGTCCATTCATGTATTGATTGATGCCTAACTGATGTTCTTAATTTGACTGTTGTGAAGAGTGCAGAAACAAGAGTGGTCGTTCAGCTCTTCTACGATTCCTTCCTATACATACCCTGAAATCAAATTGCTGTTTATGGCAGATCTGCAGTTTGTCTGTTTGTTTGACAACCTCTATACTGATACCCATAGTGACTGGACTAATTTGTATTTCCACCAACAGTCATTCAGACTAGTGGAATTTCAATTTAGTTTGACTTTCATCTCCCTGATGGCAAAATATGTTGAACTCTTTCATGTACTTACTTTCTATTTGTGCTTTTTCATTAGAAGTGTCTGCTCCATTCATTAATTTTTTTGTTGACAGGGTTATTTTCTCTTTTGACTTTTAATATCTTCAGTTCTTTATATATTCTGGGTATTAATCAGCTGAAATCTTGTAAAAGATTTTCTCGTATTCTGTAGACTGTCTACTCTGTATATTCATTGTTGTTTTCTTTTGTTGTACAGAAGATTTTTGATTTGATGCAATCCTTTTTCCTTTCCTATCCTGAGCTATTCAGATCCATGTCAGAGGGTCAGTCTTAGTGCATCTATTTTAAGTGAAGTGTGAATTTTTTGAGACATCATGGCATTTAAATCTAAACATGTCTGGCTAAGGGCACATAGCATTAACTCTTTTCAAAGTTTGGTTATATACACAAAAACTTTGGCATAGTTATTTGTTGATAGTTTCCATTTTGACCATCCTAAAGATGCTGCTATGAAGATTCATAAATTTGTTATATGTAGATATATAGTTTCATTTCTCTTAGGCATATACCTAGGATTGAAAATATCATACATTCAGAAACTCTATATATAGACCAAAAAATACCTTCTGACCTGATGAGTCCCCTTCCAGCAAAGGAACTTAGTTGGAGGAGGAATAGGGTAAAAAAAAAGAGGTGTGAGGAGGAGGTGGTACAACATATTTGACGTACTAAAGTTGTGAGAATATTTCCTATATAACACAACACCAAGTAAAATGAATATACACAAAGAAAATCTCTGAGGGTTAAAAGAAGAATAAAGCAATTCTGACATAAGTTTCATTTTTAGGATACCATAATGATATTTATTTTAGAAAAATACTAGGTTACATAATAAAAATTCATAGATGGGCATATAATCATATATGATCTTCATCCATTAAATATCAAATTTTAGAGACTTTTAAAATAATTTGGAAATACTTGAAATATATAATCAAGTAGAAAAAGTATAAATGTTTTTTATGTTTGATACCAATTCTCTCTATACGTAAAAATAATAGAATAAAGGAAAAAGTGAGTAAAATGTCACTATCAAACTCACTACATTAATTTGTAATATTTACTTTCTTCTTTATATATATATAATATATATATATGTCATTTAAATTATATGACAAATGTACATAGAATTTTCATATCGCAAAAATTAATTTCAGAGACTGGAGAGAGGGCTGAGTGGTTAAGATCATGCATTGCTGGTCCAGAGGACCTCAGTTAAACTCCCAGAACCCTTAGCTAAGAACCACCTGTAATTCCAGCTTCAGGGGATCTGACATCTCTGACCTCCATGGACTGCAGTATTAATGTGCACATACATAAACACACACAGACAGTCACACACACACACACACACACATGATTAATAATAAATAAAATCTAAAAATAATATTTCTAAACCAGATCCATCAGCAACCAAAAAAATCATTTTATAGTTAAGGTACCATTGTGATACGGTAAAAAATGACTATTTGTTCAAGAAATAATTTTTTATTAATTAGATATCCATATGAGAAACGATCTTGGGTTTTAACTTTTTATACACACTAAGCATCAGTTCCAGATAGATCATATATTGAGATTAAGAAGTCAGAGCAATAAAATACAATGATTTTGTCCAATAGAAACATATGCAGTCTATATTACAACACCTTCATTGACCTATGACTCTTATAGTCTGCCGTTTAAAGTATGCAGTTCTTGGTTTTTATTTTATTTACACAATAGTCTAACAACCACCATGATCATTTCAGGAGCCTCCCATCATTCCCTCTAAACCCAAAGTCATTAGCCCCCACTCTCCCACCCTCCATACCTTTCTTGCCTATGAAAGCATTTATACGAATCTATTTCTAACTCTATAGACTCCTGTTATAGACATTTCATGCAAATAAAATAATTTAAAATGTGAGCTTTTGTGACCTTGTTTTTATATAGCATTTTTTAAAAGTTCATCTATGCAACTGCCTGTGTGAATACAACATAACTTTCTATAACTTAATGTACCTAGTATTTCATTGCATTTTTTTATTAGTTAATGGACATTCTGGTAGTTTCCATTTTTACTATCCTAAATGATGCTGTGTAAACATTTGTTTTGGGAACATACATTTTCATTTCTCTTAGGCATATGACTAAGAGTAAAAGTATCATACCATCTAGAATCTCATTTCTTGAAATTTGCTAAATTGCCAAATCCAGACAATGAGACTACCATTTTCTGTCCACACCACCAATGTAGCATTGTTATGAGTTCTCTATGTCCTAACACATACATGTTGTTGGCTCATTATTCTTTGAATCCTGGTATATAAACAATATGATGACACTCTAGTTTTGATTTCATGCCCCTGATGACTAGCAGTATTGAACATCTTTTCATCTGCTCCCAGAGCATAATCGAATATTCAACAACAGTGGAAAAGAACAGACAGCAAGTACAAGTAGCCTTAGTCATACAGACACAATATTCAAGAAAATGAGCTGATTACAAAAGTATAATTCCCATTTATATATTGCAAATGAAATATTCCATTTATATGGACTGGAAGCAGTGGCAAGCGAATGTGGAGTAATCATAGGATCATGGATGCTGAGAAAGGGATTTGAATAAACCTTTCAAGCAGCTGTCGATACATCTTGAACTGCAGATGACTGTGCGAGGTAGGCATACATGCCATTTTATCAAGTGGCACACCTGAGATCTTGCAACCTACTGAATGCACATCAGACACACCACAATTCTTAAGTATTCTAAAATTATAATATGAGGCGATGAAAGATTTCCTTAGGTCAGACCACCCAGAAATGATAGCAATAAAAATTTAATGATATATAAGGTAAGTATTTTCAAGGAAATAAGGATTACCTGGACAAGAGTGTGATATAGACTTTTCTAAGTGGTTTTATCCATCATTTTTAGTCGATTTGGTTGAATTTAAATTATTTCCATATTATGGCAGTTTTGATAGCTAAATTGCTCTCATGATTTGAAATCTCCAGATATACTTCATGGCAGGAAGAAAATAATTGCTATAATGAGTAAAATAGGACTCATTCTGCCTTGAGCTTAGAAAGATAAGAGAGTATTTAATGGGGCTTTTCCTTTAACTTTAAAAGCACCCTGCATGGAAGAACTTTCTCTCCGTGTGATTTAATGATCCAGGAAGATTTTCCATGAATGACAAACTAGTGTGATGAATACAGCTTAGGAAGGAAGCAGAAAGAGTCAGCCGGCTATATGGTTCCATGTTCTGCAGTGCAAATATTTACTCCTACATCTTAGAATCCATAAATTTTAAGCAGGGCTTGAAAGAAAGATTCCTTTGCAAATGGTTTTTTTTTTTTTTTTTTTTTTGCAGAAGGGCTTTTATGGGAAATGGGTAAATGCCTGGGGAAGCAGGATAGACCTGAGTAAAAAGATGCAGCAATGGCCAGGGCTAGCCTCAGCTTTCTCTCATGTCCCCTCTGGAGCAGGAATCAACTACAGAATTGCCCCTGTCTAGAAGCAGGAAGGAGTGCCATTGTGAACTCTTACCTCAGTTAATCTTGCAAGTCTGGCACAGGGAAAGAGTGACAAAAATTCTCTATTTAGTAAACCTATTCACATCCTTCTGAACCCTCTTCTTAAAACCTTGTTGTTGTTATTATTATTATTACCTTGTTGTTGTTATTATTATTATTACTATTATTACATTCTCTTTGTATATATTTTCCAATTTTAGTAAATCTGCTAAGCTGGTTTAGTCAGTCTTTGTCTTTCCAGTTTTCTCCTGTATTTTATTAGTGTTGGTTAATTATGCAAATTGATGGGTTTTACTATGACAATTACATACATATATATTGTATATTTAGCTTGCATTCGCCCCTCATTAATCTCTGTCTTCACTGCACCTCCCAATGTTAATTTTTCTCTTCCCAAAGACCCTTCTTTTTGCTTTAAAACCACACACACACACACACACACACACACACAAAACGCAAGCACACAAGGAGAGAGGGACTTAGTATAGAGTCCAAATATTTAAAAAGCATATGATATTTATGTTTCTGACTTCCATTCACTTTCCAACAATTGGCATAATTTTGCTATGCTTTACAGCTGAATAAAACTCTGTTGTTTACATAAACAACTATATATATATATATATATATATATATATATAATTTTCTTTATCTGTTCATCTGTTGATAGTCAGGTTAATTCCATGATTTAACTACTGTGAAAAGTGCTATAATAGGCACAGAAGTATGTCCATGTAATATGCCGACATATATTCTTTTGGGTATACACTTAGGAGTGGCTAGAAAATATGATAGTACTATTTTTGGATTTTGAGGAACTTCCATACTGATTCCCATAGTGGCTGCATTCTTACCAGGGTTACTAGGCTATAAGAGTTCCTTTCAAAATGGCCTGTCCCTGATACCTGGACACTCTCAAAACAGGATCAGGTTTTTACACTTTGACCATCTACCAGATGTGTCTAATCACCCAGCCTTCAACAAGAATCCTGCTAAGTTATTTAAAGAGAATTGTCCCTAAGTGCTGGTGTTTTCCTTAGGATTTTCTACCTAATGTCCTTATGCTGCCTCTTTGGCTATACATTTGTATTTTACATTTGACTCAGAATTCAGTTTTATTTCTTTCCTCTATTATGAAACTCTTTTGTAGTTTCCTCTTCGCATACCTCTATGGTCTTATGGTTCTGAATCAATTCTTACTTTTCTTTAACAAGTATTTCATAAATAAATTTTTTCCCTTCTGATCTTTTCTTTCTTTCTTTCTTTCTTTTTATTTCATTCATTCTTCTCCCTTTCTTCTTTCTTTTCTTTTTATCCCTCCTTTTCTTGAGGTGTAAGGATTGAATCCAGGACTCATTACATAGAAAGCAGACACTCTAAAACTGAGCTATATTTGTAGCCCAATATATTTTTCTTGAATGGGGGGTCAAGGTGTAAACACTGAAGAGAAGGGATAATAATGAATCCTGAATAGAGTTTGCTCTCAAAAGCTAGAAAATAGGGACAGAAACCAGATAAGACAACACAGGATATGCAAGTGACATTTTGGAATCTTCCAGAAGGGTGAATTTCAGAGTCTTCAACTTACTCTTCCTTGCCTACCCATTGCAAATTTTTACCTGACTTTTTGTTTGAGGACTTACTTACAGCCTATCACTTTGGCATTTGTATCATTACTTTAAAATCATCAAATCAAAGCTTCTTTTTACAAAAAATTGATACTGTTACAGAGTTCCACAATTGGTCAAACATAAAGAATAAGTGTGTTTGAGAGCCCCCATCCTAAGCAACACATCTATAATGGAAATTCTATATCTAAGGCTTATTCCTGCAACAGAGCAGAAGAGGGGTAGGGAAGATATTAATACAGCTCTCAGCTTTCACCAGTGAAGCTTTCTCATGCAACAGAAGACAATTCATACAAAAAGTCACAACTGGCCAAAATGTAGCTAATATGAGACTGAAGGGATATATGTATCCCTCTCTGGATAGGACTACTACATTAAACTTCTGACATCCAGGGCTTGGGGACCACTGTGAAAGATGGGGTGGAAAGATTTTAAGAGCCAGGGGTGGTAGATGATCAAAAACAGAGTTTTCCAAGCTTCTGGGAACTTGCTCATATGAATTTACAGCCATGGTAACAGCATACATAAGACCCATGCAAACTCAAATCAGACAACAACCCAGAACAAAACAGAGGAAGTGGGCAAAAAATTCCAACCTTTGCTGAGGAACTATTAGCAGCTGATCACGGCTGAATGAGGGAGAACTGATCTTCTATAGGGATTGACACTAGATAGGCTGACCAGGCTCCAGTGAACGAACTCACACTAAGGGGACATCTAGGGACAAAATCTTGACTCAATAGGCCTTAATGTATATAAGAGAATCCATGAAATCTGGTGGGGGGACGATGGGAAATGCTGATTTGGGGGCCGTATAAAGATGTATTATATGAATTGCATAAAATTCAATAAAAAGTATTTATTGAAAAAAATAAAATAACCTAATTAATATTTTTTCTTTAAATTCACAAAACGTTTCTTAAATTATACTCTCAGAAGCAATAATGTAAACCCAATTGTACGTTTAGGTTGTTGCCTTATACAAAGACCTGTATAGCTGAGTCTCTCTCCAATCACCAGTATAACAGGTTTTTACTTGAGTAGCACTAGGTTAAAGTAGAATGCAGATATGTAGAATAACATATCTACATCAAAAGGTGGTCCTTATTATGCAAATTTCATCCATGAAAACTCAATGATTGTACTAAGAGCATTTGCAAGTGCTTACTTTTATATAAGCATATAGATGTATTATCTATACAAGTATAATATGTGTATATCCATACATATGCCTTCTTTCAAGGGAAATCATTACAATATATTGGAGGTCTCAGCACTCAGGGCCAGCAGGAGGGGACAGAAGAGAACTCTGCCATGCGGTGTGGGGAGGGGCGAGTAGAGGTAGAGTTAAGACACAAACTCTGGGAGTTGGACGGGAAGCAGGCCAACTCGTGTGGTACTGCAAACTCACTTATTGAATAGGTGCAAAAGCTCTTACAGGTCTGGATAGCCAATGACCTTATGGGGTGGGGTCTTGAATACAGCCAATAGTAAGTTTCTCTCCAGGTCGGCAGCTTCTTTCCAGGTGCTGGTCCCACGACTAGCTAGAGCAGAATGCCACGCCCACAGGAGCCATTCCTCTTTTCCTCCTAGCAGATGGCCTGGCTAGGCCCATCCTGCATTATGCCCAACAACCATATATCATCATAGTTAAGTAAATCTCTTGTATATAGCAAGGTTCTCAGTATACTAGAAAGGTAAATTTTAAAACTTGAGGGGAGTAGACCTTGGGTCCTGATCATACCCCTGTTTAGATCTGATAGATAACAGGGTGTGACTATTAGAGTCAATATGAATAAGAGCATTTGAGAAGTGAGCAGGATGACAAGGAGAGTTTTAAAACTCAACGTGGCTACGTACTAAATGTCAGTGATTAAGACACACTGGTATTAGTAGAAACAAAGATGTATAAATCAAAGGAGCAGAAGAGAAAATGCACAAAGATAGTCAGTTGGCTTATGAGAAAAATCACCAAAGCAATTGAATGGTGCAAGGAATATATTTGTAGCAAGGATGCTAGAGCAACTGAAAAGTCTTATGAAATATGAAAAAAATTAACCTTACCACTACATGATACTAAACACTAGACACCTCAAAATCTATCACTATTTCCAGTGTAAAACAGAATTACAAGATCTGTAGAATGAAACAGAGAAAACTTTAACTTTTGCTAAGCAAAGATTTCTTTTTAATGGCTTCCAATATAAAATGGATGAACTATTAGAGGAAAAGCAAGCAAACATGGTAACATTTTAAAAAGCTCTTTAAAAGACATAATTAAGAAAACAATCCACAGATTATATATATATATATATATATATATATATATATACACATTAGACAAAGGGCTTGTATCTAGAAAGTGTAAAAGACAAATCAATAAGAAGACACACAACCTAATAAAATATGGGCAAACTTCCTAATAGAAGCTTCACTTTAAAAGATATGCAAATGAAAATAAACTCATGAAAAGATGTTCAATATCATTAGTCACTCGGGAAATGCAAACGAAAACCACAAAGAGATACCAACACACTGCAGAGTATCTTGATTTAACTTTGGAGGCCTTCTGCCTGTATTTCAACAGCAGTTCTTTTCAAATTTCAAGGGCAAATGTAAGCCAGAGTCATTAACAACCCAACCCAACAGGGAAGGGGCATACATAACTTCATTATGCCAATTTAAGAAAATGATAATTCTGCTGATACTATTTTTCATCTTTCATAATGAACTCAGAAGGCACAGGATGCTCAGTTTTGAGTGTCATTTCAGGCTGGGATAATGGGCTCCCCTGGGTCTTGCCTCAGTGATGCTGCCTCACTCAAAGGAAACAAATGACACCAACTTGCATTCCTGGCCGTCACATCCAAGACTGAAGATGCTTTTACGCAGATGCTTCTGGAAATGGGAGCATTTATGTGCAGCTGATAGAATAATTGTCTCGAAGAAGTAGGATATTTAGATGTTGGGTTGTGAGGCTAGGAGGAGAAGAGGATGAAGGATATCATTAAATAAATGTCCTGTTTCTGCTGTTGCGATGGAGACATCATCCCAGCTGTCACTAGTCACCATTAAATGAGAGTGCATTTCTTATGCTTCATTTACCAGGCTTTCAGGACTGGCTGGGTTCAAGTCTGGCCAGGTTTATAGACTGTTTAAAGTCTCTAAACCAGAGTTCATAATAAATCCCACCACAAAGCCAGGGCCAGGAGGGAAGGGAGCCCGGTTATTGCAGGGCTGTGTGAAGGGATAAAGGGATCAATACCACAGGAAGGAACTCGGAAAGGAAAGAAGAAACGCAGACGTTTTTCTGGGGCTTAATCTGCATGGATTTTCCTGTGTCTGTGTGAGTCTTCCTAACTGCACACAAATCACCATCATCACACTGGTAGTCATCATTAAGAAAAACCAAAAATGAATATAAATGGTGAAAGGGGGGTTGTCCCAGGCAAGCTCGAGCAGGAAGTACAAGGGTCAATGTCGAATCCTCACACTGTGTTACAGCCTTTCGAGTTTGGAGGAGCACAAGACAGTCCCTGACTTATGGCAATTTGAATTGTACCTTTTGACTTTTTATTTAAAATTAAGTCCTTATTCTTAATTAATTAATTAGGGGGCATGTGCGAAAACAGAAGTGTGCAGGTCAGAGAATAACTTACAGGAGTCAGTGCTCTTCTTCTATGTGAGTCCTATTACAAGCTTGACAGTAATACCTTTTGCCCACTAAGCCACCTCGTCAGTCCATCTTTGTGACTTTTGGATAGAGGAAAAACAGTATATATCAGGAGTAACTCGAGAGTTGAAATTTGACTCTTAAATTTTGATATGCAGTATGATATGATATCCCCTGTATTGGTAAGACACATTGAGCCACAGCTCCCAGCCAGGTGATCATGACAAGAAAGAGCTGATACCATACCGAGCAGTATACAGTGTTCAATAAGTTTCGAGAAATTTCAAACCCTTTATTAGAAAAGCAGCTTTGTGTCATTATGATTATTCCTAACTATAGCATAATGGAAGTATTCTGAGATTACATTCAGAAAGTTAGATGTATTAAATGTAATGAATGCAATATATAAAATTTTCAGGGTACAAGGATCCTAACCAGACATTAAAAGTAGAGGGTCACCTAATTCCCAGTCAAGATAACAGAGTTAGGGCAATGTGCTCCTTTCTTCACAGTGTTTGCTGTTGAACATGTATGTACCAATTGTGAGAGATAGAGAACTGTGTATACCAAGGAGTTGACCTCACTTCGAATGGCCATCTAGTGAGGAAAAACCATTTCAACTTGTTCCATCTTGTCTGTCTGATGGTATAGATACCAACAGCAATAAAAATGCAGTCTGAAAGCGGGGAATTTCAAGATGCTTATTATTAGTGTGGGGAGATCCTGTCCAAGTCTGTGAAACAGAGAGAAGGCAGAAGCACAGTGACAAACTACAGTGTCTCCGGGACCTTGGCAAAGCCAGGCACAGGAGATTGTCCAAATCAAGTCTACAGTGGAAGTGAGCCCCTGTCGACAAAGCTGTGCATAAGGAACAGATAGAGCATGGAACGCCGTGAAGAGAGGATGAGGAGGTATTCTGGAGTCAGACAACGGACAGACCATGACCAGCTCTACTTCCTAAAGCAGTTTCGAGTTCATGCTGGAGACAATGGAAAACACAGGTTTAAGTTATTAATGTTTCTTGCATGTGTTACAGAGGGCTCTTAACAATATTAGACTACGTTGAAGGGAAGCAAAGATAATGGCAGAAAGATAAAGAAGAGGGATCCAGCATTCTGGATAAGAAATGCCAGTGGGCTGACCTACTGAAGAGACAGACAGGGACATCACAAATCTGAAAAGGTCAGGGAGGCAACACTGGCCTGGATCTGTGATGAGATGACAGGTTACTGCATTGCCCTGTGTTAACTTTGACTGATAAGGTTGTATTTCAGTCCCAGCTCACTCATACTCATAGGGAATCCAAAACTTCCTGCCAGGGTCTCTAGTCTCTGCTTCATTGCTGTAGCAAAACTGTCTGTGGCTGAGCAATAGATAAAGAAAAGAAGTTTGTCTTGATTTGGGATGTTCAGGAGCTTTATATCTGCATGCCTCTTCTGAGGTCATCCTAGTGGATGGCAACACAGTGACGGGTCTCTGGGACTGATCACAAGACTATTCAGGAAGTCTTGTTCTTGTATAACAACCAGTTCCTATAGGAACTAACTCATGACCCATGAGAATCACAATAATATTTTCTGAGGGCAATTTTCCAAGAGCCTACTTCCCAAAAAGTCTGTTAAAAGATATGCAGCCGTCTCCTCTAAGTTAGTTACAGAATATTTTCCTCATTCACAATCTTAATTCTACTCTCTATCCCTCACCCCCATTCTCACCTTCTTAGCTCTGGCAATCATTAATTTATCTTCTGAATATATAGATTTTCTTATTCTAGAAACCCCACGTAAACAAAATTATACCACTTGTGGCCTTTTGGATCTAGCGTACATTATGCTCCTAAGTGTCATCCTTGTGGCAGTGTCAGGACTCGATTCCTTTTTAGAGCCCCACATTATCCCATCATTGGGATTTGTTCATTAATCAGTCACACTTCAGATTGTTTATGCTTTGTGGCTACTGTGTATAATTCTGCCATGAACGCGCATGTGAAACATAAGCTTTTTGTGCGATGCAAAGTTTTAACTTTCTAGATGTCTAGAAGTGGAAATTCTTGGTTACACTGGAGTAAACCTGATGAAATATCAGGGAAAATATGGACTTTAAGCCATTCTCTCTCTCTCTCTCTCTCTCTCTCTCTCTCTCTCTGTCTGCCAAGTTCAGCTGACATGTTTATGATTAGAATGCTGACACAGCTAGCTAGAACCACTTGCTTTGTGTCTTGAAGAAACTTCCTAAATTCTGTTTGTCTCAAAGTCTTCTGCAATGACTTTTAGACACAGACTTCTTTCAGCTTTTTTCTCCTTCCTAAATTCATAATAGTTTGCCTGATTTTAAGATTTTGCTGATAGCCAATTAATCTGTAAGTTCCTCCTTCTCACTGTAACCCAATTCCTAAGGTATAAAAAATATGTACTACTTTTAGGGGTCCAAAGTTTGAGGTTGGATATACTAAACCATGCTGCATCCTAAATAAAATACCTGCTTCCTCTGTATTGCTGGTGCCCTGCCTGATCTTTACCACAACAGCGTGATGACGGTCAAATTTCACATTTCAAAGCACCGGGAAAGTTATCTCCCAAAATTTACTGTCCATCTTGAATTTCAATGAGTATTGCATGAGTATTGCATATTACCTTCTCCATATTTTCGTCAGCAGTTCTTCCTGGTTGTTTTAATTGCAGCCCAGAGAGCCTGTGTGTATGATGTGCCTTAGCTTGCACTTCCCCAAGGATGAATGAGCATTTTCTCATTAATCAGTTACACTTCCTTATCGACTGTGTTCACTCTTTGAATAGGTGTCTATCCAAATTTTTTTCTGAATTTAATTGGGCTTATTTATCTTATTTATTATAGAGCTATAAATAAGAGTCTGACACATTTTTATTGGATGGTTCATGTTGGCTAGACCTCATGTCACAAGCTGTGGACCAAAGATGAAAATATCAACACATTCTTGCTTTCACAAATTTATATTCTAGTGGAGGTACAAATGACAAAAAGTAAACCCATAAATGAACAAGAAAAATGAGAATCATAAAGAACAGGAGAATAAACGGGAGACATATCAGTGTGGTAGGAAGAACATGACTTAAAAGGCCAAAGGAGAGTGCTCTTTGTGTTTAGATTTAAAACAGGCAGAAGCGGCCAGAGAATCATAAGCTTTCTATTGAAAATATGCACCAGCATTTACTGTTTTACAGAAATACAGCCTGTCCTCCAGAATAGAGTCACAGTCAAAACCGCCTCTTTAGCTTCGTGGTGCAGTTGATGGCATTTCTGCTCAGTTTTTCCTGAAAGCCACAGTTCTATGAGCTATCACATTTTCCCATACTGTTTTAATAGCTATTCAGTTACTTTAATTTTGTATGGATATATTTTGAAAAATAATTTATACCTTTTGAATTCAATGCCCATACCCTGCTTCTCACAGTTGATTAGCTTATGCATCTATTTATTAAGTACATCAAGTTCAAAGCTTGTCTTTACCAGTTTATAATAATGAGGTCAAATGGCAAGGGGTAAATAAATTTTCCTCTTTGTTAAGAAAATAGATGTCAAAGGAAAAAAATCTGGCATTCAACAATGTCAGTAGTAAAGTTCAGTATTCCCAGTATTGAACTTCCTTTGAAGTCATTTTTAAAGCGAATCCATAAAATATGAGGTGACCATTTTCCTATTTGCAAACAATGCATAAAACATAAAGTAACAGGCACAATATTCACATTTTAAAAATCCAATTTGGAAAGTAGTGCTCTTTTGCTTGTTCTGAAGCCAGCTGCCAGAGGATATGAATAACAAGATCAGAAAAATCCAATAAAAGCCAAGTGTTCTTGTGGGTAATTTCCCCTTCATTTGGGTGCAGTTCCACTTAGATGAAGGACAGATACCTGAAACCACTGCATGTATTTCACTGGAGTTTAAGCCAAATAAAAATGACCCTGTGTTCAGAAATCCAATCTAATGCAGCTTGACCTATTCAACTGAGTGCCCAGCAATGCCTTATTGTAAAAGTGGATGCTTCTGCTAAATTGATTAAGAGCAGAGACTTAAATCTAAAAGTCAACACGATGTTTTCGGAATAACTAAACTATGAAAGTTCTATCTATTGTTTACTACCAGACCATGATATTTTGCTCCCATGTATTAAATGCTATTTGTGGAGACAACAATGAGTAAAAGAGAAACAAAAGAGAACAAAAAGCCTGCTCTTAATATTGATGTTTAGCGGCAGAGACTGATGATAAGCAGATAAATGACAGAACTGTGGGATATACTAAATGGTGCAGGAACAAATAGTTGCATAGCAGAAGGACTTACGAGAAAGGTGATTGGAAAAGGTCTCTATGTGACTGTAAAATATCCCACCTGAGACTTTAAGTCTAGGCAGGAAAGCACATCACACTTACTTTGGGTCCTATGTGTGGAATGTTTTAACTATGTTACTATTCAAGAATGAAACCCAGCTTGAGCGGGTCTTCGCTGCTATTCAACCTCCACCGTTATGACCATGCGTGCTGAAATAAGCTTTTTATCAATTATAAGTGGAAAAATATTAGTATATTTTAACCTTGTCTGCAATTTATTATTCCTAATGTTAAAATCAAATATATAGTCGCCAAAGCTATCTCATTCTGATGCTTAAATGATTTGCTTGTCTACTACCCACGCTAGTCAGATAATGCCTCACTATTGCTGCATAACAAACCACTCCAAAACAGGCATTCAGCTCTTAATTCCCATCCATGTGACTGTTACGATGATGGGTTTAAAAGCTCTCAACTCAAAGCTGTGCAGTGAGTAACATAACACACTCACAAACAGTGTTGTATACCAGTTTCCTACAATGGAAACTTCCATCGACAGAATGCTTTAAGAAATGATGAAACATTCCCTCTTGCAGGAAGTAAACAACTGAATCGCTTCAGGAAATGCCTGGAACTGATCAGATTCACTAGGCCCCTCCTTCCTCAAGACTGCAGAGACGCACTGCGATACGCTTAGTTGCCTAGAAGACTGGCATACTAGTCAAACTGCCTAGGAGAAGCTGACCGCGCAGAGCTCCATGGAAGTGAACAGGCCAAGTGAGCTACCTTGAAGGGAGCTACCTTGAGCTGCCTGCAGAGTGTGAAGCGCTCCAGGTTCTGCGCGCTCCAAGTTTCCTGCTTTCATGAGCTGTCACTCGTGCTGGGTTGGGCTTTTGGTGTCTGTAAGTCATTTCTTCCCCTGTAAGTAACCTGTCAACCATGTTCCTATAAGGAACCCCAATAAAACCCGTTGATTCACCAAGTTAGAATGGTGATAGCTTTACTTCTGTCTATCCCTGCTCCCTGTCTGGCATGAGTAGACTTTGCTCACATGTCCCAAGGAATATGTCCCACACAACATAATCACGTCTACATACAAACTCTCCTGCACACAAACTCATGTACATACATTTTAACCACATATTTACTGGAGGATTTGGTTTTCTGTTTGTAGAAAACATCATTGGAACTCTGTTGGAATTCACTTGGTGTTAGATGGTGGCTTGCTCCAGCGAATCCGCTGGGAGCCACTACCCTAGGCAGGCCTCTGGGAGCTATTACCCCCGAGGCAGGAAACCATATCCCTTGCCCTTTCATTTCTCGATAATCAACAAACTGCGGCTGCACCTGGCTGATAAACTTTCCCTTTTGCTCAGACCATTTCACGGGGTGTTTATCAACAACCCCCACCCCGACCCCAACCCACTTCCTTGTTCATCTCCTTCCGGGTAGGCACTCTCATGCTTGTCCTGGTCCCTTTAAAGACCGACTCTAGACTCCATCTTGCTGCCAGCAGCTCTTTCTGATCTTGAGCTCCAGCCCCAGGGCAAACCCCAATACAGTTGGTGGCTACGTGAGAGCCTTTTGCCCAGACTTTTCAGTCACTCAGCCCTTACATTTGGTATCCACCGTCCTGCAATCCTTAACAGATTCTAATTCTAAGAACCTGCAGTCCTGAGTATGAAAGTTTTGTCAGCCTCAAGGTCCCTATTGAATCCATGCATGGATTTGGCTACAAGGGCTCTGGTGTTAAAATACCTGGGAGCTGCCCTCAGCCAATCATCGTGGGCAGCTGACGGAAAACACCCTCAACCTAACACGTGGTTCATTCTGAGTTCTACAGCCCTAGTCACTCATGGTGGTACTCTGTTTATCAGCAAACCTTCTATTCACTGTCTCTTCTTTTTTTTCTATCATTTCTCTGACCCGTGGGGTTTTGCTAGATCTTCTCCACACTAATGAGCAGTTGTTTACTTTAGAATTCTCTTCTCTGGTTGTGCATAAGTTTCCTCTGAGATGAGACATTTCAACTTGGAAGGAAGCTCACTAAGGAGAGGATATTAACATAGTAGAATGAGCTAAGGGAGTATAAAACAACAGATCGCCCAAAGAGGATATCCTGTAGGGAACCTCCTTAAACTATGGAAGTCCCTGAAACTGACAAGAGTTAATAGACCCCTCCTTTCTCAAGCAGTAAGGAATGATGAGAAAGGCTGGATCATGAAGTTGCCTGCAAGAAGGACAAACCAATCTGTCTCAAAAAGACAATTTCCAAACTATTGAGTTTCCTGCAGGTTGTACAGTGTGCTGCAGATTTCTACCTTACATGACCTGTCACCCATGCTGGGGTAGGCTTTGGTGATCCAGCTGTCTTTGAGTCATTTCTTCTCCTGTATGTATCTCCTCACCCATATTCCTGTAACTGCAATAAAACCTATTAGTTCACCTATTTGGACTTTGGCAGTATCCTTACTTTAGTCTCTCATTGGTTCCCTATCCTGAGTGAACAGACAGTTTACATCTCCGAGGAAGAGTGTTACTCAACACAGGGCTTGCTTCTTGGTGGCTCAAATGAAGATCATGAAATAAACTGAAACCACCCAAATGTTGTCAGGATTTATTAGAGGCAGAAATATCAGCCCAAAGTCAAAATGCCTTAAGGCAACTAGAATTTGACTTGATATCTGTCTTTGTGCTTCTTAATCTATGCTTAGTTTCTTTATGAAATGGAAGTTTCCATCTCCATAAAACACATCATAGACCTTATCAAACAAGGCACATCAAGTAAACTTATGTCATTTCAGAAAGCTTATGCATCTCCAGCTGAAGGGATTTTGTAAACAGACCATTATTTACCTGCAGCTGATAAAGCCAGGCACTTGCTTCTAGAATCAGATCATTTTTTTCTCAACACTATTATTTCCACATTTAGTGAAAGTTTATTTCATGAAAGATACTATTCTGCTTTCTTGAGATTAAACATTAGATTTTGGGCTGCTCCTGCTTTTTAAGGACTCATAAGCCCGTTAGTGTAGGACCTTCATTTTTCTTAAAAGACAGGACCCTCACTTTAGCCATTAAAACCTCCTTGTCAGCTCACCTCTCCCTAACTGAAAAGTCCCAAAAGTCATAAGGGCTATGTCAGCATCTCCTGTCACAAGAGCCATGTCAACAACTCGTGGTATGTGAGATAATGTCTGGGATAATAACAGAAAAAGCCCCTTTCTTGTAAAAATAGACTTCTGGTTAAAACATTTGTCCAGTCAACATTTTGTAATGTGTCACAATGCTTGTGGCATAAGGTTGGACTATGTAAAAGTTGTGTTTTTGTAACCCTGGTCTGTGCCAATCTATACCCTGTATGTCAATATATGATAATCTTGTGGTTTTTTGCTGTAAAAGCTTGGTCCGAGCGGGTCTGGGGGGGCTTGGCATTCCGAGACCAAGTCACCCACTTGCGCAAGTGAAATAAACCTCTTGCTGTTTGCATCTGACGGTCTGGATTCTTGGGACTGACACTCAGGCAGCCTGAAGGGGTTCGAGTCCCCTAGGCTGTGAGTGGGAGTGGGGTGAGGCTCCCCGAGATTGGGCTCTCAGGCAGCCTAAAGGGGTTTGAGTCCCCTAGGCTGAGAGTGAGAACCAACATTAGGACTCATAAATTTGAGATATAATGAAAGCTCTACTACACTATAGACTACAGCAGATGCTCTATTGGAGCAATAAACTTCTTTGCAAGCACCCACCTCACTACTGAATGGGAATCGCTAATGGAATCCTCTCAGATAAATGATGAGATTAAAGAGTGTAATACAGGGAAAGGAATTCTAAAATATATATAAACTATAATAAACTATACTTTAAAGCTAAAATTATATAGTTTAGTATTCCTTATTTGTCTTTTTATCAACCAAAGAAAATGTTAAGACAGCTGTGTCATTGATGTGTCCAAGGAAAAATTTTACCCTGAAATTTGAATCATGGATATTTTCTGCAGGATCAGGAAGTCACTGTCTAGGTGTGCTAGGAAACACAGGGGGATAAAGAAGAAACACTTCTCAGCCTGGCACAAGCTCTGTATAGAATGCCAAGGGAGGCTTGTCAGGAGTAACTAGTAGTACCCCTGGTCTTTCATTCCTGAACTCATAAGATAGCACTGCTCTGGAGCAAGGAATATGCATGGCTGACACAGCTGACACCGTATATGAGGGCCAGTCCCATGCCAGGGGGTCATGCAGCTGAGCAGGGGCAGAGGGCAGCCTAGCCCATGACCGGCACATCTGGACTTTTGTGTTTTCCTATGCAGATGGGAAATAATGATGATTCTGTCCTTGCAGACAATAAAAACAAAGAAAGAAGCAAACAAAAAAACATGAGATCTTGACTGCCATATCACAAATGATATGCACAGGAAAACCCTAGAACTGGAGGTACAGACAGTTGTTAGGTGCAATGTGACTGCTGGGAATTGAACCTGGGTCCTTTCCAAGAGTAGTCAGTGATTTTAACCTCTGAGCCATCTCTACAGCAATCCCCCTCTCCCCGGACCCTATATAGGTATTTATAACACTTCTTTTTTTATCTCAGCTATTGTATCTATTGTTTTCCTTTTTTCATTATTTTTAGAATCATTGAACAAAGTATTTGTGTAACACTGAGAAAGATTAATTGAGGAACTCCACATAGTAATGGTCACATTGGGAGTCCTTTATAAATAGCCTGCAATCAGAGAGGGGCCTAACGCCCAAAAGACTTCTTGACTTTGGGAAGAACTGCAGCAGGGTTTATAAAGCAAAAAAAACATAATTACATCATGCCAGGGGCAAAGTCAAAATCCATAGTTACATTAGATACCATACTTAACCCAGACCAGGAACAGGTCAGTTAAAGAGGTTTTCAGCTAAAAATTTTTTGATAAGGAAAAACAAAAATTTCTCAGAATTGTAGAAACAATGGGCTCCATGGAGATGCAGGCATATCTGGGATGGAGGACAGGATGTGCTATCTGCAAATACTACCTCACGACTTGTAAGTTTCCCAGTATTGTAAAAGCAGTGTAATTCCTGAAACTACCTGCATGAGATACTTTGCCTGGCTGAGTGTAGTGGGAATGCCTCGGGGGAGGGGGCAGAGTAATAAAGTAAAAGTCAGCTATAACAAAATGTAGTTAGTTTTGTTATTTACATTTTGTTCTAGGTTGAACCACTGGCTCTCATGCTCAAAATCATACAAAGAAGTGTATTGTAGTCAGGACAGTGTTGATGAGTCTACTTCACAATGGAATCAGCAATTCTCAATACTATCTAAAACTATAGTCTTCATTTCAACTTCTCCCCTGACAATTTAACCAACAAGGAAAAAAATGTAAGCTTGTACAGACACTGATCTTTCTGCTAGACTAGAATCCTTTCAACATTTTTACAGATTACCCTGTTACCCACATCTCCTTAATTTATTCAGGTCCCTCAGGCCTCAGTCTCTAGCAATCACCATTTAACTTCCCAGAACTTGAAGGTAAGACCTGGTTGCTGAAGATGCAACATACTTGGGACAAGGGGCTTGGAGCAATTGATCTGGAATTGACCTGAAATCCTCCTCCTTGAAGAGTAGTTCTCATAGTATCAGAAGATATTATGCAAGCTGCCAAGGGAGAAAATCAATCAATGCCCCTACCCACCTATAAAACTTAATAAACACAGCAATGACTGATCTAGCAAACTATCTCTATTGGTGCAGTAGGGGCTTTTTTATCTTGGTGGTCATCAACAGCTTTCTAATTGAATTTAAGGCCCAATCGCTGGGAGGGAACTCATGTATGGTACTATAAACATAGCCAAATACACATTGCTAGAGAGGTCACAGATCCTAGAAAAAAAAATCTACTTTTGTTACATCTCCAGATAAAACATAATTTCTTACCTCATTCTAAATATGTACCTAACATTTACTGACAAGTGTTCCTCTTATCACTTATCAAAAAATCTTGTTGCTATAGATGGAGACTATTATAGAGTTCCACAACTGATAAAATGCAGAGTAAGAGTCTGTGAGACGCACAGCCCAAACTGACACATCTGCAATGCAGCTGCTACATCTATAGTTCCAGAAAAGGAGCAGAACAGGGGGCTGACCATATGGTAATGTATCTCTCAACACTCACAAGCAAAGCTTCTTCATTCAACAGATGATGATTAACCCAGAAATTTGAAGTTGGCCAAAGTCCAGAAAATAAAAGATTGCAGAGTGCTAGGTAAGACACCTAGACCAAACTTCTGTCACCTACAGTTCAGAGAGCTGAGAGAGCGGGGGGGGGGCATGACTCAAAGTCAGGGAGTAGGGGTAGATGGCCACAAGGAAACAGAGTTTTCCAGGGATCTGGAAACTTGTTCGTTTGAAATTACAGCAATGAAGATAGCATGCACACAACCCATGCAAGCTCAACCCAGATATAAATCCAACAGAGACTTGAGTAAAAGGGTAAGAAGCTCCAATGGTGGCTGAGAAATTATTGGCAACCGATGACTACTTGGGGAGGGACAGTTGGTTTTCTTTAAGGGATCTGCGATAAATAGGTTGCTCAGACTCCAGTGGATGAGCTTACACTGAGGGACATTGGGGGGGACATACACATGCCTTGATAGGCCTTAACATATATGATAGAATGTGTGAAATCAAGTGTGGGGGGCTATGAGTGGGTGCAGAAAGGGGAAGTGGTCTAAAGATAATCGAGTTATATGAAATTCACAAAAACTCAGTAAAACGGAAAGCAAAAACAAATGACAGCAGGTTTGGTTGTCATTCTATGCCAGACATATTTCACCTAGTAAAATGCCCAAATGCCCCTCCTCCACGTCATCCGTATTGTTGCAACCGACAGGATTTGATTCTTTTAAAGACTGAATTATTTTCTATTCTGTCTGCATAGCACAGTACCCTCATTCACACGCCCACTGAGGCACCCTTAGATTGATTCCCTATAGCTCTAGCTTCCTTCTGCTTCTGTGATAAAACACTCTGACCAAAAACGCAACTTGAAGAAGAATGGCTTTATTTGACTTCACATTTCCATGTCTAACCCACCACTAAGGAAAGTCTTGTCAGGAATTCAAGCAGGACCTGAAGCAGAGATCACCGGAGAAACGTTGCTTGCAGGCTGGCTGACTCTCCTGTTCCCTCACAGGCTCACGTTCAGCTAGACTTCTTAGGGTCCAGATCCACGTGCCGAGGACTGGTGCCAACCGTGGTGGACTGGGCCCCTCCCCATCAATCATCAGTGCCCCAGCCCCAGCCCAATCTGATAAGGGAAATCTCTCGATGAAGACTCCCTAACATAACTCTAGGTTGTGTCAGGTAGATAGCTGAAGCTAATTAGAACATCTCTCTTGGCTACTGTAAGTAGTACCGTAGTGGACATGGGAATGCACATATCTCTTCAGCATACAGATTTCATTTCTTTTGGATATTTTCCCAGTAATGGAGATGCTGGATCATATATTGTTTCTTTTTTGTAATTGTTAAAGGAAACTCCTTACAGTTTTCTATCCAGGATGTACAAATTTACCTTTTCACGACAGTATCTTTTCTTCACATCCATCCTAACATTTCTTGTCTTTTTCATCTTGTTTATTGTAGTCATTTTGTATTTTGAATTAATATTTCATGTAGTTTTAACATGTTTTTCTAATGATGAGCGATAAATACTTTTTCCTATAACTGTTGGCCATTTGTGTATCTTCTTATGAAAAAAAAAAATGTCTTTTCAGGTTCTTTCCTCAGTCTTTAATCAGGTTGTTTCCTTATTGACTGATTGCATTGCTTATGTACTGAATATATTAATCTTTTATCAGATATGTGGTTTGCACATATTTTCTCTCTTTATTAAGTTGTCATTCCACTCCATTGTATATTTAACTGTCCAGAAGCTTCAATATAATTTCATACAGCTATTTTACTTTAATTTCCTGTGCTTTGGAGTCATATAAAAGAATGATTTGCCCAAGCTAATATCGTGGAGAATTTCCTGTGCTTTCTTCAAGTGTTTTTACAGTTTTGGGTTTATGTTTAAGTGCTTAATTCATTTTTAATTGAGTTTTAAAATGATATAAGACAATGCTCTAATTAAATCTTCTGCATGTGGAAATCTAACTTGACTTTGCACCATGTAGTAAGAGTCTGTCTGTCTTTTGTCATGTGTGTTTTTCGCATTTCTGTCAAAATTCAATTAATTGTAAATACCTGAATTTATTTCTGAACTCACAATTCTGCCCCACTGGTCCATGTGTCTATTTAATTTTTTTTATGTGAGTGAGTATATAGCCTGAATGTACCCATATCATTTGATGTTTGTGGAGGCCAGAAGAAGGCATCAGATTCTCCTGAAACTGGAGTTACAGAAGGTTGTTATCTGCCATGTGGGTGCTGGGAATTGAACCTGGGTCCTCTGCAAAAGCAACCAGTGCTCTTAACTACTGAGCTATCTCTCCATCCCCTGTTTGTCTGTTTTATTCCAGTCTCTTGCTGTTTGGTTTTCCTTATCTTTGCACTAAGTATACTGAAGTTACATTATATGAAATCTATTTTGTTCATTTTACTCAATTAATTTGGTTATTCTGGGATTTTGTGGTCTCATGAATTTTAGGGTTGGTTTTACTATACATGCAAAAACTGTCATTAGAATTTTGATAGATATTATAGTGAACATGGTTACTGTTTGGGGCAGTATGTACATTTAAACAATATTAATACATCGAATCTGGTTTTACGCTGGTTTCTAGGCAAATATCCCACTAACCTAGCACAACTAGGCTGTGGATGCTACAGAGACCTTGTATGTGAGGAGAAGAGAAACAATTTCAATACTTCTTTGTCAATGAATTTACAACCTGTCCCCCCACATACATACTCGTTTTCTCATGTGTAATTGCTCTGACTATACTTTGTAGCACTATGTTAACTCTAAGTGCTAAGAGTGGACATCCTGGCCTTGCTCATGATCTTACAGGATAGCAAAGGCCTTCAAACTTTCATTATTAGCATATTAAGTGTGGATTTGTTGTGTGTGTATATGTGTGTATGAGTGTGAGCATGTGAATGTACACACAAATGCATATTCTGAGATTAATTTCTTATGTAAATAAACTGTTGAAAGATATTTGGTCAGGAAAGGATGCTGAATTTTGTCAAATGTGTCTATTGAGATATTTATGTTATTTTTGTCATTCATTCTGTTGATGTGGCTATACATGTTATATAATACATATTTCTAATTTAAATGGATATACAGCATAGTAACAGTTATGGGAGATATTTTTATATCTCTATCTCTTATCTATCTATCAATCAATCTATCTATCATCTAAACATTTATATTAATTCTTGAGTCCCTGTGACAAACCCCACTTCATTGTGATAAATTGTCTGTTTAACAGGCTGTTGAATTGCTGAATTTTATTTTTCTGTATGTTCTTTCATGATCTTGGCCTATGGTTTTTCTTCTCTTGTGATGTGCTGGTGTAGCTTTGGTATTCATGGTCATGTGTCATTAAATGACTTGAGAAGAAGAGCTTCTACTTCAAGTTTTCTGAAGTGGTTTAGAAAGCCTGGTATAAACTACCATGTTCTGTGGTTTTCGTTAATGGTAGACATTTTATTACTGACTCAGTCCCCTTAATCAATACTTATTTGCTCATATTTTCTCTTTATTTGTCATTTAATCTTAGTAGGTTTTATGTGTTTAGGAATTTATTTCTTTTGGGCTAGCCCATTAGTTGATATCTAATAGTTTGGGGTAGTTTCATATTTTTTTTATTTCTCTAATATCAATTGCAATATTTCCTCTTTGATTTCTAATTTAATTTATTTAAATTTTCTCATTATTCTCAGTCTGGTTAAGTCCTGTGGCTTTTGTTGATGTATTCAAAGACCAACTTTTAGGTTCATTGTTTGTTTCTATTGCTTTTAGTCTATTTCTTTTGTTCTCATTATTATCTTCTTTTTATCAGCTTTAGGCTGTTTGCTCTTGTTTTGTGTTTTCTGGGCATAGAACAATGGCTTCTTTGAAATTGTTCTTTTGTGGTGGACATATTTATGAATGCTTTTGCTGCATCCCTTGTCTGTTGATTTGTTGTTTATTCATTTTTATTTATGCAAGAAATTTACATTTCTTCTTTAATCTTGGACCATAATAGGGGCACTTTGTATAATTTCCACATACATGAAAATTTCCCATTTTTCTATTTTACTTTATAGTTTAATGACATTATAACTGAAAAAGATTCTTGATGTAATTTTTGTTTTCTTAAATTTGTTCAGTCTTAGTTTATGGTTTATAATCTATCTGCAGAATGTTTCATGTGTACCTGAGGAGATTGGATATTCTGTTGGTAAGGAGTAAAATGTTCTGGGTATGACGGTTAGGTTCACTTGGTCTGAGCTGTAGTTTATAGTCTATACATCCTTATTGATTTTTCAACCAGGACATATAATTGCTTTATAATTGACCATGTTCCTCTTTTTTATATAGCTTTTAGGATGATTATTTTATGTTTTACTGAATTTTTTAGATTTTCTTTTATATAATTTTTGACTTGAAATCTGTGTACGTCTATCTACTTCTGCTCTCTTTCAATTTTGACATGTATGTCTTCTCTGTTTCTTTATTTTCATTCAGTGCTTTTCTGTGAGGTGAAGTGAAACTCTTGGAAATAGTATGTGGATATATTTACTCTTCACATTGCTGGGACTTAACACCTGACAAGACACAACACAAAATAGAAAAGATGTATTTTGGTTTTCACTTTAAGAAGCAATACAGTTGATCGTGTTTGGGAAAGGCATGGTTGAAAGAGTAAGAAGAGGCTAGTCACATTGTGTCCACAGTCAGGAAGCAGAGAGCAGAAAGAAATGGGGTCCACTATCAAACCTTAAGGCTTGGCCTTCATTACCACGTCATTCAGCAAGTCTCCACCTTCTAAAGGTTCCAGGACCCTCCCAGAGAGCACGACCAGATGGGTCCAAGTTAGCAAAGACACAAACCTATGAGCGACATTTCATATAAACCTACAACAATGGTTAAATTTTGATGATTTTTTTTCTCTTAGTCTGACTTGATGGGATTTATAAATCCATTAACACTTAAGATAATTCCTGGGTGGTATAGAACTAAAGAATTACTAGGGGCTGTAGAGATGGCTCAGCAGGTAAGTGCACTTCCCTGCACCCAATAAGTCAGCCAAGAACCATCTGTAACTCTAATTCCAAGGTATACAGTGCTTTCTGATCTCAGCAGGCACTGCATGACAGAATTACACATGTGTACATATAGGTAAAACACTTATATGTATAAAATAAAAATAAATAAAACAAAGTTTTTAAAACATATAGATTGACCACAGATATTTGTTTTGCATTATTAATGTTTTGTAGCTTCTTTTTATTCTTTCTCTTGTCTTCTTTTGGGTTAATGTGATTTCTTCAGAATTATACTTTTATCCCTTGATTTTTAAAGTTTTGTGTACCAATAACAAGTTTTGTGGTTTGGGCTAACATGAGGCTCATGTAACGTACAGGCTGTAACAGACTAATTTATGCTGACAACTTAGCTTTGATTGCTCTAAGAACATACTCATTTGCTCTACCTTCTCTACAGTTTATGTTTTCAAAGTGACACTTTCCTTTTTTATGTGTTATATCATTTACTTAATTATTATAGCTAGTACTGTTTTAATAGTCTGGGCTTTTATCTTCATAGTAAAATATGAGGGATTTACATGCCATTATCAGCCTATATTATTAGAGTGTGCTGAATTTCACTGCTTACTTCTACCAGCAAATTTTATACATTTATGTGCTTTTGTTACTGCTTGATGTCCTTTTCTTTCATTTCTAAGAATTCTCTTTAGCATTTCATGTAAGAGATACCTAGTGATGACTGATCTCCTTTGAGCTTTATTATGGTGAGATCAAAAATCTTTGGCTGTCATTCATTTCTGAAAGACAGTTTTACCAAGTAAAAAGTAAACTATACTTGTTTAGTAATTTCTATTTCTGTTTGATTGACCCGTCATTGTTGTTGTTGTTGTTTGTTTGTTTGTTTTCCTTTGGTACTTTAAATGTGTCCTCTTACTTTACCTTAATTCACATGGTTTCTGTTAAGAAATAGGCATTTTTCTTACTGGAAATCCTGTGTATGCAGTTTGTTCCTTTTTAACTTTTACTGAATACATTAATATTTTATATTTTGATTATAACATATCTAAGTATACTCCTTTTAAAAATTTATTTATTTAAAGACAGAGTTTCATGTCTAGCCGGGTGGTCTCAAACATTCGATCTTCTTGTGTCTACTCTTGTGTCAGAATTATAGGCATATACCATCATGTCTATTTGTCTCAGTATAGACTTGTTTGAACTGAATATGACAAATCTTTGACTACTATCTGGGTATTTTTATCTGACCCCAGATTTAGAAAGCTTTTGCTATTATAGTTTTAAGTAAGGTTTCTATCTCTTATTCTCTTCCATTTTCTTCTTGGACTTCTGTAATTTCAATATTTGCTGCAGATTTATTATTTATTTATATTTATGCATATGACTGTTTTGCCTGAATATATATAAACCTGGGCTGTGCAATGCTCACTGAGGCCAGAATCGGGTCTCCTGGAACTGGAGTTGTGGACCGTTGGGCACTGGGAACTGGACCCAGATCCTCTGCAAGAGCAGCATTGTGATGATCCTAACTGCTAAGTCACCTCTCCAGTCACCAGTATTTTTTCTTTTAATGTTATCCAACAAATCCAATAATATTCTTCCTTATCATTATTTCTTCTTTGTTCTTCTTTAACTGTATGCAAAAACAAGGTTTTTCTATGTAACCCTCCCTGGCTTAGATCTCAGTACGTACTCTTTTATGGCCTCGCACTCAAGATATCTCCTGCTTCAGCATATTTTATCTGTATATTTTCAATTTTTTTAAATTTTAAGAGACTCGGGGACATTAGAAAATGATTGGCCTGACCATTTATTTTTTTTAATTTATTTATTTATTTTTATGTGTATGAATATTTAACCTACATATATGTAAGTGCACCTATGCATGCAGTGCTTGTGGAGACCAGAAGAGGGCATCAGATCCCCAGGAGCTAGAGTTACAGATGATTGGTGGCCACTATGTGGGTGATAGGCGAAGAATCTGGATCCTCTGCAAGAGCAGCCAGTTCTCTCAGCCACTGAGCCATCCTTCGATCCCCCTGCCTGATCATTTCTACTGCTGATATGATTAAGAATATTTTTCATTCCACTTATTGTGTCTTTCAGCTCTTTGTGGAAACCCATCGACTCATGTGTTTGAACACTTGGTCCCCAGTTGGTACTGCTTGAGGAAGTTATGAAATTGCTAGGAGGTAGACCCTTGCTGGAAGAATTATGTAATTGGGAATAGGCTCTGAAGGTCTGTAGCCTTGTCTCACTTCCCATTTCTCTCTCTGCTTCCTATGTCAGAATGAAAATGTGATCATCCAACTTCCCTATCCTGCTTCCTATGTCTCCTGTCATGAAGGACTCTGTTCCTCTAGAATAAATTTTTCTTCTGTATGTTGATTTTGGTTTTGTTATTTTATCACAGTAACAGAAAAGTAACAATATAAGCTCCACAATTTCTTTTGTGTGTGTGTGTGTACATGTGTGTGTTTCTATACACATTATTTTCTCTATTCATTGATTCATTCTCTATGTTTTCTTGATGTTTCTTGTGCTTTCTTAAGTGTTTTCAATTCTTTTTGGGGAGCTTTATATCTCCATGGGGGGCAGTTCCTCTAAGATTAAGTTTTCTCAATGCTATTTTTCATGTTTCTATTGCTGTTAATTGATATTTGTACACAGGAATGAGTTGGGTTTATTCTAGTCTTTGTAGACTGTCTTTGTTTGAGACCATCCTCTACTAGTTAGCACAGTCAGGGAGTTAGGGAAAGCCATCTAACCTATTCCATAGCAGATTTATTGTGAGATTCTTTAGACAAGATGACTTAGTTCCTAGGAACTGAAGAATCAGAAGTATAAACCTGATGCTTGGATCAGAATTTTTGCTTGGAAGCTGTATCCACTGAGGAGTACCTATTAGTTGAGGCCATCAAGGTAGGCACTGAAGCTAGTATCCATGAGAGTCAGACTGGGGCCAGAGACCATGAGTCATGATTTATAACATTCGTCTGAAGGTTTGGAGCTAAGGAGCCATGGGTTCCGATCTGGAATATAGGGCCAACAGTCTTACTAGAGTTAGAATAGAGCCTGAGTCCAGAACAAGTCTCTGTTGGGATAGGCCTTGACCTGAGCTGCAGATGCCAATCTGTGGAATTAGGCCACAAGAACCAAAACTGGATAGTGATGTCAACCTGGTAACTGAGGCCATGGGTTCTGACCTGGTCCTGAGGTTAACCTATGTTCTGGAGCTCTGTAGGTGGTCTTGGATCTGGACTGCCCCAGCATATAAGGTAGATTTGAAGTCTAGGACAATGTGGCCCATATTGGCATGTGGTACACCTGGAGTCTGCATCTAAAGGGGTCAAGATATCCCTGGGGTCAGTCTGGAACATGAGGCAAGTTGGGTGAAGGAATGGAAAAATCTGGGGATATAGAGTTCATACTTGTTAGAGTGATTTGAAGCCTAGGGTCACCACACTCAGTTTAATCCAGGGTGTACCTGGAGCCTAAGTTTGGGGAGATTAGTTGAACACTAAGGTAGGCTCAAATTCTATGATCACTGAGGATGACTGAGCATAGAGTTCAGCTGAGAGTTTCTGGAGTCAGTTTGGTGATAAAGCAGGCCCAAAGACCACACTGGCCATTCAGAATGAAACATAAGGCTATGTAATCCCACCACATATGAGGGGTAGGTCTGAAAAAACATTTACCAGGAAGTCACCTGAGTCTGAGGATCTGGAGATGGATATTTTGCATATATGAGCCCAACTTTGTGTTTCAAGGCAAAGCCTGATGCTTACTTCTGTCTCGCTTCTGTTCAGCAGTATCTTGTTCTATACTGAGCTGTTGGAATTTGAGAGAAATTCGAGACATAAAATTGTCCTTCTCATAATCTTCTGTGTGATTTTCTTGTTTCTGTTCTATATCCAGGTATAGTGATCCCTGTTCTAGTGTCCTGAGTTATTTTGAAGGTATTATCCTCAATGGACATATAGTTCAAATAATGTCTCTGTGGACAGTTGAATGCTGGAAGTCTGTGCTCTCCCAGTCTGATGGAACCTTCTTTCAGTTATAAGCCACCTGTATTCAGATTCATCAAGCTTTGAGGTTTACCCACAGTCCTGAAATAAGATCATTCCTCACATTTATATAATTAAGTGGCTACTGAAGCAGTTTTCATAAAACATAGGAGCCGAGTACCCAAGGTAAGCTTCATCTGTACCTCAGCTTTGACAGAAATTGTTGTTTGCTTAAGCTGCAAACATTTCATGTTTTATGGATCAATACAATTTTTTTAATTTTTTAAAAACCAACCTTCATCATTTCCTTCTACATAAGGACATGTTTGTTGCTACAAGTTTGGTAGAGAAAGATCACAGCAGATTTATGTGTTTACTCTTACATAATGTATGAGGCTAAAGAGGTGGTACTCCCAAGCATCAAGTAATAGCTTGGTGAATGTTAATTCTTTCCATATCTCTTAGTTTGTAAACTGGAAGATGTGAGAGTTGGAAGGGGTCAAGCCGCATGAGTCATTCATTATCTCCTCAGACTTCCCTCAACTATAACAGAGTCCAAGAAGCAATTCCCAAATTTTCACATGTTCCTGGATTGTCAATGGCCTCAGTATGTAATATTTATCATTGATTATTGCTGACTCTGTGACTTTAAAAATTTACAACTCTTAAGACATTTAGTACATACTTTTCTTGGGATGAAACTGTGTCCTTACTTGAGAACCCACTAAAACAATATTATTACTACTCATAGAAAATCAAGTCCAAATTTTCACCCTATAATTTATTCAAACCTATACTCTATTACAAAACCAACACCTATTAAGAAATATAACCTTGTTTTAACTTTATGACTAATCATGTTTTATTGTCCAGGTCATTTTTGGAAAAGAAGTCATTCTCTTTAAACAGTTTTCAGGTACCTAACTGGAGTATGTGACAAGAGGTAAAATGAGCTCTCATGAACAGATCGGGAGGGAATTTGCTTGGATTCACTAACTAGATGAGTATTTTCCTCCTACCTTCCAGATTGGTGGTCAGCATCATCTGAAATTTTGTTGCACGAAATTTCTAAGTTACTACTTGGAAGAGAACTTCAGAGAAACTCTTAAATAAACAAAATTCACTATTAAATCTGTAAGTAGTAACTATGAGTCTGCATTAGTGTAATTTTGACACTTGCTGTGGTTTAAAGTGAAAACTAAGCATAGACTCTGGAACCAGACACTAATCACCAAATATTCAACCCTAAGCAAGTTCTCTAACTTTTCTCTGCTCTTATCGCACAAGAAATTGATAATGATATATCATGTTTGGATCAAGTAAAGGAGAGAGAAGAACCTTGACTTTTAAGTACTCAATAACTGCTGGCTTACTTTTCCTACCCATTAATTTTCCCCATTCTGTCTCACTCTTGGGTTAAACATCATTTATATGATTTTATAATGACTATTTCCAAAGCATATTATCATGCAAAATAGATCGAATGAGCTCCATTTAATGATGTAATTAATTAATCATTTGGGCTTTATTTAAATTAAGTCTAAGACATTTTCATCTAAGATACATTAATTTAGTGGGCCTATTTTTTTATACTCTTGTGAACAAAGGATGCTGGAAAGGAACCATCTTTATTGTTGCCCCAAATCCTTCTGAATGGAGATTATGTGAAATGGCATTGGTGTCAGGCAGTTCATGGAGTTCTGAAAACAAATAGGCCCCTGGCCAGCCCAGCTGTAAAGGGTGTGGTAATTAAAAGACACTTGAGTAGCCTTAACTTCAGTGAGGGTCATCACTTGGCTTTGTACATTTTACATCTTTAATGTTCATCTTAGATCTGAGCAGTTCTTATTTAATTCAGACCCTTGCTTTCAAACACTGGGAATCTGATAAAAATAGGTGAAATCTGAAGGAAAAAAAAAAGATTGTTTTTTCATGTTTTATAAATTGCAGTTGTGATATTTTCTTTCTTTTTGGTAGTGAATCCAAAACACTGAAGATTTATCAAAACTATGTATTTTGTGTCTGGAAATGTAATACAGTGCAATAGAAATAATGATCAAATTCATGGACCTTCCATGATGGTATTTTGGGAAACAAAAAGTATTTCAAGTTCTCTGTTTCATTTAAAGAAATAAAAGGCATGTTTTATCTCTTTAATTTTCTAGAATTTGTCCTTTGACTTTCATCTTTCAGCATATAACAATTTCAATTCACTAAGACTTGTTAAAAAGCTTTTTTCCATAAAAATTATCTTGAGGGAGATACTGAGAGGCTAATTTCCATTTCTTTGGTTGAAGAATGAAAGGGTTTTTAGTTCATACACCTGACTCAACCTGCCCACTGAAAAATACTATTTGGAGGATATATCCTTTATTTCAAAGTCATCCTCTTTGATAAGACAGTCAAGGTAGTTCCAAATAGTCCTATGAAACAAGGAATTGGAATGTATGTGTGGGAAGGATTTTAAAAGAGCACAAAGAAAAATAGGGATTTTTTTTTTTCCCTGTAAAAAAGGACACAATGTGGGTGAATACGTGAAAGACTTCTATTCTGGAGTGTTAAATAGTGCTGCATTTTAATCCTCTTCTAAAGAACTGAGTTTGTATTCTGAAATGGCACTGTAAGAAGACCAACAAGGAAACTGTGTTGTCTGGACACAACAGGGTAGTTGTACATATGGACCTGCAGTCGTGACAGCATGCAGAAGACCTGTGCAAGCCCAAGCCAGACAAAAACCTGGAATGGATGACAAAGTGAGCCAGAAGATGCAGCCCTAGGTGAGGAATTTTTGACAAGTACTATATGCTGGCAGGGGAAAGTCAGTTTTCTTTAAGGGGATGACACCTGGTAGGATGACCAGACTCCAAAAGATGGACCCACCCTTTAATATTAGAGGAATCCAAATTAGATGAGATTGGCCTTTAAACAAGAAAAATAATAATAATAGAAGATCCGACGTCAGGAGGTAGAACAGTAAGGTGTGTGTTGAAAAAAGGGAGATCAAAATAAATTGTATGAAATTCTTGGAGAATAAATAAAATATTTTTAAAAAGAAGGCTGACAGTATCATAAATCACAAACTGGGTGTTGTTTGTCAGGTTCTCTAGTTGCTGCCCTTAAACTGCTTATTTAAAGGAGAACAAAATACCTTTCATCCTTTTTTATAAAAATTATTTTTCTGAGACATGGTCTTACTATGTAACCCAAACTGACCTGATACATGATTCTCTTGCCTCCACCTCCCAAGTGCTGGAGAAACAGGTGCAGGTACCACCGTGCCTATCAGAGAAAATATTCTAAGTCATATTGTTTCTCACATTGTTCCTGCCAATTTGGAGTTGATACCTTAGATCTCAAATATAATGTCAAGTCCTCAGAATTCCTGAACGATTACTATCAACAGTCCAAGCCAGAGAACAGTCATGATACAAACATTGGTTGGTTTATTTTTCTGGTATTTTGAAGAATACCCTAAAACAAAGCATGACGGCACAGGTCTTACACATGAAGGATTGAGATAGACAGAAATTAAATGATTCGTACAAAGTCCTTTCACTTATTACAGATGACGTCAAAAGTGGAAAGTAAAAGGAACTATAGAAAAAGTGGGTCTATGATGCTTCTCTCCAACATGTAATTATTAGAGTGACATATTTTTTATACTGCCATTTGAAGCTATTTATTGAGATAATATTTTCTCATACATCTTCATGAGAATATGTTTTCTGGGTCTGGAGACATGGCTCAGCAGTTAAGAGTACTCACTGCTCTTGCAGAGGACCTGAGTTCAGTTCCCAGCACACATGGTAACCAACAACCATCCGTAACTCCAGTTCCTGGGGGATCTGACTCCCTCTTCTAACCTCCATGAGCACTGCATACCATGAATGCACGTACCTACATGAAGGTACTACACTCAGACACATAACATAAAAAGAATAAAAATAAAATATTTCTTAAAGAATATGGTTCTTCTTCAGCCCTCCCTAACATCACTTTTTGAGACAGTGTCTCACTATGTAGCACTGGCTGGCTTAGAACACTCCATATAGATCAGGCTGGCCTGCAGCACTCAGAGATCTGGCTGCCTATGCCTCCCCAGTGCTGAGATTAAAGGAGTGTGTTACCACACCCAGCCATTCCTTCCTAACATTTTAAAGATATTAGTAGAAAATACTCTATTTTGTATTTACTTGGATAGTGAACACTGTAACTCATATATATATGTTCCTAGTATGAGCACATTTTATGTATTAATTTCCAAATTCATAGACTTGAGATGAATATGATATAGGATTACAGGACTTTTTAAGCTGAAGTTTTTGTGTCAATTTCTTGTGATAGATGAGACATTTCCTAAGGCAAATTTACATAGGTGAGCCTCAGGTTTCCTGTCATCCATTGATGAAAGAGAGAACCAAATTGGATAACATGTGAAAATGTCACAGTACTTGGTCTTTTAGTCTTCATTTTATTCATTTTATCTGGCTTTGGTTCTCACTCATTTCTGAGTGATTAAAAGAAGGACTATCTTTTCCTCTGTCCTAATGATGAACTATGGCAGAATACACATCAAAACAGTGCTTTGTTTTCATTGAGATATTCCTTTTGCCAGATAATAAATTCACAGTGTGTGAATGTGTTAGAATGCTGTGTTGGCTAGTAGTGAACAATTTAAAAAGCAAGACTTATCCTGTGCTGTAGGGATGAGCAGTCAACAATGGCACTCAGGGTATTTGATTCCCCAAATTAGAGGTACAAATTGATTTTGACTATACAACAGAGAGAGAGAGAGAGAGAGAGAGAGAGAGAGAGAGAGAGGGAGAGTCCTATTCCTCTTCTTAATTTTAAATTATCTTGTTTGTGTTAATACTGCTTTTGCTTTGGCTTAGGAATATAGCTCTGGAGTAGTAGTGCTTGCCTAGCATGTGCAAGGCCCTGTAGTTGAGGTACTGGCGACTAAACCCAGTAAAACACACACACACACACACACGCCACAAAGGGCAGGAAGAACACTGGAGAGCTGATTACCAATACTCTCTTCAGTTATTATCTAACATGTCTCATGAAGAACAAACAGTGTCACTCTGATTTGTAGAGCTGATTGGGAGGATATATTCATTACAACTTTCAGTGCATGTTGAATGACTATCTTTCTCAGCTTGCTTGTGTTATCTGGGATGCAATAACTCACATCAAAGCAGCACTTTATTTTCATTGAGATATTCTTTGGTGCAGGTAGAGATCCTATTCACAGTGTGTTTAATATGCCATAACAAATAGATAAATCATCCTAAGATGGAAATCTAATGCTAGGTTAGAGTAATTTTGCCCTGAGTGCTAAAATCCTGGCACTTTCAGGGTTATTATCCTATAATATTATTTCAATGGAAAAATAACATCACTTTTCTTAGAAATATCTTTTGGCATTTTCCAGGACATTAACCATAAATTCTGTGTTTAATAAAAGGAAAAGTGGAAAATAGGGACAAATGGATTAGATTTCAAATAACAGTGGGGTAGCAATGTGAATGGTGTGAGAGGTCTAGAGATTAGACAATGTTAAATGTAAGTTCTTCAATAGTGTGGTATTTCTCTATTCCTTGAGGGTAGGAAATGTTGAATAAAGGGTGTTACATACATTCAATTTTCAACATCTAGTGATGTTTTTCAGAGTTATTTCCCCTTAAATCATGCATTTATAAATCAAGACAGAAATATGTCTTTCTTTAAGTAGTTAAAATGAAACTGATAGCCTGAAAAAGCCTTTAGAGGATAGCAATATGTAATTCACATTTCAAGGGGGGAAATTCTTCAATTAGTGTTGTTTTTCTAGTACATTTTGGCACACATGAGTATAAAGACAGATTACCTGTAATAAGGACTAAACTATTGCTGAGAATATACATTAATAAGAAATCTTTGAAATTTGGATCACTACCTCTATCACACTTAATAAAAATGTAAAGGTCACCAAAGATAGGTTTCCATGAAAGTTCAGGCTGAAATATAAAATTAAATAGCGTAGTATCACCCAGCGAACTTGCATGGGGCCTATAGCTTGCCTTTGTGTCAACATGTACCATCTCAGGAGTGTCATGGGGTAAATAATTTAACCTTTATCACAGCCAGAATTTTTAGTGATGACAGTTTTAGTTGCTTTACTAGTAAAAATGTATGAAAACTGATGTTACAGGTGGTGGTGAACTCCAAATGAAATTATGTTCGAAATTGTGCTTTGTAGAATGGGTTGAGGTCCCATGTAAAGAGAAACGCTGTTCATCTTTCTGACCTCCCTCAGCTCTGCTTTGAATACAGTAATTCTTACAATATTCTTCAGGGGTTCTCAAAACTTGCAAAATAGAATGCATATCACAACAGCCTCTCAGGGGGAGAATGCATTTCGAGCAAGTCCCTTGCCAGAGACTTATGTGAATATTTCCATGAACTCATTAGATTGTTTAGATAAAATAAATTTGGAGTTAAATGGAATATTTCTATTGGGAAATCCCCTGAAAATAACAAGTTCGTGGTTGCCTTGTACCAGGTTCGTCTTTTCTATGCATTGTAGATTGAAGGAGTAACCTTATGCAGTAACAGATCTTATAGTGTGATATGAACTGGAGTGTGTCAGAAGCTCACTAATGAAGTTTTGTCTAGATTGTGCTCTCCACTGTTGAATTATTCTGTTGGGTATGCACACCAGCTCTCATGCAGTATTTTAGCTATCTAAGATGTGATCATATCTCAAGAAGAGCTCGTTTCCTTGGCGTCTCTGGGTTTAGTTTTTAAGAGAGCTTCACTGTGGGGCTCAAGCTGGCTTTGAACTCACACTTAAATCTCAGCTCCCAAATGCTGAGATTACAGGCACATGATGTCATGCCTGGCTAAGCTGCAATTTTTGTACATCCTACTATAAACTAATAAAGTCAGAATGCAAATCTATTCAAATGTGTTATCTTTTATGTATGAAACGTTGCTCTGACATATCCACAAAGCACTCATTTCTATCAGCTTGCTAGAATGAGTAAAGTTGTGCCAGTCCTACACAGAATAAACATAACATAAATAACATAAACATAACCTGAAGTAATGAAAAGTCTAATGAAGCATAACCAAGAGCAACGGCAATATCCAGGTCTATGGGATCCAAATGGCAAACAATGCCAAAGGAAGTTACCCATTCTTGGCAATAGGCAGCTTGTTATCTGTTAACCTGTGATATCCAGTAGGGGCATTGTCCCCATGTTTTAAGGTATCTCCATTTAAACTCTTTCTATATATGTATATGTATTTATTTTAGGCAGCTTCTACAGTAGTAGGTTTTAAATGACTCTTCCAAAAGGCCTTTAGTGCAAAGTATTCCTCTTCCACTCCCCCCTCTACCTTGCCCTCCCCTCCTTCATCCCATTTAACCCTTCCTATTCCATTATTTCCCATTCCACCTTCAGATCACTACCTTCTATCCCCCTGACTTCTATGGATTTTTCAAATGAAATACACATAAAAAATATTAAAAGCTATCTTGATAGTAAGACCCTACTGCTGAAGATATTACATGTTTGAGTAATAGAACATGGAGAAATCAAGTTGGTGCTGACCTTGAAGCTTCATATTTGCTGGCTACCTTTCACAGTGCTGGCAGATACAATACATGCTACTGGAGGAGATCAGTAGCCATTAGCCTTCTTCAGTTATGACCCCTGGGAGCTATAATGACACACTTGACAAGATATAACCAAGGCTGCAATAGTGGTATGAATGTCAAGGGAGTAAAAATCCACTTTCTGTTTGGATTGAAGACCTGCTCTGAAGCTGGAACCTATACTTAGCACAGTTATTACTGCAAGGACTTGTGTCTACACAGGTCACAAGTTCTATGGGAGAACCTATAATTATTATTCTGCTAATGCATATAGTATTAAACTAATTTCTAGTCACAGCATTATACCCATAGATAGATTAGTGCATCTCTATCCACCATCAAAAAAGCTTTTTTTTGGAGCAAATGGTAGTTAACACAGAGATGGATAGCTAGCTGATCAATGTATAAAGAATAGGAGACTGCTGAGTTCTCAGCCCTAAATGGGATACAAATACCACAACCCTCCTCCCAAGGCTCAGAGACTGCTGTGGAAGAGGAAACAGACCACTGTGGAGGAGAAAGAATTTAAAAGCCAGAGGTAATGGTTAACTACAACAAAGTTGTATTTTTGAGACGCAACTGGATAGTTACCCATATGAAGTCACTGTCCTGAAATAACATACAAAAACAAGCCAGACAAAATCCCAACAGGAGAAGGAAGGTGGGCAGGATATCCAACACCTAGTTAAGGGGCTATTGGCAATTGATACCTGCTACGAGAGGAAGAGCCAGTTTTATTTAAGAATGTGACCCCTGGTAGGTCAATCACACCCAGTGACATACCCAAAAGTATATGACCAGCACAAATTCATCTAGATGGATTTAAAGGAAATGAATGCATGAAATTAGATGAGGAAGAAATGGGGCAGAGCTAGAGGTAGCTGGGAGTGGAGGGTGAATAAGATCATTGTTTGAAATTCTCAAAGAAAAATAAAAACCGAGGAAGAAAAACAATTCAGGCTCCTTCTGTCATTTATTCATTCTTTTATTCATTTTTAAAGTTTAAAAATGTTAATGAAGTTCAATTTTTAATTAATCTCCTTTTTTCAAAGATCTGTGTCATAGCTAAAAACCCTTTGTCATATCAGGTCAGAAGTATTTTGTTGTTATTTTCTTCTAAACTGTTTACAGTTTTATATTTTACATATAGGTCTGTCTTGAGGTATATTTTATTTACGTTGTTCTGAGGGTTTGCTTTGTTTACTATTGGTGTCTAATGTTACATTTCTTTCAATACTATTCGTACTGGAGAGCTTTGGTGTCAAGTCCTCACCTGGGTTGAGGGAGCCTCAATTGGGAATTACCTCCATAAGACTGACCTGTGGCCATCCATGTCTGTGGGGTATTTTCTTAATTGTTGAGCACCAAAGGAGGGCCCAGGCCACTGTGCATGGTGCCGCCACCCCTAAGCAGGTTGTTGTGTATTGTATAAGAAAGCAGGCTGAGCATGGGCCAGGGGAGCAAGCCAGTGAGCAGTGCTTGGCCATGGCCTGTGCTTCAAATCTGACTCCAGGTTCCTGCCCTAAGTTCCTACCTTGGGCTCCTTCAGTGATGAACTGTGACCTGGGATATGTAAGCAAAATAAACCCTTTCCTCCCCAAGCCAGTATTTGTAAGAGTATTTTGTCACAGCAATGGAGAAGCAAACTAAGACACTATTGAGTGAGAAGACTATCCATTTAATTCCATTAAAATTTTTCTCATCATTCAGAAATCAATTAGCCATATTTGCATGAATCTATTCCTGTACCATATACTGTCACATTAATTGGTTCATACATGTCCAATTTTGCACAGTTTTTATTACTATAGCTTTATAATAACCTTAAATCAGATATTATGATTCTTCTAATTTTATTCTTAACTAAAATTTCCACCTATTCTTGCTTATTATTTTGAGAAGAAATCTTGGAGTTATGTTGTCTAGATCTACATATTTTTTAAATAAAGTTTTATTGAGGTCTTTCAATTCATAAACATCTTAAGTTTCTACATTGATTTCGGTTGCCCTGATTTCTCTGAGCAGCGTTTTGTAACTTTAATCATATATATCCTATGTGTATTTTACTTTATTTCTTCTTACATGTATCGGTGTATGTATGCAACTATTGCAAATTGTATTGTCTTTTTCAAAAAATTCTTTTCTACTTGTACAGGAGAGTATCAAAATATGATTGATTTTTGTGAGTACATTATTGTATACTGTGATCTTTCTATATTCTTTAATTCTAAGTATATTCTTATATGTTGTTTTTAAATTTTCTATATAGATAATCATACTTCTTATGTACAGTGACAACTTTCTTTCACTGGCTTCTGTGGTTTATCAATTGATGAATATCTTTACCTAGGTGTAGAATTAGGGTAATGCTGGTCTCACAAATTGAGTAGAAAGATCATTCTCTCCTTGTTTATTGTCCAGAACATAACCTTTTTTAGTGTTTTATCTTTTATTGTAGAATTGAGATGTTCTTTCTGGAGAGCATTCTGTGTTTAGTCATAGATGATGTTTCAAGACTTCTTGTATGATGGCCCTTAATATTATCTAAATTGTTGAATTTATATGTATGGAATTGTCTGTATAGATCCTTTATTATCTGTTAAAACCTAAGAAAGATTTATAATATTAGAAATTGATTACAACAGTATATTTAGGTTTTCCATTAGAGTAAACTCAGAAAAAACTGTATCTTACTGATACAGTCAGAAAAAATCTAGGTTGAGGAAAAATACAAAATTCTGATTTCTTCATTAAATGATTTTCAAGGAAAGAGAGAGAGAGAGAGAACACTGACAAAAAGAAATTCAATAAACAGGCTAAAATATATAATAGTAGAATATATATCATTATTTAAATGAATAGACTGCAAAAAGTAAATATGAGTTAAAATTTAAACATTGTGGAATATTTTATGATATCAAAGAATATATATATATATATAATATATATATATATAATATATATATATACTATCTGGGGGATAAAATGATTGAAGGATGTACTTTGTTATAAATTGGAAAAATCGATTTAAGCTTTTAACTTTATCACAGGAGGGTTAATTATTGTGAGAGTGGCTTCTATATAAAATTTCAAGTTCAGCCTCAATACCCTCCCTGAGCACTTTTGCTCTTTTTCTTTTGGCTGTAAGGTAAGGCAGCATGAAGGCCTGACTACATGCCAGCACATGTACTTAAAAATCCTAGCATCCAGAACTGTGGGGGCCTTGTAAATTTAAGGTCATTATAATCTTCCTACACTCAGACTTTGTACAGAAGCAGAAAATGGGTTTGGAATGAGGAGACAGAACTGAAGATATTCAGATGAAACATGATGGCTCATATTTGTGACAAAACAACCCAAAGAGGAACAAAGAAAACAAGGCCAGTGATAATCTCATAGCTATGGAAACTGAGTGCTAAGACCATTTTCTCTATGTTTTTGTGAAACTTTTCTGTCATGAAATATTTCCATAATAAATATTTCTCATATTGAAATATTTTAAATATAATTTGTAATAATTTATACAAATGAATTACAAATATAAAAATGAAAAACATCAAGCACTGACAATTCACATAATAACCACAGCAATGACTGGCATAGCAAATTATATTGGTGGAGTAATCCTGGAGGTAATCAACAGCTACCTAATTGGATTTGAAGTCCACTCAATAGCAGGGAATTCATGTGTGACATTGTAAATATAACCGAATACACATGGCTGGAGAGGTCATAAATCTTTGAAAAATTCTTAAGTCTGTCATATGCCCAGACAAACATCATTTCTAAATATATCATATATTTAAATAATATATAATAAATTTAATAAATAAATCATATCCTAAATATGGATCCTTATATTTACAGAGAAGTATTCTAGTCACCACTCATCAAAGAAACTTCTTTTGCAACAGATAGAAACTACTACAGAGTTCCATAATTGACCACAGACAGAGCATAAGTATCTGAGATGCCCAATCCTAAATGACACATCAAGAGAACCTGTACACTTAAGGCTCATGGAACACAATGGGGGTTAGAGAGAATACTAATACATCCCTCAACTCTCAACAATGAGGCTTCCTCATGCAGCAGGGGGTGATGGACACACAAAAAAAATCACAACTAGCCAAAGTGTGGAGAAAAAGAGACTGGGGAGTGTGAGTCCCTGGACAGGACTCCTACATTAAACTTCACCCACCCAGGACTCAGGAACCATTGTGGAAGAGGGCACGGAAAGATTGCAGGAACCAGAGGAGGAAATGCATGACCATATGGAGACAGGCTCCTGGAACCTTGCTCATATGAACTCAGGCAATGGTGACAGCATCCACAGGACCCATGCAAACTCAATCAGATAAAACCCAGCATAGAACTGGGGAAATGGACAGGAGGCCACGACTTTGCTATTGGCAGCTGATCACTGCTGGGTGAAGGAGAGCTGATCTTCTGTAAGGGAGTGCCACTAGCCAGCTGAACAGGCTACAGTGGATGAACTCACACGCCACGCCAAGAAACATCTGGGTAGGCCTAAGCCTTAATATATATGACAAAATGCATGAAGTCCTGTGAACAGAATATAGTGGGTACAGATTGGGAATGGGAGGCTAAATATGATTAAGGAATATTAAGTAAATAATGAGGGAAACTAGATGTTGATAAAATATAAAACAAATCTATAAAATAAGATGCTTATTCTTTTACTATGGAAAGTTTGAGTGAGATCTGTAGAGAAAGATAGGTAAGACACAAATGAATGTAATTATGGATAATGAAGTTTCACATCATTTTAAATTAAGATAATGGTGTAAAGTATTTCTTGCAAAAATAACTGAAGAGATTCTAGAAAAGTATAAATTGCAAACGTCTCATAAGTAAATAGACTAGAGAAATGTTTACAGCTTTTCTAGGTCTGAACCTGAGCTATAGTGAACTTTCAGGAACAAAAAGTCAATGTGTTCCAGAAAATCGCAAACACAGAGAATTTTTTTCTTATTTTTTTACAGTACTAGAAATAGCATGCAGATAGGAGAATAAAAATTATCTGACAAATTTATTTACAAAGAATGTTACAAACTCGCTAAATATATATATTCAAATAGAGCCCACCAATAAGTTAAGCATTCCTTAAAAACAAATTAAATTCATTCCCAAAATGCAACAATAGTTTAAAAGTAGAAAAATAGATGATCTGATAAAGTAATTACTCATTCATTGCAGCAAAGAATGAAACAAAATACCTATAATTGAGGATATAAGATATTTCAATCAGAAAAACACAATAAACTAAAAAAAACTGATGTGCATTTTCATAAGTTGAAATATTTCTCTGTACTCTTTAATCAAAATTATAATTGTTCGAGGCAGGATGTCACTGTATAGATATTCTGAATTAGAATAAGACTTTTCAGATGCAGTCCTGGATCTGGTGAGATGGCTCTGTGGTTGGGAACACTTGTTATTCTTCCAGAGGACCCAGGTTTGATTCCCAGCACTTGCATGGTGGCTAACAACCATCTGTAACTCCAGTTCAAGAGGATCCAATGCCCTCTTCTGACCTCTGCAGGCATTGCAGGACACAGGTGCAGTTACATACATGCAGGCAATGCACTCATACACATAAAATAAAAATAATAAGTAAAATATTCTTCAAAAGAAAGCAGTCCTAAAAATGAAATTCACTATAGAAAACAACCAAGACAGTGTATCAGAAAAGCCAGGTAGAGAGACTCCCTAGTGTCAGAGCTCATTGTAATAGTAATATAATTAAGGTATGAAACAGTTAAGTCAGGCACAATTACAATTATTTTAAAGGGATATTTTTAATTTAACTACACATATTTTCAAGATTAGTCTATATGAAATATAGGTAACAAATTTAACATCAAAAAGTACCTTAAAGAGAAGAAAAGTAAATCCATATAATCACAGGATAAGAGAATGTATGACCATTATGTAATAGGGAAAGGATTAATATTGATAGTATTTTAAGAACATCTAAAAATAACCTAGGAAACTCCAGCCCAACTGAAGATCAGGCAAAATAAAGACAGAAAATTTAAAAATATAAAAGCTAGTAATGAATAATCATAGGAAAAGCGATCTAACTTTTTATTAGAATAAAGAAATTCAAATAGAATTTAGGCAGCATCTCACATTCATCCATTTGGAAAAAATACAATGTGTATGTATGTATTTGTGTGACTGTATGTGTGCACATTTGTGTGACTGTGTGTATGTATGTATATGTTTGTACATATGTGAAAGTGGGTGTAGGTATGTATGTGTAAACGTGTGTATTTATATGTATGTCTGTGTGTTTACATATGTATATATTTATATGTCTGTGTGTGTATGTTTGTATATTGTGTATATATTGTATGTTTTGGTGTATAAGTTGTATGTGTATGTATGTGTAATTATGTCTGTGTGCATGTGTATGTGTATGTGGGTGTATGTACATTAGTATATGATATATGTTTGTGTGTGCATATGTGTGTCTGTATGTTTGTGTTTCTCACTGCATATGACTGTTAGTGTCTTTGTATGTGTGTGTCTGTGTGTATGTATCTGTGTGTGCATATGTGTTGGTGTGTCTGTGGCTACAGCAATCAGTATCAGCTAGGATATAAGGAAAATACAATTATCAGCCTGCTGATAGAATCAGTGATATGCTTGTGAGGTATCTAAAATTTGACTCTTCTGAACAGTAAAAATACTCAGACTTGTAGCTTGCAATGATTTCCAAGATGAGTTTACTTTCAACTTCTAACTTTAAACAGAGCAGAGATATTCACAATTAGAATTCTAAGCCTAAAATGTAGAGTATAATTTTTGAATACATAGTATTGAAAAATCACCTTGCTAGGAAGAGGAAACATTAATCTTAAAAGAAAATTTTTGGAAATAGTGTAAATTTAAATAAATTATTCTAAACCTCATAATCTCACCAGTAATATAAGTGAATAAATTAACTGCCTTCCTAAAGTGAATTAGTGTTCAACAGTTGAAATGAATAAGTCACGTCTGTCTCCAGCGATGCTACTGCATCTAAAAATCATGAAGAAATCAGACTCTTCAGTGGACAAACAAAATGGCAATACAACAGTATGAATGTATTATTTAAAAGCACACTATGTAGTTGTTTGCTATATACATATGCATATAATAACATATGAGAACACAGATGAGAAATATACAGCAACTTCTACTTCAGGCCAACCTCCAAACAGGAAAGGTAGAAATTAGGAAGAGGGTGTTTATGAAACTCCAACTATTTTAGTAATATTGCTTTAGAACATAGAGAAAAATCTGCAAAGAGCATGGCAAAATTGAGAGGTCAAGATGGAAGGTGCAGAGTTGTTGGTTGTATTATTATCTAATTTTTGTGTGTTTAAAATAACTGTAGGAATATTTAAAATGTTGTGTGTATAATATTTATAAGAAAGTTCTATCTTCAGGCAGAAGTCCTGATAGTCTACTTTGATATGGTCAGGATGCTTGATAGGTGAGAGTGGCTCATTCAGGTACCAGTTTATGTTCAGCATGACATGGAAGCACTATGTCTGAAGACTGTAAGGGACTGTCATCATGTGGAAGCCAGGGCAGGTCTCTCACAGTGAAATCTGCATCAGTTGCTGGAGCTGAGATGTTTCTGATGAAATGCAGTGGCTTTGAATCTTGGGCCACTGAGATGGGTCATTATCCACTCCTGGTGATTAGAATGTGTATGTTCAGAAAAGATGTCTATCTTATTCCTACAAGGAATCATAAGATACCAAAAGGAGTTATGTAAGAATACCACAGGGGTTTCAACCTTGAACCAATGCAGAGAAGGAGGCAGAAACAAAGGAAAGACACACGAGCCCTGTTATCCCCAAATTCGGTTAATTTCTTTACATGGGCTAGTATCACCAAACTGATTAAATCTTTAAGCTGGATCTGCAGGACACTTAGAGCAAGTGACCTTCTAAGGAAAATGGAGTAAAAGTAGCTATTTAAAGTCAAAAGTCTAGGCAGGGCTCTGTGGAGCATACCTAAAATCCCAGCATCCGAGAGGCAGAAGCAAGACCAGTTCAAGACCTACCTCACCTCAGCTATTCTGTGAGTTCAAGTTCAGCTGGGTTACATGAGACTTTGTCTCAAAAACCAAGAACAATGAAAAATAAAGTAAAAGCTTCTATGCACGATCAGTTATTTAAGTAGGAGAAACTTCACAGAACCCCAGAATTCAGAGATCATTTCCACTATTCAGATTTCCATTATGATTCAGAGATCATAATCCACTCCTTTCTTCTTTCAGGAAAAAAAATTGAGGCATCACAGTGATTTTGTAATGGTCCAGGCACCTACCCTGGAGAAATGAGGTCTTGATTCAAAGTATTTAACTGTCAGCTGAGTAACACACATTCCTACAAGAAACTGGTTCATTATAAACTTCTGAAAACTTTGGAGTCCCCTGTTTCTCTTTCATTTCAAACTCAAAAAAAGGAAAATCTAAGAAAATCAAAATCTGTTGAAAGTTCTGACAGAACTGATATTGCTGAAGAAAACTGGCCCTTTAATTATGACAAGCAGGGAGCTGCTTTTAGTCCTCACAGATCTCTGAAGCAGAATTGCCTGGTGCCTTTGTATGCTTCCTGACAGGTCCCTGTGATTTGTATCAGCTCACAAAATTTACAAAAAAATGCAGACTTGCAGCTCTCATTTACCAGTATCCTTAAGATCTCTTTTATCATGCCCTGCTGCCTAGATGGAAAGCAGCATTCTCTTTAGTGGCAATCTGCTCTAATCATTTTTTATTCAGGTGGCAGGCAGGGTTCGGGCAAAACATGAAAGACAGTGATTGGAGCACAGTGTCTTCAAATGGCTTAAACTGCATCACTCAGGCAATTTTGATCCGTTTTTATTTAGCCACATTTAAAGAGGCTCCTTTTACAGCTCAGAAGACCAAATCGCTGCACAGGATATAAATAAGGTACATCAGAAAAGAGCATGGCATTTGGAGTTTAAAGTTATTCCTTCCTAGATGTCCATGACCTTGAGTTTCTAAATCTCTAAGAATCCTCCTTTTCTCGTGTACAAATGGGAAATATATATATATATATATATATATATATATATAAACTTAATTATTACAAAAGAGAAATGAGATTGAGAATAACATATGAAAGTCATTTGTTTCTTTTAAAGTGTTACACATATATTATCACCACATATCCAACTTGTATCTTAGCGCTCAGGGCTTGACAACTTAACTAAAATAAGACATACTAAAAAATTTCCAGCAAATACCTAACTTCCCATGTCCTCTTTAAGAATTTCCTTTTTTTTTTTCAAAACTAAAACTCTGATTTGATTATTTTTCTTTGTAATATTCTGGTGTGTGATCTTTTGATAGGTAAACACAGCCAAATTGCATAATTAGCAATGAACTTATTTACTATGAGTTTCTGGGTGACTGTACCAGTTTAGCTTACTTAGGAGAAAAAAAAAAACCAACAAGATAAAAGGAAGGTGGTGACAGGTACTGTGACCATGAAGGAAGACCTGTAAGTTGCCAGTCACAGTGAGGGACTGCTGATTTAGGGGACGGTGCCAACGTTATGACAGGATAGCTCCATCCATGAGGCTGGCGACTGAAGGAAACTGTGTTCTTCTAATGTGTAGTCTTGCTGCACTTGATTTGCAAGTGTTGATTGGGCTGGATGCACTGATATCTCTTCATTCAGGTAGTCTCTGACACAGCCAGCAGGTTTGGTCTCCAGGATAGCTTCAATGAATTGTGTTCCCACTGCAATACTTTTGTATGCCACTCACTAAGAACAAAATTCTTGTCATGGAAACTTCAATGAAGTATTCCCTGTTCTTAGGAAAGGAAAGTCTCAACCCAGAGAGAGTTCATTCTATAGCTAGGTCAATATTACTTTGCCACTTGGGACCAAGGGGGCAAAACTATAAGTCCAATTTAGCCCTAAATATCTTATTATTGACATTTCCCACCCAATACCCAACATCTCTATGGATTCACTGAGAACCTTTTACAAGTGTAAACTTTGTGCCAGAGTGCCAATGCTGGATACAGAGATATTCTTGCTACTTTATAATACAAGATTTTTCTCTTAAATATACAGGTGTGGCTGTCGCATAGTACTTCCGTTTTCAATATCTTGTAGTACTCATTGCAACAAAGGCTTCAAGGGCTGCCTTTGACCCTCCTATCCGTTGCTTAGCCTTTTCAGCCTGCTGAATCCATGGCCCAGCACTTCATTACCCACTCAGTATTGTGTCCTTCATGCTCACAAAACCAGGAATATGAGAATAAAATGAATTTTCATTTTCACATTGATGGAGTCTTGCCCTTACAGTACCTTCTCTGTTGTTCCAGTAGAGTAGCTAAGTTTCTTCTTAATGGTCTTAATCTGTCTACAGTTACAGGTGCTTTTTTAGCACCTACTGTCTCTGCAACTTAAAACACCCTTTCCCTGTCAAATGGCAAATTCTTCATGTCTTTCTGCTTCACTTCACTTTCTCTGTACAGTCACGGGCTAGAGCAGTGACAATAACCATGACACCACCCGAATGCTATTTGGTCCTGAAATTTCCTCTGCCAAACAAATTAGTTCATTACTTTTGAATGAATACTGGCAAAATGCAGACAGATTATTTTCTGGAACACGACAGGAATACCTTCCAGTTCAGTTTCTAATAGAGTCCTTGATCCTCTCTGAAACTTCAAGAACCAGGTCTTTACTATTCTCATTTCTCTAAGCATTCTGACAGAATAGACCATAAAGCTCTTCTTATAAACATGTTAGGGCTTATTTAGTTCCAAAACTCTTCCACATTCCTTCTTCAAACCAATTGCAAAGCCCAAGAGCCACATGATTAGGTTTATCACAACAGTCCCACTTCTCCGTACCAAATTTCTATATTAGTTAATTTTCTCATTGCTCTGATCAAAAATTGACAGAAGCAATCTCAGGAAAGAAGAGTTCATTTTGGCTCACTCTCAGACAGTCCTTCCTGGTGTGGGAGCCGTGGAAGTAGGAATGTGAGGCAGCTGGTTGCACCATAGTTAGGCAGCAGAGGGAGATGAACACTGGTACTCAGATCACATTCACAGATATGACTAGTTTGCCTTATATAGTAAATCTTCTCAAGTTGGCAATCAACATTACTCATTAGAAACTAATTATGAACAAATACTAAGAAAAAATAAACTTGGTTGAACTGGCTAAGGTGTTTTACTATGCTTTAAGTGACACCATTAAAAACAAACAAAAGACAAGAAACAATAGCCAATTTATTGTGACTAAGTTTTGTTACTCATACTAGTTTATCTGCATGTTATTTACTCAAAATAGTATATGTTGAAAAAGTACTGTGATGCACATTTCTCTTTGTTCAAAGGTTATCATTCTATAGGAAATTCGCCATAGACAATTATGTTTGTTCACACAAATCCACTATTGTTGAGCTAATGTTGAAATTCCAAACATTGTACTTCCAAATTCCAAAATAAATATAATACTGTTGAATTTATACAAATACATGTGATGCATATACTACTACTACACTGAGCAGTATGTTACGTTCATATGCCAACCTAACAGAGTCAATGTTTAGATAAAGATCCCCTGACCCAGTGGATTGAACAGTTAGAGCTTACCTGATAAAACTTAGAAAGCAGATCAAGATAACAGGGACTGAGTGAGGTAATGATGATCAGACGTAAATAAGGTATGACCCCTGCCTATTTCAGACACATCACTCAATAATTGTCCCAGAGCCAGTTGTCCCCTGGCATTCTCTGTACTTAAGAGCCAAAGCTCAGAATGGAATGTACCAGAATTGTCAGGGTTATCTGGCAGAGTTATCAGTGTGACTAAAAGAGGTAAGACTCAAGATTCTGCTAAGGCATACTGACTTTTTTATTTGACTTTTAGACACAGCAAAAAGTTCCTTTACAGGTAAATGAAATGTCATTTAACATCTCTCAGTCTAGGATACTACTGAATTAATGTTTGTTAAATTCTTCGGAATGTTCATAAACTGTTCATAAATGGGAAAGTTCTTTACAAATCAAAATATTCCTATAGCACAGGGTAGCATTCCTAATCAGGTCCCAGAATAATGATAATTATCATTTTCTCTAGCTCTCAATCACATGGTTAAAAAATAAACTCCAGAATGAGAACACAAATGGCCAGACTGTAGGTGGCAATACAGCACTGGGTAACAAGCTCTTCAGCAACCAGCCACAGAAGTAAACCCACAAACTCTGAAGCAGTAGGTCCAGAAAGACTAAAACTTGTTCCTGAGCCAGTAAGATGGCTCAGTGACTAAAGGCACTCACCAGAAAACCTAATGACCTGAGTTCAATCCCTGGAACAATCGTAATAGAAGGAAAGAATCAACTCATGAAAGCTGTCCTCTGCTTTACACACATGCACTGTGACATGGGCATTTGTGCATAATCAGTCATCAATCAATAAATCAGTCAATCAGTCAATCCATGTTTAAAGATTATGTCAGATGACTGCCAGATTCTCTATTTTTGTTTTCAACTCAAGACTAAATGCAGCAAGCCAAAGATGCTTAAGAAATAAGAAAATATACTGTTGGGGATGGATAGATGAATCGGTGGTTAAGAGCAATGGCTGCTTTGCAGAGGACCTGGGTTCAGTTTCCAGCACCAAAATGATGCCTAACAACCATAACTCTAGTTCCAGGGGATCCAACACCTTTGACCAGCCTCCACAGAGATTGCATATAATGATGCACCTCCTTACGTGCAAGCAATACACTCATACATATAAAATAAAAATAAGAATAAATAATAAATAACTTTTGTAAAAAGAAAATATACTGTTCCTTGTTAGCCTAGTGACAATGTTCCTAGGCCAAATGCCTTCCATTAGGATTCACTGAAGACTTCGCCTGACTTTCAGATAGCCAAATGCTAGTGTGAAGCTCTGAAAAACATAGCCTCTGTTTAATCTTTATTTCAATACTCCACCCTTTCTTGCCATCATCAAGACTTCCAACTTCTGATAAGAAGCAGGTATTCCCTCTTCTTACAGAAGAATATAATGGAAAACCAGCCATTTCTACTCTCAATTCACAAGCTCATCCAGGCCTACCACTGACAGAATTTCTACAAGCCAACCCTTAAAAGATAATGCCCTCACTCCTCTCTTTATAGGGACCTTCCATATTTGGCAGTTCTGGTAGGTAGTTGGTCCCAGAGATGAGAGAAGGCTCACATTGCTAGTTTGTAGAACCCACATACATACATAAAGCATTGTGTATACTGTCTGATCATATAGTAGTTACTGCAACTTTACCAGGACAGTTGTCTTCCATTAGGATTCATGGAAGGCTGCCCTCCCTGTCTTTGAGTTCCATCATCATTATCCTTCATCTCCTCTTCCTCCTCCTCCTCCTCCTCCTCCTCCTTTTCCTCCTCCTCCTCTTCCTCCTCTTCCTCCTCCTCCTATACATTATCATCAGTTTTGCAAAAAATACATCTGCTAAATGAAGCAGGAAAAAAAAATAGATGCTAGTTATCACTCTGAACTTAGTGTTCCTTTATTTGAGGCAAGAAATTTATATATTAGTATATATTATAATTATATTGCACATATTATCTATACATTTCCATGGATTTTTTTCAGTCTTGAAAATATCCAATCTCTTACCAACCCAATATAAATAAATGTGAATAGTATGTAAAAATAAACAAGACTATATTTAAAAGTCTCTGAACTGGGACAAAATGTAAGATGTATATTAAATAGATAGAATACAGATAAGTATTTTGATTAGAAATCAACTTTTAAACAAAAAGTTCTAAATTTGTTTTCCTTAAGTCATTATTTTCTTCTGTGATGACTTCATTATCAAATAAAATGGAGCTAAGGGTGTCTAGAATTACATGCATCAAAACTGATAAATCTCTGATATTGTATTCAAAGAAATATATATTTTGTCCCATCCTTGATTTCAGAGACAATTTTGAAAAAGTCGGGTACATTGGTACTAGGGGAATCATTTTTCTATTATATGATCCTTGACTCGTATTTCTGACATGGTGCTTCTTAGATCTACTAGGCTTCCTCTGTGATAAGAATGACTTTTGTGCTATTGGGGTGATTCTTGGTGGGTTATTGGGTAGCCTACAGAAGAGAGTTGGTTGCTAGGGCAACCAACACGACTTTGGAGAGCTGGAATTTTTATATCCAACCTCTCAACCTCTGTAAAGAAATAAGGAGCTAAAGGTCGATCTGATCATTAATGGTCAGTGATGTAATCAATCAAACCTGTGCAAAGAGGCTTCTGTAAAATTCTAGAAGGATGTGGCTCAGAACAGTTTTTGGTCGCTGGATAGAAAGAGATTTCTGGAGGATAACATGCCCAATTGGAACAGAGAGGCTCCAAGCCCCCTTCTGGCACACATAAGCATCTCCCTATCTGACTGTTAATCTGAGGGCTTTGTAGTATCCTTCATACTAATGGGAAGTGGCGTGTTATGTGTTGAATAGTATGTCAACTTGAAAAACATTAAATTTTTTACTGTATATTTTACAACTTCTTAATAGTGATCTTGGTCTTGAAACTATTCTGGGTGCATCCTCACCACTCATGTGAATGAATTCTGTTAAATATGAGTGTCACTGCTCTCAACTCAGAAGAAATCACAGAAATCGCAATTCACAGGATTTAAATAAGAGTAATCAGTGATATTTATAGGAAATCTATTTTCCTCATTTGTATGCTTAGACACACATCGTCTCATCTATATATTTATTTGTATTATATATATACACACACACACACACACACACACACACACACACAGAGTATGGGTTACATGTATGTAAGTGCACCATGTTATGCAATGCCTGCAGAGGCCAGAAAAGGGCGTTGGATCTCTGGAACTGTAGTTATTGATGGTTGTTGGGTTCTAGGTCCCAAACCCTCCAGGGCTCTTAACCACTGGCTCCAGCACTTGCTCATCTATTTTGATGCCACCCTTTGCTAAACCCCTTGCTAAGTGCTGGGACTACGGTATTTTACAATACCTATACTACGTTAGATATTGCAATAGCTAATACTTTCATTTAATATATTGAAGACATACTTAAGGACAAAGAAAGAATGCAAAATATATGTTTATGAATGTGGTCTTTCCTACCCTTCCTCCACATCAACTCCTTTCCACAAATGAAAATTCTCGCTTGCAAATCATAAAAGAAAAAGCAAAACACAAATCCCAACAATATAGAGAAACTAATATATTATCATAATAATGCTCTGTGTTATAGATGAAGGGAGGAGAAATCATAGTCAGCAAAGTTAGTGAGGAAGAGAAATAAAAGCGAAGGAACGAGATGGATTTGCTTTGATTCTTAAACATCATCCAAGACTGAGAAAGATACTAAAGTAAAAAAATGTATCTGAAGAAGACAGTAATTGTGTTTTTTTTTTCCTTTCAGAATGTATCAGAACTTCTGAGTAGGATGGCAGCCTAGAAGCTGCATCTGAATAAGTGCATGGACATAGTTAAGGAAAGAAGGATGAGGGCTGCTCTACCGTGGGCGGAGGTGAGCCTGCGAGCACCTGACTCCTTCAACAGTATTTAAAAGGCCAAGAACCGGGCTTCTGAAAAGCAAACACAGCAGAAGTGAGCAATCTAAGCAAGATGGTGTATGTGCAGAGAGTATGGCCAGGGAACAGGAAGAGGAGGCTGTCAGACAACAAACCTCCCCCTCCCATACCGCTCCCAGGAGACGCTAAGCAGGTGCTGGAGCTGTGATGGAACCCAGCGGCAGCAGCATCCTTAGTCCTTCAAGGTCTGAATCACAGAACACCCTGGCAGGGGAAAGTTCAGTCCCTAATTCACTAGGGAAGATTGTAACTCAGTTGACAGAGGGGAGGATGTGGGTGGTTGTCTGGCCAGGAAATTATGTTAGAAATTAGTCTATGTTCACAGAAATCCGTGTCATCTGGAAGGCTGCATGGACTTGTGGGATCTACTAAGACTAGCACCCCTCACCGCTGTGTAGACCGATGCAACTGAAATCCCAATGAGGAAACATTCAGACTGAAAGCACAATCCTCTCTCTCTCATGATAATCAATGTTAAATTTTTTCTAACTTTTTACAGTTTCTCTAAATTTGATATTTCTATTACTACTTGAAACTTTATACTTGAATTGTTAAGATGCTGTATTCTGTCTCACCAGGAAAGATGTTCCTTTAATAGGCCTACACGGCTCTTCTTTCATCTATTTATGCAGCTACAGTAGTCCTTCCACTGCCTCTCAACTCCAGCCCGTGAACTTTCCTTCTCTTCTCATTCAGACTTATTCTCGTTCCCTATTTTCCCATTTCCTCCTCATTTCATTGCTTAAATATTGATACTGTTAAAGTGACAGCCCAAGAAAGGGCTGAGATAGACTGATCTATCTCCAGTGTATCTGTGGAGAAAACCCACATCTCCAGCTTCACTAGTCAATTATTTGCTCCTAGGACCACCCCTAGGGAGGCAGGTTTACCTTAAGTTATACTAAATAGATGGGCAGAATACTTAGTATGTTATGAGGTGGTGAGTTTTTATTCCCTGCAATCTCACCTTCTGGGACTGTACTCTTTAATTCTTGGCACAGAGAGTGCAGTTACTGCCCAGTTAAATAAATTTGCTTGATTTGGAACATCTGGAATCTAGTGGTCCTTCTTAGAGATGTGAACATCATAACATTTGGAGGTCTCACAGAGATCCTGGGAAGAGAGACCCCAGATTCAGGCTAAGTATCTGGGGTCTGGCCCAATTCAAGGCGGGAAGTCTTCATGACTTCTAAGGCCCACAGGAGCCTCAGGGCATTGCTTTGTTTTACAAAATTGCAAAATATAGAACAAATTTTAAAATAAAAGTAAGATTGGGTGATCACGGGGAAAAAGGGTCTCTGGAGGCGCACTGGTAAGTTTCTGGGGTTCAGACATTTGGGTAGACTGGAGGGCAGATCGGACACAGTCATTTAACACAGTCTCCTTGCCCCACTGGTTTCTGGTGTGTGAATGAACATGGCCGTTGTATGTTTGGCATGTTTGTCTGGATCTTTTGTGTCTTTGGTGCATGGTCTTCTTTTGGCCCACCTGTAGCAACTGATGTAAAAATGAGAGGAGAACCCACTCTCCTAAAACTGTATTTGGTTGTATGTTAAAACATTTTCCAGAAAAGATTCTGTGGAAAAGTAAAATATGGAGTAAAATCATGTGGCTGGTAGTCAGCCATGTGTCTGACCTCCATTCAGGTGCTAATCCTTTAAATGCCTTTATCTAGCCTGTTATCTGGACTCTGAAAAATTGAGAACGTAAATGCTTTGCCTCTCTGCAGAGAAGAGAAGAAAAAAAGAAAGTTTTAAAACTTAGGCTTTTTCTCCATTGTGGTTCTCTTCATGGGTGGGGAAAAGAACAGTTACAGGGCCTAAACTTTGGACCTCAGTCACCATGGTCCCAAGAAAGCTGCTTTTCTCACTAGATCTAAGCATTTTTAGGTTTAGTGACCAGGAGAGCCACACATGTGTGCTATCAGAGTAGCAGCCCGAGGACACCTATACTGGACATAACTGCTCATTCTTTTCTACTGCATTTTCAAGGTGTTATTTCTCCAGAAACAAATTATATCTATGAATAAAGAGACCCAGAGCACGCTGCTTCCAATTCACCATCACACTGTGGTGAGATTCATGAACTCTGGTCCTTGGCTGAGACTGTGCATTCATTTTCTCTTGTTATGCCTGTATATATCATTTAACTGGGTGCTTTCTAAAAGTAAAATGGGGTTTCTATTCACATTTAATCTGTGAAATAAGTGAATCCCATGGGGTTTTTGTCCTGGTGGAGGATGGGCTCAGTTTTACCATGGGGCTCATTATACCATGTACTTGGTCCAAGAGGTAGGCAGCCATGTGATCTTCTCCATCTTGGACAGTAACATTTTCAAAATGATGGTGCTCTGTTTGACCTTGAACTTCTAATATGGTATATTTACTGATTCTGGAGAGAGGATTGGCAGTCCAACTTCAGACTCAAGCCTGTTATCACTAGATGTTCTCCAAATTTTTGTCCAGGTTCAGTTTGGTGCCCTGACTCTGTAACAAGAAAAAAGGAGAACAAAATAGCCTCAGAGTAGAGACATTGTGCTATTGAGAATAACTAAGGGATAAACTGATTTCAACAGAGGTTATTGTTATTCATGTCATGATATGAAGTGTCTATAGAAAAAGTAGCTAATAAAATTATCTTGTTTTATCACAACAATAAGGAAAGGCACTAAAACAGACTAATGCAAATGTATAGTAAAGAACCAACAAAATAGATTTTAAAAATGATTTTAATGGTTTTTATGCTTTCTATAAGGTTCACTTGGGAACTTATAAAGTGTAGTGTATACATGAGTAATAGTAATTCATTGCATTATCTTATGTGTATAATTTGCATTCCATGTTCTTTTCATAAGATAATGCTGCACAGCAGTCTTCTGAGTCAAATAACTGCCATCTTCATGACTTCAGCTGTGCCTACATACAAAAGATCATCACAGATGGGTTTGTTGACGGTTATGTTCCTTCATTAAAGAGGGGTAAGCAGAGTGATTGAACCCTCACCTGAATATCCAGCCACTCTTGAATATCCAGCTGCTCCTTCCAGCCAGCTGTTTGTGATTTTGCTCTAATCACAAATGGTCATCTGAATTTGGAAAAAAATTCTAAAAAAAGACTAAAAAGTATAACCTTGACCCATGAGGTTACAGAAAAGCAACGTCCATGCTGGATAAAGACTTTGCAGTGCTCAGACTATATATATACCTGTTAGTAACACTTCACTCATCTCTATGAGCAAAGTCATCTGTTCCCTAGGATGAACTGTTCTGTAATCAAACATTGATTTGACACTAAATCCTTAGAAAGGTGATAAACATTGCTTAGTACCCCCAGGAAAAGAATTCTCACAACAGAAGGAAAATTTACTTAATGTTATTATGTCTCATGCTATTAAAAAATACAAATAAATTAAATATTTCATTTAAAATTATGTATAAAAATTATAATAGATGGACATTTCCAAAATTAAAAATTCTATATAAGTGATTAAGGGTCGAAGATAATATGTTATGATATATAAAACATGAGACAAAGTTATGTATAAATAATCTTAAAATTTTTAAAATAAAAGTTCAATCAAGTAGTTTAAAAACAAAATAGATAGCTAACCAAGGTTTATTCAAGAATGTTTGATTTTTGCCTAAGCTTTAGCTACATAACATACAGTAACTAAAAGTACCAGATTAGTGGAACTAACCTTCTTGACTGTTTAACAATGATATTTAGAGGCCTATACTTATCTGGTCAAAGGGACTTGAAGGGACAATTTTTTTATCTTTTGCTTACTAAGATCAACTAAGTTCCAGGAGATTGTGGGACATCTCTCGAAATGTCCTGTAACTGTGATGAGTAACCTGTCCTCCTATTCAGGAAGGTCGTGGAGATCCCAGTAGAAGGACTCAAACCAGTGTACAGTCTGCAAACAGGTGGGTCAGCACAGAAAAACATTTTCTCAATGTTTCCAAGTGAAGCCAAGTCTAGCAAGGCATTTTGACTTATCGTCACATAGATGGAATTGGTAAAAGAAAGGCACAGGGAACCAGGGGCTCACCCTAAGGCCATGTGACCCCCCTGAGGAACAGATACTCAACTGACTTTACCTTAAGAGTAAAAATAAATTGGTTTATTTAGGCCACCTGCATGGTCTTAAACACCCAACAGGAAAGTATAACCAAAGATTAAAGTGATTAGCATGCTTCTTTAAAAGTATAAGGAATTATATTTCCCTGACATTAGGCTTAAGTTCATAAAAGATACTATTTTCACAATTTCTCACTAACTTTTTGTTGTTAACAAGAAAATATTTCTCAGATATAATTCGAATCTAACACTACTGTGCCTACCTAAAGCCAAGAAAGACAAGCCCACTATGCTCTAATCTGAAAATTAAATGATGACTAATTTCTTCTCTTTCCTTGTCTAGAAGCCATTTGGGGAGGGAACGTACCCTGGTTCTAGTCATTCCAACAAGCTATCAAAGTGCCATGAAACTGATCCTGTCTTCAAGACTCTCAAGTCCAGCCTTGACAACCTAACAGAAAAAACAAGGGGGAACCCAATAGATGAATGCTCTTGGAATCCCTCATCAAGAAAGTCTAATGGACTTTGACTTGGACATTTGAAACTTGCCTTGTTCAGTCCCTGTCTAGACCACAGGATGCTAAATACTATTCCTTATTTCTTCACATCACCCAGGACCAGTCAGGGACTTTCTTATCTTTCTAGAGCTAACAGTTATAAAGTTTGGGGGTCTTTTAGATTGACTCACTGAAGGGGTGCCTCAATTGCCACAACCTGTGCACTTATTCAGCATGGAAGAAATCAGAGCAGTCAGCACCCCAATTCCGTATTGGCAATCAGGGTGATTCCTTAAAAAATAACACAATAAAAATAAAAGAACCTGTTCTCACATAGCATCTCCAGAGGGAACACAGTCCTATGGGCATATTGATTTTAGCCTGAGAAATCCATTTAAAACTTCTAATCTCTAGAACAACAACAACAGAAAAGCCTGACACATTTCTGTTGTTGTAAACTGCAGAAGGCTGTAATAATTTATTATAAGAGCAATGGGAAACCAATACAAATGCTTAATAAAGCTTTTACACTAATCATAGTGTTGCATATGAGTTTAGAACTAAAGCAACCACAGTATCTCTGTGATTAGAATTTGCCTTGTGAAGAAATTATCAGGAATCAAAAGAAAATCCATGAAGTAAAGTTTTTGTATTTCTCTGACGAAGGTGGATGTACTGGTTTGTACCTGTTAACTTGATGTGAACTGGTCAGAGAAGAGGGAACATCAATTGAGAAATTTACTCTGTCAGATTAACCTGTGAACTTATCTGTAGGTCATTTTCTTGATTGGTAATTGGTGTAGGAGGGAAAAACCCCCTGTGGGTGTTTCCAACCCTAGACAGATGGTCTTTGACTACATAACAAAGATACCTGAGCATGCGAGGGGAGACAAGTCAGTAAGCAGCATTCCTCCATGGTCTTGTCTTCAGTTTCTGCTGAGAGTTCCTGTCTTGCATTCATGCTCTTCAGTGATGGATTGAGTTGTAGGAAGAAATGAAACTCATTCCTCTCCAAGTCAGTTACTGTCCTATCACAGCAACAGAATACAAACTGTAACAGTGAATATACTTTTACAAGGTACAGCAAGGACTGGCTTTGCAAAAATCAGACCTTCAAGCTCCTATGGAGCCCCAGGTTATAAAAAGGACACTTAGAGTTTTAATGCTCATTCATACTGTTTAGAATCTAAAACTTTGCTTTCCTTTCTAAAGATGGTACAGTGCATTTTCATTTTGTGGTGAGCCTTACAAAATATAAAATAATTTTGGCCATACTCTTACTGTTTCTAATCATTTTAATGTAATGTTCACTCAAAAAGACAAGAACAATAAGTTGCAACAAATAAAAACAGGAAAAAATAAAGAAAAACAAAACTGGGCAACTGCCTTAAAAATCTTCCTATGAATGCAATGCAACTTTCATCTTAAAATTTTTATACAAAATTTATCTAAATAATAAATATCAAAGGTTAATCATATCTACTTGTCTGTCTAGTGTATTTATGAAAATCAAATGCATTTCTTGACTTTACTACAACATGCATTCACTGGGCAATACAATATTGCAGTATAGTTAAAATTCTCCAAGAATATTTGGAAAATGTCTGTGTAGTAAGTATGTTTATATAATTTATATATTCAAGGTAGTAAGATGTCATCAGAAAATTATTTAATCATAAAATTTTAAGCCAGCAAAAAAATCTATAAATAGCAATCAATTACAGATAAATAACATCAGTTGGTAAATTTATGCCTGGTCATATTTGTGTAAGATATCTCCTAATTTAGCACACAGAGTCACATCTCACCATCATCATCAGAAACTGTCAAAACAAATACATATTATTTCATAAAGCATTTTTGATTTCTAAAATCTTAAACCAGGCTGAAATTGTTTCTATTTCCATTAGAGACTGCTCCCATTAGCCATCAATTGGTGGAACCTGTTATAATTCAAATGAAACATTTAAATAAAAACTCAAACACCAGAGTACAAGAGACAGAGGGGAGGGGAGGGGAGGGGAGAGGAGAGGAGAGGAGAGGAGAGGAGAGGAGAGGAGAGGAGAGGAGAGGAGAGGAGAGGAGAGGAGAGGAGAGGAGAGGAGAGGAGAGGAGAGGAGAGGAGAGGAGAGGAGAGGAGAGGAGAGGGAGAATAAGGGCTATGGAGAAAGAAGTAGTGAAGAGTAGTATTTGTACACATTCTATGATTAAACAGAATTCTCAGATTTACTGTCATATACATACCATCTTCAATCCTTACAGTAATCCCCAAATTTAGTATTTCTTGTTCTACTTGATAAATGGGTAAATCAAAGCCCAGAGAGTCTACAAATTTGCACAAGATTATACCAAGAGTGGAGAATGTTTTTTCCCAGATTGTTTTAGTTATTATTGTTGCTTGCTTGGCGGAGACCAGTGTCCCAAGAAGCTCAGAGTCTCCTTAAACTCACTAGGTAGCTGAGGATGACCTTGAACCCCATTCCTCCTGCTTCTGTTTCCCAAGTGCTGGATCACAGGTACACATCACTATGCTTTTTTTTATCCTCTTCATTTCATCTGCAATATAAGAACATGTAAAACCAGGGCTAGGAACATATTGTGGTGACACAATGTTTGTTTGCTTAGCACACATGGGGTCCTGAGTCTGTTTGTGAGCACAGTAAAAACATAAAAATGTCTGTTTGATCATTACATGTGGTACTCCCTTCTCTGTAGTCCACATGAAAAGCCTTCTTCCTGCTCTCCCAGCCTTTTATGTTCTGCTGTTTACCTACTTATAATCTCTAACACCTCTTAGTGTTACGATATGAGAAGGGCCAGAAAAAATTTGCCACTCCCTGTAATGCTACTTTTATTTTGTCCCAGGTACAAAGTAAATATTCTATTTATTGCCGTTATCATGGGTTGTTAATAGAGTTATAACTTGGAAAGAGCAGACTTAATGCCTAGTATGTATTTATGCAGAAGAGCAGTTTTAATTCTCTTCATGGGCTTTCAACTTCCCCATATGCTAAACTTTCTTCCCCAATCTATATTTGATCTTCTTTTATAAGATCTTTGCCCTCATTAGCATATCAATACAGTTTGTTCTCAGAGATGGACCTGGATTGCTATGTTAATAAAATGACAAATAATTAATTATATTTCTATCTGTGCCTCACTAAACATAATCATAGCATGACATTAAATATATATTTGATTTTTTTCTGTCACATTTTCTGTATAGGAACTAACTTCTTCATACTCCTCAGACTCTTATAATGGAAATAATCAAAAGATCTACATCTTCTAAAAAGTACATTCATGTTATTTTCCACAGGAGATGACTGCAATCCTATTAGAAGCGCCAATCAGTCAGGAGTCCCCATTTTCTCTGCCTTCCACCCAGTTCATTATCAAAGGTAAACTACAGGTAACAAATGGGCATAAAAGGAGTATTGTGCCTTTAAGAAGCATCTCTATTGCCTTTCAGGCTGATGATTTTGATCTTAAAAATATACTGTCTCGGGCTGCAGAAGCAAATGTCACAGTAAATAATATGTGAACCATCCTCTGGTACCCTGAGCACCAAGCTCAAACCCCAGGTGATTCTCTTTCACAATGCTCAAGAGGAGCTTCCATGTCTAGAATGGTCATATTGCAAGATGGATTAGGAAATCTTTCTCTTTTTTTCCTGCTGACTGAGCTCTTTCAGTCTATAGCAAGAATGAGCTAGGAATGTCCTTTGGGGCAGAATGTTGGTGCTGATTTCAGGAACTACAGGTCTATGCAACTCAGAATTTCTTGTGGTATTCCCCCTGCAGTCTGGGCAGAACGGTACGAAGAAACAATTACACACATTATTCAGAAAGTAGATCAGTAGTCAAATTGATGAAAAGATAATAAAGTTGTTTGACACCTTAAGTCGTATTTCTTGGAAGAAAACAGGAAATTCACAGTCTTAGATGGATTTTTCAAAGCAGGGCATTCATGAACAGATGGTTCTCAAAAGAATAGTGGGGGATGCAGGAGGATTCAGATATGTGGTGTCCTGAGGGGTTAACCTTAGCTTGATCATGCAAAAATTAAACCATAGGGCTCACACCACACCATCAGAAGGGGTCAGGCATTTTGCATTCTTGCAACACTTTAAGTATGGTAATGCAAACTTCCCTAGTGAGGCAACTCCTCATGGCAGCAGTCTCCAAAGAAGGGGCAGCCTAGAGGTCTAGGCACCTGGGGCTCAGCTCTACTGGCTGGATAAAAAAATGTATGGACAAAGACTCAACAGCATCACCTCTACTTCGAATAACTTTATTTCTTCCATTTAACTGTACCTATAGATTTCTCTATCTCTATCTATCTATCTATCTATCTATCTACTTATATTCTATCATCTATCTCTATCAATCTTTATCATCAATATATTTATCATCAATATTTTCTATCATCTATCTGTCAAGAATTTATGTGCCTCTCTACTATCTAATCCATTATCTTGCATTCTCTATTTGTCTCCCTGTCTATGATTCATTATAGACTTCCCTTAAGTGTTAGTGTATTTATAGATTCTTTCTATTTATTTCTATCTTCTGATAGTTATCTCTCTAAATGACATTTCAGAAACAAGTTCTTTAAAATGTAGCATAAGGGCTGATGGTTCAACAGTTAAGAGCACTGGTCTATTTTGCAGAGGACCCATGTTTAATTCCAGCACTCACATGGCGGCTAATAATCATTTGTAACTCTAGTACTAGAGGATCTGAAACCCTCTTCTGACCTTCACAGGCATTGCATGACACAGGAGCACTTAAATACATGCAGGCATACACATACACATAAATGCACTCATACACATAAAATAAAAATGATAAATAAAATGCTAAAAATAAACAAATGAAATGTAGACTAGTTATATATTTTTGGTCCTCTGCTATCATAGGAAACAACAAAGTGAATATTATGTATTTACTCTGAGAAAAATGTTATGAGTTTTTGCTCTGTCATAATTTATTACCTCTGTGTTTGATCTGCATGGCTTTAAATTTATAAAGGGCTGTTTCTAGATGACAGAAGAAATTTTCAACTTTAAAAACTTGTTTTCAAAAAGTCAACTGTAGACAGAGTTCCACAATTCATCGCACATACAGCATATACATCATATATGTCCAAGAGATGCCCACCCCTAGCTGACATATCTACAGTTGGAACCTCTACACCTAAGGCTCATGGAACATGGTAGAACAGGGGATGATGGGAATATCAGTGCAGCCCTCAACTCTCAGCAAGAAAGCTTCCTCATACAACACTGCGATGCACACTGAAGGCCACAACTAGCTAAGTTTTAGAGATTAAGAGACTACAGAGTGTGTGCCCTTGGATAGGACTCCTATATTAAATCTTACCCACCCATTGCTCAGGGAACATTTCAGAAGAGGGCACAGAAAGATTATAAGAGAGTTGGTCCATAGGGATGTGTGGAAATAGAAGCTTTCAGGTCACTGGAAGCTTGCTCATGCAAACTTGTGGGAACAGTGGCGCTGAACACAAGATATGCCAACTCAATCAGACAAGGGCCCAGAGTTCTGCGAGGGAAATAAATGGTAGGCTGGCTGGAGCCTGAGAACTGTTAGAAACTGATTATGGCTGGGTGAAGGAGAGTAGACATTCCTTAAGCCCTACAGATGCAGAATCGACTCAGACTTAAAGTGGCATTACATCACATTTACAATATTCTATTCGTTTATTAAAAAGCACACTAGATCCAGCCCAAGTTCAAGGAGACAATGCTACATGACAGCGCGAATAGCAGGGTCAATGGGAGCCATGCAAGGTACTGCATACCACAGCCGATTTTAGGTGCTTAGTTTACACTGGTCCTGGCTGAACAAATCATCTGCCTGTGGGTTTCCTAGTTCTTGTCTGGTAACGGATGACTCTGGTGGTCGTGTATGCTAACTTTTGTAATTATGGTGCCACAATACTTGACTAAAAGCAATTTGAGGAGGATTTATTTGGCTGACAGTTTACATGACAGAGAAGGCATGGCAGAATTTGTGACAAAAGCTTGCAGCCAGGATTCCTCACATCGTGAAAGACTGAGAAGCAGTGGTCAGGGTGTACAGCCATTCCTTTCCCTTTTTTTTGTCCGGTCCTGGACTGAACAATGTTCACATGGGGTGATTCAGCACACCCAACTCTCTCTTCCCTCTTCAGTTAATTCTTTCTGGAAACACCCTCCAGACCAGTGTCTCCTGAGTGATTCTAATTCAGTCAAGTTGACAATTGATGATGAAGTTCAGCCGTCACAGGTGGGGACATGCTTTGAGCCCTAAAAAAGACAAATCCTCTTGAAAATTAGTTGGTGTTTGTCATAGTGATAGCAGAAGGACACAGAAATGCCCCAGTACCCAGGAGGCTCACTGCCAAACATGGTACACGCCATTCTCATGTATTCCAGTGGGGACAGGAATTCATGTGATCAGCCCAGATTCCATGGCTGAGGAAATCCTTGACTGGAAAAGCTGTACGACTCTACTCCAAAGCACCAAATCCAAGAAATTCAGGAGATCTGGAGCCACTGATGCTGTCAAGTTAGTGTATTTTAGCAAAATCCCCACACTCTTGAAGTAGTCATCCACCCAACTAATGAGCATCCCCAATTCACGGCATTTTTGTCACTCAGAGTCACTCTATTAATGTCTTTTCTAGAGAAATACATGGAACTATCATGTCCATGAAGATCAATGTTTCCCAGTGAGGTCACCAATGTCATTTTGAAAGAGAAACTCCTTCAGTGATATGCAATTATCCATTGAGTTTCAGGGCATTTGACTTGCTTCACTCTTGCCTTTTAATTACAAACATGCTACAGTTTGGGTCATGGGGGAAAAATTACAGGCAAGCAAGTGGGGAGAGCTACACATATTCACATGATATCATCATGAATTAGCTTAACTTAACCTGCATACTGATGTTTACATGTATTCATATTTATGTATGTTGTATAATGTAATAAAACATATATAACATGTGTTAATACCATATGTATTATATTATGTTTCTATATGTATACATACCACTTAGCAAAAACTAAATAAAAAGTGTCTTTTGCTTTGCTAGCTGAGGGCCTAGAAGCAACAATTCCCCTAACAGTAAGCACATCAAGCACCCAGATATAGGGTTTTAATCCCATTCTCAAAAAATAAATAAATAAATAAATCAAAGCTCATAGGGGAAATCACTGTCTCTCATGTGGGGCAAGAAATAGAAAGATGAACCTAGAGTATGTTTAAGTATTAAAACCTAATTGCTAGGCTGGAGAAATGGGTCAGGGATTAAGGGCACTTACTGCTCTTTTAGAAGACCTGAGCTCAGTTCCCATAACCCAACTTGGGTGGGTCACAATCACATATAACTCCAGTTCCAACACCCTCTTCTGACTTCTGCAGAGACCTTCATATGTGTGCATGTGTACACATATATGCATAAGTTTAAAATAAAAATACACTTTAAAAATTACGTGCTGAAAAACAAGTGAATTAAACCACACAGTGAAAGGAATATGTCACAGGAGACAACCCGGGTTCCCAAAGCTGAAGCATTTAAACAGAAAAGAAGTAATTTAGGACCACTTAAAATGATATGTCTATGATAGCCCAACATAAAATATATGTCTATGTTAATTCAAAGGCATGATTGAACAGACCAATGGGTGAAAACTGCAAGTCTCCCACACAGGATTCCAAATGATTTAGGTAGCTTCTCTACACTCAAGTATGGCTCCCTATGCTCTAAGCCTTAAGACTGTGTTTAATAAATCATCCAAAGAGTACAGCATGGAAAAGGAAAGAAAATTGTAAATTTGCCTTGGAGGAATCTGATAAAATGACTTTGGTTCGGTTATCAAGGTCAGTTTAAACAATTACAAGCAATTCTGATATCATGAACCATTGATGTAAGAGAAGAGAGTGAGTGGTACTTGGGTAAAGCAGGTCTTTCTTACTCAGAAATGTCACCCTATTTCAGTCCTCACTTTCATCTGATGATATAGCTATGTATTTCCATGGGAAAACAGAAATTTTCAGAGGGGAACTTGTACAAGTACCACCATCATGTTGATTTGCCTCCTGTTCACTTGCATCTTTTCCCATTTGTGTAGCATATGTCAAGTGTTTACCATTAGTAAATTCTGCTGGCTTTGCTCCCAAACTACCACCCCAGGCCACACCACTTTCACCATAGCCACAGCCACCGTTATGGCCCGAGTCAATGTCATGTCCCTCTTAACTATGTTAAGCTTGTGTCTTACAAGGCATGTCCCAAGCCTCTGTACCCCTCTGACAGAGCGGACATGTGCTTCTAATCAGTAAGTCTGATGACCTCTCTGACACCAGGACTGTCTATGGGCCCTGATCTCTCTCAATTACAACCATGGCATAGAAGCCTATTGGGTGGCTTTGGTCAAGTTTTGATCTTGACAATGTGAACAGTGCCTTTGTGAGACTTAAAATGTTGTGACTTCCTCTAGCAGCTGTCACCACAGCCAGCAACAGGGTGGCAAGAGAGCTGGCTAGATGACAACACACATACTCAAACCCACACTCACATACAGCACCCACACTCACACTCTCACACACTCACACACACTCACACTCTCACACACTCACATCCAAACATTCATACACTCTCACACTCATGCACTCACACACAGTCACACCCACTCACACACACTCACACCCACACTCACTCACTCACACACACACTCACTCACACATACACTCACATACAGCACCCACACTCACACTCTCACACACTCATACACACTCACACCCAAACATTCATACACACTCATACCCACACACTCACTCACACACTCATACACACTCGCACATCCACACACTCACACACTCACACATACACTCTCACACACACACACACACACACAGAGGCAGCAGCAACAGTTCCATCAGCAGGACTCTCCCGTCTCTCCTCATAGCCTGGTACCTGTCCATCCTCGTTATTTATTCCCTGATATTTTCCCTGCATTCACATGTCCAGTCACACCAGGCTTCTTGCTGATCCTTGGACGACAGTATCCTCCCTCTTCACCAGCTGCTTCCTCTGCCCCTGACTCTCTCCATGTATTTTCTCCCAAGTCCACTCCCTCCCCAGCTTCAAGTCCTTGTTTAAAATACCACTTTTTCAATGAGATTCCCCTAGATCATCGTTTCATATTGTGCTTATATTTTGTCTCTGCTTCCCACATGTTTACAGTTTGTTTTCCCCATAGCACCTGCCACCTAATACGCTGAATATCACAGCTATGCCTTTCTTTCTGTGTATGCACTGACTGCCTCCTCCTACCTAAAGGCAGGCTCGTGAGGACAGAAAAAGACCTTGCCATTGTTGCTGTTTCCCAGGGACTTAAGAGTTCTGTCTGATACACTGTAAGCATCCAAATCCTATGTCACCATGAACATGTTTTAATGGTATAATAAATATGCTAATTTTTTATCTGGCCTACTTCTACTCCATTAAGCACAATTCCTTCAATCCTTAGTTTCCAGTTGCATCTGAACATATTTTCTCTAGCTCTTCTAAATTCTAAGCCTATCTCCCATATATATTAACTGAGCTCATGTCATACATTTTTCTTCCGTTTCCTGAAGCACATTTCTAGATCCAGCATGATTAATTGAAATGCTTAATGAATACTTCCATTAAATAAACATTACATCAGTAAATAATAAAGGCAGGAATTTTATCTTTTTAAATCTCAGCATATATATCTACGCAGACATTAAATGTCTAAAGACAGTAGGAAGTATGAGCAAATTTTGCTTGAAGATGATTTCAAAATGGCAAAGTAGCCTCAGTGAATAATGTCTCTAATAATTGTTTCTGTTGATTAATAATTAAGCATAAAGTGACATTAATAGGGGTTTAACTGAAATACACTAGTTTCAAAGAGAAAAAAAAGTTGCTGCTTCTTTACAGGGCAGCATTTTAACTTAGATATAAAATGTTAAATAGGGAATTGTGAGTTCTGTATTGTCTTCGGCAAATGTCATTTTTTTCTTATCAGGTGACTACAGTGACATTTTCATAGCAATATTTCTGGCCTTGCCAATTTTGGTTTAACCTTATTGATGTCTTTCTGTATTCAAAACAAAACACACCTGATTTGATTGGAGATCAAATATGGCATCTGACGCTCATTGTTTGAGCTCAGCAGGAGAATCAAAGGAAAAATGAGTTTTGAGGAGAACAACAGCACATTTGAGGGAAAGTGTCTCAGATGTAGAACTTTGCACTGAGTTGGGTCTCAAATTCTGGGCTGTGCTGGCCTCACATGAAGGTCTAGAAATAAAACAACAAGGCCTGAGAATTGGTGATGTCAGGCTAGAAGCATTGGTCGCTATATTTGTAGCTTGTCTTTGCCATATCGGAATCCATTACTCTCTATGAGTTATGATGGCAGGATTTTAAAGCTAATTCTGGGTTTTAAAAGTCACTGTTGTCAGAGCAGTGCAAGGCTCACAGGATGAAAAATATTCTCTGTACAGCAACTCCTGAAAATGGTGATTCCTTGGCTTTGCATCAGCGACAAATATGCACAATGGCAACAGAGTCTATAAATAGCTGATGTCTATCCACCAGCTGAGATATTAGTTCAACCTGCTTCACACTTTTCATTGATATCAATTTACTTAAGTGCCACCTTCAGTTTTAAAAGCTCTTAGCATATTCAAACAGTATTTCCTAAATCCATGTAACTAGCACAATATGTGTAATTATCCTAAGAGACACAAATTCTCAAAATAGTTGTCTGCTAATTTGAATATTAAGATGCCGCCATTTTATCTTACCCAGTCATGCTTCATGCAACTGATGCTTCCTCCTTTCCTCCCTCTCTTTCTCCATCCCCTCCATTCCTCTTGTTCCCCTTCCTCTGTCCCCCATTCTCCATAAATTCATCCGCTTATTGTACTTTAATATCAGACAAAACATCTGACCAATAAAAGCCACAAGATCATTGAAAACACACCCTTCTGCTCACATCCCTCAACCACTTTCTTCGCGGGTTCTTCTCCCTTCTGCTGAGGTGATGGGATCTATCAGGGTTGCCTGACTCTTTTTCCTGTAGGCAAAGATGGTTAACACAATGTCAGTGAAAATGGGGATACTTTTAACCTTTCCCGAAAGTTGTCTTTACTGAGTTTAGAAGGCACTGGATACAGTGTCTCCTGGGATTTGTTGTAATGATCCCTACCTATTATAGTTTCTGAGGAATCTCACAATAAATTTAAAGTTGTGTATAACCTTAATGTTTTCATACTTACTTAACCAAAGACTTCCTTTCATGGGAGAAATCCTTCTATCTGTGGTAGCTGGACCAGATCAGGTAGGATAACATAAGACACTGAGTTTTATTTGTAGCATTCTGAGAAACTGTTGAAAGCATTTGAGTAGAGGAAGGGCATACTCTGTTAGGTTATATGAGGCTCACCTCACTGCTCAGTGAAACTTGACTAGAGAGAGAAACAAATGTAAGAAGGTGAACAAAAGGCTAGTTTGTTAATGCAGGTGAGAAAGTATCATAAATTTCACTCAGGTGGCAAAGGCATGGATGATTAGACAGGATCCCTAACCAGTTGCTTTTAGAAGGCAGAAATTCCAAAGATATGGCTCTGACATGATTTGGGGTGTTGGCACCTGAGGTTTGTTTCTCACCTCCAGCCAAATGGAAGGCTCCATGAGAAGAAAATTTTGGCATTGGTCAGTAAATGAGTGTTTTGCAGGCGGATGTGAATTTTTCAAACAATGAAGGGGCATCAGGCCCCAACCCTAGCCGATGAACTACTGGCAAGTGACTACTCCTGGGTGAGGGAGAATAGACCTTTAAGGAAGAGACTCCAGTGGATGAACTTGCACTGAAGGACATCTGGATTCAAATGCTTGACTAGGAGGCGGTGGGGAGAGGGCCTAAATTTGATTAAAATCTATTATATAAAAGGCACTAAAATTCAATAAAAATATTTTTAGAACGAATGTTGACTAGTATTCAGAGAGCCACAACAAATTCTTGAATCCATTTCTTCTGAACTTAGATCAATTCAGTCCATTGGTGTTCACCTTGGGCTATATTAGAACTACAAAAGGAAACTAAAGTTCATCAGGATGCTCCCAAACCAATGACATAAAGATTCTCTTAGCAGATCAATGTGTCATTGATAATGGTTTGGAGCCAAGATTAACCACTACGAGTTCATGGAACAGGGACTTCTGTGTGTGGAAGGTCAAGGCACATTCTCTTAGTTATAGGAGTTGGTGGGACCTTCTTCCCAGAGATAAGGAAACTAGACACAAAGTAGGCACTGTTATTAATAAATTAGAAATTCCCAGATTCCCTCTCAGGTACGTCCCCTGAACCTTCTCCACGTTTCTGGAAATCCTTGGCCTTCTTGCTTAAGGTTTACAGGCTTCAAAAATTCTTCCCCTCAGTTAGGCACCATTCACAATGTCTGGGCATCCTCCTGCTCAGTACCTGAGTCTGTCCTGTTGATGTCTGGAGATTCATGGAAGCGATCTATTATTGAGTTGCCTGAGAATATGAAATCACTTTGGAACATCCTGCTGAGCTTAAAGAGCAGCAGCAGCAGCAGCACTTGAAGCTTATCTGAAAGAAGCAGTAACTCATCAAAAAATGGAAAGAATAGGTTAGGAGAAGTGGAGAAAGAAGGAAAGAAGGAAGGAAGACTCAGTCAAAGCACATGTGTTTAGAAACATTCTTTAGTGATACACATTGAAGAGATCACTCATACACATACAATACATGCCACTTGCCCTCTCTGTTAGACTTTTGGGGGTAAATGGCTCAGTTGGTACGGTGTTTGCCTTGCACTGGAACACATGTAAAAATGTCAGGTACCTGCAGTGATGTGTGCTTATTACTATAATACCAGGAATGCAGAAGCAAGGAGAGCCCTAGGCCCCAATGGCTAGCCAGACTAGCCTATGTGACAAACTCCAGACCAATGAGAGATCCTGTATCAAAAGAAGAAAAGCAGACAATGCCTGAGGACTGACACTCAAAGGTGTCTTCTGTCACACACACAGACACACACACACACACACACACACACTTTTTAAAATAATAATACCAAATTGTGTACTTTCATAAAAATTTATACTTTTGGAGCCTGAAAACCCACGACTGGGCAGACTCATTGACTTAGTTACTTTTCTGTTGCTGTGATAAAAATCTGTGACCAACGGAACCTATAAAAGGAAGAGTTTATTTGAGCTTGTGATTCCAGAGAATTAGAGTTTGTCATGGTGGGGAGGCATGGTGGCAGGAGGTGGCTGGAGCAGAACCAGAAAGCAAAGGCTCACATCTGCAAGCAGAGCACCCCTGGAACTCTGGCAAGGTTTAAGAGCTCTCTAAGACTGCCTTCAGTGATGTGCTTCCTCTAGCAAGGCCATACCTTCCTAAAACAGTGCCACCAACTAGGGACAAAATGACCAAATACTTGGAGCCTATGGGGGACATTCACGATCAAATCACCCATCTACTCAGCCCCTGGGGAGGGACTTCATGTTGCCTCCCAACATGGCACTGTATGGGCAGTAAGTGCCATGTACAGAAGAATCCAAACATGTGAAGTAGACTACGACAACCCAAACTCACAATAACCAATTCAGTCTCATGAGGCCTCACCCACTCTGTGAAGTGGGCATTAATTCCTTCTGAAGGGATGCTCACTCTGAGATAGTAGTCTTTCCACATTCAGCTCTATATCATCTCAGTAATGTTACATATGAGTTCAAGCTTCCAACACATAAACACTCTGAGAGACAAACCATATCCAAGTTATAACAGTCTCATTGCACAACCTCTCATCCACCAGGCCTCCCATGTCGAATGCCTTAGTGAGGCGTAGGGGCTTACGTTGCAAGTCAATCAGTGATCTTTGTTTAGTTTCAGAGGTTCTGTAACAGAGTGACCTCATTTTTCTCTGCTTCCCGCCAGACCATGTGAGAATTTAAGACTGTCCCCATGCCCCTCATTCTGGCATCTAATCTTATGCAAATATCTTGTGTGAAAGAAGGGTACCTAATCTTATGCAGAACATCTTAAGCAAATAGCCATTGTTAAGGATCACATCTGTGTCTGTGAAGTGATAATGGTCTCTAACCAAACCATGGAGACTCCACCTTACAGCAGTGACTTCCTGTTTTTTTGAGGAAAGAGAACTCTGAGCTTGACATTTTCTCATGGTCTTCAGGATTGGATGTAAGGAAAGGATGTGTCTCAATCGGGAACAAAAACAATGACTAAAGTGTAAACATCTGCTTCTAGGGCCTCGGATGGGAGTTTGGGGCTGGATATTTGTGAAGCTAACTTTTACACACTTTATACTTGCCTATAAAAGCTGGATGCTGCAATGAACCGAGGCTGCTTCTCAGAACTCGCCCACCTAGAGTTTGGAAGTCAGCCCGGCCGTAGTAAAATTTACCTTGCCTTTCTTTCGCGTGGGGGGACTCCTGTTTGGCACCTATAACAGTTCAAGAGAATCGATAATGTAACTGAAAAAAGAATTCTGGTAAATCAGAAACTTATGTGTAAGGACCTTAAAAGATGCTGGAGTATAGGATAGGTATCCTTCCAAATCCTTCTGAAGCTACATTATGTAGACACCCATATTCCCTGTTCACCTGTAAAACCACCCTTGAATGAAAGAGGTGTAGAGGGACAACTAGTGAACAGCTTTGTCTAAGCTGTGCTTGTTTATTCAGACCTGAGGAATGGTCTTGAACTGACTGATTTCTCTGCTCTGGTACAGTAGATATTATCTACACTCCTTCCTGTCACTGTAATGAGTTCAGCTTTCAAAGCTAGTATTCATATTGCATTGCCTGAGTATTTTCCCTGGATCACAAGACCTGTTTAGTCTATTCTTGGAGCCTCTGGATTTGCCAACTAAGACTACACACCAGCAGCTTTCCATCTATGATTGATAGGAAATCTTTTTCTACACTGTTAGTGGGATGATTCTGAAGCAAAATCTACACTGGACTTCTAGAGGTTTCCAGTGGGAGTGCCTACAGTTGATGGCATACACTTTGCTGGCTGCTGTCTTTTCCCTGCCTCACATTCCCACAAGCCTACTAAGTTGTCATAGGCTCGCTCCTCACATAAACTACACTGAAATTCGGTCTCTGGGAATCCCAAACTAAGATACCAGGAAAGAGCAACCTTCTACCACGGCAAATGACACACTGTGGAGGGAGGTCAAATTAAAAGCAACCAGAGCTATGAATATACTTTCAAAAAGTGTCCTGTTCTCTATAATTCATCTCCAATGATGACTTAGGAAATTTGCCTGTCTGCTGGAGGATGGACCAGAGTGACCGTATAAAGAAGAACCAGATGCACTCAGCCTGCGGCCGCACACATCTGCTGGATGAGCAACGACTATAATTTTCCAGGAGGAGACAATAAAGAAATCCACATAAAACCTTTTATTGTGTAAGTGACACTAGTTATTATAGTCAGCAATCAGAAAGCTACCCCGAGGATACAACTTTTCTGCCTATTAATGTAGAGAAAATGGCTAGTCTGTTTCCCAAGTCTCCAAATGTAACATTAGAGATGTTAGGATCCATTCCAAAGGGTTATACTACCAGAAAAATACAAGAAAGATGTGTTTTTTTTTAAAAAAAGATTATAAAATAAAATCTAACATTTCAAAGCTCTTGGGACAAATTGAATCCGTGGGAATCAAAAAATTGGAAAAACTATGGCCTGTTTTTTTTTCTTGTTTGTTTGTTTTTACAGAGGACAAGACAATAATACACACACACACACACACACACACACACACATATATATATACACACATTTTATGAAGGGTGAGTTCTTCTGGACCCAAATATATACTCGAGATACTTCAAAGTATATGTAAGCATGATTGTATAATAGCTTATGTGGCAAATATTTGTAGTCAGATCACATTCTTTATGAGTCCTATTCAGTACAACAGTAGCCAAACATCCTCCATAACTGGTCAAGTCCCTATGTGAGATTATCAATACCTTTTCCATCTTCTCCATATTCTAGCTCTACAGTACGTGGTACTGTACTGATGCAGTTCCTGTAGAGTCAACATCTATAACATCATCCAATGCACTGTATCTATACATAATCCATGTACTTCATTTGGACATAGCTCTAAGGGCTCTCATAGTGTATGAGATCTTGGAAAGACATAGGGGTCATTTTACTCTTCTATCAGAGAGATTATGGTGGTGGTGGTGGTGGTGGTGGTGTGTGTGTGTTGAAGAAGAGAGTATAAAAATTGACTATGGTATATTTATTTTAAAAAATTCTGCATCTGTTTCTGACCTCATCCCCCAGGCCCTGATGCTAAACATATTGAAATTCATTTCTTGTTTCCATACAACCCAATATAGTGGAGAGGAAAAACAACTAGTTTGTCAGTAATATAGGACCCAGACTGTAGTCAGTCCCCAAAAATGGGGTGGAGTGTCAAGTAACTTTGTTTATAAAAGGTCAAATTATAAACATGTTCAGATTTGTGAGTCACACAGTCTCTATTGTAATTAGTCACTGGAGGACAAAAGTCCATGGATAATGTATACATAATGGGCATAGCTATGTCATAATAAAACTTTGTTTATAAAAACAGTAGCCTGCTGAAAGTGGTACACAGTCCTAGCCACAAGCACTCATTAGTGGACAAAGGCTCTGGGAAATGGGGTGGAATTGTGGAAGTGACAGAGAGAAAGGACAGCCTATATCAACCTAAGAATTGATGATCCTTTATAATATAAGATCTATGGAAAAGATTCTCTGAGAATCTTATTAACTTCAAAACCTCTGATAATATGATTTCTTTGGGAATTAGGAATTTCTTCTTTATCTACATAGAAGAATTTTGCCTGCAACTATAGAGTACAGCATTTCAGAGAAGCATTATTTAAACAATTTCATGAAGTCAGCTATTTTTGTGAACTTGAAAATACCTATTTCTCCATATGGATGAGCTCCTTAATTAATAATTGGAATTAAAAGAATTCTGTTTACAAAAAAAAACTTGTTCAGAGAGTTATGGCTTATACACAAGAGTGATAAATCTCTATTTTTAAAAGTTTATAATTCATATTTTTTATGGAACATCAGTCTTTGCCCAAATGCTATCAACTTAATGAGAGTTGACTGTATCCATGAACTTAGCTAATAAACCAAGTTTTATTTTCTGGTGTTTCTTTAGAGGAAAATATTATTAAATTTGGAGTTTTTCACAAATAAACCTACAGAGTGATTATTTTCATGGAATCTGACAATAGAAAATAGAGATTTCTATCGTTCAAGGTCTATAAGGTCACCGCACTTAGTAGTATTTGCAGATCTAATGGACCAAACAGATATAAATGAAATTTCTCTTGCTATGAGAGAAAAAAGAAAGAAAAAAAAACCCTACTGTAATTGTTCTGGTGCCTGCATTGGGTCAGAATAAGTAAAAGTCACAGAAATAAATCTAAAACTCCTATCTTCATTTTTCAGCCTTCAATCTTTTTAATAAGGCAGAGCTGTGCAGATAAATCTAAAATTTTAATAAGGAAAAAAAATATATGGTAGTTGCTTCTGAGATGCCCTTCTAGGTGACCTTAGAATACTTGTGGGTTTTTTTTTGATTGCTCTGAATTCTGTACACATTGTGTGTGTGTGTCAAGAAAGATCCTTGCTCCAAAGAACAGACTGCTTTAAAAATTTCATTTGTTTGGTTTTAGATGTTGATGCCTTTTAAAATTCCTTTTGTCAGTGGTGTTGACCTCAAGAGGACAAACCTAATGTATCAGTAGAATTGTAGTTCTCCAGTTTAGCACCTAAAAGAATCCTCAGGTTGATTTGCTATACCGTGTAGTCCAGAGTCTTAGAGGCTCAGGAGTATGTGTCATTAGCTCTGGGATGGGGCCTGAGCTTTTACATTTTTAACAACCTCCCAGGTGATCTGGGTGCTGTTCTGGAACATTATGATGAACAACAAGTCAAAGATGTTCAACTGGGACTCACATTTAAGTTATCTTAACACACAGAAAATGCACTGGCTTGTCAATATCAGGCTGTCAATCTGACTTTAGGCAGTGACATCTCAAAGCCCAGTTTCCTCCCTTCCTCTTCAGGCCCCTTTCATCTGTGTTGTATTTCCCTTGTGTTCACAGACACATTGCAGTGCTCCACACCATTTCTTTTTCCAACCTTAAAAAACTCCTCTTGAACTATCTAAAGGTTTGTTCCTGTTGTTGGATGTCATTTAGCTATATGATCTTGAACCTATTACTAGTTTAACTGTAATTCTTGAGTTTTAAATCCAGTTTTTGGATGTGAATCAGGACCTACCTTTGGAAACAAGTTTGTTTTACTGCCTCAAGGCTTTCTCCAAACTGATGAGAGATTTTTTAAAACAGGCTTTCTTTTTTCATTTATTTATCCTTATTTTATATGTATGAGTGTTTTGCCTGCATGTATGTAAGTGCATCTATGTCATGCAATGCCTGTAAAGGTCATAAGAGGGTGATGAATCCTCTGGAACTGAAGTTATGGATGACCGTTAGCTTCCATATGCAACCTGAGAACTGAACCTGGGTCTTTGGCAAGAGCAGTCAGTACTCTGTAAGTACTGAGACATCTCTTCAGCCCTCATGGGTGATTTCTAAGCTTTGTTTTAATTGAAGCCAAGATGGGCACAAGACTGATGACCATGGGGATCACATTCATGGAAAGCTGCCCCACTTTATATCTTTCAAATGGACACTTGTTGGGTGCATTCTGAATTCCTAATAGGGTTCTGCCTCACTTTCCCACTGTAGAAACAAGTGATAGACATTGTGCACACCTTCTTTTTCTATATCGCCCTCCTCAGTCATTAACATCTCCTATAACCCCCCCCAAATAATCGACCAGCACCCTGATATTTCATTCATATGCTACTTCTGAGGAAAAATTTAAACAATGACTCCATTTAAACAATATGCACTAATAGTGAAGAGGAGTTTCTCTTCCAGAGAAACTTTGGATGGAATAGAGTTATACAGAAAAAAAAAAAGGGGTTGGCACAACATTAAGTGAAGACAATTCCCCTGAAGAGTTAAAATCTGAGCTTATGCCAATATAAGCCAATAATATTGAATATGATCCCTCTTCAATCAGGCTGTAGATCTCTGGGTGTTATACACTGCAAAGTAGATGAAAGATCACCATCAGTAGACACCAAACACCCTTCAGCTAGACAGGGAAAGGGAATGTGGGTACCAGTGTTACCTTTTGTTTTAGTTACTTTTTCTCTTTGCTATCACAAGAATACCTAGCAACAGGCAATCTTAAGGAGGAATCATTTATTTTGACATAGTTTGAGGGATTCGGTTTATCATAGTGGGGAAGACATGGTGGGAAGAACATGGGAGAAAGGTTACATTGCATATGCAATCAGGAAGCAGAGAAAGACAAATGCCAGGCTCTGCTTATTCTCTCACCGTGTTCTGACTCGTATGCCAGTCAGCTGAATGGTGTCACCTGTACTTAGGGTGGGTCTTCCCACCTCAGCCCACACTAGAAGATACTTCAAAGACATATTTAGTCCTTTATCTCCTAGGTGATTTTAGTTTCTGTCAGTTGACAGTCAAAATTATCCACTATACCTTTAGTCTTTAGCTAAAAATAACTTAAAATAGTATGCTTTCAAATCCTCAGTTAAAACCAATATTATAGCATCTCTTTCAAATTTAGAAAAGTGCTATCTCTCTGCCCACCTGGAACCAATTTCCCACTTCAGTGAACATCTCTGCTTTTTTATTTCTTAGTAAAACCTAGGACTCAAGGCTTCCCTGCCCTCATGTTCCATAGGCTAAGGACAACATGAAGCTAAAGCCAGTCAGCTGGCGAAATACACAGTGAGTCTGTAGTGAGAATGCAGACTGGATATGAAATGCTAATTCCCACTCCAGAATACCCTCAATATTAAGTCCATTTTGTGAAACCAGCAAACTCTATCAAAATTGCTCCCAAATCATTTTTCTCTTTTGAGAAGTGCCATTTCAGAAAAATTTGGGATTGCTGCATATCACCCTTTCAGAGTCATGGTTAGTATTACCTTATTAAAGGCTCTGATACATCAGGGCTAAAACGAGTATCAGTTTTACTTAATCCAAATTTTCCTGACTTAGTTGATTCTAGACATGTTTGGAGTTTTCATTTCTGTGGTTGTCGTTGTGTGGTTTTTGCTTGGTTTTTCTTTGCTTTGGTTTTTGTATTTTTCAGTTGTTTTCAGGTAAAACATGATATTGTATCAAAGATTTCAAAGATTGTCCACTGCTCTAAAAAAAAAAATTCTTATTCCCATAGACAAGAAGGGAACACCTGGAGATTCCTCTTGGTGGAAGCTGAGACCCCACTTGCCTTTACATGGCTCTGATGGTTTACATATTTCCAGGTTTGCGTGAGACTCAAAATGATTTGAAAAAATTAGCCTGATGTGGAACTGATGAACTATGACCTCAGGAGAACTCTGTTCTTTATGGTACGTAAGTGCTAACAAATGTATCTGATAAAAACCCTATGTTCCCTAATAAGTGTTCTTGTTGAGGTATTTAGGAATAACAGAACTTTGTAACAGTGCTTTACAAGCCTCTACTTTAGCTATATGTTTAAAAGTTTTAAGAAAGAAGAACTTCCACGTTAAGATGTCACAAGAAAAAGCAGACAAATCCACAAGCACCGTACTCTGTGAGCACCTTGAAGACCGCTGCCTTTTATAGTGATCTTAAGGAAGCAGCTATGACAGTGTGTCCTGTTTGTTAAAATAACTAAGATTTTACTAGCATCAGCAAAATATCATGTTACTGGAAAATTCCACAATCCCACACTTGCCCCAAATATCTGAGTTTTTGTAAAAATACTGTTTAAATTTCCTAAAATGGCCTAGAGGCACATGTTCTTCTAATGCTGAAAGTTCAAATTCACCAATATGGTTACTGCCAAGGGATAAAATGAAAAATTCAATAAAAACCTGTTTGTATTTTTGGTCAATGCCTTGGTTTCTGTGGAGCAAGTAAACCAGGTCTGAGGCCAAGACATGATAAAAGATCAACTTCTTCCACTTCCTGAGTAGGACTTGAGTCTTTTTGACAGGCCAGGTCAGTCTCTGGTTAATTCCTGTAACAAGAACAGATGCATTTCCCTTACCTTGACCATAACACTGAATGTTACTTCCTGAGGAACTAAGGGACCATTAACAAGAGTAGATTCTGCAGTGTTCAATAGATCCAAAATTTGAATTATAATTTCTTATATTATTGTACCCAACTTGCTAGATGTTTTGTTTATTAGAACATATTACCTAGTGTATGGCTTTTCCTGGAGAGATATGAAAAAATGTACATTCCCTCCAAATAGGACATCAATGATAGACTGAAGAAATGATTCTACTCAAGTCTAGTATAGTGAATAAGGGGTTATGAGCAGGAGCATGCATTACTAAAATGAAGTTTCATCTCTGAGAATCTACATCAACTTGAGTGATCACTCAAAAAGTTGTCTCCACAGAACATCCTGTACAACGTGTAAGTAGCTCAGATGTTCAGAGATCCCCATTGTCATAGTTGTTTACTGTTTTGTAACCTTGGGAATGGATCTTGTGAATCTTATGACTTCCTGAGCTTTACTTGCTGGATCTTATGAACATACCTCTTATCTCCAGGACGAACACTTCTGTGTGGGGGAAATAACTCCATGACACCTGAGAAGCTCCATTTATTGAGCTGATCTCACACATTTGGAAGAGAAAAACTGTGAATGTGCTTCTTGCTCTATAAAGTAAAATCCTGTGTCTCTGAAATTACAGTACTCACTTTAAATATGAGGACAATGATATACCAAGTTGAACTCTGGGTTTGATAACTGGAATCCTGGAGAAGTATTGTTTCAGAACAAGAGCTAACTAATAAAGGGTTGCACTGAACAGTTAACACTGCATAAGTGGTAATATTGAACAGTTCAGAAGTGACTAGAAGATACCATTACGAAGGCATTACAGTAATCAGTTAGGTTTCAGAGAGTAGCATATCCAAAAAAGAAAAAAAAAACAGATATAAGTAATTTAAAACCCCTGAACTAGAGGTTCCTCTGACCCTTCTTCTCAAAGAGCAGCATCGTCTGTCTTTACACGACCTCACTCTACTTCCCCTTACACTTCTCTCCTGCTTGCTGTCACATCATCACTATCATCTGTCTTCCCTTCTGAGCTGTATGAGAGCATAGACTTGATCGTGTTCAATGTTGGGCACACAACAGAACCCAATCACTATTTCTTGAATTTGCAAATGCAAGTATATCAGTCATTTTTCTGTTGCTATGATAGAAACACTGACCAAGAGAATTTATAAAAAAGAAGAATTCGTTTAGCATATGATTCCAATATGGCAAAAGTTCATCATGGCAGGGAGGCACAGTGGCAGAGGTGGCTAGAGTGGAAGCTAAGTGCTCACATCTTCAAGCAGGCACAGGAAGCAGAGGGGGACTGGAGAACTTAAGACCTCTCTAAGCCTGTCTCAATGATATGCTTCCTCCAGCATGGCCATACCTTCTAAGACCTCCCAAAATAGTGCCAGCAATGTCCAAATACTTAGAGCCTATGGAGATATTCTCATTCAAACCACCACATTCCACTCCCTTGCCCCAAGAGACTCATGACCATAAAAAGTGCAAAATGCATTTATCCTTACACGTCTATCCTTAAAAGTCCTCTAGTCTTTACCAGTCTCAATACTATTCAAAAGTCCACAGTCCAAAGTCTCTTCTGGGACTCAGGGAAATCTCTTAACTCTGAGTACCTTGTAAAATCAAAAGACAAATTTTATACTCACAACATACAATGCAACTGAATATATGTTCCTGTTCCAAAATGGAAATATAGAGGCATAATGAGGAAATACCAACCCAAAATAATACTAAAAACCAGCAAGGCAAACATAAACTCAAGTATTTCACTGTGTGAATTCTGAGACTCCCAAAGGGCATTAATGGCTCAAATCCTCTAGCTTTGCTGATTGCAGTATACATCTCTCTCTTGGGCTGGTACCACTCCCTGTATGCAGCTCTTGGCAGATGTCTTACAGGTCTGGCATCAAGAATGTCTTCTTGGGGCATGTCACACCTTCTAAGACCTCCCAAAGCAATGCCAACAACTAGGGACAAAATATCCAAATACTTAGAGCCTATGGGGTACATTCTCATTCAAACCACCACAACAAATATTAGGTTGTTACCCTAGAAATTGCTCTCCTTTTCTAGGTTTCCATGTGAGCAGGTAAAGAAATGTATTTGGCAAAGAATTTGAGGGTAAGTTAATAATTCTATTTTCTTTTTTCTTCTTCACACTCTAAAACCATTTTTGCAAGTAATGGCATAATGCAAATGACTTGAAGTTTCAGTGTGTTACTGCCAGAGTACATAGTGAGTTTGAGACCAAAGGGACAAGAAGAATTTTACATGGTAATTGCCAATTAATATCAGGAGAAAACAGAAGTAGCCCAGAGAAAGCAAGTATTGTATAGGATTATAATGATTATTATAAAGAAATGTTTATCTTACACAGGGAATTAGTAAGTGTAAAGGAACATGCATTTTGTTTGCATGGTTTGGCTCAGTCTTCATATAAACATGTCTAATTCAACACTAAGAATGTCAGATCTACTGTCTTCCTTCTTCCCTGCTATACCAGTGAGGTGTGAGTGGGCTTTCTTTCCATTGTAATTCTTCTGCTCAGTAAAGCCCTCCACAAGTTGTTCTGTAACTGCATTTTGAAGTTCACTTGCATCAATCAAGGTCTAAGCAGGAAAGCAGAAATTCATTTCAGTGCACAGAGAGATGTTGGAAGTGCTGACCACAGGTGGAGGTGAGGCAAGGCAAGCTGCAGAAGTATGTGACTTGCATGCTTGTGTTTAGGCAGCCACCATGGTTGTACTTTTGATCTTGAGCTTTGTATGTAAAAGCCAGCAATGTAACAGAGCATGCTCAAGAGTTGAGCTGAGATGACAGACTATGTATGAACTAGAGTTCTGATCATTCCACTTACATACAATATTTGCAGTGTCTTATGGGACTGAATCCCAGTAATCCCCAAGGTGGGAAGTTCAGTGTGATGCAACATTAATTTGATAAACACCAAGATGCCTCATGGGGCCACAATTGTTCTAATCAGAAGCTGTTGTGAATCTAAAAAGAAGGAATTGTCATTATAAAAAACATCAATACCCAAAAAACACTTTCACACTAGTGTTGTCTCTACACTGGCCAACTCCTTATGCTGAAAATGAATACACAGAAGGAAAGAAAACACAGAAAAATACACAGATCCTTCTTGATTCATTCTTTTTTGCATATCAGTAAACCAAAAAGAAAAAAAAAACAGAAACACAGTGTAGACAGAATGTACATGTATTGAGAAGTGAAATAGAGGCCACTGAGTTAGTTCAGATTTCAATTACTCTAAGGAGAATGAAGTATCTTGTACCTTTTTTCTTTGTTTATACATCTAATTATAGAAACCACAGATACAACTAGATACAGCTGGTGTATTCCCCAAATGAATGAAGTACTGTTAAATCTTCATTTAAAAAATACATTGCATGATATAAAGATATGCAATAAAAAGTATGACAAAAAATGAAATTTTAATGTTCTTAATAACCATACTAAACATCATTTTAAATGACAGAGGGGAGAGATAGATAGATAGATAGATAGATAGATAGATAGATAGATAGATAGATGAGAGAGAGAGGGAGAGAGAGAGAGAGAAACAGAGAGAATAAACAAAGCACTAATAGTATTTTGTAAACTTTGTAAGCCTTGGCTTTGTATAAGCTTTCCTGCTTTGTAAAAAAGAGATCCTGTATTTTCATTACATATTGGTCCAGAAAATTCTGAAGTAAGGGGACCATAAAGCAACACCATCCTTAAGATTGAAAATACAAGGAGAAAAAACTATGCTTAGATTTCTGACCAAGGCAGAAAAGAGGAACCACCTAATGTGAACTGGGCCAATGTGGGGGCTGCTTCGTGGAGGTGAGGTTAGGGGAAGAAGGACTGACTGGTACTAATGTGTTTTGGTCTGAATGTGTCCCTTAGATTCTGTACCCAACACAGTTATATTGGGAGGTAAGCATTCTTGGCAGTGTTTAAGTGATAGGGAAGGCTCTGTTCTCATGAGTAGATCAATGTGGTAAAGGAAAGAACAGATGATATTTTTATTCTTCCATCTTTATTCATGTGAGGACACAGTGTTCTTCCTCTCTGGAGCATAAAGAATTTCATGATGTCGTTTGGAAGCAGAGAACAGATATTGGGAACTGATCTTGATCTTCCTATCTTCCATAATTATAAAAATGTAAGTATCTGTTATTTATAAGTTATCTGGTCATAGGTTGTCTAAGACCCCCAGAGAAGCCTCAGCTGGTACCAGAAACCCACCCCACAAGACAGAGCTAAGAAGAAGCCTGGCTACTCCTTGTGTTTGCTGAGTTCAACTAGATTTCATTTGCTAGGAAGTTTTACAAAGTACTGAAGCTGTGGGTCCCATGAAAGGAGAAGTGAAGGAAGGGAGATAGATTTCCATTTTTCTTTCTCTGCTGTAAGTTTCTGTGTCTGAGTTAATACACCCCTAAGGAGGGGAGCCAAGGTTTACTGTGATTGTTAACAAACCACAGTGAATCAACAGTTGTTTCTGAACTCCGGCTTAAACAGGGGACCATATTGTCACTATTTCTCTTCTCAGGCACCCATGCTGGGATTCTATCAGTCGACAGAAGCCAGGAACTCAGTCCCAGTGCCAGAAAGGATGTATGGACCGCCAGACACCAATGGAGGAAAGGAGGGCAGTTACCAGGACAGAGCACTTGAACCTCTCCTCAGAGCAATAACAAATCACCAAGCCATTAGCTTCCTATTCTCTTGTCCATGCATCCATCAGTCCAAATCTTCTCCATCATTTAGACTTGTCACCATCTTGTAGTCCTTGGTCTTCTTTAAGCCCTAGTGATATCACTGTGATCTTTATCTCTGTGTTCACATACTGTCACTGTGAGTCTGTGCCTTTCCATGGCCATCTTCCCAAGTCATAAGAACACCAGTCATATTGGATACAGGGGCTTCTCTAGAGACTTTACAGTATCCTGTTTGTATCTGTGAAGGCGTCTTAGAAACACTGTCACATTCACAGCTTCAGCATGTCTTATGGGCTGACATGGTTCAACCCACAGCAAGCTCATGTTAATATACAAAGTACATCTCCTAGCCCTCTGCTATTTTCTGCCGCTGCTGTCATCCTCTGAGCTCATCAATTTGCTACCACTAGACTTTTTCAATCCAGAATGGAAAGGACTTTCTGACTGAAACAAAACTGCAGGAACAGCAACTTCTTAAAGCTTTTAGAAAGAAAAAGGGAGCCTCAGACTGCCAGACCCTAAAAGCCAAACAGCTTGGGGAAAGAGATTTAAAGCTCATAAATATCAGAGAGGCCCTGGAACATCAGGGGCAGAAGGAACAATTCTAAACACAGAGAAACATAAATAAAGTTGGATTGAGTTCATTGGCTTCACTCCCAGGGTAAAATTATCATCCCTTTTCCAAAAGTAGCATTTAGCACACACCGTTAGTTTGGACAGCTATTGTCTCTGGAATACATTATTTTTATAGCTCATGGCAGGAGCTGACATGACATTACAGTATTCTGTATTTCCAACCTGGTGCACACAGGTTGGGGGCCCCTTCAACCCAGGCCTTGGTCTAAACAAGGTTACAGACTTGTACCTACAGTGATCCTCTTCTCATCCTAGTCTCCAACCCCAGCAGCATTATCTAGATTTTATATTTATTTTTGACTAGACAAGGAATAGCTTGCTGTTGTGGTTCAAATGAGAATGCTCCCCAAGGCTCCCATTATCTGGACATTTTTCTCCCAGTAGTTGGTGGTGTTTCACGAGGTCTTGGAAGTTGTGCCCATGGGAGGGAAGCATGTCACTGGGGGCAGGCATAGAGAATTCTTAAACCTTGTTGGATCTCCAGTAACTCTCTGTTTCCTATGCCTGCTTGAAGAAGTGAGTCTCTGCTTTCTGCCCCTGTTCTGAACCTCCTGCCACCACAGCCCCCTGCCATGATGGACTCTAATTCCTCTGGAACCGTAAGCTCTAATAAACTCTTCCTTGTATAAGTTCCCTTGGTCAGAGCATTTTATCACAGCAACAGACAAGTAACTAATACACTTGCCAAGAAAAATGCTTTATAGCTCATAACTTTGAAACAGTCTATCACATAACTTTTTGAAGCATGATTTTTAAAAATATTGTATTGATTCTTTGAGAATTTCATGCAGTGTATTTTGATCATTTTCACCCTCTTCTCCTCCCAGATTCACCCCCTACCTCCCTTCACACCCAACTTCGTGTTCTATTCATTTTTAAAGATAATAAAGTCCAATTTGTGTTGCATAGATATTCTTGGGTGTAGGTCCATCTCCTGGAGTGTGGTTGACCTACCATAGGTCACAGCCGTAAGGAAACTTGGCTCTCCCTCTCCCAGCCATTGTCAGTTGCCAATATCTCTTCAGCTGGGGGTAGGTAGAACTTCATGCCTACCTCATCCCTCCATTGGTATCTCCCCTCCATGCTGGGTTTTTTACCTGGTTTGAACTTTCACAGGTCTTGTACATGCTGTCACAATTGCTGTGAGTTCATATGCACAACTGCCCTGTTGTGTCTGGAAGACTGTTTTATTTTAGTTGTCCACCACCTCCAACTCTTAGACTCCTTCTACTCTCTCTTTAGCAATGGAGGAAGAGTATGAAATAGATGTTCCATTAGGACTGAACACCCTACTGCTTCATCTTGCTTCATGTTTTCCAGTTGTGGGTCTCTGTTTTCACTGCCATCTACTGCAACAAGAAGATTCTCTGATGAGGTTTGAGAGATGCACCAGTGTATGGGTATCACTGTAAGTCATTAGGAGATGATTTAATACTATGTCCATTTAGCAGAATAATAGCCATAGGTTCTTCCCTGGAGACTAGACCCTTTCTTAAAACTTGACCGTCCAAGACCACTATGACAGAACATTTTGTTTTCTGATTTTGAGGTCCATTTATTATTTATGTATTTATTTTTATTTGCATATATTCTGTGTGACATTGGGTTTCATAGAGCTGTTGTCAAACAACTATAAGTGCTTTGAGCATATCTCTTCCATACACTCACCCTTTTCACCTCTCCATCACATTAGTCTTCTTTCTTCCTCTAGAAAATTTTGCTTCTACTTTCATATGTGTGTTTTTATGTATCTATTGTGTGTGTGTGTGTGTGTGTGTGTGTGTGTGTATGTGTGTCTGTATATGAAAGCACAATTCATTTATTCCTTTCTGTGTTGCAGGATACGTAGGTTGTTTCTATATCTGTGTTATTGTGACTTGACTAGTGTTGCAATAAACATTGATACACAAGTATCTCTGTGATATGCTGACTTAAAGTCCAGGTAAATACCAGAAGTGATACAATTGGGTCATGTGGAATATCCATTCTTTTGAAAAACCCCAAACTAATTTTAATAGAGACTGAACTACTTTACATTTTCTTTTTTTTGTAAATTTTCATTGAATTTTTGTGTATTCCATATAGAACATCCTAATCATCTTTATATCCACTTCCCCACTGGCACCCTTTCATGGTTTCCTCCCCCACTGGAAGTCAGATACTTGGTTATTTGTGTTAAGGCCTATCCTGTGAAGTTAGTGTCCCAAGATGTCCCTCAGTGTAAGTTCATCTACTGGGGTCTAATCAACATATCTGGAGTCCCTTTGTTTAAGAAGATCAGCTCTTCCTCACACATCAGTAATCAGCTGCAAATAATTCTTGGATTAAGATTAGAGCCTGCTACCTATTTTAACAGTTCTGTGCTTGGTTTTTGTATGCTTCAGTAGGCATGGGTCTTGTGCCTGCTGACAACATTACAGTAAGCTCATATAAGCAATGTCCCAGGAGAGTGTAGGATGTTATTTCCATATAGTCACGAACCTTCTCCCTGGCCCTTACAATCTTTCGGCCCCCTCTTCCATCTCTGGGTAGTTGGAGTTTAATATAGGAGTTTTGCCCAAGGACCCACATTCTGCATACTCTCAATATCTTTGCTTTGGCCATGTGTGGCCATTTGTGGCCTTTTGTGATCCTGGCCCTCAGTTGCATGAGGAAGTTTCATTGATGAGAATTGAGAGATGCATTAGTGTCTTCTTTACACCTTGTTCTATGTTCTGTGAGCCTTAGGTGTAGAGGTTGCATTGTAGATATGCCACTTGGGCCTGGACAATTCACAGAAAATCTCTGTATATTATCAGTTTAGGAACTCTGTAACAATCTCTGCCTGTTGCAAAAGAAGCTTCTTTGATGACTGATGATGGGGATAATTGACTGTAAGTAGAAGGATCCATATTTTGCACATAGTAGGAAATTACATTTGTCTAGGGTTGTGACAGCCTTGGGATTTCTCTAAGACCTATGACTTCTTCAGTCATGTGTATTTGGCTATGTTTACAGTACCACATATAAGTTTCCTCCTATTGAATGGGCCTTAAGTCCAATTAGGTAGTTGTTGATTACCATAAAATAAATGTGCCACCAATATACCAATGCCATTTGCTGAGCTTGTCACTGATGTGATTATTTGGCCTTGAAGCTGGGGTTTGACCATCGATTGATGTTCTCCCTTAGCAGCTTGTGCAGTGCTCTCCAAAGCAGCAAGTGTTAGCCTTCAGGGGAGGTGCGTTCCCGTTCCAATGCACCAAATTCTGGAGTATGTACTGGCTTCAAAATATGGTATTACCTTTCAAGTTCTGGGAGGCAATCCAGGCCTGTGGCAAAAGCCTGTGTAATTTTGGGAGTCTCTTGGACTACCCTGACCAAAAATTCAAAGGAAAGTTTCTCCTGTTTGGCACTGTTCTTGTTATGTAGCCTTCAGCTCTGCACATGGACCCATGCAGATGTATGTGTAATATATATTAGTGCAAAAATCAGGAGACTTTTGGACTAAAATGATTCCTTCTGATTTTTTTTTCAGTAGCTAGGCATTATTTGAAGGTTAGACATGGGGAGAGAGAAGAAAGATAAATAATGCCTTGCTAGTAGAACAATGATTTTTAATGACTACCTAGTAGTCAATTGTTCGATGGGACATAATTATTTTAATCAGTGCCTCAATATTGACCATTACTTTGTTGCCAAGTTTTCCAGTCTCATGAAATTATTGTAATGACCAGCTTTTTAATGAAATCGCTTTGTGTACTATAGTATAACATTGTCAATTTCATATTCCAAGTGATAAAATTTTTAATCCAACTTCCAAAATATAGACATTTTTTTCTGGCATAGAATTATGGGTAGCCTTGACAAAAGATATATCTGCACATGTACCTTCCTGGGTGTCAGCAGCTCTTACCTTGTCCTTCATGAATAGTCATGTCAAGGCCATTGATGAGAAGGTGAAAATGGGCACTTTACTTGAGAGCTCTCAGACTGCTTTCATTTACTTTCTGCATGCACCAATGGAACGTCTCTCTGGTTCTTGATGGAACCTCATGCAATTCCCTCATTTCTTTCTCAATGGGTCTTTGAAAAGACTTGATCATAAAAAAATAAGCTTTATACCACTCTAATTTGCTATAATAAGCTAGAATTTGGATTTGCTAGAGACCTCCCACATAGGGAGCAGAAAACCCACAGGGTGGAGATTGTGGTCCTCTGATCACTGTGACTCAGTCAGTCAGAGCAATTAGAGGTCATGTTGTTGCACCTTATCCTCTGCACATTCCAATCTTTTAGAGCCAACTGAGAAATAGAGGGTGGTCACTCCTTGACCCAAATCCACCCTGGATAAGTTACAATCTAAATACTCCCCTTGCTTCTCCCTTTCTGTCTCCATAGAGGGAATTCCAGGCTTCAATCATGTCTTTGGCAATTTAAATGACTGATGGCTTGTTGCATGTTATTATCCAGACTTGGAGAGACTGCGTAGCCTTTTTGATGAAGGAAATAGGATAAAGAATTCAGCTGCAAACTATCTTGCCATGTGATAAAGTCGAGGCCAAAACCCAATTTGGAAAAGTTCTAATCCAGTGTCTAGTGGTTTGCTAAATGTGAAAACTTTCTCATTGGAAACAGCAGCCAATTCTTATCCACAGGGAAAGAGTGGGGATTTTGAGAACACACTGCAGAAAGGAATTCATTGACACTTCCCTTAGAGATACTATTTTACTGTTCAAAGTGTGCTGCACAGATAAGCAGCCTCAGTATCATATGGGTGGGAGTTAGAACTGTATCCCTGGCAGTATGAGTATATGCTGAACCATAGTCAAGATCCTCGGCTCATTCTGATGTATGATAAGGTTTGAGAAGCATTGATTTATTATTGCAAGGTACCTGTACATGCATTTATGTTCTTCAAGTATATAATTTTAAGTAGTTTATTTTATTGAAAATTATTCTAAGTACATGGTAAAATTTTCACAAACCATTAAAATGTATAATTCTGAAAGTAAGATCTCTTTCTAAATATGTAACTTTATTTCCCTAGTGAACCTACACTAATAGATTACATAGTGCATAAAATCTTTCTGAAATATTTGTGTATGTGTACCCTTAAAATACATTGTTAATAATCTTTGCTTTTCCTTTCCATACTTTTAAAATACCAGATGATAGAGCATAGAGATAGCTATCACTTTTTTTATTATTGTATAATAGTTTTCCTATGTTTTTAATCAAAATTTGTTACTGCTCTTGTTTAAGATACAGTCAGCATCTTTATCTGCTTTGACTGTTCCAAATGACACCCCCAGGAAGAACTCTTTGCATATGCGTTTGTGCACATGTGTGCATAAATAAGACTAAAAATCTGAATGATATTGATGATTGTAAGGAAGTGTTTAAAATGTCTATAGATTTTCCCACTCATCTCTTCAAATCACATCTGTTTAGTAACCTGCCAACCAGGCAAGAGACTGTGAACTCCTTATCACCTTTCTTGACTGTGACTGTAGACTTGGAAATGTACAGCCTGTAAGGTGAAGATCAGCGTGCTTTGCCTATGTTAACAATGTCTTTAATTGTGACTGTTTGCACATTTTCATGTTTAAAAGCCATCTGTGTCTAACTGAGAACCACTTGTTCTTTTTCTTCATCCATAATCATTTGGGGAGCACAAGGCCCTCTTCTTACTAATTTAATACAACTCCTTTTATATTAATGGCTTTATAAATCGTCCCTCAGAGAAGAACACATGCTACAAACATTTTTCCTCAGTTTGTATTTCTTGTTTTCCTCCTTATGGCTTATACTATCTACTTGTAAATATGTGGCTGTTTTAAATATTAGTGCAATATATATTTTATCGCCTATGATTTTAGGTTTATAACTACATTTGAATTTATTTTTTCTTTCCTTTTTATTCTTTGAAAATTTCATACATGTTCAATGTATCTTAATCACATACACATATATGTATCCATCAACACATTTCCCTTTCAAATTCATGTCATATATATGTATGAGTATGTGTGTGTATCCCACTAAGTCTAATTCATGTTGCCCATATGCACATGGGGTGAAGTTATTCACTGTGACAGAAACAGCCTACCCTGGCCACCCATCAAAGGGAAGTGACTCACCTTTCCAAGCAGCCATCATCTGCCAATAGCTCTCCAATTAGAGGTGAAGATCCACTGCCTCTCTTGACTCCAAGCTGCAAGTTTTAAATGATTTGCTCTTATGCAGACAACCACAGACTCTGTGAGTCCATATGTACAGCAGCCATGCCATGTCCAGAGGACAGCATGCCACCACACTCCTCCTCCTCCACAATATTTTGCATGATGCTCCTTGAGCCTTAGGTGAGGAGATGGATGGGGTGATATAGATGCCTCATCTGTGGTTGCATATTTGCAATCACTTGTTCTCAGCACTTGGGACTGTCTACATTAATGAACCCACTAAGATAAGAAGCTTTTCTGACTAAGGTTCAGAGCAGCAATAATCTATGAATATAAGCCTAAATATAGAAGCTGTCGAACATAATCATTTACCAAAACAATATCAATCGATTCTCCCCTTGGGCCTAGAACTTTACATGGTTTCAGTACCAGCCATGAATCCCCTCCTGCGGAACAGGCCTAAATTCAGATGGAGGTTACCGCCATAAGCAGTTTTGCTGCTACTGGGCAAATGGGCACATATTGTCTGGGAGGTCCGTACTGCAGCACGCAGAGTCCAGCATTGGATGCATCATTGGTTTCCCCTCTGTTCTCTTTCCCCTGCAGCAGTCTGTGTAGCACTTTCTAACACCATGTAAACCATATGAATTATGAAATATTAGTTCCACATCTCTCTTCCTATCTATTTCATGACTCATATCCTGTGAATAATCTCATATTCATTATCTTGTTATTTCCTCATTTTTAAAAATAATAGAATTTTATTTGTCTTTTATTTTTACTTAGAAAAACACACTGGAAATCTTTACTTATCAGGAGAAATGAGCCCAATAATTTTTCTAGTTGTAGAATTTTCCTTTATTTAGATGTAAGATATTTCGTCAAATTGATTGGGATGACTTTTTGTTTTGTTTCTAATATTTTATTATTAAAAACAAAATTAGAATTAATAACATTCTAACTGTATTATAATTTCACTTGTGAGCAAATGCCTGCATAAGTTGCCTTCCTGGAGGGATGAGGGAGATTGCTTAGTTGATAAAAAAAAAACACTTGCTACACAAGCCTAATGACTAGAGTTCAATCCCCAGAGCACATGGCAGAAAAGAGAACAAAGCTCTCTTCCAACTTCCAAATATACATCAAAGTATGCATGGCTGCACACACACACAAACACACACACATATCCACCCATACACGCATGCATTAATAAATACAATTTTCAAAAGATACTTTCCTAAAGATTACAAAGACTTCAGATAAATAGATTTGTAAATTTTGGAAAAATTTACTCTTATTTGACTTTCCCATCAGCAGTGTATGAGAATTCCTGTGTTTCCATGCGATGATTGAAAATTACTGGGGTGTTAACATCGGTAACATAGCACAGTTCATGGAAAGAATACATAAATAGTATCAGGACCATTTGTAGTTATTTTATGTGAATTATTGCTCATCTCTTCATCTCTTTGTTTACCCATTTTATTAAAAATTAATTCTTAGAATCTAGTATATTCAGGTATAAGTCATTTCTTTTTTATGACCTAACATTTTAATTTTTTTCTTTTGTTTTGTTCTATTTTGTATTTTGAGACCCTGTCTCCCTGTAGGCCCAGCTGACCTGGAACTCTCTGTGTAGACCAGATCCATCTCTGCCTCCTTAGCTCTGGGATTAAAGTTTGCCACCATGCCCAGCCCAAACTACCATATTTTAAAATAGGTTTAAATATGTCGTTTGGATGGTCTCCCATTTTTCTTTATATGGAACTCCATTAATTTATTAGCATTATTTATCTTTCAGCATATGGCTTTGAGTCATATTCAGAAAGGCCTCCTTATTCCATACTTCTGACCATACTTTCTTTATAAAAGTTGCTCTATTTGAAGTTTATTCTAGTTCACCACATAAAACATAGATCCACTGTCATCCTTTAATCAACAGCTTCCAAAATATGCCAGAAGCATCTGTACCTAACCCACAGACTGAGATGCTGCCCTGTGCACACTCTAAATGCTGTGATATCTCCAAGTTTCTGAATATTCTGTGTTGGCATGTTCTAACTTCTGTGTGCCAGCACTGCCCTATGTAACATATAGTGTGTGTTTACCTGGGGAAGGTCTAGCTTCCTTTTGCAGTTCTCCCTACATAAAGACTTCTTAACTAATCTTTGTTCACTTTTCTCTGTGAAAGTGAAATTAACTTAGTGTTGCAGGATGGGGGAGGACCAATGGACATTTTAAGCCCCGTCATGTTGAGTTTAGAGATTAAGGAAAACTGACTGTATAATATGGACTCTCCTCATGAAAGAAACTTTCACCTTGACCTGCTTCCTCTATCATGGTATTGTGACATATATTTCAATGATATCTGTTCTTGGATCCAGATAGCTACAGTCTAAAAACATTGGTGCCAATGGGAGGAAGGAGATGGGAGAGGAGACTAAGGGGATGGGATGGTGAATGCATTTTATTACATATATGTATGAAACTTTCAAACAACAAAAAAATTTAAGAACATTTTTCAGCTGAAGTACTATTTTCTTTACAAATTCTCTAAGCGATTTACTTTAGCTCTTTCAGTGATTGCCAGCTGTAACTGGATATCTTGTGCTTCTCATTCTGAGCTGATGATACTGATTGTTTTTCCTGCTTTCTCAGATCCAGATTTTGTCTTCCTTTAGAGTATTGCTTTTTAAAAATATTTTATTTTTATATGTACAAGCCTGCGTGTATGTAAGTGCATCCATGTCCTGCAATGTCCACAGAGGTCAAATGAGGGCATTGGATCCCCTGGAGCTGGAATTATGGACAGTTCGTTCCTTAAGCATATCAAAATCCTAAGGATTGTCAGCTTTTATGAAACATTCCCCATGCACCTCCTGCCTTGAATTTTACTTTCTCTGATACTCATATGGCCGTGTCTTCCTCTCTTTGGATTTCCTGGGCCAGCTTTGCATATCACTGACTTCGTAATGTTCTGAATCATTTTATTTTAGCTATCTGTTATAGGTAACAGACTGTTGACCCTTCCCATTCTGACCCCTTTGTGGATGTCTGTGTTAAATGCCTCAACTTGACTCACTCTGATTTGTTGTCAGGGCTGGTGTGTTCACGGCTTGACAGTCTCCTTTCTGTTAATTTATTTGCATGCTTCCTTTGCTTTTTGTTTGTTTTCTCTCATTTGCGTCTCATTTGATTTTATCTTTTTTATCCTTTAGAAAATACATATTTTCTATAGCAGACCTGTCATGGTTGCATGTAAGATCTTAAAACATATTCTTCAATTTACAATTCTTTGTTGATCAAAGTTGAGAAAAGAACAATGTATTAGTTACTCTTCTATTGTGGTGATAGAAACACTGATCAAGGGATTTATAAAAGGAAGAATTTATTTAACTTATGGTTCCAAAAGGGCGAGAATCCATTGAATCAGGGAGGCGTGGTGGCAGAGGTGGCTAAGCAGAGAACAAGGCTAAGCATTCATTTTGAAGCAGGCTCAGGAAGCAGAGGGACTGGAGATCTGGCAAGGCTTAAGAATTCTCTAAGATGGCCCCAGTGATGTGCTTCCTCCAGCATGGCCACACTTTCTAAGACCTCTCAACACAGCGCCACCTACTGGGGACAAAATGTCCAAATACTTAGAACCTATGGGGGACATTCTCATTCAAACCAGCACACCAACAAACCCCATTAATTTTTCCATGTGAGAAAAGAGATTTGGTATTTTCACATTGGGCTGCTTCCTATTCCCTGACACTCTGGTATTTATTTCCATGATACTTAGTTTCAGGGCCAGATAAATATAATATTTAAACAGTTTTAACAATATTAAAATAATGTCTTTAAGAAGAAATGCAAACTTGCTATTGAGTTTTATTGATTTTTATTTTTTTTAATTTTTATAAGCGCTTGATTTTTAGCTCTTCCTAATAATCATCGCCCACAATGGGATCCAGGGCCTTTCCTGTTCTTGAACTGATGGTTCTGATTTCTCTTAGCTCTTTGGAATTGATAGTCAAGTCAAGGTCTCATCAGAAGGGTACACAGTATTTTAGAGTATGAACTCTTCAATAAATAAGAACAACCCCACTGTAATCTGCCTCCATTAAATAAGGAGTAGATGTGAAATATGGATCAGACAACAAACATTTTCCCACAAAACTCCGTAGTTCATTCATTTCATGTTATATAAAATGAAGTTCTAAGGATGGAAATGTAGTAGCACTGTTGACGGAGTACTTGCCAAGCATGCACCGACCCCTGGGTTTGATCTCCCGTACTTCACAGACCAGGACCTTGGAGCAGCCTTGTAATCTCAGCACTTGGAAGCTGAAGGAAGGCTATGAAAGGCTTGGTCATCCTTGGCTACACAAGTTGATACCACTGTAGCACATAGGAAATCCTGTTTCAAAAAATAAAGAGGAAGTTCCATGTTGGTTATTTGCATATTACTATATATTTGCAGATATATTTCTAATATTTAATTACTTTTTCTATATTGGTTGATATTTTCTTGAAATATCTTAACATATTTCAATGTTTTTAAGCAGGCAAGTTTCAGACCTAGAAAGACCTTTTCATAAGTAGCTTATGTTCTTACCTGAGTTTCAATTTGCAGTGATTCCTCTCGGTGACATTTTCAATTGTTAGCCTAATTGTTCTCAGTTCTTTCATTTTTTTTTTATCTGTCTTTTCATTTTAATTATTTTCCAGTGGTTTGCCCAGGTAATATTTTAAACTTGTAATATCTACTGGCCTCCAGAAAATTGGAGATATATTTTTATTAGATCAAAGGCATGCCTGACACGCTCATTCAGTCACACAGGACCTTCCTGCCACCAACACACTCTGCAACCCATAGGTAAGAAGTAGAAACAATCAGACAGAACACATGTGTGGACCCTCCATGTTCATCTTTGGATGATCTCTGAGAAGTAGCTTTTGTTTGTTTGGGTTTAAATTTACTTTTAAGAGTTGTAATAAAAGGACAGATCCCAGATTTGTAGCCTCTTGGTGCCATCAGGGAGCTCAAGCCTGGGGAGCAACAGGCTGCGTTTGACAGCCCACGGTAACATCTCATGGTGATGAACTGACAGTCCCAGGTAAAGATGGGCCTGAGGCATCACAGGAAGGAAAATGAAGCTGCAGTTGTGGTCAAGAGCATTTCAGAGCTTGGTGGGATTGTGGTTCTCCTTTCCTTCCTGTGTTTGACAGCTCTGGTATGAATGATCCTTATTCTGTACCTCATTTGCATAACACGTCCATGTTATCAGAGCTACCTGAGTTTATATAGTGCTTATGCTGCTCTGGTTCCCAGTCAGAGTCCAGCTTTGGCTCTGGCTGAGTAGCTCTAATCCATTTCCCAGATGCTCTTGACTGATCAACGTGCTGGTATCATTAGAGACAGATCCTTCTAGGAAGATCTGCCTTCAAGAGTCACTGAGATAGACGTGCCTCAGTCCTCTCATCTGACAACTAATTTTCTTTGAAGAGTCTTGTATCGCGATGACAGTTCAAAACCTATGGAGACAGTTCAAAACCAGTAGAGAGCAACTGAAATGTGTCACTTGGGACTTCTCTGGCTTGGCATCTCATCACCCAAGGACTCAGTGATTCAATTTGTCCACTAAATTTCTATTTTTTTTGGTCTGAATAGCAACTCGTTCAGGGCAAATAAAAGTTCTCCTTCTTTGTTTGCCCTTCTCTGTTGGTCCACTCCATTCACTCACTGAGAGAGGACAAGAAGGAACCCAACTGCATGGTCGTCTCAACAGAGGGGAGTTGCATGGGTTAGAGGTTATTTGTAGACACCTGAGTACCTTACCAGTGACTACACTGTGAAGAAAATGCATTTCCTTCTTCCTGCAATCTTTAACCCTTTAGACTGGGGTAGATCTCAAGAGCCTCTGCATCCTAAGAAAACATTAATGTCCCATGAATCCTCAGAAAGGGGTAAGTTGTTGTTAGTACCCCTGCCCCTCGTATGATGGGATGTTGACAGGCTCTATCTTGTGCAGGTAACTTTCAAAGTTGAGACTCAAGGACTGTAGAGATGCCTTAGCAGTTGAGGCCCCAGATTCAATTCTCTGCACCCACATGGTAGCTGACAACCATCCTTATTTCCAGTTCCAGAATTTCATTCCCTCTTCTAACCTCCATGGGTATTGTATGATATGGATGCACTCATATACTCATAGAAAAGCACGCAATACACTCATATATATATATATAATAAAAATAGTAAGTAATAAATAAGTAATTAAATCAACAAATAATGTTGGGACACTCAGTTTGTGATTCTATCTATAGAGGGTCAGAGATCTATTAGACATTAAAAGTTGTTTTGCTTTATTTATAAAGCTTCTCATAGAGCATAATACAGTCATTCTGATAAATTATTGCTATATAGTATAATTACAAGCAAAGGACTATACTAATTGAAATTTTTTAATGTGTTTTTAGATCTTATCTCAACATGGTGACATCAGTTGAAATTTAGTAATCATGTCTTAAGATTCTGGTAATAGGATGTTTGTCCTTTAACGGTTCAATGAGCTCTCAAGTTTTCATCTTTTGCTTAATCTCCACAGGGATGTTAGGTAACATTTTAGTATATAAGAGTCAAAGATTTCAAGAGTGGTAGGGTTTTAACTGAAAATTATTTCAAAAATTTTAGCAGTGTTCTGAGCATGAGTACCTTGTATCTCATACCTTTTGGGTTTTTGCTGCTTAATTATTCACTGATGTATTTTGTCTAAAATTTCACTTATTTGCAGTTCCCATTGTTTAGTAGTTTGACTGCATTCAATAAGCACTGCCTAGACATAATAGCCTAGTAAATAAAAGGCCCAGTGCCAGGAACTGGATTGGAATTACTGGCCAGTTGAATGTTAAGACCTTATTGCTCAAAACATTATATGCTTGAATCATAGGACAAGGAGAAATCAAACTGGTACTGACCTGGGAGCTTAATATCTACTGACTAGCTTTCATAGTGCTGAAAGGTACTGTGTACATGGTTGAGAGCGAAGAGAGAATCATCAGTATTACCCGGCTATGAACCCTGCAAACTGCAGTTACCTTTGGCCTGGCAAGATATGCCCTCTGATGCAATAGTTGTAAGACTTATATTCTGCCTGGACTTAAGGCATTCTCCTTGAGATGGAACCCATACCTGGCACTGTTACCAGGGCCAAAAACCTGTTGCTGGAAAGATCCTAGGTCCTATAAAAGATCCAACTAATATTATTGAATTAAATCAACAGAGTATTAAACCAAGTCATAATGATTTATTGTTATACCTATAAATTAGTGCATCTCTTAACTCTCATCAAAGAAGCTTATTTTTCCAATAAACCTACAACATATGGAGAATAAGAGACTTCAAAAACTGATGAATCCTCAGGTCTAAATGGGACATCTATATCAGACCCATTCTCCCAAAGGCTCAGGAATAATGAGGAAGAGGAGGAAGAAATATTGTAAATGAGACATAGTAGATGACTATAATTAGTCTTTTTCAGACAGAATAGGGTAGCTGCACATATGAACTCACAGGGGTTCTGATAGCATGCACAAAGCCTGAGTAAGCTCAAGACAGACAAAATCCCAGCATGGAGGGTGAAGTTGGTCATGCAACTCCATCCTTAGCTGGAGAGTTAGTAACAACTGTTAGTTCCTGGGAGAGGGAAAGTCAGCTTGCTTTAAGGGTTGACCACACTCCAGGGGATAGACCTGCACCCAATAGTATTTTGGGAATATAAATTTGACTCTGTGGGCTTTTTTTAAAAATGACAGAAAGTTGAGGGAATAAGGACGTGAGATGGCTTCAGAGGACATATAGAAGGGATTGAATATGGTCAAAACACATTGTATTAAATTCACTAAGAATTAATAAAAATATCAATTTTTAATTAAAAAATAAATGCCTGTACCTAGAAAACTTTCTTCAACAGGTTTTTACCCATTTCCTTCTCTTCAACTCAAAGCTGTGAGTATTTACTTCTTATTTGAAACATATTATTAACATGTATTGATGTGTCTTTAAGAATTGGTTGCTTGGGGACTGGAGAGATAGCTTAGTGACTAAGAGCACTGAGTATTCTTGCAGAAAACTGTGATATGAAATCCAACATCCACATGTTGGCTAACAATTGTCCATAACTCCAGTTTCAGGGGTTCTAACACCCTCTTCTGGCACCCATGGGTATTGCACAACATTGGTGCACTTACATATGTGCAGGTGTAACATTTATACACATAACAATAAAAATAAAAAATTATAAAAAAGAATTCATTGTTTGTACATGAGCTATCTAAATACATAGGATAAAATGTATTATCTGGTACTTTAAGCCTCACTACCTTCTTTCAGTTCTATGCTTTTAATAGCCTTCGTGACAAAATGACAATCTGCAATTATTTCATTCACACTGCTGTACAGAATTCTAATGTACCCTTCATATTATGTGTAGAATGGATACAGTGTTAGCTCAGTTTGCAGCATTTTGCTTTTGTAAACAATATTTCAATGAATGTGTTTTAAATGCACAGTTAGTGTGGACAAATTCATTTCTGTTTGCTGTGTAATGACATTTCTGAATCATAGTGTATGAACAGCTTCAACTTTGGTGATTAACTTCAGAGTGAATGCTAAATTGATTCTAAGAGTAGAATATCTCTGTCAGTTATTAGTAATCTTTCTTCTGGTTTTATGATATGTTGTGGAATGTAAAATATTGTCTTATGTGTTAATTTGCGCTTCCCAGATAGTAATTGAGAATGATAATCTTTCCCATTGTTTAGCCTCATTTTTGATAAATATTTTATAAGATGTTTATTGATATCATTTATATATTTTTGATCATGCTGAGATTTAAATTTTCTAATGATAACAAGATTATAAATATCCCCCAGATGGTATCTCCTTGTTTTATTTTTAAGTGTGTAAATATTTTTTTATCACACTCTTTTCCTTAATTTTTATTGAGTTTTTGTGCGTTTCATACAGAACATTTCAATCAGTCTTAATCATCTTTATACCATCTTTCCACGGGTATCCTCAAACCCCGCCACTGGAACTCATACAATCTGTAACTTGTGTTAAGGCATATTGTGTCAAGTTAGTGTTCCTCGGTGAAAGTTCCCCAATTACATATAGTCCACCTATCCAGAGTGCCCCTCTTTAAAAAAGATTAGGTCATCTTCACTCAACAGCAATTAGTTGCCAATATTTCTTAAGCTAAGATATGGGCCTGCTGCCCATTTCCCCAGTCCCATGCTGGATTTTTGTCTGCTTGAGTGTGCATGGGTCTTGTGTGTGCTGACACCACTGCCGTAGGTTCATATGAGCAAGGTCCCAGGAGCTTGTAAGACTCTATTTCCATATAGTCACACATCTCCTCCCTCACTCTTACAATTTTCCCCCCGTTTTCTGCAATGTTCCCTGAGCCCTGGGTGTGTGAACTTTAATGTTGGAGACCTGTCCATGAGCCCACGTTCTATAGATTCTTACTGTCTTCGTTTTGACCATTTGTGACCTTTTGTGTTCCTGGCCCTCTGTTGCATGTGGGAGCTCCATTAATGAGAATTGAGAGATTCATTAGTGTCCTCTTTACCCTTTGTTCTATGTTCTGTGGGCCTTAGGTGTAGAGATTCCACTGTAGATGTTCCACTTAGGCTTGAGTAATTCAAAGACAATGTCTGTGTGTGACTAGTTGTAGTGCTCTGTAATAGTCTCTGGTGCAAAAGAAGTTTCTTTGATGGATGACTGAGATACTTGTCTGAAAATATAATGATCCATATTTTGCACACAGTAAGAAATTATATTTGCCTAAGGATATGACAGTTTTGGAGTCCTAAGATCTATGACCTCTCCAGCCACATATATTTAGCTATGTTAAAGTATCACACATGAGTTTCCTCCCACTGAGTGGGCTCTAAGTTCAATTAGGTATTTATGGATTGCCCCCAAGAGAAGACTGCCACTACTGCATCAGTGTCCGATGCTGTAGTGGTCACTGATGTAATTATTAGGTCTTGAAGCTGAGGTTGGATTGATGTTCTCCCTTAGCTGCTTGCACAGTGCTATCCAGAGCTATGAGAGCTAGCCTTCAGGGGAAGTGGCTTCCAGGTCACTTCCAGCTCCATTGCTCTAAATCCTGCATCCATAGTATGTTCTGGCTTCAAGTTCTGGCTGGCAATCAAGGGCTGTGGCAATAGTCTGTGTAAATTTGGGAGACTCTTGGACCACCTTAGTCAAAAAACTCAAAGGAAGGTTTCTCTTGTCTGGCACTATTTCTTGTTATGTAGTTATGCATATGGACTCATGTAGAGATATTGTATGAATAATTTATCACTAGGTTGTTTGGATAATATGATTTTAAGCTAGCTAGGTATTATTTATCTCTCGCTCTCTCCCTGTCTAACCCTCCCTCCATAACTTCCCCATTGAAAATATCCCCATTTCTTCCTTGTTAATACCAGTGTCCTATGGTTCCACCTCACTTGAGCTCATTCTTTCCCCTTATCCCCAAAGTTCCTTGTATGACCCTTTCTCCCTCCCATTTAAACACCCCAATTTTATCCATTTCTCCCTTAGAAACACACATCTCTTACAGTCCTTCTCTCTGAGGTTTCTTCTTTCCCTTTACCTCCCTAGTTTCTTTCCATTTTCCTGGTTTCTGTAGTCCTCACTGTGTAGTATGCTCACATATAAAGGTTTGGTGCTAGTATCACATATGAGGGAGAACAAGCAAGTGTTTGTTTTTCTGAGTCTCTGTTACTTCACTTACTATAACAGTTTCTAGTTCCATCCATTTACCTGCAAATTTCTTGAATTCATCTTTTCTTTGAACTCATCAAGATGGTTTTGGTGAACAGTGATCTGAGTCAATGTAAGGTGAGGATTTTTCTTCTAGGTTTTTCCAGGTTTTTGTCTTAAGAAATTTTCTCTTACTCCATGATAAAAAAGATGTTCTCATTTTATTCCAAAGGCTTAAATATATACCTTCTATTTTAATGATTATAATTCACACCGAGTCAGATTTTTTTCTATGGATTAAGGTAAAAATACAATTTCATTCAGTTTTCATTTTGATAAATTATTGTGTCAGTAATAAACATTGAACTCAGTTCATTCTGCTATGCTCCCCAGTGAAATTTTTGCCATAACACTTGTACATTGCCTCATATCTTGCTTTGTCCATTGACCTAGTTGACAATATTCTGGCCAATGGAACACTATTTTTTAAAAAACTGTAGTTTCATATCTTCATTTCTGAGATAATAAATATATTTATTCTTTCCTGAGACTATTTTAGAAATTGCTAGCCTATCAGCTGATCAAAGAACCTTTACCATTAGTAAGTTCATACACACATACACATACACACACACACACACACACACAAACATACCTCACTTCTGATTAAAGTTTCATTAAAGACACATTACATTTGGTCGTATTAGAAGCTGGCAGACAATCAGCCATAGCCAAATCTGAATTGTTATCTCTTTATCCACTTTATAAATAAAGTTTTACTGGAATAAAGCCACATTAATTTCTTTGCCTGTTTTCCATGACTGCCTACAAGCTGCAAAAGTAAAGCTGAACAGGTATAACAACAATCTTATAGCCTACAAAACCTACAGTACTTTCTACCTGCCCTTTACAAACCTTGCTGACCCTGACATAGTTCATTTGTAAGAGTAATTCTACTTCGCAATGCTGAAGTTTTACATCCAGTTATAAGTCATGTCTCATTTATTGGTTCGGTTTGAATATTTAAGAAAGTTCATAGTAATCATCCATGAGGAATTGACATATATTTTGTTAGATTTATTTTCAGACGCTTTGTTGTCTAGTAGCTATCAACTGAATCTTTTGAAACTACAATTTATAATTTTTACTTTAGTGGATAGAAATGTGACTGGTTTTTATTTGAAAACGATACATAATGGTTGCTAGAGATTTGTTAACCTCACACATTTATTTTAATAAGCCATCTGTATACTGTTTATTTTCTAAGTTCACAACCCTATCAACTATAAGCGATATTTCTCTTGATAGTCATGTGCTCATTTCTACAGCACATTTAATAAAATCATAACAAAAATGTTTCCATTTCTCATCAAAACCAAATGCCTCATTAAAACATTGTGAAGCAGAAAAAAATCTAGTTGTGCTCAGTTTGAATCTATAGTTTGAGAAGTTGTGCAGTGTCCAAAAGAGGCACATAAGTTGTTTGTTAAGATGTTTATTTAAAAATAAAATAATTTTTATATTTTAAATTAATTTTCAATTTGTTTCTAAAGTTTTATGCAAAATACATATCAAATTTTGAATCTACTTAATCAAGGAAGCTGTTGGCTCTTTATTTTGGAAACAATGAGGAAACACAAAAGCCACTATAAAAACGAGAACTCTTAGAAACCTATTATTCAGTCTGCTCTCAATCTCATAAGTACATTCATACTTATTCAAAATATGCATTCTTATACTTACAACAAGTGTACCTTTCACATCTCATCAAAGAAGCTACCTTTGCAATAGATGGAGACTATTACAGAGTTCCAGAATGGATGAAATGCTGGGAGTAAGTGTCTATGAGAAACTTAACCCTAAGTGACACATCTTCAATGCAACCTCTACACTTAGGATGAATGCATCTCTCAGCTCTGATCAGAGATGTTTCCTTATGCAGCAGATAGTGATTAACACAGAAAGGAACAACTGGGCAATGTACAGAGACTAAGAGTCTACAGTGTGCTTATCCATGAATAGGACATGCATTTTAAACCTCTGCCTCCTAAGGCTTAAGGATCATTGCAGAAGAGGAGATAGAAACATTATAAGAGCCAGAGGTAGAAGATGATCACAAGGAAACAGTCTTCCAGACAACAGGTCAGTTATTCATATGAAACTGTGTTTTTTATTTTTCTGAGAGAATATTCATTTTATCATTTAATTTGGACTACCAGACAGAAGTGGGGAAGTTCTTTGCCTAAACTGAGATTCACAGTGGTGTGTGCCAGAGTGTTTAAAATCTTTTTGACGTGTGCTTATTTTCAATACTAGAGGGCGTTTCTTTCTCTCTTCCTACACTTTTAGGTGCACAATTCTGAATACATTCATGACATATTTAGATGTTTGTATACGTAATCGATGTATACAACAAATCTGAATAAAAAATGCACATGAATATATTCATATGTTCTCTCTCTCCGTAGTCACTATATATTCATGTATATAATGAAATTCCAGAATCTAGTGGGCATTCACCTGGTGTGACATGATAAAATAAGACTCTCTGTCCAACTCAGCAAGCAATTCAATGTAAAAAGGATGAAAGCTGGGTATCCACCTGTCTACACGGGGCATCTCTAAGCTAACAGTACGAGCTGGAGGAGGCCTCTCTTTCCTCCAATGCTGATTATTTCCCATTTAATTCTTTCTTGCTGAGTTAATTGGAATCCTCCAACACTAATACTGGGAAGAAAACATCAGAATCTTATAATAACATTATAATATCATGGCCTTCATTTTGTTGTTGGCACTGTTGAAAATGAGCCTATTGTAAAGATAATTAAAAAGACATTATGAAGAGAATCCATAAAGATCAGTCTGACTCAACCTCAACTCACAGATCTTTGAATCACAGCTAATAGAATCAACTAAGAATTGATACTATTCTTTTAGAACATTTCTGTCTTGAAAATTTGGTTCTGGAGAATACTTGCTTCTTATATGTTCTAACACCATACCACAGAATATGAGGTCCAATTTTTGATCCCTCCCTCTACACCAAGCCACAGTTTTAGCTCCTGCTAATGGTACAGACACAGTTTACTTCATATATTATCATATGTTGAAGCATCATAAAATCACTGATTATTGAAATTTAGCAGTCATTTTCACCAAAGAAATGAGAACCCATAGCAGTTACACGCCTTGTGCAATTTCTCCATCACCTGTCAAGGCACTTTAAAAAGTAATTGGCCTGCACCCTTATTCAAGAAGCACAGGCAAGCCTGGTTATGTGCCTGCTTGGTTCTGTTCTTCTAATGACTCAAGGGAATGATTAAGAAATTAGCTTGCTGGCTAATCAAGGGGCTGCTTTCTCTAATGAATTTAATTTTCTACAGTAAAATGCTGTCTTGGGAAAGAAGCCAGTGCTATAGAAGCTAAAACTGGGTGTGAAATAATTAAATAATGTAATGGTACTATTAAAGGATCTGTTGTCAAGGTTTCAAATGGTCTATTAGCTAACAAAAGTAAGGAAGGAGGATATACGTGGAATGGTCCAGGAATGTCCAATCTCTTTTTTTTATAACAACACATACAAATGTTTTATCAATTGATTAATTGATTAGTTGAGTCATTCACTAATTAGTTCATTCACATTCTTTCCCACCCATTACTCAGCTGAATGCAGACTCCTTATTCCATCTCATTACGTCACCAGTGATGAAGAGCCTCCCTCTGACCCCTTTGCTCTCGCTGCTTCCTGCACACACGCAGTGAGCACAAATGACACTGAAAAACCATCATTTGTGTTTTTATTCATTGAATTTGTTCTTGGACAGTTTCATGTAATAGGCACTCGTGACTCTCACGCCCCCTGTCGTTCCCTTCCCATATTCAACATTTTGGACTTATGACATGATGTCAGCTATAAGTTCACACTTCAGAACTGCACAATTGAATTCCAAAGAAAGTCACCAAAATCTCATAATATTGTAAGGAAATTTATGATTTTATGATGAGCCACATTCATAGCCAATGTATGTCTGGCTCGTTATAAATATATAAGAGATCTTTGATTTGCTTCACTTAAGGGAATATACTAAGTATCCTCAAGAATCTTACTTCCTATTAATGGTTAATTTTAATGATTGGGATACCGTTTTACTAACTTCTATATAATTTTCCATTTGAAAACTTCTGAAATGTTTTAATGAAGTTTAGATAGTCCAAACAGCTGTATGACACACTGTTGTCTTTATTTCTTGTATGTTTGCAAAGCTGGACACAAGGTAAACAACGTCAATTCTTCCTGAGTGACTTAAAGGAAAACGGGCAGATAAAAATTCATTGAAACTAAACAACTAATTTTACCTCATATACGTACACCTACTTTGTTTACTTCCAAGTTAGATTTTCTCTCTCTATCTAAGTGTTCTGACTAGCACTTTATCTAAATATTTAGATCAACACACACAGCTGGATGGAAGGCTTCTTTTTCACAGTGCTCAACTCCATTAATTTACTCTCTACAATGACATGATGGAAAAACGTGCTTTGCAAATAAGAGTTATAAATTACATGAGGACAATGCTTTCTTTTGCAGAGAATGAGAAAAAGTGTGAGAAATGCTCCCTAAACCGTTTGCTGCATCTTGCTGTGTCATTGCCTTTCCACCCTCAGCTTTATTGAATATAGTTGATAATGTAATGAGGGAGATACTTATGGTTAAACATAATTATCTTATATATGCACACATTGTAAAATACTATATTATCACTTCATGTAATTACCTTTGCATGTGTCATATGTATGCATCTGTAATAAGGGCACTTGAGTTCCACCATCTTAACAAACCTCAAGTACAAAACACACTATACAGTAACTACAGCCAAATATCATATTAGATCTCAAGAGTATGCTTCCCTTGCATGAGCGGGATTTTGTACACCTTGATTATTATCTCCCTCTATCCCTTTACTTTGAGCCTTGAAAACCATCATTCTACTCTATGTTTCTATAAGTTATGTGTTTCCAAATTCTGCATATAGATGGTAGGCAGTATTTTTCTGTCTTTGTTCAGATTAGTTTGTTTAGAAATGTGCCCTTCAGGTTCATTCATGTTGCTAGAAATGGCAAGGTTTTCTTCTTTTTAAAGCTAAATAAAATTCTAGAATCTTTTTGTTCTAAATTATTTCACAAATTTTTATCCATAAACACCCATTTTTGTTATTTTTATATGTTAATTATTGTAATAAGAGAAATTGCAATAAAATAAACATGATAATAAAGATCCCCTTGATATACTGATTTACTTTCCTTTAGATCTTTACCTAGAAGGATTTCTACATGATAACAGTTCTATGTTCAACTGTTTAGGGGAAACTCCATAGTATTTTCCAAAAATGTTGTACCAATGTTTATCTCCACTGACAATCCCCAGATATTTCCTTCTCTCACATCTTGGAAATATTTGTTATCTCTTATCTTTCTGGTAGTCAATGCCACAGTGGGGTTGGGGTGTTAGCGCATCATGGTTTTGAGTAGCGTTCTCTTGAACTTTATTGGATTTGTCACACTCTCATATTTTTATCTCTTAGGTGTAAGTATTATATAGTTTGGATAATGATATCTTCCAGATCTATGGTTGTCCCCAGGTTCCTTTCCTGTTGCTATGCTAAAATGCTCTGTTAAAAGCAATTAAGGAGAGAAAGACCATTTTGGCACACTGTTCCAGGCTACAGTCCACCATAGCACCGAGGTGATTGCACAGGATCTTTACAGAACTGGTCACATCACAAACAGCCACAGAGAACAGAGTGCAGTGGATTAACACAGCATGCTTCTTCTCATCTCACTTTCTCCTCTTATACAGCCCAGGAATGGCACTCAGGAAATGGAGCCATCCACTTTTTGCTGGGTCTTCTCACATCAACTAATATAATCAAGGTAATTCCCCCTAGACATGCTTATAGGCCAACCTGTTCTAAACAGTTTCTCACTGAGGCTGTCTCTGCAGTTGAATATAGATTGTGCCAAGTGAACAATTAAAACTAATGTTCACATGATGCTGGGGAAATGACTCAGTGGTTAAGAGCACTTTCTGTTCTTGTAGAGGACCTGGGTTCTGCGTCCAGACACACATACTGTGGGACAACACTCATACACATACAATAAAAATAAATAAATTTTAAAAATAATCACAGTTGGTTCCCATTCCATAGGCTCTGTTTTTACCCAGTTGATTATTTCCTTTGATGTGCACAGCTGTTTAGCTTGATTAAGTCTTTAATCCATTTTGAGTTGATGACTGTGTATGGTATGACACAAGGGTTTAATTACATTCTTTTGCTTGTGGATGGACAGTTTTGTCAATACCACTGTTGAAGACACTATCCTTTGCCTATTGTGTGTACTTAGCACCTTTGCTGAAGATCAATTAACTGTAGGTATATAAATGCATTTCTAGGCCATTATGTCCCATTGATGTATGTGTGTTTCTATTTCTTTCTACACTTTTAAATTTTTTTTTATTTTTGCTTTATGTGTATGAGTGTATTTTTCCATGTATGCAAGTCAACCTAAGTCGTGCTATGCCTGAAGAAAACAGAATCCTCTAGAACTGGAGTTATGGATAATTGTTAGCTGCCATGTGGGTGCTGAGATTCGAACTCAGGTCTTCTGCAAGAGCAGCCAGGGCTCTCAACTGCTGAGCCCTCTCTCCAGTCCCTCTTTCTACTCTTTTTATCATTGTAGCTTGCAATTTGTTTCAGCATGAAGGAATACATTATCTTCAGTTTTCTTATTCACATTCAATATTGCTTTGGCTTTTGGTAGCTATATATAAGTCTTATATTTTCTAGTTTTATAGGGAATGTTTTTTGATAGCTTAGTTTTACCTTTCCTCTTTGTAACCGAAATACCTGAATGAAACAGCTTAAGGCAGGAAAGATTAATTTTAGCTTATTGATTCAGAGGGTTTTAGTCCATCATGGTTAGTAAAAAATAGGAGATCAACTCAGGGGTGATGGCGGAGTGTGATGGAAGCTGTAATTTAGGTGAAGTTACACAGACTCAGAACAACAAATGATATATGTTCTCTAACATTTGTGGATCTTAGCACCAAATTCCTATATACAAACGTACCAGTCACCACTCATCAAAGAAGCTGCTTTTGCAATGGCTGGGGATGAATACAGGGTTCCACAGTTAGTCACACACAGAGAATAAGGGTCTCTGAGATGCCCAGTCCTAAGTGATACATCTGCAATAAAACCTCTACACCTAAGGCAAGTGAACCTTGGGGCTCAGGGACATAGTGGAACAAGGGGTAGTGAGAATATTAGTGCATCTCCCGACTCTCATCAGCCAAACTTTCCCATGCAACAGAGGGTGATGAACACAGAAGGTCACAGCTGATCAAATGTAGAGATTAAGAAACTGCAGAGTACATGTTCCCGGATAGGTCTCCTATATTAAACAACGCCCACACAGGTCTCAGGGATCGTTGTGGAAGAGTGAGCAGAAAGATTGTAAGAGTCAGGAGTGATGCATGACCATAAAGAAACAGAGTATTACAGGCTCCTGGAAACTTACTATATGAACTTACAGCAATGGTGACAGCATGCACAAGACCCATGCACACTCAAACAGATAAAACCCAGCATAGCAAAAACAAACAAATAGCAACCAAATGAACATAGCACTGGGAGGAGACCCCAACCATGCCTGGGAACTATTGGCAGCTGAATATTGCTGTGTAAGGAAGAGCTGATCTTCTTTAAGGGGATGATTCTAGATAGGCTGCTCAGGCTCCAGCAGATGAACTCACAGTGAGAGACAGTTGTGTGCATAAGCTTAACTCAATAGACTTTAACATATAGGAAAGTGTGTGATATCCTGTGGGAGGGCTGTGGGAGGTATAGATACTAGAGATCTAAATATGATAAAAATGCATTGTATGAAATCCAAAATAATCAATAAAAATATACATTGAAACAAAATTGTTCTTATCACCAGGTGTGGTGTGCATGCCTTTAATCCCAGCACTCGAGAGGCAGAGGCAGATGGCTCTCTATGCGACTGAGGACAGCTAGTTCTACATGGCAAGTTTGAAGCTAGCCAGGGCAACCCGAAGACCTGTTTCAAAGAAAAAAAAATGTATTCATCATTTTTAGTGATATTTTGATTTGGGGTGACTTTGGTAAAACGAGTGTTTTCTTCTCTTAACTTCTCCATGATCTCAAGAAGGGCTAGCAGTGAGTGTAAAGAAGCACTGTCTCTGCAGTGAGGTTGCCTAGGTTACAACATTGACATGTTGCTTTAATAACTGTGTGTCCTTGGAGAAGTTATGTGACTCTGTGCTTCATTAGTTTCCTCTACTGGTATTTCCTAACCAACTCTAAGAACAGTTGTGAGAGATATTACATATGCTCTACTTAGAGCCCTATCTGACAGGTTCTTAGAGAGTGGCAATGTTACTTTTACCTTGAATCTTAAATTTAAATTAATTGTATCACACTGGGTTAAATGAGACCACGTTCATGCAAATATAGTTCGCTTTGAGCACCTTCCCTCCATGCCTTGCTAGCCGCCCTTCTTACTGTACTCTAATTTCTTGTTTGCTTCTGCTTTCATGGTATTTGAACATACATAATCTGATGTAGCTAGATAAAACCTAGGACCTACCAATGAGAGAAAATGTGATACTTGTCTTTCTGAGGCTGACAGAGCAATTAGACAAGAGAGAGAAATAAAGAGGATAAAAATCGGAACAAACAAATTAACAAAAACAAATCACCCTGAAGCAGGCAGCAGAGAGCACAGACATTAACAAGCCTATAGGCCAGCCCATGGTGTTCAAAGGGCCCATTGAGATTTACTTCACCCCGATAGACCCCAGCTCCTCAAAGTGCCACACCCTCCAAATCACCAGCTAGGGAACAAGCATTCGATATAAGAGTATGTGAAGGACAGTTCAAAGTCAAATCATAACACCTCTGGAATTTTGATAGGAATTGAATTGAATCTGTTCATTACTTTGATTATATATTTATTTCAACAATATTAATTCTCAGTTCTTCTAATTCATAAGTAGGAAACTTCTTTCCATTTTGTCTCCTTGTATTCTTTAATTTTTTACTTCGATATTTTGTAATTTGGGGTATGCAAATGTTTCACCTCTGGGTTTAATGGTTTGTATTTTTTCTTTTGACTCGTATCTTTTGTGTATTTACTACAGAGTTTTTTGTATGTTGCTAGCTTGAAACTTGCGCAAAATATCTTATAGGAATAGTCAGCTGGTAATTTGGTAAATCTAAGCCACTATGTTTTGACTACTAAACTTTTTCCCATGTGTTCCTATAAGGTGGGTGCTAGTAATTGAACCTGGGTCCTCTGCAAGAGCAACCAGCATTTTCAGTTAGTGAGCCATCTCTCCAGCCCCTTCTTATTTCAATTTACAGAACTCTGTTACCATTTCCTTTAAGGAAGTTCGACTCGTGATGGACACTTTCAGGTTTTACTTCTTTGAGTCTGAAAATTTCTCATTCTGTTTTGAAGAATAATTTTCCTGAGTATTGTATATTCTGGGATGGCAAGTTTTATTTTTCTATGATTTGAATATATGACTCAGCTCTGTTGCAGTTTCAGGGGTTTCTGTTGAGAAATCTACTAATAATCTTGTGCAGATTCTCTTTTATAGGGTAGGCCATTTTTCTCCTAACCACTTTTTTTTCTGTCCTTGATTTACATATTTAATTACAAGGTGTAATAGTGACGATCTCTTGATGTTCAGCTTGTTTGTGTTTTCATGAGGATGTTTCATGAGGTAAATTTGTGTGTTCACCTATTGCTCTGTGTTTGGGAACTTTTAAAATTATTTCTTCCACTTTCCATTTTCTGATCCTTCTAGAACTCCCATGAGATGGGTATTATTTCACTTGACGATGTCTCATAATTCCTGTAGACTTCATTCTCTTTTATTCTTTTTTTCTCTTTGTTTCTTTGACTGGATAATTTCACATCATCTGCTTTTGTGTTGACTCTCCGCCATGGTGGAGCCTGCTGTTGAAGACCTTTATTGAATGTAGCAGCTCAGTCACCACCGGCTGTAGCTCATTGATTTTATGGTTTCTGTCTCTTTGATGAACTCCTTTGTTATTCATGTATTAATTATGATTTCATTTAGTCATCTATTTTTCTTTTTTGTAGTGCACTGGGTTTCTTCAAGACAATTATTTTGTATAGCTAACAGTCATAGATTATACTTCACTGGCAATATTTACTGGAAAAATTGTGTTTCTTGCTTGATGTCATGCCTCCTTGAATTTTCTTTTTTCCTGTAATTCTGCATGAGTGTCTTATTCATTGAGAAACAGTTATCTCTTCAAGACTTTATACACTGTTCTCAACTGAGCAAAGACTTTCACCTAGTGTGAAAGTATGAGATGCCCGCAGGTTGAGTTAGAATAGTTCTGGCTCCAAAGAGACCTCAAATATCACTGTCATTTAAAAATTGTTTGTACCCCCTAAAGTTCATATGTTGGGGATTTGGTCCCCAAGGTGATGATTTGGGGAGATGCAATCTTCATGAGATAGAGCTTAATTAAAGGTGCCAATTTATCTTGGGGATGGAAAATCTGAAGGAATTCCATCACCTTTATCTCTTCCACAGAGTGTACTCATGTGCTTCTATCAATGCAGACAAGGAGGGGGAGTCTTGCCAGAAACCATCAGGTTATTTGGACTTTAACCTCAAAAATAATGATCTACATAAACCTCTTTTCTTTATAACATTGTTACTGCAGGTGTTTTACTGCATTCTTGTCATCAAAGACAACAACACTGAGAAGACTAGTACAGTGCTGTAGTCTTCAAACGGTCCCCTTAACTAACTTTAACTTGACTATGACTACAGAAGTCCTCAATGCCAAAAATGATAGGTCTACAGTATGCGGCCTGCTGGAGTCTTTAGTGGTAGTGGATGGGTCTTATTTTCTTTTTCTCCAGAAGGAGAAATATAAACCAAGGAGCTTCCTTTGGATGCCAGGTCTGGCATGTAGACACCTGTGTGTTAGTGTCAGATCTGGTATCTAAGATCAGAAATAGCTGCTGCTTAGAGAAGCTCAGTGCTCACAGCATGATTGAGGTATGCACAGAATAGTCCATGTTCAGACATACTTATAGCTGTGGAAAGTGGTAAGTGGAGATGCTTGTGGCTCTATCATGTGCTGACTTAGCAGTATTTCCTTCTCCAAGGGCATCTGTGGCAACAAAAGTGACTTGGTGTTGAGTTATATCTGCCCAAGGAGGCCATGAAGAAGCCAAACCATCTCTTCCTTCCTACACACTCTATGTCATTTTTTCTTTTCTATTTTTCTTTTCTCCACTGTGTTGATGCAGGTTTTTCCTCATTATTTCGTGTGTGTGTTTGTGCATGTGTGTGTGTGTGTATACACAGGCATGTGCACATTCATGAGTCATGTGGCTTGTGCTCTGGAACCCATGTTGAGGGCATAGGGCAATTTACTGGAGTTATTTTTCTCTTGTACCATGTGGGATGGAACTTGGGTTGTCAGGCTTAGCAGCGATGACTTTAGCCACTGAATCATCTTGTTGATACTAATGTGAGAGTTTTTAAGCTGAGCTCCTTTGCTCTCCCAGAGTTATCTGTTGTTCATGGATTACTGTCTGGTTGCATGCTCATTTCCCATAGAGGGATATTTTAGATTTAGATGGGGTTGCTAGCGCCCCCTGCTGTTCCATCCGATGTGACTCCTGCCATTCCATTTTACATTCATCAAAAAAGTTCTTTAGTTTCTTCAAGGACCATTTATGTTCTGCTCCCCCCGACCACCACCACAAGACCTTGTTTTTTGTGGCTTAGTACTTACGTTTCTTATAGCTATTTAAACTCTCTTATTAGGGAAACAAATCACCCTAAACAAACTCAAAATTTTACTAACCATTTCTGAAATTAATTATAGGTGTAATTTTGCTGCTTTCTGTTCTTGTTTATGTGGATTATTTTCTCTTACTGTGCACCAGGCACCACATAAGCCAATATAGTATTAATCAGATTTTCCTGTTTTTATAATAATTTTAAATTTTATTTTATGTGTATGAGTGTTTTGGGTATGTGTATGCAAATGTACCCATGAATGTAATGCTGACAGAGACCAGAAAAGGGCATCGGATTTCCTGGAAACTGGAGTTATGGATGATTGATAATTGTCTTGAGGGTGCCAGGAACTCAACCTAGGTCCTCTGCAAGAGCAGCCAGTGCTTTTAACCACGAGCCATCTCCAACCCCCAGATTTGCCTGTTTCTCAGTCTCACTGTAGTAGCACTTATGGTATATCAACACAGAGCCAATAAAACAATAACAAATAATATTAATAAATAAATAATATTAATAAATTAATATTAATAATAATTAATAATATTATTAATATTGTTTGATAAATGATATTGTTATTAAAACAATAATAGTTTTTTCCTCCCCTTTAATATTGTTAATTAGCCTGGGATTAAGTGTGCTGGCCTCACTTAAGTAACTGGAGTACATCACATTATCCCTCTCCCCATGCCGTTATACTAACTAAGCTTTTCTCACTTCATACTCTATCAAAAGCACAAGAGGACAACCCCAAGCATACAGGCATATCCAAGCAGCCTCTTGTTTCACTCCTGCTCTTAATATCCTCTTGATCAAAGCCCAGATTCAAGGGGCAGCAAAGCCTACTATGTCTCAGAGGGAAGAGCTATAAAGTTACAAGGCAAAGGGGTTAGCTATAGGAAATAAAGAACTGGATCTTTTTCATTTAAGAACCATACTTATATATTAGTTATGTGATCTCATCATCTCTTCATATATGTTTACTCGTTCATAAAATGAAGCAGGCATTACTACCTTCTTATTGATAATTTTAACATGAAGTAAGATAACAAATGAAACAAGACAGCTAGTCTCAGCTGTGTGTCCTCCAATACTAATCTCACATAGTATGTGAAGGATGTGAATAATACAGTCTTGAACATGCTAAGACTTAGAGCTCTCCAGCCAAAGGATGGGCTGCTTCATGAAGTAAGAATAGAAACAGAAGATATTGAATACAGGGTGAACGAGCGTTGAGGGACAGAAACCTGAACCTCTGCCATCTCTACAACAGTATGACTCTTTCCGTGTGGATTATGAGCTGCCACCCACCCTAGAAATTAAACATGCCATGTGCTTTTTCCCTGTCCCTCTTGAACCAAGGTCCTTGGCATATTGTGATAATCCGCCACACACTCTTATCCTCACTTACAAGCCCTTAACTGTAGAACTCTCTCCATAAAAAATAAAGAACCCCCAAGATTAGTGTATTACAGAGCAGATGCTGCCTTAGTGACTTCTGAAGACAGCTGAGTGAGCTGTGGATACAGATGCAAACAGATGCAAGAAAGGTAAGCTTCTGAAATCAACAGCAGCATCAGCAGAACATCTCCCAGCCAAGGACACTATTTCTCCTCGAGTTGTGTGGATTGGGCATCACACTGCAAAACTTGAAGCATGGTTTGGTGTTTATTAATTATCCAGCATTCTCTTTCAGCGAATTCCTATTTAACTCATAAATTCCTGCTTAACACATAAATAGTTGCTATCATGGCTTGCATAGTATAACTTACGGAAAAATGGTAATGGCAGTAGGAAAATAATCAAATCATGTTGTTAATACACATTCCAAAAATTTTGGAGCTTATGACGGGTCCCCTGAAGTGACTTGCTGCAAACTTAAGGTAAGGCTCAGAAACAACACGGAAGAACTCAATTTAATGTTTTCTTGCAGTCCTCAGGAATAAAAGCACAACCTTGGAAAATCAATTACAACTTCCATAAAATTATTCAAGGACTGAGGAAAATAGTGTTGAGTTTAATTACAGCAGACTTGAGAAAGGAGATAGACAAAGTACGTCCTTTCATTTTAACATCAGAACACAGTTTGAAATCCATGATCTTCTTTCAGTTATAGAATTATCCTCAGCCTCTATGGTTTCTTTTAATCTCCTGATCTACGTTCAGATCTGAAAATTAAAAGTTTGATCTTGAAGGTTGTTGTCAAATTTGTGGTCACATCAGGAGATTCAGAGAGTGATGAGGGAAGATGAGGACTAGAACAGGAAAGTGAACTGCATGTGAGTTCTGATCGTTTGGTCCAAAGCTGCCTCCCAGCTGAGTGCCCCAGGCCTCCCGAAGCAGCCCAGAGCTTCTGTCTGAGGAAGACTCTCATCTGAGGAAGAATTTCTAAATGGATGATGAAACTTCTTTCTCACCACAGGCCATCATCTCTTCAGATTTTCCAGAGACTGAGTCCGATTCTACCATATTTCAGGGACCAAATATAGGAAGTGTTAGATATACGGCAAAATGCAAAGTTTGCTACTTTATGCCAAGGAAAGCTGGAAAATGTCTGCACAAATTTATGTTAACTAACGAGTTTTTCTTTTTAAAGTTGTTTCTGATCTGCCTGATTTGTCCACATGAATGCACATTCCAGACACATTAGTTCATTGTACTTATAGGGCTACCAGAAGTCCTGACAGTTTGTTTATCCAACTCCAAATTAACTTGAGTTTGAAAACAGACTTATCACTGTGACCTGATGAACTCCTTTTAAATGATGCACTTCAAAAAGCCCAACATGTGTTTTATGGGCTAAAGAATTATATGCCTTACTACAGAAATACATATTCTTGTTCGTTGCCACTCAGTTCACAATAGCTATCAAATAGAATCAAACTACACATCTACCAACTGATAACTGGATAGTGAAAATGTAGTATATATGCAACGATGGAATATTATACAGCTGTAAAGAAAAATGAAATCATGAGATTTGCAGGTAAATGGATGGAACTGGAAAAAATTACAGAGCGAGAGCACAAAGGCACCAAAAGACATATGTTGCATGTTCTGTCACATGTGGATCCTAGTTTCAATTATTTTATTTTGTCTGTTGAACCCAGAGTACATATGGAAGCCAGGCACACACTAGCCTGCAAGCTTTCAAGGTAATTGAAATAGATAGATGATTAGGTAGATGATAGGTAGGTAGATAGTTAGATAGATAGATAGATAGATAGAGAGAGAGAGAGAGAGAGAGAGAGAGAGATAGAGATATATTCAGGCCAGGCATGGGTTACTTCCTTCCCAGTTACTGGTCAGGGAGGCCATATGTGCACCTAAGACAATATGTACTATTGCTACTGTTCTTGCTTCCCATCATACCTAGATGGTAAGAACATATTGCTGAAGATACCACAACCTTTGGTTGTAAGACGTCGAGAAAGCAAACTTGAATTAGCCAGGATACTCTCCCTGCTAGCCAGCTTTCATAGTGCTGAAAAGTGCTACCCAGGCTGCTTGGGGAGAAAAGCCATCAGTGGTCATACCCAGTGCTGGACCCTGGTTGCTACCACACTGACCTACCAGGCAAGATGTTCCCACTGGAACAGCAGTGGCAAAACCATTTATGGGTGTAATCAACTGCTTTCAGGATCAGATTGCAGTCTATTCGACAGGAGGGAATTCGTGCTTGGTACTGTAAACATGATCAAAACCATAGCTAGGGAGGTCATACATCTTCTGTGTAGTGGGGAGTCTGCAGTTTGGGTTCTGCTAAATGGTTACATTATCAAGCTGCCTTCTAAATACTTGTATTATGTCTTAGATTTGTGTTTCTGTCAACCTTGGTCAGAGAAGCTTCTTATTACAGTGGGTAGTGATTAGTTCAGAGACCCACAACTTTTCAAAGTAACAAGATAGCACCTGAGAGTGCCCAGCATAGGTGGGACATTCTATTGAACTTCACTCAGAAGGCTCGAGCACATAGCAGATGAGAGGTAAAAACAATTTGAGAGCCAGAAGATGAGAAAGCTGTGAAACCTTGCTTCTGGACATGAACTCTCAGAAACTGTAGCCACCTGCACAACATCAGACTCACTGGAGGAGGGAGGGAGCCTCATGTTAAACAACAGAGGAACCGTCTTGAGTGATTTGATGTAGGAAGATCTGCCCCAGATGTGAGCAGCACCTTCTGTCTGCAGCAGGTAAAAAGGGAATAGCAAAAACGATGATTGCTCGTCTTCACCTCACTTGGCCTCCCTTCTTGCTACTGAGCTGACTTAACTAGATGCTAGTGCTGAGTCCTTTGCTGATAACAGAACCAGAGCTTTCAAGCTTCCATCTAGGCTCTCCAGGAACCCTCTAGTTTTTCAGCCTCAGATTGCCCCTGCTGAGCTATGAGAAACTACTGAACTTTCAACCTCTCCAATATGAGACAGCTACTGCACTGTGGGATGACTCTGATGCTGAAATACCCTGTCTCAAGGACCAAGCAAGTACAGGGTTCTCAGCATCTCATGTGTAAGACAGCTGTTGTTACTATTTCAATTCAAGTTGAGAGAGAGGAGAGAAAGTGAGCACTTGTCTATCAGTTCTGTTCCTCTATGCTCTAGAAAACACAGATAGAGGGCCTACCAAGGTGCCGCCCCTAGCTAAAGGACGATTGGCTCTTGATGACTGATGACTGCTGAGGAGGAAGAGGCATTTTTCTTTGCAGATGTGGCTGCTGGTGGATTGCTATCCCCCAGTGGATGACTCCACATTTGTGCACATATGTATACCATTAATTGAACTTAGTGGGTAAATAGATAAATAATTGACAAAAAAGGAGAACTTGAAGTTTAAAGGGAGGTGTATTAGAGTTGTCTTGGTGGGTATTTATGATCAAGATATATTGTATATATGTATGTGTGTTTTCAAGGAAGAAATAAAAGCACTTAAGGTTTTCTAGATGTTTCAGAACCTGGGTTGCCTCCCTATCAGGAATTCTAAATTGTAACTCTTATCTCTTTAGTGTAGATGGCCCAAATCTATCCTGGTTATCCAGGTATTACAAGGGAGATTGGTAATAAAGTTCCTCCTTCTGAACAAAAAACTTCATCAATACAGGTGGCTTTATACCAGACTCTTGGAAAGCAAGACATGCCTTAAGAGAGTGAGATTAAAATAATGGTTGATCAGGAAGAAGAACTGAACAAGGACTCTCCTCAGAGTCCAACTTTGTCTCACAAAGAATGCATGCTGTAAATTGCTGTTGGGAGACGCAGCACTAAGATGGCAGCTGGCAGCTGTCCAAGAGGCAGGACTCGAGGAGTCTAAGCGCGTGATGATCACATGAGGCTTGCGTGAGACCATTTGTCCAATGGGCAAGGGATGAGGGGTGTTTCTGGTTAGCAACAAACGATGATTGGTAGCTGGACAATGTATAAGACTGTGCTAAATAGAAAATAAAGGTTCCTGTGTTTGAAGACTGAACCAGTGTGCGGCTCCTTCTGTCCCGCTGGGCGGCGACAAATTGCAGCATAGAATATGACCCTGTTCCTGCTGCAAGGGATCCTGCCTGCTTCGTATATCTGTAATTCCATAGGTATTAGTTGCCAGTACCTAATAAAAAGAATGTTCTCTTTTACACAGTGCAGCTCCTTTCAGCCAAAGACCAACGTCAATCAATGGAGTCAACTCTGAGGTGTGGAGCAGCTAGTATTCATCAGAGCTAGAGGTTAAGAACATCAACCTAGTAAATCAGCTTGGGATAGGACAGGGCAATGACATTGTCTCTACAAAGTGCAGATTGACTTGGCCTATAAGTTGACTTAAATTTTTATTTGCCATGATTTTTTCATTTACTAAAACTAATAGTTATTTTTCTATGTCTTCTGCTGTTGAAGGTCATATAACCTATTCTTATTTTATATTCCTTAATTTTAAAATTTTTATTTTTATTTTATGTGTATGAGTGTTTCCCATGCATGTATATAAGCACATCACCAGAAGAAGGTGATGGATCCCCCTGGAACTGGAGTTATAGGCATTTTCTGACAGCTATATGGGTACTAAGATCTGAACCTGGATCCTCTGTAGGAGCAGCCAGTGCTTTTAATTACCGAGCCATCTCTCCAGTCCCTCACTTACTTTTTTTTCTTCAGACAGGGTCTTCCTGTAACTCCAGGTGGCCTGGAAGTCACAATGTAGATCAGGCTGACCTCACTCTCACAGAGATCCACCTGCCTCTTCCAGTCAGCAATTAAAGATGCATATCACCACACCCAGTTACCCTTGATTAATTTTTGAAGCCAACCATAAGATAATACTTTCCTCTTCTATGTTTTATTTTAGATACCACCATAGAATATCCCAAATCACTCAATTTCATGTGAACTCGTGTTTAAGTTCTAGCTAAGAACAGTCTGTCAACAACCTAGCATCTGTTTGTTGAGTCCCATATATCTGAGGCATAGTATTCAGATTGCAAAGATCAAGTCCCACTATATCACTGGAATGATTGTTTTGATTTCTCAGAAATGTCATAGCATTGAGCATAAAAGCTTTCATTGGTTCCAAGAAAATGCCTGTGAATTCCTCAGATCAAAAGTTTGTAAAAGAAATGCTTGACTCCTTTATCACCTGTGACACAGAATTTGAGTTCAGATTGTTTAATGTATAAAACCAGTCCAGCTGCCTTGGCTTCTTTTTGTTGATCAAAAGCAAAGTGAGTCAGCTCACTTTCGGCCACCCTTAATTCTCAATGTCTGGGAGGGTAACATAGACAGTGTCTGCTTGCCCTTGGTCTATCTGTACTTTCTTGTTATGAGGGAGATAATGCAATCAAGAATAAAATCAATTAAACTAACAGTCTGCTTTTATTGTGCAGCAAATACAGAAAATCCAATCCTCTTTGACAGCCTGTAGCTGTATGCTTTCTCTAATGTGATCACTGTTGAATTGCTACAGCCAGGCTGCCTGCCGGTTAGAAAGGCAGAAGGACCCTGTCAATTATGTGCAGCTAGCAGCATTCCATTAGAATTTTTCAATGAGCCATCTGCATTGCCAAAATTCACCTAGGTAGGTAATGAACCAGACTGAGCCTGGAATCTTCCTTTTTGTTGCTCAATATGATGCTAAGGAATTAGTCTCCTCCCCTGATCAGCCCTGAGCCCTGTTTCTCTGTCATGCTTTGGGAATCCTGGGTGCCTACTCTTTTCCTCTTCCCAGCCTTCCACTACCATGTCCTTTAGTGTTTCTTTCTAAAGGAGTGTATGTATGAAACCTGCCTTCAGAGTGTTTCAGGAGACCACTCAACTCAGCATCTACTAGGCAGCAGTCACAGTATATGCCTTTCCATTGTTTTGAGTTAGGTCTTTTCCGTATAAAACATAGCAAGTGGAAACAGAGGCTTACAGTTTTCACATTTTCCCCTATAACTGTTATAGAATTTTTTTCATAGAATTATTTTAATCCTGCTTCTTTAGCAGGAGCCAAGATACCCGTTTTTAAGGTGATCTGAAGGCTTAAAATTGATGCTATGAAGCTTTCCTTGAATATCTGTGTTTTCTTCCTTCCTTCCTTCTTTGTTTCTTTCAGTCATTCTTTCTTTTATTTCTATCATCATTAACCCAAGTTACAAAGACTTAAGGATATTAGGTGATTATCCCAAGAATGCTTACTACTTTTCCCCTATCAAAAACATTTCCTACAAAAGTAAATCATAATAGTCCCTGAGCAGTGCGTAGTTGAAGTTTAATACAGGAGTTCTATCCAGTGCCATTCTCTCTGAAGTTTCTTAGTCTCTACACTTTGGCCAGCTGAGGAATCTTCACTGATGGGGACCAAAAGATTTTAAGAGTTGGGGTTGGTTCGTGATCATCAGGAGACAGAATCTTTCATATGGGAACTTGCTCATATGAACTTACAGCAATGCTGAGAACATGCACAAGACTCATGCAATCTCAAGCAGACAGAAACCCAGAATAGAACTGGAGAAATGGGCAGCAGGTCCCAACCTTAGCTCAAGGACTACTGGTAGCTGATTACTGCTGAGTTGATCTTCTTTTAGTGAGCGACTCTAGATAGGCTGACTAGTCTTCAGTGGATGAACCTGCACTGAGGAACATCCAGGGACATAAACTTAACTCAGTAGGCCTTGACATCTATGACAGAATGCATGAAATCTGGTGGGAGTGAATGGGGTATGTATATGACTGTATGGGTTGTGTAGAGGGAGAAGGGAATACAACGATGTTTAAGGTATTTTGTATAAAGTGCACAAATTTCAATAAAAATATACACTGAAAAAATTAAACCTTACCAGTCATTTCTACCTTGGGATGATTTTAATTCTAAAGGTAAGCCTCTCAGATTATAATATATAGAGAGTAGTTCTTAATTTGGGTTGAACATTGATATTACTTAGGATTATTTAGGACTGATCCCCATTCTTAGGGAATCTGGTGAATTATAGTTTGAGATTCAACTTGGGCACAAAATACTGTGAACTAAACCAAGCCATGCTCTATGATAGAACCAAATTCTTTCATCAACAAGGCTGCTTCTCACTGAGGACTGGAGATCCTGCAATCAGACAGAGTCAGTGTCAGCAAATATTAGACAGGAAAATAATCTGAGTCTATTTTAAGAGTCCTGTCATCTCTGACATCAGAAGAAAGCAACATAAAAGACACAGTAGATCTACTAGGACCTGACAGGACCCGCAGACGTGCAATCAAAGCTTCTTAAATGGCCAATGTCTGTCCCTCTGGAGGTGCCCAATAGAGGTTTATGGCTTGGCCCAGGAAGCCTATCACCCATCTGTCTTCTTGACTAAGAAAAGCTGAGTGTCCCGAAGACTTGGAGTCCGTTGGAATTTCAAAATGACAAAAAAAAAAAATTGTAATCCCCCTCCAATCTTGTAAAATTTTTGTTTACAACAAGGAATTTTTTAATGTTGCCCACACTGTAAAACTTTTGGTTACACAAAGGCCCTGTTGTTTTCCTGGGAATTGATAGTTGGATCCCTGACCCTTTCCCTATGTCCTTCTTTCCTTTTGTGCAAATTCTTTTACAATCAGACAGAGACAAAGACTGGGAGGCTGAACCCAGGCCACTGAGGGAAAGACACAGTAGCTTCATCTTGGTATAAAAACCTATCAAATTTCCTACTCAGTATACAACTATATGATTGATGTACGGCACACTTTTGCAAAAGTAAAAGCTTCCATGAACAATTTTAAAAAGCAGCTAAACTTTGTTACATTATTTTTTGTAAATTCTACTGGAGTTCTCTGTTCAGAAGTGTTTGATTCTAACCAATCTGAAGGGTTAGAATTTGTCAAACACATACAGGAAGAGGCATTTCTGGATGTGTTACTATTTCATGAGGATAATGAGGATCTTTGCCTTAAAATTTGTACATAGATAAACTGGAAGGGCTTGGCAAACAATGAGAGAAGAGCTAGAGGAAAACTAATTTTAATGATTATTTTTAGTTATCTATGTTTTCTACGGCAAGGTTCAATACAACTTAAATCAGTTCAGTTTGGCACTAGGGAGACAGTTCACTCGATTAAGGACCATGCAGGCACAAGCACACAAGGTTCAGTCTCCAGAACTCACATGAAAAAAGCCAGTGTGGTGGCACAGGCTTGTAATCTCAGTGCTGGGAGAGGGATACATGTAAATTTCTGAGGCTCTCTGGCCAGAAAGTCTAACCAGAGCTTCAACGCATTGAAAGACCCTTTCAAATAAAAATCAAGGTAGATGGCACAGTTGAGATCGTATTCTGGCCTCTACAAGTTCACCCCCCCCACCCACACACACACTGAATAAATAAATAAATAATAAATAAATAACTTCAAAAAGTTCCTTTACAATTTGTTTTAAGAATAATTTCAAAGTGTTCCTTATAAGCAAAAACAGAATGTGTTGGAATTCACTTACGATCTCAGTTCTGGGGCGGCAGAGAAACGGGTAGATCTCTGGGGCTTCAGGACAGTCAGCCTAGCATACCTGGCTAGGCTCAGGCCAACAAGAGAGCCTGGTTCCGAACAAAAGGTGGAATGATGTCTAAGGTTGATCTCTGGCTTTCACATGAATGCACCCACAAGAACAAATACATATAGAATAAAGAAGTAGATAATTAACCTCAACTTGGCAAATAAGAGCTACATACATGGAATAATGACACCAATTCCTTTCTTTGCCTTTACGGCACTGTTACAACAATTATATTTCAAAGTATTTTTTTATAAAAACAAAAAAAAAATCCCTTTTTTTAGGATCCTACTTGTCCCATCAGGCCCTAGGCAGAGAGTCAAATCCCCACATTTAGAAGATGGTCTTAACATATATCTGTACTGGATAACTTCTTTGTAAAAAGAGCCCTAAAACGGCTTCTCTTTAGTCTGAGGAGAGAGCTCAGCTGGCAGACGGCTTGCCATAAATAGACACCTGAGCTGGGTCTGCAGGACCCATCTGAAAAAGCTGGCCATGGTGACATACACTTGTAATTCTCAGAGCTGTGGAGACAGAGACAAGCAGATCCTTGGGGCTCACTGGATAGCGCACTCAGTCTATTCAGTAAACTCCAGGCCAATGAGAGACCCCGTTTCCAAAAAACATGTAGCTGATTCCTAAGGAATGACACCTGACATTGACCTCTGGTCTCCACATGAAATTTCTTTCACAGAAGTGCACCAGCAGCCCCTCAGACCAAAACACCACACACACACACACACACACACACACATTATGGCTTACTTTTATTTTTAATATTTATCAAAAAGTTTGGCTTTTTATTTTGATTAACCACAATCTTTTCTCCTTATAGTATTTTACAACAGTATGGTATTTTAGAACAACAACAAAAGTGACAAAAGTTTGTCAAATTGTTTCAATCTATAGATGAAGACTCTAAAGCCACAGAAGTTGAGGTGCATGCCTAGGGCTACCCCAGAAAGACACTGATAGAACAGGGCTGTGTTCCAAGTATCCAATCATTGATTAAGTCCTGCTACTTATTCTATATTTTCAAGTCTTTTGTCCTTAAAAACTTTGGGGCGGGGGCAGAAAGATGTCTGATTGACATAAAGGAATGATTATGTTTCTAGTTATTGTTCTTTCTTCCATATAAACCTCTTGGAGAGAGTCCCTTCCTTTGAAAGAGGGATGTTATCCTACCCCCACACACAGAAACAGATATGACATCCATCTGTTCTGTCCTTTACTTTTCTGTTATTTCATTTCCCCTGTCAATGTGGCACAAGGCTGCTCCAAAGAAAGATGGAGAGAATGTGGCTGTTCTGTGACAACGCAGCAGGAAAGGTGATCTCTCCACTCCTGATCTCCCTGCTACGCTCCACTTCCTGCCTCCTCTCCTCCTGGTTTCATTATTCTTACCGAGTTCCTTCTAGAACATGGGAAGATGAGAACACATATGACTGAAGCAATTCTTCCACTTCTGAGATCTATGGCAATACACTGGGCTGCGGAATCTGCAGAAATTGATAGCCCCCCTTGAATAAAGGCTCCAGCAGCAAGACTGCTTCAGTGCACTCAATCAACATCACCAGAAACAGAGCAAATATTTTCCCCAGGGACTTAATCAGTCAGAGGATGTTGTCTGCCTGATTGAGGGCAGGCAGACAGCAAGCGGTTGTTTTCGTTATAATTTATCACCAGCCATTGGCCTAAACAGATAAGCGAAGTCACAGCTGCTTGACCACAGATCAAAGCAGGTGTTTTCTTTAGGCCCATGGAGAGATCCTGATTCAGAAAGAGGGAATCGTTGAGATGCTCTGTTATTACATATAATGAAATTTATATCCTTCCTTCCACAGAGGATCTAAGCAACTGGGATGGAGATCAGAAAAAGACTCGATTTGGTGTGGGAATAGAAAGATCTTTATCCTTTCTATCCGGCATCAAGTGACTTCATTTCTGACACTTTAGGCTTTGTCTGCTACCCCACCCATCTCTGCAAGCTGAGTCCTTCCCCTGGATCTGGACCTCCTTCCTGCCTCTACTGCGCATTTTGTTCCTGCCCCTGTCACTCACCATCATGTCACCATACCTCCTTCACTTGAGAACTTTGACATCTATCCAGAGCTGTATCTTACATATTTAACTTCCTTGCCCGTTTCCTTGCTGAGAGGAACTACTTAGTGAGAAGGGCCCAGTCTTGTTTGCAGCATCTCTATCACCTACAGTGGTGCCTAGAAGATTTCTAGATGCACAATAAATATCTGGTTAATAAACTAATTACTTCATATGTAGAAGCTCAAGTTTTTAATAGCTATTATCAAACTGGGCTGCAGACACTGAGAAGAATTCAAGATAAAATTTAATTTCAAAGTGTATAAAGCACTGTGATGGCAATGAACTTATACTTCAGAGCATGGCATTTAGAGTACCCAGGCAAACACTCACCAGCAACAGGGGGCTCTTCAGATGAGTGATGGCATAACCTTGTGTCTTTAGTTTTCCATCCCTACATAACCATTTACTGAAAATTCAGAATGAGCTCATTAAATCCATGGTATGCAGGGATATAACCAAGAATAAACACATGCTTGTGGAAAAGAGCTGAGTTTAGTACTTGCAAACTCATGAAAAGTTTGATTTTAGTCATAAGTGGTAAATTATCAAGAGACGCTATCCTGACTGGCTTTATCTGATCTCTGAAGCTCCTGTCTTAGCCTTTTCGCTGTCTTTTAGGAACAATTGACGACCTTCGTTATGAACTTTTCTAAGATGGATTTGAAATTTCTGCATCTGTATCAGTTATAAAGAAGGTGTTTATAGGCAACAAATTCCCCAGTGTCAACTGCATTTCCAGCCCTTTGCATTGGAATGGATTCACGAGATAAGCCCTGGTCAGTGAATCATAAATAGAAATGAGGAGTCAGTTCCCATCTGAGACACTTAAGAGGGATATAGCTCATTCTTTTTGGATGTCCATCTCAGAAAACTTCAAGTCCCAGACATAGACGGTGGACATAAAGCACTCAAGAAGACAGGATCTCAGAGAAATAAGGTGGAAGTAAGCTTCCACAGGGCTCCCTCTGATTTTTTTATGAACTAGAAATAAACTTTTATGTATAAAATATAACAGTAAACTCTGAGATTCAGTGGTGCTTCGGTTGCCATAGTGTGGTCTAACCTCTCTTTTCACAATTCTCCATTCATAGTCACTTCAAACCAGACATGCTGGTGGAGAGTCATAACCATTTGTTTTCTGTGAAGATGTCAGATATCAGCTTGCCTTTCGAGTTTGCAATGTTCTGGTCCTGAGACACAGGAGATAAGACAGGCCTATTCAAATACTCTATTAGGGGTTTCAGTAGGTGCCTGAACTCAAATTTACATTATTCTTTTCACAGCTCCTGAAAATTCTTAAGCATTAGCTGAAAATTTTGTAGATATTAAAGTCCTGGTGCTTTTTCTAAAAAAAATAAATTTATATGTAGTAGGTACCAAAAGAATAAAAGAATTGCCTGAGAACGTCAGAACTACAGTCACTGTTTGAGAGGGCCTATCTCGGCAAAACTGAAAGAACACTCAGAGCTTTCCTGGCAACAAGAGGACCTAAATTACTCATATTAACAAGAGCTCCCAGTCCATTCTATTGAACTGAGGCTCTCCCCAACAAGAATATTATATTGCTTTTCGTGTTAAATTGTATTGCAGGAGTCTGTCCAGAAACTCAGTGTACAAATCAAACTTCAGATAGCATGCTTGATAGAATAGAACAATAACAGGGCAATGGTCAGGAGGACAACAGTGCTCTGGGAACACAAGACCCTCAAGCATGATAATGCCAAATTACATACTTTAGTAAACAAACACAATGATCTAAGCTTCCTCTTGAGCAGTGAATTATTTGCTCATCTTTGGATGCTATTCTAACTCTCTTCAGAAAAATAGAATCCTCTTAGAAGCAAAGTCTTTGGTCAAAAACACATCTTTGTAGATGCTAACACAAAAACAATTGTGTGTTGAAATCCAGAATTTAATACAAACCAGTCTTGGTTGTGCATATCACTGTATGTTAATTTATGTAATCTTCAGAATATGGAATGGGAATCACTACTAGTTCCAGTTTATAGCTTAAAAAGTAAAACTATGAATCTCAAGTATAAGAATTTTAAGTCAGTCATTTAAAGGCTCATGTCTAATGAATATTGCCATTGAGTTTGATCCTATATAGTCTATAAATCATGCTGCCCCTTTTAAAAGTCCTCATGGTCAGGCTGGTGGTTAAGTGGGGAAAACCCTGGAACTAATCTGTTGCAGGGTTGCCAAAGCACCCCAAACCTAAAAGCAAAAGAAAACAAAAAGTAATACTCATTGCTAGTAAAAAGGAAGATGACTAAAAAGCTGGATGCAACTGGAAATGAAAATCAGAAAAAGAAAAGATGAAGGAATAGTGGATGGAGGAAGGAAAGTTAACCACAATGATACGGATGAAGGATCAGAAGGAAGAGCATCAAAGATGCATAGAAGGGCAAGGATAGAAGGCGGGTGGATGGGTAGATGGATTAACAGAACAAAAATAATTTACCTCGATTAATAGATGGCAAAGACAATTATTTTCCTTCTTTCTTAAGGGAACTTCCCATGTTATTGTTGAAAAAGTTGCTGACACTCATAAAATGAAGACTTAGGGAAAGACGTTCAACACTCTGGTAATAGTCCCACAGCTTGATCAGGAACTTCTATGTGTTTCGTCTCATGTAAATTGTATTATGTGGTGTCTTCTGCCCAAGATTTCTAGATTTATTCTACCTGGGTATCATCTCCATAAAGGCATTGAGAGAGTCAAGGGGCTTGACTTCCTGTGATATCCAAATATTCAAAAATATATATGTTTGAGCAGTTTCATAGGAACTTCTTTGTACAGAATAGTTGTAATTTAACTTCTCTTACAAGAAAGAATAACTGGACTTAACACTTACAGACTTTGGTTCCCAATTCTCTCTCTAAATCACCTGCTGCCAAGGTGTTCAACAAGTATTTTTAATGATAGAATATGAACGTTAAACAAAGTGCTAAGAAGTTTTGGAAAAGAAAAAGAAATTTGCACAGATATTATACATGTCTGTTAAATGTGGTTGTTGACTTGACATAGTGTAAGGGAGTCTCAATGAGTGATTGTCTAGATTAGATTGGTTTATGGGCATGTTGATGGGGAATTATTCTGATAATGTTGAGATGGGAAGACCTTCCTCCTCTCAATGGGCCCATTCCCATGGTAGCTAGGGGTTTCTGAACTGTATCAAGAGTGGAAAAGGGAGCTGAATACCAGCATGCATGCATACTGTTCTGTGTTCTGATTATGACATCCGTATGACCAGTTCCTTCAGGCTCTTGCCACTATGACTTCCCTGATAGAACAGACTGTAACCTGGAGCTGTGAGCCTAAATAAAATGTTTTTCCTGTAAGCTGCTTTTCTTAGTCAATTTTTTTCACACTAACAGGAAACATAACTAAGGCACTAAGCAACGTGCTTAGATTAGTTGAGTATTCAAGGACAGAATGTATTTCTACAAACTGAATGATTTAAAGGATGTCCATGGATCTGGAGATAGACTGAAACCAACAAAATGGAGCTGTTTGCTTTCTTCCCTGTGACCCTTTGCAGAAACTTGGATGGACAGTGCCTCGGGCTGTGTTCTCCCAGTAACAGACATGGGAACATAATGGGAGGCAAAATACAATATTAAATTCTGTCAGGAAATACTTTTGGCAAGAAATGACATAATGTTGCCAAAAGAAGGAAGGAGAGCTATCAGTCAAGTTATACTAAGGAATGTAGGAACTTAACCCTGCTGGAGAAAGTGAGGAACTGTGTAGACATGCACCCCAGAGCTATTCCAATAATCCAAGAGCCGAGGGATCAGCTGTAAGTATAATTTCATTAGTCCTTGGCTGAAGGCTGTTCTGGTGGAAGTAGATAGCAAGGCAAGCTCTGGTGATCAAAGGGCCCCGGGCAAAGAGGAGCAGGTGTTGGAGGTGTTAGAGGGACCGCTGTGTCCTGGGCTGTTAGGTCAATGCCACATGCGTGAACAGTCCAGGGTTGCTGCAGGCACAGTTCACCCAACCCTACTCAAGAGGGAACCCAAGGAGAGGAACAATTTTCACTTTGCTTTCATAGGATCTGAAAATCAGTTAACATCATCAGTAGAATATTAGCACATCTCTGAGTCCTATATTATTAAATCCAGTTTGAACACATGTAGAGAGACCTGGAGAAGTTAGCTGCGTTGGCAAAGACTCATAACTACAAATGATGCCATCAAAGCTGTATTTTAAGTCTTCTGACGTAGCCTCCAGACCATTGGTTAATTTGTGTTACATTGTGTTTTCTCTGTGCCAGTTTCAAAGGGAAGGCTGGCCCCAACCCCCTTGTCCTTTGCTGAAATCTAAATATGGAGGATAGTTAACCCAGTCATCCACGTGTTGACTGAGATCAGCAACGATGAGCTAAGCACAGCTGTGGGTCATCCCCTCAGTGGGGACTGATTTACCACACTAGCATTACATCTTCTCAATGCTCTGAGCCCTTTGGGAGAAAGATTTAATTGCAGTTTACATTTTTTTTATTGAAAGGAAAATATAAAGACTGTGAAATTGACACAAGCTACAGAACATCTGCAGATATTTATCAGAGTATTTCTAGGGGACACTGGGCAGGGTAGCTAATGAGAGACAGTGATGAATGAGAAATGGAAGGCTGGGCAAAGGATTATGTAATTAAAGTTTCTCTAAGAGAGAAACTGCTGTTGAATGGCCACACACACACACACACACACACACAGATACACACACAGACACACTAAGACACACACACACACACACACACACACACACACACACACACATGCCCATACAAACTGTCCCCTAGAAAGTGTATTCAGGCTTCTGGTCTCCTTAAAAACTGTCCTCCAAATACACATATTTTCTTCACACATCTTGCTATCTGCTTGATAACTGGACTGGCCTCTGTAGTCTTCCTTAGGATGTTTTTTTCTTTAGACATTGTTTCACTCTAACATGAAACCTTGTAGAGGACAAATAGTTCCCACAGAGAAGGAGTCAGGCAGGATGTGCAGAGAAGACAGCTCTTTGGAGCCAGGCAAGCTTTGACTCCCCTGAAATAAAATGACCTCTAAGGTAACTGCTTATTGTATAACTTTACAATCTCTTGCTCCCAGAACATCACCACATTGCAAATTTTGGAAAACTGTGATTTTTTCAGAAAGGTGATTCATTCCACATAAAATGTAATGGATTCATTCTATATTTTTGTAAGTCTCTTGAAGAAAAAAAAATCTTTACACATTAGAGCAGAGTCCTTCACTAGACCATACCTTTATTTAGACCTGCAGAAATTTACTTCAGATACCCAGGTCAACACACCTGAGCAATCTGCCTTCTTCATCCTATAGACTGAACTAAAGGGCCCACTTTTCTGTTGGCTAATGCATAACACAAACCATAGGAATTTCACAAAGTGGAAGAGTGCCAGGCCTTCTGTGTGTCTTGGGTACAGGCTGCCAAAAGTCTAGCTTTAAGTTTATTGATATCAAGCTGCCAAGATGCATGACACATTCAACAGTTCTCAGCTACTAAAGGTTGGGAAGGATATGTGAGCCAAGTGTTTCTCAGTAAAGAAGGAATAAGGGGAAGGGACGAGGAAGAAAGGAGGCAAGAGAACTAAAGGGAGAGGGAGAAAGAAGAAAGAAGGAGGTGGAGGAGGGAGGAAGATGGAAGAAGCAGAGGGGGAGGAGCAAAGAGAGGCGGGGAAGGGAGAGGACAGGACCTGCAGAGAAGGTGAATCATGGATCAGATGATCAGTGATAACATGCCCGGGGACTGTGCCAGGCTTCTGAATTTTACTTTCCATTCTATTGCTATGAAATCATAATTTTGTGATTTTTTTTTGTGGGGGTTGGGAGGTGGGTTGGTGGTTACACCTTCCCTGGCCAATGGACAAGGGCTCACAGGGAAAGAAGATTGTCTGTGCTAACTCTGGAATGACAATACGCTTTAAAAATTCTGTTAAGAGCTAAGAAAATCTGTTGCTGAAAATATTTCATACTTTGGTCACAAAGTATGAGAAATGATGCTGGAGGTGAGCTAGAAACTTCTTTCTTACTAGCTGGACTTGATACTATCAGAGGGTGCTATACAGGATAATGGGGAGAAAAATCATCAGTAGTCCCCACTCAGCTGTGAATCCTGAGAGCTGTAATGACTGTGGAAGTGTGTCCTCTGGTGCAACATTGGTATGGCTATTATGCAGGTAATCTGTTGCCTTATGATTGTATTTGAGGCTGACTCCACAGCAAGAAACTCATATCTCCTTCTATAAACTTGATCAAGAGCCCTTGGCTGGGAATTCATAGGCTGTCGTTGAGAACTTGTTACTATTGTTTGCTAAATGGTAATGCTGTCAAACTGCCTTCCAAATATTCATGTTTATACCAATAGATGAGTGCTTTGCCCAGCCTTCATCAGAGAAGCTTCTTATTGCAGTGGCCAGAAACAGCAACTAGTCACAGTGCTAATAAGTGATGCTGAATTCATCAGCCCTAGGTGGGACAGCTGTATTACCACCTCCAAGGCTCAGGGAACCTTGTACAAATAGTATAAAAAGTATAAGAGACAGAGTAGGGGGAAACATGTAGCAGCAAGTCATCTTCTGAACATGACACAGCCTTTATACTCATGAACTCATTGGGACTGGCTATCTGTACAAGACGTGTATATGATTAAGTCAGCATTCATCATGGATGGGGGAGGGGCCTAGGAGAGCTTACTCCTTCCTGGAGGGACTACTGGCAGTTAATGGTTGCAGGGGCAGTGGGTATCATTTTCTTCAGCACTGTAGCCACTGATAAGTTTCCCTTGCTCAAGTAAATGTTCTCCCAACAAACTCAAGCAAGAATCTCTAAATTTAGTGGGTCAGGCAGAAAAAAGATGTGAAAATAGGACAGGAACGTGTGGGCCAGAAAGATTTCAGTGAGTGAGAAGGAAAGAGATGAGAAAGGATAGAAGTGCAAACTACTAAAATTCATTATATAAAGGTGAGAAACTGTCAAACAACCAGTTACACCACTCCTTGGCACATACTCAAAGGACTCACCCTACTGCAGAAACACTTGTACCTTTATATTTGTGGCTGCCCTTTTCACAATATTCAAGGCATTGAAGAAACCTAAGTGTCCCTCAACTGACCAGTGGGTAATGAAAATGTGGTACATTTACACGTGGAGTTCTACTAAGTGGGAAAGAAAGATGAAATCATAAAATCTGCAGGTAAATGGATGGAACTAGAAACTGTTATGCTAAGTGAAGTAACGCAGACTCAGAAAAACAAACGACTTATGTTCTCCCTCATTTGTGGATTCAAGCACCAAATCCTTATATATAAGTAACTGCAGGAATCAGGAAAATGGAAATGAACTAGGAATGTAAAGGGAAAGAAGGAACCTGAGAGAGAAGACTAGTAGGAGACAGGTGTTATTAAGGGAGAAATATATAAAATGGGAATATTTTAATGGGAATATTGTAATGGGGTATTACAAGGAACTACGGGGATAAAGGGAAAGAAGAAATTCAAGAAAGATGTGGCCATAGGAGACTGACATTATCAAGGGAAAAATGGAGAAAATGGACATAATTTAAATGAGGAAGGCATAGAGGGAAGGTTAGACAGACAGATGGGGGCGGGGAGCAGGGATAAATAATGCCTAGGTAGTTTAAAACACCAGAGGAATCATATTAGTCTAACAACCTAGTAATAAATCCCACATACAATATCTATACGAGTCCATGTACATAGCTGAAGGCTACATAACAAGAAACACTGCTAGACTGGAGAAATCTTCCTTTGAGTTTTTGGCCATGGTGGTCCAAGAGACTCCCAGATTTGCACAGGTTATTGCCACAGCCCTTGGTTGCATCCCAAAACTTGGAGGTAAGACCATATTGCTGAAAGCAGGACATACTTTGGAGACTGAATTTGGAACAATGGAGCTGGAACTGACATGGAAGCCACTTCCTCTGAAGGCTACCTCTCATAGCTCTAGAGAGCACTGTGCTAGCAGCTAAGGGAGAACATTAATCAATGGCCCAACACCAGCTTTATGACCAAATAACCACACTGTTGACTGACACAGCATATGAGTCTGGTGCAGTAGTAACACTTTCATCTTGAAGGCAACCAAGGGCTGCCTAATTGGTCTAAGAGCCCACTCTTTGGGAGAAACTCATGTGTAGTACTGTAATCATAGCCAAATACACATGACTGAAGTGAAGAGGTCATAGATTTTAGAGAAATCTCCAAGGCTGTCACATCCCTAGGCTAATATGACTTCTTACTAATAGCAAAAAAAGTATCCTTATATTTATAGTCAAGTATCCCAGTCATCACTTATCAAAGAAGCTTCTTTTGCACCAGATGGAGACTATTACAGAGTACCATAATTGATCGCACACAGAGATTGTCTGCGAATTGCTCATGCCTAAGAAGCACATCTATAATGCAACCTCTACACCTAAGACTCACAACATAGAACAAGGAGTAAAGAGGACGCTACTGAATCTCTCAACACTCATTAATGAAGCTCTCCTATGCAACAGAGGACCAGGAACACAAAAGGCCAAAGCACTGAAATTAGGAGTCTGCAGAATGTGGGTCCGTGGACAGGACTCCTATATTATGTTTAATTCATCCAAGGCTCAGGGTCTATTATGGAAGAGGGGCCAGAGAGATTGTAAGAATCAGTTAAGAGGGGAGATGTGTGACCATATGGAAATAGAATCCTACAAGGTCCTGGGACCCTGTTCATATGAACCTACAGCAATCCATTTTTGCATGCTCAAGACCCGTGCAAACTCAGACAGACAAAAACTTTGCATAGAACTGGGGAGATGGGTAACAAACTCCAATCTCTGCTGAAGAAATATCAGCAACTGGTTGAAGCAACTAGGTGAAGATGAGCTAATCTCTTAAAGGGAAAGACTCTGGATAGGCTGACTAGACCTCAGTGGGTGAACTTGCACTGAGAAACATTTGTAGACACTAACTTGACACAAGAGACCTTAACACAGATGAAAGAATGTATGGATTCCAGTTGGGGGTTTATGGGAGGAATATAAAGATTTGGGAAGATCTAAAGATGCTGGTGGAAAGGAGATATAAAGATGTTTAAGACTGAATGAGAGTCTTTGTATGAAATACACAATAACTCAACAAAATTTGTTTAAAACTCAGTTTGTTGACACAGATGCCATTATCATTTATCCAGTGCCTCATGCACTGCTAATAGAACAGCTTGGAAATTGTTATTATGAGGACACTTTGACCTGGGTGCCTAGGAACAGGTGCCAATGCCAGTTTAGAAGGACTTGCATCTTCCTCAAACACCAGGCAGTGCCCTGCCACACTTCCCTTTCTCTCTCTAGAAGGCAAAAGACATTTGTGATCATTTTAGAAACAGGTAGAGGAGACAAAGAGAAGCCGAGACTTCTTCGTGCCCCAGTCCCTGTGAATGGGACAAGGAATTTGTAACAACCTGGCTCCATTTCCAGTTCCTATCACCTCCAATACATTGACAAGCCAGAAGACAGCAGATGGTGACATTGCAAGCGGAGAAACAGTGTGTTAGGAACCCAACACGAGAGATGCAAAAGGAGAGAATAGTTTCTTTCATTATCCTACCGCAAGATTACCAGAAGCTAAAGGAGAGGCATGGCGGGGAACAGGGGCTATCACAAGCTGTGATTCTGCATAGCACACAGCTGTGCTCCCTGGGTGGGCCAACAATGCCTTGACCACACAGACTGCCAAAAATTGCTGCTCTAGATTCTCCCTACAGAACTGTAGAGGGAATACGAAAAGAATTAAATTCATCCTCGAAACAGTGAGAGCCTAGCCAGACCATCCATTGAGATTTAAAATGGGCCCAGCCCACAAGCAATTGTGTTAAATTAAGACCCATTGCTTTAGAGTGTATTTGTGAGAAAATGAAAAATAAAGATTTAATGCCCTGAGTTTTTGTTATTATTTGCTAGTTTTAATAATCCTAAATCCCATGGAAAGTGGAGTATGTCAGTGATAAATTACATGTACTGGCTAGTGTTGGTATTCAGTAATTAATTTAAAGGCTCTTTGAAATTCACTGTGTAAACATCTGGACTACACAAAAGGCCATATGAGGACTGATATTGTAAATACACATGCTATATTTGTCTTTACTGAAGAATGATTTAGGTAATGAGAGTGATGTAAATCCAGAAGCTGACATTCCAATTCAGTATGTGTCACTGAGGGACCATTGGAGGTTCCACAACCAGGGGTTGTTATCATCACATCTGCTTCTTATGCTACAGTGGATATTTGCCTAAACTCATAAAACTTTCTCAGCAAGGTCTCTTGAATGTCACTGGCATTTGTAATATAATAATCAGCATGGATTGTTGCTCTGGTAGTAGAATGAATCCACAAGTGCTGGTTAGTCCACCTGAAGCAGCTCTGATGTGAAGATGAGCAACCTAACAGCCAACCTTAACTTTATCCCCAAAGAGATTCCGCTATTAATGGGTCCAGATGTAAGCATAAATTTTAATCAACTTGCAGACTTTTCAGCCTACAGCCTCAGAACTGCTGTTTACCTCCAAGAACTGGGAATTGAATGCTGTACAATGTCAGGAAAGGTCCTCTTAAGCAGGCTCATCTTAGGACATTTCATGTACATCTATATCTTGTGGTAAAGCAGTAGACCTATGGCCTGAACAGGTTCATTCAAAGAATTTACCTTCAATTTTTTCATAGGATAATGATAAGGGAATATGTCTATGCTGAAAATGTAATCTATTTTTAAATTTATACCAGGCAGTTAGGCCAAAACAAGCGTCATTTCCAAAGGTTATGACTTTAAAACACTGGGGAAATAAATTGGCTTGTAATCTTAATATCAGCAGGGGTTTTACTTTTTTTTTTCACTCAATAGTCATTCATTCATTCACTCATTCATTCATTTGTTCTGAGAATCAAATTCAGGGCCTGTAATATGCTAGGAAAGTGTTCTATTTCAATGGGCTACACTCACAGTCCAGCAAGGGTATTTAAATGTTTGGGTTTCCAAGAACTATTTGGGACTCTAGCTCCAGAAGAATGCAAATCTGAGCCTTGTTGTCTTCCAAATGCAAACAACTGGGCAAATGGGTCTGGGCTGTATAAGTAGCTGAGCAAACCAGGAGGGCAAGTCCATAAGCAACATGACTCTGTGATCTCTGCTTCAAACTTCTGTCTTCAGCCTCCAAACTCGAGTTCCAGCCCTGATGCCCCTCTGTAAAGAACTGTGACGACACGGAAGCGCAAGTAAACCGTTTTAGCACCCAAGTTGGTTTTGGTCAGTGTTCCAACATAGCAATAGAAAAGCAAAGAAGAGTAATCCATTTAGTTCTCTCACACAGCGCTGCTCAAACTTCAGCAGGCATTGGTATCACAGAGACCCCGTGCGGAAGCGCACAATGCTGACTTCTACCTGAAGGTATTCTGGCTCTGGAGACAGCGCCAGGATTGTAACTATTGAACCTTGGACCGCACTTTGAATAACAAGGTTCTAAATCACCCTGACAAGTGATCATTTCACTCTGTAGATAAGGACTTCAGTTTTAGTGCTAGAGACTGAATCTAGGGTTTCGCACATGCTAATAAGCACTCTCCCCGTAAGCTGTAGCCCCCACCCCTGAATCAGGAATTTTAAGGATCATACAACAGGCACGGTGTATGAAGAAAAAGCCAGATCTTTGGATCATAGTTTCTGTGTGTGTGTTTTTACATCATGGGCCACCTTACCCATAAGTCAAAATGGAGTCCATATCAGACTTTTACTTCATATTCATGATAGAATTCTTAAGAAATATGACTAAAAGTTGTGAAGGATTTTATTATATAAACCTCATTGTAACAGCCTTACCTGAATTTCCAAGGGAGGAAAATAAATTTCTATCATGACAATGACAAATTTTAAATAACTTTAATCACAGTCTCTTTAAAATTGATGTTTTCAACATATTAAGCATATTTCATTAGGTTGTACTGATTCTATTATTTTGATGATGTATTAGTTACTTCTTTTCATTGCTGTGATAAAATATCTAAGGAAAGCAAGTTAACAAAGGAGAAGCTGATTTCAGGATGTAGTCTGAGGGTTCAGTGCATCATGGCAGGGAAGTTATGATGGCAGGAATGTGAGGCAGCTGTTGATACTGTATTGAAAGTCAGAGAGATGAATGCTCAGAATGCCAATGCTCAGTTCCCTTTCTCCATTGTCTTCAGTCTAGGCTCCCTCCCCACGGTACCTACACTCCAACTGCTCTTCCCCCCTCAATTAACCTAGTCTTGAAAATCCTTCATGGATGTGCCCAGAGACTTGTCTTTTAATTTTAGATCCTTTCAAGTTTTGAGACTATTTATCATCAAGAAAATAAATGTACCCATACAATGATTACCCTTAAATGTAATGAACCAAAAAGACAAAGCCTACTCTACGTGGGAGTTGTCCAAACATGTTTAGATAATGTCTTTTGGAAAAAATTATTGGAACTAATTTAAAAATTATTTTTAAAACAATAATCTGATTCTGTTTTGGTTTTGATCAGAAAAAGCTTTGTCCAGCATCTCTGCTCACTCTTCACTTTGATTGACTCAGCAGGAATTCTGCCATTCCAAAAATCAAATGTGTCTTTCACTGAGAAATTTTTTAAAAATTACTGAAGGGACTGATTCATAAGAAAGATCTTAAATCAATGTGAATTACTGTATTTTTCAGTGTATGGCATTCAGATTAGCTAGTTGGTTACTTGGAAATAATATGGTGGTAGATTGTAAATCAAAAAATCCAGATGGAGCAAGCATTTAAAATATCTAAATAAAGCCAGACTATAAAAGTAACCAAATAAAATACGGAAGGCTAATAAACTTGATTATATGAAATGCTCTTTATGGTAGTAATACTGAATCATAAACAAAGGTCAAAGGAGAAATGATAATCCTAAAGAACACAGTAGCACATAAATCTAATTATCTGATAAGCTACTTTTTCAAACTAGTAAAAATCATCATAACTATATGAAAAAGGACACACTATATGAGACCTAAGAATAGAACCAGAGCAGTTCATAGACAAAAACTTTTTATCATCATTCCCTTTTAAAGTCACATTAAAAAAACAAGACATCATTTTTATCTATCAGATGGCAAATTATCCAAATAGTTAATAATTCATAGTGTTATTAACAATTTATTAAAGAAACCAGGCTGTCTCATATATTTCTAATGAGAGTATAAATTGATGTATTGGATATCAAAATTATAAACAAAATATATATCACAAAAATATGTGCATATATCTTAAGACTGAAATTTCACATCTAGGAATGATGTTACAATCATATGCATACGGAAATGTATACAAAATGTATTCATTACAAAATGGTCTATAATGGTTTAAAAGATGAGAGGCAATGTAATGCCCACAGAATAAGGAATGGCTACATAAATTATGAAACACTCACTCATTGAAACCGAGATAATTACAAAGACAGAGGATAAGAAAAAATCCCCAAGAGATAATATTCCAGAATTTTTTTTAAAGTAAAAGCAAGTTATAGAGGAGCATGTAGCGGTTATATATTATGGTTATTTTTTAAAAAGGCACCTACTGAAAGGGAACAATGTGATAGTTGTTCAGATTCCCTCATGATTATCCATTAAAATATTGAGAAGATACAATGAAATAATCATGTAACTGTCTATGAGATATGCTCTGATGATTTATTGCATGCAAAGAAAACGTTATAGTACTTGGTACTTTTAAAATTAGCATGAATTCAATCTCTGCTATACTTCTGTGTGGTGACTAGGTGGTTTTCTTCTGCTTCCCCCAGCCTTACTCCTGTGGCTGCATTCAACAACATAGTTGGCCTGCGGCGCATGTTTCTCATGGGGCCTTTTGCCTGGGTTTCTGTTGGCAGCCTTCACAACATGACCATGTCAGGATGTCTTTCTGTAATGAAAGCCCAATGCACAAGAATTTAGCAGACTTCTACTTGAATCACATTTTTAAATGCACCAGATTCAACATGAATCAATACAGAGAAACATGAAATAGATACATTTCTATGCAGTCATTACTATAAGCAATTCTCATAAAATAAGTCTAATGAGTTTCTTTTTACTAACAGACAGAGCTAAGTAACTTAGAATAAGTATCTACCTACCAAAGTCACACTGCTGGTAAGCAACAGAATAGAAGGTTCGCCCTTTCCTCTGACTCCAGAGCCCTTGTCTTGACCTCACCCCCGACCCCTCCCAATCTCAGAAGAATCAGATCTCAAAAAAAATTCTCTGTGTATGATTAATTTCATCTTTAGTTCCCCTCATGCATCGTTTTACACCAGCTGGCTCCAAAGCAGCCTTCTCCTCAGGCTTGGCTGACAAACTTCTTTTGGATTTGCTTCTTACATATCAAACCAATCACTACTCATAATCTAACACTTTCTCTTAACATTCCTATCACCAGCAATATTTATGTGTGTAGCTACTACTGAATTTCAGTCTATAAGACTGCAAGCTCTTCAGTGTAGGAGGTCTGGGACAGCACATCTTTGCATTCACCACTTTGCTTATCGTGGTATTATGTAAATGTGGAGCAATGATGGCACAGCTGAAGCTGCCTTTTGTTCCTTGAGTCCCACCCTTAAATACTTTAGAACACTGATTTTCATTCTTTATTATGATGAAAATCAACTGGTGAGATTATAGCATTATTGGGAGGTGGTGGATCCTTAGATATGGGGCTTGGTGGACAGAAGTTAAGATATTAAAGAGTTCGCCTCTAAAGGAATTCTGGGAGCCCATTGTCTCCTTTCACTCTCCTTTCTCTGTCTGTCTCTAGGTGAGCAACTTCATCTGTCACGTGTTCCTGCCATGAAGTACACTGTACTGCCAGAGGCCAAAGAACAGCTAACAATGGTCTGAGACCTCTGAGCCCGTGAACCAACACAATCTTCTTCCTCTAAGTTGTTATGTTCTTTGCTATAGCACTGGAATGCCAATGCACTATTATGCTTTCTGAACCCATCTATAAATGCTATGGATTAAGATTCTGTACTCTTGAAGAGCTTCCAAGTCATTGATAATCATTATCCAGAATCATATATTGACTAGTAACATCTTGTAAAACTCAGTTTCGGGGAGTTGATTTCTAAAAAAATAAAGAGAGGATTTGTAAAAACAATATAAAGCAACCAGTAAAATGAAGCCAGAGCATCCAGGATAATCTGAGCATTTCCCACCTCCAATTCAATTCAATGTTTAACCCATGAATCCTTCATTAACTTTCTTTGTATTTTACTCTATTAAAATGAAGAAAAAAGGAACAGACTAGATATGTAGCCCAGTTGGTCTTTGCAGCTTGTATGTTTTCTTAGTTTAACTGAGATAATTTTAAACTGAGTTTTTCTACCCAATACCTTCCTTTAATGTTCCCTAGCTTCAGTCTGGTTATGTTTGTCTATCTTCCTATCTTTACTAACATGATCATATAAAAATATAATCTGTTTGTCTTTCCACCCTATTGAAAAGCTTGTATGGGTGAAGTCTGAAGCCTGTCAGTGACTTAAATGGCTCCTATCAGACTCTCCAGTTCTATTGGTCTATAGTTAAGTTGTATCATAGTTTATATTTGTGTTCAGTAAGTACATACTTGCATAAGCCACTCTCCAGCAAGGGGAGAGTGTATAACTTTACTCCATGGCTTTGGGCTTTGCAACTTTCTTTGACTAGTGGTGCATTAGTACCAGCATCATGAGCAGAGACTTAAGCATGCTGAACTTTTACTTTGGTGATGTGTCATGAAAAATACAGGTCTACATAACTGTTGTCAGGAACTACTAGGTAATATTAGTAGAGCCTTCAAAGCAGACACCTTGAAGAAGACCTAAATTTAATTCACATTTTAGATTAAAAGCTTTGGCTAAAAATCACCTGAAATTATACACATTTTTTATAGCATAGCTAACTCATACAAGTTTTCTTTTTTTATTTTCTGTTCTTATTTGGGGGAGAAGGGTATCATTATATAGACTAGCTGCCCTCAGATTTATGATAATCTACTTCCTGCCTCAGCCTCCCCTAAGGACTAGGATTACAGGCATATGTACTTATAACTATGTCATTATAAGTTGTCAGTTTAATGACTTTCCAAATTACCATTGTAATTTCATATGAGTAATTTCTAAGCTGCCTGAAAAACTGTTTGCTTGTGGTCATCCATCACCTTTGATTCTTAAAATTGTTTCCACCTCCTCTTCTGTAATGGTCCTAGCCTTAGGTGACAAAATTTGATATAGGTATCTATTTAGGGACACGGATTCAGAAGAAGAATTCATGTATGTTCTCTCTAATTTATGGATCCTAGCTTCAAATGCTTAGATGTGGGTATACAGCATGATGTAACCACAGGAGCCAGAAAAATGGAAAGGAATAACAGAGGTAAAAGAAAGGAAGGAGTTTCAGAGATGGAGAGAGTGGGAGACAGGTATTATTAAGGAGGAATTCAGGAAAACGGGGCATATTTTGACTGGCGAATGAATATGAAGAGCTATTTGGGGGGAAAGAGAAGAGAGATAAATAATGCTTAGGTGCTATGAAAAACCAGAGAGAAATGTACTAGCTCAAAAGCACACTGAAAACTATACATGTATATGTAAGGATATATGGCATGTGTATAACTGAAGACTGTGTAACAGAAAACACAGAGCAAGGCAGGGAAACCTCCCTTCAAGGGTTGGTTTCAAAGGTTGATGGGGATAGTCCAAGAAGCTTCCAAAAAAACTCAGGCTATTGCCACTGCCCATTTCCTTCCAGAACATGAAAGGAAGACCCTATTGCTGAAGACAGGACATACTTCAGACATAGGACTTGGAGCAATCAAGCTGAAACTAATTTAGAAGCCTTCTCCCTGAACACTAGTGTCCAAATTATCAGAAGGTATTATGCAAACTGCCAAGGGAGAAAACCAATCAGTGATGCTATCCAGCTGTAAAGCCTAGGAACCACAACAATCACTGGCTCAGCAATCAACAGCTGTCTAATTGGACTTAAGGCTCATTGAATGGGACGGAAATAATGCGTGGCTCTGTGAACATAGCCGAGTACACATGGCTAGAGAGGTCATCGATCTTAGAAAAAAAACTAACTTTGGTCAGGTCCCTAGACAAACATAATTTCTTATTGTATGCTGAATATATATCCTTATATTTACAAACAAGTGAAACAAGTGCACCTCTCACCACTCCTTACAGAAGCTTCTTTTGCAACAGATGGAGACTATTACAAAGTGCCACACCTGACCAAATGTAGAGAATGGGTGTCCAGCCCTAATTGCATGTCTCCAATGGAACCTCTACACCTAAGGCTTAGGGAATGTAGTTGAAATGGGGTCAGAAGGAATATTAATGCATCTCTCAACTCCCACCAGCGAAGTTTCTCCATGCAGTAGATAGTGATTAACCCAGAAAGCCACAGCTGACCAAAGTGCAAAGAATAAAACACTGAAACTCTTTATGTAGACCACATATGCCACAGATTTACTGCAATCTTCCTGATTCTGCCTTCTGAATCCTGAGATAATAATGTGTGTCATCAAACCCATTTTCTAACATTATTTCTTATCCGTTATAATAGCATAATTCATTTTAATTCTCTTCCAGTCAGTGAGAAAGAAGTATGTCTGATTGTTAATTGTGGAGCTTCAGGGCCTTGCAGAGTAATGACTATTTCTGAGTTTTTATGGAATTTTGTTGTAACCGTTCAATTACTGGATCAGCACCTCATTATTGCAGCTTACTGAATGATTTCTCATGTCCCTGCTGATATTGAAGCTATGTACATAACTGTTAGTGACCATTTCATATGGATAACTGCAATAATAAAGTCCAGAACTGTTTGAGCTAAAAGAAAGTAAACCAGGAATGTATTTGGATAATTCTATACTATCGGGTGATTTGGGAAACAGAAGAGAAATCAGCTACCCTACAAATAAGATATCATCTGGAGGGTGGGAGAGACTCATATTTCACGATTGTTGTGAGCGGTGTTTTGAGAAATGCGATTTATGGAGACAAGAATTCATTTAATTCCTGTCAAAGATGTTAAGATGAGAGTATCCGTTTTTCCAGGAAAAGAGATGGTGAAAGCTCGAGACACCAGTAGACAAAGATTTCCCCTTTGCTTGAGAGAATCTTCATCTTGGTGACTTTCCTGGGTCCAATTTTAGATCTCTTTTGACACTACGTGTCTTTCTCTTAAGTCCCTCAGGAGCTCCAGTCACATGAGCCATAACATAGAATCACTAACCCAAAATGGAAAAACACACAAAACCTGCCTGTATTTTTAAATGTTAGTGGTACAAAGACAGCACCTCAGCAGCTGTTTAAATTCACATGGGAAGAACAACAACCACCGAAACCTGTGCTGTTCTCAATCTGGGTTCTACTGTGAAAGATGTTTCACAAATGATTTTACTGAGAGAACTGTTTAAGTAGGATTATGGGTTAGATTACATGTGAATGTTGTGTTTAATATTGAATGTCCTGATTCTGATAAATGTCTAGTACTTATGTGAGAAATGTCCTTGGTTTGTGAGAAATATATACTGAAGTATTAGAAATAAGGAAGTATTTATCCCCAGTCTACTGTATAATAGTTCAGAAAAAAAAATAAAAGTAGCAATTATCAAAAATTGTGAATTTAGGTACAGAGTACATGAAAAGTCTTTATACTATTCTTATAAATTTTCTGCAGTTTTAAATTTTACCGTTTCTTAAAGAATGAAGCTATATTACTAGGTTTGTGATTACTAGGTTAGTTCTCACATGCCAATCTCAGTGATCATCTTGTTTTCAAAAGATTGTAGAGATAAATGTAGTGAAGTCCACAGAGAAGCAGTATTTACTGTTGGTGTCAGCAGCTGTGATGGCATGCACAGGACCTGCCCAAGAGTGAACCAGACAAGAGCCTACCATGGACGGGGGAGGGGCTCATGAAGTCCCACCCCTGACTGAGGAGCTATTGGGGATGGATGGCTCCTGGGGAAAGCAGTTTTTTAAATCTTTAGAAATGTGACCTCTGAAAGGATACTTAGGTTCCAGTAGGTGGTCTTGTGCCCATGCATACACAGGCAGCACTAAGTTGACTAAGTGGGTTTAAAGAAAAACAAGAAAGCCCATGAAGTTGTGGGGGGAGGGAAATTGGTGGTAGACGGGACAGGGGAAGAAGTGGAGAGAAGGAAACGGAGGTAGATTTGAACAAACACATCTGCTTGTGTGTGAAAGTCTCAAACAATAAAAGTAAACCTAATTTTAAAACTCTCTGCACCAGAGAGCATGAAAACATGTGGTCATTCCCAAATCTAACCTCCAGGGAACCCGTGTCAAGTTCTTCATGAACTTCAGGAATCCTATATTGCTCCATGACCAGACTACTAATTATTCTCATTAATGTGTGATGCTGCTAGACAGCTGTAGATTCAATAATTTATGCTAGATCCATAGGCACTAGAACCAAAAACATAGTGGTTGTAGAACTTCTGTATAGGGAGTTCGGGGATGCCCTCTGGCTAATGAGGCAGCCATGGGCTAGAGGAACGTGTGCACTGCTTCTTACAATGGACAGTTATTTAAGGATACCTAGGAGGTGGTGAGATCATAGAAAAGGAGAGAAATATCTTAAAGACCACTTTTCTTGGTCTTGTCATTGTTTTCTACATCAAATTATATGTTAGTTCCTTTGTCCTCCTATGAAGCTCAGAATTCACAGAAGATGCAGCAGTGGTTAGAGCAAGGAGAATCTAAATGGTTCGGCAGAGAGGATCTTGAATAGTTAGCATGATAAAAAGAAAGCACTGACCAAACCCTTGCTCCTGAATGAATAATAAAATATCAAATATCTTCAGCTTTCATTTTCTGTCTTAAAATCCCTCACCAAATTTAGATTGGAAAAGCTACAAGCAAATCTCTTAGAAAGTCATTGAATTTTTTAGTATAACTGATCTGAAAAGTTATTTAGTTCTCTTTCTTGACTGTTTACTTTCTCTAAGGTCATTCTTGGGGAGAAATCTTTGTAGAACTCAGTTTAGAATTTTCATATTATATATATATATATATATGTATGTATAAAATATTCTGTACTATTTTTATAAAGTACTCATTTTTATTGTAGATGGTTAATTTATTTACTCTTTTAATTGTGACTCAATATCATCAACCATAGTCCACTGCTCTTTTTCTCAGATTTAGTGAACAATTCCCACTGTGAGCATCTGGGACTCTGTTTGAAGACTTCCCCTGGCTGTAGAAACAGGGTGAGGAATGACAAGTGGCAAAGAGGTTTAGATCCCGGTAGCAACCATTAGCCAAAGAGAGGGAGAGTTAGAAGGGAAAGACCCTGGCTGCTCCCCACCCTTAATGGAATAGCTTTGAGGCTCATCCAACATAGTCTCCATGAGAGTTCCCAGTGGAATTAAGACCAGTTCCACACAGTGAAGGCCTTCATAGCACTGGCTATTTTTCTGTCCTCTTTCCTGAGCCCTTATCTCTGCTTCCTGGGAGACATTCTCAAGAAGTGACCTGAACCCAAGTTTTTGTCCCTGTGTATTCAAAGACAGCTGCTTTATTCTTTAGGAACTGGTCTGAGCATTTGATAATTTGTAGCAACAAGGCTGGAAATATTTCTCTTTCTTGCCGTTGTTTTCCAATGAAGCAGCGGAAGTCAACTCAATAACCAACTCAGAAACAAAATATATCAGGGCTTCTGCAGCTTCAATGTGTGATGCAGAATAATGGGATAGAACATGAATACATCAAATATACTGGGTGGTTATCTAAACAACAACTAAAAATGTAGATGAGAGGAGCTTTGCTAAAGACTATGGGATTACAGACCAGGTATCAGAGTGCAATGCCCTAGGGAAGACAGAGGGAAGAGAATCCAGGGCCAGGAGAAAGGTCAATATGGCTGGAATGTAGAAAACAAAGGAAAAATAGTAATTTTTTTATTGAGAGAAGCAAAGGAGGTCCTGCTACACAACCACATTTTTAGTTTTAGTATTTACATTTCAATTTTATTGGCTTGCTTGAACTACAAAAATTTGGCACAATGTTAACTCACTAGAGACTATATATGCATTTAGCATATTCTAAACCTTAACTCTGCATAGCTACCACTTTAGAAATGTGGACATCATACCAAACAAAGGAGAACCACTGTGGTCATGGATCTGACATGATACACAGCAATAAAATGCAAAAAATAAATAATAACAATAAAATAATCTTTTCTGTTAAAGCATGGCTATTTACAGATTTTTAAGTAATCTTTGAATTTGGAGTTCAATTTGTAAGTTTCTACTAAGTTTCGAGTTTTAAGAGTCTATTCCAGTTTAGCACTGCACATTATGATCTCTGTAACTCTCCTTACTCCGCTGAACTCCAGGTCCTCCAGGAGGAAGTGTGTTTTTACCGACTAGATGCACGCATTGAACTTGGTGAGACCATGTCTCTGTGCTTGCTAACGTGGACCTCTTTCGAGCTCATATTAGGTGGTCTTCTGGCAGATATCTGTGTTTTTTTATGAGATAATCTTAGGTTTGCCTGGCTCTTCAACGGAATATCAACAGCCGATCTGAGTCTCTGTCCAGTCACTGGCCTACACATGCTTCCTTCTTTTTCCTGTTAGAAATTCCACTGTCTGGCTAGGATCTCCAGGACTTATGTGCAGCCATTAACTTTATGATCCCAGCAGTGAAACTGTTAAAGTCTTTGTTATAACACTCCAGGTTTCTGAACTCACTACTCCTCCATTGCATGGCCTACTCTCAAGTAACTCTTGCCTTCAGAAATACCGGAATATATGAGGACATAAGACTTTATGTACTCTTGGCTCCAGAAATCCAGGACAAGAATTACATGAACTTTGGCAACATATCCAAATAGGAAGTTGCCAAAGATGCTAACCCTCAGCAAATATCCACCCTGATAAGGGACAAGTCTCCCTTTCTCACAGCATCTCAAGATCTTACAGATCTTCCTTTGGAAGACCACTCCACGTAGCTTTTCAGTGTCCCTATAAGATGCTGTCTTAGTATGTTGACGTCATGGGTGACTCAGTACATCAGTAATAAACAACTTTATACTTATTTATGGACTAATCAAATGAATTACACCAGGGGAGAGAGGCACATACTAGACTCATTTTTGTAGCATCCTTTTGGCTCACAAGGATATTGTTAGCCAGACTGGGCTGTGTTCAACATATTTTTAACCTTGAAACGGAATTCATAAGCATGTCACTTCCAATTTTTCCTTCGCCTGAAAAGACACAGCCTAAAATATTCTTAATTTAATGAAGAGACCTCAAGTTGGCAGATTGGGGGTGCTTATCTACTCATTTCTAGATGAAGGGGTTTAGCTTTGTTCCATGTGTTCAACTTCATTTTCACAAACTGATTACTTTTTCTCGCCTGTGGAGATCCTTGGCAGATGATCACAGTTTCTCACTCTCAGAGGGGTTTGCATTCATAGGGATTTACAGTCAATCTCATGGACACTAGGAATTTTCCATAAGAACCTCACCTGACTCCATGAGGCTGAGCATGTGGACTATCAGAGTTAGAATCCATGAGTCAAAATTCTTCCTAATTTCTAAAATCAGTCACTGTCCACCACTGAATATAAACTGGATTTTATTCCTAATCCATTTTTGTAGTGGAAATTTCCAGCATTCATCTGCCTTATAGCAAATACCCTTGTTTTGGAACTGCATTTAACTAAAATAACAGTCATGATTTGGATAAGAATATAGAAAAATGAGTGACACAAACACGTTTTTTTTTAGTAATATGACATGGCAATTACACTTGCCTTTGGTTTTTGTGTGGACTGCTGTTTTGGGCCAAGATAGCTGCTATCTAAGACTGAAATATCGTGTATGTATCTGGACATTTAAGTCAGAAGAAAATACTTTATAGCTTAACAAAAACAGGTCCCAGTTACCCAAAGCAGTGAAACTTGAAGACTGGTGAGGAAGCAGAAAAATGGGCAAATACAAACTCCAGAGTCAAGAGCCTGCCACACAAGCACGCAGACCTGAGTTCAGATCCCCAGCACACAAGAAAAAGCCAGGCATGCTGGCATGTGTCCATAACGTCAGTGCTGATACAGGTGGAGAAACAGAGTGTATGGGTTTCCTTTGATGTGATAAAGTGCCATGACCAAAAGCAACTTATGGAAGAGTGGGTTTGGGTTTAACGCTCCAGAGGGAAAGTCTATACTAGCAAATCAGGTTCGACAGCAGGCAAGCAGGGCAGAAAGCTGAGATCACAACTTAAACTCACTGACACAAAGCAGAAAGAGTGAACTGGAAGTAAGGTGAGGCTATAAACTCAAAGTCTGCTCCCAGTGATGCACTTCGTCCAATAAGGCTCTACGTCCCAAAGGTTCTATAACCTCTCCAAACAGCTCCACCAACTGGGGACCAAGTGTTCAAGTACATAGGCCTTAGGGGGCCATTTCTCATTCAAATGAACCCAGGGAGACAAAAGCAGGTGGATCCATGAAGCTCATTGACTAGTCGACCTCACTGAATCAATGAGCTCCAGGTTCAGTATTAGAACCTTTCTCAAATTATAAGGTAGAAAACAGCTGAGGAAGACTGATGTTGATCTCTGGGCTCCACACACAACACACATGTGTATAAACACCCCACATGCATACTGGTATACACACATAGACATGTACATACATGACACATATTTGGCACACATATAGACACACATGCACAAGCACACAAATTCTCGTCTTTATTCCCTCAGCTCACTTCTGACACTGGACTCGAACCCCTCACTAACAGTTCCCTAAAAAGTCTTCACACTCACAATTTCTCTGCTATTTGTGCCAGTATTCTGCTTCTACCTAAAGTTTTCAAGTCTCTGATTGAAAGCTAAAGGGTAGATGTTTCTTAAATGTTTTGTACTGACTTCACCTCCATATAGTGTGGGACTCAGCAGCAGTTCCCCACTTTCTTGTTCAGTGGGCTACACATACATCATCTCAGAGCAACAGTTTCTGAAGACCCAGGGCTATGCACAGAGCCTTGTTTCTAATACTGCCATTCCAGCTGTATGTTTCTTGGGTCTCAACCTAGGTGACAACATCCTAGTGCCCAGAAAGTGACCATGATGAAAACACTCAAAAACATGTGGAGAAAATGCCTCTCGGAGGCAGGTCTCAGGGAACCATGCAGTCACCCTGGAGGGTCTCCTTGTTCAGGTTTGGAGAGTGAACTCATTACTAAGAATAAAGCAACTACCAAACCATGTAAAACAGCACAATATTTATCAACAGCAGAATGTCAAAGACCCATAAAGCCCAGAAAAATAAACTCTCCTAGGGTGGTAGTCTGAACGGGAATGTGCTCCAACTCCGTTGGTCAGTTGGTGGCGCTGTTTGAGGAGGATCGTGGAATCCCTAGGAGGTGTGGCCTTGTTGGAGGAAGCATGTCACTGAGGATAGGCTTTGATAGTTCATAGCCTTGCCCCATTTTGAGTTTGCAGCATTTCTGCTTCCTGTGCATGCTTGAAGATGTGAGCTCCTGGCCTTCTGTTCTGGCCGCATGCTATCCTGCCTCCCCGACCAGGATGAACCTTTACCCATGGATATCTACTGATAGGAATTCCCAGATCACTCCAGAGACAAGAAAGAAAAAAAAAAAAAAAAAGAATTAAGGCTCTATTTTTTGTGGAGTAATTCTTTCTGCTTGCTAAATAAATTAGCAGAGTAAATGAAAATATAGGCTTGACATTCACCTTAGTTAAAGGAGTAAATTACACTAAGGTCCTTTAAAAGCCCAATCATGCTATGTTAATTGTTATTCATTCTTATTGTTCTCCATAAGAGATCACCTAAAAATCAATACTTCGATCTCCTAGTTGACTTTATTTTATGTACTTGAAACTACATTAAATTTGCCTTTCTAGAACAACTTGTCTATAACTCAGAAGTTACTCCTATACTGTGTAACAGGATTTTATTATAAATAGAACTCAGAGAAGCACTGACTTCTATGATCTACTCCCCACCCCTGCCACACCAACCATAATTCTCAAGACTTGAGACCTATAAAGTCAGCTGAAATGTGGGTCATGTCTCCCTTTCTCACCAGCAATTCAAGTTTACTACTGCTTCCCACTGGGTTTTGTGTGGTTGTGACCAAAAACAAGTTGTCCACCCAGGTTACAGAAAATTAGAAAAAGGTTAAATTAGTTATATAAAATTAAATATGTCCTTCCGTGTATAAAACATTTCCAAAAATCAGTCAGAAGCAAAGAAATGATATGTGACTCTCTATGGACTATAAATTCTAGCAACCATGTGAAAGAGATCTACTCCAAGCACAGTCTCTAAATGTCTTGCAAGGAAACACTATCATTGCCCAATTGCTCGTACAGGACTGCAACTAATAACTATGATTTCATTCCAAAAGCTCTTGACGGGAGACAGCAGGAATGCATGTCCCCCTGATTTCACATTATTGCATCCTATGCTCCGCTCCCAGGACCCCTTCTTCTCTAAGGTATTTTGGTAAGAAAAATCTATATTTCTCTATAGAAGCCTGCATTTTGCTAAATGAATACATTTTTTTTGATAAAATGCCCATGGTGTGCTCTGGGTGTTCACTGTAATTTTTTTTAAGTGAGTAAACACTGCAGCCTTTCTCGATTTTATTCCCATCATCTCTTCAAAATAATGTTAAAAATTACAACCTGCAAAGGCACACTTTTGATAGTGTCGCCCCGTTTTCCCCGTTGCTAAGGACCATGCCTTTCTGGGTTGCTCCTGATAATAGCAAATTTTATATTTCAGTCTACAAAAGCATTCACAAATTGGCAGATCAAGAGACTTCTGTTTCTCTATCTAAAATGAGGTAGGTTAAATTAACAAACTCTAAGATCACTTTTAAGTTTCACAGTATAAAAATGGTCTGGAGACTACAAAGAACTAATCTCTCCTTCCATCTTTATGCAGATTCTTGCTAAGCTAACCCAAGATGGATGTGAAACCCTTCAAAGGAATTTGATCCCCAGCTATTCTTGGAAACTCTCCACAATGACCTTATCCAGGAGACCACCTTCCTTTTGAACAAAAGTTTTTACGCATGATTTCAAGCTTAAACCTCTTTTTGTTGGGTCGTCAGAAAGCAAGATGGAAAACAAATGCTCTTGACTAGGAAGCTCTCACAAATGGAAAAGAAAGCTAAAACTCCTAAAGGACTAAGTACATTTTTTTCAAACAAATCTAGTGAACAGAAAACCCAAGGCTTCTTACTGCACTTACTTGTCTGTAAACTCTGCCCAGGGTGGGGGTGGGGCCGTAGGGGCTCTATTTTATAGTAGGCACTATAAATGACAGGAATCCAGGAATGTAAAAGGCAGACAAGATATTCCATCTAATCAAGGTTTAAGTGAAAGAACTTAACTGAGACATTTATTATAGATAAAATGACCTGATTAATAAATAAGTAGGATACAGACAAATGTCTCCAAAGCATTTCGGAACAGGTGGTCATACTAAGGCACAGTGTTACACAATAAGAAGGTAGCTTTGATAGCCATAAGGGTCAGTAAAGACTTCCCAGAGGTGACAATATCTGAGCCAGGTTTTATAGAATGAATAAGAGTGAGTGAACTCCAGAATTCAAAATTGAAACAATGGCAGGTCCAGCAGAGGAGAATGCACATAAGTGGTCAGGGTGGTCCACTGTAGTCACAGAAAGAAGGAGCTTCCAATCAGCCCAGATGGAGAATGGGCACAACTCACTTCTTATGCAGTTCCATAAACTAGAGATATTGGCATCTTCTTCAACCCCTGGACACTACACATACTGCACATGCTTCACTCTGTTCAAATCTATGGCTTCATGGAATGGAGTTGACAGTTTAAGTAATTTCAGAGTTACTAAAGACATTTCCGAACTGACTGGATGAAGAAGAAGAATATAGAATTAATATCACAGGGCGGGTTGGCACACACCTTTAATCCCAGCACTCCGGAGGCGGAGGCAGGTAGAGCTAGAGGCCAGTTGGGAGTAAAGAGAGACCCTGTCTCAAAAAGATCAAAAATAATATAAACAAACAAACAAATAATAAGAGCTGGAAAGATGACTCAGTGGTTAAGAGCACTGACTGCTCTTGCAGAGGACCTGGTTCAATTCCCAGCACACACATGGTATCTAACAACTGTCCATGTCTTCAGTTCCAGGGAATTTGACACTCTTCTCTGACCTCCATGGGCACTGCATGACACAAATGCAGGCAAAATACAGTCATATACATAAAATTTAAAAAACTAAAGAAATAATTGAGGCTATAATCATCAGGGCAAGTGCAGAAAAATAAGACATCTTTGCTCCTTACCAGCTTTAATTTACTCAATGAATTGGTCAAGGAACTACCATGTTATCTTGGGTGCTGAGGAAGCTAGAAAAGGCTAAAGTAGCAAATTTAGGGGCATGCTGGTGAAAGTTGCATGGGGACGCCACAGGCAGTGCTTCAAAAGTCTAACAGGAGAGCTATGACTATGAATTCCTAGCGCATATCTCCAAAAGGAGAGATCATTAGGAAGACTGTCAAGCCAGCATTTGTTTCCTTATACTGGGGAGTCAACCAACTCCTGTCCTCACCACCAAACTAAAACTATGGATATGACATGATGGGGTTATTAGGAGGGAATCATTCAATTGGAAGGGCTCTGCTTTGCTTAGTTATATATTCCTTTACCTGATGAGAAGACAGATGCTAAGTATGGAACTTACATTCTCCATGTTACTCATTCCTATTACAGAAACCTCCAACAATTCATTTCTCATGTATAGAATAGGCAATGCCAGAGAACATTCACCTTAAGAAATACGAGAGGCAAAGCATTTACTCTTGCAACTGACATGGAAAATGGTGTACATTCTGCAGAAAGTCCTAGCTAAACAGGGACTTCTGGAGACAAAGCAGTGACTGGCATCCTACTGGGTGGCTGAAGCAGAACATATGCAAATGAAGCAGCAACTGTTGTAGGACTTCTAATCAACAAAGCGATAAGCCAGTAATTAGGTTTCAACTGACTCAGACCCCATTCTAGGCATTAATTGGAGGAAAATATGTAGATTGCTAGTTAATAATAGAACAGTTATTGTTCCAGAGTCATTTTCTTCCTGTTCATCTATTTATTTGATTGCTTGTGTGGAAAACACTTGATCTTCTTTGGTTATGTTTAGCAATTTGAGACTTTTAAAAAAATTGCTATTTATTAATTAAATTAGAGGCATCATTAAAGAACAATGCTTGCTCTTTATGGCCTATAGAAAATGTTTTGAAAGTTGGTAGCTGCTGGGGTAATAGTGTTTTAGAAAACATTAGGGTGGAGAGGGAGGAAAGTTCACATCTTCCATCTGTGAGGGGAGGTGGGGACACTGAGGCAAGACTGTGAATCTGAAAAGAAGGATGTGTTAAAGTTGCAGAGCATAATGTACCTCACTATTCACCCACTTTTAGTCAAAATTATTTGCTCAGTCAGGTTGAAGAAACATTTGTTCATGTATTGTACAAGCTCTTATTTTCCTGATTACAACTCAGATTAGTTATAAGAAACATATACTCTTTTTCTCTGCTAACTTTCTGGCACTTCCTAGAAATTTCATATAAGCTGTTCTGGTGTTACTTGGTTTAATTTGCTCTGAGTTGGGTTGAAATCCATGTTTGGTGGTTGCTCTGTTGCCAAGGTCTAAGACATACAGCATGTCATTGAAAGACGCAGAGGAAACACAGGATTGGATTCAAAAGCAGATTTTCATATTGCCTGTCAGTAAAAGGAAAGAGAGAAACTGACTGAAGTTCACACGGTACAAAATTGAAATAATGAGCTGAAGAAGAACAACAGATCTAAAGCTAAGTTTCCATTGAAATCACCTAGGGTTTGACAGAGCTTCTGCTTCAGTAGACTGAGTGTGCTGAAGGTCTGCTGTGTGCAATTCTGTACAAGATTTAGAACCTGAGACCATCCTTCAAACAGAACTGAATGAAAGAGTGCATAATCCACAGAACATTTTAATTAGAAAACAAAGTACTTTGAAAAAAATATAGTTCTAAAACACACACACACACACACACACACCCTCTCAGGCTCATTTAGGTCCATTGACTTTCTATTTACTGGTTCAGATACAAACAAAATTACAGAGGAAGGTTATGAAGAGTGAGGCCACAAGCTTGCAAATCACTGTGAATTTGAAATTGTTTTCCTCTACTTTTTCTGCCTTTGCTGTAGTCCTCGAGAACGCACGGTTGAGAGACTTAAAAGTGTTCGCTGCTAGGCATGTGTCAAAGAGAACAAGTGGACTGGATCAAAAACCATTTGGAAGCTACCCAGAATTCCTGCAAGTCATGAAAAGACGCAAAGGACAAGGACAAGTTCTCAAAGGAGCTTAGAGAGGAGAGGGCTTTACCTTTACCTTGAAGAGAAAAGGTAAATAATTAGCTGTCAGAACTACTTCTCAGTCAGAAAATGCATTTAGATTTTTTTGTAATAGTAATAGTTGCCAAATATAATATATTGGTTGCTAGATACAGTAATAAGAACATTACTTAATTCAATCTCCACAATAAACAAATAATATAACATTAATCTTTTAAATATATGAAAGAATTAAGGTATAAGGAGGTTAAAAAAATAACTACCTAAATAAAAAGTTCATATGTTACAGAGTTTGAATTAAAAGTGGTCTGAATTTTGGGTTCTTTTTTATGAGATATATCCCTTTTAGTTTATTGAACTATAACTGCCAAAAATGTCCCCATATTTAATATTCATTTAATTCATGAGTTTGGACCTCTGCTTATACTCCTGGTCATATTAATATAGTGAGATAATATTTATTAACTGTATAATAGCTGTATGCGTCTCTCTATATGCTCATTATGTGGTATATAGAAGGTACATATTTTTTAATTTACTTTTTATTTTGATAATTTCATACATAAGTATTGTCTTTGCATTATCTCCATCCTTCCCAGTCCTTTATCAACTCCTCAGATGTTCCCCCATTCAGTCTCAATTTTATTGTCCTCTTTCTTGACTGCTATTGTTACCTATATATGCATTCATAAATATATATGAGACGCAAAGTCCACTTAGTGGTGTACATGGGTACTTTGTTTATGGGTGCCCAGTTGATATTAAATGACCTCTCAGGGAGTTATTCTCTAGAGAAAATGAATTCTCCCTCCCTCCGCACCCATTCTTTGCCTATAGCTCTTCATCACAAGATGGCACTCGGTGGCATTTCCCCCATCCACTATGGCATGCCAACTGGTTTGGTTAGATCCCGTTAGACTATGAGTCTCTGAAGATTTCATTGGTCCAGTTTCCCTATCATGTCTAGAATGTGTTAACTAGTCGCAGTTCTCTTGTCGCTCTGGCTCTCACTTTGTTTTGCTCCCTCTTCCCCTCTGTCCCCTGAGCCTCGGGTATAGAGGTGGCATTGCAAACGTATCACTTAGGGATGGGCACCTCACGGTCACTCATTCTCTCCATTTGAACAGTTGTGGGAATTTTTAATAGTCTCCATCTGTTGCAAAGAGTAGCTTCTTCAATGAGCGGTAAGAGGTATACTCACACGCCTGTAAATATAATGTATTTAGAATATAGTAAGAAATTACAGTGATCTAGAGAAATGACAGAATTAGATTTTTCTCTGGAGTTTTTAACCTCTTGTTCAGCCATGTGTAATTGGTGATGTTTGTATGATTCCCTCCCAGTGGGTGGGTCTGAAGTCCAATTAGACAGCTATTGGTTACTCCCCTGACAAAAGTGCCACCACTATACCAGCAGAGTTAGTTTGCTGGACTGGTCATTGTTGTGGTTCATAGACTTTAGTGCTGGGTAGAATCATAGACTGGTTTCTTTCCTTTGGCAACTTGCATAGTCTCTCCTAATACCATGAGAGCTAGTCTTAAGGGGGCCTGGATATAGGAAGAGGTGCCATTGTATTTCCTACACAATGGTACTGTTTCACTTAGTATCCCATATTTTCATGATGAAAGGTTGTGGATAATGTGCTGAACAGAGCATCCTTGGACTTCACAACTGAATCCAAATCTGAATGGCCTTGCACAGATCAATCATGAAGGAGAACAGAGACCATAATTATGGGAAAGGTAAAAATAACCTGCATATATTACAGAGAAGAAATAATTTCTTATTCCATCTTCCCAGATTTCATCTTGTAGTGAATGCCAATTCCTGAGAAGGCTTTGATTTGTCAGATAAATATCTGGTAGTTGAATGAGATTTTGTGTGAGGAAGCCGAGATTTGCATCTGCTTTAATTTAGGAAGGCTTCTCTAGTAAATGAGAAAAAGAACTTAATTCTGTTCTGGCCCTGAAAATTATTATGAGTGACTCACAATGAATGTTGCATCATGGAATATTAATAATAATTTTTAAAGCAGGCCTGTAGGCTGAGTCTTTATTGGATTCTCTTCCAACGCTATTCAAAGTTATCAAGAATGTCAGCTTAAAAATGAAAGGACATTCATGAGTAATGGCTTATGGGCCACATAGATTGTCCCTGATCTTGAGCACTTGTGTTTAATTTGTGGTCTATTGTGTTATTTTTGTTATACTCCTGTCTATGATCCTGCTTGTGGAGCTTGTAATGACCTTCTTAGGCATTTCTGTTCTATAACATTTAAAATAGTTTTCAAAATTCATGACTAAGGGAAAGCAAATTTGAACCTGTCTATGCCATCCCTCAAAAAGTCATCTATTCCATGTTATTAGGCTCATTCATATACCCAGCCAGTAATTAAATACCATTGTCTATTAAGACAAGTCATTTAAAGTGTTTAGTATGTTGACTGGCAGAAGACAGTAGATTAGACACCTGCTAGTTATCCTTCACAGTAATTGTACGATTCTTTCTACCTCCAGTCTTTTGCCTAGATCCTCAGACCTGAAGTCAATATACCTGGAGCCTTTGCCTGTCTTCCTCACTAATAAGAAATTTGTGCAGTCTATTCCATTACTCTGCACTTCAGGCTTTCCCCTCTATAGAATGTGGATGACAAGTGATATTCTCATTTTATTTTTTAAGGATATATCTAAGATATAAATTGTATGTGTTATCTACTCACATTATATACAAATTCTACTGCTTGTGCTACCATCAACCAGATGACCACTGAATATTCCACTACTGACTCTGCTCTGCTAATACTATCTGCATGACTCCTGTTTCTGTTGGACATATGTCTCTATTTCCTCTATCAAATCATATGCCCCCTACAGCCATGTAACAAATTAGGATGAAACCTCTATGGTGTCAAATGATAAATATTTCAACATTTCCATGGATTCAGTGGCTCAGAAATTCAGACAGAGCCCTCTGAGGACAGCTCAGCTTTGATCAGAGAGGTTTGCACCTTCTTCTCATCCAAAAGATGTCTCTAGGCACCATCCCCTGGAGCAGTCCAAAGTTAAGAGCTACATCATGCAGACTCAGGTATTTGACCTCTGCTGAGGAGCAATTAGAGCCCTGTAGGCATCTCCTCATGAATATGTAATCCCTTGACATGGTCTCTTAGGTCCTGTGACCTCAGGGATCCCAAGATGCTTGAATTTCACTGGAGAGAAAACAAGGCAGACGCTTACATTAGATTCCATTTTTCATTCTTGCTTCTGAAACTACACAGCATCTACTCTGTCAGTCACATGCCACCAGTCTTGGCAGGGAAACAGGAGTCTTGATGGGATAGCTTTCTGACAGTTCAACATGGCTGAACTGACATTTGTTTCTCGGAACTCCCTTCAGTGCTTCTGGTTAGGATGGTCCATAAGAGTTTTGTTTTGTTTTGTTTTCAGATTTGGTGTGTGGTGGTAAGTCACAAGACATGTATTTTTACTACTGAAAGAGGAAAGATATTTTTGAAACACACAGCTTGCACAAAGTAAGTGGTAAGTGTGGGATTAGGTGTGGAACATTTTTGTAAACTAAAATAGATTCTGCTCAATTGAATCTAATGTTGAGTATGAGGGATAACAGCTCTTTGTCTCCATTGACTTTGTTCCTTGACATCGGTGCATTCTTTTGGGAGAATTAAGGTCTTCTCTTAAGGGTTAGCCTCTTAGCCTTGCCCTTGGTACAAAGAAATAATGTGTCATATTTTTAAGGGTTTGGTCCTTGGGAGTCTTGGTTGTGGATCAAGAGCCCAGGAAGGACTTTGTATTGCTTGGTGGGTTGGTAGCCAATTTCTTCTGCTTCATGAAAGAAACACCCTTAAATAGAGCCATTCTTTTCCTATAAGCTGAATCTTAGCACTAGCTCTTACACTTTTAGTTTTCTAGAACTGATTTTCTACCACCTAATTAGTATATGTTCATCTACCATCTTATTGAAATCATTCCTGACAGCATAAATATCTCTCCAATCAAGATTTCTTAGCCTCCTTGTAAGAGGAACCTTTACTGCCTTGAATCTCCTAATCCACCTAGATTTGTATTGCTTACCCATTAAGATTATTCACAACTAATTTCCTTGTCCTTCCTCCCACCGTAATGTCTCATTCCTTCATTTCTATATGCAAGTTCTTCTCATGTAAATATTGTTCAAAGTTCTCACCTTCCCCAGGAAATTATTTCTTTCATTCTCATATTTTATGGGTTTTTATTAAAAAATCAGTTTATTATAGTGAACTCAAAAAATAACGTCACAAGTCTAGATTAACAGAGCCATTCAAACAAACACTTGCCCACATTAATGGATATCAGCACATAGGTACATAGGACTCACATAGTCCTATGTAAGACATGTTTAAATGACTGACATGCTGTGCAGTGGTAGGGCCTTTGTTGTTTGTATTTTCTCATCCAGATCAGCATAGGGCACTTCGTTTCCAATGTAGTTTGATGTTCATTTGCTGTAACCACCTGGGTTTGCATCCTGCAATGTATTTCATATGTACTTCCTTTATGATTAATTATATTGCCTCGTGATATAATTAATGAATTAATGAATGAGCAGGGTTTAAAAATTAGTCCAAATCAACTGATATAAGTATTTTACCAGAAAAGGAAACTAGACCTTGGTATAATCATCAACTTCTAGAAGAAAAAATAATGTGTACTTAAAAATGTCATAAACACATAAGAAAAGAAGTGCTCCCTGTCTCAGAGAAATTGAGTAGTATATTTCTTTCACTTCCCGATCTTTATCAGTTACTCTGTGTATGTTTGACTGCAGATGAAGGTATGCTCTATGCATTTATTTTGCAAATAAATCTGAGGGAACCATCATGAGGAAGTGGAGGCAAATGAATCTTGATATAAGGAACATAGAAATGATATTCTGGTGTGGTTGAAGCTGTGGCCCTGGTCGTGGCCTTGGCACCTGCCTTTGGCCACTGGAATCACTCTTCATCATTCCATGGCTCAGCTCCTATGCAACTTTGCTTTGGGATAAGTCTGGTAAGCTTTCAGGAAGACAGTGTGATAATGTTATGTTTCAGCATGGCTAGTCTGACCTATGTTTCTCAAGACAATGTGATTTTAAATATTGCTTTTCATAAAATGTGAAACATGTTAAGTTTAAAAATAATGCATTCTTTTTAAGGTACAAAGAGAGAACACAGAACTGTGGAGTCAGATTAAATATTGAAGGTTGTAGATCTCTATATCATAGGTCATCTTTACAAACTTTGCCATCTCACTCCATCAGAGTATAGTAAAAACAAAAAGCAAAGACAAGCCATCTACTAAAGCATGATTGTGTCTTTTACATTTGATCTTAGGAAATGAGGTTATTTTTACCCCTTAAGGCCTTATTCTACACAGCCATTCTATTCATACAAGGTATGTCTTTCCAAATCCTGTACTATTGTTTCTTATAGTAAATTGCATGACAAACACATCTCATTAATAAGTTTCTTTATTTAGACTTTGGCTTTCAAATTGAGAATTTTCTTCAATTTAGAAATAATTATCCTGCACTGCACCCTAAGCAGAAAAAAAAAAAAATCTCAGTAGAGTTTGTGTTGTTAAATTTGTAAGACTGGGTATAGAGTCAAGTGTTACTAGAATGCTTAATTCTGCACTATTCCCAAATATGAGAGGCAGTGCAGAAAAACTTAATAACACTAATTTCCAGGCACATTTGTAATTTCTCTGACACAGAAGGCAGTGAGACAAGCGCAAACTCTCTTACAACCTTTCATTCTGTGGCTGATGGTTAGAGAGACAACCATGAAGTCGATCTCTTTTTTTAAAATTTGTGTCGAACTTTTGTGAAATTCATATAATATATTTTAGCCATATTTAGATCCCCTCCCGTATCTGCATCCCCTTACTAACTCCTGTCCAAATTTCTGTACTCTAATACATATTTTTTTCTGTACTCTAATATATGTATGTATTAAGCCCTGTAGAGTCAGGTGTATGTCCCCAAATACCTTTCAGTGTGAGTTCATCCACTGGAACCTAGTCAACCTACTAAGAGTCTCACTCTTAAATGAGATTGATTTTACCAATAATTCCTCAGGTAGGTTTGGGATTTCTTCCCCACTTCCCTATGTCTGTGCTGGGATTTTGTCTGGCTTGAGCTTATGTGTACTTGTACATGCTGTCCTCAGTGCTGTGAGTTCATATGGGTAACTGACCACCTTTCCAGAAAACTCTGTTTTCTTGTGGTTATTTACTTCCTCTGGCTCTTACAAGCTTTCTTCCCCCTCTTCTGCAATGATTTCTGAGACTTGGGAGGCAGAAGTTTGGTATAGGTGTCCTATTCAAGGATAAGGCAGTCTTCAGCCTTTTATTCTCTGCTATTGGGCTTTCTCTCATGGCCTGTGGGCTGTCTAGTCTTAGGTTCTTAGGCCTGATATCAATACCAGGGATGGGCTCCATCCTGTGAAGCAGAGCTTAAATTCAACTAGAAAGTAGTCTGTCACTCTGATACCATCCATGCCACTGTTGTGTCAGTGGGTATATCTTGCCAGGTCAGTTGTTGCTGCTCACAGGACTCATAGCTGAGTAAAGTTGTGATTCTTTTTCTGGTAGCTTGCATTATGCCTTCCAGCTCTATGAAAGCCGAAAGCTATCCAGGAAAGATGAAGCTTTGATGTCAGCACCAGTCTGATTTCTCATTGCTTGTCTACATCTCATGTATGTAGTGTCTTCAGATGTAGAGTCTTCCCATGAAGGTCTTAAAATCTCCTTTTATAGTCCTTTACTCACACAGATACCAAGAAAATGCTTCTCCCATCACATTGATGAATCATAAACTATTTCCATATGAAATTATGATCATGTAGGTGAATCCTATCCTGCTACCCATAAATTTGCTGTTGGGGATTAATTGATCATACAAGATGAAGCAGTAGCTAGATTTTATTTCTTATTTATGAAATCAGTTTCGTTTCCATTGCTCGGAGCTCATAGCTCTGTGGCAGCAGCTAGTTTGGTGGGGAGGCTGGAAAGGAACATTGCTGTTAGGGAAGGAGTGTCCAGGATCCCTTATGGACTCATGAATCTCAAGCATGTCAGAAAGAGCAGGTTTATCTCCCTGTGTTCCTCTGGATTGGTGACCTACAGTACAAGAAGATGAGGTGATGGCTGTGCTGACATGGAAGCAACTAGAAGCCTAGTACTGGTATACCTTGAACCCACAGATATAAAAGTTTTTGTCTCAAGACATACAAATGAGATTGAAAAGTCTGTCATTTCAACAGAATTTTCTGAAAGAATAGCTGTGTCACTGGCCTAGCCTGGGCTCAGATCAAAGCCCCCAGATACTGATAATATTTCTCCTATGCAAGAAAATTTACCTTTAAACCTTAGTTCAGCATGAGTGTAAAGATCAAGGACAAGAGATAAAATCACTTGATGCAGGTACACAGCTTTTGGGGAACTTTAACCGAACCAATCACAGAATTTACTTTGCTTGCTATGAGAGGAATTTGGTGAAGTGGCCTGCAGACCACATGTGAAAGGAAGCCCCCTGAAAGTGGTTTCTGAGAGTTCCAAATAAAAATCAGTATTGTGAAATAGCAGCAGACAGTCACCATTCACCTCATCCCACATGATGCGTACCGGACACACACTGTCCCTTGTGATGCCAACTTGTCTCTCTGAAAGTTGAATATAGTCAAACAGGTACGATAAGTGTCTAGTATTGTGCTTTGTGAGGAAACAGCTGCCTTTAGACTACGCTGGTGAAGAGTTAATCAGTCATCTGTCTCAAATCGAACTTTCTTTGCTCTACTTTGACACACAGGTCAAATAATTTCATTTGCTGAGTTTCTTGTGCAGAGCCCAGTTCTCCTATGGGAGCCTGGGGTAGAATTTAAATGCTGTCAACTCTTTAGAACTCTGAATGGGCATCCAGTACCCTCAGCTACCCCTTGCCCTTTTGTTGACATTATTTTGAAATCCAAACAAGGCAGGAAAACAGGTATGTTTTGGATATCCTTAAACCAGATTCTGTGGGAGGTGGTGCTTCATTAATCTCGTGTTTTCTGTTTTAAGTTTTCAACTATCTAGTCCTTGAAATGCTCTGCATAACTCTGCACACTTCACATTCTCCAACGGAGGAAACCAATTTTTGTATCTTTTTATTTTGTTGTACTGGTTCTGTTGTTACTGCTGTTTTGGAAGAACAGGGGTTCTCTTTTGAGACGGGATAACATCTTGTAGCCAACTGGCCTGGATCTTACTATGTTGACCAAGTTTGCTTCAAATTCTCAGAAATCCTCCTGCCTCAGCCTCCCAAGTGCTGAAATGAGAGACATGCACCATACAAACATATTCATAAACTGGTTAGGATTTGCACATAATTGCTTCTTACTCTTCGCCTACTGCTTGATAAATCGGGACAGTGCTCCAGCTTGACGCTGGGGTCTTGGCAATGCCTGTTTGAGATGGATTTAAACTTAAATTCAAGAAGTACACGGGGACAGATTAATTCACTCGCTCAGTCACAGAGCACCATGGCAACCTATTTGTGATCTTAGACCCTACCCCATCTCTTTTCAGTATTGTCATTAAATTGACATCTGAATTTTGAGACAGAGTCATACTCTAAAGCTCAAGTTGACCTTAAACTCAAGGGAATCTTCTTACCTCAGCCTCCAAAGTCCTGACATGATAGGAAGGCACTCCCATATTCAGCTAACACTCATTCTTCAAAAGCTTTGTTTCATTCATCACATATTTTCTCCTCTCACATTTCAAGTGTCTATTCCTTCAAATATTCCTCTATGTGTCTTTACACATTTAGCTGTCTACCTCTAAAGGAATCAATTTATTACTTTTTTAATCTTTTATTTACAAAGGAGTTTCTCCATCTCCTCATCACCTCTTAGATTTTCTGCCTTCTGAAATATGGCAGATGTTTAATATTCAGTAGAAATACCCTGCCATAAAGATCATGCATTATCTATTTTGCAAACAACCTTTCAGCTTTTAACTTTAATATTTATAGGTATCTTCAGTTTTGGTTCTCTTCTCCAATTTTCCTTATAAATCTTGTCTGGCCAGATTTTCTTTCCTCCAGTAAAGTCCCTGTGTCTTTCAAGCATGCGATCTAAGCCCTAATTTCCTGTGCCCTCCACTCTCATCCTGAGTGAGTTCACATGTAAACTCTGCTTAAGGTACACCTTCCGCAGTGAAACCCTAAGCTCAGAATTTCCCTTCCTTTGAACAGCTGAAACTCAGGAAGTTAAAGACTGAATTGGCTTATACCCTGAACTTCATCAATCAGCCTATCCCATCTTTCCATTGCCCAAGTCAAAAACTAGAATCCCCACACTCCTCATCTTTCTATTTAGAGCCAAACCTTAGTTTCATCAGCATGAACTCCTAATTTCCAAATCAAGCATTTTCCAATGTGCGCCTGGCCTAAACAAGCATGAAAATGTTTCATCTTTTATTTATTTCTCGGGACACCAAAGGATCTGAAAATGTTGGCAGTAGGTACAGTCTTTAATTTGGTTTAACCCAGCACTTCCAAATGTAACAACTACTGGTTTGTTTGTTCATTTGTTTGTGTGTTTATGAACACTTATAGAAACATCACAGAATTAAATGCTACCCAAACAAGACCTGGTAACTGTGGTGCTTTGTTCTTTTTCCGCTATCCATGTGTGGCAGATATTGTTAATACCTATCAACTGCATCTAGGATCTTTCTTGTTGTAACCGTCTTCATGGCACAGTGTTCAGTTTCTTCGCTTTTGTCTCTATAGCTCATGACTTTGACTTAAGAAAAGTGCCTTCAAGCATGGGAGCATCCTCCGAGAGAGTCCTTCAAACCTTGGGGTTTAGGTCTCCTTCGGAAAGGCTTCTAGACAGTAACTAAGAGGTGGAGGAGACAGTGAGGTGGAATTTATCCCACAGAGCTTAACCTTGGATCTGCTGAGGTTGTGTCTGTGCCTGAACTCTCCCATGTGCCCTGTCTCCGGATTGTGCTATCTACCATGTAAAGACAACTTCCATATCTACGAGGTCATTCCCTGTTTCTAACCGTCCCTGCTCTAGTTCTTTCACCATGAAGTCCTGATCACGGTACCTCAGTCTATCCACCATCCCACGTGAATCTCACTTGCCAGCTGGAGTTACTCCCACACTTTCCAGGGAGCATAACATCCAAGTTACCAAGAAAATGCTGCTCCCCAGATATACGATGGTCCCCCATACAGCTCAGAATATCTCAGAAAGTTCTTTCCCTCACCACAAGTGACTTCTCCCATTTTCTAGTTGGAAAACTGTTAGCCTTCTTCCAAACCCTTCCAGTGTCAGTGGCCACTGCTTTTATTCTGTTCCTCCTGCAGGTCCTGCTGTCTGCTCTGGGCCTCTAATAGTCTTTTGTACCTTGTAATTTCACTCTTTTTTTTTTTAACCTTGATGGATTTTCCTCATGAAGTTTACCTTTATCTAGAGACAGGGAAGTATTCTCAGTCGTTTTCATCCCCACAGAGTCCTATTATGTACAGAAGATGTTCAGTAAATATCCATGACAATCTATAAATCACCTGTTCAGTAATCAATGACTCCTGGAACTGTGACACCCTTGACTCAGGCACTGTTACCAAACTTATCTGAAAGAGCAATTTTGTTTCTCAGCTCACCCTGTCTTCTACATTGTAGGTCATACATTATCCAAATCAAATCACACAGAGGGATAGTATAATAAATGGAATATTTTAAGTGTTGAAGTGCCATTAGTAAACTTGCTTGCCAAATTTATTTTGACACTTCAAAGAAATTGAACATCAGCTTAATTTTGGTTAGAATAATTAGATTCTACATTCTTAGCCACTTTAAGATATACAGAGTTAAAAGGCTGAAGCATGTTTATAAAAGGACAGTTATACTGCAGAAGGATGCTGGAGCTTCTTATTATCACTACTGAGGGGTGGACCAGAGAGCCTGCAACTACAATACCGATAAGTACTTAGTTCCACTAGCTCTTGACCTCAAAGCTTCTCTCTTTGTGGATTTGCTAATGTCTCTTGCAAAGATAAATGTTAGTGGCCATGTTTCTAGGAGGCAGTTTCTTTAAAAATCAAAATTAGTAATATCCCCACATCTCCTATCCTCAATCTCCATTACTTAGAATGACTTTGTTGATTGGCTAGTAACTCATAGTTTCTGCTAAATCTTATAAGCCTAAAATGGGAAACAAACACAATCTGTTGTTGTTTTAGCCTTGTCTGCAAACCCCATACTAGAAATGTCACCTGGCTCTTGTCTGGAACAGAATCTATCTAGAGGTGTTCTCTTATTGAGTCCTCTCAGGTTTGTCTACAAACTGATCACAAAACAACTGCAAAAACCCACTATTCTGTTCTTCAAACAATCTACCTGAAAATTCTAATTCCAAACTTTTCATAACCTATTTTGGTGAGTGTAAAATAAAATGCTGGTTTATTTATTTGATTTGTAATGGGCCTGATGACCAACTGTAAAAAACATTTTAGGAGGTAGTAAAATGGGATTCCGTTACTCCCTTTCCTCATTCTTTACTCATTTAAAAATTTTGTTTTATTTAACATTTTATGGCAGTTCCTTTGCACCATAAAACAAACTACATCAAAACTTAATCACTTAAGACAACCATGTACTTCTCATAATTTTATGATTTTACTTGGCGGTTTGGCTGACCCAGGCTGAATACTCTTGCAGCTCTTATAAGCAACAAGGTAACCAGGTGATTTTGTTGATTTGTTCTGGGTTTTCTCATATATTTATAGTCTAGTTGGAGCAGTCAGTGCACTTGACCTCCTGCCCACATGTGTCATAAGCTCTTATCATTTGTTCATGACAGAAAGAGCAAAAGAGGAAGAGATGTATAGGAGGATCCTGGAAGCCAACATGCAGAACGTGATTTGTCATCAGTCCACTACACTCTTATTGGCCAAGGTAAATCACTGGAAGTCCAGACTGCAGGGCTGGAGAAAAGGCCCTTATTCTGAGGAGAAAACAGAAGAGAGAAGATTCAGGAAAGCATGAACAGTTGTAGAGTCATGTTTAAAAGCAGGCTTTATCACCTTTGGTGTGTTGCATGTGCTATCACACTCTATGATGTTTACAGTTTACAAACTCCTTGCCCTAAAATTCATGATTGTGAAGTTACCTAAGAAACATTTGTAGTAAGATGAATGACTCTTAATACTAAATATATCATACACATACAGACAATACTACTGAAGACCTACTGGACATCCTCCATAACTACATCATGAACATGAGAAGTGGGCAGTCCAAAAGTAAAAACAATTATACATTCATAAGGAAGCAACTGTAAGAATTATTCTGTGTGGGAAGAGAATATTTAGTGTTCTTTATATGATAAAAATATGACTGACCAGAAGAATATTAATGACACACCATAGTGTGCATGCATATGTAATCATTGAGCACTTACTATGTATAAGCCTTTTTACCCATGTTAAACCCCATAATCTCACTCTTATAGTATCTGCTTTACAAATATAGTATCTGAAGTTTATGTGAATTAGGTAATAAGCCTCCAGTAACTGGATGGCAGAGACAGGAACTGAACTTGTGGGTGGCAATCAAAAAGCCATTCCTCTCACTACATGCTCTTATAAATGGGTTTTTCTGCAGATTAACGTTAATTTTGTATCACTCCCCAGCAGTGGTTCCACTCAGCTTGCTAGATACACAAATTCTCAAGTTCTTTCCCAGGGCTGTTATGTCACAGTATATTGTATGGAGTTTAGAAGTCTATATTTAAAATTCTGCCCAATGGTTCTGATACATTTAAAAGACTGCCCACTTCTCATGTATGATATTCAGCCTTGTGCATATGAAAACTCTGGGGAGCTCTATCAGACCAGAAATGCCTGAGCTTTGTCTCCAACTTACTAAATGTGCAATTTTCTTCCTTTTTCTTTCACTTCTCTGATTCTTAGATTGAAAACGACATTTTTCTTCTAAGCAAACTGAATTATACACTTCCAATATATGGGCATCAGCAATTATCGCGTTGATGTAGTTTTCTCAGAGAGAAACAAATGCATGCAAATTTTTATTCAGGAAAGAATACATAGTACTAAAACTGAAGGATTCTCAATGTTTGACAAGAGCAGAGTCAGTTACTTCAGGATTCCAAAATGACAAGTTGATTGGTGCTTCATCAATAATTAATAGGATATAATATCAGAAGGGTTGCCTGAGTTGTGAGCAATGGAATCAAGCCACACATAGACCTGTACCCTGGAATACACATTTCAGAAGCTAGGCTGCAGCAGTTGTCTTTTCTACAGGGATAAATCACATGCTCAAGCATGGCCAACTTCATGATTAACCTCAGAAACTAAGGCCCAGAGTGGACATTGACTCTCTCATGCCCAATAAGAAATCACATTCTACTTCTCAAAATTGCCATTTTCAATTTCTATTGGCATATCTGAGAAATACTGACCCATTACTAATTGGCCCCTTTGCTCTGGTTACTAGAACAGAAGGAATTATAGAGTTCAGGAAATATTTCTGTTGTCAGCTATTTAGAAAGTGTAAAAAAATGCCTCCCTTGGTAACATTTACTGAGAGCTATCCATGAAGGACAGAGAATCTCTGTTTTTGGAAAATAGTTTTCAATTCAATTTTCCTTTCAATCGAAATGCCTTCAATTCCTGTTTTTAAAGTAGGTCCAGATCTAACAACCATCCCTGGCAGAGTGCTTCTCCAGGAATGTGCGTTGCTAAAAACTGTGGAGGACATAAAGTAATTGGTATAGAGCAGAACTTGTTACTAAACCGTGCTGGGTGGATTAGCAGCTATGACACTACCTGGAACTTCTTAGCAATTCAGTCTGACATCAGCCAAGACCTACTGAGTCACTGACTTAGCATACTGAGGGGTCCATACAATGTTCAAAAAATACTGCAATAGAAGATATGGTTCTACCATCTCAAGGCAGTTGAAGAAGCACTACATATCCAAAAGAAAGCTTAAGTCATATAGAAAATTAGGAGTGAATCAAAACATATCAAAACATGGTCTTTCAACGGTCTTATAACTTAGAGATGAATGCATGCTGAATAAATGAAACTGCTGAGATCAAGAACCTGAGAGATTTGAGTGCTGGTGAGTTATAGAGGGGGAATCTCAGGAGGAGAAGAGGCAGGGTTGGTAGGTAAGGATGTAACCCCATCTGAATCACTTAGGGAGCAGTGGAATCAGTGGAATGTGAAGTATCCACCAGATCTGACACTGTCTTGGGACATGAAAAGTATTTCTTGTGAGAGAGTCACTGGCTATGAGTTTCCAGTCTATATGACTGTAAGATACAAACTTCTGTACCAAAATGGCTGTCAGTGCCTGGGGGGAATTCTCTGAAGAAGGGGAGTAGCTGCAAAATACTAGCAGCATACAGGACTATGGGGACAAAGACACTGGCCAAGAGAAGGAATGTGGTACCAATGGGGTTACAACAACATTGTTTTGGTACGAATACCTGTGAACCCCCAAATCCGCATGAGGAAGCCCTACCCGCACGGCCACCATATAAGGTGGAGGTGGGGAACTTAACAATGGTTACACCATAAGGGAAGAGCACTCATGAATGGGATTAGTGGTTGCTGTGGTCTCAGTATGACTTTCCCCTCTAAAGCCCATGTTGAAATCTAGATTATATCATGAAATATAAAAAAGTGGAGCCTTTAAGAGATGATTAGGGCTCTGCTCTCAGGGATGACTTAATGGACTAATTAATGGGTTAATAAGATCTGAAAAGTGGGTCTGCTACAGAAGCATGTTTAGCTAGGTGCCTAGCACATTCCCGTGGGAACCTCTACATTGTCTTAAGCCTAGTACCAGAACCATGAGATTCTTTTCTTTATAACTTAATGAATAGTATTTAGTCATAAGCTAAAGAAAGGAGACTAAGAGAGTGTCTTTATAAGAGACCACAGAAATGACTCTTGATGCCCTTGCCTACCATGCTGGAACAGAACTAAGAGTTCACAACCTGTAACCACAAAGATAATATGCTGGAATTCTGATCTGAGCTGTCAATGATGAAAAGTAAATTTCTGTTGTTTGTATGTCAATCAATCTATAATGATCTGTTAGAGCAGCCCAAATGAACTAAAACAAAGAATTAAGAGAAAAAATGACAGGCTCATCAAGAACAAAATATCTTATGTATTCATTGGGAAAGGTGGTCATGGTATTTCATCTGGAAAAGCTTGCCAGAGAAAGTAGAACTGAAGACATTAAAGACCACAGTCATCTTACCACTATCAGCTATTTCCTTTGACTCTCCCCAGGGAACTCACCTGTTCATCCATCTGAGCACATAATTCAGATGAGAACTTATTAACCAAACTGACTTTTATAGCAGACCCACTTTCCAGATCTTATTAACCCATTCATCCATTAATTCATCCATGAGAGCAGAGCCCTAATCACTCTTAAAGGTTCCAGTTGGTTCTACTTTTCTATATTTTATCATGGAAACTAAATTTCAACATGAGTGTTAGAAGGACAAGCCATATTAAAACCATAGTGATCACTCATCCCATTCATGATGTTCTTCCCTTATGGTTTAAGTGGTTAAATTAAATAAACCTTTCTTTCTATAAGTTGCCTTGGTCATGGTGTTTTATCACAACAAAGAAGAAATTAATACATAGTCTAATCACTCCCAAGTGCTTCATTTCCTTTTACCATGGTCTTGGAAGGGAATAGGCTTCAACATATAGATTTGGGGATTCAAACCACAGCAATGTTATCGGTGCCTCATTGGTACATCAAATTTCAAGAGTAAGACTTGGGTACACAGTACAAGGCATCACATTCCTATTCACAGTGATTGAATCCACCGTGATTTGACCAAAATCATGCCAAAGAGAATTGAATAAACATATTCCGATGCTAGGAAAGAGGATTCTCTTTCTTCTTCTATGTCCTGCAACCAAAGGATTTGGTCAACTGAAAAGAGGTAAGACTGAAAGTGAGAAAAAGACATCTGAGCAGGGGAAGCCTGACTCACTCTGTGCTTCACCAGATCTGTGAGCTAACAAATTAATATATTAAATCTAGCCCTAAAGCTAATTGACCATGGGTTTTTATTGCTAACAGTTAAATTTGTTCTACAATTTAATCCAAGGGCAAGCTTTCCTGTTTATCATATTTGCTGTGGGGCTATCAAGAGGAATTTCCTTTCTCGTTTTCTTTTTATGAACCTTACCCATTTATACCTCTTTGAAATGCTATTTTTGTCTTTTTGTTCCTCTTTTCTTCTTTCTTTTTGGTTATGACTGTGTCCTATGTTTAGAGCACTCACGCTTCGGATCAGATTGAAAATGCTTTCTCACCATTTATGTAAAAACCAAATGCTCATTTTGATGCCATAAACTTCAAAGTGGCTGAAAATAAGGTGAAAGCTGATATATTTTAGGAAAAGGTGACATCTTTTAGTCCTTAATGTATCAATTTATTTCTTGACTTTGTGAAGTAAAATAACATTTTAAAGAAAATATTTTCACCAGCCATTCTACTAAGCTGTATCTTATTTTCAAATAATGATAGAAACATTCTTACAAATAAACTGAAAATGGATTAACTTTGAAAACCAGAGTGGGAGATACTGAACAAAACAGTTTAATATTTTAAGACACATCAAAACTTGACAATTTATTGCCAGTGTCAAAAAGCATAACTGCAATCACCTAAGGGGAAAAGAGTGAAAATATGACTGAGCTTTTCAAGGATTCCTAAAACCTAACTTAGGGCATGTAGGCAAAGTTTATGAGGGTTTCTGGGGTTATGGAAGAACTTCAGACTCAGTAAGTAATAGCTTATTCACTGAATTTTCTTAACATTTTGTATGCTGTATTATGCTGCTCATTATAATTACCACTAATTTAGTACTCACTACATAGATACTTCATAGATCCCCTATATTGATCCTTATCTGAACTTTCCTTAAAGAGATGAGACATCTGGCTCAAAATGTCTTTAAGTTTCCCAACAGTCCATGGTGAATAAGCAGGAGGACTGGGACCCTAAATGTCTCACAGTCTACAGCCTGAACTCTTAACTCCACCCTACACCACCATTTTGAATTTGTTTCTCCTTCCTCTCTATTGCCAGACGTCTTGTCTGTGTTAAGCAGACAGTTTGTAGTTTTGGTAGAATACCCAACACATATAACCTAAGGGAGGAATGGTTTATTTTGGCTCATCGTGTCAAAGATTTAGTGTATCATAGGGAGTGGGGTGTGGTGGAACAGAGACACTCACATCATATGTCCAGGAAACACACACACACAGAGAGAGAGAGAGAGAGAGAGAGAGAAATATTCACATCTATACCAGGCTACCAGGCATCATTTTTATACTTTTATCCCATTTGGGTCCCAGGACTATGGGCCAGTAATGCCCACATGTAGAGTGGGTGCTTCCCCCTTACTCTTCTCTGGAAGCACAGATACACTCAGAGATGTCCTTTACTGATCTCCTAGGCAATGCTTCTCATCAAGACGGCCATCAAGATTAACCATTGCCTTGTATTTTTGTTGCATCTTTGGTCTGTAACAACGAAGGGATTCATTCTTAACTGCAGTGACCGGTCTGCCAGGAGTAGCTGGGAGCCAAGTAGCATAGCAACACTCCCAATCAGAGGAGCCTGACTCTATTCCTACCCTTTCAGGACTACAGGGCTCGCTCAGTATGTTTAGCAGGCTGGAAAGAACCACAGAGGGCCTCCTACATCTTTTTTGGACCAAGTGAGATTGCCTTGTGACAGAATGAATCAACAGTTGGCTTTCATTAGAAAGAAATGCAGTATGTGTGCCCTTTGAGGAGTTCCTTATTTCTCCTTCCTCAAAGATCCACTGTAGAGCAGCTGCACGTGACAGCCATTCAATGCATCATGATCCACACGATGCGCCTCACTTTACACTGAACACGTGTCTGTCCAGGCTTGCCTTCTACACCTATCATTTCACACATAGTATTAAAATTTGAGACTCTTCATTGTGAATGAGTTTATTTAGCTCAGACAAATGTTCTCATATGCCCTGTGTCCTAGTAAGCTTTAACTATCAACTTGATACCACCTAGAGTCACCTGAGGAGGAGAGTCTCAGTTGAGGGATTTCCCAAATGAGACTGGCTTGTGGACATGCCTATTGGGTTGTCTTGGAGATCAATTGATGTAAGAGGGTCCTTCTCATTGTGGGTAGCACCATTTCCTGGGCACATGCTCCTAGTCCATATAAGAAAGCTAGCCAAACATGAACCTGGATGGAACTCAGAAAGCAGTATTCCTTCACTGTTCTTCTTCAAGTCCTGCTGGAGTTCCTGCCTGACTTCCCATTCAATGATGGATTGTGGTCCGGAAATCTCAACCACATAAATCTTTTTGGTTATGGCATTCATTATAGCCTAGCTATTCTAGAATAGCCTATCTCCAAGAAGGAAACAAGGCTGTTAATTCATAGGTCAGGTGTCCTTAAAATGTGCAATGAAAAAAGCAATTCATATGACTTTATGAATCTTTTTTGACTTTTTTACTGTCTCATTGTGTGTTTCATACAGAGCATTCCAGTCATTCTTAATCATCTTCATACCCTCTTCTCTACCAGCACCCCTTTAATAGCATCCATGGATTCTTTCATCTGTGTTCAGATCTATTGTATCAACTTAGTGTCCCCAAATGTTCCTCAGTGCAAGTTCTTTTTAACACGTGAAATGTGAGCTTTATTTCAAAACTGAATTCCTTGGGTGCACTTCGTTCTGGAATTTTTGCATAATTGATTATTGCGCATTTATTTTCTGATCACCCAGATAATTCTTATCAATAAGTGATAACCATTTTTGATATACTTTCCTTTCCCATCAGCCACATGGATGAGAATTGTTATAGAGAACAGAAAAAGATGCCTAGATATTGGCTACTGTTGAACTGACAAGGCCTTGATTTGTCCTTAAAGGTATGTGTGGAGGCAATAAGATAAAGGTAATTACTGTGGACATAAATGACATTGTCAAAAATAGAGCCGTCTTCTAGCACTATGTGCTTTCTTATACCTTATAATGGAAAGCGTTTGTTTCAGGGCAACATTATTACTCTTGTTGGATAACACAGACCCTTCCTTCACTTGGGTTAGTGTCCCTGTTTGCTTTCTCTCAATTTCTTTTAACCCAGATCATGCTCTCTTTGTTTAATTTTATAAGAACTAAAATTCCTGTGAGTTTTTATCCCAAAGTGTTAAAGCCAATATAACATTTCTAAATTAAATATGACTGCCCATATTCACACTGGAAATTTCCCTCCAAAGAAAGAAAACTCTTCTGCAAATGGTTTGATTTGGGTCTTTCTTCATGATTTTAAGGGTTTTTTTTTTTTTTTTTGGTGCTTTTTGGTACAGATCCAGCATGGAAGATTCTTGGAATTCTCCACAGCACACCTGCCATACCCGTGCCATGGCTTTCCATAGGAACCACACTGAACTTCACAACACAAAATCCAGAGATCACCAGTCTTGACAGCAGTTCCTGTCTTCTGTGGGTCAAATCTATGATGCAAGAGAATAATGATTCTGATACTTAAAGTACTGTTATCTTCCTCAATTCTCTACTGTGAACTGAAGTTCCTAGGGAAAAAAAAAGGATATCTATGATAAAGACTACAAGATTGATCGATTAATTGGAACTTCTTGATTGTAGAAAATTGAAAGGTTGCAGATTCACCATCAAATTATTTCAGGTGACTTTCAATCACCTTTATAGTCATTCATGGTCTACCTCCATGTCTGACCAACATCCTTGAATTATCAGGTACAACATTTAGGAATATGTTAACAGACCACTAACCCAAAACCTAAGGATGTCATCAGATAGCTTCAGAAACTGAAGCATTTACTTGAATGTTTCAGTAACCTCCCTAACTGATGCCCCCACCAATGTGTTTGAAAAATACTTTGTTTTATAAGTTTTTGATGCTCTTCTGTAACTATAAAACCTTCACAAATTGTTTCCAGATTGTTTCCATATTGGCACATGTTTTTTGGGACAGCCCGGATCTGTATTGTTCAACCATGGTCTCTTATATTTGACTCAAGAATAAACTATCTCTTTTTCCCTTTGAGGTGTGAGTTGTGTTTTGCATCAACAATTTGAGTCAGAGCTACAATACCATTGTTTGTTATTAGTATCTTAAACTTTAGAAAGATTTCTGTTCCTTGGCATATAAATATGTGAATATTCTGACCGCTTATGACTCAGTTTAAGAAAATAGTCACTGCTCAGACTTCAGTATGAATCACTATTTTCTAGGTAGCTTCTGAAGCTGTCTCTGATTCAGTGTTGCTACACAAAGGCCCAAGAGTGAGCATTTTAACAACTTCCAAGGAACATAACCCTGGTGACCCAAGAACCATATTTTCCCTCTCTGAATAGCTTTCACAGCCTGGTGGCGATGATCTCATGTTAAAGTCCTGTCGAGGGAGGACATAATCTAAAGAGACATGCTTGTCCACACTTGTCTTTGGTGACTAGACTATCATCTTCCTTCATTTGCAAACTTAGTATGTTTAAGAGGCATACAGGAATCAAATCTTGAAGGTGACCTCCAAAGAAATATACAAAAGGATCGTACTGTTAAAGGGATAGAGATAAAGAACTCTGCCAGAACATCTGGGGATCTTATAGTCCATAAAACTGTGAGACTTTCTCTCAAAAATGAGTGATTTTTAAATCCATATTATTATATAAAAACTGATTTTATAACAGGAAAAGTAAACAGTGGAGGTAACCTGAGGCCCAGCTCACCTATATCGCCACACAAATCTACATATGATATAGCCTCTAGAAAAAAAATCATTTTCCTTGACTAAAGTCTTTTTCTTAATTTCTTAAACTGAAGCAGCAGTTTACAGACCTACATGACGTATAACAGCATTCAGGGAGCAAAGAGTGGGTCATCTTTTTGGTGACAGTTCTTTAGAAGAAATCAGAGCTGTCGATAAAGGTGAAAATTACTTCCCTTAGATGTGTTTATTTCATTATTTTTTCTAAATAGCACACAATTGGTCACCTGAAGCCATTCTGTCACATGTCTGTCTTCTAATATCTTAAAGAGAGTTTTCAATGGTCTGTAAACTCATCAGTCAGAGGACCACAACTAAACATTGGATAAAACTATATGGATGGGTAAATCTCCTAACCAAGTAATTTTCTGAGAAAAATTCTGTTAAAAAACATTTGTGAATTTTATACATGCATATAGTGTTTTAATCAAATCAACCCCCTCCATTCAAATTTCTTCTCTATCTCCTAAAACATTGAGTCCACCTGGTGCTGCCTGTATATGCATGGCTTTACGATCATCCACTGGAGCACACGCATCTTCACAAGGGCTGCATCCCTGAAGGAAACTGACTGTCCCTCCCCAGACAGTCATTAACTGTTACTAGCTTCTCTGCTTGCTGCAGAAGTTCACAAGCCCTTCTCCAGTCCATGCTGGGATTTTGACTAGCTTGATCTTGTCTAAGTCCAGTGCAGTCACAGCCTCTGTGATGTCAAGCAAATACCGTTTTGTTACAAATGTCTACTACCTCTGGCTCCTGTAATCTTTCCATCCTCCCTCCTGCACAATGATCTCTGAGACTTGAGATATGATGCACTTGTCTCATTTAGAGCTGAGCAATCCACGGTCTCTTATTCTCTGCATGTTGACCAACCAACAGTCTCGGCATTAATCAGCAACTACTGTAAAGCAAAGCTTGTCTGATCAGAGTTGGGAAATGCACTAATCTGTGGGTGTAAAGCTAAGAATTTAAGGGCAAGTGTATTACTATGTTCATTTAGTAGCATAATAGTATTTTGTTCTCTGCTAAGATCTATGACCTAGCCAGCATGGTATTTTGGGTCCACCTTAATAGTTCCAGACATGAGTTTTGTCTTGTGGAGTGGGCTTTATATAATCAGAAAGTGTCGGTTACTCCCATATCTTTGCTACTCTCGCACCAGCGGGCAGATCTTACCAGACTGGTCATTATCGTAGCTCCCAGAGTTCACAGCTGGGTAACACTACTGCTTATTTTTCTCCCTCATGCATAGAACACTGAAACACTATGGAAACTAACCAGTAAGGTAAAACTTCCAGTCAGTACCAGCTTGATTTCTCCATGCCTTATGATTCAAGTATGAATCAAGCATGCAGTGTTCTCAGCAATAAGGTCTTACTGACAAGTTCTGAGTGGCAACCAAGAGCAATGGCAGTAGCCTGTAATGTTGGGGGGCTATGAACACCACTGACCAGCAACTCAAATAGAGGTGACCCGTACCTGACACAGGACTTTTATCTAATCAAATCAAACAAAGAAATAGTCTTTAACAATTGTCATCATCGCCACACTCTGCTTCCAGCTAACCAAAATCATTAGACCATTTGTTTAAGGAAAATGCGAAGAGTCAGTGATCAGCCTACACTCCTGAGAACATGGAGGATTGTAGGGACCTTCTGTGCACTTCCATTACCCAAAAGAACAAATGTTTCACTCATGACCTTTCCTACTGAGACAGTACTTGGATATTAAGAAGCACGTTCCAAAGGCATTGCTTTTCTTGTACAAGAAATGACTGATTCTGTTAAGAATCTTCCTTTGTGTCAACAGCCTTTTAGTAGAAGTTTTATATTTTAAATGATTCTTATAGTTGTTATTTTAATTACGAATGTATTCTTGTCAATATAATTTACTTTTAGTCAATTGATACTGAGTTTATATTAGTGGAGCCTTCCATATTCAAAGATTATAAAAGACCTGAGATAATCCTGACTTAAAAGGTACTGGTACAATAGACCTTAAAACATGAAAGAATGTGCGGATTCCAGTTGGGGCATTATGGGTGCACTAGTAGGGAGGGAGGTATAAAGACGATTAAAATTGATTGAGATGTTTTGTGTGAAATACACAATGATTCAATAATTTTTTTTTTTTTTTAAAAAGATACCGGTGCCCAATCTGATGGCACAGTCCTGTTATCCCAGTTTGGTTGGAGGCTGAGACAAAAGAACTGAAAATTCAAGGCCTACCTGAACTACAAGGTGAGATTTTGCCTCAAAATATGTAAGTAGATAAATAAATAGGCATTCATTCAGGAGCTGAGTGCTTGCCTGTTATGTGTGTGATCCTGGGTTCAATCTACAAGAAAAGGAGAAAGGAAGGAAGGAAGGAAGGAAGGAAGGAAGGAAGGAAGGAAGGAAGGAAGGAAGGAAGGAAGGAAGGGCAGGAAGAAGGGGACAAGAAAGAAAGGAGGAAGGGAGGGAAAGAAAGAAACTTGTCTGATCATTATGGAGAAAGAGCACGTGAAGAGCATATCCCCCTAAAAATTCAGAATTAGACGCCCTTCACCCGGCCTCCGAGGCATGCAATTCATCTCTGCAGCTGTTTGTACCTCACTGGGCTGGAAGCTTCAAAGAGAAGAAGGTCTTATTTTTATATGCACAGTTTCTTTTATAGTGACTGACAAATGGTAGACAGTCCATTGGGTGCTTAATGAATGAAAGTATACTAAAATAGAGCCAGAAGGTAATATCTGCATCAGTGCAGACTAAACATCATGAGTTAAGAGGACGGGATTCATAAGGAGTGTTAAGGGAAATCTATTCCAAGATGAATGCTGTAGACTGAACATAAGAAGAGAGACGATTCTGCGTGGAGGACTCAACTTCAAAAAAACAAGCAAGGGAAGGAAGGAAAGTGTACCTGGAGCTCTGGGACAACAGGGCCTTTTTGCAGTGGAGAACTCATCGTGGAGAAGTAGGGAAAACTATTGATGAAAGCCATGCTATTTATATACGGGATTATTTGTTCTGTAGAAGAGCAAAGAAAAGCTGAGAAAATGTGCTCCTTTGCTCTACGTCACACAGAGACATAGCAGAGCTGGGGTTGGAATGCAGATGCCTGAAGACATGATCTGAGATGGTACCATGATGGACTCTAATTGCCTTGGAACCAAAAAGTAAATAAACTCTTCCTTTCATAAATTCTCTTGGTTAATGTTTCTATCACAGCAACCGGAAAGTAACGAATATGGTAATTGGTACCAAGAATGGGCTGTGAAGAACCTGACCATGTGGGTTTTTGGAGGAATGTGGAAGACTTTGGAAATTTGGCCTAGTTGATTGCTGTAGGCAGAACTTATCAGGTCGTTCTAGTAGGAGCCTGAAAGAAAGTAGTACTGAGAACATTATAGTTCCAGAAAGAAATGAGAACTTAAGCAAAAATTGGGAAATTTTAGCAGTCTGCTGGAGCCTGCAAACAGTCAAAAGTCTTGCCTGAGGCTACGGTGAAAAGCAATGGGCTAATTTCTTTGGCGGAGGACATTTCAAGGCACCTAATGTAGAAATGGTGGTATTGACATTAATGGTGAATATTAAGCAGATCTACCATGAAAATGAAAAAACGGGGCAGAAAATTTACAGAACGCGGTTTGGATTTAAAAAGGAAGATTAATCTTGGAGCCAAGGCAAACGTTGAAGGAAGGAAACCATCTAATAAGGTGACTTAAAGTGATTAAGGAGAAGCCTAGGGATTTGGAGAGAGTAACTCCAGGGCAAGGCCACACCCAGCTAAGCCTCCAACTTGTGAAAGGAAAATGCTGCAAGGATTTCCTACTAGAAAACCACTGAAGAGAAAATCTTTGTACGTGTATGAAGCAGTGGGGTTCATCTCAAACTTTCAGGCAAACTTGGCAGTGTCATTCACCTGGTGTTGGCTTTAGAGGCATGAAAGATGCAGGAGTGATGGGGTCATTCATTCTTCCTCCAAGGCTTCAGAGAGCCACCGAAATCAGGCAGCGTGTGGCAGGGGTGTCCCTACATACAGAAGACCCTGACGGGCCAAAAAGCCCTGATAAACCATTCCCCGAAACTGTGAAGGTGAAGCCTGTATGGCAGTGAAGACCCCAAGATCTTCAAGATTGCCAGAACTGTGAACATCTGCCAAGGAGAACTGCATACCGGGAGTGGTACCAGCCCAAGACAGAGATGTATGCTGCACACAGCAAAGTTGGAGGAGTTGAGACATCTAAGCCCTTTGGAAGTAAAGTCCCAGAAGTTAGACCTGGAGCTACTGGATTTGGTGTTTTCTCTGCTGACTTTTGGTCTTGTTTTGGTCCAATATTTCCTTATTATGCCTCTATTCCTCCATTTTGGAATAGAAATGTGTATTTGGTTCCATTGTATGTTGGGAATATGTGATTTGTCTTTTGATTTTACAGAGCTTTAGAGAGATTTCTCTGAGTCTCAGAAGAGACTTTGGACTGTGGACTTCTGAATAGTATTGAGACTGGTAAGATTATGGGACTTTTAAGGTTGGACTAAATGCATTTTGCATTTTATATGGTCATGAGCCTATGTGGGCCAGAGAATAGATTCTGGTGGTTTGAATGAGAATGTCCCCCATAGGCTCTAACTATTTGGACAATTTGTCTTCAGTTGGTAGCACTGTTTTGGGAGGTCTTAGAAAGTGTGGCCATGCTGGGAGGAGGCACATCACTGGGGGCGGGCTTAGAGAGTTCTTAAGCCTTGCCAGATCTCCAGTCATGGTCTCCTTCCTGTGCTGTTTGAAGAGGTGAGCACTTAGGTTCTTCTCTTATTCCAGACACCTCTGCTGCCATAACTCTCTGCCATGATGGACCCTAATTTCTCTGAACTATAAGCTCAAATATACTCTTCCTTTTGTAAGTTCCCTTGGTTACAGTACTTTATCACTGCAACAGGACAGTAACTAGTACAGTAGTGCTCATTTGTACATATGTTTAGGACTGACCATTTAGGATTGGATAACCTAGCAGGAAACAGGGTGTTTATCACAGGAGAAAACTGATTCTCCCTCTCAGCAACTGCTGATTACCTGTAGCTTTTTGTATAGGAGTGATACCTTGTAAAATTTCCCCCATGATGACATATTAGCTGGTCTTGTTATTACAAGGATCAGCTTGGTAAGATATATCCAATAGTGTAATAATAGCGTTTGTATCTAGGGTCTATGACCTCTCCAGTCTTGGGGAGTTGAGTAGGTTTACAGTACCAGGCACACAGTTCAATACAAGGGAATTCATGCCTGCTACTCTAAACCTAACTAACCACTCAAGACTGGAGATATCAAAGACCCTAGAGGAGAATCTATAATTGCTATTTTTCTAAACCAGTATAATTTCTAACAGTATTATAGATACTTATCTTTATAACCACAGATAAGTGGCAGCAGACAGAGGCTATTTAAGAGATTCGCTATTGGTCAGAATGCAGAGAATAAACAAATGGAAGAAATAGGTGATAAACAATATTCTAAAAACCTAGATTTATGATCTAATAGAAAAACATGGGCAATAAATTACAACACACATATACTGTTTATATGATAAAAAAAATAAGCTAGTTGAGAAGAGAAATATATGAGATGAAAGCATAACTTTAGGTAAGATAAAGATGCTATCACTTAAGGATCTGAGATCTAAGCTGAGCCATGAATTACAGGACAGAGAGTGGTATGAGCTGTAGGGAAAAGAATGTTCAAGCAGGGAAACATGAGAAGGCCAAGGTATGAACAAGATGCAATGGGGCCGACTGCAAGGCCAGAGAGGAAAACCACGAGGAAAAATGGATCCATTCATACAGCCACTTAAACATGCCACTCAGACAGCGAAGTCATGGACTGATACAAGATATTACAGTAGTGAGAGCGAGTTGTAGATCAGAGTGGATAATGAAAAAAAATTTTAAAAATAAAGACTTTTCAGAGAAAGTAATTCTCAGAATACAGAAAATATAGTTATAAAAGCAAGAGCTTCCTGAGTGAAATCAAAGCTAAACAGGGCTCAAGAACACATTAGCCTATGTTTAGAGCATGGGGACTTTCCAGCAGAGAGTTGATCTTCAATAATACAGTCAGTTCAGTCTTAGAGAGTAATCTGAAAGCCAGCTGGTTTAAAATGTAAGGTTAAAATAAAATAATATATCAAAAGGCAGTTAGGGCATAGAAAAGATTCAGCCAAGAGAGGAAAAACATATATTTACTAGATATACTTGAAATTTCCTCTTTTTTACTGATTTTTTTTTTGTATTATTAGCATTCAAAAGCAGCATTAAAACACTCTACAGTGTATCTCTCTATCATTGAATGTGCTGGTAGAAACTAGAGAGGAAGAAGGAAAGAAAGAAAGAAAGAAAGAAAGAAAGAAAGAAAGAAAGAAAGAAAAGAGGAAGGAAGGAAGATCAGTGACTCTGTGACTCCTTTTATTTTCTCTGGTTAAAATCAAACAGAAAACAGACATCAGTCCCGTTATGAAGAAAGATCTTCAGAATACATCATTTGTAGAAGAGTAAGACTAAGCACCAAACTGTGTTTACAGAGATTCAAACCTGAATGAGTGAGGACACCCCCTCCCTCCACTGCGTTCTTCTCAGGAGGGAGCCACCTTGTAATCTCAGGCACTAAACAAAGGTGCAGTGAATTTTCCACCAGGTATTTGGGAAAACTGAAGATACTTCAGTAGAGAAGGATTTGCTCAAGAAGTAGATGGACAAAATCCTTCCAATTCATACACATAATCTCGGTAAATATACCTGGAACATGGCTGCTTCAGGGCGCGCTGCAAGAATTTCAGATAATCATGCGGAGTAGCTGAGAGTCCAAGGGTACATTGATTGCTCCAGACTTCTTAACATTTGCATAATCCTCTAAAATGGAATCCTCATTCTTCTTAGCAGGGAGATAAAGAGCTGGTTTGAGAAGAGGCTGTAGGTGGAGGAGGACAGAAGTGCTCCTTTCTCCACAGGTCAGCATACATGCTTTGGATGGTGATGCAGACGCTTGAGTATTGTTAGGTTTCTCCCTGCAAAGTTATCCTTTCGCTCCACCATTCACACACTTTACTCTTCTGAAGCACTCACTGTGTGCAGCTCATACCAGCTGGTGGGACTTTATGTTCCCTCTTCTCCTTAACAACAAAAAATCTACTACATGGACCATTTGCACTGACCCTGGTCTTTGTCTACCTTGGAGATCATATTTGTGCAATCATTTATTTTAGTCAGTAGCAGTCTCAGAGATATTTATTTAATACTTTAAGTTAAAATTCAATATTACTTCTTTTATTTCACTGCCTACTTTTGCAGGCTTTCCCATTAAGAAACTTTAAGTTGGCTCCTAGGTTCCTTTGAAATGCAATCATCATAGTGAATTATCTCCCAGGCCCTAACTGACCGGAAACAGAAGATTCTCCAGACTTATCTCATGTATCCAAACTGTCAATCTTAGTATCTCTAATCTCTTTAAGAAGTGTTATACTGCTATTGGTGAACGGAAACAGAAACCAAGTGTAAGCAGAAGTGATAACAAATGCCTTTGATTCCAGACGTCAGGAGGCAGTCAAGAGCATCACTAGTTCAAGATCTACACAGTGAGTTCCAGGTTAGCCATAGATGCACAGTGAATTCTGACTCAAAAGATGAAATGAAATGAAACAAAATAGAAAAGAACTCAAAATCTATGTGCCAGGTTTTTTGTACATTGATGTTTTAGAGTCATTGTGTCTAGCCATATAAGAACAGATTGACATTATATATATGTATATATATATATATGAAATGCACAAATATATATCTATCTCTATATCTCTATATATGTATATACACACATATATATCAAGATACTCATGAGCTTGTATTAATGTCTGACTTATTACCATGGGTAGTATTCTACCTTCCTCCCCTTATTCGTCAATAATACCCCACTCATCAGTTAGGAATCACGTTCCTACTGTTCACTAAATAGTTACTGTATTGCCCAAATTCAGTACTGAGATCAGAAATGTTAACCCACAAATCCATAAAACCGATTTCTCCCACGGGCTCTGGGCATAAGTGTGCGTTCATTTACCGTTAGTCTCACCGACTCTATTTGTGTTCAGGGCTGCCGAGCTCACCATCCTTTCTCTCGTCCTGCTCAGTGGGGTTGTCTCATAGGCTATAATTTAGGTCATTTTGTCACATAATTCATTCTGCCCTGGGCTCTTCCAAACTTCTAAATGATTTTTTCCATTTGCATGTATTAATATTTATTCTTCGTACTGTAAATTTCCATGTGCTTTTAATCTATGTGTAATTCGTGCATCTACTTTTGTATTATTATGCAGAAAAATCCTATTGCCCTAAAGAAATTCCTGATGTATCATTTATGCAATCTTTCTCCACTGCCTCCAGTCCTGGCAACCGCTGATGTTTTTATCATTACTATAGTGTACTGGCTTTTCCAAAACCTTATGTAATTGGAGTTATACAATGTGTAGTCTTTTTGCTATTTTTTCCACTTAGGACTACACATTTAAAATCCACCATGTCCTCTTGTGGCTTCACTGCTCATTTTTTCCTGTCAGTGAATAATGTTCCCTGGTAGAGACTTGGGCTTGTTTACCCATTCACCTACTGAAAGACATTTTGATCGCCTCCAGGTTTTTGTGATTTCATAACCATAATGCTGTTATAAGCTTTTTATTAAGGCTCTTATTTGGATATTATATTTAAATCACATAGGTAAAAAGTACCTAGGGGCATGATCACTTGGAGAGACTGTGCTTAACTTCCTAAGCAGCTGCTGAACTGTGACGGGAGTTATGCAATTTGCATTTCCAGCAGCAATGGAGAAGAATTCTTGTTCACATTCTTGTCAGCAATTAGTGTCAGATCATTGGAGTTTTGCCTTTCTAAAGCAATTCACATTAGGTGTATAGTGATATTTCATTCCTGTTTTAATTTGAAATTCCCTAGTTAAAAATTACACAGAGAATTTCACATAGTTGCTTGCCATCTCTGTGATAAAGTATCTCTTCAGGTCACTCATTCATTTAAATGCCTTTTGTTCTACTGAGTTTGCTCAGATTTTTTATATGTGTCAGATAAGTTGTTTATCAGCTGTGTGTTTTGCAAACATCTTCTCCCAGTCTGAGGCTCACTTTTTGCCTCCATTAACAGCAACCTATTAACTACCCTTTTCAGAAGTTTCAGTTTAACAATAGTCTAATATTATCAGTATTTTTTCAGGATTATGCAATTGGTGTAATATTTTCAAGGCACCGACAAAATTCAATAGTCATATACATTTTCTTCTTGACCTACAAATTATTAAGAGGGTATGTTGAAACTTCCAGTAAAAATGGATTTGTCCTTTGCTTCTTTAGTTCCATTGAGTATTTCGACATTCTGCTATTCAGTACAGACTTATTTAGGATTTATAATGTGCTTTAAAATAAGTGACTCTGATGATTTGACCTTGATGATTTAGCTTGTTCTGAAATTTGCTTTATCTGAAGTCAACTTTCTCTGGATTACTGTTACCATGGGACAATTTTCCTTATCACTACAATGTCTAAACATTGAATCTTTTTTCTGAATAACGATTTTATTGTTTTCATATTAATTTACAACACAGGACCCAAATGATTGTTACTTTTATATACTATTGAGTACAAATTTGTTTAGTGTGATTGATTGCTTCAAGTTGGCTATGTGAAGGAGAGAGTCTTTGTTTTCTTGTATAGAAAAACCCTAGTCATTAGGAATTAATGTGGCACAGATGTTTAAGTTCTTCAAATTTATCTAATATTAATGCTTAAGTGAATTAGTATTAGCCACATTCCTATGTGGCTAAAACTTGAAGGTCTCACCAAATACTATTCTAATTTAAATATGTAACGGTTGGTCCTTTTAAATAAAAATTATACTGAAAAATCTTTCAGTCATACTAAAAGCTATAGAATATACTTCACATGGGTCAATTGTAAGAGCATATGAATTCTATATCGGTAAAGTTGTTTAAAACAAATTGGAGAAAATTGTCCTATATTTCATTTTTGTCTTTCTTTTCATTAGTGTATAGCAATTGTACAAAATGCTAGGTTTTATTATGCCACTTTCATGTAAAGTATAACGTACTTTGATCACATCTTCCTCACTCAGCCTAGTATCCCACTCGAGTCCCTTCTTGCTCAATGCTCTCAATCTTCTTCATAATAGTACCCCTTATTCTTTCATAGCTTTAAGTATTTTAGTCTAGATAGACAAAAGAAAACATAAACTTTGTCTTTCTGAGTTGGATTTATTTCAACTGACACAATGATCTCTGATACATCCATTTTTCCCTACAAATAATATAATTTCATTTCTCTTAATGGTTGAATAATATTCTATCGTGTATACATACCATATTTTCTTTATCTATAAAGTGAATATTTTCAAAAAAATTATTTGGACCTTAGCCATAACAGAGTTGTGAAGATAGTCAGATAGTTAGAAAGCCAAATAGGGGGTTAAACTCTTCTGAGAAAGAAGAAATTGGTCCTGAGCAGACCTCAGACAGGCACTAAATGAGTGGGGATACGAAATCCATAGATTTCTGACTTGTACAATCCTTCTCCTTAGACATTGTCTGGAGAAGGAAGCAATCTGATTAAGAGACCACGGAACCAGAGGGGACTACAGAAAGTCTCATAGCTAGCCAAGTGCTAAACTCAGACGACCAGAATCTATGAGCAATGGGCAGAAGCTCTGCAATCAAAGGATACAACTCTAGAGAAACGGTAAAAGAATGTAAAGTTAGGAAATGGGCCTCACCCACCCCCACTTCATCCCCATCATTGCTTTAAGGAGCAAGAGATCCTTCAGAACTCTAGAAAGAACGAGAGAAGATGATGAAATGTGCTGTGGCACCTACAGTAGAGCAGAGACTCCAAACACAAAAACTGTGCAGACAGCAGCAGTGTGCTAAGAGTCTGAGGCTCAGAGTCTCAGCAATCCCACCCCAGGCCCAGCAGAAAGGAGCTGCACAGATCACAGGACGATCGTGGTAGAATGCAGTCTGCTGTCCTGACAGACAGAACTGAAGGAAACACAGAGGCCAGGCTCTCCTTCAACGGAAAGAAGCATTGTCTGAGAACGTCACACTTTCTGTTACATTTTACTGCTCATTTGTTTATACATTTGTAACTTCTATTTTTTATTTTCTATTTGATGTATATGCGTATTTTTCTTTATAAAATTTAAAAATATCTTTAATTTTTCTTTGGACATTTTTGTACTCTAAGTCTTTAATTTGTATTTTGTAATTTGTATCTTGTTGGAAAATTAGACCTATTCTTAGAACTACTCTTTTCTCCCAAACAAATCTATAATATTTTCTTTACCATAATTATAACTCAGATTTTTTTTTCTATTTTTTTAAGTTATATGTACTCATGCCTGAGCATCTGCACTGGACCCAGAAGATGGTATTGAATCCTTAGAACTGGATACAGGTGATTATGAACCGTGCAATGTGTGTGCTGGGACGTGAACTCATGAACTCTGCTGCAGCAGTACACTCTCTTAACCACTAAGCCAGCTCTCCAGCTCCCTGTGCTTTCCCTTTAAATCTTACTCTTTCTTTTCACCCTCTAATCATTCTGCCTCCATTTTAGTACTTAAAGATACTCCATTTTCCACAACTCAACACTGACATCCCTGACCTTAAAGGAGATACAGGTTCAGGGACTAGTAATTTCTCCTGCAGCTGACGTTGGGATTTCTGTCAAACCATCATAATTATTGCCACGATTGACTTTCTCCTAAGCATAAACCTTGTGAAAACAGTCTATCAGGAGGACTCTCATAAAATAAAAGAAAGAAACAAACACAGTAGGGGGAAAAGAGAGAAAAACTGCAAAATTCAACACAATGTACTCCCACAGAGAGGAAAAACACAACAATGACACTCAGAAGACATGAGGCCACTCTCCACTACCGTGTCCCTATGAACTGACAGCTGGGCAGTGCTGGCAAACAAAGATGCTGAGATAGCTGAAATACCAGAAAGAGATTTCACAGTCCTATCTTTAAAAATTATCAGTGACCAAATAGGGATTTCAAACAGATAAGGAATTTAATTCAAGATGTGGGCAAGAAAGTTATGAAATCAATTCAAGACATGGATAAGAAAGTTATTCAAGTAGATGAAAGAGTTGGTAACTTGGAGGACAGTTTTAACGACATAGATGAAACATTCATCAAGGGCGTTGAGATGCTGAAAAAGAACAAAGCAAAATTCTGGTAATGAAAGAATCAATCAATCAAATGAAAGCAGTGTGGAAAGCATCGTCAGCATCTAGGCCCAAGCAGAGAATGCATTTCAGGGATGGAGAACACAGCTGAAGTAATAACATACACAGACATACATAAAGGAAAGAAAAAAGTGAACACGACCAAAACTTCCAAGAAATCTGGAATACATTCAAAAAATCCAAATTTAAGGATTCACAGGAAAGAAAGATCTGACATAAAATCAAATGGCTTAGACAAGCTAGTCAATGAAATTGCAATTGAGAATTTTCCAACACAGAGAGAAAAATAGATTTCCAAACCCAGGAAACATTCAGAACTCCAAAATAGAGCTGCTCTGAGAAGAATGTCCCCATGACATATCACAGTCAACATGTCAAAAATATAAAGTAAACAAGCAACACTGAAAGACAAAAGACAAAGGAAGGTAGAAACATTAGAATAACATTAGACCTGTTATCAACAGCCTTAAAGGCCAGGCAAGCACAGGGTGACACATTTCAAGCCTCGAGAACAAATATCTGTCAACCGAGATTGTTATACCCAGAAGCGCTATCTACTAAAATAGAGAAATAAGAATATTTCAAGAGAAGCAAAAATTAAAGCCATTTATAACAACTGAAATCTATACTGCAGAAAATTCTTAAAGGAATACTACACACAAGAAAAGAGAGAGTTTCATACATGAGTACTTAGAAAAGAATACATTTCATGAGAACAACAGATAAACAGAGAACTAGGAAGGAAATGTTCAGTCCAGCACACCAAACCAGCAATCAACCAGCACTACCAAAAAAGAAACAAAAGAGCTCTGAACTATAACAACAAACAAAAAAATGATAAATAATAGAAAACCTTCTCAATTACAACTCTGAGCACAAATGGACCTAATTCACCAATTCAAAGACATGGACTAATTGCCTGGATTTAAAAAATTTGAGGCCTGCAGAAATGGCTCAGCAGTTAAGAGCACTTGCTGCTCTTGCAGAGGACCAGAGTTCTGTTCCCAGCCCCACATAAGGCAGCTCATAACCACCTGTAACTCCAGCACCAGGGAAGCCAATGCCTTCTTCTGGCCTATGTAAGCACATGAATGCACAAAAACCAAAATCTTGAAAGATGACAAGAAGATCCAAGTATCTGTTGTCTCCAGGAAACTCATAACTAGGAAAGACATCGAAACACTGAAAGCAGAGGTGGAAAATCAATCTACAAAGCAAATGAAAGCTTCAAACAAGCTGGCCCAGAAATTCTCACATCTGATAATGTACGCTTCAAACCCAAACTGCTCATCAGCCATTGCAAATATTTCTGCATAGGATCTTGGGGTCCCTGACTTCATAAAGCAAATACTGAAAGGAAAAAAGACCAAATAGATCCTGACATCATAACAATAGGATACTTTAATATCCTACTCTCACATCTAGATAAATCTACCAAATTAAAGCTCAATCAAGAATACTCAGAGGAAAAAATATTATACCAGTCAACTAGATTTTACATATCTCTGCCAAATATTACACCCTACAGGTAGAGCATACAGTTTCTTCTCAGAAGTGTATGGAAATCTATAAAATTTAACATACTGTAGGCCCCAAACCAAGTCTTACTACTTAAAAAAAATTCCCCATGACTTATCTGACCACAGTATAAAAAACCTAGCTATCAGTAGCAAGAGTAATCGCTCCCCCAACATACAAATACTTGGAGACTGAATAACACACTTTTGAACAAGTAGTAGATTATAGAAAATCTCAGGAAGGTCATAAAATATTCCAAGAATCAAATGAAAATGAGAGCACAACCTACCAGAACCGGATCCACCCCAAGACTCTAGGAAAATAAGAAGACAGATCTAAATGCAGTAGATGTCAAGAAATAATGACCATCAGGGCAAAAATTGTGCAATTGAGACTAAAAGAACAATACGTAGACTCAATCAAATAAATTGGTCTGGTTTTAAAACAGTAACAGATTCATCAACCATAAGCCAACCTAACCAGAGAAAGAAGGAGAGGGCAAATTAATAAAATAAAGAATGAAAGGGAGTTGTTATAATTAACCTCAACGAAATTCAGAAGACCATCAGGGAATCTCTTAATAACATATTCTAAATCAAGAGGAAATGGATAAATTTCTAAATGCACATGACTTACCATAATTAAAGCCAGAAGATATAAACAGTTTAAACAGGCATGTAGCAAGCAGGTTATTTATAGCAGTAATTGAAAGTCTCCCAGTAAATACAAAAAAGTCTCCCATGACTGATCAGGTTTACTGGTAAATTCTATCATACTTTTAAGGAAGATATAATATTAATACCAATGCATCTCAAACTGTTCCACAAAATAGGAAACCAAAGGACAGAACTCATTCCACAAAGACAATATAACCTTGTTTCAAAAACTAGATAATGGCATCAAAAATGAGCCATTTCCACAATGAACACAGACATGCAAAAATCTCAATAAAATCCTCTCAAACCAAATTCAAGATCATATTAAGAATATCATAGGTCATGCAGGTTGGCTTCATACAAGGGATGCAGCCCACTTATATATAAGTGTGATATATTCACAGACTTAAAGACAGAACTCACATGATTATCTCAATTGAAACAGAAAAGCATTCAATACATTCTAATGCACTTTCATGGTCAAAGTACTGAGGTAATTAGGACTAGACAGACTGTGGCTGAATGTAATAAAGGTGATATAAAATAAACCTCTATGCGCCTGTTTATGTGTGATGTTTGTATGGACTTTTGCCACTCACTTGAGCAAATACCAAATATTATGGAGGCTGGATCACAGGCAAGTCTCTGTTCAGAATTACAATGAAGCATCAAATTTTCTTCTAAAGTGACTCTGCCATTTCTAGACTCCGCAACAACAAATGAGAGTTCTGCTTTCCGCCTTGTTGGCATTTGCTGTTGTCAATATTTTAAATCTAAATCTTTGTGTGTAGTGGTACATTGTTTTAATCTGAAATTTCCTAAAGGTACGTGGTGTGAAATATCTTGTTACACAGACCCATCTTTTCTTTTGTATGTGTTTAGTGAGATTTCTGTTAATACCTTTTGCCCATTCTTAGTCAGTATTCCCTCATTATTAAGTTTGAAGAACTCACGGTGTGTTAACAGACATGAGTTCCGTGAATATTTTTTCCCCACTTATGGCCTGCTGTCTCTGTTAGGAACTGCGTTCTTACCTAGGCAGTTCATTTAAAGAAGTCTCGCTTGTCTCTGGCCATGCTTTGTTTACCTTCTCGGCCATTGTCCGACCCAGGCTCATCTACATTTTCCCGGCATCATCTCCTAGTGTATTTAGAGGTTTGCCTTTTGTACTTAGATCTATTATCCACTTTACACTAATCTTTGTCAAAGGTACAAAACTTACATTCTATTTTTTATCCACTCATTCCAACATAATTTTTATACTGACTGACTTCATCGTTCCTTTTTTGAAAAATTAGTTGATTACAAGTATGAGTCTATTTTCATCTTCTCTCTTTGGTTTCATCTAATTTTTAATTCTGAAGTTTTTATTTTTGGAAGATACGTCTGTGTCTTTGTAAGTTCATAGGGTTGTTAGGATTTATATAATTACTAAGGGTTAAGGATTATCTGTTGACTCTACCAATGTTGTCCAAACTATCACCAGAATGTATGGTCATGGGATCCTCATACAGTAGACAATAATATGAACATGACAGAATAAGCAGATAAGAATTTCCTACACAGCTTGTAATAGCCTGGAGCTTTTCAAAGGCACACAATATACTGCATATGAAATACTAACGTGGCATGACCAGAAGATAAGTAATTGAGAGGAGCAAAAATAGGGTGACCTACCATGTTCTGCCTGCTGAGTCTGTGGACTTTCTGGGGTTAGTTCAAAAGTCAGAATGTCCCAAGACAAAGCTTACTGTACTTTCCACAGAATCCTACATCCTTTTGTTTTCCATATACAAAGTTGGCTGTCTGACAATAATAAATCCCACTCCCCCACTTCCCCATCCCCTCTCTCTCTCTCTCTCTCTCTCTCTCTCTCCCTTGATTCCTGTCATGACTTATGTAAAGGACTATGTGCTGTGCTTCTAAAATCAGTCAGCAAGTCTCTGTGGAGCATGGCCAATAAAAAGAAGAGAAATTTAATCTCTGGCAGTACATTCTCCCTGCTGTATACATTTTTATTTGTTAGTAATCCTGACATAATCCACACCACACATTGAAGAGCTCATGTCTTTCATTTTCCCTGACTCACAAGCATCCACCCCAGGCTAAAAACAGCATCAATCTTATATTGATTTGCCTCCAGAACAATCCCCCAGTCAAACTCACGCAGAAGAAATAGCCAGGTGTTGAAATGTGTGCAGATGGATTCTACCTACAGCTTGGTAACTATGCTTCAAAAGACTCAGTATCTGATAACATGTCCTGTCAAGTCTAGAAACTCAAGATTTTTGCTTCGTTGGGCAATTCCACACAAAGAAGAGAAATGGCAGCTCAGTGCCTTGGAGAGAAGAATAGTCAGTAGTTCTTTCAGCCTGAGTGACATTCCCACTCCTGATACCAGGTCATTTCAGACAAACGCTCTTTGTAAGATTTGGCAGCTGAACGGTTATGAGGAAGTGAAGCTGGAGAGAAAATGGGAGCAATCTTTTTCACGATCACTGAATACCATAGAAATCTGCTCTTCAAAAAGGCTTTGCAGTTTAAAGACATACAGAGCTTTCTCTAGAAAGGAAACAGGCCTAGTCTGCATACACGTGTTTAGTTTATAACGCTAAACTACATCCCTAACAAGAGAAACACCTTTTCTCCTACCATTTGGAAGTCTCATGCTTGTTTGTTTCTGAGAAACTGGGCGTAGAGGATAATGCATTGCGTTTGCTCATAGCTGCTTCCTGCTGAAGACATCCAGAAAGACTGACAATTTCCTCCCTTTTAGCTTTCCTGACCACATCTAACTCAGAAGAATAAGGCGAATGTTTACAGTTCATACTTCATGTAACAACTAGCTGCAGACCTTATCATTTTTCTGACGTTCTTTCTGCTTCTCCAATGACTTGGTCATTTCAATTTTTATCAAGTCATTGTGGAGATAAAGAAAGGTAATAAAATTCATGATAATCAGTCCAGTCCCTTTTTAATATGATTTGAGAAAACCTAGACCATGATGGATTCTAAAGTGACTCACTGAAGAGAGACTCACTGAGAAATGCCCGTATTTTCTTTGGGTTTTACTGACTTTGTTGAATCTTACCATATTTAGATGTTCTATGCATAGTAAGTATTCAACAAAAGTTATTGATTCAATAAATTAATATATAATGACTGGACTCCACACCCTTCTCGTATCTTACCTTTCTTTCTCTGTCTTTCTCTATCACTGTTTTTTTCTCTGTCTCACTCTCTCTCTCTCAGATACATGCATGAACACATATGCACATATTTCAAATTTTAGGATATGTTAGAATTCCCCAGAAACCTTCTTCAAATTCACATGCATTACTTGAACTAAGACTAGATTATTTTTTAACTTGGTTTGAGATGGATCCAGAAGCATATTTCTAATATTTCAAATGATGCTCAAGCTGCTTGTCCAAGGGATCACACTTTGAAAATAACTATTCTAATGTGTATTCCTCCTTTCTCTCTGTTCAGGAATCTTCCTGTAACAAACAACACTGAGTTCCCTTGCATCATTTTCTTGCCAGCTTAAATTTCAGCTAAAGCGATACTGGGACATTTGGGTGGAGCCTCTAGCTACCAGAGATCCCCTTTGTTGTTCTTTCTTGGAGCCTCATCTGAGGCTGATAGAAGTGCTTAACATATATTCCAGAAAGTACAGGGAACTGACACTCATAAGGAGCAGGAAAGGGAAGATAAATGTCACCTGGATAATCCCTCCAACATCAGCCCCTGCATGACCACACCCTCAGCAGTCCCCTGTGTTGTTGCATCATCTGTTGCCTTTTACTACTGTGCGGTTTTGTCCAAATTTTCTTACAGTGAATTATAGCTTAATTTAATGCCCACATGGAACACTACGTCTTTAAGTGAATTTTACACAAAGTAACAGTCTGAAATAGTGGGTGTTAGGACATCAACATGGGGATTTGGGTGCCATTGAACCCACCACAGGAACAGTAGGTAAGAGAACACAACGCCAGGTTACTGTTCTCCTACACATCTCTTACTTGTCAGCCTCTGAAGTCACAAGAGCCAGTTCATTATTCTGAATCTGTGTGGACAATCCTAACAAACACTGTAGGGCGCAATGCAGGATGGACCTTAGCCAGGTCACCTGCTATGAGGAATAGAGGAATGGCTCCCGTGGGTGTGGCGCTCTGCTCTGGCTAGTCCTGATACCAGCTTCTACCCAGCATCTGGAAAGAACCCACACCGAGATGATTTACCTGGGGACAGATTACTATTGGCTGCAGTCAGGACCCTACCACAAAAGGATTGGCTAACCAGACCTATAAGACCCCTTACATTTCCTTGAATGAATGAGCTTGCAGAGGCTTGCCCTCTACCTGCTTCTCACCCAGCTTCCGGGGTCTGTGTGTATTTTGATTTCCGCGCCTACTTGTCCCCTTTAGGTGGAAACCCTTCATCCCCTCAGGCTGGTCCCGAGCATAGGGACCCCCAACAAAATACAGGTAAGTATACTCAAACGTATTCCTTTGTTTCAATTTCTGTGAATACAATATTTTACCTAGAGGTCCCTGTCTCCAGCCTCACTGCTTCCAAAGTGAATCCTTAAATGCCATTAAACACACATACACGTTCACTCACACACACACAGTCAAAGGCTTCAGTATTAAAGTCTGAAAGTCAAGACCATTTGGATTTTACTACATTTATTAGATGCACTAAGAAACACAAAATTACTTTCATCAGTATTTAAATGTGTCTGCTGCTTGTTACGTTTAGTACAACATGGTCTCCTTTGCTCAGAATGTCTTTCCTCCCCTTTCACTCTTCCCTGCCTCCTCTGGAGTTCTGTCATATTCCTCCTCCACTTTTTTCTGAAGAAAAGACATTACCAGTCCATCCCTGACACATTTCCAATGATAATGAGCCTAAAATATTAGATGTAAAGATCAAATGGCAGACAAATTGAATAGCATTGTCAACCTGGCCAAGAGCCCCTCTGATTTCAAAATATTAGTTCAGTTTTACCTCTTACATAAAACCAAAGTCAGAAGAAACTAGATCTTTTCAGTAACTTTGTCCTCTAAATTTTGATGCAAATTAAAAAGAAAATAGCATCTTTGTATTTCTAGTAGAATAAAGATTTAGTTTATTGGTGATCTGTGTCATAATCAAGTAAGATAAATCCAAAAACAAATTAATGTTCCTATTAACTGAAATGGACCACAGGACTTGCTCCACAAAAAAACAAGGAGAGATCATTAAAGAAAAGGAAATCTGAAGGAAATTCATTTATAGTAAAAACATATGTTCTATTAGAAATGTATATAATTGTGCAGTAAATGGTGATGTCAACCCTGCCTTACAGAATTATAAAAATGGATCAACTTCTCCATCAAAAGAATGATAAGAATAAAAAGAATTAGCAGCAGTGAACTAAAACATGAAACTAATAAAAATAAGCCATACATACTTGACATAAGCATTAAAATAAATGAGAGAAGACTGAAGGAAGTGGGGAGGTTATATGCTCATGGATTGTGAGGCTAATACTGTTAAGATATCAATATGCCCACACTGACGTACATTTTCAATATCAAATGCATCAAAAATTGAGCTTCACTTTTTGTTTCTGTTTGCTGTGAGACAAAATTTCATTCTGTAGCTCAGGATAACATGAAACCCATGAACTTCCTGTCCCGGCCTCTTGAGTGTTTACCTTAGTTTCAGTCTTTATTTTACATAATTTTACTAGCTGATTATGAATAAAATTCATATGGAAAGTCAAGGAAACTGAAATAGTAAGGAAGAATCTTGAATAAGAAAGGAAATAAAGGACTTACATTTTCCATTTTAAAAATCATTACAATGCTACAGTTGTCACTATAGCAGGATAACGCTACAATAACAGATACATGTATCAACTGAATAGAATTAAAAGTCCAGAAATAAATGGACTTGGTTACAATGGGCTAAATCTAGCAAGGGCAAATGAATCTAATGAGGACAGAAAATCTTTTTAACAAAAGATTCTGAAACAAGTTGAAAGCCACTTTAAAAAAAATGTTGTTGGAACTCTGCACCATGCCACTTACAAAAATTAATTCAAAGTGGACCTCAACTTAAGAACTGAAAATATAAAACTCTTTAAAAATATTGTATTAATTATTTTTATTTTTTAATGTGTGTGGGTGTATTGCTGTATATATGTAAGTGCACCCATGTCTTGCAATGCCCACAGAGGTCAGAAGAGGGAGTCATATCCCCTGGAACTGCAGTTGTGGAAGTTATTAGCCACCATGTGGGTGCTGGGAACTGAACTCAGGTCCTCTGCAAGAGCAGTCACTGCTCTTAATTGCTGAGCCATCTCTCCAGTGCTGAGAATATAAAACTCTTAAAAGAAAGCACAGGCACATATCTCCATACTTTTGTAATAGGCAATAATTTCTCTCTTTATATAACACCAAATGCATAAGCATCCAAAGAAAGAGTTTTGACTGAATCAAACTTTTAAAAATTTACACTTTAAGACATACCATAGAACAGCATATAGACAACCTGGAGAATGAAGGAAAATATGTGAACGTGATAGATATGGTTTAAAAATATAGAGAGAAAGTAGAAAGAACTCTATAATTCAATAATAAAAACAGCTCAATTCAAAATGGCCAAATGATTTGAATAGGTAGACTTTTCTCTAAATTAAATCTGTAAATAGCCAGGAAATGTATGAAAAATTATCAACATCATTAGTTATCGGTTACAAATATATTAAATTGCATATCCACTAGAATGTCCATTGTTGGTAAGAATGGAAAGAAAACAGAACACCCTCACATTCCTGTCAGGACATTTGCCAGTTACACTTAAAATATGTAAGCTTAGAGTTACCTGATGACCCCACAATTACATTTCTAGGTATGTCACCAGAATTGCAAACATGCCCATGGAAATAAAAAAAGGTACACAGACATCACAATTGTACTAGTCATAATGCTCAAAATAAAGACAACCTCACTGGCTATCAACGAATTAATAGAAAAATGTCTTTTCACCTTAACGTTAGAATATTATTGGGTCTTAACAAAGAACATAATATTGATGTTGCTCCCACCCCAATGAAGATTATGCTAAATGAAAACAAGCATACATAAAAGGCTGCATCGATATAAAATGTCCATAATGGGAAAATTCACACACCCTGAAAATCGATTAGTGTTTCCATGTGGTGTAGCTTGGAGCTTCAATGTTCCACAAGAGATCGTGTGTTCAAGGCTGATTCCCCAGGGGTGTGACACTTGAGGAAGTTGTGGAATCTTAGGGCCTAGAACGAAGTTATCCAGCCACTCAGGGCATGCATTTGAAGAGGACTTTAGAAGCCAATCATTCTCTTAGCTCTTTTCGCTGCCTGGTCAAGAAGCAAGTGGTTTTATTCTTCCGTTCTTGCCTGTGATCATGGACTGAACCTCCAAATCTATGAATCAAACACCTTTGCTTGTCATGATTCCTGATCGCAGACACTTGTCATGATGAAGCTCATGAGCACACCAGGAGCTAAGATGAGGATGCACTGGGCTGAGTTTGGGATTGTTAGAGTGAATGGTGTAACAGGTGAATTGTATCTCAGTTTTTTAAAATGCCAATCGATGATAATATCCATGAGAGTAATGGGCAGCAGATAATTAGCCAGAACGTTATAGGCAGAAGATGTTCTTAAAGGACTAGAGATTGATTTTTATTTGCCCCAAGTGAATAAAGTCTGCTGAAGCATGAGGTGGCCTTTTCTATTAAGCTACACTTTTAAGCAGAAAAAGAAGAATGAAGGGCCAAGGAAAGAAGGTGAATTATATTAAAGCCACCTGGTGAGAAGTCCGGATTCTAAACCAGAGCTCCAAGATTTCAGTCACAGTAGAGCCATCTCTATCCTGGAAGCTTTGGGAAATTATGTAAACTCTGGGCCACAGTGTCTTCATTTCTAAAATGGCAGTCACAGCAGTCACTGTATATGTGAGAATTATTATCAGGATTTAATGAGCTAATAGTTAGAAAGCATTTACAAGTATACCCAGATCACAGTAGGTATGACATTAATGTTTATAAAGTAAATATTAAAAGTAACAATAAATTCACAGTAAGCACTTTTATATAAAATATAAACATACACATACAATATAATATTAAGCAAAATAAAATATGACACAAGCTGATGCTTACTGACCCTCATGGGTCATGCATTTTGACCTACTCCTCAGGTTTTGTACATTCCATCTCTTCTCAATCTAGTGCTTCCTATGATACCTGTGAATTTCTAAACTGACAGTCTCAACGTCTCAAACCACTTCCCCTCTGGTCTGGAAGATGGCATATGCATTGCATCTCTTAACTGTTTTCTATTCCATAGAAATCTTGCAAAGAGCTTCCTTTCTCTGTTCCAGGAAATGAATTACAGCCTCCAAAATTTATATATTAAAGTCTTAATCCCAAATGTAATAATATATGAATCATAAGTAGTGAGGGTAGGACTCTCAGAGTGGGAGAGTGTCCTTACAGGAAGAGACATCGGAATCACAAGTTCAATGCATCTATTTCCTCCTTCCTGTTTCCATGCACATGTACCAATAAAGTTATGTCAACACATAAGACGGTGAGCACTTATAAGAAAAGATTGTCAGAATGAAACCTACTTAGTCAACACCTTTATCTTAAACTGTGTAGCCTCCAGAACTATGAGAAATTGATTTCTGAAAGAGACTCACAGCTGTGGTTACTTGCACAAGATCTGTACACCATCAATCCAGTTCAAATTCTGCCACAGAGGAGGAAGTGCTCTCCAGTCCATCTCATAGTGAAGAGCTATTGGCAGTTGATAACTGCTAAGGGAGAGAAATTAATGTCAAAAATAAGTTTATTTCTTTTATTTAAACTACTAAGTATATGTTGTTCAGCTAAAATAGTCAGAACTGACTAATCTGCCCTTTCTATAAGAACAAAACTGTAGGCAATGGCTCTTTATCCTCAAACTTAGACAAGCAAGTGAGGTTTCTTTATTTTCTTTGTTTCTTGGTCTCTCTTTAACCCAAATTGAATATACTTGTATGGTCCCATTCTCTTGAATTGTGGGGAAAATTTCAGCAGCCCCTCATTATCTCCTACCGATGCCAAACTCATGTGAAAATCCTAATTAATATTGAAATTCCATTGGGAACAGGATAAAAACCTTCCACACTGAGAATCTGACTGGAGAGAATGAGTCACACTGACGTCACACTGACGTCCCCCTGGTCTACGGAGCCTGGACCAGTTTCACTTATTGAAACTTTTCTGATCATTCCATTTCATTTTGTAAGGCTCTCTGCTTTACAGCTTGCTTTATCCCAAATGTGTTTCATGTGTGAGTTATAAAACATCTCTAAGGATGTCCAAATTATATAGCATTCCAGGTAATCCTAGATATCCAAAATGTGTGAACAAGCATGTTTCTGTCACACCTGCTAGACAGTTTCACACATCCATGCTGCATCATCCCCTCTGTGCTCACTTGTGGTCACCAAATAGACACACACACACACACGCACACACACACACACACACACACACACACACATCTAGAACACCTTCAACAGCCACGTACCCAGAAAGGCACCAACAGAAATTTCCCTGAAGAAATGGAGGTGACAATAGAAGAGGATTATCTGGTAGAATTTTCATTGCTGATAGACATTTTATATACGATTTGAAATGTGGAATTCAGGAGCTGGATATTTACTTCTTTTTCTTTGCATTTGACTGTGTCTATTTCTGAAGGATGTCTGTTATGATAATTATCATTAATTTTACAATTAATGGGATTCACTATGTTATGTCTATAGAGGCATATGCCATGCAGTGGTCATGGTCACTCATTCTTCTGTCCACATCTTTCTTCCCCATCCTTTATCTCCATTTCCTATCCCTAGTAATCTCTCTTCTACTGAGGTCATTTGATTCTTTGATCTTTGGTTCTATGTATGAGAAAGAAACGATACTTGTCTGTGTCTGGCTTATTCCACTCAGCATGACACATTTATATTTGCATTCACGTAGTTCCATCAAGTAGGAGCTCCTGTGTTGAACAACACAGACAACCTGAGACTTCACCTCTTTCCCAGGACCTTCTTCTCAGAAGCCTTCCCATCCTGCAGCATCTCAGTAGCATATTCTAACCTGGAATTTCCCACATATGACTTATGCATAAACATTCTTTCAAAAAATAAAATTTCTAGATTCCTCTTTCTAGGTCCAGAATTTAATATGTCTTTATTATTTTCATTGTGGTGGATCAGTTCTTGCACCATCTGTCCTTCATTCAACAACCTCAGAATCCTAAAACTATTACCACTTGTCTCTGTGAATTCAGTGCTGGCCCTACAGTGACAAGATTTTCTTGAGAGGCGTCAGAGTTTAGAAAAAGTTTTACAGTATCACTTTTGTTCATTCAACAATTGAAAACCACGAATGCAAATTCTTTTAGGTAATTCATGAATCGCAGCTTGATTTACTATTCTAATGCCAATTTTAGTATGTCTTATTTCATCAAACTTTATTCTTGGCAAATATCTCTAATTTCTAGAAATGAGTAGGCTTTGTGACATGGTTCTAGTAGTTTCTGACAGTCAACCTAGAATGACACATTCTAGTGTCTAGCATATAGAAATTTTCTAACAGAACAGGAACTGCTGTGGAGTGGCTTGTTTTATAAGATGATTTATTTTCTTCGCAGAAAAAGAAAACAAAGGAAGAAAGGAAGGGAGGAAGGAAAGGCAGGAGGGAGAGGGAGAAAGTTTAAATATCATCAACTTCCAGACTGAAACTTCATGAGTCACTCTGAAAACTTCATATCATTTTCCAGGCTGTCTCATGCAGCTGAAAATGCAGATGAATCCATCATCCAGTCTTAAAAATGCTTCTTCAAACAGACTTATGACTCTAAAAGTAATTTCCATATCTGTGGCCTCATAAAGAACACCATGCCTCTGTAGACATCTATCTATCTATCTATCTATCTATCTATCTGTCTGTCTATCATCTATCATTTATTTATCCATCCATCTATCTATACATCTATCCATCTATCCATCTATCATCTATCTATCCATCTATCTATCATCATCTATCTAGATTGCACTTTGTTATCAGCAGCTGCTGTACTTAACTGAGCTCATGAGAAGTGACTGACTGATGTACCACCTTAAATATGAGTTCAAGTCCCATCAGAACTCAGGTAATCTTAGTTTCAACATTTAATTTCATGTGTGAACGGGGCCAGTGCCTACCCATAATCTCGTGCAATCTGCATTGCTATCTTCCCGTTGTGGTTTAATCTCTTTTACACACCCGTGATGCTGACAACCATTCAGATTGGCATATACAACTCCAGCTCTTAGTAGCTTCCTCAAGAAATACAGTTTCTGTGCTTAGAGAAGTTACTTGGAGGCCTGCGAGTGGGATAAAGGCCTGGCATTCTTTCGCAGTGAACTCAGTCCTTCACTCTCTCAGCTCGAACCTTCACCTCCTGCCTGTCTTCCAACACACGTATCTCTTCCCTGTGCCCCTGTTTCACATGAGCTAGGCAGCACGTCTATGCCACATTCATCTTGCTTTAGGAATAAAATAAATTATCCACTTGCCGATTCATAAAAATACATTTTTAGGGAATTTTTCTTTAAGTACATTTAAGCATAGTTTCACTGAAGAGAGCAAAGCTCTAAGGAGCACCCTGATTATGGCATTATCCCACGCAAATGTAAATAATAATGGCAATTTCTCTGCTAGGGGATGAAGTTTAATGACTGAACTCAGATCTTTAGAGAATATAAACACAGTGGAAAACATTCTGAAATGGTCAAACTCACTGAAGATATGGTATAAAGGTGTGTATGCATGTGTGTGTGTTTGTATTTATTTGTGTATAACAGGTCTTTTTAGTGATAAATTGCCTAATGAGAAAATTGTTTCAAAACCCTGAGCAATCTGCTGACTTCATTAAAAGCATGTATATCCAGCTTCCTACCAACCTCCCACCTTCTTAACTGTCTTCAAAGCTTTTAATATCATCGAAAATTAACTTGCTTCCTTGACAATAATTGTGGTTTGGATATTCAAATAAGCTTGCCTCTGAAGTGATACCTATGTATCAACAGGAGGTATGCAGGTTCTCTTGAGTGGGAGGGACATGAAAGAATTAGATGACATTTTCACTTGGCTTTAGTTATATATCCCTCATTCTTGGTGGGATAAAGCTGTGATCATCAAGTTCTTTTATGATTCTCTGGTTAGTATTTGGGACTATTCTGGTCCCAACTAGGCTGACTCATGTGTTCATGGACAACTGGGAAGTATTTGAGGCTTGGTGCTTTTGTCTGGGACAATTTTTTTCTGTTTCTCATTTCTCTATCTTTCACCAAGGAAACCTGGGTTTGTTGTCATCATAAGCTAGGACTTGCAAGAGAAAGACAGAAACATGCAAGATTTTAGCATGCAAAAAGAGCAGCCAAATTAGATTGTAGTATGTAAAAATAGTTTCCACCTCTCAGCAGAGAAAGATACCAAGTACGCTGGCAAGTGGAGTTAGAGAGAAAGAAATAACTCTGGCCATTTATATAAGCAGTTTATTACAAAATACAAAGACATTTTGAACTTCAAAGTACTCAGAACTTAAAAAACTTAGTAAAAATAATTCACCCAAGAAATTCTGAGGAAAAACAGCAGGATCATCATCAGCAGTTCCTCAAACTGCTGCCTATCTCTAAGTGGGCTTACTACCTACACACTCAGTTATGTCTGCGTGCACCAAAAACACTTGATCCATATGCCTTTTTTGATATGCTAGTACTTGGTGCTCCAAACACTATTATGATTGTTGATTGTACATGGAACATATATGTGATATTTGACCTAGTTGAAGTTTCCAGATATTGAAATTTATATCATTTCACGTACTGGATTTTTCAGTTCTCAATTTGGCACACCTGGGTGGAGGGAACATCAGCTGAGGAATTTCTTCCAATTGACTGGCCTGAGGCATGTCTGTGAGGATTGTTGAATGATGTGGGCAGGTCCAGCCCACTCTGGGTGGTGCTCGGTTTTATAAGAAGGGAGGCTGAGCATAGACCAGAGAAGGAACAAGTCAGTAAGCAGAGATCCTCTCCTCCGTGGTCCATGCTGCAATTCCTGCCTTCAGGTTTGTACCCTGAGTTTCTGAGATGAGTCCCTGCCCTGGCTTCCTCCAAAAATGAACAGTGATCTGGTGTGTAAGCCAAATAAATTCTTTCCTTCTCAAATTGGTTTCATCACAGCACTTGAAAGCTAACGTCTCCAAAAGGAAACAAACCCCAAGGTGTGTCACATACTTGTCTAAGAAAACAGAACTTACAAATTCTTATTTATAAATTATATGACACTTGAGACTTTGAGAATACATGTCAAGACTAGAGGGCTAAGTGCCTTCCATCAAATACTCACAACAGTATACTTAGGCTGCCAGTGAACCACATTAGCAGTGACCTCACTTGTTCATGTGCACCAGTGTGGGACTGGGGAGCAGGCTGTTGGCCTACACATATGTGCACAGAACTATTTGGAAGAATGGTTTACAATGGGGATAAAATGTGAACAACTTGCATAACTTTAAATTTCCTAGTGATCACACAAACAGGTGAGGGTAATTGAAATAAGTCTTATTGAACTCAATATATCCAAAACACTAGACACTCTATGTAAGATAAAACATGGTCTTGTTTCACCTTTTAGAAAAAGTGGGTCATAGTCTTTTAGTATGCTGTGTATCTAGCTTAGTGTTTCACATATGCCATGAGATCCGAGCTGAACAAAAGAACAATGTACAAGCAGCACATGACCAGTAGGCACTTATAATATGATATTAGACAATTCCGTCTTTGTCATCACCTGGATAAATACTATTTTTCCCCATGTATATTGCTTTCAAATTCTTGAAATTACATGTCAAACCAACCAGTTTAATAATAAATTCTTAGTTCTTAAATTATATAAACAACTTGCATTGTTCCTGGATTCTATTTGGCAACTTACTGAAGATAGAAATGCCTCAGACCTGGAGTAAATATCACACTAAGATTAGTGTAAGAATAATCTTTAGGGACAGTCCTTGCCTGTCTTAAGGTCCTTCATAAGGACATATATTTACTTTCCAGTAAGTGGCTCCATGTGGTTTATACTTAAACTCCACTTGACTCTGAGTTTTATGGAAGTTATTTTTTTCCTACTATAAAAGCATTTAGTCTCTTAACTCCACTTGATGGGCATTCCTTCAAATATTCATAAAGTTTTCAGTAAATGTCCAAGTTTTCTTTCCACGTCCATAAATATATCAGGAAAAGAAGAATTACAGTGCAAGCCCAAGACAGTTTCAAACTTTAGGTGAGATTCTCTTTGAAGTTAAAAGTCTCTAAAAGGCACATCACATTCTTTGAAAATGTGTTTTTTTTTTCTTGAAAAAGAATGCTTGAATGCACTGCAAAGAAAAATACAAGCACAAAGAATTATTCTCAGAGTCTGATGATAGATCAGAAAAATTGTACTCACCAACCTGACACAAAGACGGCAAACTTTAATGGCCATATATTGACATGGTGAAAACTATCAACAAGGAACCTACCTGCTTTTTAATCTTATCAATCATCCCATCAATAAACTAACAACTAAATATTTGTTATTGCCCAGTGCTGGCTAGGGATGATGGACAGTGCTGAAAAAGTGATAGTTATCCATTCCTTCAGGTTGCTTAAATTGTAGTTGGAAAATAAACCCAGTGTCACCTCAGTGTTACTAACCCTCTCTTTCCTCCCGGTCAAACCCCTTTAGTGGGGGTAGTTACTCCTCAACTACCTTTTCAATGATCCTATTAATACTCTATACCTCACTTTGTCTTATTATTTTTTAATTAGGTGTCATTTTTACCTGGAAAATATTCCAGACAGACAGATATGATACATGTCCAATTCTTTCTGTCGGGAGGTTCATTAAGAATACAAGAAACTGAAAATAAGGCAATAGGTTGCGACAACTTTCACAGTGCAAAAACAAGGCACTCGGTAATGATTTAGAGAATATTTCTGTGTCCTGAGTCTGAAGCTTGAAAGTGCAGGAATATGGGGCTGGATAGACGGCTCAGCGGTTAAGAACACTAGCTGTTCTTGAGGAAGACCTGAGTTTGATTCCCAACACCCACATGACAGCTAACAACCATCTGTAACTCCAGTTCCAGGGGATCCAACACTCTTCTGACCACCATGGACATTGCACAATATGGGTTCAATAATACACATGCAGATAATATGCTAATACACATAAAAAATAATAAATAAAATATTTTAATAGTGCATGAATATTTGCACCATTTCCACCCTTCCAACTCCTTCCATGGCCTCTTATCACCCTCTAAAATTTATGACCTCCTTTGTTTTATATATAAAACTAACAATAATGTACACCTGTATATAAATAACATGTCACACACACACACACACACACACACACACACACAAAACTAATGAGCCCAGTTAGTGTTCCCTTATTTGCATGTGTTTAAAACTGTCCATTTAGAATTGGAATCTTCTTCCTGAGAAATACTAGTAGTCATGCATTAAATTCTCAAGCAAAAATTTTAAGTTAAATAATTTCAAATAATATCTGTTGCAAAATGTTCTGGAAAGACTATGTAATAATTCATTTGATGCATTTGATTCTGTTCCTGACATGTTGTAAGAATTCAATAAACGTGACCAACTATTTTTTTTGTAAAAGTATTTGAAGAGGTTAAGAATAAACATTTCAGAAGTTATGGATTTTCACTCTCTCACTCTGAGAGGAAAGCAGGTAGGTTCATGTGACCCTGACCTAAGGGAATGTTTTGGAAACTGTCTTCAACTCGGTACCCAGTACTTGGTGGAAAGTCTCATAGAGGCCACTCAGTTGTGGCTACTCCATTTGCCATGATAATGGAGCCAGGAGATGCAATGTCTCTGAGACGGGCCATAGCACACACATTTTCCACTGGTTATGGCTTCCTGAGCCAGGAAAAATTGTTGAGATGGAATTTATCTGCAAGGACCCTGACCTAGGGTAGTCTCTTAGCTAGAAAGATCTTAGCAACTAGATCTTATAGAAAGTAAATTGGGTGGGAGTATCATCTGTGTCAGGGACCCCTAGAAGTTTCTTTCAAAATACCTGAGGAAGGAGCTTTTTGCACTGATCAAGTCCAGTGCATGCAAAAGTCAAGGCATGGCAATACCCACAGAAGGAAACCTTCCTTACCTTCCTCTGCACAGTTCAGGATTAAGAAACTGAACATCAAAGAAGGTAGCGGGCAGGAGGAAGGAAGAAACACAAATGAGAAAGAACAGTTGCCCTTCTCCACAACCAGTTTCTATGTACTGGCAAACACATGAAGCAGCTAGCCTTGATCAGTCTCTTCAAATGGAGATTTTCCTTTGACTTTTGGGGATTAGACCAACATCTCATCCCTAAAACAGTAAGACTTAATTTCACAGTTTGCATAACTTACTAAGAGAAATTATGGAAGATCGTGTGAGTCTTTCTTGACTAGATGTTAATTTTCCAAAATATGACATGTTTTGATGGGCCTGGCTTATGTTTCATCTTTTCCAATGTAACATAAGCCCCCTGAGAGAAAGGATCCAATGTCTGTTATTCATCCTTGGTTCTTCTGAGCCTAGAAAAGAATCTAAGTATCTTGTGAGTGCTTAACAAATACTCGTGGAATGCATATATAAATCAGTGTCTGCTGAAAGAAAATCTGAGGTTATCCTTCATGACTTTTTCTTGAGAAAAATTTCTTGCATGAAATTAAAATAATTAAATAAAATTTATAAAACAGGACTATGCAAAGCTTTTAAATAATCCCAGCACAGAGAAAGTCTAGGAGCAGTGCTTCTCTGGATCTAGGCATAATGTATACTGGCTTCAGCAGAGAAAGCTCAGACATCCCATTTCATCTCCCTTCGTCTAAATCTCCAGCTGCCTAACAACATCAGCCTGTGTTACTAATTACTACCACTACGGCTTTTCTTCCTCCTTTGCGTTTTCTCGTCTGATAGTCTTGCTAATAAAACTGTCAATTTTCTTTTACTTCAATAAAAGGTCATTGTGACAACAACCCTTCTGCCTACTAAGAGCAAGAGCCTGTATTAATATTTTAAATGTACACAGTGATATTTCCAAAAGGTCAAATTTTTTAAAAGACATAAAATGTCAGTCCTAATTCTTTCCACTCTCTTTCTATGGCCCCCATCACCACCACATTGCCATTCAGCCTCAGATTTTGTAGTTATTATAAATTGTGTTCAGTCAGGGGGATGTCAAATAGGACATAGGAGTGCATGTCCCCATGTTCATTTTTCTGTGAGGACTAAATGTTCAAATAGGACTCTTAAGGGAATGCTTTCTGACAGAGCTTAAACTGTATTCGTTATGTGTGACATGTAAGGAATTAGCCTCAAATTTAGGGGCTTAAGACATCTAGCACTCTGTGAGTCATAAATATGGATGTGACTAGTGTATTTTCAGACTCTGAGACTCTCATAGACTCTGGTCCAAAGGTTTTCAGGGGTTTCTGTCATTTCAAGGCCTAACAGAAAGGTGATATCCTCCCAAGTCCACCCACATGGCTGTTGGCAGGACTCAGTTCTTTACAGGCCATCATGGTACAAGCTGGATTTCAAGCACAGACCTTCAGGTTCTTACCACCTGGGCCTCTCTGTAAGGCATCTCACAGTCTGGAAGCCTCCATTCATAGTAAGTAAGCTGGAGTGCAAGAAAAATGAACTTGATAGAAGTCTGAATTCTGTAGGTTAATCAAAGAAGTGATGTCCGTGACTTTGTCATAGGCTCTTGGATGGAAGTTAGACATTGTATGCAGTCTGCATTCGAAGGCAGAGGACAGCATCAAGGGATAGGTGCCAAAAGGTAGAACTCAGCCCTAGAGGCTGTCTGCCATAATACTGAGCATAGCTTTTCCCCAAACACTTAGAAGAGAAGGAGCAGAAGAAAGAGGAAGAGAAGGAGGAAGAGGAAGAGAGGGAGGAGGAGGATCTAAGGAAGAAGAAGAAAATGCTGATTGTTCACTATCACAGACACAATACTAGGGTTTGTTTATGAAATGTCTCATGATTTTAGAAAAATATCTACAAAGACTCTGTTACAGCAGAACTCAATCTTAGATGAAGAATATTGGCAACTGATTACTACTGGGAGAGGAAGAACTCATCTTCCTAAAACAAGGGACTCTAGATAAGCTGACTAAACCTCAGTAGATTAACTTGCACTGATGAACGTCTGGGACACTAACTTGACACAATAGCCCTTAAAACAAGTGACAGAATGTATGAATGCCTGTGGGGGGATGGGCACCAGTGGAGAAGGGAGTATAAAGATGATTAATATTGATGGAGATGTTCTGTATGAAACACATAAAAATTCAACAAATATCTTTGAATTAAAAACTAATTTTATGGGGAAAAAAAGCTTATGTTACACTTGGTCTCCAGCTGGTAGCACTATGTTGAGAAGTTGTAGAAGATTTAGAAGGCAGGGCCTAGCTGAACAAAGTAGGTCGCTAAAAGTTCCCAGGGAGTATCTTGTTCCTGGCCTATGCTCTTAATTGTGTGTCTGTCCTGAAGACGCTTCTCCACCACAAATTCCCACTGCCATGACCATGATGTTTTAGCCAAGCCCGTGAAGCCAAGTAACTATGCACAGAATCTCTAACTGTGAGGCAAAATAAATCTTTCCCCTTTAAATTGTTCATTGTTAGACATTTAATGACAGTTATTAGAAAACTAAGCTTATTTATATGGTTCAAGAACTGAACCGCCCTAGCTTATGCATAGACTTTTTTTTTTCCTTATGCTTGGAGCTAGAGGAATAATGAGTCAGATTTCAGCATTACTATCAAGGAGCTACTGAGTGACTCTAGGGGACAAAGATATAAAGGCCTTGATACAGGGCAGAATGTGAATTATGGGCATCAAGAAAGGATCTGCATGTTCAGTTTGCGTAAAACGGACAAAGCAGGGTTTCTGACCATGGACAACTCATAAGGATATACTCTGCTCCCAGCAGGAACAGGACTTGAAATACTTAATGCTGTGTTATTGTGACTAATGCCAGCAGGTGACCTACAAAACATGTTTCCTCAGCAGTTTGAATTCTCTGGACTAATAATTTTATATAATTTAGGGCACAACAAAATCTTTAGGAGTCTAATAAAAGCTGAGTTACTTCTCACACAAATTAAGACACCCAGAACATTATTACAATTGTAGAGATTCCCCTTATCTCCCGAGGTCCAGGTCAATGAGCCTCCACTTAAAAATTCTTTTTTCAACATTACAATATGTCAAAAAATTGCTTTGGATTAAAACTCAAAATAGCAATGAGAATGACTTATTAATAAGCTTGTCTATCCTTTCCATGTACCCTGAGCAGAAAACTTAGAAAATCCTATCTAGACAAAAAGGCAGTGTCAGAATATTCCAGAAGAAATTCTTGTTCATTTTATCTTTTCTGTGATGCAAAATGCGACTGGTTACCCACTGTGGAGTCAGCAGAGATCAGAAAGGGGAATGAAACTCTAGTTTAGTACTAACAAAGGCAAGCATTTTAAGAATAACTAGCTCTACTGCACACTTTTTCTTTCTAAAAATGAAAGGGGAAAATATTATTCCTTAATTCATTTTAGGAAGCTAGTAATACCCTGATAGGAAAACAAAGACAATGGGAGCACTTAATGAAAATCCTATATGAGAAATGGTTGCTCCTTAACATATTTATCCTAAAATAGAAAGTAAAAAAAAAAAAAGGAGCTTCAGAAGAAACATAGAAATGGCCAGTTATTTCATCAAACAACGTTGCAGGGCGCTCTTGCACAAGCCCATTATTAGTTTTCAATCTCATACTTTCCTCAGTATCACCATTTCTATCCAGAGGCAAAAGTGGGTCATTTAGCTCTGCTGGGTCAAATTTATTTCAGTTTCTGCTTATACTTGAGTGTCCAACATCCTTATACGACGAAAATGGCAGAGTAATTAGTTTATGGTTTTGAACACATTTGAGGATAAGTTATTTGAAAATAAGCTATAAATGGCATAACCATCTATAGTCAGCACGGAGGAAACATAAAGGCAGATTGGCAGCACAAGGCCTGGAACAAAGAATCCATGCTGTCGGTAATCTTATAACTTCAATAAACTCTGCTCTTCTTCAATCTTGTTTTTTTTTTGTGTGTGTGTAAAGCCTAATCTTCTCACTTTAATTATATGGAGAACTGCTTTGGAGATTAGTAGAAAAGGCCTCTGGATATAACTGTGAGAGTGTTTCCATCAAAGATTAACAAAGAGGGGAAGGCCTTTGGTAATATAGGCAGCCCGATTCCATAGTCAGAGGCACAGATGAAAGAAAAGGGAAAGAAAGTGGAGAAAGAACCCTTTCTCTCCCTGCCTGTCTCCTGAGCACTCTATGTGAGCAGCTCTGCTCCACAACTGCATCACGATGGACAAACCCATGAGATGAAAAGCACTTCTCCATAGAGTTGTTTATGTCAGGTATTGGATTATAGTAAAAAAGAGTCTGACACACTTTGGATTGGCTTTATATCTTTATTTCCTGTTATGAGAGTTCTTGTTTTAAGATCATTTGAAAAGAAATAAATAAAAATAATTTTGAAAGTTTAAAGCACATAATCATTAAAATAGAGAGAAATTAAAACACCAAAAATGGCTCTCCTGTCTAAAACATGCCTGTTGCAGACCATGCCAGAATCTCTACCTTTCTCTAGTTACTGTCTAAAGTCTCTCAGCTGTGAATCTCAACAAAACCTTTAAAAAGTGATTTTTTAGAAAAAGCCTTTCAGCTAACTGCCTTCTGCAGTGATACGTGGAGTATTTAATTCCTCTGGCTTAGGCTCGCTCACTTTACAAGGAGGTTGAGTGACTAAATGTCTGTTTCTAGTTGGTTCCTGAAGCAGAACATGGTCAGCTCCCAGTAGGTGATCAATTTAACGCCTGGGCACAGTAAAATGGACACTGAGGAACTGCACTGAAGTGCCAAAGAAGAGAAAGAAAACATGGAGAAAACTTAGAAGGAGAGTTTGCTTTCGCTCATTTCTGAAGAATAATTTAAAACCGCTTTCATGAGCATTGTTCACCCAATACGACATTCAGAGCTTGTCCTGTTGGCACCTGTGTTACCACACTCTCATGAACAAGATCACCAATGATTAGTCCAGCAGAGCAATGCCAGGGGTCTGATATGAAATTTGCAGAAATAGTATGGAATGGCATTCAGAAAAACTAGTCTGGACTTATCATGAGAGATGCAACTAAAAGCACCTGGCAATAGAAATTAAGAAAGTGGAATGTAGAGATACTGCTTCTTTTATTTATTTTTCCTTTGCGTTTGGAACAGCTGGAGACATATCTAAGAAAGCATGTTTCTGTTCTACTTAGAAGAGTCATCAATATGATCATCAACCTGGAGATTCAGAAATGGCAGAGTGGCTGCTAAGAGTTTGCAAAAGAATGACAGGGAAACTTTGAAGATTTTATCCAGATGAGTGACATGGTGTCAGAAAATGACCCTAAATGGCGAAGCAACAGAATGATGACATTTCAAAAACAGAGCAATATCATCTTACCGTAACACCTCTCTGCTTCCTTCCCATCGTATCTTCCTTGAGCACCAACCCTCCCCTGGAGACCCAGAAAAGATCACCTGTTCTCAGTATTGACACTACTTCTTTTCACCCGTACTTCATCCACACCGAACAAACTCGTCATCTGTTCCACACAGCAGCCTTTTCAGAAGCGGGAAAGAGCTCTCACATTCTTTCTGTTTCCTTCCTCACATCTGTACAAGAATATAAAACATAGACATTATAACTCTGAGTACATAAAAGTAATGTCAGTAAGAAAGAAAGAGGTGTATTAAAATAGAATGGAGAGGATATGGATGAGTTTTCTCCCTTTTCTCTCCTTTCCAAGTGGTTTCCAAGTTTATGAAATTGCTACAGTAATGGGAAAATGAAGGTGTGAAATCTGAAAAGCCAATGTTTCCTTTTTTTTTTTGTAAAAACTCTACATGAAAAGAGGAGCAAATAGATTTACTGAATTTGAGCATCAGAAAAGATCATTTAACAACCCTCCCTTTCTCAGTTACATGGTAAACTGAGGTCAAGACAGGTGGTGAATAGCACAAGGCCACTTTGCTAGGCATGAGAATCAGAGTTAAAAGCAAGGCTAACATAACATTCCAGTTAAGGGCTAGTTTTATCATACAAGGTCACCCAGATCCACAGAAAATCACGCAACAGCGTTGCAGTTTCTCTGGTTTCCTTAGAGCTCGCTGCTGCTATTCCACATGAGATAGCCCATCTGGTTTCTTTCTTTGATAACAAGACTTCAGTTTTTCCAGTGTTTGTTTTTGACTTCACTATGATAATTAAGACAAAAAAATATGGAAAGATGCTTTTCAGCATTTCTCCTTTGCCTTGAGTAAATTGGTAAAATGCCGAAGGGGTTTCACATGTGTGTGCTTCTTGGAAAGTCATCAGCAAGCATTCCAATGAAGAGATATGGAAACAATCACTGTGAGTCTGGAAGTGAAAGGACAACGCTGGACATTTTACAAAGATGGACTCCATCTGTCTGTCTGCATTTGACTGACATAGATGCTATTTTGAAGCCAATGTTTTTAAAAAGTCAAATAATAATGAAGTTATTTGCATTTCACCCCTATTTGCTCTGACTCAGGAACCAACCTCACTCAGAGTGCTAACCTTGCATACACCCCTCAAGGAAACAGGGAAACACAATAGCCTACTCTAGAAGCTGTGAACAGAGTGGGGCTGCCAGCCCCCTGGCTGGGGATGCCTTGAGGAGCACATTGCAGGCTACTTCCCAGACTTTCCCAGCAGAATCCAGCTCTAAAGGCAACATGATAACTGTTCAGTGGCACACCCTTTCCTTCCCTGGCTGACTTCCTCTGGCTTCCATTGCAGGACTTCCTGGAATCACTTCCCAGATAAGCTACTGACTAATACACCTTTGTTTTAGGTCTCTGACAAGCCCCTCAAATGCATACCCACACCTAGGACCTGAAGACATGTTATCATATATGTCAGGGAGAGGTCATGCAGAAGTTAATTGGGAAATAAATGTCTCAGTTCTCTTCATCTGCCTGGGCAACATCCAGCTGTGATTGAAGCTCCCCTAGAATTTGACTGACAGAAGCAACTTACAGGGCAAATTTAACTTCTTTCTTATCTCACTTCTGCATTCCTCTTACAAGTGCGTCCTCCCCACTCTATAAAGAAATAGAGCTATTTACTAACAGACTGAAGGTAGATATAGCTTATCAAAATAGTCCGTTTAAGAAAATCACAATAATAAATAAAGCCTCAAGCCATCTTAGGTGAACTAGTGACAGAACGTCTTGTTCTCCCTTTTCAGGTTATGTCATTTTACGGTGATTCCTAAACTTTCCTCTGAAATTTTCCATTAAACATCTGGGTTTAAGAGAGAAGTGAGCCAGTTTTGCCATTAAAAGTCACTTTACTAAATCAGTTCACATACATTACTAAAAGCTCCCAAACCTTTCTAGATAAGGAAGAAAAATTAACCCATGAGAATCCCTAAATGTGCTGCCTTTGTCACTCTTACAGTGCTTTGGAAATTATCTCATTGAGGGCAGAGTTTAGGAATTTGAATACAATTTCATTAAAGACTGAGAAAGAGGTTATGTACTGCTGACTTAAAATACACGTTCCGTGGATGGTATTCTAAAACCCTTCCACCTCTATGCACGATGTTGAACAATCAGATCAGCAGCTGGCAGATTGTTGGAAGACATGAAGGGTCTTGGAGGTAGGCTTAGAGCAGCAGAGTGGCCACCAGCCATGGAGGGACTGAGAACTCATAAGTGGGATTTACGAGTCTCAGAGAAGCATTTGTGTGTAACAAGTAGTTTGATTGTCCTGGTGCCCAACTCAACAGCAAGGCATGAGTAACCAGATCTTGACTCCATCCATGGCACTAGCCTCCAGCAGGGTTTTCCATTCTGTTCCTGGTTGCTGTCATAGAGCAAGAACTGGAACGTGCCGATGGATGGCAGATGCTGAGTGATAAAAGCCAGTTCCCTTACCTCATACTGCAAGTTAAGCTCCAGAGAACTCATGAGACTTCTCACGCATGCCTTTGTTTAGCTTTTAAACAAGCTTCTCTGTCCTCCCCTATGTCCTAACCAGAGCAAGCACTCCAACCCTGGCCTCACAATCCAATTCTCAAAAATCAGATCTAACCAATTTTCTAACTCACAGTGATTTTTAGTACTGGATCCACAGATTCCATTTGTGCTGCCCCGCCCCTTAAGAGGCTCCATTGGCATCTGCCCCACACTGGTCTGTCTTACTCATGTTTTAATGTTCCCTTTATGATCCAGAACTGGGGCACTTATAATTCCAGAGGACATCTTCAGGTCACAGAGTTTAGTTTCGAAATATTACCAGGTCTATTGCTTTAGCTATTTCTGTTCTGAACTGTTACTGCCAAGTTCTATGAGAGAGTGAAACTTTTCATAGTGTGATGTTTGTGCAAAGCAAATGGAACTTCCTGTATCTCAACAAATGGTCAAGCATCCTTCATAGTTGTGCAATCACTTCAACCAATGGTGACAACAATTATATATAGAATGTAGACCTCTGACATGGGTAGTTTCTGCTCATTTCAAGTCTGATAGAAATAATTTAAGGTAAGAATCACTAACCTCAATCTGAGGTAGGGATTAATGAGCTTACTAAGCATCCTACTGGAACTCTGTGTGGTAGGGAAGGGTGTGGCTATGGGCTCTGGTCTGTCTAATGTTGAGCATTGGTTCAAGGATCAATGCTGATAGTATCTGCCATAGGGAAGAATGGGGTGAATTTCTTGGCTTTGATGAGAAAAAGGCAGAACAGAGGTTATTTTGATTCCTATTAGCAAGTACCAAAGGGCCCCCGCTGAAGCAGCCTGGAACACAGCCTGGTGATTTTCTGCCCTGCTGAGCCTAGTCTATCACCAGCATTCATTAAAGCACATTATTTCTTCTTGTGGTTCCAACTGTCAGTCCTCCCATTATATGTTTTTCAAGAATCTACAAAGAACACTCGCAGCAAAGTGTTTATGGAAAATGTAGACTTTACTAAAGCATGCATTTTGGCAACTACTTGTATAGGAAACAGTGTACTACCTTTCTCTAGCTCTGAAGTCTTCTTCTGTAACAGCCTTCATACTCATGTCCCAGCTAGCCACTATCCCTTCTTCCTACACAATTACTGAAGTTCTTTCATTCTCTCATTATGTGAATGTGGAGGCCAGCATGAAGCTAACTTCTGTGCAGCAGACAAGTATCAAAGGCATTTTTCTAAAGAACTAGCCTTTCCCAACAAATGAATTTCTTGAGTCTGCTGCTAAGATGATAAGCACTTTTTCTTATGTAGCAAATATAAATTGAAGAAGAGCTGTCAGTATTGGATAGAAAGATCAGTCATCTGTACCATGGTAGCAGCCCCAGGAAATGCATATGGGGAAACTATGTGGTTTCTTGAAGCAAAAAAAGGACCTGCTGTCTTTTGAAGAGCTTCATATACTAAAAATTATAAAGAAATTTCAAAATTGTAAATCAAAAGTTGTGGCCATTTTATTATGCTTATATTGGGAAAAAAATAAACAATCTGATCATATATATTATATAAATGCCCAGCAATACAATTATACTTATATAGTAGTTGTAAAATTTAGTTTTAGTTCAAAAATATTTGACTGAGGGTACATCTCAGTGTTAGAGAATTTTTCTTGCATGTGCAAGTCCTCAATTTCATCCCCATTACAAAAAGTAATTTTCATGTATATACTTTAAGAAGTATATCTCTACTATTGGTAGGTTTCAATATGGTTTTCTTCAAAAGCCTTTAAGTGTTAGCTGTCCCTGCCCATACTCCTTCTCTGCCCTGCCCTCACATTCCCCACCCTAATTAACCTTCCTACTCTGCTTTTCCCTTTCTCTCTTTGTATCACTGCATTCTATCTTCTCTTCTATGCTGAAGGCACCTCATATGTGAGGTTTTGAAAAAACAAGGAGAAATCAAGCTGGTACTGGCTTCAAAGCTCCGTCTCTACTGGCTAACTTTTACAGTGCTGGGTGGTGCTGTGCATGCTACTGGAAGAAAAGATAAATCATGAGCTTTACCCAGCTGTGAATCCTGACTACTTCAACAACATATCCTGGCAAGCAAGATATGATTTCCGGTTCAACAGTGGCATGAATGTTATGGGAGTAACCAGTCACTTTCTAAGTGAACTTAAAGTCCATTCCATAAAATGGAGATCATAACTGATATTGATATCAGGCCTAGGAATATGTGGATAGACAGACCACATGCCATAAGGAAGAGAGTGATACTATATTTCCCAGCATATACATGCAGAAGTGGGTAAAAGACTTCAGCCCTACCTGAGGAACTATTGGCAATCAATGGCTCATGGGAAGGGGAGAGTTAGTATCTTTTAAGGATGTGACTCAGGTTAACCAGGCTCTAGCAGATTGATCCACACTGAAGGACATTTGGGGACAGAAATTAGGTAGGATTGTATTTAGGGTGAAAATAGAGGCGGAATCTAAATACCATAATAATATATGAAATTTGCAAAAACTCAATAAAAAGGAAAATGTTGTGAGGTCTAAATCATAAATTCTAGTCTACACAGTACAGTACATAGGTTTCTTTTGTCTGCATATCTCCCTGATTACATATAATTTCACTCATAGACAAGTACCAAATTTTTAGGATAACCCTTCAAGGTGAATCTCTCTCCCACCTGCAGTAGTCACTAAATAAATAACAGCTTAAGTCGCTGTTATTCCTGTTTGAATAAAAATATCCCTAAAATATGTATCAATTAGTACATATATATACAGAGTGCATTATATAAAGACATTTTGCATACACAGAGTGTATGTATATAATATCTATCTATCTCTCTCTCTCTCTCTCTCTCTCTCTCTCTCTATATATATATATATATATATATATATATCTGTATATAAATACAGGGAGCAAGAATGAGAGGAAAAGAGAGACGAATAAGGAAAATGAACAACCTGGCTGAATAAGAAGAGAGACATATTTAAACAGATCAGTTGCTTGCAGGAATGTCCCTATGCAATGAATCAGTCTGTTCCATTATTACTTTATTTAATTGTGTAAACAAAGAGGTACTAAAACTCTCTGGTAAGTGGAATGTCTTGCTGTGTGTACTACTTGTGTTCACAGAACTGAATCAATTTTGAATTAAGAAAATCCTCTACAGTGTATGACCCAAATTGTATCTGTAGTTGATGTGACTACATAAAATATTTAGGCACTTGAAGAAAAGGTGCTATAGAAAAAATAAAGCAATGGTAAACTTAAGCCACTCCAATCCTGCTCCACTTAAAAGGAACTAGAATACACTGCGGTTTATAGAACCAAGGGATATCAATGTCTTGTAATGAGATCCTAAGGCAGTTGGGTATGCTTCTTCACCATTGTCTTGGAAATGGCAAAGCGTTTTAGGTGGATTTCAATACTAATGGACACCAGTTCCTTTCTTTCCTGTGTCAGTATGCTTCAGTTCAACATATGGAATCCAATTCTCTTTCCCTTAAAATTGAGTTGAACTTTTTGATCAACACAATGCGGCACAAGTGACAGTCCAGAATTTTGAGGCTAGGTCTCTTGAGGATTCCTCTGGGTCTCTTGTCTGCTTATAATAGAATTCCAACTCCAACCCCATGAGCAGCCCAGGCCAAAAATCGGTTTTTGTAGTCTGTAGTCCCAAGTGTGCTTCCAGACATGGTCAGCCATGTGAGTGAGCTCATCAAGGATATTAAGCCCAAATCAGCTGCCTGGGGTCTTTTCACTCACCCAGATAGAAATCGTGGGTATGCAAGAAGCTCTTCCCCAGCTGGTCCTTTACAGCATTTGTATCTCTCAGAGTCTGATAGCAGCAGCAGCAATGGGTGACACCCTATAGTGCTACAGACCCTTCAGGCTTTATGAATCTGGATCCTTAGCTCTGGAAGTGTTTTAGCTCTTATGTACACTTTGGAACTAGGGATTCCAAAGCTTTTGGATGCAGCTTCCAGGTGGGTCTAGGTATCGGGATTCACAACACTATCCAGTGTTATAGTTCTTGTGTAGGCTTGGAAGTCTACGTTCTTTAGTCCTTAACACCAGAGTTACAATTCTTGGCCTGGAGTACATAAAACCCTTGACTATAAAGAACTTCATAGCTCTTTGGAACTCTTCCAGAGTCAGGACATAAAGTTTAACCTCTCTGGCTCTTTACAAATGTCTCTCCTTCTTCAGCTCCAACTCTCCATCCTCCCTTGCCATCTCTCTTCTTCCACCAGCCTTCTTTCTGCCCTGGCTGCTTTTAACCATAGGTTGCTGCTGCTGCTTCAGCTGTCAAGGAGCCTGCTACCCTACGGCCTTTACAGCTTGTCCTGCTGGCTGCTCAGCTGCCCCTGACACTGCTAGCCTTGTTACTGCTGTCTTTGTTGCTTATTTCTTGATATTTTACTACCTCAGCCTGCGCTATTGAAAGAGAGTGAGGAAAAGTCACTCAAGAGAAGCCTTTTAATTGGATCCCATGTTACATCACCAAGGTAAGTTATCTCTGATCCAACTCCCAAGTTGGTTGAAGAGTCAGCTTATCTAGCCATAGAATAAGTGTTTGGACAAATCATGGCTCAACTCACGTACAAATAGAGGTTTGTGTTTGCACGAAATCATAACACTGACTCTTTTAAAAAAATTATCGTTTTATGTGTATGCCTGTATATAAGTAGACCTGAGTCATGCAATGCCTGTGGGGATCAGAAGAGGCTGTTAGATCCCCTGGAACCGGAGTTACAGATGGTTGTTCACCACCGTGTGGGTGCTGGAATTCGAATACAGTCTCTGCAAAAGAAGTCAGTGCTCTTAACTGCTGAGGCCAGCTCTCCAGTCTCCATTGTACTGAGTGTTTAGCATCAGTCACTATGGTCAGTTTTAGTGCTATGTCTCCAGGGCAATTGCTTTTCCTTTGGCCTCAGGAGAAATGGTGCAGGGTCCTCTAAAGTTCACCAAGGCTTGTGACAGTCAAAAGTCTGTTTAACTGTCCTGCATAGACTGAAACATTCCTGGCTGACACTGCAATGACAGGAGTCAGCATAATGAGCTGAGATCACTGTGTAGTTTTCTCAAGGAGTTTGTTGAGTGTTCAAAACACTGGCGTACAGGCAGTCCGCCTATTTGTGTTTTATTTACTTACATAATAATGCTATTTTTGGATTAGGTTAACAGACATCAGCTAACCCTATATTTTAGGATTTGCTAATCACATTTAGAATTAAAATACACATTGTAAACATTATATGCTTATTTTGATTTTTAAAATTTTTTTGTCATCTTTTAGAATCATGGAAAGTATTTTTAACCCTGTGTTACAAAAAGTCTCTTTGTGTGACCTTGGTTCATGAGCATAGTTTGGAAACCCCTGATTAAGCAAATAACACATAAAAGATCTTCTACACAGAATATACAGTGGTATGAGAAACTGATGGTATTTCATGAACAAGATAAATATTTGTCAAATATAATTTTTTTCAATGCTCAGTTAAAAACATCTAAGCAAGTTTCTTTATTTCAAGACTTCCTGGGGTTTTACAATGTAGTCCAAGAAGGAGGGTTATCCAACATTTCCTAAATCATTTTTTTTACATTTGGATGTATCACAAGATAATTTTAAGGGGCTAGGGCTCTTTGGCATGAGGAACTTTTAGACATAAGCATTCATGCTCACAAAATACAATCTGAGTTCTAACGGAGTTACTGAGGACTTTGTGTGAACAATTAAGAAGGGTAAAATGGCCGTTTTCTCCAAGTCTAGTGAGTAAAGGGCTCTGCTTGGTATGGTCTTGCTGTGTGTGAGGTGTTTTTATTCTCAGCTAAGTTGCTGGAATCATTGTGGATGTTGTGCTTTATGCATCCTGCAGCAAAGCCTATCTCTTCACAGAAAAGGCTCTGAGGTGCCTGCTAATTTCTTATGGGTGATGGGTTGATGCTTAGATCATACTAAAATGGCATCCTCCACACCAAAAGTTCACCAGCTGTCAACCTGGAAAATTATCTCTCTGACCAGAAAGTTCCTTTAAAAAAGTCATAGTTTTCTTTCATTTCAATATCTCTAACAAATTTAAAATAGAATTGAAGAAAGAGAAGAAGGAAGAAGAAGAAGAAGAAGAAGAAGAAGAAGAAGAAGAAGGAGGAGGAGGAGGAGGAGGAGGAGGAGGAGGAGGAGGAGGAGGAGGAGGAGGAGGAGGAGGAGGAGGAGGAGGAGGAGGGTGTTTTTCAGCTTGATGTGATAGGTCCAATTATAAACTAGGAGCTAAACTAATTGACTAAGATAAGAAATCTTGGTGACATTGGCTTTTCTTACCCATGAAACTTCTTAACTCTTTTTCATTAGGGTTACTGTTTTTCATTAGGGTTACTACTGTTATGTTAGTTACCAACAGCTCTTTGTTCTTCACAGGCCTTCATCTTGTCATTTGGGTTACAGGAAGAAGAATAGTAAGAACAGAAGTCCATGTGGTAATTCTCTTATGCACTAATGATGTGACTCTGGGAAAGCCTTTTAACTTCATGGAACTTGTTAGTTCTCTGTGAAACTGAAGGGTAAAATGAAATGACATGGTGTAAGTAGTAATTCTCCCCTACACAGACACAGGAGGTGATTAAAAATGATTTATTCTTCCTGCTTTCTGCTTCTCCTTTCCTGTTGTCTAATGAGCTCTCTGTTCCAGGCCCGTGGAGCACAGCACATTTTGAGTAGCACAAAAGATCAACAATATGGATATGAGCCATAATCTGAAATGTTATGCAGAGGTCACCTTGGCAATGGAAGGTGAGTTTTCTATATTTACAAGAATAGACAGAAGCTTTGTGAAGAAGCCCCAAAATGTATAATTCCCCAAGGATAAGAGACTGAATTTTAGAAGTGTAAGTAGTGAGAAGAGTGGTCTCTGCCAAGGTCCTTTCTCTGGGATGACAATATTCTTTCAGCTACAAAGCATCTTAAAAGCTTTCTACAGTCTTTGAAAACCTTCTCTGTCTTTTCCTGTCACTCAAGTCTTCCTTCCAATTTCCACTATTGGAAGGCAGTGGCACATTTGCAGTCAAGACACTCTCTGAAACTTGTTTTAGCAACTCTATAGTACATGTTTTGAATTTACAATTTTTACATTTCTAACTCTATAAAAGCTCAATCAAGAAAATGTAGAGAACTGTCAACAATGCTTCTAAGAATATGATTTCCGTAGTTAATTGATTCTCAGTGGCCATGGCTAAGCAAAATTTGCCCAGAACCCATTCCAAAAGAGATAGTGAATCAAAGCAACACATTTGCATAGGAGGCAAAGGGTTTCAAAGAACTGCCTTGCCAAAAAGCATCAAAAACAGATCATTCCCTGAGACTTTTACTAAATTTTAAAGAGAAAATCATTCTGTTTATTGCTTTGAATTTGTCTAAAACACGGAGAATGATTTAAATTCTCCCTACCTTTGGAAATAGTGTAACATTGTTGTTACAGAACCTAAGACTCCAGATCAATCCTATCTTAAGAAATGGTATAGAAATCACATTATTTAGCAAGCAAAATGCAGTAGTAAATTAAAAACTAACACAGTACCAATATAGTATTCAAAACTCAAGAAGGTACTAATATTAGTAAATTTATCAATGTAACTTATACCATAAAAGAACATTCATCATCTTATAAAGATATTGGATCAAAAGCTCACCACATTGAGAAAAAAACCTAAAAAGTAGGAATAAAAGCATGTTCTTAAATACAAATGATTATACCCCAAAATCAGCACTAGGTTTATTGGGGAAACATTAAAAAGCATTCTTATGAATGTAAATAATAAAAAAATGAAAACTTTTATTACTATTGTTGCATAAAAGAGTTCTAGAAATATCAACTACTACAATTAAACAGAATGCAGCAAATATGTACTTAAAAAAATAAGAAATAATATATCCACATGTAGATGTTAATACGAAAAGCCAAAAAGACTAATAACTACCACAACAAATTGAGATGTTCAAAAACTATCTGGACACAAAAGTAATGGACAAAATGGACAGCATGCACAAGACTCATGCAAACTCAAACCAGACAAAAACCCAGCACAGACTGGGGAAACAGGCAAGAAGCCCCAACGTTAGCTGAGGAACTATTGGTAGCTGATCATTGGAAGAGAGAGAGTTGTTCTTCCTTAAGGGAGGCTCCAGTGGATGGACTCACACTGAGTGACAACTGAGGACACAAACTTGACTCAATCGGACTTAATATATTTGAAAGAATCCATGAAATCCGGTAGGAATATGAGGAATGCAGATGGGGACGGTATCTAAATATCATTAAGATGTATGAAATGTGTAAAATTTCAGTAAATATATATATATGTATATATATACACATATATATATATACATATATATATGAGTGCCCTTCATACACTCACATCACAAGAAGATATAATGGAGGGGCTGGATAGATGACTAAGCAGTTATGAGCACAGTGTTCTTGCAGAGAACGTGGGTTTATTTCCCAGCACCCACATGGTGGCCAACAAACATCTGTAACTCCAGGTCTAGGGGATCTGATGCCCTCTTTCTGACCTCTGTAGGCACTGCATGCCATGGATGCACTTACATACCCGCAAAATACCCATACCCATAAAATAAAATAACAAACAAAAGGTTTTTTGAAAGAAGATAGAAAGGAATCAGAGACATATAAAGTAACAAATATAAAAAACATAAATAAATTTAATTTAAAAATTTGCATAATTTATTAGAAAAACAATGTTCACAAAGAAGATAAAAATGTAAAAAGATGGGATTAGAGAGATGTCTACATGGTTAAAAGCACAAGCTGCTCTGGCAGATAACCTAGGATCAGTTTCCAGCATCCATATGACAGTTAACAACTGTCTGTTATTCCAGTTCCAGGAGAGCCAATGACCTCTTCTGGCTTCCACAGGTAGTGCCTGCACAGGTGCACTTGCACACATACAAGCAAAACATTCATAAAATAAAAATAAATAAGTAAATATGAAACAATATCTTAGCCCCAAAGCGATATTAAGTGGCAGTGGATTAGCTGTAAATTGAAGCTCACAAATGATGATTCAGAACTACACGCATCCTCACTGAACTTCATACAGTAAAACACTCAAGCAAAATAACCTTGAATACTAAGTGGAAACAAGAAGGAGGAAGGACAAGGCCAATCAATTATAAGAGCTCACTATACAGCCATGGTAATTTTAAATAGAGTGACTTGTGATAGCCAAACACAGCGGAAATCCAGAAATAATGCATACACACATGGCAATAAAATATAAAGATACTTCAAATTAGAGGTAAGGAAACTGAGGATTATTCAGTAGATGTAACGGGATAGTAGATCTTTGGGAAAAATATAAAAATTATATGTGAAATAATATATATAAAATATCTGACTTGTGTAGACATTAAATTGCAGGCTTAACCTTACAATAAAACAAATTACAGATTGGTGAAAATATATTTATGATAGCTTATAAAAATTTTTAAATAAGGGGCTGGAAAGACGGCTCAGCAGTTAAGAGCACTGGTTGCTTTTGAATAGGGCCTGAATTGGTTCCCAGAACTTACATGGTGGCTAACAACTGTTCATAACTCCAGTACTAGGGTATCTGATGTCCTCTTTTGACCTCTGTGGTCATTACATGACACGGGTGCACTTACATATCTGTAGGCAATACATTCATTCACATAAAATAATAAATATTTTAAACTCAAACACAGGCAACTTAATTACAGTGGTTTGTGACTGACAGGGAGGGCACTGGAACTTCTCGTTTTGAAAAATGGCTGTTGATATATAGTTACCTCTTTAAGTGTGATATTTCACAATAAAAAATGGTCAGAAACCAACAAAACAAAAGAAAACAAAACCAAAAGAAGCACTGGCTGTTCTTGCAGACAACTTGGGTTTGGTTCCCAGCACCCATATGGAAGCTAACAATTATCCATAATTTAAGTTCCAAGGGATTCAACACCCTCCTTCGGCCTCCACGAGTGCACAACATTGGTGTACTTACATGCATGCAGGTAAACACACTCATATATATATATAATTTTTAAAATATTTTATTGAATTATTATGAATTTCATACAATATATTTTGATGGTATTTAGATCTCCTCTCCTACCTGCACCTCTCTTTATGCCCCTGCCCAATTTAACTTACTTTAAAAAAATTATACACACACACATATACATACATATATATATACATATACGTATATGTATATATATATATATAGCCTGTAAAGTCTCATTCAAATGTTCTTTAGTGTGGGTGCATCCACCAGAGCCTGATTAACCTACCAAGATATCTAGAGTCACATCCTTAAAAGAGACTGACTTACCCCTGCCCAGTAGCCATTAGTTGCCAATAGTTTTTCAGGTAGGTTTGGGATTTTGCCCACTCCCCCACATCTATGCCTGGATTTTTGTCTTGCTTTAGCTTACATGGTACCTGTGCATGTTGTCACCTGTTGTAGTTCACCTGGATAAGGTTAATGATTATTTTGTTCTCTGATAGCATGCATAGCACCTTCTAGAACTATGCAAACTACCCAGTAGACATAAGGCTTTAAAGTCAGTACCAGCTTGATTTCTCCTTGTTTGTCCTACAGTAAAATGAGTTATAAGAGGAGAACTTTGCCCTTCCTGGTCACCATAGGCTTACAAAGTAAAATCTCAACACCAGGAATAGAGTTGTTCTCTCGAAGCTGCTGACCAGTGGTCTCAAAGAGTCAAATTTTTTAAATTGGTAAAAAAAAAAAATAATCAAAAAATTCTCACAAAGTGTTTGCAGTTTATGTACATTAATGTCCTCAAATATGAAAATTCTTTACAAATTAATTTTACAAACAAAAGCAATGCACATTTAGGGCACATTTGAGGCAGGAGTATAAGTTTGAGGACAGTCTAGGTTTTAAAATGTCAGCTTCCCCCCTGAACAACAGAAAAACAGCAAATTAAAGTTTGAAAATATGCTTATTGCTATTTTGGAGAAAGTCATGGCAAGTCACCTGCAGGAGTTTGTTCTTTAGGTGTGTATGTGCGAAATTGCATCATTCCTTGAAGTCTTAAACTAGCTGCAAAATTATCATAGAGTCTGAGAGAAGGGTCAATGTGAAAAAAACACTGGGACCAGAGTTTGGATCCCCAGTATCCACATAACGCAGGGCAGACACGACAGCCACATTTATAACCTCAGTGAACAGGAGGCAGAAGTGGGAGATCCTAAGGCAAGCTGGCTGGAAGACTGCCCAAATCAAGGAATTCGACATTTAAGTAGAAAATGAAGAAGAAAAACACACAAGACCAGATGTGGTGGTGTGCTCCTTTAATCCCATCATTCAGAAGAAGGAGGTAGGCAGATTTCCATGGGGTCAAGGCTAGCCTGGACTACATAGTGAGTTCCCAGGGCAGCTGGTGCTCCGGGGAGACCCTTCTCAAAACACAAACAAACAAACAGAAAAGAAGGATACTGTTGACACAAAAACCACAACTCTAATCTGAGAGGGAATAAGAGATAGTTTATTCTGGAGCCAAATACGAGTGAGCCTGGCCCCAGAACACAGATTCAGGTGACCCTGAATTCCGTGTTTCATCATGGAAACAGTTTCATGAGGTTTTTATCGCAACAGAACAAAGAAAATCATAAATCAAGACACTTTTTCTTTTTTGATTTATTTGTTTTCTTTTTATGTGTATGAGTCCATAACTACATGTATCTACGTACATCCATGTTGTGCAATGTCTGCAGAGGACAGGAGAAGGTGTCATTTTCCTGAGAACTGGAGTTACAGATGATTGTTATTTACCATCTGGGTGCTGTGACTCAAACCTGGATCCTCTGCAAGAGCAGCCAGTGCTCTTAAGCATTGAGCCATCTCTCCAGTCCCAGAATATTTTTCAAACGCATCAGTGGAAACATTAAGTAGGCAGATACAGTAAAACAGGAATCTCAACTGTAGGTCTCAGATGCTATCTGGTGGATATCTTAGCCATTTGGTTGGTGGCAGCTAAGGTTTTGTTACTTTAATTAATTTCTAAAGTTCTTTTTGTTGTTAGTCACAAGATGTTAAGTCAGAAAAAGATGTATTTTTAGGTGCTAAAGTGGGCCCAAATTAATTATAACTAGGCTCTGGATCTGCAAAATCATGAACTCTCCACAACCACTGGAGTTCTAATCAGTTGATTAACCTTTGTAGAATGTTGTTTCAAGATGCACTGGGTTTTTTTGTTGGGTTGTTTTTTTTTTTTTTCTGGGTGCTTTATTTCACACACTTAACATGAAGCTCTGGCCTCTAGATGCATGGGAACTCACATGCATGGGCACACACGCATGCACTCACACACATATACCTGCATACCATACAGATATGCAAAAAATTATAGACAAGCGCATATCTATCATCACGAACTGATTAAATGAGCCATGGGTAGCTATATCATTAGCTAGTACGTAGCCATTTAAAGAAAAAAAATAAAAATTTATAGATTTCTTTCGACTGATATGGAAAAATGAACTTTAAAACTATCCAATCGGAGAATCACATACACATCATACATTATATATAATCATACATTTATACGATTATAGAAAATAATATAAATTTGGGTTTGCAATTGCAGATTATTTGCAAAAGGACCACAATAGACACATAATCCTCTTTGCTTCTTGGAATGCTAGCATTGTGATTTGGGGACAAAGAAGATGGTTTATGTCTGATTGCTATCATAAACTATCGATGCCCCTCTATTCACTCTATTTCAACAATGCCAATAACATCCCCACCTATGACTAATACAGAAATATTCTTGTTTCTTCCTTTGTTTTTCCTTCTTGTTTTGGGGTTATTGCAAAAAGAAGAAAAGTACAAGATAATTCAGATTGCATCTTAAAACAAGTGGGTGGTTTCCATTTCCTTTTAGGCTGTGGAACTTCTTAGTCATACTTTTTTTTTTCTCGTATAGAATTTTGTATAGTATATATGCATGTGTACCTGTATGTTTACATATGTGAGATGTGTGTGTACAGGCACACATGAATGCCCAAGACTGACATTGGGTGTCTTCCTCAATAGCTCTTCCCCTTATTCATTGAGGCACATTCTTTCAAATGAGTTCAACTATACAGCTATTCTGTAAAGCTAGCCTGTTCTGAGACTATCTGATTGCCACTTTTGAAGCAATGGAACCACTGCATGAATTGCCACACACACCCGGCATTGATGTGGGTTCTGGAAATCCAGAATCCAGTCCTTATGTTGCATATTGAGAGCATTAGCCACTGAGCAATCTCCCCAGATACAGTTTTGGAACTGTTAACCTTATCCACTAAAATAAAATAAATCCCTTTTCAAAGAAAAATAAGAAAAAATCAAATGGTTGGCTTTATTTATTTAGCCTTCTTCATCTGAGGTTCATAGTTATAATCCAACAAAGTCCTAATGTGTCAGAGATAATCACAAAAGGCAGGGGAAGAATGAGTTGTTGACCCTTCTTTATATTTTAACTGGAGTGGTTCTTTCCTTTCCTATTTTGTGAATTAGGGTTCAGTAGAAGTCATCAATAAAAGTGGGTTCCACTGGTCGAAATGCTTAGTGGAACTTACAAACAGATACCTACCCATCATTAATAAAATTAAACTTGAAGCATAATTTTACTATTTTAGGTTATTTTCCTGGTTGATAGTTTTATGTTTTCTACTAGCATCTTTTTATTGTTTTCAGAGTACAGATGAGCCTTTGAAGAAAACTGCCACCTCCGACTTTGCCACTTTTGCTTTAGAAAATCCATTCCTTTTCCTGCCAGTTTATTTACACTAGGGACATCCTGAACACCTGAAAAATTGGAAAGTTGCTTTTCTAATGCCTAAATTTTGGGGAAAAAATCTATAGTCAACTGAGATATGCAATAGAAACACATGCCAGTGTCCTGGACCAATTCTTTCTAATATTTGGCCTAGTTGCCTCCGCCAATGATTTACACATTTACTTTCCATTTCTATACAGACAGTTAGCATTGTGTAGGTCACTATGTACTAGGGAAATCTGCCAAGAAGTCTGCTTAAGGCAACATAAAAAAATATAATTTCCAGAACTTGGGAATTTAGTGAGAATGAGCAGTGGGACATAGTTAGAAAAGCAGAGGTGAGTAGGATTTGCTCTTCAGTTACAACCTCTTAACACTCTGACAGTCATGAAGTCAGGAGTCACATAGGGAAGCTGAGTGCGTGATGAAGTTTAAAGTGATGCTTTTGTGATTCCTCATCAAATGTTAATGACCCAGGTTAGACGTTGTTGGTGCAGACTAAAGAACAGCAACTCTCTTAAAAACATTCTGCAGTGTGGGCCACAGTTCCCAGCTTGCTCATTATAGTTAAGTAATTCATCATGAATGATCACATTCTCTGTTCCTTGAAGAAGGGAGGGGAGAGGCTGAGATGATCTCTGGCTGGCAGCCATCACCTGTAATTCCGGGCTGGGAGAGAGAGCCTTAGCATTTTGTAAGAAATGTGCAGATTGAGAACTATGATGCCTATAAGTTCAATCTTTCACTCAGTTTCATTGTGTGACTTGGCATTACACCTGTTTGATCACTATAAGGAAATAATTGGAAAACCTAGACATTCAGGTCAAAATATATTCACCTATATTTTTTTTTATTTTTAAACTTCATCACAGCATTGTCACTTTGGTAGAAACTGTTGGGTTCTACAAATTTTATTTTTTTCATTTCATCTTTGAGAAATTCCTATTCAGTTTTCATCTTAGAATCCATTCAGTGTTAAATACCTTCATTTCGGTAGGCTCCAAGTTTAATCATAATTTTGCAAAATGTGTAAATCCAAGCTTATAGATATATTCAATTTCATGGAAAGCCAGGGTACATGAGTTTGTTTTGTGTGCAGGTGTAAAGGTTGGACATTGCTAATCATCACCATTCTCCAGATTCTGAAAAGCAATTGTTGGAACAGTAGGAACGAAGCACATAGTATTCTCAGCAAAAAGGTGATTTGTGTTGAAATAGATGTATATAATCATCTGAATCTACAACTATCTATTCAATTTAGATACACAGACACTTTCAACCCAGCACCTGAATTAAAGAGAGACGCATTCAGGCACTATCCAAAGCAAGTTCCAAATTCATAAAAAAAAAAAAAAAATTGAAGCAGACTTGTATTTTGGAACACTGAAATTGTCAATTTAAAAGCTGTAGGGATGGAGAGATGGCTCAGCAGTTAAGAGCACTGCCTGTTCTTGCAAAAGACCTAGGTAGAATCCCTACCTAGGGCACCCACATGGCAGCTAACAACCACTCATAACTCCAGTTCCAGGGGGATCCTACACCTTTTTTGGTCCTCCTCAGAAACTGTACAACAAGGGTGCACTTAGACACATAAAAATAAATTTTTTTAAAATTTAAAAACTGTAATTGTGAGCACATTTTCCAAACAAATTGCAATAGAGAGGTGTTTGCATTTAGGTACACAAGCACAACAACAAAGGTACAAGCTAACTGTTGTATAGTTCTTTTCCACCTACAGCAAGCCAAGAAGTCAGCTGAATTGTGAGAGCCCAGGCAAGTGACCACTCAAGAAGTGATTACGGAGGGATGATAATGGTCTCTCAGGAGTTCTGCTGAACTCAGCTAATGTGGTTTCGCTTGGAATTTAAATCAAAGGTTTGTCTGTCCATTAGGAGATAAAGAAGCTAATGTATCTTCAGCCCACCTGGTCTCTCTCCTTCCTCATCTCACTCCCTTCATGCCAGCCAAGAGTCCCTTACAGTAATAAAGGTGAAGCACTGCCTGCTTCCGGTGCTGAGTTCAGACAACATGCTCCTTCCTCTGCTAATCATGTAGTTCTGTTTGGAAAGAACTCCACCTGGAACCCCAGAATCGGCCCGTCTTTTGCTACTTTCCCTCTATGTTATTGGAGACTGTCTACTGATTTCATTTCTCAGACATGTGTAGCCAAAACTTAGATTTCTACACACTGCCACCTCCTAAATTCTTACTCAGATACCTCCCTGTTCCACAAAATAACTCTACACTGTACTAATAATTCAAGCAAAGGAAAAAGAATACCCAAGTAGGCAAAGTTGATCTCTTTCATTTGAATGTTATTCTACAATCCAGTTGCTATGATGTAGTATTGTATGGTTATATCACCAGCTACATAGTTCCAAAGAATGTCTTCATTAAGAAAATCATATTATTTTTCCAGACCAATTATAATAAGAAATTCAAGGAAAAATAGTCAAGAAATAGTGCTAAAACTTAAAAGTTTTACAGGTGCATCTGCACAAATGCATATTCCTTACAGTAGAGTCCACCTGAAGAGTGCCTCTGTAATCATTGAAATATGACCATATGACCATTTAAGGGCCTATAAAAGATACAAGATTCTCTTTCTATCCCTTGCCTAAAATTATATTTAGTTGTTTGAATGTTTGTTGTATTTATACTGTTTTTGCCTGGCTTCCTCAAAGCAGCACGAGAGAGGCAGGGGGGCTTAAATTCGTTATCTGGCTTTGGAACTACATTTTTAAAAATATGTCATCAAATACTGTATCCCTATTGTTTCAGGAAGGAGAAAAATAATTAATATCAAAATGTTGAAAAGATACAGAATTAGAATAAGTTTAGCTTTGTGAAGATTTATTTACACTGTCGTTTTACTTCTTTCTCTCATGAGCTAGAAAAAAAGGTCACAGTTTCGTGATCTGCAAACCCATGCCAAAGCTGCTGGGATCTAAATCATGCAGTCCACTTTGTCTTTGGCGCTCCTCGTCCTCCTGATGTCTTCCTTCTTCCTCTTTCTCCGCTTTTATTTTTATTTCCTTTTCTCCCTCCTCTCTTCATTTACTTTTCTTTCTCTTTCTCCTTTTTCTTTGCTAGTAGTCATCAAATAGAGAAATAGAGGAACAAATCATTAAATAGAGAAACAAAGGATCAGGGCCCCAAAAATCTACCCTCCCAACCATTTTGTTAAACTAAATAATTAATCCTGCAAAGTGCTCTTCATTAACTGTAGTACCCCTGCTCACTGATGAACCAATCAACCAAGTGTTTTCACTCCTATGGCATCTTCGTGGTTCGCTGTGCTTTATTTTCCCATGTGCCGGATTTCCTCATGTATTTCCTAAGCTCATTTCAATTTCCAGAGCACTTGTTTGAAATCACTCCATCATTTAAATGTCATTGTCTACAATAGAAGTTGTTGCTACCTCCTAATTCTTATAGACACTGGTTCTCCTTCCTATTCCTGTGGAGTAGCTTCATTTTTCCATAGCTTCCCAATGAGACTGATCCTTCATTGCCACCAAACTCCCCAGCTCCCTTCCTCCTATGCCTGAGTGTTTCTTGGCATTGACTTCCCAATAAGCCACTTGCTCTCAAAATTTGCTTCTCAGTGAAATCAAACTAAAATGTTAGATTTTGGAGTCTCTAGGTTCCGTAACCATTTTGAAAGTCGCTAAAATCATGTCCCTACAAAGCAGTGCTCATTGAAAAAGCACTGCAAAAGTTAAACACAAGAAATGTACTTGGGATCCTGAAGAAACATCTACAAAGGGGCAGGATCTCCTAAACCATAGTAGCCAAACAGCACACCGTAGATCCCTAAGTCAGTCAGTCCTCAGGCGATTCCCACCACTCCCATCTTCCCAGGGTCCTGATCAGCCAGACAGAGCTGCCCACCTAGTAGTCTGGGAAGTCAGGTCCCACCCACTGCATCTCTATTCCACACCACTGACCCACCCCGACCCTGTCCCCTGCCAGCCGTACCCCCAGCCCAGCTCCAGTTACTCCCCCTAAGATCTCTAAACTGCCTTCCTATCCCAGACCAGCTAAACTCCCTAGCATGGTAGGACCATGCATCTTGTAGTGCCTTCCTCTGTGTCCTTCTTTAAACACTTGAAATCTTCATTATAGAAATGCTGGAGAGGATGTGGAGAAAAAGGGACGTTCATTCACTGCTGGTGGGAGTGCAAATTTGTGAAACCACTATGGAAAGCCGTGTGGAGAACTCTCAGAAATCTAATAATGAATCTACCATATGATCCGGTCCTACCACTCCTTGGCATACACCCAAAGAACTCACCCTACCGTAGCGATACCTGTACATCCATGTTTATTGCTGCTCTCTTCACAATAACTAAGAAATGGAAATAACCTAAGTGTCCCTCAACTGACGAATGGATAATGAAAACGTGATATATTTACACAATGGAGTTCTATGCAGCACTAAGAAAAGATGAAATTTTCAGGTAAATGGATGGAACTTGAGAGTGTTATACTAAGTGAAGTAACTCAAACACAGAAAAGCAAGCGGCTTATGTTCTCCCTCATTTGGAGATTGTAGCACCAATAACCTACATATGGGTACGGATCCTGATGTAACAGCAGGATCTAAAACAAAGAATACACAGAGGTAAGGGCAAAGAAAGAACTCAAACAAGGGGGACGATAGGGGACAGCTGTTTCCAGGAGGAAGGTGGAGAAAGTGAGAGTTCAGCAGGGAGGATAGAAGGAGGGGGATCGAGAGAGGCTGGTGTTAATGGGGGAGGGTACAGATAATAATAATATGAGTGATGGGACTGGGAAGGAAGGAGAGAGATCAGATGGAAGGAAAAAGATCAGAGAGGAATGCGTCTTGAAGGACTAGGGAACCCAGAGCAAAATATAATGCCACCAAAACCCCCTGAGAAATGCACAGTGCGAAACCGTTAGTACATCTATATACCTGGAGGCTATTTGGCAAGGAACATAGTGCCAGACAAAAGGCCCCTCTCTTTGTGTGATCAAAGAGTTTTCCAAAATAATACAGGCTATTGCCAGAGTTTTGTTTATCTCCCAGAACTAGAAGATAATACTCTACTGCTGAAGACAGGACATACTTGGAATACAGGACTCAGAGCAATAGAGCAGGAACTGACCTGGAAGCCTTCTACCTGAACTTTAGCTCCCAAAATGCCAGATGATAACTTGCAAACTGCCAAGAGGGAAAAAAATCAATGAGTGGTCAACCCATCACCAAATTCTAATAACCATAGCAACCACTACAGCACATTGCACTGTCATCTGGGGGGTAATCAACAGCTATCTAATTGTACTTAGAGCCCTCTTAATGGGAGTGAACTCATAATGGTTACTGTCAACTCTGCCAAATACATGGAGCTGGAGGAGGCGTAGATCCTAGAGAGAACCCCATCTCTGTTATATCTCTAGAGAAATGAAATTTCTTACCATATGCTAAAATATGGATCCTTATAAATACAGACAAATGTACAGTATATTACTCATCAAAAAAGCTTCTTTTTGCCTCAGCTGGAGGCTACAGCAGAACTCCACAACTGGTCAGACACAGAGAACACACTGAAGGCCACAACTAGACCAATTTTATAGAATACGAGATTGCAGAGTATGTGTCCCTGAATAGGACTCCTATATTGAACCTCACTCACTTATGGCTCAGAGATCATTGCAGAAGAGGAGGCAAAAACATTGTAAGAGCCAAAGCTGGTTCATGAACCCAGGGAAGCAGAGTCCTTTAGAATACAGGAAGCTTCACATGTCAAATTCGGACAATAATAGAATTGAGCACAGGACCCATACCAGCTCAAACCCAGAGTGGAGCAATAGAAATTGGCTGTGGGCCAGACCTAGACTGAGAACTATTAGAGACTGATTACTGCTGGGAGACAGAAAGTATGCCTGCCTTATTTACAGTCTCTAGGTAGCCTGACCAGACTCCAGTGGATGAATTTGCACTAAAGGACATTTGGGCATGAATGCTTGACTGGATGGGACTTAACATGTATGATGGCATGCATGAGGCCCAGTGGGGACTGGGGAGGGAGGTGGATGCGGGAGTGTGTCTAAATGTGATTAAGAACGTTGTATGAAATGTATAAAAATGAATTAAAATTTTCAAAAAAGAAAAAGAAAGGAAATTTGGGAGTTTTCTGACCCAAAACCACGTATAAAGGAAAAGAGTGGGCCCTGACTTTGGCTCACCTGTGTGTAACAATTACAGATTACTGGCATTCTAATGAGGTGATTTCTCTGGCATCCAATTCAAATATGTTGTGTAAGATGTATGGGCTTTTCCATCTGATAATAGAGGACATAAAGTCTGGGTGGTATAGGGGTCTGAGTATGATCAAAATACATTGTATAATATTTTTGAATGAATAAAAATTTTAAAACTTGAAGCAAAATAATAAATAAGTAACATAAATTAAAAATAACAAAAATTTATCATTAAAAAAAAGGCAGGATCTCACATCAGCCTTCCAGCAGCCAGGTAGAAATCACCATTCTTTGCTCAATAACTTGCAACTGACTCTCAGTTTTGTTTCATTTCAGGCATTATACAAAGAAGCAATTTGAATCTTTCTGGCCTTGCACTGGCTGGTATAAAGGATTCTGGTTTTGGATAGTTAACAAGCATTTCTCAAACTCTGGTGACTGAGACTATGAATGATGCTGAAAACTTTTCTGATTTTGTGCAGAATGATTGATTAAGGTCAATCAGAAGACTTGGTTCACTCTCTTGAACATAAGAGTTTTCATGATGAAACTCTTTTTCATGTTGACTATAACATCAATGTTTCTGCTATAAATGAGCAAATAGGGAAACTTATCTTTGGATATTCTTGGCTATATAAGAACTTAACATTCACTGAAACCGGGTTTTAAAAAAATGTGCCAGATTTTGTTTTTAATTTATGTAAAACTAATTCTACCCATCAAAATTTCACCTTGGATTGCTAAGTCTAAAAGACCATACAATATCTTGTCTTATTTAATATTTGAACTACATAAAATAAATCTGAGTTAGTTCAATAGGATAATAGATGGCCAGAAGCTTCCCAGAGGCAAAGCCTACTTGGTAAAAGGTGGGACAAGAGGTTTGGGGTCGGCAAGTCATCATTTCTTTTTCCTTGTACAGTCTGGATTTTCCTCTGTAATCTCTAATAAAGAAAATATTGGGAAGAGTTAGAAAGACTAATACACCTTTCAAAATAGTTGTTTCTTTGCATTTTTCCCAGTATATTGACCACTGAGAAATTTATTAGGTACTGTCCTGAACCTCCTTAAAAAGAAAAATTGCTCTGTCACTAAGAAGTCAACCTGTTGATAAGGCCCAGAGGATAGCAAGTGATGCTGCAGGCCAAATCTGTAGTAATATGGAGGGCTGGAAGCCAAGAAGCACACACTGCTTAGCCACTGCAAAAGGCATAATTTCCAAAGTCGGAGACAGAAGCGGAACTGGAATTCCACACACTTGCTTCTGATACTCTAAGTTAATATGAAAGCTAATCCCGACTTAGTCACTGTGATTTTTCTTCTATATATTGTTGTATATGGAAATTCACAAGTTATAATGATAAAAACTACTAAAGTATAATTTAGGACTGAAAGTAGGGTTGTTAAAAAAAACTGTTAAATTGCCACTCAAAGTCTTAGTGAACAATTTCCCACAATTTTTCTAAATTCAAATTGGTCACTTGTGACAGATAAGCAATACTTTTGTACAAGTTTTGTTCTCCTTTCTAAAATGCTACTTAGTGTTTGGAGATTATGATTAGCTAAAATAGATTCTCTGACTCAAGGCAAAATTACCTTCTATAAACCTTGACATCAGAGCAGGTAGAGGAAGACTTCATGTTCTGCAGTTGTCAGAGGGAGAAAACAAATCACTTCAGCTTATGACTAGTTACCAGGTAGAATGTGCGATAACAGTCACTGTCTTTTGTGAAAATCAATTAAGTGCAAGGCATTTTTAATTCATTGTCTCTATAGTCTTCATGGCAACCAAGAAAGTAGGTATTATTATTACCCTGCCTTAAATAGAAACCAAGGTTCCAAGTAGTTAAAGGGTTCCAAATAAAATAGCTAATAAAAACTGGAGTTAATGTATGAAATCAAGGCTTACTGGTTCCAAAATCCATGCTCAATCTATTAATACAGTTTTCTATTCTTAACTTATGACACGGTTGAATAAAATGAGGAAAGTATGTGTAAACATAATAAGCAAAACAGACAAGGAAGAGAACCTCTGGTTGAAATGCAACAAGAGAGCCTGCAATGGTAATGATTAGATTCCTTCTGTATTCCTCAACCTTCCAGCAACAGCGCCAGGGGCTTCCATGAGGAGCTGGGGCTCTGTGGAAGCTCTGTGTTGAATTCCAGCAGCATATTTCTAGGTACATAGGGGCATCCTCGTGCACGTTTGTTCAGACTCAGATGCCTACCGAATGCCAACACAACCCCCACTGTTCCTTTGAAATAAGTAGAAGTCTCTTTTCCTCCCTGGTTATGAACTTTAAAAATCATACTTCTCTGTAGACTTATATGATTGTTTCTTCATTGGATTTTAATTTCTGAATCCAAGTTCCAAACTGTAAAGAATAAGATTGATGGTAAACCATGGAAACCAATGATAGCCAAGAAAAGAGAAAAGAGAAAGATCTTATTTAGCAAGCAACCATGATGTAACTACTAGATAGTCTATGTCACTTGTGTTGTGGTCTGCTTTAAACCTATACACTGCATAGATAGATAGGTAGGTAGATAGATAGATAGATATTTGTTTCATAGTCTATCTGTTTATATAAATCTAAAAGATAAAATTAAATTCTCCTATGTTTCTCTGTGACTCAAATATAAAATTTTAAAAGGACAATCTATGTGCTAAGGCATTTTCTCAGCCTGGTAATGTTGGTCAGGGCTGAATGATGTTATTTTAAATTCTTCTCTCATTAGAAGAAAGAGGAGTTTGTTTCTTCCCAGTTTCTGTGTATTTTTATCAGATCTGCACTGACATTTTTACTGTAGTGTTTATGAATCCTAATGCAGTTCCGCTTCTGACACACTCATTAATTTGTTCCCAGCGGCAGTTCATTACCAACATCATAAGCAAAGCATGCATCCCTGGGAACCGAGGGTCCACCGGAAATTAAGCAGACTGGGTTGCCACGCACCTCAGAGCAACCAGCGGGCATCCTGTCCTGCAGCAGGCTAGAGGCAGCATAGGAAAGTGGCAGAAATGAAAGGATCCTGCATCCCGATGACTCTGAGGACTGCACCTTCTGAGGCTACAGCTGTCGTGAGCCGTGTTCCTTGAGAAGGTTGAGATCTTGCGGGAGGAACTTTCTCTAATCTCCTGCTCTGGTTGGGGTTGAGAAACATCCTCAGACTTATCCTACCAGAAGGCTGAGCATCGTGCCTTGATTTCTAATGTGGTCCCCTTCCTGTGTGCACCCACTGATCTTGGTCAGTGAGGAGGTTGGAACTTTGAGTGTCAGCGTTTACTGAAATCTCATTGGGAAAAGTCGGTAAGGATGACAGCGGACTCCTCAAGAATCAGCAGAATCACAGAATTGAGCTTCCCACATAGCTCTATTTCGTTTTTAATCACTGTGTGGTGAATGTGGGTGTGTGATGCTTGTGTTTGGTCACCTGTAGCACAGAGCAAGTGTAGACGTCAAAGAACAGCTTTGGAGTTGGATCTCCTTCTACCTTAGTCTGTTCTAAGGATTGGAATGTTGCCAGACTTGCATACCAAGCCTCAGATCCACTAAGCCATCTCTCTGGCCCAGAAAGCCTGTTCTTTAATAAACTCAGTGTTCTGCATTGGGGGAAGGAAATTAATTCCCCTTAGTTCTTTGTTACTATCAGGTTTATATATCCCTGAACCACAACAGGGCAACACCATCCTAACCACGCCCAGTCCTAAACATAACCAAAGCAGGGTTACATAGGGAGTTCTCAAGTCCCCTTGAGCTTCACTGTCGTTCTTCACTCCATTTTGCTATTCCTATCTGATTCACATAGGTTGGAGGTGCAGGGGACAATGAACTGTAGATGAGAAAGGTCATGGAAAAGATTTTTTTTTTTCACTATGGATATTGTATGCTGAGTGACAGAGGTTAGATGGTTTGGGTTCAAATTATTGCCCTGTCCCATCATAGAAACCACATTACTGTTTCACTCTGAGTTATAGTGCATTCATGTAGAAACCACATTACTGTTTCACCCTGAGTTATAGTGGATTCATGATTCTATTAAGAAACTTTAAAACAGGGGACTGGAGAGCATGGCTCAGAGGCTAAGAGCACATACTGATCTTGCAGCAGACCCAAATTTAGTTCCTAGCATCCAAATTCGGTGGCTCACACTCACCTGTAACTACGACTCCAGTTGATCCAATGCACTAATCTGGATTCTGTGGGCTCCTTCACTCACATGTGCACATTCCCACACATACACACAGGCATTCATATCCACATAATTATAAATAAAATAAATCATAAAGAAACTTTAGAATAAAAAATGATAGTGCTTCTAAGCATTAGTTGACTTATAAATAAAATGGGCAGGTTTGAAAAAAAGAAGCTGAGATTAATTTCCCTTTGGGTTTATTAAGAGAGCGATGGCATCAAGGCCACAAGCAGCAGCCATGGCTGAATGAGAGTAAGCCCTCACAGCCAAAGTACAAATGGGGCATTCTCACTCTTAAAGGATCTGGGGAGGGAGTAAATTCTATATCGTGTGACCTACTCTATGTGCTAGGAGTCAAGAAAGCACTGAGAAAAGTCTAGTATAATGCAAGGCCTTTTGGGGCCTGGGCAGGCCTTGCTTGTAGCTGCAAGTAGTGGGTGAGACAGTTCGGCTTTGGGAGTACTGTAATGTCACAGAACATTTTCTTATCAATTCTGTCTAGGGAGAGAGGTGGGAGGGGGCATCCAGGATTTCTGGGAGAGAGAACATCTGGAGGATATGATGTAACATGACTTACTGAATGAAGTCAAGTGGAAGAAGGCACTCTCTAGCAGACATCCTTAGTAGCTCTTATATCCTTTATTCTCCATTGTGGACACAGTATCTTCATATATATTTCATATGTTTACATATATATCAGTTTATCTATGATCTGTTTCACATCACTGGTCCTGATTAGAATATAAATTTCTTATGAATACAGACTTAGCCTCCTTGATTGTTTATTTTATGAACAAAATAGTGCATGACTCATTTCAGATATTCAGATGTTCAAGGTATAGAAATGAAAGCATGAATGAATTCATTCAGCAATTATAAGGACTGTTTTTCAGTCATCAAACTATAATATGAAGCTGTAAGAGGCTACTTAATTGGCTTTCATAACTCAGAAGGTAGTCATGACTTCAGCTGGATCGAAGCACACAGACACATTAACCAAAATGGCATAAGAACAACCACAGATATATGGCTGTAAGAGCTGGTCCACCCCAAGAGGAATATCAACTTCTTAAAATTCACCATGTAGCAAGCAAGCAAACAAACAAACAAAATCTAACTGAGTAACTTATCAGCTGTGTTCTCTTTGTCAGGGCCAATACACTTTGAACATTCTGTCCCTCTTGTTTCCTCAATGATGTCTTAGACCCTTATTTTATGGCATATAAAGTATGAATCTAACAGGTGAATTTCCATCACAGTATAGTTCTTTTACTATTGATGTAGAGACAAATATGAACAGAGGTTCAATAAAGCCTCCTTATGAAGTTAAGAAAACTCAGCAAAAAAAAAAAAAAAACATTAACAGAGTCAGGAACAATTTGCTTAGGTAAGGAAAAATATTAATGAACAGTCATCTCTGCCCAACTCATTTTCTTTAAAAGTTACCTAATATTCAATAGTGTGCATGAGCCATAGCGTATTTATTCCTTACCTTGTTGGTGCATTTCCCAGCTTAATCTCCATTTTTGCCTCTGCACAACTGCATTAAACACTTTCCTACAATATATTGCTGACTTTGGGTGCTTTAATTTCTTGAGATACAATTCCCCTTCCTCTGTCTCCAGTTAAAGAACTCCCTTTTCCACATCCCCCCCTTGATAATTCTTGTTTCCTATTATAACCCCCTCTTTTTGTTTTTAATAAATATTTTCTATATTATTTTTATTTTATGTCTATGGGTCTATTGTCTGCATGTATGTAGGTGCACCCATGTCATGCAAAGCCCACAGAGGCCAGAAGAGGGTGTCAGATCTCCCAGAACTGGAGTTATGGACTAACCACTATGTGAGTACTGGAAATTGAACCCAGGTCCTTTACAAGAACAGCCAGTGCTCTTAACTGCTGAGCCGTGTCTCCAGTCCCTGTCCCCCACCACTTGAACTTCTTCTTCCCCATAACAGTCGTGGTTCCTGGTATAAACCTCTCCTCCCTTCCCAGTTTAATACATCAGTTTTACCCATTTCACTCTTGGTAACACCTGTCTCTTACTATCCCCTCTCTTGGGCTCCTTATTTCCCTTAGTCCCCAGGGTTTCTTTCCACATTCCTGCAGTTACATAAGGAGATATCTATCTATCTATCTATCTATCTATCTATCTATCTATCTATCTTCATATATAAGGATCTGGTACTAGGATCCACAAATGAAAGAGAACACTTGTCACTTGTTTTTCTGTCTGATTCTGTATTACTTCACTCAGTAGAACAGGTTCTAGTTCCATCTATTTACCTGCAAATATCACGATTTTATCTTTCTTTACCACTGAGTAGAACTCCATTATATAAATGTACCACATTTTCATTATCCATCTCCGTTTCTTAGCTACTGTAAAAAGAGCAGACACAAACATTGCTGCATGAGCATCCCTGTAACAGGATGAGTCTTTGGGTATATGCCAAGGAGTAGCATAAGCAGGTTATGCGGTAGGTTCATTTTTCAGTTTTCTGAGCATGCTCCACAGTGTTTTCCATAGTGGTTGAATGAGTTTGCAATTCAACCAGCAGTGAGTTAGTGTTCCTGTCCCCCCACATCTTCACCAGCATTTGGCATAATTGATTCTCTGATCTTATCCATTCTGACTAGAGTAAGTTGAAACCTTAATATGGTTTTGATTTGCATTTCCCTAATTATTAAGGATGTTCAGCAATTATTAAGGTGTTTCTTAGTCATTTTTATTTCTTCCTTTGAGAAATCTCTGTTCAGATCCATTAGCCCATCTTTTAATTGGATGATCTGTTTTCTTGATTGTTTTTTTTTTTAGTTCTTTGCATATTCTGGATCTTAATCCTCTGTCAGATATGTAGCTTGTGAAGATTTTCTCCCACTCCATGGGTTTCTTCTTAACTTCCTTGGTTGTTTCCTTTGCTGTACAGAAGCTTTTTAGTTTAATGAGGTCCCACTTGTCCATTGTTGACCTTAATTTCTGAGCAACTAATACCTGATTTAGAAAGTCCTTTCCCACACCTATATCTTGTAGGGTATTGCCTATGCTTTCTTCTAAGAGTTTCAGAGTTTCAGGTTTCACATTGAGGTCTTTGATCCATTTAGACGTAACTTTTGTGCAGAGAGATAGATAAGGTCTAATTTCATTCTTTTAGCAAAATTGGTATTTTTTAATTTAGCTCCTCAATCTAAAATTTATGCTCATGTATTTAGAAAAGAAATATTCCCGTGGTCTCTTTGACATTGGTGACAATTATTTAATCATCATATAGTCATTAAACTATCCTGAATAAAAATGAAATCCCAGTATAGTAAATTCCTACATGTATCTAGTTGCAAGTTCTGTCTTCTCACTGTTCTGACAGAAGCAACTTCCCTAAGCATTATTAAGATCACCTGAAATAGTACGGAATTTGCAGCTAGGACAGAACTTTACCATACAGAAGCCTATATGTTTTATCGAATTTCCAAGAACAGAGTTCTCAGATTTAGTTAGATGAAAATCTGGCTCAAAGACCACACATATCCACTAGCTGATTTCTATGAACCAGGCACTTCTGAATACTATTCTTTTATTCCCTGTATTAATAGTAAAGCATTACCTTTATCTCAATTCCCTGTGCTAAAAATAACTAAAACCTAGATAGTTTGATTGCTGAAAATCACAAAGATGGTAAATGTTGCACATGATACTTCTAGCTTCCATTGTGACCTCAGCAGTAGCATTTTGCTGATTGAGGCCTTTAGTGTTGCCTCTTAAACATCCACTTATCGCAAGATAGAGGTATGTAGTAAATATTTGTTTGATTGAATTGAATTTAAAAATAAAACCTTTTATTCTATCAGACAGCTTTATAACATTAGAATATAATAACTTGAAATAAGTTTTCTTCTCGAAAAATCAGAGTAATTTCAAAATAGGCTAATTTCAGTAGCTGCAAAGGAACAGCTTTAATGAGCTCTGTTCAAGAATCTTCTTCTCACTAGGAAATGATTGAAGACTAAGAGATAACCTCTCATTCATTCCTTATTAACCATGCAAATCAGGATTATATCACTGGCACACTCTGAGCATGGACAACTGATGCATGCTCTTGAGTTAGGAATTATTTAAGATCATGAGGCGGGAAGGTACAGACAGCCAGCAGTAGCATTTCTGTGTCCCTGGGAGCGGCGTTTGGTGAAGATGTGCTTCCCTCATTTCTCATAATGGCTTCCTCACTTGTGGTTTATTGCCAAGCATCACTCAAAACCCACCAAAGATGACTACTGTCTGTGAGTTCTCAAATGTTTTGCACAGGCCTTGCAAGTATGAACACTATTGGAAAGGGAGAAGAGTGCACAGACTGAACAGAGTCAGCAGTTCCTACAATGGGACAAAGACATCATTAGTCATGGACATGGTCTCTCCACCAACCAAGGCCAAGTAGATGCTGTTTCTTCCAGTCCACCTAAGGAAGGAACTGGCTCATCACCACCCAGAGCTTCCAAAACTGCTGTGCTAGAGACTGGGAAATCGGGAGGAGGGGATCTATCCTGCTCAGGTGAAAATATACACAGAAGATGGGGACATGACAAGACATGTAGTGCGAAAACCAGTCCTGATGATGTCATCTAATTTGCAGATCAAGCTGTGCCTAAGACAAGCCCTTTCCAATGACAGGCACATATGCATGGATGTATGTGTGCATGCATATAAAAATGTAGAAATATTTTGTTTTTAGAGTTATTCTAGTTTGTTGCAAAATTGAGCAGAAGGTAGGTAATCATCCCACGTAGTCCCTGATTCCACAACGCACAATGGCTTCGCATTTCTCCATTGTGAAAACTGCAGCTTTCTCTATAGTTAAGCAATAACCCCGAGGAGTCTGCTCTTCTTTATTTTCATTCTACGCAGTGTGGATTGGAAGAAACACACCAACTTCAGGCATGAGTGACCAATGCCTTAAAATTGGTCTGGGGATTGAGGCAAGTGGACCAATCAAAGTTAATGAGATATAAAAAGACTTCCATGAGATCGTGTGACATGGTAGTTCATATGGGAGATTATGAATCTATGTCACCATACCCAGGGGTGTGACTGTCTGGGTTTTAATCATGACACTACTATCTTCTAGATGTGTTTTCTCTAACCATAATTTAACCTTTTGCTACATCAGTTCTATTATTTCTAAAACAGAACTCATCTAAAATGCACTCCTCACATAGAATATAAGAAAATTAAATGAGTTTTTATAGGTAAGTTATATATGAATTAGAAAATTAAAGTGTATTTAAACATTGGTTATTACACCATAACCTCAAGATTAATAGGAGAGAAATTTCTCACACCTTCCATGGTATTTTTAGTTCAAAAAACATACAGTCCGAAACTGCCATCGACATCTGTGTGGGAGGGAAGGAGGTGTCTGAAAATAAAGGAAGCACAGAAGACAGAGAGATGAAGAGCCTTGTGCTGTGAAAACCAGCCCTGATGATGTCTTCTAACTTGTAGATCAAGCTGTGTCTAAGGAAAAGCCCTTTCCCATCACACAAAAACATACACACACGCACACACACACACACACACACACACACACTAATGCATGTGCGTATGCATATAAAAAGGTATAAACATTTTATTCTTAGAACTCTTCTAGTTTTATTGAAAATGAACAGAAGGTAGGAAATCATCCCATATAGGCTGTCCCTGCTTCCACAACGTACAGCTTTCTGTATTGTTAAGACCAGCGTGGTATGATGGTGGGAAAGGGATTTGTAGGGAGGAGTGGTCCTTGACAAGGTGCGAAGGAGGTAAGGGACTTAGGGATACAAGTAATTAGACTGCATTATATTAATGTATGGAATTACCCAAGAACACATTGTAGAAGCACACAAATATTTCAAGAGAAGTTTTTACAATGCATATTTTTATTAAAATTTTGTGCATGTCATACATATATCTTAATCATATTTAAAAACATTCCACTATCTGCACTCCACCTAACACCCCACCACATTTCATGCATTCTTTCATATATGTTAAGGCCTATTGAGTCAAGTTTATGTAACCAAATGGTGTGTGTTCATCCACTGGACCCAGTCAGCCTATCTAGTGCCACTCTCTTACAGAAGACCAGCTCTCCCTCACCCAGCAGTGATCAGCTGTCAGTGGTTCCTCAGCTAAAACTGGAGCTTCTTACCCATTTCTCCAGTTCTGTGTTGGGGCTGAGTTTGCATGGATCTTGTGCGTGCTGTCATCATTGCTATAAGTTAATATGAGCAACTTCCCAGCTACTGGAAAATATTTTCTTCTGGTCCTCCACAGCTCCTGGCTCTTACAATCTTTCCACCTCCTCTTCCACAATGGCCTATGAGTCTTGAGTGGCAGAGGCTTAATGAAGAGTGTATGTCCCTGGATAGGAATCTTATATTAAACATAGAAAAAAAATTAAATACAGCAGTGTATTTGTTACAACTGACCGACCAACACATCATTACCATCAAAAACATCAATAGTTTACACTACGATGCACTTTTGTTATATGTTCTTTGGCCTTGTGCACATTTGTAATGATATATATTCACTATTGCAAAACCATACAGAAGAATTCAACTACTCTAAGAATTTCCTGTGCTCTGAGTTTTAATTCCTTCCTCCCAAGTCTCCTAGTAACTACTAGTCTTTTTATTGTCTCCACAGCTTGCTTTTCCAGAAAGTTGCATGCTTGGAATTGTACAGTATTCACCCTTTATACTTTATAGATGAGCCTCTTTCTCTTGGTCATTTTTGTTAATGTTCCCTCCATGCTTCTCAGAGCTTACAGCTCATTCCTCATTTGCTACGAGTAATGTATTTGTCTGCATGCATCACATTTTATTTGTCCATTTGCCCATGAAAGGAGATCTTGGTTGTTTCCAAATTTCAACAAATATCAGTAAAATTTCCATGTACAGGTTTCTGGGTAGGCATAAGATTTCAGCTCAGTTAGGCAAATCTAAGTCACGATTGCCAGACTGTATTGCCATCAACAATGTCTAGTTTAGTAAGAAATAGCCTAAATGTCTTCCAAAGTGGCCTGTGCCAATCTGCATTCCTGTCAGGCCTGACTGGACAGTGCAGTGGTCCTATTGCTCAACTCACCACCAGCATTTCCCCTTTTCTGTATCTGGATTTGGCCCATTCTTGTAGGATTTAGCAATATCTAGTTGTTTGAATTTTCATTTCCCTGGTGTCGTATGATGTGGGTACCAATTTGTATGCTCGTCTGCCATGTATTCATCTTCATGGATGAGTATACTTTCCTCTTTTTATTAGACTGGTTTGCTTTGGATTCTCAGAAAATGGCACTTTAATAAATCTTTGCTGCCCGTCCTGTCAGGGGAAGGCAGAGCTCTGAAGACTCCATGCCTGTTATAGATTCTGTATGCTGTGTGTTGAGCTAAGGCTGTGTAAAGAAAGACCAGATTTTCACTTTGTATCCTTCAGTGTCAAGTGTCTGCCAGCTAAAGCAGGTGAAGTGGATGCTTTTGAATGCAGCACAGTATGGCCTGGGCCTCAGTTCTTCAAGTCTGGAATAATAACATAGCATAACAGCTAAAATTTCTGCATAAGCTGATGTGTAGGAAGCACACATACTGATGAGCTAGAAAAGGAGGAAACTACTAGGAACAGTTAAGCTCTGGGACTGAGTGCTCATTAGTAGGCCATAAAGATCTGCAGGAGATACACAAGCATTCCCCAGAGAATGAGAAGGAGAAGAGGCAGCCAGGCCACTCTGAGCCAATGCGGGGATCATGGTGCCAGTAGGACAGGTGCAGGTCCATATGCATTAATTTGCTCAGAAACCCAGAGCTTTGCTAAAATCCAATTACCGGACTGCAGAAATCATTCTCCTCTCCTTATGTCTGTCTGAACTACAAATGGTTGCCTTATCAGTCTCTGAAAGCATTTTAAAGGTGGTCTCATTTTTCATTTCCTTGTTTATATGATTGCTTTGACCAAAACTGTCCGTATATCGACCAAAAATGTTCATATGTGTTCATATACACATATCTCACATATCCTTGTGCTTCTGCATCTTCCAAATCTTTTAGATACATTTCTCCTTCTTTCTACTGAGCAACAATGAACTGCTAGCGATTAGAGCTTCTTCTAACACCACTCCCTCCCTTGAAAAGGAAAGCCCTGATTCATAGAATTCACTAGTTTACATAGTATGAAAATTCCCACAGTGGCCAGTTTCAAGTCATCAAATAATAAAACTCAGAGCTGGTAAAGGATTTGCTCTGGTACACCATCATGTAGAATTTCCACCTTGCAGATACATACTGTAGCTTAAAAGGACCTGAAGAGATTGAGTAACCATGGAATGTAATCCATCTATTAGCAAGTAATAAAGATTGCATGTTACCTTTACTTTCAGTATAATGCATTTGCTTATAAGCCTATATAATTTAAAATTTTATTTTGTCTATGTTTTAAAACAAGGTTAAGAACTTGTTAGAAACTTATGATTTATTTTTTGTCATTTCTACACATTTTATATTGCACATCACTGACTCTTTTTAATGGCATTTTCTTCACAGGCACCCTAAAAATACAGACAAGACACAATTAATAAAATATCAGATTATGTTAAAATATCTATAAATGCAATGCCTAATGCATACAAGTATTATAAAGAGGAACAAAGGATTAAGAGCATATTGAACAGAAGGGAATCAGGATGATATTTTAGGCAATGTTAAATAGAAAATCTCCTTGGAGGAATGGTCCTCTTCATGTAAATAATGGAAAGTAATGGAAGATAAAAATTTCTAAAGTATACACTAACCAGAGAGACAGTCCAGGCAAAGTTCTTAAGAGAGTAGTAAGCTCATATATTCAGGAAACAGCAAGACACTCAGTATGTCTAGAGTGAAGCTCACAGTGGAGGATGCTGGGAAGGATGATTGAAGATATCATAAAGGTCCAGATCTTGCAGAAGCCTGCGAGTCATGGTGAATATTTGCTCTTTCAATTCATATAGGCTAAGCCTTAGAAGGTTTTGTTTCAAGAATGGCAAAGTTTGTTTTAATTTTTTTTAAATTAATCTCTGCTGCGGTGTGAAAGGCACACGATAGATGTGTAGTTATGGCAGAAGTAGAGGGCTTGAAGGGAAAGTGAATAAAAAAAAACAAATGGTTATCACAATATGTAGTCAAGAATGGAGAATACGAAACAGTTGGTGAACATGTCATAAATTATTGTACCAGAAGAAATAAAATTCTTTTAAAAAAAAGCCATAGATGACATGTAAATAAATGAATGTATTGCATTCAAAGAAAAATTACGTATAAAAGTATCCTGTAAGAAAGATTTATCTCATGAGCCACAGTGTGCCAAGCCCAACCCTATAGTCACAACACACAGCCAAAATACAATGTGGGTCACAAATGTAATTTTAATATTTTTAGTTACTGTGTTATAAAAGTAAAAAGAATTAAACTTCACTTACCCAGGACTCAAGGGCCATTGCATAAAAGGGAGCAGAATGACTGTAAGAGCCAGGGAGGTGGTGTGTGAACATATGGAAATGGAATCCTACAAGCTACAGCAATGGAAACCTACAGCAATGATGTCAGCATGCTCAAGACCCATGCAAACTCAAGCAGACAAAAACCCAACATGGAACCACGGAAATGGGCAGCAGACCCCAAACTTTGCTAAAGAAAGAATAGCAGATGATTACTGTTGGGTGAGGAAGAGCTAATATTCTTAAAGCGAAGGACTCTGGATAAGCTGACTAGATTTCAGTTGATGAACTTTTACTGAGGAACATGGTGGGTACCAACTTGACACAATAGGCCTTAGAGCAGATGAAAGAATGTATGGATGCCAGCTGGGGGGCCATGGGACACAGGACGGGGTGCCAGTGGGGAAGGGATTATAAAGATGATTAAGATTGACTGAGATGTTCTGCATGAAATACACAAAGATTCAATTAAAAATAATAAATAAATAATATTAAATATTTTCCCACTTAATGGTTTTCCTAGAAATGTTTCAGATGTATTGCCTGGTCAGAGAAACTGTGGCATTGATATTAAATCTTTTACTGTATTTTCTAAGACAATGAAGATTCTGTAACGTAAACTTGGCTTTTGTTTTGTATTTCAGTCACTGCAATAAAACATTTCTATAAGTACATGAGTAAAATATGTGGGACGGTCTTACTTTACAGTAACAAATTGTAAATAGAAGAAATCACTTTTGATAGAAAAAAGTTGAAATTCAGAGACAGTCACTGTAAGAGGTACAAATTAAATTATACTTAATGTTTTCATTTTAATAAAAATAAATGCATAAAAAATAAAATATAAGTAAAAAATGGGTGAAATAAATTTTAATTATACTTACCCTAACATTTCTAAAGTATTATTTCAACATTAAGATATTGGTACTTGACAAATTTTAACTTGCATGTGCAAAAGAATTGGTCTGTAGCTATTTTGCAAATAGTGTTTGTTTGCCTTCATGTTTTATGCAGGAGATTTCAGCTCCAGTAGTTAATCCTCATTAGGAAGCTTTTATTGATTTCATTCAATAATTCCTACATCTAGATTATCTCAGAAACTTTAGAGACATGATCTCCAGGGCATACTGTTCCCAAATGTCATTCCATGGGACTAAAAGTTTGTTGGAAAGAACACAAAGTCATTAGGTACTTTAGGCCCCACCGTGAAGTGGGTAAGTTACAGGCTGTTCAACATCCTAGTCTCTGATCTTGGCACAACATTCTTCCTTGGGGACTCATTGGAGCATAGCTTATACACAGGACCCCAAATTCTGTTTTTATGATACACAAAAGTAATTTAACTTAAACAGCTTCTTCATTCTCTTCTTTATAAAAACACAGACTGGGCACCCATCTTTCTATTGAACTGCTGTCAGGGAAGGCTTTGCCCAAGGTCAACAGAACAAGCCTCAGCAGGTTCTACAGTGAACTTTAATAAATTCAGAGGATTTATGTCAGATTCCAAGCATTGAAGATTGAGTTGATAATCGTGGGTATTTGGCAGGGGCATTAGCATTTCTGTCTGTGGAGATTTCAACACCCTATTAACTATTCTGAATCATTTACCCAGTGGGAAAAAGTACCAAGTTGAGTTAGGGATTTCTTACTGCCCACCGCAGGCAGTATCAGAAAAATCTCTACTGCTGTCTGCAAGGGGAAATTAACAAGGATGGCAGACTGCTTTGACTCCTAATGAATATGAATGCACAAACATGAACATTTCAAAAAAGCAACATTAGTTGCACAGAGAGAGGAGATCTGCTTTAAGCGTGAACCCTCTGTGATAGCCCCCACAAGTGATTTTCCTGGAACAGATTGGATGATTTTCAGCACTACTAAAGAATATACACTCTGGCCTCTGTCCAGGATGCATCCTGGCAATCCCCACAGCATAAGCTGTAAAGGCTACTGTTCTTTTAAGAGCAAAATGCTGAAAAGAGAACCACCATGTTGACAAATAATAATTCAGAATAAAGCACAGAGGAGAATGAAAAGGAGATCAGAAGTGTCCATTTGTCAAGAAAGATAGCCAATTTAGCTATTTTTAACAGAAATATAGAGCTCTTATAAGTGTCTGAGATGAAAATTGATCATGTGTGGTGTGTTGACTCCAAATGCATTTTGTGAGTGTCAAATGATAGGGACAGTGCTTCATTCCGGTAGCCAGATTCCACAAGGGAAACAGAGGCACCTGCAGAGGCCAAGACAAATACGACCACTTAAAAATATTTCAATTTTTCCTCATCGAATAATCATCCTTTACACTGGGAGGGAACGTATTTTGATTCAGTGCTCTGGAAGGTGAATCATATCGGAGTACGTCATCAGGCTGAGCCTAACATGGTGCTGCATGGTCTCCATTAATATCTTCATTCCTTAAGATTCTAAGTTCCAGGAACAGGAAAGTGAGAAACAAACATTGTGCCTTTTGCTCTTCAGACCTTCCATCACATTGCTATGCACAAAGATGATGCTTTCAAGTTGAGCACAGAATTATTATTATGGAAAATTGCTTGGGAACTATAAAAATATGATTCTTAATGGATGTGCATTTATTGAGACTTCCCTGTTTTCTACCCATACTTGTAGTCTTAAGTCAAAATTTACACTTCTGACGTTAGCCCTGACCATGGGCTTTCTCTATTCCCATTGTTTCTGTGGATACTAAAGGGTATGAGAAGCCTACCCATTGACAGGCAGGAATTGCCTCACTGCTATGACATCAACCTGATCCGGAGATGCACACCCAACACATATCTAGCTCTCCCTTTTATTAAAACAGAAAAGGCATTAAGGCTGGAGAGATGGCACAGCAGTTAAGAGAGCTGGCTGCTCTTGTAGAGGACACAGGTTCAATTCCCAGTATTCATATGGTGACTAATGACAGTCTGTAATTCCAGTTATAGGGGACTTAACACCCTCTTCTAATCTCCATGGGCATTGCAAGACATGGGTGCAGTTCTACACATGCAGAAAAATTATTCTTCCTTCAATACAAAATAACACAATACTGAAACTGAGCTTTCTTCTGATCATCTGGGTTCTCTTAAGTATTTTGCTTTCTTCTGAAAATGTATACCAAAGCCTGCTATATGTAAGACAGCCTGTTCAGTACTTCAGTGTACCTACAGAAGTTCTATCAGAGCCTAACCTCAATGAGCCAGATAGTAGAAAGAAGTATGAACTTGTATTGCTCTTATACAAGGTCATTTCACAAAGCATTTTATAAACAAAGTACGTTTACCGCAAAGAGTATTTCTTACAGAATTACCATTTACACAGTGTTCTAGAACAGGTAAAATTCATCTCTGGCTGGATACTAAGAACCATCATGATCTCTGGTATGTGACTATGACCGAATAATGGGAGGGTGGCATTTTTTGTTTTCTCTCCTAGTAGAGGCTACAATTAAACAAGTACACGCAATTTTTAAACTCACCACTTCAAGTATGTGAACTGTGTACCTCTTATCACAGGCAACTTTTACTTCAAAAGAAAACTAAATATTGAGCTCTAGTTAATGGTACGCAAAGACAGTGCTAAGGGAGAAATAAATGTCAATTTACTTTGTAATGCATAAAAATAAGGTTGATTAACAGGTGGAGAAAAGATAGATTGAAGAATCTGTGATGGTGCAAATATTAGTAAAGTACTAATGCTAGAACCCAGTAATTATTATGTTTTAAATCTGGAATGTTCACCAAAGGCTCCCAGCTAGTGAGGCCATGTTGAGCAGCTATAGAACTTTCAAGAGGTGAGGTTTACCTAGAAGATAAAGGTCACTAGGTGCAGGCCTTTGAAAGTGTGGACAATGCCACAGTGTCACAGCTACCCTCTGCCACATGCTTTGCCACCAAGGGCACTGCCATGTGTTCTTGCTGTCATGGACTGCAACCCTCTGCAATCATGAGTCGAAATCAAACTTTCCTCCTTTAAGATGTTTCCGTCAACAATTTTGTCACAGCAATGTGAAAAGTAACTATTAAAGAGAAATAGCATCAGAGAAGTGGAAAAGTCATTGATCTAATGAACCTGAACTTATGACTTCAACCTTATGATTAGTTTATGGAAGGAATGGGGATGTTTGGAGGTGTGGGCTAAAGAATCCTTAGAGTACGTGAGTTCTGCTGTATGGGTGATTCTTCTAAGAATTCAAAAGACCATCATGCCAACAAAAATGTGAACAGTAAACTACTTGTGGGGTTTCAGATGAAAACAAAGACTACTGTGGGGCGAGAGATGGCTGAGCAGTTATGAGCACTGGTTGCTCTTGCAGAGGACTCAAGTTCATTTCCCAGAACCCACATGGTGGCTAATAACTACCCATAACTTCAGTGTCAGGGGATCCAACACCTTCTTTTCCCCTTCACGTGCATTGCTCCCATGTGGTGTACCTATGTACAAGCAAGCAAAAACACTCATACCCACAAAAATAAATAAATACTAAATAAATAAATAGCAAAGACTTCTGGAAGTTGGTTTCAAGACCACTCATGTTGCTTTCTGACAAAGAATGTGGCTAGTTTAACATCTGACCTAAAAATTTGAATGAGGTTAAATAGAAAGTAACAGACTAATTTAATTGGCAGAGGAATTTCAAAACAGTATAGGCAGTCAAAATTTATCAATGACTGCGTTTAGTCAGATTTACAGGAAGACATTGTGAGTAAAAAGCAGGCTGAAATTGCTTTATGCTAGCATATTAATAAAATCTACTAGGAAAATGTACTTGCATATTTTGCACATTCAAACCTGAAAACATTATTTTATGACTGAATGAAAGACAGATAAAGAAAAACCTCTCTTTGGAAAAGTTGAAGTAGATAACTTTAAAAGCCCAGCTTACCGATTCCCCCATGTGCCCTGATGGTCTTCTAAGTGTGAGGCCCTCACAATTCATCATTTCCCTAGGCCTGCTAGAAGTGAAATGCATGCCATAGCAATGTTTCCAAAACAATGGGTATATAGCCAAGGACTCTCCGCGTCACCTCCTTCTAAGTAAACTGCTGTTCATCTCACCACAAGAATGCTACTTCTAGGAGGTAGGCATATGATCTGCTGGGCAATGGAACTGAGCTGTGGCACTCACCTTTTTTCTTTTTTCAAAGCTATTTCTTTTATTTTTTATTGAATTTTTTTCCATTTTCATACAACATAGTCAACATAGTATTTAGATCCCTTTCATTATCTGCACCTTCCTCCATTGCCCTCTGCCCAATTTAACATACTCATATATTTGTGTGTGTGTGTGTGTATATATATATATAGATATAGATATAGATGTACATACATATCAGTCTATAAAGTCTGATTTCTGTTCCCAAATGTCCTTCAGTATAGGTCCATCCACTGGGCCCACCAAGAGCCCCATCCCTGTAAGACACTGTCTCTCCCAATCCCAGCACCCATAAATTGCCAAAAGTTCCTTAAAGGGAAACCCTCATCCTCTGTTGGTGGGATTGAAAACTGTGAAACTACTGTGGAAATCAGTATGGAGAACTCTTAGAAAACTAACAATAAATTTGCCATATGATCTGGTTCTAGCACTCCCTATCATATACCTAATGGACTCATTCTTCTACAGAGATACTTGCACAGCCATGTTTTCACTGCTCTTTCAGAATAGCTAAGAAATGGAAACAAACTAAGTGTGTCTCAACTGACAAGTGAATAATGACAATGTGGTACATTTACATAGTGGAGTTCTACTCAGCAGTAAAGAAAGATGAATCATGAAATTTTCAGGTAAATGAATCAACTTAGAAACTTTTACACTTGCCCTTTATTATACCAGAAGGTCGTCCTTGTCTTACTCATCTTTAGATATTTTTTCACAGCTTACAACTAAAAACCTTTATCTTTAGTTCTTTTATATTTTATTTTTATTTATCTTTATTTTATTTATTTATGAACTCACCTAAGTTTATTATTTTAAAAAGTGAAAGTAAGGACATTTTTTTCCAGAAGGAATACCAAAGTGATTTTCATTTAAATTTTCTTTCTGCTTCGAATGGCTGCTGTTACCACAAAGAAAATTTCCACATGCTTCTAACTCTGTTTCCAGACTTTTCCCTTCAATTAGTGTCATTTTCCAGCTCAGGCACCTTTCTTTCTTCATAACCAACCAAAAATACAGAGCATTTTTATAACTGTCAAATTTTTTCATTATTCCATTGTTCCTATTTAATTTGTCTAGGGCATTATCATAGATTTATTTGTTTTTATGCTTGAGGTTTCTATTGAAAATTCCACTTAAAGAATGAAGAAATAAAATAAAATATTCTCATTTTCTCATAAGCAATTGGAGGTTGAACCTGAAAGATGATGAAAAACAATAGAGGACAACTGGAACTATCTAATATACTAGACATGTGTAGTTATTAAAATTTAAATAAATATCAACTATGGTTAAAGTTAAAAATTCACTATCTCAGTCTTATTAGGTCTGGTCCAAGTGTAGTATTCAGTAGCCAAATGTGGCTATAGTCAACTGTATTTGACACTGCAGACAGATTTGTAATCTTTCCTAATTTGAAGGTATATACTGAACAGGAATTTTGGACTGTGGTTCAGGGAAGACCTTGGACCTCTCAGACATAAGATTATACCAACATCTTTAGGTTTCATCTTTATAATCTTCAATGTAAAGTTTAATCTGAAAATAAAATCATTAAGGGAGAAATTGAAGAGTAAAGAAAGGCACATATGGACCATGCGGGGAATGCCTACATTAAAGAAGCAAGTAAAAAGAGAAGACTAACAACAGAGATAAACCAGAAACTGGCTGCCAGGACTTGAGTCATATCCCAAAACTCAAAAAAAAAGGAGGATGCTTGATGGGCATGTTTCCATCCTGTGAGGGAGTGTTTTCTACACTTCAGAACTGTGCCACCATGAGATGAGAAAGCTTAAGTATGTATTCACCAATACCTTGGGTTGCCAACTTAACAGTAATGATCCGTGCTTCTAGATATGAAGCCATTTCCCACAGCCATAGAAAGCCATGAGGCAGAGGGACCTAGGAGTCTGAGGTAGACAGACACTCCAGGGTATATATGTATTGTCCTCCAAAGTGGTGACGGTATCTGGCACGGGCTGAGAGGATTATGTAGGGACATGAGCAGTAACACTTTTCATAGTTCAGTTGGGTACATGGCAGCAGATACTGAGATCTCTGGTCCTCATTAAGGAGATTCACAGTATGAAAAAGATTCTCTCAGCACCTAACACCTGCTGCTTACACAGAATAGGTCCTCAGATCTTCCCTGTTTATAATATGATGGAGGCTGGAGGCCTGCATATACCATAAGATTCCACTGCTATTGCTACATTCTCTTGTGTGTGAGGGCCTGACATCTCCTCTTGGAGAATTCTAAAGCAGTAGGTGAACAGTTTCTGCATAGTTTTAAAGAAGTATCAGGAAGTCCTAGTCATCCTTTCTTCTCATAGAATGTATTCTAATTGAAGTCCAATCCAGATAGTGAATTGAGTGTCAGACAACTATTTTCTACCCTACCCTGAGGCCCTTGAATCAATGGCACTTGCCATACCTTTCTCAGGGATGAGAAGTTATTACAGCCTCCAGAACTGCTGGACATCTAAAAGATCTGTCTGGCCAGATGAGTTCCAACAATGAGGCATTTCCCCCCGTATTTTAAATGTAATAGATAGATGATAGATTAGATAGATAGATTGATTGATAGATAGATAGAGAGATGATTATAAATCATCCCCACTATGCTTTTATGGCTTATGAAAAGTTTTATCTTAACTTTCTTAATAAAACCTAGGAGTATAAAAAAGAAACAAACACCACATATAATCCACCTTGCACTCCTTCAACACTGCCACATTGCTAGCATTTCTGAAGAAGACCTAAGTTACAACTCAAATAAATGGACCAGTCAGGCAGAGTAGAGAGGATATATATGGCTGTAGACTGGGACAATGAGCTAATCTTGGCTCTAATGGACCAGGTGGCATGTGACCAGCACCTTTATTACACTACCCTAGTGAAATCATTAAAAATAACCATCAAGTCCTGGTCTCTCTTTATATTCTTATCCTGAACAATGTGAACTTTCTGTTCCTTTTATACAGAAAAATCTGTTCTCCTCTCTTGAACCTGCCCTGGCTTTACAACTTGATTTGCCAACAGAATGCACTGGAAATGATGACGTCCACTCATCTCTATGGAGTTAAAGACAAGGAGCTTGTTTCAGGATGACCCAAGTGAACAAACCATACAAATCAGTCTGGTCTAGACCAGCCCACCTCTATTTTGAGCTACTGTGTTTGGAGTGCTTGGTTGTACATCAAAAGCTAACTCATATAACACCTGGAGGCCTTAAACCTGTCATCTACCAAAATAAAGCTAAATGAAATCACTTCTAAGAGTTTGCTTGTTTGTGTATTTTACTCTAGTTTGATCATTTCACGGTTTACAGCTAAAACAAAACTTCCAAGTGAATCTACTGATTTGTAGGATGCTAAAAAGCTTTAGCCATGGCATATGTGTTCATTAACATCTGGACACCTGGAAGCCCCCACGGGACTCATCTGTGGGAACAAGGAGAGGATCAGAGCACAGTCAGCAATTTCAAAGTCAGAGTATCTCTTACACGCACTTTAGAGTCTTCTAGCATCACACTCAATCCTTTCTTTGTTATACGTTCTAGATTTGAGCTCTGAACTTGGTTTTGATTGCTTAGACTGATGTTAAAGCCATATTTCTCCTTTCAGTCACAGGCAAGGCTATTTTAAATTCTTAACAATTGCCTGATATTTATATGGTCAAATGGGTTAAGACTATAGAGAAATGCTGGCCTAAGTAAGAAAAAAAAAAAACCTACTGTTATCTCAATGGAACAAAAAGGCTTCCACCCAGGGTTAGAGAGATGTCTCAATTGTCAAAAGTAATAACTGCTCTTGCGAAGGACCCAGGTTTAGTTCCCAACCACAGGGCAGCTTAACAACCATCTGTAATTCCAGCTCCAGGGCATCTTTTACCTCTCCTCTTCTGACCTCTGTGGGCATTTCATGACACAGGTGCACTCACATACATGCACACAATGTATTCATACACACAAAGTGAAAATAAATAAATAAAATAATTTTTTAAAAAGGTTTCCACCCAAAGACCTACATCAAATAGAATTCATCGTCTGCCGAAACACATCTGTGTGGAAAGATTGTTTCTTTTGTTTCTCTGAGATAAACCATTTAAAAACACTAAATAATAGCTTCAAATATTGGTCACTCACCAACTGTGAGCTGAAACATATTGCTTAGTCTCCTTAAATAGTATAGAGGGATACAATAAGAATCCTACGGCCAATATAGTAGCGTTATTAAGATAGTCAAATGAGACTCACTTGGAAAAAAACATGAGGTATTCTCGTTTGCTCAGTTAACATTCGTTTTCCCTGGTCTGTGTACTAATTCATTCCCTAAGCATCATTCAAAGTCTAGATTACATGAGGCCCTTTGCCAAGTTTTTATTCACAATGTCAGCTCATGTGAAACTACTTTTTTTCTGCTTCTTATTTATTCAAGCAAATTTTCTGAGGCTCAGCTAGGTCCAAGGATATTACAGGGATACCAGAATTCTCCCTGCCATAGCAAGAGAGGTACAATAACCACCTAGCATAAGATTAATGGGACTCATCATGATATAAGCAACTCGGTTTTATTTGGGGGTTATTATGAGAACATAGAGACAAATCATAGAGTGTTTCCCAAAACTGACACTGAAATTAGGACAGAAGCGGAGGCAAGTGGTAACCTTGGTATGGAATGAAGGGCTTCAGCATGTTTATACTTTTGACTTGACTTCTCACATATGTATTCACGCATACATATATAAATGTATATATGGGGTATACATCTATATGGTGTCTTGACTGTGTGTCTTGTGAGGAATTTTCTAATACATTCCCTTGGTTTCCACACACAATTAGGTCTTACACTCAATTTAGTCAGGAACCATGCAGTATACTTTATCAAATATCCTTTCTATTTTGGCGTGAAATTTGTTTATAAAAGTTATTAATATAATAAAAATTTCCTGTATCATTTTTAAATGTTTCTCTAACACTTAATAGAGTGTGACTCATATGTTAGTGACTGATCATTAGTTATTTGAGAACAAAAGACTCCTAAGCTCCTTGTGCTGAAGGCTTTTGATTTGTAAATTCTATAAACCACTTGTTCATGATTTTGGGGGGGGGGTTAACTTTTGGTTTTATATATATACATATGTACAAAGCATATATATATGATATATATGAATGATATATGTGAATGATATATATTATGATATATATGTATATATCTCTATCATTTAATCCACATGTTAAGTTTCAGTTTAGCATATACCCAAGTATATATGATTTCCTTTACTCAACATTTTTTCTGAGTCTTACAACTCTGCTGTTGTGTGTGGCTACAGTTTGCTCATTCTCATTGCCATATAGCATCTCACTGTGATCATATGCATGCAACGCGCCCCTCATGGTCACACCATGTAGCTCTTAGCACTCCCTATTCAGATAAGACTGTCCACTCACTGCTTTGGAGTGTATGCATAGCTGGGGAGGAGGGGGCTCTGGGTCATGACTTAGGAATACTAAAGCTTCACAAACTAATCATACTATTTTTTACTTTCACCATCAGGAAGATCTATGTGATGCACAGTTGAAGCTGGGGAGAAGAGAAGAGATCAGGTTCAAAAATGCTTCACTTGTAAAGTAAAAACACTTTTTTGGATCCACTGACATTATAGAGCATGAGGGTTGTGATATTGTTACTGAAAAGGTAAAAAAAAATTCAGTGTACACATAAACATCTGTGAACCGCTTAAACTCAATTTCTCAGCCCAGTCAGCCCCATCAAACCCTTAGAAATCTTTGGTGATTAAAACTAGCAGTTTCATGATAGTGCGAGTTTCCAAAATGCAGGAAGTTTTTTTTATAAATCACTGTTCTTCAATGTCTGTGTAAAGACAAACACCTTCTCCATCACCTCTTTCCTCTAGTGAGAAGAAGAAGGAAATGCAGAAGGTAGAAAGGTAAGAAACAGTAGGTTAGGAAGTCAGAGGCAAGTATATACATGATGCCTGCCATAGCTGTTCACGCTTTCTTCCACATAACATATTTCTATTCCGTGTCTCTAAATTAGGGCTAGGCACAGCTTCTATCCCAGCACGGAGTTCTTCCGTAGTAGGCTACGAGCGAACAGGATTTTGATTCAGACTGACATTTATTACCATTAATAGCAACTTTTTGTTGGAAGTGTCCATGTCAACAAGTTAAGAGCACTCTGACTTATTAATAAAGATACTAAAGTTCTCTTGAGAACACAACAGATTGTGAATCTGTGAGTTGGCATTCATATTTTTTGTGGTGCCTCATACACAGGGAGAATTTGGGGAGGAATAACTGCCTTCGTGTGTTTCCCTTTATATCTGCTTGTCAGTTTTATAATCAGTGATTGGAGGAAGATACACCACATTCCCTCATTAAGCTTTCAGCATTCCTAGGGTAATGCTGTCATGACATTGCCCTCAAAGAGTGTAATGCCTGATACAAATAGAGACCCCTTAGAACTTGTATCAGATCGTTCCTTCATTCAAGTTATTAGTACACATTCAGCCTCAGTTCTAGCACAGACGTAAAGCCTAGTTCATATATATGCTCTGAAATAAAGAGAAAACCACAATAAGCACAATATCTGTTACAAAAGTTGCTTAACCAGGCCTTGTGGTTGAAGCCTACAATCCCAGGTACTTGGAAACTGTGGCATGAAAATTGCAAGTTTAAGGTCAGCCTGTGCAAATGAGTGAGACCCTGTGTCAAGATTAAAAAGTAAAAAGGAGAAAAATACAATTCAATAGTAGAACCTGGCATATGTGAAGCCTTAGGTTAAATTCTTGGTAGTGAAAAAACTAACAGCTGCTTCTTAAAGTAATATTCTGTAAGACTTATTTTCGAGCAACAAATATGATAATTAGATTGGTTTAATTAACTCTTTGAAGGAATAAATCCCCACCTTTCCTTCAGTATCTAATAGAACCAGATTACTCATATTCCAAGATGATTGTAAACTAAATCTCAAGGACCCCTTGACATAGTTAAAGGCGCTAATGTAATCATATATGATTTAATCAACTTCAAGTTTATTGCCAAGGGATATGAGGTTGGGCCATATTTTCCCAGGCAAACTCTAAAGACCTCTTGGTTTGGGCTTGTAGAAAAGAAAAATATGATTCAAAAGCTGCCTTGGATTTTGTCTCTGGAAATATTAAAACTTGGATTTTCCTGTTCTGACGTTTCATTTGGGATCATCCTTTTTCACTGATTGATGTTCTGTAAGTGAATGGAATCACTATGCACTTAAAGGCCTCAAAACATTTCCCTTTCCATTAGTTAATGTTATGATCTTCCTTTCAGATGATTGTAAATGGCGAGGATGACACTGTGAACTCCACACAACTTCAGAATAAAGATAGCTGGGATTGCATTGCTGTGGAGGGAACATGGGGTTTTTCAGGCCCACTGCCTTATTCCTTTGTGATATGTCAGTGACCACCAATCACTTCTTGCCCTAACCTTATTTGTGATATGATTTGTCCACCCTCAGTTATTAAAGATATTACATTTTTTACGCATGTTCATTGACAGTCCGCCTCTGAAAGTGACAGCAAAACAATATAATTTATTGTCCTTTGTAAATATCTAAGGGAAGAAAAGGAAGATAATATGCAAATCCTGAAATTCACAAATGAGATGGGATAACATCTCTGCAGAATTTATAAAGTCTGCAGGATGCTGTTGATCGTGATGTATTGTACACCCACCCTCTCTTCTGCAGCAGTGTCCTTAATATTTCACGGAGCCAGGCTAAAACCCAGCTCACAATTTTAAACTGACAAATCTAAAAGCATAAATTTTAGATGCTTTTCTTGCAAAACAGCAAGGCTGAGGACAGACTGTACATTCAGAATATTATAGCCTGTCCTAATTCATACCATTTCCACACACTTTTCCCCCTTTTAGAGGCTTTTGGGGCATATTTCAAACAAATATCAGTGCTTTCTGTTTATGCCGTGTAATAAAGAGTATCTGGGCCTGTCTGTAGGAAAATATCTGTTTTCCAAATCATCTCAGTTATGGGAGAGGAAATAGATTCTATTTTGAGAACAAAAATAAAAGTAGCTTCACAAACATTTAAAATCTGCTCATTTGGAATTTGCTAGGGGACTTTCATCTATTTCTTACTAAACAGTGCTTTATCCACAAGTAGATGCAATGTGATGGAAGGTGTAGGGAGAAATCCACTGCCTCCAACACATTTAGCTGTCTCTCTGACACCTTTTTGTTATCTATAGCCCTACAATAGTACACGACAGCCAGACATTAGAGAGGCAGCTTTGGATTAACATCTCCAGAGATCTATTACCATGGATCTCTTCACAGTAATGGTTTAAATTAATTTTAAAATGACCTTCTTTTAAAGACTATGGGATAAAGCATGGTAGAAGGAGAAGTTTGAGAAGGTAAGCTCAGTGGTTAAACCCCCTTGAGAATGGGAGCATGGTAAATGTGGAAAGCATACCATAGGCCATGTTGTCTCTAATCCTACTTCTATCCCAGGGGAGACATCCAAGTGAGAGGCTGTGTTCCTGTCCTCTAATGCCAACTCTAGTCCACATTACCTGCTGCTAGTACTAAGAAGAGAAGGTTGATATGTGGTTGAGATTATGCACTACTTCCATTCTACAAAGTCATCAAAAAGAGCAAGTGAGGGCTGGAGAAATGGGTTCAGTGGTTAAGAGCACTGTCTGTTCTTGCAGAGGAGCCAGTTTCAATTCCCAGCACCCACATGGTGGCTAACAACCATCAGTAACTCCAGTCCCAGGGGATCCAATGCCTTCCTCTGACCTCTGTAGACAATGCAGTATCTGGGTGCACATACACACATGAGGAATTACACTCAAACTTATAAAACAAAAATAATAAATAAAATATTTTTTAAAAGAAGGAAGAGAGCCAGGAGGTGATGACATCAGTAATCCTAGGACTCAGGCAGATTAAGAAAGGTATCATTATTATCCTGCATAGCAACAATTTTTTATCATTCCTTCTATAGTGTACAATATTCTATCCATTTCTTAAATGTATAGAGATCTAGTGGGAAAGTATACTAGTCAGCTTTCCCTCACTAAGGAAATACTGAAAGGAAGAAAGTAGTACAATTTACTTGTTTAATTTTAGGGCTGAAGATTGAATCCTGATCCTTGTACTTGATAAGAATATCCTCTACCACTGACTGACATCTGCAGTCCCCCCTGCCCCAAAATTCATAGTCCTGTAGTTAGTGGAAGTATTGAATCTTCTAGAGTCCCAGATAGAAACAAACCATTTTGGGGGATTTTGGAGGAAACACAAGATGGCAATTGACAGGGAGTGCATGAGGAAGCAAACTGCTGACTTCCTGACCCAGGAAATAAAGAGGAAGAGGAAGATACCAGGGCCCCACAATCTCCTTTGAGGGGACACCCACAATGGTCTCAGGACCTCTCTCTTTTCCCATCCTGCTAAAGGTCTCAGCACATTCCAACAGTACCAACAAAGGAACTAAGGTCATAGAATACGAACTTCTGGGAAACATTCATCTAAACATGGAAGGTTTACTGCTGGAGGTGTTCTGCGTACCCCACCCATACCCTGCACCCCAACTCCTGTACTCCCTGCTCTTCCACTCGGAGGCAGTTGATGAGAAACCCAAAAATTTTGATGCAGACCTTTAATCAGTCTTTGCCTGGGAATATATATGATACAGATTCAAGAATCAGTAAAAATTTAAAAGTAAGTATCTCTTTGTACTTAAGAGAAAAATTCAATTTAGAGCAAATACAGGAAAGACAAAAGATCACAGACTTTGTATAGACTACAACATCTTTTTGGTTTCCACAAGAAAATTATTAATCTACAGCTAGTTTTCAAAATGTATTTCCAATACAGACTCATGTCCAGAGTCTATAACAAATACTAATTAGTCTAAAAAGCAGTAACCTTATAAAAAGGAAACGTTTTGTCAAAAGATTGAACTGATATTTCATGAAAGAGAATATAAAAACAGATAGGAAAACAATTTGGTAGGCTATTTGTACCTAAAGCCATGCATGGAAGTTTCCACAGAAGCTTTCTTGATGATTTATAAGAACTGGCAATAACTCGTGTCCGTCAGTAACAGATTGAATTAAAGATAATTGTAATATCTGTGCATAATCTGAGATGCAATGATTATGAATGAACTTCTAACATGTGAAACAGATGAATTTCAAAAACATAGTACTGGGCAAGTGAAGGTGAAGAAACAGGAAATATAACATGCAATTCTACCTATATAAAGTTTGAAAACAGGAACAAAAACTTAATCTTTGATATTTGGATGGGAGGGATGAACAGACAGTGAATTGACAGGGACCTGATAACAGAAATGTTCAGAGTGCTAGGCATGTGCTGTTTCTTGATCAGCTGTGATTTATGAAAATACTCAGAGCTTCAAACTCATGACAAATGCATTTTCTGTGTGTCTGTTATACTGCAACAAAGGCTTCATCAAAAGCAAAGAAAATGAGCAGACTGCTCTCTGAACTAAATGCTTGCTGGGCTAATAGATTTGGAGACTTTGAACCCATCCTTCCTTAGGACATTTCAGCTCCACATCATTTCTTACCCTTGCTGTTAATGATTTCAAGCAATCCAATATCTCTGTTGACTATGACTGTGGTTTTAGAAAATGTTTCTTGGTGATTGGAAGTTCGATTTCATAAAATACCTCCCTCCTTGGACAATTTAGGACAGCAATTACGCAGAGCTGAGTAAAGCCAAAAATCTTGAAGAATTAGTGTCAGGTGATAAAAGTACTTAGAACATTTTTTCCTTCCTATCTTATAACCCAGAGTTCTCAGGAGTGATATCGACCAGCACATTACAAGCTGTTCCATCGCCAGCTACAGGTGAAAGAATAGAAAGCTCTGCTGGCCTTTTAGTCATAAGGGAGTGGCCCCGAGACCATTACGATACTCTACTGAAAGACCTACAAGAGTTTTCTACCAAGAAGATTTAAGTATGAGTTCTGCAAGACTGACCTAATCCATCCAGGCTGCTCAGCATGATGGAAGATAATTACCTGCATCTACTTCTTCACCAATAGTAAAGCCTACAACTCCAGCCTGGTGGAAATCTCTGTATACATGTTAAGGAAAGAATGTGCTCTTCATGCCGTCCAGCATCAGCAATGAAATGGTAAAGGAGGAGTCAATGGCCTCCTTTGAGTTACTGAACCCACTGGTTTCCAGCCAGGAAGTACCCAGTTCTGAAGCTGATTATCTGGTAGAAAATAATGAACATCTGGGTATCTAGTAAAATATAATGGTTTGTTGACATATTTGTAGGCAGGAAACTTTCAAAGACACTACATCTAGAGCTAGATCATTAAAGTCTATCATAATCATATAGAGCTGAATTTTTAAAAAATATGTCCCCCGCATGGAGGCCATTATACTAGACTGGAGGCCAGTGACAAGGCTTCGGCTACTTCTGTTTTCTCTTTTAACACAGCAGTCTCAAAAACCTGTTTTTAAAGTATCACATTTTAGAAGATTTATTGAGTTATAATCAATGTATATGTGCACATTGAATACACTTAAATATGTGTTTGATATGTTTTAATATATGTAGAAAACTGTGAAACCAAAATAATGAACATATCCTTTATCCTCAAAGCCTCCTTGTGATCTTTTGGAAACTCTCCTTTTTGTCCCATTTCTAAGCTGATTTACTATTGTCCTGGGGATTAATTTGTTTTGCCTCTAATTGCATGTATCAGATAGTATGTTAACACGATGATTTACGAATTAAGATTTATCTACACTGTTTCTTTGAAAATAGTTTATTACTTTTAATGTTTGATAGTATTCCATTGATAGATATTATACACACTGAGGAGAGAGAATAGAAGTGTGAGCGAGAAAAAGAGAATAGAGCTTTTAAGTGTGTGGGAGATATAAAAACTTGGAGAGGAATGTAAGAGATATGCAAGTGAACCCTTAGAGAAGACAGAACCAAGAGCTCTGCCTTACTAGTTGACATAGGAGAAGGCATTAAAGAGACGGTGGTCTCTTCCCTTCTTGTGATTATTCACAATTAAGAAACACAAGAAATTTAAACTATCTACTGTGTTCCATCTAGGGCCAGCAAGGATGGGATGGGCAGATAGGATAGACTTTCTAAAGGTTGGGGGTCTAGGGACAGATGAATAAAATCCAGAAGATAACACATCATGACACAGCAATGATACATGACTTATGTTAATCCCTGCACAAGGCTGAGGAAGGGCAATGTGTATGTGAGACATTCTCCATTAGAAAAAGCGGACAAAATCTCCCAATTTTTCTTTTTCTGAAATCTGAAACTATTTTAGAAAAAGGTTCACAATCAAATTTACCCAAAATGTATTAGGACTAATGACTCTCTCACTGGAAATTCTTTAGTTACATGAAAGAGTAAGTTACATCTTACATACCTGAGCACTAAGCTGTGAAAGGCACATCTATTACATGATTTCACAAGTGTATTTGAGTGCTTATAATCTGGATATTGATATCAATAAGAAAGTTCATGAGATCCTGTTAGATAAAATTTGCTAAAATGAAAAAGTTAAATCTGGTGTTTATCTGCCTAAACTACATATCATCTCTGTTTCGAAGTAGTTCCCTCCTTCAGTCAAGTCTTGCTGTCTCCAGAGAGATGGCTAAATCCTTGCCTCTTGTAGCTGTTCTGTTCAAAACCCTAAATAAAAGCTAATATTCATTGACATGATTGTATATATGTGTAATCCCATCATACATCTCCAGGAAGAAATAGGCAGAAGGATTGCAGCCTAGGCTACTAGTGAAGTCAAATAAACAGACAAATCAGTGACCAAAACCCACAGTACCTTTACAGGGAGTTCTGTCTGTTCCTGGTACTCTACGCTCCTTACACCTGCTTCTGTCTTCTGCCTTTGTCCTAGAATCAACCTGGCCTTGGGACTATTGGTGCCCTCTGCTTGAAATTCCTCTAACAGCTATTCCCAATGCCCACTTGCTAGTCTCCTACAGCTGTTTATTCAGATTCCTCTTCTTAAAAAGGTCTCATTATCTAAAAATTTGAGTTTCTAAATGCTGGAGCGATGACTCAGCACTTCCAATGCCTCTGACCTTCAAGAGCACCCCAGGCACACATAAACATAATTAAATATACTAAAAATAAAGTTCAAATTTCTAGTTCTGACTTCCTCTTTCTTTAAACACAGTAAATGTGTGGATTATGGTCTGGCTTTCAAGGTAGAACAATTGGTCTAAGAGACAATGGCATTTTTGTTTTGTTTTAACTACTGTGTTGTCCCTAAGTGCCTTACCAACCAAGTTTATATTCTTGTGGAATAATAATGAGGGATAAAAACTGGGCTCTCAGCAAATCAACCTCTCTCTCTCTCTCTCCCTCTCTCTTTCACTCACCTTTTGTTCTGTTCAAAATGGTCTCACTTTACAGCCTAGGCTGACCTTGAACTTGCAATCCTCTTCTGTCAACTTCCCAAGTACTGAGATTTTAGGTGTCTTTCCACCACACTTGGTAGTACGTATCTCTGTAAAAGATATTATGGAGTGATTCTTCAGGAAACTGACTTCTGGCAATTGTACCCCTGTCTTCCCGTCCTCTAAAAAAAGTCACAGATGCAGGTGTTATATTTCATAGGAGACATTGTTCCTGGGGAGTCCCTAGTCATATTCAAAAGTAAATTGGCTACGTGTCTGTGAGAATCTACAAGCTTCTGTCTCCCATATGGAACTATACCTGCCTCCTTTGGTTATCCCTTACCTGGGATCTCCCTCCCAGGAGAATCTCTGCAGTTTCAAGTCACAGTACCCTCAGTGCTCTACCTCCACATGCAACCATCTAGACAGCAGCTTCTGAAGAGGGACACAGAAATATTGTGCATTCAATACTCAGAAGCCTGTGCTTGGTAAACTTATTGAATTAATTCTACTTTACAATGCTTCCAAGATGAGCAGTTTCCTTCTTGTAAATAAAAATCTTTCCTTGAATGAATATCTATTGTTAAGTTTTGGTCAAATCTTAGATCCACAGATGCCTTTAAAATGTTTGTTCTTCCCCAATCTATTGTTGCTGGAATTTAATTCTGGGAAAGCTTTATTAATTTTAACCCTATGGGGGAATATCCCTGTAGCTTCAAAGACCATTTTTCCTAAGAAGACATCTTGTAAATGCAGGGCCATTTACAAGGGCTGATGATAAGAATCATAAAATTTAATTCAACTCACTCTACCCATGTGCCCCAAACTACCTTCCTCTTTTACATGTAGTAATTTATTTATAATGATAATCTTAGGAAATAAGCACTGTTTGTTCCATTCTACAGACAAGGAAAGTAAAGCCTAGAGAAATTAGGTAACATAAAAATCAAGGGAAGTCCCCAGGAGATGGTTCAGTTGGTAAAGTGCCTGCTGTCCAAGACAAAGACCCAAGTTCAGAACCCTAAAGCATGAAAAGTCGAGTATGCAGCAGCACATGCCTGTAACCCCAGCTTTGGGTAGTGGGGTGTAATGACAGGCAGATCCCCAAAGCTCCTTGGCCAGTCAGCTTAGCCAAATTAATGAGCTTTAAGTTCGGTGAGAGACCTTGTCTCAATAAATAAAGGTGAAGAGTGATTGAGAAAACATACCTAGTGTTGACCTCCGGTTTCAAAGCACACAAACACTTGCACAAGCATATGTGCACAGACCACACACATATAATACCACACATACACACTAAAAATAATAAATAACTAAAAAAAACTAAAGCAGGAGTAATATGAAACATATTGAACAACCAGAGAAATCATATGAACTAATATATGTATATGTATACATATATATAAATGAATCAAATCAAAAGAAAATGTCCGCTTTTATTCTCTAATTAAACTAAATTATAAGTATAAATCAAATGAAATTGCTTGTAAATAAGTTATAACACAGATCATTCACCAAATTGGGTCAATCATTTTCCCACGGCTTATTAAGTATAGGACTGCATGTAAGCTTTCATTGGATGTGGCCACATTCAGATCTATCTGTTCAACTCAGAAATGATATAGAGGACGCGTCAAATTCTTCTAATGGGTTCTTTATTCAGTTGAGATGATGAATTCACCAGTGTTCAGTGCTTTATTGAAGTCACAATACAAAGTGTGCACCTTGATCACTGGCACTGCTGGGGAGCTATGCAAATAGACGGAGATCCAGAAAGATGGAGCTAAAACTTGACAACAGTGCTTGCTCCTGAAGTGCACAGGAGGAAGACCAAAAAGACTGCAAATCCTTCCAAAACCATTTAAAGCAAATACATAGGTTGATAAAGACAGACCTAGATACAGATATATTGAACTCATGAATAATATTTCATAAATCAAAAGTCTCATAAGATTAGTTATATAAAGCTGCATGCTATCTAGAAAGAATAGAGTTTTGAATTTTTATTTTTAATTAATGCATAACATTGGTATGCAATTATGGGGCTCTGCATTATAATTTGACACATATATTAATGTGATAATCACAAGGTAAGTAGAATTTCCATGTATTTAAATATATTCATTTGTATGTGCTGTGAACTCTCAAATTCTGCTCCAGTTATTTGGGAATTTAGAATTAATCATTACAGGCCTGTAATTGCCCTGCTGTGCCACACAGCGCAAGGACAACTCCCCCACTGTGTTTCTGTGCCCATTATCGACCCTGTTACATTCTCCCTCCTCTCTCTCCTTCTTAGCTTCTAGTGGCCTCTAAAGAATAAATATCTCTGACACTAAATTATTTCCACAGACATTTTCTTCCTCTAATTTGATAAACTTTGTTCTTACTGTCTAGATAATGATTTACTTTTAGCTCAAATTAATAGCATAGAAGGTTTTTTTGGTCTACTTTATGATCAATTCACTTAAAAATATTTTAATGAGTACCTGCTATGTGCCAAGCAAAGAGCCAGATCTAGGGGATAAGAAGGGGGCCTAACAGACTCGAGGCTGCTCATAGCACCATGGAAGTGAAGATTTCAGCAGTAACAGATAAAGGATGTCTTGTTCTTCACAAGGGCCCCCAAGAGCAGCACAACAGTGAAGGGTGAGAATGTAGAGAAGGGGCCGGGAATGAACTCCTGACATGCTGTTGGCAGGCTGAAGATTCAGGCCTTGTTCAAAGAGCAGTGTGAAGACTCTGGCAAGTTTCTAACCCCTGAGAAACGTGATCAGATTTGTGCTTTAAAAACAAAATAAAACAAACCACTGGAGCAAATGAATTCAAAGAGAACAATCCACACCAATCATGGATGGTTTCCCAATATCTTCACAGGATTAAAAAGTAATAAAACACGATCAGTACCAGTACTCAACTGGAAATGAGGTAAGCCTTGTTGATTCAGAAATGATGAACGAGGGAGGGTTCTTGTCCATAGAGGGGTCGCAGAGCCAACTGTAAGAACCTAAATAGGATGTTTAACAAGGAACCACAGTAACAGCACACAAAGGTTTTCCTTTCTAAGAAAAAGATCATTTAAAGAAAAAGATAGAATCAATTTAAGGTAGCTTTTTGCTTTTTCATTCTTATAGGTATGGCTAACTGAAGTTCTGTTACAGCAAAGCTCTGAACTAACAGGTTCTCACCTTCTTCCTGTGCCTCCTCTGAGGACACAGGAGATTCAGGCTCTGAGTTTTCTCAGAGGCACTAGATTGTGAGGTTTTGATGACGAATCAAATGACGATGATCTTTATTAGGAAATTTTACTCACTTGTGTTTTGGGTTCTTTGAGCCTTAGCATTAAATCTCTTGGGGCTAGGGATGTAGCTCAGGAGTGGAAAGCTTGTCTACCAGCAAGAAACCCTGGGCTTGTTTCTCAGCAGTACATAAAACTGGGCATGGTGGTGAAATCCTGTAATCTCAGCACTCAGAGGCAGAGGTGGAGGGTCAAAATGAAAGATCATCCACTACAAGGAGAGTTTGAGGTCAGTCTAGAATCCATGAGACCCTGTCTCTAAAACAAAACAGAATTAAATGAAACCATGAACTCTCTTTTATTTTCCAGTGTAGAAACTCAGCATCTTGTAATATTTCCCTGTTTTATACTTGGGATACTCTATAAAGAACTTCAGAAGACAAAGAACTAAGAATAGCTGAACTATTATATTCCAGGATTTTGATAAAGGAATGTTAACCTAGTGAGATACTTTCTTTACACATCAAGCAAATAAAATACTGGGCTTGTTCTATAATAGAGATGATACTGGAAATTAATGACATTTTCAGCTCTAAAGGGCAATAATTTCTATTCATTTAAGATACAGACATTCAAGTCATATGACTCTTTAGAACAAGAAAGTCTATGCAGAGCCATGCTGTTTTATTAAATCAGCCACAATAGTAAAACTGTAGGAAACGGACATATTTGTGTATTTTAATGTGTATTCCCATTTTCAAGTTACAATACAAACTCCATAAAAGTTTAAAACACCATAAGTATGAAGGCATTGAGCAACCACTCAGTCACTTCTATCTTCTACACTTCCTAGTCTTTCCATCAAAAGTAAATTTGAGGAGCTAGAGAGATGGCTCAGAGGTTAAGAGCACTGGCTGCTCTTATAGAAGAAAACTTGGGTTTGATTCCCAGCACTCACAGGGTAGCTAACAGTCACCTACAACTCCAGTTGCAGGGAATCCGAAGACTGCTTCTGACTTCCATGGGCACTGCATGACACGGATACATATATATACACATGGGCAATATATACATACACATAAAATATAAACAAATACATTTTTTAAAGTGAATTTGAGTCAGAGTTCAACATTGTCTTGTTGAAGTGCCAATCATTGTAGTCATTATGGTACCAGGAGGTGTTTGTTGTGGAGAGTTTTTATGAATAAACTGGTGTCCAAAAGTACTGACCAAGGCAGAAGAGAAGGGTCCCAGAATGAAGACTAGTGACATATTTGAAAGCCCAGTGTTAAATAAGAACACAGGAGCCCTTTTTCTAAAACTTCAATAGGGCAACAGTGGAACACTAAGTCAAGCACGAGATCCTAAATGTGGGGTCTGTGGGACAATCCATCCCTACCTGGGGTATCATGGTGCTAGATGGGACTGCACATACCTGAAGGAAAGTGGCCAAGACTTGTCCAATTAGAGAGAATGTTTACAGTGGTCTGCTTTAAACAATCTGGTCAGCCCCAAACCCTTTATTTATTTTTCTTATTTCTCTGTATGAACATAAGAGACCAAAATCAGGAATACATTAAAATTTAAACTCATAGTTTTGAAAGTTATTTATTTCATACAAAACTCAGAGGATATTCTGCCAAGCAGCTAAAGCGAACCCATCTGGGGTTAGGAGGGGGGAAGAAATTGTAAACTGTAGGTTTTCTATGAAGACTCTAGAAGCAGCTGGTTGCCATGGTGAAATGGTAAAGAGAAATTTTCTTCAGCTTTTCTCTTCTGATTTGGAAATGCAAAACTGAGAATGAACCCAAAGTAGTAAAGTCACAGGCAATGGCTGAGCTGGGACTTCACAGGAGGCACCGAGACGCACTCTAAGGAAGGTTAAGCCTAGACACAGGGCTGCTAGAAAGAACAGGCAGAATGCAAAGCTCTGAGCAGCTTCACAAATGCCAGACAGTATCTAATCAATGCTTATTGAGCCTGGCACCTGGACCCGAGCTGTGACCATCACCTTTCGACTGCCATGTCATTTCATCTGTACATAGGATTACCAAAGTAACCCAGCAGGAATGACCACCCTCATTCTAAACAGGAAGGAACTGGGGTCAGACACAACACAGAAAACTTATATTACTATAAAGCATCAGACTCCAGCTCCTAATCTTGACAAGGTATGGCCTGCTACAAAGTGGAACAAGAAGAGGAATGTTCTGTGGAAGCTGTGTACTTAGCACCTGTACTGAAGGTAAGGGCACGATTCAATTCTAATTAGAGACATTATTTCTTATGCTCAAATACATTTAGACTAATATTTGTGTCTTCTTGAGTTTACTACAAATGAGTATTATTTGGTATCTGCTGAAGTCTCATATCTTGAGTTTTCATAAGAAATAAACTGCCCATGATCAAAGGCAACTTGTCACATGATCAAGAGGCGAAGGCTGCATCCAACAGTACTTTAAACAAATACCCAAACCATATAGATTAAACCCTCAAGAGGCAAAGCAGGAAGTCCACACAGGTTAAGTGGTGCAAGTACCTGACAAAGGAATGACTGACAAAAAATGAATGTAGTTAAATTTTGTGGCAGGAGAACAATGTCTTGTTTCTGCCAAACTTGTTGGTGAAGAATATCTGCATACATTGCTGGATAATTTTGTGTGATAACAGAAAAGTTCCGTTCTAATATGTTGTGGCTTTCTCTTTTAACCCAAAAATGACCAAAGAAGAAATTATCTGATCTCTCATCAGAAATCCATCAGGAAATCTCAGAAACATCTACTGTTATGGTTGACAGGCTCCTCGAAGGAAAAAGGCACACAGGACCTGGAATGGGGTGTCTGCTCAGAAAACATCAAATGCCTCCTTTCACAGTACAAGCATACTGACTGCTCTCTTCGCAACCTCTCCCCCAAACTAGAAATATGAATCTTATTCCCTTATGACTGTGTTCTCAGGCAACTCTCATAGTTATCAAAAGATCTGCTAAACTGATCCCCATTGAAATACTAGTGAGTGGCAAAAACACTATGTGTCACCTGCTCAGGGAAGTTTATATTTTGTAAAGGTCTTAGACTAGCCCATTGATGGTTTCATTCTATGAAATGTGTGGACTAAGCATTAAAAATCTACTCTTCAGTGATGGTGGTTTAGGTGCCATTAGAGGCCAGGAATGAAAGATATTGTTCAACAAGGAACTTGTTAAAGAGTAATTCAAACCCAAAGAGCTAGCTTCAGTTCTGACTCTGATTTTACTAGAAAAATGTCACAGACATGAATACTACAAAACCTAATTATATATATATAATCATATATATATGATTATATATATATAATCAGCTGATCTTTGACAAGGCTGCCAACAATGTGCAATGGAGGGAAGACACGTCTCATCAGTAAATGAAAAACAGCATATATCTTTAAAAAATGAAACTGGACCTCAATACCACACATAAGAAGCAACTCAAAATGGATTAAAAATTTAAAATAAGACTTGGAACTATAAGCCACAAATCACTCAAAAGCTCTTCCTCTGAGGAGTATGTTTTATGTTTTATGTTTTTCCTCTGTGTGTATGTTTTATGTGTACGTGTACATGGTCATTTGTATGCATACACATGTGTGACAGGTACAGTTGTGTGGCCATGGAGGCCAGAGGTTGACTTAGTGTCGTCTTCTGTCACTCTGTACCTTGCTTTTTCAAAACGTGTCTTTCACTGAACCCGGAGCTTTCTGATTGACTGGACTGACTGGCCAGTGAGCCCTCAGGATCTTCTTGTCATCTCCCTCCTCAGCACTGGAATTCCAACCCAGCTTTGCACCTGATTTTATGATGTATGTGCTGTGGATTCAAACTTGGGTCCTCACGCTCTCAACTAGGTCACACTCTCAGCCCTCTAAAAGCTCCTTAAGAGTGATTGCTGTGATAACACCAAAAGAAGACACCAAAAAGCACAGGAAGTGAAAGAATAGTAAAGCAATAAGACCAGATAAGCGAAGAAGCTTCTATACAGAAAGAAAACAACAGGCAAGATGAAAAGGCAATTTATAGATTGGAATTGTGTGTGTGTGTGTGTGTGTGTGTGTGTGTGTGTGTGTGTAAAGGGATTAATTTCCCCAAGGACATACAGATGAACGTTGCACAATATCACCAATCACCAGGAAAATACAAACAAAAAATAAAATAAAACACCTCTCATTTGTTAAGTTGACTGTTATCAGAAAGACAAGAGAGAGTATGTTGAAGGCATGGAGAGAAATTCCATCCACTGGTAGAAGGAATGAAAGGTGGTGAAGCCTTTTTGAACCACACCATGCAGGTTCCTTAAAAACAATTAAAATAGAACTAACATATTATTCAGCAATTCTGCCTCTGGGTGTATCTCCAAAGACAGTAAGTATCTCAAAGAGGCATTTGCCTCCCATGTTCATTTCAGTATTAATCACAATAGCAAAAATATGGAAATAATCTAGCTATTCACTGATAGATGAATTGATAAAGAAACTGTGATGTAATGCAAGTAACAGAAAGAAAGAAAGAAATTAAGAAAGAGTGAGTCAGTGGGACATACAGCTATGTAGTAAAACACTTATCTAGTATGTATACGGTCCTAGGTTCAATACCAAGCACAGAAAAAAAATGGGAAACTTGCCATTATGCTAAGTGAAACAACTCAGAACAAGAAACACAAATATTGCATATTTACATTCATTCCTCATTTACATGAGGAATCTCAGAAACAAATTTATAGAAGCAGAAAACAGACAGATGACGCTCAGGGATGGAGGTTAGAAGAGATGGAGTCCTACTGTACAAACTTTCAGCTATAGTGTTGATATGTTCTAGGGATTTGATATACAAAATGATGACTGTAGATAATTGTGCTATATTATCTTCCTGAAATTAGCTAAAAGATATCACCTACACACATAACAATATTTTATACCTTAAAATACATAATTGTTTTTTCAGCTATTGTTCAATAAATTTTCAGTGCCCTATACCTGAATAGAATTTCTTCCAACTAAATTTATCCTAAATCTTTTCCTGTACTACTCCATGGAAAACATAGAGTGCTTGGCTTTCCTTCACACAAAACTTTTCATATATATCTGTGGATTATTTCTTCAGAGAAGAACAGATTGACTTATTCCAAGAGAAATATTTCCAAACAACATGTATTTCTACAAGGTGTATTAAACAATCTAATTATATAAAGCTAATATTGGTTCAAATTAACTTACACCACATATTTAATTGCTTGTGCCTTTCCACTAATTAGTTTGCAGCAATTATACAAAAAAAACCTTCCATCCTTTATTACCAAATATGTTTCAAAGAAAATTCTGAAAGTAGGTTGTAGGAAGACATTAGATTTGATCCACAGCATTGAAAATAAAAGACTGAGTAAGAAAATGTGGGCACACGCATTTTGGGTTTTAAATTTTTATTTCTTTTTAATGAGTTTTTAATTATGTGAGATGTAACTAAAACCACATAGTACTTAATTTTCAAGGAACTGTTTTTGAGTTTCAGAAGATTTTAGCTGTAGGACCTTGATTGGTGAACTTCAGTTGCTTGTCAGCAAGATCACGCATTTAATCATTTCACATGATTAAACAGTTACTCTGGGCCAGGCACTGATTGGACTGCTTTGCCAGTATAAATTTGTTAAATCCTCATGCAGCTACAGTGGACAGCAGTATGATCAGACTTACGTAGCTAAAGAAACCGAGGAACAGAAAGGTTAAATAATATGCCCAAGATCAGACAAGCTGAGGGGTCATAGCGTCTTAACCCCTGCACACTGGTCACCTCTTGGAAGTTGAATCTTGGGTAATGGGAATAGGAAGGGTGGGATCCCCCCCAAAGGCAGACATTGCATGGGGAATATGAACTGCCTATCTAGTGGAAGTCTTACACAAGCACAGGGATGTGGAGGATCTTTGCTACAGGTTTATAAGCATCTGGGTCCCTTAATAACAATCCGTGAGATAAGAATATAATTTATTTAAGAGGTGATTAATAAAACTCTAGGAGAGCAAGGGAGCATGAAAATGAGATGAGGAAAGGATGGAAAGATCAGGTTACAGTAATGCAAACGTTTCATCTCCGAAGTAAAGCAGGATCCCACAAGGGGCCTTTGACACATGAGGAAGAGTGATCTCACCCAAGGGCAGGGAAGCTGGAATGTCCACAGCAACTTCCACTCCTCGTCCTGTAGAGATGCTCCTAGGTCCTTTTCAAGGCATTAGCTACCCTGCACTTTCATCTGATGGATGTATTTTGACCCCCACCCCCTTCTGTGAGCAGAGAAAGCTTTCAAGAGAAGCTAGAAGCTGTAGCAGGAGAGTCAGAAAATACTAGGTCACGAGGGAAAGATTTTGACAGCATGCATGAATAAGTACAAGGTACGAGCACCAAATTATTTATACTCCTTCCTCTTAGGAATATTTATGTAGTTTCCCAACTGCATAGATGCTGCAGGCTCTTCCCTGTGGGGGCGTTCTTTCTTTCTGGATGTCCACTATTGATGGTAATCAGGTTATCAGCATCACTTGAATCTTAGAAGCATGACAAGTAATTAAGAGTTTCAAGGATGCATTAATTCATTCCACAAGTTTATGTTGTACCAAGGAATCGAGCAGCTACTGGGGACACAAGAGTGAAAAAAAAAAGTAAAAAATTATACAAAGGTCCTTGACTACCTGGAGCCTACATTTAATAGGCAGTAACAAAGAAATAAACCTAATTACTATGTGGATTATATTATATGAAAGAAGGTCAGTGCTATGAGAAATAGGAGCACAACAGGGCCTGAGAAGTAACATTGAGTCAATATAATTTTAAATATGATGGTCAAAGAGGACTTCATGGAAGAGGTGACGTTTAAGTACAGATTTCGAAAAGGTGAGGGAATCAAGCATGGGAGCCTAGAGAAAGGCTCAGGAAGAGCACTGCAGTCAAGAAAATAGCTGGACCTGGATATAGAGGAGCAGGGATGATGGTAGTCAGTAGTCATGGGACAGCGCATGTCAGAGGATGAACATGAGGTGAGAGAAACCCCAGCTCTTTGAGACATTACAAGGGCAGGGTACCACTGGGGGATTGGCATGAGGTGATATTAAGGAGATTTTTCCAGACTCCTGGAAATCAGACTGGAGTTGGAGTGAGGCAGAAAACAAGGGAAATACCAAGCAGAGAGTGCTGTGGCAATCCCCGTAAGGAATCAGGAAACTGGATCCGGTGGTATCCAGAGGATGGCAAACACAATCTTTATTTTGATTTAAAAAAAAAAAAAAGGATTTCCTAACAGTCTAGGTAAGGTAGTATCATACAACATAAAGCCTTAGGGCTGGTACTAGAGTCCAAAACGTTCATAACATAGGTAGGGAACCTGAGTTCATAAATTCACAGAATCATTTGCCCAGGGACACACAGTTGAGCTGAGAGTAGATCCAGAGATTCCCAGGTTCAATAACCCTGGAAATCAACTGACGACTTCCAGCAATGAAGGTCAAGACTTCAGACTAGTCCCTGTGGGACTTGCTAAAGACTTAGCCAGGTAAAGGCCAGACAAGAGGAAAGACCCAGCAGACAGAGCTCTGTTCAGGGCCACTACTGCTTTAATGGCCTTTCCTGTTGAGAACAGTAACATTTTCTTTGGATGGAGCACCCACTCTTACCTGATAGTCACATTTTCATGAAAAGCATGAATAGTGAGCTCCCTTTTAATTTATCAATAAATAGTAAACCCTCTGGAAAAGCTTGAGTCTCTCCATGACAGGAATAGTGCATGTACTGATGAGGACAACTCTGCCACAAAGAGTAATACATTCTGTTGGCCTCTCAGTAGTTATCACTTTGACATTTCTCATAAATGTACCCTCCACTGCTCTAATTATGCCTATAGAGCTATTTGGCTGTCAGCAACAGAGCCCCCTTGGGTAATCTCAAAATTCTGAAGAAAAGAAGCCTTGCTTTCCCAGGAAATACTGTCTTTTCACAACCTATTAATCCAGTCCATACCCTTTGCCAACAAAGCCTCTATTTATGTATTAGAAAGGGAATTCTTAACAAATGCCTAAAGACTGATAAGGTGATTTTCCACTCATGTAGGGATAAATTAAAGGCCTTATGTCTGGAAAGAGGCCAAAATAATTTAGAAGAAAGGCCATTTTCTCTCTCTCCCTGGCACAGCTCAGACTCCTGACTCCCTTCTTATATATTTAGTTGACAAGAGAGCCAGTAAATTAAATCCAACTTATATTTGTATATAAGATGCAGTGTATACAGTTGCCTTAAAAGTATTTAAGTCATTGGTTGGAATTTTCTTAATTTAGTTGAAGTTCATGTGCAGTCCCTGAGCACACACCCATCAGCCAGCAGAAGCCTACAGAAGCCTGCTGAGACACAAGAGCAAGTCTGCCCTGACTCAGTGCCAGCTTTGTTCCTTCCACAAAGCTTCTCATTCAGCTTCTGCAATGACTTTTATATAGGACCCAAGTATGCCAAGGATCACTCCAAATACCACATTTCATTCCCAAGACTACTTTCAAGCTCTCACTCCTTCCCAATACTGATAAAACAGAATGCATATTTTTCTAATTATCCTTTCCCATCATTGCCTTAGCTCCAATACTCTCATTGTCACGTATTTTTCCTGAAGCTATGAAGTAACCAGATGGTATCGCTCTCGTGATGCCACATTTGCTTCTTAAAATACAATGACAAGTTTCCTTTCTTATCTCAAAGACTCTGGAGAAAGCGCAAGATCAGGCGCCCCACATTTAACACTGCTGATAAAGGATACTCTGTGATCAAATAATACCATGTCTGCTTGTCTAACTCTTGATTAAAGAAAATCAGACTCAGAGACCACACGCTGGAACACTGGATTTACTCTCAGTTTCTAACAGAAAAGTGATTTTTGACAAAAGAAGTGTATAAATATGTGGGAACAGAATCTGGTTTTGAAGGTGATGTGTTTACAGGGAGATGAGACACTCATGCCTGCTTAAATACCTTTGTGTTGTGATTAATAGGCTCTAAACAGCACTCACAAGGCATATGTTTCTGTTGCAGAGAAACCAGCTCTCTGTGTCACCAAGCGGGAGAGCAGGCAGAGCTTATCCAGAGCCTCACAGAGCTGTCAGCACGTTGCCAGCTTTGGATACAGCTGAGTAATGGCACCTCGGTTCCTGGCACTGAGGAAAGGAAATAAATTAAAACAGAGCCCAGTTGGGACGGGCATTCTGTTGGGAAGCAGAGAGGGGCCTGAAGGAGGAGTGGGCTGTCATTCGCCCTAGTCCCGAGCAGAGACAGGTAATGTCCCACTAAATGCTTCCAACAAGACAAACCAGTGCGTTAAGAGTGGGGAAGAAGGCGTGCCTCCTGCAGCCCGGCTCTCTCGTCACTCCCCTTGCCCCTGCTTCCCTCGGTCCTCACTTGTCCTCATTCTGTGATCAGGTCCCTGGCTTAGTTCTTCAGAAAACTCAACTCAAAAGTAAGGGTGTTGGGGCTAGGGAGATGACTCAGTGGTAAGAGTGCTTGCTATGCAAGCGTGAACCTGAGCTTGAATCTACAGCACCCACATAAGAAGACATTTGTTCCTATAACCGTAGTACTGTGGGACATCGAAAGAAGGGGATACCTGGGGTTACCTCCAGGATCAGTGGAAACTCTGTCTTTGGAAAATAATGTGAAAAGTAATAGTGGAAGATACCCAGTGTCCTTCTCTGGCATCTACATGCACGCGCACACACACACACACACACACACACACACACACACATGAGCATACAATAACACACAGGATGTTATCTGCAAAGAAATAGCATATTTAACTATCACCACTTTAAGTAAGCAGTGACATACTAAAAAGTAACTTCCAGAGTGCAGGAAGCTGTAGACACTAAGCGTGGTCATTGAGAGTAAACAATCTTAGGTCCCAGATGTACAAAAAGGGATCGTTGACAATCTCATCCCATGCCTTGACAGCTAGTTAGAAAGGCAAGACAGAGATCCACCCTAGATGTGCTGAGTCAGAATCTGCATTGCAGCAAGATCCCTGGGGATTCATGTGGATATTGAAGTTGAAGAAAAAAAAATAAAACCACCAAAAATAGGAATGTATTGGGCCATGTGATAAAATATACATGGGCTTCTAATTTCAAATTTGCATCAGGAATCTGGCTCGCCCTTTCTCTTGGTCCTTTCCTCTACATGGCATCACTGGAAAGCAGACTCCCCCAGGAGGTAGCTGTGAATATGGTTATCAGCAAGTTCCAATTTGCATCCTGATTTGTTTTCTCACTCACAGTAGCAAAAGAACAAACTTGTTTCTAATCATGTAAGAAAAATTCCTGGGATTCATTTTAGCAAATTCATTATACCATGTATCCAAGGTCTGCATTAACTATCACTCAGATTGGGTAGACCAGGTCACATGGTGTTTGAGACATAAAGGTATGATTTCCTCAAGAAAAATGCAAATATTCTTATCTAAAGGACAGGGAATGGGTTGAAGTCGGGCATTAGCAACAGATGTCCAGCATTTTGATATGTTTCCAGCGCTTCCAGATCTTGATATCTGATTTGGGGCCAGGAAAATGATAGGATCTAGAAATTGTGCTGCCAAATGTTGCCAATCCTCACTATTGTTCTTTTACTAGTTATTTTAATTTATTTTAAAGACAGGGCTTCACTCTGTAGCTCTGGAACTCACTGTGTTGATCAAGTTGGCCTCAAATTCAGAGATCCACCTGTCTCTGCCTCCTGAGCACTGGGACTAAAGGCATGTGCACCATGCCCGGCCTTTCACTATTGTTATTAAAAGATGTATCCACAAAAGAGAGCAGCAAACCACAAGGCATGGATTCTATATGCTTTCTTAGGCAACTGGAACCGCATTATGGGATTCAAGAATAGCTGGGATTCTAATATGAAGACCCCAAAGGGAAGCAAAAGCTACGATTTGGAGATATGTGGCCAAATCCTAGCGTTTATAAGGTGAACCAGTGGAGGATTAGAACCAGATTGCAAAGGCACCTGTAAATCTAAACTTTTTAAGAGCATTTTAAGAACATACATTTAACAAAATAATGGTGAAGTATTACAGTAGTGCATGGGAGAAAAATCCCACATGTTTCAGTCATTGTTTAAATGAAGATATTGACAGCCTAAAACTTTGCATCTAAACAATCATCAGCTGCTCATCAGAGGCCCCCAAAAACAAAAGTCTAATTTTCAATTAAAACTGATTTTTTTATTAGATAAGAACTGGAAGAATTGGACAAAAGTCAATATTCAATGTCTCTTAGTTTTATATATATACATATATGTGTTCAATATATATGTATATGTCTGATATCTCTATATATGTACATAGATATAGATATATCTCTTGCTTTACTTTTAAAAACTAAAAGGAGGCTGATGAGATGACTTGGAAGTAAAGCACTTCAGAGTATTGATTGAATTCCTGACCACCTGGGTTTCACTCTCAAAGCTCTTATAAAGAGTTGAACACAGTGGCACACAGCTATAATCCCAGCATCCCTAACACAGTTGGGGGATGCAGACAGAAGAATCATACAGAAGCTTCTGGGCCAGATAGTCTCACACACAGTGTAGCAGGTCAAGAAGAGAGGCCCTTCCTCAACAAGGTAAAAGGTGAGAACTAACTGCCAAAAGGAAGTTATTCTCTGACCTGTACACATACAATCTACCATATGTGCAACCATACTCCCACACATAAACACATCACACACACACACACACACACACACATACATACACACTCATATTCAATACAAGTGTTTAAATTTTACTGATTTTTGTACATTTCATACACTAAAGCTTGATCATATTTAGACTCCCCCATCTGCATCCCCCCAGACCCTTCTGCTCAATTTCATGCATTTTGTGATATATGTTAAAGTCTATTGACTGAAGTTTGTGTCCACAAATATTCTTTGGTGTGAGTCCATCCTCTGGAGCCTGGTCAACCATACACATGACTAGAGAGGTCATGGATCCTAGATTCTAGGCAAATATAATGTCCTTCTGTATGCTAAAAATGTATTCTTATATTACAGACAAGTATACCTATCATCACTCATCCATGAATCTTCTTTTTGCAACAGTTGGAGATTATTAAAGGATTCTACCACTGGTCAAATGCAGGGACTAAGTGTCTGTGAGATGATCAGCCCTAAGAGAATACAGAGTACATTCCATAAAGAGGACTCTCACATTAATATTTTTAAAAAATCAAATAAGCCTGAAAAAGAAAGATGGGGGGATTAGAATGGAGAAGGAATAGGAGAAAGAACAAGCAAGTAGTTATAATGGGACAGGACAGAGGTGAGCAGGAATGTTATTTTAAAAGTCTAATGGGGTTCACAGCATTTCCTATAAATCGATTTCCTGTCAGAGCCAACACTAGACAGTCCTTAAACTTGTAAAGTCACATGTCACTCTAAATTTAAGCCTCTTCTGCATTTGAGCTTCACTGTCACACTTCTGACAGTGGTATGCAATGTATTTAGAACTTTTCTGAGGGTAACACTCGGAAAAGCTACTTTAAAAGCAGAGCAGCAGAGTCTATACTGTGGATGCCGAGAGGGCACCTGTTCTGCGTGAGGGTCTTCTCTTCACATGTCAACACCACTGTCAGCTTTCATAGGCATGGTGTTGGCCTCCATTCTGCTGAAGAAGCTGCCCACCACTCGGAATATGAATGCTCTCTAATGAGCAGCACTATAGACAGCATTGGCTCCTGAAAATAAATAGTCTTCAGGAGGCTGGAAATACATGTCATGAAGTACTAGAGCCCTAAAAGTTCATCCACTCTAGAAGGAGTTTGACACCAAGCTGCTTCATCCTCACCAGTGAGGAAAACTTTTTCCTCTAGAAGATATCTTTCTTTCAAAATAGTATATTGCAGTACATTTTATAATGGATTATGCTTTCCTCCATTCCCGAGTGGGTATTTGTGTATGTTTCTGTGAGTCTAGGTTACATATCTTGGTTTCATTTTTGAATCTCTGGTCTTCTTGACCTTTCATTTCGATTGAAGAGGAATGGGTCTGGATGTTTACAGAGAGGACAAGACATAAAAGAAAGCTACTTCAAAAAACATTGACTTTCTGGAAGGTTATTACAATTTCTTCTATTGTCATAAAGCACCTTAGACAGGGTTCTCTAGAACAGAATCAATACAGCGCGCGCGCGCGTGTGTGTGTGTGTGTGTGTGTGTGTGTGTGTGTGTGTTTATTAACTCAGCTTCCTCAACAGAGTTTGAGTAGTCCAACAATGGCCATCAGCATGCTGGAGAAGCAAAGAACCTGGTTGCTACTCAGCCCATGAAGCCAGATGCCTCAGCAGTCCACATTCAGCACCAAAACCCTGTCAGTTCCCAGGAGAGCTGGTGGTGTTCAGCCCACATTGGAAACCTAAAGGAGCTTCAGAGTAATGTAGCAGAAAATGTGTGCAGGGGCAGACACAGTCACTCCAAAAGCAGCAGCGAAGCTGGGAGATGTGGGTGGGTCTCCATCTCCAGCATTGCTGTTGTGCTCCAGCCATGCCAGAGAATGGAGGACTATCGAACAGGGAGGGCCTCAGGTGGCTCAGAGTGTGGTGGGAGGAGGAGCTCCTGGGATACTACGTCGGTGGGTAGTTCAGTTATCAAAACCAAGACAGAGGTTTATATAGGGAGGCCTTTCTGACCATTAAAGAAGGCGGGAAAGTTAAAGGTGGAGTCTTTAGGGAAGGTTGTAGAGCTGACATGGAAATTCAGGAACAAGTAAACAAAACCCAAAAACCTGGTTCTGGTCTGGGGTGGGGGAAAAGAAGATTCATATCTACAGTGATTTCCTGGGGCCAGGTTATCACATCAGGCAGAGCAGGCCTGACTCCTACCATCCCTTCAGGGTATCCAGGGTTGCTTGCCTTGCTCAATACCCAGACCCCCACAGGGAGAATGCTGCTTTTGCTTCAGACTTCTTTTTACCTGGGCTGTCCGATAGCCTCACTCTGAGGGTGAGCCTTCCTTTCTCATTTAATCCTTTCTGAAAACACCCTCATGAATACAGCCAGAGGTGCGTCCTTTAGATGATTCTACATCCCATCAAGCTGAGAATCATTTATCAATGATCACAAAATCCATTCTAAAATATCCTCCAATGTATACTTTCTAGGATACCTTTTTACTTGTTTTTATTTACAGATGTTTGCTTCTGCCTTTGTTAATGGGTTAGTGTTCTCATCCATCATGATACCACAGGCAAGTGATGTGGGGAGGGGTAGTTTGGGCCACATGTATGTCGTGTATATATGTCTGGGGTGTGTATATGTGGTATATGAGTATATATACTGTATGTGTATGCTGTGTGTAATTATGGTGGGTGGGTGCATGCATGTTTGAAATTGTGGATATATCGCACATGTTTGTATCTGTGAAGTACATATATGCAATAACATATGTAGTTATGCACGAAGTGTATGTGTATGTGCTTGTGTTTTAATGACTAGGGGACCTGTGTACATATGAAGGGTGGGCAGTTGTACATGTATAGCGTGTAGTTGTATACATATATACAGTTCATATAAACACATTAAATTCTTTTATCATATTCTGATCAAATCAAGAGAGATGTTTTAACAAAATAAAAGACTATTTCTCTTCTCCATTATTAAAAAAAAATCTGTTTGAGATAAACTTTGAATATTTGTTTTATATACAAAGCAATTATTCTAGTTTATAGCCAAAGGCAACCATGTTGGACTTTTGAGACAATGTCCAGATAATATACTCTAAAAGCTATTTAAAATTGGAATTGGTGTGCCATTTTTAGGTGTCCAAAGGGATGATGGAAGATTGTTAATGCTACATTATTTTAGAGAGAGAAAACTATTAAAATGTTTCTGACTGTAGCAACAATAAAATACTAATGAACCAGAGGAACAGATGGAAATTGAAAAGCGTGTGCAATGTCAAAACCCAAAATACAGTGATTTGTTAAATTACAGGGATTTTTTCCCCCTGAGAGAGAAGCTGCAGTTTGCTGATAACTCAAGGACGACTGGGATTATTACTGTAACACGGCAACGCCATTTTCTGCCTGAAACCTGCAAGAACTAATTAATTATATAGCTTTGGTTACTAGGTTAGAACCAAGCTTTGCTGTCTAATTTCCAAAGACTGAACTTTATAAATTGTCAGAAGAACAGCCTTTGCCTAATTGTCTGCAGACTACTGTTGATAGCTACAAAGACTACTATCAATTGCCATAAGGGAAATATCTTGTGGTAAATTCTGTTTGCTGTTTTGGCCATTTGGAAAGATTCTTTTTCCAAGTTATTTCTTTTTTAATTCTGGAGCTACTGACTTCCTTAGTGAACAAAAATTTGTCATGTTGTGTTCAGCTCTAAAGACATTGTAAACATCAGGAGGGCGAGTGGCTCCTAAGAAGGCTTTTATAATAGTCCCAGCTGTGCTTACTAGGCTAGTTGGGTGATGGAAAAAAATTACATTGTTCTCTCTGCTCTAAACAAAGGTCCCCAGTGTATTTCTCAATAAAGATGTGAGATTTTAGAAGCCAAGTACCAGCAAATGGGAAATAATTCTCTGTCCATTATGAGAGAAAAGAATCGCCTTTGTTTTGGTTTTCCCACAGAAGCAGTTAGGAATTAGAAACCAGGCTGACCCCTGGAGGCCCAGTGAAAATGTGAAGCAAACAGGATCCTGGGTCTCCTGTAGTTCATAAGGCATTTCCTTCTCATCATGTCTTGCCATCCTCTCCCAGCCTCTTTTCTTATGGAAGAATAGTAAATTAAGAGTTCCTGCCACACTGCAGAACAGCTTGCTAGTGTCTCCTAGAATTGGAAGCTATGTACACTCTGTGAACTATCAAGCAGACTTCTCAACATCTTACCCAGAGAAATGCGTATCTTTGTGCTTTGGAAAGATTGTGCCATGGTAGCCAAGACAACATTGTTAATAACCAAAGACTTAAATGAATCTCTTGGAGTTAACAACAGTGAAAAAGCTGACAAAAACACAAATATATGTAGGTTATTGAAACATTTGCAAAGTTTAAGGCAGGTTTTTACTAGTGAAAACCAAAGACTTTCAAAGGATGATGTTTGGTAAAAGCAAGCAACGGAAAAAAACATAAGTAAAATATAGCATTTTAAAAAAGCAAGCCACACATGCAAAAACAAAAGTTAAATCTTAACACTAGGAAGATAAGTACAAAGAATTAGTCTTCAATTACTTCCATGGGATGCAATATAATTATTCAGATGGAGTTGGGTATGAAGAAAGTGGTCGTACTGGATTTAGAGACACCTCATTATCTAGGTGTATAATTCTAGAAGGATTACTTTGGTTTGGATTCTTCTACAATCTGGGACTTACAGATTATTGCTTTGGAGCTGCAGTGATGGCTCAGTGGTTAAGAGCACTGGTTCTTTCAGTTCCCAGCACCCATATGGTAGCTCACAACCATCTGTACCTCTAGTTTCAGGGAATCTAATGCCCATTTCTGTCCTCTGCAGGCAGCAGGCACACATACATACATGCAGGCAAACATCCATACACATAAGATTATATATATATATATATATATATATATATATGCATATATATATATGCATATATATGTATATATATTTAATATCTGCCATTGCACAGTTAAGCTTTGACAGTGTCAGAGAACAACATGAGTTTGTTTCATGCCACTGTTAGAGAATGTGTCAGTGAGTACTGTGCTCCATGTGGCTGCATGAGGACTCAAGCAGGAAGAAACTTCATGTCAGCCCTGGTAGAACCAGACCTTTAATTCCATATTTTACATGTATCCTTAATCAAACACATTCAAATGAGGATAGACATAATGAACCATCTTCTAATGAACAACATGTGAACATTTTCCATGTCTAATTTATTTCTTTTAGTGGTGTGAGAACAAAACAAATGAAAATAAAATTTCCTTGAGACTAGTCAGTCTGCTAAAGATTACATATATATATATATATATATATATATATATATCAGAAATAATATTCAGAAGCAAATTTTCTGACATATTTCCAAGCTATCACTTAAAACATAACACTTCAGGATTAGAACAAAAACTTATCCTGAAATTCATGGGAGACAATTCATAGCAACATGAGAAAGAGCTGGTAAGAAAAGCAAGAGAGGTTTCCTTCCAACACCCACCTGTCCAAAGAATTTTCTCTTTGAAAGCATGTAAAGTACTTTAAATAAATTCTAGCTGAATTATGCAGATCTGCTATATTAAGTATCAGGTAATGATAATATAGATTTTTTAGTCTCACCATCCATGCATTCTATATTCAGAAATTCACCTGCTTACTTAAACTAATCAATAATTCCAAATTCATACAACTTTAGTAGTTGTGCACAGGCATATGAAAAGTGTGAAATTTGAGAGTTGGCCGAAGTCCACATTTTAGGCTGGAGTGAAGAGTACTCTTCCCTCTTGTCTTATGCATCATACTACAAACAGGTGTCACTCTCACACTCTGTCTAAAGCCACATGTCTTGCATCACTGCACTTTGTTTAATCTTTTGCCTTAGAGTTGCTGTAAGGATATGATCATATAATATCTAGTGCTTTCAAGTCTAAGAAGACTGTGTCCTATGACAAAAATGAGCAGGTTGGCTTAAGTTTCATTAAATCCCAAGTTACAAAACTAGCGACTGCATTTAATGAATCAATACTATGGTAAATCTAGGAAAAAGAGATGGAAATCTTTTCTGTGAAGCAGCTTCAGAAAGTGCTTTAAAAAATAGCCATAGTGTGTGATAAAGCTGTGAAAAGATTGTAAAGAAGGTAAATTTGTTCATTTGTAAGATGATCGAATAGAAGATACATGGAAAACAGATTTGTTGCAAGACTGAAAGCCAGAGAAGCATATTGTCCTATTATTCAGTGCCAGAAAAAATTTCAAATAATTCTCAGCTAGTGCTATCTGGCCTGCATATTTCAAAACATGATATGGGAGGCTGGAGAGATGGCTCAGTGGTTAAGAACACACTCTGCTCTTGCAAAGGGCTTGAGTTGGATTCCAGGCACTCACAACAGGCAGCTCACAGCCACCTGTAAGATCACAGATATGTGGGTCTCTGAATATTTATCAGAGTTGGTTTAACTATATTATAGAATCTAATTAATTCCTGAAGTACAGACCCGATTAAATAAAAACTACTTAATACACTGAGGAAAGAAGTTGAAGAATATACCAGAAGTTAGAAAGACTTCCCATGCTCATGGATTAGTAAGACTAATATTATAAAAATGGCCATCCAACCAAAAGCAGTCTACACATTCAGTGCAATCCTTATTAAAACTCCAAGACAATTATCCACAGAACTTAGAAAAGTATTCTCAAATTTCAAACAGAAGCACGCACACACAAACAAAAACAGGATAGCCAAAACAATTAACAGTAAAGGAATCCTGGAGGTATCACCATTCTGGATTTCAAATTTCAAATACTTTAGCACTATAGTAATCAAACCAGCACAGTACTGGCGTGACAACAGACACAGTTTTTTCCGTTTTATAATCAATTTTTGATACTTTGAGTGTATGATTTTAGACTATGCCTTATTAAATAAAAACAGAAAGTGACTTGTAACTATTGTAATTGAGAAATTCTCAAGTCCTCATCAGTAGTCAAAATTTCCTTAAATAAGAAATTGTATTTTTTTTTCTATCTTCTACAAAACTATCACAGGGCCTTCGTCATAAGCATCATTTACAATGAAACAACCCTTGTTTTTGCATTGCACTGTATGTGTGTTAACAAAGTACAATTAAGTAGGTCGCCCCTGAATCTAAACACTGATTTTATGCTCTTTAATGACATTAAGAGTTATTAGTTTTTAAATTGCCTTGCAACATAAATCGAAGTTTGAAGAGCAACAAAAAGGAAAATAATTTCTCCTTCACCTGTAAACATATTTCCCATCTCCAAACAGCTCTTTCTGCAGTTTAAAGAGTTGTTCAACAATCTAATTGTTCTACTTCACTGCAGATCACAGGACATGGAAGAAAATGAATCTGTCGTAGAAAATGTATTAAAATCCTTAAGTATACTTTCACAAACAGGGCAGAAATTTCCCATACTTGGATGGAAAGGAAATAGGCAGAAAAAACATCTCTGTGCGCAGAGAACCTGGGCAATCTAGATAATAATCAGAACAGGCTTTCTGTAAATGTATAGTTTTCCTGATGTTTGGGGTCGTGGGAGAGGGTCAATAGACCTTCTGAAGTGAGAGCAGAAATTTCATAGGAATAAATGAGAAGCCACACATCCCTGGCTTTGTGTGACACGTAAGAAAGAAGACTCACGCAGGATATCGGACTGGAGACCTCGGTGTGAATGTGGAACGGAGGCGGAGCAAGGGCTGTACGGGCTTCATTTGTATTACTGAAGCGTGCACCAGGGTTTACCTTCCATTTGCTGGTATTTGCTTCTCTTTCTCCGAGAAATTCTAAGGTTTTTCAGAGCCCACTGCATGTGCAAGGACTCCGACTACAAGTCTGGGAATGGTCTTCACTCTCTTCCAGCTGTCTTCCACAAACAAACGAAGCCTGGCCCCATTGACTTATGTGGCCAAACTGTGAGGTGTGCTCCATTCTAGCTGGAGTGTCTCCCAGTGGGAGTGAGATGTGGATGCTCACACTTGATTCTCACACCCTTTACTGGCCGGCCCTTTCCCTTATCCCTTCCTCCTTCCTTTCTCCCTGACTAGTGCTTCCTGGAAATAGATGCCAAATAAATTGGTCTTCCACTCTTACCTTCGGGAATATTTCTACATAAACCCAAATCAAGAAAATTGGGTTTCCAGATTCTAAATGAACGTAATGGGGCCACTGGACACCATCCGGTGTTCCATTTGTCATAAAGGAAATAAAACTCAGGAACAAAGTCAAGAAAGCTTCAGCAGTAAATGAATCAGCTGGCCGGGACTGTGGAAAGTCCTGCTTCTGTCAGATTGTTTAACTTCACCTGGCAGCATGGCTCTTGTTTTGCCAGATCCTCCTACAGGAAATATGTTTTTCATCTGTCTATATATGGTGTGCATGCATCTTCTCGTATGTGTGCTTGCGTTTGGTGGTACAAGTTTACAGTCAGGAATCTTCCTCCATTTTTTATAGAGGCAGGGTATCTCAGTCATGCCCAGTACTCAGAACAGGCTAGGCTTTCTAGCCAGCTTTCTCCTGGTATCCTCTGTGCTCGTCTGAGTGAGAATGACCTTTATAGGCTCCACATAGCGGGACATTCTGATGCTGTTTGGGGAAACTTCAGGAAGTACAGCTTTGATGGAGGAAGCACATCACTGAGGGTAGCTTTGGGGAGTTCTTAAGCCTTGCCATACTCCCAGTCTCCCTTGGGGACCCGTGCCTGCCTGAAGATGTGAGCACTGGGCTGTAAGCTCCAGCCACTTCCTGCTAACATGCCTCCCCCACAATTACGGACTCTAATCCCTCTGGAATCATAAGGCAAATAAATTATTTCCTTTTATAAGTTCCCTTGGTCATGGTGCTTTATCACAGCATCAGAAAAGTGACTAATATATTCTGTCTCCTCCTTCCCAGCCTGGATTAGCAGGTGAGCCACCATGCCCACCAGGCATCTGCATGGATTCTGGGAATCCGAACTCCAGTCACTCTTGAGCAGCATATGCTGGAACCACTAAGCCAACTTCTCTGCTCAAAAATAATAATTTTTATATATTGATTGAGGATTAATTCAAACTTTCACAAAATGCAAAATAACGTGGCAAATTTGCAAGACTGTAAAGTGGTATTTAGAGCAATTACATACTCTGTGGTCAAGCAGTTCCAATGCTGTGTGTATTTTCAAGAGACTTACACACTCAGAACACCTAACATGTCTAAGATGTTCATAGAAACATTATTCATGTATCCAAATTTGGAAAAAGGCAGATGTTTAGAACCAGAAGAATATCTACCACAGTAGGGATGATGCCTTCAAACACTGTATTAAAGAATCCAGAAACAACTCTACTCCTGTGATTCTATTCACCAAACCTATGCAAGCAAATTAGTTTACATTTTGGGGGAGTCAAACAGTACTTCTTACTTTATGTCATTTTTTTGACCCACTGCACTGGCTGCTGACTACACATACTTGCATCCCACAGGCTCTGTCATCTGCTTTAGGGTTAAATCATTTCTGCCTTTTTTAAGATGCAATTCTTCCTGATAGAAGTGGTAACATGAATCTATAAGTCTTTAGAACTTTAATGTGAATTAAGTCCATGAGAGGGTCTGTTACTGCATGCCCTCACTCTGCTAGGTCTATAAACGTGGAAATGTTCCCAGTACACACACCAGACCTTCCCTGTTCTGGTCTTTGGTGCCCAGGATGCCCTTTCTCTTTGAGCTACAGTCTCATCCTAGCTCTTACAGATGCCCCAAACAGGTAACACAGGTTGGTTGTTATTATAGACTTTTCATCCTTCTTGATAAGCCACATAGAACGAAGAACCAGAGGTATTTCCATGGATTATATTTGTTTCCAGGGAAAGTAAGGAAGTTTAGCCAGAAAGCAGCATGCCCGTAGCTGCCTAGGATTGCATGCTGTGCTCACCTAAGTCACTTACATGCCATGACACCAACACTCCACTTCATTTTAGTATGGATATAAAAGCACCTTGAAATCTATCCTTAATCCCCTCTTCCTGCTGTCCTGCACTGGTTCGCTGACTCGCTCACTGGCTCACTCCTTCCTTCCTTCCTTTCCTCCCTCCTCCCTCTAGCATTTGCTCATAATTTTGGAAAGAAATGTGAAGGACAGGATTACTGAATACTGGAGAGACTTCTCCTGATAGCAATGTGTTTTGTTAGAAGCAGAGAACTCTCAAGTCCCCAGCCTTGTCTCTTACATGGGTCTGAGCTATTGTTCACTTTTGTGCTGTATCTTCTGTCCATTCACCACATGCCAGACTCCACAGCAGAATCCGATTCCCTGCTGCCGAACATGACATCTTCTCTTTTCTTGCCCCCACTACCAATTCACTTCGTCATTCTCGATGTCAGCTGAAAACTTATCTTTCTCTCCATGGTCTGTATGTCTCAAATAACAATCTCTTTGACTGCTATGATTTTTCTTTATCGTCTGGATTGTTTAACCTACTGTGTGCTACTCTATGGAGGATGCAGATATGCAGCAGATGCTGGGCTAATCAGAAGTAGAAAGAAAAATATTTTCAGGTTATCCTAAGATTATTAGCATGATACTTTCCCTAAGACTCCTGACTGGGAAGTTTGCTAAAATTTACAATTTGTTGAGCATCTTATTGAAACATAATATACAAATGAAAAATGGGCAAATCATAAATTTATGGTCTATTGAGTGTTCACAAACTGAACATAGCTGGGTGGCCAGTATAAAGATCATGTAGAAAAGTCAGCCATTGCTTCTTTCATGCCTTCTTCATACCCCCCAATGGTAACCACTGTCTGGACTTCTAACATAATACATTTGTTTTTGAATTTTGAATGAATGAAATCATAGCAACTTATTCACTTGTCTGAATCCACTCACTAAGTTTAGTGTTTTGAGATATATTTACTCTTCTACTTGCTATACTGGCCCTTGATTTCTCATTCATAGCTCTTGGTCCATTGTATAAATATGCCACAGCTCAATTGTCACTTTCTTTGTTAAAAGAAATGAGATTTCTCCTGACTGACACTCTTAAGAAGTTTTGATATGGATTCCTGTAGATCTCTTTTTTTCAAACATATGTTCTCTTGAGTATATGCTGAGAAGTAAACTTGCTAGATCCTAGAGTATTCATACATTTAACTTTAGTAAACCACCCATTTTTAAAGTGGTTGGACCATTTTACATATTAGAATCACAGCATAAGAGTTCCTACTGTCCCATCCCAGCACAAGCATTTTGTAGCATCCATGGAGTTTACTTCGGGCTTTATTATTCCTCACTTTTTCTTTTCTTCTGCTGTTGCATTTGGATGAATACATAGCTGCTTCTCCTTGTGGTTTTAATCTGCATTTTCTAAATCCTATGAAGTTGTGCACCTTCTTCATGTGTTTATGAATCACTTGAGTGTTATGTAAAGTGCCAATTAACTATTTTGTGTATTTTAGATTTTTCAAAATAATTTCAATCATTTAACATCTTATATAAGACAAGAATAGAATTGGAGTGTTGACTGAAAGTTTCCACAATGATTCTAATTGCTTCTAGTTACCATAAGTGGCATTTCCAATTGCCTCAATTTCCTCCAAGTAACTTAAGTTTGTTCATAAAGTGTGCCCTCATCATTTTCAAAGACATAGACATTGATTCAGAGACCTAGTTTTAGTTAACAAAATATCTTTTAGTCCATAGCAAGTATTTTTCTTTATTTTTTATATTCCCATCTAAAAAAATAGAAATAGTAAACCTGAGATTATCCAATTCTAATATTACATAAAACATTAGTACATGTGTTTGTAGACAGGTGAAGATCAGTTTAAAAGGAAACTATACAATTTAAATGGTAGACCCTGCTCTTAAATGATACTACATGAACTAAAAACTAAATGAACTACAAAACTTTCTGACCTCAGTTTCCCAGTTTCTCCTTTATTCTTTCATGCCTTAACTTTTACCTAATTTATAAGTTTCCTTGTTAAGGGAAAAAAATATTTTGTATCGAAATGTTCTATTTAGGCTTCTTCTTTTCAGAATTTTTTATTTTATTACCAACAGTGCCTGGATCATACCTCATATGAAGTATAAGTAACTTCTGTATATTCCTATGGAAGAATACTAGCTACAGTGGGAAAAAAGTGATGACTATACAAAACAAAATGGATGAATCTTTCAAACATCACTACATCAGACAAGCACCAAAGTGCCAAAACCCTTTATGTCATTTCTGGCCACGTATGTGCTAATATTGAACTAACTATGAACTTCTTTCCATCCATGGCCCAACCCAAGACCAACCTTTGATGAAACCACTGACATTTCAATATTCTTTTGCCCTGATAAACACATTCTTTTAAGCCCTTGAGGGTTAGATGGATGTCACTGTACTGCAATCTGGCTTTCCTTCTCGCCCTTTTCACTGGCCATTCAGTACCAGCTGCCGATGGTAAGCTCCGGAATGGCCACACCTGAATTGGAAGCATTTAGAAAACAGACTTTTCAAAGTCTTCACATCTCTAGTGAAATTTAAGTTTACAGATAACAAGATATGAAACACACTAAGAATAGAAATAGTGATCAGTAAATTAAAGAAGATTTTAAAAGGCCCATATACTCATCAGATGACATAAAGGATCATCTCAGTGTGGGAAACAGCATTTGGTTCCTAAATAACCAATGAGAGTCTTGTACCAAGTTATGTTTTTAAAAATCTGTGTAGAAGTCCTCTAAAAGTATCATTTCTTATTATAAATTTAGGATAACTTTATTCTTATGGACTTTGCAGTTTAGAAACTGTTTCATATACATTACCGGCTCTCATCCCAGAAACACTATTATTACTATTTCACAAATAGTAATAAGAAAAAGCTAAGGCTTAGTTTTTCTGCAACACAAAGAGCTGGGAAGGAACACTGGAGGTAGGAGACTGAGGTCTGGGTTCTGCTGTGAAGTCACACCTGTTTTCTGGCCTCCCATCTCCCTCCTAAGGAAGGACTAACCCATGAACCAAATGACCAAGAGCCACAACTCATACGATTTAGCTGTGAGAATGTGTCAGATTTCATGATGTTGGATGTGCCTTGCTTTCCCCAGTAGTCAAAAGAGAGTGATGATATCTTACTTGCATAGAAATGGAGGTGACAAACATGAACACATATGAAAATGCATAAAATGCCAAATATACTCAGTGAACTCTACTTTGATGTGATTTTACTTACACTTTGAACCTGAACTGATCAGATTAGTCATTGGAACGCCAGCAGTGACGTTAATGATCTTTCATTCTTCCTCCCACTGTTTCAAAAGAAATGAAATGGCATAATCAAATTGAAAGACTTGGACGCTGGGGCCAACCATGGCAAGCTGCAGAGAGCCAACAAAACCAAAGGAAGCTGGAGGCAAAGGAAAGTGTACTTCTTTTCTATTCTGAAAGAGGATTCATCTTTCTATTGCATCAATCTAAGGGAGGTTAGGGTGCATAGACTAGGAAATTAAGCTTATTCTGAGCCTGCTCAAACTGAAAACAATCTTTCGGACTATCTCAAACGTCTGCTGACAGAGGGGCATCCATTGGAAAGATTACGCTTGTTATCAAGGAAAGCAATGAACTTTCCATTTACATTGAACGCTTACAATCTGATGAAAGAAAAGCTATGTTTATCTAGTCTTTTAGAAGAGTAAAGGAAACCCTACAAATCTGTCCATTATACCTGCTGAGAATCTAAAGCGAGGTCAAGACAAAAACAGATTATATTTGATAGTGTTAATAAGAATTTATTGCAAGTCCTGTAAGTCAGCTCTCCCTCTGTGGACTTCCGAATGGCTTTGGGAGCTGAGCTATTCTTAGAGTAATGAGAAAGAGCCTTATCTCACACCATAGGAAATTTAAAGATCTCCACTGCTTCAAAATTCTTACTGATGCACTCTAATGGAAGTAAAAGCCAGAGTGGTTATTGTCACAAATACCTGTGCCATGTGAGGCTGTGTGAGCAACTCTAAGATGTGCAGACATGCATTTCTCAACCTGACATATTCATTAACTGTGCCTGGTTCCACAATTAAATCACTGTTGGAGGAATGGAAGCAATATTAGAATTAGAAAATTAGCATGATTTAATTAGATACTGATCCTGATTGCTTTAAATAAAGGGAAACATGTTAGAAAAATATATTGGGTTCTCAAAGCATTGGCTGGTGCTTAGAATTTAGCAGATAGGAGTCAAGGGAATGACAAAGTGGGAAGCAAGAGACACAGAAAAATCTCCTTCCTGTAAAACCCTAGTCAGGATACAGCCTTTATCATGAACTTAATATATGCTATTTTATAGGATTCACATTGCACTCACTGTGTCCTTGGGTCCAGGGAAAGATTATCTGATTGGCGAAGCTCAGATCATAAGAAGCCTCCCTTCTCCACTAACCAAAGCTTATATAGAGGACAGAGATAGAATATGACACTGCTCAACTTTAACAGGGAACATCTGAAATTCCCCTTCCACTAAGACCACACTCCACATTTCACTGAATAGATCCCCAAACTTAATTGTGTATCTACTTCAAATCCTCATATAAAAAGTAATTTTAAAGAAAAATGAACTCATGAAAATTTCAGGAAAATGAGTGGATTTGGCAAGTATAATGTCATGAAAAAGTGACTCAAATTCAGAAGGACAAAAACCTCATGTTCTTTCTCATATGCAATTTCTAGCCTGTAGAGTGAGTGTGTGTGGGTGTGTGTGTGTGTGTGTGTGTGTGTGTGTATGCATGTGGGTAAAATGTAAAATAAACTAGAAAGGAGACCAAGAGAAAGTAAAACATATATTGATAATAATAATAATAGTAATAACAATAGTGATGAGTAAAGATGGGGGTCCGGCATGAAAGAGGAAAGGAGATCTTGGGAAGTTCACAAAGTGGCACTGAGGTATCACAAGGATGGGGAGATGAGAAGGAAGGGGAATTTTCTAAAACATGCTTTATTCAAAAATGTTATAATGATATCTAATACCATATGCTAATTTTAAATATGAAAAATATTTTAAAAGCCCTTGGTGCCCGTTGCTAGGGGATACATGATATATGCTACTTGTCCCTATGTGTGTCCCTCAGGCCCCAGGCCCACATTCTTGAGAAACTGTAAATGTACTTAGATAATGAAATCCTTGAGGCAGAGCATGAATCTCCATAAGGAGCCCAGTCGTTGCTTGGCTTGAGGTTGTTTTTCATGCATTGCTGGTGACTGAAACCATGGGTCCTACTGGGAGCTTGTCATCCATCAAATGCCGCTCGGCAGATCAGAAGAGGATGGGCAAAGATGGCTCAAAGCAAAGCCACTGTTGGGACACCAGGGCATGAAGAGAAAAATTCCTTAACCACTTCAGGCCCTATGGTGTGCTTTCGATCCCTCCAGTTCCTAACTCCAACCCACCTCCAGTAAACGTCATGACATAAAAGAATGGACTGTCTGAATCCACCTGCAACTAACTGCTTCAAGATTCTTCTCCTCTGCCCCTCCATCACATCATCATTGGGTCACAGAATTGGGAGTTAGGAGCTGAGGGACAAAAAGAGGCCCATCCTGGATTCAAAAGTGGGATATTACTTGGCTTCTCTTCTCTTTCCAGTACATGAGAACTGGGTGCTGTTCCCAGTAACTAGCTCTGACTTCAGCTGCCCTTGTTCATCTTGAGAGCACATATCAAACTCTTAGTTAATATTTTCTGTGAGCAGTGTTCTGTCCCAGTTGTTGATCTAAGCATGCTCACATGAATTTTCATATTGAGTCCTCACAACATCTACAGCATTGGCCAAGACCTGTCACCATTTGTGACGACTTGGCTTGGAAGCTCAGGCCAGCTTCTTGCTATTTGTCACTGTTTGTCACATTGCAGTGACAGGCAAAAAGTGAGGGTAAAGAATGCAAATTCAAAAGCCAGAGATCTTGGATTCATATCTTATTCTGCTAGAATGACTAGCTGTGTGGTCTTGGATAAGCTCCCAATGTCTCTGTACCTCACACTTCTCCTCTATAGAGGTAGCCACAGTACATACTTTACAACAGCTTTGTGAGTACTGAGGGAAAGTATTCAGAACAATACCAGAAGTATTACAGGCTTTTAAGAAATGTTTTTCTGTCTGCTTATCTTCATACCTCACAGCCCAGTCTCCCAAATTCTGGAAGGACTTGTCGAGCTTGTAACCAAAACACAGTTCTGGCCAATGGAGACCATGGAATGGGTCCATAAAACTGCCCATCTCATCAAGACTAGTCCTATTCATTCTCATTCTGACCAAAAGAACAAGCAAGTCTCCTGGAATCGTCTGGGTATTCCATTTCATGTTATAGTATTTTAAAATCATTCTTCTTCATCAATCTAGAGGTTAAATAGCTTCTGATTAAGGATCTGATGCTTTCCCTTTTATTTTGACTTGGACTGCTTAGATTTTTTTGTTATTCTTAATTTTGAACATTTATGAATGATTTCCTTCGTGAGAAAACCTAGAAATTACAGTTTTAATGTCATAGTAAGTAATATTAAAATAAACGACAAACCATAAACTGGCAAATTAAAACACCTCATAATTGGATTGAAGAAATATAAAAACTGAATTCACTGAACTGGCACCAGTCTAATTTAAATGTCTAATTAAAAGTTATTTGGAGGAACAGCACACACAAACTACACAGCAGTCATCTATGACTGGGAAGAAAGCTTTATAACCAGAAGAAAAATCAGAATTGCGTGAAGAAATAGGAATGGACTATAATCTCTAATCGGAACATTCCATTTTAATCAAGGCATGTCTGCCTCTCCATCCCATTACCACTTCATTAAAATAAACTGTCCCCACTGCTGAAACTGCTGCTAGGTGTTTAACAGCAGAGCAGCCAAGCTTCAAGGCAGGAAAGGGAGTAGCCATAAAAGGTGGAAACAGAAACTTCCAAAACTGTCAAAGAACTACAGAAGGAGGAAAAGAAGGTTTGTGATTAGGCAAATCAAGATTAGAACTGCTTTAACCAGAACAAGCTTGCCAGTCTGCAAGCTGATTCATCGAGAAGGCTATTCACAGCAGAGGGCCATTTAGCACACTGTCAGATATGACATTCTAACAAAGTATGATCGTTAGTACAAATAGCTCATAGGCTGTGACATATTTAGATTGCCTGTACAGAGGTAGCACGATATGTGCAGCTTGGCAAAAAGAATTCCACCTTCATAGATGTTTAGAAATCCTAAAATTGGGTTTGTGTCAGAGGCTTCCCAGCACCAGTATTGTCAACTTCTCACTGTTACTCTTGTCTCTTTGTTTTCTCAGCTGTAATGCAGGAAAACAATTATGCCTGTTTGCAATCATGTGTGGGTTAATTTGAGATTCAATGAACTGATGATATATGTACATGTGTCTGTGTGTGTGTGTGTGTGTATATATATATATATATATACACACACACACACATATATATATATATAGCAATTAGCACAGTGCCCAGGAAAGACTAAGCTTTTAATAAAGATTCATTGTCATCATCATTATTAATATAATTGTTGACAAGCATTTTTTCCCACAGTAGTGTGAATGATGATCACTTGAACAGGTATCATTCAAGCAAATCTCAATTCTAGGCTGAACCTCATTCACACTGCTGGTTAAAGAGCATTTCTATTCCAGAGAATGGATTCTTTCTTTGAAGATGTCTCTTGTGTTTAAGAAATCAAAAATCTTACTGAATTATTTCAAAACCTCTTTTCTTTTCCTCTCATTTTGTTAGTGCTGTAACAGCAGCTCATTCCTTCCTTGGATTCACTTTGGGAAGCTCCTGTTGCTTGATTAAGTTGCTAAATTAGTTCAGACTAAAGATAGCAAATAAGAAATTTATGCTCATCTGCCATAAATGAAAAGAGTTACCATGGATACAGAACCTGTAACATGCTCATACATTTATAAACACACAGACAGGTTAAACTGTTTCGCTGTTATACATGTCACAAGTGGAGACACTTAGGCTTGGTGGAGGATCTGTCTTCAACACTCGGTCTTAAGGGCTCAACATAAAGGTCTAGGCATACCTCACTACTGGGCCCACATTCAGGAGCCCCACTCTGTGTCCTCTTCCCACCTCCACTCTCTCAGATCTGTATGAATAATATAGTTCACAGAGGAGATGTAATTTAGGAACCAAAACTTACAGTGAAGGACAAAAACCCCATCTTCTCCCTCCTCCCTGCAGACACTCTGCCAATAGTATGACCTAAGAAAAATCTCTACAGTCAAAACAGGGTGAGCAGAGCAGATGAATTACCTCTTATCTCTAGTTCTGTTTCCCTTCCCTAGTGAACAAATGAGCAAATCAATAGATCCCTAGGTCATATACACTGTCTTTCCCTACAACCAAGTGTTTCTGTTTTGCTTTGTTTAAAAAAAAAATTGAAAAGCTAGGAAATCTAAACAACCAGGGGCCATTTTCACAGTTTACTATCTAACAAAACACTGCAGTGGTAATTAAAACAATCTGGGGCTATAGAAAGATGGAAGGAGAATCTGTCACCACTGAGACTATCAAGGAGAAAAGAGAGTCCTGGAGGAAGAAGCCAAAGCACTGACAATTTGTTAGATCTAATCCCAGAGTGATGTGCAATGAAAGAACACGGTAGAGATCCCTGCCAGGGGAAATGTCAGCTCATGTGAGAAGCTCATGAAAAAACAATGAAAAGGTGATGACAGTTCTCCTCTTCTGCCAAGTTCTGAAAGGGGCTGGATTTCCTCTGCGGACAGGAATTAGCTCTCTACTCATCCTCATAGACGATTCTGGAGAACAACCATTCTTCTTTTCTCCCCCTGTATTAGCTTAACTTCAAGTGTCAAAAATGTCAGCTTGTATCCTGAAAATATCCTTGAAAGTGTCGAGGTCTGCTGTAACTTGATGTTGAAGAATGCCATTATTTTTTCCATTCATATGCACTATCTTTTTGTTTTAAGGTGAGTCACCAACACATCCCCTATCTCACTCCAAAGACTACATCCATTCAGCCTTCTGACTATGCTGAAATTGCTCAACAATGTCCAACTTTCAATCTTCGATTTTTAAGATAAAGTCATTAAGAACAAGATATCTGACTCCACTGTTGTCTTTGATCCATGTCTAGGAGAGTTTCCTCATTGGGAATAAGTGAAATTCAAAGTTTTGATATTCTACATCTATCTAACTTTAATGCTCTTATTTATATTAAAATCACACGAAAGTGGAACTCAGGGTCAAAAACTTACTAGAAATAAAACAGAACTTATATAGCAATAGGTGAGTTAATATCTCAAGGAAGCATAGCAATATTAATGTATATGTGCCAAAAAATCATAGCTGAAGGGGCTAGGATGTAATCTTAGTGGTACAGTGCTTTCCTAGTATACACAAAGTCCCGAAATGAACTCCCAACACTGCAGTCAAGGCCAGCACTGAGATCCAGACAAGCCTGGTCTACATGATGAGTTCTAGGCCAGCTAGGACTACAAAGAGACCCTGTCAAAACAAAAGAAGAAAGGAAGGAAGGAAGGAAGGAAGGAAGGAAGGAAGGAAGGAAGGAAGGAAGGAAGGAAGAAAGAAAGAAAGAAAGAAAGAAAGAAAGAAAGAAAGAAAGAAAGAAAGAGGAAAGTAGATCTCTACGGTTATTGTTAGAGTCTTCAATAGCTACTTCTCAGCAATTGAAAAAAGTAGATAAAAAAGAAGCAAGTATATTAAATCCTTAACAATACCATTAAGCATCAGGACCAGGATCTCAGTGGCCATTTACAGACATTTAACCCAATATAAATCATATTCTGGATGACAAAGCAAATGTGAATTTAAATCATATGAAAAGAATTCTTTTAACTCAAAATAAAAAAATGATGGGATATAACAAGTATATCTTAAAATATTTGGGGACTGAAACAACACACCTTTAAATAATAATTTAATTAAAGAATATTTCTAATGAAAATACAACTGGACCCCGATGAAGCAGTGGGGAAAGAGAAATTTAACAAACTAACCATATCTACTAAAAGAGAAGAAAAGCCTCAAATTAATAGCATAAAAACAACCTTTAATAACTAGAAAAGAACAAGATAAAAGCAGAACAAGCAGAATGAAGGAAAGTGTGACTACTAAGGAAAACAGTAGAAGTGGAAACAAGAAGGCAAAATAAGAAAGTCAATGAAATAAGGATATATATAATAGAAAATATAATAAAATAGATGAGCCTCCAGTGATGCAAGGAAAAGGGCATAAATTATTAATATCAGAAATGACACAGGGATGATAAATACAACCAAATTCTTTGAAAACATAAGTGATCATAAAACTAAATATGGAATAGATCATTTAAATTCTTTATAACTATCATGTTAATTGATTTTTTAACTTTTAAAATGTTTGTACATTTACTTATTTTATGTGTGCTTGTGTGTATCTCATGTGTGTATGTGTGTATCTCGTGTGTGTGTGTGTATGTGTGTGCTACAACACACCTGTGGACAGAGAAAAACTTAGGGGAGTTGGTTTTTCTACCATGTGGGTTCCAGGGATGAAACACATGTCATCAGCCTTGGCAGAACACACAGTAACCAGCTGAGCCATCTGGCCTACCCTGAATTGATAATTTTTTGAACTCATGAAAAAAAATTAACTTCCACATTTTCTCACTAGAGCATTCTGCTAACTGGTTAAAGAATTAACATCAATTTTTACATAATTTCCTCTAGAAACATTTATAATTGAATCAATCAAAGTCACAGGCAAATGAGAGGCACACAAAATTAAATTTCTTTCTATACAGCCAATAGGCATACCAGCACTAAAATGAAATGAGGAATATCCATATTGCTCAAGAAGAAGGAGAAACACTGAGATAAATAGCCAACAAAATGTAAGTTATTCCTTTGTGGGAACATCGAAACACTGAAAAAATAAATCAAGAGAGGTAAGAATAATGACATATACTATGTTCATGAATAAAATGACTAAACACAGCAATGGTATTTGGATGACTCAACATGTGGTGGTGCCATTCTCCCTAAACTGACCTCTTTTACCCAAAGATTTATACATTGGGCATGATACTTCTAACATTATGCAGCCAATCAAGATAACTAGAAATAACTAAAACAAATTTGAAAATGAAATATAGAGAAGAAATCAGTTATGAGGCCAGAAAGATGGCTCTGCAGTAGGAGTACTGGCTATTCTGGCGGAGGACCTGGGTTCATTTCCCAGCATCTACATGGCAACTAACAACCACCTGTAACTCCAGTTCCAGGGGAATCTGACACCCTCTTCAGAGCTCTGTGGGCGTTGTACATGGGTGCACTTACATACATGCAGGCAATACACTCATACACAGAAAATAAAAATAATAGATAAAATGTATTTTTAAAATAAGTTATACTGACTTTAAGAGTTATTTATCCACACTACACAAGACTATATATTAATGAGAGAAAGATAAAAACACAGATGAATTAAACAAAACCAAAATCTCAGAAACAGAACCTTCAAATATGTTCTAACTAATGTTCTAGAAAAGATGCAAAGGCAAGTCAGTGGAGAAAAGGCGGTCTCTTTAATAATGATGGAATAAATGGCCATCAAGAGGCAAAAAAAGAAATGAAAACAACTCTGGATTTAACTTTCACACTTTGTATGAAATGTAACTCAAATGTGCTATGGAGTCAGGTATAAAATGTAAGAGTATACTGCTTTTAGAAAATCAATAACATCTTCTGAATGAGGGGCTAAGCAAGGAGTTCTTGGACATGACAGAGACCCTGAACACATAAACTCACAGCATGCACAATACCTGCACAAGATCAAGCCACACAAATCGCAGCACGGATGTGGGAGGGGGTCATGAAATGCCACCTCTAGCTGAGATGCTATTGGCATGGTGTCTGCTGGGGGAGGGAGAGGCAGCTTGCTTCAGTGAAGCAGCTCCTGAAAGCCTGTGCCTTCTCAGAATATGGTCCTGTATCCATGCAAGACAGGCAGCACTGAGTGGACTCAGTAAGATTTTTTAAAAAGAATGAAAAAGAGAAGAAAGAGAGGAGAGGAGAGATAGAGAGAGGGAGAGAGAGTGAGAGAACACAAAGTTTGGAGGGAAAAATTGTGGGTGATATGGGAGGAACTGGAGGGGAAGGAATGAGGGGTGTATTTGACCAAAACATATCATATACATGTATCAAATCCTCAATAAAAATTAAAAAGCACAACCAATGAAAAATGATGAAATGAAATTCGTGAAAATTAAAAACTTGTTCTAACAATGCTAGCTACGGTGGTAAAATAATAAGCTGTAAACTAAGAAAAATATTTAAATTCAATATATCTAACAGAGGACTTAGAGAAACTCAACACACTCAACAGAACAAAGTAAAGAATCCAATTAGATAATGGGGGTGCCTATCCAGTCACATTTGTATCCAAATGCTCTTTGGTTTGGGTTCATCCACTGGAGCCTGATTAACCTACTCAGAGTCACATCCTTAAAAAGAGACTTATCTCCCCCTCCCTGAAACCATCAGTTGCCAAAAGTTCCTCAGTTAGGATTGGGGCTTCCTACTCACTGCTCTAGCTCTATGCTGAGATTTCATGAGGCTTGAGCTTATGTGGGTCTTGCTTTCACCATCGTCATGATTACTCATATGAGTTCGTATGAGTGATTACCCTGTCTAGCTGTCTGGAAAACTCTTTTGTTGTGGTCATCCAAAACCTCTGGCTCTTATATTTTTTCTATCTCCTCTTCCACAATGATCACTAAACTATGAAGAAGCAGAAGTTTGGGGGTTTTTTGTTTTAGTATTTTATTTATTTCATGTGTATGAGTACTTTGCCCGCATATATTTCAGTACATGATGTTGTATAATGCCTACAGTGATCAAAAGAGGGTGTTTGATCCCCTGGAACTGGAGTTATAGATAGTTGTTAGCTGCCATATGGGTGCTGAGAACCAAACCCAGGTCCTCTGTAAGAGCAGTCAGTGGTCTTAACCATTGAGATATCTCTCCAAACCTGCAAAAGATTGATATCGGTGTTCAATTCAGAGAAAATTACTCTGCAATCTCTCACTCTCTAAACATTGGCTAGTTGTGGGTCTCTGTGTTAGTCATTATCTACTGTATGCAGAAGTTTCTCTGGGATTTGAAAAATGCATTAATTTATGGGTATAACAATAAGTCATTAAAGATCAGTTTAGTATCATCTGTATTTCACGGAGTTACATTTTTGTATGATCTCCACTATTGCCTGTGATATGTCTAGCCACAGATTCCTAGGCCTGATATCAGGGTCAGTATAACAGCTCCATCTTATGAAGTGGACCACAAATCTGATCAGAAAGTGCTTGGTTACTCATATAACATTTGTACCATTATTATACCAGTGAGCATATCTTGCCAGGCCAGTTGTTCTTGTTGTAGCTAGGAGGATTTACAGCTGGGCAAGGTTGATGTAGACCTACCACTATAGAAGATTCTTAAGGTATATTCATATGCAGGCAGACATGGTGGCACATATCTTTAATCCCAGCACTTGGGAGGCAGAGGCAGGTGGATGTCTATGAGATCAAAGCCAACCTGGCCTACATATTGAGTTCCAAGCCAGCTGAGGCTACAGGCTCCAAACACATTGAAAAGAAGTACATACGTATACAATATAAAAAGAGATTAAAAGAAGTTACCATAAAACAGGGGGACATTTTTCCTACTAGACATCATAGGCTGGCAAAGTAATAGTCCAATTCCAGGAATGGAGTCCCTCTTTTCAAACTGCTAACCAGGCATCCCATAGACCCTCAAACAATACTGGCCATCCCCCCACCTGCTCTTGTATAGCCATCAGAACTTGACAATAAGAGCCTATTGCTAGAAGACACTATATATATGAGTATATATATATATATATACATATATATATATATATATACATACGTGCTGGTACTGACTTCAAAGCTTCATCTCTATTGGCTAGCTATCATAGTGTTGGAAGGAAGGTGCTATTCATACTATGGGAAGAAGAAAGTAAGAAGAAGAATTCTTTTTAAGTGGCACTACATACTGGCAAGATGTGGAGACATTAGTTCACTAATACAGAGATAGAAGGTAAATTGGTACAGACACACTGGAAAATGGTTATCAGTTTCTGTAAAAGCTAAACCTGCATCTACCACATCAGCAATTACACTCCTGGACATTTATCCCACTCACATGAAAATATGTTTACACAAAACCTCTAATTAATGTTTACAGTAGCCAACTCACAGTAGCCAAAACATGGAAACAACTCAAATGTCCTACAGTGGGTGAATGGTTAAAGTATGGTGCATCTACGCATTGATGAACTCAAGACTTTAAAAAGGAATAAACCATTGATGCTCACAATACCTAAAGACATCTCTAGGATATGATACTGATTATTAAAAAAAATTCCAAAGATTATATGCTATATAATTCTATTATAAGCTTGGGAACAAAATATCGAAATAGGTAAAAGATTGATCATTGCTGGAAATTAAGGAGGAAATAGAGGCAGAGGGAAGTAGATGAGGGTACTCAAGAGCAAGAGGAGAGATCCTTTGTTGGTGGAAATGCTCTGCTCTGTATCTCAAATGCATCAGTGTGAATATCTTGGTGATATTACCTTGTGACATTTTACTATAACTTGGTAAAAACATCACCACTGAGGAAAACTGGATAAAAGATGCACTGGATCTCTTTGCATTTTTACTACAAGTACATGTATCTCATTTATCTCCAAGTTAAAAGGTTTATTTTATAAAGTACCAGCATGGGCTTGTTGGTCATAATTCCGCAGCTAGTGTTAGAAATTCACTGGCTCAGTACTACCACAAGCTGTCAGGGAAGCTGTTCCTCTGAAAGCTTACATGGCACAAGAAGCAGATATTCTACCATCTGTGAAGACCAGTCCTCCCTCCAGATCCAGAAGGTTCTGAATATTACTTTATTTTTATTTTTTTTACACTAAGAACATAAATGATATATACATGCATATAAATGCTAAGTCAGCACAGTTCTCATACCCCCACTGAAGTCTTTAAATCACAATCATGACCCTGGCAAACACAGAGTAACTTAAGTAGCACATATGCCACAGCAGATGGCTCCCATGTCATGGTCTCTACCCCCAAGGTTCTTCTGCTTAGTAAACCTATCAATAAACATTACAATATGCATTACAGAAAGGGAAGAACATGGTATTTTGATGTGCTGGGCGACGGGACCTCATAGAATGAGTGACTACCTCACCAGGAAGTTCCTCCTAAGAAGAAATGCATCAGCACCCAGACTTAGGGATGAAAGAATCTTAGGAGCTGTTGTTAAACTGTTTTGGTTTTGTTTCCTTTGTTTTTGTTTTTGTTTTTCATTTTGTTTGATGAGTGCAGTAAAGAAGTCTTTAAACACCTTAAGAACCCAAGAAGTCTTAAACCCTTCCATACCCCTAAGAGAACCTAAACATAAACATTTCCCAATTGATTTTTAAAGCAGGATAACTGTTGAAACAATTTTTTCTGATTTGATTATTTTAAGGAAGAGTATTACAAAGGATAATGTCCAAATATCCAAATAACAATTGTCAAAAACATCTCTGTAATCCACAGAACTATGATAACCAGCTTCAATTCAAAATTCTTAGAAACAGTTGTTAATTATGAACACTTCATTATATAGGGGATTTTTTAACATTAACCTTCCTTATCAGATTAGTTCTGCTGTATATACAGTGGATTTAGTAAATTATGTCTTCAAGTATCATGTGTGTCAGTTATGGACAAAATAATACAGTCCAATTGACCATCTTTCCAGCAGTTTGCTTCTATTCTCATATTCACAGGACTGCATCTGAGCTGATCTCAGCTGTGCTCAGTGATAAATTCTGCCTCCAAGTGCACATTGCTGGACTTGGCTTGACTTCGGTTTAGTATCATCCAAGTGCACCTCTTGTATTTAGAGACAGTTCTACTAGCAAAAGACAAAGGAGTAAAGGAACAGCCAAAACCAGAAAGTGACAGTTAAATTATATTCTTATATCACATCTTTTAACAGTTTTCTGGCAAAACAAATCCATACCTTAGTCTAGTATCCATGTAGTAGCCAATCCTAGCCACGGCAAGAGGAGACAAGAATATTTTCTGACTATTCTGACATTTCATACACTAAAAACTTCTTTCTAATGTTGTATAAGACAACAAAGCACCTCAATGGCATTTCTCCATATTCAGATCAAAACATAAAGTTTCAACTGAAGCTACTTGGTATGACAGGTGTCTATTAGGACAGGTTTCACACGCTTGGGAATACTAATAATTTGGAGAGCTCATGATTAGGGGGCTGGACAAGGACCGTTCTACGTATTGAAAGATAGTAACATTCTCGTAGCTTCTCTCCATAGATGCCAGTTCATACCCTTAAGTCAAGAAAAAAAATAATCCTGTTTCCAGACATTGCCAACTGATCCCTAGATGTCAAAATTACTAGTGTTTGAGAAGCATTATCTTAGAAAAACGTTCAGCATTAAAGGCATATTGTAAAGGAGAAAATTCTGGTAATAAAATACTTCTGTTTCAGTATAAATAAATATATACTTCAATATACTTGACCTGGTTCTCTTCTATGGTAGGCCTTGGCACATTACCTTCATAGTTTTATAACTACTTTATGAAGGGATTATCAGTACTTCATACAACTAACACTGAAATTAATAGGACAAGAGACAAAACTCAGATTTGAACTTAGATTCTCCACTCAAAATGATTTACTCATAATGAGTATTCTTACAGTGCCTACAAGGAATCCAGAGTGCTACAATCACGTCTATTCTGCTTTATCAAGCATCCCTTTCTTATAAAAATACATAACCAAGGAGATATTAGAAAATGAACCAGTGTTTTTGTAATAATTTTTAAGGACCCTTGATCATCCACATCAGAAACCCAAAATAATATTACTTATACAGTCTTCAGTTTCCAAGAGTAGCTACATTATATGCACTACCAAAAGTACTTATGTTCTTATAAACCAACTCGACATAATTATCATCAAAAGCATAATTTTCAAGTGAAGACAGTGGCAAATCATCTTATTTAGCCAATTTCTAGAAAACAACTCCAAGTCAACACTCCTGCACAAGTGGTTCGCATTGTTCATGAACCTCTGAGGAGTTGTAGAGTTATCCTTGATTTCTTTATTTTGCCACAGCCTACTCGGATCTAAAAGTTGATTCTTGGATAATTTGTCATAACACATCTTCAGTCAAACAACTTCTACTACTTCATATCCTGTCTTAGCTCAGGCAATAGTCTTCTCTCAAGCATACAGGGTAGGCTTTCCTTACAAATTTCCTTCCTCCGCTTGTGGCTGCTACAAACTACTGTCTACACAGCACCCGATGTGAATATTTTAAAATGTTCATCATGTTTCTCCTTAGATCTAAAGGTGGAAGCGCCATCTTTAGAGGGAATGCAAAATTCTTCCCTAAGTTTGCAGGACCCTAACAAAGTGGCGATAGCACATCTCTGCCTTTGCCCACAGCTAGTTCTGCTCATTCAGCACACTACAGCCTTTCCCCGAATCGTCAGATAGGACAAGCAAACTGATGGCTCGGGACATTTGCTCCTTCCAGCTCATTGCAAGCATGCTCCTCTCCAGATTGCTTCATGTTCGCTCGAATACTCCGTCCTCTGAGAAGCGTCCGTAGACCAGGGTCCTTCCTCTGAGAAGTCTCTGTGAAATGAACCTTCTAAGATGTTCCACTCTCTCGCTTTGGTCTTTTAACTTCTTAATAGCTGACTTTGCATCAGACAAAGTTTTGCTCTTTTATTTAGTGACTATCTTCATAATAGGATATAATCTCTCCACAGATGGGGACTGCAGTTTGTGCCTTACTCTAACTCCAGGACCTAGAAGTCTGCCGTGGACCTTCATGAATCTGAGGGCAAGCGAATCATTGAAACATAAATGAGGACTCACAGACCTTTGAAATTTACTAAGGTTTTCTTATGTGGCCCCAACGCTCTATCACTACCGCCCCACACCCTATAAACTCCAGAACCGTTGCCCAGATTTCTGAATTGTTCAATTTTTGTGTTCTCAGGGCACCTCTAATGGTGACTGCCTGTTTTTGCATGGCCAAGCACAGTCCGTTTTTACCTCCACAGAAAGCTTCTTACTCACATAAGGTTTCTTGTGTGTCTGGTGAATCTACTGAAGATTGGTGGTCAGAGAAAGTGGCTACACGGAATATTGCAAAAACCTACAAAGTAAACAATTCCTCATTCTTAAAATACCTTTAGTTCCTCCATTCTGCTCACGCTGCTATCACACCAGAGGGCGCATCTTACCTGTCTAGTCATTAAGCTGGTTCGAAGAGTTCGCAGCTGGATAGGACTGACGATTATTTTCTTTTACAGTAGCGTGCATGGTACCCTCCAGCACTTTGAAGGCTATAAAAGTATGAAACTTCAAGGTCACTATCAGCTTGATTTCTCCATGTTCCATGACTCAAGTATGTAGTGTCTTCATAAATAGGGTCTTACCATCAAGTTCTGAGAGGGTAACCAAGAGCAATGGCAATAGCAATGTTTGGGGTTCAACGGGAACCCCAAACATTATTGCTCTCTGGTAATAGATAACTACATTTAAACTCTTTTTATATATGTATATGTATATCTATATGTTTTAGGAAGCTTCTACTGGAGCAGGTTTCTACGTGACTTTTTCAAAGGGCATTCAGTGCTACTTACCCTTCCTCCTAGTCTCTCCTCTACCTTGTTGTCTCACTCCCAACCCCCGTAACCCTTGCCATTTCATTATTCCCTTTCCCCTTATACCACATTTTCTAATTGAATTTAAGGCCTGCTCCACAAGATGAAACATCTATCTGTTATCTGGGCCAAGAATATGTGGCTAGATCAGGCATGGCTCTTAGGGGAGATTCTACTACTATTATTGTGCAAATGGACGTAGTACTAAACTGATCCCTAATGACTTATCGTTATACCCATAGATCAGTGCGTCTCTCAGTCCTCATCAAAGACGTTTCTTTTAGCAATAGTTGGCAACTGACACAAAGACCCACAACTGTTCAATGGGCAAAACATAAGAGACTGTGGAGTGTTCAATCCTAAATGGTACATCTATATCACATCTCTCATCACAAGGCTCATGGATCTTTGTGGAAGAAGGGAAAGAAAGATGGTAAAAGCCAGAGGTGGTAGATGATAACAGCCAGACAGTATTTCTGGAGACAAGATGATAGATGCACAGATGATGTACACAGCAGTTGTTACAGTGTGCACAACACCAGCATAAGTTTAAGCCAGACCACATCCCACCAGGAAGGGTGGAGGTGGGTTCTAAGTCCCACCCCAGCTGAGGAGCTATGGGAAAACGCTGGCTGCTAGAAGAAGGAGAGTTTGACTCCTAGTAGGTTAACCACACTTCAGGAGATGGACCAAGTATTTCGGCAACACAAGCTAGACTCCATGGGTTATATAAAAAAGGAAAGAGAACAGGAAGTTGAGGTAGGGAGGTGGTAGAAGCAATCTGGGAGGAAATGGGGAAGGGAATGAATGTGATCAAAATATATTGTATGAATTTTTCAAAGAATTAATAAAAATAGTATTTTTAAAAATCCTGCAGGGGGCCAGAAAGTTAGCTCAGTGAATAAGAGCACTGGTTGCTCTTGCAGAAGATCCAGACTTGGTACCCAGCCTCCTCCACATGACAGCTTAAAAACTGTCCATAGCTGCAGTTCCAGGGGATCCAGTGGATCCAATGCCCTCTTTAGTCCTCCATGGGCATAGCATGCATGCGCTATATACAGTAAAACATTCATATATTAAATAAAAATAAATAATGTTTTAATCCTTCAGCTTACACTTCACAGGGATTACCCTGGACAAGTCACCTGACCTCACACCAGGACCCTAACCCCACCTTCCTCCTCTTACTGCCCTCACCAAAGTGAGGATAGATTTCTGTCTTTATCTCACCCAGTTCATTCCTGTCCATCACTGACTAAGTTCTCTGGCCTCATCTTCTCAGTCTCTCCTTCCAGTTCAAGAAATTCTTCCAGGCATTTTACTGTATTATATTTTTATTTTTATGTGTATGTGTGTTTTGTCTGCATGTATGGAGGCAAGAAGAGGACATTAGATCCCCTGGAAATAGAGTTATAAATGGTTGCCAACTATCATGTGGATGCTGGAAACCCAACCCCGGTCCTCTGCAAGAGCAGCCAGTGCCCTTTACTGCTGAGTCATCTCACCATCCCTCTCCCAGGCGTTTTTGTAAACACGATTCTTCTCTATAAAATGACATCTTGAGGAGAGTCAAGATAAAAGCTCTATTCTTAAAGAGGAAGATCTGAAGAGCACCAGAAACCCGCAAATGACAAACAGGAGAAGTGTGAAAGGAGCGAGCTGAGAGCAGAAGTCAGGGGAGAAGCGTGAAACGTGACAGCAGAGAGAGGAGCTGAACTGAGAGCTATAAAATCCTCCCTTCAGAAGCAGGTCAGGAACAGTTACAAACTGGTACCCCACCGTCCACATTGCCAGGGAGGTGCTGGGTCCTCCTGGACACTGATGCCATGGAAACCACAAGCTGGCGAGAGGCTGACCAGGCTGCAGACATGCAACCTGAGCTCCGAGCACCATGGTCAGAGATGGTGGGGGCAGTGCTGGCTGCGGAGACTCTGGCAGAAGTGCAGCACAGGAGCCTGATACTGAGAAGGAACCTGACTGAGATCCTCCATGAGCACACCAAAGTGACTCACAGGAAGAATCATACATGGCATCACACCGATCCTTGCCTAGGTGAGCCACAACACAGGAACACAGGGACTATGCTGAGCCTAGCACAGTCTCTCCAAAAGATGAAAGTATTCCAGGCAAGATCAGTGGAACCACCATCACCATCATCATCATCATCAACAACAACAACAACAAAACCGCTGAGATCCAACCAGAAAGTGAATAGGCAGTAACCAAGGTGAACACAAACTCCTGCACACAAACACACACACACACACACGCTGATCATATACACACACTGATTACACACACTCATACACGCATACCCACACTGATTATACACACATACATGCACACCACACTGATCACATATACACTGATTACACACATATGTACACACACACTGATTACACACACATACACGCACACACAAACTGATCACACACACACTGATTACACAGACACACAAACACACACATTAATCCCATGCACACACACTGATTATACACATACATGCACACACACACTGATCACATATACATACAGACACATACTGATCACACACACATGCACACACACACTAATTATACACACTGATCACACACACAGATCACACACATATACATGCATGCACACACACTGATACACACACTGATTACACACACACTCACACACACGTGCACACACATACTGATCACAGAAAACCCAGTGTAGGAAGTATGATTCCCAGCACACCAGAGATGAAATTATAGCTAGCCTGCAGCTGGGAGTCGGGGTCAGATTAGGGAAATACTGCACAGCACAGCGTAGAGCCACACAGACCCTCCTGTCAGCAAAACACACTGCTGGAGCTGATTTGAATTATCTGAATTATGGAGAAGTGCAGCTCTTTCCCACCTGTAGAACCAGTGACAAAAGAACAAAGGAGGGTTGGAGAAACTACATCCCCTCAACTGGGAAGAAAGACAGATTGGTGGTGAGGGTTAGTTTTTGTTACTTTGACACAAACTAGAGTCACCTTGGAAGAAGGAATCTGATTTGAGGGATTTCATCTAACAGAGTGATCCCTGAGAGTGTCTGTGAGGCATGTTCTTAATTGGTAATTCACACAGGAAGGCGATAGCATCCCTGGGTGGGCAAACCTGGACTATATAAGAAAAGTACCTGAGCAAGCCTGGTGACGCAGGCCAGAGAACAGCACTCCTCTATGGTCTGTCCTTTAGTTCCTGCCTCCAGCTCCTGCCCTGCTGGAGTTCCTGCCTTGGCTCTCCCCAATGATGGACTGTGACCGGGAAGTGTAAGCTAAATCCTTTGCTCCCAAAGTTCTTTTTTGGCTAGTGTTTTATTGAAGCAACAGAAATGGAACTAGAATACTGGCACTGTGATATTTTTGCTTAATTTTATATTCACTTTCATGTTAATTATACTTATTCTCCCCTTTCTACTGAACTTTTTCAAATTCCACATAATGTATTTTGATCATATTTAGATGCCCTCTCTTGACTTCACCCTCTTCACTGTCCCTCTCCAAATTTCATGTACCCTAATATATTTAATATATTATATTATGCATATATTAATGCATAGTCAAATTTATGTCCCCAAGTGTCTTTAGATGTGGGTCATTCCCTGGAATCTGGTTAACCTACCAAGAGGCACACACTTAAAGAGACTGACTCTCTCCCCCAAAGCCATCAGTTGTAGTGTTGGGGTCCTTACCTACTTCCCCACTTAGATGTTGAGATTTTGTTTGACTTGAGCTAAGGTGGTACTCGTCCATGCCATCACTGCTGTGAGTTCTCAGCTTCCTGGAAATCTCTAAGATTTATTATGATTTGATTGTATTTGTATATTATTTTATTGCTTTTATTTTATGTATATGAGTCTTTTGCCTTCATGTATGGAAGTGCAACACATGTGTTTAGTGACTGTGGAAGCCAGAAGATGGCATCAGATCACCTATAACTGGAATTTCGGATGGGTTGTGAGTCGTCATATAGGTTCAGGTAATTGAACCTAGGTCTTCTACAAGAGCAACAAGTTCTTTTAACCACTGAGCCATCTCTCCAGACACTACATTATATATTCTTTTTGAAACAGGGTCTCCCTATAGCCCTAGCTAGTCTGAAACTCACTATGTAGACCAGAATGGCCTTGATCTGATAGAGATCCTATTGCCTCTGCTTCCCTAGCATTGGGATTAAAGATGTATGCCACAGCCACCCTGGGCTGCCATATTTTTATTTGCACTGTCACACCTCAGTTGTTTGGGTTGTTTTTATTTTACCTTGTATCCTATCTGAGGCATTTAGAACCTTAAGGAACCATGGCCAATGAAAACTTTTTTACTGTATAACATCACCAAAATATCAAAAGCACAAAGCAAAAATATGAAATTCAAAGTTATAAGGGAAAAACACCAACTCAGGGAAACAAGCTCATCAGAATAATATCAGATCTTTTATTAATAACTCTGTCATTATGTTAAGCCAAATAAGCCAAATTCATGAAGACAAATGCCATGCATTTTCTCTTATACATAGAACTTAAGATTTAAATATGAAAGATAGATAGATAGAGAGAGAGAGAGAGAGAGAGAGAGAGAGAGAACACACAAGAGGGCAAGAAGACATCTTAAGGAAAAGAAAAGGGGCAAAATTAGAAGGTAATGGAATGTATGTGACATAAAAGCAAAAAAGAGATCTATGATAAAGTGTGATGCATTAGTGGGGATTCTCTAGAAGAACAGAGCAGAACAGATAGAATGAGAGAGAGAGAGAGAGAGAGAGAGAGAGAGAGACTGATTATGTCAGCTTACTTAGAAATAGTAACAGCAGCTGAATCACAGCCAGTAGTTGCTCAGGTCTTGAGGCCAGATGCCTCAACAATGAAGTACTTCCTTGGCTGTCTCACAGTGGAAAGCCGAGATCCAGATAGCTCATCCACCCACTTTGGTGCCTCTGCAGTCACAATCTGGTACTGAAAATCTGGCATGCTCTTGGAGAGCCACTGGTCCTTAGTCAATGATGAAAGGCTGGAAATGCTGGTTCTGATCTCAGTGACAGATCAGCAGTGAGAGCAGTGCAGTGGGAGGCTCAGAGAGCTGAAGCACCTTCCTTCTGCCACACCCCTCTTTATCTGGGCTGCTACCGAAGCTACCACCCACATTTGGAGGTCAGGTTTCTACTTCAATTACAGTGATTAGGATAATGCAAGTGACACTTCCTACTCAGGTGATTCTAATTTGTGGTAAATTGACATTGAAACCAACCAGCACAAGTGTGTATGAAAATACCACAGTGAAACCCACTTTAAATTAATTAAAACTTAAAATGGCATCTAATGTCAGCTGTCAAAATGATATATTGATTTCTTCTGGAACTATGAGGTGCTCTAAATTCTACACACAGAAAATATTTCCACAAGAATATTACATCTTACCTTAATAAATGACAACATGTTTCGTATAATTATAGTAGGTCTGAACACCTATAACACACATACATATATGCACTATTGTTATTCAAAAGATAGAAACTATCAGAATTGATGAATTCATATTAATTTTTGATCACTAAATATGTTGTTGTCAATCAGTTATTAAAAAATCATCTTAAACCAACTAGTTGTCTACAAGCATTCCTGATGCTACAGTTTTCTTACTCTTACATAGACTAATCCCATATTGCCTTTATAATATCTATTTTCTCAGATAAAACCTGAAAATTAACACTGGAAAGACAAAAGCATCCATCCATTTAGAAAACTAAGAACTGTTTGTTTATCTAAATGGCATGGTCACTGTTAATTGAAAAAATATGCCATCTAAAACTAAGAATGGTATCTCTCAACATTTGCTTGTGAGACCATGTCTTTTATAGTCTGACTCCTGGCACAGAGGCATACCCCCAGCCTCCAGAAACATTCACCCTGGCGATGAGGAAGGGCTGCTACCTACGATTGTCTAGCGTGCACATGGCTCCAATCAGATTTTCACTCAGGTCATCTCACATTCCTGGTTGCATTTCATATAATTTATTGCCTCTAACTTCATAACATTGAATTTGCCATGATGTCCTGGTTTGGAGAAGAGGTGGCAGACACCCTCATAGCTCCCAAAATATTGCTTCTAGTATGGCTGGTATTCTTGAATGTTTCTTGCATTAAATCACCCCCTACTTGCCATTTAACCCAATGTTCTAACAGGAATCCGAGGCCTCGGAGCCAAACAGGCCAAGTCAATGGAATCATCACCCCTCTTACGATGACAGTGATTCTAGCTACAAGAGGCTAAGATCAATTTTGTACAACCTTGGAGCTGAAGATGCTGACTTTGAACAAATCTGTACACTGCTCTATTCACTAACAGGGAGACGGGCCACCAACTTGACTCCTATAACAATCTAGGGCATTTTACAGATTAGAAAAGTTTGGCACTTCTGGGCTGTAATTCCCATGTGGATCAACAGGCTTTTAGTTATAGCCTCCATCAAGCATGATTTAAATCCATTCCAAGTTTTCCTTGACCTTGACCTACTCTAGTAACCTCCCTTTTCTTTCAGGCCCACGTATGGCAAAATAAATTATTCTAGATTCTGTCTGTCAGCTAAGAAACTGAAAGCAAGATGAAGTTAAAAGTTACCAGAAATATATTGATGGTGAAGTCTATGATCGGAGGTAAAGGAGTGAGAGAAGCCTTGACACCATAATCCAAGTCTAGAGCCATGAATAGAGAAAGGAAGAAAAGGAGGAGGTAGGAAGCGGTTCAACTGCACTGAGGCTCTGAACAAGAGTCTCAGTCATCTCCACAGGGAATACCAAGACCAAGGTATGAGGAGGGAGTTCTACACCGGGCATTAAACCCTACGTCATAGTTTACCTTGGAGTGGTCAGGCATTGAGTTGGAAGAGCCTGAGAGTGGCCTCAGCTCAGGTGCTGCAGCTGAGCAAAATCGGCTAGTTTCACTGTTTGAAACAAGATCTTTCTTAAAGAAACATCTAGCATTGTGACTGGAGAGATGTTTCCAGGGTTAAGAGCTCTTGCAGAGGACCCAGGTTCAGTTCCCAGCACCCACATGGCAGTTAACAACCATCCATAACTCCAGTTCCAGGGAATCTGACGCTCTCTTCTGACTTTCATGGACATTGCATGACACTGGTGTACTAACATACATACAGGCAATATTCTCAAACACACAAAATAAAAAGAATAAATAAAATATAAAAGAAAAGAAACATCTGGCAGTACATCTATATCATTTCCCCAATAGGCAATGTAAGATTACAAATTAGGGTGTGGTATAATTCCTAAGTGAGAGATGCTTGTGCTGATGACAAAAGTATGGAATTTTCTGACCTTTTAAGCCAAGTAAGCAACAAAAGTCTTCATGTATTAAGACCTCAAAACATAACCTAAATTGTAGGGTTATCTTAAAATGACTTATCTTGGGTCAGGTACAGGGTATCATGATCTGAGCTAATAACACATCACTGTTCATCAGCGCCTGTGGTAAGGTGGAATGTTTAGTGTCCTGTATATAGGAGCAGGAAAAAGAGATATCCAGAACTTTCTGGAACCAGTCTTGTGAACTAGACTTGGGCTCCCAGAGCCATTGTGTTGGGTGTGACATTAAGCATTACTTAAAAGCTTTTATTTTCCTAGTTCTGTCATAACCAGCAATATTAGAGACTAGCCTCATAATTCCACATATTAAAATGATACAGGAATAAACCTAGTGGCACAAGCCTATAATCTGGAAGTTAAGACAAGTGGATCACAAATTCACCATCAGTCTGGCCAACTTAACCAGACCTTGTCTCAAATGAAAAACTGAAAAAAGCTTTAAGGATACAGCTCAGAGTATAATTCTTACCTACCATGCCCTAAGTTTAATTCCCAGTAACACACACACATACACACACACACACACACACACACACACACACACGTGTGCATCAGTCTGGTACAGGCATCTGACTGAATGAATAATGGCATACACAGCATCCAGCCTTGGGATGAGAGGTGAGCTGAAAAGTCAAGCATAACTTGATTCTCCACAGATTGTCCCTCAGAAAGGTGATAGACTCATACAAAACTCATAAAAACACCTCGGAGAGCTGGAGCAGTGGTCCATTCTCATGAGCTTGAAGATCTGGACCTCAACCAAGAGTCACAGTTCCACATTCTTCTAGCATTAGGCTGATGAGAGAGGAGAGTAGAGCATGGAGGACTTCCTGACATCGGGCTACAGTTTCAGTCTTCTCTGAGTGACTACATTCCCCACAGGCCCCTCCCTTGAGGTCCCAGGTTGGGCACGGCAGAGGCTTTCCTCTTACGCTGGTGACAGAGGAGACCTCCGTTATCTGCAGATTCTGGTCTTTGGAGGACCGAATCTCTGGAATGGAGCTCCCACCTCCCCTGGGAGAATCCAGGCCTTGATGTTAGCCCTCTCCCATTACCAGGCACCAAGAGGTTTTCCACTATTTTTCTGTTACTCTTCTATAGTCGCGGCATGCCTTCACCTTGCCCTAACTGGACTTCTAAAGATAAAAATAAGTCTGGGGAATTTTAAAACGAGAAATACAAAGTACTGTAATAACTAAACTGATAACAATTCTCAAACTGATAATATGTAATTAGATCTTAGACTATAAATTTGAAATTCTATATGTCCACTCTAATTTTTGAATATTGTTTACAACAAAACTGTACTACCAACAATATGAAATTGGTCAGTGTTCCTATAATGTGAGTTTGCCATTCACTCGCTTTCCAAATTCTCCACCTATACAAAGACTTTCAATATAATCATGTTATTTCTTAAAAGCAGTAAAACATTTTTAAATTACTTAAAAACTATCCACTTGATGCAATTTAATTCTGGAGATGATTAAGGTAGAGTATGTGATCCTGGAGTAGAGCAGTGAACTATCTTCACAGAGCCTCAGGCACAAACTCCAGCCCTCTGATAATGCCAGGCATACAAACTCACACAACCCACCACCCAAGAGCTAGACACTGGCTTTGAAATCAGCCTTTTGCTCTGGCATGAACATTTGCCCGAAAGTTTGTGTTTAGAAAGCTGAACTTTCATTGCAACCGTGCTGAGATGTGAGACCTGTAAGAGCTTACCAGATGTTGTCATGAAGGTAAGTTATTGAGGAAGGAAGTTCCTGATGTATCCTACCTCTCCCCATTCTCTCTTGCCTCCTCTCACTCTCATGGAGGCCTTGACATTCAGCTTCCCAGCCTCCCAAACTAAAAGTCAAATTCAACTATTTTATTTGTCGATTATTCATCATTTAAGTACGCTGCTATATCAGCACATAATAAACTAATCTATCTTTCTAGATCCTTACCTACCATATCCAGAGAGTTACGGGTTAAGCAGACCACATGTATGCTGACTTCTCATATATCTACACATTTCTATCCCACTAAATTCTTTTCCAGGTAATTTTCCATATGCACTGTCTTGTCATGCACCTTTGTTTTCTATGCATCGTCCCTGTGTACATAGAAACCCTGGGTTTGGCATACGTGAACTCAGTGAAAGTGGTAAACCAAGAGGGAATAAAAGAAATGGATAGGTGTGGACAGACTGGAAGTGTTCTCAATTTTCATATGTGATATTTGAATAGTAAGACTATATTACCTGTATTTTATGTATAAAGGAACAAAGTTAAATCACTAACTTCTAGAAAATAAATACAGAAATAAGTCATGTCGATAAATGCTACAGAGAGTCCCGCTCTGTTTCAGCTCCTTAGCCTGCCCTTGAGAATGCCATTGGTAACTCTGGAAATAAAATCACACCAGACGCAACAGAAATCATCCAAAGTTGCATAGCATTGTGATGACAAAGGCACGAGGGATGCATAGGTTTCCTCGGTGATGCATTAAGATGCCGTTTTCAATGAATCTAAAAGTAGGTTTTAAATCCCAGGAAGGAAAAATCAGCTAAAACAAATTTTTCTACTGCTTGAGAATGTTAAGAATTTAACTATTCCACATATAGTTCCCCTAGGAAATGTGATTGACAGTCTCCTTCCTAGCTCCCTACAGCCTAGTTGAGGAGGTGGACTAAAGGATAATTAAAATACAGTTATAATCATACATATAAAGCAATTCCAGATAGACTTCTGACCTAAATGTAAATGGGAAATCAGAATAACGTTCACTAGAAAATATGCAAAACTATGAGGAAAGTTTTCTTAAACAAAGGGAGAAAATTATCATCAAGGCAACTAATGAGAACATATTCCTTTAATCCAGCACTCAGGAAACAGAGGCAAGATCTTGAAGCATTCAAGGCCATCCATCCTGATCAACATTGCAAGTTTCAGGCCTGCCAGGGCTATATAATGAGAACCTTTCTTAAAAAAAGAAAAGGAAAAATTATGAGTTTGTTAGCATTAAAAACAAGAACTTCCATTCATCAAATGACACAGAGATTTAGAGGGTAAGCAGCGTAGTGAGAAGAGATACTTCCACTGCCTGTACCCGACCAATCAGTCCTAAAGTCAACGGAAGGAATAAGGATAAATAAGCAATTGACTACAATCGGCATCCTCGAAAGAAAGCATCTTCATGAGAAATAAACATTTGAAAAAACACAAAAAGAAAACCGCAGCCCCAATGAGATACCACTACATAGTCAGCAGAAAGATTAGCTGCTAACAGTGCCCATTGCAGATGAGACAACTGGAATTATGAACATGGCAGAAGAGATGAGGAGAAATGAGTTCTTATTTCTACCCAAAGGCATCTGATCAAAGTACACTGTATGAAGTTCTGAAAGAACTAATAAAAATGCTTATTTAAATTTAAAAAAAAACAGGAACAAAAATGTCCATAACATCATTATTTTGAAAAGAATGAAACACCAAAATACAAATATCCATGACTATTAGGGATGGATATATAAGAGATGTGTCTATTCAGAAATTAAAAGAACTGTAATCATAGGAAATTTCTCATAAGCATTAATTTAATAAAAGAAGCCAGTCTTAGCCTGGGTGTGGTGGAGAAAATCTTTAATCCCAGCACTCGGGAGGCAGAGGCAGGTAGATCTCTATGATACTGAGGCTGGCCTGAGGCACATAGGAGTTCCGGGCCAGACAGCACTATATGGAGACACTGACTCAAAAAGAAGAAGAAGGAGGAGGAGGAGGAAGAGGAGGCAGCATTAAAATTATATATACTGCATGATTCCAATAACTGTAGTGTTTGAAATCAAGACAATGATTACTTGATAATAAGGAAGTATTCATTAAAAGTAATTACATTCAATTTCATGGCCAGAGTGGTGGTTTCATGGCTGAATTCATTCAGGGTAGATAAGCTGTATGTTGTTAGATGTGAAATCTTCTACATTAATATGATACTTGCACAAAATTTTTAATGTATATTTTATTGATTTTTTTTATATTTCATACAGGATATCTTAATCATCTTTATACCACCTTTCTCAAACGTATCCCCAAACCTCCCCTCACTGTCATATACGTTAAGGTCTGTAACGTCAGTTTTGCATACCCAAATGTCCCTCAGTGCAAGTTAATCCACTGGGGACTAGTCAGCATATCTAAAGTCTCTCCCTTAAAGAAGATCAGCATTCCTTATGAAAATGTTTTTTAAAAAATAAAGTATAATATGTATTCTAACAGAATTCATTTAGGAACCGGCCACATGAGAGGGAAACTTGACACTACTGAGGTGATCAGGAAGAACTTCGTGATGGCTATACTAGACTCTGAAAGATGGATACACATGAACTTGATCAATGGCATCAAGACAATTTTCTGCAACATAAAGATGAAAGTAAGAGAGGCTTCCATGGCTTTTGAGAATTATTGATATTTCTTGTGCTAAAATGAGAAAGAAGAGAGGATAGATTATAAAGGGCCTCTTAAGCCCTGTTGTAGAATTTAGACTCTTCTTTGAGTAAGAAATATGTATTTTAAAGTGGGGAAAAGTATGATTCAACTTGCATTTAAAACCTTCACTTTGACTGCCCTAGAAACTTGAGCATGAAAGATGGTAGTTCCCAGGAAAATCTAAATGAAGCAGACAGAGAAACGGAGAGAAAGGGAGGTTGCTAAAGATGGGTTTACATATGCCTGCCTTGTCTTGACTGAGGGAGAATACGCAGACCAGAATGACTCCAGCATTTAGGACCTGGAATTTTCTCAGGTTTAGGTGGAAAGAAAGGGGTTAACAGACCAGCTATAACTGATAATCCTTCATGTCAACACCACAGTAAGATCCTAAACATCCCAAAGAGATGCTAAACCTTTTCTATCTCATTTCAGTCCTTGAAGCTGGCTCTTCTTGGTCAGCCAGCTGTGGTCATTCTACACAGCAAACTCTCCAGCTCTCAAATCTGCACAGCCATCTAGATGTGGCAAAGCATGTGACATGAGGAAACATGAATTAGACCCTTATCTCCTCAGGATTTTACAGAGGAACCCCAGGGAAAACCACTCTTCATCTCTCTGCTGTTCACTTCATTGTTCATACTTGGACCACCACATACTAGGTGGTGCATATCACGTTCTTAACATGAAAGAAGTATAAGAAAGCTTGTTGTTATTGTCAGACCCGTCACACTTCTGTCCTCTCCCACCATAGTCATCTAAATAAACCCTGCATCAGCATTCAGACCAGCTTGTAAGTTGCACTGGTTTTCCTGGCTTCAGAAACCCTCCTTATTGATTTTTCTGTGAGGGGCAGGTGTGTTCAGACAGGTGTTAGAAAGGCATTAAAACATACTGACACATTCATGTCTTTGTCATGGACACCCAGAGGCAGGGTGTTGTCAAGCCCTAGGGACACTGTGGTATCCCATGCTTGATGTCACCCAGTAAACCACACTGCACATTAAGATGATGAATTCTGTGTTGACTCGTTTTATTTATGGTCTCTGGAATGGGCTGTTAAAGAATCGCTATTGTCAAGTTTCTCATAAAGTTTCCCAGTAGTGAGGGAATGTCCACAGAGGGCTGACCTTTGAACGTTTTCTTTCTGAATAAGACATACTTTAATGCTTCCATTCTCTCTACAAAACCAATGATAGTACTCTGTCAATAATTAGAAAGAAGCATATGGAGCAGAGGATGTTAATATTATTAGGCTAGTTACGAGGTATTCGAAGAGAACATTATAAACATAAACCATGGTACCTAAAAATAAGTTTAATGGTGCATGCCTTCAGTCCTAGCATTTGGGAGACAGAGGCAGCCATATTTCTGAGACTGAGGCCAGCCTGGCCCACATGTGACTTCCAAGCAGGCTGGGACTAGGAAGACTCTGTCAAAAACCAACAAACAAAATTTCTCTTTGGGACTGGAGAGATTTCGCAGCAGTTAAGAGCACTGAGTGCTCTTGCAGAGGACCCGAGTTCCATTCCCATCACATACAGGGCAGCTAACAACCATCCATAACTCCAGTTCAACTATTTTCTGGCCTCCATGGGCATTGAATGACACAGGTATACTTAAGTACATGCAGATAATACATTTATACACATAAAAATAATAAATAAAATAATTTTACAATTCAGAAGGTTCAAAGACCTCAAATGGAGGATTACCTATCAACTTTCATTTGAATATGCCTAAACACAAAACCTATTCCTATGAGCTCATATGATGAGAAAGGACATTCAGTGTTATCTAGCTTTGTCCTTTCATGGAAGGGGCATCTGACGACTGAAAGTTTGGAAAGCTGAGCAAAGGTCACACAGCCAATTATGTGTTATGCTATGTGATGAACAGAGCCTCGGGCCAAACTGATGTCCTAACTGGCAATCTTTCAACCACCTACACCATATGCATTATAGTCACTGACCCCATAAGTATTTATTGATCATCATACGTAATTAAGGCACTGTTCTACAGTGAGTTAAACATTTCTCCTCATTTGAATTAAATAAATCAACTAGTTATTCCAAAAAATGCATTGTCCCCTGGGAGCTTAACATGCTAAGTCTCTTTCATGCAGGTACTCTTCCAAACATACAAGCTTGCTTCAGTGAGCACCCATTCCGTGGAGCGCACGTCTTCCCTCTGGGGACATTGGCATTCTCTATCTGCACTGCCCTGACCTATTCTCAAAAACACAACAGACCAGATGCCATTTCCTCTGTGTAAAAACAACTACTTATGAGCAGGTTTTATGAGGTAATTTTAAAAGTTTTATTGATTCTTTGACAATTTCAGATAATGTACTTTGATCCCATTCAGACTCCCTCCCTCATCTCCATTCCCTTCCAACTACCTCCCCCACGTCATATGCTGTAGTATTTGGTTGTTTTTTTTTTATTATTTTTTTAAAGGCCTATAATGTCTACCTAATCTATGTTCCACAAGCGTTCTTGGGTATAGGTCTATCCCTTGGAGTCTGGTCAACCTACCAGGTTTCACATCCCTAAAGAAAACTGACTCTCCCTTTCCCAGAAGCTATCAATTGCCAATAAAATCCCGGGTTAAAGCTGGAATTTCCTACCACATCACCCATCCATGCTGGCTGTTTGTCGGACTTTGGATCACATAGATCTGTGCATACTGCCACCGTGCTGCAGTTTCAGACAATCAGATTGCATTGTATTCATCCACCACCTCTGGCTCTTGGAATCTTTCTACCCCTTCTTTTGCAAGGATCCCTGTGGCATGGGAGGAGAGGTGCAATGAAAGTGTCCCATTTAGAGCTGAGCTCTCCTGGGTCTTTTATTCTCTACACATTGACCGGCTGCAGAGCCCTGTTATCTAAAACAAGCATACTGAGAAAAAAATCAGGGAAATTATCCCATTCACGGTAGCCTCAGAAACCATAAAATAGCTCTGAGTGAATCCAACTAAGGAAGAGAAAGACTTTTATAATAAAATATTTAAGACACTGAAAAAAGAAATTGAAGAAGATACCTGGACATGGGAAAGTCCTCCAAGGCTCATGAATCAGTCAGACTAATGTTGTGAAAATGGTCATCCTACCAAAAGCAATCTACAGATTCAATGCCATCCCTGTTAAAATTCCAAAACAATTCTTCACAGGAATTGAAAAAAAATAATCTTGAATTTCATACAGGAACAAACAGAAAAAAAAAAAACTCAGATAGTCAAAACAATCCTGAGTGATAAAAGAACTGTTACAGTCATCAGCATCCCAGATTTAAAATATACTACAGAACTATAGTAGTAACAAAACAAAACAACAACAACAACAAAAAATGCTACTGGTCAATAGAGTAGAACTGAGGCTACAGATTTCAGTCCACACACTTACGGCTACCTGATTTTTGACAAAAGGGCCATAAACAGACACAGGAGAAATCATGGCATGTTCAGCAAATAATAGTGATCAAACTGGATAACTACATGTAGATGAATGAATCTAGATCCATATGTCTTACCATGCGTGAAACTCAACTCTGAAAGAATGAAGGAAGTCAACATAAGACTGATATCCTGAATCTGACAGAGCAGAAAGTAGGATATATACTAGACCTTATAGGTACAGGAAAGGACTTTCTAAACGGGCCTCTGATAGCACAGTCATTAAGACAACAATTGACAAGACCTCATGAAACTAAAAGGTTTCTGTATAACAATGGATAATTTGAGTGAAGAGACAACCTACTGAATGAGAAAACACTTAACCAGCTATACACCTGAAAGAGGGTTAGTACCTAGAATATAAAAAGAACTCAAAAAACTAAACATAAAAAAATAATTAAAATTCGAATAGGCCTGGTGGTGCACTCAGGAGGCTGAGGCAGGCAGATATCTTTGAGGCTAGCCTGGTCTACCTAGACAGTTTCATGCCTGGGGCTACAGGGAAGTGTGTCTTCAAAAAAAAAAAAAATGTTTAAATGGGGTGGTAGAAGTGGCTCAGTGGTTAAGAACACTTGCAGCTCTTCCAGAGGACCTAGGTTCAACTCCCAGCACTCACCTAGCAAGGCAACTAAACTGTCACTAACTCTGGTTCCAGAGCATCCGATGCCTTCTTCTGGCCTCTGTGGGCATTGCATACATGTAGTGTACTTACATGCAAGCAAAATATTCATACACATAAAATAAAAATAATAAAACATTTTAAAAATTGGGGCAAGGAACTAAACAGAGAGTTCTTAAATTATGAAGCACAACGCTTCTCTAACATAAAGATGGGAACAAAAAACCTGCTCATCTTTTTTCTCTTCACTGTAAATATGCAATTCCCCTGAAAGTATAAGGTTCTAGAACACAAAGCCTGGCAGAGCTGTAGGCTATTTCTGGTTTGCTGTCCCTGTCTTAAACTTCTTCTCTGAAGCAAGTGCCATTTGCATGTCTGAGTAGAGGAAAAAGAAAGAATGGCAAATGCCAGATATTACCATGTTCTACTTCCACAAAATGTTTCTCAAGTTCATGACTGGGAACACCTGCTGTTCAGAAGGCCAGGCCCCCACCTCCATCTCCTCCTGAGAGTCCCTAAGCCCTTCCCTCCCGCCATCTCTGTGCTGTCATTTTACATACAGCACCCGCCCTGCAGAGTGTCCAGGAAAGGAAAGCACAGGTTAGATGTTGCATATGCTGAAAAGACATGCCTACCTACTTCCTGATAAGTACTGGTGATAGATTTTTGCAGGAATGTCTCACGTCCCAAAGTGGCCCTGCTCCCCAGCCACATATCACTCCACCACTAACAGCTAGCCATCTTGACGGCTCCAAACTAGTCTTCGAGCTCCTGCTTCCAACTTTTTATGCTTTGCTTTGACCAAGAAATCAAATCCAAGTTAACCTTTAGTTCTTATTGTGATATTTATGAAGTGTGTGTGTGTGTTCTGCAGGTATGATAAAAATTGAAATCTATAGCATATCTAACAGCTAGAGAGGAAAAACGACTGTAAGCTGGAGAAAAACAGATAAAAACTACAACACTCAGGAAACTGAGACTGGAGGACTATGAGTCCAAGGTCATCTTGTAGTATATAGGAAGACCCTGTCTCAAAAACAAGACTAAAAATTATCTGGACCTCACACGTAAGTTGGAGACAAAGCATGGAAATAGACTGAATCCTATATTGAAATCCTATTTCTTCTCTTACTGATATGATGTCCTACAGAGCCTGAGTTCCCTTATCATGGAGGTACACACACACACACACACACACACACGACTGTCTTGGGAAAACAGGGTAGATCCAGCACTGGGCTATTTCACATGGATGTGTCAGCAAATAAATAGCAATATTTATATACTACAAAATGATCTTACAGAATCTCTTATGACACATTCTCACTGTATAAGAACTGTAACTGTGAGTTACAGTTCAGTTTAGCCACATTGACACATACAAATAACCACAATTTCCCATCAGGACACATTCACTGAAAAAAAATTTTCTGAACAAAGTTAGGTCAAAGTAATTTGAGAAACGCTGCATGTGTGCATATGAATAGGTGGGGTACAGTGAAGAGGCAGGACTACGGCCGTGAGTGGACCTGAGGTGTTTTACAGTCATCACCTGTACTCTTTGCAAGAATCCTACATGAAAGAATAAGCTAGATTACCCCCAAAGAAGAAAAATATCTGTTAACATGGCCATTATTTGAATTTACATCTACTTCATTGTATATTCAAGATCATAGCTATCCACCATTTGATTTTCTCTTACAGCTTAAATCCCAACATGACTCACTGATTCCCCAATGAGTGATTACGTGTACAATGTATGTATGATATGAGAATCTACATGCGAAGTCTTCACAGGCTCCAGCTCTGCTCTCTTCTCCTGTATTAATAAACCTACAGTCTAGTCTATTCTAGAGGTTGCTGCTGAGAAACATGATGGCTGCATCACTCCGAGTTCTGACAGGATAAGGAAGCTAGTCAGAATACTCATGCACTGAGGATGTTTATAAAAGGGCTTTGTTCAGAGGTAGGGGCAGGTTAACGGGAGCCAGCCAGGGTCAATGAAGGACCCACAGATAAACAGGAAAGTCAGGAGACGGAGACAAGGGAGTAAGGGAAAGAAGCACAATTACAGAATGGCAGTGAGACGTTCAGTTGCAGGAGCAGTCACCCTGCTGTGGCTCTATCCTCTTCCTTCCAGCCTGCTAAGCAAGAATCAGAGCACATGGGTGCCCAGGAAGTGCATCATCTGTCAAGGGCAGCTTCTTAGAGTAAAGACATGGCAGAGAATAAACTGGGAGGGACAAAGGATATCCAGTGCACCTCTCAGGTGGTTAATTCTCTTTTAAAAATCATGAGAGTTAGACAACTGGCAGTCACATGGTGGGCCAATCAGTAAAGTTACAGAGATACATGAAGCTGTAACAGCAGCAAAGAGTGCTGTCTGCATAAACCAAATCCGTGATCAATAATATCAGGTCCCTTACAATGTTAAAAACAGAGGCAAGGACTTCGGGTACATTTTGAAATAGCAATTCCGGAAGGATCTCTCTGTACACTAACATAAACTCTATTCCTTTTTTGCTATAAATCCACAGTAGTCCTCAACAAAATTACAGAATAAGGAAAGTTCTAAACTCTGGAATCAACTGACAATCTCCTGGCAGACACTTCTACTTCTCAGAGTCACCACAATGCAGAAGCATCATCTTTAGGCCCACAGACATAGAGGGACACAAAAATGAACATAAAAATATAAAAATAGTACTCTGGCCTATGTTCAATATGCCTCGTCAGTTGGGTATTTTTTTCTGTACTGTTCATCTGTGTTGTCTCATCCTTCAGAGAGAAAATTAACGAAAAAAAAAGATAGTGGGCAAGACATCCTGAGATCTTTTAGACTTCATGCAATGATACTTTATATGATGTCTAGCACCTAACATGGAATAAGTCATTTCTCCACAGAAAATCCAGTGCTGTGGGAAAAAAACATGGTAATAATACTCCCAGATCTATGAAGACAAATAGATAATGATCAAAAAAAAGCAGAAAAATAAACTGAGTGAAATTAAAATATAGATGATACACAGGATATAGACAGACATGCAGAGTGATAGATAAACAGAAAGCTAGATAAATATGTAATAGAGAAATCATAGACAGATAGTAGACGATGAATAGATGATAGAGATACATGGATACATAGATACATAAGATATAAATAGAAAGAAAGAAATTAAACTACAATAATATAAATGCTAAAAAGAGAGTATTATAAATACTACAGAGGAAAAGGAAGTATGCAGTCTCTTTAGGCAGCTTAAATATGCATATATATTTAATGAGAAACAGCAAACTTTCAATATATCATTGTTGACTAGTTCACTGTGGTAGTTATATGTTGTACATATAGACTACTTAAAAGGTAGTCCTAAACTGAAAGCTGGTATCCAGCTCACAGAATGGGAGAAGCTCATGACCTAAGGTAGGTGCCTAAGAAGGAATACCTAGCACTTCTCCAAATACAACTAATAGAAACCAACTTTTCCCTAAAAGCATGCTAGGCCTTGCCCCGTCTGAGCCAGAGTAATAACAGTCTTTTATTCCTGGAAGAATATGGAAGTGTTCATCACTTTGGTTACATTCTGTAACACTGATCACTCTGAACTTCAGATGGCTCAATATTTGTCAGGGCTACATATCACTTTCCTTATAATCTCCCTTTTCTGTCTCCTGTGAAAACCCTTTTTACCTTGTGGAAGCAAAACCTACTCTTGGAAAATAGGGACTGACTTTTCACTCTATATTTACGTGTTTATTAAGGATTTCTTTTTCACCTTTTCCTGTGCATTATATGACTTTGTCAATTAAACAGACAAAAAAAAGAGCATAAAAGACCAAAATGCTACATGTTGCCATCTGCCATTCTTCTTACCATTATTCGCAAGATGTAGACCCACATCCGATATGCAGCTGGCAAGGGAGGAAAGGAAGGATCTGCTTTGATTCCTGCCTCTGACTCAAGCTCATTTCTGCTATAAAGTAGGGCAGCAATGCGCAACAGCAACGGGTCTGGCCTCTTCTGCTCCTTTGATTCCAGGGCTACAAAGCTGTGAGTGCTTTCAACTCCAGGTGGGCCTGTGAACAGCACACAGCTCTATGTGATCTCCCCACTGTGCTATTCTCTGACCCTGGTCAGAGGTTGGGAAAAAGGAATAGATGTGAAAGGCTTAAACTTCATTTGGGCCTAAGCATCTAGCAGAAATATATTGAGTAGAAGGAATAAAAACTGAGACTAGACAGTCGATTACATATGATCGCCTCAAGTCAAGAAGTTTCACATCTTACACTCACAGGAGTTAAGTCTTTCCGTAGTCCTTCCCAGGGGTGTGCTTAATGACTGTGCATCCTGCTCTGCGACTCCCTTCTCTGAATGCATCATCTCTCTGCTAGCTTACACCTGGGCTCTCTGCTCATTTGAACCCTTTCTCTCCCCCAAATCACTTAGGAACCCAATTCTTGGCTTGAGTACTCAATGAACATCCCTGCACTGAGAAAAATCAAGAAGCCAAAAATGATAAGGCAAACAATTGTAAACTGATTATAAGACCCCAAAATAAAAAAGGGGGTGGGGGGCAACAGTGGGAGAAATTGGGGCAAATACTCTCTCCAGCTGGCAAAAACATTTAAAGAAAATGGGCTCTAATTTAAACTGTAGGAAGGCAAGTTTTGATTTTTCCTACAAAACCAAGGCCATCTTTTATGCTGGTCATGATAGCTCAGGCCTTTAATCCCAGCCTCTCTAGAGACAGAGGCAGAGGCAGGTGGATCTCTGGAAGATCAAGGCTAGCCTGGGCTACAAAGTGACTTTCAGGCAGGCTGAGACTACTAAGAAGACACTGTCAAAAAACAAAATCTAAGACCATCTTCTGAGAGTCAAATAAAGTGAGGCTGGTCCCTATTGAAACAAAGATGCAGGCTCATTTTTACACAAATATTTTAATTAATAGATGCCTTCATCAGACATGAGAAGCATTAACACTCACCAGAGAGCCTGAAATTAGATTGATTATCTGCATCTTAATTGCTTTTTTGACATCACTAATTTATCTTTAATAGGTCTGAAATTTAGCCTTCTCTATTTCTTATTCTGCTTGGCAGATCCACTCCTGCAGCTTGCCAATCCGCCTCTGTAACCTTTAGGCACTGCTGTCTGCACAGTATATTAAATTTTAAATTATCCAGCTTAGTATGAGGAAGAACTTCAATTAACTTCCATATTCAAGCCAAGTTAGCACCACTTACCTTCCAAGTAAAGGTGAAATGTAAATGAAGGAAAGGCTAGTTCTAAGAAAAATCTTGGTAAAGCCTGGAAATTTCATCTTACATTATAGAATTCCTTACCCTTAAAACACCTTCTATTTGAATCGGGTTTTTGACATCATCACTGTAGTAAGAAAGCAAGTGCTCCTCTGGGGCTCCACAGAGTGGCTCACAGAATAATGGTGAATGGAAGGCAAGACTCTTTAACTATTATATTCACTAATGTGTCCTGACCCCTCCAGCAAGGATAAGAAGTAGCAGATGTAAGGTTCTGGGTTCGAGAGACACAGCAGACAAAAGGGACCAGAGACTCTGCTGGGATAACAGGACCCAGTTTATTAAGAGAAGACCAGATGGGACTAGCTTCTCTGCACTCGGGAGTGGAGAAATGCTAGCCCCCCAGGGGAAGATGGGGCAGATGAGTCCCCTCATCTTGTGGCCCGGGCTCTGGGGAAATCAGACTGGCCTGCCTGGCTCCAGATCAGAATGGAGGAGCTCCCTCAGGGACAGTGCAAGAGGCTAACTCCCCAGGAGAGCAAGATCAGCCAAAAATCCTCTAGTACTCTATTCTCAAGCTCTTTTATGGGGAGGGGGTTGGGGTTCCCATGACATCTGATTGATGTTTAAGGTAAACTTCTTGCCAGGAAGCAGTCCCTTTTTACAGCTCTTTGTGAACCTGGGCTGGGAATCTTATCAATTCAAGAAGTTGTAAAAGTCAGTTCTTTTTTCAGAACTCTCAGATCTCAGTGGGCTCTGAGAGTCTGGTTGGAATTGCCAAGGTGTCTGTCCTGGAACTGCTGGGGCAGGGAGGTTGGGGTTCCACTCACATCTAACAGTAGACACTCTACCACTCTACCTGAGCTAGTGGAATGAAGTTATGCATGACAATGGATATACAAACATTGTTGATATTAATACTAAAAGAACTTTGAAAACATGCAAACTAGAGACAGTAAAAATCAGGGTGGTTTGGGGAAAATAGACAGGAAGAGTCAGGCATAAAAAAAGCAAAGAGCCTAAGTTGTCATGCAAATGAATGAAATGCAAAGAATTCTTTCCTCTGTCTTGGGGATAGTTTAGAAGCATCATTTGCATAACATGAATGTTGCTTCTATATAGACACATCTGGATCACAGAGTTGATGGTGGGGAGCCAAGGCATGGCATGACTTAATTAGAAATTGTCATTTTAAGACTCTGTATTAGGTAGAACCATAAGTAGATACTTAATTCAATTCTGAGTCCCCTGATTTTGAGGAATACAAACAAACAGGAAGCGTCCAAGAGAGAAGTCAAAAGTGGGAGTGTGTATGGAGAAAGAGCGCAACTCTCTAAGAGCCTGCGGCTTCTATAGTGCACCACAGGGAGAAACCGGATCAATACAGATATTTGGTGCACTTTAATATTTCCAGTAAATGAAACTGACTAAATGGAGCTTAGATTCTCAGCACTTCTACTGGCTGGGTTAGCCTGTGCATTGACCTCCGGCTCAGATTTCCCATGCCAATCCATCCTTGTCAGCAGAGTCAGCCTGGCATTTGTAAAGCACAACATCAGCTGCAACATATTCAGATTCAAAAACCTCATCAGTAGCTTCCAAGTCCTTGTGTTAAATCAGATACAAAGTTCCCTGCTGTGCATTGAAGGATTAGGCATCAGTTTACCCTTCCAGAGAGCTCCCATTCACCATACATGTATATATCAGTCTCACAGCTAACCCACAGGAACTCACTCCTCTTCAAACTGGTATTATGCTTGCAAACATCAGCTTGGTTAAACTCTGTGTGATACATTCCCTGAGCATCTTAGTCACATCAAAAATCTTACCATGTTTTAATTCTTTTCCATTTTTGATGAGATGAACACTATTTTCCTGAAATTTTTAGTAGAAATTTCATCATAAATGAAGGGCTCTTTGTTCTGGGAAATCTTATAGTAACTCGATGTTAAAAAAAAAACAAAAAGACAAGACCAAAATGCATAATTTTAAAAACAAGAAAAAGTAAGAATATTTTTATTTAAAAGACAGTTTCTATACAACAAAGATTCTAATAGCACACAGTATTGCTTCTTTTTTGCCGGATATGGAAGGCTAGATATAAGAAATAAGTGATGTCCAAGTTAGGTATGGAAGATGAAAGAGTGAGGTTTGCATGCTAATACCACTATGTCATGTGGAACTCAGACTGGAGTGTGAGCAGGAGGTAGTTACATGGACCAGGTGCTGCCCATTAAGGGCACAGTGAAGGGTGTGATGTGCCAATAAAGATGGTGAGAAATAGAGTCAAGGTATTAATTGGACCCATTCAAGATCACTGATTATACCTGGGGATGGGATGAACTGAGGTGAACACCTTGACTCCTAGTGTAAGAAGTCACTGAAGAGAAACTTCGCAGCAGTTCCAGGCCTCAGGGGGAATGATAGACACCTCACCTCCGGTGATTCCAGCTTAACTTCCAGAAGTCACAAGTATCTGTGAAAAGGGACTGACTACTGTAGCTCCTTAACTGGTAGAGAAACTTCCTGACAAGATAAGCTTCCTGGTTTTGTTAATTACCCCATTATTTTAAAGACCCAAACCCAAAAGCAGCAAGGCTGCTAGCTTCTCCACTCCTGAGCTTGGAGGCTAGCCCCATGCCCTTAATAAACTATTCCTGTTAACACCCATGCTGGAGTCTCCTTCATTTCTTCGGGGTCTCATTCCAAACCAAACCCGAAACCAAACCTTACACCTAGCATGAGCAAGTGGGCAGTGGAGCGCCAGAGCCACTGTAGGGATCTCCAATACTAGACATGGAAAAGTAGAAGTCAGACATTTGGTGATTATCTTCGAAGTCTGAAAAATCAAAATGGAAACATCCAATAAGTAATTGGATAAGTAAACCTAAAACTGAAAAAGAAAGATCTAATTTAGAGTGAGAAAAAGTGTGGCTATCATTATAAGATAGTATTAAAAATGGATCACATTCCCTAAGAAAATGAAGAATGGGGAATGAAAAATGATAGCCCAATTCTTACTTATTAGGAATTCCAGAACTGGGGAAGGGAAGAGGAAGGAAGGAAGGAAGGAAGGAAGGAAGGAAGGAAGGAAGGAAGGAAGGAAGGAAGGAAGGAAGGAAGGAAGGAAGGAGGGAGGGAGAGAAGGAAGGGACGGAGGGAGGGAAGGATGGGAGGAGGGAGGGACAGAAGGAGGGAGGGAGGGAGGAAAGTTCAAGTGGAAGAGGACATATGAGAAGGGATGGTATGTGCAGGCAGGATAACAACACAAATCCAGCTCAGGAGAACAGAGTGCTAACTATCAAGTGTCACTAACACCAAGAAACCTGTGAAGAAAATCTTACCTCAATAAAGTCATTCATTTTATAAAATCTTTTTAATTAGTTACTTTTTATTTTATGTGTATGAATCTTTTGCCTACAATATGTAAGTACACCTGCACATGCAACGCTCATGGAGCCAGAAGAGGACATCCCCCTCAAACCGGAGTTACGGATGGATGTTTGCAGTCATGTGGGTACCAGGAACAGAAATGATCCTCTGCAAGAGTAGCCAGTGCTCTTAACTGCTGAGTCATTGCTCTAGCCCCTCATTAAAATCTTTTGAAATCATGTGAAATTGTGGGTGAATTTTAAGGGTGAGATTTATAGCCTTTGATAGGAGCGGGACTCTTTTTTCACTTTAAGAAGAGCACAAAGAGGATGGATTCACCTCTTGATCTTGACAGAGCGTAGTGTTCCGCCAACAGGAGGACCCTGAGGCCAGAAGCACCAGGACCTCACATCCACATTCCTCCAGCACATCCACAGACTCCCACGCCTACAGCCCAGAGAGTTCTGCAGCAGCATGCATTCACAGCAGGCTCCTATGCGGCTGTCCACAAGGAAGTAAAATCTTTGAGGGGATAAACAATTATTCAGCTCTACATTCTACAGAGATCAGCACATTAACTAGCTTGGAACTTCAATCAAAGTTCCAATCAAATCAGAGACTTTTGAATCGTTGCTGAAAAGTCCCTAATACCATTAATATCTTAGCAAAGATGAAAGAAGACAGTCCCAAAATTAGTAAAATCACAAATGAATTAATCTATATATTACATTTATAATTTAACAAGAAAAATATTCTTACATAAACTAAAAACTAAGAGCTTAGCTATGCAAGGACTACTGATAAGGCGTTAATCATTTAATTGGATAAGAAAAAAATGCCAGAGCCCAGCTTAGTATTTGTAGGAAATAATTCCTTAAAAGAATTTACTCCAGGGCTCCAAGACTGCTTGCTGACCATGCAAATGGAGTTCCAGGAGTGGGTCATGTCCAGGATGCCTCTTTGGTGTCTCACACAGTGAGCCTCACCATGACTTTATGACTTTCCATGTGGAGCACATCAACCAGTTGATACCCTTAAAATGGCCAAGTAATCTTGAAATATATAGGAAGATTTATGAAAAATAAACAAGGCCAAAGGAAAATGGAAGCTTTAGGGAAAAGACCAAAACGACTAAAAAAGATAGAAACCCAGAAATCAAAGCTAAGCCTTCAAAGAGTCCTTAAAAGAATGTGACTTCCTGTAGAAAGGAAGCCAGGGGCACCTAACGTAAGGTTACTTTGGTTGCTGAGCACAATTCTCACATCTTGTGCTTCCTTTTCTCAGCCAGTACAGGGTATACCGACTTGTCTGTGGTTCTCCCATATCTTAACAGTAGAGAGTCCATTTGACACATAATAGTTTGCCACCAGCTGGGGACCACTTACAACCTTTCTTACTGTTGTAGAGAGGGCTCCAGTTTCCTGATCCTGAATCTGTCAGCAGTCTTGGCTTTTGTGCTTATGAAAGAGAAGAATTCAGATGGGACACAGTAATAGATCGTGCAGCCAAGAGTTTAATTACAAGCAAAGAAGCAAGAATACACTCTGCAGAAAAAGAGTGGGCTAAGGCCAGTGGCAGCGTCCTCAACCCTGGAGAGGGTGAGGGCTCATATTTCCTCTCTCCTCCCCTGTGTTACCTCCAAGGTATGCACCCTTAGAAAAGAAGGATGCTTTTCTCAGAAGCCCATTTTACTCAGAATTCAATCTGGTTTAAGTAGATTAACTAAGATATAAAAATGTGCAAAGGGGGACTGGAGAGAAGGCTATTCCTGCAAAGAAAGGACTGGGGTTCGGTTCCCAGCATTCACATGACGGCTAACACGATCCGTAACTCCAGATTAATGCCCTATTCTGGCTGCCATGGGCATTGCACACATGGGTGCATTTAAACACTCAAATAAATAATAAATAAATAAAAGTTAAAAGAATGTGTAGAGGAGTTTAAATGCTCCTAAAGTTGGAAAGTATGCTAGAAGAGAGGATACCAGCACTCTGTGCACGCACCCCTGGAGAGGAAGTCTTAGATTCACTTTGATCCAAACTAGTTAGCATTGACCACCTGTTGTTCTTCATATCCTGATTTTGGGGGGCCCTGAGCTGCCACATCTGGAGTTGACCATGCCACTGCCTTTGTATACAGACTGCCATTATTTTTATATCCTGTTTCAGGGCCTTGAGCAGGCCTATCTCTTGGTCTTGATGTCTTCTTTTGAGAAGACCTGCTTGTCAGTCCCTCCCAGAGCTAACTCCTATCTAACACTACCAGGTGAGTTTACAGGCTCTGTGGAACACTGAAACCATCTAACTTATTTGCCTTGGAAGAGATTACAAAAACTAGAGAATATTAGAATCCAGCACCATCTTTCAAGAATGCACAAAGGCCCTCGTTCAACTCAGTGATTTTAAAAAGAAGAAACATGTAGCACAGAGCCACTATTTCAGTTGGGTCAGGTAACATATCCAGTTGGGTGTAAAACCAAGACAGAGACTACTAATCCAGCATAATGTCATGGTCAGGTTTTCCATCTGTGACATGTTTATTTCATCTGAAATATCATGTAATAATGATGACTTTTCTGTTGGAGTTAAAAATAGTTAGGTAATGTAGAATACCTTAGAACAGCAGTCAGCTTCACAGAGCAGATGATCAGTAAGGTGTCCTTCTCCACTCTTTCTTATTCTTAGGATGTGATACTATCAGAAACAACAGAGTAAAGCAAACTCAAACCTTTACCAGTTCCAGGACACATAGAGAAGGGGTTTTTCAGATCCAATTTCAGTTCCAAGTACAGTACATTTTCCTGCGTTTCATTCATAGCATATTGAATACCATAGAAGCTCTTTATAGTTCACCATAAGTATTCCCTTTATTGTTGTATTTATTATTATTTAAAAACAATGTATGTCTATTCAGTAACAACAATACATTTTAAAGTTATAGCATAAATGAAGCAGAAAACTTCTCAGTGTTTTCAAACCATAGCATGTAATTCCTTGAGTTTCAGAAATAATGTCAGGATTCCCAGGAATTCTCAGAAATCTCAAAATTATGATTCTTTTAAACGTTTTCACATCAATCTTCACATTCTATTATTTGAATTCTAAAATTCTTCTTCAAAGAATCAAGTATATTAAGTTTAGTACTACTTACAAAAAACTACATTGTACAGAAGCAGTCAAATAATGAACATAGTTCAAAACTCAGCGATCCCAGTACGATAGCAGCCCCTCATGGAATCACATATGGGAACTTCCCATTTAAAAACTTATTTTTCAGTTAAAATGTATTATGCCCATTACCTGTGAACTCAGTATAGCCTTTGTCCTTTTTTATTTATCCTTTCATGCTTTCCTTTCTAAATGTTATACTATACTCAAAAGCACACTTGTTTACATAAGTACATGTATTCTTTACATGCTAGGATCTGCATATGAGAGAACATGTGGGCTTTTTCTTTCTAAGACTGAGTGACCTCCCTTAACATTATGCTCTAAATTTTATTATTTCATTTTGTAGCTGAATAATATTCCACTTTAGACAAGCTCCAGACTGATTTTGAGAAACTGGAAAAGAAAATCAAAGAAGATATTAAGACAGTGGAAAGAACTTGCATGCTCCTGGATTTTCAGAATTAATATTGTGAAAATCACTATATCATCAGAATTAATCTACAGACTGAATGCCATACCTGCCAAAATTCTGATGTCATATTTCTTGGATCTAGAAAAAATAATTCAAGAATTCATATGGAACTATACATAAAATGCTGCCAGTAGCCAAAGCAATCCTGTGGACTAAGAGCACAGTTGGAGGCCTCTCAATGCCTGGCCTCAAATTATATAACAGAACTATAGCGATAAGGACAGACTGGCACTGTTATAAAAATGGGCAGGCAGACCAATGAAACAGAAAGGAAGACCTGTAAATAAACCAACACAGCTTTGCCCACCTAATTCCTGACAACAGCATCAAAAACACACATTGGATAAAAAGATAGTCTATTCAACAAACGGTGCTGGCAAAACTGGCTATCCACTTTCAGAGGAATGAAATTAGATTTGTATCTCTCACCTTATACAAAAACCAATTCAAAACGGGTCAAGGATCTTAATCTAAAAATCTAAAATGCTAAAACTTCTAGACAAAATACAGAGAATACTCTTTATAGTTTGACACTGGAGTAGGTAAAAACACTCTGAACTGAACATCAATAGCACAGGGTCTAGTAGCCATGTGTATCAACAGACTAGACTACATGAAATTTAAGTTTCTTCATGGCAAAGGAAACTATGAACAAAGCACAGACAGCCCACAGAATGGAAGGAGCATTTTACTGGTTATATCTCAGTCAAGGATTTAATATCCAGATTTGCAAAGAACTTTGAAAATTAATATCAAGGAAGTAAAACTGCCAATCAATAAATGGATTCATAAATTGAATAGACAATTTAATATAAAATGTAAGTAGTCAGTAACTATTTTTGAAAGGGTACAACATCCCTAGTCATCAGGAAAAGGCAAATATAAACTATTCTGAGTGGCTAGAGAGATGAGAGGACCTGGGCTGTGCTTCCAGGACCAACCACAGCTCACCACAGCCTATAACTCTAGTTATAGATCCAGGGGATCTGAGAACCTCTCCTGGTCTCTACAGGCACAGCATGACACAGATGCACTTAAATACATGCAGGCAAAACACTCATACACATGAAAAATTAGCCTAAATTTAAAAAAAAAGATTTAAACTCCATTGAGTAGTTCAAAATGGCTATCATTAAGAAATCTGACAAGTGCTGGAAAGATGTGAGAAAGAGGAACCCCTATCCATGGCTGTAATGCAGCCACTATGGAAATCAGTTTGGAAAATTCAAAATAGTATGTCATATGACCCAGCTATACGCCCAGAGAACTCTACACCCCACCACAGAGGTACTTGCACCCCCATGTTTATTGCTGCTCTGTTCGTTGTAGCCAGGAATGGAACAAGCCTCCTTGTTCAACAGAGATGGATAATACTCCATTAAAATATACTTTTCCTTGAATTCTTTCCTAGAGAAATGAACTCCTTAAAGGTACAAGAGACAGGGGCTAGAAGCCTATGACTCTTGGGTTTTCAGTAGCCCCCTCAATGTGATTCATTCCTTCCAGTATAAGAAGGGAGAGATTGGACCTATCAGATGAGAACTGAGTTTACTCTCTCTGCATCTTTTCAGAATCCAAAAACGAGGAATGCTCCTTGAAGCTCAGCATAGACCTACTGGAAGCTTGGCTCCTTCCAGTGTGGTCAGCTGGACTATCAACAAACTGACAAGTTATACCTGTGAATTCCAGTAGATGTAAAATGAAGAATAAAGAGGTGGGATTAACAGGTACAGAGGAAATGAGGATACTGCATTCCATACAAGATATGGAACGTTGAGTTCTAGCTCTTTTCATCTGATTAATCCTCTCATACCTGAGCATATAGTCCTGAAACCTCAGTCATTGCAGAGTTTTCCTTGAAATCCTGCTCCTACCATCCTCCTTCCTTTTTAAATCCTGGAAAATAAAAGGGCTAATTAACTTGCCAAAGACTAAAATATTGGTGCGTATTTATATAGCTTTATCTAGTTGAAGGTTGTTTTCTGAGAGGGATCCCTAGCGTATAATTGCAAGGACCCAGGCACACACAAAAAAAAAATTCCCAGAGATAAAAGTTGAAGTAATTCATTCATGGTCTACTTGTAAATTAAAAATATAGACAGAAAAGAAAAAGAATAAGAAAGTTTTACCAAGGTTATTTAGGATTTGTGCAAGGCACATTGACTTCAGGTATATCTGGTTTTCATATAACTTGAAAAAGACTTAGATTTCAAAGCTGAAACTAAGCAAATGATTAGTCCACCATTCTGTGTAAATGCCTTAGCTTTAGATGTTACTGTGGAAAATAAAGCAAAATAAAACAGATTTAGTACAGCCCCAGTAAGTGCAGTCTGTGCCCAGCACATTAAACCCTGAATTATATACTCCACCAAACCCTTCCTAATGAGCCATCCAAGTCTCTGATGTATATAATATACTCTTTAAAAATGCATGAATACATATTCCATCCAGAGGTTTAGATAATTCCTTTGGGTTATTTAAGTTTCAAAGGAGTCAATCAGTCTCCTAGATATGACATTCTGTGAAAAACTTAAAATGAAAATTCAGAAATTAGAAGCTCAAAATACCTTGAAGAGGAATGACATATCAGAAAACATACATACACAAGAGAGAGAGAGAGAGAGAGAGAGAGAGATTCAAAAGCAATATCAATCAATGAGAACTCTGCCCCCTGAGTTTCCTCTTTTGTCAGTTTAGGTCACAGCCTTTAAAATAGCTGCAACTCTGTTCCTTCCAACCTAATTATACAGCTCTAGCTTGCTTTGTTTATAATTAGAATCCAGTAACCTCCTCTGACTCTTGTCTGTGCTGCTGTTGCACAGCTGTTTTGGATGCCGCGTGACATTGTAGAAACTAAACAGGGAAAGTCGGGATGTTCAAAACAGCAGGATGCGATCCCTATGGGCTGTGCTTCAAGAACATGATAACTGGAACACCCCAGCCTAAGAAAATATGTGACGGCAGAAAAGAAACATATGTGAGTCCAGGAGAACACATGGCAAAATGGGATGCAAGAAGCAGATACCACCTTTCCTCTAGGAAGCACAAAAAGAAATATTGTGTGACACAAACAAGATGAAGTGCAGAACGAGGCTGGGAAAGGGGGACAGAGCAAGTAAAGGAAGAACAGCCATAGTTGGTGGTGTGGGTTCAGTGTGAAACGTCCCCATAGACTTGTGTTTTCAACCCTGCTCCGCATTTGGTGGCACTGTAGGAGGAAGTTGTAGAAGCTTTGGGAGATGAAACCTGGTGGAAGGGAGGCCACTGACACAGGTTTTCGGGCCATATTTTCCTGGCTGCTTCCTGTCTCCCTCTGGGTTTCCTGGTCATCCATGAAATGAACAGCTGTCCTCTGCCACATGCTTGTGTCCAAGTACATGGCCAAGTTTAAGGCCAAAACAAATCCCCCACCTTTAAGACACCCTGCCAAGTATTTTGTCACAGTAACAAGAAAAGTAACTGATGCAATTGGGCGACCTCACCCTAACCATCCTCCACTGTAATTCCAACAAGTGGATGGAATTACTCTACAGAGAAAGGCACTGGAGTTCAAAGAGGTACAGAGGTGCATCTCAAATCACTCAACTGAGGAAAAGTAGATCAGGGCTAGGTGACTGGCCAACACATAGACTCTGATCTTTCCCCTGGCCGATGACAAGTATGGTAGAACTGAGCTCAGGAACAGGGAACAGTGGCAAGTACCGTCCCCAAGTCTGTCTAGCACAGTCTGCCCACCTGCAGCACGTTCCATGAACTGCAAAAAATCATAAAGGCCATTTTGCAAGGCTGCTGTGAGGACTGAGTAGTTAACATGTGTGAAGCGTGCGGTGCTTGCATAAGGGGCATGTACAGTACCAAGGCAGAAGCCTTTCTAACTCTGCATGGATTGCCTAAGGATTCATTTCACTACACGCGCCTGTGGAGGTTTATGTTATGAATCCACAGCTGTGTTTACATGAGAGAAAAACTTTGGTGTTTCTGGTTTCTGTACGCCCTCCTTTGATTTCTTTTTATAACAGTAGAGAAATAATAAAGATGAACTGAATGTGATTTTATCAGATTGAGTAGGAAAGAAAATTGCAGATCATGACCCACATTGGATAAAGGAAGACCTATAGGATGGTTAATTCCAAAGGTGGTGGTCAAACAGAAATGCATGTGTCATCATAGTATAATTTAGATCTATGAAGAACTGACACAAAGCAACCCTCAGCTTTGTTAAAGGAGTAAAGATCAAGTGAGTTCTTCTAATCTTCTAGCAAGTGAGGCTAAACCAGATAGTAAGAATCAAGCCTGGACTCCCTGGTCCATCACTCTAGGCGAGGGTCCCTGTAGTCCTGATGATCATGCTACAATATACTTAGATGTGATGTGTTCCCCTTGTCAACACTAGTAAGTGCAAATTCTTTGTGGTATCAGTGGACACATTCCAATCCTCTTGAATCATTGTTTCTATGATTACTCAGACACAAATTAGAAAAGGAGCAAGACACATCTATCACAGCCTCCCAACGCACCTGCTTCTACCAGTGTACCAGAAAAGCTGAGGGGCGAGCATCTCTCCCTCCCCAAGATGAGACGTGACTTCCCACTGTGTTTATTTAGAGATACATCCTAGGGAAAATGGAGAGACTGGCAATGCAAGGTCCATTGTGTGCTGCTATAACAATGCACATGAGACTAGGTAATTATAACAAGTAGAAGTTTATTTCGTTCATGTTCTACAGGAAGGGAGAGAAGTGTTAAGAACATGATGCCGGCGTTTGATATGCACCTTCTTATGTGCCATGACATGACAGAAGACTGGTTAGGGGAGGGTTAGAGAAAGCAAAGGGGACGATCCACATTTATACCAAGCACATTCTTGCAATAAGTAGCCTACTCTAGTGACAGTAATGTTAATCTATTCACCAGGTTTCTCGCCTTACTCAAATCCAACTTTCAACGCCATTTCATTGGACATCAAGTTTTCAACACATGAACTTCAGATGACACAAACTATACTAAAATATGTTTCTTCTGTGAGCTTCAATGCTGCACATAGAATGGAAATCCTGAAGCCATCCTGTCAAAGTCTCTGTAACTCCACTTACTCCCCTTTACCTTCATCTCAAGTGTTTTTTTCACTTTTCTAGAAATCAACACCTCCTTAAAGAAGATTTTAAATCAAAATTTAAAGACGAGAAAGGAAATAAGAAAAAAGCCTTGATTTCTTTCATTTCTTTCAAACCATGAACTCAAGGTAGATATCACTTCTCCGAGTTACACTTAAATACATTTAGCACCACCTTGTCCAAAGGAAAAGCAACAGCCTATCAATGCATCCCAGAGCTGTGCATTCATCAAGTCACCATGCCTCTTACCATGACATGCTGGCACTACACTGGGCATGACGGGTAATCAGAAAAGCCTAAGATAAAGTCACGGCTAGCTGATGAGATACGGAAAAAGGAAAAGGTGGCTGTGAATGTTTTCCCTTCAAGGGTGAGCTAATATAATTGTAAAATTCTAGCACTAAGAAGCCTAAGCTGTAAATGTGTTTACTGCAAATGCAGGAGGAGGTGCTTGCTTTGAACTGAATCCCCCAGTGTCCATGAGATTAAGTGAAATTCATAACTGCAGATGGCAATTGCCCCCCCCCAGCTATGCCCCTCATGTGGGCTCATGTCATTACTAGCCTGGCCTTGCCATCCTAGGCTGCATGTCATTTAGAATGCTCTTGCTAAATGCACCTAGTATGGTCTCCTGGGAGCCAAGAAATCCAAGGCCACCCAGACAAAACTCTGTCCCAACTGTCCCCTAAGAAGGGAGAACAGACTTTAAGTGCAAATGCTAAGAGCAGCAATCCAACAACAAACTCATTAGAGTAAAAGCAACATAGAAAGATCCCTGCCAAGATCCACAGTCTTAAGAGGGCTCCCAAAAGGTTAGATGGTAAAAAGTGTACACAATGTAAAAGCTAATGTCACCTTTGACTTTCCTCTGGACACTGACTGGGTTTCCCACCTATTCTGCCTACCTTGAATTCTGACTGGCTGACCTATGTCTTGGACTAGATGAACCTAGCGTCAGCCTCCACTCTGGGAGCAGATAATCTTGTGAAAAGGGATGAAACTGGCTGAGTTGTCTGTCAGTTTGTCTTCCTGGCTTTGTTGTTTGTTCTAGCTGAGTTTTGATTGAGTCTTCTTTCAGGCTAAAGGCTCTCAGCCCAAAATGAAGTGTTTTGAAGCACAGCCCAGCCTGTTCTGAATTATAAAAGATTGACTTAATTAACCTTTCACCAGCTGATTGCTTGCAACCTTTTTGTTGGCACACTGGGAAAACATACTAGTGGTTACTAATTAAAGACATTGGATATAACTTCACATTTCTTTACGTTCTCAGACTCCTGAACTAAGCTGATTAAGAGGGGAAACTGGGAAAGTTTTTGTAGAAGTTATCCTTGAAATTGGTCAGGAGACTCTACAAATAAATCAGAGAAGGGGAAGTTGCAACCTTATTTTATAAACTGCATTTGTACCTGATAGCTTGGGCCATTTATAAGGATAATAATATCTAAAATGTGTTAAGCTCCTACCATGGTCAAAATCCTTAATAAAGATTTTGCATGCACCACCTCATATTACTCTTAATTTCTGAGATATGAGTTTTCATCCCACATGAGAGATGAGGAAAATTAAAGTTCAAAAGTCAAGCAAATTTTCCAAGACCATGAAGGTAGCATATTCCAGAGGTAGAACACAATGTGTGGTCTGTTATCAAACACACTGAAGTTAATTTCAGTAAAGTTAACCAAAGTGATGATGAAGATATAATTTAGAACTGGAAGGATGCAAAAAATCCACTTACAGTTCCAGTGTGCACTGCAATTTCTTTCTTCATTTGTTAGTTATTTCTGCATGCAAAATCGCCCTATTTCACAGTGCTCCTGAGGTTTAAGAATCCAGTGTGGCTGTATGCGTGTGCTTCACCAAACTGCATGAGGTCAGATTCAGTCTGGGTGCTTAAAATTATAGGCATCTTGAGGGTCCACCATGCTAAAGGATCTTCTCTCAAGCACTCTCATGTGTTGTTGGTAGGTGTCAGCTCCACACTGACTACTGGAGCTGTAAGTTAGACAGTAATATCAGACTGTCCCTGACTCTCTAGGCCTCACCACAGGCAGCCCGCACGTCCTCACCATACGGCAGCTGATTTCCCCATGGCAAGTAACCCAAGAGGAGCAGAGCCCATGATGGAAGCTCAAATCTTTTATAGCTCAGTCAGTCTCAGAAGAGACAAACCAGTAATTCTGTCATATTCTACTGGTCACACAGATTCCAGTATATCAGTGGGAACAGGGATGGAGTAAACATGTGCCAAGAGATGGGGCTCACTAGGGATTGGTCAGCATCCTTGCTGACCTACACTGTCCTCAGTATAGAATGTCTATGCCCACCTTGTCTGTCTGTCTTAACTGGACTTATCCTAAAAGGTTTAAATGTAGCTTTTCTGTTAAGAACTCCTCAGTTCTCATCCCCATCCAGCAATCCTGATAACTGTGGACATTTTGATTGCATTGTACTTTGATTACTTGTTTACAGGTTATTGTAGTTTACAATTTCTTTTAAAGAGAGATAGAATACTTCTCTTGAGAAATGTAATTTGGAAAGTGATCCCAGAGAACAGGAGTGGGAGGGTGAAAAGAAGAAAACATGGAAAGATAAGAAAGCAATCCAAGTGGTAATTATTCAGCCTGTCACCACTGTAAACAACTGGGCTCTACTTACAAAAGAAAGAGTCTGCTGAGAGACTGTGTAAAGTGTGCCTAGAATTTTAGGCCTGAAACAAAGCAAGGCATTTACATACCAGTTCTTAGTTCTCAGTGATCAGAAGCAGGGGAAAGGGTCGACTCAAAGAGTATTGATAACTATCAGAAAGCAAGAGATAGACTGTATTAAGACTAGGATTCATGTGAATACAGCATGTGTCCACAGTAATGTCCAGAACAACAGGAGGGATGGAGAGACATTCATGTTTCATCTTTGCACCTCACTAGATGCAATAAAAATTAGCAGTTCAAAAACAAATACCAGCCCTGCGACCCATTTTAAATATACTTATTTTTTTTCGACATTTATTCAATATATATGGTAAGTAAAGTAGATGCCATGGGATAGACTGATGATTCTGTTGGGGTATTTTACAAATAATGTAACACCCCATGTTGTATATTTACTGACCAATCAAAGTGAACACTAGTCCTCCATGGGCAGTATGGTTATCCTGGAATATACTTTTCTTAATTCTAACCCAGAACCAGTTGAATAATGAGATTTAAACATCTTCTTCTCCATGTATCCAAGGAATGACTCTCTTAGAACTTTGGAATGTCAGGTGGAGAGAGATGATGTTTGGATGCCTTTGAGAGAAGTGACATAGAGGAGAGTCAGTCGACAGAGATGGAAAAGGCATTTCCAGGGTAAGAGAGAAGACAGGAAGAAAAGAGGATAAATACCACCAGGAAAGCAGAGATAAATGATCCCTTAAAAATGAATAGGCTTGCCCTTTACACAGGTAAGGATTCAGCAGGTACACAATGATAAACAAGCTCAGAATTAACAAGAACCAAGAGAGAAATGAAAAGTGGGGGAGAAAACACACAAACCCAGATCCTCAGGGCCACCCTAATGGCACACCTTTTCTACTAAGAAGTCCCCCAAAGAATGTCTTGCATCTCTATAGTTTAGATGCCAAACTTAATGGAAGCGTTTATTTTCAAATAAATGAACAGAATCTAAACTGTTCACTTCAAAAGAGGAAACAGAGATTTCTAGTTTCAATGGAAGAATTTGCCAGATATTATTTCTCAGACTATACCAAAGAAAGCAAAAAGAAAAATTTCTAACATAATTATTAAACCTGTTAGAGTTGAGGACACTAAGAAACCTAGATGAAATAAAACCTAGAAATCACAAGCTCATCTAAGAACAAACAAGATATGGGGCTGTGTTACCTCCACCAGAGGGCTGGGAAGAGGAGGTGCCTGTATAGGCAGAAATCTGAAGTCTGAGAAATGCTTCAAGACCTTTCACAGCATGAAGGAAAATACAAGACAGAAATCCATACCAATAGCAGTGGATGAAGACCCCTGGAGCGGATGAGGACAAAATTATCTTCTCTAAACTTCCAAGCCAGATGACAAACCAGAAGCTGCTTCTATGTGACACAGTGAAGAATGAAGGAAAAATAGACTGCATTCCAAACAGAGAAAGAGGAGAGCTTCAGAAAATTCACAGAAAAGTGTGCACACTGAAGGGGGCACACTGAAAAGAAGAAAGCCAGGCAGAACAGAGCCCCAGCTGCATGGCTCTGCAGAAGGGAGTGGGAAGAAGCCTCATACAAGAGTGTTTGGCTTTATCTAATGGGCAGGGGGGGGGGTAATTATAACATTTGTCACACACACTTTCCATTATTGGGAACCTTCTCTGTCTTCTTTTATCTTTCTTCTTCACTGCTGTTCTGTTTCTTCTAACTTACCCTTCCTCCCCGTTCCCACACTCTCTTGCCCTTCTTTTCATTTACTGCTTTCACATTTAGCATAAATTTTAACTTCATGAGTTTTACCATTTTCTGTATGATGAGCATTTGTGACAGATCAGTGGGCTTTACTCAAATATATTTCTAAACACTGTGTGGCTTGGGGTTGTTGCTATTATAACAATTTGCTCCTCTCTGAGGAGTTCTGGGATTAAATGGTCAAGATTAGATTCCTCACTAAGAAGATCCCAAAATAGAACTGGAAGAAGCATCCAAGTCAACCAATCATGGATCACAACACAAGAACACAAGAAACATTAAAGTGGAGGCAATATGACCCCTCCAAAAGACAATAACGATTCTACTACTAAATCCAATGATGCCGAAATAGGTAAAATGTCAGGCAAAGAACATAAGCATTTGCTAGTAAAACAGGTGATCAATGACACAAAGAGGATATGAAAAGAAATGAAGGAAGGACATGAATCAGTCTATGAGCTGCAGAGAAGGGACAGCAACACACAGGAGAAACTCTGCAAAACAAATGTGAAAAAACAGCTACATGATTAAGATAGTCAGCAGTGTAGAAGAAAAATTAAGAAAACTGAGAAAAACAACACCAAATGGAATGTTGGAAATGAAAAACTGAGTGAATCAAATAAAGAACACAGCGGAAAGCATCGCCAGTAGACTCGATTAAGCAGAAGAAAGACAATCAGAGACAACGGAGAACACGTTCAAAGAAATACTACATTCAAATATCAATAAAGAAAAGGTGAGCATGATCAAAATGTCCAAAAACTCTGGAGTACGTTCAGGAGACCAAACATAAGAATCTATAGAGAAAGAAAAGAGTAGAGATAAGTACCAGTCATAGATAATCTGTTTAATGAAATTACAGCAAAAAAAATTCCCCAAAATAAATGGACATCTGAAAACAAGAGACCTTTATACATCCAAAACAAGCACAATGAAAGAAGAACTACAACTTATTATACTGCAGACATCACACATACAAAGGAAAGAAACAATGTTAAAGGCTATCAGGGTGGACATGGTAGTGCACCCCTTTAATCCCAGCCCTTGGGAGGCCAGTCTGGTCTATATATGAAGTCCCATATCAACCGGGGCTTCAGAACAGATCCTGTCTAATAAAAATACAAATAAACACACACATGCAAATAACAACTGTAAAAGGAAAATGCCAACTCCCTTTCAAAAGCAAACACATTTTATTAATGGCAGATCTCTCATCTTCAACTCTACAAGCCAAAAAGACCTGGAATGATATATTTCAAGCCATAAAAGTAAATAAATAACTGCCACCTAAAAATATTATTTCCAGCAAAAATGTCTTTTAGAATTATTGAAAAATGATGGACATTTTGAGGAAAGCACAAACTAAAGTAGTTCATAACCATAAAGTAAGTATTATAGAATACTTAAAGAAAGACTATCCACAGAGGTGGAAGAACGTCTCAATCATTAGAATATAGAAAAGAATAAATGTCATGTGACAGACTCATGAACCACGAAGAGCCAGGAAGCAAGGCAGCATTTTCTACACAGTAAACTGGCAAGTTTCTCATGCTACTAGGAGAGAAAGAAAAGAAAAAACGGCAATGCAACCACCCAGAAAAATATACCTAAAAGTGATCAAACCTCTCTCAGTTCAGTAACAATCTTAGATGATGTAAATGTTTTTAACTCAACAATAAAATTATACTGACTAGTTGACTACATTAAAAACCCTATCCAACTGCTTGATGTCTGTAAGAAAAAAAATTTCCTTGGTAAGTGGGCCCACAGACTGAGATGGAAATCAGACCATCAAGCCAGGCAGGCATGGTGGCACAGGTCTTTAATCCCAGCACTCTGGAGGCAGAGGCAGGTGGATCTCTGTGAAATCAAGGCCAGCCTGCTCTACACAGCAAGTTCCAGACCAGCTATCACTGCAGAGAGACCCTATCTCAAAAAAAAAAGAAAATTATGAATCAAATGGAAGTTGTGTACATATTTTGATATCTGATAAAATAGGCCTCAAACCTAAATTAGTCAGAAGAGATAAAGGAGGTCACAACATATTAAATAACTGAAACAATTTATCAAGATGATATAATAATTATAAATACATGTACACCAGACACTGGTACTCATAATATCGTGAAAGAAACAGTAATGGGCATTAAAAGTCAGGTGGCTTCTGAGAGAATAAGAGTAGGTAAGAAACTACAACATAGAGAAAAATGGACACAACTGATATCTAAAAAATATCCAGTCCAAGAGACAGGGAATACTAATTCATCTCAGGAACATTCTCAAAGATAGATCACTTTGTAGGTCACAAAGTAAGTCTTCCTAAATAAAAAATAATATAAATAACTTTTATTGAATCACTGTACATTTCATACAGAACATGTCAATCAATCTCAGTCATCTCAATAGCCCCTTCCCCACTGAAATGCCCCTTACCAGGCCAACTGGAATCCATGAATTCTTCCTTTGTGTTAAGGCCCATTGCGACAAATTAGTTTCTCCAAGTGTTGCTCAGGACAGGTTCATCCACTGAGGTTTAATCAGTCTATCTGGAGTCCCTCACTTTAGGAAGATCAGCCCATTCTCACCCAAAGGTAATCCATAGCTAACATTTCTTTAGCAAAGATTGGGGTCAGCTACCCATTTCCTCAGTTCCGTAGTGGGTTTTTGTCTGCTTGAGTTTGCATGGGTCTTGAATATGCTGAAATCATTGTGGTAGGTACAATGAGCAGGGTTCCAGGAGCCTGTAGGATTCTATTTCCATATGGTCACACACCTCCTCACTGGCTCTTACTATCTTTCTGCGCCCTCTTCCACAATGGTCCCTGAGTCCTGGGTGAGTAAAACTTAATATAGGTGTCCTGTCCAGGGAAACACTCGCTGCAGTCTCCTAATCTCCATGCTTTGACCATTTGTGACCTGTTGTGTCACTGGCCCTCTCTTACATGAAGGAGCTTCATTAATGAGAGTTAAAAGATGCATTAGTTTCCTCTTCACGCCTTTTCCATGCTGCATGAGCCTTGGGTGTAGAGGTTGGATTGTAGATGTGCTGTTTAGGCATGGGCAATTCTCAGGCAATGTCTGTGTGTGACCAGTTATGAACCTCTGTAGTAGTCTCCATCCAGTGCAACAGAAGTTTCTTTAATGAGTACTGACTGGATACTTGACTGTATATAAGGATACATACTTTGTACTTAATAAGAAGTTTGCATTAGCCTAGAGATTGTATGACAATCTTGGGAATTACTCTAAGATCTATGACCTATTCAGCCATGTGTATTTGGCTTTGGTTATAGTACCACACATTAGTTTGCTCCCACTGAGTGGTCTCTAACCAATTATATAGTTGTTGATTAGTCTCAAAAGAAAAGTGTCACCATTGAACCAGTGTTGAGTATTGTTCTGGCTATTGATGTGGTTACTTGATCATGAAGCTGGTGTTGGGCCATCAATTGATGCTCTCCCTTAGCTGCTTGCACAGTATCTCTGTAGCTATGAGAGCTAGCCTTCAGGGGAAGTAGCTTCCAGGTCAGTTCCAGCTCCATTGCTCCAAATCTTGTCATTAAAGTATGTCCTGTTTTCAACAATAGCATACTACCTTCAATTTCTGGAGGCAATCAAGAGCTGTGACAATAGCCTGTGTAACTTTGGGAGTCTATTGGATCGCCGTGGTCAACAATTCAAAGGAAGAAATCTCCTGTCTGGCACTGTTTTTTTGTTATGTAGCCTTAAGCAATGCATATGGACTCACGTAGAGATATCAAATGTGGAATTTGTCATTAAGTTGTTAAGCTAATATGATTCCCTCTGATATTTTACATTGGCTAGACATTATTTACTCTCTCTCTCTCTCTCTTTCTCTCTCTCTCTCTGTTCCTGTCTAAACTTTCCTCCATGCCTTCCCCATTTAAAGTGTTCCCATTTCCCCATTTCTCCCTTGATAATACCAGTCTCCTATGGCCCTAGCTCTCTTGAGCTCCTTCTTTCTTTTATGCCCATAGTTCTTGGTATAACTCCACCTCCCCCTTACATCTAAAATCCAAATATCCATTTTTTCCTATTTCTCCTTTAGTAATACCTGTCTCCTACTATTCTTCTCTCAGGTTTCTTCTTTCCCTTTACCCCCCTGATTCCTTTCCACTTTCTTGGTTCCTGATGTTTCATCAGGATACATAGTCACATATAAGGGTTTGGTGTTAGGATCCACAAGTGAGAAAGGACAGAGGTTGGTTGTTTTCTGGTTCTGTGTTACTTCACTTAGCATGACAGCTTCTAGTTCCATTCATTTACTTGCAAATTTCACGATTTCATCTTTCTTTACCACTGAATAGAACTCCATTGTATAAATGTGCCACATTTTCATTACTCCCTCCTCAGTTGAAGGAAACTTAGGTTGCTTCCTTCCCGTATCTATGGTGAAGAGAGCAACAACAACCATGGATGTACAACTATCTTTGCAATAGGATGAGTCCTTTGGGTATATGCCAAGGAGTGATATAACTGAGTCAAATGGGAGATTCATTTTTACTTTGTAAAGAGTTCTCCACACTACTTTCCATAAGGGTTTCAGGAGTTAACAATTCCACCAGCAGTGAATGAGCATTCCTCTTTCCACACATCCTTTCCAGAATTTGGTATCATTTAGTCTCTTGATCTTAGCGAGTCTTAAAGTGGTTTTAATATGCTTTTCCCTAATTGTTAAGGATGTTGAGCACATTTTAAGATGTTTCTCATACATCTTTATTTCTTCTATGAGAACTCTCAACTAGGACTTTTAGTCCATCTTTTAATTGGGTCAGTTGTTTTCTTGATTCCTTATTTTTTGAGTTCTTTATATATTCTGAATGCTAAACCTCCATCAGAAGTGTCACCCGTAAAGATTTTCTCCCACTCTGTGGGGTTTCTCTTCACTTCCTCGGTTGTTTCTTTTGCTGTACAGAAGCTTTTTAGTTTAATGAGGCCCACTTGTTGATTATTCCTGACCAACTGATGTCTGATTTAGAAAGTCCCTTCCTACGTCTATACCTTATAGGTTATTGTCAATGTTTTCTCTAGTAGTTTCAGACTTCAGGTTTCACATTGAGGTCTTTGATCCATTTGGAGTTAACTTTTGTGTAAGGGAAAAGATAAGGGTTTAGTTTCATTGTTCTACAGGTGAAGATCCAGTTTGCCAGCACCATTTGCTGAAGATTCTGTCTTTCCATAATGAGTGTTTTGGGCCCCTTTGTCAAATATCAGGTGGCTGAAATTGTATTTATTCATGTTGAGGCTTCAATTATAGTCCATTTATCTACAGGTCTATTTTTGTGCTGGTACCATGATATTTTTATGACTATAGCTCTGTAATAGACTTTGAAATCTGGTAAAGTAATACCCCCAATATAGCTCTTTGTGCTCAGGGTTTCTTTTGCTATCTGGGAGCTTTTGTGCTTCCAAATGAATTTTGGGATCTTTTTATTCTGCAAAAAATATCATGGGGATTTTAATTGGGACTGCATTATATATACATATATAGATATAGATATAGATATAGATATAGATAGACAGATATTGCTTTTGTGAGGACAGTCATTTTCACAATATTTATTCCTCCAATCCATGAGCACAGGAGGTCCTTCCATCTCCTGGTATCCTCATCAATCTCTTTCTTTAAAATCTAAAATTTTCATTGTAGAGATCTTTAATGTCTTGGGTCAGGTTTATTCTGAGATTGTATTTTGGGTATTTTTTTTTTGAGGCTAGGAGTTTTCTGGTGGAATTTTTGGCATCTCTTGGGTTTAATATATTATCTGTAAAAAAGGGATACTTGACAATAATATAAGGATTCATTTTTTTGTACTTAGTAAGAAGTTACATTAGCCTAGGGATGTGAGAGCCCTAAGGATCACTGCAAGATCTATGACCTTTTCAGCCATGTGTATTTTGCTAGAATTAGAGTACCACACATGAGTTTCCTCCCATTGGGTGGGGTCTAAGACCTATTAGGTAACCAATGATTTATCTTGGGATGAAAGTGCCACTGCTGTACCAGTGTCATATGCTCTGGCAGTAATTGATGTAATTTGGTCTTGACACTTGTGCTTGGCCATAGACTGGTGTTCTCTCTTAGCTGCTTGCATAGTACTCCACAGCTCTGAGAGCCAGCCTTCAGTGGCAGTGGCTTCCAGGTGAGTTCTAGCTCCATTACCCAAAATCCAGTCTCCAAAGTATGTCCTGCTTTCAGCAATACGGTCTTACCTTCAAGTTCTGGGAGGCAATCAAGGGCTATGGCAATAGCCTGTGTAAATTTGGGGATGCTCTTTGACCACCCTGGCTAACAACATAGAGGAAGGTTCCTCCTGTCTGACACTGATTCTTCTTATGTAGCCTTCAGCTATGCACATGGACTCATGTATAGATACTGGAATTTATCACTAGGTTGTTATACTAATATGATTTCATCTGGTGTTTTATAACAGCTAAGCATTATTTATCTCTTCTCTCTCTCTCTTTTTCTCTCTCTCCTGGTCTAACCTTCACTACATGCCTTCCCCACTTAAAGTGTTCACATTTTCCCCATCTCTCCCCTGTTAATACCAGTTTCCTAAGGCCCCACCTCTTGATCTCCTTCTTTCCTCTATCCCGGTATTTCCTTGTATTACCCTCCCTTCTCCCCCGCAACTTAGAGCTATAAACATCCCCCTAGGACCACTTTTAAAGTATCTCAGAGTTTTGTTATGTTGTATTGTCCTTTTCTTTTAAATCCTGGAATACTTTTATTTCTTTCTCAATTTCTCTTTTGATATGTTCATCATTCAGGAGTGTGTTGTTTAGTCTCCATGAAATTGTGAATTTACTAGAACTTCCTCTGGTGTCAATTTTGAGTTTTATTACAATGTGTCTGATAGAATGCATGGAATCATTTCCATTTTTTTGTATTTGTTTGTCTGTTGTATTTGTTTGTGAGGTTTGTTTTGTGATCCATATGTGGTCAGTTTTGGAGAAAGTGTCATAGGGTGCTGAATACAATGTGTATTCTTTTGTGCTTGGGTAGAATATTTGGTAAACGTCTTTTAGGCCTATTTGATGTATGGTATTGTTTAATTCAGATGTTTCTCTGTTTATTCTCTGTCCGGTTGACCTGTCTATGAAGACAGCTGGGTATTAAAGTCACCTACTATTAGTGGGTTGGGATTAATATGTGTCTTCAAGTCCTGTAGTGATGATTTCATGAAGTTGTGTGCACCAGTTTGGTGTGTATATGTTCATAAGTCTTATATCTTCTTGCTTAATTGTTCCTTTGATCAGGATGAAGTGACCCTCTTTATCTCTTCTGATTAGTTTTACTTCAAAGTCTATTTTATCATATATTAGAATGGCAACTCCTGCTTGTTTCTTAGTGCCATTTGCTTGGAATATTTTTTTCCCAAAATTTCTCCTTAAGGTAGTGCTTATTCTTAAAGGTGAGATCAGTTTCTATAACACAACAAAAAGATTAATTTTGTTTCTTAATTCATTCAACTAGCCTGTGTCTTTTGACTGAGGAGTTCAGTCCATTGATATTTAAATCTATTATTAAAAGCTGTGTATTGGTTTCCGTCATTTTAATTTCTGTTCGTATTCTTGGTCTGATTTTGTGGTTCTCAATTTATTCCCTCATTTAGTTTCTTTCTGTTGCCCCCTGTGTATACTCATTTCTTTCTTCAGTGCTTTGTATTTCTTCAAGTATTCTCTGAAGGGCTGGTTTTCTGGATATGAATTCTTTCAGCCTATTCATGTTTTTCTTTCCCCTTCTACTGTAATAGACGCTTTTGCTGGGTAAAGTATTCTAGGTTGACCTCTACGGTCATTAGAATTAGAAGTACTTTGTTTCAGGCTCTTCTGGCTTTCATAGTTTGCACAGAAAAGTCACCTATAATTCTGATGGACTTCCCTTTATATGTGACTTGTTTTTCTTTTGCTGCTTTCGGTATTCTCTCTCTGTTCTGTGTGCTTAGTGTTTTTGCTATGATATTCCAGGTGTACATTATTTCCTGGTTCTGTCTATTTGGTGTTCTGTGTGCTTCTTATATTTGTCAAGGCATATGTTTACTTCATTTGGAGAAATTTTCTTCAACAATCTGGTTGAGGATCTGGTCAATAGCATTATCCTGAGATTCTTCTCCTTCCTCTATGCCTATGATGTGCACATTTGGTCTTTTCATGGTGTTACACATTTCCTGCATTTTCCTTTTTTTTTTTTTTTAATTTTTCATCATCTTTGTTTGAGTGCTCCAATTCTTCAACTTTCTTGTCTCTTTTCTATTTCATTAATTCTATGGGTGAGGCTTTCTCCCATCATTTCAAATTGGCTTATTGAGTTTTTCAGCCTGTGTTTTTGTCAAAATTTCTGTCTTCTGTGAATTCAATCAGAAGTCCGTCCATATCTTCTTTTGTTGGCGGGCACTGGCAGCCCAGATGTTGGTTGGCATTGGTGGATCCCTCCGGGGAGGGGACAAGGAGGAGCAGAGTCAACGACACAGACCCCAGAAGAAAGTGTAACCAACAATCTCGTTTAATTTTAGAAGGGAACAGGCTTATGCTTTTGCCTGGCTTAGCGGAGGTCTTTATCTGGTCATCTGACGTGCTTCATTCTGGTAGGTCCTGAATGCCTGATGATCTGAAGTTATTCACTCCCATTGGTCCTGGATGGCTGCTAGGGCCTGAGAGCTGCCCCAGGTTAGGTCCCAGGAAGTGTTCACTGTGCACGCATGCTCAATATTGGTTCTAGCCAGTTTAGGCCAGCAGGCAGGGAGCCTGCCTGACCTGGCCTGAATCATCCTACACTTCTTTGAGTACTTTGGTTTGTTTGTGTGTTCTTTAAATTGGTTGAATTCTTTGATCATCTTTATGATTGTTCTTTAAGCTCTGGGCTGGAATTATTGTCTATAGGGTTCTCATTGACAATTTCTTCTATAGACTGGTGATGTTTGGTAAGGACACATCATTTGGGTACTTTATTATTATTTTTTCGTTGTGATCTTTGCATGTGAATTTCTTTTGTTATTTGTGATTCTGATGTAAGACTCAGCCTTCCTTTGTTGAGATCAAGTCTGATTCTGTTTGGATACTTAATGTGACTTGGTTCTTTTCTAACTGAGTATGAAAAATTGGTTGGTCAAGGCTTCAGGTCCTCTCCTTTGAGTTTATATGGCTGGCACCAGATGACTGTAGTCTAACTGCTCAGGAGTTCCCTCAGAGGCACAACTTAGGTGAGATCAGAGGCTCTCAGGACCTCTCTTAAAGTCTAGACCCTTCTACCAAGCAGGTACAACATAATTTGGAAAGATTGTTAGGCAGAGGCTGAATTCAGGCTTTCCCAGGCAGTGTGCAAAGGTCTGGGCCCCTTACTAAGGCTGCAGCAGTAGGAGTGGCTGCAGAGGGCACCAATGTAGGGGGCTGGGCATGGCGCAATTTAGAGAGGTCCCAGCCATCCAGGGTAAGAGGGTAGTTCAGGGATCTGTGAGAATAAGAGTAAAAGTGTGCCAGTTGGGGAAGTTGGTGTCGTTGTGGTGGTAGGGGAGTGGAGATGCAGTGGGCAGATTCAAATTCACCAGGGAAGAAGGTCGGCCTCAGGAATGCATAGGCAAGTTGGGGAGGGGGCTGCCTGTGAAGGCCTAACAAATCTGACTCAAAAATTGAGCTGGTCTGGGTAAAGAGGAACAAGATACAGGGGTGAGTCTGGACTAAGAGGGTAGTCCAGAGCTCTGGGGTGTTAATAGCAAGAATGGGCCTGTGCCCAAGGCTAGAGAAGAACTAGATTTGGTGGGGGAGGATAGAGTTGTTCAAGCCATAGGGGCCTGGAAAGACAGTGGGTGGAGTCAGACATAACAGGCCGGAAGCTGGTTTACAGGAATCCAGCGCAGGTTGGGGAAAGGGACCACCTAGGTAGATGGCTGGTCTAAGGTGGGTAGAGGGACATTGGGGATAGGAACAGCTGTGAAAGCTCTAACAAATTAGACTGAAAATTGAACTGGTCTGAATATGGGCATCAGGAAGCACTGGGCGAGTCTGGACTAAGAGGATCTGGAGTGCTAAGAGCTACGGTTCTCCCGAGGTAGAAGGAGAACAGGATGTGTGTGGGGAGATATAATTAAAATAACTTTTTTGTCTTATTAGACCAAAGTGCAATAAAACTAGAAGTAAATAGCATGAGAAACCACAGGCACTACACAAACATTTGGAGACTGAATGACACATGCTTGATTGAACAACGGATCATTAAAGATAACGGGGAAGAAATAAAATCTTTGAAATCAAATGAAGATAACGGTACAGTTTTCTGAATCTTTGGGATACAGTTAGGGCCATTCTAAGAGGAAAACATAACTATGTATGTTTCCATTACTAAGATAAAATAAAAAAATTCAAACTAATAACTTAATGATGCACCTCATGATCTTAGAAAATCAAGAATAAGCAAAACCAAAACTGCAGTATGTGGCAAAGCATAGTAAATATCAGTGCAGAAATTAGTGAAATGGAGACTGAAAAAAATAGCACTTCAAATCATCCAAACAGAGCTGCTTCTTGGAAAAAAAGAACAAGAATGACAGTAATAGAAGAAATTCAATTACCCCTATTTTTAGATGACATTATTCTATGCTTAAGGTTCTACAGAAATCCCTTAAAATTGATAAACATATTCAACAGAGTTTAAGATTGAAAAATAAACATGAAAATATCAGTGGCTTTTCTATATAGCAATGAAAAACATTCTAAGGTAGAATTCAGTGAAAATTTCCATTCATAAAAGCTTCAATTAAACAAAATGCTAAAATAAACAATCATGGAGGTGAAATACCCAATGAAAGTTTTCTAAACAATGAAAAAGGAAATTGGGCCTGACGAGATAGCTCTATGGCTCAAAGCACTTATCATGCAAGTGTAAGGAGATGCATTAGAATACCCATAACCCACATAAAACTAGGTATGATAATATGTATCTGTAATCACAGTGATTATACAGCAAGATGGAAAAAGAGGACAAGAAATCTCCAGACGTTGTTGGGCCAGATAACCCAGTCCATGCAGTAACAAAACAACAGACTGTCTCAAGTTACATGGACGATGGAGAGAAACCTCCAAGATTGTCCTCTGACCTCCACACACGTGCTATGGCATGCACCCACTCACAAACATGCACATACACATACACACAAATACTGCTTGTTTTCTCTCATATATATATAGAATCTACTCTTATTTATTTGGGTTTTACTTGTTTGTTTGTTTATATAAAATAGTTTATAGCCTGCAACAGTAAAATAAATAGATAATATAATAACAATAGAAAATATAAGAATAACATATGTAGTTTAAATCATAGATGGTAAAATAAATGACAATAACATATAAAACAACAGGACAACAAATATTAAGAGCATTCTTGCAAATTCCTACAGTATGTACGAAGAGGTACAATATCATATGACAGCAAATTGCCATCATTTAAACTGTCTATCATAATCCAGCTCAACCTCTGAAAATTGGCATAAAAATAGGTAGCTAAGAAAAATCAATAGATAAAATAAAAAGGAAGATTTAAAAAGTACAAATAAGAGTACTCGAGTCATTCAAAAGAAGGCAAGAGGGGGCTGGAGAGATGGCTCAGAGGTTAAAAGTGCTTGCCAGTCTTCCAAAGACCTCTAGTTCAGCCCCCAGCCCACATCAGGCTCTCACAATGGCCCATAACTCAAGTTCCAGTTGATCTGACACCCTCTTCTGGTCTCTGTGGTCACTGGTGCCCATGTGGCATATACACAGACACACTACACACATACAAATAAAAATAAACCTTTTAATACAAGACCACTTCCAATTAAATAACGGTTGGTTATTCCCATAACATCCATGGCACTGGTGCACCTGTGGGCATATCTTGCCAGGCCAGCTTTACAGGATGGAGCGCATACTGAATATTGATATCAGGCTTGGGGACCAAAGGCTAGACAGAGCACAGGACATAGGAAGAACCTAATACCGATATTTTTGCTAAATAGCCATTAAATTAAACTGTCTCCTAATGTCTTATTACACCAGTAGATTAATGAATCTCTCAACTCTCACCAGAGAAGTTCCTTTATTTGGCAGAGAGTGATTGACACAGAAATCCACCCTGGCCAACATGCAGGGAACAGGAAGATCCAGAGCACTTATCCCTGAATTAGGACACCTATACCAAACTTCTGCCCTGCAATGCTCAGGGATCATTGTGGAAGAGGGAGTGGAAAGAGCCCCCTCTGCAAGAGCCAGAGGTGGTAGATTACCACCAGGAAACAGAGTTTTCTAGACAGATCCTCGTATGAACTCACAGCAATGGTAACAACATGCAAAAGTCCCACCAAAATCAAACCAGAAAAAAATTCCTTGGGGAAATGGGTAAGAAACCCACACACAATCTAAAGAAATTGTGACAACCAATAGCTGCTGGGAGGGACAGAGACAGCTTCTTTCATGGTTGTGACTCTTGGTAGGTTAACCAGGTTCCAGGGGATAAAACTACACTGAAAGACATTTGGGGATACAAATTAGACTCCATAGGCTTTATTATATATATTATACATAATACATTGGATGGGGGAGGGCAATAGAGGTTGTGATAGGGGAAGGGATCTAAGTACTATCATAGTATATTATATGAAAATGCAAAAATTCAATTAAAAAATAAAATGCAAAAAATATTTTTTAAAGCAAAGAAGGCAAAAAGACACAAAGGGAACAGAACAGGTGGAACAAAAGAAAATGAGTAAATGACTATGAAGATAATATATGTAAACCTAACTAAAATAATAATTATAATTACATTAAATTACAATGAGAGAGAAAATGAAACTGACAAGCAGAGAGTCTGAAGGAACGAAACAGAAGACACATATATTTTCCACTGAAGAGACATCTCTAAATAAAGACACAAAGAGGGTGAAAGGAAAGAAAAGGAAAAGGATCCAACATGCAGACAGCAATAGAAACCTGGGGTGACTTCACTAACAGAAAGGCATAAAGCATCAAAAAGATGAAAAATGGATACTGCATAAAGCTGAAAGAACAAATTCTTCTGCAAGAAACAAAAATCCCTAAAGTATTGATGTATCAAATGACAGACTTCCTAACACATGAAGAACAAACAGGTATAGTATTAGGGAGAAAACACTTAAATTTACAAATGGAATTATAATACTGATAAATATTATAAGTACTACAATACTATAAATACTACAATAATACTATAAATACTATAATTATCTAATAAAGGACTTGTATCCCAGAAAATATGAAGGACTCTTACATGCCAATTAGAAGGCAAACTATCTAATTTTAAAAGATAGAAAATAATTTAAATAGGCATATCAGAAAAGAAAATATAGCAATGGTCAGTAAGCATATGAAAAAATCTTGCTATTATTATTCATCAAATAAATGAAAGTTAAAATCTCTACACGTACCTACCCAAAGCTGAAATTCAAAGACAAGAACAACATGAAGGAACTGGAACTCTAACACATGGTGGTCTGTATGGTAAATACAGGATTCTCTCTGAGGTTTTTTTTCTATTGGTTCATTCCACGGCAAGTCCCGCCCTCTGACCAATAAGGAGGCAGGGAGGTGGGGGAGGAAAAAGAGAAAACATGGCCGTGAGCTGGAGAGGGGCACCGGGATTACTCAAAGCCCAGGTCCTGGGCTCACACAGAAGGTGGAGACCCAGGAGGCAGCGTTCCAAGTCCCTGCAGTCCTAAGGATCATGTGAGTGGAAGTGAAATGCTGGTGGGAATGGGCAAAGAGCCCTGCATGGACAAAGGGTTTTGTGCCCGGGACAAAGAGACTTGCGCGTCACCTCTGTGGCTGGTTTAGGCTGGCAGGTGGCTGGTAAAAATGACTTTATGGGTCACCCAAAATAAATCAGCCCCTCTAAAGAACATTCTCTATTCGTTCAGTCGGTTCAGACCTGGAGGGTGGGGTGAGGCTGAATGCCGGGTTGCACCATGAGAAAATTTATGCAGTATGGTCAAACACAATACAATAAATTAAATTTGGAAAATAATGTTCCCTAAAACACAGAAATTCCAGTTCTATTTTCTTATGAGAAATGAAAGCGTATGTTGAAAGGTTGCAGCCTTACTAATGATATCCCAAATCCAGAAGCAAGGTAAGTTTCTATCAGCAGATAAATATGTATACTAATTTTAGGATTTGTATACAATCCTACTCATAACTAATCAGAAATAGAAAGAACAAATGACTGATACAATGTATCTGAGTCTCAAAGCAAAGTAGCTGAATGGCTACAAGGCTCTGTGTAAACAGGAAGAATTATGTCTCATGTTCTGATACCATAGCAGGATGACTATGGTTGACCACAATTAACTGAGCATTTCAAAATAAATAATAAAGAGGACATTGAACGTTCTGAGGACAAAGGAATCATTAACATAAGAGGATGGATATGCCAGTTATCCTGATCTCTCAATTATACATGTTGACACTCTGTTCCATAAATATATGCAGTTTTTATGTGACAATTTAAATAAAGTATTTTTGAAGAATTAGAAAGTAACACATGGATGCAAAGAAATAAATTTTCCCATAAGATTCCATTTATGGACCCAGGTTCGATTACCAGCACCCTCATAGCAGCTAACAACTGTTTGTAACTCCAGTTCCACGGGATCTGATGCCCTCTTCTGTGTTCCATGGGCACAGTGTGGCACGAGTGCACTTACACACATGCACGCGTAACACTCATACACATAAATTTAAAATAAAATAAAATAATTATTTTTAAAAGATTCCATTTATATGAAACCCAGCAAGTTAATTCAACAGGATAGGAATCAGGAAGTAGCTGCTTCTGTAGTGGAAGGCGAAGAGTTGTTGGAAAGGAGTCCAAGAGATTTTCTGGAGTGGTAGAAAATGGTCATTATCTGTGATGTTCAATATTAATTGTCAGTTTGATTGGATTCAGAAACACCTACGAGATTGGTAGATCCTGAGGGTTCCTATCTAATGAACGAACAGGTTAATCTCTTAGTAAATGGCACTGTTGGTAAATGATCAAATGGAGGTGGGAGGGCCTAATCTCTGTGACTTACAAAAGCAAGCATCTATACCTCACTCATAAATATACACTGTGGGGGCTGTAGAGATGACTCAGTGGTTAAGAGCATGGACTGCTCTTCCAGAGGTCCAGGTTCGATTCCCAGCACCCACATGTTGGCTAACAACTTGCCATACTCTAGTTCCAGGGGTTCCAACGCCATCTTCTGACCTCTGTGATATTACACAACACAAGGTGCACTTACATACATGCAGGCAATACATTCATATGTATAAAAATTCATAAATAAAATATTGTTTTAAAAAGCAAATATACAGTTTGACTGGTAGTCCTTTGGGATTTTTCTTATCTGGTAACTATAGCAGTCATGAAGGGCAAAGTTTAACGGTGCTAGCCAAAGCAGAAAAGCAATGAACAAGGACAGTTTATGTCCTTACTTGGAAGTAGCTTCCAGTCTTGCACATATTCCTTTAGCTAAAGCAAATCACCTGAACAAGCCAAAAGCCAATGAAGCAGGAAGGAGACGCCATCCTTCTTAAATGAGGTCAAGGGTAGAAAGGGGAAGAACTGTGGACAGATGATGCAGTCACACTGTCATATAATGCAATCTCAAGTTAGTGTAAGGGGTGACACAAAAGCCAGCCTCCTGGCAATTTGTATCAGACCACACTCTTTCAGGGTAGTTCAGAAGCCAGCAGCTTTTACTTCAAGGATGATCCAAAGGAAAGTTCCAGCACGTCTGCACATTTCTTGACAGACAAGTGTGATGAAACCAGAACAACACAGAAAACTTCACTCTGGCTTTCCTGGTGTTTGTTCTCCACACATTTGAGAGGCTGACTCTGGGGAGCAGAAAGCTCATAGCTTGCACTGGAAGAAGAAATGTTTGTTAACAGAAAGCAATGCAACACAGCCATCTAATGGAGCCTGGATGTCATAAGCCAACCTTCTGCCTCACTGGGGACCATTAGAAGAAGACCAAAACACTGGCATGCCATGTCTCTATGGTGATTTGAGTTTGAGTTAGGAGCCAGCAGCACAGATGTTTGAAAAAGTGGGAGGCAACAGCATGTAAGCTCTGCTGCTAGATGGGGCTGGTGGTTTACAGTACTGTTGTCCACATTTCTAGGAGTCATTCATCTGTGGCAGCCAGTGGTAAGTTGCCCTTGCTCAAGTAAATAACCTCTGACACGTGCTCATGCAGGCACCCCTGATTAAATGTAATGAGTCACAAACAAAATCAACGAAAGAAAACAAGAGGAGGATTCACTAGGAAAGTCTTTGGTGGGAGAGAGAAGGGGATAAAAGAAGATAATGGTAGAGAGCATGGTCAAGGTACATTTGTGTAAAATTGTAAAATAATGTTTTTTTTTTCTCAAAAGAATAGGAATTAAGAGAGGAAAGACAAAGACAGCACTCTTTACTAACTATACTATGGAGTATATATATATATATATATTTAGTTTCACATATTCCATTTGAAGTTTTTTCTTAAATAGTAACATGGCTGACTCATTATTTGTATTTTCTAGATGTATTACAAGTACTAAATATAAAATAAACCATTTCTGGAAACAACAATGCCTAACTGGAGTCCCTACTCCTAATTCAAGATGAAAAAAAAATGAGGCAAAATTCTGTCTCAAGAAAATGGTAGAAACTAAGATCAGTTTTTACCTACCTATTCACAATAAAGGCCAGACCTAAATACAGGTCTACTTTTCTGCCACCTGTTCTTACATAAATAAACCACAAAATCTAGCCTTTATGTTATTCAGGAACATCAAACCTTTTTCTCTGACATAGACAGAAAGCAAAGGGTTTCTAGGAGAAAAGTTCTTCCTACAAAGTTATGGCCTGACCTACACAAGTGATCTGAGCCTCTCTAAGTCCTCTTGACTGTGGACATTTACATACAATTCCAGTCAACTAAAGAAACGATTTAAGCACTGGAGAGATGGTTCAACAGTTAAGAACACCTGCTGCTCTTCCAGAGGACCAGGTTTCAATTCCCAGCACCCATATGGCAGCTAACAACTATCTGTAACTCTAGTTCCAAGGGATCTGGCACCCCTCCTCTGACCTCCAAAAGTATTACACCATACAGGTACACTTACATACATGAAGGCAATATACTCCTACACATTTAAAAAAATATTCTTTTTAATTATTCATACTGTTCAACCTTCCAACAAACAGTGATTTCTTAACAGCCATGAACCAGCAACTCTAAGAAACTAGGAAAGAGCTGAGAAAGGAAAAGCATAGATGGTTCCACATCAGACAAGTAGACGTTGCATAAGCAATTTTAGTCTAAGAAGAGTTAAGAACCCGGACTGTGGAGATGCCTAGCTTCAGCTTTTATGAGCATAGTAAAATCTCATATTGGCTATATCCTGAAAGACAGAATACTAAATGGCAATAATTGTAAATGTTGAAATCACTAGATATCAAAATTCTTAATATCTAACATACTTGAAGTCTAAGATGTGGAAGAACCAGAATCCTGGAAATCACAATCTTGAAAAACTTAAAATTACATGCCTTGAGATTCTGAAACTCAAAGTACCCAAAATCACAGTTCCTAGCGGGGGAAAAGTGAGAGGTAGAATTCTGGGGAAGGGATCTGTGAGTTTTCAGTTGTACACAGGATAGTGGCCATTGTTCATGTGTTCCTTCTGCCTTCACGTGTAGTGCCATGTTCACTTTCAAAAACACCCTCCATCTGAGAATAGAAGAATCTGATAATCTCAGTGACCTTCTGAACCAAAGACACAGGCTACCAGAGAGGTTCTCTCAGTATTAAGAACACATTAAGTGGGGCAGAGAGATGACTTAACGGCCAAGAGCACTGACTGCTCTTGTGGGAGACTTGGGTTCAGTCCCCAGCACCCACATGACAGAAAACAACCATCTGTACCTCTAGTTCCAGGGCATCTGAGACCCTCTTCTGGCCTCTGTGGGCATTGCAAACACAGGTACACTTACATTCATGTAGGTAAAAGACTCATAAACATAAAATTAAAATAATAAATAAAACTCTATATATTAAGTAGTGAAGCAATAAAAGAAATAGAGTTCTTAGATTTGCCACTAAGTCCAACAGAAAAGCAACATGCCCTAGAGTTTGGCTAAGGACTCACACTTTCCCTGCAGAGCATGGGGAGACATCACAGGCACAGTGTCATGCCACCACCACTTCTGGTTGCAATGCTTTCCAAAGAACTGTTTTGTATGTAACAGGGGGATGCTCCAGCCTCCGCATTCTTCAGTGCTCCATCTCACTCCGTGGGATTTCAAGCCAGAAAGCATTAAAATGCTCTTAAGTTTTCACAAACTCAATAAGTGGTAAAGTTGCAGGTGGATGTGTTATTGCTGGTCTCACCCCTGTGGAGATTGAAAACATCTTTCAGGGACCTTGGGATCATCTGACTGAGGTCTAGAGACTACACAGAGACCCCTTCCACACTCTCACCCTCTGTCTGTATTTTTCCAGAATTGAGACATGAAAAGATATTCAGATGATCACCCATCATTTTTCTGGCAGGCCACCTGTCTTCACAGTGCAGGAGAGTTCTGAAAATTGCCAGAGGAGACAGTGAGGATTTTTGGTTGATACCCAGGGTCTAGTCCCAGCTGGTTATATTGCATTAAGAAAATGACTTAAATCCTCATCACCTATTAGTTTTCCATTAGCCAGATAACTATGGAAAGCCTAAAAGTCTAAGAAAGTCCTAGTTGACATTTCTGAGATGACACGGGAGCTCCAGCAACAAAGAATAATAATAATAATTAAAATGCAGTTCCCACAGAAAACCCATCTGAAAAAGGTTTCCAACTTCATTTGGTTATTCATCAGGCTTTTCCATGTCATAGCATGCAACTAGGACCACAAAAGCAGTTAGCAAAGCTGGTATTTTATTTTGCTTGTCTGGAGGGGGTGAAAGAAAGGGAATTAAGAATTTGTTCTCTATCAGGAATGTTATATTTAGATAAAACTATCATTAGTTAAAATTTGATGTGTAGACATCACAGCTTCCTGTTTGTAAACAAACACCCTGTTTATTCATGCTTCACTGAGCTCTCTGAGTTGGTACATGACTTCCAGAGTCAGGTTCAGGAAGGGTTTACATTGAGCTGGTTGCAGGTAGAGGGGAGGAGTGATGTGGAGGCCTCAGAAGACTTAGAAGTCACAGAGACATCCTTTCTCCTGATTGTAGGAACTATCACAAGTGAAAGCACTGGGGGAAAGGTTTCTTATAATTTATTCCCAGAGCAACAGTTTTGCCTTGCAGCTGAAGGAACACTGGAGGCCACGTGAAGAGACTCCTGGCAGCAACCAGCATGGTGTCAGCATTCCCTCCAAGCTTATTTTGCTCCTGCCTTGGGCTGGAACCTGGGACTACACCAAATTTCAGGGATGGGTCAGGGCTAAGTCTTGTCAGCTGCCTCCTGCTGCCCTGAGTGCTCTGAGCTCCAGCAGTGTTGGGGAAGCACTGTAGATAATTGGTCCAGGGTTGGCCTGCAAATAAATTAAAGTGCCCTGTACTTCTGCTTAAAAACTCCAGGCCAGCTTCAGTTTCCGGCTTATGACCAAAGGCTGTGTGATGTCAGAGGATCTGAACTGAACACATATGCTAACAGGTATACCACAGGACTCTATTACCTGCCACTTTCTCCTCCTCATTTTCTCTTCCAAGCATTTAGAAGGCTTCTGTCAAGTGGGAGTTAACACACCATTTAGAGATAGTAGTTGAAGTGGGTGCAAACTAACTCTCAGTGGCATAAGCCCCAGACAAGGACGATTCAAACCACCATCAACCAAGTGAGAATCAATGTGAGAACCCTGGTAGATATTCACTGGGATTCCCACAGGCACCTAGGACTGGGTGATAAATCATTTCAAAGACTGGGATCAAAGACATAGAGCCTTTTATTTTTTCCTCATTGAAGTTTTTCAACCAAACAAAGAGGGCAGAGAGAACAACTTGTTCTATGACTAGAGGAAAAAATGGTTTTCTGCAAACGGTATTTGTTATTCTTAGCTGGTAAGTGTCTAGAGTCCTTTCTCACTAGTGTGCTGTTATTCAAAATAAAGGCTAGCCAGTCTCAAAACTTGCCATAGGTGAAAGGCTGAATGAAATTCTTAAGAATATTTACATCCTGTTCTCTGGGACCTGGAACTGTTTCTTGCATAGGAACTTTGCTAATGTGATGAAGCTGAAGATTCTGAAATGGTATGCCTACATTGCCTGGGCAGGCCAAATGCCTTCAGAAAGATCTTTATAAGAAGGTGCTGGCAGGGGTCAAAGAGTCAGAGGTGACAAGCCATGTAATAATACGAGTGGAGAGAGCAGAGGCAGAGGAAAAAGTGCTAGTCTGCAGGTTTGAAGATGGTCTAAAGGACCGTAAGCCAAAGGAGGGTTGGTGGCCTCTGGCAACTGGAAAATCCAAAGGAAACAAATTCACCCCTAATTGCTCCAGGAGACCCTTCATTAGTTTCATTTTGGACTCCTGACCTCCAGACTCCAAAGGGATTTCTGTTTCAGCTGTTAAGTTTACAGTAATCGGGAAATTAATAGGAAAGTATCAGACATTAACGGGGACGAATGCACCATATGATTGTAACTGCTTTGCTTCTGTCTGACAGCTTCTGCTTCTCTTTCTGTGGCCATGCCCTCCAGCGGTATGTGGGATGCTGGAGACTGATTAACAGAATCTCTTCTGAGAAGCGTTCAGAGACTAATGAGAAACAGCGAGGCAGTGGTGTGCTGTGGATTCTACACAGGCTCCCCAGGTACTCCCAGGTGCTCAGTGTAGCACTCGGTTTGATTAGGACTATTACTATTGCCTTGACTCTTTGCTCAGTACCTTTCAGGTCATTCCTGAGAGCAGAGCACCTCTCAAAAATCCTATTTGCATTTGGATTCATCTCATGATATGTTGCGCTGTTCGGAGATCCCAGAATCACACAGGATATGATCACAACACTGCTTTCCTTATCTACAAACCTTCACTGGAATCAAGTGACTCAACTAGACCTGCCAGACAATCCCAGGCTGCAACAGGAGAAGCAAGACAAAAGACAACAAACCAAGAAGCTCTAGGTCCTGCAGCAGCCTCCTCACTACTCCGGCCCCCTGCCAGGTATCTCCCAGCATCCACCTGCTTTAGATCACTCTAGTGAGCCTTCCAATGAACCACTTGCTCTTAAACTCTCAAGTTAATTCTTGTAAAAGATAGAGAATTAAGGAAAGAGTGATTGGAGGAGGGATAGCTCTTGAAAAGCAGGAAGGAAAGCGGGCCCTGAAAGTAGAATTGCAAATAATCAGTCTTGACCCCTGGGAATGGTGATAAAAACATAGCCCTCAGTATGTTTCAGACAGAAGACTCGAAGGCACACACATCCATTCCACCTTTCCCCTCATGGGATTAACCTCTCCTCAGTGAGCACAGGAATTTGGCTTTTTGAACTTGGAAGAATTATCTGAAGGAAAACAGAAGTCCAGAAAACCTTCCCTCCCTGTTATGCAATACATGGAAGCAAAGAGTTACAGTTTGGGTGTAAAGTGTCCCCAGTGGCTCGTGTATTGATGTATGTATGACAGCTGAGAAGGCTTCAGAAAGCAATTGGATCATGAGGGCTCTGACTACATCAATGGGTTAGGCCTGTGAATTTGAATGTTTTATTGGGAAGTAATAGAAACTAAAAGTTACTTGGAGGAAGTAAGTCACTTGGTTCTGCTCTTGAAAGTTAGACCTGGCTGCCAGTCTCTCTCTGCCTCATAGTTCTGACTGCTGTGAAGGGAGCAACTTTGTTCTGCCATTTTCTTCTACACAGATGTTCTGCCTCACCACAGCCCAGAAGTAACAGAGCCAACCAACCACAGACTGAACTCTCTGAAACCATGAGCCCAGATAAGCCTCCCTTAAGTTGTTGTCTTAAGTATTTAATCACAGTAATTAAAAGCTAACTAATAGAGACGGGAACCTCTTTACCTGTTATTCCAGATGGACTCGATAAGCTAAACTTAGGATTTGTAACACTTCACACTTCATCCCCAGTACCAGGAAAACAGGAAAGAGGTATAGGCACCCTCAAGAAGTCTGCAGAAGTTCATCAAATGACTGATGAGTGGCAGTGGTATGTGTTTCACCTGGATCTCTAATTCCCTTAATTATAAAAAATCCCTCTGTAATGTAATCACTCTATGCCTTTATGGCTATAGAATACCATTATTTTTGGATGATCGGATACACTCAAGTTGTCACAAACAATTGTCACGGCAATGTAGTTAACTAAACATATCTCCCAACCTGTATGTTTGCCTCCTCATCATACTTGGCCTCAGCAACCTGGAAATTTGAAATTAGGAATTCAAATTTTCTTTTTTCTGCATGAAGTAGAGCCAGAGAAGCAGAAATATCAGCCTAGTGTCATTTCACTGCAAATAACTGGTAGAGCAGAGTTGTAGGTGGAGAAATTGGCTTTGAAAAAAAGAAAAAAAAATCAAAAAGAACATTGTATTCCTCATTAGGTATAAAATGAAAATATCTCTGTTCTCTCCAGAATATAAGAGCATTTGGTTTCTTAAAGCTGCTTCAATAGAAGTATGTTCATTTTGGGGATACTTAAGCTTACTGTTTTTCATAAAACTGCTACTTCTTAAGACTAGCTAAAACCCCTAATCTGCAGAATGAATTCATTTAGAAAATATTTGCAGCTCTTGCTGCATACCACACACAGGTAAGTGATGGGAATCCAAAGCCATATAACACAAATCCTCTTTACTTAAAAAAAGAACTCATGTTTATTCCTTTAATTCACAAATACTTCCTCACTATGTGCTACAAACAGAGCTAGACAGTGGAGAAAGAAGAGTGAACTAGACCCACTCTCTGTCCAGGCAGCTTCCAGACCAGGGTCAAATTCAGTGGACAAAAACAGGCTGTTCTGATCTTACAGAGACAGATTTATACATGCTGGGGACCTACAGAAAGAAAGAGTCAACGCCACACGCGGGTACCCATCCATAGTCAGTGCCACACGTGGGCTCCCATCTACTAAGGACTGTGAGCTGCTGACCAGCAAGCCTGGCAATGTGTCACACTGATTGTAAATACACACTGTCCTGTATACAAGACAGACGTGCCCCCGGCTTCATAGCATGGGAGACTGAAAGGCAAAGGGGACAACAGGCAGGATTTCCGCATGTGTCTTCACACACCTCTGGTCAAAATGCGGCTGCTAGGGGGACCAGATCTTTGATTTGCTCACTGGTGGATATGGTAATTTACCTAGAATTCTCCCAGCATACAGTATTCCCTTAATAAATATTTACTAGATGAATAAATGAACCTTTAAGATCCCTAATCACTGGTGTTTAAAAATGAATTTCCTATCTATATTCCTATCCCCTGCCTTATCCAAAAGGAAAAGTGGTCTACCTTCACGGACTTGAATGGTAATGAAAACCATTTAAAAACTGCCTGACAGAGTTCTGTAGTATAGTGGTTATCACATCTGCTTTACGTGCAGAAGGTCCTGGATTGGAGTCCCAGTAGAAACATGCAGTGAGCTGCTGTTGGGGCTGGAGAGATGCCTCCATGGTTAAGAGCACTGGCTACTCTTGCAGGAGACCTGAGTTCAGTTCCCAGCACCCACATAGTGGCTAACAACCATCAGTAACTATTGTCATGTTTGTTTCCATCGTGTCTTACCTCTCTGGCCGGCCCAGAGGGGTTGGGGGTGAGTAGACGCAGAGTCAAGCCACAGACTCCGGGAGTTGTACAGGAAGCAGCCCAAGCCCCATGACACTGCAAACTCGTTTATTGAATAGGTACACAAGCTCTTATAGATCTGGATAGCCAATGATCTTCTGGGGTGGGGTTTCAAATACAGCCAATAGTAAGTTTGTCTCCGGGTAGGCGGGTTCTTTCCAGATGCTGGTCTCACAATTAGCCAGAGCAGAACGCCACACCCACAAGAGCTATTCCTCCATTCCTCCCAGCAGGTGGCCTTAGGCTAGGCCCACCTTACTTTACGCCCAACAAGTAACTCCAGTCCCAGGGGATCCAACACCCTCTTCTGACCTCTCTGGCATTGTACTACATGGGTGCACTTGCATACATGCAGGCCCTACACTCATACACATAAAATAAAAATTATAAAATATTTCTTAAAAACTGCCTGAAAAGTAGCTTTGGCTTTCTTTCTTTTTACCATCAGTCTTTTCCTAGGCTGACATAACAGCCTGTCCCTCTGAGCAATCAAGCTGGGATGCCCTCTGTGACTGCAGAGAGCGTCCTCTTTCTCCAGAACAGCCAGGGCCCTAGAAAAGTTACAGGCTAATTGAAAGACTAGGCCAGCCTTAACTGCACTGTTAGGTCTCTCTTGAAGCACAGAGTAGAGCTCTGAAGGCCAATTTGCAGGCTGCTGCTTGGGGTCAGGTTTGGGACTTTTATGCCAGGAGCAAAACTCAGAAATAATTTGGGGCCTGACACAGTTCTGCTTCTACCCAGCCTCCCTGCCTACCAGGATGACAGCCCTGTGCACCCTGCTGAGGGGGGCTGCCGCTAACCAGCCCGCTTCACTTCAGGGGCTCAGTCCTCTGGTCCTCTCCACTCAGTGTTTCTCAGTGTCACAGGAGTCTGGAGGCAGCAGCGTGGACACAACCCAGTAAAAGGCTGTAGGGTTCTGTGTGCATGTGGCAGAGGAAGCAGCAAGGGTCTGGAATGCCCACGTGTGAGAAAGGAAGAAAGGAATCCTGCCATCAGCCAAGCTCAGCTGGACTGGACAGGGTAGGTTATGCTTAGACCGAGAATGTAATGCCAAACAAATACCGCCAGCTCTGGAGTTACACAAAGCCAGATGCCGAAGAATGAAATCAGCTTCCACACGTGGCGAGGGAAACACTCTGCCACTCAAAAGCTGAAGGCATTTGTGTCAGCCCTGAGCAAGGCTGCCAAGGGCGGCCAGAAATAGATGAGAGGACCGTGCAAGGCCCTTCCTCAAACAGAAGACATGTCCCGAGAAAGAAAAAGTAATCAAGGTTAGAGAATCAGTGTAATAGTCTTAGCCACATGAAAAGACTAGTTTTTTTTTTTTTATGTAAATCCAATTAGAAATTTCCAAAAAAATAAGAAACAGAAGTTTGGAGCTAGGGGGATTTCTTTTATATTTTGCTTTTGTTTATAGTTTTGTGTGCTTCAGATTGAATTTAGGGCCCCACACAAGCTTTCTACACTGAGTTATAGTCCCATACTCCTTTCTCTTATTTAGTTTGAGACAATTTCATTGATTTACCTGGCATGACCTGTCTTGAACTCAGAATGTAGCCCAGGCTGGAATCAGCATTGTGATCCTCCTGCTTCAGCCCCAGACAGCCACCATGCCCAGAAACTGTTTGTCTAAATGGGTAAGACCATTTGGGTTACAAAATACCAGATTTGTTCAAGCAATAAACACAGTTGACCTTTCATATGCAAGTGTTGTACCTCCATGATTCAACCATCCGTGGATAGAAAAATATTTAGAAAAAAAGGATGTGTCTGCACTGAATGTACCATCATTTCCTTATAGCTATATACATGGCACTCATATTATATTAAATATTGCAAGTAATCTAGACATAATTTAATGTATTTGGGAGGGTATCCACAGGTTATATGCAAATACTATACCATTTTATATAAGGGACCTGAATGTCCTTAGATTTTTAGATCTGTAAGGAGCCCTGGAAGCAGCCTCCATCATGTCATCAGTGAATGGCTATTTGGTTTAGTTAGGCATTTTGTTTAGTGGGTTAATGATTATGGGTGTTGGATGCATTAATTAAAAGAAAAAAGCAGCAAGCCCAAGAGTGAAAGGACAGAGATGCAACACGACCTGCTCTCATCAACCCACCTGTGAGGAGGACAAATCACCTTCCCACAGCCCTTCAAGGTCTCCAAGTTTCTGTGAGCAGTAGAAGCCGTTTTTTTTTTTTTCAAATGAAACACCAACGAAGGCCAAGTACTACTTTGAAGCTTGTGAGCCTGTGGGCACCCCGGGCTCTCTCCTGTCCTCCCTAGAGCCATCTCTGCCATGCCCTGCATATTCCACAGAACAAAGTCTGAGTTCCCACAAACACACAAAATAGGTTTGATACAGGGAAAAACAGTTTAAAAGTTAGTTGTCTATTTCTTTCCTTGGATCTATTCATTTTAAATAGTAGTATGTCTTTCCAAAAAGACAACCATTATTAGACATTTGGAAGGAGACTTTGCATTGTAACAAACTATAGGAATTTATAAGGAGTCAGAACTTAGCTGGTATCTCAAAAAGCAAGTTCTCTGGTAAAAAAAAAAAAGCATAAAACATATTAATATGTAAATTTCAGTACACCACAAGATAGTGGTAATTATACTTTGTACTGCAGATACTAATTTGTGGTAAACCTTTGGTCATGAGGTAAGTATGGTGATAGATGAGTCTAGAATGGAATCAGCCACACTTGAAAGAGGAAAGAAAATTTAAAACAACTACTTCATTATTTGGCCTTAGCATATAATGCTTAGCAAATAATGCTCCATGGGGTCCCCAGATAGTTGATTCAATAGTATTCTTTTTTAATTTTCTTAAATATTTTTAAAAATTTTATATGTATAGGTGTTTGCCTGCTTCTATGTATATGCACCATGTGGTGCCTTCAGAGGCCAGAAGAAGCTATCAAATCCCCTGGAGCTAGAGTTACCAGCAATTGTGGTTGTGAGCCACCCTGTGGTGCTGGAAGCAAAACCTGGGTCCTCTGCAAAAGCAGCAAGTGCTCTTAGCCACTGAGCCATCTCTCCATCCCCCAAGTTTTTATTGTGTCTGTGAAGATGATTCCAAAAGAAGTTAGCATTTGAAAAGCAGAATGAGTAAGGAGATAATCCTCTCCAATGTGGGGATCTGTGGAAGGCTGAACAGATAAAAAGGGAGGAGGCTGAACTCACTTGGCCTGACAGCTTGACCTGGCACATTGATTATTTTCTTGCTCTACTCTCAGTCTTTGGTAACTGAATGAGCTCCAGTTCATAGAACCAGTTCCTCAGGTTCATTGCTCATGACTTCTTAATGGAATGGACCATGGAACCAAAACTGGTAAAGGAAACTAGACTTCTTACAATTTGGCTAAAACTGGAATAGAAAGAGGAAAAAGTTCCTAACTTCTCTGTTGCTTGTGGTAGTCATATACGGTTTACAGAAAATTGAGAGACAAAAGCCAGGCGATGTGTTGATTTAGTTGTGGGACAGTTTAATCAGTCTTTTCCTGAGAGCAGGGCAATTCCACCGCAGGCCACCTGTGAACTATACTGTTGGTTTTCTTTCGTCTTTCTGACAGCAGATATGAGATTTTTCAGCCTGCATAATCACATAAACCAATATCTTGTCAAAGCAAAAACAGAGATCTCTCCTCAAAGAGAGTGAGAAATACTTTATTCTAGAGCCTAGGACTGCGGAGAGGATTCAGTTAGTAAAGTGCTTGCTGCCCAGGCATGAGTGTCTGAGTTCAGTTTTGAGCATTCACCTAAAAGCCAGGTACAGCACCTTGCCTTTAATCCCTGCCTGTACAGGTGGAAACAGGAGCTTGCTGGTAAATCCAGATTCTGTAAGAGATGCTGTCTCAAAAACCAAGGTGGAATATGAGTGAAAAGGACACCTAACATCTCCCTCTGTCACACACACACATGCACATGTGCACAAATACTATTCATTGCCCATTGGTGTTCCTTCTTTTGACAATTTTCTGTTCAAATCATTAACCCATTTATTGACAGTTTTTGTCTTGTTTTGTTTTTTCTCTCAAAGAGCTATATGTGGGTTTTATTTTGTTCATATTTAAAAACCTCTCCTAAGCTATAAGAACTTAAATCACTTCCTTGCCAGAGAAAGGGGATGTGGATCTGATGAACTACCAGTAGATAGGCAAGGTGGAAATAAACCAACTGTGATGTATGAACTGAAGATCAAGAAATAGCACCACAGGTAAGGAAGTACTGTGGTTAGAGTACAGGGAGGCCAGGGCCCAGTTTTCAGTTCTGCCACTCGCTCCCACCACAATACCAGCAAGCCTTGGTTTCCTTGCCTACAAACTTGAAGTCTGGGGGAATAATACATATCTCATAGATTTATGTGTTTATGAAGAATATGCCTTAAGGACTTGGCAGGGCACCAGCCTAGTATGTGGAAGCCATGGGTTTGATTCCCCGCACCAAAAAAAAAAAAAAAAAGACAATAATAAGATAAAATATATGTATATAAAATAAGCTTTCTTGCATAGAGCCTAGCACATATTAACAAATGAATGGCAATAGACAGTGCCATAACATAAAAGAAAAAATAATGTTAGGATTTATTTGTCCCTGAAATGGGCAGTGGGAAGAAATGTTAACTGAGAATAAAGAAACAAGACAAAGGAAGACCAAGAATGCCTACCTGTGATGCAGTTATCGGGCTGTGGAAATAGTTCCCTACAGAGAAGACGTTGGCAAAACTGGAGTTCATGCCTGTTGGTGACAGCACTTTGGTCTCTTCCAGAGCATTAAGTGGTGATATCTGGGCATCATTCCTGGCTCCATCGGCTCCATGCCTAATTCTCTTGTCTTCTCTAATGCTATGAATATTTAATATATTGGTGTGTTTATTTTGTTATTTAGCTAGTAGAGTAGATTCATTCATTATTTGCACTTGAGAACACTGCCAATTACCTGCACACAAGATCCTTGTTGATTCAAAGCCTTGAAATCTGGAGCTCAGTCAATACCTCTAGGGCAGGTGAATGTTCATAAGAATATGCACCAAAAGAAACAAGAAGAAATTTAATATGTTTAGAAAACTTTTTTAAGTTACAAAGCATTATTTATTTAAAAGTTTTCCATTTTGGAAAATGACTAATACTAAATTTAAGAAGGAAAAGAATAAACATTGCTCAAGACAAATAATGCTTTACATTTAAAATGCATGATCTCATCAGACTGATTTCAGCTCTATGGAATTTGATTAATCAGGTAGCACATATCTGATGGAAGTCACCCCACCTGCATTTAAATGCCACTTTGATAAGTTCGAGAATACAAATATGAGCAATCTTGGAGCCTCTAAGTCACAAGATAGAATTATGAACAATGTGAGGTGAAAACTGGCTTCAGGTTCTCCATAAGCACAATGGGATAAGATAATTGACTTCTACTCATTCCCTATTGCTTAAAACATTAGTCATTAATACATATTCATGATTTCTTTCAACAAATATTTTTTTATTCAGAGAGTACAGTAAACCTGAAACAATATTAGGTATCAAGAATGATTAATAATTAATAATGCATCAGCAGCTTCTGGTTTGAGGGAATCCAACCCTGTAGGTGTTCTCTCTGAAACTGCTAAATAAATATGCAGCAAAAGTGTCAAATAAACCCATCCAGCTCCTTAGGACCTCAGTAAGATTGGCTCAAAGCTCCTTTCTACGTGGAAAATTCCAAATCCCCACTATGAAAAAATAAAAAATACTTGAGAATATGTTCTTCCATTTACTTCTAGTTTCCATTTCCAAACTCCTATCATTTTTATGCCTTCCATATATGCCTTATGGCCTTTAAACTGCATGTGAAATTCATATTCTTCCTTTGATCCATACCTCTACTACCAAAAATAATCTTATTTATGTAGGGCATTTATGTGTATAACAGATTGAAGAAGAGAGAGAGAGATGTTTATACCACAGCAATGCAAATAACTTCAAAATTAATGTTTACCACCTGGGTTTTTAAAACCTTCAGTTTTCTTGCAATGCTGCTCAGACATCCCATTAACTAAATTCCTAATCCCTCTCTCTAGTCGGAACCCCATTGTTTTGTGCTGTGTCCCTTAGTTCTTCTGCATTCCTGCTTAGCAAAATCAACAACAAATAAAGTAAGTCAGACTTTGTAGCCAGTGTAGATCTTAGCTCCGAGCTTAACATTGCACACCAGTAGACCACATTTTATTCCTCTATAAAATGAGGATCAGCCCAGTTCACAGTATGCTTGCAAGAGTTAAGTGATTTGGAGAAGTAAAGGGATAGAAGGAACCTGAGAGAGAACCATAGGAGACAGGTGTTAATAAGGAAGAAGTGGGTAAAATGAGGAAATTTAAATAGGAGCAGGGAGAGGGTGTTATACAAGGAACTATGGGGACAAAGGAGAATAAGGAGCTCAGGAAAGGTAGGACCACAGGAGACGGGAATTGTGAAGGGAGAAATGGAGGAAAATATGAATACTTTAAATGGGGAGGGCATGGAGGGAATGTTAAAATGGGAGGGAGAGGATAGAAATAAATAATGCTTAGCTAGTGTAAAAAAAAACAGAGAGAATCATATTTGTCCAAAAACATACTGAAAAATTATACATATAATACCTCTACATGAGTTCATAAAGGCTACATAACAAGGAACAATACCAGAAAGGAGAAATCTTCCTTTGAGAGCACCAATCAATGGTCCAACCCCAGCTTCATGACCAAATAACTACATCAATGACCGGTACAGCAAATGACTTCAGTGTAGTAGTGGCACTTTTATCTTGGCAGTAATTAACAGCTACCTAATTGAACTTAGAGCCCATTCAAGGGGAAGAAACTCATGTGTGGTACTGTAAATATAGCCAAATACACATGACTGGAGAAGTCACAGATCTTAGAGAAAGCCCCAAGGCTGTCACATCCCTAGACAAGTGTATGAATCCTTATATTTGCACACAAGTATCCCAGTCAGCATTCATCAAAGAAGCTTTTTTTGTGACAAAGATTATTACAGAGTTCCACAACTGGTCATACGTAGAGATTGTCTATGAATTGCCCAAGACTAAGTAGCACATCTACAATGCAACCTCTATACCTAAGGCTCATAGAACGTAGAACAAGGGGTAAAGAGAACATTAATGCATCTCTCAATTCTCATCAATGAAGCTCCCTCAGACAACAGAGGGCCAGGAACACAAAAGTTCACAAATGACCAAATCAGAGAGAAAAAGAGTCTGCAGACTCTGTGTCATTGGACAGAACTCTTATATTAAACTCCACCCACCCAGGGCTCAGGGACCATTGCAGAGGAAGGAGTAGAAATATTCTAAGAGCCAGGGAGGGAGTTCACATGCAGCCCCCAGCCCACATTCAGATTTCTAATCCTTTTAGCACAAAGCAGTTAAATTACCCTCTGCAATAACATAAGGGCTAGCCAGTCTTACAACCTGACCTGAGAAATGCTTTTAACATTTTTTTCCCTGAAAATAATTTCATTTTCATTTGCTAATATAGTATATGTTATTGGCCCGAATACAAGGACTCACTTAGCAGTTCAAATTTGGTTTAGAAGAGAAATGATCTGAGATGTGAATGTTCCCTCTCTCTTCCCAAGGCAGCTTCTCACGCCTGATGTTTCAGTTTCTTCATCTATAAAATGGGTGAGAATTAAACAGTCAAACTTCACAAAAGTGAAATTAGCTTGAACTGATATAGTAAAACTAGACAAAAGATAAAACCAGCTGCAACAAACAGCACTCTCCCAGGCGCGTACTGCAGTTTTAAATTGTCATAAAACCCTCTTTGCTGAGTGACAACTCATTTCTGACTATGAAACTTTGTTCTCAGAAATCATGGCCTATCAGAATTGTTCTGACTGAAATTACACTGACATGAATGAAACATCTACTAAAGGTTCCATCACTGAGGCATCTAGGCTCCAAGTATTTGGAATTCAAAGAGAGCTGTTGAGTCTAAAAGACATCAAGCTTATAGCCTCAAAAAATGCCAGCTCTGTTCAAACTGATTTCTATCATTACATGCCTCCCCTCAGGCTACCTCTCATTTGGAAAATTAATTATTTGGTGTTATCAAACTCAATTGGCAATGCTTTCTTAAATATTTAGTTATTGATTTCTATTTTTATGTATATGAGTGCTTTGCCTGCATGTATGTAAGTGCTACCATACGGGTAACCAAATCTAAGTCCTCAGGAAGAGCAAGAAGTAATCTTAACAATGGAGCCATTGCTCCAGCCCTCAATTGACAATTCTTAAATCAGTGCATAGCAACTGCATGAAGCAGACTTTTGGTAAATTTCTATGGCTAAATCAATGGGCTCTGATATGTGCTTCAACTCCACCCTCTAGAAACATATGTAAGAGAGAACATTTTGACACGGGGATAACACCAGAGAAAAAATAGTTCAGGGACAAACAGACAGGACTTGGAACTCCAAGAGCAGAGTGCTGGCATCTGTTTGATTTTCATAAGGACCTCCTGATGGCACATGCAAAGAAAGGGAAAGGAGGCTAAATTCATTGCACCATAAGCCCATACCCATTGTCCCAAAAACCCTACTAGTGTTTTCATAAGGATGGATCAATCAAGATGACAAATGTCTCAGTCTTTAAGTGCCATTCTATTGAGGACCAAACCTCAACATGAGTTTTGGGGCTTATAAATCATATTCAAGCTTTTGACTGGTACTACAACTCCTACTGATAGTAAGAGGTAACTATCGTTAGTCTATTTGTTCTGTAGTTATTAACCTATTTAATCCTACAGTTTCTGCACTGTAAATGATTAGCTCCATTATATTATGAAGAAAGCATTTAAAAGGAATTATTGATATTATCTATTTTATAAAACATTGCCATGAATTTCCCCAAGGTTCTTGTAAAATTTTATATTTCTATGAAGGGTATATAAAAGTAGTGCTCCATTTACTAAAACTTGGTATTATCAGACTAAAAGTTTTGTCTTCAGATATATATAAAGACAGATGTCATGAAATGAAATATTGTTCAAGAAAGAATAGAAGGAAATAAGACATTAAGATTGACATAGGAAGAAGGTAAAAAGTAAAAGCAACACGAGAAGGTCGTCAAGATAATGGGAGTTGGAAACCTAGCAAAATTCCACAAATGAAGCTCTGAGGCTAATTGATAGTCTTACATGCACCCATCCAAGCAATAGAGCTGTACATATGCTAATTATCTTTCTCCCAAGGTGATTTGACTGTCAAAGACTACAAGGGATATCTGAATTAAAGATCATAGAATGGAAAATTCCTTTATCTCCACTTCTCAATTCTTCCCTCCTTTTAACATTAGGACTTTTAAATAAACTAGTGTCCCTAAGCATCTCTGCTCTCTCTTTCTGTTATGAATAATTCAAATCGCACAGAGCAAATCAATAACATTCTTTCTAACTTGAAGTTATCACTTTCACCAGTATTCATTCATTTTCTTTTTTCTCTTCTAAGAAGTATTTATCATGTGTGTTTGATTAATGGGAAAACACCCAAAGCATAAATGCAAGGAGATTAAAAGGCCTTTGGTACATAGGAGACAAAGGCCCTCAAAAAAAAAAAAGAAACTTGTAACTTACAAATCATAGGAAGCACCAAGTTTCGTGGTTCATTAGTATTAAACTTTTAAGTCTATAGAAACTTCAAAGTAGAACCAACTGGGACGTGTCTGAGGTGTGGCAAGGTCCTCTCACCACAGCCACCACTGAGTCCTCCTTAAATAAATGCCTTCTGTGTCTGCCAGATTTGTACATTTTTATAAATCAGCTATGAAAAAGTTTGACTAGACAAAAGTGTTAGGGTCTCTAGTACCCTGAGGAATTCGACTCACAGAAAAGAATTTCAGTACGATCAGCATGAAGCAAAGTTTAGTATATTAACAAAACATTTTATCTGATTTAAGCAATGGTATTAAGGGGAGAGAGAGATGAGCTTAAGAGGTAGTTAGACACATCCAAGAAAGTTAGACATGTGTTCTTCTTAAGAGTGGCATTTAAGTGACAATAGCGATATATTTCAATGGCTTTTAAGGTTACACTGTTCAAAAAATTTAAGCAATTGAGTAAAAATATTTTTTACACTTACCTTTATCTAAAGAACATCTTTAGTGAAATCATGAGGTGGTCTATGATGTGCATTTTACAGATTTGCAGACTGATAAAATAGGTCAAAAAAGGTCAAAGAACTTCTGACTATTCACATAGACCACAAATAAACCAAGGCACATGTGACTATAAACATAATCATGTTAAATCTTTTTTAAAATTTTCATCTAGCCAGAATGCAAGTTTTCCTTCCTGTGCCCAATTTCCCCTATCTTTTATCCTCTTTGGGTATTAAACTTCCATTCTTCAAAATACATGAGTACTTTTCCATATTTGGGCTTTTTTCTGGGTTTGGTCATTTTTGCTCTCCTTTCTTGTGCAAAACCGTACAGATAAGTTACACTTTATTATTTATCTATTTATTTATTTATTTAAATATCTTATTTTTATTTTATGTGTATGAATGTGTTCCCTACATGTAAGTGTACCCATGTTGTACAGTGCCTACTGAAATCAGAAGAAGTGTCAAGTACCATAGAACTGGAGTCATGGACAATTGTGGGTGCTGGGAATTGAACCCAGGCCCTCTGCAAGAGCAGTCAGTGATTTTAACCACTGAGCCATCTCTCCTTATCTATTTTTTTTATGTGTGTAAGTGTTTAGCCTTCATATATATAAGTGTACGCTTGTGTGTGCTGGGAACTGAACCCAAGTCCTCTGTAAGGACAGTCAGTGCTCTTAACTGCTGAGCTCTCTCTCCTGCCTCTAAAGTTACACTTGTAATCACATTGATTTCGAATGTGCTAAGGAAATATACTTCTTAAAACTAATTATATCATTTTTTCAGATTTCATACATGAGTAAATATTTACATAACTTACATTCCTCACTCTCCCTCTTCTACTCATCCCTCTCAATTTTGTGATCTCTTCTTTAATTATTATTGTTACACACACACACGCACACACACATACACACACACAAATATATATATGTATATATATATATATATATATATATGTAATATATGTGTAGCCTAAATCTACTTAGTGTTGCTTATATGTGCATGTGTTTAGAGCTTAGGAAGTGAGCTCCACCTCTCATCAGAGAAGCTTTTCTTTTTTGTCAACAGATATATTTTAATTGAATTTTTGTACAGTTCATACAATGTATCTTAATCATATTTAGACCTCTTCCCCTGTTCTCCCCTGGTAGCCACCCCCCCCCACATTGCATCTCATGAATTCTGTCATATAGGTTAAGACCTATCCAGTCAAGTTTGTGGGTTATGTACGAGTTCATCCACTGGAGCCTGGTCAGCCTACCTACCATCACTCCCTTAAAAAAAAAAAAAAACAGTTCTCCCTCACCTGGCAGTGATCAGCCGCCAATCGTTCCTCAGCTAAGGATGAGGCTTCTTACCCATAACCCCAGTAGTTCAGTTATTGTCTGACTAAATTTGCATGGGTCTTGTATGTGCTGTCACCATTGTTGTTAAGTTCATGTGGACAAGTTCCCAAAAGTCTAGAAAATTGCTCTTGTGCTCATCCACCACCCCTGGCTCTTATAATCTTTTCCCTGCCCTTCCTCTGCAATGGTCCCTGAACCCTCTGTGGGTGAGGTTTAATATAGAGTACTATAGAGGGACACACACTCTGCATTCTCCTATTCTTTACATTTTGGTCAGTTGTGGCTTTCTGTATTAATTGCTTTCTCTTGCATGAGGAAGCTTCACTGATAAGACTTGAGAGATGCATTAGAATTCTCTTTACCCGCTGTTCGACTATGTTATGTGAGCTTTAGGTGTAAAGGCAGCATTGTAGATGTGTCACTTAGGAGTGAGTATCAGACACCTATTTTCCGTGTTTGACCAGTTTTAGAAATCTGTAAAAGTCTTCATCCCTTGCAAAAAGAAGCTTTTCTGATAAGTGATGATAGGTATACATGTCTGAAAATTTCATGAAGCTTCTTTTCCACCCAATGGAGATTATTAAAGAGATCTATAACTGGTCAAAATTAAAGAATGACTGACTGTGGCATGCCCAGTCCCAACTGAGACATCTAAAATCAACCCCACACCTATGCTTCAGGGAACATTTAGAAAAACTGCATAGAAAAGTAGTAAGAGCCAGAGGACGAGGGCATCTACTGCTAGATAGTGTCTTCTGGACACAACAGGAACCCGCACTGGTGAGATTTTAATAATATGATTATCTAAACAAGCCCCACATAATGACGACAGCAGCTGACATGCCATCATAGATGGGGGAGATTTTACCAGGACCATCTCTAGATGAACCACAGGCAATCAATGGCTGCTGAGGGAGAGAACCAGAGATCTTCAGAGATGAGTTCCCTCATGGGTTAAACAATCCCAGGTAGTCAGCCCTAAACACATGATGTATTTTTATTTATCTATAATTGAATTTGAGTTTCTCAGACCTGCCTACCTGCCCACATGTATGTTTCTGTTTGTTATTTCATTTGTAGAGTAGATAAAATTTTTACAGCTTTTTAAGAGTATAACACACATGCACAAATATGTACACATCATGAGTGTACAACTGAATGATTTTTTTTCACCCAGTAAACACATCTGCATAATCAGCATCCTGGTCCAGAAACAAAATGGGACCAAAACTCAAGAAGATACCTTGGGGCCCCACCTTGTTCAAGGTGGTGAGGGATGACACTTTTAAACATGCATTCAGAGTCCTTGGTGACAGTCTCTGGGACACAAGTCTATCTTGCTATCATAAGCCACTGACATTTGTCACCATTATGACTGACCAGCACCTCTCAACTGTATCCTGTCATCCCTGGACACTGCTGGGAATCCTTCCTTTCTGAGGAATACAGTCTGTCATGACTATCATATGATTCTGGTTTATGTGGTCACTTGACTGTTGTCGAGGATAACAACACTGTGCCCCACCATACTGATGCCCTTTGGAAAACCCTCTGAAACTGTCATTGTTTCTTCCTTCTTACTAAAGTGGAAATGTAGGAGAGCAGGAACACAGAAGGACCTCTATATCTCACCCCAACTTCAGATTCCCCTTCTTTTCCTTAACAGTATGGTATCACAGACACTGCTTAGATGGGACATCTTCACACCGGAAGCAGGGCATCCTGAGAAGCAGGTACAGACCATAGGAGGAAGATTAGCTGCACTTCCTTACGTCCCTCTATTCTTATGCTCTTGGAGCAGCACTATTGCCTATTGTCATGTTAGCGAGGGTCATACACAGAATTCCTTCTAGTCTGTCCCAACCCACTGTTCTTGGGATGTGACACAGTCAGAAACCTGGCCCCACTCCTCGACCCAAAACTCAGCTTTCTCCATTTCCTTTATTTTCATCACTGCCTGGTGAGCCTAGAAACTGGAATAGTACAACATCCCCTTCTTATAGATCAAGTCCTTGTACTCTGGACATAACCTGCCTAGGTGAGCTCTTCTTTCCCTCACTTAGACTATCTATCTCTTCTCCCAGTAGCCAAAACCAAAAGTAGCATTGTCAATACGGTTGAAGAAAACCAGTAAGGAGCCAAAGTGAGAAGAGAAAGCCCAGTTCTCAAGTTCTAGAGTTCTAGCTTTGTAAAAGGGATGGCGTATACTCTATATTTCATGTCAAGAGCTGAGTATTTTGTGTCACTTTAAATATTTTCTGTAATAAATGTAATCATAATCCATGTTTTCCTCTGCTCTGCTATTTACAAATCAAAACTGCATCGGGAAGAGAAGGAAAAAGTTGCCTGCACAGAGCCAGGCGCTCAAAATCACAATCATGTATTTTAAAACTGGAACCCAAAGAGACACAAATGCATTGATGTAAAGTATGCATAGTGATCTGAGTATCTATTTACTTCCGTATACCTGCAGGTAACTACACTTGGCAGGAAATGAATTGTAATCATCAACTTTAGAAGCATTGAGTAAAGGAACTGAAAGAAAAAGAGAAATGAACTGCTTTGCAGAGTGTTCTTGAGTAAATTGCCTTAGTTTGATCTCCTAGCAATCTTACAGGATATGCTTTTCTGTTATCTTTGGGAGGCTTAGAGAAGTTCCATGATTTGCCAACACAGAGCTGTAATGTGAAAACAAAAAGTGATATATTCTAAACATGCCTTTCTTATGGCTCTAACCAATAGAAATGTGTGTTTGGGGCAAAAGTCTGTGTTTTTTCAAGAAGGTATTTTTAGTGAGCTTTTTCAGTTATTCAAGTGATAACCACACACAAGCTCTGAAACACTCAGCAGGTGAATGAAAGGCAGTGTGCACCTTGAAGGGAAGACCCACCTTCGAAAATAGAGGGCAGCTCCTTCATCACAGAGCTGTCCCCTTGAGGATCGGATGATGTAAAGTGATGTTCTGTCATGTGGACATGAACCAGAGGTCAGACTTATAGATATTACATTGTGAAAGATGAAAAACTCGAGATTCAGACTGAAAGGCGGGGGGAGGTTCCCAAAGAAGGAGTGATTGGTTGAATTCTGGGGAACAGTATCACGGCATTTTTTCCTTTTTTCTGTATTATTTTCTTTTGTGTTACCTCTTAGAGTCAGGGAGGGCCGTGGCATTCCAAAGTCGTATTAATTAGTCTTTGTAGAATCATCTTTGTTACATATTTGATAAGAACTTACCAGAAAGAATAACTGTGGTAAACAATGGGGTCTTAAGTTTGCAGGAGAAGGAAGAAGAGACTGAGCCTCATGCAGGGCCAGATGAACACAAAAGGATCCATGGAACATGATGGTACTCCTCAGCGCTCCCAGAAACCTGCTGGTATCCACAGAGGACTCAGACTTGGGACCAGAAACATTGGACAGTGGAGGAAAGAAGGCCCCCTAATATGTGAAACATGGGGTACAAGCACGGCGAGCAGGGTGTTTGAAGGTCTGTGCTTCTGTTCATCCTCCTTGCCCACCTACCATGGACAAAGGAGGGCATTTCTGAAATTAAAGAGCTTGGAGCCACCGTTTCATTTCATTATAAACAAGATTGGTCTTGCGGATATAAAGCAAGAGCTTCAATTTTAGATTCAAACCTGCTTAGATAGCAGCTGTGTCCCTTGCCATCTGTACAGCCTGAGGCAGGCCACCAGATCCTTCTATAGTTAATTCTTTCATCTGTAAAATGGAGTTACCAATGAAGCCTGATACATAGCTTTGTGAGAATTAAACAAGATAGTTTTTTTAAGTACATAGTTTTCATGGCCTTTAATATATATTTTATGAGTGTTAATCTATACAGAATCCACAGTATTATACTGATCTTCAAGTTTATTTTGGAGATTGTAAAGTCCAAGTTCATTGGAATTAAAATGTTCTGGTTCCTTTTGGAATTAGGAAGATATTGCTTTTCAAATGATAAGGGCAAGAAGAAAGCCGTCTGTTTGTCTGAGGGTCAGCTTGCCCTCTTAGGTGGCATTTGCATTGGTCTAGTGATAAATCCATGCTGGGCACTGGGCAAACAATTGATCGCCTTCAGTTGGATTTTCAATTACACCTGATATGCAATCAGATGCCTGGACATCCTAGGCTGCCAAAGACAGAGCTGTCTTTGTTAGGTTATTTAAAGAGATCTGTGTTTACCTGCCCTCAAATGTCCTCCTGCCTTATATTTCTTGCTGTCTGACATGCTTCCTTTAAATCCCAAAGGCTTTCTGTGTTCATGAGTTGGTTATCTATTGTAATGCAAATATACCTGGGAAAAATAACTGCATCAAGTCATATTTTAAATAGAACCATAGCAACAAATGATAATAAAAGTTTCCTGGCAACCCATCTCTAGAAGTGATATAAGATATGAAAGAAGGGGGAGAAGGACAGTTCTCACTGAGCTGTCTCCACCACGGGAATCAGCAAAAAGGATGGGTTTTAGAAGTCACTGTTTTAAAAGTAATTGCCCATATTCAGATTCACAAGGATTCACACCCCATGACCTACGTTTTGTCTCTTCGGGCACATAAGCATCTGCCTGTAGTAGTTTTAATGATGAAACGAAATGATGCAAAGACCTAATACTTGGTTCTGTTAAACGGAAGTGGTGAGCATTAGCTCCAGCTTAGGTTCTAGGATCTAAGGGAATCCTGTTCAAGTCATCACTTCTCTTCATTATGTGTGGCCATGAGCATTGCTTAGGTGTCACCTACGTAAAGGGAGGACACTTCGGCAGTCCCACACCTTAAGATAATGTAACAGGCACACCTTGTTCATTTCTAGTTAAATCACTGAAGTCAACTGTAGTACTTCAGTTATTTACAGAAATCTGTCATTCTTTGATTTTCATTGACTGGATTATATTGATGTGAAGAATTAGTGAATAATTTATTAACAGAAAAAATAGTTGTCTATAATCATTACAGTTAAAATATTATATCTCTAGGCGATATACAGAAAATGCTATCGAAGACATTCAGTAATAAGAAAAAAACAAGAGAAATCGAGGGTGAGGTCTCAGGTTCACTGTTCGTTGCCTCCCTGGCTACATTTCTCAAACACCTTTTTCAGACTCAGCCACAAGATGGCAGCCTAACCTCAGCCATGTCTGAATTGACATGACCAAGACTCCTCCAACCTATCTGACTTTTTTTTCCCCCCCTCTGTATACCTTTGGGATTGTGAACACTACTAAATAAATCACAATGTATTAATCTGAGCTCTAATAACTTCCAAGGCCCTAAGTTACAAGCCACTTCCTACGTCTCCAGGGGAGCTGCCCTTCCTGCAAATTGCAATTCCTAACCCTGGGAGAGCTCTGTTCTCTAAAGGCAAGCACATCTACAGGCACTTCTTGCTCAAGGGCAAAAACTCAGAATAGGTGAACCTGCAGAAAGAATACAGTGGACCCTCATTCTTGGAGGTGGATAAAGGTGATTCCTGCTAGAAACCTTCAGGGATGAAGACTGATTCTCACTGGCAGTCTGCATCAGAGGATCCCTTTATCCTGATTAAAACACACATATGAGTGCTCCAGGGAGCATGCTTTAACCCGTAGCAGTCAAGGAACTGTTTTGTTAAGGTGGATTTTCTTCCCAATGGATTTTTAGGAAGATCAAAAAATATCTCTTCTGGTCACCTCCCTTCACTCTCAGTGAACATAGGGTGACAGTGTAAACAGCAATCAGTCCTCTGCCTGTTTGCCTGTATCTGAATCCATCATCAACCAGAAGAGCAGGGATGCTGTGACAGGTTAAGCTTACCAAATCTATCCCCCAGGACCTTGGGAAAGTCCACCCTTTTAAAACAATGCTCTTGCCAAAATCAATAACCCTGGTGCTGAGTTCTAGTTCAGTGGGGTAAAGGAATCCAGGACAGAGCTTTCTCCCTGGAACTGGACCAGATGTACCTACTCTAAGAACTGCACAGTGCTAGAGTTTCTGTTAAGCAAAGGTGAGGGAACCATCAACTAACTGAGTGTTCCTTGCTCTAGGAGGAGGTACAGAAACAAGTGTTGGGATGGGCATTCACCCTGACAGCTGGAGTCAGTACTGGAGCTCTGGGTTCTGGGACCTGCTCTGTCAAACTAACAACAAGAAAAAATGCTCTGCTATCTGAACCTGTTCCCTTCAAAGAAAGGAGCTTGTTTCAGCATGAGCAGCATTGTGCCAAATCAGCATAGCCTGTGGCCCTTTGTGAGAACAGGCAGGCTGGGGCCCTGCTCGTCTGTTTCTAACTATGCCCTTGGACCCAGAGCCATAATATTCCACCCAAGGGGACTTCTACATCAATTTTCTATGCCTTTTCCTAAAGCTGGCCTGTGACAATAAAACACCTAAACACAAGAGTGGGATATCCTGAGGAAATGGAACTGAGAGGGATCAGCAATGAGGTCACTGATGTCCATGTTCAAACTGGAGAGGAGTTGATACATCTACTTTTGCAAGCAAAGTAGAGGAGGGATACAGGTGTGCAGGACCTGGGTACACACTAACTCTGGAAAACAGGAAAGGAAAGGAGAACGGCTTTGGGCTGGAGCTGCAATGCTTTTTCTCTGAACAAGCTCATTTTGTGCTGGGAATGGCAGTGCAGGCCAACTCTCAGGAGACTCGGGTCCAAGGACAGCCTGGATAAAAAAACAAAACTCTATCTCAAAATAAACCTCTATTTTACAGAAAGAAACATGATGCGTGTTGTGAGGCTGATGCCACATAACCGTTAAATGCTCCTTCACACCCATTTTCAGTTGATTCCCTCCCCAACCACAGCCCTTGGCAAACATTGATCTGCCTTCTCTAGACATTGCACCTATATGCAACTATACAATGTGTAGATATTTTGGTCTGGTTTCATTCCCTTAAAATGGACTTTTAATGGTTCAACCATAGTTTAGTATTTGTTGGTAGGACTCTCCTGTTGTTGGTGGATAGCGTCCTTTGAATGGGCATACCACATCTGGTGTTTTGCATACCACATCTGGTATTGTGCATACCATTTGCCACTTGATAGACATTTGAATCTCTTCTAGTTTTGAGATACAAATAACACACCCACGTAGTCACACACTTTTTGTATGAGCATCTTTTCATTTCTCTTGAGTGGGCTGCAGGTAGGTTTAACATTTTAAGAAACTCACAAACTGCTTTTCAAAATGGCTTGTACCTCCACACTCCCAGGACTGGCACATAAGGATGTCAGTTTCTCAGGAGCCCCTTGCATTTGTAGGGGGGTAGGCATGTACATTCACCTGTAGGTGGTACACATATATGTAGGGGTGTACATGGATATGCACATGTATATATTCACAAATGTGGAAACCAGAAGACAAGCTCGGTGTTGCTGTTACTCAGGAGCCAACTAATTCATTTTTTATAAACTTAGTCTTTCATTGATCTGGGGCTGACCATTGGGCTAAGCATCTGGTCAGCCAGCCCCAAGGATGCACATATCTCTGTCTCCTCTCCAGCTCTAGAATTGTAATCACACACCGCTGTACCCAGCTTTTTAAAAAACATAGATTCTGGGGCTCAAACTCAGGTCCTCACGATTGCAAGTCAAGCCCTTTACTAACTGCAATTTCCCCAGCCCTGTGCGCCACTATAGTCATTTTACTGGGTATGTTGTGGGAGTTTAAGATGGATTTCTCTGAAGATTAATGATGTCAGTACATTACAATGTCTCATCCTTCATAAACACACCAGTCATTATTATATTTTCTTTGGTGAAATGTTGTACAAATGTTTTGAACTTTTGGGGGGTATTTTCTTATTTCTGTATTTTAAGAGTTAATCTTCTAAATTCATTTCAATTTGTGAATTCTTTCTACCCATCTATGGCTTGTGTTTTTGGTTCCTTGATGGTGTATTCTGAAGTATAAATTGTTATTTTTATAAAATCGATTTTTAGGGACATGATTTTGGTAACATTTAAGAACACTTTTTCCCATGCCAAGTAATGAATTTTTTTTTCTTGTTTCATATTGAAAATTTAAGATTTGGGGTCTATGATTGAGTTTAAGTTGATTTTTGTTTATGATCTAAGATTTTATTTTGTTTTTTTTTAATGTGATGTTCAATTGCCTTAGCACTATTTATTCAAAAGATCATATCTTTGTTTTTAAAAAAAATGACCATAAACATAAGGATTGACTTTGGACTCTCAATTCCTATTGTCTATAAACCTGGCAGTGTGACAATGTCACCATTCCCTGATTGCAGAAGCTTTATAGAAAGTTTTGAACGTAAGAATGCAAGTAATCCAACTGTGTTCTTCTCTTTGAAAATTGTTTTCCCCTTCTGAGGCCTTCACATTTCCATATTGCCAAATGCCAAAACACATCTTTCTTCTTTAAACATTGATTTAAATTTGTAGTTTTGGAAATAATTATGAACTGAATAATTTTGAATCTTCCAAACAGTAAATATAAAATATATCTCCTTTTCTTTACAATAAAAAAAAATTCTCAGCAATGTTTTCTCAGTGTACAACTTTTACAAATATTTTGCTAATTTTTTATTTTATTCTTTTTTATGTCATAAATTAAATTATTGCATTTCTAAATTTTTATTGATAGTATGTTGGAATACTAGTTTGATCTTCCTGGCTAAACTCATTCATAAAACTTCCTACATCTGTGAGTAAAAACCATCTACTACCTTGAGAAAGTTGATGCATTTATTTTCCTATTTACATATTATTTTTCTTCATTTCACTACTTAGAAACTGCACTATAATACCTCATGGAAGAGGCAACCATGGATATTTTGGCCTTATTTCTCAATTTAGGGGAAAACACTGTGTTATAACACTAGACACAATGCTATCTGTGAGTTTTCCATAAATAGCAATTATTAGAATACCAGCATTTTCTTATGATTTTATTGAATCTTTAGCACGTGAGGTGTTTTTTTTTTTCAACTGTTTCCTGAATCAACTGAGATTACTATGTAGTGTATTGCCTGCATGTGTTTACATGCATTCGTGTCATGCAGTGCCCATGGAGGTCAGAAGAGAGTGTCAGATTCCTCTGGAACTGGACAGTTGTTAGTCACCATTTGGGTGCTGGGAATCAAACCTGGATCCTCTGCAAGAGCAGCCAGTGCTCTTAACCACTGAGCCACCTTTCCAGTCCCTTTTAGTTGACTTTTTACTACTAAACTTGCTTTGTCATTTTAAAATAAACCCTACTTGATGAATCATTTGTTTCCCATGTTGCTATATTCAGTTTGATGGTATTGTCTTAAGGATGTTTCCGTGAATGATATTGATATTTAGTTTTATTTTTCTGTGATGGCACTGACTGTTTTCTTGGTTGTAGTTAGCACTCACCTCAGAGAACTGCAATCCAACAGAAAGCTGTGTGAGCTTCTTTATATTTCCCTCCGACTCTTGATTTTTGTAGTGTTGGTTGTGGTGCTTCCTCCTTAACTCTTGATTTTATGAATTTATATTTTGATGTGTTTGTGAGGTTTTGGTTACTGCTTGCTTATTTTGTTTTCATTTATTTAGCATAGCTTTGCCAGTTTGTAGATTCTTTTGAAGAACCATTTCAAGTTCATTGACTTTCTGATTTTTGTTTCTGTTATTTCCTTTATTACACTTACTTTTAGATTTTAGCTTATTTCTTCCTATAACATTAAGGAGAAGGCTTGGTTTTTCCTGGTGTGTATATTTGAAACTACCCCTCTAAATCTTACTTTTGCTGTATCCCTGAACATTGATTTAGGTTTTCATTTTCATTGAATTCTAAATATTCTAATATTCTCTGATGACTTCCTCTTTGACCAATAAGTTATGGAGAAATATGTCCTGAACTGCTAAATATTTGTGACTTCCTGGATTTCTGCTATTGTTTTCTGTATTTATTCTGTAGTTGGAGAATTCTGCATGATTGAGATCATGTTAAATTTAATGTGATTATTATATGACTCAGCACATACACACATACATATATACAAAATTGTAAAGAACTGATTCTCTGCAGTCACTGAATCGATGAGCCCATGGATGTCAGTAAAGCCACAGTGATTTTTAGTCTTCTACATGTTTGGTAATTTTCTGTGGAGATGTTCAGCCAGTTGCTGATAGTGGGATAGTCAAGCCTCCACAGTACTTGTATTTCTTACTGCTCATTTCGATTTTTATCAGTTCACTCTATGTATTATAAAACTGTTAGTAGGTATGCACACATATAAATTATTACAAATTCTTTTTAAATGTCTTAGCATTCTTTGTGAGCCAAGGCCTTGCTATGCAGCCCATTTTGGCCTTGAACTTGTATAATACAAGCTGGCCTCCAAATCACAATCCTCCCCTCTCACTCTCTGAGTAGCTGAGATTACAGATACGTGCTACCACAGTCATCAAAACACTGTCGTATATTCTTGATATCCTAATGTTCTTGCGCTGAGAAATCTCTTTTCGATTCCAATAATAGGCCTTACCTTAAAGTGGATTTTATCTAATATTTATATACACCTCTCCTAAAGGTTATTATCTGCAGGGCATTTTTTTCCTTCTACTTTCAGTGTATTTCTAGATATGAATTTCTTGTGGAAAATAAACCATCTGATTGTGCTTTATGGTCAGTCAGGTTGTCCTTGCCATGTGGTTAGAATGATCAGACCATTTATATTAATGTTGTATGGCCGAATCCACAGCTGTCATTTCATCATTTGTTTTCCACGTGCCTCTTCTTTCTACTTCTGACTGCTCTTGCTGGTGTGTTGGATATTTTTCTTCTAATTTTTGAACTCTATAATTTCTTTCTATTATCTTTATGTTTATTTTGAATGGCTTCTCTGTGCATGAAAATGGGACTCTTACCTTCTTCTTCTTAATCTGCTTCTGATTAAGACTATTTAATTCTAATAAAATATTAAAAGTTTACTTCATTTCCTCCTCCTTTCATGCCAGCTGTCACTGACATTGTTATGACCTTGACCTATATCAGAATCACAATAAAGTCTATTGCTCTTAAATATATTATGATCCACCAGAACTAAGAATTTTTTATTTAACCATGTCTTAAAGCATTTTTTATTTATTCCTTTGTTTTTCTTTAATTTTTGTATTTTTAGTTTATATTTATGACTATTTTGTGCATGTAAATGCACCACATGTATCCAGTGCCAACCAAGTCCAGAAGTGGTTGTCAATCCTCTGGAACTGGAGTTAAGGATGATTGTTAGCCTCCATGTAGGTACTGGAAACTGCACCTAGGTCTTCGGTAAGAGCTGTCAATGTTCTTACCCACTGAGTCATCTCTCCAGCCCCTCTTTTGTTGGTTTGGAATTACTATTTGACATCATTTTCTTTATGCTTGAAAAAATTTTGCAGCTCTTTTAAAGAAAATATGGTATTAATGTATTTTCTCAGTTTTTATCTGAGAATGTTCTTATTTCACCTTCATTTTTAAATCAGAGTTTTACTGGGTGTGAAGTCATTAGTCAGCAAGGAGTTTTATTTATTGCTTTATGTGTTGTAGTTGTTGCTTGTTTGCTTATCTTGTTATTTTTACTTTGTTCAGAATTTAGAATGTAACATCCTGTTGCCCTTTGAATAGTCAGCAAGTCAGGAACTGTTTCTCCCTTGTATGTGGTGAGCTACTTTCTCTTGCTTCTTTAAAGATTTTCTTTTTGTTTTCAGCTTTTGGCAGATAGATGACAAAACATGTAGGCATGTTTCCTTTGTTTGTATCCTACTTGGAGTGTACTGTGCTGATTGAATGAGATCATTAATGTTTCTGATTAAATCTTGGGAAGTTTCCAGAGACTATTCAGATAAGTTGTCTTCTTTCTTTCCCTTCTCTCCCAGAACACATATTTAAGTTCACTTATTGTTATCACATAGGTTTTAAGGATCTACTCATTTATTGTGTCAAGCTTATACAAATCTGCTTCCTAAAGAAATTTCTTCTTATAGACAACACACAAGACCAACAGACAAGCAGAGAGAACATGGAAGCAGGTATCAGGACATAAATCAAATTAACTGAGGAAGAATAACAGCAGATCAGATAAATGAAAGTAGCAGAAAGCCTTATAATTAGTAAAAAGAAAATAATCAAAACACAGAAAGGCTTCAATAAAATGTTAGTTTTAGAGTCAGTGGTGTATTGTTTCCATAGGCAAGTTGATAATCCAACAGGTAGGCTCACAAGAAGTATTAGATATGCACAGTCTTACTAGCCAGAGATTCTGGTACAAACCATAAAAGACTCAGCTTGCTTCAACTGAATCTTGATTAGCCTCCTTTTCTGTTACTGCCTTATAAGCAGAGACCTTAAGGTCTATAACTGAATAAGTCTGAACTGTCAGTTCACAGAAATAAAGGACACATACAATGGAGAACTATAGGCAATCATAGTAGGAAAGCAGTCTAGTTTGCTTTTCTGTTGCTGTGATAAACATTGCAACCAAGAGCAGACTGGAGAAGGGAAGGGTTTATGGGTTACAAGCAATCACTGAGGGGAATCAGGGTAGGAATTCAAGTACGAATTGAAGCAGAAAGTTGGAAGAACACTGCTTATTGGCTTCCTCCCTCTGCCTTGCTCCGGTAGCTTTCTTATATATCCCAGACCCATATGCCTAAGGATGGCTGTTGCCTACTGGGAGGCAGGGTCCTCCCACATCAATAATCAGTCAAGGCAGTCTCTTACAGACATGATCACAGGCTAATGATCCTGAAAATTCTTCAATTGTGGGTCCCTCCTCACAGGTGATTCTAGGTCATACACAGTTGACAACAGAAACTAACCAGGTCAGGAAGTATTTCAAAACCTTATAGGATTTGTGCTTGTGTGGGTTATTTTTGGAGAGGACTGACAGAATTGGAGCTTTGTGCTGTGCTGGATGCTGTCATGAAGTAGGGGCAAATTCAGGAGCCGAATTTTAATAAGTCTTCTACAGACTGGAATAGGCAAATGGAAGTAATGCATCTTCTGAATGAAGAGTTCTTTCTGAAGCCCAGCATACAACAAAAACTGTGGGTTTCCTGTGAAAAGTGGTGGCGTGGAAATTCCAGTCCACTCAGCTTCATGCAATTTATCCTTCAAAATTATTGAAATTTGCCCTCGTGTGTTTAAAGTTTTTCTTGTATCTTAATTATTTCAGCTTTTTTCTATTGGGTTTTAACCATCATCAGAACCTTATAAAATACTATAATCTTATAAAGTTATTTATATATCTTGAAATGATACTTGTTTAGCTTTTGAGACTGTTTTGAAGGGAAGAAAACTTACTGCCTTCTTTTTATAGAAAGCAAGTATGTCAGGAACAATTACAGTGAGATGTGTCCCAGGCCCCACTATTTTCCTCTTATGATCAATGTTTCTTTTCTCTTTTAAAAATATTTTATCTATTATTTTTATGGATATAATATATTGCCTGCATGTGTATAAGTGCACCTTTCTTATGCAATACCTACAGAAGTCAGAAGAGGACACCAAATTCCACTGGAAGTGGAGTTACAGATGGTTGTTAGCTACCATGTTGTTGCTCAGAATGGAACCCAGGCCCTCTGTAAGAGTAGTCAGTGCTCTTAACTGCTGAGCCATCTCTCCAGATCTCAGCTGCACTTCCATACATGCAGGCAATGCACTCATACACATAAAATAAAAATAATAAAGTGCTTTTTAAAAAAAAAAAAAAGAATGTGTAGTCTACAGTATCTTTGTGGTCCCCTCTCATACTGATCCTGTGGGGCCAATATCTTCCTCAATATCACACTCAAAATGACCTTGCTATAAAGTTTTATCTGTTACCTCTGATAGAACACAGTTCTCCGGAAAAACAAGTAACCATATGCATCACAGTAGTCTAGACTTTCAATTAAACAAGATGAACAGGGGAGGATCAAGAAGGAAGCAAAATGCTGAATAGAGGGAGTGGCACCAGGAGAACTTTCTAGAAACACAAAGGGAGGATTGAGTATATGGAAACTAGTCAGAGAAGCTGGTGGGGAAGGAGCTTTGGGAAACAGAGAAGTGTAGAGCATATTCTGAGCCTGAACCAGAGGATGCAGAGAGAGCACCCCGTCCTTTAGAGAGGGACAAGAGAAGGTCAAGGAGGAGGAGGCTCAGAGAGTACCTCTCCATCAGATGGAATCATTGATGCTTCTCACTGCTGGTCTCAGATCAATCCTGACTCTGCTCCATGTTGCTTGCAAATGACTCTTGTGACTTCATGTACATTTACCTGACCCCCACACTTAGGACCCCACAGTGGCCGTAAGTCCCTCCTGCTGTCCCGCCTAGGACTACCTCTTAGCTCCTTCTGGCTCTTACTTTGAGGATCTAGGTGGTAAATAATTAGATGAAGTGTTTCCCCAAATCATGAGTGGGTAAGGCTGTTCTGGTAGTCCAACTTTTTTTCTCCACAGTCACCTATTACTTTAGAATCCACCTCTTTGAAGCTCCTTTACACCTCCCACCCCCAGGAGTTTCCATATTAACAGTTAAACAAGCCTCAACTGCCTTAGCCACCCCTACTGATTCTATTCTACTCCACCCATGTAAGAATTGACAACCCAGGTATGCAGCTGTGATAAAGGAGAGTCCAGGACAGGAGTCCCAGTGAGCAGCCTGATCTGAAGAAAGAATTTCCTGAAGGACTAGAGCTGGTGCCAAGACACTTGAAGGTCTGAACTCTCCAAAGCTCAGGATCAGAACAATAGCTACATAGAGAACCTATGACAGTGGATCTAAGGAGCTGACATTTGTAGAAAGCTCAGCTCTTCATCTCTGTGGCTCCAGAGACAGAATGGACACACAAGAAAGCTCTTCCAACGGACAGATGGAACTATTAGTGGGATTGTCTTGGAATGGAGCAGAGCCTGGAAGGAGCACTCTTCCAAGCCTAGCGTGATGTGAGCAGAGGCCAGGAACACCACGTGTGACTTTCAACATTAGTCACCACTAGGAAGGAGCCTATTTATTAGATTTTTCCCTTTTATAAAATTTACATATTCGTGCAGACTAAACAGACAAATTCTTTTAGATTTCCTTTCCAAATATGACTCCTTCTGGACCCAATAATACAGGGGGAAAATCTCCAATTCTGTTCTCCTTACTCTAGTTCACAGCACAGCTGGCTTCTGGGTAACCACAATAGGTAAGGGTTTTTCTCCCACAAGCTAATAATTCTGTAATAGACCCAGGTTGGTCTTCTCTAATTCATTTAGCCTTATCTACCAGGAGACAGCATCTGATCCCACAGATGATGGTTCCATCCTGCAAACCGCCTTCATATCAAACACCAGGTACAAGTTCAAGGCTCTGGGATTTCTGAATGACAGGCCATGAATTAAGCTTCTCTCCCATTCCTTCCTTTAAGTACTTTAGTGACTCACAGAGCTCAGGAAGACATTTATTCAAACTTGCCAGGTTATTATTCAGAATATTTTAAAAGCAGATACACAAAGATGAAGAGATACACAAGATAAGATCTGGAAGGTTCCTCAGGCAGGTAATCTGTGTCTGGGGGACTGCAGTGTAATACTCTCCCAACTCACCAACCTGTGAGCCTCCACAAGTACATCTGCCTAGAAGTTTTCCAAACCCTCTCTTTTGAGGTTTTTCATGGAGGCCTCAGAGCATAGCATGATTGAGAAATACCATGCCGAAAGTGATTGGACACAACGGATGTGATCTAGTGCTCATTGAGTAGGTGGAAAAACTCAACAGGTCCTGTTGGAAATCTTGATACCTCTCTGTGAAGCATCCTCTTCCTCCAGGATAGGAGGTAGGAATATTCTGAAATGAGAGTTTCATGATCTACTGTCAGACAAATTAGAAAACGTTTGAATTGTAGTTCCAAGACAGGAAGCAAGGGAAAATTTATTCCTAGGATCAGCCTTGAGGAAGAAGCAGTATTGTTTCCAAGGTCTATGTACTAGAGGAGAAAAAGGAAGCCAGATAGAAAGGGAGGATACTTTGTGAGGATACTTCTGAGTTTTAAAGCTACCTAGCATTGTAATTAAAGACTATCTGTTCTTACAACAGTGTGTGTATTCCCTTTTATCCCCATGCTTTCCAGTATGTTATCTTTATCCCTTTGATAGAGCTGTTCTGACTGTACTGGAGTATCATTACTGTTCTGATTGTATTGGGGTGTCACTGCTGTTCTGATTTGCATTTCCTGGTGGCTAATGAAATTGAGTGTTTTTTTCATAAATTTGTTGGCCATTTACATTTCTTATTTTGTGAACTGAATATTTATATCTTTTGTTCACTTTCATTGGACCACTTGAGGTTCTGTTATTGGTTTTAATTCCTTCATATGTTCTAGGTATTAACTCTTTGCCAGATGAATAGTTTGCAAACCTTTTTCTCTCTCTGTAGGCTGCTTCTTCACTGTGGACTGTGTCCTTCATGGAGCAGAAGCTTCTTGGTTTGGTGTAATCTCTTTGACTTTATCTCCTGTGTTTTGGGAAGGTCTTATCCTAAAAGCCATTGTCCAAATTAATATCTTAAACTGATCCTCTATGATTTCTTCTAGGAATTTCATAGTTTCTGGTTTTATATTTACATCTTTAGTCTATTTTGAGTTCATCTTTGTCATGAATGAGAAAGATTCCCCTCAAACTAAAAATAGATCTACCATATTAATCTACTATCCTGCATATATATACATATATATAATATATATCTCCAAAAGAAATAAATGATATCAGCCTATCAAAGATATATCTGCACATTCATGTTTGCTCTAACACTGTATACAATAGCTAAGATTCAGCGTCCTAATTCAGTTTTTTTAAGAGTTCTACTCAATGACTCCGAAGTAATGATAAAAGGAGGTTAGAAACACTAATTACCTTGATTCAATCAGTATTTATTATGCATATGTACTAAAATGCATCACCATGCCCTATAAATATATGCAATCATTATATTAACACAAAGTGGAAAAATGTTTGACAGGGAAACATTAGCTACGGTGATTTGATCACTGCACATTGCATACATGTCTTGAATTATCACACCACATCACTATATTTTTACACTTAAAATCATAATCCTTTTCAAGTCGACTGCCTTACCTTCATCAGTGAGAAACTACACTGAAGCTGCATCAAGAACAAATGGAAGTGCTGTGACCTTATTGTTTAGTCACTTATGAAATAAGAGCTGTGGCGTTTACGAGTGAGGAATCACGAGCAAAAACTAAGACCATGTCTTCACTGCGTGCCATTCAAAATGCACCTTCTTTCTGCTTTGTCCTACAGTGGTCTTCCTCCATTTCCCCACCCCCAGTCCTGCCATCTCTCATTTAAACAGCTCCCTGCATCTAGGCTGTGCATATAGTGGGTTGCAGCACTTGGGTCATAATCCTCTTGTTTGCTCACAGGCAGCACATTCCTGGCGAGTGCTTTCAATGAGTCCGGCTTTACCTTTCCTCTCCTGTCTTGGCATTTTTGCTGGATCTTTGCAGCAGTCTCTCTCTGAGTAGCTGGCACCTCATCTTTGAAGAAGCTGAATATTTTCTGTGTCCAGTTTTAGCAGAAAGTTCATATAGGAAAGAGACAAGTCTGTGACCTGGGTACTTAAAATTCATCAGTGTAAGTAGAAGTTAATCTTCCATTTTTTAGATGAGAATAATATCTAAGTTACTGGAGGGAGGTGAACACATAAATGTGTATTTATTCAAAGCAAAGAGAGTATGAAATAACGGTAGTGTACTTGTCATTATTTGAAGAACTAGGGGACTAGTGACATAAGCTGCCTATGTACGTGGCCACCCTCAGGACATTTCAGCAGCTTCTTCTGCTTTTCTTCAAATTTAAAGTGTCTTTCTTTGTACTAAAGATTCAATCTAAGGCATTGTACATTCCTAGCAAGGTCTCTGCCAACTGAGCTATAACTTAACTGAGCTATATACCTAGACCTCCTGTATTTGTTTTATTTTGAGACAGGGTTTGACTAGGTTGTTAGGCAGAACTTAAACTCACTCTATATCCCAGGTACACCTTGAACTTGATATCCTTTTGTTTCAGCATCTCAAGTAGCTAGGATTTCAGGTCTGCATGACCTGACCCAGCATTTGACTTCAATTTTTGAAATTTTAACAATGTATTTTAAGTACTCTTGTATGTCCATAAGCTTTAAATACATTACTGCAGTGAACCATCTGAGCATTCTTTTTGTAAGGCTATATTTTAACTAACTCTTAACTCTTCAATATCTCCAAGTTAACCTATGTCATTTTCTGTGTCTACCTTCCACTCAGGTCTAAGCTGTACATGACTTCCCTGGTCTATCTAAATGGTTGCCTAATGATCTGTGAAAATGATGTGTGGTAAAAATAGATCTGAGGGCTCTGACTCCACTCAAGAAATCTGTTCATGTCAGAGGACAAAAAGCATTGGCTCACTCTTGTTCTAATTAATGATGTGTGCTTACAATTCAAACCCCCTCCCCTGGTTTTTCTATGAACATCAAACTAACAGCCTCCACATACACAAATACACTAACATATCTTGCATTTGGCTGGTAAACGTTATAGATATCTAGTGAACTGATATTAAAAATGTCCTCTCTCCAGTTGTATGAATGACTTTTACAATATACACATGCTCTGAACAGATGACTTTTGCTTAACCTTGCAACCAAAAAGGTAATCGTAGCTATTTTAAAAAGTGAAACATAACTCACTGAGCTTTGAGATCTACCTATACCTAAACATAGAGTTCATGACCCTTTTTGCCCTTGAACCAGGACAAGGTACTAGTTGGGGGAGGGTGCTCATCAAGCTCTGCTGCAAATAGCAGATATTCATTGAAATAATGAGGTAAGTGTCCCATTCATGTTTTAAACAACAGATCGGATTAACTTGATGACATGTTTTTGTGGTTGTATGTGGTTGTGTGTGGACCATTCTAGGTCAGTCGAGGTCATAAGGGACATGATTCTCTAAAAAAGGTTCACTTCTAGTTTCCCATTTCATGCTGGATAAACATTTTCTATAACGATGAAGTGATTCCTTAAAACAGAGGCATGCTTTTGTCCTAGATCAGAGTTCCAAGAGTATCCTGAAGGACAGGTGATCAGTCCACTTTGAGTCCCCTCTTGGCTAAAATGGATACTAAGAGACAGGCTGTTTTTATTCAAGCATACCTGTAATGAAGCATTGCAAAGCACTGCCACACCCAGGAAGCTGTGTTTCTGTTAAAGGAAGGCAGACATTTCCAAAGTAAGTAAGCATATGCTACTTGGGAGAACTTCCAAGAGTGGGAACTAGCACCTCTTGGTACATACTTGGTACGTGACAGGTTTAAGGGACCCTGTGGAAGTAGTGTAGTTTCTTTTAAATGGTAGTATTTAGATATTTGAGCTAGAAAATTATTTGGAGCTTGGTAATCTTTGCCTCACAGTTCTGTCAAGAACATTTTTCAAATGTCACCAGTCTATTTTCCCCTTTTCTTATGCTTCTGTGAGTTAATGTTTGCACTTATTCTGACACTAATTACTGCCTGTTCTTTATTCCCATTATTCTGACTGGTTTTTCTCAAGTTACCTTGAGGATCTGTATTTCTTTTTTACTTCTAATCTCTTTAGAGTCTTTCTAAACAGAAAACGGTTTAAAAGTTATTAAAAATAAAAGTGCCAAATTAATTTTGCATACACATGAAGAATAAAAAATATTGATAGTTTCAGTAGAGATAAAGCAAAGTTAGATACATATAATTAGAACAAATACAAGAAACTTTCAGAAACTACATGTAATTTTTAAAATATGCACATGGATGTATAATACAGAAAATTGCTACTATTCTTTTTTTTTGTCCTTCAGTGAACATACTTTTAAAAATTATAAATGGAATAGCAACTTTTCATAAGAAACAATCATACAACATTTTATATAAATGTTCTGATTGACATAAAACATTTGTAATATGAACAATTTTTGATAAGAGTAGGATGTGAATTTTAGAGCCATTTCAGCAATATTATAATTTTTAGCTCATCCAGAATGAAAGAGATTATCATATACTTCAAAACTCATCTTCTCACGAGGTATGGTGGCACACACCTGTGGTCTCAAGATACCTGGAAGGCTGATACAGGAGGATCACTGCAACCCATGAGTTTGAAATTAAAACATCTTTCAATCCTCCAGCAATATTTACTATTTTGTATTATTACTCCTATGAAATTATGATCAAAATTGAATTGTCTTCTAGTGAAAGGAATGAAATCTGAATATATGAATAATAACCATACATCTTAGTTTGATAGGAAGATGTTAAAACGGGGGCTAAGGAGATAGCTCACTTGGTCAGGTGCTTGCTGCCTGAGCATGAGGACCTGAGTTCAAGTCCCAGAACACAGTTACAAAAATCTGCTGCAGTGCCACATGCTTATAATGCAGGTACTGGGGAGACAGAGTGAGGTGACTCTCTGGGGTTCACTGGCTACCCAGCTTGGTCTAACCCATGAGTTATAGAAATTAATAACCCTGTCTCAAAAAAACAAGATGGACAGTGACTAAGGATCAATAGTTAAGTTTGACCTCTATCTTACACATACATACAAACACACACACACACACACACACACGTACACAGGGAAGTCAATTTGAAGGTAAGGCACTGGTGATAAACTTTGACAGACACACAACATCAAAATCTTCACTGATGATATCAAATCATGGAGCTTGTATGCAGTTTTGCACTTCCAACGTTCAAACTTGAGCTCTTGCCCTCCAAGTTGGTCCCCTTGGAAAGTATGTTGGATGGCTTCATGGTCACCTTGGCATACCTGAAAAGAGGGTCTCAGCTGGGGAATTACATCTATTGGATTGTTCTGTGGATTTTGGATTCAATGCACGTCTGTAAGACATTTTCTTGGATATCGAGTGATGTGGGAGGGCCCATTCCACTAAGGGTGGTGTGGTCCCTGGGGAAGTGGTCCCGGCTTGTATATATAGGAAAGCAGGCTGAGCACAGGCTAGAGGAGCAAGTAGGCAGTGTTATTCTGTAGTCTCTGCTTCAGTGTCCACCTCCAGGTTCCTAACTTGAGTTCTCACCCTGGTTTCCCTCAAGGATGAAGTGTGATCCGGATGTGTAAGCCAAATAACTCTTTCCCCACAAAGTTGATATTGATCAGAGTGTTTCATCCAAACAATAGAAAGCAAACTAAACAGAAAGACATGTTGATCTTTTTCTTTGCATGGCAATATGAAGATCATCAAAATGTCCAAAGTTTAGGCAAATCAGGATGACTAGTTGTCCAATACTGTTTTTAAAAAAAATTTATTGAGCTTTCATACATTTCATACAACAGTTATTAATCAAATTTAAACCCCCCTCCCCAATCCCTCACCAGACCTCATGCATTCTGTCACACATGTTAAATCCTAAGGACAATATCAAATTGGTGGCTTACTATGTAGAAACACTGAGCTCATTCCACAATACAGATATTTTCTACTGAATTTTCCCTCTATAACCGTATATATATATATATATATATATATATATATATATATATATAAAACCTCCAAATATATTATTTTCTCTAAAAGATAAAATATTCTTGAATCCCTCCGTGAAGGAAAGGCTGTGTTTGAAATACCAGAAAGGGACTAGGTCTCCAGTGCCAGCTGGCCCTAAAAGCAATCCTGAAACAAAAAATTTTGGTGCACCCAAACAGCAAGACAGTATGGCCAGACAAAATTAGCCAAAGCCAGTAACACAGAGCTGCTCAGCATGGTGAACCTGAGTGAAAAGAAACTGTACACCATCCAGAACCAGAAACCCACCCACTGGACTGCCCTCACTTACACTGCAGGAATCACTTGGCAGGAAACTGCAAGTGGAGAAAGTGAAATCACGATACTGGAACCAAGAGTCCCCCAGTATATATGCACTCGCACGCACGCGCCCTCCATCAGCACACACATTTCTTCGGTTCCTGCCAGGCCCTTGCACTGTTTGTGTTGAACTAAATCATTTTGTCCTTTTTCCTGCTCTGTTCTAGAGTAAATCCTTTCACCAAACCCAAAAAGTCTCCCAACACAGACTCTAGTTCATTAAACTTTATGAAATGCATGTTTTACTGTTTCTCTAAGTACAGTGCTTAGTTCAACTAGGTCTCTGGTTTTGATGAAAAGATTTTTGTCAGTGGAGAAAACATCACATTGACCTATAACCTGTCACAGTACCTTAATTGTGCTTTTGTTCTAGCACATAGCCCTACTATGTTCAAAAATTAGGTCCTGTCATTTATGACTCATCTTATGGACTAGATAGGCCCTGACTTGGTCTCTATCCTGTTCAGTATTCATGTCCACATAGATGTGATGCATAGCCAAAATGAAATGAATATTTCTGAATCCTAGCTCTCAATTACTTTACAAATCCTTATGTAAGCCTGTAGCAGGGCATTCACTGGCCAGCAATGTCTTTACATTACACCTGCAATGTCACTGGCCAGCAATGTCTTCACATTACACCTGCAATGTCACTGGTCAGCAATGTCTTCACATTACACCTGCAATGTCACTGGCCAGCAATGTCTTTACATTACACCTGCAATGTCACTTACTTAGACATTTTCTTCCAACAGATAGGGAACTTATAAAACTGATAATTGGGGTTTTATTTTTTACAGTTCACAAAATAATAACATAACATCATAGTGTGATTAACTGTATTCAATAAATATTTATAAGAAATATTTGGGGCATGGTAGCCAGCTGTGGCTACTGGGAAACCTTGTCTCAAAAAACAACAAAAAGGCTGGGTGTGGTGGTACATACCTTTAATCCCAGCACTGAGGAGGCAGAGGCGGGTGGGTTTCTGTGAGTTCAAGGTCAGCCTAGTCTACATAGTGAGCTCTAGGCCAGCTGGGGCTACAGGAAGAGCCTGTCTCAAAAAAGACCAAAAAGAAAGAAAAATACTCACTTAGAAGTAAGCAGCGGGCCCTGTCATAGTCAAGCCATGATCTTCCACATTGTCTTCTCTAAGTTGAAGTCAGGATGAGAGTTTGCTTTATCATTGTTTGTTTTAGCATTATTTTGAGCATATCCTTTCTCAGTGGAGGAACTCAATAGTGGAGAATTGAATTAACCAAAAGTTCCACTCAAAACACAGTACATTTGGGAATCCATCAAACCTCACGGCTTTGTTTTATGTTACCCATCCAAGTTTCCCACTCCCACCTTCTCACCCTCTACCAAAGGAAGTCATCGTATCTTAAATATGTCTTTTATTCTGTGAGATTTATAAAACACATACTGTTTCAAGGTATTCACAGACTATGATTTTAGTAAATGTTGAATGAATTTCCTTTTCTTTCTCTTGAGCTATTAGTCTTAATTATTCCTTCCAAGGATTCTTCATGAAATTTTCCATGCCAAGATCACAGGACTTGCTGGCACATTAGTACTGAGTGATTCTAGACAGGCTGAACAGGCTCCTGTGAATGAACTCACACGGAGGGACATCTGGATACACAAACTTGACTTGATGGGGCTTAATATACATGACAGAATGCATGAAGTCCTGTGGGTGGGCTGTGGGGGCTGCAAATAGGGGAGGGGGTGCTAAATATAATTAAGATGTACTGTATGAAATCCACAAATATTCAACAGAAATATGCTTTAAAAAACTAAAAGGAAAAAGAAAATTCTAAGGCCACAAAAAATACATTTGGGGGCAGTAAGGGAGGTGAAAATAGGAGCGATCTAAATACCACCAAATTATGTTGTATGAAAATCGCAATCAATAATTTTTTAATACAGTCAGGAGCTGGGGAAATGACTCAATAAATAATGTGCTTGTTATGCAAACATGAGGACCTAAATTCAGATCATCAGTACCCATGTAAAGGCTAGGCTAGGGGGTGATCCACTCTAGCTCCGGCAACCAGGAGCCCAGAGACTTGGTCAGTGAGTCTGGCCAATTCATGAGCTCCTGGTTTAGTTAGAGATCCTGCCTCAAAATAATAATAATAATAATAATAATAATAATGATGTGGAGAGTTATAAAAGAAGATATCTAATGTGAGAATCTGGCTTCCATGCATGGCCACATTGATGAGCCCGCCGTGGTGCACATACCAACGCATAAAAGAGGTAACTACATTAGCATCAAGCAAAGCAGCTGGTTGTGTCTGGTCTTGTGGGGAGTTTGTTTGTTTGTTTGTTTGTTTGTTTTTAGTGAAAATAAACTTCAGAGAACAAAACCCTGCCCATTTGTTTGCACATATACATGGATTCACTCGACAGCTGCCATGTTTCGTAACTGTCATGGAAATCACATGGCCTCAGAGCTGGATCTGTTTACTCTCAGACCCTTAGAGAGGTTCACAGGGCCTGGAACTGAATAGTCCCACGCATCCTCAATAACCTGCTTGTTCAAAAATCTGTCTGCTCAGTCATCCTTGCTGCCTGATGGAGGAAAGCAAACAAACATTTGCCATGACTGCAGAGATTTACCTAAGGCAACTTTCCGCTTCAGAAACCCCACTTGCGATCATGTGACACAGCCACAAAGCTGGCACACCCAGTCGCTCACTGAAAATGCTCCTTCAACAGGCTCCACATTAACTCCCCTGGATTTTTATGGGCTTGAACAATTAAGTCATGGTGTGTAAACTGTAAGACTGCTTTTTAAAATAAGCCCGTAACTAATGCTCAGTTGGAAAAGAAGCTTAGAAGAACTGGCTCTCATTCTCTCCTACTAACAATGTGCCCTTCTATTTTTTGCAAAATATTAATTATGGATGACAAGTGTTTTCTGTGTTATAGATTATTATAAAAGGATCCAGACTTTGGGGATAACACTGAAAAAAAGTAGGACCGCTACAAGCAGTAGGAATGAGTTCTTAGGCTCAAACAAAGGCCTTTCAGCGTTAGTGGTTTCCGCATCTTTTGGCTTAATCTAGGCAGCATCTCCTGTCGGATGGTCTCATAAACACTCAGTGTACAGCCAAGCCAATGTGTGATGTGGCATTGGGCACACAGAAAGTGTCTGTTGGATATTAGGCTATGATTGCTAATTTTAATTGAGTGCCAGCCCTCTAGAAACCATCTAGATCACACCATGAGAAGAATCTCGACACAGTCCAGCACAAGGACCCTAGGTTATGGGAAACGCCAGGGGACACAGTAAAAGTGGACGATTGAATTCAGAGTTTTTTTTGTTTTTTTGTTTTTTTTTTTAGATACAAATTATGCCATTAGCTTCAAGTAAACTATCTTGCTTTCATTAACCTTATGAGCTGCTAGTAATAAATAGCTTGTGAAGTTTTCATAGACTTTGTATTTCTGTTTTCAACTCCTTAGCCAGCATTTCACTTGAATCAAGATATCATTATAGAAGACTTCTTATATTGACGTCAAGTTGTCTTTCCAAGTTAACACCTGTTTTCTCCAATTCATGGGTAAATAAAAAGCTAATTCATGAAAATGTTGTCTGTTCTTTGATTCTTGTTTTTATGTCTTTTTAAATTTTGCTGCACAATATTAATGTACACAGAAAGACAAAGAATGACACATTGTGATATATTTATTTTTACATTATTCAGCTTAGAAAATGAGACTTTTTGAGCCATTCTTCCTATTAGAGATAGCAATGCTCTTGATTTTGAAGATGAATGCTACTACATTTCTCTTTATACATTTCTGGGTATATGTTTGTCCCTAAAACATAGAATATTGTTTATGGTAGACATGGAACTGGTATCTTAACTTGGATATTCCTTTTAAAAATAATTTTGACAAATATTTTTAGCCATACTGACATGGGTAGTCATTATATAGTATCCCATTATAAGTAAAGCACAGTATCACATTCACTTCACTTACATATATATGTTCTTTTCGGTTCTTACTATAAAAATATTTTAGGACATTTATAGACATGTTTCCTTCTGGCATTGCAAGATAGTCTCTAATTTGGGAATCTTATCATAAGGGCATTAGATCACATCTACGACTACTAATACACAACTTACTAAAAGCTAATAAATATTTTACAAATAGAAAATTGTTTTATTCTCACATTTACTCTATTTGACAGATAAAACTATTATCACTATCTTGTACCTACAGAAAACATATAGGCAATTGTTGGATAATACATAAACCTTTAATTTTGTCAAGCATAGAATTATTCCTCAAAGTGTCTACATTTCTTTTTATTCACTAATATATATGTTTGTATTTATCTATATTTTTGTCAAACTTAATAATACAGATTTTTTAAAAACTGTATTTCAAAAACTTTTAAATATTTCATGATTTCTATTTTATTTGTATAAGTGTTTTGTCTGGATGTATGTAAGTGCGTCATGTGCCCACACGCCCAGAAAGATCCGAAGAGGATATTAGATCCCCTGGAACTGCAGTTGTGGACAGTTGTTAGCCACCATGTGGGTGCTGGGAATCAAACCTGGGTCTTCTGTAAGAACAGTAAGTGTTCTTAACTGCTGAGCCATCTCGCCAGCTCCCATCAAAAATATCAATGCCTGGTATTCATATATTATTCCTCCAAGTGCTCAAATGAAAGTAAAAGAGACATCAACATAAATTCTGTTTTAGAAATGGTGGAAGAGGAGGGAGAACACTGAAAACACAACAAAATACCTCTAAAATCCGTGTTATTGATCATCAGGCAGGAGGCTGTCCAGGGAACTGGCTACACAACTGCAGAGGCTTTGTTCTCCCAGAACTCACAGGGAGATGAACCAAAATCAAGTGGCAGGCAACCCCATCTTCTCTAACTCTTAATTCTTGACCAGTTTGGGCCAGTTCGTACAAACACAAGGAGGTTAACCAGTTTCTTTTAAAATTTATTCTTTACAATGTCACACATGTGTGTAATGCACTGTAGTAATTTTTCGACCCCATAACTCTTTGTATGCCTCCCCTCTTTTGCACAAATTCTTCCCATCAGGTCCTCCTAATTTCATGGCATTTTTGTGAGTATGACTGACTTAGTTTAAATGTCTTAAATGACATTCCCTCCCCTAACCACCACTAACTGCCAATAATCTCTCAGGGACGGGTGGTGTCTCATGAGTCCTTCCAAGATCTATGTTGAAATGCTGACAGTCCCAATTTTGTGCTGGTCTTGTTCAGGGAACACATCTGCAGTGAGTTCATGAGTGCTACAGCTATGTTATATCCAGAAGACATCTTTTTGAAGGACAACTTCCTGTTCTCTGGCTCTTACACTGTTTCCACTGCTTTTCCTGGATGTGCCCGAAGTCTCTGAGGTGGTGAAATAGGTGTGTCATTTAGGGCCAAACACTGTATCATCACTTACTCTTGGCATTTTGACCTGTTATGAACCTCTGTGTTAACTGAGGCTCATGACAACAAAAAACTTCTCTGAGGAAGACTGAGAACAGCACTAATCTATGGGTACAAACACAAGTATTTGGAAGGCAATTTGGCAACATGTCCATTTAACAAAACAATAGCAGTATACTCCCCACTAAGGGCCTTTGACTCCCCAGCCAGGTCATTTTTGACCAGATTTAGAGTACCAAGCATGGATGATGTTAAAGATCTTTAAAATTGTGGTCAAATCAAATGAAAATAAAACTTTCCAGCTCATGGAAGTTGTAGGATGGGCCATTTTCCACCAACACTAACATTAACTCTTAAAACACACAAGAATACTAAAACCTCACTAAGTGGAAAATTTCCAGCGTGGGAAGTGAGCTATTCACCCAGGGATGACTGTCTCCCTCTTTACAAGGGGCCCCTCTGTGTTCAACAGATTTCAGAAACTGACATTTTAGTAAGGGTGCTATGTAAATGTGTTTGACTAAGTAAAATGGGAAGACTTGTTTTGCAAAGAAATAAAATCCAGGCCATAAAATGTTAAGATATGCTCATACCAACAAAACTATATTTTAGTCATGAAGCCTGTTTTTATGTCAAATGCCTTTGCACAAAGAAAACTTAGAAGTACTATCACCTCCATTAACACCACCTCTAGTCCTCAAAGGAAGAACAACACTGAAGGTCTAATCACCACTGAATTTCATCGAAGCTTCTGTGAATGCCATGAGCCAGCCCCTCTGATTTCAAAATTCCAGAGAAAGCACTAACCATAATGGAAGCTTCCTTCTCTGGTTTCTTTGTCCTGCTCATGTTAAAAAGATCTCCAAGATTGTCATACACAAGTCTAGTTAATGAGCAAAATTAAATGAATAAATACTATTTCCTAACATTCCTGTTATAAAGAGACACCCAGAGTTTGCAAGTCATGGCTATTGGTCAAAGTCCCCAAGGACAAATGTGCAAAGTCTGGTCTTCCTCTTTTCTCAAACACAACTATTTCCTGTGGAGACATGGCAATGGAGGGGTCAGTTTTAAATAATTTCAGTGTTTTCATATCAACCTTTACTGTCCCATGGAATACTCAAAGATGCTTGAAGTCTATCACCATACTCAAAAAAGAAAAAGAAAAAAAATTAAAATAGTAGTGCTCTTTTTCTGTATCTTATTTAAGATTTGAGTCGGAGTGTATTTGTTCAAGAATCATCTGTGTCTGAGATCTCCTAAATTGAGTCCTTTGAGTCAACAGGACTCCAGAAGAGCCTGTCCCATTGAAGAGTATTCTAACAAGCAGTCATTCTGTTGATGAAATACTCAGAACTCAATGTCTTTTGAAGTAATTTAGTACTAAGAAAAAGAATTTTAACAGGTGTGCCATGATCCAAGAATGTTTTCTCCCTGTCCTGGGATCTGGAGCAGTCCTCTGACACTTGTCAGCTTTTAAGCAGGCTGAGAGACTGGAATCCAGAGAGAAACAGAGAATAAAACTGTAGAGAACAAAAGAACAGAAAGGGAAAGACCACTCTGCAATTACACAGTGTAGTGAATCTCATTTATTAAAATGCCCCACACTATGACAATTATATAAAAATCTCACCATCTCTTTGAGGAAACAAAAGATCTTAGTTATTTTTAAAGCATTCTTCAATGATTTATTTGATCCTGAATTCCAAAGATCAGTATTTGGAGAAGAGATGAAGCAAATCAGACAATATCAAATGAAAATAATTTTCCAGAACTAAGTGGCAAAGATATATATGTTACATAATTTTAATTATATATTTTATATGTGTGCCTACTGAAATGAGCCGATGTTCCTACTCCAACTTCACCTTTAACTTTAATGAGAACTGTGCTACTGAAGATGAAATAAAAGGCACTTAAAACCAAGGAAATTCCATAAGGAAAGCAACAAATTCAACCACAAGAATCCCAAACTGGAGCTGTATTGCTGTATTTGTCTTGGTTTGGAACCCAGCAGAGGTAATCCCCCAGCAGGGATGTGAGTGCTGTATCGGATGAGACTTATAGGAAATACCTGCAAGTCAGCAAGGAAGTAAAGGAGATGCCCATCACACTTCTAGTTAAACTGACCGGTTATCACCAGAGAGCTCTGAGAATCAATAGGATTCATGCCCCAGGATAGTCCCTTTTGAAGCATAAGGCAGTTTGAATTCTATCTGAATGCTGCTATGGGGAGTGTTAATTCTCTGATACTTCTGGTACTTCCCAGGAGGCACAATCATCCTAAACACCAGGAGAACCTCACACATACAGTAACGTAGGCATGTCATCCCAGAGCTGGGAAGCGGACATCAGCGGGCATTATCAGTTCTTAGGATTGTTGTACAGGCCTGAGTACAAAGGATTATCCTACTCTCTTTTCATGTGATATCATAATCTAATGAGTAGCTGAGTTCTGTGCAACAAAATCTTATATACATATGCTCTGGGACAGATTCCTAACTGTTAATCAAGAGCCAGTGAATTTTTAAATAAAGACTCTGTGATCATTATAGCAACTCGATGAGATGTAGAATAATCTAGGAGACAAACTTCTGAGCATGGAAGGTGTTTCCAGAGAGGATTTAACTGAGGTGGAAGGACTTACCCTGAGTGTGAGCAGTACTATGGTCTGGAATCTAGGACTAAATAATAAAGAGAAAGAAAAATGAAACCCCAGCATTCATTTCTCTGCCTCTTGACTGCAGACGCAGTAGAATGCACCCAGCTTCCTCATGTGCCTGCTGCCACAGCTAGAACTGCCCTCCCTTCATGGACTGCATTCCCAAACTGTAAGAAAAAATAGACTCTTCCTTACCTAAGTCGATTGTGCCAGGTATTTTGTCACAACAATGAGAAAAATAACTAATACAGAATCTTGTTATGTGGCCCAGGCCGCAACTCACTGTCTTTCTGCCTTAGCCTCCCTTAGGCAGCATCACAAGTGTATAGCTATCATTTTATAGGCCATACATAGGTAAGCTTCCAGAAAGAGGTAAATCATGTGTGTGTGTGTCTGTGTGTCTGTGTGTGTGTGTCTGTGTCTGTGTCTGTGTGTTGCTGGAGATTGGTGTGTGTCTTTGTCTGTGTGTGTTGCTGGAGATTGAACCTGGAGCTTCATATAGGCTAGGGGAGCGCTTTGTACACTATATTGTATCTTGCCGGTAGAATGTTAACAATGCTATATCCTCTTCCTTTAGACCTTCTCCAGAATATGAATCTACCTCTTCACTTTCGTGAAGCACACTTGTGCTGTCTTTCATTTCTCAATGTAGAACTGCAGTGATCAAGAAAGGTGTTGAGGGGCAGGGGAGATGACTCAGTTGGTAAAGTGTGTGTTGTGCAAATATGAGGACCTGAGTTTGGATCCTGAGCACCCACATAAAAAGACAGGTGCGGCAGTGCACATCTGCAATCCTGGTGCTGGAGAGGCACAGACTGGCAGATCCCTGAAGCTCACTGGCCAATCAGCCTATCCATATTGCCAGGTTCCAGATTCTTAGAGATATCCTGTCTCAAAAACTAGGTAGAGAGCAATTGAGGAAGACATCTGACATTGATATCTGGCCTCCACACACACGTACATACATATACATCACACACACATTCACAGCCACAAACCTAAAAAGAAAAATAAGGGTCTTAGAGTCAGGCTATATTCCTAGTCGCTGAGAGGCTGAAGCAGGTGATTTCAAAGTAAAGGCCTACCTGGGCAACTTAGCTGGGTGTTGTCTCAAAATAAGAAAAGTTAAAAATAAATAAAAAGACTGGAGATATATCTCAGGGGTAGATCATTTGCCTATCATGTGCAAAACCCCAAAATCTATCCTTAGCACTCTAAAGGTATCCTGTGGATTTGTTTTTGAAGGACTAGACATGAAGCACATCCTTTATTCTCACTACAAGGCATGAGGTAGACAGATCCAAGGATTATTCAACTGAGAAAGCAGAAGCAATTCACCTTCACATGACTCCAAAGAATATGAAGATAGCTTGCTTTCACCTTTCTCTTTATACCTCATTGCATTACTAAAGTTCTGACAGTTCAAGAGACAGTTTAGCTAAACGCAAGCCTTCCAAGAACATTGAAACTACATACTTGCAGTGTTTCCAAAAGTATATCAAATTACAATAAGTACTGAAGAGGCCTGGAGAGATGGCTCCGTGGTTAAGAAAACCAACTGCTCTTGCAGAGGATCAGGGTTCAGATCCCAGCACCCACATGGCAAACTAACAACCATCCATAACTCCAGTTCCAGAGGATCCGAAACCCTCTTCTGGCCTAGCAGGTACTGCATGACACAGGTACACCTACCTACATGCAGGCAAAACACTCATACACATAGAACAAGAATAAAATATTTTAAAAATTAAAACAAAAAATAAACTATTAAAAATATTTGATCTCAAACACATCTATAATGATAGCATACAGGCACAATAATGATTATATCTGTTCACTAATAGCTGTTATATGAAATAAATGGTAGAGCACTAGCTGCTCTAGAGACTATCAAAAACAGAACTAGTCTGAATTTTCCTATTTGGCCTTATTGTCACTGCATTTGCAGTGTCTTCCTGGCTTTGCAAACTTTTGACAAGCTTTCTTTAAACTTCGTTACTCACATTGCACTTATAATTGTGGAGAAAAAGCAGAATCTTCTTTTCTCTCCAACTGATGTTTTGTTTCTCAAAACTGCCATCTGCTGGGGTATAAACATGTGTCCTTAGATATGCTGAGAAGTTCAGAAGCCAAGAATAGTCAAGAAAATTCTGTGCTGAAGAATAGTATATGTAAAGAAATATACAAATGTCTTCCACCTACATCTAGGTAAACGTACACAAAGGAAACAGACTCAAGAAGTCAGCACTCAGATCAAGGAACAGAACATAACCAGCACCCCCACAACAACCTTCACAAGCCAACATCATATTTCTATCTCTGGAATTAAGATCATTGATATAAGTCAATCAAAATGGGACTTGACTCATTCCAGGTCAAAATGTTAACCAAAATGTTTGGGCAAAGAAGTATTTCAGATTTGAAATTTTTCTATTTTTAGTGTTTGCATACATATAAAATCAAATATCTTAGAGTTGAGTCATAAATCTAAATACAAAATTTATTATATTTTATAAACACCTCATACCATAGCCTGAAGATAATGGAATCTGATATTTAAATGGGCCTTAAGTTTGACTACAACCTGTTGCATAAGATCAAATATGGATTTTTCCAGTTTGGGCATGATACCAGCATTCAAAAAAGTTTGAAATAATTTCACAGTTCATACTTTTGTATATAGGGTGCTTAGTATTTTGACCTTTCGTGACCTATTTGTTATATAAAATGCCCAACCTTGGGGACTTTTCCTTAGAAGAACTGCCCTTAGAAGAACATGTATATGCATGTGGAACAGAATGGCCTCAGTATCTGGGAGTAGAGGGTCCCAGATCTATATTGAATCCACACTGGTTCTGCACAAGATATAATGCCTACCTGTTCTCATCAGTTACTGGCACCTGAATCACTTAGTGCACAGCAGAGCAGAACCTGTCCCTGTTCTAAGGCCGCATCAGTCTATCAGCTCTGAATGATTCTATCAGTCCTTCCAAGTACGTAATTATGACCTTGGTCTATATTCTTCTAAGATACCCCCTTCTTTCTTCCCTGTATCTCTCTGCAGGATCTTTAACCATGTTCCCAATTATTTCTTCTTTTTAGAGGCATGTGGCAACTTCTGAGTGTCATAATGCCATACAGACACTGAGTACAACTGAGATACCCAGTGTCAATCTCTCCTTGTGTCTTCATCACTGTCAAGTGCTCTTCTCTTAGGTTCCCAAGTCGGAGATATGGTGAAGGTAGTGTCAGACACAAGACCTGTCCTCTGTCTTGTGTCAGGCTTTGACTTCTGCAGGAGCACCTCTGCCCCAGTATATTTTGGCTACTCTATATCAAGCTACATGAAGTCAAGAAAAGCTACCACACTGGGTAGCTTTTTCGTCATATAACAACTTCCCACCGACATCTGTGGAGAACTCTTACAAAACTAAAAATGAATCTCCCATTTGACCCGGTTATACCACTCCTTGGCATATACCCAAAGGACTCATCCTATTGCAGAGATACTTGTACATCCATGTTTGTTGCTGCTCTTTTCACCATAGCTAAGAGATGGAGCAACCTAAGTGTCCCTCAACTGATGAGGGGATAATTAAAATTTGGTACATTTATTCAATGGAATTCTGCTCAGAGATAAACAAAGATGAAGTCATGACATTTGCAGGCAAATGGATGGAACTAGAAACAGTCATGGTAAGTGAAATAATACAGACTCAGAAAAACAAATGAAGGATGTTCTCCCTCATTTGCAGATTCTAGCATCAAACCCCTATATATGAGTATATATGCTGATGTAACTGCAGGAGCCAGGAAAATTTGAAGGAATCAGGGAGGTAAAGGTTGAGAGAGAAGAATAGTAGGATACAGGTGTTACTAAGATAGAAATAGATAAAAATGGGTATTTAAATGGGAGAGTGAGGGAGGGTTATATAAGGAATTGTGGGGATAAAGGGAAAGAAGGAACTCAAACAAGTTGGGGCCTTAGGAGACTGGTGTTATCAAGGGAGAAAGGGGGACACTTTATTAAATGGGGAAAATGTGGAAGGAGGGTTAGTGAGAGAGAGAGAGAGAGAGAGAGAGAGAGAGAGAGAGAAACAGTGTCTAGCTAGTGTAAAACACCGGAGAGAATCATTAGTTTAACAACCTAATGACAAGTTCCACATACAGTATCTGTGTATAAGTTCATGCACATAGCTGAAAGCTACATAACAAGAAATAATACCAGAAAGGAGAAACCTTCTTTTGAGCTGTTGGCCAGGATGGTCCAAAAGACTAATAAAATTACGCAGGCTATTGCCACAGCCCTTGATTGCCTCCCAGAACTTGAAGACCAGGCATACTTCGGAGACCAGATTTGGAGCAATGGAGCTGGAACTGACCTGGAAGCCACTTCCCCTGAAGGCGAGCTCTCATGTCTCTGAAGAGCATTATGCAAGCTGCTAAGGGAGAACATCAAATCCATGGCCCAGCACCAGCTTCATGTGCAAATAACCACATCGATGACTGGCACAGCATACAACACTGGTGCAGTAGTGTCACTTTTATCTTGGGGCCAGTCAACAGCTTTCTAATTGGTCTTACAGCCCACTCAATGGGAAGAAACTCATATGTGTTACTGTAATCATAGCCAAATACACATGACCAAAAAGGTCATATAGATCTTAGAGAAATTTCCAAGGTTGTCACATCCCTAGGCTAATGTAACTTCTTACTAAGTGCAAAATATGTATCCTTATATATACAGTCTAGTATCCCAGTCACCACTCATCCAAGAAGCCTCAGACCAAGACTATTACAGAGTACAACTGGTCACACACAGATATTGTCTGTGAACTGCCCATGCCTAAGCAGCACATCCACAATGCAACCTCTATACCCAAGGCTCACACAACATGGAACATGGTAAGGAGGACACTAATGAATCTCTCAACTCTCATTAATGAAGCTTTCTCATGCAACAGAGGGTGAGGAACACAAAAGGTCACAAATGGCTAAATCATGGAGATTCCACTTGCAATCTGCGGAGTGTGGTCCCTGGATAGGACTCATATTAAGTCTCATTCACTGAGGGTTCGGGGGCCATTGCCAAACAGGGAGTGGAAAGATTGTAAGAGCCAGTGAGAAGGTGGGTGACTATATAGAAATAGAATCCTACAGGTTCCTGGGACCCTGCTCATATGAACCTACAGCAATAGTCTTGGCATGCTCAAGACCCATGCAAACTCAAACAGACAAAAACCCAGTACGGATCTGTGGAAATGGGCAGCCCACCCCAATCTTAGATGAAGAACTGATTACTGTTGTGCGAGGAAGAGCTAATCTTCTAAAAGTGAGTCACTCTGCATAGGCTGACTAAAACCTCAGTAAATGAACTTTCCCTGAGGAATATCTGGGGACACTAATTTGACACATAGACCTTAACAAGATGACAGAAGTACAGATTCCAGCTAGGGGGCTCAGGGGGTCGCCAGTGGTGAAGGAGATACAAAGACGGTTAAGACTGATTGAGATGTTCTGTATGAAACACACAAAGATTCTCTTTAAAAATGCACCAGTTGAAATTTTCAAAGTACTAATAAAAAAACGAGGAAGAACAAAAACAATGTAATCCAAATTTGAATGCTTCCAAATGACTTGCTAACTGTCCTGTTTGAAAAACCGTCACATGGGTGCAGATGGGTCTGTACCAGTTAATAATGTTGAATGATGTTTGCTTATTAAGGCAGGATTTCCCACTAGATAACAATAAAGATCTGGAATATTTGGGAGCATCAGCTTGGGCCCCAGCAGCTTGGCAACATACTAGGATCTACGATCAGTGGAGAGATCAAATAGCAAAGGAGACTGATGAGTTCTAGATAGGTGAAAGCTGAGATTGTATTTTTTTTAAGTTTCCCTTCTGTGCATTGGAACTTCATGTTATTTTCAAGAATTAGCAATGTCTTATTCACAGCCTTTTGGAAATATGCATAAAGGAGTCTTTTTATAGTTCTTAGCAAATATAACAGAGAGAATAATACAGTGTGGATAGAGGTCACAGACCAGCAGGAGAGATGTTACAGTAGTACTGAAGACCCATTAAGGGAAAGCTGTTGCCTCTAGCCAAAAGAATGAAATCTTTTCTGGGTAGAGATATGTCCTCCCCTAAAGTTAATCCACTTGGGCTACCTAATCACCTGGCCAAGGTATCACTCCTCAGGAAGGTGAGTTCACCTTAAACCACACTAAACAGAGAGGAATAAGCAGTCCTTCAGTGAGATAATATACCTTTATTTCCCAGAGGTCCCACCTGCCTAGTGCAGTAGCTTACAAAGCCATAGGTCTGCAGCTTTCTAAGCCTCCCCACTTTAATGAATTACTCAGAAAACACAGCTTTTCTTCTTTCTCTTTTCCAAGCATGCTTTCCCTAATATTTTGGGTTTCACTCTTTCTCTAAAGCTCCCTTCCCTACCATGGTGTTTATCTGCCATGTGGATGACCTCTACACCTAACTCTTAAGCTCACATCTATGAATTATAATAATCTTCTCTCCCAAACTTAGGCCCTGTGGTCAGTGAATTTTATTCTTTGAATTCACAAAACAAGAACCCAAGAGACACTGGTTTAGGGTAGCTTTGGTGGCCACCGAATTTTCTAGAACACTAGCTCCCCAAGAAAGGTTCCATTGTTCTCACAGACACAAGTATTGCTTTATTGGAAGGAGGAGAAGTGTAGACAGAAAGTGGTTATGAGACACACCAGGGCTGTGCACCTTTCCCAGGGCACTGGGCAGGTGTACAGCATTGTTCAAGGCATTGTTAAGTGGTTATTAATGATAAATCCTTTGATAATATAAGCACCCCTTCAAATGTTCTATTTCCTATAAATAATGGTGCTGGAAATGGGGCAACTGGACCCTAGTTAGTAGCTGTTGGACCCCTTGCTACCTAGGCAGCTTTGAGCTAAAGGACTGTGACCCTAACAGCCAGTCAGACTACTTGTAGGCCAGAACCAATCATCTTGAACAACCCTCAGACATTCTGCAACAACCTGCAAAAGACTAGAGCTGATTTCCCGGCCTCCTAAAGGCACAGACCAAGCCAGTACCGAAATCTGCAGTAGAATTTTAACAAGCACAAGCTCAATGAAACATTTCCATTTTGGTCAGAAGACGAGCATTTCCCGTGGTGGAGAGACCACTAATACTGGTAGCAAGGTCATGATTAGTCCAAAACACAGGCCTTAATGACTGCGATTGGTGCTGACAAACAAGGATGTAATCGGCCCAAACAGTAGGCATGAGTGGTCCAAGCAAATAGCAGTGATTTTTCAAAGCACCTCAGACTATACAAACAGGCTGCTTAGTCTCATTCGGAAAGCTGGCTGGGAGAAGCTCTTCTGGGCTGCCTCTCCTAATGTTGCAACATCAGGACCAAAAATAATTATCTCCAGTGGTCTTGAATTGCCCCCTTCAAGCATACAGACTGAGCACTAACACAAAAAGCAGCACGGACAACAGGACAGGGGCAACAGCGATGCGGGACAGTGAGTAGACTTCAGCAGACACAGCCTGACAGCTGAGCAGGGGCCCAGCCTGCTCTCAGACTATAGCCTATGGACAGTGGAAGCTTAACACTGGGCTCCTGAACAGCCACATGTGTTTCTGACCCCTGGTTTATAATTCTCAAAGTATGCACCTCTTATGGCCTTGGAGACAGTTCCAGATGAAGGTACTTCCCTGGTTTTGATAGCAGGTCCAGGGCTTCTCAACAGCTCCATTTGTGACCAGCACCTCATTCCTGAGTCCTGGGCTGAGCATCCCAAAGCAAGGCCCTGGCAATGGCTATTTGACTGCTAGAGAAGAGATGAGACTGAGACGTTGACTCTCGTGGGAATAAAGCAGAGCTGACAAGAGAACAGAGTTAGAAAAAGCCTCAAGGAGCCATAGAAGAAAGCATGTAGGCTAGAATCCCCAGAAGAATCCAGAGAACTGCAGGCTGAGAGCTGTAACACTGGCAGCTACCAAGAACCAAGGGTTCAGATACCTGAAGCCTTCACGGAGACTGTCATATTGGAGGGTGCCACTTGCTGCTGCCATCCCTACTATCAAACATCAAGGGAGATGTAAGCTGCTAGAGATTGGCATTTAAAAAGTTTCTACCCATGATTTCTACCAATGTAGAACAAAAGACCCCAGCTGACTGTTGACAGTAATAGTGGAACATTCCCTAATTCATCAACTTCCAGAGGGCTCAGATTATATATTATTGGACAGCAAAAAGAAGTTGCCTCTCATTCTGGAAATGGAATAAATTTTGTTTATTAATAATTTTTAAGGCAAGGTCCTATTATATATAACTCAGGCTGACCTTGAACTCACAACCTTCCTGCCTTCGTCTCCCACCACATACAACTTTTGGTAACTCTAACCTATGCCAGTCTATTAGCCAAAAATAAACAGTAATCCATAGTTTCTAAAATGAAATATTATCTTTCTTACATGTTAGTTAAAATACAATTAAATAATATCAAACTATGAAATATATACAATTTTTTTTTCCATTCTGCTCTTAGGCCATAACTCTGCTCACCCATCATCCAGTGTGAAAAACTTAGTGAGGTGCATAGTTCATGGCTAGCCACAAGATGTCAGCCTAAGCTTAATCATTTCTGAGTTTTCTCGTCTCTAGAACAGCTATTTTTTGTTTTTAATTTTTATTTTATTCATATTTTTTTTAATCAAGAATTCTAAAGACCTCAAGACCCTTGGGATCAGATCCAGAGCCCACAGAAACTGCTCACTCTGCAGGAGCTTCAAGGCTGAGGGTAGGTATCCTCAGTGGGTAATCAAGACAAACTGGCTCCTCTGTCCTATGTCATCCACTGCAGGAAACTCTGCATTCCAAATGTGGTTTGTAAACAGCCCCACCATCCACCTTGCTCTCTTCTGCCCTCCTGCCTCCTCCACCCTCTTTCGCCAGGCTCCAGGCAGATGAGCAAGATCTGTATCTTACTAGATATCCACCTGGGAAGGAGCTTCTGACTTCCCTTTTAGCTCTCCCTATCATAGGCAGTCCTTTCAGAGACCCATTAGTCAGCATTAGAAATGAGAAAGTGTGGTATGATGAGCAATTGCTTTACCAAGCCCATACACATCCTATAAACATCTGCTTCTCAATGTTCCTTTATAGCCTGGGAATGGGTGCCTGGGTGACTGTCTGAAGGAGCAGGGATGGTATGTACCTCCTCTTCAGAGTCCCGGGGCAAGGCCTACACCCTGCAGTTTTCAGACCTGTTTAGCAAGTGTACACTTAACTCTGACTTTAGGTTTCCTTTGCCAGTACAAGGGGTAAAGTAATGATCCTCTTTCATTAAAAGTTTTACATTAATATCAGCTGTTAAAGAGAATTTGATTTGTGAACTATGTGCAGTCAAAAGTGTAAAACTCCAACATGTTTTGAATACTTTATTTCACAAGACAATGAAGCAACATCCTTTTTATTTGATAAAATGAGAAAAGACTTGTAAGATTCTTTTGGTTCAGGAGGAGTAGCAGAAATCAGAGACGGGAACTGACAGAACCAGTTTATTGGGGCACAGAACTGACTCCCAGTCGGGAAGGGAGACCATCAGGGACTAGTTTTCTCTGGGAGTGGAGAAAGCACTAGCCTCTCCTTAGCTGCTCAGTAGGGATTTTTATAGGGAAAAGGTACCCCCTTGGCATCTCTTTGATGTTTAAGATAAACTTTTAGGCAGGAAGGAATCCTCCCATCTTACAGCCGCTTGTGAATTTGAGTCCAGAGTCTTATCTGTTAAGGAAGCCCAGTGTCCCCTTCTTGTAACTGTAAATTTTGGGTCTAGAATCTTATTTAATTCCTTTTAGCAGCTATGTGCAGGGCCTGGATTTCTGGGTAGAAGTTGCAAAAAGTCGGTCTCTTCTCATGCATGTTTGTAAATTCTGACTCCAGGTTTCTTTCCGACTTCCTGAGTTTTGAAACTGTTGGGGGGTTTTCAGTCAGGTCTTACAAGACTGAGCTCAGAAGGGCTTCAATAATTTGGTCATACAAGAACTTGCTTATAATTGGTAAATAAAACAGAGTTATGTCTGAATAAAGAGGCCTTTATTTGCCCTTTCCAAATAGCTGGTTTTAAATAATCTCTGAAAATCTGTATGAACAAAATGAACTTGGGAAAATATAAATCTGCTCAGCCAGGAGGCTTCTGTGGGCCATCATCTGGGCTAGCTCAACCACCTGGCACCCCCATGTGTCTATGGTCTGATGACTAGATCTGTAGAATCAGAAGTAAAAATAGAGACAGCTACAAGTAGAGACGGAGACAGGGAGTGTGCATTACAGAAGTGAGCTGCTCGTCTCAGTTTTGACTGAATCAGTAATCAAAGTTCAAGACAAATGATCGCCTTACCATCTGACCTTTTGGGATGAATGTGACTTTTTAAGGGAAGACAAAAAATAACTATTGCAAGTACTATTAAAGTGTCCTTTCCCATTGTATAAACAGCCCCACTTAAGAGTATATGAAGATTCCAAGGTTCTCCACCCTACTGAGTTTGATACACCTTTTTTATACCAAATATTGTATGATACCGCTTAAAACCTTGAAATGAAATTCATCTTATAACATACCTAAAGTACACAATATTTAATATGAACACATCTAGAGTATATTGCCTGTTATGTAGGAAACTGTTTTCCACACACGTTTTTATTGTATTTCTGTACCTCTTCCATCTATCTTTAGCTGACACTGCCATGTTCCCATGTCTTTGTCCCTATGATTCTTCTCCACTTTCTACAAACCAAACGTTCTTACTCTGCTTTATTCCCTTCCCACACTAATAGATATATTAGGTATTCACAAGACTCGGTGCCCTTTTACTTAGTAAAATGATTCTGGCTTAAGGAGTGATTGTCTTTCTTCTGACTTAACTACTATTGTATTTTCAAAGTGTTTCTATCACTTGTTAGCAATTGTTTTTCAAGATAGTAGTCTACTCTCAGGAGCATGTTGGGGTTCAAGTCAGGTACCTTGAACACAAGTCTGGTGGAGGAAAATGACACATTAATCCTACTACAACCTAGTCCCTTTGAACACTTCCACTCAAAAAAGTAAAGATAATTTAAATAAAAACTTAGAATTCAGCCAACAACCTAACTCCATATGTACAAGTTCCCATGCAAAACAAGTGAACAAAACCATGAAAAACTAAGGCAAGATGATGCCTCCAGAACGTATCATTCCCATAGCAACATCTCCTAATACTGATGAATTAGATTAAATTCCAGAAAAAAATCCATTTTAAGGTGATTATAAATATCATTCAAGAAAACTGACATGAATAGACTCATGAATTTGGAAAAAAACACAGACAGCTGAGGGAAATAAGGAAGTCAATATAGGGTATAAAAATGTGTTAAAAAATAGAAATGCTGGTGAAAATGAAAAACTCAGTGTCAAAAGCTCAGTGTAAAATTTCACCACTGAAATGGAGGACAGACATTAAGGATCGAAGACAGGAACTGAAATTTGTCTTCAGGACAAATATTTGAATTCTGAGCAAAGAAGAATTTCATCCCAAAAGAATGCAAAATATTCAACAATTGGTATTGGGAAAACTGGATATCCACAAGTCGAAGAATAAAACTAAATCCTGATCTCTCACTCTACACAAAAATCAGCTCCGGGGCTGGTGAGATGACTCAGTAGGTAAAGATTCTTGTTATCAAGCCTCACGACCTGAGTTTGATCCCTGGGACCCACAGAATAGAAGGAGATGAACAACACCTGCAAGTCATTCTCTGACCTCCACACATGTGCTGTAACACATACATACTTATACATGATAAATACATGAATAAATAAGTAAATAAATGTGACACACTTATAATGTTAAAATTACATTTATTTATCATGTATAAGAATCAACTCAAAATGGATCAAAGATCTTAATGTAAAACCTGAAACTCTGAAAGTGTTAGAGGATAAAGAGGGAAACAGAAGCTATAGCTAGAGACAAAGATTTTCTCAGTAGGACTCCAGGCACTGGGGGAGGAAGGTCAAAAGTTGAAAATGGGACCCTGTGAAACTGAGAACCTAAGGAAAAGAATCAAGTGAGGAGATAGCTTTCCAGAATGGAATAAATTTTTTGCTAGCTATAAAGTGACAGAAGATTAATATCTAGAGCATACAATAACTCAATATCTAAACAGCAAGAAATTAAACAGCCCAGCCAATAAATGAGAGATCCGGTGTCCTAGTTACTTTCTGTTGCTCCGATAAAAACACTGACCAGCTAGACATAGTGGCTCATGCCTTTAATCCTAACACTCAGGAGACAGAGGCAGGCAGATCTCAGTACACCATCAATGGTCTCTTCTGGCATCTCAGTGCCAAGCCTCAGCTGTTCTCCATGACCCTTTTATACCTTCAGGACCAGTGCTATGTAGAAGACTCCTATACTTTAACAAATCATGTTTCCAGTTTAATAGAGCCTTGGACACCCTCTGTGTGTTGGTCCTGAAGAAATATTTCCCAGAAGATGTCATTCAGTGATGCTGGTCTCTTGTTTCTCGCAGCTGATTTTTCAGCCCCAGCTAACCAGGTTCAATTATCCCAGTAACACACAAAACATTTCATTCACAAAAATTCTTAATCAAAGTGTATTTCACACAAACATCCCTGATAGAGTCTTTGCTTCATAAGTCAGGTCTCTATCATCTCTATCCCTTTCATAATTATCTTTCAAGTGCCTACAGAACAGCTTATTGAGTGCCAAGCACTTTTCCACTACCAGCTGGAAAAATCTCCACAGCCTTCTCAGATACATCTGGTCAGGTCCACCACAACAATATCCCACTCTCTGGTATCAACTTCTGTCTTACTTACCTTCCATTACTGTGATTAAGACATGTTAACCAAGACCCACTTGGGAGGAAAAGCTTTCTTTGGCTTAAAGCACACAGTCCATCATCAAGGGAAGCCAAGACGGGAACTCAGGGCAGGAACCTGGAGCACAGACTATGGAGGTACACTTCTTACTGGCTTGCTCCCCTGGCCCATGCTCACCCTGCTTTCTTATGCAATACAAGACCACCTGTCCAGGTGTACACCTGTAGGTGTACAGAGGGCTGGACCCTCTCACATCACTCAAGAAAATACCCCACAGTCATGGCCACAGGCCAATCCAGTGGAGAGAATTCCTCAGTTGAGGTTCCCTAGATCCAGGTGTGTCAAGTTAACAATGGAAATATCCAGCACATTTTCGGTTTTTTTAATCTTTATTTTAAGTGTATGAGTGTATTGCCTGCATATATGTCAGTGTACCCATGCCATGCAATGCCCACAGAGGTAAGAAGAGGGCATTGTATTCCCCAGGAACTGGAGTTAGGAATGATTGTTAGCCATCATGTGGGTGCTGGGAATCAAACCTGCAAGACCAACCAGTGCTCTTAAACACTGAGCCATCTAGCCCCCATGTCTAGCACACTCTTTAGTAAAGAGAACAACAAATCCATCTTGATGACAGAAAAAAGAAAAAACCACATTATCATTACATTACATTACAAGAGGAAGAGAAAAACACACTACAAAATGATGAAATACATAGTTTTAAATAACCACTGAATAATAATGATCTCAATTCCTCCAACCAAAAGACACAGACTAGTTACTTGGATGTTACTCAGAAATCATCTATTTGCTGCCTCTAATAAATGCGCCTCACCACAAAAGACAGAAACTACACTAGGATGAAAGGATGGGAAAGGTGTTCCAAGCACATGGATCTAACAAATAAGCAGATGTGTCTGCTCTAATATCTGAAAAAGTAGACTTCAGACCAAAACAAGTGAGGAAAGACAAAAATGGTATCTTACTAGTCAAAAGGATCCATCAAGATGACATTATGATTTTAAACATCTATCTAAACACAGATGCATCCAATATCATAAAACAAATATTTCTTCATACTAAGTCAGGTTGACCACAGCAAAACTGTAGATGGAGACCAAAAAATAAAATAAAATAAAAAGAAACATAAGGACTCAATGGCATCATAGATGAATGTTATAAATATCTACAGAACATTTCATCCAAACACTGAAGAATATATATTCTTCTCAGTAGTCCATGGAATCTTCTCCGAAATATCCATATATTAGAACACAAAACAAGCCTTGACAAATACAGGAAAATTTGAATGATTCCTTGTACACTATCTGATCATGATGGGTCAACAGTAAGAGAACCTTGGGAACAGGCACAGACTTTTAGAGATTAAAGAGCACAGTATTGATTAATGAGTCATTGAAGAAACCAAGAAGGAAATAAAATATCTCAAGGACTGAATGAAAGCACAACATAATAAACTTAAGAGATACAATGAAAGTAGTTGTAAGAAGGAAGTTTGTAGCTCTAAATGCCCATATTAAGAAATCAGAAAAATGACAAATAACAATGATACACCTTAGGTCCTTGGAAAAAGAACAAGTCAAACTACAATCATTAGATGGAAAGAAATCTTTAAGATCAAGGCAAAACTCAATGAAATGGAAATGAAAATAAAAAGAATCAATTTAAGCAGAGTTCCTTGAAAGGATAAACAAAATAAACCCTGACGTGACTAACAAGAGAGAGAGAAGACCGTAATTAATACAATTAGAGGTGAAAGGGAAACTACTACAATCAGTATATGAAAGAAGATACTCCATGAAATTTGAAGATCTAAAAAGGAAAAGGGATAAATTTCTAGTTGCATATGAATGACTTACCAAAATGAGATAAACAATTTAAACAGTAAGAATCTCCCAGCCAATCAGATACGTGTCTTTTATTCCAGGAATCAGGAAACAGGCCAATCAGATCTCTGTAAGTATGAAGCCAGTCAGGTCTACATAGTTATTTCCCAGTCAGTGAGGGCTACATATTGCAACCCTATTCCAAATAAATTAATCCCCATTAAAAAAATGTCGAAGCCCAAGTAAATTTGGTGACTTTTACCAGCTTTTCAAAGAACAAAGACTACTGTTTCTCAAAATTATTCCATAAAATGAAAAACTAAGGACCATTACCAACTCCTTATGAATATAGTATTACCCTGATACCAAAAGCAGATAAATATGCAAAAAAAATTTTTCAGACTAATTTACCTGATTAATTTTCAATAAAATACTTGCAAACCAAATTCAGGATCACATCAGAAATCATCATGATTAAGGTGGGTTTATTCCAGAGCTCCAGGGATGGTTAAATATATGCAAATCAATAAATGTTATAAGTGATATAAATAGGTTCAAGGACAGAAATTACACGCTGTCTCAATAGACACAAGAATGACTTGACAAAATGCAACATCCCTTCATATTAAATATTTTAAATAAATTCAGAACAAAAGAAACATCTAAAAATAGCCTATAAATAATAAACCTACTGCTAACATTACATTAAATGAGTGTAAAAATGCAAAACATTTATATGAGGATCAGTAACAAGACAGCGGTGTCCATTAGGTCCATTTTGTTCAATATGGTGCTTGAGTACATACTTAGAGCAATAAGAAAGAATCAAATAGAAAGGATACACGTAGGAAAGGAAGAAGTCCAGTATCTATGTTTGCATATGATACTATCCTGCACATAAGAGACCCTAAAAACTATCAACAAAGTAGCAGGATACAAACACATAAAAATTTTTATTCTTCCTATAAACCAATGACAAATATAGAAAAAAGAAGTCAGAGAAACAATTCTATTTACAACAGCTATGAAAAATACATTTCTGGGAATAAACCTAAGAAAATGAGAGACTACTACAGAAAAACATTTTATGTCACAGAAGAAATCAACAATTATGTTAGAAGGTAGAAAGACTCTTGCTCATGGATCAGAAGGATTAATATCGTGAAAATGGCCATCCTACCAAAAGCAATGTATAAATTCACTGCAGTAACAAACTTCCAAGGCCATTCTTCACAAAGAATAGAAAAAAGAATATTAAAATTTACATGGATTCACAGAACAAATATATGCAAAGTAATCCTGAACTAGAGAAATACTGTAGGAAGTACCACCACACCTAATTTTCAAATTATAACAGAGACATAGCAATAAAAATATTATGGTACTGGCCTAAAACAGACACATAGATTAATGGAACAAAATTAAAAACCCAAATACAAGTCACACAACTACTGTTACCTGGTTTTTCACAAAGATGCCAAGAACACACAATGGAGAAAAGACAAGATTTTAAATGAATGGTGCTGGGAAAATAGAATATCTACACGTAGTAGACTGAAACTAGGTCATATCTCTCCCACTATACAAGACTCAACTCCAAATGGATCAAGCACCTCACCATAAAATATGATACTTTGAAGCTGCTAGAGGAAAAGGTAAAAAGTATGCTTCCATTTATAGGAACAGATAAAGACTTTCTGAATAAGAGTCTGGTAACAAATAAGAACAACAATTGACAAATGGGATCTCATGAAACTAAAACGTCTCTGTACAATGAAAGACGCCATCAATCAGGTGAAGAGGCAGTCCATATGAGAAATATTTTCCAGTTACACATCTGACAGTGTCTAGAATTTTCATGACAAATTATGAAAATATCTAAACATCAAGGACAAACTATCCAGCTAAATGGGCTGTGGTTATAATGAGCACATAGTTATCAAAAGAAGAAGTAGAAATGGCTAACATACACTTTTCAAACTATTCAACATCCAGCAATCTGGTGTCCTAGCAATCTGGAAGCAGAGGGAGGAAGATACCTGTGAGATCGAGACCAGCCTGTTCTACATAGTGAGTTCCAGGCTATCTGGGGATACCAGGAGACCCTGTCTCAAAAATACAAAAAACATTATTCAACATCCATAGCTATCAGGGAAATGATATTAAAAACTACTTAAAGATTCTACATCACCTCAGTCAGAATGGCCATCATAAAGAACACAAGTAATAAGTGCTGTCATGATGTGGAGAAAGGAACCCATATACATTAGTGTAAATTAATACAGCTTCACCTATGCCCAAATGAGTGGCCCTGGTTAAATCCAGTAAATCACAAAGCAAAACCAAAACAAAAAGGCAGGAAAGAAGGATGGGGACTTTGTGAGAAGGAGGGGATGAAGATGGGAGGAGAAGAGAAGCTGGAGAAATAAGTGTGATCTGAATAGTAGTCATTGACAAAGCAAGCAACTACAAGTGCCAGTATGGGGAGAAGGGAACATGTTTGTGGCTAGAGGGAATATAAACTGGTCCAGCCACTACATACGTCAGTGTGGAGGTTTCACAAAAATCTAAAACTAGATCTTACATATAACCCTGGAATACCACTCCTGGGTATTTACCTAACAAGATCCAAGTCAATATATCGTAGGATGCTTACACATAAATATTTATTACTGTCACTATTCATAGTAGCTAAGTGATGAAACCAACCCAGGTGCCCAACGGCAGAAAAGTGGATGGGGAAAATGTGATACATATATTACACTGAAATTTTTCCAGCCATAAGGAAAAAAAAGGTCATGCCATTTTCAGGAAAATGTTAAGCTGCTGTATTTTAACTTGCATCTTTTAACTGCTATCTTTAACAGTACATAACTGTTGACTGTCCTCTTTTTCTACATCTAAATCTCTGCTTTCTACATCCTCAATAGTCTCTTCCACTACTTCTCACACCTCTAACTCACAGTCTTTCCTTCTTTTCTCCTCATCCACATTGGAGTTAAGTATTAATGTACTTGCATCTGAGGGTACATAAGCTATACTTTATCCAACTAGTATCCTAGTACTGCTGTCTCTTAACCTTTTTTAGGACAAAAGTAAAGTACAAAACTGTCTTCTACCTCAAATCAGTTGCCAGGACTACTCGGTAAATCATTAGGAGAACTTGAATGCCTCCCCCTAAGAAACAGAATAAAATATTATTTCAAATAAAAACAACTCACAGGACATATGTAAAATAAAGCAAGCAAATAGAGTGGGGGAGGGGGAAATAAAAACTAGGAGACATATCCACCCTAAGATTTGTGCAAAATAAAACAAAGAAATACACAAACGATATGACACAACAATCCAATATGAAACTTCAACAAGCTCACAACACCCAATAATAGAAACCAAAGATAATGGTATAGCTGATGTATCAGAAAGAGTTCAGATCTGTTTATAAAGGGACAATGACCACATAAAGGACTCACAAGGGAAATTCATACAGGAACTAGACAAGAGAGTTAATGAAGCAGCTTGGAGGAGAAATTCAAAACCGTGAAGAAAGGTCCACCAAGGAAAATCAGAGTGAAAAATAATAAACGGAAATTCTGTTACTTCATTGAGCATAACAGTTTCTAGTTCCATGCATGTACCTGCAAATTTCATGACTGAATCTTTCTTTTACTGAAGAATAGAATGCCATTGTGTAAATGTATCACATTTTCATTTTCTACTCCTCGGAGGAGGGACATTGAGAAGAACAGACATGTTTTCTCCCTCATTTGTGCATCCTAGCACCAAATTTCTTGCATGCAAGTATGTGTCTTGGTGTAACTGCAGGAACCAGGAAAATGGAAAGCTACCAGGGAGGTAAAGGGAAAGAAGGAATCTGACAGAGAAAAATAGGAGACACGCGTTACTAAGGGAGAACTTAGTACATCTATGTACTAGATGTTAAAATGGGAGGGCGAGGGAGGGTTATGCAAGGAATTATGGGGATAAAGGGAAAAAAGGAGCTCAAATGAGAGAGAGAATGTCTAGCTAGTGTAAAAGGCCAGAGGGAACTGTATTCATCAAACAAACTAATGACAAATTCCACATACACTTCTCTACATAAAGTCTATGTGCATAGCTGAAAGCTGTAAAACAAGAAACAATGGAGAAAGGAGAAATCTTGTGAGTTGTTGGCCAGGGTGGTCCAAAAGACTAACAAAATTACACAGGCCATTGCCACAGCCCCTGATTGCCTCCCAGAACCTTATGGCTGAAGATAGGACATATTTTGGAGACTGGATTTGGAGCAACAGAGCTGGAACTGTCCTGGAAGCCATTTCCTGTGACGGCTCTGAAGAACACTATGAAAGCTGCTAAGGGAGAAATGACTCAACATCAGCTTCATGACCAAATTAACTACACCAATGACTGGCACAGCGGATTACACCCATGCAGTAGTAGCACTTTTATCTTGGGGGCAATCAACAGTTACCTAATTGGACTTAAAGCCCACTCAATATGTGATACTGTAATCATAGCCAAATACACATGGCTGAAGAGGTCATAGATCTTAAAGTGATCCCCAGGGCTGTCACATACCTGTTAAGTGCAAAATGTGTATCCTTATATTTGCTAAGTATGCCAGTCACCACACATCAAAAAAGCTTCTTTTGCACCAGACGGGGACTACTATAGAGTACCACAGCTGGTCACACACAGACATTACCTGTGAATTGCCAAAGCCTAAGTGTTACATACATAAAGCAAGCTCTAAACCTAAGGCTCAAGCTCCCTCATGCAACAGAGGGACAGAAACACAAAAGGTCACAAATCGCCAAAGAGTGGAGATTAGGAATCTGCATAGTGTGGGTCCCTGGACGGGACTCCTAGATTAAGCTTCACTCACCCAGGGATCAGGAACCATTGTGGAGGAGGCGGTGGAAGGATTGTTAAGACAAGGAGGAGATGCATGATCATAGGGAAATAGAATCCTACAAGCTTCTGAGACTGAGATATGAACCTACAGCAATGACATTGGCATGCTCAAGACCCATGCAAACTGACGCAGACAAAAATCCAGCATGGAACTGAGAAAGTGGGCAGCAGCTTCCAATCTTAGCTGAAGAAATATTGGCAGCTGAGTACTGTTGGCTGAAGAAGAGCTAAGCTTAAAGCAAAGGTCTCTAGATAGGCTGACTAGACCTCACTGGATGAACTTGAACTGAGGATTGTCTGGGAACCCTAACTTGACACAATAGACCTTAACACAAATGACATTGCGTATGAATTCCAGGGGGTTAGGGGGAGGTGCTGTGGAAGGTGCCAATGAGGAACAGGATATAAAAGTGATTACGATTGATTGAGATGTTCTGTATGAAATACACAAAAATTCAATTTATATATACTGCAAATTCTGGAACTGAATTGAACAATTAAAAAACACAGTGGAAGGCATCACTGGATAAGATCAAACAGATCAACAAATTTCAGGATGGAGTCCAATGCCAAAACAATGTAAATAACCTCTCTATGACATGTCATGATCAATACACAGCAAGGAAACAACTTCTGTAAGAGGAAAAATGAACCAAATACCAAGAGGAAAACTTCAGAATAATTGCCAATATCTCGTCAGCAACCCCCGAAGCCAGGAAAACATGGAATGATATATTTCAGAACCTGAAAAATCAATAACTGTCAACCAAGATTGTTATACCAAGAAAACATCTTTCAACCTTGCTGGAGAAATATAGCTATTTCAATACAAACACAAATGGGCACTGCAGAAAATTCTTATAGGAATATCATGCATAAATGAAGAAATCCCACAACAGCACAGAAGAAATATATTTCATGGGAAAAAAAAACAGACCAATAGAGGAGACCTGAGAAGGAATCAATGATATACAACACAACAAACTAGAAACCCCTAATATGAACACGGGAGGAAGAAAAGTGCTACCAATAATCCAACCAACTAGAACAAATGAAACCATACAAAATAACACATCCCTCTCAATAACAACCTCAATGCAAATGATCTCAACACCCCAAATTCAAAATGCAGAATGACTTGATTAAAAATCAAGATCCAACTGCCTGTAATCACCAAGAAGCAAATCTATTTGAAAAATAACATTCAAAACTGGGAATCAAAGAAGGAAATCAATCTAACAGGCCAATGGAAGTTGTAAACAAACTGGTATGCAATTCTTATATCTGCAAAAATATACTTCAACCCAACACTAATCAAAAGTAGAAAACTACATACTGAAAATGGAAACCATTTGTCAAGAAGATATAACAATTGTAGACATTTTTGAATTAAATTTTGTGGCTCACAATTTTTTAAAACAAATATTAAAAGGCTTAGAAGATCACATAGGCTCTGATTCTATAACCGTGTGACACTTCAGAAACCCAGTCTCATATTTACAGACGTCTTCCAAACTAAAAATAAGCAAAGAGATTCCAGGACTAAGTTATAGTTATACTATATATCAGCAGGATTTAACAAATATCTCTGGAACATTCCAAACAACAGATACATATTTTCTCTTTGTCACTTGGAAATTTTTCTAAAATCTAGTATATTATTGGCTGTTAAGCAAAAATTAACAAATATGTAAAAGATGAAATACTTTATTGTACTTTATCAGACCACATTTGTTGGGGGTCCCAGCACTCAGGGCCAGCCCGAGGGTGACAAAAGGATCTCCACCGTGGGGGAGGGGGTGAGTAGGCACAGAGTCAACACACAGACTCTGGGAGTTGAGCAGAAAGCCTGCAGAGGCGGTCTGCTGCAAACTCATTTATTCAAGAAAGAGCAGAGTGTCTTATAGTTCTTGTTAGCCAACAGCCTTATGGGGTGGGGTCCTGACTACAGCCAATTGCTGTAGTTTGTTCCCAGGTGGATTAGATTCTCTCCAGGTGCTCGGCAGAAACTGGCTTCACAACCAACCGATGTGGAGCACCATACCCACGAGAGCCATTCCTCCATTCCTCCTGGCAGGTGGCCTAGCTAGACCCACCCTGCATTATGCCCAACATATCCCCCTTTTTGTTTTTATTAACTGTTTTGATTTTTAGCCAAAAAGGAAACTGGCTACTATTCCTTAGGGTCTTTTTACCCTAATCTATCTAACCAAATTCTATCTCCTATTCTTACATCACCCTCTGAAGAGGTCACCCCAATTGCCAATAGGGAATTGGGACAATGACTGCTCTAGCTTCTTCAAAAGCTGGAAAGGGACCTAAATTGGAGTGGCAATGGAGTACCCTGTCAGTGAGTCTATCTAAAAGACCCTTAAATTGCATAACTATTAACTGTAGGGGGAAAAGAAAAGTCCTTAACTGGTGCCTGGGAAATGTAAAAAATAAAGGCAAGAATAGTCAGAGAGCTAGGAAACCAGAAAAGTCAAAACAAGGAAAATTCTCAAATGTAGGTTCCTCCTTGTTTCTCTTGGCTGCCAAAGCTGGTCGTGAGATTTCTGAAGTCAGAACTTGTCCTCAGGCACTTTGATAATTGTTCAAATAGTCAGAACCAATACAAGTTCCCTCCTAAATGGCTTCTAGACACAGAAAGAAAAGAAATTTAATGGTTAGGCCAGAACAACAGTGGGCTTGACTTTCTTAACAGGAGATATGCATTACTGTGTTGAAGATGGAATCTTTGGTTATACTTTCCTGTTAGATGTTTAAGATCATACAATTGACCCAAATAAACCAACTTATTTTTGCTTTGAAGGTCAGTTGAATATCTGTTCCTCAGGGGAGTCACATGGGCTTAGAAGAAGCCCCTGGCCTCTCTAGGCCTTTCTTTTACCAGTTCCACCTGTGTGAAAGTCAGGAAGCCTTGCTAGACCATAGCTTCAATTAGAAGCATTTAAGGAAACATTTTCCTCTGCTGACTCTGTTCTTTGCAGACTGGACACTGGTTTAAGTCCTTCTAGTTGGGTCTCCACAACTTCCCTGAACAGGAGGACAGGTGACTCATTACAATTATAGGACATTTTAAGAGACACCTTAGAATCCCCTGGTACTTACTTGACCTTAGAGGGTAAGAGACAAAAATTTGTACCTTTAAATCCCTCCGACCAAATTAATATGGGCCTCTAAATATGATTGTTAAATAACCAAGAAGGTTAGTTACACCAATCCAGCACCTTCAATCACCATATGCTATATAGCTAAATCATTCACTCCCTCCTCTGAGATGCAGTTATTGAACAATCCATGTTCAATATAATCCACTGAGACATGCAGTCAAAATTCTGGCAAAAACTGAACATTCCCAAACAAATCCCAACCAAACTGAAGTATACAATCACTAGCATAACCACTAACTGAGGAATTTTAGGCAGAGGTTGCTATCTATCTTCTCCAAGAACTGAGAATTGTACTAGTGACTTTTTGTTGGTGTAACCACAAGATGAATAATGTCTGTTGAAATTAGTTTATCCCTTAGTTGTTCTCAACAGCACAATGTCCTTACTCTGTGGCTGTTTTGTTCTGCAGGCAGCATCTAAAAAGACTCACAGGTATATGTCAAGTTCTAAGAGCACCACAGTTAGATCCAGGCAGGGGCAATTAACATTTGAAAGGTCTGAGCCTCTAGTCCTTTCAAAGTTTCACACCCCTGGAGCCTGGAGGGAGATCTCAGGCCCCGCTGAGGCTTGGTCCCTAGGCTGTAGCCCCACCCACAAGAGCAAGCTGGAGCAGTTTCAAATCAAAGATGGGAAAACCAGCCTTCCCCAGGCTGATTACCCGCCACGATGTCTCCTCTGGAAAGGCTTAGCTAATAGCTTCACCTCAGTTCCCGAAATCTAGAGGGGATTAAACCTTCATTTGATTCCAGCCGGAAGAACCAAAAACGGAGGGGCCGGCATGGGCTTCCGAACCCACGTGGCGGCATGTGCTTTCCTTTGGGGTATGGAAACAGAAAAGGGTAAATGGGTGGGGTCCTCCTCCGCTCTTGAGGACCGACAACAGCACACAAAACACTGGGGGCCTACCCACCGACAGTCAGACTGGGGGCGTCTCACCAATGCCAAGAGGGGCGGAGTCCCTGTTCCGGGCACCGGTATGTTGGGGGTCCCAGCACGCAGGGCCAGCCCGAGGGGGACTGAAGGATCTTCACCATAGGGATAGGGGAGGGGGCGAGTAGGTGCAGAATCAACACACAGACTCCAGGAGATAAGCACAAAGCCAGCAGTGGTGGTCTACTGCAAACTCATTTATTCAAGAAAGAGCAGAGAGTCTTATAGGTCTTGTTAGCCAATAGCCTTATGGGGTGGGGTCCTGACTACAGCCAATCGCAGTTTGTTCCCAGGTGGATCAGGTTCTTTCCAGGTGCTGGGCAGAAACTGGCTTCACACCCAACCGGTGTGGAGCACCACACCCACGAGAGCCATTCCTCCATTCCTCCTGGCAGGTGGCCTAGCTAGGCCCACCCTGCATTATGCCCAACACACGTTGAAATAAAGCTAGAAATCAACAAGGGAAACCTCAGAAACTACACAAATACTTACAGACTGAACAATATGCTTTTGAATAAGCAATGAGTTGTTGAAGAAATCGTGGAAGAAATTTTAAAATTCCAACAGTCAAATGAAAATGAGAGCAAAACCTGTAAAAACCTCTGGTACACAGTCAAGACAGTCTTAAGAGGAAATTACAGTACTATGTGATCATTTTTTAAAAATCAGAGGGATATCACCAGGAATGATGTCATACACCTTCATCCCCACACTCTGTAGGTAGACATAGGTGGATTTCTGTGAGATCAAGACCAGGTTATGATGGTCTTCATAGCAAGTTCCAGGCCAGCTGGGGCTACATAGTGAGACTCTGTCTCAAACATAAACAAAACCAAAACTAAAGAGATTTTAAAGAAATAATATAATTATTTACCTCAAAGTTCTAGAAAAACAAAAGGCCTCATGCAAATACAGCCTGCGGCAAGAAATATTAAAAATTAAGGCAGAGATTAATGAAATAGAAATTAAGACTAAGAGAATAACACATGTAATCAAAGAGGTTATTCTTTAAAAGATTAAAAAGATTAGCAAACTCTAGTTCAAATAAGTAAAAAGACACAAGATCCAGAAAAATTAAATTAGAGATGAAAAAGTTGTTAAAATAACTCCAATGAAAACCAGAAGATCATTAGGGAATACATTAAAAGCTTACATCCCAAATACTGGAAAATCGAGAAGAGAAAGATACATTTCTAAACTTAACTACTACAACTAAATCCAGTAGTTATAAACAATTTAAACAGATTGAAAGCAACCAATGTGATTAAGGCAGTAATCAAATGTTCCCCACAAAGAAAAGAGCAGGATCAGAGAATTTCACTACTGAATTCTACCAAACTTTTACCTCTCCATTTCTCCCCCTCTCTGCCACGGTTTGAATGAGAAATGTCTCCCATCGGCTTAGATATCTGAATATTTGGTTTCCAGTTGTTGTAACTGCTTGTGGTACTCCACCTTTGGGGAGTGTAACTCTCCTGGAGGGAATATAACACTGGGGCAGACTTTGAGAGTTTCTGGTTCCATACCATTTCCAGGTCACCATTTCTGCTTCCTGCATGAGGATGGAAATGTGATCTCTCAGCTCTCTGCTCTGGCCACCTGATCCCTCCACTATCATGGACTCTTCCTCTATAAGGACAAGCCAAAGTAAACTCTTCCTTCTATAGATTGCCTTGCTCAAAGTGTTCTATCACAGTAACTAATGAAGATGAAATCTACAGTTATCACTGTCTCCCCTGGTATCATAGAGAACACTGAAAGTCCATTGTATTGTAATGGACTAGAGATAGAGATGTTGTAATCCCCTAGAGAAACTCTAGGAGAGAGTCAGTTTTCTTTCTCTGTGAAACAGGCAAAGAATTGTCTGTCTGAGAAAGACAGAAGGCCAAAAACTTAAAGAAAGTGATAAAAACAGATTTATAGGAGCAAAGAAATAGCACTCTTTAGGGGAAGGGCTCCTGAGCCGGAAACTGGCATTGGGTTGGAGGTCTTATTTGGCCACTGGACCTTCTTTCTCCTGTCTTCCTTATTGGTCCTGTTTGTGTGCCCATGCCCCAAGTGGGCTCTTCTTTCCTACCGCTCTCTACCACAATGTCTCTTGGGAACAAAAAGATGGCATCTCGGGGGGGACATGCTCAGGTTCCTCCCTACCTGTGTCCCTTCTCACTGTCTCTCAGACCCCCCTCTCAGAGATTGGCACTAACTGCTGTCAGTGGGGTAGGGAGATCAAAACCAATTTGTCTGCTTCATGCTAGGTAGAGGCAGAATTCAGGAGAGTGTCAATCATGGAGGGAGGACTCCTGTGTCTACCTGGAGTCTATCCTATTAGCTGAGATAAAATTCCAGTGGGCAGGACATCTTGAGTTCCATATGCAAGACAATCTGTTTGATAATTTCATGCTCTGGGAAACAACCCTAGCCATGCAAATATGAAAGTAAGGGCCAAAATTCATTAACAGGCCAATAAGAGGTTTTCGTATAGCACCATTTCATACAGCAGTTAATTGGGGGTAATTTAGCTATCTTATCTTATCTTATATGGACTTAAGTCTAATGATGGGGAGTATAATCCTTTGGACTGTTAAAAAATGATTATTTTAGTCTTCAGTTATACTTCCTTTTAGGTATGTTAAGGTCATGCAGGTGGCCAAAATTAACCACTTTATTTTTTACTGCCAAGGGCCATTGAGGATCTGGTCCTCAGTAGTTACTTGGGATTCACAAGAGCCTCTGATTCATTTAGCCTTCCTTTAACAATTGTTCCATCTATATGAATACAAGTCAAAACCCTTCAGAATCTGAGGATTTAAAGTCCTCCGCTTCATTAAGGGCCTTCCTGGACATCTCCATGTCACGTGAGAGGATCCTACCTTAGTAGAGAATACATGCCCACCCTTACCCTACACCCTGACATATTGCCCTCTATCCTCTTGCCTGAAGGAACGAGTCCTGCATTTCTGCAGAACAGGCAATGACCTCACCTGAAAGAGATACCAGGCAAAACAATGCTGATGTCACACAGAGCCCACCAGTCATTGTCTCAAGACCTATAACCAGACTCAAGGTTAAATAGGCCTCTAGAGGTGATATAGAAAGTCTAATTCATGAGGAAGTATGGTGCATCCCTAAACAACTGATAGCGTATGCTAATTCATTCAAGTAGAAGTCTGGAGAATGTGAGTAAGAATGGATTTTAAAGAGGTGGGATAATAAACACGAAACTGAATCGTCCTGAGATTATCAATAGAGACCCTCTGAATAGAGATCCTATATTTAAGATAGAGGTTCATGCAGTTTTACAAAGTGCCAAAAGTTTGTATGATCAGTTAGCTGGGAGTTTGTCAAAAGATGATCTAGCAAAAAGGAACTGGAGATGCCTGATAGGCCCAGTGTTGACGAAGGTATTTTTAAGACTCAGGGAAACAAATGCCCAAATGAATTCTCTGTTTGAAACATCCATAATTAGAGCACGCAGAACACATGCCTTTCACTAAGGCTGTAAGGTGGAAAATGATGAAAGAGTCATCAAGTACATTTAAAGAGATTTATCATTGCTCCTCTCCTTGTGCCAGACCTTAGGATTAGACTAGTTGTTATTCAGTTGGATAAATTCAATGTAATGGGTTTAATTGGACCCCAGAGTAATAGGTTCCAAGTGGCAGCAATGGACAACCTCCAACAACAAGGTCAGCACAGCTACAATAATGGGGAACATAGTCAAAAAGGTCTAACTTGTATGGACTTTAATACTAGATAAATATTGTGATTTGAATGAGAATTTCTCCCACAGGCTCTATGTGGTTTGAATTACTGTCCCCCACAGGCTCCAAGTATTTGGGCATTCTGTCCCCAGTTGATAATGCTGTTTTTGAAGGACTTAGAAGGTGTGACCATGCTGGAGGAAGCATGTCACTAGAGTTGGACCTGGAGAGTTCTTAAACTTTGCCCATTTTCCTGTAGCTCTCTACTTCCTGTCTTGCTTGAAGATGTAATAACTCTTTCTGCTCTAGTTACCTCTTTTACTGTACCTCCCCACCATAAACCTTTGGAACCATAAGCTAAATAAACTCTTCCTTCTAAGAGTTCCCTTGGTCAAGGTGTCTTATCATAACAACAGAAAAGTAACTAATACACTAAGCAATCATGATGTTTCCAGGAATGAAAAAGATAAGAATCCACTAAGTTTTGTTTGCTTTGTACAAGGAGAAAAACTCTACAACAAATGAAAGAAAGGCTCCATTGGATCATAGCAGCAGGAAATCCAGGAACATCAACCAATTTCCATACTTGGGTCAGTATGTAGACTCAGAACCCCTTGAACGAAATGAAGTCCAGACCCCCTTGAGGAAGAACCTTGTTACAATAATGAAAAGTTTTATGGTTAGCCTTTCTTCCATCCTTCCCCAAAGGAAACTATGGCCTTTTACTTGAGAACTATGCATGGGACAAAATGATACAATCACTTTCTGGGGCTAACTGGATACCGGTTCTGGTAGACCCCCAAAAGCATTCTGGCCCTTCAGTTAAAATAGTGGCTTATGGAGGTTTGGTGATGAATGGAATTTTTGCTGAAGTCTGGTTCACACTGGGTTCAGTGGGTTCCTGAGTCCATTCTATGGTTTTCTCCTCAGTTACAGAATGTATACATGCGGTAGATATACTTAGAAGATGACAGAATCCCCATATTGGTTCCCTAACCTGTAAAGTGAGAGCTGTTCTGGTTGTAAAGGCCAAATGGAAGCCATTGGAGTCAACTCCACCAATTAAAAAACAGTGAAACAAAACCAATATCATATCCCTAGAAGTATTACAGAAATTAGTGCCACCATTAAGGACTTGAAAAATACAGAAGTAGTGGTTCCCACATGTCCCATTAACTCTCCTGTTTGACATGTGCAAAAGGCTGACAAATCATTGGGAATGGCATTTGGCTCTCACAAACTTAGTTAAGTAGTGACTCCAATTGCAGTTGCTATACTGGATGTAATTTCTGTTCTTAAGCAGATAAACACATTTATTGGTACATGGTATGAAGCTATTGATCTAGCAAATTCTTTTTTATCATTTCTATCCATAAGGCCTACCAGATACAGTGTGCCTTAATCTGGAAAGGCTGGTAGTATACCTTGACTGCCCTATCAGATTAAGTCTCCAACACTGTGTCATAACCGTGTCTTGATCACCTGCCTCTTCAATAAAATACCATACTGGTCCAGGCATATTGACGACATTAGGCTGATTGAACCAAGTGAGAAGGAGGTATCAATTAGTTCTGGACTTATTGATAAAGTATATACGCATCAGTGTTGGCTAGCACAGCCGGGTTCCTCGGGGGAGGGAGTAAGGAGGCGCAGAGTCAACGTCACAGACCCTGGGAGAAAGTGGAGCCACGATCTCATTTAATTTTAGAAAGGAACAGGATTTATACTTTTGTCAGGCTTAGGGGAGGTCTTTATCTAGTCATTTGACAGGCTTCATTCTGGTAGGTCCTGAACACCCGACGATCTGAAGTTCATCGCTCTCATTGGTCCTGGATGGCTGCTAGCCTGAGAGCTGCCCAGGTTCGATCCCAGGAAGTGTTCACTGCGCACGCATGCTCAGTATCGGTTCTAGCTTGTTCTAGGCCAGCAGGCCGGGAGCCTGCCTGACCTTGCCAAAATCATCCTACACATCAGAAATAAAATAAATCCAACCAAATTTAAAGGGCCTTCTATCTCATTGAAATTTCTACTTTAGTGGTATGGGACATGCAGAGATATTCCTTCTAAGGTGAAGAATAAGTTGTTGCATCTGGCCCCTATTAGCACCAATAAAAAAGCATAATGCTTAAAGAGCCCATTTGGATTCTGGAGGCTGCATATTCCTTACTTTGGTGTGTTATTACAGCCCTTATATACCAAGTGACTCAGAAAGCTGCTAACTTTAAGTGGGCCCTAGAATAGAAGAAGGTTCTTTAATGACAGGTCCAGACTGTTGTGCAGGCTGTCCTAACACTTAAGCCATGAAATCCAGCAGACTGATAGAACTTGAGGTGCCAGTGATAAGTACAGATGCTCTTTTGAGTCTCTGTAAGGCCTCTATAGGTGAATCACAGTGGAGACTTTTAGCATTTTGGAGCAAAGGAACTAAAAGTTTGACAACAGGTCAGACAGTTACCATGTGACCTGATCTACCCATCATGATGAGCTGGATGTTCACCCCATCATAGAGTAGGATGTTCACAACATTAATCCATTACAAATGGAAGTGGTATATACATGATTAAAGCCTGAAAAGGTCTTGAGTGCACAAGCAAATTATATGAAGAAGTTTCTCAAATGCCTTTAGTTTCTGCTCCTGTTACAGTGCCTTCTGTGTACAAGCACATACATACGGCCTCATGGGTAGCATCCCATGATCATTTGACGAGAAAGAGAAGACTAGGGTATGGCCTGGATTGTGGAGGAGAGATCACACTGTCTGAACAAAGATAGTCTGACCCTTTGGTACTGGTTAAAACCAAGGGTGAGCCCAATCACTTCTGAGAACTTATTCCTTCTGAATTGCCTTGGAACTCTTCCCCTACACAAAAGACTTGTTCTTTGTTTACTGAAGCAGTGTATCGACTTGTTCTTTATTTACTGAAGCAGTGTATCGACTTGTTCTTTATTTACTGAAGCAGTGTATCTAGCATGATATGGAAAAGAAAAAGAAACACCTATCTTATCAGAGGATTTTTCCTTTTCTGACCCTTAATGATCCAGAATAGCGTACATAACCTCAAACAGATGTTGTCTGCCTATTCTCACCTTCTGTGTGCAGCACAAATGGGATAATACATTAATTGCTATGAGATTTTTTATTTCAGTGCTTTTATTTTCACAACATACACATGCACATTATTCTGGATCAGTGTCAAGGAAGGGCCAAGAAGAATAGCTTTTATCTTACAAAAGGGGCCCAAAGTCTAGTAATATTTTTTTACATTGTAAACAGAGATAACATTAAAAGATCTCGAAGCATAAAATTAACTTTGGTTACAAGGTTATGTAATATTCCCATTTGTAACAAAAGGCATTCCCAGAAAAGTCATTCTAACAGTGTTTTACTAATGTTTCTGAACATCGAACAGACACCACCCAGAAGTGGATAGCTACAGCAATACAGCCAATTTCTAATACAACCCTGTAGGACACTGGGGAAGGGAAATATTGACACTGGGCAGAACTTCAGGTAGTACAAATGGTCATGCATGCATTTTGCTTAGAAGGAGAATGGCCTGATGAGCAAGTATGTATTGATTCAAGGAGTATAGTCAATGGCCAGGAACTTGGAAGGAGTGTGAAAGGAAAATCGGTGAGAAAAACATTTTGGAAAGAGAGAGAGAGAGAGAGAGAGAGAGAGAGAGAGAGAGAGAGAGAGAGAGAGTAGCTAGATCTTTCCAAATGGACAGGATGTGAAAATACTTGTGTCTCATGTAAATGCTCATCAAAATAATCACTTCAGTAGAGGAATTAAATAACTGAGTAAATAGAATGACTTGTTCTGGGAACAGTCTCTTTATCTGATTAACCCTGGCATTGCCCAATGATCCCATGAACAAAGTAGACACGGTGTCTAAGATGGAGGTTATGCATGGGCTGGACAACATGGACTCCACTCTCCAAAGCTGACCTGGTCACAGCTACTGGTGAGTGTCAGATCTGCCATCAACAGAGACCAATATTTAGCTATTGATGTGACACCTTTCCTCAGAATTATCAGCAAGCAACCTGGTAGCAGATAGAGTACATTGACTCACTTCCATTATGGAAAGAACCCACATGCCCATGGATTGATAGGCAAAATACCTACTACCAAGAATAATCTACAAATTCAATGTAATACCCATTAAAACTCCAACATAATTCTTTACAGAATTTGAAAAGAATAATCTCAAATATCATATGGAGACATAAAAAACAGTAGTCACAATAATCCTCAACAACAAAAGAACTACTGGAGGCATTAGCAGTTCTGGTGTTAAATTACACTATAGAACTATAGTAATAAAAACAGCATGGTACTGGCATAAAAACTGGCACATTGATCAATTGACTAGAATTGAGGACCCAGATTTAAATCCATACATTTACAGACACCTGATTTTTAGAAAGGTCACAAAAATATACACTAGAGAAAAACGGCATGTTCAACAAACAGTGCTGTTCAAACTGGACAGTGACATGTAGAAGGATGAAACTAGATCTCTTTCTCTCAACATGCACATCATCTTCAAATGGATCAATGACTTCAACATAAGATCAGACACCCTCAGTCTATGACAGGGAAAAGTGGGGAATCCATTGAAACTATGGGCACAGGAAAGGACTTTCTGAACAGGACTACTATAATGAAAGCATTAGGTTGACAAATGGGATGGGACCTCAAGAAACTAAAAGGGAAAGGACATTATCATTCAAGAGAAGAGACCACCTTCAGAATGGGAAAATACCAGCTATACTTCTGAAAGAGGGTTCATATCTAGAATATACAAAGAACTCAAAAAAAAAAAACTAAACATAACAAAAAACAAACAACCTAATTAAAAAGTGGAGTAAATATATAGACAGGAAACTCTCTAAAGAGGAAATGCAAATAGCTGAGAAATACTTTCTAAATATTTTCAGTATCATTAGCCATCAAGGAAATGCAAATTAAAACTACTTTGAGATTTCATCTCACCCCATTCAGAATGGCTAAGACCCAATAAAACAAAAAAAGGCAAATAATGGTGAGGATGTGGAGAAAGGGGAACTCCTATCCACGGCAGGAGTGCAAACTGGTGCAGCCACTTTGGAAATCAGTGTGGAGATGCCTTGAAAATCTCGAAATTGATCTGCCATTTGATCCAGCCATACAACTCTTGGGCATATACCCAAAAGACTCTACCCTACTACAGAAATATCTGTGCATCTATGTTCACTGCTATCGTTTTTATAACAGCCTGGAGCTGGAAACAACCTACATGTCAATCAACTGATGACAGGATAACAGAAGTGTGGTACATATACACAATCAAATATTCATCTGTCAAAATATTATGATATTTTCTGGCAAATGGGTGGAATTGGGAACAATCATCCTGAGTGAGGTAACCCACACCCAGAAAGACAAATGTACCATATCATTTTCCATAGCTGGATTCTAGTTTTAAATCTTAGATATAAATGTTTCAATTTGAAAATTCAGATAGGTCAAGAAATTAATAAATGATCATTGGAGAAGGCTTCCTGGAAGGGAGAATAGACTATAATTATACAGAGAAAAGGGGGAATAACAGAGTAGGAAGGGCTCAACAGAGTGGGGAACTGGAAGGCAGGCAGAGGAAGAAGCACCAACACTAAAGACCTTTACAAAAAGCTCCACGGAAACCTACCATGATGGAAGCCACCTAAAGTGTATACATATTCATCATATAAAGACATTTAAAAAGAGTTACTTTAGAGCTTAGGGACATTGCCCGTACTAGGCTAGCAAAGTAAAAGCCCAATGTCAAGAATGGGCTTCCTCCTGTGAAGCTGTTGATCAGGGGTCCCATAGACCCTCAAAAAGTCAACCATTGTCCCTACTCTTGGTTTTTCCTCCAGGACTTGATGGTAGACTCTGTTGCTGAGGATCCTACATATATGAACTATAGAACAAAGAAGGAAAATTAGACTGGTGCTGACTTCAAAGTCTCATCTGTACTGACAAGTTTTCAGAGTGCTAAAAGGTGCTACATAGACTTACCTGAAGAAAAGATTTAGCATAAACCTTACCTAGCTGTGAATCTTCCAATTACAACAACTGGCCTGGCAAGACATGCCCACCAATGCAATAGTGGCATGAATATTATAGGCATAACCAACCACTTTCTGATTGAAGTTAAGGTTTGATTCAAAGGATGGACTCCATACCCGAAGTTAGTGTAAAGTCTAGGAACTGGAAGCTAGATATAGGCCACGGAAGAGAGTCTAATCTAATGATTCTGCTAAATATATACAGTATTAAACTGATTTCTAATGGCTTTTTGTTATGCCCATAAATTAATACATCTCTCAACCCTCAACAGAGAAGTTTCCTTATATAGTAGATGATAAATAACACAGAGAACCACAATTGGCCAAGTTGCAGAGAATGAAGATTCTTATCCTTGAATAGCCACCAATATCAAACATCTGCCTTCCAAGACCTAGCGATCAATACAGAAGAGGGGGTGGAAAGATTGTAAGTGCCAGAGGGGTGGATGACCACAAGGATACAGAGTTTCCAATACAGCTGGTCAGTTATTCATATGGCCTCACAGCAGTGGTGACAGCATGCACAAGTCCCATGTAAGCTCAAGCTAGACAAAATCTCTGTGTACATGTGGATAAGTGGGTAAGAAACCCTAAGCTACCTGAGGAACTACTGGCAACCAATGGCTACAAGGATGGGAGGATTCAGTTTTTTGTTTAAGGATGAGACTCTTGGTAGGTTGATCAGGTTCCAGTAACTGAACATACCCTGGTTTTCACATCATCTGAACACTTCCTAAGTGTAATAGTGCATGCCATAAATGCTCATCTCATGGTTTGGAAGATAAAGTGTTAAGAATCACCTATATCATTGCTCTTCTGAAGAGTAATCACTGAAGAAAACAATTAAAAGAAAAAATTAATGGACTTATATAGCTACACATTTGTTGGGAATGTAAGTTTCATTTTGTAATGGTTCACCACAACAAAAAATAAATTAGTCACATTTGTATTCATAAGTACTTATGTTTCCAGTGCACAAAGATGCCCCATCAGTCCTCTTGATTGACTATTGGATGCTCCTTCTTAGAACTTTCGACTATGGAATATGGATTGAAACCTTTCTGAGACAAATCCTCAGGCTCCGACATGAAAATTATATACATCTGAAAGTTATTTTTCTTTTTGCTTATGTGTCGAATGCTGGATAACTAAGGATTGTGCCTCAGCTATCATTATGAAGTTGGTGGTTTCTATGGACAAGGCTGATGGGAATCTGATCTCTCCAATCAAACAAGAGGGCTAATGTGAATAATATTAAAAAAAAAAAAAAGAAATACTAGCAGCCAGTCTGGACTCTGATCCTTTTTTGCCCCACTTGAGTGACTTCCTGGGAAATGTAAACAGGAATATATTGCCTCCCCAGATAAGGAACAAACAGCAGATCAAAGAAACAATCCCATTCATATCAAGCTTGGTGAATCAGTGAATTTACACAATCATGAGTGAGGGTTACTTACAGGAATATAGGTGACTCACAGGTAGCCTCATTACCTGAAAGTCCATCACAGCATGGGTGGCAATTCATGAACACTGCACCCTTGGATTTCCCTGGCCGTTTCAGGCAGTTCCTACCTCACAAAAGCCGTGTCCTCACTCTTATCCAGAAGGTGTTCTGAACAATATGTTTATTTAGAAAAAAAAATTGAAAGGCTTCTATCTGTATACTTTTTAAAATTAAAAACACTACTCATAAGCACCAATACTGAGCATTTTTTAAATAAATATTCTGCATTGGTTTTACATTTACTTAAGGAATATTTGGATTTGATTTTGTCCTTTCTGTTTTCAATCTGGGGACTGAACCCAAGGCTTTGCACTTGCTAGACAAGCACTGAACTAAATCACCAACAGCAAAGCTTATATTCTTTTATTTTTTTATGTGTATGAATGTATTGCCTCATGTATGTAAGTGAATGTGTGTTGTATAATGCCCACAGAGGTCAGAAGAGGACGCCAGATCCCCCTGGAACTGGAATTACAAATGGTTGTTAGCCACCATGTGGGTGCTGGGAATTGAACCAGGGTCCTCTGCAAGAGCAATCAGTGCTCCTATCAACTGAGTCATCTCTCCAGTCCCAAGCTCATATTCTTAATGAAACTAAACTAGCAGAATAATTTGTAAACTCTGACATGCCTCTAGTAACAGTTCTAGGCAAAGCACTTTATGACAGAAAATGTTTGTCCAGTGTTCAAGTATAAGTGCTTTGAGAATATCATTGACTTTTAAAAAGTTATATCTTCTTTACTAAATTTATTTTCAGAAATTATGCAACAATATCTGTTCAGACTCACTAATGTGACAATTAATTTTTTAAAAATTAATATTTACTCCTTCCATCCCCACATATAACCAGAAAATCATTGTTTAGATTGCATTTGTGTGGTGTGGGGTGGAGTGTGCAGGTACCACCAGAGTGGGTGGAGAGGTCAGAGAACAACCGGAAGGACTTGATCCACTTCTTCAACCCCATGGATCCCGGGGGTTGAACTCAGGTCATCAGGTTTGGCAGAAAGTGCCTTTATCTTCTGAGTCATCTTACCCAGCCCCAAGGAATCTTTTACTACATTACTCCACAAATGTGTGTGTGGTATTTTATAGTACCTTTACAAAATGACCTTGTATTCTTCACATTAGTCTTCCACCTCGTCTCATTTGTCATTCCTCGGGGTCTCTCCAAGTGTATCTTAGAGTGCTAATGTTGCTGTCCGCCATGTCTGCAGTACCTGTCATTCTATAAATGTAACAATTTGTTGTGACGTTGTATAACTGTTGGGCATTCAGTTTCTCTGCATGTATTTCTTTTGCTTTTTGCTTACTTGTTAGAATTTGTGGTTATTTTTTCATATTTTTATTTTTATTTTATGTATATGAGTGTATTGCCTGCATATATGTAAGTGTACCCATGTTGTACAATACCCACAGAGGTCAGAACAGGGCCTCTGATCCTCTGGAACTGGAGTTATGGACAGTTGTTAGCTGTCATGTGGGTGCTGAGAATCAAACCCTGGTCTCTGCAAGAGCAACCAGTGCTGTTAACCACTGAGTCATTTCTTCAGCCCTGGATTTATGGTTATTTTTATATTATAAATAGTGTTGTGAACCCTTGGTGCACTCATACAAATCTTTGGAACTTGGTGCTGTTAGTGACATAGGATAGATTCTGAAAAGCAAGGCTACTGGGACAAAGGACACATGTGTTTTTATTTAACTGGGTATTATATTTCTTCAATTTAACTTATAAGATATTTTTGTAAAAATATATTTATTTTTATATTATGTGTATGAGTGTTTTCCATTATGTTCCAGGTATTTTATGTATCCAGTAGAAATGCACTATATGATTGTCAAAACATGTACTAGAAAATTGTCAGTAGTGATCATTTTAATTCTTAAAAACTGGAAACAACTCAAATGTCTGCAATAAATTGATCAATAAGTTGTGGTATGTTCATAAAATGAATACTATACCACAGTAAAAATAAGCAAATTAGGGAATGGAGAGATAGCTTAGCACTTAAGAGCACTGGCTGTCTTGCAGAGGATACAGGTTTGGTTCCCAGCACCCACAGGGTGGCTAACAACCATCCATAACTCTAGTTCCCAGGAGGTCCAATGCCTTCTCCTGACCGTCTTGGGCGTTGCACAACACGGGTGCACTTACATACAGGCAATATACTCATACACATAAAATTAAAATAATAAAATATTTTTTAAATGAGCAAATTACTGTTACATATTGAAAAATAAAAAAAAAATTCTCATGAAGTAATCCAGTGAAAGGAGTCAGGTATAAAGAAGACATATTGTGTAATTAGGGCTGGAGAGGTGGCTCAGATGGTAAAGTCCTTACTGTGCAAGCATAAGACCGGATGCTCACTCCTAAGTACCCATTTCAAAAATTGAGCATCCAATCCCCCTGACCCCACATCCTGTTCTCCTAGCCTTGGGCACAGGCCCACTTTTACTAAAGCCCCCTAGATCTTTGGACTGACCTCTTAGTTCTGCCAGGCTGTGAGCTTTCCAAATCACACCATGCCCATCCCCTACATTGCTACCATCTGCAGCCCCTCCCACTGCTTCAGGACAATTTATTAGGGGCTCAGACCTTAGCAGATTACCTAAAAATGCCTGAATTATGACTCTGCCTAGCGATCTTGCCAAAGAGTGCTGTGGCTGCTGGTTAGAAGGGTCTGGACAGTAAGAGAGAGCCTGAAAGGATCTGATCTCCCCTGACTTGTGCTTCCACAGGACCTCCTGAGTAGCTGGACTAGAATCATCTGGTCCCCCTAATATAAAATCAAAAGAGAGAACGAGAGAACCTGAAGCCTTTACCAACAACATTTCATACCAAATAAGAAAATAACCAAGTCACATCAAGTTCAGAATGAAATGAAAAACAGAATCTCAAGACTGAATGAAGAATTGGAGTACTAAAGCAAAGACAATGAAAAATTTTTATAAAGAGCAATGGAACATGCAGCAAATGTGGGACATCATGGAAAGACCAAATTAATACATCAGAGCCATAGAGGACGAAGAATCCCAGGATAATGATATTAACCAGATTTTCTACACAATTGTGGAAGAAAACTTCCCCAAATTAAGGAAAGACATGTCCATACATATACAAGAAACACATTGAACACCAAATAGACAGGAACCAGAAAAGAAACTCCCCACAACATATGATAGTAAAAACAATAAACACACAGAACAAAGAGAGAATACTGAAAGCTGCAAAAGAAAAACAAGTCCCATACAAAGGAAAAACCATCAGAATTAAAGCTGACTTTTCAATGCAAATTATGAAAGCCAGAAGAGCCTGAAACAAAGTATCCCCAGTCCTAAGAGACCATAGATGCCAACCCAGAATACTTTACCCAGTAAAAATGTCTAGTGGAGTTGAAGGGGAAAGAAAAGCCTTCCATAACATTAATAGGCTGAAAGAATTCATGTCCATAAAACCAACCCTTCAGAGAATTCTTGAGGCAATCCAAGGAACTGAAGCAAGGAATGAATATACCCAGGGGGCAACAGAAAAAACTAAATGAAGGTATGTAGAACTGGGGAACCACAAAGTTAGATGAAAGATACAAACAGAAACTAAAATGACAGGAACCAATACATATATTTCAATCATAACTTTAACTATCAAGGGACTAAACTTCCCAGTCAAAAGACACAGGCTAGTTGAATAAAGTAAGAAGCAAAATTCATCATTTTTTGTTGTTTCCAAGAAATCCATCTCACCTTGAAGGATAGGCACTATCTTAAGCTAAAAGGACAGAAAAAATTATTCTAAACAAATGGCATTAAGAAATAATCAGGGGTTGTCATTCTTACTATCTGACAAAATAGATTTCAAGCTAAAACTAAACAGAAGAGATAAAAAGTCACTTTATTCTGATCAAAGGAACACTTAACCAAGAAAATATATCAATGATCAATATATATGCACAAAACTCTGATGTGGCCAACTTCATAAGAACAGTACTACAGGATTTTAAGACACAGATTAATTCCAACCCACTAGTAGCAGGGCACTTCAATGCCCCTTTTAATAGAGTGCTTGAAACTCCTGCTAGAGCAATAAGACAAGAGAAGGAAGTTAAAGGAGAACTCATTGGAAAAGAAGAGATCAAATTATCCCTTGTGTAGATAACATGATATTATACCTAAGAGATGCCAAAATTTCTACCAGAAAACTCTTATAAATGAGCACACCTTCAGTAAATTGGCAGGTTAAAAAAATTCATCTACAAAGGTAAGTACTCTTTCTATATACCAATAACAAGCAATTAGAGAAAGAGTACATGGAAACCCTCCCATTAAAAATAGCCTCAAAAAATATCTCAGGATATCAAGGACATCAAAAGAAAGAGACTGAAGAGGACACAAGATGGAAGGACCTCCCATCCTCTCCTGGATTGGAATAATTAATACTGTGAAAATGACCGTGGTACCAAAAACAGTATACAGATTCAATGAAATCTCAATCAAAGTCCCCATGACAATCTTCACAGATTTAGTAAAAACATCCTAAAATTCATATGGAAGCAGAAAACACCCCAGCAAGCCAAATCAACCCCTGAACACAAAGAGCAATGTAAGAGGCATTATTATACCAGATTAAAACTATATTACAGAGCTATAGTAAAAAAAAAAAAAAAAAAAAAAACAGCATGGATAGACACATAGATCAATGGAACATAACTGAAGACCCAAGAATGAGTACATGCAATTTCAGTCACCTGATATTTGACAAAGGGGCCAAAAGTACTCACAGAAGATAAGACAGCATCTTCAGCAGCTGGTGCTGGCAAAACTGGATCTCCGCTTGTAGAAGAATGAAACTAGACCCTTATCTTCACCTGGCACTAAAGTTAACTCCAAATGGGACAAAGACCTTCATGTGAAACCTGAAACTCATTAGAAGAAAATATTGCCAGTAACCTAAAAAATACAGGTGTAGGAAAGGACTTTCTAAATCAGACATCAGTTGGTCAGGAATTAAGGTCAGCAATCAACAAGTGGGACCTCATTCAACTAAAAAATTTCTGGCAAAAGAAACAACCAAAGAAATGAAAAGAAAACCCACAGAGTGGGAGAAAATCTTTAACAGAGACATATCTGACAGAGCCTAACATCCAGAATATACAAAGAACTCAAAAAATAAAAAACCTAGAGAATCAGAAAACACGCCATTCAATTAAAAGAAGGGCTAAAGATCTGAGCAGAAAGTTCTCAAAAGAAGTAATAAAAATTGCTAAGAAACATCTTTAAAAGAGTTGGACATCGTTAGTAACTAGGGAAAAGCAAATTAAAATCACTTCAAGATTTCATCTGACCCCAGTCACACTGGCTAAGATCAAGATAACAAATTACACCAAATGTTGGAGAGGATGTGGGGAAAGAGGAACGCTCATTCACTGCTGGTAGGATGGTTAACTCGTGCAATCCCTGTGTAAAGCAATGTGGAAAACTCTTACAAAACTAAAAATGAATCTACCATTTGACCCAGTTATACCACTCCTTGGCATATACCCAAAGGACTCATCCTATTGCAGAGATACTTATACATCTATGTTTGTTGTTCTTTTCACCTAGAATATCCATGTCCATAACTTAAGGCTACATAACAAGACAGGAGAAACTTTCTTGTGAGTTGTTGGTCAGGATAGTCCAAGAGAATCCCAGAATTACACAGGCTATTGCCACAGCCCTTGATTGCCTCCCAGAACTTAAATGTAAGACCCTATAGCTGAAGATAGAACATACTTTGGACAGAGGATTTGGCGAAATGGAGCTGGAACTGACCTGGAAGCCACTTCCCCTGAAGGCTAGCTCTCATAGCTCTGGAGAGCTCTGTGTAAGCTGCTAAGAGAGAACCTCAGTTGATGGCCCAATAACAACTTCATGACCAAATAAACATATCAGTGGCTGGCACAGTATACAACACTGGTGCAATCTTGGGGGAAATCAACAGTTACCTAATTAGACTTAAAGCCTACTCAGTGGGAGGAAACTCATGTGCGGTACTGCAATCGGAGCCAAATATACATGGCTGAAGATGGCATAGATCTTACAAAATTCCAGAGGCAGTCACATCCCAGACTGTTGTAACTTCTTACTAAGTACCAAATACAGATCCTTATATTTACAGTCAAATATCCCAGTCACCACTCATCAAAGAAGCTTCTTTTGACACCAGATGGAGACTATTACAGAGTACAACTGGTCACACACAGACATTGTCTATGAATTGCCAAAGCCAAAGTGGACATCTACAATGCAACCTCTGCACCTAAGCATCACACAACATAGAACAAGGAGTAGAAGACACTCATGAGTCTCTCAACTCTCATTAATAAAGCTCTCCCATGCAACAGATGATGGCCAAAGCATTGAAATTAGGAGTATGCAAGGCATTAGTTTCTGGACAGGACTCCTACATTAAGCTTCATTTACCCAGGGCTCAGGGACCATTTTGGAAGAGAGTGTAGAACATTGTAAGAACCAGGGAGGATGTGCGTGACCATATGGATATAGAATCCTACAGGCTCCTGGGACCCTGCTCATATGAACCTACAGCAATGGTGTGGGCATGCTCAAGACCCATGCAAACTCAAGCAGACAAAAGCCAAGCATGGAACTGTGGAAATGGGCAGGAGACCCCAATCTTTGCTGAAGAATGATTGGCAATTGTTGAGTGAGGAAGAGCTTATCTTCTTAAAGCAAGGGTCTCTGGAGAGGCTGACTAGATCTCAGTGGATGGACTTATACTGAGGAACATCTTGGGACACTAACTTGATACAATAGGCCTTAACAAAGATGACAGAATGTATGGATTCCAGTTGGGGGTGCCTGTATGGATAGGGGTCTAAATATATTAAGATTGATTGAGATGTTGTATATGAAATAGACAAAGATTCAATAAAAAATTAAGTAAATATATAAAGGTGAAACATTTAAAAACATTGAGCATGGCAGCACATACTTGTAATCTAACTGCCAAGGAAGCAGAGACAGGTGAAGCCCTGGAGCTTGCTGATCAGTCAGTCTAGTCTAATCAGCAAGTTCTGGGTTCAGTGTGAAACCCTGTTTTAATGACAAGGTGGTCAGCAGTTGAGGAAGGTATGCAACTCTAGCCTCCACAAGCACATGCAAGTGTGTGCATGTGTGCCTTCATGCACATGAGCACATATAGATGAACATACATATTCAGGCTTACACCACACACACATACAAACAACAAAAAGAATATATATCATGTTATTCTAATTTAACATTAGGCAGAATTCATTTGTGATAATATGAATTAAATCAGTGGTACATCAGGGTTGTAGAAGTATTGAATGGGGCAATGAATGAAGGCTTCTGGATGCTGAAAATATATCTTGATCCAGATGGGCATCCCATGTACTTTCACTTTCTGAAAGATGATTTAACATAGATTTAAACTACATAATTTTGTCTATGTAAATTAAATGGTAGTAAAAAATGCTAAAAGCATGGTTTGGGAGATTTACTTGACAATACAATTTGAAATTATAAGATCCTTTTAAAAATATATACATTTTTGAACTGGAGAAATGGCTCAGCAAATAAAAGCTCTTGGTGCTTTCCAGAGGACCCAAGTTCAGTTCCCAGGACACACATCAAATGACTCACAACCATCTACAATTCTAGATCCAAGGGATCCAACAGCCTCTTCTGGACTCCATAAACACCCACACATGTGTGGCATTTTATATACAACCCACAAACACACATAAAATAAATTAATTTTAAAAAATAAAAGAAAAAATAAATAAAATTTAAGTCGTTTTTTTCAAAACTTCATAAAAGGAAGCAGTAAGGACAATAGACTAAAGGGTCCTTTTATGACTCTTCATGTATCTGAAATTAATATCCATGGGCGCTGTTATCAGCCTATTAACAAATCCCTCAAATTTTCCATACTCCAGCCTCTGGATCTTCTGAAGATATTACCTTATGTGATAAGATGAGCTTTGCAGGATGTTGAACAAATGACACAGAACAATTCAGGTAGACAAGAGTGTTTCATAGATCTGATTTACGGTATGAGGGCTATTGTCAGAAACAATGTATTAAATGCCTGACAAATACTAAAAGAATACCTCTTCAGCGTTCTACACACACAGTGAAGATAGCTGTGGTGAGGTAAGATGTGCAGTTATCTAGACTAAGCCATTCTGTATTGTGTGTGTGTGTGTGTGTGTGTGTGTTTCAAGACCCAGCACAATAGACACTATAAATTGTTAGTTACTAATTTAAAATTAATTTTCTAAAAAGGGGATTTTGTCCATGTAATTGTGACCATCTTAAATTATCCATATGATTTTCCATTTGGAGATTTGTAGCTGAAGAAAAACCATAAAGATGTAGCATCCCTAGTTTGAAGATGAGAGGAATGAACATTAGCTAAATGTGCTAGTTAGTTTTACTCAGTCTGACACAAGCTAGAGTCTTCTATGAAGAAGGAATCTCGACTGAGAAATTTCTACCATCAGACTGACCTGTGAACCTGCCCATGAGGCATTTCTTCACTGACATTTTCTGGAGGAAGGCCCAGCTCCCTACAGGTTGTGCCATCCCTGGGCAGGTGCACCTGGTCTGTATAAAAAAGTAGCTGAGCAAACCAGGGGAGGAAAGCCAGTACACAGCATGGTCTTTGCTTCAGTTCCTGCCTCCAGGTTCTGCCCTGCTTGAGTTCCTGCCTTGGCTTCCTTTAATGAAGGACGGTAATCTAAAAGTCAAACACTTTCCTTCTCGAGATAGTTTTGGTCAGTGTTTTATCACAGCAACAGATGGAAAACTAGAGTAGAAATTGGTACTAGAAAATGAAATATTGTTTAGGGGAGGACTGTGGCAGCATTTGCAAGTTGGAGGGAAGAGCTATTGTTGATCAGACCTTCATGGGCTGTTCTTGGGGAGCTTAGAAAAGGATTAGAAATGCAAGTGATGGATACCTGGTTTGTGAAGTTTCAGAGATAAGCAAAGACTCTATTTGACCTGTTTGTATGAAATATTTTGAATACAGAATGTTTGGAAGTGAAACTATTTGTGCTTTGCTGACATGATGGATGCTGGCTAGCTGGGACTGAGGATTCAGTTATGATTAATAAGAGACCAGCATTATTGAGGTGAAATAGCCTGTCAAGTATTTCCTCAGGGCCAGCACACACAAGCTGTAGTTCAGAAGGGGCCAAGGTGGCATCTCAAACAGGTTATATCACCAAAATTACCAAATGGTTATACATAAGAACCTTCCACATGGTACTGGTTTGGATGGCTAGATATGTAGGGTTGGAGGGGTGATAGAGAGAAGCTGAAGTTTGGCATCATGAGGCAGGATCAAAGTCCCTGAAGAGACCCCGAGAGGCTAGTGGTGAATGTGCAGCCTCAGTTGCGGTGGAAAGCCCAGGTGCCATCCCAGTTCTGGTGGACTGAAGCTGTATACAAAATATATTTGAGCAAGCCAGGGGCAGCAAGCATCTCTCCATGATCTCTTCTTCAAAAAGAAAGTAAGTTTCAGTTCTTCTACACATAAAACTTACTCTAAAAGACTTTTCAGAACCTATGCTTCATCCAGATATGTAGGTTTTTATGATACTGTGACTCAAAGTCAATGATATTTCTTCTTTAACTATGATTGTAGATGCTTCATAAATGTGTTCCACAATCCTTTCCTCTGGAAGACATTGAGTACATATTTTCTGTTTCCCAAATTCACTTAGATTTTATTCAAACCTTGTTTTGAGATTTCTCTTTCTAGTGTTGCTAAACCTACAGAGAAAGCAAGTATTAATCACTCAAAAAATCCAGTTGGATCAACAATCCTTATGTACATTGGTCCTAATTTAGGCCCACACAAGTAGATGCTAAGACAAGAATATGAGCTAAAGGCACTTACTGGAAGGTATTCAAGAAGAGTGGGTAAGTTTAACAAGGAAGGGGGAATAGCTGATAATAGATTTGTTCACAAGACCATGACTGCCGAGGGCAATGAGCTGCAATCTCACTGCACATTGCTGAGAGCATATGAACACAATCCAGAATTGCCCCATAGAGAAGAAAAGTGAGTAGGGTTTTTATTTATGAACTCATGTGCCTTTTTGGTTCAAGACTGATGCCAAGAAAATTAAATCCTCAGTACATATGACCCACATTACGCAACAGATGAAACATATAGTTAGATGACCCATTCAGGTACACAGACAGAAAGCAGATGATATATTATGAACTGCCTCTCCAGGACCTCTAACTAAGCCAAGAAAATCTGAAAAAGATTCAGATGGAGGCTGCAGTAGCCACAATCTGTTTCCACGCAATATTATGTGATGATGAATATGTATTACATATTGCTTTCTTAATCTCAGTAGTACACAAACCAGAGAGATATGAAAGCTAAATCTAACTTGATATTGATTAAAAATTATAATTTCCAAGGAATGGAGAAATGGTTCAGCAGTTTAGAGCACTTATTGCTATTGCAAAGGATCCAAGTTCAGTTCTCAGCACCCATATCAGGCAACTTAGAGCTCCAAATCCAGTTTCAGAGAACCCAGTGCCCTCTGGTCTCTGTGGGTACCTGTATTCAGGTGGAAACTGTATACACTGTATTACATAAACTCACATGGGCACATACACCTTCACATGAAAAGTAAATCATTTTTTAAAGTTATAATTCCCACAAAACTGACAATTTTATGCAGTTACTTTCTGTTTTATCACACAATTTCAATGACTTTTCAGTCAATTCAAATGTGATATTTGGTTATATATAGTTGGTGTTCTTACACTATCTTGTTTGATGACTCAAGGAACTTCATGGAAGAGGAAGGTAGAAAGTTTGTGAGAGTCAGAAGACCAGGACAATCGCTGGTAAATGCTGTCTTCTAGATATGTCAGGGAAGCTGAAGTTATGAAATCTCAACAATATGGTTTCCTCAACAAGACATGCATAACAGCAACACCAGTTAACATGTCAATGCAGTTGGGAGAAAATTAAGAAGATCCCACCCCTAGATGCAGAGCTACAGGAACTCAATGGCTGCTGAGAGAGAAAAAAATTCAGTTTTCTCCGGGGATAAGCTCTCTTATAGGTTATCCACTTCCAAGTATTCAGCCCTAAACACATGTATATACAGAATCATTAATCGTGAACTCAGTAGGGTTGCTGTGGGGGGTATGTTTGTATGTATCTATATATGTATGTATGTTTGTGTGTGTGTGTGTATATTATATATTTTTTTCATATATATATATATGTACACACACACAAAGCCATGATAATTAAAGACAGAATGAAATTGAGAGGAAGTGGGGGAACATGAGAAAAATCAGAGGCAATGAGGGGAGATATAGAAATGATGTAACTTCAGTATTCATACATGAAATTCCTCCCAAATTAAAAAATAATAAAATAAACCTTGATGTTGAGACAGTCTTTGGAACTAAATTGTCTGCACTCTGAGAAATTTTTCAGACTGAATTCTTCAGGAAATTTAAATTCTCCTGTGTGGACTTGCCGGTGGACACTGAGATGCCATTCGTTCTTCATAGCTATTTAATGAGTTGGAGGACTTTAATGTCTGAGAAGGGCAGAATAAAGTTTTTATTGTTTGGCCATCTCAATGAAATCTCTTAAGTCTGAAGGGTCTCTGCTCTTTCTTTGCTTGGCTACTGATGGTCCTCAAATCTACAGCTTCAAAAGAGGGATTTTGTTGTACACTATTGTCTCTTACCCTGGAACCAGAGATTTTTTGCCTTCGTGATCCAGTTCTATTGCAAATTACACCTGTGACTTTGAGAAGTGACCTAACAGTTGGAACTTTTGTTTTCATATCAGCCTCACCCTATCAGCTAGATAAAATACGAATCACTGATAAGTAGATTTCTATTGACTCAGTTATATATAATTCTAACCATTCATTTTGCTCATTTCCTCCATTTTCTGCCGAGTGCAAAAGCATTTTCAGAATACACTGTCTTTTTGTGCATTCCATTCTTCCTGTCTGCACTGGACAATCCTTCCCTGTGTCTGCCCAATCAGGAGAGTTGTTTAGAAGCAAACTGCCGGGCAAAACAGGAAGTTCCGTCACTGAACATAAAACCATCATTAACCAGCTTCACCTCTGGCACTAGCCACTTAAGGGCAGATTTATTTTATCTTCAATAATGAAATATATTAAGTACAGGACATTCAGGCCCTATTAACTCTTAGTTCTGAGAGAAGGAGACTGTGGGCATTTTATTAATCGCTGTATCCAAAGATATAGTAAATAATGAAATGCACAATAGACATTCCTGCTAGTTTGCTTTGTATTGCTGTAAAAACATAGCATGGCCAAGAGCATCTTGAGGAATAGAGGGTTTATTTTCTTACAGGTTATAGTCCATCATCAAGGGAAACCAAGGCAGGAACTCAAGGCAGAAACCTGGAGGCAGGTACTGAAGCAGAGACCATGGAAGAATGGTGGCTTTCCCAGATACATTTCTTCTACAGCCCAGGCACACATACCCAGGGATGGCACCACTCGCAGTGGGCTGGGCCTTCCTATGTCAATCAGAAATCAAGAAAATGCCCCTTAGATACATCTACAGACCAGTCTGATGGGGGTCTGGGAATTGTCTCAATTGAGATTTTTTTTCCCTGCTGTTTCTAAGTTTTACCAAGTTGAAAAAGACTAACCAGCACAGTATTCAAACACTCGTCAATCCCAGTCACCTATATAAAAAGCTAATACTGGCCTGGGCATAGTGGTGTATGCCTTTTTTCCCAGTACTCCAGAGGCAGAGGCAGAAAGATCTCTGTGAAAGTGAGGCCAACCTGGTCTACATAGTGAGTTCCTGGCCAGCTGAGACTACAGGGAGACCCTGTATCTAAACAACAATAACAATAAAGCCAACACTCCAACACTTGGAAAGCAGAAACAGGAGAATCCTATCACCAAATTCCTCAGAGAGTTTCAAGTTCAGTGAAAGGTCCTGTTTCAGAAAAGTAAGGTAGATTCTGAGGAAGACATCTGACATTGACCACTAGCCTTTACATGTACCTCACACACATATACACATTCCTAATTTGTGTATACATACACATCACACACATTCACACAAACACACACACACACACACACACACACACACACACACATAAGAGAAGGCTCAAGAGTGAGAGCATGTAGAAGATATATATTAAAGGTACTATATGTGATTATCAAATCCAGTAGATGGGATTAGAAAAAAAAAGTGTGGTTTTTAGATACTTTCTTTACATATGACTTTTGTCTCCTTGAAGAAAAGAAAGTAAAGAAGGAGAAAAGGCTAGAGAAAAGAAATAAAAGTAATATGAAAGAGGAAAGGAAAAAATAAGGAACAAAAGAAACATCCAATGCTCTCAATTTAGTTAATTTTACCTCAGAAATCCTTACTCAAAGCACAATATTAGAGGCTGTGGATGCAGCTTCATGATACATACAGCATGCACACAGCCAGCTTGAGGCTCTGAGTTCAGTCTCTAGCCTCAAAAATATGATTACCAATTCTGTAAAGGAGAATGTCACTCAGTCAAAATAATGCAGTTTTCACTTTGGTTTTTGAGTAAAATGAAGTATTAATGGCAGTATTCTGTACTTTCTCCTACTTTTTATCTCTCTGTTATGTAAAATTCAGTAGAAAACAAGCCAAAAAAAAAAACTTTCTTTCCAACACTCACTATAAACAGCCCCGGAAGAAAGGAACCAACAAAAAGTTCGTTCTGCTCTGATGACAATGGTTGTGAGCAATGTAATTTAAAAATCTAATCTAGACTGGAACCAAACTGTGCTGGACATTCGTAGGATTAACTCAGTGTCGTAATTTGGCCCAAGACCTTGTCTTATTCAACCAGAGATAGGAAAAAGGGGGACCCTTGCAAGAAAATCCTTGTCACATTAGGATTGTGATCACCTCTTCTGGACATCACTTCATTTTGGAGGAGAATTTAAAGCTGAAAAAGAGAATTTAGAGCCAAGAAATGAGAATCTGGCAGCAGATGCCAACTTTTATCATTTTTGTTTTATTTTGTTTATTTACAAGTATTATTGACCTGATAACTGTTTTTCTTTTCTAAGCACTTGGTATCAAAAGTCTTGAGTCTATGTAAGGACAGAAGAGGGAGAAATCCCCTTCCTGTTGGTAAAGATTAATGACTGATATTGCTACACTAAAAGACAATATAAACCACAGCAAAGTAACAAGAAAAAAATATAATAAATGTGTTAAATTACAGTTTTCTATGGCATGGGAATATTCAAATGGATGACTCAAAGACACGATATGAACTATTCACTTTTAGACGACCCATTTCATACTCATTTGGGAAACTTAGCAAGACATGTCTATTCAGATTCTTCTTGGTGTCTCCGTAGAGCATTCCCTCACAGGTATAAGACAGGACCCCTTCTGAAAGGGAGTCATATGATCTACTATCAGACAAAGTAGTTCAGAGAGTTGTGGTTAACTCTAAAACAGAAAATATGGGGATATATTTTAGGTTTTACGGCTTGCCTTGTGGAAGGCAGTTTTGGTTTCTATTACCCACCTCAAGAACATAAAGTTTAGTTTTTATTGTATTCAGTAGAGGGAGCCTAGTAGGATACAGTGAGGGAGGGAAGACAAATATAAGACAAGGTAAGAGAGGGTCTCAATATGTAGTTCAGGCTGGCCTGGAACTCACTATGTAATTCAAATTGGACTAGAACTAGTAATCTTCTTGCCTCTACCTCCATGGTCATGGGGTCACAGGAGTCTGCCTCCAGAGTCCTGCAAGAACTTTGCTTCTAAAGCTTTTACTTTGGAGTATGATTTCCTGACCTCAACAAAGGAAAAACATAAAGGTAGGCTCAGAAAGATTCAACAGGCTGTCGATGATTGACATTATCTGACAAACCATAATATTCTTTAATGTTAAAGGGAAGAATAGACTTCTGATGATCATTTGCATTGACAGAAGTAAACCATAGGTGTTCCTGGACTGGGACTCTATGATCACCATATGCTTTACAACAACAAAGTCAATGACAAACCCAAGTCAAAGTTCTATTTGCTCTTGCCCCATCAGACACTAGTTCACCAAAAACACTGTCCCATTTTATAGGTAGAAAAATTGAGGCATAAAAAAGGTAAAGGACTTCTCAGGATCATGTGATAAACATAAAGCATTCCTAATGAGAAATCGATTATTCTGTTCCACAGATTTCTGTATTGAATTCTTGATGAGTTAAGATCTTTCCTTATGTCGCTGTTTCTGTACACCATACAGTGCCTATGTTTGCATGTGAGTTTTGCATGTTGGTACTGCTATTTTTAGCATTTTATTTGGAAAGTTATGCCACAGTTACCATTTTAATTACCTTAAGTGTACAATTCAGTGGTGTTATGTACATTCTCATCACTGTGCAGCAGTGATCCATCACAACTCTCTTCTACCCCAACCAAAATTTTGTACTCATCACCCAATAACTCCCCAATCCCTTATCTCTTGAACCCTCAGCAATAACTTCTGAGAGTTACTGTCTAACACAAAGAAACCTTGATTTTTGAGCTTAGTTTACAATAAAACATGTAATTATATGCAAAAGGGAGGGAATGTGAGAAAGAAAAATAATTTAACTGGCCCTTCAGTACTGTGAACTCTGTGAGCAGTATGCGTATGTCTTTAAAAGATTCTCCACCTCCCAGCCCGCCTCTTTACAGTTTGCCACTGGCTTTTTCTGTCCCCAAGTTCCCTTAGTCTCCAAGAGACTCGCTAGCAGGGCAAATTTCCTTTATAGTTTCAAACGCAGGTTTGTTACCATGGAGCCCACACAGTGACTGGAGCTGAGGAGCAGAAAGGTAACCAGTAAAGATCTAGTCAAAAGATAGGCTGTGGCTCTTATTCTGGAAAAGCCTGACTGGTAGGATTCCTTTAAGGGCTCAGCCCTGAAGTGCTTTATCTCATCCCTTCAGTTACTTGAAAACTAAAGTTCCAGGAGATCTCAGAAGGAGAACCTGCCAGGCTCCGACACTTCCCACAAATGGCTAATCCTGGAGATGGTGCTGTTTGCAATGGAGCTCTTCATAATCAAAAGGCACAGGGTAATGACTCCCAAGGGAGAAACTGTGTGAAGAACGGAGTCCTGAAGGAAGCCCAGGTAAGACATGATCTTACATCCTTAATCTGAACACTCCAAACATTTCAATATTTCTTTGCAAATCTGCTTAAGGCAATTCTACCTCCAACTAAGTTCCTGTCATGAAGTGTTCGATTGGTTTTGACTGCACTTCGGTTAATATTTTGGTATGCATGGCTGCTATGAAGTTTAGATATGGATAAAGGAGAATTTATTCTCTAGACAAGAGAGGGCACATACAGACTTACACAGCCTTGGGCCCTCTAAATGCAGGCTTACTTAAACTTTCCATTTGCTCTCAAGTATTTTGGGGGAAAACTGTGAAAGATCAAACTCTGCAGGTAAATTTCAGTGCACTGAGAGCCTGTTACACTCCATGCTTCAGAGGAAAAAGAGGAAATGAAAGTAAGTCTTGTTGGATTAAGTGGTAGAAGACACTCCCTTCCTCATGTCCATGAAGAAGCCTTTCTGGAAAGGTGGGTTCTTTTTGGTGTTTAACAGAGCAGTGCCATGCCTCACAACTTGATGTGAGGCCAGAAGCTCTGAAAGTTGGCATCACAGACATTCCTTTCCCCAAACACTTCAACAAGTGTCACTTTTGTAAGCTCTATACACTAATGCCAAAAACACACTTGTAAATTTTTTTAAATTTCATGCTTTTTTTTTTCCTCTTTTTGCTCCTACTGAGGAAAAGGAACTCAAGAAACTATTCAAGAGTGTCCTGAGTCTGTGAGTGAGGTTCATTAACACGGGCAACTATCCTCTTTACATCACCCTGTTCTGAGCAGCAAGATGAGCTAACCTACCTTAGGAACAAACTTAAGTAGACAGACAAGCAACCTCACTGTTGGGAAATGGGAAGTTGTGCAGAACATCCGATGCAATCTTCCATTTACTCAGTCACCCCAGGGAGCCAATATCTGCCAGGAGAAATGTGCCAGGCTCCCTGGATAGACGGGGCCAGCTGTGCCCAGGCTGCCAGTGAATCAAATCCATGGGTCTAGCTGGGAGGTACAGTGGTGATTCCAGAGTCTGGTATATGGTAATGTTTGTCCCCCAAATGTATCCTTGTCTTAAAGGTATGTACCAGAAACCTCAGGCTGAACCTTATTCAGTTGAGTATCTGAAAGCTGGAGCAGGATGGGGAGAAAGTTCATGAAGGAACTTACGACACTCCCCACCATCTATTCATCATTAAATACCCATTTAGGTAGTTGCCCAGGGTGCCCCTTGCTCCAAAGTATCTGTTTCACTGAACGCTATGTACCTTCTAGGTCATTCTGATTCTCAGGGCTCTTAGCTGAGCATAGATTCATTCAAAACTGCTTTTCTCTTTGTTTACTCTATCTTGGTTTTATAACTACATTCTAGTATTTGACATCAGAAAGGTAAATAGATGGGTGACAGCCATTCCTGTGAAAGGGTCGAAGTCTAAAGGTGTGTAAGTGTGCCTGCAAGACCATAATACCCTTAGTCATAGAGGTTTCTTTATGAGAAGTGAAAAATATCCCTGCTGCTATTGCTTTTCTTGACAGCTCCTCCTGAAAAGCCATCCCAAGCCTGTTGGCTAAGATATATTTAGGTGTTTTTAAGTTGAAATTGGCTTCCACCGAGAGCCTCAGTTATAGTTTAATAAATGTTTTCCAGAAATAATAAACTGCTGAGATCATAGGATAACGAAGCAAACAAGGACCTATTTTCTCCCTCCACAGTATGAATGAAGTTATCTTTACTATCGTGGCCTTAGGCACAAGTTTTGCCCTACAGGTCTTTTAGCAACCCTCAACTTGACCAAGAGCCTTGCCTGTTGGCAAAAGAAACCCATAAATGCTGGCAGAAGCCTGAGACTATTGGTCTTCCAAACATTTTGCCAGACCTAAGGCCCTGTGGCACAGCACTGGAAACCCTACCCACTTCCACAAATTTTATTTCCTGCTTATTTGCATTCACACAAAGTCCAGCTATCTCTGTACATATTGGGGGACTCTGTAAGATTTGGTTAGCTAAAGGTTTCTGGGCCTAACAAACAAAAAGTAAATACAGTTAGGCAATTGTTTGTGAACTTCCTTCGTTTTGTTCCAATGCACCGTGGCTTGAGCACTGTGACTCCAGCATGTGGGCTCACTGCTGCAACCACAACACTGGCAAACAGCCAGGGCTTTGGCATTCTTAAAATAATCTGCAGTTTCTTTCTGGAGCTTTCAGTGGACCTTAATCATATTGGCATTTTCTCCCTCTAAACCCCATGTGCCCCGAAGATGAACTGAAACAGGCTTTCATCACAGATTAAGTCCATTTCTTTGTTATATTTCTAATATGTCCATCCTTCATGCCTACTGGGACACCATTCTCCAAAAGAATTGATCTTCCCTTCTCATGAGCATAACCACATGAAAGACAGAGGGATCTTGATGTCCTTAATATGGAAACTTGACATTTCTAATTTCCTATGACTCCTACTTTAAGTAGATTGCAAAGTTTTCAAAATTTGCTTCTTAGTTTCCTTTGCTTCCAGATCTCGCTGTCAAAAAAAAAAGATCAGTATTATCCACACTGTTGCCTGTTTTATTGTTTTGAAATTTCCTTTTTCAAAAAAATATTTCATTCTTTATAAAGTCTCAGGGCATACACAAGTTGTTGTGACAAGATTGGTTGCTGGGAGAACAGAGACAGATGATGAGGAGGCATCTCTGAACAATGGTATTCAGATAAGAGGTGAGACTAATGGTGGATTGTTACGTTACTTGGAGTCATAATTGCAGAAGGGATTTTGGAAGTTCAGTCTCACTTTGGATTCCTGTCTAGAGACATGAGCTCTTCTTCTACCGTAACATGTCATTTGCCCCCAAGATCCTCATCAGATCTGAGCTGATATTGGTGTTGTATCCTTGGGCATCCAGAATCATTATCTACATAAGTCTTTTTTTCTTTATTAAAGTATCTGGTTCAAAACATTTTGTTACAGTAATTAGAAACTGATCAAAATATAAATTAGTTCTGAGAAGGATATTTGTAATTATAATTATACCTGCAAATGTGGAGACAGCTTTATAATTTAGTGTTAGGCCGTGTTAGAAGAGTTTAAAGGAGCAGGCTAGAAAGGCCTACGATACTGTAGTTAGAGTGCTATGGAGGATTCTGTTGAGAGCCAGAAGACAAGGATACTAGGAAACTACTCTCAGATGAAAATGGGGATCCCCTAGGAAACTGGAGAAAAGAATAGCTGACCCAGAAGCACAAGAAGGAGAAACAGAATGTGCAGCTTAACAGAGAGATAAGATCACAATTGAGATACAGAAACTATGCTTAAGATTCAGGTGACCATAATCTAATCATTACAGAGGACTAGATTATGTTATTAAGCAATATAAAAAAAGATTACCTACTGAACTTAGCAAAAAGAAAAGGAATGTGTCAAGTTTTAAACATGGCAATGTTTTCTCACCTTTGGACTCAAGCAAAATGAATAAACAAACCATGAAAATAGAAGCTATTTTTAATATAAATAATTCAAATCTCTATGACACAAGGCATCATCATAAAAGATACAGAATAAAGATCAATTATAAAATATATCAAGGGAAAAATAACATCAGAATAAGGACAGAGGAATAGGTTTGAAAGTAAAGTAAAAATTAACTTGAAGGTAGTAATAAAATTGCAATCAGAGAAATGAAAGAGATCTAGAGTAAGAAGAAATCTACATAATGTTTATAGAAAGGAGAAGATGAAAGTTTGTCTGTTTTGCTCATGATAATCCGGAACTTTTATGAGATTCCACTAGGAAAAGTATCTCTTAAGCCAGGCTAATGACTTTAAAAACTAGTAAAGAAAAATAAATAGAAAAGCGATTTTAAAAGATAATAACTCAGAGTAATTAGCACCATCAATAAGTTATACTGTGATAAAAAGAGAGAATTTCACATTACAGATGAACAGATAGAAAATATTGCATGTAATTATTAAAACCAATCATATAATTAATAAGAAACATATTTTTAAAATACTAGTTAGAGCCTTTCTAACCACAGAATAATACCAAAGATCCACAAGAGGATTAAAGTTTGACAGTATAAAAACAAACGTTTCTTTTTGCATCACAAAAACAAACTAAAAACTACCCCATAAAATAGTCAAAAGGAAAAATTGTAGGTCAGGAAAATGTTTACAATTCACATCATAAAATGAAAATTTCTTAATATATAAAGACTTTCAGAAAACAATACAGAAAATGCCTAAAGACAGCAATGCGGAAAATGATATAAAAGAAATACAAAGGAAAATATGACATTAAGAAAGAGAAGGAGAGAGAGAGACTTGGAATCATGGGCAAATAAAAATCCATTTTCTAGTTAATGTCCATAAAGGACAAAATATGGTTGAAATTTAAATAATTTAGTTATTTAGATCAACACAATACTAATGATAAAACTCACAAATAAAAGTGTTGGCCATTTGACACAATTTGCCTAACTTGATTTGAGAGTACTGCCAAGTAGATATTTGTTTCCACATCTGTATAAATAAGGAAACTGAAGATACAAATAAATTCTCCAACGTCACACAGCTGGAAAGAAACTAAGACATAAACCTGAGTACATCACCACAATCCTACTTTTTTTTTTCCTCCCCAAAACTGTGCAGGGTCCTTTAGTATTATCTAATATTCATTAAAATGGCCTAGAGACCATTATTTTAAGGACTGAATATTCCAGTTGTAAAAAGTATCAATAATATGGAAGAAAAAAAGAGACTTGTACCCTCACTGTAAGGACCATATTCATGAATACTCTGCTACAATTTCTAGTAAGCATTGTTCTGTAGCTAAAAGTGTTTCAAGGTGACCAAGAAAATAATTATAATACTCTATAGCACATATTGAGTTCTTTCAAAGTACCAGTCATTCTGTGTTCCATATCCATCATCACCCTGCATTCCTTTTAGTTATTAGTTGACATGTTTCAGCAGTGAGGAAACAGAAAGCTTAATTGAGGTCATCAGCTTGTAAGAATCAAAACAGGGGGCTGGAGAGATATTTCAGCAGCCACAGTACTGGTTGCTCTCACAGAGGACCAGCGTTCCATTCCCACATGACAGCTACCAACAGTCCGCAACTCCAGTTCCAGGGGAATTTGACCCCCTCTTCTGACCTCTGCAGATATTGCACAACAAAGGTACACTTACACACATTCAAGCAATATACTCATACACATGAAATAAAAAATAATGAATAAATTTTTTTAAAAGAAAGAATAAAAACAAAGTTTGACATTTAGGTTTGTTCAATCCTAAATCCCTAATTCACACTGTCTCTCTAAATACACACAGTACTGGGGTGAGATTCAGTACTATGTCACCCCAAAGAGGTCAATGGTATTCGACATTAAGGACAGTATTAATATTTATAACCCGTTTTGTGAGTTGTTTGCTACCTAGCTTTTTGGTTCTTGAGGAAAATTGGAGGTTATTTTCACAAATGACATTAAACTCAGAACACTGTCTAATCAGAGACATACTATAGCCACAAATCCCCTCCTACATGCTTCACTTTAAATAATTCTAAATTAAAGACCATTGACATCTTAGTGACCTTGAGTCATGTGGACACAGATTTAACTCCAGAGGGAGCCCTAAAGATAAGCTTCCTGGTACTTGGGATGCCTGACACTTTCAGAAGTTTGCTGCAGGGTACATGACCTCCCTCATACACGGTCCACTGTGCACAATATTTTCTGATAAGATTGATATCTTAGACACGTGACATGAAAAGTAAGTGTAAATACTTTGTGACATTTTCTGTTCAAAGACAGAATTTTCTACTGTTTCCTTTGAATCTGTACTTGGCTTATATAGCAGGTACAGTATGACGAAGAGACAATCTGGTATTTTTAAGGCTCAGGTCAAGAAGCCTCAAAGCTTAAGCCTCTTAGAAGAGTCATTCTTGAAACATGGGCAACATTCCCTGGCAGAAACCCAAGCAGAGAAGGTGAAGTCCAAGTAGAAAGAAAAAAAGCGTTTTACTATGCCTCTCCGACTTGCCCACCATGTGAGTGAGCAAGCTTTGAGATGGATCCTGAAGCTCTGGGGTCCATCTGTTCCAGCTGATTCTTGTGATGAAATGTCCCACATGAGCTCTGCAAAATCACAGGCTTCCTTTGCTTCCTGAGCAAACAAACCGTGGTTGTTTTAAATATGGAGGTGGATTGTGAAGCAGCGGAAACGGTAGGAACTGGATATGTGGGTACTAGCTTTCTTTAAAAGGCATAGAGGCCGTGCTCCCATACCAGTTCACAGTCCTTATTTTAGCATTTTGAGAGAAGAGTTTGTTTCAAACACTTACTGCTCTCGGATTTGCATAATGATGGCTTTCCTTCTGCCGTAAACATTTGCTTCATTTTCCTTTGTATTATTTTGTTTGGTGTAAGGACTGTATGTTTAACTTTAAACTAGAGATGTGTTTGGCTGCAAAACCCAAGTACATCAACCCAAAATATCACCCATGCAAAATCAAAATTATTTAATATTGTCACAGCTTAAGTATAATTATTCAGTTTAAAGAAAACAGTCATTTATTTCACTGTCTAAGAAGAAAGAGCTGGCTCAAGAGAATGTGCATGTTCAAGAGTTTCATTTACTTAACGTATCATAATCATAATTTATATGTTTGCCAAAATCTTCCTGAATTTTTTTCTTCTCTTTAGAAATACCCTTAGACGTATATTGACACTAAACTAATTTCTTGCAAAGAATTAAATGCATTTATTTGAAAGATACTTAACCCTGATGCTACGGTGTGATTTTCCTATATATATTTTAAAATACTTAAGGAATATTCTTATGCCTATTTTAGCTTTATTTTATACTTTTAAAAATCAATAGATGATTCATCCATCTTCACCTTCCTGAGCTGTTACACTAATGTCTGCTCCTGGAATGTGTGGGTAGGAAGAATTTTTGTGATTGCCTCCATATATCCCTAAATTTCTTAGTAAGTTCGTCCCTTTTGCTATAAGACTTTCATATCCTCTCCTAAAACTTTGAATAAAACTGAACATCTTAGAAACCTATTAATACGTTAACTTTCACACTTCAGAATCCCTTAGAATCTTAATGGAACTAGGTACCACTTAAGGAAGAACAACAGAAGAAAGATCACTGATAACTGTCCTAGACATCTGAGAGTTTGTGTTTGAGTTCAAGCTCTGTCACTTACTAGCTGTGCTGTAGTAGGCAGATGCCATTGTGTCTTGGAACCATAACTTACAAGGTTATAATGAAGAATGAATGAGAATAGCACATGCAAGTCTCTCTCTTCAGTAAATATAGGGCCAATAGTAGATACTCAATAAATAATAGCCATCATCTACCAAAGTTAGCCTCAACCCTCTCTCCTCTATTTGCTGTTATAAGCGTGTTTACTATAATGCCTGGCATATATAGGAGCTCAGTAAATCATGGTCATAAACTCGGAATTTCTTCATCCAATGGAACTTCTAAATCTTCATTCTGTTTGGCCTAGCAGCATTATGTGCCACAAATATTTATTTTCTCCTTGTTATAGATGGATGGAACATGTCCCCCAAGAGTTCACATGCTACAGCCTTGGTACTCAGTGGAGTGATGTTGAGGAGATAGGCCTAATGAAAAGTCATTAAATGACTGGGAGGATAGCCTTGGAAGTGATGAAGTAGCTCTTGAGGGATGCTGACTTAATTCTCATAAAACGGCATTACAAGAGCCCAAATTCTGAATCACTCTAGTTTCCTGTCTGTATGAGATCTCTTACTATTTGCTGTAAGGTAAAACAGCCAAGGTAGCCCTTGTCAGGGCCATCACTCTGTTGTTTGAACATTCAGACTCCAAGACTATAAGCTAAATAAACATTTTTTGTTATGTCTAAATATTAAGTGTTCACTAAATAATGAAAATAAAACTAACAAACTTCTCTTTAAATCATTTCTTCTCTTGATTTTCAAGATGTGATGCTCTTCATTTTCTTGCCTTATCAACAGCTATTCCTTTGTGGTTTTCTCTTCTTGATTCCTTCTCATTTCTTTCATCTATAAACCATGGAAACCCAAGGCTCAATCCTATCATCTCTCCCTTTCTAACTGAACATCTCTCTTGAAAATAAGTCTTACGATGATCTGATCTTGTTTCCTCAGTATACATACAAGAGATATTTTCAAATAGCTATTATACACACACACACACACACACACACACACACACACACATGTACACATTTACTTGGATATTTTTTAAGTATTTTAAATATTTTAGTATTTTATTTATTATTTTTATTTTATGTGTACAACTGTATTGTTTGCATGTAGGTAGGTACACCTGTGTCACACAATGCCCATAGAGTCAGAAGAGGGCGTCAGATCCCCTGGAACTGGAGTTAAGCACTCCAGTTGTTAGTTGCAGCGTGGGTGCTATGAATCAAACCTGAATCCTCTGCAGTAGCAGCCAGTGTTCTTACCCACTAAGCCATCTCTTCAACCCCTAAAAAGTCTTTTAAACTTAGCACATAAACAACTGAGTTCCTAACACTCTTCCTTCCATCAGTCCTTCAGTCCTTCTCTCCTACTGTCCTTCTCACCAAATGCCAACTCCATCCGTCTATGACTCAAACCAAAAGCCTAGACATTATTCATGATTTTTTCTCTTTCATTCTGTGTGTTCAGTCTGCCGTCAAAGCATGGTCACTGGTTCAGAAAAGGAATCTGAGCTCCTTTTGTATCTCTCACTGTGATTACTGCAGGAGCCTTGTGTCTTCTCTGTGTTCCATTTATTTCTGTATCAGAAACCTTCCAAAATGTATTGGCAAACATCAACCACCAGGTTACTCTGCTGCTCAGGAACTTGAAAAAGGCACAGTAAGGACAGCCCTTCCCTGCTCTGTGATGTGTAGGTCCTCAGCTGGAATGCCTCAGGGGCAGGGTTGGAAGAACTGGGCCAGGAAGATCTACTCTAAGTTAACTTCTTCACTCCTTGATCTGATATCTAAACTAAAATACCTAAACTGCAGGATGTGCCAGGACTCTGGACTGGAGTAAAACAATCATAAGCAAGCCTCGCAGGCTACGGGAGAAGGAATCACCCTACAGGTTAATGGGAAGAAATTAAGAATTAAAGAATTCACTTTCCTATGTTAAAGCCATCATGCCTTGCCTAACTCTTACCCTCCTCCATCACAATCAGCATGACTGTTTCCAAGACAGAAGCCAGTGATCCTGCTGAAATAAAATCCACAGTTGTCACTTTGGTGCCCATATCTTCCTTCCTGTGGCTCTTGCTTCATTTAAAATAGAAGCCAAAATATTTACTGTGACCACCCTAAGCTTTATGCCCTGGTTGCCTTTGATTCGTCTTCTATGTTCCTCTGAGCTTATTCTGCTCTAGCTTTAGATTGTCTCTCTTTTTTCCTTTATTTTTAAAAATGTTTTCTTTATCACTTTTATTTTATGTATATGAGCATATTTTCTGCATGCCTGTGAGTGACCCATGTCATACAATGCCCAGGGAAGTCAAAATAGGGTATCACATCCCCTGGAGTAATGGATGGCTGTCAGTCACCATGTGGGTGCTGAGAACGGAACCCAGCTCCTCTATAAGAGCAATCAGTGCTCTTAACTGCTGAGCTACCTCTTCAGCCCCAGATTCCCTCCTGAGCTGACTTCTCTTTGCATTCTGTCACCCATGATATTTGCACTTTCTCTTTCTGGATCTGAAACACCTTTTTCTAGCTATCACTAGATATCCCTGTGGCCTGCCTTTTTCTCCCTTCAAGTCTTTTGTTGTAAATATTTTCTTTATTATTTCATGTGTATGAGTGTATTTCCTGTATGTATATAAGTGCACCCATGTTATACAGCACCCACTGAGGTCAGAAGAGGGTGTTGGATCCCCTGACTGAAGTTACAGACAGTTGTTTGCTGTCGAACCCATGTCCTCTGCAAGAGCAGTCAGTGCTCTTAACTGTTGAGCCATCTCTCCAGCTCCCTCCCCTCAAATCTGAACTGAGATACCATCTTCTCTGTGGGTCTTAGGATCACAGTTGCTTTCTAAAATTTCAAGAAACAAAATAAATTGCAAACTTTTTTTTCCTGCCCTCTTCCCTGTTTAACACAATCTACCTACACACACAGACTCACGTACAAACCTTCACAATAAAGATATGCCACAAATATATTCATTTATTTTAATATATTGTTTTCCTCAGTCTGTAGACTGTGAGCTCCTCATGGCTAGAGGTTTTTGTGCTATTCACCGATCTTCCCTCAACACTGAAATCACGCACACTATAGAGCACGTAAAATATGGGGAATGAGTAAACACTACCCCTTTCTCCTTTTACTTGAAATCTCTCATTTATCTTTCTTATTTAAAGTCTTAAAGATTTCCTTTATTTTTAAGTGTGTGTGTACGTGTGTGTGCATGTGTGTGTACACAGGTGGGAGAATGTTCCCAGAGTCCATAAGAGGGTGTCAAATCCCCTGAAGCTGGAGTTACAGGCAGTTGTGAGTCACAGAATAGGTTCTGGGAACCGAAGTCCTGTCCTCTCCAAGAGTAGAAAGTACACTTATTCCCTTTAAGAGGGAAGTAATTCTTGCTGTGTAGAGCATATACTCCATTATAACTGTCATAGTTTACAGCTTGCTGTGAATTATAAAATTTATAACCTTTTTGAAGAACACGATGACTAATAACCGCCTGCTTCGGGTGGGAGTGGTAGCGCACATCTGCTATTCCTGCACTTGGCAGGTGGAAACCAGAGGATCAGGATTTCAAGGTCAGCCTGAGCTAAGGAGTGAGACTGTCCAAGAAAATGAGAGAGAGAGAGACAGAGAGAGAGAGAGAAGGAAGAGAGGAACGGAAAAAGGAAGAAGAGAGGAAGGAAGGAAGGGAAGAGAAAGGAAGGAAAAGAAAGGTTATGATCTTTGTAAAAATCACTGCCTCTAGATCCTTTTGTGTGGTCAGATACTCTAATATTCTAATATGAATACGCAGATAGTGCTTGTGCTGTCGGACAGGATACAAGCTTTAAGAAAGTGGAACTTTTTGGATAAAATGAAAATAGAAATTAAATGGAATTCATTCAAAACCAATGATTCTTATTCCTTCTTAGTAGAAAATGAAATAATCCTGGATTAGAGGGAAATTGGCTAATCCCTCAGGAGTACAGGTCTGTCAGCAGGTACTAATAAAGTTCCTGAGAATTTTATGTCTAAGAAGTGTCAGTACAGTATGTTTTACCATCAATGACTCCATCAATAAGACAGTTTTCTAAAACGTTATCTAATAAACTTGACATTACCCTACAGTTAAGAATTTGACAAATACTAATTTATTCAGTCCTCAACCACCTGAGATTAAAGTGTCTCTATGTCCATCTTATAAATGTGTAAATGAAGTCACAACAAAGTTACTTGGTTAAACATCAAATTAGCAATACCTATCACTTTCAACCTATACTTAATACTTTATATATTTTGTTGCATAGCTACTCCTTTATCCTTACTCCTACCAATCTATCAATCCACATATTTTATGCATTACAAAGAAAATTAGAGAATCAATGCACTTTGTTTCTAAGCCATTCAGCATGCATATCTATAACCAAACTTCAGTAGTTTGCCCATAGTTTTTTGAGATAAAATTTACAATAAAATGCATAAATCTGAAGGATATCATTCAACAAGCTTTGACCTACATTGCCTTTTGATTGTTTTAATTAGATGGTGTTTCATAAGATCATTTGACTTTGGAAGTTTTTAAACTTCTTAATATCAAAGAGTTTTATCTCTAACATGAGAATTATGATTATTAGCATCTAGCCAGTTAAAGGAAGGGCTTGCCTGAAGACTTTCAACCACAGAAACTTCCTTGTTGTACATCACAATTCCAACAAAATCCAAAGCTATTTTTATTTTCATCTTCTATATAATTGGGCTACTGGGAAGGGTTCTGGAGTAGAAACTTTCACAATTCCACTCCATTATTTATCTTAAAACCACAGGGAAATGAGGCTCAATTCATCTAAGCTGTCACTTCCTTCAACCTATAACCAACATGAGTCCTGGTTTCTTGATATCCAGGACAAGATCCTTCCCGGGAAGTGGCTAATTTTAAAAGAATGTCAACTTGCTGAAGAATACCCAGTGACTCTTAAAGCAGTATCTGCAATTGCTCTCATCTCATTTCCACAGTTGATATAATAAAACTGGAAGGCGGGTATGAAAGAGAGGAAAGGGGTCTTAAGGTGAGGAAGAAGGTTATAAAATGCATGGGGTGCTAGAAAGGGGAGCACCGGGAACAGCAAGAGAGAACAGAAGTCGGGAGAACCAACACATGTAAACCACATTTCAAAATGCTGTAATAAACCTGTTACTTTGTATGCTAATTTATAGAAACTAATAGAAATTGATATTGCAAAATGCATCTGTTACAACACATCTCTCTTCTTTCTCAAAATAAGAGCCATGTGTAGAAAATTTCCTTCTCTGCAGACCTTGGGCTATCAGACCAGATATGTAATAATAATCGAAGCTGTATCTATGAGGATTTACTATAAGTTTTTCCCCTTTTGAAATATCATTAATTCCTAACAATAAGCATTCAAATTTCATAAATAAGAAGCCAAGATTTGAAAAGATTAGATAATCACCCACACAGCTGGCAAACTGTAGAGCCGGGATCTCCTGACTCTTCACATCACATATCCATTACCACGCCCTCTGCCCTGCAGCCCAGCTTCGTTAATCAGAAACAGAACTTGAGATCAGGGCTGCAATTCACAGTTCCCGGGCTTGAATCCAGTTTCACATTGATAGATAGGTCTATGACCTTAAACAACTGTCTTGATTTCTGGTTCTCCAGGTTCCTCATCTGGACAGTGGGTTACTAGTGACACCTGCTACAGGACTATTGTGAGAAATGAATAAGTTAACTTACGCAAAGTCCCCAAACAGTGTCAGGTGTCCGGGGGAAAATCACTCAATAAATGTGCCATGTTATAAATGTCACCATGTACAAGCCCTCTCTAAACTCTAGCCTCATCCTTCTCTGAAACAGTGTTGGAATATGGTAAGAAGGTACATGTTACGGGAATCTTTAACACACACAGACAAAAACATTCAAATAAAATACCGAGTCCTCAAATGAAATCAAACTTCACATTAGAGCATACTTAACGGAGAGACGCGGGCTGGGTGCAAAAGCAGTAGAGTAATGAACTCAAGACAGCAGCAGCAGATCGTTTCAGTGTCCTCTCCAAATATGCTCTTGGTACATCCATTGGTACATGAGCCTAGTCTCATTTCCAACACCATTTTTTGTGACTTTCAAAGACTCTGGGTATCTGGAACCTGTTACACCCTCAGGTACAATAGACCAGAAGTTCCAGGTAACTCCACCTCACAGAATCCCCCTTCATCCCTTGAAAACCTAGAGGGTAAATATCCTAGCTCCCTCAAGCCTCTGTACAAAAAGCTAGTAAATATACCCTACATCACCTCCTGTAATCCCCAGTGGAAGCAGGCCCAGCTGTTCAGGTTCCCAGCCTGAACAGCACACTGTTGAGTGGGCTGCCTCTCGCTCTGTCTCAATCCACTTCTCTCAGTGCTTCCTTTAAACACCTCCCAAGTAAACTCACATTTGAATACTTTACATGGAATCTGTTTCTGGGAACCCCAAAGTAAGACAGTGTATTAAGACACACAGCCATTTTTTAAGTCTCTTTAACCCTCAGCATCAACTACACTGATCCTTCTGTCTTTGCATCCCTTTTAGGGCTCAGAACCATAATGAAACCACAGCCATCTGAATAACGGGGACAAAGAGAGACTTGATCTCAGACATACTGACTGTAAATCAGGGCTATCTCAAGGAATGCGCTACACTACATACAATTCAGTAAAAAAAAATTAGTAAATGTCTCTTTAGAACTGTTCATAGACCAGCACTTTGAAAAGTTATAAAGGAGTGTACACTTCATCCAACCCCAAGTCAAAACTACCACTGTCACAGTTACTTGCTTCTACTTCGTTTAGAACAGAATACATTTGCTTTTTGGAATGATGGCTGTATATTGGACCCTGATAGAATTTAAGTATACCCGCTTTGAAATATGTGGATTTTTCTGGTCCTCAGCCAAGGTCACAAAAGTAAGCATGCAATGATGCCTAAGTTGGATTCACTAATGAATATCGAGAATATGTGAGTCCAGCTCCTCACTGCCACAGTGCATAAATGACACATGTCAGTTCTACCCATCTGGAGAATTTGAGTTTGTGTTATTTGTCACCTGCCGCAAGATCATTTTCTTTATAACTGAATTTTCATGAATTTGACAGTATTTAGCCCTCTCCCCTAGTTCCTCCCTTCCCTCCCTACTACCACACCCGATTTCATGTACTCTCTCTATAGATATTCCTATCCCGTCAAATTTATGTCACCAAATGCTCTTGAGTATGTGTCCATTCAGCCTGGTTAACCTCCCCAGTATTAATAGCCTTAAAGAAACCTCTCCCTCGCCCAGTAGCTAGAATTGGGGCTTACCCACCTCCCCATGTCCGTGCTGGGATTTTGTCTGGTTTGAGCTTGCACAGGACTTGTATATGCTGTCACCATTGATGTAAGTTCACATGAGTAACTTCCCAGCCATCTGGAAAACTGTTTCTTTGCTGCCATCAACCACCTCCGGCTCTACAATCTTTCCACCCCGTCTTCCACAATGATCCCTGAGCCTTGAGAGGCGGAAGGTGTCCTGTTCAAGGCTAAGCACTCTGCAGCCTGATGTTCTCTGTACGTTGGCCAGTAGTTGGCCACATGGATTTAAAAATAATTTTCACCAAGACGTTTGAGATATTTGTCTATAGTTTTTTTTCCATGATATCTTCCATCCAACGATAACACTGGACTCCTAGAATGAACTTAACACTGCATCATTTTCTTTAATATTTTGTAAGCATTTGTGAAGAACTGTCATGAGTTTCCCTTTAAAGGTTTATAATGTTAACCAGACTTGGCCTTTCTGGAGATTAACCTTTATCATGAAACAAAATACCTCTTTATTTCTGATTACAACTTGGCTCTAAAGTTGACATGTACAGTGGTCCAGTTTTCTTACAGGTTGCTGATTTTATGAGAAACTTTTTCCCACTCTTTTAACGTATTTACATGTCATCTAGAGTGTGTTCCCATAGCTTATGCGTGGATCCCACTCTGCTCTTATCCAGCTTGACTCAGTGGGATCGCCTCCTCCTTCATTCACTTTCAGTATTGTGACTGAAATCGTTAGGTTTAATACCTGCCATTTTATTTTGTGCATTCTGAGTATCTCAGGTCCTTTTGTTTTCTATTCTTAATTTAAAACTTTCTTTTGTACTAAGTGAATGTTCCAGTATAATACTTTGATTATTTTAATGATTATTTGCATATACTTGAGTTTTTTCAGAAGTTTTTCTGGTGCTTAACATAAATACGCAGGGCTGATGATGGAGCTCAGTGGTAGAAGCACAAGTCTGCTATGTGTGAAGGCCTAGGCACAAGACGCAGTGCTTCAATGATAAATATGTATGTACATGAATGGGTATAAACATATGTCAGTAAATGTATTTGTCTTTATATCTTTCCAGAATTTACTTCATATTTTTGCATGCTCAAAATCCAGTGAGATACAGAAATCATCCCCTTTTCTATGCTATTATTGTTATGTTGCATCAAATATTTTACAAATAAACAGTTATAATTATTACATTAAATATCTTGTCTTTTTGAGAGGCTATAGGAAAAGATATAAAGTAAATAATATGTATATACCATTAATCTATGCATGCATGTGTGGATATGTATATATGGAGAGTGGGAAGGGGACAGTTAGTCTGCTACCTATACCCCACCATTCTTGCACTCTTTATTTCCTATGGATTTTCATCGCTGCCTTGCGTCATTTCCTGACTGTAATACAGCTCTGTTCACAGCTAATTTATTTGTACTGTTATTACTTAGTACATATCTATCTATAGTCTCAACAATAAAAAAGAATACATATTATTTTGCATAATTTCTATGTAAATCATTTACAAGAAAAAGGGAACAAATATTACACATTTAACTCTAATAATTTTTAATGATATTTTAATGATGTTTGGAATTGTATTTGATTTACTCTTTGAGATCGTTTGGTTTTAGACTGAAGAAGTTTCTGTAGCCCGCCCCCTACCCTCCTCACAAACACACCTGTAAGATGTGTCTGCTCTTGATGAATTCTGCCAGTTTTTGTTCTTGGACTGCCTTTAGCTTGCCTTCACTTTTGAAGAATAGTTTTGCCAACACACGATTCTTAATCTTTCAGTGTTTTGCACGTGTTGCCACTGTCTTCTGGCCTCCATTGTTTCTGCTATAGGAAAGCTGCTCTTTTCCTGTGCTCACCAGCAAGTGGTGAGCTGTCTTCACTTGCCCTTCCTCTTTCTCTCACATTTTCACTGTTAGTGGAGTATTTGCATTACGTTCTATTTTAGATAACAATGACAATCATCAGCATTGGGAGAGTCTTCAACCAATGTTTCTTGAAATATTTTACTGTTATTTTTCTGTCTCCTCTATTTCTTGCTCTCTTGTGAAGCACACATTTATGTATTCAGTGATAGATACCACACACGTTTTCAGAGTCCCTGATCATTTCTCTTTTTCCTTGTTTATTGCTGAGGTTTGGCTCTTCTGGCTTATATAAACTGTAGTAATGTATCTTAAAGTTTTCTGGTTCTTTGGTTTTTCGGTTTATTAATGAGTTTCTCTGCCAGTGATTTATATTTCTGTTATAAGACACTTTTTTAAAAAATATTCTTTATGAGTTAGTTCATTTGATCATATTTTATGTTTATTATGTTTGAGTTTTTTCAGGCCTTGTACTCCAAGACAGGGCCTTTCTTGGTAGACCAAACTAGTCTATAGAACATAGACTAGTCTGTAGAAATCAAGTCTATAGAAATCATGGCAATTCTGCCTCAGTCTCCCAGGTGCTGGGGTGGCAGGCATGTGTCACCAGGCCCAGCTTTATACTTTTTGATTCTGTATTTCTCTTGATATTTGATTTGGTGAGACATTACCACCATTCTTGCTTTCATTTCAGTCAGCTTATCTCCCTTTAACATTTTAATATATTTGTAACACATGTATATTATACTTCCTTCATTTTTAAAATATTTCATTGGGTTTTGTGCATTTCATATAAAAGATCTTAATCAAATTTAGATTCCCTCCCCCTCTGCACTCCCACATAGCTCCTCCCGCCAGATTTCATGCATTCTGTCATATATGTTAAGCCCTTTCCAGTAAAGCATTTGTACCGAGACGTACTTCAATGCAAGTTCATCCACGGGAGCCTAGTAAGTCCCTTAAAGAAGATCTACTCTCCCTAAACCAGCAATAACCAATTGCCAATAGTTCTTGGGCTAGGGTTGGGGCCTGCTGCCCATTTCTCTGCTGGGTTTTTTTGTCTGATTGAGTTTGCATGGGTCTTGTGCATGCTGTCACCATTGTTGCAAGTTCATATGAGCAGGTTCCCAGTGGCCTGAAAATCTCTGTTTCCGTATGTTCATGCACCATCCCTGACTCTTACAATCTTTCGACCCCATGTTCCACAACAGTCCCTGAGCCATGGGTGGATGAGGTTTCACATAGGATTTCCAGGGACATGCACTCTGAAGTCTCTTATTCTCTAAAACATAGCCAGTTATAGTCTTGTGTGTGCGTCGAATGCTGTTCTATGCGGAAGCTTCACTGGGGAGAGTTGGGGGATTATTAGTGTTCTCTCTACTCTCGTTCTGTTCTACTCCACGAGCATTAGGTGTAGAGGTTCCACTGTAGATGAGTCATTCAGAGTCGGACATATCTCAGGTGTATATTCTCTGTGTATGAGAATACGCACTTTGATGAGTGGTTTATGGTAAAGTTTTCTGAAAATATAAGGATCGATATTTATCATACAGTAAGAAATTTCGTTTGTCTAGAAATTGACAGAGATAGGATTTTCTCTAGGATCAATAACCTCTCCTGCCATGTGTATTTAGCTATATTTACAGTGCCTCCCATGAGTTCTCTCCCGTTGATAGAGCTTTAAGTCCAATTATATGACTGTTGATTGTCCCTTGGATAAAAGTGCTGTTACTGCACCAATGGAGATAGTTTTCTGTACCAGTCATTGTGGTTATTAGACTTTACAACTGGGTTGGACTGTTGGTTGATTTTTTCCCTTAGAAGCTTGTATAGTGTCCTCTAGCACTATGACAGCTAGTCTTCAGAGAGCTGGCTTCCAAGTCAGTCCCAGCTCCCTTGCTCCAAGCCCTGTGTCCAAATATGTCTTGTCTTCAGCAATGAGGTCTTACCTTCAAGTTCTTGGAGTATTAATTTTATCAATTCATAAGCACAGTAGGTCCTTCGATCTCCTGGTGTTCTCTATCAATTTCTTTAAAGATTTAAATTTTTCACTGTAGAGATCTTTAACGTCTTAGGTTAGGTTTATTCCTAGATAGTTTTTGGAGTCTATTGTGAATGGGAGGGCTTCCTTGAATGCTTTTTTTCCAATTGTTTGCTATTGGAATATAGAAATGCTATTGATTTGTGTAAGTTGTTTTGTAACTTGCCACTTTACTGAGAGTATTAATAATTTCTAGCAGTTTTCAGGTGAAATTTTTGGAATCTCTTATATGTGATATTTCATGTGTAAATAGTGACATTTGACCGCTTCTTTTCCAATGAGTTCTCCTTTAATTTCCTTCTCTTGTCTTATTGCTCTACCAAGAGTTTCAAGCACTATATTGAAAAGGAGTGGAGACAGTGGACAGCCTTGTCTGGTTCCTGATTTTAATGGAAGTGCTTCCAGGTTTTTCTCCATTTAGAATGATGTTGACTGTGGCTTTCTTATACATAGGATTAATTATGTTGAGGTACCTCCAGTCCACGTCTCTCTAGGACTTTTAACATGAATGCATGTTGCATTTTGTCAAAGGTCTTTTCTGTGTCTATTGATGACCATGTGATTTTTGTCTTTAAATCCATTTATGTGATTTATTACAATTATTGACTTGCATATATTGAACTATCCCTGAGTCTCCGGAATAAAACTGAGTTGATCACAGTAGTTATCTTTTTAACGTATGTCTGTATGCAGCTTGTTAGTGCTTTGTTGAGAATTTTAGGGTTTATACTCATTAAGATATGGGCCTATAATGGTTTTTGTTTGTGTCTTGATCTGGTTTTGGTATTATAGTGATACTGGCTTCATAGAAGTTTGGGAGTTCTCCCTCTGTTTCTGTCTTTTTGAATAATTTAAGAAGAATTGGTTGTAGATATTTTTTGAATGTCTGGTAGAATTCTGCTGTGAATCCCTCTGGGCCTGGGCTTTTTTAGTGGGGAGGTTTTGTATTATTGTTTCAATTTCCTTACTTCTTATGGGTCTCTTTTGATCTCTTCTTGGTTTAACTTTTGTGATTTCCATAAATTTAGAAATTCATCCACTTCTTTTATAATTTAAAAATAAACGGAGTTACATTTTTAAAATATTCTGGATATTTTTGGTGTATGATATGATGTTTGCCCTCTCATCTCTGATTTTGTTTATTTGGATTTTCTTTCTTTCTTTTGGTTAACTGGGCTAACTCTGCCTATCTTTTTTATCGTTTTAAAGAACCAGCTCTTAGATTCATTGATTCTTTATATTGTTTTATTTGTTTCTGTTTCATTAATTTCTGCTCTGATTTCCATAATTTTTTCTCATCTATAAGGTTTTGGTTTGGTTTGTTCTTGCCTTTCCAGAGTTTTGAGTTGTACTGTTAAGTCATTTATATGTTTTCTTTCTGAGTTTTTAATTTGGGCCCTTAAAACAATAATCTTCCCTCTTAGGACTGCTTTTTAAAATGTCCCAGGGGTTTTATTGTGTTGTATTATCGTTGTCAGTTAGTTGCAGGCATACTTTTATTTTTTTATTAATTTCTTCTTTGGCCCATTCATCATTCAGGAGTGTGTTGTTTAATCTCCTTGGGTTCATGTAGTTACTAGAGCTTATTTTGCTGACAGAGGGACTAGGTTAAGACTTTCTACCACAAACATTCTGTGGTCTTTTAGGATATACGGTAGATTATCTTGAATAAATATTTTTTCATTTGTTATGTGCCTTTACAATTCCCAAACACTTTATAAAGCTGTATTTTTATAATTATTTTACCAATTGTGTTTTTTAATTGTTAAAAGGGTCTTTGGAATTCGTGTCACTATTAGGAAAATGGTCTCCTTCCTATATACACATAGCCAGTTCCCATGTTGTATGCAGAATAAGCTTTAGAATACACTTTGTATTCCATGTCATTCACAATGATTTTGGTTACCTGCTCAGAACTCACTCTGCTGCTTTAATGTACATGAAGGTTAATTCCTCAGTGCCGATGTTTTTGAAAGTTTGTGATCTCCCTCAGAAAAGCATCCATGCCAGTTCTCGATTGTAGCATGGAAAACTCTGTATGCTTCGAACTTCAGGGAAAAATACAACTTCCACCTTATCTTCAGCACTCTGGGTTCCACTGGCACTTCAAGATCCCAGAGCAGATCTTAGCTAAACCTCCTGCCCTTGCAGAGTGACCAAAGCCTGAAGCTTCCCCTTCCTCCTCATTCTTCCCATGAACTACTGAGCTGCCTCAACTTGAAAGCAAGTTTGCATGTAAATGGGTGTAGAAATTGCAGAATTCATTTGATTATAGACTTTCTTCAGTGTGTGTGTGTGTGTGTGTGTGTGTGTGTGTGTGTTCAAGCCATGGGCCTTATGCATACTAAGCATACACTATGCCTCTAAAACAGTCCATATATATATATATATATATATATATATATATATATATATATATATATATCTTTCCCTTCCCACTCTCTTCTTCTCATACCCAAAGGACCTGGAGCAGAGCAGAAGTGTGCAACTAGTCTGTCATTGTGGTTAGGATGGCCACATCTGCCCTTCACATCTTTCTTAAGGGGCCTTTTTCTAGGAATTGTCTCTCTAATTGACCTTAATCTAATATGTATTTTCTTCAACTACAAAAGACACTCCATTTCTCTTTATTCCAAAGTTAATATTCTCCTCACTATTAGTATACAAACATACCCACCACTTTACCTTATTCTGTCCCATTCTTCTAACAATCTCTCTCCCTCTCTCTCTTCTCTCTCTCTTTCTTGTTGTTGGCTGTTGGCTGTCATAAAAATCACTGGAGATAAATGGCTACTAAAAATCACTTGCTCACTTTATCTTAGGAGCATCTTATACACAATGTTCTTTTGAAACTTCAGTATCTCAGTCTTCCATCTCTCTTCCCCATGAACCTCCTTGGTTCTCACACTTGCTGGCTCCTTACTAGACCTTCCTTCTCCTCTTTCTTCCACTTCTTCCTATGCAGATGAATTAGCCAAGGGCAATTTTGTCTTTTCACCTTATCTAAAATTTCTCTAATGTCAGCATTGTACATTCTTACAGTCTCATCTATCATCTCTCCATAGAAGAGATCATGAAATTATTATAATGTTTTACGAATGTATATACTCTGGCAGGTAGTTTGCACATTTTATGTAAATTGACTTCCAAAACAAAAGCTCAAAGTTGGAGATATTAAGTGACTTTCACAAGGTCACACAGTAATGGGAGGTCCTGGATTTGAACCAGGCAGTCTCACTGCATGACTTCATCAGTGCTGGCCTACAGTTCATCCTACCTCAAGAAGCCACTCCTGGCCACTCAGTGAGATTTAAGACATCTTGTGACATTTACAATTTACTCTGTAGTCTGGTAATTTGTACCCAGCACACATATATACCATTGCAATGTTGATTTTAGAAGAGACTGCCCCTATTGGCTTCATATCCTCTTGTGCAGGTCTTGTACAGTGCAAAATACCCAGCATGACAGCTGCCAGTTTGAATGAAAGAGAAGTCATCTGTAGAGGCAGATCCTCCCAGGATTTGAAACATCCTGGTCATTTCCAAATGTGATCAGACTGCAGGTAGGAAAAAAAACCCTAGGGTGTCACCATATGCCGGATAACTTGGTGTTCTGGGCATTGTGGTTCAGACTTTTTCACTTTCAAAACATAAACAACAGTAGAACAAAAGGGTGCTTATTATTAGATTATAGCACAGTGTCTATAGCAATTGTACATACTTAATTACTAAAAATCTATTAGGCAAGATGCTATGTTGTTATTCTTTTTCTAAATAGAGCAAAATATATTTACAAACAACTACCCATTCTTATACTGAGAAATTCTTTCCAAGAGACATGACTGGTTTCAATTTTAAACAAAGGCATATTCCAGCTTTGAAGAAAGATTTCCAGAGAGCTTTCTGTCAGTGAAGGTTTCCCATTTTCTATGCAATAAAAATTAAAGTTAGTGGAACAATTATTATGGAAACGACCAATCATTTTCTGATTAGATTTAAAGTCCAGTTCACAAGATGGAGGTCAAGAAACCAGGAGCAAGATCTGTCTTTTCATCTTTGAATGTCACATTGCTTGTTCATTGAAAGCACCCGATGAATACTCTAAATACAAGCTCCAACTCATCTCTCACCCAATACTCTATATTAAGCCATGCCATCTTCTTATTTTACAGTATTGGATGTTGTTTTGAAAAGGCACAATAAACAGAAACAATATCCATCAATGTCACAACTGAATGCCTAGGGAAGTATTCAGAAATAGTGGATAAATAAGAAGACATGGAATTTCATTTTATGTGTATTAAGGTTTTACTTGAATATATGTAAGTACACCACATGCAAGCAATCCCTTGCAGAGGCCAAGAGGGGTGTCAGATCCCCTGGAACTGGAGTTACAGATGGTTTTTAGCTGCCATATGGGTACTGGAAATTGAACCTGTGTCCTCTGGGAGAACAGCAAGTGTTCTTAACCATTGAGGCACCTCTCTAGACCCAAGATGCCATTTTTCAAAGATTTTTGAACTTTTCTTTAAGAGAAAGAAATACAGAAATCAAAATATTGAACTATCAATCATTTTTAATCTGTTTTGTGAGCTGGGAAAGTCTTGTAGGAACGAAATCACTTAGATATTCCAAAATACACATTTTAAACAATATAAAGGAAATGAAGATGATATGTAGAAATCTGTTGCTTCACTGATTAGCATAGCTAATTAACATAACCCAAAATACTATGCTATTGAAATACGTGTGTAAGTCAAAGTAAAGTATTAAATATAAGTAGACATTTAACATTTTTATAACTAATTGAAAGCTACATATTGACCGAATTCAAAACATTTTAAATGTTTTATTTATTATTTTTATTATATTTTTGTGTATGAGTGTATTGTCTGCATGTATGTAAGTGTACCCATGTAGTGCAATGCCCCCAAGGTCAGAAGAGAATATCCATCCCCTAAAACTGGAGTTAAGACAATTGTAACCTGTCGTGTGGGTGTTGGGAATCAAACCTGGATCCTCTGCAAGAGCAGCCACTTCTCTTGACCACTAAGCCGTCTCTCCAGCCCCGCAAGTCATTTTTAATGGATCATGTCATTAGAAAATGAAAAATCTGGAAATTATATTATTTTAATGAAATTATAAATATAATAATGAAAATACCAGTGTCTGACATATTTTACCCACTAATTCACTGGCAAACATTGATGAAGTGCAGTGAGGGAGTGAACAAGATGGTAGAGTCCTGTGGTGCTGAAAGACGGCTTCCCACTGTGACACAAAGTCCCAAAAGAGAAACGGGTTTTTTTTTAATTTGTTATTGTTACATCTTAGAAACACATATTCAGGGTGAATGCTTCACAGGTGACCCTCATCATGAATTAGTACATCACAATAAGAGCCCAGAGCAACTGGCTGGTCATGTCATGTACTTTGATTAGCTTATTAAGGCAATGACCCCAGGTGTATGCTTAAGAAGTAATTTATGGAGTTGTACTTTGGAATCTTAAAATCACACTGTTCCCTCATTAACTCTTTTCCCAAATGGTTTGAGTGTCTATTGAGAACTTTTCGTTTGTATTTCCTTTATATTATATTTCATGACAGCTTGTAAAATAGAATTCATATTTCCATTTATACTGCTCTATGATTGTTTTCAATTTTTTTCCCAAGCAGCTTTAATAATGTTAAATGTGTTCTTTTAAACTCTAAAGGTCAAAAAAATGTTTCAGTTCAAAAGTTGAAAAATATAAGAATTGTCATGTATTTGTAACGTAACTGTTAATTCTGCGTTTTATTTTATATTTCAGCAAAACAGGAAGCCTCATTTTTCGGATAAGACCATCTTTGAGCCCTACCCGGAACCACCCCTCTATGTCTTTGTTTTCACTTACATGGGCTATGGAATTGGAGTCCTGTTTGGCTATCTCAGAGACTTTATGAGAAAATGGGGAATAGAAAAATGTAATGCAGCTGTAGAGCGAGAAGAACAAAAAGTACGTATGTGGGCCTCTGGGTCTGTGCCAATGATTGCCTTTCTCAAAAATAGTTATTCAGGGGACTGGAGAGATGATGACTCAGTGGATAAAAGCACTGACTGCTCTTGCAGAGGATCAGGGTTCAATACCCAGCAACCACACTGTGGTTAACTACCACAATTCCAGGGGATCTAATGCCCTCTTCTGGCCTATGTGGGCATTGTATGATATGGGTATACTTGCACACAGGCAGACAATATGCTCATACAGTGAAAATAAAATAAAAATAATAAATTAAGAATATTCAGGCTCAAAACCTAGAAAAAATGATATGCCCAGAAGCCATTTCATCATAAATTCCATTCATCTCCGTTCACTAAACCCTAGTTCCTGGTTCACGATCTTATGTTTTTATACACATTTCTCAGGTGACTACTAATTGTCAGGTATCAAACGTACTAAATTTTCCTATTCATCATTATGTGTAATTTACATATTAATACCATAAGATATGTGTTAAAAGATCATTTTAATGGTGAAAACACCAAAATAGAAAAGCAAGAGTCCCTGTGTGGGTCTGCTGCACTTTGGCCTGCTAGATTCAGTGTTATTTATGTTCTATTCTAAAACAGGAAACCGCGTCTGAGTGAAATGTCAAATGTTTATTTCATCTAGGCCAGAATTTCTGCTTGTTTGCATTCTTGATGTCTCTCACTGGATAAATTCCTCAGTACAGAAAGCAGCCTTGCACACTGAGGGTTTTAACAGTATCCCTGGCCTTTACAGGCTAGATTAGCCCCAACTACTAACATACATGGTGACATGAAGAGTTCCTCCAGACATTGCCAAATGTCTCATGGGCATAAAAACCACTCAGCTTAGAGCCACTTACTTCGCTACATTTGACAGTTAGTTAGTAAATACCTGTAACATCTTCCTTCTGTGGCAAGCTAGAAAAGAGCCTGATATTCAGAGTTCTACAAATATCTCACATGGTGTTAATATGTTTTGCGAAATAATTGAAAGAATTTAAGGTGCTATTAATCTCTTTTAGCTCTAAAACTTGCTTTGGGATACCATGAGCACCATGCTGCTGTGTTATGGAGCTTTGAACACATCTAAGCAAAGAATATACATGAATCACGAGCTTCAGTGTAACAAGAGAACCACAACCCCATTGACTCAGAAAGCCATACTCGTGATAAGATATTTATTATACTTACATATGCATAAACAATTCATGTGGAACATTTTTTTCTGGAATGTCTTTAAGCCAAGTATCTTGAGAAGAAACTCTGATCCAGATTCATTATTACATTCCATCTTTCTTTTTGGAAGTATTTGAGCACATGCTTTCTTGATACCAGGTACTAATCTTCATAGAAAAAACAGATGAGATGCTACCATCAGGGAATTTCAAGTCTGGTGTACAAACAGTCTCTCAAGCAATTCGTATTCCAGGAAGTGATTGCTGGGGGAAAAAAAAAAGAGTGATGTGGGTCACAGAGATCTGGCATGTGATTCCTTTAAGGATATAGGAAGTCATGATCCTTGAGCTTAAATGGTTAGCAGGAATTTGCCAAATAAGAAAAGATGTAAAGGATGACATTCTCAAAAAGAGGGTACTGCATCTGCTAAAGTGTGTGGGATTTATTGTTTTGAGCATGTATCTATGCTACAATCTAAGAATGAAAGACTATCAAGACAGACATATCCTGACTTTTGAAGAGCTATTTAAAAAAAACTTGATAAAAGGCATTGCAGAAATAAGTACAGGGTCCTAGAAGAGTTTTATAAAATGTCCAACCCAAACCTGGCACTTAATGATTTAATAGTTATAGAGGTGAGGCAATGAGGCAGGGACCAAGATAGTGACAAGAGGACTGGTGACAAAAGATAATAGCAAGAGACATCTAAGAATGGAGTTACAGATGGTTGATCTGATTTGGAAAAACAGGGAGATAGACTGAGTAAAGATCATTCAGGTTTATGATGTGGGCAGCTATAGAAATGTCATCATTCACTGAGATGGGAAGCAGAGAAGAAAGACCTAGTTGGAAGGGGAAAAGCAATCAATTCTTTTCGCCAAGCTTAAGTTAAAGAATTGGAGGCTAACTATAGAGACCTGGATCTACAGAGAAATTCAGGTGGAGGTTATGGCATCTTTGGTGTGTTTTCCGCCAACCAACAAGAACCAAAGCCAAAGCAGACAAGATCTACCAGGCAGATCAGAGTGTCTGACACAGAAAGAAAGGAGAGATAAAAATGCACTTCAGATAATTAAGTACACAACAGAGATGGAAATCTAATTCAAGACCAGAAGCAAAATGACACTAGAGGAAGCTTACGATTGTTTAGAAAAGAGATCATTCCTGCTTACACAGTGAAGGGAGTTGACAGAAAGATAACAGAACTGCGTGCACAGAGATTGAGAAGGTAATCAACCTCAGTGGCTGGCTATGTGGAAGGGAAGAGCAGGCATAACAGATCATCTCAAATTTCTTGCTTGGACAGAGAGACTGATGGCAATGCCACCATAGTCAGAGCAGAATAGTCCTACATTGACAATGTTGATGATGATGATGAGAGACCCAGCAAAGACCTCAGTGTAGAAGGGAGGGCTTCGAAGAGTCATTCTGAATCAAAGGAAGCTTGCTGAGCCTCACACTCTCACATGAATGAGGGCTGCCACCAGAAACCTTGGTGGAGGAAGATCCCTTCAGGTCCAGGCAGTATTTAGAGATTTTAAATTCAGGGGAAATTTCAATTTTAGTGGAGAAGTCAGGGAAATAATAGGAAAATTAATTTTTAAAAAAAAGATAAAGATAAATGGGGTAAAATTGGAAATGAAAGCATCCATATATTCTTCTTTTTTTTTTTTTTTTTGAGTCAGGGTCTCACTATGTAGCACTGGCTGGTCTGGACCTTAATATGTAGACTAGGTTGGCCTTGAACTCACAGAAATTCACTGGCTTCTGCCTCCTCGGGGTTAGGATTAAAAGCATGTGCCACCACACCTTGGCCTCGTTTGTACTCCTATGGAGTCTGGTCAACTTACCAAGCAACACACCAATAAAGAAAACTGACTTTTCTTCTCCCAGGATCTATTAATTGTCAATATATCCTCAGCTAGTGCTAGGGTCTCCTGCCTACCTGCCCCATCCCCTGTCTGGCTTGAGTTATACAGGTCTTATCCACGTTGCCACAAGCACCATGGGTTCATATGTGCAACTACCCAGATGATACATTTTCTTTGTATTCATCTTCCACCTCTGTCTCTTACAGTCTTTCCACTCCCTCCCCACAATGATCCCTGAGTCTTGAGAGCAGAACATGTGTTATAGGTGTTCCATTTAGGGACTTTAAACCTTCAAACACAGTACATTCTGCAGCTCCTCATTTCTTAAGTTGCAATGGTCCTGGTATCAACTTCTGCAAGACCGGATGCCTTGCCAATGACACCAGCTTGGCATACAACTTTTCAGTTGCAACTCTGTCTTCACAGTAGGTCTAATAGTGGTGATGCATTCCAGGCGTCTCTCCAGCCTCACCCACTTGAAACAAAGACGATTCAGTAAGTTGTAATTGTATAAATGTTTAAGGTGAATATTCACATGTTTGCACAAATTAAAACTCATCCTGTGGCGCCCACATTATGAATCATAAGCCACATCTGAAGTCCCAGATGGCTCTCTCCTGAGTAATATGAAGGATGAGATCCATGGATGTAACCAGATGATATGGCAAACAGATGGCCCAACCACTGATTTTCCTGTCTGGGCCTACAAGACTTTCAAGAGTTTCTTGAAGTATCCCTAGGTACTGATTGTATTAGCCCTTAGGTTTTGTAACAGTAAATTTGATGCTCAATAAAGGCTCCTAGACACTAGCCTAATACTACTGAGTTTCAGCAGGTGGTAGTGCCTAGGCTTTCCCCACAGAGAACCTGATTTTGCTGCTATGGGTGGTGAGGTGCATACAAGCTTTCTGGGTAATTGTACAGTGCAACAGAAGTTGTGAGAGGTACTTCAGAGCAGTGCTTCTCAAAGTGTATTATTATACAAATTTATTTTTATTTGATTTATTATTTTTATTTTATGTGCATGAATGTATTGCCTGCATGTATGTAAGTTCACCTGTATCGTGCAGCACCCATGGAGGTCAGAAGAGGGTGTCAGATCCCCTGGAACTGGAGTGACAGATGGTTGTTAGGCACCATGTGGTACTGGGAACCAAACCCAGGCCCTCTGCAAGAGCAGCCAGTGCTCTTAACCACTGATCCATGTCTCCAAACCCTATTCTACAAATTTCTAATGATCATGTGAAAATGATCATACTTATTTCATACTTAAGTCAAGATTCTATGACACCAAGATCCTGCAGTTCTAAGCATGGTCCTAGGAACAGCCAATGCTGCTGGTCAAAGGATCATTCTTTGTTTCTTCTTAATGGTATCATGTCAGAGCTTGTAAGAAATCTTATACCCAGCCCTGTCCTTCAGCAGCAGAATCTTTATTTCATCATTGTTATTATCTAGGGGTCTTGATTAGATTCATTTTCTCTACCAGTTAAGGAATCAAAAAGTCCAGAAAACCTCAGACAGCAGAAAGCAACAGGTAACAAACTTTATTAAAAATAAAGAAACATACACATCTATATGCACAGAGAGAAAAAAACCTTTCCACGGTGGAGAAGGGCCTGGAAACAGAAAAATCAAAAGCCCCCGGGAGGATTGGGGCCTTTTAAGTATGTTTGGTGGTATAGGGCAGGTCCTGTCCCCTAATTTTGGATTGGTCAACTTCAACAAAGAATAGAGAGTCCATATGTCGCAGCTCCAACCTCAGTGAGATATGCCCAAGTCAGGAGGCAGCAGCACCATCTCTTGTGGACCTCAGACACTCGCCACATATCCAGCCGTCCTACCATCAGCCCCATGAAAGGTGCTCCCAGCCCACCTGTGCCTTATTATGGCAGTCCTTTGGAGCTTCACCAGCACTGACTAGCCTCAGATAAAAGTGATCCTCTCAAACTTGGGTATGCTTTTCCTGTACCTGGTCTGTCCAGTGGGTTTGTCTTCACCAGTTTTCTCCCTCTAGTTCTCCTGCCAGCAACTCTCTGCCCCAGCCCATCCCTGGAGGCAGCAGTCCCATGATTTAAATTTCTTTCTCTTCTCCGGAACTCCCCTAAATCTGCTTTGCCTCCTCTCTACCCAGTTTAAAATTTCATCAGTTGTAATACACCTCAGCTTGTTGCACACCTCTGCCTAAAGGAACTGATATCCCTTAAAATAAGGATCCTTGAGTTCAAGGTGGCTCAGTGCTGCCTGCCAATCACCTTAGTACATTTAGTCACTGATTCTTGTGCCTCTTTCCTAGTTTCTCCCTCATTCTCAAGCCTCCACTACCTCTTGGCTCTCTTGATGTGCAGAAAGTAATCTCTTGCTTCATATTTCATTGAGAAAACGGAAGAAAGTCAGAACTTGCACTCACTCCCACAGTCCTTTCTCCACCACTCCTGACTGTGCACCTGAGCTTCCCCCTCAGACTCAGGCTGTCCAGTCTTTCCCAAATCAGTAACTCTGCCAAGTCCAGATGCTTCTTTAAGACTTTATGGTGATAAAATTCACAGAAATTGCATTCATAATGTTTTGATGTGTATGTACATTTGAAGTGATTACCACAAGCAAGTTAATAACACATGTGTCATTTCATGAAGTGTTCTGTTTCTTTTCTCTTGTGGTAAGAACGTCTAAAGTCCTCTGTTTCAAGAAATTTAAAATATACAGTGCATTATTATAACTATGATTATCTTCTTCTGCATTCATTCCCTAGAACTTATTCTTCAAGCAAAACTGAAGCTCTGGTCCCTTTGGCTAATAACTCCCTATTTCCCCCACGCCCTTGGCCCCTGGGTACCATTTTCTTTCTGTTTCTCTGATTTCCACTTCTTTATACTCTACAGATAGATGAGATCATGCAACATTTGTCTTCCTGTGTCTGGCTTATTTCACTTGAAATAAGTCCCCCAGTTCATACACATTGTTGCAAATGAGATTTTTTTTCATGACTGCATAGTATTTGATCATTTGTGTGTATATCACATTCTCTTTAGACAATCACCCATGATAGATACTTGGTTTAATTCTATATCTTGGTTGCTGTGACTTGACACAAAATTATCCTGACTATGCACATACCTCTTGCAGACAATGATTCTGTTTCCTTAGGGTACATGTATTCCATATGTGGGACTGGTAAACCATTATTGCAGATCCATTTCTAAATTTTAGGAAAAAAAACATAGTGTTTTCCAAAATGGCCATACCAATTCACATTCGCATCAGCAGTATACAAGGCTCCATTTTCTATGCATCCTTGTCAATGCTTATTATCCACTGTTTCTCTTAATACCATTTCCAGCAGATGTCAGGAAATATCTCACTGTGGATTGGAGTAGGATTTCCCTGATGATCTGTGATACTGACACCATGCCCAGAAAGTTGGGGGTTTTTTGGGGGGAGGGGGTTGGTATTCATTTTTAAATATCTACTTTCATGTCATTTATGGGCTTTCAGAAGACAGGTAGGATCCATGAAACCATCATCATCCACTCCTCATTTATATTAGCTTCCAAGTGCTAGGAGAAAAGCAACTACCCAAAAGGAGACATTCATTTTGACCTATAGTTTCAGGAATTTCAGTCCGTGCTCACTTGGCCCTGTCACTTTTGGCCTATGATGAGGCAGAACATTGTGGAGGGAAGTGCACAGTGAAACAAGACTACCGGATGACCACCAGAAAGGAAAAGCAAAGGGAACGAAAGAGATGGAGTCCCGAGGGCAACCCATCAAGGACATACCCCAATGATTCACTTTCCTTCCACCAAGGTTCTACTACTTGTTAATGGCAGCTGACCTTTAGCTTCCAGGCCTTTAGAGGGCATTTAAAATCAAGACACTCCACCATCTAAATCATAGAAAATGAAGATTAAATGTATTCAAGGTTCTCATACTTCAAAAAACTTGTTTTAAATAGTTACCCATGCGGGCCAAGGAGATAGCTCTATCAGTAAAGTTCTTACTATGTAAGTGTGAGGACCTGAGTTCAATCCCCAGCACACATGTAAAAAAAAAACAAGGTGTAGTATCACATGCCTGTAATCCCAGCATTGAGGAGGTGGAGATGGGAGGATGCCTGGGCTTGCTGGTTAGTCAGCCTAGCTAATTAGCAACTTCCAGGTTCCATAAGAAATCCTGTCTCAACAAACAAGATGGGTAGTAACTGAAGAACAACACCCCAAGGTTAAGTTCTGGTTTCTATGCTCATACACAGACATGCATGCACACCCCCACACACAGCCCCTACATACACATACACACACACACACACACACACACACACACACACAGTTACTCGACTAACAAAACAAAACAAAGACAAGCAAACTTTTTTATTTTAAGCCTTATGTTAACAGAAATTGCTGTTTACCTAAAGGAAACACTGATATTAAATGAAATATTAGATAAAAACAGAAGTGTCAAAATAGACATCAGTGAATAACTGGTGCTTAATAATGGCTCTTTTTGTCTCTATAAGGCTCTAATTGCTCTGTCTGATCTGGATATAGGATAATCAGAGGGACGTTTCATTGGAGATGAAATTGCAATTGTAGGTCCAATTGCAATCTAACAGGCATGTAGTCAAATCAAATAAGAAAAGGCATGTTTCCCAATTTGGCAGTCATTTTTACAGTGGGCCACAGATGTGGTCTATTCACTTCTTTATAAACAGCTTTATTAAAGAGAAACATTGATTTGGGAACTATTTAAAATTTCTAATTTGTGTAATGAAGTTTTTAGATTATCAACTTATCTTCTAAAGTTGCATCTTAACACTTAGAAAATTATCATCTAAGTTTAAAGGAAATAATATTGCAGAAGGAGCAATGCCATTTTGTGATTATTTTTTAGGTTGAACTCATCCTTTCCTACACCCTGTCTCCCAAATGACTGTGTCCTCATTGCCTTTGTTACACTGAGTTCTTTGTGTCACATAGAAAAACAAAAGTTGAGTAAGGCAAGTGACAAATCAGATCTACAGACAGATAAAGATAAGTCCTATTGCAATACTTCTGTTTTTGAAAAATCAAGTCTAACTTAATTGCTGTGGGAAGCTTGTTGGAGACGAGAGGACATTGACCTATAAAGAGAGTTGGTTGCTTCTGAAAAAAGCTCAGTGCTACCCAAAAGTTTGGAGGATGAAAATACACCCACACAGAGGCAGGAAGCCAGATGTTTGAGAAGACAATCATGCCCAAAAGAAAATCATTCCATCCCTAAACCAGATCTTCAACTCAAAGTAGGTTTCCAAGTCCAATTATCTATCTCAGAAATACAAAAACTGCCAAACTTGTTTACACCATGCCCAAAGGAAAATCTCTGTGTGTTCAGAAAACTGGCTCTTCAGTTTTGCAAGGGAGTTAGTTATAAGTTCTTAATTTATAAACAATGAATGTGAAGATCTTTCTGAACAGGCAGTATTCCATGAGCCTATAGAATAAGTTTAAGACCCTATAATTTGACCCCACAATATTTATATAGATAAAAATAGTAGCTTTCCATTTCTCATAAGTATAAATTCTGGATCAATCACTGAGTCAGGTGGGAGAAAGTTTAGGTTAGGTAAAATATTTTCATTCTTATTTATTCTCACAGACAGCCATGATGATGGATTTCCGTGAATCAGGAGACAGGGTAACCAGAGGTTGTCTTCTCCAGGCAATACTAAGCTTAATCGACTGGGAGACACTCTTGCTATAGTGTGATAATCCATTATTTCCCATGTTGTGGTCCAGATTTTTTTGTCATCATTGGTGATTTAGGGAGAAGCTGTAAAATTCTGAGGTCACTCCAAAGTCATTGTCTGGTATAGTGAAAGAAACCACTTGCTGATCAGAATCCAGTTTCTGGGTGATATTTTCTTCATATGTCAGTGGGTAAGAGCTTGATGATCTCTGTGCCTGCGTCATCCCCCGTGGTTTGTGCGTCTTGTGGTTTGATTCTGAAATTAATTTAGCTTTAATTTTGTGGATGGAATGCTCTGGTTAGTTTTTCTTTTTCTCTAAGGGAATCTGTTTATTTCAGGTAAAATTCCTCATAAAACCTAAAATTATAACTGCAAAGTTACAAAAAAATTCCTTACAGATTTCCTTCTTTTCCCTTAAGAGGATACATTTCAATGGCATCACTTCAAATAAGACTTTAAATATAAAGAGATAATAACACTTGGAAACATAGAATCATTTATAAAGCAGGAAATAGTCTGAAAAGTTGTAAAAACCAAAAAGGAAATCATTTGAAAACTTGTTTTCCAAAATCACACAGTCTTGCCATCTCAATTTTTCCCCCTGAGAGAACATGAAGAGATGCTATGATTCATTATCATAAACTCATAAATTTAATAATAAAACCTTATAGAAAATACATTAGATATTAGGTTTCAAATGTAACCAGCAGAGTTGCAAATTTACATGCAATAGGTAGTTCCCCAATATGTGTTTATGACCATCCTTTCTTTCAGGAAATCGTCATCTCCCCCTGAGGAATCATGCTATTGCCACTGATCACTGGAGATCAAATAGCAGAAAGGGATATGGCTGTGATGGAGCCACTTGTCCTCAACAGCAGCCTATTTTCTGTTTTCCTCTCTATTGGACCAACTCAAGGAATGAGTGGGCAAATCAATAGCATAAGATCTCATACAAAAGTTTTCCCATGATCCCCTCTCAAGAAACCAGCTCCACTCCATACGGGAAAGGAGCTCAAAAAGGATGACAAAGACAATGAGAAAACTCCTCCCAGTTATTCAGCACCTCCCCACCGCCAGTAGGATAAAGTCTGAGCTAATCATACACCTGCCTACATCTCCTGCTTTCTGGGTTGGAGTGGCTCAGCAGCCTTATCCACCCTGCAGGAAAAGTGGCAGGGTAAGATAAGAGAGGTAATCAAGGGCAAATGAATCAGGACTTGGAATGAAGATTCTAACCAAAGAGTAAACATACACAGCTGACGTTTTGTTCTTATTCAGTCTTCTCCAATATACTCTATTTCTAGCAACCAAATCTATTCACCCAGGATATTGTCCTCACTTATCCTTGCTCATCATAACTTCATTCTGCCATAATGTCACCTCCTAAGTCTTTTCTCCATAAAGTCTTCCCGATTCTTTCATCAGGATGTGACTCTCTCTTTCCTACTCAATCTTGTGAATGACCAAAGAACTTGACTTCGGTCATAGGCGTGACTCGTGCATTTTCTACCTAGCATTAATTATTACTATTCAAATGATAGGATCGGGCATGCCTTGATTTGAACCTCAGCTGGATTACAGATATTTATAGCGATGGATGACATTTGTACAGGAACACCAGCTGTTACCTTTGCTGCATGAGAGACCTGGACACTCCACAAGCCAATCAGATTAGTTCCTGACCTTAAGCTATGTCGCAACCACTTGCCAATAGCAGTTTTGCCAATGGTCTTCCAGGTTTCGTGGGGTTTTAAATTTTTATTTATTATTTTTATTTTATGTATATGAATATATTGCCTGAATGTATGTAAGTGTACCCATGTCATGCAATGCCCACAGAGATCAGAAGAGGGCATCTGATTCCCAGGACATGAGTTACAAATGGTTCTTAGCTGCCATGTGTGGATGCTGGAAACAGAACCTGTGTCCTCTGCAAGAGCACCCAGTGCTCTTGACCTCTCCAGCCCAGTCTTCAGGTTTTTTCCACAAGTCAATGCTAAGTTCCTTATGACTAGTAGAAAATCCTACAGAAGTTTGCATCCACCCATTCTCCTAAAAACGCAATGCATGGGAATATTCATACTCCAAAGTTAATACCTATATCAACTCAATTAATGTTTTTCCATCTACACTGCTTGGGCATCAACACCTCCTTACCCTCGGCTAGAATGGCCCCTTCTTCAGAACAATGAAGGGATTCCTAGTCTCTGCTACTTGTTCTTGAACTGACCTGTCATCGTTGTCATCATTTTTTTTTTCTTGGCAGTACTAGAGATTGAAACTAGGGCTTCATGCATACAGACAGGAATACCTTCCCAGCCCTTGTATTCTATTTTTTCTGACAGAGTTTCATTAAGTCGCCCAGGCTAGCCTTGATTTTGCTCTGTAGCCTAGACAGGCCTTGAATTTTCAATCTTCCTACACATCCTCCTAAATATCTAAGATTCCTGACCTATATCAAGGAGCCCACATTTTTCCTCTCTTACCTAGAAACATGTTCTTTAGAGATGGAGGTCTCACAGTTTGGTGAACTTCATCTGTTCCCTTAATGAAAGAGATTTCTAATTTGTGTCCCACGTTGTCCTTCAGCATGGGTCCATCCATGGGATATTAGTTAACTGGCCAAAATGCATATCCTTGGAAGAGATTGACTCCAAAGGCTTTAAAATATATATATATATATATATATATATATATATATATTATATGTATATATATATTATACAGTACATTGAATTGGGGAGGTTACTAAGGGGAGGTGTGGATAGGGAAGGGAATCTAAATATCTTCAAAATATATTGTATGAAAATCACAAAAATTTAATCTTAATTTCCCAGACTTTAATTATAGCACATTAGCTATACAGAAGTTAAAAGTGCTCATTTCATGACTATGACACCTATATTTGTATAAGGTGTGCTGAGGAAGAATTAAACCAGATTTATTTTGGATATGAATAGAGAAATATTTGAAAATTATTAGATAAATATTATAGTCTATGTGGGTGTTTTAGCTTGAAATTCATTGTCTACACTTTGATGTTGTCATATAATCTTTAGTTCTAAAATTTCAAAGAAACTAAACGTCTCCTATATTTAAACATTTACTCAAAATCAGATAATTTTTGCTATATATGTTTTAGTGCTAAAATAAACTTTAAAATTTATTCAACTCATTAAAAAAAAGATCTTCAAAGACCGAAGCTAGAGCTGGCTGTAGTGGCCCATGCCTTTAAATCCCAGCACTCAAGAGGCAGAGGCAAGCAGATTTCTGTGAGATGGAGGCCAGCCTGGTCTACATAGTGAGTTTCAGGCCAGCTGGAGATACAGGGAGACCTTGTCTCAAAAAGACCAAAAAATAAGACCAAAGTTAACCTTCTACCTCTGTGCCTCTGTTATAATAGGATTTTGTGACACTGTATCAAGACTTTGAGAATTTTTATTTAAGAAACCTGTACATGAGAATCAGAGACAGCTGGAACCGACCCATCTGCAGTGCCCCAGGGCCTTATTTTGACCTGATGGAGAGAGTGTCAGATGATTATAACTGGACATTCAGGTGAGAGAGCCACCTGGAGGGACTTGATGGAAAGGGAGAATCTTTCTGGGAAGTTGTAGCATGGGCACCAGGTTACGGATCGGGAGAACTCAAGATGGAGTTGAGACTGATCTTCCACTACTTGGTCCTTCATGAAGCCATGGAAAAAGAATTTTTAGGTTGTCAAGGTGGTCTCCTTATAATACAATTAAGGTAAGAACTGTGGCATCAGGAGCAAGACACAGTCTTGAAGAGGCCTCACCAGCTTCCTTGACAAATCGTACTCTCCCACCTTTTTATGATGAAGACAGTCATGGCTGTGGCTTTTATTTCTTTAGGAGGTTTTAGAGCACTTTCAACCAGAGCATGGGTGTCATAAAAACAACTATTCAAAGAAAATCGGTGACAAGTAATTCACTTTCCCTGTTAAACAAGGTTCTGCCTCACTTCACTACCAGATTACTTTCTTCTCATAAATAAAGAACATGACTGTGAGTGTGTGCGTGTGTGCGTGTACGTGTGTGTGTGTGTGTGTATTGGCTGCATGCATGTAAGTGCATCCGCATCATGTATTGCCCACGGAGGTCAGAAGAGGGCATTGGATCCCCTGAAACTGGAGCTACCGATAGTTGCTAGCCTCCATGTGGATTCTAGGAATCGAACCCGGGTCCTCTGCAAGAGCAGTCAGTGCTCTTAACCCCTGAGTCATCTCTCCAGTCCCAGAAAGAACATTTTAAGCAGACAGCAGTGCAAATTAAAAATGAGATAATGTGAGGCTTGAACCAAACTGAAGCCTTTCAGGCACTAGAGTGATATTAAATCAGAAAACTCTCTGTGTTCACTTCCGTATCTCCCGACAGGTATACCGGAAGAGTTATCAAAGACGTCATCAACTTGAGCTCCTATAACTACCTTGGCCTTGCAGGCAAATACGATGACTCTATGAAGACTGTCAAGGATGTTTTAGAAAAGTATGGGGTAGGTGTGGCCAGCACCAGACATGAAATGGGTAAGTTCATCAACTACTTGGAATTTTGTCTAGTTGGGTCTTAGATTCATTGGGCTACCTCTCAAATCTAGATTTGTACCACAAATAAATATGAAAAAATTCAAGAAGAAAATGTCATATAAGCATCTTTTTTTTTTGAAAATGGCAAGCATTATGTTGTTACCAGATCATTTATTAAGTGCATGTTTAATTCCTCTGGATAGGTGAATGTGGGATTCTCATGACTAGACTTCTAACATAATTGTTCTGTTCCACCCCCTTCACCAGTCCCTGTTCTTTTCTTTCTCCCATTTTTTTCCTTAAGGATGTTCATCACTGATTAAATGATCTTGCTTTTATATTTGCATATGTCAGGTCTCTTCTACTCAAATGTAAATTTCATGAACAGAGATTGACCTTGTAGAAGGATCATTGTACTGAATGAAAAACAAACGAATAAAGGGACAAAATGGAGCAGGAACCCATTTACTTCTCTTTTAGCAAAAAAAAAAAAAATCCTTTTTTTCATATGAAGGAGTAAAATTTGTGAAAAGGAAATGTCTGTTCCTCTCCACTTCAGAGAAAAATAATAATACAACCTTGCTCTTGGAAAACACTTTGAAATTCTTAACACATTAGATTTTGTGTAACATCTCATTTTTTTTTTCTTTAAAAATTCCTGTGCTGTCAGCAGCCCAAGTGGTATTATCCCATTTTCTGGAGATGAAAACTGAGGAGCATGGCATTTAAGTGACATGCTCCATAAGGTTAATTGAACAGCCTACGTTCCACCTCAGTTCAGCTTCTCTACTGGCCATCCAGATACCAAGGTTTGCCAGGTTGAACAAGGCCTGCTTGAAAATCACAGGCAAGTTTGATCAATGGGATTTAAATAATAGAATTGTGCAACAATTAATTCAAATCAAGTGCCTTTTTGTCTACACAGTCAGCAAATATCTGGCTAAAACTCCATAGCTAATCGTGGTTGTTCATTTCTTTTTCTTGTTGTTCAATGAATATTTTTTGTAAATATTGTGCATTTCGTACAATACATCTTAATCATATTCAGATCCCGTCCCAATCCATACTCCCTGTAGCCTCCCCAATGGATTTCATGCGTTCTGTCATATATGTTAAGGCCTATCAAGTCAAGCTTTTGTACCCAGATGTCCCTCAGTGCAAGTTCGTCCACTGGTGTCTAGTAAGCATATCTACATTCACTTCCTTTAAAATGATCAACTGTCTCTCATACCCAGCAATAATCAGATGTCAGTATTTCCTTGGCCAAGGCTTGCTGCCCATTTTCCCAGTTCTATGCTGAGTTTGTCTGAGTTTACATGGGTCTTTGTATGCTGTCATCATTGCTACAAATTCATATGAGCATGTCCCCAGAGGCCTAGAAGACTGTGTCCCTATATTCATGCACCAACCCTGGTTCTTGCAACTTTCCACTTCCTATTCTACAATGATCCCTGAACCATGTGTTGGTGAGGTTTAATACAGGAGTCCTATTCAGGGACATGCACTCTGTAGTCTCTTATTCTCTATACTTTGGTCAGTTGTGGTTTTCTGTGTGCATCGTACTCTACTGCATGAATTTTGTGGCCAGTACCATGATGTTTTATGACTGTAGCTTTGTAATATATTTTTAGATCTGGTATGGTGACCTCCCAGAATTGCTGTCTTTGCTCAAGATAGCTTTGGCTATACAGGGTCTCTTGTGATTCCATTTAAATTTTAGGATTTGTTTTTCTAGTTCTGTTTAGAATAGCATGGGAATTTTGACTGGCGTTGTAGTGAATCTATCTATAGATTACTTTTTGGTAGGATGGTCATTTTCATAATATTAATTCTACCAACCCATAGGTATAGGAGGTCTTTCCATCTCCTGGTGTCTTGCTCAGTATCTTTCTTCAAAGATTTAAATTTTTTGTTGTAGAGATCTTTAATGTCTTTAGTTAGGCTTATTCCTAGACATTTTTTAGGCTACTCTGAATGGAAGGGTTCCCATGAACACTTTCTCCCAGTTTCTTGTTATTGGTATATAGAAATGCTACTGATATTGTAAGCTGATTTTGTAACCTGCCACTTTTCTGAAAGTGGTGATCAGTTTTTAGATACAATTTTGGGGTCACATACATTTAATATCTTTTACATAATATCACATACAATAATATAATTGCTTGCAAATAGGGACAATTTGACCTTTTCTTGTCCAATTAGTACTTCTTTAATTTCCTTCTCTTGTCTTATGACTCCATATTGAAAAGGAGTGGAGCTAGTGGACAGCCTTGTCTGGTTCCCGGTTTTAATGGGAATGCCTCCAGTTTTTCTCCATTTAGAATGATGTTGGCTGTGAGTTTGTTTTACATAGCTTTAATTATGTTGAGGTATGTTCCCTCCAATCCAGTTCCCTCTAGGACTTTTACATTGGATTTTGTCAAAGGCCTTTTCTGAATCTATTGAGATGACCATGTGATTTTTGTCTTTAAGTCCATTTATAGGATCTATGACATTTATTCACTTACATATATTGAACCATTCCTGCATCTCTGGAATAAAACTGACTTGATCATGGTAGATAACCTATTTTCATGTGTCTATATGCAGTCTGTGAGTATTTTATTGAGAATTTATATTTATCTTCACTAATATTAGGGGTCTGTAATTTTATTTTTGCATTGTGTCTTTACACGGTTTGGGTATTATAATGATACTGGCTTCATAGAAGGAGTTTGGGAATTCTCCCTCTGTTTCTATCTTTTTTTAATAATTCAAGAACTATTAGTTGTAGATCTTCTTTGAATATCTAGTAGAATTCTGCTGTGAATCCATATGGGCCTGGGTTGTCTTTTTTAGTTGGGAGGTTCTGCGTTGCTGTTTCAATTTCCTTATTTGTTATGGGTCTGTTTAAGCTGTTGCTCTCTTCTTGATTTAGCTTTGGTGATTTCCCTGGATTTAGAAATTCATCCCTATCTCTCTCCCAACTTCCTGTCCTCTTTTTATTGTTATGGATGACCCCCTGAGTCCAGTTAGTGCTCCCCACATGCACAAGGCTGTGTGGCCATCCAATGGTGCATGAGCAGCCTACCAGCAGCAACATCTATCCCCACAGAAGAATGACTCCCCACCCTCAACAGCCATCAACCACAAGTAGCTCCTCCTCCACGGCGGATCCCTGGTAACCCTTTCCCATCCATCCTGGAGTTTTGACTGACTTGCTTTTGTGCAGGTCTTGCAAGGTGATCACAGCTGCTGTGAGTTGATGGTGAAACAGCTATATCAGGTCCAGAAGTCAGCATCTCACAGCTCTCCTCCACATATACCCCTTCTTACATTCTCTCCACTTTCTCTTCTATGAAGTTCCTCGAGCCTTAAATGGTGGGGAGCTAAAACAAATGACCCACCCATAACTGAGCACTCAGTGCTATTTATACTTGGCACTTTGATCAGTTATGAGTCTCTGCATTAACCATCAGCCACAGGGGGAAAAAAAAGCTTCTCTGACCAAAGTTGAGAACAGCAGAAATCTATAGCTATAAATGATTATTTAAAAGGCAGTTTTACAGCAGGAACAAAGACATGGATTCAACCTGGTGGTTACTAGCAGATGAACGGATAATACACACACAATAGAATTGGATTCACCAATAATGATAAAGAAATCCTGTTCACTGGTGAACTGGAGGACTATGTGATACTTGGCATCTTATTCCCCAAGTTCTTGTTCACCAGCTCAATGCATTTTCCTGCAAATGATACAATTTCACTCTTCTTAACAGATGAATAAAATTCCTTTGTGTACAAAAAAGGGAGAACAGTTTTGAGAATGGGGTGCAGCTAGTTGTATACTTGAAAGAAAATATAATATATAGTCTTATGCTATTCAACAGCAAAGACTAAAGTTAACAAACCAAGTAAGAAATCAACACAGTAAGGAATACAAGGAAAGAAGTATTTTGACTTTAAAGACAGAAAATTGTTAGAGAAATTTCTGAGACATTAAGAACTGAAGTATCTGTGTTTTTATTATGTCATGAGGATTATTCTGACAAGGAGCCACAGCTGACAGCCACAAAGCTAGTGTAATCCTGATCCCCTAAATTTAACAAGTATAAGCTTATCACAGAAAACATTTTAAGTTAAGATCATATAAGGAAATATTATGGGGATTCCAACAAAGAGAAAATTAGAAAATGTTTTATGATATAATGTTAACATTCTTAGCCTATAATAATTTAAACAAGAAAAACACCACCATTTATAAAGGGGGCCAAGTTTTTTATAAAGTTCAAAATGGCAAACCATTCTGTTAACAGAGTGTGGCATTTCCAAACTTTTCTTCATCCTGTTCCATGAAATATTAATGCTACGAAGACTCTCTGCTTATGTAGTACACAGACATCTGTACTTTAGACATAAATAGAATAAGATTTTCCTCCTTTCCTCTAAGAACCAGGGGCAAAAGCCCATTGGGGGTTATACTGTGGCCCCACAAGGAATACCCAGCGTAGTAATCTCTCTCTTGGACAAAGCATGCGGGAGGCACACGGGGATGCAGACTGTTTTCCATATTCTGTGGGTATTCTTGTTCTAAATCCCGATGCAACAGTGTATGTGTTCCCTTTGTGAAACTTCAAAGAGCTCTACATTTACAACTTGTAGTCTTTTCTATGTGTAAATACCATTTAAATTTTTATGTTAAAAAGTAGGTTCCAGTTACACAAACAGGTGATTAAAATAAAAATCTATTCAGTGGCTAATAAATCTATGGAAAATACTCTGCCTGGTTAATAATCAGAGAAAAACTGTGACATTGAGATACTATTTTCCCCTAGTTGAAAAATGTCTAAAACTAATAATATCCAACAGTTTCAGAAGAGTGAAGAAAAGACCTGTATATATATATATATATATATATATATATATATATATATATTGTGAAGAAAGTTTTGGAAATCTATCAACAACAAGCTATTTAATTCAATAAGCCCATTTTGAAAATTTTTGAATTAAAAAAAAGTGTAGGGCTCAAGATATAGCTCAGTGGTAGAGCGCTTGCTTAGAATGCACAAGGCCCTGCATTCAGTCCTCATTTCCATAGTTTAAAAATTCTCCAGTTCATATGTAAAGAATGTTACACTGCAGTGTAACAAATAGTAAAAGCGATCAAAATAACTGAGTTTCCAACATGAAGACTGGTTCAATACATTTGATGGATCTGTTCAACAAAATATGATTTAGCCATTTAAGGTTACAATGTAGCTGTTTAGAGCAAAAACCATGAAATTAAGTTGCTTGGATCCAAATTTCTCTCTGTTCTAGCTCTGGCCTGGAATGAGCTATGTGACCTTAGTTTTCTCCAGTGTAATATAGGAACTACCTTGCTAAGAAAATAAAACACGTTACAGAATGATGTGTAACATGAATTTTTTAAGTATTATACATGATATATGCATCAAGAAAGGTTATATTTATTTTTTAATATTTTTAATACTCATATTTCTGATTTTTTCACAAGAATTACATTTCTTGGGCAAATTATTTTCTTAAAAAATGAACAGAAGTGGGTTATAGGTATAGATCAATGGCAAAAGACAGGTTTAACATTCAAGAAGCCTGTGTTCAATCCCCAATATCATACACACATACAAAGGAACAGTCAGGTATTCAGGCACCGGGAGCCAGAGTACTTCTAAGATGATGCCTCTGTAACAGACAGACTGGATTATCTTGTCTGGGGGAGGAGTGTGAAGCAGTAGGCAGTGTGGATTATCCAGCCTACACAGGTGTCTCGCAAACTTTAGCTCACCTGAGAATCACCCACAGGACTTGAAAATATCTTCGGTTGCTCACTCACCTAACAAAACCTCTTATTCATTGGGTCTGGAAGACCTGTTTCTAGTGCGGTCCCACTGAGGCGGACACTGCTGCTTGAGGGCCCACGCTCGAGAACCACCAGCAGGCCTGATTTTTTGACCAAAATACTAAAAGGTTTTCCAAGACAAAGGTTTCTTTGTCTAGAACGAATAAAAGTGCCTGGCAGATGATGTCTCTAAATGAAGACTAGCCGCTAGGTAAGGACACCCCAGAAAATCAGTGCAGTGCAGTGAGTCAGCTTCGACCATTGAACACATCCTGATACATACTTCTCCTCGAATCTCCAAAGACAGGAAAGGTTAAGTTAGGGAAAGCATGAAGCTTTTCTTTCATTTCTCTCCATTGCCCAGTTTGCTCTGCAAAGATAAGCGATTTCGCCTCTTGCCCTCCTCAGGCACACATGGAGGACAGTGGATGTACAGCGACAGCAAGCCACTTGCGTGGACATATTCCCCCAAGCCCTTTGTGCGCCATAGCTTCTCCCAAAGCTCTTAATCACAAGTTCACATCTAAGCAAACAAATTCCTGTGACACGACCAGACCAATACCTGTGCTAACAAGAGCTCATCTCAGCATGGCGGTTTTCCTGGCCTTGAAAATCCTACCTGATTTTCACCTGATCCACATACCTAAAGAACACCCTCTTGGCAGCATTCTTCCCGACTATAGTTTCAACTTTGAGACGTACCTATGAAGGCTTTCATTTCTCAAACATCAAAATGGACGTATCACATTGATTCAGGAATCCATACAACTGGATGTAATAGGAACTTCTCCAGATAAAGGTTCAAGTAATAAATGCAGCCTTGCTGGGATCTCTCCGTTCTTCAGTGTAGGAACATTTCCCTTCCGCGTTAGGCTATAAACACTACATCTTGCTCCCACAATTTTATCTTCCTGACAACTTCTTTGTCATTAAATTCTGTTATCAGTGATAATTCTGTATTTCTTCCCAAAAGATTGGTAGCTACATCTGGGAAATATACAGTTCCATTCATCAGAGCTTCTGAAGAAACGACTAACCTGAAGCTTCAAAATATCTGAATTAAAGCCTATTTTGAGTAACTATTAATTTAAACTGACTAAGTTCCCCTGGAAATGAGTACTTTCTAAGAAATTCTATCAATTAGCGATCTTGATATCTTTTTAAAAATGACTTCTGGGAAAGAGGGCAAGAGATATAGCTCAGTAGTAGGGTAATTTTCTAGTAAATTTTCTAGTATATACAAGACCCAGTACCACAAAAGATGATATTTTAATAAACACAGTTTAATGCATATTACTACAACATGTTTCTAAGCAGTAGATTTCATTAAATAAACTATAAAGATATCACTCCAATTATCTAATTTACATAGCAAACCTCTTCCTCATAAATAGCACCAGTTAGTTCCAGATGAAATTATTATAAATTCTGACTAATGAAATATCATTGCAGATTTCTCAAGCCTCTTTATTTTCCTTTAAGAGTATTCGTGAGGAGAAGGGTGCTCTCAGAGAGATCATTGGAGAGTAGAGAAGTAAAAATATATCTTGGTTTCTGAAAGCCATTTGGCAATTTCCTGAGACCTAATAGAGTTCTGACAAGGTAATTGCCTTTCTTTTGGCAGTGATAGAAATTACAGCCCAGGCAAATTTCAACTAATACCGATATATCTGAACATGCAGAATTTAGTCCTGTAGGTTCCACAAAGCCAAGCAAGTACAATTATTCGATGAGATGTGCCAATAATTTTACATAAGTACAGCACATATCCAAAATAGGATACCTGTGAAAACTAAGCAAGTTGAGATTCACAGTAATTCAGAATGTGTAGATTATCTCCTTCCTCCTCTCCAGTCTCAAAGCCTATAAGAAGCACACAGTCCAGAGCATTTTTTTAATTCTTGGCAGTGTTGCTATAATATATATATATATATATATATATATATATATATATATAGAGAGAGAGAGAGAGAGAGAGAGAGAGAGAGAGAGAAATCAAAATGGCATCATTCTCCTGAGTCCCACTGAAGAGCTCTTTGTAACATGCTATACTGCTCATAGCTAAAACCGGAAGTCATCTCAATCAAGTCACTAAACTAATCCAGTGGCTTCCTGTTCTTGTTCTGCAAGTTTAAAGTCATCTTTCCAGTTTTGCTAATTTGAAAAATAAGGTGATAATTTTTCACACATGAAAGGTGAATGAAGTTTAAATTTTGGTATCCGTAAATAAAGGTTCATTGAAACAGCCGCATTTGTTCTTGCGTGCAATCTATGTTTGCTTTCACTTTATGGTGGCAGAGAAACTACTAAAACAACAATCATATATAACCAGTGAGGTCTAAGCTCTTTACTCTCTATAAAATATTTGCTGGTCTGGACATGTTCATGTGATCATCATGACTTGAAAACAAGATTTAGATTTAATAGTTGTGGACTAGGTTTCCAAGTCTAGGATATATCAACATACATCAGTTTTGGACTTCTTCATTTAAACTAAAAGTCCTACTAGATTCAGCTGGATTAATAGCACAGATTAACATTTAATCAGCATCAGCACTTGTGTATAACCTTTATGCTACTGCTGCCAATGGAAGAAGAGCAAGGACATCCTGATGTCTGTCCTTAACCTCCGCAATTATTTGTGGAAAGAGGAGTCATTGGGCTGGCCAGTGAGTTACAACAAAACTGTAATTTTATCCAGTCACTCTGCACCCTCCTGATGATGCAAATGCTTTAGACTCGGTGGTACAGTGGAGGTTGAGTCTGATTATCTCCACTTTATTTCTTACACAGAACATAACATAAGTGAATGACCTGACTTCATTGTATGACTCACTCAGTTGAAAAGCTTTGAGTCACAGAGTCCAGGAATTCATTTAGACTTATTGCAAACATTTTTCTCCAATTTTTATTGAGTTTTTTTGCATTTCATGTAATACATCTTAATCAAATGTAGACCCCTCTTTCCTTTCCCTGCCTCCCATAATAAGCACCCCTACCAGCTTTCAGGTATCCTGTCATGAATGTTAAGTCCCATCTGGTCAAGAATTTGTCCCCAGATGTCCCTCGGTGCAAGTTCATCCACTGGAGTCTAGTCAGCCTATCTAGAATCACTCCCTTAAAGATCTACTCTCACCCCACAGTAATTGTTTGCCAATAGTTTTCTGACTAGGGTTGGAGCCTGTTGTCCATTTCCCCTGTTCTATGCTAGGTTTTTGTCTGATTGTGTCATCATGGGTCTTGTGCAAGTTCATGAGGAAGTTCCCAGTGACCTGAAAGCCTGTTTCCTTCTTCTGTTTGTATTTCTACCTATCTTACCTGTCTGCCACAGGCCCTCAAGACACAGGCAGGTGTACACTCCTTTGAACTCTATCCCAACCTGGACACCCTACATTCTTTGACTGAGGTATCTTTTCAATGAGAAGCTGAAACCAAAATGAGTCTATATATTAAGCATCCACTTAAACTATCTTATCATACACTGTTTCCTGACCTAATCTACTGCCATATAACTGCAGTAAAATGCAGAAAGGATAATAAAATCACAGAACTAGGTTTGGGCAATGTCCCCACCATTTAATCTAACTTTCTTTTATGACACAGCATTCCAGTGTGCAGAAATACTCAACAACTTTCCCAAGGTCACAGCTAATGAATATAAAAGTCATTTATTCACAAACTCAGGTGCACAAGAAATGTTTGTGGGGTTTTTTTTAAAGCAAGTGAGCATTGTATTTGAACTCCAATGAGGTTTTCCTTTTTCATCCATGTTGAGGCTTAAATTCTTAAAAACAAATCAAAGATTCTAGGAAACCAGCTCTCAAACACTAGGGAAGTTCTAAGGTCTTTGGTCCCAAGGCCACACAGTTTGGCACCCATTACCCATTAATGGCAGTGAACCACTCTGGTCTAGCAGCCCAGTGTTTCTTCTCCATGTTGGAGGCTGAGAAGGCCCTAGAAGAATAGAAACCCAAGTGTTGTTTAAGTTATCGTCATGCAATTTGCAACTGTTTTCAGGGAGCTAGCCCCACAAAGTGTGTACATAGCCACTGACTTGATCAAATTCTCTTACACTCTCTACTTCGGATATTTCAATTGCTATTCTCTGAGTATAGCTAATGCAATCTGTTTGGCTTATGTAGGCTTTTTTCAAAGACATCAAGGAAGTAATATCCACTTTGGACCTGGTAGCAAATAAATAGTGTCTTCCAATTAAACATAGAAGTAGAAAAACATCTCTATTTAAGGAGAATAATCTATAAGATATTTCAATAAATTTTTCTATGATATTCATAAGAATAAAATTTTATATATTTAATGACATACAGATTCTTAGCTCCTTTTTTTCAGCAGGCTGCCAAAATTCTTGCCAAAGGTACCATGGAGTATGGGCAACTCCAAGGTCAGACAGGCTATTAGAACACTGGTATAAGATCTACTAAGCGTGTGACCTTGGATCATTCGGTGAGTGTTAGGAACAAACTCTAAACTCCATGCTTTTATGTCCTAAACTATAAAACGATGCCTAGCACAGAAGTAACCTCAGAATGATGCATGACAGTTAACTGAAACAAGCCTTGAAATGTGCCAGTGTGGCAAGCTTGGCACGTTGTTGAGGAACTTGTATTTATTAAACTTGCTCATTGAGCAACATTGTCCTGTGCCTAGTTTGTCTCAGGTGAAACAAGAACGTGGTTTCTGAGTTTGCAGAGGTTGTGTAGGTGTGTGATTAGGGAGTGTGTTCAGATCAAATTAATCATAATGCATAAGTGGTTACCTTTTTCAATTTGACATTTTTCATTCTGGAGGTAAGTTTTAAAGGTGAGAGAATCAAAGCTCAGCCAGGCTTGTTAAATAGATAGCAAGTATTGTATTACTGATAATAGTGTTGTGGTAGGATTATAATTACATAGAAAATTTCTTAACTTAAGGAAGCATACACTGAAATATTTAAGGCTAAGTGAAAATTGCTATCACAAATCATTAAACTGTTAATTAAATATATGTGTGTGTTTATACAGAGATAGAGGCAAAGAACTAGAGAGACATGGAGATGTTTAAAAAAAATAGACCAAAATGATAATAATTGGAAATTATGAGTAGATAATGCATGGTTTTGAATTACAACAAACAATATGGAGTACACAAAGCTAAGTGAAATAAGATAGATACAAAAGAAAAACTTGCATGTGATCTCACTTGTATGTGAGATCTTTTTTAAAAATCAAATAAAAACAAAACAGTGGTTATAGAGGCATGAAATAGGGTTAACAAAAGCTACAAAATAGCAGATTTTCAGCATAAATAAGTCTAGAGATTTCATACACAACATGAGGACTATATTTAAAAATATAATACAGTGAAGATTTTTTTCGTGGTGTTGGGGATTGAATCCATGAGCCTTGTGCTTATACAGCAAGTATTCCTCCAACTAGCTTTATCTCCATAAACTGAATTTTTGCCTTACAAAAAGTGTCTTTTAGAAACTCTTAACAAACACAGAAAAGGGATTATGATGTGAGCTGACTCAGAGACCCACAACTAGACAACGTACAGAGAATGAGAGATCATGGAGTGCTCAGCCCTAGATGGGACACCTGTATCACACCCTTTCTTCAAAAGGTTCAGGGATCATTTCAGAAAAGGGAGAAAAATGGCTGTAAGAGCCAGAGATGGTAGATGAATATAAGGGAGCCATGTTGTTGTCTGGACACAACAAGCCAATGGCACATATGAACCCACAGTGCTGTGACAGAATGCCCAGGACATGTACAAGTCGAAGCCAGACAAGTACCCAGAATGGACGAGGGATATGGGCAAGAAGCCCCAGTGCTAGCTGCTAATCAATTGGCAATTGGTAGCTGCTGTGAGAGGAGAGTTGGTTTTCTTTAAGGGTGTGGTAATTTTAGGTTGACCAGACTCAAAGGTTAGACCCACACCCATGAGCAACTGGGAACACAGATTAGACCTTTCTAAAAAGAAAACAGTAATAGAGACCATGAAGTCAACTGACGAGAGTGGAGACAGATGGGAGGGGTCTGATTATCATCAAAACACGTGGAATGACTTCTTCACCTCATGTCCTCGTATTTGTTTGGTTTTTTTCTATCAGCACCCTTCCTTAAAACTTGGCACCCAATTTCATGTACTCTATTACTTAGGCCTAAGGCATAAATACTATTAAGGCCTATAAAGTCAAATCTGTGTCCCCAAATGCCCTTCAGTTGGGTCCATTGCATATCTTTGCTGGTTCTTGGAGAATTTCATACAGTGTGTTTTGATCATCTTAAGACCCCCTCTCCCATCTCTGACTCCACCTCACTACCCTCCCCAGTGGGGGCACTGTTTGGGAGAAGTAATGAAACCTTTAGGAAGTACTGCCTTGCTGGAGGAAGCAGGGCACTAAAGGCAGGTTTTAAGAACTCATAGTCTCGCCCCACTCCCATTTTGCCCTCTCTGCTCCCTGTGTATGCTTAAAGGTTTGAGCTCTCAGCTCTTGGCTTCTGTTACCATGCCTTTCCGCCATGCCTCTCCACCATGATGACTCTTATCCCTCTGGAACCTTAATCCCAAGTAAACTGTTTCTTTCATAAGTTGTCTTGGTCATGGTGTTTTTATCGCAGCAACAGAGAAGTAACTAATACAAATGGCCATGCCTCCCTTAGATATTTTGGTTGCATCAGATTCTTATTACCCATTAATGCTTTACCTCAACAATAAGTACTGAGCAATTTGTTTAAAATGAAGCCCTGAATACTCGTGCAGAACCAGGGAGCCTCTGCTGTTTGTCTCTGTGCCATGGCCTGTGTTCATTCTATGTGACAGTGTGACCTAGACCCATTTTAGACATAGCATCTGGTTTCCTCGTCACTCTCTGAATGTTTACCAAAAAAAGTAATGTCTATAAAGAAGCAATACAGCCCCATAACAAATAGGGAAACAAGGTACCTGAAAGCTTTGGGCAAGTGCCTAAAGCTAGAATCCTTTAGGCACAAAGATTGATGCTGACTTGAATGTAAGAATCCCAAATTCAAGCAACATAGCACAGGCCCAGATGTGAACCAATGGCACAACGATGGAGCAGACAGACAGATTAGCGGGCAGGTCCTCATAATAAATGACAACCTGCTCCAAGACCAATTTTAGAAACAGTCCACAAACAGGATTATCTGAACTCAACGGGACTAGCCACAGTTTGGAAAATGTCTTCACACATGTCACATAGAAATAACTGATCTCTTTGAAAAGGGCCTCTGAATTATACCCACATTCATTGCTATCTATCAATGCCAATATGTCAATATGAAGACCAGCAATCTCCACACTTTTACTGTGAACCAGTTGGTATCACTAAAATTCTAACAGAAGCATAGCACATGGCCAGAATGCTGGTAATTTACCCTGAATGTAAATGTTTATTGACTTGGCTGATGGTAATGAGCTCAGTGGTTGTCATCTAAAAATATCACTTAGTGAGCTGGAAAGAGGATATAGCCAGCTCATATTTATTCTTTTATTCAAAGAGCAGATCTCTTAGTAGCCTGCTGGATAAATAAGCCATTAAAATAAAAAGAAGAGTCAATATATGAATAACACAGCAATTTGTGGAGCCATTGTCACTACCAATTTGTAGCTGTTATGACCTTCAGAGACTAACTTGTCATTCAGAGGATCAGAAATAAAAAAAAAAAATATTAACCTATGTGTAGTCACTTGTGCCTTCAGCTAGGGTTAGAGCAATGCTTTCATGGGATTTACAAAAGGCAGCATTTATATTGCAAAGGCAAACTTCTAAATGTTATGTCTAAAACTACTCTAATATTTGGACCACCAGATGCAACTTAAAGCCTTTGCTCAATTTAGGTATGGCCTGATACTTGTGTAAAGGAAGCTGCTGGTCAACTTTCTAGTGACTACTTTGTTTCCTTAGGCTAGTCCCACATCTTCACTTCTTGAGTATAAAGAGTAAAAGGAAAATGCACTTCATTCAAAATGTCATATTTTTCATTAATCCTTAAAGAATTCCACTTTACTCCAGACTTTGTATGTGTGCATGCACACATACATATGTACGTGTGTGTGTGTGTGTGTGTGTGTGTGTGTGTGTAGGTCAGAGGACAACTTAGGGTAGTTGGTTCTCTCCTCCACTATGTGGGTTCTGGAGATCAAACTCGGGTCAGTTTTGATGGCAAGTGAAGACCTGCTGAGCCATATCACTGGCCCCAGGCTAATTTTTCAACACATAATTTCCTGAATTTTCAACACAAATTTTCCGACCATCCTGTCTCTTAAACAGAGACATTCCATAATGAAATTTGGATACTTTTGTTTTCTCCAAATTAAACCAAACCCTTATATGTCAAGACCTCATAATTTAGATATGAGACATATGGTCATAGACACTGATCTATTTTAAAATCACTTTATAGCTCTTTTAACACTAGCACTCAGGAGGCAGAGGCAGGCGGATCTCAGTGACTTCGCGGCCAGCCTAGTCTACATACTGAGTTCCAGACCAGCCAGGGCTACAGGAAGACCTTGTCTTAAGAGGACAAAAAAAAAAAACTCACTTTATTACCCATTGGAAATCCAGCAAAAAGTTGGCATATGAAGAACTCAGACAGACATTCTCATTTCCTTCTCTCCCTTTTCACTAAGCCAGTGCTGGTGACAGAAACCTTAGTCTGAGAAACCTCTCTGGAGTGTGTTGTATGCATCCATGTTTTGTAGCTGCTTGACTGTTTTTTTTGCTTAGCAACACATCCCACGATGTCCTAAAGATTTTAAATGATTCAACTGCTGTAGATAAATGCATGGGATAGCAGATTTGGAAAGAACAAAGGTGGAGACTTATCTTAAATATCTTCTCACACATATTTCTAGGTCACTGGGGTGTGACACAGTTATTCATTTAACTCTGGGCATGAAAGATTTATGGGGAAAGTTACCACATTGAAAACTGTAGGTTCCATCTGTCTTTCGGTAAATTCTCTAAATATCAATGTTTCCTGCCAGTTACCTTTCTTCTTCAGTTTTGTGTAGCTCTTTGATCTTCCTAATTCCATATCTTATTCTTAACTCATCTTTGCCTTCATTCTCCATAAAATGATCCCCATACAACTTTCTGAGTAAATACTGAGTATCAGCACCAGGCAAGGCACTGTGTTCAACATGACAGAATATCTACTGCATATAATATAAATGTTTTGATAGCATGCACATGTCTGATACTGTGATTAGTATCTGTGGAAGTCATGAGATTTCACAGAGAGTCTGTCTGCACACTGAAGGCTCCTTTCATAATAGAGAGACTTGCCCCAGGAATTTCTTCAGTTCACTTTCTATCATCATCACACGATTATGTGATGATGTTGCCATCTCAGGACCAGTTTTGCCTTGGGATGTTGAGAAAGGCAGCAGAAAATTGTTGAGGTGTTAGATGGATTTCAGGGAGTGAGTAGATTCAGGGAGTGAGTAGAAGCCTCCTACTAAAATAGAAGAACACTGTACACAGAGGAAAGTGTGCCTTGCCAGAGAAGTTGAAACTGACTCTCAGTCGTTTCAAAAACTTTCAAGGACAGTAGGCAGAGGCCACGAAGTTCTTAGTGGCAGAGCTAAGGCTGGAACCCATCTCCTCCCTCTTGGCTGCCTACTCCTGGGACTATCCCCTTTGGGAGGCAGTCTCTTCTAGAGAAGAATGAATCTGACAAGTGATCATGGACCCAGGTTTTCATCTTCAGGCTTCAGTTTCTCTTTCTGCCGTATAATACCTTAGGTGATACACAGTTTAAACTTTTTAAGGTAAATTTTATTTATTATTATTGTATATCCATATGTGATGTGTATTTCTGTGTACATGTGGGTGAACACGTACCACAGCATGGGGGAGGGGGGTCAGAAGACAACTCTGTGGAGTAAGTTCTCTCCTTTCACCTTTCCATGGGCTCCAGGGAATAAATTCAGATTTTTAGGCTTGCATGGCAAATGCCTGCTGGCCAACCTCACAATTAAACTTTTAACCTACCATACAAACCATGAGTAAGATTGTCTATACTAGTACAATTGCCTCTTAACAACTTTGGAATAAATGGATTCAGGTTTGAGAAGACCACCAGCTATCTATTGTATGACACTGCGACCTCTCATGAAGAAAAAATAGTGCTGCAAATGTCCTCCTTACTGTTAAATGCAAAAACAAATCTTTAAACTGACCATTTAATGCCTTATGAAATTTGTCCCTTCACCATTTTAGCATAAAAACAGAACTAAGTTACCAATGTAAATAGAATTTTGATACCCCTGCCTGAATAGTAAAATATTTTGATCATTACACTAAAGGAAGCATGTTTATAACAGTCCTATACATGCTAACATACTTGTCCCTCATAAACCTCAGCAACAACTCCTACATCCTGTGGGTACAAGTTACATCTTTTCTGTTTTCATACATTTTTCTGTTATATCAAATCTACCATCTAGGAAAAACTATCAAAAATATGTAAGATATGAACTCACAGCAATGAAGACAGCATGTACAAGTCCCCTGTAGGTTCAAGTCAAAAGAAAACCTAACATAGACGGGGGAAGGTGGATAAGAAACCCAGACCCTATCTGAGAAACTCTTAGAAACAGATCGCTATGTGGAAGGGGAAAGTCAGTCTCTTAAGGGTGTGACTCTTGGTAGGTTAACCAGGCTCTAATGGATGGACCCACACCAAAGGACATTTGAGGATACAAATTTGACTCTATAGTCCTTAATGTGTATGTGTGTGAGTGTGTGTGTGTGTGTGTGTGTGTGTGTGTGTGTGTGTGTATAATAGAGTGCATTAAATTGGTTGGGAGTGTAGTAACAGGGGGCAGACAGGGCCGAGGATCTAAACATGATCAAAATATATTGTATGAAATTTTCAAACATTCAGTTCTTTTAAAGAAATTTAAAAATACGTAAGGGACTGGAGAGATGATTCAACAGTTAGGAGCACCGGCTGCTCTAGCAGACAACCCAAGTTCAAGTCCCAGCACCTACATGGCAGCTAACAACCTTCTGTAACTCCAGTTCCAGGGGAATCTGACACTGTCTTCTGACCTCCGTGGACATTGCATGCACGACATGGGTGCATTTACATACATGCAGGCAATACACTCGTACACATAAAATAAAAATAAATAAAATATCTTTAAATATGTAGAAACTGTGATTTTTAATTTTCTAATGGCCACATTAAAGGTGAAAAGAAAAATGAAATTAATTCAGTAAAACACTTTATTTGACCAAAATATTATCATTTAAATGGGTAATCAACACAAAATCTCTGGATGCCGTGCTAAAAACATCAAAAGTGATGCTTTTCACAATAACATTACATCTCAATTCACACATTAAACTTTCAGTGGTTAGTATCAAATGAAATCCTATTAAAAATAATAAAGTTGGTTTGGAGAGATGTCTCAGCAGTTAAGAGAACTGGCTGTTCTTGCAGAGGACCTGGGTTCAGTTCCCGGAACCTACATGGTGGCTAACAATAGTCCAAAACTCCAGTTTCAGGGTATCCAATGACCTCTTCTGACCCACAGAGGCATGGCACAACACAGGTGTACTTACATACATGCAGGCAGTATACTCATACACATAAAAAATGAAAGCATAATAATAATAATAAGTGTTGTATTTTGTGGAAAATTATAATACTTTAGTTTTGAAAATGAAGTAAGATAACAAAACTCAAATGAAATTCAGAACTTAGGTTTTCAATTGCACTAACCACTCATTGATTGTGGCTAATATACCGGTCCATGTAGAACAAGAAGGCAAAATCATAGCACACAGAAAATTCAGGACAATCAATATTTACTGTCAGCAAGATGTGTTTGGACTGCGTTAAGAAGAGGGTCACGGAGCCGGGATATAAAAGAGTATAGGCTGGGCATTGTGATGTGTGCCTGCAATCCCAGCTCTCGGGAAGTTTAGAGAGGAAGCTCACTAGTTACAGGACACCCTGGGCTATGCAGTAAGCCCTTGTCAAAAGAAAGAGAAAGAAGAAAGAAGACATGGTGAAAGAGGAAGAAAAGGAGGAGAAAAAATAGGAAAGATTATAGAGAAGTAAAAGATATATTGGAATTAGATTAAATTATTTCTGTTGAGTTTTGTCTGTGACATCTTTAAGATTTGCTTTTTCTAAACAAAAGACACTAAAGTAATATTGTCTGCATTGACGGCACACTAAGATTAAGTGAAATAATTTAGATAGCAGGCTTGCCACAGTATCTAGTGCATTCCAAAAATTTGATAAATCACTATTGGTGGCTATAGAACTTGTGGGATCTATTTGCATGCAGGTGAATAAAATCTCTAAGAAGGTTATAACTTAATTACTTGTGGATAAGGAGTATTTTGTGAATATTTTATTGAATTGTGTATTTCATACAGAACATCTCAGTCAGTCTTAATCATCTTTATACATCCTTCCCCACTAACACGTCCCCTACCCCACAGCCTCCCGACTGGAATCCACACATTCTGCCATTTGTGTTAAGGGCTATCGTGTCAAGTTAGTGTACCCGAGAAGTTCCACCGTCCAAGTTCATCCACTGAGCTCCAGTCAGCCTACCTAGAGTCCCTTGCCTTAGGAAGATCAGATCTTCCTCACCCAACAATAATCAGCTGCCAATATTTCTTCATCTAAAATTAGAGTCTGCTGTCGATTGGCTCAGTTCTATGCTGCATTTTTGTCTGCCTAGATTTGCTGGGGTCCCTCACATGCTGCTACCATTGCTGCAGGTTCATGTGAGCAGGAATCCGGGAGCTTGTAGGGCCTTATTTCCATAAGGCCATGCATCCCCTTCCTGGCTCTCACAATCTTTCCACTTCCTCTTCTCGTAAGCCCTGGATGGGTGAAGCTTAATATAGAAGTAGTGTCTAAGGACCAGCGTTCTGCAGGCTCTTAACCATTTTTGACCATTTGTATTCCTGGCACTTTGTTACATGAAGGAGCTTCATAAATGGTAATTGAGAGATCCATTAGTGACCTCTTTACCACTTGTCCTATGTTCCATGGGCCTTAGGTGTAGAAGTTGCATTGTAGATGTATCACTTAGGCTTGGACTATTCACAGACAATGTCTGTGTGTGACCAGTTCTAGCACTCTGTAATGGTCTCTGCCTGGTGCAACAGAAGCTTCTTTGATGAGTGGTGACTGGGATACTGGTCTGTAAATAGGAGGATTCATATTTTGCACATAGTAAGAAATTACATCACTCTAGGGGTGCGATAGCCTTGGGGTTTTCGCTAAGATCTATGACCTCTTCAGCCATGTGTATTTCACTCTTTGCAGTACCACAAATGAGTTTCCTCCAATTGAATGAGCTTTCAGTCTAATTAGGTAGGTGATTGCCCCCAACATAAAAGTGCAATTTTGCACCAAAGTCGGGTGGGGTGGTACTGGTCATTGATGTGGTCATTTGTTCTTGAAGCTGGTGTTGGACCATCTATTTGTGTTCTCCCTTAGCAGCGTGTGTAGTGCTCTCCAAAGTTATGAGAGCTAGCCTGTAAGGAAAGTGACTTCCAGGACAGTTCTAGCTCCATTCCTCCAAATCCTGTGCTGAAGTATGTTCTGTCTTCAGCAATAGGGTCGTACCTTCAAGTTCTGGGAAGCAATCAAGAACTGTAGCAATAACCTGTGTGATTTTGAGATCTCTTAGATTATCCTTGCCAACAACTCAAAGGTAGATTTTTCCTGTCTAGCACTGTTTCTTGTTATATAGCCTTAATCTATACACATGGACTACTATAGAGATATTGTATATGTAATTTGTCATTGGGTTGTTAAGATGATATGATTCACTCTGGTTTCTTACACTACCTAGACATTGTTTCTCATCTGTCTATCCCAGTCTAACCCTCCCTCTAAATCTTCCCCATTGGAAGTGTCCCCGTTTTCCCACATTTCTCCCTTGATAATTCCAGTCTCCTATGGTCCCACCTCTCTTAAGATTTTTCTCTATATCCCCGAAGTTCCTTGTATACTCCTCCTTCCCCTTCCCATTTAAACACCCCCACTTTAACCATTTCTCCCTTAGTAGCACCTGTCTCCTACTGTTCTTCTCTCTCGGGTTCCTTCTTTACTTTACCTCCCTGATTCTTTTCCATTATCCTGGTTCCTGAAGTTACATCAGGATAAATACTCACATATAAGAATTTTGTGATCAGATCCATATATGAGGGAGAAAATACATCACTTGTTTTTCTGAGTCTATGCTCCTTCACTTAGCATAATGGTTTCTAGTTCCATCCACTTATCCACATGATTTTGTCTTTATTGCTGAATAGAATTCCATTGTGCAAATGTACCACATTTTCTACTCATCAGTAGAGGAACACTTAGATTGCTTCCATCTCTTAGCTATTGTAAAAAGAGCAGCACTAAACATGGATGTACAAGTATGTCTGCAATAGGATGAGTCCTGCAGATATATGCCAAGGAATGGTATGACCAGATCAAATGGTAGGTTCATTTTTAGGTTTAAAGACTTCTCAACACTTCTTTCCATGGGGGTTGTAGGAGTTGCTCTGCAGAAGCTTTTTAATTTAAGGAAGTCCCACTGTTGAATCTTGACTTTAAATCCTGAGCAACTAATATCCAATTTAGAAAGTCCTTTTCTTACATCTATGTCTTGTAGATTACTGCCAATACTTTCTTCTAACAGTTTCAGAGTTTCAAGTTTCACATTGAAGTCTTTGATCCACTTGGAGTTGACTTTTCTGCAAGGTGAAAGATCGGGGTCTAGTTTCATTCTCCTACAGGTGGAGATTCAGTTTTGCCCACACCATTTGCTGAAGATGCTGTCTTTCCTCCAGTGAGTTTTCTTGGATCCTTTGGGAATCCAAGCTTCCATTTTGGGCTTCAATGATGCTCCATTAATCTACAGATCTATTTTTGTACTAGTACTATGCTGTTTATATAACTATAACTCTGTAATATAGTTTGAATTCTGGTATAGTAATTCCCCCAGCATAGCTCTTTGTTTTCCAGGTTACTTTGGCTACTTGGTGTTTTGGGGACTTCCATACGAATTTTAGGATTATTTTTATAATTCTGTAAAGATTGACATGGGGATTTTCAAGGCATTGCATAGAATCTATAAATGTATTTCGCTAGAATGGTCTTTTTCACAATATTAATTCTCCTGCTCTATGAGCAAGGGAGGGTGTCTTCTGGTGTCTTCCTCAATCTCGTTCTTTAAAGGTTTAAACTTTTCATTGTAGAGATCTTTAATGCCTTTGGTTAGGTTTACTCTGAGGTTTTGATACTACTGTGAATGGGAGGGTTCCCATGTGCTCTTTCTCCAGTTGCTTGTTATTGGTATCTAAAAATGGTACTGTAGATTTTGTAAATTAATTTTGTGACCTGCCACTTTATTGAAAGTGTTAATCATTTCTAGGAGTTTTTTGGTGAAAATTTTGGTATCTCTTAGGTAAAATATCATATCATCTGCAAAAAGGATAATTTGACCTCTTGTTTTCCAATTAGTCACCCTTTAATTTCCTTCTCTTATCTATATTGTTCTACAAGAGTTCCAAATATTGTATTGAAAAGGAGCGGAGCTAGTGGACAGCCTTGTCTGGTTCCTGGTTTTAATGGTACTGCTTCTAGTTTTTCTCCATTTAGAGTGATGTTGGCTGTGGGTTTGTTGTATGCTGTTTTAATCATGTTGAGGTGTGTTCCCTCCAGTCTACTTTCCTCTAGGAATATTAACATAAATGCATATTGAATTTATCAAAAGCCTGTTCTGCATCTATTGAAATGATCACCTGATTTGTCTCTTGAGTCCATTTACATGATTTAAGACATTTATTGACTAGGTATACTGAAGCATCCCTGCATCTCTGGAATAAAGTCGACTTGATCATGGTGGATGATCTCTTTAATATGTGTCTGTATGAAGTTTGCAAGTATATTACTGAGAATTTCTGCATCTATGTTCTTTAAAGGTTTGAGTCTATAGTTTCCTTTCTTGGTTGTATTTTTAACCTGGTTTTGATATTAGATGCTGGCTTCTTAAAGGAATTTTGGAGTTCTCCGTTGGTGTCTATCTTTTTGAATAATATAAGTAGTATTGGATATAGATCTTTGAATGTCTGGTAGAATTCTTCTATGAATCCATCTGGGCTTAGACTTAGTTGAGAGGTTTTATATTACTGTTTTAGTTCCCTTATATGTTAAGGGTCTGTTAAAGTTTCTCTCCTCTTCTTGGTTTAGCTTTGGTGATTCCCATGAGTTTAGATATGTATCCATTTCCCTTAGGGTTTTCAAATTTAATACTGTATAGGTTTTTTAAGTATTCTCTTATAATGTTCTGTATCTGCCTGTTGTCTGTTGTGAGGTTTCCCCATTCATCTTTCATTTTGTTGATTTGGAGTTGCTCTTTCTTTCTTTTGGTTAACTGGGCTGGGGTCTATCAATCTTGTTTATAATTTCAAATAATCAGCTCTTGGATTCATTGATTCTTTGTATTGTTTTCTTTCTATTTCATTAATCTTTTCTCTAATTTTTGTTATTTCTTCTTGTCTTCTGAGTTTGGGTTTCACTCGTTGCTGCCTTTCAAAATTCTTGAGTTAAAATGTTAAGCCATTTACTTATGCTTTCTCTGATATTTTAATGTAGGCACTTCCCTCTCAGGACTGCTTTTAAAGTGTCCCAGAAGTTTCTGGGGGGTTGTGCTGTCCTTTTCATTTAATTCCAGGAACATTTTTCTTCCTTTCTTATATTTTCTCCTTTGAGCCTTGGTCACAGGTCAGCTTTTGCTCTTAGCCCTCAAGATCTCCGAACTATCCTCTTGGCTCCGCCTGGCAGGTGAGCTCTCCAAATCACAACCTGACCACCCACTACATTGGTTCCATCTGCAGCCCCTCCCACTGCTGCAGGGCTAGGCTTCTGTGCCCTTTAGTAGGGGCCTAAACCTTTGCCTGAGAATGCCTGAGTCCAGCCTTGGCATAGCAAGCTTCCCAAATTGTGCCTTGCCTGCTAGCTAGAGTCCCAGACCTTGGGAGAGAGCCTAAGAGCAACTGATACTTCCCTGACTTGCACCTGTGTGGGAACTCCTGCGCAGCTGGACTAGAGCCATCTGGTCCCTCTAATATAAAATCAAAAGAGAGAACCTGAAGCCTTGACCAGCCAGCTTTTCATACCCAATAAGAAAACAACCAAGTCACATCAAGTATACAAAAAGAATCAGACTTCAGCTCAACAAAGGAAGGCATGAGTCTCAGAATTACAGACAACAGAATTACAAACAACAAAAAAATCCACATGCCAAGATCACAGTTAAAAAATAATAATATGAAAACCCCAAATAAAATGTCCCCAAGTCCTATAGAAGAGTTCTACAATGAGAACCCCATAGAGATAACCCAGGACACAGAGTTTAAAATAACCATAATAAACATGTTCAATGAATTTAAAGAATATGCAAAAAAACAAATGAAAGAACTAAAAGAAGACAGGGATAAATTTCTGACTGAATTCACAAAAGAGATAGAAATATTGAAGAAAACTCAAGCTTACATGAAGAAGAAAGTGAAACACTTAATAAGCCAGTTTGAAACAACAGGGGAGGGCCTCACCATTAGATGACTGAAATGGAAAACAATTTGAAGAATTGGAGCATTCAAGCAAAAATTATGAAAAAAAAGGAAGCAAGAATGGAACATGCAGAAAATGTGTGAAACCATGAAAAGATCAAATTTACACCTCACAGGTATAGAGGAAGGAGAAGAATCTCAGGATAATGGTATTGACCAGATCTTCAACAGGATTGTAGAAGAAAATTTCCCCAAATTAAGAAAAGACATGCTCATAGAAATACAAGGAGCCCAGAGATCTAGAGTGCTAAGATCAAAAGCAGGTCTGTCCCCAAGGCTAGAAGGAGACCAGGATGTGGGATGGATAAGAATCAAGTTTGTAAATTTTACAGCACTAAAAATGAATATAAAAACAATCATAAGTTTATATCTCAATGAATTTTCACATAACTAATATATCTATGTGTCCAACAGAATCCAAATCCAGAAAATTCAGAGTATCTCAAAACCTTCTTCATGTTTCTAATAAAACAAATAACTATTCTGACTTCTACTACTATAGATTTGTAAACTTTATATAAATGGACTCATACAATCTATATTATTTTAAATGTCCTGCATCCTTCATGAAATGTGTCCACATTATTGGATGGGCCAGGAGTTCTTTGTTTCCTTAAGCTACACTCTATTGTATAAATATCTGAAAATGAAGTTCTCTATTCTACAGAAAATGAGCCTTGGTTTGTCTCTAGATTGGGACTGTGACAAATATTCTTGCTATGCCATAGGTCATTGCCAATGTGTGTCTTCTGGAACTTTAATTTTCAATCTTGGCCTTGTACTAAAGGGAGAAATCACTCCTCATGTAACTTCCACACAGGTACCTTGGATAAGCATAAAGAACTGGAAGACCTCGTAGCTAAGTTCCTGAATGTAGAAGCAGCAATGGTCTTCGGGATGGGGTTTGCAACCAACTCAACAAATATCCCTATACTTGTTGGAAAGGTAAGAATTTGTTTCCATAATTGTCTTCTACAGTATTATTCTTAAGAGCTATAGTCCTTTATTAGAAGTGTGGTTGAGATGGTTCTTTCCTTAGCAGAATCTTATTGAGCATCAGAATCTTTTAATAGCTATAACAGCCTAGTCTAGCAAATCTCTTCATTATAATGTTCCTGGTATTGAATTGTTGTATTTATATATTGGTCAAACTTTAATAACAGCTTAGCAACGTCTATCTAAGTTTGAGGAACTTTAATCTCCATTTGTTACATAGAAAGTGCTTACTATGCATTAATTTAGACAAAAAAGTCCTTGTCATCCATTCCTTTATTCATTTAGTTGGCTAATTAATGAGAATCTACACATCATAGTATGAAGCTACACACAGGACAGAAAAGGATGAACAAGACCTGTGCCTTATAAATTTATATAGTTTAAAATCTAAGGGCCTAAAGAGATGGCTCTGTGGTTAAGAACACTTGCTGTTTTTCCAGAAGACCCAGGTTTGGTTACCAGCACTCACATGATAGCTAACAACCACCTGAAACTCCAGTTCCAGGGGATCTAATAGCCTCTTCTGGCCTCCAGGCACTACACACATGTGGTGCACTTACATCAATGCCGACAAAACTCTTGTACACATAAAAATAATAAATAAAATATTTTTTTAAATCTATCATGAGAAACAATACACTAAATAAAATTCAATAAATACTAAAAAACAGATATTAAGGAAGACAAGCATTTCCTTTTTCAGATTTTTTTGAGACACTCAATGACTGTACCCAGAGACAGGAGAACATGACATTAATGGCTAACTAAATAATTTCTTAGAATAAGGAAGAAGGAGTAACATAGAAGTTGGAGAAACCAGAACACAGATCATGGTCAAAGAAGGAAAAAGAAAAGAAGGCAGGTGTCAAATCACAAAGCACTTCGTTTTGTAAACCGTGCAAGAGTGCTTAAAGATGTTCCTGAGAAAATGGGAAGTCGGCTAGTTGTTTTAAGTAACCAAGTGTGATAGTCAGATCTATGTTTTAAAAAATCTAATGAAAACACAGTGTGATATATAATCATAGACTGGGTTCTATATTGAAAAATGAAGATAACAGCAGAAATATATTAGAACAGTTGGAGAAATTTGAATTTGAATACCTTAGATGATAATGCTATATAAATATGGCACTTCTTGTATGCAATCACTGCCTTCTCTATAAAAGTTACACACCAAAGAATACAGGGGTAATGTATCATAAGGTTTATAATAATTCTCAGATGTTACAAAAGAAAAATTATAGGTACACACACATTCTTTATTGTGGAAGTAAGAGAATTTTGCCAGCTTTAGCTTCAAAACCTTAAAACACATCATATGTGAGATTACCAAAATATAACGGAGATCTCAATTCCGAGTGACCACAGAAGACAAAGGTAAACCATAACTTGTCTCTGCTTTTCTGTTATTATTACACATTTCTATGATCTACACATTTCAAATGTTAAAAGAAAAACTTTAAAGCAATAATTTATGAACAGCAAATTTTCCACTCACCTCAAAATGACTTCCATCAACACTTTTCCAAATTCAAAGGGTGGGGGGTGTTTTTTTGTTTGTTTGTTTGTGAAAGGGTCTCTCTGTAATCCTAGGTGGCCTAGAACACATTATGTAGACCATGCTCGAACTTGGAGATATGCCTGCCTCTTCCTTCCAAGTGCTGAGATTAAAAGCATGCAGTACCAAACCCAGCTTCAGATCAAAGTTTTAAATTGTAAAGCACTGATGTGTCTGTCTTCATGGAATGTAAGCCACCCCACATCAGACGGCATAATGAGAATCATCTCACATAACCTAGTATAGAACTGGGTACCCAGCTCACCCATAACCCTCCCCCAGACTATGTTTGTTTTTCAGTCAAAGACCAACCCTGTAGACCCTAGTTGGTGCTCAGCAAGATCAACTTCTTTATTGAAACTATTTGTGAATGTTCCAGTAAAGATGCAATATCTTAAAAATAGCTCCCATCTGCATGACCCAGCAGCTACGTAGGATTATGTCCTTATTACTAAACTTAAACTCAGCTTTTTCACATTAAATTTGACTTGGGTTTTGGTGTCTTCTAGTTCCCACAATTTGTCTTTCTTTCATTATCCATTGACTTGCGTTCTGTGTGTTTGTTTTCTGCACAGGGATGTCTCATTTTAAGTGATGAGTTAAACCATACATCTGTAGTTCTGGGGGCCCGGCTCTCTGGTGCAACCATAAGGCCTTTCAAACACAACAGTGAGTATCAATGTATTTATTCTTATCTGACATGCACTGGGTTACTCCTAGAAGAAACTAAAGATTATTCATGAGACTTTGTCCTTGCTTTTCAAACTAGTAATTTAGCCTAATGAAACACAATTATGTTTATATTCACTGCTGGCTTGTTAACCTCTGGTGACCTGGAACAAATGGCTAACGTGTATTAAACATCCAGATTGCTAAGTGTTACCAAAACACATTAATGTCACTATTCATGGTCTTGTAATGTGGCCTCTGAAGATGTGATTGATCTCCTAGGATACCATTTAGTTATCAGAAGTGTTATAACTCTCCCCTTTGTATAACCTTGCCTTGGAAAAGTTCAAAGATTTGTTTAAACTTTGAGCTATGGTTAAGTAAAAAGTCAGTTGTTTCTTAGTATGCTTGTTTTCCCAGTCCCCATCTATAGAATCTTCAGGTTCCTATCCTCCCCCCACCCCCAAAAAAAACCTCTATTAGACTTCATGAAAATGTCCTTTAAAGTTCTGAGTCATGTAGTTGAGTGGTGAGATGGACACAGAAGGCTATTCCTTCCTCCCAAGCAGCCTGGATGAAATGCCATGGACAGTCTTGGGAAAGCACCTGAAGGCAGTAGGTGATGGTAGACACCTGTATCCTCTGATCCAGCTGCATCCCTGTGTCATTTTCATAAATCTTTTAATCCTTCTTGCATTTGATGTCCTTACCTGTAAAACAAGAGAGGTATTGACCTAAAAGATGTGCAAAGAGATGGCTCAGTGGCACTGACTGCTCTTGCAGACGACCCAGGCTCAATTCCCAGCACCCACATGGTGACTAACAACAGTGTGTAACTCCAGTTCCAGTGGATCCAATGCCCTCTTCTGACCATGACAAGGATGCACTTTCATGCATGCAGGCAAAACATTCATACACACATACACACACACACATGCGCGCACGCACCTACAAGTGTCTTTCCAACATTCATGCCTTTCTGTCTGATTTTGTGATTCACGGAATGGGATAAATTTCTAAGCAAAGTTATATAAAATAACCTTGTTTTAAATATTCAAAGAGCTTGGTCCAGCCACAGACTGTGTCTTACCATCTACCAACTGCCTAGTGTTATTCAGGACAGAATAGTTTCACCTACAACAACCAACCCACACGACCTGCACAAGCAGCTACTTAGTATCTTCCTTCAGCTTCCACTCCCAGGAGAACAATTCCAGTGAAACTACCCCCAGGGCAGAACAGAGTAACTACATCAGGGAGAAATCAGACACTTTGAATAGCTGAGAAAAACTTAGTACCATTTGTGATGGGCAGATAGACGAACATGGTATCTCCAAATGAGATATCAGAGGATCCAACATCATTTACACAGGATGCAGAGAAGAAAGCCCATAGGGATGCTCTAATAAAAACAAAGGACTTGTAGTTTCCAAATGTGTCACTATTACAAGCCAAAGAAATGTTTCACTCTAAAGGCTACTGAAGATTTGTGACAAGTCAATTCAGAATGACACAAGAAGATCCTGTAGAAGACATTTCTGCGCCAACTCACAAAATTGGAAATTGGAAGACGGACAAATTAGACTCAGTAGTATTAAATAAGATTAATGTATCAAGGTCGGTAACTATATAATTTATTGCCTTTGAGCTTGAATTGTAAATGGTTATATAGAGAACAAAGAGAACTCTTGTGGCTCACAAAACCTGAAATGCTACATCTGGCTCCATATAGAAAAGTCTGTTGACCCTGCTACAGTCAAATAAATAAACTCTTGTTCTTGGGAAGGATACACTGAACTATTTAGGGCTACAGGCCATTGTATACGTAGCTCAGTCTCAGTTCAGAAGAAGGGATTATATAGATGAGAGAGAGAGAGAAAAAAAGAGGGAGAGAGACAGACACACAGAGAGAGAGAGAGAGCGCGCACAAATGGGATAAAGTGTTGAAAGATTATGATCCAAGTAAAGTGAATACATTTGGGAGTATTCTTACAATTTCTTTTAACTTAAAAATATTGTCAAGGAACTAGAGAGATGGCTCAGTGGTTAAGAACATTGCCTGCTCTTGCAGAAGACCTGGGTTGGATTCCCAGCAACCACATGGCAGCTAACAACTATCCTTAACTCCAGTTCCAAGGGAATCTGATGCCCTCTTCTGACGTCCCCTGGCATTGCATGATATGGGCGCTCTTAGGTACATGCAGGCAATAAATAATACACTCATACACACACACAAAAAAAAAATATTTAATGTTTTTTTCAAGCAAATTTTATGGGTGTGTGAGTCTGTTTATTAAAAACTATGATATATAGAAGTATTCACATTTTTATTTTTAAATGTACTTATCTTTAATTTTTATATGTATCAGTGTTTTGCCTGCATGTATGTACATGCACCCAAATCACGCCATGACCATGGAGGCCAGAATAGGGTGTCAGATACCCTAGAACTGGAATAACAGACTGTTGTTAGCCATCATGTGGGTTCTAGGAATGGTACCCAGTGGAGGAGCAGCCAGTGTTCTCAGTTGCTGAGCCATCTCCCCAACCCTCAGAATTCAAGGACTTTTTAAAAATCGTTCATGCTACTTTCTTATAGCAGCAATAGGAAACAAACACACTTTCACTCTCACGTATACATGGCCCTTACTCCGTCTCACCAACATGCAACTTAGAGCTTTGAAACATGAGCTTATCATTCCTGTTGTTACATTTACATCATGAAAGCTGCCGCCTTAGAGAGCAGGAGTCTATCCAGGGTCCCCTGAGTAACTTCTTTCTTGAGGAGTGAAGGAAGTGAGAAGTATATGGAAGGAGAAAGGATTTGATGGATCAACAGTATGTGTGATTTCCATTCCTGCCGGCTCTCTTTCTGGCTTAATGATTCTTGGGATAATGCTAAATATCTCTGTAGCCAGTACTAAGTGCTTTAATCCTGAGCATGTATATATTGAGATTAGAATGGCACAGTAAGGAGATTGTTTAAAGGATTTGCAGAAGGTGCCAAGTTGCCTCCTGTGTGTGACACAGGCAATCAGGCCAAACAAACGCTAATAACTTGAACTTGGTAGCTTCTTAAAGATAATTTCTCATACCAGAACATTTTGAAACAATGAGATTATGAGATTTCATGGAACTCAAAACTCTGTCCTCTTTCTCTGTGCTGTTTTTCCACCTCATGCTTCCTCTTTGTATCTCAGTTACATCTGCATTCATTACTTTTCTCGTTCCTATGACAGAATACCTGGCAAAAGTACCTTAGAGAAGGAAGGGATGCTTGGGCTCACAAGCTGAGCATTCCATCCATCGTGGCAGGGAAGCCATGGCAGCAGGAACGTGAAGCAGCTGATCACACTGCATCCACAGGCAGGAGGCAGAGAGAGATGGATGCTATAGGAAGATTATCTGCAGGTTGACTCACTCCATGCCATGAAACAGATTCTCCAGCTAGCCAGCCTAAGTTAAGGAACTAGCTCTAACTGGGGGTCACCATGTTGGCTCTCTACTGTGATTCTAGGGCATTTCTTTAAAACGTTTTATTAGCATATAATAATAATACATAATAATGGGTTTCATTATGACAATTTCATACACGTATATAATGCATTTTGATTCCACTTTACCTCCATTAACCTCTTTTCTTAACTTTTATCTGAATTTTTTGTGGTTCTCATACAATATGATTTGATGGTACGTAGATGCCTTTCTCCACCTGCACCTCCCTGCACTGCTCCCACTGAATTCAATGTATTCCACTATATATACAACACAGACTATAGTCTTATTGTGTCTCCACCTGTCCCTCAGCATGGGTCATTCCATGGGAGCCTGGTCAACCTACCAAGGGTCTCCTCTCTTTAAGAGACTGTCTCTCCCTGTTGCAGCAGTCATCAGTTGGCAAATGTTCCTTAGGTTGGCCTAGGATTTCTTACCTACTTCCCTGGTGTCTATGCTGGGGTTTTTTCTGGTTTGAGCTTGCATAGGACTTGTGCATGCTTTCACCACTCCTGTGAGGTAACTAACTGACCAGCTGTCTGGAAAACTCTGTTTCCTTATGGTCATCTACCACCTCTGGCTCTTACATGTTTCTGCCCCTTCTTCAATGATCCCTGAGTCATGGGAGGCAGAAGTTTGATAAGTGTCCTATTCAGGGATGAGCCTCTTGTTCTCTGCACATCGGCCAGTTGCGTGTTTCTGTGTTAATCACCATCAGCTGCATAAGGAAACTTCTCTGGTGAGAGTTGAAAGATGCATTTATCTTGTGTGTAGAGGTTGCATTGAAAATGTGTCCCTTAGGACTCACCAGTTGTGGAACTCCTCTGTTTTCATCTCCATCTGTTGCAAAAAGACACTTCTTTAATGAGTGGTGAGAGATACATTTATCTGTACATATAAGAATGTATATTTAGAATAAAGTAAGAAATTACATTGGTCCGTAAATATGACAAATGTATGTTTTCCTCTAGGATCTGTCCTTTCCAGTCATTTGTATTTAGCTATTTTTACAGTACCACACATGAGTTCCCTCCCATTGAGCGGGCTTTAATTTTAATTAGATAGCTTTTGGTTATCCCCAAGATAAAAGTGTGACTATTACACCAGTATCAGTAGTTTGCTGGGCCAGTCATTGTTGTTTATTAGGTTTATTGGATAGAATGATTGATTTTCTCCCTTGGCAATTTGCACAGTATCCTCTGATATTAATCTTCAGGGGAAGTGGTTCCAGGTCAGTTCCAGTCCAACTGCTCCAAGTCCCATGTCCTAAGTATGGCCTGTCTTCGGCAATGGGGTCTTACCTTGAAATTCTGGGGGGACAACCAAGGTCTGTGGCAATAGTTGACCAACAACACCTGCCTGTCAGTGTGTTTTTTGTTATATGGCTTTCAGCTATACATATGCATTCATGTAAATATACATATATATATGTAGTATGTATATTCTTCAATAGGGCTTTGAAGTGATCTATTTCTCTCTAGTTTTTCACATCACCTAAGCATTATTTATCTCCCCTATCACTCCCCCCTGTTTAACTCTCCCTCCCCAGTTAAAATATACCTCTTTTCCCCACTCCCCCTTGATAACACCTGTTTCCTATTACCCCCTCCCTCAAGCTTCTTGTTGCCCTCCATCCTCACGGTTCCTTTCCATTTTCATGGCTCCTGCTATTATATCAGGATATATACTCACATATAAAGATTTGGAGCTAAAATCCACAAATGAGAGAAAACGTATGTCACCTGTTTTCACTTAGTCTAACAGATTCTAATTCTATCCATTTACCTACAAATTTCGTGATGCATATTTCGTGATGCATATTTCGTGATGCATATTTCTTTACTGCTAAGTAGAACTCCATGGCATAATAATTTGCCAAATTTTCATTATCCATTCATCAGGTGAGGGACATTTAGGTTGTTTCCATTTCTTAGCTGTTGTGGAAAGAGCAGCAGGATACGTGGCTGTGCACGTGTCTCTGCGGTAGAATGCGTCTTTTAGGTATATGCCAAGGAGTGGGATAACTAAATCACACAGTTGATTTAATTTTAGTTTTTCTCAGAGTTTTCCATACTAATTTCAACGGTGGCTGCACCAGTTTGCAATCCCACCACCACCCACATCTATGCCAACATTTACTGTCATTTTTTCTCTTGATCTTCACCATTCAGAGTGTCATTAGTTTTGATTTGGAGTTCCCTAATTACTAAGCATGTTGAGCACTGTTTCAGTGTTTCTTCGCCATTTTTATTCATTCTTTTGAGTGCTCTCTGTTCAGACCCATAGCCCTTTTTTTTTAAGACTGAATCATTTGTTTCTTGCTTCCTGTTTTTTTTAAGTTCTTTGTATATTCTGGGTATAAACCCTGTATTGAATGTGTAGCTGCTGAAGATTTTCTCCCACTCTATGGGCTTCCTCTTCACTTGACTTCTTGTTTCCTTTGCTATAAGCTTTTTGGTTTAATGAGGTTCCACTTGGCAATTGTTGACCTTCCTGAGTGATTGATGTCCAATTTAGAAAGTCCTTTCCTGCACCTATATCATGTAGGATAACACCTATATATCTTCTTCTAACAGTTTCAGTGTTTCAGGTTTCACATTGAGTTCTTTGATTTATTTAGAGTTGGCTTTTGTGCAGGGTATTAGATATTAGTCTAATTTAATTCTTCTACACATTGAGATCCAATATTGCCAGCACCATTTGGTGAAGATGCTATCTTTCCTCCAGTGTGTGTTCTTGGCACCTTTGTCAAATATCAGGTGGCTGAAATTGCATGCACTCATGTTTGGGTCTTCTGTTTTCCATTGATCTATGAGTCTGTTTTTCTGTCAATACCACACTTTTTGTTACTATAGCTCTGTAATATAGATTGAGGTCTGGTATATTAATCCCCCAGTATTGCTCTTTGTGCTTTAGGTCGCTTTGGCTATCAGGGTCTTTTTGTGTTTTCATATGAATTTTAGGATGAATTTTTCTATTTCTGTGAAGAATGTCATGGAGGTTTTATTAGGATTGCATTGAATTTTGTAAATTGTTTTGGTAGGATAATCATTTTCACTACATTAGTTCTATCAGGTCATGAGCACAGGAGGTCTTTCCATGTCCTTGAATCTTCCTCAACATCTTTCTTCAAAGACTTAAACTTTTCATTGAAGAAGTCTTTAATGTCTTTGGTTAGGTTTATCTCTAGACGTTGTTGAGGCTATTGTGAATAGAAGTATTTTCCTGAACTCTTTTTTTATTGCTCATTATTGATATATAGAAAGGTTATTAGTTTTTATAGCTTGATTTTGTAACTTGCCACTTGGCTGATAGTGTTGAACATTTCCACAAGTTTTCTGATGGAATTTTTTAGGATCTCATGTATAATATCATACCATCTTCAGTAAGATCTCTTCTTTTCCAATGAGTACTCCTTTAACTTCCTTCTCTTGTCTTACTGCTCTAACTAGAGTTTCAAGCACTATATTGAAAAGAAATGGGGATAGCCGTAAACCTTGTTTGGTTCCTGATTTTAATGGGAGTGCTTCAAGTTTTTCTCCATTTAGAATGATGTTGGCTGTGGGTTTGTTTTATACAGTCTTAATTATGTTGAGGTGTGTCCTCTCCAGTCCAATTCCTCCAGGACTCTTATCATGAATGCATGCTGAATTTTGTCAAAGGCCTTTTCTGCATCTATTGAGATCATCATGTGATTTTTGTCTTTACATCAAATTCTTTGTTTGCATGATCCAATTCTTCAACTTTGTCATTTTCCTGATATTCTGTTTTCCATTTCATTCATTCTGCTTGTGAAGCTTTCTCCCGTCATTTCAAAGTGACTTATTGAATGTTTCAATTCTATCCTCATTTCAGCTTGGGTTTTCTTCAATATCTCTGTCTTTTTTGTGAATTTGCTTTTCAGGTCCTGAATTGTTTTTTTCATTTAATTCAGTCATACATTTATATTTTCTTGAGCTTCAGTCAGAAGTTTATTCCTATCCTCTTTGAGTTCTTTGAATTGTTTATCTGTGTGTTCTTTAAATTCTTTGATCATGTTTATGATTGTTCTTTCAAATTCTGAGTCCTGGAGTTCCTCTGTGTAGTTCTCATTGTAGAACACTTCTATAGGACTGGTGGGATTTGGTGAGGACATATTTTGGTTTTTCATTATTTCCATTTTTTATTGTGATCTGAGCATATGGATTTCTTTCGTTGGTTTTGTGTATGATATGAAACGCAGGCCTACCTTTGTTGAGTTGAAGTTTGATTCTGTTTTTGTTTTTTCTGTACCTTGGTTGCTTTCTGATTGGGTAGGAATAGTTAGTTGGTCTGGGCTTCAGCTTCTCTCTTTTTATTTTTTTATTGGAGGGATCAAATGGATCCAGGGAGCTAGTAAAGAGCTCTCCAGGAGGGTGAAGGAGCCTACGCCCAAGTCAAGATGATGGGGGTCTGCTGGGCAAGTTCTGACTAGCTATGCAGAGAAGGTATGAGCCCTGGAGCCAAACAACTGGGGCTGGTCCCAAAGCAGGCGATGGTGCCCTGAAGCGCAGTCTGGTCTGGCTAACTCTCCCAGCTTGTCAGGACTCTCTGGCAGCTTCAGCGGGAAAGGGCCAAGGTCCAAGGAGAGCCAATGGTAACATGGTGGACTGGTTCTTACTAGCTAGCACAGAATGCTAAGCTCTGGTGCAGCCAGACAGGAGGTAATCCCAAAGCAGGGGGATGGGCATGTCAGGTGAGATTGGCTAACTCACCACTGGAAGTCAGGTGGCTCCAGCAGGAAAGCCCATGGGAACAGGATTCCTCTCTGGTCTGCCTCCCTCTCCAGCTGACATCCTTCTTCTTTCTAACTAGTGCTATTTCTACTTTCTTGTGTGTGTGTGTGTGTGTGTGTGTGTGTGTGTGTGTGTGTGTAGCAATGAGTTTAATCAAGGTTGCTTACAGAATCCTAGATTCTGTAGAAGGATTATAATTCTTCAGAAGGATTATTTACAAGGATATTAAGTAACCTACCAGGGGCCACAGCACTGAAGAAAATGCCTTTCCCTCCTCCTGTGGCCTTTAACTGCCTATAGATCTCAGGGAGAGATGGGTCTCCTGAGGCTGTCCCCTCTAGAAACCCTCTCTGAGGAGCCTGGAGCATTTTGAGGCAAGAGCCTCTGCAGGGTGCCAGCGTCGCTTTAGTAAATGCGTCCTCTGGACCGAGTGTATTAGTATACACTGAGCATTCCAAGATTCCAGACCCTGAGTAGGCTTCTATCTTCTAGAAAAACAATTATATTCTTTCAGAGATTTGGTTGATAGGGGAGACATTCAAATGGATTGTCACTGCCACAGGTGGGGGGCTGGGATGAGATCAGCCAAGGTTATCCAGAGTCACCAAAGTTGATAGCTTTCAGGGATTTTGTATACCAAATGTTTCTCAAGCTATAACTGCACACGAAGTACCCAGGCGGGAGGCAGGGGGGGTGTCAAGATACAAATTCTGAAGGGCTGGATAGATAGCTCAGCAGTTAATAGCACTGGCTGCTCTTGCGGAAGACCCAAGCTCGCTTCCCAGAACCCACATAGGGTTAAAATCCATCCCCAACTCCAGTTCCTGGGGATCCGACACCCTCTTCTGACCCCTCTGGCACGGCATGACACATGCCTACATGCAAGCAACGCACTCATACACATAAAATAAAAATAACAAATAAAAAAAATTTTAAGGATACGAATTCTGGGCTGGAGGTCTAGCTCTTAATGGTAGATCAACTGCCTACCATTGTATGATGCTCTGGGTTCAATTTCTAGTCTAGAGAAAATAAATAAGCGGACCCCGATTCAGTGGTCTGGGGAGTGGCCTGAGATTCTATTCTGAAAAGCTCCCAGATAATATTTAAATTAGTCTGCAGGACCCCACTTGGGGCAGCAAGGCTGTGGCATGCAGTCTCAGCCCCAAAGAGTCATAAAGTGTTTCTTAAGCTAAGCTCAGAGAAGAGAAGCAGTCTCTTCAGCTAAGAGAGTTGCTATGAGCTCAGAGGTTCAAGAGAGCAAAATCTTTGGAGTGGCTTTAAAAAGCAAGGAGAGAAAGAACCAAAACACTACCTGGCAGCGATCTGAGGCCAAAAGGAAAAGAACAAAGAATCTAGTATTTACCAGAAAATTCCAAACATTGCTTCCTCTGTGGAATAAGATGCTGAGGTTGTTTGAAGGTTGTTTGAATGAAGACAGAACCTATAAACATGGCTTAGATTCCTTCCAAATCGTGACGTTTTAGGTCAGGAACAATAGAGACCCCTCAACAAAGTTATTTAATAAAATGCTTTCTACTTATTTAACAGTAGTGAATAATAGAGTGCCCTTATATGCACTAAACCATTTTAGCTTCACAACTATATAACAAAGCACCTATTATTTTACCCTTGTTATAGATGAAGAATGAGAAGAACAAAGTGGTTGAAATGACTTGCTTAGAGACACAGATGGTTAGAAGCAGAGTTGGGATTTAAACCCCCAAAATCTGACCCCTAGGCTGTGTCCAAAGCTACATGTTTAAAAATAAATGTCAATCCAAAACTTTTAGTGTCCTAAATGTTTAGAAACTTTATTAAAGGAAAAGAAAATCTGAACCAAAGTATTTTCCCAACTTGCTTTATAGAACTTAAAGATACCAAGGTTTCGTTACACCGAAAAATACCACATGATCCCATGGAAGAGAAATTTCATAAACATGACTTTCAGAAAAATATTTGTTTTGCTTTCAAAAGTGGCCATTGTGATTTTGTTTACCCAAAAGATTAAGTGAAGGTCAGTCCTCTTCATCACCATCTTAAAAGTAAGAACAATGTGTTTTACATTTACTTTATGGTGTGCATGTGTGTGTTACAATGTCATGTGGCACCTTTCCTTCCATCACCAGTTTTCCTAGGACCAAACTCGAATTGTCAGTCTTGCTGACCTAAGAATAACTTTTATCATTATTCATAGTTATTTAAAAACCTGCTGCTTTCAGCTGGGTGTGGTAGCACACACCTTCAATCCCAGAACTCAGGAGGCAGAGGCAGACAGGTAGATCTCTGTGAGATTGAGGCCAGTCTAGTCTACATAGCTAGTTCCAGGCCAGCTGGGGCTACAGGGATCATCTCAGAACAATCAAGAAACACCTCTACTGCTTAATAAATCACCTAAGGGAAAACGTTTTTGGCAAATAGCCATGGAGTAGAAACAAAAAGTGATCCTAAACTCAGCAGGAGATAAGTTTGGGGGACCGTTGAGTGACAACGTAAACCCCTTGACAAGAGAGGAAGAATATAGAAAGAAGAGGCAGATCTTCCAGCCCCAACCTCTGCTATCCAGAGGAGAGAAAAGGTAGAGAAATGGACAGCGAAGGTAGAGCTTTATTTTCTTTTGTAATTTCACATCCATATGCAGTATATTGTGATCATATATACCTTCGATTGCATTACCCTGTCTTATCCCTCCCATTTCTCCTGACCATTTTCTTCCTAACTTTCCCCCTCCTGGCGCGCGCTCTCTCTCTCTCTCTCTCTCTCTCTCTCTCTCTCTCTCTCTCTCTCTCTCTCTCCCCCTCTCTCAATCTCTCTCTCTCTCATTTAATTAGGTTTGCTTGTATGAGCATGGCTAAGGGGTTTTCACAGGAGTATGGCCAACTCACCAGTGACTACACCAGTGAAGACATTGCCCCTCCCTGACACACACAAAACCACTCACTGCTAATAGCTCCAGATCGGTGGGGCCACATAAGCCCATCCACGTCTATGATAGAATGTAAGTGCCCAGTCTTGTACAGGTTTTGTGCAAGTATCTATAACTGCTGTGAGTTCAGAATGGCTGTGGCCATGTCACACCCAGAAGACAGTGTTTCAGAGAGCTCCTCGCCATCCTCTGGCTCTTTTATTCTTTCCATTCTTTTCCTGTGGTGTTCTTTGGGCCTTGGGAAGGGTGATATAGATGGCCTGCTTAGGCTGGGCACTCAGCAGTCACTTAATGTCAACACGTTGAGGGGTTATGAGCCTCTGCATTAACCACCATCATGGCCAAAAAGAAGCCTCTCTGCCCGAGACTGAACCTCACTGGTCTGTGAGTACAAACATGAATATTTAGTATTCAGTTTGACTATATGCTCACCCTTAGTGCCTGTGACTTCCTCAGCCATAGGCTTCTGACTAGGGTTACACAAACCAGGCATGTTTTCCACTCAGGAGGGTGGGCCTGAAGTCCAGTCATAGCGTAGTGAGTTACTCCAAAAAACAATCATCTCATTTTTTTATTTTTAATTTTTATTTATTATTTTCTTTTTTATGTGTATGAATTTTACCTGCATTTATATAAGTGTACCACGTGCATACAATACCCCACAGAGGCCTTCCAAAATGAATCCTCTGAAACTTCCACATGGGTAGGAAATCAAACTTGGGTGTTCTTAACTGCTGAGCCATCTCTCCAACCAGAATCATGCCATTTTTACATCAGAGGGACTCTTTTCTGACAGGTTGGAATTATAGCATACAGGGTCTACAGCTGAGTAAGACCACTGGTTATTCTTCTCTCCCAGCATCCTGCATAGCACCTCTTGACACTGTGAACAACTGGCCAGCAAGGAGAGAGATTCCTTCTCAGTTCGAGGTAGAGATCTTACAGGGAGCTTAGGCCCTCAGCAGAAAGCAGCACTATTTCACAAGAGAGAAAGAAGGAGGGACCCTACAGGGAGAAACAGTATTGTTACTCTGTGGTAAAAAACAGAGCAGAACTGGCTTGTTCTTATCTTCCAGAAATCAATTTGAGCTACACCCAACCTGCCTGCCCGCTTCCCTTGCTTCCACATTTTCTTTCATCATAAGATCATATCTATAGCAGTCTTCCATCTAGGAAGTCTGTAGATATTATCAGGGCTTTGAATTTAGATAGGCACAGGCTTGAGCTTACCAAGCCCATTTGTCAACTAAGCCTGACTATAGCTTTCAACATATAGTTGGATTATTCCGGTAATTCATGAATCAATAATCCAGCTAACCACATCTGTGAAAAACTAAAACAGCTTTGTACCAGGCACCAGAATATGGCTGCCTTGCTTTCATTTGGACAGCTGTCTTTACCACGCCCTTGCAGGTCTATCATCTGTCCTGCACAACCCAAAGGGAGCCTCCTGGATGAGTCAGGCTTTGTGGTGAATAATATCTAAGGCATCATTAATGCTCAAATTAATGGTCATTACAAGTACATAATGTGTCATTATAACTTTACAATAACATTGTACAACTGGCAGTGTGTGTACCTTGATGGGATCAGAATTGTTCTTTATTTCAAATTCCATCTCTCAGAGCTTTATTAAAAACGAATGAGAATGGGTGTGTCTTGGGGATTTATTTTTGGTGGAGATGTCTGCTTGTTTGTTTGTTTTAAAGGATCTGACTTTAATTTGCTCATTCAGAGAACAAAAAAGTAAACATAAAAAGAAAACTTCAGTCATTCATAACTACCTCTCAGAGGTGTCATGAGAATTAAGATAACACAGGTGTACCTGCTTTAATAAGCATCATCCAATAGGCCTGCAAAACACAAATCACAGTCTCCTGAAACCCACACACTGTATCCTGGTAGAACAAGACAAGTAAAACAAGAAGAAAAGCAAAGGGGTGATGTCCTGTCTAGTTTCTGTGATTCCGGGATGTGAGTGCCATCATCCCATGCAGAGCAAACCAGGGTTGATTGACATTCCTTCTGCTCAGGGATTGTGTAGAAACTGGGATTTCATGAAGTCCACCAGAATCCTCTCATGGAGGTCACCATTCAAGTCATTGGTGGATTTACATATTTATTTTTTTAGTCTTACAATATTCCTTTTTAAAATGATTTCTAGTGAGCTTGGGGCTTGTTTTTGATAGGGTGGCATTGGAACCACCCTCATCATGTGTCATTTATGTACAAAAACTTAGAAAAGGAAGGGTTCTGGGGCTGGAGAGATGACTTGGCGGTTAAGAACACTGAGTGCTCTTGCAGAGGACCTGGATTTGATTCCCAGCACCCACATGGTAGCTAATAACAGTGCTTAACTCCAGTTCCAGGGGAGCCGATGCCCTTGTCTGACCTCCGTGGGCACTGGGTGACATTGGTGCACCTACCTACATTCAGGCAATACACTCATAAAATAAAAATAGTAAATAAAATATTTTTAAAAGGAAGGATTCCTAAAACAGAAATACTGGACCGCCTTCACTATCTGGCAGAGATTAAGAGGCTGTAGTAGATTATAGGAGAGAGGGGCGGTTCCTCCACTCTCATGGCCTTTTCAGTGCTTCAGATACTCAATCTAAAAGCAAAGTGAAAACAAGATAGCAATGGAGGGAAAGGTTAATGATCCTGAATTTTTGAAACAGAAAAGCTGCTTTTTGTCTCCTGTGACTGCCATCTAGTGGTGAGTGATGTGGAAGCGTATCTTTGCCTTTGAAACAAAAGCAAAAAGCACAGTGTTAAAACATTACTGCAGACAGAATGCAATTGTCCCTTCTAATAATTGTTATCTCGATCTTTTCCTTCTCCTGGTCTGCGTTCCTTATCCATTAAAAGAAAGATGATTCAGTCATCCAAAATTGATGTTGTACTAATATTGTGCACTTGAACTAGGGCCAGAAAGATGAAATGATCCCTGCCTTCCATTAAGCACAGGCATGAAAGCCAGTAACCAGCTACCTGATGAGTCCTTCAAAAAAGAACAGATCATTCATGACAGTCAAGGGAGGAGTGTGCTGGAGAGATGGCTCAGCAGTTAAGAGCACTGACTACTGCTATGAAGGACTTGGGTTCGATTCCCAGCACCACATGGTGACCAACAACCATCCATAACTCCGGTTCCAGGGGAATCCAGTGCCTTCTTCTGACCTCCACAGGCATTGCACAACATGGGTACACTTACATGCATGCAGGCAATACACTCATACACATAAAATAAAAATAATAAATAAAATATTTTTAAAAAACAAATGTGTATCTCAACACAGAAGGCACAGGTTCAAACTCTGACTCTGCCATTTATGATCATACACATTGGACAATAGAAAGAATCCTTCTGTGCCTCCATTTTCCCAACCACCAAATGAAGATGCCTTCTCCACGGGAGTCTTGTGAGAATCAAATGACCTATGACAAAAAATAAGCTTAGAATAATGCCTGACATGCAAATAGGGCTCAGTAATGGTCAACTACTAGTAATGTGTGCAGAGCTCTCCAACTATTTCACCCTGGACAACAAGTACTCCACAGCTGAACGAGTCTGAAACATCTGAGATGGACAGAGTTCAAAATCCAAGCACCAAAGGCCATGGAGATCTCTAGCACTGGTGCTTCCTCATGAACTTGGATAGATAGATGATAGATAGATAGATAGATAGATAGATAGATAGATAATACATAGATGATAGATAGATAGATAATACATAGATAAATAGATGATAGATAGATAGATATAGATAGATTGATTAATGATAGATAGATAGATGATAGATAGATAATACATAGATAAATAGATGATAGATAGATAGATAGATAGATAGATAGATAGATGATAGATAGATAGATAGATAGATAGATAGATAGATAGATAGATGATAGATAGATAACCAACCAGACACCCTCTGGAAAAACAAAATGGGAAAGAAAAATAAAAGCCCTTTGGTAACTCCGTTTCTCTTTTCATATTATTTAAAGATGCACAATGCCTAGAGAAGCTCCTGAGAGAGGCCATCATCAATGGCCAGCCTCACACCGGCAGAGCTTGGAAAAAGATTCTCATCCTGGTGGAGGGCATTTACAGGTATGGGAATAACTGGAGGAATCTGAGACTCAGAGGCTCACAGAGAGCTGATGAATGAAGAAAAGCTGGCTTTCCTGGCTAAATGTACAAACAAGTTGCTTGTGGATGTTGTGGAGGGGCCTAAGACAGAGCGACCAATGGGAGTGATAAGGTTTGAGGTCTCTTGTCCTTTCTGGTGATCTGTAAGTCTGGTGGGATATCTTGGGGACTGGCAGCCTTGTGAAGCCTTCCTCAGGCATGTCCTCATTGATAATTTGTGTTGGTTCTATGTAGTGCTCTAAAGTTCCAAAGACCTTTTGCACCTGGGTTATTCAACATCAGAATGTCCTTTGACTTATGTCTGTTATAGATGTTTCAGTGGGTTGCCCCCAGCCGGACAGTGTATCCAACCTCCTGCTGCCTGCTGAACCTGGTTAATGATTGGCATCAGAACACAGGGGACTAACCTCGAGTGCAGTTCTCTCCAGGGCAGGGGCAGAGGTGTGCTGATCTTAGCATCTGGCAATATGCTCAGAATCATTTTCATGCCGGGTTCAAGCTGAGCCAGCAAAATACTCAGTCAGAGCAACGCATTTATATTGCTGGTTGTGATTGAATTTGCTTCATTCTCTTTCTAAATCGTTTACCATGGTTCAAATGGAAATTGCACCCAAGCATTTCTTCTGTTTACACCGTAGTCCATAAGCTGAGGAAACATTATCTCAGAGCGCACCTTCCTAAATCAATTCTCAAACAATCCTAACAGCAGAGGAACCAAGGGCGGTATTCCCTATGAGCTGGTGATAGAGACGTGCAGCGGAAGTAAGGACTGCCTTACCCCTCACCAGGACTATGGCTGCAAAGGAAGCTTGAAAACAGAAACAGGATTACCTTTACCAACTAGCTCTGCCCAGTCCATCAGTCAATACTGTCTGTTATGAGTCAATACCAAATAGTAAAGGAAGTGTACCTTCATCCTCTTTGGGGGAAAAAAAAAGTGAATTCCCTCAAATTGAAAGTAATAGGAAGACAGAAGTCACTTTTTTAAACATTATAATTCTAGTACTTTCTACTCACTGCTTAGCTTTTGGTATGTCCCCAGTGAGACTATGGGGTTTCAAAGATGGCAGGTCATTTTCCCAGCCCACAGCTTTCTGCACTTCCTATCATTGCCTCCTACGATCAGCCCCAAGAGTGTGCAATGTTTATGAAGTCTCTAAACCAGTAGTCTTCATCTGGGATAATTCTACCCTTAACTCTATCCTGAGTGCATTTGGCAGTTCTAAGTGGCCACAGATACAGTAGAATACTATTGGTGTCTAGTCAGAAGAGGCTGGAATGCTACTCAACAGCTTGCAAAGTACAAAATAGCCCACATCATCAAAGAATTCTGGAGTCTTCAGGACTGTTCTAGCAGAGTTAACTACTCAATGACCCTAAACTTGCTACTTTTAAGTAGTAATCTCATATTGAGTCTGGACCGTCATAACCTTAAGTGAAAAGCTTTCTCCCTGTGTGGTTTGTACCAGATGCCAGCCTGGGAGAGATGCAAGCAGCCCTTGTCTAAACACCTGTCATTCAAACATGGACTCACAGGAGGATGAATTGGCTGAGGGAAGGCAGAATGGGCATCTCCTTTAACCACAGTCAAAAGAACACAAATTCAAACAAACAGAATTTGTCTCCACCAAAGGAAACTTACATTTTTATGCACTTTGATCATGAGTAAAATTAAGAAGGCCAACACTGTTTTACTGACAAATATTCTCATCAGAAACCACTCCAGCAGCAGGACTTGATAATGGTTATAGCAGGGACAAAGTATGTAGATCTGGACTTGTGGCTCCAAGCCAGCAAAGCACCAAGCCACAGTTTAGGTTGTACAATCCCTAGTGACCTCTCAGTCGTCCATTGGTATATCACAGACCATCCTAAAGCATAAAGATTTGCAGTGATTGTTTATTATTTTCCTTGGCCTTATGAGTCAACTCTCCTGCTGAGCACAGCATTAATTGGAACTTTTTCAGAGGCTTTGCATTTGACTGTGAATTCAGCTAGAGATGGAACACTCAAAGTCACCTCATTCAGAAAGCTAGTCTTGGCTTTTGGAAGTTTGCTGGGATTCCTTTTTCTTATTCACAGCACTCTCTTCAGTTATCTACCCAGAGCTTTCTTACAACATGGCAGTTGGTTTCTAAGGAGGCAAAAACAGAAGCTGTCATTGTTTTAAGGGATCAGCCTAGGTCAAACACACCACAGAGCCAGTCTGAATGCCAAAAAAAAGGTGAATCACACCTTAACAGTTGATGGGAGGGTTAGTTTGTGAGTGCAACCATAGAGTGGCTTACAGGCATCCATCTTTGCAGCGATCTATTACAGCTCAGTCAACCTAGCATGTAGGCAGAGTGAAGTTTCATTTTCCCTAGACTCACTTCCACAAAGAGGTTCCTTTTTTTGATCTCATCTGCATAGTAATCTTGACACCTCAACAGCCTCAGTTCCACCAGAAGCCTATGTCTGTTCATCTGTAAAACAAGAGTAGCTGAACAAGAATTCTAGAACTAAATTTCATTTGGAAAGCCTTCACATGCACATACTAATTTTCAACTATCACCAGAAGATGAAATTACTTCCCATAGCATTTTGCAAAGGGCCAGCGGTAAAATCAATAATTCACATGTCCACTGCCATTCTTGAGAAGTGTGTTATAGACAAATAGCTGGCTAAAAGCTACCCAAAGACTCCTTTAAATGTTAACTTGTAAAATTGTTTTGTTGCTGTACTTTGGCTTACTTGTCTATAACCATGGGCAAAGTACCCCACCACAAAGTAATCACACACATTTTTGCTTATAACTCCAAAAAGAAAAAAGTTAACCAAATCAGAAAGTTTCAAGCAAACCTCAAGACAGAAAAGTCAAAGGAAAAAAAAAATGGAAAAGTCTAGGTGCCAAGACTTAAGAATCCAGAAAATTTCACAAAATTTAATAAGAGTAATAATAATAAAAGTAGTAGTAATAATTAACGGCAAATCGTATGTGTTAGAATTTTTATGTAGAATATAGAGGATTCTGTATGTTTTCATATAGAATATTGGGGATTCGGGATTTGAAGGCAGGCCTAGAACACTGTTGTTCCCTTACCTGTGTGCCCTCCATAAAACACATGCAAGAATTAAGTAAGATCATATACACTAGTCTCCAACAGAGGTAGAGGCCATGGAAAGCCACAACAAAGAGTGACTGTCTTCATTATGGTATCTGTTTTCAACTGAAGAGGTTTCAAGTTGGAAAACAATCAGCTGTCTATATAGCAACATTGTCTACTCTTCATCCACCCAGAAGATGAACATCTGAAGGAGGACCCACACTGTCCATGTGTCTGTTCCTTGCCAAACATTTCACATGTGCAGTCTTGAGTAAGCCCACTCAAGGTTATTACAAAGATGAAGAAACTACAACTCAGAGGCCTAGATAAATTGCCCTGGGGCAGATAAAAGACAGGAAGAGGACCTGGGATTAAAACCAGGTGGCTGGGGGCGAGACAAAGGCTCCGTGTAGATGGGAGAGTCAGCCCATCTGTGGACAACCAATGAGTAAACACAGAAAGTGCAGTCACTCACCTGACTTACAGTTATCCCATCTAGGCATCAGTTCCTCCACCTATAAATTAAAGGAACCAAAACTTGACATCTAAAGTTCCATGAATAAAGGAGTTGAGTCTGAAAGACACATTTTAGAGTTCTGCTCTTGATTTTCTAGTATTGTTCTAAATGCATAATTGTGGCCTGGGGAATACAATTCCTTCTGCACACCTTCCGATGATCACTGTGCTAACTGCCTTGGTTCTTATGTTCCCAAAAGGTAATTCACATCAGGGCACAGACAGAGTTAGCAAGTAACAAAGGTTTATTTCAGCCAGTAAGAAAGGAAAAGAAAGGTGCACTTCCGGGATTGAACTGAGCCAAAGAATCATGACAAAAGCTACCTCTAGCATCTGTACTTATAAATCTTGGTCTACCACACCTGCAGACTCTCTGGGGTGGTCTCCTTCCTGAAATAAGCAGAGGCTTTCTTAGAAGCCATCCTTACCCACAATTCAGTCTGTTACAACTAGATGCTTTTGCAGCAAGAAATGGCTCAAGTTCTAACTAGGCGGAAATGTGTACTAGGGGAACATGCACTCCTGGTCATGGGAGATGGCTGGTCAGAATCTCCCAAGACTGGATTTGCTCTTTTTCCCAGAGCCCTGTCCTCCCACTTATCTAGTCAGTTTGGCTAGCTCATACCCAGCTGAAAGCCCTTCATTGACCTTGCTATTTTTGCCCTAAAAGTTATCTTTATCCCTAACATTTGTTTTTGCTATAACAATATTTGGTAGTTTTGTGTCTCTAAGAATTATAGATTTCTTATCGATTCATAATGGTTTTTTAAAAATCTCAAAAATATTCAAAAGAATACTGTTGATAAGGGTGTCTCTAGGAATGTGGGAAATTAAACTACCGTAGTTGGAGCCAAAATTTACAAAACAAAAGGAATCGAATAGTATTATAAAATCCTTCAAGAAGTATACATAGACACTTGTGTTGAAACCTCAAAATGCCAGTTCTAAGAAGAGGCTAGGACCCTGCTCCTTCCCCAGAACATAAAAATTTAAGAATTAATAACCAGGGGTGAACTCGCTACCATAACATAGGAAGATAACGAGTAAGATTAGTTGTCTTCGTCTCCTCTCTCTCTCTCTCTCTCTCTCTCTCTCTCTCTCTCTCTCTCTCTGTCTCTCTCCTCCCTCTCTTTCTTTCTCCTATGGCTCCCTCCCTCCTCCCCTCCCCTCCCCTCCTCTCCCCTCCCCTCCCCCTCCCAACCTCTCTTAACCGCTGCCTCTCTTCTCTATCTCTCCTTCTCCTTTTTCCTCTTCCTCTCCCCTTTTCTTTCCTGTCTTAGGTTATATCTTGGGCCTGTGGTGGAGAATCTTCCACTGTACAAGTTGTCCGAGCTGTGGTCTAATTCTTGAACCTACCAATGGTTAATATGGTTTCCATGTGGAAGAAAAGGTGATGAGAGGAAGATCTCAAAAAGAAATCTTATCACTTAACTCACACATCTTGTAATTTCAAAAACATAAAGAAGTAATTTACTGACTTGTGGGCTTAAGAATAATTCATGTCCCTGAATACAGCTTCCCAATTAACTGCTGACTATCTTTACTTATAGTTGTATTTTAGTTATATTTCACCTATTAGAGCTAAAAGAAATGCAAAGTCTTTCAGGAAAAAAAGCAAAGCAGGCACTATGGTTTTCTCTCTTTATTGCTTTTAGTATTGACTTTTTAGCAGAAATTTCTGGGAATAACATAAATAGCCTATTTATGATGGACCCAGACTTAATATTCCAATATAGCAAACGGTTCAGTGCAACTTCAACCACAATGAAAACTTAGTGTGGACAAATATAACTGCATAAAAGCTAAGTTCCCTTTATGACTCTACGTGTGCCCTGCATTAACTCCAAAAATCAGCAGTATTGTAGAGTCATTAATCTTGGAGGAAGAAATATAAACCAGGTGGGCAGGCTCCTCACATCGGCTAGAACAACCCTTCGAAAAGATGGCTAATTAGCTGCCGAGACTGTCTATAAACACTGTTCAACATTAACTTTGCCTCCTGCCAGATTCAGTTCCAGGACAAAGAACGGCTATGTGTGGCATATCAGATTTTTTTTAGCATATTTGTGTTACCAACTTATAACATTTTAAAGATGAGAAGAAAACCCAAGAATTCTGAGGGTTTCAAGCCGTTTATTATGTTGGACACCTGCAATGACACCCTCGTGCTTTGCTCTAAAAGTGTGTGGTCAAGGGCTCCCACTGTCTCAAATCAGGCCTTATTGCAGCTATCTCCTTTCAAGCTCAGTGGGCTCTTAGGATGGTCAGGCACTTGACCAGCTTAACTGCCAGCCATGGCCATCAAGTTCCCTTGAGGAAAAACAGCATCATGTGTATTCTGCATAAGATGAAGGGACATCGTATAGGCTACCCAATTCCCCGCTTAGGAAGCATTGTGACATAGTCTAAGTCTAGCTGTTGGATGGCCAGACTGCCTCTCTCTCAACAGAGACAGCTTTCATAAGCTGTCACAATTAACTCACAGACTTGCATACAAGATGATGATTTGGTCTTTATTCTATTAAAATTAGAACTTGACCATTCAAAGTGACCTTGTGAAACACCCAAGTACTCCCTGGGTCTGAGCAGCTGTAAGACTTTCTGGACTGTTTTGACTAAATCAACCTAACACGCTTATTTTTTAAATATATTACATGTAATCTAATAACCTAATAAGGAAGGAGGGAGAAGTTCAACTCTCTGTTTGAGTAAATTGATTAGTTTTTTAACTAAAATGAAGGGTTGTTTGAATTGTTTGACAAGCTGTACTGTGTGGTGAACATAGGAGTCTGTTTTCATAGAACTGGCTTGTCAGTGCAGTCAAAACTGTGCAGTTCACAGTGTTCTGAGAAGCCAGTAGGGTCAAAGCGCTTTTAAATCCACTGAGCTCCAGAGGTGCCATGTGAAATATAAATTTTAATTTTACTTACTTGTTGACTTCATATTTCCCTTTCACTGAGGGACTTGAGGTTATTTTTCCAATTTACAAAACCATGAAAAATAAAACACTTAGATACTCACTTGCATTACAGGTACTAAAATTGGAAAAACAGAGAGATTAACATGACCCTGAGCAAGTACGGCCTACAAATCTAGAAGCACTTCACATTCTTTCAAAAACCATAGGACGTACAATACCAAGAGTGAACCATAACCCAAACAACAGATCTTAGTTAATAGTAATGAGTCATCAGCAGTTACAACAAATGTACCACACTCATGGGTGACATTAATGTCAGAGAAAACTTCATAGATGGAGGACACAAGAATTCTCTGTACCTTTTGCTCAATTTTTCTGTAAATCTAAAACTGTTGTTAAAATAAAGTCTATTAACTCAAAAGTTAAAAAAAAAAAAGGAAATTGAAAACTTGGAAAAATAAAGTAAATAATGAAATGGATCTAAAACAGAAAGGTTGGTCTATAGCAACAATCCCCAAAGTACTGCCTCAGGCACTATTGTAAGCATCTCCCCCTGGGAGCTGGTACAGATCCTTGGCCCACCCCACAGCCCCTGAATCCTAGCTTCTGTGATAGGAGCCCAGAAGCCTGTACCTAAAGCTTGCCAAGGGATTCTGAGGCTCAATCAACTTCTGTTCTAACACTTTAGAAAAGGAGAAAGCCAGCACTGCTTGGGAGCCTCACAGAAGATTGACTTTGGTGAGCACTAAACAGAGGTAACAAGCCAGTCAACAAATGCCATGATGTCTGTAGTTCTTCTGTGTATTTTTAATTCCCTATGTTAATCTTCAACAGTTCAAGTACTTAATTTAGGTCTGGCAGACCTGACTAAAGAGACAATGGCAGATAGAGAATGGTGACTCACAATCATGCAACTTAACACCAACAGAATACCTAAAATCCAAAATGTTTAACCTATTTTCAATAATCATCTTTACAAATAAATTGGATTGACAATATGGCAAGCTCATCACTGACTCCTGGATTAAGGATAATATCCCAAGCCACTCAATCCATCATTATATATATATTTTTTTTAATTCAAGTAGCATGGATATACAGAGAAGCCTTACAAGACTTGAGAGAGGAGCCGGAGAGATATCTCAGTGGTTAAGAACACTGGCTGCTCTTGAAGAGAACCCAAGTTTAATTCCCAGAACCCATATGGCAGCTAACAACCATCTATAACTCCAATTCCAAGGGAATCCGATGCTCCCTTCTGACCTCTGTGGGCATTGCACGACATGGATACACTTACACACATGCAGACAATACACTCGTACACACAAAATAAAAATAATAGATAAAATATTTTTAAAGACTTAAGAGCTGAATAAAATATGCCTTAAAAGAGAAAAACAACAGATGCTCAGCTGACTGACTGACTCAAGGCAGGCTATCTAAGATGCATTGAAAGGAGGATAACAGGACTTCCCAGGAAGGTATTCATTATTTACAAGTATTTTTCCTTCTGCACTAGCATGGAAGGCTCCATTGTGAATCTGCCCGAGATCGTGGCTCTAAAGAAGAAATACAAGGCTTATCTCTACGTTGATGAAGCTCACAGTATTGGGGCTGTGGGACCCAACGGCCGAGGTGTCAGAGACTTCTTCGGACTGGACCCTGAGGACGTGGACGTGTACATGGGCACATTCACCAAAAGTTTTGCAGCCTCAGGAGGATACATAGCTGGAAAAAAGGTATGAAAGGAACTGCTCATGTCTGTGCAGAACCTGAACAGCCCAGGGAAGCGGTAAGCAGGTGTCTCTGAGCTCCATGCTCAATTCAGTTCACCTACAGGATATTAGAGAGGCTGGTCTTGTGTGTTTCAATAGTTTTTATCAAAACAACAATGGGATCAAAAATATACTTGTAGCTTTTTTTTTTTTTACAAACAATTCTTTTCCATGATGTTGGATGAGCCATAGATTGAGTCTTGTCATCCTTTATCTTTTTTAACTGCTTGAAAACTTCAGATCAGGTGAGCGTACACTGTTAAGCTTACATTTAAATGGGCACTGTCTTCATGTACTATATTACCAGACTTGTGAATGAGAAAAGTATCTGAAAAATGTTTTAAAGAACAGGAGGAAAAGAAAATTAAATATTCAGACTTAGGTCTGAGGGACAAAGGAGCCTGTGGCCCATCCTTTTACATACATCTTATCCAGATCTTGGGAGTTATTTCATACAAAGATATACCTACCCCCAAAACAACATGTGACAGTGGTAGACCTCCAACCAGTAGGGCACTAAAGCCCCAAACTAGTGGTGAAAGTGGTACTTACAGCTTATCCCAAAGCCCCAGTTCCTTACCTACTGTAGCAGGCAGGAACAAAAGCTCATCCTACTGGTCAGCCAGTTAGACAAACTAGGAGTATATCAGAGACAATCCTGTCACTGAAGGCCAGTAGTTTAAAACAATAGATCACATTTTGGCCACTTGTGGGGACACACACAGATGCCTAAAATTCTGGTGTAAGTGGTCTTTCATCCATAACTGCTATCTTCTTCCAGACTCAAAGCATTGTTTTTATTCTCCCTCCACCAGCCTGTGGAGATGAGCTGAGTGATGAACGCCAGGCTCTCACAGACGTCAGCACAGTCTGGAGAAAGCTTAAATATTCTCCTTTGGCCTAACTGTCCTGGCAGCAGGGTCAGAGGGTGTCAAATTTAGGCGCTGCCTTATCCAGGTTACCTACTCTGTGCAGTTGTATGTGTTGATTACTTTAGCAGCAGCTCTGAGCTACAAAACGTTTAACCAAGCGTAACTCTGCTTCCTGAACCAAGCGCACCTGAATAAACTGAAGCACGCGGATCCTTGAAATGTTGTCAGATTTGGTAGATGTAACATTTTTCTCCTTAGAGTGTCTTTATTTGATACCTACTTTAAACAAAGGCCCAGAACTAGGGCAGAAAGAACAGCTCCCAGGATCCTCTCTCACACTGCTTTGAAGTAAGATAGAGGACTTTAAAAGTGGAAGCACGTTTGTCTATATGACTTCTAATCCTCTGGGGTAGAGATTGAACTATTGTGAAAAATTATTATTATGTAAATTAATCCGAATGTCCCCAGTCCGCTCCTAGTCCCTCTTCCTTTTTCCTCATCCATACTACTTGCAGTATCTAACATGACCACTAGGTGGCAGCAGGAGTTAGCACGTGCTTAGCAGAGCTCACCAGCCATGCTGAGATAACACCAAGATGCAAAACCTAGATAACACCTAGAATACCAAGATGCAAAACCTCCAAGGCATAGGCAGTATTCAACGCCTGAAGATGCCCCAGGAGGGGGAAAAAAGGCCATAAATCTTGAGCTTTGAAAATAGTCAAATGATTCCAAAATACGAGGAAAAGACAAAAACACCCAGCTCTGAGATTTCGTTAAATGGTCATATTGATCTTGGCGTCGAGGGACAATGTTCCTAATAATAATATCTTTGTGGGATGAGTCAAGGACAGAGTTTTACACTTTAGCAGCCAGATGAGTCATATAGAACTATATTTGGAAACAAGTGAGAAAAGAAAAAGTTGGTTTGTTGCTAAGGTAGGCTGGTAGAGCAAAGGTTTGGTTTGGCCTCAGCCTTCCCTTTACTAAGTGTCCTACAAATTCATCTCAGCTAACCGGGAACCACTGATAGCTGTGGCCTTCTTTCACACCTCAGGAAAACTCTAAACAGTTCTCAAAAGCCGGCAAGTCTTTTCTCTTTTGCTCTTTGAGTTTGGAGTTCTGTCAATGCACAGTGAACAGTCCACTCAGAAGAATCTCTTTCAAGACATTTCAGGTGAAAAGTCAGATAACTGCTTCATTCCCCATGTCAGAACTATGAGTATCTTTGAAGAAACCATAAGCTTAATAGCCTATGTTCCTTTCCTTTTCTTTTTAAATTTTTATCTGTGCAGCTGCTGGATAAATGTAGTCAATGCTGCCAACCAAATGTTTTCCTCTGAGCATGATCCCGAGTCTCCTCACTAGGCTGCTGTGCCTGCTGGCTTTCTCCAGCCTCCACAAGTTGATCAGAGACTGACAAATGAGTGAAGCAAAGGGTGCCCTTGTGACTGATAGGTTACAGGACAAGAATTCCAGAGGAGGGAAGTGGGAAGCACTTGGGTGATGGGTAGATCCAGCAGCCTGAGAAGCAAGCAAAGCAGGCCCCTTCCAGAGCCAGCATTGCCCTGGCTTCCTCAACCCTGGCTGTATTTAATAGCCCTTTGAAGTAAATAGGGGTCATGCAATGAATACCAAGATGTTTATTCTAAGGGCCTCCTGCCTGATTTCCTCCCCCAAACCCACCCTTGCCCTTGAACTCCAGGCCTGTGGGTAAAGAAAATAATCAGGGTTTTGAACTTACAAATGGTCTTGGAAACTCAGTCTGAAGAGACCTCTAACCCACCCTGAAGAAAGACACAGTGCAGACTAGCTTTGCAAAAGACCAAAGACAACTCTTATTCATGGCTTGTGGTACCCAGTCTGGGGACAAAGGAAAGGAGCAAGAACTGAGGCTTTCTTGACATTCTCCAGAAGTGACTACAGAGTCCTACTGCCTCAACCACACAGGCAAAATAGTCTTTACCCTAACTAGGACAAAGTGGACTCAGTTCAAAGGCATAATATCATGAGACAGACAGCCTTCATGTTAAAGAGAGTGACGCTGCTCTGATGAGTTGGGGTTTAAACTGACAATACTTGGGACTGAATATGAAATTTCTCAAGTTATAAAAGGAAAATGGGGTTGGGAACATTGAGGACTAAAGGAGGAATTGTTTTGTTTCTTTGTCTGGTCATGTTGGCAATGCCTCCCAGCTGAGACTTCTGCTACACTTTTTCCTAAGGATACAGTGTACTACTCCCTTAATTCATCAAGGACTGGCCATCCTTCCTTGGTCTCTGAAGTTCCTTGATTTGTCATTAGATATTCAGAATGTACTGGGTCCCTGATAAGGAAATCCCTACTATAGTGAACTTTAAAAAAATGTCTGGGGCAAATGCTGGAGAGATGGTACAGTTCCCAGAATCCACATGGCAGTTAACAAACATCCTTAACTCCAGTTTCTGGGGATTCAATGCCCCCTTTTGGCATTTGTGGGAATTGCAAGCAGATGGTACACCTATATACATACAGACAAAACACTCATATACACAAAATAAAAATAAATAATTTTTTTAAGAAATGTTCCCAGGAGCTGGAGAGATGACTCAGCGATTAAGAGTACTTACTGCTTTTCCAAAAGACCTGAGTTTGGTTCCCAGCACTTATATGGTGGCTAACAACTGTCCTTAACTCCAGTCCAGTGGATCCAATGCCCTTTACTGATCTCTGTGGACACCCATGTGATGCACTTACATATATGCAGGCAAAACACACACACACACACACACACACACACACACACACACATATATATATATATATATATATATATATATATATATATATATATATAATAAATAGAAATGTACACAACTCCATCCCCACTTTCAAGGGAAGACACACTTTCTCTAGACAAAGAGTAATAGATCAGAAACTTTTAGATGGAGGATCCAACCTGTGGTTTGGTATCATATATGTTTGAACATGTGAATAACTCTCCTCACCTCACCCCGAAGACGCAGTGTCTGATGATCAGGAAAATCACCCCAGAATAAGTGGAGGTAGAGTTGGTGTCTGTGCCCTTCCAGACCCGCCTCGCACAAGGCCGCCTTTCATTAACTTTGAAGAGGCAGCAACTCAGTGCTAAGGGGTGATAAGTTAGTCCTGAAGACTCCAGAACCAGATTCCTGGGCTCAAATCCTTACTCTACCACCTTTTGTGCAGAATTTTCAGGATCTCTCTGGAGCCCAGTTATCTCATCTATAAAACGGGAACGGAAAGCATTATCTCCATCGTAGACTTATTGTAAATGCATTAACACGTGCAAAGCTCTTTAAATGGACTCTCAAGCAGCCAGTGGATATCAGTTGTGGGTTCAGCCTCTGGTCCCATTTTCTTCTCATAGTCATTCAGTATCTAATCAACTCTGGTTTCTAATCCTTTCAAAGGCCTCTCTGTGGTTGGGGGTGGTGGTAGTGGTGATTTGATGTAGTTCGGTTCCCCCTCCTGCCACTATCCTGCTTAGGATGGAGGAAGAACTAGGCTGCGTGTCTTTGGTTTGATGCCTTTGATATATCTATATGTAGGTAACTTAACCTTAGTAGATTCCCTCTGCAATTGAGGAGGTTGGAATAATGACATCCCAAGGAGCTCTGTGCTTTGGTGACCTTCTCCGACCCATGCTTACTTGCACAAATCTTTAAATTGGAACCCAGTGAAAACTGTCACCAACTGCATTAGGCATCACAATGTGCCACTTTTCTAAGCACCACATATGCATTAACTCATATCATCCTCATAATGGCTCTTGGATAGGAATCACTGTATTCTCACTTTGCAAAGAAGAAAACTGGGGCACGGGAGACTCGGTGATATGTGCATGGCCACATAGCAGTCAATAGCAAAACCAAGATCTGAACCTAGCAACTGGTTCCAGAACCTATTCTGCAACTCTCGGGACCTGCCTCTGATCGGGTGATCAGGATTACCTTGTCTCACAACCACTAATTCTCCCTTGACTTCCAGTTGTCTCCTCCATTCTTTGCTCGGAGATTCTATCCTTATTCTAATTTTAGCAAGCACATATCTGTGACTTTTGCCTCCTCTGTATCCCTCCAAATCTACTCATCCAATAAGCTGCCATGGTCCAACACCTATAGCCCACTCACTGTCCTTGGCTTCCATGGAAACAGAGGAAGGCAATTCTTGTTGTCATTCACTAGAGGGATAAACACTGGCTCTGAAGGACAACTTGGCTGTAGTTCTTGGAAAATCACTGAGTGTTTCTCTTTAAAGGGACTCCGATACTTTAAAGTAAACTTCCCTGGATGTTATGTAGCAGGTGCTTTGCACCTACCTGTAATCATCCACACATTCTTTAAGAGTGGGGAAAGCACTCCCAACTATTTTACATGATTCAACAAAGAAAAGAATAAGCAGAAACATAATTTTAGCATATACACATGAATAATAGATGCCAGAGACTAGTGTATGGCCTCTGTCTGTCCTTCTGTCCCTTTTGTACTGCCATGTGAATCTAGGACACAACCCAAGCTAGTGTTTGGTATATACTTGCTGGAAGGAAAGAGAGAAGGAGGAATGAAGAAGGGAGAAGGGAGGAAGGAGGAGGAAATGAGAGGAAAATACTTAGAAAGAGAAAAATAATTAAACTGAAGAATTTGAAATTTTAAAAGGAGGGAACCAGAGTGACAGGAGAGAAGAATCTAGAAGGAAAGAAAGGAACCAATGAAAGGAACAGACCACTAGAAGTTCAGGGAACGAGGAAGAAAGGAACTTGGACAGGAAGGAAGAATGGAAGAGGGGTTACCCCTACGGGTCATCACATTATTAACTTCTTTTTCTAACCACCTGCGAGGTAGACTGCCCATTTCATAAAGATGAACTCTGAAAGCTTAAAATGCGGGTGAACATAGACCCCCACACACAAAACAGAGACACACAAGCCGGAGGTAGGGCATAGTCTCAGAGGTGGGAATTCATTTAGAGGTGGAGACAACCGTGAACAGCACAGGAGGAAGGTTAAAAGCCCCGGGCCTAGGACCTACCCAAAGCAAAGATCTTAATTCCCAGGAGCTGACTCCAGTTCACCTTCATAAAGAAGGATAGAAAAAATACTTAAGTAGAACTCTAAGTTGTGACATTATCCTTTTGTGACCTCACTTATAAGTTGTCATTCGCTATTAATTTCTGCTGCAGAACCCTCTGAAAGTCCCAACCCATGGGTCAGTGCAGCTAGGTTGAGCACTCCAGACACCAGCTCCCCACTTGGTATAAGGGGGAACTTCTAGAGATTCTCAGTACATTTACCTGGAACCTTATGTATGGCTTCAGGAATCAGACAGTTGGATTGTTCCTACCACTGCAGACCAGCATTCTATAGTAGTTTAGTACTCCGAAAACTGTTACCCAGAAAGTTTTGATAGTTTTAGATTGCCTAAGGCACAAGCAGAGTTTCCCTGTACTCTGGTTTCATTTCCCACTAACCAAGTTCAGCATTCTCTGTACAATGATTTGAACCTTCCTTTTGATGTCTTCCAAACATGCATCCGTGAACTGCTGAGTAAAAAATCATTTAAATATAGTAACCAAACCACTACCGTTTATTCAGCTCACAGTTCTGTACTTGAACATGTGGTCTGGGCTCAGCTAGATAGTTTCTTTTGATCTCATCTCATCTCTCTTGTGTGACAGTAAGTTGCTGAGCAGCTGAGCACCAGTTGACAAAGGGTGACAAGGACTGAGATAGCCTTTCTCGACTCTAGCAGGCTAGCTTAGGCTTATTCACATGGCATCTTGAGAGGACTCTGAAAAAACAAAAGTACTCAAAACCTTTTGAAGCAAGCTTAGAACTAGCAAAGCATGACTCTTGCCACATTCTACTGCTCAAAGCAAAACACAAGGCTGGCCCAGCGTCATGAACTGCTCGAAGGAAAGACCTGAAAAGTTAAGGTCACAAAGCTTTATGGGAACTGAGAGTGGAAGAATGGCAGTTATTCAGGGACAATCAAATACACGTTTTCTCTTTTCTTATCTCTGTACCTCTGCTCAACATCTCTCTTATGCCACCAAGTGGCATAATTCCAAGTTTTCCTGGTCTATCTTCATTTTTCAAGGCTTCATAATGCTTACTTCCTCCCTGGAATAGTCCCGGCTGCCCCCGCAGCAGCCCTGTCTCCTCTGCATCTTGGAGTCCTATTAAATGAACTCTTTTTACATGCACCCGCTACTTTTGTGGGCACAAATATAGGTAATAGTCTCAAGGGCAAGAAAGAATCGGGTTGTTTTCTTTGGACACCTCTAAATGCCAGATCAATGCCTGAACAAGGCAGGAACTCAACGGATGTTTCAGAAATCATTCTTCCTTTATCTAGTTCTGCCTCATAAACCTCAACTCTAAACATGTAGCGCCCCCCCCCCTTTATTCAGTTTCTAGGTTTCTGAGGAAAAGATGGAGGAAAGGCGGACAGGAAAACAAGTGGTTGAGTGAGACCACTTGTGAGTCAGACAAACAACATTTATCTTTTGGGCTATGTGATTTGATGGCTATAGAACAAATGTTTTGCTCTAATGTATGTGAAGAACAGATGTGGTCCTCATCACTACTTCTGAAATGTGTGTTCCCTTCGGGTTTCCTTCTTTCTTTCAGGACCTCATAGACCATGTACAAATTCACTCACACAGTGCTACCTATGCTACCTCCATGAGCCCCACAGTGGTAGAGCAAATCATCAGATCACTGAAGCTCATTATGGGAGAAGACGGAAACAAGAAAGGTAAGAGGTCTCCGGGGAACTCCACCCCAAGAATGCCTCGCCCAGGCTCTGTCAGCCTCTACCTATTCAAGTTCACACTTTTGACTCATGAAGCCCAATATGTGAACCAAAACAAGTTAGGAGCATAAGAAAACTGCTATCCACACACCAGTACACACCCTATCAACACACACAAACACACACACACACACACACACACACACACCCTTTGTTCAGGCAGAGACAATCTCCTCAGTCACATGTTAATATGACCTGCAGAATCCGATCATTTTTGTGTGATCAGTGGTTAAAATGAAGTCATCTCTGTGTGTGTGTTTCTGTGTATATGTTTTTTGTGTGTCTCTGTGTTTTGTGTGTATATGTACTATGTATGTATACATGTATGCTTGTGGGTATTTGTATGTGTGTTTATGTGTATTTGTTTCTATGTGTGTTTGTATAGGTTTCTGTGTATTTGTGTATGTAGGTGTGTTTGAGTGTGTGTTTGCATTTCTGTTTGTGTTTGTTTATATATGTATATATATATGTTTATGTATGTTTGTGTTTGTGTGTTTGTGGTGCTTGTGTGTGTGTGCTTGTGCTGTCCTTTGTATTTCCCTGAGACCAGTGTTGTCAATATAATATTCATTTTTTACATTCTTTTATGCCTTTTATAGATATAGGTTTGTCAAGAGAAAGCCACCACTGACCATGTGAGGACATATAAACCCACGTAGTATCTTTCCAGCCATTTCTTTGCCATGGGGTCATTTCAGCTAAGATGTGCTACTTTCTTTAACCCAGATGAACTTAATCTTCATTTTGAAAGACTGTTTCACTGAAGCCTCTTAGAATTCTCATTCTGTCTTTCAGATCTAGCCTGTAAAGCTTTTACTATATGTCATGATGAATAAAGCAGTTCTTGCCACCAGGGAGCTACTAAGCATACGTTTAGAAACAGCAAATTATACTGACTTGAGAGCTGGCCGCTGGGCTATGGAGTCTCTGTGTCCCATCCCATCATCCAGCTAGCATTAAGCCCAGCATTTTTAGGTAAAACCTTCCAAATCCCCTTCAGAGGACATGTATGGAAATGGCCTTCATTCTTTAACTACTGAAGAATAGAATGGTTACATATGTGCTTACCAAAGACTCACTTGAAGTTGAGTATCCATCCCTAATCTGAAACTGAAATGCTCTGAAACCTGACACTTTGAGTGCTGACATGACACTCTCAGTAGAACATTCCACACTTGACCTCGTGTGACAGGACAATCAAAATGCAGGTGCACTAAAAATGTTGTACAAAATGATCTGCAGGTGCTAGGCATGGTAGTACATGCCCGTAACCTCAGCATTCAGATGGCAGGAGGCAGGAAGATCATGAGTTTGAGGCCATCCTGGGCTACATAATGAGACTCTAACTCAAAAATAAAAATAAAAGTATCCGTAGGCTATGTGTAAAAGATACACATGAAATAAATAAAATTTAGAATTGGGGGACCCATCCTCAGGATATCTCATGATATGTATCCAAATACTCCCCCCAAAATCCAAAATCCTTTCAACCCTAAGCATTTCAGATCAGGGACAATCTATATCTCTAATATAAAGCTGACAAGAACAAAAATTGAAGAAATGCCTTCACTTACCTCCAAACCACTGAGGCCACTGAGGACCTTCCACTGAGCCTTCCTGCTCACCAAAATAGTTTTTAAAAATCACAATCTAGAATTTGTTGTTTCGCTAAAGCTGGAAAATGGCCTGCAGGATAGTTTCTTTGCTTCCATATAAAATGAACTGGTTAGTGGATCGCTAAGATCTTTTCAAGGATTGTGTTTTGGCTGCGTTGTGTTGAAAGGATGAGAACCTGTTCTAGGATACCCTGATGCTACAGACCAAAGTTGGCTGCTAGGTTATCATTGTGTGCCATCGTGCAAATGAATTATGTATCCAACCTTGAGCAGGTTACTTAACTTTTCTGTTCTTCAGTTCCTCCTCTTGTAAAGTGGGAGCAATAATATTTATGCATCGAGGTTTTATGAGAATTAGGTAAGTTAATCCATGTAAAATACTCTGGAATGTCTGGAAACAATTAAGAGTTTTATATAATTGCTTGCTGTTATTTGCTCTTGTTCCTGAGGTTTTCAAGGAGCACATGAGCACTTCTCAGGGATGCTGTGGGAAGGATTTTATGAAAGGTGAAGTAGGGCTAGATACTCTCCTAGGTCCAAACTAGTCAGAATGAGCAAGGTAAAGCCACCATAACAAATAAACCCTGAAAAATCTTACCTTAACAGAACTAAGCTCATTTCTTTGTTTTGTTTGGGTTTTTAGTTTATTATTTGACAGTATGGTATACGTGTATAATGCATTCTGATCACATTACCCCTCATCCTCTCCTTCCCACCCCTACAAACACTTCTCTCCTCCCAGCCAGTTCCCCTCCGGTTTTCATGTCCTGTGTGTGTGTGCGTGTGTGTGTGTGTGTGTGTGTTTTGTGGTCCACTGAGTTTACCCAGGGTTGGTCCCATGCATGTTTGTGGAGCTATGCACTGGGGGGATGGGCAACTCATGAGTGGTTATGCCACTGAAGACAATGAGTTCCCCTCCCCTAGAAGCCATCACCTCTTAGGGAGGAGCAGGGTCCCATGAGTCCCTCTCCCATTCATGAAGAAATGTTGATGGGTCCAGTCTTCTGCAGGCCTTGTGCAGGCTATTGTGAGTTCATGAGCACAATGTCTGTGTCATGCCCAAAAGACAGGATTACACAGCCCTCGTCCCCACCATCTTGATCTTATATTCTTTGTGCTTTCTCTTCTCCAGACCTTGGAGGGGGTCATATAAATACCCTGTATAAGACTGAACACTCAACAGTCACATCACATATCCTCAGCATCTTAACTGGGCATGAGTCTCTGCATTAACCAGGAATGAAAGCAGTCCTAATCTATGGGTATAAGCTTAAATATTTAGGGTGCAGTTTGTCCTCCTGAGCCTTTGACCAGGCCCATACGTCCAGACATGAACTCACTTCTGTGGAGCAGGCCTCAGATTGAATCAGAAAGCAGTTAGTTACTTCCATTACAGTCGTATCACTATTATAACAGTGGGCACATCTTATAAAGCTCATTTCTTACTTACAAAAAGATTAATAGGATCTGTTCTTTCCTGTGTGGGCAGTGATTCAAGCTGCTTCCAGCTTGAGGCTTGAACATCTCCACAAAGGAACTCCATGGTCATTAACATACAGAGAAAAGCCATCCTGGAAATGGAACCCATTGGTGCCTTGTTTATGATTCTTTGGCCAAAACTAGTCACATGGCCCGGCCCGTTGAAAATGAGGGGAGGAGGCACGGGGACTGTGTATACTAGATAAGCATGTTATATTTTTTTACATCGCAAAACAAGCTATGTGAGCTGCAACCATTTCTCTGTGGCTATCAAGACCATTTTTAAAAGCTGGTCTAGGGTTAGAGGTGTGAGTCAGTGGTAGAGTACTCATATAGCATGCTTAAAGCCCTGGGTTTGATCCCCCAGCACTGAAAAAAAAACTAAATAAATAAAATGAGATTAAATTTAAAGGTGCTGGAGAGGTGGCTCAGTGGTTAAAAGCACTGAATGGTCTTACAGAGGACCTCCTTTTGATTCCCAGCACCCACATGGTGGCTAAAAACCATTTGTAGCTCCAGTTCCAGGGGATCCAAGGCCTTCTGACCTCCCTGGGCATTGCACGACACAGGTGCACTTAAACACACATAGGCAATACACTCATACACATAAAATAAAAATAATAAATTAAAAATATTTTTAAAAGATAAAAGTTTTTAAACTTCTGAAACCATTGATTTTTCCACAAAACTGTATTAATTATTTTCTTAACTTTTTTCATAGAAAATCAACTATTTGTGACTTCGGTAAAATTGCAAGTAAATTGTCTCATAATGACCCAAATTATCTTTTGGTCTTATTTTGAAGATAACTTGAGAAAAAATATTTTGAAAATTATCCTGTCTCAACAAGAATTTCATTAATTTCTTAAACCTGTTACTGTGCATGTTCTCAGAATCTGTTGATCTACATGCACACGACTTCAACATCCTTCCTTTTCTCCTCTGGATTGATTTATAGCTTCGTTATAGATACAACTTATTCTGTTTATCGGATCACAGTTGAAACTTTACAGAAAGTTTTAATTTTTAAAAACATAATCTTTTTTACCTTCACTTACCATCTATCAACAATTTTTCTTCCCCTGAGGTAGGAAATGTTTAGTTTGATTCTGTCTCTCAGCCTCATAAGGAATTATTTATTTATTCTTAACCTCATATTTAAAATCTTTAACCTTGTGTCTCTTGGCACCTTAAGAGTTAAAAGAAAACACAATGCTTCATTTCTGGACTATTTTCTGAATCAGCGTAGAAGTAGGACATAAGAGCTTATTTTTCAAAGAAACCAACAAAGGAAAGATCTTTTGACAGAATCATCAACCAAGTTTCAGGTGGTTCTGCCTGGCACATCTTTTGAAGAATTCAAAGGCACACTGCGAATCAGCACATTGACCTTATTTACAACAACACCTGCTTAAGTGAATAGGACAGGTTGAGAATATTGCATTAGCTTAGCCTTCTCTGCAGAGACAGGCTCAGGGTAAAGTTGTTCAAACCTCACAGAGATGTGCTGTGTCGCGCCAGCACTGCGTTCAGCATCTGAGAAAGAGGAGCTGGCTCCAAGCCTTGTCTTCAGCCCACTCCACTGCAACTGTGACTGGAGTCTTTCAAGACTTTGTTATGGCCGAGTTTGGGGAGCGGTTGGCCAGATCTGTTCCTTGATGAATGTCTTCACTTTAATCTGCAATGCAAAGCCATACGCTTCAAAGAAAGGCAAGCTACAGGAATAAGGTCAGTGTTCCTTTGATGCCAAGGTTCAAAGATGAAATAGCAGTCCCAGTGAAATGACAATGTTTATGCACAAACAGCCACCTCCACTCTGCAGCCGGGCTGCTGGTGGAGTTAATGCACACAGGCTGAGGGTCTGCAGGCCGGGTGTGCATTCCATATGCATCAAGGCCCGTTTAATCTCCTAGCCTGTCACTCTGTGCAGTACACTGAGCCCAATGTGGAGATTTGATTTCTCCATCCTAATGGTTGTTGGGTGGTCCCCCAGCTGAACCAATGCTGTAAGCCCCTCAAGGGCAAGAAATGTGTCTTGAATTAATTTGGTGTTCCTCTGAGTGTCAAACTCAGTGCTCAGCTTAATAAATACGTCATGACTCAACTTCCATCTTGCTAGCCTGCTGGATTTCAGGTCAGTGTTTATGCTAAATAAGATTGTGGGATGTTTATCTGAGAGGACTAGGAGCTAGAATCCGGTCTACACTAGTGTGGCAGTTGAAGAGATCTTCCTGTAAGGACATTTATTTTTGAAAAGGTCCAGAAAGTTCTGTCACTGTGTTCATCTAGATGTGGTGCCAAAGAACCACAATGGGCCGAGGCCCAAACCACATCAGCAGCTCCCCTAAAGAAAGCAGTGTCATCAGTTGTCTTGTTTTATTTAAATCCTTGAGGCACATTTTTCCATTAATCAGTCAGCCTTTTTCAACTCTCAGTCTTGATTCTGTATCCCTCTCCTCCCTGTCCCACTTCTAAGAGGAAGGAAATAGAGGTTGAAATCACCTCTGCACAGATGATTCAGAGGTGTCCTCTGCAGCCAAATCACATAGGGCCCAGTGTCTGACCTGCTGCTTTCTCCTTGACTGACAAGTGGCCTGCCCTCTCTTAACCCAGTTCCTCCACTGAAAGTTGAAGCTGTTGGGAGGATTAGCCCATGTGATAAACAGTGAATGTAGCATGCTGCTAATACCCAGAAGCACGCAACAAAGCTCGTGTCTGCTTTCTTCCCTCCCTACAGTAGATTTTTCCAGTAGCTTATGTTCCTTGTGGAATTCCCCCTTGTCCTCAGACATGTTGCCATTCTTTCAGCAAATTCTGCAGCACTTCCTTGGAAATATTTCTATTAGCTTATCACCTCTTTAACTCCATCGCTCCAATACCTCTTAAGATAGCTGGAATAACCTCCGAAATATTCTGTCCACTTTTTTTCTTTGCATTTTTATAGTTTGTTCTCTAGATGGAAGCCTAAATCATCCCTTTTATCATGTATTTTAATTGCCCAAATGAATAGTGCAGTGTAATAATTCAACATATGCATACAGTGTGCACAGTGACTAAATCAGGGGTGTCATTATTTCCGTCTCTTTGTACTTCTAAAAGCTTTGAATAGCATGTAATAATTGTACGTATTTATGAAGAACAATATAACATTTCATTGCATGCATATAATATATACTAAAAAAATCAGAGCAGTTAACATTCCACCTCCTAGACATTACTTTGTGTTTGGAGTCTTTGAGTTCCTGTTTTCTAGTTACTCATAAAATAATGTAATAGAATATTGTGGACTATATCTCACTGCTCTACAGAACACCAGAACTTATACTATCCCTGTATGGGCACCCTCCCTCCAACTCTTCTCTCAACTCTTCCCAGCATATAGTAGGCACGACGTATAGTAGGCACCATTCTGCCTTCTTACAGACATTTTTTAATAATGCCCATATGGGAGATAACATACAGTAGTTAAAAAGGTGAAACCAGCTCAGAGCTCAGACCATGCCCTCTGAAGACTCCATCAGCTTCCTGCTCATTCGACGTAAGGTCCAGAGCTTCTAAAGATGTTTCTGACTCTTCCCCTTGCTCAGTACAGTCCTGGGGCTCAGAAGCACTGACAGCCACTCCCACAGAAGGGCCTTTACACATGCCGGTACCTCTAAAACGGCTCTTCTTTATCTTCACTGTGTGTTCTCCTCTCTCCCACCCATCTCTGCTCAGACTCGGCCTCCTGAAGGAGCTGACCTATGCTAAAGAGCCCAGCCTCCTGTCTCTCCTGTTTCCTTCATCTTAATTTTTATAGTATTCATGAGCATTATCGTGTCTTTTCTGTCACCAGAGTGCAAATTCCAAAAGAAGCAGCTCTTTGTTCCACTCAGCACACTGAGAATAGTGCCTGGCGAGCTTGGTCCTCCACAGAGATTTGTTGAATGACAGCAATGTTCTCTCCTTTCGTGGTATCTCAGCAGACAAACAACTGGGATGTCCTTCGCATCACTGAGCTTGTTTCCTTCGCTGTCCCGTTTCCTCAGATATGTTTTTGTTGGTGTCCTTCCTCCAGAAAACCTCGCTCTTACCACTCCTTCATCTTCAAGCAATGACCATTTTTCACTGCAGCAAACCTCAGAAGAGTGACTTGTCCTGCTTTCTTGCTCCTCAGTCCTCGGCCCCCTCAGCCTTGCCTTGACTCCTCTATTCATCTGCTCTGGCTTGGGGACCCTCCAAAGCCACCCCCTCTGGCCTGATCTCCTGATCCTTCTTCTGCCCAGTTGAATGTGACCTCTTGGCATTCTTCTCGCCTTGGCAATAGCCTTCCATTGTTCGTGGGGATGCTTTTGCCCTTTGGATTTCCTCTTGTGTTTCCTTATTTTCCCTGCCCTTTAATGCAGGGTCTCTTCTGTATGCGTTTGTCAGAATCCAAGACTCTGTTTCTTTCACATTTCCCCCGCACAAGTCCTTTTCCCCTGCTTCCTTTTCTTTATATGAAAATGGGTTCCACATCAGAAACACCTGGAAGGATAGTTAAAACAGCTCACTGATTCCACCCTCCAAGAGATTTCTGCATGAATGCCTGTCATGTTTTTAAAAAGCCTGAATGTTGCCGATGCTGCGGGTCCAGGGGCCACCCTTTGAACACTACCACTGTAAAATGACCTCACCATGGTCATTCTCTCCCTCTCATCAGGCACAAATTATGGATTTCTTACAGATAGAAGCCATCACTGGCTATCAGCACATACCTATCAAGACATATATTCTAGGATCAGAAAGATGGCTCAATGGTTAACAGCAGTTGTTGTTCTTGCATAGGGGCAGGATTTGGTTCCTAGCACCCACATGGCAGCTAACAACATATAGTGCAGGTAAAACACTCATACACATAAAATAAATGTAAATAAAATATTGTTTTGAAAAGACACATATTCAAATTGAGTTGCAAAGGAATGTGTCTAGTCCCAAATGTGCCATAATGTAGATAGATGCTGGTAAAATATCTACTGTGAGCTGTCACGTCATCAAAAGACTTGAACAGTATCTCTGAATGCTTCATATCAACCATCAGAGTAACTGAACTTGCTCATCAAGGTCAGCTTCTGCCTTGTACTTCTTCCTGGTGTCCATGTCTAGTTTGTCTCATGACATTTATATGCTTATTGTAATGTCTTCAAGGTAGGCAAATGTCGCCCATCTGTCTTCAATCATCACTTCATATTTCATGAAAATGGGCAAGCCTGATGGGAGGAGGAAGAGGATGACTACACATACTGTGGTGGTCCTCAAAGGGTGGTCCCTGGACCAGTGCATCAGCATCACCTGGGACTTGTTAGAACTGCTACATGCATTTTCATTTTGGAATCAGAAGCTCTAGGGTCAGGGGCAGCAAGCCGTCTGACCATTACCCTAGAGGCGTGTGATGCAGGCTCATTTGAAAACCACATTTCCATATAAAAGAAAGAAAACAGGTAAGAGTATGCTTGCTGAGGGAAACAAAGAGGACAGAGTTCTGGCAAATGCAGACAGACGTAGAAACCTTGCCAAAATGAGGCCCAAGGACAGAAAGATATAAGAGAACAAGATAGAGAAAAGTAGGAAACATATTACGATCTCCTTCCTTGAACCACCATTTAGTCTCAAAAATCAGCCTGTCTACTCAGTTACTACAAGCACCTTGCATGTCGTCCCCCATGAGCAATTTGACAAAAGGGCTAGCAAAGCGCTTTTCCACACAAAACCTGTGTGTTCCTCACAACAGGCCCTCCTTTAAGCCCATGATTTCAAATAACTTTCTGCAATCTCCACAGTCTAAGAGCTAATTATTACAACATTGGTTCCATTATTTCCTTGGCTCATCAGCATCTGACACAGATACTGTTTTCCTAATAATGCACGTTCCTTAGGATAAAGAAGATAGTATTCATAATAATCATTTTAAATTCTTGTCTGTACAGGGCTGGGGAAATAGATCAGTTGGTAAAGTGAGGATATCAGTTTGATCCCCCAGACTCACATTAAACAGGAAAGCTGTGGTGGTACAGGTTTATAATTCCAGTGCCAGAGAGGCAGAGACAGGTGGATCCCTGGGGCTTGCTGACCCAAGGCCAGTGAGAGACCATCTCTGAAAAAAAGGTTGATGGCAATAACCAATACCCAAGGTTATCCTCTGTCTTTCACACGCACTAATATGTACATGTACAAACACACACACACACAATTACGAACTACGCATGTATGATGCTGCATACATATCATCCCAGCATTCAGGAGGCTGAGGCAGGAAGATCTTCTGTGAGGCCAGGCTCGGATAACTAGAAATTTGAGGTCATCCTGGTCAACTTAGTGAGATCCTGTCTCAATAAAGTAAATTAGGGGCTAGAAAGATGATGCAGTAGTAAAGAACACTCGCTCCTCTCATAGACAACCTGGGTCTGGTACCTAACACCCAGTTCCAAGGGATCCAACACCCTCTTTTGGCCTCCATGGGCACATGGTGTGCATACATACATACATACAGGCAGGCACATACATTTACACATAAAATAAAAATAAATAATATTTTAAAGCCATTTTATGATCAACACTTAACTATCATTATTATTATATAAATTAGTCATCACTTGGAAAGAATGGCTTTTCCTGTAATTATGTGGAATCCACCTGACTTTGCACTATGATTGTCACACTCCTGAAGTGATTCCTGAAGTAACTGTCCTACTTTTTAAGGATTGGTGTTGAATGAAATGGGCAGTGTTTTAAGAAAAGATAATATGTTCGATCTGCTGTGATGACTGAATGTAAGATACTGAGATTCTTGTTGTACTTCAAGTTTATATCAGGATGAAATAACCAGTCTAAATGCTATAAGACACTTCCTTAGCCTTTTTGTTAGCATGAAGTTTTCATATCTTCACACTCATTTATCTGAATGATCCATATCTTTCTATATTTTAGAACTTGGGGGGTAACAGGGTCTTTTTAAGTCTAAAAGTTAACTGGAGAAAGGAATTTGAAATAATTCTAGCAACAGTTGCCAGACCTGTGTCTACATTTGAATTGCTCCATTGACTAGCTCACTCAGTACGTCATAGAACTGGCCGTGGAAAAGCCTTGTCTAGCAGTGATCTCCAAGCTATTATTTCAGTGCTGGCTGTTTGGGTGACCAACAAATTCCTGAACCACACAATTACTATTTGCTATCACATGGCTAAAAAGATGTTATTTACAATCGCGTCACTAGGAACATCTATTGGAGGGAAAGGAGCAGTGGAAACTTACTTATAAAAAATAAATATGAAACTCCAGTTCCTAGTGTATAATATTTTATTCCAGTGGGTTATATTCAATCATTGCCAATAAAATCTTCTATCCTTAAAGGACAAATTTGTGAAAGGTATAATAATTCTCTGTTCTCTTTGAAGTCATGTGTTGACTCAATGAGTGATCCCATTCAGCATAAAAGCTAGTAAGTCCGCATCTGCTGTTCCCCAGGCACGTACACCTCCCCAGGTGTGCTCAGCACTTTCTGGAAGGCTCTCAACTTTTCCCCACAACCCTCTATACCATTTCTTTACCTCCTGTCCATCTTTCTAAGCCCTATCTTGATGTCCTTATTCAGGAAATAATACCCCCTTGTTCCAGTTTCCAGCAGGTCTCTGCTCTTTTATGTTAGTCACACTCGTTCTAATGCAGTTTTCCAAACAGGTCACCATTCGTTATTTGCTTCTGCCTGAGGCATCAAATATGTGAATGATTGGATATTGAATGCTGGTTTGGGAATGAAGCAGATTCCAGATAAGCTTGGAATCTGAGCACCATCTAAGAGCATTTGTAACATCATTTATTTAAAGGATACCTATGGAACTATTATGGTTCAAATGTTAGAGTTATAATCACTTCCTGAGTGGGGTCCATCCCTGAGCCCCAATCTACATTCTCTTTTCTATTCTTTTGATAAATGAATGGCTGCATATTGTACACACTAAGGATTTGTCCAGACATGGAAGTGAGGTGAGCAAGCTGAGTCATTTAAGCCAACAGTATCCAAATAGCAGAAACAGAGCTTTTCCTTTAATTATCCAAGCAGTTTAACTGAATCCCTCACTTACGGCTTCCTATGGAGGCACCATCTAAAATTCAACGGTGCATTTGACTCTTTTTATACACAGTAATCAACAGAGACGATGCCCCTGCTAATCCTGTCTGTCCAGTGACTACATTTCTGAAATAGAGGAGAGTAGGTTGACTCTTAAGTCTCTAAAGTGGTATTTTCCATCCTCCTTCCTTCTTTCCCCCTAATTTATTTGAATTTCAGTGTTTGTAAGTCAAGAAGCATCATGGCATTATTTTGTGACTACTAATGAGAGGTTGAGAAGCTAAAATTCCCCTAAAAAGTGTGGGTTTCCTTTTATAGCAGAATACTAGAATTTTGAATTCTTGATAGGATTTCATAGTATCCCTCTTTATGATATGAAATCAGTTAAAGAATATTGTTTGGTATACCAGAGAACCCCAAACATGTCATTGGCTTAGCACATTAGCAACCTACTTTTTCCTCTACTTGGAAGACTGAGACATGATGATTACAAGTTCAGTGCCAGCCTGGACAACTTAGCAAGATTTTGTCTCTAAATAAAAAGTCGGAAGAAGGTTGGGGATGTCTAACGTGTGAAACGCTCTAGGTTCAGTTCCCAGAACAGCACTGAAAACAAATTAAAACTTCATATATGACTCTTAAGATTACTGCCACAGGGTAAGAAACTTGGAAGATGCTTGATGTTTTCATGGGCTATGACTGAAGAAGTACATTACCTTTCTGCCCAAATTCTATTGACCATAACTCAGTCACACGACTACAAAGAAGCCTGGGAGATAAAGTTAACCATCTACCTAGAAGAAAACTCACATTTACTGAAAAGGTGACCAGTCTTTGTCACACTGAGTCAGTCCACGATGTTCCATCCTGATACTTTCTGAAGGCAGTGTACTCTAAGAAGACCTTGTAAATTTTAGATAATTCCTTTCTGCTATCTTAGCAAATGCAATAAGCCTAGAATACAATAAGAATAGCTTAGTGTAGCAGAAAAATAATGTCCTAAGGGCTAGAGATGGGTCTCTGGTTCACGCAGGCTCTCGAGATTACTATTTTAGCCTCACTGCAACCACTTCTGCTTTCTTTTTCACAAAACTCAGTTCCACAACATGGTGCACACTGATATCATAATGCTTCTAAATTCCCAATGCTGTAGACTTTCTGGTAACAGAACATGGACCCTGAGGATAATGCTTCCCCAGAAAAAAACAAAAAACAAAAAACTTAAAATTGGCATAAACTTAGAAAAAAACTCTGGAATTTGGGCCAGAAGACAGGAGAGTGTGTGTTTTGGAAATAGTAACAAATATTAGGACTCTTTTTTAAGGATTTGAGATGAAAAATGACACTGTTACCAGGAAATTAGAAATTGTAATTTAGGCTAAGTATCTGAACTCAGATGAGTTTATTTTTGAGTCAGCCCCGACTTTCCCACCTAACTCCCTGAGTTTCGGGGGACCACAAACTAAAAGGAAGCTAATACCTAAAGGAAGATGGAGCCTCTTGACACAGTGTTCATAGCCAACCCTCAGCTAACTGAGGTGACCAGACCCAAGAGAATTATGAGTCCAAAGAAAAGGAACTGGATATTTCATATCAAGACTGAATTTACATGACAATATCCTGATCAACATCACTTTTAGAATTTCATCTTTGAGAAACACTAAAAGCTGTTTGTTTCTATTGTTACGGTTATGTGAGCAAGTTCACATCAGAGAGTTCGTTCTAAGACTTTTAAATTTTTTTAAGTTTAAATTTCTGAGCTTTGTTCAGTTAGTAAAATTATTAAATAAAATGCCAAAGTTTTTCCAGTAACCATTAATTTGTTTAGATTCATTTTTATGCATCAACAGAAAAAGAAGGGAGAAATAAAAGCAAAACCAAGAACATATTTCCCCTGAAAAAAAACAAAACAAACAAACAAAAAAAAAACCAACCATGTCTCATTTCGGAATCCTTTTGTCTGGATTATTTCATTCATTCTGGTCCTTTGTGAGAGTTTATCACAAGGCTGGCGGGTGAAGAGCTGTTCCTAAGCCAACGTGGACTTGGAAAAAGTGGCACCAGCCTTTCCAGCTGTGACCTTCCACCTTTGCTCTGGTCCCTGGAACAGGGCACACATATTTTTACACTTGAGTTTGATAGGTTTAAAACAGGAGTGTCTAAGTGGGAAGATTTAGGGCATTAGGTGGGAAGAGAAAGGTGTCCATTGGGTGGCAGCCACTAGCTCTCAGGAGAGGAATTTTCTCTCGCCTACTGTTTATTTTTGTCATGAGATACAGCACCAGCTTCTCATCAGATGCTGTTTTTCTTCAGTACAAACTGCTTGCTGACTGCAAGCTATACTTTTTCATCTGTATCACCAACCTTATCTTGCATGTGCTATTCCAGAAACTTAGTCTTCACTCAAAACTCTGTCCTTCTGTTTGGAAGAGATAGCAAGATGCAAAAAGAACCGTGATCACAGGGATAAACCCTCAAGCATTTGAGCATGCAGTTTTTAGAAGGTCTTCTCACGTTTCTTATTGTCTTTCACCAGCAAAGAGCCTGGTGAATAGGAAACTGGCTTCCTACCAGTTTTTTCCTTCCAGTCAATCTCAGAAACGTGTTTGTTCTGTTCCTGTGAGATCTCTTGATGAATGTAAGAGGCATTGACAGAATTCCATCCAAAACGCACCATCTGAAGGTCCTGGCATTGAAGGCCCTTGGCATTGTTGAGGGAGGAATTAGCTGCCACTTCCTAAATATATTTGCCACTTGGTTACCAGCTGGAGACACAGAAAGAAGCTGAGAAGGAAGCAGAGGGCACGGAAAGCTGAGTTTTCTAAATGGTTTCAGGCCACTGGCATTTCAGCAATAGCTAATACAAAACAGATGTCAGGTGCTATGCTCCACTGGCTTTTAACTGAGGGCCTGCCTCGGTCCATGATTAATCACCTGTGCTGGTGGGTAGAAAAGGTCTACCTGGTCTTTTGTGTGCACAGACCTGAGGTCAGGGTCAGCAATCAAGGTGGCAGGCATTCGCCTCTTACTGCTGCTCATATACATATCGGACAGCTTGTGTTTGTCCAATGAGCACAAAATTAGCCAACACACTGAACTCTGACTAGGAAGGAATGTTTGACTGATTGCACAGAAATGGCTAGTAAACTTTTCCAGAACCTTCTAACCCTTCATTTACTTCATCCTAAGAGTTAGCCAATGGTAGAATTTTATGGCAGTCTGGTGAATTCTGCACTTGCTGGAGAGATCCTAACAATTTTCCAGAGCGAGTGTAAAAAGAACCCGTTTGTCTCCTAGATGGCATGGGGGCCAAGATAACATGGCCACTCCTTTCATCCATCCTGAAAACAAAGTATCTTTTTACAGGATGAGTCCTGCGGAAGCTTCCCCTTCCCATTAGTCTGTGTGGACAGACTGCAAGACAGGGAAGCTGTGATGTAACACACATGGAATTCCACATGGGTTGGGCACAACTGGAGAAGGAAAGAACATCATTCCATCTGTCGCATCTTTGAGAGTGAAGGGGAGCTGGTATTCCACACGGGCTTTTGTTTTTCTCATCAGGGGCTCATTTTCAACTAAGCAGCAAAACCCACTCAACTTCACTCTGGTTTGGAGAATTTTGTTGAGAAAACCAGCTACCTCCCCAGCCACAGCTGGGGAGGATTAAGCAGGTGGATTCATGCCTAACGAAGCCCAGCATGTGTGTGTGTGAGCTATAGGGAATGCATTAGCTTTCTTTTTCTGCATAACAAATTGCTATAAGCAGCAGCTTAAAACAGTGCCCGTTTATTATCAGTTCCCTTGTCTGGATTCTGGGCACAGGCCGTTCCCTGCTCAGGCTTCCAGTGATGCTGAGGTGAGATGGCAGCATCTGCCCTCTGAACAGATCAGACACCTCTCCCATGAGCACATGGATATGAGAGAAATCAGTTTTCTGGGGTTGTAGGACTGAGGTCCCCATTTCCCGGCTGGCTGCCAGCCAGAGGCATTCTCAGAACCTAGAGGTCATGCCTTACCATGAACACCTTCATCCTCAAAACCTTTGGAGGACTCTCCCTCCCAGCCAAACTGCTTTCTCCTTGAATATTTTTCTTCCAGAAGAACCTGGTCCCTATAAAGGCTTACTGGATTAAGCCTTCACTGCTGGTTAATATATCTAGAGCTTTCAGCATTTTGTAAAATGGGAGGAATTGAAGTGTTAGATCTTCTATGCTAATCTGCTTCAGTTTGAGCACTGAGAATGAAAATTATTCTGAAGAACTCTCAATTCTAAAAGATGAGAAGTTATTGGGAGCATGTTTCTGGCATCAGAAAGACCTAGAAGGACAAAAGGACTGCCTGGTAGACTATAGTGACATTGGCTATCGGGACAGACTTTGAGAACAAATCCAAGTCAGGTTCCAGCTCAAAATCATGGTTTTAATATCTTTGAATCATGGAATTTTTCAAATGAAATTCAAAGAGAAGTCCATTGTATAAATATGCATTCCTATTTAATTTTACAACACTGAATGCACTGTGTGCCTGTCACTTCATTAAGTGCTCAATATTTAATCCTCATACTATTTAAAAAATGGGCATTATTATTGCCGTTATTCCCATTTTTAGAAGTGAAGAACCCAAATAGCAGAGCAAGGAAATACCTTGCCCAAGGTAGTAGAGTTGATTTTGAGCTCAGGAAACTGAGTTCATAACCCCTCAGCCCTTAGCCACCGTGCTGGTGTTATATAGGGGAAGAGAAAGTTTGGGGGCTTCTTCAGTGCCCCACAACTGAGCAAACACTGTAAACCAATGGTTTTAATTAGATAGCTAGCTGACTGTGCCCAGTAGGACCACCTAGTGATCACCTTATTTGCAGGACTTCTGTGAGTCCCTTTAAAGGATTCTATTAACTTAGTCAATCATCCCAGAACCTGTCCTTTGCCTCCGTGTTACAAATTCCAACAGTTGTTTAGATGGGGTATTTGCTGCCACTCCAGTTGTCTAGCTTGTGTTGCCTCCGGCTTTTATCCTAACTCTGTAGAATTACAGAACCTTATAAGGTTCCTCTTCCTAACCAACACTGCTCACCTGAGAACAGATCATTTTCTCTCTACTGTTCTGCTATGGCTCCCCATTACCATCTCCCAAAATCTACCTCTCAGTGGCATTTGCAGCTTCCATTGACCTGGCTCCACTGATCTCTCCATGAGCACAGTTCTTGCACGATGAGAAGCTGAGCCACCCATTTTTCCTGCAACGCCAACAACCTTCTCTTCCCAGGGTGTGAACTTAACCATGTTCAGGTCTCTGCTCCAAACTCCCAGCATGTTTCTTCCATAGGGCACTTGAATTTCTATATTCTATTGTGATTATATTAATTCTCTAGTTTATAAGCCACTTGAAAATAGTGAATAGTGATCTCATCCTTTAATCCTCTACTGAATACAGCTGCCCATCCGCATATACTAAATCATACATCAGCAAATTCTGAATTACTGTCCTCCCCAAACCTAGGAGGTACATAAAGCAGCCGTTACCATCACTCCCATTTAGATCATGGATTGACACACAGAGAAGAGTCTCTTTTTCATCTTCATAAACAAAAAGGCAGATAGAACCTCACAAAATGATTGGTTTCAAAAACTCTTTGAATTGTTCTCTGGTGTCTTCAGGGATGATCAATCATTATTTTCAGAGAATCAATGACCTCAATATAACACATGACTTTGTGCCATGGTTCTACTAAAGACTAGAGGTAAGCATGCGGTAAGCTCTTTTAGAAGGTCAATCCATGTCTTCTAGAACACAAGTGCTGTAGAGGAAGGTTGAGGTGTATATTGTAATTTTTGTTACTGTAGAAATAATGAGTTTCATTATACTGTTTAGATGCACATATATAAGTGCATTTTGCTCATATTCACTCATTTCTAGGAAGGTTCATTCATTCCTTTAATGTGTAATTCCACTATCAGTGACTTGCTAAGTTACTGCTCTCTACTTAAATGCAAAGCTAGTCATTCAGTTAATATTCATGAGACAGTACCATAGAACTGTCTAATGGTACTTTTTACTCTTTGTATGTTTTTTTCTATTTGTTCTTCTGTTAGAGCATTTCTTTGCAAAGAACATCAGGATACATCTACTCCTGCTTTAGCAGTTAGGTGGGCTCTCACTACAGTGAGAGCTTTCTGTGTAAAAAATGTTTGTATCCACAAATGGATTGTGGGACTCATGCATCATCATGAATGATCTAGCCCACTTTTCCGAAGAGCAGACTTTGGAAGCCTTATCAACAAAGCCACTTTCCAGGTTATCTGGGTAAAGCCTTCCTGATCCCCAAGTCTTAGTTTCCTCATCTTAAAGGGGTCCAAAAATATCACTTCCTGGCTCTTAGTGGATGTGCAAGAGGTGGCCTTTCTCAGTCCTCTTGTGAGTTAAATTCCTAGTAATGTGTTTGAGTAGCTAGTAGGGAGATAAAGGAAAGAGTGTCTTCAGAGCCCTTGAAATCAGGCCATACCAATAGCCTCCCAGCCTGAAGTCAGGCTACCTCTGTGCCCGCATTCCCTAGGGGCATGACTGAGCAGACTAGAGGGCCCCTGGCACATGTGTATGCAACTATAAAACATGCCGTAACCTTGGAATCCCAACATCAAAAGGGAGAACTCCACTGCCTTGTAAAATGTGTGCTCCTCACTGCAAACCACTCCAAATGCCGTTGTCTCCACCCCACTGGGAAGCTTGTCACTGCTAATGTGATTCTTATGATTCTCGACGCTCTGTAGCCTCTTGATCTTCATTGCCATCTCTCTGCCCCTGAGTGTGTTGGAAACAAAATGTCCTGTCTGGTGTCCAGTACTTAAAATAACAGACAGTGGGTTCCTGTTGCCACATGGAAACTTTACTGCCAGGTCCTCCAAACACCCCCACCCAGTCTTGTCAAGGAAGCAAAGGAGGAATGCCAGGGACCGAGAAGAGCGCGGCCTTCTTCCACCACTGTAGTCATTCTCCAATGTCAATTTGATTCTCCCAAGGCTAATTTTTCAGAAATACCAACTGCTTAAATGGTGAAGAACATTTTACAGAAAGATACTTTCCATCTATGGAGACAAGGACCTCGTTTTTCAAGTAGTACTGCCTAGGAGTGAATGTTAGCTTGTCAGTCAGTCTGTATTCTAACGGTGGTATGCTAAATGATTTTTTTGGGGGGGGCATCAGCAGTGTGTATTCCTCCATGTCCATTTTTAAACCTGAGAAATGGTGAAATAAGTCACCCCTTGGCATCTAGGTGTGTTCATGATCCTCAGTTAGGAACTGACAGTGGTGCTATTTGGGCCCAGGAGCTCATCAAGTCCATCTCCTTTTCTCCATTTTACAGAGAGAACTTCTCTCTCTCTCTCTCTCTCTCTTTCTCTCTCTCTCTCCCCATCCTTGCCAGTGGCCTGACAGGAAAGAAATGTTCCTTCTTTAAGACAGGTCACTCTGGCAGTTTCCACTATCTGTAATTCCTTCTGGTCCTCTGGGAGACTGAGTTGTCCCAAACATATTTTTGGAAACACCACAGACCATTGTTTTTATTAGGGGCCTGCAACGCTTTGTAGTAAGATGCTTTGTGTTTTATTTGTTTTCCTTCCTCTGCCCCAGCTGTTTTTGTTTTAACAGCATTGGAGGGAAGGTTAAAGTATTGGTGGCCTCCGTTAACCTAGCCCATCTCTCAAGCCGGCAAGGCTGGGAATCTGAAAGGAGGAATGGCAACCTGCAGTTCATTTGCAGGCATGGGTCCATTCTGACCCTATCTACCCTCTGAAAGGGGTGAGGCAGATGGTGGGGCTGATCTCACACTGAGTGAGCACTTTAGTGCAGATAATATCAGGAAAGCAGGTCGCCTCCACAAAAAGGAACCAAGGATTCAATAACAAGGGAGATACAATTATGTCAGACATGAGCTTGCCATGTATCTCCTATTTTTATTTTTAAATCCCGCTGTGGAGTATAACTGGAAACAATCAGGTACATACCACAAGCATGCATAGCCCATATCTGAGTCCTCGAAGTCCACTTGACTGCATGTTATGAAAATCAAAATTCATTCCCAAATCCTTAGAATCAGGTCCTTGATTCAATGGGTGTGAGGTGCAGCCTTTGCATATGATCCTGGCAGCCTCTCCTGATGATTCTAAGGTGACCCTAAGCTGCTTGTAATTATGGAAATTGAAAAACAGGAATTAACTTCTGAGCATTTCCTGGATATCAGATTGGGCACAGAGAAACTCTCCAGCCTCACCCTCTTTATTCCTCCCAAACTTCCTGAAATAAACTTATCTCTCTTACAGATAACACTGAGGTTTTCTGGACTGAAGCTGTCCAGGTAGAGTCTGATTCTAGTTCATTTAACTCCAGAGCCTTTTTACTTCCCCAGTTCAATACTCAATACAGACTTCAGCAAAATAATATGCAAATTCTCTAGAAGCTTGCGTACGAAATTCACTCATTCACTGATTTATCTAAGTAGGGGCTTCCCTATCTTCTCTGGAAAATATGGAATTAAAGACCTGAATCTCTTGAATTAGGGACTTTGAGCCTTTCAAATAGGATCTGGCCACAGTGCCCAGTCTCCAGAATGCGTCTTGACAGTAACCATCCCTATGCAACCGGACACTGCCAAATATTCCTTCTGCTTTTACAAAGCACTCTTCAAGTGTGGACCTCTAAGCACACCATAATTAGTACAATCACCCACATCCTGTCTAGATGAGTAGCATTTTATATGTACAAATTCCCCTTCGCCCCAAGGCCCTTCAGGAGAATGCAAATGTTCCCAACTTTAAAGTAGAGTAATTGAAAGGAGCTGTATCTTGGCCAACACCAAAGACCTCAAAGGCATTTATAGATGACCTATATGAGAAAACATGGTGACTACAAAGTGTGTCATAAAGCTTGGCAACCATGCTGTGCCAATAACTGGTTCAAAGATAGAAAAGACAGTACAAATATAGAGAATCCAGTTCATACAAGTCAGATAACCCCAAAACCAAATTCTGATCTGTTTGTTCAAGTCTCTAAAGGTTCTAGAAGCAATGATGTGATGGCATTAGCTGATAATCCAGTTACTTGGGTTAATCAAGGAAGAGGGGACAGACGGGGCCAATTAAGTAGCTGGGCAGTTCAATGATAGATGAGTCATTAGAGGCAAGTGCAAAGATAATGCCACTGGGGAGAGCAATTTAAGTCATCTGTGCACTTCCAGACCAGGAAATCCTAGTCTTTGAGGGGGAACATTTAGGAATCATCAGGCCCAGCCTAATGAAGTCATCTGTTCATTGTGCCGCTAACAATCAGCAAAAGAGCTGAACACACAAGGGGAGAGGCCATATGGAATACATTTGGGTGGCTGGGATGAATATGTAAGCCTTCTTTTCAATCACCTTTATAACAAATCTTAGCACAGCCCTCTTCCAGTCCTTCAGCCCATCCTCCCCACTTTGTGTTATCTCCCTAAGCAAAAAGTTCCAACATGTAGATGAATTTTTAAGCCAAATATTATCCCTCCTCATTTCTAGGTTTGTAATTCAACTAGCTTGGCCTGTGTTTCCACAATGCAAGTTTCCAAGAGATATTTCAGCCTGCTGTAAACCGCTCTTTCCTTTTTAGATCACGAAGAGGCCGTGCCTGTACAATAGAATGTATACAGGAAGTCCTCTGTCTCTTTAATTTCCTTATATTTATGTGGCAAATCTAGAATTGGAGACTGGGGGTGGCGGAGGTTTTTTTTTATTGTTGTTCTTTTTGTTCTCTTTTGTTTCTTTAAGAATCTGGGTGGGAAAAAGGATATATACCTGAAAATAAACCATGTTTGCAGTTTCTTTATCTCCAATGGCCCATCCAGGAACCCTAAAGTAAAGGTTATTATCAGTGATTGTTATGTTGCTAAATTCTAGGAACAGTATTCCAGATGCTGATTTTCTTCTCTCTTCTCTCACAGTCTGTTTCTGTCTCTGTCTGTCTCTCTGTATATGATATGTATGTTTGTGTGTGTCTCTCTCTCTGTATTTTGTCTCCCATTTAGGTTACCTGTCCCCCTTACAACGTTTAAATGTTGGATTCTTCAATTCCTGTTGATTTCTTGCTCCTGCTTTTCTTTCGACAGTCTTCCCTTGCTTGGGCTCATCGTGCTTCACACTCAACCACATCTCGCTTGGATGGCCATCATTCTACTTTCCTAATGAACCGCCATACCACTTTTTTCTATCCAGTAGTTCATTTATCCTTCTGATGATAGCCTGCTCATTATTGAAACCAGGATTGCTTGGGTTTGTTCCGGCCTTGATAACACCTTCCCTGACATTCGCCTTTTCTGTTTCTGTATTTTCTCTTCTCATTGCTACCAATGAGCTCTGCATGACCATCTCTCTTCTTCACAAGTTGCCACGCCTTTGAGTGGTCATTGGCTCACTCTGTCGCACAAATTCTCCTCTTAACAAGTTCTGCTCTCCGCGTCTTACAGTTTTGCTCAATCAACTGTTAGCTCTGAGTACTCTACTAGCAAGAGGAGCCAGTTGGTTTAATTCATACTGATCATCTCTTTGTCAAGGTTCCTATCTATGGCAGGCTGCTTCATGACTCCCTGGCCAGTACCCAGATGGATTCCCCTTCGGTCAAGGGGATCCTTCACCCACTGTCTATGGCCAAAATGAGGGGATTAAAATACCACTAGATGTTTTTTCTTTAGTAATTTGCTTACCAAGAATCGAAAGAGTTGGGGAAGAATTTCTTTGAGAACTGGATTTGGGTAAAGAGCAGTAACAGAAAAAAAGCATGTGCAAGTGAGGCATTTAGTACCCTGCTTCTGGATATTCTAGCCAATACAGTCTTTATTCCTCTGTGTATACTGTTAAAACAATTAGGCTATAAAATATAAAACCCTTTAGACTAATAAGTGAAAGAAGCTCTAAAGTATTTGGGGAGTGACTGATCCTATCACTCAACACGCCAAAGGACTAACTAAAGAATTGACTTCTGTGGGACAATCTGCTGGCTCACTCCACTCACTGGGTATATACCGTCAGGCCCCTCACCCAAAGTGAAAGGGCTTTACAAGGGCTCCCCTTTTGCAGGCCTTGCATTCCTATCTTTGATATACTCCCAACTCCTTACAACACAAAGCTGTCAAAAACATTCTCAGCCTTTAACCTCTCAACTCTCTCTACTATAAAATGGGTATAATTATGATCAATTATTATACAAATAGCCAATAAAGATTCAAGTTTTATTAAAGGTGAGAAAATATGTCCACCATCCATCCATTATCTGTAGGGGTTATTAGAAAAAGTTCTAGAACCTAATTGCCTGGGCTGAATTTTAGCTTAGCTACCTACAAACTATATGAACTTAAGTAAATTCTTGGCTTCCTCTTATTACATAAGATTACAGTAACTACCTAATATGTCCATTGTAAAGTAGTACTAGATAATTTACTGAATATCATGTGCTTATAACATTACATGTACATGGCCTGGAATCATTGCTATTCCCAATTTTTTGCGGGGGGAGATCTTTTTAAAAACATGGTCTCCCTGTAGTCCCAGGCTGGCCTTGAACTCATAGAAATCTGCCTGCTTCTGCCTCTCAAACGCTGGAATTAAAGCCACCATGCCCAGCTCTTATTGCCAATTTTTAAAAAATATTTATCTAGCTTTGTGTGCATATATGTTGTAGGTACGCATGTGCCACAGCGCAAATGTGGAGATCAGAAGACAACACTCAAGAGCTCGTTCTTTCCTGTCACCTTGGGGATCCATAGATCAAACTCAGGTCATCAGGCCTATGCACTGTTGCCTTTAACCACTGAGCCATCTCATTGGCAACCTGTTGATATTATTGTATCTTTTAGGCCACCTCATCAAACTAGTAGTGGCCAACCATTATTACTCAAGATGTATTTGCTTATAGGTGGCATTCATTGATTCACACAGAAGGAAATCCAAATGAGGGTCTTGCTTAGTCATGGTTAGATGCAAGTCTTTCGCTCCAGACGCTCACAAGGCTTGGCTTTATCTGAGTCAATCCCACTTTCAGCAGGCTTCATCCATGTGTTGCCAATGCTATAGCTTAAGAAATAGCCCATCCTTTCACTTCTTCAGCAAATCTGACACAAAGACTAACACTTCCAAGTTTTGTAGTCCATCAGTGAACTGTAATCAAGTGATAGAGCATTCCAGTTGGCCAAGCCCTTGCAACAAAGGGGAAAGGGGCCAGGTTTACTCAGACATCATCATCCACTGGAGGAACGATGCTGAACAGAAGATGTCTACAGCTCAGTCTGTTGACAGAGCAAAACAAAATGACCATGTTTGCTGAAATTTTCACCTTTTGATCCCTGGAGAGTTATAAACACCTATGAGTGATATTTAAAATGTTGGATAACTTCAAGAGCAGGACCTCAATGCGGTTTAAATGAACAGCTAACCAATCCGAATGGAAGCCATCTAGAGACAACAAGTGTAACTGCAAAAACACAGTTCCGCTGAAAGCAGCCCTCCACCAAATGCAGACATTAGGGTGACTTCTAGGGCATTTAAATCTTCAGTGGGACTCGCTCTCACTGACCACTGTCTCGTTCTGGCTGGTCTGTTCACCTCCCATTTAGAGGAAGAGCTGAAGTAGGCAGATTTCTTCAGACATTTTTCTCCTCTTTAATTCCCTATGTTATCTCATGTGTGATCGGAGGACTAAGACACACACTTGGGAGCTGAAGTATCAATAACTCTGGTATGGATACGCATGTTTTGCCTGTCCTGTTTCAGACCAATGCTGTCCCCTCTCTCCTCCTGTCTGTACTACAAAATGCTTTAGGAAACAGCCCTGGTCTCAGCTGGCCCCATCCTTGTCTAGGAGTATACTACTTTAATTCAAGTTAGATGAATTGTCCTGTAGATACTAAAACCACGAATTCTATGGGCTGACTCAATCAAGATAGTGTTACCAATAACTGATGGGGTGTGTGTATGTATGTGTGGGTGTTTGTGTGTGTGTGTGTGCCCTTCTTATTACACTTCCCTCTCCTGAGTCAGTGATTAAAACACTTAGCACAGAATCCATAAACAAGAGGTATCTGCCTGCCTCCCACCAGTCCTGCAGCCTATCCTGGCCTTGGTTGCTTATAGCACCGAGCATCACCCTTTTCCCATCCTATCTCCTAGGCACAGCACAGTGCCTCTACCTGCCTTACCAAGAAGTATATCCCCATCCTATTTCCAGCCTGTCCTGACTAATATGCAAGCCTACAGAAAGACTTAGAAATGCTTGTCAGGTAGACCTGACCTTTACTTCCTTCTTCATGATTAGAATTGAAGGATTTCCTGCCTGTCTCTTTTCAGGTTCGCAGAAAATACAGCAACTTGCAAGAAACATAAAATATTTCAGGCGACGACTGATGGAAATGGGATTCATTATCTATGGCAATGACTACTCTCCCATTATTCCAGTGCTCCTTTACATGCCTGCTAAAGTAGCGTGAGTATCCAGCGACTCTCAGAATCATGCCAAACCCCTGTGTGTTCTGACTAAGACAGTGCATTTGAGACAGTGAGGCCTTTCTGCACAGGGATTAGATTATGCACGTGGAGGGATGCTCAAGTTCAGAATTCATTTGCACAGCTTCTCAAAAGTCACCTGCAAGCATCTGCAGGACTTTTTCTATGGGCCTTCCATAAAAAGAGCCTGGTGCTAAGGCACATCTCTCTACATCATCTTAAAGCTCTGGAAATTTGGGGACATCATTTATCTCAACTGTAAATTAGCGGTGTTACTGAGCCTTCTTCTGACCCGAGAACTTCACTCAAACATATAACTCCATTATTGAAACTTTCTGTTTGAGCCTCCAGCCATCTGAACAGATAGGCAGAGAAACTGCAGTACAGAAAACACTATTGAAAAGACATTTGGAGCCTCAGACTGTTGAGAACTCATCCAGAGCATAAGTGAGTTATAAGGTCTCAAGAAACTGACTCTTAGAAGTATGTTCTGTGTCATTTTGCCACAACAAAATAACAAGCAGCTGAAACACACGTGTGAGTGAGTTGTTTAGTATGCCACACCATACCATCAGTCAGCCCTTTGTTCACACAGACTTGGGTCAAAGAAACAATGCATGGAGCATCCAAGGAGGTTGGCTGCAATGCCCTACTGCTCAGTAGGGGAGAGTGACAACAGTGATTCCAAGTAGCAACTGATCCAAGCCCTTCAGCCAGTTGGTTTTAGAAAGCACCAGAGAACACACGCATTTATTCAAAATGACTGGGCAAATAGCATTTTAGCATGTTTAGGAAGGAAGACTTCAAATTAGATCATATCTACCTAATATTTTGTTGTTAGCTCCAAAGAAGGAACCCAATGTAACCTTGTAGAGCTGCACAGTACACTATACTAAATAGCATTTATTGTTTAAATGAAATTTACTTTTAAACTGATTCACAAAAATATTAAGATTATACACATTAATTGAATACCATTTGATATTCATATATATGTATATATATATATATATATTGCATACATTGTATGGCCTTTAAAATCAGGTGAAGCATATCTATTTCCTCAAGCATTTATCATTCCTTCTTGGTGAATATATTCAAAATCTTTCTTTGAGCTTTCAGAACTATGCAATATATAATTGTTCTCCATAGTTATCTGACAATATGCCAGAATTTCAAGTGCATCTCAATTCATGGATTTACTGGTACAAAATACTTCATATAAAAGTTATTCTTGATGGGGAGTAAGAGATTTGGAAAAGAATTTTGACTCTGCTTTTTTTCTAGTCAGGGTCTCTTGGACAAGCAATCTCACCTTCTGAACATTGGTTGTCTCATGTATAAAATCAGATTGAATATTATCCACTTTCTGACTGAACAAGATAAATACTTAAGAATATAGCTCAGGAATAGAGTACTTGCCTAGCATGCACAAGACTCTGGGCCAAATCTCCAGATAAAGTTTGAGAAGCTAAGGTTGCTGAGTTTTTATTATATTCTAAATAAGGTTATTTGATTAAATGATTACTCGCTGAGGATGAGGTGATAATCCCTAGTTTATAAACGAGGATATAAGACTTAGGAGGATCATACTGCTTTCTAAGCCTTACCCAGGTCCCCAGGTCGTAGGCAGCTGGCTTAAGATCTCAATATCATTTTCGTTTGTCCCTAAACTCAAATTCTGAAATATGCAGCACAGCCTTTCAAGCTTAAGTCCAAAGAAGAAAATGCACATATCAATAAAGCAACATGGAGTGTAGATTTAACTACATTGTGTTTTTTTATTATTCTTATTGAATTTTTGTGCATTTTATACAATACATCGTAATTATATTTAGACCCCTCCCTAGTAGCACAATGCCTCCCACTAGATTTCATGCATATATGCTAAGGCCTTTTGAGTCACATTTATATACCTGGATGTCCCTAGGACAGTGGAGCCTGGTCAACCTATCCACCATCACTTCCTTAAAAAATGACTGACTCTCCCTTACTCAGCAGTGATCAGTTGCCAATAGTTCCTCAACTACGACTGGGGCTTCTTACCCATTTCCCCACTATTATGCTGGGTTTTTGTCTACTTTGATTTTACATGGACCTTGTGCATGCTTTCACCATTGCTGTAAGTAAGTTCCTATGCTGTTCTTGGCCACTCAAAATGTACCAGTCACTATGAGAGAAAAATTTCTGCTTGAGGTTGCCTAAGGAAACTGAGAATAGGTGACACAGAAAAAGCAATAGCGCCTATTGCTGGCCAGGGTTATTTGCTGGAGTTGCTCTCCTGTCCGGCTTTGTTTCTTTCTATGATATTTCTTCCATTGAAAGTTTATATGCAGAGGAGCTTTCAAAATAGGGTTGTCTCAGTCAGTGTGGAAGGACTTGTTTTCATTTGCACATTTAAAACCTTTGATGTTAGGAGCTGGGGAGATAGTTCAACTGGTAAAATGCCTACCAGACCCCCAGCACCCACCTAAAAGCCACACACAGGTTACACATCTGTAGTCACAGTTCAAAGACAAGCAAATCCCTGGAGTTTGTAGGCCAGCCAGCCTGGACATACCAATCGATGAGATCCATCTTCATTGACAGACTGTTTCAAAAAGAAAAAAAAAAACGTGGAAAAGGATTGAAGAAGACACCAAACATTCAACTCTGACCTAACCTACGCACACACACACACACACGCACATACACGCACACACACAAATAAAGAATTGATGTTATGAAAATTTGTGACATCTCCATATTGCCACCTATATAAAAATAAAAGATAATTTCAAGCCAATTATCCTTTTCTTAAACACATTACAATACTATGTTCATCTACAGAGTTCAATATAATGTAAATTCAGCCATAAAATATGAAAACTGGGCTGGTGAGATGGCTCAGCAGACAAAGGCGCATTCCACCAAGCCTGACAGCCTGAGTACAATACCCAGAACCCACCCACATGGTAGAAGGAGAGAACTGACTCCTGAAATTTGTCCTCTGACTTCCACACATGTGCCATGGCATACAAGCATACACATATGCAAATAAATAAATAAGAAAATGTAAAAACATTTTAATGTGCAAATAGAGAATGTGTTATATTTAGCATGAGATACAAGGTTTGCATTTTCCTTCCACAGTCCTTGTCACACACTTGGGAGACGATGGTCCCCAAGATGAAATGGTGCTGCCTTCAGTGCAGTGTTAACACTTATCACCATCGTCACCACCATCAGCAGTGTTAACACTTATCATCACCATCGTCACCACCACCATCAGCATTACTACATATCCTGAGGCTCATTATATAAAACGTTCAGTGCTATCATATATAGCATATATAACTGAAGGATGCTAGCTGTAGTATTAAAAGTTTTCAATTCAAAACTGCTCCAGGGAAACCTCAGATTATCCTAATGAATTAGCAGTCGTATATTTCACTCCACATTCTTTGGCAAACTCACTTCCTTGGGTACAAAGGGAAACACAGAGACAGTGAAATGGTCTTCTGGGAGTCCTGAAAACTGGCCGGAGATCATGGGTCGGGCGGTTTGTAGTCTAGCAATAAAAGCACTTGACTTGTTTCTCAGACAATTCTGAGCTCTCATCCTGTGCAGTGCCGTGGGCAGCCTTCCATAGGGTGATCAAGAAGGGGAAAGAACAGGGTCTGTTTTCAAGCTTTCTCAGCTAGAAAGTTTTGCCGCTGTGTAACCTTCCCAGTGGAAATCAAAGGGGGACTCTTGCCTTGCCCAAGCCAGGGGGCCAGAGGGGCTGTGCATTGGGCAGGTTTTGTAGTCTGCACTGCTTTATTAGATAACGTGTGTTCTGCATGAGGCAACCAAAAGGCAGACAGCAAGACGGGTGAAAGGGCGAACAGTCTGGTTCAGTCATTTTTCCTGAATTATGACTATAAGGTTTCTGTGGTGTTGTCAGCTTCCAGCCTAAGATAATATACCAGCAACTTCTTAATGCTAAGAACAGACCCAAGGCCGTGACTTCACTTGCGGGTAGAGCCACTCAGCAATTAAGGTTTCCTGCAGAGACCAACAGAGCCCAAATAGAAAAAAAGTTCACTTGGGAGTGTGTGCCTTTTTATCTGACTTTGGCTCTTACCACAAGCAATTTATACACTTTTGAATTTAATATTCTGGAATCGTTACTGGAATTAGCTTTGGAGTAAAAGAAAGGCAGAAGGGTGAATCAAATCTTACAAAGGTTTTACCTGGCATCACAGAGCGCTACAGTCATATGACTTTATCCTGTAGGCTATAACTGATGAGGAGGTCCTCGTCTCCTGTCTGCCTCCTCTCAAGCCCAGTCAATAGGTTAGTATCCTTATGCACATCTGCGTGTGTTCATTTGAAATCAAGGAGATCCTTGCTCTTTTTCATTTCTCATTCTATTTAACATATAAACTTTGACTCTGGAGTAGGAATATTGATAAGTTTGGATCCTGCAGACTCTCAAATCCTGGTCTTCAAATTACAGTCACTAAGTATACCTTTGTGTAATGTCCACTTCGTATTACTAAGTTTTTTAAGACATATAGGTTTTGTATTTAGTAAGTATTATTTCTTAAGTCACTGTATTATTCTGGCTGTTTGGTTGCTATTCCCCAGAACTCTACAGATGAAGAATTTCAAATCAATGCACGCTTGTTAAATCAGTCACAGACATCAGTGTTTTCTGCTCAGTGTCAAAGGCTCAATACCCACAAATTTCTAACAAGTATGTCAGATTCTGTCATGCCACACACTCAGTTATGAGGGATAGCAAGTCATTGTCCATTTCTTTGTCTGTTGCTTTGGACAGAGTTTAATGACTTTACTCATGTGTTATGTATTATCATGAAGAAGAACAAATCGATTAACCATATTCTTTTCCAGTAGGATACTTCTGTCTCCTCTCAGTTAACCTTTCTTTCCTTCCCTTAGGGCTTTTGCAAGGCATTTGCTTAAGGAAAAAATCGGGGTGGTAGTTGTTGGATTTCCAGCCACTTCGCTTGCAGACGCTCGGGCTCGGTTCGCTATTTCATCGGCACATACTCAGGAGATGTTAGATAGAGTGAGTACCACCCGTCTTCCAACAAAATCACTACTTCTGCTACCCTGGTTCTGAGAAAGTACTTACATTGAGTTAACTTGGAGCTCTTTAGGGTGATTAGAAAAAGAAAATGAATGACAAACTCATCACTAATAAAGTCAAGAATAAACCATTAGTATGTGTCAACAATATTTATTAGTGTGATCAAGTCAGTAGATAGAAAAGAAAACTACTTTATTGAAGGCTTGAGTCAAATCAGAATTCTGGTTCTGTAGAAGAGACTGTATAGTCAAATGTTCTATTTATCTACTCTAAAAAGTAAAAGCTGGTGCCTGGCACTTTAAGTAGTACTGCCCCATTTGTTTTGGAGGTACAAAATCTTTGGTAATAAAATATGATCCAACTCAAAATTATCTACAGAATAATCAACAAAAACAATTCTTTCTATATGATATCAGCCACAGCTAAGTCAGGTAGAAGTAAGTTCACTTCATTTTAAGCTTTACATGTGACTGAATATCAGAAAACTAAGCTATCTCAGAGTGAGGTCTGTCTCATAACATGAATGCAGTGTTATAAACAGCAACAAAAATAATTAGACAATACTAACAAACTAGATTAATAATAAACTAATGATACTTTGAGACAAAACAAATTAATTATGGAAAGGAAATACAGACTAGTATGGGAGCATACAGGTAGGAATGAATCATTATAGGAAGGAATATTCACAAGGATGTGACATTTCAGATGGGCCCTTTTAAATGATGGTTATAGTGCATCATTCGGTCTTTCTAACCAGTGGAGCAATATAATCAGTCACTATGAAATAGGTGTGGCAAGTGGGTTAGACCAAAAAGAAGCAAGAGAAAGAACCAAAATGGAGTTGTTTGAACAAAACAAGAAACAACAAAAATGGGTCTATGAACACATATTACGAATGCATGCATTGCCAAGATCTGGCAAACAATTCAATAGAGGGTATGCTGGGGAAGGAAAGATCAAAGGTGCTCCAGGCCTCTAGCCTAGTGAATAAAAGATGGTGAAGCAGTTAAATGAGACTGGGCACAGAGCAGGGTGTCAGAAAATCTTCAATAGGCATGGAGGAATGAGGTGAGCTCAGTTCTCACACTGAGGGTACCTGCCCGAGGTCATTGACAGATGAGAAAACTGATTCTAGAGTCTAGAAAAGAATGCAAGACTGGGTCTACTGTAGTTTTAAGAAGCTTAAAGGTCTTTAAAGCTAATGGTAGAAGATATAATTGCCCAGAAATAAGCAAGAATGGTCAACACAAGAGCTGACTCCAGTGGAGTACCGACAATCCTGAGGCACAGGATCTACAAGTTGGAACCTGGTGAGAGCTGGGTGGATCCAGAGAAGCCAGAAAAGATGTAAACTAGAACAAATACAGTAAGCATAGGAGTTTCCACAAGGAGGATGAAAATGTTCCCCTAAGTTTAAGAAAGTTTTAATAGAGTGAGAGATGAGAAGAAACAATTGAATTACTGATTAATGGAAGTTCAGTAGTCCTTAGAGTGGGTAGTATATTGGGATGCAAGGAAGGGAAATAAGAATAGACAAATAAAAAAGTAAAGAGTATAGTTTGAGCTTCAATTACACATGTGCATAGTACACACACACATATATACACACACATGTACTCATCCCTTCTTTGTTATAGCCTCAGGAGAAACATACAGTACACAGGAGTGTAACAATAAAAATATATTGAGAGACACATTAACAATTGAACTAACTCTGGATTTTGATATGCAGTGAATTTTATTGTTCTTTATACTTTTCTATATTTTCCAGGTTCTCTAAAATGAGTCTATGCTTTCACATTTATTTTAAGAATTTTTCTTTTAAATGTGTTGGTGGGGGAAAAAAAAGTTAAAAAAAATCTTTCAAAAAGTTTGAATGAAAGTCAAGAAAACTAAGTTGGGAAAAAATTCTTTCAAAACAGTAAAAGTCATGCCGGACATCAGGGTATATGTCTGTAACCTGAGAACTTGGGGAGGCCAAAGCAAGAGGATTGCAGGCTTGTGGCTAGCCTGGACTACATAGTAAGTTCTAGAAAAGCCCAAGCTACATAATGAGACTTTGGATGAAAAGGAAGGAAGGAAGGGGTAAAGGAGAAGGAGAAACATGTACAGGGCAGGTCAAGGGAAAGAAGGTGAGAGAGAGAGGAAGGAAGGAGACCAGGAGAGGCATGCATATCTTTACATATGAACGGGAGAAAACAGTGTTGAGAGGACCCTGCAGAAACAGGAAAAAACAGGCCACGATCAGTAAGCAAGTCCAAGCAAGAATAGGGTAGACAGCAGAGAAGATTTTCTATTTCTTGTGGTCCAAACAGCACTAAGCATTCAAAAACGACCAGTTCTGTAGCTTTCAGAGACTGTAATCCTCCCCATGAGTTCTTCATTGTCATGGAAATCTAGTACAAAAGGGGCACTGCCCTACCAACTAGAAAGACACCTCTGAACTGAGATGGTCTGTGCATTTCAGCCTTTAAAACGTGAGCAGTTAAAATGACATAAGACAGTGAAACCTGACCCTGTAGAACAGTCAGAATATCACAGTAACAACTGGACAGAAACACTCACCGAATATAAGCAATATTAGACAAAAGCAGTCAGAGAGGCTAGGGAAGCCGTACAGTTGAGTGCTTGCTCTCTGCAATGTCAAGGGCCTGGGTTTGGAGCTGGGTGTGATTCACATGCACCTGTAATTCTAGCACTGGGAATGCAAGGATTGGCAGATCTCTGGAGCTTGTGGGCCAGTTAGTCTTACTGAATTGGTGAGTTTCAGGTTCACTGGGAGACTCTGTCTCAAAGTCTATGATGGAAAGCAACAAAGAAACCCAGTGTTGACCTCTGGCTTCCATGTGCATACATGCAAAGATGCTATTAACTTCCACGATGTTCCATTTTTTGATTTACTCTGTTATGAAAATATAACCTCAAATGCATTCTTATCTTTTTCTTCTGTGAGGTTATATGTGAGTTTTAAGATCAATCATTAAGGTTTAGATGGGTCAGATGTATAAGTTCTTCTCCTCATACTCTACAAAAGGGACATTCACAATGTAGAGTGAGATCGTTAAATAAAAAGAATTACCACTGAATATTCCTCCAGCAGGGCTGGGGAGATTAACACAGTTGATACAGTGTTTGTTATGCAAACGTAAGGACCTGTGTTCAAGTCTCAGAACCCACTTAATAAAGCTATGCATGGTGACATGTGCTTGTAATCTCAACACTTGGGAAGCAGGAAAAGGAGAAGCCCTGGAGCTTACTAATCAGCTGGCCTAGCCCCAAGTCACCAAGAGACCCTGCTTCCAAAACAAGGTGGATGGTTCCTGAGGAATGACACCTGAGAATGTCCTGTCATCATATATGTGTACACATGTATGTGTGCCCACACACATACATGCTCGTACATGAACGTGCACAGACACAAAAATTAATTAATTAAAATTCCTCTAGGATTTATAAACCACCACATAATAACATAAATCTTGCTCTTTTTCTTTAAAACCAAAGAAGCCGGCAAATTCCTACTGGGGGTCTTTGTGAAGCTAGCCATTAACCTGGGTTCTGCAAAGCAGACCCCTTATGGGTTTAAAGATAACTTATGAAAGAACACTTCATTGCAGGTTTTGGCCGTCCTTGATAAAGTTGGTGATCTCCTGAATGTGAAATACTTCCCATCCAAGAAGTCACAACCCCCGATACTCTACGATGAGAAGAGTTTGGACAGTGAAGCAAGCTTTGATGAGATGAGCTTTGAACTTGAGGAGTAAGTTTCCTGGTCCTGAATGGAACACAAAGACTCTGCCAGAAAGACCTCCCTCCTTTCCTCAGAAGGAATAGCACTGGATTTTTCTCCCTTCCTACAATTTTGTTTTACAAACCAGCTTAACTGAACTGAATTTTTGTTTTTAATGTCTCTAATTCATTCCACAGAAACAAAACTATGGTTCCTGATTTAAATTTCTCCTCTCCTTTGCTGGGAACACACCACACACGTGCGTGCGCACGCACACACACACATGCACACACACACATTTTTCTTGGAATAATTTTCATGGCGATGAGCCCGTTTTAGCTACTACTGTGCAGTCTTTGGGCCAGACCCTCTCAGCGGTTCCAACTAAATGAGAGTTTTGATTTTAACATGGTCATCTCACTATGTGTTCTTGCATATCATCTGCACATATGGGAAAGGTAGTGGAAAGTAGCTGAGTTCCTTGTTCCACCCATAAAACGTGCCGGTCACAGTTCATATGTATCATGGGAAGTTCTGGGCAGGAGGGAAAGGCAGTGTTGCATCTACCATTTGCCACATTTGGACTTTGCCCAAGGGCAAGTGTCAAAAGACACAGCTAATGTTTGCAGGGGGAAAGCAGAGCTGGCCAGCAGTGACTAGAGATATCTTTAAAGAAAGCTTTCCCTTCCCTCTCGCTGTTCTCCTACAGTTTTACAGCTAAGCTTTTGAGGTTTGGAAAATTCAAGACTCTTGTTTTATAAAGAAGGGACAGAAAGAAAGCACAAGCCAATTTTAGACCTAGACTAAAACTGTAAAATTGAAACAACGTTGCTGGTACCATGCACAGCGAGTGTTTAGCATGCATGGCCTTTATTACTTTGGGGAATAACTTACATTTTCCTATTGAATTCTTGGTGCGTGGTGAGACTCTATTTCCTTTAGAACTCATTCCCAACATTAAACTTGAAGAGTGGACTGATTCAAGACACACACTTAAAGATACGTTCTCTCTGGCTCTTTCAAGACTATCACCCAGAAACAGGTCTAACAGTGTCACTTTGACACATCTACTCCAATTTGGAGAGAAGTGATATTGCATATCTTGGTGCCACTATCATCTACCACCACCACACACACACAGTTTGAACGCAGCTTCTCTGAAAAATTAGTCCTTTGCTAATTGGGCCTAGTTGGTATGGAAAAAGCCAATGGAAAACCTTATCTTTAACAAGCTCCCAGATGGTGCCCAGACTTGGAAACTCTAAAGAGCAGTGGTGACCTTTTAGCCAAGCTTCTGTAACAGTTCGAATGAGTTACAGAACATTCCACTCCATCAAATGACACTGTAAACAAATCACTTCAAAAGAGGTTTGGCTTTGTGTGACACAGATGGGCCCAAGCTTTCATGCTGTGTGCTGAGACAGAAATCCAGCCTACATCACCAGTGCTGGACGGGGCTTCTGATGCTCAAAGTTTATTCAAGAAAAAGGCGATCAGCATGAAGACCTTTGGTAAAGTAAAGCACCCTGGTGGGCTATAATCTATTCATTCTTTAAAATGGATCCCTTGGAGCTGGAGCTGGCTCTACAGTTAAGAGTACTTACTCCTCTTCCAAAGGACCTGAGTTCAGTTCCCAGCACCTGCATCAGGTGTCTCACAGTAACTACAGCTCCAAAGGATCTGATGCTTCTGGCCTCTGCAGGCACCCCTGTGCTCAAATGCACATATCCACACTCAGACACACATACAGGTAGTTAAGAAAAATAGAAATAAATCATTTTAAAAATGGGTTTCGATGATAAAATTCCTATAAATGGTGAAAAGCTAAAGGAATGCTGTAGAGAAGGAGAAAACGAAATGTGTGCTAAACGCACAGTTGCCCATGCAATGACTGACCGCGATAACTAGATTCCAGCTCTTCTGACTGAACTGGCACAGCATTACTTATGCGGAGAGGGTACCTGCAATATGAAATGTCCAAAGAAAGAAAATATGTAGGTCTTTTCTGTTTAATATATATGCATTTAAATGAAGGTGCTCTTGATAAATCATCTAAAATGCACAATGTCTAGAGTTCTACAACAGAAATAAGCGGTAAAGATGGCAGAGTGACATCTGAGCCTCACTCAAAGTTCACCAGGCAGTGAATATCCCTCTTCTTCTCTAGATCTGTCTGTGATCTTCACCTACATGTTCATACCTACTCTGCATTCTAAGACCTCTGGGTGACAGGTATCTATCTTCCTGAACAAAAATGTCCATCTCATTACTTGTATGGAGGAACTTGAGTCCAGTTCATCTTAAAGAGCACATTACTTTTCGAGCAAGCACGCAGCACAAAGAGAAGGCTGTTTCCTTTTCATCAGGATTCAGGAGTCTTAGAGACTCTCCTTACAGTCTCACATACAAAGAAAAGATTAACTTTTGACAGAATCTACAACGGATATACACTTAAGAGAAAAATTATAATTCAAGTGGAATGCCTCCTAAGTGCATTAGGAGAGACCATGACTCCATAGAGTAGACAAGTGAGTATATATCATATAGAATAAGATTGTAAATCATCATAATTTTTTTAATGAGTAAAAATCCTCTACTGCTAGATTAATTCAGACTGATTTCAATTCAAAAGGAATGGTTGAGTTTCATTAATCAGAATTTAGGTCTGTTGGGATGAAGAATTTTCTGAATTATAACATTTCACATCCCAAACTTTCTTATGTGCATGTACACACACACACACACACACACACACACACACACACACGTGTCCTTTATAGAGGAAGCAAGGGTATGTATCAATTCCTTTTCTGTTGCTGTGATAAAATATCATGACCAATGCAACTTATAGAAGGAAGAGCTTATGTAGCTTACATTTCCAGGAGCCGAAGAGTCCATCATGGCAGGAGCTGGAGCAGAAACCTGCGCACTCACACCTTCATCCACTAGCAGGAAGCAGAGTGGCCACAAGCTAGAAGTGGAATAAAGCTATGAACCCTCAAAGCCCGCCCCCAGTGATATGCTTCCTCCAGCGAGGCCATACCTCCTAAAGGTTCATGACCTTCCCAAACAGCACCACCAACCGACCAAGTGTTCAAATAGTCCATAAAAATTTGGATGGTAGAAAGACAGAAGATGTTGTTCTAGAAAACAACTTTTGGGGAAGCAGGACTGAAGGTTCCAGACTGATATTTGTAAGGAAGAAAGTTTTGCACAATAAGGAAATGACAAAGACTCACTCCCAATCCTATCATGAGATGATGATGTCATGGATATGTAGTCATGTTGCCTTTCAATATATTTTGGTTTGAAAGAGATCACACGCTTCAGAATTTATTAGGACATTTGTTAACATGTGGATCCAAGTGACTCACACCAGATTGCTATTGAGTCAAATAGCAACACTACCCAGGAGACCACACTTTAATCAGCCTTCCAAGGTAATTCCAATGTATGTCAGAACTGCAGAACCATTATTAAAGCTTTCCGTATACCAGTTGTCTTCTATAACGTAATAGTAAATTTGTCTTAATTATTTTCTGATATTTAAAAGTATTTATACAAGTAAACTAAAGTGAATTTATTCTATGACTACCCTTGTCTCCTTAATTTTCTTTCCATTTTCCAAGAAACTTCTCTTTCTACAAGAAAATGGACTCAGTATTGAAAATGAATTGACAAGATGCCTCCTTTTCCTTTATAGTACCTTCATTCTTTTAATATTCTCTCTCTCTCTTCCTACCTTTAAAAAATTCAACCTCTGATTATTTATTTATTACAATAACTCATCAGTAGTATTCAAATATATAATGCTCTTCTGTATCTTCCCTCAGAAATAGCAAATATATAAAATGGTGGTTCTGATTTAAAAAACTAGGTCCTGATGACATATTTAAGATGAACCATCTTAAATATATACTTTGATTTATAACAATCATAGCGATTATAATTTTAAAACTAGCGGAAGCAACATCTTCATATTCTATTCTCTGAGAACACCCTACCTAGCTAAGTAGTGTTTCATAAGTCAAGAGGAGAATGTTTCTTTGGGGCAGGGGAGATAGTTCAGTCAGTAAAGTGCTTGCCATGCAGGCATGAAGACCTGAATTTGATCCCCAGAACTCACATAAAAAGCCTGGTCTATATAGGGTGTTCTATATAGGTATATAGGTCTATATAGCCCAGCTGGAGCTACAAGGAGACCTTATGTTAAAAAAAAAAAAAAGCAACAACAACCAAAAAACTAAATAGGATAAATTGCTCTTGAAATACAATACTCAAGGCTGACCTCTGGATCCACATGCATATACACACATGAACACACACACACACACACACACACACACACACACACATGAAGAAATTGTTTCAAGGCAATTATTGTGGTGTACAGTCTTATGGTTTTGTAATATACAGCATATGGAGTGTGTATGTGATATGTTTCACTGAAACATTTAAGATGACCAATTTCACTTCATTCTGCTGTGAAATGTTACTTTAGTAAATCACCAAATTTGCCCTCTCTGACCTCCTCAGGCATTGCATGACCTACTTGCAGGCAATACACACGTACACATAGAAGATAAATAAAAATAATACTAGTTTTGCATTGATGTCATTTAAGTCACTCTAAAATTTAAAAAGACTGGGGTAGAAATTTGAATTTAGGAATTTAACTAGAAGCACTTTGTAGAGGTGGTTAGGTAAGCTTATATTTTCATGAAAACCGATTGTGCATCATTCCTTCCAACTTGTATGATGACAAGTTGAAATTGGCCATAGTGGAAGTATTAACACAATAGAAACTGACAACACAAACATCATGAATCTAGAGAACAGATTGCTAAAAATTTAGCAACACACACTAAGACCACATACTATGGTCCAATCCATGTACAATACCATGATCATAATTCGTAGCAAAGAGCTCAGTCAAATCCATGAGAGCTAACTCAAATTGAAGAAACAAAAAGTCTTTACGTCCTTCAAGCACTAACCAGAGCTTCCAGAGAGAGGTGTAGAGCAGGGCATTAGCACAACCAAGACAATTCTGTTCAACTGAAGATAATTCCTGGAGAAGACATCAGCTGTGATCTATCATTTAAAATTTATTTCTAAGAAATCCACTTAAAACAAAATTTATAATGAAAACATTAAGCACATATAAGATACAATTGCATGATGAACCCAATACACCTAACACTTAGCTCTGAGCATCATCACTGGATGGCTAGCCTTTTCATCCTCCCCTTCACTCTCCTTCTCCTCATGAGAGAAGGACAAGTATTTTCTGGCGTTTTTCTAAAAGGCGGTGATACCTTAATTTGTTCTCCTTTCAACCTCATTAAAATACAAATATCTAGAATAACATGATCATCAAAACGAATCAAACACTGGGACTCAAGAAATGTCTCAGCCATCAAGAGCGCTAGCTGCTCTTGCAGAGGACCCAGGTTCAAGTCCCAGCATCCATATGTCAGCTAACAACCATCCTTAACTCCAGTTCCAGAGGATCCAACGCCCTCTTCTGACCTCCTCAGGCATTGCATGACCTACTTGCAGGCAATACACATGTACACATAGACGATAAATAAAAATAATCTTTGCTCTTTCTGTCACATAACCCAGATGTGAATTCCCTGGATCAAAACCAGGAATGCATTCTTAAATAGGGAGGTGATGCCCTGAGAGATAATATACTTCTCCTCTTTAGACACTGTGCTAAGCACACAGTCTTCTGGGCACTGCTGTAGAAGTTGATGATTTCTTAGAAAGGAACTGTTTTCAGTATTCATAAGGGGACTCAAAAAGAAGACTTCTAAGCCTCTGATGGTTCGTTCTTCTTTCTTAGAGCACTTGTCCTCTTCCTTAAAATCAACTCTCTTCAAGAGTTGTTTCAGTTAATCTTTGCATGTTGGCTAGAGTAAATCTAGAATAAGAGAACAAGTCAAACCAGTTTACTTGCTTGGAAAAAGCTGGTGCCCATGCCAGTTTAGGATTAAGGTAGGATTTATTATTCTAACTCTCCTTGTATCCCTTGGTCCAAATGCAAGACTGAAATCCAACATTTGCAAGTCAACTGCTCTGAGAACTTATCACAGGCACAAATCAGAAAAATACCCAACAACCAAAAGTCAGAAGAGAAGGAAAAGAGGAATTTTTTCCTGCAGCATGAAACAGTGCTCCCTTTTATTCAGGCCAGATGCTAATTTTTATATCAAAAATATTGATTGAAGGGACTAGTGATTTTGGCTCTCACCCAAGTTTATTCAGGATCTTTCTTAATTAGGTTTGGGTCGGCTGCAGTGCCCATGGCCAAGGGTAAGTCTGGCTCCAATCACCACGTTGTGCTCTCTACTTCATCACGGGCCAAGGACTAAGGCAAGGAAATTGCAGCTTCTTTGTTTCTCCAGCCTGTAAGTTTGTTTTTTCCAGATTTGAAGCATGCATGGAGCAAATGTGTAAGGAAGACCAAAAGAAGTGTAACGGCTTCACTGATGAGATCAATCCACCCTCAGCCTGACTGGGATCCCAAGCATGAATAAAGGTCTATGTGTGAAAACGAATGAGTAGCCATGTGAGGTCACGGAAAAAGAGCTTGGCATCTTTTAAATGAAAACTTCTCAACAGGCTGATGCAGTCAGTCTATGAGGTTTGAGGGCTTTTCTAAGGATAAAATAATCAGTTGTGCAATAATACATGATTTCTCCATCAAGAGTTTATTTTGTAAATAACTGCAGTTGTCATACTATTGTTTTTATAAGGTCAATACAAACTTTACATAATTTATACAAGTCTTTCTTAAATGTCACACATAAAACTTCAATAAATTATAGTCACAAGTTATAGATACCTATAGCAAAATGAATTCCCCACTATATATAAAATAGCATACTGATGTTAATGTGTAAAACTAAATCCCCCTAAAACATTTACAACAAAACAGCTATGAAGTTTTTTAACTCTAAAAGAAGTTCTTAGGCAAAAAACTTCAAAATAGAGACTTGTAAGAGATTTTATTCTAAGACAATCCTAATTACGGTAATTTAAGTTTTAGAGGTTTCTATCATCCTCAAGTAGATGATTTAATAACTCCAAATGTAGTCAATGTTACTGACACATTATGGAAAAAAAGTATTTTATTAAAGTAGGTCTATATCTCTAAGATGAAAATTCTTGAAAATTTAATTGAGTTTTTATTGTACATTTTTATTTCTAGGTATCAAGCAGAAAGGAGACATAGCAGGTTAATTCACATTAATCAACGTGTTCCTCCATTGTGAATAAGGAGAGAAGTCTAGGGATTATCAGATACTTAAAGAAAACTAGCAATAACAAAATAAGTAGCCAAGGTGAAAACAGGGAAAAGTTTTCACTGACAGAAGCAGACAATTTATAGAGAGGAGAAGTTTTGAAATGTTCTAGCTAGTTGTAAATTTTTAGGTTTAGGTAGTTGTGTTGTATCAAGGTATATCCACAAGAACAGGCTTACCAAAAAAGGAATCAGAGCACACAAAAAATTTAAAAATCTACTATTTCAATTTTTGAAAAATATAAATCAAGAGAAAACAAAGAAGAAGATTTTTAAATATCTCAGCATTCAAAGTAAAAGACAAAAAAATTAAAAACATAAGAGAATGTTGGGCATAATTGAGGTTGGGCCTAACTAGGCCACCTGCTAGGAGGAATGGAGAAATGGCTCTCGTGGGTGTGGTGCTCCACATCGGTTGGTTGTGAAGCCAGTTTCTGCCCAGCACCTGGAGAACTAATCCACCTGGGAACAAACTGCGATTGGCTATAGTCAGGACCCCACCCCATAAGGCTATTGGCTAACAAGACCTATAAGACACTCTGCTCTTTCTTGAATAAATGAGTTTGTAGCAGACCATTACTGCTGTCTTTCCGCTCAACTCCCAGAGTCTGTGTGTTGACTCTGTTCCTACTCACCCTCTCCTCCACAGCGGAGATCCTTCAGTTCCCCTCAGGCTGGTCCTGAGTGCTGGGACCCCCAACATACTGGCACCCGAACAGGGACTCTGCCCCCCTTCATCGGTGAGATGCCCCTAGTCTGACTGTCGGTTGGTAGGCCCCCGATGTTTTGTGTGCTGTTCAGTCCTCAAGAGCAGAGGAGGACCCCTCCTTTTTGTTCCCCTTCCTGTGTTTGTCTCCCTACCCCCAAGGAAGCACACGCAACCTCAAGGTCCCTGAGATCCATGTTGGCCCCTCCCTTTCTTGGTTTATCTCAGCGGAATCACATGGGGGCTTAAACCTCCTGATTTTGGAACCCAGGCGAAGCTACCCAGCTAAGCCTTTCCGGAGGAAAGGCCTGGGGAAGGCTGGTTTTCCCATCTTTAAAACTGCTCCAGCTTGCTCTTGTGGGCGGGGCTACAGCCACAGGACCCAGTGGGACTCAAGTACCACCCTCTAGGCTCAGCCGGTGTGGTGAGCATTAGCTGTGAAACTTTGAGAGGCCTCAAGCAGGCTCCAACCTTTCAAATGTTAATTGCCCCTACCTGGCTTTAACTGCAGTGCTCTTAGAAATTGACATATACCTGCAAGTCTTTTTAGGTGCTGCCTGCAGGTCTCTCTGGGAGGCTGGAGGATCTGCAGGAGTCTCCCACTGGGACGTGGGGCAGTGTGGCCCCCAGCATTCTGTCTGAGTGTCTCAGTGGATTCCAATGTTGGCCATTTTGGCCTATATGGTAATGAACAATCTCCCCTCCCACCAGGTAACTCCACAGCTGCAAGCACTTGGGGGTTTTCCCCTGAAGCTTGTCTTTAACAAGAGAAGAGTTAAAAGATACAGAGTACTGACACAGGAAGACAAACATCTAATAAGTAACGTAAGAGAAGAGATAAGAGATACAGAGTATCGATGAAAGAAGACAAAAATCATCTAATAACCTGGTAATAGATAAAGGAGAGACACTGAAAGCAGAAAAAAATATAGGGAATAATAAAATAACTATTTCTCTGGTGCTGGAACAAAGCATAGTAAGAAATGAGCTATGTAGCCACAGATTCTTCCCCCCATTCGGTACGAGGTATGGGTTCCATCTCCTGAAGCAGGCCTGAAACCCAGTCAGAGGATGACTGCTTACACCTAGAACAATATCGTCACTATTGCACTAGTGGGCATAATCTTTCCAGTTCAGTCACTGCTGTAGCTCATAAGGGGTCACAGGTAAGACTGACGATTATTTTTCTCCTCTGGTAGCATGCACAGCACCTTCCAACACTGTGAAAGCTAGCCAGTAAGGATGAAGCTTCCAGGTCTGTACCTGCCTGGTTTCTCCAGGTTTTATAACTCAAGCATGTGGTAACCAGAAATGAAATCTTATTATCAAATTCTGGAGAGTAACCAAAAAAAAAAAAAAATAGCCTGTAATATTTGGGGATCAATAGAATCCAATTGGCCAATAACTCAAAGAGAGGTAACCCATTCCTAGTATTGGGGTGGGGTTCTTATTAGTTAGGATGAGATGTCTAATTGGGGTATTATCCCTCTGTTAGAGGGTAACTCTATATATGTACATATATATAAATATATATTTCAGAAAGCTTCTGCGGTTGTAGGTTTCCACATGGTTCTCCAAAGCACCTTTAGTGTTGGTTATCCCTCCTCTAATCTACCCACCTCCCACCCTCCTTAATCCTTCTGGTACCATTATTCTCTTTCTCCCTTTATATAAGTCATGGGCCCAAGGGGAGAACCTGCTACTAATAGTCTACTAAATGGACATATTATTAAATGATTGCTAATGATTTACCCAAAGATGAGTGCATCTCTCAACCCTCATCAAAGAAGCCTCTTGTAGTAAAAGACAACTATCACAGAGACCCACAACTGATCAACTGACAGAGAATAAGAGACTGAAGAATGTTCAGCCCTGAATGAGGCATCTATATGACACCTCTGCCCTCAAAGCTCAGGGATCATTAAGGAAGTGGAAAGACTGCAAGAGCCACAGGTTTCCTGTTTGTTTTCCAAACAGGAGGGCAGCTGCACATATGAACTCACAGCAGTTTTGACAACATGCATGAAAACCTGCCCAAGCTCAAGTCAGACAGACTCCCAGCATGGAGCAGGGAGCTGGGCATGAAGACTCACGCATAATCAAAGAGCTACTGGCATGTGATAGCTGCTGGGAGCAGGAAATTCTGTTTTCTTTAAGGGTGTGGCCCCTATTAGGTTGACCAGACTCTAAGGCTGATGCTACTCTAAAGAGTATTTGGGTAATATAAATGGATACAATGCGGGGGAAGGACTCAGAGATGTGTAGGTAGGAAGGGAGGGGTGGATCTCAGAGGAAGGGACTATGATACATCAAATGAACTCCTCAAAAACAAATTGAAAAACTGCAAAAAGGAATGAAATGGACTAGTAAGGGCTAAGGTGAAAATTAAAAGGTTTTCATCAAATATAGCCTCATGGACCTTTACACCACCAAGAATAAACAGAATTTAAATCTTTAGAGCTAGAAAAATAGCAAAACAATGCCACCTAAAAAGATAGAAGTTACTATTGAACTTTATAAATCAGTCCTCCAGAAAGTTCATACCAACTTTCTCACCCACTTAACATCGCAAAGAATGTCCAGTTCTCCAACATACACTAATGCTCTTAACATGTTATAATCTTTACCAATCTAACAGAGAAGAAGCAGCTCTCTTTAATGTCTGGTGGCCACTTAGTAAGGTAACACTTTTCTCGTATGCATTTTACCTCCTTGCATTTTGCACATTTCTTTTTTATCGTCTCTGACACCTTCTGTACTGCTGAACCACCTGAAGCTAGAAGACAAGGAAATTCCAACCTAAAAAATTCTACATCCAGAAATATCTATCTAATGAAAGGAAAGCAAAATAAGGATTTGTTGTTGTAATTTGTACTGGACAATGAATCTAGGACCCTGCAGATACGAGGCAAATGTTCTACCATTGTACTACAACCACAGCCCAGTTTTTTACTTATTTAGGGAAAAGGTCTCACTGAGTTTTCAAGGCTAGCCTGAAACTCACTATTTAACCCATAGCAGCCTTGAACTTGTGACACTGCCTCAACTTTCTCAGAAACTGGAATTACTAGCTTGTGCCACCATGCCTAGCTAAAGTAGGCACTTTTAACATAAAACATAGTTGTAACTATTCTTCTTTAAAAAAAAATTGTTTGCAAATACTCCAATAAACACTTCAAAGCAAACAGAAGACGCAGTAGCCAGTAGAGAGTGGAATTCCTCATAGACAATGAAAAGATACCCCAAAATGATTATTTATAGTTAAAACGGATTAAGATGCTGTAACAACAACAACAAAATGCTGGGTTATATTTTGCTCCAAATAGAAGTCTAATTTGATAACCCTGATCATCAGTCACTCACTTCTGCCGTGGCATTTCAGGTCCACGCTGCTTTCCAGATGCCCCACCAACCCCAAAGACTTTGTATGCACAGCTGAAGTCGATGGAAAAGGCAAAGTAAGAACGGAAGAGGCAGCTGATTAGCCCAGTCTGGTGACTTAACTCACTGAACTCTGACTCTTTGGGCTCATTTACAGAGAACTGTGTCATCCAAAAGGAGTGTCCAAAGACCCTCAGGAAGACCTGCCCTGATACGTCAGTAGTAGAGATTCAGCCCTCTTCTCCCAGTAATGCACCAACGCAGCCCATTTCATTTACTTGTATCAGACACAAGGAAGTCTATGAGCTTCCTCCACATTCCATTCATAGACCCCCAGCCTATTACCCATAGCCCTCCACCTAGCTATTCAGCAGACTAGACCAACCCCTTCTCATCCCATCTTTCCTTCTCATTACACTTGGATGTATCCGCTGAGTTCCTCAGATGTTATTTACTTAGCTCTGGTCACAGAGTACGAGGTAGCTGTCAGATGTGCAGGCTAACAGCTAGGGCACCTTTAGAAAGGTTTGGCTGAGAAAGATGAGTGTGCATCGGACTAGTGGTATCCATGTGCTCTCCTGACCACAAGAACCATGAGCATGCTAAGTTTGGCCCATATGCTTCTCAGGATATGAAGAGAAAGGTGATAGGCTTCTCGCCTCTGTGATCTTCCCTCTGCCACTCAAATTGTCACACCTCACTTCAGGACACTCCTGGATTTCATTAGTAATGGGGAAAGCAAGCCAAAGTTTTGTTTAGGATTGACTCTTAAAATTTCACTTTCACAGGGTAATAGCCCGGAGTCAACTCTTCAGTGAAATCCTAGAAAAGAGAAAATATGGCCAGCTTTACGGCTTGTTTATCCATCTGCATCTTCGACGGTGCACGTTCCTTGAGTCCCCCTGCTCCCAGGTTATGACCTTTCAGAGTTTTGCAGCTTGTTCAAAGCTACTCTTCAGTGACAGTTTAAGGGCTAGGAGTAGACACTAAAAAATAAAAGCGTGCACAAAAACGCATTCCTGCCCCACCTCTGTGAAGCATCTTCCTCGGTTTTCACCGTCAGCCTTCAACATGAATATATGTGAGCGACGTGAAAATAGAAGTTATATATGGTAGGTCCTCACCTTGGGGAAGGAAGAATGTAAGCGCATGCTTTCACCAAATTCTTGTTCATCATAATCCTAATGGCATGTTCAGGTATTTTGGATTTATACTTTCAAAGTTTAGGATGCAACAGATGTTCTATTAAAGCAGCAACGCTTGAAACAAGAAAAAGACAAGTTAACCCAGATTTAGTTATGAAAAGCACTAAGAAATTCGTTTAAAGAGTAGCTTTGAACATGAGAATGTTCATTATAACAATCCTGAATTATAAGACATTCTGAAGAGGACAGACCTTTCAATATTACATTGTATCTATCATGTTAATACATAAAATATATTATAATGAACATCTCAAATGTACAGTTCCACCTCTGATCATTTGTTATAAAGAAATGCTTAAGAGTACATTACCTATGGGGATAAGAATACATTATATACTTATATGAAACCCAGTACCATGTACAATGAATATAGATTAGTTAACAATATTTTTAAAGAATACATTGAATACACGTATGCAAATGTAAAAATGAAATCCATTACTTTGTACAATTAGTATAAGCTAATTTAAAAAGAAATATTTAAAAGCTTTAGTTATTTAGAAGTTTTAGTTTCTGGTAATGCGATGGTCTAAATAGAAACTCATTATAAAATGGAAATACTAGATAAATGTAACATTCTTTTAACTGCAGGGGTCCTGCAAGAAAGTTAGGAAAATCAGCAGTGATGAAAAATAAAGAAGAATCTGCAATCTTAACCTGCAACAGCTGACCTGAAGCTCTACTTTCTGATATCCATAAACAGAGTTTACTGCTCACACAGGAACAACAATGAGAACTTGGACCAGTAAAATGTGAGAAGTTAAGTCTACAGAAGAATAATTAAAACACTGGAAGAAAGGCATGTAGAGATGAGAATGAAGCTTTTCTACCTAGATTTTAGATGCAGAAAAGAATTATGCAGCTTGAGAATCCGTAATCCTAGGTCTGACATCATGGGTTTGATTTACAGATATATATAAAAAGAATTTTGGTGTCAATAAATTAACATATAACATATTCTGTGCTGTAATAGTATTGCATGCCTGGAAAAAAAACTTAAGAAAAATCTTCCTGAAGTATACATTTGTACCCTGGGATCCACAGCGAGGTCTCACGGATGAGCTCACAGTTCAAAATTACAAAACTCACAGGGGAAATATCTACCATGAGCAAGGAGCGTCGAAGCAGAGTTGAGAGGCAATCACAATAAATCATGCTTAAATGATTGAGACTATAAAGAACAAACACAATGTTTTTTTTTTAAATAGATTGGAAAATAGAACTTTTAGTAATGCTAAGGTATAATTGAAAACAGAATCTTAATAGGTGGGGTGAATAGAAGGTTAAGCATAGCTTAAGAGAAAATTAATGAGTGCAAGAAAGAAAATCATTCAGAATGTATCCCAGAGAGCTACGTAGAAAATCTTAGACTTTAAGAATGAATTAAATATTTCATAAGGATTTATGAACTAGAGAACATAGTATTTTTGTAAAATCTAAATATTTGAAATAAGTAAAATAGGAAACATTTCATTTTGATATTTTATTTTTACCATTTTAATATTTATTACGTTTCATTTTTTACCTATCATTTGATAGTCATGAAAATGCATCTATTACTGTTGAAAGTGTAAACACTTTTTGCAAATTCATATTTTACATGTGCCTACAGAGCTGGAAAGATAGCATCATCAATAAAGTATTTTCTACACGAGTATAAGGACCTGGCTTTGCTCCCAGGAACCAGAATAAAAATGTCAGACATTGTAGTGGACACTGATATTCCCAGAGCTAGTGAGGGAGAGACATTAGAGTCCTGGAGCTCAGTGGCTAGCCAGTGTAGCCTAATTGTTTCAGGCCAATGAGAGACTCTGTCTCAGAGGATGTAGATGCTGTTCTTGAAAATGACCCCTGAGGTTGTCTTGTGGACTCCACACACAGGCACATACACATGCACACACACCTACACACACACACATATACACACAAATGAACACACATACACACATTCATTAAAAATTAAAATTGTAGGGGCTAGAAAGATGGCTCAGCAGTTGATAGTGTGTACTGCTCTTGCAAAGGACATAAGTTCAGTTCAAGCACCCACATTAGGCAGCGCACAACCAGCTATAATTCCAGCTCCAGGAAATCTGACGCCCTCTTCTGTCCTCTATGGGCAGCTGCATTCTGGTGCATATACCCACACACATAGACAAATGCACATAATTAATATTAAAGTAAATATTTAAAAATTAAAAAGTGTTGACAGGAAAAAAATCTTAAGTCTTTGGTTTCCATTTTCTCTGGATAAGTAGGGTATGTGTGTCTGTGTCTGTGTCTGTATGTCTGTATATATGTGCATGTGTGTGCAAGTATATATGTGATCATCCACAATTAGGAAACAAATTTAATTTAATTTTCTGGAAAACTATCAAAAGCTCAAATTAGCAGTTCCTTCTTGATTCATGTCTAGAACGCTCTCACCAACTGTGCTAAGCGCTGGAGAGAATGATTCAGGGTGCTTGCAGGTTTGTGGCTTTGTAGTCAGAGACAAGAGGATGGAAACCCCTGGGGAGGAGTTGAAAGCTATGCAGAGTGAACTGCAGATCTGGGATGCAGAGCAACCATCGCTGAGAATCATCATCTGGATTCCGTGGGGATCCCTGGCCAGTCTGCCGCTCCTTCCCTCAGTCATCCACTCTGGACAGCATCCTAGAAACTTCAGGACACCTCACTTTCATGAAGATGCTGACAGAGTCGGACTCCAGCCTGTTTATTTCCCCAGTGCACTCAGTGCCCGCCATGCTGGAGTCTGTGCTCTGTGGGACACTGGCTGCAGTGTGGAGAGTCGGAGTCAGACACTTGGACACTTCTTGGGGTCACTCACTCACGCTTGGCCTGGGCCCCCTCGCTCATTCAGAATCTTCAGTTTGGGCAATGAGAGTCACTCACAAGCAGATACTAGCAAGAGAGAAACCTAGGGAGAAAATAGTGGTTTCCAGGACAAATTCTGCCATGGACAGAAAGTTTCTTGCTTCAAGAGTCCATGTTGTATTGCAACAGCAAGATACATCTCATGACATAAACACCATGAACATGCTATCAGTGGGTTTCCAAAGCAGAGCCACCTCACCCCCACAGTGCACTGACAGCTGTATTTGATTGAGTGCCCACAACACAACCTGCCACGCACCCTGTCCTGGGTACCTGACTCTGCTGCACACGGATGGTATCACCAGGGCCTCTTCAGTCTCTCCGCTATACCTGCCATGCATTCTCCAGTCCTGTTTGTTATTTCTTAATATCCTACAAGTAAAGCCCAGTCCCTGCCCTTTCTCCCAGCCAGCTGTGGTCTCTAAGTTCTCCCCATAGATACATTATAAAGCTGCCAGTAAATGCTTGTTAACTCATTTGATTCTTACAATAATGCTTGAGTTTTGTGGAGTTTGCATTCGTTTTCTTTTTCCGTCTGTCTTCTATGCTGCATACAGCTACTTCATGACACTGCCTCTTGCTGACATGGTGGCAGCCCAAAGCTATAGAGCTAAGTATTTTCTCATGACCATGTAAAATTTTAAAAAGCAATAATAAGATTCCTCCCTTGCTCTCCTCTCGGCCGTTCCGTTTGCTACAGTGTTTTACTTTGGAGGGAGTCATTGCTCAGGTGCTCACTCTGGACTCTAAGAGCACAAAGAGTTAACTGGTGACAACACACAAAGCTCATCCTTAAGTATGGGATGTGCAAAATGCACAGTTATACGAGGGAGAGAGGGTTGGCTGGGAGGCTGGGAAGGCAGCCGTGATTTCCCCTGGGGCCAGATCCCTGTGTTGCCTTGTTATCTGTGAACACAGTTGGAGGCCTCCTTTATAATAGGATGAGCAAGAACTACTATGCAGCCCCTCCCCTTTGAGGGCCTGGTTAGGGTTAAACAAGAGATGTCAGTGGCAATACTTGATAAACCCGGGTGCTCCACTGTGAAGCCATCTTCTGGGTGAATTTCCACGGTGAGCATTATGCAGCTGCTGGCAGTGACCAGGGCAGACACATTGGACCTTTCTCCTTCCTGCTTCCACTGCTGAACAGCCAGCTGCAGGCACCCACAGAGCTTTGTCTGGAGGTTTTCTCTGCATATTGACTGGGTGAGAATCAGATCACCTGTGCTGAAAGGTGACTGTCCCTCTCCCTAACCCAGGGGTGGAGAGCCTGTGGTTTAGATATATAGGAGAGAATTTCTTATTCTTATTCCAAATAATTCTGGGACAGGGAACATGTCTTCACAGACCTTAAGTGGCACAGTATGACTAAGCTCCAGGTGCCCACTATGGTAACTGGCTCTTTTTTTTTTTTTATTTTGTCCCCTTCCCAGTGCCCTGCTTTCTGGAATCAGTTCCTACATCCACTTCTTATACTCCAGTCCTGGTCTCAGGGTAGACTTCCGAAAAATCAAAATGAAGACCAATAACAAATTAGTCTCGTGCGGATAGTAAAATGCTGATTTGGCATGAAAATTACATGCTGAATGTTTACTTCAGAATATATTCAATGATTCTTTTTAAAGTCATTTTTGAGTGAGTTTTCATTGTCTGTATATAGCAGCGTACCTTTGCTTCTAATTAATTCATTATGTTGTTGGGCTGACTTGAGGGTCAAACTTGGCTTGCCTCCAGAGAAAGATAAAACACAAGCAATGGTACCCAGATGTATTTTTCTCAAAGTCCTGTCCTGAAGATAGATAATGCTATTAGAAAGTAGAACCTACAATTAGTATATTTATCAGTTAAAATACACACTAGACTGTGATAAATTTCTGTGTTTGAAGACAAAAGAGAAAATATGTTCAAGATGCATTTACTTAACCATCATTAAAAAGTTCTGTTTTGCACAGAGCTCATTTCTACTGTAACCAACTATTGAACTGTGCTGCACTGACCTTTCAATTGAGGCTCACAAAAAATGATAGCTTGGTTTATTGTGTTACGTGAACATTTGAAAGCACAGTTTAATTCCATGTGAATGGGTAGAAATATTATAAAGTGAATATCTAGATATATTCGTTTTCTTATTTTATAGTTGAATTCCATTTTAGTTAAAACTTCACCCTGCCTCAAGGTCAGGCCTTCTTACTTGCTGTTACCTCTGTCTGGACCATATGTCTGGCTCTTTCTCATTATTTGGGTAGTAGAGAGACTTCCTCCACTATCTGATGCTGTGACTGCCACTACAGTAGGCACTCATCACGTGTGCATGTTGAACATTGCAGAAGACTCATATATGTAAGTATATGCATATATGTATTGTATATATAATGTAGACTCAATTTCGAAGATAATGTGGGGACAAACTAGTAAGGTGGGGTCTTGTATGTGGGGGGTGTGCATATGTGTGTTTGCATGTGGGAAGTGCACGTGTATGTGAATGTGTATGCATGCAGAGGTCAGAGGTTGATGTTGGGTATTCTCCAGGACCCTGTTCCATGCTGCTGTTGAACCCAGAGCTCACCAGTTCTGGCTAGACTGACTAGCTGACCAGCTTGCCCCAGGATCTTCTGTCTCTACCTCCCAAGTACTGACATTTCAGACAGTTGCCAAGTCTGCCCAGTTTTAAAAAATGTTTTCATTGAATTTTTGAGAATGTCATACAATGAATTCTGATCGTATTCAGACCTCTCCCCGATCTGCATCCCCTGCCCAATTTCATGACCTCGATCATTATTTTTAAGGCCTGTCGAGTCTAATTTGTTTCCCAAATGCCCTTCAGTGCCTTCCCAGTTTTATGGGGTTCTAGGGATCTAAACTCCGGTCTTCATGCTTGCATGGGGGCTGAGCATCTCACCAAGCCACTAGTAAGTTTTGAATTGGTTATATATTGAAATATTTTGGGATATATTGACTTATATATTACCTGGGTTTTTTTCCCTTGATGTGACCACCAAATAATTTTTAAATGAATATGTGGTTCCTATTTATGAGCAACATCATATTTTTACTGCTCAGTGCAGACCTGAAGTAATCCCCAAACCATCCTTACAGTGCTTTTTGTCATCAAAGTGTTTTCTATCTTTCTCTGGAATGATACAAGAAAATTACCAGGAATGATACAAGTGAATTACTGGTGTTTACTTGTATGCTGTAAGTTCTAGGGATATTGTTCACTAAGTGTATTCTTCATTAATGACTGGATTGCAGTAGAGCTGAAAAGATACTTCATGAAATACATAGAAGAAAGAATAAAAGAACGAATGACCATTAGCTGGTGACTCTGCCTCAGCAGAGTGCTCTCTGGGTTAAAGAGCTAACTTGCCGGAGAGGCAGGGCTGGTCACAAAAGAAGAATTTGGGATTGAAGAGATGGCTCAATGGTTAAGAGCACAGGCTGTTCTTGCAGAGGACCCAGCACCGACACGATGGCTAACAACTGTCTATAACTGTAGTTCCAGGGGAGTCTGACGTCCTCTTCTGTCCTTCTTCCACAGGCATTGCATGATATGGGCAAACTCACATACATGTAGGCAATACACTCATATATGTAAAATAAAAATAATAAATAAAATATTTTTTGAAAAAAAAGAAAAGAAGCAGAACTTGCTCACTGGTCACTGCTGAATTATACTTCACTATTTTCTTTATAATATCACAATAAAAAATGTGAAACCATTGGTTTCAACCAGTTTTTTAAAGAATCACCCACCTACCAACAGAGATCTAGTTCATCAGAAGACCCCCAGTCATTAAGAAGCTAATGACTCAGAAACTAAAGTGATCAACTGGGATCAAAAAGACTAACTGACCTTCAGCCTAGCCAACAATTATTCCAACCATAAAAAAAGAAACAGAGTTACTGTTTTGGGCTAGAAGTCACCACTAATTGCTGGCCTCTGCATCCCATAACAGCCCTGAATGGCCAGCTTTGTGTTATGTAAGTGATATAATTAAGCTTCATAGTTGACAACCCCATTAAGATGAATGGGAAAGTTAACACTCCACTCACTACTATTATTATTAGATTTGCCAGTCTGAAGACCAAGACTTTGTCCAGACCAAATCAAAACTTAGACTTTGCCCTGAATTAGCTCTGTGCAATGCAGAAAGCCAATAGCCCTTAGGCTGGCCAAACACACTGATATATAAGCCGTATGATATGTTTTAGTTTCTCCTTTACTGTCCTAAAATATCTTCAAAGAAGTCACATCATTTTAAATTCATTTCTAAATTATCAGGGTGAAATTCTATCCAATGATTTAGCAGAAGGCTTTTAAATAATCCTTTTTAATCCCTTTATATTGGTTATTCCTGATTTGGCTATTCCCACTGCAAAATACTTTGACATCAGTGAAGAAAGCAGAATACAATTTAATTTAATTTTTATGGATTTACTGTTGTAATTACAGCATCCCTAAGGAAGAAATTGCTTCAAAAGAATAAATTTAAAACTTGTCATTTATTATAAATATAAATAGTCAATCCTGTCTAGAGTTTTTGACCAGTCTTTATCAAAAGTCTGGAAAATTTTTATGCTATTATTTCTATATTAGTCTCTCTATATAATAAATATCCAGTTGGTCAGGAAGGCCTACATTTTTTAATTGGGCCAAGAATATCATTAGTCACGGCTTCTATAAGAAAGGATCACAGGTGGGAAGGTTTATAAACACAAGAATTGATTTCTCTAGCTCTAGAAACTGGAAGCCCAGGAGCAGACCAACTGTGTCTGGTTCTAGTGAGGGCCATTCCAGAAGGCAGCCTGCCAGTCTCTTGTTATATTTTAAAGTGAAAAGAAAGGAAAGAGAAAGAAAGGAAGAAAGAAGATGAAGGGAAGAAGGGAGGAAAAGAGAGAGGAAGGGAGGAAGGGAGGGAGTGAGAGAGGGAGGGAGGAAGGGAGGGGAGGAGGACTCTGTACATTCCCCTTCCTCATTTTTCAGGACTGGAGGTTGAACTCCAGGAGTTGCACATGCTAAGCAAGTGCTCATCATTAAGCTTCATCCTTTTGTCCTGAGTATCCATTTTCTAAAGGCACCAATCTTGAGGGCTCAAGACCTAACTACCTCCCAAATCCTTAGTTCCTAATGCCATCACACTGAGTGGGAGAGAAGTAGAACTCAGCATATGAATAAGGAGGAGGATGCACGCATTCAGTCTGCTGCACACATTTATCTTCCAGCTTGACCACTTGTAAATGAATGCTTGCTTTTCATTTCTACCTCATCCCACAAATCCACATTCTCACCATTGTTCTTATCCCTGTTTTTATAACTGGCTGTAACCTGAGTAACAACAGGGCATACTTTACCTCACACTTTTTTCAATCCTTCCTTCTTTGAATGCATCCCTAACTCTAACCCAGTTACAACCCTAAGTCTAAACCAACCCTAACGTCAAGTCTAATTAACACTGGCAGCCCAAACCTGACCAGAACAAGAACCCAACCATAACACTAATCCTAAACTTGGCATAAATGTAACCCTAACCCTAACTCAACTCTAATTCTAACCTTAACCCAACCCTAATGCTAAGTCTAATAACACACAATGTTTTGCCCTTCTACACATTCAGACCCATCAGTGAGTATAAAAGACCTGGATCCCACACTGACAAGCTCCTCTAATGGGAGAGGAAAACAAACCTGTTGGTCTTGTCTCTATACATAACTTACAAGCCCCTTAAAGGGAAGCACCTGCAGTATAAAGAAGATTGTTAGAATGCCTCCAAAAATGACCATTCAAACGAATTTTGCATATTAGTTTCTGGAACACTGAAAGGTTTTCAGTAAACAACTGAACCCTAAAGCCTCAGGGTGAGAGGTAGGGAGACACAAAAAAATGAAGCAAGTTGAATTTGCATTCAAGCAGCTGTCAGGGAGAAGTCCAGTCTAGGGACTAATAGTCAAGTTATTGCTATGCTCGAGTGTTAGGGACTCCAGCTCACCAAGGGTGCGCTGTGCTGCGGATCACCTTTTGCACCCAACTGTTTTGATGTCATACTTTGCACCACTCCAAAGGCCCTATCCAATAGCACTTGGACTCACTCAGCTTTATCTAGAGAATAGTTATTAACCTGAGTAAACAGGTGAACATTGCCTTAGAAGTTCATTTCAACTAAAGTCTGTCCCTTCAAAATGATTCCAAGTAAATAAAGTAACATGATTTTCTTACACTTGAAAAATAGATTTAATTTTTTTTTAACCTTTCTGTAGTGCTGGGGAGAAAAACCAGGGTCTTGTGCATGCTATACACATGCTCTAACACTGAACTAAGCCCCAGATCTTGTTTTTTGTTTGTTTGTTTGTTTGTTTGTTTGAGATAAGGTCTCACTATGTGGCCCAGGTTGGCCTCAATTTTGGGATCATCCTGCCTCCACACCTTTAACATTAAGTTATGGTTATCCTAAAGCAGAAATGCCACAGAAGTTGTCTTCTCTCTTGCAATTATCCCTAAATTCACTCCTAGAGTTAGTCAATCTCAAGAACAGTTGACAAACCTCAATAACTCAAGAACCATCTCTACCTGCCTCTCAGTGTCCCTTCTTACAAGACCCCTCTGATGCTGTTTGACTCCCACTGCAAAGGAAACAGTAAAAGTGCCACATTTGAGGCTAGAGACAAAGCACTATGTGTTCATAACTGGTTTGGATTATTTTATCATCATCATATATAACCTCATCTAAATCTAGTTTATGGAGTAAAAAACAAAATAAAATAAAACTGAAAAAAAAAAAAAACAATAGAGTGATCAAAGATGGAAAATAACATTTGAGGTGAATTTCAGCCCCATTTGGATTTTGTTATCCAAGGCAGCTCCCTGCATCCCAGCCGAGTAAGGGGGAGGAGCCAGGCTGGAGTTTCATTAGACATAATGATAATTACACCCATTTTCAAAGAGGCTTTTATCCCCAAGACTTGAAGTGTGCTATAAACATTAATTAATTTAAGCTCTGGGTAGCCTAGTGCCATTGTGCCTTTTGTAAAGAAGAGTAAACAGAAGTGAGCAGTGAGCAGAAGTTAAGTGGTTTCCCAGGGCTCATTCAGCCAAACCAGCAGAGTTGTAAACAAAATCCAGCCTGAATGACAACTGCGGCAGCACTCCCTGGCACAGGAGACTGGTGGCCAAGGGAGAGGAAATGAGGAAATGGCTTCATTTTAACCATACTTGAAATAAATTTTACTTACTGTATTTAATAACAAGCCAGCAATGCAACACAGCCAATAAAATGGTCCTCCCTTGTAACTGTCAACTACCTTAGCTTCCCAAATTTCTTTTTAAGGCAAGACTTCTCAAACTTTCCCCGAGGAGTCCTGTCACCTCCAAATCCTGAATCATCACAGGTTGGTGGTGAGGTCGGAGTCTTCCCAGAAGCACATTCCTGGTGATGATGATGTCGCTGGTGAACGTCCACTGCAACAATTTTCGGGATTATTTTCTTTCTTGATATATCTTCCTCTATCCAACCCTGTTCTATTTGACTTGTTTCAGAACTCATGCACTATATTTTCATTCCTTTCCACGCCTTCAAAACTGGTGTATTATATTTATAAAGGGAGCTCATCTAAAGGGTTGAGTTCTAAGAGTTTTGACCTTATTTGGAATTTGGGCACAGCGTTGCAAGCCTATTGTGCTGCTGATATCAGGCTGGGATCTGGCTCACCTGCCCTTTGATCCCAGTAGGGAGACTGCCAGTCCTTTGAGCAGCTCTGCCTTGGCTCTTCCTACAAAACCCAAAAGGGGAATTTCACTTCGCAATATTTATTATACAATATAAGTATTTTTAGTATTTCTTAGCCTTTCCTTAAAGAGGAAGCACTAAATTAAAAAAGGAAGCACTGGAGTAGACAAATTCATACTGTCTGAGCAAGGAAAAGAAAACGACTGAGAAACAAGGCGTGGGGTTGCATTTAAACAATCCCAAGCCACAAAGAGGGGAAGACACGTGATCAGTCACAGCTCTCTTTTTTCTCAGCATCTGGACGTTTTTAAAGCATTTGGGTAATTAAGCCATTTTTCCAGTTTTCATCATAAATTAATTTACTGAGGGCAGCATTATCATAAAGTATGCTGTGAGTTGTTGGGGATTCAGAGCTGAGTTGGTTCAGAAAAGCCTGCAGTTCAGTTTATAATCACATTCATCTTGGAAAGAGCCTTCAGAAAGACCCAGTGCTTCCACTGCTTCTTTCCAGTAGAGAGAGTATTTACAGGACTCAGTCCAATGCAAAGGTCAAGGGTGAGTGCTCTGAGGAAAGACTGAAGAGTAGTCGGTACAGGAACAGCTGTTGGGATGGGCAAAATAGACGAAGAAACGGATGAAAGAGGTAGAAACCGGCATGGGTACCCGGGCACGCCAGAGGGAAAGCAGGAGGTAAGCGCTATTTTCACTTGAAACTATAGTTGTAGCAAAATGTCACATGGGACTTATAGAAATCCTTACCCATAGTCACCTTTCTGTACTTCAAGTAATGCTACTGAGAGCTTTCTGTACTGATGCTCGCCAGGCTTCAGGCAAATTCTAGGCTCCCTCTAATGAAACAAGACATAGTTCCTAGACTCGTGGGATTACACTCCAGTTAAGAAACCACAAAGAAGCCAACACTACACATTAATAAATGATAAAAAGCAAAACAAATGATTAAAGAGGAGAAGCCTGTTTTTTATAGAATGGTCAGAAAAGCCTTCATCAACAATGAGACACCTCAGCCAATATCTAGAGGACAAAAGACATCTAGCCTCTCAAGAGAGGGAAAGTGCCAGGGTGATGCGCACAGCAGAACTGCTTTGTGCAAAGGCCCTGAGACATAAAAGAATGGGTGTGTTCCAGAAACTTCCAGAACACTAAACCTAGAATTTAGGAAACAGGGAGAATGGGGCTAGATGAGGTAGGGCAGCCCCTCGACAACGAGAGATGCTTGCACAGCTCCAGAGGCTACGGTGAAGGTGCTGTTACATTTCGTGCTCAGTACAGTGCACAACCGAGAGAGGACCACAGGGTTGAGGGAGCCCTGGTCAGAGATGTCAGAGTCCTGGCTGAGAGGCTGGTGCAGGGGACAGGAAGAGGGGTAAAAGAATGAGCAGGACTTGCTGATCCGACAGGTTGGGGAGAGTGAAGAACTGCGTGGATGGCGCCATGTTGGGTTTCACATTCCGTACATGTTAGTGCAAATCTTTAAACACTGCTGTCAGTTTAAAAAGAAAGACCAATGAGACTCGATTATAAAAATTCCTAACATTCTTCTGATGTTATTAAAATTAAATGCATAAATGTTTATGTGTAAAGAAGGATAAGCACATTTTCACTGTGGGTGTTCAGAAATAACACAAAGATGAATTTAAATTGCTCTGATACGATGACCTGTAAAAGCTTAAAAATGGAGAAAAAAAAAAGAGATGAAGTAGTACAAATTTGTGGGTCCTTGATAAACTTCCTGAAGATATTCACCTTTCCTGCCCCACTCCACGGGCCTCGCCCAGTCAGTTATACACTGACGAATATCTAGCAAATCGTTCTCTTAGGTACGGGGAGAGTGTAACAGGTTGGGGAGCTGTTGTTTGTGACACTACTGATTTCTATGGTATAACGGTTTGAATCTTTCATAACTGATTTCACACTCTAGACATGACGCCACTGAACACAGGGTCAGGAAGTGATGTGGAACAGCACAACACTAGATGACGTTCCTACCAACCAAACACAGGAGCTGCAGATATGCTCGGGGGCACAGAAACCACAAAATACGCAGTAATGGGGAGTTTAGAGTATCATCTTTGTTCTTAATATAATTGTACTACTTTATATTACTGCACAATTTTATACTTCAAGTCTGAAAAATGGATTTAAAAGAAACTTGCAGACTTCTGGAAATTGACCATTTGGTTCTCAAAAGTCACTATGTTCATGTCAAGAAACCACTGATATTTCACTGAAGCACATGACTAAGTTTCACTCCAGTTCCTTGACAAATAAAAATAGTATGTTTTACCCTTTGAGTTCTAGAAAAAGTCTGTTTTGCCAGAATTTTCATGGATAAACCGTTACTAACCATTAACTATACAAATAGTAACTAGATGCTAAGAGTTGGAGAAAATGTATGATTGTCATTGTTTCAGATTCTCTATTAACTGAAGTAAATCATGCAACGCCCAGAAGAAACCACAATTATTCCCAACTTGTTAGAAAAACTAATGAACATAGGTAATCAGGAAGCTGATAATACCACAATTTAAAGCATCTCGCTGAAACTGATGCATAAATTAAAGTACAATCTCTGCCTTCAGGCATTTCATAAATACCTAAGTTCTTGTATCTGGATCTTGAATCCAAATATCCATCTCCCTGTTCACAGACCAAACTTTGGGATCCTGTTCAAATACTGGATGATTTTGCATTGTCAACTGCCTTGGAGCACTCAGAATTATGATCTATTTTAATCAAATGTGTCTTTATTGATAAAAAGAATTACAATATGACAGGGCAATTATTTGATTCAGTTAATATGGAAAATAGCTAAAGTTTTAATTAGGAGCAATTTAGCACACATTTTTATGACCAATGCCTATTTCTCTTCATGCCACAACTTGCAGGGAATTAACTTATAAAAATAGTTTATATGCCTATAAAAACCACAAGCTTTGCTAAATGGAAAACAAAGAGGGTAATTTGTACTGTCAAACCATCTTTTTAAACTCGGTAGGAGGAGTGGGGGTTGGGGGATTCAGAGTAAGAAATGTAAAACCTATAATGATAAACTCACCTTTTAAAACAATTTCTAATGCAGTTCTTTAAATCCATTTTGAAACTACAATAAATGCATAGCTCTAAGGGCATAAAAGTGTTTGTGAGACCTCTTGTCACATTGGCTCACATCAGAAACAGCTTTGTAAAATCATTTCACATAAAACTTAATGATGCCCTAAGACTTCTCAGGATCCTCATGAATATAATAACTCAACTAATATTACTCAGTCATCTATATATTCAAAGACAGAGTTAATCAGTCTTTTGAGTGCTGATTGGTTTTAGATTTCCTTAGCTTCAGTTCAGTTTTGAGACCCTTCAGTTCCAAGTCTGAAATAACCTAATTGCTTTCACAACAGACTCTCCCATCTTTGAAGGGAGGCTCATGACAAGGACTCCTCCGAGGGTCGGACTGTTCTGCCTGTCTAGGCTACTTTGATTCAATTATTTTACGTCTACAGCTCACAATTTTCCTTTTCCATTTCCAGGATCCCTCTTTGGACTTTTCAAGAGCCTGTACTAGCCACTTTTGTAATTCTTTCCTTGGGCACAGAAATATGTCTGGGGCCTCCTTTAGTAATTTTAATATGTGTTGTGCAAGACAGTACTGATTTTGTGTGGTAGATGTGTAGGGAAACATCTTTTTAGCTGTAGAATTAAACTGGATTAAATCCACTTTGGAATTTAGAGAGGTAACTGGAAGGTTAGAGGATTTAAGTCAGAAAAGAGCCTAAGTTATCTATTTGAAAAGCAATGAGGGCTTCATCCACCAGGGCCACCTCTACCAGGACCTCACTGGAAGAACAAGGTAAGTAGAAGGTAGACAGGCATCTCTTTGATTTCCTTATTTCCTAGAAAAGTCTATTATTGAAGTCTGTTCTACATATCTCTTACTGTCTTTCAGACAGTAGACGTTCTGGGACAGAAGGACAAGAAAGACGCAGTGTTTCTTAAGGTCCAGTCTCCGCACTGATAAGCCATTGCTTCTAACCACATCACTAGCCAAAACAAGTCTCAGAGCGAGGTAGGATCATCCAGAGAAACATAAGCAACAGGATATCAATTAGATGATCTGGCTATTGATATTGACATAGATGGCATAAAAAAAATGAAAAATTGTTATAAGGAATTGGGTCATTTAATTATACAGGCTGAGAAGTCCCATTGTTTGTGTGCTGAAAGCTGAAAACCCAGAGAAGCTGGTGAAGGTGACCTGGAAACTTCAGTTGAAATAGAAGACTAATATCTCAGTTTAAGCAATGAAGCCAAGAGCAAATTCCCATTCCTTTGTCTTTTTGATCTATCCAGGCCCACAAGGAGTTGGATAAATGCTTCTCCATTGGGGAGAGTGATCTGTTTTACTGAGTCCACCAGTTCAGATGCTAATCTCTGCCAGAAACACTTTCCAGGCTATGTGGACACCTCTTATTCCAGACAACTTGACACATAAAGTTACTACATTTGGCTAGCCCAAGAAAGAGACAAGGAAATATACTCTACTACACAACTGGGAAAAGTAGCACAGCCCACTGCTGGACTTTTCAAAGTACTCAGGGCAGGTGGGGGCTCAGTAGTTAGGAGTACTGACTGTTCTTGTAGCGGACTTCCCAGAACTCACGTGGTGGCTTAAAAAATGCTTGTAACTCCAGTTCTGGGGAAGTTGATGCCTTCTTCTGACTTCTGCAGCCACTGGTGGGTTTACATACGTGTAGGCAAAACATACAACTTTATACACATAATTTTTTTTTAAGTATCCAAGGTAGAAATGAGAGCTCTTATGGAGGGAAAAAGAAAAAAAATCAAAATCACAACCTAAAATAAAGTATTGGGTGGCAACTTGCTCTACCGTCATGAGTTGCTGGTACACATTTTCCTGAAAGCCCCAGTTTAAGCCTAAAGTCTTAAATGGGTAAACACTATTTCCTGGTGATGACTGAATGGTTTTTCAGAGCACACCGTGGGATCCCAATATAAGATACACAACACAGTTTTATTTTGTTTATTTTTCTTTGGCATCACTGTCATAGGAAATCTAGAGTACTGAATTAACCAAGTTGAAATATGCTTTCAGCTTTTGAAAATCCAGATGTTTCTTACTTCTCTTCCCAAGTTCCAGTGTGGTTAGTATAGTAGATCGTAAAAGCAATCACTACTCCAGCTCTTCCCCTTACCCTCTGCAACGTACCTTCCCAGCTCTCCCATCAGGAAGTAGAGTCCATGCTCACACTTTGAATTTGGTCTACTTTCATAATTTCTTTAGACCACAGAACTCAGCAAAAGTGGGTGATACATTTTCTAAGTATAAACTCAAGGGTTCTGTGGCTTCCTATCGTCCATCATGATAAGAACAAGTCCAAGCTAGTCTCTTGGACAAGGAGACACCACACGGAACAGAGCTGTATTATCCCAGCTGAGATGAGCTGGGAGTCACTAACCCCTGGCCCACATGCCACCTGATTACAGTTGAGTGAGTGAATCCCGCTGAGATTTGCAAAATTACCCAAATAACTTATAAACTTGTAAGACATAGTATTGTTTTAAAATATTAAATTTGGGAGTTGCTTGCTATGCAAAAACAGCAGTTACTGATACACTGGGAATCCCCTCAGCCTGTTTTCCACCTTCCCAGTGTGCTCATGTAGGTACTGGTCATGGTACTCTGGCCAATGGTATGTAAAAGGATGTGATATAATGTGAAACTTTAAAAGTGTTTGTGTTGTTAGCCAGGCCTCTTAAAACTTATACCCTCCACCATGAAGTCCTTTTAGTATTCCTTCTACATGTTCCCTAGAATGTAGGCACTGAAAAGCAGGCCTGAAACCCATGGTCCACGCTGGACTAACCATGATAAGTCCAACCAAAGCTCACCTGAAGATGTGTGTGTTAAAATACTTGCTTTTATAATCCTTTGAGATCTTGCTGCTTTTGTTCAGTAACATTAACAAAGCAGAAACCTATGTAATATAGGGTATTTATTATAGAATATAAATTATCATGTTCCACAAACTATCAACATCCTTGAAAAATTACAATATAGTTATTTATTTTTAATTTGAGGAATGCTGTTCCTGGGGATCAAATCCTGGACCTTAAACACACTAGGCAAGCATTCTACCACTGAGCTACAACCCAGCCCACAATTACTTATTCAGTGTGTCATAAATGAATTATCCTAGAAAATTTTACAAGATAAAGAATCCTATTGTGAATCCATTTAGAAAACCATAGTTCATGAAAATCTTTAACTAAATCGGTATTTGAGTTTTAATTTTATACACTCAATGCAAAATAAATTGGTCTGCCATCCAAACAAGTATGTAAGTGTTCTGGCTATGACTATCCAATTGATTTAACATCCTTTGACAAATCAACCATCATAGCAGCATCAGGTAGATTCTGTCCTCTATCTAGTTTATGAGACTACTGTGACAGAAAGAGATTATACATTTTAAAAAGACAGGTTTTTCAATTCAAAATAGCATTTTTAGAATATTTGACATTATTCTATCATAGGGAACTAAAAGAAGAGTCAAATTCTTTTCTTCAATGATGCATCACAAAAAATATTTTTATTTTCTTTACACCTGTTGAAGTAGAGCTTATATATAGCACAGCTCACAGATCTGGTACACAGCTCAATTGATGTTTTATACATACATGCATCAGCACTTAGATTAAGACAGGAAATACCCTTGGTACTCAGAAGGTTTCTTTGTATCCTATCACAATCTACAGGCACCACAAAGACCTATTCTGATCTCTCCTTTCCTCCTTAGCTATATTTTTCTTGAATTTCACATAAACAGAATGATCCAGACTGTATTTTTAGATATGATTTTCCATTAAACAATGTGTCGCTGAAATCATACATAGTTACATGTAGCAGCCAACGATTCATTTACCTTGATAATTAGTATTACATTGTATGAGAATATTGAAATGTGTTTATCCATTCTAATTTGGATTGTTCCCAGCTGTGGACTATTAGGAATGAAGCTGTTACGAATATTCTTGCATGTCGTTTTGTTGATAAAAAGCACTCATTTTGTTGAGTATATACCTCTTAATAGTATTTTAATGAAGGTAATTTTATACAACATCAGTCTCCAAACGTAGCAATTAAGTTAAACATATTATGATTGTCATATAAAAGAATACGTTGGGCTGAAGAGGTGGCTCAGTGCTTAAGAGCACTGACTGCACTTGCAGAAGACCCAGGTTCAAATCTCAGCACCCACAAAGCAGCTAACAACCATCTGTAACTCAGTTCCAAGGGATCTGAAACCATCTTCTGTCCTCTAGGGGCATTTCATGACATGGGTGCACTTGCATACATCCAGGCAATATGTGCATACACATACAATAAAAATAAAGCCAAACAAAATTTTTAAAAGAATATGCTGCTACCTTTAAAATCTTCTTTGACAGTATTTTAATGACCACATGCAACACTGAATAATGTCCAGTCCTGTCTTTAAACTATAAAAACATCTAAATATGATAGGTTCTATGCATATTTCATTCATGTATGTATTTGGCGCACCATACACCTAACATACCACATTTTCTTTTCTGCCTAAGCATGCAGGAATTTTGTATTTCCCTCCTTGCTATTTTTCCAGATGGGTAGGCACGTTCTGGTTTACACATCTTCCATGTATTCTTCCTTCCTTTAGAAGTATTTCTGCACAATCTAGAAATGAATTTCTGTTGGATTAAGCCATTGAGTTTTGGGGGATTGTTACAGATAATGTCACTTTCTCTAATACAAATATATTTTTCTCTAATATTGCCATGCCTTATATCACTACCACATGCTGCTTACACCCTAACATATATACACACAAATGCATATACACATGCACAAACACACATACAAAAACACAGGCACACACAAAATGTGAAAAGAGTTTATCCTTAAATCTTTGTGAATAATTATAATATCCCTTTAAAGCATTATTTGGCTGTCATGGAACCAAAATTATATATGTGTGTGTGTGTGTGTGTCCTAAATTTTGCTTGTCACTAATTATAAATAAAAGCTAACAGTTATTTATTGAACTACAATCTCAGAACCAAGTTAGATACCAGGTAAATAAAGGAGAAAATCCTGACCTTTATGAAATAACAACCACTCCAAATTTCAAAAGTTTATAAACAGTTCTTCCATGTGTATTCCTCCACAAGGTTATTTCTTTCTCATCTAACTTTCATCATTCTGTTTAGAATTTACAAGAGGGAATCTTCCGATTTTAGTTTAGACACATCTGGCTCACAAATGAAGCACCACACCCTTCATCATTGTGAAATCCTCACCGCAGCATTGATGATGAGATCTTGTGTTTATTAGTAAAGATGTTGGAACCAGTCCGTTGCAGTGCTATTTTGAGTGCAGACAACTCAGATGTGGCATCTTGGAGGTGTTAGTTTGATCTTTCTTGCTGAGGAACTGCTGAATTGAATTAAATACACTTCTAAATGCAAATCAACACATTTTAGTTTTGTTCCGGATCTAACCTTACCTGTAGCTGTTTAAAGGCTATTTCAACTATCTGTAAGAGTTAGAAAAGAGTAGCTTTTCCAGCTTGATTTTTTTTGTTTGTTTGCTTGCCCGTTTGTTTTGTTTTTCTTATTTGGCTAAGTTCTCCTTAGCTTCCCTTAGATATATTTAGATCTCTTATTTTAAAAATGCATCATAAAGATAAAATGCTTTTTTTTTAACTCTCTGAAGACAACTGTTTTCCTTTTGTTTTACATGACATATCATTTGCTTCCAACAAAGAAAATAAATAAAATATTTGAAGCTAATTTATTATTACTATTTTATTATTATTATTATTATTATTATTGATAATGACCTTTGATTAAAGCAAACAAAATGACTGATTCATAGAGTTCAAGCTGAGGATACTCAGTCTCTTGCATGGTCACAGTCCACTGCCCTGAAGGAGGCTGAGCAAAGCTGACAAGCATCTTGGAAGCAAAGGAAGTTGATTCCCAGAAAAGTAGATGAATTCATGCTTCCTCCCATTCCACATTAAAAACCCAGAGCAACAACATATTCTCAGACAAGACCTCTTCCAACCTAACCTCACAAAATGACGCTGCTTTTCTGTGTCTTGACTCATATTCCCCCAACTAGGCAAATCAACATCATGGACCTTGTGTGTTGCCATGAGAAAAACACAGAATTATCGGTGTAGAATCCCTGCCCAAAATGCAGTCTGAAATTACTCTCAACAATCACACAAGTGAAAATTGAAGGTCATTCTGCTAAATCAACTGGCCCAGACTTAAAATGTTAATGACCAAAAGGAGAAGAGGAAGGGTCAGGACTGTCCATGACTAAAAGTTATTCGGAAATACAATAATGGCAATTTAATTAAGTCAGTATTTCTCATCTGAATTCTAAATGAAAAACTACAGCAGTTATCTTAAAAACAGTTGAAACGTTGCAAAGTTGCATCATAAATTAGATGAAACTGTCCTGAAGCTAAACGTCTTGATAGACACATCGTGATGATACAGACTGAAGTGTTTGGGGTGAAGGGCTACACTGAACAGTTTTTACTATTTGATGAACTTCCCTGAACACAATTATTTATTTAGCTTGTTATTCTATTTAGGACTCATCTGGGTGGTCCTCTGAGCTGGCTAGATTCCTTCTGTGCTTTTGATCAGATACAGTGGCTCAATTTCTGGAGACAGGCTGTGTTTGTTGGGGTAATAGGGGTGCAGGGATTCCTAAATCCTTGGTTACTCATGAATTGATTATTCACATGGAAGTGACAAAAGCAGGTGAGAGAGAAAGAGAGACAGAGACAGAGAGAGAGACAGAGACAGAGAGGGAGACAGAGACAGAGAGAGAGGAAGGAAGGAAGGAGGGAGGGAGGGAGAAAAAGGAAGAAAGAAAGAAAGAAAGAAAGAAAGAAAGAAAGAAAGAAAGAAAGAAAGAAAGAAAGAGAGAGAGAAAGATGATTCTTGAAGCCCAACTACAGAACTTTCTCTGCACTTCATCAGCCAAATAAATCCCAAGGTCAGCACAGTTAAGCCTCTACCCCCTTTGTGAGAGAAGAATCTACAAAGTCACTTCATAAAGAGCCTTGCTAGAGTGGAGGGTCTCAGTCACTTTTAATAGTCTGTCAGGAGGATGCAAGGATGTGCATGTACTTATACTTACAAACTTTCCATAGATTTGAAATTTTCCAACCCCCCCAAAAAAATTGTGAATAGAAGACAGAGAAAAAAGACAGCTACAAAAGAATATACTATAAAATTCTATGTGTATTAGTTTTCCAAAGGGCAAATCAAAGGTACAGTTATGAACATCAAAACACTAGTAACATTTGAGTGACTGGTTCTGGAGAGCTGAGCATTCTGTTTCTTGATCTAATTCTATTCAGTGACACATCTATACTGTGCATTCTTTTCTGTATAGATGACATGTATTAACTTGAGAGATTTACATTGAAAAGATATACTTTTTGAAGAGATCTACTTTGGAAAGTAGAAAGAACACTGGTCACTGGGCTCTTGTTCAGATGCTGCGCCCAGTCCCTGTGCAATGTTGAAAATATCTACTGATTCTCTGGGTCTCATCTGCAAACTGACATCTCCACTCCAAGATTAAATTGTAGCTCAATGATATGTTTTCTTTCTGCCGAGAATTATTTTTTAGAAGACTGAAAATAACATATGTAACATAATTCATAATTATGAAGCACTTTTCTTCTGCAGCTATAACATGCCCCAATCTGTTTTCCAGAATTGTCATAGAAATAATAACAAAGCAAATCAATAAAAAAGGACAATGCATTTCAGATAGAAGATAGGAGAGCTAGCTAGATGTTGGAGCCAATGGAAGAAGGCATATTTTAACATTATACTAGAAATGTGGCAAAGGCATCTTCTACCTAAAGAAGAATCATCATAAACCTTTCAATAACCAATCGCAATTTCCGCCATCTGACTCTTGTTTCATGGAAGGAAGCACTCCTTCTGAGGGGCAGTATCTAGATTTCCTCAGAAAATACTTTGTGATCTCTAGGATTCCTTATACATTATTGGCTCTGAGGTAAAGTAGACAGTCACAGTTGTCCTCTCATTCTCCACACTTCATGTGGGTGATAGAGTATGGCGAAACAGAATGTTGCAAGAGGTCCAGGTGTCCAGCAAACCTAGCAGCTGCCTTCAGGGGGGGAACCCTGGGAGCATGTCTGATGGTGATGGTTTTCTCACTTCAGAGCACTGTGACTCCTTCGAGGTTCAAAGGAGGGATTCTAATGGAACAACACTTCTGTTTTGTTTGTGTTTCCTTCAGGGCTTCAAGTTTTATCTCTGTGGCTCATTTGAACAATTTTTGGAGTTCTCTAGAGGTTCTGTTCATTAATTAGATATTTATATAGCATCTATTATGTGAACTTAGAAGCTCCCTGCCTTCATGACCAGAACAGTACTTTGTCTGTTAGACCCACAGGACTACCAACTTTATGCTACCTATAGAACTGACAGTTGAACTTCACAACAATCCTGGAGTAGACATTCCTAGCCATAATTCACAGAGGAGAAAACTGAGACTCAGAGAAGTGAAATATCTTGTCCCAAAGGCTATAATGGCTTGCACGTAGAGCCCATCTGAACTGCACTGTGCTATAATGTCTTCATGGCATCTAAGAAAAGGTCTCTTAAAACTGGGGCTATAAAAAGTTAAGTCTTAGGAGTTCACTATTTGTGTAATTAAAAAAAAAAACTCATTCATTCACGTGTTCTGTTTTCCCACTGAAACAGCAGAGCTGAGCATCTGTGACAGAACCTTATGGCAAACAAAAACAAAAATGTTTCCCATCTAATCCTCTAAAGAAGAAGATTGCCACCTTCTTCCTTCAGATAACAAACCAAAATCTCAGTGGCTCAACAGATTTAAAAAGCTTATTTTTATTTTTCAATATCTTTATTGATTCTTTGAGAATTTCATACAACATATTTTGGTCACCCTCATCCCCCTCCCTCATCCCCCTCCCTCATCTCCATCCCTCCTCTCCCTTCTTCCTCTCCCTCCCTCCTCTCCCTCCCTCATCTCCCTCCCTCATCCCCCTCCCTCCTCTCCCTCCCTCATCTCCCTCCCTCCTCTCCCTCCCTCATCCCCCTCCCTCATCTCCATCCCTACCCTGCTGTCCCTGTCAAATGCCGCCCCCCACACTTCGTGAGTTGTTTATTTTTAAATCACACAATAGTTTCTGGGTATCTTTAGGCAAATGTGGGGTTGAGTTCTGCTCCAAGAACCCAGGCTAGTCCGTGCTCTAAGGTTACCCTTTGCAAAAGTACCCAACCAATAGGCAAAGGAAAACTACGGAGGGGAGTTTTAAGGACTAGATTTGTAAAGCGCATAGGTATCACCTGCCATCACTTTCTATTGACCAGAGCACAGTCACATGGCTGTACCTAAGTGCAAAGGATATTGGGGAATGTAGTTAATAGGTATTAAGGACAGTATTATAATCCTTAAATACTGATCATTCTTGGGACTGAGAGATTTCTCAGAGATTACAGGGGATCCAACACCCTCTTCTGGCCTCTATGGGCATTGCATTGCATAACAGGTGCACTTACCTGAAGAAGACAAAACACTCACATAAAACAGAAATACATTTTAAAAATTTAAATATTGATTATTCTTACACTCAGAAAAAAACTGTTTTTGACTTCTCTAACCTGCTTTAAAGAGCAAATCAATTTTTCAGAATTAGACTTTTTGCCAAATGAGCACTTACCTTTTTAACATACATATTGAATATGTACACATGCAATGCTGTGATGTAATGAATTTGCTTTAAAATAATCAGAAGTCTATGAAAACTCTATCAGGGCTCGTTATCCCCAAATGGATAACAGAAACTGCAGATAATACAAAAAGGTAACATCCTATGTTATTTCTTACAAATACCTTCCCGTGTCAAAGTTTTAAATTTATACATTAGGCACAATAAGAGATAAACAATAATAAGTAATAAAACTGAATGATTATAACAGTGTACTCTTGGGAAGTTATACGGATGTAGTCTCTAAAAGTATTTTATTGTACTGTACTCACTCTTTGTGGTGAACCAGATGTCACAAGGCTGACGTGATAAGATAAAGTCAGGTCAGTGGCAAAGACATTGTGACAGTGTGAGGCTACTGCGGGTTTTACTTAACACACGAGCTGGAATGTCATGACATTGACCTGATGCCAAGAAGCTTCTGTTTTATTCATGGCAAGGAGTACACAGAGTGTATATATTGGATACAAATATGATCTACATCCCAGCTGGGACATAGAAAGGCATTCAGACATGTCATCACGCTACACAGAATCAGGCAGGATTTGAAAAAGGTTAAGTTTTTATTTCTGGCATTTACTTTTTAATATTTTCAGACCATGGTTGATCTAGGATAACTGAAAGTACAGAAAACAAAACTACAAACAAGAGGACTACTGTTCACATGACAAGACAGGTTGTGATGTTTGTTGACATTACTTAAGGTGATGTGAGGATCTATTATATTTTCTCTTTATTTTGTATATGCTTATAAAATATACATACTATATCAGTATTCAGTAAAATTTGATGTAACAACATTGAAATCTAGAGCATAAAAGACCACAATGAAACCACAATCTCCTCAATAATAGTAACTATAAGCACTGTGGCTTGTTGTTGATTTCTCTTACTTTCTCTAGGTATTCTAGTCAAATTTGTTGGCCTGCCATGTAAGCAAGATTGACGTAAATACAAAATCTATGGGGGTTTACACAATGAAGAGACAGAAGAATTAATAGTATTGATATGCCAGACAGCAATAGAGGGGATGCAAGACAGCCGATCTATTAAGTTGGATCCAAATAAACACCAGATTTAGAATGCTTAACATCCTTAGCCACCAAAGGAAATGCAAATTGAAACTACACTGACTGCATCTCACCCCAATCAGAATGGCTAGGATCAAGGAAACAAAGAACAAAAAATATTGGCAAGGATGCTAGGGAAATATCAATTAGTGAGACATTATAGCAATTAGTATGGATGGTCTTCAAAAAAGATTTAAACTAGAATTCTCATATGACCCAGTTATAACACTTCTGGATATATAGATATATATATATCCAGGTGAGCATACCACAGAAATAGGTGCATATCCATGTTTATTTCTGCAATATTCACAACGGCCAAGACATAAACCAGCCTAGACACCCATCAAACAGATGAGTCAATAAAGAAAGCAATATATATACATATATATATGTATATATATGTATGTGTATCAGAGTTTTATTCACCATAAAGAATGAAACTGCAACTGCATCACTGGTGGGAAACTGGGTGGAAGCAGAGATTGTCATGTGTAGTAAAGCAAGTCAGTCCCAAAAGATATGTGTTCCATCTTGTCTCTCCTATGTAGAACCTGGTATGGTGAAAAGGGGTCCTATTAGGGATGTGGAGTGGAAAACATAGAAGGAATAGAAAAGATAAGAAAAGGTAACAAGAGCGATTGAAGATGATCAAAGTTCATTATAAGCAAATATGTAAGTATCTTAATGGAACTCACCTTGTTCAACTAATATGCACTAATGAAAAAACATGAACCTTACTCTGTGTAAGGCCTATATTCACTTCTAGAAATAGTAATGATGATCAAACAGGTGGTCCTGTGAGATTGTACCTGTCATGTTAGTTCATAATACTTGTAGAGCAAAGATCAAAACCAGAGTATATTTGAACAAAAGGGGGTATTTTCTCAACATGAACAAAATTGAATGCCGCTATTCCAAGTCTAATGACTGTCTTTCAAACAGTAACCTAGATATGGGCTCCTTCCATCTCTTACACCTGCCATATGAAAGGGACGGCAACATACATGTTGATAACCACTCAGGGGTCTTATGGCCAGACCTGGAAGCTGCAGCGTTCTACAGTCCCACTTCAATCCAAATGTGCTTGGAAAATGTGCTCTAGCTGCGATTCTAAGAAAGGAATGGATACTAGGGTTGAGTAGGGCTCTAAAATGTTTCCCTGCAGAGGCAACCTTACCAGGACCGCTGGGAAGACAGACATGCAAACAGACATGTTCTGCTGGAGTATAGTGAGGTCAGCAATAAAGACGAATGGGGATTTTGAAGAAGATAGGACTGTTTTCAGACTTTCATTACCTACTGGTATAATTTCATTAATGTGCTTAAAAAACAATTTCTTTAGGAATTACATATGTAGCTCCGTTTTCATACAAGTTGTAAGTCAGTGTGCTCCCTAAGCCCTCAGAAACAAGCCACTGCTAGTAGCTTTGTTTGACAGCTTTAGTCCCAGAGCATGCATGTCTGACCATGTGACTGGTGTGTGCTTACCAGAGCATTAACTCACCTGGAATTTGGACTGCTCAGCGTGAAGGGACTTTAACAGCATTCATTCATACATTTGTTCAACATTTAATAAAGACATCTGACCCCCGAATTCAATTTACAATTTTTACAACATTTCCAAAGACTTTGATCTCTAAATCTCCTTTTACAATTTTACAAGAATTTATATTCATTGCAAGTGTTTCTTTCCAGGGTTTCTTAAGTCATTTTTCCTTAAGAGCAAAAAAAAAAAAAAAAAAAAATAGCTTTTAGATGAGAGGAAAGGCAGTTCAGGCTCACATGTGGAGACTGCAAGAAAAAATATCAGGAGACAGCAGCCCTAATTTAGACCAGCCTGCCTCTGGCAACAGGCGTCATTTGTCCGTGTGTGTCCACACCACCACCTGGCACAGCCCGGGTAAAGCCGTCCTTACACTACCCGTGGCTACAGGATTCTAGTTTGTCATCTTCATTTATATCTATTCTACCCTTGCACTAATTCGGCTGCGTGCTGTCTCTAAGTGATTCTAATTAGAGAACACACAGGGGGATCCGTATGAGACTCCAAAGCTGCTAGGATGCCCTTTGATCTCCCATCTGAACCACCACGGCTTATTGTTTCAATTTCTTCCCTCAGCGCTCCAGTTGACAGTTATTGGCATTTTAGAGCCTGGAGATCCAATAAGATGCCCATCGGGTCAGGCAGCCTCAGAGCCCAAAGCAAGCGCTCCCCTAGGAAAGGAGAGCCGCCCACAACGGAAAAGGATAGCATCCTGCACGTTGCAAACTGTTGCCAATTTATGAATGAGCTGCTGGGCCTGTTAGAATGTTAAAGATGCTTCTCTTCAGGCGTCTAGAAAGGGGCAGATAGCCGGATGCAAATAAATGCAACCAGCCTACTGAACCATTGCAATTTCAATTCTGCAAAATGCCACAGTGACCCGAGGAACGTTCGGAGTGGCCAAGAAATTTGTCGTGGGAGCCCAGCGTAAAGATTTGAGCTGAAAAAAAGTAGTTGAAGTAAGAATCTTTAATCAGTTTCTAGTACTGGGAGAAGGGCGGCGTGCCGGCAAGAAAGTTTTATTTAACTTCATTCACTAAAGGAGACTCTGAAGGCTTCATCCAGTGGTACTGGGATCCAGTCCGGGAGCGAAATGGAAATGTGTGAAAGGGGTTTTGGAAACGTGCGCGAACGCTGGACTAGGGCGAGGCTCACCGGGTGGAAAGCCTGGGCTGGCGCACGGGAGAAAGGAGGGAGGAACCGGGTGGGAGGGGAGGGAACGCAGTATAAAAGGCTGCAGCCTAGCGGAGCGCCCGCCACTCCGAGCCTCTACGTGAAGGCTGGAGCTCGAGCCACTCCAACCCAACAGAGGAGGACTCCTGCGGGACAACTGAGGAGACCAGAGCGCACCGTCCGTCCCTGCTTGCTCGAGCGTCGGAAGCGAGGATCCCGCGCTCTCTGCTCAGTCCCGCAGTCCGCCCGCTTGCCAGCTGCCCCGGCAAGGCATGAACCCCGCGCGGGAGCCCGAGGCTGCAGCTCGGTCATGAGGCGGTGGCGCAGGAGCAGCGGCTGCGCTACGGCAGCCCCCAAGTCCCCGCCTGGCGCGGCGCCCCCGGGATGAGCCCCCCAGACTGGAGCCTGCCAGAGCCGAGAGTCACCTCTAGTGCCCCTCCGACGACTCGAGCGCCACCGCCACGCGCGCCGCGCCTCTTGCCGCCTCCCGCGCCACACCTGCGCGCTTAAGTAGACGCGGGCCGGACGCATCCGACTCACCTTCCTTTCCCGGCTCTCCCCGGAGCCGCGGACCCGCGATCTGCGGGACCCGGGATCAGGCTGCCCACCGTCCAGGAGCAAGTGTCAAGAGCCATCCGGAACGAGTGTCACTCCCCAAGCCCGCCTGCTCCAAGCAGGGTGCGCAGTAGACACCTGGTGTGCCCGGCCCCCGGCGTCTCCACTCCTCCACCTCGAGCTCTACCCCGCCAATAAACGTTTCTCGGGAGGCCGAGGGGCCCCCACTCGCCAGCACCCCCAGCACCGGTTCAAGTAGGGGCTCTGCCCTCCGACACAGCGACCTCGGCCGTTCGCACTTGGCACAGCCGGCTAGGCGAACGCAGACGCCGGCGGGGCGCCGCAGCCAACCCCAAATAGTGACAATCGCGGTGACCCCCATCCGGAGCCATCTAGGGACTGGGCGTGCGGGACGGCAAGGCTGGCGACCCCGAGGCGCGCGGACTGAGGGAGGCGGCCCGGGTGAGTGGCTCGGAGCGGCGGGGCGGGGGAGCCGAGCGTGGAGGTATCCCGGGGTCGCCGAAGCCCTCCTCCTCCTTCTCCTCCTCCGCCTTCTCCCCGCGCTCCTCTGGCGGCCGCTCCCGCTCCAGCTGCGGCGCCGCGGCCACATCTGGGGCGCCCATGTGCGCTTGGGGGCTCGGCCGCGCCCGCCCCGCTGCCGCCTCCGCAGCCCCCTGCCCGTCGGGTGGCCCCTGGCCCGGCCTGGGTCGCCGACAGCCCCGGGTCCCCATCACCGCTGCCCGGCAGCGCCGGGGTTTGCTCGGCCCCGGGCTTGGACGCCCCCAGCCCCGCGGTGGCTCCGCTGTGGGGCGGCGGCGGCGGCGGCGGCGGCGGCGGCGGCGGGGGCGGCTGCTCCTGTTCCCCGGGCCCCGCGCGCCACGCCGAGCCCAGCGCCAGCCCTGCGGGCCCGGGGAGCGGCGCCCCGGCCGGGACCGAGGCGGGAGCCGCGCTGCCTGGCTCCAGGGCTCCGACTCCTCCTCCCCCGGCGCCGCCGCCCGCCGCGCGGGGTCCTAAAGTCGCGCGACTCAAGAGGATGGTGCGCCTGGCTGCCGAGCTGCTGCTGCTGCTGGGGTTGCTGCTGCTCACGCTGCACATCACGGTTCTGCGAGGATCCGGAGCCGCCGATCGGCCGGACGCGGCCACCGGCAACGTCAGCGGGTCCCAGTTGCAGGTTAGTGAACCTCCCGAGAGGGGCGTGTGCGGCCACGGGAAGACGAGCGGCGGCCCGGGGCTGAACAAGTGCCTGGGACAGGCGAGGAGGCGGGTCCTCTGTCCCACCCAAGAACAGCTGTTAGGGCAGCAGTTTTGCCAGAGCAGCTCTGTTTAAGCAGAGGCCGAGTCCGGGACTTGTAAGAGGAGGCCGACTGGTTCTGAGGTCTGCCGGGTGTGCGCCTCCGATCTTTCACAGGTCAAGCACTGGGGTGAGGCCTGGGATGCGCGAACTAGAGGCGAGAACACTAAATAACGCTATGGAGGTAGGGAAGGATGGAGGTTGGATGACGTAAGAACTTAGACGATAATGCCTCCAAACTAGTTTGGGTGAAAGAACTCGGTGGGTGTGCAAGCAATGTTAAAGGTCAGGATGTCATTTCTGGAGAATAGCCCGGATACCACTACTTTGCCAACGCGGTTCCTAGCCCTGCCTTGCGCCTCTGCACTGTGAAAAGGGTGCGGGATCAGGGCACCTGTGGAGATTTTATTTGAAGTTATTCCTTGGTGCTTTTAAGCTAGTAGCAAAGCCTTCTTTCCAATGACCGCCTACAAAGTTCGCTTTAGGAATAGGATTCTGCCATCCATTTCAGCTACAAAACAGGAAGAGTCAAGCCAGGGGCCATTTATCTGGCCATCAGATGCCAGCTGAGTTTTGCTGTCTGAGTGATGGCTTCCCACGTGGGATTTCCTGCAGCGACATTGGAAAGTCCTGGGTCTGGGCATATGACAACAGTAACCCTGGAGATCCAGAAATGAGCCAGGGGTTTTCACCAGGACTCAGCAAGGAATCTCAAGCTAGGCCTTCCAAAACGGTTTACTCTGCAATGTCTAGATTTCACATTTTTATACAATTTGTTGCCAAAAAAAAAGACCTATTAGTAAGCAGAAAGGATTGTATTTAAAAGTTTCAATAGCACTTATTTGCTCTGCCGTTTTAAGAGTGTTACAAGAATTTAACTAATTTCATTTCATCATAACACTGTAAGGTACAAGATTGTTAATATGTCTGCCTTACAGATTGTGAAACTGAGGTACAGCGAGCTCAAGAAACTTGCCAAAATTCATACATCCCACCTGTTGGTTCATTATACCAAACTTCGTGCCTACCAGACTAAAGCAAGGTGATCCCTAGAAATACACACCAGGCATGCAAAAGTATATATCTCCAAGTTTAGCATTCTTTTACATTGGACAGTCCTAAAAACATCCTAATTTTGTAGGAGCCTCTCATCTTACTCTGAGGGTAAGACTGTATAATGACAGACATTTATTTCTCCATGGGGTAATGGAAGCAACCACTCTCCAGTGGACCTGTACAGTGCCAGCCTAACACTGTAGGAATAATTCTTACTTAATATCTTCAAGATTTCTGGAAGTAGTATTTTATACATGATGCTTTCTTTCCTCATGGACTCATGAAAAGCTATAAAAATGATGTTCTATGGAAAAGCAAATTTGGCAGATTTCTTTATGAGGTGCTTGCTATCATTAGAATAACCTGGGGTTGGCCTTTTCTGCCCCAACAGTAAGTTAATGAGAGAAGCAGCTGGTGGAATTGGATTCAGTTCTCAAAGGGGACTTTGACTGAAGAACAATCCCTAAAGGACAGAAGTGGGAGATTTAGAAAGAGTAATGCTCCACAGACTATGTGGATCCCAATGGCTGCTGCTAATCATTCACTTCAGCTTATCTTGCAACAGTGTTCAGTTATGACTATTCAAAGCACTCACTTAACCAAGCAGAATGATGTCTCACAGGTTAATTTATAACTTTGCTCTTTTTGTAATTTCTTATTATAAACGTTTTATATTCTTCCTGACCAAAGTTATTTCCCAGGTTCTGATTCCCCAAAAGCAGTGTGATTCAAATGAACAGGGCATACTGAGCCAACCAAGGTCTGCAAAAGACATTTATCCACTGTGTGCCGGCTGTAGGAAGTGAGTTTGCTAGCAACAGGTGTATCTGATGACAAAGTTGTGGTCACTGTATTCCTTATGTTTTCCAGGCATTTTAAACCCGATTCTTAAACCCCATCTACATTTTTTGGCTTTGTGATATCTATGTTGCTGAGCCTCTTCAGAAACTCAATTGATCCTTACAAAGTATTGTTGTTATTTCTGCTTACAACATTCTAAGATCTGTTGTTGCCTGAGTAGGAAATATATAGTGGTGATTTTACCTCAACTGTACTGTAGTTGAATTATTCTTTTAAAGGTACACTTTTATTTAAGCTTTGGTGATTTGGGATGTATCAAAAACAATAAACAAAACAGACTAAGAATAGTCAAAGATTTATCAAGTGCTTTTAAGTGCCAAGTGATGCTCTTAGAATTCAACATATTAACTAACCTCTTTAACCTCAATAAAGAGAAATAAGGAAATATAATAATAATCCCATGACTCAGGTACTGTCATTGTCCCTATTTCAAATGGAGAAACTGACAATAGATAACTTTCTCTAAAGATGAAAAGCTCTTGAATTTTCTTCTGTTACTTTATACTGTAAAAATGAATGTTGTATATGTTGTATAGTGTAGTCCAAATTTTATGTTCATATTCCAAGTTCTCAGTAAACCCATAATACTGACTACAAAAGAGAAAAACCTTTTAACAAGTTACATTTTCAAATATATCTTTGCAGTCTTACTATGTCAACCATAAATGTATACAAGTATCTACAAGCATAGGCTTCCATCATATTCACACATATACACAGATTTACAAACATTAACAAGTGTTTTTTTTTTTTTTGGTAGTTTTGTCATTCTAGGATGTCCAGGTTTGACCTCATAAGTGGCTGACCCATTGCTGCAAGTATGAGGCTAGGAGGTGCCAATCAAATGCTTTGAGCATATACTCTCTCAGTTAGCAGGCCATAAAACGTCTTTGGACTGTTTTCAGTATCTCAAAGAATCTAGTAAGAAATTCTACAGTTTGGGGCACCGACTGCTTAAAAATTCATAGAAGCATCAACTTTTTTTTTTTACTTTTTTAATGAAATCTTACATATGTCTTTAATTAAATAATAGTGAGAAAACAATTATATGTAATGAAAGCAGTCTGGAAAACAGAACCCTTCAAAATACAGACTCTACAAGCAATAACAATTTTAATTAAAATAATGATATCTCTTTCACATGAAATTCACAAATATCTTTCTATTAAATCTCAGGCCGATGGAGAATCATGATTTTTAGTAGTAAAGCCAGACCTCATGAGAACAGTGAGACTGAAGAAAGTTTAATAAAACACCAAATTGATTATTTTTACAGTAACATGAAAGGACACTGAACTCTGAACCTTAATGAAATGAGTTTGCTCGTGATCTGGCGTCTCCGTGAGCAAGCCCACTGCCTCTGGCATTGTCTGTGGCCTTCAGTCAAGCAGTTTGGCTTCTTGTGTTCTCTGCTTCTTCTTGAGCCATATAGCCCCAGAAGCACCAGAGTGAGGTTCCTCACAGTGACCTTAAAGGATTGACAGTAGTCCCTTTGCTCAGCGGATGCCTGAAACCGCAGATAGCGCCAGACAGGCATTCCTCTCCTCACACATACCTTTGATAAAGTCTAATTTATAAATGTATAACTTGGGGCCTGGAGAGATGGCTTAGTGGTTAAGAGCAATGACTGCTCTTGCGGAGCAGCCCTCACACGGCAGCTAACAACCTTCTGTTAACTCCAGTTCCAGGGGAGCTGACACCCTCTTCTAACCTCTGCCAGCACTGCACACATATGGAGCACTTACGTGCAGGCAAAATATTCATACACATAAAATTTTAAAAATAAACACATAAAAAGTTTAAAGAGCAATAACTTGTAATAAGAACAATTACAACAATATGCTATTAGAAAAAAGATTTTTTCATTCTACCCAAAACAGCATGCATTTAAAACTTACAAATGACTTATTTCTCAGATTTTCCATTTAGTAGTTACACAATTGATTGCTGGTATCTTAAGCCACAGAAAGTGAAACCACAGGTGAGGGACTGGTATAGCCCTTCTGTAGATAAGGACACTGGGGAGTGAGAGATTTAAAGAACTTGCTCAAAGCTATACAACTCAGGGGAGTGGAAGCCAGGACTTGAGCCCAGACAGGCTGACAGTGAAATCTTCAGTTTTTGATCCCATTCGTCAGCAAGATTCCTCCAGCTCTGATTCAAGTTAATCATCATTTATGTTTCTTGTTTGCCAGCTTGCATGCCCACTCTCCAGTCAAACAATTGCACTGGTCACAGGACTCCTTTATAAGTGATGCATAATTGTGCTATTTCATTACTGCTGGATAACAAACCACTCCACAGTTTAGTGACTTAATGGCACCACAATGTTCTTTGCTCATCAGTTTGTATGTCAGTGTCTTGCTCTAGGCTCAGCTAGATGGCTTTCTGTTTATCACCCCTTAAATTGTTCATGTGCATACATCCTCTATTGGTTCAATGTGGGTAAGGAAGTCCAGTGACCTCGCTCAAAAGTCTGATGGCTGGTACTGGTTGTCACCTAGGTGATCTCTCTATATAACAGCTCATCCTCAAGAAGAGAGGCTTACACATCTCCATGTGGTAGGCTCAGAGCATTAAGTAAATGAAAGCAGGAGGTGGGAGGCCCATTAACAAACTTCACATTGCCACTTTAGTCCCAAACAAATCAGAGGGTCCGCTTTGATTCTTAGGGACTGCAAACAGAGTCTGTCTCTTGTGGGGAGGAACCACAAAGTTATATTATGAAGAAACATGTGAATCCCAAGGAATCCTTGGGACATTTTTGCAAAATACCTACAATACTGATCTTCTGCCTCATGTGATTTGTAAATGGCTGCCTTGTTTATGTTGCCTTTGGCTATGTAGCAACTTTCTTCTTAAATATACTCAACTCTGAATCTTTTCCTTAAAGACTTTTTGTTAAAGATTATAAAAATATTCTTCTATCTACTTTGAAGTTACTTGTGGGGTTTAAATATATATAACTTTGTGTTTTGTCAAGTGAATAGCCAGCCGCCCTTTCATACCTGTGAAATACTCCACTTTAATCATGTACTAAAGTTTTCACATATATATATGTATATATAAATCTGTTTCTTCATACATTTATTCATGTAAAAACACCACTATTTTGTGATTTTCATGGTATGTTTTAATAGGGGAGATGTTCTTTAAAAAATGATTCTTGGCCACTGAAATGGCTCCGTAGGTAAAGAAATCCATCACCAAGTCTGACAACCTCTGGTGCTCTAAGTTCTCAATAATACACACAGTGGAAGAAAAGAACCGACTCTTGTAAGTTGCCCTCTAACCTCCACCAGCACACTGTGGCTTGTATACACACACACACACACACACACACACACACAGAGAGAGAGAGAGAGAAAGAGAGAGAGAAAGAATAAATAGTAAGAACAATTCGTATAAATTCTTAGATATTGCTAAGAAATTCTTATGTATTTCTCAGTGTTTTAGTAGACTTTAGAGTTATTTTGCCTAAAATTACAAAAGTTTTAATAAGAAATCTTTTAAGGGGGCTGGCGAGATTACTCAATGTTTAAGAATACTGGTTGCTTTTGCAGAGGACCCAGGTTTGGTTCCCAGCACCCACATGGCTTCTAATAACTCTAGTTCCAAGGGAATCCATCGATCTCTTTTGACCCCTTTGGACACTGCATGACACAGGTGCACTTACACACATGCAGTCAATACATTCATGCATGTAAAATGATAACTAAAATATTAAATATATAAATAAATTGTTATTATTTAAAATGGTTTTGGCTAAGTTCAAAGAAATAGTTTTTACCATTTTTAATTCTCCCATTCAGGACAAAATACAAGTATTTGTTTCTAAATAAAACTTCATGGTTTGGGGGGCTAGAGAGATGACTCAGTGGTTACGAGCACTGGCTGCTCTTGCAGATAACCTGGGTTTAATTCCCAGTACCTACATGATGGCTAATAATCATCTGCAACTCCAATTCCACGGGAATCTGATGCCCCCTTCTGACCCCCTAGGGCATTGCACAACACAGGTGCACTTACACACATGCAGGCAATACTCATACTCATAAAATAAATAATAAATTTTTAAAACTTTATGGTTTTGTTAACTTTGGCTTAGTCTATTTTATAGGTTGTTTTCTAGGTCTGATTGTTATTGTGAATAAGATTTTACGTTTTGCTCTGTTCCTCAATTTTGTCTTGTGACTAGGAAAGCTGCTTATACAGCGCAGGTGTGTGCAGGTGTTTGTTCTCACTGTGCTCGTGGGAGCTAGCCTTCTCCACTCCTGTAGTGTTTGTTATCTTTGCACTCACAGCAAAAATTCTTTTTTTTTTCATTCTTTTCCTAGCACTTTAAATAACAAAAATTGAATGTTCATTAGAAAAATATCAGAATACTCTTAAAATCCTCTTAAGCTTGCTTTCTTCTCGGTTGGGATTCTCTGATTAATATTACAGTATTTACATTGTCAATGTCCTGTTCAAATCATACAATGTTTCTTTAGTATATCATAATAATTTATGCTGAGAAAATCAAGAGTTTTAAAATGAGTTTTAGTTTTATCAGTATAAAGCTTACGTGTAGTATAAGCTTTTACAACTATTTCATTATTTTCATATTCTTTGTGGTATACAAAGTCTTACACATAAGACCTATAGGATCAGTATTTCTGTTATGTTTTATAAACCCTCCATATCCTGATTCATCTGCCGATTCCTGAAGTCAGAATCACTACATTCCTACCCTGCCGCTGTGACTTTTTCTGTTAACTTTTTATTTATATTTCTAGAGGCCATAGTGTTAACACATTAAATGTCTCCAGGAGACTATTTCTATCAATGTGAATTTATCTCCTTTATCGCCATGTGTATTAAAAGTTTTGTTGTTTTGTGTTTCTGTTGTTATTCCTGCTTTTCTGTTTTCTTCTGGCGTTTGTTTGGGTATAGTTCTGGAGTCTTTAGTTTCTACACTTCCTCTGCTTTTAAAATTTTAAGTATCTAGTACCCATAACCTGGGCCTCGATTGTCTTTATTATGAAATAAATCAACAAAGTAACCATTTGAATTCCATGGTTACTGGTAAATTCAGATATACGGTTTCCTGTTTGTTCTCAAACTTCCTAGTTTTCTTTGCATGTCCCTCATCCCTCTCCCACCCCAAGCCTGTGTGACTTTAGCAAGAGAGTTAACTTCTCTATCTAATAGTTATTTCCTAGTGTTATTGTAAGAATTCAAGGATTAATGCATGCAGAGAGTTTTATCAGAGACTGACTCTTAGCACTTAGCATTCAAATATATTATTTTATTTGTTTTCCCTCAAATTATGGAACCTAAGAGTCCTATACTTACTACTTAAAATCTTTAAACTATTTTTTTAATATTTTATTTGTTATTTTATGTGTATGAGGATATTGCTTGCATTTAGGTGCAATGCCCAAAGAAATCAGAAGAGGGAACTGGATTCCCTGGAACTGGAGTTACAAACAGTTGTTTGCTGCCATGTGGGTGTTAGGAATCAAACCCAAGTCCTTTGCAAGAATAGTCAGTGCTCTTCTGAGTCATCTCTCCAGCCCCAATTTTAAAATATTTTATTTATTATTTTTATTTTATGTGTATGAGTTTTTTGTCTATATGTATGTAAGTGTATCTGTGTCATGCAGTGCCAGAGGAGGTCAGAAGAGAGCATCAGATCCTCCAAAACTTGAGTTATGGATGGTTTTTAAGCTGTTATGTGGGTGCTGGGAACCAAACTCAGATCCTCTGCAAGAGTAGCCAGTGCTCTTAACTACTGAACCATTTCTTTGGCTCTACTTAAAAAATTTTTTAAATATATTTTACTGATACTTTTTATCAGTGCTGAAAATTAATCAGTATATATAAGCTAAATATCTCAGATGACAAGGTCCTGACATGTTTTCTCTGTCTTGTCTATAAGTTGTTTCTAATTTTTTTAATTCTATTTTCTGAAATTTTAGTGTTAGAATTTTCCTTTTTCTCCTCTTTCCTTTTTATTACACTTATCAATTAACTGTTACCAATTTTATTCTGTTCTCAGTAATTATTTTGCTTTAGCCAAACATCTACATATTTCTTTATCTGCTTCTTTGAAGAGCTCATATTATGTTATGTTACTGAATACATTCTCAGAAATAGTTTTCAAAAAGTGTTTATGAATTGTAAAAATCTCTAAGAACTTATATTTTTAAGCATATTTTGTTGTTCCTTATTAAGTAATGCCAGTATGGCAGCTGGCTAGGTTTTACATTGTTTACCCTCAGAATTTTGATATTATTCAATTTTATTAGACCACCGCATGTTTTACAGGAAAATTTAATATAATTTCTTATAGGTGATTGTTAAAACATACTAGGCAAGTGGTCTAGCACTGTAATAAACCTTTAGCCCCCTGATTTTAAAAAAAGACTCGAAGCTTTAAAGATTTTTCTTCCCTTATAACGTGCAGAAATTTCAGCAGGTTGTACTTAAATTCTGGGCTTAGCTGTTAGTCCTGTGCAGCAGATGGTATGTTCTTTTTATCTGAAGCTCTAAGCTTGTGCTCAGCTTAGGAAATTTCTTTAGTCATTTCTTTTGTTTCCAGTATCCTTGTCCTGTCCTTCTGAACCCTTCTAAGAGTATGAAACTAACAGTTGAAGCTAATTTCAACATCTGTCTTCCATGTCTCTTAATCTTTCCTCCCATACTTGTACCTCTGTGTTTTAAAGCATGCTTTATGGCTTACCTGACCCTTCCTCAGTGCTTTGTCTAGACCTAACTGAGTTGTCACAATGGAAATATCACATCTAGGCACCCTGAAACCAGGACTAACAAAATAGTGCTTTTACTCTCAGTCCTTAGGCTTTCTCCCTGATCTTGATCGTCCTGTCTGGTCTTATCAGATCACAGCCTCTCTTCTCCTTTCCTTTCCTTTCATCTCCCCTAGTTTCCTCTCCTCTCTTCTTTTCCCTTTAACTTTTTTTCTTTACCATTCTTTCCCTTCTCCCCTCTTTTTTACTCTAAATTCAAAGTCTTTAAAACAATGTATGATTTACATGCAATAAAATAGATGAATCCTAAGAGCCAGCTCGATTTTTGGATAGTTATATGTGCCTGCATAGCTGCCATCAAAGTTAAGATACAGACCACCCCTACCCCCATCACTAGATGGCTTTCAGAAATTCCTCCCAAAGGCACCCTACACCTAATGCCCATCACTATAGATTAGTTTTGCCTGTTCCAGTACTCACATGCATAGGATTGTACTGTGTGTCTGGCTTCTTTTACTCAACATACTGTATCTAAGATTCTTTAAAAGTTGTATGTATCAGTATATTTCTTTACTGCTGAGTGATATCCCATTTATGATCATCCCATAATTTTGATTATCCATTCCCCATCAATAGATGTTTAGATACTTTCCAACTCATTATATATTGTGAACATCATGTTAATATCCTCATACAAGTCTTTCTGAGAACAAATATTTTCATTTCTTGTGAGTAAATATCTAGTAATGAAACTGTGCTTGATAATTTTAAATTTTTCTCAAGGGACTAACTTTTCTGAAGATATTCTACTTCCAGCCCTGAAATATCCCTCTTTCAATTCTTTGTCACTCGTCTCTTATCTACAAGAATCCTCTTCCTCCTCTTTAAGTGGACCTTCTTCAGCCTCCCACGTGATTTTTCCATTTCCTGTGCCGTTTCAGTAGAATTCAAAAAAGAAAACATAAATGCTTAATAGGTCACCTTGAACTTAAACACTATAATTTTATTTATTTTCATACACAAAATTTCTACTTAATCATGTTCTCCCAGACATGATCTAGAAGGTACTGATCTTTGAGACTGAAGAAGGTCTTGAGGATTATTCATTCATTAGAGAAGAATCTGTCTGGGGTTTCAAACCTTCAAATGAACCCCCAAAATACCTTCTGTATGACATTCAAGTCATTATTCTTTATTGAGTTTTTGTGCATTTCATACAAAACATCTTAATCATCTAAACCCCTCCCCCATCTGGAAACTCCCACAGTGTGCCCACCAGATTCATGCATCCTATATGCTAAGGCCTATCGAGTCAAGTTAGTGTATCCAGATGTCCCTCAATGCAAGTTCATCCCCTGGGGTCAAGTCAGCCTAGAGTCTCTCCCTTGAAGATCAGCTCTCCCTCATCCAGCAAGAATCAGCTATCAATAGATCTTTGGCTGAGATTGGGGCCTGCTGCCCATTTCCCCAATTCTGTGCTGAGATTTTGTCTGCTTGAGTTTGCAAGAGTCTTGTGTATGCTGATACCATTGTTACGGGTTCATCTGAGCAAGTTCCCAGAAGCCTGTAAGACTCTGTTTCCTATTACAGAGTTCCACGACTGATCACACACAGAGAGTGTCTGTGAGATGCTCAACTCTTAAGTGACACATCTGCAATGGAGCCTGTACACATAAGGCTCACTGAACATAGTGGGACAAGGTGTAGAGAGAATACTAATGTGTCTGTCAACTCTCATCAGTGAAGCTCCCTGATGCAACTGAGGGCAATGAGTACAACAGGTCTCAAATAGCCACAGCATAGAGAATAAGAGTCTGCAGAGTGTGAGTCCCTGGACAGAACTTCCATATTAAACTTCACCCACCCAGGACTCAGAGACCTTGCAGAAGTGGGAGCAGAAACATTGTAAGAGCCAATGGAGGAGGTGCATGATTCTTCTAATCCTTAGTATCAGATCATTCTTGCTTTGATATGCCTTTAGATCCCTTAGGCTGTAACTTAATTTCATGTTCACTTTTTATCTCCCTAGTGCTCACAAGCAAGTGGCTGCTGTCTTTCCAAGAAATACGTAGACTTGAAGATTACTATGTAAGATTCCTCTGAATGTTCCAGTTTCAGTTTTAGCTTATTTTCATTGGGTTAGTTTTGTAGCATTTTAGTGCTTTCTTTGGTTCTACGTTTTTCCTTTCAAATTCTAAGTACATTTTTCTTTGGTAAGCCTAGACTCAGCATTGTATAATTTGAATAGAATAGATGGTGATGAAGGCCCTTTATTTTGAGATAGTAAAACTTATTCCTATATCCCTTCTTTTTCCCCCAAAGACAGATGATTATTTAGAGACTAGGACTGTAACATTTGTTTAATGCATGTATTGTATGTTGTGAGTTCAAATGAATGACAAAGGATTTTGTTGTTGAAAACAAATCAAGATCTCATTTTGCATTTGCATCCTTTTAAACGTTATATAAGAAGTTCATGAGAAGCTGTGGACATAAAATACATAAAACTTACTGTCTTCGGTGCATATCAGTCAAGAAGCAGGATCAAGGACTGTCCTTGTCAATCCAACATGCTAATGACCAGCATCCCTATTAGTACTGAGCTCTTGGCCTAGCATCCCTCTTGGTACTGAGCACTTCTGCCCACTGTGGTTACTGGCTTAATGATATATATGCTCTTATGCTCTTTTCCCTGGCTTCCTTTTCCTTCCCTTCCAAAAATTCCTGGATCTTGTCTTAGAGATGTCTCAAGTCTGCTCTTGAGAGAACCGGAACTAAATGGTGCACTATACACCCCACTGCCCGTCATTGTGGTGTCTACTTGTCGAGGTAGCAGCAGAAAAGAAAGTCTCTGCAGAGGTGCAGAACAGAGTCTGTGAGACACCTGTTGCTTGTTGACAAAATCTCTTAGCATCAGAAAAAGACTGTGCTGTGGGCAGCAAAGGAATCCAATATGCCTTCCTACAGGTAGGAAAATCAAACACAGGGAAAGTCAGGATTAGGATTAAATAAAGACGACAAATTCCTGGGGATTTAGATATATGGCTGATCCATTTTCCCATGAGAAATGAATTCCTGTGGCCATTTACTATTTTAAATGGGAAGACAAATGGCAATGGGAAATCCTCAGAGTTCTATGCCTTATCATCTGATGTCTGAGAAAGCAGGGCAAATGATAAATAACGTCAACTCCCCAGGCACAGACTAGCAGGTGTCAGTGTAAAGTTGTTTCTGTAAACTTAGTAGAAGTAAAAACACTAGGTTAACTACTCCTTCTTCCTGTTGGCATTGACCTTTGCCCATCTTAGTAAAGCAAATCATCTTACATAGGGTGTTCTGTGACTGATATGCCTCTGAGAGAGAGTAGCATTCCTCCTTCTCCCTGCAAGAGATACTGAAGCAGAGCCCATGGAATGGGAACTATCTCTTCAAGTTTGGGTTCCTGAACTCCTGGGCTTACAATTTGGGGCAACCCAATCCTCACATATTCAACAGCAGTGACCTGGAAAAAAAGAAGATGGGCTTGGAAGGCAATCGGCCAGGCCATTTCCTGCTGGGCATTACCTATCTATTTTCAAAAATAACAAGATAGAGCTAAAATGTCCATGAAGGATGCAGGAAGCTGGAAATGATGTCCTACCCACTCCAAACATTGACTTACTATTACAGCATCCAGATAAAATGTTCATGTCAGTGAGAAAGTCAAGCATACACACATACACACATGACTATTTCATGCTTTCACTCAAAGCTAACTTTTGGAGATGGTAATGAAAAGAAAAGAAGAAACTGGCCTTTATTTCATTGTTTTCTAAAACACAGCATTTTTAAGGTGTACTTGATATAGGCAATAAATTTCCAGAAGTTTCTTTATGCCCCCTTGTGGTCTCTGCTGTTTCCAGGTACTCAGTGACCTGCCTTCTGTCACTGTAGGTTCATTTTGCATTTCTTAGGCTTTTTTGTAAGTCAATCCACAAATCATGCATGGTACAACATGATATGACTTCTTTACTCACATAATGAATTTAAGAATTATCCTTGTTTTGTTCATAGGGAAATTGTTTCTTTTTATGGGAAATCAGTATTCCATTGAATGGCTCCATACACAGTATGCTGATCCACTGGACCACTGAAAAGCATTTAAGTTGTTTCCTATTTGAGAACTATTAAAACGGAGATGCTGTGAGCATTTGTGTGAACATATGCTTTCATTTCTGTTGGGTATATATTTAGGAGCAAAATGGCTGTGTCATATGGCAGTTGCATGTTTAACTTACTGAGAAATTATGTTAATATTTTAATGTACTTACATAATGTGCTTAGTATATACAATAACCCCATGACACCCTTGAAAAACAACAGAATTTGGAGGTTGAATTCCAGGGCGATATTTTTCTCAATTAAAATATCACTATTTGACCTCCGGTGTGTTATGAAAAACTGAAGGAAGGAAAGGAGTCCTCTATCCTTAGAAAGAATATTCCTTTCCTTTCAAAATAACCAAAGTACAAAATCCCTTACAGTTCAGGTTCAGTTCTCTAGGTTAGGAGGCTAACATCCCATCAACCAAAGCAACTCACAAGGCCCTGCAGGATGGCCCCATCCTTACTTATTCCTGTTCTGATTCTCCTTTAAGAGTGTGCCCTGGGGGTCTAGACACATGGCTCTGCAGTTAAGAGCACTGATTGCTTTTGAAGAAGACCCAGTTTGATTCCCAGCATCCACATGGCAACTAACAACTGCCCATAACTCCAGTTCCAGGGGATCCAATGCCCTCTTCTGACCTCCGTGGGCATTGCTTGCATGTGGAGCACTTGCCACTTGCCTACTAAAGCAAAACATTCATACACATAGAATAAATGTCTGTTTTAAAAGACTGTGGTCTGGGAAAAAGTCTTTACCTCTGTGTCCCAATCAGTAAAATGGGGCAATAGTATCTTAATCACTGGAAAGTTATAATGTTGCAAGGACTCTCATAGCATATAGTAAGCATTTAATATGTAGATGTTAGTACTATAGAATTGTGTCACCTTGGACAAGTCACATCAAGTCTCTGGATTTCATCTCCTTATCTAATAGGAGACCTCCTAGGGAAAGATTTCTATTAATCTGTGAGCTTAATTTTCAAAACTGATGATGAGGGGGAGATGGTGGTGATGATGGTAATGTTTAGAATGATGATCGGAAAGCTAACATTGAGCCTTTACACTGTGGCAGACACTGCTGTTAGTACTTTACCCGTGTTCGCTGCTTTAATCCTTCTAATTTCCCAATGAGTATTGTCCCTGTTTTGAAGTTGAAGAAGCTGAGGCTGGGCAGTATTATAATACCAAGATTTACCATTAGATTCTTCTGAGCACCTCATGTGAAAAGAAACTCTTTACAGAACTGATGTGGTTCAGCCTGGTCAATGCAGCTCTCTTCTCCTGAAAAGAATCACCATCTGCCTCATGCCAACCCTGGTGCCTCTAAAAGAGAAGATCCTGGCTTCTCTCACACAGAAGGAGGAAAGGAAGGATCAAGGAGAGTTCCCTGTCTACCATCAGCAACGTCTAAGGAGGCAAGGGATATAATTTCCAGTGAGCCCAGCCATCTATTAAGGCTGTGTAGTAAAGCTTCTCAGCATGGCTTTGGGGCCAGAGTCAGATAGAAGAGAAGTGTGAGGCCCAAAGAACCCTTTCCCTGAGAAATTAGAGCTGGAATAGTCTGGAATAGCGCTAGGGTAGAATGTGTCTTCTCATAGGTTACTCTGTCAGCACAGGATTCCACCCCAGTGAGTGCAGTTTCTGAGTCGAGACACACATGTCCACCTCTTTCCACACTCCTTCAGAATAGTTGCCCTTTCAGTCCTTAAGAATAGTGTGCTACATGGTAGGCGTGGAACTGTGCCCACAAATATGTTATTCATCATTCACAGGGCTTTAGCAGTTTAAGTCTGCAACGGCTTTGCCTGATGAAGGGCACCCTTTCTACCTTCCTTCCCCAGATATAACGGGAGAAAGAGGACTATGGATAGGCGACTCTCGAGCTCTGTGAGCTTATATTCCATTTTTCAATTGCAGCTACTGCCCAGAAGTATCTCTTCTTTTGACTAATCAGATTTTCGTTTTCTTTGGTATGTCACAAGTTCACCATCTCATGGTCTTTTGAGGAGTAAGTGATGAGGATTTTAAAATGTTTCCTCTACCCAACAGTGTTGTTATGGCATTCTTGGTAATATGTAATCAGCTTGTGGACCACTATGATTCCAGAGCTTTTTCTGCTGTATTTTTCATGTCTCTTATTCCCCTGTGCCCCCAAAGAAATCTCTCTTTATTTTATTTTGTTTGCAATGGTCTGGATCTCTCATTTATTGAGCACAACCTCTTGAATTCCACACATTAGGTGTGTTCTTTCTCTGCACCTCAGCTGTTCAGTTGGAACCAATCCCATTCAAGCTGCATAAACAATTTAATCATTTGGTGATGGTCACAGAATTGAGCACTGACTGAGTAGATAGTTCAAATACAATGAAAAAAATTACTTATTTCACAGTGCTAGAGATTGAACCTAAGGCCTTGCATATACTAGGCAAGCACTCTACCACTGAACTACATCCCCAGATCACCTCCCAAAAGAAACAACTTCTAAAGGAATGTATGACCACTGAAAATGTCAAACCACTGCATTATCCCACTGGAACGGCAAATGAAAAAAAAAAAAAAAAAAACTTGTAGGTACCAAGTGTTGGTAAGACTGTTGAGCAATCCAGTGGTCTAATGGGGTGGAGCCTGATCTAAACACTGTGGGAAACTGTTTTTCCAAAGTCACTACTAAAAATGAAATCAACACCACTGACCCAGCAATTCCACCCAGCAATTGCACCCAGCAGTCAGTGCAATTAAAGACTTGGAAAACAAATAGTCATAGAAGCGTTATTAAATTCATCCCAACCCAGAGTCAGCCCACATGCCCAGGCATAGGAGGATGGAGAAGGCAGTAAGAACAGATGCTTGGAATAAACAAATAAGAGCTACACATGAGGTGAGCTTCCTCAGTGGAATGTGTATAAAAGAAGCCAAGCACAAAGTATGAGCTACATAATCCTGTCTAAAAAGCCAAACCAGAGAGAGTTAGTATATGCTGTTAGAAGGACAGACATGGGTTACCCTTGTCAAGGAAGTACCTTGGAAGGCTACAAGGGGAACAGCCTACGTGCTGGCTGCATGTTCTCTCTTGAGCTGAGCGCAGTTACACAGTAGCCTCAGTTTGTGGATTTCCCTGAGCTGTATGTGTACAAAGACCATGGGACTATCACTCTCAATAACACAGCAAAGCAGCAGCAAGCAAGGAGAAGAGTGCCCCAGTCTCAACACTCCCTGATTCGTGCCGCCCTGCTAGCTGGGATCCGGGTCTTAATGAATGTAGACTGGTTGGGGTGTTATGGGGATGCTCCTCAGCCTGCAAGGCTCGGTGCTATTGTTAGGACATCAAAGACCAACTGCTGGCCATGATACAGTGCTTATGAAAAGAGTGACCAGCAGATTTACTGCTTGATTTCATTCCCTTTAAATGGAGCTGGCCCCGTGGTCCTCTTTCAAAGCTCAATTGCGGACATATATCTTCTTTATAGGACATCGTGTACAATAAAGAGAAGCAGTAACTTCAGATAATAAAAAAGAATACCTTTGAGAATGCTGTGAAATGGACATTCCATTTATAAATATCACTGTGGTTACATACTCCCAAACTTCCAGAACTATAGCCATTGGCCCAGTAGCCTTCTCCTTGATATGGTGGCTCTTTTGGACTAATTGACTTATTGTATTTATGCTCCAGTCTTTTTCCTACGCTTTGCAAGGTCTTGGGAAAGTCATTAATAAGAGGCTTATCTACTTCAGCCCAGAGGGACACCATACTGAAATCAGACAAAAATGGAAAATTCATATGCCATTACTCGTTAGCTTATTTGGAGCTGCCCTTAAGTACAGCGAGCATTTACTAAGGGTTGAAACCAAACTAAACTCTTGTATCCATTGGATGCTGTCTCCTGTTAGCCATGTAGACATCACTTCACATAATCCTGGTGTGAAAAACTCTTAAAGAGTTGTTTCATTCCCACATACTAGAACTAGGTTAGAAAGGATTCTAGTTGTTTTATGCCTATGAGAAAATAACAATTGTTAGTGACTCTCTAACTATGTCACTAACAATGACTCTTTCTTATGAAGGAAAAAGTAAGATTACTTAGAAAGGATGTACTTGGTTTAACATGAAGTCTGAACCAGGTGGTAAGAAAAAAGACATCGATAATCAAAATCATCAGTCTACTCAAAATTGAATAATCTAGAATGGTCCTTTTAATAGATAACTATTATTACAGAAGTTTTCAGCCCACAGAGCATAAAGCATCCTCTGTAGTAGCCAAGCCTCTGAATGTTGTGGTACACTTGACCAGTGGAGGCTGGAGGATCAGTAGTTCAAGATCAGTCACAGCTACATAATGAGTTTGAGGACAGCCTGGGCTACCAAGAGAGCCTGCCTCAAAAGGGGTAGGGGGAGCTGGAAAGATGACTCAGAGGATAAGAGCACTGATTGCTCTTGCAGAGGACTCAGTTTCAATTCCCAGCACCCACATGGCGGCTAACAACCGTCTGTAACTCCAGTTCCAGGGGATTGATTCAACGCCTTCTTCTGACCTCTGGGGGCATTGCACGACATGGGTTCACTTATATGCATGCAGACAATATGCTTATACACATAAAACAAAATTAAAATTAAAAAAGCATGACCAAGTCAGTCATTCACTTCCGAATCCATCACTCCAGAAGGTTTCTGCTCCACACTTGGCTAGAAATGGGCTCCTGAGCAGAGTTTTGACATTCTTCTCCTATTTTTGGTCCATTTAAGAAAATACACAGAGCTGCCTGGTGGAGCATGCCTTTATAATCCCAGCACTCAGAAGACAGAGGCAGGTGGATCACTTGAGATCAAGCCCAGCCTGTCTACCTAGTGAGTTCATAGCTAGCTGTGGCTGCAGGGAGACCCTGTGAGGGGGAAAAAAAAAAACAAGAAAAAGAAAAGGAAGTGTACAGACCACAAGAGTTATTGACAGTCGCCTGCTGAGATTCTGATGGAGGCAGAGCACTCAGTTCAGAAGACAGCTATGAAATAAATATGTGGCCCAAGCTTGGACAGCAGGGACATCTCAAGGAGACACACACTGAGCAGGACGTAGGTGGGAAGAATGAGCTGGGCTCTCCGTGAAGTGCTTGCGGAGGGCAGTGTTTCTCTTCTCCACTTCCCCACAATCTCACTGTCCTGAAACTCACAGTGGCTTTTTTCCCCACTTATTCTCTTAAATCAAGCCCTCTGCTAAAGTCTGGAATAATCCAAAAAGGTACATCAATTTTGTCAGCCCTACACTTGTACATAAATGGTGAGACAGGAGAAGAGAGGGAAGTGGGCTGAAGCAAACCCCACTAACGTGATTACAGAATGATACAGTCCTCGATAAGAAAAGAATTGTGTGCCGTGGAGCTAAGGAGAGCAGGAGTCCCACCTTCCTCATAGGAACAGAAGAGAAAACAAAGAGGACGGGGTCACAGCTTGAAAGAGCTACCCTTTAATTATGAGGCTGCATCCTTTCTCTGGGCCTCTGAATGGTGTCTCCAAGATTGCTCAAACCATTAACTCAATTTACTTTATTCTGAGGGCTCCTGGATGTGTCTGTTGTTCCTTTGGGTTGGTGTTTTTTTTCATGCCACTTAAAATGTGGTGTAAATAGAAATGCTGTGGCAACCTGCCAGCAAGATGGAGCCTGCCCAGATGGGAAGAGCTGTCTGTTGGCTGCACAGGCTCCCTTTAAAAGAACAACTCCGTACTCACTAAACCCCAAGTGTTCCGCCTGGAGTGACATCCGGAGGCCATCTGCAGGCTCCCTCAGGAGATCTGAGGCAAACTTTTGCTTGGTTACTTCATCTCATGGTGGATGCTTCGGGGGAGAGTTGCAGTGAGTGTGTCCCCCAAAAACCATGGTTCTTTGTTCTTAACCATCTACGTGAAATGCATTTCATATCACCATGACAGGTCTTCTTATACACCATGCTGCTCACTGGGTTGAACCAGAGTTTCATCCAAACCCCAACCTACTACCACAGCTGGAGGCACACTGATTAGAAGACAGAGTGCAGGTACTTACTGAATCCATGAATTTCATTGTCACCAAGAAATACCCAACTTTGCTTTTCACTGAGTCCAAGATGAGAGATGGTGAAAAGTAGAAGGTGGGGTCTAGTTGGAAGATGTAGGTCAATGGGGTGTGTCTTTGGAGGGTATGTCTTGCCTTGGTCCCTTCCTCTAGTTCATTTTCTCTATGTTGTGGCCACCATCTGTCCATCCACCTCTGAAATCACAAGTCAAAAGAAGCCTTTCTTCTTTTACATTGATCTCTCAAGCATTCTGTCACAGTGAAAATGACACTGACTAATACACCTGATGAGTCCAAAACCTGGAGAACTGAAGGAATTTGGCCAAGACCATAGCAATCATTTTGTATATAGCCAGCATCAAATTCTAGGTTGCCTTAATCCCCAAAAAACTGTCTTAAATTAGCCACATTTCTGAACACCTTAAGAATTCATGGTCTTACTTAGATGAAGAGACTCAGTGTAAACACACTTCTAAAGTTCTCTGATTCTGTGACGTTCCAGTTGCTGTTGAGGATTTATAGGCACTGAAAGATCACTAATTGAGCAGGAACTGTATCTCATTTGTTTCAGAGATAACTAGTTAGGTAAAGGAAAGAATGTTCATCTAAGTACAGAGCACAGTTGGCATCTCATAATTGTATTAATTCATCTGCGGTTACATATGAAGTTGCTATTATGAACAGGCAGCATGCTCTATTTCTCAATAGAGAAAATGTTTAGTTTCTGCAGAGGGAGAGTGAGAGCAAGTAATTCATAGTGAAAGTTATCATTATAGATTATGATGGATGCACAGTAGAACATCCATAGGAATAAAGACGGGGAGTAACAGTGAGGTGACTTCTAAAAGAGGGTAGCCAAGGAAGAGCTTTCCAGAAAAGTGAAACTGGAGTCCTGAGTGGAGGGATTAAAAAAAGGCCAGTTCTCAAAGAACTAGGGGAAAGTGACTAAGACAAATGCAGTCACAAGCACCAGAGCTTTGCCGGACAGATTAGCATGACTGAGAGATGGAAAACAGGCTGAAGAAAAGTTTGCAAGAAAAAAATAGACTTTGTAGACCCTGTTAAGTGATCTGACTGTTCTGAGATTGAGAAGGAGGGAGCCGCTGAAGAGCTTTTGAATGATGTCTCTGTCTAGCATGCAGAGAATGAAAAGGAAAAGAACAGACATGCTTAAAACAAAGTGTTACAGTAACCCAGGTAAGAGAGGATGTGATACAGACCAGGATGGAGGGGAGAGAATGGTGCAAAACACAGTTCTAGGACAGATACAGCAGCGCCCATGGACTACTGAATTCCAGAATTAAGAAGTCAGGTTGAAGATGGCTTCCAGTTGCAAGAGGGAGGATGGATTCATATTGAACTTGTAGAGTTTGAAATGTCAATGGAGGGCTAAGTGCAGATAAGGACCAGGGAGGTGGTCAAATGAACTGGGGATTGAAACCAAAGTGTCTTGGTCAAAGTGGTGCTGGAGCAACAAGAGTGGTGATGTCACAGGATCCATGGGAGGAGACTGTCTTAGGGAGAGAGGGCCATATCTAGTGCTACTGTGAGGACAAAGAAGACGAGAAATGCCAGGGCAAATAGACAATGTACAGAGCAGTTTCAGAGTCATTAAAGAAAGAGTGGCTAGTGTGTACTGGGTAAGGGAATAATGGGAAGTTAAGTGTAGATCGAATGTATGCACAAGCCTTGGGGAAGTTTTACTGTGAACGGGAATATGTGAATATGATGTCCTATGAGAGTGGTTTTGGTTCATTTCTGATCAGAAATACCAGGCCATTTTGGATGCTAACGAGAAAGACCCAGTAGAAAAAGAGTTAGAATGCAATGTCGAGTGAGGAGAGAGTAAATTCTTCATGAAAGCAAGAACTGGCTTTTAGTTTTATTTTTAGAACTGACCTTTGATAAAAGCAAGAAAGCTCATTCTGTGTAGCTGTTGAAAAGATGAAAAGGTGAGTACATTGTGGAGTTATAACCCTATGGTCGCTATTCTGCCAGTGAAACCGGAGGTAAGAACAAGGAACACAAGAAGGACATGTGGAGAGAAGATGTGGAGTAGTCACCCTTGACCCTGAAGGAGAGGAGATCATGAGGGGGAAGAGTGCCAAACACTCACTTGTTTGAGGTTTAAAGACACGGACGAAAAATAAAGCACATTCGCCAAGTCAGATGATTTGATTTGATTTTAGTTCATCTCTCGTCTGCTTGGCTTGTAACCTAGAAAAGTTGGATTATTAAGTTCAATGGAAACTTCTGTTTTTCCAGTCACGTAGATGCGGGTGGCAGAGAGTTGAGAAGAGGTGCTATAAATGTTTATTGTGAGGACTCATGTTGAAGAAATAGGGGAAGTTGGAAGCCAGAGAAGACTGAAAGGTGGAAAGTTGTTGGCACGGTTTCCCTGAAGGAGTAAGCTATTTCAAAGGAGGACAGACTTATTTCCCAGCTTTTTCTTTATGCTCTTGGTGGGTGGGCAACGGAGTGCTCGTCTGTTACCCCTGCCCTGTAAGAAATGATCATTCATTTGCGGGGCAGAAACAAATGCGAACAATGGACCTTGCTAGCCTCTCTGTATCAGCAACCTTCCACATCATTGGAGCCAAATACCTGGCAGAAACAACTTGAGGAATGAAAAGTTTATTTTGGCTTATGGTTTCAGAGGAAACGTGGAAAAGACAGAGTACGTGGTGCTCTGTCTGTGAGCAGCAGCACCTATCTATTGGTTGGTAGCAACAGCTCTGTCTACTAACAGCAGTGGCTCTTTCAGTGTCAATAGCTCCTCACATCTTTGTGAATTCAGAAGCAAAGAACTGGGCAGAACTAGAAGCAGATATATCCATCAAGTCCTTCCCCCAGTGGTCTGGTTCTTCTGGCTAGGCCTCAGGTCCCAAAGCTTCCATAACATCCCAAAACGCACCACCAACCTGGGACCAAGTATTCAAATACATCATCCTGTGAGGGACATTTCAAATTCAAACAGTAACATTCTCTTTCACTTATGACAGGAAAGATAAATACAGGCAGACAGAAAATTTACCTCCATCTTGAACAAAGCGCAGAGATCTATCTGTACTCTTAAAGGTAAAATTAAAAGCTTAAAGAATGGGAGGCTTGATTCAAAAAAGCTGATGTCTCATTAGTTTGCCTGTGGGCAGAAGAACTCTGGCCACTGTGGTGACCACAGTTCTCCACAGGTATCAAGCTGCAGAATGAACATTCTGCATGCCACCATCATCGCGGAAGATGTCTGAGAAAACCCAGGCTAAGCCAGTGAGAATAGACTGTGGTTACTTATTTGGACATTACATGTCCTAAAGTTATGTAGCAACACAGTTTTGCAATTGTTTTTTTGGACAGCAAGAAGACCACTGAAAAACACTTAATTATAAGCAGCCACATTGAGTTCAAAAACATGCTAAAGAGATTTAGCATGGAGGCTTATTCTAGTTCACAGACATGGTCTTAGATTTGCTGTTCAACGCCATAACTCCATAACATAAAAGAGGAAATAATATGGTTTGTTTTTTTTCCAAATCCCTCAGCCCAGCTTTTGTTAACCATTATTCAAGCATTTGGATGCTACTAATGCATCTGTAGGATGACCTGTTTTATAGAAAGATGACATTTCCCCTTTCCTAGCCCTGGAGACACAAGTTACTGATAAAAGTCACGCATGAGGAAGATGTGTAAAAGGAAATGTGTGTTTCTAAGTGTCAAATTCAGAAGAATCAGACCTACTTTGGCATCAATTTTCCTTCCACTTTTCTACTGGAATGCCCCTCTGCGCCATTTGAACTTGAGAATCAGATGATGTCTCCTAGATCAACACTAAGAAATAGTGAAATACAGAAGTGACAGAAAGGTCTCTTTATCTGAAACGTTCCTGAGGGAACACTTCCTTCCTTACCATTTGGTCTCTCCACAGAGCAGTTCACAAGAGGCAGCTGCTGTGTTACTGTTGTTTTGTTTTGTGTGTTTGTTTCAGAGAAAACAAGCAAATAGAGCCAGATAGAGAATGTAAGCAAGACAAAATCCATGGAGCTCTGTAACCTCGTCTCCGTGGCAGCTTTGATCTTAACAGAACCATTCAGATTCACTTAACAACCCTGACATTGTCATAAATAGCCCCTCAAAAAATTAATAGTGAACAGAGGAAATAAGAAAAAGATTTTTAAAGGTAAAAAGAGCTTCATGGGCGGGAGGAAGACATAGGTCTGCACGTAGGACTGCAACTTTTGTTCATCGGTGAATTAACCTTTCCAAGTTAACCAAAACAGCAACATCAAGAAAAATAGTGTTTTTAAATGTCAGTGTGTCATCTTCTGTCCCCTGACTTACTTCTGGCATGTGATGATGTTACCATGTGCTCCCAAGCCTGCACTATGGTTAGTAGTAACCCAGGACACCTTCACTAGACATTGTGGCTAGAACCACAAGCATTTCTGTCAGCAAAGTTCTGTGTGTGTGTGTGTCTGTCTGTCTGTCGTCTGTCTGTGTCTGTGTACATCTGTGTGTGTATGCTTGTTTCAATGGGAGACTGACATGTGAAAGATAATTATTTCTCAAAAACCACTGTCCATACCGCTGCAGACAGTATTCTAAATTCCAAATGACTTTCAGCCAAGTCTCGTTTGCACCTGGGAACTGTGAGCAGTATTGAAAACTTCATAAAGGAGATGAAACTTGACCAGGACAGGAAGTGACTTACAGCCCGGCAAGCTCAGATGTATTGACACAAGGTAGTGAACTAGGAAATTATGGTTTTCAAAGAGAAGTCAGATCTTGGCTTCTCTTTTATCTCGTGTGATGTGTGTGTCCTTGAATAAAATCCCCTAACCACAGCGCAAACGTGGCATTCATATAACAGGAGTGGTTGGAGTCCCTTGCTTTTGTGAGTCTTATACACAGAGAAGTCAGACATCCTTTATGACTTGTTCATCGTGGGTCAGTACTGTGGTTTCCAAATGCTCTTGGAAGCTGACTTTCCAAGTTCCAGGTGGGCTCTGGGCCATGGCAGCAGCCAGAAGTGCTGAAGACATTAGCTCCAGCCAGCGGGTTACTTAGAGGCTGAGGCTGGGCTGCCTGTTTTGCATTAGTGCGTTTCTTTGTACATGAATGATCAAACTCCTTCGTTTCTGAGCACTTCTTGGTTCTCCTTTCAAGCATTTCTTGTTAGTACTCCTTGAACTGGGATCTGATTGTTTTGTTTGTTTACGTTGGAGCTAGACTATGTGACTAGTAAGAACTGTTTCAAAGGGGATGTGATCAACTGGAAATTTTGATGTAATTTTGACAAATCGATGGATCATTCATTCACCTTGGCCATGAACTATCTATCCTCCATAGAAAAATTTTGTTTTTTAGTGTAGCATTTTACTTGACATGTTGCCTCAGCCTCAGGACTAGTCCTTGAATTTAGCACAGCAAATTGCTTCATGATTTCCTACCCAGAGACTTCACAGTAAATCAGACCACTGGGCCTCACCTCTTGAGCCAGTCCCCTTGACGCTAATTTCTGCTATGTGCTCATGTGCCCCAGCTGGACTGGACTATGCTGATTTTATTTATTCTCTCTCTCTCTCTCTCTCTCTCTCTCTCTCTCTCTCTCTCTCTCTCTCTCCTCTCTCTCTCTCTCTCATTAACCAGGCCTCATAATGAGTATCATTATTACATTTTCATACATGTATATTCATACACACTCCCACACACACACAATGACTTTTAAGGCCATCAAATTTGATCCCATCAAATCATTTGATCCCATCAAAGGATTCTTTGTTCTGCTTGATCACTATTTAAAGGGGGAAAAGAGTGGAATAAATGTATTTTATGTGAAAAACTTAGCCTTGGCTTTGAATTAATTAGCCGAAAGGTAGAAGTAGAAGATGGTAAAATATATGATAAAAGGCAGTTGACCAATGGGAAAATAACAAAGAACTGTGACTTCTTAAGCTGTTTGTATAGGAGAAAATGCAGTTTCCATTTGGGTGAAATTGGTGAAACAACTTGGGCTGAATTCTGGCTCCAAGAACAAGTGGTCAGTCAGCTCAGGAGCCCTGAAAAGAATCTGGCTTTGTTTCTATCCAAATATTAGTCATTGCTGGATGGATTTTTTTAGGATGATTTTTGAAAAGATAAACAAAATAAGGACACAAAGACCTGGAAGAAAAGCCAGATCTCACAGGGAGTTCAGTGCCTGGTGGTCTACCCTAGTCATCACTGAGAGATGCCAAGGCAGGTGTGAACGAGAGTCAATGGTGAGCCTGCATAGTTGAAACTGGGTTTGGGGGCTGGAGCAGACAATCAGGGACCTCCAGCCTCCATCCTCCATCCCTGACACAGCCCAGTGACTGCTGCTGCCACATGTGAAGCAAGGACATGCCGACTTGAACCCCGTTGTGTCCCAGATAGACAGATGTATGGGACCACACGGGGTCCATTCTTTTCCCACAAAGTAGTGATGTGTTCCAGGCAAAAACCCAATTTGGGATGTTTTGGCCCAAAGGAAACATTTACAACCAAATTATACACCTCAGAAAATAAATGAGCTTTCATTTTGGAAAGAAACCCTGCCGGGCTCTTTATTATTTGCACCACAGTCATAAAGTTGGTTTTAATCTCTGCAGTGGAATGCCACTGGGTTGGCCAAGTGGCAGGCTCTGGTGGTTGAAGTGGGGACCACTTCACCCTGTAGAACACATAGTGGGAAGCAAAGGGAAGTATTTCTCCTGAAACGTTTTTCTTGAGATCTTTGGTTTATTGGTTTTATCTTTTCCTGGAATGTTCATTGCAACTCCCAAGCAGGTTCCCTTCTTCATCCTTTTCTTTTCCCCTTTTCAAAAAGTCCAGAGTCTTCTCTAAAAATGTGTCCTTTATAGGCAGATAAAAATAGAAGAGTGGGTCATCTAGAGAAGGAGGCCCAAGACAGTCTATAATGGATTTCTCCTGATAGCTCAGGGGAGAGCTGGATACCAAAGCTCTCAGAGAGCAAGGGGAAGAGTCAGGAAGTACATTTTCTTTTTCTGCCTTAACAGAGAAATCTGGAGATTTAAACCTAGTGAGTGTCTATGCTCCCCACCACCTCCTGGGATTCGTGCCACGAAATGACTTTGTAAATAAAATAGCCAGAGGGCTTAGGACTTCTGGAATGGCCTAGGTTTCAAATATTTTATACTATGATCAGATAAGGTGTTAAATATTGTATTCAGATGTAAGGTTTGGAATTGTAAAAGTTCCTTCCTGCCTTTCGAGGATGGTAAGGATTAGAGACCTTAGATTACAAAATACCGTTAAGACCTCAGAGTAGATTACACTTTCAGAGAACTTTCACTTGTCCTGAGAGCAGTAGGATGAAGTCCTTGGAGTCCTGTGGCGTTTCAGAAAGCAGGTGTGGCAGGAGCTGCCTACAGGAAGGTGAGTTGGAGGCAAGACTTCAGTGGTCACTGATTAAGCAGTTAAGAAACCCAGCTACGAACCCTGAGTTCTTTCTAAACCCTGAAGACGTTGGAATCCTCTGAAGGCTTCTGAAAGTTCATCCTACCCAGCACACCCTGACTGAGGTGGCTCTGTATTTAACTACAGTGTCAGCAGCACGCAGCAATGCTAGGGCACTCCTGCTGCAGCCTGTGAACTCAGTGAAGAGAAGGACCACATTTGTCTTGCTCCCCATTGAACCCCCAGCCCTTGAGTCATTAGCTCCCAGCAATTAAATGGATGAGTAAAAAAGAGTCCTGCAGCTCATCTGCCCACACACCATCAAAACAAACCCCAGCTAATTAGATGATTTCAGCTCCTAAGTATTTGAGGTGGTTAGAGGTAGAGCGTGCCTTAAGTTTCAGGTTTTGGCCTCACTTGTAACTTGCTGTCTGCCTCTCCTCACTTAAAACATCCTGAGAATGATTTTATGCTTCTTCTAGGCCACATTTTATATTCATGCGCTGGCAATTTTATGACTTGGGATTATTGATTGCTTTACGTTTTCCATGAGTGCCGAATTTCTACCAGAGCTCCTCTCCTGATGGGGTTTCTTTATCTCCCGTTATACTTGGGTTATTCAGAGGTAGATGAACTCCATCATTATTTGCCAGTGAAACTCTGGGAGTGTCTTTCACCCACAAGCTGAATGCACCTCACTCGTTCCCTTGTTCTGACATTGAAGGTTTCCACTTCCCACTCTCTGCCCTCCTTCCATCTCACCCCCCTTCCACAGACACCGAATTCTGGCAGTGGATAAGTCAGCTTTTATTATAAAAATGTTTATGGAGGCTGTCAGTTCTTAACCTTAAAACTGAACCGTGATGTTTGTATTTTCCTAAGTGATGGAGAGTGTGAAGGGCTGATGAAAATGGAGCGTGAAGAGATCAAACATGTGTCTTGGAATCTTTGTTCAAGACCTGGAATGGGAGAAATTCTACTGGGGGGTGTCGAATTCCAGGGAAAGGGATCCTCTGAGTGAAGCTCGAGGCCTTAGATCATGACCTGATGTGAGAGAAAATAAGGCGCAGGTCGTGAGAGGATCACCGTGGGATGCCCAGGGCTGGGATCATAAGATGTTTCTTCCTCTTTGAAAAGCTAGAAATATATTTCTTTTGGTCAGAGAGCAAGCGAGTTCACTTGTAGCACACTCTGTCTTCTGAACTTCTCAAGTCTGCTTTCAAATGTGAAGAGTTTGAAAGAAGCCATTCATAAGTGTGTGTGACATGCCGTGCTGGAGAACTTTTTATTTACTGTGGGACTTTTCTGTGGACCACTGGGGAGAGTAAGCATTAGAAGCTTGTGGCTGGGCTACTAATAACTGAATACGGAAAAACGGGCCTGTCTGTATCTAACTTGCCAGCCTTTGTACCTGCAGACTTGTAGAATAGGTGGGAGGAGTCTAAGCTGGAACCAGCGAAGGGCATTTTCACAGAGTGAGGTACAAATTTGTTGGAGGAGAGTGAGACTCTGGTGGGTACACATGTGTTCTGGTTGTGGTCTGTGCAATCAGTTTGACAAGAGCATTCTCTAAGATTGGGTTCTTGGCAGAAATTTGCCCTTGTCTGTGGTGCCCTTATAAGCACAGTTGGTATTGAAATATCAAGACTTTGTTTTCTGGAACATCTCCCTGAAAGAATAAGGAGCAAGTACAGGAGAAGCTGCTGAAGGAACCCTGCTCAGGGATTTTTTTCTTTTAAAAATGAGAGCTATTTGGCTTTGGTGGTGGCTGCTATGTGTTTGCTAGGTGCTTGTAGATCTCCAGTCTTGAACGTCATACTTGGAATCACTGCTTCAGTATCCTTGACATCTGTAAGTTAGAGGTTAGACAGTCTGAGACTCTTCCTTACTGATTGATTTACTGCAGGGATGCCTTTTGGGTATGGAAAAATTCCAGGCTTAAAGATGAACCAAGTTCAAAGCAAGATGATAATTATTTGGAATTTGGGATACCCAAAAGAAAGCCTGTCTTTCTTCTGCTTCTGACTAGTGTTCCCTCCATTTCTATAATGTCCTGGTGGGTTTTCCCTCTCCTTAGGTCCCACGACCTTCTTATGTAATCTGTTAGCTCTGAGCTAGAAATAGCTATCCTTTCCAATAGCTATTTGGGGACATGCCAGTCCCTCCTCATGGCTTCTCTGGCTATTTAGAGACGATACACTCAGGGGAGGGCAGGTAGTTGGAGAACCTTTCCTGCCCCATATGGGGCACCTGCTACCTAAACAAGCCGAGAGAGACAAGGATATGTGGACAGAAGAGGGAAGCGGAAATGAGTCCAGCCTTGCAATTCACCACTCCGCAGGCTGAGATCTTGTACCTTGAGTGTTAATCTGTAATGTCACTTGGGCAGCCTCTCTTTCACCAGGAGGTGCAGGAGCTTGAGAAGCTCTTCTGCTCCTCTCTTGGGGTCCTCGTCATTCAGGGAGCCCTAAAAAGTGCTCCTGGCCGGACTTGATGGCCTGTTTGCTGTTTGCCTGATTACATTTTCCAAAGAAAACACACACACTAGTTGAGAGCCCTTGATATTCTAACAACCCTTGCCTTTGCTATAATGATCCCTGGGAAAGCAGTACCTTAACTGCCCTGGGCACATACTTCTTGTCCTCTCCTGGAGCAAACACGCCTCTTTGGGTATGAGTTTGCAGCAGGATCACCAGGAGTCTTGTGGAATTCCAGCTGTGGGTCCCAACTTCAGACTCTAATTCCACAGGGGCTTGAGAGTAAGCATTTCAACACATTCCCAGGTAATGATGAACAGTTGAGAACAACTGGGTTAAAATGATAACACAGAGTTAACAGCTTTTCTGGAAGTTTGATTAAGAAAAAAATTAGGCAGGCTAGCGCATGGGCGCGGTGGGCCATGCCTGTAATCCTAAGATTAGGGAGGCTGAGGCAGGAGGGTTATGAGTTCACCATCAGTCCAGGCTATATAGTGACACACTGTATCGGGGGCGGGGGATGCTATTTCAGTTATCTTAAAATTAAATCAAAAGTTAAACAAAAATTACAAGTATAGACACTGGCATCTGCATCTATAAATATATGTTAACATTTATGTTCTTGTGTATTCACATATTTATAGATTTATCTGCACAAACACATATCCATATATGCTTATTACATATATTAATAAATATGTAAAATATACATGTATAGCCTTTGAACTTTGAAGAGAAGCCAAGCAGATTAAGAAAATGTTCAGAGGGGCTAGAAAGGTGGCTTGGTGATTAAGAACACTGGCTGCTCTTGCAGAAGACTGGCTTTTGAATACCAGTACCCACATCACTGCTAACAACCGTCCATTAACTTCAGATCCAGGAGATCCAGCCCCTCTTCTGACCTCCTCTGGCACTGAGTTATATACATGCAGACATAACATTCATAGACATAAAATAAATAACCAAAAATTTTTTAAAAAAGAAAAGAAAATGTTCAGAGCCTTAGCTGAATTCAGGAGATCAAAGTGCCCAGCCTCCTGAGTCTCCTTCCTGTCCTGACTTCTCAAACCCCTGCTGTCCCATATCATGCCACAGGGTTGCTTCTCCAGGCACTAGATGAACTTTGAATGTGATTCAGACAGTGGTGACAGCCACAGGTTCCTTCAGCACTGTCTCTATCTCTTCTCCCTGGGGTCTTCACATAAAAGGAATCAAGCCTGAAACTGAGCCAGGGACACTTGTGTCCTTTCTCTGTGAAAGCTTCTCATCCTCTCGCATCCCAGGAACCAAATGCTGTTTCAGAGATAATAGAATCAATCAACCGTGCCGCACCTATCAGGCTTCAAAGCTCTCTTGTTTGTTCCTTCCTTCCCTTTCTTCAACCTTCATTCATCTGTTCATTAGTCCATTCATGCAGAGGCCATTTAGTGAGACCCTACTATGTGTCAGACTCATGGCTAAGTGGGAAGCATACAAAAGTGACAGAACCAATCTAGTCCCTGCTTCAAGGAAATGATATTGTGACAGACAGGATCTATTGCAAATAGGCAGCCATAAACAGAACAATTTTGGTTTGTGATAAATACATCTACAAAGGAAGTAAGCAGAAGAATAGATGAATTACTGAGGGGTGTGGAGGAATACCACTTATATAAGGTGATCAGAGAAGTCTTCTCTCGCTGAAGATAAAACTGAAAGATAGAAGACAAAAATGATGGTCTGGACCAGAATGGTGACAGAGGAATTTGATAAATGGTTAAAATGTAGTGTTGAACATAAATGGGCTTGAAGAGATTAACATGGCTGATATAACTCACCCATTTATACTTCAATAACTATTTGTGTTTTTATACCCAGAAATGGGACCAAAAACTGTAAAAAACAATATCTAAGAATGTAAACATACACAATAAAAGAAACAAGTGTAAGGGACATCAATAATGCAGAAAAAGAGGAATTCATCCACTGGGAATTAAGGAAGACTTTGCAGAGAAGGAATTATCTAAAAGGTAATTTTAAAAGGTGCATAGGAATTTTCTGTGTGGATAAGAAAAGGAAAATTCCCCCAGATAGCTGAGACATAGGCAAGTGTGGCACTGGGGCATCTAGCAGCTCCTCTGTATGAATCACCAGGACCCAACAACATCCCTTCCTGCAGTCTGAACCTCAAGCCCTGCTTGTTCTCTCAGTCAGTTCCTTCCTGCTGTGTACCCATTGTACAATGTACAAGGCAGCCCAAATGAAACAGGATGTCAGCTGTGTCCCTGCCTCTCAGGTCTTGAGATCTTATTTATTTAGCCAACTTCTACCTGTTTATTCATTCAAGAATGAAGTTCAGATTTTTAAAAAAAATACTTAATGAATTTATTACAGAAAGGGCTAGCTATCAATTCTTAGCACAGGAATGACAATAATTGCTTATTAAAAGGCCTATTTTTAAATTAACTTTTATTCTTTACATAGTGAGATGTACTGAGTCTAAACAGAGCTGCCTACATGAGTATGGGTGGGACCTTGCACATGCTAAGCAAATGCTTCTACTACTAAGACACGATGCTCCCACCCCCAGTAGATGACCTTCTGTTTTCAAATACTGTATTTCTCTGCATTCTTCCTTATTCGGAAAATGAAACAACAGTAACAGAGAGGCTTGGCTTTTCAGGAGGTACAGCTGACCACTGTATCATTTCGCTCTGATCCCCTCCTATTATCTTTTGTGGTTTAGGTAGTTATGCAAGTTCTGCACATGAGTAACTTACAGACTGAGGGGAGCACAAATCATAAGTTTTCTTCTCTCTGCGTTTTCACAAAGTGAACAAATCCATGAGTTCAGCTGCCAGATGAAGTAGCAGAATGTGGCTATTATTCCAAAAGCCTCCAAGGGCTCCCTTCCCCTCAGCAGCATCCCTGGACTGCCACCATTCTGACTTCTAACTACATGGGTTAGCTTTGCCTGCTTTTGAACTTTACATAAATACAGTATTGTGTCATGTGTTCTTTCGTATTTGACGTCCTTTGTTCTCTATGTTTGTGAATCCATCATTCATTCATTGGATGTGGTTATAGATTGTTCATTCTCATTGCTGTGTAGTGATTCACTATGATAATTTATTTGAGGTATATATTTTACTTATAACCTCAACAGGAATTGGTCCCTGTCACTTTTACAATTCAGCCCATGTGTTTAGTAGTGCTCAAGGAGATTGTGATGCCCCCACCTGGTAACAGCCAAAGCAACCCATCTTTGGGACCCAGTGTCTCATCTGTCCATCTGGTCCCCAGTAGCTCGCTTCATATTTGTAATAAGTGCTATATGGCATTTTGTTTCTGTCTCTCCCATGTGGGTTAGCTGCCATCTGCTTTATTTCATCCTTCTTAAATCTTTTGCTTTTGTTGACCAGACCTAATGTTCCCCATGAAGTCATTAGACTTCACAAGTCAGGGAGCATTGGATTACAATAGGATCTACCTGAGAGTTTTCCTAAGAGAAGGAGACCAGGATTCCCCTATACCAAACAAAATGTGAAACAGAGTTGAGGAATTAATTCATACTGTGCTGCACACCCATGTTTGTGCTGTTACTCAAAATGACTTTAGACTGTTCTAAACAACACCTCCGGGGGAGAAATTAGGACAACCTAGTCCAGTGAAAGAAACTAGGAATTTAAAGCCTGTTTCCTAGCAAGACACCTCTCAGCTTCTTCATCTGTGGAATTGGAGTTCTCATGTTTACCTCAAGTGGAAGCTTAGATTTAACATATGTGGCCTGGGAGGTGTGAATGCTGTTTTATCTCTCCAATATCCAAGCTTGAGAGCACCATCAATTTCCTGCTCTTACTCAGCCTGACATATCCTAATATGATGGTTATATTTATACTGGTGTGCTAGTTATTTAAGCCAACTTGATTAGATTAAGGAACATCTAGTTTAGTGAAGCACATCTCTGAGTGTGTCTGTAAGGGCATTTTCAAGGACCATTAGATCATGAGAGCTCTGACCTAATAAGTGGATATAGAAATCCCTTGATGGAGTCATAATAAGATGACAGTATTACATGGTAGGGAGATAGAGGAGATAGGGCCTAGTTGAATAAAGTCAGTCACTGGGGGTGTGTCCTTGGGAGCTATATCTCCTCCTGGCCTCCTTGCACCCCTTTCTCGGTCTCCTGGCTGCCACAGTGTTAACTGATCTACTTTGTTTTTGTCTCACCTGCTGTGATGGACTGGCACTTCTGAAACAGTGAGCCAAAATCATTTCCCCACTTAAAGTGTTTCTCTTAACTATTTGATCATGGTGATGAGAAAAGGATCAAGTGCAACAGGGGAGAAGAGCTGACAGATGAGCACGTTCTCTGTCGCACCTCCACATGAGAGTTTTCTTAAGAAGAGATCTGGATTCCCAGCTAAAGAGCTTGCCATTCCTGTTCCTTGAACCTCAACAAACTAAAGGTGTTTTGATGGGAGAATTATCCTTTGTGAGAATGAAACTGGGAGGAGCTTAGTGTTTTTAGATTGGAGGAAGTAATGGGGGGGGCAGGGAGGGTGGAAGCAGGTTGTATGCCCCTGGCCATGGGCTTTCTGACCTCCCTGTGGGGCCCATCAAGGGAAGGCACAGGGAAGTCCTCCACCATGGATCCCCATTCTTATTTCAGCTTGTCAGTGCCTTAGGCCAGCATCCAGGGAAGTCAGCTAGAGATTAAAGATCACAGCATGGTGACATTGAAGATGGCAAATCACAGGGTCACCTCAGGGGTCTGGGTAATTTTCCTTCCTACATTGAAAATGTCCACCCTTCAGGGTTTCCTGCTTTCTACCTTGCATGTTTTAGTGTATATGCTTTTCTTCACCTCCCCTCCAGAATCTGAGCTTCTTAACGACAAAAATCTGTCAAGCCACAGTTTTCATAAAATTAAAAGCATAATTCTCATACTAACAATACAGAATAAACGTACTCAAAGATTTAACTAATTAATGAAAAGATTAGGAAAATATTAAATGCCAGTTCATGGCACTTGAGGAACAGATTATAAAACTATTTGGGAAAATCATGATGAAATATACTTTTTAGATATGAAAAAAAATATCCTATGCAGTCATAAAATCATAAGTTTTGAGTATCTCTACTGAACCCAAATCGTTTAAACTTATACAGGATGAACATCTATAAGTAAGCATATAACTTTTAATCTTGGCCCTAACTAATAATAGCTCAAAGATTCATTCTCCCATAGTATTAAATTTTATTTCTTTATTTATTTTTATTTTATGTGTTTGAGTGTTTTGCCTGCATATATGTAAGTGCACCACACGTACTGAGTGCCCACAGTGGCTAGAAGAGGGCATTAGATCACCTGAAACTGCAGTTACAGACCATCATTAGCTGCCATGTGAGTGCTGAGAATGGAACCTGGATTCTCTGCAAGAGCAGCCAGTGCTCTGAACCACTGAGCCGTCTCTCCAGCCTCCCCCAGAGAATTACGTAATCCTGGGCAAGTCGGTAGCCCTGTGCCTCAGTATGAAATGATCATTTTCCTTAGCAATCCATGTGTGTTTGGAACTGTCAGAGCCCAGCCCAAAACCTGCCACATGACAGAGTCCAAGCAAGTGTATGCGGGGGGGGGGGATTTGTGAAGAGAACAAACACCCCAGATTACCGAAGTTTGGTCAAGAGCCTACAGTTGCATCATCTGCGGCGAACCAAACTGCTTCCCTGGAGAGCAGAATGGCAGCCAGTAGATCGACCTGGATAGGCAGATGGGAAAAGGAACAAGTGCTGGTGACTTACAGCTTTCTCCTCACCTCGGGACCACTCTATAATTATTTCATGGTGTCAGGAGGGGCTCTCTAATAAATGAGGAGTACTTGTTTCTGGCAACCCACCGAGCTGTACAGGTGCGTCATGAAAGTGCAAGGAAAAACTGTTAAATCCCAACTCTGAGCCTTTGAAAGGCTGGCAGCGTGACTATTAAACAAGAAATGCATATAAATGAAGGAAGCAGGAGGTAGAGGGTGGAACTTTCAACAGATTTCACCTGTCTTGAGTTCGTGTGTAGAACAAGAGACAGAAGGCAGAAGGAAGGAGGTGTTTCTGTCACTGAAGACAGTGCTTACATTTCATGCAGATGGAACCATCAGAATTTTATTTAGCCACTCTACCTATGGATTTGATATTTGGGGCACTTGCAGTAAACTTAAAGATACACACACACTAGGGATAGAGATGGGTCAGTGGTTAAGAGCAAGTACTGCTCTTGCAGAGAACCTGAGTTAAGTCAGGCAGTTCACAACTACCTGCAACTCCAACTCCAGGCAACCTGATGCTTCTGGCCTTCTCAGGCACCTGCATTCACATGCACATATTCACATTCAGATATATATATATAATTTAAAAGTAATAAAGAAATTAGGGCTGGAGACATGGCTCAGCGGTTAAGAGCACTGGATGGTCTGGCAGAGGACCCAGGTTGCATTCCCAGCACCCACATGGCAGCTAACATACAGTTCCAGGGAATTAGATTCCTTCTTCAGGCTTCCATGGGCACTTACATGCATGCAGGCAAAACACTCAGGTACTTAAACATAAAATAAATAATTTTTCTTCAAGTAATAAAATACTTTAAAACATGGTGATGGCACAGTTTCTCCAGGGCAAGTGTCTCCTGAGGATTCCAATGTAAGAGTAGTAGAGCAGCAGGAACTGAGAGGTTTCTGCAGTTCTCATCCTGCCTCATGTTTCTGACTTCAGTTGGGTTGACTCAACTTAGACTGTGAGGACTGCCCATTGATATTGGTTGGCCTGGGATATACCAGCCCCTGATCTACATGTCTTCTATCATGGCTAGCTCAGGCTTCTTCACACACTCTAAAGAGCAACCGAAACAGACCATACCAAATCACAAGCATTTTCCAGGTCTCTGTTTACTGTTGTTCCTTTGGCTGTAGTAAGCAGCATGGCCAAATTCACAGTCAGTCAGCAGCATTACTAAGTCCAAAGACTATATGAGAGGCAACTGCTCAAGCAGAGTTATTTAGAGGAAGAAATTGTAGGCATCTTTGCAAATCATTCTACCGTAAATGCAGACCTCAGTAACTTACTGAAACTCACAGCAAGGCAGCAATGTTGAGCCTGAGACACAGGCCTCATTACTCTGGGCCCAGCCCCACCCACAGTACCATGAGCCATTTTCTAAGATTCCAAAGTTAGGGTCCAGTTCCTTTTTAAATACATTTATAGGTTCTTGGAACAGAGAGATTTCTAGATTTCAATAAAGGAATTGACTTTAGTTATTTAGAAGACTCTACTTTGAAACTCTGAATAGTAACCAGGCAGGGGCAGGGTCAGCCCCAGTCCAGGCCTCAGTCTCTGAACTTACAGTTCCATGCTCTCTGGCTTGCCTTCTGGAATTTCCTTCCTAACAGCAGAATCCCAGCTTTGGCCTTCAGTGTCCCTCGTTCCATATGGGAGATACTGAATCATTGCCTGAGCTCCTTGACTGCTGGACCCTCTCCTGGTCAGAGAAGTTGGGTAGTTGATCTCTTCTGCCCACTGATAGTTTGGTACCTCTTCAAATTGGGTCCTATAAAATGGGTCTAGATAATCACTTCATTTCCATTGCTAGCAACGGAGAAAACATAACTGGAAACATTGCCAATAATCCATGCTCATTAAGGATTTGCTTTCAACTTTCAGGACATACTGAGTTCCAGGGTGACCAAAGAGCAGTGGCTGAAGCCCCCTGGTGGCCATCTCTGGCCTATCCATTATAACCCTTGGCAAATAGGCTCTGGCCTCACATTCAGATACCCAGAAACACAGCCACTTTGGAGCTAGCTTTACATTCTAGATGAGTCTACCATCCCCTGAGGAAGATTCTAGAAAATACCATTTCTCCATCACTTCCCATTTCCCAGGATGTCTTATATGAAGAGTAAAAGATTCTCTTCTTGGCAAAATTAGCTCTCCGTCTTTGTAATTATGTTGTTTATCTTATGTTAGCATTGAAAGAGTGTTTTCAGTTTCATTGTAGTTCATTCTTTAGCCCAACAGAACATAAAAGAAGTGGGTCCTAGAAAAATTATCCCTCTTTTTTCTTGGCTAGCAATGTAGAAAACCCAACTTGAAACTTCACCAACAATCCACACAGTTTCCAGATCAAAGCAATTCTGAAGTAGCGGAGATAAATGAGCAAGATGCCGACTTCCCCTTAGCTGGCTGGCTTTAGGAACGTTGTTCGGAAAGGCGCACATAGTTGGGTGGCCCCTCCCCCCACAGAGCCAGCTCCCTTGCCCCTGTATATCAAATTGGCCATTCTTCATCTCTTCTAAAGCATTGCCTGAGATCATAAGTGAGGTCACTCCCATGCCCTAAAGTAAACATCCTCATGATACATTCTGCCACCATGACCGGAGACACCCCAGCTATTAGTCAGACTTTGAATATGCGGCTCTGTTGGTTCCCAGCCAGGACTGAGACACCCGTGCCTTCTTGAAACATGATGTGCCTGTGTCACTCGCTGCCAGGGTTGTCTTCAGGATTCCCTAACAAAGACTGAAGCCCACGTCTGGCTGTCTCCTCTTTCCCAAAAATAGTTCTTAAAGGGATGTTGCATTTTTGTGCTTGGTTTGAAATAGGGGCATTGCTAGTTGCTCTGTTTCTGCTGCCTGCAGGGGAGTGAATGCCACCACATGCAGGTGCAGCAAGCACAGAAGGCAGCCAACCTTGCCATGTACACATTCACAGTGAGGGGTTTCTCCCCAGTGGATCTCAGTGAACACTTTCCAGACCCCACTGCTGCCACCCCGGGGATGTCCATCTCCATCCTACCTTCCTGAGCACTTAAGAACAAGTGTGCCCCCTGGATAAAAAGACTAAGATCTGAACCCCATTTTGTTCACTCTCCCGCCTTGCTCTTCCTAGGAGCCCTTGCTCCTCAGGCATGTGTGAAGATAATCTGTGTGCCCTTTATTCTTTTCTCTCTCCAAATGGGGAACTTTTGCACTTCCCTTTGAAATCCCATCAGTGGCATTCTTGAACTTATTTTTAGATGTGTGGAAGTCTCCCAGACAAAATCGATGCCCAGTACAGATAAAACCTCTCATATGATTATCGTGGGTAAAAAAAAAAAAACAGAGTGTTTTAATGTGGAAGAAGCCTAGCCATATGCCTGGGTGCAATATGGCTTCCTTTAATCTGGAAAAAGGAAACAAGCATTGTTGATAATAATATGCAGATGTCCGGCTCCAAATGAGGACATATTACTAATTAGCTATATTGTTACTGTGTTTTCAGGAGAGACTACAGTGACGTTAATTATAATCTCTGTTGTTTGTTGTTCAAAGTCTACAAGAACAAATGCATTGCTAATAATATCTTCTTTAATATCTTCAATAGAAGATTCCTAGATTTTTCCCCCCCTTGGGAATCCCACATAAAAGCTCCATTAGGGGTAATGAGGCCTACAGCCTGAGCCTAATTAAAACAAAATCTAACAAGACCCATAACCATCATTATCATTAACTAGTACTTATTAGGTGCTCCCTAGCTTGTGGAATTGTGGGTTGTAAGGCTCAGAGATTACAGATATGGCCTTTTCATTGCCTTCTACTCTGCCTCTGAGAAGTTGGCCTGGTTGTGTTAATCTGGGAATAGTTACCATAGCTTTAAAAAGAAAAAGACTGAACTGTTCTAGCCAGCCAATTTGTTGCTAGTTCATGCCTCTTCGGGAAGCTGGGGAAGCGTTCAGAAAGAAGCCCTGTTTTTCACACGCCAGTGCTTGGTGATGTTTGTAGAATCATCTGGAGCAGATGGCTATGTGCAGACAGGGACAACGGCGTTTAGCTCATTTTTTCCGAAAGTGCATCCACCACCCATTTCCTCGCCCTGGTCTTCTGCCTCTAGGTGATCATCCCAATTTGTCCCCATGGTTTAGCCATCCAAAGAACCTCATTCCTTCTCCCTTGTATTCATTGTCTGTGCTAAATGACCAGATGGGGGACTGGCCATTCTGATCACTCTGACCCTTGATGTAGTTGTGGAAATCCACCTTGGCCACAAAGACAGTCATAATAATCGGCTCTAGCTCCACAGTGGCAGAATGCAGTGACTGGACACCCTTGGTCTTGGACCAACGATATCTCTACTCAGTACAAGGGACACAAATGGTCAAAGCATCTGGTTTATCATCTCAAAAGCTCTCCCAGAAGACAGATGAAATTGTGTCTTCCTAGTTGAACCCAGCAGAGTTCCCCCAAGGGTATGCAAAACTGGGTGATGAGAGAAGGGAGACAAAAGAGAAAGAAGGACAGAAAAGAAAGGGGGTGAAGGAGGTCCAACGATCACACAGCTCTTCAAGTCTCCAGCTGACCTGCAGAATACCACCAGGAAGAGGAACCTAGTGAGAAAGTCGTATGACTTACTACTCAGCTCCCTGATAGTGGACCTTCAGGCTGTATCCCTTTCAGTTCTGAAACCCTTTGTGCTAGAAAGCAGAATCAGCCCACCCCACGCCGCCCCACCCCGCCTTCGTCCCTAGTGGGCGCCGGCCCTGCTGTCTAACCTCCCGCTCCTGAAGTAGGTGTAGGTTTCCTACACCTACTTCAATCTTACTGCATTTTGATCTCAGCTCAGATGTTACTCCCTCAGAAAATCTTTCTTTTTAATATCAATTTTCAAAATAAGGAGTTTGATTATACCTACTTCAAACAATGACAATCGTTTTTCTGTTCTTTTTCCCTTATAAGCTCCATCATTATGTACGGGTACATGTTCAGATTCAGTGTGCATCAGTGAGTTTGTTTCTGTCTTTTGATGCCCAAATTGTCTAATCTCAGTGGGAGCCATTCAAGTTAGTGCCTGTGTTCTTTCAGAAGAGGCCCATTAGGCATTGCAAACATTGCTATCTATCACAGCAAAGTATCCCAAACTCCTACGTTCTATCTATGCCCAAGCCATTTGTCCAGGAAACTCTGGTTCCTTTAAGAACAAACCCTTCAACATTATTGAGAGCGCTATATCACAACTTAAAGGAAATACTGCATTTCACAGTGAACAAGATTTGAGGAATCCAGTGTGAATGTGTCGATGCAGAAGCGATGAGGTTGCAGTAAATATCTGCAGAAGTGTAGATGCAAACTTGGAACAGGGTGTTAGGGGAAGTTGCAAAGCCCAGGGTCTGTAATGGGCTGCTATGGAATTCACAATCACATTTCATCTTACACTCTGCTGACAATTCTATCATTTAAAGATAAAGTTCATTTTCAAAGATCAAAACCACAATATAGTCAATTAGGTAAACAAAATATAAACCACAATATACTCAATTAGCTAAACAAAGATTTCAGTTTTGATCATTTTATTTTATTGATACATAGCATCCATGCATACTTATTAAGTATAGTATGATAATTCAAAGTATGTGTACAGTATGTAATGGTAAGTTCCAGGTAATTAGCCTCAAACATTTGCCTATCATTTCTGTTTGGAGTCCTCTCATTATTTTGACATGCATGATAAATTGTTAGAGACTATAGTACCCTCTGCTGTAGAACAACAGATCTAATTATTCCTACATTTTTGTAGCCGTTATCTAACTTCTCTCAGTCCTAAGACTCCCTGGCCTTCCCAGTCTCTGGCAACCACTACTCCACTCTCTGTGTCATTGAAATTAATATGTTCTAGTTTCCATAGTTCACTAGTTTCTAGTGAGTAACAACATGCAGTATTTGTCGTTCTGTGCTTAGCTTATTTCCCTTAACACAATTCCACATTCTATCAGCATTGCTATCAATGACAGATGACAGGATTCTTTTTTTTCTTTTAAGTAACCAAACCAAATGCATAAAAACTGACATATAACCCAACAGAGTATAAGGTTTAACTTTTCAATACTTGTCACATGTCTACAATTAGAATTGACTTTTTTTTTAAGAGGGAACATTGCTACTGGTGGTGCAGCCTTATCAGTGTTGATGATAATGGTAAGACATTTATTTGGAGGTCATCAGTCCAGGACAGATGTGATAGCTCCACAGTGCTGCCCAGGACCTGGACCCCTCCCACTTTCTAGTTAGCCACCCTAAGTTCAGCTTTCATCCTCATGTCTGCCAGCTGTGTCATTTTACTTCAAGCTCTCTGCACGGGAAAGTAGAAGAGAGAAAGGCTAAAGGCAAGCTGAATCTTCTTCCTCTTTAGCACAAACCTGCATTTCTGCGTATCCCTCACTGGTTAGCCTGTGTCCCTGTAAGTTTTTACTTTGAGATCCACCCTTCCTGAGAATCTTCACTCCTGCTATAATAATTTAAGTGGGGACATATAATGAGTGAGAGTGGTAACAGCTACAGTAGAGTGAGGTTTACAACCAGCACTTCTGAGGGGGACTCTGCAAGGAAGATACGACCTGTGTCCGTTTAGGAGAAGATGAGAAGGACCTGGAGAGATGGTTCAGTGGTCAAGATTAGAAGAACTGGGTTCAGTTCCCTGCACCCACATGGAAGTTAACAACTATCCATCACTCCAGTTCCAGGGGATCTGACGCCCTCTTCTGGCCTCTTCAGGCATTGTATGACTCGGGTACACATTCATACTTTTAGGAAAAGACTCATACATATAAAATTAAAAATAAATAATTTTTTTAAAGAAGAGATGAAGAAAGACCTTTGCCTGCATTGTCAACAGCTGACCATCATCTCACCACCCCCATTAGCAAAATAATGGCTACTACAAAATCCTGTCATTGGTGGAATAAAATTGAGTTTCATTTTATAGGTTCATTCTTAGACACACTTCCGCTTTCCCAGAGCTTCCCGTTTTTGAGCAGTGGAGGATGGCATTGCGGGGAATCAAGGTAACCGTGTTTGGAAGCGGTACAAGTAATTAATTCAGATAGTCAGAAATTAGGAAGAGCATTTTGTTATGACTTCTTATCTGGAAAATACTTTTCAAATATTGAGCCAGTGTCTGGGGGACAGGGTGGCTGGGGAGAGATGGAGCAATGCCACAATTTTGTTCATAACCCAAGCCAAAACATACTTGAACCCTAGTCTTCAACTCTTCCCAGCAGAGGCACTTGTGGCCTGGATTGCCCAGCCAATGATCCCAACTTTGCACTTCTCTTTTATTGTGTACATACAACCCAACCCAAGTTATCTTGACCATCCTGCTGGGAGGAGATAGACTGTCATTATCTGCTGTGCTTTGCATGAAGGGGCATTGAGCCATAGAGAGTTTAAGGAGTTTGTTTGGTCTGAAGCTAAGCCAGAATCCACTCTATGGTAGTGAATTTTCTATTAGGAAAACATTCAAGAGTCAGAAAAAAGAAGTCAATCAAGTTCAGTCCCTGCTTTTCAGACATCTAAACAAAATATTAACTAGCCACAAACATATTTCCTACTTCTTCTAAAATATGAGCTCTGGTAATAGAAAAATGCTTTATTACATATGTGTGCCATGCTGGGGACTGAACCTAGGGGTCCTGAGTGTGCTAGGCAAATGTTCTACCACTGAGCCACATCTCTCACACATAGAGCAGAGCTTTCTTGGATATCCAATTAAGAACATGTTTAATTGATACAGTAAAGTTAAGGCTTGAATTGCAGATCTTTCTAAACTGTTTGGAGAGTAAATGACAAGCCCCTCATGTGATTTATATTCCTGATTCCTCAGCAAGAACTTCTCCATAAGAATCGGACTGAGCTCTCTAACATCATCAGGGAAGTCTTATTAGAGTTCGCTACATAGGGATAAAGTAACAGGAACAACTGCATTCGGTTATCTTCCCTTTGGGTTAAGACAGGGTGGGAGGTCTTATGTGAAAGAAAAACTTCATATCCTCATTCCTCCTCCCCCAACCCCTGACTCAAACAATCAATAATACATTTGGCCTTTGTTGCATTGAGCAATGCCTCAGAATGCTAGGCAACTCCTTCCACAAGCCAGGAAACACAAAACATGGCAGAGAGGTGGCTGTCAAGGTTAACAAAGAGTGCCATGGCCACATCTATTGAGCAAAAAGTAAGGGCAAGCAAAAACATGAAAGCATCCGGCTTTCCCCCTCTCACTACATACTCGAGATACGCTCCCAAAGCTCCTGTTGATCTGCTCAAACATTGACAAAGGTGGTCTGTGTGTCCTTCGATCTCAGGCTGTTCTTGACCTTACGTACTAGAAGTCAAGATTGTTTTGATTCTAGATGTAATTGTTTGGCCAGGTCAACAGCACTGTGATGGGGCAGGGAGTACATGTGGAAACAGTGTGCTGGAATACAACTCCCAAACCTCAAAACATGCCCAAGAAAAACAAGAACATGAACCGCTGACCCAAGGGCTGGTGAAATTCTATCTCCAAGTCTCAGTCCACCAGTAAACATGAGAATGCTGTCCCCGAAGGGATGAAGGATGCCTCCAATGAACGGTCCAGAGAGAGAAGAAGGAGGACAACTTCTACATCCTAAATCACTAGAAAAGCTTTCCACCCAAAACAAGTGAATCAAGATATTTTCACTAGCTAGAAAAAAAACAAATCGACTTGCACCTTTAAGAATAAAGGCACCAATTTTTTTTGCCACTTTTTTTTCTCATCTCTTCATATTCCTTTCGTGTGACTCCTGAACTCTGTCACTCCACACTAGCCGTATTGCCTTGATGTTCCCCAAATTAGCTAAGGGAATTCCTACCTCTATGAGGACTGCCTTGTTCACTGTTCACTGCACTAAACTGCCATTCCCCTTCCCTTCAGGGAGTCTTCTGCTCTTGCTCAGATTTTCTCTCTGCTCTCAGATTCTCAGAGAGGTTTTCTCTGTTGCTAGCTATCGTCTTGTCTTTCTTTTCTTCTTAACAATCACTAGTCTCTTGCCTTATTTACCTATGTATGCTTTTTTTCTGTAACTAGATAATACAGTCCAAAAGAGTAGGTCACATGGCTATCTTATTCATTGCTGGATCTCCTAAGCTTAGCATGTTGTTGGCATATTTTTGTTAAATGGATAGATGATAGAAAGATAGATAGATGATAGATAGATGTATGAATAGATTAGATAAATGAATAAACAGAAATGTGTACACTGATTAATAGATGAATGAATGAAGATGCAAATGAATGGATGGATGGATGGATGGATGGATGGGTAGATGGATGAATAGATGAATGGATAGATGGATGGATGGATGGATGGATGGATGTAATCAATGGTTGTCTAATTTGATCAGGTCTTTTTCTCTGTGGTCCTAAAGGAAACAAATTAGACATTATGATTATAATTACTGTCATGGTGTTCAATCAGTTGAAGCTGTGAAAAGAAAACTAAGTTGGTTCTGCTTTATATAAATGCTTATTTTCCTTCAAAATAGCTCTCTTCAGGCAAATCTCTGTGATTCTAGTCCAGCCTGGGCTACATAGCAAGTTCCAGGCCAGCTGGAGCTACACAGAGAGACCTTATCTCAAAAAAAAGGCTCTCCCTTATTTTGATGTGTTTTCATGCTTAATAAATAATCCATAGCTTACAGGAAAATTCCTAAGAAGCAAGCTGGGATATGTTTCTTGATTTAGCCTTTTAAAGAAGAAATTAAACCATGTACTAGGGAAGTAGATTGGGAATACTATGCTGCTTTAATTCCAGCCACTGGAAATGTCCTCGTTCCCTAATTTAATGGACTGTTAAGAACTGAACTTTGGGGGCTGGAGAGATGGCTCAGTGGTTAAGAGCACAGGCTGCTCTTGCAGAGAGGACCTGGGTTTGATTCCTAGCACCCACCTGGCGGCTAACAACTCCAGTTACAGGAGATCCAACACCCTCTTCTGACCTCCTCAGGCATTGCACAACACAAGTGCACTTACACACATCCAGGCAATACATTCATACACATAAAATAGAAATGATAAATAAAATATTTTTTAAAAAGAATTGTGCTTTTAACCATGTGCCTTCTAATTATTTGTTCATTACTTGTTTGTTTTAGAATAACCTCAACCTGGAGAGTGAGTCCATGTCAGAAACCAGCTTTCCTCTGTCTAAAGAAGCACCAGGAGAGCGCCAGGCTGCCCACCAACCCCACCCCAGACAGCGATTCCCCCAAGAGGCTGCGCACCCTTCACTGCAAAGAGACGGCCCCAGATCCTTTCTCCTCGACCTCCCAAACTTTCCAGATCTTTCCAAAGCCGATATCAATGGGCAGAATCCAAATATTCAGGTAAATCTCAGCAGCTGGCAAGTAGACTAATACAAATCAGTTATCTTCTGTTTTCTGGCCTTACCTCCATGTCGTTCTCAACCCCTTCATGATTCCTGTTGAAGATCACATTATCCCCACAAGAACAGTGTTTGTGACACCCTTGATGGTGAGGGGTTACCACTGTGACATGAACCACTCAAAAACAGAAGTCACTATAAACTCAGGTATGACACATTGAGGATATAAAATACATACTGATTTTACAGACCTTGAAATATAAATACAAAATTACTGAAATGTGATGGCTATAGGAAAGGGCCAGCCTAGCTTGTGACCAGACCAGGGAAGCCACAGTATGTCTTCAAAGCACTTCGGAGGGTACTTCGCCTCAGTGCCTCTCTAGCTTGCCCTCAACACCAGAATATTCTAAATGACTAACAAAAAAATTAGATAAGAATAAAGGTGAGCAGGGTATGGTGGCACGAACCTTTAATCCCAGCATTCGGGAGGCAGAGGAGGAGAGATCTCTGAAAGGTCCAGCCTGGTCTATATAGCAAGTTTCAGGCCAGCTGAGGCTATAGGTAGACCTTATCTCAAAAAGACTAAAAATAAATAAATAAATAAAATAAATAAACTTCCAAAAAGAGATTAATATATTTCATTAAAGTGATATTGTATGAAGCAAGGTAAATAGAATACCCAAGAAAAGTGTTCCTAATAATAATACTCATCCATACTGAACTAGCCTAATATACTTTACAAGAAAAACATTGTCTTGATCTGACCCTCCAAGCATCCTCATGAAAAACACAAAGCCCACGCCATTGCCCAATATTTTAAATAAGGCAACAGGAATTCAGGTAAGTTGCTAACTGCTTCACCCAAGGTTACATGGCTAGTAAGCTGTAGTTATGGATCTCAAATCCAGGGTCTTGCATTCCCAGGAATATCCACCCACCAGTCCATGCTTCAGAGAGACACTCCTAATTATGAATGCTGTTTCTACTGTCTTCTCTTTCTCTGGAAGACTGTTATCTTGATAGCTCTGGGAGTCTCTTGGGCAGCCGAACCCTTCCCTTAACACCTGTCTTTACGTGCCTGCTTGCCTACTTCTATTCTTTGTTCTTATTCTTCTCATTTGGGTAGAGACCAAGGAAGAAAAAGCACTGTGTTCCCAAGTAGAAGACAGAAAGAAGCAGAGGGGGTCTGTGAGTGCTCTGGAAGTCAGTGCTGTGGAGGTTACAGTTGACAACTCATGTGCAGAACTCACTACATGCTCCAAGTAATGTTTCTGATGAATGCTGTACTCTAATTGATTTCTTGAAAAGCAGACCATTTGCCCCATTGCCATCCCTGGCATGGCCACATGGCTCTGAAAGAACAGTGGTTCTATATAGGGCAGGTACAAACCAACGAAAGTGGGCACAGACGCCCTACACCCCTGCTTGGCATTGCTTTCTACCATGGCTTCTTCAATTTGAAGTAATTTTTCATTGTTTATAGATTTTATGGTTCCAGGACTGGATAACCTTCACCTTAAGCCATGCCCAAAGCAATCTTAAGCTTCCTATTGCTAGCATTTAATCTCAGAGACAGGAAATTGGAGAGAGACTTAATGCTGAGGACTGAGCTATTAGAGAAGTAGAATTAAGAATGGCTAGTGTAACGTTACAGAAGAACCCCCAGACACAGGAGAAAAGAACCCTGTGGGCTTTTCTACTTCTCACTGAAACGTTACTACGTACCTAGTGGACCCAGTAACAAACTGAATTTGAGGACAAGACTTCTTACGTCTTTTTTCTTTCTCCATCAGCCTGGATCTGCTCAATCCCTCCCTAGACAGCTCCTGGACCCTCTTAAAGTGATACCTAAAGGATAGTGGCACAAAGGCTGTTGGTGTCCACAGAGTTGAGAACCACGGGTTGCTTTTCAAAAATAATAAAAAGGAATGGAGCTACCAGGAAATGCTGAGCCCTCTCCCACCCACATAATGGCGCTGTGCACGTGCTCAGTAAAGCAGCCAAAAAAAATCAACTCAGTTTCCCTAATAATAAGCCATGCTGTTTAACTGAGTGGGAAGTGGGGGATTCTTTAGAACACTTGTGGCCAGGAGAGGAAGGTGACTGCTAGAGTTGCCCAGTGTAGAAAGAATTAGCCTGAGGCTGGACTGAGGCATGAGAAGGCTCCCTCTAGGTCATGGATGCTCACAGTAAGAGGTTCTCTTTGGCAAAGTCCCTAGGACTTTTACAGAAGGTAGCTTCCTCTTTAACTGTCAGCAGTGTGGTTATGGATGGAAATCATTCCCCTTCATGCCGCCCACTGAGCAGATCAGCCACCTGCTAACTTGAACTCAATAGATAAAAGTTTTGGGCAATGTTTTGTTTTCACTTGGCCCTATTCTGCCCCAGCACGGGAGCAAGAAGTTTACCTCTGAACAGGCCTCCTTGGAGGATATGGTAGGAAGAGAAACAAAGCTACTCTTAGGAGGTCTTCATATTTTTCTAGAGTTCACTTTTGGACACCAGAGACCACTGCATTTGGACCACAGGCTCCAAATGTCAGAGTAGTTGGTAGAATGGATTTGAAAGCAATGCAACTTCAACATAGAGACCGTTGGAATCGAACACCAGAACAAGACCAGCACATCATGCCCACTGCTCAGTCTGGTTATTCCATTCTGCTGTAGACAATCCCTGTTTCTGTTGGTCTTCCATAGGAAGTACAGAGGAATGGGGCAGCTAATGTTTTATTGATCCAATGAGTCGTGGCCCTAAAGACAATTCAGCTCCATTTCTGGCCTTTTGTTTCTAAAAGATCACAAAAGGTTAGTGTGAGTCACTCAGAAGGATATTCAAACACAGAATGAAGGAGCTGCTGCGTCTCTGTACTGTAGCCCTGTGTCTGCCTGTGGACGTGTGTCTGTGTATGTACACATTCATATGCACAGCACTAACCTCTACAGCCCAGTGTACCACTACATTTGAGTAAGCCATTTCCCAGTGATTCTTTAGAAAATAAGGTGCTATCTAAAAGGAGGTGATGATTTCTGGATTGGCAGTCCTCACCTCTGCCTCACAGCACTGTTCTTTTTTGACCCAGGACCCATCCAGTCAAGCACAGAGCTCTTCTGCTCTCCAGGGGCCCCCCTCAACAGTTCTCTCCAGCTTAGTGGACTGAAGACAGGTGATGAGCGTGTTAGTGGGTGGGATTCTGTGGTCAGAGCCTCTGTGCTCCCTCCTTCCTCAACAACTTGCCCTTTACTCTCACCTGAAACCAAGCATGAGTCAATACTTCACTCTGACCCCACTGCAACTCAAAAGCTCCAGGAATGGCTGCCAGTCCTCTGTCCCTCCCTTGAAAATTCTTGCACCTCTCCAAAGTGACATTCCTGAGCCCCTGCAAGAAGGGCCATGTCCCTGAAGCTTTGCTTTTAAGGTAAAAAACCTTTATGAAAGCTTCTGCTTCTGTAGATATATTTATGCCCGTAAGTTAGGCAGCCACTTTTCTGTGTGAATTAGACTTGGCTGTGGAAGTAAGAAAAGAAGTCTGTCTCTACATTTCTGTCTAAATATAGCACATAAAATAAGAAGAAATGGCCTCAAATTCCTAAACTGGATCTCCATGTTAAATTGAAAACAATACAAGAAATTACGCTCTATTTAAAGGAAAATCATTCAAGAAAGAAAGTAAATCCCTCGGGATAAGTTAGATTTGAACTTTAGTATCCTTGGCTGAGTTTTTGGTCTTTGGCTGATAGTCAGATGGCAAAGACAAAAATCTCTAAAATAAACTCATTATTAGACTCGATGTATCAACTCACTATTACAGTAGCCGTTCACAACCAAACATTTCTCTTTTCTAAATCAAGCTCAGGTTAGTATCCATTTCAGCCATATATTATTTCTTTTCTTCCATTGAGAGGAATTTAAACACAGTCATCTAAAGACCTTTCTTTCTCTGAGCAGACTTATTTACATGGCCCTAGGCCTCTTGAGTGCTACAAGATAGAATCAGAGGGATTGGCCATGGCTGAAAATGTCACACGTGCTTCTACTTCTGATTTTCCCTCATCCCATGTCCGTAAAAGACTTTTGAAATGGCCAATCTGGCTGAGCTGGAGCCAAGATATGTCTGTGCCCTTGAAATCGACCACATGCCATTGGGGACAATCCAGGACAGCTGAGATGCTCACAAGCTTCTGTTGTCATTATGAACTACAAGGTCAAGCTGAGCTGGGTTGCAATCTGGCATCATCACTCAGTCACCTAGTTTTGGATTCTGTAGGCTCAGGCAGGTTCTTTAATCTCTGTACCTCAGTCTTTTCTATAAAATTGGTATGATAATGCCACCCACAAGTACCTATGTCATCTAAAGTACACTTAACTATAGCTATCTGTGAGTATTAAATGAGATCATCCATATGGCCGGCTCAGCACAGGGTTATTTTAGCTTCCCAGAACCAATAAGAATGATGGTGAAGCTGGAGATGAAGATGACAGAAAAGCATCTATAAGAGTACCTGGTCCAGCAAGGTAGCTCAGCAAGCACCAGTGCTTGGAAGTCTAGCTAGCTGAGTTTAAGCCCCAGAACCCACATAATGGTGAAACAAAAGAACGGACTCCACAAAGTTATCCTCTGACCTCCACACCCATGCCATGGCAGGTTTTGCACATACATACACACACAGCTTTTGCACATATACATACAATAACAAAGAATTTTTTAAAAAGTAATTGGGAATCAGAAGACTTAGTTTTAAAGCCAACTCTACACCTTCTTTGCTGTTTATCTTGAGAAGCTAAATTCTTCAAGTTTAGCTTTGTTTCTGTGCCTGATAATTGGGTGCAAATTATGTAGAACAAGCAATAATATTTGGGCAAGCACACTGCTACAAATCTCAAAGCACTAACCACAGTTATGTGGGGATTCCATGGTTGTTTATAGAGCATCAGATGGGCTGAGAAAAGAGGATTAAATATCTTTGGGGTCTATTTTATGTTCTTTCTGCTGCAGTTGTCAAGGAAGAACAGGCAAACAAAAGCCACTGCAAACACATCCCTAAATGCTCTGTGCTCTTGAGGAATTCTTTTTTCCTGGGAATTCTAACCTACATCAACCCAGTCCCCTCAGCACAAAGACTTAGAGAAGGAACCAGAGGGAAGACAGCCCTAGGCTCTGTGTGGCTGGCATCACCTGAGATGAATATTCTTGGAGGCCATGGCTTATTAGCAGTTACACTGAGAATTGCCTTTGTCTCGCTATGGAAAGTATTTTTCAGTACAAGGATAAAGAGTCTCCTTCCAATGTAAGTTTCACCTATTAAGAGACCAGCTAACCTAACCCTTATTCCCAATTTCGAGCAGAATCGTCGGAATTGGTGCCTGTGGTGGATGCTGAGAGATTTTGGTGCTGAGAGAATTTGCCAAAAGTTGAACCTGGAGCTTTTGAAGCATGTCCTTTATTTCTCTAGATATACTAAGGCTCTTCAGTGATACGTTAGGAAGACAAAGGATGGGGACAGCTGCAGTCTCTGTCAGCTTGAAATTTTGCCTCACCCGCTGCACACTTCTCGTGCATTCGCATTGATTATTGTTCATGAGATCTTTCCAAAAGGTTTCCCTGACTCTAAAATACTCAAATAGAAAGAGAGCAACAGGAAATAGGAAACCAGTCCCTGCCATTCGAGAAGGCATTTTTCATGCTCGTTATGGCCTTTTAATTGGATACCTATGAAATTTCAGGTTCAAGATTAGATTTCTTCTTCTGATATCAGTGATGAAGTTTCCACATTGCGGACTATAAGAAAGGGTGGGTCCTGAGATTGTTTGTGTTTTGTTTTGTTTTGTAATTAATTTGGGCCAGTGGCTAGAAATTAAAGAGAAGAAAGAAACCTCTAAGCTGTTGAGATGTAGTCATTGATACAGTTTGGGGAGTAAATTCCTATTCTGCTACCCATTGCTCTCCAGGCAAGAAATCTATTTTGTTTGGAATCAAGCACCAATTTTGGAGGAAAAAAAATCGTATTGACGGTAATAGCTTGAAACATGAAATTGTTTTTATTCCCAGCTTGGAGAAATTGCAGAGTACATTTCATTTCAACAATCCTTTGACTCCAGCCTGAATGCAAATGGAATACCCAAAGTACTGGGCACGTTGTTCCCTCTTATCTCCTACTCAGAGACTGATTTCATTACCATAATTACCTACCGGCTTGCATGGCTCTTGGCAGCCTCTCTCCTCCAAGACCCCTAATAGCCTTGCAGACAGTTGTTGCAGCTCAATAGTTCTGTGTGCAGGCAGAGGGGGATGGGGCTGCAAAGGAGAAAGATTATGTCTTAGAAGGCCCTGTCTTGCCCCTCTCTGCCCTGGTTCCAAGGTTCTCCATAATCATGACTCTCCATCACCTGCCCATTCCACCAAACAATGATACAAAGCATGTGTTGTATTTCTTTTCTTCTCTTAATTTTTTTTTATTTTGGCTGAATTAATTTAAATCTACATAATTATAAGTATACAAGAGATGCTTACAAGACTAGGGTAGTGGTGATGGCATGGGATGAAGCTCATTGTGCCCTTCTAGGCATCCCACAACAGAGGAAAGAGATACACTTGGTCTGATACTGTCTCAGTATACCATGGGATTTAAGGTCATCCTCTGGATCATGTCTGGAACCTCAAGAAACTGTAGGCTCAGGAGCACCATTGGTTTGGCAACTTCCTTAAAGTGTCAAACTGAGTAAGAGTCAAGATTCAGCACCCCTAACCCACCCCCCACCAACCCTAGCTGTTTATCTAAAGGATGGGCACACCCCAGTGCAGTTTGGCAGCACATCTCAACAACTCTTCAGATGTCGGGTCAGGGCAAATCTGGGAATGCATCTTCCCAGTACATCTTGCACTGATTACTTGGAGCGCATGTTTCTGATTCATTTGCATGTAACTCATCCAGGAGGTGTTGCAAGAGCTATCTGATGGCCAGAGGAACCCAATGAGTCTTTTATTATTTTTTAAACAAGTTTTTCTACGTTGATTGTCTCTCAGAGCCAAGAAGCTACATTCTTTCAGCCCTGTGACAGATTTCAAAAGTAGGCTTCATTAATCCAAAGGACAAGTTCTAACCTTAATTCAGGGACTGTCTGCTCTGACCCTGCTGCTGGGTCTGAGCAATGGGAAGACTGAACTAGCACAGCTGGAGAAACCTGGTCTTGAGGACATCTCTACATGTCCTGTAGCACGTAGCCTACCCCCAGCACCTGCATCTCCTTGCTCGCTCAGTCTGATGAGGGGACCATACTTCTGTCACTTACTTTTGAGGCAGGACTCTGGACACGGCTTCTCCACATCTGCTCCTTACTAGCCCTATGACCTTAGGCAACTTGTTAACATCTGTGTGTGCCAGCTTTCTTTATCTATAAAAAGCTATTTCTATGTACAATCACCCCAAAACTTAATAGCCTGCAACAAGGGACATTGGATTACTCGTGGTACTATAGGACAGGAATTTCATTAGGATTCAACCATGAGAGCTTATTCCAGTTCCATGTGGTATTATCACTGGAGGTGACCCAGCTGGGACTGAAAGATCCACGATGGCACCTGTCATGAGTCCTGAGCCTCAGTTTCCCTGTACATAGTCTCTCTCTTTACATGGTCTTTATGCTGTGATTGAGGCTTGGCTTCCCTACATACCTTTGGGAATATTCCAAGAAAAAGAAACTAGAAGCATCAAGATACTTATTTGGGCATGTGTATGTATATGTGGTATATGTGTGCACGTATATATCCACTCATGTGTGTATTTGCACATGTATCTCTGTGTACATATGTGTGCAGGCAGAAGTTGATGCTAAATGTCTATCTCAATCATTCTCCACCTTATATACTGAGGCAGGGTCTCTCATTTGAACCAAGAGTTTGTCTACTGGACTAGTTCAGCTAGCCAGCTTGCTCTGGGGAATCCCCTGTCAATGCCTCCTGAGGCAGACTACCATGCCCCTCAATATTTGTATAGATGCTGGAGATGTGAACTCCAGACCTCATATATGCACAGCAAGCAATTTACCCACTGAAGCATTTCCCGTCCCCTCACTGAGTCATATCCCCCAGCACAAAACCCTTTAAGATGTGTCAGAGTCACTCATTCCTGTTCAACTGGCCCAAATGAGTTATGAGACCAGCCCAGATTGACAGTGAGGAGAAACAGACACCATCTATTGATGGGAAATAAGTGTATGTGTGTGTGTGTGACGTGTGTGTGTGTGTGTGTGTGTGTGTGTGTGTGACATGTCCAAGGATTAGGACTGTGAGGCTTAGATAAACTCACCTGGACAGAGCATTGCCGTGCCTCAGAAACAGTGTACTCTCCCCTTCGGTGACGAGCTTCTCGACAATTTGGCCATCAGTAAATCAAGAACCCAAGCATGCCTTGTTTCTGCCTACCTCAGGCCATCTTCCATCTAGCGGTGGGACCCTCAGAGGCCATTCCCGAATGTTTTGCGTCCTCAATCCCCACGTAATCACAGCTTTCTTTCACAAAGGATGTAGTCATCCTTTCCTTCAGTTCTCAACCTTCTTCCAAGGATCACCAGAGCCGGGAGGCTGCCAACTCCTCTTTGACCCTGGCCTGTTCTGAATTCCTCAGGTCACCATAGAGGTGGTGGATGGTCCTGACTCTGAAGCAGATAAAGATCAGCATCCAGAGAATAAACCCAGCTGGTCAGTGCCATCTCCAGACTGGAGGGCCTGGTGGCAGAGATCCTTGTCCTTGGCAAGAGCAAACAGCGGAGACCAGGACTATAAGTACGACAGTACCTCAGATGACAGCAACTTCCTGAACGCCCCCAGGGGGTGGGACCATCCAGCCCCAGGCCACCGGACATTTGAAACCAAAGAGCAGCCAGAATATGGTGAGTTTACCACTCAGTAATATAAAATTGGTGGGTGATGAGGCCTAACGGACATAGAGCCACGCAAAACCCAGTTCACAGTATGTGGCTTTTGGTCCTCTATGAAGCATACCTCATAAAGGCCATATTCCACAGAAGCCCCATGGAGATGTCAGCAGCCTCATTCTTCTGGAAACACTATTAATTTTAAAATTGTACCAAGGAGAATATTTTTGGGGTCTTTGGGGTTCCTTGTGTCTTTTTCCCCCAAAACAATTTTATTTCAAATAAAGATGAAGAAAACATCAAGTTAACTTCCTTGTATTTTTTAACTGTAAGAATCCATATCGAAAAGCAATTTAATAATAAAGATGTATGTAGCTTCTTCCTTTGGCCAGGCAACTCTGCTGTGTCTGAGTTTGGCAGTGCACTGGCCCTTGGAATCCACGTGAACAATTTGTGTCACGGGTGGACAAAGCAAGCCTACCCCTCCAAATAAATGTTATGACCCCAACATGAAGCTACTAGGTTCCTCGTTTTAGAGCAGCAGGTGAGATAGCATAAAACTTCCAAATCCAATGGAATAGTAGTAAATAGTGAATTTTTCTTCTTACTTCAGCTGAGATGGGAGACAAGGTGGAGGGACCTCAGACCACTCAGCTACTCAGGGATTCAGCCTCCTCCTTCCTTCTTGGCATCTTAACAACTGTGAGGTGGTAGGAGTTATCCCTTAGACCTCCTGCAACCAGCTGGTAACCAAGGAAACCTGGCAAGGGCACACATGCTCTTAATCCCCTAGGCCTGGAGATGATACACGTCCCAGCTACATAAATTCTATAGGCAAGACCTAGTCACACGGCCTCACATAGATGCACAAATGCTGAATGACAGAGTCTGTGTGTCCAAGCAATAGAGCTGACAAGCATCTAGTCAGCCTCAATAGTGAATAAGAATATTTGCTGGGTTTCAAATGCCCTCATTCTTGTGACAGAATGTACCCGTCGGCAGAGCAAAAAGAGATGAGGTTGTCATGAGCCACCTCCGGGTTCCTCTGCGTTCCCTCTCCTCAACAGGAAAACACGGTTCTATCAGGGAGTCATTTTTTGTCATAATAGATGGCTCTGGGCTGCTTCTGAGACAGCAAGACTAATTTTTTCCAGCCCCACCATTCAGTTTGTTCAACCAACGTTTATTAAGAGCATATCTTGTGGTTGACACTAAGCTAGTGATGGGAACCCACAAGTAAGCAGGACATAGTCCTTCCCGAAAGAGGATATTACCAGTCTGTGGGCAAAGGAAGTACATTAGTTGATAGGGCAAAGCAACACCATAATAGAAATATTTCAGTTGCTGGAGAAACAGGGAAAGAATTCCACTTTTCTTCACCCAAGAGGCTCATGAAGCTTTCACTTTTCCCAGAGAAAGTCCAGTTTATTTCCAAGAGGAAGAATTAGAGATAATAGCCAGCAGTTATAAGTACTTACCAGGTACCTCTCTATGCACTGCATACATAGTTCATCCCACACACTGAGTCCAAAATCTGTCTTTAACTCATAATACTTTTGCATCTCTCTAAGGGGAAATGGCATGTCCCTTAGGAGAGTCGAGTGGATTTAGACACATGTGCTTAGATAGAGGATAGGAAGGGGAGAAAACATCAGTGCTGTTAGATAGGAGAACCATGAAGAATGGTCACCGGTCTCAGGCTGTTGCCTGAGTTTGTACAGGATTTGTGACTTGACCCATTTTCCAAGCAACAGAGAATGTTTCTAAGAGCAGGGCTCAGACAGTTGACATCAGAATCCCTCAGTCATGTGTTTTGGAGTTGAGTTTAGCTTTTGTTGTTGTTGTTGTTGTTGTTTTGGTTATTTGTTTTTAAAAAATCCATCCTAGACCAGACCCTACTCTCTTCTCAAGATACTAATGATCCACCAAGTGTTATCTTCAAAACAATATCACTATCACTGCTTGGAAATGTGATCAGAAAGCAAGTTCTCAGGCCCCACTCTAGATCTCCTGAATCAGACATTCAGGGGTGGATCCCAGAAATGTTTTAAGATCCCACAGAGATCTGATGTGCAGAGTTCCACCGTAGGGCTGTAGAACTATCTGCTGGGGCATTGGTAGCCTTTCAGGGGCCACATCCCTAAAGGAAATTGACTCTCTCCCTCCTGCAGCAGTCATCAATTGTCAGTAGCTCCTAGGGCAATTGCCTAGCAGCTAGGAATAAGCCCTTCATGGCCTTCCACATCCATGCTGAAATCCTGACTGGTTTGATCTTGTACAGGTCTGCACATGCAGCCACAGCTGCTGTGAATTCATGTATCTTTATGTTTTCCAACAAGACCATCAAGTGATTGTCATGCTTCCTCATTTGAAGAGAACCACTAGGAACAATCTTTCTTCTAAAGCTTTTAGGGTCCATTTTTGGCAAATGGCAAACTGCTGTAGCTAGAGAGGTGCTTATTTGGATTCTCTCTTTGCTCCAGATACCAGAATTTACACAGAAGGGATTTACCAGCTCCCCAAATGCCTTTTCCACAGTTGCCTTACAAAGTCCACTTTGCTGAATTCATGAACATGAAAACATCCCTCCCTTGCCCTCTTGAGGATCTTCTAACAGTTACCGCGGCTGCCTCAGCCACTCATCTCAGTGTCCCAGATGTGGAGTTCTCATGGAGTTCCCTGCATCTCTGGGCCATAGGGAAGTTCCTATCTTCAGTGATTTGGGGGCGTCTCTGTCACCTTCTCTCTCATTAGACTAGATATAAGGATTTCTATTTTATAAAGAAAATTTTATCCCTTCTCGTACTCTAAGGCACTGTTACTTTGGCTTTAGTGTGTATCAGGAAACCCAGGGTTCTTATAAATGCAACTTCTAACACAGACTCTATAGGAAAGGGTCAGGAGCCCAGGTGAAGCTGGCACTACTGGCCACACTTGGAGCATCCAGACTCCGAGCACATTGTAAGTGTTCATCAGTAGCACAGGCAGAATTCATGGACGATTATTACTTTCCAGAACAGCTCGATGAATACAAGTTCTGCAGAATTTCCATACAGCATCAGAGGAACTGAGAATTCATTTTTTACTTCAAAGAACAAGGAACTGCTGAGCAATTTCTAAGTATTATATTTATCCCTATCTGGGGTGCTGGTGGGCCAATGGCACAGGGAGAGTGTACAGCACCCTAGAAGGTGAAATTCGCTTAATAGTTAAGCGCTCTGCATATCGCTGCCTCCCAATGCTCGGCACCCTGCCAGAGACAGGCTAAAATAGTCACAGGAGCTGAGAGAGGAGGTAACTTGAAGATGGGATTTGGAATAAGGACTCAAGTATCTGTAGGCAGACTATTTCCAAAAATCCTAAGTGAACTAAATAGGATTTAATGGTGTTTTCAGCTGGAGGAGGGGTGCAAAATATATAAAGGTAGACATGATGGAAGCACAGCCAGCAAGAGCTTCGTAAGGCATCTGGGGTGCTGTTGAATCCCTTCTGTGTAAATTCTGGTATCTGAAGCAAAGAGAGAATCTAAATAAGCACCTCTCTGTCTACAGCAGTTTGCCATTTGCCAAACTGACCATAGGAAAGTGAGGAGCTAACTGTTGTTGAGATCTTAGTTAGGATTCAGTTCTTCAAAATTCTCTGACTGGTCATGGTCCAGTTTTAACAGACTCCGTGGTGACTTTTTCACAGGGTTTTCTTTGTAATGCTAGTTAACTGCATCAGTGAGTGCCTTAGAGAAGGGAGGCTAACCTGGGCCAGAATTGATGTTGTTGGAAAGCCAGAATAAAAAAATGGTGGGAATAGACAGACCTCAGATCTAATCCCAGCTCTGCTGGGTTTCAGCTGTGTGACCAAAGGCTAAAATCTTAAATGTTCTAAGCCTCAGTTCCCCTGCCCACAAAAGAAGTATATTTCCACCTACATCAGAATTATTATAGGAATTAGATGTAGCCATCATCACCCAGGACTAGTCATGCAGATTTTTCACTGGCCAGTTCCACACCAATTCCAGTCAATTCAGTGGCCCCTACACTAGAAGTGGCCCAAATAGCTCTACTCCCCTGAAGCTGTAAAAGGAAGATTTTGCCCTCCCAAATAGCATCTTTGAAACCCAGCTCTTGGCTTATTGCAGTGGAGAGCACTGTCTTCCTTCTTTGAGCTCTTTGATGTCACAGGGGCTGTCAATATGCCACAGAAATGTTCCCAGGAACGGTTTGTTCTTGTCATCATCATTGTCTCCGCAGTTACTGCTGCTCATTTCTGCTCGGAACCACACCCCATCCTGGCCGAGCCGACTTATAGTGTCTTCGCATGTGTTTCCATCTGCACAAACTAGATCTACCTTCTGTGGCATATTTCACAACTCTTCCTCCACCCTACATTAAAGCAGAGGGAATTTATCCCCATAAAGATGTGTTCAATCAGAAATCTCTGCTCTGTCTGTCCTTTGACCCCATGAAATAGGAATCCCCCAGAAAGTCTTGGCTAGGGCTATGGTGCTGATCTGGATGAGCATGTGATGAAACAGTGAGGATTTTCCTAGAAGATTGCTTCCCTGCTTCGTTTGTCACCATAGAAATGATACATTGCATGCTTATAAGTACTCTGTACCTAATCTCAGGGGATCTATATTTAAAAGGTTTTAAAAACTACTAGTTTTCTGAGCAGTTAAAGATCTGGAGAAAGCTCCCTATCAGTAAGAAAAAATCTTTGATAGCTACTGTCCAGAGAGAACATTTTAGGGAAGATTTTGTGATACATATGTGATATATATGTGCTGATGAAGAAACTACTTCTTCCCATAACTCTAGCACTCTGAGACAGGAAGATCATGGGTTTGAGGTCATCCTGGGCTACATACTTAGACCCTGTCTCAACAAAGAAATCAATCCCCAAATTTAGGAGCTTCAAACAACAGAAGAATTCTTCCTCAAGAGTCTACCAGTTATCTAGAGTGCTCATCTGGGCTGGGCCAGACTGGCTTAGCTGAGGCTGAACAATCTCCAGGGGCCTCAGTTGCAATGATGGGGCCCAGCTAGATAATTAGGGGTACCAAGATGTCAGAGCTTCTCTCCTCTGGTCCCTAACCACCACCCCGCCACTTGTGCTCTTCAAGTAGAAGGGAAAGAGTTCTTTCCACATAGAAAGGAAAAATCTTCTTGTCTGGACATTTTGTACACGTTCGCGTACATCCTATTTGCTGTATTATCTCATTGGTTGAAGCAAGTCATGTGGCCCAGGATCAGCATGAGAGAAGTATAACCAGTGTAGCAGCCATGGAAAAAGAAATGATGGGCATCATTTCTTACACACTCTGATGCTGTATTAGCATTCACCAAGAATCCAAAGGAGGAAGTGAGCCTCAGGGATTCAAATATCAGCCTCATAGAATCACTGCTAAGGCCCTGAAGTTAGGGATGTTACCCCCCAAAGGAGTACCCCCCGATACTGAAATGGAAAGGAAAGGTTTCAGGAGATTTCTGTATAGCTGAGATTAGTCAAGCAAGACAGTACTCGCCTCATTGGATTCTCTCTGATGCTGGTACTCCACAGGTGATATGAATTCTGCCTGGATGACTGATGTTTGTTTCCGTAACTTACCCTCTCTGTTTTTAAGAGTATGAAAACGTAAGCATCTTTACTTGTGCCTGTTGCTGTTTCTTTTAACAAAATCTGACCTTGTTGGTGTTTGCAGGATGCACATGTGATATATAACCCATTGCACCTAGACAAGCATCCTAGTGAGGGATGGGAGAGATTACCAAGAGGTGCTTGACTGCAAAGGCTTCAGAGGGAACAGAAGCTGCTCCACCTCTGTAGCTTCTCCCTTTGGAGGCAGTTTGTCCCTCCATCTCCCCATAGGAGATGGTATGGATGAAGGAGGCTCATGCTGGAGAAAAAGGCCTAGTTCTCTAACATTTAAAACATCTGCTTTACTACGGTGGTTGGAAAACTATTTCTTAGAAGAAAATCAAAGTTTGGAAAAATTATTTGGGGAGAAGGAGATAAAAATGGATGAGGCCCCTGGAGGCAGGTAAGGCATGAGGAAGGTCTCCATTCAGTTAGGGAAGAGGACACAACAATGTACATACACACACATACACACACACACACACACACACACACACACATTCCAGTTCTGTACAGCGGGGCTCAAAATCAGCCCTGTGATTACCCAAAGGCACATTCAGAGTGAACATCACGAAAACAACAACCTGGGCAGCTGGCATGGGACCCATGGTTCAGGTAGAAACGTGTGGAAGACATTCCATTCTTGCTGGAACTACGTAATAACAACCACCACAGTCTGTTATGTTATGAATGAAGGGTACCCCTTCCCTACAAGGCACATGCCTGTAGCCCCGTGCTTGGCACCCACTGAGGCCCCAGGGCTACTGGAAGATATGCATAAGCCAGGAGAAATTATTACAGAGCAGAAGTGCTGAAGAAAAATCATACTTTAGAGAGCAAGGGCTTGGTGCAAAAGCCCAGCCTTTCCTTTCTATTAACCTCATGACCCTGAACAAGCCCCCCAACCACTCCAAGACTTTTATTAGTATTTACTTCTGGTAAGAGAAAGTCAGTCTTGATCGTGTGACAACTTCCCCACAGCCCTCCTCCGCTCCCAGGTCCCTCGTGAGATCTACATTTTTTTCTTTTTCCATGCCGTACATCAACCATCAACTCCTAACATACTATTACACTTTACTCCCTGTGTTTATTGTTCAAAGATCCTTGAAAACTTTTCTTAATGATATACCCCACATATCTAGAATTATGCTTGACAGATAGTGAGAGCTCAATTAATACTCATTAGCCAGATGTTAAATAATGACATCGTAGGGCATGTCTACCTTTACCATTAATGTGTTGGTTCTCGCCTGCTGTGTAGCAAGCTATCCCATAGCTGGCATCTGGAATCAACAGACGTTTATTACATCTCACTATTCAGAGGCTCAGGAGTCCAGGCAGGGTCACTGGGAAATCAGCTACATTCATTTTCTACTGGGAAGGGGTAGGAGGTTCAAAATACCTTCTCACTGTTGGGTGTTTTTGTGATTCTTCATCTAGATCTTCCATTTTTAACTACCATTCACAGGTGTATCTGCTCTGAACTTTTTTTCAAAGTGCTTGGATTTCCCAGAGCAAAAACTAGACTGGAAGCTGGCCGACTGTAAGATCAAAGCCAGATCAAATTCTACCGAAGTTTCTCGCTGTCCCTCTCCCTCTCTCTTTCTCCCCATCCTTTCTTCTCACTCTCCTTCTTCCCTTCTCTCCTTACTCTCTGCCATGCCTTGATCGTGTAACTGATGGTCATCCTAAGGAACCACCCTATCATATTACTGCTAACCCTAGGTGTGTTCCAAGGGTCATGTCTTAATCACATCCTGATCAACACAGTGCCCCAGCCCCCTCAGTCCTCACAAAGATGATCCCTAAAGTGATCCCAGAGCTGTAAACCTTTTGGCTCCCGCTGCATTCAGTCCTCTCAAAATCGAGAATGATGGAATCGGACAGTTAGCAGGCTGCTTGACAAGGAGACTTGGGGACTATGCAGGTGGGGTTGATGACCATCTCCCTGGCTCCCTTCCAGATTCCACAGACGGTGAGGGTGACTGGAGTCTCTGGTCTGTCTGCAGCGTCACTTGTGGAAACGGCAACCAGAAACGGACCCGGTCTTGTGGCTATGCATGCATTGCAACAGAATCTAGGACCTGTGACCGCCCAAGCTGCCCAGGTGATTATGGGGCTGTGGCTCCAAGTTCAAGGGGAAGCTTTCTTGTTTATATTTTTAAACTTAAAGAAATTATCAACTTTTAAAGGAAATCATTTCCCTCATTAAGACTTCATCAAAATAAAACAAGAGATAACTGAATACTTAGTGGATAAAATGATGGATTTTCTGAGCCTTATACACAGTTGCAGTAGCTGTGACCTAAATGATGGGGCCATATCATACATTATATATATTATAATATATCATTAAATATATATTATTTAATTCAAAGAAGGAATTCTGATCAGTCTGGGTCTTTGATATGGGAACTGTCATGACTTGAAAGCGTCGCTTGAAAATAGATATTAAAGAGCTGGGCATGGTAGCACACACCCTTAATCCCAGCACTCGGGAGGCAGAGGCAGGTGAATCTCTGTGAGTTCAAAGCTAAACTGGTCTACATAGTGAATTCAGGGCTAGCTGGGGCTATAGGGAGACCCTGTCTCAAAAAAAAAAAAAAGAAAGAAAGAAGAAAAGAAAATAGACATTAATGTCCCATAAGAGTACCTGCATGACAGGGCCAACTAACTGCTATTTTCAGAAAAACGGTGGAGTTAGTCCTACCCATAGTGCCTGACAGTAGCCTGAGGCTTCCCAGGGGACAAAGTGGGGCAACTTAGCATTTAATTGTGATTTTATACTAGTATCAGTTCTTTGAAAATTAAACTAATTGTTAACTTGGTGAGGAATCATGTTGGGACTGAACAATTAATTGTGACTGATTTTAACAGTGGTTGTCAAACTATAGCCAATAGTCCAAATCTAGACTATGACCTATTTGTGGAGAAGTGTACATTGTTAAAGAACTGCAAAGAAGAGGAAGAGGAGGAAAAAGAGCAAAATGGAGGAGGAGGAGAGGGAGGGGAGGAAGAGGAACCAAGACTGCAAAAGGCCCACAAAACCTGAAATATGTGCCCTCTGATCCTTTACAAAAAAAGCTTATCAACTCCTGGCCTATAGTTTTACTGTGTGTTCCCATTGCCAAGCAGAATACCAGCCTACAATATCTTAGGCCCTTTCAAGAAACCACACATCGCAATGGTTTCATCTAAAAGAAATTTTAGAGACAGAAAATCTGATCCCCACAGCCCAGACTTCCTTTTCATACCCTAAACATTCTAGTCTCAAGGAGAGACGTTCAAAACAGAACAGAAGCACAGGTGATTTATGGGGGGGGGGGTCGGAATGGGGGTGTACACTAGCAGAGGGCATGCATAGAAAATGGGGTGAAACGTAAGAAGTGGAGGCCCTGGCTCCATGTCAGCCCTGCAGCTTTCAAAACTGGAGCAGCTGCTGAGATGCTTTCCCAGTCTTTCCTATGCTCACCACAATAAGCCGTTGGAAGTCTGACCAGTGGCGTTTGGGTGCATAGGAACAAAGCAGTAAATAATAACACGAGTAGGAAGAAGAGAAAGACAGAAAGACCATGAGGAAGAGAAGGAGACTCTGAGGAAAGGATAACGATGATAATGAGGTGAAGAAAATGAAGGCTGTCTAGGGGTCAGAGTAAAGTTCTTGTCTAGCCGTATGTGAGGTCCCAGGGTTCAATCATCAGCACCAATAAAAAGAGAGAGAAGGAGGGAAAATGAAGATTAAAAATCAAGGCGTTGAAGAAAACCATGGAAGAGATGGTGGTAAAAGATGGTGCTTTAAAGTCTTTAACTTTCTATCAAACTTCCATGATTTTCCCATGTATTATTCCACCTAATCCTCACAACTGCCTCGTGGAACAGGAATTTATTATTGTACCTATTTGGCGTCTATGGAAACTGAGGTACCAGACCAACAGAAAATGATCCTCAGAGAGTTTGAATACAAACTGCCCGATTCCACAGTCCATGTTCGTAACTAGTAACCTCTTCACCACCATCGTAAAGAACGGAGTCTGGATACAGACAGCACCTTGTGTCAGGGTTTAGGGACTTGCTTGTGTTCTTGCAGAGCTGGCACGCAGACCCAGGTGGTAGATTTCGATTTCTTATCAGAAGGAGCTCTTCCCTGCTGCCATTTGAATGTCTCCTTCTTGCATACTGGCACCACTGAGCACAGTGCATTTTTCTTCCCATCAGTTCTTGCCCCACTTTCTGTCTTTCCAGCTCCACTCCTTCAGGAGGTCCCAGCTTCAGGGCTCTCTTGGCATAAGAATGATTTCTGTTAGCAGGATCTCGTTCCTTATTTGGTTTGTTGATTCTCGGCTTTACTGGAAGTAATCATGGAACAGACCAGGTATTACAGATTTGGCAGTGATCACTGGAAAGTATTCCCCTTGGGGGCTGGAGAGATGGCTCAGAGGCTCACAGCATTTGCTGGTCTTTCAGAGGACTGGAGTTCAGTTCCCAGGACCCACGTAGGGGGTGACCCACAACCACCTATATCTTCAGCTCCGGTGGATCTGATACACTCTTCTGGCCTCCTCAGGCACCTGTACACATGGCATACTCACAGAAAGACATACATACAGACACATAGATAAAAATAAATAAATCTAAGAAAAGAAGTATATCCCCTATGTCAACCTTGCTTGAGGGACCCCAAGTCAAATCAGACCGATCCCTTAAAGAACATCAAGTCATGGCCAACAATGAAGCTGGAGTTCCCCAACAAAACCTCCACTCCTTTCTCTTTCACATGCTTCAGCTTGCACAGAACTCTCATTTGTAAAGGAACCCTAGTTGGGTGTAGCAATTCTGAGAGGAGACTTAAGGGAGTTGAAAGGTTTGAAACACACAGGGTTCAGTTCCTCATGGAAAATCATGGCTTTCTAGGTGCATTCTTTCCAAAGCATTAACAGGAACAAAGTTAGATTCCAATGGGGGGACACTAGCTTCCTCTAACCCCACTGCTCTAGATGCCTTCTTCACATGTCACTCATTTAATTCATCAACCCTACAGGGGAGGAATCACTTAGTGCTCCCCAATTTAGAGATACAAAAAAACTGAAGACCACAAAGATTAAGTGATCTGTATAGGTTAGCATAGCTGGTGATAATCCAGGCCCAGGAAGTCGGCACTACAGAGAAGGTACTGAGCACGCATGCTCTGCTGCCCCTGACTGAGCTCGTCGCACTCACCAGACAGCCGCCCTGACGTGTGCCCCCAACCCTCATCCCCAGGCCAAGCAAGTGATTCCCTGGGACTCATATAGGCACATTTGGATCTGATTTCATGCTGTGAATAGTATCTGGGGTCTTAATAAGTTTTATGTGCTACTACCGGCTTTTTACTGTCTCCTCTACTGGCAGGTTTCTACTCAAAAGTAGTAGCGAATACGAAAAGGCTTTGTTCAGGTGTATTTGTTTCTTATTTGGGGGCTTGGGGGAGCCGGTGGCTTTTTCCATATAACTAGGGGAAAATGAACTCTTGTCTGTGTTTAGGAATTGAAGACACTTTCAGGACAGCTGCCACGGAAGTGAGTCTGCTTGCGGGAAGTGAGGAGTTTAATGCCACCAAGTTGTTTGAAGTCGGTAAGAGGAGTTTTTCTTTTTCTTTTATCCAAATATTGATTTAGTGCTTTTGCAGTGCCATCCTTGGATCCATGAAAATATTTTTTTCTTCTTTGAGGGTTCAATGCTCCCAGCATAGCTTGGGCTCACTGAACAGACTCCAAGCAACAGAGAGCAACCCCATCCCTCCACAAGACAGCCATAGAGCACTTCTGTGTGGACCCCCCTCCCTGTAGAGCCTCCACAGTGAGAGAAAGGTTGCAGCCTTCCCTTCTTCTAGTGCAAAATTAGCCCATAGTTCGGGCTCTATCCAGAGAGCTCTGTTCTCATCCAGCATCCCCAGTGAAGCCAGTCCTCCAGCAGAGGGAGAGAAGGGAGGATTGTCTTACTATTATACATTCCCTTTCCCTGCAAGAATTTTCCATCAACCTCTGACGCACTCTGCTATGCTTCTTTCTTGTCTGCTACAAAGAGCTAGTACAAAACAACAGCCCGAGTGAACAGAACTGCAAGCACCGCCCCAGGGGCAAGCTTGCTTTGAAGTAGATTCATTTGCTTCTGGATATACTTCTATGTTGTCAAAGAGTCAGATTCCCTCTGCCTCACTTCTTTTTACCCCTAAAATTCTTTCTTAACCTCTTCACTTCTGCAACACCTCTTCAGCCACAACTGAGACGCCCTAGATCACTTATGATTTCAGAGACCGACTCTTTGAAACCTGATTTGGTCTACAAATACATTTCTCTTTCTCAAATGACTATAGGGGTCGGGCAGGGGTCTAAGTAGAATGGTCTAGAAAACAAAGGAAGAATGAGAAGAAACTGAAACAAGTAACCACAACCTTGGGGGCAGTAGAGAGCGAGGGGGACGTAGGTGCTTCATCTAAATGGACCAGCACTGTCTCAACCACCATGAAATGGTGTGCTGGTTTTCCAAGAAAGACAGAGATCCTGGTTTTGCTAAAAATATATCTTGATTTTTATAATGTTTGTTAATAATGTATTTTTAAAACAAATTCATGCAAATATATATGTGAGTCAAACTGGGGACAAACGGGAAATTCTGTGTTACTAAGGCCTCCACCTCACCACATACAATGAAACTGTGTTTAACAGGAGATTTCTGCAGACACAGTACTTTTGATTTATTAAAAAATGACTTCAATGGGGTGAGTTTTACATAGAATGAAAGAATAGGAAAATGTTCTTTGGGGGACAGAGAACTCATGCCTCCTCACAGAACGTTCCACAGAAAGAAACCTCTTACCTTTTGGCAGAGGGTGAGGCGAAAGGTCAAATCCAGTCTGAAGGTAAGGACACCAGGACTGAGTAGACCTATTTCAGCCAGAGTCCAGGCAAGAAGGATTTCAGCATGTTCAGCATAGGCAATTGAGCAGTACAGTCCTCCCAAAACCAGAATGGCCAGGTCTGTCACAGCAATACCCCACTTCTGGTACCAACTTCTGTCCTAGTTTTTTTCTATTGCTGTGATAAAAGCACCTCACTTTTAAGTGGATGCTGGGGATCTGAACTCAGGTCCTCATGCTCGTGCAGCAAGTATTTTACCCTCTGGGCATCTCCTCAGTCCCCACAAGGTGGTTTTTTTTTTTTTTTTCTACTCAATTTTAGTTTGTGCAATTTACACTTACCTAAGGGCCTCCCTTGCCTTCCCCACTGCAACCTGTGTCAGTTTGGATTCTCTAAGTGGAACATGCCAGATGGGAGTAGACTTGTGAGGTGACAGTCTGAAACCTGAGGAAGGAAAGAAGGAGAACCAAGAAGGAAGAGACTCAGACAACACTGACAAGGTCTCAGCCACACCAACTGGAAAGGCCCAGCAGAGGTGACCCACTGGGGAACCCATCCAGCAGTGCCTCTTCCCTGCTTGGTCACTGGCCTCCAGGGCAAGCGTGGCCAGGATGGGAACACCAGAATGATGAACCACTGGGAGTCACCAAAGTGCACCTAGCAGGCTCTCTTCTAGGAGCTCTGAATAGGAAACCTTGGTTACCACCAACCCTGCTGTGTCTCAGGGTCAGTATGATATCCCATGACCCCAGAATTTCTCCCTGACTTACCCTATTAGAAATGACAATCATTACTTTTTTGATGAGACAAGATTTTACTGAATAACCAGTAGAGCCAAGTATTGTGGTACTTGCCAATAATCCCACAGCCTTCAGGTGCTGAAGTGATTCTAGGCCACCTTGAACACATAATGGGATTGTGTCAAAAATAGCAGAATGACAAGTGTTAGCTTTTTGTTCATGGAGAAGTAAATAAAGCCAGAAAGCACCTAGTGTTACATGTGTTAGTCACTTTCTGTCCCTGTGAAGAAATACTTGAGAAATTTAAAAGGAGGAAAGATTTATTTTGGCCCCCAGTTTCAGTGCTTAGTCACTTGGCCTGTTGCTTTTGGGCCTGTAGCAAAGCAGAACATCATGGTAGGGAGCATGTGATGCCAACCAGAAAGAAAAATGAGAGAGAATGGAAAAGGCCAGGGTCCCAAGATGCCCTTCAAGGACACACACCTAATTATGTAATTCCCACTAAGCCCAACCTCCTCCACTGTCTACCATAGTACCTCAGGCTGGAGATCAAGCCATCAATGCATGGACCTTTGGAGGACATTTAAGACTTAAACCATAACAGTGGGAAATAGGATACAAGTGTGGTAAGATGAAACAGCAAATCAGAAGGTGTTTTATTCTGGGGCCGGCCAGCCTGCTTTCAGGAGGGACCTTGAAGGAAAGACCATGTGCTTGATCAGCCAAATGTCCAAAGGCTTGAAGGAAGGAGAGAAGCTTAACCAAATTTGGTTATAATGAATTCTGTTCTGATCAATCAGTGGGAGCAAGAAGTTCAATTAATCATTCATGAGCAAACACAGGAAGATTTATCATACATAAATAAGGAAGGATGCATCTGTGAGTCTCATCTCAGTCCAATGGGCAAAGGAGTCCTTTGCAGTAAGCCCTTGTCCAGAACACTAAAGAGTGGAGAAGTGAGGAAGGATTGATCAGAACAAAGTTCTTTTGCGCCCTGTGCTGCTAGGCGAGTGCTCTACTACTAAGCAGTATCTCCAGCCCCATTTACTTTTTATTTTGAGTTACTATCTCACTAAGTTGCCCTGGCTAGCCTTAAACTCATTCTGTAGACCAGGCTGGCCCTGAATTTGTGATCCTCCTACCTCAGACCCCCAATTATCTAGAATTACAGGCCTGGCTCTGAAATAAAGTTCTTTAATAAGGTGTGACATTGTCATGAAACGGGAATCATAAGTTTCTGAGTTCCCGGGGTAGACTCAAATATTATACGTGTTCCTTGAATCTAATTGATCCCCACCTATATTGCCCCCCAGGCCACTTCACTGCCCCCCTGCTGGCATGCCCTGGCATCACCTCCCAAATAACTATTTCCAAATCATCTTGGCCTCAAAGACTGGGAGAAGCCAAACTAAGACATGAATCGGATGTTCCTGATACACAACTGAGGCACGATGAGAATACTTGCAAGCAATCAGGCAGGAGATGGGCTGACCCAGGGACCTCCCGACCTGTCTAAACAGAGGGTCACTATTTGCCTATACCTTGGCCAAGTGTTCCCAAGGAACAATGAAGGACCAGCATATACACAACTTCCAGTTATTTAAATGAAGCCAGAAATGCACAATCAGAATTAGAATCAGTTAATTCTCAAGTGTTCGTAGCTATTCAACTTTTTTTAACGCTGTAGGAACCAAATATACCACCCCTGGGTTCTGAGTCACATGTCCTCCTCTTTGAGGAATCTTTAAGGAATTTGCATGCAGCAATTATAACCTGCTTCCGGTCCAGCATTTTGACGTTGAACTATGTTTTAAACCACTCAGTGAGTGGCAAAAATAAAATAAATTCAGTTCTACAAATGTTCCTTTGAGGCCTTTCCACTACATTACTGCTTATTTAGAGGGGAAATTTGATACAGCCCTCCGAATTACTTAATTTTGTTAGGGTGGATAATCAGGCTGTGGTTATCTGGGACAACCTCCTGGTTTTGCTCTTGTTTTATGTGTGGGGATTTTATTTGGAATTTTGGTGAGATCTGGTTTGGTCTGGACTTTTTTTAAAGATATCTATAAAATTTGGGGATAGTAAGGTATGTTTCTATGTAATTTTTAAAGATGGAGCAAATGTAGTGACAAATACAAGTGACAGAATATCAGTAGTCTTCCATGAGTGCATTCTGTCCACTTCCGTGTCTGAAATTTTCTCACACTATAAAGTGGGTAGGATGTCTAATAAATAAATCCCCACATTCAGGGGAGATGAGAACGCCCCGATGCCTGGTGGTTCTGCGTGGCTGCAGGAGTCTAACGCTAAGGAAGGACTCTCCTGACTTCAGGGCCATCCTGCCGGCAACTGTGGCCCACGCTGAGAGGTTGTTTGTTGTTTTTGTTTTCTGGTGCTTTTCAGACATGGACAGTTGTGAACGATGGATGAGCTGCAAAAGCGAGTTCTTAAAGAAATACATGCACAAGGTGATCCACGATCTGCCCAGCTGCCCCTGCTCTTACCCCACCGAGGTGGCCTACAGCACTGCCCACATCTTCGACCGCATCAAGCGCAAGGACTTCCGCTGGAAGGATGCCAGCGGGCCCAAGGAGAAGTTGGAGATCTATAAGCCCACTGCCCGCTACTGCATCCGCTCGATGCTGTCCCTGGAGAGCACCACACTGGCTGCCCAGCACTGTTGCTATGGTGACAACATGCAGCTCATCACCAGGGGCAAAGGGGCAGGGACGCCCAACCTCATCAGCACCGAGTTCTCAGCGGAGCTCCACTACAAAGTGGACGTGCTGCCCTGGATCATCTGCAAGGGCGACTGGAGCAGGTATAATGAGGCCCGGCCACCCAACAACGGGCAGAAGTGCACAGAGAGCCCTTCAGATGAGGACTACATCAAACAGTTCCAAGAGGCCAGAGAGTACTAAAGAGGTGGGGCTGAGATGGAGGGAAAGCACCCCTGCGTTGGAGGCACAGATGCACTGCACTGATCTGCCAACTGTCACCCAGTTCTTTTTATCCACATATGTGTATATTTGTATATACCACATGAGTATTTCTATAAAGTACACTAGAGTTGTGCACCAGGCCTGGAGGACTGCCATGTCCAATGCCTACAAATCTTGGAACACCTCCTGGTGACTATGTGGGCAGGAAGGTAGGGGGCACCCAAGAAGTAAAAGAGGAATCTGGGAGCCACAGTGGGTGGGATTCAATTCATACTTCCTTCCAGGGTTTGTAAAAGAAGCTCAGGTGCACAGAGACCAGGGTTGTAAACATTATAAGCAGTTTTTATATATAACTTATTTAATATGAATGTGACTTAAGCTTAGCCTTTTCTCTGGAGTTGCCCTTGTAAAACTATTTAATCGCTTCTGAGAGAGTTCAAAAAGAAAAGGCTTAGGGAAATGGAAGAGAAAAGGAATTCTCCAATGATTTCCTTAAAAAGAGTGCAGTGGAAATGTTATCGAAATGAGAAAACACCCACCGGAAACCAGGTGTTGTTTAGTCATAACGTCATTTGCTGGAGTCACAGGTTCCAATTTTTTCTTGCCTAACTAGGCAAGGGGTGGACATAGTGAACACATTAGGGAAAAATAAATCTAAGACATGGCTTTAAATAGAATTTAAACTGGAAGAGACCAGCGTCAGCACAGCACTGTGATTCCCCGAAAGGCCTCCATCGCAGCAGTCCTGTCTCTGCTCCTGACTTAATAGGCCCAGAGGATTACAGGAAGTTCAGGCAGAGAAGCTTTGAGTAGCACTTTTCCAGAGGACAAAAACAAATGGAAAAATAATGGGAGCCTCATCTCATCTATTGTATTTTGACATGATAATTTTTTCTCCATCAACATATTCGCAGTAAATATTAGAAAGGGGTGGAAGGAGCTGAATGAAGTCTGGGAATCCTAATGTTTTGTGTTTTAAGAAAGAAAAAAAAAAACTGCATTATTTTTGTAAAGTATTTATTGAGCCATTGGGTCTTGTGTATCATGCAATGGTAAGATGATCCAGTTCTGTGGGATGGAACTTGAGGTCAAATCCAGAGTTGGTTCTTATGCAATCTTTTACTTGCAAAACTCCAGGAAAGAAAAAATGATATATAATAAAATCATAATAAAATGTGTGGCCTACATCTGTGACTTATCATACAAAGACTCTAGAGCTAATGAGCAAAGCTCTGAGGTGGAGGAGGAAGCTTCAGCACAGGTGGGAATAAAAGATTCGCAGATGGCCACAGTGGCGGCTAATGGAAGTCAACCCATCTTTAACACCAAGAACTCCTCCCCAGCTCCCAAGTCACTGACGCCAACTGGCACACATGTGACTTTTGCTCACTCAGAGCTAAGAAAACCAAGCCAGAGCAAAGACTTAAGATGGGCAAGGCCACTTCTAGGCAAAATTTGGAAACATGAATAGTAATTAGAACACCATGCAACTTACTCCTTTTCCAGATGAGAAAAACCAAAGCTCAGAAAGCATAAAGCACATTGGACCTGTCTTTCATGAGATGTTCAGTGCTCTTTCTAATAGATCACATTTTGGTGCTCTTGTATTCCTGATAACTTTGACTCTCTTGATCCCATACTCAAGGTCTGCTGATAAAATTATGTTCTTATGGAAAAGCCCCTGTCAGTCATTTATACTTTAGAATGAATTACCTACTGTTGTTATTTCCCATCAGGATATTTATATTTATGCTCTGTGTCTAGTCACGGAATGAAAAGTCTTATTTGATGCTAGAGAGATGTCTCAGGAGAGATGCACTTGTAGAGGACTTAGGTTCAGGAGCCAGCACCCACATGGTGGCTTATAACTCCAGTTCAGTTCCAGAAAACCTAACTCCTTCTTTTGGCCTGGACACCAGGCACACACATGGTGCACACATATATACACATATATACCCATACATAAAAAATGTTTTTAAAGTCGTATTCACATCTGCTGAAATGCTAAGTAAGTGAACCAGTAGAAAGAATAAATGCCCCATTTATCAGAAAAGGAGATTTGGTCTATAATACTAGGAAACCCATGTTTTGTAAAGAGAATTGGCTGCAGATCAAATGTACTGCCTTTGAGGTGACAGATTTCTTGTAAAGACCCACACTGCAAGCACAGGCTGGAGATAAGGCACATGAGAAGATCTACTGAGTGATAGTGGAGATAAGAATGTTCGACAGCAAGACCTGATCAATGTTCTAGAGTAAGTGTAAAGTTATGGGGAAATCCCCCTGGGGGTCAGGAATGCAACTGTGGGTCCCAGCAGAGGAGTGGAATTTTTATAAAGAAGCAGAAAGAGGAGCAAGGGGTGCATTAACAGTATGAAAAGAGTGCTGAGTCCTGGAGCCACACCCAAAGTGCTTTTATTAAGGGTTTACCATGGAACTGAGAACAGAATCTTCACAGGATAATGAGAGTGACTGATAAGAGCAATTTTTTTCATTAATTTTAATATCAAATCTTGCTGACTTCATAAATTGTGAGTAGGAAGGGGTTCCTAACTCTGTCTATTTAGAGCATTCTGGTCTCCCACATATCACCAGGATGGTGCCAAGCCTCTGGAAATTTGCTCAACTATTTGCTAAATGACATTCACTTTTCTATCAGGTTGAGCTAATTTGGGGGCCCAAAGCTCCAAAGAACCAAAGAGCAATCCTCCGAAATCCTCAGGTTGTGTAATCAGACACAAGGGTCTGTACCTAGTTCAGCACAAGGCCCTAAGCAGCCAGAGCACAACAGTGACCTCCCTGAGTAGAGGGAGATGACCACGGCCTCACCTGCAGCCTCTTACCGCCCCTTTGGCAGCCTCACTCTGAACACCTGGCTCCTGCGCCTGTCCCTGGAAAAAGCCCTCTTTGTGACCATCCATCAGGCCTCTTGACAGCCCCACCAGAATGGCGTCAGCACAGACATGCCCAGGGCCCTCTAGTGGCTGCCTCTGGGAAGAGTGAGGAAGAGGCGCAAGTCCAGTGTTTTCCCTTCTGTGGGGTTCTCACAAGTGTTTGGGTTCTGGGCATCTGCCAGGATTATGTTCTCACAAGTGTTTTTTAGCTTTATATTTCAGTAACCAAAAGGGTGGAATTCCCTTTCTAAGATGGGGGATCAAAGGCTCAGGGATCATTGCAGAAGAGAGGATGGAAAGACCATAAGGACCAGAGGCGGTCGATGGCTACTAAGAAGCAAGGCTTTGGGGAAACAACAGGGCAAGACCTGCGCAAACTCAAGCTCAAGCCACATACAGGAAAATCTACTATATGGTCACCGTGTATTGCAAAAGATGAGATTGACACAGGTGACATATCTAAAAACAAAAAGTCTCATCCTGCCGGTCCTCACTGTTTATTATGAGATTCAACAGCTAGAAAATTGCTCTGCCAAACAACTCTATAGGATTTTAAATGTTTCTCCTTAGTTTTTCAATACATTTCCTTACTGACTACAAATAGACCAGTACAACCCCACAGACCACACTTGGCACGGCAGGCTCAAGTCAACCCAGGAACCGTGATCAAAGCCCCATGAACATCGATTAGGTCCGGACCTAAGAAGCTTCCCAGAAAGTCGGCTCAGGAGGGGTGGGTGGGAGCTCTTGGTCATCCATTTACAATTTCCAATGGAAAATGTGGGGGTCGTCGCCATTATGCCTGCACAACTTCAGACAAATTAAAGGCTTGCCTTGGTAATTATTGGGTGGGTATACACACAGGCATGCGCTCATGCACACAGGCCCTGCACACAGTGGTATAAAGTAAGAGCAGAGTTTATAGCCCATGTTTCTCTGAGGGTTAGAATTGGCTTATCCTATAGGATCAGATGAAGAGGAATCTTTTCTGGGATCAGAAGGTAAGATTTTCTGGAACAAATTTATAGGACTAGCAACTCTTTTTTGAACCACACCAGAAAAAAAAAAAAAAAAAAAAAAAAAAGCTTAGATGCAGATAATTTATTTTAGATCTCCATATAGAGATCTGGAAAGCCAACATACAAAGACCAGTGCCCTTGCCTGTAATGGCAAAAATAACATCATCCTTAACCGTTTTAGTGGCACAGAGCTGGCTAGGGACTGGGTAGAGACGCAGCTGCAATAGCAAATCTGGGTAAGAGTTTTATGACTCTGCTAATTTTCTATCTGTTCTGGGAATAATAAATGAACCCTCACAGATATTCATGATTGCCCTCAAAAATGAAAAAAAAAAAAGCCTTTAAAATGGTACAGAAAAGCCTTTCATTCTCGAGGCATGTAATTCATGGATGACTTTCAAAATGTCATGTTTGAATTGGGAAAGTAACATTTCTTGAATTAATCAGCCAATTGCTTCAAGAATATGACTCAAAGGATATAAAAATTTCAAGCCTGACTTTTTAAAAGAAAAAGGAATTTTTTCCTATGCAGTCAAGTTTATTTTTCACAAAGGTCATGGCTAAATCCTATGTTTATTTGCCATGGAAGAGAACCATCCAGATGAAGTATGCCTTTCATTCCTGAGCAAAAGGGAATCTTAGCAAATCCTAACAAGAACTGCAGAAGGCCCTTCAGTTTGCCCAGTCCTCTTCTCCTTTAGAACTCTCTGCACCAGACTTTTCTGGTGTTTGCATTTTGTGGGGTTTTCAGGGAGAGGGAGTAGTTTCTTTTTTACTATTTTTTTTTGTTTTTCTTTTTAAATTTTTAGTTATTTTTGTGTGTATGTGTGTGATTGCATGAGTTTATGTGCACAACATGCTTGCAAGGGCCCACAGAGGCCAAAAGAGGTCATCAAATCACTTGGAACCAGAGTTACAGATGGTTGTGAGCCACCATGTGCATGCTGAGAACCGAACCCAGATCCTCTGCAACTGTAAGTGCTCATAACTGCTGGGTCATCTCTCCTGCCTTTTCCTTCTTTTTCCAACCCTAGTCCTTGAAAACTTCAGCAAATGGACAAGGAGAAAGCAAAAACAAAAACAAAAGAAAAAAAGAAAGCTGTGGTCTTCCAGAATGAAACTCTTTCAGGACCTTAAAGGGACCACTATCCTTGTCAACATAAGCAAAGGAGAGACCCACATCACTGACACATCTTTCTCCAAAGAGAACCAAATCCCCTCAAAGCCGTGGCCAGGTCAGCCCACTGAAGACAAGGAGGGATGAAAGTTTCAGGGCTATGTGACTGGGCTCCCTCCAGACAAAAGAGAGCAAGGCATTGGAGGGCTATGGAAGGCCAAACTCATGGCAACATCATAATGAGTAGAGGCCAGGCCACCACTCCATGTCTCAGGGAAAGCTCACTTTTCAGCCCCTGGATGGAGAACACTGGTCACTTAGGGTGTGTCTTGGGGGCAGGGGGCCATCTCATCCTCATTCTGTGCTCCCTCTCTCTTTTTCTGGCAGTCCTAACATGAGTTGCTCTGGTCTGCCAAACCATCCATGTCAGGATGGTGGAACCCTCTGAAACCATGAACTAAAAGAATTCCATCCTCCCTTGAGTTGTTTCTCTTAAGAATTTAGTCACAATGATGAGGAAATGAACTAACAGGATTTTTCAAGTAGTACTGCTGTGACTCTTCCACAGAAAAATAAAATAAACTGTGTAACGTTAGCTCAGCAGGGGATACAAAATTAACATTAAAAAATTAGTAGTATTTCTATGCACTAACCACAAACTATTCAGAAAACAATATAAAAAGTATTATAATTTACAATAGACTTTAAAAATAAATAAATAAACTAATTAAGGAAATTTGAAGTTTGAGGCTGAGATAGCTCAGCTGGTAAAGATGCTTGCTGCCCAATTAATGCAAGCCTGACAACTTGAATTTGATCTCTGAAACCCACATAAAGGTATAAGGAGAAAACCAACTCCACAAAGTTGTCCTCTGACCTTCACATACATGCTATGCATGCAAACTCACATACATCATACACAGACACACACAATAGTGACAGTAATAATCTAATTAGATATTTGAATGAAAGTATCCTTCATGTGCAGATAAAGCTGCTCCCAGAAAGCATAGATTATTAAATGAAAATCTATGTGCCAAAGGGCAGGATACCTTCCTACAGGTAATCGCAGAAGCCCTGAGCACCCAACCCCCGCCCCCGAAAAAAAAAAAACAGCACAAACAATTGCCACTGCTATTGGCTGTCCACCAGAAGCCAAACACTGATCACAGAATACAGAGAACTGGGCTTGAAGCATCCTCCTTGCTCGCTCATCCTCCTATTACCAGAAAGTGTCAAACAGGCTGCAGGGGAGAGAAGCCATCAACAGTCTTTCTCAGCTATGAGTCCTGGCCTACACTACTGACCTGCCAGGCAAAATGTGCTCCTCTGGTGCAATAGTGGCATGACTGTTATGTGGGTAACACATCATTTTCTCATTGGATTTGAGGCCCCTTCCACAGGAGGAAATTCATGCCTGGTACACATAAACCTAGTTCCCTGCAGCTAGGGAAGTCACAGTTCCTAACGGGAAAGCTACTACTGTTACTTTGCTAAAAAGGACACATTGTGCCTCTCATACTGCTTTCTACACGTTTGTGTTTAGGTCAGTAGACTAATACTGCTCTCAACTCCAGTCAGAGAAGTTTCTTTTTGCAGTTACTGCAGAGACTCTTAACTGGCCAAACTGTTGAAAATAAGTGACTACTGAATTCTCAGCCCTAAGTGGGATATCTATATTGCCCCCTTTAAGGCTCAGGAAACATCACAGAAAAGGGACTGAAAAGAATGTAAGAGCTAAAGGAAAGGGTGTGCTGGAACACTGTTTTCCAGACATGATGTGACTTTTTGCACTGATGAACACAACACAGTTGTAATTATCTACACAGGATCAGGCCCGCCAGGGCCAGGGAGCTGGCTCAGTGGATAAAGTCTTTTGCCACACAAGCCTGGCAGCCTGCAATCACTATAAAAAGGTAGAAGGAAAGAGCTGATTTTACAGAATTGTCCTCTGATCACCACACAGACGCTGTGTTATGCACACTGGCAAACACATATCATAGGGGCACAGGGACACACACACACACACACACACACACACACACACACACACACACAATTTCAAAGGAAAATCAGTGGACCTGAACAGATACTTCTCAAAAGAAGACATACAAAGGTCCAACAGGTACATAAAAGGTGTTTAATATCACCAACCATCAGGGATATATAAATCAAAGCCAAGAGATGCCTTTAAAAATGATATTTATTTTTTAAAAGAAAAAAAATAAAAAGAAAAGGCAGAGAGAATGGCAAGCCTGATGTGGTGCCCTTAATCCCAGCACTCAGTAGACAGAGGCAGATGGATATCTAAAATTGAGGTCAGTCTAGTCTACATAGCCAGTTCTAGGCCAGATGGAGCTGTTACAACGAGAGCCTGTCTCAAAACAACAAATACAAAGGATCAGAAGTGTTGGTAAAGACTAACGGGGTGGAAGGAAGGAAACGTTTATATACTGTTGCCAAGAATATAAATTTGTGTAGGCATTATAAAAAATTATAGAGTGGTTCCTCAAAACATTAAGAATAGATGAATCCAGCAATCCCTCTCCTTGGTATACACCCAGAGGAAAGGAAACCAGGGTGTTGGAGAGATATTTTCACTCTTGTGCTATTTTGGCATTTAGAATAGTCAAGCTATCAAAACAATCTAAGTGAGCACTAGGGACTAAACGGATTTTAAAATGTGACATATACATGTATTGGAATATTGATAAGGATTTGGTCTAGATGCCTGCTTCAGCATTCGAAAAACAATTGCTTCCATCACCACATCAACAATCCAAACAGGAAAAATCATATGATCATTTCAAAAGATGCAGAAAAAGCATTCATAAAATTCAGCAAACATTCATGACCAAAAGAAGCCTTTTAATAAACTCAAAATAGAGAGCTTCTGGGTAAGGTGGTGGACTGAAAGCTGCTTTTGTGTAATCTGGTGAAAAAAAAAAAAAAAAAAGAAGTATCAAAATAAGAAAGAAAAAAAAGACAGAAGCAGAGAAAGAGCTTTGGAAATTCACCTGACTGAAAGGGGCAAAGAGAAATATGAGCAATGCACAAAAAAGCAGCAAGCAGAGCCACACAGCTCCAGATCCAGAGCATCCTGGTGAGATGCTCATCCAAAAGGTAAGCCAGGCAGCCCTGGTGAAAAGAGATGCAGAGTCTGACCCTCAGGACCAGCCTATGGGACCTCACACGCCTGTAATGCTGTTGCAGGGTCTGGTGAGATGAAACTCCCCCAGCAGATGGATCAGCAGTAGATTTATGGATGATATGTTATCTCAGGAACAGTACATTTTACAGTTAACTCAATGACTGAGCAGTTGGTAAAAGAAGTTGGCATTGTTAAAGGCATAAGGTTGTTTGGATTTGGGGGCTGGAGAGATGGCTCAGCAGTTAAGAGCACTGGCTGTTCTTGCAGAAGAGCTGGGTTCGAATCCCAGCTAACATCCATCTGTAACTCCAGTTCCAGGGAATCTAATGCCCTCTTCTGTCCTCCACAGGCAGGCATTGCCCGACATGGGTACACTTACATACATGCAGGGAATACATTCATACACATAAAATAGAAATAAATAAATCCAAAAAATTAATTTAAAAAAGATTGTTTGGGTTTTAGACCAAAAAAAAGTAGTTCTAGTTCTAGGGAAGCTATGTTGTTGATGTGAGGGTAAGGAGGCCAAGTTGCTGGGCGTTTTAATGTTCGTCACTGGGGAATAGAGGAAGAGGAAAATTGAGGGTTAAGAGAGGTAACGAAGGAGTGGAGTTTCAACATTCGGATGCGACAGGTCCCAGGGCAGAGGTCTCTAGATGCTGGAACTGGAAGAAGTCAGTAGCACAGCTTGCATAAACCAGTTTGATAATCTTACATGGGCCCCTGGGGCAAGAAGAGAAGGGCCGAAAGGGCAGGATGAGGAGTTATCTCAGAGTTCACCCTTGTGTTATCAACAACCCTGGCTTGTTCCAGTATTGACAATGAATTGGTTTCCAGACAGTTTTCTATGGTGATCCTCATCAATCCCTCATTGGGTCAGGCTGGAGAGCAGACCCAGAAGCTTCGATAGCTAGTTTGATTTTTATTTAGGGCTGAATGGTCTGATCAACTGAAGGATGTAGGTGTGAACAAATTAGGATAACAGAGAACTGGAGTCTGTAGGGAAATGTATAGGAAAAAGAAATTAAGCCAGAGGGTAGACACGACGTAGGCTGAGTTAGAACAGGAGGTATGGTTCCACCGCCTTGAGAGTGTGCAGGTTCTCATGCACTGATCTAAGATTATGGCTCCTATCAAGAGAAGTAGAGGAGCCAGAACAGACTCGGGGGCTGGAGAGATGGCTCAGAAGTAAGGAGCACTGGCTGCTTTTGCAGAGGACCTAGGTTCAGTTCTCAGCACCCACACAGTGGCTAAGAGCTGTCCATAGCCCATTTCCCGGGAATCCAATGCCCTCTTCTGACTTCCATGGGCACTGCATGACGGGTGCACTTACATGCATGAATACACTCATACACATGAAAAAAATTAAATAATAAATAAATTTTTAAAAATATCAGGCTTGGAGCTAGGCAAATAGTTCATTCAGTAAAGTGCTTACATTACAAACATAAGGACCTGAATTTGATTCCTAGAACACTATTCCTGAGTTGATGGTAGTAATCCCAGAGTTTGGGAGGCAGAAACAGGTGAATTCCTGGGACTCACCAGACAACCTACTTGGCCAATGAGAAACCTGTCTCAAAAATAAAGGTGGACGGTGACTGAGAAACAACACCAAAGTTGTCCTCTGACCTCCACTTACATGTGTATATATGTGTACCCGCATGTACATGAACATACATACATGAACAACAAATCAGACTAAGGCATAGTGGTTGACTTCTAGGTATAGATTAAGCTCTTGAGGAGTATAACATTGAAAGTCTCCTGTAGATACTTGTCCCAGACCAGAGACAGATCAACCTCAACAGCCTATTTGGAAAAGAAGCTATTGAAGGACTCTGAGGAACAGGCAAGATGGATGCCTCTTACAATTGAGCCATAGGCTTCTTTGGCTCTATCAGACATCTGGGGGTTTTAGCTTTTTGTAAAGTTTGCAATAATCTGCCACTCCACTCGCATTACCGAATGAATAGTCCATCAGCTAGGGTGTTGTTCTGTGGAAGGAGATGGCAGAAAGGGGAGCTTGAGTCAAGAGAGACTGATCTATAATGGAAGTCTTAGACATTTAGCTACCATAGGGTGGTGATAATTATTTGAAATTTCTTTTCCAGAGTGATTAGAAAAGCTGAGTCTGACCTGGTGGGTCTTTAAGGAGTATCCAATCTTCAGACTGGATTTTAGAGTCAAACAAAGAGTGTGTGGGAAAGGTGTGGGATGTGTCGATCAACATTCTCCCTGAGCAGGCTTTGGGCAAGTTTTAAGGATGGCAGATAACTTCCCAAAGAGGGAGGAGTTTGTTGGAGACATCAGGGAAGGAAAGAAAAGGCCTCTGTGCATTAGCTTGAAAGGGCTTTTTAGCTTCTTTATCCACTCTTTTCCCAAGTGCCTCTAAAGTCCTCTGATGACCTTTGCAGTGGGTGACTGTTACCTCGGTCAAAAGTTGGAAGGCCTCTGTGAGTTGTAGGATAAGAAAAGCATGTTTAGGGGCTGGAGAGATTGCTCAGTAGTTAAGAACACTTGCTGTTCTTCCAGAGCACCCACATAGTGGCAAACAGCTGTTTTCAACTCCAGTTACAGGGGATCTGATAACCTCTCCTGGCCTCCATTGGCATTATATACACAGCATGCACATGGTGTACTTACATACATGCAGGCAAAACAGTCATACCCATAAAACAAAATAAAAAATAAATTATTTTTTTCAAAAAGAAACGCATGTGTAAGGAGCAAGCCTTTGGTTGTCAGGAGTCCCCTCTATTCCCCTAAGCCTGCACACGAAGATAAAATGTGGAAGGCCTATTTAGAGTCTCTACATATCAAGTGTTTTGTCTTTTCTCAGAGTGAGTGCCCTGATGAAATCTATGAGCTCTACCTTTGGGCAGAGGTATCTGGCGTAAGCGTTAGCTTTCTCTAGCTTGAGAGGCAGCTGCTATAGCATATCCTGCTTTCCTTTTTCCACTCAGGATAACGCTATTCCCAACTATAAACCACATATGTTCAGGGTTTGGGAACAAAAAAGTCTGTTAAATCAAGCAGGCTACCCAAATATGTACTAAACCATCTGGGGAAAGGTGTGTGGCAGGTTTGGCAGTCCCAAGTTGAGGGTAGTAGATTTGTGAACAGAGATGTTTGAATTTCCTAGTAGGAGAATCTGAAAGGCAGGAGTTTGTAAGGTATTAATAGGCATTGTCCTTTAATATAGTTATGATTTGGTAGTGGAAGTAGATGTCAATCTGTTGTCCATAAATAAGCTTCCTTGCCTCCTGAGTCAGTAGGGCAGTAATCACTACCACCCTAAGGTAGTGACACCCTTTGACAGAAGTGTCTACTAGTTTAGAGAGGAAAGTGACTTTAGATATAGAAGTCCTAACATTATTCCTCCTTTTTGTTATATACATAGAAAAGTATTTTGTAGGAGGAATAGTTAAGGCATCATGGAAGGTCTGCTTGAAGGCTTGAAAAATATAAAAGAAGTGAAGAGCCAACCAAGAGGTTGTCTGAAGGATCTTAAAGAAGGATTTAGCAATAAGCTCACAATTTGGGGTCCTGTTGTGAAAGTAACCTGTGGGGCCAATAAAGGTTCATCTTTGGTTTGAGGTGGGGGATAGAAAAGCAATAAAAGGTTTTGTTTCTCGGTCTCCGGCTGGTAGCACTGTCTGCAGAGGGTGAGGAGGTGTGGCCTCACTAGAGGAAGTATGTTGCTGAGGGAAGGCTTTGAGAGTCCATAGCCTCACCCCGCTTCCAGTTCACTTATTCCATGTTTGTCCTTGGAGATGTGAGCTCTCAGCTTTCTGCTGCCCTGCCTCTCCACCGTGATGGACTCCACCATGAGGTCCACCCTTGGGAACCGCAAGACCAAATAAACTCTTCTGTAAGTCGCCTTTAGTTGTGATGTCTTATTGCAGCGATAGAAAAGTAATTAACACAGGGTGCTAGAAGGAAAGGATAGAGGGGCCTGACCAGAGACAAGGGCTTGTCCAGACAAGTATGGTCTCTCTCAGAACCCCTGGAGAAGGCCTGTTCAGGTAAATTGTTGAGATCGGTGAGTATCTTGTTTAGTGCAAATAAAGGCAAAAAAAATCTTGATGCTTGGGTGATAGGTAAATGATGACAAAGGCGTTTTAAGGTCTAGTATTGTGTGGGGCTGGCAAGACGGCTCAGCGACTCTGAGCACTTGTTGGTTCAGAGCACTTGTTCTTGCAGAGGACCTGGGTTTGATTCTCAGCATTCATGTGGAGACTCACAAGCATCTTAACTCCAGTTCCAGGGCATCCAATGCCTTCCTCTGACCTCCCTGAGCAGTCATACAAAGAAAATTAAAAGATCTAGCACTGGAAAATACTACATGTCGTGAGGGATGGTACTGAAGAGGCTGTACATGTTAGGAACCAAAATATAGAGGGGGGATTACAACACGTACACACACACACATGGACATGTGTGTGTGTGTGTGTGTGTGTGTGTGCACGTGCACACGCTGGAGATTGAACCTAGGGTCCCATGCATGCTAGACAAGGACTCTACCATCATTTTGAGTTATACCCACAGCTCAGAACAATTTCTTGTATGTTAATCAGATATAATGAATAAGACTAGAAATCAATAAGAAACTATACAAAGAGATTAGAAGCCTCACCACTGAAAGTAGGTAAAATAAAATAGTCAAGATAATGTACAGTACACTTTTATCCTGCCAGACACAAGATCTGTAAAGAAACTTATTAAGCCAAGAGAGAAACTTATCAAGCCCTCTTGAACCAGCACTATGTGGCTGAATTAAGCAGCCCAGGGGTGAGCAGTAGAAACTGCTGGGGAAGTGCTGTTCCTCATAGACACCAACCTGAAGGACCAGAAGAAATACAAATGGCTCTAACTGTCTTTAATCATATTCAGAATCCTTGGCCATCAGTAAAGGCAAACTAAATATGAACTGATTGGATCTGAGGCTTGCTCCACAGGAGAGAATTCTTGCCTGGTGCTGTAAACCTGGTTAAAAGCCAGTGACTAAGGACACATTAGAGGCTCTGGAGGGAGAGCATACTACTGTTGTTTTCTTTAACAGACATGTTGTCAAGCTCTCTTCTAAATATTTATGTTTTTGCCCACAGTACTGCTCTCAGTTCTTGGCCAGATAAGCTTTTTTTCACAGCAGTCAGTGGTTAACACAGAGACATAACTGGCCAAAGAGCTAAGGATAAATAACTGTTGAGTGCCAAATGGAACATCTATATCAACCTCTTCAAGTTAGGAAACATCTTGGAAGAAGGGGAGGAAAGAAAGGAAGAGCCACAGAACAGGGGGGAGTGCGGTGAAATGTCTTCTGGGTATGGCATGTCTTGTTGCACTCATGAACTCACAGGAGCTATGATGACCTGCACTGGGCATACAGAAGATCAAGCTAGTCAATAATTCCAGCATGAATGGAGGAGGTGCTCATGAGGTTCCACCCCTTGCTAAGGAGCTACTGGCAATCGGTAGCTATGGAGGAGGGAGAGTCATTTTTCTTTAGAGGAGGTGGCCTCTGATAGGCTGCCCATGCACACTGGACTCAGAGGGTTATAAAAAAAAAAATTCAGCAGAACATCAAAGGTAGGAGGACACTTCTTTGAGGGAGTCCCGGAGGAGTGGAAGAGGATAGTTGGGGGCAAATATGATCAAGATATGTTGTATATATGTATAAAATTGTCAAAGAATAAACTAAAGTGTTGTTAAAATAAACTATACAAATATTTGGAGACTGAAAAATGCAATCTTGAATGAACAGTGGTTCATTTAAGAAATTAAGGAGGAACTGAAAAATTCATATAATCAAATGAAAATGAAAGCACAGTTTACCTTTGCAATAAACCTAAGAAATTCTATAGCTATGATTTGGAGAGCACTACACAAGGTGCTAAAGGAGAACACCCATCAATGGTCCAACACCACCTTCAAGACCAAATAACCACATCAGTGACCAACACAGCACAGGACATTGGTGCAGTAGTGGCACTTTTATCATAGGGTGGTGGGGGGGGCAATCAGCTACCTAATTGAACTAAAAATCCACTCAATGGGAGGAAACTCATGTGTGGTACTGCAAACATACCAAATACACGTCTGGAAAGATCATAGATCTTAGAGAAAACCCCAAAACTGTCACATCCCCTAGAGTAATTTCTAATTATTTGCATAATATGTATCCTTATATTTACAGAAAAACATCCAAGTCACCACTCATCAGAGAAGCTTCTTTTGCACCAGACGGAGACTACTACAGAGTACCACAGCTGGTCACACACAGACATTGTCTGTAAATTACCCAAGCCTAAGTGACACATCTACATTGCAGCCACTACACCTAAGGCTCATAGAACTTAGAAAGGATAAAGAGGACACTAATGAATCTCTCAGTTCTCAATAATGAAGCTCCCTCATGCAACAGAGGGCCAGGAACACAAAAGGTAAAAAATGACCAAAGCATAGACAATAAGAGTCTGTAGAATGCTGGTCCTTGGACAGGACTCCTATATTAAACTTTACCCACCCAGGGCTCAGGGACCATTTTGGAAGAGGTGGCAGAAAGACTGTAAGAATCAGGGAGGAAGTGCATAACCATATGGAAATAGAGTCCTACAGGCTTCTGGGACCTTGCTCATATGAACCTTCAGCAATGGTATCAGCATATACAAGACTCATGCAAACTCAAGCATACAAAAACCCAACATAGAACTGGGCAAATAGACAGCAGACCCCAAACTTAAATGAAGAAATATTAGCAACTGATTACTGCTGGATGAGGAAGAGCTGATCTTCCTAAAGAGAAGAATCCTATATAGGGTGACTAGACCTCAGTAGATGAACCTCCGCCAAAAAATGCCTGGGGGCACTGACTTGACACAAGAGGCATTAACACAAATCACAGAATGTATGAATTACAGTTTGGGAGCTACGGGAGGTCCCGGTGGGGAAAGGGTATGAAAATATTTAAGATTGATTGAGATGTTAGGTATGAAATTCAATTAAAATTATTTAAAAGGAAAGTTCTATCGCTATGAGCACATTCATTAGAAAGTGAAAACTTTTCAAGTAAGTAGCCTAACGATGCACCTCCAGGTCCTAGAAAGAATAAGAACATGCAACCCCAAAAGCAACAAATAGCAAGAAAAATTAAAGATCAGAGCAGAAGTTAATGAGAAACTAACTAAAAGAATAATCCTTAGAATCACTAAGACAGTTGACCCTTTGGAAAAGGATAAGGTCCTTTGGAAAAACATAAGACTGATCCCTACCAAACTAACCAAAAGAAAGAGATATAGTCAGGCGTGATGGTGCATGCATTTAATCCCAGCATTCAGGAGGCAGAGGCAGGTAGGTGGGTCTCTCTGACATCAAGGCCAGCCTGGTCTACATCATGAATTCCAGACCAGCTGGGGCTACAGGGGAGACTCAATAAAAAAAAAATAAAAAAAATAAAAAAGAAATGAGAGAGAGAGCAGAGAGAATCCAAAATTAATAAAATTAATGATAAAAAGAGGAAGTTATTGCATATTCCAATGATAAATCGTTAAGGAATGCTTTAAAAATGTATATTTTTAAAATGTGGAAGATCTAGAAGAAAATTCCCAGACAAATACTATGTATCAAAATTAAACCAAGAAGACATAAACAACTTAAATACATCCATAACAATTGATGAGGCTGAAACAGTAATAGAAAGCCTCCCAACAAAATAAAAAGTTCAGGTGCAGAATGGACTCACTGCAGCATTCAACAAAGCTGTTAAAGTAAAGCTAACACCAACACTGCTCCACACAGCAGAACGGAAAGTAACACCACCAAACTCATTCTATGAAGCCAGCATTACCCTGACACCCCAAATTACATAAAAGACACAATAAAGAAACCTATAGACCAATTTCCATGATACGCATAAATGCAAAAATTCTCAGTAAAATTCTTGCAAATTAAATTCAAGAACACGTTAAGAATATCATACTTGGGGCTGGAGAGATGACTCAACAGTTGAGAACACTTGCTGCTCATACAGAGCACTTGGGTTTGATTCCCAGTGTGTGTGGACACACACACACACACACACACACACACACACAGAGTAGCTCACAACAGTTTATAATTCCAGTTCAAAATGCCCTCTTCTGGCCTTTGCAGACACCAGACACTCAGGTGGCACATGTACATATATGCAAGCAAAACACTCTTACACATAAAATATTTTTAATTACATTTATCATATTGCATGACCAAGTTGTTTTCATTACAGGGATGCAAGTTTGGTTCAATATATGCAAATCAGTAAGTATAAATTAAAATGATGATTGATGATTCATTTATCCCTGAACAGGATATTCATACTACCCCCTTTTAAGGCAGGCAGACCATTGTGGAAGAGGGAGCAGAAAGAATGTAAGAGCTGGAAGACAGAGAGAAGGGCTGTGAATACTATCTTCAAGGCATGACTCAGCCATTGTAGATAATGATTTCACAGCAGCTGTGGTTGCCTGCACTGGACTTTCACAAGTCAATCATGCATCAAGAATGGGCTCGTGGAGCCCTACCCCTCTTTGCTGAACTAGTGGCAATTGATAGTTTGTGGGAAAGGGGCAGTCATTGTCTTTAGTTATTGTATGTCGTAATGCAGTGTGGGCCTTAGCCAGGCCACCTGCCATGAGGAATAAGGGAATGGCTTCTGTGGATGTGGCATTCCGCTCTGGCCAGGTGTGACACCAGCTTCCGCCCAGTGCCTGGGTGACCTGCCTAAGAGACTGAACACTAGTGGCTGCAGTTGGGTCCCATAGGACGATTGGCTAACCAAACCCATAAAACCCCTTGCACTTCCTTGAATAAACCAAGTTTGTTGCGGCCCGCCTCCGCATGCTTCCACCCAGCTCCCAGTGTCTATGTTTTGACTCCATGCCTATCACCCCCTCTAGGCGGACACACTGTGTCCCCCTGGAGCCTCCTCGAGCAGAGGGACCCCAACAAGTTATATTCCAATTGGTGAACCCATCAGGCTCCAATGCATAGTTTCAAACCCATAGTTACATAGATGGCCCTGGTTAAACTCAGTGGGTCACAAAACAAAACAAAAAGGCATGAATATGAGAAACACAGTAGAGAGTATGGGAAGAAGACAGAAGTGGGAGAAAACAGGGGCAGGCGAGGTAAATAGAATGTATAGCATACATGTGTGGGTTGTCAAAAAACAAATTTAATCAATAAAAAATAAGTGTAATTAATACATTAATAGACTTAATGACAAAAAAACACCTAATCATCATAAATGTTGCAAAAAGGCCTTCTACAAAGCTCAACTCGCCTTCATGATAAAAGCCCTAAAGAAATTAGTACAAGGTGCTTTCCTCACATAATACGGCTATCTATGACAAACCAGTAGCTAACATTATACTAAATGGGGAAAGATCAATAGCATTTCCTCTAAAATCTGTAATGAGACAAGGCTGCCCACTCTCTCCACACTTATTCAATATGATACTCAAAGTCTTAGCTAGAGCAATGAGATAAGAGAAAGAAATAAAAGGGACATAGGAAAGGAGAAGTCGATGTATCCTTATCTGCAGATGACATGATCCTCCATTTAAAAGACCCTAAATATTCCACCAGAACACTCTTAGACCTGATAAACACTTCCAGCAGATCAGCAAGATACAAAATTAACATACAAAATTCCATAACTTTTCTATATAGCAATAATGAGCTTGCCGAAGAAGAAATCTGAGGAAAAGTCCCATTCAGAAACACATCCAAAAACTAAAATACCTAAGAGTAACCCTAAACAAGGAGGTAAAGACTTTGAGACTCTGAAGAACGAAACTGCAAAAGATGCTAGACGATGGAGCGGTCTCTCCTGCTCCCGGAATGTCAGAGTTAATGTCGTGAAAACACCTCTATTACCAAAAACAGATTTAATGCACTCTCCATCGCAATCCGAAGGACATTTTTCACAGAACTAGTGAAAATAATTCTAAAATTCATACGAAAGCATTAAAAGTCCTGAATGCCAAAAGCAATCCTCAGCAAAAATTCTGGCGATGTCACAATAGCCAGTTATCCTGCAGAACTATAGTAACAAAAACAGCATGGTACTGGCCCAAACACAGACATGTAAACCACTGGAACAGAATGGAGGACCCAGAAATAAACCCACACAGCTACAGACACCTGATTTTTGACAAAGCTGCCTAATACATATGTCAGAGAAAAGACAATCTCTTTAAGTTTGGTTCTGGGAAAACTGGGCTTCCACATATGGAGTGCATCTGGATCCCTCTCTCCCCCTACCACTCATGCTTGAAAATCAATTCAAAGTGGATCAAATACCTTAATGTAAGACCTAAAACTTTGAAACTGCTAAGTAAAATACAGGTAAAATGCTTCAACGTATAGACACTGGTTAGGATTTTCTCAGCAGGGCTATACTGTTAATGCTAATTCCTAGCATTAACAAATGAGATTACACGAAATGGAGACGCTTCCACACAACAAAGCAAACAGGGTGAAGAGGCAACAGCAGAGCAAGAAAAGTGTTTACTAACGATACATCAGTCAGGGAATTAATAGCCAGGCTATATAAAGAACTGCAAAAAATAAATGCCAAAAATTATCAAAAATAAATGAGCTAATGAACAGAGCAGCTCTAAAAGAAGAGACGCAGGTGGCCAATAAATACCCGGAAAAGGGTTCAACATTCTTCACATTCTTAGACACCAGAGAGATGGAAATTTAAACCACTTTGAGATTCCTCTCGCCTTAGAATGGATACCATTTTTAAGAGGGAAAAAAAAAAAGGTGGTGAAGTGAAGAAAGAGAAACCCTTGTTCACTGCTAGTAGGAATTTAAACTGATGTAGCCACTTGGAGATTTAAAAAAAAAAACTAAAAATAGCACTACCACATGACCCAGTTATACCACTCCTGAGCATAAACTTGAAGGATTCTGAGTCAACGTTCCACGGAAATACTTGCCTATCTAAGTTTATTGCTACACTATTGGAGCCAGGAAATGGAACCAGCTGAGATCTCCATCAAATAGATAAAGGAAATGTGTTACACGTGCACAGTGGAATTTTATGCAGCTACAAAGAAAAATGAAATCATATTTTTGCAAGAGAAGAAAACTGACTAGAAATCATATTAAGCTAAGTAAGTCAACCTCAGAAAGACAAATATCAGTGTTGTGAGTTTTTCCTCATAGGCCAAAACCCAAATTTAAGATTGTATATATGTATGCATATCCACATATGTGTCTGGTAGGTCATGAAACTAGAAAGGGGATCAGGACAAGGGAAGAAGAGAGACTAAAGAGGTGGGGAGCAGAGAAAGTGATTCATCCCTGTAACGGAGGATCGAGGGAGCACTAAAGAGGGAAGAGAAGGACCCCCCAGGAGGCGCTGGGGAGGAGGGAGGCTTGCTGGGGAGGGGACGATGCAGATCAAAGTGCAGTGACACACGTGATGAAGATGCCGGGAAGAACCTGAAAACCTAATTTTTACAATGAAACAGTAACTACTACTGTCTACCTGGTTGGCCCGAACACAACTCACTTCATTCTGTTGTTGCCATTTGGTGTCTTTCTTACCTTGAGGTTTGTATCCCCCTGCTTAGCCCACACTCCCACGCAGAAACTAGTTTGTTCTTTTTCTTCCTATTCCCTCTCTCTCTCTCTCTTTTTTCCTTACTTCACTTTTCAGAAAAGAAAAGGCTACACCAATTAGGATTAGCTTAAGGAGGGGAAAACAAGGTGACCATAGGAGAAATAAGTCTGAAATTGATTGGTCATTAATGAAAAAAATAAGTTCGGAGGGTGGCCATTCCAGACAGGAAGGGGATTAAAGTTCCCTCAAGCTTCCCTACTCTACATTTCTCTTCAAGCAGTTTCCACTTGATGGTTTAAAATGACTGCCAAGCTCCAGCCATCACATTCTGATTCCAAACAGCAAAACAGAGAACGGAGCAGGAAAGAACATCTCAGAAGTTGGACATCATTTGTCCTTACAACCTGTTAACCAGAATGCACTCAGATGGTTAGCTGCCATGTGGGTGCTGGGAAAGCACCTATGTCCTCTGCAAGGCAACCAGTGCTCTTAACCACTGAGCCATCTCTCCAGCCCCCTTGCAATGTCATTTTTATCAACCTAACAGATCTGCTCTCCCTGCACAGAGCTGAAAGTTGTAACCTGGCCCAGATGCTTTTCAACTGGGCAGCTCTTTGGATTCAAATATTTATTAAAATTGCCCAAAGTAAGCCAGATCGCTGTCACTGAAGACATCTTGTGACACATCTCTTGGATGTCTCGATGTGGCTTAAAGAGTTTCAGCTTACCTTTGAGAAGAGATTTCCTACCCCCTTTTCTTGGCTAATGCCCCCATGCAGTCGATCCCAACACTCCACCTGCCAGCTCGCCTGCCTCACAGCATCCCTGCAGCTGACCATGTTGCAAACAGCAATTGATTCCCTTTGATGCCCAGGGCCAGACGAGGTCCAGATGAGATAGAGCAGTTTTGCTTTGTCTCTAAACAACTTAAGATGAATTCAAAGAGGAAGAGGTGTCCCATTTTCTCAGGCTCCACTCTCCTGCTTAAAAAGAAGGAGAATCCCAGAATCTCCAAAAGGTACCCATGAGACAGTCTTCAAGGAGGCAGGCACCCAGGACAGAGGAAGGCAGCAAAGCTAAGACTACTTCCTAAAGGATGGGGGTAGAGGAGACGTGATCTTTATCTAATCAGACAGTCTGCCCAGGAAGTCCCTGAGATCAAAGCAAGAGGCTTTTTTATTTAGCACTGTGTCAACTTAAAAACAGCTCTGGCAAAGCCACAGATCTGGACAGACTCACACCTCTCCCTGCCCCCACCTCCCTGACCTGTCCCTCAGCATCTGAACCTTCTTAACATTCCATTTGGAATAAAACCCTGGGATGAAAGAGTCCTAAGAATCCTACAGGAAGCGACAACACTGGACAGGGCAAGACAGAAACCACCACGGTCGGCCCTGGCTTCCAGACTCCACAGCAGCTAGGTGGGTGCTCTGGGGGAGGCAGGGCCCTGAGCATGTCCCTGGGCAGATTCCCCACAGCTACCTTTCTCCAGAGAGCAAAGACTCTGTGAGTGTGTGTGTGTGTGTGTGTGTGTGTGTGTGTGTGTGGTGTGTCAGCCACTTGTCAAATTGCCAGGTGTTATGTCAGGACAACTGGCAGGAAAAGCAGGCCTTCCAGTGAGCATTCAGATCTCCCCATAGAACACAGCTACAGCACCCAGGAATTCCTTGTTCAAAAGAATGCTGTGGTGGCCAAGGTGAGCATGGAGTGTTTGTGTCAAGCAGGAGAGATATATTAAAGAAACCTACCAAAGAGAAAACAGGGGCTGAGGCGATGAGCGCTGTCCAAATGGAAAGAGGCTACTTCGAGGCTTCTCTCAAGAGATCAGGCAGGGAAGTACTCCAGGAACGTGAAGCTAGGAGACAAAAGCAGGGCCCAAAGGCGCAGGACTGGAACACACATCCTAATGAGTCTTGGAGAGTTAGAGCAGGACTCAAAGGTGTGTGAGCACAGAGCTTTAATACATGTTCTTGTTCATGGAGAAACGGAGCAGGACCCAAAAGTGTAAGAGTGCAGGACTTGAACACACATCCTGTGCCTCATGGAAGAGTAGGAGGTCACAACTGTGATTAGAGATGTCTCTTAAAAGAAACCAAACTAGCTTTCAATTGACTTTAATTATGCTCTAATCTGGAACAACACCATTTCAATACTAAGGAATTTCAAATACTAAGGAATCTTACACTGCCATAGATAGAAAGGGCCAGAAGATGGAGGAAAGGAGACTCATGCAGGATGTTTGTGTCTTCTTCAACATCCCTGGCACATTTTCTTCTTGCTATCACTCGCATGTGGTTTGTCCTGCAAAGGTTACTGTACTGGGGGCTTGGTCCCCACTGAGGTAGAACCTTTAATAAGTGGCCACAGTAGAGAGTGGTTAGTTAGGTCATTCATTCGGGCACTGTCCTCAAAGGGGATTACGATAGTCACCTTTTGTTACTCTAACAAAATAGTTCAGGAAATTAACAGAGAAGAAGAGTTTAATTTGGATTACTATTTGGGAGGTTTTGGTCATGACCAGTTGGTCCCTTTGTTTGGGCCTGTGGTTGTCTGAGCCAGCGGCAGAATTGAACAGTACCTGAAGGGGAGAGTGAGGGTTAAGAAATGAAGAGAGAGACAAAGGATAGATTTGGGAGGGCTGTTAGTCAATACTGAAGCAGCCTCGGCTTTATTTAGCTCACCCTGTAGATGCTCTTGTCGCAGCATGAGAAGCAAAGCAACAGTTTAAGGCACAAACAACGCAGGCATTTTCCCAGGCAAACATTCGCTTTCTCAAGCAACCCACATCCTCTTATCAGGGTCGTAGAACAGTCAAACCTCAGCCCTGGGCTCAAGATACACCTCCCTCTAGATACCAAGACTTGTTTACGAGCTTGGCAGAATATTCTGCTCCCTCAGTGCTTTGTGCAAAGCAAAGCTGACCTTCACCTTGCCTTACACCAGGACATGGTTCAGGCAAATGGCTCCCGACATGTGGTGGCTCAGTACATCCTGGTGGGTGTCCATGGACAAGGAAAGGAAACTCATTCACCTCAGGGACAGGAAGCCAAAAGTAAGAATGAGCACTGTTCCTTTCAAAGGTAGATTCCCAAAGACCTAAGAACCTCTACTAATTTCTACATTGTAAAAGTCCCCCAGTCCGGGACTCTACACATTCCACATCCAAACTACAACAGGGACTAATGTCAATTCTGGGGGACCACAGTTGGTTACTGGTTTCTGAAATGGTGGGTTATTAGAAAGAGCAAGACTGCCTCTCCTCCCACTTGGCTTCCACTTCTCTTGTGTGATCTCTCACAGGCACTTTTTTTAATTAAAAAAATTTTTTTTGTAGAACTTCATACGTAAGTGCTATGTGTCTATCATTTCCATCCCTTTCTCTTCCCTTCCAACTCTTTTAAAATTTTTTGTTATTTTTATTTTATGTGTACGAGTGTTTTGCCTACATGTGTATAAGTACACTCATGCCATGCACTGCCCATGAAGGCCAGAAGACTTTTGTACAGGGTGATAGATACGGATCTAATTTCATTCTTCTACATGTAGAGATCTAGTTTTCCCAGGAACATTTGTTGAGGGTACTTTCTTTTATCCGTCTTTGTCAAATGTCACATGGCTTCACTCATGTGTGCTCATGCTCAGATGGGTCTTCTATTCTCACAGACATTCTTACCGTGATGCCAGCTGCCACATTCTGACATAGCCAAAGAGACCCTCACTAGAGCTAAGCAAGTGCTAGTGCTGTGCTCTTGAACTTCCAGAACTGTGAGCTAAGTAAATCTCATCTTTATACATTACCTACATTCAGTTATGTTCCTTATAGCAACCAAAGAAGTGACCTCATAACCTTCTGTGCAATTGGTGTCCAGTCAGGTGACAGAAATAGCATCCAACACCATCGTAGAAAACACTGACTATATTATTAGCTATTGAATCAGTATAAAGCTGAAAGCACACCTAGAAATAGCCTAGTGTAGGGTTCTATTCTTCCAGACAAGGAAAATAAAGCACAGGGAAGCATTCAAGGAGGCTTGCTGTACAGCTGGGGGAAAAAAAAAAATCAAAGAATCAGATGATCATGATTTAGCACCACTTAACCAGAAAACACTGTTTCTTTTCTTCTCCTTCCCTGAGTCATTAGTTATTTCTTTATTGTTGCTCCAAAGAAATGTACCAGTACATTTCTGTTTATTTTATACACAATGCTCTAGCCAGTCACAGAGCTGGACATGAGGAACAGAGAACCACTCAACAAAACTAACCACCAGGGGGTGCCCACAGGACAGGCTGACACATGGGGTTGGCCCTGGAGAGTCACCCCTCTCATGGGAAACACATGTGATACCACAACTGTGACTATTACCTTTTGTTTTTAAGCAAGGGGTCAGAGGTCTCAGGTCCCTTCTGCAAAGCAAGGCTGCACATCTGTCCTGGGCAAGGAAACCTCCAACATGTGCTGACCTTGTGCTAAAGATGCATTTGTCTAGAGCTTTTGTTTGCTTGCTCTTCTACTAGTCTCTATAAATAAAATGGGAAGGAACATGTCACTTTGATGTCCAAACAGGGTAGAGAAGAGAGTTGTGGCTTGGTGTCATAGGAGAACTCACAATTTCTATTATAAGAAAGGTAATAAGGGGGATTACAGTAGCCACTTTGTCCCCAGCCTTGTCCTTAAAGTTATCTGGCTGTCCCCAGAGACTTGAACATGGGCTTAGACAAAAGCCCCCTGCCTCCTTCAGGAACACTCTTCAGCAGAAAGCTAGACCCAGAGTGATCAGATCTTCGGTCAATTCTTCTGGCAATTGTGCTATAAACATTTCTATACAGGATTTGTGTGCAGGTAGATCTGACATCTCTGTATCTCCAGGAGTTGGATAGCTGGGCTTTGATTAAACTAAGCAAGTACTCGACCACTGAGTATATTCTCAGCCCTGTTTGTAAGTTGTTTTGTTTTTTTTTTTTTTTGAGACAGGGTTTCTCTGTAGCCTTAGCTAGCCTGAAACTCACTATGTAGACCAGGCTGGCCTTGATCTACATACAGATCTGAGATCTTCCTGCCTCTGCCTCGGCCTCCTGAGTACTGGGATTAAAGGACTACACCAACCACCACACCCAGCATCGTGTTTAACTTTTTAAGAAGCTACCAAATGGTAGCTTGACTTCTCACCCCCAATGTGTGAGTGTTCCAGGTGCTACACACCCTCGCCAACACTTGGGATGACCATACTTTTTATTTTAGCCATGCTAATGGTCATATAGTAGCATTTCATCATGTTGTTAGTTTGATTCTTTAGTGGCTAATCATACTGGGCTTTCTGTGGTTTATTTGTATCTCATATTTTCTCTTTATAGTGTCTGTTCAAGTCTTCACGTTTTAACAGTAGATTTCTTGCTGTCCTACTGTTGAATTTTGAGAGTTCTTTATCCGCTCTGGATATAGAATTCCTTCTCTCTTTTACAGTTTACTTTTTATATCTAAGTCAATAATTCATTTTGGATTGATTTTTGAGTAAGTGTGAGGTTTAGATCAAAGCGCACCTTTGTATAGGATGTCTACTTAGTGCGTTAGCATTTGTTGAAGTAAAGATCTTTCTTCCTTGAGTTGTCTTTGCACCTTTACTAAAAGTCAAGTTGATCATATGTGTGGATCTATTTTTGGATATTCTGTCCTGCTTTGTCAGTCTAGCTCTGCCCAGTAACACATGTCTATCTTTAAAATAAACCCTTAAAGCAGGCTTAACCATTCTAAAGGTTATAAAGTATATCAACCTTATTGTTTAAAATTTTTTGGTTATGCTAGTTCTTGTAACTTTCTGTATGTGTTTCATTTTCAATTGTTTTATTTATCAAAAATCTTGATGGCATTTTGATTGGACTTGTGTAAAATACATAAGTAAATATGTAGAAAATTAACATTTTACTGTCTTGGATCTTAGAATTCATAGCATAGCATGTCTCTGATTATTGAATATATCTCTGGTGTCTTTCACTAAATTTATAGTTTGAAGTAGAAAGATCATACAAATATTTTGTTAGGCTTGTCACATGCATTTCTTTCTTGAAAGTACTGTTAATAAGTGTCAGGGGCTGTGTCCTATCAAACTACATGATTTGGCTTTTTAACCTCTGGTACCTCAGAATGTAACTATATTTGGAGATAGGGACCTTAAAGTGGTAATTCATCACAGAAATTAAAGATAGAATGGTAGAGAACAGAGGCTGGGACAGAGGGGGCAGGAGCGGTGAGAAAGCTGGTGGGTACCGCCGAGTTACATCTGAGTAGAAGATGCTCAGGTATGCTGCCGTGCAGAAGGATGGTTATACAAAATAATGTTAATGTGTGTTCAGAAAGCTATAAGAAAAAGATTTTGAAGGCTTTTCTGATAAAGAAATGATATGTATTTGATGAGATATGCCAAACCTATTGAAATATTATATAGTGTACAGTACTAAAATATCACGTTACCTCATTAATATTAATTTTTACATTTTATGTACCAGTTAAACTTATTGAGTAGAAACATTGAAAAGAAGAGAAATATGTGTGAAGGAAAGAGAACATGAAGATGCAGAGTGAAGACAGACATCTAATAAGCCAAAGAAGGAGAGAGGCCTCGAGAGGAAAGCAGCCCTGTCCCAGTCCTTGATCCCAGACTTTTAGCCTTGGGAATTATGAGAAAAGAAATATCTGTTGCTTGAGCCACCCAGCCTGCAGCACTCTACTGTGCCAGCCCTAGCAAACTATTTCCATTATTCTCTGCTTTTCCATTTCAGTTTCAATTAACAAAAAATATACAGAAAAAAAATCCCTGATTTTTAAATGTCTTTACCTTCTATTCCCCAACCTTATTAAATTTACTTATTTATCTTATGAGCTTTAAGGTTCCTTGGGATTTTGTGCAGAGCCATCCTGTCACCAGCAGATAGGGACTGTTTGCATTTCCTCTACAGTAAGCTGCTCTTCATCTCTTCTTTTCTCTATGCTCAGGCCGGGACCAGGGATGGAAAGCACGAGCGCCCCCGCTTTTTGCCAGTCTTAAAGAGGACGGATTCACTCTCTCACCATTCGGCACAAGGTTGCCTTTAAGGAGTTTGACAAAGCAGTGTTTTCAGGATGAGGATATTTGATCTCTCGAATGTCAGTTTTTTCCATCGTGAATGGATGTTAAATTTTGTTTAATATTTTTTCTCCTGGGACTGTGGTCCTCTTCTGTGAAGTGGAGCTGTGGTCCCATCCATGAGCCGTGGTCACCGTTCCTCCTGGGGTAGGCTGATGGTGGAGCAGATTAGAGGCTGCAGGGAGGCAGCAGTTTCAGCCATCTCCCGGTGACTGCATCTCCCACAACCCCCTCCCTCGAGGTCCCAAGTTATGTATGGCAGTGTTTCGCCTCTATGTTACACTTCTTCTGGGAGCAGGGCAGGTTTCTGTCATTTGCTGTTTCTAATCTTGGGAGGACTGAGTCTCAAGAATGGTCCTCCATCTCCCTCGATAGCCAGGTGTGGTCCTGACTTCTCCACACGCAGTCCTAGCACCCAGGCCTTGACGCCGAACCTTTCCCACTCCCAAGCACCAAGAGGTTTTCCATCATTTTCTGTTACTTTTCTAGAGACCCAGAGTACCTTCACTTGTGCCCTACAAAAAATGTAAAACGCCTGAACTCTTAGACAGGACTTGGGGAAGTTGGGGGGGATAAAAATACATTGTGTCTACATAGAAATTCTCAAAGAATTAATAAAAATATTACATTAAAATTGTAAAGGGTAAAGCTATCAGAAGCAATAAAAATTATTTTTCTGTATTATTGATATGATCATAAGGGTTTTTTTTTCTTTTCATCATTTCATCCTGGATTACATTGGGCTTTTGTTTTTTTTTTTCCATTGCTTGGGATTGAACCTAAGACCCTAAACAGATCAGGCAAGCACTCTACCACGCAGCTCCAACCCTAACCCTTTCATTCTTAGATTTCATTTCTGTTTGTGTTAAATACTGATCTGTACTTTTCATTCCTTGTAGTGTCTTTAATTTTGACTTCAAAAATGGAACTATGAAGTATTGACTTCTTTTGTATTTACAGGACGAGACGGTGCAGACCCAGCATGATATCTTTTTTCAACAATTAGCAGCATATGCCAGTGAAAAATCTAATCACAGAATCCACTTTTGTGGAAGCTTTCAAACTATGGATTCAGTTTCTTCTATAGGACTATTCGGGCATGAAATTTGTCTTGAGTTGGTCTTCCTAATTTGTTTGTTTATTTGTTTGAGACAGGGCCTCACTCTGTAGACCAGGCTGACCTTGATCTCAGACATCTCCCTCTTTCTGCCTCCCAAGTGCTGAGGTTAAAGGCGTGTGCCACCATGCCCAGCTTAATGTTTTCATTATTTCATTCCATCTTGGTTGTTGAATCCATATGCATTGAGATGTTCATCACACATCATATTATTTTCAATGTTAAAGAGTCTATTTCATTCATAAATGTGGCCATTTTTTTTCTTTTACAAAGTGTCATTTAGTTAATTATTACTGTATGTGCAGGTATGTGGGTGCCACAGTCTGTGCATGTGGCTGGCAGAGGACAGTTTTATGGAGCTGGTTCTCTCCTTCTGCCATGGCTTGGGGAATCGGACTCAGATGGCAGGCTTGAACACCAAGTACCTCTACCCAGTGAGCTATCATGCCCAAACTTTATCTTTCTTTTCATGTGTATGTGTGGTATGGATGTGTGTGTGCGTTCTCATGTATGGAGCACAAGTGTATGCAGATGTGTGTGCATAATTACAGAGACCCCAATTTGGTCTTCCTCAGTTATTCTCCCACTTCATTCGTTATGGCAGGATCTCTCAGTCAAACCCCGAGCGCTCAGATATGCCTAGTCCGGCTGGCAGATTGCTGCAAAGATCCCCTGTCTTTACCTTCAAAGGCTGGAAGTTTGGATGGGCACCTTCACCCATCAGGCATTTGGGGATCTGAATCCCAGTCCTCTTGCTGGTGCAGCAAGCACCTTAACCGCTGAGACATCTCCCCAGTCCACTTTTCTTTTTCCTTTGTCAGTTTTGTTAGACTAAGAATTTCACTCGATCTTTCCAAAGAAGCAACTCTGGCTGAATGGATTTGTGCCATTGTTTTCCTATCTCCAGTTTCATTAATTTCTGCTTATATCTTGACTTGTGACTTCCGAAGTTCTGTGATTTTGTTTTAAATTATGAATGTGTATGTGGAGGTATGCACACGTAAGCTCAGGCGCCCACAGATGTCAGAAGAGGGAGTCAGATCCCCTAGAGCTGGAGTCACCCAACAAGGGTCCTAGGAACTGAATTCAGGTCCTCGGAGGAGGGCGCATTTTTAACTGCCGAGGCATCTCTACAGCCCCAGTTCTATTCTACTGAATTTATTTGACTCTTCTTTATTCTTTTTTAGTTTCTTAAGATTGAAGCTTAAATTAAGTAGAGACCACCTCTCTTAGTCCATTCCATAGACTGATTGATTCAGTGAATATAATGAAACTGTTCTGGTCCTGTGGGAGAAATGATAATATGTGGTCTGATCCTTAAATAATTATCAATGTGATTTCTTTCCCTGTCTGTGGCCAAAATAGGGTATGTATTATCTGTGTCTCCAAAGACCACAAAAACTTCTATTCTCTCACAGACAATTCTGACAATACTTTGTTGTACTGTGGTAGAAATTACTTACTTTGAAACATACTAACATGTCATCTTTGTCTGCTGAAGTCCTTCTATACACATTTGTGGAGCTTCCATACAAAAAGCGAGGGTGAAATGCTATTAAAGTTACTAAGAAAAAAAGTTTTTTTCTCTCTCTTCCATGTTCTCCATCTATACTTGTCAGGGTGAGTTTTTAATTCTATGTTGATATTACTCTGTCAAGGAAACTTAATCATTTTAAGCTGTAAGCTTGGACCTTACTCATTTTATATTCTCTATTTCCAGTTTTAAGTAAAATCATAAGAAATATAATGAGAAGGAATTGCTATAATTACATAGTTCATATTTACTTAATACAAGCTTTCCTTATACATGTTTTTCACTGTTCCTAAGACAATGGAAATACCCACAGAACTAACTGAACTGGTTGACTTCCTCATATGCTGGTATTCTACTGACATTCTCTGGTTTTTGGCTTAGTGGTAACTAATGTGGTCTGAAAGGGAACAGACCCACAGATTGCCTGTCTTCCTCGTTTCTGTGTCATTTTCAGCCTGGGCGGTGGTTGGCTATTATGGGACATGACAAGGTTTCTTGATTTTTTTTTCATTCAATGCCTTTTTTTTTCTTATTACATCCACCCAACGATCTGGTTTGGATGGAAAAAGGATATTCTTTGAAGGCTATTAGGGCTCCAGCTTGCTTTGTACATTATAGATATGACATGAGTTAAGTCTTGCTGATTTCCCATGCATTGGAAATCTATCAGGATATTGTGCATGTGGACTGACATGAACACTGTACAAATGTGTAGCAGAGACTAGCAGACACATACATTGTGTGCACACCTTCTGTTTGAGTTCAGGCTCCATTAACCCATCAGACTTCACTTACATAGCACAAATTAAAAAAATAAAATGATTAAGAATGCCCAAGGAGCAGAGAAAAGCACTCGACCAAGCACGGGTGACCTTCTGAGCCTGCGCTACTGCCCAGGAGTCACTCACGGGTGAAGCCAGCCTGGCACGGTCACATAAAATCAAACAGGTGATTCTCCATGTTCCATTTGTTTTGTCATTCTATCCACATTTTACTCCCTGGGAAATCTGAAGAATCCAGTGTGACATTTTGAGATCATTAACTACTTGACAGGGAGGAGAGAGAGATTTAAAGCAAATGTGTCAGAAGTCACACCTGATTAAAGATCAATCCTGAGCAAAGATAAAAGCACCTTGGAAATTGCAACATGAGTTGCAAGATAGGATTTGAGCCCAGACATTTGGGGAGCAGGTCAGTCATGTCAAAGAGCACAGAGCTATTCACTCCAAAACGTAACAACAATAAAGATACATTTTTCACCTCCCACCATCTCTAGCCACTGCTTCTAAAAAAAAAAATGTCCCTGATATTTAATACCTAAGTTATGATGTTCAGACTTAAACAACTTGATGGCATAAAGAGATTGTTACTGTGAGAAAAACAACATGCCCTCATTCTATCCACACACATTTTAAGACAACTGAAAGGTAATATGCCCTTTATGGATGATAACAACTTTCATTTTTACTAGTTTGAAATCTTTTTAAAACACATCACTCCCTTAACCTTTACAAAAGCTACAGATTTGTACTTAATCTTTCCTGAAGACTGAGGCTTGTCAGGTCGCATGTCAATTACACTCTCAATCAGACTCTTCTTCATGATTCAAGAGCAATTTCAAGGCATTATTCCAAGAGTAATGACATCTGTTCCTTGATGTTTATATGATTCAACTTCCAATGAGTAAGTTCAAAATTCCTGGTGAAACACTAAGTTCTACCACATAAATATAAAGTCCTATGGAAATGCATAAGAGGAGAAAGAAGAGCACATGGTAGAAATGTGAGTCTTCAAGGTAAGAAAGGGTGTGGCATGAGCAGAAATCATAGGTCTGAAACATAAATCCACAGGTGTGAATAGGACAGGATGCTTCACTGGAACCACGGGTCCTATATCCACTAACAGATTGAACAAGAAGAGAATATGAAACTTCTGGTTACAAACGATGGGACGACATAGACAGTTTTATGAGGATGTGGGATCTCAGTTACACTGTGGAGCCATTTGACTTGAAATGTGTGAACCCGTACCCCCAACTCCTCTAAGTTTTTTACCATCTTTCTTTTTTGCTCTGCCAGTGACCTTTTCTTTTTTTATAAAAAGATTTGGTTATTTTATTTGATGTCTGTGTGTATGTGCCCAAGTGTAGGTCTATGACCTGTGCACATGCAGGTGCCTGTGAAGGCCAGAAGAGGGAGTGAGATACCCTGGAACTGGAGTTACACAAAGTTTTCAGGCACCCTTTGGTGCGCAACCCAACCCAGGTACTGTCCAAGAGCAAGAAATGCTCTTTTTTAAAGCATCAATATGAACTTCGTGAGACTTTTATACAATGTATTTTGATAATATTTTTCCCTCCCAACTCCTTTCAGAACCGTTACCACCTCCCCACACACCCACCATCAAGTTCTTTTTTTTCCCCACTGGGTCCAATTTGTGTGATCCAAATACTCTTGAGACTGGTATCAGCCTGGCACATGGTCAGCCTAACAGATGCCACAACCCTAAAGAAAATTGACTCTTCCTCTCCCTGAAGCCATCATATATAAACAGCTCCTTAATTAGAGCTGGGACTTCATTCCCATCTTCCCTTCCATTTCCATGCTGAGATTTACTGGATAGCTTCCACACTGCTAGAAGGTGCTCTGCATGCTACGAGAGGAGAAAAGTAATCATCAACCTGGTCGAGCTGTGAGTCTAGTGAGCTACAAAAATGACTGACCCTGGCAAGATATGCCCATACTGCAACAGTGACACAAACGTTAAGGAAGTAAACAACCGTCTTTGGACTGGATTTAAGTCCCACAGCATAAGATGGAACCATACTTGGCACCATTATTGGAGTCAAGAACCTGTGGTCAGCTAGGTCATCGGCCCTACGGGAGAACCTACTGCTAATACTCTACTAAATAGAATAGTATTTTAAAAACTCCTAATGACTTATTACTGTACCTGTAGATTTGTGCATCTCTCAACCCCCACTGGAGGAGCTTCATGTAGTTAAAGGCAGTTATCAAAGAGACCGACAACTGGCCAATGTACAGAGAATAAGAGACTACAACAAGCATTCTTAACCACTGAGCCATTCTTCCAGTCCCTCTTAGACTTTTAAAAAAGAACGTAAACTTTATTTTTTTTAGAATTTCTCACTTGACTAACTACTGTGTTTACATCGGTTCCGCCCTCTCTCTCCCTTTCTAGCCCTTTCATGACCTCTTCTTTATTATTATTGTTATTAAACAGACACACACACACACACACAACCAAGTCCATTTAGTGTTGTTTGTATGTATATATGTTTAGGACGAACCACTTGGGTTTGGATAACCTATCAAGGAGCTCCTCCCTTCTCTCAGCAGCCATTGATTGACTGTAGCTCTTCATTCAGAGGTGGGGCCTTGTGGAATTCCCCCATCCACACTGACATGTCAACTCATACTGTCATTATGCAGGTCTTGTTTAGGCAACCACACTATTAGGATTCCATGGGTGAAGCTTCCCTGCCATGTCTAGGAAACACTATCTCCAAGCAGGCGTCCTAGTCCTCTGGCTTTTGCAATCTTCCCACCCCTTTTCCGTGATGTCTCCTGAGCCTTGAGTGCCAGGGTTGCATTGTAGATGTATCAACTGGGGCTAAGCACTTCATCATCACTTAGTCTCTGCATTTTGAACAGTTGTGCGTCTCTTTAATAGTCACGTTCTATTGAAGAAAAGTTTCCTTGATGAGGGATGAGAACTACACTACGTGTGGATACAAGGACAAGTATTTAGAAGACATTTAGAAATGATATTGGTTTAGGAAAATGACAGTAGTAGGTTCTTCTCTAAAGTCTTCGGTCACAGGTATCTGGCTATGTTTACCACTCCAGGCATGAATTCCCTCCCATTGAGCAGGATTTAATCCCAATTAGATAGTTGTTGCTTACCCCCAACATAAAAGTGCCACTATTGCATCACTGGGGATATCTTTCCCAGTCGGCATTTTGTGATTCATGGGCTTTATCAGGACTATTGATTGCTTTTCTCCCTTGGCAGCTTGTACAACACCAATACTGTGAGAGCTAGTCCCCAGGGTGGAGGCACCCACGTGAGTTCTAGCCAAATTCCTCTAAGTCCTGGGTCTGAAATATATGCTGTCTTCAGCAATAAAGTCTTACCTTCAAGTTCTGGGAGGCAACCAAAGGCTAAGACAATAGCTTATATCATTTGGGAAGTCTCTTGGGCTACCCTGGTCAGCAACTTGAAGAAAGGTTTCCAATGGTGGCACTAGAGTCTTTAATAGATGTCTACAGTTCTTTGGGGAACTCTACAGCTCTTCCTGCTGTTCTCAGGACTCAAGCCACATTTGCAACCACCTGTCCACTAAACTTTTGTTTTTAGTCTACTAAAAACTTGACAATTAAGTAACCAGGATTATTAGAAGTTCAACTGGATAACTAGAAACAGGCAATGAAAAATAGACTGAAGTGATTGTTTAGTGTTTTACTTACTAAAAAACAGGGCTTCTAATAATAAAGTGAACAAGTCTGTGTTCCATCAAAGATTAAGATTCTAAAGGAACATCTGGTTACAAATAGAACTGGCCATGACTATCATTTCTTCCTACCCAAATCTCACTAAAGGACATTCAAATAATTTTTTGTGGTTGTTTTTGAGACTGGGTCTTCCTATAGCCACAGCTGGCTTGGAACTCACTATGTAGCCCAAGCTGGCCTCGATCTCACAGAGATCCACCTGCCTCTGCCTCCCGAGTGTTGGAATTAAAGGTGTGCAGTTTTTAAAAACACATTAATAAACAAGGTCCAAGAGAATTAGGGTCCATTTGCTGTAAATACATTTTTGGAAGGTGATAAATAAGAGAAAGAATGCTAATTATCTTGGCAGAATGAAGAAAAGGAAAGCCAACTGTGTACAGACAAGTATAAACAGAAATGCTTCACCCTACAGAAGCTCTGAGTTGCTCGGTTGCTTATTAAGTAACGAGTATTCCAGAAGGAAGGCAGGTAAAGCCCAGTTGAAAAGGCTTTGGTTGAAAGTTCATTCTAAATGGTGATAGCCATGAAGCCTCTTCTCTCATCTAGAACATCCGCGCAATGCCTCCTTTTCCTGCTTCCCGTCAGAAAGTTCGAGTTAGTGCATTTGTATCAGTGTTCTGTATTTGTGTTAGTGTGTTTGTGCTAGTGTTGTGTTAGTGTTAGAATGATTGTGTTAGTGTTGTATGTTTATGTTAATGTTGTATGTTTGTGTGAGTGTTCTTTGGAGTTAGTGTGTTTGTAGAGCGGGACCAGAGAAAAGCAGAGATCAAACAAAGATGAGTTAAAAATATGCTATGAATTTCCCAAGCTGAGAGCCACTCTCCTTGCGGAGCTGTCATGTGAACACAGACACACAGACACACACACACACACATACACACACACACACACACACACCCTGGCAGGAGATTAAGCTTCCTCTCTAAAGAGTCTATAAAATACTTACAGATAGATATTGCCATGGGAGGGGTCTTCAATGAACTGATGATTGACTTGGTGTTCTCCCAATGGTGAAGTTTAGAAAAGACCCCATCTGTGGTCTCAATGCACTTAATCGTGTCAAGTACCACCCCCATCTGTGATCTTAGGCACTCAATCATTGCTAGCACCACACTTCTTAATGTCAACATTAGTGAATGAAATCAAACATGAGTGAATGAACTCCAAGAGAAACAAACAGTTAAGATAGGAATTAATAAAATCATTAGAATATTAAGGACTGAAGAGATGGCTCAGTGGTTAAGGTCACTTACTGCTCTTGCAGAAGACAGTGGTTCGGCTCCCAGCACCCACGTGGTGGCTAGCAATCATCCTTAACTCCAGTTCCAAAGAATCTGTTGCCATCTTCTGACCTCTGTGGGCTCCAGGCACACACATGGTGCATTTATTGACATACATGCAAGCAAATCACTCAAACATATAAAATAAAAATAAAATCTTTCATTAAAAAGTTAGGTGGAGAACAAGAAAGGAAGCCATATGTATTAGGACTGGAGATAAAGCTCAGTGGCAGAGTGCTTGCCTTGCATGTCTGAGGTCCTTGATTCAATCCCCAGTACCACAGAGGAATAAAAATATTAGTCTTTTCAAATAGAAAAAGATATTGCATCCAAATAAGAATAGGCTGTTATTTTTTAAAAGGACAGTGAAAGAAGAGCTATTGAGAATTAAACATATGATTGATAATGTTATTTTTATTCATCAGAACATTGACAAAATTGAAGAAAATTCTCAAAAGACAAAGAGAAAAGGAAATACAAATAAACAATAAGGAAAATACTATAATTTGAATCTTGAATCTTGGCTGTCCCTCAAAAACTCTTGTGTTGAATGCTTGTTGCCCAGGCTGGCATATTTGGGATGATGTATCCTTTAAGACGCTTGTAGATCTTTTCAGATCTTATGAAAGGGCTCTTGGTCTGAGACCCAGGAGGGGAATGTGGAACATGTGATTCTCTCCGCACTCCTTGGTTTCCTGACCATAACATGAGTGGTTTTTCCACGCGCCTCCTCAGCATGGCCTGAAAGCAATGAGGCCAATCTCATGGGATGGAACCACTAAAATGAATCTAAAATAAAACTCTTCTCTGCAAGCTAATTATCTTGAGCACTTTGTTATAGTTATAGGAAGCTGTCAAACACAAACAGAAAATCAGAGGATTGGTTCAACAAGAAAAAAAATTTCCCAAAACTGAGTTTACTGATTTTTCTAAGGATTCAGTGTGATAAATAATGAAGAATTAACACCAAGGTACACAATTGAGACCTCTCAGAATAGCAGAGGTGAAGAAAAGATCCTCAGCACTTCTAGGAATTAAAAACAAATTGTACAGAACATCCTAATGATCGAAAAGTCACCAAGGCCATCAAGGGTGGTACATGCTTTTAATACCAGCATACAGGAAGCAAGAGGCAAGCAGATTTCTGTGAGATCTTGAAGCCAGCATGGTCTACATAGTGAGTTTCAGGCCAGCTGGGGCTACCAGGAGACCCTGTCTCAACCCTTTACCCCATAAAAGTCACCAAGAAAATTTCAGATATATGGGCTATATTTCCACACTATTGAGAAAGAATGAGTTTTAACCTCACACTGGAAGGAAAGAAGACTTCTTCACACTGGGTTTATATGGTCACCATTTTGAAATCTTTTTTTTAAAAATGTTTTATTTATTGTTTTTGTACTTTATGTGCAGGAGTGTTTTGCCTGCGTGTATGTAAGAGCATCTGTGCTGTGCAAAGCCTGCAGAGGCCAGAAAAGGACATCGGAACCCATGGAAATGGAGGAGTTATGGATGTTTGTTGGTCACCATGTGAGTGCTGGGGAATCGAATCTGGGTCCGCTGGAGGAACAGCAAGTGTTCTTACACACTGAGCCATCTCTCTAGCCTTATTTTGAAATCGCAATCATTTTCTCTTGGACCTTGTATTTTTTAGGTGAGGTCCAATAAGACAGTGGTGCGTGTACCAGGCTCATGCACAGCCCCATCTTCTGCTGCCTCTTGTCTCCTTGGCATGGGTTCTAGAATATCTGCACCTCTAAACTGTGCAGAGTATGCCCCACTACCTACTCGGGGATGTATTGTACTCACTTGTAAGTTGTGGTATTGGTGCCTGTGGAGGGCTAAGCTCATCCCTAAAGTAGTCCTGTGCCTGAGGAAGTATGACACTAATTTAAAATACCACAAAAGATCATGAGGGTTGTCTCGGGAATAGAGCACTTGCCTGGCATGCATGAGGCCTTGGATTTGATCCCAGAACCACAAAATAGCAAAACACTATGGAAGGATGAGATATAACAAAAGAAAGGCTTCTCCTGCCTGCTTTTTAGAAGAAAAAAAGGTCCATATTTTCATTTCTACAAATTATATAGCAAGCCCTGACTTCAATTTAATGACTGTTTGAGAAAGGAGAAATATTTCCTGAATCTCAAAAGCTCAACTGTGAATAACACCAAAGTTGTTTTTTAAAGAACAGAAATGCCTAACATATGCACACACACACACAGCCGGTTTCAGGAAAATCCTATCAGGATGGTTTCCCTGCGAACCTGGAATCCACGGTTACAGTTCCTGGTTCCAACGCCTCCTTTCGGAGCCATGCCTTATCTTTTGGATTAGAGTACATTAGATTCTCATCCATTCAAATTAGACAATTTCTGGCCAAAAGAAAAGACACTTTCATGTAGAACTAGATGCTCCCAAGAGTATCCATGGGTTTCAGGGGAGGGCTTAAGTGGAGGTTTTGTCATATAAACAGAGGTACCTGAATCCAAGGAATTTTCGAAGTCTTCTAAATTCAAGTTAGAGCACAGCAAGTGAGACTCTGCACATGGATCCTGGGAATGAGCAGGGTTTCCTTCTGTTGGGGATTTAGAAAGGAAATGAGATGCTAGCTGCTCTGGAAGGACACAGTCTGGTCAGAAGCAAAAGGATAGGAGTGTGGGGTTGTAGACAGACAGACTGAGCCTCTTCTGCCTCACCAGTCTGAGTTTTATTTTCTTAGACACCAAGGTCATTGCCAGCTGTGAGCATAGCCAAGGCTAGGCCTTGATTTTTGAAGAGCTGCTGCTTGCTTCATACAAGTCAACATTCCCCTCGAGTTTCTTCTCCCCACATCTTTGTCCTTGCTGCCATTCCCAAACCACAGAGCTCACTGGATACGGTGACCTGACAGCTGCCCTTACACGGGGATTTGTATTGTAAATTCCTACTAAGAGGCCCCTGATCCACATCTTCCTCACCAATTTATGCTGTCGTGGCATTCAGACAGAAACTGGTGCATTCACATGTGGCAGCCTGGCGGCTCATCAGACAGGTTCTATTAACTCGGTCGCCAGGTGGTAACCATATTACTTCATGCTTCTCAGTAACTTTTGTGCAACACAATTACCTTTGACAGTTCTTGAGTGGGACAGCAATTTTCAGCAAATGTTTTCAGTAACCAGAGGCCAGAAGGAAAGGAAACGTGAGTGCTTCGGTTAAGCTTTGAGCGTGGCTCTGACAGGTCTTCAGCACCTCTGTCCTGTTATAAATAGGAATTCCGTGGAAATTCAGCACACATGGAATTCGCAGAAGGGAGCTGGGCAAGGCCGATGCTTTCCATTGTATTTAAGAAAGAATGTGTCCTGACACAGAATAATAAGGCCTACCGTGACGGAGTTCTTTCCAGCCCACCAAATACCATAGGCTGCAAGGATTCTCTTTCAGTGAGGTTTCATACTAAGAAAGCTTTGTGTTCCTTCACATGAACTCCTCATCACAAAGACTGTAGCCTTTACTTCTGTGATTTGCTTAGATTCACAGTGTCTTCAGCATTTCTCAGAGTTACTCGAGGAGGATGTAGCCCACGTTCAAGGTATTGGTTTCCAGTTTCAGAAGAAAGATGCATGATTATTACAGGAGACTCTTCAAAATATAACTTTACAGAGTGTGACTCTGAAAGCCCATTGCTTCTCCACAGTCCTCCTCGCCACCACCACGATGGGTACATACACATGCGCATGAGCACATGCACTCATATGATACACACAAGAGCACATACGTGTGGGCGCTGTGTAAGAAAGCCTAAAGCAAAGTACTAAGGTCTCCGGTCACACAGGATGGAGGAAAGAAAAGAGCCATTTGGCTGCCTAGTCACCTACATATTAAAGGGATTATACACAATTGATAACTCTGTAGTTAGTCGGGCTGGTGGGGTTGAATGTGAGGCGACATGGCCATGGCCACACCCAGAGAACACACTATGACTCACATACTCTTGGCCCAGTACCCAACAATACTTCCCTTTGACACACCCAAGAGCAGCCTGGCCTTCGCTCTCCTTTCGTTAGCAATGTTTTACAGGCCAGTTTGCTTTTTGATGTCCGCTGACTAGACACAGGATATCATCAGCTCTAAATCAAGCCACATTTTACTCTGTCCCCAAAACTGGTCTCCTTGGTGAGGACAACAGCAGCTAATTCCTAACATGCTGCAGATTGCAACATCTCCCAGTACATCATTTTTATTTATTTACTTAGCAGCTACTTTGTCAATAACAGCCAGTTCTTTCTCCCCTAAGAGCACTTGCAGCTCTTGCTGAGAACCCAAATTCAATTCCCAGCACCAATTAACTGCCTGTAACTCCAGTTCCAGGGAATCTGATTCCGTTCCCTCTTCTGGCCTCTACAGGCACGTGCACCCATGTGACATACATAGAGTCAAACAGACATATATACATAAACATAAAAACAAATAACTCTTTTTTTAAAAGTAGAGACCAGTAGTCCAAAAAGTGATCTATTCGGGGTATTATGATGGTTAGTCTTCATTGTTAACTTGATGGGATTTAGAATCACCTAGAAGATACATCTCTGGACATGTCTGTGAATGTTCCCAGAAAGGTTCAGCTGAGAGAGGGAAGACTTGGAATGTCAGTGATAGTATCCCATAGTAGGGGTCCCAGACTGAACAAAAAGGAGAAAGTGAACCGAGACCCATCAGCATCTCTCCCTTCCCCGCACTGAACATGCAATGTGATCAGCTATCAAATCTACTCATGTCATAGCCAGAACCACTTTGGCCGCCACATCTTTCCATCCACGACAGATGATGGACTATACTCTCAAACAGTGAGCTAAATCAAACCCTCCCCTCCCTCCTTAAGTTGCTTTTGTTGGGTGATTTTGTCATGGCAATGATAAAAATAACTAATACAGGGGCTGGAGAGATGGCTCAGCGGTTAGGAATACTGGCTGCTCTTGCAGAAGACCTGAGTTCTGTTCCTAGCACCCACACAGTGGCTAACAACCGTCTCTAGTTCCAGGGGATCTGACGCCCTCTTCTGTCCTCCATGAGCACTGCACAACACGTGTGCACTTACATACATGCAGGCAATGTACTCACGCACATCAAATAAAAACAATAAATAAAATATTTTCAAAACTAAGGAATACAGATATAATGCAGAAAAACTCACACAGACATGGTCCTTGTTTCCTTAAACAGCACTGGCAACAGTTCAACTTTTCTTAAGTGTTATACATCTGACATCTGCTTGGATTCTGGAGATGAGAGAAAAGACAACCAGTAGGCATCACACATTGCAATGATGCAGTTCTCAGGTCCTGCTCAATATGAAAACAGCAGGTTGAAGTCTTTTGCTTGACCCCTTTAAAAGTAATAGCCCTTAGTGTTTTCTTTCTTGTTATAAAGATGCAAAATGAGTCTGTTACAAAAATGTGAAGAACCATAAGCAAACACAAAGAAAAGAAAAACTTAAATACTCAAATTATTTTCATAAGATCAATTGTTTGTTAATCCAACACATTCTCACTTAGTTCTCTATAGAGACTATAGAAACGGTCTGAAAACTGTCAGTAATATCCAGTAGTCAAATGATCATACAGCCATGACCATATTTCTAGCCAATGAGACCTAAATAGAGATGGAGGAAATATGTCAGAAAATTCTAGATTCTCCCATTGGCCATGTTTGATTGGAGCTGCAGCAGCTATCTTGAAACCACAAGGCACTAAGCATGTGGACAAAAGCCAAAAGGATGAAATGAGAAGGATAGGCACAAAGAAGCTGCAGCACAGTCAGAAGCTCCTGAGCAAGCTCATACCTGCAGCTGAGGAAATGACACCTACTTACTGGGGTTTTCCATTATGTTCAATATTCTTTTGTAGAGAAAGATTGGTTTATTTTTATGTGTATGAGTGTGTGCCTGCATATATGTATGTGTACCATGCGCATGTCCAGTGCCCACAGAGGCCAGAAGAGGGTATGGGCTCCCCCGTAACTGGAGTTACAGCTGCTTGTGAGCTGCCATGTGGGTGCCAGGATCCAAATTCAGGTCCTCTTCAAGAGCAGCAGGTGTTGTCATGCTCAGTATTCCTAAATGATGCATCCAGTCACCTGAAAAATCTTCATGATGTCAGTGTACATTGTGCCAAGATCTTCAGCTTTTGAAGCAAGCCAAATGCATATCTTTCTATTTAACTAAAATCCTCTTTAATGTCAGTAATGATTTTAGTCTTGTAATAAAAACAAAACCTGACATTCCTATGGGGCTCAATTTTCACTATCTCATTAATGTCCACTTTGAAAGTAAGAAAACAGAAATGCTAAGAGAGTTGAGGGCTTCAATTAAAATACTGTGATCATGAACATTTCCCTCATTTCAGCCATTATAGTACTGAGATTTCTTTGGCCAGTGATAAGTAAATATGCAAATGCCTGGGTTGGAGAGTGCATGAACATAAGCTCTCCATTCTCAAAGCCAGCTAAGCCACTAACCAAGCTGAAAGCAAAGCCATTTCTTTAGCAGATCACCCAGCCTGAACCCGGTAGCTCCATGGCTCAGAGTTGCTACAGGTAGGAGGTGTACCCAGTGGCATCATCTCAAGAGCAGGGAATAAAGCTACTAACTTTTCTGGGTTTCCTAGAAACAGGATGCTAAAATAGTATTTTATTTTATATGTATGAGTGTATTGCCTACATGTACATGCATGCACTCACGTCGTGCAGTGCCCATGGAGGTCAGAAGACAGCATCAGATTCCTCTGGAGCTGGGTTATAGAAAGTTGTTAGCTACAGTGTGGATGCTGGGAATCAAACCTGGGTCCTCTACAAGAGCGTCTAGTGCTCTTAACCTCTGAGTCATCTCTCCAGCCCCAGAAACAGGGGTGTTTTCTTGGTTTTTGAGACAAGGTCTCCTTGTAGCCCCAGCTGGCCTAGAACTCTCTATGTAGATCAGGCTACCCTTGAACTCACAGAGACCCGCCTGCCTCTGCCTCCTGAGTGACAGGATTAAAGGCATGTGCCACCCAGCTCAGAAACAGAATATTTTAATTTCTCCTTTTCCAATATCTTTCATACATTTTAGTGAGCAGACTCCAAATGAAGTTCTTAAATATATGAACCAAATTGGGTTTTTAAAATTTGGGTTTTTAAAATTTTATTTATTATTTTTATTTTATGTGTATGAATGTATTGCCTATGTATATGTAAACACACCCCTGTTGTGTAGTGCCTTAGGAGGTCAGAAGAGGGCGTTGGATCCACTAGAACTGGAGTTACAAACAATTGTTAGCTGCCATGTGGGTGGTGGGAACTGAACCCAGGTCCTCTGCAAGAGCAACCAGTGCTCTTAACTACTGAACCATCTCTTCAGGCCCTGAACCAAATTTTTTAATCCCAATAGTTAGGTATGCGGTCTATACAGGGCTGAATTAAAACCAGCTACACTATTTCTAATAAGAATCTTGGGCAGAAAACTCTGGGGTTTCAGCCCCACTCTCATATAAGCGGTGGCATTCTCAAAACATTTGAAGCATGCTTTAAAGCCTGAGATCCTGAAGTTCAGAAAGTGAAGCTTGTATCACATGGCTTCATTCAATTCTAGTGATCTCTGTCGTCTCTTCCAGCCCTGTAACTCAGCAATAGGATTCATGTACATTTCCTGCAGATTTACAGTACAGCATTATCTCGCATGATCGCAGAGGAACACTAAGGACCTGAGATAGGATTCCTAAACTTAGTTGCTTTAAACAACCATCATCATCCCTCTTCAGCATTCTGCAGCTGGGTAACGTGGTTCTTCTCATCTGAGCTGCTCAGCTAGGCTGTCAAGCATGCCTGTGATCAAGTGAGTGGTCACCTGGTACTCAGCTGTTCTGGAATGGCCAGTCATGCCTGGTAGTTAGATGGCTGTCATCCCCTGCATCAGGATGATTAGCCACATGTCTGACACCTCCTGGCAGGCTAGCTGGAGCTTGTTTACTTAGTAGTCGCAGGAGAGTGGAAGAAAGTGTTCAAGGCTCCTTGCGGCCCAGGCTCAGAGCTGGCCGTGCTTCATTCTACTACATTGTACTAGTCAAAGCAAGTCACAGGACAGCACACATTCAACAGATGAGGAAACAGACTCATCTCTTGATAAGAGAAGCCACAAAGTCACATGCCAGGCTAAGAAGAATATGTGGCCACTTCTAGCAGTGGATGTCAGTACACAACCAGGTTTCCAGAGCCACACATGTGGGCCATCCTTCCCAAATCTTATTTGTCCCAAACCCAGACAGAGTTTATTTTTTTTAGCAAGGCACATACTGCAGGTCTGTATGAGTTGTTTTGATGTTTGTTTTGACTTTTAGCTATTTCTAGTACATTTCTTTCAGAGAGAAAGAAAATATCCCAGTTCTGTTTGCCACATATATTAAGTCTGACTGACTGTGGAAGAGTTTTGCCTTGTCAGAGGTCCTGGAACCTGCAGCCAACAGTCAGCAGCAGAGAATGTGTTGGGCCCTCTGGGCACTCAGGTCACCCTTCCTTCTTAGGTGCTGGAAATACTCAAAGATGAAGGTTATGTAAGGCATAATGGTTCATGTTGCTTAGTGCCCCAGAGCTGACAGAAAAAGTTTGCCTCACCAGCTAACCGGAGAGAATCCCTACTGAGGAATCTGTGGAACTCCCAGCCCACAGATGACAATGTCTGGCTCACACTCACAAGTTCAGAGTTTTTACACAAGATATATAAATATTTTCGGGGGCCTTGGAATGTCTGGTTTGATAGAACCATGTTGTCCCCTCTGGCCATAGATGAAAAGAGACCACAGGTCCCAACATGCCTCCTTATGGTGTATGTGTGGAGAAGGGGCATGTAAAGGAGCGGATTACTGCCCAGTTCTGATCAGTTCTGTCCCTTCCAAAAACTCATGTGGGGCCAGGTCAAGGAGAAACTAGAGGATGCGGCTGCCAGAGATGCAAGAGGAATGTCTCAAAAAGAGCAAAAACTGGCCCTCATGTGCTTTGCTAGCAGACCTTCTGGGAACAGAGCCTGTTCCTGGGGAGATGTTGCAACATGGCTCAGCAGCAGAAGGGTCAAAGAAGGGTCCTGGCCAGTAGGGGCAAGTGTTCCTTCATTGGCCCTCACCTCGGGTCCTGGCAGTGGCATTCCTGTGCAAGTAGGCAAAATAAGCAATTCCTTATCCAATAGTCTCCACCCACACAGGTATTAAATGAGGTCCGGCAGGAGGCCAGTATCAGATAGGCCTGGAGGCCCCCACTGGAAAGCTAGGGCCTCCACCAAAACAAGCCTTCGCCAGCTCACCCGCCACTCTCCAAGAGAACAGACTCAGCAGAGCCTCGGGGAACCAGTTTGGCTTGTGGAAAATGGCCCTATTGGGCCTCTTTCCCTAGATTCTTGGTTTTGGCTCTAGAGACAATGCTGAGTTCAGTTCCCCATCAAGTTTCCAAATTCAAATGCCAAGGAGACTCCCTAGACCATACCTGGCCCAGAGAACAAGCAAAAGAAGTTCATGTGCTTTCTTTCTTTGCACTTCTCCCCACTGGCTCAGCTCTGTTGGCTGAGGCGGCAGGATGGAACCAAGCTGTGGCTCCTGCTTTCCTTAGTGGGAGAGTTCTCCTCCTTTAAAGGTCCTGAGATGAGTTTCAGCCTCACGCCTCTGGGAATTGCACTACACCCCCTTACAGCTCGACGTCCCTCTCCCACTAGCAGAGCATTTGCTGTGTGTTAAAAGTAAAAACATTTACTTTTAACTGTTCTTTAGGTCCTTATTTGTGTACATACTGACATCTTCATTTTTATTTTTTAATTTGTTTTTACTTTATGTGCATGAGTGTTATCCTGTATCTAAGTACAATCATGCATGCAATGCCCACAGAAGCCAGAAGAGGGTGCTGGTTCCTCCTGGAACCGGAGTTACAGCTGGTTGTTAGCCACCGTGTGGGTAATAGGAATCAAACCAAACCCAGGTCATCTGCAAGAGCAATCACTCTTAACCTTAACCACTGAGCAATCTCTCCAGCCTTCTATACTGACTTTTTAAAAAGAGAAGTAATCATAACCGATTTTGCTGGTTGGCACTTTTTCTCACGGTCAGCTGTGTTTTCTAACCTACAAGCCTTCATTTGGGCAGTGCAGTCCCCCAATGCCAGGTAAAGGTCCCAGAGGTTGACTCAGAGGCTGTGTCAGAGTGCTGACACTAGTTCTTTTACCCACCTCCTTCCAGTCTAAGCATCCCTGACCTCCAAAGGGTGCCAGGGAAAAGCAGCTTGCTTCTCTGATTGAGTGCCCTTGCATGCATTCAACGTCACGGTCACGGGTTCTGGCTTTGTTCACTAGTAGATACTTGCTTTGCAGGAGGAAGGTTGTCTAGCACACACACTTTCACAGCTGACTGACACAAGGCTGTACCTCACAGAACAATTCACCAGTGTCTCTGGGGTTCAGAGCAGATAGAAGGCGATAGGCTTAACAGCTGAGCCAACCCATTCTGTTTCCTCAGGCCCAGTGGGTTTTTCTAACTTGGCCTGAGGCTGGAGGGGCAGCTGAAGATGTTGAGAAGAACCTGGAGACTGACCCCCCTTGCCAGTACTGTCACAATTTCCTCACACACAGTTGGGTTTCTTCTCATGAAAACACTCAGCTCCATCCCAAGCTGTACAGAGCTCCTGAATAACAGGATTATTTGGTCAACACACTGGCTCAGAGACCTTGGAGGTAGCGTGAAGGCTACTGACTATCTGACAGGAACCTTGCTCCAAACACAAATGTTAACCTTGGCAATCTGGCTGTCTCCTGTTTCATGACTTAGATGGTGTCTCGTGGGGCCATGTTTAAGTAGGGAAAGAAACAGATGAAGAAAAGAAAAAAAAACTTAAGTCTCCTGGAACAAAGTGATGTTGGATTTCTATTGCTATTTGGCTGGTAATAGGTCTTAAACTCCTTAAAGCCTGCTTTTCTCTACACGACTCAGGCTGTAGGGAAATCCCCCAGACAGGGTGACCTAGTCTTCTTGGTCACATTGGGACATCACTAGATAGAAGTCATTCTACTTCCAAACCTAAGACAGGACCTCACCCTTTCCTGGTCCTAGACACCCACTCCTCCCAAGCAGTAGCTCTCTTCCTGACAAGCCTTTCCTTTCTGGTTCCAGCTTCTCAGGCTGCCTTGGGTGACTGAAACCAGCCAGGTTTGCCTAAGCTCCAGCTGCCTCCACCTGAGAGATTAGTAAAGCTGATAACTTTTACTCGGTTAGCTTCAGTGCCTTATATTTATAAGCATCAGCTAATCTCCTGGAGAGGAAAGGCAACCAGTGGGGAATTCAGCCAATAAACCTTTCTTGAACCCAGAATCACAGGAAGTGGTTCTGAGAGCTGCTGGCCCCCCACCCTAGGAAATGTCTGGCGATGTCTGGAGTGGTTTTTTGTTGTCCCAAAAGACTAGCGTGTATGTATATAGGGAGTTGTTGCTGGAAGTGGTGGTCGGGGCCAGGTATGCTGCTGAATACACACCCTACAGTACACCCATGCTCAGCAATGAATCACCCATCCCAAAATGTCCGGGTGCTGACAATATTGGGAGATCCCAGTCTTAAGGGTGCATTCTAAAATATTAATAGCAATTTTGGTTCTGTGTTCTGGTTTTCTGACCTTTCTACAATAATTGCCAGTTGACTTATTCATAAAGAAAAAGTAAAGGACTTTGTATTTTAAGATGAAATGATTGTAGCATATCAAAAGTTCCAATGTGGACAGATGTTGGTATTTGATGATGAAGAAAATAATAAACTTGGATCCTACCATCAACTCCTGGTACTCTTTGGAAGCCTCTCTAGACAGGAAAGGAGAAAGGGAAGAGGCTGAGGGGAGGAACTGGTAGAAGCCATTCATAGACATGAATTACTAGGAAAAAAATCTCCATGGCAGCCCACCCTTGGGGATGAAGATTTTGTGTTAGTTTAGTTTTGTTTTTTTCAATTCACTACAACGTTGAGAACTTTTAGCTCCTGATATCTGTAAGGGAGTGTAACTGATGCCAGAGAGCTAGGACTGGCTCCATAGGTTTATCATGGCTGGTCAGTGCTAATTAAAAGACTCCCTTTGTCTCGTTTTCAGAAGTTCCTGACATGGCACCAGGGCTTTATTTTTGGCTCTGAGTAGCTAGGTTGCTTCCTGTTTTCTGGCCAGTTTAATGGCATATAACATGTGAGTTAAGGCAGCCCAGAGGAATTGTATCTGTTGCCTGCCTTCTTATTCTCTAGGACAATTCTGGAGCCATGGCAGATTAAGTGCATCACACAAGTGCCAGCAACTCTGACGTGCAGAACACCCATGTCCCGAATGTTGGTATTTTTGACAGTCCTCAATTAGAGAAGCACAGTTAACTTCAGCCTGTCATTTGTGTGGGCGAAGCTGTTTGAAAATCCGTCAGGGAGCAGTCAGTGTGGGAGGACTGTTTCTGATAAACAGATGATGGAACCTCAGTGTCTGGAGACACCAGCTATGTCTCGGTTCCTGGGGCCTTTGAGGGACACAATTCCAGCCCCCTTATTCCTTGGCTCCACAGCTGTCTCTTTGTTGGGACTGATACTCTTTAGGCTGTTATCAGATGCCCTCAGAGGCCCCTGAATCACAGGTTCCAGGATTATCTCATCACTACAAGTGCTAAAGGTATAATACTTACGTAAATCTGTGAAGTAAGTTGTTCAAGGGGTTTCTGGCCATGACATCATAAATCCTCGGGGAGATCTAACACCATGGTTTTGATTTTAGGACACATGCTTCACAAGGGGTCTCTACGACCAACCTGTGGTAAGACATTTCATCAGGAGATGATTTACATGAAAGCCCTTATGGGTGGGGGGCATGAAATGAAGAAAAGGAAAGCTGCCAGCCGCACCAGCACTGCTCTACATGACTGAACTCCTGCTCTCTCAGTAGATCGTCATGTAGATTCTGGTATTGGAAAGAAGCCTTTGTACATATAACATGATAGTCTGTGTAGAAATATGTAAGACATCTTAAAAAGGAACCCCTGGAAACAATAAATGGGTTTCCACTGGGAACATGGCCAACATCAAAAAAAAAAAAAAAAAAAAATTCGCCATCTATTGGGAAGAAGTGACTCCACAGGAATGGGAGGGAGATGAGGTAGGGAAAGTGGGCGGATAAAAATGAACAAAACACATATGTACATGTATGACGTCATCAAAGAAATAATAAAAAAATTAAAAATCAGCCATGTTTGCATACACTCACAATCAACGATTGGAAATTAACTTTCAAAATTTAAATTAAGAAATACTGCTGCTGGGCATGGTGGCACAGGCCTTCAATCCCAGCACTGGGGAGGCAGAGGCAGGAAGATCTCTGTGAGTTCAAGGCCAGCCTGTTCTACATAGTGAGTTCCAGGCCGGTTGAGGCTACAAGGAGACCCTGTCAAAAAAAAAAAAAAAAAAAAAAAGGCTACTAGAAGGGTGTGTGCATTGTTTCCATGGACGAGAGACTCGTGTTAAGATGTTAAATTTTCTCCTAAAGATCCATGGATTTAACTCTCATTCCTGATAGAGTGTGCATTTTACAGTAACAACAGCTTTAAAAATTATATGGAGGCTGGACATGGTGGATGTGTATCACCACGCCTTCAATCCCAATACATGCGAGGCAAAGGCAGTCAGGTCTCTGCAAAATCAAAGCCAGCTTGATTTACATAGGGGGTTCCAGGCCATCTGGGCCTACAGAGAGACCCTGTTTTTAAAAACTAACTAGGGGCTGGAGAGATGTCTGAGTGGTTAAGAGCACTGAGTACTCTTGCAGAGGACCCAGGTTCAGTTCCCAACACCCACATGGCAGCTAACAACTGTCCATAACTCCAGTTCCAAGGGAATCTGATGCTGTCTTCTGGCCTTCAATGGCATTGCATGATATAGGTGCACTCATATACATGCAAGAAATATACTCATACACATAATATAAAAATAACAAATAAAATATTTTAAACCTTAATTAAAAAATAATTTGGACAAGAAAAGGAACTAAAAGAACTAAGCTAATTCTGAAAAAGAATAAAGTTAGAGAAATCACATTATCCTACTTTATGACTTAACTATAAAGAATCATCAAATTTAAAAGTTTTATTCTATAAAAGAGAATTAAGATTAAGTTATAGATTGGGAGAGATACTTGTTGTAAATCACTTACCTCAAAAAATATATAAATAACTCTGAAAAGTTCGACATTAATTTTAAAGTAGATCATAGATCTCCAAAGATGTGGTTTCAAATGAATACATGAAGGTAAGCAGCATCATTAGCCATTAAGGAGCAGTAGATTAAACCCACAATACAACACACACTAGAGTGGCTACAATTTGATAACATCAAGTGTTGACAAGAACACAGAGCTGCTGGAAGTCTCATACATTGTTGGGAAATGCAAAACAGTATGGTCAGTCTGGAAAACTGTTTGGAATTTTCTTATAAATGAAACAAATTCTTGCCAAATGGCCCAGAAACCTTACTCCTTCATATTTACCCTAGAGAAATGAATGCTTTTCTTCACACAGATCATGGATGTTTTAAATATTTATCTATAAACACCAAAACCTAAACAATAAATAAAAGAAATAACATCTCCTATAAAGATAAAATATATAAGGAAACCATGGCATAAATCTGAAATGAATACTGTTCAACCACAAAATGCCCACGCAACAACTTAAAGGCATTGAGCGGCGCAGAGGAACCACTCACTGTCAATTAAGATATGTATTACATGATTCGACTTACATGGCATTCTTGAAAACTTTAAAGGAATAACACTGTTGAATTTGGTGGGAAAGGTGGTTGATGGAACTATTTAGTACCATAGACTATGGTGTCTATTTTCATCTCTACTTGTGTTAAAACTCAAATGCATATACACAAAATTCAATTTTACTATATACAAACATTTAACTTTTACCTTTGTTTCTATTTTTTAATATTTTATTATTTTCATTTTATTGTATGACTGTATTGCCTTCATGTATGTAAGTGCATCCATGTCATGCAATGTGCCCAGAGTTCAGAAGAGTGAGTCTAATTCCCGTGGAACTGGATTTATGCATAGTTGTTAGCCACCATGTGGGTGCTAGGAATTGAACCTGCGTCCTCTGCAAGAGCAGCCAGTGTCTTAACCACTGAACAATCTCTCCAGCCCCATATCTTTGTTTCTATTTTTCAAATCTTTTTACTGATTCTTTCACAATTTCATATGATGTATTTTGGTCATATTCAGACCTTCCTCCTCCATCCTCATTCTCACCCCCTCACCCCAGATTACATGTTCTCTATTATTATGTTCCATTTCTTTTTAGACTCCATAGGCCTCTTAACAATGTTTATTTAGGGACTGGAGAGATGGCTCAGTAGTTAAAAACAATGGCTGCTCTTGCAAATTCCCAGCACCCACATGGCAGCTGAGAGCCATCTGTAACTCCAGTTCCAAGGGATCTGACGCCCTCTTCTGACCTCCTCAAGCACTGCACATCACAGGTGCACTTACATACATCTAGACAATACACTCATACACATAAAATAAAAATAACAAATACAAGTATCTTTAATGTTTACTCTTTAAAAATAAAATTAAAAGTAGACTTTCTAACCAAATAAAATGTTCTACACTTTGGTATTCAGTAGTGTAATTATTAGCTGCAGGTGACTGACAAGCATGTGAAATGTGACTAATGTGACTGAAGAACTGAATATTTTATTTAATTTTCATGAATTTCACTTTAAATAGCCCCAGAGTCTAACATCTGCTGCATTGGGCAGTGGAGGCACAGGATGTTAGTCCATCTGTATTGTATCTGGTACTTATCCAAAATGTGCCGATGCACATACTAGAATATCTAAATGATAAGAAAACCAAAATTCACTCTATGTGTGTGCTCATTGAGATGCAGTAACCTAGATGCAGAAGATTTGCTAACCTGCCTAAGGTTTTCTGAGATTTTCAGGGCTAGGGAGATGGTTCCGTTGGTAAAGTGCCTCTACTCAAGCTGAGGATCTTAGTTTAGATCCCCAACACACTTTAAGAGTTGGGGATGGAGCATGTGTCTGTGGCTGTAACACTGGGGAGGAGGCAGCAGGGACAGGAACACTGGCTAGCCAGCCTAGCGAATCCGTGAGTTCCAGATTCAGTAAGAGACTTTATCTCAAAAAACAGGGCGGAGGGGACTGGAGAAATGACGCAGCAGTTAAGAGCATTTGCTGCTTTTGTAGAGGAGCCAGGTTCAGTTCCCAAGACCCATATGGCAGGTAACAACTGTCCTTAATTTCAGTTTCAGGGAATCTGATGCTCTCTTCTGGCCTCTGTGAGCATTACATGAACATGGTACACTCACATACATTCACATTTACATGCAGGCAAAACACTCATACATATAAACAAAAATTTAAATTTAAAAAAGAAGGTGGAGAATGACAGAGGAAGACACCCAACATTGACCTCTGGCCAACACACACACACACACCACACACACACACACACACACACACACACGTGCATCCATATGCACATGTACAAACACACATAATATATATGTCACATACATAAATATATAAGATTTTCTGAGATTTGATTCAAGTAAGTTTATATTCTTTCTGTGTACTACATCCAAAGAGTCAAAGAGTTAATGGGTATGTGTGCTGGGTCGGGGTCAGGAGACACACCAAAAGCTTGCTAGGTAGTACTAGAAATTACTCTGTGTCTTTTTAAATTGACATAAGTAATTCAAAGGCAAATCATGGCATGCTGACTTTAGTTTGTGTCAGCCACAAAAAGTAACGATATTTGCCTCTTAATGTCTCTCAGTCATTGAAAAACCACTGAAGCATTGTTCTAAAATAATACTCAATATATATCTATATATACTCAAGGAGACAGATTCTCTGTAATCCAGCCTCTGACAAGTTCTCATCCCTCTCCAGTACTCAGAGGGATGAAATTTCCATGCGTCTACTGCTTTGCTTTGGCTGCCAATTCCACGTGGACTAGTATTTCTTAATAAATAAAAAGAGAAAATCCTTCCTTATTACAGTGTTCCCTCAAGGTCATTCAAGTACTGCTTCTATCATTTTTCTCCTGGTCGACATCTCTTCTCTTACTTAGCTTTCTAGTTGTGGTATAAAAACACCTTACAAACAATTTAAGGGAGAAAGGAGTGATTATGGCTCATAATTTCACTCGGCTCTGGTGCTTCTCAGGCTTTGCATAGCGAGCCTCTGCAAATCTGGAGAACACTTGGTAGCAAGTGGCCCACTTCACTATGGACAGGAGATAAAGAGTAAGTAAGAGAAAGAAGAGTCTAGAAACAAGGTCTATCTCTCCAGGGTTCAAACTCAGACCTACTTTCTTTTTATTGTTATTGTTGTTTTCTTCTTTTTTGGTCTTTTTGAGACAGAGACTGTAGCCCCAGCTGGCCTGGAACTTGCTATGTAGACCAGGCGGGTCTTGAATTCACAGAGACCTGCCTGCCTCTGACTCCTGAGTGCTGGGATTAAAAGTGTGTGCTGCCGCATCTGGCTCCTCCTTACTTTCTTTAACTAGGCTCCACCTCCTACTTCCTTTCCCAAACAGTACCACTTTCTGGAGACCAAGCCTTCAGCATGTGAACCTGTGAGCGATGTTTATATCCAAACCACAGCACCTTAGTATGCTTGTACTTGTCTCCCCTCATTTGCTTAGTTTGTCTTTGTCTTAAGTATTCTCCTCTTGGCTGTGAGGCCGGGCATTCAGCCCCACCCCACTAATTTGAACCGATAGAGCTAACAGAAAATGCTCTCCAATGGAGAAACCAGTTTATTCAGGGTTACTTACAAAGGCTTCATCCTCAGGGAGAGAGACAGAAATTTCGTATAGGGGAGCAGCAGCATTTTGATCAGAAGTCCGGAGGACTTCCGACACACGCACACCCAAGATGGAGACCAGCCGCACTGTTCACGCATCTCCTTCCCAGTTTTCATTGCTTTTCTGCTAGACACTCCCCCTTAAGTCATTGGTTGGTTGGCTGTCAATCACATTCTTGGCGGCATGTCCCTTGAGGCAGAGAGAAACTCGGAAAATTTACCCTAAAGCCTTCATCGATACTATTCATGACATCATAGTTTTGATGTGCTAGTTATATTTTGGTTAACACACTAAAATAAGTTCATGCATGTAAATGATAAGGAAAGACATTTAGCCATTCATACCCTAAAATCAACTTATATTATAGTACAGCACACATTTAAGAGCTTAGGTAAATGGCTTCCATAGTCAAATCAGTTATCTACACACCTCACAAATGGTTTAGGCACTCCCTAATCTTCCAGCAATGGTCCTAACTTTGTTAAGAGGATCAGAAGATTATGGAAGTTGACCACACATTATCTTACATCTTGAAGTCTTTTCACAGATAGCTGGCCCATTACTTTATTCTACTGGAAAGTCCCCTTTGCATAAACATTTTCAACTCTCTTTAACTTCTTTACTATAAATAAAAATTTAAAATCCAAACCAAACAACAGTGACCCAAACAAACAAAAAAAAGGTAAATTGGAGATCAGAAGAAAACTACAAAAATCACAATGAAAGTAAAATCCTTAGATTGAAAATAGATGTTACATCCATGAGATGAAAATGGAAGGCCATAAACACAGCATGGAGCTCATGTCTATAATCCCAGCACTTGGGAGACTTGGACAGAAGACTCTGATTAGTTTGATGCCAGCCTGAGCAACATAGTAAGTTCCAAGCCTGTGTGGGCTACAGAGTGAGACCATGTATCAAAAACAAAACAAAGCAACAAAAAGGAAGAAAAATCATGGAATACTATGAAAACACTAGAGCAGGCAGTGAGAACTGACATAGATTCTTAAAAGGATGGCTAAGTTTTTTAAAATCCACAGAAATTTTAGAAAATAAAATAGATGAAATCTCACAGAAAAGGAACAAATAGATAAAAAATGTATATTGGCAGGCATATGATGGTACACACCTTTAATTCCAGCACTCAGGAGGCAGAGGCTGGTGAATCTGTGAAATCAAGGTCAGCCAGGTCTACATAGCAAGTTCCAGGTCAGCTGGGGCTACAGGGAGACCTTGTCTTTAAAAAATCCAAAATATTTTTTGCTTTTTTCTTAAATAAAAAGAGATAAACATCTTAGAAAAACCAACACAGATAATTCAAGATCCAAAAGGATAGTTATTCTGGAGAGCCACAGAAGACAGAAAAAGAAATCAAAGAAACAATAAAAGAAAATTTCTGTAATTGAAGAACGTATCAAGATAAAAGGTTCTGTTGAGTGACCAGCACTCTGATGCTCACGGGAATAAAGAGGAGAGCCTAAAATCACCCAAAAAGAGAGAAAAATGACAAAACCTTAGAAATGAGATTTGTTCTGGATTAGTCACAACCACGTGCTGAAAGACAAGCAAGTGAATATCAATCAGGATCTGTATATAACCAAAATATAAATAATTGTGAGGGGGTTAACAGAGACATGTTTATTCCTTACACGGAAAAGTAATTACTTCCTATGTACTCTTTCTTAGGAAGCTGCCAGGGTGGCTAACCCTACAGCAGGAGAGAATAACCATGAAGGTAGAAGACAGCACTCCAGTAAACGGAGGGTCACGGGAGATGGTGGAGAAGAAACAGAAAGATCTGCAAAGAAGAAAATAGAAAACATAAATTATCTGACATATTTGAAGCTTTGGCAGATCTGATAGAAAAAAAAATTAAAGCAAGAGGCAGTAACTGCAACTTAAAGACAATAAAATGAGGTACGGCACAAGGAAAATAATCACAGTCCCTTACCTGATACTTGCATAAACCATGCTTACCAATCATAATATAAAAGGTCACAGTGAATTCAGATGCAATTTGTAGTGTAACTTGTGGTTACATTGTGGTGTATATTAAAATAGGAAGAAAGGAAAGCGAGACCTGTAAAGATAGTATGTGCTTAACACAGTAAGAGGTGACATCAGACGTCTAAAACTGATATAGCCAGAAAGAATACAAGCAAAGGAATACAAATATCAGAAGAAAAGTTTTAAGGAGATGAAAATGGGTCTTGACTAGTTAGGGGGGGAAGAGGTACGTCCTCTGCATTTGGGGGATTTATTTCATATTTAAATTATTGCCAAATATGTTATGAACAAAAAAAAAGGAAATGTTTAAAAAGTGAAGGAGAAATTATAGTTGCTGGGCTGTAGATCAGAGAGCAAAGATTTAGTTGGAAAAGGGGAGCCATAAATTGTGGCACAACCATCTTTCTAAAGGCTCCCTTCTGCACACGCGACCCCCGGATGATATGATGACATTATGCAAGGGAAGAGAAGGAAAGCCATGCCAAGCTCCACCCTCTCTTTTGGGAAATTCTTGGCTCAGTTCACAATACCGAGTCTTTGTTCCTTGGTGTTTGCAGGACTGTACCCTTTTGGAGGTGAGATGTTTATTTTCCACGGCTAGAAAGTTCCCTAAGCCTCTCCCCGCCACACAAGCGCTCTCAGGAATCGCACAAGTCTCAGCATGCTTCCTCCACAACACTGGTGTGGCAAGCTTTGGCTGCCAATTATGTGTAACAGGATGGCAACAGAAGTTTTGGAATGCTCTATGGACTGGCTCTGTGTTCCATTTTAGCCAGATTGAATGGTTCACAACGTGGCTGGGCCTTCAGTTGGTAGGGAAAGAACTTTATTTCACTGCACTTAAAGGAGTCTCTGCAACTCTCTCCTCTACTTTCTCCCAGACTTCCTGTCCTGTTTAACTTAGATAAGGATGTCCCCCAAGCCCAGAGAGTCCTGTGGAGATCTCACCTGTCCTCCCACTGGTAGCCAAACTATGCTGACCAGGCATGCAGCCTTGCTTGTGATACAACCCTTGCTGCTTCCTAATGGGGAAAGCTCACTAGAGTCTTCTATTGTTACATTGGCATGCTGTTGGCGTCCTTCCATTTTCTGTTCCCACTAAAGTGTTGAGTGGAGAGCTAAGGTTTTGTCTAGTAATCGGTTCCTAATAAGAAACTGAAGTCAAAGAAAGAATAAAAAATAGAAAAGTTTAACAGTTTCAATGTTGCCAGGTGTGATGTCATGTGCCTGTAACCTGCAAGCCCTTGGGAGGCTGAGGCAGATAGTAAGTTCAAGGATACCCTGGGCTGTATAGTGAAGCCTTGTCTTAAAAACCAACAAACTCAATATCATGCTTCTAGGTTATGCCATTGAGATGTTACTTTTTTGTTTTATAAAGAGATATGAATCCAGGAATAGATAGTCCAGTCTACAGGCTTCCCAGATTTAACAATAACAATATTATCAGTTCTCATAAAGCACAGTTACTTCATTTCAGCACACAAAAACCAGAGAAAGAATTTGCCTCTACACACCTAGTTTTAGGGAGCAGGGTTTTAGGGTCAAATTCTTCAGACTGGTAACTAGAAAACTCAGCTTACATGAACATAACTTTATTCTTCATTCCAGAAAATTCTTCTTTGGTAAATAGATTTGATGTTTTCTCCAGGAGTTCTGAGGAAATCTGTGGGGGTATTTCCCCTCCAAATAATGGACTATTGAACTATCTCAGGTCAACACGTTGTTCCCTAAGACAGATTCCCTCACTTCTCAAAGCACGACTTACTCCAGAACCGTTCCCTCCCTGTGTCTCTCACTTAAGCCATTTAACCATGAACTTTCTCCACTTGGGATCCACACATTGAAAGCGTAGAACTGGGTGTCTGGTATTTTCATTCCTTTGAAAGCCTTTACTCATGCTCCTTATAAAGGCTTCCCCTCCCCTGACCTTCCTTCAACACCACCTTCCTCATCAATGGGGCCCATTCTACACCCACCCTCTCTATAACCACACACTTGGCTACTTGATCCCTTTTACACTTGACAAGGTTCACAGTAGACAAATAAATCTCTTAGACCCTGAGCTGAATGTAAAAGTATGAAAGTTGAATTCTTCCTGTATAATAGCGGTAACAACATTTGTTTAGTGAGATGGTAGTTCTACTTTGGAGCAGAATTTTCTCTATTTTTAAAAAGTAATTTTTATGCAAGTGAAATTTATATATGATCAAATAAATTCATTTAAGTGAATAGTTCAATGGGTTTTGACAGATATTTTCATGTGTAACTGCCACCACAATCAAGATATAAAGTACTTCTATCACCCCAGAAATGCCCCCTTTTTGAGGAAACAAAAAACAAACTCTTTTTCCCTGCTATGTCATATGATTGAATACGATTCTTCTAAGACCAGATATGTGTGGATTTTCCAAGAAACACCAAACAGTTCTCTAGCATACCTCAACTGGATATTCTATATTATCATACTATTCTGTATCAACTGAATGTCTACTTAGAGATAGTGCCAAACCCCATGACTGGAGAGTTCAGTCATTTTCCTTCATGTCAGATGCTATTGCAAAAAGTTATCATTACCAATATACCTGCCCAACTGGGTAGGATTCAAGGGTTTCTGTATTAGTTATTTTTCTGCTCCTGTGGTAAAACATCATGACCAAGGATACTTATAGAAGGAAGAGTTTAATTGAGCTGACGGTTCCAAAAGAATCAGAGTACATCATGGCGGGGAGTATTAGATAGTGGCCAGAGGTAGTCAGAGGAGAAAGCAAAGTGCTCACATTGAAGCAGGCACATGAAGCTGAAGGTGACTGGAAATTCGGCAAGGCTTATGAACTCTCAAACTCTGTCCCCAGTGACGTGCTTCCTCCATCAAGGCCACACCTTTTAGGACCTCCTGAAACAATACCACCAACTGGGGACAAAATGCCCAAATACTTGGAGCCTAGGGGGATATCCTTACTCAAACCACCACATTCCACTCCCTAGCCCCCTAGGCTCATGACCACATAAAATGCAAAATGCATTTAGTTCATCCTTAAAAGTCCCTAGTCTTTATCATTCTCAATACTATTCAGAAGTTCACAATCCAAAGTCTCTTTTGAGACTCAAGATAATCTCTTAAGGGTAAGCCCCTGTAAAATCAAGACAAATTTCATACTTCCAACATAAAATGGAACCAAATACACATTCCCATTTCAAAAGAGGGAAATGAGATCATACTGAGGAAATACTGGCCCAAACAAGACCCAAACGCAGCAGGGCAAACAGCAAATCCAGTAGGTCCATATCTGACTTCTGGGACTTTATTTCCAAAGCACCTGGATGGCTCAATGCCTCCATCTTTACTGTAAGCAACATGCACTTCTCTTTTGGGTTGCTACCACTCCCTGTATGCAGCTGTACTTGGCAGATGTCTCATGGCTCTAAAAAGCCAGCGCTAGGTGAAGGATACTGCCAAGTTTGGCTGCCAGCCTGGGACGGACCCTGGCCTGCTTCATCCACATTCTCAGCTTTTTGAAGCTGCAGTTTTCCCTGAAGGTGAGTGTGTAGGTCTTGCCCTGGAGGTATTCTGTCCATTGTTTAAATGCAAATCTCTAGATTTCTCCCTAACCACTTTATTCTCTTTATCAAAGAGAGCCTCTCCAGCACATGACTTGGATCCAACTTAAATCTCAGTGTTCTTTTTTAATCCAAACTGTTCATTTTGCATTTCTTTCTGCCATATTTGTTCTTTTTCACTGCAGATTTGCACACTAATCACTATTAATAGACACACTACCATTTCTACATTAGGCTGTCTTGAAATTTCCTCTGCCTAAGAAATTAGTCCATTGTTTTTCAACTTAGCCTCAGGCAAACTTTTACACTATGGGCAGACTCCAGACTCATTTCCAAAATATCCCAGTTGCTGCTTAAGTGCTTATTTCCCTCTGAAACTGCACTGCTCTCAGAACTACTTTCTTCCAGGCCTATTAAGCTCTGCTTACAGCAATTAACCTCTTTTTTAGTCCAAACTTTCAAAGTCTTCCACATTCCTCCCCAAACCTACATGGTCAGGTTCTTCACAACTAACACCGCATTTCTGGTACCAACATCATCTGTTTTAGTTACTTTTTTGTTGCTGTGATAAAACATCATGTCCAAAGATACTTTCAGAAGGAAGAGTTTATTTGAGCTTATGGTTCCATAAGAATCAGAGTCCATCATGTTGGGGAGGCATGGTATGATGGCATTATAGGATGGCCCTGAGCCTATTCAAGTGTTGTGACTTGAATGTGAAATGTCTCCCATAGGCTCATGTGACTGAACATTTGGTGGCCAGTTGGGGCTGGCCTTGAGGTTTGATATCCCAGTTTCATTTTCTGCCCATTCTCTGATTCCTGATTATAGGTACAATGTAACTGTTTGCTCCATGTTTCTGCCTGTATGCCTTCGCTTGATGGGCTATATCTCCTCAAGCTACGTGGCACAATAAGTCCCTCCTCCCCTAGGTTGTTTCTTGTTAGGCATTGAGGCTCAGCAATGAGAAAGAAAGAGCAACAATAACAAATTGATACAGGGAATGCTTGGAGCGGTGCCCACTGCACATGACATAACTGTTACCTTCTTAAAATCAGAGCAGCTAGAAATACCACAGGAGACAAGATGACATTCTCTCATAGAAGGAGGTGATGTGGAGGCTAGAGAGATGGCTCAGTAGTTAAGAGCATTGGCCGTTCGTGCAGAAGACCTGGGTTTGAATCTTAGCACACACATGGCGGCTAACAACTGTTAGGAACTCCAGTTCCAGGGTATCTGATGTCCTCTTCTGTTCTCTGCAGTTGCTGCATGAGTTGGGTGCACTTACACATATGCAGGCATAATACTCATACACATAAAATTTACAAAAATAAAGAAGGAGGTGATATGGAGTGTCATTACACCTTCATGTGAAATTGTCCACACTCATCAACTGGTGCTGTTTATAATTCTATCCAATGGAGTGTGGTCTAGGGTGGTGCTAGTGGACATAGGAAGTAGGAAGTTAACTGAAGGAAAACACCATCTATGCAGATTTGGGGAGGTTGTCATCTGTGCTGGAGTGGAACTTAGTGATGGAGCTGTCTGGGGGTCACCCACACTCTCATAATTAACCCCTCTCATCCACGCTTCTTTAAGTAGACTCAATAAGCTCACTTCTTCACCAAGTTGGACTTGGATGGAACTGTTTCTTTGGACTGTCATTTGGGGTATTCAGATAGACATCTGCTCATGTCTTCCCAGGAAAATTCATGCAACAATGAGGAAATGACTTATAATATTGTTTTAAGCAGGTCAATAGCCAAGTCCTTCTTCAATGTAAGTCTGTGATGTAAATGTTCCTGCAAAGTCATTCATCTGTTCTCAGATGACTTCTCTGTGAGTTAAGTTCACCTCAGGAGAAAAAATGGCTTAACTTCTTGTCTTCAATTTTAATAATATTAATCAATAATAATAGCAACAAATAGTCTACGGCTTTTCCTAAGTATAATTAGGGCTTCTCGTCTAGGCCAAGTAAGAGATGAAAATGTTAATGGGGAGATGGTTCGGTGGAAAAAGCACTTGTACAAGTGTGAGGACTAGAATTCTGAGTTCCAGGAATTACACAAAACTGGATGCAGGAGCACACACCTGCAATCCCAGCGGGCCAATAGCAAGATGGAAGGTAGAGGCAGACAAATCCTTGGAAGTTTGTAGGCCAGCAAGCTTGGTATATGCAGCAGTGAGCAACAGGTATCCTTGCCTCAAACATGGAGAAAGATGATGACCGACACCTGAGGTTCTTCTCTGCCCTCGTGTGTGTTTCATAGCATGTGTGCACCCTCTCTCATACATGCATTTGCACATACACATCACACAAACATATTCTTTAAAGGCTACTGTTTTTCCTCTAGTATTGAGTGCTATTAAAACTACATGTTCGGACATTGGACTAAAGCTTCCACATTCTCTAGATACCAGTTCTATTTACAATTTCCCACATCATCAGCTCCTTGAAAAACCAGTGAGAACGGTATGGACAGTCACATTTTCAAGAGGAGGTTGTCATACACACACAGTCAGCTGTTATTAACTCCCTAAAACTTAGTTGCATGAACATTATTATTGTTCATGACGAGGTCAGTTTACCACTTAGTCCTTCTGTTTCTTATAGTAACTAGCTGGGATAATGGGATAATTGGAAGGTCCAAAACAAACTCGTCTGCATCGATAGCAGTTGGTGCTGGTTTCTGGCTAGTAGCCTGACCAAGGGTTCCTTCACATTGCATCTCCACGTTGCTGCTTACACTTCCTCACAGCAGGCAATTAGGTCTGGAGAAGGAACGGGCTCGGAGAGAAACATAAACTGTCCAATGCTCTTAAGGTCTAGGTTCAGAAACAAAATCTTCCACTGTTTTTCAGGCCTAGGTTCAGAAGTCCCATCTCTGCTGTATTCTGTTCTAGTGAGAAAACAGATCATGATTTACAAAACAGGAGAAATAGAAGTCATATGTGTTGACAGAGTGTGTGGGGAACTGATGATAGCAGTCTTTGGAAACTCCCTATTGCATAGGCATTCAATGGACTTTTGTAGAATGAATAGATGGGCGGCATCCCTGTGGTTCCCAGATGTTCAGAAACAGAGTGCCGACAGAACAAGAAGACACATTTGTTGGCCTTCGTCTGGGTTAGTGACAGGGTTCAGGACACTCAGCTAGCTGGGTTAAAAATCTGGCCCTATCACCAACTATTTGAAAGTAAGAATCTTTTTACACTTGTGTCTGCATTTGGAAAACAGAGAGTGACAGATCCCACATCAAAGGGCTGTAGCAAGAGTAAACCACTTAATGTATGTCCAGTGCTCTGAGACATACTAAGAAGTATGTAAGTATTAGATGTGATCCTTCTCCCAATTTGGTTATCCTGCCTCTGACAATGCAGTGACTAACTGGTCACTGGTGCCTAACTGTCGACCTTGAAGTGGACATACAGCATGCTGGTTCTCAGGGAGCCTACCCCATTGCCAGTAAACATTCCTGAAGCTGCCTCTGATTTAGTAACGGCAGCGCCCGTTTAAAGGGAATCTATATTTTTGAGGAAAATGATTAAAAAGCACCCTTATTTTTAAAAATATTATTTTTTACTGTAACTTATAAAGAGAAAATCTTTTTGGATAAAAAGTTTGAGCACATGTTAAAGTTTATGATAAAACTGATACAGGAAAAAACTGCAACAGCCTACCTCAGGGATTTATTCTTAGTGGGAATATTTTACGGGAAAAGAAAATGGTTATGTAATTGAAGCTGGTCAAACTGATATACCTGGGAAGAGAGAACCTCAGTTGAGGAATTTTCTCTATTTTAGACTGGTCTGTGGGCATGTCTGTGAGGCATTTTCTTGATTGTTGCGTGATGTGAGAGGGCCCAGCCCACCGTGGGCGGGCAGTCCTGGGTTGTATAACACATCAAGTTGAGAACTTTGTGTGGTGGTGCACACCTTTAATCCTAGCACTCTGGAGTCAGAGGCAGGCAGATCTCTGTGAGATCAAGCCCAGTCTAGTCTACCTAGTGAGTTTCAGGCCAGTTGGGGTTAAAGGGAGACCCTGTCTCAAAGAAAACGTAAAAGAAGAAAGCAAAAAGGGAAGGAAGGAAGGAAGGAAGGAAGGAAGGAAGGAAGGAAGGAAGGAGGGAAGGAAGAAAGGGCGGGAGGGAGGGAGGGACGGAAGGAAGGAAGGAAGGAAGGAAGGAAGGAAGGAAGGAAGGAAGGAAGGAAGGAAGGAAGGAAGGAAAGAAACTGAGCACAGGCCAGAGGAGCAAGCCAGGAAGCAGAACTCTGTGGTCCACATATCACTTCCTGTCTCCGGAATCCTACCTTGAGTTCTGGCTTTCCTCAATGATAAATTGTGATCAGAACATGTAAGCTGAATAAACCTTTGCTCTCCAAGTCAATTCTGAGCATATAGAACATAAATAATCTTTTTCCCCTTTTGTATTTTTAGAGTCTTTTTGAATAGTCACCCGAGAATCAGCCTCAGGCATGAGTGACTGGTAGTCTCCATCACATCTGAACTATCAGAAAATTGTTTATTCGATATGACAATCTCTTCCTAGGAGGAATTCTGTGTATAACTCATAAAAATACTTCAGACTCTGATAGACTTAAGATAATTTTTTCTTCCAAATATACACTCACTAAAAAAGATGGCAGAAAAATTTGCTAGGCACAATGGTACGTTCCTGATGCCTGGGGCACATACCAAGATCCTAGCCAAACCAGGAGAAAAGAAAAAAGTTTTAAATGTTGTTTACTATAATTATTTCTCAACAGAGAAGGTATGGATTTCCCTGAGATTATGGATAAATTTTATTTTATCCTTGTCTTTAATTTTTTGTATGATACTGTATTATTTTTATAATTCTAGCAATAAGACAGAAAATATTTTATACTCATTTAAACAAGAAACTTGCAATATAAAATGGTTACTTATAAAAAAATTAAGCAAGAAAAATGAAAGCGCAGATGTGGAAGCTGATGGAGGCCATGGCCATGTTGGCACAACTGCATGGAGCTGAGGTGTAAATTGGGGTCAGGTAAGAGAGACAAGTCCTTTGAGAAGAGAGAAATGGGCTCAAGCACCATGGCCACTGGAGGAGGAGCAGAGGCTGATGGGTCTGGTCATTTCTCCCGACATTTTTCTGTCTGTAGTAACCCAAGTGAGGTAACACAGGTCCAGTGTCTGGCATATTGCTGCCCTTGACTCCTGCCAATAGGCCCGAGAGAGTCGTACTGGAATGCAAAGAAAGATTTCGGAGTTGAGGTCTATGTATCTGACTTTTGAGACGGGCCAATTAGGTATCTCAGCTGAAACGTGTCCGTTGGAAGAAAACTTGAAGTTTACTGGAAGAATGCTTTGCTATTCATTAATGCTCTACCTACTGCGTTTCCCAAGACTAAATTCGAATGAGATATTCCTTTGTTCCTGCTGGCTCTTTTTTAAATTTCTTGACAATTGCATACACATGTATTTCAGTAATTTTTCATCCCTCATTACCCTCTCTAACCATCCCCCCTTCTCCCGCTGAATCCCTACGTTTCCCCAGGAAGTCCCCACCCACTTTCATGTCTTGTTCCCTTTTTATTTACTTATTTTTTATTTGTGTGTGTGTGTGTGACCAACTGCGTTTGATTAGCGTTGCTTGCATTAGTATGTGTTATTTACAGGAGCATGTGCAACTCACCAGTGGTTAAACCACTGAAGAAAATGACACCACTTCCCCTAGCAACCATTAACTGCTGGTAGCTCCTACCCACTGTGGTATGCTGATGGATCTGTGCACGATTTGTGCAGGGTGACTGCAGCTGTTGTGAATTGAGTGTAATGACATGTCACATCCAGAAGACAGCACTTCACAGCATTTTTTTTCTCATCCTCTGGCTCTTACAGTCTTTCTACACCCACTTCTGCAGTGTTCCCTGAGCCTTGATATAGATGTCCCATCTAGGGCTGAGCACTCAACAGTCACTTATTCTCAGCACTTTGATCAGTTATGAGTCAGGGCATTAACTACCTCCCACTGCAAACACAAGCTTGTTTGATCGAGACTCAGAGCAGCACTAGTATGTATTTATAGCTATAAATATTTAGAAGGCAGCTTGACAAGCATGCCCACTTAGCAGAAAGACAGTAGTAAGTTCTCCCCTAGGGCCTGTGACCTCCCTAGTCATGGGCTTTTGACCACGTTTACAGTCATGACTTTCCTCCTATGGAGCTGGCTTCACATCCAATCAGAAAGCTTAGAAAGGACCTTTGTAAGTCAACATGCTCTTCGTGTCTTTGCCACACAGCATGTTTCTGGGTATGCGAACGGTAGTTTCCCTTCACAGTGGGAACATTTCAAAGCTCTCCAGTGGATGCCTGAAACTATGGATGACACTGAATCCTCTGTATCGTTTATTCCTACACATACATGCCTACGATAAAGTTGAATTTATAAATTATGCACAATAAAATAATGACACAGCAATTATAAACCAGAACAATTTCTGATGTACTATACTATTTAAATTTTTTGAGTTATTTTTTTCCTAGAACTTTCCATTTAATATTTTTGGGCTATGGTAACTTTAAACAAAGGAGGTGAAAATGCAGATGGCAGGAGATGACCTGCTAGTCTTTCTTCTCCTTGTCACCCAGGCTACTGTAAGTCTGCATCCCAGCTGCACTAGGACAGTAGTGATAGGTGGTCCAGAGACTGAAGAAAACCCCTGCAGCGGGCACCTCAGGGGTAAAGTTTCTTGAAGCTTCCTAACAAGCAAGCTAATGGGAGAGAGAAACTCCCTAACTAGTTGTCCAGAAGCGGACTCAGCAGCTAGGTGGTGGCTGACAGGAAACTCACTGGAGGCTGGAACACTGCGATCTCGGCAGCACTTCTGAGGTTCAAGATCAGCAGCTGGACCAAGAGCACCTCTTCTCTCCCCTGTGGTGCTCCCTAGTGCTCTTCATTATGGGTGTGGGGTGTCTTAGAGTTAGATTACAGGAGTGGTGACACTAGCTGAGCTTGCTGCCTGGCTTTCCAAGGAACCGGGGACTCAGAGGGTGGGCAGAAGGCAAATTTTCTTCTAGATAACGCTGGTATACACCAAGTTCCCAATACGCTTGAGAGAATGACAGCGGTCCTACAGACAGCCATTCCTTGGATGCTCCCATCTTGGTCCACGTTCATTGCACTCTTGAATTGCATGATCCCTGGCGACAGAAAGGAGTTCTTCAAGGACTTAATGCAAACACTTTTTTCTCTGTTAAAGATCACAGAGCTAATGTCACACACTGATCTGAGTTTTTGTTGTTTTGCTTTGATTTTTCTTGTTTCATTTAAAATAATTGAGACAGGGTCTCCCTGTGGCCCCAGCTATCCTGGAACTCACTATGTAGACCAGGCTGACCTTGAACTCACAGAGATCTGCCTGTCTCTGCCTCCCGAGTGCTGGGATTCAAAGTGTGTACCAACATGCCCAGATAAAATAGTTGAGTTTTTAAATATTATCTGAGTGAACAAGTAAAAAGACTGATTTTGACTGTTATTATTCTGACCCAGCAGACCAATTGACTTAATTAATCATGATTAGTGATGGAAAAAATTCAGCTTTACCAAACAAAAGATTTATATCTCACTTTCATATTGCTTTTCAACTACAGATTTCTTTTCAATCATTCATTTCTATTCCTATCTCTATAAATCTATAGTTTATTTCAACACCAGATTTTCAGAGTTTTTCTAATTATTCCACTGAGATCTCTGACACTTATCTATCTTTAGCCATTCAATAAATATTTTGTATATTTTGTATCTACCCTGTGCCAAGCATTAGGAATGGAGTGATGAGTAGGATAGGATAGGTTCTAACTTCATGAAACTTATTCAGGACAGACAGTGGACAGGCTAATAAAACTAATGTCAGAAAGGTGTAGGTACTATAATTTAAAAAAAAAAAAAAAGGAAAGAAAGTAATGAAATAGAGAAGCAGAACGTATGTGAAATTAATTTTAGGTTATTGTATATTGAAGGCTATTCTGAGATAGGAATAGGTAAGCATAGGCCTGAATGAAAAGAAATGAGAACACTAGTCTTAAGTAGACAGGATGATTAGTGAAAACAACCCCAAAATGACAATAAGCTTGGTATATATGGAGTGAAATAGGAAAGGCCATTGTGACTAGGGTATACCAAAATAAAGAGATGGGTTTTGAAAGACGTGGGCCACCAGGCTGGGGAGGACCTTGCCAGTCATGCTGAGAACTTCTGATTTTATTTTGACTGAGTAGAATCATGAGAAAGTGTTAAGTAGAGGAGAGATGTGATGATTTATGTGTCTTAAAAGTTTTTTGTGCCTGGAGTTAGGAATCTGCCCTGGGGATAGGAAGGACATTGAAACTAGTCAGAAGGCAAAATTGTGGGCAGTACAGGAAAGTCGCTTGTGCTAAAATATCATGAGGAGATTTGTTAAAGTCTAGGTTTCAGGATATATTATTAGAAGGTTAGAGAAAGAATCAACAGCAGCTTCTAAATGTTTTTACAAGAACAACTAGTTAAATGAAAACATCAACTTAAACAGGGAATTCTGGTATAAGAGGACTCTAAGGATAGGAGATGGAGAAATCGAAACTCACAGTTCTGTTTTGGACATAGCGATTTGAAAATGATTTACTGGGTGTCACAGTGAGACATCGGGGTAACCTGCAATACAAGTGCAGATTGTAGACAAGGCTGGAGATTTCTGAGGCACAATATTTAAAACTATTAGGATCAATGAAATAATCTATGGAGATGAGAGGCTGAGAGCCATGCCTTGAGACTACCAAGGTTCAGAAGCGAGGAACAAAATAATGATCATCAGGGGACACTGACAAGGCAAAGCCAGGACGGTATGAGAAAAACCTGCAGCAGGATCAGGAGTCCAAGTGGAGAAAGTCTATAACTCTACGTCTTCGTCAATTTTTATTCTTACCTCTAAGTAAGAGCAGTATTGGTACTACTTACCGAGCAACATACTACTCCTAGACTCAAAGAAAAGATATTTGTCAAATCTTTGGACCATCCTCCCAGATACCTATGGAATGATTCCCCTCCTCCCCTCCCACATTTTCAAGGAAAGGTCAGCCCAAAACACACACAGTAACAGATTTACTCTCTGGCCTTTCCAAAATAAAATGCTTCCCTATTTCACCTAGCACTGACTTGTGTTTAATGAATATAGATTCTCAGACGAAAGGAGGACTCCAAAGAGGATACTTCTAGGTGTGTACTGGAAAGCCTTTCACTTCCTTTCCAAAGTCTGCATTGCTCTTAGAACCCAGAGGGGTTTGCCTTGTTTTGCTAAACACCCAAATATAAATTTAGATCAGCTATTGAAAACACTAAACACCTCAAATACTGGTTTTAGGAGCCGGAGTCCTAAAGGTTACCACCTCCCAACTTTTGCTAAGCCTTCGGAGTTGTAGCTAATCAGTTAGTAACTTTGAAAGAGTCCTTTTATGGAGGCTTCCCCACAATCAATGAACTCATTTTATGTAAATATTTAGCCAGGCAATAAACTGGACAGCCTATATTACTCAACAGCAGCCTCAAAAGACCCTCCCGATTTATATACACAGCATTTTGGTAGAGCAATACATTTTACACGCATGACATGGTCAGCGATAAATATACCAGGGTAGGTCAAACCCTATTTGGTTCTTTGCTTTTAACTGTCTTGGGCTTCGTGTGTTTCTTTAATCAGTTGGATGATTTAGATAAACAACATGTATTAGTCTTTGGAAGTATAACATGCCTTGAACTTTTTCCAGATATTCATTCCCATTCATCATCATAATAGTTGTTCTCCCTTGGCCATCATTAAGATTAGAAATGTCCTTGAACCATTTAATGATATTCCAGAAGACTGGACAGACTTTTCATGCCTTGATGAATTGCGATCACTCAGCTTAGACCAATGAAATTGGATATCCTTTAATGTGCCTGATGGCTTTAAAGAGTTTGAGGGAAGTACTGAAGCCTCAAAATGACTTCACAGAACAACTGTCTATTTGGAGGAAGATGCATGACACACATAAAAATTGATTAGTGAGTTAGTATTTAATCTGATAGTTAACTGCAATGGGTATTATTTTTTTTTTGTTCACATTGCTAAAGATGGTTTTATCTACTTATTAAAGAATTCATCAGAATACTTAAAGGAAGTATGAAATTATTTTTTTTAAAACCCATGTTAGATGGCTCGGCAGTTATGAATACTGACTGCTCTTGCAGAGGACCCAGGTTCAAGTTCAAGGACCCACATGGCAGCTAACAACCATCTGTAACTCCTGTTCCAGGGGACCCGATGACCTCTTCTGATCTCCTGGGGCATTGCATGACACCCCTTTACTTTCACTCATGCAGGCTGTGCACTCATCCACATAAATAAAAATAATATCTTTAAAAACCCATGTTAGAAGCCAAAGAATGAAATTCTTCCAAAATTGAATTTAATTGCTTATGTAGAGGAAAATATTTTAAAAGCCCCATCTTAGCATGTATTCCAGACACCTTGAAGCTAAGGAAAATTAGTTACATCTCTGTATCTCTAGATGGTTATTGTGGAAACAATATAATTCCACAATGTCTGGACAACACAAGCAAACACATCTGGCACCTTGTCCCCAAATGTCATAAAGGCTTTCATAAATACCTTGATCTACAAACTCTGAAATCATTGATACTGGTCTTCTTTAGAGCTGACTGATGATACTACCATATTTAAATAATCTTTAAGAAAAGGATATAGCTCAGTAATACAGTATTTACACAGTATGCATGTGGAATTTGGTTGATAGCTAATATCACCAAAATAAATAAGAATAATAAAATAAAATACAAATGTAATCTTTAAGTTCATACACAAACATGATCCAAGATCAGAGAGTCAGGAACATAAATCAGGGTACATGTAAAGAGGATCTTGTGCTTGGAGCTCAAAGACTGCATGAAAGTTCTGGCTCTGCCACTAGGAGTTTAATCAAATTACAGGAGCATCCATTTCTCCCTTTATTTGTCAGTTATTTTTCGAGCATCTATAATGTGCAAGATAGTATTCTTAGGATATATAAGAGTGAAAAAAAAAAAGAATTTAAGGATTTTGTTCCATTGCAGGTCTTGTTTAGGATAACTTCACTCCTTCCAGAATTGCTGTATGGGTCAAATGAGATACAAATCCCGGGAGCCATGAGTTAGAGGCTTCATAGAATGTCATTTCTGGCTTGCCAAGCATAGCAGTGCCCTGAGGACACAGGACCCCTTCAGAGATGTAGATACTCATCCTTGGGGCTGGGCTACAGCACACTGAAGTAGCAGGAGCCAAGGGCTCTGGAGGACTGCCAGAGAGTGATAAAGAGCAAAGAGAAAACGCACAGTGATCAGCACTACTGCACGGGCCCTTCCCCAACACCTGGGTCAGGGTTTGGTGCCAGTATATCAGTAACCCTTCTCCCTGGAATAGTCTAAGCCTAAGTTTCCCAAAATGCAGTTTGTATTCCCGTGGGCCTGCAAGTATAGCGTGCAGATTCCATGAGTTCAATGCAAAGGATGTATTTGAAAAGCAATGAGTGAATAGTGGATACAGAACAAGGCCAGCCTCCCAGAGCAGGAAGGAATTCGTCAGTGGGCTGCCTTCTCGCTTAGCCACACCATCAGCTCTCCAGAGTCTGGAGACCTTGGTCAACAGATCAAATGCTACTAGTGCTATAGTTAGTTAAATCTCTGTTGTTTAATTTTTTTTATGTGTACATCTTGTTCCTCTATTCTTCCTTTACTGCTTTAATTCTTCACTTTCAGCCTAGAATTTGTTGAGCTTCTTGAGTACAGGTTGATGTTTTTCGGGAAGTATGAGTAAGTTTTAGTTACTGTTTTTAAAAATATCTTTTCTGCCCCTTTGTCTGTCTTCTCTCTCTGTTTCCCATTATGCACATGGCCATCTCTTAAAGATGTCTCCCACATCCCTGAAGTTATTTCCTCATTCTGCTTTCTCTTCTTTCTCTAGAATGCACACATAAGCTTTATCAGTCGGTCAAGTCTGCATGTTTCCCCACTATTTTCAAATCTGTTGGGCCCTTCTAGTAAGCATTTTCAACCAGACAATTCCCATTTCATTATTTTGAAAACTATATTTCTTTAATTGAGATATTGTTGTCAGACACAACTGAAAGATGAGACACTGAGGCATTCAGCAGGACGCAGTGTCTGTCTATTGGGGGGGGCACTCAGTGGACTGACACACAAGGCTGAGCCCCAAGCACAGAGGGGGTGTTGCCTTATATACTTTTCATTAGCTCCCCTTTGGTAACACACATTAGGATTGGGTATTCTATACTACAGGTCACAACAGGCCACGGAAAAATCAGAGACCAGCAGTCCAAGTCCGTTGCAGAGAGAAAGTTTCATCCGCTAGCCACGCCGACACAGGGGCCCTTCCGTGAAGGAGTCAGCCCCTTGTTCGGGTTTTGGGAGGCATATATACTCATATGTGAGGAATGCAAACACAAAATAAACAGCACATACAAGAGAATAAGTAAAAAGGTATATCTCCTGGGTAAAGTTTACAGGAATGTGGCAGCCTACCAAACAAAGACTTCTTTTCTGGGTAATGGCAGAGGGCAAGGGGAAGGTTCCTGTTCGCCTCCCTCATTATCTCCTGTCTCCAGAGCAGGGAAGTTCTTAATTAACATTACATTGCAAAATCTTTTAGCAACCATCTGATGTGTGTCCCTGTTTCCATTCTACATGCACACACAGTCACTGATCCTGCCACCTTTGCCTTCTTTTTTTCTTGCCACAGTATTGTCTTCATTCCTACTTTCCTACTTTAAGCATCAGTTCTCTGAACATACTTATCATGATTAAAGTCTTAAACCTAGTGTCTAGACCCCTAGAGGATATCCTGGTGCATTTCTTGTTTTCTTGTGAATGGGTAACTTCTATTCCATTTGCTGCCTTATAATTTTTTGTTGTTGTTGAAAATTGGACATTTTAGGTGAACAGTAGCAACTCTGGCTATTAATTCCTCTCCCCTTATTTTTTTTTTTTTGACTTTTTTATTGTTTGCTTATTTGTTTCTATGGGTTGGCTAGACTGTTTTAATGGTCTGTTTCTCTCATACGATGACTCCTTTGATAGCTTCATAGGATGAAACCTTGGACGTGCATCCTAGAATTACAGTAATTTTAGCAAAGCTTTGATTGTATTCCTCTCTTTCTCATCTATTCATTTTGGTATTGTGCCCAGCAATTAAATCAACTAACTGCCAGTAACTCGTTTATTGTTTTGGACAATACCATGAGGAACAAATGACTTAGCAGTATTATCCAATAGAACTGGGCTGGGGTAGTTCTTAATAACAGTTCTGAGGTCTGCTCTGATCCAGAAAAGACTCTCTTCTTAGATGTCTCCTTCCCTGCTCTCTCTGGTGAGCCAGCTGGCCTGTGATTAAGCTTGTTGCTCTTAACTAGGAGATGCTATTCAGGGGCAATCTTGAACTTCTCCATGCTGTGTTTCAAATAAATTTAATTTCTTTGGAACGTGCATCAATATTCATTGATGGACTACCTCTTCTTTATGTAAACTCTAAGCCAGGGTGCTATATCCTGGGCACAGCAGCAAACTTGGGTGTTTCTGGCTTGCCCCTCCCAGCGTGGAACCTCTGACCTCACCTAGAGAGGGTGGCGGTAAAATGGATCTCAGACATCGTGACCTGCATCATCTGAACACAGTCTCCATTTACGGATACCGGCTGGGCAGAGAAAAGTAGCCTCCACCCCTGCAGATGCACTCAGCAGGAATTTAGCCTTTTCAGCTAGGGCCCCTGCTGGTGAGACAAATACCCAGTTGGATGGCAAAGGAGAGGAAGCTTTGTTCCCCCACATCATCTGCCCAGAGTGAGTCTTCTATAGAGTCAGGCTGGAAGCTGAGACAGAAGAAGGGTGGGTCGAGGGGTTCAGATACCATAGATTCTAGCTGTTCTTAGCTTCTTAGCCCGTTTGGGTTGATTTCCTTAACTCTGTTCTCCTTTGTCTATACCATAGGACACTTCCCAGAGATTATGAAGGGCTGCATCGGTTACTTTGATCATTGCTCTGCCCAAATATCTAACAAAAAGCAATGTAAGGGGCGGGGGGCATCTTGGCTTCCGCTTCATGAGGATACAGACCATTCCAGCCAGGAAGGCACACAGGCAGGAGCAGCAAGCAAACAGGAAGGCTAGCCAGGTTTTCAAATCCCAAGGTTTCACCTCCTCAAGTTTCTACAGCCTTCTGAATTAGTGCCACCAGCTAGAGACCCAGTGTTCGAATACATGAAGTTATTTTTTTAGATTCAAAGTCCAACAGCGGTTGCCTCTTTGTAATTTTCAGTAGGTTTGCTCATTTCAGCAAAGTGTAGGTATGCAGTGCCCAGCAAAATTTACTACAACTGAGCAGTTGAATGAAACGGGGCGGGGGTTAGGGGGTGGGGGTGTCCGGGGGAGTGAAGACCACCAACCAAGACTACTCCATGAGGGGCAGCAGTTTATTGAGGGGTGTAAGGGGCATGTGATACATAAGCAGCAATGTTGTAAGCCTATAGTTTCATAAGTTAGAAGCCCAAGGTGGAGTTATTTGCTGACAGGGCCTCAGAGCACTCCTTGTTATCGGAGAAAGCTGAAGTTTCTAAGCCCTAAGCCCTCGTTCAGAGCCTCAGAGCTCTCCCCATAGCAGACACTCCCTTGCTCAGAGCCCAGGGGGTCTCCCCATATTGGACCCCACAGTCACACATGCTGTTAGGTTGTTATAAGAACAGGCAAAGCATGAAGTTACTCCGTACCTGATTGGTAATGGAGCCACATGTCCGAGATCCCTATAAAATCAGGGACCAAAGGCTGGGGGATTAATGTTCATTCCCAAGAATTCCTGGGAGAATTCCCTGTCTGGAGAACTGTTGAACAGCCCAGACCAGCCAAGAGTGACGCCGAGAAAGGGACCATGTTGCCGAGGGACACGCAGCTCGGGCATGGAACAAGATCGTGAGCCGTACCTGCGAGCTTGCCACAGGACCAGAGCTGATAGCCCTGCCTGGATAGCCGCAGGACCTGCCACAGGACTGGAGCCGATACCCCGCCCGCTGTGCCAGAGCGAGTCCCACAGCCACCTGGATAGCAGCAGGATCAGAGCTGACAGCCACGACTACTAATCTTTCTGGGACAGGTATTGGGATGACTGTGTGTGGGCATGTTGTTAGTTAATCTGTTTCAGTTAATAAATCTGTTATACCTCGATACCTGGTCTCTGAATTCCCTTTCCCTAACTAATCTTGGTTAGGTCTAGACTCACGACAAGGGCAATCAAACTGCTGGGCTGCCTTCCGGGATCTGAGGCCACCTCTTAGGCAATTAGGGGGTTGGGTAACTTTCCATGATGTAGGCTGGGGTGGTTTAGTTTGGGATTGGTTAGTCTCCTGTTAAGCAGAGGGACTTGCCCAAGTTAAGCCCAGATCTACCATTTTAGACTATTGGGAGCTGTGCCACCATTTTAGGCGTTTGCCAGGAACCTAACATTCCGAACTTTTGTTGATGTTAAGGGATGATGGTGGTCTTTCTTCAGCTCCTTCCTGCTAGACAGGGATGCTTGGGTGGTCTCAAAGGGCTGGAACATAGATCTGAAGCGCAGGGTCAGATGGGCAGGCAATGAGAGGAGACCTAAGAAACTTCAATTAGGAGTATCTGATTGACTGACTGTGGTTCACCTCATTGATTTTGTCCTGAAAATATTTAAAAGGCATGGAATAATCATTATTCTGAGGAGGGGAAGGAGAAGGAAAGGCTGGAGTACTGCGGCACAGATTCTAGGCAGGGAACTGGGAGAAGTCAGAATAGGGTGGATTTTAAATGTTTAATCAGAGTTTCTTGATGAGGGCTTCTAAAAGCATCCATCTATTGGATTTCTCCTCATTTTCTTTTGACTGCCATGGCTGGACTCAGGATTTGCTTTTCGGACACTTGATAGTTGTTGGAGGGGCTAGAATCGCAGTAGAGTTCCCTCTCAAATGGCCTCTAGACAGGGAGAGAGAAGAAATTTAGCCATCATTTAATTTTTAGAAAAGAAAAATAGCGGGTTTTTCCTTTTGGCTGCAGGTAGGTGCTGCAAAGTTGATTAGGCCAAGATTTGAAGTCTACACCTGAGCAGCATTTTCTTATTAAGAATGTTACAGTGTTCAGGCCCCTGGGAAGGACCACTCAGACTCCAGATGTTCTAAATTAGCCAATTTTATTTAACTGGGCCAGTGACTGTACTCTCTGGGCTGAGAATTAGAGAGTACAGCACTGGAAAATGAGATTGAGGGAAAGAAAAACTCACTACCTCATTAACATACCAAGTATCCCACCCATCTATTTAGCATAACTTAAGGTAAACCTGCCTCCCTAGGGGTGGTCCTAGGAGCAAATGATTGACTGTGAAACTGGAAAGCTGGGTTTTCTCCACAGATACAATGGAGATTGTTTAGTCTATCTCACTTAATCTTCTTGAACTATTTGCCACTTTAACAAGAACAAAATCATTAGTGAGAAACTGTTTAAATAACATCTTATATAAACATAAGCCTAATATTTGGGAAGTGCAATCCTTTGGAATCTTAAAGACTATACCAATCATTTTAATCTTTGGTTCCTATATTTTCCTGCTGGGTATTTAAGATTATACAGTTGGCCCAAATAAACTAACTTATTTTTACTTTTATAGTGAGTTGGATATCTATACCTCAGGGGTCACCATGGGCTTGGGAGGAGCCTCTGGCTCCTTAGGCCTTTCTTTTACTGGTTCCATATATGTGAAGGTAAGTCAGAAGGTCCTGCTAGATCACAGCTTCACTTGGAAGCACTGTAGAAATATTTTCATGTGCTGAGCGTGCTCTTTGCAGACAGGACATGGGTTTGAGTCCTTCTAGTGGGATCTTCATGACCTCCTTGAATAGAAGGACAGGTGACTCATCACAGTTACAAGGCATTTTAAAAGATGCCCCATAGTCCCCTGGAAGTTAGTTGACCTTCTGTAAGAGGGAGGGAACCAGAGTAACTCCATTTTTGTAATGGGCCTCATTTTATCATTTACCTTCCATCTGATCTTGGGGGGAACTAGAACTCCAGATTAACTTGGTATTGTCATGCAACAAAAAGGTTGAATTCCATGCTTGGATGTCCATTGTGAAAGAAGGGCTCTAATCTTGTGCAGGTATCCTGAACCAATAGCCACTGTTAAAGGCCATATCTGGTTCTGCAAGTTACTTGCGCATGCAAATGAAGTTAAGGATAGCAACTGTTCATTTTGAATGATCTGTAATCTTCCCATTTCAGAGTATAAAACCTGAAGATTTGGAAGTGAGCTGGGCTGCTGAGTCCAGGCTTTAATAATGTTTTACTTGCATTCCATCTGCATGTGGTGACTCTGATTTGTGACTTATAACACTTGGAAGACAAGAGACAAAAAAATTGTCTCTTTAAGTCCCTCTGACCAGATTAGTTTAGGCCTCAGAGTATGGCTATTAAACATCCAAGAAGGTAGTTGTACCACTTTGGTACCTGTAAATACTGTGTAATATGTAGATAAAACTTGAATAAAACACCAGCATTCTTAAATAAACCCTGACTGGAAGAGATTTAACCAGTTAAATTTTTGGCTGCAACAGTAATTATTATAACAACAACCCTGTAGGTCTATAAACCTGTTTATGCCTTTGATAGACTTGCTTACGTTTTCAGTATACCCTCTATTCAGAAAATATTTAGCCATCTTAGTCTTTACACATGAATTGTTCTTTATTATATTTATTTTATAACCTTTTATCAACTTTTAAATTTTATTTGTTGATACCAGAGATATAATACTATTTACAAACAAATGTACCATTTACTGGGAGAATTCACTAAGCAATTTATATATATATATATATATATATATATATATATATATATATATATATGAACAGTTAGATATACTATTATAAACTTTGAGATGTTCTTGTAAGCCTTGAAGCAGGTTTTAAAAGATTGTAATGCTCAAAGGAAATAGGATGAAGGCCTTCATTTTGCTGTTTGTCCAGACTTAAAAGTCTGCCTATGCTTGACCCTTGCCCTACTCCTAGCCACATATGTAGAAAGGAGTGAACTCATGAGTTCCAAGAATTGGCCCCACCACAACCCACAGGACGTTCTAATCTGGGAGGGACACCTGCAAATAGCTGCCTGGTCTGTTTCTGTTATAATCGCTTGCTTGCATGCTTTGGTAACAAGAATGTAATGAAAAAATTTTTACTTGTAAAATGCTGCAAAAATGCCTAATTCTCATTGGATGTTTTAAATTGTAACCGGTTGCCACTTTAGAGACCTTATAAAAGCTTCTTTTCTAGCTTGATCGGGGCTGTTTCTGCCTCCGAGTCAGACAGCCCTGTGGGCCATAATAAAGTGCCTTGCTTGCTGCTTCATCCAAGTGGTGTTGGAGACTTTATTTCGACCCAGAACAAAGACCAATTTATTTTAAATGTTTAGAGACATTTTTACATAAGCTTGACAAAGATATGAACCTCGACAAAACCTTTTTGTTGGCTCTAAAGAGGCTGTAGTGGTAAAAGATTTACTTTATGTAAAGCATATCTAAAAGCAGAGATAAACTGCACCCTGGAGCAGAAATAATCATCCTTTAAAATTAATTTATATCCTTAAGCAATAGGAACCATGTTGTAACTTAACAATTTTAGCTTATGTGAGAACTTACTTATAAGTCAATTTGGTATCAAGTACATTTTTAAAAATAATTATTCTCTTAGTTTTAAACATAAGCCTACACATTCATAACAGTCCTATACAATAAATACTGTGACCAGACACAGTGCCATGGCCTGGCCCACATCTGCCTTTCTGTCCACGTCCAGGACTCCTAGCGGAAGCGTCGCCAGCCTATCTGATAAACTGCCCTACAAAGTTGTGGCTATTGGTCTGGCTGCCTAAGGATGAAAGGGCCTGGACATTGCCGAGAATAAAATGCAAGGTTTGATGCACATGCGGGAGATGTACTCAGCCTCCGAACCACTGAAGGGCACTTGCATTGCTGGCTGCCTGCACGTGATGGTGGAGATTGCTATCCCCATTGAGACTTTTGTGTAGAGTTCTGGGTGTAGAGGTGTGGTGGTCCAGATGCAATATCTTCTCTACTCAGGACCATGCAGCAGCTGCTATCGCCAAGGCTGGCATTCCAGTGTATGCCTGGAAGAGCTGAACAGATGAGGAGCACCTGTGGTGTCTTGAGCAAACACTTCATTTCAAAGATGGACTCCTCAACATGATTCGGGACGATGGTGGTGACCTTACCAACTTCATCCACACCAAGTACTCACAGCTTCTGTCAGGCATCTGAGGCATCTCTCAGGAGACCATGACTGGGGTCCATAACCTCTACAAGATGATGGCCAATGGGATCGTGAAGGTGCCTGCCATTGATATCAACGATTCCATCACCAAGAGCAAGTCTGACAACCTTTATGATTGCCAGGAGTCCCTTATAGATGGCATCAAACAGGCCGCAGACATGCTGATTGTGGGTGAAGTGGTGGTAAGTAGTGGGCTATAGTGACATGGGCAAGGGTTGCAGCCAGGCCCTGAGGGGTTTGGGGGCCCAAATCATCATCACCGAGATTCACCCAGTCAATAACTGCAGACTGCCATGGAGGGCTATAAAGCGACCACCATGGATGAGGCCTTTATGGAGGGCAACATCTTTGTAATCACCGCGGGCTGTGTGGATATCATCCTTGGCTGGCACTTTGAACAAATGAAGGATGATGCCACTGTGTGTAACACTGGGCACCTTGGTGTGGAGATTGATGTGAAGCGACTCAATGAGAATGCTGAGGAGAAGGTAGACATCAAGCCCCAGGTAGACTGCTACTGGCTAAAGGATGGGTGCCACATCATCGTGCTTGCTGAAGGCCGCCTGGTCAACCTGGGTTGTGCCATGTACCACCCTGACTTCGTAATGAGCATCGCCAACCAAGTGATGTCACACATTGAGCTGTGGACCCACCCAGACAAATAACTGCCTAAGAAGCTGGATGAGGCAGTGGCTGAAGCCCATCTGGGAAAGCTGAATGCGAAGCCGACCAAGCTGACTGAGAAGCAGGCCCAGTACCTGGGCCTGACCCGAGATGGCCCCTTCAAGTCTGAGCACTACTGCTACGGAGAGCCAGGCCTGCCCTTCACCTTCCAGCTGCCCACATCTGTTCCCAAGAGCAAACGGTACCAACTCTGCAATTATTTATCAGTGTCTTCCCCCTGGCACTGGTCACCCAATCTTTGGACTCTGCTGTATCCCCCACAGTCCTAAAAGCAGAGCAAGGGGAACTGAGAGGCCCCATTCAAGATGGAGATACAAGGAAGCCATGCACAGGGACAGTGAGCTCAGAGATCTTAGATGACCTTAGGCCAGAAGGAAGTTGCTAGCGGTGGTCATATGCCTCTGCAATTTACCATCCAGGTCCTCACTTGGTTGTTAGATCATGTGCTTGTTTTATAGATTCCCTGGTTTTTTGGCTCTGATCTGGTAAGGAGCTCTATCAAAGGGCAAAAAACCCACAAAAACCCATTGGAGTTTGAATGTTCCTGTGATCTGGCTTATTCAGTGCTGGGCCTCCTCTTAAACCTCAGAATAAGGAGGTTGGTGCTTTCAGTCCCTATTTCATAAAGATTAGAATAGACTGTTAAAAGAACTAAGAAAGAACAAGAGAAGTGACAGCCAGAGGTCTAGAATGGCCAGAAAATCAGAATAGGCAAAGATGTGCCACCAGTTTGTAATGTGACAGGTCCTATCTTACCCTGGGTTACAGAGAGATTAATTTGGTTTATTGTTTATATAATTTTGATAATGTTAAATGAGTGACGGTGGATAAATAAAATTTTTGGTGCCAAAAAAAAAAAAGGTTGCAAGCTCACACAGGTCACTGCCATTTTGAAAATGTTACTGTCCAAGATGGAAATCAAGCCATGTGGCTGTCCCTATACTGATGATGATGTCCAGATCACATGGTGAGGTCACTAGCCATGATGGTGACCAAGCCACAAGGCTACCTTAATGAGCTCAGCTCCGTGATAAAATGAGCCCATACTCCATCAGGATACAAACCCTGTGGGATTCATACATCTCATAGATTATATGTGAATAGAAACCCTTTTTACTTTTAGAAAGTACCCAGTTAAGTCATACAGATATAGCAAGAGAAAGTACCCTTAGATATGTAGACCCCACATAAGAAAGCAAAGCCAAGGAATTCATGGTCTCAAACCAAGGAAGGGCATCCATGTCTCTTACCACCTATTATGACTGTGAATGTGAAGGATGTCCACTGAATTTTGTCCTAGATACAAGTTGTTCCTGGAAAAGAAACTCATGAAGGTAGCAGGAAAAGCGGGGGTGAAGCTATGTCCAGAACATATCATTGGTCTGTTGTTCTGAGAGCACGCGCCTCGTCTGACCTCTCCTTGTTCACTGAAATTTAAAATGCTTGCATATAGTTAGAAAAGCAGCTGCCTTGGGACCACGTTCTCTAAGCACTGCTTGCCTTGTGACTAATGGGGTCTGAGATCCAAATTCTAGGCTGCTCTGACTGTTTTTCTTCCCTGACCCATGGAGAGAACCTGTGGAGAGAACCATAGTTGAGAAAAAACCCCAAAAAGGATGAGAAAAAAAGTCCAGGAAAGAAATGGCTTTTAAAATCTTTTTTCCTTTTGTCCAAGTGGCAAGTGGTTTACAGCTTCAAATGCCTGAGGCAAGACAACAAGATAGATAAAAAAAGTTCACCCACTTAGTAGAGGAAGGAGGGAGAGCAAGAGACAGAGAGAGGAATGAGAGAGAACAAGAGACAGAGAGAGGAATGAGAGAGAGAGGAGGTGAGAGGAGGAGGGAGATGAGGAGGAGGGGAGGGGAGGGGAGGGGAGAGAATACATGGGCCACTCCATGAATGGAACACTTACTGAGCTCTGTCAGAAGGTAAGCCTGAAGTGGTGAGTGGTGAAGCCAGTGGGGGCAAGATAGAATCACAGGCAGGAGTGTCTGGTCAGCAATTTGTTTGGTCTGGGAGGAGGGATAGGATCATTGGAGACCCAGGAGTCCCTCCTGGGTTTTTAGCACCAAATGAATAAAGTGTGTGTGTGTGTGTGTGTGTGTGTGTGTGTGTGTGTGTGTGTGAAGACCACTGACCAAGGCAATTCCATGAGGAGCAGCAGTTTATTGGGGTGTGGGGGGGGGCGGGGGGTCAAATCGCCGGTTACCTTCTGGGATCAGCTAGACAGCGGCCAGCAGCAGAAGACGGGCCACCTTTATAGGTAATTAGGGGTTGGGTAACTTTCCACGACATAGACTGGGGCAGTTTAGCTTCGGATTGGTTGGTTTCCTGTTCAGTAGAAGGATCTGCCCAGACTAAGCCTGGACCCGCCATTTTAGAATATTGGAAGCTGCACTGCCATTTTAGGAGTCTGCCAGGAACCTAAAACAGTGAACCCCTGTAATCCAAGCGCTTGGGAAGCAGAGACAGGAGGATCAGGAATTTAGGGTCATCCTCACAGTTACATGTAAATTTGAGTCTAGTCTGGATTATATAAGACCCTGCCTCAAAGAAACAAACACAGACCAAGAATCTTATTATAAAGTTTAATGAACCTCTATAATTCCTAATTATAGGAAGTTACAGTCTATAAGACTCTGCTGGTATCATGGTGATTTGTGGCACATTACATACCCATAATACTATTTTTATATAAATATATTGAGTCTGTGATCTTTATTGTTCTACCTTTGAGGTTTGAAACTCCAAACTTATAAATCATCACCTTCAGGGTCTAAAAGGGTAGAGAAGGAAGTCATGTGGTGAAGTCGGGTGAAGACACATGCTCAGGCACACACATTAATCAAATATCATGTCTCACATGGTGGCCCAAACCCCCTTTTCTTGTGTCCCCTCTTCTGCACATGATCCTCTTTATTTCTCTTTCTGTGAAACTGCAAAGCTGTGTGTAAAAGACAGTGGAGCCACAAAATGAAAAGAGTCTCAGTTCCTCAATAACTATGTGGGCAACAGTTATTGTTTGGACTTCATGCATATGAGAAGGTTTTCTCATACTAAGAATTTGAGATTTGAGGGTCTATTTATGATGTCAGATGGACTTACCTTAAATAACAGAGTTTCATGTACTTGCAGTCAACCATCTGCCTCTATCCTTAACTATAAACGTAAGTAAAATAAAATGTAAATACATAAGAAATATGAGCCACGCCTCACAACAGCGGAAGACACCACAGATGATGAATCTGATGCACTCTTGGCCTCTGGTAAGAATTCTGGTTTGGCCTGGGTATTTGATCTGGCTGTTCAGAGGATGAGAGAACAAACCCAAGGGCCGACTGAGAGTAGATGATCAGTCACATGGTGAGTTTGTTCTCATCTACAGCCAATTGCAGTTTGTTCCCAGGTGGATCAGGTTCCCTCCAGGTGCTGGGCAGAAACTGGCTTCACATCCAACAGGTGTGGAGCACCACACCCACAAGAGCCATTCCTTCATTCCTCCTAGCAGGTGGCCTAGCTGCTAGGCCCAACAGATGCCCTCCTTCTGAATATGATGTGCACACGGGAAGGGACTTTACAGATTTCAATAAGAGTATGTACCTAGAGATGGGGGGAAATTCTCTTGGATTGTCCATGTGGGCTCAGCAGAGTCATGTGAGTCCTTAAAGGTAGAGAACTTCTTCCAGTTGTAGTTAGAAGAGATGCATGGTAACTATGAGGCATTGGGAGACAGGTGAGAGATGTGAAGTTTCAGAGAGATTCTATGCAGCTGTGAATGTTTTTGAAGGGGTCTAGTGCCCACCCGGAATGTGGAAGCTGACAGCAACCCCAGTCAGCAGAAAGCAAAGCAATGGAGATTCAAGGGATGAAACGGTTATTCTGACTCACAATGAAGTCATGGCGGCTGATCTTGAAGAGGCTGCCACACTATATTAAGTCAGGAAGCAGAGAACGGCAAATGTCAGTCCTCAGCTCACTTTCTCCTTTTCACTCAGTCCAGGACCACAGACCATAGAATGGTGCTGACCATAATTAAGAAGGCCTTCATATCCCAATTAACCCCATCAAGATAATCCCTCACAGGTATGTCCAGATAACCTATCTATATATTCCCCGACAGGCATGAGCAGAGGCTCCTAGGTGACTCTAGATCCTGTTAAACTGGTATTAGCCATCACACACTTTTCATCATATATTTTGTCACAGTAGTAAGAAAAGTAACTAATACAGTAATCTCAACAAAAAGTTGAAGATGACGCAGAACCGAACCATATGAATTCATCTGCAAAGGGTTCTATTACAATCTTAATATACAGGAAGTTGAGGTGGGAAAATCATGAGTTTGGGGTTAGCCTGGACTATTGTAGCAATAACCTGTCTCAAAAATAAGTGTTTTCTAAGTAGAGTACAAGCATGTGTCCTGGTTCTGACATGCTCAGAGAAGAGCAATGCCCGGATGGCTGAGGCTGAATAACCGGGGGACAGTAGGAAATGGGTCAGAGAAGAAGAAGCAGATCCCAGAGTCCCGAAGGGCGCCAGGGGAAGGTGCAATGAAAGTTTGGGGCAGAGGGGCACCAGGATCTTATCACTCTGGGCTGCAGAAGACAATGTGACTATTGGGCAAGGATAGAAATGGAGTCCATTGTAATTACTCAGGTAAGCATGACCTGGACAGTATGAGCAGACATTAGTAGTTGGATTCAGGAGACCCAACGGTATTCATAGGTGGCCTGGTTGAAGAAAAGGAAAAAAGAAGGTAAAGATTCAACGATGTCAGGCCAGTGGCCCCCTGTGAACTTGGCTTCTGAAATTAATGCCCATATGCAGTTCCTTTTTTCCGAATCTGGGCTGTACCATGTGACTTGACACAGGTAATAAGTGTGGCAAAAGTGATGCTGGCCAGTCTGGACCTAACCTCGTGAACACCTAACAGGAGCTTTTGTGCTCTTGAAATAGTTGTGCTGCTGCGTATCAGGGAGGGATACAGAACACACAGAGGCCCTGAGCCTGACAGGGGTGGGGTGGGGAGAGCACATTCATCCCAGAGTGCCTGCTGGGCCCAGCCTTCGGATTACTTCCTAGTTGAACACAGCACACCAGGGGTTACTAGAAGGAACAAAAGAAATCCACAGAGGGAAGCCCAGTCCCAGAACTGGGAGCAAATAGTTTTGAACCTCTAAAGTTTAGGGTGACTTATTCAGCTCTGGGAATGTGAAACAGAAGACTCCCAAGAGTTTTAGCCTGAACACTCAGAATAGTTACCATGAACTAGACAGGAAGACATAGTTAACTGGTTTTTCAGACATAGAAGTCTTACCACTTCTACATGAAAAAAAGAAAGCCAAGTTTTTTCTTTTTTTTTCCTCCTAGTATTTTGAGACAGGATCTCCCTGTAGGCCCAATTGGCCTGGAACTCCCTATGTAAACCACGCTGGCCTTGAACTCACAGAGATCACGAGTGCTGGGATAAAGGCAGGCACTACCACACCCAGCCCAAGTTTTTTCCTTATTAAGTCCTCTGTGTCCTAAGAACTGCTAGATTTTTTCCAAGGTCTAGATAGACTAATTCACAAATTACTCTTCGGATCAACAACATAACAGCAGTAGTTAGAGGCGTTATTTCAGTTTTTCCTTTCTAGCTCTGGAACCATTAACAACTAGAGAAACACCATGGCAGCTCACTGCGGGGAAACCCTCACCGCTTCCCTGCTTTGCCCACTGTGGTTTTAGGGCTTTGGTAACACATAAAGAAGAAATCTCGGTGCTCATATTCCCTCCACAGTTCCCACAACTGGTCATGGTGAACCACCTGGGGCTTGGCTGACGGTTCTCTGGAAGCTGAGCTAGTTCCTTGGAGGGAAGCCTTGGTGAATGTTAGATTTAATCCTTCCTGTGGACAGCAGCTTGTGGGAAAGGGAAAACTGCCTGGTCAGTTTGAAGACCCCTACGGGTCTCAGACTACAGACATCTGGGCTAATACCTTGCAGACTCGAACCCAAATTGTGTTGAGTGAAGGTGGTGTACTTGGAAATTCTTTTTTTTTTTTTGAGACAGGGGCCTCCCTGTAGCCTCAGCTGGCCTTGCTATATAGACCAGGCTGGCTTTGAACTCACAGAGATCTGCCTGCCTCTGTCGATTGCTGGGATTAAAGGCGAGTGCCACTATGCCTGGCTCAATTACAGATTTCTTACACTCTCACAGTACATCAGGAGTTGCTTCTAGGATGTGCTGGTTTTCTGCCACCTTTGGCCTGCTGTGCATAGGGACAGAGCAGAATTCCATGCTTCTCAGACATCCTCTGGCACCTTCAGCTGTTTGGGGCACGCTGAAAGAGCATAGCCCAGAGGCAATGACAATGGTGTCTCTGGAACATCTGCAAGGTGGCTGTCAATGGCTAAGAGCTTAACGTGGTCTTTGGTGTACATACTGTTGTCCTAAAAAACAGGATTACTGACTGAAATGTTTGGTATTTTCATAGATGCATACAGAAGCTTACAAAAAATACCTGTATTGTCTGGCATTAGTCAGAGCCAGCACGGTATGGAGAGGAAGTGGATGAGGTATTACGTAATCTTTACACATTATTCTTAAACCTAGAAGTTACATACTCCCATTGATTAAAGAATAATCCTTGCACCTTCCAAAATCTTGTCTTCAACTCATTCTCTCTTTCCCTTCATCCAGTGTGTGAAAACAGAACGCTGCTTATCGGCAAGCACCTGGCATACAGGATGTGAGAAAAGCAGGAATCAGGTAGAAAGTCTAAGGAGATGGGCTCTTACCTACACACCAGAATTCATTCCCTTTGCTCAAGGACAAACACTGAAAATTAATATCTGGGGCTCATCTATACATCATGTATATACAATTTCAATAGGCATACCAGCAGATACCTCAATTCAAATACAGAAGCAGAGATCAAAAAGTGAGAAAAGACTTGCCACAGGCAGACCCACGGAGGACGAGGTTAAGCGCTGAAAGGAAAGGATGACGAAGTCCGATGGTCACCATTGTCCTGGACAGCACAGGGACATCCACTTGGCTGAGGAGAGCTCATAGCCTGGCTCTTCACCAAGCCCTGGAGATGTCCCCTTTCCAAACCTAGAGCAGGCTCACAGTGATGGCCTTCAGGAGTCTAGACCAGGTTTGATTGTACCCAAAGAATCAACCATCTAACCCTCAGCTCTAAAAAATAAAAAAGGAATACAGGCAAATAGCCAAGGCTAGCCACATTAAAAGTGGGCCCCTTAAAGTACAGTTTCAGAATCTCAGTGATATAAGCTAACTGAAGAATGAAGTTACTTTCTTGTTTCTTTCTACCTTTCTTACTTTTGTGTAAACTGAAGTTGATTTTTGTCTGTTGATATCTTTCGAGTCCAGTATAACGATGGAATTTATGCATTCAATACATTCTTGCCTCCATGATTCTGAATGGCACTCATCCACTCCCCAAACTCCACATTATATCTTCAAACGAAGTATTTAGAATACTGGAGAATAAAGTCTTAACAAACTATTCTTAGGAGGAGTGGTCCTCTTTTATACTGATCAGTTTTTAATCTCTTCATAAAAGGGGTCTCTAACAAACTCAGACTTTTAATATGTATGGAGTAAGTCAAGAGGAGATGAAAGAAATGGCATTCCTGGTGAAGTAGGTCAGATGATTTTCAGACTCCAAAGTGTCCTGATAGTTTTATGTGATCCAGTCCAGCTCCTGAAAAAAAATCCTGCCAACAGGTAACAGGTCTTTGAAAGTGTTTGAAGCCAAAGGCTCCCCACCAGCCAGTCCATCTCTTACTAAGTTCTCAGCCTCATTAAGAATGAGAAACAGATACCACGGCACCAACCTGTCTACGAGAACACAGCGAGACAAATGTAATTGCCTGTACAAGGAATATAAATCAGCAACTCTCAAATCATTCATATTTACACCCACTCCATTTTGGTTGTCTTTCCTTTATAATTTGGCCATACATCCATGTCAAGTATATAATTTCATCTGAGGCTTTATCAGTTACCGCCCAGAGCCATGATTATATGGTGCAGGGAAACTTCCTCCCCCTGAGTGAGTCTATCTTTAGTATCTTCTTGATAACCACTTCTTACATAAAAAAATCAAAAGGAAAGTTTTGGTTTTCTTTTGTGGCTACAGAATCCCTAAATACAACATTTAGAAGCAATTTATCAACTGCCTCCACTGAGCTCTCAGCTGTAGCTACAACTGTTCAAAGCAAAGTGTTCCTATTCATTCCTTTTGTTACTTTTTAGGAGTTGCAACTTTTAGGAGTTTCTTTACAGAGAATTCAATCACATTATGGTCTACTTCCATCTTGCTAGTTTGGTTAAGACTTCGCGGAGAAAGGACGGCAGGATGGGTACTGGTGTAATTCTGGAGGAAGTAATTTTTTACAAAGAAAATAAAACACTGGTCTCCCACCTAGTATGCAAAAGATAGTTAAGACTGAGAAAAGAAGTCACACACTGTACCCAGTAATATGCTTCTTTTATTTTTGTACCTTTATCTTAAAAATATATTTAAACAAGAAACAAAGATAATATTGAATTTTCCCATAAACTTTGTTTTCTTATTTACAGTGTTACATTGTAAATAACATTCCATTATACACAAATTAAGACTGTGCGTTACTGAACACTCTCTTTACATATTCTTTCATAATTTAGTACATACAGCTCAAAGCTATGCAATATTTAAGCTTAGAAAAGCTGAGGAAAGAAGTACAAACTTTATCAATAAGACTATTATTTTGAAAGGTTCTGACCTCAATTCTCTGCTAGACTGTTTCACTGAAACCATTCTCTGTTAAAGGAAAAATGCCCCAGATGAGGATGAGAACAACAGTTTAAGTTACCACACCATCTACTTAAACTGAGTGACAATAAAAACACCCTATTACTATTTACTGTTATTAAATGGAGCATAATCATAGTCAAGTCATTTAAACAAGCAGATTCACTCTTCAGTTCAGACACATTAATCAAACACAATTGATACCATTTATGAAATAAAAGCTTCTTGCAACTTTAGGATTTACTTGTAAACAGTTAATGCGCACATTTTGTAAAGATGACTTGATAATTCCCAGTCATAGGTTACACATGAGGAGATTCTATCCCATCAGGGAGAAGAAGCAAGCACACATACTGCACACCCACGCACAACACACATGTTCCCACTCACCAGCCAAAGGCCCGTCTGTTATCCAGTGCTAACTATAGCAACACTTGTGTCCGAGCGGTGCCTGAGGTTGCAATAGGAATTATAAAACAAGGAGAATAAAACACCCAACTTCAGCTAAATATCTAAAAGCTCTGGTTCTGAAATGCCTCTCGGATACTTCACAGTCAGTCTGGAGGGTCAGTTCACTGGGCTCTCCAGGCGGCAAACCCCACCTTCAATTGCAACTGACTGTCCTGCCACAGCACCAGGAGGGAGTCTTGAAATGTGAGTCTGCAGAGAAAGAGAAAGGAGACCGTCAAAGGTATGGCAGAGGCCTCTGCATCTGGGGAAGGCGAGGCTAACTCCTAAACATCATGTCACTTTGCTTCTGAGTGTCTACTGACCGTGATGATGGGAATGTCTGTAAATTGCTCAGGGAATATTTACTGGGCACCTGTTACATACATGTACACAGTACCAGCCCTTAGAGATACAAGGGTGACCAAGACAGAATGACCCCTGATAGCACAGAGCAGAGTTTAATCTTCTCATAATGGCTTTAATGTCAACTATATGGGATGAATTTCAGTTTCTTAAAAACAGGTAATCTGTATACCTTTTGTCCCATAAACACTCCAACAACTGGGAATACTGATTTCATATGCACATCCCTACATATTCCTTAAAAGATTAAAGTAGCTTACAAAAATTCAGATAACAATTAAAAACGAGGAATTAAGGCAAAATAAAAGCAAAAACTTAGCAAGCTAAATCCAGAATTGATGTCAACACAAAAGTGAGGCTAAGGAGATCTGCCCGAATGCTGCTCTGCCACTGAGGTTTCTTGTGCCCAGGGAGCACTGAATAGAGAGGATATCCATCTGTCATATAGCAGGAATTTGTGGGCGCTGAACATTGCAACACCTTAAAGGAGGCTGAGGCCCATGACCAGAGTGGAAGACAATATATGCTGATCCACACGGGTCAGGAAAATGTCAATGGGAATTCCTCTCTTTGGTGATCTGGTCTACTCCAGGGATAAATAAATGTCAGGAGTTCCTAAGAAGAAATGATGGGTTATAATAACCTTAAGTTGCTCCTCTCTATTTCTCCTTCTCTAAATTTTTCCAAAGGACTAGACTGAGGTGGTGAGTTCAAGGTCACATCTAGGGGAAGGCTGATATGCTCTTATGAAACGAAAACTGAAATAGCACATTTTTTTAGATTGAGTAGCGAACTCAGTGGTTTGTAGCTTGAGGGTGGACACACTGCTGACTATAACTGGGTAAGTCCAATAAGAATAGCAGACACAAGTAAGCAATCTGGAAAATTTGGAAGAATAGAAAATGTTCTTCAGGTACTTGGGTTTTTTTTTTTTTTTTTATGTACGGGTCAGAGAGCAACCTGTAGCATTCAAGGGTAAGGCTGAATCACTCTGGAGTGCAAGGCAGGGCTCTTAGATCCAGTATGCCTAAGTTTACTTCCCAGACTTGGATCTCTGGGAGTCTTTTCCCAGAGTCTGGTCTCAGTATTGTATCTGATGGCCAAGCTTTGTCATACCACATGGATCTAATAATATACCTAACAAGTCCACAGTAACACAAATAAATGAATCTTTTCTTTCTTATCATGCTTCCTTCATCTAGAAAGAACAGTCAGGAGAGGAAGCCTTTGTCTTTGCTACTCTGTGACTCTTATCACATTAGGTACAAAAAGCTCAAATCTCCTAATTCTCAAAGTTCAGCATTTATGAAAATAGTTATTCATTAACATGAGGTTAAAATTTTGCCTCCAGACATCATTCATCAATTTTTAAGGTCTTCCTGAACAAAAAATATCCAGAAATAGCAGAGCCTCGGTGAATTCATCCCTAACACCATCCTCTGGTCATGAAACATGGGCATGCAGCTACGACAAGCATTAGGCATAAAGCAGAAGTACTATGAAAGACACTGCAGAAAGTTTTGAAAAATTTAAAGACAGAATTACCATATGATCTAACAACTCCACTTCTGAGTATGTAACCTTCTCATTCACCAAGTGAAAGGAGTAACTTGGATATCTATGCACTATTGAGTACAAATTTATGGTCAATGTTTATAGCAGCATTGTCCACAATAACCTCAAGTTGGAAGCAACCTAAATGTCTATGAATGGATGATCAGACAAAGTACGGAATGTGTACATAATGGAATATTACTAATCCTTAATAAGGCAGGAAATTCTGACACATACTGTAACATGAATGAACTTGGAAGACATTATGCTAAGTAAAATAAGCTAGACACAAAAGAGCAAAAATAGCATGATTTCACTTGTATGTTGCATCTAACAGTCAAATTCATAAATATACAAAGTTAGAATAGTGGTTGCTAGGAGTTGAGAGAAGAAGAGAATGGAGGGTTTCTACGTAACTGGTACAGACTTTGGGAAGATGAAAAATTTCTGAGATGGATGTGGTGACAAATTCGTAACAGTGTGAATATACTTAGTGAATGCACTTCAAATTGATTTAAATGATGAACTCTGTTATGTACATATTACTACAATCATACACAAACATACACATACACAGAGACACACAGGCACATATGACAGAAATGATAGATGTCCCAGAATTAGTGTCCACAATACACTAGCAAGGAATCAATCTACAATGCATATCTCTATATTGGAGAAATGTTACCACCACTAGGTCTACTCAAAACAGACTTGAAATTTCCAAGCAGGTTAGTTCAAATATAGGTTTACAAGAAAATCTGTCATCAGACTTCCCTGATAATTACATAAAACCCAAAGGCCAAAGAAAATAAACAAACTGTTGATAAGATTGCAGAGTGACAGTATTTCCAAGCAGATAGCCTACAAATTGACCAAGGAATGGTTAGTCTTAAAGGAATAGATTTTCTGATGACCAAGAAAAAGATCAAGAACTGGAGGGCAGAACCTCTGGGTCTATGAACTGGGGAACTTGATGGAATCCCCTGATATAAAACACATATGACCTATCTAGAGTTCTCTGTGACGGTACTACCCTACCCTGTTTATGAGAGTGGAACATACAGACAAGCTGAATGATACGACAAAGTGCTTCATTCAACATGATGCCTGACTCATCAGAAAATGAAGTGATTTTAGTCTGAAAAAGGCTAAGTCTACATATACGTGAAGCTTTCTGTAGAGATCTTGATAGGGCATCAAATCATATAAGCAACTAGAGCTGTTATGTTTATATCAGCTGTTACATGAGAGTTTATTTTCAAAAATTTCTTTAGAGAAGTAGGTATGAACTTCTCCTGAGACCCCAAACAGACCACGTTCTGCAATAAACATGGTAAAACAACAACAACAAAAAACCTGCATAAAAGCTGGCTGTGGGGGTACTTTCCTGTAATCCCACAATTTGGGAGGTTGAGGCAAGAAAAACACATATTAGATGCCAGCTAGGGCTACACAGCAAGACTCTATCTCAAATAAACAAATATATACACATGGGTAAAACCATACATTCAGTTCATAGCACCTAAAAATTCAAAAATTAACTAATTAAACACTAATAGAATTTGTGTGTGCATGTGTGCTATGTATTCACACTGTGTACATGTGTTCAAAGGCCAGAACTTGATGTTAAATGTCTTCTTACAAGGTGGCTATCCCTACCTTATTTTGGGGGACTTTCAGTGAAACTAGAGCTCACAGATCAGGCAGATTGGCTGGCCAAAAAACCCCAGGGATCCTCTTATCCTTGCCTCTCCAGGGCTGGGTATGCCCAACCCAGCTTTTTATAATGCTGGAGATCCAAACTCAATTGTCATGCTTGTGTAGAAAGTACTTTCAAAACCAAGCTATCTCCCACCCACCCCAAAATCGTTCTTCTACTGAGTGTCTAAGGACTGTGTGAAGTCTAGGGTTTGTGGTCCATAAGCAAAGGATAAGGTAACTTTTCAGCTATTTAAACAATGCAATTTTCCTGTAATCTGGAACTAAAAAGATCCATGAAAATGCATCAGGCACATCCATTTGGGGGTCATCTAGTCATAAGCTCTGATCATATAGCTATTGTTCTTTAATATTCTAACTCTTTGTTAGGGAAAAACTTATTTGCTTGGGCTATCAAGTCAATCCAGCAATTTTCTTGTCTTCTATGGTAGCCACCTGAGCATTTCTTATCTGGTAAAGTCTTGGTTTTGACTTATTTTTGAGTTCCTAAGTCTAACTCAAAGTCAGTTGAAGACAAACTTTATCTTACCTATACCTCAGCATTCCCTATTCTATTTAAATGCTTAACACAGAAACATACTCTGGAAACACTTACTGGATGGGTGACTAAAATACACTTTTCAGGGCTCTGTTTATGTATACAAAGAATCTTACGTGCATTAACCAATGTGACCGATCAATTTAGTTAAGAAGCCACCCTCCCCTCACCAAATAAAAAAACCAAAAAATACGAAACAAAAAAACCCTCCAGGCTCTTCATAGTAAAGATTCTTCTTAGATTTTTTTTTTAAGTATAGACTAAAATTCCCAATTGGGAAAACAGAAAACCATTTAAGAGAAAACTGGAGAGTTCTTAGACCCAAACAGCCCCACCATGGAGTCCTACAGCTCTGTACCTGCACCACTCTGCTTTCTTTCAGTTTCCTGAGCAGCAAAGACAGATCCTTGATGTCAGCAATCCTGAAGAACTATGACTTGTAAACCAAGTTGAATATTCAAAGTCAGTACGTTCAGGGCTGTATTGCCTTAAAACTCCAAAACATTTAGCTTCAGGATTTAATTACTTGGTATCTAATCTAAAGTATATCTGATATTTCCTATCATTTATACACTTTTAATTTTTTTTTTTTTTTTTTTGAGATAGAGTCTTCCTGTAGCCCCAGCTTGCCTAGAGCTCACTATGCAGACCAGACTGGCCTTAATCTCACAGAGATCCAGCTGCCTCTGCCTCCCAAGTGCTCAGATTAAAGGCATGTGCCACCACGCCTGGCACATTTTTAAATCTTTAACTTTAGTATCTGCTCTTCTGTAGTTTCTAGGAAAACTATAAACACACGATTTAAAATTAAACCATGTGTTTATAATTAACAGTCTCAAAGCCTTTATTTAGTCATTATATTTTGATCCTTTGTATCTCTACTCCATGTACAATCATGTTTCTACTTTTAGATTTGTTTGAGGTATTCCATGAAAGTCAAGGGATGGCTATTAAGTCATCACCCTACTTTGGCGGAGTTAGGAAAAACAGACACAATCCAAAACAACTTCAGAAATATTTTGCTCACTAGTTTTATAATTCTGAAAGCTTGGTTTTCTTTCTTTTAATGTAGAAAACTTGAATCAAGACACTAAAGTCAAAGTGAGGCAGGCATTTACAAATAGAACAAAGGACAGTGGGAAAAAAATGCTTGGTACCGGAGAGGCTACAAAATAGCATTTCAAAACAAAATGCAGGTATACTTATGAACCAGTGGCTAAACAAGGCATGAAGGACACAACACACCATGCTCAACTACATTATCTAGGCAACAAAATGGCTATGAGCACAGTCTGAAGAGTCAGAACGCTCTGGATTTCTGGCTGTAGGTTTTTCTTCCTGGAAAACCGACTCTTTTGTGGTTAGGTCTTGTTATATGTCTGAAATCAGGTAGGTGTACTATGATGAAATGCCTTATCACAGGCACTGGCAAAAAGCTTCCTGTGTCCCATTTTCCATCCACTCTTGATGATTTTGATGTGCATGAGAAGGCAGGTGCCTGGAACCCCATGTCATAATTTGGAGGGGTGACATTTGCCAATCAGAAACTTCATATACTTTATATGAATGTGAAATATAATTCTGTCATTTTTAAAAAAGTAACTATGGATTTGAAGACTTGCTTGTTATAGTAGCTTCTTTTATCTTAACACAAAATCAGGCCTCTAAACTTATTAGCTTGTGTGAACTCTGGTGGTTACTTGATTTCTCAGACTTCCATACTGATGAGTAAACATTCATCAAAAGGTGGATAAGGCTATGTGAGACAGCATACAAAGAAAACATGTTATCAATAATGTCAAATATTACTGTTCAAACACATAGCATAGCACAAAATATGCAGTACAATTTAAGACTGGATAACCTGGAATTGAGAAATTGTATTTGAAAAGTTTGTTAATTTGTAGAATTAGAATTAGGTATTTTAGTAAAAATCAGTTGTATGCCAAAAGCAAGGTTGTAGATAACAGGCATTTAAGGTCAGTCATTTCTTATACTGCTGTTTGGCATCTACTGACAAAATAACTACTGCTGAATATTTATAAAATGTAGGGGCTTTATATGTACAAGATGAATCTACCACTGTCCTTCCAGGGCTTAAACAATCTACTTTCGGTATCTCTAAAAACAAACAAACAAACTAGGAGAATACTGACAGACTGTCTTCTAATTTGTTGGAAAGACAAATACAATGACATGAAATAAATAGAAAATGACCTTGAAATACAAAAATACAAATTCTGGGGCAAAGAATTCAGACCAAAATCTACAGAGACCTCAACATGACAACGCTACAGCCAGCAATGCTCCACAGACTCTAATTTCCATTTATTCTCAGCTGAAATGCCTCCTGCCCTGGCTTCCCTCATTCCTTTCTCTGCCCACTTGCCTCCTTACTGGTCCTCAACTACAAAGCAGACTCCTGACTCAGGGCCATACATACGCTCATCTCACTTCTCCTTCTAGAAGTGCTGTCAGTGTAATCTTCTTGCTCATATCTGCCAGATCTTTCCTCAAAATCACCATCTCCGGAAGGTTCATCCAGGCTATCCACCTGACTTTCACTACCAGTCTTTCTGCTTCAGTATTTCATATATTTTTACCATCATCTAATCAATCCATGATTGCTTACTCACTCATCACCCGTCTCTCCTCCTGGACTAGAAGCTCCATGAGGACAAGGAGCTTGCTCTAACTGCTCACTGTTTTCTCATTGGCATCTAAAAGAAACTTGCACATGACAGTATGTACATCAAGTGGATAAAGAATTCTTAAAACAAAACAGGGAGGGGAGAGAGAATTGTAAATATGAAATTTAATAGTTCCTAAGTTTCATATTTTAGTGCTTTTGATTATAGTATGTAAAAGTGCTACATTTGAAGAGGTTCATATAAATTAAATAAGCAAGGTGATACTGAAGTTGTGGACCATCAATAAAAATAAAACTCAATTTCCCATAACTGATACAAAATATAGAACTAACAATGACCTGATTTTATCCACCCATTTGTTGCACACAATGTTCCTCTAGCAGACCCAACTCTTCAGAGAACAGCATTGGCAATAAACAAGTAGAGAGGTATATGCCTTGTATATCTGTTGAGTTATGTTATATTAGCAAAATGTTAATGAATTCAACACTACAAGAAACTTGGAAAACACTAGGGCAAACTTGTTTACATGTGTGTTTTTCCTTTGGAAAGGAGGACTGCAGTCTGGTAAGATGTGGGTGTGTTAATAAAGTAAATAAGACATTACCATGGTCTTCTTAAGAGACCAATAGTCCTTTTCTCTATCATTTTGCTGTGTCTTCAATCTGCTATATTTTTAAATTGTTGAGTTCTAAGAATTGTATTCTTTTCAAACAATGAAAGTAGCACACAAACTCTCAAAATATAACCTGGAATAATATATATGTTTTATAGAATGAAAACATGTTTAAGTACAAGTTAAGCCTCTCATCTGTATTTACCATTATGTTACTTAGGCAACATGAATTCGATTGAGATTGTAGTGTGAGCTCGGCACACTTTGTATCCTTAATATAATCAATTAAAAAAAGAATTAAAGATTTTTTTTTTTCTTGAGGGGCAGGGACTTATCACTGTGCACATGTGGTGGTCAAAAGACAACTTTTTGCAGTCAGTTCTCTGTTCCTACCTTTACATAGGTTTTAGGGGTAGAACTTGTATGATAAGCACCTTTATTTACTGAACCATCTCTCCAGCCTCAATATAGTCAGTTCTTACCAGACTCAGTAACAGTCACTGGTAGTATTCTTTTATAGGCATAAATATGATAGACATTAAACAAGCAACTCTAGAAAGAAGACTTAGGGAAGTGTGTCTGGTTAACTTTTATTGGTATGCTTCTATTATAGGCTTTATTTTTTGTCTTTCTCTTGATGAACTGAATCAGGAGACACTGCCACCCCCACTGGTTTCCCAGAAGTTCCTGCCCATCACTTTTAAGAGCTGTCTTTCAAGGAGACACAACTTGTGAATAAGTATATTCTGAGCATTCTTTGTGTGTGGCATTAAACCTCAGAATGTAGTTAACTAAAAATAGTTTGGATTTCAGAGCTCATACTGAAAGCAGATGTACCCTACTAACTGACAATTTCACATGAACCTTCTTAATATAGTCTGGAATTATGTGCATATTTTACAGAATAAAAACACATTAGCTATAGTCTGAAAGATATAGATGTTCATTTGTTGAGCCTGTCTGATACCAAGTAATGCAAAACAAAGACCGGGTGACATTCTCTACGGCACTTCCTCAGGGTTTTAACATCCTATGATACTAACTTTCTTCAGTTTTTATATACACTGCTAATGAATTTTTAAGAAACAGAACTATTTACTTCTATTCTGTCATTGTCTTCAACTAGAAGCAATAGATAGGCTGGAGTAATCTGAAGACATTATTCCCAAGATCAACTTAATGAACCAGAAATACCAACAAAATGAGGAATTAATGCCATATGTTTGTAATTTGGCTGTGTGTTGTTCCTACCTCATATAGAGCACTGATGCCATAAAAGATCCACTAGCAAATGTGAACAAAACACTAAGACAGCATTATGGTAAATTCCATTGTTAGCACTGAAGCAGAGCTACATACAGGGCAAAGAGTTTTATTGTTCTCACATATAAATATCGTGTCCACAGAACCTTAAAATAAGATTAAATTCTGTCTGATGAGAACAGTATGTTCCAGTCCCACAGTCACTCTGGTTTCTTCTTTTACCATGTGTGCTGACACCACACCTCAGAGGCAACATCACACAAGAGTTGCTTCCCAGTTTTAGCCCACAAAATTTGGCAAACCTTACAATAACTATTATTCCTCTACTTACAAGGAGATTTATCATGAATATTTACTTTCGCTAAAGGTGATAAAAAAAGCTCTCCACCAGTTAGCAAATACTTACTCTGCACTCTTGATGGAAGACAAAGGAATGAAGCACACACCAGCCTTGCTCTGGGCAACTTATCTTTGTAGGATGTAGCAACCAGTTCCTTGTGAAATCTTAAAAACAATTAAGTCCCTAGATTTATATAACGCTGCAGTTCCCACTGTTTTTCCATCAGTGAAATCTCAAATACTTCTACTGGTAAAAAGATGTAAACTATACCTAGTTTCCAGGTTAAAAAAAAAAGAGCAAGCCAGAATGGTTCTGTGGTTTGCTTATGGTCAGAGAGGAAGTGGGAAAACAGAGACATGAGTGAATGTGTCTGGACTGCAAATTTAGGGTTCTCTACTCCCACAATGCCTCAGCCCAAAAGATTCTAAATCTGGCTCTGTTGAAAACACACCTTTCAATGCAGGGGCTTGTGATGTAGCAGTTTTTCAGCATGAAACAGGGCCTCCTTAGAAAAGGTACTGCCACAAATGTTAACAACCAAGCTTAGAATAACTGAGACTAAAGGAATTAGGTTGGAGCTGCTGATAGACTGGTTCTCTGGGATTCAGCATTCTTACAGATTTTCTTTTTCTTTTCTTTTCTTTCTTTTCTTTTCTTTTTTGAGTAGGGTCTTCCTGTAGTACCAGCTGGCCCTGGAACTTCTACGTAGACCAGACTGGCCTCGATCTCACCAATATCTGCCTGCCTCTGACTTCTGGGTGCTGGGATGAAAGATGTATGCCACTATTCCTGGCTCTGCTTTTAAATGTTTTTGATTCTTGGAGCATTTCCTATGATGTATTTTGGTCATAGTCAGGCCCCTCCTGCATTTCCACCCTCACCTTACTGCTGCCCCCAACTTCATGCCCTTTATTTATTTTTAAAGACTATCCAGCCTAATTGGTGTGCCCCAAATATTCTTGAGCATTGGTCTATCCTCTGGAGTCTAGTCAACCTATCTAACATCACACCCTTAAAGAAAATGACTCTCTATCTTCCAGGTAGCTCTCCATTGCCAATAGATCCTCAGCTAGGACTGGGACTTCCTACCCACTTCCCTCACCCATGGCTGGGATTTTGTCTGGCTTGAGTCTGAGCAGGTCCTGTGCATGCTATCACAAGTGCTGTTGGTTTATGCATGCAACTCTGCTGCTCTTTCTGGAAAACATGGTTTCCTTGTATTCATCTGCCACTCCGCCCTCTCTTCCACAGTGCTTTCTTTTCAGTCTTCCCTGGGACTTGGACTTCCATAGTTACAGTATACAGCCTGTCCCTGGTTATCTTTCGGATGAGGCAGGCAGGAGAATAATCAGCAGGTTTATTATACAGACTAAGAGGAAATATACCTGATACCATGTTAATGGTAAGTAATGAGATTATACAGATGTTTTATATGTTTACTCTGATTTAAAGAGAAAAATATTATACTTATTGTGTGTGTGTGTGTGTGTACGTGTGTGCGTGTGTGCATGCACGTATGTATATGCCACAGCATGGGTGTGGAGGCCAGAGGACAACTCAGGTCCTAAGACTTGGTGGCAAGTGCCTTTACCTGCTAAGCTACTTTGCTAGTCCTAAGAGAAAAATATTTTAAATGAAACATTAAATTAAAAAAATCATTATATGTCATTCCAAGCATTCTACACAATCACAACTGTATAAAAACAAATCACATTTGCATAGTATTAACAATAGTGAATGTTGAGTAGCTCTCTGCATTCCAGGATCCATTCAGGATCAGGACCGGATTCCACCCAACCCCCTTGTCATTTTCTATTATTTTTTAAGTTATATGGAAGGGTGATTTCGTGTTAAATGTAGCAATAAAACTAAGCTATGTCCTTTTCTCATTTTCTTTACTGCTCTAGATTCATTTGAGAATGTCCTCACTCTACTCCTTAGCACTGTGGAAGGAAGGAAGGAAGGAAGAAAGGGAGGGAGGGAGGGAGGTAGAACTGATATCTCAGACATTTCTTCTCCGGGGGACAGAAGGTACAGCGTTCAGAAGAGAGCTGACCCTATATACAGACAGGTACCCTACATAGTGACCCCACCCCTGTACAGATGCTGGAGGTTTCTTTCAGGTTTTCAGGAGCGGCTCTGGCCCATCATTTCCCTAGTAAAGGCAACAACCCTGCATTCTTCTTGGACAACCTGTGGGGAAGTCTCAATATCCTGATAATTTCTAGTTGGTGAAGATTCAAAATGTCAGTTATAGGCTTAGAGATGGTAGGTTGCCAGATAACAGCTTTTATTATAGCTTGAAAAGAACAATTTGAATTTGAAAACAAACAAAAGGCTAATGTTTAGAGTACTATAAGGAGTGAAACTACTCTTTGTATATAACTATTTTCTGAGAATTTTAGTTGACCTGTCAGTACGGAACTTGGACAGGGTAAAACTAAGAACCACTAACAAACTCTTTGAAGAAAAGTTCTTAGGAAAATTACCCACTTCCTGACTTTTTGTTGTTTTAGCTTATGTGTATGTATATGCGTATATTTTGTTTTTAAGATATGGTCTCACTATGTAGGCCAGGTTGGCCCAGAACTTGTGACCCTCTTGTGTTTGCCTCTACAGTGCTGGGATTACCAGCCCGTGCTACCACACCCTGCATACTTCCTGATTTACTGACCAGACTCCTGTAACATCAAAGAACTGTGAGGACGCAGAGACCAAGACAGATACCGTTCCCAGAGCTGATTCTGCTGGGCCCCAGGAAGCATTGTCTGAAAGGGGGAGCATGACAAATGTCAGGGAAATCTTTCACTTGCTGTTGTCTTCTTCTGTTCTTCTTAGAGCTAATCAGGCATAGGTACAAAAACATTTCACACATTCTATCATCAAGAAATCTGTGCAACTCTGCTTAAGTCCGTTCACCCCAAATGTCAAAGGACATTAGCTATACCTGAAACTGACACAGAATGTGTTAAGACTGTCCTTTATTTATTCCAATCTAAAACTGAACCTCAGTTTTCTTTGCTGATTCTGCCTCATCTCCCCAACCACTAAGTGTCAGAGCATCTCAGGACTCAGTAAGCTGTATTTTTCTTCCATTCATTTTGTAGAAAACACCGATGAAATATTTGCTTATGACATGAAGTACGTGGGTGGGTGGAAACGCAGGTAAGAATAATAATTCTCTATATTTTCCCCTCCCTCACTTGCTACTGCTTCTATACATCCACTTAGAGAAAAGGTCTTTGTAAAAGTTGCCTGTATCTGTTACCTCAAAATTGTTCTTTCCTGTCTCTCTTTAAACCTCTCTAATGAAATTTTTATATTGCATATTCCATTAAAACTACCCTTATCAAGATGAGCAAAGTCCTACTTGGATGTCTTTGCATTTGTTATTCCCTATAACTGAAAAGTTCTCACTTTACTTCCATGAGTCTTCCAAAACTTTTTGAGTGAGATTTCTCTGTGAGACCTCATAACATTGTCTAAATCCTCCCCAGCCTCACATTCCTTTGTACTATGTGCCTTACTATTTTTGTTTATTGTGCAGTCTACTACCAGGCAGGTCTAGAAGTAGATGGATTTTTGTCTGCATTGCTATCATGTTCCTAGAAAAGCACCTGAATACAGAAGGTATTCGATAGTATTTATTTCACAAATAATTCTTTAAAAGATACATATTTTTATGGTTTTTTTTTTGGGGGGGGGTCTTTTTCTGTAGCCCTAGCTGGCCTTGAACTCACAGAGATCCACCTGCCTCTGCCTTCCAAGTGCTGGGATTAAAGGCATGTTCCACCACGCCTGGAGTAAACTGGTATTTTTAAAAGCAAAAATCTCAAAGGTTCTTCCCAGTCAAATCACTGCTAGCTACTACAACAAATCCTTGATATTCTAGACTGGGTAACTGGGGTTAAAAAGAAATGTGTTTTTGTCATCTTTGATAGTAAAAATCATATTTTCCCCAAATATGGGCTTCCTTAGCTAATATAGGAATTGTTACAAGTAGGGACTTGTTATGCTTCAGAAGCCATCATCTAGGAGTAGACCTACTAAGCCTTTGGAAATATGTAGGAATTTGAGATATTTTATTCAGGGTCTACTAGGTTTATTTCTATTAAAAACAGTCTTGCCAACGACTTTTATTTTTGTCCTTAAAATACGTATCATAAACATTTTTAATAGAACAATGTAGTTAGTAAGTTCCAACTGTTCAAAACTTAATATCCAAAAGAGTCAATCAATTATTTAAAGTATCACTTTTCTATTTCAAGTTAAGAAAAAGCTGTTTCCAAGTTCTTTGATCATCTCATAAATTACAAAGTGTTAATGTAGTTCTCATAAATTTAGTTTCTTTTCTTAAAAAATCTTTTATTTATTATTTTTATTTTATGTGTATGAGTGCATTGCCTGCATGTAGGTAGATGCACCCATGTCAGGCAATGTCTGCAGAGGTCAGAAGAGGTCATCAGATTCCCTTGGAACTGCAGTTACAGACAGTTGTTAGCTGCCATGTGGGTCCTGGGAATAGAACTTAGGTCCCTCTGCAAGAGTAGCCAGTGCTCTTAGCTGCTGAGCCATCTCTCCAGCCCCAAATTTAGTTTCATTTTACTGCTTCAACACTGCAGCAGACAGAATAGTCCAAACATGTACACTACCACAGTGATGACAGCTCAAGAGCATAAAGTAAATTGTCATCACCTACCACTTACTGCATCCAGCAATATTTGAAAGGAATGTAAATAGAGAGAAGAGCTCAATCATAGCCAATATGAAAACGTTAAGTATTCACCAATTTATAATACCCTTTACAAGTGGGACATAAAAAGTCATGTATTTAGCTAACATTAACAAATTTTAACCCTTAAACTAAACAGAATGGATACCCCAGGTTGAAGATTTCTAAAACAGAAACTTTTTTTTCCCAGCTCCATTGTAATTTCAGGGAGTTACCATCCTTTGTGGTCTTATCACTGATCCAAAATGCTGTTAATATGAATGGCTATGTACTCAGGACACAAATACACCTTTCCTTCCCAGAATGACTCTACTTCATGATATTAGTTGTTTCCTTAAAAAAAAAAAAAAAAAAAAATGCAATTTTTTTTTTTTTTTAAAGCCAGGAGTGGTGGTACATCCCTTTCATGCCAGCACTCAGGGGGGAGAAGCAGGCAGATCTCTGCGAGATCAAAGCCAGCCTGGTCTACATTGAGAGGTTCAGACCAACTGGGGCTATAGGATGAACTTATCTCAAACAAACAAAACCAATCTCATTTTTATTGGAATATATTCAGTGTATACATGTCTGGTTTCTTAAAGACAATTTCTTTCAAATTTGCCCTGTGCTCCGACCATACTCCACTCCCATTCCCTGCCCTTGCTCCACCTTCCTGTCTCCTTCCTTTGCTCAGTCACAAACTAGTCTTGTGAAGAAGAATGCTGAAATTAAAATATATTCTAGTAGACACTCTTGAATTAGGGCTCAAAATCTACAACTGGAGTCACTGTTAAATGTTTGTAAAATAGACCAAGTATAAGACTGTCAAAGATGCCCAGGTCTCACCAAACAAACTGGCTATTAATTATGTGGCTCCAATCAATTGCTGTCACATATAAAGTTAGTATCAATATCATCAAATCTTCTGTTCTTACAAATCGGGAGAAAAAAATGTGTATTTTATATTAAATTTGAAATATATAAATTTTTATGTAAATTTGGTGCTTTGAGTATTGTTTAAGGAACTAAAAGGCTACTTTGGTTAACTGAGCTTTCAAACTCAAATTTAGATGCTACTAGGAAAAAAGGACAGTAAAGACCAAAATCTTGTGTCCGAATAGCCACCCTGACTTAAAGCCCTACCTTAAGTATCAATACAGGGTCACTTATAATGAGGTCTATGCCTTATGTGTGTGTGGCCCTGTGGCCCCTGGAACTTCCAGAGAGCACCATATGAAGTGTTCATTCTTGTCACTTACCTATTTAACAAAATAATAAAATGAAAGTTGTTACAATGCAAAGTCAATAGAGTATCCTAGATATTTGCAATTACAGAAGCCAATACCTTATTTCAAATTAGAAAGTTAACACAAAGTCTTCTCTCCCTAGGCACTGCTTACTGTTTTCACAAGCTTGGAGAGGAGTCTTGGGAATCTTAGTTTCAGGAGCTTCCTGTGTCTTAAGCTTCAGTTTCTTTTACTTCCTCAGCCTTGTATACTCTGGTTTCTTTTACTTTCGGAATCTTATGAGTTTCCCTCCTCCCTCTGGAAAGGAAATTTTCATTTGAGAGGAACTTATGTTTTCAGTTGTGAACGGTAAGCATGTTAGGATATAAAAGAAGAAAAATTAAAGTTTTCATACTGTTATAACCAAAACATTTATTTACTGGGGTTGAGAGTTGGCTCAGCAGTCAGTTAAGAACACTTACTGATCCTCTAGAGGATCTGATTCGATTCCCGGCACCCACGTGGCAGCCAACAATTGTCTGAAACTCCAGTTCCAGGGGATCCTACCCTCCTCTGTCCTCCACAGGCACCGTACAGCACGGGTGCACTTACATACATGCACGCTTAACACTCATACACATAAAATTAAAATAGTTAAAAAATACCGAAAAATTTATTTACTTCAATGAGCATGGAAAATCTGTAAGTTCATGTACTAGTTCAGAGAGCTTTCACAAATCTAACTATAGACTGAGATTTACTTGAATAAATGTTTAATTTCCTAATACTTCTAAGATTTATGCTCTTGCCAACATAGTGAATTCCATCTTTGTGGTTATTCTATTTATTGCTTTGGAGAAATGTCAGATGAATCATTTGGAAGAAACTGATGGCATAAGACTATGCAAGAATAAAATGACGAACTACACTTAGAAATTAACTTGAAATTGAGGAAAGTTCTGTCTCAATTTTGAATTTTGTAATCTTCTGTTTGTCTAATGACTTTCTAAACAGACCCAGTGGGATCCTATTGGCAGCCCTGGGAGAACTGGAAAAGAAACAGTTTTCTGTATTTGAAATTCTGGATCAATTTAAAAGGTATAAGAAAAATCAGTGATTAGCCACTTTCCCTGGCACATCTACCAAACTTAGTTACCTGGGGATGTTTTTTTAGTACACAGCTTCTTTGTTGCATCTAACCTACCATCTTGAGGCAGTTGGCTAGTTGGCAGGAAACAGATGCCTTCCACTGTTGGGTAATATCAGCACTACATAATCAAGTACTCCTAAATTTGGTTTAGGTTAAGTCCAACTTGTAACTAGGTAGCTCTTCATAATCCTAAATCTAAAACATGGCACAGTAAACATAATAAACATTAATAGACTCATATGGTCCAGAAATTTCATTCACTGACTAAATGTCACCAGCCACTCTCGTGGAACTTGCCTCTTAAGAAACGCATGTTCATATAATGACAAAAACAGCTGACATACCATGGTGGATGGGGAAATTTCAAGGGCTCACACCTCAAGATGAAGTATCACAGGCAATCACTAGATACTGAGGGAGAGAGAATCAATTTTCTTCAGGGACTAGCTTCCTGAAAGGCTATTAATTCTGGGTGGGCAGCCCTAAACACAGGTATATATAGCTGATAATATACATTATAATATATATTTATATATATAAACAATAATAATCAAAGAAGATGACAAGAAATTGAGAGGGGTGGGGGCATGGGAGGAGTTAAAGGAAGATGGAGAAGAATGGAAGCAACAGAGACTATATTCATGTATCTCTCTCTCTCTCTCTCTCTCTCTCTCTCTCTCACACACACACGTAAATTCAGGCTCAGAATACCCCATAGGTTCTCCTCTATTCAATGTTAGGTAGAAACCAAGAAAGGCTGCCTGTCTGTTGTAGATTCACCAAGATTATTCAATGAGGTAAGCTTAAAAGAAACACCAACTGTGAATCATTTTTATTATTTATTTATTTGTCTGTAAGGGGGGGGTACATGTGCCACAGCATGCATATGGAGGTCAAATGACAACTTGGAGAAGTTGCTTTTTTCCATCCAGCTTGAGGGTTCTAGGAATTGAACTATGGTTGTCAGCCTTGGCAGCAAGTGCCTTTCCTAGTTGATCTATCTCACTGCCCCCAGAATCTTATATCTCATTATAAAAAACAACTATAACACTGTCCAGCTGGTCTTACTTCCTTCTAGTCAGATAGCTGTTGAAAGGATGCCATCACTACTGCACTAGTCTGAGCTGCAGGTTTGGTGTGAGTGTTATCCTTGTTGATTCTAATACTTCTTTCCCTTATTCTGAAATCTCTGAATTTACTTGTAAATTCACTGAAAATTAGTTACATTTTCAAAGCCTGTCTACCATCTCTACCAGGGGAACAGGGTGAAAATTGAAGAGGTCTAACTAATAAAAGTCAATGTAAACGGCACTCATAGGAACACAATTACAGTGTGGATGGGATCTGAGAGCTGTGACATGTGATAGTCCTAAGTGATTCTCCACAGCCTCCACCTCCTTTACACTATTACCATTACAATTCATTATAATTAATTTCACAACTATTACATACACTTACATTTTTCAAGTAATATTCAGAATGCTATCAAAGCATCAGTTGTATGCCCTCTTTAAAATAATCTGTGAAGCATGGCATTGTAGCTGTAATGTACATTATATTGTTAAACTGTCCTGTGCTGTTTAAACTCATTGAGAAGCCAACTCTAAAAGTAAGGTTTGGCTTCCCACTTCAGACCTAAACATGTTTATGTCAAGTGTCTGCCAAAGCCACTGTCCTGAGTCAGGCTGGTCCTATTTCTATAAGATAGAGAGAGAAAAACAACAAAAAGCTATGAGTATTAAAAACATTGTCTCTGGTCGGGCATGGTGGCACACATCTTTAATCCCAGGCAGAGGCAGGCAGATCTCTGAGTTTGAGGCCAGCCTGGTCTACACAGAATTCTAAGCCAGCCAGGGCTATAGGAAGACCCTGTCTCAAAAAGATCCACCCCCCAAGAAAACCCCAATACCCCCCAAAAAACACTGTCTCCTTGAGAACATCTAGAAAGTAAACTATTTCCAATAGAAGTTACTGTTGTTTATTCCCTGATATAAAAATGCCTGCAATGGGAAAGAAAAGGTAGAAACTCACCCATGGAGACTGCTCTGCCCTGCCTGGGACTCTCAGTTGAAAACTCTAGCATGACTGTTTCTGGACTTTCCCAGCTGATTTCTCATGTTATCGATATACCGTATTTATTCTTCTACTTAGAAGCCTCACCTGAGGGAATGTTCTGCTCTACCTCGTCAGGAACTCCAAATGACTGTCTCAACAGGGCTTCCCCAATCCACTTGAAGATGTTACCTTTTGACCTGCTGTCTGCACACCTACAGAAAAGAATTTACTTAGCTCTCTGAGGCTTTACCCTCGACTCAAGAAAGACGTTATTGAAGTTTTATAAAATACTCTGTTCAAGATGATTTTTATGAGGCTAGAGAAAATTAATGGCATTCAAGATTTAGGGGGCTGATGGCAGAGCTCAGTGGTAAAGTGCTTGCCTACCATGCCTCTGCATTCCCACCTCTATAACACAGGAAAAAAAATATTTACATTGAAATCATTTTCAAAATGTCAAAATAATAAAAGACAGTGTATATTAAAAACCCAATAAACTATGATTTCTACTGAATTTCCTATTCTACATTCATTCTGATCTTATTTTTGTGAGTGAAAGTTATCTCCTGTGAGACACACAACCAACAAAAGAAATCCATATTCCCAATTTACAACACAAAAACACAAATAACATGAAAAACCAAGAGAATATGTCCCCACCAAAACCCACCAGTCCTACAGAAGAATACTACAATGAGAACTACCCAGAGGAAGCCTAGGACACAGAAGTTAAGAACAATCATAAACATGTTCAAAAGATTCAACAACTTGAAAGAACAGCAAGCAACTCAACCCCAAGATGATATGAATAAACTACTGACTAAAGCTGAAGCAATACAAATATATGGCTAAATGAAAGAACAAAGACAATTCTGGAAAATGAATTCAAGAAATATAAAAATATTGAAGAAAACTCAAGTCAAAATGAAGATGGAATTGAAAGAAAATTCAAAAAGCCCATTTGAAATGACAGGAGAAAGCCTTACAAGCAGAATGAAATGGAAAACAGAATATAATATCAAGACTGGACAGTTGAAGAACTGGACCATGCAAGCAAAGGATATTAAAAAAAATAAAAAATACAGGAATGGAATATGTGGGATACCATGGAAAGGCAAAAATCTATGTATCATAGGCACAAAGGACAGAGAAGAATCTCAGTTCAATGGCACTGACCACATCTTGAGCAGGGTTATAGAGAAAAACAAAAGGTTACATATAACAGAAAACCCATGAGAATTATAGTTGACTTTTCAAAGCAAACTGTGAAAACCAGAAGAGCCTGGACCAAGGTATCCCCAGTTCTAAATGACCATGGATGCCAACCAAGAATACTCTACTCAGCAAAACTATCATAGTGAACGGGGGAAGAAAAATCTGTGACACAAATAGGCCAAAAGAATTCATGTCCACCAAACCATCCCCACAGAGAATACTCAAAGCAATACAAAGGACCAGAGAAAGAAATGACTATACTCAAGGTTATGGAAAGAAAACAAATGAAGGTATAGATACAGAAAAACAAAAATAAGACTAAGAACACAAACAGAAAATAAAATGACAGTAATCAATCCATACTTTCCAATAATAATGGCCTCAACTCCACAGGCAAAAGATACAGAGTAGTTGAAAGGATTAAGAAACAAAACCCATCTATCTGTTGTTTGCAAGAAACTCATCTAACCTCCAAGGACAGGCAACAGTGTTAGGGTGAAAGGATGGAATAAAATATTCCAAGTAAATGGAATTAAGAAACAAGCAGAAGTTGCTATTCTAAGTATCTGCCAAGGTTCTTCTGATTAATTATAACTTTAAGTATAAAACAGACACTATACGGAGGCAAAAAACAAACCAAAAAATACCAAAACAACCTGAAATAGTTCCATGTATTCTATCCAACCACAATGCAATAAAACTTAAAAATCAACAGCAAAAGAGGCTCTGGTTACTACACAAACCCACAGACATTAAATAACACATTACTGAATGATGAATGGGTCAAAAAGGAAATCAAGAAAGAAATAAAAGTATTCCTGGAACTAAAGGAAAATGATAATACAACAAAATCTCTGGGACACACTAAAAGCAGTCCAAAGAAGGAAATTCATATCTCTAAGCACCTACATTTACAGAAAGTATACACATAAATAACTTAATGGTATAACTCAAGAATTTGGAAAAGCAAGAACAAACCAAACCCAAACTCAAAGAATGAGAAGAAATAATAAAAATCAGAGCAGAAATCAATGAAATAAAAATGAATAAAACAACACAAAGAATCAATGAATCTTTGACTTGTTCTTCAAAAAGATAAATAAAATAGACCCTTAGCCTAGCTAACCAAAAGAAAAAAAAGGGGAAATCTTAATCAACAAAATCAGAAATGAAAGGAGAAACATTATGATAAGACACTAAAAGATTCAGAACATTGTAAGAGAATACTTTGAAAATCTCTACTCTGTTAAATTTGAGAAATCTACAAGAAATGGATGAATTTCCAAATTTCATGGATCCACCAAAGTTACATGAGGATGAGATCAACAACTTAAAACATATTCATAGCAAGTAAGGACATCAAAACAGTAATACAAAACCTCCAAATTTAAAAGCTCCAGTACCAGATGGATTCACGGCAGAATTTTACCAGACCTTTCTATAAGACAAAAATCACACAATGATCTCAATAGATGCAGAAAAGGCCTTTAACAGAATCCAGTACACATTTACATTAAAAGTCCTAGAGGGAATTGGACGAGAGGGAACACACTTCAACATAATTAGAGCTATTTACAATAAATCTACAGCCAACATTCATTCTAAATAGAGAAAAATTAGAAGTATTCCCATTAAATTCAGGAACCAGACAAGGCTGTCCACTATTTCTACTCCGCTTCAATATTGTGCCTGAAACTCTTGTTAGAGCAATAATATAAAAGAAGGAAATGAAAAGAATACTAATTGGAAAAGGAGAGGTCAAATTACACCTATTTGCCAATGATGGGGTATCATACATGAGATTCCCAAAATTCCACCAGAAACCTTCTAGAAATGATCAACTTCCAGCAAAGTGGCAGGTTACAAAATCCATTCACAAAAAAATCAGTAACCTTTGTATATACCAATAAAAAACAATTGGAGAAAGAGTATATGAAAACTCTCCCATTCATAATAGTCAAAAAACAAAGTATCTAGGAACAAACCTAACAAGACATAAAAGATCTCTACAATGAAAATTTTAAATCTTTCATTTAAGTCTTCTGAGGAAGACTTCTTGTGCTCATGGATTGACAGAATTAATATTGTGAAAATGACCATTCTATCAAGAGCAATTTACAGATTCAATGCAATGCAAATAGAAACCTCCTTGACATTCTTCAAAAAATTAGAAAACAAAATCTTAAAATTCATACAGAAGCACAAAAGACCCAAGATAGGCAAAGGAATCCTGAGCACAAACAGCAATGCTGGGGGGATTACTATAGCAGATTGCTCAAACTATAGTCAGAAATATAGCTAGCACTATAATCATAAAACAGTATGGTACTGGCACAAACTGACACACAGATCAATGGAACAAAATAAAATATCCAAACATGAGTGCATGCAGTTTCGGCCACCTGTTATTTGACAAAGGTGTCAAGAACATACACTAGAGGAAGACAGAATCCTGTTGTGCAACAGGAGAATACCACTTTGCCACAGTTCTCTACTAACTGGTTCTTGAAGACTTTCTACCTGCTATTCCAAAGTGATCCACAAATCCTGGAAGGAGGAGGCTGAGTTATGCATTCTCCTATTCTCTGGAAATAAACCAGTTGTGAATTTCGAGGTTAACTGCCATCTACTACAAAAAGAAGCTTCTCTGATAAGGGTTCAGAGATGTGCTCATCTGTGAGTATAAAATATAAGTACATAGGAGGCAGTTTAATATTATGTCAATATAGCAGAACACTAAGGTTCTTCTTAATGGTTTATGTCCTATGAAATCACCAGTTCTTGGCTCCATTAACAGTGCTAGCCATGAATTTCATCTTATGGAGGGAGCACCTATAAGCCTTTTAATTTCATGAGGTCCCACTTGTCAACTGTTATAATGCCTATGCCACTGAAGTCCTGTTCAGAAAATTGTTTCTATATTTATAAATTCAGGCATATTTCCTATTTTCTCCTTTAATAGATTCTGGGTTATCAGGTCATATATTGAGGTTCTTGATTCATTGCAGGGTGAGAGGTAAGGGTCTAGTTTCAATCATTTATTTACGTAGCTATCTAGTTTGTCCAGAACCATTTGTTGAAGATGCTGTTTTTTTCTTCAATGAGCATTTTGGGCTTCTTTGTCAAAATTCAGGTGGTTATTTGAGCACAGGCTTAGATCTGGGTCCATAGGTTTGTTTCTATGGGAGTAACATTACCTTTTGATTACTATGACTCTGTAATGTAACTTGAAATCAGCAGTGTGTCCATACTAATTTTAAGACAGTTTTTTCAACTTCTATGAATAATTGTGGGGGAATTTTTATGGGGATTGGGTTGAATCTGTAGATTTTTTTGTAGGATGGCCATCAGTCCTCCCAGTCTATGAACACTGGAAGTTGCTGTGTGTGGTGACGCACACTTTTAATTCCAGAATTTGGGAGGTAGAGGCATGTGGATCTCTGTTGAGTTCCAGGCCAGCTGGGGCTACAGGGAGATCATGTCTCAAAAAGCCAAAAACAAAACAAACAAAAACCAAATGAGCTTTGGAAGTCTTTCCAACTCCTAATGTTTTTCATTTTCATTGGAGTCTTAAAGTTTTCACTCTACAGGTCTTTCATTTCCTTGGTTAAATTCATTCCAGGATTTTTTTTTTTTTTTTTTTTTGAGACTATCACTATTGGGATTTTTTCCCCTGATTTCTTTCTTGGTACTTTTATCTTTAGTATATAGAAAGGTTATTTGTGTGTGTGTGTGTGTGTGTGTGTGTGTGTTAATCTGTATCTTACTACCTTGCTGAGCATGTTTATTGACTGTAAGATTTTTATGGTGGAGTCTCTATGGTCTTTTATGCATAGAAGGACATAATTTTTAAATAAGGATATTTGACTTCTTCCTTTCCTATCTCTATCCCTTTTATCTTCTTCATTTGTCTTATTGTTCTGACACTGAGCACTTGTTGAGCAGGAGTAAATAGACAGTCTTATTTCATTCTTGATTTTAGTGGAAATGCTATGAGTTTCCTGCCATTTGGTATGATGCTGGCTGTGGGCTTGCTGTACATTGTAGATATCTGTTAGGACCATCTGATCTATGATGCCATTTAGCTCTACTATTTCTGTTCATTTTTTTGTCTGTATGATCTATTGACTGATGAAAATGGGGTATTGAAGTCACCTACTGTCAGCATGTTGAGGTTAATCTGTTGCTTTACGGCTACAAGCACTAGCTTTATTAAGGTGGACATACAAGTTTGGAGCATGTATGTTTAAGACTGTAATGGGCTTTTGGTGGATTGCTTCTGTGACTGGTATGAGGTGATCTTTATGTCGTCTGAGCAGTTTTGATCTGAAGTCTGTTTAGTTGGATATTTGAGTAGCAACTCCTTGCTTGAAATATCTTTTCCTATCCTTTCACTCTAAAGTGGTTTCTTTATTTGGTGGAGAGGTGTGTTTCTTGGATGTAGCAAATAATGAATCTTGTTTTTTTATCCAGTCTTCTAATTTGTATCTTCTGATTTGGAATTGAGGTCATTGATATTCTATCATTTTGTTAATTTTTGTGTTTGTTTTCTTTATTTAATCACTGAGCTAACTGCTATTTTTTTCACTGTCAGTTCTTAAATATGATTATCCTTCTTCAGTCTGAAGTATTCCAGTTTCCTCTGTAGAAATGGCTTGGTGGTCATGAATTCCTTATACTTGCCTTTATCATGGAAAGTTTTTCCTTTCTCATTCAATTACGACTGACAGTTTTAATAGGTATAATACTGAGTGGACATTTGTAGTCTTTCAGTGGTGTTTTAAAGTCACCACTGAAAATTTGCTGTTATTCTGATGGGTCTATCTTTGCATTTGACTTGGTCTTTCCCTCTTGGAGCTTTCAAAATAATTTCTTTGTTTTGTACATTTAGTATTTTTACTATTATATGATGTGAGGAGTTTCTTTTATGGTCTTGTATATTTGGTGTTCTGTATGCCTATATTTGGGAAGTTCTCTTCCATGATTTTTTTAAAAGTATTTTCTGTGCTTCTGATTTGCATTTCTTCTTCAATGCCTACAATTTGTGGGTTGGTCTTTTAATATAAATGTTCCTACATGCTCCATTCATGGGTTGCTATTTTTTTTAAACATTTTCTTTGGACTGAGTAATCTCTAATTCCTCTACCTAACAGTCTCTCTTCTACTCAATGCATTCTACTGATGAAGCTTTATACTGAACTTTTTGACTTACTGAAATTTTCAAGTTTTTATTTTGCTTTGGGTTTTCTAAAGAAATTCTATCTCTGTATTAGATTTTATTTTCATATCTTAAATTGTTTCCTTGTTTCACTCAATTGTGTTTTTTCAGGGTTTTCAATCCAGCATTTATTCATATCCTCTTTGAAGTCCTTTAACATATTTATAATTGCTATTTTGAAAGCACTGTCTTGTGTGTCATCTATGTTGATTTTCTCAGGAAACATTAAGATGGAGGTCCCAATTTTTGGAGGTGACAGATTGTGTTCATTTTTCATACTGCTTGTGTTTTTGCAGGGGGACCTAGACATCTGGCATTAGGTCATTGGTAGTATTTTTTGTTCTGGATATCTGCCTATCTTTTTTGAGTAGGCATTTGCTGGTATCCCAACTAATGAGGTTTTGGACCAGCTAATAGGTGCTTAAGGTTCACCCTTGGGGAGGGGGCCATTCAGTGTTGGTATACAAATAGGTAAAAGAATGGCCCAAGTTCTGTCAGGGCTAGGTACAGCTTCTGAGGACAGAAACAAATCTATGTACTTAGCCTGGCTCCTGCAGTCCTGAAGGTGGTCTTGGGTGGCAGGGGCACCTTTGGGAGGTGTACACTTCTCAGGGTCTTTAGGCAATTGTGGTACAGTTGCAGTTGTGGCAGGGGTGGGCATTCCAGCAAGGGTGAATTTTCCTATCTGGAGAGATGTGCAGATTCCACGTGCAACTCACATGGTAGGGCTAGATCATGATGGAGGTGAGCACTGTTGCCTGGGAGGAAGCAGGAGGGCTCTAAGTGCTCCTCAGGCAGCAGGGGTAGGTATTCTTTTTGGAAGTATTTTAGAGGAAAATCTTTCCTTTGGTGACATACAGAATCCACATTATTATTATTCTGTAGCTTCACATTGGATAAACCATTTTTTTTCTTCAGATATAGGTTCCTATTTGTATTTTTGACATAATGTTTTAATAACTTTTGCCATACCTGGTCAACTTGCTGTATCAATAAATCTGGTAACCTCCTTCCCCAGAATGCTGTGAAACCTCAGGAGAGTATGGTAGTATTCCTGCTAATTTCAAAATTTTGATAGAATTCAGGATTGTATTTTCTGTTAACAACACTGACTACAGTAGTTTACGGTGAATCTTTTAAAGTCTGATAGGATAAATCTTCTAACTTTGACCTTTCTAAAATTGACTTTTTAGTTCTAGCCTCTTCGAGTTTCTTATTTTTTACAGAAATATTCATGCAAAAACAAATCAAAGCCCCAATAAATTTACATAAAATCAAATGGATAGATTTTTAAAGATTTTTATTGAGAATTTCATACATGCATACAATGTATTTTGATAATATTCATTCCTATTCTTCTCTTAAATCTTCCCAGATTTCATCCAAACCCATTCCCAACTTTATGCCCTTCCCCCCTTTTTTTTATAAAAAAGAACTTGCTGTGATCAGTCTGTGCACATTCCATGGGTGTGGGGGCTTCCAGATCAGAGCTTAAACTACCTTATCAATTCCTGACTTCAAACAAATAGACTGGAATTTTGCTTGGGGCTGCTTTAAATATATGGATACATTTGGAAAGAATGATTAGTTTAACATTATTCAATTTTCTTTCCAAGAATGAGATATTTCTCTATTTTGATTATCTGAAGACTTGGTGGTTTTAAGGGAATAGCCCTAGCTTATGTTGTTATATTCATTTCCTATCATGTGAAAATAACTATTTTAGGAAAATAGTGAACAGAAGTAAACAAAGTGACAAGAGTGGACATCCTCTTTGCCTGTTCTTGGCATTAGAAACTGTTCCATGCTTCACTGACGACTATGATTTTTAGCAGGTTGTATTTATCAATCTAAGGAAGTTCTAATATTTGGTATTTTAAGGTTTTATAATGAGTGGAAGCTGAAATAATCATATGTTATCAAGATGAACATATATTTCTTATTCTTTATTTTGGTAATACAGTACATTACACTGGTTGATATTTTTACAGCTTTATTGAGAAACTCCTATACCACTAAATTTGCCATTTTAAACAAGTGTCCAATCCAGTGGTGTGTAAGCTGTATAACCTTCTAATTCCAGAACATTTTCATCTCAAAAAGAAACCTCATATCCATCCATTTGAAATAACTCCCTATATTCCTTCCCTTAACCCCTTGCAATAATGAATCTATATTTGGTCTCTATGAGTTTTCAAATTCTAGACATTTGATACAAATGTATCATACAATGTTTAGCCTTTTGTGTCTGGTTTCTTTTAGTTAGCATAATGTTTTCAAGGGTCATCCAGGCTATACTATGTTTCAGAACTTCATTTTTTTTGTAGCTAAAAAATATTCCATCATATGAATACAATGCACTTTGTTCATCCTCCCATCAGCTGATGGGCACTGGGTTGTTCCTACTTTTTTAACTATTATGAATACTGCTGCTATAAACAACTATGAACAGGTTTTGTGAAAACACCTCTTTTTCATTTTCTTTAATATACACTTAAGAGAAATGCTGGATAATGTGGCAATACTATGTTTAACTTTTTGAGGAATTACCATGCTGTTTTCTAAAAGCAATACATCATGTGACCGCTAACCATGGTTGTCAACTTGACACACCTGGGAAGAGGGATGCTCAACTGAAGAACTGCCTCCATTAGACTGGCCTGTGGCTCAGTTGAAGAAGTGCCCCCATTAGACTGGCCTGTGGGGCATTTTCTTAACTGCTAATTTATGTAGGAGTGTCCAAGTCCACAATGAGCATACCATCCCTAGGTAGGTGGAGCAGGGCTTTTTAAGAAAGGTAACTGAATGCAATAAAGAGAGAGCACCCATCAACAACATTTCTCCTTGTTTCTGCTTAAGCTCCTGCTTTGCTGTCCTGCCTTCACTTTCCTGGATGGACAGCACCTGGAAGCTGAGATAAGCCCCTTCCTCCCCCAAGTTGCTTTTTTTAGTCAGTGTTTTACCACAGCAGAGAAGGCAAACTAGAACGCACCATTTTTATATTCTCACCAACAATATATGAAGGTTCTATTTTCTCCACATCTTAACACTTACTATTGTTTCTTTCCTTTTTTTCTATAGACATCAGAAGTGGAATGTAATTGTGGTTTTGATTTGGATTTTACTAACAAATAATAATGCTAAGCATTTTTCAAATAATTATTTACTACTTGTATATTTTCACTGGAGAAATATTTGTTTAAATCTGTTATCTATTACATCTTCTTCCTGAATTAATGAGAATTTTAAATATATTTGTAATATAAGTCCCTTACTGCTATATTATTTGCAAATATGTTTCCTTATTCTGTGGGTTAGATATCACTTCCTTGATGGCCTTTTTTGAAATATGAAGTTTGTAATGCTGATGATGATTTATTTTCTCCTTTGCTGCTTGTGTTTTGAGGGTCATATTCAAGAAACCATTGCCTAATCCAAGGGAAATAATGGCACAGGGAACATCTGTCCTGTTTCATTACCATGTGTCAAAGTAGGAACATGGTCTGACATATAAGGCAGAGGAATTACACATAAGTATTTGCTAAGAAAATAAAACCTTAAAACTAAAAGCTGGACAATGTTCCAGGAAAATGTGAGGCACTTTGATAGTGAGGATATTACAGAGGACGTTACACTGAGAAGATTACAGAGGATATTACAAACAAGTATTTGCTATGTAACTAAAACTTTAAAAGTTGGAAAATGTGAGGCAACTCTGGTAGTGAAAAAGGTTCACCTCTCAGAGGTTCATCCAAAAACACAAGATTATAGAAAGAGCTCACAAATTATCTTTAAGAGATGTGTTATTATTTGAATATTTTTGGTCAGTGAAGAACTCAAAATGGAGAGAAAGGCAGTATTTGGAAGAATGTAACCATTCATCCAGTGCCGAATTGGTTATAAACCAAGGGTGATTATTTTTGAACTATATCATTTCAGTGAAAGACCCACAAATAAAATCTGTCATACGATGCAAGTGAGTTATTTTGAAACCTGTTACTTTAAAATCATTTAAAAAATGGCAGAATAGTTTAAGGAACATCCACACATCATTTACCAAGTCTTATCTGTTGTTAACATTTTGTTCACTCACTTTCTAATTTAGTATCCACATATTAAGTCACGTGATATTTTTTCTGAACCATTAAGATTATGTAGATATATATCCACATTTATACGCCTGTTTACCTTGATGCTTTAGTCTGTGATTCCTAAAACTAAGGATATTTCCCTAGAAGCCATTCTGTAGTTCTCAGTGTCAGTGAATGTAATAACAAGGCAACTTTTACTATCCATACTCTCATCTTTCAAATCGACATAATGTGCATATGGCACTTTGGCCTTCCATACAGACTCTACACTAAAGTCCACTAAAACATTTAGCAGTATTTAGTATTGTTCAAGTTGGAGTTTCCACAGCCTTGTCTTTAAAGGCATTAGCATTTTTGCTTCTTCCCAAATATTCCTTTTTGACTTATCTGATTTGTTTTGTTTCCTTGTAATCAGGCTCATGTTATGCACTTCCAGATGAAATACTACACACGTTCTATATAGGTTATCGCATCCAAAGGCATATACACTGTCCATTTGCTCCTTGCTGATGGCATTAATTCTGATTGTACAGTTGAGGTGTTGCCTGGTTTCTCCATTATGCAGTTATTATTTTTTCCACAACTAATAATACATCTATTTACATTATATTACAAAAGGAGGGTAGAAATTAATTGGTACAATGATTTAACTTAAAAAAAAAAAAACATTCTTTCACGCTGGGTATGATGGCACACACCTTTAATCCCGGCACTTGGAAGACAAAGGCAAGTAAATCTCTGTGTCATCAATGCCAGCCTGATCTACATACTGAGATCTAGGCAGACTGGGACTACAGAGAGACCCTGTACAAAAAAAGAAAAAATAAAAAAGAACCCCTCCCCCAAACCCATTCTTTCAATAAGGAAAAAGAAATTTGTAAAAGAGTCCAGTTCTAATCACAAGGATTAATTACTACTCATCCTTTTCTGGGCTTTAATTCAAGACTTTTAATTTAAATTAAGTATAGTTAGTATAAAGTGCTCAAATGACTTCAGTTTTCAAGTTTGGAAACAAGGAGAAAGAAGGCAATTTTTGGAAAATAGGAGTTTGTTTTCATTACAATTTTTTTTAAATCAAAAAAGTTATAAAAGCTGCTTTGTACTCATCTTCCTATGACGGAGAGAATATTTCACAAACCAGACATCATGGTGAACCGTGAATTTATTAAATAATAACTCTTCATGAAAGCCAGGAACCCCAGGTATGATCACCCAGGTAGGCCAAAGGTTTGTATTCTTAAAAGGAACATAACCACTGTTAGAGTCCCTTTTCTCTTAAGCCCAGGTTCTCATCTATAATTTTGCCTTACTTGCAAATAACAGAATTCCAGCAATTATGACAAAAGAGTTGTCTTGTTGTTGTTTTAATCACTGAATGCAGCAACCAAAGCCTTGGTGTTTTATTTTCTTTTTCTGGAAAGCATTTAGGGACATAGGTTCAAAGGAAAAAGAAAGGAAGAGGGATTAACTCTCTGCAAAAAGAAAAGGTCAAAAACGTACTTTATAAGTGGGCAAGAGGAACAGCTGTATGTGCTGGCCTAATCAAGACTACCAGCTGGAGAATTTACCCACAGCATGAAAACCACAATCACCACATGTCAAGCAGCACAAGCAGAGGCCAAACTGCTCTGTGTTCAATGCACGTTTCCCCACTTTCTCTTTTAAAAAATTTTATGTGTATGAGTGTTTTGCCTGCTTACATGTAAGCAAGCCTGAGTCATGCAATGCCCATGGAAGTCAAACGGGGGAGTCAGATGCCAGAGAACTAGAGTTAAGGACAGTTGTTAGCTGCCATGTGGGTGCTGGGAATTGGACCCTGGTCCTCTGCAAGAACAGCCAGTGCTCTTAACCTCTGAGCCATCTTTCTAGCTTCCTCTGCACTTTCTTTACTATCCCACACTAAATGCCAAATTTCAGTCTTCCACAGGCTACCAGCAGGGAAAACAGAAATATCTCCAACGAAGGGACTCTATATGTGACCCGGCCCCACCATGGGCCTGAGTGCTGAAGTCTACCTCATCATGCTCTTTCAGTAAAAATATGATCTTAGTTCAGTGTGAATATGCAAAGTGGAAGAGGAGTTTAAATAGCTATAAATGATTTTTATTTATGCAATGATTCTTGTGGCTTATCAGGCTTGCTTCATATTTAGAAACTGTTTTGTCATACTGAAAAAAAGAATGCTCTGAAATATTATTTAAGCAACCATTTTCCACTCATTCATAAACCTATGCTGCTCAATATAAGTAGCCACTAGGCACATTTGACTATTAAAATTAAGTAAAGTTTAAATTTTGGTTCTTTAGTCACAATAACCACATTTCAAATACTTAATAACTCAGTACCTTTACCATGCAGCAAATGGATGCCCTAGTAGACAACATATGAAGCAAATGTTTTACTTACCATGAAAAATTCTATTAGTGCTGGTCTAAACTTGTAAATCATCTTTACAATGTGCAATTATAATTCTCTTTTATACAGATTATGAAATAAAACAATCTATGAATTCTCTTATAAACAGGTCTACTGATGGGAAATAAAATTCTTATCAGGTAAAGGTAAGACAAAGGGGAGGAGAGTTCAGTTATATTTCACAAATGTAAGTCAATCCTTTGCATATGAAATTGCTCCTATATACTATATTACAGACATTCTGTAAACTTACTGACTTACTAGATAGTACATCCTTGTGGATGAGGATTTTATGTGAAATGGAGGATCAACTACTATGACATGTTACCTAACAATGGAGGTACACTGTGAGAAATATGTTGTTAGGCAGTTTCATCACGGAGTGAGCATCACATGTATGATTTCACTAGGCAATATTAGCTTGTGGGACCACTGTCATATATATGATTTGTTGTTGGTCAAAATGTCATGATGATGCAGCACTGTATACTCTAGTACATTTATTTTCTATTTGTCAATGACTTAATGTATATCAGACAATGTATATTAGAAGTTTATTTACTTGCTAATTCCAAATAAATAAGGTAAATTTCCTTTAAAAAAGAGTCTGTCAAACTTCATAGCTTTCATGTCAAGTGAATGTCATATGTCACAGTTGTTCCTAAAAATTTTATGAACAGGAACATGGGGCTAATATAAAAATAAATTCACAAATTATGTACTTTATCCCAAGATTAAACATCACAGGTCCAAAGGCCAAGCAGCTCCAGAAGTGATGCCTGGATAACTGTAGGGTGCTATGGCTTCTGGGAAATCATGTGGCACACAGGGCAAAGCCCTTTGACACAATGACAGGCATACTAGATGACTTAAGAGCACGGGCTAGAGCATATGTGCAAGAATGCCAGCCACCCTCAATCACAAGTGCAGGAATATATCCAAGGTGCTGTTTTGCAGTACCTCAGTTTCCTTTTTTTTCAACACTCCTTGGGGAATCATCCATCTTGGTCAACTCATCAACATTATTCTCATTTTCTCTTACCAATTTCCAGGTTTTTTTTTTTTTCCTCCAAGTATTTACAAAAGAAAACAAAATGAAAGAAAAAAGGGGTTTTTTTAAACCCCCTTTGTCCTGCCATCAAAGGGGGAAAAAAGATCTGATTTTCTTTAGAATTGCTATTTTTCATGTAATCTGTATAAGATCATAGAGCTCCTGCTCAAGAGGTAGAAAAAATTCATCTATTTTACCATAGCTGGTTAGAAGCTTATGTAATGGCTAAAAGGCTTTCAGGTTGTGACCCAGTTTTTCCCACTTACCTTGGCTTTCCCATCCTGGGCTGACATATATCCAACACACATGCTCTCTGTAGTGTGGCTCCACAGAAATTCCACTGTGTGAAAGAGAACACAAATAGGCACATTCACATCACAGATGGAAAATAAACCTTTGCTTTTTCAGCAGAACAGTTAAAGATAGCTTTACATTTAACATGCTCCGTTCCCTACTTTCCACTCGTTCCTTCATAAACGTCAAGATGATTCAGTACTCAAAACTGTGTAATGCCGTTTACTGTGAAATGAAAAATGTATTTCTTTCTTGTCAAAACTTATGATTATTACATGTAAAATAAATGTTCTTCTGTCTGAAATTTATGACATTAAACACACATATACACTGCATACAATGATTTAGTAAATGCAATATTCTACAGCAGTCTCTTTCTCTTTCTCTCTCTCTCTCTCTCTCTCTCTCTCTCTCTCTCTCTCTCTCTCTCTCTCTCTCTGTGTTTCTAAATGTCATTCTCTCTGAAAAAGAGAGCAAGCATTCCTTGAAAAAAACATAGACACTCCAGCTAGGAGAGAGGAAATACAAATGGATCTGGACTATCTTGTGCCAGAAAGTAAGGAACTGTTCTCAAGAATGAGGAAGACACATAAAAAAGATCCAGAAGTCAGCTTAAAGGTCCCTTACTGGCAAAATCTGTACTTAACTAAGCAAGTGAGAGTAATTATAACCACTGAACAAATTAAGACTCAAAGAGCCTATAATGATGAAAACAAGTGACTGACAGACAAGACAAGCTCTTCCTTCCTTGCAGGAGAGAGACAACTAATAAATATATATAGAAGACGGTTTATTGAGATGGCACAGGAGTTAAAAGCACTTATTGTTCAAGCTTGACAACCTCGAGTTCAATACCCAAAACCCACAGTGGAAGGAAAGAACTGACTCCCAAAACTTGTCCTCTCTTACACACATACACACGCACACACACACACACACAAATAATATTTAAAAATTATACTCTTGAACAAGATGTTAATACCAAAAGCTCTGAAGTTCAGGGAACACTGTGGAAGAAGAGGCTCAAAAAACGTAGGAGCTGGAAAGACAGGGAGAAGAGCTTCAAAACCCCATTTTGAGGGCAAGACACATCTTTAAACACAAACTCATACCAGCTGTAGTTGCCTACACTGATTTACACAAAAATGGTCCCATCAATACTCAGGCATGGATGCTGTACTACTGGCTACTGACAGACTCTGAAACGGGGGAGTCACTGCTTTTAGCTGTCTACCCACCAGGTTCCAATGAAGAGCTACAAACTGGTGGTCACACAGAGGGTTCTGGCTAACTCAGTGGGCCATAAAAGAAAACAAAAAGAGGTGAATCTAGGAAAGGTACTTGTAGGGAGGATGGGGGTTGGTGCAGATGTGAGGGAGAAAAAGAGTAGGGAGACAGGAGAATCAGAATGAATTATACACATGCATAAAATCTCCTAAAAGCAAACACAATTAAGAAAATAAGGGTCGGGGAGGCTTGAGAGGTGGCTCAGCTGTTAAAAGCACTGACTGACTTTGCAGAGGACCTGGGTTTGATTGCCAGCACCTACATGGTGGCTAACAACTGTCTGTAACTCCAGTTCCAGAGGATCTGACACCCTCTTCTGACCTCTGTGGGCATTTCCCAATATGGGAACTGACTCCCAAAACTGACTCCCATGTTTATAAACATGTAGGCAACATACTCATACACATAAAATAAAAATAAATTAAAACAATTTTAAATTAAAGAAAAGGGAAAAAGATAACAGTTGGAAAATCATGTTTGTGCTAAACTAGTAGATGAAGATTTGAAGAAGGATATACAATTTATAATCTCAAATTTATCTGTAAAATTCTTATTAAAAATAAAGTGAGAAAGTGTAAACTACAACTTAACTAAATTAGCAAAGCTAGTTTCAACAATTAAGGCACAAATCAAAACTATGAGATTTCTCATAAGGTATCTTTTTATATCAGCATTGAGATATATCACTTAAATATGTAACTAAAACTGAATGAGGAAACACCAGTTTGATACAGTAACACTTTCTACTAAATAACACATCTAAATTCTTCAAATTTGTCAAAAAGTAAAATAAAACAAAATCACAAAGGAAGTTGAGAGAAATGGTTTCAGTTTAAAAGGGCACATGACACTAAATGCAGTATATCATCCTGGCTAATATCCTCACAGGGTGAGCAGGAGATGTTTCAATGAACATTATTAAGATAAGTGCTAGCATTTGAAATGGTTAAATGGGACTAATATGTCAATATTCAGTGCTCAGATTTTGATATCTGTACTGTGAATGCTTAGAAGAATGTCCTTGTTCTCAAGAAATACATACTGAAAAACTAGGAGTAAAGGAGCCTGGTATTGCCTCTGAAATATTTCAGGAAAAAGTCTGTCCTTGTGTGTAGGAAGGCAAGGAGACAATGAGGATGAAAGAAGAATTGAGGAAAATGAAATAGGTGAGCACGAGAAAAGGAACCCGGGGCAGATGCTGTACTTCTTAAAAAGCTTCCATCTAAGTGAAGTGCTACAGAAACAAGAATTCAAAGATAGGAATATACACAGAACGCCATGAACGTTGAATATATACATTAGTTTTGAAGTCTTTATGTACTTTTCCAACAAATATTTCAGAAATGCACAATAATAAAACTACATTGTTCCACACTCTGTGTTCTGTGTCCCCAACCACTCACCTGCACTAATTACGCTCAAGGGCAAGTGTGAGTTAAGACACAACTGTGGAATAAGTGGTCCTAGACTCTGAAGGCTTTGCCAGACAGGAGAGGAAGAAAGAAACAGTAAAGGGCAAAAATGGGGTTCCTCAGATACATGGCTCATTTCCTTACCATTAATTATCAAACCTGCCAACATGCTTGGCAGATGCTCAGTTGCCAAGGACAGGAAAACAGTTTCACACAATGGTTGTCACTTTAGCAGATATTTTTCTTCCATACATGTTAGCTTTGAATTTTAAAAATCTTCAAGTCCAGAGCAAGGAAGGTCTGGGAAATTTTAAGTTGCCTAGCTGAGCAAAGGGCTTAAATCGTAGTGAAGTTCCCCACAGAGTAGTGATAATGAGTTTATTTAAAAACAACATTCAGGCACTGTTAAAATTGTAATTTTTCTACAAATATTAAGGTGGTAACTGCTCAGGAATAAGACTACCCTCCACAAAAGAGATACACAAAACAAGTAAAAACAACCCAACAACAATAAAACCCAGGAAAATACAGCCACTACAAACATGAAAGTTAAAAACATACTTTATTTTTTAAACTATGATTTTTTAAAACCTCTTTCTGTGTATCTGTTTTAGATCATAGAACAACCTTGGGTGTCAGACTTCACTTTCTACCTGGGTTTGTTTGTTTGTTTGTTTGTTTATTTATTCATTCATTCTTTGGTCTTTTTGAGACAGGGTCTCCCCTGCAGCCCCAGCTGGCTTAGAATTCATTATGTAGATCAGGCTGGCCTCAATCTCACGGAGACCCACCTGTCTCTCAAGTGCTAGGATTAAAGATGTGTGCCACTATGCTTGGCACCCTTTCTACCTTGTTTGAGGCAAGTTTTTTTCTACTTTCTCTCCTGTGTATGCCAGGCTAGCTGGCCTGCAAACTTCAGAGACTGTTTTGTCTCTGCCTCTGATCTCCCCATAGGAATGCTGGCATTACAGACGTGTGTGCTACCACATAAGTTTTACATGGGTTCACATTCTCATGCTTCTGTGGCAAGTACTTTACCCACTATTTCCCTAGTTCTATTTTAATGATTTAAAAAACATTCTACTTAAAAATGTAAAACACATTCAGAACATGAGACAGATATTTAAACTTAAAAGGAAAACGATTGATATATTCACCGATACTAGAGTTTTTGATACTAGAGTTTTCGATAAGGTTTATAGATATAAAAATTTAAAGTTCTTTTAGTAACAAAATGTCTACATACTCCTTTTTCACTGTTTTTGCAAATACTTATTATCCTCCCCACCCCCATAAAAGGCAATAAATTGTGCCCTAAGCAAATGGAACCAAGAAACAGGTAAGATATTCTGTTATCTGATAAAACAGATCTGAAACAAAAACTAGTTCTAAGAGAAACAATATGGTCACTTTACTCTGATTAAGGGAACAATCCATCTAGAGGTCATTACAACTATAAACGTCTAAAAACAACATCTAGGCATGCCCAGTTTCATAAAACAAGTACTCCTACACATAAAGTCAGGTCAGGTTAACCTCAACACAATAATAGTGGTGGACTTCAGTAACCTACCCATTGAGCAATAAACAGGCCATCCTTATAAAAAAGGAAAATATTTGACTTAAATGGCATCAGATCAAGTGGACCTAACAAATGTCTACAGAAATTCTATCAGAACACTGAAGTCTAATGGAACTTCTCTAAAACAGATAAAATGACAACAAAGCAAATTTCAACAAATATAGGAAAAATGAAATAACTTCTTATATTCTAACAGAATAAAGCTAGAAATCAACTCATGCGGACTTAAAAATATGCTACTCAATTAAATACATCACCGAAGAAATTTAAAAATTCCTAGAACTGAATGAAAATGAAGGCACAACATAGTAAATCCTGTGAAGAGCAGTAAAAGCAGTCCTAAGAGGGAAGTCAGACATGTAAGTGCCTAGCTTAAATGAAAAAAAAGCACAGTCTCAAATAAATAACTTAATGGTGCACTTTATGGCCTTGGACAAACAAGCTAAACCAAAAAGGAACTGACATAAAAAGAAGTAAGATCGGGACAGAAATTAATGAAATAGAAATCCAGAGAAAACAATACAATCAATCAATGAAATAAAGAATTGGTTCTTTGAAAAGATAAACAAGATAGACAATCCCCTAACCAAACTAACAAAAAGAATAAGAACACTTAATAAAATCAGAGATAAAAAGGGAGACATAACAAATATCAATGAAATTCAGGAAACTGTAAGAACATACCTTAAAAACATATTCCACTGAATCAGAAAAGCTAAAAGAAATGGATGAAATTGTAGATGTATACAATCACAATTAAACCAAGCCACAAACCAAGAGGAGAAAAACAATCTAAACAAACAGTGAGACTGATGCATCAATTAAAAAAAAACCCAAAAACTTCCAATTAAAGAAGTACAGGCTGAAATAGATTCTCTGCATGAGTCTATCATATCTTTAAGTAACTACTACAAATCCTTCCGAAATTATTCTTTAAAATAGAAAAGGAGGGGGTGGAGAGAAGGCTCAGTGGTAGAGTACTGGTTGCTCTTGCAGAGGACCTGGGTTTAGCTCCCAGCACTCACAGCTAACAATTCATTTGTAACTCCAGTCCCAAGGGATCTGATGCCCTTTTCTGGCCTCTGCAGGCACTGACTGACACAGTGCACTTACATATATGCAGGCAAGATACTTGTACACATAAAAGAGTTAATTAAAAAAAGAAAACAAAGGAATAATTCCAAGCTTGTTTTATAAATCCAATATTCCTTGTATTTTAGTTGACCTTCTATTGCTGTGATAAAAAACTCTGACCAAAAACAACCTGGGAAGAAAAGGGTTTATTGCATCTTACACTTCAAGTGACAGTCCATCAGTGAAGGAGGCCAGGGTAGGAACCTGGAGGCAGGAACTTAAGCAGGGACCTTGGAGAAACACTGCTTACAGGTGTGCTCCGCTGGCATACTCAGTTATCCTCCTTATACAACCCAGATTGCCCATGGGGGGGTTGAGCCCTCTTCTATCAATTACTGATTAAGAAAATGCCTCACAGACATGATAACAGGTTAATCTGATGAAGAAATTCCTCAGGTGAAGCTCCCACCTCCCAGGTGTCTCTAGTTTGTGTCAAGTTCACAAAAACTAACCAGCATACCCTGATACCAAAATGAGATAAAGACATAGCAACAACCAAACAAATCCCCACAAAATTGCAGACCAATTCCTCTGCTGAACATACACTTAATGAACACAAACTCAAAGTTCTCAAAATAATTGCAAACTGAATTCAAGAACAGTGTTATGGAAGTAACCAATGACTGGATTTAAGGCCCACTCCACAAGACCGAATTCATGCCTGGTACCATTAACTAGGCCAAAAAAATAGTGACAGTAGATAGATAGATCATAGTCCCTATGGGAGAATCTATTACATAATATTAAACCGCCCCCTAAATACTTACAGTTATACCCATATGTTGCATAGGACTGTCCTCCAACTGACAACCTATGGACAAACAACTTCTTCCCAAGTTTGGATGCACCAGCTTGGCTAGGATTATGAATTTGATGACTGTTGACCTTCCACAAGAAAGGAGGAACAGGAAGGGAGAGTCAGTCACCCCTTCCAACCAACCGGTCAGCCCAAGTTGCATGAGGGGGAGGAACTAAGGGTATATAAGTGGAAAAAGCCATAGGGAGGGTCTTTCACCACTTTGTGAGACTGTAAAGTAGTCACGATCCATGCCTGGATGGAGACTTTCCAGTGTGGCCTTAGGGGAGAAGCACCCACATTCCTGTGTGTAAATCCTTACCCACTGCTTTGTAAGTAAGCCCAATAAACCCTCTGATTTCCCAAACTGTAATTTGGAGAAATTGGACTTCAGTTTGTTGTAGGGACAAAGACCAAGGGAGGAGAGGGCAGGATGTCATTTGTGCCTCCCAGAAGGAATTTTAGCAACACCACAGACAAGTGCATCTTTTAATCCTTATCAGATAAACTATATATGGGGATTGACAGGCCTACAACTAGTCAGCATACAAAGAATAAAGAGACTATGAAGTGCTCAGTCCCAAATGGGACACCACACCCTTCCTCCTAAGGCACAGGGTTCATCCTGGAAGAGTAGGTGGAAAGACTAAAAGCCACAAGGGTAGAGGACTGTGGCAAAACAATATTCCCCTGACATGACATAGCAGTTACACATATAAACTGACAGTAGCTGTGACTTCGTGCACAAGACTGGCACATAACCAAGTCAGACAAAAACCTAGCATGAATGGGGAAGGGAGTCATGAAGTTCAACCCCTAGCTGAGGAGCTATTGGCAACTAATGTCTGCCAGGAGAGGGAGGGTCAGGTCTCTTCAATGATTTCAGTATGTGGTTCCTGACAGACTACCCATGCTCCAGTAAATGGCCCTAACCTGGCACATACTGGCAGCACTAAGTGAACTCTGAGGATTCAAAAGCAAGCACATGAAGTTGGGAGGGAAAGTGGAAGGGGGATTAGGGGAGGAAGTGGGGGGAAGGAAACAGGATGGGAGGAGGAAGATTTGATTAAAATGCATGATATGTTTATATGAAATTGTTAAAATATTAAAAAAAATTAAAACCATAAATCATGATCAAGTTGACTTCATTCCTGATATGGAGGGATGGTAAATCAATAAATGTAACACATCATGTAAATGGACTCAAGGATAGAAATCACATGATCATCTCAATAGACGAAGAAAAGGACTTTGACAAAATCCACTATCCAGTGTGGTGCAGCCATTGTTGGACTACTCAAGACCATCCTGTAAGCCAATCTAATAAATTCCCTTTAACAACTATATATTCATTTTATCAGTTGTTTCTTTAGAGAATCCTGATTAATACAACTAGTTTGTACCAAAATCACTGTCTTGCTGATGAACTGTGATTTAAAGGGCAGACCACCTGCTTCTCAAGTGGTCTTTGAGTACTTTGACTCACCTGTTAAGACCAGCACATAAGTCAGGAGAACTGCTGCAAATTCAAGGCCAGCTTAGGCTACATAATAAAACCCTGCCTCAACAAAAACAAACAAAAAATCAAGTGCCCTTATTCTGGAGACCCCTGTGGTACAAAGAATTTCTGTTGTGTTAAGGAAACTGCTATTATTAGAAATCGCAGCAGGACAGCCATCCACAGTGTCCTCCCAGCCCCAGGTGCTCCCTGTGAACAGGGATTTCCTGTAGGTTTGCTTCCCAACAGCAAAAAGCACTCACTGAGCAACACAGGGCAGCTAATCAGCATTCCAAACTCTTCAGCCATGACTTTGGGAAAGCTGCACATGCAAGTGCTGTGTTGCCTTGGCCTTTGCTTGCTGAGGTCTTAGACTGACTGTGAAGTGTACTATGTACTGAACTGGAGCCTCAGCAGACTAGAGCTCCCTCCTACTACGCATCCCAGGATGGGGAGATGGTGGGCCAGCCCCTGGCAGCTCTGCCAAAGAATACAGGGATGTAGGTGAATTTGTATAAGGCACTGTCCCTAGAAGGTGGCAGCCAGAGTCAGGCAGAGCATTCCTCTATCCAGCTGGCCCCTCAGCCCATTCACAGAGTGCCAACATCAATGAGGTCTGTATACAAGAGGCTACACAGACCAACCCTCAGCAATCTGAGGCTTCTGGGCCTTCTGAAACAAAACAGGAAAAGTGGATAGAAAAGGCACAAAGGGAGCAGGTGTGGTAACACGTAAGTCATCCCGGTACTCAGAAGGACAAGGCAGGAGGATCACAAGTTCCAGACTACATAATGAGACTCTGTCTCAAAAGAAAAGGACAGAAAGACAAAGGGTCCAAAGCTGGAAAGTTGATGGGTATAAGAACTGTTCTACTTTCTGTATTTTCTATGATGTGTTTTCATTTTTATTTATTTATTTACTTTTTCTTGGACTTTTAGAGACAGGGTCTCCCTATAGTTGGCCTGGAACTCACTATGTAGTTCGCCTTGAATTCACAGAGATCCACCTGCCTCTGCCTCTTGAATGCTGGGGTCAAAAGCATGTGCCACCAGGCTTGGCTTTGTGTTTTCCATTTTTAAAATGTCCCACAATGGAGCAGTGATCTGGACTATGAAGGGTTTGGGGAGCAGTGGAATGAATGGGCTCTTGACCCTGGCCTGGTGGCCCAATCACCCTGAAGGGACCATTGGTAAATAGTAGTTACTTGCTAAAATCTGTGGGTATAGCTTCTCAAGTCCCTTAAAGATGGGGGTGGGGTGCAGGTGACTGTCTCCAAGGCTGCAGCCAACCAGAGGCTCTGCACAAGAGTCACCTCGGATGTGGCCCTGCCTAATCTCCTTTCATCCTTTGAGGGAGGGAGAACAGACGGTACAGGGCATGTCCTGTCAGTGATGAAAGTCAAGAGGAAGGCCCGAATACCTCTTCATAGCATCCCCTAGGACAAATGCCATCCACATCCACTGGGACCTTTAGGGTCAGCTGCATCTGCCCTCAGAACTGCTGTCCCCCCAAATCCTTACTCTTTTTTGAAATAAAAGTTCATGTCTGGAAAAAAAAAGACTACATGAAAATTCTACAGTCAACATCATGGTAAATGGAGAAAAACTAAAGTTTTCACTAAGATCAGGAACAAGATAAAGCCACGCACTTCCTCTACTTCCACTCAATACAGTGCTTGAAGTATTAGCTGTAACAGTAACACTAAAAAGAAAAAAGGAAATAAAGAGGATATAGACAGGAAAAGAAATCAAAGTACCCTAAAGATTTTACCAGAAAACTCTTAGAACTGATAAACACTTTTAGCAATGTGGCAGGATTCAAAATTAACATGTAAAAATCATAAGTCTTCCTATATTCTAATAGCAAACACACTAAAAATCAGAGAAACAATCCCATTCACAGCAGTACAATAGCCTCAAAACAAATAAAAAATACTCATCCCCCCAATAACAACAGCAACAAAAACCTTGGAATAAATGGGATGTGGTAGTGTACATCCTTAATCCCACCTGGGGCTTCAGGAAGATCTTGACTCAAAAAACAAACAAAATGAAAAGAATCCCCCAAATCAACAAAACAAACAAAAATCACCTTGGAATACTAGTAATAAAACTATCCAAGAAAGGGAAAGATCTCTACTTCAAAAACTTTAAGACACTCAAGAAAGAAACTGAAGACACTAGAAGATGGAAAGACCTGTCATGCTCACGAATTAGAAGAATTACTACTGTGAAAATGGCCAGCCTACCAAAAGCAATTTACAGATTCAATACAATCCTTATCAAAATTCTAACGCCACTCTTCACAGAAATGGTAAAAACCTGTGTGTGTAAAAACCTGTGCATCGTTATACTTTAACAGGTATGGATGTACATGTGTGTGGAAGCCAGAGATTTATGTTAAGAGTGTCTTCCTTGATCACTTTATACTTTATATATTGAGGCAAGATCTTTCACTTGAAACCCGAGCTCACCAATCCATCTATTTTAGCTAGCCAGCTAGCTCTTAGGATCTCATCTCTGCTTCCTAAGGTCTGTGGTTACAGGTGGGACACCATGACCACCTGACATGTACATAGGTTCTAGGCAGTTGGACTCTGGTCCTCATGCTCACAAGGCAAGCAGTTTATCCACTGAGCCATTTCCCTGAGCTGGGAAACTTATTTGGGGAGGAAGACATTCATGTGAAGGTCAGAAGACAACTTATGGGATTTGGTTTTCTCCTTCTACCATATGGGTTGCGGAGACTGAACTCAGGTCATCAGGCTTGGTGGCTGGTACTTTTACCTGCTGTTACACATTGCTGATTCCAAAAAAAAAAACAATCTTAAATGTCATATATAGCAGCTGGGGAAATGGCTCAGTTGGTAAAGCGCCTGAATCTGGATCCCAAGAATCCACATAAAACTCAGGCATGGCATCCTATGTTGGTAACCCTAGGCTTCAGAGGTCAGGGGGTCAAAACCAGGTAGATGCCTGAGGCTCACTGGGCTAGGGAGCCTAGTCAAACTGATGTGTTTCATTCAGGTTCAGTGAGATTCTTTCTCCAAAAATAAGGGTGGACCACAATCAAGGAAAGACAACAAACACTGATCTCAGGCATCATTATGTGTATATATGCGCATACGTACAACACACACACACACACACACACACACACACACTTCACGTGGAAGCTTTAGTGGTTTGAATGAGAAATGTCCCCCAAAAGCTCATGTTTTTGGTTACTTGGTCAGTAGGTAGTGCTATGTGGGGAAAGTCATGGAATTTTAAGAGGTGCAGCCTTGCTGGGGGAAGCATGTCACTGGGGAGGGCTTTGAGGGTTCACAGCTCCATCCTACTTGCAGTTTCCATCTCTTTGTTTCCTGTATGTGCTTGAAGATGTGAGCTGTCAGTTTTCTGCTCCACTTGCTTCTTGCTGTGCCTTCCCCACCCTTATGAACTCTCCTACAACTCTAAGGCCAAATAAACTCTTTCTTTTGTAAGTTGACTTGGTCATGATATTTTATCACAGCAACAGAAAAGTAACTAATACAGAAGTATAAAAGATCCTGGATAGTCAAAGCAATCTTGAGTAAAACCAAAAATGCTGGTGGTTCACCATACTTGATCAAATCATAATATAGAGCTATAGAAATAAAAATAGCAGCGACTGGCACAAGAACAGACATGAAGACTGATGGCTTAGAATAAAGGACTCAGAAGACCAAGCAGCTACAGACACTTGATTTTTAACAAAAATGCCCCAAACACACAATGTAGAAAAGACAGTGTCTTGAAATAATTGATGGTGAGAAAACTGGCTATCTATATGTAGAAGAATGAACCTAGATTGTTATCTCTCACCCTGCATAAAAATTAACTCCAAATGGATCAGAGACTTTCACATAAGATCTGAAATACCTGAAACAGGAAAGAATAGGGAGTATACTTTAAGATTCGGGCATACATAAGGACTTTCAGCTGCTCATGAGTTGCTCAATGAGGTCAGCAACTGACAAATGGAACCTCATGAAATTAAAATGCTTCTGTACAACGAAAGAAACAGTTAAGAGTAGTCTACAGAGTGGAAGAAAAATCTTTGTTAACCATATATCCAACATAGGACTGGCATCTAGATTATACAAAGAAATAAAACAATCCTAAATTAGACAAGTAAACAAACAATCCAATTAAAGATTGGGCTAAGAAACTGAAGAGAGTTCTCAAAAGAAGGAAATCAAATGGCTGTTCCATATGATATCATTAGCAATCAGGGAAATGCAAATTATACCCACTGTGAGATTCCGTCATATTCCATCAGAATCATCAAGAAAACAAAGGAGAACAGATGTTGGTGAGGATGTGGAGAAAGGAGAATCCTTATTCAGCACTGGTGAGACTGCAAATTCGTACAATCACTATGGAAATCACTGGGACAATTTCTCAAAAAAAAGAAAGGAAGAAAGAAAGAAAAGTACTAAAAACAGAACTTCTATATGACTTAGAATTAATTAAGTATTGTGTGTGTGTGTGTTGAAGACTGAACCTCGGGCAGGTCAGGTAAGCTATCACTGAGCTCACCCTCAATCCCCCTCTCCATATGACTCAGCTATTCCACTCCTTATATTCACAGAGATAATTGCAAATCTATGTTTACTGACAATATTTATTCACAACAGTCAGGAAATGGAATTGGCTTAAATGTCCATCAACCAATTAATGAATGAATAATGAAAATGTGGCACATAAGTACAATGGAATTTTATTCATCAGCAAAGAAAAATGAAATCAGTAGGAAAAAGGAAGGAACTATTAAGTATATTAAATGAAGTAACAGGCTCAAAAAGATAAGCATTGCATGTTGTCTCTCATAAACAGGAAGTGTCTTCTAAGGTTTGCATACATGCCCTTTTGTGGAATGAATGTGTATAGAGTCCAGGAAACTAGACATGTAACCATGAAAGCGGGGGAAAGGATTCTTCAGCGTTGGAGGAGAGCAGTAGAACAAGTGGTCATCAAAGTGTTAGGACGGGATACTAGAGGCAGAAAGATTTAAGTTGGGAGAGGAGCGGGGAAATGAGGGAAAGACGGGGGTTAAGGGAAAGGTCAACCAAAACTAACAGTGTATGAAAAAGCCACCAGGAAATCTGATAAACTAATCAAAACATAAAATAAAAAAACAAAAGTAGTATAAATATTGCTCACATACCCTTGCATCAAGAAAAAATATTTGTGTAAACATGCGGCATTTCTCATTACTGCTATCCAGAAGTCTATGGTGTAGAGGGTTAAACTGTTCCATGTTAAAAACTATTAAAATTTACTTTAGCTATAGAGATTATCTAGGAGATGTTACTTCACAGTACCAGGATTTTGCAGGTGTGATTATTACACCAAGGAGACTGTGACTACAAACAATATGCAGGGGTAATGGCCTCGAATGACATCTCCAAGCTTGTGAAAATGATAGCTACAGTTGTCTTTGGTGTGTTCAGACTCAAGCTTATTTCCATTATGAGACGCTGCTGGCCTTTCAGTGGTAACTATTTTCCTTTGGTACCAGTCAGTGGTTGTTTACAACCTAAATACTGATTCAAAAAAGCCTTGTTTTTTTAGGAGGTCAAAGCCGAGTGAGTTGTGAGTTTCCTAGAAATACCTACATCATGGAAAAATTCCCACCAGAAAACATTAAGAACTCAGTAAAATACATTCTAAATAAGTTTAATGTGTAAAAAGTGGACACTGATTTGGCAGGACTCTCCTCTCCCAAGTAACTTCTTCAGTGCCAGAGTTAGGTGGGAATGATCTAGATACATGGGTGTTCTTCAAGAACATTAGGTTAATAGCAGAACAGGGACAGCTGGAAGGGGCTGAGTGTTTCAGAGTATGCAGTAAGCGATTCACATTAATGCTCAGGAAGGCTCTACTTCAGTCTGTTGACATTCGGCTTTATGAACCAGCTCTAAGCTGACACAAGGCTTGACTTCCTCAGGTCATTTAAGTCACCACCTCTACTGCTTAATGCCAGAGCTACAAGTTATCCCTTACAAGGTATCCTTCTCCCAGGATACCTCTCTCTCCTTCAATATCATCCACATGCCATCCTGTTTAAATTTAAGTTTAACGAAACAAAATTTCCTTACCAGGTTGCAAGCCAAGTTTTTTCCATTCAAATGCATTCTCTTTTCTGACGAGAAAGAAGTGCTCAGCCACCCCATTTAAAAATACATATTGTCCTTCAATTGCTGTTACCAGCGCCCAGCTGCCCTGGCTCCCATACCCATTTAAAAACCTCTCTGTTTGGCTGCACATCCCAGACTTTCTTGCAAGGAAAACAGAATCCTCAAATCAGAACCATTGGCTTGGGTAGCTGCCAGGTCAGCTGCTGCTCCTTAGTTTTAGGTTGAATGGCATACCCCAGAATGATCTGTATACTGTCTAAGTTACTCCTTATTTAATAAGGAATAAAATCATTTTTAAATGGGAAGAATGAGGAATTGTAAATAAACAACTTGCTCTTACCTCTATAAATTTTGCTCCTAGTTATTATTAAATTCTTCTTAATCCAGTAGGTAGCGTATATTTAATAAACACACATACACACACACACACACACGCGCATGCACGCGCTTTACTGTCCTGAAACACAATTCTTGAGATTAACACAAGGCATGCCCTATTATAGTCATAAGACAGCTGAGTTGGCATGCTTCCCTGTAAAACTTTCACCACTGAACTGCCTTGGGAACAATGGGTATTGAGTTCCATAGAATCCTACTTGCACTAAGTTGAGGCAGTAGTCATTCTTTCCCTCCAAAGTGCATTCAGTTTTTTTCAAGATTAAAAAGGATGCTTACTAAAACGTGAGGGGTATTTGTCAAATAGTAATACAAGCCCTTAAAAACAACTTAATTTTATTCCTGTTTAATCGTTTTATTCTATTCAATAGAAGTAGGGGCCACTGGCTAAGGCCTGGAAGTTCTCTACTGAACAAAAAGTCAGTAAGTAAAAAGTTTACTAAAACACTGTTTTATTCATTCAGCAATTCTTTTTTTCTTTTAGGATTTCTTTCATGCTTGCATAATACTTGCTACCCTTTAAACAAATCAAAATTGATTATAAAATTTGCCAAAATAGTTTCATGGGTTTTATAAGAACCATGACAATTATTTAACTAAAAAAATTATATAACTGCTAGAATTCTACCACAAATCTTCATAGTTTAGGTGGAAAACTTTGTAACCAAACAAATTAACAAACTACGGGTTAGATAATAGCTAGAACTATACTTCTCATGATAGAGAAGAAAATTACAGGCAAAAAAAGTTTTTAAAGACTACATTAGTGACATTTAAAGGAAAAAAATGTAAAACCATTTCCAAAAATACTAACTTTAAAGTACTACCTCAATTCATTAATGATGCTCTTGACTGCTGAAGTTTAAATACCTTAATATGTGTCATTCCTTTGACATCTAAGCCACTTTATCTGTGTATTTCTGATCTTCAGAGAATTAAAGTGTCAAACTATCTTTCCAAACGGCAGTGAAGACATAACACCTCCAAAGCACTGCTGAAGCACTCGAGAAGTGAGTTTCCCATTATGAAAGCTCACCAGAGCTTCTTGGAGAGTAAACTTCTCAGGTAGATCAGTAGCATTGGACAGACATAAACGGGCTTCTTCCCTGGGACTAGCCTAAAAGCTACTTTGCTTTCTCTTTGAGGGTCGTTTCATGATCAGGTGAGCCTTCCAGAAATGCCTGGTCAGAAGTGCTCACAGTGGCAGAAGTCATGTTGTTGGTGCCTGAGAAGGAAGCTCTTTTTAAGAGCATGTGTTTATAAGTGTTTGCCAAACTTTGAATGCCAGTAAAACCGAAAGGCAGTTGGAATTTTAAGTTACAGTAAAATGATCTTTTACCTTTAATGTTCGGGAGGCATCAAGTCAATGTAACTTTTTTTTTTTTTTTGAACTACAGCATGTTCTGGTGACAGAAGCAGCGGTGAGGCAGGGGAGGATCGCATTTAAGTTCTGATTGGGAACTGCGTAACAGTGTGATTTGACAGAGTTAAGCCGAAAATGATAAAGGAATGCATTATCCTTTTAGGTAATTATCAAAGAGATGACAAAATTCTCACAAGGGTTCAATGTCAAGCAACACTAAACAATATACCCTTTGGATACATAGAAATATGAAAAACATTTAAAGAAAACCAAAAAACTAACTGAAAGAAAAGTCGGGGAAAGAAAGCAGTAAGGACCAGAGAGAACTGTATGGGCGCTTCAAAGATGTGGGTAACGGGCAAGTTCTTGAGCTGGGCGTCAGGTCCGCAGGTGTTCATTTTATTATTACCTCCTTCCAATTTATAAATGTATTATGTCCTTCCTTTAAAACTATATGAAACATTTGGGGTTAAGGAAATGGCTCAGCAGTGAAGAGTACTGACTGCTCTTGTAGAGGACCTGGGTTCGAATCCGAGCACCCATAAGGCAGCTAAAAACTGTCCATAACTCCAGTTCCAGAGAATCCAACACCTTCTGACCTCTGAGGGCACTGCATGATATAGGTGCACCTACCTACACACAAACATTACACTCATGCACATAAAATTTTAAAAAATAAAGTGAAATATAAAAAAATTAAACATTTCATAGTAAAAGATGAAAAAAAGGAGGGTGGGTAAAAAGGTAGCTAGAGAAATGGAATCATAGAATACCCAAACTTAATTATCAGCAACATAAACACATTATTATATAGAAAGAACCTAAAGTTATTCTGAGTAAGGTAGGATTAACTTCATGGCAAAGTAACAATTGCTATGTGTGTTCATGAGATAATCAGGTTCTGAGTGAACTGTGGGCCTAAAAACCTATTAAATATGGAGAACTCCAACATAGCCTTGGACCAAAGGTCACTAGCAAAATATAAACACTTTTTATTCTCAGAGGCCCTTACACAACTATCCTAGATTAAGATTTTCCTCAAATATATGGAGCCTGTTTCACACTGGCCCCCTAGTCACACTGTTCCTAGTAACCACATCAAGGGAGTCACAGTCTTCAGTCAACACATGGATATAGGGCACAAAGGAGACGCCCCACAGCAGGACTGGTTGTTTATGCTAAGTATTTGCATATATCCTAATTATCTCTATCACAAACTTGAAATAGTAACACATTCATTGTTTCCAGTGGAGGGTCTAATTTGCCTTTATTTGCATACTTCTTGACCACACTATGTCCAGCAGCCTCACGAAAGTACTTCTGTAAGGCCTAGAAAGCATGCACAATCTACTTTAGCAGGTAAAAATATATTGTCTCCTTTTCCCTCTAAAAGCAGAGAGAAAATTAATTCTTTTCAGCTGTTTCATGCAGCAACAGAATTTGCTTTCTGTTAAATCTACAATTTGTAGGCTGGATTTTGTCAGCATCTCTTGATCTGAGGAGTAGGACATGGCAGGCAAGTGTTACAAACATGTTCATGTCCACACTGTCCTCATACAGAAAGCTGGGTGCAGAGGCTGTTTTCAGGGAGCTGCTTAAACTGTCTCCAAATCCTATTCCTGGACACTCATCCAAATTTCTAACCTATGTTTTTGTTTTTCAGAACATATGAGGGTTATTTTATTTGACATTTTGTTTTTCTGGAAGACTAGTCAACTTTAAAAGAATAGTTCTGAAGCTAGGGGATGGCTCAGTGGGTAAACTGCTTGCTGTGCAAGCCTGACAACCTAAGTTTGGGACCCCAGAACCCACATAAAAGCTGGATACAGTAGCACAAGCATCTGTAATGCCAGTGCACCCCTGAAGGGAGACTGACAGCAGAGACGGGTGAATTCCCAGAAGCTCATGGGTCAGACAGCCTGGAGTACACAGCACTGAACAAGAGAGACCCTGTCTCAAGCAAGGTGACAGGTGGCACCGGCACCTGAGGTAATTTCCTGATCTTCACACAGCCAAGTTGGCACTCATGTTTACACATCACACATACACGCCGAGTTCTGCTAACACAACCCATAAGAAGACTTCATTTAGCATCTAATTCATTTATCTAAAACTACTAAGAGTCTATTATGGACACGGGCACAAATTTCAATGACACAGTGATTCCAATGGGTCACATTGTATGTGTTGATTCTTAGAAAATTTTCTAATTCATGAATAAATATTTCAAATCTGGACTGGAAAGATGGCTCATGGTTAAGAGCACTGGCAGCTCCTGCAGAGAACCCAGATTTGATTCCCAGGACCCACATGGTAGCTCACAACTGTCTGTAACTCCAATTTCAGGATACCCAAGGTCCTCTTCTGACCTCACAGGCACTGCATACACGGGTATGCTTACATACATGCAGGCATAACATACACACACACACACACAAACACACACACACACTCTTTCTCTCTGACTTTGATTAAAGGTTAAAGACAAGACAAACCTGGGGTCCCTGCTACACAGATTTTGAAGAGTACCCATCTGCATGAAAAGATCAGTAAAAATCAACGTGTGGACAGTAGCAACCCCATCAGTCTGTGCCTCAGCAAGTGTAAGGTAGCTAGTTTCATCTCTACTGGTATGCTTGGCTACACATGAGATCATACATTTAGATGGACATCTGTAAACATACTCATTTGACTCTTCTTCACAGCAGCTTCAGGAGGAGAGTGTGGCAAATGTTTCATTTTACAGATGAGGAAGTAGCAGGGAATATAAGACTAGTGCATGAAGGTAGCAAAGCCAGGACTAAGTTCTAGGCCAGGCTCTCTGCATGGTCTAATCCTTTTGAAGGGAAACAGGAAGAAGCTTTCTTCCACGTTATTATGCATGGTGATATGGGTCATGGCTAGTGCTCTGTGGATGGAGTAAGGCAGGGGAGTGAGACATGGCATAATGTTCTTCATAATGATCTACTAAAGATCACTTAAGAATATGCAGAGATAAACATTGATCTTTTGCAAATTAGTCTATGGAAAAAGAATAGTAGGAGAGTGATGGTTAGAAATTAATAGCACATCCTGGACTTCCATAGCTTAAAATTACCTACTGAATGACTTAAGGACATTAGCTTTTTCATGTCTTGAAAACAAAATGAGAAAAGAAAGTCTCACAAGATAGATGTTCAGCTTACCTAGAAGTGTCGGCTTATTTTGGGAGGAGTCAGACTCTATGGAACATCTGCATGACCGGAGAACAATCACTCCACCAAGCACACCATCTTCACTGGCAAGGAAAGGTGAACCTGGGCAGAAAGGACTGGCAGTCAGTTTTCAGTGAATTTTTTCTTTTCATTTCCAATTTCCATTTGATTACTAGAACAAAAACGCAGTATGAATAAGAACCTGAAAGATGCCCATTTTCTGACAACCATCATTGTTTGTACCTCATACAGACTTGATAGCAAAGACAGGCTTATGTCTGAACAGGAGCCATTTGGCAAAGAGAGTGCGAGATGCTGCCCAGGCGACATGAATGGAGGATGGAGCACGGAGCACCGTACTGAGAACAGACCTGGAAATGCCATCAGATTAAAGGGCCAAAACAACACACACAAAAAGTTCAACATCACCCTTTGATCAGCTCCTAGTGATCCTGAGTCAGGCTCTCCCTATTGCCAGAGGCACACCACCAAAAGCTTTAATTCACTACCTTAGATTCAATTTTAAACAATAAGCCACAAAGTTTATTACAAACATTTAAAAATGCTCTGATAGTTTATAGAAGAGTGAAATGGTATTTCTATAAGACTGTGGTGATTAAAAATTGCCCAACCTCCTTGAGATCTCACACACTCAACACTGAGAGCACTTTAAGAACATCACGTATTAAAAGACTCCATTGTTCTTCCCCAAGGACATCTTAGAACATGTGGCATAGCAAGTGAGCACGTAGAGAACAAATGTAAAATTCACCCAAGAACTATCAAAGAAAGTAGTAAAAATTAAAAACTCTACTAAATTAGACTTTGGGGGAAACTTCTGGTTAAGTTGAGTTGTTTAAATACATTCATTTATCTCCACTCCCTCCTCAAATCCCAGTGAATAATGAATATAAATAGAAGGAAAAAAATGACCCAAACAGTATATTAAAAAGGCAGGCATTTGGGGAAACAAAGATGGACAAGTAGTAGCTCACCTTGCAGACCTATGCAAGTCAAAATCCAAGTTTCTAGGGAGTAGAGGTATCTTTGAGTGGGAAGAACCTACTAGAAATCATTCGGTTTAGCTATGAAACTGAAAAAGGATCAGAAGTCAGAGGCTTCAATCTCCACTGAAGGTAGAGGTACAGAGCAAAGATAAATTGAAGGCAGCTGGTTGACTGTGAATCCTCTAGACCAGAAATCAGCAAACCATGATCAGTTAAGGTTTTTTTTTTCCTCAAGTATGGCAGAACATAATTCCTGCATTTGGTAGGTAGAGGCAAACTTCTGTGAGTTTGAGGCCAGCCAGGTATACACAGCAAGGTCTAGGCGGCCAGGACTGCATAGTGGACCCTGTCTCAAAAAGAAGAAAGATGGGCTAGAGAGATGGACCAACAGTAAGGAGCACTGGCTGCTCTTTCAGAGGACCTGGGTTCAGTTTCCAGCATTTACACGGCAGCTGACAACCATCTGTAACCCCAGTTCCAGAGGACCCAATGTCCTCTTTTAGTTTCTGCAGGCACTGTGTGACATGGGTGTATTTACAAGCATGCAGGCAAAACACTCATACATATAAAATTAAAATAACAAGTATTTTTTAAAAAGAAAGAAAGAAAAGAGAAAAATGGGGAGGGGCAGGTAGTGAGTATATGGAAGAGACCATAATGCAGCCTGAAAAGTCCTTTTGCAGAAAACTTGCTGATCTCCAACCTAGGGTCCAGGATTTGTACTAGAGAGGAAATTGTTTATCCCTAAGCCTGCAGAAACCAAGAAATTTATTCTACAAAGGCTAAACAGAGACTTGAGATTTGGGAATACCACGCTTAGCTCAGGACAAGGAAGAGGCTACAAGTTGAAGGCAAGGGTCTGAAATGAAAATTTTGATGCTAAACTACAATAATCAGCTGCAAGGATACAGGAAATTAGGCTGAGTAAAATCTTCTGAACCCGTCACTGGATAATTCCCTTCCTGAAACCTGACAAGCACAAGAGGAGAAACCTACCTGAAAACACTGAAAACGTAACTTTTCCTTATATTACTGTAAGAGAGAGGAACAAGGAAAGGGGAGGGAAGGAAAGGAGGAGAGGATGGAGTATTTAGAAACTAGCTCTTAGAAACTCATCTTCTGATTTCCTGAGATAATATTGCTTCATGGCTCAGGCTGGCCTGGACTCATGATCCTCCCACCTCAGCCTCCATGGTATGTTCCACCAAGCCTGCATAGAGCTAATGTTTATTATAAACTGGTAGTACTGTCTTTTTAAAAGACTTTATTATTTTTATTTTATGGGTGTCGATCCCCTGGAACTGGAGTTAGGAATGGTTAGTGCCATGTGGGTGCTGGGAATCAGGTCTGGGTTCTCTGCAAGAGCAGCCAGTGCTCTTAACCACTGAGCCATCCATCTCTCCAGCACCACAGTATTATCTTTTTAAACCATTGCTTTGGGAAGAAAAACTATACAACTTAAACTGTGAAACTGGAGTAGACTTTATTTTAATCTACTGCCTTTCAGAGAAAAGGGAATGAGAGATAGTCATCAAGAAACAAACCTTCATTAAGCCTTGGCTCCATGTCCTTGTGATCTGTAGTTTAATGTTCAGAACTGCCCTATGATAAGGCATTTATCATTTCAGAGATGAAGATCCAGAGGCGAAAAGGTTCAATGCATTTCCACTGCCATACCACAGACAAGTAGGGAATGTGGCTTCTGCCTCCCCTACTCTCACCCCAGGAGCCTTGCTTTCTATATAGCACTTCCTCTCAGGGGGGAAATCTAGACCATCTCACATTCCACCGGCCAGCTAGACTCTGCCACCCACAAGCACTGAAGCTTGGTGCCTTTCTAATTATTTTTTTTCCTATCAAACTCATCATCTTGCCCTAGGATCCTGACAACTCAGCAGAGCTAAAAACTCTTTGCTTCTTCCCTGTCCTGACTTGACATTTTCGGCCATTTCAATTCCTGTCAGTCCTCCCATGACTGTCTTTGAACCTGCTTAGGCTCTTCATTCCCATTTACTTGTCTGGGAGATGCTGCAGTAATTGAAATCTCTAAATTAATTAGCCCAGGAACTGTGTAGTATATGCCAAGAATTTTCTAGGGGCTGGGATACATCAGTGAACAAAGCAAGATTGCTCCCTACACCTAGATGGTCAATTGAGAGAAAAGTAATGGATTCCCCAGTCAGTAAGAGAATCTATCCAGATAGCAATGAATACTGCGAAGAAAATAAATCTGGGTAAAGGAAGGGGAAGGTCAAAGGAGTAGGATCTCCTTTACATCAATGGTCAGAGAGGCCTTTTTGGGTTAGGAACTATGTGACAATCTGGGGAAACATTTCAGTCAGAAGAACTAGAGGTTCTGGGCAAGAACTGTTTATGAAGCTCAGAAAATATAAAGAAGTCATAGTGACAGCAGCTAAGGGAAGAAAGAGTGGAGGGGAGAAGAAAAGTTCAGAGGAAAATGAGGCCAGGTCACCCACAGAAATGGTCTCTATGTGCACTGGAAGTCAGATAATTCTGTGTGAAATGGGTTAGAAGATAAGTTACAAACCAAGAGGCTGTGATAACCCTGACAAAACATTACTGTGATCCAGGAAGTCTTGTGATGGTCTATAAAGATGGGTCTGGGAAATATTCTGCAAGTATGAACTGATAGGATTGTTTACAGAACTGCCACAGGGCAGGACATGTGAAATATATTAATGTTTAGTCCTGTAATAGTTATGTGTTAAAGCTATGATCATATCATTAAACAAATCAAAAAAATTGCCTATAGCTTCTAACTGCCAACAGTTTAACCCCAATCTCCTTAGCCCAGCTCAGCTTTCCTTTTTCTTCTCAACTATATCTCCTGTTTTACTTTTACATATCATATACTCCACCAAACTACACTTCCTGTAATCCATTCACCTGCTTTTATCTTGGGCCTCCTTTATAAACTGTCCTTCCTGGCTCTTTTACTCTCTGACTTCATTTGGACAAGCATCTAAGAAAGGTCCATGTATTAAAGACCTGGCCCCTAGTATGGCACTATTGGGAGGCGCTATGTACCTATAGGGGGTGTGTCTAGTGAGAGCTTCTTTGATCATGGGAGTATGTCCTTGAATGGGACAGAGGGACCTTGGACCTCTCCTGGATCTTTCTACTAGTTGCTGATGCAAGCAGTTTGCTCTGCCTCACTCCAACCATGACATATTGCCCTCACCAGGGGCCCAAAGACAGAGAATGTCTGATCTTAGCCTGGAACCTTTCAGAAAAATGGGCAAAAATAACCCTTTTCTCTTTGGAATTTAATTGCCTCAGATATTTCATTATAATAATGCAAAGATAACTAATATACCCCACAATTTCAATGTATTCAATTACAGTGCTTTTCATACAGACCCAAAGCACTCATAGGAGGGTTTTGTTGTTGTTGTTGTATTTTCTTTTGTATTTGAGATAGGATCTCTCTATGTAGCCCAGGTTGGCCTTAAACTCATCTTCTTGCTCAGCTTTCTGAGTTCCTTGATTATAAAGTGTGCTACCACTCAGCCTAGTTAAACCGTGAAGAGCTACAGTAGTTAACAAAATACTGTCTACTTACTTCCTGCTCTCCCCATCCTCAGTCTATTCAACAACCCACTCCAACTCCTGCCTGTACTGCTGCAGTGTAGCAGCAAGGATGGCAAGACAATAAACGTATGCTCTGAAAAGGGGCTAGGCCCCTAATCCACGGGGAAACTTCTATCAGAGTCGCTTGGCTTTGGGAATGATATGACTACAGTATATTTAAATTTTCAAGAGGTATTAAGATGATTACTGTCATGTAAGGAAAAAAAAAATATGCTGACTCAGGTAGAAAAACTTGTTTTAGTTTTCAGGTAGCAACTATGAATTCTTAAGTAAGAAAACATATTGTTTAAACCCTATGCTTCAGTTTCTTCAATTATAAATTTACAGGTATTGAAAAATACACTTCAGGACTGTTGTGAGGGCTGAACTGACATATATAAACTTTTTAAACCTCTAAGATGCTATTTCAACATCTGGTTGTAGTAAGACAACTCAGAAGAGGATAAACAAATGGACCCAGGTTCCCAGTCCTAGTCACAGAACTGATCCTGCTTTCACATTCTTCTGTTTCCATAATTCCAAGATCTGGAGAACACTAGTCTGCCCCGGCTCCAGCTGCCAGACCTTCATCTCCAGGAGTATAGAGGTAGAAAGTGTCATGTTCTCAGTGGGCGCAGGTGGGGTTGTGTAGATGCATATCTGCTATTAATATATTAGAAACCATAGAGGAATGCATCAATTAATTTTTCATTATTTGTGGATATTCATTTTTTATATATTCTGTAAATATACTTTAAATACTAGCACTCAGGAGGCAAACAGATCTCTGTAAGTTTGAAGTCAGCTTGGTCTACATAGCAGCTTCCAGGTCTTTAAAAAAACCACCTAGTCTTTATGTATGCTAGGAAGTACTCAGTATCACTGCAGTATATCCTCAGCCTTTTTTTCTTTTACTTTTGAGACAAGGTCTCACTAAGTTGCTCAGGCTGGCCTTGAACTTGTTATTCTCCAGAGTAACTTCCCCAAGTAGTTAAGATACAGGCCTGCATCACCAATTCCAGCTAATCATTTACATTTACTTATCTATGAGTTGCTTTTACATCTATGATATACACAATTATTATTAAAATCCTTTCCTTTCTTCATCACAGATGAACCTCTAACTTTGCCATGGGTAGAAATAAGCCTAATTTCTGTATTCGGTACTTTTCTTTTTGCTGCTACAAAACACCTAACAAAAGCAATGTAAAAACACAAAAGTCTGGTTTACAGTTCCAAGGTCCATCTTGTTGGGGAAGTCATGACAGCAGAAGCTTCAGGCAACTTGTCACATTGTATCTGCAATCAGGAAGCAGAAAGTGATAAATGCTGGAACTCAGCTCACTCCTATCTTTTACTCAGTCCAGGACCCCGGGTCATGAAATGTGCCACCCACATTCAAGGTAGGTCTTCCTACCTAAATTAACCTAATCTGGATAATCGCTCACAGAAATTCCCAGATATTTATTCCAAAGTGATCTAAATCCTACCAAGTTGTCTGTCAAGATTAACCACCAGAATGTGCCAAATTCCTCTGCTGCTATTAAGCCAGTGAAATGTGTTTTTTTATTGTTGTTTTATTTTTAAATGACATATAAAAATGCACATATCTATGAGGTTCCAATCAGATTAAACACATTTGTCTGTTGAAATATTTATCATTCCTTTATGGCTAAAACATTCAAAACCCCTTTTCAAGGTTTGTGAGACATGCAATGGATTATTACTATCCACTATCAAAAAGCACACCAAAATCGAATTCTTATTTAACTCTAACTTAGTGCTCAATCCTTCCCTTCCTACCTCTCCTCTGTCTTCTTGCTATGGTTTGGATCATAACATTCCCCCAAAGGTCAAGATTTAATCTCTAGCTTGGTGCTCCAAGGAGGTGAGGGAAACCTTAAGAAGTAAGGCCTGGACAGTCTTCTAATCATTTCAACACGTCCTTAAAGGGAACCGTGGAACTCCCAGCTCTTCTTTCTCTTTTTCTCCTGTATGTGAGCAGTTACTTCAGCAATATATGTGCTGTTGGGCTGCAGGTCCAGATTCAAAACCAACAGTGCCGATGGTCAAGAGTTACACAGTACTGTAAAATATACTGCTTTTTAGCTTTTAATACAGTTAAATTGTGAAGTAAATTGTATTTGGATAACAGGGATGTAAATTTTCATCCTTAATGTTTGAATATAGACTCCTCAGAGAGTACTGAATATAGAGCAGGTATTTAATACTTTAAGCAACTTTATAAGCATGAAATTCATAGAGAAGTACAGTCAACTAAGTATAAAGTCTTATATGTCATTGCATTGATATAGTGTCTAGCTGAATTCTAGTTTCCTGTGTAAATGAGCTTCTGAATTAATGAGTAACTCCTGATTATGGGTTTGGGGTACAGGGATACATGACAGCTTTATTAAGTTCATAGGTGAACACTGTAGCACTTCTAGACCTACCGTTGTGAGATAAAGCATTAATAATACACATTTGTAACTATATGGCTGTGGCTGCTCAAGACAGCATCAAAAGTGAAAAATACCAAAGCATCCAAAACTTGATAACCAGAATATCAACAATACCAATTTTATTAGACTTTCTAGACAGAACCTATGAAATGCAACTTTTGCCATAGTAAGCTAGATTTACAGTAAAATTCACAAGTCTGAATAAAGTTACATTTAACTACATTGGAATCTGAAACATGCTGGAAAGCTTCAGTGTCATGGGCTTCTGTTCTGTACAGTAAATGAATTTGACCTTGTAGAGTGAAAGTGAATGGTTTACACATATGGCAAAATGTGTTACAGGGAAATGACTTGCAGAAGAGAAAACTCACAATAGCAGCACCAGAGGGGAGTACGCTGCTCTTAATAACCTAATATCCCTTCAAGTTCTTGAGCAGAGATTGGCAGATTTTCTCCTAGGTACTGTCATCTGATTATCTGAGCATTTCAATGTTTGCCAAGTCTACATACAAAAATGCCAGCCAAGTTCTGAAGCAAAAAACATTGCTCATGAACACTAGGAAGCACCCCAACTGTATTGTAAAGAGTGTAAGGTTTTTTTAGCACACATGAAATCTAGAATGTAATAAGGAGAGTCTCTGTCTGCTCAGAAATTTTTTAAAATGCTTTACATGTTTTAAATCCTAAATCACTGAGTCTTTCATATACTTATGACTAGTTGAGCTAAAGCTTTGCCAATCTGGGTGTTTTCACCTCACTCATATGCAACTTGACATCCATTTCTCTTGGAAATGAGTTTTTGTTTTTTTTTTCCAACATTGTTTTGTTTGATTTGCTATGTTTTGTGGGACCAGGGTGAAGGCTACTAAGCATGAATTTTTATTTGTTTTAGGAATATTATGGATAGTCATAAACAAGATTAGATGAATAGAATAAGAACTAAAAAAATTTATTTTATATTACACTTATATATCAGATGGCATTCTGCAATTGGATTTTATTTGATCAAAAGCATAAGAGCACGTGCAGGTATTAAGGATATAAATGACTATCTTTAAGCTTTATCATGGAAATTTTTACCAGAAAGCATCCTGAATATTAGGCCAAGAAGCAATCCAACTGAAGATTGAGACAAGTAGCTCCTGAGAAGCGTGGTAGGTTGTTGTTCCTCAGTAGATAGCTAATACATCACATTGGAATGTATGTAAGGAATTACTGACCTCAGCCTCCCACTGAAGTCAGGTCATTTATATGTCCTCTCATCATAATATAATGCTGATATAGAGCCTTGAGGATGGGTGTCAGAGAATTCTGGGCACAGAGAGGCTGGCTGTTTCCTGTGGAATTCCCTTTGTGATCTGAAGCTCTGAATTAATTAGCTCCTTCCTTTCTTCCCTCCTTCCCTTCCTCCCTCCCTTCCTTCTTCCCTCCCTCTGTCCCTCCTTCCCTTCCTTGCCAGTCTATCAGGGTCTTGTTTAACTTTGGAATTCCCTTCTTGTCTAAATTCAGCAAAGCTTGAATCTGTTAAACTTAGGGCACTGGGCAGGATCTAGTTTTTGGCTTCTCATTTTTTTACTAAATAAAGGCCTGAACTTCTTTTCTACCTTTGTTGTGGAATTTCAGCTACTCTGTTTGATTTAATAGCATATTTTGTACATTTTATACATGCCTAGAAGCCTAGGGCTATGGAAAACTTTTTATTATGTTCAATAAATAAAATGAAAAGAAGAAACTGTACAATTAAATCTTGAATTTCTTCCTCAGACTGACGGATATGGAAAAATAAGAATCATTAACTAAAAAAAACAAATCTAAAAATGCAAAAATCTAGAAAGGTAGTAAAGGCAAATGAAAATTATTAATTCTTTTCTTACATTTATAGTGGTAAAATATGACCATTATAATTAATATGACATCAATGGTAATAAAACACAAAGTTGATCTGTCAGTCATGTTTTCATTATGGAAGAATGAGCAACAAATAACAAATCTCAAACAACTCTGAAGAAGAATAAAATGATAAAATAAAATAAAATAAAATAAAATAAAAGCACTTACAATGAGGAAAGATCCAAAAGCAAAAGTAAGTAACTAGCAGGAAAAACCTAAGCAAAATAACTCACAAGCAAGACTTATCTTTTTGTCCATAACCGGGAAAAGAATTAAAAGTGAGAGTCTCTGAAGTATACACACTATGAAAAACCCAATCACTTCATAGCAAAAATTTAAAAGCAGGATGGTACATATGTAGTAAGATGATTTTAGGAATTTACGAGCCAATAAATAACAATAAAAAACAACTTTTACCTTATTTTCAAAAAATTTTAAAGATGGGGGGTACTGGAGAGATGCATTTATTCAGTGGTGAAGAACATTGGCTACTCTAACAGAGGACCCAGATTTGATTCCTACCACCCCGATAGAGACTAACAACTATCCATAACTCCAGTTCCAGGGGATCTGACAGCCTCTTCTGACTTTGGTGGGAATTATATGACCTGAATGCACATACATGTATACAGGTAATACACATAAAATACAAATAAAAAATGTAAAGAATTGTTTTATTTATATGTTTATGTCTGCATGAGTGTACGTACATGTGTGCAGGTGTGTGTAGAGACCAGAGAAAGAATTAGATCCCTTGGAGCTGGAGTTGCAGGTATTTGTGGAATACCAGCCAATAATTGTTGTCCCCTCGTTTTCTTGACAGGCATTCCAGAACGTCAGGTCCTAAATAAAGCCCTTCTCTCTTCTAGTAGATGGACTCCGCCCCAGTTCAGGTATCATCTCTGCAGTGTCACTCAAACTGACACTTCCTTGCACTCACACAGACGCCATCTCTCTCTGTCCATGCTTTCCTCTCCCAGGTCTGCTGACAGTTTGCCCTCTAGAGCTCCGTGGTCTAGTCTCTTCCTTATATCTCCTCACTCAAACAGCCTTTTTAATTTTCTGAGCTCCACTCAGTCCAAACGTTGCCCCTTAACTCCACTAAACTGCCTATAATTTCTATATTCTGTTGCTTGGTCTCAGTACCTCCTAGGTAACCTATCCAGGTGGCCACAAGATGTCACCCTTGACCTTCATATTATTAGGGACCTCAGCAATTACTGCCAAACTACTCCTCCCCTTTTCAACTCTGGCCTTCCCCCAAGCTCTGGCCATGCTGCACCCATCCTGCACCCAGCTCGCAGCTTAGGCAGCGCACAGTTCAGCCTATGTGGCACCCAACTTGGTCCTCATGGAGTGGCATCCCACCACGCCCTCAGACCAAAACGCTCAAATTCGCGCATTCCCATCTCCCATGCCCAAGTATTCTCCATCAGCTGCTAGTACCCAACAATCAACCCCCAATCTTCTCTCTTCACTGCCCTGCCAGCACTACACAGCCTGTTCTGGCCCCTCCCTCTTCCTCAGACCCTTGGGCTCAGGCACATGCAATGAGGGCCACCTCTCAGATATAATCTCCTGCCTCCTGGCGAAGATAAAGAGGACCTCATATTTAGTCGCCTTACAAACACCCTGGTTCAAGATCCTCCTAGATCCAAAACATACTTGTCCTTAAGACCCATTTCATAGCCCAATCTGCCCCTAACATAAAAAAATTAAACAAGGGCCCCAGATCCCCCCTGGGGAGAGCTGCTGAACATGGCCTTTAAATATTCCATAACCAAAAGGACCAGGGAAGACTGGGCAATCCCAGACAGTAAAAAGGCTCAACTGTTCACAGTGGCACATTTAGGGCTCCTCCCAGGAAGACTTCAAGCAACACCACAATGGGATCCATGCTTCAAGTGTGACAACAACGGTCACTGGCACGAGCCTGCCCTCAACTCATGGCCACTGTCAGGGCCAAGTCCACAATACAGAAAATGAGGACGCTGGAAGGTTAACTGCCCTTCGTTGCAAAATCAAGGTAGGTCAGTCATATTGCCCAAACCCCAACCCGCCTCCAGAACTTGCTCATTGACAGACTTCATCAGCCTGGCTGCCAATGACTGATAATACCACAACGGAGGAGTCTACCTCCAGTGGTAGTTACTATCCCGTTCATCATGGGGTCACATGGTCTGTCCTCCTTTCCTACATGGGTAAGACACATCCTCTGCAGCTTTCCATGGCAGAAGCCTATGGACATCCCCACACCCCAGGCTTACTTCACCTCTTAATGTGTTCTCTGGAATAAACCCCATATCCATTCCTTCCTAATAACACCCTTGTGCCTGCCCCACTCCTGGGTTCTGTGACAGCTCTCACCTTTTTGGCCACTAACCATCTTCTCAACTTCTTAGGAACCAGGGGGAACAGGGTCTCTCCAACTAAAGCCCAACTCCCCCTCTCTCAGGCCAAGTATCTGGGCCTTATCCTGACTCCTACCTCTCGCCACCTCACCATAAACCAAAAACATTAAAGTCCTTCAACCTCTGACTACTACATACATACATATATATCTTCTTTCCTTTTATAACAAGGTTGATGCATTTTTATGTCAGAGCCTGTTTGTGTGGAAGGCTTAAGATGCATCTTTTGCTGGTCTTAATTACCGCCTTTCTTTGCATTGTGATCCAACACTGTGTTTCTCTGAAATAGAGTATTTCCCTGTCCTTTCATGCCCTGGGCACCTCTACTTTTCACTTTCTAGTTAAAATTTCCTAGACAGACTAAAGAAAAATATTCTCATTAACTCTTTCCAAGCTCTTTTTCTGTGTTCCATTTTATAGGTACTTAGTTATGGTAAATTATAACATGGTTTTTCTAATTTGGACAGAGGTCATTGTTACTCATCTCATATGTCCATAACACTCAATAATTAAGCTAAGGAGATTCTAAACTTCAATTTAATAATAATAATAAATTTAATAGCTATGTATCAGTTGCTTCTCTCTACCTAGTATTTATTCTCCCTTACAACCTAAAGCAAGATTTTGGTAGACCACTCTTTAAACTATGATTTTTATGTTTTATGTTTTCTGTAGGCATACCTGGGAACTTATAAAGTATGATGTATACATGAGTAATATTAATTCATGACATTATCTTATGTGTGCAATTTACATTTCATGTTCTTTTATTAGGATGATACTGCACAGCACTCTTCTGAGGCAAATAACTGCCAGCTTCATGACTTCAATGGTGCCTACTTGCAAAAGATCATCACAGTTGGGTTTGTTAATGGTTGTATTCCTTCATTAAAGGAGGGGTAAGCAGGGTTATTGGCTGCTAGTCGCTCCACTCCCGAGTCTGGAGGCTAGTTTGGAGGTGAGCCTTAATAAACAGGTCCGCATCACACCCATGTTGACTCTCGCTTGTTACTGCTGGGTCTCATACTGAACCAAACCGAACCAAACCTTACACTCTTCAGCTTTCTTTCCCTGAGAAAAACAGAATCAGAGAAATGTCCAGAATGAGCCACCACACCTTGATTTGTGCACATGGGCTCTGTCTTCCCTTCGGTCCCCAGACCTAGGGGATCACGCTCCTACAAAGTCAACAGTTTTCCTCTTGTCTACATCTACACCTTTTTGCTTACTCAAGCATCTTTACACACAATCCCCCCCGCCCCCTTCCTGGATCATTCTTTTAGATTATTCGCTGATTACTCCTATACAGAAACAGAAACATTATCTCCTGTGAAGACCACAAAAAATACCCTCAATCTCCAAATATCACTCCATTTTAATTTTCAAATTTTTCTTAGAATTTTATTTTATTTATTAGTGTGTGAGCATGCACAAATGTGTATTGCCATGAACTGTGTGAGTTTGTGTACGGGGAGAAGGGTCAGAGACAACTTTTGGGAGTTGGTTCTCTCCACTAGGAACATCAGACTTACAGAACAAGTGTTCTTCTATTTTTAAAACCCTTGAGCCATCTTGCTGCCCGCCTCCTTTTTCCTTATAAATGAAAGACTTCTCAAAAGATTTGTTTGTATTGGTTGTCTCCTATTTCTTTTACCATAGTCATTCAAATTAGGGTTTTTTATTTTCTTTCTGCCCTAGCTACCTGACCTCTCTCTGTAAGGTCAACATCACCTCCACAGAGTGCTAAGATCAGTCATCAGTCCCTCAGACCTTATCTCCTCCTCATCAGTAGTGAGGTCCTTGGTGCTCCCTCAGCTGCTCTTAAGAATTTACTTCCAGGACTCCACAAGCTCCTGGATTTCTCTAGACTCAGCACCAGCTATCCCAAGAATTGCCTCAAGAATGGCAAGAAGAATATTCTAAGGATAGCAGAGGAGGAGGAAAGAAGGTGAGGGGTATTAACTAAGGCAGTATTGAGCAGTTATACACAATCTCTGGAGTCTAGATATTTAATAAGGGAAAAACAAGTCCCTATTTAAGCCATTATAAATATTTTTTAAAGCAGTATTTAGTGACAGAAGACCTTTAAGCTATTTTATATATAACATTTTGTTTTATATTGGCACATATCCTTTGCACAGAGGGTTGGGTTTCATAAAGCTATTATTATATGTGTAGATTATGTACTTTGTATTCTCCCTTTCACCTTTTCCTTTCTTCTTTTCTCCCTTCCATGATCCTCATTCATTCCTCAAAGCAACACTGCACATATAGCATTTAAAGAAAATCTTGTCAAAGCCAGCAAGGAAGAAAATGGAGATTTAAAGTTATCTTGAGACTGACCACCACATGAGATGTCTTTCTCTTGTGCTACAATCCTGACAAAGACACAATTTACCTCGTTAAAATGAACAACAGCTACTTGCTTTAATTAAATTTTGTTGCATTTATATACATTATTTTAAGAGTCAGAAATAAAGAGTTCAGAATAAAGGGTACCCACTTTTCCACACAAAGCAAACAACATGTGAATCAAGACAGGCCTTATTTCTATTCAACATAAATTATTCCAAATAAAATTATCCTGTCTTAGATATTTAGGAATTCTGGGGATTTCACCTAGTATTAGCTATGGTTGACTTCCAGTGCTAAGAACCCCTAAGCTAATTCTAATACTGATAATCAAAGCAGAAAGAAACATGCTTATTCCACATACCTCTGGCTGAAAAGTCCAAGGAGGAATGCAAGGAGTTTGATCTGGCCAGCATGCTCATCTTTGATCTAGTCAGCATGGTCAAGGAGTCTGACAGGCCCAGAAAGACTAAGACAAGCCCATCCAAGTGGGAGTCTGAATGTTTCTTCAGGGCTTTGATAAGGATATGGGGGAATATTCACACACACACACACACACACACACACACACACACTTTTTGTGTATTCTAGGAATTAGGTTATAGGGTTAGTTTCCTTGACTAACTAGATAAAGGTCACTAGGCTGATATATAACCTTTGGTTTTGAGTTTTCCAACCACGTAAGTATTAAAAAGATGAGTGGAAACAGTCTACTTCCAAAATCTTTGAAAAGTAGGAAATGCTTTACAATTACATAGGATTACTATAATAAATGAATAATTTTAACTTTCATGTTTTCCCTGGGTAAAAATATAGAACAATACTTCCTCAAGATGATGGGCTCACCACAACTTCTAGTTAGGCACATGCTCACCACTGTAAACAACCAATATTCTCCAGTGTTTAGTGTTACTATGATTAAAAGAAATTTGATTTTTAAAAATATTTTACTATTTTTATTTTTTTATATGTATGAGTGTATTGCCTGCATGTATGTAAGTGCACCTGTGTCATACAATGTCCATGGAGATCAGAAGAGGGTGTCAGACCTGCTGAAACTGGAGTTATCTATAGCTGTTAACACCACGTGGGTGCTGGGAACTAAATCTGGGTCCTCTGTAAGAGCAGCCAGTGCTCTTAATCACTGAGTCATTTCTCCAGTCTCAGATTTGATATTTTTTCACATGAGTAAATAGTCTGGTGCTAAGTGCTTTTGCACTTGCAGCTGTAGGTGCAAGATACCAAGCCCATGATTTTTGCAGCTTACCTATCTATTCTATCATGGCTATATCTGGTTGCAGTTCTATGCATCACATTCACATTCAGCACTGAAAAAAGGTAGAAGGGATGATACCCTTTTGATATGGAAAACAAGTTTCTAAGGAAAGTCTCAGGCAGATTATATCTCAATGGCCTGACTCCTTGTATTGTTGCCAAAGTTTTAGAACATGAGTATTTACTTTTTACACTCTCTCTTATAGAAGAATGCAAGAGAAAAAGATAGAGAATTGCTGGGGATGTAGCTCACTGACAGGCTGCTTGTCTAGCATACACATGTACAAGGCCTATGTTAGATTCCAAGTAAAAGGAGGGTAGAAGGGGTACCTGACTACTGAACAAGTTAGCCCATACTGTGTGCCACAAATACTTTGAGAAGATTAAAAGAAGAGTATATGGAAGTGATAATGTATGACTCTGGAAGGTTACTGCTTTTATGGTCTGCTTTAAGACAATTTTCAAATACAATGTGATACATTTTCATTTGTTCACATAACCCTAGAAGTGGAAATTCAGGTCTTATGAATTTAAAAAAAAAACCTAACATATAACATGTTTTTATATTTATATGACTCCCTATTAAAATGTAATTATTTTTTCTTTATTTTCATTTTATGTGTATGTGTGTACTGCCTGTATATGTGTAAATGCACCACCTGTGTGTTGTGCAATGCCTGCGGAGGTCAGAGAAGGCATCAGATTCCCTGAGAACTGGAGTTACAGATGGTTGTTAGTTACTGCATTGGTGCTGGGAATCAAACCTAGGTCTTCTATAAGAACTGCCAGTGCTCTTAGCCACTAAGCAATCTCTCTAGCCCTCAACTGTAATTCTTACAAAATGAACACATCTGAAATTTATGTGTATTTTCTCCCTAAAATTAAGTCTTCATTTGTTTAATGTTCAGTGTTATATCCCTAATTCATTTCTCAGGATCTACAACCCCTACCTTCAAACAATAGCTGAAATTACCTTCAATTTTGCTATATGGTGAACAGTTTTATTACAAATTAAAGTCACAAAGATAAGCTTTCCTGAGAAGTTAATTGATTTATAAAGTCAACATCAGCCTACAGAGTAAAAGTATCCTAGACTTAAAATGAGGACACTAAGAAATAAACATAAGGGGCTGGAGAGATGGCTCAGCAGTTTTACCAAGGGTTGTGCCCAGAGCTAGCAGGGCCATGAAGAAGTGGCTGGTTTGAGGATTCTCGAGGCACCATAAGAGTTTTAGGACTGAACACAGAATCAGAAAACAAACGATGCATGTTCTTCCTCATTGTGGATCCTAGCATCAAATCCTTATATGTGAGTATGTATCCTGATGCAACTGCAGGAACCAGGAAAATGGAAAGAAACAATGGCGGCAAAGGGAGAGAAGAAGCCTGAGAGAGGGACAGTAGGAGACAGGCGCTACCCAGAGTGAACTGGGTAAAACAGAGATATTTAATTGGGAGAGGAAGAGGGAGGGTTATTTAAAGAACCATGGGGAGAAAGGTGAAGAAGGAGCTCAAGAGAAGGGGAATCATAGAAGGCAGGCATTATCAAGGAGGAAATGGGGAAAATAGGGGAAGGACAAAGAGATAGAGAAGAGAGATAAATAATACTTAGGTGGTGTGAAAAACCAGAGGGAAATGTATTAGTCCAAAAGCCTACTGAAAAACACATATACAATAACTGTACACGAGTGTATGTCTATAGCTGAAGGCTACATAACAAGAAACTCAGCATCAGACAGGAGAAACTTCCCTTCCAATTGTTGGTCAAGGTAGCCCAAGAGACTCCCCAATTACATAAGCTATTGCCATAGCCCTTAACTATCTCCCAGAACTTGAAGTCTTACCCTACTGTTGAAGAAAGGACATACTTCAAACATAGGACTTGGAGCAATGGAGCTGGAACTGTCCTGGAAGCCTCCTCGCTGAAGACTAGCTGTCAGTTTTAGAGGACACTAAATAAGCTGCTAAGGGAGAAAATCAACCAATGGTCCAACCCCAGCTTTAAAGCCTAGTAACCACAACAATGACTGAGAAAGCAAACTATATTGGTGCAGTAGTAGCACTTTTATCTTGGGGTAATCAAAAGCTACTTAATTGGACTTAAAGCCGTCTCAATGGAAGGGAACTCATGTGCGGCAGGTACTGTAAACACAGCCAAATATACATGGCTGGAAAGGTCATAGATCTCAGAGAAAAGTCTGTCACATTCCTAGACAAACATAATTTCTTACTATATGCTAAACATGAATCCTTATATTTACAGACAAGTTATGCTAGTCACCACTCATCTAAGAAGCTTCTTTCATAACAGGGACTATTATAGAGTTTCTCAACTGGTCACGCACAGATAATACGCATTTGTGAAATACCCAACCCTAAGGAGCACATCTACAATGGAACCTCTACACTTAAGGCTCACAGAACATAGTGGAACAAGGGGTAGAGAGAATACTAATACATTTCTCAACTCTCATCAGTGAAGCTTCATCATGCAACAGAGGGCAATGAACACAAAAAATCACAACTGGCCAAAGTGTAGAGAATAAGAGACTGTAGAGTGTGGGTCTCCTTGACAGGACTCCTATATTAAATTTCACTCAGTCAGGGCTCAGGGACCATTCCAGAAGAGGGGGGTGAAAAGATTCTGTGAGTCAGGGGAGGAGGTATATTACCAAAAGGAAACAGTCTTACAGATTCCTGGGACCTTTCTCAGACAAACAGCAATGGTGACAGCATGCACAAGACTCATACAAACTCAATCAGACAAAAACCAGTACAGAACTGGGGGAATGGATAGGAGGCCAAAACTTTGGTGAGGAACTACTTGAGGCCAAAACTTTGGTGAGGAACTACTTGGCAGCTGACCACTGCTGGGTGAGAGAGAGCTGTTCATCTTTTAAGAGAGTGACAGTAGACAGCCTGAACAGGCTCTGGTGGATGAACTGGACTGAACAGGTCTTAACATATATGACAAAATGCATGAAATACTGTGAATGGGCTATGGAGGGTGTAGATAGAAGGGTGAGGCTAAGTATGATCAAGATGTATGAAATCCACCAAAATTCAATAAAAATATATCTTAAGAAAGAGTTCTAGAACTGATCAAAGATACAGAGAATAAGTGTCTGTGAGATACTTAACCCTAAGTGACCCATCTTCAATGCAACCTCTACACTTAGGATGAATGCACCTCTTAACTCCCATCAGAGACATCAGCAGATGGTGATTAATACAAACCCACAATTGGCCAATGTGCAGAGAACAAGAGGCTCCAGACTGTTTATCTCTGAATAGGGCGCTTATTTCAAACCTCTGGCCTCCCAAGGTTCAGGGGCTGAAAGACTGTACCAGTCAGAAGGAGAAGATGACCACAGGAAACAGGAAACGGAGGCTTTCAGATAGCTGGTCATTTACTCATATGACCTCAGAGCAATGGTGACAGTGTGCATAAGCCCTATACAAGCTCAAATCAAACAAGATCCCAGCACAGACATGGGGAAATGGGTAAGAAATCCCACTGATGGCTGCTGGGGAGGAGAAAGACCATTATAAGGACTGTTCTTTTGGTGGGCCCAGTGGAAAGACTCACACCGAAAGCCATTTGGTGACACAAATCATTACTCTATAGACCATGTTATATATATAAGAGTTTATTAAATTGTGTGGTGTGCAGTGGGGGGAGGGGTACACAGAGTGGAGCAGATCTAAACAGCATTAAACTCTAGAGTATGAAAATCACAAAAATTCAATAAAAAGGAGACTAGAGGCACATTACTTTGGGCAGGGAGCAGAGGGGGGAGATGCAGACAGGAGAGGGGTTCTAAATGCCACACAGCACACTGCATGAAAATCACAAAAAAATTAATTAAAAATAGTTAGAATTTTTTGATTCATAGAAAATAGCATCATGATGAATAAAACACCTGGAAATAAACTTCAGCAAGAAAGTTAAAGACCTCGACAGTGAAAACTATGTAGCATTGCTGAAATAAATTAAAGAAGACACAAATAAATGGAAAGACACTCTGTGTTCAGAGATGAAAAGATTCAATTTTTTAAAAAATTATTTATCATTTTATGTGTACAAATGTATTACCTGCATGTATGTAAGTGCACCCATGTCATGCGATATCTGCAGAAGTCAGAAGAGGGCATCAGATTCCCCTGGAACTAGAGTTACTTATGTGCAGTTGTTAGCTGCCACATGGATGCTGGGACTCGAACCCAGGTTCTCTCCAAGAACAACCAATGCTCTTAACTGCTAAGCCATCTCTCCAGCCCTGGATTCAATATTACTAAGATGCCATACTATTCCAAACAATCTAGATTTACTGAAATCTCTATAAAAATTCTAATGGCTGGGGCTGGAGAAATGGCTCAGTGGTTAAGAACACTTGCTGTTCTTCCAGAGGACTTGGGTTCGAGTCTTAGCACCCACATGAGGATTGCCTATTATTTTACAACATATACAAAAATCAACTCAAAACTATCAGAAACCTAAAAATAAAGAGTTAAAATGAAAAAAAAATCCTAGATGAAAAGATAAAGCTTCATGACACTGACTTTGGCAAAATTCTTCAGATGTGGTACCAAAAACATAGAAAACAAGTCAAAACAAATGTATTATGTATATACAGAAGGGAAAGGTGATTTGTTATTTATGGAACTGGAGTTTCAGTTTTGTAACTTGAAAAGCACCTGGAGACTAGGTGTATAATCATGTAAATACTGCATACTTAAAAAATGGTTAAGATGGCAACTTTCTGCTTTTGTTTTTGAGAATGGATCTCTGTGTAGCCTCGGATAGCCTGGAACTACATAGACCAGGCTAGCCTAGACCTCAAAGAGACCCGTCTGTCTCTGCCTCTGCCTCCTGAGTCCTAGGATAAGCCAGCCACCAAGCTCCACTATATTACAACTTTTGTTATGTGTATTTCAGCACTGTTTTTTTTTTTAAGGAGACAACTCAGAAGATATATTTTTAGTACATATTTATCAGAATGGCTAAACTAAAAACTACTCACATTACTAAATTCTAGCTAAGATGTTAAAGTAGTTTCATTGACCCCATACTTATAGGAATGTAACATGTTATAGCGATTCTAGAAGGGTTTCTTTTTTTGAGTTTTTAATAAAACTAAACATAACAAATAATTTATGAACTAGCAAAATTACTTTTAAGCATTTATCTTAGAAAAATGAAAATTTGTGCAAACACAAAGACCTGCATACTAGGGTCTGTATACAGCAACTTTATAAAGAACAAAATAAATATATTTCAGAGTGAATGATCCAGCAAATTATAGTTTATCAATGCCATTAAATACTATTCAGCAACTTTAAAAAGAGAACTATTGATACATGCACTGGCTTAGAACAATCTCCAGAGAATTTTCCTGAGTATAAAGGGATGATCCCAAAGGGCCATATACTACATGATTCTACTTGTACAACATTTCTGAAAAAAGAAATTGATAAAAACTGAGAGAGGATTATTAGCTGCTAACTGGTTAAGTTCAGGGTTCGGAAATGGCAGGACACACGGATAAGAGAGGAAGATGTGATTATAAAGGAACAACATGTGGGCCCTGTGATGGTGTTCTGGTTCTTGATCGTATACAGTAGAGGACAAATGCACTTATACACAATAAATTTGCATAGAGTAGTGAACATGCTTAGCATGCATGAGGCCATAATTTCAATCCCAAACACCACCAAAAAATTCCATAGAACGAAATGCACAAACACATACAAGTACAAATAAAACGAAGGAGACTGGGTAAAACTGGTGTATAGTATCACTGCCAATATCTTGATTAAAATATTACAGTTTTACAACAGGTTATCATTGGGAAAAACTGAATAATTGATATATAGGTGCTGTATTATTTCTTACAGTTGCAAATATATGTGTAGTTATATCAAAATTATAAGTTTTAATTATAAAAACTCAAACTGAAAATTTGCATTGGCTATTTTTCAAGGTAATAACATCTACGAACTTTTATTTTGATACTAATGAAAGCAAGGGATATGAAGAAACAAAATTCTACTTTTGATCACTTCATGGAAATCAAATTGTATCATGTCTTCTTTACAAAAGCTATTTTCTGAGATGTCATCAGAAATTAAAAGTAGACAATATACCATTAGTGGTAGTATATACTACTAGTAGTAGCTTGTAATCCCAGAACTTTGGGTGGAGGTGAGGAGTAGAGGCAAGATGATATGGAGTTCAAGGCCACTGGCAGCAACTTATCAAGTTCAAGGTCAGCCTGGGCTATGTGAGACCCTATCTAAAGCAACAACAACAACAAAGATATTCTATTACTAAAGTGTGAATATGACAATCTCATAAAGAGTAACACTGACAGTTCACATCTGTAGGAAATTTCCTTGATTTTTATAAACCTAATCTTTCTTTACCAGTTGTAACTTCTTGAAGTAGGCAAAAGAGACTCAGCTGTGCTCTTTTAAGGAACCAAATGGACTGTGTTTTTTTGTTATTCATCTTTGTATTGAAGTATTAAAAATACAAGAAGCTCTTTTAAAAAGGGAGAAAAGGAAAGAAGATAGGTAAAATTATTTCTGAACTTAAAAAAAAAATCTCTAGGCCCAAAGGGATGGCTCAGTTAGTAAAGGCATTTGCTGTCATGTATGGCAACCTGAATTTGATCTACGGAATGCACAAAACAGAACAGATAATTGACTCCCATCAGTTGTGTTTACACTCACACAAAAAACACAAATACATACGCATATATACACATACACACACAATTCATTTAGATTAGTCAACACTTTTCCCAACAAATGCAACTACAGGAATTCCTAACCACAAATTCAAATAATGATTTCTTTTAAATGCTTAGGACTCTGGTGGTATACAGCTTTAATCCTAGAACTTGGAAGGCAGAGGAAGGTGGATCTCTGAGATTGAGGCCAACCTGCTCTGCATAGTGAGGTCCAGGCCAGCTGGGGCTACAGGAAGACCCTGTTTCAAAAACTTAGAAAAAAAAAGTCAGATCAAATACAAACCAATCTTGCTATTTAAAAGATACCCTGAATTTACCCAATTTGAAATAGAAAAATAACCTAGAAATACCAGAAAATCAGCAGTATGTTTTAGGCTCTGAAGCACTTGGCATAGGCTGCCCACAATTAACGTTAACGAATGGTCTGGTTTTTGCCATGTTTACAAAGGTTAAGATAATGTTGTTTACATGCACTCTGTTCCCCTCTCATGAATGTGTGGTTTTCATAAGTCAAAACTATAGTTATTCTAAAAAAAATCTGATGTCCTTTAAAAACTAGTTTATAATGAAAACAATAGTAACATAAAATAATTCTGAGTTTTACAATAGTTGTGTATTGATTTATTCCTACAGTTCATTAAGTGTAACACAGGCCTTATTTAAATTCAGTCAATACACAACAGAGCCTTAAGCATTACATGATTTTATTTTCCCTTCTTTCTCACAGTATTATAATTACGTGCTCTGAGTTTACTGTAACTAATATTAGTGGGTTTTTGCCACATGCTCACAAACTAAAGGAACAGAAAAAAAAGAAGCTTTTGGATCACCTAATCAGTACCCTAAGCAGAAAAAATAATTTCTAATATCGAAACAAAGATCTTTTTTTCTCTCTTCATGGGAAGAAACAAAGACCTTGTGTGATTTTTATTATATCCTAATACTCCATAAACATCTTTTAACCGAAAAATCATACCTATTATGGCTAGTTCATCAATTCTCAATTGTGTAACATACCAACTTTTACAGTCAGGTTCACAGTCTCCAAATGTAGCCACATTTAAATAAAACATATTAGAAACAAAACTGGTATTTTTTAAAGTAACATGCAACTGTTGTACAATTTTGAGTTTGTCTCTTTTGTTTTTCCTTTGTTAGTACTGTGGCATTATCTCCTATGGACTGAGATGAGTTTACCTTGTTCAGTCAGTTGCTGACCAGTTCTGTGAGTAGTTCATACAATAGAAAATATTTTTCTTCTTTCTTATTTGGAAGAAAAGAGGAAGACAAAATGGACAAATGGCTCAGAACAAACCCAGTTTTATCCCCAAATAAAAATGGATCACCCATGTCAAAGAAGGGAACATCCTGGGTTCCTTGAAAAGTGTGCTGACTGTTTTTTCTACTCAAATGTCATTGTTAATTTCACAAGTAGATGAGGTAATTGTCACTGAAAGTTGTTTGAATCAACATCTTTCTTTTTTTCTTAATTTCTCTAGTTTTTATTTTGTTTTCAGTATATGTGGTATAATGTACTTGCTAGTGTGGGTATGTGCACATACACATGTGGGTGCACATGTACCTGTGTGTGCACATGTACCTGTGTGTGTGTGCTCCCACATGTGCATGTGTAGGTCAGAGGTTGACAACAGGTGTCTTTATCTCTCCAGCTTGATTTCTGAGACAGAGCCTCTCAGGCAACCTTCAGTGGCTAGCTCCTCAGCCAAATAATTGTGGCTTTCAATCAATGAACACAAGACACAGGGGAATTTCCAATTTCCATGGCATTCAACAATTTACTGAGTGTTAACTATCTATAATCACTCAATTTTCCAACCCTCTGGCTTTCCACACAAGCTTTTGTCATTTTGTTTTAAATTAGATATTTCCTATACCTCTATTTAAAAATAACACAGCAAAATAGTCCACTCTAAGAAGCACATCACAATGTCTCAGAAAGAGGTAAGCAAAAAGCAGGAAAGAGAAGGGATCAGTGGGAATAGGAGGATGACAAGATAGAGCGATAGGTCTGAATATGACAAAATATATATAAGTATGAAAATATGATCACGAACTAATTATTATGTATAATTAATATATGCTAACAAATTAGAATAAACTCTTTAGAATAGGCATTTGGTCCTGCCATAAACTTCCTAACATTCTAGAAGGTCATTAGACAAGCACAATCATTTCTAAATGACTGACATCCTTGTAGAAATTTTTCATCTTAGCTTTTCCCTATTGTTCCAATTCTACCCACTCACTAAAATTCATTCTGAGTTATGAAACTTCTGCATTCTGGAGAGCAGGCAAGATAGGCCAGAGGCCAAACCTCTAGTCTCAACCATTCATTACACAATCTAAAAAATTTTCTACACTCTGTTCTAGCTGCCAGGTCTTTAGTAATGGGGGAAATGTAACAATCAAAATCAATTCAAATCTGTCTTCATAGAGGTTATGCCCTTCTGCTGGGAGCACATAGCAATAAGCATGCAAACGCAGAGCAAATCAAGGAGGGCAGGAAGAAACATACCAGAAGAGGTGGGCTCTAGAAAGCAGAGTAGGGAAACGAGGAAATGCCTTAGAATAGGCCTACTAACTGGACTATTCTAAGAAATATGCCAGAAATTATGAGGACATCCCCCAAATCTCAACTTGCACCACAGACTCTTATATGAAATCTATAACTTATATATAAAATTAACCTGTCATAAAGACCTCTCCACCAACAGAATCAACATCAACATATCTAATTGTCTATATAGGCTCGATGCTTCAAATATTACATTGTCACAATTTCTTGCTGGTATGTAAAGCCATATCCTTTCTCTTTATACATGTCACCTCTGATAAGAAACCCAGCCTTTGAGATTGTGTGAGTCTTTAGAATACAACTCTCCCTTTCATCTAGTTCTTTTTCTCAAGTCATCACAGCCCAGATTAGCTTCTCAGTCTCCAAAAGCTTCTTCCTCCAGCCCACTCCCACCTAGCATGTGATGGCACTGCCAAACATATTCGGCTAGTTACTACATTTGATGCACTTATTTTGGTTTTTCTTTTTCTTGTTTTTCACAAATAGATTTTGTCCACAATTAATTACATAGATCATAGCTAATAATTTCATTCATAAATACAAACAAAAATGGAAAACCTGTTTTTTCACAGACAGCATTTTATAACCCATTATACTTAGACATGAACAGAAATTAATTGTAAATAATATTTTTATTTTATGTGTATGAGTCATGTATGTACATGCACCTCTGTCATGCAATGCCTTCAGAGGTCAAAAGAGGGTGTCAGATCCCTGAAACTGGAGTTACAGATAGTTTTAGCTGTCATGTAGATGCTGGGAACTGAATCCAGGTCCTCTGTAAGAGAAGTCAGAGCTCTTAACCTCTGAGCCATCTCTCCAGTCCCAGAAACAAATTTTAAAGACTGTGATATTATTTGCTAAGTATTGGGCAGGAAGCTACGGCACTAACCCGAAGTGCAGTAACACAGCCTCAGTGTGCACGAAAAGAACATTCTTGAAGCCACGTTAATTAAAAATAACCATATACAGGCATAGCTATATCGGAATCACTGAAGAATCACTAAAAATGAAATATCTTTAGTATTTAGTATTACTAACATGTTATTTTTACAATACTCATTATTATGAGCTTTACTGTTATACAGAGTAGGATTTTGCTTTTGTTTTTAAAGAAATGTGTGGTTGGTAATTCTCTTTTGTTTTTTATATTAAGTCAAACCAAAGTTCCACTGTGGTAACATACGTGGAAATGAAGACTGTCTTGGTTTCTGAAATGCCTTTAAAACTGTGCTCTGCGCTTACTCCTACCGTAGTCTTCTACATTGGATGGAAATGGCCTCTACGTTTCAGATGGCTTCAGACTTTGCTCCAAATTATAATAAAAATAGGGAAAAAAACCCTGCATTTTAATAATTCAGACTACTTTAAGAAGAATATGTTAAAAATGTTTGAACCAGTAGTATAAACTTATTTTAAGTCTCATTGTTTACTGTGAAGGATCAGAGATACCAAACATCAAGAGTTTCTTACTGTGTTTCTGTGTTTTATTACATATAGATGTTTACAATTAGGCCCTTTTTATCTATCTATCTATCTATCTATCTATCTATCTATCTATCTATCTATCTATCTATCTATCATCAATAATCTATCTCTTTGCTATGTAGACCAGGCTGGCCTTGACTCAAAAACATCTACTTGCCTCCTGAGGGCTTGGATTAAAGGCCTGAAATATTTTAAAATGTTGAGAGAAAAAAAAAAATCCACCTAGATTCCACTTCACTTCAAAAGTGAAGAAGGATGGAGAGAGATGGCAAAGTGGTTAAGAGCACAAACTGCTCTTGCAGAACCCGAGTTCAGTTCCCACCTCCCACGTCAAGAGGTTCACAACCACCTGTACCTCCAGCTCTAGGGGATCCAATGCTGTCTTCTGGACTCCCTAGGCACTTGCACTCACATGTGCAGGCCCCTACATAGAACACACATAAAACCAATTCAAAAACAAATATAAATTAAAAAATGACGACTGAAGGAGAAATAAAGACTTTCGGATAATCAAAAATGGCAGAATTTGTTGCCAGGAAGATCTGCTTCTTATGGTTAAATATGAACTATCCTCCACAACTCATGTATTATACACTCAGCCCCTAGCTGGTGGCACTGTCTTGGGAGGGTGTGGGATTTTAGGACCAAGTTGGAAGATGTAAGTTGGGAGGAAATACTCCCAGACATAGCTCATCTCTGGGCCCTGCTTGTCTCTTTCTCTGCTTCCTGGTCAGTCAAGAAGTGACCATCTCTCTTCCATTACTAGCTCTTCCACTATAGTTTTTCCCCAAGTACATGAGAACAAGTAATCATGGACTAAATCATTAGTCAAAAAAAATCTGTCTTCCTTTAAACTGCTTCTCTCAGGTGTTTGGTCATTGTGATACAAAAGCTGAACTACATCTACAAGAAAAGATTTTCATAAGTTAAAATCTCACGCCTAAATACAAAAAAGATGGAAAATAAAGATTACTATTCTTTTTCTTAAATCATGTGCCATATAGTAATTTATAGAAAATAATAGTTTCAACAACATATTTGGTTATGGGTGTATATTCATAAATGAAATGAAAATCAGAAATGATTCAGGGATTGGAAATAAGGAGTATGTTTTATTGTAAAGTACTTGTAGTACTTCTGAAACAGTATAGTGTTATTTATAAATAGAGTTAGATCAATTGTAAATGTACATTGCAAACTCTAGTGAAATCACAAAATATATAAAAACATAACATGCTAAAAATACAAAATGGAATCATAAAATGCTTACTTAAAAATATGAATAGGTAAGAACTAATACATGATAAAATTATATGGTAAAAGATTACAGGTAATTTAGTAGAGAAATGAATACATTATAGAATCATGGTATATACAACTATTAATCTAGATACACTGACATATAAAAAGCATCAAGATATGTTCTAGGGGTATAAAAAACATCAAGATATGTTCTAGGGGATCAGACACCCTCTTCTGACCTCCATGAGAATTGCATGACACGAGTATACTTACATATATTCAGGCAACACACTCATACACATAAAATAAAAATAAAGTATTTTTAAAAAAAGATAAGTGGCCAAGTGTGGTGATACACACCTATAATCCCAATACTTGAGAGGCTGAGCAAGAGGATTAAGAGTTCAAGGCCAGCCTGGGCTGCATGAGAGCCTGTCTTAAAAAACAAAATCAACCAAGAAAAGGATGAGGGGAAGGAAGAAGTGAAAGTAAAAAGTTTATTACCATCTCATCTACATAATTATTTTAAATGTTTATATAGTAGACACACAGATAAAATGACAGATAAAGACAAACTTTTTACCAATGGTTCTTTGTGACAAAAAGAATGAGATTCAGATGAATGAAAAGGAGTATTTGATTTGATTATTACATAAACTTTTTCTACCTATTAACTATCTATCTATATTGCAATGAGAATCCAGAAACTGTTTTTATAAATTTTGTTAAAAACATAAATTAAAGCAAAAAAAGATGAAAAGTATCATATTTTTCCACAAAATCAGGAATATAGTCATTAACTTACTTCAATCACTGTATGAAAGGATTTCAACCAAATCACTTCAGATTTGAACCTTACAACACTGTTCAATGTGAGTGTGTGCGTGTGTGTGTTTGAGACAGGGTTTCCTTGTAGCCCCACCTGACCTGGAACTCACTCCATAGACCAGGCTAGCCTTGAACTCACAGAAATCCGATTGCCTCTGCCTCCCTACTGCTGGGATTAACATTGTGCTCCACCATACCCAGCTTAATTTATAATTTTAAGTAATATATTATTTGATGTATAACTATACATTTTTAAAAGTAGATTAGATTGGCCTGTAAACTAAACAAAGGATCAAATAAAATTTTAGGGCTTAAAGGAATTTTAGAGATCATGCATATCTGCCCCTCATTTTACAATATAGAAACAGAGACCAGGGAGAACTGCCTGCTTTAGACAGAATGAATACTAATTAGGCCACCGGTACATTAAAGGAGGAAAGAATTCAGCCTCCTTACTCCTAGTCCAGGCTTCTAGTAAATCCAATTTATTTCATTCCAAGTACTTTGTAAATATTGTATGTGCTTCCCAAGTGGTCCTGAAATTTTTTATTTCCTAATCCCATTTCTAAATCAACTGACTAAAAAGAATTTCATATTTATGGAAGGAATCCAATAGAGAATCAAGGGAATTTAGCATGCTCTAGGAATTGAAAAGCTTCTTATCTAATGCCCTTACTCTCAAAAGAGATAAAACTACTTATGTAACTTTCTACATCCAATGAGGGAGACACAGAATTCAGATGGAAGACAGCTGTTCTCAATCTTGGGACATTGTTCTACATTTCACACAAATTTATAAATCAAAGTACCACTGGCTAACAAGATGGCATTGGGCAAGTCCCTGAACTCTTAAAAAATAAGTTTAACTATTAAATAAATAGGTTAATTAGCTGAGCTCTCAAGTCCCTTGCTCTTTTCAATTGATAAAATAATTTTTAAGATGGGGTTTAATATGCATTAAATGATAGCCCCAGAAACAAAATTAAATACTAAAGTCCAGTTCTATGAACAATTTTAAAGAGTTACACAAAAGAAGAGTACCAAAACAAAAACAAAATGCACTGGAGTTCCTAGACCCAAACTTGGGAGAGGCAGAAGTAACTAGCGACTCTGTGGCTTCAGATTCAATAAGGTCCTTCAGGTAATTCAAGGGATAGGAAGTAACCATGTGCCGTAAGCAGACACTTCTTACAAGACTTCTAGGAAGTTGACTTTTCATGAACTGCTAGTTTTCTTAATATTCCTTTCCATGGATGCCCTAAGATTATATTTACCATACCTATAAAACTGAAAACATATAAACCAAGTCATTTGGCCAGTAATTGCTTTTCCATAAAAATAACATTCAACAATAATTACTGAAACAAAAGAATAAGATCTAAGTCTGATTCTGATAAATCTAAGGATATAACATGAATATAATGTTTTCTGAAAAAATCACTATTTTTGGACTTTTGAGTCCTATTCATAATTCATTTCTCAGCTCATATGCTGACATCAAGCATCACTTATTAATGCATATACAGTTAACACCAGCATCTAAAAGACTTAGGAGAGCCCTGGATCTATGCAAAATCTTCCTGAGCTAATAAGGATGGGAGAAAAAGGGAAACAAAACACTCCCAGCTAGATTTGGAGAATTCCAAGAACAGAAGACACCTACGCCCCCTGTATTACTTATTTTCTGTTGGTAGCTGTAATAAAAGAAAAAAATATGACCCAGGCAATTTATATAAAGAAGAGTCTCTTTAGCTTATGATTCCAGAGACATGAGTTCATCAAGGTAGGGAGGCGTGGTGGTAGATGTATATAGAGCAGAAAGCTGAGTGCTCACATCTTCAAACATGCACAGGAAGCAGAGACAGACAGACAGACTGAAGTGGGCTATATAGTCTCAAAGTCCACCCCCAGTGATATGCTTCTTCAAGCATGGCTATACCTCTTAAAAGTTCCACAATTCTCCCCAAACAGTACCAAACACTGACAAATGTTCAAATGCTATGGGGGGCATTTTCATTCAAATCACCATATCCTCTTACCCAGAAATGATCTAAAGAGAAAAACTATGATGGAGAAGTTCTCATTCTAGGTCACATTCAGGCCAGAAAGATGCTTTAGGAGTAATGGACAAAATCCCTTACTTACAAAATGTGCCTGGGAAATGATGACCTGACAATCCAATAGACTTTCTGAGGATTCAGGCTCCTGGACTGAACTACCAGGGGTTACTGAAAAGGCTAAGAGGGACTTGCTACTTGGGAAGGTGACCTGTCATGTTAGCATTTGTATGTACTAAGAAATCCAAAAGCTACAGACACCACAATGAATTCAATGATGACAGGGGTCAGTTGCCCACAGGTAGGTAGAGGGCAAGTCGCATCTAACTAGAAGCCAAGAGTGGGAAAAAGCATGATCTAGAACCAGACTGTTCCACAGTACCATGACACACCGATCCTCCCTTAAATCCAGGTGCTGTCACAGAAAAAGGAACAAAATAGAACAGTACAAAAATAGTATCACCATGAATATAAAATGCTATCTTAAAAGATAATGAGCTTAAGTGGAGCTTATATAACTACAGAAAGAAGGGCAGTAGGCAATTAAACTGAGTTAGAGAAAATAAATACAGCTTCTTGTAATTGCCAGCACAGTTTGGGGAGAGTCTGGGTTGGCAGCATGGGTATACGACATTATGGTGGTTTGTAGGCTTCAAGTATTGGAATACTTTGTCCTGAGCTGGTAGCCCTGTTCGAGGAGGTTTGTGGCCTTGCTAAAGGAAGCATGTCACTGGTGATAGGCTTTGAGGATTCATAAGCCTCATCCTTATTCTAGTTTCTCTCATTCTCTACTTCCTGTGCCTGCTTGAAGATGTGAGCTCTTGGTTTTCTCCTCTGGTTGCCTCCTGCCATGCCTTTCTGCTATGATGAACTCTTATCCTTCTGGAACTATAGCCAAAAAAACTCTTCCTTCTGTAAGTTGCCATGGTCATGGTATTTTATCACATCAATAGAATAAGTAAATAATACAAATATCTAATATAATCAGCCTCAGGTCCAGGCCCAGAAAGTGTTTCATCCAGACCTTGCAGCACAGACCTACGGATAACCTTTCTACAGTTGTTAACTAGAACTCAGTACACAGGTGGCCCAGAATTGCCACCAATACTCCTTCAGCAAGCTTCTGTATTCTAGAGGGTCATGAATCAAGCAGTCATTCCTTCTGTATGATTTTTGCAACCTGGATGCTCTGAAAATTTCACCCTCAGTGGCACAGCTCCCACTGCACACCAGCCACCCAGAGTTGATCATCTACTTCACTATCTGAACCCTGAAGAATGACTTAATAATTAATTTGACTCCAGACCAATCCTAGCGCGGCTCAACCAGCAAAGTCAGAGTAAACCATATCTTTTCCAATTAGATTTTAAATGTTTCTAGGTGCGTCCACCCATGGACACATTCAGTCCCAGAGTACCAAATAGTTTCCTTTTATCTTACAGCTACTCTTTATCATGGCAAGAAATTCCTTGTTAGACTTTACCTGTTTGATTATATAGTGTCTGAATCTTGATGGGAAAAAGGAGTGCTGTACCTACACTGTCTAAAAAATCTAAATCCATCACTTTTTCCAGTGATGCTTTTCTCAAAAAAAATAAATAAAAAGGAGAAGGCAGAAAAACATTTTTTTTCCCCTCAGATTGCACCCCCTCCCCATATACATCTGCACATTCAGTTGCAGGTCTGGGCAAAAGGTGTCTAGGTAGGATTTCATCTTGATTTTGTGCAATGCACATGGCAGTATTGGGTGCAGGATACAATGCCGGCTTTATCAAATAAACTCAATTATATTTCAAAAATTTTGTAAGACACTATCTTTTGAATTTTTCAGAGTTTCATTCTACTATTTGTCATTCTAATGTTAGACAATGACTCAGAGCTTAGGCACTAAATTAATTAAACAGTTGATTTCATGTTGTAGTAGCTCACTGTGATAGAATTTCTGTTCACAAATAATATTAACCAAAAGCCTAACTTTATGCTGGGCAATAATAAAAGCTAAGTCTAAAGGCTGAGCTGATCTGTGATGTATATAGTTTAATGAAATTCTCTGTATCAGAAGAGTGTTGTTATACTTACTGATAAACTTGTTTTGCATAGTCTCCAGCAGAGCTTGGTGAGCATCCTCAGCTTGTAACGCATGTGAACATTCTCTAGCCAGTATCGTACGCACAAGATGCTCTCCACAGCCTACAAGTCCAAGGAAAACCATAGTTGAAAAAAAAAAATACTGAATTCACTTATCTCATTAGCATTAAAATACCCTCATGTACCAGTGAAGACATAGTTATACAGCACAACAACTCAGTGAGGGATGAGATGACTTACTAAATGTAGTCTACTATTTTTAGTAATGAGATTCAGCACAAACTAGAGAAACATGCGACTACTTAATCACAAAAGAAAACAAAGAAAAATAAAAGAATTATTTTTTCAGAGGAAAAATTTCTGTAACACAGGAATGCATATTCTACACCTAGGGTTCTGTCTTGTTCCCACTAGTGAGCGACTACAAAATAACCTGTTTTGTACTTCTTTCTTTATGTACAGTGGTCTTGGTTTCCAAGTGGTAGCTACAGCTCTCAACCATCGTTCCTTTGACACCCCTCTTGCCTAGGTGGATGGGGAAAAAAGTAAGCAGTCTGAATTTTTCTCTACCTATAGTTCACTGGAGCAATCCCAAGTATCACCAGCGTAAAGTGGACATGATACATCACCTGTTTACAGTGACTTACAGAGCTTTCGGGAACAAATTCTATCTGTAGTTTTAAAGAAAAGGTATATTTTAACACCAAGGTAACTTGGACCATACAAACACACTAAGCTTTGATTTTATCTTTTTTATCTCTCTCTCTCTCTCTCTCTCTCTCTCTCTCTCTCTCACACACACACACACACACACACAAACACAAGCTGGTACACATGCATCATGTGCATATATATATACAGTTAGTAGGGTAGATGAGTAGGAGAGGTTCTTAGCAATCAAAAAGAACTTTAGCCTAAAATTGCTAAATTCCACAACCACTTCTAAACAAAAGCAATAACTTTGGTTGTAGGGAAGAGCAGTACTGAGTATGGAACCCAGCTAGGCAGGAACTCTAGGGCTGACTCCAGCCCCTACAGAGTCTTTTTAAATTTTTTCCAATTTATTTTTATTTTGTTTATGAGAATTTTGCCTCAGTGTCGAACAATGTCCACAGAGGCCAGAAGAGGGCATCAAGTCCTCTGGATCTGGAGTTACAGATGGTTGTTAGGCACCATGTGAGTGCTTCGTACTGAACCTGAGTCCTCAGCAAGATGTTTTTAACTGCTGAGACGTCTTTCTAGTCCCCCACCAGATACTTAATTCTATGAAACTGAAATAAAACCAAACTGATGATACATAGACCTCTGTTTGGCAGTATTCCTTTGATGAGTATCAGACACGAATGGCAGAGCTTATGAAACATTACCTGTAATAATTATTAAACCATGTTGATGTCTTCTACTTCAGAAGTTCCCTCTTCTATATGTACAGCCCCCCATTCCTTCTCTTCCTTCATCCCCTTCCACACACACATACTCTACAAACTCATTGCCAAACAACAATAGAAGTGTGGCCATTATTTTTTTTCAAATTGCCTGCTATTTGACCAAAAGTAACACCCTTTTAAGACATCTTTATAAATAGCTACACTTACACAAAGTTCTAAAGTATAAATGACTATAGAACTTCATGGGCAGGATTATAGAACAATTCTTATTTTATTTGACTTTTCTTTTTTTTTAAAATCTTTTTGGGACGGGGTTTCCCTGTAGCCCCAGCTAGCCTGGAACTTGCTATGTAGACCAGGCTGCCTTTGAACTCACAGAGATCCATTTGCCTCTTCCTGGGATTAAAGGTGTGCACCACAACACCTGGTTTATTTTATTCAATTTTTAAAAAAATATTATTTACTTTTATTTTTTCTGTATGAGTGTTATGCCTGCATGTGTGTAAGTGTACCGCTAAGGAGAAAAGAAGGGTGCTTTGGATTCCCTAGAACTGAAGTTACAGACTGCTGTTAGCCACCATGTAGAGGCGAGGATTCAAACCTGGGTCTTGTACAAGAACAGCCAGTGCTAGTGCTCTTAAGCTACTGAGCCATTTCTCCAACTATTTTATTCACTTTTGTAATATTCTTTTTATAACAAAAGACAATAAAACAGCCCAAAAATTGACACTATGTAATATCATAGTGTTAAGCTCAAGAAATTCCATAAATTTTAATTCTTTTTGTGCATATATCTGATGTTGAACAGCAAAATGTTATAATTTAGGACAATAATAATTGTTAGAAAATTTGCCTACTATAAGACAAATGAAATGTTCAGAAGGTTACATACACATGTTTCAAGTCAAACATGAAGTTATAACATTACATCAAAGATAAACATGTGTGTCCCAGTTATACTTCTATCTTTCATTACACGAGGATATATAGGATTTTTCCAATGATTCGCTTTCACTTTAAAAACTCTTAAAATTGTAAGTTATACTCGCTGGCATATATTATCTTTAACACAATGGTCAGAACACCAAAAACTTGTTCTATTACAGGTTCCAATGAAAGAGAAATTGAATTCAGTGGTTTTATCCACAAGATCCTAAAATTTCTTAAAAGATGTTAAAAACATAACTGAAGCCTGACTCAAAGGCAAATAGTTTCATTTCTTATTCATAGACATTAGAAAGCCATTCATTACATTTTCTTTTTGTCCTTGCTTATGCAAGTAAGAATATGTTTACAGGCAGCACTCAGGAGACAAAGGCAAGTAGATCTCTGTGCGTTCATGGCCAGTCTGGTCTACATATCCAGTTCTAGACCAACGGGGACTACAAGGAGACCCTGTCTCAAAAAGACACATACATACACACAAAAAAAACAGCAACAACATTATGTTTATGACCTTACACTTTAATAGAAAACAAAGATTATGTATAGAACAAAGACCTGATAAACTAAACAAATGGCATTTCTTAAAGGTAGGTATGATGATATGAGTATATATTTAGGAGGTGGAAGCAGGAGGATCAGGAGTTCAAATTCATCTTCAGCTATAAAGCAAATTAAAGGCCAGTCTTGGGCCAGCTTCATGAGGATTTGACCTTAATCAAAATAATGTTGGAAAATATACAGTTATTTGTCATCAATAAAAATGACAAATAAATGGATTAAAATGCACAATGAACTCATAGTTTATGTTTTTAAAAGAATTAGTCATGGGCTGGTGAGATGGCTTAGTAGGTAAAGGCGCTTGCTGCCAAGACTGATGACCTCAGTTTGATTCCTGGGAATCACACTGTAGAAAGAGAACCAACTCCCACAAACTGTCCTTTGACCTCAACACATTTGTTCCTCCTATATATACATAAAATAAGTGTGATTTTCAGAAAGTATTAGCCATTTTGATTCATTAGTTTTAAAATAATAAGATAAATAGAGGAAAACATTCAGGTATGTTCTGTCTTTCCTATAAGAACTATATATAAAGGTTTTGAAAGAAAATATTCTTAATATTCATAATAGTCTTTATGATCTGTAAACTAATAATTGACAAGGCAACAAAATTAATAATTGCTAATATTACAAAAGATATAACTATACCCTACGTGTCTCTTGATAAAATTAAACTTCTATTGTTGTGCCCACTACCAAAACATCTGACTATTTGAGTATGATTAAGCTTAAAAATTCAATGATCAACTTCCAGAAGTTGAAAACATCTCCAAAAAGCTACAGTCAATATCCCACTAAATGATGAAAATCTGTCTGTTTTCATCATTTCTCTTCAACAGTATGCCAAAGGTCCAAGTACTGCAATCAAGTAAGATACAGAAATAAACATAAAGCCAAGCATAGTGGCAAATACCTGCCATCTGGCATTTGGCGGAGGAATGGAGGCAGAAGGATCAGAAGTTCAAAGATAGCTCAGTCCATAATAAGTTCAAAGCCAGCCTGGGTTACATGAGATCCTGTTTCAAAAAATGAAATGAAAACAAAATAGAAATAAAATGCATGAAGATCCAAAAGGAAGGGGGTAGAGAAACAGCTCAGCAGTTAGAACACTTGTGCTTGCAGAGGACTAGGACTTGATTCCCAGCACCTGCATCAGGTAGCTCATAACCACCTGTAACTCCAGTTCCAGGGGATCTGATGGGCCCTCTGACCTCTACAAGCACCTATATACATGTGGTGCACAAAATAACACACAGGCTCATATACACATCATAAATAAATACTAAAATAAAATCTTCATCTTAAAAAATGTAAGAAATAAAACTGTCCATATTTATAAATGATAGAATTGTTTCCATTTAAAAAAGTTCCAAAGGATCTACATCTTCCTCTATGGTCAGTAATCTAAGACAATGACTAAAGATACCTGTCTGCTACTTACTAGTGGACCAAAATTTGGACCTGACCTTCATTCCTCCCCCTGTCCATTTACTAATCTGTTATTAAGCTCCTGCTCTGTACTAGGCCAGGTGCATAGCAGCTTACAGAGGCACCACTGTATTACTTAAAGACCTCTCCTCTAGATGCCAGTGTCCTTTTGGGAAGTGGACTGTGGAGCTTAGCTATATTCTTTAATTTGAAATATTCCATCCTGTAGAGGCTCAATAAACAACTCACAAGTTTCAGGAAAGTCTTGAAACTTACAAGCTATATAAGGCCCCTCCCCAAGGTTATATAACCAGCAACAAAGGCTGGGGAGAGAAGACTGTCTCTGAATTGTCTAGCAGTCTGTATGTCATGCAGGGAGGTCTAAGAAAGAAACTTTCCTGAGTGCTCACCCTTGCTGGAGTGTTTTTTCCATGATTCAGCTGCCTTTGAGTCATCCATACCCCTATAAGTAACCGTTCACCAATATTCCTGTAAGTGACTCCAAGAAAATCACTGACTCCCCACACTGGACTTTAGTCTGCTACTCGTTCCCTATTGATGTGAGGAGATATTTGCTCATGTTTCCCTAGGAAAAGTCACATAATGCAGTTGGTGCCTGAACAGGGATAGACAGAACCAAAGATGCTGAAAAAAGAGAAGCTGCATGAGCTCTGGAGTGGTTGTTGAGACATGACAGAGGCTGATCTATGTGAGAGTGGTGCATCGATGGGGGCAATCGTGATATGGCTATCTTTCTAAATGTGGTATGGGATAATGTACCACTTTGCTATGCTTTCCAAGATGAGTGACAAACTACAACCAATACTGAGCTGTGTGTGAAAGGAAAATCCTTAGGGAAAATCCCAGGGTGACTTTCTTCCTCTGTGTGGTATGTAGTGGCATACCTCCTTGAAAGTGAGGTCCGCATAAGTACAGAGAGACTTTGAAAACTGTTGAAAGACTAGAGAAAGTACTACTATCCTTGAAGATAGCACATATAGGATAGGACCTTAAGTGGGCTGTGGTATCAGTTGCACAGTGGTTATGGCTCAGGTGTTCTCCCAGAAAGAGTGAGCCCTAGCAGAGGAGGAATTACAATGGGAAAAGGACATTCGACTGCAGACCTCTGAATTACCCTGATTTGACAAGGGAGATGAGGGGCTAGTGAGATTGCTCCACAGTTAAGAGCATTTACTGCTCTTGCTCCTGAACCTGTTTTCAGTTTCCAGCACCCATGAGGCAGCTAACAACCTTCTGTAACTTCAGTTTTAGGGGATCCTATCCCCTCTTCCGGCCTCTATGGACTCCTATACTCATGTGATTCCCATATACTCACACAGGCTTACACACACGTACACATATATTTAAAAACGGATTAAATAAATGGTAGAAAGCAAACAAGAAAGAAGGGAAGACAGAAAGAAAGAGGGATGGAGGGGGTGAAAGAGACTGCAGGAGGGAGGAGAAGATGAGATACAGATATTGATACACCATTTCTTACAGTTGGCATCACGCAAAGGAAAGAAACTACAAATTATATCTGTGCTAAAGAGTGTTTTCTTGGATCCCAAAACTAGGAATCCATGGGAAGAATCAGATAACAAAGAGGAAGCTTAATACAATAAACTCTGATAATCAGGGAGTGCTCAATCACTTGAATTATTTGGATTGGGAAAGACTTCTAAACAAGCAAGGAAAGAGTCTCTCTCACAGACTGACTTGGGAGGCTAAAGGGCATGCGAAGAGATGGAATCAGTCTAAGTACCATGGAAGCAGAAAAACTGAGTAACACAGCTATCCAACCCTCCTTTACACGAAGACTGCATGACTTGAAGCAATGTGAAGGAAACCAGTTCCTGACAGATTGGCTTATAGAAGACATTAGGGACACTTAGTTGTCACAGACTGAAGAGTCGAAGAGTATCAGGAACCAGCAGAAAACGAACAGGTAAGACTGAAAGAACTGAGCACAGAAAGGGCAATGTTTGGTGTCCAGTTTACCAGGCCGATGATACTGACAGGAAATTTAAAAAGAAGGTGACTCAGCAGAGCCCCGTGACCTATAGGCTTTAGTGGCTTTGCTGAGATTCATGGTGAAATGTGATTTTTATGAAGCCCAAGAAGCTCTTACAGATCTAAATCAGTTAGACTAAGATGTAAACTGGGAACATAAAAGGCTACAGCAATCAAAAGGAGATGAGAAGCCAAATCAGACTACCTGAAGGCAAAAGTGACAAGACTTGCGTCAAGCCATAGTTTCAGGGGAAAAAATTAAGAGAAAGCCAAATGATGTGCATATGAGAACCTAGAACGATTTAATGGTTGAACAGTGATTCACAAAAGGTATAAATGATAAAACAATAGAGTTCAAAAAGATTAACCTTAGGCCAGGCATGGTGGCACATGCCATTAATCCCAGTGGAGGCAGACATCTCATCTGTATGAGACTGAAGCCAGGTGGCCACTGTGGTAGCACACACCTTTAATCCCAGCACTTGGGAGGCAGAGGCAGGCAAGTCTCTGTGAGTTTGGGAACAGCCTGGTCTACATAGGGAGTTCCAGGCCAGCTGAGACTATGGGAAGACCCTGTCTCAAAAAGACAAAACAAACAAACAAAATCAAAACAAAAAGATTAGGCTTGATTATAGGAATGAGCAACTATCCCCCAGAGTATGTGGTGTACTTTTCTCCTCTGTCAGAAAATACACCGGCCATAGAAACTGTTCATCCAGCCTAGGGTCTTTTGTGTAAATAAAAAACAGCACTCACAAAAGTCACACAATTGTTAAATAAAAATGCCAGGAGCAGGGGTTAATTATCTCTCTATGACGTGTTAGCCAAAGAAGCTCCAGAAGCCCCACTGATAAAGCTTATTGCCACTGATGTTAGTTACATACCAGAAATAGATGGCAAGCCCTTATTGCTGAAAACATTGCACACTTTGGCTATAAGGCATGGAGGAATCAATCAAGGACACAAGACGTGCCTACTGGTGAAACAGTGACATCACTGTTATGGAAGCAACCAGATGCTTTTTTTTTTTTTTTTTTTAAACTGTACTGGATTTAAGATTCCATTCTCAAGAGTAAATTCACACCTGGTACTATAAGCTAGGCAAAACCTCATGGCTGCGGAGGTCATAGGCTCCGGAGAAGGGAGGGATTACTGGTGACTTGTTAAATAAATGTAATGTCCCTGTCAAACTGCTTTCTGAAACTTGTGTTTATACCCATAGAATACTACTGCTGTCAGCCTCAATACTGGCATGGAGGAAATTTCCTCGTCCCGTTAAGTTCCTGAGAACACATGGCTGATAAATGGCATAGTGACCCAATGTTTCACTGCAGGTAGAGAGAAATAATCAGGCATCTGTATAGTCACCTCCAACATTCAGAGAATACTACTGAAGAGGGGGCAGAAGGAATGTAAGAGTTGGAGGAAAGAGAGGAGTCAGACTCCTTAAGACTCAGGAGATAAACAACTCAAAAGTGTCAGGAAGTTCCTGAAATTTAGAGATTGCAAGTGCCCTCCCTATACAAGCCATAACAACTGTTGGAAAGAGGAGATTCTCTGACTTGTCCAGTTGCCTGTAAATCATGCAGGGAGCTTCAGGAATGCAGCTTTTCTGAGCAATCACCCATGCTGGGAAGGGCTTTTGAGTAATCCATGCTCCTAAAAGCAATTCCAATAAATTCAGAGATTTGTCAAGTTGAACTTTGTGGACTTTGGTCTGTCATGGTTCCCAGCTGAGATGAGTAGAAATTTATTCATTTTCTCCCAGTAAAAGTTACACAACGAACCATAACCTTCCATAACCCATACTGAAGATAAACTTCTAAAAAAAAAAAGATAATCCTATTTCCAATACAAGAACATTTGTGTACACAAATACAGACAGATAGACATACATGCAGGAGAATAAACAGATACAAAAATACAGGATTATCATACCAAGAACAAAAACAAGAGTCAACAAACTTCATCTGTAAAGGGTCAAATAGTAAACAAGTTTTGTTTCACAGGCTATATTTGGCCATATGATCTCTCAAGTCTTTCTGTCTCTATCATCCATTACTCATTCTCACTCTCTTTCTCCCTCCTTCCTTTTTTGTAACAACTTTTTTAAAAATTAAAAATCATTCTGAGCTCACAGATCACACAAAAACAGAGCATAGGCCAGATTTGTCCAATGATCATAGTGTCCCTAAAGGTGAACACTCTGTACTACAAAACTAAATATCATAATTTTACAAACAGCACAATCTTGAATCAGGGAAGGAAAACAATATTGTTTTATTTTCTCAAGACACTATAGAGGAACTTTTCAAATTAAAAACAAAAATCATTTAAGGGGCTCAATGGTTAAGAGCACTAGCTGTTCTTGATGAAGACCTAAGTCTGATTCTCAGCACCCATCTGTAATTCCAGTTCCCTGGGAATCCTGATAACCCCCTTCTGACCTCTCCAGGCACTGCACAACATGGGTGTACTTAGATATGTGCAGGCAATACACTCATACACATAAAATTAAAGCAAAATATTTTAATCATTTAAAACTTCATGTGTCAAACATGAGATCTGATGCAGTCCAAGAAAGAATACCAGAAGACATCCACATAGCAAAACATTAAAAAGCAGCCTAAAGTGACAGAGAAGGAAAATAAGTAGAATGGGGATAATAAGGCTAAAGCTTTGAAGTTTAAAATGAGAATGTTCAATGCATTTATGAGAATTTCAAAAGAGAAGAGGAAGTAAAAGGCACACTTAACATTTGAAATGGCGATGACAGAATTTTACAGAATTTAAGTTAGAAATAAAAACTTAATTTGAAGATTTTCAGAGTTCCAAAGAAGAATGATAAAAACACATATCTAAGAATGTCACCGTGAAGCTCTGAACCTAAAACAACAAGAAAACTGTTAGACACAAATGACACAGAAAAAGAGCACAACGAAGCTTTTCTAAGGATGAGAAGATTAAAACAACATTAAGGCCAAACAAAACAAAACCCCCAAAACAACAGCCAGCCTGAAATAAACCTTGTCTTCCTAGAATCAGTTAAAGTGCAATTCTAGAGTGAAGGTGAATATATGTGATTTCTGAGACATGCAGAGAAACTCATTTCTTAGAAACTTTCACCCCCAATTCTCTCCTGCTCTGCTTATCAGAACTGCTGCTGGTTTCAATATTCAGCTACATGATCCTCAACAGCTTCGCTTTAAGATTCTCTAATAATCTCTCATTAACTACACTACCCTTATGAATTTATACTTCCCTTACTACACCATCAGCAGTAATGACTGCTAGTCTAACTCTGCAATCACCCCACTGCTCCTGCTTTTCCGGCTCACAGCCTTAAGCAATTCAACTCCAACATTCCTTCCATTTGACCAAAAACTACTATCCATTAATTCTTTGGGGAATTTCCCCTTTTGTGATTTGTTCTTTAGATATTCCTCATCTTCCTTAGATCTTCTCTGCTGCCAAAATTCCAAGCTTTATTACTTTACATTCATTCTCTTATTCCGGAAAAGTGTCCATGTTTCAACCGCATTACATCAAATGACTGGCAAAAATGCATTTTTGAGAATTGATCAGAACACCTTTACTAGGTAGCAAAAGTAACTACAAATCTCAGTGACTTAAAAAAATATGATTCTGATTAATACTGCAGGTCATATATGAGTCACATACTCAGAAACACAGGGAGACAGAGGCTCCACATCTGTAAATGTGGTACAGGTGAATCAAGTATATTTCCTCTAAGAGAAATGTGCCACCAGAACTTTTTCCTGCTTTAGCCTATGTTCTAGTTCCATTTCTGTTGCTGTGATAAAACACCCTGACCAATAAGAACTTAGGGATGTAAGGGGTTTATCTGATTTATAATTCTAGGTTACAATTCATCATTTCAGGGAAGTCAAAACAAGAATTCAAGGAGCTAGTAACATCACAGCCATAGTGAAAAGAGAGAGAGAAATAAATGCACTCACCCTGCCTGCTAGCTTACTATTTTGGCTCAATTAGTTTTCTTCACTCACGGTTCAGGGCCAGCCCACAAAACAGTGCTGCCAACATTCGAGGTGGTTCTTCCTAAATCAGTTAACAATCAAGATTATCCTTCCTCCACAGACATGCTACAGACCAACCTGATCTAGGTAATTCCTCAATTGAGGTTCTCTTCCCTGGTAATTTTAGGTTGTGGAAAGTTGACATTTAAAACCAACCATCACAGCCTGGAAGTAATTGTATTATCTCTATTCAAGTCCCTTGGCAGAAACAGCTACACATTCTTAGTCAAAGGGGCTTTGAAATACAAGGGACTAAGTGGATATCCAGGAACAGAGAATTAAATGTCTGCCATGACTATCTGAATTCAATTTTCCATGCCTGCATTTGCAAGACTAAGTATGAGAAATAACAGCCATCCTGTGACCAAATGGCATACTTAAGCATGCACACAAAGACTTTTCCACAGAAGACAGAAAAGACAGACTTGGATAACAGACAGTACTGCTGGGTAGTGTGATTAGGCCCAGCAATCTTGTTACATGACGATTTTTAAATTTAAAAATAAATGCCTGTTTAAGCCACTGTAATTTAACTCTCCTTTTTAGTTCCACATGGAATCCTTACTATTCAAAATACAATACAAAATTTTTGTTTAATCACTTTTAACTGTACAGATCAGTAGCATTAAGTACATAATCCACACTGTTGTGCAGCCATCACCTCCGTGCCTCTCCAGAACTTTTCATTTCCTCAAACTGAAACTCTCTATTAAAAACTAACTTCTCATTTTTCCATTCTCCATCCTGGAAACCACCATTCTACTTTCTGTCTCAATGAATGTGACTCTACTCAGTGAGTGATCAAGTGAAATAAACCCAGTGGCACCAGTTCTTACCCATTCTTCCCAGCTCAGGACCTCAGAATAAAGGCTAGTGAAGTGCATAAAGGCTAGTGAACCAAATGCCATTAGAAGCACATTTGCCCTTTTGTGATTGGTTCATTTCATTTAGCAGCATTTCTTCAAAGCTCATTCATGTTGCACCATAGGTCCAGTTTCCTTCCTGTATAAGGATGAATATTATATTGTAGACATACACAACGTGTTTTTTATCCATTCACTTCTTAGTAGGCACTTGAGGTCAAATGTATTTGGGGGGTGGGGGGTTGAGAAAGGGTTTCCCTGTAGCCCCAGCTAGCCTTGATCTCATAGTGATCCCTATCCCTGCCTGCCTCTGCCTCCTAAGTGCTGTGATTAAAGGTATGTGCCATCACTCTTGGTCCCAAATGCATTCTTAATCTATACATAAAGCTCTTTGCTGGTAAATCGCTCAGAAAACTTAGCACTAAAGGAAAGAGTCTTCAAGCTAATTCCTCCAGCTGAAATGTGACTGTGTTGCATCAGAAGACACCATTAACAGCAATACATGAAAAAGATCATTTAATCTGAGTACATTTACTTTAATTGAGGGTTTTTTGGCGGGGGGGGTGGAGAGTAAAGGACCAATAATATAATTGGTTGCTTCTAACAAATGAATTCCTTTTCAATTTGTTTGATTAAAGAAAAGTAATTTATTTAAAATAAATATGTTGCATGAAAAGGGAAATTTTACATATTTAAGATCATAATCCATCTAAGGAATTGCTGCTTCCTAAGCCATGTGATAGGACATCTTTAGAACAACCATTGTGGGTTTGTTTAGAATCTAGAAAAACTTCAGCAAAACTCTAAAGAAACTAGAAGACTTACTAGTGGCTTTATTTTCCCCTCACTTAGTTTCCAATACTCACCACCATTTTCCTACTGAGCTTACATTAAAATAAATAAACCTCTGGAACTTCACTAAAAGAAAAATCTGAGATTCCAGGTCAATGTGGAATAGGGTATCAACTGCCTCAAAGGGTTGCCAATGAAAACATAACATAGTGGGTCATTTTGTAGTATAGTTTCCTTTCTTCTCATTATATCTCTGTATTTCCTTCTATTATGACAGGTAATTCCTAGTTAGCCTGTCAATCATTGTTAAGAGCCTAAAATAAAGAAACTTTTGATTTGATGGTCATGGTTCAAAGCAAACTAAGCCTTCACATGGGTTCAAAATGACTACTTGGGTAAAATTTTCATTATCAATGTCCATCATCAGGAAAATAAGTGTCATTAAATGCTGGCAAAAATGTGAAGAAAGGGAAACACTTACTGTTAGTGGAACTGTAAATCTGTGGAGCCACTATGGAAATCAGTGTGGAGGTTTCCCAAAAAACTAAAAATAGAACAACAATTTGATCCAGCTATCCTAATCCTAGGTATGTACCAATAGGACTCCATGTTCTCTAGAGAGATACTTGCACTCCACATTGTCAAACTGCCTTCTAAATGTCTATGTTTTTACATAATGATTAGGGCTGTTTCAACTTTGGTCAGAGAAAATTCCATCTGTTGTAGGGAGCATAGCCCCATAAGTGGTCAAAGTTGAGAGTAAGTAACTGTGGAATGTTCAGTCCTAAATGGGACATCTACATCAAGTCCCCTCTAGGCTCAGAAAATATTATGGAAGATGGAGTGGAGAGAATGTAAGAGCCAGAGGATGGGGGTGGGAGGGTGTGGGGTTGAGGATGCTGGGAAATGCCATCTTCTGGATATGACATGGTGGTTACAAACTCACAGCAGCTATGATTACCTGCCAAAGTTTTGCATAAGATCAAGTCAGTCAACAGTTTACTTAGGGTGGGAGAGGGCTCATAAGGCTCCACTCCTACTTAAGAAGTTACTAACAATTGATGTCTACTGGGAGGAGGTGTCATTTTTAGTTTTGGGTGTGCTCCTGGTTGGCCATGCTGCAGTGGATGGCCCCACACCAATGCAGTACTAATTGGACTTTAACGGGCTATTTTAAAAAGAAGAAAGAGGACATATAAGTGGGAGGAGCACAATCGTGATGCACTATATACATGTATGAGATATCAAAGAATAAAAATTCTAAAAATAAACAGATTTCTAAAAAGATAATTAAATACAGCTCAGTAAAATCATATTCGCAATCTATGCTTTAGTTTCAAAAGGTAAAAGTAACAAACTCAATAGAAACTGAGAAACATAAAAATTACCAATGTATGACAAACATTTTTCTTCACTGATCAACTTCAATCTTTTTTATCATTATTTTATGTCAAGGTAGCAGAGGTGGTATAACCCACATTATTACAAAATGAAAAGTAAATAAAAGGTCCTTATTTTAAAAGTTTAATCTAGTATTACAATGGCTAAGGACTATGACAAAATCCTCCCATAGAACCTGAAAATCAGATTAGGATTTTTGTTTTTGAGCCTCGGTTTCACTATGTAGTCCTGGCTGGGCTGGAACTTGCAATGAAGATCATGCCGGCTCTGAACTCGGAGAGATCCACCTGCCTCTTTCTCCTGAGTGCTGGGATTAAAGGCCTGTATCACCCACAGCCACTGGCTCAGACTGGGATTTTTAAATTAACTCCTTATCTCAAAAGCTTTCTTGCTATGGAAGATTGTATTTCTTCTATAGAAGAGTCACCTTCAATTCTGATACAAATACCCCTAGAAGGGGAAAACTGAAGTTGCAAACAAAAGAGAGATGTGCTCTGAATTCCTAGGCAGCCTGTACACAAAAGCACAAAATCAGTAGTAAGCAAAGCTCACATTCAGTAGGTACCACAGGCACACTATACATCTCCAAGGATTACTGATGATTTTGAAGTATTTATGTCATCAAATAAATACTCTCTCACCATAGCTAGTGGGTATCTGAAAAAATCTTTCAACACATCCTTGTTAGAAGTCCACAGGGACAGGTAAGTAATGAGGAAAGGCCTTTCCACAGTTAAAAGGAAACATTTGGTACTTCAGTTTCCAGTATTGCAACATCTCTTTTTCAACAAAGGAATTTATTACTCAGTACATCACCTTTTCCCTGTTGGAGGATTTACAACCAATTTTGGAGTAGGGTTACTTCTGCTTTTCAAGCCTGTCTTGTGAAATTAAAGAGAGGGCTGCTTTAAAAGTGATAGAACACACATGATTTTAGTATTCATAGTGTCCCTATGGCTATCAAACCTGGAAGCCATTATATACAAGAATAAAACATAGGATTTTTATAAAGAGATGGAACAAGTAGAGAAGATGTTTAATCCAGTCAAGTCCAAAGGTTAGCTCACCAACACATATTTTGTGTTTCTCAAATATATACTAATTCTCTATTGCATGATTCTCATCATATTTTGAATATTATAATAATAATATTAAAAACAATTCAGGCCTATTAATTTACTACTTGTTAAATAGTAAGTAATCAAGAAAAGCTGCTTTTATTATGATGCAAAGATAATATCTATCAAAAACTAAGATGTGATTAATATATGGTTTAAATTTTCATGATTATTTGTAATATAGAAAAACATGTTAAAACAATTCTAAGTAAACACAGAAATATCTAATCTAAGGCATGACGTTAAGCATATGGTACATATGGTAAATGAGGGTAAGTAATAGTTTTTTCCATTACTGCCAGTTTTACTGAAAAGATAACTAAACTACAAAAGTTTCAATGTCTATCAAATGACTGCATAAACGGGCTAGTTTTCAGTTTTATCATGCAGTATTGTCACATGTTAGAACCTATTTCAAAGAAATTGCAACATCTAAGAAAAAGACCTTTCACCAATGTACTGAAGCCCCTTCACCCAGTTTGTCACACCAGTACCCGTGTTCACACAGCTGTCTTCTCCCCCATCTCCACCTATTCCACTTCCTCTTCTCCTCCTTGTCAAAGTGACATCTCAATGCGGGAATTTAGTCAGTGTTCACTTTGGAGGGCCAATACAAACGATGAAACAGGGTTTTGCTTTCTGTTATTAATCCCTAAGACTTAGTTCCCTAAACTACAACACTGTAATTAGAGAGTCCTGAACAAATGGGAAAAGGAGATTTCTAAAAATAAGAAGTACCCTGGGTGTGGTGGCATGGGTGTAGAAGGCACAGGAAGGTAGATCTCTGTGAGGATCAAGGCCACCCTGGTCCACATCCTGACTTCCAGATGGGCTGGGACTGGGGAGACCCTGTCAAAAAAGCAAACAAACAACAACAAAAAAGAGCGAGAGAGAAGCAATCACCTGTAGCAAAACTGTGTCCTTAATTAGGAGATTGTCCCTAAACTTTTATCAGTGTTGTGGCATTCATCTGAGAAACACAGCACATGTAAAAGCATTTGACTTATGCAAACCTGAGGACTTCCAGGGGCAATGGACATAAAAGAAGGGACACTGCAATGCTCAGTGGATACTCTTGCCAGTTTTCTATCTAGATTCCTACTGTGTCCGAGGAAGCACCACAGACAAAAGGAAGCAGCTCCAGACAAAACCAGGGTGAGTCACCTGGGGTCTCCATGCCTTGGCTTCCTCATTTGAAAAATCAAGTATTAATACCTGGAAGAATGTTTTAGAACTTTTGCTTAAAATTTAGTTACGAGCAGATGTGGTGGCTCATGCTTATAACCCAGCACTGGGGAGGTTGAAGAGGAGGACTACCAAGTTTGAAGCAGACTGGCCAAAAGAATGTGTTCTATGACCGACTGGGATACAAAGTAAGATCTTGTTTCACAAAACAAGCTAAAGGTCTTACAATGAACCTATCATTTGTGAAAAAACTCTTCTTCAACACTGTTATCTAATAAAAACAGCATATTTAGATTGAATTTCTCTTTAAGATGGAGGGAAAAGGTCACGAACTCACTGGGGCTTTTATAAACACTTCACTGAGTTTTCATAAGTAACCTACAAAGAAGCTATGATCATCTAAGTAAGAAAAGTGAACTGCGATCATTAGAATTCTAAGGGTCAATCAAACCTTGTAGTTCCAACTAGTCTGCTTCAACACATGAGTAAAGGAAATACAAGCAGAGAACCTTGAAGCCTGAAAAATGTGAATCTAGGGCTGGAGATAGGACTTGGCAGTTATAAACATTGCTGTTTTTCCAGAAGACCTGAGTTCAGTTTCTAGCATTCAGGTCAGGAGGCTCACAATCACCTGTAACTTCAGCACAGCAGCCTCTTCTCACCCCTGTGGACAGCTACACATACATGGTATTCACCCACACAGACACATTCAGATAACAAAATAAATAACAAAAATAAATCTTAAAATTAAAAGAAAAATCTGAGGCCATGGTCAAAATCAAAATAATAGTCATCTAAAGATAAGAAACAGCCTAGCATGGTGGCACACACCTTTAATCCCAGCACTTGGGAGGCAGAGGCAGGTGGATCTCTGTAACTTCCAGGCCAGCCACACCTACATGCTGAGTTCTAGGCCTGCTGGGGCTACCTACAGGGAGACCATGTCTCAAAAAAAAAGAAACTCAGTAGGTTCTGGTACTAAGCTTTAGATTGGTAGATGGCCCTAATTTTAATGACAATGTCCTAGAAGCATCTCTCAAATGAAAAAATGCTAAAAACTGAGATTTTATTTTGCCTCAAAGCCATATATGCATTTCATCAGCCAAAATAGCCAAGAGCTGGTTGTAAACATCTAATATATAGATGTAATGTAGACTACACATGTGCATGTGTTATATGCGTGGCATAAAGCCCACAAGCAAAAGAACGTGAGACCGTTATACTATACCATAAATTTAACTTGTGACTACCAAGTCAACCATATACATTAAATAATTCATAATTTTCTTAATGAATTAAAATTCACACATGATTTATGGGGGTGATTTCAATGTCCAGGGCCTTTGTAAAAACTAAAAAGGAAGTCTGAGCTGATGTTATTTCCCAATTATAAAAGAAAAGTAATATAAAACATTTCACCAGTTTTAAAGCTATACTTACACTTAAGAATAAAATTCAGTATTTAAGAATTCAGAAAAAGTACAACAGAAAACGTCTTAAACCTGCTGACCAATCACTACTTATTACTCTCTCTATTCAATACTATATCTGGGGTGATTTGAAGAAAAGGAAGAATACAAATGTCCTGAAGGAGCAGGGGAAGGCATATTAACTTTTGTAGGTCAGACTAAAATTTAACGACTACTAATATAGAAATTATCCATAAATTATCTTGTCACAAACCAGCAAAACAAGCATGTAAGCAAATATGTTAGCTAGAAAACAGGTTTCTCACCTGAAATTAGTTTTTTAGCAAAGGGAAGATAGACATTCTTCAAAGTTTTAGTCTGATGTAATTTTAGCAAAATAATACTAGTAAAAGAATGAATTACATGTGGTTGCATTGCATTTAACACTAGATAGCCTAAAACTTTATTTGTAATTTCAAGCAAAATTACTTAATATTGTGCATCCTAATCTCCCCCAGATTGTGTGTGTGTGTGTGTGTGTGTGTGTGTGTGTGTGTGTGTGTGTCTTTACCAGAGACTTCCATGAAGTCTTAGGAAATTCACAGAATAATCTATGGAAACCCATGATTCAACTCTATAGAGTTCACAAACCTCAATTAAGACCACACACAGCTAGGATTGTATTTTAAATTATATAAGCATATAGTTTTAACCCTATAGGACAAGTTTTCCTTTTGATTTGCAGTAAAAACACTACCGGGACCATGAACTGTTTGCCAAAAGCAACAGTGCCTCTGTCATCACCTAGAGAGTGTGAAAATTCTGAAATGAAATTACCATGCTAGAATCAGATTTCCTATTACTGAAAAAAGCCCTCAGAGAAAGGATGTGGCTAGAGAAGTCACCAAAAACAGTCTGAAACATTCTTGTTCTATAAACAAGGGGACAAAGAATGTCAGAGACCATAGATATAAACAAAGAAGCTTCACTGACAAAAGGGACAATTTCACCAGCCAATATGTAGTACAACATGTAGTACAATATGTAATACAATATGTAGTACAGGCCTCCACAACTGATACCTGAGATTTCTGCTTCTAGTTTGGACAGAGACATTTGCAAGCTTGTTAATTCCCATTCTAACAAGCGCAAGCCAAGATAAACTACAAAACCACAGTTTAATTTTTAAAAATGAGACAAAAGACACAAATATATCTCAATGAATGTTAATTTCCAAAAGTGAGAAGCCCTTCCTGGGATAAAAGAGGTTCGTGACCACTTTTATTCCTGAGGAAATAGTAGGACAAGAGAAATACCATAGAACACAAGGAGAAACAAGCTGAACATTAGCAAACCTTGAATGACCACATGTGGACTAGTATGAATTAGAATCAATAGAAACCTTACACAGAGCAAACCTGAACCTATTCACAATCCTTCCTACAATACTTCACTTGAGTACTCCAAAAACCTGGAGCCCAGCAGAAGAGGAGAAAGATCCCTGCACTCTCAAGACATGTAAGTGCCTGTTGAAAGCACTAGTAAGTTAGGGGCTGAAATGAAGCAGAAGAGCTGGAAGAGCCTCTTGGTCAGTGTGGATGTACACAGCCAGGCAGCAGTGACCAAAGGGCAAGAAGTAGGCTGAGGGGAAACCCTTAAAGGCACACTAGGTTGTTAGCTACTTTTTTCCCCTTGACTATGACCAAATACTTGAGAAAAGCAACTTAGAGAAAGAATTGGAAGCAGGAAAAAAGATACATTTACACACTTAAGAGGACAACTCTAAAATTGCCCAGCAGAACCAATGAAAGAAAACAGAAAACATTAGAGTGTAAGAATGCTCAAAAGTGAAGGGTCAAAATGGTATTTTAAACAGATGAAGTTCAAAAGATTCGCCAGCAGACTTGAACTACAAAAACATTAAAAGGCATTTTTTTGCACTAAAGGAAAACAATACGCAAGAAAAACCTAAACCTTTCATTTTCGCTTTGGAAAAAAGAACGCAGGTGTGGGTGTGCATGTGTTCCTTTTTAAAGAACTGATTGCTTAACACAAAAATAGCAATGATACATCAGGGATTTTTTTAAAAAACAGTATGGATATTGAATAACATACATGTTCAGAGCTAAGAGGTTAGGAGGAAATAATGGATTCATACTATCAAAAAGTTTCTACATTTGGGACTGGAGAGACAGCTCTGTCTGCTAATTCAGAAGACCCAGGTTTGAATTCCAGCACCCACGTCGCAGCTAACAACTGTCTGTAACTCCAGTTCTGGGGAATCTGACACCCTCTTCTGTCCTTCATGGGCACTGTACAACATGGGTTCACTTACATACATGCAAGCATAATATTCATATACATAAATAAAATTTTCAACAAAGCTCTTACATTTAGGACTACGCCAGTGCTTAAGCGGTTATCTTAATCTACTGTATGATATTTTTATTTGTGAGTCATTACAATAACATGATTTAGCCAGGTGTGGTGATACACGTCTGTAATCCTAGCAGTTGTGAGGTTAAGGTAAAGGGATCACTATGAGTTTGAGGCCAGTCTGGCTACAGAGCAAGTTCTAGGAATAAGGGAACTAATGAATTATTACTTCAGTATACTTTGTTCTACGTGGTAGATCATTAAGTGCTAATAAAGGTATTTGACATGAACCATATGTACATCTAATAATAAATATGCTTGTTGATAGAAGTAGAAGTAACAGGACTTTGGAAGCTTCTACTTGTACTCAGTCTCAGGCTGAGATAAGACAAGGCATACAAACCACAAAAACCACAGTCTGTGAGTGCCTTGGAAAATGCTGCCTCTTGCAGTGGTCTTTCAGAGAGTGCCTCCTGCAATATATCATATTTGTTAGCATAGCTAAGACTGTACTGGCCTCAGAATATTACTGGGAAGTGACCCCATACTTGCACCTGCCCCCCAAATCTACTTCTCTGTAATACCTTAAGGAGCACATGTACTTTTGCTGGAAGTCTCAAATCCACCACTATGATTACAGCCAAGGAATGATGTGAAAAACCTCGTATGTGCTTCCAGTCAAGACCTCAGTTTCTCTGGTGCAGGTTTTGCCCAGTCTGGGGTCTGCACATAATTGTAATAAAGAATAACTTCCTCCACATCCTGAGTATGGTTTGAGTCTATTCAACAAGCCAGGTCAGTCTTGAGCTAATTCCTATAATACCAGATTAGCCTGGGCTAAAATGAGACCCATCTCAGGAAAAAAAAAAAAGTATAAAGTGGTTTTCATTGTTTAAAAAGTTCTTGCATTTGTTCAATAACTAATGCTATTCTAAAGTAAATCATGGTATGTTTCTTTTTTTTTTTTTTTCTTTTCTTTTCTTTTCGGTCTTTCTGAGACAGGTTCCCCCATAGCCTCAGGTGGCCTTACTATGTAGATCAGGCTGGCCTTGAACTCACAGAAATCCACCTGCTTTCTGCCTCTTGAGTGCTGGGATTAAAGGTATACACCACCATACCCGGGTGGTAAATTTCTTTTAAGATGGGATGATTTAATAACATTTCAGGGTTTCATTTAAGCAAGATTACCACTTGTGTTTACCCACTGACACTACTTTCTAGAAACAGCTTCCATCAATGTTGCAGTTCCTCAGACTGTGGGTGACCTGGACTCTCCAACTCTTTCCAGGCTTTCATTTTATCCTACAGACAAGAATCTCACCTATTTCTCAGAGGTTTTGTGAGTGAGAATATAGTCATATACATATACATGCACGAAGAGCTTTGTAACCTACCAGCACTGGTGTTCAAAGTAGAATTTGAGCTGGTTAGAGTGTTTTCCTCACCAAAGAGAAACATGCAAAATGGTGGCAGACAATTTTCTACGACCCTAATAGAGTTTTGCCAGATAGGCACTAAGATGCAAGCACGAGAACAGAGTGGCCCGGGTTCTGTGGGAAGCAGAATGGCACTGTGGGAAGGTGAGTGGCACTTTTGAGAAAGCGGGTTTAGAAGCAGTCTCCTGAGAGCCCTTGGCAGATCTAAAGGAGGTAATGGCACTAGAGGATTCATGTTTGAGAAGGTTATGCAGCAGCAGTGAGAAGACAGGTCTTAAGAGGAATGACAATAAGAGATCATACACAACTCTTCCAAGTTTCATTGCTCAGGCACAGTAAGCTGCAGGGTATCAGGTAGATAGGTACCAAGGCAATTTTCCTTAAAGAAGCCACAGGTTCCAGCATGTTATCTAATGGACTCTAATAGTCAGAAAAAAAGAGTTGGAGCCCTGGCCAGTGGGAGGGCTAATGGACAGCATGTCATTTCTAAGAAGGTAAGGGAAAAAGGTCAATTTAGGTTCCCAAACTGAGATCTCTTTGTCATACTAACCTTGGAAGGACACCCCTCATTATTCTGGATTTTCTTAAACATGTTTATAATTGCTATTTCGAAATCATTGTCTTATGCATTGGCTAGGTGGCCATTCCTAGGAAACATTATCATGGAGGCAACTAATTTCTGTAGTGAACATACTATCTTGGTTATTCACATTGTTTGTGAGTTTTCTTTTTTTTTTCTATGAGACCTAAGCATCTGCAATTATGTCATTATGGTGCTACTTGGTATGGGTAGGTGATCTCGTGTTTGTATCTTTGCTGTTTCCTCAACTCAACAGGTTATGGCCCAGCTGAGCAGCCCTTGGTGTTCAGTTTTGGGGATACTATGTTGATGTGCAAATGGATCGTAAAAAGTGTTTTCCATTAGGCTGGAGATTAGTGCAACTTTTGAGGTTGATTTCTCACTGTTTTGAACAGCGAGTAGGCTGGGTAGTTGTTAGGTGAACAGGTTGGCTGATAGGTCAGGCTAGGAGAGTTCACAGGTCTTGGAGGCACAAGAATCCAAGTAACACAAGCAAGATCATGGTAAATTAATGTTGCATATTATAATCTCTATAGCAACTACAGAAAACATAAGACATACAATAGAAACAAAATAATAAGAGAGAAAAAACAAATACTAAAAAATTAGGCAAACAAAAATAAAATAAGAAAAGAAAAAAGGAAAGGAACAAATAAAGAATAAAGGGTAAGGCAGTGTGTTTAGCCCACATTAAATGAAATATACTACCACTCCACTTAAGAAGAGCAAGTTATCAATCTAGTTGTGGAACGCAAATTCAAAAACTATAGCTTTATATACTAACAATAAACTGCTTGAAAAAGACATTCAGAAAATAAACTCACATACAATAACAGCAAAGGAAAAAATACTTCAGGATAAAGTTAACCAAGGAAATCGAAACACTAAAAACAAATAAGCACTGATAAAGTATAGACAAAGGAAAACATAAAAATATCTACATTGACAATCTGAAAAAAAAAATCTGCAGTTGCAAAATATTCACATTACATAACGCAATCTACAAATACAATGTAGTTCCTATCAAAATTCCAATGGCAATTTTTACAGGAATTTTTTAAAAAGTCAAAATGATCCTAATTAGGTAAGCAATTTTGAAGAAATATACAAAGCTGTTTCCTAATTTCAACTATTCTAAAATACAGTAATGACAAAAGTACAGTGCGGACTGTCAGGAGCCATTTGCCATTTGAGCAGTCTTGCTGTTCCCAGTAGTGCTATGGGAGCAGGGCATAATTTATTCACCTGAGGGAAAGGTTATCTTAGGCCCAAGGCTGAAGATCTTAAAGATCCTTGTAGGAAGATCTGATTTATCACCCTGTTGGGCCTCATGGGACCAGACATGTGGCCTGGTGCAGCTTTCTGAGCCTCATTCGAGTTTTGCAGCCTATCTCTGACACTCCACTTCCACATAGGAGTGACTCAGCAAGGCCTAACAAAATGGCCTCTACCTGGCTATAGCCTATGTGGTAAAAAATGATTGGTCCTTCACTTCCCATGTTTTCAGCCCAACCCTACCCTATATAAGACCGTGCCTGATGCAATAAAGCGAGAGCCTGCTTCGACAGTTCTCCTGGCTCAGTGTGGTGTTTTCTCCAGAGTGGAGAGGATCCGGGCTGTCGACACTCACCATCCCGCTCAGCCCCTGGAGGAGGCTGGCTGGACCAGCTTCTCCACGGCTCTCTACCTGCTGGTGAACCCAGCAGACTGGTGGCCCATGTGAGGAACCCGACGTGATAAACGGCTGCTCGCCAGAAGAACACTGACGGGCCAATCGGTTTGTGGGTGAGTGTACCCCCATAAATTAAGGGGCAGTCTTTCTTTAAGCCCACCTCCCGAAAACGCAGAGACAAGTCACCTGAGAGGGTGATTTTTTTGATAAAAGAAAAACCTATCGAGGCCCCCATGGCTCCTATGTCTCAGGTGCCCCAGCCCACACCCAACCCTTCACTGGTCTCAGGGAGGAGTTTTTACCCTAGTTTGGATTCCTTTGAGAGTGCCCAGTGGCCAGGAGATGGATCAGTACCATCCCTAGCCCCAAAGCCTCCCTCCACCAGGCCGGACATTAATCCCTTCCAGGCTCCCTCGCCCGCCCCGCCCCCCCGAACCCTGTTAATCTTTTTCCCATCAACGTGGCCCCTGGTGGCAACAGCCCAGTGGCCTGGTATCCCTGGGAGGCCCAAGAGCTAAAAGATCTTAGAAAGGCGATAGCAGAAGATGGCGCCAATTCCCCCTGGGCAGAGACCATCCTTGAAGGGCTAGTTCACCAGTCCTGCATTGCCCCCGTGACCGGAGGGAACTGGCTAAGGCAGTCCTCCCTGGTCCCATGTTCCTAAATGGTCGGCCTATTATCAGGAGGAGTGTTGAGCTCAGGGCCAGCGTAGTCAGAACTCCCAGCCTCCTATTCCTATCACTTACGGTATGCTTACAGGCTTGACAGACCAATTCTCCACGGGCTTACAGCAGGCAGCCATTCCTGCACCATATTCAGATCAGGCGCATGCCTTAGGCCTAGCTGCCTGGCGGAAGCTAGAGGAGGGACCTACTGAATCCCATCTCGGGGATCACTCAAAAGGCCACTGAGGACCTTCCCTCATTCATTGACCGGGTGGAGAAAAGCCTTAAGAGAAAGATTCCCTTAGGAGAACTTCGTAACAAGCTTGTCCGCTCCCTGGTTTGGGATGGCATGACCTCTGACCATAAACTGGCCTGTGCCAGGATGCGAAATCTAGGGGTGGAAAGATGGATAGTGGCCTCTAAGGATGTAGGGCCCTTGTCCCACCAAACCCAAGCCATGGTGGCTGCCCTGCAATTGAACAGACAGGAGGATATGACTACCTTGGTAAATGCCCTCCAACAGGTCTCGGTAGGCAAGAGACAAACATGTTTCAGTTGTGGCAGAGAAGAGGGACCCCATGCCCTCAGTGCAAGAAGGGGTTTCATTGGGCCAGAGACTGTAAGTACCAGTCCCTATTCAGCAAACAGTCTCTCCTTTTAAAATTCCATCTTGTCCCTGGACTCTGCTTCCCCAGTTAAACCCCAATTACACATAAATTAAAGAACCTTTTAATCTGTTCCTGACAGCCTTTATGTGGTCAATCTTCTCCACATATTTCAGATAAAGACCTCAAGAAAGTAGTTAAAACCTGTAAATCTTGCCCACCCTTTCTCCAAATACCTCCTCTACATTTTCCTCTCAGTTGTTACTTTCTCTCATGCCTGTTGGGCATTGGCATATGTTGGGGAAAAGGCAAAGCATGCCATTAGTCACCAATTTCCTCCAAAATTGGAAAATCTCATATACCACAGGCATCCCATATAATCCCTGAGCTCAGGTAATTGTTGAAAGATATAACCAAACACTTAAATCTCAATTACAAAAGCAAAAGGGGGAATCTTTACCCCCACATGATCAGCTAAAAAAGACATTATTTCCGCTTTTCAAAAACATTGGTCCTCGTCTATTGCATGCAGCTCCATTTGGGTCGGGTGGAGAGACCCATTGACGGGAGCTTGGAGGGGACCAGACCCACTTCTCCCAGCAGCAAGAGGGTTTGGATGTGTCTTCCCTCAAAATGAAGAGAGACCTATTTGGGTACCTGGAAGAGATTTAAAACACCTGCCTCAACTAGAGGATAATGATAATCAACCTTTTAGGGGGTGTCTCACAACTGAGGACTAGGTCTTGATTTATTAACTGCCAAAAAGGGAGGCATCTGTTTGTTTTCACAGGAAATGTGCTGTTTGTGTGATCCGGGATATCTTGAGGAGAAGGCGGTGAAAATTTTAAGATAATTTTTTATGGGCTAGTTTTAATGATATTTTATCTTTTCTGTTCCCTTTGCTTGACCCCCTCCTTGTTCTCCTTTTCCTCCTGACCGAAGGACCTTGTATTTTTAACAAATTAACACAATTCATTCACCAACGTCCTGAGGCAATTAAACCAGGTCGAGGCAATTCTAGTACCAGAGGCTTGCTACTCAGAATGACTGGCTATCTTCTAATGAACGGCTCTCCCCTCCCCTCCATTTGGCCAATGACAGGTAAGATCTAAGATGAACTGAGGCGACCTAAGACAGGTCATGGAATGGATCCATCATAAGCATGATGCATGACACCCAATGATGGGTAAGATCTCCGAGTGGGAGACAACCCAAGACAGGGGTCATGCCCCTCTGCTATAATAAGCATGCTGCGTGACACCCAATGACAGGTAAGATCTCCGAGTAGGGGACAACCTAAGACAGGGGTCATGCACCTCTGCTATTTTAAAATAGAAGGGGGAGATGTTGGGTCTCATGGGCCCAGACATGTGGCCTGGTGCAACTTTCTGAGCCTCACTTGAGTTTTGCAGCCTGACTCTGACACTCCACTTCCGCATAGGAGTGACTCAGCAAGGCCTGAGGTGGTGTTTCTCGAGTGGAGAGGGATGTAAATGCATGTTTGTTTTTGCTTGAACTGCTGATGGTTGTATTGATCCTCATACAGTTGTAAAGGTATAATTACGCTGAGAAAAATAAAGTCTGGGCCTCAGTATTGACTGACAGCCCTCCCGAATCTATTTTCTCTCTCTCTCTCTCTCTCTCTCTCTCTCTCTCTCTCTCTTTCTCAATCCTCACTCCCCACTTCAGGTATGGTTCGATTTCAGTTGGGGCTGGCTCCGACAGCAGAAAAAATATACCAGTAAAACAAAATAGAAAGATTATACATAAGGTTAAATATAAATATCCACTAATGTTTGTTCTGAGATTCAGTCTCACTATTTCTCAGGTTGGTCTCAAACTCCTGGGCTCAAGGATTCTCTTGCCTCAGTCTCTTTAGTAGCAGAAACTTCAGGTATATGTCATCAAGACTTGTGATCAACAAATCTATTACAAGGGTAACAAAGCATGTGATGGAGAAAAAAAGATGTTTTAATAAACGAGCCTGGGGAAATTATACATGAACATATTTAAAAAATGAAATTTGATCCTTATACCATTCCTAAAACTTACCTCAAAGCCTTAAATATAAAACCTAAAAATTTAAAGCTCTAGAAAAAAAGAGAAAGGTCACTGGTCAGAAAAATTATTTTTTGATATGACAACAAAAGCACAGGAAAGAAACTAGAGTATGCAAGAACCATTACATTAAAACATTTCTACACAAAAAAGGGAAAAAAAATGAAAAGAAGTCCACTAAATAAGAGAAAGTATTTGCAAACTATGTGTCTGATAAGGGGTCAAAATCCAAAACTCACATTAAAAACTTCATACAACTCAGTAGCAAAAAATTCCAACCCAATTTAAAAATGATCAAAGGACCCAAATAAGATATTCCCTCAGAAAAAGATAGCCAAAGGCATATGAAGAAGTACTGAACACCACCAATAATCAGGAAAATACAATAAAACTATAGTGAGGTTATCACCTACAACATTTTAGGATGGCTATTATTAAAAGTTCAAAAAGACAACAAGCGTTGGTGAGAATGTGGGAAAGGAGAGCCCTATTCCATGTTTGGTGAGAATGTAAATTGGTATAGCCATTATCAAAAATGCTACAAAGGTTCTCAGAACGTTAAAAATGGATTTACTATACGATAAGGCAATATAATAATGGGAATATAAACAAAGCAAACAGGATCTTAGCTTGAAGACGTTTCTGTACGTAACATGTTTACTGCAGCACTATTCAAAATAGTCACGATCTGCAAATACCCTAAATATCAATAAATGAAAGGAAAGGGAAATGTGATGCCATCTGACATAAGTCAAACACAGAAAGGAAACTGCTGCAAAAATCTCACTTATATTTGTAATCTAAATAAACTAAGCTCATAGAAACAGAAGGGTACTTAACCAGCACAGGGAGAAGGAACGTGTGTGCGTGTGTATGTTGTGTACTCAAGCACACACATAGGGGTTGCGCAGATAGCTCAGCCCACAAAGTGCTTGCTGCACAAGCAGGAAGACCTGAGTTCAAATCCCTAGTTCCCAAGCTAAAAAGTCTAGCACTGCAACACAGGTCTGTAATACCAGCACTGGCTAGCCAGTCTAGCCAAACTGGTGAGCTCCAGATCCAATGAGAGACTTTGTCTCAAAAAATAAAGTAGGTAACCAACATTCACACACATTTTGAGAGCACTAATTAAAGAGGAAGGAAGGGAGGGAGGGAGGGAGGGAGGGAGGGAGGGAGGGAGGGAGAGAGGGAGGAAGAGAGATAGGGGCTGGGCATGATAATGCACATCTGTAATCCCAACACTCATGAGGCAAAAGCACAGAGGGCAGAGGCAGAGGCAGAGGGATCTCTGTGAGTTCCGGGTCAGCCTGATGTACAGAGAGTACCAGGACACCTGCAGAACTGGAGAGAGAGAGAGAGAGAGAGAGAGAGAGAGAGAGAGAGAGAGAGAGAGAGAGAGAGACTTGAAATTGGGAGGAAATGAAGGAGATAGATAACAGTGAGAGTTATGGAGTTAGAGGGAAATGGAGGGATATTATCATAACTGTCAAGAAGGAAGAAATATTATAATTAAAAAAATAAGGTAGAGTGCATGACTGAGGAAGACATTCAATGTCAATCTCTGTTCTCTACACACACATACACGTGCCTGTACACATCCACAAGCACACAAATACCCCCACAAAAAATAAGAAAGAAAAATAATTGCAATTAGAACAAAAAAATTAAAAGAACAGTAACAGAAAAAAATTAAAGCCCAGTCATTTTAAGGGACTAGAATACACAAGAGAATTTTATATAGTTATATTAAAACAATAAAATTATTACTTCAATCACACTGTGATGTTAGCTTTGTCAACCTGACAAAATCTAGAATCATTTGGGAAGAATGTCTCAATGAGGAGTTGTCTAGATCATGTTGGCCTGTGATAAAATGTAACCTTGAACTGAAAATCAAATAAGCTCTTTTCTCACCTAAACTGTGTTTGCCAGGGCATTTTATCATAGCAACAGAAAATTAAACTAAGACATTCATTTAGGAATTACTCATTTATGATTTAAACCAGGACTACTTCAAGCGGATAATTTATGACTAAGAATCCTACCAAATTTTGGAATTATGTATCACATTTATACAAGTATTAACATTCACACTTTCATGAAGAAAACTCATTAGATTCTCAAAAGGACAGTGGTTACTAAAATAAAAAAATGTACTATTTGTTAGTTTATCTGTAAATAGGGTTTTCAGTGAGCCAAATTGCCATTAATAGTACTGATATTCCTATGTGATCTCTGGACTGATCCTGTGATTTATTCTAACAAATTCAATGTCTCAAGACTATACCCTTCAGAGTCCTAAAGCCTTTCACTTTGGTTCTGAGGAATTCTGAACCATCATGTAAGAAATCCTGCTAGCTTGCTGTGGAGGCCACATTAAGCATGAAGAAGCCCTGATATCATACAGAAAGAAACGAGGACAGATCATCCTGTCATTCTAGTTGAGTTCAACCTTCTGATTGTTCTACAAAGGTGCCAGCCAGAAGAGTGAATTATGATAGACATGTAGCCAAGCTGCTACCTAACTTCAACTGCAGCAAAAGAACTGCCACATGAAAACATACAACATGAAAAATAAGAAAACGGTTATTGTGCTTAAATCATAAAACAAAAGTCTGACAGCACTCAGGAGACTGAGGCAGGAGGATCACTACTTGTTTGAGGGCTGCCTGGGCTACCCAGAAATATTGTTTCAAAAAACAAACAAAACAAAGCAAAATTCAGTAACTGTGATTTATGTATTTTATCTACATATGCTGTTTTGATTACAAAAAAGTGAAATATAGATCAAGATTTAATTCTGCTCTTATATTAAAAGAAATAGAACAGAATGGGGCCTTCAAATTGAATATTACAGTGGTTACTTAGGCCCTCTTCCTTTCTGGTATTTAAAAAAAAGGTGGCTGACATTAAAGGAACACATGTTTGAGAGCTATTTTATAGTGATAACAAAATAGCATTGTATTATATCATATAGCACAATTACAATGCTTACTGAAGAAAAATACTTTTTTATTAAATTCCACAATAATTCAAAAATACAAACAGTACTAGGAATCCTGCCCCAGAACCAAGAAGCAAAGCAGAACACAAACAATATGAAAAAGTCCAGATCCCATTTCATCTGTTCAAAAGTGAAATGAAGATATAAACAAACTTTGTGGTAGCATTTTTTTTTTCATCTACTGTATCTGATTTTTCAAAACAAAAACATTTATCTTCCACAGCCAGCTTTTTCTTAGCCGAAAATAACATGACTTTGCTGAGGACATATTTATATAACAACTATATGTTTTTAAACTCTACATACACAGCCTATAACATTTCTAATTTTAAAAATGATTTAACTTTCCCAGAACTCAGTAGGCAGAGGCAGGTGGATTTCTTGAGTTCAAGGCCAGTCTGGTCTACATAGCAAGTTCCAAGCCAGCTGGGGCTACAGGGAGACCCTATCTCAAAAAGACCCTCCCCACCAAAGCTTTAATTTAAATTTAACCTCTCTTCTTCTTTCTCACATTTCTTTACCACCATCAAGTGAAGAATCTTTATATTCTTTGAGGACTCGGGTAATACTGAACCTTTCTGAATTCTTCTCATTTGAAAATAGTTAAAAGAGCTTTTTGCCTGAAGTTGACTATGGTGGTGTATACCTTCAAGCCCAGCACTCAGAAGGAAAAGCAAATGGACCACTGTGAGATGGAGGTCAGTCCTGGATGGTCTACATAACAAGCCAGGCCAGCTGGGCTATAGAGTGAGATCCTGTCTCAATCCCCTCCCTAAAAAAATCTTAATTGCCTGGCCAGTACAAATTTTTAAAAATGCTTGTTATTAGTATTCTTTTTATTGATCACAAAATAATGGTGACTGTCAAGCTTAGTAGGACAGAGACTAATATTCAGACATGTATTCTCTTCCTCTTTCCTAACAGAATCTTGGTTTTATTTTTGTTTTCAATTCTCTTCATCCACAATAAAGTACACAACCTACAAGATGTCCTGTGCCCACTGCTTGTTCTTGGGTAACACTGTGCCCCTTGATCAATAACTGGTTCATAAATAGGTACAGAACATTAAGCAACCAACAAAGCGTAAAAGAAAATCTGCTGGCGATCTTGGAGGCGATCTTGGAGGAAAGTGTTCTTCATTTTTTAGAAAAAAGATACAGGGGGCTAGAGAGATGGCTCAATGGCTAAGAGCACTGGCTACTCTTGCAGAGGACCCAGTTTCAGTTCCCAGCACCTAAATGGCAGCCAACACCTGTCCATAACTCCAGTTTCGGGGGCCTGACATTTTCTTCTTACCTCCACGGGCACTGCACAACAGAGGTGCACTTACAAACATGCAAGCAATACACTCATACACATAAAATAAAAATAATTTTTTTAAAAAAGGAAAAAGGTAGGTAGAGTAGCACACACCTATAATCTCAGCACTTAAGAGACTGGGACAAGAGAACCCTGAGTTTGACATCAGCCAAAGCGATCTCAGGAAAAAAAAGAAAAAGAATTCCAAAAAACTTTTGTTTTTCTGGTAATACAGTACTCTGAGCTAACCCCAAGAAACAAGTAAAAATTAAGACAATAGAGCAATTAAGGGAAGGGAAACTAGGTGCTTTTGTGCTCATCCTTAGAGGTTTGGGCCCAACCAGCCTGGATCCACCAAGACTTTTCACATGAAATCATGCATTTCCTTATTAATGAAACCAACTTGTCGTTTTTGTTACAAGAACTCAAAAATGCTATTATAGCTGTTCCTCAATTTATGATGAAGTTATTGTTGAATAAACTCACTGTGCCCTGAAAATACCCTGAGTGAAAATAAACTTAACATACTTAACCTATAAACAATAGCTTAGCAACACAGCCCACTGTGGAATATCAACAGTTGACTTTGGTGACCATGCTAGTGACAAGGAGTTGTCCATGCTGCCACTGTCAGTATCCCAAGGGTATCACACCACAGTAGGGAAAATATCAAAACTCTAAACTGTAGACAATTCCAACTGAAATGTTTAACCCTTTCAAAAATACTATAAAATCAAAACACTATAAACTAAAACATCTTAACTCAGGGATACTATGTTCTGCAGTGAGGGAAGAATGTGAAAGGACATTGTATTTCACCAAAACTAAAACTGCCCTCCTTTAAATAAAACAGGAGAGTCTCTACATCAATACTAAAGGATCTGAAACAAACAAGAGCACTAGCTCTAGTTTTTCAACATAAAACAACTAATTTATTTGTCAATCAGAATGTGTTTGACAGTTCTCTAAAACAGGCAAAGGATTCCTAAATACAACTCAACAGATATTTACTATATATCTCTTATATTTTCAACTCACCAGCCTCTTCCTCAATTAGCTCCCATGCCTTATGGCAAAGGGCACAAATGTCATATGTGCATATCAATTTTAAGGCCAGTAACTATACGGAGAATGGCAAGAAAGAGTGGACAGAAGGAAGCAAGATGAGAAACAGAAAAATGGAGAGAAGGAAACAGAAAAAGAAGGTGAAAGGAAGGAAGAAAAAGTTGCAGAAATGAAGACATTTATCTTCGGGACTCAGTGTTTACTAGATAAATAGGAAAGGGATTTTTAACATGAGCGGAAAGAGAAACATGCACTCTTCAAGAAATTGTGCACAACGCTTACACTGCAATGACAGCAAGAAGCAAGCAAGCAAATGAAAGCAATGAAGACTTCCCATTAAGAGTTACTCAAGACTGTAGATTAAAATAAAACCAATCTGGGCCAGGCATGGTGGTACATGCCTTTAATCCCAGCACAGGGGAGGCAAAGGCAGGTGGATCTCTGCCTTTGAATCTGTTATTGAAATTAAAAATAACCTGGAAAACTATCATGAAGATATACAATTAAGATTATTATCCAAAGGGGCAGGAGAGATGGTTCAGCAGTTAGAAACACTGGCTCCTTTTACAGAGGACCCAGTTTCCATTCCCAGCACCAACATGGTGGCTAACAACCATCTATGATTCCAATTCCAGGGGATCCAATGTCCTCTTCTGATCTTTACAAGAATTGCATGACAGGGATATACTTACATACACACAGGAAATATACTTATAAATGAAAGTAAATAAATAATTCTTTTAAGAAAAGATTATTATCCATGGACCAACAAGATGGCTGAGTAGGTAAAAGTGCTTGCTGAACAAGACTGACAACCTGAGTTCAATCCCTGGTGCCCACAGTGGAAGGAAAGAATCAACTTCAGAACACTGTCTTCTGACCTCTGCAAGTATGCTGTGATATACATGCACCTGTACTCACACATTCACATCATAAACATATACCATACAATAATAAGTAAAATAGGGCCAGAGAGATGGCTAAGTGGGTAGAGTCACTTGCCACCAAGCCTGACCCACTGAGCTTGTTTCCCAGAACCCACATGGTGAAAGGAGAGAAGCAATTCTTGTAGGCTGTCCTCTGAGCTCTACACATTCATGCTGTGACCCATGTATGAGGCTTCTCTTCCAAAATAAATAAATACATAGGTCCACACATACATAAGTAAAATAAGCTTTAAAAACTGTGCAGAGCCAGGCCATGGTGGCACAGTGTATGCTATCCCAGCACTGGGAGGTTCAGGCAGGAAGATCACAAGTTCAATGCCAGCATGGACTACTTAATGAGACTGGCTCAAAAAGTCTCAAAACAAAAAGAATGCTATCCCAAAGAACTTAAGAAACAAAAGCTAAACCTGAAGATCCATACTTTTAAGCATCTGAAAGCTAAAGCCTCAAGCTGCCCCCAGACATCAATTTTTCAAACAGCTTGCCAACAAAAGACATACTAGATACCTTCAGAAAGTGATGAGTTATACCATGTACAACATTCATACCAACAAAGTACCAATTTACAAAATTCAAAGTCAACACACTGTGCCTCACAGTCATTTAAGCTGGCAAGAGTTTAAAGTACACAGAAATCTGAAGTAACACACTGGAAATATTTGATTTATGTTAAACACCACTATGGAATTTAAACATTTGTATGCTCAAACAAGCCTTATTCCTAGCCAATCAGCTTACTGATTAGCTTATGTTCAACTTTCCAACATATACCACTCAGCTAAATTTAATATTTAAAAATTTTAAAGACTTCTGTTTATTTATTTATTTTTTGAGTCCACTTATTTCCAGTAAATTTCATGAACTAAAAAGGCCTTCTACCACTAAAACAGAATACCAAAAATGGCCCTGTGCTATAAACGGCACTGGTTCTACTGAGTGAAATTTTGTCTCTAACAAGAACCTTCTACAGAAGAACCAAGGCAAAGACACAGTCCTTGAGTCCAGCTAGGGCCATGAAGCCGCGTGTCAGAAAGAAATTGTTTTTCTGCTCCTTTTGATGGGTTATGCTTTCAAGTCAGGAAATTAGAAACAGGTGTGCCAGGGGGCACACATATCCTCGCTCCACACTGAAAAACACGCGTTTTCAATTTTCAAACATGAAAGGAACTCCTGTTGAATGAAGAAATGAAAATCCAGCTCTGTTTCTGTTAACCATATGAACGGAGCTTAGAAAGTCTTTGACAAGTTGCTCAACTTAGTCCCTTGCCAGCCAATTGACAGCAGGTAGTGCTCCACAATGGGAAGAAACGGCATCTTTCAAGTGAGGACAATCAAAGGGAGAAATACATTCAGGATCATAGCACTGGCATTTTAACCCATCATTTGATCCCACTCCTCTGTTTTTACCATTTCTTCACCTCGTGTTTTAAAATTAGAAGTCTGTTCTTTCATTAAACAATAGCAAAGCAAAATAACAAAGCAATGCAAACTAAGTACCTAGCAAGGAGAAAAAAAAAAAAAAACTCTGAGAAATTACAAACATCAAAAGAACATCTTGGGGCCCACTTGATCCACTGTAATCCAGGTCTATAATCTCAGAAAAAGAGTTACTTTTTCCCTATCAAGTCCTGAGCACTCCAGGAGCTCAGGGCAACAGGACACAGCAATGAGTAGCAATGTGATGTGTGATGCAAAACTTAAGGCAATGCTTTAAACAGGATCTGGAGGCAGGGACGAAATGTACTAACAGCTGCCATAATGGCCAGCTCACCAGGCACACAAAGGGGCCTGCAAGTTGACCATTTGGGAGGCAAACTGTAGTGTAATTCTCTAGCTAAATGCATGTAACAGAGTCTCATGAAAGGCTACCAAGTCCTTGATATGCCAATATTTCAACATATTTCCATAATGATAAAAAAAAAAAAACTTCTTCTATTATCAAGTAAGGCTGGTGCTTTCATACCCCGTTATGACAGTATGTTTTTATTTTTCATCTATGTTATACAAACAAAGTACCTTTAAAACAGCTGTTGGTTTTTTGTGTGACTTCAATTATAAATTCTTTACCAAAGAATAAAACACCTAAATGCATATATATACAAAAACACATTTTTCATGTTAAAATATTTTAAATGTTCACTATATAGTAATTAATACAGCATAATCAATATTAAACAATATTACCCATTTTATTTCACGACAAATATCCACCAAAAACTTAATGCTGATTATCATAAGATGCAAAAATTATCCATTTCATTTTTCAAACTATCTTCAATATGCACAGATTATTTCACAATAGAAAATTATCACTTATGTAACACCTCTACAATACACATAAAAGGAGTTGTTATATTTAGCTGCTTTCTTAGAAAATGATCTGGCAAAATTCAGAATTCTACTTTATTTTGATCTAACAGTGACTTTAGTGCATAAAAAGCAGGAAATAAGATATTAATAGTTCATCAGGTATGAAGTGACCCAGTTAGAATATCCAATGATCTCAGAATCAAACTCCATTATTTTAGTGCTTGGAAGTGTGTTGAGAGTTTAAAACACTTTGTTATCTGTAGCTAAATGGTATTTTTCTCTACCCCCAATAACCAGACAGTGCACATCAAACTAAGTGGGGCATTTTTTTATGATGACGACAATGATATTTACAAATGTTAGGATTTGATCTACACTCAAATTGAGAAGTTGCAATTCATAAAACATTTTCTAATGGCACTAACTCCACATCTACATATCGTGTGTCAAAATATTTCAGTTTAAATAGACTGTTTCTTACAGTGTGTAAAGCATCTTACTGACTGTGACAATCCTTTGAAAGTTTACTGTTTCATAAGAACAAGGCACTTCTGAGAAGTCAGATTCAGCAATGTAGTAAAATAGCAGAAAATGAAAAAACTAGAATGAGGGACAGGACAGAGGTCTCAGCAGTTAAGAGCCCGGCCGCTTCTGAAGAGGACCTGGGTTTAGCTCTCAGCACCCACGTGGCACTTAACAATCATCTGTAAGGGATCTGAGGCCCTCTTTTGGTGTCCACAGCATCAGGCTTGCATGTGGTGTGTATACATCAATGTAAGCAAAACATTCATACACATAAATTTTAAAAATATAAATCTTTTTTAAAAAAAGGAACCAGAGTGGGCTAAAGCAGTGGACTCCACCAGCAGAATCAACAGCTCTGCATTTTTAGCTTCGTAACTACTTTCATTTCTTAATGTCTGAATCATTGTTCATTAGATCAAAAACCTCAGAGATGAAAGATCTATCTTCATATATCTTCTACAAATAAGAGCATCTCCCTACTCCAAAGGAACTCTATTTCATACGAAAGAAAACTTACGTAAATCTTTCTAGAGATCACTGCCTAACCTCCAAATTAAGCTCCAAGTACCTTTCCTGCACCCATCTTTCTCAGGCATCCTCTACTGTTGACAGAATGAACTACTCCCAATCCTTTATTTCCCATCATCCTGGCCCTGCCTCATCTGGGCCTGTCCCCCCTCATTCTACCCTACTGTACTTATTTGTCATTATATTCATCTTTCATTTCACAAATATCAGAGGTTCTATGCGACGAGTACAACTTACACATCAGTGAAGCTCATAGGGTTTAGAGAAGATAGAAAATAAAGATATATAAGAATTAAAAGACATAAAATGTTAAATAAGTCATACAATAGAATAAAATAAAACACAACTGAGGATAGCAAGAGTTAAAATTGTATAGGTTAGTGAAGGGATATCTCAGTGAAAAGGCAAACCATGTGAATGAAGATCTGATGAGATGGTGGTGGGGACCAGAATTCCTAATGATAGAGAACTAAGGGACAGGAAGCCACTCTAGCATGGGTAGAAAGGTAGGAATTACATGGCCTGTTTTAAGGGTACAAAAACAACCATGTTACCTGGGGCTGAGTGGGCAAGAGGAGAAAGGCAAGAACTAAAATCTGAGGGGAAGGCAGAGCATCCACTAAGCAAGGCCTCACAGATATTTCTAAGTCTTCAACTTTTGCTTTAGGATGGAAGCAGATGGACAGTTCAAGGGACAGAGTGAGGAGGGAGTGTTGGGCTGGGTGAGTTACTTTTAAATGACAATTTCAGTGCTGAGAACTAAGATAAAGAAGGAAAGAGCAAAAATCAGAAGGCCAGATAATAAGCTGGATTAGAGATGATGGCAGACTGGCCATATTAATGGGTTAAGAAGTAGTCAGGCTTAAATGTATTTACAGAGGAGAATCGACAAAGATTAGACGTGGATGAGATAGGAAGGTCAATGATGGCACCCAGATTTTTACCTTAGTCACTGTGAAGATGAGGCTGCCACCTGTGGTATCTAAGAGATTTCATGAGAATATGTTGGGGAGTAAGGGGCAATATTGGGAGCTCATATCACAACATGATAAGTTTTTTAGGTGCCCACTAGTCATCCAGGTAGACATGTTTAACAAACATGTGAATTATAACTGAGTTCCAAGGAGAAATTCAAGTTGGAGATAAAAATGTAGGCAGCATCAGTGTATAAATGGCTGCTGGTCAGACTTAAATGGGTGTTCAAAGACAGGGAGAGGAAGCTTAAGGCCTAGGCCATGGGCACTCAAGAAACTAAGAGGTGAGAAGGATAAGAAAAATCAATATAGTGAAATGGGAAGTTATAGCCAGTAAGGCAAGAGATAAAATAGTAGGAAAGAATGGGCTTCTGGGTATCTCTGAAGGGCCGCAGTTCCACCGGGAACAAGTCCTAACAGCTGTGTCAGTGCTGCTCACAGCACAAAAGACGATCTAGATTTTTGCGGTAACTGTTAATCTTGACAAGAGATGACTACTGGAGGGGCAGAGAGGAAGACTGCCTGAAGTAGAGTCAATAGTAAATAAGAAAACTAACAAAAATAATAAAACTTCAAGTTCGAACAATTCCTTGAAGGATGCATTAAGAGATAGGAAGAGAACTAGAAGGAAGGTTAAATCTAGGTGACTTGCACACAGTTTTCAGGACAAATGGCTTCCGTTCGCCAAAAGTACCTGTGATACACAGAACAAAAATGATAAACAATGACTGCTGCTAAAAAAGAAGCTGAGCAGCAGCTCCAGCCTGCCTTCCCACTACCCTGCAGAGCACTGTGGCACAAGCAGACATCTCGGGCCCCCAATGGCGCCTGCTGTGCTACATCTCATATAAGAAGGCCACTTCATCAACTTCTAACAAAAATCCCAGAAGAGTTTTTAATCTTTTCCCACAAACCCCTCAAACAAATCCCTACCAGGAGTTGAGAAACCAGGAAAACCTGGCAAATTCTCATAGCTCTTAAAGAAGAAACTCTGACCAGAAGATCAAAAATAAAACACATAACATTCTCAATTTATTCAGTTTTAAAATCCCATTCATCTTTGTGCTTATTCAAGGTAAATCATGGTCACAGACCTCCCAGCCCTCAGGTTTCTAGACTGACAGAAAAGCAAAGAATCTAGGAAATCAGAAAGCATTGGGCTTCAAACCAGAAAGCAGGTAGCAGCTTTTCATCACACCAAAACTATTTAAGAAACAGTAATAAAAGACTGTATCTTCTAATTTCCAGTCAGTTACTATCACTACCTTTGAACACACTGCTCCTGGAAAATGAAGACAAAGATGACAACAAAGATGAAAAAGAAGATAAAGACAAGGATATGACCAAAGATGATGATGAAGACCGAGCAGCAGTATAAATTTAATTCCTGGCTTTTCTTCCTCCTGATCTTCTAATCCTTGATCTGTTCTTCCTTTCCATGGCCAGGACTGACTGACACATATGTATCTTACATTATACATCTGATATGTTACTAAAAAACTATGTACCACTATTTGATGTGGCAAATCAAATCCTATTTTAAATGCTATTTAAGGAAATTCCATGATGAACAACCTTTTTGAAGAAGTAAGCATTCTTCTAAAAGAGGTTGGAACCACATATACATGTCTTAATTTTCTTTAACTATTAGTCTCTCACCATGTACAGAGCTTTGTGACAGGCACTCGAGACAGATAAACCCACAGTCCTTCTCTTCTTGTAGGCCTCTCTTACTACTTCAGACGATTGTAAAATAAGTCATTTATTTTAATATTAAAGGTTGACAATAAGAAAGATTTTTAACTAATTTATCAATTCTAAAATATGCCATTTTCATATTTAAAAAATTCTAATTAGGCCCAATGGTTTATAATATAATCTTAGCACCCAGAAAATAAAGGCCAATCAGGCTACATAGCCTGGGCTACAGGAAACAGTCTCTAAAAGAATAAAAGGTAGGGTCAGGGGACAGAAAAAGGAATATTTTGGAATCAGAAGGTATGATGTTTTCTCATACTGTCCTACAAGCTGTGGTGGTGAAAGAGTTGCCACTGTTTCTCAGTATAAGCCATTTCAATTTGTTGTCCTGTTTGTGCTGCAACATGTTAGAGTTAGATGCATTCTATATGCTGGCTATTCATAAGAATTAGCATGTGATATAAAACTGAAATTTAAAATGACTCTAAACATAAGGCACAGACTAGGATAATGACCAGTGAAGGAAGTATCTGTCATTGAAGAAACATTCCCAGTTCTTTATCTCCTTGTAAAGTTACAACCACGTATTAAGTGATAAGAAAGGAGCATATCATACTTCAAGTGGTAGTATTATTATTTCCCTTAACAGTATAAAATAATAGGGTGTTTTATAAAAGCTGTGACTTATACTCAATGAAACATAAGTACTAAACCAAGATGTACACTAAAGACCTCCTGTGTCAGCTGACTGTAGACTTAAAGCTGTGGTGGGAGTTGTGCTGTTGTATTAATAGCACTTTGCCCAGGTTCCACAACTAGCAGGCCTGGATCAGACCCAAACTGTTTGCTCTGCCCTCTCCCTGTGTAGCAAAGTCCCGAGATGCCAGAACATTTGTCAGAATTCCCAGGATCAACTTCTGCCATACTACCTCCCACTCATTCCTCTCCACGCAATGATGAGATCAAGATGTTGGAGTTTATTCTTCAGGCTAATAATTAAAAAGCTTGTCTGGCCTTGGGAGTGCCCTATTCTGACAATAACTGTCTTTTCTCTGTTTTTCATTTATTACTTTCCAAGATATATAAACCCCAAATGCCGGTCAGCTCTCTGGATTTTCCGAAGGTATAAGTCTTCTTTATTTTGGACAAACAACTGCAAAATTCCATGTTCCACCTTTTGCATGATTCGGTTACCAACTCTGCTATGTGTTTATATCATCAACCTCACACCAAGAGCCCTAGGAAAAACAAAAATGAAACAAACACACAAAGCCCTACAGAAAGGAAGAACTTTATCATTCTTAGGTTCTGGTAGCTAATCCCTTCACTTGGGAAGGATGCTACATGACAAGCTGGCTATCACATTAAAAGAGGTTCTTGGTGTCATGAACTGGAAACAACTAGTGCAGGAAAAACAACGGAGGATATATGTAAGAGGAGGAGGTGAAAAACCTTAATTACATAAATCTAGCTTCACTTGCTCATTGCATTCTACTTAATAGAATCAAATTCATAAAGCACACCCTTATTCTAACTTCTACAACATCAAATGTTAAAAAGTAGGTTAGACGGCCATAATGTTGTACTCCTTCAATCCCAGTACTCAGGAGGAAGAGGCAGGTAGATCTCTGTGAATTCAAGACCAGCCTGGCCTACCAGGGGTACATAGTGAGAGACCCTGTCTCAAAAGCAAAATAAATAAACAAACAAATATTAGTTTGGGTTGGTAAATAGGTAATCCCCAAGAGACTGAATATGTTTTCAAAGTGACACTGTCAGACAAACTGTTAAGATTTCAGTGTAAAAAGAATTCAGTTCCTAACATCTAGCTATGAGAATAACACCAAAATAATAAACGAGCTTGTAAAGAACATACTGGCCAAAACCAAAATTAGAATAGTACATGATAGTGAGAGTTATAAAGAAAAATATAAAGGAAGCAATGAATTATGCTTTAGACATCAATTTGTTTACATATTACAATTTTCTATAGATATGGAACTGAACACATCAGCTAATTCTTGACATTTTATGTCAAAAATTTTATGTATCATCAAGATTAAATTATTACATTTTGTTCCTCCATTCAAAATGAAAGACTGAAACCACAATTTGACAATCACATTGGAAATATTTAGATTTAATAATTTGTGAGTCAGCTTTGCCTAATAGCCTAATGACTCGCAATCATTTTTCTGCTGGTACAAGAAAGGAGCTAGGTCAGATGGGAGTCCCACACAGCAGACAGAAGAAACCCAGTCTGAAATAACAAGGAAAAAGGAGTCTGTGAAGATGATGGAGAAAGGAAACCGGAGAGGGAAAGAGGTCCCAAGTACCAAGTTTTATGCTATAAAAATAGCCATATTACAGATATCCTACCATAGCTGTGCTTTCATTTTTAAAGAAGTGTGTTTATTAAGTGAAGAGTAAATAGAACAAAGACAGTGGGGTGTCACACCTGACATTTACATCATCCAATAGAAACCAAGTACGCAACAGTCAACTGGAGTGATGAAGAGGATCCCAATAGAATGTCTTCCCTTGGATGAGACTTTCAATTAGCTCTTCCTACCACAGGCATTTTTACATCAACAGTAGTTGAGTCTTTTACTTTGGGAAGGTGTTCTGAAATGATTTACCTACCAGATATGTTCAAGGACAATGTTTTTCACTCTAACAACTCAATCCTCTACTAGTCTCCATGATCTACTACTATCTTTATTCTAGGACTGCTTTGCTATTCTCCTTTCCCTTTCTCACAGGGTAAGGGCCCAGCCCATCTCCAGACAGGGGACCTTGGAGGGCACTCTGAGATAAACATCTATGGGTTGGGGGGGGGCAATCCCACCTCCAGAGCAAGCATCACAGTGAGCTTAAACAATTTATGACAATCTGCTAACAAAATGTGTACTAGCATAGACCACAGAATGAGTAAACATGAAGCAAAGGTAAGAATGTTGAAGCTGTAGACTGAATTTAGCAGGAAGACCTACCTGCCCACGAGTAAAGGGTGGGAGGAGCTGGGCAGAAGAAGCAGAGAAAAAAAAAGATAGAAAAGGAAAAAGACTGTAACTCAACCCACCCTGGAAACAAAACCATGGGGAGCCCCCGGAGGAGGAAAGTACAACATCCAAACGCAGGGAGAGGCAGCTACTCCAAGGGCTGCCCTCTTAGCGCAGCAGGTAGCAGTTTACAGAGTGAGTGGACGAACTTGGGGATGGAACTTAGTGTGGGCTTATCAAAGGTAGGCACCATATTGCCAGGGGGTGCCAGGTGGGAGCGGGAAGTATCAGCTTCTTCTCCAAATACTAAGGCATCTTCCCCACCCCTCCATGCAAGGAGTCCTTTATAAGCTGACCTCAAATAAACTCTTATACTTATCATTAGAGGGCATTTTCTCCATCCTGTTTAGCCTGGCCACTGGCCAAAGCACAGGAAAATTTTCACAACAAAGCAGAAATAAACTGGGCTACAAACTGAAGAGACAAAGAAAGGAAAGGAAGATGTATCTATGCCACACCCGACAGAACAAGAAAGTATTGTGGTGAAAGAATGTAGCTGGAAAGAATCGTGGGAAAGGAGCGAGTCTGTATTGATTTCATCAACAATAGTATTACCACATAAAGAGAAAGGGCTTCAAGTGTATGTGTTACAAGTATTATAAAAATTTGGAAACAAATTATTACTCACCTATTAAATTTATCTCAGACCCCTACATACCAACTCTACAGTGGTGTACATGTACACACACACACACAAACACATTGCCACCCTCTTTCAAACATTACTAAAGACATTCCAAATATACATATAAAAAGTGGTTCTGTATTTAGTGAAAGTATAATTTGAGGAGACATTATACACAATACAGTTTGAAGCATATCTTCTGAGTTTTATGTCAACATTTTATTCAAGAGATCATGTGATAATTTCTGAAATACCTCACTGCTCTTACATCACTGCTGATATGAATTTAGTGCTATCATGGGTCATTAAATATAAAATATAATTAAGCAACAGTGAACGCCAGAGTTGTACTTATAGTTTGCAAAGCATTTACAATGTGATAATAAAAAATCCTTAAAACTTCCCAAATACTAAAGATGTCTGTCAGGCAACAATGTTCTTGTGTTTCCCAGAAATATTGCTTTTAACTATTAAATGGCTGACAGTTCTGTAGTTATGGAAAATGGTCATGAAAGCAGCAAATACCTGAAGTACTCACAGCTGTGGAGTAGGGATTATGAGCTCCAGTATTTTCAGCCCAACAGCCACATCCATAAAGAGCAGCCTAGGAAAATAGAAAAATAGGTGCATAAAATACTTCGTAACTATTAGATGTAATTACCAGCTTTCAACAAAAAAGTCATATCCATCTAATGAAACCTGGTTTATTAATGATGTATAAAAGTAGGTGATAAAACAAATTATTTATAAAAATACCACAATGAAATCTATTATTTTGTATGCTAATTAAAAACAAACATGAGACAATCTCAAGAAAATAAAGCAATGGTGATGACTGAAAAACAAGAGTTGTTCTCAGGCTTTCACATATGTACCTAAGTGCATGAGTGCACACACACACACACACACACACACACACGCACATTCATAAATGCATATATACTTAACAAAAAATAAAGTGAGGGGCTAGAGAGATGGTTCAGCAATTAAGAGCCCTGGTTGCTCTTGCAGAAGACCTGGGTTCAATTCCCAGCACCCACATGCCAACTAACAATTATTCCTAACTCCAGTTCCAGGGGATCTAATGCTCTCTTCTGACCTACATAGGCACTGCACAACATGGGCGCACTTACATACATGCAGATAAAACACTCATATACATATAATAAAAATAAATAAATCAAAACAACTTTACAAGATACAGGTACAGGAAAAAAGGTTCTAAATCAGACATTAATCGCTGAGGAATTAAGGTCAACAATCAACAGATGGGACCTCATTAAACTAAAACGCAAAGGAAACAACCAGATGAACAGGAAGCCCACACAGTGGGAGACAATCTTCACCACCTTTACATCTGATAGAGGATTAATATCTAGAACACACAAAGAACACAAAAACAAAGAGACAAGTGTATTAGTCACTTTTCTGTTCCTGTGATAGAAACACCATGACCAAGGAAACTTATAAAAGGAAGAGTTTATTTAGTGTATGGTTCCAAAGGGACAAGAGTCCATCATGGTGGGAAGGCATGGCAGCAGAGGTGGCTAGAGGAGGAGCAGAAGCTAAGCACTCACACCTTCAAGCAGGCACAGGAAGCAGAGTGACTGGAGATCCAGTGAGGCTTAAGAACTCTCTAAGCCCGTTCCCAGTGACTTGCTTCCTCCAAGATGGCCACACCTTCTAAGACTTCCCAAACAGTGCCCCCAACTGGGGACAGAATGTCCCAATACTAAGAGCCTAAGGGCGTTTTATATTCTCATTCAAACCACCACAGCAAGAAAACAAATCACTCAGTTTAAAAATGGGGTATGGGTCTGAACAGAAGAAATAAAAATGGCTAACAAACACCTTAAAAAGTGTTCAACATCCTTAGTAATCAAGAAAATGAAAATGAAAAATCCTCAAAGATTTTATCTAACCCCAGAGAAAATGGTTAAGATCAGACAAAATATGACACCAAATCCTTCATGCGTGTGGGAAAGGAGAACCCTCATCCACTGTTGGTAGTATTGCAAACTGGTACGAGCACTGTGGAAATCAGTATGAGGAATTCTTAAAAAAGTAAAAATCAATCTACCATACAATCTGATTACACCACTCCTTGACATATACCCAAAGGACTCATTCTACTGCAAAGAGCTACATGCCTTAACCTCTATATATACGATGAATTTATGTCTCAACTCTCATCAGAGAAGTTTCCTTATGTAGCAGACAGTGATTAACACAGAGAACAAGGGACTGCAGAGTGCTTCTCCTTGAATAGGATACCTATTTCAAACTTCTACCTCCCAAGGTTCAGGGATCATTGTGGAAGAGGAAGCAGAAAGATTGTAAGAGCCAGAGAGGGTGGATGAACACAAGGACAATGAGTTTTACAGACAGCTAGTCAGTTAGTCATATGAATTCAAAGCAATAGTGACAGCATGCACAAGTCCCATGCAAGCTCAAACCAAGACAAAATCCCAGCAAGGACATGGAGAAGGGGGTAAGAAATCCCAATACAAACTAAGGGACTTTTGGTAACTGACTGATGGCTGACGGCAGGGAGAGAGACAGTTTCTTACAGTGATGGGTCCATTGGTAGGTTAACTAGGTTCTAGCGGATGGACCTACACTGAAGAACATTTTTGAGGACACAAATCAGACTCTATAGGCTGTATTACATATATAATAAAGTAGATGAAACTGAGTGGGGACAATAACAGGAAATGTAAATAAGGGAGGGAATCTAAATAACATAAAATTATATTCTATGAAAATGGCAAAACCTCAATTTTTTAAATTTTAAAAATAAAATAAAAAGTTGATAATACCAGAAGTTGCATAGAAACTATATGAACAGTGGTTTTAAAACTCTTGAGGCTAGCTACCTAGGTGTGGTGATGCACACCTTTGATCTCAGCATTAAGAAGGCAGAGAGATAGGGGGATCTCTCTGCAATCAAGGCCAGCCTAATCTACATGGCCTGAGGGGCTACAGGGAAACCCTGTCTCAAAAAGACACACACACACACACAAAATCTCTAGACTGTATCTTCAGTTTTGACATACATAATACACAATACAACTCTGACATACACAGTGTTAATCATAGTCACTCTGTTGTGAAGCAGAACCAGAGCTTCATCTTCCTACCTAGCTGTAACACAGTATTCACTGATCAACCTTTCTTCATCCTCTCCCCTACACTCCCCATTATCTAGTAACTCCTATGTGTACGTGAATTTATGATACCTTATAAATATGTATAAACATTGCAGTCACGCTGGGAATATGACTCAGTGGACAGAGCACTTGTTATGCAAGCATGACCAGAGTTCAGATCCCTAAAACCCACATAAAAAGCCAGGCAGACATGGCAGTCATCTGTGATTCCAGAACTGGAGAGACAGAGATTGGAATCCAGGGTAAGCTGGCTAACTTGACTAGTTGAAATCAGCTACCTCCAAGTTCAGGAGGCAAGCAGGAATGCACAGTGAGACCCTGATATCCAAAACATATTGTTGATTTTTAAAATTCTTTTTTTTTCTTTTAAAATCTTTTTGAGATTTAAAAAAAAAAAAAAAAAAAAACAACTTGTAGTCCCCGCTGCACTGGAACTTACTGTGTAGACCAGGTTGTCCTCCATCTCACAGAAATTTACCTGCCTCGGCCTCCCAAAGTGCTGGGATTAAAGATGTGTACCACCATGCCAGACTGAATTTTTTTTAAAGCAACTTATAATACATTTGGGTATTCACTGCTATTGATAAAGAGATACTGCTGTAAAACTGTACTATTATTTTCTAAGTGCTCATTTAAGATAGGGAAAAGTGACCAGATAAAACTTCACCTTTTTGTGACATTCTATTATTTTTTATAAGGACCTAGGAACTCAATTGCTCCAATATTCTATCCAATAGGAATCTCCATGAAGGAATTCAGCTGCTTCTAATTCTGAGAACCCTACTGCCTCAGATGGGGACATGTTACCCTACAAGGCAATTCCCACTGGTACAAAGTTCTTCATTATATTGTGAAAGTATTTGTTTTGCTGTAACTTCTACCTACTAGTCCTAGTTCTACTCTCCAGAAATAGCTGAACTCCCTTTTAAGCACCCTAAACTTTTAACAACAGCTATTCTAGTCCTCTTTTCTCGTTTTTTTAAAAAGGGACTTTTGAACTGTTCCCTCAAAATTTCCCCTAATCCTTTTTTTGAGTAATGACCCAGAGTTTGGACTAACAGCATAATCTCCTAGGTTTATTTGAACCTCAGTTGCCACTTCCAGCCATCACTAACAATAGCCCTCTTAGCTGGATATAGAAATACACAGCTGTCCCAGCACTAGGAAGTAGAGGCAAGAAAAATCAGACGTTCAAGACAAGCTTTATCTACATATTAAGTTTAAGACCAGCCTGGATTATAGGAGACCTTGTCTCCAAAAATAAAAACAAGGACCCAAAACAACCATCCTTATAAAAGCAAAACCAAAAACCAAATAGGATACTTCTGATACAAAGTTGGAAATCTTTTATCTCTTTTGAAAACACTGCTTTTAAAACATGCTTTGTTTTCCTCCTAGCACTGCTGAGTTTATATAGCCACTGGAAAGCCTTCAGAACTGATTTCACACATGGACTTCATGGTAAAACTGTCAAACTTGCATGATTAGCCATTTAGCTAGCCTTCATACGGCAGGTGCTGGGTCAGTCAAAGTACAAGAGAATGTGACCTCTCAGTGGAAGGGCCTACCTTCCTTCACTGAGAACTCTGGACATTTGTCCATGTCTTGTCCAACCCCACCCACAAGTACCTTAATCACATACCTGTACTCAAAAACCTAGCAAAGCAAGCCAGGCGTTGTAGCATACGCCTTTAGTCCCAGCATTAGGAAGCAGAAGCAGGCAGATCTCTGAGATTTGGGCCAGCTGAATACAAGGTGAATTCCAGACCAGCTAGAGCTACATGGAGACCCTGTCTCAAAAAGACAAAATTAAAAAAAAACAAAAAAAAACAAAAAAAAAAACAAAAACACTCTAGCAAAGAAAGCAACAAGAGTACCTTCAGAGCAAGTAGAAGCCACCTTTCTAAGAAACTAAACAGGCTTCATCTACTCCTTCTTTAAAAATTCTATTTAAGCAAAGTCTCCTTAGGAGACCCAAAGTTATCTTCTTTCTTTCTAAAATTAGGCTGAGAGTAACAGATAATATAAAAGAAGAGTTTGTGTCTCTAACATTCACCTTTGAATAAAATACAGTTAAACAAATCTTTAAAATTTTGCTTAAAAGCTTCCTCCTTATACTTCATACATTAGTCACAAGACATAAAGAAATCAAGTTTGTACTGACCAAGAAACTTCCTCCCTCCCTGTTAACTAGCTTTCATAGTACTGTTAGGCACTATGCAGCCTACTAGGGAAAAATCATCGAAAGTCTTGTCTAGCTCTAAACTGCAGTAACAATCAGTATGGCAAATAACACCCATGGGTGCAAAAGTGGCACAAATGAGACGGGGCAATCAACTACTCCTTGGTTGGATTTAAGGCCTGCTTTACAGGAGGACAGAGGCCTGGTACTGTAAATCTGGCCAAGAACCGAGCTCACAGGCCTTAGGAATGAACCTATTAATACTATTCTGCTAAACAGATAAAGAACATTGGGGCTAGAGAGATGACTCAGTGGTTAAGAGCACTGGCTGCTCTTGCAGCAGTCCTGGATTAATTCCTGGCACCCACATGGCACCTAATAACTGTCCATAACTTTAGTTCCAGGGGATCTGATGCCCTCTTCTGTCCTCAATAGGCATTGTACAACATGGATACACCTACCTACATGAAAGCAATACACTTGTACACATAAAATAAATAAAAAAGAAAGAACGTAGTTGCCCTGTAAATCTGTACCCCTCTACCCATCAATTAGTGCAGCTCAGACCTCATCAGAGAAGTTCCTTTGTTCAGTAGATAGTGGATAGCACAAAACCTCACAATGGTCAAACTGCAGAGAATAATCATCAATGGAGTATCCAATAACAAATTAGACATATAGATCATACACCTTTTCTAGGCTCAGGAAACATCAGAGAAAAGGGTACAGAAAGATTTGAGGGGCCAGAAGTTTAAGAGGACCAGAGAAAAACAGTGTCCTTCTGACATCAACAGACGGCCACATTCCTGACCCACAGCACTTGTGGTTGCCATCACAAAACCTACACAAGATCTACCCAGTCAACACAGCATGGAGTAGGAAGAGGTTCAAACGCCCAGCCCCCTGCGCACACACACACACACACACACACACACACACACACACACACACACACACACAACTGTGGAGCTATAAACAGCTAATGCCCTCTAGAGGAGGAAGAGTCTATTTTCTTTAAGAATTTGACCCCTGGTAGGCTGATCCAGTGAGTAACTCCATACCCAGGAGTATGTGGGCATCACAAATTGAACTTGATGAGTTATTTAAAAAAGGGGGGGGGGTTTAAAAAAAGGGGGACATGAAATTAGAAGAGTCAGAGAGATGGAGAAAGGATAATAAAAATACCTACCTACCTCATAATGTTGTCACGGGATCACACAAATTAACACATGTGCTGCTGCACAATGCAGGTGCTCAATAAATGTTAGCTAAAGCTATTGTTACTAGAAATTATAATGATTTAAATGCATTATGTCAATCTTTTAGAAGTTGTTACAATATGCATTATGTTATTTCATTTTCTAAAACTTGGTAAGGTAACTAGTATCCTCATTTTACATTTGTGGAAATGGAGCTTAAACTTATATAGCAAGTTATTCAAAGTAAGGGGAGTGGTAGAGTTAGAATGAAAGTTTACCTGAATCTAAAGTCCATACTGTTGGCCACTTAACTCACCTGTGTGCTTGTGTATGGGTGGTATGAGGAATGAGGGGAGGGTAGAAAACAGTAAATCCTTTCTCATATTCAAGCTGTAAATCATAATGTGTACAGTACATTAAAGAAGCAAGCAAATTCTAACTCATTGCTATCATATATCTATTATAGATATGCTAAATTTTCCAAATAGTTCATTTGAGCATCTAAAATACATTGAAATGTATCTCATTCCTGCAAGTTTTTTTTTAATTACCTTTGAAAGAACTTAGTTTAGTGTTTTATGCCATTTTCTTTCATTCTTATCTGATGCTTCATATTTCCAAGTGCATGATCTCCTTTACACAGCAATTTAATCCAATGGGTCTTTCTTGTGATCACCTTGATTCCTCTACTCCACACATTTTTATGACTTTTCAACTTGTTTATTTGTAAACTAGCCAAGTGGAGCAAATCAATACATAAATTTTACACAAGTCTCATGTGTGTGGCAGAATGCCTTTAAGATTATTGGATGCAACATCCAAAACACAGTCCAAAACTAGCCTTAGTTCTTCTGTTGCTATGTCACTAACCCAAACAAACAGAAAACAATAAGAAAGCAAGGGGAATTATAATGGAATGAAGGCAACTCTGTTGCCTTTCCTTTATCCTTCTCCACCAGGACATCTAAATATGACATACCATGCATAATTTTCTTATTCTAAACTTTACAAATAAACAGGCTTTTATAATATGGAAAAATATCACAATGAGACAAAGGCATTTATAATGAGTTCTAAGCACTACGCACGTGGTAAGCAATCAGCCCCAATTAATATGGTAGGCAAAAGTGACACAAAATTTGATCGTATTTTCTTCCATATACCTCTAGTATAGGATTATAAGAAACTTTCCCACATAAAGGGCAGATTAAGAGAACACCAATGAGGGCTTTACAGAAAAATCTCACACAAATCAGACAGTCTACTCCAAGCATAACCACTAAGACCAAAATAATAATGACATAAATTTTTCTTCAAATGTGAGAGACATAAATCATAACCGAATATATTCCTCACATAAGATAAGATTCAAATACTGGTCTCCATGAGAGCATCTTGATTCATTTGTCACTTAACAAATATTTACTAAGCCCATAAACAAAGTGCCAAATTGGGTCGTAACCAAAGCACCTAAAACATCAAATGCATTGTTAGATTTCATTCCCACTGTAGAATTAAAGGCTGGTGGTGGGGAAGACAAGTCAAAAAAACTGTGTAAGAGAACTAAGAATAATCAATTTCACATAAATTAATCCTCCTTATGGACTTCTTTTATCTATAATATGGTGTCCTGAAATATTAACTATTCTATAAAATAGCTAAAAAGCTTAATTAAAAGGAATGTATAATGCCAAAATGTCCTTTGAATGAAGGGAAATAAAAATTATTACTGTAAAATCATTTTCTCACTCAAAAAGTAATGAGCAATGTAGTCAGAGAGTTTCTGCTCCTAGGGAGAGTGATATTTACAAAATAAGGTGGAAATCAACATACAATTATTATTAAATGTCAACATTTCAAAAGTCAGTACCCAGGCAGTAAAACTAGGATTACTGGTTATAAGGATCAGAAAGAACCTGTCATTATACGATGGGCTTTTTAAAGACATAAATATTTTGAAGGATTTTTTTTGTCTTTGATCTATAAAAGATAACTACTGTCTCTAGTAGCTTAAATACCTAGAAAAGTCCAGAGTTCATTTTGAAAGGGCATTTAAAAACTCCATAATGCCTTACCTGCCCAACTCTCCCTGGATGTTTCAAAGCTAAGCCTCCACTGGAGACAGCAGCAGCAACATTCCCTTCATGGTCTACAACCACAGCGCCCACTGTGTCCAAAGTGCCTGAGTCATTTTCCTGTGGAGAAAAAAGGCACAAGTGTTCACCTGGCCTGGTGAGACACCTAGACAGTGGCTGAATATTCAATTTTCAATATACACAGAACAAAATTATCTGAATTAATCTTTAAGCAGAACAATAATAATCATTTCTCTAATATTATTTCCATATTTTTCACCAAAAAGACTAACATGCCTATTTAATGGAAAAATAACGATATAAATTACAGCTTACAGCAATAGCTTAGAGTATATTTCTTTAATCTCAAAAATTAAATTTGTGACAGAGAATTTGTGGAGGAAAAGATCTGTGATGTGAATGATCCAATAAATGCTAGTATTAGTATTTTTTTAAATGTATCACAAACTTCAAAAAATAATATTCAGCATAGAATACATAGAATGACCCAATCACTAGCATTTTCTTCATCAAGTCCTTGCTTAAGAGAAACTTTCTGCTGTTACCAATATGCTTGGAAATGTATGAAAGAAACTGTTACTAGAAGGCATGCCTATATCTGTGTGCTTTTCCTCCAGTCCTAAAGGATTTCTTGACTACCCGTTCCAGACAGACAAGTTAGCAGATGAAAAAAGAATTAAAGGAAACATGGAGAAAATCTCTTTACCATTATTAGAGAGGAAGGTTACTACAGGTTGTTAGGTTAATATCAGTCATCAAAGTATTCTTGGATTAGGGCAATAGTTTTCAAACCATATGTCCAACTGCAGTCCCAGTGTCAGTCTGCATGAGTTAGGCATGACCCCAAGTTCCTAAAAGCTGGTGCCCCATCACTGTGGTTTGATACTCAGACTATAAAGCAAAAACTTCCATTTGTGTTGAGGTATCCCTCTACACTGAGAAGTAAAGTGAAACACCAGAGCAATTACCAAAATGACCCATGTGCTCCAGGAACCATCTCTGTCAAGTGGGTAAAGAGAGTTTTCAAATACTGTTAGTAGAATGAAAACAAAAGACTATTTTCCTTAAAATGAGTGAAAAGTTAGGTAGAGAATGTCACAAATTTTATATTAACTCTAATAACAGAACACACTTAAACATCTCCGTTACTTACTCTAATGAAATATAAAGAAACACTGTATGACAGCATTCTAATAGAAAAGGTTTAACAGGATAAATATTTCTAATCTCTCTTTTAACCACACTTGAAGGAACTCTGGTCAATGGAGTGATGTGATCATATCTCAGAATATCAGTTTTGCTCATGGGCAAGAGTGTAACTTTCAAGGGCAGTTTAAGGCTTGACCATTAACTCCCTGAGGAGGGACTCTGGTCCTCATAAACCAAAACATAAACTCAAAACATTTTAATCCAGAATTTTAATGAGAAAAGTGCATTTAAGATGAACATTTGTAGGGCTGGAGAGATTTTCTCAGGTGAGAGCACTGACTGTTCTTGAGGAGAACAAGGTTCAGTTCCCAGAACTCACATGGCAGCTAACAATCATCTGTCACTCCAGTTCTAGGAAATTTGATGCCCTCTTCTGGCCTCCACAGGCACTGCATGCACAGCTACACTGGTATGCATGCAGTCATACATATACATATTAACAATTAAAATAGGAGAGTATATAGCTTGCCCAATCCTATAGTGTCTCTCTCTGTTTCCTGTGCCTGTTTGAAGATGTGAACCTGCAGCTTTCTGTTATTGCTGCCTCCCGCCTCTGCCTGACATGCCTGCTCAACCATGATGGACTCTTATCTCTCTGGAACCATAAGCCAAATGAACTCAACCTTCTAAATGTTTCCTTGGTAATGGTGTTTTATCACAGCAATAGAAAAGTAACTAATCCATAGCTTAGTGCCAGAGAATGGGCTGTTGCCCACTTTTTGGAAGAAGATGGAAGATAGGAATCTAGACTAGAAAAGCAGTTGAATGCTGTAAGCAGAGCTTAATGGGCCACTAGAAGGAACCAAGAACAAAAGTAGCACAGAGAGCAAGGCATTTTCAAAGGGAAAAGGACTTAAGCAGCAAACATCTAGTTGCTATCTGTCCATAGTCTAAGAGCTTGTCTGAGGCTAAATTAAAATGTAATGGAATCATTTCTTCGGCAGAGGAAATTTTAAGATACCCTAATATAGAATCTGTGGCATCATTATTAATGGTGAATATTATGCAGATCTACAAAGAAAACAAGCAAATATGGCAGAAAGAAATAAGAAATGCACAATTTGAAGAGAAAAAAGAGCACTAGAAAGCTTAATATTGGCACCAAGGACTGAGCTAAAGGAAAGGCTCTCTTTGATAAGGAGATTAGAGTCTTTAAGGAGTGGTCACTAGATCTGCACTAGAACAGTACAAACAGTACTCTCAGTGCAAGACCTCAACCATCTAAGCTTCTTTGTAAAAGGAAAAGGCCTTCTGCTCCTAGAAAACTCCAACAGAAAAAAAGCTGTTAATAATGTGGATGAAGAAGGCCAGGATTAATCCCAAACTGGCAGCCAAACTTGGCACTGTGGGTTACATGGCTTTAGAGGCATGAAAGATGGAAGCATAAGGGAGTCATTCGTTATTTTTTTCCCAGTTTCAGAGAGCTGGGGAGTCCAGGAAGCATGCAGCATGGGAGCATAAAGAAAACTATTACTGGCCAAGGGGCCCTGAGAACCACTGTGTGAAACTGAAGGTAAAGCCTAGTTGATAGTGGAGGTTCCAAGACAGAGAAGCCAGAGCTATGAGACATCTATCAAGAAGAGCTCCATACAGGGTACAGTACTAGGCCAAGAAAGAGATGTATGTTGTATGTAGAAAAGCTGGAGGGGCTGAGCCATCTAAGCCCTTTAGAAGTAAAGTTCCAGACATAAGACATGGAGCTACTGGATTTAGTGTTTGCCCTGACAGTTTTCAGCCTTGCTTTGGTCTGCTATTTCCTCAATTTGTCACCATTCCTCTCTTTGGAAATGGGAATGTGTATTCAGTTTTATTGTGTGTTGGAGGTATGTAATTGGCTTTTGATTTTATAGAGGATTATGGTTAAGAGGTATGGAGGTATGTAATTGACTTTTGATTTTATAGAGGATTATGGTTAAGAGATTACCTTGAGTCTCAGAAGAGATTCTGGACACTGGACTTTCTGAATAGTATCAAATAGTATCCCAAACTGCTACAGAGTATCCAAAGACTACAGAGACTTTCAAGGTGGGACTAAATGTATTTTGCATTATGATATTGTCTTGAGTCTATGGGGGCCAGGGAGTAGAATGTGATAAAATGAGTGTCCCCCAAGTATTTGGACACTTGACACCCAGTTTGTAGGCTATTTTGGAGAGGATCATGGAACCTTTAGGAGATATGGCCATGCTGTAAGAAGCATGTCATTAGGGGTAGCTTTTAAAGTATATAACTTCCCCATTTCCAGGTTGTCTCTCTTTGTTTCTTGTGCCTGTTTAAAGATGTGAGCCCTCAACTTTCTGCTCTGGCTGCCTTCTGCCACCTCGTGCCATGCTTACCCCACCATGATGGACTTTAATGCCAGATGAACTCTTCCTTCTATTAAAATTAAATTAAATTAAAATACATATTATTAAAGGGGAAATTTTTGTTTTATAATTCTAATAAATCATTTCTAAATTTTAATGTCTTTGTAATCTTAGGTACAAAAGTATTTCTTCCTTGTCAAAATGACTAGTCTTGTGTCTTCCATTCTGAAATTTTAATGTGCATACAAATCATTTAGAGAATCTGTTCAAGAGCAGATTCCTATGGAGTAACCCAGGAACTGGCCAGAACTATATCTAACAACCTTCTATGTGACACTGATGGTGGTCCTCAGATCCTACTTTGAAAAGCAAGGTCTGACAGCAATGCATTCTATGGGATAATTAAACCACCTGAGACTAAGATGCCACTAGAAAAAGACATATGTTCTATCCTCTTTCATTAACTGCCATCACATCACCATCGTCATACCACCACAGACACAGTATAAAGCATTTTAAAGTATTCATCTGGCATCAGTGGCTTTCATTGCTCGTGTGTGTGTGTGTGTACTGCCTGCATGTATGTAAGTGCACACATGTCATACAATGCCAGCAAAGGCCAAAAGAGGGTGTCAGATCCCTTGGAACTAGAGTTACAGATTGTTGTTAGATGCCATGTGGTTGCTGGGAGCCAAACTCAGGTCCTCTGCAAGAGCATCCAGTGCTCTTAACCACCAAGAAATCTCTCCAGCTCTAGCTTGTTTATTTTTTGAAATAGACAATGCTCCTATAAACGAACAAAATTAACTTTCAAGAATAACAATATAAAAATCACAAAGGAGTATTCCACCTATTTTCAGATAACTTTGAAATATCACATTTTATTCATAGATATATACCAGCAATTTCTGACATTACTCTGTTATAAAAATCTGGAAATCTATACACATTGTTTGGTTCCCAGTCCAAATACAGTGTAATATAAGATGGTTGTTTTCAGATATCTTGATAAGATAAGAGCCTCAGGTGAACAAACAAATTATTTGTTTTCTATTTCACTCTCTGATATATGAGGAAGGTCTCCTTTTCTTTAAAGAGAAAGAGATAGAGAGAAGGAGAGACAAATGGCTAGAGAGATGGCTCAGCAGTTAAGAGCACTTCAGTTCCAGGGGATCTGAGGCCCTCTTCTGACACTGCACAACATAAGGGCACTTATATACACACAGGAAATACATTCATACATATAAACTAAAAACACAAATAAAATTTTCTTAAGGACAAAAATCATATACATTGGGGCTGGAGAGAAAATTTACCAGTTAAGAGCACTAGCTATTCTTGCAGAAGACCCGGGTTCAAATCCTAACACCCACATGGTAGCTAACAACCATCCATAACTCCAGTTCCAGGGTACCTGATGCCCTCTTCTGTCATCCACAAACCCTACACAACATGGGTACATATTCAGGCGTAACACTTATACACATAAAATGAAAATAAAATAAAAATTTAAATCATATATATTTACAGTATACAGCATGATTTTTTAATACAAGTACATATTGTGACATGGTAGGATACAACTAATTAACATATGCACTATATCTAATCTGTGTGTATGTGGTAGGAATGCTCCAACTCTCTCTTTCAATCCCTTCCTTCCACAAGACAGGAGATTGAACTCATTTCCTCATGCACACTAGGTAATGCTCTACTACAGAGGCAGGCTCTCAGCCCCTAAAAATTACTTTCTTGAGAGTACTTAATAGCTGTTTTTTCTTATTGTTATTTTTAATCAAACTGCAACAGCTGATCCTACTCAAGCATTCCCCACAATGGAATTTTACAGCGAGGAGTGGAGCATAACACAAATACAATGAAATCCCTACATTATCTACAAAGCAACTGTCCTAGCATTACAAATGGAATACCATAGAACATTTATGCCTACCAAAAACACTAAAGAAAGATATAAAAACCATTGTCAATAAAACTGGATTATACAAATGGATTTATTGTGATGTGGTTTTTAAAAATTAAACGATCATGCAAAAAAGAGAAGATTCTGTTCCAAATTAACCTACATATTTCTAAGATTCTACAACACCTTGCAAAAGTCAGAATTACTTCATAAATATTTAGTAATTATTCTATAGAGTTTGCATATTGCAAAGCAAGCTTGAGGATGATGAAGTAATATTTGTAATATTTAAGGATTTTTATGAAGTGCAGATAAATTGAATGAAAAACACTGGTGTTTTTTGCCACAGTAATTTCACAGAGCTCATTTGTATGGGAATGAAATAGTAGGTTAAAAAATACACAATGATGTTACTATATAGAGCTACCATTACATTCTTACACCTCATAAATACTTAAAAATACACACACCACATAGATATACATACACCTATTGTCCTTGACTGAAACAGACTATTCACAGTACTTTTCTGATAAAACTGACTAGAACACAACCATATAAACTGTAATTCCTGTCAGAAGAAAGGTACAGGTATGAATTGGCAGAGTACCAATATTGCAGAAAAGATGGAAGTAAACTTTCTGAAAGCAATTTTATTTCTCTTTGCTCTAAGTTGCAGACGGTTTTTACATAGTTATCTATGAATTAACAGAAGTAACACATGTAAACTACTTTAAAAATTATAATAAATCTCTTGTTAAAAAGCTATTTTTGACCAGAAAATCACGTTTTCTAATTCTGAAATATTCTAAGAGATACCACCACTTGACCCACTAACACTGCCTTTCACTTGTCCAAAATTACTCGATTATCAAGCAGCTAAATAAAAGAATAAGTCTTAAGTATATGAGTGCATCTGGAGGCTGATATGTCATGGAATTATCCTAAAGTAGTAGTAAAGATGGAGGAAACTCTTCTAAATATACCAAACATTCTTAATACTTTGTTATTGTCAAGAGCAGTATCACAACCAGCAAAAACTCCTCCTTTAGAAAAGAAAATGAATGATGCCCTCCTAGTTAATACAGCAACGCTACTGTAGAGTTTTAATGACTTAGAGAGAATCCGGGAAAAAGAAAAAAAATGGCTCTTGCTACGGATGATCCAAACATCATTCACTATTTATCTCATTTATCTTTAGTCCCTGACAATGAGGCCACTATGAACTACAGTATTTCAAGTATATGTAAGCAAAGTTTAATTTAGCTAAATCATAAATTGTCTACCTTTTTGGATGAAGATTTCCCCTAATAGGGGAAAATCTGAGTATCAGCACATCCAAGGATCTTGCCCTTTGCTCTGTAGAAATCATTCTCTGGGGATTTAGTTTAGTGAGACAGCACATAATCAGCATCTCAAGGCACTAGGTTTGATTGCCAGCATGAAAGGAGAGAGTGAAGAAAACTATCCTCTGCTGCCAAAAGTATAAATAATGATCTTAGAAATTACCATCAAGATGTCTACTATAGGACAGGCTTTTGTTTCCTTTAACAGATATATCACATGAATTTTTAGTACCTTATAAATTAATAAAAACATTTAGAACACAGAAAAAATATTGATAGTATCTAAAAATTCTTATTTATTTCCTAAATTATTCAAGCTGAGATTTTCAGCTTATAAAACTGTAGGTGAAGCATGCTTTTAAAAGAACTGCATATTATGTGGATTATAACAGCTAATTATAAATTTATAAAATAGAAAAATTCCATAGGATCATCTTTGAGGATTAAAACCTGCAAAGATGCAATGGATAATATTTTCTAATGGGCAGAATTTCTCTTTTTAACAATACTTTATTTAACATTTTTATTTTATGTGTATGAATGTATTGCCTGCATGTATATAAGTGCATATGGTATCACGCATGCAATGCCTGCAGAGGTCAGAAGAGGGTATCGGATCCCCAGGACTGGAGTTACAGACTGTTGTTAGCCACTGTGTGGGTGCTGGGAACCAAATCCAGGTCCTATGCAAGAGCAGTCAGTGCTCTTAATCCCTGAGCCATCTCTCCAGACCCACAACTAGTAGAATTTCTATACAGCATTCTGGGGTTGGTAAAATTAAAGACAGAACCCTAATTGAGGAGCTACTAACAGTGGATGGCTGCTATGGAAAAGTCTGTTTTCTTGAGAGGTATGCTCCCTGGTACATCAACCATGTGCCAGTGGACAGCCCACATCCACGAGTAGATGGAGAGTACAAACTGGACTTAGTTGGCATTTTTAAAAGAAAAAAGGAGGACAGGAAGTTGGAAAGGAGAGAGGGAGGTTCCAGAAAGAGTTGAGGGGGGCAGCAGGAGAAGTGGATGATCAAATAGTGTATGCATTCATGAAAGTCTCAAAGAATGATTAAAAGTGTTAAAAAGTAAAAGGCATGGCAGCCTAGTCTATGTAGTGAGTTCCAGGGCAGCTGAAGCTGCAGGCCCACCCCATCTCAAAAAGAAACACCGCCCCCGAAAAATAATGAATTCTGTGTCTTTTTCTCTTTAAAATGAAGCAATCTATGTAAATGATGAGTGCATATCTCTAAGTGATGGCAGAGGCGAGATAAAACATATTTATAAAACAGATCGGACTATTACGCAGATCAACAACAACAAAAACCCCACAAAAGTTTGTTTTATTTATTTTTTACTTATTTATGTATGTACTGTGTGTGCATGTGTATGTATATATATATGCCACAGTGGACCTATGGAGGTCAGAGGACAACACATGGGAGTCGTTTCGCTCCTGCCAGGATGGAGATCAGGTTGTCAGGCCTGAATACAAGATCCTTTATCCACTGAACCAACTCTCTAGCCCTGAAGCTGTTCAATGAAGCTTTAAATTACTTCTATTTTTACACAAATGCTATTTGATATATATGCATAATGAGTCGCTGGTTAAGGACAATAAACCTGAAGAGTTGAAAAAAAGATATAGTACATAAGAATGGTAATTTTGACAAGCTCTTTAGGATAATAGTAACTAAATCATTAAATTACACTCATCAAAATGCTTGTTAAACATATCTCAAGGACATCAAACATTAGTTTAAAGCTGAATGTAGAAGCACACACCTGTAATCCCAACAATCAAGAGGCTGAGGAAGAAATATTGTAGTTTGAAGCCTACTTGGCTACATAGCAAAACTGTCTTGTTGGAGAGCTAGCTCAGTAGTTAAGAGCTCTGGCTACTCTTTCAGAGGACATGGATTCAATTCCCAGTACCCACAGGACAGTTAACAATCCTTTGTAACTCCAGTTGCAGGAGAATCTGAAGCCTTCTGATCTCCAAGGGCATCTGCATAACACAGGTGCACTTAAATGCATGCAGGCAATACACATAAAATAAAAAGTTAAAAAATCAGTTTAAACATTTAATAATAAATCCAATCTGATTTTTGTGTAGAGTAATTGCTAAATCGGAGTCAAAATTCAAAAATTCTAATATGATACATAAATGCTAAACTCTTAAGTATTTATCTTAGAGAAAGGAAAATAATATAATATTTGTAGAGACTGTTGACAGCACTTTTACTTTCATTAGTCAAAAATCTGGAAACAGCTTAAATGTTTAGCAAGAGAATGTGTAAACAAATTATGATATCAACAGTGGACACCTGCATGGCAATAAAAAGGAACTAACAATATATACAACGATATGGATGTTTCAGACATATGCTGAGTAAAAGAAGCTAGATACAAAACAGTAATAATAAGATAACAGTACAAAGTTTTAGAACAGGTACAATTACTCCAAGGTGAAAAATAACTGGGGAAGTATCTGAAGGCAAAGAGACAGGAGCGAGAAAACATGAAAGCTTCTTGAATAAAGGAAATTAATATGTATTTCAAAGCATATGGGTTACTGTATACTTCAGCATCCTAAACGCAAAAAAATAAATAAATAACATTTTCAACTGTGTCTATTTCCATTGGTTTTAGACCTATTTAGTACACATTTTATAGTAACTGTAAACAAAACAGGGATTATATGATGGGAAATATTAAAATGATGGAAAGTTACAGATGTGACAATGTCTAATCTATGCATAACTTGGAACAGTAGGTAGAATACAGGAGATAAAATATTTTTTTAATGAGAAAATGTTAAACTTTCCAGAACCAAGAATCAAGGTCTCCAGGAACCTAAAGAAAACAGAAAGAATCAGTGGGGGATTACAGAAGGGGAGTTGAGGAAGGGAGATGAAATGAATGGCAATGAAATGGCAGCCAGATTCTAAAAAGCCCTTGTTTGTCAGAAGACAGGCATGGTATCCTCAACAAAAAGTAACTACAAGTCTAGACTGGGTAACCAACAAAATTAAATAAATATTTATTAATATGTAAATAGAAGAATTTTACTACCAAGAAATCCTAACCAGACCTCCTCGCATCTTCCTTACCACACACTATAAACTCATGTAATTTTTTTTGCTCTACTTTCTTCTTTTATATATCTTCTAAAATACTAACTTTTGATTAATTTATACTGTATATTATTTTTTAAATCATTTAAACAGTATGTTTCTACCACAAGCTTATAAACCTCATGAGGACAGGAGCCTTTCTATATTTCATTAACATATGCCAAACACTCAGAAGAGCACTTGATACATCTGAGGTACTCAAAAAATACCATATTGAATAGAAGCTGGGAATAGAGCCCAGGGGTAGAGCACACACCTAGCGTGAGTAGGGGGTCTAGGATCAATCCCCAATATAGCACCTCACGGGGAGAAAAACAGAAGAAAATCTAGAAAGGACAATCATGAAGGCAAGAACCTGTAAGCCTATCAAATGGCAAATCTACACGTAAAACAAAAATTATCTTGTCTCTAAAACGGAACAATGTTTTACCAAGAATGCCAAACCAAGGTTTTTAATCTAGTTATCTTTTATTTTGGCTTGGGTTCTAGGAATTATTTTTATTCTTTGTAGTAGTGAGTATTGAACCAAGGGCCTTGCACATGCTGGACAAGAGCTCTACCACAGTACTACATCTCCAGTCTTGGCTATAGGTTATTTACAAGTAATCTATTAGAAAAACTGAAAATTAAGGAACAAGTAGAGGATTTAGACACGCTAAGAAAATATCAACCTAAACAATGAAGGTATTTGAATGAATATGCTTTTAAAACAAAAAGTATTAGAGATAGAGTATCTATATGATAAATGTTCAAAATTAAGGATCACCAAAAAGATACAATAATTCTAAAATCATGTGTGTTTGAAAATTGCTTTAAATTTACATAAAACAAAAGCAGAAAGGAAAACAAAAAGAAATCAACAAACCGTAATCCATGAGATACTCCAGCACATTTCTTTCCATCATAAACAAATCAAGTAAGGAAAACTAACCACAGAACTGAACATTAAAAAGCTGGATGTGAAAGACATAAATTCATAAGCTGTGTACTCAAAAATTACATAGGAAAACAGTACTTTATATATGAACATTTACAACTCATCATACAATAAACAATAAATCACAGCAAGTTTTAAGAAACAACAATAAACAGAATACACACTATGAAAGAACCAACATAGGAAATAATAAAATTTGAAAATTAAAAATAAAGTTCTAAACAATTTATACATGAAATAAAACTAAATGGAAACAGGAACTGGAGAGATGGCTCAATGGTAAGAACACTGGCTGCTACTTCAGAAGACCCAGGTTCAATTACTAGCATCCACATGGAGTCTAACAACCATCAGAAACTCCAGTTCCAAGGTATCTGACACCCTCTTCTGGCCTCGGTCGGCACTGCATGACATAGGTGCATTTATATACATGCAAGCATAAAATTCATACATATAAAAATGAAACGAAGTAAATTGAAAAAATATTTCAAAAACTAAATGGAAAAAAATACAATGAATGAAAACAATATAATATTTGAAAACTTGTGGGGATACAGTTAAAATAGTACTTGTATAGAAATTTACATACAAAGTGTTGACTGTGAAGAAAAATTAATATTAAGTATCCCATTAAAGATGTCAGAAAGAGAACTAATTCAACACAATTTCTAAAGAAAAAGAGAAAATAGAGATAAAATGAAAAATGAACGAAGATATTAACATTATATATGGAGATCAAAATAGGCTAGGTTGATTTTTTTTTATGCTTGTTAAATGAATAAACTGAATTAATTAGGCAACAAATCCCTCTATCACTGAAATCTCAGCAAAGGACCAACCCTTCTACCTGTTTCTCCAACACCAGCCTGGGCTGTCTCTAAAAAATAACAGACCCTGGCATCTCCATCCTACTTGTATCCTGTGAAGTACAAATATCAAATATTACTTCCATAGTTCTCATCCACCAATGCAGATACACATGCATATACACACGCATGACACACACACACACACACACACACAAAACCCACCTTCAATTCCATGCAGCCTCAAAACACTCCAGAAAAGACTTCCTGAGTAAATTCCCCCCAAATTTTGTGCCTTTAAACTCCCAAAAGTATGTTGTTCTTCCCACTCCAAGAAAACTACACATTAGTTTATTCTAGATTCTTTTGAGGTTTATCCTGCCCTTGATGTACCCATAAGCAACAGATAACAAATATCATGAAACTATTTTTAATGGAACCTCATTTATAACTCAATCTCTAGACATCCTCAAATAGAATCTTGTTCAAATTTTATATGCAAGATGCAAACTCAACATACCTAGTGCAGTTTTCCTGTTACCACCCATTTCTGATAATCTTCTATTTAGATCTTTCCTAAGTTCAGAGCCTCTGCACATCACTCGTAAATGAGTCCTGCCACAAAGCACACCCTTATGAAGAATTGCTGTGAAATGTTTGGTTGATCCCCATCATCTCCACCCTGAAGTTCAGATCCATTTCTCACAATATGAGAGTGATCCTTATTTCAAGAAGCTTCACATGCCCTGTGGTCTACTCTCCAAAACAAACTTGTAAAAATAGGCTTCTCATTCCATCTATTAAAGAAATTGTAAGGCTCTTTTCTAGCCACAAATTCCTACATTTTTTGTTTTATTGGTAATACCTCTTCCCTGCCTTCTTATCCTCTGAGATCATGTGGCACGGGACCATACACTTCTCATTTGACTAATTTAGTTTTCTTTAAGTCTGAATTTTTTTCATTTCCCAAAAGCTCTAAAAAATTATATTTATACCAAACTTTAGCTCTCCCCTGGAAAGCCGGTCATCTTCACTACAATCAAACATCACCATCTAAGAAGTATACTCAAGAGAAAGGGAGGCGTTTTTATAGAGACACATGTATCACACCACTTCAATGACAGAGACAGCACAACACACACACTAACAGAGTATGAATTCAGAACCTGGGCAGATTAAAAGACACACAAATAAGTAAGCTAAAACCTTGCTGATTAAACAGCAACAAACTATAAAAGAGGTTGATGTTTTTCAATTTAATTGTTCAATTTAACTTTCCAGGAACACCTGGCCATGGCCTGAACTTCTGGACTTGGGTATACACTTACTTACCTTCTGTGGATAAAATTACACGTTTAAATGCCAGAACTGTACTGGCCTTTGAACTGAGTCTTAAAGCAGTGGGGAATAACAGATAAAGGACTAGAAGGTAACACAGACAATCTGGATCTTATTCCTGTGTTGAAATATCATAACAAATAGGATAGGCCACTTATCCTGAATTTAAATTGGAGCCTCTCCAGATTTGATACTGACTTAATAAAACAGAAATAAATTGCTTTAAATGACACAAGATTTTAAAAGCAGACCACTAGTTGGCCAGATAACTATGAGTAAATGCACAAATACAGAAATTATTATTCAAATTAATAAATATTTAACCACTAAAGGCAAGCATATTAAAAAGTAAAAAAGAAAGAAAAACATCCATACGCTGCTCTTTCTCTTTTTTCTCCTCAATAAAAAAACCTCTTATTAGAAAAAAGAGATAAGTCAAAGAACTAAAGGAATGGGCAAAGTATATTCTAGGATGTAAGTAATATACTGTAGAGAAGCAAATGTCAATTAAAACTCAACTGTGTTTTCAGAGGCTTACAATACTCAAAAACCTACACTTAATGTAAGCAGCTACTAGGCTGGGCCGACTGATACATATTCCAAACATTCCCTTTATGTGGTGGTAAGTCCAGTGAGAACAAACAGAAGTACCGAGGCACTGGGGTAGAAAAAAACTCTAGATATGGACTTAATTTCTTTATGGTTTTTTACTTTGCTAAATTCTGTGGACAATTTAGCTTTGTCAATTAATATTCCTAACTGGAGACAAACTGTCAAAACCAGAGTTTTATTTGAACACCAAAGTATAATTTTGGTGCTATTTTGTTTTTTGAATACCTTAAAATAGAGCAATATAGTCAATCAGCCCTACATCTCTTAAACCAAGCTCATCATCTGAACCTGTAACTTTCATCTCTTCAACTAAACTTAAATTCCTGTTTCCAGAAAGCCTGCCAAGAGGAACTTAGCAGAGCTTGACATGCCTTCTCCATTCAGTCAGTTCCTGTAGCTCACACTCGTGTTTTTGCTGTCTTGGCACATAACAAATGAAACGATTTCCATTTTCTTAAACAATATCCTAGAGTCAACTATGTAAAAGGCAGGGTGGAAACACAATATGCTTTCTTTACTCACTAAAACCTTTTTACAAAACTTCATAAGAAGAGCATTTAGCAATTGTTTGCTAGTTATAAGGCTGAGGACCGAGGTAAAAATAAAAGGGACTAAAGAAGAAAACCTGAAGATCACAACGAGGCCATGCACTCAAAACTTGTGCATTTCTTGAGGCAACTTGCTGATGAAGTCCTCTAGTATACAGATTAATAGAGCAACAAATACAGCACTGCTGGTATTTTAGGCTAATGATCCAAAGAATCATTTTCAAACCTTAACACTTCACAAAAAAGGTGACAATTCCTAAAAAATTAAAATGCTCTCAATATACCTGAAACAAAGAAAAAGCACACTGACAAATGCAATCTGAGATGATGCTCAATTATAAACTTGCCTGAATTTACAAGGCATTTCACATCTGCATTCTGTAAGATGTTTGTTCACTTATGGAAAATCACACATCCAAAATAAACATGTGCCAGAAAATGAGTAGGAAGTGTAGCTGTAGTGACCATTCATTCTTTTTCCAGGGAGTGGGGAACATGGTTTGGAAGTACATTTGTAAAACAGTCATTTTTACCCTGAGTACAGGAAAGGTCAGATATCTCTAGAGAAGCACGCCCTCTTGTGGGTACTTCCTGACTCACCTTTTTCAGAAGTCTCAAGACACTTTTTACATGCATTCCCCTCACCTGCTTATATATTTAAATTTTCTCTTCTTTAATCTTTCTAGTATAAGGGAATAATAATAATGTTTAATATATTTCAATTAACCTAACCTTACCTTTTTCTTTCATTTTTATTCCCTCTATACAAATTTATTATCAAAAGTTTAGACATGAATTTTGAACTAGTGCATATTTGAAGCATTTAACAGATTCAAACTTTTTGTGAGACTATAATACTAATAAAATAACATGGTTTTCTCTTTGAAAATTAATATTAGAATCAATTTTAGATGATTAATAGCAATAAATTAAATGGCACTTTTCTACAGACTGTGAAAAGGATAAAAATAAATAAAATGTCCACACATTCGTAAGCCAACAAATGTGATAAAAATTAACCATACTCATCAATCTCAAAATGACAAAAAGTAATTCAATCAACAAGTAATGACTACCTATTACATCTACAGAGAAATTTATTCTGATCTCAGTGGAATTTGAAAAAGGCCTTAAAACAGAACTAGGATTAAAATTTGAGGAAACAAAGAAATAGTTGATATCCTGTTATCAATTAATATTTGTTTCATAAATACAAAGATACAAACAAAAGTTTAGAATTGAGAAATTTCAGCAAATTCATGAAAAACTAAAGAGAAAAATGTGTTTAATGAGACAAAAAGATTAGCCCTGGATAGAAATAATAGAAAGAAGTTAGTATTAGGTTTCACGAAGGTTCATGAAGTCAAGCTAAGAATTTGGAGTTTTAATATACAGACAGTATATTCCATTAAACATTCTACTAAAGCTTCTGTCAGAGGAACAAAACAAATGCAGGTACTTTAAGGGAAAGGTACTGTAGAGTAGTAAACAATTAAAGAGGAATAGAGTAATACCACAAGAAAAATTCAATTGTGAAGGTACTGCAATGGTACAAACATGAAGAATGAAAAAATATGCATTTAGAAGTAGTAAATCTATCAAAAAGAAAAACAAGTAAGCAGTTCATATATTTCCTTCTTTATTTCTTCCATGACCTATTCACAATTCTACAGGGTATTGTGGAAGATCAAAGGTTTGTGTATGTTCTACAGTTTCTCTTGTTGCTGATTTCCAGTTATATTCCACTGCAGTCAGATATCATATAAGAAGTTATTTGTATTTTCCTGTATTTGCTAATACTTTTTCTATATGTGTTCTATAATATGATCTATTTTAGAGAAAATTCCATGGGTTGATGAAAAGAATGTGTATCCTACAATGTTCTGATGGGATGTTCTGTTAGACCTCTTTTGATCTATGGAATCAATTAACTCAGATATTTCTGTTTATTTTTTGTAGGGATGATTTCTATATTGGTAGGAGTGGGTTACTGAAGTCATGTGGGGATTAATGAATGTCATTACATCCAGTAATACATTTTATGAAACTGGGTACACTTCTGTTCAGTGCAGATTTGTTTAGAATTGTAACGTCTTCTTGAAGGATTGTTTCTTAACCAGTATGAAATGATCTTTATCTCTTCTGCTTAATTTTGGTGAGAAGTTCATTTTGTCAGATATCAGACAGTGATACCTTCTTTGTCCTAATTCAATTTACTTTCATTCTAAGATTGTGTCTGTCTTCAATGGTTAAATTCATTTCTAACAGGCAACAAATTGATGGATCCTGTTCTTTAATCCAATCTGTTAGTCTGTGTCTTTTGACTGGGCAATTAAGACCACTAATACCCAAAGTATAAGTATTCTTATCATTTTGGTTTTATAGTGTTTGCTATCTTTTTCTATTGCCCATTTGCTTAAGTAGTATTCCAGTTGATTCTTTCTTATAGCCTTATTTAAATGTCTTTCATTCTCTTTTAGTTCAAAGAATTCCTTTAAGTATCTTCTGTAGAGCTGGCATTAGTGGTCATTGACTTCCTCTGGCTTATTTCTATCATGAAATGTTTTTCTGTCTTCAACAATTATGATAGTTTTACTGAGTAATAAGAATCTGTTGCCTTTCAGAGCTTAAAATACAACATTCCAAGTCCTCTTGGTTTTTAAAGTTTCTATTGAGAAATGTGCTATTATTCTTATGGGCCTGCCTTTATGTGTAATTCGGTGTTTCATTCCTACCATTGTCAATATACTTTCTTTGCTTGCTACAATTAGTGTTTTAATTATACTACAAGAATGGAATGCTCTTTTTTTCTCTTGTTTGTTAGTTATATCAATGCTTTCTGTACTGATATGAACATATCTTTCCCTGGACTGGGGCAATTGGGTTTCATTGAAACTTTCTATGTATTGAGTATGGAATTCTTCTCTATTACATCCATAATCCATACGGTCAGTCTTTTCATGGTATCCCACAGATCTTCTCTGTTCATGCTTTTCTTCTAATTTATTTTTATTTTATGTGTACGGATGTTTTGTCTGTATTATGTAAGAGTACCACATATGTGCAATGCCCACAGAGGCTAAAAGAGGGTGACTGATGCCATGGAACTGGAGTTGTTAGTCATCATGCGAATGCTGGGAACTGAACCAGGGTCCCCTGTAAAAACAACCAGTACTATTAACCTCTGAGCCATCTCTCCAAATGCTCATGCTTTCTTATTAATTTATATTTGTGATTCTCTGAATGTTCTAATTCCTCTACAATGTCTTCAATTCCTAATATTCTGTCCTTCCCTTGATTTATTCTAATTTAAAGAAATATTTTATTATGATTTTTCAATGTGTATGAGTGTATTGCCTGCATGTGTACCCATGTCATGCAATGCCCACAAAGGTCAGAAGACAGCATCAGATTCCTTGGAACTGGAGTTACAGATGGCTGTTAACTACCATGTGGGTGCTAGGAACTGAACCTAGGTCTTCTGCAGGAAATCTTAACCAGTGAATCATCACTTTAGCCCCTTGATTTATTCTATTAATGAGGTTTTCAATGGAACCTTTTACTTGACTTCTGAATTTTTCATTTCTAGTTATTTCAAGTTGGGTTGATTTTTTTTAAATTTCTATCTCTTTATTTGAATTCCATTTTCATATCCTATACTGACTTCTTTATTTCATTCAACTCTCTGTGCTCTTTTGTGATTTATTTAGGAGTTAACATGTGTTCTCTTTTATTCCTTTGGACATATTTAAATACAATCATTCTTTTGAATCTTTTGTCAGACATTTCAAGCTCACTAGAGGCCATTTCTATGAGAATAATTATTTTTACAGGAGTTATGTTACCTTATTTTTTCATCTTTCTTACATTTTTGCATTGAGACTAGGGTTTGGTAATTGGTTATATTGCACTTATTTATGTCTTGGAGTGGGACACACATGCCAGATCATTCCTGTGCAGGTCAGAGGACAATCTGCATGAGTAAGCTCTCTTCCACCACGTGTATCCTGAGAACAGAACTTAGGTTATTAAGCCACTCAGCAAGGCACTTTTATCCACTGAGCCACACCCCATTCATTCTTATTCTTTCAGTGGAGGTGTTCACTATGTTCAAGAGGGAGCAGATTCTGGTAGGGTTGAGGTGCCATTTTTCTCAGCGAGACTGGTGTTAGAGACAGCCGACTTAATCTCCACTACTCTCACAGTAGACTGTAGGCTTCCTTGTTATAGTTTCAATTACTTTTATGTTTCTGCCTACATTTTCAAATGCCTGTCATATACCCCTAAGTGGTCCTATGCAAGGTCAAGTCAAAGATGCTAGTCTCAGGATGCCTGCTGCTAGATAGAGCCTTCCAGACATAACAGGAAGCTTCACCCTGAAATCTTTACAATATTGTTGCCTAAACAAGACCTGCACAATGATACCAGCAGTTGACATGCCAATGTGGATGGGGGAAGCTTCACAAGGTTCTACCTCTAGATGAAGAGATAGAGGCAATCAATGGCTGCTAAGAGAAAGAGAGAACCAGTTTTCTTCAGGGACAAATTCCTGATAGACTATCCAATCCCAAGTAGTCAGCCCTAAACACAAATACATATAGGCAGCACTCAGTGGACTCTGTACATTGTCTGTATGTGAGAATGTACACATACACACACTCTCACTCACACACACACACACACACACATTAACAATAATAAGAAAAAGTCACAAAATTGATAGGTGGTTGGAAAGTTATATGGGAGGAGGGGGAGAGGGAGAGACAGACATTATGTAAATACAGTACTTAGATATAAACTCAAAAAAATCTTTTTCAGTTTTTAAAGACGGTGGTCTCAATTAGTGGGTAGTTCTTCATGGACAAGGTCACAGATGCTCTGGGCAGTCCTTGGAGAATGTTCAATGTTTCATTTCTGTTGCTAGGCTAAATACACTAGCAGCTTTGGGAAAGAAAGAGTTTATATGGCTTACAATTCCAAGTCACAGTCCATCATTGAGATAAAAGGTCAAGACAGGAACTCCAGGCAAAAACTTGAATAGAGATCTGCCTGCTAGTCCATACAACATTATCTCTGACCAAGGGACTCATTTCACAACCAAAGAAGTCCAGCAGGAGTCACTGAATATGTTGCTTGCTGGCTGGCAAGTCAGTTTATGCTCAGCTAGTTTCTTATGCAGTTCAGGACCACCACCCTAAGGAACAGTGCCACATCCAAAGAGCTTGGCCCTCCTACACCAATTAATAATCAAGATAATCTCCACAGACATGTCCTCAGGCCAATCTGATATAAGAAACTCCTAAATCGAATTGAGTAGAGTTGAGAGCAGGGGAGTGGGGGGATGGAAGGGAAAGGAAGTGTTTTTAAGTGTTCTAGGCTGATTAGAGAAGATAATACAATCAAGCCTTTAAAGACTTAGTTTTCTAGGGCTGGGAAAATGGTTCAGTCAGTAAAGTGCACAGCATGAAAACCTAAGGACTTGAGTTTGATTTCCAGAACACACATTCAAAAAAAAAAAGGTGGATGTGATAATATATATTTATAGTCCCTGTGCTTGGAGGGGACAGAGTCAGGAGGATTCCTGGGGCTGCTGGGTAGTTGGTCTAGTTTACTTAAAAAGCTCCAGACTAAAGAGAGATATTGTATCAAAAAACAAGATGGGACAGTGCCTGAGAGACAATCTCTAAGGTTGATTTCTGGCCTGCACATATAAGAGAGGGAAGGGAGGGAAGAAAAGAGAGTGAGCAGGAGAAACATAGAAACAAAACATATCTAATTTTCTCTCAACTAAGTACTGGCTCTTATCTTCTGATCTGAAAACATCCTATAATTGATAGGAAAGTCATACACACACACATTTGTCTTTTCATGTGATAGTTATTCTGCTGTCTTATTAGTTCTACATGTATCAACATCAGTTTATCTACAATGGATCAGCTCATCAGGTTGTTAGTACATGATGATATTATATACCATATCTAGAACTATTTAAAAGCTTGGAATCTGATGTTCCTAACATCATATGTGGAGCTTCTATCTAGAGTCCTAATAAAATTTCACTTACTGAAAGTATTTGCTATCAGGAAGCTACAATACACACACACACACACACACACACACACACACACACACACACACACACACACACACACCACAGCACACACACACAACCCAGTGGGATTATTCCAGTGACAATAATTTTTTTTTTCTTCCTGCCATTAATTCTGTTAAAAACTAGAAATTAAGGGCTGGAGAGATGGCTTAGTGGTTAAGAACACAGGCTGCTCTTCCAGAAGACCTGAGTTCAGTCCAGCATCCATCTGGCAGTTAACAACTGTCTGTAATTCCAGTTTGAGGAGATCCAATACCCTCTTCTGTTCTCACATAGTACAGTTACATACATGCAGGCAAAATAAGAATAAATTTAAAATAAAAATAAAATAAAAACTAAAACTAATGGAAGATCAATACTAAAAGCAAGAAAGGATTTACAAGATTGACAATATTTAATGTTGGCTTTTAACGAGTATCCAAGAATACCACTTAAGTCTATGGATGTTTTGCTTTGCATAGTGTGTGAGCAATGTCCATGAAGGCCAGAAGAGAGCATTGAATTCCCTTGAATTGAAGTTACCAACTACTGTTAATCATCATATGGGTGCTGGGAACTGAACCTGGATCTTCTTCAAGAACAGCTGGAGATCTTAACCGCTGAGACATCACTCCAGTCTCCTTTCCTATAATTTAAAAAATCAGAGAACTGTATGTAGCTTTAAGAAAGACATAGGTCTAGTTAGAAATCCAATCTACATTGCTATTGAATTTTTACATGGGAACTTAGAAGTTTTTCTTGAAATGGGCAAAAAAAGATTCAGTTGTCCAGTCATCAAAAGTTAAAAATTTAGGACTTAAGTATGGATAAATTGCCATAAAGTACTGCAAAGTATAGACTAAAGAGTCGCCATCAGGTCAGCAACATGGCTGTACAGGTAAAGCTCGTTACCAAGCTTGATGATCTGAGTTCAAGCCCCAGAATCCACATGGTGGAAGGAAAAAATGGATTCTCTACAAGTTGTCCTCTGCCTTCAACACGTGCTCAGGACAGGCATGCACCCACATACATGCAAACAAAATGAACTAATAAAAATGTAATAAAATTCTTAATAAGAAAGGAATCACCATGAAATTATAATGAAAAGAAATGCTTATCATCAGGTCAAAAACCTACATAAATAAATACATGGGGTAGTAACAGATTTCATTACTGACCTACCTACCACTGATTAACATGGAAAATTTGGAGGCTCTCCAAGTAATCAAGACAGCCTTAGATGAAGTTATTGTAATTTTTAATACTGCCTATATTTCAAAATTATTTCAGGCAGAAGATAATCACTTCACTGGAAGTATTCTCATTTTCATGGAGGAAAAATATGTAATGTTGTACAACACTTTATATTAAAAAGTCAGTTTCCTACTTATGTTTAGTCAGATAGTCACATATTAACTATCTTCTTGAGAAACAAAAGACACCAGATCAGCTCAGTAAGTTTCCAGGGAATAATAATGACTGTTTCTCTGCACACAATGTACAGACATGTACACAAGAACAAATGGAACAGTCTGAAGAAAACATGCTTTCTGTGCACTTTTCTTTGATCTTAACCTACCTCTCACCCAAAAAATACAGTGATTTAGTAAGATACAGTTAAGCGTTTACATAATAATTTCAAGATGGAGGATAAAAGGGAAAAACATTACCCACAATATACTTCAAAAGAATAGAATATATTTATATGAAGCGCACAAAGCAAGTCTCAACATTTCCTTTCTGAAACATATGGCCAATTTAATGTCCCTATATGGTGGCTAAAGACACAAAATTAAAAGTTGCAGCATCTCTTTAGAGTGATTTTGAACACAGCACAGTATAGGAGCATGAGAAGGAGTACCTCCTTTTCTAAACTTCTCTATCAAAAGTTGAAGGCTAAACAATATTCACACAAAGCAAAGGTCAATGAACTTTCACTGCACCATCCTACCTAAGCATTGCTTTATCTAAAACCAATGAAATTAACTGAAAGCTTATATTACTTTATAAACATGGTAAGAGGAGGCAAATAATAACTGTGTGCATTCAAATGTAAAATCTGTTATTAAAGAAAAGGAGATGGAAACTATTTAGGCAATATGCTTGTGAGAAAAAATGAAGAGGGAGAAAAGAGGTCTGAAACATCAAAAACGTTGAGATCAAACAATCCCCCAACCTCTTTTAATACTCTAAGAATAAGAATAAGAATTCCTTGCAATCATATTTAGGGCTAGCTGTTTGAAACTGATATTTATAAAGTCTGGACTATGGTGTACATTGAGTCTGTTTTCTAAATGTGAACGTCTCCTCCCTGAGTAAGCAGCCATGTAGTAACAGTCTTCCTGTGGCATGAGCCAAGCATAGCAACAAGTCAATGAGTTAATCACTTCATGCCAAGAGAAATATTTCCTCCTCCAATTATGATAGAGATTAGTATTGACACAACTTTCTCTTTTGGTCTCAAAATAAAAAATAACTGAAAAAAAAAGGTCATTACTTTATCACACATGCTACAAAAATTTATTGCTAAAGTCTTCTAAGAGCAATGAGATTCCAAGGCAAATTTTTCAGTAGCGGTCAAGATACAAATTTGTAGACATTACAAAAGACAATGGAATACGTTGAACTACAGCATTAGAAATTGGGGGGAGGGGGCGGATACTCAGATGGAGGGAAATTTCACAGGAAAAACAATTCAAGTTCTTCACAGAAACAGTCCTTCTTTGGCTTAATACCTATGAACTTGAATTACAGCTGTTTATTTAAATAATACCAGTACTCAAATAACACAGTTCAAATTTTAGTTACCATAGTGTATTCCCTGCACCTCCATAAATTCATTGTCAACTTCTTACTTCACAAACTACTATAAACATCAGGCGCCCATCATAATTAGGAACCAAACATATACCACATATTACTTAAAAGTCTGTCAGTGATGTGTCACCATTCACAGAGAGCAAAAAATGATAATCCAAAGAGGGAACTGGCCAATAAACATGAAGGTAAAACAAACAAATAAAAAATATTAATGTTATCATTTAAATTAAAGATGTGGTTAACACTGACACCATTCAAGTGTTTATAAGTCATCCAAAAGAACTCAAAGCCAAACTTATGAAAGAATACAGTTTTGACTAAATTTAGATGTCCCAGAGGAAGTGACATGGGCAAAAGTTCAAAACTAAGGGAATTCTGAAAGCTAGAGTACAGCATTAAAAGAGCAAAGAATAAAATGGTAAAAGCCATCTAAAATTATCAAAGACTGTGAAAATGTATCACAACAGCAAAGAATCTCACTACATTACTGTAAGTTCTATGAGCGATATTCAAATAGAACATGTAACTGAGATGATGGTGTCCAATGACCGCTGGTAAGTCTCTGTTGTTTTAGTTTTTAGAAACAAAATATTTTCTTGATGTCTAATACTAATGAGTATAGCAGCGCCTGTGAGATGGCTCAGTGGGTAAAGGTACTTGTCTATAAACCTGATAATCTGAGTTTAATCCTCAAGTTCCACATGGCAGAAGGAAAGAACAGACCCCCACAAACTGTACTCTGACCTCCACACGTGCTCTGGCACACATACCCACAGACACACACATGACCACCATTATATAAGGAAATGTAGTAAGTGTAGCAAATAAAGGTTCATTTTACTTCCTTTTCACATTTCCTATGTATGTAAAAGAACAGCAAGAGCTTTTAATGATCTGACAATAAGATGTAAAGGCTGAAGTATAAAAGTAATAGTTTTTGGCATAGCTTCATCTTACATGCAAAATATGGAGTATGTAATAAGAGATAAAAGAAAAATAAAAAAGGATTGAGGTCACACCCAAAGAATTAGAACAGAATCAAGAGTTAACTACTGTTTTCATGAAAATACAATCCAACAGTGAGGTGCTTTGAATGACAAATATTCCTGTATTCATATTCTCTTCCTCTCCCCCCCCCTTTCTGTTTCTCCCTCTCTCTCTCCTTTCTCTCCCCACCCCCTTTGTGTTCAAGGTTGAAGCTGTGAGCTCTCAGTTTCCAGCTCAAACTGCTCTCTGCCACTTTCTGCTATATCTCCCCATCATGACAGACTCCTAATTCCTCTAGAACCTTAAACTAAAATAAAGTCATTCTTCTATAAGTTGCTTTTGTTCCTGGTGAATCTTTTCTGTCTTCAGCATGTCTTCCATGTGAGTTGCAAAAGAAAAAAAGAGCGAAGATGAAACAGAAATACCAATTATTAAGAATAGACAATTCTTAAGAATTATATTCTTCACTTTTAAATATTGTACCTTAAAAGCTATATATCCTAAAAGTAGAAAAATGTGCTTGTACTTAATATACGTATAGGGTAACTGTTTAATATTAAATCTGCAGCAACAAGCGACATTTTGGGTAAAGCAATGATAAACTCCTGCTCTGCTTATGCTATGTACTGAAAACGACTTAACTGAAAACTAGTCTTCCTCCTTTGATAATCAAGCCAGTTTTGAGGAACATCACTATTTTCGTTTAGTTTTAAAGACTGATTAATGAATGATTTTGTGTATTTTAAGCAACAAAAAATGTTCAAAATATTGTTTGTTTAGCTTGCCCTCACTAGCCCTCCTGAAACAATTAACAGGAATAAATTTATTTTGACTTTCAGAGGTTTCAGAGGGTCAGTGGCCTTTTTGTTTTTATGCCCTTGATGAAGCAGCATATCATGGCAGCCAAGAAGCAGAGAGGCCGGGAGAGACAGGGAGAAGGGCAGAGAGGGAAGAAGAAAGCGGGAGAGGGAAAAGGCAGCACAGATGGAGAGAGGGCTAGTGAGGCACACAGAGCGGGGAGAGGAAGTGCTAGGGTCTCCATGTCCTCTTCAAGTATACACCACCAGTGGTATGTCTTCCTACTAGTTTCCACTCCTTAATGGTTCCACAACCATCCTAGTAGTGCCATGGGCTAGCCTGTGACACCTGGGCCTTTGAGGAACACCAAAAACACTATAGCAATTATGCATTTAAAAAATACATTTCTCTGTTGTATCTAGATTATTTCCAACTTTAGAAAATTTAAAGCAGTCCTTCATCATTATTGATAAAAGGATTTCAGAAGGAAATCTTACTGTGGTACTAGGAATATTATCTGTGGAGTTGGTTATATGAGCAACTTCTACGTTCATGGGCACTAGTTTTTGTTTGTCAGGTGGGAGGTCAAAATTATTGCTATCAAAAGGTCTATAAATCCCTATGGTTTGATGCACTCACTGAAGAGTGAGAAAATATAAGCAATTCACAACTGAAATCCTGAGCCAATTCAAGATGTAGAAATTAGGAGAAGGAGGAAGTAGTAAAAGGAAAGGAAGAGCAGCTAGTGAAGCAAAGGTACAGCCAGGTCCACTGTTGATGGTGCTAAGGGAGGAACATTTCAAAGAAAGTCTTTACTTGGTCAAATGCTGCTGAGAAGATAGCTGAGTGGACAGAGGGCTGCCACTGGATTTGGTACCTGGAGACTACTGATCTGGATAGACAGTATTTGTGACTTAATGGACTGTAGGTGGGTATGGAATGGTATGTAGGTGGTCAGCAAGAAAAAGGTTGGAGATAACTCTTGAATTCTGTCATGGAGTGGTGAGCGATAACAAGCAGGAAAGGTTTTGTACCAATACCAATATTCAGTGAATTAACTGTCAGTTTTGTAAATTTAGTGAATAGTTTTAGCATATGAAGCCTTCCCCGTGCCAAGTCAATACTCTACCACTGAGTCTCATGCCTAGGCCTAATCTAAATGAGAACAAGAAGATAAAGGCACTATCCTCATTTGTTTTTCTATTACTGGGATAAACACCATGACCAAAGCAACTTAGGGGAGAGAAGATTTATTTCATCTTATACTTTCAGGAATCAGTTCTTTACTAAAGGAAATCAGAACAGGAACCTGGAAGCAGAAACTAAAACAGACACCATGGAGGAACACTGCTTACTGGATTGTTTCCCCAGCTTGCTCAATTAGTTTTTTTATATAGCCTGGGCCCATGGGCCCAGGGATTGTACCTCTCACAGTGAGCTGGGTCTTCTTACATCAATTAGCAATCACAGAAATGCCTCAGAGACATGGTCACAGGCCAACCTGATCTGGATAATTCTCTAATTAAGGTTCCTTCATCCCAACTGTGTCAAGCTGACAACCAAGACTATCCATCATAGACATTAGCAAAGCTTTCAGAATAGAAAGTATGTCTAGATGTTTATGGTTTATCAATCTTTATAGCTGGCTTACCAATGATTAATTTTGCAATAACATTTTTTTACAAATCAATTTGTTTTTCCAATTTGTTTTCAAATAGATCACTCTTTGAATATTCAGACAATGCTTAGTTTTCAAACAGACAAACTCTTTTTAAGCTCACTATTCCTGTTTAACGTGAGATAAAAGATTAAGTAACTTTAATAATAAAATTTAATAAGCATAATGAGGATATCGTCACATAATTTCACTAAAAGGAGTATACAGTACAGTACACTAAGGGGTAGCATGTTAGCTTTGGGTGCTGAGGATGCCATGAAGTTAGGTAATACCCACTCTGGTAAAAATGGCAAGCACGTGACTCTCTTCTCCATTGCCCCAGTAAGTCAACACCCACCATGCCACTCTGCATGCAGCTCATTCTGCCTAGTCAGGTAAAAGTTTCCTTTACTTTTCACATGTCACTCGAGTGTTAATACCCCAGGAGTCCTCTATGGATCACCCTAACCAAAAAAGTCTATGGGCAGACTCACATCCAAATTATCCAAATTATTTATCACCATGTTCTTTTTTTTTTCTTCTTAAAGTTGCCAAACACATTAACAATCTTCATTATATTATGTTTATGTCTCTGTTCACTAAACCATAAAATCTCACTAGAACACAAGCTTCCTTCCATTTTGTTCTCCATTGTTTTCTTACTAGCCAGCACAAGATGATTTACTGAATGAAAATATGATGTGAATTAGTAAGGATCAGTTACGGATACTAAATAAGAGATACAGTAATATTTTTAGGTGTAAAAATTCTAACTTAATGTGCATAAAAAGAACTGTGTAAGAATTTCATAGCAGCTTTCTTTCGAATGGTAAAAAACTAAAAACAACCAAATCTTCAACTGAAGACTATATAAACAAACTGTAGTACATACACTTAAACAACAAAGTATGCATTCTGCATAACTTTGTAACACAAACCATTCACGGTGATAAACATTAGAATAATGGCTACCTAAAGAGGTTCAACTGAAAAGAACAATAAAAGAACTGGAAATGTTTTTGATCTTGATAAGACTTTGGTTACATGGGTACATACAATTATGAAAATGATGAAACTGTCCAATATATGCAATTTTTTGAGACAGAGTTACATTATATGGTCTGTGATCCATCTGCTCAACCTCCTGAATGATAGGATTATAGACAGCCAAACCCGGCTACTGATTATTTTTTTTAAGAGCAAAAAGTCCTAAATTTGTTCACCTAGACATCACATAGAATATAGAAAAAAAAAAAATAGGACTATACTACACCAATTTTCCAAAATCTACATAGTAATTTATGTGCCTCCTAAATTCCTATTATTATAAGACATAAAAACAGATTTAGACCATAAAACAGATTTAGACCATATTGTCTGAAAAATTATCTCATGAGGAAATTTACTTGAAAAATATCTATTACTATGGGAGATGATTTATTTTGCACTTTAATGCAACCACACAAAACTGTGACAGAAAGCACAAACCAGTTTTTAAGCCATTATAGAAGAACTAAATGACACAGAGTATTGGTGAGATACTAAGGTACACCAAATGATCATGGGATCTGAAATACCAATCATGAGTTACCACTCATGCTAATGAACTGTCCAGCCACAGAATGAAGAAGAATGTTGTAGTTTTCAATGTCTTTCTACGTTCAAAATAGATACATGAAGAGTCAATATTTGAAATGCAAACAAAGAACATACTAGAAAAAGAAACACAGGCAATGACTACAGCATGTAAAGGATTACATATGAATCCATTAAGTATATTCCTTAATATTTACACTCTACTCTCTGATAGCCATAATAGAATCACTGTCTAAGAGTATGAGGACCAAAACAGCAGCCACGTGGCACAGGCAGCTGCTGAACAGTAATATAAAACAAGGGCAAACAAGAAGCTGAATTTCCTATTTTATTAAATTTGAATGCAGTTTAAATTTAAACATTTCAGTCACTAGAAAGTTTTAAGCATGCTTACAACAACTAATTATATGAATTTACCTTTTCAACAGCTAATTTTTTGTTACATTCATATGGGGGGGGGGGGCATGCATGCATGGACAAATGCTTACATGTCCAGGTGTACATGTAGAACAACTTTCTGAAGTCTGTTCTATCATCCATCATGTGGGTCCTCAGATAGAAGCCAGGCTGTCAGGCTTGACAGCAAGGCCTTGACCCACTGAACCTTTTTAACTGCCATCAAAAGTTAATTTTTATGAAACATGAATGCACATCCAGTATTCTCGAAAGTCTAATGTCTTTAGATGTATAAAGATAAAAACCAGCCAAGGACAATGGTGCACACCTTTAATCCCAGCACTCAGGAGGTAGAGGCAGGTCAATTTCTGTTAGATCAAGGCCAGCCTGGTCTCCACAGGGATTTCAGGCCACATGGAGATACTGGGAGACCTGTCTCAAAAAGACTAAGTAAATAAATAAATAGAAACCGGTTTTGAAAACTTACTGACAAAAAATATAAAATAGCTCATTATTAGCATTTCTACTGATTATATTTCAAAGTAGTATTTTGGGTTTAATGACTTAAAATATATAGTTTTAAAATCAATTTCATTTGTTCCTTTTTACCATTCTACTTTAAAATTTTTTTAATTATATTTCTTTGTGTGTGCATATATTTATGCATGTGTGCACATGAGCAAGTGAATATCATGGTGCACCTGCAAAATTCAGAGTACAATTTGTAGGAGTCAATTCTCTCCTTACAGCAGTTAAGTCTTGGGTTTCAAACTCAGGCTTGGTAGCAGCTGCCTTTACCTGAGAAGCCATCTCATCAGTCCCAATTTACTTTTAATATACATATACATATCTATATGAATTAAATTATTCCTACTGAATAGCACATTCTAAAGTGTATATATACAAAGACAAGTAAGCAAGATCTATTTCAAACACCTCCTGACCTTTTCACTTGATTGTCTTCGCTTCTTTAGTTGAATGAAATCTGTTTCCACCCTTTCTGCCAGCTCTAGTTTCCTCTTGTTCCTTTTAAATGCAGCTAAACTGAATCCTATAAAAGAAAACAGTAAAAAACATTTGAGAATTAGGGCAAAAAGGCAAATGAAATCCTAAACAGCTTTCCCACACAAAATTCTTAAGAATGTCAGACTAATGTTTTTTAAAGATCTTCCCAATGTACTCTGTCTGACATAACAGGAAAAAACAAAGTAATGTAAGTTTAAAAAATTCAGAAAAAGATAAAACCAAAGAGAAAATAGTTCTGAGGGTAGATGCGACCCAGGGGCCTCTGCTGATTCATGTCACCTCTAACTCTGGTTTGTAGGTTTCTGTGTACAAGGACAAGACACGAAGCTTAGGAACGATAGAGCACTAGAAAGTATACAAAATGAGAGACTCCCAGAGTTTGATACACTCAATGAAAGGTAAAACAAGCCACCACACTCTAACAAATAAGCTTTCAAGTCTCAACTCTGCCTCTAGATATAAGGGAAAAAAGGTCTCTCTAGGAAATTCATAACTAAGAAGGGCACTGAGGCACAGCAGAGAAGAAACTGCTATTATCTGTATGATCTGAAGAAAGAAAGTGATCTCGGTGTATATGAGGATTCATCTTCAAGGTCAACTGGACTGGATTTAGAATCACCATGGAAACACACTGCTTCTGTTTCTATCTATGATTGGATTTCCAAAAGATTTAACTGAGGAGAGAAGACTCACCCTGAATGTGGGCAGCACCATTCCATGGGCTGGGGTCCTGGACTGAATAAAAAGGAGAAAGTGAGCTGAGCACCAGCATTCCTCTCTCTCTCTTCCTGACTGTAGATGAAATATGACCAGCTGCCCTAAGCCCCTGCTGCCAGGTCTCCCCACCATGATGAACTGAATTCCCTCGCACTGTAAGCCAAAATACTCTTCTCCCTTAAGTTGTTTCTTGTTAGATATGTAGCCACAGGTCATCAAGTCAGAAAGCAGTTTTAAAATATCACTGGGTATGGTGGCTCACACCTAAAATCATAGCATTCTCCAATCTAGATTATATGTCAGGCCCCAAAATAAGTCTCAACAAGATTTAAAACTGGAATCATAATCATTTATTTTCTGTGACAATGCCCAAATGAAATTTAGAAACCAACAAGAAAAACAGAGGAAAAAAAAACATACATAAAAAGTAAATAATATGCCTAGAAACAATCAATAGGTCACAGAAGAAATAAAGGAAATCATATCTCTTAAATAAAATGGAAACACTACATTATCAAAACTTGTGGAATACAGCAAAAGCAGTGCTCTAAAGATCTGTTACAGAAATAAATTCCATTCAGAGATTTCAAATAAACATTCTAGCAATCCATCTCAAGGGTCTAGAAATGTAAACAAGCAAATACAAAAATAGAATGAGGAAGGAAATAATAAATATCTGAGCATAAATAAATGAAACAAAGACTAGAAATAAATTACTAATAATTAAATGGAGAGTTTTTTTTTAAAGATAAAAATCAATTAAGACTTTTGTTAGATAAAGGGAAAAAAGTAAAACAAAACTGGAGATGAAAAAGGAGACATTACAACTAGATCACAAAAATACAAAGAATCATTTTTTTAATTACTATTATAATTATGTAATAACAAACTGGAAAATCTAGATGACGTGGCTGAACCCTGGACAAATGCAATATAACAAGACTAAATAAAGACAATATAAAAAATATAAACAGGTCTGTAACAAGTAATGAGACTGAGGCAACAATTAAACACCCTATAAGAGCTGAAGATGTACAGCTCAGTGGTAAAGGGCTTGCCTAGCATGCATGAGGCCAGAGTTCAACCACTAGCAAACATTCCAGCCGAGTATATGGAGGAGAATCCCATCCAAGAAAGGTCTAAGACTTGAGAGTTTTACAGCTGAGTTCTACAAAAGATTTAAAGAACTAACTGCAATTGTCCTCAAACTATTCCAAATATAAACTGAAAACTATACCAAACTTATTCTACTAAGCCTGTTACTAATTGTGACAACGTAATATAATTTTATATCACTGAAGAAAACTAGGCAAAGGGGAGATGGAATTTTTCTGAATTATTTCTTAAAACTCCATGAGAATTTACAGTATCTCAAAATAAAAACTGCAAAAAATAACAATTGGCCATATTAAACACAGTGCTCATATACCATATGACAAATATTATAAAACTCTACCATTAAGATGTTTCCTATCAATCATGTCTTCAAGATGCCCTATTCCAAGGTGAAAATATATATAAATACAATTTAGTCAATAGAAAATGAAGGAAACAGGATTCCTGAGGCATCACTGGCAATAAACTGACAGAAACTAGCTACTTTTATGGCAAAGTATTTATGATGACCTTTTACCAGGGAAGGGAGGGGTAATTAATTTCTTTTAACATGCAACAAACCTGGGAGAAATCAAAATCCTGATGAGATAACTACTGGGATCATTTTTAAACCCAGCATTTCAATAATAGTGAAAATAATGTTAATGGTGAACATTTAAGTGTTTCTATGTGCCAGAAATTGGGGTAAGCATATTTCATAAGTTATACTACATGAAAAGACCTTCACACACATACACAAAGTAAATACATAAATGTAAATAAAACTTCTAAAGTTTAAGGTGACAGATATGCAAATTAGCCTGATTTCATCATTACACAAAACATGACAATGGCCAGGTGGGCATGGTAGTGCATGCCTTTAATCCCAGCACTCAGGAGGCAGAGGCAGATGGATCTTTGTGAGACTGAGGCCCAGTCTACATAGCAAATTCCAGGCCAGCTGGCTATAGGGAGACCTTGTCTCAAAAAACTTAAAAAATGTAACATTGCACCTCTTAAATATGTTTAAAAAATTGTCAATTTTTAATTTTTTTTAAGTAGTGAATATGTTTAATGTACTTTTTAGTTTTTCTTACTTATTTCTTTTTATTTTGTGTGTGAGAGTATGTTGCTTACATGTATTTATCCTGCAATGCACTCAGGGAACAAAAGAGGGGATCCAATTCCCTGGAATGGGAGTCACGGACTGTTGTTAGCCACCATGTGGGTGCTGAGATTTGAACCCTAGTCTTCTGGAAGAGCAGACAGCACTCTTAACTGCTGAACCATCTCTCCAGCCCCTAAATAATATAGTTCTAGAAATACATTTTCTCTGTTTGCTAATTGATACTATCATTATTATTTGTGATTAATCTTGAGTGTCAACTTGATGAGACTGAAGTAGGAAGACCCATCAAGAGCTGGGATCTCCAACTGAAAACAAAGAAGAGAGAACAGAGTATTCATCACTTCCTGTTTCCTGACCTGGGACACAAAGTGACCAGCCACCTCCAGTTCCTGACACCATGGCCTCCATGTCATGACAGATACATGCCCCAAACTGTGAACCAATATAAAGCTTTCCTTCCTAAACCTGCTTTTGTCAGATACTTTGTCACAGGAGTGAGACAGGTAACTACAACTTTCTCAGGTTTAGAGGAGGAGAAGGAGCACTCACATTATATTTGTATATATCACAAAGTTAGAAAGCACAGGTTGTTTCTCCTCTTATTGAAGTTCATTATATTGAACAAACCCACTTGCCAATAATAATCACAAACCATAGATAGCCCTTTTAAAAGGAGAGTGGTCAAAAGATGACAGAGTTAGGATAGAATTCAAACACTGAAAGAAAATATACCAATATTGCTGGATTCCCTATAAGGCACCTCCCATTCTGTGAGACTTAAGCAGCAAACTCCAGCCTTCTCGGCTACAGGTGAAGGAATTGGAGCTAATAAAATGGCCAGAAATTCAAGAAAGAACCTAGAAAGTAAAGTATTAAACCTAAAATTCTCTTCCAGTCCTTGGATGAGCCCCATTCATACAGGATGCAGGATTCTACACATCAACTAAAGAGACAGCAGCTAGAAAACTAGCAGGACTGTGGTAAATATCAATGACAGAAAAGCCTGGTCAAGTCTCGAGACTTCCAACAAAACCACACAAAGGCCTTATTTTAGTGGTGAAAACCACAACTCAGTATTCTGCAACTAAGCATGTATTTGCCTAGACCCCTTTAATAAAGTCTAAGGCCAAGCTAAGACAAAAAGCAAGGTGACTTGCACATAATTACATGCTAGGACAAAACTCAGTGTTTTTCAAAGGGGAAAAAAAAAATCTCAAAAATATACCACCTAATGTATGTTTAATTTGGAATTCAAAAAATACAGTATATATGCAACAAAACAAGAAAAGTGCAAATCAAGGGGGAAAATCTAATCAACAAATACAGGAAACTATGTACAACAAGAAAAACCACAACCTATACATATCATGGTTGAACTGATAAAAAACAAAGATGAAGAATCATTCTAAAAAGCAGCCAGAGAAAAATTACATTACATAAAGAAGATTAATGATAAGACGAACTGAATTTCTGTAATAAACAGTGCAATCTAAAGACAATATAACAACTTTTTGAAAATGATAAGAGAATACAATAAAGCAGGGGAAGTGGCTCAGTCAGTGGGAAAACCCCTTCGAACATGCACAAGATTCTAGGTTCAATCACCACCATCACCGAAAATAAACATTATTAAATACTATTTAAGTTTCTGTTTAGGATAATGAGAAAATTATGGAAATGGATTGAGGTAATGGTTGCACAAGCACTGTGCACTTATATACCTAATATAAATCAACTGTTCATTTAAGGTTTGGCTAGGTTAGCTAAGAGGTTCAGCAGTTAAAAGCACTTGCCACCAAGTCTGATGACCTGAGTTCCATATCTGAGATTTTCATGGTGAAAGCAGAGAATGGACGCCCCAACCAATCCTCTGCCCCCACACATACACACACACATAGGCACTGACACAGGCACTCACATGCACACAATCAATCAGTCATGTAATAAAATGGTTAAGTTAGTACACTTATTGTGTAGATATTTTAAATTCAAAATAATTGTGGTAAAACACTCTAAAAAGGAAAAAAAATTCACTACCAACCTAGAAGACTTTATCCAATTAAAGTTTTATTTTAAAAGGAAAGGACAAGAGGCAAGGAACGGTGGCCCACACTTTTAACCCCAGTACTCAGGAGGCAGATCTCTGTGAGATCAAGGCCAGTCTTGTCTACATAATGAGTTCCAGGGTGAGGAATTCATTAGGGGTAAGGATGGGAGTACAAGGAGACCCTGTCTCAAAATAACAAAAACAAAAACAATAAAGAAAAAAGTAAAGGCAATAGAAGCTGGGCATGGTGGCTCATGCCTTTAATCCAGGCACTCAGAAGGCAGAGGCAGGCAGGTCTCTTCAAGTTGGAGGTCAGCCTGATCTACATAATGATTTCCAGGCCAACCAGGGCTACACAGTGAAACTTAGTCTCACACATAAAAAAAAGTAAAGACAAGAAGCTGGAGAGAAGGCTCACAGACTAAGAGCACTTCCTGCTCTTACAGAGAACTCTAGTTTAGTTCCCAGCATACACATTTGGCAGCTCACCACCACCAGTAAGTCCAGATCCAGGGGATCTGACATCTCTTCAGACCTCCTCAGGTACCCACGTTCAGTGCACGCACACACACACACACACATACACACACACACACACAATTTTAGAAGATGTTTATTTTTTAAAACAGAAATATCTTTAGAGAATGAAAACAGAAATTATACTAGTCATACATTATCAGAAATGTTAAAGAATGTTCCAGACTGAAGGGAAAGATGTGATCTTCAAACTATTTTCACTTAAAATTAACCCAGGGCCTCTCCACTGAACTGTATCCGCAGTTCCTAAAGGCACAAGTTGGAAACTAAGGAATGAAAAATTAAGATATGTGAAATTATTGGAAGTCTGAAAAACTCATTTAAAATAAGCCTTGGAAGGACACTGTAAAATCTTTGGATCACTCCAGGGAGGTTAAAAACCTACAAAAGATATTATGGTTAAAAGCATTAGGGGTTAAGAGCACTGGCTGTTCTTGCAGAGGGACCACGGTTCGAATTACAGCACCCACATAGTGGCTAGTTCTAGAGGATTCAAAGGCCCTTCTATCCTCCATGGGCATTGCATGACACGGGTACACTTACATAAATGTAGGCAATACATGCATAGACAGAGAATAAAAATAATAAAACATTTTAAAAAGCATATCACTGAACAACACTAATACACAATCTTATTTTTCTTGAAGATTAATAAAGTCTAAAAAAGGATATCTTTTTCAATTTTCAATCTGCCTAATAATTATCACTTGATTTAAATTTTCTGAAAGTTAATGTTACTCATTTTTTTGCAAAAAAATGGATTCGAGCTATTTAACTTTCAAATTACATTATTCAGAGAACATTTCCTGCTTGCTTATCATATAATACATAAGAACTATCTGTTTACTTATTGCAAACATAAAAAGTAATATTTAAAAATATTTTTGTCATCTTGTAAAATCTAAAAATACTCATTTTCTTTCTTTCTTTATTTATTTATTAATTTATTTATATTTTATGTGTATGAGTGCTTTGCATGCATATATATAAGTGCACTCAGGACATTAGATAGCCTGGAACTGGAGTTTCAGACAGTTGTAAACTACAATGTGGCTTCTAGGAACTAAAACCAGGTCCTCTGCAAGAGCAGCTAGTGCTCTTAACCACTGAACCATCTCTCTAGCACTGAAACAGTCATTTTGTAATACATTTTTATATAAATGCTTTTGAGTAAAATAGGGAGACTAAACAATCGAGTTTAACTTCACATCCTCCTAAAACTTCACCAAAAAGAAATTTCAAAGGGGATAAAAAAAGTTTAGCAAGAAATACAAAGCTGGAAGAAGAGGCCAATAGGACAGTGTAGACATAATGTTCAAAACAATCCAAGGATGACAACTCATATGACTGAGCAGAGAAGGAAGAATTCTAATATCTGCTATATAACATCTCACAAAAGAAGCTAACCTCTGTGAAAGAAACATCAGAAGAGTTCAGGTCAGAAGGCATCTAGCAACTCTGAAAGCCAGAATGAGATTAAAAGAAGAACTGGTAGAAACTATGGATAAGGAACATCTATGCCTGAACCCTCTCAGGCTTGCAGCAGAAGATCCTCTTCTCTGGAGAGGCTCAAATGGCTAGGTCCCAAGTTAATTAACATCAGGCATAGCTAAGGACAGAAATCAAGTTGACAAGCAAGTCAAACAATAGCTGCAAGTAAAGCTCAGTGTTATTGAGCCTGCCTAATATTCACAAGGTCTCACGATCCCCAGAACCAAAAATCAAATACAAAAGACTTCTGTAACCAGAACACTGGTAATTGCTTGCCAGAGCTAAAATAGGTTTTGTTGGGCAACAGTTAAGAAATGCCTAAAACTAAAACCCAGATTACACAACCTACTTTGATGTTCATTAACTTGCCTAGTATACAAAAATGGACAATGATTTTTAAGTGGCTCACAGGGGGTCACTAGAAAACTGAGAAATTTTTCTAATATTTAGAATCCACAAATAAATAAAAAGACAGAGAAAGAATCAGCAGGTAAGAACAAACAGCAAATTATAATATCCTAAGAAAAAAATTTTTAAATACTGTATCTTAAAGCAAGAATAGGACACTATTTAAGAAAAAAAAAAGTCATCAGAGATAGTGCTACAGAAATTAAAAACATCTACAAAATTTAAAAATTCATCAAAATGAGATGATCTGAAAAACAAAACTAAAGACCAACAATAAACAAACAGGACTTCATGAAACTAAAAGGCTTCTGTACAGCAAAGGACAATATCATTGGGGTAAAGAAAAGGAAAAAAGAAATCTTTACTAGTTAAACCTCTGATAGAGGAATCTAGAATATATAAAGAACTAAAAAAACTAAACAAACAAAAAACCCCACAAACAATCCAATTAAAAAGTTGGGCAAGGAGCTAACAGGGAGTTCTGTAAAGATGAAATGCAAATGGCTGAGAAATACTCAAGAAAATATTCAGTATCTTTAGTCACCAGGGAAATGCACTCAGAATGCCTAAGATCCAAAAAAACAAAAACCCAACAAGTATCAGAGAGAATATGTAGAAAGGAGAACTCTTATCCACTGCTGTGGGAATGCAAACTGGTACAGCCACTATGGAAACCAGTGTAGAAACCCCTCAAAAAATTAGAAATTGATCTCTCAAATGTCCAGCCATAACACTCTTGGGCATATACCCAAAAGATACTGTATTCCACTACAGAAATACCTGTTCATTCATGTTCACTACTGCCCTTTTCATAATAGCCAGAAACTGGAAACAACCTTAGAGGTTTATCAACGGATAAATGGATAATGGAGGTGTGGTACATATGCACAGTATTTGGCTCTTTTTAAAAACAAAAATAAAAACCCACAAAATTACACTGCCATGGTGTTATATAACTTTAATCCCAACACTTGGGAAGCAGAAACAGGTGGATCTCTGTGAGATCAAGGCCAGCCTGGTCTACATAGTGAGTTCCAGGCCAGCTGGGGCTACAGGGAGACCCTGTCTCAAAAGAACAAACAAAAAATGAAATTATTAAATCTGTAGGTAACTGGAGAGGAATATTAAGGGGAGTTGTAGATAGAGGAAGGAATCTAAATATGATCAAAATATAGTGTATAAAATTAACAAAAATTAAATGAGAAAGGAAAAAAAAAGACAAAAAAAAATTTTGAAAAAGATACATGAACTAGAGTATAAAATCTAATACCTAACTGGGAGAAATTAGAAAAAAGAAAACACAGAGGAAGAAAATACTTTACAAACTTAATTTCCCCAAAACTGAAGCACATGAATTCCCAAATTCAAACTGCAAAAAAAGTAGTCAGCAGCACAAGATGCTTGACTGCAATAATCAATGAGTTGAAACAAAATACATCGGGGGTGGGGGCAGAGTCTTTAACAGCAAGCCTGAAAACACATGGCAGGAGGAGAATCAGTTCCTCAAAGACCCAAGGGACAATGATGTCTACTCTCACATATGTACAAAAGGAACTGGAGGGACAGAGAGAGGAGGGAAGGGAGAGAAGGAGGGAGGAAGCAAAGGGGGGCGGAGAATATGCAAACACAAGAAACTGAGAAAATGGGGGGGATTCCCATCATGAGGTGAGGTGGCCCAGAGAGAGGACATCCCCCCACAGACCTCATGGAACTGGACTGCAGGACGGTGCCTCTTGTCTAGAAAACAATGCCTTGGCAGATGAAGGAATGTTTTGCCTGGCAGATGAACTCGATAATAAACCCGACTGGGCAGGAGTAGTGACAGGGACTATGGAGATCAAAGATCTCCACTCATGTCCCACTGCCTCACATACTACTCTTTCCTCTGACGTCACTAATCTATACTTTTCAGCTACACCAGTATTCATTTTGAATAAAATATTTTAAGATTTGAGCCATATTACATAACCAAGCACTCTTTAAAAATAAATTAGAGCTGGGAATGGTGGCACATGCCCTTAATCTCAGCATGCAGGAGGCAAAAGCAGGCAAATCTCTTTGTGCGATGGAGGTCAGCCTGGTCTACACAGCCAGCTCAAAAAGACCAAAAAACATTCTTTTTTCAGAAATTTTATGACATTAATCTATTGTCTCTCTCTGTGTGTCTCTCTCTCCCCGTGTGTGTGCGTGTGTGTGTGTGTGCCATTTTGCTAGCCTCATAAACTTTTTACATAGCTTGGTTTCCTTGGAATAAATGATTCATTTCTTCATTTGATTACTTAAATTAGATTCAGATTCTCTGAGAAAAGTAAAGGTTTCCTTTAAGAAACAGGGTGCTTTAAACAGTTATTTTATGCAAGCAAGAACTTATGATTTCTGCTCAAAATACATATATTTATACATAGACAATTGGAACTCCATTTTTCACTTTTCAATATTTTAGATTTTGCTATATCACACATGAGTTTTCACAGTGATTTCTGTTATTTGGTAACATTTTACTAGAGGAATACATGGCAATTTACCCAAATTCCTATGGGTTGTACACAGGATATTTTTTGGTTTCTTTGGTTATTTTAATATACTTAATGCTCACTGGGAACCTATCTACATAAATCTGTGTCATTATCTCCAATATTATTAGAAGCAGAATGAGTTTAAAGTTTTTGAGCTAAAGGATTTAGCTGTCCCCTCAAATCCTTGCCAGTATCATCTATTCATTTTGCCATGCACTAACACCGGGAACAACAAAGTATCTTTTAACCCTTTCACAAATTAAAATAAATTTAATACATAATCAATTCATATTTCCCTATTATCTACCATAACCATCATTTTTCTATTAGGGAGTTATTACTTTTATTTCTGTGGTTTTGAATTTGATTTACTTATTCATATATTAAAATACGTATCTTTTTGTTTCATTTATGAGAAATGTTTCTCAGTTCTTTGTTGTTGGTGGTGATGGGTTTTTTTAGGGGGGTGTTGGGAGGCGGTTGAGAGAGGGTCTCTCTGTAGTCCCAGTTGGCCAGGAAATCACTCTGTAGACCAGACTGGCCTCAGTCTCACAGAGATCTGCCTACTTCTGCCACCTAAGTGCTGCAATTAAAGGCATGTACCACCATGTCCAGCTATGTTTCTCAGTTTTAACATATGCAATTGGAGATGATGCATTTCAGGGCTGTGTATAGTGGTTCATGCCTATAAGAGGAAGCAGAGGCAGAAAGATAAAAGTTTAGGGCCAGTCTGAGCTACAGACCAGTCTGTGTTACAGAGTGAGATCCTGCCCCCTCCCAAAAAGATCAAGGACAGTTAAATATTAGCCTATTATACTTGCTTGCTTCCCTATTCTTCCTTCTCTCTGCTTCTTAAGAAGAACACTATAGTTTTCCTATTAGCAATTATTTTACATATCTAAAAAATGATTCTTCTTCAAAATCACAAGAAGCCAGGCATGGTGGATCAAATCTGAAATCCCTGCACCCAGGAGACTTAAGGCAGGAGGACTGCCACAAGTTCATGGTCAGCCTGAGCTACATAGTAAATTTCAGACCAGTCTAGGCTACAAAGTGAGACTCTATCTTTCAAAAGAAAAAGATAAGCAAGAAGAAGACCTCATAAAAAAGGGCTTAAAAATAGGTGACTTTTGACTTCTATTTCAACATAAGTGTTCTATCTTAAACACACCTATCCTATGGAAGTTGGAACAGAAGCAACGTAACACTTCATGTTTGTTCACACAGCTGAGCTAGTCAAAGTTTACTCACTTGTGGTCATGATGCTAGGAGGGCAAGAGGGTATCCCATGATCCACTGCCCATCTGTAGGCTCCTTCTCCAACTAAAAAGCTAACAACAAAAAAATTATTTTTTGATGCATAGTGTCATCTTCTACATAATCAATAAAGTAATAGAAGTAGTACGGTATGGCGACTAAAGTCAAATTTTACACGTATGCGTATGTCTACAGTTAGCTCAAAGCAAGACAGCCACATGCCCAAATTCTCATTTAATTTTTTCCTCATTTTCAATAACTCTCAATAGAAAGTAGAAAACATCATTTAATCATGTGAAGAGTCTAAGATGAAGTTAATAGCATAGTATTCTTGCCTATAAAAAGATCTACCAAAATAAGTAATACATTTAGATATACCCAAGCACACCAAGATGTGTTCACATTCACAGCTTCAATGCAATAAGAATGTATGTATAACCATCATAATCATTTCTACTAGAGGGAGTAAAGTGCTGTGTATATTCCAAGAGTAATTTTAAGTGCTAAACTACAATTTTTAATATAGCAAAGTGAACAGTTTACTATGAAAGATTTCCAAAAGCTTACCAAGATAACTAACAATTCTATTCCCTGAGTAATTTGATGAGGCAAATAGTAATAGCAAGCCATGGCTGTAATATCAATCACTTCATCTTCTTCGATGGCCAACTACTTGAAGATCCCAGCCACATAGTAATGGATCCCTTGAACTTGTACCTGGTTGTTAGTTTCCCATTCTCTATTTTTTGTTTATTTGTTTCTGTTCTTCTAATCAAACCAATATTAAAAGTTAACAGCAATATGTATTATAGTTTTTTAATATTCAGCTATTAATAACAGTGAGATCAGTTCCGTGTAATGATGAAAAAGTAGTATAAAGTAGTATCTGACAGTAAGGTCACATATTTAGAATGCTTATAGCACCCCAGAAAAATGGCATCCAAATATTCACTTTGCTAAGACTACTTTTAAATATCTGAAATACTTAAAAATTGCATAGATTACTCTAAGTAGATATTCAGAAACATATACAAATATTGACAAAGAAAAGCTAAGTGGTTAACCCCAAATACTTTTTTCTAATATGGATTAAGATAAGGATGAGAGTCTAGGAGGTTTCCCAGATCTGCCTTGATTAATGCATCTCTCACTCTCAGAAGAGAAGCACTCTCAAGCAGCAGATGGTGATTAAAAATCACAACTGGCCAACATGCAGAGAAAAAGAGGCTTCAGACTGCTTATCCCTGAATAGGACACCTATATCAAATTTCTGCTTCCCAAGGCTTGGGGATTATGTAGAAGAGGGAGCAGAAGACTGTTAAAGAGTCAGAGGTGAAAGAGTCCTTGTGGTTACAAGGAAAGGTTTCTAGACGACTGGTCAGTTATTCATGTGAACCCATAAAACTGGTGACAGCATGCACAATTCCCACGCAAGCTCAAACCAGACAAAATCCTAGCACAGACATGAGGAAAGGAGTAAGATGCTCCAATTCTACCTGAAGAACTATTGGCAACTGGTGACTGTTGGGAGGAAGAGAGTCAGTCTTGTTCACAATTTCTTGTGAAATTCTTGGTGGGTTGACCAGACTCCAGTGGATGAGCCCATACTAAAGGGTAAACGGGGACACAAAACTGACTCTATCAGCTGGAGAGATGGCTCAGCAGTTATGAGCACTGACTGCTCTTGAAGAGGACCTGGGTTGGATTCTCATCAACCACATGGCGGCTAACAATCGCCCAGGGAATCGGACACCTTCTTCTAACCTCTGCAGGCATTGCACAAAACAGGTACACCTCAACATGCAGGCAATAAACTTACACACATACAAAAAGTTTTAAAAAAATAGACTCTATAGACCTTTATAATAGAAATCTGATGTGGGTTAGTAAAGGGGAGTGCAGATGCGAGAGGAGAGCTAAATATGATCAAAACATTTTGCATAAAATTTGCAAAATTCAATTAAAAATAGAAAAAAGATGGGAATAGGGAGAACATTTTTAAAAAGAGAGCAAACATGAATAAATATCTCTTCAAACTTCATTTCCTTACATTCAAAAGGACCCTGGGAATTGAAATTTTTCTTATTCATATGGCAATGAAGGCTACTGCAAAAAAAAAAAAAAACCCTGTCATATAAAATTGAAATGTCAGAGTAACTAAAATAGGAACTTAAATTGTAGGATTTAAGCAGTCTTGATGTCATTTTTAGCACCTTCTTCCTCTAAAAAAATAATTTTTAAAAGTTTTTCATTAATGTGAAGGACTAAAACAAGGATCGAAATTTTAATTGATCAAGACAGAAGTTTGGAAACTAAATCTAATATGCTCAACACTCCAAATGGTCATTTAGGATTTAAACCCTGAATCTAGAATCAATGGCATTTTATGCACCATTCTTAGTGATTTTTCATATTAGTTACTATTCATAAATTTGACTTAAATAAAATCAGTTTGGAAAATGGGAATGTGACTCAGTTGGAGGAGTGCTTGACTAGCATGCATAAAATCCTGGGTTTGATCCTCTGAGCCACACAGAATTGAGGCTAACCTGAGATATAAGAGACCCTAACCCCCAAATCAATTTAATATAATCTACTATACAATTCTTAGTTATTTCAGGCATTTTTAAATATATGTGACCTTTCCTTATTATCAAGTATTATTGTCTAGTACTTCATCATCACATAAAATGCTATATAAATGCTTTTGATAATGTTTCAGTGTAAGTTTGGCTGGTTCCAGGGGAATCCAACACTCTCTCTGACCTCTGCAGGCATTGTATGACACGGATACACTTACATGCATGAAGGCAATACATTTATATACATAAAAGATAAAAAATTTTTTTTTAATTCTGCAAAACCTCATGTGATGACTAATCAAAAAATTGGAGACATCACAAGAAACAGGAGACACTCCCAAGAGACAGGATCCTTCTCATCCTCTTATCTTGTCTATTATTCTTCATGGCTTCATCATACTCTATTCTAGACTCTTATAAAAGCACAACTATTCCAAGGAGGCTCCTGCCTCAGGCTTCTCACTCTTAACTGCTCCACCTAGCTTATTCCATTACTAAAATTGCAACAGCAAATCTCCCCACACAAGTCATCAGCTCAAATATCTCCCCTGAATGAAGCCTATACATCCTGTTCTGATTCAATCAGCTCATATTGTATGCATGTGTTACGGTATCATACTTTATCTCACTGACGTGTACAACTACTGAATGTTAATCAAGAACTTAAAAAAAAAATGCATCCCAACTCAGTGCACTCCTCTGCCCAGTCCTCACAATGCCCCTTGACTTGCTTTATATAACTTTTCTTTAAATCTTACACTTTTAAACATACTATTTATAATTTACATACTGCTGGTTTGTTTCTGTTTCCTTCGTATACACTCTAAGCTTCACAAGGGTTCATTATCTTTTTTCATCAATAAATCTCTTCAGAACAGTGTCTGAAGCATACTAGGAGCATACTAAGTATAGATAATCACTGGCAAGATATTATAAACAAATATCATGCCCCTGTATTAAATGACAGAGGTTTCCTTGTGTTCAACTATTTTAATTCACATTCAAGATGGCATAAAGTATCATAAAACAAGTAGTTTCATGCTGCTGATACCCCAGGTGTAACCATTAAACTCTGGATAAGCTGAGCTGCAAGTGCTTTCACAGCAAAATATCTGAAACTGCCTACCTGGGACAAATGATGATGTGATTATAGATACTAACAATTCATTTTCAAAGAACCATGATTCTGTGACCACTAAAAATGTGTAATTTAATTATTTAGAAATCTCTGGATGACCTTCAAGGACCCCAAGATTGAAATACAATACTTGGAACAAAAAGTACAGGAGAGCCCACCCAGACATCACCATGTGAGGACCTCACAGAGAGCCCACTCCAGATACCACCATGTGAGGACCTCGTGGAATCATGCACCTCATATAGGCAGCACTGTCCATTAGCCAACCCAGCCCCTACTACCTTGGGACCTCAAGGAACCACTCTACATCCTAAGTAGGCCCCTCACATCCAACCCAAGTCCCTGCCAACTGAGGACCACATAGAGCCACACACCTCCCATAGACGACCTGACTTAGATTCCCAAGATCCCAACCTTGGACTGACCAGACTTATTCAAGGTAGAGCAACTAGACTTGGGAAGCCAGTCCGCAAAGCATCAGAGAAAACAAGAAGTATGCTGACCTTTAAATAATATCTATTCAGGCAGAAAGTACCAGACTTAAACACTAGGGAAAGAACCTACAGAATTCATACAAGTTCCACACAAGAAAAAAAGGTCTCTTACAACTCTTACAACTTAATCCTCTCCTGAACATTGTACATACCTACACTGAAAAAGGAAAGGAGATTTGAGAAACAAGATATAACAAATGACTTCAGAAGTGAGAGTCTCAGCACATAAACAAAAGTAACAAGAAAACATGTTCCTCCTAAGAGTTACTAATCCCATAGTAATGAATCTCATTGAGAATTACCTGAGAGATTTTCTAGGTAATTTCAAAAATTTCAAAAGAATGATTATAACTGTAGAGAAACAAGAGACAAAAACAAAAAGCTGAATAAAAGAAGGAAATCAATACATGAAAACTGAATTCAATATAGAGAAATGCTGTAAAAAAAAAAAACAAACTGAACTGATGCTAGAAATAAAACACTCAGTGAAAAGCTTCACCAACACAGTGGATCATTTGTAAAACCAAGAATCAAAACTAGAAGACAAAGTAGAGGAACTCAATAACTGAGAGTAAAGGTCAAGGAAAAAAAATTTTTAGACATCTGAACAAAGCATGGGAGAACTTTGGGACACCATGAAAAAACTGGTTATAGAAGAAGAATACCATAGCAAAGGCATAGAAAATATTTTCAATAAGATCATAGAAGAAAATGATCCAAAACTAGAGAAAGAGATGACTATCCAAGTACAAGAGGCCTAGAGACCAAATAGACAGGACAAGAAAAGAAACTCCTCACAACATACCATAGCTAAAACACTAAAAGCAGACAATAAGAAAAGAATATTAAAAGCTGCAACAGAGAAAGGTCAAGTTACTTATAAAGGCAGATACATCAAAAGAACACATGGTTTTCAAATGAAGCATTTAAGGCCGGGGGCACAGAAACATATTTAAAGAGCAAGTTTCTAAAGACCTCAAATACCAATCCAGACAATTATACCTAACAAAACTATCCAACAAAACTGAAGGAGAAATAAAAACTTTCCATGATAAAAGCAAATTAAAGGAATTTATGACCACTAAGCCAGATCTACAAAGGTTACTGGAAGGGACATTTCAGACTGAAGAGAAGGATAAACACAAGAGAGCACAAATAAGAAACAATGCCAGGATAGTTCTAAGAAAACACCACAACATCAACAAAATGACAGGAACAAAGATGTATCTTTCAACAATGACTTTTAATATTATATTAATGGACACTAGCAAACTGGATTAGAAAACAAGAGCCATCTTTTTGATGCATCCCAAGAAATACAACTTACTGATTAAGAGTACTGGCTGCTCTTGCAGAGGACCTGGACACAATTCCCAGCACCCACATGGCAGCTAACAAACATCTACAACTCCAGGTCCAGGGGATCCAATGCTACCTTCTGACCTCCACGAGCACTGCCTACACAGATACACTTACATCCATGCAGGCAATAAACTCAGATTTAAAATAAAATAAAAATAATAAATAAAATTTTTATAAAAAAGAAATACAACTCACCATCAAAACCAGTCAGCACCTTAGAGTAAAAAGATGGAAAAAGATATTTCAAACAAATGGAACAAAGAAACAAGAGAGATAGTTATTCTAATATCTGACAAAATAAACTTCAAAACTAGTCAGGAAAGATAAGGAAGGATACTTCACACTCACAAAGGAAAAATCCACTAAGAAGATATTTTAATCCTAAACATAAATGCACCGAAGACAGGAGCACCCAATTTCATGAAAAATATACTACTAAATCTAAAATCACAGATTGACTCTAACATAGTGATAGTGGGTGACTTCAATACCCCATTCCCTATAGACAGGGCATCTAGATAAAAACTAAATACAGAAATCCTGGAGTTAAGTGAAATCAAAAAACAAATACCTAAGAGACATCCACCTAGAGAACATTCCACCCAAACACAAAAGAATACATATTCTTCCCAGCAGTCTACAGAACAGACCCCCAAATCCATCACATATTACAACATAAAACAAGTCTGAAGAAACATAGGAAAATTAAAATAACATCCTATCTGGCCTCAATGGAATAAAGAAAGATATTAACGATAATAGAAACTACAGAAAGTTAACAAACTCGTGGAAACTAAATAACATACTACTAAATGATAATTGAGTCATGAAAGAAATCAAGAAGGAAATTTAAAACTTTATAGAATTGAATAAAGATAAAAATACAACATACCAAAATATATGGGATGCAATAAAGACAAGTCCTAAGAGGAAAGTTTATAGTTGTAAATGCCTACATCAAAAAATCTTAGAAATCACAACCTAATGACAAATTCCACACACAATATCAATACATGAGCCCATGTGTATAGCTGACGGCTATATAACAAGAAACAGTGCCAGACAGGAGAAACCTTCCTTTATGGTGTTGGCCAGTGTGATCCGAGAGACTCTCAAAATTACACAAGGCTATTGTCACAGCTCTTGATTGCCCCTAAGAACTTGAAGGTAAGATCCTATTACTTCAAAGACCGGATTTGGAGCAATCGAGTTGGAACTGACCTGAAAGTCACTTCCCCTGAAAGGTAAGCACTCATAGCTCTGGAGAGTACTATACAAGTAGCCAACGGAGAACATCCATCAATGGCCCAACACCAGCTTCATGACCAAATAACCACACCAAAGACTGGCACAGCATACAACACTGGTGCAATAGTGGCACTTTTATCTTGGAGGCAATCAAGAGCTACCTAATTGGTCTTAAAGCCCATTCAATGGATAGAAATTCATGTGTGGTACTGTAATCATAGCTAAATACACATGGCTGAAGAGGTCACAGATCTCAGAGACATCCCCAAGGTTGTCACATCCCTTAGCTAATGTAACTTCCTGCTAAAAGCAAAATATGTATCCTTATATTTAAAGTCAAGTATCCTAGCCACCACTCGTCAAAGAAGCTTCTTTTGCACCAGACAGAGACTAATATAGAATACCACACAGCTGGTCACACAGACATTGTCTGTGAATTGCCCGTGCCTAAGCGGCACATCGACCATGCAGCCTCTACACTCAAGGTTCATGTAACATGGAACAAGAGGTAAAGAAGTCATTAATGAATCTCTCAACTCTCATTAAGTCTCACTCACCCAGGGCTCAGGGCCACTGTGGAGGGGCAAGACCATATGGAAATAGAATCTACAAGTTCCTGGGACCCTGCTCATATCAGCCTACAGCAGTTGTTTTGGCATGCTCAAGATCCATGGAAACTCAGACAAAAACCCAGCATGGAACTGGGGAAAGGGGGAGCAGATCCCAATCTTTTCTTAAGAAATATTGGCAACTGATTACCGCTGGGGGAGGATGAGACAGTCTTCCTAAAGTGAGGTCTGGGTATGCTAACTAGACCTAGTGGATGAATCTGCACTGAGATCACTTGGTGACACTAACATGACACAACAGACCTTAACACTGATGAAAGAATGTACGGATTCCATTTGGGGGGGCTATGGAGGATGCCAGTAAGGAAAGGGATATAAAGATGATTAAGACTGAGATGTTCTGTATGAAACCCAAAATGATTTGATTAAAAAAAATTTTTTAATTGAGAAATCTCAAATTAGTAACCTTATGGTACACCCAAGGCTTTGCAAAACACTCAAAAAACTGTAGAAGGCATGCCTTTACTCCCAGCTCTTGGAAGGCAGAGAGGCAGACAGATTTAAGGCCATTTCAGTATACATAGCAAGTTCCAGGCTACTACAGGGAGACAGGGAGAATTTGTCTCAAAACAAAAAAGAAAAGAAAAAGTAGATGGGAAGAGAAGAGATAAAATCAGAGCTGAAATTAATGAACTGGAAACAAATAAAAATTACAAAGAATCAATGACATGAAGAGCTGTTTCTCTCAAAAGACTGAAAAATCTTTAGCCAACTTCAAAGAGAGATTCAAATTAATAAAATCAAGAGATGAAAAGGGAAACAATACAACAAACACCAAGAATATTCAGAGAACCATAAGGAAACACTAAAATTTTATGTTCCTCTGAACTAGAAAATCAAAAAGAAATGGATGGCTTTTTAGAGATACATGTGACCTACCAAAGTTAAAGCAAGACAAAATAAATGATTTAAACAGACCCATAACAAACAATGAGAAAGAAGAGCCCAGAATGAGATAGATTCAGCACAGAAAAGACCATCACTCTGCTTCTTTAGCAATTATTGGTACTTTGCTAATCTCACTCATGTATGGCACTTTCACAATTAGGATATAATTTCAACTATAAATATCTTAGTATGCATTCCCTAAATTACTATTTTCAGATAGGATCAATCTATGTAGCCCAAGCTGGCCTTAACTCACAATCCTACTGCCTTAGTCTCCTGTTACAATTTTAGGTATATCACAACAATGAGACCAAAACTGATTTTTAAAAAGTAACAATGTTCGAAATGGAAGCACATATCTATAATTCCAGTACATAGGAGCTGGGGCAGGACTGCAGTGAGTTTGAAACCTGATTGGGCTACATAGAGTTTCAGACCAGTATGGGCTACAAGTATGAGAAAAATCAGGAACAAAACCAAAACTAAAAAACTAAGAAATGGTTGGTTTTTTTTTCACTTAAACAATAAAAAATAATGAATCTTTAGCATTAAAAATAAACAAACAAACAAACCTCTTGCCTTCCCCAAATAGACAAATGAGATACAAGGAACTTTGTATTTAAGACTTCTTAGGAAAGGTCTGTTGTATGTAGTGACTTGCTGACCTATAAACTGGTCTGCTTCTTTAATAGCTAACATGTAGCTTTTCAGTTCTTCTGTTAGCACTTGATAGTTTTTTAATTCCACCTGTGGCAGTCAGCAAGCGAACAATACACATTCGCAACGGGTGGGTAAGTGGAATGAATGGAAAAATGAACTGAACAGATACTTCTCAAAAGAAGTAATACCAACAGGCAAAACATAATATGGGAAAATGTTCAATATACCCAGACATTATGAAAGTGCTTTGCAATTCCATCTCATCCCAGTCAAATTAACTATCAGTAAGAAAATAAATGACAATAAATGCTGATGAGGATATTGAGACAGAAGGAACCTTTATACACTCCAGGTGGAAATTGTAGAATTTCCAGAGAATCATTACAGAGATTCCTCAAAGAGGAAATCATTACAGAGATTCCTCAAAGAGGAAAAAAATGTAGGTGGGCATGGTGGCACATACCTTTAATATCAGCATCCCAGAGACAGAGGCAGGACAGACTCTTTGAGTTCATAAGCCATCATGCTCTACATAGCAAGTTCCAGACCAGTTAGGGCTACAAAGTGAGACTGTCTTAAAACAAAAACAACAAAAAAAGCACACACAAAAAAACTTCCATACAATCCAATCATACAATTCCTACAAATTCACCCAAAGGATCCTAAGGCAGCGAACCTATACTTGCATATACATTATCACTGCACCTATATTCACAAACAGTCAATATATGGAACTACTGCAGATGTCCATCAACAGATAAACAGACTGTATGTGTTATATATATGACGTAAAAGTAGAAGAGAGACAGTGAGGAGAGAGAAATCAGTCTAAATGGAGAAAGAGGAAAGAACAAAGGGTAATGAAGAAAAAGAAGATAACTATCATGTTTTCTCCCAAGTGCAGGATATATAAATATACATTATTATATGAAAGCAGGAACGAGACACAGAAGGGAGCAAGAGACCTAACAGGAATGAGAGGGAGTAAGAAAGAGTAAGGGCAGGTAAAAAAAGAAAGACAACAGAGAGCTGAAGAGATGGCTCAGCGGTTAAGAGCACTCACTACCCTTGCAAAGGCCTGGATTTGATTCCCAGCACAGACATGGTGGCTAACAACAGTCCACAGCTCTGGATCCAGGGAATACTATGCCCTCTTCTGACCTTCATAGGCACTGCATGACATGGGTGCACTTACACACATGCAGGCAATACACTCATACACATAAAATAAAAATAAATAAAAAATTTTTAAATATATATATTAAATTTCATTTTATTTTTAATTATAAAATGTGGAAATCTACAACTATAAACTCAGAGATCGTCATGAGGGTAGTGTTCCCATGACACAATTACTGGGCTTATTCGAAGAAGAGAAATCAATGCCCCCCCTATTTCTGTCCCCATTCCATCTCCCTTCCCTCCTTCCTCCACCTTCCTCTACTCTCACTTCTCACCCCTTTCCCCGTCTGTTCTTCTCTAACTTCCTCCTCGTCTCCTCCCTCCCCCTTCTTATACTACACCTGCAATGAGAGGACACAAAAAGAAATCAAGGATCTGCAAGGCAGAAAAAACCCATAGCAGAAACCAAAGAGGCTGAAACTCTGACCTTGAATTTCCTAACTTCTAGATTTATGAGAAATAAATCTCTAATGTTTAAACAATCAAGGGGATTGTGTTATGACAACTAGAGAGAATTAATATTAACATCGCTCTCCTTTTTTTGTACTGTCACAAGGTATCTAATAATAGGACTAGAAAATAAATTATCAAGACATTGACAGACATTTAGATTGCTTACAGTTTTACACACTTCAAGTAAAAATTTATACTGCATGTTTTTCCTCTGCAATGACTGCAGATGACACCATTATCAAAACTCCAGCCAGGCTTAGTGGTACATGCCTTTAATACCAGCACTCTGGAGGCAGAATCAGGTGAATGTCTGTGAGATGGGGAACAGCCTGGTCTCTATGGGGAGTTCCAAGCCAGCTGGGGCTAAAAGGGCACCCTGTCTCAAAAAGATTTAAAAACAAAAAAAATCCACACCAAAAAAACAAATTCCCTCATACAAATTCTGTCTTGGAACCTCAGTTCTGTACTACTGACTCTTTTTAATCTTTCCTAAGTGAGATGAATGAGATAAAGGACAAAAACTTGCTAATTATTAATGCTGTATAATAGTCTCATAAGGGTTATTTACAATACACACTATAGTTTTCTAAGAATTTCTCAAAACTAATTACTTTACACACTAAGCTCCAATATGTTGGACACATTCTAAGTTTCACAATAAAATAACTCCAGCTGATAATTCAGTCAGTAACAATAAAATCCTCTTGAGAATCAAGTACATAACAAAACCAAAAATTAACTCAAATCTCCTTTTGATCCACAATATTCTATTCCATCTGGAGTTTTATAGAATGGACTCAGTGTTCCAAGATTACAGAACAAAGTATGTCTTAGTTTCAAACACACATTAAACACCAGGATTGGCCCTAAGAATTAAAAAGCTTTCAAATACTATATGTACTGTAGCACTGTGTGCACTGGCATGGAACCACCAGCATCAGCCCTGTGGACTAGAGCAGCCTTCAAACTGTATGCACAACAACCAAAGATACAGAATTAGGAAAAACAAAGTGACTTACCAGGGAGGAATTCTGCCTGCAGAGAGCTTGCCCTTCTGCCCTTCACATAAGAGTCTGTTTGCAACTGAGACTGGATTCTTAATTCCTATAAAATAAAATTGACATAAAAAGAAATGGAAAATGTCTTCAAGTTTCCCCAACTCAGTTCTGCGGCTGCTTCTAAAGACAATTTTAAATTGTCTTGGAAATTCTTCTAAAAAGATACCAAATATCCTAATACAAACTGAACATGAACTTGATGATTTAACAATAAAAATGTATCATGAGATACCCTATGATAATCCAGACCTGAGAATATGGAGTAAACTTTAAAATTTTAAGACACAGTGATAATGTTACACATTTTATATTTAATATTGTCATCACCAACATTCATTCAGGTTTATGTATGTGTGCTTATTCTTTTACAGGCTCTCACTATGTATGTAGTCCTGACTGTCCTAGAATGCTCTAAACCAGACTGGCATTGAACTCAGAGAGACCAGTCTGCCTCTACCTTCTCAGTACTGAGACCAAAGGCCTGTATCACTACACAAGACCTCATGCAGATTTAAAAAACAAAAAAATCTACTGTTAATTCTAAGAGTTAAATCAGTGTTAGGCACAGTGCAGTGCACCTATAATCCCAGTACTGAAAGGCAGAGGTGGAGAGCAGGCGAGATGGCTCAGTGGTTAAGAGCACTGGCTGTTCTCGCAGAGGACGGAGGTTCAACTCCCAACACTCACAGGGCAGCTAACAACTGTCAATAACTCCAGTTCCAGGGGATCAGATGACACCCTCTTCTGTCCTCTGTGGCACTGCACGACATGGTTGTACTTACATACATGCAGGTACAACACTCATACACATGAAATAAAAATTTTTTAAAAATTTTTTTAAAAAGAGGAAGATAGGAACCATATGTGGTACACACCTTTGATACCAGCACTTGGGAGCCAGAGGCAGGTGTTATCTCTCTGGGTTCGAGGCACCAGCCTGGTCTACCTAGCAAGCTCCAGACTAGCTGGAGCTACAGAGAGATCCTTTTTCAAAAAAAAAAGAAAAGAAAAAAGAAAGGTAGAGGCAGGAAGAACTGAGGTTAATCCTCAGCTATATCTTGAGTTCAAGGCCAGCCTAGGCTACATGAAACCATGTCTCAAAAAACAAAGACTCAAGTAAAAAGCATATATATGAATATATATATATATATATATTCCAATGTTACAGGAGCAAATATTGAATTTTAAATTGTAAACACTACACATTTTAAATAGTTGCCCTTTAAATTAAATTTCACAATTAATAAACTAAAATAGGAACTGAAAATGTGGCCTTCTCCTAGTAGCAAGGCTAAATTAATACTCCAAACACTTATGGATCATAAACCCTTTAAGGAAAAAACATAGCAGATCTACAGGAGGTCCAAGAGACTTGCTGCCCATTATGCCTCTTTTTCTCTTTAGGGAAAGAGACCCTGTCACAAAAGGCTCCTTCAAGGAAAATACTATTGCATCTCCAAAATCCTAGGACCCTGCCCCCCGTACCTACTAGGCAAATGAGGTCCCTCATCACCAAACCCTGACAACCATAACACCAGGGAGAACCTTGATACTGAATCACATCCGAAATTATACTCAACTAAGAATGTGCACTATCAACAGGAAAATAACCAGAGATCTTCCTGATAGGAGCAAAGCCCAAGCAGCAAATGTAAATACACATATGTCTATGTCCCGCCCACTAACCCACAACAAAACAGAGGATACTGAAAACAGGGTATGGAAAGGTGATCACAACTGTAAATCTAGCACTTCGGATACTGGGGCAGTGGGGTTACCACAAACTCTAGGGAAGCCTGGGATTTATAGTGAGTTCTAGGGAAAACTGGCTTATAGAGTCACAAAAATAAAACAGACAGTGGGGAAGGAATGGAGGGGGCAAGAAAGAGGGAGGAAGAAAGGGAAGGAGGGAAGGAGGGAGGGAGGGAGGGAGGGAGGGAGGGAGGGAGGGAGGGAGGGAGGGAGGGAGGGAGGGATACCAGAGAACAGGTGTTTCTGGGGATAAAGTTCTAAGAGTAGCAATTTATACTGAGGATGGGGAACTCCTAGGTAGAGTTGATCCTTGTGTAGGAACCTAACCCAGCAGAGACATATTTCTGTAGTAAAGGTATTTTGATATATACAAAGACTAGCAGTCCTCTTCCTTCCTGCAGAATCCCCTGCAAGAGATTACTTAAGAGGCTGTGGACACAGTTTCAATGAGTAACGTGCTTGCCAAGCTAGAGCAACAACCTGAGTTCGTGCCCTAGATCCAATATGGCGGGGGTGGAAGTGGGAGGGCACCTGGCATGGTGGTTTGCTTTTGTAATCCCAGTACTACAGAGGCATAGACAGGCAGATCTCTGGGGCTCCCTGGACAACCAGTCTAGCCTACTTGGCAAGTTCCAAGACAGTGAGACTGTCTCAAAAGGAAGGTAGATGGTGCCTGGTAACAGTACTCAAGGTTGTGGTCTAGTTTTCACACATACACACACAAAAGTGGACACACACATGTACCTGCACACATATGAACATGAATACATACACACAAAGACATAACATTGGTGGTAGGGGAAAATCACAATCATCCTGCTCCCATATATACATACCAAATGATAACATATTGTTTAGTCTACCTAATTTCATATCTTCTTAATTTTCACTTTCATATATTGAGTACTTACTTTGTTTTAGCTCTTATAATCTTTAATTGGGCTTTTACTACTGTCCTTCCTTCTTCTGCATATATTCTATAGTATTTTCTCTATTATTTCTCATACTTCTCATATACTTTCCTTCTTACTCCTACTTTATTCTTTTCCCTTCTTCATTCCCTTCCTCTTTCTATTGATTATTAATACCTTTAACTTTAAAAATCTTTAAACTAGGGCTGAAGAGATGGCTCAGCAGTTAAGAGCACTGGCTGCTCTTAAAGAGGACCCAGATTCGATTCCCAGCACCCCCCTATGGAAGCTAACAACCATCCCTAACTCCAGTTCCAGGGGTTAGGATGCCTTTTTCTGACCTCCTTGGGCAAAGCAAGACACAGGTGCATCAGGATACATGCAGACAATACACTTATACACATAAAATTAAAATATAAAAAATATATATATTTTTAAAAACTAGCCAGGTGTAGTAGTGCATATCTTTAATCTCAGTACTCAGGAAGCAGAGGCAGGAGGATCTCTGTGCATTCAAGGCCAGCCTGATCCACATGGCAAGTTCCGGGACAGCTGAAGCTACAGGGAAACCCTGTCTCAAAAAAAGACTAAAAAAAAATTAAAATCTTTAAACTAGGGCTGGGATACAGATCAGTAGCAGAATACTTGCCTAGCATCCATGAGATCCTGTGTTCAATCCCTTTCACCTCATAAACCAGGTACGGTGGTTCACACCTGTAATCCCAGTACCCAGCAGATAAAGGCAAAAAAAAATCAGGAATTGAAAGTCATCCTCAGCTACACCAGTATCCTAGCTACTGTGTTTCCAAATCTTATTGAGGATGTAACTGAACAACACAGTGCTTTTTACTGCATTTTACTTAAACTTGTTGTTAAATCATTGCTTCTGTTACTTCTGCTTCTCCTTTTACAGGGATCATAAGCCCCACTAAAATTATATACAAAGACCATTCACACAAAATAAGCAAACAAAAACAGTAAGAAGAAAAACTAAAAACTAGAAGACTTATACACTGAAACAGATGTACAATATGCTGCAAACTTCAACAACTGAAATCCAAGAGAGTGAAAAGGCTGAAATGTTAGAAAAAGACTACAGAACCTAATTTTTTTAAATGCTGGATTAAAAAAATCATTAAAGTAGGTGTGGCAGTCCACACCTTTAATCCCAGCTCTTAGGAGGCAGAGGCAGGCAGTGTGAGTTCAAGGCCAACCTATCTACATATTAAGTTTTAGGCCATCCAGGGCTATATAGTCAGACATTTTCAAAAAAAAAAAAAATCAATAACCACATAAGAGGACTTATACAAGCAGATGAATGAAGTAAGGAAAATAATTCAGAACCTAGATAATAAAGTCAGCAAAGTGGCTAAGAAGGTCAGAATTGTGGATGAGAAATTCAAAAACAAAGGGAAAAATTAAGTGAGGAAACCGAGATTCTGGAAAAGAAATGTAGAGATCCTAGAAATAGATCGATTAGCAAAATAAAATATAGTGGAAAGCATCATCAACAGATAAAATCAAGCAGAAAAAAACTATCAGGGAAGGAAGACAAGTCAGAGATAATGTTACATTCACACATCAGCAAGAAAAAATATTAGAGAGTATAACCAGAGAACTCTGCAATCCAATCAAGAAACCAAACCTAAGAATCTAGGAGATAAAAAAAAAAAAGATGAGAGGGAAATAAAAAATATGAAGGCATAAAAAAAATCTATTCAATGAAATTATAGCAGAAAAGCTTCCAAACCTAGAGAAAGAAATGGATATCCAAACACTAGAGACAATTAGCATGAGAAACAGACATGACCAGAGAACTTTTGAGATACACTATAGTAAAGATGTCAAAACTACACAAAGAAACAATATTAAACGCTGTAAGGGAAAGCGACAACTCATCTACAAAAGCAAACACATTAGAACATGGTATCCCTCATTAGCAACCCTAAAAGTAGGCATTCATGGAATGATATAGATCAAACACAGAACATAAAACAAAGGCCAACAAAGTGCTATATCCAAAAGTTACCTTTCAAAATGAATACAGAAATAAGGGTATTTCAAGACGAGCACTAACTGAAGCAATTCATAACCACCAAGCCAGCTCTTCAGAAGATACTCCAAGGAACATCATGCACAGAGAAAAAAGAAAGTCTCAACTATCAGGATACAAGAAAGAAAAAAGTCCATGAGAGGAGCAGAATGTATAAGGAAGAATTAGGAAATAACTATCATGTCCAACACAGTAAACCAGCAAACACCTAATTCTGACATGCAAGAAAGAAAAGAATAAACAATAACCCAACCAACCACATTTCCTGGTGTAGCTGCCAGACAGTTATCAAGGCTGCTCCATATCAAGATTCCTTAATACAAAACAGCTTCTTTCTTTCTATTTTAATCTAAATTCCAAAGCAGACAAGTCACTGCAGCAAAATCAAAGGTAACAAATTTAATCTATTCAAAGCATAACTTGAACCTGTATCTCCTTTTAAAGGCTTGGTATCATATTAGAAAAGATAAATCAGTAATTAATAGTATGTAAGATACATGTTAAGACACCTGACTATGACTCAGAAGTGCTATGTAGTAAGGTCTAGCCCTAGTGCATTTTTTGACACAGCATGAACGACATATACAGAGACCACAAAGGGCACAGCATGAATGGTATCACAGCCTACAGAAAATAAATCCTCCTAGGACAAATTTTTGGCTCTGCTCAAAGATTTTTTATTCAGAGGACTACAGACTTTACAATGCTCCTAAGTGATCAACTTCCTTCAGAATTCATTGAAAGATTCTGATAGCTTTACATCAACACATTTAATTAAAATGAATGAAAGATGTATTACACTGAAAGGGTATTTTCAGGAAATCTATCACATGACTTATACTACTAAAACTGTCGAGTAAGATTAAGAGAAACTCATTGCCAATGTAGACTCTCTAACATAGCCAATGCTGCATATGCTAATGTCATTGGGTCATGCCTACACTTTCTCACTGTGTTTAGCCACAGTTTACTAGAAATTTAGAAAATCAAACAAGGATGGTATCCCATTCATGGAAAAATATATGTGGAAAAACCTGCTGATTGCCAATAGTATCTATATTACTGAAAGAAGCAATTCCTTCTTTGTAACATTTTTAATTTTCTCTTCTCTCTCTCATTCTCTCTCTCTCTCTCTCTCTCTCTCTCTGCATGTATGTATGTGCATATTTGTGTATGCGAATACACTTGGAGTACAGAAGATGGTGTTGGATCCCCTGTTGGCCTGAGCCACCTAATGTGGGTGCTGGGAACAACTCAAATCCCCTACAAGAGCTATCAAACATTCTTAACTGATAATCCACTTCTCCAGCCCCAAGAAGGGAGTAATCCTTAAACTAAACCAGTATGAGAAGGAAATTTACATATTTTAAAACACATGACTCTTTGTCAAATTATGGCCCAGATGGATTATGTTCCAGCAAAACATTTATCCTCTAGAATTGCCCAACACAGTTGTACTAGAATCAGACACCATAACAAATTCATCAACATTTTTGAAGGAAATGAAAGACAAGCATATTTACTACATAATGCTAAAGACAAATCACTCATGCTAAATAGTGAAGTTGGCAGAGGTACTAATACAGAAGTACAGCATTTGTTATACTGTTTATGAATATCTGTTGAGATTAAAGTCATTTACACAATTTGCTATAGATGTCCTGTTACTATGACATACAGATACCCTATATCAAAATATAGAAAACATGCAATTTTGAAGATCAGCATGTAAAGAATACCTCAATAAATAAAGAAGCAATTTTGTATACCTATAAACTTTCTAAGGGACTCACAAAAAAAAAGTGTGGATTAGGACAGTCACATAGCAGAATGGGTAAAGGCACTCGCCAAGTCTAACCACCTGGGTTTGATATCTATACCTCGGTTAATGGAGGAAGAGAACTGACTCCTACAGGTTGTTCTCTGTCCTCCAAATGTATGCCATGGCATGTACATACATTCATTCATTCATTCATTCTATCTCTCACACACACACAATATAATAAAGTAAAAATGTAATAATTTTTTTTCAAAATATGTGAGTGATTGAGGAGGTATCATTGCTCTACCATCTATTGTACTAGATGCCAGAGAAATAATATCTCAAGGGAAATCACACCTCAAATTATGAGACCAATTTTACAAAACCAGAAGAGTATCCCTGAACTAGAAAGAAACTACAATCTAGCCACAAGACTTGTTCCAATTGCTCAAAACTCTTATTTGAACCCAGAAACAAAATTATAAAATCGGAGATAAAAAAGAGAACACTAAAACAGAATCCAGGGCTGGAGAGATGGCTCAGTGGTTAAGAGCCCTGACTGCTCTTGCAGAGAATCTAAGTTTGATTCCTAGCACCCACGTGGCAGTGCACAACCATCTGTAACTCCAGCTCTGGAGGATCTGATGCCCTTTTCTAACCTCCATGGATACTGCACAACATGGTGCACTTACATACAGGCAGGCAATACACTCATAACCATAAAATAAAAATAACAAAAATACAAACAGACGCCAGTGAAACCCAAGATCATTATGAGAAATGCACTGAAAATTTGTATCTTAAAAAACTCAAAAAATAGCATGGTAGTGCACACCTTTAATCCCAGCACTCAGGAGGCAGAGGCAGGCAGATCTCTGTGAGTTCAAGGCCAGCCTGGTCTATATAGCAAGTTCCAGGCCAGCTGGGGATACCAGGAGACCTTGTCTCAAAAAGACAAAAAAAATTTTTTTAACTCAAAAATTGGGGATAGAGAGATGATCTTGCAGTAAAAGCACTGACTGCTCTTGCAGAGGACCTAGGTTCAATTCCCAGAATCCACATGGCAGCTAACAACCATCTATAACTTTTTAAACTCTGAAAATAAACAATATGAACAAAGGTAAGAGACAAGCCATCTAAGAGGTACAAATGGTAAATTCACAGACAGAGGCCAGAAAAAAATTGTAATAAAAGAAACAAAACTAAGACTATTTGAAATATCCTTTCTCACTTATCATAAAAACCAAAAAGCTGGCCTGGTGGCACACACCTTTAATCTGGGAGGCAGAGGCAGAAGGATTTCCGTGAGACCCAGGCCAGGCTAGTCTATATACTGAGTCTTAGGCCAGCTGGGGCTACAGGGAGACCCTATCTTTTTAAAAAAAAAACCACAACAAAGGAAAAACCAAAATGATTTAACTCTGAAACAGAGGGCTGCTGTACGCAACATCTATAGAATACATGTTCTTTTGAAGTCTATGTGAACATTTATCAAAACATACTATAAGCTTGTCTATAAAACAAGTCTTAAAACACCTCAAGAGACTAGAATCATACATAATATATTGTTATTGGAGTGAATTTAATCTAGGATTCAATGAAGAAAGCTAACTAAGGTTTTTCGGTAAACCAATATGATAAATAATGAAATAGGCAAATTATAAATCACATATGAAAATAAAGATAAACCACACATGAGAAGAAAATACAATTTTACAAATGTTAAAAATACTGATTCACATATTTTAAAATTTACTATAAAAGAAAATACCATTAGCTGGGTGTGGCAGAACAAACCTGTGATTCCAGCCCTAGAGGACAGATTCAGAAGGATCATTGCCAGGTGAGAGGCCAGCCTGGTCTACATAGTGAGTTCTAGACCAAAGAGGACTACATAATGACACGACTTTTGAATAAAAAAATAAAAATAAAATAAAATAAACTTCATAATTTGGAGTAATTAATTCTTCTCAGTAAAATCATTCCAATCATACACAAATCCTTTCAAATACAGAAACAACCCCTGGTTCAGCGTTTAAGGCCAGCTATATATAATGTACACTAACAAGTCATTACCCATAGAGTCACCTAATCTGCCAACACAATTTTGAAAGGAAAAGAATATCCTTTCAATAACAGGCAATGAGTCATTTCAAACCCATTGGAAAAAAAAGAAGTACATGTTGACTACTGTCTCATATTTAGTCTGAATTTGGTAAGAAAACTAAATGCTTAGAATAAAAATAATAAAGGAAAACAAGGGAGACTATCTTCATAACTTTGGATAAATGAAATTTCTTAAAAACAAGATCTGGCCATAAAAAAAAAAAAAAGATCAACATCTTAAATGCTTTATAATTAAAAACCTGTCAAAGCAAGCCATAGGTTGGGTAGAAGTAATCATAATACATGTATTTGACAAAAGATTTATTACCAAATATATACAACATTTCTACAAACCAATAAAAAGAATATCCAATAAAAATGTTCAAAGGTTGTAAGTAAACTCTACAAAAAGGGCTAGAAAGATAGCTCATCAGTTAAGAACACTTGCTGCTCTTTCAGACAACCCAGGTTCAGTTCCCAGCACCACAACCACCAGTAACTCCAGTTCCAGGGGATTCAATATCCAAATGCCCTCTTCTGAACTTCAAGGGCACCTGCACACACAGTTGTACATAAATACACTCAGGCTCACACACATACACATAAAATAAAATAATAAATCTTTTTTTTTAACCTCTACAGCAAAAACATCTAAGACTAAGTAGACAGAAGAAAAAAGGCATTTAGTATCTTTAGTCGATGCAGTAACTGAAATAGTCCTGCTAGCGGGAATACAAAATGCAACAACTACTTTGAAAACTGGCAGCATCCACTAAACAAGGTATTTATTATGTATCTAAACTTTTCATTCTAACTCCTAGGCATATATCCAAGAGAAATGAGGACATATTTCTTCCAAGAGACATATGAAAGAATATTCATTACAACTTTATTGACAACACTCAAAATCTAGAAACTGTACAAATGTCCTTGACTTACCAAGAGGTAAGATAAGTTATAGAACACTCCAGCAGTGAAATGCCAAGCAATGAAAAAATAAATAAATCTACTCTGGCACCAAGCATGATCAGTATCACAGGCATAATGTTAAATGAAAGAAACCAGACGCACAGTTGTCTCATTTCATTCATGCCAATTTCAAGAATAGGCAAATTAATCTATAAAAAAAATTAGAATCAGGAAAGGGAAAGTACAAGAAATATGGACTAGCAAGAACCATAAAGAGCCTTTCTGGAAATGTTCTACATCTTTTTATTTTTTAAGATTTAAATTTTCAAATTATGTGTAAAGGGAGCAGATAATGTGCACATAGGTGCAGGTGCTCCGGTGGGCCAGAGGCATCAGACTCCTCTGGAGCTACAGTTACAGATGGTTGTAAGCTGCTCAATGTAAGTGCTGGGAACTGCTGAAAGAGCAGTACATACTCTAAACCACTGAGCCATCTCTCTAGTTCAATGTTCTATCCTAACATGACAATATTTAACACCTTGATCTAGGTATATATAGCTGGACAAGGCTAAGATACAATAGAAAATTCATCAAGCTACAGATTTTAAACTGTGCTCTTTATAGATCTTTAAATAAATCATAAAATATTAGATAAATCTCTTATATATTCATATAGGAAAAAAATTTATATGACATCCAGTTTAAAGATGGGCATGAATGGTACACACATAAAACTCTAACAGTCAAATGACTGAGGCAGGAGTATCATGAGATCACAGCCAGTCTAAACTGGAGAGTAAGAGCAAGGCTAGTCTAAGCTGTATAACAAGGCCCTGCTTCAACAGAGGAAAGGAAGAAAAAAGGGAGATAAGGAAGGCAGGACGGGAGAGCAAGGGATAGAGAGAGAAAGGGACAGAATGTTTCATTTAATTAGATATATTTGAGCCAGTGAGATGGTTCCGCACTTGCCACACAAGCCTGAGTACCTGAGCTTGATCCCCAGAACCCAAGTAAAAAACTTGGATGGAATGGCACATATTTGTGATCCCAGCACTCCTACACTGAAATGTGAGGTGGAAACAGAGTTGTCCAGAAGCTCGTAAGATAGCTAGCCTGGAGAATGCAATACGGCAGAAACAAGAGACCTGCCTGTCTTACCAAGTAAAAAGAGAGAACTTCCAAAAACTTCCATACACTCCTGAGTGGTATGGATGTGCCCATACTCACTCACACACACATCATAAATACCCAATAATAAGTTAAATATATCCATATATTTAATTTTTTAAAAACAACCATATGGACAAAGTATATCTCTATTATATAAATACACGGATTTTTGCTGGCTAATCCCCAAGAGGAAAAGGAGTCAGAAAGGAAAGATCTGGAGAATTGAAAGTAAATTTTAGGGGGCTGGAGAGATGACTCATCAGTTAAGAGCACTGGCTGCTTTTGTAGAGGGTTCAGTTCCCAGCACCCACATAGCAGCTAAAAACCACCCCAAACTATAGTTCCAGAGGATATGACCCCTTCTTATGGTCTCTACAGGCACTGTACACACGTGGTGCACTTACATACATGAAAGCAAAACACTGATACACATAAAATAAAAACAAATACGTTTTAAAGTAAATTTAAACCACACCATCTGAAAAGTATTAATATGGGTACATTTCAAATTACGAAGTTAACAGAATACTATGAATCAAATGCTAAATATTTATAATAATAAATAATATACAATATTTATAAATGCTAAATAATGTATAATATCTTCAAGGACTAGAGAAAGACAATAACTCCTAAACAATCTGCTCTGCTGTTGAATTTTGTTGTGTTTGGTTTTCTGCCTTTGTTGTTTGCAGTGCTAGAGATCAGGGTCAGGGCCTCCTGAATACTAGAAAAGTACTCTAACAATTAAGCTATACATACATATTATATAGCTTCTTCTACACTATTCATAGCTAAGATATTCTTAATTTAGTAAGAATATTTATTTTCCATATTAGTCTAAGCAAAAATGATTAAAAATACTTATTTAGAAGGTACTAAAAGGTACTAACATGCTTAGTTTTTCAAATAATACAGGTAATGTGTAATAATGCCCACATACCACTCAGTGCTCCAACTGCTCCAAAATTTAAGGATTTTCCATCCATTATGCTGGCATCACACTCAATTTCCCCTAAAAGATTTAGATTAGATCCCATTCCTGCATTTGTAAAAGGAGAATCCTAAAAGACAAAAACAAATTTAAAATACTATTAATCCTAAAAAAATTAATGTCAATCCTTCATAAACTCTTCAAAAAACCAGAAAGTAAGAGAATGCCTCGTAGGACTCTGAGATCTTGTCCATGGAACATTAGCTGAGCACACTCCTCCCTTCCTAGGCCATTATATGACACCAATACTACTCTGAGGACAAAAGGACAAAAATCTAAGAAACCTAGACACCAATATACTTTGTACATATTGAAACAAAAATCGTCAAAGAAACAAAAACAACACAATATAAAAAGGTGTTTATATGATGATCAAGAGAGATCTTAGAAAAGGCAAGTTTAATATCTGAAACATCAAATCAACACAAAATTCCATGTTAATAAAAAAAGGAGAAAAAGCATACTCAATCATATCAACAGACATGGGAAAAAAACATTTGACAGAAATAACACCTTTTTTATTAAAAAAAAAAAAAAAAAAAAAAAACCTAGGTAAATCGGAAATAGAAATTATCCTAAACACCTCAACAAGATAAAAGTCCAGAGCTAACACTGTAATTAGGGGGCAAAAAATGAAATAATTCTCCCTATGGTCAAAACACAACAGGAATGTCTAGCCTCACTGATTTTATTCAACAATATGCAACACAGTCTTAGTACCAAGTTAGGCAAGGGAAAGAAATGAAGAGAAACTAAATTAGAAAAATCAAATAACATTTCTATTTGAAGAAAACATGATCCTTTTAGCATGCATTAGCTGTACAAAATGTACGTTGATCACATTTACCTCTCTATCATCCTCCCTTGTCCCGTTTCCCACAAGGTAGTTGGTAGGATGCTTAGATTTTTTTCAGGGTGCTGATTCTGCCTGGAAGGCCATCCCACTCATACAGCCCTTACACTGAAGCTCACAGCACCTAGGGCCCATCATGATGTTACCATCCTGATGTGGGGGAGGGAGGCTCGGTTCCCTGTATTCCATGGACAACCCCCCATAGCCACTACCTGCAACTATTGTTGGTAAGTGCTTGCCTTGTAAGCACAAGAACCTGAGTTTCATCCCCAGAACTCACATTTTTAAAAAAACAAACAAACCAAGAATGGTGGCACATACTTGGAATCCCAGCACTGGGGAAGTGGGAGACAGGAGTACCCCTGGAGCTCCTTGACCAGCCAACCTAGCCTAAATGTCAAGTCTTAACCAGTGAGAGAAAGACCCTGTCTCAAAGACAAAAAACACTGAACAGCACCTGAGGAATGAGCAGCACTTGAGGAAGCCTGTCCCCTAGTCTCCACCTGCACAGCAGACTTGTGCGCATACATCTGCTACACACACACACACACACACACACACACACACACACATACACACACACACATATATATACACACAGACTTTCTCTCAAAGAATAGCCAAAACAATCCTGAAGAGAACTTAGATTATAATAGGTAAGTAGATTTAAGAGTAGACAAACAGGCCAGGTATGGTGGCACACACCTTTAATTTCAGCACTTCAGAGACAGAGGCAGGTGGATCTCTGTGAGATAAAGGTCAGCCTGATCTACATAGTAAGTTCTAAGTTAATGGAGCTATGGGTAGAACATGTGTCAAAAAATAAAAAATAAAAATAAAGAAAGAAAGAACAGAGATCAATGCAATAGGACTGAGAATAATCTAGAAATAATAACAAATCCTTCATTTAAGATTAATTTAACAGCGATGCCAAAACAATCTGATAAAGGTAGGATAGTCTTTTCAATAAACAGGACCTTTATCTCACACCAAATACAAAAATTAACTAAAAGTGAATCAAAGACTGAAATGTAAGCGTTAAACCTATAAAATTTGTATAATAAACATAAGGCCAAATATTCACGACTCTGATACCAAAAGTATAAGCACCTAAAGAAAAAATAGATAAACTGGACTTCATCAAAACTGTTATATTTAAAAACACACTAAAGAAAGAAAAGGGAAACATGCAACGGATGAAAAGAACTGCAAACCATACATACGATGGGTAACTAATATTCAAAATACAAAAAATTTTCTACAACTCCAAAAAGACATTTAAAATTGGGCAAAGGATATAAATAAACATCTATCCAAAGACATATAAATAACAAGCACATGAAAAGACATTCAACATCATTTGTCGTCAGAGAAATGCAAATAAACCATAATGAAATACTACTTCACACCCACAATGACAGTTATAATTAGACAGATAATCACACATGTTGGATAGGACATGAAAAAATTAAAACCTTCATACACTGTTGAGAAAACTGTGAAAGGTACAGCCAGTTTAGAAAACATCTGGTAGGATCTTAAGAAGTTAAACATAAGAGTTACCATTTGACCCAGCAATCCCATGTGCAGTTATATGTATACACAAGAGAAATGAAAACATATGTCTATCCAAAACATGCATATGAATATTCAAAGTAGCATTACTCATACTGACCAAAAAGTGAAAACAACTCTAATATCTACCAAGTAATGGTGACATATAATACAGAAAAACCTTTAAAAAATATATTAAGTGGCCATCTATTAGATATCTCACTTATATGAAATGTATGGAATAGGCAAATCCATTAGGTAGACTGGTGACTAACAGGCCTAAAAGGACGAATGGAAATAACTGCTAATGGCTAAGATGTTTCCTTTTGGAATGGTGAAAATAAAGTAAAATTGAGCAGTGGTGATAGCCACAGATAGCTGTATATTTATAAAGACAGTAGTAAACTGAACTGTACACTAAAAAAGGGTAAGTTTTATAGTATATGAGTTATATTTCAAAAAAGTGTCACAGGGCTGGAGAGATGGTTCAGCAAGAAAAGTGTTTGCTATGCAAGCCTGGCAGCCTGAGTTCCATTCTCAGAAAACATAATAGAAGGAGAGCATCAAGGAGGGAACCAACTCTGCTCTGACCTCCACATGTACACTGTGGCACTCAGATGCCCACATTCACACACAATAAATAAAACAGAAACCCCAAAGAAAGGCCCAAGGTTCATTCCTCAGCACCACATAAACTAAGTGTGGTAGTGCATGCCTTCAATTTCAGCACTTGGAAAGTGGAAGCAGGAGGATTAGAAGTTCAAGGTCAAACTCAACTATATACCAAGTTGAAGGCAAGCTTAAGCTATATAGTACCCTGTCTCCAATGGGGGAAAAAAACTTTAAAACCACAGTGTCACTTAAAAAAATTAAAAAAAGGATTTACACAATTAAGATAGACAGAGCATTACAGGCCTAGAATCAGAGGCCAGTGATATACTTGAAACCTGAGGGGGGGATAAAAACTGCATTTATAATATTGAGAATAGTTCTAAAAGAACACGTCAAACCTTGTTATTCAATCCCATATCATATGAGATGTTCAACTAAAAAATATGGAGGAAAAGCTATCCACATAAAATCTCATAATAAAAATAAATATAACTGAAACAAAGTCTTGAGGCTTATTTAACCTTTAAAAAAGAGAGAAGTTGATGGTATTGATGTTTTGTGCTTCTGCAGCTGAGGGAATCATTTGTGTAAGCATGGTGTGCAAAAAACGTGAAAAGAAACTCGGTACAGTTATCACTCCAAATACAAGGGAAAACGGTGCAAAAAATACCACAGAAAGTAGAAGAAAATAAAGCTTTGACTTTAAAAAAGCAAGATTCATAAACATTCTGTACACCAACCAGATTCTCCTTATTGCAGAGCTGTGACTACAGAAAGAGCATGTGTGTAATGTGTGGCAAAAAGGTTTTAGATTTCAAAAACTAGAAGCAGACTTCTGTCTAAATTATTGATAAAATTCCTGGCTTCCTATGATTGTACTTTCTGCTTTGACTTTTCAAGGCATAACATAGATGTTCATTTTACAAAATAACCTGTGTCAGGACAATTATTAAGTTTAAACCAGGAAAGTTGATCAAGATTTACTCTTTTGCTCTTAAGTTAAGCGGTCATTTTCCCTATGAGCATTTTATTGAACTAGAATATGTACCTTTTAACATTATTCATAAAATTCTTATCTAATCCATGTTTTATAGATAGTACAAATGTGGAATTGATACTTTGCTCTGAACTTGACATCTAGACTACTTTATGAATACCATAGTTCTTAGAATCAACAGTTCCTTAATTAATTGCTGTTTCATTGACTATTCAAATGTATGAGGCCATTACTGCTGAATGGTTCCTTATTACTAGGTCCAGACCCAAATCGAAGACCTGTTGCATTTTTTATTTTTAAATTTACTCTTGAGGCTGAAGTTCCATATCCCTTCACACATGAACAAGAACTCAAAGAACACTCATTTGTTGAAATGAATACACTGGATTTCAGAAAAATGAATATTATACATATTATTTTAAATTCAGATGGTCATGAAAGCTAGAAGAAACAGTTTTGTCCATGACAGTGTCTGCCCATGTTCTTATGTAATGAAAATGAATTTGCTTTCTGCAAAAGCTGTTTGAAGGAGGAAACAAACTTTTTTTTGATCTCTCCACCCCCAAAGAAACAAACAAAACCAAACAAAAACAAAGAGAGGAAAAAAAGATTTTGTTTAGATTGAACACTCAAGAATTACCACATGAAGAGTCCACTTCAAAATAACAAGTACCATGATTAATCAATATGAAGAGCTCTATCTTGAATCCCAGAAATCTGATGCAATCCAGAAAACTGGGTCCATTCTGGGTGAAACCAGTACTAGCTAAGAAAATAGGACAATTCTAGGTGGATGTGAAGATTATCCAAAACTCAAAATCATTCACAAACTTCAACATTTTCCTAGATTCCATCAGATCTGAGAACTGGCATGATAATGACATGATCGCCAGCCAGTATAAGCTTATCACTTAAACAAAAAGAGTAAGGATTGAGACCAAGACCAAAATAATATCACAGGGTAGAAAACAAACAAACTGTGGTATAATTAAATAAGAAATGACTGATACAGCCAGTAAACACTGTGAGCATTCAACAGGAAATAGTCCATTATGGAACAGAGAAGTTAGTAACAGGCTTCCAGGAACATGAAAATGAAAGGGGGGGTTGGTTTGGTCTACCCAGAATCTCCCCTTACTCTTTGTGATTCCCTTTAGCAATTTTCTTTGACTGGGCCAACCATTCTCCTCAGCTATAAATTCCGTGCTGCAGTTAAAGTCAAACACAGTATCTGTCCCTCACTACAAGAACTCCACAACAATGGTCTCTATACCTAACACCACAACCTCCACCCCTAAAATAAAGACTGTCTTATGTTTCATGAGTGTCATAGACAATTTTTTAAAAAAAATACTATTCATCAGGAAAATGCAAATTAAAACTACCATATGCCATCATATAACCACTAAAATAGGCAAAATTAAAGAGACTGATAATGCTAAGGATTGACAATAATGTGAAGCAACTTTCAACCCTTGTACACAGCTACTGAGAATGTAAGGAGCAAACAGTATAGCAGTTTTTGCTAAAGTTAAGCATGCCTTTAACCACAGACCCAACAATTCTATTCTTAAGTATATTATATATCCAAGAGAAACGAAAACCTGTCTACCTTAAGGCTTACATTCAAATTGATATAATTCATTCTGTTTCAGGTTGGTTTTGGTTTTTGAGACAGGACCTCATGATAGGAATCTAGGCTGGTCTCAAACCAGTGACCTTCCTGTCTCAGTCTCCCAAGTGCTAGGATTAAAGGCAGGCACTGCCATGGCCATTTTGACATGAGATTTTGTAGGATGAGTAATCATTATACTTAGGAAGTAGCCAGTGATCCTTTTAAAATCTGTCAGACCCTGTTGGTCCCTTGTTCAGACTTAGAATAAAATCTACAGTCCTGGGCTAGAGAGATGGCTCAGCAGTTAAGAACACTGGCTGTTCTTGCAGAAGACCGAGGTCCAAATCCCAGCACCCACAAAGGCAGCTAACAACAGTCCGTAACTCCAGTTTCAGGGGATCCAGTGCCCTCTTCTAACCTCTGGGGGCACTGCACAACAAGGGTGCACTCACATACATCCAGGCAACACACATATACACACACACACACATACACACATAAAAATAATACTTAAAAAAAAAAAACTTTAAAGTCCTAATTTTCAAGGTTTCCAGGGTCCTACAGGAATTGGCCCATCCTTCTCTTTCAAATTGCTCCCTTCTAGTCCCATTTTCTTCACAGAAGCCACACTGAAAGTCCCTTAGCACATCAAGAAGGCCACCACCTCAGACCTGAATCTGATGTTCATTCACTCACTTGAAATGCTGAGCTTAGTGGGGATTCTATTGAAGGGAAGGGGTCAATGAAGATGGAATGTATACATATACATTTATGTGTAAATAACTTCTGTTTCATGGTAACAAGTATGACGAAGAATGAAACGGAATAACAAAGGTCAGGAGAGCACCTTTCCCCTACTAAGAACCTTCCTTTCACAGAGCCTTTTCCTTGCCTTCATGGCACAGCATCAGAGGGCACTCCTCTGACTTATCTAGAATACCCTCTTTCCAGCATCCCCCAGCCACTCTCCTTTCTCTTTTTCATGTACTTTGTAACCATTTACTACCTGCCATTGCATGTTAGTTTTTGTTTGTCTGATTCTTTTCATAAAGCATAGCCCCCTTTGTTTTGAGGAGTTAGATTCCAGTATCTAATGCAATGTTTTGCACAAAATAGGTTCTCCGTAAATATCTGAGGAATGACTAACAGCAGTTATTTATAACTAGGTATAAACAATAAATGTTATTGTGGATTATAACCCCTAATCAAGCTGATACAAATTCTTACATCTAGAGAAAGGTTGGAAGAATACAGTACTAATATAGTCTTCTTTTCTTGACTAAAATAAGAAAAATGAAAAAAAAAAAAAAAGAAACCCTACTTCTAGCAGATAAATTTTAAACACAAAATACATTTTTAACCTCACTCAAAATTTTCACAGGCGACAAGACTTTAGAAAGTAAAATCTCTTTGAAGGAAAAAAAAAAAGTGAAGAGGAGAGTCAGGGTTTACTTAGACTACCATGACATGGAAACTTCTTCCTATAATGAAATTTGGCAGCCCTAGGTCAAGACAAAGATCCGCAACATATTACTTTTTCACTAAAACCCACAACCTGTATTACTCATTTAATGTCCTTTGCTGAAAGGATAAAATAAGAACTGTATGCAAGGCTACAGGATATACTGTACCTCTGGGGCTTATCATGTAACCTCTATTAACAGCTCTTCAACATGCAAACAATTTCACTTTCAAATGTGCAAAAACTAGACTGACATGGCACATTATAAAGTCATTTTATGTAAAATGATTTATATCTGTCCAATTTCTAATCCTCCTTTAATATTAAGACTTTAATAAGAAATCACTCATGTTAAGTGTCCCTACTTGCCATAAGCACAAATTCAGCAAGCGTATCTTAACATAAATGAAATACAGAATATATGATTTCTTACACATATATAATTAAATGTTCTTTTGAGATTATTTTAATTACTGCCTCTGTTGACAAGCAAGTAGTTTTATTCATCTTAAATGATGGAGGGGGGAAGAACAGCTTTTGAAACAAATTTTCATAATTCTATTCTAAGTAAAAGCAATAGGGAATGAAAATATAGCTCAGAGGAACAGGGCTTGGCAATCATGTGCAAGACCCTGAGTTTGACCCCAACACTGAAAAAGAGGGGAGGGGACAGACAGGGTGTACTTTCCGGTCATTACAGCCCTTTTTGAATTAACATCAGACAAAAAAATTCAGTTCTAAGCCAGCCTAAAGTACACAGTGAGATCCAATCTCAAGGAGGGGGAAAAAAAGACAGAAACTTTTCAATATGCAGTAGGCCTTACCCAACACTATCCCAGGAATAACTAATGCTCTAGTATTTCATCATCAATTCTCAATATTTACAAATCAAATGGAGGCCACTGTACAGAATAACTGACCCCCCGCCCCAGACACACACATACAAAACAAAGTCATCTGAGGACTTTTAAAAAAAAATTAAACTCAAATTTTCAGGAACTAAATGAATGAAATTTTCCCAAGTTGGATTCCTTTGTGGTAGTACAGTCATTCATTATTCAACAAATATTTATTGGGCACCTGTATACCAGGCAATTCTTTTCTGCAAAAGGCTAGATACTGTAAATAATTCAGATCTGTGTACCACACAATGTTTCAACTACTCAACTCTGCCACTGAGGTGAAAAAGCAGCCAGAGAAAACATACAAATGAGTGACTATGGCTGAAGCCCAAAGAAACTTCATTTTGTACACTGAAATTTGACTTCATATAATTTTCTAGTGTCATAAAATATTAGTTCCCCTTTGATTTTGATTCAATCATTTCTAAAAGTAAAACCATTAGCAGTCTACAGAAGACCATCAAGAATAGGGAGAAAGCTTACTTGACTTTCTGACCCAAGTTTGCTAAATGTTGAACTAATAATCCATAAGGATATAGCAGTACACAAAACAGAATACTGCCCCTTCACGCAGCGTCAGTTCCAGCTATAGGAGGCAGATACTAAGAAATTAAACACGGGCTAGGGGTATACCTACTCTGTAGTAGAGCATATGCTTAACAATTTCAAGGCCCTGGGTTCCACACCCAGTGCCAAAAGAGGGGGGAGGCTGGCAGGGCAGGCTAAAGAATGAAATACAGATGTCTCTGGGCATCTGAAAAGGACTGGTTTTAGGACACCTCCACCTTTCCAAAACCTACGAACGCTCAAGTCCCTTATATAAAATGACATAGGATGCAGTTCAATGTTCAAGTGCTTACCTGGCAGGCAATTAGAGTAAAATGTACTTGTTGGACATGTTGACATACACCTGTAATACTCAAGAGGCTGAGACAGAAGGAACACAAGTTCAAAGTCAGACTGGTTTATAAGTGAAACTCTGTCTCATAAAAAAATATATATGCCAGGAATAATGACCCAGGCCTCAATCCTAGCACTCAGGAAGCTGAGGCAGGAAGATCTCCATGAGTTCAAACCCAGTCTGGCTACATATCTAATATGAAGAGTTGTTACACAGTATCATTTAGGAAATGATAAGAAAAAAAGTCTAGTACTAATGTAATTTTTAGAGGATTATTTTTATCTGAGATTGACTGACTAGTCAGAAATCAAGGTTATAGAGGCTGATTATGAATTAGAATGTGTGATGGCTAATCTTAGTTGTCAATTTGACACACGAGGAAAAACAGAAAATTCATTTAAGGTAGCAGAGTGAGAGTTGCCAGTGAGCAGGAGAGGAAAATGAAGAGCACCTGGCTAATAGGTGTGAGGTTTCTTTGGAAAGATAAAAATATTGGGAATAAGATAGAAATGGTGTCTATAACATTGTAAACATTTTAATACCACTAAGTAATTCATTTTAAAAATGACGTATGATCTTCACCTCAATTAAATAAAACAGACAGACACTAAAGAACATATATTCTATGATTCCACGTATGTGAAGTTTTAAAACAGGCAAAATTGCTAAGCGTGGTAGTACATGCCTTTAATCCTGGCAGAAGCAGAGGCAGGCAGATCTCTGTGTGTTCAAGGCCAGCCTGGTCTACATAGTGAGTTCAAAGCCAGCCGGGACCACAGGAAAACCTGTCTCTAAGAGACAAAAAAAAAACAAACAAACAAACAAACAACAACAACAACAAAAAACTGGCAAGATTAACATGAGACTAGAGGTGAGAAGAAAGAGTTGTTATCCTCGCATAACTGGGGTCTTGTAGAAGGCTAGAAATATGGTTTCCTGATTCAGGCTGGTACCAGAATGCTATGCTCAGGACTGTCCTTACATAACAAACTTTAATACATACTAAGTCAACAAAAAGTTTCAAAACCATAACGAAAATTTCTTAGAACAAATTGTAATCATTGCCCATTGTGGATTCAATGATTCTACCTGCTAAGCGGAATCATTAAATGAAAATTGCCATTCTCCCATCTCTAAAGATTCCATTTATATAATGTGAGTTGAAGCTAAGGAATTTTCCTTTTTCTTTCTGTTTTGCTTTTCCATTTTTTAAATAAGCTACCACAAATCGTTCTGACCCAGTTGGAATACTATGGTCCTTGCTTGGAGAAACTCATTTCAATGAACTCCATAAGTTACCTATCTTCACTCTTTGTGAACCCCATTTTAAGAAAGTTTGTAGTGTCTATCCACAATAGGACAGAGGAAGTAGAAGTAAAAATCTACAAAGAAGCTATGAAACACTGCAAACGTGATTATTACAGTACCAGGATCCACCATACAGAGGAGAAGGACATATATGAATCAGAAAAGGTAATAAAATGAGAATCACATAGGTATAGAAAGCTTTCTAAGCAATCACTACTGATATAGTCACAAGCACTGTATGTAGGACAAGTATGTTTTCTATTAAGAAGTAATGGAATCAAGATAGGATAAATGATGTTGGCAGCTAAATATTCCTTAGAAGAAGTTAGCAAAACAAGGAGTGGAAATCAATGCAACGTGCTTGGACTTATGGTACATTCTTCACACAACTACTGAACAGTGTTTTACTCTTGAGACCAGAAATGAATAAAGGAACAATTTTATTCAAGCTTATTTAGGTCACAAAGTATTTTGATCTGCTTTAGCTCCATCAAAAAAGTTCTTTGCAGTGATATACTTTGGTGCTGGTTCAAATTGCTTCAATAAGGAGACATCTGAAAAACCTTTAGATTGATTCTGAAACTCATTTTCAAAATAATAAACTACTTTAGTTTTCGTAGAAATTACTGTTACAATAATTTTCAACCTCTACAGCATCAAACTAATGTCAATTAAACCATCAATTCCTTTTCTTGGCACTTGTCACAAAAGTTAACATCTCTAACACTTATTTCCAGTTATACCTTAAACTCCATAAGTTAAATATAGTGTCAGTTATACTCAAAAGCTCTGTAACTCAAGAGTCAGCTGTCACTCAACTGTGGCAGTTTGTGGCCCTGAAAGAATGCATACTCCATGTGGCTAGATCTCCCTTTTCTTATTCATTTTTTAGAGAGAAGTTGGAAATCCAAGTTTTTATATTATCCTCTTAATATTTAAATGTTGTTAACAAAGTTCAACTTTAAAAATCTAGCATATGGGTCAGTCAACACATGCTGTTGTTCTCTTTTGCAGCTTCTGGCCTAGAATGTTTTATAAAGGCTTAGGTCTAATTCTTCTGCAGACTCCAAATCTGAGTTTTGGTAAACACTTCATTTGTCATACTATATAGGATTCAGGCAAAGTAGCTCTTTGACAGAAATGCCAATGTTAACCACAAATCATGATTTCATTATCATGCTTACTTTAATATGCATTAGCCATCTGATTTCCCTTACACTCTAACCCGAATGTCAATTCACCTTTGCTAAGAATGAGGTTGGTGTTCAGAAATATATTTATCTTTCTTTTGCTAACTTCTTCTAAAGAATATTTAACTTCCAGCATCACTGGAAACTTCTAACTATAATAAATGGAATTTATAATAATTTTTTTAACTTCTGCAAAATGAGTCAGATGAGCTTTCTGCCCAAAATTTACAGGAAGGGCAGTGACACAGTATCATGGTATTTTTCTCAAAGACCATTAGACAAATTCACTTGCAACTTTACCTATGGTGAACTGCTGAGTTCAAGATAATCAGAAAAACATGTCAGTGTTTTTGAAACTACAAACTACTATACAGTTTGTATAATAAAGTAAATGACATGAAACATATGAAAAGGTATATAGAAGGTGAGAGAGCTCAATGATCAGATGGCATGCAAAAATTGGTTAGGTAAAATAATCATAAGAAAATGACAATCCATTTACAAATGGGGGGGCAGCCCAACAGAGGCAAAAGTCAGGCCTTATATTCTTTTTTTTTTTAAAGATTGATTTTCATTTTTTTTTTATTTAAGTATTTTTATGTGGGCATGTGCACCTAAGTTCAGGTGCCTGTGGAGTCCAAAAGAACATCAGATCCCCTGAAGCTAGATGGCGGTGAGCCACAGGACATGGGTGCTGGGAACCAAATTCAGGTCATCTGAAAGAGCAATAATCACTTTTACCCACAGAGTCAGATCTCCAGAGCCCCAAGCCTTATATTCTTAATGTATTGATGACTTCAATGTCAAGATGGTAAACACTTGTAATAGTAATAAATTTTGAACAAATTATAGCACTCAGACAAGACTCATATGAGAAACTCCTACATATACACAAAACAGTAACAATGTAATTGATAAGGTTTGGATGTGGTTTACATGCATGTAAGGTCCATTCTGCTAGAAGGCTTGGTCTGCAGGGTGGCACTACTAACTGGTATAAGAACCTTTTCAAGGTAGGATGTAGAAAGAAGTCCCAAGGTCACTGGAAGCATGTCCTCAGAAGGCAGGTCTCACAGGACTCCTTGGTAGTTCTCAGAGGACACTATTATAAAAGTCTGAGTTTGAACCCTTCGGGGCTTCTCTGTCTCTTAGCTTGATGTATGGTCATTTGCTCTGACAAACCTTCCCATCATTATTATCTGCCACTCACGATCAAGCCCTGACCAGAACTCAGTCAGTGAAGGTACCACACCATCGAACTTCCAAAAGTTTGAGCTAAATGAGCTTTTTCTCTATAAAGTTAGTTGTTTCTGATATTTCATTACAGTGACAAAAAGCTAACTAAAACAGTAATCAACTCAGATATCTGCTGAAACACCCACACATTGCCATCACATTTAGGGGACCAGAGACTTGCTCCTCCCTCTTCTCTTCCAGCTTGCCAATTCACCATTTCTCTGCTCCTCTTTTAAGACATAGGAGGTATGACTCTGCCAATTATACTTGTACACATAAAATTTTAAAATAATAACAAATAAAATATTTTTTAAAAAACATTTCTACCTCAAAACAGGCCAACTATAAATAATGAAACTGCTTTACTAAGTTACATACTAATTATGGTTGACATTTTAGATAATTATTATATTTTTAAAGAGTAGAAAATTCAAGAATTAATGAACTTTAATAAGTTTCAGAACAATTAGCCAGAAAACATTTTCATTAGTCCCAAATGAATTATCTTTCATTCATTAGTACTGAGCAATAAGAGACTCAATTATCTTAAAAAGTTCCTAAGGAAATAAGAAATCTTTCTATTTTTATTCTGTAACTCTCTGAATGATAGAGTAATTTTTATTTTTTGACATTCTCTTTTTCTCTCTTTCGCAGGACATATTTACAGATGTACTGGCTGCTTTACAGACAAGCTAAAGTTCTTGCTGTGGTTGATCAAAGTTGGAATGCCTGAGGAAATTATTCAATTTAGACAGCCTGGAATTGCATGTAGCCAAATAGTTAAGAGTGCTCTACTTTTAACATGTGTTAAAGTAATATTTTAGCTATTCTGGATATAAGTTGAGAGAACATTTGTTTGCATCACACTCTATGAACACTTGAATCAAATAAAAGTCTATTGAATACCAAAGTTTAATATCTGTGACAGTTCATTTTTAAACTGTTGAACTATACAAAAGACAACATTATTTAGGAATAAAAGGCAACAGCATATGTAGTAGAAAAGCTGTTCTATGATCTTAAAGTATGAAGATCTTTTGGAAATGTCAGAAAGACTGAAAAAAATGTTGGTATTTGTGCATTAAAGGATTCGTTAACCTGGCATAAAAGAGTCTGTCAAAAAATACAATCAGAGGCTGGAGAGATGGCTCAGCAATTAAGAGCACTGGCTGCTCTTGCAGAGGTCTCAGGTTTGGTTCACAGCACCCACACAACAGCCAACAACTGTCTATAACTCCAGTTGCAAGGGAACCAACACCGTCTTCTGGTCTCCATGGACACTGCAAGCACAGGAGCACTTACACACATGTAGGCAGAACATTCATATACATAAAACAAATACAATCATAACTTCTTTAATTTAAAATATCTTAAGGCTGGAGAGATGGCTAAGTAGTTAAGTTGACTAAGTTGACTACTCTTGCAGAGGACCCAGGTTTAATTCCCACGACCACATAGCAGCTAACAATCATCTATAACTCCAGTTCCAAGGGATCCAATGCCCTCTTCTGACTTCTGTGGGCATTGCATGACACAGGTACAACTACATACATGCAAGCAATATACTTGTACACGTAAAAATAAAGTAATAATAAATATTTTTTAAAATATCTTTAACAAAAATCACTGTAAATGCCTCCTTTCTGTTATTAATCTGTTTAATTTGCAAGCAAATATAATTATGCAGAAAAATGACATCACAGCATTTACTTTCTTAACTGAAAGCCACAGAGTTGCATGTAGTACAAAGAGTTACTTGTCAAGTACAGCACAAATCTCTAGAATAAAATATTGGCTTCAAGAGACCTGCACATCTGAAATAGTTTTAAACTTTGTTTTAGTTGGATTCTTTATCTCTAGGAAGAGGTTAGCACATACGGCACCTGAAATTGTCCTTTCCACATGAGCTCCAATAAAAAAGACAAATGTAGCTGTTTCTCTAGCATTGCCAGATGTGGCAGCCAGTTACATCTCCCTTCAACCTAAGTAATTACACCTTTTAACCATGTTGACAAAATATGGATATATCACTCAAATAGAACTTACCAGACCATGGAACTCCAATGATTTATAGCACGTTTCTATCATGACATGGTCAGGTGTACAGGTATGGGGTATTACTAGCTTTTAAGTTCCTCTACTATTATATTTCCTTTTATTAAAAAAGTTTCTAACCTACTTAAAAATGCTGCTGACATCTATACATATGCCAGGAGAGGGAAAGTATAATACAGGGTTTTGATGCAATGTAAAGTTAATATGAAAGGTAATAATTGATTCAGGTTTTTTTAATCTTAAAAAAAAGAAAGTAGGGAGAAAAAAAATCATTTTTTTCCACTAAGCCAGAACTTTCTGCTAGAATGTAGAATGCACATTTCTTAGAAAAAAAAAAAAAAAAAAAACAGATGAACCTAATGTATAAACTTTAAATGTGTAAGTTACAAGTTGGCCCTCAGTACTAAAGGCAAGAATCAGCATCAGAACTCAAAAAAAGTGTTTTAAAAGAGTGTAACTTACTTTTACTGTCCCAGACTAACTGGGTTCTGTCTGGTGCTTCTTTGTCTGCAAAGGGCCACCCACAGCCTGTCTTCTAATTAAATCAATGTTCTACCAAGCAGAACAAGCAAACAAGTTGCCTCCCATCTTTACAGCTCTTCAGGACACAGTTCCCTTGGTCAGAAGGTGGAAATTCTTGGGAGAGGTGATTTCTCTGCCTCTTCACAAGAAGAACATGGATACTTGGCTGGATGGAACTCCATAAAGTGTAACTGTGTGTGTATACCTCAAAAAATAAAACAAAAAAATGCAGAGAAACATAAAAGCTCCATAAACAGCTGGCATGCACAAGAAATACTGAAGCGCCACTGGAAATACTGCTAAAGAGACAAGCAAAATAGGATCTTCGAACAACCCATATCAACCTAAAAAAAAAAAATGGAAAAAAGGCTAAAACTAAAATTTCATGCAATGAAAGCACTGTACTATGAGAAAAAAAGGTAAAACTTTTACTTCACATAAATAAAAACCAGGTCAGCCACCCCCCCATTACAACAAACAAAAGACACTGTCAATGGAAGAGGGTAGGAGGTGTAAATGAGTCACCAGCCACATTATGGCTAATGGGTACTTAAGTGTATGTGACCTAAAGACATCAATGACCTAAATGGGAGGGGAAGGGAGGGGAGGGGAGGGGAGGAGAGGGGAGAGGAGGGAGGAAATGCAGGAATACTCAGCTATCTTCTGCTTACAAAAAAAATATTTCTGCAAACACATAAAATGCAGGAAAATGAAAATGCTAATTTATTTAGACACTGTTTAACTTCCCAAATAAATGGAAAGGACCTTAAATCAAATATCTTCTAAGTTTTGTGATAAAAACCAAAGTGATAAAAAGAACAAGGTATAGAAAACATCTGTTACCAGAAAAAAACTCCACAAACAAACTTGTTGTAAGTTCAGAGAGGAAAAGAACAACGAAGCAGCAGCCCTCTTTAATGTGCCCTTCCATCCAGGTATGCCCATATAAGCAGCAAGTTACACTTACTCCAATACCAGCACACATTTGAACACCAATAAGCCTTAAACATTTACTCCATCTCTGATGCACAGAGACAATTATAGCCAGAAATATAAAGGCCCAGGGAAGGGAATATGGCCAATTCCGACAGCTGAACAAAGGCCTGGGCTGGGATCTGCCAACAAGAGACTACCCAAAGGCATTCTGGAGATCCTGCTTTAAAGAGATACATGTAGAGCTGGCTCCCATAACAGAGTATAGAGATGCACACAGATGTCCAACAATACTGAATCTAATAGCACAAACACAAGGCCATGCAATGCTTCTTTCTCCTATACCTCAAAATATCAGCTGTCTGGATGAGAAATTATCTCATAAAGGACTTTCTTGGCATTTCTAAGGAAACAAATCTCTGGATTACATAAAGATTCAAAGAAAATGGACTGTGCCTAATATAATGTGCTCTATAAAAATGAAAGCACTTAGACAACGTCAGTTTCAGACATGCATTAAGATCTTCCCTAACTAAAGGAAACTTTCAAGGATGAATCAAGTTAGCCCCAGCCAAACAGAATACTTTGAATAAAAGAGGCTTTCGTGATTTGCCTTTCACTATTTGAAATTTAAGTTAGTCCTAGCACTATTCTTCTTAATTTCTAAGTGTATGAATGTATTTATTAAATGTATGTAAGTACATCCATGTCGTGCAATGTTGGTGAAGGTCAGAAGAGGGCACTGGACTCCCTAAAACTGGAGTTACTAGCAGTTACTAGCTACTTTGTGGGTCCTGGGACTGACCTTGGGTCCTCTGTAAGTTCAGTCAGTATTTTTAATCACTCAGTATCTCTCCAGTCCTTCTAGCACTATTCTTAATGCACAGAATTCTACCTGCTATAGTAACCAGTTTCAAAATGAACTAACCAAAATTTCTTAGTTTTAACAAGATGAAAATTTCTGTCAGGCTCATCAGTTTTATTTCGTTTATTTTTCCATAAGGGCTTGCAAGAATCTCCCCATAGGTTTGTGATCCACAATTCACCAATTATTCCTTACTAGATCTTTTAAAATCAGGTCTTAATACTTTCTTAGGAAAGTTATCTTTTGAAAGCACAGTTTCACGAGTAGTTCATTTCCACTCAAGAATTCATGAAACAGGCCTTTGACTTTTACTTTAGGAATAATACTAAGAAAGTGATGGCCCATACTCAGAACTGCATCCATTTTCCTCAAAGAAGAAATATTATCACAGGCCAAACAATGGTTTGGCATCATAAATCTATTGTCAATATCTTAACCAAACTAATTGTAGGCAGCCAAGAAAAACAACTAGTATCCAATGGATAAACCCAGATATAAAGACCAACTGCTTCCCAGTATTAATTTTCTCTATGGAAGTGAAAACAGTTGTAAAACCCAATGAATACAAATTACTTTTTCATTTTCTATAAGGCAATCTATAAAAGCAATATAAAACAAGGTCGATTCAACTCAACAATAAATCATCAAAATATGATCTATAAATTAGTATGTATTTTGAAAGCAAACAAAATGTACTTGGAGGTGTCTTTGCATTTTCGCACTACAGAACACCTCTCACACAGGGGTGGCCATACTCCTTCCCAGACCCCTAAAGGAAGAAACTGGTCATAGTGAGTGAGTCTGCCATGCCAGTACACCTACTTTATTTAAACCAAGAAAATAACCCCTTCAGGAGTAGTAGTCTTAGGATGGAAAGTATTGTATTTGCAATTGACTAGAAAAACAATCTAGTTTCCAAGAAGAGCTGGCAGACAATGGGTCTAGGTGCTGTGTAAGCTACATATGATAAAGAACAAACTACAGTGTAATCCCTCACTTACACTCCTGAACACAACAATAATCAAACTCAGTAGGCCACAAAAAAAAGACATCAAAGTAGGAGGGGCCTTTCTCAAGAGAGAAAAGGGGTTTCATTGGGAAAGGGAAAGGATGAAAGAGGGTGATGGATGAAAATGACCAAAATTTACTATACACATGTGTGAAATTGTCAAATAATAATTTTTTAATGAAAAGAAAAAAATTATAATGGCATGTAACAATGAAACCCACTTTGCTGTATGTTAACCAAGAAATTTTTTTTTTTTTTAATTTAAAAGAAGAACCAGGCATAGTTGCACATAATCCCAGCACTTAGGGGGAGGAGTCAAGAGGATAAAGAGTTTAAATTCAGCCCTGGCTACATAGCAAGTTGAAAACCAGCCTGGGTTACATGAGAAAAAAATATAGTAATCTTAAAAAATATATATAAAAAATTTTACCTTATCGTATCTCTTTCTCTTCTACTGTATCAAGTTCATAAATTGTGTAAGTACACTTTCAAAAGCAGACAAAATCATCTAGCGATACATTTCTCAGAATGTATCTCCATCATCAAGGGATGCCTGACTATGTATGGTTTCTAAATAAATGCAAGGGAAAACACTCAATTTTTAAAACTTAATTCATTAAAAATACATATACATATATATATATATACACACACACACACACACACACACACACACACACACACACACACATCTACACCAGGCTTGGTTTTATATGTCTGTAATTCCAGTACTTGAGAGTAGAGTATCATGAATTCAAAGATAGCCTAGACTACCATGGAGGGACCTTGCTCCAATCCCCCAAAAGAAGCATGTCCCAAAGTAAACGATAAACATGACCACTGTCGTCATCTACTCAATAAGTAAGACAAGATTTCACTGAACAGGTTGACCTACACTAAAGATGAATGGTATTCTTAAGCATAAAATAATGTAAATAAGACTTTTTCTGATTTTCTCAGCATACTCCAATATGCTGAAAGGACTCAATACTACTTCTATCCTTACAGGAAACAGAATTTTTAGAATCCAATTTTCTTATACTTTTCCATTGATCCAAACTATTATAGTATTTCTTCAACTGAACTCTTTAAAAGCCTATCCTGGGTTTAATGTGATGGATTACAATTATTTAAGATGACAGAAACTTCAGGGAACAATATAAAAATGACACCCAAAATACTTCTTAAGGTGCAGGAAAACTCTTCCATCTACTAAAGCCTTAAACCTTTCTTTAAACTAAGAACATACATTTCAATCAACGATATTACATCTATAATATCAGCGTTCAAGAACCTGAGACAGGAGGACCACAAGACTGAGATCAGTCTAGGCTACATAGCAGACCCAGTCTTTAAAAAACCTAGCAAATAAAAAGCTAACTAATTCAAAGTTTCCCAAATTTAATAATTAAAAGTGTAAATAACATTAATTTTACTCAAGGCAATATCCTACAGTACCAAATGACCTACTCCAATAAAAAATAATATACTACATTTTTTTTAAGAGACAAGGTTTCACTACGTAGCCCCAGCTAGCTTGGAACTCACTATATAGATGAGGCTGGCCTCAAAAGATTCACCTGCCTCTGCCTCCCAGTGCTGGAATCAAAGGCATCCACCACCATGGCCAGCCTCTAGTACTTTCTTAAAAACACATGTTCATATCCACACTGTTAAAAACCATATTTCAGAACTCAAAACTATAAATCCCACTGACTCATGAAGCAATACATTAGTCCAGAATGTTGCTGGGTTACTTGCTCTTAAGACAGGAATTCACTGTGTAGTCCAAGTTGGCCTCAAACTTGTAATCCTCTTGTTCAACCTTTCAAATCCTGGGATTAAAGGTATACACTACCATATTCACCTCCTCAAAAGTTCTTTTTTTAAGTATAAATAAGTAATCTCTTTAAAAGGAGGGGGAAGGGGCTAAGGAGGTGGCTCAGTGGTTGAGACCACTTGTTCTTTCAGAGAACCCAGGTTTGATGTCTAACACCCACACTGCAGCTCTGTAGCCCTCTTCTGTCCTCTGCGGCACTATACACATATCAGTATACATACAGGCAAGCAAAACAGTTCTACAAATGCAAATAAATCATTTTAATAAATAAGTAAGTGGAGAGGAAAACAGAATCAAGTGTTCAACACAATACAGCTATGACTTCTAAATTTTTATTTTACGTATATAAGTATTTTGCAGGCATGTATATAGATGCACCATGTGTATACAATGCCAGCAGAGGCCAGAAAAGGTACGGATGGATGCCAACATGTGGGTATTGGGAACCAAAACCTGAGTCCTCTGAAAGAGCAACAATTGCCCTTAACTGCTAAACCACTCACTCTCTCTAGCTCCAATACACCTATAACTTGAAAAAATTAGTTACTTGAAAAATTTTTAATTTTACTCAATTTTGTCTTCATAATTGCCATAAGAGCATATGTCTATATTACTCATTGTTTTTCCCCAGACATGTATGGACTCCAAAAGCTGATAATCTCTATATCATCTTCTGCAGAAAGAATAAGCAGCATGTGTTTCAAGCAAAGTTAAGATTTGGCCGGAAGTACATCAATCTTCCTTAGGTCACTTTTCTCCTTTTATCCACGACTTACAGTAATCTTTTTATTGGAAATCTGACCATTAATAATTGCAAACCACCTAATAATAGTAAAATGTGCTATAGTATGGAGTACTTTTACTACAAGTCACAGTACTCTAAGTGATTCACATATGTTAATTCAGTCTTCATAATTCTGTGACGTAGGATGTATTATTATCGTGTTATAGACAGAAAAAATTGAGTCAAGGACATGCTCTAACATACCTAGGTAATTATGGTTAATGACTGATGAATAGGTGTAAGATACATGAATCACAGCTGGACATGGTGGTTCACACCTTTAATCACAGCACACACGGGGCAGAAGGAAGTGGATGTCTGTGAGATCAAGGACAGTCTGGTCTACTAATGACTTCTAGGTGAACTGAGGCTACAAGGAGACCCTGTCTCAAAAAAACTTAAAAAAAAGATGTATTAGTCATCAGTCACAATACATTAAGGAAACACCATAAATCCCAATGTCAAATGCTTCAGGGACCAAACTCCTTTAGAACTAATCCCTACCACATATAAATACACACACACACATACCTATTTGCCACCTGCCTTGACTATATTAACATGAAATTAAAGATTGCATTAAGATTAGCATGAGGTTAAAAAGATTAAAATGTATCAATAATCAGAAGGGCAGTTCTACAACTAAGTGAGAGGGAATATAGAGAAAACAAGCCTAGGACCTTTAGTCAACTCCTGAGCAATTTTCTCAGGGAAAAGCATTTAACCAACTCCCACAATCTGTTAACTTGGGAACGTCTGTCTACTTTAACTCTCAGCACCTCCTTTACTCATCATTGCTCATCATCTCTATGTCCACCATCTCCACCAAAGCGGTGTTTTATCCAGAAAAATACCCGCCTATAATAATCTTGTCAGATCACTAACACAAATCTATCTGCTCCACTGTTCAGGTTTCTGAAAGCCTCAAACTCATTGATGTTCCAGATTAAGAGAAACTGAGAGATCCTTCCCTATGGAATGCAAAGAACTGATAGCAAACCTGAGCCTCCCCACTTGATTCCCAAGTATTCACTGGGAACTGAGAATCATTCTAAAAGTCCCACTGGAGAAGACACTTTTAGAATACATGCTTCAGGATATATATTTATATATTTTGTTTGTAATAAAACTTGTCTTTCCACTTTAGACACTTCTAGAAAGTTGGAATCATTGGTTTTCTAGATATATATATTAAAATATGTATTTTTAATACATATTTCACTTGGAGCAATCAACTTCAAAAGGAAAAAAGAAATCAATCCATTTTTACATTACTTTGAAAAGTCCCTAACAAAACAACCTAACAATATCACAGGCTTTTTCAAAACGCTGTAATATATTTGGGAAATGCTGGCTACACAATTTATAGTTGACTGACCCAGAAGTTTTACACCATTTAAAAATAAGGAATATAATGCTAGTCATGACGGTGCATGCCTTTACTTCCAGCACTTGGGGGCAGAGGCAGGCAGAACTCTGTGATTTCGAGGCCTGGTGTACATAGTGAGTTCCAGGCCAGCTGGAGCTACAGGGAGACCCTGTCTCAAAAAAACATCAACAACAATGAATATAAACTCATAAATATTTTAAATAAAATATATAAGGGAAAGAAATACCTCAAGTTCCACTAGAGCTGCAGTCACTGCGTCTGTCGCAAGAGCACCAGCCTGTAGCTTTTCAATTGCCTGTGAAACCAAGGAGAAAAATGACTGCAAAATCACAGCTTCTCAAACATATCCTTCTAAATTTCCAAGAGATTTTTATTTTAGTGTAGGAGACATTTAGAATTAATAAAAATGGGTCACTATGTCCATCCCACACTTTAAGGCAAGTTGTCCAACCTTTTGACATTGTGACATGCAGTTGTGATTATGCTGGACTTCGTTCCTGAACACATGCAGCCCACAGGCTGCAAGGTGGACATTCTTGCTTTAAGGCATAAATTACTCAGATTTAAGACAAGTAGTTTTTATATTCATGTAAAATTATAATGTTAATATTGTCCAAATTAAAACAATGAAAAAGTAGCTATTAAATGCAACACAGAAGGAACTTAGTAAGTGAAAGGATTTCACTCATCACAGAACAATTAAAATAGCTATAGAAATGGCACATATGTAGCTTGATTAAGATATCTTGGGGCTGGAGAGATGGCTGGGCAGTTAAAAGCACTGGGTGCTCTTGCAGAAGATGTAGGTTCGAATCCCAGCATCTACATGGCAGCTAACAACCACCTGTAACTCCAGTTCCAGAGAATCCAACACCCTCATCTGTCCTCCATGGGCAATGCATGACACAGGTGCACTTACACACATGCAGGCAATACCCTCATACACTTTTTTTAAAAAGATATCCTGATACAGGGCTGGAGAAATGGCTCAGTGGTTAAGAGTACTGGTTGCTCTTGCAGAGGACCTATGTTTGATTCCCAGTACCCATGTGGTGACTAGCAACTATCCATAATTCCAGTTGCAGGGGATCTGATGCTGTTTTCTGACCTCCATGGGCACTGCATGACATGGGTGCACTTACACACATGCAGCCAATAGACTCATAAATTAAAATTAAAAATATTTTTAAAAGATATCCTGATAATTCATTATTTTATAAATGCATCTCAGACCAAGCTAATTCTCCTCCCACTGTTTTTACTTCCCCATCCACACATATAAAAACAGCTAGTGTTTCTAAGTTATAGAGGCATTTCAGAATCCTACAAACATGAGGGCATATATGTACTTTTCAGCACCTAGGAGGCTAAGGCAGGAAGAATGCATGAGTTCATGAATTCAAGGCCAGCCTCAGGTTCAGACTGAGATCCTAGCTCAACAAAAAAGGGGAAAAATTAATCAAAAAAAGAATCTTCATGTGGAGGTATTCATTTACAAATACTACCATGCACTGGACATGAAAGCACATGCCCTTAGTCCCAGCACTAAGGAGACAGAAGCAGGTAGATCCCTATGAATTCCAGGTCAGGCAGGGCTAGCAAGATCATGTTCCAAAAAAAAAAAAGGATACATATATTATAAAAACACTTAAAATAAATAATTTTAAGGGACTAGAGAGATGGCTCAGTGGTTTTATAACACTTGTTCTTCCAGATGACCCCAGGTTAGATTCCCAATACCCACATGGTGGCTAACAACTATCCATAACTCCAGTTCCAGAGGATCTGCCATTCTATTCAGGCTCTGCAGGCACTGCACAAATGTGGTGCACTTACATACACTCAGGCAAACACTCATACATGTAAAAATGATTGGTAAAATTTTAAAAAATAAATGAAGTTTAAATAAAATTTAAAAGCTTGAAGCAGGGTGTGGTGATGCACACCTTTGATCCCAGCTGATCTGAGGCAGGTGGATCTCTGTGAGTCAAAACCAGTCTTGTCTACACATAGCCAGTTCCAGGCAGCTGGGGCTATAGAAGGATCCTGTCTCAAAAAGACAAAAAAAAAAAAGTTGAAAAAAATTTATTTAATGCATTTGAGTGTTATGCCTGCATTCATATAAATGTATCTGTGTCATTCAATGCCCAGGGAGGCCAGAAGAGGACGTAAATCCCCTGGAACTGGAGTTATAGACAGTTGTTACCCACTATGTGGGAGCTGGGGTTCAAACTCAGGTCTTCTCCAAGAACCATGTCTCCAGCCCCTTTAATTAAACTTTTAAGAAGGTAATTCAATATATACATTGACAAGAATGATAGGTCAAAAGAGATTTCTAGAACTAAAGTTCTATAAAAATAGGTATGGTGACACAGGCCTTTCATTCCAACACTCGGGAGGAAAAAGCAGGCAGATCTCTTTGAGATCAAGGCCAACCTGGTCTATAAAATGAGTTCCAGGCTAGCTGAGGCTACAGGGAGATCCTGACTCAAAAGTACAAAAAAATAGATGTTATATAAAAATAAAACATTATCATTTCAGAGAAAGACTTCACATTTGAAAAAGAAATAAAAATTTTAAATAAGAAAAATTATAAAATCTTAGAGAATGCTTTGCTCTATAAGAAAAAATGACAAAAATCTCAATATCAAAGCATTCTTCGAGTAACCCAAGTATAACAAAAGGCCTTGATCTTTAAATAAGATACCTTTCTTACCAATGGTATATAAATATACAGACAAAGAAAGACACCCATATTTACCTGATACACAGTATTCAATTAGTATTCTACTTGCATAAAAAAAAATGGAAGGTTTGACTTCAAGACTATATAGTCAGGATCAAATAAAAACAATGTTTCTTCTGAGCCCATTCCTACCCCAACATTAAGTATTCAATAACTCAGCAAACCTCAGAAGCCAAAGGTGAACAGAGCACAACTGAACAGAAAGGCAGAGCTACACTGAAGATTAACAATGTGTTTCTATACTGCATGATGAGAAGAAGTGTAAAGTACAAGACAGTTTAAAAAAAGCACCGTGTTTCTTTTTTTTAATGATTTTTTTTCCTATTCAAGAAATGATATTGGCCTTCTTTAAAAGAGCAGTTCTCCTACCCTTCCAGAGAGTTTGGCCCCTTTGGAAACATTCAAAACGATATGATTATGTGCCCATAATTCCAAAATTATAGACTTCAATCTGGTGAAGGAAAAAAACAAACTAAGCATCATCAGAGAACTAAAAATAGAGAACAAAGCAAAATGAGAACTAAAGCCCCACGAAAAAGAGCAAGTCTGACTGGGGACCAGTCAGACTTCCACATAAATGGAACTTTAAGACTTTGGATCTCAAGGTAAAGTTGGTTTATGTCCCAAATGACAAGCATTGCACCCACACTGTTCATACCTTCTGACAAGCTCGTTTGCATACATGTTTATATTCCTTGGCTTTGGATTCAGAATGATAACCTGCACCTGTAGGAGAAAAATAAAAACCAAGTATTAGTTACTATTTAATTATCAGGGACCCTGACTGGATAAGCAGTCAATATAAGCTGCTGCAATCCCAGTGCCTTAACTACATAAGATTTTTTAAATCTCATAGCTTAATAGCATGCCTTACCTCTTTATTCAAAAACAATTCCTTCCACAGCTCTTAGAAATAGTTCATATCCCCAAAGAGCCTTCACCAAGGTCACTTCCTATCTCTTTTCAAGACTCTCTACCAGGGCCAGAGAGATGGCTAAGCAGGTAAGGGTGCTTGCACCCAAGCTGGACAATCTGAGGTCATTTTCTAAGACCCACAAGATGGGAAAAGACAGCTGACTCCTGGAAGTTGTCCTCTGATCTCTACACATGTACTAATCATACATGTGCTGTGGGATACACTCCCGCCCCCCCCACATATACAAGCACACACTAAATATTAATTTTTTAATAAAAAAGAACCTCTACCAAAGTCAGGCATTCCTTAGATCTGGAGTTGATGATGTAGGTGGTGTCATAAACAGAGAACCTTCAAGTCTTTCTGCTAATCTTTTAAAAGTCCTGCCACTTGGGAAACTATTGCTAAAGTTCTCAAGAATTCATGACTGTCCATTAGAAATCCTGGTGGTCTGTCTTTTCAACAAATACCCAGGAAGTTACTCAAGAGTTTTGCCTGAATGTATTTGTTTCTTTAAGAAAATGTATTCTTCTTTAAAATATTTATTTGTATTTTATGTGTATGAGTGTGTATGCAATGCCCTCAGAGGCCAGAAGAGGGCTTTGGATCCCCTGGAACTGGAGTTACAGGCAAGAGTTAGCTGGGAACAGAGCCTGGGTCCTCTGAAAGAATAGTCAAGCGCTCTTAACAACTGAGCCATCTTTCCAGCCCCTCCAAAATTTATTCTTCACTAAGTAAAGAGAAGGAAAGAAGGGAAGGAGGAAGGGGAAAGCAGAGAACAAAAAAGATGAAGATGAAAGCAGACAAAACTACAGCTTTAAGCTCTCTTGAAGATTAGGGTTCTAATTGAAGTTCTTTATCATTACCCACCACTTCCAAAAGAATCCACAGAGCTCAACACTAAAGAAGGTTATGGTTACATGTTTAAGACTCACAACTCTCCAACGGGTCTAGCAGAAACCTAATCGAACTTTCTTCATGGCAAAGAAAGAACTGATCCACAAAATGGTGGTATAGGGACCTGGGACAGCAGAAACAATGTTCAAGCAACTGGAATCCATAAGACCCATAACAGTAACCCTGTTCACAAGAGTACTCTGAACGTTCATAAAGCCTACAGTCTTCACAGCTCTCTAAGAACCACCATCTGCACTAAAAAGGTAAAAACAAAATGTTTGCAAATTAGAACTACCAGCTGATCCAGCTACACCACTCCTGGGTACATAACCCAGTAGATCTCATATCTTACTACAAAAACATTGTACTGAGTAAAGTCACCCAGGCCCCCAAAGGCAAACACTGCATGTTCTTTCTCATGTGTGGATCCTAGCTTCAAATCGTTTGTTTTGTGTGCTCAGCATGGAGTACATGGGGAAGCCAGGAAACTAGAAATAGGCCACTGAGAGAGGATATATCTAAGGAGGAGGGATGGTAGAAAACAGTGAAATGAAAGTACAGAAAGACAAGATGATTCAAACAGGGAGTAGAGTGATGTGGATAGGGAAATGACCCCTATCCACCAAGAGTTCACCAAAATGAAATATCCATGAAGAAGATACATGGGAACCTTGTAGCCTTGCAACCCAAGTAAAATATAATAAGATGGTAGAACACATAGAAGATAGGAGAACTTAAGGGAAATACTGGGAGCTAAGACTGGGATGGGGGTGGGTAGGGGAAAGGAAAGGTAGTTAACCAAACCTAAGGATTATGAAGAAACCTTATGAAACCCGATTTTGAAAACTAAATACATATATACATATATACATATATATTATATACACACATTTTTTTTTAATGAGTTTGAACAGTGGCAGGCACATAGGTGAAGAATGCTGCTCCCAAAAGACATAGTTTATTAAATGAAAAGGTCATGCCAGGCAGGGGATACCTACCTATGGTCAGGGAGGCCCCAGGGCACCCGAAACAATACAGGCTCCTGCCACTGCTCCTGGTTGCCTACCATAACTAGATGGTAAGACCCTACTGCTGAAGACAACCATACACTTTAGATGCAAGACATGGAGAAATCAACCTTGAGCTGAACAGAAAACTCTCTCCTTGCTAACTTTCATAGCACCAGAGGATGCTATGTAAGTTGCTGTGGGAGAAAAGTGATCAACGGTCTTAGCCAGCACTGGCCCCTACATGCTACAATACTGACCTCCCAGGCAAGATGTGCCTACTGGTATAATGGGGATAATCAACTACTCTCCTGATAAGATTAGAGGTCTGCTACACAGAAGGGAATTCATGACTAGTACCGTAAACGCAGTCAAAACCCACAGCTACAGACATCACAGGCCCTAGGGGAGAACCTACTGATTTTTTTCTTTTTTCAAAATAGTCATGTTGTCAAACTGCCTTCTGACACTGATGCTTATATCCATTGATGTGTATTGCTCTCAGCCTTGGTCAGAGAAGCTTCTTTTTGCAGAGGGAAGTGATTAATGCAGTAGTACTAAGAAGCAGTAATTGTTGAGTGCTCAGTCATGGACAGAATAGATATATCAATACTCCCCCACCCTCTGCAAGGCTCAGGAAAGATCACAGGAGATAGGGAAGAAAGCATATAAGCAATGGAGGATGGGGGCGGGGGGCTGGCTCAGTGGTTAAGACCTTGGCTACTCTTTCAGAGGGCCTAAGTTCAGTTCCCAGCACCCAGGTAATGGCTAACAGTCATCTATAACTCTAGTTCCAGGGGATCCAGTGCCTTCTTCTGGCCTCTGTAGGCACTGCACACATAGGTGCACTTTACATATATGCAAAAAAACACAGGCATAAAATTAAGTAAATAAATAAATGAACATATAAATATGGGAGCAGCACTGTTCACTCATGTGAGGTACATCTAATCAAAAACAAATTTCTTTAATTATATTTGGGGGCTGCAGAGATGGCTCAGTGGTTAAGAGCATTGCCTGCTCTTGCAGAAGGACCAGGTTCAGCTTATAGCACTTATAAAGTGGATAACAACAGTCCATAACTTCAGTTCCAGGAGATTTAACACACTCTTCTGACCTCCGCAGGCATTACATCACATGGGGGCACTTAGATACATGCAGGCAATATACTCAAACACATAAAACAAAAATAATAAATTTTAATTTTTTAAAATTATACTTCAATTAGTTAAAAAAAATTCTGCCTATATGCAGTGCACACAAACAGGTACAGTCCTATAGGGGGATCATGTGATCCCAGGCCTGCTGTCTTCCAACTCAGAGGCCCCAGTCTTTCAGCAGTATTTCCAGAGGCAAGGATACTACTGCAAAATAAGCTATGAGCTTAACACATGGATAGCAACATTATACAGCACTAATATAAATTCTTCTGAGCAGTATAAAGAAAATGGATCAGCATGCTTCCAATCTATCTTTCAAATCTGGTTAATACTTGCTAATTTTCCTGTTGAACATTTTCAGGAAAGACAGGCTCAGCATACAAATGACTACTGTGCAATTGTATATATCTAAAATGCAATTACACTATTATGTTTTCACTGCTTAAGTTATCTTCTCTATACAACAATTGACACAGATAATCATTTTAGTAGGCATAAGTCTCTTCTTTCCAATTTTAAACTTAAAAAGGTTGAGACTGGAGAGATGTCTCAGTGGTTAAACAGGGCCAGGCCTGGTTAGTACTTGGATGTGAGAAGTAGAGGCGATCCTTAATCTACGTAATTGTCTGCCACAACCCAGATTTCTTCCTATTAATACAGGTCTCCAGAACTATCTTTACCTGGCAGCCATTATCAAGTGTGTGTCTGAAAGAAGAGGGACACAGTCCTAACAGTTGAAGAAAGCAACGTTTTCTAAATAATCAAACATTCTGTTACTGTTGTTTTAGACTTTCTTATGTATTTTCCAAAAAAAGTCTGAACACAGTAATATACTGGGAATATACTGGATATTAGAGAAGAGGCATCAAAAACATGGTTTAGTAGAAACAAACTAGGAGTCTGGAGGCAGGTTCTAGTCTCAGGTCTACCTTTAACTGAATAATTTCCATAGATTTTCCTTATCTCTGTTTTTTTTTTCTTTTTAAGATTTATTTTAATTTGTATGTATGTTTAGGTGTCCATGTAAGTACATAACACATGAGGCCAGAGGAGGGTTTCAGATCCCCTGGAGCTGTAGTTACAAGAGGTTAGGAGCCACCTGACATGGGTGCTAGAAACTGAACTTCAGTCCTCTAGAATAGCAGCAAGTACTCCCAATGGCTGAGCCATCTCTCCATCCCCTTCATCTTTCTTTGTAAAAATACCTATAAGAAAAAGGAACCGGGGGCGGGGGGCGGGGGAGGCGCAGAAAAATGAAAAAGGAATTAGTCAGGTCTGGAGACACATGACTATGATTTCCACAGTCAGGGGCAGAGGAAGGAGGGTGACAACTTTGAAGCCAGTGTTATAAAACACGACTCTATCCCAAAGACAAGCTAAAGAGCTGAGCATGGTGGCTCTTGCCTATAATATAATATATATATTTATATTATATTATAGTGCCTATAATATCAGCACTAGAAAAGCTGAGGCTGGAGGGTTGTCCTGAGTTCCAGACCCACTTAGGCTACAAAGTCTAGGTTATGGAGCAAGACCATGTCTCAATCAATCAATCAATGGCCAGCAAGACGGTTCAACAGATAAAGCATTTCTCCCACAAGACTGGCAATCTGAGTTCCACCCCATGAACCCATGTAAAGGTGGAAACAGAGAACCAACTCTACAAAGCTGTCCTTTGACTTCTACACACGCACCATGATACATGCACTCACATAAACACAAACACAGTAAGAACAACAAACCATTTCAAAGAACAAAATAAAAAGCCAAGGGCTGATGATGTAGCCCTGTGGCAAAGCACTTGCCTAGCGCACATAGGGTCCTGGGTTAAATCCCCAGGACAACGGCAGGGCTATGGGTGATGTGAAGGAAGGGAAGACTAAAATAGCTGGAGAAATTAAACTTAGACATTTTTTTGTTTCTTAGACCAGTCTGGATTACTTTCTGCAGGATTTTCCAAATTGTACCATCTATAAATAGCCAAAGGTTAATGATCAAATAAGACAGTAGTTTCATAAAAAGAAGTATGTCCATATTTCTGGGAAAAGATAAAAAGAGACTCTGCCATTCTTTCTCTGCAGATGTCATGGAGTTTAGAGTCTGACTATAAGAAAATGCATATCTTTGTCCCATCTGCTCTTCCTTGAGTGCCTCTCCCTCTGATAATGCTTGAGAGTACCTGACTTGTCCTCGGGGGTGAGTTGTTCGAATCTCTCCATGACCTTCCCCCTGCTTTGGAACCATCTGCAGTCCCTACCACTGTTCCAGCGCTTAGGCTTCCCTCCTGACTAACAGGGACCAGCATTTCCATCTTCCCTCTCCTTTCCTTGGACCTTGGCACTACCCGTCTGAAGCTTCTGAAGTGCTCCTAACTAGCCAAGGCCGCTCTACCCTCCATGAGTAGCCTGCCTGGATCCATCTGGTACTGCCAATATAAAATGAAAAGAGACAACCTGAAGCCTAGAACAACTAACTTTTCATATCCAATCAGAAAGAAACCAAGCTCTATCAATAACACAAACAGAATCAAACTCTAACTCAACAAAGGGAGGCTTGAGTTTCATACCAGAATCACAGGCAACAAAAGAAATTCACAGTCCAAATAAATAAATAAGAAAAACCAAAATAGTTTGTCCCATCAAACAGGATCAGTCCTAGAGAAGAGCTCTACAATGAGATTTTCCTAGTGGTAACCCAGGATGAAGAATTGAAAAAAAAATAAACATGATCAAAGAATTTAACAAATTTAAAGAACACACAAACAACTCAGAGAGGATAGGGATAAATTTCTGATCAAATTTCAAATACATGAAAGACAGAGATATACTGAAGAAAAGTCAGGCTGAAATGAGGAAGAAAGTGAAAAGGTCAATAAGGCAATTCGCAAGGACAGGACCAACAGAATGAATGAAATGGAAAAAAATATATCAAGACTAGACGATAAAGTTGAAGAATTAGCGCAAACAAAGAATATGAAAAAAATTTTGAAAATACATGAATGGAATATGCAAGAAATGTGGGACATTATGAAAAGATCAAATTTACACATCATATGCACAGAGAGAGAAGAATCTCGGGGAAATGGTTATTAACTAGATCTTGAACAGGATTACAGAATAAAACGTTCCTAAATTGAGGAAAGACATACCCAAACAGGTACAAGCAGCACACAGAACACCAAAAAGACAGAACCAGAAAAGAAATTCCCCACTGCATATCACAGTAAAACCATTAAATGTACAGAACAAAGAAAGAAACTGAAAGTTACAAAGGAAAAACAGTAAATCCCATAAAAAGGAAAACCCATCAAACTTACAACTGAATTTTCAATCCAAACTATAAAAGCCAGAAGACCCTGGACCTGGACCTAAGTATACCAAGTTCTAAATAATCATACATGCCAACCCAGAATAATTTATCCAGAAAAACTGTCTATTATAGCTGAAGGGGAAAAACAATCTTCCATGACATGAAAATGCTGAAAGAATTCATGTCCAACAAACCAGCACTACAGAGAGTATTTGAAGCAATACAAAGGACTAAAGATAGGAATGACTATATCCAAGAGGTTATACAAAGAAATTAAATGGTATAATTATGGAAACACAAAATTGAACCAAGAAAACAAAAATTAAAATGACAGTACCCAATACACATCTTTCAGTAAGAACTTTAAATGTTGATGGCTTCAACTCACCAGTAAAAAGACACAGGCTAGTTGAATGGATTAAAAGCAAAATTCATTGTTTCTTTTCTGCAAGAAATGCACCTCACCTTCAAGGATAAGCACTAACTTAGGGTGGAAATATTAGGGAAAAAATACTCCAAGCAAATGGCAATAAGAAATAAGCAGGTGTACAATTCTATATCTGACAAAATAGATTTCAACTTAAAATTAATCAAAAGAGATAAGGCTACTTCATTCATATCAAAGTAGCAACTGACAACAAAGACAATACAGTTATGAACACATATGCACCAAACACTGGTGCACCCAATTTCATAAAAACAATACTACAGGAATTTAAGATACAGATTACCCCAACTCAGTAATAATAGGTGACTTCAATACCCCACTATCTCCAATAGACAACTGGACAAAGAACAAACAGAAAGACATCTGAATAAAATGGTATCATATCATACATCAAATGGACCTAACATCTACAGAATATTCCACCCAAGCGCTAAAGAATACACTTTCTACTCAGCAACTCATGAAAATGTCTCTAAAACTGATCATATACTAGGGCACAAAAAATCCTTAACAAATATAAAAATTTGAAATAATGAATTCATTCTATCAGACTACAAGGCAATAAAGCTTAAAATCATCACCAAAAATTTGAAATAATGAATTCATTCTATCAGACTACAAGGCAATAAAGCTTAAAATCACCACTAAAAGAACCTCTAGTAACTACAGAAACTTGTGGAGATTAAAGAACACTCCTGAATGATGAATGGTTCAAAGAAGAAATTAAGAAAGAAATAAAAGTATTCCTGGAAATAAATTTAAACGATAATAACACTCAACAAAACCTCTGGGACACCTCAAAAGCAATCCTAAAAGGGAATTTATAGCTCTAAAACCCTACATTAAAAAAATAAGAACACAAATAAATGACTTAAAAATAGAACTCAATACTCTGGAAAGGCAAGAACAAACCAAACCAAAAGCTAGCAGATGAGAATAACAAAAATCAGATCAGAAATTAATGAAAAAGAAAAACAATTTAAAAAAATTAATGAATATAAGAGTTGGTTTTTAAAAAGATAAACAAAATAAAGGGGCCGTTACCTCAGTTAACACAAAAAAGAAAGAAAGAGCAAATTCAAATCAACCTCAGAGAGGAAAAGGAAAACATCATGACAGACACCAAAAAGATCCAGAACATAATAAGGAATACTTTAAAAACCCATACATTACTAAATCTGAAAACTTAAAAGAAATGGATTAATTTCTATCTCATGGAAACCACCAAAGATAAACCGAGAACAGATCAACAGTTTAAACATACTCATAACAAATAAGGAAATTAAAACAGCGATATAAAACCTCCAGACTGAAAAAAATTCCAGGTCAAGATGGATTCACAACAGAATTCTAGCAGACATTTAAAGAAGATGTACAACCAATTAGGGATGATTCAATATGCATAAGACAATAAATCATATAAACAGACTTAAAGACAAAAATCACATAGGCATCTTGATAGATGTAGAAAAGGCCTTTGACAAAATCCAACATGCATTTATGTTAAAACTCCTAGAGGGAACTGAACTGGAGGGAACATACCTCAACATAATTAATGCTATATATAACAAATCCATGGCCAGCATCATTCCAAATGGAGAAAAACTGGAAGCACTTTCATAAAAATCTAGAACTAGACAGGATAGACTACTATCTCCACTGCTTTTGAATACAGTACTTGAAACTCTTGCTAGAGCAGTAAGACAAGAGAAGGAAATTAAAGGAGTACTCATTGGAAAGAAGAGGTGATATTATCCCTATTTGCAGATGATATGATATTATACATAAGAGATCCAAAAAATTCCACTAGAAATGATCAATACTTTCAGTAAAGTGGCAGGTTACAAAATTAATTTACAAAAATCGGTAGGCTTTATATATAACAATAACAAGCAGATGGAGAAAGAGTTCATGGAAATCCTCCCATTCACAATAGCCTCAAAAAAATTGAAATAAAATATCTAGGAATAAACCTGACCAAAGACATTAAAGATCTTTGAAGAAAGAGATTGAGGAAGACATCAGGAAATGAAAAGATCTCCCTTGCTCATGGACTGTTGGAATTAAAACTATGAAAATGACCACCCTACCAAAAGCAATCTATAGCTTCAATGCAATGCCCATCAAATTCCCAGGACACTCTTCACAAAATTATATAAAAAAAAAAAAAAAACCCTAAAATTCACATGGAAACACAAAAGACCCAGAATAGCCAAAGTAATCCTAAGCACAAAGAGCTTTGCTGGGAGGATTAGTACAACATATTTGAAACTATATTACAGAGCTATAGTCATAAAAAGAGCATGGTAGTGGCAAAAAAAAAACAGATACATACATCAATGGTACATAACTGAAGACTCAAACGTGAGAACATGTAATTTCAACCACCTGATATTTGACCAAGTTGCCAAGAACACAAACTAGAGGAAAGATAGCATCTTCAACACATGGTGCTAGCAAATTTGGACTTTTACCTGTGGAACAAAATTAGACCCTTATCTAGCACCCTGCACAAAAGCAACTCCAAATGAATCAAAGACCTCAATATAAAATCTTTAACTCTGAAACTTAGAAGACAGCTTCGGTAGTACCCTATAAGATACAGATGCAGGAAACAACTTTCTAAATGGGACATCAGTTGCTCAGGAATTAAGGTCACAATCAACAAACTAAACTAAGAAGCTTCTTTACAGGAAAAGAAAGGAAGGAAACAAGGAAATGGGAGAGGAAACCCACAAAGTTGGAGAAAATCTTTACCAACTACACATCTGACAGACATAATACCCAGAAGATGTAAAGAACCCAAAGGGGGCGGAAGAGATGGCCCAGCGGTTAAGAGTACTGGCTGTTCTTGCAGAGGACCTGGGTTAGATACCCAGCACCCACACAGCAACTAACAACTGTCTGTAACTCCAGTTCCAGGGGAATCTGATGCCCTCTTCTGACCTGCGCAGGCATTTCAGGACATGGGTGCACCTATCTACGTGCGGGCAATACACTGATACACATAAAATAAAAATATAATTTTTTTTAAAGAACTCAAATAAGACTTTACCAGAGTCACATTATCAGTGTTTTTCAGTAGTTTCCTCTGTTTCTGATGGTCCCTGTTTGGGTGCCACTTGTGAATGTTTGGCATACTGTCTATTCCCCCAAAACGTTAAATCAAACCAGGTAACCCTTGGCTTGTACCAACTCAAAAATGCTTTCTCTGCCTTCCAGAGTCTTTATCAGAAACTTAGCATTTGAAGTTCACAAAGAGTTTATGTATAAGTGCTCAAGCTGTGAAAATCACATAGGAATTGTCTCATCATAATAATAAAACAGCACAGCATGCCCAAGGCTGCAGCCACTGGTGCAGTAACAGACTTCCTTTGGTGTATGCTAGAACAGGTTGCACATTTTTAAATTAAAAAAACATTTAAATGTTTTAACATAGTTACAAATTCTATGCTCATATTTATACTTTCTGTTAAAATATACAATTATAAGATTGTTACTTAAATTTTGTGTTTACTCTTAAAAACTTTATTTGTGGGGCTGGAGAGATGGTTCAGTAGTTAAGAGCACTGGCTGCTCTTGCAGAGGATCTGGATTTGACTCCTAGCATTTTTATTTATATTCCAGTGCTACTTTAAATATAAGTCTCTCTCTCTGGGTTCCTTAGGATACATGGACAAACAAAGTTTCTGGGTTCAATGAACAACAAATATAAATAAAAATACATTCTGTGAACAAAAAGAAAAATCAATACAACTATTAGCAAATAACCTCATGGATTTGTCTGTAAGTGATAACAAATAAGATAATGCTACTGAAGATGATGCTGTTAGTCAAGACCATATTGTGTTTCATACTGACCAAGTGTGACCAGTTTCCTCTGTCATTCTACAAAATGTTTGTGCACTGATTGTGTTGTTTCTTCACTACTTTTAAATTGTTCCATTGAACACAGTATCTCTTTGCCAACTGGCAAGAGACTCCTTGCAGAATGGGTCTTTTTATGTAACGACACTGCTTTTCAAGCTTTGTCTGCCAATTTCTTTGGAATATTCTCTACTGGGCAGATCTTCCCTGTTATCATCACTTCCTCCCATTCATCAGGTTGCCTATGGCTCCTGACTACGGACCAATCATCTCTCCTAGTCTCAGTCAAATCGTGACTATGGTAGCTTTTATTTTACCTATTCCAAGTCTAGTAGTAAGGTTAACAACAAAACAGTTTCACAATTGGCTTATACCTTCAACAGGCAGCCAATCTCTCTACACACTGACAAAAATTAATCAAAAAATAAAAAAAATCAATTCTACAGAATTAAACCACTACTGATTTCTTGTTATTAAAACATTATTTAGACTAAAAATAATTTCCTAAAATGTTACTTTAATATCACCAACAATTCTAATATTATTCAATAACAAATAAACCAAATTTTAAAAATTGATAAAATTCATTAAGGCAATGCCTGGGTCTGGCCTGACTGGTCTTCCTGGGTTTACCCATTCCTAGGATCCGCCATAACTATGCTCTTGCCCTTATTCATTATCTTGCTTACTATAACGTTTTTTAAACTATTTATCCCACATTACTCTAAGTTTGAAATATCAGCTCACAAAGAAAGGGAAACACCCCCACCCTTGCTCCTTAAGGAAAATAGCACTTTGTTCACTAATAGTTAACAGGCCCCTGGTACTTGGTTCACTAAGGGTTAACAGACTTCAAACTTTGTGGATGCAGAGTTTGTTCCCAGGATGCTGGGAGCAAATAGATTAGACAGCTCTTGCTGGAATGCTGGGACAGGTCGTCCATCCCCTCACCTCCTTTATGTTTCTGCTTACATCAAAGGAGGTCTGTTACTGGGCCAGTAGTCATAGCTTTGAGCATGCTGTGCTGTTTTCTTATTATGATGGGAAAATTCTTATGTGTTTTGCACTGCTTTATAAATAAACACTGTATGAACTTCAAACACTGAGCTTCCAATAAAGACTCTCAGGAAGGCAGTGAAAGCACTCTTGAGCTGGCACAAGTCGAGGGTCACCTGGTCTGATTTCAGATTTTCAGGAGTGGACACTGCAGGGGGAATCTACAGGAGACTATTGCCAAGTTCCACAACTGGTTGGTCACACACAGAGAATTGGCGTATGTGAGAAGCCCAATACCAAGTGACACATCTACAATGGAATCTCTACACCTAAGGCTTGTGGAACATAGCGGAAGAAGGGGTAGAGAGAACACTAATGCATCTCTCAACTCTCATCAGCAAAGCTTTCCCATGCAGCAGAGGGTGAAGAACACAAAAAGCCACAACTGGCCAAAGTGTGGAAAATAAGAGGCTGCACAGTGTGGGTTTCTGGATAGGACTCCTACATTAAACTTCACCCAACCAGGGCTCAGAGACCATTATAGAAGATAGGGCAGAAAGACTGTAAGAGGTGCATGACCATAAGGAAACAGAGTCCTACAGGTTCCTAGGACCTTCCCCATATGCACTTACAGCAATAGTGACAGTATGCACCAGACCCACGCAACCTCAAAACTAGCATAGAATGGAGGAAGTGGGCAGGTCACAAATTTGGTGAGCAACTGCTGGAACTGATCACTGCTGGGTGAGGGAGAGTTGATCTTCTTTAAGGGAGTGATGACAGACAGGCTGAACAGGCCCAGTGGATGAACTCACACTGAGAGACATCTGGGTACACAAACTTGACTCAACAGGGCTTAAACATATATGACAGAAAGTCCTGTGGGAGGGTTCTGAGGGAGGAGGTACAGATAGGCAAGTGGAGGGCTGGGGGGACTAAGTATGATTTAAATGCATTCTATGGCAGGGCATGGTGGCACATGCCTTTAATCCCAGCACTCTGGAGGCAGAGGCAAGCTGACCTCTGTGAGTTCAAGGTCAGTCTGGTCTAGACAGTGAGTTCCAGGCCAGCTGGGGTTACCGGGAGATCGTCTCAAAAAGACCAAAAAAAAAAAAAGATTGCCACAGTTGCCACAGGATGACATCGTCTTCCAATGAATATAATACGGTAGACTTCCTCTCCAGAGTAAGGCAACATTTTTCACAAAACATTTCTTCTCGTCACCTTTTCATAATCTGTTGCTCCCTCCCTGACAGGAGCCTCAAGCTGCTAACTCTTTCTGTAGCTCAAAAGACTACTGAAGCTTCAATCGTCTAGCCCTTTCTTTGAGTCTCAAAATCTAGTTCATATATGCATGTTAATACATTTTTTGCTATCATTTTTTTCTCTGGTTAATCTGCCAATTGTCAGTTCATTTTGTAAAGAATCACTGAATCTTCAGAGAAAAGAAAACTTAAAACAGCCCTCTGATGCAGAACTATGGGCTGACAAGAAGGCTCACTGGGTAAGAGTGCTTGCCACCAAGACTGATAACCTAAGTTGAAACTCCAGAATCTACATGATGGACAGAACTAAATCCTGTAAGTTATCTTCTGAACTCTACACATGTGCTGTGTTATTTGTGTGTTCTTCTTTTCTTTCTCTCTCTCTCTCTCTCTCTCTCTTTCTCGTATGTGCACGTACACACACACATATAAATAGGTAAGACAGATAGACAAATGTAGGGTGAAAAGCTGAACTAGCTGTAAAATTTTGTAATTATCCTTAAAAATAACCATTGATGCCAAAAAACATTTAGAACAGCATTATTTTAAAAAACAAAATGGAATACAAAAATTACTTTGGTTTAAACACTATGAATATAAACCTATATACTGTATAGAAATATGGTAGACATAGGAAGAATTGTCATTGTAAGGCCCTCCAACTGGGGTGTAAAGTAGGACCTCATGTTTTTAATATCTAATAAGCTCTTTGGTTCCAACTTCTCTTTGGCAGACATGAAATGCAATTCTCAGTGTACTTCAAAGCAAGAAAAAGAAAATATTTATAGCTTCCAACTCACCCAAAGGGTCTTACCTGCATGCACCAGCACAAAACCACCACGTTTCTCTTTACAGGACTGCTTTGTTTCTAATTCCTTGACTGCTACTTTAACAGCAGGTGCCTGAGGTGATCTGGAAGGCAGTCCTTCTCCAGAACTCATCCCCTTCTCCATGGTCATTCTCCAAGATTATCATCTTCTCTTAGGAAAAGAGCATACTTCTATCCAAAAGCAACTGCATAGGAGGAATTACCCTAAAAAAGACAGGCAAAGATGGTACAATTTCTTTCTACCAACATGCACATTACTTACAAAAAGTCAGATTTTTCAAAATACCTATTTTTTAAATTATTGAATTGGATAATAGTAGAACATGAAAAGTTTAATACTTAAATCTCTGTATACTGGCAGTACTTGCATCAAGACATATAAACAAAACAACCAATTATAAAAAGATCTCATCCTAGTCCAAAGACAATCTGTGTTTCCTTTATCCACACTGAAATAATCCCTAATATAATTTAAGTATCACTTCATCATCCCTCCAAATCAAGTATCTATGGGATATTTGGAATTACAAGGACTGCTGGCATACTGAATACCAATATAAAAACTAACAGTCTGTTTGAAGAAAGCAACAGTTGTATATTTAGATGTAAATAATTTTTTAATTTTTATTATTATTGTATGTGTGTTCATGATGGGGGTAGGGCATGTGCATGCCATACATACATATGGAAGACATAGAACAACTTTGTGGTTAGTTCTCTCCTTCCATCTTTATGTGGTATCACAGCTTCTGTGTACTTGACACAAACAGATATACCTAGGAAGAGGAAACCTCAACTGAAGAATTTCCCAGAACAGACTGACCTGTGAGGATGTCTTTGGGGCATTCTCTTAATTGCTAATTGACGTAGGAGGGCCCAGTCCTCTGTGGGTGGTGCCATCCCTGAGCAGGTAGGCAGGGAAAGCAAGCCAGAAGCAGTGCTCTTTATGGGTTCTGCTTCAGGTGCCTGCCTTAGCTTCTCTCAATGAACAACTATAGCCTATAAACCCTTTTCTCCCCAAGTTGGTTTTGGCCAGCAATTTATCACAGCAACAGAAATCAAACTAAAACACAACACATGGGTTTTGAGGCTGGAACTCCAGTTGCCAGACATATACAGTAAGCACTTTTACTGGCTGAGCCATGTCACCAGCCTGAATTTCTGTTTTATTTGAAATAAAAGGCTAAGGTAGAAGGATCACAAATTCAAGGTCAATTTGAGCTACATAATTAGATTCTGTCTCAAAAATAATTAATTTAATTAAAAGTAGAATGTAGCCCAGACTTGCCTATAACTCCCTGCCTCATGATGGTACTGTCACAGCCTCCTGAGTGCTGAGGCTGCAGGACTCTACCACTTTTCCTTACTCAGAATGTTTTTTTTTTTCATTTGAGACAGGATCTCCCTATTCCCAACTGGCCTGGAACTTGCTGTGTTGACCAGGCTGGCCTCAATCTCACAAAGATTCAACTGCCTCTGCCTCCTGAGAGCTGGAATTAAAGGCATGTGCCACTATGCCTAGCTAGGAAGAAATTCTTAGGATTTTTTTTTTTCATTTATTTTTATTTTATGTATATGAATACTTTGCCTGCAGGTAAGTGCACCTGTGTCCTACAATGTCTGCAGACACCAGAAGACGGCAGAAGATCCCCTGGAGCTGGAGTAATAGACAGTTGCTAGCTGCCATGTGGGTGCTAGGAGCCAAATTCAGGTCTTCTATAAGAACAGCCAATGCTCTTAATTGCTGAGCCAGCTTTCCAGTTCCCAAATTCTTAAGATTATCAGTTTAATGCTGCTCACGTCAATTATAAAAACATCAATACTAGCAAATTTATATGTCTAAACCAAGAAAAGAAATAAATACTAATCTTCGAATAGCTGTCAGCATGAAAAGCACTATTTCTGAGGTTCTCCACAGACAAGTGATGAGATAAAATTGAATGAAATAATTTTCAAGCAACTTATGTCAGAAAACTTCTTAATTTTCTCACTCAGCATTAACAATTCACAAACTTTTAAACAATCCAGGCTTATTGACCAACAAAGAGGGTAGATATCATTTCAAATTAGGGATAAATGTGTTACTTAAAAATCAACAAAGAGAGAGGTGGAGAGATGGCTCTGCAGTTAAGAGTACTGGCTGCTCTTGCAGAAGACCTGGTTCAGTTCCCAGAATCCACATGACAGCTAACAATTGTCTGTAATTCTAGTTCCATGGGATCTGAGACCCTCTTTTGGCCTCCTCAGGCACGGCACAACACAGATGTACTTAAATGCACCCAGGCAAAACACTCAAATACATAAAATAAAAATAAATCAAAAATATTTAAAAATCAACAGAGATTTAAAGAAAACTCGAGTGAGATATCAAAACTTTCTAAATAATAATATTAAGTAAAAATCTCCAATTCATATTAAATTCAGGGGGCTGGAGAGATGGCTCAGTGGTTAAAAGCACTAGTTGCTCTTGCAGAGAACCCAGGTTCAGTCTCAGCACCCACATAGAGCAGTTAACAACCATCGATAACTCCAGTTCCAAGGGATCTGATGCCCTCTCCTACCCTCCAAGGGCATTGTGAGACACAGGCACACTTACATACACGCAGGTATTACACTCATATACATAAAATAAAAATACTAAAATAAAAAAGGAAGGAATCAGACATGATGGCCATGCTGATAATACCAGCACTGGGCTAAGGTAGAAGGATCACAAATTCAAGGTCAATTTGAGCTACATAATTAGATTCTGTCTCAAAAATAATTAATTTAATTAAAAGTAGAAAAAAATGAAGTTCTTAATACACAGATATGGAAGTCTCAAAGACAGCTGACTAACAAAAAATTATTTTAAGGCATACAAATAATCAAATCAGAAGCTTGAGGTCACCCTTGGCTACACAGTGAGATTCAGACCAACCCCAGCTACATGTCTCAAGAGAAAAAAAAAGTGTGCTTAGAAACTTATGCACTATCATCTGGAAGGAAGGGAAGAAATACAGGTAAATATATATACAAATTCTGCATCTGAAATGATATACCAAAAAGTAATATAATGATGTTATCAAAAGAATATTCAAAGTGGGGCATGGTGATACACACCTTTAATCCCAGCACTTGGGAAGCAGAAACAGGTAGATCTCTGTGAGTTCAAGGTCAGCCTGGTCTACATAGGAAGTTCTAGGCCTGCCAGGGCTACACAGTATCAAAAAGACAAAAAAGAAAAGTTTACAAAAGAAAAAGAAAAGTCTCCAAAAGTTACTCTCTAACCTCCACATATGTGCCATGACATGCACATATGTCCTCACACGTGCTGTTCTTGCAGAGGACCCAGGTTCAGTTCCTAATACTCACACAGCAATAGCAACAGCCCACAACTCCAGCTCCAGGGGATTCAATGCCCACTTTTTACCTCCTCAGGCATTGATTGCATACATATTGTGTCCTGTTAGTGTTAAGATTTTTTCATCTTAGTTTTGCTTAGCATTTCAGAAGCAGTTGCAGGAGAAAGTCAATCAAGGAATGCATCTATGTGACAATAATGGGCTTTAACAACAAAAATCCAGCCCTAAAGCTACTGCAATTGATAACAAATTAAATAAATAAATAAAAAACGAAAAGAAAAAAGCATATTATGAACTGGAGAGATGGCTCTGCGATTAAGAGCACTGGCTGCTCTTCCAAAAAACCTGGGCTCAATTCCCAGCACCCATATGGTGGCTAACAACTGTTCAGAACTCCAATTCCAGGGGACCCAACACCCTCCTCTGGCCCCCACAGGCTTTGTATAACATGAGTGCACTTATACAAATGCATGCAGAACACTCATGAAAATAATAAAATAAAAAGAAATAAAGGGGGGGGGCATGTGTAATGGTTAGTCAGCACATGTATGTACTCCTAGAGCTAAAGAGGGGCAGTGGCAGGAAGAACACAAGTTTGAGGCCAATCTGAACTTCATATCAAGATGTAAGCCTCTCAGGTATCTATGAGAAGTCATTCAATTTTTTAAAGTTTTTTTTTTTTCTTAATATGTATAGTGTTTTGCCTACATGGAGCCCAGAGGCCAGAAGAGTATTTTGGATCCCCTGGAACTGGAATTAAGGATAAGTGCTAGCCATTCTGGAAGATCAGTAAGCACTCTTAACTACTGAGTCATTTCTCCAGCACCAAGCTGTGTCACTTTTTTAAAATTTTGTGCTTTTAGTATCATAGCGTTAGGTTTTACAGTATCATTAAATGAGCTCCAAAACATACTTAAATTCATCTTTGATCTAGTAATTTCACTTCTGAAAAGATTTTCTACCAAAATCTTAAATACAGAAAAGACCTAATGTCTTTTTCTTTGGTTGGTTTGGCTTTTTGAGATGAGATGTCATGCAGCCCAGGTTGGCCTCAAATCCTGATTCTCCTTGCTTCACTTCCCAAGTACTAGGACTACAGGCCTGTCTACCACTCCAGGCTGTCTTTGTATTTTTTTGTTATGTTTAACATAGGACAATATAAAATTTTTGAAACACAGGTGCAGGTCGAAGTGGTCCATGCCTTTAATCCCAGCACTCAAGAAGCAGAGGCAGGAGGATCTCTGTGAGCTCAAGGCCAGCTTGGGCTACATATCAAGTTCTCAACTGGCCAGGGGTATAAGAAGACCTTGTCTCAAAAAAAAAAAAAAAAAAAAAAAGAAAAGAAAAGAAAGAAAGAAAAATAGGTGCAGCCTAAGAATCCAACAGAGAAATAGAGTTAAAACAACAGCATTATTTATGATCAACTCAATTTTTTTCTTGGGGGGGGGCTGACTTTTAACAAGCATGCTTGAACTAAATGGGAAAAAGAGAATCTTTTCAACAAGTGATCCTGAAAAATTAAGATAGCCACAAGGCAAAGAATAAAGCAGTATTCTTACCTGATACTATATACCAAAATTAAGTATATCAAAAACAGGGATTAAAAGTTTTAGAAGTTATAAGGAGTTATAGAAGGGTAAATATTCATGACTCTGGATTTAGCAATTATTTTTTAGATCAGATTTTTTAGATTAGATTTTCAAGACCAGCCTGATTTGCGTACTGAGTAACAGGCCACAGTATGACCCTGTCTAAAAAAAAAATTAACAAAAAAAGTTTTTAAAAAAAAACTACGCAAAGAAAGTAAATAGACATTTCCCCAAAACTATAAAAGGGCCAATAAGTATATGGGGAAATGTTTAAGATTATTAAGCATAAAAATCAAAATGAGATGCCATGTCACAAGTAAAACTAAGATGGCTATGAACAAAACAGGTGCTCGAGAGGATTTGGAAAAGCACATCTTCACTATCTGCTTGTAGAAACTCAATATATGCAGCAGCACTTTGGAAAGTATCTAGTCATTTCTCAAAACATGTGACCCAGCAGTTCCATTTCAAGGTATATATCCGAAAAAGACCCTAAAATCATAAATCCACACAAAAACTCACACAGGCTGTGTACAGGATTATTTCAAATTGCTAAAAGGAGGAAACAATCCAAATATCCACCAACTAATGATAAAATCAAAATGCAGTACATTCATAGGACCGACATCCATAAAAGGAATGAGGAAGGGTTTGTAGATAAGTAGTAGAATGCTCACAGACTCACTGTGTGAGCCTCATCCCCAGAACCACTGGGAACAAAAGAAAAAAAAGAATGTATTGCTACATAGTCATGAAACTTTTTAAAAGAGGTAAGGCACAAAAGACCTGTTACATGATTCCATTTACGGGAAAGGTTCAAAACAGGAAAAACTCTAATATTGAACCATGGATGAGAAGTTGGGGGGAAGGGGAGGGGAGCTGAAGGGGAAATGATATTAACTGTAATGGGTACAAGATTTCTCAGGAAGGTGGTAAAAAGGTTCTAGAATTAGACTGCTGTGAGATGTATTCAGGTTTGTGAAAATACTAAAACAGCAAAAGTTACAATTTAAAGGTGTAAATTTTATACAGTGTGAATTACATGTGAAGAAAAAAAAAAAAAGCACCAGTCTATTCATGCAATGGTGCAACATACACAAACTGCACCCTAATCTAAGAATCTAAATAGTTTCAAGTGCCTAAGAAATCATGAAGATCAAGATCCTGGGTTGGGACAACTATAGATAATCTCAATTATTTCTGCATTTCCCAGATGTTATCTAATAATCGCTGCTTTTTGAGGTAGTGAGAAGGCTTTATTTGCAACAAACAGAAAAAAACCCAAGTGTACAAGCAAAACTCTAGCTCTTTTCAAAGGTCGTCGTCACGTGGCTCCCAGCAGCCCTTCCCTTCCACGCCCCGGCAAAATCCGTCCAGTCCCTCCTTCCAGACACCATGCCCTCTACTTCCAAAGCACCTGCTGCTAGCTGGTCGCCCGCCTCTCCAGCCGCTTCCTCTACTGGGTCTCCTGGGCCGCGGGTGCTCCAGTCCGGCGGGACTCTAACCAGGCCTCCCTTACACTCCGGGAAGCCGCGACCCCACCTTGACACCCGGGACTAGGACGCATGTCTGCGGACGGCCAGCGACCGCACAGCGTGCCCAGCTTCCCCGGAAGGGCGCTGCTGCCGCCCAGGAGATGAAGCTGGGAAGGGGGACTAGCCGGGGCCCCACGCGCGACCGAGCCGGGCCTGGGGCGCCGAGGGCCTCTCCGCAAGGCCGGGCAGCTGACGCACTGCGCGCCGCCCCGCGCGCTCAGGAGAGACTGCCGCGGCCTGCGGGAACACACGGAGACCCGCGGCTCGGCGGCGGAGACGCGGACGGCGTGAGGACGAGGGACACTCACCAGCGTCAGCGCTGAGCCCTCGCAGCGCCGGAAGTAGTCGCTCGCCCGTTGCCAGGGTGAGGAAGCGGGAGTAATGTAAAGCTTTCCCATTGGCTAGATGGGAACACGTGGCCGGAAGCCGCGTCACGCGCTGCTGTGATCCCGTCCTCTAGTAGGTAGCAAATCTGTGGACTTCTGAGCTTAAACCCGCTGTTTATGGTCTAAGGGGCTTTTGGGGGCCGATTTGTCGTGGTTTTTGGTTTGGTTTGGATTTTGGTTTTGTTTGGCTGGTTTTTCTTTTTGGTGGATTGAGAGTCTCTGTGCAACCCCTGCTGACCTGGAACTCCCTGTGCAAACCAGACTGGCCTCCAACTCACAGACATCCACCTGCCTCTGCCTCCCAACCGCTAAGATTAAAGACTATCACCACCCCGATGTCTTTTTGGTTTGAGGTCGGTGGGTGGGTGGGTTGGTTTGGTAGGGGGAAGAGGGTGAGATCGAATATCACTTTGTAGCCCTGACTAGTCTAGAATTCACTATGTAGACCAGGCTGGCCTCCAACTCATAGAGGTCCGCCTGCCTCTGCCTGCCAAGCACTGAGTAAAAGCGGCTGTCACAACGCCCCGCTTATCTCAAAAATTTTAAATATCTATTAATTGGAGTATTTGGTGTGGTTTAACTGTGGACTGCATAGTAGATAAGAGCTTTGGATCAGTGTTACATATCCTTTGTTGAGCATGTGGTACTAGTTATAAGAATGGTTTGAATAATTTACAAATAACGATGTCTGTAACAAATTATGTGTTTGAGAGAAAATGACAGTAAATGTGATACTTGTTAGCTGGTTAAATGGGTTGAAGGTTATAATGAATCCTCTCTACCCCCCCCCCTTTTTTTTAGCAGTGTGATTCCGAGGGAGGAATACTTTATTAGTAGCAACAGTAGTAGTTGTGGATGTGTTTATGCCCAAGTGTGTAGAAGTAAGGGGACACCTTTCAGGAGTTGATTCTCCTTCCACTGTGGATTCCAGGGATTGAACGCAAGTCAACAGGCTTCTACAGCACTTTCGATACCCCACCTCCACCCTAGCCATCTCATTGGCCCAGGACTTCTTAAGTATAAACTTGTTAAGAACTAAAAATTTGGACTGCAGATGTAGCTCAGTGGTAAAGCACTTGCCTAGCATTTGTGAAGCCCAGAGTCCCATCTCCAAAAATAACAAGCAAATACATGTAAAGCACAAAAACTAAATGTATCCCAGTGTCAAAGTTGAAGAATTGCTGTGACAATTATTATAAATATAGCCCATGTAGAATAGTCACACACATACCCAAAGCTAGCATGGGATCCTAGTTTCTCTTAGGTAACATGGGACTTATCAATAGTAACTACAACACATCCCCCTCCCTCAGACGTAGGTGGCATCAATGCCTTAATATAACAGGAACAGAGTGTGCTATCCACTTGGTAGAGGGCGTTCCTATCCTGCACAAAGCCGGGGATTCAACCCTCAACACTACAAACTAGATGTGGTGGCACAGATCTGTAATCCCTATACAAGAGGTAGAGGCAGAAGAATAAGAAGTTCATGGCAAGTCTCAGCTACATAGCAAATTCAAAGGCAGCATGGGCTACGTGAGCCTTTATCTCAAAAGGAAAAAAAAACCTACAGGGAGTGTTATTCACAAGACCCTCCTGCTCCCTGGGTGTTTCTATTCAATTAATGGTTATTGCAGTACAGACAGACATTTTCTTCACTGGTGTAGACACTAGTAAGATACTCATGCTCCTGTAAATAACCCCTTACCCATACTCCTGTGAGCAACCCTAAAGGAACTCATTGATTTGCAAAAATCAACCTGAAGGTAGCAATAGCAGAGAGAGTGGCGGGTGAGGTTCATTTGGTAAAGAGCTTGTCTAGCAATCACAAAGCCATAATTTGAGAGTAGTATCACTCTCTTGTAATCCCAGCACTGGAGAAGGAGGGGCAGGAGAAACAGAAGTTCAAGGTTGTCCTAGGCTCCATAGGGAGTTTAAGGCCAACCTGGGCTAGAAACTATTAAAAAAGAGAGAGAGAGTAGTTGGGAAGAGAAAGGGCATCAGTAGGAGGACAAGAGAAGGTAGTGGGGGTGGTGAATAGAATCAAATACTTTACACATGTAGATGAAAAGGTTATAATGAAACCCTTAATTTATAATTAGCATATGCTAATAAACTAAAAAGTATATGCACATATTTGCTTCCGTTTCTTCAGCCTGATTGTCAGGGACTGTGTCACCTCCCCAAGCTTCTCTGCAGTCCTTTATCTGTGATATCTTGCCCACATGCTACACACGCTGTCCTGGAACATTCCATCTGACCTGCCCTCCTCCAACCCAATTTTATTTCTTTCCTTTCTGAAATTTGTATTGCTGTTATTGTTGTAGTTGAAGCAGGGTTGGTTACTCCCCTCAGTTGATCTGTGAGGTCCTTTAGCTTTTTCTTTATTATGAATGTGTGTACATGATATGTGTGTGAACACACATGCTGTGCTGCGCATTGTGCTCATGGAAAGGTCAGAGGACAACTTTGTGGGTTGGCTTACTCTTCCATCTTTATGTGGGTTCCAGGGATTGAACTCAAGTCCTCAGGCTTGCCAACAAGTACCTTAACCTGCTGAGCCATCTAACCAGTTTGGTTTTTTGTTTAATTTTTTATTTTTCATTTTTCTTTTTCTTGTGTGTGTGTGTGTGTGTGTGTGTGTGTATATTGTGTTTGTCAGATGAGATTTTACCATGTAGCCCAGGCTGACCTCAAGCCCCCAATTCCTCTTGCCTCCTGAATACTATATCATGGCTCTTAGCCAGACCCAATTTTCCAATTTTCTAAACTTTATTGTACACAGTTGTTGGAGAGCTTCTGAAATATTAAAAATGAACAATTCATTCAAAATGTTAAATATGAAAGGTCTCTACTAGAAAATCTTCAGGACAAAAAATATGTTTACTTCCCTCTTGTTCATGTCTCCCAAACCCCAAAGAGTAGCCAGCTAAAAAGTTGCTTCCCTCGTCTCCAATGCTAACAGTGTCTGTCTTGATTCTTGTACCCCAAGCTGATTCCTCTATGAGATCTCAGTGAATATCCCTTCATTTGTTACTCCTGGAAAATAAAATTTGTATTAAAGTCCTCTCTATCATTTTTCTTCTTGTTAGTCCTAAAACAACATGGTATGAAAACTATTTCATAGCATTTACATCATATGTTATTATACAAATTATTTAAACTTTCAATTTTAACGTATATAATCTATGTACATCCTCCTGTACTCAAGTACTACTTCATTTTATGAAACAGACTTGAGCATTCTTAGATTGTGCTATGGGGAAAGCAGTGTCCTGAACCAGTCCTCCACAGATAGGGAAGGACAACTGTACTTTAACTCTTGCATCTGAAACATTCCTGCATGGTAGTAGGTATACTTGTTTCTAATTGCTATGTAACAAGTTACCACAAATTTAGTTACTTGAAACATGCATTTCATCTTTCACAGTCAAGTATCTAGCTCTCTGCTCAGCCTCAAAAAGCTTCAGTCAGGATGTAAGGCAGATCTGCCATCTCATCAGATGCTCAGTGTTACCAGTGTTACTCCAAGTGGTTGAGCAAATTAAGTTTCTTGACACTGTCAGACTCCTGACAGGAACAAGCCTCTCTGAACTCCCCACCTTCTAAAAGACACATCTGGTTAAGTCAGCCCCACCCCCCAAGGTAGCTTCCATTTTAATAAACCCAAAATCAGTGATTAGAAGTCAAATTTCATACATGATATCCATTATATTCAGTTTCTATCTACATTTGAGGAGAAAGGATCATGCAAGGAGAGAACAAAGGCAGAGACTGGTATGATGCAAGCACAACCCAAGGAATGCCAAGGAACTGTGGTCATAATCAGAAGCTAGGAAGACACAAGGAAAGACTTGACTCAAAGTCTCCATGAATGACTCCAGAAACCTTGAAACTGGACTTCTCACCTCCAGATCTATAATACATTGCTCTTGTTTCATATCACTCCATACTTTTCATGACCATCCTAGAATTGTTGTGGTTTGGATATGAAGTATCTCCTAAAAAAGTTGATGCATTGAAGGCTCAACAGTGGTACTTAAAGGGTGATTGAATTCTGAAGTCTTTGGCCTACTCAATGGAATCATCTCTTGATGGATTGATAACTTGGCATTATTGGGAGAAAGGACAAAGTGTTCAAATACATGAGCCTATGGGGGATATTTCTTCTTCACACTACCACAGGGTCTCTCGAGAATTTACAGTTAATGTAGCAGCTGGGCCTGGAGTCCCACAGAGGCTTTATCATGCACATGTTTGATTCCAGGGCTACTATAGCTAGAACATCGACTACTTCTCTCTCTGTGTAGCCTTCTCATGTGTCTGGGTTTCCCATAACCTGGGACCATAGTGTAGTTAAAGTTTTTACCTGGCAGCCCCCTTTCTTCAGCATGAGCAATTTAAGAAAAAAATAATTGGAAATGCCTGGTCTCTTAAATTGGGCTCAAAATTAGCAGAGTGCCATTTGTTCCATAAAGAAGTCCAGTCAAAAGCCAGCTCAGACTTACAGGACATAGGGAGCTCTCATCTCTTGTTGAGGAAGCAATGTGTGCCTGTAGGGAGGAAAAGAATTGCTGGTGGCATTGTTGGCAACAAACTGCTATACTGAGTAAGGGTTCAGTGTTGCATTTGGGCAAGATCCTCTGTCTAAATAAAGAAAAAGAATGCTTTTTAAATTTTTAAAAATTTATTATTTTTATTGTATGTGTGTGAGTGTGCTGCCTGCATGTATGTAAGTGTACCCCTATTGTGCAGTGCCCTTGGAGGTCAGAAGAGAGCATCAGATCCCTGGAACTGGAGTTATGGACAGTTGTTAGTTGCTCTGTGGGTGTGAGAATCAAACCTCTGCAAGAGCAGCCAATGCTCTTAACCGCTGAGCCATCTCTCCAGCCCCAAGAATGTTTATTTTAAACAGATGGAGAAGGCTGGAAAGGCAGGGAAAATTAAGGGGGCATGGGATGAGAAATGAGTTGACTGAAGTCTCTAATCAACTGAGTCAAGAATTCCAGTACATGTACACACTTAGTCCATATACATACATACAGGCAAAACACTCATATACATATAATAACAATAAATAATTTTTCTTTAAAAATGGTGGACAGATGGCTTAGCAGTTAAGAGCACTGCTCTAGCTGAAGACCCAGGTTTAGTTCCCAATGCCCACATGGGGGCTAACAACCATCCTTATCTCCACTTCCAGGGGATCTGACACCTTCTTTTGGCCTCTGTGGGCGCTGCATGACACAGTTGCACTTACATGCATGCAGGCAAAGCACTCATACATATAAAATTTTTTAAAAATTAAAATAATTCTAGCCAGACATGGTGGTACACACCTCTAATCCCAGCACTTAGGAGGCAGAGGAAGGAGGATCTCTGTGAGATTGAGGTCAGTCCAGTCTACATAGCAAGTTCCAGGCTAGCTGGAGCTACAGGAAGACCCTGTCTCAAAAAAAAAAAAAAAAAAACTAACAAAAAATAAAGAATTCCAACATAATTAATGGTATTTTCTATAAAGGTTGTCTTCATAGAAACAATACTCTTTATGTAGAGATGTTTCAGAAAAGAATATTAAAATAAGAATGAGTCATGCTTACAGTCTAAGTGTATATATATATGGCCCTTCTCCTTTCCCACTTTTTAAAGAATCTTGCAAGAAACCATTTGCAGGTCTGGAGAGATGGCTCAGCAGTGAAGAGCACTGGCTACTCTTGCAGAGGACCAGGGTTGGAATCCCAGCACCTATATGGATGCTAAGAAACTGATCATAACTCCAATTCCAGTGGATCCAATGCCTATTTCTGATATATTTGGACATTGCATGACACATGTGTACTTACAAACATGCAAAATAATTTTTTATAAAAAAGAAATATTTTCAGTAAAAGTCAGATCTTAGCCCCATTAATCTATGATCCTTAGATCCTTCTGATCCATGATTTACTATATTTACTATTATTCCTATGTTTATGTTTATGAGTGCTTTGCTTGCATGTATGTAAGTGTACCATATTCATGCAGTGCCATTGGAGACCAGAAGAGGACATTGGATCCCCTGGAACTGGAGTTAAGGATGTTTATTAGCCCCCGTGTAGGTGCTAGGGGTTGAATCTGGGTCCTCTGCAGGAATAGCCAGAGCTCTTAACTTCTAAGCTGTCTTTCTTAACCTGGGTCCTCTGTGAGAATAACCAGTGCTCTTAACCACTTAGCCAACTCTCCAGTCGCTATATTAAAGGACTCTAATTTTGGTCATCACTATGTGTTCTTCTGTGCCTATGCTTGGTATTGTACTCATCATCTCACCAAAACTGTATAAACTAGGGAAAGGTAAATGAGAAGCTCTTTCCTGGAAGAGGGATGTGGACGCTAGGATGCTTTGTATGTATCTTTGACAAAAATAAGAGGACCAGTCAGGATACTTGTACCTCTATTTCTGTGAATTCTTTCAGTTTGTTCATTTGGTTTTGTTTTGTTTGGGGGGACAGGTTTTTACTTTTAGCCCCAGGCTGGCCTTGAACTTCCAACAGGCTCCCGAGTGCTAGGGTTACAAGCATGGGATTATATGCTTAGTTATTTCTTTAAATTCAATATACTTTCAATACACTTCAAGTATATCATTTGTTTGGAATTATTAACACTTATTATATGTAGTTTAGAACTAACAATGTTTTTTCATCTTTTATAAGGAAGAGTTTTCTTCATAAAATTTGTGGTAAGGGCCTGGAGAGACAGCTCAGCACTTAAGAGCAGAGGACTGCTCTTACAGAGGACTTGAGTTCAGTTCCCAGCACCCACATGGCAGCTAAAACAGTTGGCAATTCCAGTTCCAGGGAATCTGTTGCCCTCTTCTGACCTTCATGAACATTTCATGACATGGGTACACTTACATACATGCAGGCAATACATATAAAAGAAATGCATATAAAATAAAAATAATAAAAAAAAAACATTTTAATGGGGGAAATTAGCTTTATTCTAATATTTCTCTTAAATATGAGGATGTCATTGAAAGAAAGTCATTTGTATATTTAATTTTAACTATTTCTTTCTTTATATTCATTTATTTCTTTTGAGACAGTCCCCCTGTAGCCCTAGGGTGAAAACTCGCTGTGTAGATCAGGCTGGCCTTCATCTCACAGACATCCACTTACCTCTGCCTCCCAAGTCCTGGGATTAATGGTGTGAACCACCATGCCCAGTTTAACTAATTAAAAAAATTTATTATGGAAAATTTCAAAGAAAGCAGTGAGCATAGTATGCTGGAATGGTCCAGTCACCTACTAATCTATAGTTTATCTGTGTTTATTCTGCTGCTTATACTCTGTTAACAGAGGCCTCTGAGCCATATCTCATTTTGACTACCTTTGCTTTCGGACCTGCCTAGCTACCCTAACTTGTACTGTCAGCATTCCTGGATTTCTATTTCCTGGCCCAGTTCCTTCCCCAGTATACAGTAGCTTACCCCTCAATGCCCAAGCACAGGCTGGAGGTACTTGGAAGTGATATTTTCCCCAAAGCAACCTTTAGCGAAAGAGGATGAATACAGGTCTATCTTTGAGGATAATTCTAAGAGGCATTCTGATACTGAGCCTGTTCTCCCCAGCATTCTTCCTTTGGCCTTTCCTTCCTCCTTGCCTTACTCTTCCAGTTTCTCACATTTGCTTTCTACGACCACCTCTCCAAACATTCCCTGCACCTAAACTCCTCCAGGGTTTATATTCAGGGTTCCAAATTAAGACTGTTATCGTTTTATCTGCCATGACTTTTAGTGACTGTCAAAGAGTAACATTCATTTTCACAACGCTCCTGTGATAGACATGTTGAGATGTGGTCAATGTAACAAGAGGCTGATGACAACTTACTCTGTTTTTCTACAGAAATTAGTAGAAATCCCTTAATATCTGTGCCAATGAATTTAATTACACAGGCAAAATGATGGAAGGCGAGATAAGGAAAGTTGCTAACACCCACAACAGAAGATGCATTGTTCTAGGGCTAAGCTTAGCTTAGCAATAGTGCACTCACCTACTATGTCTGAGGCTTGGGATTAATTCACAGCCCTGAAAAACAAGTCAAAAAGACAAATAAGTAAAAAAGATTGTCCATGCTGAGACCTTACCTAAGGACCGCCACCTCCTCACCACCAACTACAAGCACTATCTGGCCAGTTTGAATAAAAACCTTCCATCCGAGACTTGCTGCTCTTTCAGAGGACTGGATGGGTTCCAAGCATCCATGTAATTCTAGTTCCAGGTGATCTGATGCCTCCTCCTGGCCTCCAATGGCACTGCACATACACAGGGCACTTAGAAACACACAGGCCAAACACTCATACACATAAAAATACAAATACATTAAGCACTTTTTTTTATTAACTTCCCTCCTGCTAACCCCAACCAACGCACAAGCAAAACAAGCCCTTTCTTTGTGGACTGCCCTCCTCCGCCAAAGTTTTCTTCACTTCTTGTGATCCCATGCCTGTTACCATTTGCTGATGTAGATTTAGCATAAGTGACTTATACCCTCCCTCCCAAGTCTTCATTGTGTATTTTATCTATCTATCTATATCTATCTATCTATCTATCTATCTATCTATCTATCTATCTATCTACATAGATACATAGATATATAAACTAAATGCTCTTAGCTCTGGGACCAGTGGATATTTTCCCAACTGCTTTCTAGCCTTGCTGCTGGTAGTTTGTAGAAGTTTCTTGTAGGACCTGGCCCTTTATTTTGTCTAGCATCTACCACAATGTAATAAGCCCTATTTCAGAGGTAAAAATTTTAGTTGAGCACTGCTTAGCTAAAAAGAAAGGAGAAGTGGGATAAAAGGGAAGGAAATGAATGGACTGTTTTCCTCTCAATTTTTATTACTTTAGGAATTGAATATAAATAAGCCACTCATCCAACCTGATTTCCTAGCTTTACTTTCAAACCCTATTCTATCACCATTCTAACTAGAGTTTTCCTTGGTATATGTTGACAAGCGAATTGGCTGCCAGCATCTTGAGGCCTGGGTACAGACCTAGACCCCTAAGGAAACTGAACCCAGAGGTCAGAGGACAGAACTTTGTAGCCTACTGTCTCTAATGTGAAACAGATGTTCCCAGCTGTCACCTGCCATCCACTGCTCACTGAAACTTTTCAGCCCTGGATCCTTTTGGACTATTCAGCTGTATAAACAAACTTTTATCCACAGGCTTGAATGTGGGAGCAGCCAACAGATCTGTCTTCTTTTCTGTTAGGAAAGCCTAGCTGTGTTGATTCCAATTTTAATTCATTAGAAAAACAATGATATAAAGGTGGATTTCTCCCCTCTTTTCTTTTACTTAGTAATTTTTAGCTTCTATTTCTTTCACCATCAGAATGCCTACTATAAAGTTAGTTGGTAGTTAATCCATTGAGGATTGGGGCAAAGGAAATCTATCTGAAATAAGAGTGCATTAAAGAAAGATGAATCAACATGAAAGACTTGGACCCTTGAGTTCTGGAAAGAGCCACTGTCCTCCAAACTATCATTTCATACCTTTGAGTCTCATTTTCTTTTAACAGTAAAATGGAGGATTGTGTTGCCAATGCAAAAAAACACAACTCTCATCTCAAAAGGAGTAAGAGATAGTTTATTTTGGAGCCAAATGAGTGACCACAACCTAGGAACATAGATTCAGGTCAGGTTACCCTAAAATCCATGTTTCAATGTAGTAGCAGGTTCATGAAGCTTTTGTAGTGATAGAACAAGAAAAATCACAAATCAAGGCACTTATCATCATGTGGGAATGTTAGAGCAAAGTGGGGAAATCTCTTGTTCTGGGCCTCAGATTATGTTGGATGATGTTTCTAGCCTTTGGGCTGCTGGAAGCTAAAAGCCTGTTTGTATATTCCAAAGGGATTGACCCAATACTCCCAAGGATGTTAGGTCACACAGAGGCAGGTCACACAGTTAAATATTGAGGCTCAATATTTAACACAGGTGTGACTTTTTTCAGAAACCATCACTTGACCAGGTTTAATTGATATCTAAAGAACTTCTGAATTACATTTAAAATAAAATATTTTGCCATTTTAGGGATTTTATACATATTCATTCATTTATTCAGTCATAAACCTATGGCGTTTTTAAAAAGTCAGTTGTAATCCATTCTATTCTTTGGTGCCTTTTCTCAGCCTTCATAGGCATAGTTATATGTGAGTGACACTTGCATGGATAGTCTGGCTTGTCTCCAGGCATATTGTGAGGTCCTTCATGGTACAGCTAGGGATAGAAATCAAAGGGTTGAGCTGTGAGTCAGGAGCATCTCTAAATGACAGTGGGAAGGCTGCAGGAGAACCAAAATCAATTAGTAAAAACATAAATGGCCAACAAAAGTGTTAGTGATGTGTTGGGAAGAAAATAAAGCAGAGTAATGTTATGGAGTGTTTCATGTCAGACAAACAGTATCGGACTATTCCAAGGATGGTCTCATAGAAGATGTGACATTGAGATTATATCTCAATGAAGTAGCATGAAAGGAATCATCCATGCCAGATCTGAAGGAACAAGGTTCAGGTAGAAAGAGGAGCAGACACAAAGGTCCTAGGAAGTTCTAGTGACAGAAAAAGGCTTAAAGTACCTTCCACCTTCTCTTCTGTATCATGACTGTTCTAGTTTGCTTTCAATCGCTGTGATGAAATACTGACCAAAACGAACACAGGGAGGAAAGGGTTTATTTGGCTTCCAAGCACAGTTCATCATCAAGGGAAGTCAAGGCAGGAATTCAGGGCAGACACTTGAAGCAGCACAGACCACACAGGAACACTGCTTACTGCTTGTTCCTCTGGCCTGTGTTCAACCTGCTTTCATATACAACACAGGCCCATCTGCTCAAGGGTGGCACCACCCACAGTGGGCTGAGCCCTCCCACATCATTCAACAGTTGAGAAGATGCCCCACAGACATGGCCACAGGCCAGTCCGATGGAGGAAATTCCCCCATTGAGGCTCCCTCAACCCAGGTGTGTCAAGTTGACAACTAAAGTTAGCCAGCACAATTGACTCCTGGTCAATTTGACACATAAGTACACTGTTATTAAGCCACAACCTTTCCATTTCTTGTCCCCAAGATATTATGTTGACATTAATATAACAACATAAGACTGTACAACCTTAAAAGTCCCATAGTCTTTTTTAAAAATTCAAACATTTTAAATGTTCAGTCTTTCTTAGAAGTCTCTTAATCGGTACCTATAGAATCCAAAACAAGTACTGTCTTATTTCAAAAGTGATGAATCAGGCACAACTAAGCCAAACCTAAGTCCAGAGAAGTAGCTTGAGGCCGGATATCTGGAATTCACTCACAATCTTTTGGGCTCCAAAGGGTTTCGGCAGCTCCACAGCACACACAGCTCATCTCACAGGCTCAGTCCAGCTCTGTTCCACACCTGCTGCTGCCCTGGGTGGGTGTCCCTTGGTCCTGGCAACTCCAAAATGCTAAATCTCCACTGAAACTGAGGCTGTAGTTTGACTAATGGCTTTCCTGGCCTTTCAGACTCCAAGCCTCAACTGTTTCCTATGACCTCTTCACACTTTCAACACAAGAAAAATGCAGGAAACCCTTAAAACTTACCAAGTCCTGCTTCCTGCTTGAGATGGAGGCTCAGGCCCCCATGCTCAGGCTCTCCACCCCGCAGGCCAAGGCTTCTGTGTACTGACCCTGAGGAAATATTTCCCAGAAGATTTTGCCACAGTGATGCTGGTCTCTTGTTACTAACAGCTGATTTTTCAGCCCTAGCTAACCAGCATCAAGCAAAAGTTTCAGTTCAGTGGTTCTCAGTCACAGCTGATTATTCAGCCCCAGCTTATAAGAAGCTACAGACTCTCAATTCAAAATATCACACAAACAGCCCTGATAATCTTCTCCCTTGAAGCGTCACAAGCCAGGCCTTCATCATCTGCACCTCTTTAGGCAGAACCGTTCCAAGCTCCACAGCAACAACATACTAAGCTCTAAGCACTCATAGGCTTTTCTAGCCCAAATTTCCAAAAGCTTCCACAATCCTCCCAAAAACAACTGGGTCAGTTCTGTCACAGCAATACCCCACTCTCGGTACCAATTTCTGTTCTAGTTTGCCTTCAATCGCTATGACAAAACACTCTGACCAATAGCAACTTGGAGAGGAAAGGATTTATTTGGCTTACATCTCCTCAGTATCCTCAGTTCATCACCGAGGGAGCCCAAGTAGGAACTCAAGGCAGGAATCTGGAGGCAGGAACTGAAGCATACATAGACCATGGAGGAATGCTACTTACTAGCTTGAACGATGTGGGAGAGCTCAGCCCTCTGTGGGTGATGCCACCCCTGGGGAGGTGGGCCTGATCTCATACAATACAGGACCACCTGCCCAGGGATGGCACAGCCCAAAGTGGGCTGGGCCCTCTCATATCACTCAACAATCAAGAAAATGCTCCACAGACATGGCCACAGGCCAGTCCTATGGAAGAAATTCCCCTACTGAGGCTCCTTCAATCCAGGCGTGTCAAGTTGACAACTAAAGCTATCCAGCACAATGACCATCATTATCAGCATTAGTATCCTCATAATGAGTGAGCAAAATCAGGAGTACTTAATAATCAGTCACTTCAGTTTCTAGGTAAATTGAATTCCTACATCTTGTTTATACCTCTGTTAACCAAGTAGCAATTCAGCAATCTTACCAGTTGCTCTTTAGACAAAGGTAAACAACTTTAATGACAGTTTTGACATACAGAAGCCCCAGAGGTCTACAGAAACAAGTAGGACCTAAATAAGGAACATGTTGATCTTTTACAAATTTCACTAGTCCAAAGAACAGGCTCAGGTTACATCCAAAACAACTAGTGGTTTCTTACACATCTCTTTTAACATAATAATTGGCAGGCTGTTGGCCAAAAATATGTTAGTTTATCTTGTGTAAATGGTTTAAATATGTGTTTTAGCATTAAAATGGTCCAAAACCAACACGTTGCTTTGCTTTCAAGTGCCTTTTTGACCTGCCCTCACTGGAAACCAGATTAACTTAAAGCTTTATAAGTGAAATGTCTTAATCTTCATTGGGACCATTCTGCCCTCTGAGTCCAAGATCATGAGATAGGCCTCTTTTTTTATTTTCAGTAAACTTCTTTAGTTGTTGAGGTATGTGCTCAGAAATGAACTACAGAACATATGCTTCAAGTTTTATTTTTATGGGTTTTTAACCATGCCATGAATAATATCTAAAACATCAGTATTAAACCAAATCAATACCATAACTGATCAGGAGAATGTCTGAGTTGAGTCTATGGTCAACTGTACTTTTTTCTAATGCATTTCTACAAGCATAGTACAATTGGATTAGATTTAAAATATTCCTAGAAAGAACTAAACAGAATTTTAAAGTATAAATTATACACAATGTGATTATTTAAATCCAGATTTACTACTCGAAAAATCATTTCCTGGGAGCCAAGTCATAGTTAGAGCAAATATATTTCAAATACATGGATATCTCTCCAGATTCTCAAAATGTGACTTTTGCTCATCTGGTCATATAAATATTGATACATTGTCCTTTTATAGCAGTAGTTCTAGAAATGGAAACCTGGAGAACCATTGGACACCATTACGGCTCCATCCAGATCCAGTTGGATCCTGTTTCTGATTTCTGTGTTAGCTTCTAGCTATTGTAACAAATACCTGAAACAAATCTTAAAACGAGGAAAGGTTTATTCTGGCTCATGAACTTGGAAGTTTGGACTGTTAGTTTGGCATAATACAACATGGCAGGAGCATGTGGTAAAGATACCTTTTGCTTTATGGCAATGGAAGAAGAAGAAGAAAAAAAAAAAAGCCAGTGCACTCTCACTCCCGTTCTGTCTTTGAATCATGAATACAATGCAAATTTAGCAAGTATTAGCCAGAGACACAGTCTAGTTTCTAATGGGTAGGTCCCTCCCACTCTCCCCCCCAACCCTGGGTGACCAACACTTTGAATTGCTAGTGAGACAAAGATGTTTTGAAAGCCTCCCTTTTTCTAGAGCTCATTAATTTTTGTCTGTGTTTTGCTTTCACACACACACACACACACACACACACACACACACACAGAAACCACGTTGTAGCATGCAGAATAATGATCTCCCAAAGTTTTTTTTTTGTCCTCCCCAGAACCTATAGATATGTTGTTACATGGCTATTTTACTAAGCTTTGCATCTCTATAATAAATACATGAGATAATAAGCTTATAAAGAGAAAAGGTTCTGGCTCATAGTTTAGAGGCTTTATCCCTTGACTGATTAGCTTGGTGCTTTGGGGTATATGAGGATGGTGGGGCACATGATGGGAGAAACATGGGGCAGAACAAATTCATGGCAGGAAGAGGGAGGAAGTAGATGGTACAGGATCCCTCTATCCTCTTTGAGTACATATCCCCCAGTGACTTAATGACCTCTTGTATTGCCGCTATCCAAGGCTTCACCATCTCCCAGTAGTGCTATCCTAGGACAGCAAGCCTTTACCACATAGATCTTTAGGGGGGCACTTACCATTCAACGGCCAAAGGAAATTAAGGTTTCAGATAGAGTGAAGGCTGCTAACCAAATGATCTTGAAATGGAGAGATTATCCTAGATTGGCTCCAAGTGGGAAAATGTACACTTAAGAATCCTTAATTGTGAACAACAGCATATGATTCTAGTTTTTGACTAATGGCATGTGAGAAAGGCTTGAATAGCGACTGCCGGTTTGGAAGATAGAAGGGACCATGAGCCAAGGAATGAGAGAAGCCTCTAGAAACTAGCAAAAACAAGAAAACAAATTCTATCCCTAGAGACACAAAAAGAGCTTCCGCAAAGAAAACACAGTCCTCCCAACACTTTGATTATAGCTTGAGGAGACTATATATTTGTACTATAGAATTTAAAAACAGCCACTGAGTTTGTGTTAATTTGTTACAGCAACAGGAGGAAATTGATATTTCACTTGCTTTCCTGGATCATTGTTTCATCAAAAAAAGTTGCAGAATTTTGTCATGCCTTATCATCATAATCCATGCATTATTCATGAAATTTTGACACCCCCCACACACCTGTGTTTGAAATGTCCTGCCACTCTTTTGGCTGACACCAAGGTCTTCTGTATAGAACTCTACTGCAATTATGTTTCAAATGCCATTGGTTATTTTTTGGCCAAAATTAACACCAATGCATCAGTTACTCCTCTTGGTACTAAACAAAATACCTCACAAATGCAACTTAGGGAAGGAAGGGTTTATTTTGGCTGACAGTCTAGGGTACAGTCCATTGTGATGGGGAAAGCAGGACAAAGCTTGAGTCCACAGTCAGAAAGCAGAGAGCAAGGACTGTCAGTGCTCAGCTCACTTTGCCTTTTAAAATGTTGATGTACTATTTGTATTTTATGTGTGTGAGTGTAAGTGCACCGGTGTTGTACAATATCCACAGAGGTCAGGAGAGGGTGTTGGATTCCCTGGAACTGGAATTACAGTTGTTAGCTTCCATGTGGGTGCTGGGAGCCAAACTTGAATCTTTTACAAGAGCAGCCAGGTCTGCTTTTAACAGCTGAGTCAGCTCTCCAGCTGCCCTTTTTTTTTTTTTTTTTTTTTGAGACATGGTTTTACTGTGTAATCCTCACTGGCCTCAAACTCACAGAGATCTCCTGCATCTATCTTCCAAATACTGAGATTAAAGACTTGAGCCACCACCTCCAGCCACTTTCTTATTTTTAGTCAGTCTGGATCCCGCAGTTCAAATGGTACCTGCCCATGTTTAGAGTCGGTCTTCTCATCTCAGTTAGCCCAGTCTAGGGAAGCCTTCATGGTCACATTGGTTTTTTCAGTGATTCCAGATCCTGTGACACTGACAATATTAACCATCGTGACTTAGAATATTATTTTCACACTTAAAAGAAAAAAATATATCTTATTATATATATAACTAAAGTACAGGAAATTTGGTGGAGGGTAAGAGGGTACAAAGATGTCGCCATCCCTCTGCTCAGAACCAGCCTGAGGGGGATGCAGGGTCTCCACTGAAAGGGGATGAGAGGCACGGAGTCAGAACACAGACACCGGGAACTGGGTAGAAGCAGGCAGAGGGCAAGCTGCTGCAAACTCATTTATTCAAGGAAGTGCAGAGGGTTTTATGGGTTAAGTTGGCCAATCACCCTATGGGGTGGTTTCCGATTGTGGCCAATGGTGGTGTTCTGTCTCTACGTAGATTATCTCAGTGCAGGTTCTCTCCAAACGCCAAGAGAAAGCTGGTGTCATGCCTGGCCAGAGCGGAATGCCAGGTCCACAGAAGCCATTTCCTTTTCCTCATGGCAGGCGGCCTGGCTGAGGCTCATCCTGCATTATACCATACACAGATACAAGGGGGGACCTAAATACAACCAAGATACATTGTATGAAATTCCCAGAATTAAAAAAGCAAAAAAAGTGAACAAAAATATCAGCTCCTTAGAGATGGCTCAGTAAAAAGCACCAACTGCTCTTACAGATGACCTGGGTTCAGTGCCTAGCACCTATATGGTGGCTAACAACTGTAACTCCAGTTCCAGGGGATCCTCTTCTGGGCTTTATGGGTATTATACACACATGGTGCATTTACATGCATGCAAGCAAAATATATGTATAAAATAAAAATAAATTTTAAAATGTAAGTATGATTTCCTCTGTTGAATTATACTTTGTGGTGTCTAGCTTCCTTTTCTGTTTCTCGTTCCATTTTTCTATTCCACTTAATTTGCAACTTTGAAGATACAAAGTTTAATGGTGATAAGCAATAAAATGAAATTCAGATGGGCCTATGACAACTAGAGGAGATTATCCAACACCTCTGAACAAGATGCACAAAGATCAAAGACAAAGTGTTGATGTCAGTATCACCAAAGTCCCCCAAAACTCCACATGGCATTTTATTCATTTGACTTATTCATTTGATTGAATATTTAAAAGTATCTTTTGAGTGCTGAGCATGTGCCAGGAACTGCACTAGTTGATGGGGATCTGTGACAGAGATCTTGGTTCTTGTGTTACATATTCCAATAAAGGAAGGTGAACAATAAACAAGTTGGTGCTACATTTGAGCTGTATGTCACTCCAAAATTCCTCTTTTGGAACTTAAGCTGCAAGTTGGTGATATAAAGAAGTGGGCCCTTGGGTCTGAGGTTAAAGTACTTGCCTAGTGTGCATGAGGCTTTGGGTTCAATCTCCAAAGGGAGGTAGGGAGGGAGGGAGAAAGTGAGGAAGGGAGGGAGGGAGAGAGAAAAAAAGCTTTTTCAGAAAGGATTAAGACATGAGGTCTCTGTCCTTTTGAATAGGATTAATGTCTTTTTTTTTTTAAGTGTGTGTGGGTGGTTTAAAAGGCTGTGTTTAGGGGCTAAAGAGATGGCTCAGCACTTAAGAGCACTCGCTGCTCTTCCAGAGACCTGAGTTCAATTCCCAACACCCTTGTCAAGTGGTTCACAACTGCCTATAATTACATCTCCAGTTCCAAGGGATCCAACACCCTCTTCTGGCTTCCAAGAGCACAATACAGCATGCCATATACATACACACAGATATAGATACACATAGATAAATAAAAATTAAAAAATATTTTTTAGAAAGCTGTGTTTAAAAGGACAGTAAGATGGTTCTTGCCTAGCACATACAAGGCTCTGGGTTCAAGCTTGATATTTCTTAAAAGAGTTTCAGAGAACTGCATGGCCCTTTTGTCGTTTTGTTCTTCGGCTTTGTACCATGTAAAGATCTTTAATGGGACATCATCTTGGAAGCAAACACAGCTGACTCTCAACAGACACTGACTTATAAACGCCTTGATTTTAGACTTCCCAGACTCCAAAACTATGAGAAATCAATTTTTTATAACTCACCTAATCTAATATGCTTTGTTACAGCAACAGATAAATGGTATCTATCATTGGTTGAAGAAGGTTAAGTGCATTGGGACATAAAACAGCAGAATATGCAAGAAGGACTAGAGTACTACAAGTTAAAGCAGGTGGGCAAGGTGAACCTCACTTTAAAAAGTGGAACTTGAGACAAGACTTGAAGAAGAAAAGGAACCCAGTAATGCAGATAGGGGAAGTTGGCAGTTCAATGCCATGAGGCAAGAACACGGTGGGAGGGTGTAAGGAGTTGTATTTGTTTGCTTTCCTGTTCCTGTGATAGAAATGCTGACCAGGGGATCTTATAAAACAAAGAGTTTATTTACCTTATGGTTCCAAAGGGGCAAGAGTCCATCAAGGCGGGGAGGCATGGCAGAACAGGTGACTATAGTAGTCACAACAGCTCAGTATTCACATCCTCAAGCAGGCACAGGAAGCAGAGTGACTGGAGATCTAGGAAGACTTAAGAACTCTCTAAGCCCGCCATCAGTAACCTGCTTCCTCCAGCATGGCCACACCTTTTAAGATCTCCCAAAAGAGTGTCACCGACTGGGGACAAAATGTCCAAATACTTAGAGCCTATCAGGGACATTCTCATTCAAACTACCACAGGAGTAGCAAGGTTGGTATAGTGGGTCAAGATCAACCAGGAGAGGGCCAGCAGATAAGGTGGAAGATCAATTAAAGGGGAGGACTGTGAAAGAAATAAGAGTCATTGCATGTTACAACTTCTAAATGGATTGTCTTCCTTGTAGATAGTCCACTGTACAGAAACAACGAAGAGTTGGGACACAAAGATGAGGAAATTTCAGTAACCTGGGTGACATTTGATGCTGGCTGGAACCAGAGTGGTGACACAGTAAGAAGTGATTGGATTCTGACTATATATTTTTTGTTTGATTGATTGGTTGTTTTTTGAGAGAGGGTCTCACTATGTAGCACTAGCTGACCTGGAATTGGCTATGTAGACCAGGCTTGCCTCAAACTTTCAGAGATCTACCTGCCTCTGCCTCCCCAGTACTGGGATTAAAGGTACATACCACCATTCTCAGCTGGATTCCAGCTATATTTTGAAGGTAAAAGCAATATTACTTTCTGTTAGACTGGACATTTTGCAGTAAAGAGGAACTAAATGATGACTCCAAGTTTTGAGGCACTTATTAACATTTTAAATTATTGAAATGTAGGAGACTGTGGATGAAAGGATGTGTGCTGAGGGAAGATCTTACGGTGTCTCGGTTACTTTTCTTGATTCTGTGACAAAATATCTAACATAAACAAGTGAAGGAAGGAAGAGTTTATTTTGGCTCCTAGTTCGAGGGTGCAGTCCATCATGGTGGGGAGGTCCTGGGAGGAAGAGTGTGAGACCACTGCTCACATTCCCTCCACAGTGAGGAAGCAGAGATGAATACTCAGCTCACCTTCTGCTTTGTAGTCCATCCAGGCCCCCAGTCCATGTAGATGCCACCCACATTTAGAATGACTCTTCCTACATCAATTAACCTCCTCCAGAAACTTCCTCAAAGACATGTCCAAAGATTTGTCTTTTAAGTGATTCTCAATCCTGTCGAGTTGACAGTATTAACTATCTCTAAGGTCAAATTGGAATGCTTCATTTTAGTAACAGATTTGAGAGCAGAGATAAAACCAGGCAGTAAGATATATGAATCTAGAGTTCAGGAAATCATTCTTGACTTGCAAGTGTCTCTGAGACTCATGAACATGTAGTTCATATTTATAATCATGAGAATAAAAATGTCAGAGTAGGTACAGGTAAAGAAAGGAAGTGTTGGATCTGGACTTGGAAGTGGACACCTGTAATTATAGCCCTTGAGAAGTGGAGACAGGAGGATGAGAAGTTTAAGGTCATCCTCAGATGCACAGCAATGTTAAGACCAGTGTGATCTACATGAAATCCCGTCTCAAAGAATGAAAAACGGAAAAGGAAAGAAGAGTTAACAATTCAGTTCTGTGGCACTTAGCATTGAGAAAACGGAAGAGTTGCAAGAGAGGCTCTGCAAGTAAGTGGAAGTCAGGGGAAGGGCAGGAGGGAAACCAGTTCTTTGTGGAGCCTTGAAAGTCATCTATGGAATGTTCCAGGAAGAGAAGGTCAGAGTGAGGGAATAAGGCAAACTGAGCATGGCCCAATGGATTTCACACCATGGAGGTCAGGTCAAGGTTTAACCTTGACTGGAATTCTAGTGGTGTATTAGTTACTTTTCTGTTACACTGTGACCAAGGCAACTTATGCAAGGACAAGTTCATTTGGGCTTATGGTTCTAGAAGGTTAGAGTTTACAATGGCAAGGGCAGCAGAGCGGCAGTGGTAGTCAGAGCAGAAAGCTCAGTGATCACATCATCAAGTAGGCACAATGTTGCAGAGACTGGAAATCTAGCAAGACTCAAGAACTCTCAAAGCCTGCCCCCAGTGATGTGCTTCCCCTAGCAAGGCCATACCTCTTAAAACCTCTCAAAATAATACCACCAACTGGGCTGTCCCGATACCTGGAGCCTATGGGGGACATTCTCATCTACACGTGGCAAAGCAAAATTTAATTAGATATAAAGAAATATAGCCATTTACTTGGTTTGAAGTGTTGTTTATCTAAAGTAAAGTAAAATATATATATATATATAAAGAATAATGTTCTAGAAAGAGAATCAAGGTCAAGAGAATGTCTGGTTTACAATATGAAACATAAACATGAGGAAGTATAACCAGCCAGGAAGAAAGGAAGATAGATATTCCAGATGCGCATGTCTCTCAGTCTGTCAGACCATTGAAACATGGACCCCAAGAAATGAGAATTTTCCCTGTAATCTCATGCTGGGAACGGGAGAATGCACCAGACAGAGGGGAGGCTTGTCTTCCTGGCAAATTATTTTACGCAGCGCTAACAACTTGCTAGACCGCCTTACAGGATAAACCTGAAGCCCACGCCTTGACTGGGACTACTGAATGTGCATATCCTGGGCCCCCTAGGTAAATTTTGCTCTCACTTCAGGACCTCAGAGATGGACTTGGGGTCGGGGAGGTCTGCTGAATCTCTTTGTTCCTCCTTCCAGTGTGTTCACATTGAATAATTCTCATTTTGTCTGCTTTTCACTATTAGTTTGGCTGTATTTTTTGCTGTTGTTGTTTGCTTGCTTAACTTATTATTATTGTTGTTGTTATTGACCTTTTTGAGACAGGATTTCCCTGTAGCTCCAGTTGGCTTGGACATACTATGTAGAGCAGGCTGGCCTTGATCTCACAGATATCTACTAGCCTCTGCCTCCCAAGGGCTGGAATTAAAGGGATGTGCCACCATGCCCAGCTTCTCATTTTTGTTTATTGTTATTGTATATTCCATTGTATGGATGTACTACAACTCATTTATCTATTCACCTGCTGAAAGGATATCTTCATTTCCTCTGAGTTTGAGTGATTATGAACGAAGCATCTATAAGCATTCATGTACTTAAGTTTTCAACTCATCTGAGTAAATAGTGTGATTACTGGATCTCTAATTTTGTGAGAATTTACCTTCCAGAGTGGCTCATTCTGTAACCTAAGCTGCTCTGTATGGTCCCTTCTGCCCTCAAATTGCAGCCTTCTTCCTGCCTCAGGTTCCTGAGTGTTGGGATTTACAGATATAAGCCACCAGGCCTGGACTCACTTTTTTAAAGTGTACTTTCTTTTTTAGAGAAATTATAGATTTAGAGAAAATTAGAAATTACAGAAGGTTACGGTATACTTTTTCCTCCTCACATATATATTTTTTCATGTTATTTTCTGTTTGCTTTTGATTTTCAATTCTGAGGGACAAACCCAAGGCCTTTTCTTGCTAGGTAAGTGCTCTACTACTAAGCTGTGTCCCCAGACCCCATTTCTATTTTGCGTTAGTATGGTCCAATTAATGAATAAACCCTGATACGGTATTAGCTACCAATAATCTATACCCTACATTAGGGTTCACTCTTTGTCTTGTAATTCTGTGGGTGCTGAAAAATATATATGTGTCCATCATTATAGTATCTTGCAGGATATTTTCACTGCCCTAAAAAGCCTGTGTTAGACATGTTCTTTGTAGCCTTACTCCCTAACCACTGGCAACTATTAAGTTTTCTATGGTCTTTGCAGTGTTTTCCAAAATGTTACATATTCGAAATCATAGTAAGTAGGTTTTTTGGACTGGCTTCTTTTATTAATATTTTATTTATTATTTTTATTTTATGTGTATGAGTTCATTGCCTGCATGTATGTAAGTGCACCCGTGTTGTGCACTGCCCTTGGAGGTCAGAAGAGGGCGTTGGATTCCCTGGAACTGGAGTTATGGACAGTTGTTAGCTGCCATGTGGGTGCTGGGAATCAAATCCAGGTCCTCTATAAGAGCAGTCAGTGCTCTTAACCACTGAGCCATCTCTCCAGCCCCAGGCTTCTTTTGTTTATTGATTTGCATTTAGTTTTCTTCCCATCTTCACATGTCTTAACAGCTTCTTTCTTACTGACTGCTGAATAATATTCCATTGTATGGATGTACTACAACTTGTTTATCTATTCACCTGCTGAAGGATAGCTTCATTTCCTCCAAGTTGGGTGATTATGAATGAAGCATCTATAAGCATTCATGTACTTAAGTTTTCACCTCATCTGAGTAAATAACGAGTGTGATTGCTGGATGCCTAATTTTGTGAGAATTTGCCTTCCAGAGTGACTATTCCACCTCACATTCCCATCAACAATGAGAGTGTCTTTGTTCGACATCCTTGTCAGCATTTGGGGTTGCCAGGATGTTTATTTTAGTTATTGTAATAGGTATGTCTAATGGTGGCAGCTCATTGCTTGAATTTGTAACTCCCTGACAGCATGTGACTTTGAGCATTCATTTTATATCTCTGATATTCACAGGTCTCATAAACAATATAATATCCTCTACAAAAGTACTCTTTTAGAGACAGCCTTCATTTTAGATAAGCTCAATCGGTTCATACAATATAGATAAACTATTTTCACCCTCCAGAATACATGATATGAAATTATTATATGAAAATGATAATCTGTCACTATGATTACAGAGTTAGATCATTATAGCAGAGAGGGTCTTATTTATAAAAGATGCTTCTCTTACATCAATCACCAAGGATGTCTCCTATCCCTTCCTTTCTTTCTTCCCTCCCTCCTTCCCTTCCCCTCCCTTCTTCCCTCTCCCTCCCCACATGTTCCTCCCTCTTTTTCTCCTATTCATCTCTAGGCAAAAGTAGAAGGCATACAAGATTTGCTGTGTGAAAAGATCTGGTTCTTCCCTGAAATATAATACTAATGTAGGTCTGAGAAAGAAGGTTTTTCCAAAGTTATGGTACTGATTAACACTCTTCATGTAAATGTTAATAAATAGCTTTCAGTGGAGAAAAAAAAACTCCCCTGGCTCTGGAGATTTTAGAGTTTTAGAAATAAATTGAAAAGTCTTCTATGTCCTTAAATAATTGTATCTCAGATGAGCTGTTTGTACTAGTCAGAGTTCTTGGTTCCAAATAACAGAAATGGACCGTAGCTGGCTAACGCAAAAAGTAAATTAGAAATTACATAGTTGTTCTCAGAATGGACTGAAAGACTGGAAAATGGACAACCACTGAGGGAGGCTAGGCTTTAAAAACTGCAACCAAAGTCTTAAGAAGAAGAGTCTGGTCACAGTGTTACCCTGCTGAACACTCTCCCCCAAAGAAAATTCATTCTAAATCTTTTTTATCTATGTCTTCGATCCTGATTCAAATTCTAGAAGAAAGTAGCATCTGACTGAGTTAGATCACATAACTGTTTATTCTTATTGGGAAAGAAGGCATCAGAGGGGACTTGCCTCCTATCAAAATTCACAGAATAGTAAATTTAGAGTTAAACTGAAACGTGTTATTTTCTGAAAATATAGAGTCCCCAAATCAGTCAGCAATAATGTGCTATAAGAAATAAAAAAGTTTCATTGTGTTATAATAACCATTTTCACAAGCTTAGGGCTGTATGTTGGCTGTGGAAGATCTGCTCCAGGTTGTAAGTTGAATGGCTTGCATTCCAGCAAGGAGATCAAACTCAGAACTTCATTCCAGATTTCTAAATCTAGAAACCACGGATGTCTAAGGTACAGCCATGGAGCTGGCAAAAACACACAATTCATTCAAATCCTTGGCTCAAGCAAGTTACATAACCTAAGTAAAAAATAGTATCTCGTGACTTGAATTTAAAATGTCCTCTGTTAAGCTCATGCTTTGAACAGATTCCCCAGTGCATGGTTGAGGGAGGCAGTGGAACCTGTAGGAGGAAGGGCCTAGCAGGTAGAATCAGGTAACTGGGGATGACCTTTGAAGGTCATATGCTCCCCGTTTCTGGTACACTCCTTGCTTCTTGGCCTAATGTCTCTTGTTCCCACCTCCAAGCCTTCCTGACCATGATGGATTGGAATATCTCCAAAACATACCTTTCCTTCCTGGTTTCTGTGAGGCATTTTGGTCACCGCAATGCAAAAATAACCAATACAGGGTATATATTTTCCTATTGGTTACTTTGGACTTCTTCTGTTTAATTTTCTAATGTGAACGCTTTGTGGTTGGCTTTAGACCTTTCTCCTTTTCTGGAGTATTTATTGATTGCCGTAGATTTCCCTTTCAGTCTGAGTTCATTCCACTCCACGCATTTGACAAGTTGTATTTTCATTTGATTTAAATTATTTTTTGAGATTTATTCTTTTATCCTTGTGTTATTCAAAAGTGTGCTGCTTACCCTCTAAGTGTACTGAGATTTGTTGACAGGACATTCCATCTCTCTGTTAATGATACATAATTTAATTCCATTTTGGTCTGAGAATAATTGAATGATTTCTATTCTTTTCTTTCTAATGTATATGAGTGTATTGCTTGCACACATATAAGTGCACCTGTGTCATTCAATGCCTGAGGAGATCAGAAGAAGGCATCACATCTCCTGGAACTGGAGTTAAGGACAGTTGTTAGCCAACATGTGGGTGCTGGAAAGTGAACGTCCTCTGCAAGAGCAGTCAGTGCTCTTAACATCTAAGCCATCTCGCTGTCAGGGAATCTATCTTTTCATTGGTGGACTTAGGCTGTTGACATTAGCAATATTGCTGTAGTTGAATTAGTATCACTCACATCTATTTCTGGTTTTCTGTTAGCTGTCCTGTTATTGGCTCCTATTTTGGTCTCCTATACTTTTTCAGCATTTTGTGGTTTTGATTTTTAAAAAGTTAATTTCATTTTCTTTCCTTTCTTTGCACATTAATTATACTTTCTTACACTTGTTTCAATGATTACCCTAGAGTTTGCAATATGCATTCATAAGTAATCTGAGTTCACTTTCTTTTTTAAAAAAAATTACTGAGCTTTTGTACATTTCATACAACAGTTCTTAATCAAATTCAGACTCCCTCTCCCATCCTTGCACCCCACCCCGACCTCATGCATTCCACCATACGTGTTAAGTCCTATCCAGTCAAGGATTTGTACCCAGATGTCCTTTGGTTCAAGTTCATCCTCTGGAGCCTAGTCAGCCTATCTAGAGATCATAAAAGTCTACTCTCTTTTACATAGTAGTAATCAGTCTCCGAAAGTTCCCAGGCCAGGGCCCACCCTCTGCTCATTTCCCTCAGTCCACTTTGAGCCCTTGTCTGACTGAGTTGGCATGGATCTTGTGCTCAATACTACCATTGCCGAAAGTTCACATAAGCAAGCTTATACATATGGAAGCCTCTGTTTCCCTGTGTTCATGGACCAACCCTGGCTCTTACACTCATTCCATCCCCTCTTCTGCAATGATCCCTGAGCCATGAGTGGATGAGGCTTCATATAGGAGTCCTATCCAGGGACACACTCTGTAGTCTCTTAGTCTATAAAACTTGGCCTGTTGTGGTCTACTGTATGAACTGCACTCTGTTGTATAAGGAAGCTTCTTTGACGAGAGCTGAGGGATAGACTAGTGTTCTCTCTACTCCTGTTCTGCGATGTTCCATGAGCCTTAGGTGTGGAGGTTCAACTGTAGATGTGTCACCAGAATTGGGCATCTCTCAGAAATATATTCTCTGTGTGTTACCAGTTGCAGAACTCTGTAGTAGTTTCCATCCGTTGCAAAAACAAACAAACAAACAAACAAAACTTCTTTGATGAGTGGTGTACTGTCCACTTGTCTGTCTGTAAGTATAAGGATCCGTATTTAGCATATGGTAAGAAATTTCATTTGTCATAGAGATATGACAAAGATAATGATCTCTCTGGGATCTGGGATCTCTCCAGCCATGAGTATCTGGCTGTGTTTACAGCACCACCCATGAGTTTACTCCCATTGAGAGAGCTTTAAGTCCAATTAGAGAGCTGTTGATTACCACCCAGATAACAGTGCCTCTACTGCACCAATAGAGGTAGTTTGCTATCAGTCGTTATGGTTACTAGACTTTAAGGCTGGGTTGAACCATTGCCTGATTTTCTCTTTCAGCAGCTTGCATAGTAGACTCTAGAACTATGAGAGCTAGTCTTCAGGGAGAAGGCTTCCAGGTCAGTTTCTGCACCATTGTTCCAAGTCTTGTGTCCAAAGTGTGTCCTGTCTTCAGCAGTAGGATCTTATCTTTGAGTTCTGAGAGAAATCAAGAGCTCTGGCAATAACCTATGTTATTTTTGGAGTCTCTTGGACTACTTTGACCAACCACTTAAAGGGAGGTCTCTCCTATTTGACACTGTGCTTCTTGCTGCAGCCCCTGGGTTCACATGTGCACGCATGTTCAGACACTGTATGTGCATTTCTCAGGGGGTCCTGGAGCTAACACATTTCCCTCTGGCTTCCCTAGCCCCCCAAGCTCCATTCATCTCTCCTCTCTCTCCCCCAATCCAACCTCCCTCCTCCCTCCCCAGTCTAAGCACCCCATTATCCCCCACCCTCCCACATAACACCTGCCTCCCACCATCGCTCCTCTCCCAAGTTCCCTCCCCATCACCACTATGAACCCCTGCATGTCCCTCCCTCCTTCCCTCACTTTATTTAAAAAATATATTTATTATTTTTATTTTATGTGTATGAGTGTAGTACATGCATGTATGTAAGTGCATCTTTGCTCTGTAATGCCCTCAAAGGTCAGAAGAGAATGTCAGATTTCCTGGAACTGGAGTTATGGATGTTTGTTAGTCACCATGTGGGTGCTGGGAACAGGTCCTCTGTAAAAGCAGCCAGTGCTCTTAACCACTGAGCCATCTCTCCAGGCCCTGAGTTCACTTTCAAATAATGTTACTTTACAGGGAGTTTAAGTAGGTGATAACAATAAATGTTCCTAATTCCTCTGTTGGAATACTTGTGTCCTTATGTTGCTCAGTTTTCCTATACACAGCCAGAGAGTCATGCCTTTAATCGCAGCACTGAGGCAGAAGCAGGTGGATCTCTGTGAGATCAAGGCCAGCCCAGTCTACATAGCGAGTTCCAGGCCAGCTGTGACTACAGGGAAATCCTCCTTCTTTCTGTGTCAGTCTGGTTTTCGTTGTTGTTGTTGCTTCTTTGCAGTTTTGTTTATTCATATATGTATTTTTTTTTTTTTTGAGGCAGAGTTTCACCACACAGCCCTGGCTGACCTAGAACTCACTCTATAGACCAGGCTGGCCTTGAATTCATAGACATCCACCTGCCTCTGTCTCCCAAATGCTGGGATTGAAGTGTGTGCCACGCCCTGTTTGTTTTTCATATTTACTTCTGAGCTTAGGAGTTTCCTTTTCATTTCATTTTTTACTTTTTGTTTTTTTGAGACAGTCTTCTTGTAGCCCTGGCTGGCCTGGAAGTGTCTATGTAGACCGGGCTGACTGAGATTCACCTGCCTCTGTGCGCCGAGTGCTGGAATTAATCACGTGCGCCACTGCACCAGGTTAAATCTTTACAAAATGCACTTTTTAACTTCTGTTGAACCCACCATAATTGTGTCTACATGGGGCATTGCCTGACGTTCAGCACAGAACCAGATCAGGGTGATTGGCATGTCCATCACCTCAGACTTTTATCATTTTCTTTGTGTTATGAACATCGAAATCCTCTCTCATATCTTGAAATATACAATTAGATGTTATCAATCATGGTTGTCGTCCTGTGCTGTAGAACATTAGAAGTTATTTCTCCTACTGCACCTGTTTTGGAGTGTTTTACAACTTCAAGCTCAGACATTACCTCAGCAAGCACAGTCTAGTCTACCACTGAGATATCTTTTACTTTTGTTAAGGTGGTTTTTGATCTCTAGAATTTTTTATTAGAATTTCCATGTCTGTGTTTATATGACCCATCTTACCTTTCGTGTTGTCTATTTTTACAATATTCCTTTAGCATATTATTCCTAGTTTTTAAAGTCTCATTTTGATCCTGCCAACATTCCCGCCATTCCTGACTTTAGCTTTCATGGTTATTCAATGCTTTTCAAACTGTGTATTTGCTTGGAGTGCAGCTCATCATGTTTTTAGTGAAAAGTGGACATGTATCGTGATTAAGAGGAACTGTGGTAAATAGGTTTTTATATTTTGGTGATAGCATGCAGGGAAGGAGCCTTCTCCAGTCCCATGATTAGGTCTCACCTTTGTGGCTCTAAGTCTTCCCAAATGCTTCTTAGTCCGCATTGGCAAAGGATGCTACAGATTCTGCATATCCAGCATATCTAGTGAGGTGGTATCAGTAGTTTCCCATGACTACATTTTTCATTTTTAAATTTGATTTAAATTAAATTCTTTATTTGTTGTTTTTAAAAAGTTATTTATTATTTGTGCCTGTATGTGAGCATGTGCTCATGTGTGGTGCCTGTGTGTCCATGTGGAGGCCAGAAGATGGTATCAAATGTCCTTCTTTATAATTCTGTACCTAATCCTTTGAGGTAGGGTCTCTCCTTGAACCTGGGCTTGCATCTTCTCAGATGGCTGGAAGTCAGCTAGCCCAAGCCATCCTCCTGTCTCCATTCCTCTTGGAATGGGGTTTACAGACACTCAGCTTGCTCTGTGGGTGCTGGGACCCAAGCTTGGGTCTTTGTGATTATGTACCAAGTGCTCTTAACCACTGAACCCTCTCTCTAGCCCCTATTTATTGCTTTTATTTATTTATTTATTATTTATTTATTTATAATGTTTTTGGATTTTCTTTTTGAAATGGGTTCTCACTGTGGCCTGGAACTCTCTATGTAGATCAGGCTACTCTCACAGAGATCCACCTGACTTTGCCTCTCAAGTGCTGGAATTGAAGGCATTAGCCACTATGCCCAGTTTTATTGGGTTTAGGTTTTTGGATTTTTTTTTTCAGACAGGGTCTTACTATGTAGCCTAGGTTGGCTTAAAACCCATGGTAATCCTCCATCCTCGGTCTCTCAAATTCTAGGATTATAATCACGAGCTGTCACATCTGGCTGGTTATTTATTTATTTATTTGTTGAGAGATTGTCTCCTCGTAGCCCCTGCTGGCCTAGAATTTACTGTGTAGACCAGATTGGCATCAGTTCCACAGAGACCTACTTGCCTCTGCCTCCTGAGTGCTGGGCTTAAAGGTATGTCCCACCATGCCCGGTCTGGCTGTTTATTTTTGAAACAGGTCTTCTGTTACACACACTAGCCTCAAACTTTAGTGTTTAAGCAATCTTGCCTCGGCTACCCAAGTTCTTGGGGCTGTGCCACTGAGCTTGGCTAAGAGCTTTTGGCTTTGCTTTCTGGTTTGTTGCTATTTGATTTTTGTTTGGTTAGTAGGTTTTAGGTGTGTAGGTACTGGGGATAGAGGCTAGGGCCTGATGTATGTTAAGTTTGTGATTTACTCCTGAGCTACACTCATGCCCCTGGACAGACTTAAGATGATTTGTTGAACTTTTAGCTTGTTCAGGGAACCCAGAGCCTTGTACATGCTAGGCAAGTGTTCTCTTGAGCTGCATCTCCAGTCATGTTCAGGTTTTTAATTGTTATTAGAAAGATGTTATGGCATGTTCCTTACATGTCAGATAGAGTCCAAAAATCCTTGTCTATTTTATTCAGAGACACTGGAAAGACATTTAATAAAGAACATTAATATATAAATCTTATCATAAGTGGTGAAAATTGGAAACAACAATCCAGTTATTCTCAGACCTTCTAGTATATACACAAAGGATCAAAGTGGGTAGGTGGAACTTGGACTTGAGCAAGGGAGACCATGACAGAAATCTGCATTGGCCCACATGATCCTCCAAAACCTTGAATAGGAGCTGAATAAAATTGGAGTTGAAGGTTTTGAAAGACTGAAAATGAGGAAGACTTTTCTATAGTATTTCTGTGGTGTGTGTGTCTATGTGTGTGTATGTGCATGTGCACGTTTGGAGGCATGTACCATGGAACACCTATGGAGGTCAGAGGACAACATTTGAGACTCTGTTCCTTTCTTTCATCAGAGATTCCAGGAATTGAACTCAGGTGGTCTGGCTTGTCTGGCAAGAGCTTTTGCAGGCTGAGCCAACTCATCAGTTCAGGAAAAAAACCTTAATGCTTATTGCTTGTCATTGTTTTCTGTTTTCAACATCCCCAGAATCATGCAAAATGAGACTCTATAGTTAGTTCTGCAAAGGACTGGGGGCATAGGAGACTGTGTTTATGGGCCTAAGAAGTAAAGAAACAAGAAAAGCAAAAAAAAAAAAAAAAAAAAAAAAAAAAGGAAGGAGGAAACCCAAGAAAGTAGAAGAAACTTCAGAGAATGTACTGCCACATAGGAGAGAGGTAACCGGTGGTGATGCTACAGAACGGCTGGCTTCTGAGTAGAAATCCAACATCCACTAGCATTGCAGCTCATGCCTGCTCTCAGCGTCTGTGAGCTGGAAGGAGGAGGAGCAGGAGTTCAAACCTGCCTAGATTACAAGAGATCCCAACACAAATATAAACACAACAACAAAATAAACACTTAAAGTCAAAAAATTAAAATTAAGAAATCTGAGGTACAGTGCCCAGAACTTTAACCCTTTTCTCCCTGAATCCCCTGAGAGTGATCATCTTAACCCAAGTCCATGTTTCACCCCGGGTCTGAAATCCTCCAAACAAGATTCCAAATGAAGGCTTTTGATTGAGCTCATTTCCCAGAATCTGGTCCTAGCCTTTTCCAGTTGCTGAATATGAATCAGAATCATAGTTGATGATTCTGAAAAATAAAACTTAAGATGATTCTTTGTACTTAGAAAATGAAATGAATTTAGTACTTTTCTGATGCATTTTGGAATAATCTTCGTGTTAACTCAGTGGGAAAGTAATTAGATTTCCTCTGAAAGAGTGGAGAACATATCTCCCACATCACAAAAAAACAAGATCAAGGGATTCCAGGGCCAGGAGCTACTACAAATGTTCTTGTTTCTAAAAAGAATGTGTTCTGACCTCACTTCTAAGGGACTTAGCATGTGTGTCTTGGATTTATTTTCCATTTGCTAATTAACAGTTCCTTGTCAGCAGTATTTATCATCATTATTATTGGTGAGTGAATCATCCTTTTCCACCAAATCTATTTTCCAGCTCACTCGTTGTGAATGCTGGCTCACAGTTTATGCCTGGGTGCCAAGTCAAGCCTTTCAGACGAGTCTTTTCTGTGCTTCCTTGTCAAATCTTTTGCTTTCCAATATGAGGCTGAAAGTCTTATTTGAACAACTGTCTGCTTTGAAATTTTGTTGGGTTGACATTTGTCTCATTCTCAAACTGAAACATTTTTTCCATTCTTCCACAACCAGGTCAGATACACTTAATAAGACATTGTGAAAGAAATAGATTTGCCTTCAGCCCAGTGTCTTCCAGGGCAGAACTATCAATTCTGAATCTTACAAATAAATGAATGGATTGCCAGGAAAGTGTTAGAGACCCACACCCTCTTTGTGCTCATGAAATATGATCACAAGGGGAATTCTAATCAATATACTAACAGACAGCCACTTCAAATGTGTACTTAATTTTAAAAATTAAAACCTTCTCATTTTGAAATACATTTCCAGCTTTCAAATACAGTGCCAAAATAGAATGCACTTTCAAAGGTTAGCAACTGACATGGCTGTGCTGCTTAGTTTGTATTGTGTCAACTTGACAAAACCTAGAGTCACCTGAGAAGCAGACCTCAGCTGAGGAATTTTCCAGATCAGATTGACCTATGGCTAGGCTATGTCTCTGAGGGATGGTCTTGGTTGTTGATTGACATGGGATATCCACTGTGGGCAGCACCATCTTTAGGCAGAGGGTCTTGCTTGTGTAAGAAAGGTAGTTGAGCATGAACCACTGACTGCGCAGTAGCGCGAGCCCATGGTTTCTGCTTCAATTCCTGCTGGAGTTCCTACCCTGACCCCTCAATGACAGATTGTGACCTGGAAATGTAAGCCAAATAAATTCTTTCCTCCTCTAAGTTGCTTTTGGTGGTGGTGTTTATTATAGCAACAGAATGCAAACTTGGATAACAGCCTACAGATCAACTATCAAAATCAAGACATTAATATTGATTCACTTCTCTTAATCTGCAAGTTTACACAAATTTCAGATTCATGAACTTTCTTATTCAGGACCAAGTGTTACACTGAGTTATGGTATCTCTTTGGCACAGTAATTTAGTCCTTAATTTCTCATAACCTTGACATTTCTGGGGTGGTTATTTGGGGACAGTTAGTTGTAGAATATCTTTAACATTTTTTGACAATTTCATATATTCATATAATGAATTTTAGTAGATTATCTTGTCAATTTAGGAAATGTTCTCTGTCTTGGGCTGGTGAGATGACTCAGTGGGTAAAGCACTTGCTGTGTAAGCCTAAGGTCCCGAGTTCAAGCTCCAGAACAAATGTAAATGTAGATGCAAAGAATCAACTCCACAGAGTTTGTCCTCTGACCTCTAGCCCCATCCTCATAACACACACAAACAGTAATAATAAAAAAAATATTTTTCAAAAAGGCCTTTCTCCTTCATGGCCCTCCAATCAGAATTCTGAAAAAAGTATTGAGGCTCCACATTTGTGAACAAATTTATACTGGGGGTGTACTGTGAAACCAGATCGATCAGATCCTTATTTCCCATGCAGGTTAAGGATATCCTGAAAAATAAGGCAGCAATTCTATGAGGAATGCACTTTTCCTACTCTTAGACCATGTGCTGGCTCAACAGGAGAATTTTAGACACAGGCCTGCCAATCAGAGCTTCTCCTTCTCAGGCTGTAGATTGGCTGTGGAATAGCAGTGGTCTAAGGTAAACAAGACAAATCAGACTTCTGCTACAACAATGAGAAGACAGGCATTTTCCTTTCCACTGGAATTAGGGTGTAAGACTCTAAGCAACAACGTGATGCTTCAAGTCAACATGCCCCACACTATGGGCTTCAGCCTGGAGTTTTCTCTTAAATTATCCACAGCTTGGGCATCTCCATTTGCTGTTAATTAGGTTAATGACTTAGTATGTCCAAAGCAACTCTTAGTATTCCACATCCAAAACATGCATTTTCAACCATCTTCCTTCTCTATGGCTTGAATGTTAACTTATTTTCTTAGACTAGAAATCATGGAGTTATCCTCAACTCATCTCTGTCATGGCCCTTCCTGATCTACTGTCAAAGAACATTCAAAATACAGACACTTCTCACTGTCTCCACTGGCTCATTTCAATCCGTTATTATCAATTCACTGGAGTATTTAAATAATACATACTGTTCATCTGTTTGCTTATGATCTCTTTCCACAAAAGTCCTGTTAAAATCCTATAAATAGAAAAATATAAATTCCATGGATTTTTTTAACAATTTTAGTTTAGTCAGTGCTATAAATATAACGTGTTGTTCACTGTAATGTTATGTTCATGAGGTAGGAACTATGAAATTAAGTATTTTACATAGTTCTAGAACAATGAGGCAAGTAAGATTTTAAAAATTACACAACATGTGTTCAAGACATGTATTTATGTATTTGATATATAAACACAAAAAAGAGTGGCAGACTATATATATAGAAAATGTCATAGTACGAGGTCCTTGATCAAGCTGAACCCAAGGACACACCTGTAGATGCTGTAATTTCATTTCATGAAGCAATAAGCTCTCAGATTTTTTATTTGCTTTGTTTCCTTTTTGTTTTTCTTGCTTTTTTGAGACAGGGTCTTCCTGTATCCCCAGCTGGCCTGGAACTCAGTATGTAGTCCAGGCTGGACTTGATCTCACAGAGACCCACCTGCCTCTACCTCCTGAGTGCTGGGATTAAAGGTGTGTGCCACAATGCCTGACTTTGTTTTGTTCTTGAAACAAGGTCTGCTGCATCCCAGGCTGGCCTCAAAGTAGTCTAATGTCAGCACTCAGGAGGCAGAGGCAGGCAAATCTCTATGAGATTAAGGCCAGCCTACTCATGACATTTGTGAGGATTATGACTTACACTTGATGGAGGTACACTGTTCACTTCCACAGAATTCTATAAGTATGTTACGATTAAGAAAAGAATAGAATTTTGTAATTTAAAGGAGAGAGACCAAGACACTGTATTACTTATCAATTATCAGAAAGTCAGTTAGGCATAATCTCAACACTAAGAAGGTAGAAGCAGGAGGAGCAGGGCTTCAAGGTTAGCCTGGGCTACGTGAGACTGTGTCTCACAGCACCAGAATCAGAATGTCATCCCAGCTGCCAAAATTTTCCCGCAGAGACAGGACACACCGTGTCCCCCGCACACCATGGAGTGAAAATAAAATAGTGTGTGCAGAAAAAGTGGAAACACCGCTTTACAAGTTTAAAACAAGCAAAGAGCCAGGATTAAAGGCAGAGGAAGAGGCAGAGGCTGGTGGATCTCTGTGAGATCAAAGCTAGCCTGGGCTAAATAGTGAGTTCCAGGCCAGGTGGGGCTACAAGGAAACTGTCTCTCAAAAAGGTAAAAAAAGAAAACAAAAGCGACAGAGAGCGGTGTGGTAGTGCTGGGAAGGCAGCAGAGAACGACTTAAAGATAACCAGGCCCAGACCTCTTCCTTTGATAGTAAAGGCCAAGAAAATACCAATTTCTTATTCAAAGTTAGGTAACTACTTTTAGAGACACAGTCAGGGCCAGAAATTCAAAGCCTCTTGGCTCCTAATCCCACAGTGCTTCCAGCACCACAAATGTGCTGTTTCTCCTGTCTGATGTTTTTCTCTCTGTTTTTCCTTTCTCTAAATTTTTGGAGGTAAAGTGTAGTTTTGGAGATCAAATTTTAAGTCTTCTACATTTCAATAGTGACATACGAAACAATCTGTAGACAAAGGAGAGAAAGAAGAAAGTCTCATTCCAATATTCCAGGGTTTTCCTGCCCAGAAAATCTCAATAGTTCAAGCTATTGGGTGCCAACTGTGCTTCGAAGGCCTGAAATGCTTTCTTCCAAAGTCTTCTGGCTCTGAGATCTTTAAATTACATTGGTCTTGTGTTAATTCCTAAAGGCCTTTTCATGAACACTGAACTCTGTAATAAAAGAAGAAGAGGAAAATCAATTTTTAAAGTACAAGGAAAAAACACCCACTCAAGTTCATGAAACAGGAAAAGCATGTTGAGGGGGTGGGGGGTCGGGGGGTGACCGGGTAAGACAGAGCAGTGATACAGCGTTTGAAGAACTAGAGTCTGCTCTTCACAGAACTGTTTCCTTGATGAAACTGCAAAGGGGCGCATGCCATCTTTGGTAGCTATACTCTGTCCTCTGTGACCTTTTGTAATCATCATCTTGCTCTCTGTGGCCCCATTCTTGGCTCTAAATCTCTTGGAAACCTTTGAGTTGATAAAAATGTCAAGTTGGCTTGAGACTCAAAGGTTTTATGACTAAGCCATCTGTTCCTTAAGGATGGCCTCGTTTATGGGGAGATATCTCATCCAAGGTTAGTCCCTGCTGTGGTTTGGATATGGTTTGTACCCTAAAGCGTTATGTATTAGAAACCTGACTCACAGTGTAGGGATGTTAGGAAGCTTTGGAACCTTTTAAAGTCAAGGCTTAGTGGGAGTTAATTAGCACCTTATAACAGGTACTATGCAGTGTTTCCAAGCCATATTACAATTATACCCGAATAAAGAAACAGCCTCGCTTTTAGCTTTAGTTTTAAGATCAAGAATGAACCTTAACTCTGAGCTCCAGTTCCTTCAGATTTCTCCTGGAACTGTCCTCTTCAGTCAGGCTTCACTCTTCTTTTATTGAAATATATCCCTAACATGAATTGGGGAACCCAAACCTAGGATCTACGCTTATCAGAGAATCATATCCTTTGATCCCTAGGCCTAAAGTATCACACACACAATTACAGACAGACTTTTCAATTCTCTGTATTGTTTTCAATGAGAAAAATATGCTGCTTTCAGTGCTTTGGTCTATTAATCAAGCATACCCACATTTATTCACTATCTTGGGTTGACAGCAAGATGGAGTCCTGAGGGATTAAAGTCAGGTGTCCAGGTCACAAGAAGAGCAGATGGCTCAGTGAGTTTGTTTACATTATGAATAGTAACTATTTGGTTGCAAGGTTAGGTAAATGTCTTTATAGTCCAGATATATCCATATTGTAAAAGTCATTACTAAGTGCTGTCCTTGAGAAGTATTTAGCCTCAGGTATTTTGTACTACCAATGTTAAACAGACTAACACATTCATGACTAATCATTGGTAGAGCTCTAAGGCCCACCATCTTGGAGGGAATCAGGACAAGTCTGAAAGCCCATTCTGATGTCTGACCTCCACATGGATTGGCCAAATTTATAATTTATCTCATATTGAAAGTCCCTCTACACAATACTTATTTTTCTTCTTTTCCAAGACTTTGAATTCAAGGATGCTCCCCAATAATCAATTCATGGGTTCATTGTTGTATATGTGGTACTTTGTTGATCAAAATGTTACAGGGCTCATGACATGTTTTCTTACTAATGTTTATTTTATTCAGTTTTTTTTTTTTTTTTTTTTGAGACAGGGTTTCTCTGTAGCCCCAGTTGGCCTGTAATTGACAATGTAGACCATGCTGGCCTTGATCTCACAGAGATCTACCTGCTTCTGCTGACTGGGTGCTGGGATTAAAGATGTGTACCACCATACATGGCACTAATGTTTATTTAAAAGGAGTGCTATGGATATAAATCACTGTAGAGTTCTTGCTAAGCATCTATGGTCTTATATTCAATCCTCAGTACTGTAAACTTTTAAAAATATTAACTTATAGCTTGTTCATAATTAGTTCACTTTCTCAGTTGAGTTATATTTCTCAAAAAGTGTGCAATCAATTAATTCTTTGGCTTAGTTTCTTGAAATAAATATTTGTTAATTTGATGAACAAATGTATGCAGGTAAGAGTGTCCAGGCTTTGGTGCCAAAGTCATGATTTGAGTTCCTGCATATCCCTTAACCTGAAAGCCTACTTTTGAGCTTTCCAGTTACAGAAGCCAATATGTTTTCTATTTTGCTTGTACCAGTTTGAACTGGATTTTAGATAGGAGATCATGCAATTAGAAAGAAAGTCTGGTATGCCACATGACTCTGGAAAGTCACCAAACGTCTTTAAGTCTATCTCTCAAACAGAAAAGCAGTAAAACTATAGCCCTGCTTGTTTCATGTCTAGCAGCTAAAATCATAGTCCTTTGAGCAGTTCTACCACAAAGCAGGCCCAGGTAAATTCCTACAACCAGCATGACAGTCTCTCTGAATACAGGCTACTTCACTAGAGCAGACTTTGCCCCACTTGGTTAGCAGTCAGGTAGGCCCTGACATAAAAGATCACATCTGCTTTTGTTGCTTATCTTCTTATTGTGTAAAACACTCTAACAAAGTCAGCTTAAGGAAAAAAGGGTTTCTTTTCCCCTCACAGTTCAATGCATAGTCTATCATGGTGGGGAGTTTGAAGCAGCTGTTCACATCACATCTGTAAACAGGAAGAGAGAGCAATACGTACATGTACGCTGCTCAGCTCCCTTTCTCTATTTTATACAATTCAGGATCCTCTGCCCAGGGAATGAGCCTCCCCACTGTTAAGATGGGTCTTATCCCATCAGTCTATGTCATCAAGATAATCCCCCACAGGTAAGTCCAAAGACCATCTCTTCAGTAATCCTAGATCCCGTCAAGTTGACAATTAATATTAACCATCAGGACTATCAAGATGGCTCAGCCAGTAAAAGAGCTTGTCATGAAAGCCTAATGACCTGAGCTTAATCCCTGGAATCCACATAAGAAAGGAAGGAGAGAACTAACTCCACAAAATTGTCTTCTACACCACCACCCACCAACCACATGTCATCGTGTGTGGGCCCCCCTTTCATACACACACACAATACAAAAATAGAATAAAAAATGTAAAACTATTATCCATCACACATCTCTATTGACCCTGAGGTAGGATCACTTGAAAGCAGCTATCCTATGTGTCCCCAGAGTACGTTAGTAAGCCAAGCTCTAGCCACCATAGCAGGGACTTACCATCAACAAACACATCCGGGTTTAGGATCCTTTCCCTTTCCAGTCTCCCTTTCTGCTTCCCTATCAGTGTTTCCTGAGATCTCATCTAAAACAGACTCCAAGTCCTCAGATTCCTGTCTCAGGCTCTTCTAAGGGAACTGAAGTGAAGAAAGCCACAGCTTTCTACCACCAAGTAGACACAAACCTGTCTGTGATTTGCCTGTGAATGAGACAGTGCTGAGCTTTGATTAAAATGTTCTAAACTTATTACCAATGAATATTTATATATATATAAAAGCCATGATGGCAACTAAGCTGGTGACTAAGTAGTATAGTTCAGTTCTTCATTTTGCTCTGTACAGAATTGTTTATTTAAAAATAACTCTGAATGTGTCCTCTTGACTGTATTCTGTAGATAAAAGGTTGAAGCAACTCTAAGTAAACACATAGTCTCATCTTAAAAATAACTGAAAGTAGGGGCTGGAGAGATAACTCAGCAGTTAAGATCATTGGCTGCTCTTCCAGAGGACCTGGGTTTGATTCCCAGCACCCATATGGCAGCTAACAAGTGTCTGTAACTCGAGTTCCAGGGGATCCGATGCCCTCTTCTGACCTCTGCAAGCAGTGCATGACACAGGTTCACTTAAATACTTTCAGACAATATAAACTCATAGATAGAAAATAAAAATAATAAATAACATTAAAAATAGCTGAAAGCATGTGCACATTATAGAATCTAGTACTTACTAAATTTCAGTATGAAGATGAAACATATTTTGACTAAACACTAGAAAGTCACATGGACAGAGTTGAGGTAGAAATGTTTACTGTGGCCTAGAGCAGCTCTTGGACATGGGAAGATAAGAAATGAGATGACCCTTAATGAGCCAACCAAGAGTCTTAGAAACAAACTGTTCCTGACAGCAGTCCCAAAGAGGAAACCCAGAATCCTCTCCAACATCGTCAGTCCCATCAACAACACTATCTGGGTAGTATTACTGAATGTTATTTTCAAGAGCAGAAAACAGCTCAGTATAAAGAATTAGAAATGTGTGCAGATGGTTTCGTGGCTTGCTTAGAAGACTCTATGTTTTGGGAGCTAGACTGGAGCCATTATGCCCTCTGTTTCCTGCACTGGTAGCCCCAGCATTCATCTTGACAGTGGCCCATCTCTTGAAATGTCATTGGGAAAGTTCCTCTCCGACCACTACCTTTCAACCCTCCCTCATTCTGTCACTTTTCCCTTCAACCATGTGTTTAGTTAAGACAAGGTTGTAGATTGTTCTGATTTCTTTGTCTATTTCTATTACCATAACAAAATGCCTGAGCCTGGGTGACCTCTAAAGTACAGAAATTTATTTCTCACATGTCTGAAGACTGAAAAGTCTGAGATTAAAGTACCAGCCTTTGATCCTATGAAGGCCTTCACGTGCCAGCCACTATGTGAAGACAGGACAGCCAGGCGGCTGAAAACTGAGGAACATTCTTCATAAAGGCCTCAGATCCTCTTCGTGAGAGGAAGTAGCCCATGACCTCATCACCACCTAGAAGTCCCATTAAGACTGTTGATCTTAATGCAATTGTGTTGGCAGTATTTGGGGAGGGCGCATTCCACTCACAGTATGGCATATTTTGCTTGCTGCTCTGCCTCAATTTCTATAATTATTCATAGGATCATCAAAGATCAACGACAAAGGTTCACAAGAATGCTTCCTGCCCCTTTTCAAGATTCATTGGGATGAAATGACAATGCTTTTACTACATTTATTTATTTATGTGTCTGTGTAAGTGATGTGTTGTATATGAGCACGTATGCCATGGTAAGTGTGCAGAGGTCAGAAAACAGCTCGTGGATCTTGTGGGAGTTGGTTCTCTCCTTGGTTCCCACCATGTGGGACCTGATTGGGCTGCAAGTCCCTTTACCTATTGAGCCATGTTGCCAGCCCCGATTCAAGTTCTTAGTCTCATCAGTGAAAGATTGGCTTGGTGTGATGTATGCCTCTAATGCCAGAAGTTGGCAAGTGAAGGCAGAAGAATCAAGAGTTCAACGCTGCCTTTGGCTGCATACTAAGTTTGAGGCCAGCCTGGTCAATATACTTCCTTATCCTAAGGAGAGAGGCAGACAGGCAGAGATAGGGACGGAGACACAAAGAGAAGTTGATTTAGAAGAGAAAGTATTTGAGAAAACAAAAGCATTTATGCTGAGGAGCAGAGCAGGTGACCTCATGAGTGAGGATCACACTAGCGGAGGACAAATGTTGTTCTATGGTCCTGGAGACGCTGTTGAACATTTGAGGGAGAGTGTTTAGGGGTATCATTTAACTTTATTGAGATCAGGCTGTACCCTGCTCTAAGTTTCTCCATATTTTATACAGCAGTAGTTTTTCAGGTTATGCCTTGCGCATCGTACACGCAGCTTGGACTCCACTTTGAGGATGGAGGAGGACTCTGCATCTGGGTGGACATGTGAACAGCATCATTTGTCCAGCCCCACCCATACTGCACACACTGATAAATGGCATTCCTAGGAGAAAGGGCACTTACTACCCCATTAATTAATTGGGGGTGAATTAGGACTGAAGAGGCAGGTGGTCATCTTAAAACCAATCAGGAAAAGCAGACCCAAGAATTTTGACTACATCAGATGAAAGAAAGTGTGAAAGTCCTTTGGGGACCCCATAAAGAGGTTGTCACCTAGTATTGAGATGACAATGGTCCCCTGACTTTAGACTTCCTGCCTAGCAACCCTTTCTTAACAACAGGTCAATAACAGAAAAGGGCACACAAATTTAACAGACACAGGGAAAATCACAGGAGAGTGTGATTACTTGGCAACCCTGTGAGGTTTAGATGCTGGTGGCTGGTGTGTGTTTTTTTTAAAAAATGAATTTATTTATTTATTTATTATGTGTATGAGTATTTTGCCTGTACGTATATGTGTAAGTGCACCACATGTGTGCAATACTTGTGGAAGCTATAACAGGGTATCTGATCCCTTGTAACTGGAGTTATGGATGACTGGTAGCGACCATGTGAGTGCTGAGAACTAAACCCAGGTCCTCTCCAAGAGCATCCAGTGCTCTTAATCACTGAGCCATCTCTCCAGCACTCTCACTGTTTTTTTCCATAGGGCAGAGAGAAGTGTGTGTGTGGATGGCGGGGGTAAGTTTAAGGAGTAGTATATAACTTTAGAGAAGATGTATGGACCCTTTGAATGAGCAGAGACACAGATGATATTTTTTGACAGTTTGTCCCACTGTGGAGATGTTCCTCAACCTCCATTTCTTTCATAGATGAGATTCCAGGGAGGAAATAGAAGGCCTTGTCTTCTTTTTTGGTCTTAAGACAGATAAGATAATTCCAGACAGAGCCCCTCTCTGAACTTGAGGGGAAGAAACAGGAGGAGGCTACAACATTCCTGGTTCTCAAGGCTGGGAAGGAAGAGAGGATGAGGGAAGTTAGACTGAAGGAATTACCTCTAGTGTTAGTGCAATGACTACAGTCTGTAGCAATGTATACCATATTTTAAAATAACTAGAATGCTCCTAACATAAAGAAATGCTAAATGTTTGAAAAGATGGAAATGCTAATTGCCCAGATTTGATCATTACACTTATCACATTGCATTATGCATGTGTAATTATCACACTGTGTCCTGCCAATGTGAACAAATACTATATGCCAACTAAAGATAGGAATACTATTTAAAAAGAAGTCTGTGGTTAAGACAACTTCTAAAATATCCCAATTTATTTTAATTTAAAAGTTTTCAGCTGTGCTGGAGAGGTGACTCAGCAGTTACAAGCACTTGTTGCTCTTGCAGAGGACCCAGGTTTGGTTCTCAACACCCACATGGCAGTTCACAACTGTCTATAACTAATTCCAGCTCTCTTCTGGCCTCTGAGGGCATCAGGAACACATGTGGTATACAACATATGTGCAGACAAAACACTCATACACATAAAAGATTTTTAAGTCTTTTTTTAAAAAAGTGTTCAGTGGGGGCTAGAGAAATGGCTCAGTGGTTAAGAGCACTGGCTGCTCTTGCAGAGGACCCCAGTTCGAATCCCAGGACCCATATGGCAGCTAACAACTGTCCTAACTCCAGTTCCAGGGAATCCAGCTCCCTCTTCTTACCCCCACAGGCATTGCACAACATGGGTGCACTTACATACATGCAAGTAATATACTCATACACATAAAATAAAAATAATAAAAATGTTTTTAAAGTGTTCAGTATGTTAAAGTGCATATCCTGAAGAATATTGTTTCCTGAGCCCCTACACCAGTCTCCTTATTAAAAAAAAAAAAAAAAAGAAGAATGTGGACCTACACACACACACAAGAAGGAAAGAAAGAAGGAATGGAGTGAGAGAGGATGAGCGGGAGACTCAGGTCTGTGCTGCAGCCTAGAGCAGCCTGAGGAGTTCTCTTCAGAGACCTCTACTCATGGGTTTTTGTTTGTTTGGGGTTTGTGGTGTGTCTGTGTCTGTGTCTGTGTTTAGACTGGGGCTAAACTGTGTCTAGAGACTCCCTATGCACTCAATGATGATCTATAACTTCTAATCTCCCTGTCTCCATGTCCCAAGTGCTAAGTTTATACGACATCCAGTTTTATTCAGTGCTTAGGATCAAATCCAGAGCAACCTACAGGCTAAGCAAGCATTCTACCAACTGAACTACATCCTCAAGCTTGTTGACTTCACTGTAGAAAAAAATTTCAAGATGAAATCAGTATGAAGCAAAGCTGTACTTTATTAAGAAACAGTTTTAATGTGGATTTAAGAAGAAACAGGGTTAGGGGTGGAGGAGGCTCAGGAAAAGGAGAGAACGCACTGAAGACATAGGTGTGGGCCTCTCAAGAAAGGAAGCAATTCAAGTAATCTTTTTTTAAAAATGTTTTATTTGTTACTTTTTATTTTATGTGCATGAGTATACTGCCTGCATGTATATAAGTGTACTTTGTATATGTAATGTCCGTGAAGGTCAGAAGAGGGTGTCAGATCCCCTGGAACCAGAGTTACAGACAGTTGTTAGCCACCATGTGGGTGATGAGATTCTAACCCAGATCCTCTGCAAGAGCAGCCAGTGGTCTTAACTGCTGAGCCATCTTTCCAGGCCCCTATTCAAGTACTCTTGAGAAATAAGAGAACATGAGTATTTTAGAATAAAATAATTGAATTCTTAAGGAAGGAAGGAAGAAAGGAAAGAAGGAAGGAAGGAAGAGACAGAGGGAGGGAGAGAGGGAGGGAGGGAGGGAGGGAGGAAGGGAGGAAGGGAGGAAGGGTGGTACATAAGAGTCAACAGCAACGTTGGTGGCTGTTAGGTTTGGACTAAGGATTACACTCACCTGTTTCTTTCTCTCTCCACCCTCCTAACCGACTTTGTAATTCCCACTGCTGCAGAGACATGACAGGTGTGAGAGTCTCCCTGTGAGTCTGTAATTCTCACTTCCCTGAGGGAAGTTTACCCTCAGGGCTACAGGTGACACAACCTTTATGATGGGCAGGAATCAACTGAAGTGTGGAAACTTTGCCTTTCCCTGCTGGCCAGGAATCTGAGACAATGTGACAACCATCACATATTATGGGCTGCTCATCAACTATACACTATGAGACCCACCTCCCCCCAAATTTGTAAGAAGGGATTCCTATTTACTATTGGGCACCTGAACTCTCCTCAGCTCTACTGGATAATGACATTAAACTTCTAACATTCCTGTCTCTAAATCCAAAATACAGAGATTGCACTACAGTAGTTTTATGCAGTGCTGGGAATCAAACCTAGGCATCTTCTACGCTGCTGTCTGTCTATGGCATTTAACTCTCCTGATAAACCTGTTACTCCAAAAGACAGTCCATCCCAGTATCTCCCTTGAGCACCCAATCTGAGACCTAACAGAGGCTTCTGAAATTATACTCGTCAAAGGTTGACAAGGAACTGTTTTTCCCTCATTCGGTTTTCCTTCTCCTTTGGGCAAATAAAGTCATGGGGTGGTACAGGTCCCAAGGGTCAAAGGAATCCCCACTATAGTTGGTCACAAAGGAGTTAAGACATGTTTTGACTGTAAGCAAAGCTTATAATCTTGTAAGATTTTTAGAAACTTACAGGTTTATAACCAGGGTAAACTCGAAGGTCATACATACTTAGCTCTTAAGTGCACTTTCTTGCTCTTTTAACGTTCTTGAAATATCTGTTAATAAGGCGTATTGTCTGTATAGGCACTCTACACATGACAAATTTTGCTATTTGCATTTGTTTTTTTCATATTTTGGAAAGAAGAAATCATTTCCCTTCCCTTTAATTTGTCCTGTCTTTATATTCTGCCTTGGAAGGAAGTAAAGAAGGAAGAGCCAGAAAGAGGCTTAGAATGTAGACCACACGCTTAGTATGTAAGAAGCCTTGGGCCCAATTTTCATTGTCCATGTCCGTTCAGACACACACACCAAATAAATATGGTGAAAATGTTAGCAGTTGCAGAATGTGGATTAAAAGCATAGCCATTCTTTATACTACTTTATACTTAAAAATTCAGAGGTCAAATCAGGTGTGGTGATGCACGCCTTTAATTGTAGAACTTAGGAGGCAGAGGCAGGTGGGTCTTTGTGAGTTCAAGGCCAGCCTGGTTTGCATAAGTTCCAGGCCAACCAGGGCTACATAGTGAGACCCTGTTTCAAAAACGAAAAGAAGAAGAGAAAAAAGAAATGCAGAGGTCAAATTGGGCCTGGTGGTGCAGACCCTTAACCCTAGCACTTGGGACGTAGAGGCAGGAAGGCCAGCGGGTTCAGGGTCATCAGTGCTGCATTGTGAATTCAAAGCTAGTTGTAATATAAAACACGGCTTCAAAAAACTACCACCACTAATAATAATAATAATAATAATAATAATAATAATGCCAACGAGCCAGGCACGGTGCATCTGCAATACTATGACTTGGGAGGCTGAGCAGGAGGATCCCAAGTTTGAGGATAGCCTCCGCTACATAGCAAAAGACACTATCTAGAGGAAGAAGAGGAGGAGGAGAAACAGAGGGAGGAGTAGCAGGAAGAAGCTGTTTTCATTTTCATTGGGGTGAGAATTATAGAGCATAAAATTAATCATTTCAATGTGAGTGATTCAGTGACTGATGGCATTTAGTATTTACATTGTATTTAACATCACAATGCTGTGCAACATCCATATCTATCTAGTTTCAAAATGCTTTTATCACTCCAAATGGAATCCCTATTAAACAGTTATGCCCCCATCCCCTTCCTCCTCTCAGCAGCTCCAAATCTAGGTTCAGCCTCTAATAATTTTGCCTAGTCTGAATATCTCATATAAATGAAATCATTCAATATTCATCTTGTCGGGGAGGGGAGGCTACAGGCGGCTCAGTTAGTAAAGTGCTTGCTTTGCAAACAGGGAACATGAATTCAGTCCCCAGCACCCATGTAAAAATGTAGAGGATGGTGGCACGCATCTGTGATCCCAGTACTGGGGAGGCAGGAACAGAGGGACCCTGGCGGGATCACTGTCTGGCCTAATCTGTGAGTTCTGAGACAATGAAAGACCCTCTCTCAAAGCAAGTAGACAGGTTTCCCAAGGATGGCACCTAAGATTGTCCTCTGGCTTCTACATGCACCACACACACATGTGCACCTTCACGCACACGAACACACACACATATACACACATACCTAAAAAATATTTGTCTTTTTGTGTCTGGCTTACATAATTTAGCATGTCTTCAAGGTTGATTCATACTGTGACATGTATGAGTACTTTTTATGGCCATATAACATTTCATTGTATAGCTATATCATAATTTGTTGAGCCATTCATCTGTTGATCTCTCTGTGGTTATTTTTACCTTTTGGCTATTGCAAATACTGCAGCTATAAACATGGGTATACATATACAAGAGCTCACAAAATCTTTATTTATTTGGTATCTATGATGTATGTGTGTCTCAGCAGGTGTGTTGGAGTTGACCCCCTCCTTCCACCTTGTTGAGACAAGGTCTGTCTTGTTGATCTTCCTCCTAAGTAGTCCAGGCTAAATAGTCTGTGTACTTCCAGGCAATCCTCCTGCCTTATCTTCTACCTGGCCTCAGGGACTGCAGATGTGTACCACTCCATCTGGCTGTTTTACATAGATTCTGGGGCTCAAATTCCACTCATCAGGCTTGACTAGCAAGTGCTTTTACTTGCTGAGCTATCTTGCCAGTTTAAGCTATTGAAATCTTAATGTATCTATGGATTACTTAAAATATAAATTTATAGGCTGGAGAGATGGCTCAGGAGTTCAGATCACTGGCTGCTCTTGCAGAGGACCTGGGTTTGATTCCCAGCACCCATGTGGTGACTAACAACCATCTGTAACTCTGGTTCCAGAGGAGCCAACACTTTTCTCTGACCTTCATGGGGTTTGCACAACACAGGTGCACTTACACACATGCAGGCCATACACTCATGCATATAGAATAAAAACAATAAATAAAATAAAATAAATTCACACCTGAAAAATCTTAGACTGCTCAGATCCATGAGTAAATTCCTTTGCGCTTGAGCTAGTTTGGATTTTTTTTTTTTTGTCAACCTGAAAGAATACTGACTACTACAAGATATTCAAATGTCTTGCAAAATTCAGTCTTTTGGATCCATGGAAAAAAACCTGCTCATTAAGAAGAATACCTTTTTGAAACCAGACCAAGCAAAATTTTCTGAAGTTCAAAGCTCTCCTGTCCACAAGGAAACTTGAAATGAAAAAGAATTTGAAACATTTCTGAACTAGAAGAATGAGGTCAGCTAGAACATTCCTGAACTGTGTCTACTACCACAACGGAAAAAATCATAACACTGAGTCCCGAACCAGAAGCTTTTAGCGTATGCCAGGGTTAAAAGAAGCCCACAGCACTTTATTTGAATTACTGTTTAGAAAACCAAATCTTTCCTAAATCAACAGGTAATCATTTCTGCACTGCAAGCACACCGAAGTCTCCGGCCACTTGAAGTCTCTGCGCTTCATCCTTCGCCGTCTGCTTCCTGCCATCTATCTTTCATCTCTTGTGGTCAGAGGAATTTCAGTGTTTTCTTTTCAAAAGGCTTCTAGGAATTGCTTTTGGTTCACTTGGTGAAATCCTCTGCCGCACACACTTCTTCAAAAGGATATTACTTCTTCTCATCTCTGCTGAAGAAAACCCAAATAATGAGAGAGCCTAACTGCTGACAATTCATCTTTTTTAAAAAGCCACTGCCTTTGGTACATTTTGATTTTAAGGCTCTTTTCTTACCTGTTTAATCAGGACACAAATCGAATCTGAGCCCTTTCCAGCTCCCCACCAACCCAGTAGCTGACAGAGTGCGTCAACAGTGGTGTTTGCCGAACTGTCTGCTTTTCCTGTCCCTCCAATCTCTTCCTCTTCCCTCAGGACCACTGTGGGTTGAGAATCAAATTCTTGCCTCCAGAGAGGGCCACAGGGACCTTCTAGTTCCACATATGCTGATCACTGAAACAGGAGTGAATTTAGAAAATGTCATTTGAAAGAATCATGTTCAGTCAAATGATCAATGGACATGGCTCTAAAAATAAGAGACGGAAAAGGGAAGAGAAGGCAGGGAGAAGAAAGAAAAAGACGGGGCAGTGAGGGGGAAAGAGAGCCGGCAGAGAACGAGAGGTTTTCTTGGCTTATGTGATTGAAAAAGCAGGACTCTCATTTCATTGAATTGAAGATATCACTAAGGACACAGCCTTTTCTCCACACTGTCAAGACCAAAATGTTTGCTATAAACCCTCAGAGGTTCATATTGGCTTTCTGTTACACGAAGAAAAGGAATTCAAATTTTCCACTAAAATCCTTGAAGCGTCCTGAATGGCTTGACATAGGTAACATGCCTGTGTCAAGCCATGGCTGAGGGATGGATTATGATGACCAGATGAAGTTAGGCCACATGACCATTCCAAGAGTCAGAACTGGAATCATGCTCCACTGACAGTCCCAGTCCAGCCAGATACCCAGGAAGAAGCCTTGAGTTATTGGTAAGGGAAGTGATTACTGGAAAGGGAGCCATTATTTCTCTCTTAAACGTTTTATATTTATTTGTTTATTTACTTAATGTGTATGAATGTTTTACCTGAATGTATATAAGTGCAGCACATGCATGCTATGCCTGTGGAAGTAAGAAGAGGGTATCAGATCCCCTGGAACTGGAGTTACAGATGATTGTTAGCTACAATGTGCATGCTGGGAATTGAACACAGGTCTTCTGCAAGAACAGCCAATGCTCGTAACCACTGAGCCATCTCTCCAACCCCAGTTCCTCCTTTTGAAACACATTAGTTGATGGCCTAGTTTCCTTTTTGTTGCTATGATAAAACATTCTGATTGAAGCAACTTTGGGGAGAAAAGGGTTTATTTCAGCTTATAAATTATAGTCCCTCATCGAGGGAAGTCAGAGTAGGCACTCAAGTGGGCACTCAAGCAGAAACCATGGAAGCATCCTGCCTGCTGGCTCACTTCCAGGCTCATGCTTAGCTAGCTTTCTTACACAGTCCAGGACTAACCACACAGGGGATGGTGCTGCTCACAGTAGGCTTGGCCCTCATATCAATGAACAATCAAACAGTCCCCCACAGACGTACCCACAGACCAATCTGATCTGGGGAATTTCTCAGTTGAGACTCCCTTCTCAAGTGACTAGGTTGTGCCAAACTGACAGTTAAAGCTACTAGGACAGTTGACTTCTAGTATTTAGAAGCCAAGAGTATTAATATATGCCACTAAAAGACTGAGAAAACTAAGAGTAACATAAGTTTCAGGAGGATAGGTGGAAACAAGTGGGGTTCATCTCATGTAATAGGACAGTAACAGTTTAAGTGGCTGGAGTGGTTCTGCTTGTCATTCTGAGAGTATCAGTAGCTCTTCCTTAGCCTGGTCTTTGTTCTGATGGTGTGAACATCTTGCCAGCTGGATAAGATTCTAGTATACAGTTGATGAAAGTGGCTCCCAAGCAGTCATAGCTTTAACTGCTACTCAATGAAAAGAATAGGAATGGTTGAAAGAAGTGCCTAAGCACCACTTACTGAGAGTAATTCTCCTGTGTGGCGTGTTTCTGAAGGACTTCAAAGGTAAGTTTTTCAGAAATATTTTTCTAAAAGGCATTTGAGGGAAGTTTTGCTGGTTGGTAAGATAGGAGTCCATCAAATCTGATCAGATAACTATCACCCATGTGAAGCTAACCCATTTCCCTGAGTTGAATCAGTTTTTTGGGGGGCATATAATGCAAGGTGGGCCTAGCCAGGCCACCTGTTAGAAGGAATAGAGGAATGGCTCCTGTGGGTGTGGCGTTCTGCTCTGGCTAGTTGTGAGACCAGCACTTGTAAAGCACCTGCCTACCTGGGGACAAACATACTACTGGCTGCATTTGGAACGCCACCCCATAAGATCATTGGCTATCCAGACCTATAAGAGCTTGTGCACCTATTCAATAAACGAGTTGGCAGTGCCACATGCTTGGTCTGCTTCCCGTCCAACTCCTGGAGTCTGTGGCTTGACTCTGTGTCTACTCACCCCCAACCCCTCAGGCTGGCCCCCCAAAGTCCACTTGGGCTGGCCCCGAGTGGTGAGACACGACAGTAACTGACACGACGATTATTTTTTATTGACCAACTATGGTCAATGGATATTGTAAAGTTAATATGGTCGATTGGGGCAAAGCCTCCACACTGGATAAAATAACCTGGACTCCATGTGCTTGAATGTGGCTGGGGCACTTCACAGTGGTTTAGTGGACAGTGAGAGGCAGCAGAAGTCTAATGCTGTTTTTGCTATGAACTGTTTGTTCAATCTGAGAAAAGTTACATAATTTCTCTGAGTCTCAGGTTTCCCCACTGGTGAAATGGGAGGAAAAATGCAACCCTCCTTCTTCTTCAAAGTTATTAAAAATATTTGGCTTGTGTTCTTTCAGGCAGCTGCTTGATGTCTTTCAAGGCAGAATGAAAATTTTTCACATGGAAAAAATTGTCAGTGCCTCCCGAGAAACTCATTGAGCACTCTCCCCTGCCTAATGTACCTTGTATGCTAAAATAAAACCAAGTGCAGAATTTCAGCCCAAGATGAAGTATAGACTCTCCAGAATTCCAAAGCAGTCTTAATGGAGATAGTGTTATTTCTAGTTCTATGTGTTGACAGCTCCCAGCTTATGATCTTTGACCCAAAAAGCTTAAAAGAAGGCCACATTAAGAAAAAGAAGCTCTGCACTCCAGAGCGAAGCCCAATGCTAAGTCAAACAATAGCAGAGACTTTGGGAGCCAGACCTCAACGTTCTGAGGAGAGAAAGCAAATCTAAGGAAACTGCTGATGGCAAATCTAAATTTGTGGTGTTTGCTAAAGTGGACTAAGGCTCAGCTCTTCCAAGCAGAGTTCATCTCTGGAATTTTGGAACTCCTTCCAGCCAAGTCGTTACTCAATTTAAAAATGAAAAGGTGTACTTCTGCATCAGTGTAAGTCCTATTTCAGGTATCTGTGTGCCTTAAGAGTTCCACAGGTTAAGTGAGGTAGTTCATCTGTCATGCTAGTATTCAGAAGGCCGACGCAGGATCACCATGAGTTCAAGGCCAGACTAGATCTAAAGAGTGAGGCCCTGTCTCAAAAACAAAACCAAAAGGTTAGCATGGCACAGAGCATGGCAGCGCACATCTGAAATCTCGAAAGGAAAAGGAAAAAGATGACAAATTTGAGTCCAGCTGTGGCTATGGTGAGATTCAGGTCAACCTAGGTGTGATCCTGCCTTCCCCCCACCCCCTAAAAAGAGCTAGGCAAGGCGGTGCACATTGTAATTCTAGTACTTGGAAGGTAGAACAGAAGGATTAGCAGGAGTTTAAGGCCAAACTTAGCTACCTAGTAAATTTGAGGTCAGCCTGAGCTACATGAAACTCTGTCTCAAACAACAACAATGAAAGATCAACAGGCTTGAGATGCTACCAGCCTGACATGTAAAGGACAGCTTTTTCCACTTCTCTGTCATTCTGATGGACATAGTTGATGTAAGGGTTCAGCTCTGAAGTATCTCCCCAAAGGCTCATGTATTGAAGGCCTCGTGCCTGGTTGACAGTGTGATGTAAAAGTGTCTGAATCAGGAGGGTGCTAACCTCTAGTGTGTTAATCCATTTATGGATTCATACCTGATTGGACTGTTAGGAGGTGGACTCTATTTGGAGGAAATAGGTATCTGGCATGTGCCCTTGTCCCTGGCACTTTCCTGTGTCCACTGAGGTGAGGCATTTTGCTCTATGGCATACTTCCTGCCATGATGCTCTGTTCCCCACATACAGGTCCAGAGGCTGTGGAGCCAAGTGACCAGGAACTGAAACCCTAGCAACTGTGGGCCAAAACAATCCTTAACAATTCTTAAGTTGCTCTCACAGGTATTTTATCAGAGACAAAAACTGTCAACTGTCTACTCAGCTAAAATACATATCTCCAGGGACCCAGCACACCTTCCCTTGAGAATGTGTCCAGAAAAAATGTGTGTATATATATATATATATATATATATATATATATATATATCTTCATCATGGGCATACCAACCATACTTAGTACCATTTCTAATTGCCCCAGATAGAAATAGTTAGGTACTTAAATCTTTGGCACTCTGCATTTTTACTTTAATATCTGAAAAGGATAGGAAATTTAAAATTCAATTAAGTAGAAGTCTTTATCTGTTCTTAGAATATTATACATTTTTTTCTTGCAAGCATATAGTATTTTTGTTTGTTTTGAGACCGGGTCTCACTGTGGAGCCCTGGCTGACCTGGAACTCACTATGCAGGTCAGGCTTGCCTCAGACTCACAGAGATCCACTTACTTGGTTCTGGAATGTGTCACCCTGCCCAACATGCTGTTTTTTTTTAATGAGTATGATAGCATATGCACATAATTCCATAACTTGGGAGGCAGAAGCAGTGGGACTACTGTGAGTTGCTTGATCTACATAGCAAGTTCCAGATCAACCAGGGCTACATAGTGAGACCTAGTCCCAACTCTATCCCTCCAAATAAAAATTAAAAATAAAAACAAAAACAAAACAATAACAAAAACCCAACCAAAAGAACCAAAACCCTCTAATGTTTTCGGCAAAGTTATATCTTATATCAATGTCAAATTACCTGCAGAGCTGTTGGGAACTGATACCAGTTCACTGTTTCAAAAAAATTGCCAAGTAGAAATGAACAGAATTGTCTCCAACCTGACAAGTCAGGATTTATTCCACCAAGGATTCCAAGGAGCCTTGTGGATCTCAATGGCAGAAAGTCTCTGGACTTAAAGACCTTCATCCTGCCTTTCTCTGTATATCTGTGCCATCTCTTCTTTCTTTAAAGATTGTGTGTGTGTATGTGTGTGTGTGTGCGTGTGTGTGTATGATGATGGGGGGCGTCATGAACATTTTATGGCATGCATGTGGAGGTCATAAACAACTCTGTAGAGTCAGTTCTTTCCTTCCACCTTTCTGTAGGTTCTCAGGGTCAAACTTAGATCTTCAAGCGCACATTGCAAGTGCTTACACCTGCTGAGTTATCTTGCTGGTCTTCATCTCTTCTTTCAGTTTGTGTTCTTTTTTTTCCCCCTGAGACAGGGCTGACCTTGAAGTCACTATGTAGCTGAGGATGACCTCAAACTTCTAATCCTCCTGCCTCCACTTTCTGAGTATATACTCAGTTCCTCCTCCTCTTCCTCATCTTCCTCTTCTTCCTCCTCCTCCTGGCGTGGATGTGAGTGTGGGTGCCGTGGCATGTATGTGTGGGTCAGAAGACAACTTGTGGGAGTAGGTTCTTTCCTTTTACCATGTGGCAAATGAGGACTGAACTCAAGTCATTAGGCTTGGTGGCAATGTTTTTAGCTGCTGAAGCCATCTCATGGTCCATCTTGTTTCTCTTTAATGATTGACCTTTTAAATGTTTATTATCCAGTATATCCCCAGTGAGTCCCACATGATGGTTTTGGCCTGAGTCTCTGTATGACTTAAAAGGAGAAAACATTTATTTTGGTTCATGATTTCAGAGGTTTTGTATATTTTGGCTCTGTTGCTTTGGGCCTGAGATGAGGCAGAACACATGCCCAATATCCCCTTCACAGGAACTCCTCCAAAGACCAGCTTCCTTCCACCAAGTTCCACCTCCTAAAAGTTCTGCTACATCCAGCAGCAGAACACACTGGTGAATAAACCTTTAACACAAGGCCTTAGGGAGACATTTCAGATCCAAGCTGCATCTGACCTTCCAGCCTGGATCACTGACTTCTTTCTCTGTCCCAGGAGCCACATTGCAGACACTCAATAAATATTAATTTATGCGGTAGACACTCAATAAAAATAAATTCCCAAGGATCACTTGGTAGACACTCAATAAATATTAATTTTCTTTCCCCTTCATAAAATGAACAGAATTTGAATAGAACAGGATCTTTGTTTGGTGGTAGACTAGTAAAGCAATACTCTTTTCCCTATTCTCTACATACATAAGGTAGAGAACTACTTTTAGATAGGCGAGACATACTTCTAGTATTGTATGCCTTAACGACAACTAGGTCACCATTGCTTTTCAAATATCTTCCTGTGCCCATGAAAAAGGTTTGTGTTCATGTCCCAAATGCATTCTGTTATTTTATTACATGGTAAAAGGAAGAATAATACAAACCTTTTAACCTTCAACCTCAGGGTTTGGGCTTTGTTTGTCCCCTTGTCTTAACTTTCCTATTGCTTATGATTAAATGAAAGTGGCATTACACCTAAAACCTAAATACTTAAGACTCTTGCAGTGAGAAGTGGGTTACTAGGGAAGCATGAAATAGAGACAGGTGTTCACAAGCACAGTTCCAGGGGAGGCATATATGACAATACGCACAGCCACAGATGAACTCTCAGGTCACCACACAAACACTTGTCACTCCCATCTGCTCTCTCGGGTTTCCCCTTCCCTTTGTCTGTGTGGCCAACCCTTGCTGACTATAGCCCCTTTGAACTGTTTCTTGTTGACTTCTGTCAATAGTTGCCACTAGGACCTTCACACATCATTGATACATGTGGAAATAAAGTTAGGAAAGGATTCATAGTCACCTCTGTCACTTTTGAGAGAGAGCATTACCTCAGCATGGACAGTGCCCTTAGAGAAAAGGTTCATCCAGTATCCGGCTAAATCCTCCCTCACACCGGGAATGCAGTAGGTTAAAAAGGAAAAAGCAAAATCAAAAGTAAGGTATGGTGGTTCATGCCTATAATTCTAGCACTTGAGATATTGAGTCAAGAGAAATATAATCTCTGATTTCAAAAAGGGTACAATTTGTATTTAATTTTTTTTGAGACAAGGTCTCCCTGTAGCCACAGCTGGCCTACAGCTCACTATGTAGACCAGGCTGGCCTGAATCTCACAGAGAATTGCTTGTCTCCATCTCCTGAGTGCTAGTACCAAAGGTGTGTGCCACCATAACTAGCTGTATTTAATTTAATTTTTTTTATTTATTTGGAATGTATGAGTCTTTTGCCTGCATGTATATAAGTATACAGTGTACATGCAATGCCCATCGAAGCCAGAAGTCTGCATTGGATCCCCTGGAACTGGAGTTATAGACCATTGTCAACTGTCATGTGGGTCCTGGGAACTGAATCCAGGTCCTCTGGAAAAGCAACCAGTGTTCTTAACTGCTGAACCTCTCTCTCCAGCCCCTGTATTTAATACTTTTCATTAAAAAATATTTTAAAACATTTTATAATATATATTCACAGTTTTAGCGTTTAATGTCCATTCAATCATAAAATGTAAGAATTGGTTCCATCCTTCAGTTAACTAATGTCTAGACTGCATATGTGAAATAGGTAATTCTTTTCCTTTTTGAATTTATTATTTTTATTATATGTGTAGTGTTTGCCTGCATGTATATAAATGCACCATGTAGGTGCAACATCTGAGGAAGCCAGAAGAGGGTATCCAATCCCCTAGAACTGGACTCATGAATGGTTGTTAGTCACCATCTGGGAGCTGAAAACTGAACCTGGGTCCTCTGCAAGAGCAGCGCCATCAGATAATATTCTTCAGGTATCCTGTATGACCGCTGAAAAAGGAGGACATTTAACACTACTCCTTGAGATGTCTTTTGTCCAGTTCCAAGACTCTTGCCAAGCCAAGGAGACCATGAGAGCAAACAAGAGACGACCTGAGTATGGTGGGGCACAACTGTGATCCACATGGGTGTGAAGTGGAGGCAGAAGGTTCAAGGTCATCCTCAGAGAGTTCAAGGCCAGTCTGGACTACATGATAAAGGCTCTGTGGAGGACCATTGCTTCCCTCTCACGAATACTCAAAACTGGGACAAACTAGTCTTGTCTAGAGGAGAGCCTGCCTCCTGCCAGCAGCTAATCAGCTATCCCTTGGAATGCTGGTCATGCTAAGACAAAGCAAGGTGAGCTAATGATGCCTCTTCTTTATGTACTCTATCCTGTAAGACTCCTCTCCCTGTGTAATTGGGTGGGGTTAAGAGCATGGTGAGGGAGAGGTGTTCTTGGTCCAGCCACATCCCTGAACCTCAAGGGCACTGTGGGTAACCCTGCTGGAACTGTTTGTATGAAAGAGAGATGCTACTGGCCCAGTCTGGGACCGGTGAAATGTTGTGTGAAACAGTGGGTGCTACTGACCCTCTCTGTTAATCTGGCTGCCACTGCACACTTGACCTTGTTAGTGAAGAGAGACATCCGTAAGCCCTAAACTATAAAGCAATTCTTGCTCTCCAAGCAAGCCATATAATACAACCATAAAGAGGTCTCTGCAAGCAAACAAATCCACATGGGGGCAAATGCAGGTCCTAAATCCCTTACTCAACTCCTATGACTCTATGTACAAAAACATGTTTAAGCTCCCCTGCTGTTTGGTCAGTGTGGCTACTGAAGACTCCCACTGGTCAGTGGTCACCTCTCATTGACTAAAAAAGGTCAGTTTGGATTGTATGACGTTCGTTGCTTTTCTTTTCCTTCCGTGAATGTTTCAACTCCTAATTCTAAACATTTTGGTGCCAAAACCCAGGAGAAAGCTCTAACCCTAACCTGGAAGAGAGTTAAGACTCCTAGTTCTTAACTGTAAGTATATCTCCTGTATTAGCTCCTCTGTGGGAGAGTTTCAGGAAGCTTTGTAGTTCATTTGTCGCTTCTACGGTATTTTTTTCTCTTTAGTCTCTTACCCACTTATCCAGTGTGACTGGGCTTTGGACAGCGCATATAATAAATAGTGCCTCTGGAGCATAGGTTAGAGTACAAAGAGAGAGGAAAAACCAAGTACACCTAGAAGACAATACTGCATTATGCATAACTCCTTTGTAGCCCAGAGCATTCTTGAACTTGAGACCCTACTGTTTTCATTACCTAAAAGCCTTCTCCCTCCCACTGCCCCGCCCATTATTGTCTTTTAGAGGCAGGATTTTTGCTCTGCAGTCCTGCCTAGCCTCCAATAGCTTGGTCTGGGTGATACACATGATTAACTATTCTGGTTGTCAAACAAGGATAGAACATGCAATGAGCTATCTTGCTTTGCAACTTTTAAATATCTAAACATCTGATATACTGGTCTCCGTTGGCATTCTTGCCCCAGGCTAGTGGTGTGCTAGAGCCAGATCACACTGTCTTCTGAGAAGCTATGATGTCCATCTCTTTGCAATTCTGTGTTTAGTGACGGTAGCATGTAGCTTGATTTCAGCATAGTGGGAGAATTTACTTTACAGAAATCAGCAACTACTATAAACCAGGTTGTTGTTGTTGTTGTTGTTTTGTTTTCGGGATAGCTGGCTTTGAAATTTTTGCCTTCATAGTCTGCCTAGGCTGCGACTATATCCCAAATGTTGGTAGCAGTTCCTCTGGGAAGCTGTTCCATGGTGCCATCTGTCCTGAGCTCTTGCAAGTCTGCTTTCTTCCCACAACCCTTCAGTGGCAGGGATGTGACAGTTTACCACTGTTGGTTTTATTGATTTTCTATCCTTGGCTTATTCCTATGGTAAGTAATCCTCGCAGTATATTCTCCTCATCAGTCTGCTTGGTTCTTTTTCCTTCTGCAAATAGGCCCCAATTCTACTCCCCCAAGTAATAGGTGAGTAGAAGAGGAGAAGGGTGGTGGGCAGATGGAAACACGTGGCCCAAACTAGACCAATCACACTTCCTATCCATATAGTACTTCGGTAGAATTGCTAAGATAAAAAAGTGCTTTGAGATAACTAAGAATGGCATCCTTATAATGTTTCTAAGTCACTACGAATGAGAGTCCTAGAGGCACCCAAATCCTGTCATTCTCCAGGACATTGACTTTGCTTTCAATTCATGGGCTAATCACCATCCTACCAAAACATTTCTTCATCTACTCTCAAGCTATTGACCTTAAGTCACCCAGAAATGAGACCAAGCTTTGTCCGGAGATGAGATAGAGAAGTCAGTATAATCTGAAGATGTACTGTAGGCCAGGAGAGCCCTGGTTTCTGTGTCCTCTTCGTGTGCTTTCACCACTGTAATGTCCTTCTTCAGAGAGGAGCAGATGGGACTGCTCAATCTTGGACTATTAAAGTAGAAAGGCAGAAGATGTCAGAGCCACCAACCATAGCCAGTATTTACAAAGGCCTTCAACCATGGCAACTGTCTTCCTACCCTCTAAAGTTTGCTATCCAAATTATCAACGCAAAGAGCTAGAGAAATCTCCTTGAGAAGCATGTTAAAATAGCTGTCTCTACCTGTCAGAGGCTGTGGCCATTGGGCAGTCTTTTCACTAGCTCCTAGCTCTAAATACATAAGAATCACATCCCTTTTTTTCATCCTGCACCATTCAATAATAGTAAATTAGGTTCTTAGCACTTTTTTGTTGCTTATTTGATACAGGGTCTCATTCTGTAGCCTTGGCTGGTCTGTAACTTGCTAGGTGGCCCACTGGCCTGAAATGTGTGGCAATCCTGCCTCATCCTCTGGAGTTCTAAGATTACAGGTGTGGACCCCATGCGCAGTTGGATCCATCTTTCTTCCTTGCTCCCCTCTCTTCCTCCTTTCCTTCCTCCCTTCTTTTTTTTTTCCCTTCCTGTGGGTCCCACGTAGCCCAGGCTGATCTCAAACTCAATTTGTACCTGAGAATGGTTTGAACTTTTGCTCTTCCTGCCGTTACCTCCTAAGAGCTGGAATTACAGGCATGATGATTATAGACATGATGCCTGCTTTATGCAATACTTGGGAGAGAACCTAGGGCCTGCTTCATTCCAGGCAAGCACTGTACCAACTAAGCTAAATCCTTAATCCTGGATCTTTCTTTTTTTGAGACAAGATCTCCCGGTAACCTCAGCTGGTCTAGAAATTGCTATGTAGACCAGGCTGGCTTTGATCTCACAGAGATCACCTGCCTCTACATCCCAAGTGCTGGTATTAAAGATGTGTGCCACCATAATTAAAGATGGTGGCACACATTTTTTCAAAGGGACATTTCTTGTATAGTTTTCAATGGCCATGCCAGATTATGTCTGATAATTTTAAACAAATATAGCCAAGTAAAGACCGTGGTTTCATAGAAAAGCCAGCAGGGGAAATTCCTGCTTACAACAGTGTCCAATAGGGGAATGACTTTTCTGGGAATGCATTCTGTTACAAATGAGAATCTTACCTAAACTTGTAGCCAAAGTTCATCTTGTGTTTTGAGATCTTTTAACAATATCTCAGCTTGTTTACAATGTAAATAATCTTACTAGGCCTTGGGATCTTCTTGCAAAGTAAACATATAGTTTTAATCCCTCATGACTCTTCCTTGCCCCTGACCCAGAAAAATGTGAGTGTGAGGGGAGGAGTAGGGGTGTGTGTGTGTGTGTGTGTGTGTGTGTGTGTGTGTTGTGAAAATATCAGCATTGATAATAGTGAATACCATTGAAAACAACTTATTATCCCCAGTTTGTATTGCAAACAATAGGTGGGATTAGATTTATAACATCTGTTTTTGCTTGTGTGTGTTCTGGTTTAGTAGGATCAGAAAGAGAAAATCTTTCTCTGATAAGACAAGTTCCTCTTTTGCTTTCCCATATCATGGTCATTGTATTATTTCAATTAAGTACAAAGCAAGTTCTTTGTTTGGGGGAACAGTTTTGAGAGAATGTAGAAAGAAAGTTCTGAGAACAGATTGGGCTCTCTCTTGGTTTTAACCGACACCAGAGGTTCATGATCTTTGATATATGGCATCTTTCCACCACAGTCTGCTCCTGGGGAATGGGAAGGAAACACTCCAAGAAAACAGAAGGGGGATGAAGGTGACAGGAGACATAGCCCATGGATGCCTAAGTGCTGGAGTTAGTGAAGAAACTTCCATTCTTTACTGCACTCTAAAGTATCCTCTGTCAAGGCTATTTCTTGTTTGGGGCAGAGACTACAGTGAAACATCATCTGGGTTATTAGACTAGGATTTTCAGCAGGAGAAGAACGCGTCACAGGGTGGCAACAATGTGGAGTCTCATGCTGATGTTTTCTGAAGGTGGTCTTGGATTCTTATTGCATTTCATGAGTCTAATCCCATGGCCCTCTCTTCTTCCCCATAGAGGAGAAAGACAGGGGATTAACATGACTAATGAATGAAAAGGACTGAACACACACACAAATTCCACAGTATGAACTCAAACAGAGTATCTTCATTGCAGCAGATACTGGTTGGTGTAGTTCCTGTCTCTGTTTTAGGAGCTGTTTAGAAATCTATCTCTGGTTCCTGTTGGGCACAGCTGATAGGCTGAACAGTGGCCATAAAGTAGGCCCTAACCTGGTCAATCACATTCTACCTGTTAATTTAAGAGTTCAGACTAGTTAAAAACAAACAAACAACAACAAACCCCATGTCAGTCTAGGGATATGGCTCAGGGAAAGAGCATTTACTTAGCATACATGAGACCCTGGTTTCAATTCCCATCGCCACAAAAACAGAAAGAGTATCAACAAAACACTTTCTATTTGTTCAGAATAATTTCAGACTTACATTCAAGTTGTAAGCCCCCCACCCCTGTCTCTCTAAAATACCTGAGAGCAAGCTGCTAACATGATAGTAAGTTTCCCTAGACAATTTAGTGTTTCTCTCAGGTGGAGATACTCTCCAATCCAATCAAACTCAGCCCTCAATAAGGAAAGTAGCACAGGTTACCAGCTATACGTAAGCCCATTCAGCCGACGTCATCCTTACTATCAAAGAGGGCTAGTTCACAATTCTTTTTAATGTCACTTTTTTTGTACCTTGGGATATTTAAGGAAGTTTTCAAAACAGAGCCATATAGACAAGTATCCAGGAAAAAGTATCCTGTCTCCTGTGCCCCGAGAGGCAGGCCCCCTCACCGATGGCTCACACACACTTCCAAGCTGCCTTCTCATGAGTATTGTGTGTGCACTGCTGAAGTGGGGTGTCTGCACTTCTCGTAGCTCAGGGAAAAGTGAGATCAATACAGAAATTCCTCTCTGAAAAATGGTGTGTGCCTTATAACTTGCTTGCCTTTAGGACAAAGGTTAAAAAGAGTTACCAACCGAATACATTTTCTACGACTTTAAAGATAAAAGCACTGTTTAGACAGACAAGACAGAAATAGATTTACTATTTTAAATGGATCCCTTAAAAATGGATCCATCAATGGATTTAATATTTTACTTCTCTCCTTTAACATCAAAGATCCTTAGTCACTTAGTTGTTTTAAATGCTTGGATCATATTCCAGATTGTTATTACCTGAGTCATTAAATAGTCATGTGAATGTTTTAAAAATGATATCAATTGGCATATAACACAAATAAATTTACTCAGTTTTTAATGTACTGTGTTCAGTAACGTAAATTTTTATTTATATTATGGAGTTTTATCTTAATGGCATCAAGGTGAAAATTTAAAAATTTATTTTGAATCTTAAGTACAAAGCAACAGTTCTTTAATAAAACAAAAACTTGATCCGTAAATTAAAATGCAGAAACTGAGCTGTAGTTTCCTCACTCTATTCCAGTGGGCCAAGGAGAGGATGGTGAGAGCAAAGCAAGATGAGGTGCCCATCGCTTGGATGGCCCGCCCACTGCGGTGAGTTGGTTGTATGGTTTGAATATGGTTCGGGGTGTCCCATGGAAGTTCATATTCTAGAAACTGGGTCTTCAGTGTGACATTGCTGAAGTGGTGGGCCCTACAGAGGTGGAGGCAAGTGGGAGGTAATTAGGTATGTGTGAGCATCACCTTCTGAGGAGATTAATGCTGGCCTGTAATGAGTTAGGCAGCTCCCATGAAAGCTGGTTATTATAAAGTGAGGTCACCTCATGTGCTCTGCCTCCTCTATATGCAACTGAGCAATTGATCCTGTTTCTTGTTTTTCTCCATCACGTCATCCAAGCAAAAGGCCCCTTGGAGACTGAGTGGACAAGGCCACTAGACCTTGGGTTTTCTTTTTCATTTTTATTTTTAATTATGTACGTGGTGTACATCTGAATGTGGGTTTGTGCATGTGCCAGCTGTGCCTGAGGAGGCCAGAAGAGGGTGTCGGATCGTTTTGAGCTGGCCTACAGTTGGTTGTGAGCTGCCCAGTGTGGATGCTAGGAATCAGACTCAGGCCCAGTGAAAGAGTAGAAAGTGCTAAGCCCTAAGCCAACTCTCTACCTCCTCTTTTTTTTTTTTTTCTTATTTTTTCATAATTCAGACAGGATCTCCTGTAGCCCAAACTGGCCTTGAACTTTTTATCTAGCTTAGGCTGAATTCCTGAACTCCTCCTATTCCTCCTGCCTCCATTTCCAAGCACTGGGATTACAGGCCTGGAAGACCATGACTGGCTCTGGTCTTGAACTTTCAACCTCCAAAGCTGTGATGAATACACGTTTTTATTTTAGTTTTTGGTCTTTTTGAGACAGGGTCTCCTTGTAATCCCAGATGGCTTGGAACTCACTATATAGATGAGGCTGGCCTTGAACTCACAGAGATCCGCCTGCCTCTGCCTCCCTCCCGAGTGCTGGGACTAAAGGTGTGTGCCACCACACCTGGCAAATATACCTTTTTACTTCATAAATTATTTGGCTTTGGGTACCCAAATAGTAAAGAATGAACTAATACAGTTCATTTTGCTTTTTAAATTTATTTTTAATTTCATGTGTATGTGTGTTTGTAGGGCATAATGCAAGGTGGGCCTAGCCAGGTCACCTGCTACGAGGAATAGAGGAATGGCTCCTGTGGGCATGGTGCTCTGCTCTGGCTAGTTGTAAGACCAGCCTCTGCCCAGCACCTGAAAAGAACCTGATCCCTCTGGGAACAAATTACGACTGGCTGTATTCAGGACCCACCCTATAAGGCCATTGGCTGGCCAGACCTAGAAGACCTTTTGCACTTGCTTGAATGGACGAGCTTGAAGTGCCATCCACCTGCTTCTCACTCAGCCCCCAGAGTTTATGTCTTAACTCTGCACCTACTCACCCACTCCTGCATGGCAGAGACCCTTCAGTCCCCTCAGGCTGGCCCTGGGCATTGGGACCTCCAACACATGTTTTGCCTACATGTATGTAACTATACCTGAGTTGTGCAATGTTGGATCCCCTATAACTGGAATTATTGATGGTTGTTAGCTGCCGTGGGTATGCTGGGAACCAAATACCCCAACTCAAGTCCTCTATAACCCTGAGCCATGTCTTAAGCCCCACCTCCCATACCCTTTTATTTTTTTTTTTAAAAAGGTCTCCCTGTAGCCCCATCTGGACCAGAACTTGCTATGCAGACCAGGCTGGCCTCAGTCACACAAAGACTGGCCTGCCTCTGACTGCTGAGTGCTGGGATTAAAGGTGTGCACGAGAGACAAATGCATACATGCTCGCTCACTTGCTAGCTTGTGCTCAGCTCATTTTCTCCACTCATACAGTTCACAGTCCCCTGCCTAGGGAACAGTGTGGCCCACAGTGGGCTGGCTCTTCCCACATCAATTACCTTAAGTAAGACAATTTGGACTGAAAAGATGGCTTGGCAGTTAAAAGCACTGACTGCTCTTGCAGAGGACCTGGGTTCAAACCCCAGCATCCATATGGGAACCGACAGCCATCCATAACTTCATTTCCAGGGGATCTGATGCCTTCTTCTGACCTCCTCAGGTATTTCAGGACACAGGTGCACTTACACACATGCAGGCAGTACATTCATACACATACAATAAAAATAATACATAAAATATTTTTTAAAAATGACAGTTCTTCCACTGACATGCCCATGGGCTAACTTGATTTAGACCATCACTCACTGAGAGTCTGTTCCCAGGTGATTCTGGATTATATTGAGTTGACAATTAAAACTAACCATCACATTGTTGTGGGTACCATCCCTCACTGCCACTGGAACTCAGTGCTTCAGCTTCCAACATGGACCAAACAAGGGCTATCCAACAATCCTGTTTAGGACTATTAAGACATCCAGCTGCTCTCTGAATCATAAAATATGAACTCATGTATTACTATGTTGTATTAGTCAGGGTTCTCTAGAAGAGCCAAAACCATAGAACAGATTTTACAAAAGGGGATTAGATTAGCTTACATACAGAGGCTGGGTAGACCAGCCATAGATGCCTACATTCTGGAGAGGCTGAGAACCAGGTAGCTGCTCAGTTGGTTTGCTTGATGTGTAGCATTCCTAAGGCAATGGATAGAGACACCGAGGTTCGTTCTCATACAAAGACATCTGAAGGAACACATCTCCAGGGTGGTCGCTGATATTTTTTGAGTTCTCCAGAAAAGCCCTACAATAGTTACATAATATCAAGTCTAGGTTAATCATTCAGATGGGGGAACATACAGAATCAATCACTGTTTTCAGAGCTCATATGTAGGACATGAACGAGCTGCTGTCATCATGGCACATGCCTGTAGTCCCAGGTATTCAGGAGGCTGATGTACCACTATCCTTTGATACCAAGAATTCACTACCAACCTCTGAAGTACACCAACTCCATCTTGAATCAAATCAAATTTAATTCAAATATCTGCTCTACCTTCTAGTCATTCCACTTCTAACTAAAGTATATTTCCTTACTAGTTCTTAAACTGATAATCTCCCCCAAACTTAAAACAAAATTAATGCACTTTATCTGACCACTTCCAGCCCTTTGTAATCAGACCATTATATCTGACCACCGTAGCCCAAGCTGGAGGCTAGAACTCAGGGCAATCCTCCTGCAAGAGCCTTCTGAGTACTGGGATTGCAGGTATTAGTTACCACACCAGCCAGAATTTTTTGAGCTGTGATAAGGTACATTATTTCTTATATGCCCAGGAGAAAAGATATTGATGATTAAATTTAGATTTTTTTCAGGAAAAGTCACAAAGCTGCTCAAGCCAAAAGCGCATACAGCAATGGCGGGATAATTTAATTTTACATTTTAAAAAATTACTGAAAACACCTCATAAGTCCAAGGCATGCTTCTCAGCCTTCAAAGCACAGTGGAATCTGTGAGTCTGTTTGTTTTGGCGCGCTTCTGCGGTGTGGAGATTTCGTCTCAACAGTGTGGCAGACTTTGGGTATCAGAGAACCGATACATAAGGCTGGGCATGGACTCTTAGGCACACTTCATTTTCCCGTGTGCCTGACTCTGGCTGTCTTCTGGCAGCTGCTCCTTTATAAATGTTTAGAGGAAGGTGATGATGTGAACCCAAAGATACTGAGAGTAGTTTGGAACCAGAGTGCCAGGACTGCCTGCAGAATAAAGGGTCCAGGCTGCTGTTCTCACTTCCCCTGCCCTATGTCTCCATCCAGAAATCTGGAAACCTCACAGTTCTGAGTATCCTATTCCAGCAAGTTCAAGTTACAAACAGCCTGACCACAATGTAATAGAAAAAGTTGCTTTAAGAATAAGGAGAAATGGAGCTGGAGATGTGGCTCAGTCAGCAGGGTACTGGCCTAGAGTAGAACAAACACTTCATGGGCTAGGCTTGTTGGCTTACATTTGCAATCCCAACAATCAGGAAGTAGAGGCAGGAGAATAAGAAATTCAAGGTCATGATGAGTCCAGACCAGCATGGCATAGATGAGACCCTGTCTCAAAATGAATAAATTTTTAAATTAAAAAAATATATAGACACATGATCTATTAGAGTCTGAAAAACAGGACAAAATAATCCATAAAGACTATAACCTGATTGTACTGTATTCATCTTTGGATTAAATGGGATAAAGATGTCATTTGAAAAAAATGACAGTCTATGGATAAAATAGCAACTATGCACTAAAGTATGACATACCCCAACTCCTTCTGGTTTACAACTGTCTCATCTGTAGATAAAGGAAAAGCAGAAGCTCTAACTATTACGTCTACATCTGAGTCTTAGAATGCAAGGAAGAGAGCCAGAGACAAGGTAGCCCTGGCATTTTCAGGAGGCTGGAGGATTTCTGCAAGTTCAAGGCCAGGCTAATAGGGCTACATAAAACCTTGTTAAAAAAAAAAAAAGAGGTGTGGGTGGGATACTTATACTTAATTAAGGATTCTATTAACTATGGAAGACAGAGAGAACAAATACTGGAACACAGCCTTTGCTTTCACTTTCAGACACACTTCATTGAGAACTGTGCCTAAGTTTCTTCTAGGCTGAACTTGTGATGGCCTGAGTTTTTCCATTTTGTATAAGGCTGCAATTTTGATAAGCTGTCCCTAACTCTGGCAGGCAGTTCCAGAAAAAGTTTGACCTCAGGGCTGTTCCAGAAAGAATTAACCACAGAAAAATCCTCCCACAAAATCTGGGAGGGCTCAGTTAATGTTTTACAGCTTTTGTAACTGCTTGCTTAATGCTTATCTAGCTTTTGTTACTGTTTGCTTAATGCTTAACTGGCTTCTATAACCACTCACTGGCCTGCTGAGGAACAAACATGTTATGCCTATATAATCTTATATGACTCCCTGGTCCATCAGAATGTTGTTTTTGCCTTTATAAGCTCTGCTGTCCTCTAAGTCAGTACTATGCTCTCTAAATCTTGACCCAGAGAATGCAGTTGCTGGACAGCTAATACAATTCAGCTAATTCAGAACATCTGGAGTCTGAGTGGCCCTTCCTAGGAGTCTTGGTGCCATAACAACCTATCCAACCATCTTTTGTTCTGTGTTCTAACAATTGGTGGATGTCTTGCTGATCTGAGGTGTTGCTTAAGCTTTTATGATTGAAAAGGATACTCAGGTACTCTCAAACAATGGGACAGTCACGGTCATGCACAGTTGTTCTCAGGATCCCTGGCAGAGTAGATCTAGGACACATCTTCCTGTATACTTCAGGGTGTTTTTGTTTTGTTTTGTGGAGTTTTGGGGGGGTGCACTGTGGACTGAATCTAGGCCTTTCATGTGCTAAACTACTGCTCTACCACTGAGTCATACTCCTACTTCTCCTTCCTCAGTTTTTTTCTTCCTTTTTTTTTTTCCTGAAACGGGATCTTGCCTTGTTTCCCAGATTGTTCTCAAACTCCTAGGCTCAGTGATTGCCCTTCTCACCTCCCCAAGTGGCTGGGACTACAACAAGCACCTGCTACCTTGCTCAGCTTTTGAAAACGTTAAGGGCCGGTGAAATAGATCAGCAAGTAAAGATACTTGCAACCAAGTCTGATCACCTGAATTTAATTCCCAGCACTCACATGTGGAAGGAGAGAACTAACTCTACAAGGTTGTCCTCTGACCTCCTCTGGGGGTGGGTTTTACACTCTCTTACCTGGGAAGAGATATTTAACTGCTTCAACTCATGGCCAACTAACACATTCAGGTCTGAGAAGTTACCATCACCAGTAAAACTCAAGCACCCTGCTCTCAACTAACAGCCAGCAGTAGCTTGCAAGTCACATAAAGGCAGCAAATCCTAAAGTGCTTAAGGCTGCCTACGCCAGCTGATGTCATGGGAGTAGGTGAACTTTCTTCCTCAGTGAACCTGACACAAAAAGTTTGAGAAAATCAATTATTGTGGTTGCTTTACGCTGTAGCATTTTGGAAACTATAAATAATAGATAACCAGTGTGGTCAAGACTCAGGAAATATCTGTGATGAGGAAGGGCCATAGAGAGTTAGACTGGATTGAACTGGGTTACATACTCAGGAACAGAAGGGTGTGGTTAAACCTTCCTTGTGGTCCCAATGACAAACCCAGGTATGATTCCACCAAAATGCACTCTGGCAAACCAGTGAGTTTATTGGGTTTATTTACAGAGCAATGGTTAAGGGGTTACTTACAGGAATGTGGGTGCTCTCTACCTAAGGTCTCACCAAAAGCCACCAAGCATGGATGATGACTTCCCCATAGCCACATAAATGGAGCCCCTCTTCCTTAGTATTCCCCAGCCTAGATACTCTAGCCTTTCCCTGAGAAAACATGCAATCAGGGCTGAATTGCCCACCACAGGTTGGGCGGTGTGGCTGGATACTCAGGCCAGGGTCCCTTCATTCTCCCTGCCCCTCCTTTCTGCCAGGACATCAACAGCTTACAAGCCCAGCTGTAATGATCTTTGGCAAGCGGGCACAGCTAAGTTAAGGAAGATGGTATCTGTTTGACTTGAAGGACAGTCCTGTACAACAGTGGGTCTTTCAGGACCTAATGGGGTTCAGCTGACTGCTTATCTTTGGATGTTTGGGTATTAGTCAGGATCCAAGGGAAGACAGAATAGTTTGAATAAGGAGAGATTAAGCAACTTTTATTGAATTTAGGATTAGAATAACAGGGGATTGATAGGTAAGGTGTAAACAGAGAGAAGTAAATTCTAAGAATATAGGAATATCAGACATAGGGTAGTGGGAAAGTACTCTGCAGGGAATCTAGAGGATTCCTCAAGGCTGAGATTCAGACTTCAGAGGGGTAGCTGTGGCCCAACAGACTGTAAGCTTGCTGGGAGCAGCTGAACTCTGATACCTGGAGGGCAGAGGGAGGGGAGCCTTCCACAGGAGTTAGACATTGAAAAGAACAAAGAGAAGGAAATGAAATCAACTGCTGGTTCTTAAAAAAAAAAATCAATAAAATTAGTTATTACTAAAATTAACAAATCCCTATTAAGACTGACCAAGAAATATGTGACAAAAACACAAATCACCAATATTAGAGCTGAAAAGGGAGTATAATCATAGGCTCTTTAGACACTAAGAGGATAATCAGAGACTATCACAACAAAGCCTACAATATAATGTTTGAGAATTCAGTAATTTATACCAGATGCTCTAATCTTTTGAAATACTATTAAAATTTTCCCTCGAATTGTCCTATATATATTAAGGAAATTGAACTCATCGGTAGAATGACTATGCAAAATGAGGTACAGAGTGATAAATGCTTTATTCACATAAAGTAGTACTCAAGAGTTTAAAAGTTTCCAATGAGGAGCTGGGTGTGGATCTCTTCAAGGTCAAGGTCAGCCTGGTCTAGTTCCAGGTCAGCTGGGACTACATAGTGAGACCCTGTCTCAGTCAATTCATCCATTCATCAATCAATCAATCAAGTTTCCAATGAGGAAAGCTGGCTTCTTTGGTAGTTTTTACCAAACATTTAAGGAAGCATTTACACCAATTCTTCACAAGTTTTCTCAGAAAATAGAAGGGCTACCACTTCATTTCATGAAGTTAGATTTACCCTGATATCAAAAGTAGCTAAAAATCTTACAAGAAAATTACAGACCAGTATTGTTCCCCATTGTTTCAAAATGCATAACAATATATTAGCACATTCAGATCTATAATATACACAAATATAATGTAGCAGAACAAATGGAGTTATCAAAGCCAATAAATGTAATTTGCCATATTAACAGGCTAAAAACTGCACTTAAAATAGTTGCTACCTTTATTCCCAGCACTCAGGAGGCAGAGGCATGTGGATATCTGTGGGTTCCTGGTCAGCCTGGTCTACATAGTGAGTTCCAGGTCAGCTGGAACTACAGGGAGACCCTGTCCTGAAAAAGACCAAATAATAATATTAGTTACTGAAAATGCATGTGGGAGAAAATTCACCATCTTTTCATGATTAAATACTTGTACAAAACTAAAACTAGAAAGGAACTTTAGTTGGTTAAAGACAACTCCAGTTGTGATTTGAATGAGAATGTTCCTCATAGGCTCCAAGTATTTGGACATTCTGTCTCCAGTTGTTGGCGCTTTTGGGGGAGACTTTAGGAGGTGTGACCATCCTGGAGGAAGCACGTCACTGGGGGGAAGGTGGGAGTGGGGTGAGGTGGGAGTGCTCTTTGTGAGTTCTTAAGTCTTGTGGAATTTCTAGTCAACTCTCTGCTTCCTGTGCCTGCTTCAAGATGTGATTGTTTGACTTTCAGGTAACATATTTAATGGTGCGAGATGGTAATGTATCCTGATGAACAATTTTGGCATCTGGACGCAATGTCACAATGGAAGTTTTAGAAACAGTGCTAAGTCAAGAATCAAAAAAAGTATATGTCAGAAGGCAAGAAATGCCAAGTATGTTTTTTTTCTGGCCTGCCAGAAGGTGCCACTCACATGACACCTGCATAAAGCAGGCCCATATTTGGGAGGACATCTGCATAGAGCTTCTACCATCAGTGAATGAATTTCACAAGGTTGGCTGGCCCGGTGGTGCAGCCACGCAGAGCGCACTCGTGCTCCTGCAGCACTTTGTGTGTCTGTATATGTGAACACATTTAGTTTTACTCAGTTTATCATCTGTGGGTACATATAGCCACCACTGCAGCCTCAAGACATGCCTGGACCACGGATTAAGTTCAAGTTTTCCTTTTGATTTTGGGTTTGTTTTGGCTAAGGCTGGCCTTGAACTGAAAGAATTCCTCTTGCCTCAGCTTCTTTAGTTGCTGGGGTTACAGGCATGAACCACAAACACCCAGCTTCCTGTTGACTTTTTAAAATTAGATATTTTGAGATAATTAAAGATTTCCATGTAGTTGCTATACATACACATACATATATATACATATATACACATGTATACATATATATACATATATACATATATATATATATATATATATACACACACATATATATGGTGTTGGTGTAACATTAACTCACTTTCCCTCAGTGAGCAGATCTTGTGCAGCTATCATACAGTATCCGAACCAGGATACCAACATTGATACACAACATGCATTCTTAATTCAGATCATCCGCACATCTATGCTGGTGTGTGTATGTTTACATATTTAGCTCCCTACAGTTTTATCACATGTAGGAAATACAGTCACCACCAGTTCTGAGAGAGAATACCATCATCACCACAAAGATCATATGCCACCCTTTTGAAATAACAATGGAAGCTTTTCACTAGCGTTTACTGTGTGCATCTCTGGCAGCTATCAATCTGTTTTCCATTTCTATTATTTTATCTTTCAAAAATTTATTTACTTTGTGTGTATGAGTGTTTTGCCTGCATGTATGTAAGTACATCCAGGCATGCAATGCCCACAGAGGCCAGAAGAGGGTGTTAGATCCCTTAAATTGTGGTTTTTGATGGTTGTTAGCCTCCCATGTGGATGCTGAGAACCAAACGTGGGTCCCTGGTAAGAGCAGCCAGTGCTCTTAATCTCTGAGCTATCTCTAGCCCTTACTATGTGTTTTGTTTTGTTTTGTTTTGAGACAGGGTCTCATGTAGCTTAGACTAGTTTCAAACTCACTATGTATTCAAAGATGACCTTGAACTGGTGTGGGACACTTTGCCTAACTATTTCTCTGGCATTTATCAAAACTGTTACATATAGCAAGAGTTCAGTCATTGTTATTATTGCAGTGTTCCTCAGTTGTATTATTCACCAACTGAAAGACATTTGTGCATTTCCAGTTTGGGGCAATTACAAATACACCTATAAGAATATTCATGGGCAACTTTTTTTCCTCTCACGTGTCTCACGTAGTCCAGGGCTGGCTAAAACTCACTGTGTAACTGAGGGTGGTGCCGAACACTTGATCCTCTTGCTGCCACTTCCCAAGTGCTGGGATTAGAGGCCTGTGTGACCATGCCTGGTTTTATGCAGTCCTGGGACTGAATCCAAGCCTGCAGGTGTACTACGCAAGCCCTCTGCCACCCGAGCTCCGTTCCTAGCCTTTGTGTACAACCTTTTGCATCAATTCAACTTCCATTTTTCGGGGAGTAAATATTCAAGACTGTAGCTGGCTGGATTGAATGGTAACTGCATTTATATTTTATAAGAAATTACCAAATTATTGTTACCAAATCCAGAAATTACCAAATTCTATTTCACCTGGCCACTGTTAGCACAAAGAATTGGTTTTATTAAATTGCTTGGGATTTCTATGCAGATAACCATGTCATCTAAAAATGGGAAGTTTTGTTTTTTCCTTTCCAATCCACGTGCTTATCTTCCTGCAGTGTTAGAATCTCTATTTTCACACTGAATGTGTGCTGAGAGCATCTATCATTACCTTGTTCCTGGACTTTGGGAGAAAGCATTGTCTTTCCCTGTCAAGTGTGATGAAAGGTACAGCTATATAAATGGTTTCATTTTTTTAAAAAGAGGTTTAAGTTTATGTGTATGTGTGTTTGTATGCTTGAATTATGTGTACTGTAAAGTTTGAATTTGGTTTGGTTCAGAGTGAGACCCAGCAGAAACAAACGAGAGACTCCAGCTTGGGAATTAACAGGACATTTATTAAGGCATAGGGCTAGCCTCCTAGTTTGGGAGTGAGTAAGCTAGCAAAGCCTAGCTGCCCAGTAGGCCTTTTCATGCGGAGGGGATCCAAGTGATACCTATGGATCTTATTAATGTTTACAGGAGATAGTTAACGTATGGCATCAGGAAGCTTATCTTGTTAGGAAGCTGCAGTCAGTCCATTTTCACAGATGCTTGTGAATTCTGGAAGTTTGGCTGGAGTCGCCAAGTTGTCTGTCAGTCCTCCTGAGTCCTGGAACTGCTGAGGGTTTCCTTTCAGTCACATCTTACATATACCACATGCATTCAGGAGCCCACTGAGGCCAGAAGAGGGCACTGAATCCCCTATAACTGGAATTCCAGGCTGTTATAAGCTTCCATATAGGTGTTGGGTCAAAACCTGGGGCTTCTGTAAGAACACCAGGCCCTCTTAATCATGGAACCATCTCTCCAGTCCCTGTAATAGTCTTTACTAGGTTGAGGTAGTTCTTCTTTCCTCCCATCTTGTTAGGGTTTGTTATGATGAATGGACCTTACATAGTCTAAAATGCTTTTTACATCAAATGATATGGTCAGCCATATGATTTACCTGTAGTTTGTTGGTATGGTGGTTTACGCTGTCTGACTTTTTCTTTTCCAATTGACTTTTGAATGTTGAGCCACTTCTGCAAACCTGGAATAAATTCTATGGGGTAATTGTGTAGTCTTCTTTTTATGCATTACTGGGACTTGACAATGTTTTGTTCAGGAATTTTAAACCTATTTTTATGAGACAGAGCTCTAGAATCTAGTGACATTGCTGTACATTAATAATGATATTTCTGATTTTTTTTTCTGTATTTTTGAGTCAGGGTCTCCCTGTAGCCCCAACTGGTCTGGAACTCAATATGTAGAGCAGGCTGGCCTCAATGTCATGGAGATCTGCCTGCCTCTGCCTCCTGAGTGCTGGGGCTAAAGGCATGAGTTAACACACCCAGCCATCTTTCTGATTTTTACTTATTCTGGGATGTACTAGTCTCATAAAGTAAGCTAAAGATGATCTCATCCTTTTTGTAAAAAAAAAAATCTAGGGGAGATTGTGTGAAAAGATAATAGCAATTAAACCCTCCCACCATACACAGAAATTCATTTAAAATGTAGAGTGTATCTACATGTAAATTATACAACTATAAGAATTTTAGAAGAAAATGTAGTAACAGGTTAATTATGATACCACACAACCCACTCTGCTCCTACCTCCTTGTATATGCATTTCTTTACACTGAGACTTGTCACTGAATTTTGGGGTTGGCCGTGTAATTTGCTTTGAATGTGACACTTTTGGTGGCTAGAAATATCTTTGTGTATTGAATTTGCATTTGTAACTGAGACCCCTGGGTCATGTGGAAAGCTTGTAAGAGCCTACTGGAGCCATCACTGCTGAACAAAATATCTTTAGACGCCAGCTAAACTGCCCCCCAGTGTCCTGCCAACTCATAGACCATTCCCAAGCAATAAATGTTGGTGTGATGGTTGGTTTTAAATGTCAACTCACCACAAATTAGAATCACTAGAGTGGGAGTCAAAACTGCAGAACTGTTTTAATTGTTGTGGGCAGACCCACCCCAAATGTGGACTGCGTCTCTGGAAGCAGCCCAGATGAAAGGGGGCCTGATGGGAGGATTATTTGCCTTTTGCTTCTTTGGCCTTCTCTCTTGTAGCTATGTTTATCCTGTTGCTGCGACTCCTCTGCTGAGATCAGAACCAGTGTTTTCAGGCTTCCATCATTGACTCAGGACCAGGGTCTCTCCAGGAACCCTACAGGTTTTCCGTGCTGGGTTCTGACTGTTAAGGCACTCAGCCTCCTGGACAACTGCAGTGTCAGAGAGCCACTATGGGACTAATCTGGCTGCTGAGGCTGCCAACCAGCCTCAAGGCCCGAGCAACTACCAGGTTCTCAGCCATGTAGTATGATTCAGCTGTTGCTGCTATTTCAAAGTAAGTGGGTTAATAAATCCTTTTAATATATATTTATTCTGTTCTTCCAGAGAACCCAGACGAGTACATTTCAAGCTAATGCTTTTGTTGGTTTTGACACAGGGTCTCACTACATAGATCTATCTGGCTGCCTAGAACTCACTGTGCAGACCAGGCTGGCCTCAAACTTAGATATTTTTGTGTGTGGGGGGGGAGGTGCACATATTCCAGGGTGTATACCTGGAGGTTAGGGGACAACTTTTGGGAGTTGGTTCTCTACTTCCACCTTGTCAAGGCAGGGTTTCCTGTTGCCTTTGTGTTCTAGGCTGGTTGGCCCATGAGCTTCTGGGTGTGTCTTTCTCTGCCTGTATCTCACCTCCCATCTCTCAGGTATTGAGGAAGCATTTCACAGCATTCAGCTTTTTAAGTGGGTTGCAGGGATCAGAATTCAGGTGGTAAGACTTGATAGGCAAGTGCTTTTATTCAGTGAGCCATCTCCTGTTTGTTAAACAGTAAGTGAATAGGCAGAATTGATAATTAAGTTCATTCAATTCTGCCCTTTGATAAACCTAGAAGCAAATTCCTTGGATCTTTCTCCTAAGGTAGTTCTGAACCTTGGAATTATGTGGGAAGCATTAAAAAGTAATGATGATCACTTCAATATGGACATGACTAATACTTTTACTTGGGACTTACTGTCTGGCTATTAGGACTCCAAGCAATTCTAATGAACACAAAAGGCAAAGACATTACCTAACATAGGCTTACTCTGTAGGGAACCTGGAATGAATAACCTTCTGATGAGTATATCCAATCTCTCAGAGTAAGTGCAACGATAGTGCATATAATTTTGGAAAACCACAGCTTCACATGGTGGAACCCTTTACCCTTTCTAGATGTCAGTATTGACCCATTCTTCATAGTCCCAACAACAGAGAATCTTAAAAGGGTTATCAAAACTACCCTCATTTGTTAAATTGTGGGGCAGTGGCCTTTTCTTTTTGTCTTGAATTTCACTGGTGAGTACTTGGAGTTCTTGGTGTAGACTATTTTTAGCACATTAATGCTGTTTTCGTTTTTTTTAACCTGTCTTTAAAAACCACACACAAGTCTTTGCGAAAAGGAGCCAGGCCTGTGTATATACACTCAACTTATTGAAGATGAGAAGTCTTTGCAAATAAAGTAAAGTTCAAGGTTCAAAAACTGATGAAACTGATGGGTATGGGATAGAACTGGCCAGGTAAGGCAGGAACCCTAAAGTCACAGTTCTGAGAATGCCTCTGCTGAAAGCCAGGAGAGAAAGCTCCCTCACCCCTGCTTGGAAGGTCTATGTAAAGACGTGGCTGAAACTGAGAGGAGATACCAGACACCTCAAGGTTGAACTAGCTGGTCTGACCAGCATCCTTCTCCCCAAGCCTTACATGTTTCAGCTGTGAGTCCTTCAAAGTCCTAGCAGCTGGAAGGTACCTCATTCCTGGCACCCTTGGATCTCTTCTTAAACACCCACTTGTTAATCTATAGTAAACTTCTAAAATTCACCCTTTGTGGTCTGTGAATTTCATTCTTTTAATTCACAAGACAAGAACTTCCAGAAGCCAGTGACTCTGGACATTTTGTGTGACCCTGTCAGGGACCCCAATTCTGGAGTTCAAGCCTACTTGTGATAAGAAGTAAGGCCTCCTTCAAACTAAGACACCTCACTTTTCCTTTCTTAAACTACTCAAGAGCTAAGTTTCTCAGGAACCTTAAAATCAAAGAGTGATTCTGGCCTGTAATCTCGGTACTCTGGAGGCAGAGGACTCTGAGTTTGAAACCACCCTGAGTTATATGTGAGACCCTGTCTCAAAAAATCAAGGGCTGGAATGGAGCTTGGCGGGAGAGCTCTAGCTTAGCATATATGCACAGGGGCCTGGCTTTGATTCTCAGTATCATTAAAAAAAAAAAAAAAGACAAAAATTGAAACTAATTAATTCAAATACTTATACTAATCTACATTCAAGGTAACATAATTTTCCTTGAAAAGAATGAAGGACGAGGCATTATGGAACTATCTGTACAGTATACGCATAAAGATTCATGTTTCCTCTCACTGGTAGGCAAACCACAGATGCCTCAGGAACAATATTTGGCTGAACAACCTAACATCAGCACTTTGTGATAAAAATAATTCTGCTTATTCTGCACTGTTCTCCATTATGATGAGCAATTTAATATGTACTATTTTCCCTTCCCCTTTCAGAAGCTGTTTAAACTACCATTATTTTGATATTGCTCTAAGCTTTGCATCTTTAAAAAATTATTTGTATTTGATGAGTGTTTTGCCTGCATGTACATAATTGTACCATGTATTGTGCAATGCCCATGAAGGCCAGCAGAGTGTGCTGGATTCCCTGGATCTGGAGTTATGGATAGTTGTTAGTGGCCATGTGGATGCTGGGAACCAAACCCAGGACCTCTGCAAGAACAGCTAGTGCTCTTAGCCACTGAGCCATCTCAAAACAACCCTGAGGTCTACATCTTTTTTTTTTTTTTTTTTTTTTTAAGAGAGCTATAAGAAGAGCTGGCCTCAGTCTCACAGAGATCCATCTGCCTCTGCCTCCTGAGCACTGGAATTAAAGGCATGTGCCAGAAGGCATGTGCCACCAGGCCCAGCCCTAGCTTTGCATCTTCAAAAAGCTCATTGTCTTGGGAAATTTAAGTTTTATACTAAAAATACAACTTTAATATTAACCACAAACCTTGAAAAATTGTACTGCCTTTCAGAACACACTATTTTTAATTTGCCCAAGCTATTTGAGTTTTATTTACATACCACTTGTCTAATTTTCTTATCCAATTGGTCAGCTAATAGTTCATAAAATGTAGATCAGATGACATCCCAGGATAGTAGTCTTGAAGATGTACTGTACAATAATTTTTAAAAAGAATTGGTGTTTTTTTTTAATTCTATAAGACGCCTGCCCTCCTAAAGCACTCGAAAAATCTGAAGGACACGAGAAGGCTTTTATTGCCACAAATAGAAAAACTACTGCAGAATTCAAGAACATTTCAAATTCAATTACAAAGAACGTAAATAAGAAACAGCCTTTCCACAGAATTATCCTTTAGGGTTCAAGTTATATTTTCAAATATTTTTCCAGAGACCAGTTTATTTGAGGTATATAAAATGAAACAAACTGACGATGTAGAAAACAGTAAAAACATTTTGTACTTTGATACATAAGTTAATTCTCAAGGAAGGAAAAAATAGAGGACATGAAATCAGGCAGAAGGGGAGGAAGGGGTGGAGGATAGATAGGGAGGATCCTGAATATGATCAAAATGTATTGTATGAAGTTCTCAAAAATTTATATATATGAAAAAAGCTAACTTAGGAGCTAGAGAGACAGTTCAGAGGTTAAGAGAACTTCCTGCTCTTCCAGAGGCCCCGGGATCAGTTCCCAGCACTCATATGGTAGCTCACAACTATCCAAACTCCAGTTCTAGGGAATCCAGCTCCTTCTGGTCTCCACGGTGCATTTAAATCCCTGTGAACAAACATTCACACACATACAAGTATAAATAGATCTTTAAAAAATAAATTAATTTAGGGAAACTAATAGGAAACAAACTTCAACCAAAAGTCTTATAAATCATGTTATTTTATTATGAATCTGTGGAAATACACAGTAGAAATCTATCAACTATGTACAATTAGAACAACTCTGTATAGAGAAAAATTTTACAGTGCTCAGAAAAGGGTATTTTTCACAGTCTGGAAAGGTGGCTTCATTCCTAGCATTCCTTATACTAGTTCTTTGTACTTTAGAATACTTCTCAATCATAGAAACAGTATCCGGTCATTTGACTTTTTGTCTTTTTCTTGCTTGAAATTGCTCTGTTTTGTTTTTCACTGATTTAACCAGCACAGACAAGGCGGGATCAATGGGCTTCTTTTGAGAGGGCTTTGCAGTCTCTTGCTCTGCTCTCTTTACTGCTTGAGTAAGTTCTTGTTCTTTCTGTTCTCTTTGCCGGGCTTTTTCCTCAAGAATTTTTTCCATAGCTTTTGTTTTCTTGAAATTAGGATCAGAGGGATCCAAATTGAATAAGTGGGAAGTATACATTGCTTGGAACCGTGAATCACTAACGTTTACCTGTAAGTTCAAGGAGGATATGTAAGTAATTAAATAAAGGCAGAGAGAATTAATCATATAAAATCTAAGTGTGAGTACTGTACACTGAAGCATTAGAACCATTTTCCGCAGAGTTTCAGACTATGAAGTCTAGGCTGGACTGGACTTGCTCTGTACTCTAAACTGTTCTTGAACAGTCTCCCCTTGGCCTTGGCCTTCCAAAAGCTGGGAATACAGGTACATGCTACCATGCCCAGGGTACTCTGGGAGTTTCAAGGCCTATCCTTGGATCACAATGTGAAGGGTATTCTCCCACAATAATCTTTGAAAGGGGAGGGTGGTCCATGTGTAGATTGTGATCTGTAACCATGATGACTACTTTGATTAAGTAAAGGTCTGTAAGGCAGGATTTCCCCTTGCTATAGCATAAAACTGACTTTTGTTCAAATAATCAATTAGGACACGTCCTTTTGGAATTCATGCAGTCATTTGCATTTTGAGTACAGTTTGAGAAATTTTGAGCTTCAGGCCAAGAATAAGTATCTATTAGTTGGGAGTGGTGGTACAGGCCTATAAACCTAAGCTCCTCAGAAGGCAGAGTCAGGGAGGTTCCAAGTTCAAGCCCAGCTAGGGCTATTAGGCAAAACCTCGTCTCAAACTACAAGGTATAAAGGCAGTCATGGATGTTGTTCAATGGTAGAAGCAACCCTAAGCATGTGTTGAAGCCCTAGGTTCCATCACCCACTTGATCATAAATCTCCAAACAAATACCCCCAAACAAACAAAAATCCACCCTGAGACCAAGATTTGGTTAGATATAAACCACAAATTTATCATGTATTTCTTTACAAAACCAAAGTGACTTCGACTTTAATAGTGTACCCTTCACTCCAGTCCGGCTTCTGAGTACTGCAAGGCTCATGACAGAGGAGCAAGGAGAAATCATTGTCTACTGGAGATGGACCTCATCTTTACTTAGTTATAGTGACACCAACAGACATGATACAAAGAATACATGAAAATCTCATGAAAAATACCTGTATATGTCTGATGTATATGTGCAAGTGCATATGCCTGTGTGTGCATATTTAGAGACCAGAGGTTGACATTAGGTGTCTTTATCTAATGCTCACTACCTTATTTTTTTTCTTTGGTCAGAGTCTTTCACTAAACATGGAATTCACCAATTGTCTAGGCTGGCTGGCCAGCAGGCCCTCAGGACCTGCCAATCTCTATCTCCTATAGTGCTGGGGTTACAGACACTTGCTGTCACTCTCAGCTTTTATGTAGGTGCTGGGGACCCAAGCTCAGATCCTCACGCTTACTCAGCAAATATTTTACCTACTGAGCCATCTCCCTAGTCCTCATGAAAGGTATTTTTAAAAATTGAAACTATTTATTTATTTATTGTATGTATGTGTGGAAGTTAGCAACATGGGGACTGAACTCAGGCTGTCAGGCTTGGTGGCAAGCAATCTATCTGCTGAGTCATCCCACTAGCCCCATGAAAAATATTTCTATTCATGATTATTTATGTCTGATGGTAGAACACAGAGAAGTAAAGATTTGAGGGGCAGGAGAGATGGCTGAATGGTTAAGAGCACTTACGCTCTTGCAGAGGACCCAAGTTCAATTCCCAGAACCCACATGATTACTCTGTTGCCCTCTTCTGGCCTCTGTGGATACTGCAGACACCAGAAGGTACAATTCATACAGATAAGCAAAAACACAGAAATTACAAATTAAATAAATGTAAAAAAAAAAAAAGTAAGGATTTAACTACATATCATTCTTTGTGTTTTCATAAGAAAACTAGTTTATCAAAAACTTGGTAGAACAGAACCACATATGAAAACAACTCATACAAACTGGAGCTAACAGAGGCCTCGCAGTTCCTCCATTTGCTACAAAGAAGCTTCCCTCCACTCACTGATCAAATACAAAACTCCCCCATCTTTTCTTCCAGGTTGTTAGAAACCGTCCATGCTTTAGCTGAGCTTCTGAAGTGTTATCTTTCACAGCACAAGCATCATGGCTTGGTGTTTTTAACATTCACAGCTACATATTTTGTTAACAGGGCTACCAACTATATCAACTATTTCATCTATTGCTCAACCAAAGAAATTGTGATATTATCAACCCCACCAATGAACTGCACTAGATGCAAATGGCAGGTTTGGCTCCCCTCCGGCCCTTCATACAATATTTTCAAGGGTAACTTTGACTATGTCTAATTTCTATGTCCAGAACTGATTTTAGATTTAACTTATCTTCAAGAAGCTAATAGATTTATGTTGCTGGTTACCTCAAAGTCATCTTCAAGTAATTCCTTCTTTTTCATAAGCTGTTTTTTCTTCTTTTTGCTCAGATTCTGGTGCTCTACAATCTTATCATAATTGAAGTGTTTCTTGCTGTCTTCTTCCTCATCCATCACAAGTAAAGCCATCTCAGCCTACAGAGTGAAATAAAAGTTTAAATTTACAACAACGTTTTTTCCCACTGTCAGGCTGAGTATTAGTTACAAGCAATGAATAGGGTATAGGAGGAGGCATAAGATACACAGTCTAGGCAGACAGTCAGGCTCATTCCTAGGCACTGATGTGAGAATTAGCTACAAGGGTAGGAGGCAGATGAGTGCATTTATTTAAAAATCAGACTTTATTTCGTGTAGAGTAACTAATTAGCAAGCAGAAGGAACAAGAGTCCCAAGTCTAGCAAATATATTTCATTTTCATCTTGTTCTTTTTAAACAATGACACCAAATTTTATTTTGTGATATAAATTTGTTTCCAAATATTTATTTTAACAACCAGGGAAATTCTTATGCTTTTTTTCCCTCCCCTCTTTCAACACTGAAATATTTCCATGAAGGCAGACTCAGTATTTGCTTCTGAAACCTAGTATAGATTGTTTGCACTAAATACGTATATTTTACTGACACAATCACAGAAACCCCTCAAGAATTGGACAATCACAAGTACTAAGGCACATACAAACCATGCTCCTAATCCTCCTAAAACTACCTAAGAGTGCTTTAAGTGTTTTTCCTTCTATCACTGGCACTTGCATGAGACTTCTTTTTATAGCCATGTTCCATGACCAAAGATTTTCTCTGTTGGCCTTAAAAGAACTCTGAGTATTACGTATGTGTAACGGGCAGAGAACAGACACATCAAACTGCAGTTTAGGTGGCCAGTACGGGGCTCATTCCCAGAGAATGACAGGAGCACTCGCTGCAGAGGCACTGCTGACTCCAATGCCCGACTTAGCAGAAGCCCTTCTGATTCTGGAGCCCTGAACCCTCGAGGCAAAAGGTTACTGCATTTCTAATGAAGATTCTGAATTAGTACATTAAGCTTATGATCACTAACAAAGAGAACTTAGAATCTGGAAAACAGTAATAGAAAAATCTGTATTAGAGGATAGATTCAAATAGAACTGAAAGATTATTTTTAGGTTTTCACAATAGTATTTTCTGTTTCAGTTTTACCACAGGGTATTAATGAAAAAATTTGCTTTTAGTCATAAAAGGGATATACCTGAGCTTGAGGTAAACAATTTTAGCTTCATACTAGCTGGAGAAATAGTGTTTGCTAAAAATATAATACTTAAAAACCAAGTGGCTAAGATACTTAATTATGTACCTTACAATTTATTTACAATTTTTATTGGTAAGAATCAGTTATTTTTAAAATTAGAGATACTGAAAACTCATGTGAACCACATCATTAAACAGCACACATCAATTATCACTAAACGTGTAACATGATCATGTTCTACCTTCTGTTTCTCGATTTCAGTTTTTTCCTCTGGAGAGGTATTGTCCTTTGCAGATTTCATTGATTTTTTCTTCACACCTGCCACAGCAAACCAACATAAGAATTAATAATGTCAGTTTTAACAACAAAAATCTGTTTCACTATGAACAAAATTTGGAAAACATCTATGAATGATCTTAACAATAAATGTCAAAACTATAGAAAGAAAAAGCACATTATTGCAAGGCTACTGATGTGAAGAGAATCAATATATTGCCTCTCAAAGAGTGACAGAGTATTATACAGAGGGGATTTGTACTGGGTGTGATGAACATTCCTGTCATTTTAGCACTCAGAAGGGAGAGAGAGGAGGGCCGTGAGTTCTCAGCTCAGTACACAGGGAGACCATTTCAAAACCAAAGCAAACAGAAACCAGAAACATATAAACCAGAAAGAAAACCGCTATATCATATACTGAACAAAATGGCTTAGTACTTTTGCAGTAGAGAAAAAAATAGACTATTAAAAAAGATGAGCAATTTGCCTCATTCTAGGAAAAAAAGAACTAGGTTAATTTAACTCAAAATACACAAGAAAATGATATACTGATGAACTTAAGATAAACATTAAAAATACACAGAAGTCCTATGAGAAAACAGATGACTAACTACTTGATGTTTTATTTCCTTTCTTTCTTGGGAGGGTGTGTGTGTGTATGTGTGTGTGTGTGGTATGTGTGTCTATGTATGTGTATGCATGTATGGTGTATGTGTGTAAGTTTGTGTGTGTGTGTGTGTGTGTGTGTTTGTTCATGCATCCTAGGCAGGCCTTAAATCTGATAAACAGCTAAGAATGACCTTGAACTTTGGACCCTCCTGCTTCTTATCTCCCAAACACTGGGGTTTCAGGTATGTGTGGTGCCTCTGATGTGGTGCTGGGATGAAACCCAGGACTTCAGGCATACTAAGCAAGCATCCCACCAACAGACCTCCATCCTAAGTCCTAGATGATTTCAGAAGAAATCACAGAGAAAAAGAAAACTCAAGTGATGAATAAACTCTTTACTGTACATAAAAATAACCTATTTGCAAAATCATGAAACTTACCTTTACATAAAGTGTTTTAATTAAAAATAAAGTAATTACTAATTGTGTGTGTGTGCGTGTGTGTGTGTGTGTCAATGGACAACTTTCAGAAGCCTGTTTTCTTCTATTGTGAGTTCTAGGCTTATGCAGCAAGTTCTTTTATACACAGAATCATCTCATTGTCTCACTGGCCCAAGACAGTCTTTTTATTTGTAATACAAGTTCACAATATCTCTCTTTTCCTTTATTTTTATTTTATATATATGAGTATACTGTCTGAATGTACGAAAGTGAACCCACGTCATGCAGTGCCTGAGGAGGTCAGAAGAGGGCATCAGATTCCCTGGAACTCCAGTTACGGATGGTCATTAGCCACTATGCGGGTGCTGGGAATTAAATCCTGGTACTGTGCAAGAGCAGTTATGCTCTTAACCACTAAGCCATTTCTCCAGCCCCCTCTTTCCCTTTTCAAAAGAACAAACTTGATCTTTGGTTAACATTCTGAGCCTATTACCAGACAGATCTCCCAACCTAAAGACAACAAATAAAAACACTATTTTCTTTTTTTTCCTCAATAGAAAGAAAAGTTTATTTAGTACACTACAAGGGGCAGCTGGTGGGCTGGCGAGATGGTTCAGGGGATAAAGGTGCCTGCTGCCAAGCCCCATAAGCTGAGTTCAAGCCCTAGGACCCACACGGTGCAAAGAGAGCTGATTCCTACATGGTGTCCTTTGACCTCCACACACATGCCAGGGCATACCCCTGACACCAGTAAATAAATGTAATAATAAAATCTCCACTTCTTCTTGACACATTTTCTTTACCCAGTTTCTGGGTCACTCACCACCTTTTCCTCCCTCACAGCCTTGGCGAGTCCTTGTTCATTCTTTTCTGTCTTCTTGACTATAAATATAAAGATTGTATGACATTCTGCCATAGTTCTTAGATCCCTGTTCTATCTGTATAACTCTTCAGGTTCTTTCATTCAGCCTCATGACTTAAAGCACTTTCTTTATGTTAATTTCTAATTTTTATCTCTAGCTCTAATTCCTCTGAACTCCAAACTTGATCTGTAACTCCTTTCTTGAGATTTCTTTTGCCCAAAGAACAAAACAATATGTTTCCAAGAATTGTTAGAAACACTGAAAATACATAGGTCATTTAAACATATTACACCAACCAGAGATTAGACATTCAGAAATGTTGCAATCGGGTGTTACAGGAATTAATAAAGGCTGTCTTGCACTTCTGTTTTGCACCCCAGGGACTTCTGGAGACCATAAGATGTTAGTTGAGATGTCCTCATCCTGAACACAAGGTAGCAATGTGCAAAAGTTATGGCACTTGATTATGGAGCAGTTGGCTTGATTTGAATGTTGAGCCTACCATATTCTACTGTGGCAGTTTGTGTTGGTGCCCTTATCTGTAAAATGTTTTTTATTTTTTTGATAAATTCATCTATCTATCTATCTATCTATCTATCTATCTATCTATCTATCTATCTATCTTTCTATCATCTATCTATCTATGTTGTGACTTTTCTTTGTGTGTCTAAGTGGAAGAGAGTCAAAGGGAATTGGAGTAGGGATAATAAAGCATGAAAGATCAGAATGAACATGTTTTTACTCTAGAATGTTACTGTAGTGCTGATTCTTTGTGAACTGTGGGACACTGCCTTCTTTGGATAAACTGTTTTCTGTTTCATTGTATTGAAACCAAAGCTCAGGTATGTTGTGTGTGGGGGGTGTGTGGGTGGATATAGATCAGCAGGATATAGACCTTGCCTAGCATGCAAGAAGCTCTAGGTTTGATTCCCAGCACCACATAAAATCAGGCATGGTGACATACACCTGTAACTGCAGCACTTGAGAGGTGGAAGTAGGAGGTCATCTTCAGCTACTTAGCAGCTTAGACCCAGGCTGAGCTATAAGACCCCGCCCCCGCCAAACAAACAAACAAGCAAAAACAGACCCAATATTTTCTGTAAAACCATGAATACTTGTCTAATAACAATGAACACATTGTTATGTGTTACTATGTGCTAGGAAGTATATTGTTCTACTGACTATATATATTAACTGTCTTAATAATGCTATAAGATTTGCTGTAATCATTTTGTAGGTGAGAAACAGGTTAAATAAAGAGGTTAAATAGCTTCTCTGAGGTTTATTAAATGAAGGAATCATGACTCAAACCCAATCCTTATCACTTGGGCACTTTATTGACATACGCAAACTTCTTTGTCATCAAATAACATTCCCTTTAAAACAGCCCTTTCAACTAAAATGAATTTGGTTGTAAAGAACAAAATTAAAATCACAGAACATAGGATGATGGCTGAATAACTGTAGCTGATGGGAGACATTAAGAAAAGAAATGCCTAAAGTCAAGAGAGGCTTCAATAGGTCCCTGCTGTATTCCTGCAGACCGGTCTAGAGGTGCATGCCCTGGGGACAGAATGTCCAAGCATGAAGGCCCTGCTGGACACACACAGATGCTACCAAGAATACTTAGGGTATGCATCCCTTCTCTCGAAAAGGGGGGCTGGGTGATGCATCTATGTTAAGATCATCTTTTCTGTCTGTGGATATGCATTCTCATATAAGTATCACAGTTCTACTTTCTTAGGGTCTGAACTCCATTCTCTCTGCATCTGTGTTCTTAAATGAATGGACAAGTGCCGTATGCATAAGATCACTGCGTGGCAGGGTAAAAAAATCAGGCTGTATACAATTAATACATAAAGGAGATAAAGGTCTTCACATAGAGCTGTGGAATATAATTTCAAAGAACCCACAATGAACTGCTCCAGATTTTAAAATGACCTGCTGAAAAGTCATAAAAATAACATGAAAGGAAGACTGAAGTAAGGGAGGAAAAGGACAAAAAAGCCAAGACTGCCAGACTAAAAAAGATACCCAATTTTGGGTGATGAAAATTTCTTTGCCCACAGAAATTTACTGTGAGCTAGTCTGAACTATTTAATCAAAAGATAAATAATGTATAAAGATCCTTTTTGAACTGCTAACAAGATCATATTAAGAGGGCACATCCTTTTAAAACCTTTTTTTAAAAAAAGAAAATCTGATTTAAGTTACATGCAGAATATTGTCTGTATCAGAGAACTGCCTGGTAAGCAGGGAATCCTATCTCTTACTAAGCCAGTTCTGGCTGTGCATGCCTGCAACCTCAGCACTAGGAGGTTGAGACAAGAGGATCATGAGTTCCAGGCTAACCTGGGCTAGATAGTGAGACTCTGTCTCAAAAAAAAGGAAATATAGCAAAACAAAGGAAATCATACTTCTTGGAAATGCTGCAAGAAGTATGTAAGGACTGATTCTATTACATCACCTAAAAATAAAGACTCCAAATTAGTCTTTAGTAAGTTCTATAGTCACAGAAAATAAATCTAAATAGTCCTCACATCTTTCATTAGGTACTAAGTGAAGCAAGCACCTATAGGGGAAAATTCCTGTATTATTGGATTTTCAAAGTGTCAGTTAAAACTTTATGAAAACTGAACGGGCTCAGAGGTATTCCTGTCTACCATCTTCATGATACAAGCTGAATTATCCAAGCCAACTATGTCAACCTTTTTAAAATTCTTATTGTATGTGTGCACTCACACACTGGCACATGTGTGTAGAGGTCAGAGAAAAACTTGAAAGAGCTGGCTCTCTCTTTCCACTGTGGGATCTGGGATTCAAACTCATGCCTCCAGGTCTGCACAGCAAGCATTTTTACCTGCTGAGCCATCTTTTCAACCATTTTAACCTTTGAATGTGTGCACCATGATCTTGGGCCAAATATGCCTCAAAATGTGCTCACCATCTGTCCTTGAACTATGATCTAAAACTGGGCATGTTCAGTATTGTATTTCTTTAAATTTTTTTCTGATTTTTATTTTATGTGTATGCTATTTATGTTTGCATGTAAGTGCACGTGTTGTGAAGTGTCCAAGGAGGGCGGAAGAAGGAGTTGGATCCCCTGGAACTGCGGTTATGGATAGTGGTTAGCTACCACATGGGTGCTGCAATTTGAGTATGGGTCTTCTGCAACAGCAGCCAACTCTCCACCACAGTATTGTATTTCTTAACTGAGCATGCTTAGGAATGTGCAATCCCTAGCGTGCTTTTCTATTATGACCATTCGTAAGATCCCTGAATAAAATCCTCATGCCGAAGAGCTTGAAAAACTGCTATGCTCTCCTTATCTGCTACAGCTAATTAATCTCTCTTCATTCTCTTATTTCTTGGCTACTTTTGTTTGTGGCTTTGCACTCATTAAGATGCAACCTGTGTTTGGTTACAATATTACTATCCTGTTAAACCAAAGCCTAACACAGTGAATCTATGGAAAAAGAAGTGTTATAAAAGAGCTTAGGGGAGATCTCAGTACTGACCCCCTGCCGACTTACTTTTCTTTGGTGTTAAGTTTCCACATCCAAGACTACTTGCTTTTTCTCTAGGATGATGCACTGTGGATTTGCTTAAAAATCAGCCCTGTCAGGCCCATCTCTTATTGATGTGGTCCTGTTTTGTCTCTATTTACAATATCCTTGTAAAGGCATATTAGTATTCAGATTCTATCAGCTACCAACTGCCCTCAGGCAATCTACTTATTAGCTTCAGTTTATTCAACAATAAAGTGGGCTGAAATATACATTCAAGTACAGGAAACAAAATAAAAGCACTTGTAAACTTTAAAACAACATACAAGCAGTACATTGTAAACACTCAACATAGTGGCTGAGTGGATCAAATGAGTAGATCACAGTATTAGACTGACATGATGGCTTAATCAACTACCTAAAGCTGTCAAGATGAATTATACATTTTTATATTCAGAGATTAATTTTACTTCAGTCCTACGTTTTCAAAATCAAAATCCTATTATAGAGTTTATACAACTGGAGTTGAGGTATAATTCAGTAGTCAAATGTTTGTCTAGTACGCTTGAGACCTGGGTTTGATCCCTAGCACCAAAAAAGTAAAGTTACAAATTAGACAGCAATAAGAAAAATTTTCCAATATTTCATTTTCAAAAGATAAAATATCTTTAATCTCAGAAGTACAATATGTTTTTAAACTCTTATTTGATACCAAGTTTTCAGTTTAGGGGGAAAAACAACAACCCGTAACAGATCTCTGGTACTCACACTGCCTCCTAACTCAAGCCAAATACTATGTCTGGCATCAGTCAGTGAACTCAATTTCTTTATATTTTGAAAGTTTATGTAATTTTATAACATGTGTAAGTTTAGCTCTACAGGCTTTCAAGGGCAAACATGTTATCAATGTATCTAAATCCACCTAGTTTATATTATCACGGTCCTGTTCATCTACAGAACTTGATCAACCCATCTTTCTAGACACTGGAGGGCAAAACTAATTATATCTTATACATTTTTGGAAAGTAAATATATAATCTTAATGACAATATTTTACTTCCAAAGTACTAATATTCAAAATGCATCTTGACAAATTAATAATGAAGGCAATCTTGTGGTGATAAATTAATGTATCAATTTAGGTCATGTGAATTATTTTATATCTTCATTAAAGAAAAAAAATCATAACTGAATTTTGAACTAAAGTCCAATTCTCTTTAAGAATACCTACTGTCTAACTGGTAATGAAAAAAAAATCTACTGTCAAACATTACATTTAGAGGGTAGATGTAAAAAGACACTTCTTTTTGATTTCCTTACAGAAATCTACCTCCCTAAAGCTCCAGGCATGTCTCCATCTATAAATTATGGGTGCAGCCTTATAGGGGACACAGGGAAAAAAAGGGGTCCAGGGACAGTTCCATCAGCACAGGGTGAGGAAACAGACAGCTCCATCTGCACAGGGTGAGGGGACAAGAGTGATCCATCAGCACAATTCTGGGAGACAGGCAGTTCTAATAAACAGCTAGGGAAATGAGTGTTGTCCATGTTCAGGCCTACTCAAAAAACTTAAGAGTGAGCCTATTTATTCAGGTGATTATGATATGGGTGTACTAATATGCCAAACTAACTCAGTAAACAGAAGACCTAAGCCAAACACGAAGAGTTAAATTTCTCTCCTTATCAAAAATACATAGCAAATTTACTTTACAAATATATCTAGAATGCTTTTTTTCTCCTTTTAATTCTGTGAATGGTATACAGACTAAACCATGAAGGAAAGTTCAGGAGAAAAATCCTGCATTTTGGACAGAACTTTCCATAAGGCTTATCAACTAATTAACACTTCAAATGACTGTGGAGAGTTTGGAATGTTGCTGATTCAGAGCCAATTTACAATTTACCTTGGGCCATGTTTAGCCCATAAACAGTCACACCTTGCCCAATTCTGTTTCCAACTTAACATCTTATGACTAACAGATAAAAACCACTTAGGACAATGTATTAAGTTAACAAAGCCCTAGCTCTCACCAACCAAAAACCTAAGAATGTCACCAAAAACCTAAGAAAGTCATCATAGGAGGCCTAGAGCAATGCTATGACCCTGCTACTGTGCCCACCCAGCTATTTGAAAGTATGCTGACTTATGACTTTCTTTGTTCTGGTACTATAAAAAGCTCACGAGATCTAAAGAGATGGCTCAGCAGTTAAGGGCACTGACTGTTCTTGCAGAAAACTGAGCTACGAATCCCAGCACCCATAAAGTGGCCATAACTCCAGTTCCAGGGGACCCGATACCCTCTTCTGTCCTCTGAGGGCACTGTACAACATGGGTGCATTTACACACATGCAGGCATAACTTGCATATCCATAAAATAAAAATTAAAAAAAAATCCAAGTTCAAGAAATTGCTATCTCACTGGAACAGTGAGGGGAAACCTAACTGTTCCTGGGCCATGGTTACTCATATTTGGCTCAATCTCCTTCATTCCTTTGAGGTGAGAGCTGTTTCTTTCATCAACAAAATCTTCATTGCCTTTTGTCTAAATCTTTCTCTGCAAAAGCCTGGTTTCCCAGTTCTCACTAGTCTTTCTTCAACATATTCTCTGCAGGAACTAAAAATATGTTAAAAGGATACCCTAGATTATATACTACTTTCTTGCTGAAAAGCTGTTTGGTAGCTTTCTATAGCCAACAATAAAAATCTTAATACGTTGTCCTGAAAACAAAGCCCTGCAGGTTTTCCACTCCTCTGACCCTGCTCCAGATATGAATGATGTCTTTTACTTCCTCCAACAGTACATAAAATGTTTTTTCTCACCTCAGACACTGTCCTGTCCTCTGCAATGGTTCTTCCTCTAGCACTTTCTGCCTGACTCCTCATTTGATAGGTCTCAGCTCAAATACTACTTCCTCAAGGAAGTCTTGTTAGCCTAGCCATTTATGCCACACACCTTTTTTTTTCCTTTCTCCTCCTAGCTACATTCTCTGTTTACTCATTTCTTTTAGTAATAATCTTATTTATGTTATTAGCAGACTTATGACTCCATGATAGATCCAATCTTATATGTATTATTACCACTACAATGCTAGCCTATCAGACTGCCCAGGACCTAATAGATAATTAGAATATTTATTGATAGAATGAACAAACATGGCAAGACACCATATTTTAGCTATAATTTTCTTAAGAAGTTCTCAGTCTTTCTGTTTTCCTTTAAAACAAGAAAAACTCTGGGCTGGAGAGATGGTTCAGTGATTAAGAACACTGGTTGCTCTTGCAGAGGACCCGGGTTTGATTCCCAGCACTCACATGGCAGCTAACAACCAACTGTAATTCCAGTTCCAGGGGATCTGACACCCTCTTCTGATCTCCAAGGGCATTTCATGACAGGGGTGCACCTACTTACATGCAGTCAATACACTCAGTCACATAAAAACAAAACAAAACAAAAAACACCAACAAAACCCAATAACTTAAAACTAGATAGAAATAATTCCTCTTACAAAGCTTTCTGGAAAACAAACAAACCAACCAAAACATTGGAAGCAGGCAGATTTTATCTATGTTTTCGATACTAACATTTAAATATGCTGACTCCAAGAAGCTGCTACTCCAAGTCATTGAACCCTTGAACTGCTTCTTTGAATTCTGTTCTGAGTTCTGCAATCTCACTAGATTTCATATTCCAAATGAAGCACTTGGGACACACAAGAAGGAAACTATAATGCTTCATTTCTCCAGTATAAAGTTTGTTTTAGCCAGAGGATAAATAAAAAGGTTAAAATCCATCATCTTTCGGAAATGACCACACAGGTATGATAAAAACAGATTATGTTAAGTCTCTATTTCCCTTTCCAATTCCCAGAATCTCACGTCCTGCAACAGACTTTATTCATCTTGATCTCCTTTTCATCAATAAAATGTCAGTACTAACCAACTGTAACAACCAGAAAATCATTCTAAACAAGTCTGACTTTCCTGTTGAGAACTGTTCTGGCCACTAGACAGGAGGGACAAGAAGCAGGGAAACTTCATAAAATCTGTCTCTTTACAATGCCAGCTTGGAGCTGCTCAAAAGCAAGCCTTTGGGAATTCATTTGTGTGGTAGAAAGATCAGGCAGGGGAAGGCAAAACACAGAAGAGCAAATGAAAAATGCTTACAGTTGTGTCTGCACTGACTTGCCCAAGAAAGGTCTGAACCTCACCAAACACATTTATAAACATCTAAAAGGTAAGACTGAAAGCATCTGAAAGAACAAGTGTAGAAACATGGGAACAAGACTCACTGGGTATAGGAAATAAGATACTAAACTAAATGAGTTCAGAGATTCAAGGACAGGAACCAAGAAAAAAACCTGACTTTTACCTACAATTAATCAGCATAAATGCAAGAGATTAAAAATGCAACATAGATGCTTTTGTGTACTTGAACAGAAGAAGCTAATATACAATAATTCCATGCAAACATTTAAAAATCCATACATATATGACATGATAGATTCTTTTCATGTTTCTTTCTTGCCTTGGCAGAGACGCAGATTGTTAGTCTTGTCAAAAGCATGCAAGAAGACACTATTCCTCTTTCTATGTCTTATCATTCTTTGGAATTCATCTGGCTAGTTAGAAGAAAAATTCCCAAGAGTCCCCATTAAAATGTTAAAGTCATCATGTCATTAGAAGTCTTATAATGTGGCTGGAGACATGGCTCAGTGGCTAAAAGCACTGGCTGCTCTTGTAGAAGGCCTGGGTTCGAATCCTAGCACCCATATGGCAGCTAACAACTGACTGTAACTCCAGTTCCAGGGAACCCGACACCTTCTTCTGACCTCTGCGGGCACTACATGACATGAGTTTATGAACATGTAGGCAATACACTCATACACATAAAATATGAATAATAAATAATATATTCATAAAATGTAAAAAAAAAAAAACCTCTTATAAAGAGGGGGCTGAAGAGATGGCTCAGCAGTAAAGAGCATTTACTGCTCTTGCAGACAAGCATGGTTTGGTTCACAGCACCCTCATGGTGACTTCACAACCACATATAACTCTAGTTCCAAGATTTCTGATGCCTTCTTCTGGCAGGGCACTACTTGCCCATACTGCAATATATACATGCAGGAGCAACACTCATACACATAAAATAAAAATAAATGAACCTATTTTTAAAAAAGTCTCTTTAATTAAATTACTTTATTCCTTCTTTGTACAGGAGGCGTTTTGAACCTTTTAGTATGATCTAGGGTTGAACTCTACATGACAGCTATGCCTATAAGCCATAAATGGAGCTATCCAAATTCTAGTCATTTTAAAAGAATGGCTGGTCCGTATTATTTCTGCCCATGATATTCTTTTCTTTGGACTCCAACTGAAAATTATAAATAGACACTTGCTTACCTATTTTTTTAACTTCTTCAGCAAAGTATGGATCATTAAAATCAACATCAGAGGGAAGATCATCTTCACTGTCCTCTTCAGCAAGAGCCTTAAAGGAGAACGTAAAACACATAGCTGCATCATTATAAGAGCTACAATAAATGTGCAAGAAGAAAAATGATATGCATTCTTTTGTCAAGAAGTTCAATGTAAAATTAAAAAAAAAGATTAATTTATAAAATAAGTCAATCTTTTATTTGTTCATCAGACAATTAGAAAGTAGCTAATAAGAGGCTGGGGAAATGGCTCAGTTGGCAAAGTGCTTGCTGTGTAAGCGTAAGATCCTAAGCTCATATCTCTAGTACCCATTAAAAGTGATATATCTGTAACTTCCCAATGCTGTGTAGAAGAATGGAAAGTAGAAACTGGCAGATCCCTAGAGCTCATTGGCTAATGGGTGACCTCTAGGTTCAATGAGAGACCCTGTCAAAAAAAAAAAAAAAGGTAGAGAATAATGGAAGGAGACATTAAACGTCAACCTCAGGACTCCACATGCGGGTACACATATGTGCACCAGAACCCAAGAACATATGCCCATACACGCATAAGAACATACTCACATGCTCACCACACACACACACACACAGATGGGAGAGAGAGAGAGAGCAACAGAGAGAGAGAAAGAAAGAAAGAGGTATTAATAATAGGAAATTAAGGATTCGGAAGAAATGGCCATAATCAGATAGGTGGTTTCTGCCCTCAAGTCTTGCATTATAAATTACCTCAAATTATTTAAAACAATTTATTTGCTGGTCAATCAAAGAAAATAATTTATATTATAAAACTTTAAAACATGAGGTATAATTAACACTTAGACCCTATTTTTCAATTAAAAAATGATCTTTTTTTATTCACGGTCTACCACTGGACTATTTTTGGTTTTAGGGACAGGGTGTCGCTGGTCTAGAACTTGACCAAGCTGGACTATATCTCATACAGATCAGCCTGCCTCTGCCTCTCAAGTGCTGGGATTGAAGGTGTGCATCACTATGTCTGGCCTCCAAGGCAGGTCACGTCTATTAATTTTTTTTTTTTTTTTTTTTTTTGAGACATGGTCTCCCTGTAGCTCCAGCTAGAGCAGAATTCACAATGCAGACCAAGTTTGGATCCCAGGAGTCACATAAGGCAGCTTACAAGCACTTGTAACTCTAGCCCCGAGGACAAAATGCCTCTGGTCTCCTCAGGTACCTGAACTCATGTACACATGCCCGCCCCATAATTAAAAAAATTAGAAAAAAAAAACTATCAAAAAATTTTCCCTAGTGGGAGAGATGGGTTAGAGATAAAGAGCATTGGCTGCTCTCAAGGCCCAGGTTCAGTTCCCAGTAACCACATGGTAGCTGTCAACTCTCTGTAACTCCAGTTCCATGGGATTCCAATACCTTCTTCTGGCCTTCACAGTCACTAAACATCCATGGTATACTTATATATCCACAGGCAAAACACTCATATACATAAAATAAAAAAAAAAGGGGGGGGAGGGTTGGAGACAAGACTCAGTGGTTAAGAGCATTTGCTTCTCTTCTACAGGACCCTAGTTCACTTCCCAGCACCCACATCTCGGCTAATAACAGTCCTTAATTCTAGTTCAGAGGGTTTGTGATGCACTCTTCTGGTTTGCATGTACATGGTGCACCTGTAGCCAAAATACTCATATGCATAAAATTTAAAAAATGTCCCTAACAGAATTTGAGCAGACTGTTTACTCTGTATTAGTAGATTTAATTAAGAAATAAAACTATAAAACAAAAATATCTGAACCAAGATCAGACTAACAGGAACAAAATTATCTTTAAGAATCTAAAGTATCTCTGCCATTTAATAAAAATGCTTATAATATATTCATTCTGTATGCAAGAAGACCCACTAAGCCCTAAAGAAAAAGTGGAAAAAGGGAAAAAGATGCTTAATTTGAAGAAAATTCTTAAAAAAAATCCTTTATGAATAAATAGCAAACTTGTGGAGTTGGAAGGAATCTGATGTTGTCATCAAGCAAGATTCAGAGCACTGAGTCTGGAACGCAATGATTACTTAGTATTTAAAATGCTGGTAACAGAACACATCCAGACTCAGCTCAATAAAAGGAATAGGTAAACCCAAAGCTGACAGAATGTTGCTTAAAGTGACTATCAACTACATAAAGATTCACTTGGAAAATCTTCCCATAAACTGCTAGCTTAATCACTAGTGGAATGGTTGTATTTAAAAGACATTTAACTGCCTCTTTAAGCTTCAAAGGAGGCTGTAAAAAGTAGCAGCATAACAATGGGATCGGGAGCAGGGCTTTTAACCCTCTTTTCTACCTTATAACAATAAAAGTTCCCAAATCAGTTCATTGTGGGTAGGTATTGGGAAGATGGACCTGGGCTATATAGTAAGCCTCTGTCACTAAATCAAAACAAAACACAGACAAAAGAAGCAAAAATCATTATGTTATTCAACTTTGTAGCCTCCTACCTTTGTAGTCACAATTGTAGCAAAAGCAGTACAAGCTTACATAGTACAGAGAGAAAACACAGTACATTAGAAAGAATACTAGACTGAAAGATCATGGATTCTGCTTTTAGTTTAACTACCTGGGAAGTTGTTTAATCATCTCAGACAAATCACTTAATTTTCTACAATAAAATATCAGTGCTGGACTGGCACTATCATTAACGTTCTCTATCTTGCTTGTATACTTGGCGATTATGAGTGATAACAGTATAAAGCAACAACACTACTGTCAGAATACTGCATTTCAGTTAGAAGGACACAATCTTTTTTGGTCTTAGTTATTACCAAAGACTCAAATTCTGGAAACGATGTTGTTCTTTGAATGATGGGAGTCAAGCCATATTTTCCATAGACACTATTTACTACAGAGAAAATATACTTGGTCAAGGGATTTAATGATAATAGTATACTTAAGGAGCCATATAATACTAAAAAGTAAAAAAATGCAGGTTTAAAACAGAAATATATAGTGTAGTTCTATCATTGAAAACTTCTGTAAAGTTGGAACTGGTGGCTCCAAATTCTGTAACCCCAGCACTTGGAAGGCTGAGGTAGGAAGACTGTGAGTTTGAGGCTAAGGGCTACAAAGAAAGACTGTTCCTAAACAAATAAAATTTTATACAAATACATATTAAAAATCTATGCATCTTTCTTCTTCAAAAACACAGAACAGCCAGTGCATGCCCTTAAACCCAGGACTGGGGAGGCAAAGGTAACAGACCGAGGCCAGACTAGTTTACATAGTGAGTTTCAGGCTGGCTGGGGTTACAGGGAGACCCTATCTCAAACAAAACAACCCCCACCCCACCCCCCAAAAAAAAACTAACCAGAAGAGAATCATACCACTTTACATATAGAATTATTTATTTTATTTATCTATCTATCTTATCCTTTTTTTGGGTAGTAGTGGAGATTGAATATAGGGACTTGTGCATGGCAGGCAAATACTCTACCACTAAGCTACATTAGTAGTCTTATTTTTGCGAAAAAGTCTTACTCAGTTGCCTAGGCTGACTCTCAAATTGCAATTCTCCTGTCTCAGCCTCTGAGTAGTTAGAATTGCCCACGTGGCTACACCAACAAGAATGGCTCTATCAGTAACAACATAAATGATTCAGGTGGTATAGACAAATACAGTATTAGGGTACAGTGGTTAGTGGCTCTGGGTTCTTACCAGGGTTGTACATTTAACCTACTGGGCTCTCACTTTTTTAATAGTGAGGTGATAGGAAGGTCTACTCCAGTGGCTACATTATGAGATAATGGATGTGAAGCACCTTCTGATACACAGTTGGTATTCAATAAATATTTGGTCAATTATCACTGATACCTTCTCTCTCTTTTTCAGTCTTTTTTTTTCTTTCTTCTTTTCTAAAAACTGTTCCCAAGGGGTCAATCTATCCTTTCCCTCCAACTTGTTTTTGACCATCTCTTCTGCACTTTCCTTAAGACCTAGAAAAAAAAAAAAACCAAATAGTTTAGTTTAAATGTTATATCTCTGGTCAGTTGAAAGTGTACAAACACAAAAGAGAACTAAATGTAATTTATTTAACAAGGCAATATGCAATGTGAATATGTGTAGTATCCCAAAATTACAGAATGACAAGGAATCAACTTTTATAAATCTTAGTCTCTAAAAACAAACATTAATAACTCTAGCCAAATGAAATAAAACCAAATCAACATATTTAGCATTTGATATATTGCAAGTCACTAAAGAAAAAGCCTGTATTAGCCAGGCATAATAGTTCACATCTACAATCTCAACATTTCAAGGCTGGGTGTTTGAGTCCAAATGTGCTACCCAGTTGGAACACTGTCTCTAAATGAATGAATAAAACCAAAAAAGATAAACCCTCTAAGTTCAACTTTCCTTTCTCTACAATTAACTGTTCTGTACCTTCAAGAAGAATCCCACCTTCTCTGTCTTTTGACTAAAATCTAGTGAAAAAAATTATGGAGCAAAATCTCAGCCTATAACTACTAATTAATTTGATAAAATCATCTCTAATTCTTCCTGTCACCCAAGTGAAAGCGTGTGCTCTCAGGTATTGAAAGTGACCAATAAAAATTGACTAGAAAGTAAACTATTGAAATATCCCAAGAAGAAAGAATCCTCAGAGTCTCTGCTCAAGCACTTAGGCTATGCAGTACAAATCAAAAGGACCAAGCTGACATTGATTCAGTATGGCTTGCTTCTTTCCTATAATTTGTTCTTGATTCATGTTTCTAGGTGTCATATATTCCTTCGTTCTGTAGGTCTAATTAGCATTTTAAATGTATCTGGCAATAGGATGGAGGATGATCAGCTCAATTCCATCTGCACATCTTCCCGTGTTCTTATGCAAGTTACCTGTTCTTAATTCCAGTACACTCATCAGTAAAATGAAGCATTATCTGCAGGATTGTTTCTACTTTTAGAATACATTTGGGGGCTGGAGAGATGGCTCAGCAGTCAAAAGCACTGTCTGCCCTTGCAGAGGACCCAGGTTTGATTCCTAGCACCCACATGGCAGCTAACAACCATTCATAATTCCAGTACCAGGGGAATTCAATGCCCTATTCTGACCTCCAAGGGCATTGCATGGCACAGGTGCACTTACATGCAGGCAATACATTCATAAACATAAAATAATTAAAAAACTAAAAAATCTAGAATATATTTCAGAAGATGAGCTGGATTAGCCATCTTTCTCTTAAAATGTGCATTTCAAATCATTCCACTCATCAATATTATTATATTTTATTTTGTTTGCTTGGAGACAAAGTCTCACTGTGTAGCACTGGTTGGTCTGGAACTTTCAGACCAGGTTGGTCCCCAATTTACTATGTAGAACAGGCTGGCCTCCAACTTATGGTGATTCTCCTGCCTCAGCCTCCTGAGCGACTAGATTACATGTGTGTGCCACCATGCTACTTTTATTTATTTAATTTAATTTTATTTTTTGGAAGACAGAATCTCCCTGTAGCCTCAGCTGGCCTAGAAGTTACTATGTAGATCAGGCTGGCCTCATCTCACAGAGATCGGCCTGCCTCTGCCTCCCCAGTGCTGGGATTAAAGGCAGGTGTCACCATGCTAGGCCTGTGTGTATGTAAAAAAAATTTATTTTAATTTTATGTGTTTTGCCTCTATGTACGTATGTGTACCAATGTATGCAATGTCTATGGAAGGCAGAAGAGGATGTTGGATAACCAAGAATTGTGGATGATTGTTAGTTGCCACGTGGGTGCTGGGAACTGAACTTGGGTACTCTGGAAGAGGAGACAGTGCTTTTAATCTGAGTCATCTAGATCCCCACTCATTACTTTTAAAATATTTTATTTATTATTATCCTGGTCAGCTTCAGGATGCCCTCCCTCCCCTGCCTACTCACTCACCTACACTTTGGGTCTCAGGTTCCTTACTATATGGAAAATGAGCCTGGTACAAACCAGACATCTGTAACTCCTCCTCCCACCTGAACTTTTTTGCCCTGTAACCTATTTGGCAGAAGTTCTAATATATATAACTAATAGCAGTGCTTTTGGGCCCCCAAAACAATCTGAAACAGCTTGGAATGGATTGGTGCTCTTTAAAGTCTGTTCCCTGGATTTTAGGCTGTACCATAAATTACATGGAGTTTTGCTCTTCCTTGATGGACAAGCCCATGAAGCCATAGGCTGGATCCAAATGCAGCTGTGAGTGACAGTGAAGACACAGCAGCAGCAAGCCATGCCTCCAAGAATTTGACTGGTGAAAACAGAGGTATCAGATTCATCTACTTTTCAACCCACCAGTGACTCGAGGAGGTGGGCCTAGGGCAAAAAGCAGTGAATGCTGGGGAGGAGACATGCTTGGGCGGCTGGTTGCCATATTGGTAGAGTGCACCGGAGGTCCACCCAGTTCTGATCAAAATATAGACCTCAATACAGCATACAAATCCTTTGTAAGTAACCCTCAATAAATTCTGATTATTCTAATAGGAGAGCATACTCTGGTTGCTCAGCCAGTCGGAACCAGAGGGGTGGGGCCGAACACCATGCCTCATTGCGAGAAAAATTCTTAAGATATAAGCCAAGTCTTAATCTTCAAATTTATAACTTAGAAAAGTATTAAGTTATATGCACACTCAAGGTTATATAGACTTGTTTTTATGACATACTGTTGACAGAATCCCAGATTTATTAAATGTCAAGTCAGAAACAATCTTTAATTGAAAATGTTTATAAGAAAACATAATTCACTTTACTGAACAGTTTTCAGGAGAAAGATGAATGATACCAAGCCATGTCTAGAAATCTGAATGATTCAACAGGTCAACAATACCCAGGGAATGTAAGGTGAGATCCTCACCTTGAGGAAAGCAGTTAATTCTGACAAAACAAATTGATTTCACATAACAAGATAGAATCATTTATATATAATGCTTGCAAGTCAGCTATAATCAGTTTAATCTCAAATTTCAAATATGCAGTACATTATTAAATTACTAATATATTTAATCTTGATGAGAATCTACAAGTTCCTCATATATTTAGACATATTTGAATACTTAAAAATATTAAGATATATAAAATATTTTTCCACCAAATTTTTTTGATTAATTTTGATCTTTGAAATTTAAAACTCTACTTCCTAACCTAGCACAATGGGAAGAAGGCTCTCTGATATTGCTTTTAGGTAATTAGTTTGGTTTGATATTTCAATGATTTTTGGAATTATGGACACCATGAGAATTTGGTGAAAGCTAGACTCTCCCTGGTACAGTGCACTGGAGCAATTTGCACACAGTGTTGAGAGGGTTCATGGGCATTCCGTGATCACCTCTGTGTAAAAACTGAAAGGGCTCAGGTACCTGGGTTCAGTTCCCAGCATCCACATGGTGGCTAGTAACCATTTCCAACTCTAGTTCTAGGGCATCTGATGCCTTCTTCACTGCTCCTTGGGCATTATATGACACAGGTACACTTACAAACATATGGGCAAAACACTTAAATATATAAAATAAAAATAAGTACATCAACAAAGCTTTTTGTGGCTGGAGGGCAGGCTCAGCACTGTTCTTTCAGAGGGCCTGGGTTCAGTTCCTAGCACCAACATGGCAGCTAACAACTATCTGTAACTCTAGTTCCAGAGGATCTGATGCCCTCTTGTGGGCACAAGCCATCATGAACATGGTGTACTTACATATAAGCAGGCAAAATACTCATACACATAAAATTTTTAAAAAGGGCCTTAGGCAAAGAACACTCACACTCATTGAAAAAGTCTAGAGGAAGGCCTATACATTTAAAACTTAGCAGTATTGATATTTATAGGTGCTACATGTGAGCTTGTCAATTTTGGCCCTATTGACTTTTTTAAATAGATTATTTCATAGCTAAGACTGGCCTGGAACTTGTCAGAATCCTTCTGTCCCAGCCTCTAGAGTGCTGGAATTACAAGTATGTACCACTATGGATGACTACTGTTATTTAAAAAAAAATCAAATTTATTTTTTTTATAGTGCACTTCTGTTGTGCAATGCCTGTTGAGTCAGAAGAGGGCACCGGAGCCTAGAGAACTGGAGTTACAGTTAGCTGCCATGTGAATGCTGAGATTCTAACTCAGGTCCTCTGCAAGAGTAGTCAGTGCTCTTAACTGTTGAGCCATCTCTCCAGGCCCCCTATTGTTATTTTAGACCAGATAATTCTTGAATATGAAGGGCTATCTCGTGTACTGAAGACATTTAACAATAACTCTTGTTATGTAGCCCCAGTTGCAACAAAGAAAATTAGTTCCACATATTACTAATGTTTGTTTTTTGTTGTTGTTTTGATCTTTTCAAGACAGGGTCTCCCTGTAGTCCCAGCTGGCATGGAACTTACTATGTAGATTAGGCTGGTCTTGAAAGCACAGAGATTTGCCTACCTCTGCCTCCCAAGTGCTGAAATAAAAGGGGTGTGCTACCATCCAGGCACTAAAGTTCTATAGTAGCACAAAATCACCCCATGTTGAAAACTGTTGTTCTGGACAAAGATTAGAGGTCCTTTGTGAAAAGGTTCTGTAATTATGTGCATTACACAAGAACCATTTTATGCAGTACTTGATTACACAGTCTTTCTGTTTTCTATATCTCACCTGCATATGCCTTTTCTATACACTAAAAACAACTTGGAGCCACCTTTTGTATTCCACATAGTTTGGAACTTAGCATAGTTCCAAACACATAGTAAGAACTGAATTAATACATAACCAATCTGTCTTGAAGAAAGGATTCTTATTTTCAGCCAAGTGTTTGATCTTTCATGTTTAGAACATATTCTTTCCAACAGAAAATGAATCAAAACTTTAAGGTCTAAATGGCCTTTATCCCTAAGTATTTCATGTTGTTAAAAACAAAAAAACCAGGAGACTAGCCATTTAATCCCAGCACTTGGGAGGCAGATCTCTGTAAGTTCAAGGACAGTCTGTTCTACACAGTTAAGTTCCAGGCCAGCTGGGGTTACAGGAAGACCCAGTCTCAAAAAGATCAAACAAACAAACAAACAAACAAATGACTTGTAGAATAATTCACAAAATATTCATTCTTAGGAAATAATATTTTTCTGAAACTTGGTTTAACAATAAAGAAATAATATCTTAAGTTAAATTCAGTCTGTAATTCTTTTGCCTAGCTCTCAGCAAAATAGAATGACAGACGCATTGCAATGAATTAACACACCACCTCGATAACTTAAAAAGGCTTTGTTCTCATTGTCATCATGAGGTCATTTGAATCTCTTGCCACAGATCACATTTGTTTATGTTCTCAGTTCTTAAAAAATATGCCCATCCCAGAAGTCTCTTGGCAAATGCACGAGAGAACATTCTTTGGAGTCAGTTTTAGCCTCATTTAAGAGAAGCCACTATGTGACTGAAAACAACTTCACTAAAACTGTTTTTAACTTTGCATAAAATTAGTTTAAAAAATTTTAAGCATATCCACAGACTGCAAATTAAAGATACCAACAATCCCACAAATAATGGGCAAAGCCCCTTTTCAAAACCAGCATGACTATAGACGACTCAATATGACAAAAATAATTTAAGCATAATCTATTTGGAATGATTTTGGCAGTTTCCATGTATATAAAAGCACTCATAAATATCCTTTCAAAATCCACTAAACGAGTATACATTCCTCCTGACTTTATTCATATGAAATATTTGAAAAGTCTTCAAAGGACAGGAGATGTATAATTTAAAACAACTCAATTAGGTACTATAATAGGCTTTGTTTATAAAAACAAAACGCATGCATTAAGATTTCTGATATAGGCTGAAACTGACACTTTTTATTTAAATAAGGACTTAGGATTCATTAGGAATATTTATGAACACTTATGGATCAACTTCTTTTAAAAAAACTTGTGTTACAAAAAAATTAGACTGTGAAACACTGTAATCCAAAAGCTTTTAAAAATGTAGTTAATCACCATCACTACCACCAAATCACCAAACTTGGAATTCATTCTGGCTTTATAGAGGAAAACCACCAGTCATGTCCTGAGGAACACTGCCATCAAGGCACCTTTTCAAATTAGCCCATTATTCCCGAAGGTGTTAGGATAAGGAAGGATATGTCTATTCATAACAAGGGTCAAAGGGATACTTGGTCTAGATTAGCAGCTAGGGGAAGACTTGGCACAGCTTATAAATGTCTACAGAATTAAAGAACAAATAAAGGGAAAGACAAGTTAAATTTGCCCCAATCTACTGACTAAAAGCAGCAACACATGAAATTGGAAAGTAAGCCTGATGTGGTGGTGCATGCTCTTAATCTCAGCACTCAAGAGGCACAGGCAGACATAGATCTCTGTGAGTTTGAGGCCAGCCTGGTCTACATAGCAAGTTCCAGGCCAGCCAGGGTTATATAGTTGATATTCCTTCTTTAAAAAAAAAAAAAGGTAAAATAAAAACTAGTTTCAGGAACAGTAGCAAATAAAAAAATGCTACCAATCAGTCAGATACAACAAATGTCCTCTGGTTACACTTAATACTGTTAGAATACTGTTACAACTACTATATGAAGACATGACAGCTCAAATGAGGAAAATAAGGATAAGTTAAAAAATGGCTTTACATTTGTCTGGAACTTGAGTTCTCTTACTCTAATCTCTTACAAATCCTTTTATTCTCTTAAAATGATGGCTCCCACTTGCAACTATATTCATTTTACCATATAGCACTGTCCCTTCCTTGTCACTGCTTCTTAGAATCAAATGTTCTTAAAAAGCAGACTTCAAATACAAGACAACATTTGGGCTTCATTAAGGAGCTATTGTTTCCTATGTTGTCTGAAGTTTATTTGTATGTTTTCTTTGCCTTTCAAGCAGTTTGTAATCATAATGGCACACTACCAAGCTATCCTAGTATATATAAATTCTGGCCAAGTGTAGTGAAGCAATTCTACTAACTTATGAGAGATAACATGGAGGAACTACCTGTTCTATTGTTATTTTTATGTATGCTTACAGGCAAGGTAGAAAATGAAAACTTCTACAAGAATGACTAAGACATAAGGAAACAGAATTTCTGAGTCCAATCTCAACAAGGAAGCTCAAATAGAAATATTAAATTAGTTCAGACACAGAGTTTTCCTCAGGGATACACACTAATTTAATATGGTTTAGTATGGATTTTGGGTTGTTATGGGCTGCTAGCCAAGGAGGTGGGCACAAAGTTTGGAGTCTGATCATGGTGGGGGGTCCTAGAATCCTTGTGTGCGCTCAGGAGATGATGATCCTCCAGCTACAGTTCAGAGGGAATACATGTCTGTTTAGGTTGCGGATATGGGAAGAGCAAGGGAAGGAAAAACGTATTTCCCTCAGAGAATTTGTAACCACAAACCCTCAAATTCACCGACTTGTGGCTGGAATTCATACTACTTGTGTGGCCCCAAATACACCAACCCAAAATTTGATAAGTCTTGGATTAGAAATGCCCTTAGGCACCTGATATTATATAAAAGTCTTTTGATCCAGAATTATCCAGAATTCCTATAAGAAAAGAAGGATTGAAGAAAAGAAGATAGTAATAAAACCCGCTAGGAACTAGAGTAAGCAGAAACAAAAACCTGTGAAGAACCATAAAAACTATGGGTTTGGATTTGTACAGAATATGCAAATCAGAACTTAAAAAAGCAAAAGAAGAAATTAAAAGATCAGATTATCAGAAGGATTAGACCAGTGTGGAGAAAAAAAAAGCTTAGTGAGATTAAAAAAAAAAAAAATCAATGCCCAAGTTAAATAGCATAGTGGACAGAGATAATGAATGAAATAAAAGCAGAACTGAAGAAATTACCCAGTAAGTTGTACAGATTCAAAGGCATGAAAAGCATCAATTATCAGACGCAAAGTGAAAAAGTAATACACACAGACAAAATTTACACAAACAGAAACCAGACATGAAGGGAAAAAACCCAACATTGTAAGAAGAAAATGGCAGAGAAATTTTCAGAACTCTGATGAAAGCTATTATTCAGAATGATGGTATTAGGTTACTACCAAGCATGACTTAAAGAAAAACAAAAACAACACTACCTACACCATACTAAAATTTCCTTAAAAGCCAGGGTCCCAAGACTGAACTGCTGCTTCATGCATGCAGCTTTAGTGGGCTGACAATAAATCTTCCAAGAAAGATGTGAAGAGAGAGGCTGGCTTGGGGCATCCAATCTGCAACAGTCACAGCCCCACCAGCCCATCTAGTTCTAGCACTATCTCACTGGGAACAGTCTCTTCTCTTTTTGTCCCTATTCATTTTAGTCATCACAGAAAGTGCCTAATCATCAGGTTCCCCCGTAATATCCTACTCTTGTTTATTAGATGAAATAAAGGGGAAGAGTTACTAATTAGGAGATATTTGCTACTTTATAAAGGATAAATATAACATGAACTTCTAAAATCCAGGAGAGAAAACATAAACAATACAACAGAATATTGTTGAAAAGATATTTCTTATTTTACGAAGGAGGAAATAATGGTTCAATCTTATTAGTGAGAAGAAAAATGCACACCAGGTGGGAATATAAACTAATACCACTGCACTTGTGATACAGACCATTCCATCTACCCACAACTCTGATACCCAGAAGCACTGAAGCACATTTTAGGTGACAGGTTCAGAATATTTCTCTTGGGGGCAAAGGCAGAAGAAGCACTGTCAGGTTTCTGACTAGCACTGTCTATAGAGTGAATTAAAAGTTAGCTACAGTATGAGACCTTGTCTCAAAAAAACCCACTGAAAAACAACATCCCACCAATATTCCTAAGCACATGATTAAAAAACAAAATGAACAGCATAAATGTATATTATACTGGATTAGCTTCAGTTGTCAACTTGACACACCTGGTGCCACAATTGGGAGAATTTCCTTTTTCAGCAGGTGGGCATGTCTGTGAGGCAGTTTCTTGACTGTTGAGGAATATGAGAAGCTCCAGCCCACTGTGGGTGGTGCCACGCTTAGCACATAGTCCCCAGGTACATTACAAAAGAAAAGCAAGCTGAGCACAGACCAGAGGAGCAAGTCAACAATATCCCCAATATCCCAATATTTCAAACTTTCATCAGTTAGTTACACACAAATTAAACCAATATTTTTCTTGTTACAACCACTGTTTGATTTCATATTCTGTGGCATAAATTTATTATTTATTTTTAAAATTATTTTTAATTATTTTGCCTGTGTGTATGTCAGTATATTCGTGTCATGCAATGCTTACAGAGGTCAGAAGAGGGCGTTAGATCCCCCTGTAACTAGAGTTAGAGATGGCTGTTAGTCACCATGTGGGGGCTGGGATTTGGGCCTGGGTCTTTTGCAAGAACAGCCAGGGCTCTTAACTGCTGAGCCATCTTTTTAGCCCCAGTGGCATGTTTACATATTAAGTAAATCACATTGTTTGATAACAGTTGTCTTACCTTATCCATGTAGGCTATATTCTCCAAGACCCCACCCTCCCTAGAGGTCTGAAACCAGAAAATATCTGCAGACAAGCAGTGAGATACTGAGACATTTGAGCTCTGAGATGCCTACTAAATGATTAACAGGTGGGTGTGTATGCAGCATGGATACTATAGGCGAAGGGATTATTCAGTCTGGGTGGAATTGAGAAACATTTAAGTTATATTCAGAATGACATAATCCTCTTGACTCCATCTCCTGAGTGTCAGGATTACCCGCATATATATTTATACCATCACCTTTAGCTTATTTCTGATATTTTTCACTGGATATTTTGGAACCCCAATTAAAAGGAAAAATACTGCAAAAAAGGATACTAAAGATGGAGGAGGGAGGTGCTGCTGTAAATTTTTAAAAAGTAACTACTAAAAAACGTGATACTTTCCCAACTTCTTCCTACTTTGGTTAACAAAAAGGCGTAACATTACTATGGAAGCTGAGTACATGGAAGCAAGCAGAGAAGGGCACACCAGTCCCAGGGAGTGAGAGAAAGAGTAATGCAGTAAACGTGGCGCGAGAGCAGAAGGCGGCTTGCTGAAGGCGGCACGGGAACCAGTGCTGGCAGCAGGGGCAGAGGGCACAGGGAAAAATAACAAAGTAGAATGACACAAGCACACAGATGCCAGTGAAACTCATTACTTTGTATGCTAACTTAACTCAATTTTTTAAAAAAGACATTTTAATCTACTTACATTTCTACAAAAAGGAGGAGCAATGGGAACCTAAGATAAAATTTATTTTATAATAGTCTAGGCTGACAATATTTGGAAAAGTACAGTTAAGTCCTTCACAAGCAGACCTCCCTAAATGTATAAGCCAATTCTTAAGCACACATCATCAAAATACATGCTTAAATTCACTATTAAGGTGCATTATTTCAAACACCAAAGGAATCTCATCTATGACAAATTAATAGCACTCACCTTTAGTTATAGACAAGATCAGATTTTCAAGTTCATGTCACCTAATTTCACACACAAAAGTTTTCCATATTGCTGAATGAACTGGCTGAACTAAGGATGTGCCTTCTGATGATCATTTAATGAGAAGCATTCCCCCCCACCCTCAATAAAAAGTAAGGTGAGGAAGTAAAGTACTCTCACATTCCCTTTCTACCAGATTACAGCTAGCAAACAACCTCATGTAAAGAGTAACACAGGGCTCTTCTCACAAAAAACAAATTCAGAAGATTCAGTCACCAGCTCAAGGAATGGAAGTTTTTATTAACATGCTTCACCTTGAACCTCAAAGGTGAAAATAATCACTGCATTAGAGACGGGGAGGAGCTATTTATAGTGGCCTAGGCAAAAAGACACTACAAATGGCTGGCAAATCTCTCAGTTTTATACCAAACCAAAGATCTATTAAAATGTATTTATGTCCTATCATTTATATAGCCTCAAAGCCTGAACATACCACAGAAGACAAATTTGGTTTTATGTAGTTTTATCAGCACTTCTGAGCCTTTAAAAATTAAAATATAAGAAGTTCTCTAATTAGCATCACAAATTAATAGAACCCTACTCAAAACAATACTTGACAAGTCAGAGAGATGGATCAGCAGTTAAGAGGACTGGTTGCTTTTGCAGAGGACCAGTGTTCAGTATCCAGCACCCACATGGCAGCTAACAACTGTCTAGAACTCCAGTTCCAGGGATTCCAGCACTCTCTTCTGATCTCTGTGGGCACTGCACAAAACAGTGCACTCATATACTTGCAGGCAATACACTCATGCATATAAAATAAAAAATATATTTTCAAAACCCCCTAAAACAATACTTGACGTGGAACATGAGATATTCTACTCTAAGAAATTACCTCTAAGAAAACTCAACAAAAGTATGCAATTTTATAAGTAATAGCAAAACATTATAAAGAACCTAAGGCAAACACCAGGACAGTGATTCATAATTTAATCAATCAGAAACACCTTAGAATGTGAATTGGATCTTATGATTATAAAGATTAGAAAAACATATAATATTGAAACAAAACCCAAAATATAATATAATTCATGAGGTATACTTGTAGAAGATAATACACAAAAATTAATGTTAACATAGTAAATTTGTGGCAACTATGACTCTTAACTTTTCAAAGAAAAGGATAGCAATAATGAAGCAGTTGAAAGCATGTAGCCTGACTGAATCTGCCCTATTGAATACAGAACATGTGTGCAGAAAACAATAGTCTGCTAGCCAGGTTTTAGATAGAAGGATGATGTGGGCCAACCACAAATAGAACAGACAAAAAATTAATTCTGCTTTAAACACCAAGGAATTCAGAGCTTCAAACAAACCAGCATAGCTGTGGGCTGTGAAAAGCAATACATGCATCAAGTTCTCTCTTCCTGAGTTGGCTCTGAGCAAATAACAATTATACAGCAAAGTTTTAAAACAAAAAAATTACTATGGTCTGGGAATGGCTACAGACGTAAATAGTACGTCTGGTGTGATCCATGCACATAGAGGGAAGGACTGAATTAAAAGAATCAACCTAGATCCTTATAGAGGCTCTTACTAATTTTATATGCTTAATTGGGGTGCTTTGGGGATTAAAAAAAGAAACCAATTAATCTGAGCCTTATTAAGGAATGAGAATTTTAGCACCCTCTGAAAATAATAGTATAAACAATAGCCTTAATTTTGGGGGCTAGAGAGATGGCTTAGAGGTTAAGAGCAATGGCTATTTTTGCAGAGGACCCGGGTTCAGTTCCCAGCACCCAACAAGGGAACAGACAACCATCAGTAACTCCAATTTCAGGGGCTTCAACGACTTCTCCTGGCCCCTGTAGGCATTAAACACAAATAGTGTACTTATATACCTGCAGCAAAGTACTTATACACATAAAATAAAAATAATTTTAAAAAATTCTTATTTTTTACTTTAAATTTTTATTAAAAGCTGCTTGGAAAACTTTTGTTAATAAATTAAATCTCAATATTATTAAGTGAGAAATAACCTTTTAATAATCAAGGAAATGGAGAAATTTACCAGCAATTCTATAGAGAAACTGTTCTAGTAACACTTTTAGATAACCCTAGCTCCCTCTTGTTTTTATCACACAGTCCACACATAATACAAATGTTTTTACGGTGTGAAGTTTCATCTTATACCTTACAAACTTTCATAACTAATCTGCTAAGTGGATGATTCAAGAAAGAAGCATACCCTTGAGTCACAAAACAGCTATGTGACTTTGCACATGTTATGACAGTACACTATGATGAGGTAATTTTTTGTGGCCAGGTATCTTTCTTGTTATCAAAATAAGAGGTAAGTTGCAAATTCTTTTAGCTGATCTTTACTTCTGATGCTCTCCTCTCAACTAAACTTTTTTTTTTTTCTTTTCTTTTTTGACACAGGATCTCATATAGCCTGGACTGGGACTTGCTATAGAACCTTGATCTTCCTGCCTCTACCTTTCTAGTCCTAGAATTACAGACATGTACCACCATTCTTGTTTTTTTGCTTGAGATCTCACTATGTAGCCCCGGCTGCCCTCAAAGTCACAGAGATCCACCTGCCTCTGACTCCGAGTGTTGGGATTAAAGGTGTGTACCAACACTCCCAACCACATGTGGCTCTTTTAAAACTTCTGAACAACAAAAAAACCCCAATTCTGCCCAAAATTTTGTGAATATATTTCAAATAATGAAAACACTAGCAATAAATGGAAACAGAGATAAAACCAAAAGTAAATAGTGAACAGGTTTTAAGATGTCTGAAATTTAATTGTTTGGAACAGGGCTACCTAACTAAAATGAATGTGCAACTGATTCAAAACATTTTATTTCTGAATAAAGAATAATTCAACATTCATCTAACCATGTCCCTGATACCTGTCTATAACCTTTCCAATGGGAGACTGAGCAAAAGAACACAGGTGAAATAAAGATGGGGAAAACCGGGCAAAGGATAAAGAGTAAATACTAGAATACGAGTGAAATTAGAGCAGTGAAGAATGTAGAGGAGAAAGTAGAACAGAAGGGCTGCGCCTGCCTGTGACAGAGAAGGGAGTCAAGAACTCCTCCTGCTGCGGAGACAGTTCTTGCTTCTAATCTCTCACAAGAAGTCTCCAAATCCCCAGTCATCTGTTCAGCCAAAACAGGGATGAACACTCCAAATTTCCACTTTCTTTAGAGACTGAATCCCCTTCTACTCATCAGCAGTCACAACCAGCCACTGGCAAAACCCCTTTATTCATCTGCATTAATCTGAGCCTCACTAAACAAGGTCTACCTTTAAGGAGAGCTGTTCTCCCCCAGTACAGCCTTCTTGTTAATAATTGCCACTTCTAGTTCATGACATGGTTTCCTCAGCATCTTCAATTTAAAAAAAAAATTTCTTCTCTTTTTGAGACAGGGTCTCATTTTGTCTGACCTAGAATTTGTAAGAATTCTCCTCAAAGCCTTCAACTTTGAATATTCATGGTGCCAGATTATACCATTTTCTTATTCTAAGCATTATTAAGCATTTATGAGCTTTATTTTATTATATATATATTTTTAGCAATTATTAACTGCTGTGTGTGGTGGGTAAACTTGTGAGACAGAGACAGGTGGATCTCTGTCAGTTCCAGGCTAGCCTGGTCTACAAAGGGTGTTACAGGTCAGCTGGGCTTAGGTACTGATACTCTGCCTTTAAAAACAAAAATCTTATATTTTTACTTATTCTAAAATTAATAAAATTGAATTATTACATTTCCATAGAAACTAAATATCAATAGAGTAGTTCATCTTAGTTATTAAGTCCATTATCTGACAGGAACCTGTTATCTATTTCCTATTGTATTTTACACTTAAGGGGATTAAATACCACATGCTATTTATTATACTACATAACTCAAAGTAAAAAGATAGTAGTTTGAATAGCATGAATTGCAATTTCTTACATAACAAACCAAAGTTATCAGTGACCTATTTTCTAAAGAGCTTATTATTTTGGAGATTGAAGTCACAGAGAATCAAATGATACAATATTGCACTGACCCTTGGTGGCTTATTCAAAAATAATATCACAAAAGTCCAGAGGTCCATAGTAATTGTTACTGAAAACATGCCATCTTTTAAGATACAAATCTACAAAAAATACATATGACATGAATTGTACTTTGTATCTTTATACATATCTCAAATTAAGCAAGATAGGTCTTACTAGTTCCAGTTTTCAAATGAGTAAACTGATGTTCTTAAACAGTAACTCAACTACCTCATATACCACATGGAATACATAGGAAAATCCCTTTCACTTTTACACTGATATGCACACACACGTGTGTGTATATAACCAGAGTTCACAGGCAAAAGTAAAAACACCTGTCAGGAGCCTGCAGACATATACAGCATTGGGCTGGCCAGATGGCTCAGTAGGTAAAGCCACTTGATGGCAGAACTGATGACATAGTTTCATCCTTGGAACAGACATGCTGGAAGGAGAGAACCAACTCCTTCAAGTTGTCCTTTGACTGCCACATGTGAGCTGTGGGTACATGTGCCCTTACACTCACCCATCTACACACACACACACACACACAGAAAGAGAAAGAGAGAGAGATTTAAAATATATATAATATAGAGCTTTTAAGATATTTTAAAATGAGGTGTTCAGTTCTCTAAGAAAGCCAACTTTCCTCCATTCAATAAAAAGTGAAAAGTATATACCTAATACTGATGATAATTCCATGAAATTGGCACTCATACCAACTACTGAAGGCACTATAAACCACAGTAACATTTTGGAAAGAAATTTGGCAGTAACCCCAAGACACAGAAAATATCTATGCTCCTTCCTAGCATTTCTATTTTTGTGAAGTTATCCTATGAAAATACTTCAAGATATGGAAAAAGCCACAGATTATTTATAGCATCTTAGACACTTGGCACCTGAGTTTTAACATTTGAGGCTTTTGACAGTGGTAGTTTTAAGAGCTTGTGAGAACCGCAGGTTGATCCACAACATATGCGAATTTGCTGTGTGAAGGGGAAATCACCTAACTTAACTAGTCCTTCTGAGCCTAGCTACCAGCATCTGCTCTTCACTGCAGCCTAGCTGTTCTTTACTAGTCCTCAAGCACATAAAAGTATTTCTAAAGTAGGGGAAGAAAGGAAAAACATCTTTGTTTGAAAGTTTTTTAATTAAAAGGCCCTAAAAAAGCAGGCTGGTTACTTGGCTGGGGATGAAAGTGAAGAGATCTAAGAAAGGATTGATATTTGTGGCTTTGGAAATTGTCATATTTCTTTTCAATGCCATAAACCTACTGTGAAAGGTTAGAAATATGGTTTTATTCAACAACAGAGAAATGGTATATGGAACTACAACTTACCTACGCCACAGTTGAGTAAGGGTAGTAGAATGTAATTTTATTTTATTTTATTTTTTTGTCTTTGAGATAGGGTCTCCCTGTAGTCCCAGATGGTCTGGAACTCACTGGTCTTGATCTCATAGAAATTCACCTGCCTTTGCCTCCTGAATGCTGGGATTAAAGGTGTGAGCAACCATACTTGGCCCACTTTATCTAATATTAACATTACATCTACAAATGAGAAAGTCAAGATAAACATGCACTGCTAGACTGGAGAGGACCAGTTCCTAATTCACAAGGTCAGTACTACTCTGACAGCAATGACATTTCATGAAAACTGCAGATCAAAATTTCTCATTAACAACGAGGCAAAAATTTGTATCCATTGAGTCTATATCTACCAACTGTGAGTTGAAACTATTAAAAACCAACCCCTAAACACAATAAAAATCTGAAACTACACCTACACTGAACATACACAAATTGTTTTATTATTATCCCAAAAATACAGTATAACAATGTTTACATTGCCTTTACTTAGTAACCTAGAGATGACTTAAAGTATCAAGATGATTTGCATGAGCTATGTGCAAATGATAGGCCATTTTATCTAAGGAGCTTGAATATGGTTTTTTTATCTGTTGGAGGGTTCTGCAATGAACACTTCAAGCATAGTGAGGGATAACCATATAAGACAGCAATAACCGACAAATAGTACTGGTTGTAGAAGTACATGTAGATTTGCCTATAATCACTGGGAAGATGAGAACAATCTCTGTTTGTTAGCTCTGAGCTACACTTAGCTTTGACATTTTAAAATTAGCACTGTACTAGTACTGTGCTGCTCTAGTCTGCCATAATCCTTTTGTCTACAGAAAAATTTAGAACTTCATAACACATATTTTGCATTAGTGAAACCTGGTGAATTAATGACTAAAGAGTTAGATCACTTGAGAATTACATTTTTCTTAAAAGAAGTATAATAAGTGTAGAACACATGGTGCCTGGAATCAACTTTTTATATTATAAATTACAAGAATTAACCCTAGGAAAGGTTCCACTTTCATAGGTGGAATAACTTGAAGTTAGTAAACCAAGGAAACCAATCTCTGTAAGCTCACAAGAATACAAATGTTAACCTTGAGGTGAGTTAGATGTCATGTTAAAATCATTTCCTCACCAGAAAATTTCTGGAAAGTAAGATTTTTAAAAATTTATGCTTCTAAAGAAGGGTTAACTTCTCTCTCACTAAATCTAAAATGCATTCAAAAATAAGAAAATCTTTAGTTAGTATCTAATTCTTACCTGGAACCCACTTAATTTCCATTTCCATATCATTTTCTCTTCCTTTCTTTTCTTTTTCTTGAATAACCTGCAAGAGCTGTCTGTATTTAGCAATTTGTTCTTCATCATCCTTCTGACTTTTCTTTGTTTTCCCTTCTTCTTCTGCATTGATTCCATCTTCACCTAATTTAAAAAAATCATTAACATGATTCACATTTAACACACAGGAACAATTTCCAACAGTAGTGTCACGCCAGCAGACTGGTAAAATGTGTCATCATTATTTTAAAAAATAATTCTCCATTTACACATTTTCTTCTATGCAAACTTCAAGGGCTCTAAGGGTGGCAGTTTGGTCCTTTTATCCTGTGTCTTCAGCAAAGCAGCTTTAAAAATGTTCTATTCAGGGTGGAGAGTGGTGGTGCACGCCTTTAATTCCAATGCTTGGAAGGCAGAGGCAGGCAGAGGCAGGCAGATCTTGGTGAGTTCAAGGTCAGCAGGACTACAGAAACCCTGTGTCAAGCAAAGTTCTGTTCTGTAAAGGAGGCTGAATACAGCTGGAGTGAATTTGTACAAGTAACAGCTTTTCATGCCAAAGAGTCAAACAAAGGTGTTCAGAACCCAAACAAATGAAACCAAGTCTATTTTTTTAGATTGTAAATAAGCATACTTACACTTAGATTCTTGTTAATATATTAATGTTAAAGACAAGCAGATTAGGAGTTAATTCAATTAATTTAGCCATGTGGAAAAATAACTGATTTTTTTTTTTCATAAAAATTAAAATAAGAAGAAACAGTATAAAATCTATGGGCAGCACATATCAAAGAAAACCAATGCAAGAAGTTTCTTTGTGCTATGGTTTCAATGTGAATGTACAGACTCACTGAACTGACTAAACATCTCCAGTAGAGGAAAAACTGGGAACAACATAATGAAGCCCCTCTACTTTGGAACCTATGGTTAATGGTCAGACCAAAATGTCTGACTTGAGTGTGGACCTGTAAAACATCAGTGTTAACACACTGTTCTTACATCTTTAAAAAGGTGATAGGAAACAAAACAAAAAACTCATCAAGTAAATATTTAACAAATTTTTTTTTCTCTAAAGAATGGCTGAGGACATTCTTTCCATCCTATCACACTATTACATTTTCACTCAAACAGCTGAAGTTCATTTTTTTGCTGTTGTGCTTTGTGCCACAATAATAATGTTGGATGGAATTCTGTCATGTATCCTGTAATTCAATGGATAAAACATCAGGAACACATTAACAAAATGGCAATGTATTTCTTTCTATTAAAAGCTTACTTCTGAAAACATAATTAGAAGTAAGCTCCTTCCAGGTTGAAATTTTAGTGGTAAGTCTCTGATGGCTTCTTTTAAACTGATTTTTTTCCAGTACTAAAGTTGTACTTTCTGAAGCTCTAGAATGTGGGATAACTCATGTAGGTCTGTTTTTCCTAATTCAATGACAGTACTTCGTGAAAGTCTTGATAATATGAAAGCTTCTTTAAAAAAATAAATTCAAATAATCTACTCTTATAAACAACAATTAGAACATTTAGTAACTTTAAAGGATCAAAAATATTATTGTATCTATCAGAGGCACTAAATTACAGATTAAAGTTTGTAATTAATTAAAATACTGAAGAATGGGGGCATGCCTTTGAAAAAAAATAATAGCATATTTCAAACTAAAAGACAATACTCTGAAGTTTAACGTAAAAACACAAGATACAAGGTAGATACTCTGTGTACATCATTTCAATCTTCCTAACTATTGAATCAGGCACTATTATGATTCTCATTCTATAGCTGGACAAAGAAATGAACAGGATGATAAGAATACTTGACTTTGATTTTTCACAATGTGATGAATTCAGGATTTGAAACCAGCAGTTTTTTTTTTTCTATTTTGCAGTACTAAGGATTGAATTTAGGGCTACGAAGACTAGGAAAACATTCTACCACTGAGCTATATTTCCAATGAGTCCAAGATATTAAATGTATTGAAAACTAATGCTTATTTGTTGATTTAATGCTTACCTACAGATATATTGTCTACTATTAATAACTTTATTTAAAGTTTAGTTTCAGGATTGGTGTGATGATTCGGAGGATTACATTCACCTGCTGACAACCTGAGCTCGATCCTGGGTTCATTTGGTGGAAGGGGAACCAAGAGATTCCTGTGGGTGTGACCTCTGACCTCCACATTCATTCCAGACATTTGCACACACAAAATAGATAAAAATGCAACAAAAACAACAAAATAAAAATTAGTTCCATTTTCTCAAACCTAAGAAACCTACTGGAAAACCTGGTCCCAGTCTTCATCGATGTACATGGAATATTATTTTTCCCTCTGTATTTTAGAGTTGCCAATAAAGGAAACTACTGATAATTTTCAGAAAAGCACAAACATCCATATGGGCATATAAATTTATCTTTTTCTGTATCTAAGATGGACAAAGATAAATTCATCTTTCCCTTTATCTGTGGGGAGGATATAAAAGGACTTGTCTATCTGTGTATACTAAGAAATAAAATGTTCAGATTCATCAGAACAATTAACAGCCAGAGACCCTAAAATGTGAAGCATTTTATATTCAATAGAAGTACCATTGCAAATTATGCAATTAATTTTTAAAGTTATATTCCTTTAAAGTGTTTTTATCGATTGAGATTTTCATCAGACCCTCTCCTTTATTTCCTCAGACATACCCCACCTTATAATCCTTCTATTTATGTCTTCTATTATTATTTTTCAAAGGCCCATTGAATCTAATCTGTGTTCCCCAAATGCTCTTAAGGGTGGGTTCATTTCCTGGAGCATCATCCTTAAAGAAAACTGATCTTCCTTCCAGCAGCTGTCACTTGCTAATAGTTCCCCAGCTAGGGTTAAGGCTTCTTATGTATGGCATATGTGTCACTTTCAGTCAGTCCTCTCCTTTAGTTATGTGGGTTCTGGGGATTGAACTCAGGCCATCTGACTTGGGGGCAAGAGTCTTCACCCACTGAGGCATCTCACTGTACTTTCAAAGAGTATTAAGTATATAAGCAATTATGAGATTCTATTAATATGCTAGGTCTATAAATAAATTGTAATGATTAAATATGATTTTCTATTCCAAGTATGGTGTACTACTGTTCAAGAGTAGTATTTTATGAAAAACTTAAGAAAATGATCTTCGGTAGTCTAAAAGAAGGTGACACATCAATTATATCAAGTATAAGTTATGGCCCTATGTTAATCCTAAAAAAAATATTTTTGCATTTATTTCATTTGCCATTAGGCTACACAAATAAAACATGTAAAAAGAAAACTAGAAAGAACACTAAGAAAAATGTTAACTAATGTTCATTTTTGCTAATTAAAAATATCTATGTTTAACATTTATGGTTTTTGATTTTCTGTCAGCACTATTAGTTTTTATGGTTGGTAATTCTATTAGATAAGAATAACAAAGATGTGGGGCACAGTGTAGTTATACATGCCTTTAATCCCAGCATGGAGTCAGATTCTCTGTGAGATCAAGGTCAGCCCAGTATATACACAGAGTACCAGGCCACCTGGGGCTACAGGGAGACCCTGACTCAAAAAATAAAACAAAACAAAACAACAAAACAAAACCAACCCCACCCCCCAAAACAATAACAAAAATGTGAAGGTTTCAGGCAGAGATTATCATTCAAAAACTGAAGAGCTAGAGCTGTAGTTCAGTGGGACAGTGTGGGAGAACAACTGATTAGCATGCATACATGCTAAGCAATCTGGAGCCAGTGAGCTCCAGATTAAGTGAGAAAAAAAGAGATCATCTTTCAAAAAAAATAAGAGAAGACATGTGAAGTCAACCTCTGGCCTCCATATAACACATGCACCCTCCCCCTATGTACACGTACATATAACACACACACATACACTCACACCCACATCTACACCCACTCACATGGATAACATGAAATCAAAAGAAATTATAATCAAACAAATTTCCAAACAGATCTAAGAAAGACAAAAAAAGGGGTAGAGACATAGTTCAGTGCTTAAGAGCACTGGTTGCTCTTGAAGAGGACCTGGCTTCGACTCCCAGGACCTACAGGATAGCTAACAACTGTCCGTATTTCCAGTTCCAGGGGAAGCCAATGCCCTCTTCTGAAGTCTGTAGGCATTGCACGACAAGGGTACACTTACGCACAAGCAGGCAATACAATCATACACATAAAATAAAAAATAAAAAGTATTGAAAAAAAGATGGAAAAACTGGCATTATTTTTACAAAATGATTTAATTTCTAACAAGAATAGAGACTGGAATGCCAGAGGGATAGCCTGGAGAAGAAACAGCTCAGTTGTCAACTTACCTAGAGTTTTGAAAGACTATCAAGGACCAAAAAGAACAAAAGTTAAAGGTTTAGAAGAGGAGGAAATTTAACTAGTACCTTCAAATTAAGCAAGATCCAGAGGGAGGTATTTCAAACAAATGTTAATCTAGAGTAAGCTGGCCCCTGTAGATCCGTAACACCTGAGAAAGCATGGGAACCTCAAGTCCCCGTTTGGAGAAATATAGTCCTGAATGAAAATAAAATTCTTTCTCTTAGGAGAGATACATCTCACATGTTAAACTAGAACATAAAATTAACCAGTAAAAGAAACATCCTGCAAAATAATAAGTCAATATGAAAATGGAGGAATTACTGAAACTCAGAGACTATAAAAACATACTTCTGTTTATAGAAATAGAAGAAAATGTTAAAACTGTCTCCTGTGAATATTAAACTATAAATAAGTGACATTGTTGACCAGCCAAAAGAACTTTCAGAAGTGAAATATGTTAACAACTAGGATAAGCATTTAATAGGTATATTAGCAGAATGAACATTGTTGGAAAGACAAAGAATAAGGTAGAATATCTATAAACACAAGAGAATATCCAGAAGATGATATAAATATATGAAAAATAATGAAAAAGAATAGACAAAAAAGAAACAAACAAAAAAAGAAATGGGCCGGGGACATACTTCAGCGGTGGAGTGCTCGCTCTTCTAGTGCGCACAAAACCCTGGGTCTGATCCCCAATCCAGCCAAAACACCGAAATCACAACAGAAAAACAAGCAAGCAGCAACAACAACAAAACTAAAGAGAGAGACAGATTCAGTGAAAAACACCTAAGATATATTTAAAGGGAATCCAGACAGGTAGGAGAGAAACTAAATGACAAAGAATGTTCCAATACTGATGAAATTACCACTTTATAAATTCAATGAACCCAACAAATCTCATGCTTAATAAAATAAATAAAAAAATAAATCCACTTAAAAATAACATAGTAAAACTGCAGAATAATAAAAGATGAAAATATAAAAAAAATCCTCTAGCCATCCTTCATAAACAACAATCAAGTCAGAAGCTAATGGAATGTTACTGATGAAAGTCACTGGTGTGCACATGAAGAATCTTTTGAGAATCCAACTTAGAATCTTTTGTAAGCAAAAGCTAAAATTTCCGGCACTTTTAGACAACCCAAAAACAGTTTTAAAAACTAGCAGATATGTACTACAACAATTTCTTAAATAGGTACCTAAAGCTGAAGGAAAATGAGATTTATAAAGAAATAAAGAGCAATGGAGGTGGGGAAAATGTAAACAAGAAGAATAAGACGGTATTACGTCCTGTGGAAACTTAAAAAAGCAGCTGGAGAGATGGCTCAGTGGTTAAGAGCACTAGCTGCTCTTGTGAAGGGCCTGGTCTCAATTCCAGCACCAACATGGCAGCATATCCGTAACTCAAGTTCACCTTTTCTGATCTTGGTGGGCTTTGCATGTCATGGATGCACTTACACACATGCAGGCAATACACATTTATACACAGAAAATAATAAAATATTTGGCTCGGTGTGGTGGTGCATGCCTTTACCCAGAACTTGGGAGGCAGAGGCAGGCAGATCTCTGTGAGTTCAAGGCCAACCTTGAACCTTAGTAAGTTCCATGCCAACTGGGGCTACAGAGAGACTCTCTCTCAAAAAAGATCAAAAATAAAATTGTACCGTGATACACAACAAAAGCACAAAAGTGAACCAGCATTTAGAAACACCCGGGTTTAGTCTCTAGCAATGCATAAATTGGCAGTGGTGGCACAGACTTGTAAGCCCAGCACTTGGGAGGCAGACAAAGGCAGATCTTTGGGTTTTGACTCAAAATTAATGAAATAATTATTAAAGAGTAAAATAAAGAGGAGGGCTTAAAAGAGCATTTTAAATATTTACAAATATAAAAGACCAGGTTCTTGGAGTTAGGTCAGGGCTTAAAAAAAAATCTGTGGTTAAAGAAGTTTAGGCTAAAAAGAACTTAAGAATTTTGTTTTTAAAAGTTCTTATTGTGTGTGTATATATGTGGGTGTGTTTATGTAGTGGTCAGAGGACAACTTTTGGGAATTTGTTCTCTCCCATTGAGGATTAAACTCAGGTCATTAGGCTTGTGCAGCAAGTACTTTCACCCACTATGCACTTATATACAATACTACTCATATGAATATGCTTTATAGACAGCTTATGAATTAGTTTGGGTGTCTCTTTTAAATTATGCCACAAACATATTTCCATTAATTACTCAATAAAAGGTTTAGCAAGTACCTTGTAGCATCTCTTCTATGTCTTCTTCATCCTCACTAGAAGATGCTAAGTAGGCCTGAAAGTCCATGTCCAAAAGCTCTTCCTTTTTAAACTTTCTGTTAAGTGTGGTGATTCTTTCATGATCAGTTTCATCCCAAGTGATCTCCACCTTTTACCAGAGAATGAGAATAAAACATACAAAAGCAGAAATGTAAACTCACAGCTGTTAAAGCATATTGTTAATTTTGATGTTTAACTGTTAGATTTAAAAAGTCAGAGTTTCCCAAATTTAGCACCATGGTAGACTGTTTGCCTGGCAAGAGGACAAGGAACTGGGTTCGGTCCTCAGCTCCAGGGGTGAGGGGACACAAAATTACAAAGAAGTTCAGAAATGTTAAAAAAAAAAAAAGCACACGAATGACATAGCTAATCATGATTAATACTGAGCATGTAGATTAACTGTGTTGGGGAAAAAAAATCCATTAGTGAAAAGTTAACAATATTATGAATCAGTAAGAATATCTTTTTTCAACTTGAGATCTAAGATCACAGAAGAGCCACAGACAACATGAAATCTGTTAATGAAGCAATACAATCTCACTAGGTGCCATTTTCCAAAAATGATCAGGAGCTGCTGATGAGAAAGGTATTTACTGGGTGTAAGTACAGCAAAGCCTATGACAAGAAATTCCTCTATAATATGACTGATAGGGAGACTGGCTCCTATCCTCCACTCAGCACCTCTTATAAAACACAGGGTCCTGGGAGAGGTTTTATATTCACAACAGGGTATATCCCAGGTTCCTGTTTCTCTGCTCAATCCAATTTCCCCATATTATGAAAACAGACACCAATTAACCAAGGGATCCTTAAACGTCTTTGCCATTATCTTAGAAGTTCTAATTAGTCATAGGATTCATACTTATTCCTATTCTGTGAATTAAGTCTGGTTAATTAATAATGATAATATTGTTGCTGGAAGTGGAACAGATGATGACAGCCCAGGACTCAGGACTCGGGAACTCTAGATGTGCTGGTAATGTCGGTACTTCAGCATTGACAATAACACGACCATACATTTTATGTGACTGGATCTTTCGGAATTCACTTTGTGCGTATTCTGTAACTAATCATTACCACAGATACAGTATCTTTCTCTGCCACTAGCCATTTCTCAGAAGAGAATAGTCTACCCCACAGGGAGTGAAGGAGATGTGGATGCAACAGAGTTCAGCTGTGGGCAGAGATTTAGGGCAGGGAAGAAAAGAGAGAAGCCATTTAGCTAAGTAACAAAATATTTCAGCACACAGAAAGCTGGCTATTTGCCATTAGGCATTAATATGACAACTAGTAGTCCTTAATTATTGTACTTCTAAGTTTTTTTCATCACATTTACCAAAAAAATGTACTCGTATTTTAAATGTTCAAGTCTGTGCAACTACAATTTGAGGTAAAGTTACTGCTTTCTTTTATTTCCTAGGAAATTAATAACTGCCGTATTACCTATTAAGGAATCTAAGATCAAACCCTTGTCCTTCACACGTGCTAGGCAAGTGCTCTACCACTGAACTATACCCTCAGGCTCAAAGAACCTAGTGGAAAGGAGTAGGGGAAAACAGCAGAGAAAAAAGGAACACAAACAGGCTCCTGACTCAGGTTTAAAGGCAAAAGGACAATCTAAAAAACATGTTCAAACAGATATGGTAACTAATGGACTAATGGAAACACACTCTGAATACGTTTCATTTTTTTTTTTTTTTTGTGGTTATTGATACTGTTGTCTTGTAACCCAGGCTGTGATTCTGAGCCCTTGAAACTTCTGCCCTGCATCCAAAGGGCTAGACTTACAGTCATGTACCACCAGGCCTGGCCCATTCAGACAACAACAACAAAAAAGATTTAGTCATTTATTTTTATTTTATGTGCATGAGTATTTTGTCTGCATGTACGTTTAAGTGCACTTGTGGATGCAATGCCCATGGAAGCCAGAAGAGGGCAATGGATACTTTGGAACTGGAATTATGGACAGTTGGTAGCAGCTATGTGTACGCTGGGAGCCAAACCTGGCTCACTCTAAGAGCAGCCAGAGCTCTTAACCACTAAGCCATTGCTCTAGCCCCAAGATACTTTTAAGAGTTAAGAAATACCGTTGATGTTCCCATTGCAGCAGATGTGAAATATTTTGGTTTATATGCTGTTAAATCTACTTCTGAGGCTACATCCTTGGGCTCGTCATCAAAAGTAATATCATCTGGTATAAACCTAAGAAGCAAAGAAAATAAATTTATTTAAACATAAACAGCAGTGAGAACCAGAGTTTACATTCTTTGGCTGTAGTTTATATATACATACCATATAAAAAGTTTCTATACAACACACACACAATGTCAGAAACAACCTTGGCATAAAATTTCTGAAATTCATAAACTATAAATCTGAAATTCCACTAAATCTGAGAGAATTGTGTACAGAGATTTTGCATTAGAAACCAGTTAATACAAGTCAACTGCAAGCAGTGTTATCAAACTCCCAAAAGATCCAGTGCAATAACAGTCATTGGCGCACTTTCTATTTTGAGATCAAACAAAACAATGGGCAAGTGTTCTGAATATAAGGTATTATGCACATGAGGTACTACTGAAAAGAAGGAAAAGCTTAAGGTTGACTAAGAACAAAAAATCTTGATTACACTATTTGACAACTTCAATTCACAAATATCGAGGCTTTAGGTGGAAAAGAGCCGCTGTAACTTGACAACTTTTAGGCATCAGGCTACGAAATGTGGGAAAAAAATAGAAATCGCCTGTGGCTATTATAATTAGGTTTTCGTAATTTACACAGGAGATTATTTACAGACACACAAATGCATCTACTATGTATTTTATCAAGGATTATGTGGGGATAAATGCACAGGTTTATACATATGCCTCTCTAGGTACACTTTGTCACAGACTTAGAAGAAAAATAACCTGATACCAATATTTTCAATACTATTAAAAATGTTTGCTTTACTATATATTTTGGGTTAGATGAAAAAAGATTTCCTCTGTTGTTTTTTTTTTCTGACAAGTTATACAAGGAAGATAATTTTTTTCATGGTCATGAACTTTATTTTCTAGGTAGCATCAGAGCTTATTCTAATACTGCACGGAAATGTTCCCCAAAGCAACGAGAACAAATGATTTTGAAAATAAGTTATGTGAATTCTTGATAACCAAAGATTCAGACATTCTAACAAATGTTTGGTAACTATTACTCTAAAAATCTAAAACAAAAATATATTACTGAAATTGCTAACAAAATAGAAAAACAGTTTTTTTGATGAGATAATGATGCTCTTGATAGATACATAAGCATGCTAAATAAAATCTTACTTCAAATTATAATTTTTTATATTTGTTTTTTCTAGTAGTCTGACTACCTTTGAAGCATGAAAGCCAAAGTAACATGAAACAATGACAATGCATTTTCTTCCAAAATACTTCAGTTTGAGAACAAAGCCTCTAATAAACCTAGGTGTAAAGAAATGATTTCTATTAAACATGTCAGAATAGAATGCCTTGGCCTTACTGTGTTCAAAAGAACTAAACTAAGAATAAAATGTGCAGTAGTTCAATTTTTCTTTCTTTTTTCTTTTTCTTTTTACTTAGGAACAAAAAAGAAAACAACCATCAATGGTTTTTTAGCTTGGGTCAAGGAAGCCTGAGAACATGGTCAAAATTACACTATGTCTGAAGATAAGACAGCAGCACCACTCACCCAGGCAGCATTTAGAGCAGCGCTCACCCACAGAACTCACTGAGATGATAGGCCTCTCTGCCCCAATGTGAATTCTAATTACCTGAAATACTCTAGTGTTGATCAACAGAACTTTGTAAATTTTAATTAACTTTTATTAAACAAATTAAAATAACCAGATGTGCTGCCTACTGTACTGGATGCCACAAATCTAGAGATATTAGTTTTAACAAATCCCTCTGCCCCTATCACTTTCCCAAGCTATTTCATCTGATTACCTATCTCTAAAGGTAGGTAATCTATATCACTGCTGAATACAAGGTGACATCTTTTTTTTTGGTCTTTGAGACTGGGTCTCCCTATAGCCCCAGCTGGCCTGGAACTCGCTATGTAGACAAGGCTGGCCTTGATCTCACAGAGATCTACCCGCCTCAGTCTCCCGAGTGCTGGGATTACAGATGTGCACCACCATGCTGGGCATTATTTTACAATAAGCACGTTTTAAAGGACATAAACAACAGGAATAATTCATAAGTTATTCTTGGTTCATTTAATTATTCTTATTAGTATTTGTTGTTCATTTTCTTTTAAGAGTAACAATCCATGACAGCTCATCTAAAACCACATGATTACTTTAGACCACAAAAGAAAGTAGTGCTAGAACAGTACTTTCCTTCTTATGACCATGCTACACTGAGATCAGTTGGTAAGATACACACTGGATTACCTCAGATCTATGAAAGAGCAACTACTTTCAAATTCAAGGCCATCACAATCTTCATAAATTTTACTTGCTGTTTCAGGAGAATCACAGTCTACTACTGCATAGTAATACTTCAATCGTTTGAACTGATAATCTCTCAGCTTCTCTCTAGAGGCCCTAAAGGGGAAAGAATTCTAAATTAAACTTATGTAAGAACACAGAAACTTCTCCCTTTAAAATAAATGTACAAGAGAACCCTGGCTTCAACTCCCAGTGTGGCAGCAGTAGAACAACAACAAATTGTTTCAAGAAAATATATTACATGATTGCCTTCATTCTAAGTCCTTTTTTGGTCATGATTTTATTTATGAACTCGTAACTGCTCAATCTCAACTTACTCTGAAAAGACATAGGCTTTTAGTCTTAAAATTTAGTATCCACGGCTGGCATGATAGCTCAGTGGTTAAGAGCAGTGGCTGCTCTTGCAGGGGACCCAGATTGGATTGTGGCAGCTAACAATTGTCTGTTACTCTACTTCCAGGGGATCTGACACCCTTTGGGCATTGCATGACATGGGGATGCTTACACACATGCCGGCAATACACTCACACACAAAAATAAAATAGCAATAATTTTTTTTTGGTCTTTTTTTGAGATATCATCTCCCTGTAGCCCCATCTGGCCTAGAAGTCACAGAGATCCACCTGCCTCTGTCTTCCAAGTGCTGGGATTAAAGGCATGCACCACCATGCCTGTCCTAAAATAATAAGAAATTTAAAAAATAAAATTTAGTACTTAGATAAGGAGGGTATGAAAATTATACATACTTTTCTATAATCTTAATACTTTACAACATTTATTATTTATTTTATTTTACTTTTTGTTTTTGTGTACTTTGCAATCATATAGAGCAATGCCAAATAAGATTCTGGACAAGATACTGTTTTTAAAACATGTGTGGAAGACATTAGTTCTAATGACTGATCCTAGAAAATGTTCACTCCAAAAATGTCATTGAATGTAATTATTTATTTTTAAAAACTTTTAAACATTTATTTATCTGTACGTGAATGTGTATGTGTGTTGGGCATATGTGTGCTGTGGAACACAGGTGGAGGTCAGTGGACTACCAACTTTGGAGTCAGTTCTCGTCTTCTACCATGTGGGTTCTGGGAATTGAATTCACATTCTCAGACCTGGGAGCAGTTACCTTCACCCACTGAACTATCTCACAAGTCCCAGATTTAAACAGTTAAACGCTTAATTTCATTTAACTACAATATATTCAATATATAATATATTGAAAGTCTTCAACTGCCTCTCTTGTCACAGGTATTGAATCATCATTTTTATTAAGTACACATATAGCTCCACCTAGTGGTTTAAAAACTATCTTAAGTTTCTTTTCTACAATGCACTATAATAATTTTGTTAGTCCTTTGTTTTTCTATTTAACCCCAAAATAAGAAAAATTTTATAATATGAAGGTAATTAAAGTTTCAGTACCACTTTAGGAAAGTAACATCTCAGAAAAAAGCAAAACTAACTCAGAGCAATGAGGACAGGAAAACTCTAAATTAGTTTAATCATGAAATGTTTTTCAAAATCAGCAATAATTAGTCTGGAGAATATATCAATATAAATATACACTCAAAATGTCATTGGCAGATGGCTGATGGAAGGGGATGGAAGGGGTAGAAACAGCTTCTTTCAGACATGGGACCCTTAGTAGGTTAACCAGGCTCTATGAATGGACTAACATTAAAGGATAGTTGGATATACAAATTACAAAGTAGACTCTCTAGGCCGTGTGTGTGTGTGTGTGTGTGTGTGTGTAAAATACAGCACATTAAACTGGGTGGAGGGCATTACGGGGAGGTGTGGATAAGGGAGAGGATCTAAATACCATTAAATTATATTGTGTGAAAATCACAAAAATTCAATAAAAAGGAAAAATTTTAAAGTGTTGACAGCATTCCAACAAACTAAAATCTGTTTGAAATCTGTTTTCCAACCTGTTTGAACCATAAGTGGTGCAAGTGTAAACTTCAGTCCTATTAAGATAATAGAATTCTGAATTAAGGACATGAATTTATCAGGTTTAATTTTATGTTCTCTAGTGACTTAATACCAGTCCTTTTCAGGGGCATCTTCTGGAATACTTAATAACTCTACTGGTCCTTGAACTTGTTCTTCCTTCATCCTCTCCTTTCCAAACTCCGAAGGATATATCTGAACACAAAAAATAAGACTGATATAACTTTTACATTCTTTTTTATATAAATTATGCCAACCTTTTAAGACTATGACCTCATAAGTCATAGTCTTAAGTTTTAATGAGCCTCATAAGTCTTGGTTCATTAAAACCAGTTCATTTTGAACATAGTACAAGGCAAAACTCATTTCTAAAGCATCCTGAAGAATTTCTTTTGAAGTAAGTCATTTTGGACACAAAGTATGAAGGGACTTGGGAACAAAAACAGAGCATTTCCTTTAACATCAACTAGGTCAGTTCTGGGATTTAAGGAAACATTAACACAAGCCAAAAAAAGATTCTAATTTCAAGAAACTATGAACGTAAACACACACACAGAAAAACACAAATGAATGAACAGCACTATCCAATTTGTTTCTAAGTCATATTACTTTTCTAATAATTGTTTTAAAGAAATTCTTCAGATACTAAAGACAAAACTGAAGACAGTCTTATCATACAGATTAGACAAGAAAAAGGATCCCACTTTCAGTGGGATATGGCAGTAAAAAAATCTTTGCTACTTAGTAAAAAAAAAAAATCTAAGTGTAGGTGCACAGAATACACGGGCGTATGTTAGAGGACAACCTCAGGCATTGTTCCTCAGGCGTCTTCTCTCTCCTCTTGTTTTATGCAAGGTCTCATTGGCCTAAAACTCTGCCAGACAGGCCAGGGTAGCTAGCCCATGAGCTTCCATGAATCTGCCTATCTCCATCTTCTATCTCCCATCTCCCTACTCCTAGGACTATGGGTATGTGCCAATGCCCCTGGTTTTTTAACATGGGTTCTGGAGATCTGAATTCAGGCCACCATGTAAGTGCTTCACTGACTAAGCCATACTCTCTGGTCCCAGTTTCTTTTTTCGGTTGTCTGAAATACTTGTTTTATCAGGAATATTTGAGTTCTTACTAATTCGAATTTTATAACAGGGTGATAAGGTAATTTTAAATATATATATTCTTACACCTGATTTTTCTTTTTTCTCTTTTTAGATCTAGAAATTCCTACTTACCCATCTCCTGAAATACAATAATTAACAAAATATAATTCCTTTTATTCTGCTTTGAAAATTTTAATTTTCCTCTTACAGACAATACTTTCATACACATAAATTAAAATTTTTTAAAAAAGAAACGAGCAAACAAAAAATTTGGTTCATAGCTGACATGGTGGTACATGCCTTTAATCCCAGCACTCAGAAGGCAGAGACAGCTGGATCTCTGAGTTCCAGGTCAGCTGGGATTAAGACAGGAAGACCCTGTCTAAAAAACAAAAAACAAAAACCCCATTAAAGGCTTATTTTATCTTTTAAATTAAAAAAATTATTTATTTTTAAATTTTATGTGAGTGAATGTATTGCCTACATGTATGAAAGTGCACTTCTGTCATGCAATGCCCTTGGAGGACAGAAGAGGGAGTCATATCCGTTGGAATTGGAGTTACAGATGATTGTTAGCCACTCTATGGGTGCTGTGACTCAAGTCTGGGTCCTTTGCAAGAGCAGTCAATGCTCTTAACTGCTGAACCATCCTTCCAGCACCCCCCAGTTTTTAAATTATGTTATTTGTTTTATGCATATGAGTTAAGCTGCACGTAAGTGAATCAATATTGTACAATACCTGTGGAGGTCAGAAGAGGGCATCGTATCTCCTGGACCCACAGTTAAGGACAAGTGTTAGCCTCTATATAGGAGTTGAACCTTAACTGCCCTCCATTGACTCTTTTAGAAGATTACTGACATACTTTTTTTAAAACTTTCATTTAAATTTGGATTGTGGTGGAAACTATAATAACACTACAGAGTTGACATTTAAAAATATTTAAACAGAATAATAATTAAAAGTTGTTTCAGGGACTAGAGTCTTATATCTGAATTCCTTTTCACTTAATCTTTATAATTACCATAGTTAGTACTATTAGTATATTGATTTGACAAAGTGAGAAAACACATTTGAAAGATTAAGAGTAAACAAGATCACATAGCACTTAGGAGAAATTTGAATAAAGGTTCATCATAATGCAAAGCCTACATTTCTAGTCATTATGATGGCTGACACATGTACGCTGTCTCAAAATTTATATAAACTTTTCAGACTTACAGTTTACTTCATATAGGTCATCACTGTATATTAAGGTAATTCTCACGGACTTTATATAGTTTTGTTGCTAATTTAATTATTTTTCCTTAATTGGTTAATACTACTTATAAGAAATCTAAATGTAATATATTCTTTAATCATATACTTGGTTCCCTGGCTGGCCTTAAACTTACAGAGATCCACCTGCCTCTGGTGGGATTAATGAGATTAAAGGCATACACTACCACACTTAGTCCCTTTAGGTATTTGTTAACTTTTGTTTTGTTTAGGTATAGTCTTGATGTACAGTTCAGGCTGGCCTTGAAGCTGTAACTGTCCTTCCAACCTGAGACTCTTGAGTGCTAAGATTACAGATATGCATCAACACTGCTGGCTTTCTTCAGAATTTTGAAATGTACACAATCATATAACCTATCAATAATTTTACTTCTTGGGCTGGTGAGATGACTGAGAGAGTGAAGACACTTGCTATACAAGTCTGACACCTGAGTTTGATTCCTAGAACCCATGTTGGAAGAATCTACTCCAGAAAATACATCCACATGTACAAATACATTGGTGGCTTGAACGAGAATGTTGGAGCCCATAGGCTCCAAGTATCTGGACATTTTGTCCCCAGTTGGTGGCACCATTTTGGGAGGTTTTGTAAGGTATGGCCATGTTGCTGAAAGCACAGCACTGGGGTCTGACTTAGAGAGTTCTTTAGCCTTGCCGGGTTTCCAGTCACCTCTGCTTCTTGTGCTTGCTTGAAGATGTGAGTACTTAGTTTTTATTCTAGCCACCTCTGCCACCAGGTGGCCCCTCCATGATGAACTCTTGCCCCTTTGGAGCCATAAGCTAAATAAACTCTTCTTTTTTTAAGTTCCCTTGGTCAGTGTTTCTATCATAGCAACAGAAAAGTGACTAATACACACACAAACAGAAAATGACAAAAATGCAAAGATAAAAGTAATTTTAATTCCCCCCTCTTTTTTTTGAGACAGGGTCTCCCTGAGCCTCATCTGGCTTAGAACTCTTTATATAGACTAGGCTAGCTTCCATCTAACAGACATCTATCTGCCTGCCTACTCCCAAGTGTTGGGATTAAAGGTATGTGCCACCACTGCTGGCACACTTCTCCCTTTTAAATACTTATAATTGGTATATCACTTTCATGCCCAACTTGAGGATTTCCAGATTAAAAAAAAATATATCTCTAAAAGGAAAACTAGCCATAGTTTAAGTAATTAGAAACAAAGTCAGATTTAAGTTAGTATTTACTTTAAATGACATAAATTCTCACCTTCACAGAAAATATAACGCCTCCTTTGGGCTTAAATGAATTGAACAGAGCCAGTAAATCTTTTGCCTTTAATCTATCCCAGTCCATGTTGCAAACAGCCAGTCGATGTGTAATCTGAGAAAGTTAAAATATTATTAAATATCATATATACATATTGATATCATTTTCAATGCCTGAAAGCAAAGATAAGCAGTATATCTTCTTTCCCTACTTCTGAAATTATCAACATATGTATGAACTGACTTTATATGCAAAGAAACCTTCAAATGAGGCAAAAATTAGTAAAACAGTAACAGATAAGCACTTTTTCTAACCTTGTTCTTTCTTATTGAATCAGAGCATAATCAGGACCTGGTATTTCAACTACTACATTTCGTTAAGATATTCTACCACCAAACCAGCAGAGTGGGGAAGCATGTTATGTAACATAAGCCTAAGGTACAAGAGAAATACAAACTACTAGTTAAAACAAGTACAAAACTTTCATGTATTTTAAGTTACTTGTGTCAAAATTCGTGCCAGGCATGATGGCACAAATCGGAAATCCCAGCATTTAGGAGGTTAATAGCAAGTTCAAGGCCAGTCTAGTCTATAGATAAAGACTGTCTCAACAGGCCTTTGACAAAGTTCAACATTTCCTCACAATAAAAGCCCTAAAGAAATGATAAAGGGCCCAAAGAAAGTAGGACTAGAAGGAATATCTCTCAGTGTAAGAAAGACAATACATGACAAATTTATACCTAATATTATGTTAAATGGGGAAAAATTAAAATCATTTTCTTTAAAATCAGGGCTGGAGAGATGCTCAGTGGTTAAGAGCACTGGCTGCTCTTGCAAAGGACTTAGGTTCAGCTCCCACATGGTACCTAATACCCCTCTATGATTCCAGTTTCAGGAAATCTGATGCCCTCTTCTGGCCTCTGAGGGCATTGCATCCAGGTGTCCACTAACATGCAAGTGAAACACATAAAATTTTTTAAATTAAAAAATAAAATTAGGAGAGAAACAATGGTGCCTAGTTTCTCCACTCATATTCTACTACACCCATTTTCAAAGACATGATTGTATACTTAAAAGACCCTACAGACTCCTCCTGAAAACCCTTCCTGCCGTCTCTTACACAATGTTCCCTGGATCTTGGAGGGTGACTAGGAGTGGGGGGTTGCAATATCAAGGTCTCCTTTATGTTGAGCATTCAACAATCACTGTTCTCAGCACTTGAGCAGTTTACGTGTCCCTGTAGCTGCTACTGCTCACTGTGAAAAGAAAAAAGCTTCTCTCATGAAAGCTAACAGCAGTACTAATCTATGGGGATAAACACAATTATTCCTAAGGCAATCTGATGGGCACAACCTATTCAGTTAGCAAAACAGAGATAGGTTGCCAGGCATGGTACTGCACATCTTTAGTTCCAGCAGAGGCAGGCAGAGCTCAGTGGGATTGAGGACAGCCTGGTCTAGGCTCAAGTGAGCTGGGCTAGGGAGACCCTGTCAAAACAACAAACAGAACAAAGGTAGGTTCCTCATTAGGGTTTATAACCCAAGAAGTGGATCAATGAGAATGGGAAGAGCTCAAGAAAGGATGATGAGTGTGGTACGTGATTATGATCAAAATATATTATATACATGTATGAAAAGGTCATGAAACCTCTAGTAAGTATAATTACTATACTGTCATTTAAAATACTAAAAAAGTAAAAAAAACTTAGGCAACTGGGGAGATAGCTCAGTCCATAAAATATCTCCTGCACCTGAATTCAGATCATGAGCACCCAAGCAAAAAAACAATAGAAGTTTCCATATGCATGTGTGCGCTCATGTACACACACACACACACATACATGCACGCACGCACAAATGTACACCAAGAAAATTGACGGCATGTGTGTGTGGAGGCCAGAAGTCAATGGTGGGTGCCTTCCTCAATCATTCTTCACTTTATTCTTTAAGACAGGGTCTTTCACTGAATCTGGAGCTTACTGATTGGCTACACTGGCTGAGCAAGTCACAAAGATCTTATTTCTGTCTTCCTAGTGCTGGTATTATAGCCTTTTCACATGGGTGCCAGGGACTGAAATTTGGGTCTTCATGTTTGTATAGCAAGCACTTTATTGAATGAGCCATCTCCCCAGCCTGCAAAATCTAGATTTAAATGAGTGCGTGTATATGTGTGTGTGAGTATACATCCTAAAACTAGAAACGGGACCATGACAATAGAGGGTGATCTCACCTTAAGGAGTAAAAGAACACTGATAAGAAAGCAGGAGGACAGGGATCACTAAGGGAAGGCAGGGAGACAGGAGGATGAGTAAGAACAAAGAATGTACATAGGAAAATGTCACAATGGAATAATTACTTTGCATGTTATATCAAAAAAAAATTTAAAGAACCTTTTTTTATCTCATTTGCTTGAAAACACATCTAATCTATATAAACTAATTCCATATCAAGGTTTTCCTGGTTGTGTTCTGTTTGCTAGGGTTTGATGATCTGGTTCACTGGGAGATATCTTACCTGGAATGAAGGAGGCCCTGGATTCAATCAACAACAACCTCTCCCCAGCCCACCCCCTGCCAATAAAGCTTTTCTCGATTTATATTTGATTTTCTTTTCTTTTTGTTTTGTCTTCTTCTGAGACAGTGTTTAACTCTATAGTCCAAGCTGGCCTGGAATTTACTATATAACCTAGGCTGCCTTTGAATTTATGGTAATTTGCCTGCCCTCTAAATGCTGCTAGTACAGACATAAGCCACTATGCCCTGCTTCAAACTGCCCATGCTACCCCAGAATTCCACCACTGAGCAAGCCTTCCAGTTACTTCCTAATTAATTTAATGACATCAATCTTATCACCCATAAAAGTCAATTATACTGCTATTCACAAACAAATCTTTTTCAAAAGGTTACCTCATCAGCCCGAGGGGCATCTTTATCTAATTCTCTCCAAGCATGTTCAAAGCCAGGTTCTTCTGGAAAGAAATCTGCCAAATCATCTTCATCTTCAGAACTAGTTTCTATATTTCCTTTTCCCCTAGCAAGATCAGGGCCACTATCACTTTCATTATCATCCTCACTATCTTCCTCTTCCTCTTCTTCCTCATCTTCATTGCCATCTTCATCAGCTGAAGTTCTATCATCACCTGAGACTTTGTCATCAGATTCTTCATCACTTCCCATTTCACTAATACAGTCTGAATCTTCCTCCAGAGCATCTTTGTCAAACATTTTACCATCAGTTTCTCTTGTCATGAATGGAACCACTAAGGATATTGGGGAAGGGAGGAAGATGTACATACCGAATTAAATTTAAATTATTAACATTAGATCAAGTAAAAAAATATAACATGAAATAGAAAAAAAGAAAAATTCAGTACAATTCATGCTTAGCCAAGTTATACAGATCATGAAACATACAGATTCATATCCTGACTTAGTAACTATGGAGTATTTGTTACATGTTCAAAATACAACAGCTGGCAAAAATGAAGTTATCAATGACTTCAGTTAGCTTCCAGTTGAATGAATACATGACAAATATTAAAAACAATCAAGTCAAAATGCACACACAAAATAAATGAAACTACTTAACCTTTAAGAGCATTAAGCTTGGAAGTACATAATTAGCAGCTACCTAAAGGATGACGAGGCATTAAGTGGTCAAAGTTAGACAAACAGATGAGGAAAATTCGTTCCAAATAGCCATGAAAGTATCTGTAAAGATCTGTCATTTACAAAAAGACAGCAACCATGTCTAGATTACAGATAGAAAGGAGTAACGTTGATCTGAGGAGTTAGTGTGGAAGTATGACAGAAGGGATGGAATTGGCCATAAAAGCAGTGAGAGGCCACTGCTATTTTCAAAAGTAGGAAATCATCAGATTTGCATATTGAGGATGTCACCTGGACTCCATTATGGAGTAAGGAGAGGGTGTGGACAGTAGAAACAGAGGGAAAGTGCTGTACTGTAGACAAAAATGAAGGCAGTATAAAGTTGATGGTAACAGAGATGTAGAACAGTGAAATGCTTTCATAGTTAGGGGTAAAACTAACAGTAATCAGTGACAGGGGTATTTGATGTAGAGAACAGGAGTTTTATAAGTACTACAAGTCCTAGTTTCCTGATTTGCAGAGTCAGCTCGACAGCTGGAAAGAAAGATGAATAGGGAACACTGGGGAAGAGCTAGTTTGATGGAGAGACATTAAGTGTTCAGTTCTGGATAAGCTGAATTCAAGTGCCTTTAAGAGTGCCGATGTAGTTTAATGGTAGAGTGCTTGCCTAGCATGCCCAAGGCCCTTGATTTGATCCCTAGCACCAAAAAACAAAATGGCTTTGAGTTATCTACCAGAAAACATCAATAAGGCTGTGTACATAAGAGATGCTAAGAAAGTAGGGACTAGGGATAAAATGTATAACTCATTTACACACAGCTGACAAGAGAAGCTGTGATATGAACTAGATTACTAAATAGAAACGGTAATTATAATTGCTCTGTTAATTCTTAAAACTTTGTAACTGTTAGTTAGCCAAATACCAAGAATGAAAGATGCTTTGTTAAATGGGATTTCTCTTTTTCTTTCACAATTCTGAAAGGGCTCATATCATAACTGTAAAAGTAAGAAAGATCCCATGCCCTTGATGGGTTTGTAAAAAGAAGGAAATTATTGACTTATGAATCTATGCTCTACACATTACAATGAGATAGTAAAGCTTGTCAAAATATATTTTCTAGTAGTGGCAATATGACATAAAAATAAGCAGATGAAATTAATTTCATTTATTTACATCCAAATTTTATTTCAGTATTAAATCACAATTGAAAGATTAATGTTTATTTATTTATTTCTACTTTATGTGTATGAGTGTCTTGCCTGCATGTATGTTAAGTATACCTGTGTCATGTAGTGCCCGTGGAGGACAGAAGAAGGCATTGGATCCCATGGACCTGGAGTTACAGATAGTTGTTAGCTGCCATGTAGGTGCTGGGAATCAAACCCAGATCTTTTGCAAGAACAGCCTGTGTTCTTAACCACTGAGCCATCTCTCCAGCCACAATTAATGAAATTTTAATATTCTATTTTAGTTCTAATCTCAGGCTGAAAGAGTTACATTTGAAAAGAAAAGGAACAGTTTTTGTTTTTGGACATGACTGAGCAGTGAATGCAAATTTTGCAGTGAACCACTTGAAAAAGTCATTTTTGTTGTTGTCAGTGGCTGCTGCAGTTCTGTCCTGGGCTTGGATGCTTCTTAGAAGAGTTGTCACTGTTGGAAATTCTTATAATAAAACTGATTTAAAATTTTAAAAACAAGACAAAAAGAAACTTTTTTTGTTTGTTTTTGACAGGATCTCCCTAGTGTCAGCCCGCCTGGAATTCACTATGTGGACCTGGCTGGACTCCCAGAGATTGTATTAAAGGCACACTACCACACTGGGTGCAACAAAAGAAAGTTTAAGGAAAAAAAACCCAAATGTGTCTTCAGGGAGGTTATTTTTTAAACATCTATTATTTGCTGCATGTATGTGTGTGGGCATGATACATGTGTACATAATACAGTGCGTGTGTATGGACATCAGAGGACAATCTAGTGGAGTCAGTTCCCTCCTTTTCTTCTCCTTTACTTGGGTTCTGTAGATCAAATTCTGATCACAGGGCTTGAATAGCAAGCACCTTTACCTGATGAACTATCATGCTGGCTTACTTTTGTTTTTAATTTGAAACAGGGTCTCACACAGTCCACATTGGCCTCCAGTTTGCTATGTAGCTGAGGATGACCTAGAACTCCTGATCCTGGCGACTCTAAAGACGTTCACCACCATGATAGGATGTAGGGAGGTATTTACAGTAAGGAAGCCTTTGCACAGATATCATTTGGCTGAAGACTAATGGAACCTTTTTAAGACCTTATTGTCTAAGGTCTTACTCAAAAAGGTTCTTTGGTCCCTGAACTTAATTTTTCCCCAAATCTTAATCAAAATATTGCATCCCTTAGGGATTTTTCTTTGATTACATTCTGAGTGACCACTTCTGAATTTTCTCCTGATTCATATTTTATGGCACTTATTGTTACTCTAGTTTATATAATGACTCTGATTTTTTTCCACTTTAGCCATCCAATATAGTAGCGAGAAACCACAAGTGACAATTTAGTCCTGGAAATAGGATTCTTGAGATTAGAACTGAAATAGAATATAAAAATCACTGTTTTTTAAACAGTGATTACATATTGAAACAAAAATTGGATGTACTGCATTACATAAACTAACTTCATCTACTCATTTTTACCTTTTAATGCCACTGCTAGGAAATTTATTATGATGTATTTTTAGTGGACAGTGCTCCCAGACAAGTCCCACTGCAAAGAGTTTCAGCAGGAGCAAGAAGGGCTGAAATCAAGTCTCATCTCCATTCATCATGTCACGTACCTTGAAGACGCTGTGTTTGTTCAAGGGAGATAAATGAATGTGTCACTTCACTCAAAAGTGCTATCCACTCAGCAAATATGAACCCAGAGCACTATGTCCAGAGGGTGATTTTCTACTTCATGTAAAGGCATCGTATACGTTAGCAATATGCCTAAATGAGGGGACTGGGCCTTACTAGGTAGCTGAATGAACTAATGAATGAGTTCAACTATACTTACCATCTTCAGACACACCTCTTTTTATATAACATATGACAGCTCTCAGTACTACCCACCACAAATCAAAAATCATTAACTCAAACTTTCACAGTGTCTTCTAGTAGCAAAAAAGAAATCACTACATATTTCTTCCTAGATTCATAGCTTTATATATCCAAATACAAAGATTATTCCCATCATACTATGAAAATAACTAATGTTTACTTGTTAAAAACCAGTATAAAACAGTACAATACAAAACAATTAGTATTTCCAACTAACCTGATTGCTTTTCTCTTTTTGTCTTAGAACAACTAGCCGTTGAAGATTTCACAATTTCAGAGTCGCTGGAGTCTACGGTCCTCAGTTTTCCCTTGGGAAAAGAGTCTATACTATGGTCAATGACGTTTTTTTTCTTTTTTGTACTTTTTTGCATAAATTCTTCAGTGTCCTTGACACTTATTTCCGAATCTAACTTTTTAGACTGACATGAGTTTTTCATTTTCTGAATTCTTTCAGAATTAGAAAAATCATCTTTATTTTGAGAATCCTTATGATCAATTTTCTTGGTTTCTTTCTTTTTCTCAAGAAAGGTCTTTGACTTCACTTCTTTTTTAGTCTGGATTTTTTTCTGCTTTCCCTTCTCTTGGTTCAGTACTTTGCTATCTTCTTCAGAGAGATCAGAATCTGAATCTGAAAGGTCATAGAAGCGCTTCAAGTCTTCTGTAGTGCTGTGGGTGATAGGACGCCCTCTTTTATCAACAGCATAGTTCAACTTAAACTTTTTGTCATGAAACATAGCTCGAAACCTCTTGTCAATTTTTACTTTTCGATCCTTTTCTGGCATTTCCCAAAATCTGGGGTCCTTTGAAATCCGTCTAAATCGCTGGTCATTCATTATTTCTTGTTTGGATGACATTTTAAAAGTCTTACTGTAGAATTACTGTGAGAAAACAAATACTAAAACATAAAATGAATGATTAATAATATAATTAAAATGTTTTAAAAAACCCACATTTGTTCACAATACATCTGTGTATGCATATGTTATAAATGTACATAAAATAAAGGCAACTTAAGCCCACTTTCAACTATTCAACCTATTCTGGGTCACAGGCAGAAAAGCAAACACAGCAAAATACAATCTTTCCATTACAGATCATATGAAGAAATGTTTAAGGCAAACCAAGCCCAAGGGTTTATGGAAGACAATTAAAGTTCAGTAGCTCACTGCACTCAGAATTTCTCAATTTCTAGCTTTATACTTGTATATGTCATTTTAAAGTAAGAAATTACTGCTGGAGCACAGAGACACAGATATGTGAACTCAGCTCCTGGAAGGCAGAAGCAGGAGGCACATGAATTTGAGGCCAGCCTGTATATACGTTACATGGGAATTGGTGGTCAAGCTGGACTACAAAGTGAAACTCTGTCTCAAGAAACAAAAGAAGAGCAGTGGAGAGATGGCTGTCAGTAAAGTGCTTGCTGCATAAGGATGAAGATGTGAGTTTGATCCCCCAGCATTTACATTTGCAATCTCAGTGCTAGGGAGGCAGAGACAGGAGGATCCCTAATTAGCCAACCTAGCTTAACTGAGGAGCTTCAGGATCCAGTGAGACCCTGTCCCAAAAAATAAGGTGGGGAGCAATTGAGGAAGACACCTCACTTCTGACCTCCACATACAAGTAACCCTCACCCCATGCCTATGAACACACCAACACTGGGCACACAGACAAACAAAATGAGATTCACAACTCTCAGTTTCATTTTTCATATTTGGTTTTGCTCTCTCTGTTGATCTTTACCGTAAAACTCCCAATAGCCTTTTGTTCTAGTCTCCTAACTGATGATTTAAAAAAAAAAAAAATCAGGGTTAATCTCAGAGTTCCTTCCTTAAATCCTACCATACATACATCAAGAATCAAGTTAGAATCTCATTTCAGTTAACAAACATCGCTTTTGTTAGTCTGTTTTGAGAAAAGGTCTCATTATGTAGACCTGACTCATCAGGAACTTATGTAGACCAGGCTGGCCTCTTGAACTCAGAGATCTGTCTGTCTGTCTCCCGAGTGCTCGGATTAAAGGCAAGAGCCACCATTCGCGGCCTAAACACCAGTTTCTTGTAATTTTTTGTTCTAGAAGTGACTAAGGTTTAGATGGACTGATTTGCTATAAACATTTAAATACACACATATGTATGTATAAACCAGTAGTGTTGCCTTGTAAAGTCTCTAATTTCTTCAGGCTTTAAATTTTCAAAAATTCAAAGGTCATTGTGGGAATAAACTGACTGATCAAACACGGCTGCTGTATTTTGGGACAAGTGTGTAACTATACAGCCAGGACTAGCTTAGCATCACCATACTCCGCCTCTGCCTCAATGTTGGGATTACAGGCAAGCGCCGCTCCCGTACACGCCAGGGTTGCTTTATTTCAAAATCCTTCATGTTCTAACTAGAAAAATACGCAGTGCTCCAGGGACACATTTATAAAACTCGGAGTCATTACAACATTTAACTGAACGCCTTCACGATGTAGGTACCGACTCGTCCAACTAGCAGATGTAACGATGCAACTGCGTGAAACTGAAGCACTGGACAAACGCCGGCTATTCAGTAGTGAAGGCAACTCGACCTTCCCTCAAACGCATCCCCACAGTCCACGCCATCTGACCTGGGAACACCAGGCTGGTCCCGGAACGGTCACCTTACCACCTCTCAATCCTCGGGAGGAAGTTACTGGGCTGAGTACTCTCGAGAATCGGCCCTGAAGAGAACTAACGAAGCAGGCACAATGAGGCCAGAAAACAAGGGCCCGCACTCCTCAAGAACCGGAGGCAGACCTTGTCTGAGAACAGCAACGCGCCTCACAAACCGATTTGGATCCCTCACATGGGACCCATACCCACAACCCCTTGCGTGCCTCTCTGCCTTGACGGCACACAAATAGGACCAAACTACTTCAACTTCGCCACCCACTGCGAATAATTTTGGACTTCTGTGCTTGCCGTAATACACGCCGGCGCATGCGCACAACGGAAACGCGCCCCGCGGCGGCGGCGGCGGCGGCGGTAGCGGCTGCGAGGTCGAAGATGCTACGGCCGGTGGGGTTATGCTGGCGTTTTTGTGGGCGGCCTGGGGTGCCGGGGGTCCTTGCAGGGAGCAGTGGTCGCAGGGAGGTCGCTTCCGGTGTCCCTCCTCCGGGCAGCACTTCGCCCAGAGCTCTCAATATCTTCGACCGAGATTTGAAGAGGAAACAGAAGAACTGGGCAGCCCGGCAGCCCGAGCCGATGAAGTTTGACTACCTGAAGGAGGAGGTGAGATCTGCGGAGCGCGGGGGCGTTTAGGGGGACCCTGGGGCCCATCCACCTGCTCGAGGGGGCATCTAGGGGGACCCTGGGGCCCACCCATCTGCTCGAGTGACCTTGAGAGAGGCGGCCCTACCTTGCTGGGCCTTGACTGCCGTTTCGGAAAGACTACTCATTTATAGTGCCTGCCGCTTGTTCATCCACTTAGCAAACACTGCTCGAGTTCGTGCTCTAGCCAGGGCGAAGCAAGACCCCTGCCCTTGCAGAATATCATTTTAGGAGGGAGAGCGAGACAGGCAGACAAGACGTGTAATTTCGGCTAAAGTAAGCAAAGAGCAAGAAAGTGAAGTGACATTGGTGACTGAGATGGTAGAGTGGCCGCTGAGGTCAACGACGTAATTAGTAGGCCGAGCTAAGGTAGGAAATGGGGTGAGCCTCCTTGGAAAAGAAAGAGAAGTGCAAAACTCCTGAGTCCCTAAGGACCTGTAGAGACCTCAGTGAGTTCTAATGAGGGACACAGTCGAGATGCCTTACATGGTCAGTCGAACTTCGATAGTTTCTCAACTCTGTATCTTTTGATGTGGGCTCTGCTGTGCACACCGGGCAGTTTGAACAGTAGAAATGTTAACTAGCCCAGTAGAGATATATATCTTAAATGTAACGCATACTGGATTTCACTGAAGTACTATGGGAGAGGTATATAGTATGTCTCACTAATAGTTCTTGTATTGATCACATATTGAAATAATATTTTTGATATATTGGTTAAACAAAGTGTATTAATTTTTTTTTTTTGCTTTCCATTTAACATTTTTTGAGAATTACTCCATTATTTTTAGACAAAACCATCCTAGAGAAATGAGGGACTCTTGAATGGTTTTAGTCAGTGGAGTGATGTGATTCTGTTTGTTAGGAATATTGAATTAAGTTCTGATTTGTCTGTACTAATTTGAGAGACCTTTTCCTTTCTACCTGTGTGAACTAGAAACTGAGAGTTTCTGCTCAAGACATGGCAGCATTGAAATTTTGTCTCAGTAGGTATTTCTTCAGGAGTCATCATGAGCTCTTTCAAGCGAATAAACAAACATTTATTGAGCTGTTACTTTGAGCAGAGCTCTGTGCAAGTATTGGCCTGAGCAGTGATTCATAGTGTTGTCAGTTCCCAGGAAGCCTTAAATGAAGTGCTCTGGACTGATAAGAGTCTGTTAAATAGGGATAGAAAGTCAACTGTCAATACGTTTTCGGAATCTTACGTGAAAAGCGCAGTCCACACACCACACTGGTCCTGCTAGTTGCTGATTTCTTTCTAAAGCGTGATGCCATGCACCTGGGATATGCACGTTCCTAGTACCACTTCCTGGTCAAGAAAAGCACCTAATTACTGCTCTACTGAAGTTTGCCAATGTGCAGAAGTAGAATATATGCAATAAAATATACACGTTAGTTTTAAAATAAGCTAAAGCTGTTGCCATTTGGAATGATGTACAACGTGGGCTGCTCTGGGAAAAGACTTCTGCTCTGCTTAATTCCTTATCAGCCTCCCTCCTCCAACAAATAAAATTGTATTCTCATCTTTGAAGTATTAATCACAGCTCCTGAATGTTTCTAAGGTAATGAATAGAATGTGTAGAGTATTAGACCTAACGCAAGGTGATGCTAGCCCAGTGAAATGTGGTTACCTTACAGCCCCTTTTGTATTGTATGATACATACTTTTCCAGACTTGTTTACTAATTTGCAAAAGTTACTCCAAACAGCTATTAACATAGACTGAATGAGTATGGTAGTACATGCTTGTGATCCCAACACTCATGAGGCTAAAGCAGGAGGATTAGAGGATTGTTGTAAGTTCAAGGCCATCCTGGCTTACCTTTTCTCAAAACAACAACAAAGTTAACTCATTTAGGAGGACCACACACTTTGTAGTAAGTTTCTATTAAGTGACCACTTACATACTGATCTATAATAATCCTTAGTTAACTGATTTTTTTACTTTTGTATATCTCATGCTAATGTATGTGGACAATAATATGCCAGTTATGATCCTGTTACTTTACATTTTTATATCACATAGAATACTGTGCTGGATAGCTTTAGTTGTCAACTAAACATTGAACTGGCCTGTGGACACATCTGTGGGGTGTTTTCTTGGTAGTTGAGTGATGTGGGAGGGCCCAACCCTTTGTGGGCCATACTACCACTGTACAGGTTGTTCTGTATTGTATAAGAAAGCAGGGTGAGCACAGGCTTGTGCTTTAGCTCTTGATTCCAGGTTCCTGCCCTGTGTTCCTACCTTGGACTCCCTCTGATGAATTGTGACCCAGGAGATCTAAGCCAAATAAACCCTTTCCTCCCCAAGTTGGTTTTGGTCATAGTATTTTGTCACAGCAATTGAAAGCAAACCATGACAAATACAAAGGCCATATATGTGCATACATATTTTTAAAAAATTAAGTATTTTGGGGGGAGGGCGTTAGTTTGTAGCCCATATGTGGTTGGAACTCGCTATGTCACTATTAACCTAGGCTGTCCACAAACTTTTGGGCATTCCTTCTGCCTAAGCCTTCTGGATGTAAGGATTGTAAGCATGAGCTGCCACATATTACAGATTGTTTTATCTTGATTTCCTTAAATTGACTTTTAACTTATTTTAGTTTGTTTCCAGGACTATTTTTATTACGTTTCTGTTCAGTATTGTAAATAAGGTTGCTGTGATAAAATAGAAATCAGGATAGAAAGAAGTACTTACCATGTTAAACATAATAGATTGTTGAATGGTAGGAAAAAAGATATTTTCTTCTCTGTTAAACCTACTCAGCTTATTTACACCATTGATTCTTGACATCTTTCAGGTTGGAAGTCGGATTGCAGACCGTGTATATGACATAGCTAGGTAAGAGATGGTGTTGCATTGCGGTTCAGTCTTTCTCTTTCTCCTCTCCCCATCTCTCCACCCCCTCCCCTCTTTGGTCTCCATCTCTTTTTCCTGAAATGGTCTCTTGCTGTAATGTCCGCGCCTGGCGTCACATCCTGAGCTCAGCTAATCCTCCTTCCTTAGTCTCCTGAGCATCTGGGACTATAGGGATGCTCTACCACCCCAGGTTAATAAAAATCAACAATTGTGTGATTTGAAATTAAGTTATGTGAGTTTGATAATCTGCATTATTAGAATCTGAACAACACATTACTAGGATTAATGATTTGAATCACTCTGTAGGTCTCTTTTTTATTTTTTTGGAATTTTTTTCACATATTTTGTCTTAAAATTCTTTTTTAATTAAAAAAAAATGGGGGAGGTTTCATAAATGAGTACGTTTACATCATTTCTACCTCTCCCTTCTCCAACTCCTCCCATGTTCCAGTCCCTGTCAATTTCCTGACCTTTCATTTAATTATTATTATTATTATTGTTTTATTTTGAGACATAGTCTTCCTGTAGCCCAGCTGGCCTGGGACTGGCTATGTAGATCAGACTATTCTTGATCTCACAGAGATCCACCTGCCCCTGTGTTCTAAGTGCTGGCATTAAAGGCATGTGCCACCATGCCCAGCACCCCTCCCTTAATTATTGTTGTTACATGTATATAAATAAGTGTAGATGTAGACACTACTGAGTCTATTTAGTGATGATAATATATATCGTGTTTAGGGCTGGCCACTTGGGATTGGATAACCCACTCAGGGGGCTCATCTGGTGGGAAAACGGATTCTCCCTTACTCAGCAGCTGTTATTACCGATAGCTCTCTGTCTGGAAGTGTGACCTTGTGATATTTCTCCTCCATTCACATTGGCATGTCATTGTTATTTAGGCAACTGTATTATTGAGATTTCATGGGTGCACCTTCCCTGTCATGTCTTGAAGACACTATCTAGCAGCAGGTGTCCTGGCTGTCTGGCTCTTCAGTCTTTCCACCTGTTCTTCCAAATGTTCCCTGAGCCTTCAGAGTAGGGGTTGCATTGAATGTGTATCAACTGGGGCTGGGCACTCCATAGACCCCCTAAAAATATGAAATACTTCAAGAATTTGCATGTCATCCTTGCACAGGGGCCATACTAATCTTCTATAGTTCCAATTTTAGTATGTGCTACTGAAGCAAGCAGTTTTCTTTCAATTTTTGAGACATAGTCTTACTCTGTAAAGCAGGCTAGCCTCTTCATAGCACTGCTCCTGACTCAGCCTGTTAAGTATTAAGGTTATGAGCATGCACAGCCACATCTGGCTCTTTTTTTTTTTTTTAAATCCTGGAAAGCAAATGACCTTTTTCCATTGTCCTCTTTAAAAAAAAAAGTATGGATGTACGACTTGTGGCTTTCATCAAACCTGAATGGACTGATCTGTTGATTTGGCCCAAGTCTAGTAATAGAGAGATTGTTCAAAATATGAAATTTATAAATAGACTGCATGTGGATTTTTAAGATTTACTAAAACTTAAGTTTAGGTTTTACTAAACAATAGAATTCTTTGCCATTTAAGTGAAAGAAAGTGTCTACTTAAATTGTTTCTGAGTTAGTACAGATGAGACTTTGTCCATTTTATCTATTAATGACAATAAATATTTTTTTTTTGACAGTCATATAGAGAGTGACTTTCATCAAATAGTATTGAAATCTTGGTGGATCTGTTGCTCTATATATTGGGTGTAGTGAAAGCATTATTGATTCAACTTTGTAGCCATAAAATAGAACTATAGTCAAATAATGGCTGTATGTCGGGCTGAACAGATTACTCAGTGGTTAAGTGTACTGGCTGCTCTTGCAGAAGATCTGGGTTCAGTTCCAAACACCCATATGGTGGCTAACAACCTTCTTTAACTTGAGTTCCAAGGGATCTGATACCTTCTTCTGGCCTCCGCAGGCACTGCATGCATGTGGTAGTGCACACAAAACACTCATAAAATAAAAACAAACAAAAAAGTCATTAAAAAAAATGACTTTGTGTTAGAATTGCCCTATATTAGCAAATCACTCCTTTTTGTGCATTTTTCTTTAAAAGACATTTGTTAAATTATACTAAGAGGGAATGGATTTATTCTATTTGTTTCTTGAAAAGGGGAGAGGGTTTTATAAATTTAGACTTATTCAGCCATATTTTGGAGACATTTATCCAACTTAAAAATAGTCTTATTAATTTTTAAATAGAAAAAATGCTTTCTTATTGCAAATAGGCCCCTTGTTTCAATTTTTTTACCAATTATTTTAAAGAAAAAAAATAACATGCTATAGTAATTTGTCTAGATTGTAGTTCATTTGAGATTTAGTGAAAGAAACATGAAATGGTGCTTGTCAGTTTGGATTTAACTAACTCTGCCACAGCATTAAGAATCAAAAACCAAGTCCTTGACGAGACCTGAGATTACACATTAAATGTTTGGAATTAGAAATACTAGTCTAATTGTCCTTGTGCTAATCTATTATTCGAGTGTTTCAGGCCTGGGGGTGTAGCCAGCTGTCCAGCACTTACCTAGCATGCTCAGGCCCCCACTTTCCATCCCCAGTACGTAAAGGAGAAACAAATAAATAAACCCAGAGTAGTTTGTGTTATCAATTCCAATTTTTATCGACGTTAAAAACTAATTCCACATATTAATTTGTGTTTTGTATTATTTGTGTGATCTGAGGCCTATATAATACTGTTAGAATTGGTGATAATAGCTAATTTTTCTTGAACATTTGTACTGTGCCAAATAGTTCATATGCACTAACCCAGTAACTTTTCCATTTTATAGATGGAGAAACTGAAATTCAAAAAGGCTAAATTATTTGTACATAGTCATGTGGCCAGTAAATTGCAGGTCCAGAATTTGAGCTCGTATCTTTCTAATTCCAAAACTTGTGTATTTAAGTACCATATTCTCTGTTCATAGTCAAGACCTAAGGCATTAGGTTCCCAGCCATGTACTGGTATTCTGTAGTTTTGACATACATTATTTTACCTTATTTATTTTTTTGGTAACAAATGTGTTGGTTGTGTTGTGGATATTCATGCATGTATGTGCTCATGAATGTGGAGCCAGAGTTAATGTTAGATGTCCTCCCCAGTCATTCTCCATCTGCCTTTTTGAGACATGGTCTTCACTTAGCCTGGAATTCACTGATAATGCTAGACTCACTGTCCAGCAAGCCCCAGGATCCTCCCGTCTCTGCCTCTCCAATACTGAGATTATAGGCACACACTTGTCCTGCTAACGCTTAGCTTTTAAGTGGGTGCTTGTGATTAGATCCAGGTCCCCATGCTTGCATGGCAAACAGTTTATCGATTAAGCCATCTCCCCAGCCCAATTTAGGCAAAGATTCTTAAGAAAAATTGAACTGCAGTTCTTTGTGTTGCTTTTTTTTTTTTTTTTTTTTTTTTTTTTCTCTGGTGTCTACAGAAAAACCTGTGGCTTACAATTAGACATGTATACTATTTAGAGGAGGTAGTTTACTATGGAGGATAATTGTTCTGGTTCAGGATTCAGATGGGCTGAACTCAAGTGTGGATTGCTGCTTATTACATAATGAATTTGAGTTGATTTACTTACAGCTTTTAGTACTTTGAATTTCATAAGTTTTCAGTAAAAGTCAACATTTATTTAGGTAGAGTTTTTAAGAGGGGTATATTTTAACTAACTTTTTTTCCTGCAGTGCTAGAGATGGAATCTAGGGCCTTGTACATGGTAGGCAAGCACTGTGCCACTGATAAGTTTACCAGTTTACTTTGTGGATTTTAAATGAAAAATTTTCAATGTTCTGCCTTAAAATAATTGAGAAACAAGGAAAATTATTAACTCCCTGATAAGTAAACCAGTTTTTTTTTGTTAATTGCGTTTAACTTGTTTTCAATATTTGTCTGTATATATTGAATTAAAATACCTTCATTACTCCAATTCATATCTAAGCTTTTTTTGGTTTTATTTTTGGTGCTGGAGCTTGATCCCAGGACCTCACACATACTAAGTAGCATGATACTATCGTGCTACATTCCCAGCCCTAAGGCTGGTTTTTGGTAGTTCTTAGTTCCTGTGGATTAGTGACTGGATCAGACATACTCATGCCATATATTATATCTTCTGGTAGATAACAGCTGGTAAGAAGCACAAAAAGAAAAGGCAAATGATGCAATTTTCTGAAAGTTGTGCTTACTAAAATGTTCTCGGTCTAGAGAAATTAGTTCCAAATTACTTTATGAACTCTATTACAAAGCATAACTTCTGTATCTATCTTTTCCAGAGATTTTCCCCTTGCATTGGATGTTGGGTGTGGAAGAGGCTACATAGCTCAGCATTTGAATAAGGTATTTTCATTCATTGTCTTAACTGACTTTGAGAAATAAAATTTTTGTGAGTATGTGTTTGTGACCATGTTTGTGTATGTGTGTTGATGCACATGGAGGCCAGAGGATAACCTCTGTTGTTCAGGTGACATCTATCTTGGTTTTTTGAGATAGGGTTCCTCGCTGGGTTAGATCTTAACAAGTATACTATATTGGATGGCTAGTGAGCCCAGGAATCTGCCTGTCTCTTCTCTTCTGCTAAGAATTCAAGTGCTGCATGCCCTGCTTTTTTATTTTATTTTATTTTATTTATTTTATTTTATTTTATTTTTTATTTTTTATTTTATATGTGCTCTAAGGATTGAACCCAGGTCTAAGTGCTTACATGACAAATGACTGAGCCATCTTCTCAGGGAGAGAGAAAAAGAGAGAGGAAAGATACCTTATGGAGATGTTTATTTGCTTTTTTTGCTGTGTTGGGGGTTCAACCCAGGGCCTTAAACTTGTACTCTATTAAGTGAGCCACATTTCCAGCCCTGTTTTTTCTAAGAATCAGAAATCCATTGTAGCCTATATAAATACAGAAATAGTTAGTTGCATGCATTTAAATCTTGTGCTGTTTATTTTATGTTCTTAAGAGAAAAAAATTACAAAACTGAAAATTTAATCTGTGATTGTTTCACCTTCAGAAGTTTCAATTTTGTTTATTTATTTATTGAGATTTTGTAGTCCCAGCTGGCCTGGAACTCTCTGTGTAGACCAGCACAGCCTCGAACTCACAGATATCCATCTGTCTGTCTCTACCTCTTGAGTGCTTAGATTAAAAGCTTATGCCATCATGCCTGCCTAATTATTTTGCTTTGTTTCTGCATTTATATATTTGTTTTTGCATTATCTGATCTGCTTTAATTACTTCATTGCAGGAGACAATTGGAAAATTTTTTCAAACAGACATTGCAGAAAACGCTTTGGTAGGTAGTATTTTAACATTGCTTCTGATCTCCTGCTTAAATTTTAGTTATTTCCTTCAAAATGTAATGCAGTCATAAATATAACGCACACAAGGAATCAAGCAGAATCAAGGGACTATCGAAGAATATGAAAAATGATGACACCCCTAATCTCAGTACTTAGAGGGAACCACTGGTGACATTTGGCCTCCTGCCTTTATTACGTGTAACTACCTCGACCCCCTAACTGTATATGGACAGTATTATGCTAACATTCCATGTTTTCTGTGAAATGTTATTCTATTCTGTCAGCAAATCTTCTTTATGTGTGTACCTCTGGTTTGAATGACTACATAGCATTCTGATATGTGAATGTTCCACGGTCTATTTAGCTGAACCTTCATTGAAAGGTAGTTTTAGTTCTAGTTTCTCAGTAGTCATGAGTGCAGTTAACAGCCGTATGTGCAGCAACTATATTTGTTTGGTTTGTTTCTTTTGACCTGGGAATAAACTCCTGTTAGTAGAATTCGTTTATGTTTCATGTTCAGTATACATCTTCTGGTTGTCCTGAGAAAGACCAAGTAATGATATTATGTGGAAGTGCTTTTTTCTTCTTCTCTTTGGTAACCCTGGACCCATTCCCTTTTGTATTTGTTAATCTGATAAGCCAAAATTAGAAATGTCTTTTTTGTTTTGTTATTTATTTCCCCCTTTGATTAGTAGTTCATTGTAACAGCAGTGGATAAATGGCTTGGCTATTGTGTTTTGTTCATTGTTATTTCTTTCTATTTCTTTTATATTTTATTTATTATTTTTATTTTGTGTGTATGAGTGTGTTGACTGCATGTAAGTGCACCCATCTCATGCAATGCCTGCGGAGGTCAGAAGAGGGCATCTGATCCCTGGAACTGGTGTTATGGAAGTTGTTACCCACTATGTGGGTACTGTGAATCAAACCCCTGTCCTCTGCAAGAGCATCCCGTGCTCCTGACTGCTGAGCTGTCTCTCCAGGCCCTCCACCTTCATTTTTCATTCTTAGTTTTTGATTGATTTTATTTTAAGTGTATGAGTGTTTTGCCTGCATGTATGTAAATGCGCCTGTGTCATGCAGTACCTCTGGAGGCTAGAAGAGGGCTTTGGATCCCCCTAGAATTGGAATTACAGGTAGTTGTTAACCTCCATGTAGGTGTTGGGAATTGAACCTGGGCAAGAGCAGGCAGTGCCCTTAACCGCTGAGCCATCTTTCCAGCCCTGCCATTGCTATTTCTTAACTTTGGAATTTTAAAAATATTTTTACAGCATGATTGTCCCTTGTCCTTCACTGACTTGAGCTGTCATGTATTTTTGTTCTAGGTTCTTTGTAAAAGTTTGCATTTTAAAGCTGTTGATCCTTCATAATTTATAATAAACATTTTCTAGTTTGTGTTTACATTGTTTATTGCTTAAGAGTAAATTGGGTGTGATGTTGCACACCTTTAATCCCAGAACTTGGGAAGCAGAGGTAGACAAATCTCTGTGAGATTGGAGACAGCCTGTTCTACATAGTGAGTTCCAGGCCAGCTGTGGCTACAGGGAGACCCTGTCTAAAAAGATAAGAAAGAAAAAAAAAAATCTGAGAGTATAAAAATATTCACCAATCTTTTTGTCCAGCACTTTCGATCTTTATTTCACTGAAATTCTTTAAACTTCCTGAGATTTGTTTATTTTTAATATTTTTTCAAGCAGCTAGGAGTTATACTTAAGCCAGATTTTTTTTTTTTTTTTTTAAGTACTTTTACTTTTTAACTCACTAGGCCAGACGCCTTAAACTCGTAGAGCTTCACCTGCCTCTGCTTCTCGAGTGAGATTAAAGTTCACCATGCCTGGCATTTAGTATCTTTTGTGTGCCAGTTTTTGAAAACAGAAATTGGTAAGAGACTGTAACATTAACTTCAGTTTAACAATGATTGTGTTAGTAATTGAAACTGTTAGTAAATATGTTGTCGAACTCTTCTTACCATTAGAAAAATTCCATAGAAACAGATATTCCTACTGTGAGTGTTTTAGCTGATGAAGAATTCCTTCCCTTCCAAGAAAACACATTTGACCTGGTGGTTAGCAGCTTAAGGTTAGTAATCCGTTGTACTTTTAAAAATGTATGTTATAGGGGGCTGGATAGGTAGCTTGGTTGGTAATGTACTTGGCTTGCAATCATCAAGACCTGAGTTCAGTTCCCAAAAACCCACATAAAAAGTTAGGGCTGATAGCAAATCCTTATAATCCCAGTTCAAGGAAGTTGGGGAGAAGGGCAAAGACAGGCAGATCCATGGAATTTACCGGCCAACCAGTCCAGCCTTCCTGATGAACTCCAGATCAGTTACTGACTGTGCCTCAAAATGAAGATGGTCAGCACCTGAGAAACAACGTCCTGGATTGACCTGGCCTCCATGTGCCCATGCACACATGAGTACACATTACAACCTAGTATGTTATAAATAGGTCTGATAAGTGCTATAACATTTTAGTCTTAGAATAGTAATGAATAATGGAGTAAATTCTTTTTTGTTTGGAAGTACTGGGAATTGAACCTAGAGTGTTGGGTGTTATAAGCAAGAACTATTACTGAGCCTCTACTGTGATGGAGTAAATTAATTTTTTCAAGTTACAAACTAGTTATCTTAGTTTACAACCTATAAAATTCTGTTAAAAAAATTACAGCTTCAGTAGCGCTTTCACAGGTCTTCTCTTATTAGTGGGGCCAGGATTTGGTAACTGGTGCTGAGAGAAAACCCTTGATTATATCCTTGCCCTGGTACTGTACCAGTGGCAGCTTTCACTCAGGGGAACAGAGATGATAGGGGCTGGAGATGGGAGAGGTGGTCTGAATGTGAAAAAGACAATTATATGAAATTCTGGAATCAATAAAATTTATAAAAATAACATAGATGTTCCTCAAAAAATTTAAATTACTTATATGGTCTAGGAATCACACATTTGAATAAGTAAAAGAAATTACTATATTGGTAAAATACCTGAAAAAAAAAATTAGAGAGTCCTTGTGGCAGTATTATGAAGTAGTGTCTCAACTTTCTTTTTGTTTATTGAGACAGGCCTTCCTGGAGTCCCGGCTGGCTTGGACCTCACTACGTAGACCAGGTTGACCTCAGTCTCACGGAGATCCGCCTGCCTCTGCCTCTGCCTCCTGAGTGCTGGGACTAAGGGCTGCACCACCACACCTGGCCCCAAGATTTTAATTTTATTGTTTTATTTGTGTGAGTGTTTTGCCTAAAAGTATGTGAGGACACCACGTGCATGCAGTGCTTGAAGAGGCCTCAAGAGGGTTCAGGACCTCTGGACCTGGAGTTACAGATGGTTGTAAGCTGCTCTGTGGGTGCTGGGTATGGAACTTGGGTTCTTTGTAAGAGCAGTCAGTGCTCCTAAGCACTGAACCATCTCTCCAGGCCCAAGATTTTATTTTTTTTAACATTTATTATTTTTATTTTTGTGTGTATATGAGTGTATTGTCTGCATTTGTGTGTTCCCATGTCATACAGTGCCAACGGAGATCAGAAGACGGCATTGAATCCCCCTGGAACTGGAGTTACAGATGGTTGTTAGCCGCCATGTAGGTGCTGGGAATCAAACCCTGGTCCTCTGCTAGAACAGATAATGCTCTTAACTGTGAACCATCTCTCCAGCCCAAGATTTTAATTTTAAGAGCAGCTTTATATTCACAGTAAAACTGAGGAGAAGGTGTAGAGATTTACCGTATAATCGCATCTCACATATACTACATAGCCTCCCTGTAATCAACATCCCCCAGTAGAGTGGTACATTTATTACAATTGATGAATCCCCATGGACACTTCCTATCAACCCCAGGCCATAGTTTATTTAGATGTTCACTTGAAGTGATACAGATTCTGTGGGTTTGCAAAACGTGTGCCATGTATGTGCCATGACATTAGAGCATCATACAAAGTAGTTTCACCGTCCTAAAAAAGTTGTGTACTTAATGTTCATCCCTTCCCCCACCCTCAACTCCTGACAACCACTGATCTTTTTACTGTCTCCATAGTTTTGCCTTTTCCAGAAAGTCATATGGTTGGAACCAGTGGTACAGTTATTTCACTTAGTAACCTGTATTTAAGTGTCCTGAATTGTCTTTTCATGGTTTGACACCTTTCTTTTTACTACTAAATAATTCTAGTTGTCTAGATGTACCATACTTTATCCATTTTCTGAAAGACTTTGTAGTTGCTTCCAAGTTTTAGAAAGTAAGAATAACATAGCATAAGTATCAGTGTGCAGGTTTCTGTGTGAATGTAAGTTCTCATTTCTTTGCATAAATACCAAAGAGCATGAATGCTGGAGTCTAACAGAGTATGTTCAGGTTGTGTCTTTCAGTGTTCCTGTGCTATTTTTCATTCCCACCAGTTGTGAGTTAAAGTTTCTGTGACTCTACAGCCTTGCCAGCAGTTGATGTTATCAGTGTTCTGATTTTAGCTATTCTAACAGGTAGATAGTACAACCCATATTTTTTAAGGTAATGGGAAAAGAAACACAGCGTTCTATATTTAAATATAAGAAACCTCTCAGAATCTTTTGTCAGAGAAAATCTACTTTAAAGGTTGGTGTGGTGGCAGCACTGTGGATACAGAGCAGGTCTGAAGCCAGTCTAGTCTACACAGTGAGCATTGGATCAGCCATGGCCATACAAGACTCCCCATCTTGAAAGAAAGAAAAAGAAAGAAAGAAAGGAAGGAAGGAGGGAGGGAGGGAGGGAGGGAGGGAGGAAGGAAGGGAAAGAAAATCTGTTTGACAATTAGAAGACAGAGCAAATAATTCTTAACAGTGAATATTCTATTAAACTCAGTTCTTTGAGATAAGGATTCCTATAAGAATTCATGTTGCATTCATCTTGCATGTTGCATGCATCTAATTCGGTGCCTCAGATATATTAACCTACTCAGTATTTATGATATGTGTTTTCTAATAAACATAAAGGTATGTGTTGGAAAAGAAATAATATAGATGACTACAATGCTGTGTCTAAGAATTAAAGCTAAAGGAAATACCAGTTTGCCTTTACGTGCCAAGTAGCCTAACAAGTATACTAACACAGAACACTGTGGCCAAGATACTTTCAAATTTTTCCTCCATTGATATGTTTTGGAATACTTGTACGCTTGAGAGAAAACTTCTGTTATAAATGAATTTTAGCAAGTTATAGAAGGTTGAAGTCGGGCGTGGTGACACTGGAGAGATGGTTCAGCAATTAAGAGCTCTGGCTGCTCTTGCAGAGGACCTGGGCTTGATTCCCAGCACCACATGGTAACTAGCAACCATCTGTAACTCCAGTTCCAGGGGATGCAAAACCCTTTTCTACCTCTACGGGTACTGCATGACCGGAAAACTTACATATACATGCAGGCAATATACTCATAAAAGTAATAAATGCTAAAAAAATAAAATCTTAAAAGTAAAGCAAAAAGGAACAGTATTTATCAAAAAACTCATTAAGCTTTTAATAGACGTTAAGATATTAAGTTTTAATAGCTAATACTGTGCCTTGGAAAAATTTTAGATCTGATGAAATTTCTCTTTCCCTAATAGACTAGGATTTGGAAATACTAGTGTTTTCTAATTTGACTGATTTAATTGATGTGCTTCTCTGAATATGTCTTTAGGTATTTATTGTTAGCACTACCTTCCAATAAGATGTCAGAGTACCACAGTTTGAATGAAATGTCAAGTAAAAATGGCTTTTACTTTATCAAATGATGATGGATAATTAGATAAGCCTTTCAGGTTTTTTACTTATGCAGGTGATGCACTGACAGAATTTTGAGTTTGACAGATGATTTCCCCCTCAGAAGTTTGTTTTTTAAAACTTTGCATAGAAAAGAGTTTGTAACTTTTGATATGTGATTTGATATGTAATACCTTTTTGTGACTTATCCTACTGATAATCATTCTAACTAATCTTAAGCAAATATGTGTTTATATTTTAGTTTGCACTGGGTGAATGACCTTCCTAGAGCACTTGAACAGGTGAGAAAACTTGTGATGATTCACTGTTCAGTGTTATTATTGCAAACATACAGATAATGTCAATTTTAACTATTTACATATAAATCTGACAAAAAAAGGAGTATTATGTTCTATGGGCTGAGGATATTTGATCTCTTTGATGTACAAAAATGATATACTATGAAAATTTTAAGAAATCAGTTCTAGAAATGTTTTGAATATGTTTATAAAAAGATTTAATTACTGTATAAAACAGTATTGATATCATAAAGCATATTCCTTTTCCCTTTAATTTTTCTGGATAGGAACCTGTTTATGTTTGTATCTTCCCTGTGTATTTCATTCAGTGAGTACTTATATAAATGGTTGCTGATTGTCCTTTACCAGTGAACAAAAGGGTAAAAAATAGGGAACGTATGTGTTCAGAGGAGAAGGAAGTCACTGAGGTTTGGAGTTCCCCAGGAAAGAATTACTAGAGCTGAGCCTTCGAGAAGGTAGATTGGGAAACTTAGCTCTCAGTAGCAGTGTTAAAAGGGAAGGTCTGTGACTCCTTAAAGGAACAGTCAACAATTTGGTGGTTTTGAAGATCAAAGAGGGAAGAGTGAAAGCTCACCTTAAGTTTTGTATCAGGGTGACTGAGGGAATAAATAGTAAAAGGAAAAAATGTTGATTAAATTGAACGTAAAATTAAAATTAACCAAAATGTGGAAATAAATAGGGAAAGCTGATTAAGACAAGGTGTTCTGTCTGTGAGCATTACAGTTGTAGAGGTCCTAAGTGTTCAGAGACAAATGTCCATGAAGATGAGTTTGATAACAAGAAATGACACTGAAAGGGTGTATAAGGGAAGAAACCAATTTTCTTGATTGTTTTTCTCATTAAGGTTTTTTGCTGGGTGGGTGGTGCACACCTTTAATCCCAGCACTTGGGAGGCAGAGGCAGGTGGATCTCTTTAAGATCAAGGCCAGCCTGGTCTACATAGTTCCAGGCCAGCTACAGCTTCAGAGAGACCTTGTCTCAAAAAGACAAAAAAAAAAAAAGAGAGAAAAAGAAAAAGGAAAAAAAAGTTTTTCTTACCTGAATTTAATAGACTGTCTCGATTCAGTGGCTTGACACAACTGTTATTTAGCTCTGTTTTGTATATTGGATTTAGTTAGGAAATTAGCTGTCAACATTGGAAGCTGACTGGTGTAGGATGGCCTTAGCTGGGATAACTGACTGATCTCTGCTTCAGTGTCTTTCGTCCTCCAAGTAGTTAGCTCAGGCTAGTTCATGGTGGTATGACTGAGCAGGGCTTGAAGAGAACAGATGCCAGGAAGCATGCAAAGCCGTATGAGAGTTAGACTAAACGCACAGTGTCACTTCCGCATTCTTCTAGCCACAGTAAGTCACAAGGCTAGCACAGATTCAAGGGTTATGGAAATGCATTCCATTTCTTGGTGGGAATTCTTAGTAAATGACTTTCCAAAGGCCATAAACAGGAAGGATTGCAATTTTGGCTATCACAGTTTTTCTTTTAGTATTTCATGACCTTAAAAAGTTGTATTTATTATAAAATTTGAAAACATGCAACATATTCTTACAGGTACTAGTATCATTAGTGCTGTCTTTGTCATCACTGTATAACATGTATATCATAGGGCAAAAACTCTGATTTTGTCTGATGTTATTTCCTTTTTGATTAACAGAACAAGATTGGTAGTCTTAAACTACTGACTTGGACACATACTTTTTTTGTCTTTATAAAATTTTAAGTAGTTTTGTTATATTTATTACAGATTCATTATGTTTTAAAACCAGATGGAGTGTTTGTTGGCGCAATGTTTGGAGGTGACACACTCTATGAACTTCGGTGTTCATTACAGCTAGCAGAAACAGAAAGAGAAGGAGGATTTTCCCCACACATTTCTCCTTTCACTGCTGTCAATGACCTTGGACATCTGCTTGGGCGAGCTGGCTTTAATACATTGACTGTGGTAAGTGTCAACAACCTTATTACACTGCTGAAAAACAACTTCTTTAAATTTAAAGATAGGAAACAATATATTGATAGCATTCTGAGGTGTTTTTGTCACTTTTCCTTGTTCTTTTTTTGGTAAAGGTTTTACTATGTTTAGTGTTTGTAAGTACAACCTGACTGACTCAAGTCAGGAATATAAAATTTTTATATTTAGTTGGCAGATTAAGTAGTTGTTTAAAAAAAAAGGTATCAGAATTTTCTTTAAAGTTTTTGAAAGTTTCTTTAAAGTTTATTTTGTGTGTGTGTGTGTGTGTGTGGCAGGGGGCTGGGATTGGTATGGGGTTGCCGTAGTGACATGTGATAACCAGAAGACAATTTTCAAGAATCATTTCTCTCCTTCCTAACTGTATGGGTCCCAGGGATTGAACTCAAGTGCCTTTACCTGCTTAACCATCTTAATATGGGACACTTTTTAAAACATGCTCTTTGATGAGAATCTTCAAATCCCAAATTAGGTATAATATGGTATTACAAGTAATGAAAAGAAGGGAATCTGTAGGGACATTTATAACACTGTCCTTACCACTGAAGCAATTCCCTATCACACAGAAATGACTGTTCTCTAGGCCTAGACTTAGTCAAGTTAGGACATGTTCTGTTCCATTAGAGGGTAGAGAGTTCTAGAAAGAGGATCCTTAGGCAATCAGTGCAAAAGAAATGTGGATTGTAGTTCTGTAATGGGACAGAGCATTGAATATAACTTTTATTTAATTTTTTCTTTTATTATTTTACTTTAAGGTAGGATCTCTCATAGCCCAGGCTGACCTGGAAATCACTGTGACTTGAACTTATTCTTCTGTTTCCACCTCCCAAGTACTTTGACCACAGGCTACATACACACTTCACTTAGCTTGAATCCTTACCCTGTCCTGACAACCCAGGGGAATTGGGAGATTTACTTCAGTTCTCTCAGCATTCCTTTAAAAATGAGATGCTTCTCACATCGGGTTGCTCTTGGTGCTCAGTGGCGTAAAGGTTGTGCAGTGCCTTGACTTTTGTATTTCCCTATTCTCCTAGCACTTTAAACTTCTAAAGGAGAAGCATCTCCAAAGACACTGATTGCTTCCTTCAACACCTCTCAGATCACAAAATCATTCTAAAGGATTCATTACTCTTCTCAGACCAGTTGACTAGATTTATGTTGATTTTTTTTCCAAACCTTTCAGATATAGAAACCCATCTAAATTTGATTAGAAAAATTTCTTAATGAAGAGAGTCTCGAGTTGCACAAGGTGATAGGCATAAAATTAAAATAACCACGTGAGTTAATTTATTGTGAATGTTTTTCTTAAAATCAACCAAACAAAAATTTATTCATCATTTTTTTTAATGAAAGAAAGGTACTTTGGGTGAACAAAGCAGACTAATATTCTTGGATTGTACAGAGGGACTTCTGGATAGGTGTTAGAGGATCCAGTCACTCTGGAATATTGTGTGAAAAATTCATTTTTTTGTTCATATATGGAAGAAAATGCTTGTGATTTTTTTTTTTTTTTTTTGTCAGATTTTGAGATCTGGTGTGACTGAAAGTAGACCAGAAACCACTTATTTAAAGCTTTAATTTAATATTTTATTTATAATATCGTAAAGATAACCTTCCTAGTCTACCTTCATTTTAAGTTACCTTCCATATTATTGTTTCAAGCTTGTAACGAGGTGAAAAGAGAAACTGGAATGTAAAACTGCTAAAACTATAGATAGGAGTGTGGGATGGAATAACATGGAGAGATGTGGTGGTATACGTTTTCATGGGTGGTAGTAAAGAGTTTGTTGAGGTCATATAGGTTGGCTCAGTATTGAGGGACTCCAGAGTTGTCCGTTATGAAACAGTCGGGGTTCCTATATTCAATCATCAAAGAAAAGTTAGATTATGTTGACCACATGGGCTTTTCTGTAGTTGTAAAATAGGTTAGTTTCATGGTTTAGATTCCTACTGTAAATGTTCAGCTAGACATTAGAGCACTTAAAATCCCACCTTTCTCCAGTCATGATAATGTATGCCTTTAATTTCAGCACTCAGGAAACTTGGATTGGAAACCTGAGTTTTGTTTGTCTCAAACAAAAAAAAGCAAAACCCCACATTTTTGTTGAGAAGTCTAATTTAGGAAACCTTTCATACTCTCCAAAATGAGTTGATTGATTTAAACATTAATGTAACAATGCTATTAGTGTAGAATCAGTTGTAAAATTTATGGTTAAGAGTTGCTAAATTAAATATGTAGAAACTTATTCCTTGAATTATTAAATTTATCTTTTGGTGCATGTGTACTTTCTTTAAAGAACTGTATCATTTTTGTGTCTTAGTTTATTTCCTAAAATTTCCCATCCAAAGAAACCTCCTAAATAATCAATTATGCAGTCTTATGTTATATGTATTAGCTATATAACGTGTATATTATTGTTAATACTGCACTGACAGTTTATTTTATAGTGAGATCAAGTTAAATTAGTATGTAGTTGTTTTTGTTCTTACATGATCTTTAGTGAATTATTTTGAGAACTGACACTCTAAATGAAACTCATTTACTTTAAGAATAAAGCTACCAGATTAGTACATTAGAAAGCTGCAGGTAAGTCCAATGATCATTTGAATCACGCCTTTGGCAAAGCTGTTGTGATACATCTTTCTTTACATTTATATGTTTATTGTATATAGGTCAGAGGGACAACCTGTCGGAGACAGTTCTCTCCTTCCATAGTGTGAGTCCCAAGGTCAAACTCAGATTGTCAGGTTTGGTATGAGTGCTTTTGCCTACTGAGCTGTCTTGCCAGCCTGTGATACTCATTTGCTTGTGATAGAGGCAGTGCTTTTAGTAGATTTCATTAAAGAATTATTTTAAAGGCTGTTGCATAATGATTGAGTATCAACTGGGCAAGAATATTTGAATCTTAAGATTTCTTTGTATGTTTGTGTGTGTATGTGTGTACATGCATATGTTTATTATTAGCTGATCTACCAATCAAGAGCTCTGATTATTTTTGTGGTACTAGAGTTTGAACAAAAAACCCACAACATAGCCAGATCCACACAGGTTTAAAATAAGAAAAAGGTGAGATGGGTCAGTGGGTAAAGGCACTTATTGCCAAACTTAACCACCTGAGTTCAATCCTGTCCCACATGGTAGAAGGAGAGAACTGACTCCTACAAGTTGTGTTCTGACCTCCACACATGAGCCATGGTACCTGTATGGCCCTCCTTCCCCCGATAAATGTAATTTAAAGTAAGAAAAAGAGTAAAAGGTATATTTAGGAAGAACTTATAATAGGAATAAGTTCAAGAAGAACAAGATTTTTAAGTAAAAGGAAATCTCTTCTTGATTTCTGATACATCATTCCTCTCCACAAAGATATTTTTAATTGTATTCTGTACCTCCTTTCAAAATAGTTTTTCCTGCTTACTATGAAAGATTGGTCTGGAAAATGTCTATAGCCCCTGTTCAGATCTCTTTTTGATTGTCGCATGAATATTGCTTTTTCTCTTTTAAATAGGACACTGATGAAATTCAAGTTAATTATCCTGGAATGTTTGAATTGATGGAAGATTTGCAAGGTAAGGCATTTTAAAGAATTTGTGGGCTCCATCTGAGAGGCATTTGAGAGTATATTCTGTGTCAGACATTGAGCTAAGCATTGGAAGTCCATTCCTAGGGAGAAAGCAGACTATCTTTGTGGCGCTTATGGTATTAAATGGAGGAGGCAGAGACCAGACAGGTGTTACAAAGAAGTGTTACTAGAATTGTAGTCAGTACTGTGAAATAAAGACTTGCAACACTATGAATGCTTCTGGAATAATATAGAAGAATTTTGATGAAGAGTATATTTAGAGAAGAACACCTCAGTGACTTCTTGTAGCAACAGTTGTGTGTTGATATTAGCACACAACAAAGCTAATATCCCCCTTTACTCCCCAGAAAAAAAAAAGGTAGTTGGTCTGAGAGATTAAAGAAATTTTGTTTGAGGAGGAGGCAGTTGAATCATGTTCTAAAGAAATAAAGATGCATTAACTGAATGGAAAGGGGAGGGAAGTGTGTCTCAGGCAAGAACAACAACACCTGCAAAAGCCCTTTTGCAACACAGAAAATGACAAGAACTGAGAGAAGGGCATTTGGGCTAGAAGAGAATAAGGAGAGTTGAATGATGCAACTGAGATGACTAGAAGTCAGATCCTGCCACAAGACCTTGAAGGCCCTGTCTTACTCTGTTGTCATCATGACAGAATACCTGATAAGCGCAGCTTAAGGAAAGAGAAGTTATTTAGGTTCGTGGTTCAGGGGATCAGCCCTTAATGGCCGGGAAGGCATTGTGGTGGGACAGTGAAGCAGTCGATACTATCACAGTAGCAATAGGAAGGAGAAAGGCAGAGAAGTAGACCAGCCTATAATCCTTAAGGCTCAGCACCCAGCTGCTCACTTCCGCCAGCTAGGCCTTACCTCTGGAAAACTGATAGGATAGTGAATTGACAGGGGAGACTTCCTACAGTAAAGAAGCAAGCAAGCAACGCTTGCCAAGGGGTGGTGGTGGTTTATACCAAGGGGTTAAGTACATTTTATAGATATTTAGGAGGGAGACTTGATAGTCCTTGATAGATGAGGTATATGCAGATGAAGGGGAGAAATGTTTCAAGTATAACTGCCTAATTCCTAGTTTATAATCATGTAACTGCTGCCCTTCATGGAGGAAACAGTGGAAGACAACCATACTTGGATGGGGTGGTTACAGCTTTTTGTTCATATGGAATATAATGGATATGAAAATGCTTTTGAATATAAAAGATGTCAAGTAGGGAGTTCATTATAAGCAGGTAGCTTAGAGGAGACGACTAGTCTGAAAGTTTTAAGTCATTTGTGAATAGATGCTATTCAAAGCAGTCTAGGACAAGGGCATGAATTGAGAAGAAAGTGGGTTGGCAGTAAGTGGAGCTTTCTATAGAGTAGTGAAGGAGAAGGAGGCTGAACCCGCACAGACAGATGAATTGTCCAGCAAAATGTCTAAAGAAACACAAGAATGTGTAGAATTACCTGAACCAGGGGAAAGAGGTTTCCAAAACGAAGGGAACATTTGGCAGCATTAAAAGCAAAATATAAACTGAAACAAAAAGCTGGATTCAGGAGCAGGTTTATTGGAGACCTTGGTAAATATTCATTGGGATGAGGCTAGTAGAAGTATCGGAGGGCAGTTGAGTTGTAAGTAAAAAATACAGTTCTTTCAAGAAACTTGAAAGAAGAGGTAAGGAATGAAACTGTTCAACATTGCAGGAGAGGGAGAAGAGCAGGTAATGGGATGCTGTTTTTTATTTTGTGTAAGACTTAAATTTAATTGTTGACGGGAACAACCCCAGTAGTTCCATTGAAGTGACTGCAGGTGAGAAGAGATATTGGTGATACCGTTGCCTGCAGAGATGGAGGGAATGAGGTACATAAGCTAGCAACAGGTGGAGTTGATTAGAGGATGAGGAGGCAGATTTATAGAAGGAAGGGCTGAGGGTAGTTCCAGTGGACATTGGTGTTTATGTTTGTAGCAGGAAGTTTCCATTTTATGTGTATATTTCCCTTGTCACAGAGGAAGTAATACCGTGTTGAGGTAAGAAACTTTAGAATTGTGTAAAAAATACTTTGAAATAACCATTGGAGAAAATGAGAAGATGAACTGACCAGTGAAAAGTCTCAGTTTGATGGGTGCATTTGAAATCAGTGAGACATATGAACAGTGGTTGGCAGCTCAGGATTAGATATAGACTGAGAGGTGGTTGGGTTAGTTTGGGTGGGGTTTTGCCAGTTAGTGAAAGAAATATAAAAACAAAAGATAACTTCAAGAGTATAGTGCACAGGGCTGGAGAGATGGCTTAGCGATTAAGAGCACTGATTGTTCTTGCAGAAGACCTGGGTTTGAATCCTAGCACTCACCTTGATAGCTAACAACCATCTGTAACTCCAGTTCCAAGGGTTTCAACTCCCTCTTCTGTCTTCCACAGGTATTGCATGACATGCTGGCAGAACGGCAGAACACTCATACACATAAAATTTAGGGGGGGGGAAAATATATATATATATATATATATATATGTGTGTGTGTATGTATGTATGTAGTGCTGATAGCGATCCAGCACATCTGAACTGGAAGGAAAAGGAAGCAGGAGGAATAAGCTAGCTGGCAAGTTGGGCGAAAGTTGTGGTGTACATTGGCAATCTCAGAACAGTCGGAATATTGTTATGGTCGAAGTACCTAGTCATCCTGGAAGGAGAGAATGATACAGTCAGAAAATTGAGGTGTTTGGTGGGTGGTTTGGAAGTAAAGCAGTTACCATTGATAATTCAGCCTGTGGTATATCCCATGTACAGAAGTGGAATGATAGAAAAGCTCATGGACATGAGTAGAGAGCATGAAACTTGATTGTAACACTGAAGATCCAGAGTGCTGGCAGAACTAGAAGTGCAAAGGAAAATTGAGCCAGGTGCCAACCTTTCACAGAAGGAAGGGAGTAACTAACCTGATGTATGACAGTAAGCACAAGCAAGAAAAGGTCATAGCCAGATGTTACAGGCCACTAGAAGGTGGGGTGTTTAACAGGGTGGAGGAAATAATGGTTCGGAAGACACCTAGAGGAGCAGTGAGGACACAGACTCTACCTCCCAGCTCTTGGGGAGAATAAACACTTACGCCACGGGTGATGGTGCCTGTCTTTGGTCCCTGTCTTTAGCACTTGGAAGGCAGGGGCAGGCTGATCTCTCTGAGACTGAGACCAGTCTGGTCTACATAGTGAGTTCCAGGCCAGCTGGGGTTCCAGGGAGACCTTGTCTCAAACATACAAACAAACAAATAAATACCTCCTGTTCAGAGGACTGCTAGAGAAATATGAGATTTGTATCAAGAGATTTGTATCAACTGGTCTCCTTTGTGAGACTATGAACTGCTCTCCAACCCCAGTACCTTTTCATTAGTACCATAGATAGTTTTGATGAGTAGTAGAATCTAGAGGAGTTAAAGTTGTGATCTATGAAACCAGAATTATACTTACCTAGGGAAGCCTTTATCTGGTTCTGAACTATTATATGGCTTAAAATACAAGGATTATTAATATGCTTACCTATTTTAATTTACACATTTGTTTTTTGCAAATATTATTGCTTCTGGTGTTTTTTGTTGTTTGTTTTTTTCCAGTAGCCCTTCTGATAACTGCTTTAGCCTATGTTAAGTGAGAAAAATTAGGCATAAAGAGAACACTTGAATCTGAATGACCGAATTAGGTGGCAAGCTCATGCCTCTCTCTCTTGCTCCTTTGTGACCTGGGTTGCTTGTTTTAGTTGCCTGTTTGTGATAAGATTCTGGCTTGATTGCTTATTTCATTGTCTATTTACAGCAAGGTCGATTTCACCCTTTATTCACCCTCTTTGAATGTGGAGCTTCAGTCACCTTCACAAGTGTAAATCTACACAGTTGAGCTGGGAGTGGCGGCACACACCTTGAATCCAGTGCCTGGGAGTCAGAGGCAGTAGATCTTTGTGAGATCGTGGCCAGCTAGGGCTGTAAGGACACCCTGTCTCAAAATAAAACAAACAAAGCACACATACATACACACATGCACACAGTTGAAAACTTGTCATTGTAGTCCCTTTTCATCAAGAAATAAAAGATTGGTAGCTTGTTGATGTATGCCTACGATGATAAAGATAGTGAAGGATACTGGCCCTTTTTCTGAGCACTTTCCCACATACTAAACTCACCATAATAGAATCATGAAGTCCTTTTTTGAAGTTGAGAGATAATAATGAGCTGACAGTTTATCATTTAGGCTCCAGTGATAAAAAGAGTTGAGTACAGCATTTATTTTGTACTGGTCTATAATAAATGCTGTGCTTGTGATTCATTTCAAGATAAAAAAAAAATAGAGACAAGAAATTAGACCTATCAGTTGGAAAAGGTTACTGCCCACTGATTTAAAAATACAGTAATTACCCTGTGAAGTTCTCTGAGGCTTTATTTTTTCCTGTGTGTGTGTGTGTGTGTGTGTGTGTGTGTGTCTCATGAATTCTTCTCTTGCAGTGAGGCCTGGCATTCAGCCCCATCCCCCTAGGTTGAACCAATTGAGAGACTGGAGAATGCTCTCCAATTAGAGAAACCAGATTTATTGGGGTTACTTACAAAGGATTCATCCCTGGGGAGAGAGACAGAAGTTTCCTATGGGGAAGCCAGCACACACACCCAAGATGGAGACCCACCACACTACTCGTGCTTTCACTGCTTTTCCTCTAGACCTTCCCCTTTAAGTCATTGGTTGGTTGTCTGTCAATCACATTTGGAGGCATGTCCCTCAAGGCAGAGAGAGAAACTCTGTAAATTTACCCTACACCCCACCCCTTTTCTCTGGCTCTTACAAAACTTTCCACCATCCTCTTCTGCAATAGTCCCTGAACCTCAAGAGCAAGGGGTTTGGGAGGGAAGGTGTAGGATGATGTTCTTTCCACTGTGGCATGGATTATCATCTGGCTTCAGTGATACTCCTTCTACTATAAAAACACAACAATTTAAAAATAACAGTAGCAACAAAAGTAACATCCACACAAATACTGAATGACCTAACCTATGGATGTAAACACAGATGCTTAGGCAATGCATAAATAGGTGTATCATAATCATCTTGCAAACAATTACATTAGCCTATAACTCCCCTGATTACCACTGGGAGTTAAATTCTCTCCTAATATCAGTTGTGTGTTTTCTTCCTTAGGAGTGGGCCTTAAGTCCAGTTATAAATATGCTAGGGGTGCACATACTAGGCGAGCCTCTATTATACCAGGAACATCTTGTTTGGCATCTAACAGTAAAGCACACAAGATCTGTCATTAAACAAAGCTTTTCAGGACCATTCTCCCATAGCGGCCTGCATAGCGCCCTCTAGCACTGTGAAGGGCAGCCATCCATTTGTGGGGAGTTTTCAGCTAGATCTCTCTTTCCACGCTCAAACCATGTCACATCTTCAGTAATAGGGCCTTACCATCCACTTCCATTGTGCGACCAACATTATAATGTGACAATTGCCTTTTTTGGTAGAAGGGGGTTTCCAAGGCTCCCTTGGCCAATAGCTCATGGGGGTGGGAGATTAACCCACACCTGGTACTAGAATCGCTATTTCACAGTTTTATAAAGTATCCCTTTACTCTTTGGCATTTATAAGCCTAGGCCCATAGAGCTTCCAGAATTTCACAGCTGTACTTCACCCTTGTACCCTGTACGAGTTAACATTCCATTCTTGTTTCTTCAGGTGTACTTGACATCTCTTAACTGGGTTTCACATCTGTAAAACACTCAGAAATTAACATTATATACATAGACAAGGTCTAACAGCATAGAAAATTCCTTTTCATTTGCATCATCTGTTTTTTCAACAGATCAGTGGTAGGTACAATGGCATGTAAATTAGTCCTTCACTCTTTAGTTATCACCTGGAATCCATTTAATCTATTGGAGTTCTCATATGGAGCCTCTATGCATCCCTTTGTCCTTGATAACCTCGTTGGTACTGGTCCAAACTGCTTGGTCCTATGTAAGGCCAAGGAGGAAATAAGGCTCCTCTTCCCCCTGTTGCACCTGTTGTTTCCAAGGGCCAGGTAGACTCTGGGTCTGACTCCTGGCTCTAGCCACAACTGTGGTCTCTCCATTGACCACGCCTGGCTGCTGCGGGAGGCCCTGGCTGGGCAGACTGTCTCCACCCCTTGAATAGCCATTCACGGGAGAAATGTACCCTGTTTACTCTGGGGGTTAGTATCCATCCCTGGGATAAGGTTCATCCTCTGTGTACCTTTTGTGAACCGTTTCTCAGGGCTCAAAGCCTCCCAGAGGCGCTTTATCACAGAATATGGCTTTTTATCAATCTTTTCTTTAGGAACCTTTTTATCAATCTGTATGAACGTAAGTCTTGCCACATTTGTCTATGAGTAACCCAAGAAGACCTCCTTTTCCGTTTTGTTACTTCTGTACATCTTTTAGGTTGTTCTATTCTTCTAGAGACATACTTTACACACTGGTCTAGGTTGCTTAAATCTGTCAAAGCCTCTCCTGCCTTGTAAAGATCTTGTCCCACTAGGGGACTTAGCGTGGACACTAAACTGCCTTACTAATTTCAAGGTCCTTGCTCAGTGAAGTCCTTGCTTAATGAAGGCTGTTAAATCTCTAGTAAATGCAGTGTTATCTGGTCCTGGGAACAGGGTACCATATGTTGCTTTCCTCACACCCAGTTCTCTCAGCAGTGCCTGTCCCCATTTTATTGTTCTCCAGCTCCTGACACCCATGGAAACCTCCATTGATGATAAGAAAGTATCTCTAAGGACTCGCACAAGCCAGTCCATCAGAGACTGCGTCCCCCTCTGCTGCCTCAGGTTATGCAGCCTATATCTCAAGGAGGGATGCTCAGCTTTCCTGCCTCTGCAGCATTTAAGCTAATCTCATCTGCTCCTCTGCCCCATATTCTCAGGAGCCAGGTGATGACAGGCTCCCTTGCTGCTTGTTTGAATGTCCTCCCCAGTTCCAGCAGCTCTAGGGCTGAGAACCCTTTATTCACTAAATTCTCACGCTCGTTAAGGCCTCTTTCAGCATCCTGACACCTGGATTTCTCCTTCCTTTGTGTTATAGGTTGAACTTGAGGGACACTTTTAGCTTCTTCTGGGTTGCTCCCTTCCCCATTGCTGTCTGATTCTTCCCAGGAATTCCAAGTCCTAGGGTCCCAGGATGTGTCTTGTATTATCAACCTGACCTGGGTTTTCATCCCCTTTCGACCTTCTAGCTGTAAAAAATGGCAGGCTAAGACTTCGGTCTCTTTTTCTCTTTTATCCAATTTGCTGGCTAGTGCTGAAGGAGCAAGCCTCATATCCTTCTCTCGAGCTAATCTGTCTCTCATACTTTAAGTCTCTCTCTGGGCTATAGCCTCAACCTGAGATTGCCACCCCAGTACTTGCTCCACTGATCTCATCTGCTTAGGCCGATTCACCTTAGTTATATATTTCACTATAAACTGCACTATCCCTGCAGTGGCCGCCACGCACACCAGTTTATGGGGCTAATCCACCATATCAAAATTTCCTCTGCCTGCACTTTTTCCTTTGCTGGTCCCCACATTAGTGGCGGCCACATAAATCCTCTTTTTGGAAGCAGTCTCTATTTTTGTCAGTCGCTACGCTATTCTATAAGTTTACCCTACAGTGAGAGAGAGAGAGAGAGAGAGACACGCGCACGCAGACACACACACACACACAGACACACACACAGAGAGAGAGACAAAGAAAGTTAGTTTCTGGGGATCAAACCCAGAGCCTTGCCTGTACTTAGCAAGAGCTCTGTCACTGAGCTGTATTACAGCCCAAGTTAACTTTAAACTTTCTGTCTTCCTCTTTCTGCCTCCTGAGTGCTAGGATTACAGGTGTGCACCACTATTCCTGGCTGAGATTTTCTATTATCTTGATTTTACAGTAAACAAGTCAAGGCATAAAGGAATATCTTGTCTGTGGTATTACTAAATCTAGAATTAATTATTTGAATCCATGGTCTACCACTATTCCTAGCTGAGATTTTCTATTATCTTGATTTTACAGTAAACAAGTCAAGGCATAAAGGAATATCTTGTCTGTGGTATTACTAAATCTAGAATTAATTATTTGAATCCATGGTCCTATACTGCATACTTAATATGTATGCATTTAAAATCATTGAAGCTGGTCTTTTTGTCTAGTTAAGTGCAATAATCTTAAAGGAATAACTGCTTCGAGTATTAATCATCTTCCAGATCAAAGTTACAGAACATTTCTGGCTCTCCAGAAAGATACCTCAGCCCCCTTCCCAGTTGGTTGGAACTTATCCTAATAATTACCCTGAAAAGACTTTGCTTGTTTTTACTTTAAGACCTTATACAGAAGTTACATTTCAGTCTTTGATGTCTTTTATTTGTAGGTGAATTGAGAGTATTTCAAGATAATGTGTAAAAGTGCCATTTAACAAACTAGACATAAACATTAAGTGGTTGATTTCATATTCATTAAATTATCATTTATTGAGCATCTGCCATGTGTCCAAACCCTAAGCCAGTGGTGGAAATATATAGTTTTTATATCAATTGCTGATATTCTAGAAGAAAGAGACTCCCAAGATAGACCAGCCTTCAACTGTAAAATGAGAGAAGCACAAGGAAAAAAGCCCCAGAACTGCTTAGGGAGTCAGGGAACCTTTTGCAGGAAAGGCTGATCCTTATCTAAAATGAGTTGTCTTAGAGAATAAATGGTAGAGAGGTGGCACAGAGAAGTGGTGGTCATGGGAGTTTAAGAGGTTATGCATCCCCTACTCTTTTAATGGAGGATCTGTGGTAATAGTATTGCTTGAGTCAGTAGAATGGGGAGGTGATGGAAAATGATAGAGGATCAGAGGCTTAAATATATTGCTTATTTGTTTGTTTGATGTGAGACTTGTAGGTTCCCTTAGAAGACTTTTCCACAGAGGTGAAAGAGTCGTATTGGAGTGTTAGAAAGCTCACTGCCTCTCATTGCTCATATGGGCACTGGAGATAGGGTGGTTAATTTCTCTCGTTATATATGAGGACACTGAGGCACAGAGAAGAGGTTAAGTAACTTACCTAAGTTGTATTTAGTAGAGGCAAGCAGTCTATCTTGAAATCTCAACTATTTAACAGTGGAAAGAATCGGAAGAAGATGGGATGACAGAGGAACTTAGAATGCCTGCATGAGCTCTGCTGTGCTAACTGGAAGGGGTATCTCTTCCAGTTGGCTTTTGTATTTTGTATTTATTTACAGTTTTCTTACGAATGGTTGGGGTGTATCTCATTTAAGCTGCCATTATTATTAATTCACAGAAAAAAGTCCAGAATATTGACCTAACTTTACAAAACAAGTTGCATAGGAGCTGATGAATGCATGAGAAACTTTTGAGGCTTTCACAGTGGTTTTAAGGTAAGTTCAGTTCCTTTATTTTTTTAAAAAACAATACTCAGTATTGTTTGTATAATCCATAATAAGTTGGTTTGTTTTTAATAAGCAGTTGAGCTTAACCTTAAAAACACTGTGAGAAATCTCTTCTCAGCCTTTTGGCCAAGATCAAGTGTAAAAACACTGAGAATCTTAAAACACTTACCTGCTGCTTGCATTATTTTGTTATCCAAAGCTCAGGTTGGTTTTTTCTAGATGGTCATCAGTAAAGCTTCACCATGATGTGAATACTAAGTAGTATTCTGTTTTAAAGGTGGTGAGACTGAGCTTAATTTTTTTATCCTAGGTTGCATAAGATTGTGACCCAAAGTCATTTCTTTTCACTCCTTCACAAGGAAAGATGTTCACTATGGCAGTGTGCTTCTATGAGGGAAGAGTTGCTGTAGCAACCTTTATTGTAAATGCTGTGTAGCAGTGGTCTTGAATTTCTGTGTGGCTAAGCTGGGTCGGACCTGCAGAAATACCTTGTGTCTAATAGTCTTTATTTAGCATGTCCAAGTACTAATTGCTTAGAAGGCATTTTAGAATGTCTAGTGCATTGTGTGTTGTGTACATATGGTCACTACATGTAATGTGTAAGGAAGCTAATGCAGTGGAAATTTGAGCAGAAACTGAAAGCACCACATCCATCATCCACAGCAGACTGTTGCAGTGCAAACCCCAGTTTACCTTTGGTCACTGTGCAATCAATACTGTGTGGGAGAGTATTTTTAAGATGGGTATTGAGTGGATCTAAAATATTTTTTTTGGTTGGTTGGTGGGGGGTTTTGTTGTTGTTTATTTAAGAAAGAATCTCAGATAGCTGAGGATAATCTTGAACTCATGATCTTCCTGCCTCTGCTTCCAAAGTGCTGGGATTATAGATTTGCATCATCACACCAGTCACATTTTTCTTCATGATTAATTTACTGGTTTGTAGCTATTAATTTTCATGAATTGGGACTATTAAACTCACAAGATTCAGGACATTGCATTTATTAAATAGGATCAAAGTTTCATTATCATAGAAAATAATAGGAGCCTTTTGAGATTGGAGAGAAGAAAAAGGTTTAGTTTTGTAGCTAAGTTGTTTGCTGTTTTTGATAAGGCTTTTGAAAGCTTACTGTTAACTGTGAAAGAAATGAATCATTCTTGATTTTTTTTAGCTTATTATTTTCATTTTATGTGTATGAGTATTGTCTGCTTGTGTGTTAGTGTACCTATTTCATTCAATGTCTGTGGAGGTTGAAGACAGCATTGGATCTCCTAAAACTGGAGTTACAGATGGTTGTTAGCTGCCAGGTGGGTGCTGGAATGGAACCCTGAACCTCTGCAAGAGCATTCAGTGCTCTAATTGCTGAGCTGTCTCTCCAGTCCCCATTCTTGAGTTTTGAAAGTAGTAAAACAAAAGAAACTGACACATGATGTAAAGAATAATTATAAAAGATTTTTATTTTTTTAATTTCTTTAATTTTTGCAGAATGATTTTAAATGTGGCCTTTCCAAATAGTTTTAAGTGTGTTCATAAAGAAAAATTATAGCATTAATTTGATATAACTTTAGTTTTTATTTGTAGCACCAGGGATTAAACCGGCATGAGTATTTGTTATGTGCATGAGTATGGTATATTCTTGTGTGTGCACATGAGTGTTCATGTGTGCATCCATGTGTGCCTGTGTGGAGGCCACAGGTTGGAAGTCAGTGACTTCCTCTATTGTTCTGCATCTTACTGTTTTGAGGCAACTCATGAAACCTGAGCTCACTAAGTGGCTAGGCTTGATCCAGTGAGCCTCCAGGATCCTCCTATCTGTGTTTCCTAGCACTAGGATTACAGGTAGCTGATACCACGGACTGCTTTTTTATGTGAGTGCTGGAGAGCCAGACCTAGGTTTTCATGGTTTCACAGCAAGCACTTTACCCACCAAGCCATATTCTCCAGCCCCTTAATCAGGTACCCCTGAGCTATATCTACAGCTCTACAACAATAATTTTCAATAAACAGTATTATACCAGCCTTTTACTGTCAACTTTAAGGAAAAGAAGTCTAAAATAAATTTTAAAATAAGGAAAGAAATCTGAAAATAAGTTTTAAAATACTATGAGAAGTGCCTCTGGGAAAGAGAACATTATTTTTAAATCTGGCATTAGTAAAATATTGAAAACTATGAAGGTAATGTCTTCTGAGTCTCACAGCCTCTTCAGGTTTTAGTCATACTTACATCTAAAGCTCAGAAGATGTGAGACGTTGTCAGTGCTGTCTTTGAAAGGACACAGCTAAAAGGGTTATAAGATGTGGCTTTCCTCGGAAAGATGCTTGTCAATTCTCATGACTCATCTGGGGTCTGGATTATTTTTGCTGAGCTGACTTGCTATAGATTGTTGCTGTTATGGAAAGCATTGTGGGAGTTCCCTCCTGAGGTTTAACTTTTAACCTCTCTTAATAATTAAGAGGTTTCAAGTAATTTTGCTTCAAATCAGTAGGAAGCCTAGCTATATAGAATCTGAAAGTGGAACGAGACTGAGAATAAATAGACCATTAGGTAAAATGTGTAAGTCTTGACACTGAGCTGCCCACGGTATTTGCGGTATTCTCTCAAACTGCCTGTAGTCTATTTTTAGGTATGGGTGAGAGCAACTGTTCTTGGAATAGAAAAGCCCTGCTGCATCGAGACACCATGCTGGCAGCTGCAGCAGTTTACAGAGGTAAGTTAAGCTCTGCCCGCTCTTTGCTCTTCTACTTGTACCTCACTGAGGGGTTTCGGCTTCATCATGTTAATTCCTAGAACCTTGCCAATGCTGCTGCCTTACCTGTAAGGTACCATCGGACTTCATGGTCTTCCTCTCATAATGCTGATCCTACATCTCTTTTTTTCCTTACTGTCAGCTTTTCTGTGTTCAAGATTTCTCATGTGAGGCATTCTCAAAATCGTAGTTATCCGGGTACCTGTTTCTCTTTAGAGGAAGTGATTTTTATTGAGCAGATTCTTTTTCCTCAAAATTTAACCATATGTGTTTTTATAGAAATGTACAGAAATGAGGATGGTTCAATACCTGCCACATATCAAATCTACCACATGATAGGATGGAAATACCATGATTCTCAGGTAATGTTATTAAGGTACCACTTTTCTTAAAGGGTGTATGCTTCTGTTTATTTTCCATTGCTTATTGACTTAGAGCACATTTAATTATAATAGGATTAAGGGATTAACTTGGGTTGAGATTATATCTAATATCTTTGATTTTTATTTTTAGGCAAGACCAGCTGAAAGAGGTTCTGCAACTGTGTCGTTTGGAGAGCTGGGAAAACTAAACCTCATGTCACAGGAAAAAAAATAACAATAAATATTTTACTCAGTTGTCATGTGTTTCAGAATTTTCATCAGAAATGAGCGACTTTCACATAAAATTGTATTTTGAAGCAAGAAACTACTAGCAACTTTTAAAAATAATTATAAAAATAACACCGATATTTAGTAACTATTTTGGTTTCTCATTCCTATTTTCATAAGAATGCTGTTTCATAAGGATATCCGAATTTGTTTATCTTTTTGGCAGATTCAGTCTAGAAGCAGAAATAATGTTTTCCTGGGAAAAACTCACATATATATTCTCACATGTAAATACATAATTTGATGGGAAAATTCTGTTCCTACTGCCATTTTCCACCTTTTCCTTCTGGCCTTTGCCATTTCCGTAGGAGGACTTAGCCATGGAGATGAGAAGAGGAACAAATTGGTAGGTTCTTTAGGGTTCTTGTTCATTTACAGTGAAAGCATACCCATCACACTGACTGCTTTAGAAGCTGAAGCCAAAGTTATTTGTCATGCTTTTGACTTTGTCTTGAAGAGGACCAGAGGACCATGTTCCATCTCCTAAGCTATTGTGTAGTTTTGGACTTCAGAAGAGCATTTGTCTTTACTGAACTCATCCTCTCTCCATTATAGCAGCATCTGAATTCTGCTTTTATTTCATTTTCACTTCTAGGGTCTGGGTGGGAGCACATGGCTTTATACACCACCTCATACTAAGAGAGAAAATGTTTTAAAAAATTAGAGGCAAGGAGCTAGAGAGCTGGCTCAGCTGTTAAGAGCACTTGCTGCTCTTGCAGAGGACCCAGGTTTGGTTCCTAGGACTCACATGGCTGCTTACAACCACTGTGACTCTAGTTCCAGGGGATCCAGCGCCCTCTCTGACCTCTGTAGGTATTGCATGCATGTGCCCTTACGTGCGTGCATGCAGGCAATACACTCATACACATTAAAAAAATATAAAAATAAAACATTTTAATAAAAAAGGAAGAGGCAAAATCACATGTGAAAAATCTCTGCGCAGTGAGTAAACATGCCATTTATTGTTAGACCTTTTAAAATGAATTTCAGACCTATAGCACTACCATCTTAATCCAAGTTCACTGTCTTTTTCATTTGAAGTTCAAATTTTACAAAAGCAGTGAAGTATCTCCTCCAGTAACATCTGTGCTTGAACATTTGGTCTCCAGGAAGGGTGCTGTTTTCTAGTGTGAAACCTTTAGGAGATGGGGCTTAATTGGAGGAAGTTGGCCACTGGGGAGCAGGCCTTGAGGGTTTCTAGCCCCTGACCTGACTCTGGTCCTCTCTGCCTGCTGATCCACCTAAGTGTGAGCAGGCTTTTCCAAAGCCTCCCAAGCTGTTCTTGTTGGCCATGCCTTCCCTCCCTTGATCAGCAGTATCCCCTGAAACTAAGCCAAAAACACAAGCAAATCCTCCCTTTATTCCCTTCATAGCACCAGGAGAAAAACTAACTCAGCAACAAAACTTTAAATCATCGTATCAAAAATCTTTACAGAGTTTGTTAAATTTTTAAGTGGCATGTGAAAAATAATCATAAATAAATAAATTGTATTGCTTGTTTTCAAATTACTTGGCCCTAAGAACAGTGTGGTTTGTTTTATGTGATTTGTTTTCCATGTTTTCTGACTTACAGTCAGCTGTCAATTTTGATAGTTTAACAAAATGAACTTTTTTTTTCTGTCAGTTCATGTCCTTTTTGATCTGTTAGAAGATTGGGGTTCAGTTCTAGGATTTGTAAATGGCAGAAAAGAGAAACTGGGTTCTGGGAGTACTGTCCTTTGGAGTTTAATTTATGAGTTGTATCTTTGAACAGGTCCTCTGATTCATGTGCCCAGCACACACAAGTACCCTGTGCTTTTAATTTTCAGCTTAATAGTATTTCAGTGTATGGAAACTATGACTTTTGGCTGCTAGGAGACTTTCTGGATCATCCATGGTTTTTTACCAGTATTCCAGGTATTCCATTATATAGGAAAATTATGTAAAGCAAAGTATAAGATTATCTGCTTTACAGAAATAATTTCTGTAGGATTTATTGAGATGGAAGTTACTTGTTCATATCAAGTATTAGTATGCAGTAAGAGGTGTTAGTGAAGGAAGCATTTCTAAATTTGATTATTTGGGGACTGGAGAGATGGTTAAGGTAGTTAAGAGCACTTACAGAGGACCTGGGTTCAGTGACTAACAACCATCTGTGATTCCAGTTCCAAGGGATCTGACACCCTCGTCTGGCCTTTGCAAGCACTGCATATACTTGGCGCACTTACATGTGTGTAGGCAAAACACTCATACACATAAAATAAATTTTAAAAATTTGTTATATACACTTAGTCTGTGTGTGCGTGTGTGTGTGTTGGTATATATGTTGAGATCAGGGGCATCATATAGGAGTTGGTTCCCTCCTACCATGTGGGATCAAACTCAGTATTGGGCTTGGTGGCAACCACCTTTACTTGCTGAGTCATCTTACCAGCCTTTAAGTAAGCACTTTTATATTACAAGCTTTTTAGTACCAGTTTCATCCACTAGATGGAAACAACTGTTGTATGGGCTGACTGTACTGAAGACATGTCTTACAGTTTTTATTCTTATTGTGTATTTCTTAGGTAGGAATGGAAAACCAGGTATTTTACTGTGGGTTAGCTTCTGTCTCGGAAAAAAATAATATTAATGGATATTTGAAAAAAATTGACACAGTATTATTTTATTCCTTTATTTTTTGCCGAAGAAGAGATATTCTGAACTTTTTTGAGGAGACGAGAGAAAATGCTTTTTGTGTGAAATCTAGCTTTATACACTAAGAAGTTTTAAATATCTGCCTGGACACTTGGCATATAAGTCTGATTTGAAGAAGCATTAATTTCTGACTGAGGTGGCCACACACCTGTGATCCTAGCACTCAGGCAGTTGAGGTAGGAAGATTGCTATGTATTTAAGGTTGGCTATATGGCCTGAGGTGACCCTGGACTACATTGTGAGACCTTATCTACAAAAGAGAAAGAGGAGAAAAGAAAGAGGGAGAAGAAGAAAGGAAGAAAAAGGAAGGAAGGAAGGAAAAAGAAGATAGTGTAATGGACCCCATCTTTTCAGTCTTTTTGAGGTAAGGTTTCCCTGTAGCTCTAGCTGATCTGGAACTCACCATGTAGACCAGGTTAGCCTTAATCTCACAGAGATCTGCCTGCTTCTGTCTCCTAAGTGCTGGGATTAAAGGCACACACCAGCACACACAGCTTCCTGGAAGGTGCTTTTACCAATAATTAAGGAAGCAGGACTTCAGCCATCAGTGGTGATTTTAAAATCTTCCCATATTCTTTAGCTTCTCTTTAAGGCATGGAACGCCACTTTCCTCCTTTAGAGTATAGGAAATTAAATACTTGGAACAAATAGACTACAGAAGTGGTGGGGTATCACTTCCAAGACTCAGTGTTAAAATGCATTACTTCCTCCTAGCTCTCTTTTGGATCATTCACTTTGAAAAGAAAGCAGCTGCTGTATTTGGAGGCCATTTAGGTAGTTCTGTGGATGGTGTTTAGGGGTAAGAAGCAGAGAGCTCCTGCCAAAAGCCTTATTAGGGAACCACCTTAGAAGCAGTTCTTTAGTACTAGGGGAACCTTAGATGACCGCAGTCCTGACTGACACTAGAGCCTCATGAAAGCTCCTGAGTTAGATACGGTGACCAGAGCCACAGAAACAGGTCATAAATGTTTATTGTTGAAGCACTGTTTTATAGAAAGTTTTTAGAGTAGTAACTAATATACTTGCTTTGAGAAAGTTGTTTCCCCAGGGTATGCTGATTGGTAACTCTACATATAAAACATCCTATTCTGCTCATGGCTGGCGAGATGGCTCAGCAGTTAAGAGCGCTGGCTGTGTTCTTTCAGAGGACCTAGGTTCACTTCCCAGCGCCCACATGCATGTCAGCTAACAACTGTTGGTAACTCCAGTTCCAGGAGTTCCCGTGCCCTCTTCTGATCGCTGTGGGCATTGTACAACACGAGTTAACTTACAGGCAGTACACTCATATATACATACATATATATATATATATATACACATATATATATACATATATATATATATACATACATACATATATATATATGTATGTATAAATCCTGCTCATTTAAAATTAGGTAAAGTTCCCAGTACCAGGCCTGAGATAATTTTTCCTGGAGATTTGATTCCACAGTATCTTGAAAAACAACTAAGCTTCCCAAGGTACATGTAGTGGAATTCAAATTTCATTTCCTAGTATTAGGATCAGTTTTCTGAAAGTGTGACTGGAGCTGTTTCCAAAGTGAAACTAGAGAATTTTGGAAGATTGACCTTGAAAATTCTTTGAGTTGAATATACACTCACGTATTTTGATTGGTTTTTGAATTCCTGACAGTTCACGATTACATGACCTGATGATACTCCACACTTATCAAACTCCTAATGATTAGAAAACTGTGGAAATAGTATGGGCTTTTTAAAACCCTGATTGATTCTGCCTTACAAGCCATTGTTAAAACCAGGTAAAGATTAACAATGTTTTTTTTTTTAAGATGTTTTAAAATTATGTGTATATGAGTTTGTGTGCAGGTTTGTGCATGTTAGTACAGTGCCTGCAGAGAGCCAGAAGAAGGCCTTGGATCCCTAGGAGCTGGAATTACAGTTGGTTGTGAGCAACTCGATGTGGATGCTGGGAATTGAATTTGAGTCCTTTGAAAAAATGGTATGTACTCTTAACCTCTGAGTCTTCTCTCCAAGCCTTTTAATTGCCCTTTTAGAGTAGTCAGCCTGTCTCTAGCCTGCTTGTATAGGAGCTGTGCTTTCAGGGCCCATTGTTAGTCTTTCGGAACCAGCCTGGCAGAATCATCAAGAGCAGTTGCCAGTCTACTTGTGAATGGGAGGATGGAATGAGGAAAATTCCATAGGCAACCTAGCTAGCCCTTATAGCCAAAGATAGAAATAAAGCAAGGTGGCCTGGGTTTAATTCTGTTCTTGCTTATTTCAAGTACTCCAATTTCTTCCCTTACGTCAAGATTTTCTTTGTAAGGGGATCTGACGCCCTCTTCTGACCTTCACCTTCACAGGCACTGCACAACACAAGTGTACTTACACATATGCAGGCAATATACTCATACACATAAAATGATTTTTAAAAAATACAAAACAGTTTTCCTCTGTAAAATTACATGTTTGGTACTTAGTCTCATAAGAGGCTGCCAACCTACTTTCTGAGTTTCTGAGTGTTGTGTGTACCCACTGATGACACCCAAACAAATGTTTACTCATTCTCAATAGGGCACCAGCAGCTGACCAAAGTAATGACTCCACTTTGAAGTCTAGCTTGGTGAATCAGTGAGTTTACTGTGCTTACTTAAAGGAACGTGGGTGACATTTAAAGAACCACACCACAGAAAGTCCCATAGCATAGATGATGTCTCCCTCATGCCATAGTATAGATGATGTCTCCCTCATGCCATAGCATGGATGATGTCTCCCTCATGCCGTAGCTGCGTAGATGGGAGTTCCGCAAGGTAACCTTCCACATTTATATATACTTCATTAGTTCTTAAGACTCCAAGACCAGGAGATCCCATGCAGTGGGGGTGGGAGATGTGAGAGAGAATGGCTGGAATCTCAGGTGAGGGTCTAATAGCCCTCTGCACCTCCTGTGAAAGAATTTCAATAGGCCCAATCTTGAGGATCTCTTGCAAGTTAAGTAGTCACAGCTCCTCTGATGAAAATGATGATGGCTGTCCTGCTCAGAGGATGGCATTCTACAACACTCAGTGACTTTCTCCAACATTTCCATGTTCTTTTTTGTTTAGAGTTGTGGCCTCTGCAAACCCATCTCTGAGATGGGAAAATGATATGAATCATTGAAAAGAATGAGATGAGAGGAGCATTTACTCTGACCCCAGGACCTAGAAACCAAGAGACAGAATGCCAAGTATGCCTTCCTATACCCAGAGTTTCTCAGGTCTTTGCTAACTTGGCGGGGGGCGCTGGTTCTTATTCTGGCATTTTCATAGGAATATGTCACTGTTTTGCTCATAATCACTCCACACTTCTGATCCTCTTCCTCTTCAACTTGGAGGGGAGGGCGTTGTTCTCCCTTTAGAGTTTATCAGATGACATGGTTTGAAAGTATAGTACATTGTAGAATTTATGTTAGTTTTGCTTTATTTATTTATTTTTTTTTTTCTTTTTGAGACCGTCTATGTAGTCCTGGCCTGAACTCAATTCAAAGATCCACCTGCCTCTGCCTCCCCAGTGCTAGGATTAAAGGCATGTGCTCATCAGGTTGGCTAATCTTAAAAGTGAGACAGCACTCCCCCCACCCCCCACACACTCCTTTTCCCTTCTGATTTTATTTTATTTTCGGGGGACAGGATCTGGTATCCTTGCCTGGCCTTCTTATGTAGCTAAGGATGACCTTAAACTTCTGATCCTCCTGCCTTCTTGCAGTTGCTGGGATTACAGCACACATCCATAAAGGAGCATTCTAGTCTAATATATTCAGTATGGATGGTCTTTATTTTCCATGGATGACATTTTCTCTTAGGCACCAAGCATTTAGCATTTGGAAAGTGCCCTTGAATTTTACAAAAGTTCCAAGTTATTTACCCAGATGACAAGGTTGTAGCCTCAGCATAGAAATGGTTGGGCCTCAGGTGGCAGTACTCTGGAGGACAAACTGTAGCAATCTAATCAAGCCAGGCTGTCTGCATGGTTTCTTGAGAAGGTAGCTGAGCATTTATGGATTTCAAATGCAACTTCATTTAACTTATAAAGGTAATCGTGGGTGATAAAGCACTGTTTAAAGTTCTGTGTATTATGCCTTTGCCAGAGTGCTAATCCATTCATAAGCATTCTCAATTCTCATTTTGTCCTTATAGCCCCTATAAAATTTTAATACCATCCTCTCTGTTTTTCAGGCAAGGAAACACGTATATTGTGACTTTTCCAAGATAAGCAATGGACAAAGCCAGTAGTATTTGACTTCATTCCTGTATGTAGCTAGAACAATTCATAGTTTTTGGGCTAAGGGTGTAGCCTAGTGGTAGAGCTCTTGCCTTTCAGATATAAGTGATTTTTCCTAGATGCGATCCCAACATTAAAAGCGAAATTATCCCCCTGTATTAGTTACTTTTCTCATTCCAATGACATAATTGACAAAAACACTTAAAGAGTTTGTCTCCAGTCTGTCTCGGTGGGGAGGCATGGTGGCAGAGGCGAGGTGGCTGGGTCACATTGCATGTACAGACAAGAAACACAGATGGATGCTGGTGTTCATCGGGCTTTGCTGTCCCCTTTTCACTCCATCTAGGCACATAGCCTATATTAGGGGTAGGTCTTCCCTTAGTTTTCTCTGGAACCCTCCATCCCCTGTATGCCCAGAGCTGTGGCTCCTAGATGATTCTAAATCCAGTTGACAAGTAATCACAGTTGCAGCCTTTTAGAGGACGAAACCCTATGATCTTCCAGCTTTTCTCTTCATTGCCTCTTCTCCACCTGCTGTAGTTTGGATCTTGAATGACTCCCACAGGTAGATATAGTGAAGGCTTGGTCCCTGTCCATGGTGCTGTTGGTGGAGGCTGGGATGTTTGAAAGGTGGGAGCTCTTGGAAGGAACAAGTTATTAGGGGTATGTTTTTGAAAGAGATATTGGAGCTGGGTGTGGTGGTGCACAGCTTTAATCCCAGCAGGCAGAGGCAGGCGGATCTCTATGACTTGAAGGCAAGCCTGGTCTACATACGTAGTGACATATTGAGTTCCAAGCCATCAGGGATTACAGGAGAGCCGAAGAAAGAATCCTGGAGCCTTTTCCTGGCACCATGAGATGAACAGCTTCCTCTCTTACTTTGCCATGTGGAGCTGCCTAAAGCAGTAGAGCTGTGCATCCATGGGACTGCTGAACCTTTGAAACCCGGCCAAGACCTGTCCCTGTGAATTGGTTTTCTCTAGGCTTTTGTTTATTCGGCGTCTTAGTGACAAGAGGCTAATGTACCTCCACAGCTTCCCCATGAGGAGTGTATTAAAACTAGGAAGATGATTCCATCTTCTGTCTCCAGAATATGCGCCATCCTGTTCCAGAATCTTTGTCCCTGCACACCTGCCTGCCTCCCTGCCAAATTATGGGTCCCTTCCACTGTTCCAGAATCTGTCCCTGCACACCTGCCTGCTTCCCTGCCAAATTATGGGTCCCTTCCACTCTCACTTCAACCATCTTTCAAGTCAGGTTTAAGTTTTTTGCTAGTTTCAGGCCATCTTGAACTTGTGTTAGTTCCATCTCTTTTTAGCTCCTTATACATTATTTCCTGTACATAATTTCTGCCTCTTCCTTCTACATTCCAAGGTCAGTCACTCAGTTTGAATTCAGTGATAGACTAATCTCAGAAATCTGTGTAACAAGGAAATAGTTGCACATGGGCAATTAGAAATAAAATTGCTGGGGCTGGGAGACATGGCCTACCCTGGAGGGCATTTAGAAATACAGTTGCTGAGGCTGAGGCTGAGATGTGCAGGGCCTGGCCATAGAGAATAAGAACTACAGTGTGAGGTCGAAGTAGTTTGTAGCCAAACTGACTATAAGACAGTAGTGTAGGTCTCAAGTCCATTTGTCAGATACCAAAGTGGCGGGGCTGGAGAGATGGCTTAGTGGTTACTGGCTGCTCTTCCAGAGGACTCAGGATTTGGTTTCCAGTACCAACATAGTGACTGACAGCCACCTCTAACGACAGTTCCAGGAGATCCAGCAGCCTCTTGCCTCTGTGGGAACTGCACAACATGGAACTTAGCATAGATGCAGACAAAGCACCTGTGCACATAAAATAAAAATAAATAAAAAAATTTAAACAAGGTGGCCTTGTAGAATGGTAATTAAGATTAGCATGGATTCTGAAATCCGGTCTTCCCACTGAATCCCCTTTCTATCATGCTAGTTTTAACACTTTACTAAAGTGGTAAGTTGTATAACACTGAAACAAGAGTCTTAGAAATATCAGTACAATACTTAACCGAGGATAAGAACAGTGCTTCTTATTTCTTAGGCCTACAAAACAAAAGGTCATTTAAATGTCCTGCTTGTTGGTACAATAATTCTTTGAAGATGAGCTTATTGTATTTATGTGTATGAGTGTAGTGTCTGCATGTATGTAAGTGAACACACATCGTCTAATGCCTGTGGAGGTCAGAAGGTGGCATCACATTTCCCCAGAACTGGAGTTACAGATGGTTGTTAGCTGCCATTTGGGTGCTGGGAATTGCACCCAGGTCCTCTACAAGAGCAGCCAGTGCTCTTAACCACCAAGCAGTCTTTCCAGCCTCCCATTATAATTCTTAACATTACAGGATGGTATCGGCATTATAAAGGAAGGTAAGGGAGCAGCGGATGAGAGAGTTCTCACAGGTAAGTGCTGTTGGCAAAACTAAGTCAAAGAAATTCAATGGATATCATACCTGTATTATTTCTTAAAACCTCTGATATAATTGTAAGCATCCCAAGGAAGCCTGTTTTTCTGTGGTTTGGGGTTTTGTTTTGTTTTGGCTATTCCTGACTTATCAAAAACGTCTTATAAAGGACTGGAGCGATGACTCAGTGGTTAAGAGCGTTAGCTATTCTTGCAAAGGGCCAGGGTTCAGTACCCAGCACCATCATGGGTTCCAGGGAATAACCATCTATAACTAGTTCCAGGGAATCCACAGCCTCTTCTGCCCTCCATGGGCATTTCACACATGGATGCACTTACATATATACAGGCAAAACACTCATGCAAATAAAATCTTAATTTTTTTTTAAAAACATCTTACAAGCCCATGAGCCTATTTTGGGAAATATTAGCATAATGCTAGGCAATGAGGAGGCTTGTTAATATTTTTCTGGAAGATTCAGCATTTTGTTATCAGAATCTCTTCATCTGAAAGCTTTGACAGCAACTGAGCCTTGGACAAGTGACTTGACCTCAATTTCCTCTTCTGTAAAATAAGAATTATGATACAGTATTCTCCCAGGAAGTTGGTTTCAAAGATTAAATGAGTTAATATTTTTAGTTAGAATAGTACCTGGTATATAATAAGGATGATATAGTAGCTCTTTTCTAGATAGTTTCAGAGACACTTTATTTGTTTGTAATTTATTTTTTATTTTATGTGTATGAGTAATATTGCCTGCATGTACGTAAGTGCACATGTGTCATACAATACTGGTGGAGGTCAGAAGAGGGTGTTGAATTCCCCTGGAACTGGAATTACAGATGGTTCTTAGCCTCTATGTGGGTATGGGAATCAACCCTGGGTTCTCTGCAAGAGCAGCAAGTACTCTTTACAGCTGAGCCATCTCTCCAGCCCTCTAGTCACTTTCAAGAATACTTTATTGATTGCTAGTATGATGTTAGCTTACTATTTGTACTATGAGAAATTGCTTCCTTCTCATTCTGTGATTGGTTAATACACAGAGACTGCTTAAAGTCATCATATCTGTCTGTCTGTCTATCTATCTATATACTATGCTTGCTTTTGAGACTTGGTTTTATGTAGCCCAGACTGGTCTTGAGCTCCCTATGTAGCTAAAGATGTCCTTAAACTCCTGATCTTCCTGCCTTTATATCCTGAGTGCTGGAATTATAGACTTATACCACCACACCCGGCTTTGATTTTTATTTAAATTTTATTTGTATGTGTGTGCGCACATAGGTGAGGAAGTCAGATGACAACTTTTAGGAGTTGGTTTTCTCCTGACACTTGAAACAAACTCAGACTGGGGGAAAGCTCCCATAACCTACTAAGCCATCTCACCACCCCTTGGCTCACTTTTATTTAAAAAAAGAAAAAAGAATAAATCACATGACCTCAGACAGTTATTTTGCTTCTTTGGCAAAATCCAAACAAGATCCAGATATAAGAAGATGGTTGAAATGCCTTTTTCTTTTAAAACAGGGTCTCCCTGTCATCTCAGCTGGCCTATAAAATTTTGTTAAGGTGAAGATTGAACATTTTTTAAGAGATATTTCATTTTATTAGAAAATATTTTCTGACTTATGAAAATATATGTTAGAATAACTTATTTCATGTAAAGTACACACACACTCAAAATATGAAGTAATTTTTTTTGTATCAAAACAGGCACAAATACCAGATGAAATTCACTGGGTGCCAACAAGAAAAAAAAAGAGGTAAGAATTCAAATATGCTATTCTTGCTACACACGGGGATTTTAAAACACTTTCCCTGTTAAATAGTCCTTCATTTCTCACCTGAGCAGCTAGACTGAAATAAGGCTTTTTGAATTGTAAGACACTGGAGCAGTTTCTTTGCAGTTGGGAAAGGGGCTGAGTTGCCTGTGGTAGCTGGCAGGTAGTGGGGTGGTAAACCTGGACAAGTAGGTGCTTAGCAGTCTAACAGAGGCACGGGCCCACCTTCTGCACCTCCGACTTGAGAGGGAGAGTCCAGAAGGCATGGCAAAGAACACTGTAAAGGTCCCTAGGGAGTGCTCCATTTCAAGTACTTCAGGATGGAGTCCACAAAACCCAGAGACAGGCCTCATCTTGCATTTGTTCATAGTAAGTGTTTGTGCTGCAGGCTGCAGGTTGTGATATATTCTGCTCAACAGAGAACTGGAGAGGGAGGGTGGGGACACAACCTGAACCCAAATTCTTACCTCAAGTGTTCCCAGAAATTCTAGTTAGCTTTGCTTTCAGGAATTTTAAAAGATGCAGGCCTTACACCAGAAAAGGTTTTTGGAGGGGAGAGAAAAATGATGAGAATCACAAAAAAACACAATTTTTATCATTATGTTGCAGTTGGAAATTTAACTGATTGATCAAACTGATTGATTAAGCAGTGCTGGAGATGGAACTCAACCTCACCCATGCTGGGCAATCACTCTTTTTATAGAATATTTAATTTTGGGGCTGGAGAAGTGGCTTAGTGCTTAAAAGCACTGACTGCTCTTGCAGAGGACTGGGGTTTGATTCCCAGCACCCATATGGTGGCTACCAACCATCTATATGCAGTTCCAGAGGTTCTGAAGCCGTCTTATGACCTCTGTGGTCATTTCATGACACAGGGTACACCTACCTATATTGCAGGCATTGCACTCATACACCAAAAAAAAAAAGAAAAAATTATTTTATGTGTATGTTTTTCTTGCATGTATGTAAGTGCCCCCATGACATGCAATTCCTGGATCCCATGGAACTGTGCTGGGAATGGAACCCTAGGATTCTCTGCAAGAACAGCCACTGCTCTCTGAGGCATCTCTCCAGCCCCAAAGCAAGTACTCTACCACCAAGCTACTCTTGCAACCTAAAACTGAGAATCTTGAAGGATCGTCAACTTTTACATTTGTTATAAAATGTATATGTTGGTCCATAGATATGGCTCAGCAGTAAAAACTCTTGCTGCACAAGCCTACAACTTGAGTTTGTTCCTCAGAACCCATATGAAGGTAGAAGGAGAGAACTGACAAAAAGTTGTCCTCTGGCCTCCACACGTGTACCATGTCATGCAAATACATGTACAAACACATACCATATGCACACAGTAATAAAATGTCTTTGTGCACTATGTGATGGGGCTTATGTTGAAGGGGGAGAGTATCAGACTGTGTTGAGAGAAGAAAAGTAGATGTGGACAAGTTTGATATTCCATCCTTACTATAGTTGGAGTTTTGAACATCCTCTAAAGGGCCACGTTCATGTCCTTCAATAGATGCTCCAAGTGCTATTGGGAGATGTTGGAACCTTTGAAGATGGGGCCTTGTGAGAGAGGTTGTATAATAAATCCTATCCTTGAAGAGGATAGTGGGACCCTGACCACTTTTGTGTCTCTTTTACTTCCTGGATAACATAAGATCAACAGCTCCCTCTTATATCCTTTCTGCCTCATTAAAGGTCAACAAAACCAGCCAAACAATGACAGTCTGAAACAGTGAACTAAAATAAACTGTTCCTTCTTTACTAGGTGACTGTGGTATTTTGTTACACTAGCATAGAGGTATTTAAGTACTTATTAAGCATCTACTATATACAAGGCATTGGACATTTAGAGATGAGAACCAATTTGCTGCTCTCACAGAGTTCAAAGTCTGACCAATTATGAGCCACTGTGAAGCTGGCATTATTTATTTGTTAGCAAAAGTGCTTTGGCCGAGGAAGCTATATGGAAAGCACTATGCAAGATAGCACATAACAAAACTGGAAATAAGGTCCCTGCCTTCATCCTAGTGGTAGGGCATAACTTATGTACCAGTAATAGTCACAGTAGAGCATGAAAGATACCAGAAAGGAGTTTGACCAAGAGTCCTGGAAATTCAGAGGAGGGAGATTCTGTGCAAGTGGTGGGTGGTATCTGGGAAAGCTTCATCCAGGGTCCTTTTGTTCCTATCCATTCCACTGAGCCCCGGGCCCTGTGCTAGGTGATAGGCCATTAAGAGTACTCCAGTCATATAGAGTTGGACAATGACAAATAATGGTTTTTCTTTAATCATGCATTTTAGAATTAATGAAATAATAGATAATCCAGAGTGCTTACCGTTGACCATGCATTGTCCTAAGTGCTTGAGTATATGAGATTTTACTTAATAAATGACAGTTGTGTGCAGTGAAAAGTACCTTGTACTGGGTAAGTTCTTAGGAAATGTGGCAAAGAAATGAAAAGAGTGAGTACTAGAAGAAGCTCCCTATCTTCTGCCCATAGATCATTAGAACACAGCTCCTTGACTAAGAGCTTAGATTCTTACAAATGGTAATTTCAAAACGTGTTGTCAAGGAAACCAATCAGAGACGGTGAGCTCTTCCAACAAATGCCAAGATACATGATTTTAAGCGATGTGGGTGGGTATGGCAAGGGAAGTAGAAAACTAAGTGAAAAAAATTACTTTAAAATAGTTTGTTGTTATTTTGTTTGTATGAGTGTATTGCCTGCATGTACGTAAGTGTACCCATTGTGCAAAGCCCACGTCTGATGGTATCAGATCCCCTGAACTGGAGTCACAGATAGTTGTTAGCTGCCATGTGGATGCTGCGAAGTGAATCTGGGTCCTCTGTAATAACAGTCAGTTGTCTTAACCACTGAGCCATCTCTACAGCACCCACCTGCCACCAAATTACTCTTTTACATTATTACCTATTTGCCATTTTTGCTTTCAAAGAGATAAGCATTGAAAATTGCTGGTGTCTTGGGAAAATAGTTTCCATTAATTACAGTTAGAGTTTGGAGACAGAGTCTGCCAATAATTGGAATTCATACAGTGAAACCTCAAAATAAAAATAAATAACAAACAGCTCTGAAGGATTCTCAAGTGGTTGTTACATACAATGAACTTGGGAATGAATTAATTTAGGCCTGGTCTGTAAAAATAAGAGAGTTCTATTTGATGCATATACTAGTGGGAAGACTAAATAGAGACTGGGGTTTGAGGAACTGAAACTGTCCAGCTTGCTTATCGCTCTTGCTCCCATGCCTCCAGACCTCACTTAGGTTTCCTGTCTAAAATCACCTGCCAAGTCCTGCCCTCAACTTTTATCTCAGAGTCTGCCTGGGGGAAACTCAAACTGACATAGAGAGTTTGACCTTTATTATGAAAGCCATCCACAATCACTAAAATGTTAATTAAGGGCGTCACATGTAATTTTTAAAAAGATAACTCTGGTACAGTGTACAAATTGGACCAGAGGAGATCAGATATTCAGGGGAACAGTATATTTATGTAACCAATAGTCAATCATCGTTGACTGACTGGTTGGGAGGTTGGAGAAAGGATGAAAAGTGCTCACTGGACCCAGAGGCTGTGTGCAGAGTGGGAAGATGGTGTACAAAGAGACATCTTCCTTCCCATTAGAGCTGACTGATCTTTGAAGGATGGCTAAGACTTTCATTGAAACATGTGTCTTAATTCTCTTAAACCATTATTATAAAGGTTATATATGTGGAAATTTGGAGAAACAGGGTTTTTGTCCCCCAACCTCAAGATCTTATCTCCATTAAGTCCTAGTTGGTATCTCTCCATTATTTTATTAGCAGCTAGCTACCTAGATAATAGTCATACTATGTGCTGTTTGATGTCCTGCCTTCCTTATATTTCATGAGCATTTTCCCATCATTTTCAAAAACAAAAACTTTATTTACTGGTTCTGTAGAACATATGCTGGGCAAGTTTTCCACCACTGAGGTACATCCTCAGCCCTAAAACATGATGTTTAATAGCATCATATTTAGTCATATCAATGTAGTATAAAGATTTCTGTTTCTAGAATTATGCCTCTTCAAACCTTTTTACCATCATTGTAACTATAAAATGAACAGAATAAAATACCAGGAGATGTCAGGGATTAAAATGTTATGAATGTATTTAAAGCTTTTGAAAGTTATTGCCAAATTGCACCCAAGAATAGTAGCACTGCACGTTCCCTTCTTGCTGAGTCGGACTGCTCTGAGGGGCAGGGATTTGATTGAGTCATACCCTCAGTGCCCAGAAAGTTCGCTGGCTGCTAGTAGATGTTCTGGTATGGTCTGAACCTTAAATGATTCTCAGAGGTTCATGTGTTGAAGGTTAGGTCTCCCAGATGAGTGTGCTCTTGGGAGGTGGTGAACCTTTTGTGAGGTGGGTTCTAGTGTAAGGAAGTTAGGCGATTGGCGACATGCCCTTGAAGGATATCCTGGGACCTCAACACCTTCCTGTCACTCTTTGCTTCCTGGCTGCCATGTGATGAACAGCTTTGCTCCACTACATGCTCTGCGCTGTGATGCTCTGCCTCACCATCAAGTCTTCAAACAATAGAGCCAAGCAGCCATGGACTGAAACTTCCAAAAGGTGAGCCCCAATAAATTTACCTTATAAGTTACTTACCTTGGCTACTTTATCACAGTGATGAAAAGTAAGTACTGAGTGTTCAAAAACTGTGAACAGGGGTTGAGAAGATGGCTTAGTTCACAAAGTCCCTACAATGTGAGCAAGAGGACCTGAGTTTGGATGCCTAGCACCCATGTAAAAGCTGGGTGTGGCATCTGTAACCCCAGCACTGGAAAGGGACAGAGATGGAGGATCACTAGAGATTATTAGGCAGCTGGCTTAACTGAATCAATGAGTTCCTCTAGTATACACCTACACACATGTGCACCCACATGCACACACCTATATGAACATGTATATATATCATACACAAACACTCAAAACGAATAGATGAAGAGCAAGCAAATGTCTCATTATACCATTATTATACCTGTTATATTTATTAGAGATTTAGCACGGTATACTTGCTGTTTTCCTTAATATTTCTTTAAGAATGAACTTACCTGTTTTTCTGTGGAAAGGTAGTAGCTACTGTTGCCATTTGAGAACAAATTTCAAGCCAGGTGTGGTAGTTTACACCTGTAATCTGAAAACCTGAGAAGCTTGAGGCAGGAGAAGTGTAATGAGCTACATAGTGGAGTTCTAGACCAGCCTGGACTATACTCCCTATGCCAAAACAAAACAGAACACAAAATAGAATTTAAAAGGAAAAGAAAAAGGGAAAACCAAGTTCAAATACATTTACTAATTGTGTTTTGAGTCTTGCATACTATTTATTTCTTCTTCTGGAATTCCGTGCATGTACACAATGTATTTTGATCATCGTCACCCACACGGCATCCTCCAGCTCTTCCCAGACCCTCCCCAATCCCCCTTCCTACTTCACGCTCTCCTTTTAAAAATACACCTTATTGAGTCCAATTAGTGCTGCTCATAAATGGGCATGAGGTCACACACTAGAGCATGGCCCCCCTACCAGAGACCACACTCTTAAAGAAAACTGGCTTTCCTTTGCCTAGCAACCATTAACTGTTGGTAGCTCCTCAGCTCGGTGGTTGGAACGTCTCTTTCCAGTGAGGGGACTCATGATGGACTTCTGGGTAGCTTCAGAATGAAGCTTCAGAAAGACTAAGCCGTGATAAGGATCTGCAAGCATTTAGCCAGCACCCCAGCCCCATCTTCCAGTCATGTCTATGCAATGGTGCTTCCATAAACAACCCTAAAAGGTGGAGCAGAGGTCTTTTTGATTGACAAACACATCCAGAGCCTCAACTTCCTGGGGGACAGAGCTCTATATACCGCCTTCTGGCAGATTCTTTAACGAGAGACTTTAATAAACTGGCAAATGTATGTTTTCCTGACTCTTGTGAGTCATTATAATGATGCTTGTGCAAAATCCTAATTTGTAGTCAAGTTGGATAGAAGTGGGTATCCTGAAGATCTAGTACTGGTGAATGTCATTAGATGTAGAGGGCGGGTGAGTTACAGGATGGTTCAAAAGTTAATTCTGGATAGATAGTGTCAGAATTGAATGGGATTATATAGCACCTACAGTTGAAGAATTAGTTGCTGTGGAGAAACCTCCCACATATTTGGTGTCAGAATATTCTAGAGAATGAAAGAAAACAGAGCTTATTTTCCTCTTCTATAACCCGAGTTCTTTCTGTGGCATTATTTGGGATAACCTGTTAGCTTAATGTTTGAAAACCCTTAGGAGAGAACTGTGAATCCTTATTGACAAATTTATTCATTCACTTACCTATTTTAAAGTTTTTGAGGCAAATTATGTATAGGCACATTCTGGGTGCTGAAAACACAATGGTGAACAAGTGGAAAACTTCCCTGCTCCCACAAGAGTGTGTAATGTGGTTAAGTATGTAAACAGATCCCACTGTTATGCCCAACTTGATTATTTTCTCTATGCCCTTTGTTATGTCTGACATGGTCTTTTTTTATGCCATGTCTTGGTTTATGTTCCCCCAAACCAGGCCCTGAAACAAGGAATTGAATGCAAGTTAATTTGGAGAGGGAGTAGGAAAGTGGAACGGAAGGAAGCCAATAACAATGTGTGAATGAGAAGACTTATGCAGTAGATAACTAGAGCTCTACCTTGTTTTGCATATTGTCAGAAGTCCTACAGAAATACTCTGTCAGCCAGATGTGGTGGTGCATGCCTTTAATCCCAGTGCTAAGGAGGCAGAGACAGGCAGATTTCTGTGAGACGGAGGCTAGCCTGGTCTCCATATCGAGTCCAGTCCAGGCCAACTGGGGCTATAGGAAGAGCCTGTCTCAAACAAAAAAAAAAAAAAAAAAAAAAAAGAAAGGAAGAAAAAAATATTCTGTCAATGAGTCCACTGAGAAGCAAAGAAACTGGGGAGTTCCTGTCTCCCTCCTTTGTTAGGGGTTGTTTCTGGGAACATTAACTCCATGGTACTTCTGATCTACCTTTCTTGTGACGTACAGTGCTCCTGTAGGTAGAGAATCTACTCAGGGAGAGGAATACAGGTACTGAAGATGAGAAGATGAGGATGGCAAGAGCTTCCCCATGAAGGTGCTTATGATCTAAGATCTGTACTGAGGGCAGCTGGATAAGGCACTGATGCATCAGATGCCAGTGGGCTGGAAGAAAAAGCAGCACATTTATACAGAGCAGCAATAGAGGAGAAATGGGAGAAGAAACTGGGAAGGGAAGTCTGTGTAGCCTACAGATGACAATACTCAATAGAATTTGATCACACTCAAGACCTCACATTTCATTCTAATTTATTAATTAATCAAATGGCAAAATGAATGATGTCTTTCATATTTTTGTATCTTGGTCAAGTTTTCACTTGTGAGATATAAGTGTGTATATATGTGTGTATATATATATATATATCCTCCCCGGACAGATTTTCCAAAGAAGGTTGTAAAATTTAATTTTTCCTTAATTCAATACTTTTGACAATGAAAAAGTAAAAATGGTAATAGTATCTAGAACAGTGAAAGGGCAGATGAGGGAGGAGGACAGAATGAGAGAGAGCAGGATGTGGTCAGGATGTGGTCGCACATTCCTATAACCTCAGCCACCCAGAGGCTGGGATAGGGGTCTTAAATTCCAAGTCACCTGGGTTACATAGTTAGATCGTGTCTCAAAAATGACAAAAAAGGAAGAAAGAAAGATAAAGGAAAGAATGAAAAGAAAGAAGGAAGGAAAGAAGGAAGAAAAAAAGGAGTACTGGTTTGGGAGTTGGTCCTAAAATCCACTGACTAGCAGGGCGACAGGAAAGGTTGCCTGTCTACACTCTGATCCAGGGTGTCCTTCTCTGGAAATGTGACAGTATCCTCTTTTAAAAAAATTATCTAAAATATATGTTATTTTTATTTTATGTGTATGACTATATTTTCTGCATATGTGTAAGTCCACCTGTAACTCGTCACACAGTGCCACTCAGAGGTCAGAAGACAGTGTCGGAGCCCCTGGAACTGGAGGTACAGATGGTTGTTAGCCATCATGTGGGTTCTGGGAATCGAACCTAGGTCCTCTTCAAGAGCAGCCATTGCTCTGAACCACTGAGCAATGTCGCTAACCCCCATGACAGTACTTTCCTATCAGGTCAGAGAAGCTGTTGAGACTTCAAGTTTGGAAGGCTTGAGGTTTCATGTGTATTTTTCCTCTGGAAATGCATGATCTGCATGTGACACTTTCCCTTGTTACTTTGAGTGGAACTGCTATTTTTGGTTTTATGATTTTTCTTATAGCAAACTATTGCTAAAATGGCACATTTATTTTTGCTGTGGGTTGATACTTTTTTTCTTATGAAAAGGATGAGTCTAGAAAAGGTGAATGGTTTTTCTGTGTTGATCAACAATAAACAAAATACTCTGTAGGAGAAAGAATTTACTCTGGCTAAGAAAGGAACGAAAGGAAGATGAAATTGGAGGAGCAGTCTGGAACTCCACAGGAAGCAAAATTTAATATCCAAGTTCTTTATTTCTTCCAAGTCTTTTTCTTTCTTACCCCTCCCCCATTTCAAAATTATAAAAAATTTGAATTCCCTTTCTGATGCCTCAGATTTCCTTTAAGACTGTATTATAGGCTTGGCAAGGCCTGTACTATGAACCCATTGTAGATTTATAGTTAGGTTTTCTAGCCGGTTCATGAACTTTCACCAGTTCTTTGGGCTTCAGCAGACTTTTCTTTCCAGCCCACAGTAAGCAGGGAGTTCCTTCCTAGTCCAAAAGTGAAGCTGTGCATTGTGTATAGTGTTATGGCTCTGTAAACTCATCCAGTGCTCATCCTTTCCTGAGGAGAAAACTGGAAGGTGGAGAGGTGAAACGACCAAATGCAGCTGCTCCTGGTGCTCCTGGTGCTCCCAGCTTGGAGCCGCTCCCTGCTGCCCTATCCGGGACTCACAGCCCAGTGGCAGTACAACAGGACTCATGGAGGCCAAAGTCAGAGTGAACAAAATGAGCCAAATGGCCTGAGCTAGACTTGCTAAAGAGGGGCATTGTGCTTAAGGACTGAAGAGAGTGCCACCAATTTTTTTTTCTGGAAATTTATAATTGTTGCAATCTTTCATAGTGAAAAGGAAGACAGAGCCCTTCCCTAAACCTCACCTAAAGGAGAAAGATTTTAAGGGAGCAACTGGGGGAACTATCTGTGACCTTTGTGTTAAAAACAAACAAACAAACAAACAAAACATTAGCAGATTCACAGAAAAGACTCGACACAAAATTACTCATCAGAATGAACTTTATTAGAATGAGGCTCACAACCACAGACAATCATGACTAGGTTTTGAGGTGGGAGAGAAATTACCAGAGATAGAGTATCATACTGTGTACTACATGATGGGACCTTGAAGGGAGAGAGAGAGCTTTGCCTTCAGATCTGGAAAGAAGTTGTATTAGGAGAGACAGCTGCTATGTATAATATAAGAGCCCTAAAGGGAGAGACAGACCCTTTGGTTCCAGAGAGCAAAATAAGTTTCTGATTGTTACAGGTTTTCAGGGGTTGGGGGTGGGCAAACTTCATACCATGTGATCTGGCCTAGCCTGGCCCACATGCCAAGGGGCACAAGGCAGGCACTGGGTAGGCCTATCAGACATCTTGCAGCTGCAATGGAGAGGAGCAGTAAGGCTCCAGCACAGCATGCTTTCGTATTAACTCTTTGTCAGAGAGAGAGAGAAAAAGAGAGAGAGAGAGAGAGAGACAGAGAGGCAAAGCCTGAAAGCCTGATTTCTGGGAGAGAGATGGCTAGATGTGATTTAACAGTTTGGAGTATAGAGGTCACCGTGGATTGGGGTGTGACACATGCCTGATAGAGAGAGGTGGAGCTGTGTGCCAGAGAGGAGAATGAAAGAAAATGAGAAAGCAAGAGAAAGAAACTAAACTGCCTTTGAAGCCAGCTGCATGGCCATTGATAGCAGGTCTAAGAATGTACAGTTTCCCCTTCAGCAAAGCAGCAGGATGTAAAGCAACATACAAAACTCAGAAGTGTTTCTCTATACTAGTAACTTGCCAAGAAAAAAACCAGGAAAACAATCCCATTCACAATAGCCTCAACAAATCAAAATAGGAACAGCTGGGTGTGGTGGTGCTCGCCTTTGATCCTAGCACTCGGGAGGCAGTGCTCTGAGATTGAGGCCAGCAGGGACTACAGGGATACACTGTCTCAAAAAGACAAAAATCAAAATGGGAATAGACCTAACCAAGGTGGTGAAACATGTCTACAATGAAAAAACATTTTGAGACAGGGTCTCACTATGTAGGCCTGGCTGGCCTGGACTTGCTATGTATACCAGGCTGGCCTCAAACTTGCGGAGACCCACCTGCCTCTTCCTCCCAAGCGCTGAGGTTAAGTGTGTCACCACACCTGGCTACAATGAAAACTTTAAACGCTGAAGAAAGAAACTGAAGATGACTTGAAATGATAGAAAGACCCATGCTCATGGATTGGCAGAATTAACAGAGTGATATGTGTTACCAAAAGTGATCTTTATAGATTCAATGCAGTCTCCATCGAGATTTCAGTGACATTCTTCACAGATCTAGAAAAAGATCCTAAAATTCACATGGAGGTACAAAAGACTCACAGGTAGCCAAAGCTGATTAAAAAGAGCCATGGCAGAAATATCACAATACTTGATCTCAAATCATGCTATGGTGCTATAGTAGCAACAACAGAAACTCAGTGTGGTTTTGACTCCAAAACAAGCACATAAAGACATAGAAGATCATAACAAATCCACACAGTTATAGCCTCTTAATTCTTGATGGTGCCAAAAACATACACTGGAGAAAAGACTACTTCTTCAACAACTAGTGGTGCTGGAAAAGCTGTATATCCACATTCAGAACAACGATACTAGATCTCTATTTCTCAACCTATGCAAAAACAATTCAAAATCAACCAAAGACCTGAAATTTGAAACTGTTAGCGGAAAGCATGGGATAAGACACTTCCAGATATAAGCATAAGCATATCTTTAGAACAACTTTCTGAAATGGACTCCAGTAGCTCAGGCAATAATAGCAAGAAATGGTAAATGAGACTGCATGAAATCAAAAAGCTTCTGAACACCAATTACTGGATTGAAGAGACAACTTACAGGACAGATTAAAAAATCTTTACCAGATATACATCTGAAAGGGAATATCTAGAATATATGAAGAACTAAGAAAATGAAACACCAAAACCAAAATAAATCAGTCAATAAGGGCAAGTGGAATGAACAGACAGTTCTCAAAAGATGAAGTACAAATGACTAGCAGATAGATGAGAACATGTTTAGCCATCAGTAAATGGTATTTACAGTAATGGGTAAATATGGTCAAAGATATGATGTAATTGAATTAAAATGTTATAATGAAACTCATTTCTCTGGATAATGAATATATGCTAATATTTTTTAAGACTATATTTCTTAGGGGTAGGGGAAATGCAAATCAAAACTACATTGAAATTCTATCATACACCAGTCAGAATGGCCATCAGTAAGAAAATAAACGACAATGAGGGTGACAGTAGGGTTGAGGAGGGAGCACATACACTATTGGTGGATGTGAAAATTAGTGTGGCTACTATGGAAATCAATATGGAGGTTCCACACACATAAAAAAATGGAACCGCCATACGGTCCAGCTATACAACTCCTTGAAAAATATCTAAAGGAATTCATTCAGTATAGAACCTAGATACCTGAGTATTCATGTTTATTGTAGCATTAGTTATAATAACCAAATTATGGGGTCAGCTGAGGTACCCATCAACAGATGAAGGGATAAAGAAAATGTTATAACACACATACACACACACACACACACATGCACACGGCTATTCAACTAGAAAGAATGAAATGTCATTTTCAGGAAAATGGATAGAATTGGAAATCATTATATTAAGTGAAATAAGTCAGACTCAGCAAGACAAATATACATTTTTTTTCTCATATGGCACCTAGATTGTATATGTATAAAAAATGTTGAACACTGTATACAAATGTTTCTTGCAATAGCCATGTCTGTATGTGCATGTACATATACATATACATATATGAAATGAAAGTAGAAGGTGGACTTCTTGTAAAGGGTAAAGTGGAATTACAGGAACGGGGATAGGAGACAGCAATGGGTGAATGTGGTCAATATATATATGTGTGTATATATATATTAGTATTAGCATCTGTATATTGGTATGCATATATATTTTAGGGGGAAGGGTTTTTTTGAAACAGGATCTCCCTGTAGCCTTAGCTGGCCTGTAACTTGACTGGGCTGGCTTGGATCTCACAGAGATCTGCCAGCCTCTGCTTCCCAAGTGCTGAGTTTAAAGGCATGTGCCACTACACCTGGCTCTAAAGTATCTATTTGAATGAAAGTGCCATAATGAAACTCATCTCTTTGGATAATGAATAAATGCTAATAAAAATCTTAAAAGAATATGTATTTCTTAGGGAACAGATGGAGGACATAAATAGCCAGCTTAGAAGAAATACCTAAAGAAGAAATAGTATATTTGTTTCCTATTGTTGCTATGAAAAATTACCATAAAATTGGCACCTTAGAACAACATACTTATTCCTTCGGAATTCTGGAATCTGAAATCAGGATCTGTCTAGGCTACAGGAGGGAACTCTTCTTGCCTCTTCCAGTTTGGAGTAGTTTGGGGCATTCCTTGGCTTAAGTGGTATCCTAGTTTACTTCTTATTGCTAAAACAAACAATGTGGCCAAAACCAACTTGAAGAGGAGAGGGTTTAATCTGGCTTACAGCTCACAATCCATCATCAAGGGAAGCCAGGGCAGGAGCTGAGGCAGAGACAGTGGAGGAGCGCTGCTTACTGGCTTGCTCTCCCTGGTCTGCTCAGCTACCTGTGGTGTACAGCTCAGGCCTACCTGCCCAGGGACCGCACTGCTCACAGTGGGCAGGGTTCTCTCATATCAACTAACAGTTAAGAGAATGCCTCACAGACATGGCCACAGGCCAGTCTGATCTGGGAAATTCTTCAGTTGGGGTTCCCTTTTCCTAAGTAACTCTAGGTCAAGTTGACAAAAGCTAATGAGGACAGATGGCATCACTCCTGTCTCTTTCTCTGTGGTCACATCACCTCATCCCCTTTGTCAGATCTCTCTTCCTCTCTCTTATAAGGATGCCTATGACTGCGTTCAAGGCCACCTGGACAATTCATGATAATCTCCCCTTGTCAAAATCTACACTTCTACAGTGGGTCTTTCTGACACGCTGTATCTGAGAATCGGCTAATAGACCAGCCTATGACCTGACCTCAGGCTCAGAAGGTGTCCCTCACGGATGCGTACACTGCCCACCTCTGATTTACCTGCAGGCTGAGAAGAGCCTTTTCTGAAAACCTTGACTCTTAGTAACTGTGTGTAACACAAAGGGACACCATAGTTCTGTCTCAGAACCTTCTCCAAGCTTCATCTTAGGAGGGGAGAAAGGAGTGGTAGACGCATCGTGGAAGCAATCCTCAAGGGGTGCAGAGGAAGCTGGGAAAGCGGCCCCGGTCTCCCACCTTTCAGCCAAACAATTTTAGGGCAGATTCCGTTAACTTTTCCCACCCTAGTAGTTTAAAAACCCCTTGCTTTTAGCGGTGATTTCAGCAGTACACATTTTGATGCCTTTTCATTCATTCCACTCCTTAACTGTTGAGTCCTGGGATTCTTTCTCAGGTAGTCTAATGGTATTAAAATCCTTGTCTCAGTCTCTGCTTTGCAAAAACCCTCAACACAAGTAATAGGCCCCCTGCAGAGAATCTTAAGGACAACATGATGAATTTCCATGCTCAGAAGACTCCTTCACAGGATGACTTCCAAACCAGTTTAAAAAAATGGCTCCTGTCCTCCGACCACCCTGACACCACTCTCACTTTCTCCTGGAAGAGCCAGGGGCAGGTGGGAAAGGAAAGCGAACAGGGTAGAACTGACCTGACCATTTGCCACACTGCCATCTCTGTCAAGGTTCCAGGCTGCAGCAAACCACCTGCGAGCCTGCTGGCTGAGTTCCTTTCCCTTGACATCTCTTGTTTTTGTCATTCCATTCTACTGGGCCCTGCGTTTCTTCTAGAGGTAAAATTTGGCCACTGGGCAGCATCAGAATACTATAACTCTGCTTTTAAATTGCCACTGCCAATGGTTATGAGCAGAATAGAAAGATAGGAAAGATTAAGAAAAGATAGGAAGATAGAGGAGCCGCCCTCTTTCCAGCGTGGGGTTGAAGCCTCTCACCAGCTGAAAACCAATAATTTCAGCACAATTAGCAGCATTTTCTGTGGAGGTTTACTACATACAGACAATATTCTTCTATAGGATATTTTCAAATAGGAATATTAAAATAGCAGTATTAATATTAAACCGCACTAAGGTCTGAGTGAGTGTGGCATTACTCCTTCCTTAAATATTTTCTAGGAATCTCACAAGATTTTTATTTACTTTTGTTTACATCAAAAGCATCCTACCTTCCGATGTACCCTTGTGATCTAGATGTTACCATATGAGCTGGATCCTAGCCATGCACACCAGGAAGGACTCCGTGATCAAATTCAGATTTCTTAGTAACCCTTCCAAGATATAGCTTCAGAATCCACCAGAATCATATATATATATATATATATATATATATATATATATATATATGGTCATGTAAAGTCAATGAAAGTCAATTCTCTCTTGAGAAGCTCACATCCACACTCTTGACTGCCTTATATTTTTCCTGTGTATCTCTTTATTAAATTTTGTGCTTAACTTTATATAGAAATCAAAATATCTTTTTATAAATTCCAGCTCTGTTTCATCCTGGTTTGTCCTAAAATTCTTTTCTGTGAAGTCAAGAATCCTGGTATCACCTGAGTGGAGGTCTCTTAAAATAACTCCTCAGGCTGCTGTAGTTAAGAGCTGTGTCTCTGACTCTATGGTTACTGAATCATACTATTTGAAACAAAGAAATCTGATTGTTGCATTACATGTGTATAAAACAGGAAGAAAAATCCCACTTCACAGAGTCTGTGGGAGGATGAAGTGCATCAACCCAAGAAGATAGTCACATGGTGGATGCCTTAAATGGCCTCTCTCTCCTACCCCACACCACTGCAAACTTCCTGAGGACATAGAGAGCATATAGGAATCATGTTGCTTTCCCAAGTTCTTGGCAAAGTACTTGGGACACATTAGTTGCTCGGTGGATTGTCAAATTGGAGTTGAAGCTCAGAAGCCAGCACTTATCACTGCAGGGGTCGCTGCCAGTTTCCTATCCCCAAGCCCCCAGGGGATGTTGGCAGGTGAAGCTGCAGAGTTCTAGCACCTGCAGCCTGTTTGCCCAAGAGCCTTCTCTGTTGACTTTACGTGTCTGTCTGTAAATGCTGACAATTAATGCCCCCAAAGCACTCCTTAGTCAAATGACTTCTGGGATTTGTGATAAACACGTCTCCTTTGTTCTTTAGGCATGACAACAAGAAGATACATGTTCTACCCAAACTACCAGAAATTCCCAGTGGCCTGTAATGGTCCTTTCTTGATACCCACCCTGTACTGGTCTTCTTCCTATTTTTCTTGCAATTCTCATCAGATAAACTACTTACATTGAAATCTCTGTCTTAAGGTCAGTTTCTAGGAGAACCTAAATTAAGAAAAACACATCAGTTAGATTTGAAATGTTTGTCGTCATAAGGCTCTTGGGAGTGAGGCCATTCCCTGTTCACAGCATCTATCTCTCCTCCTGCTTGGTATGTCAGTTACTTGGCCTCACTCACATTCATTCTGGGCCAGGACACATGCCAAGTCCTTTGTGCTGGCTGGGGTGTCATTTATTTCAGTTGGCTGATTTTCAAGAGATAGACCCCACAGCAGTCCCACAATTAATGTAGGAAAACAAATCTTTGCATTTTCTCCACATGAAGATAATCTCAGCTTGCTCAGGAGTTCTTATCCTGATCTGAGTTGCCTGCTATTTTGAGGATAATGATGGAATATTGTTACTTTGCTCTTAGATTCTATTAAGAGTGAATCACTTTGGAGTCTCTCTGTATACGTGCTGTGGGTCAGTGTACTCTCTTTGCTAAATAATGTGGAGAACAGTACAAAATGCTATTTTTGCCATAGCTGGAAAATGTTAGTAGCTTTTAAGCAGGAAGCCTGTTCTCCCTTGATCAGTCATCTAGAACCTGCCCTCAATAGAGGCACTGGAGAAGAAGCCCTGAAATGAACATTTAAGTGACTAAAACTTATAAACTATACTCATCTTCAGTCTTTCCTCTAAGTTCTTCCAGATCTTCTCACTACCTGTATCATTTCCCACAACCTTTAAAACAAAAGTAACTCCTTTTGTGTTTATGTTGGATTTTTAAGTAGCTAAGTTGATTTTTCCTAGGAAATCATTCAGCATTTTACCTGGAAAACCACAGAGCATAGAAACCATGCAGATTACCAGTTTAACTACCTCCCACCCTATTCCAAATGACTGAGGTTTTGTTTTTGTTTCCCTTTATGTTTTGAAATAAGGTCTCCTTACATAGTCTAGGCTGACCTTGAACTCACTAAGAGGCTGTGATACTCTTACTTCAGCTTCCCAAAAGCCGGGATTATAGGCATGCATCACCATGATTGGCTTCTCTTTGCTGTGAGTTTTTAAAGGATATCAGTTCTCTTTTATGATGTACCATTTAGGTGCAGGACCCATGCTACTCTCTTTGCATACATTATTCCATTTAATCCTTGGACCAACTGTCTAAGATAGGTATTATTTTTCTCATTCTGCAGATCAAGAAACCAATGCTTGAGAAGTTCAATAGAGAATTTTGGGACTAGGATTCAAGCTTAGTACAAACCACAGGTCTATTGCATTCTCCTCACCCACCTCCTATACCCCTCTTCAGTCTTGGGCCATGGATTTGCCTAATGGAAGTCAGAGAAGTTAGACCTTTTGATTATGTCCAGGAAGCTGATACTATCTCTTACTATGCTCTTCCTCCTTCCTTGTCAGGTACAACGCACCATAATGTGCCCTTGCTCATCAGGACTTTAGTCAGGATAATTCCTATGAGATCTGTTTGTACAATATCTGTTACCTTCTGGGGTCTATAGTCTACCTTCCCTGAATTTACCCTTCTGTTCACCTCAGTGCATGTTTTGGAGCCAAGAAACAGCTTGTTCTCTCAAAAGGGGGGACATCTTTGTTATAACAACATGAAGATAGTGATCTTTATCAAAGCCAGAATGAGATCACCAGGAAAACAAGTTTGTGACAAAGTCTTAGATGACCTATCCTCACCATCCCCTACCTGGTCCCCTCAACTAAGCAGGAAGTCTGAAGTTGTTTCTCTAGGACAGATCTCAAGCTTCGTGAACTTTCTGTCCTAGCCCATGCGGGAAATCTGCAGCAGCTCTTGATTTGGATGAGGAAATTGTTTATTTGGTGAGGAAAGCATGACACGAAACCGTGAGCAGATTTTCTGATGATCCAGAGCCTACCTATGGCGATTTCTAAGCAAGAAGATCAGAATGGCAACAATTAGGCTGATCACAAGTAAATCCCAGTACGGTCCAACTGTGTTATCCAGTTTCATCCATTTCCATTTCACTGTGATCTGCTGGCAAGAGGAAGTCAGTGAAAAAAAAAAAGAAAAAGAAGCCCCAGCCTCCTACTGTAGTGAAAACCATTTCTCCTCCCACACCTATCACTGTCCTCAACCCATTCCCCTTGCTGTCTTCAGTTGTGGAAGATATGGCCTTTGCTGGCATGCTGGCATTCACTTCATACAGGGGCTTTGTTACTACCTTCGCAACAGCCTCAAAGATTTAGAAAATTTAATGGAGCATGGTGGCACTTGCCCGGCACTGCGTAGCCTGGGGCAGAAGGGTTGCAAGTTTGATATCAGCCTGCTTATACAGTGAGTTCTGGATAAGCCTGGGTTATGTGGTAAAACCCTTTCTCAAGAAAATGATAAAATTTAATGTCTCCTTTAAAAAAATATAGCTCTTTGTGGCACCACTTGCCACCTACCATCTGCTCACCACCCTCAGATTTTGATGGCAGGAGCTGTGTTTTGAACGAGTATATATAGCACATCTACTTTGCTTAAGCTTTGAACATAGTTTGTACTGAAAAGAGTATCTGCTGAATTAATTCACTGGTTGTACTACAAAGTGTCAACACATGCTCAGTATAACAAGTAGACTTGCTCTGTTTCTTAAGTATAAGACTTTGAATTCTATTTATCCAAAGGAAATCACTCCAAAAAAACATACACCTTATCACTTTGTCCCAGAGTTGTTCATTGTAGTTTTCAGAGCTTCAGAACCATTTAACACAAACTTACATTAAAAAACAGGATATCTTGGAGCAAATGCATAGTTTCCAGTTTCATGAGGGCAAAGAACACAGGTATGTGAGCGTCTGGACTTGTTTGAGCAGCCATGTCATATAGTCTCCTGGCCAGGTGAATATCCTAGAAAGAGAACGGCCCATGTTCATCAGGTGCAGAATCCTGAGAGGGAAACTTAACTTGTTAAAAATACCTCAAGTTATATTTGGTAGGCAACTGATCTCCCACAGTTGTCTCTGCCCTCATATCTGGAGCCTAAGAGTATGTCATGTTATATAGCAAAAGGGGCTTTGCAGACCTAAATCAAATTATGGATCTTAAAATAGATTATCTTGGTTTGTCTAGTTGGATTCCATAACTCTTTAGACACAGGTATCTTGTGACTGAAGGCAGAAGAAAGTCAGATGTATCAGGAGAAAGAGATTAAAAGCATGGGAGGACCTCAACTTGCTGTAGTGGGGGGAAATCCCATGGAAAGAATCAGAAAGAATTCAAATAGCCAGCAAAGAAATGGGCTCCTTGGTCTTACAACTTCAAGGAGCTTAATTCATTAACAGCCTGAATAAATAGAAAACACACTGTTTCCTACTGCACCAAGTAAAAGATGTAGCCTTGATTTTTAGCCATGTGAGAAACAAGCAGAGTCAACCACTTAGACTTTCTACCTACAGGAACCATATTACTTTAAGCCACACATTTGTGATAATTTCTTGCAACAGCCACAGAAAATTAACATATGTCTCAAAACTCTTTCTTGGATAATTTTGGGCTAGCTCCTACTTGTGATTCAAAAAAGAGAGTGAAGAACTCTAGAGATACAGATCACTAAAACCAATAAAATATAGACAGTTAAATAATCATTTATAGTGATCTCCATAGTGCTTACCATACTCAAAATTATAGAATTCATTTGTTCATTTGTCTCCAAGTCCTTGAAGACAAAGTCTTGGACTATCTGTTCATCTTGAAGTTCTTAGTGCCTACTATGTAGTAGGTGTCAGTAATACTTATAGAGTGTAATAAACTATTTTGTCTCTCACATTGGAATTTGATTACTCAAATGACATATTACTATATTTTCAGGCACTTTTTCTAATTGAATCATGCCAAAGCAGATCATTATTTTTCTTCATGTTTCATATACTTATAGCTTATTTTGTTTGTTTATTTTTACTGTTTGCTTGACAGAAATGAAAAGGCTAAGAAGTATTACTTAAAAATTTTTGTTTTATATCTATTTGGGAGAGAGAGACAGAGACAGAGAGAGAAAGAGAGAGATGAAAAGGCTAAGAAGTATTACTTTAAAATTTTTGTTTTATATCTATTTGCAGAGGTCAGAGGCTGAATTCTGGGATCCTTCTTTTATCATGTAAGTTCCATAGATTGAACTCAGGTCATCAGGCTTGGTGGCAAGCTCCTTTACCCACTGATCCATCTCCCCGTCCCAGGAGTATTACTTTCAAACATTGAAATGTCCTTCCCAGAACTGTGTTTTGGTTGGGCGCCCATGATTATTTTCAAAAGAAGGGTAAGAAAAGATTTTTTTCAGAAATTGATCTTTGTTCTTGGTCTTGAGGATTGCATTCAGCACTTCACACGTGCGGGTCAAACACTCTACCACATTTGACTACGACCCCCATCTCAAGTATCTGCTTTGTTGTTCCTGCTTCATTACCTAGGAGCGAACCCTCGGGGCCTCTGCTAACCTTTTTCCTTGGCTTCTTCCCTCAGCTTCTGTGATTTCATCATCACCTTTCTTCCTCTTTCTTCTGTTTTCTTTTATATTTGTTTCTGAGACAGGGTCTCACTATGTGGCCCAAACTTGGCCTTGAATTCACAGTCTTCTGACCTTTGTCAGCCTCTCAGGTTCTGGGTTTACAGGTATGTACCATAATGCCTGGCTCATTTCTTATAAAATTTTCTAAAACTTTGGAGTCTGGTAAATAAATGTGTTGTTGAAGAAAAAAATGTTTTGTTTAAAAATACTTAAAATTCAAGAGAGTGTTTGCAAAAAAGTCTTCAGGGAAACAAAGAAAATAGACCTTGCAAAAACCTAATTTCTGTCTTTAATTCCAAAAAAATTGATATGTGTTCATATGATAGCAACCTACACCTTCAGCAGTTGTGTTAGCCCCATATGTGAAAGGTATATTGACACAGACATGACTCTCAGGGAAATGTAGATGGGCAACTTTTGTTAATACTTGAAGCACTTATTTATTTGTTGTTTGTTTTCTTTTTTACCTATTTAATAACTCATTATTATGAGTGTTTTGTGTGTATGATTGGGGGGCACACATGGCAGAGATCATAGGTTCTGTCCTTCCACCTTTACATAGATTCCAGGGATTGAACTCAGACTTGCACAAATGTCTTTAATCAGTGGGCATATCTCACTGACCCTTGTTTTTGATTTTTGAGATAGGATCTCATGTAGCTCAAGTTGGCCTCAAGCTTACTGTGTAGCTGAGGATGACCCTGAGGTCCTGATCCTCCTGACTCTACCTCTCACATGCTGGGATTACAAGCATGCACCACCATGCCTGGTGCAGAGACATTCATTCTTAATCACCATCAATCTATTTCTTGTGGTAGAGTCATTGCTATTTGTTCACTTGATTTATAATTGAAAAAACAACAAGAAGTGAATGTTTCTAGTAATTGTATAATGTAATCCTAGCTAATGCTTATTATTAAATCCTACTGTGTATCAGTTTCCACTGTGATTTAACTATCATGACAATTCCTTAGGGCACGTGGCATTATCGACTGCATTTTAAGATAGAGAAACTGAGGATCAGACAGGTTAAATCACTTATTCAAATTCTTATGATTTGTGACTGAGCTGGAACCCAAATCCATATAGCCTGCCTCTCCTTACTTAAGCATGAAGTGCACATCACTGCGCAATAACTTATACAACATACCTTCTTCTTGAGAGCACTTGGGGGTTTTGTAAAATTTCTTCCCTGTAGTAAATAAAGCTATTTTTTATACATTTCTGATTATTTCCTTAGCGAATAGATGTTTATTTCATGAAAGGTTATGGCTATTTCTAAGAATTTCTGTTTTTGTCCTTCTACATTTCTGGAGGGTTTATTCTAATGAACTTTAACTTACCCTTTCTAAATAATAATGTTATTCTGATGTCTAAAACTTCAGCTGTAACACTCCATAGTGTCTGGTCAGACTAGACAAATGAAAAATAAAAAATGCTTTGTGCTCTAATTTCTTCTGTATTTGACAGGTCTTTTTATATGTGTGGTTATGTTTTCTCTGCAAGATACCAAAAAGTATGTAATTATCTATACATGTATACCTATATTATGTATCTCTCTGTCAAAGAGAGGAATATATAGCTGAGAATATATAGATAACATACCTTTACCTTACTTTAGAATGGCTTTATTAGTCATTATCTTTAAGCATATGTGCTTTCTTCCATTTTAAAAAGGCCATCATGTATTTTTCATATTTCATGCCTCAAAAACATTATAGGACAGGATCTGAGCATCTTAATCCCCTCCTCTTATGAAATTATTTGTCCCCTCCTAACACACTTTTATCATACTTTTAATTCCTTTTAGGTACATGTGCATGTGCACACATACCATTTTGATATTTATTTATAGCTACAGATGCGCATTTTCCAGAGGTTATTATAAACTCTGACGGTTATATTGTTTGGTCTGAGTCCCCAGAACCAAGCCCAACACTTCCCAACATAAAAAAAACACTTGGTATGTATCCCTGTGATTAAATGAATGCACGTAAAGCAGCCCATAGTACCATGGTAATTTATAAATAGATATCTTTTAAATCTTGAGGGAATTGAAAAGATTTTGAGGGGAAGAAATATACAGCCTAGAATATATTTAGAAGAAAACTGTATATGAGGCCACTGTTATCAAGGAAAGTTAAGTCAAGGAAGGCATTGAATTTAAAGTAAGAGATAAAATAGTCTATTAGATGATAGAGAACCACTAAGATGCTTTCAAGTTGTGTGTTTTCTTATCTACATTTTTCTGAAAGAGAGAGAGAGGAGGTAACAGTTTGAAGGAGTTATACTTTATCAACAATAACATGGTGGTATTTGATGAATTAAGTGCTCATTAAGGTAATGCTAATAGCTGCAGCGAACCCCCAAACTTAAGTGACTCAAGAGCAGGAATGTTTGTTTTTATCACATTCACCACTGTAATGTGGATGTTACTGATTGGTGGTGAATTTTCTTCACGTGGTAATTAAGGGACTCAGCTCTCTCCATTACATGGCCCTACAGTTTCATGGAGTCCCCGTGCTTTCTGCTGCATTCAGTCAAAGAAAGAGCAGAGAGATTAGGGAGAGGCACCATCTATTTATTGCCTTTCTTGGTCCACAAACAATACCTTTCATTTAAGCTGATGTGAATCAGTCACATGAGGTACTAGAAAATGTAATCTCTGATGAGGCAACTATCCTAAGAACTGGAGATTACAAATCGCTAATGGAAAGAGGTATCTCTGGTAGAAATTTAAAGGGAGAATATTAGCATTGAAGGCACTAAATAATCTTTATAACAAACCTAGGTGATCAATACTGGTGCAGGAGTGGCACGTTTATCTTAGGGATAATCAAAAAACAATCTAATTGAACTTAAAGCCCGCTCACTAGGAGGGAACTCATGTGTGGTACTGTAAACATAGCCAAATACACATGGTTGAAGTGATCATAGATCACTGAAAAAACCCTCTGTCTGTCACATCCCTAGACAAATGCAATTTCTTACTGTATGCTAAATATGAATCCTTATTTTTATAGACAAGCATACTTGTCACTCATCAAAGAAGCTTCTTTTTGGAACAAATGGAGACCATTAGACAGTTCCACAACTGGTCAAACACAGAGAATAAGTATCAGTGAGATTCCCAGCCCTAACTGACACATTTACAATGGAATCTCTACACCTAAGGTTTATGGAACATAGTGGAACAGGGGATAGGTATAATACTAATGCATCTCTCAACTCTCACCAGTGAAGTTTCCTTTTGCAGTATAGGGCAATTAACACAGATGGCCCAAACTGGCCAAAGTATAAAGTAAAAGACTGTAGAACGTGTCCCTGGATAGGACTTTTATATTAAGCCTCAGCCACCCATGGCACAGGGATCGTTGTGGAAGACAGGGGCAGAAAGATTGTAAGAGCCAGGGATGGCAGATGACCTCAAAGAAACAGAGTTTTCCAGGCTTCTGGGAACTTGCTCATATGAACTTACAGCAATGGTGACAGCATGCACAAGACCCATGAAGGTTCACTCGGACAAAAACCCAGCACAGAACTGGAAAAAGGAGCAGGAGGCCCCAATCTTGGCTGAGGAATTATTGGCAGTTGATCACTTCTGGGTGAGGGAGAGTTGGTTTTCCTTAAGGGAGTGATGATAGACAGTCTGAACAGGCCCCAGTGGATGAACTGACACTGCGGACGTCTGGGTCTGCAAACCTGACTCCATAGGCCTTAACGTATACGACAGAATTCATAAAACCCAGTGGGCAGGAAGTAGATGGGTTCAGTTAGGGGAAGGCATCTAAGTACGATTAAGAGGCATCAAGTGTACAAAATTGCAGTGGTTAAAATTTTGAAGTAAATAAAAATCAAACATAAATTGAAAAAGTTTCATAGCAATTTGTGGACTAAGTTCATATCCTCTGTTAATTCTCCTCCAGATATGTTGTACAGCACTATTCTCTGAGCAAAACCACTACCATCTTCATAAGATCAGCTATGTCTGCTTGCAAAAGGATCATCACAGCTGGACTTGTAGCCTGCTGACATTCCCTTGTAGAAGGAGGGGATGGGAAGGGTCACTGGGCTTTCAATAGAGTAGCCAGTTGCTCCTCACAGCCATGGGTATGCAGTTCTGCCATAAATGCATGTGGCCTTCAGGTCTCAGGGTGGGGCTACAGTATATAGGCTGAGGAATATTAGGAGAAAGGGACTCCATCTCTGCTGCTATGGGAAGCCATCATCCATGTTGGGTGAAGACTTTCCAGTATAGTTGCTTTGGGGTCACCCATACTCCTGCCTAAGAAACTTGTTGGTTCCCCAGGCTGAACTTTGGTAGAAGCATACTCGAGTTTGTTGTTGGGATCTTAGGAGGAGGAGGAGATAGACTTTCACATCTCCCTCAAAAAGTGATTTTGGCACAAGGTATTATTTTGTGTTCCCACAGCAACGATGCAGTTGGTTTTAAACCTCCATTTAGTCCAAGTAGCTCATTGAGCTGAAGTGGTCCTTGGTGAAGCTATTGGGATGACTAACTGTGCTACGATAGGCTCACTTTCCTTTCCTAAAGTCAGATGAGAACACCAGAGGCTCATATTTTTACATCAATTGTCAAGAGTTGGTCTGTACCACACTTTCATCCCCCAACCTTCTTTCATTCTCAGAGACACTCTGAAAATGAGATTACCCCATGGGTTTGTGTGAGGCTTAACTAAAAATAGGATTGTGAAGTACCTTACTGAAGAAATGCTGAATTACATTAAAATACAAACGAGAAAGACTTTTTCTAACCTCTTTGCTTTTGTTGGAATAAGTTGGCGTTCTAACTTATCAGGATGTCTATTTTAAGATTAGACTCTCCTTATTAACTTGACTGTGAGATGACAAGATTAGCAATCTTTGCCCGGAGCACTTGGTAATTATTTTTCTAATTGCTAAACGAAAGAGATGAATAAGAACAAAAGGCAATGAATGACCCCTTATTAGTTAGATGTAGAATTCTTGTATCTGTGCCTCTGGTTTGCTTTCTTTCCTTTTTTTAAATTTTTTCTTTCTCTTTCTGATTTTTATTGTGGACACTTTCTGTCAAAAAACAACAGATTTCAACTGAGGCAGATTGATCAAAATAAAATACCAATACCAACGGTGCAAGACAGCACCTGACACAACAGAGAAAGGTGGTCAAAGAGAAGAAACTTCAAAGATTTTTTTTCCTGAATGCATGAAATGGCTATCTCAACAGCTCCTCTTTGAATGGTGCAGAAAGTGCCCAGCAAAGATGTTGACTGGTGACTCTGGAGGACAACCAGAGCTTCTGGCGTGGCTTCTCATCTGCGCCCCAGACAGCCCTGTCTGACCACGTGTCCTGAGAGGATGCTCCTTTCTGCCCCCAGGAAAAAATGGCCTCCCAGAGGTGAGGACATGGCTGTTAGAATGCGTCCTTTGGAATCACACCGGTAGGAGAGCTAACTTGATTTGAACACACCGAGTGGCGTCATTTGTTTATTTTCTATGAACAGTGCTTATCTTGGGTTATGGTGTTTTATGTGAGGAATTATGAATAAAAGCTTTGATCTTATTGAAACCTTAGCAGTTGTTCACATTCCCCTCTGATCTACGTAACAGTCATTCCACATACTGTTTAACTACAAAGTCTTTTCACAAAGGCTTATTCATTTCATCCTGCAGGCTGGGGATAGGCCAGGTATCATTAGTTCTGTTTTAGTGATGTGAATGGCGAGGCGGGGGAGTGGAGAGGTCAGTAAGTAATGTCTAAAGAATCATCTAATTTAGCTACTTGGTTCTGTCCATTCTCCCCCAGGTTTATAGGCACAGATAGTTCACACCTTTCAGGAACGGGAGAAATGGGCTAGACTTGGGTTGACATTTTTACTGCTCAGGGTGCTGAGGCTGATGAAAAATGACCAAAGGCAGGCTGCAGGGGAAGGCCAAGACAGCAGGGGTCTGCACCACTGGATAACTGGTCCCTGAGTTAGAAGCCTTTGACTGTAGAGTGCACAGTTTCAGCAGTTCTCAGGAGATTCCCTACCAATAATTCTCAATTACTAGCACAACTGGAAGAAAAAAAAAAAGCATAAAATAGCCAACAATCTCCACATTATTTGGCTCTGGAAATAATTATTCAGGAATATAAACACTGAAGAGGAACCTGCTTGATTAGTAAGACTGACTCGTTGAGCTCCCCTGTCCCCCTAAAAAAACCCTTGAAAACAGACAGGCCTCAGATGAAATTCTGGGTCTACCACTGTAGACCTCTGCAAACTTGGCCACTGGCTTAACCTCTGCTCTGTGAATTCTTGATGAGTATTAAGGACAACTTCAGTGCTTACCTCATCAAGTGGCTGTGTGATTTATAAGACAGTATACACAGCATGCCTAACCCAACTGGGCTAATATTATCGTTATTGGCATTTAACACACTTACCTCATCCTGACAGACCTCAATACTGTCTTCTGCATGGTTATACCCACTAAGTGAATTTTTTCACCAGCACCTGCAGTGTTAATTCTCTTTCATTAATGAATATGCCTCAGACTAGATGTAGTCTTTGCGGGATGGAGATCTCTTCTCTTGGACCTCTCTAGAGTGCTCAGTACTGTGTCGTGGAGATAGTGGGTGCTTAATGAGATGTTCTTGTGTTAATGCCACCTCACTTCCAGCTCTGGCCTCATTCCACTTTGTCCTTGTTACTGACAGCTTAGGAGTTAATGGAGATGTCAGTACAAAAGGACTAGCAGTGAAGAACAGACACAGGGCCCACAGCAACAGTGTGTGTTGGAAAGAAGAACATAAGAATCAGTGGGGCCAAAATTAGATTTCTCCCACTTAGTATGTCTTTGCTCTAAAGATATGAGGTAATGGCATTAGTAATATGTATTGGCACAAGAGAGGGACTCTTTTATTCTTTCTTCTATATTAATAATATCAATGAAACTGAAAAAAAATTATACATTTTTCTCATTCCCACGCAGCTGTGGATTTGAACCAGCACAATTACCTTTGCAATACCTAAGCCGTGTTCATACATGTAGGCCAGATTGAACATGGCTTGTGCACTGTGATACTTGTCTACTGCAATGCTGTAATGGGTGGCCGCTGTTTCGTAGTCTTTCTTAGTCCCGTAGCCATAGTAATGATAATCTCCAGTTTTTACTCTGGCAAATGCATTGCCTGTGAGAAATATCAGAAAGTAAGAATCATAACTCAAGTGATTCGCATGGAGTTCCCAGCAAGTCAACTTAATAAACTGCACAAAATCATCTATATGCATATATGTATTCATGTGAAATACTCAAAACTGCACAATCAGCATTATATACAAAACCTTCTAAATTGATTTTGGTGGGTAGGAAAACTCTTGGGAAACTGAAACCCATCTTTCCCATCCCCAGAATTCATTCCCCAAACTCTACTCTCGTCTGGCAGTAGCTCCATAAAAGCAAGGGCAAGCTCTTAGTTACTAAAATTGTTCTAAAGCCTCGATAAGTATTTATGAAATAGATAAACATGCTAGAATGTTTTTAGAAAATGCTTTCCCTGGAGTTTATTTAGGATATTACTTTTGAACATACATGATATATCAAGGAAGAAAATAACCCCACATTACTCTTAAAGGTATGCAACATGAGTCTTTTGAAGACCGTTTAGATGACTTTAACATTGTGTGTGTGTGTGTGTGTGTGTGTGTGTGTGTGTGTGTGTCTGTATCTGTGTGTCTATGTCTTGGGAGGGTGTCCATACCTCAATTTCTTAAAAGAGTGTAGGTTGAAAGGATGATGGAAGATTCATATGAGACATCTGTCTCAGTTGTGGCCAGTCTTTTGCACCATCTAGGCCTTCTTGGGGCAACAGAAAGTGCCATGTGTGGTAGGGTCTGAGGTGTGTCTTGTGATACAGGCCTCCTTCCAAAATTCTCTTCCCATTTGGCCCAGTGCAGTGGCTAATTTTGGGGGGAATGTATGCCTTTGGATAAAAAAAGTTCCTTTAAACTTTGAGTATCTCCTATTAAAGTTTAGATACTTTAAAGAGATGTAATACCATGAACCATTTTTGTTTCTGAGTATCAATAAATGCTATACAATTCTCAAGCTGATGAAGATTTTTGTTGTCACATTTTGCTGCCTAGATACTTTAAAATGAATAGGCACCTGGGAGCAAGACTTTATAGGAATGGTACCCAAGCAAAGGTAACTGCAGAGACCAGGGGAGACACGATGCCCTAAAGAGAAACCTACTTCCCCAAAGGAGGGTACCCTTTTGACCCCAAAGTTCCTTCTGGGCCATTATCACCAAGGAATAGGGGAAATTTTGGCACTTTTAAACTTTGTAATTAAGAGTAGGAATCTCAAGTCTGTAAGAAAGGGGGACCATGAGTAGGCTTGTTCTCAGAGTACTCCGCTCTGCCCTAATAAGGAATACTAAGAGCCTGTGGTGACTCTGACAGGCCCTGGTGTGAGAGGCATTGGTTGGAGAGGGCTTTCTACGACTCCAGCTTTGCAGTTGCAAGGCCAGTGCCTGGGCCCTGCTGGCTTGGCACCCTCTCCACATGAAGCAACCGCTAGAAGAAGCTCAACAATGACCAACTGCAGGTTTTCATGACTGGATTCCCTTCCCACAGGGAGCCACTCAGCAGCTGTATCTTTGAGAATGTTTGTGCCTGACCTCTCATGACACATGATTACTTTCAGCAACTTGACTTTTAAACATTTACATATTGGAGATTTCTATTTAATGTTAGTGTCTTCTCATTTTCAACTTTTCCTTGCTCCAATTTCCACACCGTTTCCTGGCTTGAAATAAACGTGTACTTGTTGCAACCGAGCTGATTTGCCATGCCCGGGAAAGATTGCTGGTGTTGTTTTCCCATGCCAAATAAGGTCTTTATTGCATTTTTAGGAAACATCGGATTTCTCACTAAAATTTCACTGATGGCTGGCGGCTGCACTAGGAGCTCAGCTGGGTCTGAGGAGGCAGCATTGTGACTTTTCCCTCTGTCTCATGTTAGCATCAGCTAAGAATCACTTTTTATCCTATTCACTCCTCTTAAAAGGGATGATTCGGCCTTAACAAGACACAGTTTTAAGAAACCTAATTGGAAGCAAAATTGCTCTCTTATTGCAAGAGTTCCTCACATATCCAAATGCCAATTGTGACAGCTGTGCAGCATCTCTCTGCTTTTAATACTATAATTTTAGGGGAAAAATCGGAAGAAGCATGGTGATTCAAATGCCGCCTGCCAATGCTGTTCCAAGCAATGATATTGTGCATTCCTTACTACATGTGAAACCAGTAAGTGGGAGGGTATGAGACCATCAAGAAAGGACCTTCCCTTATATATTTGTTTTCCTATTCTAACGTGCTAATGGGTAGAGTAGAGGTCTGGTTTATAGTCATTCTCAAATGTCACATTTTAGAAAAGAAGTCACCCAATCTTAGGTACAGAATTAATTTTGCCTACATACTCATACAGACACAGGTCACATCTCAGTTTAGCTCGGTAAACAACTCAGCAAATGAATGACTAAAGCCAGACCAAGAAAGCTGTTTTCTCAAGTAAAATTATTATTTTTCAAACAACAGTTCTGGTGTCATGGAGACAGAGCCTTAGAAAAATTCTCAGGGTTTGGTAAACCAAAGGACTTGGACAATAATGAAGAAAATAAATTCTTGGGAATGACCCCGAACACCAGTATGATTCAAAGTTTGATACTTTGTACCTCTCTGCCTTGGTGTCCAAGAACAGGATGGAAGCAAATCAGATGAATAATAATGGGCAGGGTCTGTGCTTTTTTAAATCTAAGTTTTATACCTTGAATGGCAGCTCGGTTCCATAGTAGAAGTGCCATTGGATACATCTTCTCTTTTTCAAGAATTTTAGCCTTTTCTGAAAACAGGAGACAGTCCATTAAAAAGGCTTAAATGCCTATATAGTAAAGTCATATATGCCTATGTATGGTTGGGGAATTGCAAACATTTTAACTTCTCTTACTAGATTCCAGAATGAATGCTGAATTGCTTTGAGCTACTTCATATCCCATTTCTGCAAGTAGTGCATACTGAACGAGAGAAGAATCCACGTCGCCATCCTTATAGGCAAAGTAAGCTGTCAGGAATTTTTCAGCCCAGTGGCCTAGTTCACAGACACCTTTATAAAGCTGAAGAGAAATTACACCAGTTAACTAATATACTTCATCCCAGATAGTGATTGGTGGACCTTGTCTTCAGCATCTGCTGGCTGTTCAGGCAAAAATTTTGTCTAAAATGTATGGTTTTTGCAAATTCTTTAGGGTGAAGAATTAATACTTTTTACAGGCACAGGGATTCTCAAGGTAGTTTTGTCTTGAATTAAAATTTTTTCAGGCTCATTAAAAAATTCGTATAATAAAATTTCCTGGTTTGGAGTTTCTTTGAAGGGACAAGAATGTATCAATTTTGCGTGGGGGGGGGTTGGTGGTTGCTGTTGATACTGTTTTTTTGAAAGGCACTGCTGCTCTACACTGACAAATTACAAGGCTACAGCTGATGTGGAGGAAGGAAGAGGGAGGGAGAGCAGTGCCTGAGGGCATCGGTGACATGACTGAGGGTGAGGTATAAAGAGCTCTGTGGGGACAAATGTCAATGTAGCAGAATAGCCCTTATGTAACCAAAAGAGGTTAGCCATACATAATTCATTAGGAAGTTGGCAAAGGAACAAATCTAAAGATAGATTATTAGCTGGCAGCTTTTGAAATGAGTTTCAGTGGGACCAGACTGGAACGTGGAGGTATTTGTACTGGTGCAATGGAAGTGTTTAATAAATCAACGAAGGGCATTAAGGTCCTCAAAGCATTCTTTTGACAAGTACATTACTGGCTCAGGCTTAAAGAACTCATTTTTTCCATTGTCATCCAAATCATCAAAAACCTAAGGACCCTGTTTTCTGGGAAGTAGTGGGCTATATTTTCTAGGCTAAATCAAGCCTTCCATTTCCTAAGTGGAAACTTTCAACCTCGCTAGAAGTTCCAGATTGTTCTGGTGATTTGATTCAAGGCTGATACAGAGCTCCTTAACTGAATTCTGAGGTAAACTCTAAACATGACGAGGACCCAAATCTAAGAGACGTCATTTTCCTCCCCTTTCCTAACCTAAGTAACATCACTGCTTTTCCTCACAGGCAAATGCTGCTGTTCATCGTTGACTGGGAGAGAAGAGTTAATAGCTATAGAATCAAAGGCACCAACTCTGCATGACCAATGAAAGAGCTGAATTTACCTCCACAGCTGTTCTGCATGATCTTAGCACTCCTGCTCCCGTTGCATACATCTCGGCCAGATAATAAATGGCAAGAGGCTGCCCACTCTGAGATGCCAAGTAAAAATATTTGAAGGCAAGTTTATAATCCTTCCATACTCCAGAACCAGCTGAAAATTAAAATTCTTTTGAGACACTCATTTATAAAAAATACTCTGTGGATATAACAGTTATAGTGATGTCTGTTACATTAAATAGGATGGGAAAAGATGTCAACAAAGTAAACTCTTTCAGATTCACTGTTTGGAATGCAGGTAGCTGAGTTAGGTTATAAGTAATGTGATAGAATATGGAACTGTATGGTCTTTACCCATTTGGAAAACTAAGAAAGAAGAGCTGCTAAGCGACAGATTTCCTGAGAATGGCATGACTGAGGTAACAGAATCTGAGGACCACTGTGATTTTCTACCCACTATTGTCACCTTCCCACACCAGGATACCTGTAGAGCTTACCCAACCACGAGTCACAGAGCAAGCCAACCCCAGATCCAGGAAGACGAGCTCTGACTCAGTTCATGCTTAGGATACGGAGAAGCATTTGATGTGGGGATGGAGTTAGTAGATGCCTAGCTGCAGGCATTTTTGTTCCAGATCTCACATTACTTCTCTTTTTGAGTCATTCACATCTAGGAACTTCACTCCCAAAAGGAGGGGACTTCCCCTAGGTTGATTCTAATGTTTCATGGTCTTTAGCAGTGGTGTCGCATAGGAGTTAACCACAAAAGCTCAGCTTGGCATGCTGGTGCACACCTGTAATCCCAGCAGAAGACTAAGGAAAGAGGGTAGTGGATTTAACTGTACCTTGGACAACACAGTGAGATTCTAAGTCTAAATAAATAAATAAATAAATAAATATTTTTACAAAAGAAATTAAATGTCTGGAGGCAGGTTGCTTAAATTTGAATTCCAGCCTGTGTAGTCTTGGACAAGATGTGTGGGCTCAGTATAACTCAGTTTTCTCAGCTATAAACTGTTGGGTAACCCCACACAGTGTGTAGCCTTGGACAAGATGTATAGCCTTGATATGACTCAGTTTGCTCAGCCGTAGACTGTGGGGTACCCTTCATGCATGTTGAGAGAGTTAAATGTGCTGGAACATGCAAAATCTTACTATAACTAGCCATTACTGTTATTCTTTCCCAGAAGTTCAAAGAATCTGACAGATTCTGAGCCAAGGACTTAGAAGGAACTAGAGCACAAGACACAAGACACTGCAGAAACGAACCCTCCCGCTGGGCCACTGTGGGACATGTCAGCTGACCTCTTGCTAGATGTGATCTACTTGATGATACAGTTGGCTATTGCCTTGGCTCTGCCTTTGGTATGAAAGACTTGGTGGGCACATGTTCAGATGTCCTGGGACCTGTCCTGACCTGTCCTGCGGACTCTTTCGGTCCCCACAGAGGTTATTGCAAATGTTCATGGTTTTCCAAGGCCTGCCCTAACCACTGCACTGTAGCTCTCAGGAGGCAACCCTGTGACATCACTGAAAACTGCATGGGCTTTTCCCACTTGCCTCTCTTCCCACCCTCCTACCCCATGTTTATAAACTCATCCTTTCTCTCCTCCTTCCAGAGCTCCAGCATGAGGAATCCCACTTCTCTATTAAGACTCAAGAGACTTCTACCTACCTGAGTCTAATCAGTCCTAATACCACTAACACTTCCTAGAACGTCTTTTATCAACCATAGTTATGCTCATGCCCTCATCACTTAGTAACAGTTTCGTCTAGGGCTGTATTCCCAATGTTCATTCTCTGTGGAGGAACAGTTCTCTTCTTCTTCCTGTTGTAGATGTGCTTTTTGCAGTGATATCTTTATTCTTTACTCTCTCATCTTCCAGTCACATCCTAGTCCCAATAGATCCAATAATCTCACCAACATTCTCCGTATTACCCCAACAATGAGGACACACGGTCATTTCTCCGCTCTCCCCTCCCTTCTCGTCCTTCACCCTCCTCCACCCCTTCCCTTCGTCCTCCTACTCCTCTACACCTACACTCACCGTGCTCCGGCTACATTATCTGTAAGATCTGCAGTCTCATTCATAGCCTTCGTCTGAATGATTCTTTTTTGCCCCTTTGGATCCTTTCAAACCCTCCTCCACTCCATCCTTCTTCTTTTGTTCATTCTTTCAAGATGGCAAAAATGACCACCAGATTTTTTCCTCACATTCTTCTCTCTCTCTTTCTTTCTTTCTTTCTTTCTTTCTTTCTTTCTTTCTTTCTTTCTCTCTCTCTCTCTCTCTCTTTCTTTCTTTCTTTCTCTCTCTCTTTCTTTCTCACGGTCTATGTAGCCCTGGCTATCTTGGAACTCTGTGTTGTCTGGGCTGGGCTTGCACTCAGAGATCTGCCTGCCTCTGCCTCTGGAATTAAAGATGTGTACCACCTTGCTCAGCTTTCTCATATTCTTTCCTTTTCCTTTGCAACTTCAATTACTCTTAACTCACATCTGTGTCTTTATGCCTCTCCTGCTTTCTTTCCAACTTTGTCCTTTCTTGTGAGTGGCACAGTGCTCCTGGGTATGTGCACTGGCCCATACCAGAGCCTCAGACTCAACCTTGTCAGAGAAAACCTTCTCGACTCTGTACCTCCTTCAACTAATATCTTTTTCTCTAGGTTTCTTTAAAGCTCTCTTTAAACTGCTCCTAGAATTTTCTTTCGAAGCCACTTACAGAACCCTTTGATTTTTGTCATCAAGGAGCAGATTTACTAATACATTTGTCATTCTAAATAAAGCAGCCATATTTGTGGTACCTACAGTAGTACATGAAGCCTAGCTGGAACTGTGCATTGGGCCAACCTTTCTCCGCAGCTTTCTGGAAGTATTTAAGTGCTTCACCATAATTCTGCAAGAAAATTGCATCATGTTACTCAAAGTCATACATATGCATGACTCCATGGTAACAATTGCTTTTCAGTTTTTCTTAAGAGTATAGTTAGTGCTCTATAGGCTACTTAAAATAGCATCAGAAATACACATTTTCATTAGTATATGATTCTATAAAGAAATAATTATTCCATTTTCAGCATACATGATATTTTTATGTATTTATAGTAGGTTTTGTTATGAGGGAAGGTCACTGAAAAGACAGATGAAGCTAAGAAGATAAATGTCTCTATCAGTAAAACTCTCAGGAGAGATATTTCAAAGGCTATTTAGACTCTGTGATTCTCCTATATAATTATTGTTGCCACAGATTTGTTCCTCTGTGTCTCTTTGGCAAAGATTTTACTGAATTATTTTATTATCTTTCAGATATAACAGTTTGGATAACGAGGTAATAAAGACTAATTTCTATACAGTAATGCATGAACATTTACTTTAACCCTATAAATTGCTAGAAGTACATTGAAGGGATGATAAAAATATTTAACTCACCACAGGAACACCTTTTCCATAAAAGTAAAGAAGACCAAGTCCATGGAGACCAATTGCATTGCCCTAGAGGAATTTAAAAAAGCCAGAAGAATTTGTGATAAGTAAAAATACTGCAAAATCATTCAAAATATTTGAAATGCACCCAGTGAAAAATGGTCAAGGCAGTTAATCATTTGGTCGACAGGTGATTCTAACCTATCTGATCCCCTTTCATATCTCACAACCCCTCGTAGCAGCAGAGAAGGAGCTTGAAGCCAATCTTTGCTTCACTCTTTCATTCAGCACTTAGTTCTTTGCTCTGTGTGTGGTTCTCTAAAAGGCACTGAACGAGTAGGAGCCTAGATGTGAACCTGAACTTTGCCTTGGGGTTCACTATGGGGCTGTGAACCATAACAAAGAGGTAGGTCATCTTTCCCTCCCTCCCTCCCTCCCTCCCTCCCTCCCTTCCTCCCTCCCTCCTTTCTTTCTCTCCATAGTTCTTCTTTCTTTTCTTCCTTTCTCCTTAAAAACAATATTTTGGAGGTTCTACTCAGTAGCTCAGGCTGGCCTTAAATTCATAATCATCCTGCCTCGTCTCCTGAGTGTTGGGATTATAGTAGTCCTGTACCGTCATGCTCAGTTATGTGGGTCTCATTTCTAAAAGTCATATCAAATATGTTAAGTCCTGAAGGAAAATCAGTTGAGAGTGTTGTAGGCAGCTAAAAGAAGAACACTTAACTAGGGAGCCGTAGAGGATTGAGTTACACTGCTAACATTTGAGCTGGGTTTCAAAGGAGGAATCATTTTCCAGAATGGGAAAGTCTATCCAGACAGTTTTTACCCACTTTGACCAAAGGAAGTAGGCATAAACGGCCAAATCACATTTCAGAGACTCTGTGGATTTCAAAGCAACTAATATACACAGCTAAGAATTGTTGATATATTGAAGCTGGAGGGATAGCTCAGCACTGGCTGCTCTGACAGAGGACTCAGGTTGGGTCCCAGAACCCACATAGTGGCTAACAACTGTCTGAAACTCCAGTTCCAGGGGATCAAACACCCTCTTCTGATCTCTGTGGGTTTGCATGCATGTGGTGGTGCACTTACATATATGCTAGCAAAACACTCATATGCATAAAATAAAAATAAATAAGTTAATTTTAAAAAGAAGCATCATTATATGTTTATTCAAATTCAAATGCTCCTAACATCATCAATGTTTTCTTATCTATTTGATACTAAATTACCATTTATTTTTCTGATTACTATTATTATTCTAAATACTCTAAGAAAGGCATATTTAGTCCTAGAAGGTAATGCTTCCACTAGCACATGCTTAAATATATTTGTATTTAGCACATCCATTCTGGATAGAGTGGCCTTAAAAGTGACTTCTCCATAGGCAAGATGGTTGAGCAAGTTAAAACTGCATAAACAGGAGGACCAGAGTTCAATTCCTGGAAACAATGGGAGCCTTGGAGCCCACTGATTACTAAACACACACACACACACACACACACACAGACACACTCACACACACACACATGCACAATAGAGAGCTCACTCTGTCTTTATCACCCCTCGTGCATTTGCCCTCTGATGGCTGTGTTAAGGAGCCAAGCTTGGCCACTTGGCTTTCTTTCAGCAGGTCTGTCGATTTGCCCACAGGCTTACAGAATTTCTTCAGGAAGTTAAGTTTTGACTGAAAGTTCTCTAGTGTCTTCTAACAGCCTAAATTTAGTTCTTGTGGATGTAACTGGAGTATTCCTTGGTGACCCAGGAAGAGGATATACACATAGAAGGCATATTTCAAGCACTGTCCAAGATTCCCAGCTCTGAGCCTATACATGTCAAAGGATTCACTAGTGTAAGAATTCTTTATTTATTTTACCCATATTAAATAAGTGGCAAAACTGCCCTCCTGGTTTGTTTTGTTTTGTGATGGGTATTCAACCAGGGCCTTGTGCATGCTAGACAAATATTCTGCCATTGTGCTACACCCCAGAACTTACGAGTTATGAGTTACTCTGTCCTGGGAATAACATGACCTACTGGGATGGATGTGATGCAATTCCGTGAACCTACTTTCTAACTAGCATGATTTGAAGGTTGGGGAAGGGGAAGGAAGGGAAATCGGAGGGAAGAAGGGAGAGTGTGGGATAGCCAGGCCAGATTACTCTCTTTCTCAGGGAAGCCAGATAACTCAGTGGCTGGCGTTAAGGCCTCAAAGAGGCCAGTTGATGTTTCCCCATAGGAGGTCATTAGACCCTCACTTGAGATTCTAGCCACTCCTTCCTAAGCCTCCCTCGCAGGTATATGTAATTCTGCCTTACTTGCTTGCAGTCTTTTATAAAGGAGAGGTGCTAGAGTATGCAGAGTTTGGAAGGCTATCTGTGACTGTTTTGGGGTCACTCATGTTCTTTCTATAACTCTGACCAGTACTCGCTTTGTGAGTCCAATAAACTCATTGGTTCACCAAGCTGGATTTGGGTGGAATCTTACTTTTATCTGTCTTTGAAGTCCTACCTAAGGTGAGAAGACATTTGTTCATGTCTCAACAGGAAAAGGTCACTCAACAGCAGTGCATGAAGCCAGGAGAGGCAGAGAGTGGAGGAGGCGGAGGCAAATCCTATTGTGGCTTCTGCCGAGGTTCCCGCTCTGTCTGAGGACAGCAGCAGCTGGTAAGCTACTCTGCTCTGACCAGTTGTTGCCACATAAAGCAGCGAGCCTGCGTGGTCAACTCTTGCCATTTGCAAAGAAAAGCCAAAGATCCAAATTAATTTTTTCCCATATCCGATGGGTAATTTGGCAACACGGTAGCAAGCTTACCGCATGTTACATATGATATGAAACCCAGTTATTACAATTATTAACCACAAAAGGATATGGGTGTCTGCAGTTTGATGTGAAGTTTACTGATTTTTTACATCATTTTCTAGACAAAAACCAAAAAAACCCACAGGTAGACTCAACCTCCCAGTATACAACTTCCACATTAGTTGCTTTTGATTAGGTTAGCTGACATGAGCCTAGAGAACAGGTGGCCATTTATTTGACATTTAATGAACCCCAGAAACAGAGTAGGACCTTGTCCTCCTCACGTTGAGGAGACAATAGAAAGGAAGCCAGAGGGCAGAAAGCTACAGAATCTTAGCAGTGGGGAGCTGAGATATATCGTAACCCCAAAGAATGATATATTTTTTTCAAAAATATGTTCCAGTATGCATGAGAAGTCTAACAAGTTGTCTAGCAATGACCAGAGAGTATGTGGCTGTGCCCAGCTCATGCTATTCATGACAATTACTTTAAATACAGTTCCAGACTTCCTTCATAAGGTTGGAAAGTTAAGGTTAAAACATGACTAGCTAACAACAACAACAACAACAACAACAAAACCAACCAAACAAACAAAAAACATGGCTAGCCTGGATCACTGCTAGTTACTGAGCCTTGAGTAGCTGAGGAGCTGAGTCAATTCACACACCCAGTTCCCTGGCATTATTCCTTTGGGCTGACAAATCAGTATTATTTGCCAGATTATAAGAGACTGTCCTTACTTACCTCCTTTGCAGTCTGCTCTCCCTTGCCTGCCTAATCTAATGGTACTCCAGATAACTGTCTTGCTGAGCAACAATTTCAAACAAATTACAAGGGAGAGGAACGGAGTATTAGCCTTCTCAGTAATTTACACCACAAGAGCAGCAGCTACTAACCATTAGTCATTTATAAATAGGCTCCTAAAGCCAGTGTATGGGCTTTTAAAAACTGAGAACAGTTGAAAATAGTCTTCATCCAAATGTATCTTTGCTGCCAGTGCTGTGTATGAAATTGTAAGTAACAAAGCGCTTCCTCCCTGCTGGGGGTTGGGGGTCGGGTAGAAAGTTTACCAGGGTCATTTTCCAAGATTAGGCTGATGGGTGTTGGGATGAGGACATTCTCTGAGTATTTTTAAAGGGCTTCAGGGTAGTCTACTAAATTTGATCTGACAGATATCAGCCTCACTGATATAGGAGCAAAGGCAAAGATTCTGACAGGAAATGTATCACAGGTGCCCCTCAGTTGCTGTGGCTAATGGGCTCCAGGACCTCCAAAGACACCAAAGTCCTCCCTCCGATGCTCAAGCCCTGCACATGAGACTATAGTGTTTGCCTATAACCTGTACATATCACCTTATGTTCTTTGAATATCTCTACACATCAAAGATGATGTTATGGCTATGCAAATGATTGTTAGACTGTATTTTTAAGAGAATAATGGCAAGAAGAGAGTCTGTGCATATTGAGTACAGATACAGTTAAAAACATTTTTTTGATCCATGTTTGGTTGGATGCATGGACATGGAGCATGGGGTACAGAAGCCCACCTACCTCTGCACTCCCCCACAAATCCAGTCCATTCTGATTTGACTATTCTTCAAGGTTTGCCCCACCTAACTGGACCTAGACTGCAAAAGACAACCATTGATATCCAGCAACTGTTATGTTCTAGCCCCTGTACCAGGTGTTTTATAACACGAGGCACATATATAATAACTTCTTATATCCTGGCAACAACATCAAGCAAATTTTACATTGATCTTACTGATGGGGAAAGTGAAGCCCAGAAAAGTTAGGTAAGTTATCCATGGTCACACAGTAAGTGGCAGGAATAGCATTCAAGCCACAGATTGTGTCTCTAGAACCATGTTCTTAATCACCTTGGCTTGGCCACCTCCCTGACAATGTCCTGCCAGGGCTGGGGAGCTCTGGCCTTTAGACAAAATGTGCCTGAGAAACGCTAGACCTCTTGGTTTCTTTTGTCCTCAGCTTACTGCAGTCAGTGATTAAAGTATCCACCCCATCCCTTTTATTGACTGCTCTTGGGTTAGGTGGCTTCATTATTGTCTAAGACAGACCAAAGCTGAGCTTGGGTCCAGCTTTCTGATGACTCCTGCGAGGACAGCACTAGTCAGTGCCCTTTTCATTAACCGAGGAGAAAGACAGGCCATTTCACCCTGTACCCTGACCTGGTATTTCATTGTCAGTGATATATTTCTTCAGAATGCTGAAGCCCTCCTAGACTTACTGTCTGGGCTTAGGACTTTGAAGTCAATTCTTGGGTATCAGTCTGCACATAGTAGAAGCCAATTATGTTTTGGTGTTTAGCCCAGTGGATTGGGGGTGTACCTTGCTGGCTGCCATGGAGAAGTATTTGAAAGCAGTGGCGTTATTCTGTGGTGCAGCAGCATTCCCCTCCAAATACATCTAAGGACACACAGAAAGCAAGTGTAAACAGCAAAAGTATTCACGAGTGAGACAAATATTTTAAAACTAAATAGAAACAATCACGGCACAGCATTGTGAACATGATCATGAACTGTACATTTTAACACAGTAAATTTTGAGCTACCTGAATTTTACCCCAAGTAAGAAAGCAGAAACTAATGTTATAATCTACCACACTCACTCTAGAGTGATCTTGCCTCAGGGCAAAGAAAAGGACCCTATTTGTGTTTCCTTGTGTTCCTTGTATCTAAATTACTATATTTCTGGAAGCAGGGTGCTCATCCCCATGGCTGCAAGGAGACAGAGTATCTCCAGCAGGCCTGTAACTCAATATGCAGAGCGGGCTGGCCTTGATCTCACAGAGATCAGCCTGCTTCTACCTCCCAAGTACCACCACACCCAACCCAAAGACAGATTTTGACTTTGGCTGGGAAACAGTTCGTTTTCATTCCAGGGGTGGAAAAAACGAGACGCCTGACTGGGCGGAGACCCATGCCAGTCTCTGATGGACAGCTAGCCTATTGCATGTTGGGTCTGGGAGAAACTCATGAGCTATACTCTGCAGAAAAGCCCCAGGCCAGGTGCATTTTCCAGGCTGTTCTGGGTGTCTCAGATAAAAGCTGATGTTCTAATAGGCTTCTTCTTGACTTGTCCCTGCAAATGGACCACCCACCTGCTGCGCCTGAGTGTCTCTTCATCTGCTACCATAAGAGGCCTGTGGGATGTTCAAACCTGACCCTGACTTCAGCTAATTGTGCCATTCATTTTTTAGATTGTGTGTGTGTGTGTGTGTGTGTGTGTGTGTGTGTGTGTGTGCGTGTTTCATTTTGTTTTGTTTTTTGCAGTGCTGGGGATTGATCCTAGGGTCTTGTACATACTAGGCAAGCACTGTGCCACTGAGCCCTTTGTGTGTGTGTGTGTGTGTGTGTGTGTGTGTGTGTGTGTGTGTAGACCAGACATTAATATCGAAGGTCTTTCTTGATTTCTCTCTACCTTATACAATTAAATGAAAAAATATTTTTTCCAGGCTTGGTGTTGAATGCCTGTAAGCCCATCACTCAAGAGGTAGAGGTAGGTGGATCTCTGCGAGTTTAAAACCAATGTGGTCTATATAACAAGTTCTAGGCTAGCCAGGGCTACATAATGAGATTCTGCCTCAAAAAATATTTATGTTTTATTTGTATGTGTGGGGAGGGTATAGCATATATGCTACAGCATGTATGTAGAGGTCAGAGGACAACTTCACGGAATCGGTTCTCTTGATCCACCTTTACATGTGGTCCAGGGATCAGATATTGATCACCAGGCTTATACAGCAAGCAACTTTACTCACCGAATCATCTGACTGGCCCTTCTACTTTCTATTTTGAGACAGCGTTTCCTGCTGAACTTGGTGTATGATGATTTAGCTAATCTGGCTGACCAATAAGCTCTGAGGATCTGCCTGGTTTCCCTTACCCAGAGCTGGGGTTACAGACCTGAACACCCATGGCAATCTCCCAGTCCTGCCTCCCCATGACTTAGTTTTTAACAAAATGAAGACTAGTGATGAACTTGAAGCATGTACCTTTCCTATAAATGCCATGGCATTTGTACTCCCAGCCTTTGCTGCCTTTAAGAAGTAGTATAATGCTTTCTGGAGAGAAAAGGAACAGCATTATTGCCTATCACAAATAAATCCACAAAATGGCTTTTTAAACTAAACTTTATTCATTCAATATACATTCAAAAGTATCTATGAAATAACTACTTTTTTCAAGGCACTATTCCAAGTGTTATTTCAACCATAAACCTAAAGAGTCAGAGAAAAATATATGTACTGAAGGGTAGGGTGTATATATATATATATATATATAATTTAGAGTGTGAAGACTTGTTTCTTCTCACATTTGGAAAATCCCAATAGGCATGTGGCTTTGCAGGGAAGATGAATCTCAGTTATAGATTTAAATAGTCCATTACTTGAGGAAAGTTGGCTTCTATGTACTTATTTTATAAGACAGCTTGTACTAGAGTTGGCAGAATCCTAATGTTTATAAGGCAGAATAAGAACAGACATACCTAGCTGCTTGCTGGGACATGCCTTTCTGTAGAGGCCAACTGCAAGACAGTTTCCTCTAAATCAGAATGAAGGAGGCCAGCATAGACTTTGGTTCTTCTAGGTCATAACTTAGTACAAATGCTACCTTCGCTGGACTTCATTGCACCATCTCTTCCAGTTTTCATCTGTCCTTTCAACAACTTGATGTAAATTTGCTATATGCATAGTGTATGGTAGGTATTATAGGTGATTCATATGTGAACAACATGGTCCCTTAGATTTCATGGTGTCAGAGGGTGCTAGGCAGGCCACTGGGGGAGAAAAGACAGTGGGCTTTTCCCAATGCTGGCTTAGGGCACTTTGTGGGAGAGGGGGTGGAAAGCGGGCAAGAGCCTGGGGATGTGGAGAAGCGCCATGATATCCTGTGTTCTGGACATGACATGACTGTTGCACTCATGAATTCACAGCAGCTGTGGTTACCTGCACAAGACCGGCACAAGATCAAGACAGTCAGTATTATAATACGGATGGGGAAAGAGCCCTACCCAAAGCTGAGTAGCTATTGGCAGTTGACAGTTGCTGGGGAAGACACAGCCAGTTTTCTCCAAGGGCTTGGCACTGGCACATTGCCCATGCTCAGTGAATGGCGCCATACCCATGTGCACATAGGTAGCACTAAACAGACTCAGTGAGTTATAGAAAAACAAACATGACAAAAAGCAGACATGAAGGTGGGAGAGGGATGTGTCAGGGAGAGGTTCGTGGGCGCAGGAAGCAGGAGTGGGCAGTGGATAGGATCAAGATATACTGTATAGTGCCTGGAGAGATGGCACTCTCTCTATATTCTGCTTTTGCAGAAGACATGGGTTCGGTTCCCAGCACCCCATAGTGGCTAACAAAGGTCCATAACTCTAGTTCTTGGGGATCTGATGCCCTCTTCTGGCCTCTGTAGGCATTGCATGCACATCTTACATATACATACACATAAAATAAAAATAATAAATAATTAAAAGATACATTGTATACATGTGTGAAAACTGTCAAAGAATAAATAAAAATATAAAAAACAAAACAAAATAAAATGGTCCCTATATTTGCTCCTTGAAAATGGTGCTGAAAAGAAAGGAATGCATATTAGTGTGGGTGATGGGATAAAGAGAGTCCCCTCAAATAATTAGATGGGTAGATAAGGACAGAAGAATGCAAATTATATGCAGTTTCCTAATAAGCATTTACATGACTTTTCGTTCTGAATCTTCATACTGTCATTATGAGGAAGATAGTATTAACATCTGGTCTTATTTAATGACACCTAGAGTCATGTAATCAGTACCAGACCCCATAAGTTCCCTGAATACAGTTCCAGTGTCTTTGGCACATTCCTTTCATGTATAGAGAGGAAGGCTAAAATGATAGTGGTCTCACAGCACAGAGTCCATGAGAGACCAGGGAGTATCAGGAGCAAGAGCATCTCCATCTCCATGGGAACGTCCATGCTGGGTGTAGGAAATCCCAAACATATCCAAAATGAACAGCATATCCAAAAGCAAAGGCTTTCAAAAGCAGGAGAAGGCTTTGTTTTTGAACCGACTAAGGATTTAATTTAATTTGTCAGTAAATATTGGAGATGTACAAACATTGGGAAATCATGAAATTATAATGTCTGGAATAATTGAGGTATTAGATAGAAAGTTATAGCAATGTACGATTTGCAAATTAGTGTTGATAAAAGGCATTTTTGATGAATGTTTCTCCCATTCAAGTACTAGCTTGACACTGCTTGGGTTCTGTGATCTGGTGAGCCTCCCTACATTCAGGTTCATCTTGCCACTCAGATAAGAGTGTCATTTATGCAAGTCATGTTCTCTCTCTAGGTTTGAGCTTCTCGTATAGATTCCTGTCCTCATGTTCTTGAGGCACTCTGTCCTGTTCCTTTCATGACATTCGCCTACTGATTTAATTGCTGATTTTGTCTTTTCCAATGTTGGTTCCTCTCTACTTAGCATAGTGTCTACCATATGTTAAGCACTCTGAAAATATTTCAGGAATGAATGACTGAATGAATATTTATGAATTTCTAAAACAAAAGAGCTAAGCTTTAAGCTTTAGGGGGCTTCTCAATCCAGGTATTATGTTTGCATGAAATAATTTCAAGGTTCATTCTAGGAATTTGCCTATTAACTTGCAGTAGAGTTCTGAAAAAAAACTTCATTTTTGGAAAAGATAATTTGAACTTTAAAAAGGAAATAATATACTCAGAAGCAAATAAAAGTCCTGGAGTTTCCCAGCCTTTCAAAGAAATTACAGTTTCTTGAGATTTCACTGTTCTGGCTTGCTTGGAACTTCAGGTTGCCATTCCTTCTTTTAAAATTTACGTGTCCCAATGCTATTGCTTCAGTTTTATAAAATGTATTAAATACCATATAAAAGTGGCATGCAAGCCACTTTGATGGATATACATATACAAACCTGAGTTTGCTCTGAAAGAATTTTGATGGGACTGGAGATGTAGCTTAATTTGTAGAGTGCTTGTGTGCACTAAAACCTACCACTGCATAAACTAGGTATGGTAGTGCACGTCTGTAATCACTGAATTTGGGAGATGGAAGCAGGAGAACCTCAAGGTCAAAATCAGCTATATAGTGAATTTCAGGCCTGTTTTAACTATATGAGATCTTGCATCAAAAAAATTGGATCAATTATTCACCCATTCATGCATGTATCCTTTAAATATTTATTAAACAATGCCAGATATGTGACTTAGTTGGTAGAGTGCTTGCCTTGCACTCTGGAATCAAAGACCTTGGATTTGACCCCCTGCACTACGTTTAGCCAGACAAGGTATACAACAGACAAGGTATACAAGTCTGTAATCCCAGCACTCAGATGTTGGAGGATCAGAAGTTCAAGGTCAAGTTCAAGATCATCAGATACATAATGGAGTTTAGGTCCAGCCTGGGCTACATAAGACCATGCCTCAGAGAAAAAAAATTATTGAGCATTTGTCATTATATTTTGCTGATTCTAAGATGTGCATCTCCCTCTTCTATTTTAATCAGGGCGGTTCTTACTGCCAGTGGGAGATTATAGTTTAAATTTATATTGACAGTTTTTTTCTTTTTCACTAGAACATGAAATAATGATCTGTCTTACAACTAGTGATGCATTATAACATTTTATTTTAACTGATCTCTCTCTTTTTAAAATAAATGTGACTTTTCACTGGCTTTAAGAAAATTCTCAGTCTAATCAGTTTGCAATGTTTCCTCTAGAATGAAAGTGAAAAAAAGCATTATTCTGAGAACTTTTATGAACTCTTCTTTTATCCCAGGCTCTGTAAATCATCCTGAAAACGGATGACATTAGCTCTTTCTTTTTAATGGGTGGCAGAGAAGATGAAGCAGTTGCCCTTTTAGTTGATATTATTTCTCTGCCGGTTTTAATTTAATTATGCTGTATCCACTTAAATAATATGTACTCAAGCACTCTGATTTCCTAATCCAATTCAGTATGAGCCTTTATATATTTAGTAATGCAAATGAAATTAAAATCTGTGTGTAGAAAAATGCAACATAATGCAATCAAGAATTGCATATACAAAAATTTTCATAATTAAGAATTTGGTCAGACAGAGGCCAAAAATGTTGCGTGACAACAAATTCTGAGAGAGACTAATTCAATCAAATGGTGAACAGAGGGTGAAAAAGCAAGTATTTTGATTTTTAATTTGCTGATCAGCAAACTGGGGCATCATATTTAAAATGAGCCTTGTAAATAGTCATTTATTCAATGGACTGAAGCAGCAGTCTGGCTGAAGTGGCGATTTTCAGGCTGAACGATGGCATCCAATGTTTTAGGGTACCAGCATTCACGCATTCAATATATGTGTTGAACGCCTCATATGCACCAGGTACTGTTCTGAGCAGGAGATATGTAATAGTGAGCAAGATGTACAAGGACATAAATTCCATGGTGGGACACAGAGAGCAAACAAGGAAGATCAGTGTGACTAATATGCTAATATTAGACTAATATGTTCGTTATATGCGCTATGAGGAAAATAAACAGTGTGGTGGGATAAGAGGTTGCGAAAGCAGACTTACCAAGAAAATCGTCTCTGAGGCCGTGGGTCTTGAAGAATGGGAAACAACTATGGGGAAGCTGCCTCTCAGAAGGCAGCTTTGTCCTTGATTCCTTTATTCTCTCCCCTGTGGATAGCTAACTGAACCTAAGCCAGTCAGGCTTTGTTGGGGTTTGCAATTTCTGAGCCTCCATGCGTGTTCAGGTTCATTAGGCTAAGGGGCAGAAAGGGCCAGCCTGAACTTGCCCTGGAGTGTCTGACCACTGGGAAGATTCTGGAGTTAAACTCACATTTTCGGGTTGTCTAAGATGAGAAACATGAGGCCCAACCAGCTATAAGAAAGTTAGAGATGTAGGAACCTTGAGTGACTACACTCTTCTTTTAAAAAATGGTGCTAAAGGCTGTGTTGCGGCAATAGGGCAAAATGAAATGGTGTTTCATGGAAATGGCTTTTCAAAGCCAAAAGCCTGAATTTAAATTCTGCTTCCTAAATAAACTTACTTTCCAGCTGTGAGCCTTGAAGAAACTTGCTTTATCTCTACTCATGTGTAAAACACACAGAAGAAAATCCCAGCAAGAGAGATCTGGAGAGCCTGACAGGCCTTGGTGATGCCTGGCTCTTAGCTGCTGTACCACCGCAGCCTTGGAACCCCTCAGTGCCACCCGGGTGCTGTACTCAACCTTCAGGTGTTCACGCTGTGTGTGGCTGACTGAAAGCACATTTCTTTTTGTGGGGTGGTCTGTAAAAAGGCTGGCCATCATCCTTAAGCCAACCAAAGTTCATGTTTATGAAAAATGAGACATTCCCAGTTATGTCTCCTACGGCTAACCTGAGAAACTTATTGTAGGCCAAAATCTGACATTTGAGTCATCTTATAAATTCAGAACTCCCATCTAAGGAGCTAAAACTTCGCTTACAATTAGGTTTAAAAAGCCCTGGAAACCTTCATTTCAGCTGTCATTGGACGCATATACTTATGTAAATTGCTGCCTATTTTATGAAATTAACTTTGACATTTACCTACTGTTTACTGTCTCTCATATAAAACAGAAAATACAGTACCAATGACATACATAAAATAACAATATAAAGTAAAATGGAAAATATTAATACCACTGTTTTATGTAACCATCTTATAAAGCAGCGGTTCCATCTCTTTTGCCATTAGGATTATGGTGAGACAGAGTGTGCATTCCCTTGAGATAGTGAGCACACAGCTCCTGTAAAATGACAAGAACTGTGAAACCACCTTTAAAAAAGAAGTACACTTATTTTTCTAGGTCTGTGGTGATTAGTGCCTTGAAATCCGAATCGAAATCTATACAGACACTCAGCCTGCCTTGCTGACATCCAACAGAGGAGGAGGGTCCTGTATGGGTCAATTTTACTCTTTTTCTTTCACTATGTATTTGGATGGTTAATTAATCCTCTAACTTCATCATGATAAAGTAAGGCTAAGCAGTGTGATTAAAAGGAGTTTTATAAAATTATAAAGATGCTTAATGTACTGAAAATTACAGTAAAAAGCAGCCTGTTCTCAGATCTAGCCAAATCTTATGAACTAGGTCCTCAGGGTGCTTTAACAAACATCCTGTGTGAACTTTCTGCAGCTGGTCATTGAAATGGGGACAGTTCAAAGCCAGTAGGTTGGAGCATTCTCCTTGCGCAGTTCCAGACTGACAGAGCATGGGGGCAGGGAATGACCAGGATCTGTACTGGTGTGGGGTATACCAGCCTGCCCCAGTTGCTCCTCAAAAGTAGGAAGATCCTCTTGCTGGTGAACTTGGCTCTTCCTCCGAAGCTAGGAAGCCGATCTGACCAAAGGGCTTTCCCTAGTCACCCCTCCTTGTCGCTGGCCCTCCAGCCTCCCTCAGCACTCCCCTTCCCACATAGGACTGAAGTTTGACATTGACTTACATAGTAATCCTGATCTAGGCCTTTCCTCCCAATTAGATGTAACTGTCCAAGAGATACCTGGAAATGATGATTTTTGAAAATGATTTTAGCAGAAATATTAATTTAAATAAAAATAACATTTACTTGTTGATTTTACTATACTATGTTGATCGAGTTTGATGCAATTTGCATGTTTTGAAAGAGGCAGGGAAACATTCCAGACTGTCTTTTATTGAATAATCAGTTACTACTGGGCATATGACTTCCTTAGTGGCAGAAAGCCTGCCAGCTGTTGTATGGTAACAGCCAGGCTCATGGATCAAGGGGACTTAGTCCATGTCTCACAAAGTTCACATATGCTCTGTCCCATTCCTGGTCCCTAGGGAGTTTATCTGTATTAAAGACGACACCAGAGTACTATTTTTCCCATAATTAAAGCTTAGGTTTTTAAAAAGTAAATTTTTCAGGAAAAACTGCAGAACCATCATCATCATCACCATCTTGCTATTTCTATGGCAACTAGCTCTTTAATAAAGAACTGCATTAGACAGGATAAAACAAAAGTGGGGCCTAGAGGAGAGGGTCTCTCCCTCCCATCCCATTCAAGGCGGGATGCTGCTAAGCCTTCTGGCTCTCAGAAAGAACCAGATCTTTTGTAATTGGCATGTTCTAAGAATGCAGTCTCTTCTGTGTACATTACTTGTATCTGAACATCTCCTCTTTCTGCCAAAAACTTATAGTACTGGTATATGTCCCAATCCAAAATCTCACTGTTGGAACTCAGATTTTCAGGTCTCTCAGTTAGTCTCACTTTTTCCACTGGAATACCTTCATTTTTTTCCAATTTGTCAGCAACTGTGAATAGAAACAAGTCAGAAAATAGCTAGAAAACACAGGCTGCAAGAGATAACAGTCAACACAGAAGAAACATGGCTAAACTTCTGCTTAAATTGTGCAGAAATCCTGTTTACTAGCAGGGAAGAGCCGGAGGAAATAGGAAGTTACCGAATTTTGTTTTATTTGGCTCTGAAAAACATGAAAAAATATGTTTTTCATATAAATATTACCAATATAAATCAGACTCTTATGAATATGTAGATAAGGGAACCTGAAGGAAAGAAGTGTTAGGAGACTTCTAGTCCCCTGTGTGCTGGGCTTTCCTCGTCACTGGCACTATGGTGTAAAAGTAAGGACTACTCAGTTATTTCTCATGGACAGTCTGAAAATAAACATAAAGAGAGCATATGCTCGAACACTCACAACACAATTTACAGTTTGAAATATGTACATACTAAGGGCTTTATTAAGCATATAAAACAATCTTGTTATAAATAGCCTCTTAAATTCAACAGTTTTTTAAATTCTTTGTTTTCTTATATCAAAGATACGTTTAGACACTATTTTGAATACGGAAGTTAACTAAACTTCTTGGAAGACTTTTACTTAAAATCATACGTAATCTGTTCCAGTGACGTTCTGGGATGAGATAAGGCACACAACTTTGAGAGTGCATCCAGAAGCAGAGGTCACCTTTGTGCTCTAGTTTGTAGATCAAAAATATGGTAATAGAATGACAATTGAGAATGACAATCGCCTGAGCTGTGCCGCAGTTCCTCTCATTATGTGTCTTCTGTTTGTTTCATTAGAACTTTTTTTCATTTTTATTTATGTATTTTTGAGACTGGGCCTCCTTACAAAGCTCTGGTTGCCCTCAGCCTTGCAGTGATTCTCCTGCCTCTGCCTCCTAAGTGCTGAGATTTACAGGCATGTGCCGCCATGCTCTCAGCACTTCCAATAAGCTGTCAGATATTACACGGATTAGATTTAGGGGCAGTTCACCATTCATTGGTATGGCATTTAAATTCTCAATTTAAGAAACAAACACATGAAGAACAAGTAAAACAGAAATGCTTGAAGATATATATTACAAAAACAAACTATGAGTGCAGTCATTTAAAACTTTTTAAAAAAACTAATAAGGAAGCTAAACAGCAACATTACATTAAAAAGACTGCACTATAGCAGGTATTAAGAGCATTTGCTATTTTCGGCAAGTGTAGGTCAGCTAGTATTGGCTGGTGTGTGTGCTCACACAGGCATATGTGCAAGCAGGTGTGTGTGTGTGTGTGTGTGTGTGTGTGTGTGTGTGTACATGTGGAGACCAGAAGTCAATCGGGGTTTCATTCCCCAAATGCTGTCTACTTTGGTTTTTGACACAAGGTTACTCACTAGCCTAGAACTCACCTACTAGCTTAACCTGGCTGGGATCAGCCTGTCTCTGCTTCCCTGGCACTGAGATTACAAACATGTACCACCACGTCTGGCTTTTTTTTTTGTTTTTTAAATGATGTGTTCTGATAATTGAACTTGGTCCTAATGCTTGTAACGACAAGGACTTTACTTACCGACTAAGTCATATCCCCAGCCCTGGGATTGATTTTTTTAAAAAAATTACTTGGCAAGTTTGTTTTATTTGTAGTGCTGGGGATTGAATTTAGGCTTTTGTGCATGATAGGCAAGTATTCTATCACTGAGTTGTACCTCAAGCTTTAAATCTGTTTATGTTAAAACTAATAGAATTACTCACTATAATCTGCCACTTTCTTGTAATGATTTAGGGCAACTTCACAGTTCTGTAGAACATTGATTCCTGACAAATATCTGTACCCCTAAAACACAAACATACATATACTCTTAATATTAAGAAATGCTGTAGTTACAATACACCGATTCTCATTTAATAGTATTTATTTGGGGGCTAGAGAGATGTCTCTAGTGGTTAAGAGCACTGGCTACTCTGGCAGAGGATTCCCAGCACCCATAGGGCAGCTAACAACCATTCATAACTTCAGTTCCAGAGGAAACCATTGCACAACATGACTGCACTTGACATACATGCAGACAATACACTCACACACATAAAGTAAAAAAATTATTTTAAAAAGAATATTTAATTTAGGGGTTGGAGAGATGGCTCAGTGATTAAGAGCACTGGCTGCTCTTGCAGAGGACCCAGGTTCAGTTCCTAGCACCCACATGATGGCTAACAACTGTCCATAACTCCAGTTCCAGGGATCCAATGCTCTCTTCTGACCTCCATGGGCACTGTATGACATGGATGTACTTACATACGTGCAGGCAATACCCTCATACACATAAGAAAAAGGAATATTAAATTTACAAACCAGAATCATCTGGGACATCATGCTTCCTCCAGCACTTCCAAACGTATAATATAAGAGTGCCTAAGGTACAAAATGTTCACATTGGTTTTCTAAATTCAGAACTCACATCAAGCACTGCTTTTCCACTCCTGTCCCAGTAATGAGCCTTGAGCTACTTCAAAATACATTCCAAACTTCTGTTTTGTTAAGAGGGCTTCCATAATTATTGGGGAGTTATCTAGCTGTCAAGTTTGTGAGAGGGACATGGCATACGGTATTTAAGTGTAGCATCTTAAAATCAGAAAGGAGATACTACCTACTTTCAATAAAGAACCTGATATATGAGACAAGTGTTAAGAAATTTGTGTTAGTTTGTTAAATTTCCCTGTTGAGTTGGTGCTTTTAACAACCACAGTAGAATGAGCCTCTTTAAGAATAGATTCCATTCAATGATCCTTTCAAAGAAATCAATTTTGTTCTTGAAAATAGTAGAATTGACTTTACCTTGGCTTGATCATATTCCATTCCAATTCCATAAGAAGATAAAAATCCTAATGCCTAAAGTGTAAATGAAAACATGAAACTAAATAAATCAATTTGTTTCACAATTTTGTCTATATTGATAAAGACTATTTTGCATGTGCATATGATAGTACTTTGTACTAGTAACTCAGTTATATTACTGTAACAAAATACTTTTGTTAAGGCTTGAGCATTTGGAAACAATTACAATATTGGGAGGGCTTTATAATATATGTGACTATAGTACAATTCTTATTGTACTTTAGAATGAACAATAATTTAGTGTAACAATAACATATTACATGTGTTGCATGTGTGGCATGGTGGTGCACACCAGGAGGCTGAGGCAGGAGGGTCATGAGATCAAGGCTAACCTGGGCCACATAGGAAGATCCTTTCCTAAAAACAAAACCAAAACCAAGCAAGTAAAAGTTATAAACCAGTGGTTTCTACGTATTTTCCTTTGTCGTAGATAAAAAAAATTTCCTTTGTTATCTTAAACTTTTAATTTGAACTTTCCTTTCTTTTCTGTTTCCTTTTTGGGAGATGGGAGGTTGAACTGAGGGTTTCACACATGCTAGGCAATGCTCTATTACTGCACTGTATTCCCAGCCCAAATTTGGGTCCTTTCAATTTATATTTTTAAAATAAAATGGAACTGAGGTAAAATATTTAAGTGGAATATGTTGAATAAAGAGTGGAAGTCTGGTCATAGAAGAAGATGGCAGTTTTGGAAGTCCCAGTCTACATCCCCTACCAGACATAGATGCCATCCAAAAAGCTTTCATGAAAACTCCAGACACAAGTTAAATCTGTACATCAGTGTGACATACCAAACTGAAAGCTGGGGGTTTAAAGCCCATCATAAGCAGCTCCCAGATGGATGGACTTATGATTTTTCACATTTGCAATGGTGTGAAAGTGATACACACTCAGTAGAAACTGTGCTTCCAATATGAGTTTTGATATTTCCTTGGCTGTTGGCATAAGATACTGCACTCCTAGGAAGGCAGGTGGTGGCCCAAGCCTCAGCTCCCAGTTAGACGTGACCACAGAGAAGACCACTGACCTGGTAATAAATGGTGTTGCTAGGAGACTGTGTGTGGATGATGAATGTCCTAAATACATTTTCTCTTGTGGTAGTTTCAATAGGTTTATTGGATCTTTCAGATTAATTTTTTTCCAGTAGCCTTTCTACTGGGAGCTATCCTCAGTTCTTGTCTGGACTACTTACTGCAGAAGTAAGCTAGTCCCCTCTTATTCATCCCTCATCTGTCCACTACTGCCATCACTCCCCATCTACAATTATCAAGCCCATATTATGGTCCTCGTGGGGTTTATAAGAATGCCATGTGATACTATCAAATATTAAGTGTGTCAGGATCATCAAGGTCTAGTAGTTCAGTCACCTTAGAAAATGAGTAATTGTATTATACTTTCAAGGACAAAGACTTGTGTCACTTTTTCAATTAGCTAATTCCGTGTGTGGGTACCCATGCTCGTCACGCAGGTGGAAGCTAGACCACAACCACCTCAGGTGTTCCTCAGGCACTGTCCACCTTTTGTCTTTGTTTTTGAGATGGGGTCTCTTACCTGGAATTTACAACGTAGGCGGGTGAGGCTGGCTGGCAGGCAGGAGTTCGCCTGTATTTGCCTCCCTAGTACTGAAATTACAATCAAGTGACACCCACCCCTGGCTTTCTTATGTGGGTTCTAGGGGCAGAACTAGGTCCTCATGCCTGCAAAGCACTTTACCAACTGAGCCATCTTCCTAATCCTGTGTTATTTGTTAAATTAGGAAATTGGCCTCAGAGGGTTTTCAAACGCATAGTAGTTCTAACACTTGTTTATTAGTGTAAGGTGTGTTACACAATCCGTACGCTGAAACACATCTGATTCTGTAAATCTTCATGCTCCCCTTCAGTCTTAAAAACTCCTTTTGAACATAACCGCTAATGGAAGGCGTCTGCAATCCTGGTGTCCCTCTGAACCTTGTAATGTTGTTTAAAATGGCTAAATTGGCTCTTTTTTAAGGAAATCAGTAGCCAATATTGAATTTTTAAAGATTTCTTGCAACTCCTGGCAGTTCTTATTCTGCTCAATTTAGAGTCTTTTTCAGTTCTGCAGAAACTTTGACAGTAACCAAACATACTGACCTTTAATGTGAAGCATGATTCTACTCAGTTGGACTTGTATTTTTAAGAGTGCATCACTTTGGGCAGAGCCTAGCACACATTTTGGTCTTAGCCACTTGGAAAAATATTCAACTCAAGAAGTTGTGAAGTGGATGTTGTGGGGATTAAATTTCCATTCTGTGTGTGGGGGGGGAATCTTCCTCTGTGTAAAGCTCACTTGAAAAGAACTGGAACTGTGATTTTACCACCCCCACCTACCCAAGCTAAGGCCATGTTTCCTCTCTTTTTATCAGAACAATAACAATGAATGGAAGACTCGGCATTCAACCTATTTTTATTATCTCTATGCTGTATAAAGCATGCCGGGACCCTGGAGGGAGCTGAACGACGTTACAGCCAGTCTAAACCGAGGGCAAAGCATACTGTACGGTGAGAGAAGCCGCTTGACAGTGGAGACACCCATGGCACTGTCAGCAGGTCAAGCTCGACAAGCCAGATTCTTGATAAGACTTGATTATGGTTCTCTCCACATCCTGTCCGTCTTCTAGCCTTGTGCCCAGGCCCCCGCTTGCTCTCTCTGCCTCAGATCTCTGCACCAGCCTCCTAGCCCAGATCCTGCCTTCGGCATCCTGAACCCCTTTGTTCCCCAGCTTCAGGGCCCACAGCAACACTGCCTAGTTTGCTAGACCCTCGCTAAGCTGTCCCCACCCCAGCCTTGCCCATTGGCTCCCACTCCTGATCTGCCTGCCAGAGACCTGCCTACTCCCCACCTTGAGCCTTGAGCAAAGGCCAGGTCCTGCTCTTCTGTCTCTGATTTCTGGACTAACCTCCGACCCCAGATCCTGCCCACTGCACCCCACACCAGCCTTAGCTCTACAACCCCCTACATATCTTCCTGCCTGAGATCTCCTCATTAAAGTTCTATAACCCAGCCCCTGGACCCCTGCAGCCTTGAAGTCCTCTGCCCCATTGGAGAGAACTTCACTAATCAGCTTGGAACCACCCTGCCCCACCAATAAAAAATTAAAAACTAGAACTTGAAAGCACACACCAACTAACTGTTCATACTTGAGCAAAAAGCAACCAAGCTACATCAAGAATACGAACAGAACCAAACTTCAAACGAAGGCGGAGAAGAATTTCATATCAGACACACAACCAACAAAAGAAATCCATATGTCTAGATGACAATACAAAAACACAAATATGAAAAACCAAGATTTATGTCACCAACAAATTCCTACAGAAGTGTATTGCATTGAGAACCACCCAGAGGAACCCCTTGACTCAGAATTTAGAAGAACAATCACGGGGTTGGAGAGATAGCTCAGCAGTTAAGAGCACTGGTTGTTCTTGCAGAGGACCCAGATTCGATTCCCAGCATCCTCATGGCTGCTTAACAACCATCCTTAACTCCAGTTCCAGGAGATCCTATGCCCTCATATGTCCTCTACAGGCATTGCATAACACAGGTGCACCTATTTACATGCAGGCAATATACTCAAATATATGGCTGAAAGAAATGACAAAAACAATTTAGGACTTGAAAAATAAATTCACAAAAGTTAGAAATGTTGAAGAAAACCCAAGCAAAAATGAATATACAATTGAAAAATTCAGTAAGTCAATTTGGAATGACAAAAGAGAAAGCCTCAAAAGCAGAATGAATGACATGGAAAACACAATATCAAGACTGATTGATAAAGTTAAAGAACTAGGCCATGCAAGCAAAGGATATGAAAAATTTAAAAACACATAGGAATAGAATATATAGGAAATATGAGACACCATGAAAAGACCCAATCTATGCATCACAGGCATTGAGGAGAAAAACTCAGGTCAATGGCATTGACCAAATCTTCAACAGGATTATAGAAGTAGAAGAAACTCCCCCAAATTAAGGGAAGACATACTTATACAGATATGAGAAGCACACAGAACACCAGTTAGACAAGACCAGAACGGAAACCCCCATGACATATCATAGTAAAAACACTAAATGTATAAAACAAAGAGCAGGTAATAGAAAGCTGCTTGACAAAAACAAGTTACAAAAAGGAAAAACCCATCAGAATTACAGCTGACTTTTCAATGAAAACTATGAAAGTTAGAACCTGAACAAAATAGTCCCAGTACTAAATGACTATGGATACCAACCTAGAATCCTTTACCCAGCAAAACTATCTATCATAGTTGAAGGGGAAAGAACAACAAAGGAACATGAAGGCTATTACAGAGTTCCACAACTGGTCGCACACAGAGAATATGTATCTGAGAGATGCCCAACCCTAAGTGACACATCTGTAGTGGAGCCTCTATACCTAAGGTTCATGGAACGTAGTGGAACAGGGGTAGAGAGAACACTAATCCCTCAACTCTCACCAGCAAAGACTTCTCATGCAACAGAGTGTGATGTACACATAAGGCCACAACTGGCCAAGGCGTAGAGTATTAGAGACTTCAGGTTGTGTGTCCCTGAATAGGACTCCTCAGGGACCATTGCAGAAAAAGTGAGTGGAAAGACTGTAAGAGCCAGGGGTGGTACATGAACATAAGGAAACAGAGTCTTCCAGGCTTCCAGGAGTTGTTCCTATGAACTTGCAGCAATGGTGACAGCATGTACAAGACCCATGCAAACTCAGTCAGACAAAAGCCCAGCATAGAATTGAGGAAATCAGCAGCAGGCCCCAACTTTTGGCAACTGATTACTGCTGGGTGAGGAAGAGTTGGTATTACTTAAGGGAGAGACTCTAGATAGGCTGACTAGACTCCAGTGGATGAAATTGCACTGAGTGATATCTTGGTACAAAAAGTTGACTTTATAGGACTTAACACATATGGTAGAATGCATGAAATCTGGTGGGGGGGAGTGGATAGAGGAGGTCTTCTAAATATGATTAAGATTTATTCTATGAAATGCACAAAAACTCAATAAAAATATACATTAAAAATAAAAAATTGACTTGATTATTAATTCAGCCAGTGTGCTATGGTTTTTAACAAAGCATTATAGTAGCTGGTTTAACAGGAAGAGTCAAGTGTAATAAATATTTTACTGTATAGCAAGGTAAGTTATTCAAGGTCTAGAATAAAAATTTAAAAATTACGTATTCCTCCTTTTATTTTTCATAAGAAATTATTAAAGAGGAAAAGTATTATGTAATTTCCCTTTAATTACGGTACAAGATTAAAAGCCCCATGTGATCACTGATCATTATTTTCATCTGAAAATACAGGTCAAAGAAAACTGAATTAGTTCTAATGAGTAACATAGATACTGTCTTCTTTATTCTTGTTTTTGAGACAGGGTCTCTTTGTAGCTCCAGATGGCCTGGAACTTGCTATGTAGACCAGGCTGGCCTGGGTCTCACAGAGATCTGCCTGTCTCTGCCTCCTGAATACTAGGATTAAAGACATTCACTCTCACTCCTGGATCCCTGTCTGTCTTCTCAATATAAAAGGAAAATCAAAAGAAACACTCCACACAGGTGACCTTAGAACTGTCAAAGTGATGATTATATTGACACTAAAAATGATGTTATCAGGCATAGCATAACTTTAATAGCTATAATCCTATGAAGCACAACAATTCAAATTTGAAGTAAATGAAGAAGATATGTCTTTGCCATTGAGGTATACTTATTCTAGAATCACAGATGGCAAATACCACTTACATGTCTTTTTCCTTTGTGTATCAATTTTAGTTATTTTATATGATAGGGTGGATTTTCTTGTAACCCATACTGAAATTATTTTTAAAGAAATGTTGATTTATTTATTTTTAAATATCTTTATTTATATTTTTATTTCATGTGTATGAGTGTATTGCCTGCATGTACATATAAGTGCACCTGTGTCATGCAATGCCTGTGGAGTTCAGAAGAAGGTGTCAGATTCCCTGAAACCGGAGTTATAGATGGTTGTTAGCCGCCATGTGGATGCTGGAAACTGAACCTGGGTCCTCTGCAAGAGCAGCCAGTGCTCTTAACTGTTGAGTCATCTCTCCACACCCTTGATTTATTTTTATTTAATGTGTATGAGTGTATTGCCTGCTTGTATGTAAATGCACCCATGTCATGCAATGTCTGCGGAGGGCAGAAGAGGGCGTCAGGTTCCCTGGAACTGGAGATATGGATGGTTGTTAGCTGCTAAGTGGACACCGGGAGAGCTGTCAGTGCTCTTAACTGCTGAGCGATCTCCCCAACCACCCCATAGTAAAATTATTTTGAACTATGTAATCAAGGAAAGACATGTATCTAAGCCAATTAAGTTTAAAATAAATGTACATTTAGGGCCGGAGAGATGGCTCAGTGGTTAAGAGCTTGTATTGCCTTTGCAAAATTCAGTTTCCAGCACCTCCACAGAATGGCCTGGAACTGCCTGTAACCCTAGCTCCAGGGACTCTGACTCAGTCTCTGGCTTCTATGGCACCAGGACTCACATGCACATATCACACACAGATGCATACACATAGACATAATTAAAGATAATAAAATAAATAATTTTAGAATTTACATTTATGTGTGTATGTGTTGCTCCACAGTAAGCCTGTGGGGGTCAGAGCACAATATGTGGCAGTTCATTCACTCCTTCTACTAAGTAGGTCCAGGAATGGAACTCTGGTTCCTGATAGGCTTGGTGGCAAGTGCCTTTACCCACTAGGCCATTTTCATGAAGACTACTCTATCATAATCCTTACCATTTGGAAGGTACAGATTCTTTGACAATCATCTCAGTACACTATCTTAGTTGCTTTTGGTCCCTTATAAGGGACCTTCAGTCTATTTGGGTTTTAAAAATCTGGGTCTTTTTTAGATCTCTGACACTTTAGGCTCTTCTCTTGTATTTTAGAATTGTTTATTGTTTTCCTTTTCCCTTAGACATGGTAGATATCTTCATTAGTCATTCTCTCTCTCTCTCTCTCTCTCTCTCTCTCTCTCTGTACACACACACACACACACACACAGTTATATGAGTATGTGTATCGGTCTCTGTATATATATTATATAATATATAATATTCATTAGTATTCTGTCACATTTCCAGCCTCTTTAGGCATATTTTTGTGTGACATTGTCCTCATGGTTCCCAGAAACATTTCCGACAATGCAGACAGTGTTCCTATATCAGGCTGGCCCAAACAGCAGGTGGATAAATACGCCCACCTGGCCAACTTTGTCAGGGAGTTTTTGCCAGTCTGCTACCAGCAATCAGAGATCAAACTGCTCATTGTTGGTGACATAAAATTTTCAACTAGCTGTTATTTGTACAAAAAGTGAAACATCTATAAGAGAATAACAAGTTCTTGGAAACAGAGTGGTGACAGGGCTGATAGTCACAGTGTAGCCAAACCAGCTATAAAGCTGGGGCAGGACCTGGAGGGTTCCTGCTCATCCATATGTTAATTCTATGTTTGCTAGGTCATAGGCAGTTAGGCTGAAGAATAAAGGTGTCCAGGATTTCAGGCAAGATAGAAGAGGTAGTTGGACAGAGGATTTTTACCAACCAGTATTATAGCTCTCAGTATTTCGATACATAGTATGACTGAATTTTGCACAACAGGTCAGTATCAATCTTTTGGATTTTAGCTTTGTTCACATGCACATTCTCTCTTTTGGTCCTTCTTAGGACCAGACACACATGTACTAGATAGATAACCCCAATTTACAGAGGAGGAAATTGAGACTCACAAAAGATAAGTAACAGTTGGAACCAAGATATGAAACAAAAGACAAATGTGTTGAAATTGAAATTGTTACAGTCAGTTAGAGTATATGTTAATGTTCTTTGACATTTGCTATGGGCTCTTGCACATGATTTACTTTCTCTAGCAGCTTTGTGAAAATCTGTGGACATTGGTGTTGATCCCTTTTTTCAGGTTTGGGAAATGTGATGATTAGACATGTAACTTTAAGGATACTAAGAGAATGAACACAAGATGGAAAAGCTACTAAACTGAAGAACCTGGAACCACATGTGATCTAACCTGACCTGGGAACTCCTGGTCTGCTACCTCAACATGATGCCTTGGAGTCTGCAACTATGCATTTCCTAGAATTCCCAACAATGCCTGCTTTTCTTGAAAACCAAGGCTGCGAAGGTAATTATAGCGAGGGCTTTTCCTTCTGGTATTAAGTTAGCACCTAGACTGTCTTCTTCTGTCTGATTCTCCTTAAAGCCAGTAGAAATCAATTGGGTGAGAGGGAGGTCAGGGTCTGCAGGTGTAATGCATTAGAGGTTATCATGTCAAAGCAACTAGATGTAATAAACACATTATATAGGGTGAAACTTTGATTTTAGCTCTGATTCCATGTATTTTATTGCACCATTTGTATTAATACAAAATTTCTTTTTCTGTACATAATATTTTTGACTTTGTATCAAGTGCTTGAGTTAAACATAGACAAATATTGCTTTTGATATCATCTTTATGAAGTATTCTAGAAAGAGTGCACATGTCAGTCCTTCCTGAAACCATCCTTTACCTGCTCTAGGCAGATCTAGTAAGAGTCTCTTCCAGGCCTAACACAGTTTTTATGTGCCTTAACTGTAATCTATCTTAAGGGTTCTGCCATTAGTGTTTGTATTTCAGATCAACCTAGAAGGACTTTAACCTGTTAATCATTTTTGTCCCATCAACCGAATTATGTTTGACCTATAGTAAGTGTGAAAAGAAAACAGTTATAGACTATTGCTCTAATTTATACATGAACTAAAAATAAAATACATACTCACTAGAGTGCAAAGGAATAAAGTGATATAATGGTGGGAACCCTTAGAACCCATGTTTTTGTGATTTTGGTTAACCAAACTGGGGAATGGAGATTTAACAGCTCTTGTATTTTATTAACATTTACAAATCTGTTTATTGAGTTCCTTTATATGGAATTGCAAGAAAAAGTCTCTGGAGGTAAACGCAGTATCCATCAACATAAGTTAAAATTGTGTGGATCTTTAAAATGATGATCTATATGGATTTACATGGAAAGACATTCATAGTATTAAGTGAATAGAGAGCAGCTACAGCACAGTAAATAAATGGTCTCATTTTTGCCAAAACATTCCACCTAGTCATAAAAATTCTAGAAGTAAAATTGTAGGAACAATATTTTTAAAATATTTTTTTGAGATACTGCCTTCCCATTCCCCAGCTAGCCTGAAATTGGCTATGTAGACCAGGCTGGCCTCAATTTCACAGAGATCCACCTGGTTTTGCCTCCTGAATGCTGGGATTAAAGGCATGTGCCACCATGCCCAGCCTTTAAAGATTTATTTTATTTTGAATTATGTGTGTCTGTGTGGGTTTGTACATGCACATGCTGATGCCCATGGAGGTTGGAGGTGCTGGATCCCCCTGGAGCTGGAGTTCCAGGCAGTAGTAAGCTACCCAATGTGGGTGCTGGGAATGAAACTTGGGTCTTCTGTAAGAGCAGTACATACTCTTAACCACTGAGCCACCTCTCTAGCCCTGAGAGCAATAATGAAAAGAAACTTTTTGATTGATGTATTTTTGTTTTATGTGTATGAGTGTTTTGCCTGCATGTACGTGAGTACACCCATGTTGTGAAATGCTGGTGGAGGCCAGAAGAGTGTCGAATCCCTTGGAACTGGAGTTATGTATAGGTGATAGGTGCTATGTGGGTTCAGGGAACTGAACCCAAGTCCTCTGTGAGAGCAACCAGTGCTCTGAACTGCTGAACTATTTCTCTAGCCCTGCAACAATTTTTATATTCTTCTTCTGCCTAACCAAAGCTGTGTGTTTTCCTGATCACCACCCCTCCCCCCACCTTTTTATATAATGAATGAGAACAGTGTTCCAGGCCTGGATCTGAATACTCCACAATAAGTCATTCATGACTAATTAATGATTCATTCAACTTCACATTTTTTGGGGTGTCAGACTCAGCTAAAAGTTAACGATACAATAATGAACCAGACACAGTGTCCAATATTTGTCCTAACCTGAAAGATGAAGATTTAGAGAGGTTGCCTATTCATCAAGGGTATCTAGTTAAACTTCTGGCTCAACTAACACACAAACTCACAGGGCCCCCACAGACCTCATTTCCTGCCAAGCTTATTTAAGGAAGAATGAGGCAAAGGAACCACAGCACGCCAGTGGGGCAGCATCAAACCTTCCTTAGCAGTTCACACAGCCCTCCAGGATCTGTCATCTCAGATCCCTCAGATGACTCAGAGGCAAAGGAGATGGGATTCACATGGGTTGGATGTGAAAACCACCTTGGTAAATGCCTCCTTCCTCACATAACAACCCCACAAGAGGAACACTTGGTGGCCCCATTAGAACATCTAACACCATGGAGTTCAATAGTTCATTACAGTTTCTCCCTTCTAAAGGCAGGTTGTCAGTCAGAGGCCATTTTCATCATAAGCCGTGCTAGGTAAAGACATAGCTAGCATTTTATTCCTGTCAGGTTACCTGGGAAACAGAACTAGAGAGTGAACCAAAGGTCAAATTTTTCATGCAGAAGGGGAAAGAGTTTTGTTCAATAAATAGCTTACCCAATAAGTAATCATAGCAGTGGATTCAATCTTAAATCTGACTCAATGCCTAGTTCTAGTACTGTATTAGGTGGCAACAAAAAAGATCTCTGGGTAGAAATCTTTTAGATTACTTTCTTCTTCATACTTTCTGAATTTTCATACTTTTTTGGTTAATGGTCATGAATTCTTTTGTAAACAAGAAGGTTTTTTTGGTTGTTTTCTTTTTGAGACAGGGTCTTTCTGTAGCCCAGGCTGGCCTGGAAATCACTATGTAGACCAGGCTGGCCTTGAACTCACAGAGATCCACCTGCCACTGGTTCCCAAATACTGGGATTAAAGGTGTGCACCACCATGCCTGGCTCAGAAAGAAAGTTTTTATAAACACTATAACAACATGAAAACATGCCTTAGCTATACATTAAATGAAAGTGGCTGAAATCAAAATGATGTGTGCACTTGCATGGTAATTAGAATGACACAAAAAGAGAGATGCCCACAGAAAGAAGCCAAGAAAAATACATGGCAATTCTCTCAATTGCTGAGCCAGGATGCTTGGTTCCTGAAGGTCTTTGTTTTCTGATTTTTCTTTCCTTTGTACGCATGTATATGTGCATATATTTGGGTCAGGATAGTCTTACATCCCAGTCTGGCCTTGAAGTTGCTATGTAGCCCAGAATGACCTTGAACTTCTGATCTTCCTGTCTTTATCCCAAGAGTGTTGATACTCTAGTGTACTCAAGTGCAGTTTTATGTGATGCTGGAGATCAAACCCAGGGCTTTGTGAATGCTAGGAATGCACACTAGCAACTGAGCCACAGCCCCTGCATCAGTTTTCTGATTTTTCTATGAAATGATTATTCTATTCTTTGGATAAAGTAAAATAGAAATATTAAAATAGAAAAAGGATTATGTTTAGCTTATAAAAGATTTGAAGTACAAAAGTCAAGGCCAAAATCACCCCAAGATAATAGATTTTGGTACCTATTTCTCCAAAGATGAACTCATTATAAATATAATTTAGGAATATTACAGGTTCACAGATATGAATAGTAGGAAGATAGATTAGAGATGAGTTCGGTTCCCGAAAGTCAGCTGTGGAACTAGAGGGATTTGTCTAGGGCCTCTACTGTGTTCCTAGCTCAACACCATCTCTGTGCCCTGTGGTAGTGGCTGTAGGTCTGGGTTCATGTAGCAGGTGGGGACTGTCATTGCTCAACCCAATTTACATGTTTTTTTTTTCTGTCTGTGTTTATTTGAGGATGCAGCTATTTAAGATTTTGTTGTCTTTCAGAACTCACGTTTTGGGCTTTGTAGGATCCTTCTTTAGCCAAGGATTCATATAATTGGATAGCTGCAGTTATGTTTTGCATGCCAAAACTTCCAAATAGCAAAGCGTCAGCCATTTTTTCCATAGCTTTCAAGTTTCCCATGTCAGCGGCTTTGGCAAAAAGCATGTAGGCTCTGTTTCGAGAATATAAAATCAGATGGTTCATTCTAAAAAATGGAATTTTCTGCTCCTTCCTTTGCACGATGCCTTCCTAACAGGTAGACTCCATGTACTAATGATGCAACTTAGGTGAAGCCCATTGCATTTCTCAACCAGTAGATTTCTTTCACCTCTAGGTCAATTAGGTCAATCTAAGATTTTAATTTCAAATCTAACAAATAACAAAATCACTAAAAGATTTATATATATATATATCCTATTTAAATATATTCTTTCTATATCCATATATGTGTATGATGTACTGTGAGTCAAGCCTTTACCCAAGAAAAGTGAAAAATTGAAGGTGTAACCTAAAATGGTGAGCTCTCCCCATGGTCACTTCCATTATTAATAAGTATTTGTTTTATAAAGTGAATTTTGAAAAATAAAAGAATGATAAAAATTGAAATGCCATCTAGGAAATCTATATCACGAGAATCATGACCTATATTGTAAAGTAATTTCCTAAAACAGAACTTATTCTTCAACATGACAAAGCAAGACTGTCTGGAAACTAAACTTTAATGTGTAGGACTTTAGAGTCTAAGTTCCTGGGTTCAAATCCTGGCTCCACCACTTACTAGTTGGAAAGTTTCAGGTTGAATTCCTGGTATCTCTCTGGTCATGTCATTGGGTTGTAAATAGAACCTACTTCATAAAGCTGCTATGAGAGGGCCTATGTAGCATGCTTGGTATAGTGCCATATTTAACTATTACTGGTAGGACTATTACACTGACTGTATAATTTTATAGCATAATAATTGTTCTATAATTAGATGGTAAATGATGTGAAATTTCAGTGGTTAAAAATAGCATTTTCTGAATCCCAATCAAGTTGTAATAGAAAGTCTAAAAAGGCCCAAATTCTGTGTCAGCGTAAAAGAGTGCATTGAGGATTTGTTCTTACTTTTATAACTCTGTTTTTTTGTAGTAGTAGCAGTGAGACCAAAAAGTGTTAACCTTAATTTATGACCTTGGCTCGAATGTGGGAACACACACACACACACACACACATACCTATGACTGCTTCCAAGTTAAATGATCAAGAGATTGAATTTCTGAACAACCTGACTGTACTGATGCTAAGAGAAGCTGCTATTTGGCAAAGGCTAGAATAGAATACACTGAGAATAGACATCTAGGCAGGCATCTAAGCAGGCATTAGAGTCTTGTATGCCAGAACAAAGGGTCTGTGCTCCAATGGAATAAAAAGAAGTGGAACACTTAGAAGTCAAAAGGTCAAGTAATCATTACCAAAAAAAGCAAAGACAAAGGATAAGATCTCAAAGGTTGATATGATGACTTACTCTTGACTGGCAGCTGAGTAGATTTAGAATAATTGTGGAAACACACCTCTGGGTATGTCTATGAGACTGTTTTTAGAAAGGTTTAATTAAAAGGTGAAGGCCCACTCTAAGTGTGGGTGGTGTCATCCTTTGTACTGGAGTTCTAGACTGAATATAATGGAGGAAGCAATCTGAACATCAACATTTATCCTCTTCTGTTTCCTGACTATGGACACAATTTGACCAGCTGCCTCCCAGTCCTGCCACCTGACTTCTTTGCCATGATGTGACTTCAACCTATGATCTCCCAAAAAATCATTTTTAAAGTTGCTTTTGTCGTAGCAATGAGAAAAGTAACTGATACAGAAGACTGATACCAATGAGTGATAAACCTGACCATGTGACTGGAGTTTTTTAGAACTGGTTTGTGGGAGGGATGTGGAAGAGGCTAGAACTAGAAGGCCTAGAATGCTGGAAGCCATTCTAGGTGAAGGTGTGGAAGACCAGAATGCTGAGAGAAATGTGGACAGTACAGGCCTAGCTCACGAAGTTTTAGATGGGAACCAGGACTCTATAGGAAACTGGGTGAGTGGCAAGTCATGTTATCTGTCCACATACTGAAACCTTGCATGAAGCTGAATTAAAAAGTAATAGGCTGATTTTTTTTTTTGGTGGAGGAAACTTTAAGACAAGATAGTATTCAGGCTGCAGTATGGTTACTGCTCACTGCCATCATCCAGGTCTACAGTAGAGGAGCAGAAAGCTACGAAGAACATGGAATTGGGTAGGGAAAGGAGCATGAGCACCCTTAAAGTTGTGGATAAGAAGAGTTTAGAGAAAAAACATAAAATTATTAAAGAAATTAATATTGTTTAAGAGAAACCTCAGATACTTCACTGGGACAATAGAAAGGGCGAGACCCCTCCCACTGAAGACTCAAACCTAAAGAGTCAGGGCCAAGGAGATAGCTCAGAAGATAAAGGCACTTGCCAGCAAGCCCGATGACCTGAGTTCAATACCAGGACCCAGTTGGTGGAAGAAAAGAACTAACTGCAAGTTCTTCTCTAACTTCCATACACACATTGGAATACACAATAAATAAAAATGTAATGAAAGCTTTTAATTGATAAATGAAAAGAGATAACTTGAACTTAGAATGCCATTCATGGGGTTCCCTGCTCAAAAACAACTTCCAAGGACAGCATTTCCCTATAGGCAGCACACAGAGACCACTCTAACTCTGGGCCAGGCTATATCTCGATCTGGCAGCAGAAACTGGCAGCATTGTCCATGTGATACGGACTTTGGCAAAAACCTCCATGACTCCTTCACTCTTGAGTCTTTTCAGCCAACAAAGTCCCAGGAAACCATTAAGGCCAGCTAATGTGTTTCTGGGTCAGATTCTCTATAAGGAAACAGAGATCACTGCACGAAGCTAGGCAGAAGAAAGCTATGTTCCAGTGGAGGCTCTGGGATACCGTAGATGCCAGGACTGCAGGATGTTCACTGAGGAAAGCTGCAGGCCTGGAGTGTAGCCAGAGGCTTTAGGTACTCTTGACCCACAGTTGCATCTCTGCTGTGGTGAAAGCAAGCTGCTCTTTTGTCTCTCTTGGGACAAGGACTGGATCGGGTCAGTCTTGGCAAGAACAGCCTGGTATAGACTCCTGAAGAGATGAACAATTTGCTGCTAAGTCTGAATTTTTACTCTATTGTTTATGCCCAAGAAGAAGGATCCCTTTAAGGCTAAGTGAACAATTACTTGGGACCTTCTCAGAATAGTTTTCTCCCCATCAGTCCAAATACAGACTTGGCAGGGCACACCTAGCATGTTTCTCATCACTGGGACTTTCATGCTATGGGCTGAGCTTGTCTGAACCCTTGGGAACCAGGGTCTTCTCAGACTCCACGGCTCCCTCCCTTAGGAACACTGGATTGGAAATTCCTATTCTTACCGGTCTATACAGTGAACACTTTAGTGAGGGGATGTCTTTTTTAGGATGGGTGCTACCTTGGGAATTTGATTCTATTCTCTTATCATAACATCTTCCAGAGGCAGTTAGCATGAGCCCTAGCTTTTGCGGGAGTATTTTTCCTTTGTTCTTTTAAAGACTTGCTGATTCAAATTCCCTTAGAGCTCTTTGCTTCTTTCTTGTCATATTAGAAGAATTACAGAGTCTTTCTAAATCACCATTTCCTAGACTGTGATTTGGGGAATGGATTTCTCACGGTATCGATTGTAATGACCAATCTCACACATGCAAAACCAGTGCAAAACGGGTGCACGATGAAAGGAAACTGAGGCGTTTTGACTCCTACCACGAGTAGCTCTGTCTTCAACTTCTATTCTATTGCACTTTCCTCAGAGGTTTTGGGTTTCAATCTATGGCTTCAGCTGTTTGACTAGAACTGGGTCCTACAGTTCTGGGATGCTTCCCCATAGCTCATGTACCTATTCTATTTTAATTAATTACAGCACTGGATATTGAACCCAGGTTTTTTGCACATGCTAAGCAAGTGCTCTATCACTGAGCTACAGCAGCATCCTTTGAGGCAGAGGCTCACTATGCGGTGATCCTCCTGACTTTGTCTCTTTAGTACTAGGATTACAGGTATGAATGACCTTGCCCCACCTGGTTGCCTACTCTGCATGAAAACAAATGTCTTCTTGTTGGGAGAGGGGGTGAAGTCTCAGTCTTTCTATTATTCATTCCAAACATCCTTTTTCCATTTGCCTCTGTACTTTCCAACCACAAAATAAGGGCGTGAGAAAGAAATAACAAATACTTATCTCCTAATGACTATGTGTGAGGCATTGTGCTAAGAGAAGATTGTTTTGTTCAGGGAGCAACTGAGTGTAGGAACTTGACCAGACAACACAGCCAGCAAGTGATGGATATTGATTTGATCTCAAGGTCTTAATTTTTTTTTGTTTTTATTTTATGTGTATGAGTGTATTGCCTGCATATATGGAAGTCTATCTATGTCATGTAATGCCCGCAGAGACCAGAATAGGGTGTCAGATCCCCTGGAACTGAAGTTATGGATGGTTGCTAGCTGCCATGTGGGTGCTGAGAACTGAAGCTGGCTCCTCGGCAAGACTAGCTAGTGCTCTTAACTGCTGAGCTAGCTCTCCAACTCCTTGCTAGGGCCTTTGAGGATGGCCACAAATGGTGGCCCTCCAGTGGGAGGAGACAGACAGACCAGGAAGATAAGTGAAAAGAGAAGGAATGGATGTAGAGCAAGATAGTGTGACCACTGCTTGCCCGCCTCCCAGTGTGACCACTGCTTGCCCGCCTCCCAGGGCACATTCATGCCCCCACATTTAAAAATCTTTGATTCTCTGTTCCTAGTATTTTGGGCTTTTTCTTTTTTATTAAAATATTTTAAAATTGTGTATGTGTGTGTGTGTGTGTGTGCATGCATATGTGTTATTATACTTGAGTGCATGCAGGTGCACATACACATGTGTGCCCGTAGATGCACATACACATATGTGCTGTGTGGAGGCCAGAGGTTGTCACTGGGTATTTTCTACCTTATATTTTTGAGTCTCTTGCTGAGCTCTTAGCTCACCAGTTGACCTTGACTGATCACCAGAGACCTTGAGGATCTGCCTGTCTCCCGTCTCCTGCCCACAGTGACTGGGTCATAGATATGGGATACAGTGAGTGCCCAGCTTTTACATGCATGCTGGGAATCTGCACTCTGGTCCTTGTGCTTCTGGGCAGGCACTCTATAGGCTGCCGTCTCCCTAGCTTCTGTTCCCAGTGTTTAAAGATGAAAATGATGTACCTCGTAAGACTCATCAGGAGATGAGATAGAATCATATATATCAAAAGTGCTGTAAAAGCTTGTAAGACCGAAAGGTCTTACAAATACTCAGGCAAAATAAAATATGCTTAAACAGCAACTGCTTTAATTCAAAGAACACATTTGATTTCATTTGAAATACCTGATAAGTTAGAGTCAAACCAATGTTTTTGCTGAATACTCCTATCAGTGCCTTAAGCCCACGTTTCAGTTCATAGAAAGCCATCTCAGTCTCACATGCGATCTCTTGTTTGTTAAGGTGATGATCTGGGGATTCTTTCTATGTCATTTAACCCTTTTAAAAGCAAAACCTTATGGACAAATAAGTTTATTATCCCAATAACGTTTTAATAACAAGCTAGAGTTTTTTGGATTCTGTTTTTCTTCACCTGGATGTTGAACTTAGCTAAGGGCTCTGGATACTTACTTTGTTTTTTGTTTTTGGCTTTTAGACTCCTGGAGAATCTTGCTGCCCATCTTAAATAGCTCATCTCCTTTATCTGTGATATGTTTCCTGGCTTGCTTTTTCACTGTATGTGGACAAAGAAGGGAAAAACTAATATTAGTTCTATTTTTATAGTCTGAGAAACAATGTGCTGACATCACACTGGCATTTTTGTTTTGAGTCTTGCTCTGCTTATTTGTTAAATATTTGCATTTCAGGCAGATAATTTGGTATTATTCTTAGCTCAGGGGCTTAGAAGGTTAAAGGAAAGAGAGGGATGTTTCCAGCCTAAGTATGTAGGGTTCTGCAGGCAGACACTGGGAGTTGCCTGGTATACTCTAGACAGAGGTAGGACCTTATGTACTTTGTTCTAAGATCTGCCTGTTAATATCTCCATTGTCTGTGCTTGGCTCATAAACTTAGAGCCATGAAATACTACAAGGATGCAGGCAACAGGTATCTCTAGAAGGACCAGTGTGCCTGTAGAAGCCAAAGAGGCAATTCTCCTGAAAATTTTGATCTGTTTAAGGCTTATCCCCTTCCTTAAAACCATCCTGATATCTTAGAGGAGATATATATATAATATCAATAATAACTTACCTTGTTCTGATGGGGACTCAGCATCAATTTCATGGAACTTAAGAAAAATAAAGAAATGGAATTTTACCTGCTACACTAAAGGTATTCCCCTAACATACATTTATTTATTTGTTTATTTATTTATTTATTTATTTATTTTGGTCTTTTTGAGACAGGGTCTCCCTGTAGTCCCAGCTGGCCTGGAACTTGCTATATAGACCGGGCTAGCCTTGAACTCACAGAATTCACCTGCCTCTGCCTCCTGAGTGCTGGTATTAAAGGAGTGCACCACAATGCCTGGCTCCTTTAACATTTATACACCACTAAATAATTGTTAAAATATTGTCACTTGGTTTACTGATGAGGAAAGCTGGCTGGAAAAACTCTGACTCACAATTTCCAACCCTTCAACACACATACACACACACACACACACACAAACACACACACACACACACACACACACCCTCTTCAAGTCTATTACAATACATAGTGAATTCTACTTAGGAAAACAGAACCTGATGCCCTTTCAAAGGAAAAGCACTTGGAATCTGAAGGCTCATTTACATGAACACAAAGAACTTTAAATGGCTTTTACTTTTCTTCTTCTAGACAAGATAGCAGAGTTGTCCACTTTAAAAAAAAAAAAGAAAATTTTACCTAAAAACAAATCTAAAATTATTTTGAATACTTCAAGTTATTCAGTTCAAAAACCCCAGACATTTTAGCAAATAATTTCTGCTTCGACTTATGTGTTATTTGTACTCATGATTAAAAGGGAAAAAATAATGGGCAAAAATGGACTAATCTGTGTGTGGAATAGCAATCGCTGCCATTAGCATGCTTCCCAAGCATCAAAGTACATTTTGAAAGTTAGTCTCTAACACACACTATAAGGAATAATTTTCCATAGTAAATTCTTCCCCAGGGCTTTTACACTTAAGGACTTTTTTGTCCTCTCAAATGTATTGAAATACACATTTTCTTTACTAAAGAAAGACTCAATTTTCAGCTAAAGGTATCTTCTTGATGCTTTAATTTTGTTCATATGGTTTGAAGATTTCCAAATTTGGGAAAAGCACAGTTAAGAAATGATTTTAGTAGGCTTTTCTGGCTTTGATGTGAGGTAGGCTAGAAAGACACCCAGAGAGAGAAGAGGAGGAGGAGAGAGAGGAAGAGGGAGAGGGAGAGGGAGAGGGAGAGGGAGAGAGAGAGAGAGAGAGAGAGAGAGAGAGAGAGAGAGAGAGACTGAGTTGGTAACTAAATGCCGATGTAATCCCAGAACCGAATTACAGCAAAATACAAGTCAGGTGACAAACTAATTGCTCCCAATCCAATTGTTTGTTCTATGACAATGATATCTCTGTCCATATCATTATCCTTGTAAAACTGCCTGCTCTCATCATGTATTTGATGCTATGGAGCACCCAAAAATCCTAGAAAAGGACAGAAAAGGGGGATAAACCTTATTCTGGGAAAATCTGGATCCATTACTGGAACTCCTTGTCTCTACACGGTACCTTAACTCATAGTAATTCTCTTCTACTACTGGTTTGCCCCAAATCCTAGGTAATGTGATTCTTTAGAACGCTTGAGTCCTTGTGGAGAATATGTTCTGGGGCAGGTTAGAAAGACAGGGAAGGGAACCATTACTGTGGAGTCTGGTTGAAATTTCTCACCAGTTGAGACTCAAGAATCCCAATTATGAAGGTTGCTCACATAAAGACGAGATTCTTTATATATGGAGATAATTCATAAAATAGTAATGAACTCTACTTAATGCTTGAACATATATGACCTTCAAATGCAGCCTTTCTCCTTTCTCAGATATTTTCTGGAATCTTATGAACAAAACTATTAACTTTTGTTTATAATGAAAACATCCCAATTTCCCATGCAATTCTTGTGAAATTTGAGTTTTACTTTATTAGGTGTAATCCCAATCCAGTGCACACAGGAACCACTCTGTGATCTCATTAAATTAACTGTAAAACAAAAGGTTCCTTAACAATCCTTTGAGATGTAACTTCAGAAGCCGCCAAAATACTACACATGACTATTGCAGACACTTCAGCTTGACTTTCTCCTGAGAGACTCACATTCCCGAGTGCCTTATCCTTTCCCAGAACCCCGCTCGCTCTTTCTGTTCATCCCCTTGCTTAAATCTATGTTAAAATGCCTTGTGAATAAACTGCAACTCTGCTTCACGGTGGTGGCTCATATGCAATTCTTGTCTCCTATGGAGTCAAGAATCTCAGCCTCACCTGAGTGGAGATCTCTGAACGGAACTCCTCCGGCTGCTACAGGCGGAGTATGGAACTGTGTCTCTGGCCATGCCTCACTGCTGCTGAGGCTTTCACCCCGTTGCCCACTTTCCCTTGTTCTTAAATTCTTCCTCTGCCAATGATAAGAGCATGGAGACACTGGATAGAGGTCTCTGTTTGGTCTCTATATCTCTAAAATCTCTTCACTCTGTACCACTGGCAATGGATATAAAGGGCCTTCTTGAGTCTGGGGTTTTCTGAATGCGCAACCTTTGGGTACCTGTTCTGTTTTGGTAGAATCACAATCCTTACTTAACAAAGGTGTTCTAGTTTCATTCTGTTGCTGTGATAAAACAATCTGACTCAAAGCAATTTAGGGAAGGAAAGGGTTTACCTTAGCATTATAGGTTATAGTCCATCCCTGAGGGGGATGGAACTCAAGCAGGAACTTCAAACAGAAACCGTGGAAGACCACTGCTTGTTGGCTTACTCCCAGGCTCATGCTTACGTAGCTTTGCTATTCGTCCAGGTTCACCTGCCCAAGGTCTGGTGCTCCTCACAGTGGGGTTGGACCCCCTATGTCGCAATCAAGACAGTTCCCCCTACTGACAGTGCCACAGGTTGATCTGGTCTAGGCAGTCCCTTAGTTGAGACTCCTTTCTCAAGTGACTCTAGGCTGTGTCAAGCTGACAGTTAAAGCGAACTAGGACAAAGGGTATTGGGGATGGACCGCACAAGGAAAAGTAGGAAGCATACCATAGGTCTATTTAAGATGGCAGCAAATAAGGACAATACTCTAACTAAATGATTTTATATTCCACTCGTGTCAGAGACAATTTGTGGAAAGCTTTTTTGACATTTTGTGACTTCATTATTCTTATCTTCATTATTATATATCAGAAGTCCCCCAGAATGTGACTTTATTAGGAGACAAGTTCTTTAAAGAAATGATTAAAATGAGTCATTTAAAAAGGGTTCCTAATCCAACATGACTGGTGTTCTTATGCGAGAAGAGGCATCCAGGGTATACACGTACAGAGAAGAGATATGTCAGAGTATGGGCCTTTGAGTGAGGCAGGCAACTCAGGGGCAAAGTCTTCTATTAACACTTGAAGTGTCCCATTCTTCATTACCAACTAAACATTTATGATGCAAGCTGAGCATGCCTCAGAGGCATTCCTTTCTGTCACTTTAATCTTTCAAACGTGTTTCATGGCCTTGAACTGAACATACACCTGACTGTGTCTACCATCCTTCCTTCTTAAATTATGTCTTCAAGCTGAACATTCTGAGGAATGTGCCCACCCTCATATGAGTCTGCAAGGCTCTCTGAATAAGTCCCCTATACTTTTCTGCTTGGGAAATACTTCCCATTAGCTCCTTGCCGGCTGCAGGAATAAATCTTTCTCTACTATTTATGTCTTAGCTGTACTTATTTTGGCTTTGCACTTGCCAACATGTGAACTAAGATGTGTTGGGTTACAAGGGCATAGTAATAAGGTGGCCTTGTGTATGCCAGGAGTAGAAACCTCCAAGTGAAACCCAACTTGCTCCACCTCGATTTCGGACTTTTGACCTCCAGAACTGAAAGAAAAGAAATAATTCCTGTTGTTTAAGACACCTAGTGAGTGATAGTTTGTTATGACAGCTCTAGGAAATCAAGGTGCTCACCCTGAATTGCATAGAAAACAAATTGCTTCTTCTGCCTTTAGGAAGAGACACACCCAAGTCGGAGCAAGGGGCTATCTTGCAAATGCAGGAGGGACTGTATCTTTTCATGGCTTCTCTAGGTCTCCAGGTGTTAGAATTCTTTGCCAGACAGCTGGATGTCCTAGCTGCTCACTTCTGACAGGGTTTGTTTCTCCTGATGGTGTTCTAAGTAGGCAATGCAGCAGTCCTTGGACCCAGATCGCCTTCCCATGCAATAATGAGAGCACTGGTAATCCTTGGCTTATCTTGCTGATCCTTCAATGATCAATTTTCTTAACCAAGTATGTTCAAGAATTGTGTGGATGTATGCATGGAACTTAGAAAGATGCACACACACACACACACACACACACACACACACACACAAATATCCTCATTGTAAAGACACTAAGCATGACTGTCTCTTGAGAAGTCTACATCCATGCTGGGCATGTACTGCCCCTCCCTGCTTTTAATGTCTCCCTTCAAAGCTCTAACTTCTACTAAAACACTTGGCTTTGCTGTTCCCTTTGCCCTTTCTTACAGTCTCCATTTTGCTTTATGTTTAACCACAGAATCTAAAACCTTGACATTCAAATTGAAAAGCAAACACCCTTTAAATTACCTAGAAAATGCAAGGAAAGAGGATAATAAACTGTTTTCCATCTCCAGTTTGTATTTACATCATGAATTACATAAAAGATCATTAGAATTAAAAGAATTGGCAAACGAGGAAGGAATCTTTGAGTCTGACTAAAATTCAAGTACATTTCCCAAATGATAGAGATAAAAATGGGAATTTTTTTTTCCTGCAGCAAATCTTGCCTACACAGTCTACTTGTGTCCTTCTGACTAATTTAAGTTGCATTTAGTACAGAACAGCTTCAGCTTCTGATTTTCAGGATTCACATCAGAAGAGCTCTTCACGTTTATCCTTGTGTGTGCCAAGAAGATAGAATACTGTCTCAGGGGGAGAATAATGATCTGTTACCAAAAATAACATTCCATCCAAGAAAGAATGACTCAGCGTAGGGTTTAGTTGGATAAAGATGTGATCAAGTCAAATATATTTGAGTAAGACTATATATCTCATGTATATATACGTTTATATATTACAATAATCAAGCCTATCTGCACCGTCTCCAGTTCATTGTCATCAAACACTAAGACCCCCAGAGGTATTGTAGGAAACAGTAGTGTTATAAATAGAAAAACAAATGCCCTCTTCAAACACCTGATAAGCAAAACTTGGAATAATGGGGATTCTGACTTGAGATTTAACTCACTATCTAAAACTCAGTCTGGCTAAAAGAAATATATTTTCCAAAATAAATTAAGAATAAAAAATAATACCAAGTACCAGGTACTGGGTCCCAGGCAGTTTTCAGTGCTCATATTTATTAATTTTCTCACTCAGTATAAAAAGAAAGAGCTATTATTCTCAGTTTATAGATAAAGTGATGTGGGCAGAGAGGTCAAGCAGATGATCATTCACAACTAGCCTGACTCAAGTCTGTGGTTATGTTGTTAGTTTAAAAAACAAAAGAAAGAAAAGTTAAGCTGGGTATGGTGCCCCACATCTTTAATCCCAACACTTGGGAGAGTGAGGCAGGTAGATCTTTGTGAGTTCAAGGACAGCCTGGTTTGCATAGCGAGTTCCAGGTCAGCTGGGGCTACAGGGAGACCTTGTCTCAAAAAAGAAAGTTTTGGGGGGCTAGAGATGGCTCAGTGGTTAAGAGCACTGGCTGCTCTTGTAGAAGACCTGGGTTCAAATCCCAGCACTCATATGGTAGCTAACAGCCACCTGTAATTCCAGCTCCAGGGGATCTGACATGGCCTCTACGATCACTGTACAACATGGATGCACTTACATTCATGCAGGCATAACACTCATACACATAAAATAAAAATAACTAAATATAAAGTTTTAGTAAACTGTAGGCCTGCAGCAGGAGGAGCTTCACACTGAGTTAGTTATGTACTGAATCATTTTGCAACAATGGAACCAATTCACTTACATATAACTGCTGATTTGAAGAAAAACTTTCAGCAAATAGGAAAGCTATTCATGTTACGTTTTCTGATAAGCAGACCGTGGAGTCATGTTGGAGAAGGGCCTTTGGGTGACTGAGTTTTGCTTGTTTCTCCCTCTCAAAATAGAGTCTATCTCTGCAGCTTAGAAACTTGAAATTAACCTTGCTTGCAGGTGAATTCAGAGCTCTGAGGCCAGGCTCCCTCAAACCGGAGTGCTTTTTTTCCCCCTTCACATTTCTCCCAGCACAGAAGATCCACTCACTGCTTCCAAAAACCACTTGAGTGACTTCCAGTCGGCAAATACTATTTATTCACACTGCACCAACCTTAGACTGACCATCGTCTTTGGGGCTGATCCCTCAAGTTCATTACAGAAGAGAAGGAGATCGTTCCAGAAAGTGACCCAGGAGGGACATTCATTCTTCACTTCCAGCCTCTTCCCACCATGAAGTGTCTGGGGACGAAGCTGCATGGGGCAGAGGATGATCCTGAAGTAGGTTCAATGAAACACTCTATAGGCTTCTCCATAGGGTGCTTTGGAGTGAATATAGCTTCAGGGGGGCTGGAGAGATGGCTCAGTGGTGAAGAGCACTGACTGTTCTTGCAGAGGACCCAGGTTCAATTTCCAGAACCCACATGGCAGCTAACAACCATCCATAGCTCCAGTTCTAGGGGAATCTGATATCTTCTTCTGACCTCCACAGTCATTGCATGACACAGGTGCACTCACATACATACAGGCTATACACTCATACACATAAAGAAAAAAATAACAAAATATTTTTAAAAGAGAAAATAGCCTTAGGACTGTTTCAAGTAGGATGAGATGATCAGGGCTTCATACTTCTGCTCTGCTTTGACAGGAAGGGGCACCTACAGACGCACTGAGAGAAGAGGAAGACTGTCCTCTGAGGGTCTGGCTACTGAAGGTCATCTACAAACTACAAGCTCAGCAATTGGGTAGATTCTTCATTGTAAGGGTGTTTCTGCAACACTTCACAGTGTCTGCTACAAATATTCAAAAAGTCAATAAAGTAGAATGCAGATGATAAACGTAGTCACAGACTGCAGAAACGAGAAAGAAGGAATACCAAAGCACTTTAAGACTAAGTTCCAAAATACCCTCCTTCAACCAAGGACATGGCAGTGGCTGGGAATGATAATTGAAATTAATGATGATTAACTCGAGGGACAGGAAGAACCAGATCCGGGAGGAACACAAGAGCCTGCAGGAACAGACTTTACAGCTTCATTGCTAAGACTGGCTATTGATTTGTCTTGCTAACAATTTAATAAGGATAATTACTTTTTTAAGACTTAGTTTTGTCTCAGAAGACAGAATTGGCCATTGAAGTCAAGTGTTAAAGTACTTGGCAGGAAAATGCTTGTGCCATTTTTTAAAAGGTAATGGATGTGAGAGCATCTTATTTAACTATGAAACACCATGCATGTGCGTTCTGGAAGTCCAAGGCTTTATTGCTTTTTGTAGCACCTGTAATATAGCATACCAGAAAGAAAATGCTGAATTTTGAGTCAGTTCTGAGTTTACATTCTTGTTCCATGCAGAGACACGTTGACTCAATTTCATTCCACATTATTTATTCATTCTAACTATATGACAGACACAGGGCCAGGAAAAGGTCTTGTTTTTTAAGTAATAGGAGACAAATAGTGTTTGTTGTATTTGAAAAAGTCTGGGTTAAGACACCAAATTAGTAATTTCTCTGTTTTCAAAATGTGGGAAAACATACCCATGTTCTAGAAACTTCAGCCTGATATTAATCTTTTTTTTAAATCTCTAGAACAACAGCAATTTGAGAGTAAGTTCAGTGAAATACGGGAATCATGTTTCTCTTTTCTGATGCACACCTATATCTCACTGTAAAAATGCTGTCCGAGGCACAGAAATGTTAAACTGGAGATTGAACGGGAACAGAATTCAAGAGGTTTTTTTTTAGTGATCTTGTAATTGCAAAACCCCCTTTTATAGCTTCGTTTTCACAGCTTGAGATGTTGGAAGTCTCTTCTAGGGAAGGCCTTGCCTCCATGGCTTCTTCTTTCTCAACTCCTGATGTCACAGATGCTGTTCTTGCACTGTACCCCATTGAATCACAGCCAGACATATCATATGACTTGTCCTGAAAGAATTATCTCATTTGCAAAGCATGTATGTGAGAACTGCAGACTTGTGATTCCATTGACCAGAAAAGGAGGATAATATAGCCTAGGAACAAAAACAGCTGCTTTGATCTATACATTGCTGATTTAGAAATGTGGGTCGGAATTCCCCAACTTTGAAGCTTATTGGTAGCTCAGTTTATCACGGTGACCTGCTTCCTGACTTTTATTATTTTTCTATATTTTCAGTGCTAGGCTTCTCACATTTTCTCAAACACAGAGAGCTTGGAAACTGGGAATGGTATAGCGCACCTATAATCCATCCCTGAGGAGGTGGAGGCTGGAGGAACAGAAGTTCAAGGCCATCCACTTACCGTTGGCTACATAGGAAGGTCGAGGGCAGCCTGGGATACACTGATAAACACAAACAATCTAAAAGCAAACAAACAAAAACCCAAAATCCTTTTCCTGGTTCTGCAGGCAAATTTCTTTCCATCACTGAAGCCTTGGGATCAAATGATACCCAACTCCTGTGAGGACTGGTGGGGGGTGGAGAGATGAGAGGAAGATGTTTGCCCACCTACTATTCATAAAGGCCAAGGCAGCCTCACAAACAATGCTCTCAGTGAATGGATAAGAATCTTTCTTTCAGCGGGGCATCGAGGCACATACTTTTAAAATCCCAGCACTCAGGAGGCCGACCTGGTCTACATATCAAGTTCCAGGCCAGCTACAGAAAGACCCTGTCTCAAAAAACCACATACAAAAAAACAAAACAAAACAAAAAAAAAACCTGTTTGTACAAGATATACGGTTATAGCTCCAGACTTCAATAAAAGTTCCAGGCCAGCTACAGAAAGACCCTGTCTCAAAAAACCACATACAAAAAAAAAAAAACAAAAAAAAAACCTGTTTGTACAAGATATACTGTTATAGCTCCAGACTTCAATAAAACTATAAAAACTATGAAAAGAATGTATGCATGTATAGTATATAAAGTAATTTATATGCTATAAGTACTTTGGGAAATTTTGATAATGGAGAGTCGCTAAAATTACCCAGTACAAAAAGAACATTTTTTTTTCTCTCACTGTAGCCACAGCTGGCCTTGAATTCATTATGTAGACCAGGCTGGCCTCCATTTCACAGAAATCCTCCTGCCTCTGTCTCTGCTGGGATCAAAGGTATGAGCCACCGTGTTCAGGTAAAATTATCCAATTTAATTGTAGATGAGGTATCTTAAAAGGACTGGGGTGAGGGGACTCTGCAGATATCTGGAAGGATTCTATAAAAGATTGCCGTGCTGGTTAATACCGTCATTTTGGCAAGATCTGGAATTACACTGGAAATAAGCCTCTGGGTTGAGTGAGGATTTATCTAAATTAGATTTTCTTTCTTACTTTAACTCTGGTGGAAGTGGGAGGTCCCACCCTGATATGGGGTGAAACCTTCTAATGGAAGCCCATGTATAAGGAGGTCTGGGGGAAACACGCTGGCTTTTTGTTTGCCTGGGAGTTCATCTACCTTGTCTGTGAGTGCATAGACTTGGTTGCTGTGGCTGCTGCTGCTGCTACATGCTTCACTGACATCAGAAGCCAGCTTCTTCAGCCTGCCAGTGTGGACTGAGGGTGGCTCTCCAGAGATCCTCCAGTGCCAGATTGGACTGCTGAAGCCTCCAGCCTCATGGACTGAAGGGCTCCCAGTTCTCAGCCTCTCCAGAGTGCAGACAACCATGGTGTAAGCCGATCTAATAAATCCACTTTTAATACGGATTCATTCTATCGGTTCTTTTCTCTAGAGAACCCTGACTGATGCATGCTGCAGGTGTTTTTAGTCCCCATTTCAGGAGAAACCTGAGCACAGGTGATGAGGAATGAGTTTGGTTTACATTAGGAAGGCCAGTCAGAAGAATAATGCTGAGCAAAAGGCAGACTACATTTCTACACCAAAAACTTGTCAGATAGATGTTTCAATGCATATGATTTAGATTTTAAATAAATTTAGATGAGTACACATTTTTGCAGTACTACTGAGAACTGATATTCTTAATTTTTTTCTCAAGCTTAAGTAACATGGCAATAAAACAGAAATCCATCTAAATCTATTTAAAAAGAATGTGCTTTAGACTTAAATAAAATGTTGAGAATACATTCTAAAGTTTATAATTGAGTGTCAACATGAAGGTAGGAGGGGGCATGCTGGGAAGATAAGAAATCCAGCTGGAGTAGGAGGGGACTGAGTGAGGCACTGAGGGGTGAATGTGATCAAAACACATTATATACATAGATGAAAATGACAAAGAATAGAAATTTTAAAATAATCGAGTACCATTTAAATTCTGCACATAGACTTTATGGAGATTATACTTTCCTACAATCTTACATGCAAAGAAGTCTAACAACTAAAATCTAACAACTAAAGTATGTTTTTGTTATGGAGAGATTTAGGTTGCTAGAAGAAAAGCCACGTTCTATTAATTTTGGTTTCTTCAACAGAAGAAGGTTTCAATTAGCAGAGTAAGTGATAACTACACTGATAATTTTGGAAATTGCCCCCATGAGATATAATTATCCACCTTGCTTGTTATCCTCAGTCCAAATTCTGAGTCTAAAACAGGGAGACTGACAAAATATAAAACTTTCATGAGTATAAATATTTATAACTGGATTCAAGTCTCCTCAAAAGCAGCTCTAAAATGTACATTTTAGACTAGCCAAGGTCATTTGAGACTGACATGCTAGAGAGTGTTTTACTCACGGTGATTTTTATTTCTCTTCAGGAGATCTTTATTTTGAATTCCATTTATTTTTAATTTATGTGGATTCTTCTTTTTTTCTAAGAAATTTTTTCTTTTAGTGATTATTGTACTTGATTTTCCTTGTTCCAGTAGATGTGATAAAAGCGGGTTGACTTTGCTCACTGATACCTACAAAGAAAATAATTTGAGTTCATTTTCACTCATGTATAACTCTTTTTCAAATAAACAACATGAAAGTAAAACAAAATTACCTGTTTAAAGAAAAAGTACAAGTTTAATGCAATTACTCTAATTCTTGCTTTTTAAAAATTCGACTTATTTTTATTTTATATGTGTGTTATGCCTACATGTATGAAAGTGCATCCATGTTGTGCAGTGGTCTTGGAAAACAGAAAAAGGCATCGAATCCCCTGGAACTGAAGTTTTAGGTGACTGTTAGTTGCCATGTGGGATTAGAACTCGGATCTTCTGCACGAACAACCAGTGCTCTTAAATTTTGAGCTATCTCTCCAGCTCCTAATTCTTGCTTTTTACAAATCAGAATGACATATGACTTATTTTACTTAAAGAATCCCTCTTGTATTAATAAAAACCCTTTAAACCCACTACATTTTTATCTAAATTGCATAGCCAAGCACTAAAAGCTAAATGTTATAAATAAAATAGCAGGAGAATTTAACCAATTTACTCTTCTTTGGTAAGCAGTCATGGTGATATCAATTATTTGGGCTAAAAAATGAAGATGATTCTGTTTCACATGTTACAATAAATATACAACGAATTGTGACAGCTTTTTTAAAAATGTAAAAATGCCTGGAAAGATGACTCAGTCAAGAGAGGACCCAGGTTCAGTTCTCAGCACCCATATGGCAGCTAACAATCATCTGTAACTCTAATTCCAGGGAATGAGACACTCTTCTGATCTCCTTTGGAATTGTATGCATGTGGTACACTTACATGTACACAAAACACTCATACACATAAAATAAAAATAAATAAAAATGTTTAACTTAAAAACAGTGTGGCTTGGTGGTGCATACTTTTAATCCCAGCACTTGGGAGGCAGAGACAGGCAGATCTTTGTGAGATTAAAGCCAGTTTGCTTTACATAATGAGTTCCAGGTCAAATGTGACTACAAGGAGACCCTGTCTCAAACAAACAAACAAAAATAAATTCACACTTCCACAGAAATATTTTATAAAAGTTATTCAGTTAACCTACTTGGATTAAGGTGACAATCTTGGGAAGTGTGTTTTGAATAGCATAAAACAACAAAAATTAAAATTTTTTGATTCCTTTATTTTTAATTTTATGTGCATGAGTGTTTTGCTTGTCTATAAATAAGTACACCTGTGTCATGCAAAGCCTAGGGCACAAGATTCTCCAAAACTGCAGTTGTTAGCTGCCATGTGGATGTAGGGAACCAAATCCAGGTCCTCTGCAAGAGCAGCCCCTGCTTTAACCACTCAGTCATTTCTCCAGCCTCAATAATAAATATTTTAAAAGAGAAACATTTGAAAGACTAATGAAGGAAGATAGGATTTACATATATACTTTTCAGGATAAATTATATTAAAAATTAAATTTTCTTTGTCAATTACTACTTCTAAGATGGGTCAAGGTTTTTTTATTTGATCTTTCTCTTTTTTCTTCATTACCATATTTAAGCACCTGCTTTCTGAGATCACTGTCTGGAATGCTTGATCCCTTTCTCTTGGGTGGCAGAGAAAGGAGAGCAGAACTGGGTGCAGAGGCAGGTAGCCACATGAAAGTGTTTTATAAAAGCGACTCTGTTGGGTTGAGGATGTAGCTCAATTTCTAGAGTGCTTGCCTTGCATGCTCGAAGCCCTCAGTTTGATACCCAGCTCTGCACAAAATGAAGAATTATGGTCTATATTAATTTCCCAACAGGAAAGTATGAAGTTCAAGGTCATCCTCAACTACACGGTGAGTTTCAAGTCAGGCTGGGCTATGTGAGACCTTGTTTCCAAACAAAAACAAAACTCCAGCTTGGTTGACACATAATTAATATACCATAACTTAACTACGTAATGTTCATTTTGTTTGAATATCCGCAGGCATGTGCCACCACCAACAAAGTCAGTTTTAGAAAATTTTATTACCTCAAGAAGAAACCAAGAATCCTTTGGCTGTCACCCATCTTATTTTCCCATATCTCTGCCCTTAGCCCTCAGAGAAGAGATCTGTCTGCCTCTGCCTCTTAAGTACTGAGATTAAAGGTATGTACTACCTTGCCCGGCTAGCTTTAAAAAATATTTTTATTTATTTGTTTTTATTTTATTTTATTTTATTGGTATGAGTGTATTGCCTGCATATATGTAAGTGCACTTGTGTTGTTCAATGCCTGCAGAGGTCAGAAGAGGGCACTGGGATTCCCCTGGAACTGGAGTTAAAGATGGTTGTTAGCTGCCATGTGGGTGCTGGAAATTCAACCCCAGGCCTCTGCAAGAGCAACAAATGCTGTTAACTGCTCAGTCATTTCTCCAGCCCCAGTCAGCTGTTTTTTTTTCTTACAGAATGATTTTCCAAAGCTAATCCTTATTGTAGCACCTCCTTCTTTCTTATGGTAAATTATATTCCTTACACGGATATATTGATTATTTTTTCTCTTGCTGTGGTAAAATACTCTTATAAAAGCAACTTGAGAAAGTAAAGATTTTCACGCTTGTTCACAATTCCAGCATACAGTTCATTTGGGCAGGGAAGTCATGATGACAGGAGCTTGAGGAAATAGCTGATCACCTCGCACTCCCGGTCAGGAAGCAGAGGAAGGTGAGTGCTTGGGCTCAACTCACTTTCCCCATTTAATTCAGTCTGGGATCCCACAGGAATGGTGCTGCCCACATTTAGGGTGGGCCCTCCCACTTTATTTAACTGAATCAAGATAATCCTCCACAGGCATGCTTGGAAGATACCCTCATCTAGACCATCCCTCTCAGATGTTCTCAGAAGCTTGCCTTCTTGGTGACTGTAGATTCTGCTGGGTTAGCAGTCAATAGGAACCACCACAATGGCTGCACTATACTTTACTTACCCATTCATCCACTTTTTTAGACATCTGGGCTGTTCCTACCTTTGGGCAGTCTTGTTATCTGCAAAGAAGTTTGTAGGAGGACTTTAAGAGTGATTTTACTTACTGTCGGGTAGACAGATTCAACAAATAGAAATATAACACCCAATTAAATTTGGATTTCACAGAAGCAAGATTTAGGTTTGATTTTTTTTAAGTGTATGTCCAAGATGTTGCACATTAATGAATAAAAGCACAATATATAATGTCTCCAAATCAATAGGCCTGAGTTTAGGTCATTGGTATTTTATTGCATACCATCATTTAGGGATCTAGGCAGGTAGATGCTTGCCAGCATCAAGATGCACATTCCAGGGTCCTCTTGAGCCCCAGAAAGTCACATGCACAAAAAAGAAAGTCACATGCACACATGCACAGAAGGTTTTGGTTTCTTTACTTCATTTGGTTTTACTTTGTTTTCTCTTTTGCAGTAAGTCAGACCTATAGGTGACCCACAGCACTTTCAGCCACTTTCCATGGGATGAAACAGTCACGCAGCCGCACTAACTACAGAGGGCTGGGAAACATTATCTAGGTATCGGGAAGACAGAGAATGAACTTTAATGAACTTCCTTCATGCTTTGATATCATGAGATTATCATATTGAGGCAGGATAGAAAGATGGGGGAACTTATGGGAATGTGGGAAGGGAAAGGGGTCCCCCACTGTGGAGTCCGACTCAAGTCTTTCTCCAGCTCAGAATCAAACATCCCAGTGATCCCATCAAGTACTCCAGTATTCCGGCTGCCAGGATCGCTCTAGGTAGGGGTACTTGCCTCTGAGCACAGCCATTTGAGTTTAATCCCTGGAACCCAGAACCCAACTCCCTCAGGTTGTCCTTCACCGAGAGAGAGAGAGAGAGAGGAGAGAGGAGAAGAGAAAATAATTATTCCAAACATAATCAACAACACTTACTGTAAAGAGTTTTGACATAGAGGCAATAGTCCTTTCATACAAAGATATTTTTAAATAAGAATGCTACAATGCCAACAGACCAGGATTAAAGCCTGAGCAAAATGACCTTAAATATAATCTACTTTCCTTCCTGAGACTCTCCCAAACAAGATTATTAACCTTTGTTTACAAGGAAAATATCTTAACTTTCTATACCCCTGTGATCTAGGGTTTACTGTATCAGCTGTAATCCTGTGTGGTTTCCCCAGGAACTGTCCCATGATCTCATTTAAATCCTTCAGCAGCCCTTTGAAGATAATAACTTCAGAATTCACCAACATCATATATATGGCAATTGTAAAGTCAACAACGTAGATTCTCCTTTAAGAAGTCCATCCTCAGGTTTCTGAGTGTGTCCGATTCTTTCCAAGTGTCTCTGTAACTCCTGTGCTTAAATCTATGTTAAAAATCCCCTGACAAACTTTCAACTCTGCTCCATACTAACTCATCCTGAAATTCCTTTCTGGGCTGAAGTTAAGGATCTGGCTTTATCTGAGTGGAAGTTTCTAAAAGGAACTCTGAAGACTGCGGCTAGACTGGGCTGTGCTTCCTGCCTGCCGTGTGCTGCTGACAATAAGTTATACCACTAAAAGAATGGTATTTAAAACATCAGTTCAGGGGCTGGAGCGATGGCTCAGCAGTCAAGAGCACTGGCTGCTCTTGCAGAAGACCTGGATTCTGTTCTCAGCATCGTTATGGTATCTCACAACTCCCCCAGTTCCAGGAAATCTGACAACCTCTTCTGTCCTCCACAGGCATTATGCACATGGTACGCTTACATACATGCAGGCAAAACATTCACACATAAAATAACAAATAAATAAAAAATCAAACAATAAATATCATCAATTCAAAAATAACTAGCATAAACATTGTTTAACATCTCTTCATGGTAAATGCCCTGAAAACACTAGGTGTACAAGGACACCTTAATAAGAAAAGGCTACACATGAAAACCCTATACCTAATATTATACAAAATGGGGAAAAATGTAAAACCTTCCCACCAAAATCGGGAAATGACAAGAGTACTCACTCTACTTGTATTCAATATAGTGTTAAAAATCTTTGAATAAGACCCAAAAAAGTAATACAAATAAAAGAATAAGTCAAATTATTCCTATTTGCAGATGACAGCATCTTACACTTAAAAGACCGTAAAGATTTCACCAGACAAGTCTTAGAACTGATGAACACTTTCAGCAAAGAACCAAGATGAAAACATCAAGATATGAAAATCAGCAGCTTTTCAATAATTCAATAACAAATTTGCTGAGATAGAATTTGGGGAAAACAATTCCATTAGCTATAGCTTTCAAACAAATAAAATACTTAGGTGTAAACCTAACCAAGAAGCTGAAAGATCTTTATGAAGAAAGAAATTGAAGATAACATCTGAAGTTAGAAAAACCATCCATGCTCATGGACTGGTATAATTTATATTGTGAAGTGTCTATATTGTTAAAAAAGACTATAGATTCAACATAATCCCTATATAAACTTCAAAGACATTCTTCATAGAACTAGAACAAAACAATTGTAAAATTCTTATGGAACCCCAAATGGCTGAAGCAATCCTTAGCAGAAAGGGCAATGTTAGAGGTACCCCAACACCTGGCTTCAAATTAAATTACAAAGCCATAGTAACAAAAACTGAATGGCATTGGCACCAAACAGACATGGATCAGAAGACACAAATTTAAATCCATACTTCCATAGTCACCCAAATTTTACAAAGGCGTCAAAAACATACATTGGAAAAAACGTAACCTCTTCAACAAATGGTGCTAGAAAACTGGATTTTCATATGGAGAAGACTGAAACTGGGTCTCTGTCTTTCGTGCTGTAAAAAGAATCAATTCAAAGTAGATCAAAGGTTGTAAAACAAGATTTGAAACTGCTAGGGGAAAATCAGGTAAAACACCTCAAGATCTAGATCAAGACAGGAGTTTTCTGGAAAGGTCTTCAATAGCACAGGAAATAATCTGAAAAAATGACAAATTATATTAATGAAATGAAAAAGCTTCTTTGTAGCAAAGAGAATACACACCAGAGAGAAGATACAGCCTGCAGAATGAGAGAAAATCTGCCAACTATGTACTAGATGGAAGGTTAACATTCAGGATACATAAAGAACAGCAGAATTTAGGGGCTGAAGAGATGGCTAAGTAAGAGCACAGGCTGCTTTTCCAGAGGACCTGGGTTTGGATAACAACCGTCCTTAACTCCAGTTCAGGAGATCTGATCCCTCTCTTCTGACCTCTGTGGGCATTGTACAGCATGGGTACACTTATATCTGCACAGGCAAAGCAATCATACATAGAGAAAGAAAAAGAACGGCAGAAGTGAAGCACCCAAACAAACATACATACCAGCCAGTCATCAAATAGGCTAAAGAACTGAATAGTTTCCAAAAGAAGAAATACAAATGGCCAATAAACATTTCAAAAAGTATTCAGCATTCTTAACAATTCAACAAATGCTAATTAAAAACTTTCCCCAGTCACAATATCTGCCATCAAGAAAACAAATGACAACAAATGCTGCTTAGGATGTGGGGTCGAGAGGAACCTTTCACTGCCGGTGGGAATATAAACTTGTGCAGTCACTAGGAAAATCAGTGTGGTGGTTCCTCAAATCTGAACACAGAACTACTATATCACCCAGCTACACGCTCAGCTATATACTCAAAGAACTCTACACATCACAGAGATACTTGCACATCCATGTTCATTGCTGCTGTACTCACAATAGTTAGGAAATGGAACCAGTCTAAATGTCCACCAACAGATGAACGGATAAAATGAGGTATGGGGCCAACAAGATCTCATGTGATGGGCCGGGGCCCTGATTTGCACAAGTTGTCCTCTGACCTCCACGTGCTCAGGCCATAAAAAAATGAAATTATGATATGTACAGGAATTATTATTAACAGAAGTAAGCCAAATTCCAAAAGACACATACCACATTCGTAGAAAATTTCTCACATGTAGAAACGTGTGTGTGTGTGTGTGTGTGCATGCGTGTGCAGATTATGAAACTAGAAAGAGAACCGTGAGAGTGAAGGAAGAGATCTTAAGGAAGTGGAGAGAAAACAGTGTGATGGAATACTTATAACAAGGGAGAGAAGGGGGAGCACTAGGAAGGTGATGAGCAGGACCAGCAGAAGGGTGTGTGGAGGACGGGGAGCCGGTGAGGACATGCTAGAACACACTATAAGGGTGCGCACGTGTGACGGTGCCATAATGAACCCATTGCTTTGTATACTAACTACAATTCTAATTAAAGAAGAAGAAAATCTTCCTTTGTGTAAAGCCTTTTCTATTTATTTTGTATTCGCATTCTACCTTCCAGTGTCTCCAGACATCAGCAATAGTTGGATATCCAAGGATAACTTTCGAAATGTGAGAAATGGTGACGTCTCAAAGGAAATGAGAAGTCTAAAATAGCGTGAGTGATGCTTAGAGTGTGAATGTAAAATACTTTCCCACTGATTTCTAAATGGACAACTGCATAAATTCAAAGGACATAAAAAACTGATACACGCTGGAGTCTGGGTTTACAGCCTGCATTGACATGTAAAAACAGAACTGCAGTTAAACACATAGCTATATTAAGTCTTCCTGGTGCTGTGGATAAGTGGGTTTCTGTTGTTGGAGATTGAAGCCAGGGCATCATAGGAACAGAATCCCATGATCTATTGATGTTTATTTATTTTGAGAAAAGTTCCCACTAAGTTGCCAAGAATGTAACCTGGGCAGGCCTTGGACTTGTCATGCTATGGCTTTAGCCTCTCACGTAGATAAGGGAATTATTAAAACCCGGTAAATCTGTTTTTGAAATTAATTCCAGCACCTCCTTTACTTAAGTTTTAGCAGAACTGCTGGCAATTTCCTGTGAATTCTCTGACAAAATGTCACTAAATGATATTACCTCATTCACCAACATTTATTAAAACACTTATTAAATTTTAGAGGCTAATCAAGAGACTTCTAAGTCTCTGAAGCATAAGTAAAGCCTGGACTCTTGTAGCTCAGTCTCCAGTGAGGCGTTAAATAATGAAAAATTATTGGAGCTGGAGAGATGGCTCTGTGTTTAAGAGTGCTTGTTGCTCTTGCAGAGGACACGGCAGCTCACAACTATCTGTAACTCCAGTTCCATGTGATACAGTGCCTTCTTCTGTCCTCCATGGGTACCAGGCACACACATAGTGCACATACATACATGAGGCAGGACATTCATACACATAAAATAAGTCTTTAAGAAATAATGAATGATTTTAGACACATTTAGTGACAGAAGTATATGAAAACTCAATAGAGTAAGGGATTGAAAAGTAGAGGAATGTTCTATTTTTAAACAGATAATCTACAGTGAAGAAGCCCATATCTAATCTGTAAACTTGGGAAGAAACATTTAGTTAATAAAATTATTGATATGGTGTTTTGGTCATGGTGTTGGTTCATTAATTGCTGTTCTTCCTTTGTGCTTGCGTAGTGCTCTCCTGAGCTATGAGAGCTAGTCCTCACGGGAGGTGGCTTCCAGATCAGTTCCAACTCTACTGCTCCAAATTTTGTGCCCGAAGAATGTCCTGTCTTCAGCAATAGGGTCTTACCTTCAAATTCTGGGAGGCAATCAAAGGCTGTGGGGGGATCTGATGCCCTCTTCTAACATCTGTGGGCATTGTATGTATGTGGTTCACTTAAGTGCACATAAATGCAGGCAAAATACACATAGAATAAAAATAAGTCAAAAATTTTGAAAGATTTATTTTTGTGTATGTGTGTGCTTGCATATATGCATGCATACCACATGGGCGCAAATGGTCATGGTGACCAGAAGAGGGTGACAGATCCCCAGAACTGGAGTTACAGCAGTTGTCAGCAACATGTGAGTCCTGAGAACTGAGCCTGGGTTCTCTGCAAGAGCAGGAAGTGTCCTTAATCACTGATCCATCTCTCTAGCCCCTTGAATGCTATTTGACAAAGAAGCCAAGGCTATTCCATGGAAAAAGGCAGACATTTCTACAAAGTATGCTGGGTGAACAATCTCCAAAGAGTAAAAATGGATGGACCTTGGTTTTTACCAGTATAAAACCCAAAATGCATTAAAGAGCTAAATGTAAGACCCAGAAATATCAAAGTCTAAGAGGAAACCTAAGGGGAAAAGCTCTGTGGCATGAAATTAGTAAAAGTATCTTGGATGTGATCCCATACTCATAGTTGATCAGAGTAAAGACAGATAAATTATACATTGTAAACGTTAAAAATTGCTATGTATGGAAAGACACTATAGACAGAATAAGAAGGCGACCCATGGAATGGAAGAAAATATTTCCAAACTGGATAAAAATTTTAAATCTAGAATACCTAAAGAACAACTACAATAAATAACAACAGCAAATCTCACAAATACTCTGATACAAAAACAAGTGAAGGACTTGAATAGACATTTCTCCAAATAAGATATACAAAGGATCAATAAACATGTGAAAATAAGCTCCGCGTCTCTGTCGCATGTATGAATTTGAGGAAATTCTGTTAAGTAAAGTTAGTTAGCCACTAAATGGAAAATCCTGTGTTTCTGTTTCTGTGAAGTACACAGAGCACTCAGCTTCACAGAAACAGCCAGTACAAGGTTGGTTGCCAGGGTTTTGCATGTCTAGGGGAGGGCAGAGAAAAATGAAGAGTTGTTATTTAACTGACATAGTTTTAGTTTTATAAGATAACAATATTCCTGGAGTTTAGCTGCACACTAAGTAAATACAATCAACAGTGCTAAACTAGGTACTTAAAATTGGTGTGACTGATAATTTTATCAGATGTATTTTACCCCAATCTAAAAACAGCTTGAAGTCTGAAATACATTCATAGGTTTTGGAAAATGGACTGTGATGATGATTATTAGCAAAGAGCCACGTAAGAACGGAAAAGCAGCAGCAGCAGCAGCAGCAGCGGCGGGTGGAGGAGGAGGAGAGGAAGGAGGAGGAGGAGGAGGAGGAGGAGGAGGAGGAGGAGGAGGAGGAGGAGGAGGAGGAGGAGGAAGAGGAGGAGGAGGAGGAGGAGGACACAGGGGCAACGATGAGCAATTAAAAAGACAAGCGGTCAAGTGGTGTGGAGGTCCTGGTGGGACTGGAGCATTTGTGCAACAACCTTGAGAGATACTTGTGGTCTCAGAAACTTGGATCCTAGGAGTTATAATTCTGAAAAAAAAATCTAGATTGTGATCTCAGGAAGGGAGGGAAGAATATGAATACTGGAGGCAAGATCTAAGTAATGGAAATACAAAGCTAGAATTCATGAATCCCAGCACACACAAGAAGAAAGTAAGCAAAGAACGGAGAAAGGTCTGAAAGTACTTTTTGCTCTTGTCTCATTACAATCCAATGAAAATGTAGCGATGGATGCATGCCACACCGTCCTGCACCAGTAGAAATAGATTGTGCAAGAAAATGCCCTCGAGGACAGCAGGGGAAGAAAACCTAGGAGCTAACCAGGCTCCAGCTGAAATAAAGGTGAAGGTAAAGTTTGGAAAAGTATGATGCCAGGATGAGTGATTTGAAACAGACAAAATGTCCAGGAAATGAAGAATTCATTTATCCTATGAGCAAGCCTTGAACAGATGATAACATACATAACTAAGTTTGTTAAGTTTTATTGTATCTACTACATACCAAGATTGGACTGAAAAAAAACTGAAAAAGATACTGCCTTAGACTTCACAATCAGTTCAAGCAATATCAGATATAGGTATAGAATAAAATGGAACATTCAGAACTTTTTAAAAACTCTGAATTTGAGCCATTTTATATGGTATATAATAGGCACTGTATTGAATGAATGATTCTATAAAAGTTTTGTAAGACTAAGACCCTTCCATTTTAATGGGATAACCTATTCTAAGTTTCGAATTGTGACTAAGCATTTAATAAAGACATTAAGAAGAATGAATTATATATGTGAAAGTGTTTTTATAAAACTTAAAATATCTCATAACTATGAAGACATAGTTCTGAGTATAAACTCAGAGTAGAATGCCATAAATCATGAAACCAGAATTTTCCCTCTTCAAAAAGTGTAATGATTTATGATCATGATTATTTTTTTAATTTTAAACTTTTATTAATTTTATTTTATGTGTATGAGTGTTATGCCTTCATGTATGCAAGTGCATCCACGTTGTGCAGTGCCAGTGGAGGACAGAGGAGAGTGTCAGATCTGGAACTGGCGTTTTGGATAGTTGTTAGCCGCCACGTGGGTTCTGGGATTCAAACCCAGGACTGCTGCAAGAGCAGTCAGTGCTCTTAACCACTGAGCCATCTTTCCAGCCTCCGATTCATTTTTGGTTTATTTATTTTTTGTGTATGAGTGTTTTGCCTGTATCTATGCAAGTGTACCATGTGAGCACACTGCCTGCAGACGCCAGAGACCAGAAGAGGGCATTGGATCCTCTGAAACTGGAGATACAGGCACTTGTGAGCCACCATGTAGGTTCTGGAAGTAGGACCTGGGTCCTCTGCAAGAGCAGTCAGTGCTATAAACTGCCGGGCCATCTCTCCAGCCCTGCCATCATGATTATTTCATTTCATTTATTTATTTATCTATTTACCTGTTTATTTATTTTTTGGAGAGAGGGTCTCACTGTGTGGCACTGGTTGGCCGGAAACTTACTATGTATTTCAAGCTGGCCTCAAAGTTGTGGTGGTCCTGCTGCCTCTGCCTCCTAAGTGCCTGGATGATATGTATGTGCCACGATGCCTAATTTAAGATTATTCTTTAATACTAAAGGCAACAATAATAGAGATCCTGAAAGTACTGGATCCTTAACACAAGACAAAGTACTTTTAAAATTTCTCAAAAGTGTGTGTTTATGTGTGTGTGTTAAAGGTGTGTTAGAAGATAGAAGATTAGATGACTTTTGCGGATTATAGCATTTTAAAGTCTTAAGGCAGGATTGGTGAGATGACTCAGCAGTTAAGGGCACTGGCTGCTCTTGCAGAAGACCTGGGTTTGAATTCCAACACCTATATGGTGGTTAACAACCATCTATAACTCTAGTCCAGGGGATCTGACTCCCCTCCTGGCCTTTGTAGGCATTGCACAACACAGGCGCACTTACATACATGAAGGCATAACATTTACACATAAAATAAAAAAATAAGTATATAAAAAAGTTTAAAAAATAAAGTCAGAAAAGGAAAAATTAGGGAAAAAGCAGCTCTATTTTTGGGGTGCCATTGTTATAAGTGGTAATTATCATGAAATATAACCAGAATCTTCCAAGTTTGCAAGGAGGTAGGAATGGGGAAAGGATGCATTCAGCCCGATAGAGCTCATTCGTTGCCAAGGCGTCCTGAAACACTGTAGTGAGTTTGGTGAACTGAGGCACGTTGTTCTGCCCGGGGATAACTTAGATAGAAAGGAACTTTGCCTCAGGACCAAATCTTTAGTCTTTTCAGTTAAGTCTAGATTCCTCAGGGTTGTTTTAAGGAAGTTTTAGAAAGCATACACCAAGGAACTGGGTAATATACTGTACACAGACAGGGTTACATAGCACATATATCTTGATCTTAGGTATAAAGGTAGTACTTGGTACTTCCTTGAATTTTGAGATCTCCTGGAGTAGCTTTCAGTTTTCTTTTGTGACTGGGATTTACATGGGAATGGTAGGTTCCTGATCTACTACTGCTAGGCTTTGAGAGGACATTTACGGGTCTGAGTAACATCCTTCATCCTAAGCAGTAACAGGATTCCAAAGGGAGATTTCAAGTGTTATCAGATATTGCATATTGTAAGACACCAAGAACCCATGGACAAACGTGGTGGCCATGATGAAGTTCATGTTCCTTCAGTCTCTACCTGCCCAAGCTAAACTGTACGATTTGTGAAGCTCACTTCTACTTTTGCTAATAGTCATCCATCCCACTACTAATGGAATACGGTAGCTATAGTTATGGAACAGAAGCTAAATTTGGAGGGGTTTGGGAAATATTGCAATGTATAAATTAAGTTTAATTTGCCTAAACACTTTTCTGCACTTCTTCAATTTAGATTTACTATTTATTAATTCAATAAACATTTATTAATGGATGCTTGCAATCCCAGCACTCAGGAGGCAGAGGTAGGAGAATCTCCAGTTCCAGGTCATCCTAAGCTAAATAATAAGATTCTGTAACAATAAAACAAAACAAAATTGTTGAGTGCTTGTACATGCTAGGCACTGTCCTAGTTTCTGGGTGTAACTGTACTGAACAAACAGTAAAAATAATCCCTGCTTTGTAGAGTTTATAATTGACAGCAAACAAAATAAAATGTTCTATATATTGGGCATGGTGGTGCATGCCTTTAATCCCAGCACTCTGGTCTACATAAGGGGTCAAGGCGACAAAGTAACAGATAACCTCTCTCAAACTGTCACACTCCCAATGTATGCTATGTGATGATGGTCCTAAGAGGAAAAAGGGGACAGGAAAGAATGCGATATACAAACATTGTGGTACATGCCTGTTCCCATCACTAAGGAGGCAGAGGTAGGAGGATTGCGGCAAGTTCAACGTCAGTCTATTTTCTTAAGAATTCTAGGACAGTCAGAGCTAAAGAGCAAGACTCCATCTCCACAAACAAAAAGCAACACACAATAAAAAGAAAGGAAGAAAGGAAATGAGAAATAAAGGAAAGAAGGAAGCACTTGACGCTTTCAGTGGGAGTGATTACTAAGTTAATGTCCAGGGAAGGACCCTCTGAAAAAATGATGTTTGAACAAAGACCTGAAACAAAGACCTACATGGACATCTGGATACAACAGCATTTCAATTAAGAAAGTATAGAGAGGTGCGCGAATACCCGTGATTTCTGGGGAATAGCACATAACCCAGGATGTCTAGAACAACACCAGGGAGACGGTAATAGAAGATGACATCACAAAAAGAATGATGGGGAAGAACTCTGAGCCAATAAACAATCCGCTGCAAGGACTTTGGGTTTCTTCACTCTGCACAAGGTGGTGAAATATCCAAAGAGTTCAAGTAAAGGTGTAACTGGAAATGACTTATTTATCACAACACACTGGTTGCTGGATTGGGAAGAGACTGAAAAACTGAACCCTCTATTTCTAAGATGATAAAAGACACCATGAGATTCCTAAAGCTTAATAACATCTGACTCTTCAAGCCAAATCAAACTCTACCCTTTCAGTTTTAATATTTAGGACTGCAGGCAAGTCAGAGCTTAGAAGGCTCAGTCCTCTTTCAGTGGACCCAGATGTTTATTGAATGAATGAAGGAATGCTATTAGTTGAGAATTTTTCAAAATAAGAACAGAAACAATGGTTAGTTATCTGTTTGGGAAATTCTGAACCTCTGTATATGTGTTATTAACAGAGTCTATAGCCTAAAATTTCTGTTGAAAACAATATAATTTAGCAAAATATTTACCTGTGTGGTGACATTCATTTCTTTCTGTCTTCTATTATATCTTTCTGCTTCAATATCTGCAATATACAAAGAATTTCTATAAAATTTGAAGACATTAACAAAATTCACAAAGTGTGGTTTCTAATTTAAAAACTTTCTTGGGAAGTTAGAACTTTTAATACTTAAATAAGAGTATACTTATATACTTAAACATTAAAGTATATAAAATATATAAAGTATTAAAGTATATACTTATATACTTAAATAATACTTAAAAGGAATTTACAGTCTATATTTATGGATTAAATGAATTCTTTCAGTGATAATTTTTAAGACATACACTTGACACTAAAGATAATCTAAATACTTAAGTGTTTGGAAATTGAGCTAACATGCGAAGGTTCTACAGATAATAGAATTAATCTGGAATTTCTTTTAAAAATATTTTATTTGTCATCTTCATTATTTTTTTATTTTATGTGTATGAGTGTATTGCCTGCATGTATGTAAATGCACCCATGTCATGCAACCTCTGACCCACAGAGGTCAGAAGAGGGCATCGGATCTCCTGGAACTGTAGTTATGGATGGTTCCTAGCTGCCATGTGAGTTCTGCAAACTGAACCTGGGTCCTCTGCAAGAGCAGCCAGTGCTCTTAACCACTAGAGCCATTTCTCCAGTTTTCTTTCTTTCTTTCTTTGGAAGGAAGGAAAGAAGGAAGAAAGGAAGAAAGGAAGAAAGGAAGGAAGGAAGGAAGGAAGGAAGGAAGGAAGGGTTTACTTTGGGTCCTAGCTTGAAACTACGGGTCATCATGGAGGGAAAGGCATGTGGCAAGTGTGTGAAGGAACTGGCCACATTGCATCTGCAGTCAGGAAGCAGAGAAGGATGAATGTTAGAGCTCAGCTTGCTCAAAAAGACAAAGACTACAAATTGTCTCTTATATGTACATCCTAGCATCTAATTTTTATGTATGCATATTTATATCAGATGAATGTGTGTGGAGCCCAGGAAAGTGCAAAGGCACCCATGAGAGGTAAAAGGAGGCTTTAAGGGAGGAGGGCAGCAATGGAAATGGAACATGTGGTGTGAAATTGTAGGAGGGATATTGGTGCAAGAGTGCAGGGAATTGTGGCAGAGGATGAACCAAAACTGTGCCTGTCTGAAAATGTCATCAGAAAACCTGTCACTTTTCTCTCATTTATAGTTCTTAGATTTTACATAGATACACAAAGTCATATATGTGTATATGATGCATACACATATAGAAGATATATACATGCACATATATTACATGAGAGTAGAAGCAAACTGTCTAAAAGAACAAAGGAAACTCGTGGAGAGTAGGGATGAGAAAGGAAGGGTGGGATGGGCGTGGGAGGCACTCAATGTTTAGATAGACTTGTATGAAAATGTCCTTATGTGACACAGTACTGTACAAAATGAATATACAAAATAAAATGATTATGAGACCTGACAAGATGGCTCAGTAGGTAAAGTGCTTGCTGCCAAGGCTGATGATCTGAGTGCACTTCCCCAGGCCTACATGATGTAAGAAGAGAACAGACTCCCACAAGCTATCCTCTATCCTCCACATGCATGCTCTGACATGCACACACACAAATACATACATACATAAATAAATAAACAGGATTTTAATGAAAAAATTAATGGCCAATATGGTAAGGTTAAAATATTACTAATTATAGAGGAGAAAAGGAAAAGGAGGACACAGAGGGTGTAAAAAAAAAAAAAGGAAAGGAAACAGGAGCTAGAGAGATGGTTCAGTGGTTAAGAGCACTGGATGTTCTTGCAGAGGACCTCGGTTTGGTTCCCAGCACCCACGTGGCACCTAACAACTGTCTGTAACTCCAATGCCCTTTTCTGACCTTTGTGGACATTGCACGACAAGGAGCACTTACATACATACAGGATTAATATAGGAATCCTATCCAGGGACACACAGTTTACAGTCTCTTCTTCTGTAAAACTTGGCCATTTGTGACCTGTGTGCATTGCTCTCTGCTGCATGAGGAAGCTTCACTGATGAAAACTGAGAGATGCATTAGTATTCTGTCTACCCATAGTTCCACTATGTTCCATGAGCCTTAGATGTAGAGGTTCCTACACATTGTAGTTGTGTCACTTAGGGCTGTGCATCTCTCAGACACTTATTCTGCCTGTGTGATCAGTTGTAATAGTTTCCATCTGTTGTGAAAAGAAGTGTCTTTGATGAGTGGTGAATGGATCTATATTTAGCATACAATAAAAGAAATTGCAATTATTGATGGATATGACAGAGATTAGGTTTTCTCTAGGATGTATGAACTCTCCAATTATGTGTATTTGGCTATTTTTTTCCACGCCATATGAATTCCCTTCCACTGAGAGGGCTTTTAGTCCAAGTAGACAGCTCCTGATTATCCCCAAGATAAAAGTGTTTGTGCTGCATCACTACAGTTGTGGTTACTAGGCCTTAAAGCTGGGGTTGGATCATGGATTAATTTTCTCTTTTAGCAGCTTTCAGAGTGTCCCCCAAAACTAGGAGAACTAGTCTTCAGGGAGGAGGCATCCATGTCAGCTCCAGTTCCATCACTCTAAGTCCTGTGTCTGAACTGTGTCCTGTCTTTAGCAGGAGGGTCTGACCTTCAAGTTCTGGAAGGTAATCCAGGGCTGTGGCATAACAGCCTGTGTAATTTGGGGAGTCTCTTAGACTACCCTGACCAACAACTCGAAGGGAGTTTTCTCCTATCTGGCTCTGTATTATTTGTTATACAGCCTTCATGTATGCACATACACTCATGTTCAGATAGCGTATGTGTATTTTTCAGTATGTGATTAGCTGATAAATTTCTCTCTGGTTTTTCATACTACCTAAGGTTTATTTATCTCTCCTCTCTCTCTGTGTGACCTTCCTCCTCACTCCGCAGTTCAAATACTGCTGTTCCTCCCATTACCCGTTGATAACACCTGTCTCCAGTTATCCCCTCTCTCTTGAGCTCCTTCACCCCCCTTCAACCCTATGGCTCCTTGCATATCCTTCCCTCCTCCCTTCCCAGTTGAGTATCCCAGTTTTCCCCACTTCTCCTTGGTAACATCTGTTCCCTAATATCCCCTTCCCTTTGGCTCTTTCCTTCCCTTTATCTCCATGGTTTCACTTCATTTTCTTGACTCCTATATATCAGGACATATACTTACATATAAGGATTTGGTGCTGAGATCCACAATTGAGCGAGAACACATCACTTGTTTTTCTGAGCTTGTGTTACTTCACGTAGTATTACAGTTTTTAGCTCCATCCATTTACCAGCAGATTTCGTCTTTCTTTAACCATTGAGTAGAATTGCATTGTGTACCACATTTTCATTATCCACGAATCAGTTGAGAGACATTTAGGTTGTTTCCAGTTCTTAGCTCTTGTGAAAAGAGCAGCAACAAACATGGATGTACAAGTATCTCTGCAGTAAGATGGCTCCTTTGGGTATATGCTAAGGTGTGGTATAACCAGATCATATGGTAAATTCATTTTTAGTTTTTTAAGAGTTCTCCACATTGTCTTCCATAGGGGTTGCATGAGTTTATAATCCCACCATCAGTTAGTGAACATTTCCCTTTCTCTGTATCTTCTCAGCATTTGGTATCATTTGTTCTCTTGATCTTAGTCATTCTGACTTGGGTAAGAAGAAATTTTAAAATGGTTTTGATTTGCATTTCCCTAATTACTAAGGATATTATTTTAATTTTATGTGTATGTGTATTGCCTGGATGTATGTAAGTGCATCCGTGTCACGCAGTGGCCTCAGATGTCAGAACGAGAGCATAGGATTCCCTGGAACTGAGGTATAGATGGTTGTTAGATACCCTGTGGGTGCTTGAAACCAAACCTGGGTCCTTTGCAAGAGCAGCCACTGAGCTGTCTTTCCAGACCTAATTAATTAATTTTTAAAAGTACAGAAATTACACGATCATTTCAGTTGATATAGGCCTCTGACAATTCAGTATCCCCTCATGATAAAAGCACCAAAGAGACTAAGAAGAGAAGGGTTATGTTTCAAAAATGATAAAGACTAGATATGACAAACGTATAGTTAACAAAATACTAAATTGAGAGCATTTCCTCTAAAATCTGGAATGAGACAAAGGTACCTGCTATCTCCCACTGTTACTCAATGAAGTACTTCAAGTCTAATCTAGAGCAATAAGTATGCAGCAGACGTGTAGGCCAATGAATGAGACCAGAATACCTAGAGATAAACTCACACAGTTATGGCCACATAATTTCTGACGCAGATGTGAAAAACTTGTGGAAATCATTTGTTTCCCCCCTCTTTAACAAATGGTGCTGGGAAAACCACATTTCTGCATGTAAATGAATGAAGCTAGACCCATATCTCACTTTACATGAAAGGAAATTCCAAATGGATCAAAAACCTTAATATAATACCCAAAACTTTGGCATTTCTAGAGGAAAACATTGGGAAAACACTTCAAAATAGAGGCATTGAAAGTATTTTCAATGCAGACTGCAACAGCACAGGAAATAACCTAAGATTTGGCAGATGTGATTATATGAAATTAAGAAGTTTATGCACAACAAAAGAAACAGTTACTAGTTACAAGATAGCCTACAGAATGAGAAAAAATTATCTTTGCCAACTATGTGTTAGACCAGGGAATAATATGAAGGAAGTATAACAAACTGTAGAAATGAAACTCCAAAGGACTATATGTGATGGGTAGTTTTTAAATGTCAATTTCAAATCTAGAATCACTAAGGGCTAGCCTTAATAAGGAATTACCTAGCTCAGACTGGCCTGTGGGCATGTCTGTGGGGGATTGTTTTGCTGGTTAATTGATGCAGCAAGATCCGGCACACTGTAGGTGACACTTTCCCCTGGTTTGGGGCCCTGGACTGTGTAAGAGCAGAGGGAGCTAGCTGAGAACATGCAGGCTGCTTGGGTGCATTTGTTTCTCTCTCTTCTTGGCTGTGGAGGTGATGTGACTGGCTGTCTTAATCTCCCGTCAAATAAATCATTTCCTCCTTTATGTTGATTTTGGTCAGAATGTTTTATAACAGTAACAAAAATTAAACTGAGAAACCATACTAGTCAAATAATGAATAAATGGGCTAATGAGTTGAATAAGCAAGTCTCAAAAAGGGAGAAATAAATGGGCAATAAAAACTTGGAAATATAGTCAACATTTTTAGTTCTCTGTGAATGTAATGAACACTTCTTTGAAGTTCCTCACCCCACTCAGAATGGCTATCACCCAGAACACAATGGTGGAATCAGTATGGAGGTTCTTTAAAAAATAACTGATTATAGAATGACCACAGGATGCAGCTATAACATTCTTGGATATTATGGACTTGGATATAAAGGACTCTAAATCAATACACCATAGAGATTTTTCACATCCATGATTATAGCTGTGCTAGTCACAATAGCCAGTAAATGGAACGAGCTTAGATTATCTCTTTCTTTTTCTTTCTTTGTCTATATATCATCCATCTATCTATCTACAGACGAATAAAGAAAATGTGGCATGTATTCACCATGGAATTTTATGCAGCCATAAAGAAAAATGAAATCAAATATTTTCATGAAAATGGATGCAACTGAAACTTATTTTGTTTAAAGCAATAAGCCAGACTCAGAAAGACATACACAGCATTTTTTTTCACTTATCTGGAAGTAATATGTATGTGTATGTATGTATGTATATATTTGAATATGTGTATTTGGAGGTCATGAAACTAGAATGAGGATCATATGAGGGGAGGAAGAAATCTTAAAGGCAGTAGGAAAAAGATACATGTGATAACAAAGCAGAAAAGGGACCTAGCTAAGGGAAGAAGGAATCAGCTGGAGGTCAGGAAGGCAGTGGGGCCGATGAGAGCAAAGTAACGATACACATGTATGAAACTTATTACTTTGTACGCCGACCTAAAACAATACAAATCACGAATTAACGGATACATAGCAAAATATAAAACACGGAACTAGAGTCGACCATGAAAATGCACATTCCAGAAAAGCAAGGGACTTCAGTTATGATACTTAAAAACAAAAGTTTAAGCTAGATGCAGTAAAAGAGGCAGAGGTGGTACTGAAAGGTGGTTTTCAAATATGAGTAATCAGAATCATGGAATTTTTCCTTTAAGAGCACATCAAATTATTTTAAGGATTATACATAGTTGACACAATGATGTATATTCGGATCGCTCTATAGACTCAGGGAGTAGAAGAAATTAAACTAGAATAAAATTAGTATCAATGAAAATTTCTTTAGCCCAAGTTTGTGATCACTGGGAGGCTGTGATTACACTGTATTAGTCAGGAAAGCACTCTAGTCCACCAGGCTGCCTTCAAATCTAACAAACCTATGTTCCAGGCCTCACTTTGTGCCTTTCCCCTTAGTTTACTATAACAATCAAATGCGAAAATCCATGCATTTAGTACAGTATTTTATATTCAGTGTGTCACACATCTCAGATTTATGAGATCTTCTTGAAAGGTAACATTACAAATAAGTAAATAGCTAAAAAAGAGTGTGTTAAAGCATTATTAGAGACTTCATATTTTTAACATTATTGTTATTTTGCTTATCTCACTGACTGCTTTTTCCTCAAATAAGTCTAATTATATTTGTTTATTAGAAATCATACACTGTGAACTGATATTGTAGGAACAGTAAACGTCTAGTAATTTTTAAACTCCATTATTACAACTAGAAAAAAAAGCCACAAAAAACAATGTGGCTTTCGAGATTCCCTCTGTCATTCTCTGCAAAGTACATGGAATATAATTAGACCCCAGTGTGGCAGAATGTATGAACACAAAATACAAAGTGTCATGTGTGTTTGGGATAGAGGACACATTTTTGGATATTAAATGGAATAAAGTTTTTATTATACACTGGGCCAGAAAATCAAACTCTCTGTGGTCAGAGTGAAAATTACATCAAAATTATAGGCTGAAAAACAGTTATCAAAGGAAGAATACGTGACGGTAAGAGGATTACTGGATTGGGAGGAGACTTAGAGAACAACAGAAGGAATGAACTCTTAAGGAGATTAAAAAGAAGATAAAAGTATTTGGACATTATTTCCAGGAGAAGATAGAAAACCCAAACACTTTGGAAATTTACTAACAATATGATTCTTTTCTATCTTTCAAACTTTTTGGTTTTCACCTAAGAAAACAAAATCTTGGGGAAAGTATTCTATTGCCAACAGCACACTCTTTATATATTTTAGTTTGTTGCTTTATATTAAGTGAGAAACAGCGGTGATTGTTAGATACTGGGGCCACTGTGTTGTCACTTTCCAGGCCTGAGTGCCGACATTGCCAGAGATTCCAGAACTCAGGGAGAAACGCAAGCTACCAGGTGCAGGAAGAAAATGGTGGACCTTTTTCTGACATGAGGTTATATTTTTTCCTCTTTTTCTCTATGTTTAGTATATATTTTGTACTGCACATTAAATATATTAGATCAGTATTCACCATATATATTGCACTATATATTGCACCATATATATATATATATATATATATATATATATATATATATGCCACCAAAAGTTTGTTGTAAAGTTAGCCTTAGAAGAGAAGTAAAGTTTCATTCGCCTCTAGAACGGAAGTTCTAACTACACTTTATTATATGGCAGGTTGGTTAAATATTTTTATCTCCAATATCCATAACAATCCAGCAGAAGAGCAATCAGGAGATATTTGTATTCATATTTTACTGATGAGATAACTGACACAAAGTGAGAATGAGTGACTTGCCCAAGGTCACATGGCAGAATGGGATTCACACACAGGTCTGACTGCATTCCTCTGCTTTCTATGCTGTTATGGCTCCAAAGGATTCCTAATAGACTGTGGTAAAACCTTACAAGGCAGCCCTACTTTTGGCCTTATTCCCATAAAAATGAAATATTGGCTTGATAGGATTTGAAGGAAGGCCAAGCAGAGACATCGCTAACACTATGTTCCTAGTTTCATTTCCTCCTTTCTGAGATCTCCCAAGTCCTTCCTCTCTACAGTAACCTTGGACCCCGAAGCTCTAGGTCTGGTAAGAAGTCCAGGTGAAAACAATCAGGAAAAACAATCACTGTTTCAGTTCGCCATGCTTTGGGTTGGTTGGTAGTGCTCCAACTGAAAATCGAAACAATTCTGTTTCTTCAGCTTACTGAGACTCTAGAACTGAACTCATTTCTCAGAAGCTAAGGGAGAGCAGAAGTCATCTCAAATAAATCAGATAGAGCATATTAGCAATGTTGACAAAAGGATTAGAAGGAAACAAGAACCCAGAGCATTTATTACAGTTCTTTACAGATAGATGTGTTACCATGAAAAAGTCAATATCTGGAAATTGCTGACTTTGCCATTTATTTGCCCATATAAACTCACCTCCTTTTGTTTAGGGTATTGTTTAACCCTAACCTTGTCACCTTACTTCAGTTCCAAGAACTATTTTTTCCTACATCATTCCTTAGTAGTCCTGAGTAGTATCTTGATTTTTCTCATTCTCCCTCATGTTCCCACTTTTCCTTTAAACATTTAAACGTTTTTGTTTCCTAAATCTAAACATATAATATTGAACAACAACAACAACAGAAGGCTACTTCTCTATCTCCTTACCCCTATGTTTGTAGGCTCATTCCTCACATTTGCAAAGTCTGAAAAATGTGAATGGTGGTGCTCATATATTTAAGTTCCATGAGAAATGTAAATGTTATCAATCAAGTTAATAGTCAAATAATAAAAATAGTTGCTTTCCTCATAGCTTGTTAAACACACGTTTTTATTAACAACCTGGAAGGCCTGGTAGTCTTTGCAACCGTTGGTTGTGGGTATGAATTTAACAGTGTGAGAAGAACCAGCCCCAGGGCTGCCTGAGACCTGCCCTCTTTTCAGGAGCACTTTCCAAGTGTATGATGTGCCCTACTTCTCTATTAGAATTGCTTTCTCAGGGTCCATGATGACCTCATTATTAGTCTTGTACGAGGACAAAACTGTCCTCATTGTCTCTGTTATGCTTTATAGCCTTTCTTTGAAGACTTTGGATTGTACACAAAGTTAGTCTTTGTCTTTACTTTTTCTAACCACTACTCTAAGCTTCCTTTTTTGCTTTATGCCTGCTAATGATTGTGCATTTCTCAATGTGTGGTCCTCAGCTCTTTGGTGTAATCTAAGGTTTTACCTAGACCAGAAAAAGAGTTTAGAGTAGCCAGCTAAGTGTAATGCGGTCAGCAACCAGGAGAGGATAATATGCTGACTTGAGTACCGGCAGCCATTTAAGAAAAGAGCCCTTTGAATCACAAGGAAGGAGAATCCAGAAAGAAGTCTAGGCTGATGGAGATTAGATGGGCTTAGAGACCAAGAGGGATAGTTCTAAACTCTCCGACTAAGTCCTGAGATCGAGGCAGGTTAGGAATAGATGAGGAGAAACATGCAGATAAATCTAAGTCAACAGGAGCAGGCTGATAACTCGTGAAGTGTTGGGGGGGGTGAAAATTGGGAGTTCAGAGAACATTCTCCCAAAAGGATTTGTTTGTGGAGATGAGTGTTCAGTTTTCTGAGGAAAGTGCAGCATAAATCAGCCTCTTTTCATTTTGTGTCTGCATTCAATGATAGCTTCATCACAGATTTAATTATGACTGATCTCATTCTAATCTAATTTACAGATACCCTCAGAATAATTTTTCTCCTACAAATACACATCCTCTTAAAAACTCATTAAATTCTTGTTGCATAAAAACTAAATCCCTTGGTTGACCACCAGCTTCTTTCATGGTGAAATGTAACACCACCATCACAGCTGCCTTTTAAATCCAAATAATCTCTACTTCATTAGTTATTGGTTATACCTTTGAAAGTTTTCTTCTTCAATTTTTTTAATCTTAACAATTTCTATTAAATAGAATAAAATTATTGAATTCCTTTTAAAAACCCAAATACAGGGCTGGAAAGATGGCTCAGCAGTTAAGAGCACTGGCTGCTCTTGCAGAGGACCTGGGTTTGAATCCCAGCACCCTCATGGTAACTAACAGTTTTCAGTTCCAGAGGAGTCTGATGTTCTCTTTTGACCTCCTAGGACATTGCATGACACAGGCACACTTACATACACCCAGGTAATATACTAATATGTATAAAATTAAAAAATAATTTTAAAACCTTAATACATGCTATATCTTTCATACATTTGATTTATGAGATAATTAACTTTGGATATCACCAAGAATGAGGTTTATAAAGGACATTTTATATCACCTTTGTTAACTATATGAACTTGGGTAAGTTAAAGTCTCTGAGCCTCAGTCTCCTATAAATTAGAAATGCCTCCCTTTCCTATAAATTTTGTGTCCTTATCCTTTACAGTACATGAAAGAATAGAATAGTCAGTATAGACTATTTGGTGAAAGTGAATATTGAATTTGAGACAGATAAATAATAAATATCAATTCTCCTCTCCTTTCCCAAAAACTTATCTTGAAAATTAGAAAAGTATGTGGTTCCTGGTAGGCTGACCATGCTCCCATGGATGTTCCCAAACCCAAAAGTATATGGACTTCATAAATTCGAGTCGATGGGTTATTAAAAAGTTTTAAATACACACAAAAACTGAAAAGAGGATACAAAGTGTAGAGGGACTGAGTTGGGGAGGATCTGGATGATCTGGGAGGAGTTGAGGGGAGGAATTGGGGTGAATATGATCAAGATACATTGTATGAAATTCTCAAAGAATTGTAAAAGTATTTATTTCAAAAAATCTAGGGCTGGAGAGAAAGTTTAGTGGTTATGAGAACTCTCTGCTATTGTAAAGGACCCAGGTTCAATTCCCAGCACCCACATGGTAGCTAACAACTCTCCATAAATTCAGTTCCAGGAGACCTGACACCCTCTTTTGGCCTCTGTGGGCATTGCACACCACAGGTGCACTTAAATACGTGTAGGCAAAACACTTATATTAATAAAAAATTAATTAATTAATTAAAAAATAAATAGCGCTATACTGGAGATCAAACCTAAGACTGTGAGCAAACTAGGCATGTGATCTAAAACTGAGATTGTTGAAGGATTGCACTTCCCTAGGGTTAAAATCCGGGAGAAATCCTTTCTTCTTTCTCTTTAATTTGAGGTAGGGTTTTTGCCCTAGCTGGCCTGGAACTCACCATGTAACCCAAGTGACATTGACCTTGTGGCAGTCCTCAGCCTCTTGAGTGCTGGGATCACAGGCCTGAGCCACCATGCCCAGCTTGGATAACTTTTTAATCCATTCCATGCCAAGAAAAGTTGTGTTTTGTTTTCTTTGAATAGGACAGTTGAGGGTGGGGAATAGGAAGGGGCCATTCTGAGAATGAGATGGGGGACGTGCGAGTGCTTGACGTGGCCTAGGTAGGCAGTGCGGTTTCTTCAGTCTCTTGTTTGATAAGTTTAACACCTCTACAACCTGGCCTTACTGTCTCTAAGCACTTTATTTCCCACTACGTTCTGCTGTCACTGAAGTGGTGCATCTTCCCGTTCTGTGTGTGGCTTGCTCAATACCTTTTACAATAGACCCAGACCGCACATCTGTGCACTTTCCACTCATTCTTAAACTGTGGGCTTTGCTTTGAGTTTGGAATGTTTCTTTTTTCTCTTTCCAATAAGCAAACACTATTCATGCTTTAAGAACGTGTTTGTCCTATTTCAATACTGGAGCTGGGTGCCCAACTTATCATATACTCTTAATTTGTCTTTTGTGAAATGACAAAATATATTCACTGTCTTAACTCTTGGGACCTGAAGGCTTTGCATGCTCTTTGGGGACACTTTGATAGGACATGAGCTGTTTCACTGTTGTTAGCATTCAGCTACATGCTGAAAGCTACATTATCATTCCTTCTTTTCCTTCCTAGCTCCACTAATGAACTTTTCATCCACATTGGTTCAACACGAGAATGTTACAAATTTGGGAATGAGCTCATTTGGTTTACGGTACTTTTAACTTTTTAAGTAATTATATCTGACTGATTACTGATTGAACCAAGAGAAATAATCAATTGCATTAGGTAATGTGATATAGATAATTTTCTCTGAGAATTTTAAGAACTAGTTTCATTGATTGTTTTTATTTTATTTTATTTTGCACTATTGTTGAGTGAACCTAGAATCTTATGCATTGTAGGTAAGTGCTATAGCCCTGAGCTATATCTCCAGCCCCTACATCCCCTTCAAAGCAGATTTATAACCTATGGAGCTCATAGCGTATATGCCATTTCACTGCCAATGCATCATTCTTTAACACTAAAGAAGAGGTGTAGATTAGCAGTAGAGCAAGATCACAGAACTCAGGACTTTTCAATTTTCATCTCAGTTCCCATTGTAAACGATGGGGGTTAAGACACAAGGCTCACCATATCTTTCTTGTCTTCTCCAGTTATCTAAATGACCAAAGCATCAAGCAGCATCATTTGATATTACAACAATATAATTTGGAGTAAAGTGTTATTTAAATAAATAATTGATGCAGTATTAATTAAAATGGGCAGAAATGCAAATATGGATATTTAATTCACTACTACTAAATTAACTAACACGGGGAATACCTATGTAGAAAATCCTGCCAGGTTTTATGTTTTAAACTATTTTAGCATGTTTTTATGCAAACATACAAAATAAAAAAGTAGATATGTGATTTTAGAAATACACAGTAACCTTGATACTACAAATATTTGAGGTAATATTTAGCATCCATTGACTGTGAAGGTCAATGGATTGACTGTGCTTATGTTAGGACTTGTTTGTCAACCGTTTGCTTTTGAAGACTTCTGATATGCTATATAAACAAAATCCAGAAAAAAATAATAAACAATAAATGCTTGTAAGATAGTTGTCTCTACTGTGGTGTGACCGTTTAATCATTGACATGGATAGATACTTGTAATGCTTTCAATCATTTTGCTTTTACAAACAGCGTTGTCATGGATACCTCTGAAAGTGTTTCTCATGAAACACATGAAAGGGTTTGTCAAGATAGACTAAAATAAATAAATTTTTCTTACATTTATTTATTAATTTTGTGGTGGGGTGAGAGGTGTGTGCACCTAGCAGACACCTGCAGAGAACAGAGAACAACGTGCAGGAGTCTCTTCTTTCTTTCTATCATATGGGTTTGAGGAATTGAACTCAGGTTGTCAGGCTTGGCAACAATCAAGATTCATGAAGTCATCTCACTGGCCCAGAAATTTATTTTTCTTCATTGGAGAGATAGTATGCCCATTTTAATATTAATAGATAATGACAAGTAGGCATTCCTTTAATGCTACTCTGATTTGTATTTCAAACATGGAATATTCATATATTCATTGTTCTTCACTTCATTAACACTTTTTAATTTGTTGCCACTGTATTGAGACACTGGTGTGTCCTTTTTTCATTTTCATCTGCATGCTTCCTTCTGGAGCTGAACCTCTTTTTATATTTGGGGCATTTGTTTTCCCTCTCCAAAGAACTGACAGTTTATTTGCCCATTTTTTTCCATTTCATTAAAACAATTTCTAAGATCTCTTTATATATTATACGTGTTATTGGTATGTATATTGTAAATATATTCTTCAGTCTGCTTTTAGTATTTTAACTATTTATGGTGTCTTTATAGTTAAAATCTGAAAGTTCAATGCAGTAAAAATTATTAAGACTGTCTAGAAAGATGTTGCAGTGCTAAAGAGCACTGGTTACTCTTGCAGAAGATCAAGTCTCAGTTCCTAGCACCAGAAGGGAGGCTAACAACCACCCATAACTCTATGCCCTCTTCTGACTTTTGCAGGCATTGCATGCATGAACATGTGGTGCACCTACACATATGCAGGCAAAACACTCATACACATAAAATGAAAATAAACAAGTAAATTTAAAAAAATTATTAATCTTTACAACCTTTCTGTATTTTGTCTAAGAAGGCTTTTTTTAAACAATTGTGCAAATATGTATCCTCTTGTATGTCTTTAAATTATTTGTATGATTTATATATTTGCCTTTTTGTGTTTTCAATCCATTTGAAATCCTTTTTTGTGATTGGTATGGCCCAAGATATCTTTCTTAAAAGAGTGGATAATTAGTCATTAGCAAACACTGCTAACCGACTCTGACCCTCTGAATTGAAAACCACTTTTTTCAGACATTAAACCGCATTCATTCATTGATCTGCTTTTGAACTCTCTTCTAGTGCCTTGATTTATTTGTTTGTTCTTTTGCCAATGCTATAATTACTGTAAATTTAATATTGCATGTCTTACTATCTGGTTGAAAAGGAATCTTTCCATATGGGGATGGATGCACATGTGCAGGCGCGCGCGCGCACACACACACAACCTCTAGTGCTTCACTTTTTCTCAGAATTTTCTTTCTAGAGGAATTTTAGAGAAAAGTTTAAAATTCATTTAGACACTTGCTGGTATTTTCACTATGAATACACTGGATTTACAGGCCAGTCCTTCACATATGTTATATCTTCATTAAGCTTATTCTGAGCTATTTTATATAACATCAGTTGCTATTATGAAAGGAATTTTAAATGAGTTGTGATTCTTATATTTTTAAAATTTGAGGTGAGCATTTATTTAGATTTATCCCATTTTCAATATTTCTTTGGTTAATACCGACTTTACTTTTCTCCTGAAACCATGCTTTATTTTGCTGGAGCATGTCTTCCAAGCACTATTTCCACTACGGTATATGGGCAATCAATTTTCTGAATCTATTTAGTTCATAAATTTTCTTATTTCATCACTAGATTTATTTTATAGTCTGTCAGATTACAGATCCTAAATTCAAAATCATTTTCACCTTAGAATTTAGGAAACATTTAACCACACTCATATTTAATGTCACATAATAAATTTGAAGCCAACGTGGCACTATTTTGTCTGTAAATAATGTTCTCTCCTTCCCCTTGTTTTTAAGAGTCTCATTGTGTCACCCAGCCTCCCCTGGGACCCTGAAATTCGGATAATCCTCCTGCTTCAACTTCCTGAATGCTGGCTCCCAAGTAAGCCAACAAGATTTCTTATTGTTGAGAAAGCACTAAAATGTGCCACTATTTTCTAGTAATGAATTTTTTTTCTCTGTCTTCTTGCCTGGCACTCAATGGAACTTAATCTAAAACTCCAGCCTTTATTAGATCTCTGAAATTTTGTTTGATTTTTTTTTCTTCTCAGTTCTATTTATTTCTTCTGAAAATCCTTTATATGGGTTTGGATGGATGTTCTAATTTCCTTGACCTTCTTTCCTAAAATTAAAAGCAATTATTTATGTATATGTTTGTATGTCTGTGTATGTGTATACCGCCCACAGAGACCAAAAGAGGGTGTGGAATCCTCTGGAGCTGGAGTTGTGGGCAATTGTGAGCTGCCTGACATGGGTTCTGCAAACCAAAGTCAGATCCTCTGGAAGAGCAGCTAAGGCCTTAATCACTGAAGCATCTCTCCACTCACCCCTGTCCCTTAATCATCTTATCATCTCCCTGTTAGTTATAAGATGATTTTATGGATTTGGTCTTTGAGCCTCTGGATTACTCTTGAGCTATGTTTGTGTTGCTATTTGATCTTAGAACTTTTATTATCATGTATTTAATTTCCTTTTTGTTGCTTTAAAGCCTGATCTTGCTTCATGGGTGCAAATAACACAGTATGTTACTGTTTTATGGTGTTTGTTTGTTTGTTTGCAGGGCTGAGCTACAACCCCAGCCTTCATTCCATGTTTTAAAGTCTTTAATTGTGTGCTTCCTTTTACTGTTTCCTCCAATATTATTGAGGACTGTGTATGTACGTGTGTCTGTGCATGCAGGTGATGTTTTTCTTTCATGATGTTGGTTTTACTCAAATGTCTGCTGGATATTGTTCCTAAGCTTGGATTTCCTTATTTAGTTCTTCGAGAATGCTGGAATGAACTACTCAAGCTTCTAACAGTGACTTTGTAGGTACTGCAGATGTGCAGTCTGAGTTTTCCAGGAGCTAATCTCCCAGAAATAGACATTTCTGAGTGTCACTAGCCATCTGCAGCAGTGACCTGTAACTTTGGCTCAAATGCTTACTCCCATCCTCCTACTATGGACCAATAGAGGGCTTTGTCTTCATTGTGTCAACTGTTCCTCCATATCTGTGGGGTAATGATTCCAGGACCCCTCTCCTGCCCCAGATACTGAGCTCTGAGAATGCTTAAATACCTTATATAAAATGCTTCAGTGTCTATATAACCTATGAGATTCTCCTGTGTACTTTAAATAATCTCTAGCTTACTTATAATACCTAATACACTGTAAATGCTATATAAACATTTATATCATATTGCTTGGGGAATATTTGAGAAGAAAAAATCCATCTATACATATTCAGTACAGACACAGTTTTCCCCAAAGTATTTTCCACTGGTGATTGATTGGAGGTACAGAGGGCTCCCATAGATATGGGAGCCATAGTTATTTTTGACTGTGTCGTATAAACTTCCTATGAGAGGCCACTACATTGAAATTGTCTTCCCACAGGCACTGGCAGTATAAGACTCTGGATTCTGTGCCTCGGATTTCTACGTTAGTTCTTTTAAATTGTCTTCAGTGCAGTTCCATGCTTTTAAAGGTTGTTGTTGGACCCAGTGTTATACACCTAGAATACAGCTACTTGGGAGGTTGAGGGCAGGCAGGTCACTTGAAGCCAAGAGTTCTGGGCTAGCCTGAGCAACAGAGTGAGATTCCATTGCCAAAAATGAAGGTTGTTATTTTACATGCCATCTATGTTCAGCAAGAGGATTGGTAGCCACTCATTAGTAGAAACAGAAGTCCTGTCCCCTCTGCAAATTGTGGTGAAGGACAGGGTAGAGGTCAGAACTGCAACATGGCTCCTTGCCTCATTTTCAGCCATTTATTATTAATGACTTTTTTTCCAAAACACCTCCGCTTTTCTTCATGGCAGCTGAGCTTTTATCAGGGAAGCTACAGAATGCACACTAATTTAGGACCATTCTTTTCAATTTTGGCAGGGTTCTCAGTAGTGTCAGGCCTGATCACACACACGTGTAATCCCAGCACTTGGGAGTTGGCGACAGGATGGTCACAAGTTCAGAATCAGCTGGGCTATGTGAGATCTCAAAATCCAAACCCAAACTAAACCAATCCAATAAACAAAATAATCCCATCCAGTCCCACACCCCCAAACCTCCCAGCACTGTAATCTGTCCTGTTGGTTCTAATAACGTGGCAACAGGCTTAAAGAGTTTTTTCAATGTGTTGTTGTTTTAAACAGAATCTTGCTCCACAGGACAGGATGGCCTTCAACTCTCCTTCCTTCTGCTGAGCCCCTTACGTGCTCAGATTACAACATGCACCCCTATATCTGGTTTAAAGAAGTCTTAAAGTGAATTTTATTTGCTACTTTAGCTTCTTGATTGGTAAACTATGTAGCTAAGACTAGAAAATTATAATGAATACATGGAGGGTTCCAGTTGAATAACAAAATCAGTTTTATAAAGGGAGGAAATGCCACTGTTGGGTTTTGGTAATCATCATATTGCCCAAACCACTGGCTGGAAAGAACATAATCAGTCTCCTGACTATGTGCTCTATATGACGGCAAACATATGCACACCACATTTTAAAGTATTTGGGTGATTGAATTTTTATTTGTCATCTGTTTTTTTTTTTTTTTTTGGTAGAATGTAGGAGCAGCCTGAGGTGAGTGAATACAAAATGAAAAAAATACTCAGAGCAGTCCTCAGGAGAATGTGGACTTGGAGTAGCAAAGAGGTAATACACAGTAAAAGCCTTCCAGTCCCATCAGAGGATTTAGGCTTACTAAACTGTACACTTCAAGGTTTTAAAGTATCTGTAAATTTAGAATAACAAAAAATATTGATTTAACCTCCTCCTGTGGGTTTGGGGGATTTGTTTTTTACAAATTTCAATTTTACTAGGATGTTAATTATTATTTAGTTTTGTAAGTGCTTTTGAGCAAGAACACTTAAGATTTTTTTTTCTTTCCCTTTCTTTCCCTTTTTTTAGAGGCAGGGTCTTGATGTATATCCTAGCCTGGACTTGAACATGATATGTGGCTCAAGATGACCCCACTGGCATTACAGGTATATGCTACCATGTGTAGCATAGCCAACTGATATCTGACAAAGGGACAAGAACATGCAATGAGGAAAGGACAGACTCTTCCAATAAGTGGAGCTGGGAAACCTTCATCTGCATGCAGAAGAATGAAATTGCTTATCTAAAACACTGATGAAAATGAAATAAAAATGCTTTAAACACGTAAATACAGACCAGAAACTGTAAAAGTACTAGACTAAGACATAGGGGACAAGATTCATAGCACTGAGTAGTGATTTCTTGAACTGTGACCCCCTCAAAAAATACAGGAACAAAAGTAAAATTAAGTAAAGGAGACCAAGTCAAAATAGAAATGAAAAACATAGTCACAGCAAAGGAAACAATTTACATAGAAAAGGGAAAATTCAGGGATCGGGGAACAATGTTTTCAAAGCATGTACAATGTGTTCCCAACTTAAAGCTGTTCAACTGATAACAATAAGAATGTTTCTGAAGCAGTAGGATAGCATCTACTTGTTCTGTTCAAGTAACAGACTCTCACACACATCTTTTCTGCACTAGACAGGGATCAACATACACTTGTTAGGCTACTTGTTTGTTATCTCTGATTACTGTGAGACTGATGAGATTTACCCTTTTTAGTTAAGATAGTGAGTAGTGAGTTGCTGGGTAGATGAAACTGCTGCTACTAACATTGTACTGTTTCATTTTGTTTTTCTCACTGAAGAAGTGAATGATAGTGAGGTGGTGATGGTTACTGAGATCTTCCTGGATTGTGGCACTTAGCAGGTCAGGCAATGACCCAGGAAAGTAGTCAGGGAGAAGGTAGTTGTTTTTCAAACTAGTTCCAAACAATTTAAGATCATCCCTCACTCCCACCCTTCGGTTATTCTAAATACTTAAGATTCTACCAGAAATAGGTGGAAACCTTGGGTCCCCGATAATCTGGTGTTGAAACGACTAGCAGTGCCTTTTCTCTGCTTTAGTATGTCACAGTATCTTATAGCACTTTACAATGCCTCAAAGCAGTAGCTGGTTTGGTAGAGTGGATAGAAAAACACACCAGATTATAGGTATTATATATTATGTATATTATCATATATATTACAGGATAGTTGCCTATTCTTTCCATTATAATAAAATTTTGTTCTGAGGCTTTACCAAAGGGAAAACAATCTCAGTAATTGTTCTAGAAATTTCCTGAATGTAGACTCAGAGACATATAGTTGTAACCCTCATCGGTCACTATTTTCACAGAGGTGAAATCAAAGTATAATGACTATCAGGTGAAACAAATGCATACAAAGGTGAGCTTGCAAGGTATATGTGAATGAGAAAGGACAGACAGGTCCATTTTGCTTTGGGAATGAGATCCCAGGGAACTGGAGAGAACAAAACAAAATGGTGGGAGTGAAGGATTACTTTGGATCTTTGGGCACTAGTTTGAAAAACAACTGGCTTCTCCCCAACTAACTACTTTCCTGGGTCGTTGCCTGACCTGCTAAGTGCCACAATCGAGGAAGATCTCAGTAACCATCACTATCTGGGCTTGTTCTCCTGTTCAGCCTGCCAACTGAAACCTGGATTCTGTACTACAATTGTCTTGGAAATGTAAAGATTTCCCAGGTACTGAATTCAGTGGTCCCTTGTCAGCCCCGTCTTATCTCCCTATTCTTGCTGACACTCGTCACTACTGGCTGTTCCCATTTTCTTGGCCTGAACGCTCTCACCTTGAACTTCTGTGTCATTGCTTTCTCGAGTCTTGCCAACCACCTGGTCCTCTTGGTGCCCTCTGCTACTGCTTAAGTCCTCACTGCTTCTTGTTTGGACCATTCTAGAACCTCCCACGTTTTAAGCTATACAGATAAAATCCATCTCCTGTCCTACTACCAAGGTCCTTTTTCTAAGTCATGATTCTGTGAGTAAACCCTTGAATGACCTCTCATCAGTAACAGGATGTAGCTCAAATTTTATAGTCTGTCACAGTCTTTGCCTACACTTCAGCCCCAACTGCTGGCGTGTCTCTTCCTTTGTCCTATGCCATAGTAAGCGGATGCACTTTATAGACCAGGCCCTTTGATTTCTGTCTTTATTCCCTCCTCTGAAATGTTTTTGCCCTTGTGCTTGATCACTCACTAACCTTTCAAGGTTCAGTTTATGTCATTTGGTTTATGAAACCTTTCTGACCATTCCATGCACTGATCAAACTGACCTTTCCCACATTTGTGCCCTACAGTGCCCAGTAAATACTTCTAAGATCCACAGCATTTTGCAGTATTAGTTTACTTTTGTTTTTCCTTCAAGATTCTAAGCTGCTCAAGGTTAAGGTTTGTGTCCTAGATATTTCTGTGTCTTCAATCTTCCTGACACATAACTTTCATGAAATGTTTTTTCTTCCACAATTCAATTGATTTTAAAATATGCAGAAATGTGTAAATCATTACCACAATCAAATTTTGTTATTATTTGTGGTGCTAAGGATCAAATCTAGGGTTTAGTCCATGTTAGGAAAGTGCTTTACTTCTCAGTTACCCCTCACTCTTAAACATTTTTTTCTTTCGAAATGGAACCTCTCTGGGCTGTCCAGGTTGGCCTTTAACTTTGTGAGTCTCCTGCCTCATCCTCCTGAGTAGTTGAGATTATAGGCATATGCTTCACATAATCTATTTTAGAATATTTTAACTAACTACAAAGAATTCCTGTACAGGTCAGCATTATTTTCCCAGATCCCAGCCAGGGAATGGTTCTACCCAAGGTGGTTAGGTCTTCCTACTGCAATGAATGTAATCAAGATAATTCCCCACAGACAAGCCCAGAGGTTCATCTCCTGGTGATTCTAACTTCTGTCAAGTTGGCTGACATTAACTGTCACAACCCCATCCCTTGTCAAGTTGATGTTCAAACACATCACTTTTAAGCATAATCTTTCATCCTTTGTCCCCATGGGCTCATTACCAAGTTATAATGTAGAATGCATTAAGTCTAAGTTTAAAAGTCCCCACTGCCTTTTAACAATTCCAGCGCTTTAAAAGTCCAAAGCCTCTGCTTGTCCTTTTGTGGTGTTGGGGATTTTTGCCAGGGCTTCATGTATACTAGTCAAGTGCTCTAGCACTGAGTATAATCCTCATCAGAAGTCCAAAGTTTCTTAAACTGTGAGCTCCTGTAACTATAACTGCGAAGCAAGTTATATGCTGTGAGCATTCCTGTTTCAAAAGGAAGCAATCAGGGAACAGCAAGGAATGATTAGAGCAGAGTAAGACCAAAATCCAGCAGGAAAAACAGAAAATCCTGCAGCTCCAGGTCCAGAGCCCGTGGAGCATGATGAGACGGGCTGAGCTGGGAAGGGTTAAGACTCCACCTCTCAAGCTCGGCCACCTGGAGCACACATGCCTCCTCTCTTGGGCCGGCGCTACTCTCTGCCTTTAACTCCTCTTGGCAGACATTCCATGAGCCTGGCATCTCCGACATCCTGGGCTCTCCTTTACATTTAAGTTTCACCTTCATGACTTCACTCTGCCGCCTCTCAAGGCCTCCTCGCAGAGACTCTGACCTGCCACACATTGCGTAGAAGCTCTCTGAAGCTGTAGAGAAAGACTTCACGGCTCCCTCAATCTTGCATCTTTCAAAATCGGTAGCCTACCAAGTTGTGTTGCCGGCTCAGAATGGACTATGTATGCACCAGTTTCTGTGTGCTGACCCTGGAGAAACACTCTCCAAGGCAGTTGCTTTTGAGGAGCAGGGCAGGGAACCCCTTTCAACTGTGTTCTCAGTTCAGGCTCTCGCCTTTCACATACTTTTGTCTTTAGAAGTTGGAGCCTAATCTGGGTGAGGTTGTGCCCTAAAGGCATCTTTCCTACGGTGCCAGGTCTACTTATATCTTTGCTTACTGATGAAAATACTCATGCATGTAGAGGCTCTGTAGCTGGACCAGACCACACAAGTTTGAGCTGATGTGGTGAGTGTGAATACTGGCTGAATTTTCACAGATGGCGCTGGTAGAATAGTTAGTGACATACCTCATCACCAGTATAGTTAGTCAGAAGGCTCCATTGCCCTTCATAGTCTTTCTAATGGGTGCGATGTGGTTTCTAATTATAGTTTTGCTTTTCATCTCCTTAATGATCAATAATGTTAAATATCTTTCTTCATGTGTGTGGCCACTTGGACCGTTCCTCTGGAAAAAATCTCCTTTCAATTCCTTTATTCATTTTACAAGTGGATCACTTGTAATTTTATTGATTTGTTTCACATCTTTATATATTCTGAGTTCTAAACTCTTACTGCATATATGAGTTACAACTTTTTCTTTCCCTTTCTTTGATGCTAGCCTTTGAAATAGAAACATTTTAAATTTTGATGTCCATTTTATCTTTTATTTTCCCCTCTTTTTTTGTGTGCATTTGGTGGCAAAGCTAGGATACACTTACCTAATTTAGGGTAAGGAAGATTTAGAATCTTGAGGGTTTTAAAGTGTCAGGTCCTCTTTAGGTCTTTGATTCAACTAGAATTAGTTTGTGTATAGAGTGTAGAGCAAGACCCAGATTCCATCTTATTTTCATTGCAAGAACACCCAATACAGTGGCAAGCATGGACGTTCTCGTCTTATTCTTGATTTTAGGAAGAAAGTATTTAGTCTTCCATCATTAAATGTATTAGCTAGGTCTGGACGTTTTTAAGGATGTGAGGTTTCATTAGGTTCAGGAAAATTCCCTTTAATTTGTTGCTTTTAATCTCAAAATGTGTCGATAGTTGGTTGGGATGATCCTGTGGTCTTTGGTTTTATTCTCTGATATGATGTGTAACATTAATTTTCAGATAGTAAACATTTCTGAGTCAAAGCCAAATAAACATTCCTAGAATTGAATTTTTCTGAGTAAGTCATATGAGTATTGCATAAAACTAAGAAGAAATGGACAAGGAAACAAGACAAGAATAATTTCCTTTTTTAAAACAGTGACTACATAGGTAACACCAAAGATTTGGAAGTAGAATCTCATTGCATAAAGTTTTTAAAGGAATGGGCTGGAGAAATGACTCAACAGTTCAGGGCACTGGCTGTTCCTGTAGAGGACTTGGCTTCAATTCCCAGCATCCACATGGTGGCTAACAACCATCTGTAACTCCAGTTCTAGGAGGACCCGACCTCTGTGGGCATTGTATGACATGGACACACATACATACATACAGGCAATATGCTCATAGACATAAAATAAAAATAATAAATAAAATATTATTTAAAGTTTTAGAAGGAATATAAGTTTATAACACTTTTCTATTCTTTGTGTCCTATATTTTTCCTTTACAGTTGTAGAAGATTCAATAACACTTAATCTTCTCAAACATCTCTATTTTATCAAAATTACTGTAATGCTTTCCTTATAGATCTCTCTCTCTCTCTCTCTCTCTCTCTCTCTCACACACACACACACACACAAACACACACACACATCCTTTACAACATTGTCCCAAGTAAATTTTTAAAAATGTTGTTAATTTGGAAAGTAATAAAATTACTTCTGATTTTCTAATTGACATAAACTCCGTCAAAGCAAAGAGAAAATACCTTTACAGAGAACAGTAAGAACAGAAAAACTTACTTTTAATCATGACCTCAATAATGATCAATATCTCTATTAAGAAAGTGAAGGGCTTCATCTCCTAAGCAGCTCCTCTTCACTGTGACACAGGCAGAACTAGGTGGCTGGCCCACAAGCTTCCTCTTTTCAGGACTCAGTTGCTAAGCAACCATTTCCTTACTCTGGGGCCAATGAGCTTCTTGGAAGTTCCTTTGAAGTTGGAAAACAGGCAGGTAGGTGCTCAGAGAGCAGACCAGAAAAGGAGCCAGGTCTGTCTGCTGCTTCTTTGGATGGAGATTAAAGGTTAGGCTTGAAATAAATAAGGCTGACTTCCTGAAATGGAAAGATGGGACCAGAAGTCTAATATGTACATATCTATACTAATGTTCAGCTGGGTTCAGAGTCACTGGAGAGTCTTCTTGTTAAGTTACCTCTAGAGATAGGTATCTATCTATATTTTTATTGCTATAAAGAGATGTCTGAGGCTGGTAACTTTACAAAAAAGAGGTTTGTTTCCGTTCACTGTTCTGGAGTTTCAAAAGTGTAGGAGCCATATTTGGTGATGGCTTTCTACCTGGCAAACTCCACATCTTGCTAGGTATCACATGGCAGTAAGAGACAGGGAGTACACCCGTATATGTGCGTTTCTTCTAGATTCTTTCTCTTTCTTGTTAAATTATTTCATTGTGTGTGTGTGTGTGTGTGTGTGTGTGTGCGCGCGCGCTCGTGCAGGCATGCACATGCCATGGTGCACATGTGAAAGTCAGAGGACAACTTGTGGGAGCCAGCTCTCTCCTTCAATTATGTGGGTCCTGGGGATTGAACTCAGGGTGTCAGTCTGGGTGGCAAGCACCTTTGCCTGCCGAGTCAGCTTGCTCTTTCTCTTCTAATATAATCACCTCATTCAATCATGGGTCCTCCACCCTAATGACCACTCTAATGATTTAAGTCTAATCATCTCCAAAATACTACAGTTAGATCAAGTATCTACCTCTCACTGTCTCATATTGGGGAGGGGGTAGATTTTGGCACATGAAGGTTTATGTGGACACATATGCCATTTCCAAACCACAGTAAGCTACTAAGTATACCTAAAAATGCAATTAAGTACTTGAACTGGCTGAACAACATGTCTGAAAACTATAGGCTATGCAGATAAGACCAGACTGACGAAACCCGTTTTGGTCCAAAATGAGTGTTTAAGGAAAAGGGTGGAAATATTAAGGACATCTAAAAAGTGGAACAAGCTGAGAAATTACACCTAAAATGTACCCTAATGTCACACGAATTCAGGTGATTACGTCAGAGACGGACATTGTCATGTAACTTACAAATGTAAGTTACACCCTTAGTTTCTCGTTGCTACAGTAACAAACCACTATACATTTGATAGGGTAAACATGACAGAAATTTATTCTCTTATAGTTCTTGGGGGTAGATACACAAAAGGATAGTTAGAGAGCTAAAGTCAAGGCTACGGGATAGTTCCTATTGGCGGCATCAGGAAGAATACGCTCTCTTTTACTCTTTTGTTTTTTTGGTTGTGCCGAGCATTGAACTCAGGTTCTTGGGAATGTTAGTCAAGATTTTTACTACTAAGCTATACCCTTACCACAGAATATCTATTTTTAAAAAGATTTATGTATTAATTTATGTGTATGTGTGTGCACCAAGAGTGCGCATGTGACCATGGAGGTCAGAGGATGTCAGATCCCCTGGAACTGGAGTTACAGGGAGTTGGGAGCCATCTGATGTGGGTCCTGGGAACAGAAAATGGGTCTTGTGCAAGAGCAGGAAGTGCTCTTAACTGCTGATCTATCTCTCCAACCCCCAGAATGTATTCTTTAATCAGGAATTTTCCAGCTTCTAGTGGTTGCTAGCACTCATTGACATCCCTTCAATCTCTGTTCAGTTGTCACTTTCTTTCTCTTCTATATAGAAAGTTACATGTTTTGTAATTATGGAGATACATTATGAGAAATTTGTCATTGTGCAAACATTGTAGAATACACTTAACAACCTGAAATGTCAATCATTTGACCTTACCTCTTGAAGCAATGAAGAGACAAGGTAAGCCCACGGTGTATGAAACTGCTGTAAGCATAACATGATGTACTGTCTACAGCAAACTTTTATAAGTAGAGGAATACTCTATAACTGATAAGTAGTATAGTAAATATATAAACCAATAACAGTCACTATTATCAGGTCTTATGTATTGCATGCATGTAATTGTATGTGCTGTCCTTTTATGCAATAAGTCTGTTTATACCAGCATCAATATAAGCAGATAAGTAATGCATTATGTTATGAGGTTACAATGGCTCTGATGTCACTAGACAATTGGAATTTTTCAGCTCTGTGCTGTTTTGAATGAGAAATGTCTCAGTAGGCATATATATTTCAACACTTGGTTTCCAGTTGGTGGTGCCATTTGGAATTGTGGAACCTTCAGGAGATGGAGCCTTGATAGAGGAAGCATGTCACTGGGGCGGGCTTTAGTGCTGTCTCAGTTCACTTTCTCTGTCTCATGTTTGTGATGTGATCTCTCAGCTTCCTGTTCTGCCCACCTGCTGCCATCACGGATTCTCCCTCTGGAACCGTTATTCACTATAAACTATTTTTTACTATAGATGGCTGTGGACATTGTGTTTTATTACTGTAACAAAAAGTAACTAATACAAGCTCCAGTATTATATTAAGGCACTATCATCATGTATGTGGCTCACTGCTGGAAAAATGTTGTTATTCACTGTCTGACCATAGTTTAATCTGTCATCTCTCTGTAATTACATTTGTGGTTATATTTACAATCCACAAACATGGTCCAGTACAATCTCTCTCAAGGTCCTTAATCACATGTGTGTATAGGTCAGAGGGCAACTGTGTGGAGTCAGTTCCCCTCTCTTACCTTGCTGGGGGTTCTAGGGATCAAGCTCAGGTTGTGTGCCTTGTGCAGTGTTGCCTTTACCCACTGAGCCATCAGCCTATCCTTCAACTGCCTATTTCCATTTTTGTTAATTTATCCAACGATTGTTTTTCTTTCTTTGCATCGTATTGATCTCCGTGAGACAACTGACATTTCATATCACAAATACCTTGAAAATATATTTGTTTCCTCTGAAAACTGAATTGCAACTATTTTTCTACAGCCTTGAAGTCAACTAGTCATCTTCGGTCATGACTCACACATTCAGTGATGTATGGAATATCCATTATATGCCAAAAGTGAGTTGTAACTTGGAGTCACCCACTAATTTAGTTGGTAGCTCCTACTTTAGTCTTCACATTAAAATTAATGTCTCTGCAAGTTGCTCTCTGGTGTTCAAGTGTACTCGCCCTTAGTTCTGCCAACATCTCTGTATGGTTGCTCACTTAGCATTAATTTTTTATTCTTTCAGTATTTATTGTCTATTCTGTGCTGCATCTTCTGCTATTCTCTTGGACAGAGTGAACAAAAAATATATTTTCTGTCTTTGGCAAATTACAAGTCCAAAGTAAAAGATTAATTTCAATGGAAATGATCACAAATAGAAGATGATCAACTATAAAAAGTGATTTATAGGAAAATAAATGAGTGCTTAAGGTACAGATGTGGACACTGATGGTAGAGGTCATGTGGGAATCAAGGATGGCTTGATGAAGGAGGCTTGGGTGGTAGTGGTGGTTGTTTGCTGTTGTAGACAGTCCCACTAGGGATCCCAGGTTGGCTTCTAACTTACAACCCTTTGCCTTTACCTCCTGAATGCTCAGATGACAGGTGTGTCATCTGAGGTCCAAGAATGATGGTAAAGCTGGAATTTGAAGAATCAGAATAAACCGACTACACAAACCGTGTTCCAGATATAGTGACAAATATGGGGAAAGGGCATGTGGTGAGAACAAGGTGTGCTCACAGAAATGAAAAGTTTTATGGGTTGGTCTGGCTAGAATCACAGACAGGGTGTCGGGTGGAGTACGGAAACTCTGTAGTGCTGGATTGGTAGGGGATAGATTCTTGATTACTGTACTAGTCAACTGAGGGCTGCTTAAATAAAATACCATGGATTAGGTGGTTTAAATAACACAAGCGTTTTCTTTCAGTTCTGGTGGCTGAAAAAACATGTGCCAGCCTGGTAAGGTTCTGGTTCTTCTTAGCTTTCAGGCCTTGGTCTTCTCTGTAGCTTCATATGGCAGAGAAAGAATAGGGGATGGAGGGAAGCAGAACTCTCTCTCCTATTAAAAGGCTCTCAGGGTCCTAGAGAGATGACTCAATGGTTAAGAGTTCCAGGTTCTGTTCCCAGCACCCACATGGTGGCTGACAACCATCCCTAACTCTCCAGTTCCAGGGAATGTGATACCCTCTTTTTGCCTCTGCTGGAGGCTGTTAGATGAAGGCATCACATCTTAAAGATATAATCTCTAGATTCATCCACATTTGAGGGAAGAGCTTAAAAATACACATTTTGGGGGTGGGAGCGACCAAATTCAATCCATAGTTGGTGTTTTTGGTGGTGCAAACTACTTACATCTTAGGCCAGAAAGCAGAGAGCGAAAGAAACAGAGGTCTTATGGTCCCCTTTTACACCATGCCCCATGACCTCACTAGGACCCAACTCTTAAAGGTCCCACCACCTTGCAATAGTATCCTCCTAGGAAAGGAAGGTTTTAATACTTTGACCTTTGGGGTACACTTCCTGTGTTGATTTGAATGAGGGGAGTCCCTGTTACTGGGTGTGGGCTCTGAGTGCTCTGAGCTCAGCTCCACTTGCAGTTTTGCCTTCCTGCTTCCCGTGCGAGCTTTCTGCTCCCACCATGATGGACTCTCATCCCTCTGGAACTGCAAGCAAATAAGATCTTCCTTCTATAAGTACTCTTAGTCATGACATTTATCACAGTCACAGAAAAGTACCCAACACACACTCCTGGTATTCAAACCACAGCATTCTACTACTTCTAATATCCAATTTTCCTCAACTGCCCTATGAAAACATCTTTTTTTTCCTCCCCTCTCCCAAAGTGTAGTCCTGTGTTCTATTGATTCTACCTTGGTTAATATCTCTTGGATCAGAGCTCTCCTTTCATTGTCAATAAATGCATATTTTTATTATTTCAAATGTTACTTCCTTCCTGAAGGTTTTTGTTCCAACAAAATAATGTTCTTTCTGTATAGCATTTAAAGAAAAATCCCGGAGGCAATGTCAAAATAAACATTACTACTTTATGATATTATGAATAATTGTTGTCTCGTTACTCAAAATATTCTATTCTTTACACTTCTCTGCGAGACTTTTCGCTTCTTTTTTATCTATTTAAGTGGGTTCCAGCTCTCCCTGGAGAAAGGCTGTTTAGAGGCTGAGGCAACAGAATCCCGCCTTCATTGAGACATTGTGTTCCCTATCTTTGCGCAACACACATAACACAAATCCTCACTTAACGAATAAACGTGAATTTACCAAATACACTAAGTTAGTTTTGTGCGGAGAGGTGATGAATTTGTAGTAGAGGACAATACAAATCAACTACTATATTCTCGGTCACTTTGCTCAGGTCGATTTTCTTGCACTGATTTTTTTCTAATCCTGACAGGCTACGCAGAATCAAGTTAGACCTTTGGATCAAAGACCTGTTTTGAAGACAACCAAGAATAAGGCACTGGAATTGGCTTTGATGTAACTTGGTCTCAATACATTTCTAAAATTCTCAAGCAGCCCAGTCTGCTTTTGAAGCTTTTCACACTTCACCGTATTCCATCGAAATCTGTAATTTTTATTTTAGTTAGGGTCGCCTCTGTAACCCCATCTGTCTTGGAACTGGCTATGCTGATCAGGCTGGCCTCGATATCATAGCGATCCACCTGTCTCTGACTCCAAGAGCTGGGACTAAAGACATGCAGTACCACGCCCGCGAAATCTGTACTGTCCACCACCAAACGGTGCAGCCCGATTGCACACGGTCTGGACTCTTCCACCCGGCCCTTTCGCTTCTTCTGATTGTGTTTGACCACCAAGAGGAAGGCTTCAGATCATCAGGTAAAACCCTTCCAGGCCAGGTAGTGAGAACGCGCACAGACACCGTGCTGGGCCCACCGTCTCCTCCCAATCTCACGTCCTGGGGCGGAGACAGAGATAGCCCGCTCAGGGTCACCTGGCGCACCTGCCCCACAGGCCCCGCCCCTCTCGCTCCCTCCGCCACCTCTCTAGGCCCCGCCTCCGCCAGCCCTGGCCCCGCCCCCTCAGCTCCCCAACGTCCTCGGCGTCGGGCCCGAGCCTGCGCCTGCGCCTGCGCCCTGAGGCTGAAGCCGGGGCGCGCCTCGGCTGGAGCTCGGAGAGCGGCGGGCGGAGCAGCCAATGGGCGGCGGCGCTGCCTAGCGGCCGGGAGGCGGGGCCTGCGCCGGTGTTAGGTTAGCGCGAGGCGTGACCTAGTTGACAGGCTCTGAGGTGCTGCTGTGGCGGCGGCCGCGGGGCAGAGCGGGCGGGCAGGAGGAGCCGGGCGCGGGCTGAGGGAGGAGGGCGGCGGCTGCAGAGCGGCGAGCGGCGCGGGACGCAGAGCCTCTGTCACTTTTCCCTCCCGAGTGCCCCTGCCATCCCTCCCACTCCACACACCGTTTGCCCGTGAGCCTGGGGAACTTGCAGCTTAAAGCCAGCCACCCCCACGGCAGCATGTACCCCAGCAACAAGAAGAAAAAGGTGTGGAGAGAGGAGAAAGGTAACGGCCCGAGGCCCCGGGTGCGGGCGGCGGGTGGGTGGGGGCGGGGGCCCGGCTGGGCGGCGCGGCGCCCTCCGCCCGGGCTGCCTCCTCGCGCCCCGCCGGCCGGTGCCGCCTCCCGTCCACGCGCGCGCTCGCCGGCGGGCACGCGCCGCCCCGGGCACCTGCGGCTCGCGCACGTGGGGGCGCACGCCCCTCTTGCCCTGCCGCGCCGGGTCTCGTCCCTAGGCGGTGCCGCGCGCCCCCGGGCGGGGCTCAAGTTCCCCTGCACCCCAGCTGGGACGGGGTGTCCCAGGGACAGGTGCCAGCTGCGGGACCCGGGCGTCCAACGGACAGGTGCCAGCTGCTGCGCCTTTGCGCCCCCTGCACCTGCATCCCCCCTCCCCTCCTCGCCCGCGTCCTCCCTCCGTGCCAAACTGGCCCGGGGACCCCTCTTCTCTGCTGCTGTGACTTCTGAAATTTGGAACTCTAGGGGAAGCCTAAAAGCCGCCTCCCGCAGGTGAGCATAAGTGTCTTGAGAACTCTGAATGGGCTGTCTCAGCACTGTGCCTCTCTGGATTACAGCCCCATTCATAGTAGAAGTTGCGCGGAGCAAGGCTGCCAGCTCTGAATGAAGCCATCCCCGAGTTCTGTGCACAGCCGGGTTTAGCCAAATCCCTTGGATTGACAGTGGCATTGATTCCTTTAGGAAACAGAAGTGTAGGATTCAGTTCGTCCTCGCTGATTCTTCTCAGTTTTACAGATCATTTTCCGATGTAAAACTTGAATCTGGCATATTTTCCAGATTTTATCTCATCTCTTAAAAAAAAAAAAAACCAACCCCTTTTCAAATTATAGAATGCAGAGAAATCATTTGCATTGCTAGTAACGTGCACTGAATCTATATATCAAAGATGAGGTTGAGGAAGGGTCCTACAGATGTCTTTGGAATATCTCATTTTCTTTACAGGACAGGAATAAGGGGCAGTAAAAGGTTGATTCCTTAGTAACATTTTTTTAAATTGTGTAGAATTTTATTTTAATGATTTTTTGGGGAGTAGAGTGGGGTGGGATGAGTCCTTTACGAATCTTTTGGCCAAATGGAGGTTAGAATGAGAATTAAAAAGAATCCTCTAAATAGTGCCCGCTTCCAGCAATGCATGAGGAAGGGGTTCAGTAGGGAAGTTTTATCAAATTAGCTACGAGGGAGATTTAATATAACCGAACAATACAGTTAAAGTGGCCTTTAACATATTGAAGAATAGCTTATGTGTCATGCTTTAATGTTTACTAGTGCTTCGAGAGCTAAAACTTATGATGTCCCAAAACAAATGCTCGACGCAGAAGAGCCTCGACGCAGGACTGGGACATTAGCTTTCTATAGAGAACTTGCTTAACAAGCAGTAGGAAACTAACCTAGTACTGGGGAAAAAAAAGACACAAGCGGGTTCAATAAAGAACGCCAGTATGTTCAATAGTGTAAAGTAATGTTGCTTTGTTTACGTAGTAACAGTTTAACGTCAACAGACTTTCAGCAAGGATTTCCCTTGTAAGCACTTGAAAAATCATACCTTTGAAACATTACTTTTCTATCATTGATAATGAGGCAAACTAGTGTAAAACCGTACATGTTGTTTTCAGTAACATGAATTGTTGGTGGAATTATAATGAACTCCTAAAAACTACTTTCCAGTTATATTAGAAAAACAGTTCCTAAAGTAACTGTTATAGTAATTTCTTTGACATCTATATTGGACTATGATAATGAGGCATTTCAGAATCTTTAATATCTTATTTTTTGCCTTTTTCTTCTAATAGGAAAATATAACTGATTTTTAAAAATACAGAAGTAAATGCACAAAAAAAGGCAATTAACCAAGTAATTTTCTCTTATTTAAAACTAACCTATTTTTGCATGAAGATTAAAGAGACATGTTATGGTTTGAATGCTGTTGATCAGTGTCTTATCAAACTATCTAGTTTGGGAATATTTAAGTGTAAAATATCATCTGTTATTCTACCAAAAAGGAATTAAGGATTTCTAGTACAGTAAAGAGACTGATGGGATGCATGACCTTTTTCCTTTCATCCCTCTGAGAGTTGGTGCATAGTATTTTTGCAGCTGTTATTTAAATCTAGATGAAGGCTTACCCACTTCATTGAAATGTCAGAGCATTCTAGAAACATATTTTTATTCAGTATATCATCTAATAAGTAGATATGTCTGTTCATATGGTTCATAGAGAAAGATTCACTATCAAGATGAAGCATTCTTAAAAGAAATTTTTATGTTGTGACTGAGGAGCTATGTATGTGTCTTTGCCTTTAGTATGTTTTGTTGTTGAAGCAAACTATTAAGGAATTCTTAAAAGCGCAGTTGTTAAGTAGTGTTGTTATAATATTTTGAGCCCTAATTTAGAACCATTTAATGTATATTTTCACTTCAAGTATTGTAATTTATCTTTGTTTTTATTGTGTTACAATTGATGTTGCTTTTGTTCTGAGTATGTCCATTTAAACTTTTAAATGAATTCAGTGACAGAGGCTGGGATTCATTTTTATATGTAACTTCTGACATTCATAGAGACTATTAGTTGCTCTTTAATGTCTTTCAACCTGATTGCAAATACTGTAATAATTTCATACTGGCACCATGTGGGTCCTGGGTTTCGAACCTGGGTCCTCTGCAAGAGCAGCCAGTGCTCTTAACTACTGAGCAATCTCTGTAGCCCCAGAAATCTGAGCTTTTAAAGTAGTGCTTTAGCGACTGATGGTCATTTCTCCTTTGTAACTTTGTGTTCTGATTTCAAATTTACCATTTCTTTGAAGCTCTCTATCCTCCTATTACTCTGTAATAAATAGATGGCATTGCTTTTTTACTTTATTGTGGAAGTAAGAGCCACAAAACAGGAACATCCCTGCCCTGTTCTCCACGGGGTTGCTGGCTTGCTTCATTACATATACTCTAGGTCTCACTCTGTATAACTTAGATGGCCTAGAACTTATTCTGTAGCTGAGGCTAGTCCTGCAACTGTGACAGTCTTCTTGATTCAGCTTCCTAAATGCTGGGATTTATAGGTGGGAGCTACTACACCAGGCTTCACTTTTCATTTCTTTAGTACCCATACTGTCCTGGATTTTAGTTATATTTGAATGAAACTAGTGTTTCCAAAGTCATTTAGTAATAGTGATGATCATGCTGATATAATAGTTTCTACTTAAGTTCTGTTTTGTGCCCTGAACTATGTTTAGTGCCTTAACTACACGGATTATCTCATTTGTTCCTCACAATTCATAAAGTCTAGTAGAAAATTGCGTGAGCAAATGTAGGGTCGAGAAGCTTTAAACACTGTTGCCTTGCTTTGCATCCTGTATACAGTATTTATTATTTCCGGGACCGTAGGCAAGTTCTTTGACCTTTCTGCCTTAGTTGCTTCATCTATAATTTGGGAATAGTACTATCTGCTTATCTAGAGAGGAATTGAAACATAAAGAAGAGATGAAATAACCGATCAAGAGCATACAGGTTTACATAATGATTTAGGTTAGGATCCAGACAACTCAACCTCTGCTCTGCTAGTAACTCAGTTGATAAAAAAGCAATGACTTTTGTAAAATAATTTTAATTAAAAATTTTTATTTATTTTATTTTAAGTGTATGAGTGGATTACCTGCGTGTATGTGAGTGCACCCATGTTGTGCAGTGCTTGCAGAGGCCAGAAGACGATGTCAGATCTCCTGGAACTGGAGTTATAGATGGTTGTTAGGCACCATGTGGGTCCTGGGATTCAAACCTGGGTCCTCTGCAAGAGCAGCCAGTGCTCTTAACTACTGTGCAATCTCTGTAGCCCCAGTAATTAAAAATTTTTTTCTGACCTTCCCATCCTACTTGATACTATTTTTCTCTTTCTGTTTATTAAAACTTTTCCCTCTTCCTTTTCTCACATTACTTGGACTTTGAAGTCTTGGTTTTATTTCATTATTCACTCTTTTTAAAAAATTGGTTGTCTTCTTTCCTGTCTTCTCTTTTCCTTTAGGACCAGAAATTTGTTCTTCCTCATTTTTTACATCAAAAAATAAGTAGACTTATGTTATTTTTCTGTATTCTAGTGGATTATCTTATGTACATACCATAATATGAAAAATCAATTTTAAGTTAGTGGTCTTCTTTAGAGAATAAATGTTGAACAATTTAGTGGCATACACTTCCCTGTACAGGTTTGCTTTATTTTATGGTGAACAGTTTTTCACTTCTTTGGTCCCTCCCCTCTAGATAGTATCTCATAATTTCATTAAACTGTTTACATCTCTTTATTTTTAACTACTTTTGTTCCTTTCATTTCTTCATGGGAAGAGTCTCTCAGTCTTTCATTTGTTGTGGGCTGTTAGGAAGATTATTTCAGTGATAATTTGAGGTACTTGGCATGCAGTGAGCTCTTTATAAATGGCTATTATTCTAAGATACAATTAGTTTTAATCTTTTGGTTAAGATCTGTTTTTAAAGAATCTTTGTATCACCTCCACAAAGCTATTACTGAATTGAGGGTCACTTTGTTGTTGGTGGCCTTGTAAAGTTGAGGAAATACCTTGGTAGCTCTTACTATTTGGATGTGCCCATTGTTGTGGCTTGTGTTTCATTTAATAGATATTATTTTTTTATCTTACTCATTTGCTCTTTTGCTTTGTGAATTCAAGGATCTTCTTTGCTCATGAAGTCTATAAACATTTCACTTGATACATAATGGGGTGCTAATTTATGTTGATTGAGAGAGTTAGTGACATTACTTATTTCTTGAACTATTTTAAGTCATCTTTACCAGCTTTGATTTTATTTTTATTACTAATATGGGATAATTTGGCCCCTTTTAAAATTCAAATACAAAATCATTGGATTTACATTTTGGCATTCCTCAAAGACCATATAAGGTCTTAGGTTAATATATCATGACTGATATTTATAAACATATTCAGTAATTCCCATAAATAAAACCTAAATACAAATGGAGATTCTGCTTTTATTTTGCAAGAACGTTTGCTGAAGATGACCTTAGAAGAGAGACGCAAAGAATACCTAAGAGACTATGTTCCTCTCAGCACCATCCTGTCGTGGAAAGAGGAGATGAAGAGCAAGAGCCAAAGCAATGGTAAGTGTCTCAGAATGTTTTGTACGTAGACATTGTTCCCATACGTTCATGATTCTGTTATGTGATTGACAGAAATAAGTAATATTCAAGAAAGAGATATTTTTGTTACTTTGCTTTTTGAGATTATTGTTTGGTTGACTTACGTCACCTATCAGATGCTTTTCGAGCTTAGGATGTTTATTAGCATGATCTGTGTTCTGAAATATTTATAATACTTTTTTATTCTTTAAAAACTACATTGCAGCACTTCTGTAGCAGATGCTGTTAGAGGTTTTCTGAGTTGGTGGTGTGGTGTTGTGAGCTTACTTTAGTTTCAGTTTTTACAAGATTTCCTTGTAAAATAAATTCCTTATGTCTAAGAATTGCCTAATATACAGAGAGTATATTAGGGAGAATACGGAAAAATGACATAACATTTCAGATAATTTTAGAGCAGAATATATGTCTTGTATATGTACATGTAAAATATTTGACAAAATTTACATACTCTTTTTGATTTGATGAAAGTATGGATTGTATTAGAATATAAACAGATTTTCAAGCATTAAAAGGGCACATGAAAACATTCCTAAACACAAAATAATACACTCAGCAGATGTTTAATATACTTATCTCAGTATTAATAATCATAGTGTTAATTTTAAAGTTTAGACAAAGCCGGGTACTTTACAGGGTATTTAACAGTTGAGCAAGGAAGTTTACTTTATGAAATGGACTTAGCATAATTAATTTCACTGATTGTGGACTTAAGATTTTGATGGCAGTATACAGAAAACACTGGGATCAGAAAATTAAGACCATATATGGAATTCCTGAAAAAAAATCTGTGGAGGACAACAGCTGATTTAAGTTTTGCTTTTTATGAAAAGAAAACAGTTAAGGTTGGACATTAAGACAATTTTTTTTTTCCCTGAAAGGCAAAGCAAGTGTGGTGACACATGCTTGGAGTCCCAGTAACTGGGAGGCTGAGGCAGGAATATTGCTGCAAGTTTGACAGCCTGACCACCTAGCAACTTCTAGGCCAGTCTAGGCTACATAGCCAGATCCTATTTCCAAAGGGGGGGAAAAAATGACAAGAACAAAAAGCAAACCATGTTAGATTGAGAGTGAAAGATACGCTCTTTAGACCTTTTGGTACCTGAACGTTGTGACTGTGGGCAAATGGAGGAGTGACTCCTTCTCATGGTTTAGTGAGGTCCTTGAGCAGGCTGATTAGATGTTCACATTTGACCTGCCTGCTGATCATCTTCAGTAAAGGCAAGCTGTTTTAGTAATAGTCTAATTAAGGCATTGAGAGAGAAAGCAATGCTGTGTAGTATAAGAATCCAGGGCTAGAAATCAGAATGAGGAAGTTTTCTATTTTTTGCATAAGTCTCAGTTTTTTCTTTTTATAAGTAACTGGAATTAAACACATTAGCTCAGTTTTGTTTATGTATAGTAAATCTCTCCCTTCCCATTGCTTCTTTCATTCATTTGGTTATCTTCTTGGTTAGTGTTGTGGCTGGTTAATTTTCTAATGATATAGAACATTTTGCCTCTTGAGTTAGAATCCTGCTGCTGCCAAAATAATTCAGAATAGTAGTTAATACTCAGGCCATTTGCTCAATGTTGGAACTGCTCCTTACTGCAAAGAACCTTGATTTCTATTGGCTACTTCTGTTTATTGTTTTAATTTTTAAGTATTTATTTACTTAGTGTGTATGTGGGTGGGTGGGCGTGCTTACATACCGTGACTCATGTTGCTGTCAGGCTTGCTGGCAAGTCCCTTTACTTGCTGAACCATTTTATTGTTCTTGCCACTTCTGTTTAAAGGTTTATTGGGTAACTGTGTGGTAGAATTTTGGTTTTAGAAAGTAATGATATTTGTGTGTGTTCAGCAGTACCACATGACAAAATATGTCTCCCCAGTTAAGAAATATACACTGAATGACATGGTTATTTAATGTCATTGATAATGTATTTAATGTATTAAATTTTATGATAATTTATTTAATCCTGTGTTTCAAACATGCACTTTATAAGTGATTCATAACTGCCTTATGTATTACTTTTTTTCTGTTAAGTCCTCCTCTGGGAATTATGTGATGTGAACCAAATTATATTTCTATTAAGCAATGTTTTATTCTTTTTGTGTAATATCTAAAATGTTATTTGCCTTTGTGTATTGTGACCTAGAAATTGATAACTTGGTCTCATACTTTTTTTGGAAATGGAATGGCTCCTTCTATAAGTAATGTTTGTTAAATTCTTACATTGTGCACATTTTATATATCTTTCAGATACACCTATTTTTTTTTTCTTTTTTGTCTTTTTGAGACCGACTCTCCCTGCAGCCCCAGCTGGCCTAGAATTCACTATGTACACCAGGCTGGCCTTGAACTCACAGAGATCTGCTGGTTCTGCCTCCTCAAGTGTGTACCACCATGCCCAGCTCTTGTCACCTATTTAGTGCTCAGTAATAATAAAATGTTAGTCAAGAAAGCTTTAGTATCTTACTAGTTTAGAAGATCTTTAGTTAATAGGGGGTGGATATGATCAAAATACTGCAATAATGTGTGAAAATGTCATAATAAAATGAGGTATAATTAACATAATGCTAATAAAAATCATTTTGGAAAGATCTTTAGGACTAGGAGACATAGCTCAGTAGTAGACTTGTTGAGTAGTAGCCTGTATTTTATCCCCAGCACTGCAAAGAACAGGAAAGAAAAACTTTAAAAAGTATAAATTCAGAGCAGGTTCTGTGGCATGAGCCTTTAATACTAGTAACTTAGAAGGCTGAATCAGGAGACACTTGAACACAGGAGTTTTGGGCCACTCTGGGGCAGTGTAGTGAAGTTCTCTTAAAAAGTGTGTGCCTGCATGTGTGAGTGTGTGTGTGTGTGTTTCAAGCAGCTTCTCATCAGACTATTTTGAAATACATATTTTATCCATCCAGTTTTATCCATAAAGGTACATATGTGTATGCATATATTAAAAGTCTATTTCTTAGGAGTTGTAGCTAGATCCAAGAGGGTTATTCATACTGAAGTTTAAACTTTTTTGGTAGAATACTTGCAGATTATTGTGCGTCTTCATGCATCAGATCACAAGGCACACACTGACTCTCTAGTGATAATATTGGTTACTGGATTCATGTCCAGTGTAAAGTTCTATTACCCTATTAACTTATAACCTAACAACAGCAGGCATTGACGATTATTGCCTAGGTCCACTGTTTCATTAGGGGTTGAAAAATGGTGTTAGTTGGATTTATTGTTTCTCCATTTGCTGTTTGGGCTTAAATAAAGAATAATTTTCTCTTAATAGACTCTTGTTATGCATTATAGTTCATACAGAAAAGATAGAATAAATGTTAGATTTCTCTGATTTACCAGTTTTCATATTGAATCATTTCTCTGAAATCTTCTCAAAGTGACTAAGGTTTTCTTTCTGTGGCATCACTAAGTCACATTATTTTTAAACCGGAATAAACAGCCTGGCTCAGGTCTAGTTTTAAGGCTGAGAGTCGACCTGAACTCTGAGACTACTGTTCCTTCAGCTTTCTCATGGAACTGTGCTCTGGAGACAAGCTTCATTCATATTTTTATTGAAGCAGTCTTTCCAACATCAATTTGGGAAATAGAAGCTTGAGGTCTACCCTTATCACCCTTAATGGAGAATCTTGCCCTTAACAGAATTTCTAGGTCTAAAATATCTCATACACAGACATCTCAGTTTTTCCCACTGCTTTCAATATGAAAACAATGCTTCCAGTGCTTTGATATGGTAAGCACACTCATATTCATTTAATGTCTTGGGTTGGGAGGCAAAGTGGGCTCCTGAGGGATCAAAGTTAAGTGCCCAGGTCATAAGAGGGGCATGTGGCTCAATGAGTTGGTTTAAATTATAACTTTTGGTTACAGGGTTAACTAAAGTCATTCTTCTAGATTATGCCCATATTGTAAAAGTCATCACTATGTCTTTGTGTTTTACCTGCATATGTGCAAGTACATATGTGTTGTGCAAACCTTGCAGAGGCCAGAAGAGGGTGTTGGATCACCTGGAACTGGAATTAAGGATGGTTGTTAGCTGCCATGTGGGTGCTGGGAATCAAACCCAGGTCCTTGGGAAGAACAGCACGTGTTCTTAAATGTTGAGCCATCTCTCTAGTCTTGCACACTTTCTAATTATTTAAAAAAGATAGATTTTTATCTATGTGTGTATCTATGTAGTGTATGCTGTGTGTGTGCCTTCAGAGGTCAGAAGAGGGGTTTGGATCCCTTGGAGCTGGAGTTACAGACTGCCTGGTATGGGTGCTGGGGACCAAACTTGGGTCCTCTAGAAGAGCAGCAATGCTGTTTACTGCTGAGCCATCTCTCCAGCTCCTTTCTAATTTTTTGAGTATTCAGATCCCTTTCTTTCTCTTTTACTCCCCCACTTCTCCTCTCTTTTTTCCTTCACACACAAATATTAAGTGAGAATGCCTCAGTAGTACACTTTACAGGGGATTTATTTAAAGTGTAGTTCCCAAGCCATTGTGGTGGAGTAAGTCTGTAATCTCAATACTTGAGAGATGGAGTCAGTGCCTCAAATTCAAAGCCAGCCCATCCTAGAAAAAGTATTGCTGCCATACAAAATATAGAACTAGTCCCAGGATATAGAGAACAAACACACATATAGGTATGTAAATTGATATGTAGCAGATAAAATAGAATGCTGGCATTGCTTCTTTGCAGTGACAGCTCTAGTTTGGGGTTTTAATTGGTTTGTGCTCTGTTCTCCAAATGCTATTCCCATGCTAAGGTTCCACAAAAACACCACCTAGAGAAGGAATGTTACTGTTTTAAAAGAAACCAGGAATTGTCAAAGACTGCCAAATTTATGCTACATAAATTGGTTGCTATCAGAGAAAATTGCTCTTGATATGGGTATAGCATTTAGATTATCTGTGAGCTATTACTTAGGTTTTTTTTCTTTCTCTTTCTTTATTTTTCTTTCTCCTTCCCCCTCCCTCCCTCCCTCCCTCCCTCCCTCCCTCCCTCCCTCCCTCCCTCCCTCCCTCCCTCCCTCCCTCCCTCCCTCCCTCCCTCCCTCCCTCCCTCCCTTCCTTCCCTCCTTCCTTCCTTCCTTCCTTCCTTCCTTCCTTCCTTCCTTCCTCCTTTCTTCCTTTCTTCTCGTCTTTTCTTTTGGATCTCATGTATCCCAAGCTGGCCTTGAACTCAATATATAGCCAAGAATGACCTTGAATTTCTGATCCTCCTCCTTTCTCTTCCCAACTGCTGACAGTATGGGCATGTGCCACCACATCTAGTTTATGTGGTGCTGGGAATCAAACCCAGGGCTTCCTGAATGCCAGGCAAACTTTTACCACCTGAGCTATGCTTCCAGCTTTTTTTAATTGAGTTTTTATTTTGCATGTTTGAAGAACATTTGGGAAAAAATAATAATGAAGATGAGTTAGGCAAAAAGTATGTAATTATTTTATTCAAGCATGACAAAGTATTCCAAATTGATTTAGAAGAAAATTGCACAATTTATATCTTATATATATTTATGTTCAAATCTGATATATAAGTCATTTAGAAAACACCTAACTCTTAAAGTATCTGAGGTGTATATTCAGTAACTGTTAATTGCTTTCCATTTTTTTAAGGTGTATGGAAATATTTTGGCATGTATAGGTTGATTAGAGACACATTTATAATCTTTAGCTTTCTTCATATTAAAAATTCTCACAAAAACATAAAAGTTCAGCATTATTGACTCTCATTTGAACGAATTGATTTCTACTCTTCGATTGTTTCTATAAGAACTGAGAAACCATCAGATGTGGTGGTTGCCTGTGATTTCCATATCCCAACTACTTGGGAGGGTGAAGCAGGAGGATTGCTAAGTTAGAGGCCAGATCGGGCAACAGTGTGAGATCTTTTCTCTCAAAAAATACTTTTCAAAAAATTTTTATAAAAGGAAAAAATGGGTGACTGAAAAAATAAAAATTAAATTCCTGTTGGGCTTGGTGGTGCATGCCTTTAATCTGAGCACTTGGGAGGTAGAGGCAGAGGCAGAGTTCGATCTCTTTGAGATGGAGGCCAGCCTGTTGGTACAGGGAGACCCTGTCTCAAAAAGACTGCTCCCCCAAGAAAATTAAGTCCCAGCTTCTGAGTCTTTCACTCTATTTACTTTGAGATCTAATTTGAATAGGATTTGAAATCCTGGTCAGTGTAGGTTTTGAATTACTTATGTACCAAACTGAAAAATGTTGAGAAATCAATTAAAAAATCCTTTTAAATTCTGAGCAGGCTTTAAAATTTTTTTATATTCTTTGGTTATTTCATATATGAATATAATTTATCTAGTTCATATCCACCCCCTCCGACTACTCCTGGACATCTTCCTCCAACCTCCTACTCACCTTTTAATACCAGTACATAATCCAGTACTTGTATTTTAATAAGTTTATAATATCTTTTCTTTTTTTTTGACTTTTTGAGACAGGATTTCCCTTAGTCGCAGCTGGCCTGGAGCTCACTATGTACAGCAAGCTGGCTTTGATCTCACAGAGATCCTTCTGCCTCTGCCTTCCGAATGCTGGAATTAAAGACATACTACCACACCTGGCCTTATAATAACTATTTTTGAATGTCATTTGAATGTCAGTATGTTATTAATTATAAGGACCGAGGAAGTAAGACTGTAATTTCTTATTCTACAGACTAGTACATGGAGAAGAGTGAGGGGAAAGATTTTTTTTTTTTTTAAATTGAATCGTTATAAGAGAAGTACTAGAGGCTGAAAGGGAGATGCTCAGGAGAGAAAACATTTGCTGGGCCAAGAATGAGGCCTGGACTTTGGATCCCTAGACCTCACCTAAAAGCTGTGCATGCATGGCAGCAGACTGGGATGCCAGCACTTGGAATGCAGGGATGGAAGATCTCAAGGGCAAGCTGGCTAGTTACAGGAGCTGATCGGTGAGTTCTGGGCAAAATGGAGAGTCCTCACTTCAGTCAATAAAGCGGAGACTAATGGGAAAAGGTACCCAGTGTCAACTTTGGCCTCCACTTGCATATATGCGTGTGCACCTATACAGATGCAAACATATTTATACATGCACAAACATTACATACACATTCATTAAAAAAAAGAAGAGAATTACTGTTTCAGATTTGTAAAGTATATTAACTACATTATTTTACTAAATGTTGGATAGTTATCAGTTGATTGACAGGGTATAATTGAAAATTGTTGAACAGTTAGGAAAATGGTTATTAAAACATGATGGAATTCATAGAAATCTAAAAATTATGAAGAAATATTTCTTAATCTGTATTGATCTCTTTATATTATATTCATTTTGAGTACTATAAAGGAAAACTAAGAGCTGGAGAGATGGCTCAGATGTTAAGAGCACTAGCTGCTCTTTCAGAGAACCTGGCTTTGGTTCCCACCACTCACATGGCAGCTAGCAACCATCTATAGCCCCAGTTCCAGGGGAATCTGATGCCCTCTTCTGACCGCCATAGGTGTACTTACGTACATGTGTGCAATATAGTCATAAACATAAAAATAAAAATAAATTTAAAGGCAAAATAATCTGTAGAAGCTGAAGAGAACACAACTGCAGTTAGTTGTATTCAAATCCCTTGAGTGTTAGGTGATTTTATTTTTCTTTTGTAAATGATCGTAATATGAATTTATTTTTAAAAAGGCATTTGCTTAAAGTAATTAAGACCATTTTTTAAAATTCTTTAAGCAATTAGGAAGAGATGTTGCACAACTAAAATTTATGTTAAAATCAGACATTTCATAGAATTGATAAGCCGAGATATGAAGTCCTAGCACAGCCTCCTTTCTCCTCTGGCCCTTTTCCCCTCTGTCCTCTCATTCTGCCAGTCTCTTCCCTTGGACTTTTCAAAAGCCATACTGCTTTTCCTTCAGTTTCTTTAAAAAAATATTTATTTGTTTCTTTGTTTATGAGTATTTTGCCTGTATGTATGTAAGTGTATGACATTTGTGCAGTGCCTGTGGATGCCATAAGAGGGCATCAGATCCCCTGGAACTGAAGTTATGAATTGTTGTTAGCCTCTGTGAGAGCTCTGGGAACAAAACCCAGGTAATCTGCAAGAGCAGCCTCTGTTCTTAAGCATGGAGCTATCTCTCCAGCCCCTTTTTCTGTTTCTTGAGGGTATTGTGCTCAAGTACTGGGGTCCAGGAGTGGGAGAGAGTGCTGTTCATCTTATCTGCTTAATTTTTTGTCATCTTTCAGCATAGAAGTTGAAAGACTTCTGGTCTTCATAAAGTCTTTATTTTGGGGACCAGGTTCATTTATCATGTACTCTCTTAGAGCTATGTTCTTTTTCATGGAGTGTTAACAGCAGTTAATTCTATGTACTCAGTAGTAAGGTTATCTGATTAGGGTCTGTCTCCTTTGAAGTACTGTAATTACCATGCAAATAGGGATTGTACTGTCTTAAATCTCTTTTATGTTCCTGGCTTAGTGCTTGTTGTACACTAGATACTGAGTAATTGTGTGAGGTAACTAAATGCTAAACTATATTTGATTGTTAATATTTCTATGTATTATTTCCTTTCTTCCCACCTTTCATGTATTGCAAAGATGTATGTGGGAATAAAAGCTTAGAAATTAAACCAGATACTTTTTAATTTTGGTAATAAATACTTCATACCTTTGTAATATAAAGTTGGTTTTATTAAGTTTCAAATGTTGCTCAGGATAAATTTCAGTATTTTACATAGCTATTTAACTTGTTAAGACAAAAGTGAAAATGCTTGCATTATGTATATTCATAAGCATTGTATATTGTTATTTTATGGTATTTAATAATTGTTATGCATTCAGTTTTTATAATCCTAAATGGTAACAGAATTTGTTAAATGAGTGAAAATATAAACACTAGAGGCTGTTGCATAGGTCTTAAGATGTAGAATAACATTTTTAACATGTTTTCATTCTAAATATATTTGTTTTGTCATTATTGATTCTTTATATTCAGGTAGCTGTAGGAAGTTACTATTATATCTTTGTAAAGTCCTTTGCACAGTTATTTTATTTACTTTTAAAACAGAATTTGAGTCTCCTTGAGTTAGGCAAAATATTTTGAAATAAGTGGTGATTATAACTGAAAAAATTAAAAGTTTCTGTGCAATGTTACTTTTGTGGAGGTGTAAACATTCATTTAGTCATATTTTTGAGGTAGTTTTTAACATGTAAGTGGAGAAAATGAAGAATATGAAGTTATATAGGAATTTATGAATCACTATATATTTCTGTGTTTCCTCTCTTCTTTATTTTGTTCTTGGTTCTTTTAACTACTTTTGAATATTTTTGACAACACATAAATAGGATTTATTGTGCAGTGCAGTATGTATCACCAAGTATTGTATAATTTGTTCTTATATTTAAGCTTGTTGTTAAAAATTGTAGAAACAGGGACTGGAGAGATGGCTCAGAGGTTAAAAGCTCTGGCTACTCTTGCAGAGGACCTGGGTTCAGTTCCCAGCATCCACATGGTTACTAACAACCACCAGTGACTCTAGTTCCATGGTATCTGACACCCTCTTCTGACTTCAGGGGGCATTGAATGCAAGTAGTGTACTTACTTACATGCAGACAAAACACTCATACACAAAAGATAAAAAGAAATTTAAAAAATGTAGAAATGAACCCCAATTTTGTTTTCTTTTTTAATACTTTAAGGATAGCTTAAGTGTTGAAATCCCACGATGAAAAGTTCTGTTTATATATTTTGTATTTTACTAGTTGTATTTTTTACGCATTAAATAAATTTCAAAAAGCTAAATATGAATTTTACTTGAATATTTGTTGCTCATTGCAAACAGATACTCTGAGATTAGTTCAGATTGGTTGAACCAAAGCAAACAAAACCTCCACTTCCATAGTCTTCCTATGTGAGTTTTCATGTTCCTTCAAAAATTTTTAAAAAATCTTTTGAATTTTATATTGTTCTTGTCTTTAAACTTTTTTGATTTATTTTTATTTTATATGTGTGAGTGTTTTGCCTGCATTTATGTTAAATGCTCCATGTACGTGCAATGTAGGTGAAGGTAAAAAGGGCATTGGATCTCAGAATTGTTGTCATTGAAGGTTGTTGCTGTCATGTGGGTGCTAGGAACCAAACCAGGGTCCTGTGGAAAGAGCAGTCAGTGCTATTAACTGTCTCTCCAGCGCGTTCCCTCTCCACCTTTAACCATTTTTTTTTTTAATGGACTACTTAGTTACTTACTTTTTCTCTAAGTGTTCAGAACAAAAACCTAAGTACAGCTTTTAAAAAATTTTACCTAAGCCTTTGATCATAAATCAAGTTGAGGATTACTGATGTAACACAATATAGAGTGCAATGGTCAGCCTAGAGTGACAGCCCACTGGTTACGAGTTTGCATTGCTATTACAGAGGACCTGAGTTCTGTTCCCAGCACCAACATGGCTTACAACTGCCCATAACTCTAGTTCCAGGGATCCATTGCCGCCTTCTAGCACACACATGGTGCAAATAAACTCAGGCATACCCAACACACATACACATAATTAAAAAAAAAACCTTAAAATTAAAAGAGAATAGAAGGGCAGGGCAGAGGAGGGAGTCCATGAGTTAAGTAACACTAAAGACCTTTAGAAAAAGCCATATGGAAGCCTATTACTATAGAATCTTTTCAAAGTATAGATATATACATTATAAAAAGAGATTAAGAGGAGTTACTGTATAACAGGGGGACATTGCCCCTTCCAGATATCATATGCTAACGAAAAAAAGAAAACAAAATTCAGTGCTAGGAATAGACTCCCTTCTTAGAAGCTGTTGACCAGGGGTCTCATGGACCCTCAAACAATACTGGCCATTGCCTCTGCTCTTGGTTACTCACCAGAACCTGACTGTCAGACACTATTGCTGAAGACACTGCATACATGAGTTATAGAACAAATAAGAAGAAATCAAGCTGGTGCTGACTGCAGAGCCTCATCTCTACTGGCTAGCTTTCATAGTGCTGGAAGGTGCTGTGCATGCTACCAGAAGGAAAAAAAATAGTCATCAACCTTACCTAGATGTGAATCCTGTGAACTACAACAACTGGCCTGGCAAGATAATGCAAAGTGTTATGACTATTATGGGAGTAACCCGCCACCTACCTGACATTGATATCAGACTAGGAACCTGAGGCTAGATTGATCACAGGACACAGGGGAGGGCCTAATAACTAGTTTTCCACTGAATAGTGTGTTAAACTGACTTCTAATGACTTATTGTTATACCCATAAATTAAAGCATCTCTCAACTATCACCAGATGTTTCCTTATGCAGCAGATTGTGATTAACACGCGAAATCTATAACTGGTCATTGTGCTGAGAACAACAAACTCCAGAGTGCTTATCCCTGAATAGGACACTTATATTAACTTCTGCTTCCCAAGACTCAGGGATCATTGTAGAAAAGGGAGTGGAAAGACAGAGAACATCTCTTTCAAGGACAGGACTCTTGGTAGATTAGCCAGGCTCCAGTGAATGAACCCACAGTGTAGGACATCTGGGGACACAAATTAGACTCTGTAGGCCTTATTATATATACAGTAGAGTATATTAAATTGGATGGGGGCAATGAAGAGCAATGAAGGCACTGGATGGGGAGGTGTGGATAGTGGAGGGTATCTAAATACCATAAAATTATATTGTATGAAAAATCAGAAAATACAGATGTAAAAAAAGAAAACGAAAAATCTTTTCAAAATTATTTTATATAAAAAAGAATATAGCATGTTAATATGTAATGTAAAATTTATGAACTACAGCTGTATTTTCTAAAATAAGGATAAATTGAGTAAAAAGGAGACAATTGGACATAAGCATGCCAGGGTGGTAGAAAACTCAGAAGGTTTTTAAGCAGAAGTACACAAACTTTAATATGATGAGAATAATTTTACTTGTAACTGTGCATATGATGATTTAGAGGCAACGAGTTTCCCTTCCGTTTGTGCCTCACTAATTCACTAATTTGCCTTTTTTTCTTCTTAGAGATATGGCCCTTCTTTCATTCCTCTGTTTAACACCATTTCTCATTTTCCCTTTGTGTCCTTCAGTTTCTCAGTATATCCTTTCATTCTTCGATTCACTTTTTTGTGTGACAAGAGAGATGAGGGAGGTTGCCAGCTTCCCAATCCATTTCTGTAAGATTTTAAAGTAATATTTTATTGTGGTAAAATACAGCATAAAATTAGCCATTTTAATCCTTTCATCGGCACCAGGTATAGTGGCGCCATACCAGATTCTCAGTTTACTCACTGTGAGTGTAGAATGCAGCAGTGTGAAGTGTATTACAGTATATGTAGTCATCCCTAGTATCCGCTTCCACAACTTTTTCATCTTCCCAAATAGAAACTTTGTACCTGTGAAACAAAAGTGCTGGTTCATCCAACTGACCAAGCTGCTGTTGTTTTCTGTTCTGCTTCCTGTATAGGAATTTATTAGTTCTGGATACTTCATATAAATAAAATCATGCAATATTTGGTCTATTGGTCTTAGTATAATGTGCATTCATATTGTAGCACATGTTGGAATTTCATTCTTTTTTTCCTCAAATGTAGTCCATTTATTTTCAGTTAGTAAGATTTTGGTTGTGTATACTTTTCATGTTTGGGATCGACCGTAAGGCCCTGTGTGTATAGATGAACAGTGTACCAGAGAACTCCACCTCCCTTACTGCACTGTTTTCGACAGTGGTGTAGAGGTTCTCATCTCTTCATATTCTTGTTAGTACTTGTTATTTTTGTTATTGTTAAACATCTTTACAGATAATTATTGACCCTTTCCATATCTTCTTTAGAAAAATGTATGTTTAAATCCTTTGTCAGTCTTAAATTTTTTTGTTGTTGATAATTTTTAAGTCATTGCATGACTTGTTAATACTTTCTCTCACATCTGTGGATTATCTGTTCACTCTCTCATCTGGTACTTCGTGTTTAAAGGAAATGTTGAAGTTTCTGAACTGATTCTTGCCAGGAGAGGATTTGTCCTAACTAGTGTCTCTTGATTAAAAAAAAAAACTTTCAATATTTGATGAAATACATTAATTGTGGTGGCACACGCCTTTAATCTCAGCACTTGGGAGGCAGAGGCAGGTGAATCTCTGAGTTCAAGGCCAACCTGGTCTACATAGTGAGTTCTAGGCTAGCTGGGGATGTAGGGTAACCCTGTCTCAAAAAGATCAAAAATATTTTTTTTATGAAGTCTGTCTCCTAGTCTCTCTTTTGTTTTTTGCTGTTTGTGATTTTAGTGCCACGTCTTAGAAATTATGGTTAGATCTTATATCATGAACACTCTTGTTTTAAGAGTTTTATTGATTTTTGATTCATTTTTAATTTTTGTGTATGTTATAGGTAAGTTCTAGTTTTTAGCCTTCTGCATGTGGGCATCCAGTTTTCTAGTAATTTTTATTTGAAGTTCTTTATTTCAAGTCCTTTGACTAGCCATGGTGCCCTTTTTGAAAATTAGCTTACAATTGTTCCATTTATCTGTGAATCTGGGCTAATGCCAGAATCACATTGCTTTGATGAATGTAGCTTTCTACTAGGTTTTGAAATTATGGAATGTGAGTCCCTCACTTGTTCTTTTTTTTTTTTTATAATTATGCTTATTTGACATTTTTTGAGATTCCAGATGAGTCTGTGGATTGTTTCTGTACAGAAAACCCCTTTGGGATGCTGGTGGAGACTGCACTGAAGCTGAAGATCACTCGGGGCAGAATTATTATCTTCACCATATTTAGCCTTTCAGTCAATGAGTATGGTATGCCTTTTTTCTTATTTATGTTGCCTTTTATTTTTAAAATAAATTATTTTAGTTTCTATTTACAATCTTTCGCTCTCTTGGTTAACTAGCATTTCATTCTTTTTCAGGTCATTATAAGTGGAATTGTTTTAATTTTCTTATCAATGTTCAGTATCAGAAAAAAGTATCAGAGAATGCAACTGAAACTGATTTTGTATCCCGCATCTACTTTTTTTTCGTCTTTTTTGAGACAGGGTCCTCCCTAGCCACAGCTAGCCTGGAACTCACTATGGAGACCAGGCTGGCCTCAATCTCACAGAGGTCAGGGCCCCTGTCTCCTGAGTACTGGTTTTAAAGGTGTGTACCACCACACCTGTCTAATCTTTCATGCTTTTAATCCGAACCCACATACATACACTATGTACATATACACTACTATAAACAGAGGTCATTTTACTTTTCTCGTTTGAGCTTTGTTTCCTCTTCCTTTAAATATTTATTATTTATATTTAATGTGTATGAGTGTATTACCTGCATGTGTGTAAGTGCACCTGTGCCATGCAGTGCCAGTGGAGGTCAGAAGAGGAACTGGAGTTACAAAGGGTTGTTAGCTGCCATGTGGGTTCTGGGAATTGAACCCAGGTTCTCTGCAATAGCAGCCAGTGCTCTTAACTGCTGGGCCATCCTTTCAGCACCCTCTTCCTCCCCTCACTCCCTTTTACCCCTCTTCTCCTCCTCCTCCTCTTCCTCTTCCACCTTCTAAAAACAAAACAACAAAAAAAGACAGAGTCTCTGTGGGTAGCACTGGCTGGCCTGGAACTGTGTTTAGTCCCAGGTTGGGATTGAAGATTTTAGCCACCACACATGGAGCCTTTTATTTTCTTTATCCTGCATACTTTCTCAGCTAAAACTTCCAATACTATGGCACTTAGAGGTAGTGAAAGTGGGCCTCATTGTCTTAGTCCTGATTTTAAGGGAGAAGCTTTCAGTCTTTCACCATTGGGTATCATGTCATTTGTAGATTTTTTAAATATTTCTATTATGCTTATTTTCTAAAATTCATTATATTTCTATTAGGTTAAGGCAGTTTCCTTTGTACTGCTAGTTTATTGAATGTTTTTTATCATGTGAAAGAATGTTGACTTTTGTCACATGCCTTCTCTGTCTCTTTGAGGTGATAATGTAATTTTTAAGTGTTTGTTCTCCATCCTCGTAAGTTGACTGTGTGTTTCTAGGAATATATTCATTTCATCGAGCAGTGTTGGCCTGGAAGTGGTGCATGTGAACTTCATTCACATGTCTTGGACCCGATATTAATTCATATGGCCATGTTTAAGTATAAGAGAGTCTGAAAATCATAGTGTAGTTACACTCAAGAAGAGAGTGAAACTGGAAACTAGTTTCTGTAAATAAAAGTAAGTATAAAACACTAATCACAGTGCTGTGTTGAAATAATCATAGTCTGTGGAAACAGCTGCAAGTTTCACTGTTCTTTATATTCCACTAAGGAGGAAGGAAAAATAAAACACTGTCAGTTAAACTAGTGCACAGTACATTCTTTCAAATAATTATCATTTTTAATAATAAAACAAAACTGTCTCTTTGAATAAATTAAAGGCTTTTTTAGATTTATTTGGGTTTTATTTTGTCATATCTTTGAACATACGTTGAAATGACTGAAATTGGTTAAAGTACCCCTAAGATGCCTTGGCATTCAGGGTCTAATGTGTCTGAGTCATTTTTTTTTTCCTACCCCGAGTTGTTGACTTTTGTGTTTTTCCACAGAGTATCTCTTCTGTGGACCTAGGAGAGTTGGTGATATAGTAGTTCTTAAAAATGTACTCTTACTTGAAATTATTTTTTTTCTATGAACCACTGACAGATCTGTAATTTAATGTTGACATTTCCTGATCTTTTCAGATGGTTTTCATCCAGTTACTAGGATTTATATTCTTTTTTTCAAACATTCATTAAATAGATTGTTGCCTGAGTGTTGAGAGGTTGCAGTTTTCTGATTATATCTCCAGAAATAGTAGCTAAATTCTAATGAAAGCAAAGAAAACCATCAATACAAGACCAGCAGCAACTGTAATTGCTCCATTGTAATGTAGCACCTGCCTCTTGAGAAATAGTAAAATGATTTTTAAAAGACGTCTTAGAACTGAATACATATAATACTTTGAATTTATGTTGAAATTCAGTTTTTATGTTTTAATATTTAGGGCTTTCTTACCTAATGATGCCCAGTCTGATTAAAATGCCTATTCAAAGTTACTGGATTGTGTACATTTCAGTGTATTGTGGAGGTTAATTTGAGAGCTGGGATATGAGGAGCGAGGTGAGTGACTTTAGCTCCTTTTAAGGACCGAAGGCAACATTTTGGAGTATTTCCTTAAAGTTATGATTCTATAACACTATAATACAATTTTGGAAATTCAGTTTGTTCCAATTGGAGTTGACTCTTGATAGTACATTTTCTGTTACTGGGAATAAGTATTCCAAGAGGGTAGAGATCATTCAGACATAGAAAAAGCAGTTTCTTTACTGGGCAATGATTGGAAAGTTCTCTAATGTTCTGACTGTGGAATTCTTATTGTAAAAAAATTTAATATTTAGTAATCTTTCCTTTTCTGATTATTATCAGTATAACTTATCAGTACAGTCTTTCCCAATTCAAAGGTGTATATATATGTGTATATATATATATGCAGATTAGTATTCTGTTCATAATTAATTGATTACATACATTAAGCGAGGCACTTCTTTGAAGCAATTCTCACATATTGAGAAGATGGAATGAAGAAATGCAATTATTTCTTTGCAGATTTTGCTTGTAAAACATGTAACTTAACATTCCTGGAAACAGTCTATCAGTTACTTTTCTGGCAAAAAACTACTTGTTGCAAGGGCCACTGTGAATTTTAACCATAGAAATAAAAAAAAATGAGGTGTGGCTCACTTTTCTAGTCTCCTTCCTGTCTTCCTTTCTTTTTGTTGTTATTTACATAGTACTTGTGGCCAGAATTTATGAAATATCGATAGTTAAATAGCTAAGTGAGGAATTTTCTTAACACTCGTTTTAGACATCCAAGATTTTCTGTGTACGTTTGGGGAGAAAATTAAATAGTGAGACTAAGGGCAGCCAACATTTAGGGAGATAAATAGGTGTAGATATATCTTGTTTTCTTTCATATACCCAAATTTAGAAAGGAGGTTACCAGAAATGTCATACTGTTGTTGAGCGGCTCTCTAGTTGTCTGTTCTCTTAAGTTACCCTCTATTAATGTTGCCTTTTGTTTCTGCAAACATTGCTGTTATGTTTATGTTATGTGCTTATTATGAACTATATGTAATTTTTAGAAATATATGGTGTTTTGTGTTGTGTAATTTTATAGGTTATAATTTATGATGTTATGACATTTAGTTTGAATTTAGAACAGAAACACCCACTAGAAAGAAATTTGTTATGGATAAGAAAGCTGGCAGTAATTACTCAACCTTGGGAGTGAGAAGACCTTATCCCTAAATACTTTACATCATTTTGGCACATCAGTAGCAGTCCATTCATTTACATTTCCTTGCAATTCTCCTTGTGTTTTAAATTTGCATTCTAGATCAATTGAATAGTTCTTAAAACTTAGTTTTCTTCTTTATTTGCTTTTGCTAGTTACCTTTAAAGAAAGTTTTAGAATGGACTGCATATTGAAAATATACTATATTTGGAGCAAGAAGGTATGTATGGGGTTTTACAAGGGAGTGTGAAAGTATCATCTAAAAAGAGCATCATTTCCCTAAAAGATTAGTGGGGATGGAATAGTAAGTAATGTAATTGCTTAGCATTTAAACATTTTTGTTTTGAAACCAAATGATTCTCAAGATGAGAGGCAAAAATTTCATAATAATTGTCAGACTAGTTTAGAGATCCTGAAACTATATGTCAGTTCATTTTGTGAAAATGTACTTGAGTATTTGTAAAATCAGTTGATATCTTAGAATATTTTGAAATGAATGAATTGATCTAATGTAAATGCTGGCCAGTGAAGTTGAGAAAGACTTTTCTTTATCATTTTGTCTTATTATAAAATGCTCAAATGATAAACAAACAAAATCCTCCCCCAATCAGGTTTTTCCAAGTATTAAAACTAATCATGTTACAAAAGGTATATATCTTGTTTTAAACCTAAATTTTGTTTTGTTTTAACAAACTCCAAACCCCAAATTAACTTTTGCCAGGAACTTGTCAATATCTAGTAAGTTTAAATGTGCATCTTTTTCAGTGATCCAGGAATTCTGTCTGTGGCTATTTATATTTTTTGGCACATACCTCATACCCTTTAGCATTGCTTATTGATCTGTTTAGACGGACTGTGATAAAAAGAAAATATATTGCCTATATACAGATCTGCCACTATGACTTGTCACTTTTTTCCCCTTCTCTTTCCACTCCCCACCATTCTTCTTTTTATTTCCTTTTATTTCTATTTTCTTAAAGCTGCTTGTAATCCTAGACCACTGATGTAATTTCATTGATGGGTTATGAGTGAGATTTGAAGACATTGCCTTCAAGAAACATGTTAGCTGTGACTGGAGTTGCTACTCAGGATAGAGCTCATGCATGGCAAAGGCAAAACCCTGGTTTGAATCCCTGGTACTACAAAAATAAAAATAAAAATAAATAAAACAAAAAAGTCAAATCTGTGTGAAACATAAAAATGCAAAAACAATACTGTTGTAGTCTTGTGGATAGATACCTATACGTAAAGAAATCCAAGGAGGTGATAAATGTCAAACTTAGATTACCTTTAGGATGAAATGGAAGGTATTTTTCCTTAAGCTTGATGGTGGATACATAGTTGTTTATTAAATAATACTTTACACTTTTTTGCATATTTAAGCCGCTTTATAATAACTTTTTTTAAACTGAGGAAGGATGGAGATGTAGCTCCGTTGTAGAAGTGTTTGCCTCATGTGAAATGAGTTGGCCTTGGATTCTTCCCCCTGCAAATGAAATAGTAAGAAGCGACACGGATGGTCAAGTTGAATTTTCTTGTAGAAAGTACAGTACACTGTATGATAAAATTTTGAATAGAATATTTAACAGGTGACTATTAGATAAGAAACAGGAATTCTGAAAGTAAATACAGCTCATGTAATTTGTAGCAGTTAGTACAATGGTAAAATAAAAATTTCCTGAAATGAAAAAATGCTGAAATAAGGCATGCTGAGATCAAATTTCTAGCAAAATTAAGCTTGAGTGTTGAGGATTAACCAAAAAACATTAAGTTACCAGATTAAAAAAAAAAGGCCTAAAATGAATCAGAGCAGCGTTTTTTTTTCTTATGCTGCACTGTATACTAGAGGGATAGTAGAAGAATTTCTGTAGAATTCTGAATTCAAAGTATTATGATCCTAGAGCTTTGTGTGCTGCAAAACTACTTTTTAAGGACAGATATAAAAATAGTTTTTTTCAAATGGAATATAAAATCTAACACAGATACAAATAAAAATATACTACTTGGAAGTATTTAAAACAAAATGAAATGACCCAGAGTAAGAAGTTCTTGACCAAAAAAGAAGTCTACATGAAATATTGATAAGCCAAAGTAAAAAAGTCAAGCCCAAATGATCAGTGGCACTTAATCTAAAGAATTGCTAATAATGCACTTTGAAGGGTTATCCAATCTTAACGTTCCTCTAATAAAACGATAGGCATGGATGAAAACTGACAAAAATCAAATTATAGGTGACTGAGTACAACTTGTGCCACAGTGAATGGGAACTGGTTGGAAGTTAGAGTACTATGTGTAGTATAGCATGTGGGACAAGAAGTATTCCTATATACAGAATTATAGGAGTAGATGCATGAAGTACGCATTAGAAAACCGAGGAGACTTTTGGTAAAAGAAAGCAAATGATCTGTTTTTCTGACCTTGCCATATCTTTGTGAAAGAGCCATGTATTTAAGGGGAAAACAAAGAAACAAAACAGCTAGGTGCGATGTTGTACAACTGTAATCCTAGCATTTAGGAGGCCGAGGCAGGAGGAATGGGGAGTTTAAGGCTTTCTGAGCTATAAAGTGGGGGTGGGGAGGTGAGGGGTGCACTCTGTCTCAACAAACAAACAACAGATAAAATAAGACAAAGTAGTGCTGAGTAACAGAATTAAGTAATAAGAAAGGGTGACACAGGTGTAGCATATTGTGGAGAAATTCCAAGCAGAATGCAAGGAGCAAATATGACTGTTGAAACTGGAAAAATTGTTGAGGTTCAGCAGAATTCAAGAAACTTCATTTGTGGTTACTGTAGGCCATAGTTCCGTCCCTAACATACCCCATGTAGGTTTTGTACTCCCCAAGAGTACCAGAACTCCCTAAAAGTCCAGCTTAGAGGTGGGGTCTGAGGTGTAACTTGTCTCTCACGCATTTGGTCCTGAATCTTCCCCCTTCCACATTTTTCTTTTCATACAGACAAATACATTAAAACAATGAAGAGAGAGAGAAATGAAAGTATTAAAACCAATGAATAAAAAATACCAACCATTGTGTTTTTAATGACTGATGAATTGTAGTAGATTTGGGGTGCTTATCAAATTAACAAGTTTTGAAACTGATAGCTGGCAGTAGCTGGTCCTTTCCCTTTTTACCTTTGTTCAAATGGTCAGCAGGAATGTTTACTTGGAGGATAGAGTTGGGATTTCTGTTTTGTAGATGATTCTAGAGGTTTCTGGCATGTTTATTGAGACTAGAAAGAGTAGCAGTTTGAGCATTCTACTAAGAATACATAGTGGGAAGAGAAGGGAAAGGAAAAGGAAAAAGACTTCATATATGCATAATGTATTAAAGCATTATCTCTAAAGTAGCAGTCTCAAAGGTTCCAATGCACACAGCTTTATAAACACACATTTTCAATTAAATCTTGCTTCTTCATAAGTTCTCCCCATTCACATTGAGTCTCTCTCATTTATGGAACGAGTTGAGTTGGAACTTAAACCTCTAACAAGCCTCTAGGGCATGACAGTGCCATAGATCTACAGGAGAAAATTAGTTCAATAGTTCTAGAGCACCATTAATAAAATTTGTTACCACAGGCCACCAGAAAACCTATAATATAAAATAGAAAAATTAATTAAGGTCACAAATTGACACTAGAAAGCCAACAGTACAAAATAGAATATTAACTAGGGGAAAAAAATGGACCCTTGGAAAATTGGAACAATTCAAGAAGTAAATGGAACTAAATGTTGTTTTCCCAGAGCTTGTTGGGGTGAAATAGCCTGTCAGTGTTTTCTGAAGAAGTGAATATGCAGAGGTCTCAGAAACTAAAAATCTTATTTTTCAAATTTTCAAAGGAAGGAGTGGAAACTGAATTAATAATTTTGAAGTAAAATTGAAGAAGCATCCTAGAACATAAAGATAAAAGAGTGGTGACAGAAAATATTAGGGGATGTAAAGTGATGTGGGACTTGGAAATCAGGGAGTTCAGTCTTTTGAGAAGACAGGAGTAGCAGAGAAATAAATACCCTGACAGCATAATACCTAGTTGCCAGGAAATATTGCATGAGTGCTAAAATTGGTGAGTGATATTGATAATATACTCATGTGAGGAAAAACCTGGCCAAGATGTGTTGTGAAGAACTATAAGGAACATTTTTACTTAAAAATTAAAGAACTAGAAGTTGTTTTGGATTGAAAGGGAGCAGGACAACTTTAAGGTAGCAGGGGTTTGTTCATAGTCCCAGGCCTGTAGGTTTCTTAATAAATCACACTTTTCTGTTACTGTTTAGGAAACTATCTCCTTTTGAGACTCTTGCAGAAGCATTTTTACACACTTCTTTGTACCCTTTTTACATAGAGTATCATTATAGGGATGATCAATAATTCCCTTATTACATATGGATTTTGTGTGTGGTTTTATACATATATATATATATATAAAGGGTACCTTAAAATTAAGATTCTTTTTCTTGACATGGGGGTCTCAGACTTTAGCCCAGGCTGTCCTTGAACTTGGGCAGTCCTCTTGCCTCAACCTCCTGAGTGATAAATTTACAGGCGTGAGCCACCACATCTGGCTACTGTTGCTTTATTAATAAAGTATAATCTCTAGTGTCTTTTGTTGGAATGAGTCAGCATATATATGTTAAAAAATGATTGGTGGAAAAAATACAAGAGAAAGAAACACTCAAGATTCTGAGGCACAGCCTGGTACGTTGTTTTGGGTTGAGTGTGGGAATTGCTCACAATCAGAATGGTCAGAACGGTAGTAATGGAGTATAATCACAGAGGTGTGAAGTGGTACCTGAAAGGCTCCATCCTTTTTGAAGAGATGGATATAACCCTTGGTCTCAAAATGCCACATCGACTATAAACTTCTGCACCCTCCACCATCATTCAGGATGCATCTCTAATGTTGGAGAAGTGGTGGAGAAAGAAGTGGGAGAGAACCTGAGGGTCCTTGCCTGGAACAAGTTCTGCAAAGAAAGTCTTACAGGTATTCTTTTTCTTGTATATTTTGCTTGGTGGTGGTGTTTTATCTAGACAAAATAGAATGGATAGTGTTGGGGGAGGTATGGGAGGTGGATGAGAATGTTAGCGTAGTGGTCTTTCCAAGAGCAGAGCTGTAGAAAAATCACACAGCAATATCAGCATCTCTTTTTTTTCCTTCTGTTCTTGTACTGCTATTCTGTCATCTTCACAGTAAAGGAAGTTGTGTCAGAGTTCTTGAATGTCAGACTTTTTTGGGTGATAAGATTCACCAGGAACATTTAGGTAGATAACATACTCACATAATAGTAACAGTTATCAGCTCTTTAAAACCAAAATGTTTAGATATGTGGACTGAATTAATTAAAAAAATTTTTTGACTATGTCCTTGAAAATTTGATTTTTAATAAAATTTTTTTATGATCTCTTCTTTGGTTTTCTTAATTGGCTGTTTAAGCAGTTGATACTGATTTATTTCTCAGGTATGACAATGTTTAACATACATTTGTATTTTAATTAAGTGACTAACTAGGGCTCCTTAAGTCTTACATTCTTGATTTTTTAATAGAGTAGCAGAGAACTGCATGCCCAAAGTTCAGGGAATGACTTTTCTTATAACATTAATCTCATTCACCTTAAAAATATTGCAAAGCTCTGTGTCAGAGAATTTCTTAGAGATTTTCTAGAATTTCTCTTATTTGAAGTTTTAGTATCTGAATTGGTAATTCTGTCCTCCTAGATGATGAGATGTATACATAGTTATACAGGGGAAACAGAGCACTTGGAGGTCACATTTGTAACAACCCAGTTAAACTGCAGTCAGTTAGATATGTCTGCATAAATTGCCCAAGGTCGAATAAGTAAAATGAAAGGATACACTGGTAGAGATTTCTGGCTCCCTTTTCCTTTTGGTTTCAGTGAAAATAAAAAATGTTGCTCTTAAAAGAGAATTTTGTATTATTTTCTCTCTTTTTTTCCCCCTAGCTTGGGCAGTACGAAAAGATGCCCTTTATCCAATCTTGTCTTCCAGTCAGTTTTGAATCAAGAAAGACCCATTGAAGACTCCTTTGAGAAGAGTTTGTTTTGAGGAAAAAGAAAACACCGTTTGAGTGAAGGCACAGAGACACAAAGGGTGATAGAAACATGCATCCTGTGCAGAGAGCATGCAGAGCTTTCTAGAGTGAACATTGAGAACCAAGTAGGGAGTGATTAAGGAATGCTTCAATTTTGAGTTTTGGAGGAAAAGTGTTCATCTTCTAATGTGGACAAACAGCTGGCGCTTCAGACCTAGAACTTGTCTCTCCTGTGTCAGTACCAGCTCTGAGCATCAGAGCCACCTTTGTCCTCCGTGAACGATGGCGCTCTTCCCTTCATCTCAGCAGTGCTTCCAGGACGAATGAAAATATACAGTGTCTGCCAAAGCCTCAAAAATACAGTCTGTGTATTTATTACTAGAGCTTTCAAATATGTTCCTCTTGGCCTTTAAAAAATTTTATACTACTCAACACCAGTTATGACTTTTTGGTCAATAAATATTAATTTTTCAAAATGAAGTATGGTTCCTAGTCATGTTGTGATCAGTTCTCTAATATGTTCCCCATAGGCAGCTTGACAGAACTGAAATTTTTCTTTTTAATAATTATGCATTTATGAGAGGTGATCTTATGGTTTTTTTTCCTCTGAGATTTTTCAAAGACCTTATATTATTATTGTATATTTGTTAAAATAATTTTTAATGCTTAATATTGTGGTATAAGAGACAATGATTTTTTAATACAGTATCTTTTATCTTTTTGACAGTTTCGTACATGTAAGCAGTGTATCTTGATCATACGCACCCCAGCTCCTCCTCCCACTCCTCATAGGACTACCCTACCTGGTGTTCTCAGTTTCATGTCCTCTCCTTTTTAATTTTCTGTAACCCACTGAGTGTAATTAGTATTGCCTATTCAAATGTTGACTGATTTCCTTGGCATTGTCTTGTGCGGATCTTGTGCAGGTACCCTTAGCTGCCGTGATTTTGTGAGTGCAATGGCCATGTTATGCCTTGAAGACAGCTAGTTCACAGTACCTCTTTCCATTCTCCAGCTCTTATATTCTTTTCACCCTTTCATTCTTCCATGATATTCTTTGAGCTGTGTGTGTGTGTGTTGATGTCTTATTTAGGACTGAGCACTCAGTTGTCACTTATTCTCAGCATTTTGACCATTCATGAGTCTGTGTATTAACTGCTAACCTTTGCAGAGAGAAGCTTTTGTGGCCAATGTTGAGGATAACACTAATCTATGTATATAAATATTACTTAGAAAGCAGTTTGACAACATGTTTATTTAGCAAGACAACAGTAATAGGTTTCTACCTAGGTCCTATGATTTCCCAAGCCATGGGCTTTTGGCCAGGTTTATAGTATAGTATTGAAGTCCCTCCTGTGGATTGGACCTCAAATCCAATTCAAAAGGGATAGTTACTCCATAAGTCTTGTGCTATTACTGAATTTGTAGGCACATCTTGCCTGGCAGGCAGGTATTATAGTACGTAGGGTTCGCCATGGATGGTTTTTCTCCCCTCCTGTATAACACCTTCTGGCACTATGAAAACTAGCCAGCAGGGAGGATGCTTTCAGGTCAGTTCCAGCTTGGTTTCTCTATCATGAACCAAAGTTCATTGTGTTTTCAGCATTGGGATTTTATCGTCTAGTTCTGATGGGCAACCAAGAACAGTGGCAATAGCTTGTGTTGTTTTGGAGGCCTCTGGGGACTCCCTGTCCAACAACCTATAAGGAGGTATCTTACACTTGGCATTTTCATTTAGCAGCCTGTGATCTACCCATGCAGGTTACCCATGTTCAAGCTCCTTTTTTTAAAGTTATATTTTTGTTGGCTTACAAAGTAGTGGACTTCAATGAGATTAAAAAATCTTTTTTTGCTTTTTTTGAGACAGGGTCTCCCTATAACCTCATCTGGCCTGGAACTTGCTATGTGGATCAGATTGGCCTTGAACTCAGAGATCCACCTACCTCTGCCTCCGAAGTCCTGGGATTAAAGGCATATGCCAGGCTTCTATGAGTTTTTTTCCTTTGTTTTGGTTAACCTATCCCCACCCCTTCCTCTTCTCTGATCTCACCCCCATTTATAGCATGTCTTCTACTGTCTCCTCACCCCTTAAGACCTCTTCCCCTCCCCAGGAGAAAGAAAGACTAAAATTTGACAAATTTGTCTTAATTTTAAGAAATAAAGATAAATGTTTTATATGGAAAGCATCTTATACATTGATTTGTGTGGGAGTTTTTAAATTGTACTTTATTTTTTTTTTTTTTTAGTATGTGGTTATATCATCAGGCAGCTTTTCTTTAGAAGACAAGAGGAGGACTTTATATTTTTGAACTTACAGTTATTTCTTCTCAAGACCAACACTAAATATAAATTCTTAACCCTGCTTCTCATTCTTCAGTCTTCCTTTAAGGATGTTTAGAAACAAGGTCTGATCAATTTTGGGCACATCTGTATTTATGACTTTTGTCACTGTGATCAAATACTTGATAACAGCACCTTAATGGAGAACTAGAGGGTGCAGTCCATCATGACAGGGAATGCACGGCAGAGGGCTTAGTCTGTGGTGGTGGGAGCAGGAGGCAGCTGCTGGATCCCACCTAAAACCCTCAAGTCTGTCTATGTGGCTCTGCTTCTAACAGCTAGGCTCTAAGTCCAGCCTCCCAAACTGGCTAAGGCTCAGGTATTTAAAACACCTGAGCCTGTGGGGGACATTGGCCTTTCAAATCATAACAGTATCTGTGTACTCAAAAATGTGTTCTTTAATAATTTTTATTTACTATTTTACTTTTTTGTGTACGAGTGTATTGCCTCTATGTATGTAAGTGCACTTGTGTTGTGCAGTGCCTGCGGAGGTCAGAAGAGGGTGTTGAATTCCCCTAGAACTGCAATTAGGGACAATTGTTAACTGTCATGTGGGTGCTGGGAATCGAACCTGGGTCCTCTGCAAGAACAGCCAGTGCTCTTAACCACTGAACTATCTCTCCAGCCCCCAAAATATATTCTCTCCTTAAAGAGGTTTTCTTAAATGGAGAGTATTTTGTGCTAATGTCTCTTCTAGGTGCTCCTTATTACTGCAGAACAAGAGTGAATGAATGTGTGCATCTGTAAAGGTGTGACTTTGCTTTACTCACATAGTAAACTGCAGACATGCGTATTCACACACTGCTTATAGAGGCAGAAAGCTGGGAATAACAACTTTAGTGTATATCAAGAGAACACATGGTTACAATGGAATGTTCTAAGAATCTTAAAAAATGGGTTTTCTCTATTTGTTGATATGAAGGAATGCTTATGGTATTTTAAGACATGAGGAAAGCATGTTATAAAGTATTTTAAAATGTAATATTTCTGTAAAACTTGTATATACTTGTCTAAAGAAACTCACAATTATGATATGTAGGTAGGAGAAAAAGAATAGGATTTTTTTTTCTTTTCACATTTTGTGTTACTACATTGGTTTCAGTAAAATAAGATTTAAGAATATTTCAAAGAAGAGTTTCATAATTATAAAAAATGAACAGAATTAGTTTTATGGTATTTTACCACTATAGAATAGTATGTTAATTACAAAAAAATACACCTAGTGGTTAGTGAGGTGTATAATTTGCTAATCCTGTGAAATGAAATAAAGACAATCAAACCTTGACTGTGATCTGAGCACACTAAGGTAGTCTTCCCTGTTGAAAATGAAAGGGTTGTTATGGACGTTTGAAATGCAATAAAAATTCTTACTAAGGGAAGTAGTTTCAATTTAATCTAGTTTCTTTTTTTAGCTTCAATACTTTGTGTTTGAGACATTAAACTGCCAAAGACATTCTGAGTTTACTTGCAAACTTTCTCTCTGTACCTTCCTTTTTCATATACCTTTTCAGAAATCAGAGACAGAATACCCACCTCCAGAGGCAGAGAAAAGAAAAGGATTAGTGTCATTTGAACACTATGCCACAGAGCATGCTTTGTCCCCTGTCCTGGTTCTGCCTGTAGCATTGCATTAATCAGTCGGCTGTGTAATATTTGTCCAGATCAGAATTTTTTTGGTATCTATTTACTCTGCTGTATAAGAAGTTTCAACTTAGAAATACCAAGTTCTGTCTTGGAAATATAATTACCTAATACTTGAATAATAGAGATTTGCTTTTAAATAGAAATTTTCAGCTACAAATAAAATGGAAGATTGACCTTTTTGTGGACCTGGGTTAATGTGAAGCTGGATATTACTCTGGTCAACTAGACTATTTGGATTTTTAAAATCTAAGTCCCTGATACTGCTACATATGAAAAATTGTTTCAGTAGCAAATACATATAATTCTGGGGCTTGAGTTCATGAGTTCAAAGAGCTTCAATTTTAAAAGATGCTGTTGAGGTATCTGGAAATAATTGACTTCAGAATTGGAAACAGTCTTAAATGCACATTGTTTTTTTTTTTTGCCTGTGAAATTAAAAACTATGGTTTACTTAAGAAAGAACAAAATAAAACAAAAAACCAGGTGGATGGGATACTATTATCCAAGGAGTTATAGAAATCTATATGAAAACAGAAATCTGACAAAATTTAGATTTCAGTCAGTATGACTTTATAAATTGCAATCTTATAAAAACAACCAAAGAAGTTGGTTTCTAAAAATACCCATTATTCCTTAATCGGGGAGTAAAATTCTAAAATACTATGACTAATTAGCCTTCATTTCTAATTCAGCCCAGTCAGACCTGAGCTCATTACCTTTACAGGCTTGAGCACCTTTTCCTTTGTTTGGAGAAATGTATGCAGTTGTTTGAAATCATGTCTACTTTCTAGGAATAGCTGTATTAATTGTCCCTAATTGTTAAATTTAGAAAAAAATAATTTAAATAAATTTAAAAAAGTGTTTGTATCACTCTTGACTTTAAACATTTATTTGGATTATAATGCATATAATCTCATTTATCTGAAGCATAATACATAAGCTTCTCAGAAGAAGCTAAAAGAAAATCAGAACAAATTACCTTTGCTGCTCTCCTTCTGCCTTAAAATTCTTTGATAAAGGACTAAACTCATTTAGGAGGCTTTTTATGATCCTGCAAGATTGCTGAAAGCACAACTTTGGTTCTATTCTCACCATGATGACCAATCTGGCAAATTTGAACTGTAGATTATCTATTAGAGGAAAACAAGTTTTCTCACCTGCTGTTCGGGTCATGATGAGGTTTTAATAGGTGAAAGTGCTTAGTGCTTCACCTGGCACACAGCCTGAGCTGCTGATACAGTTCTCCCAGTTCCACTCTTCCACTGGCATTTTATATAGGATAATCCAAAGCACTCTTGTATTTTAATTGTGTGTTTACTTTTTCTTCCCCTATATTATACTGGAAAGCCTATTTGGAGGTATATCAACTGCCTTAGTTTTGTTCCCTTTGCTTATCATTACAGCTAGTAATTGGTACAAATCAGTATTTGAGCAAATAATTAGTCCTTGGAGATTTTGAGTAATTGGAAAATACAAAATGTGTAGTAAGGGGCTGGAGAGATGGCTCAGCAGTTAAGAGCACTGACTGTTCTTGCAGAAGACCCAGATTTGATTCCCAGTACCCACATGGCCACTCACAACTGTCCGTAACTCCAGTTCCAGGGGAATTCGATGCCCTCTTCTGACCTTCTCTGACTTTGCACAACACGAGTATACTTACACATATGTAGGCACACTTATACACATAAAATAAAAATTTTTAAATGATATAATAAAAGTTATTTTCTACTTTGAATTCCTGAAGAACTTTAAGAATATTTGTTTTTGTTGTTTGATACTGTCTCCCTGTAGCCCCAGCTGGCCTGGCACTCCCTATATAGGCCAGGCTGACTTTGATCTCAGAGGTCTGCCTGTCTCTGCCTCCCAAGTGCTGGGATTAAAGGGGTGTGCCAGCCACCACACCTGGTCCTAAAGTTTTAAAACCAGCTTTTTTGTGCACAATGCTTTACAATTAGTAAATGCTTATTAAGTGACGATTAGGATGAAATGAAGACTGGATGCAGCTATGAGTGAGAGTGGTAGTTTGGGAATACAGTTGTTTTGGTGGAGGTGTTTAAAGTCTTCATGTTCCTTTTCCATTGCTGGTGAGAACAAGGAAGTTTTGTACCACAAGCTTCAATTCCTTTTATTGAAGTTTTGTCTACAGTTATTATACATATGTATGTATGTGCATGTTCCTTGGTTGCATGTGAGTGGGTCAGAGGACAACTTGCAAAAGTGAGTTTCTCCTTCGAACATGTGGGTTCCTGGGATGAAACTCAGGTCTTTGGATTTGGCAATGTGGCTTTACCAGAGGACCTATCTCACTGGTCCATTTTTTTTTCCTTTGAAATTATTTTTGAATGGGGTTCTTCTTTCTTTGCCCTTTCCTCAGTAAACTTCCAATTTGATTCTCTTTCCTTAGCCAATACAAAGGTGGTATTTCCTGTCTGTGAGATGGTTTGGCTTTGTGAAGTCATTACAGCTGAAGAGATGTTGAACCAGTTAAAATGGGAATTGCCTCTTTTATCAAACTGCCAATTAAATATAATATTTAATTATTGGTACCTTTTCTAGACTGAATAATAGATACCATTTAGTTTGAATTGATCTCTGGGATTTGATCATTGAAATTATTGAAAATTGTTATTAATGAGTGGTTTTAGATGTTTTCATGTTCTATGTGGCACTAATTTATAGTATCAGTTTACTCAAGATTCACTTTGTCTTTCTTTAAATAAGTAGGAACTACAGGTGGGTGTGGAAGAAGAGGCAGGCACCCCTGAGATCAAGGCCAGCCTGTTCTACAAAGAGTTTCAGGCCAGGTGGGGCTGCAGGGAGACCTTGACTCAAAAATGATTGAATAAATGAATAAATAAGCAGGACTGCAGATGTAACTTCGCAGTGCACACGGACCTGGGTAGAACTACAGAAGAAAAAAAAAGCACGTAGAATATTGTGCAAGTTATATTTCAACAAAAATGTTAAAATAAGCAGAAACAGTTTCACAAACTTCAAAGTGTTTTGCTCTGGAATTCTGTCACATCTTACCCTCAGATTGGGATGAAGGACTTGATTTAGTGAAATTATATTATCTGCAAATCTGTTTTTCCACATCAGCCTGTTAAACTCTTAAATGCTTTCCCTTTTCATTATTTTGCAAGTAGAGAATTTGTGCTTGACTCTCTGAGAGAAGGAATTCATCTTTCAACACTACACTTACAAGTTCATCCACAGAGATTGCTTTAGTTTCTAAATTACTACTTGGTTGGTGTGCAGATCTTACTTCATGAAAATTGTTTACTTATACTTCTAAAGCCTTTAACTTCTCCCATCCCATCCCATCCCTGAAAATGCACACATTATCAGGCACTTAAATTATTCAAGACAGCAATCCTTCTACCTTGAAACTTGAATAAAAAATCATATCAAATGATGTTTTTGTATGATGAATTTTCATTTTCCAGAAATAGATCAAGATGAATATTCCATTTGATAAATGCTTTCTATTGAATTACTAATCTTTCTTCAAATAAAATTGCCAGTCAACACTAGATTATTTCTTGAAATAGGATCTTTAACTATCTTTCATGTTTATTTATGCTTTTATTACTACTATAAAAGCAAAATTGTATCTTTTATTGTTTCTATGCATAAACTGACCTGCCTATAAATGTAAAACGGTTGTTTATTCTATTAAAACTGTTGGCTTTCCTTTCCCTTAAGAGTTTGGAAAGTCATTCATGTGACCACACTGGTCAGGATGGCTGTGGATCTGGGGAGGTAGACAAGTTCTCAACTGGAGTTTATAGGCTTTAGAAACAATTCCACTATAGCTGTCAGAAACCTCTGGCTGTCTGTGTACTGCATGCTTCCCTCTGTGTAGCACATTATTGACCGAGTGATGGTGGTGGTCCCTGGAGTGATATGTTCAAATTCTAATTCCTAGAACCTGTGACTGACTTTATTTAGAAAGGGGTCTTTGCATATAAAATTATATATAAATTATATAATATATAAGTATATGTATACTTAAGGTCACTGGGACTAGGAGTTTATTTTGAATTATCTGGGTGACTTAAAGTAATGACCAGTGTCCTGCTGAGAGAGAAGGGAAGAGACAGGAGCAGGTCATGTGACTCAGATGCAGGCTCTGGGGTGCTGTGTCCACAAGCCAAGAGAATTTATGGAACCACAAGAAGATGAGAGGTGGAAAGAACCCTTCCCTAGAGCCCTTGAAGATTCTCTTCAAGGCCTGCTTGCATCTTATTTGTACTGTAGGTCTCTTCAACTAGAGAGAATAAATTTCTATTGTTTTTAAGTCACACATACACTACACACACACACACAGGGCCTGCTTAGTTTCATTTGCAATTCAACTAATAGTGTCCCTAGGTACTTATATACTAAATTAAATAGATAAAATCTCTTAAAAGGTTTTATTGAACTTTTGTGATTTTCATAGAATATAATTTGATGGTATTAGGTCCCTTCTCTGTCTATGCACCCCCCCATTCAATGTACTCTGTATACACAGTACAGCCTGTATAGTCTGATTTGTTCCCTCAGTGTGGGTCAATCCACTGGAGCCTGTACAACCTACCAAGAGACCCATCCCTGTAAGAGACTCCCCTTCACAGTGGCTATCAATTTCCTAAAGTTCCTTAGGTTGGGTTGGGGGTTCTTACCTACTTCCCCATGTATGTGCTGGGATTATGTCTAGTTTGAGCTTGTATGGGACTTGTGCATGCTGTCACTACTGCTGTGACTTCATATGTATAATGGAGGTAAATTCTGATATCTAAGTTTTCTTAAGTTACAGAACCAAATTTAGTAATGATAAAGGGATGTAGAGAGAATTCATAGACAAATGACATCTAAGCCAAGACTAAAGAAAATCAGTGTAGGGGAATGAATACTCTAGATAGTAGAAAAAAGAGGCACAGGCTAAGGAACTCAGTTCGAGAACCCCATAGACGACTTCTAGGGATGAAACCCTCTTGGCAAAATAGCAGGGGAAACAGCTAAAGGAGTCAGAGACAAACTGCACAATAAAGGGTTTTAGGCCAGTGCTTTTTCACTTGCATGTGGGTTGCTTCCTGAAAATACAGGCTCTGTAGCCTGTGATGTGCAGGCCTGTAATCCTAGCATTTGGAAGGTAGAGGCAGGAGGATCAGTATCAAGGTCCTAGCCCACATGGGAAGTTCTAGGTCAGCATAGGCTATATGAGACCTTGTCTCAACATCTTTTTTCCCCCTCAAAAATACTCAGATCCTGATTTAGTAAGTCTGGGGTGAGACTATATCCAGTGGGTGGTTCTTCCAAGTGATGATGATGTTCACATTCTGGGCAATATAGATTATTTTAAGGAGATTTGCCTTTTTTTGTGTGGGGCTCAAAGGAGTGGTATGATCAACTTTGAATTTAAGAAAATCTTGTTTATGTGGGAGTAGAAGAGGGGTTGTGGTTACTGTTCAGTCTTGGGGAGAAAACTCCATGATGCTGCTGATGAGGACCTTGGTTGAAGGCTGGAGATCTGCCAAAAGTAGAAGACAAAGCTCTTGGTTGTTCATCGGCTGTTGAGGGGAGGCTGTTGGGGGAAAGGTAATTGACTGCTTGCAAGGTCTGTGACTTGGCTGTCAGTAAAGTTCATTGACTTCATGAGGATATTGATCTCTTGAAGTCTGGAGTAATATAAAAGATATGCACATTAATTTTATTATGTGCAAAGTACATATATGTATATAATATATAAAAATCATAAGAAAATATAAAAATAGACATAATTGTGATCACTTTCAGATGTCAAAGGTTTTATAGTTTAGAAAACATTTTACGTATACTTATTCACCCCATTTTCACTGTTACAGTTGTCTGTTTTGTGAAAGCTCATGGAAACATTTTCTACACATTTTAGGTTTAAAGAAAAATATGTGTATTGATTCTTTCCTAACAATGAAATTGTGTTAAACGTTCTACAAGTTATTTACCCACAAGAAAACCTTTTCTTTTACTTCCTAAAAATGAGCTTAAGTAGTGGCCCGAGTCACTGCTAGTTCTATTGTACCTCGTTCTTAAGGAGCCTCAGTTTTCATGTTCTTGGCAATGCTGCCCTCTAGTGATAGCTTTCCAAAATGCATCAGTGGCTGAAGTGTCGCATCTCTCTTGATTTCATTAGTCCTTTGCCTTAGCCTATGTTCTTTGATCTCACTACTTTTCTTGATCTTCATTGAAGCAATATTTTTCTTTATATCATTTTTTAGTTCTTTAATTGCATTGTGGATATATCAGGAGGTTTGGAGACAAAATCCAAAAATAAATATGAATTATCACATCTTTATAGACCAGCCTGTGCATTCTTAAGAGCTGTAGTTTTAAAAAAAGTATCCATTGAACATAGAATTTTATTTATAATATTTAGTCTCTTACATAGGTGATTAAAGTTCTTTCATCACTGCCAAGTCTGTGTTTTATGTTTTTTCGTTTTACATATGTAATTAGGTTGGAAATATACCTATTTAATTGTTTTTCTAGGCACTGGAATTGGTTTTAAACTCTTATTTTTCTACTCTCTAACTAAAAAAATATATATATTCCAAGTTTTTGAAAAAATTTGGTGTTCTATTTTTTTTTCTTTTTTTGAGTACTATGTTTGTGATGGGTGTGGTGGCACATGCCTTTAATACCAGCACTCAGAAGGGAGAGGTAGGTGGATCTCTGTGAGTTCAAGGCCATCCTGGTCTACATAGCAAGCTCCAGGCCAGCTGGGGCTACAGGGAGACCCTGACTCAAAAAGACCAAAAAAATAAAATGAATTACTTCCAAGTAAAGATTTGATTAATGCCACATAATTAATACTTATTACATTTGCTATTGCTTGGTTTTCAATAAAATTAACTTGTGATTTTTCTTGTTATAAAAGCTGCTTAGGGCTTGAGAGATGGGTCAATTAGTGAAGTGCTTGCAGTGTAAACTTTGAGGAACTGAGTTTGGATCCCTAGCATCTAAATAAAAGCAGGGTGTGGTGGTGTGCATCTGTAACCTAGAGGGGCAGATCCCCATTGCTTAGTGATCAGGTAACCTAGCTAATCGGTGAGCTCTGGGTTCAGTGAAAGGTCCTATCTCAAAAACTAAGGTGAAGAGCTATTGAAGAAAAACATTTGATGTTGGTCTCTGGCCTCTTTATGTGCATGCACACACATACCACACACATATGCCCACACCAAAAATAAAACTACTGAAAAATTACTTAGAGGGGCTGGAGAAGTGGCTTAGCAGTTAAGAGTACTGGCTTCTTTTGCAGAGGACCAGGTTTCGATTCCCAGCACCCACATGGCAGCTAACAACTGTCTGTAAATCCAGTTCCAGCGGATCCAATGCCCTCTTCTGACGTCTGCGGGCATTGCATGACATGGGTGCACCCTACACATGCAGTGCACTCATGCACTTAAAGTATTTAAGAATTACTTAGGATATTTTATAATTATGAAATATATGTGTGTTTCAAATACAGTTGTTAGATTGCTAAGTAGACAATAAGGCATGTAAGATTTTCTTAAAAATTAATTTTTCCTGTGATATATTTATGAGTAGAACTTAAAATATTCTATTTGTTCCAGTCACTGGAAACAAGCATATATATACACACACTTGATCCCTATTTCCCACCATGTATATTTATTGAAAATCAATATATGAATAAAATAATGAAGCATCTAGATATTTTCATGGTCTTCAAACAGAGAAACTCCTTTCTTTGTCTCTCTTTCTTAAAATGGAGATTGATTGCAGGAGTTAGGAGAGCATTAGAGTTTTTTCTAGTACCTTCTCTGAAGGATGCATAGAGAGTTTTTCCTTTTTTCTGGTTTTAAATTGAAGTCTTTATTTACTTCTATAGTTTTCTGACTTTGTAGGTCATACAGATTTCTTAATACTCTTTAGAATTTTGTAGCTTTTAATTTTTTGACAGTTTCATACATACATCATGTATTGTGATTATATTCACCCCACCCCATACCCTCTGGTTTCTGCCTTCCTTTTCCCTGGAGTCCCTTTTCTTCCTTCTAGTCCTCCATTGGCCATACTGTTAGCAATAATGACACCCCTCCTCCAGCAACCATTTATAGCCATTACTTCCTCAGGAAGGGATGGGTTTTGTGGACACCTTCTTTCTCTAGGGTGGAAAGCTGGAGGGCCCAGTCGTGTGCACTAATCCATATCTGCTGTGTGCTCATGACTGCAGCAATAATGTCATATCTGGATGGCAGCATTTCATGGCATTCCTCTCCATAGTCCGACTCTTAAATTCTTTCTACCCTCTTTCATGTGATGTTCCAGAGGGCCTTGCCTGGGGGAGTGATATATATGTTTTGTTTAATATTGAACACTCATCAGTCACTTATTCTGTGCACTTTGACACAATATGAATATCTGTATTTACTGTCACCCTCGGTCAGAAGGGGCTTCTCTGCCTCTTGTTGAGAACTGCATGAGTCTGTGGGCATAAACAATATTTAGAAGGCAGTTTGAAACATGTTTATTCAGGGAAACAGTGGCAATGTGTTTCTCCCTTGGGCCTATGTCCTCTCCTTTTGACTAGGTGTAGAGGTATATCAGGTATATTCCCTTAGTTAAAATGGCTATTATCAGAAAATCAGATGACATGAGTTACTAGTCAGTTTGAGATGGCCTGAGGATGCCTGACTTGGCCTCAGGCCTCATGGGGTGGGGTTTAGGTGGTAGAGTAGCCAAAGTCTCATGTGCCCATCTCCTTGCTTTAGCACCATCTCTAGTCCTTCCCACTGCTCCAGGGCTCAGGCTTCTCTGCTGGCTAGTAGGGATTTGCACATCCTCTTCCCATGCCCTCTCCCTGGACCTTGGATCTGTACCTCTGAGAGGACCTCACTCCAGGAATGCGTTCTGAAATGCGGAGCCCATCCCTCTGCTTTGGGACCATTGCTAGTCCCACTCTGGTAAGTCAGACTCTGATCTCTGTGGCTCGATTGCCCTGTACTCTGAACAGCTTCATTTTCTCCCTGAACGCTGTCCTCCTCCAGCCTTGTGCCCAGGTGCTCTCTTGCTCTTTCCACCTCAGATCTCTGGACTAGCTCCTAACCCAGAACCTGCCCACTGCTTCCTGATCCCCTGCATGGAGACTGAGACTAGCTGCATTCTCCAGCTTCAGGGCCCACAGCTAGTCTCCTACCTGCTATACCCTCATGCCACTGACCCCACCCCAGTCTCAGCTCTGCAACCTCCTCCTAATCTTCCTGCCTGAGATCTCCTTACCAACCTTTCATAACACAGCCACTGGACCCCTATAGCCTTGAATTCTCTTTGCTCCTCTAGAGAGCATTTCACTAATTAGATTGGACTCATCCTGTCCCACTAATAAAAAAATCAAAAGTGAGAGCCTGAAGCACACACCAACTAACTCTTCATACTTGAGCAAAAAACAACCAAGCCACATCTAGAATATAAACAGAACCAAACTTCAACTAAATGAAGGCAGAGAAGAATTTCATATCCAACACACAACCAACAAAAGAAATCCATATGTCCAAACAATGCAAAAACACAAATATGAAAAACCACGAGAATTATGTCCTCAACAAAAGTCACCAGTCCTACAGAAGTGTATTACATTGAGAACCACCCAGAGAAACCCCAGAACTCAGAATTTAAAAGAACAGTCATGGGACTGGAGCAATAGGTCAGCAGTTACTGGCTGTTCTTGCAGAGGACCCAGATTTGATTCCCAGTACCCTCATGGCTGCTAATAACCATCCCTAACTCCAGGGGTTCCAGGGGATCCTACACCCTCTTCTGCCCACAGTTGGTGTGCACTGCAGAGGCATTGCACAACACAGTTGCACCTACCTACATGTAGGCAATATACTCATACACGTGAAATAAAAATAAATAAAATACAAAAAGAACAATCATAAACATGATCAAAGAACACACGCAAACAACTCACAGAATTCGAAGAGGACAGGAATAAATTCATGACTAAAACTCAAGAAAATACAAATTTGTGGCTGAAGGAAATGATAAAAGTAGTTTAGGACTTCTAAAATAATTCACAAAAGATAGAAAATGAAGGTGGAATTGAAAAATTCAGTAAGTCAGTACTTTGGAATGAGAGGAGAAAGCCTCAAAAGCAGAATGAATGACATGGAAAACAGAATATCAAGACTGATTGATAAAGCTGAAGAACTAGACCATGAAAGCAAAGAATGTGAAAAATTAAAAAACACACAGGAACAGAATATATAGGAAATATGAGACACCATGAAAAGACCCAATCTATGCATCATAGGCATTAAGGAAGGAGAAAAATCTCAGATCAATGGCATTGACCAAATCTTCAAAAGAATTATAAAGTAGAAGAAATTCCCCCAAATTAAGGTAAGACATATAGATATGAGAAGCACACAGAACACCAATTAGATAAAGACCAGAACAGAAACTCCTCATGACATATAATAGTAAAAACACTAAATGTACAGAACAAACAGAGGGTACTGAAAGCTGCAAGAGAAAAAAACAAGTTTTATATAAAGGAAAACCCACCAGAATTACAGCTGACTTCTCAGTGCAAACTATGAAAGTCAGAAGAGCCTGGACTAAAATATTCCCAGTTCTAAATGACCATGGATGCCAACCCAAAATTCTTCACCCAGAAAAACTATCATAGCTGAAGAGGAAAGAAATTTTCCATGACATGAATAGGCTGAAAGAATTCATGTCCACTAAGTCAGCTCTATAGAGAATACTTGAAGCAATACAAAGGACTGAAGATAGGAATAACTATACTCAAGAGGTTACAGAAAGAAAATATATAAAGATGTAATGACAGAAAATGACTACTTTATAAACTGGAAAATATAATTAAAAAAACAAAAAAAATGAGCAAAATAATGGTTACAGGACAGAAACAGTTGGAGCTGAACTGCAAACTCTTGTGACTAGTGTTCTTACTGCTGGTGGAGAAAAGATACCAGTGGTCTCACCCAGGTGTGACCATTATGTGCTATCACACCAACCTGTCTGGCATGATATGCCCACTGGTGCATTAATGGAATGACTATTTTGAGGGTAACCAACTGCTTTGTGATTGAATTTAAGGTCCATTCCATCAAAGGGAATATATATCTGATACTATAAACCAGGTCAAAACTGTTAAACACAAGGGGGAAATGGGCAAATGGGGTTTTTTAACTGATAGGGGAAGAGGGCGGGTTATTCAAAAACCTTGTGGTTAAATGGGAAGAAGGAACTCAAGAGAGGGGGAATCTGAGGAGTCAGGTATTATTAAGGGGAAAATGGGAGTTCTTTAACTGGCGAGGAAGGAAGGAGGGTTAGATGAGAGAGAGGGGGGAGGGAGAGGGAGGGAAGGAGAGGGAGAGAGAGGAGAGATAAATATTGCTCAGCTGGTGTAAAAAACTGGAGGGAAATGTATTAGTTCAAAAGCCTACAGAAAAATACACATACAATATCTGTACATGAGACCATGTGTATAGCTGAAGACTATATAACAAGAAACACAGTGCCAGACAGGAGAAATGTCCCTTTGAGTTGTTGGTCAGGGTAGTTCAACAAACACCCAAAATTATACAGGCTATTGTCACAGCCCTTGATTATTGCCCAGAACTTGAAGGTAAGACTCTATTGCTGAAGATAGGATAAACTTCGGACACAGGACTTGGAGCAGTGGAGCTGAAACTGACCTGGAAGCTACTCCTTGAAGAGTAGCTCTCAGTTTTGGAGGACACTATGCAAGCTGCTAAGGGAGAAAAATCAATCGGTGGTCCAATAAGCTTTAAAGTGTAATAACCACAACAATGATCAGCATAACAAACTATATTGATGCAGTAGTGGCACTTTTATCTTACAGGTAATCAACAGCTACCTAACTGGATGAACTTCAAGCCTGCTAAATAGGAAGGAACTTATGTGTGGCATTGTAAGCATAGCCACACATGACTAGAGAAGTCATAGATCTTAGAGAGAACCCTAAGTCTTTCACGCCCCCAGACAAACATAATTTTTTTACTATATGCTAAATATGGATTTTTATAGATAAGTATGCCTGTCACCTTTCATCAAAGGAGCTTCTTTTGCAACAAACTATTACAAATTCCACAATGGGTCATACACAGAGAATAAATGTCTGTGAGATGCCCAACCTTAAGTGATACATCTACAATGGAATCTGTATACCTAAGGCTCATGGAACACAGTAGAACAAGAAGTAGAGAGAATGCTAATGCATCTATCAAGTCTCATTAGCAAAGCTTCCTCATGCAGCAGAGGGCAATGAAAATAAAAGGCCACAGCTGGCCAAAGAGTAGAGACTAAGACACTGCAAGGTGTGGGTTTCTGGATGGGACTCCTATATTAAATTTCACTCATCCACAGCTCAGGGACATTGCAGAAGAGGGGGCAGAAAGATTGTAAGAGCCAGGAGAGGAGGTGTATGATCATAGGTAAACAGATTCTTACAGGCTCCTGGGACCTTGATCATATGAATCTATAGAAATGGTGTCAGCATGCACAAGCAGACAAAAACAGCATAGAACTTTGGAAATGGGCAGCAGGCCACAATCTTAGCCAAAGAACTATTGGTAGCTGATTACTGCTGGGTGAAGAAGAGCTGATCATGTTTAAGGGAGTGGACAGAATGAACAGGCTTCAGTGAATGAAAACACACTGAGGGACATCTGGATGCACAAACTTGACTGGATAGGCCTTAACATATGTGACAAAATGCATGATGTTCTATGGGCAGGCTGTGAGGGTGTACAGAGGCGGGGCAGATAAATATGATTAAGATGTATGAAATCCACAAAAATTCAATAAAAATATTTTAAAAAATAAATAAAATCAGCCAGAAAAAAAAACAAAACAAAACATGTTAACAGCACTGGAAACAAAACTAAACAACCCTAATGACATAAAAGAAAAAAATGTATAACCCTGAGATGTTAACTTTTGTCATAGAGGTTTCCAATAAAAGAGATAAACCAAAGAATAGAAGAATGCTTGTAATTCATATACTTGACAAATAGCTTATACCTGTATTATGTAAACTTCTGTTAATTTGATAATGATAGACAACCCAGTAGAAAAAAAAGGGAAAGAAAATTGAACAAGTGTTTCATAAAAGAGGACACTCAGATGGTGTTATGGTTAATCTTCATGGTCAACTGCACTGGATAGACAGCTGTGAGGTGTTTCCAAAGAGGTGTAATTGAGGAGGGAAGGCTCACTCTGAATGAGTGGTGTGTTTCTTTCTGAGTGCTGGTGGCACAGAATACTGAAATTTGGGGGCGGGGTGTTGTATATAGTTTGTTAACTCCTTGTATATATGTTATATTTCAATAAAAATGTTTCTTCAGTGTGAAGACAATTAGAATAACAATTGAAATTCAGTACAATGCAACCTCAGTTTTATCTATCACCTATTAAAGGTGTCCCAAGCCAAAGTCCTCTGCTAGTCTTACACATAGTCCCAGCTCTTCTTTGTCCCTCTTGTGTTGCAGGGTACTAAACAATCCCTCCTCAAAAAAAAAAAAACTATAGAAATCTTTTAAAATGCCCTTGAATTGTCACCAAACATATGAGTGTTTGGTCTGTATGTAAGTGCACTGTGTGTGCGATTCCCATAGAGGTCAGAAGAGAACATTGGATCCTTTGAACTGGAGTTATTTACAGTTGTGAGATGCTGTGTGGCTGCTGGGAGCTCAAACTGGGTTTTCTTCATGAGCAGCCAGTGCTCTTAACTGCTGAACCCTCTCTCCAGCCCTGAATTATTATTTACTTTTAATTTTCATTTACTGGTAATATCTTTACCTTTAAGAAACGTTTTTATTATTTTCCCCATTTTATTAATTTTCACTCATTTACGAGATTTAAAGGAGCTCGACTTTTCATTCATAACATAATTGTTTTTGCATTTAGTTTTTATGCTTTGTTGCTGTTATGCAGAATGATTTCTTTCTATGAGTGTAGGGGCCCTATACTCAGTTTATTAAAACTTGTTTTTATATTTGTGTGATTGTGTGTGTCTGTGTGTGTGTGTGTGTATGTCTGTGTGTCCATGCACACACACATGCCAAGGTACATGTGTGGATGTCAAAGGACAACTATGGCCAAGTGTGGTGGCGTGTTGGCTCATGCCTTTAATCTTAGCACTTGGGAGGTAGACCCAGGTGGATCTCTGTGAGTTCCAGGCGAGCTTGCTCTTTATGGAGAGTTCCAGGCCTCTCAGAGCTACATAGTAAAACCACAAAATAAAAAAGTAAAATAAAAAAGACATCTGCGGTGTTAATTCTCTTCTGTGTGTGTGCAGGGGGAGTGGTCAGGGGAGATAAGGTCACTAGGGTTGTGCAATGGCAAGCATCTTTACCTGCTGAGGTGATGCACTGGCTCAACACTTTATTTTTAATTCTGCTAAAAATTATCTGTAAAGCTTTGAAGTATTTAAACGTGTTTTTCAGCTTATCAATATTAAGAATAAATAAATTTAAAAAATTTACCTGGTTGAAGTTGTACCGATTTAACTCTGTGTTCTTCCTTTCGCCTTTAACTTTATCACTGTAGTTCACAATTAAGAAAAACTTCAAGTTATTTTTATTTTTTTAATAAAATGCATAGTCTTAAGAGTTGATTATGATGGAATCATTAAAGCCACAGCTGTTCCTAGGGGGCAGAAGTTAGCTGTAGACACTCAGTTTTGTGAACATATTTACACCCATTAATTTAGTCACTTAAAAGCTTTATCAGGCATCTACTAACCATTAGACACTCTTCTTAGCAAAAAGACAAATGAGCCCCTCTTATCTCAAAAATGCTTTGGGGGCCAGGTGAATAATCAATAATAGATAGGATACATTTATATATTGATACCATGAAGAGAATAAATCAGATGAAGTGATAGAGAACAGCTGGCTGCAGTTGGGATTGAGGCTGTCTTAAGTTGGGAGAGAAGTATTTTAAAACAGTGCAATTTATGCTGAAAATTGAAGAATGAAAGGAAAATAGAACTGAAGGAAGAGTGATTCTGGCTGAGAGTAGCCAGGGTCCTGGCAAGGTAAAGAACTCTGTCCCTGTCTGTCTGCATGTGTGGTGTATGTTTGAGGTGTGTGTATATGTCTGCATTTGCGTGTGTATGTGTGCTAATGTGGACCAGAGGTTGACATCAGAGGTTTTCTAAATCCCTTTACATTATGTTTTGAGACAGAGTCTCTCACTGAACCCAGAGCTCACCATTTTGACCAGGCTGGCTAGCCAGTGAGTTTTAAGCATCCTGCTGCCTCCACATCTTGGCACTGTGGTTCCAGGTGCTGCCTACCTTGTCCAGCTTTTTATGTAGATGCTGGGATCTGAAGCCAGCACTTTACCCACTGAGCTGTTCTCCAACCCCAAGAACTTCATCTTTTAGACAGATGTTTATTTAATATTTCCTGAATTTTCTTTCCTACCGTCCTACCTTCCATGCTACTGGGGATTGAATATATAGACAAGCACACTGGACTGAGATATATTCCTAGACATCTATTTGCTTTTTATTTTGAGACAGGAGTCTCAGTAAGTTGCCTTAAACTTGTTTTGTAGCCCTTGCTGACCCTGAACTCATTTTAATCATTGTCTCATCCTCCCTAGTAGGTGGGATTTTTATAGGTCTGTACCACTGGTTGTCTACTTAGTGAATTTTCTGTCAGTAAGTGAAATATTTGAAATATAGGCATGGATAGATCAGGTCATGTTTTTGTTTTCGTAGTACTTAATATTTTTCTTTAAACAAGTAAACAGAAGGACAGATACTCTAAGACTATGTGTAGTGCTATGAAGAAAACAAAACAGATGGTGTGTTAGAATGAGGGATTGACACTCTAGGTGGGATAGTGACAGAAGGTTTTCTGAAGTGGGGACATTTAAGAACTAGGAACTTGATATACTTACAAAAATCTAGTGAAGAGAACCTAGGGCCAGATTTCATTTAGGCTAGAACAAGTTAGAGGTAGAAAACTGGGGTAGGATTGTGTATGGTCTTATATGGTATAATAGGCGTAGGCTTTTTTCCAAGTACAGTGAGAAATCATAATATGAGATAACTCAATTGCTGTAATAAAAAGATTGCTAAATTCAGGGCTTTAAACAAAGTAGAAGTTCCTCTGCCATGAAACAACACAGTTTAGAGTTGATACTTGGTTCTTTTTCACAATGCTGTCTAAAGACCCTGATTTCTTCTCTCTTGGTCTTCAACCACCTTATGCAGTGTTGTCTGTATCTCTAGTTTTAGCCTCCCCACTGTTTATCTGTCCATGTTTCTAACCTTGCAAAGAGGACAAAACAGTTAACAGGTTTCTTTAAATCTGAATAGAAAAGGACAAATATTTTGGATATGGGATGAGGACCATTCACCCTACTTCTTAGTTTGATGCACATACTGCTGAGAATTAAATAAAAGGCCTCTTTAAAAATCTTTTATTGATTATTTTTATTTTATGCATATGTGTACATTGCCCTCATATTTGTAAGTGCCCCCATGTCATGCAATGTCTGCAGAGGTCAGAAGAAGGCATTGGATCCCCTGGAAGTAGAGTTACAAATGATCGTTAGTTGCTCTGTGGGTACTGGGAACTGAATCTAGGTCTTCTGCAAGAGCAACGAGTGCTTTTAACCACTGAGCCATCTCTCTCTAACCCCAAGAGGACTCTTTTTAAAAATACATTGATATTATTAAGGAACAGCTAAGTGTCAGTGAAGTGAAGTGAAGAAGCCACTGAGACATTTAAAGAACAGGCTAAGCATATAGATGAGATTTCTGATCTCAAAAGTCACATACAGTAGAATCATTTGAGAGAGGTTGGGGGACAGAAGGGTTAGTATCTACTTATACCACAGCATTGTTCTATTGGATTATTGTGACATATTTATAGGCTGAACTTTCTTAAAGGAGTGTTTTAAGATATGTATACAGGAAGTCTATTTGTCAGACTTTTGTGTATCATGGACAGAGTTGTAAATATTCAGTATTTATGTCCTTATTGATATCTGGTATCCTAGAAACATAACCAGTAAGATATTGTCATTTGTAATTCTTATGTACTGGCTAATAACTGAGGGAAAATTGTGTATTTCTTATTCTTCAGGTAGCTGAAAGCTACCACATTGCCCTGTTTTTACTATACCATAGAAGCATGAATCACATATATTTTACAGTGAGAAAGGTTGGTAAATATGCTGAGTTTTCCTTTGAAATATATTTTTGTATACATGCACGACTGATTATATTATTTAGAATATTTACTTAAGTTGGATATAATGTCTGCAACTGAAAATTGTTACATCAATTTGTTATTTATTTGAATTAGATAAATATGTTTAAATTAGTTTTAAAATTGCATATAAATATGTGAAAAGTTTCAAAATAATCTGTGTGGTTTTATGCAAATAAAAAAATAAAAACTTTAAAAAGTGTGAGTTGATTTTTTTTTTCTAGTATGGGTTGGTAGTTGAGCAGTGCTTATGATTTTACATATTTCTGAACGTCTGATCTTATATAAGAATCAGTGAAGGAAAAGGCTGAGAAGGTGCTGGCCCACAGTTTCATAGGAAAGTAAATGCCCAAGTACTGTAGGACAAGTGTTTATTTCTTTTAATAATCCTAGAGTAGGAATTTCAGAATGTTCCTTAACATCTGAAGGTTTATTCCCTCTAATATGATACCTGTAATGATAGTGGCCCCTGGGTGTAGTTGGAGTTCAGCATTACCAGCATCTTAAGCCTGGCTAGCATTGTATCCCTTCCTATTTGTGACATCGTGAGAAATTCAGGAAGCCATTTTGAGTAAGTAAGTTAATAGTTTTAACTTCCATAGGTTTTTTATTTAGTTGGGTGGCTTAATATGTAAATTACTAATTTATAGGAGTGGTCCTCTGACTAAAAATTATCTCAAAGTTTTGCTAAATGCAAGATGCTTTAAACTTTCCTTTTGTTTTTGTCTGTTTCTGTGGAATGCACTTAGTGAAACTACTTTAAAGATGGAGAGATGGCTCAGCACTGGCTCTTCTTACAGGAGACCTGGATTCAGTTCCCATCACCCATATGGCGGCTGTCAACCATCTGTAACTCTGGTTCTGATGCTCTCTTTTGACCTCTACAAGCATTGCATGACATGGGTGCATTTACATTCAGGCAATACACTCATGCACATTAAAAAAAAATGATTAAAGACCAAAATAAAGTAGAAGCTTTGAGGTTAGTGATTTGTGAAGCAGGACATTAAATTATCATATGTAAGTTTTTGGCCAAATCTATGCAGGGACATGCATTAATTTATTTAAGATTTCATTGTTATTCACTAAAACGTTTTAAGTAATTGACTTGAACATTTCTTTTGTATTAATCTCTCTGTATTTTTAGGATTTTCCCCAATGCCACATCCAATTTTTCTTGGCTTCTTTTAGTAAATGAATATTTGCAATGTGTCAGTCACTGTGTTAGGAATCTGGAAGAAGTCAGATATGGAGAAGACATGGATTTAGTCTCAAAGGCCTCATCTCAGAGACTGAGAATTATTTGTAAAACAAAAATAGACTGCGCAGGATATTGAATGACAGAGACATTTGGAATAGTGGAGAATTCACAAATGTCTTCTCTGTCTGTTAGCTCCTAAAAGATAAAGAGGTGTTGGTAATGGTATAAAAGGGAATACCTTTTCCAATCAGTGAGAGCAGCATTTACAAAGATGTAGAAGATCAGAGATTGGTTTTATGAGAGCAAGGTGATGGGTAAATTGTAGAAAATGAGATTAATAAGACAAGTTAAGGCCCAGGAATATTATCTTTTGATTGAATTTATTTTAATGTTTAATATTCCAGAGAATAGGAGTGTCAAGAGGAGAGAATGAATTTGAGATATTTTAACTGTAGGATTGGTAGGATTTTGAGACTTAGTTGGATATGAGTTAGGAGAATTTAAATAGTCTAAAATTAGAACTCAAGGATGACTAATTGGGAGAGTTAAGGACGATACAGAAGCTAATGAGCTCTGATTCCTATAGTTATCTGCCATGTTCAAATAAACAAGGACCTTCTAATTGAGGGCATCTATAGGCCTCATCTTTTCTGCATCGTCCCAGCATGTGGCCACCTTCTTGCTCGCTCTCTCTGTCTGAAGCTGCGCTTTTGTATTTTCTCTTTTTACTTCCAAATAAAGCAGTAGGATTTGGCAGTCTGCCTTAAAAGGCTGCACGTGACTCATTAATTCTATATTAGTTGAAACCAAAGAAATAATCAGTGATATATTCAAGGATTTATATGTGAAAGTATTCATATTTTATTATTTTTAATGATAAAGAGGAAGTAACTAAATGGCTCTCAAAAGAAGGAGTTCATTAGACAAATTATAGGATGTCTGTTTGCTGAGTGAATAGACTAGGGAAAGGCTGGCTCATTGGAATGAGTGGACTTCTAAGTGATTGTTTTCAGGAAAATTGAACTTTATATAAAAGATATACAGGAGAATGTTTGAGCTCAGCTGGAAACTCCACTTTGTGTGGCCTCTCAGGGACACAGGTTCTTTCCATTTCACTGCTCTGTCATTTTGTAGTGCATGAATGCTCTAGGTTCAGCTGTAGACACATCTGTATTTTGGCTTTATTGAAACTCTTGCTAAAGTCACTGGTGCTGTGATGATATCCAGCAGGACATTTTCTTCCTTTCTGTTTCTTTATTGTGACATTTGAAACTGCTGATTTCCTTTTTTCCACCAAATTTGGTTTTTGCTAGCTGTGTCTCACTGTGTTCATTGTATCTTTTCATGTCCTTTCCCTTTGCCTTCTCTATCAAGGTTAGTGTTATCTAGTGTTCTGTCTTTGGACCATTTTCAATTACTTCTGTATCCTTATTAATGTATTCTTACCTCAGGCCACCTCTTTACTGTATCCCTAGTCTGAAAGTCTCCTTTTGAGCATATAATATCTCTGTGTGAACATTATACAGGATACTTGAACTTAACACAGCTACGGCTGATATGATTGTATACCCTCCCAAACTAGCTCTTCCACCTGCTTTGCTTTTCATGGCCAGCTAGATCAGAAACTAGCAAATTAACACCAGCAATTTTCTGTCCTTCCTCCTCCAATGAGACCCAATATTTTTTTGCCTCTGGAGAAATGTCTCTGGCATTGTTCCTTCCATGTCTCAACTGCCATATTCTTAGTTGAGCCAAGATTATTTAGAGAACTTCTTCAGAAATCTGTTTCTATACAGGCTCCCTTCCAATCCTACTTATTGATTAAATAGATCAGTGAGTTTTCTTCTACTGGCATTTGGTGAATATTAGCTACTGTATGTTTAATGTGTATTACACCTGGTCTAATAATAGTGATAATAAATGAGCATTTGTGATAAAAACAAAGCAGTATTAGTAATTACATTATGTAAGTAATTGTCATAATATTTTAGGAAATCTGGGAGAAACTGAAATACTACTTTCACACAAGTAGAAAATGTACTGGAGATAAAGAAATAGATTTCAGTATTTTAATGTTTAGTTTTGCATATGGAGAACCCAAGGTCAGGGAATCCAGGGTATTTGTTGCCTATATTAGTACTGTGTAGAGACAGCAAGAGTAAACAGTTTCTGAATTCAGTAGATGTGTCAGTTCAAACTCTGCTTCTTTAAATCTGGTTTGATTCTTTTGGGCCCTGCCAAGGATGCACATAACAGAAAGCTATAGACAGTCATTCCTGTTCTGAGCAGTTAACCTAGCATGGATATATGGCCCATCTGTTTCATTCTCTTCCTCTGGGTGTTGGAATCTTCTGATCTCTGTCCTTCATATTTTCCCTCACAATCTCCTTGACACCTGTGATTTTTTTTCCTATTTATATTGGCTTACCTAATAGTTTACTGTCTTCATTTCTGGGATGCCTGGCAAGGGAGGGATATTTGAGCATAGTATGTTTTGAAAAATAAAGGATATGTAAAGTATTAGCGGGATGGTACAGCTGGTACATAGAAGCAATTCTGCCTAAGCTTTTGGCTTAGTAATAGACTCTTCTACTCCTGACTGCTAGCATCTATGCATATGGGCTATTTCACATGCTTTACTGTGCCTTAGTTTGTTTAATTCTCATCTCAACCCTATGAGATAGGTCTTTATTTTATGAGTGAAGAAACTAAGGCCCAGAGAAGCTAAATTTGACCAAAACCACATGACAAGTGACAGAGCTAGGATTCAAATTTAGGCCTAATTAGTCTAGGATTTGTTTGTTGCCACCATCCTTTGCCATTAGAAGGATGATAATACAGAATATCTATTGTTATAATACAAATGGAGATTGTATATATGTATCTATATATAATATATAACATATATATATATATATTATATAACATTGAACTATACAAGAATGTAAAATGTGCGAATTGTCATGGAGGGAAAGGAATACCATAATGTCATCAACTTGTAACCTTTAGCAAATAACACAACCTATGAAGACATTTTGTTTCTTTACCTATAGAGTTGCAAGATCTGTTTCCTTTTACTAATTTGGTGCACATTGTTTCTTTCTAACCTTATATTGTGTAGATTTATGTATCAACTACAATTTGATAATATCTTCTGAAAATTTTGACTTTCTATTTGAACTGCATGTTTGAGTGTTAACTTTCTTATGTAATATTGTGGAGAAGTTCATTGTTGTATGCTTCAACATGTGGATTTGGACTCCTGTAGAACAAACCAAAACTTTTTAAACATCAGCACATTTAGTAATCCATGAGTCTATGGATCCTCCATTTATTATGCTTCCATAATTTTTAGCATTTTTGTACAACTGCTAATTAGGTGCTGGTTCTGCCTCCAGAAATTATACAGAAGAGTTCACAGTATACTATTTTGAAATGCTTTTTAAAAATCTGTCCATATTTTTAAATGACAAAATACCAAAATAGCAACATTTTGAAACAATTTATTTACTATTTTTATTTTATGTGTATGAATGTATTGCCTGCATGTGTGTAAGTGTACCTGTGTCGTGCAATGCTCGAGGTCAAAGAGGATGTCAGATCCCCTGGACCTGGAGTCACAGATGGTCCTTAGCTGCCATTTGGGTGCTGAGAATCGAACCCAGGTCTTCTGCAAGAGCAGTCAGTGTTCTTAACTGCTGAGCCATCTCTCCAACCCCCAAACATTTTATTTTTGTATAAGAGAATAGAGCTGGAAGGTTGTATGGTGGCTTGAGGGTGACTGTGCAAAGGACATTTCAAAGTCATAGGCATGCAGGACTTGGAGTATTTGTTAAAAAGTAAGGATCTGTTCATGATGAGAAACCATGATGATGTAAAGAACACCCCATACTGAGAGGTAATGGCAGATGAGAGTGAAAACAGCAAGGTTTTAACCAAACTGGAGGAAGCTTCAGGTGGCGGGCCATTTGAGATCCCTTACAGAAGTCATAACATCAGGCCAAAGACAATTTTTTCCTCAGCTTGAACAATATTGTTGTTATTATTATTGTTTTATTTAATCATTTTATTTATTTATTTATTTTAAACAGAGTCACCCTGTAGTTCAAGACATCTGGAAACACAGGCTCACATTCTCACATGTTGTGAATAGAGGTTACAGCCTTTGAACAAAGCACTTTTAAATTTTCTTATTTGCAGTGCAGAGTATTTGTTTATATTTGAAACAAGCTGGCCCCATTCTCTTGTCATTTGCCTGTCTCCATAGGGATTTGGGCATTAGATTTTTTTTTCTTTCTTTGCAATACACTTGCAAAAGGTTCATAAATATGCATTCAAGGTAGCTATTAGATATCGAGTAGAAATAGAAAAATACGTACTCAAGGAGCATTATAAAAAGCTAAAAGAATAAGTAAATTTCCACAAAATCAAATGTGTCCCATGTGCATGTCAGAGAAACTGCAGTCAAATTAATATCAAGACCTAAGAAGCAGAAAATTCAGTGTCAGAACATGCTTAGTAAAGTGAGCTGAAAAGACCCTCTGAGTCAGATATCCTTGTGCCTGCGTTCTCATTTGGCATTCTTCAAATGTCTGAGCTTTTCTCTGTGATGTGTCTAGCAGAACCATAGCACACAGGATCCAGCTTGTAAAGCATGTGTGCACATTGGTGTCTGTGCTGTTATGCCAAGTGGAACCCAGGCTTGTATACTAGAAAAGGAGAAGCCATCCCAACTGAGGTTCTCAACACCAACCAGCACCATCTGTCTACCTCAACTACTCCATAGATGACTATAGAAACATCTGGTTTGGTCCAACAAGATGACTAACTGGGTAAAGATGCTTGCCTTCATGCCTGACAACCTGAGTCCCCATCCCTGGGATACACATTGTGAAAAGAAAACATCCAGTCCCCCAAAGTTGTCCTCTGATCTCCATACAAGCATCACAGCAGCATGCACACAAAGTAAATAAATATAAAAAATAAAACAGCAACCACCCCCCACCCCACACCACTTGGTTTGACCACAGGCCAATGAACAATAATATGATTGATGTTGATTTAAGTTACACATTTTGGAAGGGCTTGTTGTAAAAACTAACTGACTTCACAGAAGAAGCTTTGAAATTCAACACAAAATGTGGTGGTTGTCAACCTGCAGCACAGAAGCTAAGAAAGAAACTTCCAATGTAACATCTGTAATACCTAAAAGAATTAAAGATTTGGGAATGAGGTGATATGCTTATGAAGGGGTATGTATGTGTTTGTGTTTGTGTGTGTGTATGTGTTTGTGTGTGTGTATGTGTTTGTGTGTGTGTGTGTGAGAGAGAGAGAGAGAGAGAGAGAGCACTCTCTTGCGCTAGAACAATGGTGGGATGATTAACCAGGGAGAGCGAGAGAGCGAGCTAGAACAATGGTGGGATGATTAACCAGAGATCATAGCTAGGAGATGGTGGTGTGCAGATCTGACTGACTGAATAAAGGAAATAATTTAAGAAATGTAGTTTCACTTACTGTAATTCCTTGGTTGTATATCCTTACTTAAATATGAAAGAATTATTAACACATTAACAGAATTATGTATATTACCATAATTTCATTTGACATTAATTTTATAGATACTTCTGGGGTGTTTTGGATTTTATAACATAGTGTCTTCCTAATTATTTTGTTTGTCTTTTTGGGAGAGGGAATGCTAATCTGAATTTGTAGGTTTATGGCTGGATTCAAAATAAACTGACTTTTCAGGCATCCCCAGAATGGAGGAGTCTAATGGCCACAGGCCACTTTTTGTGGTACCACTATGCAACTTAGGGGCACTTTTTATGAGTTCTCTGTATCATGCCCATGGCTGCTAAAATTCAGAGATGGTAAGAGTATGAATTTGGAGTATCGCAGATACTTAGTGTTAATATCCCCCATACTTGTCATCTACCAAGTATGGTCTGAGGATCTACTTGTCATCCTTAGATGGAAATAAGTGTCTTTCAGGTAGTTTTGAAGGTTCAAAGAGAAAGTGATGAAACAAAATATATTTTAAAACTTGGAAATGTAGAATACTATGATTTTTAAAAATGAGAACTTTTGTATTCTCAATAATTATTCTAGCCTTATGTGTTTGATATACAGCATTGGTCAGTCCAAGATTCAGTTAAGTGTTTATCCTAGTGTCATTATTAAATTTTTGTGTATTTGATTTAATTTGTTTTTGTTATTATTGCTATAATAGGATTGCATTGTATTTCCACCCCTTAAAATGAATCACTCTGTCTTTCAATTGGAATATTGATGCCTTAATATAGAGATGAAATAGAAATGCAAGTGTCAGAATTCATAAGTGGAAATGGTAAACAGAGCTTCAGTGCAACTAGATTATGTATTGGGAAAAGTGAATCTGCAAATTCAATGATGTTGAATAAAGAAGCAAACAAAAAAGACAAAAAATTAATAGAAGTTGCATGATTAAATATGCAAATTTATTTCATGTAGTTCTGTAGTCTCTAGTGTGCTATATGAGCTGAAAATTTGCCAAATAGTAGCAGAAACTACTGACATCTTTGTATTTTCTGGAGTAACCGCTATAGAAAACCAATCATTTTTCTTCTTATTATTAGATAGGCACATGAGAGTTTATATAGCATATTGTCTGAGAACATGTGCTGTGGTGGTTCAAAACTGTTTTTTTTTTTTACCAGCTCTGTGCATTTATGCAAACTACTTTATTTCTGTTTGTTTCTGATTTATATCCACATAGAATTATAGTAGCACGTGTTTCTTATGAGGATTCTCAGAGTTAGTATTTATAAGCATGCAGAATATAGTAAATGCCACATGAGCTTTAGTTCATAAAGAACAAGAACTAAATACAGACTTCAGTGAAAGGGACATCACAGGGAACTGGACATCACTGGGAGCTGGTCACTAGGGGTAGGCCTTGATGACTTCTGGTTCCAGCCCATCCGTACTTGTGGATTTGACAAGTTGTAAAGAAGCTGTGCTGCCAGCCCCTGCTCGCTGGTTGGAGCTGCCATGCCTTTCCTGCTACTGGTGGTTTGAATGAGAAATATTTGAGCCTATGGTCCCCAGTTGGTGGTGCTGTTTGGGGAATGACATGGACTCCTTAAGGAGGTGTGGTTTTGCTGGAGGATGCGTGTCGCTAGAGGTGGCTTTGAGAGTTCATAGTCTTGCCTGCTTCCAGTTCTCTCCCTCTGATTCATGTTTGCTATTGAAGATGCAATCTCTGAGCTTTCAACTCTTGCCACTCTGTCTCTCCAGCACTGTTACCACAAATGGTCTTGATTGGGTTCATTTTCTCTACCAATTAAAGAATCAAAAGGCAGGAAAAAAACCTCAGATACAGCAGAAAACAACAGGTAACAAACTTTCTTAAAAGTTAAGAAACACATACATACACACACTTACATGAAAGACAAAAGCTCTCCACAGGTGGAGAAGAGATTTGGAAACCAAAACCTTCAACGCCCAGGAGGGCTTGGGCCTTTAAAATATTTTTGATGGTATGGGGCAGGCCCTCCTCCCCTAATTCTGTATTGGTCAACTTTATCAAATAAGAAAGAGCCGATATAGATCACAGCTCTAAGCTGAGATATGTCCAGGACTGGCCTTGGTCTTACCTAATTTGGTCTGGACTGTCAACTGGAAGGTGGCCTTGCCAATGGAAGAGAAATCCTGTCATGTCTTTGTCTTAGACCAAGAGGATGCAGGAAGTGTGTTATTGTTATTACTCTGTAGTGACCTTATATTTTTATTGGGGATTCAGTCCCTTATACCATGATTGACTCTGCCAAAATAGACTTTTTGTTCTGTAAGTTTGGCTTTGGCCATGGTGTTTTGTCATGATGAAATGTACCCTCCAAGCTGTGACCCAAAATAAACCTCTCTCTTGCTTCAGTTATTTCTGTTAGGTGTTTTGTCACAGAGATGAAAAAAGTAATATGAGTAAATATTATTAAAATAAAAATTTCAGAAATTATATGTGTCTCATGAAAATTTGACAGTGCCTTCATTTTCTGTATGCATTGGTATAAGTCTATCAATTGTAAAGAGAAATAGACAGTTCTGTTTTCTCTCATGTATGTGAAATCCAGATATTATATATGCATATGCATATGACATGAAAGTGGAAGAGGAAGGGGAATAGTGGGAGGAGGGAGAAGGAACAAAATATGTAATGTGTGTGTGTGTGTGTGTGTGAGAGACAGAGAGAGAGAGAGAGAGAGAGAGAGAGACTGTGTACATAATCTATGTATGAAAATGTCACAGTGTAACCTATCATTTTGTAAATGAATATAACTAGTAAAACAATTTTGTTACAGAAATAATCAGATTCCCATTTTAGTAGTCATTTGCATCATAACTGAGCTGGGGATGGCCTTGAAAACTTTAGATTCTCTTATTTTAGCTCCTGAGTGCTGAAATTATAAACATGGGCCACCATCCCTGACTCTCTCCCATAGATGTTTGAAGTTTTTCACTGTTTCATCACAGCTTTTCTTTTACTCTGGTTATTCCTTAAATCTCCCTCTTTTTTTTTCCTTTTTGAGACAGGTATCCTTGTAGTTCCAGCTGACCTGGAACTTACTATATAGACTAGGTTGGCCTTGATCTCACAGAGATTTGCCTACCTCTGCTTCCTGAGTGCAGGGATTATGGGCAAGGGCTATCAAGCTTAGCCTGTTGTCTTGTGTTTGAAATGGGATCTTACCATGTAGCGCTGACTGACCTGGAACTCGTTATGTAGAGCAAGCTGGCTTGGAACTCACAAAGATCTACCTGCCCGTGTTTCCAGAGTGCTGGGATTAAAGACCTCTGTTACCATATCTAGTCTCAAATGTGTTTTGTATTTACTAACTGTGCTTTGTTCTCAACAAAAACAGTGATTGTCATAGAGGATTATGGGAAGGACTGTCCTGGATACTGTGGGTTCATGTTTCTGAGGAATTGCTTCAAGAACTTTCAGGTTATATTATAAGAATAAATATGGATTCTAGAATTAGAGAGAAGCTGGTGGGTTTGTAAAACTGCTAACCCTATATTACATAAAAGTATCAGTGACAGGACTGAAAGAATAGTAAAGAATGATAGTAACTTTTATGACTGTCATTTTGGAACATTGTTGATTCCATATATATGTATGCACATACATATTTGTGTATATGTTTATGCACATACATGGAAGAGACATTCCTGTTGGGTAAAAATGAACTTGTCAGGTGATGGTCACAGTTAATCAGCTATATTTGCAAGAACAGGTAAATTCATATTGCTTCTTTGTGGCCAGGGTAGAAAGCTGGTCTCAAGAATTCAAGGGCAAGATGAAGGGTCTAACAGACTAGACTGGAAAGTTCGAAATTGTTGATTCTTTAATGCTTTAAGAAACCTGTTTTTTTTCCTCAAGCTTGTTACAATTCATATTTTTGTAGATTATGCTTTTACAAAAAGCAGTGATCCAAGTGTGGTGGATCACACCTGTGATCCCAGAATTTGGAGGCTGAAGCAGGAGGGTTGAGACCAGCTTTGGCAGCACAGTAAGACTCTGTAAGCAGGCATGCAGACACACACCACAAAAACCAAAACCAAAGTAAAAGCATCCCAAAACCCAAATAAATGAAATCCCTCTGTCTTTTCTTTAATGCTAACTATGTCTCTAGAACTTAGAAACTTAAAAAATTTTAAATATATATTTTTTTGTGTGTGCATGCATAAGTCTCTGGTTCCATCCATTTACCTGAAAATTTCATGATTTCTTCTTTCTTCTGAGTAGAACTCCATTGTATAAACGTAGCACATTTTCATCATTCATTTCTTGGTTGAAGAACATTTAGTTTGTTTCCATTTCTTAACTATTGTGAAAAGAGCAGCAACAAACAAGTATCTCTGGAGAAGGATGACTATTTTGGGTATGTGCCAAGGAGTGGTAAAATGGTATAATATGGTAGATTCATTTTCAGAGTTTTAGTTCTCCACACTGCTTTCCATAGTGGTTGCAACAGTTTCCAATCTCGACAGCAATGGATGAGCATTCCCCTCTTCCACATCCTCACCACCATTTGGTATCATTTGTTCTCTTGATCTTAGCCAGTCTGATTGGGGTGAGGAGAAATCTTAAAGTGGTTTTGATTTGTATCACCCTGCTTACTAAGGATGTTGAACACTTTTTAAAGGTGTTTTTAGACACTTTTATTTTTTCTTTTGAGAGCTCTCTGTTTGAATCCATAGCCCACCTTTTAATTGGGTCATTTGTTTCCTTGATTGTATGCTTTTCGAGTTTTTTGTCTATTCTGGATATTAATCCTCTGTCAGATGTGTAGCTGGTGAAGATTTTCTCCTACTCTGTGGTTTTCCCTTTGCTTCCTTGGTTGTTTCCTTTACTTTTTTAGTTTAATGAGGTCCAACTTGTCAGTTGTCTGAGCAACTGATGTCCTATTTAGAAAGTCATTTCTTGCACAGATATCTTGCAGGGTGCTGCCCAAGTTTTCATCTAACAGTTTCAGAGTTCCAGGTTTCACATTGAAGTTTTTGATCCATTTGAAGTTGAGTTTTGTGCGGGGTGATATATAAGGGTCTTGTTTCATTCTGCTGCAGGTGGAGATCTGGTTTTGCCAGCACCATTTGTTGAAGATGCTGTCTTCCCTCCAGAGTGTCTTCTTGGTACCTTTGTCAAATATTAAGTGACTGAAATTGCATGTACCCATGTTTGAGTCCTCTATCATTTTCCATTGATCTACACATCTGTTTTTGTGCTAGTACCATGCTGTTTTTTAAAGAAATATTTATTTTATTTTTATGTGTATGAGTGTATTGTATGCATGTATGTAAGTGTACCCATGTCATGCAATGCTCTTGGTGGTCAGAGAAGAGCGTTGGATCCCCTGGAACTGGAGTTATGTATGGTTATTAGCTACCACGTGGGTGCTGGGAACCAAACCTGGGTCCTCTGTGAGAGCAGTCAGTGCTTTTAACTGCTGAGCCATTTCTCCAGCTCCCCATGCTGTTTTTATAACTATAGCTCTGTAATATATTTTGAAGTTTGTAATCTCTCCAGCATTACTCTTTATGCTCAGTATTGCTTTTGCTATCGGGTGTCTTTTGTGATTTCATATGAGTTTTAGGATTTTGTTTTTCTAATTCTGTGAGGAATGTCATGAGGATTTTGAATGGCATTTCTTTGAATCTATAGATTATTTTCAGTAAAACAGTAATTTTCACAGTATTAATTCTACTGGTCCATGCGCACAGGAGATCTTTCCATCTCGTTGTGTCTTCCTCAGTCTTTTTTTTCACAGATTTTAAATTTTCATTGTAGAGATCTTTAATTTGTTTGGTTAGGTTTATTCCTAGATATTTTATTTTATTTTTCACAATATTTATTATTGTGAATGGGAAGGTTTCCATGAACTCTTTCTCTGATTACTTATATTGGTATGTAGAAAGGCTACTGACTTTTGTAAATTGATTTGAGCCTGCTACTTTGCTGAAAATATCGATCATTTCTAGAAGTTGTCTGATAGAATTTTTAGGATCTCTCATGTATACTATCATATCATCTGAAAATAGTGATAATTTGACCTCTTCCTTTTCTAATTAGTACCCATTCAATTTCCTTCTCTTGTCTCATTGCTTTAGCAGAAGTTTTAAGGACTATATTGAATAGGAGTGGGGATAGTGGTTTGGGCATGAGTATTTTTTTGTTATTTGCATCTGATATGAAATTCTTGTCTGTCTTTAGTTGAGATTTGGTTCTGTTTATATTATTGATGTAGCTTGGTTGCTTTCTGGGCAGGTATGAATAATTAATTGGTCTGTGCTTAAGGTTCTCATTTATGCTTTTCTTTAATTGTCAGGATAGGATGGTCCGAAGCTGATTAATGAAGGACTCTCTGGCAGGGAAAAGGGAATTCAAGAGTATAGGGATCCAGTGGCTGGGTTCTGGCAGGCTAGTGAGGAAGCCTCAGGCAGGAAGATCAGGAGGATGGCACATGGCCAAGGCCCAGGTAAGGGCATGTGGAAGGATCTTATTATCTAGGTAGTAGGTGTAGGTCCTGATGGAGGAGAATGCCGCTTGTCTGAGTGCAGGGCATTGGGATGCAGTGGCTGGGGTCTGGGTTAGGAGGCTAGTCCAGAGTCTGAGGTGGGGAGAGCAGGAGCGTAAAGTCTAGGCCCATGGCCGAAAAGAAGTAACATGGGGAGAGAAAATGTAACTGGTCAAGGTACAGGGGAATCTAGCTACTGTGGGCAGAGTCTGACTTAGCCTCCTAGTTCTAGTATTTTTTCACAATATCAATGGTATACAATGTGGAAAGGCAAATATTATTATAAGATATATACAAACTGACATGTATTTTGGCATACAGTTGGGTAAACTAGTGATGTAAAATTTGTGTGCATATTGAATGTCACTGAGGGAAGACTTAACTTTTTGTGCTGAAAACTGGGGATATGGAGAACCACACACTGGGACAGTGCTGATATACTAGCGTGCACGAAAAAGGGGAAGTATGGAAATAGATGTGGTGGCTTCTGAGTGATAATTTGCATTTTTATAGTCAACCCAAAAATCAGTAGTGAGAAATATGCCATTTGTTTTTGATTTATTGTTGAAAGAAATGTTAATTATTAAAACCATTAAATGTAAGCCTTTAAAATGTAGTGCTTCCTTGAAATTCTGGGAAATTGAGCCACAATATTTCTCTGGCTACTGAATTATATTAGTTAATGTAAAATGTTAATATAAGATTTTAAAACAAGGAAGAGAAAGAAAATTTGATCAAGATATAGATAATTCTTATAAAGTCTGTTTTGCGTGACTTACTTGAACTACATGTGATAGCAAAATATATATTCAGCATGTTGAAATGCTTCAGCATTTTCTTTAGGATTAAAGTATTCTATTTAAATATGCAGATGAGATTAAACAAGCAAATATTTGATCTGTGCTATACTGTGGTGCAAGTGGTTTGGTGTGTTTCAGCATCTTTCTGTAATTTGGAGAGAGAAACACACACTATTGTCACATATATATTATATATTTGTGGGTGCATGCTTTCTTTTATTTTTTGAGGTAGCAGACTTGTATTTGTTTTTACTCACTGGTGACAGAATCTTAATTAGTTTCCTTAGTGTTCTCTTCCTTCTTTCCAATTTATTTCTATAAGATTTTTGGGGGGACTGAGGAGATGGCTCCACCAGTAAAATGCCATCATATAGCATAAGGAACTGCATTTGGATCCCCCAAACCCACAAAAAACTGGGGGTATAGGCAAACTGCCCTAACCTCAGCACTGTAATCGAGACAGGCAGTTGGTCTGGTAGTAAGGTCTGCTCCTAGCCATTTCCCAAGAGAGGAACGAAGAAAGATAGTACTCTAGGTGTGCCGTGTGGTCGCCTCAGCCACCAGCGTTTACATTTTAAAGTTTCCTAAAGTTCTTTGTTTTTTGAAAATATGAGTTTCCCACAATGTTCTGCTCATTATTACTACCATTCCTGAATACTTCGATTTTTTTTTTTGAGACAGGGTCTCCCTGTAGCCCCAGCTGACCTAGAACTCACTGTGTAGACCAAGCTGGTCTTGATCTCACAGAGATCTACCTGTCTCTGCTGAGTGCTGGGATTAAAGGCATGTGCCACCATGCCTGGCATGATTAGAGTCTTTTAAGAAGAGGAATATTTGTTAAGAGAGAAATGATCTTAGGAAGAGAAAAGAAGGATCACTTTAATGGCCACAGACATCATCCTTATTCCTGGCCATTTTTTTTTCTTTGAGTTTTGACCCCCAAAGACAATTTAGTTAGAAAGTAATTCAAGCTTATCACTCCTAACCTCCAAAATACTTCAAAATTGCATGCTCAACTGAGAATGTTTTTGTGAGTGAATAGACTTATATTTCTCTATGAAAGATATGCACAGTTCATAAATACTTTAAGAAGTTTGAGTTTATAACTAAGCTTTCCTTGAAATACACTGAAATTATTTCTATAGATAGCTGTCTTGTATATTTTAAAAATTTATTTATATTTCTTTGTTTAATAGGTTTACTTTGTCTTAAAATGAATAACAATTCAAATTTATAGTATTTCTCTCAATTATGGAAAGATGTGCCACATTTTAGAATGTAACACTTTGACTTAATTTAAGTAAAACTTGCTGGGTAGAACTATTTCTCTGTCACATTTTACAGTACCCTGTAAAATGAAAGTTTAAAATGCAATTTGGTAAGGATAGAGCAGTTTTACAAATACAGATATTATATTCTCCTTGAAACTTTCTTTCTGAGGGATATCTTGTTACTTACAAGTAGCAAAGAGTTGAACCTCAGTGTTTCTGTGGTCATGTAAGTATTCTTTGAAGAATGACTTTTAAGTAACTGGAAGAAATAGAAATGAGCTCCTTTACTGTGAAAATGTATTTTATGTTTGTAGTTGCACATATTATTTTTCTTATTATTTGTAGCAGAACATACTTTTATTTTAAAAGGGATATTTTCATGATAAAATTGATAATAATTATTTTTTTACTGATCAAATATATTGGTCAAAGTTGCCCGAATATATTATGTGACTACTGTGTAGACAGTACATTATATTGAAAAATTCAATATAAGTAGGGAATAAATCACAACCCTGTTACACATATTTAAAACTGTCTTTTGTAATAGTGTGATTCATGTTGGCTCTTGCATGTTATCTTGATTAAAAAGTTGTCTTTTAGTCCTGGGGAGGTGGCTCAGTGATTAAAAGCAGTTGCCATATAAGCATGAGGATGTGAATTTGAATTCCCAGAACCCACATAAACAGTCCAGTGTATGGTGGTGGAGAAGGAAAGGATAGATAGTCCCTGGAAGCTTGTGAGCCACTTGCCAGGTGTAGGCAGTGATGATTAGACTCGCTCACAAGGTGGAAGGTGGGGACCGACTGCTGACGTTGTCTTTTCACCTCCACACATGCACCATGGGACATTCATACCCACGAACAGGCACATACACCTTACATACATACACAAAGTGTTGTTGATTAGATAGGAATATTACTGCTAATATGTATCCCTTTTTATTGCAGAGGAAAATACTCAGGAAACATCACAAGTTAAGAAAAGTTTGAGTGAAAAAGTTTCTCTCTATAGAGGTGACATCACGTTATTAGAGGTGGATGCCATAGTCAATGCGGGTAAGTAGTTCACTTTTCTGTGATATACTCTGTGCGTATTTACTATTTCTAAACATTTTTTCTAGTCCATCCCAGGAGAGAAATGTAATAACTATTTTCCTTCTTGGTTAAAAACATTGAAGGTTTATTTTCTGTGTACCAACTAAGTATCGAAGTACTGGATATAATTCTTTAGAAAGAATTTCAGCAGTTATATGATTGCTAGTTTCATGCTTGAGTTAGTAATATGTAGAAGTTCAGCAAGCTTTTTCCATATTGAATAAGCTGTAAAATACAAATGAAATTATATTAGTCAAAGAAAAATGTGAATAAATTATTTCTCTTATTTTAAAACCTCTTTTGTTTCATTTTCATTATTAGCTGCAGTTTAGATGACATATTTTAATTAGTGTCTGATTTTCCTCTTTGAATATTGGAGGAAATATGGAAGTGTGTTATTTAATGCTTTTCTGTGTCTCCTATATATCTTACAATGTGGCTATATATCAAGTAGCACATAACAACTGTGATGTTATTAACTGGGTAGTAACAAGAGGATATTTAATGGTTTAATTTGTGACTTAGAAGGTTAGACCCTTTTTAGAAGTTGAAATATCATGTAAAAGTCAGTCTAGATTTAGGCATGGGCAGTCTTTAATCCCAAAGATGATTAAAATAGTAAAGGGAAGAGGAGATCTGTTGGAGGACAAGGAGAGCCACGGCAGGGAGAGCCATTTTAGTCTGTACACATCCCAGAGGTCAAGCAAGAAAGAACTTCTCTTTCACAAGGAGGAGTAAGCAAGCATAGTAAAAAGTGCTGTGGGGAATGAGCTGAGGGCTGGCAGGTGACTAGATGAAAAGGCAGCTGATTATAGCCATTAAAGAGTGGTGGTGCCCTCTACTACTCATGGTGGGTCAATAGTCAGAGGTTTGGAATAAGGACAGAAGACTGACTAAAGTTTGATAAAGTCCATTACCCATGCTTAGCCAACTAGAAAGGTAAATGGAGATCAAAAGTTCAAATATGAGTCAACAGAATGGGAATTTGGAGTGTCTGTGTGTGACCTTATCAGAAGCTACTGTGAGTTTTCTCTAAGTCACAGGGAAGAGTGCTCATGCACTGTAAGCTCTCTCAGACTACAGAAGACTGGGTGGGATTCCTGACTTCCATTGTTTTCCTGGAGTACAAGTTCATTGTTATCTCAAGATTACTTCTGGTGATGGGTAAATTCAACAAGTGGGAAAACGTCTTGGCAGGTGAACAGAGGGAGACCTGGAACATCATTTTCAGCATATGTCAGAGCTCTGGGAAGCCAGCAGGTATGCTGGAAGCCTAGTGAGCTTGTTCCTCTCTCAGATCTGGGTATTAGTTGCCTTGAACATACCTGCTTTGCCGTAACCAAGGCTATTTTCTTTTTCTTCTAATGCCTCTGTACTTTTTCCTTTGCTGTTTCTGCTGCCCTTCTGAAATGTAAAATTCCTCATCAGAAAAGAGTCTGGCAGGCTCCTCTTGGGTTGGATTTCATCTTTCTGTCACCTTGCAGGCTCAGGTCTTCGTTATATGTAGTTACTATGGGTGTGTGTGTGTGTGTGTGTGTGTGTGTGTGTGTGTGTGTATGTAGATATTTTTGTAGTTAGCGTATAATCAATGATTTATTATGCCTGAATTTCTATAAATGTGTGAACTTTAATTCTAAAATATTTAAAATTTGAAAGTTTTTATAAATAGACTACTAGCCATTCAGTGTCCTCATGAAAATTCTAGCCAATGACTCTGGTTTCATCTGTGGAGTACAAGTCAAGACATCTGCTTCCCTTTGAAATATGTGAAGATTTCTTTCATGAGTTTTTTTTTTCTTGTTGACATAGCACTGAATTTGTTGTGTTCACTTGATCGTGATAACAATGACTTGCCTTGTTAACTCTGTACCTTTGTTCTGTCCCACAAAGCATAGAATGGTGCCCTTTTCACTTATTCTTTAGCCACCCAAAGCAATATCTTGACTTTATGTTCTTAGGAAATATTCACATGGTATATTTGTTGAATTGAACTATATGCGATTGAATTTGCAATATCTCTAATACCATATTCTGTACTGGGGACTTGATGGAGAGAATCAATTTGGTTCTGGTCTTAAAAATTATTTGTTTGCTAAATCAATAAACATATTTTCTTTGAGCATGGTAGTACATACCTTTAATCCCAACACTTGGGAGGCAGGGCAGCCAGAAATCTGTGAGCTATAGGCCAGCAAGGGCTACATAGTGAGAACCTGTGTTGAAAAAAATGATTGGGTAATTTTATTGAAATAAAGTCAAGTATGTTAAACTGAAAACTGCCTTTATTCTATCACTATTTTAGTTCTTTAAAATTTTTCTTTCTTTTTCTTTATGCATAATTTTCATGTTACATACTGTACATAATTATGATGAATTAATCTGAAGAATCAATTTTTGTTCACTCCTAAAGACCATTTAGCTCACCTCTCTGGCTGTGAAGATTGTGACCTGTACTGTACTGCCATGTTCACAAGGACAGCCTCATTGGGAAGTTCCTGGGTAGATGGGAAAGAAATGCCAAATGTACAAGTAATGGCTCTAGTTACAGCTTTCTGCTGTGCAGTTTGTTTTCTGGTATGGAAGGAGAGGCACAGCTGCCAACCTTCCAGGTGAACAAAGCAACATGGCAGAAGACTTTAGCGCCACCTCCAGCGAAAGGCACTGCTCCCAGTCAAGGTGCCAGAACTGGCCAGCTGCCACTTCCTAGGAGACTGCCAAAGCCCTTTTTTCAAGACCACAGGAGTACATTGAAACACCTGGTCTTAGTAGCTGGGAAAAGAGGAGTGATTTGATACTTTAAACTTCTTCCTAATGAAGTGTGTGTTGACATTCCTTGAATTTAACTGTTACCCGAAATAAACTCCAATACATTCTTTCTAGGAAATTGTACATGTATGGCATCTTTTAATCAGCTGAGTTTTAATAGGTATCATACTGGCTGGCAGGGAAGTAGCACAAACTTACAGCTAGACAAGGGCTGGTTGAATTTTGAATTTTTATTTTGAAATAATTATAGTAAATTGAATTTAAAAAAAGGAAAGAAAGAAATCAGAGTTCTGCATACTGTAGTGTTAGTTTTTCATAATGGTGACATGATGTAATCTATGGTGCAACATGATACCTGGGAAATTGATATCTATTTACTTTACTTTATTACAATACTTTAGTAGTATTGAGGATCAAATTCAGCCCTTGTGCATGTTAGGAAAGCACTCCACCAGTGAACTACACCCAGTCCAGGAATTTGATATTTATATATTGCTGTTATCTAGACCACAGACTTTATTTAGTTTCTACAATTTTTATCTACATTTGTGTGTATATACCTGTATATATGTATGTAGTTTTATTCCATGTATAGATTCATGTGAACCACAATCCAGATGCAGAGAGAAACAGAACCATTTTTTTTATGGAAGAACTTATCACACTCAGCTGTTCTGCTTTGTGTCAACCTGTAGGCCCCATCCATGTTCTTCATCTCCACAGTTTTGTCATTAAAATTTAAAAATATTACATTTATTTATTTTTTTCTGTGTTTGTATGTGTATGTGTTTGTATGTATACATGTGTGACAGTGTGTTGTGCTGTGTGTGTGTGTACATGTACCTTGGTGTGCTTATGGAGGTCAGAGGATAACTTGTGGGGGTTGGTTCTCTAATTCTATCACATGGGCTCTAGGAATGGAATCCAAGTCGTCAGGATTGGCAGCAAGTGCTTTAACCTGCTGAGCTGTCTTTCCTGCCCAGTTTTGTCATTTTTATTGCTGTAATGAACAAGGGAGTGAAAATATCCATTTGATATATTGATTTAAATTCCTTTGGCTATAGGAGCTGGAGAGATGGCTCAGTGGTTAGGAGTAGTGGATGCTTTTACAAAGGTCCTGGGTTCAGTTCCTAGCACCCATGTGGTGGCTAACATCCATCTGAAACTCTAGTTCCAGGGGATCTGTTACCTTCTTCTGGCCCCTGTGGGCATTGAACGAATGTGTGCATTTACATACATGCAGGGAAAACACTAATACACATAAAAAATAAGTAAAATAAATTCCTTGGGGAATATAACCCAAAGTGAGATCACTACACTGTGCCGCGGTTGTATTCTTTATAGTGTTTTCTCCTTTTTAAATAAAAGCCAACCTAACATTGATTGTGTACATCTTCCTAATGCTTAGTGATCATCATTTCTTCATGTTCTGTTGGCCATTTCAATGTTTTATTTTGAGAATTGTTGTTTTAGGTCCTTGTCTATTTTAAATCTGTTTTTCTCATTTTTGGTGCTATTGATTTGTTAGAATTCTTTATGATTGGAATATTTATTCTGTATTATATGTCTGACTTACACACATTTCCTCTCATTCTGTGGGTTGTATCACCCTGTTAGTTGCTCCAGTTCTTACAGGAGTTTGTTAGTTTGATGCATCCCATTGGTCTAGTTTTACTTTTTTGCTAAGAAAGTTAAAATCATAGAACTAGAGAGTGCAGTGAGGTTTAGTAGAGAGCAGGGTTTGTGACAGAGTGAATGGGGGACTGTTCAGCAAAGGGTGCATATTTTAAGATACACAGGAAAAATAGATTTTGACATCTGTGACAGAGCTTAGTGATTATTGCCAAGAATAATGCATTAAAAAAAAGAAGAGTGAATTCTAAATATTCCACCGTAAAAGTGGTAAGGCTATGTATCTATTTATCAACATGACTTTACCAATCTTTATTGTAGATATATATCAAAATACCACATCTTTCTTTGTAAATATATGTAATTATGAGTTTTAATAAAAATATTTGTAATAAAATGTTATATTAGCATAATAATATTATTAGTGTGTCATTTAGAGTTTGACTTTTTCTTACTAAACAAAAATGCATTTGAGATCCTTTTATTTTGTTACATTTTCCCATGTATCAGTACTAGTTCCTGATTTTTTTTTTCCTGTTGATACACACAGATTTAGAAGAGATTGTTGACCATTCACATACATATGTCTTTGGGATTCTCATCAGTATTTTGCAATGAAACAGAACTCCTATGACCATTAATTCTTAGGTTTCCTTGTGACTACAAGTTTTCATTTATCTGGGATGAATAACCATATGTGCTATGATAAATACGTGTTTAATTTTGTAGGAAACTGCTGCTTTCCATAGTGTTTGTACTCTTATATTTTTCTCAACAATGATTGAGAAATGCAGTTTGTATATATCTTTGCTAGCATTTCATCTTAGAATTATTAATTTAGTTCTCTGGGTATATGGTAATATGCTATCATGTTTTAATTTGTATTTACCAAAGGGTTAATGGTCTTGAATACTTTCTTTTATCTATTTACTTAGCATATGTATGTCTTCTTAGATGACAGACCTATTCATTTATAATGGGTCTCAGTGCAGTGTTACTATCCACATTACAGTTATACAGTTATACAGAATAAAGAATCAGCCTGACTTTCGGCATTTAAGGCCAAATGTTTAAGGCACCCATTCCTTCAGACCTGTTCTCATAGAACTGTGCTTCCTCATACTTCCGTTGGAGCCATCTTTCCAGCGTCAGGTTGGGAAGTGGAAGCCAGCATTACCCGAGAATCTTGCTCTTTGGTCCCTAGATCTAAAATATCTCACACATACAGCATCAAGCAGACTTCTCAACATTCTCACTGTCTAGAGAATACTGTGCCAGGACACTGATATGATTTGGTATGTTAAACAAGCACACCCACATCCATTCGCTGTCTCAGGTAGAGGACAAAGTGGAGTCCTAAGGGATTAAGTTCTGGTGCCCGGCACAAGAGCATATGGCTCACTGAGCTTGTTTACATTATAAACAGTAACTTTTTGATGTAAAGTTAAGTAAAAGTCATTAGAATCAAAATCAAATCAAAATTAAAATCAAATCAAAAGTCATAGATCTGGATTCTGTCTACATTATAAAAGTCACTCCTCTATATCTCAGCACCATTTTAAGACCTTTGTGAAATTTGGAATTCTTATTTTTTACTGTTATGTCTTAAAGAATATTGCAAATATATTGAGATATAATAGAACCCCACATTGAAGATAATTATTTGAGAGGTGGGTGATAGTTGATTACTTGACATAGTGATATGTTCTATAGACATTTAGGTAAGTGTTAATTTTGATTTTATGGGTTTCATAAGTTTGGAAACCCATTTTTTTTGGGGGGGGTCCAGATATATCCCTTGGTGCTTAGAAAACTTGTTGGCTTTGTGCTTATAGCATTAGTTACAGATTACCACTACTGATATCAGATAGATTAGGCTAATCCTCTAATTCTACATATTTTTTTCTACATATAAAGTGGTAATGCAGATCAGAGGAAGATTGTAAATAATACATAGAAATTGTGCAGTTAAGTTCTGACAATTGGCAGTTTGGTATATTTTAGCTAGCATAGTTATTAATGTGTAACTTCAGAATGGATTTAAGTTCTGCTTTCTTCTCTGAGATAACTCAGCAGAGGAGGTGGAGAATACCTTCTGTGGTCAGCTGCATTCTGACTTTAGTTATTCACGGCTTTTTTCCAATGGAAATCAATGATACTCAAGCTGGAGCAGTTGCTGTCTTCCTGAGTAGATTTTGAAGCATCATGTATTTTAATATGAATATGAATAAATACTAATTATGTGTCATTCAAATTTGATATTATAAAACAACATTTTAAGGGAAAAAGTTCAGTATTTATTGTGAGTGAAATTCATACTTTAAACTTAATTATCTGATAAGAATGCTGGAAAACATCTTGTTACACATGCTTAGATCATTAGGGTTAAACAGACAGACTTGCCTTAATAGAAGAGAAGAAACTTTCATTCGACAAAAGAATCAGCCGAGCTTTATTGAGTGACCTCTGTGACATAAACTGGGTTTAGCAGCAGAAGTAAACACAAGTAAGTGCACAGATGGTATAATAACGTTCTTTATTAGATCTACGTCCAAAGCTTCTGGGACAGACAGAAAATCTTATAGCCCAGGGAAGCAGTCAGTGCATGGCCACAGGTGACTGAGTATGTGGTACAAATACAGGCCGTGGCGGATTATGAGGTGCTTCAGGTGTCACCTTCAGGGACTGAGATGTTTTTTAACTGAAGGAGATGAAGAGTCTGAAGAATATTTCAGAGGAGAAAGATGTATTAGGTATGTATTAAACAAGATCCCTCTAGCGATGGTATGAAGGACAATTTGAGGCATGATAAATTTGAGGGGAGGACTTGAGGAGATGAAGCGATTTTAACTTTGTACTGAGCACTTTGGCTGAAATAAATCTAGGGTTTTCTTCTAGCTCACAACTATTGCTGTTGTTAGTTTTGTCTCTGTCCTCTTTAACTGTGGGGTGATTCTGATTTGAGTCCACTTTGATTTGGTGTACTTTCAAGAACTCATCTGATGTGACTGGATTAGATCTCTTTTTAAGTAGTATCTCTTGGATTCTTACTATGTACTGCATCCTAGGGTGCTGCCATTTTGACTTGTACAAAACTTTTCACTAGCTGCCTCACCAGTGTCATCATAACCATTTTTCCCCCCCTTGAAGCAGTGGACCCTCTTTTGGTCCTGATTTTCTTTCTTACTTGGCATCTTCTTCAGGGATGAACATTTCAGGTTTTATAAATAATGCAGGAAATGCAGAATTAGTTTCCCCGGGCATGGGTAGAGAGGGTAATTAAAGGAGTGAATGTGGTTGTGGGGACACATCTTCCCTCTAAGAGGAGGGAGAGTACTTCTTCAGGTAAGTTAAATCCATCAGAATCTGAGAGAAGTGCCCTCAGCCTCATCAGAGTCCTCACACGTCTCTGTAACAAGTTACAGAATCATTACCCTCTGTTGACAGTCTTTGAAGATGGGATTAAACTTGTGCTGTAAGGTAGCCAATCATATAATAAGGGTTTGGGTTTAGTTTCTTCAGCTTGAGCTCTAAGGCTGCTGGAAAAAAGACTCTTCTAGAGCATACTTAAAATCCTTTAGATTGCTTCTGCATGTCTGGAGTTGAGAAATTTAATCCCTGCCCATTTTTAAAAATTTGTTACTTTATCTAGAGACACTAGAAGCAACCAGTCAACACTATTCTATTACTTTTCCAATATTCAGGAAGAAAAGGAGAAAAAAATATATCTAGGGGTAGCAAGCTAAGCAGAAAGGACAGAAGCCATAAATCTGCTGTTAGCCGTGGTGACCAGGCATGTGCTGACCTTTTCTCAAATTCATACCTGGGTCAAACTTTTCACTCCCATACTTTGAGTTAACTGCTTCTAGCTTTAGCTACTTAACTACTGGGGTTAGCTAAGACATGGTGTACCTATGGTTAGTCATGAGGTGCCTAATGACACAGTGCTTGTGTGCAGTCTTATTTGGAATATATCGTGCCTTTTACTTTTCACATTTTACTTAAAATTATATGATAAAATTGAAAAACTGACATGAAGTTCTATTAATTTTAACTGAGGAATATGTATATTTTGTTAATTGGATGTGTCTTCTACGTTCATATATTAAACAACCTCTAAAGTTGAGAGGTGGTACTTTTGAGAGGTTCTTATGCTTGTTCTGACAAATGGATTCATGCTGTTATCATGAGAGTGATTTAGTTGTAGAGAGAATAGGTTCCTGATGGAGGACTGAGTTCAGTTCCCTACCCAGTTCCTTATGTACTATCTCTTGTATAATTGAATGTAGCAAGGAGACCTCACCTAGATCTTGCAATTCCCAGATCCAGAACTGTGAAAAATAAATTTCTCTGCATTATAATTACCTAGACTCAGCTATTCTATTATAGCTGTAGAAGAGGGACTGAGTCAGTAGTAAACTTAATTTCAAAGAAGCTTTGCTCAATGGACAGTGAGGTGTCATTATTGCCAATTGAAACTGTTCCTTGTTACTTTTTCTTTTGTTACTTTTCTTTATAACTGTTATGGACCTGCTACTTTAATGACCACAAAAATTGAATGGTATTCATTTTGATCTCTCAGATGAATGTAGTTTTATTCATTTGACTGTTTGTTTACTTATTTGTTTCTGAATTAAATCCATTGATTATATGGGAAGAAAAAAGTGACATTCAGTTTTGAAATGCAATATGTACCTCATATAAAAATTAGACTTCCTAAATGGCAGCGAAGGAAAGTTGCTCATGAGCAGAGAGCAGTCGTTCTTGTGTTTCTATGATGTGTAGATCCATTAAACTTTAGCAGTTTCAGAGGAACTTTTTATTAACTTTTTGTTTGGTGAAGAGTCCTTTTATGAAGCAAATTCTATATACTTAAAACCAAGAGTTAGTGCTTGATATATAAGAACAATACTCTTATTTGTAGCTCAAATTTGATGCTGTTTTATTCTAGTGGTTTACTAAAACTTGGTTTTATGTAAAGAAAGACTTGGCCATTTTGGAAGAGAGAAGATTGACAAATATCTTCAACATTCTTTTCTAGTTAACATTCTAGCTATAAGAACACTCAGTATTCACTTTAGAATAAGGATAGAAATAAATATGTTAATACAAACTATAAGTACAAAGGAAGCAGTTTTTCATTATTCATTTAATTTTTAGAATTTTGAAGAAACAAACTTATGGCATGAAATCCCCTCTTCTCCTTCTGACCTGATTTGCTTTGTTAATTTTATGATGCGACACACTTTTGTCATGTCCAACATTAAACCAGAGTGGATGTGCGTGTCTTCTCACTGGTGCTAAAAACAGAATAAATTACCAGGGAGTTATATTTAAATGAATATGTAAGCATAGGGTTGTTGACTAGGCTGGCTATCCCACCCTGCATCAACAGCTTGTTACTGTGCAATCAGTCACTGGAGTTGCCATGAACTTGGTGCTTAATGAACAGGTGGAGAAAGAGAATGAATCCCAGTCCAAAATGGATCTGACAGCTTATCAGGCAATTTCACTGATCGCTAATCCATTTCATTTGGCAACTTAATTTATCACACATTTAGAGTTTTCATCCCATGGGTTTCCAGGTGGAAATTAATTCAGAAACATGTCCAACTCTGCTGAGTTGAAGAGACCATCTTAAGCTTTTGAGGACACTTAGAAATAAAATGAATTTAAATGCATAAACCAGGTTTCTCTTCTGATTCCATTTGCCTTTATCCAATTCCCCTCTAAAAATATTTGGATGGTCCTAGTGCTTGGTGGTGTAATTATGACATTGAACTAAATTTTATTTGTTCATATAAGAAAATATGTAAATTAAACAATGAATTAATTTTAATTCATTGCTGAAATAACTACAAAAATTTGTCAGATCATCTTTTGAATATAATTCTGTCTTGACACATAGAGAAATTACTAGTCTAGCATGTTTTATGTTATCCATAGCAAGAAGCGACAAATAGAAGAAATTATTTCTTTAAAGCTCATAACTTTATATCTTCTGAGTGTTTACAAATTTTCTAAGCAGGCTCATTACTTTACTTTAAAAGTATCTCTTAAAGCAATAGTCACTGGCAATAAGGAAGAAATTCAACCCATCTCTCAGAGATTACATTCTGATTTTGTTTGGAATTCTCAAGGATAAGCCTCATTAAATGCACTTGGCTGTGGACCTGATTCTAGTTTAAAATAACTTCAAAACCAGAAACACATTTTCTTTACTTTTTAAGGACTTGATTTATAGTGCATAGAAAGTTAAATTGAATATTGATCCATGAAAAACAAATGTGTTCTGTAAAAAATGACAGTGCAAAAGACCATAATAGAAAATGATAGAGTGATTGATGGGCCAAAGCCTGGAGGTGGGCTCCTCCCTGTGCAGGTCATCTTCTCTAGGCATTTGCAGCTCTCAGAGGGTGTCAGGGGTGAAGTGGTAGAGGATATTACTTGCACCCTGGCATGGGGTATTACATTCTATAAGAAGATTGAGGAAAGCTGGTAACAAATCATTTCTAAGAAGAAATTTGAGAAATGAGGAATGGGGCACAAGATCAATGAGCTCCATGATATAACTCCAGGATAGGACACCAGGGGATTTTATATAATTTCTCAGACCTCGAAGCACCTTCAAAAAGAGTTTAAGTCTGTGAAAAAATAATTGAGATGACAGAAAACCACAGAGTGGCATGATGCTGTCATTGATTGGATGTGTCAGGCAAATTGTGGCTATCATTCTTATGATCATGCTTATTAAAGTAATATCTTCATAGTTTCCAGAGGCTCAGTGTCGAATCATCCTGGCATCATTTCTGAATTCCCGTCTTAGTCTTTGGCACTTTTCCCTGGAACATGGTACAGACCTGCATCCTTGTCAATAAAGAAATTGGACTTTCATTTTTAACTTTTAAGGAAAATGGTCACCGAGTCCATTGCTGGCTGTTGGAATCAAGCCTTTCAGAAAATTCTAGAAGGCATTGACTTCCTCTTACTCTCCTACAAGACCAATAACTGCATCAAACTTTGGGTTTGATGTGATGATAATGATGATCATAGTAACAAAAGGGGCAATCCCCACCCCAACAAAACCATATAATAAACTATTGACTACAACTTCTTAGTAATTGATAGAGTGTCCCACTCACATGAATGGAAGATGCCTCCCTCACTAAAGTTGATTTATATTCCAGGAGGAAGACAGATTTTTGTCTGACTTTTTTTCCTCCTTTGTTTAGCTTTTGACTTTTCAACTATCTTTTAGCTCAGAAGACATTTATAATATAAAAACTATTTCAGAGGCTGAGAGAGGCAGTCTCATTGAAGAAACAATATGTTCAAAAGTTAGAAGATCACATTCCTTTTAACTCTCCTTCAATTTAAGAGTGAAATTGAGATTCGTATACATTTTTTTCAGTGCTATATAACATGTAGCCACTTATGGTAAGAATTGAAAAGAAAGACTCCTCCCCCCAAAAGTGAAACATAGAAATATACAAATTGTAGTTTTCCTAAATTCTCCTTATAAAACTTAAGATCAAATAAGTACACATCTGTAAGAATTATTGAGCATTCAAACATTATCCTTCAAGTATAAGTCAGGCTGTCCTGATACTGAATTAAAATGTGTATCTCTAGATACCCTGGTCTATAAGTGGAGGAACTGACTTGGCTGCTCCATTGTGATCAGTGAATGTAACATGAGAAGCAGGTGGGTCTGATTTGGAAGTCCTAGGAAGACAGCTGCTTGATAGCCTGGCAGATCTTATCCCTGATATTGCTGACAGTCTCCAGGCAGTGGACTCTTACTCATTCTTTAAAACTGAGGCCTCCCTTAGTAAAGGTGAGTGGTACGCAGTGGGTTTGTCTTCTCAACTATCACTGAAATGCAGTTAGCCAAGTGATATCTATTCATCTTTCTGTGCTAAGTTTTCAGACCTAGAGTGTTCTGAGGGCAGGAACTGTGTTATCCATGTTGAATCCCCATGTCGGCCCTATTGTTAACACTCAAGAGGTGTTTGTGGAATCAAAGAATGAATAAATTGTTGAACTTTTGGTTGAAGTAGTGCTAAATTGAACCAGGCAGGTCAAACAGAGTTTTCTCCTTTTTATCAGTTTACCAGGGCTTCCCAAGCTTGTATATGTATTTATTGACATATTATTGTTTTAAAATTACATTTACTTATTCTGTGTGTGTATCTGTGTAGGCACATGTGCCACAGCATGTATGTAGAAGTCAGAGGCAGTTTCTGGAAGTTGGCTCCTTCTACTTACACCATGTGCATTTCAGGGATTGAAATAAGGTCATTTTACTGGGCAACAGGTCTTTTACCCTTTGATCCATCTCCCTGGTCCTGACTTTATATGTTTTTTTTTTTTTGTTGTTGTTGTTTTTTGAGACAAGATTGATGTAGTGCAGTCTGGCCTTGAACTCCTGATTCTCCTGCCTCAGCCTCCTAGTGCTGGGATTATAGGAATGTGTACCATGCCTAGATGTTTTATTTACCTAGGTAATTTTTTCTTTATATTTGAATTTTCTTTAGAAGTCTATATAAACATAATAAAGTAGGAGAAAAATTATTGATTACTTTCTACCATGAATCCCTAAGCACTTATAGAGTTTACACTTTTTAATGATTAAAGACCAGACCTGATTTGCCATGCCTAGTTTTCTACTTACCAACAACATTTTTCACGCAGTTTTATGCAGTACATAATCACAATTTTCATTGGCTGATAGTATATTTGTTATCTCCCATTGTCCCCAGCACTCTTGCCATCTGCTTTGTCTCTAGTAACTTTTCATTTAACTTTCATGTTTCTACTTAGCTTGCCCAGCGTCCCCTCATTTCTGTAAACTTTTATGACCCTAGTGCTTTATATACACATTATTATAGAATTTTTGATTTTTTGATATAACCTTTTCCTTTATAAGGAAATTTTGACTAATGAGATACATCTGAACATGTATTATGCAACTTTGTTTTCTGATGCTTTAACTTACTGATAGTAATGTAATGCAGTACACATGTGTAGAGTGCAGATATCATTCTAAGATCTAGGATGAATAACCGGCTTTCTTGCTCCCTCCACCCCATCCCTTTTTCTGTTTTTGAGTTGCCATCTCACCTTGTAGCCCAGGCTGTGCTGGAACTCACTTAAACCTCAGCCTTCTGAGTGCTGTGGTCATAGGTGTGTGCCACCATGTAGCTGAAAGTGTTCTTTTAGAGCTGTGTATATGGTGGTAGGGAAATCCAGATGACATTTTTTAGGGCTTCACAACCTAATACCACAGTCTGGGTGCCTGAGAACTGCTTATTTTTAAACAGCTTCTGAAGGAGGAAGATCCAGACCAAGTCAGGCAGGTTTTGTTGCTTCTTTTGTTTTTCTCCTGTGCTTGCAGATAGCTTCCTACATTAATCAGATGGGATCAGGGGCCACTTTAACAGGCTTAATATAACTAAATTACTTCTGCAAAGACTCTGATTTTAAACATAGGCCCATTCTCAGGGTATTGGGTGTAAGGAGCTCAACATATAAATATAGCAGGCATAGTTTAATACATAAGATATTTCCAGAACAAAAAAGATGTCATTGTATGTATGACAACATTATTGTGTGGGTTCAAATGGAGGTGGAAATCTTAATAGAGGTAGATTTTTCTCATTGGTAGTGATGGCTTAAATTTGGAGGGAGAAAATTGGTAAAAGGTAGGCAGGAAGAGCAGTGAGCAACTATTTTATTCTGCCCACCTTGCATCAGGAAAATGCCTGCATTTATTATTGGATAGGTAGTATCTTCTTACTATTTTGAAACCCTGAAATGAAATAAAAACTATTTTAGGTACTTCCTGACTATTGCGTTAGCAGGACTTGTCAATTATCATCCTACAGCGAATATACTGGCTTAGGTTCAATGTTTTCATTTGAACTAAATAGGGACATTTCTTTCAACGAGAGAAACATTGGCATATATTTGTCATGTTTTGAGACTATTATGATACTTTAGGTGAGTGGAATCTTTTCAAATTTTTATTTTTTATTTATATGTATGTGTGTGCCTGCTTGCTTGTATGTGCATCATGTATGTCCAGTTGCCTGTTGGGAGCAGGAAGAAGGCATCAGATACCTGGAACTGGAATTACATGTGAGTGGTAGGAAGTTAACCCAGGACCTCTATAAGAGTGCAAGTTCTCTTAACTGCTGAACCGTCTCTCTGGCCCTGAGTGGAACCTTCTTAATGGAGAATTTTCTTTCAAGTACCAAGCATTGTTTAAATTTTATCTTCAAGATCTATATAAATATATGAACCTTTGAAAAATTGTGGAATTTTAATGTTTACATATTTGATAGTATTTATAGCTTACTTAAAATGTATACTTTTCCTTTGTGCAAGGGGATAAAGCATTGCCTTCAGAAGCATATATTTGGCTTTTAAAACCCTCATAGCAATACATTTGAAATGAAATATTCTTTTTATTTCTCTTACCTAAAACAACATACTATAAAGGCTTCATATCTTGGCCATCAGTCAAAAAGCAAAACCATCTAAATTCATCTAAAGCAATCTATATTAGTTTGTGCCTGTCTGTGTAAGTTAAGTAGGCATTTGCTTATGAGGAGTCATTTAAACGCAGATTTGCAAGAAGTGGTAGAATTCTCTGCAACATTTCTATGTCTCAAAGTGATTGGGATGAAATAACATCAGGAGATGTCAATTTAAATGTTTCATTGAAACCCAGTTAGTTTTTGATTTTTCACAGTAATAGAGGAGAACATCTGTAGGTAGACTCCTAAGAGGTCTTTAATCCAAAAATCACTTCTCTGCATTTGAAATATTTTGCCACTAAATTTGGAAAGGTATATACATCATATCCTTTTATTTTATTGAAAGCTTTTGCATTTTAAGCAAATACTGAAGTGAATTATATTGATTTCAATTGTATGTAAATATGTGCTTTTCTTCTCTTTTTTTTTTTTAGATTTTGGATTTCCTTCTCCTAAGAGAAGACTCTTTGTTTTTCAAATATGCCCATAAGAAACAACTCATTCAACATTAAGGTCCTACCCACAGTTACTGCTCTTTGCAGGAAAAAAAAACATGTTTGTTAATTGGGGCATATTTTACTTTAATAAGTTGAAATTTGTGGGGACTGGTGAGATGATTCATTGGGTAAAGTGTTTGCCATGCAAGAATAAGAACCAGAGTTTGGATCCCTAACATTCATGTAAAAAGCTGGGCAAAGTGTGTATCTATAGCTTTATCTCTGTAGGGTGGAGATGAGTAGATACTGGGACCTTGCTGACAAGCCATTCTAGCTCCGAGTTCCAGGTGTAGAGAGAGACTTTTTCAAAACAACCCCCCCAAAACACAGAGAACAATAAAGGAAAATACTTGACATGGATTTGTGTCTGTGAGTATAACCCAACATGTACACACATAGGCATACACCGTATATACACACAAAATATTACTTTATGCAAGATGATTGTGTTATGGCTTTTCAGAGGAACAGAACTAACAGATATGCATATATATGGATCTATTATAAGGAACTGGCTCATGTGATTATGGAGACTAACAAGTTTCAATATCTGTAGTTGATAAACTGGGAGATTTCCTTGTGTAGTTCCAATCTAAAGGTTGCCAGGCTGGAGACCCAGAATGAGCTCATGTTTTAGTTTGAAGGCAATCAAGTACATATTTCAGGGAAACCAACCTTTTGCTCATCAAAACAAAGTAGCCCCAAGACAGAACATCAAACACTATTTGGCTGGGCCCTAACCTGACAAGTTAGGGAAACAGCAAACAATGATATGAACACTTACTTAACAAAGATGAGATCACCTACCCATACCAAGAAACACCACCAACAGTATAAGTCTAGATGCCTAGGTCTCATCAGAAAAGCACTAAAAACATGAATAACCTAGGCAATATATATCCTCTAGAAATTAGCACCCCTATATTATTTTTTCCTGAGAATAGCAGGCTAGCTGAAGCACAAGACAATGATTTCCAAATAGCAATTTAAATATATTCAAGGAACTGAAAGAACATATGAATAAAGGACCAATTGAAGACTGTGAAAACAAATAGTTGAATGAAATAACTAAAAGAATTCAAGACATAAAATTAGAATTCAATAAAGAGACTCTCTGAAGAAAAGCAAAACAGAACTTGAAATGAAAAACTCAGGAAATCAAAAAGCTCAGAATAAAAGATAAAAAAAGGATTAGAAGAAATGGATTGGAGAATATTAGATCTTGAAGACAAGGTTGGTGAAATAGATCACTCAATCAAAAAAAAAGTTAAATCTAAAATAACCCAGGAACAGGACCTCTGGGTCACTATAAAAGACCAAACCTACTAATTGTAGATATAGAGAAGAAGAAACCCAAGTCAAAGGCATAGAAAATATTTTTAACAATAACAGAGAAAAAAACTCCCTAGATCAAGGGAAGGAGATAGCTATCACGGTACAAGAGGCATGCAGAACATCAAGATGACAAGACCAGTAAAGAAGCTCCCCGTGTCATGTAATAGTCAAAACACTAAATGTACAGAACAAAGGAAAGATATTGAAAGCTGTGAGAGACAAAGATCAGTCATGTATAAGGCAGGCCCATCAGAACAACAGCTGACTTTTCATTGGAGACTATGAAATCCAGAAGGGCTTGGATCCATGTACTATAAGTCATGAAAGAACACAGATGGCAGTCCAGGCTACTATACCCCACAAAACTATCAGTTGTAGTTGAAGAAGAAAGAAAAATTTTTCATGGAAAAACAATGTTTTAAGCCAGCTCTATAGAGAATACTAGGATATTTCAATTGGAAAATCCATAGAGGTCAGGAAGCTAGTAAGGTGCCATAGCATTGGTTCATGGGAGGTGAGATAATAAGCAATGGTATAAAATGGAAAGATGGGTCAAATTTGGTGGACAAATGGAAAGGCAGGATAGAGGAAATAGTGTAGAAAGGGATAACTAACATTAGGCCATTTTAAGGGTCATATGGAAACCTACTATGGAAGCTTCTTTCAGTATATACATACAACATGAAAGAGTTTAAAGATAGTAATCCTGTAACAGTTCAATGATCCTAATAGACACTATATGCTAGTAAATGAAAAGCCCAGTACCAGAAATGGACTCCCTCTTTTGGAGTTGTTGACTAGAGATATCCTATAGATCCTAAACAATACTGGCTATTTCCATTGCACTTGGTTACCCATCAGAACCTGATGGTAAGACTAGTTGCTAAAACCACTACATATCAGAGTTGCAGAACAAAGAAGGCAAAATCAAGCTGATACTGACCTTGAGGCTTCAGCTCTGCTGGTTAGCTTTCATTGTACTAGAAGATGCTATTCACGTTTCTGGCAGAGAAAGCTAATCATCAGCCTTACCCAGCTATGAACCCTCTGGGCCACAATAGCAATTGGCTTGGCCAAATATGCGTACTAGTGCAATAGTGGTATGGATATTAGGGTGGTAGCCATCCGCCTGATAATTGAGTTTAAGGCCTGCTTCATAACAAGAAGTCCATCCCTGACACAGCTATCAGGGTCAAGAACCTGTGACTAAATGGGTTACAAACCATAGAAGAGAACCTACTACCCTTACTCTGCTCAGCAGACAATGTTAAGCCCTCACATAGTGACTCATTTTTATACCTATATATTAATACCTCTCTCAATTCTCACAGAGAAGATTCTTCTTGCATCAAATGGTGATTAACACAGAGATCCACAAAGGGTAAACATGTAGAGACTAAGAGACTGTGGAGTGCTCAGCCCTAAATGGGACACTTATATCACACCTTCCACTCCTAAGGCTCAGGGATCATTGCAGAAGAGGGGGCAGAAAGAGAGTGGGTGGGGAGGGGCGAGTGAATCAAAATGTTATCTTCGCATGAAATTCTGCAATCAATAAAAATATTTTTATAAAAGAATTTCAAAGGAAAAAATGGGTACACTTTGGAAATTTAGAGGCATGAGTTACACTGCCATTATTTCTTTGACTTTGGTTTGTTCTTGGACAAAAGGTATACTGAGTTTATAGATAGCTAACTTTTTGTGCCAACATGAATCTTTTCTGTATGTTTTTATGAGGTATGTCATTACTGTCCCTATGTTCGGGCTCCTCATTGTATGTGATTCCAAATGGTTTCAACACAAGCAGAGTAAATCTAACTTCCAAAATATTCATCCTCTTTTCCTTAATATTGGTCTAGTGGGAAGCAGAGGCAAATCTTCTGGAACCTTTGGTGCCTTGCTAAGAGATTGGGAGCACAGCTGTGGCTGACTCCCATGGCTCCGGATCTCTTGACTCCCTGAGAGTTTGGATGATAAATTGGAAGTTGAACCTCTCTTCCTTCGCATAAGGGCATGTTAACGGCATGATACTCTCCTTCAGTTCCAGTTCAGCTCCATCTTTGTAATTTGGAGCTTTGAGATCATCAACTGCTGACCACTTCACCATTAGCAAATTTCCTACTAGGCATTTTCTGAAATTAGTCTAGACTGATAACAGGTTGGGGCTGGAGAGATGACTCAATAGTTAAAAACACTTTCTGTTCTTCCAGAGGACCAGAGGTAGGTTCCTATCATCCATGTCCTTGACTCACAACCACCTGTCACTCCAGCTCCAGAAGAATTGACTCCTCTGGCCTCTGTGGACTCCTGACAGAGTTCTGGTGAGAACTCAAGCCACTCTGGGACAGTGCCAAAGCAGCTGGCTGCAGTAAGATCTGTGTTTGTTAAATTTCCAAATTCACTAGACATAGTAGATAGGCAATAGATAGGCAGTCCCTGACTTGTGATGGCTCAAGTTATGATTCTAATTAATTTATGATAATGTAAAGGTAATAAATATTCAACAGAAACTTATGTAAACTTTTGACATTTTCATATTTTTCTGGACTAGCAATATGCAGTGTAACACTTTAATACTAGCAGTTCATTGAACTGAAGCTGTGGGTCAGCCACACAATCACGGTGTTGCTAATCTACAGTGTTTGTTAGATTAGTGTATTTAGAACAGTTGTGGGTTATCGTATTTTTAAGTTGTGATCATGTTTATTATGACATGGGCTCACTATAAGTCAAAGAGCATATTCCTATGATGTGCCACTCAGGTCTCCCTTTCATGAAGACTTTTTGCCTTTACTGCTGGGAATACAACTCCAGGGCCTGCCTCAGATGCAAAGAGTGAGCATGGCTAGCATGACCTCCTTCCCAGTTTGGCCCACTGTCATGACTGATTACTGTGCAGCTATTAACATTTGGCCATTTTGACCCAACTAAGGTCACTCTGTAGAGCCATTCTGGATCTAGAGTTCCCATGGGGGCCATCTGAGAATTTTGCTAGATGTATATCATAGTTTGACCTATTTCTCTCTCTAAACTTGCTGTAGGTGCTAGAGAGATGGCTCATTGGTTAAGAGTACTAACTGCTCTTCCAGAGGACCTGAGTTCAGTTCCCAGCACCCACATGGTAGCTAAAAATTGTTTGTAACTCCAGTTTCAAGGAAATCTGACACATGCAGAATCTTACATATTGATACGAACCTTACTTTTCTGATTAAAGTATTCTGAAAATAAACTTTTGACTTAAAACACAGTTTGGAAATTTCGAAGAATTTTATGTTTGCTCTTAAATGCTTTGATCTTACTTCACTGAGAACATGCTGTTTCAGAAGCAGCAGTTTGTTTTCACTGACTCTGAATATTAAGGGAATCTAATATAATCAATTATATTTAACTAGAGTCTGGTCAGCATTAACCTATTTTTTGTTTATAAGGAGAATGACACAAATTTATATCAATGAGCCAGATTTTCAAATTATATCCATGCTGTAAAATGAGAAAAATCATTTACAATTTATTCCCGCAAAGCTATTTCCATTGAGTATGTAAGAAATACAAGATTCCTATGGCAACAGGAGCAACAGAGTTATGTGTAAAACTAATGGAGGGTTAAAGCAACTAACTTTAATCATCTCACGGTTTTATATAATAAAAATAAATTGTGATATAAAATTTCATTTACTCTTTGGTTGATATTATTTGTGAATTATCTGTATTCTCCCTAAATTGAGAAATGTATGAACTTTTTTGTAAAGCGTGGTTCATAAACATCATCATTAATACATCTCAAACATAAATCAAAAAAGAATTACAAGGAAAGAAACTACATATTCCAACTGTAGAGAATGCAGACATCTCAGTAAAATGAGAAAATTGGTATATAAACAAAATGAGTAACTTCGTAAAAGAGACTGACATTATATTTTTTAAAGAACCAAATGGAAACAGTGGAGCTGATGACAGTGTGGAATGAACCAAGTGCAATAAAGAGTGTTGACAATAGATTTGATCAAACCAAAGAATCACCAAGGAAATGATGGAAAAATGAAGAATTTGCTAAGCTCATCAGAAAATTTCTATTCAGAAGAGAAGAGTTAGAAGGAGTGACAAAAATCTATGGGAGTGAGGAGTCATTATCACAAGAGCTTACTTTTGTACTATGAGAGTGAGTTAAAGCTTGTTTATAGACATAATGCCTGAAGTTGTCAAATCTGGTAGATATTGGACATGAGGTAACATGGAAATTAAGATCTTTAACCAGATCCTGACCAAGGTGTCGCTAAGATGTAACCAAACCAGTAAAAATTAAATTTAAACACTTAAAGAGATTTTTTTAAAGCCTCAAGAAAAAGGAGAGTTATTCAGGGCTATCAGTTGATTTTTCAGTGGAGTCCTTGTAGAACAGGAATATGATGAAGTATTGAAGCATTGAAAAAAAATAGTACCAACCAAAAACACCCAGAGAAACTATCCCTCAGAAATGATGGAAAGGTAAAGAACTTACCAATCAAAGAAAATTCAGAGTTCATCATAGATCTTAAAAGAATTGCAAAAGCCAAGTCTCCAAGCTGAAATGAAAGGGTGCTGATTTGTAGGGGGGAAAACATGTAAATGTATAAAACTTACCAGTAAAGATATGTAGTCTAGGTTAGAATATTCAAATACTTTAAAGTTTATATATATATATATAAATATGTGTGTGTGTGTGTATAACTTATTAGTCCAGTATAAAAGTTAAGAGGCAAAAGAACTCAAATAATTGCAGCTACAATTTATTACTGAGTGAACAACAAAAATATGTGTAAATTGTGACAATAACAAGAAAAAATGAGGGGTTGGGTAACTTTTGTGAACCTGTCAGAATCATGGATGGATATGTCTGTCTTTTCACACTGGCACAAATTAACGAATAACCAATAAATGCACAAACTGCTTCAGTTTCATTGGCTGCAGTTTGCCAGGTAGATCTGATATCCTTTGGTAGCTGTCACTGGCAAACACAGGTTTTGTTTGTTCCAATCCTATACTGATAATAGTAATTCTCAGATCACACAGTAGCAATACAATAATATGCAAATGTACTGGTTACATAACGACCAAGAAAAGGTTAAGGAGGCTGTAGACTTCAGAGAGGCTGACCTGTGAGAACTGATACAGGCAAAAGGAAGCCTGTATGGGGCCAGGTAGAAATGTAGGCGCAAAGCTGTTCAGCCACAGGGATGCCAAGTGCAGGTCCATGTGACAGGCCAGTCGATGGTAAGTTTGAAATGGGCTGAGTGTCATTGGTAGGAGAATCTACACTCAAACTGGAGCCCAGATCTGGTTTCATTTGAATCAGAATGTCCCCCATTGCCTCCAAGCATTTGAAGACTTGGTCAGTTGCTGTTTGGGGAGGGTCATGGAACCTTTAGGAGGTGTGTCCTTGCTGGAGGAAGCACATCATTGGGAGCGGCCTTGAGAGTTCATTGCCTAGTTCCACTTGCAGTTTGTCTCTCGACTTCTTGTGCCTGTTTGAAGATGTGAGCACTCGGCTTTCTACTCCAGCTGCCTCAGCTGCCTCTGCATGCCTCCCCTATCATGGTAGGATCTCCTGTCCCTGGACTGTAAACCCTGTAATCTCTAAATGGCCTTGGTAAATTTTTTTAAATCACAATAACAGAAAAGTAACTAATACATGTTCCATCTGGTATGATTCATTAGCTCATGCGTTTATTTTTGATGTTTTGGTATATTTGAGGTGTCATTATTTGTTGGCATACATGATCAGTTTGTGCCTCCTGGCATACTGGCAAACAGTGGTTGCTTACTTGTACAAGTAAAGAAGATGTGAAGAGTCTTTTTTTTGAACTTAGAATGGAGTAACTCTGGTCAAGGCTGTTGGTTTATAATATAGAATCATTCTTCATTAGCCTAAAAACTGCTATTTCATATAGCATAGAGTAAGTTAAAGCAGGCCCAGTCTGTTCCCCTCATTAAAAGAGAAGAGTTTTTATATGTGATTAAAGTTATCTATAAATTATTGTGACAATAATCTTTGTAAGCCTCATGGTAACGAGTCTACAGTGTTATGTAAATGACGTAGGAATTAACACAAACCTCTACAGAAAATCTTCAAATCACAAAGGGAGAGAAAAGCAGTTTTAATTATAAAATAATACATTTTGGAGATCTAATGTACAACATAGTGATAAAGATGATCATATCATAATCAGTAGATTTATCTCATTGGATTCACAGTATGATGGCTTTATTGAGCGTAGTGAAAAGTAGGAGGTAGGGTGTAGTGGAGGAAGTAGGTCACTGAGGGCTGTATGTTTGGGACCATGTTTTATGCTGACCCTGCCCTCTGTGCTATTTCCTGTTTCCTGGCTGCCATGATTTGAACTGCTCCGCTCCTCCATGTCCTTATGTAGCCAAAATTAGTCTTTTTTTTTTCTTGCAGTTGTTTTAGATAGGTATTTCATCACAGCAGTACGAAAGTAACTAACACAGAGACTGTAGCTAATAAGACTGTATTGCATATGGAATGTTTTTAGGAGAATATACACATATTCTCACCTCTCCCTTGGGTGGTGCTGAGGATCAAACCCAAGACCTCCTGGATATTCTCCAGCCCCAAAGAATGTATCTTAAGTCTTTCACTAGAACTATATATATATATATATATATATATATATATATGTATTCACAAAAGGTAACTGACAATGTAAATATACTAACTAGTTTGATTATAGTGGTAATTTCAAGTGTATATAAAAATCCTCTTGTATACTTTAAATATATATAATAGTTATATCTTAATACAGTTTGAAAAATGATACACATTTTTCTGTTTTGAAGAAAAATGAACAGGGAGTATATTTTGAGAGACTTAGAAGAAATAAATTTCCTTCCACGATATCACTGCTTTCTCTTCAAAGAAAAGGAAAGGTATTTTTCCACTAAAAATCAAATAAGAAAAAAATATCTGAAATGGCTTAATGATTCTGAAAAGGCATTCATGATAAATATAGAATATTAATATTTAGAATATTAATAGGATGTGAGTAGAGCATATAATCATGCTTATATATTTAAATTTAAAAAATTAAAAAAATTCTATTTGTATGAGTGTTTTGCCTGCATGAAATGTAAGTACACCATGTGCATGCAATGCCCACAGAGGCTAGAAAAGGGCATCAGATCCTTTGGAACTGGAGTTAAGAATGGTTGTTAGCCACCATGTGGATGCTAGAACAGGTTCTATGGAAGAGTAGCCAGTGCTCTTAACCACTGAACTATCTCTTCAGTCCCATACTTACCTGTTTTATATAGAAATAAAAAAATAATTCTTAGGATGGTATAAGGTAGATTAATTATTACTCTGTGTCTTTGCCTCATTGGTATAATTGTCACCATGTTACTACTGTTGTAAAGTCTGAGACTGAGATAGATATATAGAATACCTGGAGAAACACTGAACTAAATCCACAAAGTGGAAAGCAAGAATTTCATAACAGAGTGGTATACTGTTTGTTGAATGTGCATTTGTTGTTCTGAAGATTAGTGTTTATATTTTATTGTCTGTAAAGACATTAAAATGATAAACTTTTAAATGTAAATATCCATGTTTCTTTATTAGTTATATGAAGCAATATCTGAAAATAAAGCAGGTCCCCAAACCATACTTTTCTTCTGTCTGAGCATAGAATTTGATTTAGATTGATTCACTGTAACTGGAGAGGAGTAGATTAATTTTAATGCAGTGTTGAGGGCCCTGAACTGCAGTTGTTAATATACTCTGAAGGTAATTCTTATATTTTCAATATATTCATCTAGATCTTTTCACTATTGGTGTTAAAATACCTGTTTTTTGCTTCAGAGTGTAGTAAGGTAGTACCTGTGTGTGCTTCAGCTCTGGCTGCTTCCTTATGACTTCCAGCCAGACCCAGATGGGGAATTGGCTGACTTTTCTTTCACTGCAGCATGATCACATAGAATGCACCCATCACAAAGCTCTGTTTTTTCCTTCTGCCATCAATACTTGTGGCTAGCAGACACAGCTAGTGGGCATCTGTAAGTACCTGGTTTTTGCCATTCACGTTGACTTCCGTGCTGGAGAAACAAAGATGAGTTTGACATGCTTTGACGCTGGACTTGTCATTTACTCTGATAGACATCTGACCTTGCCTTCTACCACCCAAGGAGAAACATTACTTTTCCCTAGGTTACTTGATGTATTTGGAATGTGTTACATGTTGGTGTCGATGTCTTTAGGCTAATTAAAATGCTCGGTTATTCCAGCCACCATTCCCTGTTACAGTGGAATTTTATATCTATTTGGTGGTTTAGTACCGAGAGACTCTTCCAATAGATTAGATATTTTAGTTCCCCATTATCCATAAGCCCTTTGTGGGCCGTTAGCTGAGATAGTTCAATTTTCTTTTCTATAAAAAAGTACCAGGGACTAAAGATGCAACTCAGTTGGTCAGAGTGCTTGTCTAGCATGCAGAAAACTTTGATTTTGAATCCCAGCATTGGATAAACCAGGCCTGGTGTTATAGGTCTATAATACCAGCCCTGGAAAGTAGAGCCAAGTGGAATGAATTTCAAGGTCGTTCTTGGCCACATCTTGGCAGGTTGGAGGCCTGCCTTGACTAAAAGAGACTTTGTTTCCAAAAATATAAAAAACAAACAAACAAACAAACAAACAAATACTGTTAATAAAATCAATAGTATCTATAACGGGCTAAGGTTTTGAACTTAGTCATGTCTGGGTTTGATTCCTTGCGAAGCCTCTTGATTTTTCTGTCTCGTTCTTTCTGTCACTCTTGCTCTCTAGCCCTCCCCTTCTCCCTCCTCTTTCCTTGTCCTTTTCCTTCCCCTCGTTTTCCCTCTTCCTTTTCCCCTCTCCCTTCCTCTTTCTTTGCCTCCTGTATTCTCTGGGTACCTTACCCTCACCCTCTTCCTCATCTTCTCTCTTTCCTTCTTTGTGATACTGGGGATCAAACTCGGGACCTCACAAAGCTAGGGAAGCTCTCTACCACTGATTCATACTTGCTAGTTTTTGTCTTTGGGCTTAATATTTACCTCATTTTAGGAGGAGATGATACCTGTTACTAATATTTGTTAGAAAAGGTAAAAGGGATTGTGTTAATAAAGGGCCAAGTGGAAGACACATAGCAGGCTCTTAACATCACATTACAGTTTTAAAAATATTGTTCCCTTTAAAAAATGAGGATATTAACCCTAGTGTGGGCAGAGAACTCAGTATACACAAAACCCTGGGTTCAACCCCCAGCTCCAAACTAATAATAAATAAAACCATTCCTTTTTACTTAATCCTGTCTATGCACTGTTTCTTCTGTTCATTTACGTAATAAATGCATATGGTGATTTCTGTGTGTCAAGTTCTGTACTAAGCATGCTTAAAGTGTTGTCTTTAGTTCTTATGGATGCTTTACCTGGTGCAGACTTGTTTTAATTAATCTCAATGTGAAACTTAATTGCAATCTAAAACTTCCCCAAGTTGCTTGCAAGTAGTTAGGCCAGGAAAGACATGGCTCTGTGCTACATAGTAACCTTGATTTTCCTGTTTGCCGTGTTTTGGTTCTTCGGAAAATTTGAAGCTTACTCTGCTTTGTGCTTCCTGGCGCATCAATGACTCTGATCTGGCAGCCAGAGGTAGCTTGTTTTGGTCACCAGGGTGTGCTGTGATTCCACTGATCAGAATCAGGTGCAGCGAAGCTGGAAGGAGTCTCTCCACCGTCTTTGCTGCTGCTTAGCGACCACAGGTTTTTCAGCTGGATGCTTTGCCATCACCTGGGTGACTGCCAGAGACCCCAAGTTATTTTCTTTCTGTAGTATACCACTCTTCCCTGCGCACTGGTGTCTTCCTGTGAAATAAGGAGCTAGTGAGTGTGTCCTGCTCTCAGTAGATTGCCCAATGTTCCGGAAGACCTCTTTTAGGTAGCGTGCTTCTACCACACCCATTATTTTGCTAGTTAAGAAAAACGATGGCTTTTAGAAGTCTGATGTCAGTAGTATTTTGTGACTGCTTACAACTGCTACTGCTTTTAGAACACGCACCTTCTCTATCCGCTAAGTTTGTGATGAATTTGTAATTAATCAGAGCTGCATTAACATGCCTGTAGGATTAATAGATACGCCTTTATAAAACATGACAAATTTCTATTAAAAACGCCCTATTATTATGAACAAGAAAAATCTGGAGATTCTGATCACAAAGGTAGATTTCATATTCATTTGTGGATTAAAATGATACTCAACATGTCTATATAGTAAGGACTATAAAAAGAGCTTACAAGTTGTTAAGGTAGGTATATAGATACACATACATTACACACACAATATAATATGGAAGTGTCTCTCACAGACTAATCTAGCATTGTATAATAAATTAAGAAAACTGCTTATATCTTTCTTTAAAACAATGAATCCCTACTTCTCTTGATAGTAGTTATCCCAGAAAATTTACTAAATTTATTAGAAGTTTAAACAAGTAACCTACCACAGTGAAGTTATTAGCATGGCAATGTGACCTTATCTATTGAGGCGGGTTTTGTTCATTTTCAGCCTACTGATTAATTTGTAGTTTCTCTTGAAAAGGTGCTTTTTTTCCCCCACAGTCTTATTGGGGAGATTTGTCAGGAGTCTGGGATGTTTCTGAGATATTCTGGGAAATAATTCTAGACAGTACCACCTTTAAGCAAACAGTGTTTGTGCAGCCACCTTGAAGCAACATTCGGTTTGAAGATATTGTCTCACATGCATGATAAAGTGATGAAATCATTGACCAACAGGATTCTTAAGTGGTGCTGGCATTTTACAGCAATGCGATAATTCTGTTTAATGTGGAAATTATTACAGTGTCTAATATGTGTGGAATTTGTACTCATTGACTACTTGTTTGAAGAAAAAAATCAATTCAAGAAGTTCCAGTCTGGTAAAAACATTTTTTACCTTTTTTTTTTTAAAATTGAATCACTGAGTGGTATCTTGGTTTGAAAAGTGGAGCCCCTATTGAAGCCACCGTGGAATAAGCATTCTTCATTAACCATAAGAGATTCATGATGTTTGAGTTGCATGTATACAATTTAAGTTTACAGGAAAGGTTAGCAAATGAACTATATTCTTCTAGAATTAAATATGTAGTTGAAACTATCATAAAGTATCATTATTTGAAAATAAATATCTGGATGAAAGACTGAACAGGATATACTGGAGAAAGGTCCTCCTCCTCCTTTGGTCTAGATGATACATTTTCTTTCTACAAACTTGAATTTATATATATATATATAAAGTATTCATTAGCTAGAGGCTTTATTTCCTATTTTTCCTTTTCCTGTTCTCTTGGAAATTTATGAGTGGCTTACAGAATAGGAATTTGTATAAAAGCAGACTTTTTTCTACTTCAAAGAAAAACAAAAACTGAAATAATTGATGAGGGAGGATGTAGTTATTGAAAATGATACATTACACACTTACTTCCATTTTCCTAAACCCAGACTTGTCACCACTGCTTTTCATAAGTTATGCTTTTGGTAAAAAGTGCATATTTGGTTATAACGTTTTATTGGGATATATTTATGACTGTCCAGCCATACTCTTTTTGGCTAACCTTCCTCTTAACCTGTTTCTGTTCATTGACTTATTAATTACCCCTGGATTTTTAAAGCTCTTTTAAATTTTATTTTATGTGTATGAATGTTTTGCCTGTATGTATGTAAGTACACCATGTGCATGTGGTGCTTGCATAGGCAGAAGAGGACATCGGATCCCCTGAAACTGGAGTTATGGACAGTTGTTAGCCACCATATGGGTGCTGGAAACCAAACCTGGGTCCTCTGCAAGAGCAGCCAGTGCTCTTAACTGTTGAGCCATCTCTCTAGCTCTATTTCCTACCTCTTACATATGGCCTGATTCACTTTTTATTCATTCAACTTATAGTCATTACCTGCCTACATTTTCCTGGTGCAGAGCTGGAGTAAGACACTTGGTATAAGAAGGCACAGTCCTGTCTTAGGAAGTGTCTTCATTGTGATTATGGTATAATCAGGGAGTAAATAATTTAATTAATATTTAAGTATAATACTAAGTTCTCTCTCTCTCCATATATATAATATTTTTGTATAATATATTTATATATAATTTTGTAGTATTGGGTATGGAATTCAGAACCTCATGCATACTAGGCAGGTACATCATTGAACCTCGCCACAGGCCTGTAATATTCTTACATATTTTTAATAAAAATTTATGTGTACGAGTTTTGTCTGCATATACATAAATATACCACCTAGGCCACCTAGCATAGGCCTGAAACGGGCACTGGATCCCCTGGTACCGGAGTTGTAAACAGTTGTTACCTGCCATGTGGGTGTTGGGAACTGAGCTGGGTCCTCTTCAAGAGCGGTCAGTGTTCTCAACTGCTGAGCTGTCTCTACAGCCCCAGTATTTTTTATAACTTTATACTAGCAGAAATTTCCTATTTTTTCAGTGACCTTTAGAAACAGCTTATATTTTTTGTTTCTGAGGATAGTTGGAGGTAGGGAGGGTGACAACACTGGTGTGTTATTTGTGTAAGCACAGATTTAGTTGCCCATGATTGTGGGGGGTGTGCCCACTTTACCACCTCAAGTCTTTTGCCAGAATATTTCTCATTTCCACACAGTTCTCTCAGGGCTCACCATGTTCAGTCACTCTGTATCCCAGCTTGCAGCTCCATTTCCAAGGCTTGATTTTTCTCTAAAGATAATTATGGTTTTTGTCCTGGGACTTTGCCTTGTACCTTGGCTACAGTGTCTTCTTCCAAATTGTGGTAGGTACAGATTTTATGACCCAGCTCAGAATTGGAGTTGTAAAACACTATCAATTAATTTGTGTTTGTTTCTCATGAGAGGATTCCAAAAGAAAAATCTTTAAGGAAAAATAGATTCTTTTATTTGTGTTTACTTTGCTTTCAATGATTAATAGTTAGTTAAAGATATAGACTAGAGAATATTGGAAATACCAGTTTTTCATGTTTCGTATTGGTGAAGTTGTAGGTAACAGCTTTGATAACATGAGTATCTAGAAATCCTAACATTAGGATTATAAAAAGGATTAAAAAAAGTAACCATTTTTTTACATTTTTAAAACTAATTTTTTTTATTAATTAAGTAGTGTTTACCAAATAATTAATTTGAAAACCACATAAAATATTCCTGGTCTATGTCTTCCCCTTTGTTGGAATCCTTATGGATTTTGGGTTACTTAAAGATTTATTGGAAATGTTTAAATTTTCCAAAATGAAAAAGTAATGAATTCTTCTGAAGTTTGAACAGTTAGTGAAAGTCAGTATTAGCATAATGTTATCGTAGTTGTTTTCTGCATATTATTCTATTGGAAGCCTGTGTAATGACTACCCAGGACACTGTTTAATGTAAACCGATCATATGGAGTATTTCTTTTATATAAGATGATTTCATTCCTATTAGAGTTTTCTGTCAGTTTAGTGTTGCTCTGAAACTTTCATAGCATGAGTGAGAACTGTGACTTTACCTTAGCATTCCACTCTTTACTCATTTGTTACTGCTTGGAGTCAATCACATTTTTTGCAGTTTTAGTTAGCTATAGAATTTTGCAGTTAATTAGGGAGAAGATAGTCAGACAAGTTGCTGGTGTATGCCTTTCTAGAACCGACTGTGCAGTACCTGCCCTTAAATACCTTCCTTTTTCACTGATGGTGATTAAATGAGGGAAAAGACCTTCTAGATGGTCGGATGAAGGGGAGGTTCATTAGCCATCACGGTAAAGCCCGCTTCCTCCATGGGGTAAGTAGGTAGGGAGTGAAGGCGCGTAGAGCAGTGCTTCTCAGATGTCTGTCACCATCACCTGGAGCACTAAACAGAACACAAAGGTCCTGGCTTCTTAGAATAGCTAGGACTTCTGTGTGTGCACCATTTCCCAGGTGATTCTAACACAAACTAAGGGTTGAGAGCTGAGGTGAGTTGAATCAATGATTCCAGTGTACTTTTCCTTGAGCCTGTTGGGTGGTAACGGGAGGAAGGTAAGAGTGGGATGGGAGGAGGACTAGCCTTCTCTGAAGGCCTCTTGTGTCAAATAATGAGTAGGTGCTTCAGCTGTGCATTCAGGGAACCTTCACAGGACAGTGAGGTAAATACTCCCTCCGATTCTACCCATGAGCAAACTAAAGTTCATAACAGGTAAATAAATTTTCCCAGGTGACGCAGTATAATGGCAGCGCTTGAACGCCTTCAGTTCTGTGAGAATTCAGAGGCCATCTTTTCATGTCATTCATTCATTAAGAGGAAACTCATCTAAGTCTCAGTGCCCTCATCTGTACAATGAGATTACCAATAGGTTACAAATTAAATGATGTATAGTAACCATGTAAAACACTGCCAAACACTTCTTAAGAAAGCTAGCTCATCATCATAGTCCTCATTAGCGATACTGCACTTCCTGCTATGAACTAATTGCCATGTGATGGATACAAAGGTGAGAAGATTTTACATGTCCTCAGCAATTTAAGGACAGTGAAACTACATGGTTTAAATCATGGGGTTTCCAACCTTTTGGCTTCTCTGAACCACATCAGATGAAAAAGATTTGTCTTTTGCCACATGTTAAAAACACAAACACTGAACAAAGCTGATGAAAGGAAAAAAAAAAAGTCTTTCTACAATTTTCGTGGTATTTACCACTACAGACAAGCAAAGAAGTCCTCACATGGTAATCCTAATTGTGCAGTGCCTGTTTAGGATCTTGTAAAATTGTCCAGGTCCCAAGTTTGCAAATCAAAAATGAACGTAACTAAATAATAAAACTCCATTGATTTAAAAAATATTTTTACTATAAAAATGAAAAGGGGGCAATATAAACTAGTGAGGTATTAGACTTATTCGACCTGTATTTAAGAAATGAATTCAGAGGGCCAGGTGTGGAGCTCATGCCTTTAATCCCAGCACTTAGGAAGCAAAGGCAGGAGGATTTCTGTGAGTTCAAGGCCAGCCTCGACTATATAGCAAGTTCCAGGCCAGCTACAGAGAAATCCCATCCCAAAAAGAAAAAAAAAAAAACTGAAAAAAATGAATTCATCAATCCCAGTTTGATGAAAGTAGTTCTGATTCTCTGAGTTCTAAAGGTACTCATCAGATATTTTGGTTCTAATATTGCTCTCAGTGTACTTCAGTTCACAAATGTATATGCTGCCAAGAAATGATGAATAGGCATGATTATGGGGTGAGGGATATTTGTCTCTAGAAGACAGGGCTTGAAAAGTCTTGAGACATGGTCATAAAAATAGACGTGTTCATATTTTTAAGTTGGATGTCAGATTGCAGTTCTCTGCATTTTATGTGCACCGTGACTTGTGTGTTCCTCCCAATAACAGTAAATAAATACATTTGAAAATGATGTTTTGGGCTAATGAGATGGCTTAGTGGGTATATGTACTTACCACCAAGTCTGATAACTTGAGTTTAATTCCTGGAATGCACATGGTGGAAGGAGAGATCTGACTTCCAAAAGTTGTCTTCTGACTTTCACAAGTGCACTGTGAGATGCATGTGCACACACACACACGTATGGACATACATGCACACACACATGCATACCTATACACATTCACACACACTGAAAAAAGAAAAGAAAATTTATAGGTAATATTGTGTTCATTAATAGTACCATTCCAAATATATAAAAATATTTTCCTGGAAATCTTGAAACCTACTTTAAAATTCTTATACCAAATGGAAATGCAAAACTACATACTTTTTACTGTTCAAAGGACTATGTTTAGCCAAATGTTGAAGGGCACAAAGTTGTTTGCCTTAGTTTGGATTTCACTTGGAATACTTAGGATTGAGAACACTGTTATAATTTGAAACATTGTATTGATACATTGGTTTTCATTTAGGAGATGCAGTGTTGACTCATTTCAACGTAGAGTTGAATATACTAAAATTAAAAAATATAACACAGGAATGGAATACTCAGGTCATGAGGGACAGCATGAAAAGACAAAATCTACAAATTATAGGCCTACAGGAAGGAGAAGAATCTCAAGCCAATGACATTGAACAGAATTATAGAACAAAACTTCCCTAAACTAAGGAAAAAGATTTATCTATAGAGATTCAAGAATCACATAGAAAACCAATTAGAAATGACCAGAACAGAAACTCCCAATGGCATATCATAGTAAAAACATTAAATATATAGAACAAAGCTATATAAAGAACAAAGCTATATATAGAAGAAAGCAAAACAAATCAGTAGCTCTAAAAGCTACTAGAGAAAAACAAGTTATATATAAAGAAAAATTCATCAGAATTACAGCTGACTTTTCAATACAAACTACAAAATCCAGAAGAGCCTGAACCAAAGTATTACTAGCTCTAAACAACAATGGATGCCAACCCCAAGTACTTTATCCTGCAAAACTATCCATCATGGTCGAAAGGGAATGGAAAAATTTTCATGACATGAATAGGCTGAAAGAATTCATGTCCACCAAACCAAAGGAAGGAATGAGTATCCCCAAGAGTCTGCAGAAAGAAAACAAAGAAAAGGTATAATGACGGAAACAAAAAATATGGCCACAAACACAAAGAAATTAAAATATCAGTATCCAATACACATCTTTCAATAAGAACACTAAATATCAGTGGCCTCAACTCCCCTGTCAAAAGGCACAGGCTAGCTGGATAAAGAAAGATAACCCATCTTTCTTTTGTCTTCAAGAAACTCATCTCACCTTCAAGGATAAACACTACCTTAGGGTGAAAGGATGGAAAAAAATATACCAAGCAAATGGCTGTAAGAAGCCAGTCAGTGTTGTAATTCTAATATCTAACAAAATAGACTTCAAATTAAAACCAATCAGAAGAGATAATGACAGTCACTTTATTCTAACAAAGGAGAAATTGATCAAGAGAATATTATAATATTGAATATATATGCACCAAACTGGAGCACCCAATTTCATAAAAGCATTACTCCAGGACTATAAAACACAGATTAACCCCAACTCAGTAGTAGTAGGTGACTTCAGTACCCCACTGTCTCCAATAAACAGGTGGCAGGGTGCAGGGAGGTCTCAGGGATCAAACCTGAAACTACAAGTCTAAGGCGGGGAATGATCACAGAAACCCAGGCTGGACTGAGAACTAACTCACTCTGCCAAGATGTGGTGATTGTAGATCCAGGATGGGATAGGATCCTTGTGACCGGGGAGTATCTGAAAGCTAAGATGAGGGAGTGCTAAGGAGTCTCAGGGTAGAGCTCCAAAATCACATCTACTTTATCATATTTACTTTTTTTATGAAAATTAATTGAGGAAACCAGAAAGACTTGGTGGTCTTCTACACCTTGGCTGCAGTCACAGTGGGAAGTGGAGGGCAGATCGTAAAGTGCAGTGGATGATGCCTAAGGCATAGCCAATGTGTGGAAACACCCTTAATCATCAAATAATAGTACTTTCCTGTCTTCTAAGTAACACCAAACACCTGTCGTTTGTAATAGTAGGTTATAACATTGTTGATAATCCCTGTTATTCACTTGTCAAGTCACCATGATGACATGTAAGATCTGACATATCCAGTTCATCTGTGCTTGGAACAAATATAAGAATACACAAACAAAAATAGCATGAGCATATATACGTTTAGTTTGTGTTATATTGCAACATGGCCTTGGTATCTACAAAGTTAGTGCCTAGGAACTGTGCAATTGAGTTATGAAAAGCAAAAAAATCTCAAATTCTCAGTTTTTAAAAACCATTTATTGTTTTTATTTGCTGTGTATGAATGTATTGCATTCATGTATGTAAGTGCACCCGTCTTGTGCGGTGCCCATGAAGTTGGAAGAGGCTGTTAGATCCCTAGGAACTGTAGTTGTGGACAGTTGTTAGCTGCCCATATGGGTGCTGGGAATTGAACCCGGGTCTTCTGTAAGAGCAGCAAGTGCTCTTAACCACTGAACCATCTCTCCACACCCCGCACCTAGTTTTAAGTAAGGTTATGATTTTGTGTTGTATTCATAGCTCTCCTTGGCTACATGCAACTATGAGCTTCTGGTTGAAATCCCCTGGTCATTTCTTCTGGTAGCCCTTTATAAAATGTGAGCAAAGGGAACTTGAGCACAAGATAGATTGTAGTGCAGAGATGGAGCCAGTGGGCTCATGGCTAGGCTGAGGGACAGGCGTCTCACACCACAGCTTTGCAATGAACACATCTTAGCTTGTGCTTCCCAGAAACGTATGATTGCTGGGTGTGGTTCTTCAGACTTCAAAAGACAAGACCTTGAGCATGCAGACTTGCTTTATTTCTCTCAATTCTAATTTTAAAACCTTCATGCTGATCTCATCTTTTTTCTTTTTAGTGGAGTTTTACATGTGAGTGAAACTTGTTTTATGTTTTTTGAAACAGGGTCTCCTCCCTTGTAGCCCAGCTGGCCTGAAACTCACTATGTAGACCAGGCTGGCCTTGAACTCATGGAGATCTGCCTGCCTCTGCCTCCTGAGTGCTGGAATTAAAGGCATGTACCACCACACCTGGCTGAAACTTTTTTTATAGAGTGATTTTCTATACTGTGAGAAACTGTTCCTTTCAAGTTAATGGAGATTTTAGGTCTTTTGGAGTTCCTATTAATAGCATATTTTTTAAAATAATTTTTTATGACTCATAAGCAAATTCACTGGGGTGTAAGACAAATTCAATCTGAGATTAGTGTAGTTTTACTGCTCTCAGATATTAGAATTAAGATGATAATAATAGAGTTCAAATTGAACTTTTTAGGTAGATTGAGCTTTTAGAAGTTTCTGAATTTCCATGCTTCCATCAACTCATATTTGATTTCTTACTGATAATTTGCTTCTTATTTATGAACATGACCCCTCGGCATCAGCAGTGTCTAGCACAGTGCTTTCCACAAAGCAGATACTCAGGAAATATACCTGGAAGAATGAGAATAGTTAAGTACAGGTAAATTAGCAAATGAAGTAGATTTTGTGCTGTCTTACCATGTTGAGTAAATTGCGTTGAAAGGCATTCATGCCCAGGATTTGGGAACATATCTGTATTATTTAATTATTCTTAAAGACTTCATCTCATTCTCTTTTTGATGTACTTCTGCAAATAATTTCATCATTTTGGTCTCCTTCTGTTGAGCTTTTAGGTTTTCCCTCCCCAGTCCTCAAAAGTTTCATACGGTCGGTTACACACACACACATATATAATCCTTCAAGATCAATGTTCTGAGACCACGTTCTTAACAGTTTCCTTTCTATTGAGTCACTGTGAGAAGGATTTTCATGTAAGCAGAAAGACTGGTGGTTGTATCACTTGAATTGCATTTAAATGTGTTAAGGAATAGATTTTATAAAGAAATTATCAAATTGTGCTTGCTAAAGCAAGTCTTCAACTGCATATGGTTTTTAAAAATAAAGACTATTAAAGCTTATGAAGAACCAAAGATTACATCTAAAAATTGGATTCCTGGGGCTGGAGATATGGCTCAGTGGTTAAGAGTACTTGCTGTTCTTGCAAAGAATAAGAGCTCCTTTCCCAGAACCAACATGGGGTGGCTCCAAGTAGTTGTAACTCCAGTTCCAGGGGTATCTGATGCTCTCTTCTGACCTCTGTGAGCACACATATGCACATATACTTGCACAAGCACACACACGCAGGCACAGACACATAAGTGAAGTAAATCTTATAAAAAAAGTGTTCCTGTCAGAGTTTGAATTTAGGAGTTGTGTGGATGTTGTCATGAAATTCATTTTATTCTGCCATCTTACTCTTTTCTTACTTTTAGTAATGTAAAAGTTGAGCTGTCCCTTAAAAATTTTATCCAGTGATCAAAAGGAACAATGCTTCTCATAGTGAGTGTTACATAGAAAAATTCAATGTTAGCCATTTACTTCTGGAATTATCTTTCTCCTGAATTCAGGCAGTTGCTTTTATTTCTGCTGGCTGTAGACTAATTAAACACCAAAATATTAGGAAGCCAAGATTCATAATTTCTTTCTCTCTTCAGTCCAGCCTCATATTATTTCTTTGGGTCTCTCTCTCTCTCTCTCTCTCTCTCTCTCTCTCTCTCTCTTTTCTTCCTTCTGGCTTTGTCCTTATGCTTTCTTTTAAAGGTTAAGTCTTCTTAGCTGGAATCAATTTAGCTAAAGTACTTTTAAGATAATTTCTACTGATAAGAAAAATTCCTTGCCAGGCATGGTAGGCCATGCCTTTAATCTGAGCACTCAGGAGGCAGAGGTAGACATATTTCTGTGAGACCAGCCCAGTCTACATAGTGAGTTCCAGGCCAGTCAGGCTACATCATGAGACCCTGGTCTCTCTCCAGAAAAAGTTTTTAGTAATAAGAGTTTTGAAAAAGAAAGAAAAATAATTATAAGGATTTCACTCAATTATGAATTTATCTGAATGGCAATATGAAGACAGAAAATATAGCAATGATAGTAACATCTGTTTCAAAAGAATAAGCAGGAATTGGAATTGGGTGGCTAGCTGTGATTCTGAATCTAGAAAATCATGTAAGATGTTTCATAACAGCAGAAAATTCATTTGTATTATGTAGTAGAGGGACAATATTAGATAGAAGTTTTAAATAGAAGTAATGTATGCATATTATAAAAAGTAGGAAATACAAGACCAGTGAGATGGCTCAGTAAGTAAAGGTACTTGCCTAGAGGCCTGACAATCTGAGTTCAGTCTCACATGGTAGAAAGAGAGAACCACCTCGCACAAACTACCCTCCGACTTCACATGTGTACTGTGGCATGGTCTGTCACCACAAATACGCAAATAAGAAATAAAAATTTGAAAACAGGAAAGAAATACAGAGGAATAATGTGGATAAAATTAGAAACATCTAGAATTCCAGGACCTTTGTGATTAACACTGGTTACATTTTGGCGTATATGTTTTAAAGTCTTTTTTTGTATTTAGTTTGATTTTTCAAAGATGGGATAATACTCTGCTTAGTGTTTTACAGCCTCTTTCTCTCTACTTCTCAACATGGGATAACCTTGGTGAATTACAAAATGTCTTCTGAAATTCTTTTTAAAATTTTTGTTATTTTTATTTTATGTGTATAAGTGTAATGCCTGCATGTATGTAGGTGTACCCATGTTATGCAATGCCTTGTAGAAGGTCAGAAGAGGGCATCAGATCCCCTGGAACTGGAGTTATAGATGATTGTTAGCCGCCTTGTAGGTGCTAGGAATCAAACCTGGGTACTCTGCAAGAGGAGTCAGTGCTTTTAACCACTAAGCCATCTTTCTAGGCCCCTAAAATATAGTTTTCATTCCAGCTATTGATGGGTATTTAAGCAGTTAAAGAATTTTGTTATAAGTTGTACTGTTTTGATCATTCTTTGATCATATACATCTTTGTACACATCCATAATTATCATCTAATGGGATATAGAACAAGAAATAGGCATTTTATGAAAATCTGCTTTTATTTATTCTTTGAGAAGTTCATACATCTATGCAAAGTATTATTATATCCACCTCTCCCATTTCTCCTCCAACTCCCCATGAACCTCCCCACAACATGGCTCTTTTTCAACTTCATGTCTTGTTATTTAAAAAAAAAATCATTGTTATTATTATTATATTATAAGTGTGTTACGTGCATGTGTAAGTGCACCTGTGCTGTGCAATACCTGTGGAGGTCAGAAGAGGGCGTCGGTTTCCCCTGGAAATGGACTTACAGACAATTGGTAGCTGCCATGTGGATGCTGCGCATCAAACCTGGGTCATCTGCAAGAACAGCAACTGTTCTTAACCACTGAACTGTCTCTCTAGCTCCCTTATTTTTTTCATATCCTACCATGTCCAATTAGTGCTGCCTATATGTGTATGACTATGGGTCTATTCACTGGAGCATGGACAATCTACCATTGTCCACAACCCCAAAGAAAAATGACTATTCTTCCCCCCAGCCACCATCAACTACTAATAGTTCCTCAGTTAGTGATGGGGCCTTAGTGTTCCCTTCCCAATGTATGCTGGATTCCTGATCCTGAGTTCCCCTCTTCCTAATGGGGATTGTGCATAGTGAGCCAGGTATTGATATGCTGTGCCATTATTTTGGAGTTAGAGTGGGGGTGCTGGATAGCTTTCATTATCAACTGACTCACCTGGGTTGAGGAAGCCTCAATTGGGGAATTGCCTGCATTGGACTGGCCTGTGACCATGTCTGTGGAGTATTTTCTAGATTGTTGAGTGATGTTGGCCGGCCCAGCCCAACCCCTGGGCAGGTTGTTCTGTATTGTATAAGATAGCAGGCTGAGCATAGGCCAGGCAACAAGCCAGCAAGAAGTGTTCCTCCATGGCCTGTGCTTCTGCTTCTGCCACCAGGTTCCTGCCCTGAGCTCCTACCTTGGGCTCCCAAAGTGATGAACTGACCCTGGAGATGCAAGATAAAATAAATCCTTTCCTCCCCAAGTTGGTTTTGATCAAAGTGTTTTGTCACAGCAATTAAAAGCAAACTAGTACATTGATACTAGGAGTGGGATATTGCTGTGACAGACCTGACCTTGGTGTTTTCGGGAGGATTTTGGAAACATTTGGAACTTTGTTCTGGAAAAGCCATTGAGTACTTAAGAGTTTTTTGCCTTGGAGTTTGGAACAGCTATGCTGAAAGAGTTGTAGATGGTGGAGACCTGAGTTATAAAGTTTCAAAGGGAAGCAGAGAATATCAGAGCTGTTTGTGTGCTATTTTGAATTAAAAATCTATGGTTTCTGGTTGGCTGGGGCTAAAGAATCAATTGTGATTAAAAAGAGATTAAAATCTGAAGTAAAACCTTTGCTTTACTGGAACAATTGACGCTGGTTAGCTGGGGCTGAAAAATCAGCTATAAGTAACAAGAGACCAGCATCACTGTGGCAAAATTTTCTGGGAAATATTTCCTCAGGGTTGGCACACAGAAGGGGGACCAAGCCTCCATCTCAAGCTGGAAGCAGGAGTTGGTAAATATGTAAGATTCTCCTGCATGGTTCTGGTTTTAAAAACATAAAAAGGATCACAGAGAGCAGTTGAGGCTAAGCACTCTGAGAGGTCAGGAATGGTCATTGGTGAAAGTACAGTCTCACTTGCAGTAAAGACCCCCAGGATTGAAGGGGTCATAGAGAGAATCTGAGACTTTGCACCCTGAGAGACCAAAAGGTGCAGCCTCAGTTTCATTTGAGACCCCAGCTTTAAGAAGATGCTGGGACAAAGGGACAACCACCAAGGGCAGCAGCCAGTGTGGAATGGAGCTGACCTGGCCTTCAAGATGAACTATGTGTGCTGTGGAGAGCCAGAGAAGCAGAGCTCCTGAAATCCTTTTGGAACCCAAAAGATTGTGAGTGAATCCCAGATGTCCAGCATTGAGCTATTTGCTGGACTTAGGTTTTGCTTAGTGTGCCCGATTCTTCCCTTTGAAATAAGACAGTATTTGTTTTGGAATTTACAGGAACCCACAGTTAAGAGACTTTTAAATGAGACTGTAAACTTTTAAGTGTTTGGATTTTTTAAGGACTGTGGGACTTGTAAAGTTATGCTGTCTTATATTGTGATATTAACATCATACCTTGGGGACAAGAAATGAAAAGCTTATGGTTTAATAGTGATGTGTTTATGTGTCAAGTTGACAAGGATTCAATTGTGCTGAATAGTGTTAGTTGTAACCTTGACTCACCTGGGTTAAGGGAGCATCAATTAGGGAATTGCCTCAATTGGACTGGCCCATGGCCATGTCTGTAGAGTATCTTCTTGGTTGTTCAGTGATGTGAGAGGTCGTAGCCCACTGTGGGCTGTGCCACCCCTGGGCAGTTCATTCTGTATTGTACAAGAAAGCAGGCTGAGCGTCGGCCAGGGGAGCAAGCCAGTAAGAAGTGGTCTTCCATGACTTGTGCTTCAGCTCCTGCCTCCAGCATCCTGCCCTGAGTTCATACTTTGGGCTCCCTAAGTGATGCACTGTCTCAGAAGATGTAAGATTAAATAAACCCTTTCCAGTCAGGCATGGTGTGGGGCACACCTTTATCTCAGCACTTGGAGGCAGAAGCAGGTGTGAGTTCAAGGCCAGCCTGATCTACATAGAGAGTTCTACGACAGCTGGGACTACAGGAAGACCCTGTCTCAGAAAAGACAAATAAATAAATAAATAAATAAATAAATAAATAAATAAGACCATTTCCTCCCTAAGTTGGTTTTGGTCAGTGTATTTTGTCACAGCAATTAAAAGGAAACTAGAATAAGTGATATTCTTTTTTTTTTTTTTTTTGGAAAATAGACTGTTATTTGAAATGATATATTCTTTAATTTTTAGAAAATTTGAATTGAATTTACTGTAAATGGCACTTTGAGCTAGTTGATTACTTATTATGTTAATCTGCAGCTGGTAAAATGTGATGAGGTAGAGGTCAGAATTGAGTCATTACTCAGTTGCTTAAATCTCTAGCCTACCGCCTGGCACTATTGCTAGTAGAACTGTCATTGAAGAAAGATGTGAAGACATTGGAGATACCTTTGGCATATATAGTATCAGATATTGCATTTAAAACTATTTTATGCATTGTTTTTATTTTTTATGCATGGCTATATTGCCTGCATATATGTAAGCACTCCCGTGTGATACAGTGCCCACTGAGGTCAGAAGAGGCGATTGAATCCCATGCAACTGGAGTTATGAATGCTTTTATCTACCATTGATTACCGACAATCGAACCTGGGTCTTCTGAAAGAGTAGCCAGTGCTCTTAACCAGTGAGTCATCTCTCCAGTCCCATCCATTGCATTTTGTATTAAATACTATGCACCTAAAGTCTATATTGCACTTTCTCAGACATTTCAACAGTTTTCTGCTTAGTATAGATGTTTCTGCAGTCTCCAGGATGTTAAATGGAGTCAAGGGCACTTGGCTTGAGAGAAGAATGAGGTGAAGAGATGTCTGAAAATCTAATTTCATGTGCTGGGTACTATGAGAATTCTACTGTGGCAGATTCCATAGATTTTATACCCAAATTTAAAGATTAGGAGCTTGTGTTTTTAGGCCCAGGGATAAGTATGGCTTTTACATGCTAGCCAGGAAATAGTGAAAGGAATGTGTTGTTTTCACAAAATTGGCCATGAAACTGTGCCTTATATATCTGATCTTAGCTACTTATAAAGAATGATATCTGTAAGTATGTTCGAGTTTAGATTCTCATGGATTTTAAGCACAATTTGTAATCATTTATTTTTTAAAAAATTGTAATCATACATTTTAAAATTATGATAGTGAAAAATGCAAGTTTTGCAAATTGTTTTAAAAAGAAAAACAAAGAATCATTTTAAAAACAGATTAAGCTATCTTCAATGTAAAGTAGCTTTAGAAACACTTTGGCTTCTTGTATCTTAAAATGTAAGTCTTTTATTCACTAGGTTACATCAACAGTTATGCTTCTCCATGTGTCAGAGGTGCTTTGACTCAGTATGCTAGAGTATTTTGTTTCAGTGACAAAATACCTGAGAAAAAAGCTTGGGAGGGAGGGTTCTTTTGTCTCATGGTCTCAGAGGTGTCAGCTGACGACTTTCAGGAGCAGATCAGCTTCCCTCATAGTGACCAGGAAGGAGAGGGACTGAATGCTAGTGCTGGCAGGAGTCTCCTTTTCCCCTGTATTCCATCGGGACCCCCAGCCTTTGGGATGGAGCCCACTTGTTCAGTCCAGTCAACTTGAACATACTTACAGATACCATTCTTTATAAGTAGCTAAGATACTTATATGGAGATATGAGGCACAGTTTCATGGCTAAGTGTGTGAAAACAGTGTATTCCTTTCACTGTTTTCTGGCATGCCCATTTGTTGTCCTCTGAAAATATCTTCACAGGCAGTCCAGAGGGAGAATTTGCTAATCTCCTAGGTCTTTTTCAATCCAGTCAAATTGAAATCAGCATTAACCAACACACAAAGTAAAACTATTGTTCAAAAATCTCATTTCTTTTCTTTTTCTACTTGCAAGTCAAGCAAGTAAGCAGAATACCTAGGTTACTGAACATAATTTACCATTGTCTTAGTACATGCACCTCCATTGCTCTTGACAGTAGACTTTTTAATGCTTTGAATAAATTAAATTGGTTTGTTGTGATTGAATCCATTTATTTATTGTTCTCTATGTTTACTTTGATATTACCCATTTTCAATTAGTCCAGATAATAATTCTTATATTATGGTTTTTGGATGCAAAATCCTGGGAACTCCTGTGTTTCTATTATTAAAAACATAATATGGGGCTGGAGAAATGTTTCAGTGGTTAAGAGCACTGACTGTTCTTGCAAAGGACGCAGGTGAGATTCTCAGCACCCATATAGTGGCTAACAACTATCTATAACTCCAGTTCAGGGGAATCTGACACCGTCTTCTGACCTCTGCAGACATTGTATGACATGGATATATACTCATACACACAAAATAAAAATAATAAATAAAATATTAAAAAATAAAAAATAATATGATCAGTGATATTTATCACTGTGTTCTTACATCCTCTTTTCTTTTCTTTTCTCCTTTTTTGAGAGAGGGTCTCCTTGTAGTCTCAGCTGGCCTGGAAATTGCAATGTAGGTCAGGATGGTCTTGGACTTGCAGAGATATGCCTGCCTCTGCCTTCTGAGTACCAGGACTAAAGGAGTTCACCACCAAACTCTGCCACTTACATCATTTTCTTTTCTTCATTGATAACTTCAGGTTAACAAAATAATTTACTTTCATTATAGGTTAAATTTGGCATGGATGGATAACTATAGATAAATGTATTTATAGATGTCAGTCAATTTGTAATTTTCTGATCTAGCAGAAATGAAACATTTAGGTTGCAATTAGAAAAGAGCCGATGATATACACAGAATTTTTGATGGTATCAGCAAATGCTTGGGAATAAAGTTCTAGGAATAGCAAGAGGATAAGTGACGAATTTAGCAAATCTTTCATTAGTGATGAGGTGTGATTACTGAAAAGGAAATGATCTTGAGTGAGAAACAAAAACAGTGTCAGGCACATAGTCTTTAGATAGAAAAAAATTGTGGAAACCCTTGTGGGGAGGTTGGTGACCCAGAAACTTTAGCAAAATTAAAGAAGCTAACAGAGTTAGCTTTAAATTTTTAGCTTTTTTAAATTAAAGAGTTTAGAATGTGAAGAAAAATGGGAAGAGAAGTCACGTGGGAACTCAAATTGATTTGTTTTATGATCCTGGTTTGTGGGGTTAGTGACCACCCAGTTTCAATTGCATATTAGGATTTTTGTTAGATGTAGTCAATGTTCAGCTATTAATGAGGATATACTCCACTAATGTTAGCATATTGATCATCAAAGTGAGCTATACAAATGCAAACTGAAAAATAATTAAATGAAAATGTTCAAGGAGTTCCCCCTTCCACTCCCAGAAAATGTGTGGTAAATATGTTCTGTGATTGTCAAGAGGTAACTGTATTAAAGTGAGAAAAGACAAGTCCTTGATTTAAAACATTCCTATGCCACTCAAAAATTCCACACAATTTTAGTTATGATATGTATTAGTTATTTATAAATCTAGCTCATATATATAAAAGAGAAGCCAATATTTTAATGATATATTTATGTAATATAAAAAAAGCCCCCTTTCCTCTACCTTTCTTTTCTTGGCTGACTCTTGGTCTAAATTCTAGTTTCCACACCCGTTGCCAGTTTGAAGAAATGATTTGTCAGCCATGCTATAAAGAGGTCTAAATGTGATAAGAATATCTCAAATGAGGAAAGGACAGGGTTTCTTCTCAGAACTTTGAACTAATGCTACCTTATTTCTTAATAGCGTTAGATCTGGTAAATATTTAAAAGGCTTTTAAAGGTAAATGCCCTTTTCCATTCCCCATGGTGCTGATGACTTGGTTGTGTCTGATTTTGGACTGATGTCATCAATATTGACTTGAAACATTGCAAGGGTCCTGTTCTCAATATGCTTGATTAGTGTACTGGCTAGCTTTTGTTTCAGGATGAGAACTTTTTATACGATGAAAATACTAGCAACAAATTGAAATTCTATGGGCTCTGAAAATGGGAACTGTCAGGGTAGATTCAGTATGGAATTTAGTAATATGTTTTTAAAATCTTATCAGTGAGCTCTACTACAGCTCTCCTTGGGAGACTCGGACTTCATGCCTCTGATTGTGTAGCTGTTCTTTCTCTGGGACAGAAGCCTCCACAGTAACTCATTTGAGTGTGACCTTTGAAAGCACTGTGTATAGTCTCTGTTTTAGTGTTTTTCATGAGTCTTATAATTACACGTTTATGATACTCTCTCCTGATAGAATGCAAGCTCCTTAAGGGTGAAGAACTAGGAGCTTCTCTTCATCTCCAAGGCACTGGTTACTGGGTAAAAAGAGACTCGTGGAAGCTTTGTGACAGTATATCTCATGCTTAACATCTCTTGATGTGTGTTAGAATAATACTGAATTGTGACTTCAAAAACCTTGTGAGATTCATAACTTATTTTTAAAAAATGTGTACATATTTGTTCAAAGGTATATATGAAGTATGAAAATGTATAGTATATAGGATATATGTAGTATTTGACATTGTAATTGCAAACTCCTCTAATAGCATTCATCTTGAAGAAAGGCAGTGAGATAGGTTCAAATCCTTTTGCAGGTTTTTTCTAAGAAGGGTGCTCTGACTGCATCTGTAGTCTCAGCTACTCAGGAGGCCGAGGCAAGGCAGCCAGATTTCTAAGCACCTCCAAAAAGAGTAAGAATTAAAAATTTTTTCTAATGTTTCTAACCTTTACATGCTGTAACTTTTTATATGTTTTTTTCTTAACAATTATATATTACTATAGACATCTCCATATTGATGTGGCATTTTACATTTACATTATATGTGCCACAGAAACTGTTATAAATTTTGAAACTTTCTTCCCTTTTTGGAAGTCTCTAACTAGGGAATTTGCAGAAATAACTGATGGAGAAGGGATTATCAGATTTTATGTAATTCAACATAAGCCCTCAATCTGGCCTCATTTAAACAAGTCATAATAAAGTGTTCCTGAGTTTATTAATCTTAAGATAGGGGATTTTATAGCCAGTTTAGTAATCGGTTTCATCACATTTTATTATTACCCTTTTTTGTGTGATTAAATTTAATTTTTGACATATTTTAAAATCCATGATATCTTTTTATGAAAAATGAGTAAAATCAGTTTACATTATTAATCTATGGTCTTTAAAATTTTTTCCTATTATTTTACTATTTTAGCATTTAATTTAAACTTTGTAGTTTTTTAAAAAATAAAAAAATGTAATTTTATGTGTATGAATGTTTCCTGCATTTATGTAAGTACAGTGCCCTCAGAGGCCAGAAGAGGGTGTGAGGTCCCCTGGAACTGGCATTATAGACAGTTGTTAGTAGCTATGGGGTGCTGGGAACCAGCCTGGGTGCTCAGCAAAAGCAGCCATGCTGTTAACCACTGAGCTGTCTCTCTAGTCCCATTAAGTTTCAGTTTTTAACTTATAATTTTATGTCAATATTTGAGACACAGTAATTTTTAAAATATTTTAATAAGTGGTTATATCTTTTTCTCATAATCAGGGAGTCTCTTACTTTCCCTAGAAAACAATTTTGGATTGGTCTGTAATTTTTTTATGTATTTCATTGTATTTTCCAAATAAAATAAACAACATTTTAAGAAATTATTGTCTCTCTGGCTTTCTTGTGCTCCCTTTTCAAGGGTTAACTTTATTTAACCAGCTTTGTTTAAGTAGAGGTCATTGATATTTTTATCTGTGGCATTGCTGGAATTCCCAACTCCCTCTATCTGTAATTTCCTCCAGATTATTAGTTTAGTAACCTGAACAAAATTTGGTGATTGTAGTACTGAAAGTGGCATTTTCTGAATAGATAACCTGCAAATGTAATTACTAGTTCCATATCAATTTTTATCAGCAGTAAAAAGCTTAATTAATTATAGTATTCAAAAGGTTTAGCTTATAAAAATTAAAAATTCATATCCATTTTTCTTTTTGCCTTAAAAAATTTCAGGTTGCTTTTTATGTGTCATCGTTCCATCTCCATCCAAGTTGAAATTAACCTTTCTGTGCTGTCTGCTTTCCTGAAACTACTTTTTCTTTTAAAAATTGGATATTGTATGATTGTTTAAATTGCTGATTGCCAATTACTAAGAGGCAGGATCTAAAACACAGTTACTGACTTGGCTAAATGAAACTACTTTGCAATAGTTGATGTAATTCTCAGTAAGGGTCATCATGAACAGATGGTTTTTCATCCTGGAGGATTCTAAGTCTTGAATTTTACTGTTTGATATTTTACACATTACCAGAGCTTTTCTACCAAAGTTGTTAAGACATGGATTTCAAATGATACCCAGTTCTGTTTAACTTTAAGAGAATATTAATTTATGCTTCTTTAGATTCCAGTTCTTGAAAGAAACTGGTACTTAGACATGATTAGGGTGACTGATTCACAAATTTAGCCTAATTAAACTACCAAGGATGAATTGGAAGAAATAAGAAAGAAGCAAATGAGGGTATTTACTAATGCTGTGAGAGTTTTCATGGATTTGTTAGAGCAGGGTATGGACCACTTAAATTTCTTCGTGGATGCCACTTTCAATTTGACTGTTTCAAATTATACATCTTTAGATAAGATTTTTCAAGTTTCTCTTTACAGTATTCTGATATGTCTTAGAAAAGGACAACAGTGCCCTGGATGGCAGGGATGTGGCCTTTTCATTTTTGTCTTCTTAATGCCTCCTATGTAGTCAGAAATTCAAGAAATTCAATGAACAAATGAGTGAATGCCGTATGGATAAATAAAACTCCTGTAGTTCTATATGGAAATTTGGAAGATTTTTAATTTTTTTATTTTTAGTGTGTGTGTGTGTGTGTGTGTGTGTGTGTGTGTGTGTGTGTGTGTGTGGTGTATAAAAGTGCCTGGCCCAGAGGTGTAGGATCTCTCTAGAACTGAAGTTAGAGCAAGTCTCCGTGTGGGATGTGGGTGCTTCTGAATGAGCAGTATATTCTTGTAACTGCTGAGCCATCTGTCCAGCTCCTGGTATTGGAAACTGTAAATTATTAGGCTAATTATCCTGTTTGACCCTTTCTCTACTAGGATATTATGCTTTGGATTCTAATTTCTGATGTTATTGTTGCCATGACTTTTTAGAAAGAAATTCACTTCCTCCCTCCCATTTTTAAGAAATGCTTAGCTTTGATGGATAGTCCTTAAAGAAGTTAATGCAGTGATTAATTTCTGATTCCAGACATATTTTTCATTGTTGGTTTATTATTGAATAGGTATCAATAGTAAATGGTTGATTATAACAAATGATAAAAATAGAATTGTCATAGATTGTCCCTAGACACCTAATATCTTTTGTATAAAGGCAGTGTTTTTAAAAAACAAAGCCTTGTATGGATTTCAGGAAAGATTTATGTGATCCTGTGGGAAGGGCCACAGTATTTTTCTAGGTTTCTGTGATGGGTTTTTCCTGTCTGATTATTCATTCTGTGCGTGCATGTGTGCATGACACCATGTGCCTATGGGTTTTGCTGGGATGTTTCTTCATCTAGGCACTAATTAGGCCCTCTGATTTTCAGTTGGCTTCCCATTTTTTCTCTTTATAGACAGTTTTTCCTTAGAAGAATAACATCAGATCACTTCTTTGAGGCTAATTTCAGATTATTTCTCTTTATTTTAAACCCACAATAGAGTTCCAATTGTAACATTATCCAAGTCTGTCACATACATTTATAGTTGGGGACTTTACAAGAAAGCCAGTCAACATTGCTGCAATCATTTTACTTTCATTTATATCTTTTCCCCTAGCTTAGAAATGAGACTCACCTTTAACCCCTCTCTTCCCATTTCCTTTTCCTTTCTGTGTTTTGTGTTTGTGTTGTGGGGGGCATATGTGACTGGTTTTGTATAATTTCTGTTATTATTATCCTCCTGATTCAGTTACTTATTCAATCAGTCAATAATAGATTTTCTCATAGCTACTGAACTGTCCCGTCTAGCTCCCTATCTATTATGAACTGCACACAGCAGCTGACTTAACAGACTGTTTTCTTTTAACTCCTCTCAGTTTCTTGTCTAGACCCACTCTGCATCTCTGGTTTTGGCTTCTGAAAACAACGACTCAGATAGGTCATGTATTCTTTCACATGTCTTGATTTTTTTCTTTTTCCTTGTGTCTCTTCAAGAATTCATTTTTGTTAAATGAAGTTAGCCTGCTCCAGCCTAAAGGTTTTTTTCTTTTTTTTAAAACTCTCAGACTTCGTTTAGTATGGATGGATACAGTTCTGTTTCTCACATTCTAACTAGAAAATCCTTAAGAACATATTAAAATCAAGCTATATCTTATATATATCTAAACGTTATTTTAAAAGTTTTTGTCATGAAAATTAAAATCCCACAATTCTATAATTTAATGAAGCATTCAATGAATTTTACTTCTTAAACTATTTTCCATGATCTGTCTTTTTTATTCTAGTATGTACTAAGATGATGTAATAATTAGCAGTGTTAATAATTCATAAATTTATTCATATAAGTAATGTTCCTTTATTATTAAGTAGTTTACAAGTGATAGTTGTTATTTGATAAGGCAAATAATTTGAATAATTCTTCAACTGAAGAAAAATACTGAGCTTAAAACTGGTTGGGCTCAATGTATTTGTATACTGGAAATTGTTTTTTACTTCATAACAACCTACAAAAATAGCTACAGGAGTCTCCATGAGAGAAGTCTCTGCAATTTATTATGATAGCTAGATTACACAAAGATCATTTCTAATCCTTAAATATGAAGCTTATATAATGAGCTGTTTAATGAAGAATTTGCAAAGAAAGTTCATTTTAAAAGTTATAAATGGGTGATCATCAGTTTATCAACATAAATATTTGAAGATTGTGAATCAGTGAATGAATTACAGTGTGAAATATCAGCCAAAAAGATGTTAATCATTTCAAAGATAACTTAAGTTGGAGTTAAGAAAGAAGAACCTAGGGTGATACTCTTGGTAGGCTGACCAGGCTCCAGTGGATGAACCCACACAAAGGGGCAGGAGGATACAAAAATCAAGGCCATAGGGAAACTTTGTCTTAAAAACCAAACAGCAGATAGGCCTGGAGAGAATGGATACGGGATTAAGAGTCCTTTCTGCTCTTGCAGAGGACTTGGGTTCGGTTCTCAGAACCCAGATGGTGTCTTAACAACTGTCTGTAACTCCAATTCCAGGGGATCTGACTCCCCTCTTCTGGCTTCCACAGGCACTGCATGCACATGGTGCATATACATACATGCAGTCAGTCATATGGAGATATGTAAGGTGAGAAACCAATGGTAATACTTAGTAACAGATTATATTTTGTAGAACTGTTTTAAGTTTGTAGAAAAATTGAACACTTCCTCTGACATAGAAATGCACAAGTGGTTTTCCATATTATCAGCATATTGGTTTACTGTGATTTTTTAAATAACTAATGAACCAGTAGTGATACATTATTTTTGTATGAAGCCAATTGTTTACATTAGGGCTCTGTGATCTACAGTCTTGTGAATTTGCCAAATCATGTTACATATTTACCATTACAGTGCCATATATAGTAGCTCTACTACTCTAAAAATCTTGTGTTTCAACTATTTATCCTTTCTTTTTCTGTGATTTTGACTATTCTGTATAGCTGGTATCAGCTGAATCCTAATATGTGGGGTTTATTGTGTGTCTCATTTATTTTACTTAGCATAATGTTTTTCAAGCTTCATATATATTGTAGCATGTATCAGAATTTCTCTCCTTTGTAAACTGAGAAATGTCTCATTACTGTATATATCATGTTTATCTGCTAATCCACTTAGGACATTTGTGTTACTGCTACCTCCTGGTTATTTTGACTAGAATTACTATGAACATGGTAATGAAAATATCTCTGAGGTCATTTTTTTGTTTCATATTTCTTTTGTTTTGTGAGGCGGGTCTCCCTTTGTTGCCTAGGCTGTCCTGGAACTTGCTGTGTTGCTCAGACTGACCTCTAATTTGTGACAATCCTATTGCTTCAGCCTCCCAAGTGCTGGAATTCCAGAGGTAATCCCACTCGAAAGTGGAATTTTTGAGTCATCTGTAATCTAGATTGGAATTTTTTGAGTTATGAGTATTTGCCATCGTAGCCTCAGCAAATTACATTCCTACAGCAGTCTCTTCTTCCCGCTTCCTTCCCATTATGATGGTATTAAGCATTTTCTCTTTTTTAATGTTCTTATAGTTCTTGGATATTTTGTTTGTCTTTTTAAGTTCTTTTTTCCTTTGTTTTGTAGTTTAGGAAGCTTTTGTTGACATATCTCATAGCTCACTGATTCTTTTGAGCATGCTCTAGTTATTGATGGATCTGTAAAAGGTTCTTCTTTTCTGCTACAGAATCTCTCACTTCTTTTTGATTTTTCTAGAGTTCCTATCTCTGCTTATATTGCTTATGCTTTCTTGCATGTTGTTTACTTTCTCCATGAGAACTTTTAACACATTAATGTTATTTTAAATTCCCAGTCTGTTCCACAGTATCTTCCATATCTAAGTCTGTTACTGATTTTTCATTTGTCTTTTTGGACCGTGTTTTACCTTTTACCATGTTTCGGAATTTTTGTGTTGAAACCCATAATGTCAAGTGAAAAGAACTGAATTAGACGGGCCTTAAATGAGAAGTTTAATCTTTACTGGATTTGCAGTTAGGCTGTGTTTACTACTTGCTATAGCTCTGAAGATCTGAAGCTAGAATTTTGTCCAATGTTTTTGTTTGTGATTCCTCTTTTGTCTTCAGGCTTCCCTAAAGACTCCTTCCTAAATAGGGTTTGTGACTTGTAATTCTTCTAGTTGTGATCCACCCGTATTAGACAAGAGCCTGATTGATGTGTCCATAATAGGTACTTCTATTCCTTCCTTTTTGGGTGAGATAGGAAGCTGAGAGGAGAGCAAAACTGGGCATTTTCCTTCCCCCAGGGAAGAGCAAGGGGGACTGTAATTGTATAGATTCTACTTCTAGATAAGTTAAACTCTTCTGGGAAATGAGCTATTCTTAAGCCAAAATAAATTCCTGAGTTTGATCTGTATAATTGATATCTACTGGAAATCTATAATAACTTGCTCAAATTACGACTAGAAACAGGACAAAACAGACATTAGGCGAGAATTTAAAAATTATTCTCTGAAATATGTATGTAAACTTAACTATACTATGAGACATTTGTTAGATATCTTCTAGGATCTGGGCATTTGGTGGATGAAATTGCCATTTCAATATTTTATAAGCAAATGAGGTTTTATGTTATTGCCTTTATTTTTGATGAATTACTTATTTACACTAAATTCTAGCAAATCTACATATATTCCAGGCTCAGAAAAGAGTATGGAGGCATGGCTCCCTTAAGTACGACTAAGGGTTGTTTCTTATATTTGCAAGCTAAGATTGATCATTGTTCTCCCAATGCCAGCACCTAAAGTACGAGTCCAGAATGAATCAAACATAAGCCTGCTCTTCTCCCGAGTTTATTAGTTTATTGGAGAGATTACAATGATTCATAAGGTTGTGAGATATTTTGTGGTGACAGAAGGTATTTTTAATGTAGAGCTTCTGCAAGTCTCCCAAATAATTAAAATGCATAAAACACACGCAACAGATGGCAAAGGGGTTTGAATTAAATGTGTGTGACTTTTTATCTACTTAGTTTTACATAATAATGTGTTTGTGCAGATAAAGTAGTGACCTTTTCATGGTAACTTCAACAGATATGTGCTCTCAGGAGCTGCTAAATCTGCCAGTGGAAGAACAGAAGCACTTTTCTAATACTTCATTTATAATTTTGCTGTTGTAATATTGAATAGATATCTTTTGTCATGTGGATATTCTTTTCTCTGGATTTTATCTGTCCATTTCCTCTACAAGAATGGCTTGAAAAACTTAATAGGCAACTAATACTGTGTTTTTATAGAATTCAGTTTTCCCTCTTAAGTCATAAACGCAGTGTATTTTTGAACATTAATAGAAAGCATACTTCTGAGTGTAAGCATTAATTTTATGCTTTTCAGTACTGCCTTGTTTCTGAGGATCCTGCATCGTTTCTCATCCATCTTTATTACCTTTATGTGAACATAGCACTATCATATTTCTGACTTCATGTTTTTATATAGGTGGCCATGGGTTTTTGACAATTCGTCTGTCAATGTTGTGTGACAGACCATTTAGTAGTCCTAAACTTAGTGGCTTAAATCAGTGACCAGTCTAGTTGCAACAAAGAAGGCTAAATAATCCTTAACAAATGCCTGTTTTTTAGAGTTAAATGACGTGATGCTGAGGGTATGAAGGAAAGCAAACCCAAAGCGATAGCCTAGAAAACACCGAAAAAGGAGAAAGCTACATGAGATGAGTTCTTCCAGTTTTAAAAATCTTCCTCATTGAACCATGTGACATTCCAACAGATCTACCAGTGGACCACTGGAATAGGATAAAATGTCAACAATTAAATGCAGGTAGAAATGTAGAATATGATAAGTACACATCTCAAAAGATTGGACTACACATTTTAGTAATTAGATCTGGGACAATGGGGTGGCCGCTTGTAAAAAAATACCAAATACTATGTCTCATATTATACCTCAAAATAATGTTTTCAAGTTCTAAATGTAAACAAAACAAAGCAAAGCAAAATACATAAACCCTAGAAGATAAAATATGTGTATTAGTTACCATTCTGTGGCTGTGATAAAATACCATGACTAGGGGTAAATTAGGGAAGAACGTTTGTTTTGGCTTATACATCCAGACAGCTTGAGTCTATAGTTGTGGGATGGCATGACTGTGGGAGCAGGTAAACTGAATGAGCACGTTGTTCATTCACACACAGAAAACAGAATGAATGAAGGCAGGAAGTAGGGAGAGGCTATAAACCTTCAGAGCCCATCCCCAGTGACATACTTCTTCCAACAAGGCCCTACATCTAAAAATTCCATACTCCAAAGAAGTGCCTTCAACTAGACTACCTGTTCAAATACAGGAGTCTGTTGACATTTCTCATTCAAGAGACAACAGTGAGCTATTTTTAGCCATAGTGAGGGTAAAGACCTTCCAAATCTTACACAAAATTTAGAGGCAAAACTTAAAGGATTGATAAATTTTGAGTACATTAAAAAATTAAAATTTCTATGATCAACACATCATAAAGTGAAAAAATAGCTGTCAAAGTTCAGGAAAATACACCATGCACCATAGACAAAAGCCTGATATCCTGAATGAATAAAGATTTCTTAAAAATAGAGACACAAGATGGGTGTGATGAATTCCAGGCCAGCTTGGTATACCAAAATGAGATGCTGCAAAAGCGAGAGCATGCATGAGTGAGAGAGCTAGAGAGAGAAGAGAGAGAAAGAGATAGGTTGATGGAGAGCCAGAGAGACACACAGAGAGAGCCAGCGAGAGAGAGAGGAGGAAGAGGAAGGACTGGGGTGTGCTCACAGTCGCTGAGAACGGAAGTGGCCTACTGTGTGCTGTGCCCTGGGCACTGGGAAAAAAAAAACAAAAAAGGAACAAAGCAAAAAGCCACAATATCCGCAGAACGTAGGGGAGAGAAACAGACAGTTCATTAGAAAGAAGTGAAAGTGAGCCCGGAAACAGAAGAAAATGTTTAATCTTTAGAGTGGCAAAAATTAAAAAAGTATGATGAATTCTGCATGTGAGTCTAAAAGGAAAATGGTCGTTTACATTCTAGGATTTCAAGCTGGTTAATACCTTGGAGAGAATGATGTTTAATTCCTAAGAAAGTACTTATTTATCTTCTTGTTCGGAAACTTATTTTCTAAGAATGTATCATGCTGATACCCACTTATGGAGATATTCTTAAGTAAAAGATATCCATACTTGCAAATACTGGACATAAGCTAGAGACTGATGAAGGTATATTTTATATTCGTCTAGTAAAACATGGAAGCTACTAACTTAGGTATCTGTGAAATTCCTTGAAATGATTTTTAGTTATTATGTTAAGAAAAAATATTAAAAAATACAAAGATGTGTCTACACAGCACTATTTTTCTGGTACTAAATAATCTATAAGAAAATACATTTGTGTTCTGCTCATTTAAACATCTGAAAGAAAGAACTGAGGACTAGGGATGCAGGACTGAGGACTAGGGAAGCAACTCAGGAGTAGGGTTTTTATGTAGCACGCAGGAGGACCTGAGTTCTGCCCCCGAGAGCACAAGGTAAATGAGCTAAAACAAGAGCAGCAAAACTCTTAAACAAACAAAGAACAACAAACAATAACAACAAAATCCACTCTCAATTATATAGGAGTGATTAAAATCTAAAGAAATTAGTATGCTAAAGCTGATAAGTATGAGGGGAGGATGGGGAAGGTGACCGAGCAGCAAGACCAGGAACGGTAACTTGTCTGTATTGCTTTGACTCTGAAAAATCACTGTTATATTTTTATGTATCAAATATTTTAAATAAACTAGAATTGTATGCAGGGGGACATGAAGTGAATTCATATGGCAACAAATGAAACTGTTTGTATTACAAATGAATAATATAAGCAAAACTGAAGGGAATGGAAACCAAAAGTAATAATCTTGAGTTACTTTAGAAAACAGCATTTTGACTATAGTAAACAAATATTGTACCCTGTTTATTGAGTATGATTCTCCAGGGGTCCAGAATAGCAGCTCTGTAACTACCCTATGTGTGCAGTGTGATTGAGCAAATAAGTAAATATATTATAGATAATGAGAACTGGGTTTCTACTTGAGAAAGAATTTGTGAATTAGAAAAAGGTATGCAACAATGAGCCTTAAAATAAGTTGTAATCAGAGGTAGCAATATAGATTTATACCTTGGTATGTGTAATTTATATGAATGATTACTTATGCACATACATATATAGATAGATCTGTAAATGCATGGACTGGTCTATCATCTACCTATCTACCATCTATCAGTCACCTACCTATCTACATATTTCTCTTAGTTTTACTCACTGAAAAGGCCTAGGAGACATTTAAATGGAAGGGGGAAGGAAGGTTATACAAGGAAATACGGGGATAAAGGGAAAGAAGAATCTCAGGAGAGGTGGGGCCTTTGGAGACTGGTTTATCAAGGGAGGAATGGAGAAAATGGGGACACTTTAAATGGAGAAGGCGTGAAAGGAAGAGGGAAGTGTAAACGAGATAGAGAGAGATAGAGAGAGAGAGAGAGAGAGAGAGAGAGAGAGAAGATAAATTCTGCCTAGTTAGTTTAAAACACCAGAGGGAATTATTAGTCTAACATCCTAATGACAAATTCTACATACAATATCTCTGCATGAACATAGCTGAAAGTTACATAACAAGAAACAGTGCCAGACAAGAGAAACCTTCCTCTGAATTGCTGGCCAGATCCAAGAGACTCCCAAATTTTACAGGGTATTGCCACAACCCTTGGTTGCCTCCCAGAACATGAAGGTAAGATCCTATTGCTGAACACAGGACATACTCCAGCGACCAGATTTGGAGCATTGGAGCTGGAACTGACTGGAAGCCACTTCCTTTGAAGGCTAGTACTCATAGCTCTGGAGAGCACTATGCAAGCTGCTAAGGGAGAACATCAATTGATGACCCAACACCAGCTTCATGACCAAATAACCACATCAATGGCACAGCGTTTGACACTGGTATAGTAGTAGCCCTTTTATCTTGGGGTTACTCAATGGCTACATAATTGATCTTAGAGTCCACTCAATGGGAGGAAAATCATGTGTGGTACTGTGATCATAGCCAAATATACTTGGTTGAAGTGGTCATAGATTTTAGAGAGATCCCCAGGACTGTCACATCCATAGGCTAAAGTAACATCTTTCTAAATTCAAAGTATGTATCCTTACATTTACAGTCAAATATCCCGGTCACCACTCATTAAAGATACTTCTTTTGCACCAGATGCAGACTAATACAGAGTACCACAGCTGGTCACACACACACATTTTCTGTGAATTGGCCATGCCATGCCTAAGCAGCACATCTACAAGGCAGCCTCTACACCTGAGGCTCACGCAGTATAGAACAAAGAGTAAAGAAGACACTAATGAATCTCTAACCTCTTATTAATGAAGCTCCCATATGCAAAAAAGGGCCAGTAACACAATAAATCACAAATGGCTAAATCATGGAGATTAGGAGTCTGCAGAGTGTGGGTCCCTGGACAGGACTCTTATATTAAGACTCACTCACCCAGGGCTCAGGAACCATTGAGGAAGAGGGGGTGGAAAGATTCTGAAAGCCAGTGAGGAGGTGTGTGACCTTATGGAAATAGAATCCTACAAGCTCCTGGGACCCTGCTCATGTGAATCTATGGTAATTGTTTTTGCTTGTTCAAGATTCATGCAAACTCAAGCAGAAAAAAACCCAGCATGGCACTGGGAAAATGGGTATCAGACCCCAACCATTTTGAACAAATATTGGCAGTTGATTACTGTTGGGTGAAGATGAGCTAGTCTTCCTAAAGTCAGGTGCTCTGGGTAGGCTCACTGGATCTCAGTGGATGAACCTTCACTGAGGTCACTTGAGGACACTAACTTGACACAATAGACCTTAACACAGATGAAAGAATGTTTGGATTCTAGTTGGGGAGCTATGGAATGTTGTCAGTGGTGAAAGGTATATGAAGATGATGAAGACTGAGACATTCTGTATAAAACACATGATGATTTAATAAAAATATTTAAAAAAGTCAAATGGAAACTTGCTACTGCAGAAACTTCCTAAATATATCAGTGCACACATATATAAAAGAGATTAAATGGAATTAATCCTATAACAGGGTGACAGTGCCCCTACTGGACACCACAGGCTAACGAATAAAAAGCCTAGTGCCGGGAATGAGTTACTCATTGTGGAGTTCTTGGCCATTGAGGTCTCATAGGCCCTCCAGCATTACAGGCTATTGTCAGTGCTCTTGGCTACCCTTCAGAACTGTTGCTGAAGAATACACAGAGTACCTGAACTATAGAACATGGAGAAATCAAGCTTGAACTGACCTGGAATCTTCATCTTTAGTGGTTAGCTTTCATAGTTCCAGAGGGAAAAAGTAATCTCCAAGCCTTACATCTCTTAATGAGAGAGCAGTTGGATGTATTGGTAGGGAATTTCTATTGACTGTGTTTGGCCCCTGGTTACTGTTTCAATGTTCTCTTTCTTGGTTACCCTAGAGTTCACTAACTGATATCTGATTGTGGGCCATGATAGTCTGAAAGAGCCTGACTGGATGAGAGTCATGAAAAGTGACTCACAAAGAGAGAGAAACTTCCAGAGAGGCTTAACTATTAAGTTCCACCATATTTTTGAGAGAAATAGAAATCAGGAAATAAAAACCCTATGCTCTGCATATGAATTTTTTAGATATTTTCTTCTCTTTTTTTTCCTATGATTTTTAGTACTTGAAACAGCCGCAAAAGATCTCTAAAATCTAGCATTCGCTTTTCATAGGACTGGATCTAAATCCTGAACAGATGGGAGATCTGCTCTGTTTAAACACTTCTGTGAAAGATGAGCTCTCTGGATAACAAACACCAACAAATGACACCTTTACATTTTTCCTTCCTTTTATCTAAATCTCTGAGACTCCAAATTTTATTTCATTTTGTTTGTCCCATTCTTAGGGAAGTGTTTGCTCACTTTCCCCTGAAATTCCTAAAGCAAGTGTCCAATTTAGCATGTATTTAATCTGGCATGAGCTTAGTTTAGTTTTTTCTCTGAGGGAAGTAATACTGAACGTTTTATAGTAATCTTGGCAATGACTAAAGTGTTATTTTTTAAAACATTTCTATATGCATGTGAAGACGTTGAGAAACAGAGTTCTCTTTGGTCATGGAGTGTCTGAAAGGCATCACTGCCATCTCATGTTGCTTTCTGGATTCTAGTTGTTATCTCTTTCACCTCACTTAGCATAACTGGTTTCTGTTCCTGAACTAAATGATATATTCAGATATTTTTTTCCCATGGTAAAGAAAATAAAATATAAAATTAAAGCTTCTATATTAACCACTTTATGTATATGATTGAGAAACATTAATTACATTTACATTGTTTTACACCCACCACTTTTTAAAGAAACCTTTTCATCACCCTGAATAGAAGACATCATCTTATCTTTTTAAAAATTATATTTGATGTGTATATCCATTTCCAAAACTGTTCTTCATTTTCCCTGAATAAAAGTATTCTTGCAGCCAGGCATGAGCATTGATGATATATGCCACTTTCAAGACTGAGGCAGTTAGAATTGTGAGTTCAAAGCCAGCATGATCTTCATAGCCATTGACAGGCCAATGAGGACTACACAGTGATAATATCTTAAAAAACATTTTTTTTTAAAAAAGCATCCTCATCTGGCATTCAAAACCCTGGAAAAAATCCTATCATTCTTTCATAGATAATCATAAATGTCAGTTTTTCCATGAAAATCTATCCTTCATTTTTTTTTCCCCTAAGTCCTATGAACATGCTTCTAATATGTTCCTAATGGCAATTAAATTTGGCCAATCTTGTTCCTCATGGAGTCAAAGCTATATTAGTCTGCTCTTTGTTGCTATAATGAAATACTGGAAACTGGACAAATTGTAAGGAAAAGAGACTTATTTTAGCCCATGGTTTTACAGGTTCAAAATCAAACATCACGGTGCCAGCTCTGCTTGGATCTGGTGAGGGCCCCCTGACTACGTCATATAGTAGCTAAATCTTATGCCAGGAGTCCATCTGAAATTTATTACATGGTGACACAGGAAGCCAGAGAGTGGAAAAGACCATGCTTGCCCTTCTATAATAGCCTTCTTGGGAGAAATAACAAGGATTCCAAAAAAACTGTGGCAAAAGGTGGAAATTTCTCCAGTGACTTAAACAGTTTCCATTAGGCTCATCTCTTACCACTACACTGATGACCAAGTGTCTATACAGAAACTCTTGAGAGACAAACCTTTCTAAACCACAGCAAAAGCCCACACAACAGTATGCTACTCAAGGTAGAATAATGGATAAACAAAAATTTACATGAAATGATCATTGTTTGATTTCTGTAAACAATGCATTTACCATACAATAATCATAAAAATTCATAGCAGTATATATTAACTCATAAGCATTATCTTGTGTAGGATTTCATGTCTCTTTTAGAAACAACTGTGCAACCATTAGACTATTGACTCTTTGTGAAATAGTCTTCTAGTTGTTGAGATTTTCTTCTAGGCGAATGTAGTCAGGTGACCATCCTGCCAGTGTTGATTTTTAATAGTCAAAGAATACACGTCTTCTTATATGATAGGCCTTCTTTCCCAAGTTGCACACCGTGTCCTTGATAAATTCTTTGTTTTTAATCATCACCATTTTTAGGCAATCTTCACTGTCATTGTACATCAATTTACTTTTCCCTGCCACTTTCTGTATATTATTCAGTTTGCCATTCATTAATTTATTCAGTTAACAAATGTTTGTTTAATTGCATTAGAAACACAAAAAATGAAAAAGGCCTCACTTTCACATGAAAAATAAATAGTTCAGTTACGTTCAAGCCCAATCGACATATGATCCAAATGGATGGAAACAGACTTTTTGAAGTTTCACTGAATCTGTAATGACTGTTCCTGAATTTGAAAGCTCTATGGTTCTTCAGGAGGAAGCAGTGCCATAGAGCACTTTAAGCAAACTAAGTGGGACCAGATGTCTGGCAGTGCTTCTGACATGCTGGGAATGTTCAGACTAAGGCAGTGTGCTTAAAAGACCAGCATCAAATTTGATTTTATATTTTTAGTTAAAAAATTGTCAAAATGTATATAATAAAAGTTATCATTTCATCATTTAAAATGTACAATTCAGTGACATTAAATTTACTCATTGTTGGGCAACTTTCACCAACGTTCTTCTCTGGAACTATCTCACCATCTCAAGGTGAAACTGCCCAATAAAAAATAACTCCCCATTACCTCCTCCCCAGCCTGGAACCACTAATTTGCCTCTGACTCGAGCAATCAAATCATAAACTCTCACTGTCTGCTTTCTGCACTGTCTTCAAGTGTTCTGGAGTAGGTCGGCAGCAGACCCGAGGAGGAGTGAAGGAAGATGGAGGCTTGGCTCCTCACTGCAGCTGAATTCTCACCACTTCAGCTGAAGCGTGTGACCTCTCAGGTTTAATGTGGAGAGCAGTTTTTGGAGATAAACCTGTTTTTCATTATGTATATGTTTTGTATATATTCCGGATTTATTCTTGCTGGATATTTTATGTTGAAAGCATGGAGCAATTAATCCCACGCCAGCCACTTGTTCATACTGGGACAGTGTATTGTTCAGTGATATGATAAGCAGTACAACAGCTGGGGTTTTGCCTGGTTTTATTTTTACTACAGTTTTCTTTTTAAAAATTATATATATATATATAATAAATATATATAATTATATAATATATATAATTACATGAGTTGTTGTTTGGACTTTTACATTTTCTCTCTGTAGTATAAGCAATAAGGCTACTATAGAAAAGGGGAAATTAAAGTAATTATTATTTAATTATTTCCTTTTCCCATTATTGATTGCTTTGGACTCATTGGTTTGTGTATATGAGTACAGAGGTCAGTGGCAGAGTAAAAGTATCAGCTTAATTCCATTCCTATCTTTTCTAAGAATAGTAAAAGTAAATTGCTTGAATACTGGAGACAATGCAAAGATAGTGGATCAGAGGTGTTCAATATTTTAAGATTTTATAATTATTGTAAAATAGACTAGCAATTTTCTGTGGCTTTCGTATGTAAATCACACTCTGACCTAGACTGATTCATATTTTGGTTGAAGATTAACTTCCTTTTTGCTTTCTGCAATTTCAGTTAATCCTTTTAGAAATTCATTATTTTGTCATTTCTTAACTACATTTTTTAATCAAAGTAGAGTGAAGAAAATGATGGACCTTTAAGTTCTGCTAAGTACTAATTGTTTTAATATCTCCAGTTAAAAAAGATTGAGATGCGATTCATGTAGCACAAATTTTACCTTTTCCTGGTGAATGCTTTGATATTTTAGAATATTTAGAATGTCTGCAATACTGCACAACCATCACCACTCTCTGATTCCAGAATGTTTTTGCCACTCTGAAGAAATCTTCTCTCCTTTAGCTCCACTTTCCTCTTTCTTTCCTCAGCCCTCACAACCACTGACCTACTTTCTTTCACCCAGGATTTGCTATTCTGGACATCTATACAAACAGACTGACTGGTCTGTGGTCTTTATGTCTGTCTTCCTTCATTAGTATAATACTTTAAAGATTCCTCCACATTATAGACTGTAATCAGTACTTCATTCATTTATATGACTAAATATTATAATATTTGGATAAATCAAAATTTGCTTATGCCTTCATTAATTAATGGGCATTTGCGTTGTTTCTACTTTCAGACTGTTTAAATAATTTTTATGTGAACATTTTTTGTGTACTTTTTGTATGGATATATGCCTTTGAATCTCTTGGTTAATATTTAAGTGTGGATTATAAGTTAGCTTTTTGAGGACTACCAAACAGTTTTCTGCAGAGGCCATTCTTTGTCCCCACCAGCTGTGTATGACAGTTTCAATTTTTCCTCATTTCATAAACACTTGGAAATTTTCATTTTAAGAATACCAGGCCTGCTTTGGTGAAGTGGTATCGCAGTGTGTTTTTTATCTCCATTTCCTGGGCATCTAAGGATGATGAGCATCCTCTCAAGTGCCTCGTCATTTGCTTGTTGTCTTTGCATGGGGCTGTGCGAACCTTCTCTGTTTTGTTTCAGCTTGAATATGCGTGCTGCTGGGGGGAGCACTGAACGTTTGCATACTAACCTTTCCAAATTCCCATTTCTGTTGTGTTCTTTGATAATTATTATTGAGTTGTATTATTTTATATTTGGGCTACTAGACTTTCATTTGATAGATGATTTGCAATTTTTTCTCAATTATGTAGGTTCCTATTTGGTATTAGGGTTTTGGTCATTTCCTTGTAACTATTTATTTATTTATTTATTTATTGTTTTTGAGACAAACTCTTCCTGTAGCCTGAGCTTGCCTGGACTTGCTGTGGAGACCAGGAGACTGGGCTGGCGTTGATCTCACAGAATTGTGCCTGCGTCTGCCACCCAAGTGCTAGGACTGAAGGTGTGCGCCATCACACCCAGTCCATTGTATAACCTTTTGAATTGAATTGCTTACATTTGGACTCATATGTAAGAAACCATTGCCTAATCCAGTTGTATTGCTCCTAGAATTTTGAGGTTTTAGCTTTGACATTGGCCTCTTGCTTTTAGTCTCTCTGTGTGAGTATGCATATGACAGTCAGAAGGCCACCTCAGGTTCTTACCCCCCACCTTGCCTGAAACAGGATCTCTTGCTCTTTGCTCTGCATATAGCAGACTTTCTGGCTCACAGGCTTCTGGGTATCCTCATGTCTCTGCCTCCTATCTTGCCTAGGAGTGCCATAATTATAGATGTGTACTGAAGCATATGGTTTTACATGGGTTTTGTGGATCCAAACTCAGTCATGCTTCTATGGTCAGGGCTTTATCCACTGAGTCAACTCCTCAAACCACATTTGCTTCTTTGAACTGTTTTTGCTTAAATTTTATATGTGATATGAAGTGAGTATAACAAATGTTAAAATGTTACTTTTAAAAAATGTTATTTAGAAGGAGATGAGAAAATAAGTTGAAGACCTTTTTAACTAAGACAGTTTATCCTTCCCTTAGATGAACAGTGTGACTTTAGATTTGGTGCTGGTTTTTTGCCTGAACCGCTCTGCTGCAGATTCTTTTCCTATGTCTTCTTCCTGTCACACTTACTAAAGTGTTATCCTATAACTTTTCCTGCCAGAGCAGGTACTCCTTTTATGGACCACAGAGTTAAGTTTTTACCATTGAATGTGTCTAGTTAATGTATTTGTTTACTATTTTTTGCATTCCACTAGATATCGGCTTCATGAATGAGTGCACGTGAACAAACACACACACACACACACACACACACACACACACACACATTAATTGTAAAAAATATATTTCCCAAAAATGGCATAGTGTAACCAAGAAGTGATTCTTTTCTCCTGTTATTTTTTGGAAATAAGGCATCTTCAGACCCCAAAGAATGACAATTTGTTGCTGTATGACTGCTCTGAGATGTGATGTTAATTTCATTATGGTCATGACCAGTCACATCATTCAAGCAGTATTTATTTAATGTTCACTGTGTGTAAGATATTGCTAGATGCTGAGGCTTGAAAGATGATATGTTATCGAAAAAAGTTATAGAATATATATATCCTTATAAAATCTAAAATAAAAGTATAAAATGTAGAAATCAGCAGTAATCTAATTCAGAAGATCAATTTTAAGATCAGAATTATTGGATTCAAAGTCTACTTCAGATCTCAGGACTCAGGCCTGCTTGAGTCACTGGGATCCTTGCACTCCCCAGACCTACATATTCCTTTACACCTGTGGTCCTAGTCCCCTTTCCTGAGACTTCCTAGCACCCTACCATCTCAGCTCTCAGACTGGCCAGGTCACTAGATCCTTGTGTGCACCAGGCCTAAGAGCTTTCCCACCTAACCTGTCAGCCAACCTGTTCACCTAGAAGTCATCCATTCCATTCAGCTGATCCACAACAATGGGAGTCAATCCTAGAACCCCAACTCAAAAGTTCCACCTATCTGTACCTGAACCAAGACCACTTCCTATGCCTCATTTGCACATCAGCATAAAGTGGCCCCAAAACTGAACAGAGAGCACTACACAGATGGACCATAACTTGAGAAGTCAGGGAAGCAGTAGACAAAGAGACAAACATTCAGCAATGATGAGACCACCTACCCACACCAAGACACACCATGGTATATATGTCCAGAAGCCTAGGTCTCACTGAGAAAAAAAAATTACACCAACAACCAAGATAACATGTCCCCTCTCCAGAAATCAGCACTCCATCATAATGGTTCCTGAGAATGGAGACCTAGGCGATTCATGAGACAGTCATTTCAAAATAGCAATCATAAATATGTTCAAAGATCTCAGAGGATATAAATAAAGGACTGAATAAGTACACAGTTGAATGAAATAACTAAGACAATTCAAAATATGAAATTGGTATTCAATAAAAAGGTAGAATCACTGAAGAAAAAACCAAATAGAGATAAAGCTTGATATGAAAAGCTCTCAATTCAAATAAAAATATTAGAAGAAAGGTGTAGAAAGGAAGTGGATGGAATGGAACAGAGAATATCAGTTCTTAGGGACAGTGTTGGGGAAATGGATCACTCACTCAATCAAAGAAAATGTCAAATCTAAAATAACCTAGAGATGGAATGTGGAAGACCTCTGGGACACAGTATAAAGAACAAACCTGTGAATTATAGGTGTAAAAGAAGAAGAAACTCAGATCAGAGGCACAGAAAATATTTTTAATTAAGTCATAGAAGAAAATTTCCCTAATCTAGGGAGATACTCAAGGTACAAGAAGCATACAGAATCCCAAGTAGACAGGACCAGAAAAGAAACTATATTATAATAGTCAAAACACTAAATGAACAGAACAAAGAAAAGCTACTTAAAACTATGAGAGAGAAAGATCAAATCACATATAAAGTTAAGTCTATCAGAATAACGGCTGACTTTTCAGGGGAGACTATGAAATCCAGAAAAGATAGGCCTGATGTTCTACAAGTCATGAAAGAACCCATTCTAGCCCAGACTACTATGCTCACCAAAACTATCAGTTGTAATTAGAAGAGAAAAAAAGAACTTCCCATGATAAAAACAAACTAAAAAATATTATGTCCATGAAACCTATTCTACAGAGAATACTTGATGGAATACTTCAGACTGAAGAGAAGATTAAAACATACTTAAGAGGGCACAAAAAATTAAATTATCCCAAAACAGTTAAAAAAGTGGTCTAAGAAAACAATACTATGGCAACATAACAGGAATTAAAAATAATTGATCAATAATAATCCTGAGTATTATGGTCTCAACTTCTCAGTAAAAAGTAACTGATTCGATTAGAAAACAGGATCCATTGATTTGATGCCACCAAGAAACACACCTATCAATGTTAGGATAAATACAATGTTAGGATAAAAGGATGGAAAAATTTATTCCAAGGAAATGGAATTAAGAAACAAACAGGTGTTACTATTCTAATATCTGACAAAATAGATTTTAAAACTAGTCAGAAGAGAAAGGGATGGTCACTTTATACTTATTAAAGTAAAAATATACCAGATGATATTTCAACCCTAGACATATAGATACCACACATAGTGGCGCCCATAAAAAAACCCCTATTGGATCCAAAATCATATGTTGACTCAAATGCAGTGGGTAGCTTCAATACCCCACTGTCACCAATATACAGGTCAGCCAAACAAACTAAATGTAGAAATCCTGAAGTTAGTTAGCATCACAAATCAATTGCACTTTACTGATAACATAACGTTCTACCCAAACACCAAAGAATACACTTTCTTTTCAGCAGCCCATGAAACTTTCTCTAAAATTGACCGCATATTAGACCACAAAGCAAGTCTCCACAAATTTCGGAAAACTGAAACATCTTGTATTCTGTCCAACCACAAAGGAATGAATCTAGATATCAACAATAATAAAAATGGGCAAAAGTACACAAATTCATCAACACTAAACAGCATGCTGCTGAATGAAAATTAGATCAAGGAGAAACCAAGAGGGAAATTAAAAATTTTCTAGAATTGAATGAAAATGAAAACATACATACCAAATATCAACAGAGGACATATAGTTGACTTTTTGACCTAAAAATGAGTTGCTAATTATAACTAAATTTTGTAAAATGGAATATAAAATAACTTACTTCTGTATCTTTAAGTTCCTTAATAATTGGAAATCTTAAGGAAGCAGCTCAAGCTAATTTTCTAGAGACTAGATGCCATTTGCCAAAACCAAAGAAGTCTCTGTTCTGTTTTTCTTCTGCCCCTCTGTGCTGTGCCTACCTGTTCGGGTACTTGACTAGGATCACTCTTTTATGAGGTCTGCGTTTATTCCTTATGCTCCTTGCTCTGCACTAAACTGGCCTTTAACTTGCCTGTTCCTACATAGTTAATCTTTGGTGCTGGTCCAGATTTGATATTCAGCACTAACCCAAGATGGGGTTCAGTGGGATGTTAACTAAACTGGATAGTTCATCCCGAGTAAGAGTAAAGATAGAACACATCTAGTTCATGAAGAACTATCTGTCTAAAGGGTATGAGTTGTATCCTTTATTAGGTTAGTATTTCTTAAATTGAGCACCATACATTACTGGTATCGCAGTTACCTGTAGTGTGGGTTAAAACTTCTAATTCCTGAGGCAAGTCAGGTATGGGGTGCAGACCTTTAGGCCGAGCACTTGGGAGGCAAAGGCAGGCGGAGCTCTGTGACCTGCTGGGGCTACACAGAAACCCTGTCTCAAAAAGCAAACAGAACAACAAAACCTAATTTCTGTTTCCCATCTCTGAATCAGAATGGGAATGCACACTTTCAGAATATTTCCATGCGATTTTTGTATGTACTGTTGATTTACAGCCATTGCCAAACACAGACAGTTTGAAGAATTTTCCTTGTGTTTTTGCTTTTGGAGTTTATGGTGATATATAGGAAATCTTGGTCAAAAAATTTTCAAAGTAGTATCTACTTATCAGAATTTTTGGAGTCATTTTTTTCTGTAAACATCGTCCCTAAGTTTATTGTAAGAAGTGCTAACGTTTCAGATGTTAATTTTATAAATTAAATGATTCAAAGGCAGCATTAACACTTAATTCCGTCATTTCAGGATTTTCTTACAAGCACAAATTTTCTTCGAAAGTGTTATCTGAATCTTTTCTGTTTCTTCTCACGGAGGCCCCTGCTGTTGTACAACACTAAAATAACAGCATTGTTTTCATCCATTAAAATACCACTGGAAGATATTGTGAATTGGCTCATTTGCCTTAATTTTTTTTTTAAACAAATAAGGCAGTGTTTTGAGTTATGCCAGATGCACAAATGAGAGATTTGAGTGCACTTGTAGAATTTAAATTGAAATGCTAATGAGATCCTGACAGACAGGAAAAACAACACAGCCTACATTTTCATCTGTTTTATTAAAGTCATTATTTAACTGGAAAAACACATTATTTAGAGCTGTTTATTTGTGTGGCATTTGTAATTCAGCTCTTAAATTCTATCCAATTAAAGTGCTTCTCATTCCGTTTCCCTAATGCAGTTGATTGTTTCGCGCACTCATCTCTTGCTCTGCTTCATTCAGTCATCGAGTGGCAGGAACTCAACCGAATGAATGCATCTTGTTTTGTCTCCCAGTGCTCACATGTACTGCTCACGCCACGATGCTGCTGCATTGACATCTTCATTTTGCATTTGTAGTAATTACAATAAAAATTTCATGGTAAATTATCACACAAGATTATTTATTGTTATTTCATGCTTTGGTTATTTTGGTTATTGCTCCAATATTCCTAACACGTGAACATACAGGAGAAAACCCTGCCATGTTAGCAAACAGATTTCTGAGATCAATAGATCTTAATAATAATTAAACATCAGGCTCTAAGTTGTGAAAGTTATTATTTTAACAAAGTTATCCAATGCCTCATTAAAAATATTGCCTTAAAAAAACTTGTTTATTATCTATTTGCATGTTTCCTCCCCGGTTTTCTCACAGTTCCTTTGAACAAAGACTTTTTGTGCATGTTTGAGATTGCCAAATTAGAGCAGCCTTTAAGTTTTTTCTACTTACGTTTGTTTAGCTACCTCTCAAATGGGATAAATGTGTATTTGCCTTTACTGGGATTTAAGATTTTAAGTACACATGAAGAATTCAGTACAGTTAGAAGAAGGGAATGTTAGTACAGAATTTCATGGGACAGCACATGTTGGAATGTAGACACTGAGAGGGGCTGGGAGGCAGTGTGCCTCCTTTGAGGCAACTTCTGTGAGGAGAGTGAGATATCTGAACCCAGAAGTATATGAGAAGTCATCCAGAATGTCAAATAATGATTGAGGCTTCGTATATCACAATAATGTTTTTGTATTTTAAACTGCCTGATGATGCTTTTATGAAAATCTGTGGCAAAATAAACACTATTATTATAAAAAACCTTTCAATTAATGTTTAACAAAACCTCTAACTTAAAATTGAATCACTGGCTTTTGGTTTGCAGGTATTTATACAAAGATTCTCTTAAGAGTGTTCCATTAAGTAACACTGAGATATTTCATACGCAGAACCTTATCTTTAAGTTTTCTGTAAAAGGTAGACACCTCATGAGTCAGAATGGGCAGTGAGCTCAGGAGGCAGAGTCCTGGTTCTGACTCTGTTATGAACTCTTTGGACCTGGGCATGCCACTTATTTCCTTTAGTTTAATTCTTTCTTTGCAAAATAGAGAGTTTGGTGATAATTTTCAAGGATTCTATCTGCTTTTGTGATTTTTGTAATTCTTTGGTTTACCCTTGATAAGCCAGGACATATAATTTTTGGCTACATTCTGTTTAGCATGCCACCATGTCTTCCTAACACAGTGTCCAAAATTATTGTTTGAAGATGCAGTACTTAGACTGAATTTCCAAATATTCATTATGCTTATAGAAATTAGCTTTTGTGGGGCTGGGGAGAAGGCTCAGTAGTTAAGAGCGCTGGCTGTTCTTGCAGAGGATCCAGGTTATATTCCTAGCACCCACATGGCAGTTAACAACAATCTTTAACTTCAGTTCCAGGAGGTCTGATGCCTTCTTCTGATCTCCACAGGGACTGTATGACATGAATACACCTACCTATGTACAGGCAATATCCTCATGCACATAAAATAAAAATAAATAAGTAATAAAAATTAGCTTTTGTAGGTATAGACTTTTCTTCTCCATGATAATTTAAGATAATATGTGTAACTTAAAATGTGTGTGTGTAGTGTTCACCTTCTCCTGACTTTATCTTTAAATTTGTCACTCTTGTAATCAACATTTAATTAGAGCTGCTGAAAAATACTACTTTAACTTTCACCATCATGCTGGGCATAGAATTTTCCTTAACACTTTGGCATAGTTTTATTTTCCACTGCCCCAGTTTCCTAATGAAAAGAATAGATCAAGTTTTAGATCATAGAAATGAATCTCATTTCATCCTTACTTGCTAAAATTTTTTTAGTTTTTTAAAAAATCATGGGGCTGGAGAGATGGTTCAGTGTGAAGAGCATGTAGTGCTTCTGTAGAGCACCCAGGCTGGGCAGCTGGCAACTGTTTGTAACGTCAGTTCTGGGGAACGTGACACCTTTTTCCAACTCTGAGGTTCCTGTCCTCACATGCACGTACACACACAAACACACAGACACACAGACACACAGACACCAACATGTAGCATGAATATAAAAATGTCGTACTTGCGACCCATTCCACTCATACCCACACTGCCTGGCTACGTCTGTCAAACTGTTTTATATCTGTGCTTGTGTGCTCCAAGCATTTGAACCTTTGCATTGTGTCTCTTCATCTTGTATTCTCATCTTTTTAAAACACTGTCTTTGCTAAATCCTGCCCGTACAAAACTTAGTCCCCTAGCCATAAACGTATGAGTCTTCTTATTCAACAGATTAATTTTGGCTTCTTTTACAATTTTCCAGTTCTCTGATCCTGAGAAAATTTCCACCATCTCACTCTCACTATCATATCAGCAACTGTGAAATACAAGCAGTGCCCAGTATAGGACTGTTTTACATTTAAAATGTATAATTAAGTCATTTAACAAAAGTTGAATAGTGGTATCGTGTATCAGAGAACAAAATAAACAGAAACCTTACTAACTATGCTTTCATATAGCTTAGATTCTACGGAAGATGGATAACTGGATTTAAAAAAAATTACAGCACAGGATTAGAAATGGTGAGGGTGGAGCAGAAAGTCAGAGAATGTGGAAAGTAGATGAGTAAGGCTTTGCTGATAGGACGACCTAGAAAGGCCTCACGGGGACAGCATTTGAGCAGGGAACGTGGAGAGCCTGGGGTTGCATGAGCAAAACATTTTAGGCCAAGGGAGTGTCAAGTGAAACTTCTCTGAAGTGGATGTGTGCTTGGCTATCCCAAGAATGTCATGTGCAACTGGGTGGTGCCAAGTGAAGTGAGTGCCGAAAGAACGAGGGCAGCATATAGAGCCTTTCAGGTCAATTCTAGTCAGGACTGTCTCTGATAAGTCATCGCACAAGCTTATCTCTTGAAAGAAAGCACATATTTCTTCACCATCCAATGAAAGCATTGATGTCAGGGTCCTTAGGCATTCTAAATTATGTACTTGACCCTCACCACCCAGTTACAATGAGACAGGGTTATACTGATGACTAGAAGCTGGAACTTCAGACCTAGTCCTCAGAATCAGAGTTGGAAAAACGGTCCCCAAATTTGTAACTCTGTAGGGTGGGAGTGACCTGAATGAAAATTAGCTGATGTTCATAGCAATGAGGAGTGGATGGTGTATAGATTTGAGCTCCTCAAAATGTGATATTGTCAGGGCCCTAGTGTGGAACACAGTTCACTTCAAATGGTTCCAAAGAAACAGTGTCAGCAAAGGGACTTTATTTGGGTAGAATTACAGCATAAAATATGTTGGTGAGATGCCTAGAGATCAGTATCAGCAAAAGGTGCTAGTCTACATCAGCGAGAGAAAGGAACTTTATCAGAGCAAGTAAGAATCTAAGTCCTGTAGGAGAAGGTGTAGGTTCAGTGAAGGAACAGAGCTGGAGTCAGAGACACTACATTGAAGAGTGGAAGGAGAAGAGAAATATCCTGGCCCTTTTCTCCTCCCACCTTCTAATCTGCACGAAGTGCTATTAACTCAACAAGAAGCTTGGCATCAAGGAAACCTATATGATATAATCCTTAGGGGTCAGCCTTGTGGGAGAGAATACAGCAGGATATGGATCTTAGTGGAGACCCCAGAAAATAAATAACCAGCATGGAAAGCAAGTCAGAATCTTACTCAAGTAACCAGGAAATATGTTGAAAAGGAAGGTAGCTTAGGGACTCAATTTTAGCATGTAGAATGCTGTTCATGTAGGAAGGTTCAAGAGGGGATGATCTACCATATACAATCTATAACACTGTAGCAAAGGAGCTCAGAGGCCTTTTAAAAAAAGATTTATTGTTATTTTTATTAGTTGTTTGAGAATGTCATACAACAGAGTTTGATCATATTCATGTCCCCCAACTCCTCCTAGGTCCACCCTCCCTTCAATACTCACCCAACTTTGTGCCCTCTTTTTGCCCTGTAAATCAGTTGAGTCCAATTTATGCTGCCCATATACGTTAGGTGTGTTGCCCAGCCCACTAGAGTGCAGTTAGTTAACCTGCCCAAGGCTACACACTTAAAGAAAATGACTCTTCCTCTCCCAGAGCTATTAATTGACAACAGCTCTTCAGCTAGAGTTGGGACATCGTGCCCACCTCCCCTTTTAATGTTGGGATTTTGTCTGGCTTGATCATGTGCAGGCCTTGAACATGTTGCCGCAGTGGCTGAGTTCCTATGTACACTTGCCCCATTGCATCCAGTTTCCCTGTACTCATCCACGTCCTCTGGCACCTTTAATCTGCCCCTTCTTTCACAGTGATCCCTGAGCCTTGGGAAGAGAGGCTGTGCTATGAATGTCCCATTTAGGACTGAGCGTTCCATAGTCTCTTAACCTTTGTACCTTGACCAGTTGTAGATCTCTGTGTTAATCACCATCTACTGCCAAATGCTCTTTGTTACCCTCCAGAACTTAATGGGTAAGACCTGATTGCTGAAGACCGATATATTTGAATCATAAAATGTAGCAAAATCAAGCTGATACTGACCTAGACGCTTCATCCCTGCTGACTAACTTTCAGAGTACTGGAGAAAAGTAATCATGTCTTACCCAGCTGTGAACCTTGCAAGCTGTAATAAAGAATGAACTGGCAAGATGTGCCCACTGGAACAATAGTGACACGAATATCATGGGGGTAACAAACTACCTTCTGATTGGATTTAAGGCCCTCTTCAGAGGAGGAAATTCATACCTAGCATCCTTACTGAGGACAAGAACCTGTGGCTGGACAGGTTGTAAGCCCTAGGGGAGAGTCTACTATTGTTCTGCTAAATGGACATAGTATTAAGCAACTCCTAATGACTTGTTATACACATAGATTAGTGCATCTCTCAACCCATCAGAGAAGTTTCTTTATGTAGGACATTTATTTATTTTTATTTTATGTGTATGAGTGATTTGTCTGCATGTTTAAGTACCAAGTTCATGCTATGCCAGTGGGTGCCAAAAGAGGGCGCAGAAGCCCTTGGAATTGGAATTAAAGGTGGCTGTGAGCTGCTATGTGGGTACTGGAAACAAAACAAAAGCTATGTTACCTAGAGGAGCAAGTGCTCTTAACTACTGAACCCAAGCCCCAAGGTCAATGATTATTAAAGACTACTGAGTTCTATGTCAGTAGACGAGAGACACTAATTTGATTGCAATTCCTCTCTTTGGTGGAGTTTTGATAACTACTCACTTTTTGTGTCCCAAGTTAGAATTTGTTTCCAATGGGCAAGTGACAGCCTCTCTTATGTCAGATGGAGTAGAAATAAGTGTGTCTGATATGAAGTTAGAAACCTGAAGAAGAGCTGGCTAAGCAATACAACTGTTGGCTAAGACCAAAATGACTTCAAAAGAGTAGAAGGATGGGGCTGTTTAATAGTGGGGGAGGGGGGAAACACACACTTAGTTTGATGCCTAGAGAGAATCACAGCATGTTAGCAAAAAAGATCATTGTTTGTTATAGCCCAAGCAGTGTAAACATATCAACAATCTCAAACATTCTGATATTTAGAGTATTAGATTTGCAATTTCAGTGAGAGACTATTACAGTTGAACCTGCTTATCAGCCCTGGTGTAATAAGACCATAAAAGTAAATGAAAATATATTTAATCTGCAATGAAGCAAGAAATATAATACACTCACAGATATTTTTCCTTCTACTTTGTCTGACTGAGCCTAAACTTAACTTGTATTCTTTTTTGAAGAAGTTTATTTAGCCATTTTAAAACAAAAACTTTAGCTGTTGATTGGAAATATAAATTCTCTTACTAAAATAAGTTTATTTTGGACTAGCTGAAGAGTACAAAAGAGAGAAACTATTTGTAGAAAGGTATAGAAGAAGGCTTTCAAAAACGGTTAGAGGAGAGCACACCAAACCCCACAAAGCCCACAAACTTCCACAACCATCTTCCCCGGAAGCGCCTCTTGTCGCCTTATTTCCACTTTCATGTACACTAGTGCTGTGGGTTAGGTCCTTGAACACCGTCCCTTCCCCTTCCCCCAGGCCAAGATTCTACACAGCCTAGATCCCACACCCTGCAGCATCTTCTTCTAATGCCATCCCAGATTATCTGCTGTATACAAATCAGTGTTTTGAGACACTTGCTACACTCTATTGGGAGAATATTCTCATCTGTCTTCTCCATTATTCCCAGCCGTTGGAGAGTCTGAGGCAAAAAAGGAGGAGAAATTTTAGTATATCCAAAATTACTTGAAAATTCTGTTCATTATAATGAAGTAGCTTCTCTGCTTTCTCTGTTTCACTTGCCATTAGATGGCTTGACATCATTTGTCTTAGATGTTTTTAAGCATAGCTTGAACTCTTTAACTCTTGCTTGGAAACTCAATTACAAGTAGCTTGAGTAAAAGTTCTAAGTGAGAACTTAGAAGTACAGTAAGAAGATTTCAGCATGCCCAAGGCGTGGTAAGAGCAGAGGGACGGCTGGGTTTGAAATAGAAGTTCAAATGTGATTGAGACTCTGTCTTCCTTTGTTTTGACTTTCATCTATGTGGGTCTTCCACTTTTCCTCCTCTGTAGACTGTCTTTCTATGTTCAGAAAATGTGGTTGCTGATAGCTCCTAATTTTTCTTTGCAGCTAGAGAAAGGCTGGAGACTCTAATTTGGCTTCTTTCTTTCTGAAGTCTGTGGATCTTAACAGGTCTTCTGTTTGGGGCCAGTGCTGTGTGTCTGCCCCATCAGCAGCTACTCCCATTGTAATGAGATGGAATGAGGTTGATGGTACATGTTGTACGTCAGACTCTTGTGAAGTAGTTGCATTTTGAAGGCTCTGCTTTCCAGAACGTACATTGAATTCTGTTCCATTCGCACTCATGTGAGCAAGGATAATGATTTGTGAACCCTGTGTTAGTACTTGAAATGCATCATAGTCTTTCTTTTTCATAATTTAAAGAATATTAGTTTTCATTATCAAACCTGTGTAGATAAGTTCTTACATATTTAATGCAGTGTGTTACTTCAGTACAAATGGGGAAAAAGTTAATCTTAATAATTCCAGACAAATGTAGCTGTTCATTTTTTGTAAAATGTCAACTCAATATGGTAAATTGGGATGATCTTTCCCCCAAATTAACAGCACAGCTAAAGTTTCCAATGATATGTATGTATAATATATTAATATTTATTTGTGTTTCTATTTAAAGAACAATAGTCAGAGCCTATATTATACATCAACAGCAGGAACAAGGTTCTGTGGTAATTGGAACAAAATAAGAGAGACATTCAATCTTCTATATTTTAAATAACTTTTTCATATATTTTTTATTGAATTTTTGTGTTTCATATACAAAATCTTAATGAACTTTATAACCTTTCCCCATCAGCACGACCTCATAAACCTCCCACTGGATTTCATATATTCTGTCATTTATGTTAAGATTTACTGAGTCAAGGTAGTGTAAAAAAATTAGAAAAGAGGAAGGTTCTGTTATTGTTGTGGTACCTGGAAACATTATTTAAAATCAGTTTCTCAGTTACCATCTGGGAAAAAAATACATTCTTGAGTGACATCTTTAAAACCAGCTACAAAGTATTTGCATTCATGAGGGAACAATGGGAGTGCTGACCAGCATCTGTAATACTAATGGACACCCTTTTGAAAGGCATTCTTTGAGAATTGATTCTACTTTTGTAGCAGAGGTCCTAAAGAATGACGTGACACAGCTCTATATAGAAATGCTTTTTTTTAGGACATCCAACATAGTTCTAAATAATTATTCTCTTCATGAACATTGCTTAAAATGATTATATAATAAAAACAGAAAAATCCCAACAGACAAAAATCTCACAACCACTGAATCAACACAATTATGACCACATCTACTATTTTACCAAAATTATTACTATTAATATTTTTAGTGGTATGCGTATGTATGGTGCACGTATGTGTTTGTATGGATGTGTGTGCTTGTATGGATGTGTGTGCACCGGTGTGTATTTACACATGGAGGTCAATGTTGAATATCTTCTTCAATGATTTTCCTCCTTATATTTTGAGACAGAGTCTATCACTGAACCTGGAGCTCAGTGATAGCTCTGGTTTGACTAGACTGGCTAGCCAATGAGCTTCAGAGATTCTCCTGTCTTGGCATTCGCAGCCCTGGAGTGACAGATGTATACTGCCACACCCAGCTTTTATGTGGGTACTGGGAATCTGAACTCAGTATCTGAACGCCTCCTTACATGACTGGAAGTTTATTGAATGAGCCATTTTTTTCCATCCACAAAAGCATTATTTTCCTTACTGGAGATTTTTTCCAATAAATCTTCATTTTATTTTCTACTGAGTAGCACTGGGTTATTGCATTCTCAAGCTTACTGGAACATCAATAGGAGGGAGACTCTGGAGAATGAGAAGTTCACTCGTGCTGATTAGTTGATAAACCAAAGGTGTTGGTGACTAACTCAATTTTTAGTTTTCCAAAAGATATTACTAGCATCTTGCAAATTAATATATTAACTATATTAATATATTTAAATAATATAATATATATAATTAAATATCACTTCAAATACAATTTCCTTACCAGCTTTTTCTACCTCCCTCAGGTGATGACTGACATTAGAGGAAAGGAAAATGGCACTTCTGCCACTCATAGCAGGTGAAAACATGCTTATAAAGTTAGCCTTTGGAAAGCATGCAGTTTACAGCATTAACCTTCTTGTGCACATATTAGCTTATGTCATGAAGTCTGATCCTAGACATATGATTTCAGAAGTGGCATGTTTTGTTACAAAAGATGAGCTGAATTCCTTTTATACTTCTGGGGGTAGAAAATGGTGACTAGTGATTTCTGGGTACAGGGACAATATTCTGGAAACTATAAAAGTTTATTGGGGATTGTGGTGTGTGTGTGTGTGTGTGTGTGTGTGTGTGTGTATGTTGGTGGGGAGACAGAGACAGAAACAGAGGGACAGACAGATACCTTTAATTTAGTTATTAGGGAGGACACTTTAGTAACCCAATACTAATAAGTGCATGGCCTCACCCATATTTGTACACACCCTATATACAAGCAAACAATGAGAAATGAGGTGAAGTAGATTACATAACCAGACATTGCTTCAGATTTGAATTGATCAACCTCTGAAACCAAGTATTAAGTTGATGGACCAATCATACTAATAAAGAGCCAGACCATTATTTCTGTATCAATTACTGGGTTTTATTTATTCAGTTTGAAACTTGATCTTATCACTTTCAGACTATAAGATGTAACTCTAGTTATCTATTTAAAATTCCACAAATGTTGAAAGAAATGGACCAATCTTACTCAGTGTTAATGAACCCAGATAATCAGTGTTTGTCCCTAAGTGTTGTATAGTCACCCAGTGTGGAAGTTATTCCTCCTCTTGGTTTTGTAAGAGACCACACTTGATATCACTTTCCACTGTCTCTTCTCTTTCTCCCTACCACTGTACTTTTTCTCCCCTTTTTCTTTCTATATCGCTCTCTTGAAAATATACTTATCTACAAGAATTTAACATGTTTGGGCTGGAGAGATTAAGAATGCTTGCTATTCCTTCAGAGGACCTGAGTTCATTTCCCAGAACCTATGTTTAGGGAATCCAGTGCCCTCCTTTGGCCTCCATAGGCAGCTATACACACATGTACTCAGCACAGGTACACACACATACATACATAATAATCTTAAAAAGAAGAATTCATGATGCCGAAATAGTATTTATATTACCTTTGTAACTGACTTAAATGAAGATTTTTCTGGGGTCATGGGGATTATTGACATTAAAGATAATTACCTTTACTTGTACTGTTGAACCTAAAAGCAGATTCTTTTATATAATCAAGATAATTTGGATTTCTTTTTTGCCTGCAATTTTGTTTCTTGCTTTTCATTTTACTCTTCCTTTTTTGCCTTTCTTTCTTTTCTTCTCTCCCTCAGTTATTTCTTATTAAACACCCCCCCAATGCTTGTCCCTTAATTGATACTGAAGTTTATCTTCACGAAGAATGTGACTGTGGAAATGACTTATCACAAGTAGAATATAAACAATTTTTTGCCTCCATAAGATAGAGGGTTCTCTTTAGAACCTTGATTTCAGACTGCAAATAATTTTGAGTCTAACTAGCAGATATTTATGTGCTGTATGTAGGTGAGTGACAAGGGGTTTGCACTTAAGCTTTTACTAGAAAACTTGCATAGCAGCCAGCTGATAGCTCTATAATAGACTTTTAAGAAATTGATATCTGAAAAAATTTATTTCAGGAAAAAAAAGTTTTCTGTTTAGACAGTTGCCTAGTTGATAAGTTTAAGCTCTTGGGGAGTAATAATTAGCTCTACTTAAATCAACTTCTAGCTTTATGCCAGAAAAAATATATAGCTTGCATTGTTAAAATGCAGTAGTTCCTTAATTTATGATACATAATTCCTCAGCTAAACATTTTTGTTTGCTTTAATTTTCGTTGCTACCAATTTGATGTAGTTCCCTTTACCAGTTGGTGTCTTGTTAAGCACCATGGCTACCTTTCCATGTAGCACTACATTATTAACCTTATCCATGTTCTTAATTTTTGAATGATTGCCTATCATTTTAAGAGTAATAATAAAGACTCAATATACCATAAAATTATAGAATTCCTACAACAGATCCATAAGGTGAATACTATTATTAATCTTACTTTGAATTAATATCAATCAATAAATAATAATTAAGATTAATAATTAATATTAATTTAAAAATTAAAAACAAAAAATGAAATATAAGAAAATCAAGTGTGCTGTTGAAGGTCCATTGCTAATATATGGCAGATACTACGTCTGCCATAATTTACCATCTCCTTCTTATCTACCAATTTTTAGAACTTTGTAAAAATTTGTTATTATATATATCATAACAGAAAATATGTCCTAGGAAGTGTTTTTCTATATTCAATAGCTGGATATTTTTCCCCATTTAGGACATAGATTCCTAGAAATAAAATTACAGAATTAAAATTTAAAAAAATGTAAGGCTATATAGATTACCTTAATAGCGTCCTTAATGATTGATTATACTTCTGTAATAATTTTTATGTAAATAAATCATTGTCATCTTTTGTTATTGCATTTTAAAGTATATGGTAATTTGAAGTCAGTTATCAACTTTTTCTTATCTTTTCTTTCTATTTGTGTAGTTTATGCCCCCTTTTGTGATGGGAATGGAAATCTTTTCATTTTTCTTTGTATATCCTGGTAAATGACTGAACTTTCGTGTGCCTTGGTCTGTTTATCTTCTTCAGGTTCTCTTCCTATTGTTTATACATGTTCTTCTGTTGATCTTGGATATACTTGTTAGAAATACTCTTTCTAAAAGTTATTTGTTTTTTATATTTGAACATTACTTTTTACCTGCTGTGCTAGTTTGTTTTGCATTCCTATAGCAAAATCTCAGATAGAACAACTTAAAGGAGAAAGGATTTATTTTGGCTCCTAGTTACAGGTGACACAGTCATAGTTTTATGGCCCCAGTGTTTGGGTAGGATACCATGGTGGCAGAATTGTTTAGAGAGCCATTCACCTCGACAGGAGTCAGGACAGGAAGGGAACAGGGACAAGATAAGCCCAAAGACTCGCCACTGGTGTCACATCCTTTCACCTCCCCAAATAGTGCACCAGTGGGGGATCAAACACCAGCCCAGAAAACACTCTATATTAATGCATAGCATCTAAAAAGATGTTTATATGATTGTCCCCTTGCAATAAGAGATACGCCTCTTTATTTCTACTTAATAATTTATAAATGTCTGTTGGGCAAAACATATCCTCAAGAAAGACAAAGTTCCAGCTGATATTGTATCATTTTCTGGGAGAGTCATACTATCTCACAACTTCTACAATTAAAATTTCTTCTCAGACCTACCTGAGTATTCTTAACTGAGTAGCAAATTTAAGAATGTAGAACTCATTAGAGCCAAGGTCCTAGAACAATCATAATCTACAGACTTCTAGTAAGAGACGTGTTCCTCATTTATTTGCTGGTAACAAAACTAAATGAAATTAGTAATTGGTTGAAATCCTCAACATACAGGCAGGAAGGCAGAAAGATAGACAGACAAAGAAAATTCCAAGAATAGGGTTCAGACTAGAATGGTCTAGTCAGTGCTAAATTCTATCAGGCTGTAGCCTAAGAAACTTATAATTGTTCTTTGACTCTTAAGGGCAATTTCTTATGGTTAAATCTTACATAACATTATATTCTCAATTAATAGATAGACTTAGTAAAAGTTACTATTTGCAGAAAAGTAGAATTACTAAATAAGACTGAAATTGTTATTTTGAAATGTAAGAAAATAGGAAAAGTATGTGAAAACAGATGTTTATTATGGAACATTAGAAAAATAATCCAATTAAGTGCCTTAAATAAACAACAGAACATACTGCTATAAATTGATGATGACCTGAGAGAATGCCAGCACTTCAGGTTGGAAAGGCATGTTTGTTCTCGACTCATGACATTTGTAGGTTTGCACAACATTTGATTCCAAGTGAATGTATGAATTGACTTGACATGATTAATAAAATAAAATATAAATACAAGGGCAGTTTGACCAAGGTACAAATTTACAGCAGTCAGTTCCAGGTCAGTAAATGGAGAGATTGTGTGAATGTGTGTGTGTGTCCTTTCTGCGTGTGTGTGTGTGTGTGTGTGTGTGTGTAAAGCAATGTTTAGGAAATAGCCCTGTGCATACATACATTTGAAGATCCAGAGCTAAAATTTCACCCCAGAAGAATGACATTAGGAGGATTTGTAACATTCATCACATCTGTCTTAAGAACAGCACCTTTCCAAAATTATGGACTTTTTACAAGTAAACAGAATATTAACTGCTGCAGAGATACCACCAGGATGAGTTCCAAATTACACTGTGCTCCAGGCACTGCAGAGCTGTATTTTGAAGGCATCCATTTTTATCTTTGGGCTTTAAGAATGTCTTCTTTGTTACAGTGCCATTTCATCTCTTCATAATTGGCCCGGGTTCTCTTCTTGGCAAACTTTTTCCAATTGTTCCCACCCAAGGCTCTCATCTTCTTGCTGTTTCTCCCTCTGACACATCAACCTCCTGTTTGGTTTTCTTCATTTTCTGCTGCTTTGTTCTTAAGAGTCAGCTGAAGTATTGACTTCTCAAATTCAGGATTAGATCCTCTGAATGATGTTCTTCCATAGAGAAGAGTGTCCCACAGCAAGAAGCTCTGCTTTTCTCTTAGGAAATTAGAGAGTAAGCTCTGACATTCCCAGTACCAGTGTTCTTCACTAATGAGATTTCCTTCCTCATTTAGTTCTTTCTTGGTTTTCGAGTCCAGTCCCTTTTCCATGCAATTCATGCACATCAGGTTCTTGGATAACTTGGTCTTGCCCTCAGATGCCATATTGGGTGCAGTTCCAGCCACCAGCCCAGTTACAGGTTTATGTTTTTAAACTTTACCTGTTTCGTTATGACTGCTATTTAGAAGTCAGTTTTTTAGCTTAACCTTAAATTATCTTTATCTCATCCTTTGTAAAATTTTCCCTCTTATATTTAATTAATTTTTGTTTAGCATTAAATATGTATTAAATTATATGCTGATAAAAATACAATTCAGTCTTTATTCTCTTTCAATGAGCTTATTAAAACTTAAAAGAAAAGTATTGGCCTGTCTATATAACCAAGTTTTTTCATAATCAACCCTTTGAATATTATTATTATTGTCATATATTTTTTGAGACAGGGTCTTCCTGTAGCCCCAGATATCCTAGAACTCACTATGTAGACCAGGCTTGCCTCTGTTTCACAGAGATCCACTTACCTCTGCCTCCTGAGTTCTGTAATTAAAAGCATGCACTGACATGCCCAATAACATCTTAAATATGCTTTTAAAGATTTTCTTGTGATCAGAAATTGAGAATTCACATATTCTTATCAATGAATTATACTTCAGCTTATAACACTGTATATTTTTGTACTTTTAAATTTTGATATATTTTATCTTTTGCCTTTATAAACAAATCTCACAGAGAAAGTAGTTGTCGAATTTTTCTTTACATGCCTCAGTGACGATTCTGTATTGTTTCTAGATGTCTAGTTTTCATAATGTAATTTTAAAATGGTAAAATCTCATAGGATATCTTGAAAGGTATAAAAGGTTTTCTGGTATAGACCGAACAGTCTCCCTGTGTGCCAGAGATACTTTAAAAATTTTATTTATTTATTTATTTATTTTAATTTTATGTGTATGAGTGTTATATTTGCATGTATGTAAATGAACCAGCTTCATGCAGTGCTTGTGGAGGACAGAAGAGGGCTTTGGATTCCCTGGAACTGGAGTTATAGATGGGTTTTAGACAGCATATGGGTGCTGGGGTTTGAACCTGGGTCTTCTGCAAGAACAGTCAGTGCTCTTAACCACTGTGTCATCTCTCCAGTCCTCAGAGATACTTTTATTACATTGAAATTTTTAATTTTATTTTGTACATGTGTATATTTGTCTTTCTGTCTGTCTTGGGTGTGCACCTGCCAGAGCACACGTGGAGGTCAGAAAACAAGTTGCAGGACTCAGTTTTCCTTTTCTACCATGTGGATCCTAAGGATCGAACTCAGGTGATCAGGCTTGTGCAAGCACCCCCCCCCCTTTTTTTTTAAATACCTACTGAGACATCTCACCAGTCCCTTGGTATGTTTTTTGATAACTGTTTTATTTACCATTTAATGGCATAATAAGAATTAGTATTGGATGTTTAGATAGAAATTAAGCCAATAAAAATAATTTCGTTGTCATTAGGAAAACCAGTGTATTGGAAACAATATCCAAATATACATATTGCCAGTAATTTGAGATTTAACATTTCAACAAATGCTTAACCCAATAAGAATATTTATCAAAATAGGTGACCATTGAGGAATGAGGAAATGCCTCAGCCAGTAAAAGTGCTGGCTGGCACTTTCTGTGCAAGCCTTATGACCTGAGCTTGAGCCCTGGAGCTTGTATAAAATTCTGGGTGCAGTGGCAGGGGTCTATAATTCAAGCACTCCTATGATGAGCTGGGAGGTAGAGAAGGGAGAATTGCTAGGAAACTCACTAGCCTTCTAGCCTGAAGTGCACAGTCAGTGCAGCTGTGGAGACAAGAAGAGGCACCCTGTATCTTCAAGGGGAGGTGAAAACAGACTTCCAAAAGTTGTCTGCTGACCTCTACTCATCTCTCTCATACACAAATAATAAATAAATAAATAATAAAATATTTGACCATAATACTGAGACTCTTAAATAGTGTGTACTTCCCACTTCCAAAATGACATACTATCTGGACTAGTTCTTCTGTTCATTATATTGCTATACATGAATTTCTAACATCTATTTGTATCCTAGGAACATATTAAAATCAGTGGCACACCAATATAAATACAATGAATCGGAAGCCTAAAATAAGACTTTCCTTTTCTCTATCCAAAGTATTAAAATGTCTGCTGATCCAAACTCAGTGACTCATCTTTGAGATTTGTTTATGACCTACATTCCTTTATGTTGAAGCTTGTTGTTTAATGAGATCTGATTCACACTCTTTTTTTTTACAGTGTTTCTGAAGTACAGAAATTTTGGAATTTTATTGGATTAAAAAAGAAGACTTGTGTTTTATAGCTAATTTGCTTTCTCTTTGGTTATTTTTATTTCATGAAAATTTTTCATTAAAAATAATTGCAGTCTTTGGCACATTGAAGACAATATAATTACCCTTGAATGAATTTACATAATTATGTCTCTTTCATAACTTATTGTTGCTTATTTTTTATTGTTTCTAAACAACACAGTAGTTAGAATGGAGGCAAAACCTCTGAATCTGAAGGTGAAAGGATGGCAGAGAGGATGCCAACAATGAAATAGTGAGGGCTGGTGGAGCCGCAGTGATATGAGGGCTCTGTAGCTGTCTGTCACAGAGAGGAAGGGATTCTTAATTCCTGAGTAGACCCTAGAACAGACTGAGCTCTAAAGGAAGCAGGTTGTCACAAGTACTTTGACATTTGCTAGAACCTTCTTTCAATAAAGAAATAAGAAATGTGACCCTTAAGATATGGAAAACAATAATAGTAACAATGTAAATTGAATAGAGACAATTATTGTTTTGAGAAGTAGGAATTATAGAGAATATTGAAGATGAACTTCTATAACTGCTTTCATAATACAAACGCTTAAAAACTGATTATATTTTTGTTTTATAAGAGTGCTTTGACTGCATGTATGTTAAGTGTACCATGTTTGTGCAGTGCCCTTGAAGGTCAGAGGAGGACATCAGATCACCTGCAACTGAGGTTAAGGACAGGTGTTAAGTGCCTTGTTGATGTTGAGAACTGAACCCAGGTCTTCTGCAAGAGTAGCCAGTGCTTTTAACGAAGGAGCCATCTCTTCAACCCCTGATACAGTCTTTTAAACAGCAGATTTCAAAAGACTAAAGGGAAATGTAGACATGATTGATGTTCTGGGGGAAGAACTGAGGCTGTAGCATTATTCCTTTATTGGTGCCCATAGGAAGCATTTTAAGTGATCCCAGCATTATATCCTGTAGTGCTGTAATCATTTGTGGATTTCTTAAGCTGATACTGTACATAGTTATTGTTATTTGACTGTTGTTACATGAAATAAAGGCTATTTGTTAACCCATTCCAAGAGAAAACAGGCTCAAAGCTACATATGTTTGAGTGGTCTGTCTCTATGCTACACAGTTAATAAAACCCTGGCCCCTAGTAACGCATATACTTAAACCTAATTCTTTTTGTATTTAGCTCACATTTTCCTGTTACCCACAAGAGTGTGGCTTGTGTAATGTTATGTAATGTTCCATTAGCATCTAAATCTAGATCACAGTGTCTATGGGAGAAAACAGGTTTATCAATTTAGTTAATCATCAAAACAGGCAATCTGGGTAATCTAGAATGCTGCTTCTACATCAGGAGCAGTTTTGTCCTTTTAAGAGTCCTTTTTTTCCTGTTTTTTCAGTGAAGGAGAGATGGCTCACAGGTGAAGAGCAGTGGCTGCTCTTTCAGAAAACCCAGCTTTGGTTCCCAGCATCCATATGGCAACTCACAACCATTTGAAGTCCAGTTTCAGGGAATCCTGTTCCCTCTTCTGACCTCTGTGGGAATTGAATGCATAGGTGTACTTACATACTTATAGGCAAAACACTCATACACATAAAATAAAAGTAATTTTAAAACTTAAAAAAAAGAGACATTTTGCAGTGTCTTAGGGGCACTGTCCAGTACTGACATCTTATAGACAGATATGAGAGATGTTGAAAAATCAGCCCTCCACAGAAATGGGATCATGCGTCCCATTATCCCAAATCAGCTGACCTGATGGAATATGAAGACTCAACTGTTGTACCAACAGGAAACCTTGTAAGTGTGGGATTTTAATCCTGAAAGTTATATAATACACATACTTTCTTTTACATTCTAAGTTAAGAATGAAGGTTAGAGGTGGGTACTCATCAGGACTACTGATGACACTATCTTTATAGGTATTGATATTTCAATATCAAGAAAAAAATGCTTTCAGCCTAGGAATTCTAATTTTACCATGAACTGTAGGTTATACCATCAACTTTAGGCTCTACCTCCCCATATCACCTGAATCCTGGCCTTTGCAACATGTCCACATCCTTCATTCTATGCATATGTTCAATTCACTGTTCCATACTACTTTACTTGCGCTGATATGAGTTTTTCCTGTTTCTTACTACCAAGTGTTATCTTCTTCATAGAAGTATAGTATGAATCTCAGAATGACTCAATACTTGAATTTTGACTATAGACTAAAGAGCTAGGAAGAGGAGAGACAGACAAAGAGCAGGTTGACTCTTTTTTAAAAATAGAGACATTATTGGAGAGATTAAGGAGGGATTCTGCAAAAGACAGTTTTCCTGTAATGAGAAGGGAAGAGCAGTGTCTGAGCCAAGGACTGAAGATGCCGCCTAGTGTGCTCATGACAGACTTAGGGTTCCTAGAGAAATAGCAAAGGCTATTTATCAGGTATGAAGTAAGTATTGATTGAACATAAAAGCAAATAAGTGGAGGAGACTGATACCCTCCCATGACAACCTCAGTAAAGAATACTGCCTGCCACTATTGGCCCTGGATTCCAAGATCACTCATCCAACTACCTCCTCATAGGAAAATTTCCAGAGTTGCCATTCTGTCTGGATATGCTCTTCCCTGCTCAGTAAGATTTTTGTATGGTGATTTAATAAAAGAAGTTTCATTAACTTTCAGAGACAAGAGTTTCAAGATCTCTCGCTTCTTAGAAGGGCCAGGAATCACACAGAGTTTTCTATGAGCTCTACAATCAACATCGAGCCCCCCAGCCTAATTTGCTTTGTCAGTTTGACACTGCTTAGAGTCATCTGAAAAGAGAATCTCAGTTGAGAAATTACCTAGATTAGATGGACCTTTGTGCATGTTTGTGGGGATTGTTAACTGATATAAGTGGGCCCAGCCCACTGTGAGTAGTGACCTTTCTTAGACAGGTGATCCTGAGCTTTATAGGAGAGCTATACACCTAAAATTCATAAGCCTGGTCTAGCCAGCCACCAGTGTTCTGTCATGGGTTTGACTTTGAGCTCCTGTTTGAGTTCTTTCCTTGACTTCCCTTAATGTTGGACTGTGACCTGGAAGTGTAAACCAAATAAATCCGTCATCCCCTAAAATACTTTTGTCCAAAGTGTTCTAAAGTATCAACAGAAAGGAAACTAGAGCACCTTCCACAAGTATCAGTTGTGCTGGAAAGAGGAATTCCATTTTCACCAAATGTGATTTATTACATTGTAAGATTAATATTTGGTCTTCCTCATTTCCTATTATACAACCCCTAAAATCCATGGAATCTTGAGAGATGCTTATTAGTTGACTGATGTCAGGAAGTTCCTAGTAGTTTCAGGATAAGGGCCTGACCATAGAAAGGCTTGAGGCAGGATTTGTAAGTTTTGAACTTTCAGCTTCTGCCTGCATCATCTAGAGAAAGAAGATATAAAGATTAAATCACCAATGACCATCGGTGTGATCAACCATGCCCATGTAATGAAGTCTTCATAAGATTCTGAAAGGAGTTCACATAGCTGTTTACATGCCTGCAACATGGTGTACCGGGAGAGGGCATGGAAGCCAACTGCCCCTTCCCTCCCATGTGCCCCCTCTTCTCTGCCTGACTATCAAGCAGTTCATCAGTATCCTGTGAAATATCCTTTATAATGAATTAATAAACGTGTTTCCCTGAGTTCAGTGTGCTGTTCTACTAATTGGACCAGTGAAATGGAACTGTGTTTTAAAACTGATCAGAAACAGAAGAAACAACAAACTTACAATCATTTCCACAGTTAGAGGTTGGAAGAAGTCTTGGGTTCCGAGGCCTCCAACTTTGGGACCTGACTCTATTAGAGATGAATTGGAGGACTTTCAGCTGGTGCCTGCTGTTGCTGCTGCTCCTGTGTGTGTGTGTGTGTGTGTGTGTGTGTGTGTGTGTGTGTGTGTATGTAAGTCTTCCACACACCTAGTTTCAGACTTGTTGTGAAAGCACATTAGGAGAACCTGAGCTTGAGTGTTTTTTCCCTCTGTATCTTTAAAGACATTAACTAGGGTTATACTAGATGTGAAACAGACTCCAACATGTAAAATTGACTTGAACACGGTATAATATTACTGAGAAGATAAAGAGGTTACTAGGTGGCTCTTCTTAAAGTCATTTAGAAACTCAAAAAATAAAGATTTGCCGTCATCAGTATGTGGCTTCCAATGTCAACCTGGGCAGTGTTTTCACCCCAGCTAGACAGGAGAAGGAAGGCACATGGGAGTTTTGACCTGAGAAGAGCATTTCACTGCTGCTAACTTTCACTTGGCTGTGATTCAGTTTCATAGCCTAAAGGGAGGCTGTTTACTTATACTCATGAAAAAATAGAACATATATTTGGATGATAAACAAAGAATATCTGTCTCCTGTTTCTTCTCACTCTTATCCTGACCTTACTCTCCAGAATTCTGATAACTGTGTTTATTTTACAGTATTTTGGATAACAAAAGAAAAGAAAAAGAAAGTTAGTGGCCTTTCCACATAGTTTCCCTGAATTCTATGATTAAAAATAAGGCATATATCGAGGGAAGAAAAGTAATGGATTTGAATCATCTGAGATCCACACATGCACACATACATACACCTTTTGGCAGATACTTAGAATCACTAGACACATTTTTCATATTTAGTACTTGTAATCAAGGTGTACATTTCTAAGCTAACAAATTATTACAAAACAGTTCTTGAGCCAAGGAAAATAAGTCAAGCTTGGCTTTGCAAATTGGGAAGTAAGTACTAAAAGTTGGCTTTGGGAAAGTAACAAGAAGCTGGAAGCTGAGATAATGGCAGGCGTAGGATTTAGACAGGGAGCTGAGCCGAGGAATAAATGCTACAGGCTGTGTGCCTTTGTGTGTGTCATTTAGATATACCTCCTGGACAGCCACAATGAGAATGGTGTGGATAGCTACAGAGCCAAAGCAGGTTTTATCTGGCTGGAAGGGGGTTTGGAGGGTTGAAGCTCTTACATATCTTTGAGAAGAACTTTAATATACACTCCAGGTCAGCCAATTTTACTCCTGGTAGGACTTGGTCTTACAGTTACCATGCTGAAAAGTCAGTAACATAAGTGGAGATACAATAAAACATAAAATTCACATTCAGATTTATATTTTAATCTTTTATATTTTATATATTTTAATCTATTTATATTTTAATGGTTAAAATTGGGTTGCAGTTAAGTTTTTTGGTATATTGTATACAATTAAAAATCATAGCCAGTGCCCAGGAAGAGCAATAACAGTGAAAACTCAAAGGGAAAGGAAGTTCTAAACTTTGATCTTTGAAATATAAAATATTTTTCAGAGACTGGCTGATTTGGTGACTCTGAACAGCAGTGGGAACACAGAAGCTCCTGAGAACACAGCATAAAGTGCCTTGTCGGGAGGGGGAAATGCTTGTGATGGCTAACCAAGGCTTTTAAAATGAAATTTGAAGCCTATAAACTTGATTCTCTGTGTTCAGGATTTATCAGTTCTGTGGAATGTGTCTGTTCCTGTTTTGCGTAGATTCATATGATGAGAAATGGCAAGTAATGAGAATAGCCACTCAGAACGGAGCTCAGGTCTAGAATCTTTCATTGACTAACTTTGTGACTTTGACATTTACTTCACCTTTACGAACCCCTTACTTCATATATTACATGGAGATAGTTATACCACAGGCTCTGAAAAGCCTTAAGATTTTTGTTGTTGCTGCTGTTTTAGTAACACATTTGGCAGCAAAATCTGATGTGGTCTGAAGAGAAGTTATAGTCTTTCTTTAGTTGTTTATTGTTCATCTTTGCATATGTGTGGTAGAACTATGAATAAACTTGATTAGTATGTGTTGTCTCAGACCTTACCCAGAGTTAATGTGGTTAGTTTCCATGAATCTCCAAATTCACTTCCCTCCTTTCTGTACTTATTTATAGGCTTGCGGGTCTAACTTTCTATCTACTCTCTGTACTTACAGACTCCCTATAAGTTGTTTTTCCATTAGGCCAGTCATTGGGAGTCATTGGTAAGAAATTCGAATCAACAAGCAGAGTGAGACCCCTTTATGGTGTACCATCCTAGTATGCCTCCAGACTGAGGTCTCAGCACCTGGTTCTAGCTTCACAAGCCTCTTAGCCCAGCCTGCCATAATAGCTCCCTTTGCCACTTCTGGCTCAGAATTGGTAATAGTCACCACGATACCATCTTTAATTATCTTTTGTGATTTCTTTAAACCCTGGCAACATCTTGATAAATACTGCCTTTGTTAATGTTTCATCAAATTACTCTAGTTGACCATTTCACCCAATTCTTTGTAGAATGAATTTTTTTGAAATATTTACTGAGTTACTTTCTAAATACACATAATACAGACATATATATTCTAAACTCTGGAATACATCTTGCTCCAAAGGTTTGGATAACGTATTATGGATTGATACTTTAATAGTATGTGTGAAGCTGTACCACACTTCATAAGTCATTTCTATTCAAAAAATCTCATTGATAATCAGTTGATCATGTAGCGTTTAAAAGTTCTGCAGATAATATTACCGACATCAATGAAAATTGGCATAGAGCTACCAAATGAAATAAATTCCCCAAATGAGTAGTCTTTTGAGAGCAGTTTCAGAATTATACTATACCTACATTTGGTACTTTTCTATTAGATCTAAATTCCACTTCATTACTTTTTTTCATCAAGAAAGGGAACTTCTCATGACACCCCATGGTATTTTAAAATGGAATGCTCAGATGGTAGCATTAACATAACTTTATCTAATTATTTCATCTTCTCTCAATTCTTCAATAAAAATAAATTCAGTTTTTGTTTTTTCCCCAATGTATGCTTTATATATTTTCTAGGTAGCTGTTGAATGGTAGGAATATACTATCCTTAATTGGGTCTTGGGTCTTTACAGTAGCTGAATGAGTTTTAGCTCATGACTTGATTTGTACAGTCCTTGTTTCTCAAATGAGGGTAACACACATCTTTCTATGTTATCTAGTTTGGAGCTAGGTTCATAGTAAGAGCTTGAGAATATCTCTAACCTGAGTCAGTTTGTGAATGCAGCTGGTCAGTGAAGAGTTGGTGCATTCCTGGGGCTGATGAATGACAGGTTTATGACTATTGTTTTGTTATTTGGGCTCTTCACAAACTGACCAGAACCTCAAAATTTGACATATGAGAACCATGGCTCATTAGAACCAATACACATCACTGCAGCACCAGATAGGTGTAGAATACTTTGGGTGAATTTCACCAGAGAAGAACGGAACTCAAAAGAATATTTTATTTGTATTTAGTTTATGCTTCCATTAATCACAGACATTAAATTAATCTCTTTAATTAGTTTGGTATTTGTTTGGATAAATGGAATCAACAATTTTGTCTAAAAATTCATACTATACAAATTAAAAAATATACTATTTAAACACTTCATTTGGTAAATTTCAGTATGTCCTGGTGAAATTCCCTAATCACTTTTTGTTTGTTTGTTTTGGTTTTATTTTTTGTTTTTGTTTTGATACAGGATCTCCCTGTAGCCCCAGATGACATGGAACTCACTATAGACCATACTATCCTCAGTCTTACAGAGATCCACCTGCCTCTATCTCCTGAGTGCTGAGATTAAAGGTATACATCACTATGCCTGGCTTTTTCTCTAATCATTGTTAGCAGATGATGAAGTTAGCATGGAATAGTCCAGGACATAAAGACATAAGGTTCTCAGAGGTGGGTCATATAGGTGACTCTGCCTTGTACTAGTTAACATGGGAAGGGGAATAAATAGAAGTCAAGTACAAGGTTCCTAGGAGTTACAGTTGCTTTCTGTAAATCCCAGATCCCAGAATAAATTTATTTATTTATGTATTGAAGATTTATTTTTTATTTCTGTGTGTGTGTGTGTATGTGTGTGTGTATGTGTGTATGTGTGTGTATACACATATCTGTGCTGGTGTCTACAGAGGTCAGAAGAGGACATCAGATCCCCTGGAGCTTGAGTAACCGTGGTTGTGAGTCCTCTGATGAAGGTGCTGGGAACTAAACTCTGGTCCTCTGCAGGAGCAGCAAGTGCTCTTAACCACTGAGTCATCTCTCCAATCTTTCAGAATAAATTCAAATCCAGGCATAGCAAGTAGCTTTGTTTGTGCCAAATATTTCTGTGAAACTTAACATATTTTACTGGGATTGAGCTTCAACAGTTATTACAGAATGATAATTATCTCTTTGTCTAAGTTTTTACTTATAAAATTCAATAGTCAATTCTCTGTGGATTGGGAAAGCTCAGCTTTAAAAAGTTTTTAACAGTCAACATAAAATATGGCATTTAAAATTAATTGAAATTATGATTATTAAGATAAAATATTATTTCAAAATTAAATTAAAAGTTTCCTTTTTATGATTATTCTTCTCAAATTTCTATCCCATCAGAGAAGGCTGAAGTATGAAGATTTAAAAAAGCTATCACTAAAAGGAAGTACTCTCAATGGAAATATAATTATCATATAGTAAAGAGTAAACTTCATTGTGCCTTCTGCTAATTGCAGTTTTGTTCACTTACTTATTTTGCTTATTGTAAAATGAGTTTAGCTTTAGGAGAAGTCTAAAAAGTTAAGATATACATATATGGTATAAGATAGGTCAAAGTTAAAGCATAAACAAATCCTTATAATTTTAGTATGTAAGTTAGCTGACTGTTAAACTGTACTTTTTTGGGTTTTATTTTGTTTTGTTTTTGAGACAGAGTCTCATATAGTTTAGGTTGGCCTCAAACTAGCAGGGTAGCTGAGTCTGGCCATGTATTTCTTACTCTCCTGCCTCGACTTCCCAAGTGCTTGGCTGTTCCTCATTGATTGAGGTTCAACCACAGAATCTAAACTGATTGGCTTTTTGTAAAAGAGGAAGGAGGCATTTTAGTAAGAATCTCTTGGAATTTGGGATTGTGGGGCTTTGGCACATAGTCAGAATCTAAAAGCCATAAAAAGAGTGAGGGAGTTTGTGAATGAGAAAGCAAGCTATATTAGGTTAAGGGAAAATAAAACTTTCTTACAATGTAACTACAAGACTTATAAAAAAGGGGATGAAAAATGAATGCTACAAGTTACAATCTACATGTTAAGAAACAGATAACATCAAGGTAAACATTAGTCCTGTAACAATGGTGCAGAAGAGAAAGATAGCCATATACAGTTTCAAAATATTTTTTGGTGGAAAAGATTTCATTTCTTATTGCCACTATGTCCAGTTTAAACTCTACTTATAAAAAACTTTGTTACTTTTAGGAAGAATGTCCCATATTTTGAGAAGTTGGTCAGCTATGGTCAGGCATGTCTGCATCATTTCAGTATTTTTTCATGTTATACAATATGGGACACACTAGGTTCCACTTGCACTGTAATTTTTGTTTCCTTCTGTCAGGGATGTGAGAGCCAAAAGCACAAGACATAAAAGAAAAGTTGAATCAGGAGACCACTTAATACTACTCACTTCTTCTCCAGAGCTCTTAGACAGTTACTTTATTTTTTCTTCAGAGTTTATTGTTGTTATTTATTGAACACATTAAAGGCAGGCACATCATATCTCTGTCTGTACTCTTACATACTTTGGAAATGATATTGAATTTTAGTTCTGCATTTAATTTTGTATTATCTTAACTGCTTCTTCATGCTAAGTTATGCAGCTATGTCCTAATGAACTTTCCAGTTTCTGTAGATGGCTGTAGGTATCGTCTCTATAGGATGTGATTTATTTTAGCTGCCACAAAATAATGTATTTTTTCATTCTTTTCATCCTTTAGTAGGAATGAAAGTACTTTTTGTAGTAAATTTATTTACCTAAAGTATGACCGAGATTTGAAATGAGGATGCTGCTTCTAATTCTATTCTGCTATGTGAACTTAATTTTTTCAGCATCAGAATCTTCATTTATAAAACAGGGCAACAATCCTTATGTTATAATGCTCTTTTGAAATCATATATATTGAAGGGACCAGAAGACGTACTTAGCAGACAATAAATGTTCTATAAAAGGCATTACTGTTAGAGGCTACTTCCTGACATTTAAGTTTTTAGGTTGGAGAACCTAGACTTTCTATTTTGCAAATTCAACAGCTGAGTTTCTAAAAGAAATTGAAAAGTGTTTGGAGTAGAGATTGGAGTTTATCTCTGAATAATTAAATTTAACCTTTGGAATGATTCAAAAGTAATTTACTCTTCAGAGTTAGCCACAAGAAAGAAGCAAGGAAAAGTGGTATTTTAGGTGCAAATGTGAACATAGGCTTTGCTTGCCCACATAAAGAATGGTCGGTACATGTTTCAGCTGTGTGAACAATTTGGAGGAAATACATGGGCCAAAAGCATTTGAATTTTAAACTCAAGTATGCCTGATCTTTTTAGAGGGTGATTGATTAGAGGGTGCATTATGTCAGGTTCTATGTAGGTATGGTTTGGGAGACATTTATTGTGCTAGGCATAGATTCCAGGGCTTTATGTATGCTAGGTAAACACCCCTACCCTTGAGGGTAGGAGTTTCCAAGCTCCTAGGTAGTTAGTTTCCAAACTAAAGCAATAGTTTGGAAAGTCTCTGTGGTGTGCAGGATGGAGTCACTTGAAATTCTTTGGATTGGGATTCTGGATCAGGATTGTCCAACAGCAGTGACTGTATAAAGGCATTTATTTTAAAGGTCTGGAGAGATGGCTCAGCAGTTAAGAGAACTGGATGCTTTAGTGAGTGCCAGCACTCCCATGGCAGCTAACAATGTCTGTAACTCCACTTCTTGGAGAATCCAGTGGCCTCTTCTGACCTCCGAGGGCATTGCATGACATGGATGCACTTATGTACATGCGGGCAATATACTCATACACATAAAATAAAAAAATAATAAGTACATAAATAAACAAATATGAAAAAAATTGGCTCACATGATTGTAGAAGACTGCCAAATCCCAAACATGCAGGGAAGGCATGGGGAAGAGGCACAGTTAGTGGTCTGCTGATGGAATCCCCTCTTGTTGGTGGGGGTGAATCTTTTCCTAATAAAACATTTGACCAGTGAGATGAGACTCACCCATAAAATGGAACATATTTATTTTGCTCAAAGTATCTTGATTTAAATATTATTTTCATCTAAAGAAACCTTCACAGGTACTGTCCCCTGACTACATCGTAGCCTTGCCAGCACTGTGTTAGCTGAGCTTGTTCTGTAAGCCTGAGTTCTGCTTTGATCCTTGCCTGCTGACTCTTCTTGAGTAGAGAAGACTCTACTTGAGTCTTCTGCACTGTGAACTTGGCTTCCACATACCTGATCTTTCATAGAACACTAGTAACTCATATGGGGCCATTAGTATCTTGAAAATATAATTTCTTGCCTTTAGTTTTGTATATTTCTGGAAGCTATTGGGCTTTGTAGGATTTTCATTGCATGTTTCAGATCCTTGTAGTCCTCAGCAACCATTTTCAAAGAGCATCAGATCTGACCTGACATATTTCTATTCTTGGATTAGAGCTCATTTATTTTCAGGCTTTTCCTGCCCCCTTTGTCCTCTCATCAGTGTTTTGTGTGGAAGACTAGTTATTAAATATAGTGCCATTCTTTTAATAATTGAATATGTGTGGTGTTTATGACCTACAGACCAGCACTCTTGCTTTGCTCCATTATGCCTTTTATGCTCAGGTTTTTAGGTGCCACTGTTTAGAATAGCTGTCTGTAGACTTGTTTCCATGGTGCCCGGCTCCTGCAAGCTAGCCATCTTACCTGATGTCAGCTTTCAGTGAATGCGGTGCTTGCTCTTCAGCATTTCAGGTTGGATCTAGTTTCCTGGGATTAAATTCCAGATGTTATTTTTGCAGTCTGCCATCTGCTGTTTGGGGAAAGTTTCTTACAGGTTGTCGTTTCTAACAGATGTGTGTTCATAGACATTTAAAACTCTTTTCTATTAGATCTCCATTTGTTGGAATTTCTCTTCTAATGTCAGAATAATTTCTTTAAGTCTTTTGAATAACTTGGGGACCAAAACAAGTAATTGTAGCTAAAAAATTGCATCAAATAATTTCATTGGTAGTATATTAGTAGCTCAGAATATTACAGAAAAGAAGTGCTTCTTTTCTTCTGATTTGAAAGGAGACATTTAAGGTAGGAGCTTTTACTCTATAAATTGAATTGTATTTTCTTAGACATGAGAAATATGGAAACAGTGAAATCTGATTCATCTAATAGCTTGCTCTGACATTTACTCTTATTTTTTGTGATGGATATATATTAATGTAGTTATTTTCTTTGAAGAAGTATATTCATTTCTTTTAATACACTTAGCTTTTCAAATATGATTCCCACAGTCTCCCGTGTATTGTAAAAAGTGGTTACTGAAGCAGTTTTACTTTAAAATACACTATTTGGAATCTTTAGATCAATATCACTTTTTAAACCTTTACTACAATCTTATCTATGTCAGTGAAATCACAAATATATTTTGCTAAGGTAGAAGCTATGTGATTTCAGTACAATTATAACAGACTAATCAATCAGTATTTCAAAATATAGGTTTTTGTAATGAGATTTTATATGGGTATTGATTTCAATTTTTGTAGTACCATAGAGAACAAGTGGTCTCAAACTTAGATGACTCAAAATATTGTTCTTAAGGTAGTTTGAAACTTAGTATGACTTTTCTAAAGAACTGTTATAATGATAGGTTTTCAGGCCCACCAATAAAAGGTTACTCATAACTTGACTGGAAATACTATTCTGATAGTGGCTGTGACTCCTTAATACACTGAAACCACTTTTAAGTTCTGAGGCCTTTTGTGTTTCTCTGGCAGTTGAGTTTGAGGGGAAAGTTACACAAGGGTGTATAGACTGTGGACTATAACATGTGGTTAGGGCATAAAGGAGAAAAAAAATGTTTCTGATAACTTCAGATGGCATTTGGATTTAGAAATTTCACAGATTGCAGAGTTGCTAAGCATCAAAGAGTGAACATAGGGAATTTACTGCTTTGAGGGTCTAAAAGGATCTGGGGTGGTGCTCTCTCCTTGGCAGAGAACTTCAGGTTCTGTGAGATTAACACTAGAACAGTATGTACGGCACCTTGTAGGTGGTCTTGTTGATGGTTGCTGTGGTATATATCATATCTTTGCAACTGAGTTCTTAATAAGTGTTTATTAGGATTTAGATGCAAACATTACAGTTTTTAGCAGTTGTTGGTCCAGACTTTGAAATTTTTCTTTGCTTTTGTTTATTTTTTCTTACCTTTCTTTTATATATTAGTTTAAATGTAAGTAACAAAGTCAATATTCCCAGGATGACCGTTCTTTCCGAATACATATATCCAACATATCCTAAATGAAAATTTCTAATCTGGCAAACATATTTTGTGTGGGGCGGTTGGTGTGTTTACATGTATTTGTTTATATGTTCAATGTGTGTGTTCAGCTGCACATGTATGTATGTGTATGCGTGCCTTTCGAGGTCAGAGGTCCATGTCAGGTATCTTCCTCAATTTTTTCCACTTTGTTTTTAAAGACAGGATCTTTCACTGAATCTGGAGCTTGCAAATTCAGCTAGGCTGGCAGGCTGGTGAGCTCCAGGGATCTTCCTGTCCCCACTTCTCCAGTGCTGAGACTACAGATGCACATTGCTCTACCCAGTTTTTCACATTGGTGCTGGGGATTCAAGCTCAGGTCGCCATCCTCTCATATCAAAGATTTTATTGACTGAGCTGTTTTGCCAGTCCAAACCTGGAGCACTTATAAAATGTATCATAGAAAAAAGTATAAGTGATCTTAGTTTGGTTATAAGTTTTTAGGTACAATACCCGGAGCATCATTTGTGAAATAAAAATGCCAAATGAAATTTCGTCAAATTAAAAATATCTGCTTTAATGAAGGTGACTGTTAAGGGAATGAGAAGACAAGCCATAGACTGGGTGAAAACTTTATCACATCATGTATGTGATAAAGGTCTGGAATCTAAAATATACAAAAAAAAAATCCAAATATCTAACAGTAAGAAAAGAATCCAGTTAAAAAGTGAATATGAGATCCCAATAGACACTTAGCAATGAAGATGTACATATGGAACACAGAGATGTCTTATAGCTGGTTGTACAAATGTTTCATTTTTCCATTTTGTGTGTGCATATTTGTCCATATTTGTGTGTGTGTGCACCTCTATATGAGAGTACCCAGGCATAGTTGTGCATGTGCATATGCCTGTGGAGGTCGGAAGTCAACACTGAACATTTTTTTCTTAATGTAATATTTTTATTAATTTTATATAATATTAATTCTTTTAAATTAATTAAATTAATTAATATATAATATTAATTCTTAGAGAATTTCATACATGGATGCAAATGCACGACACTCTTGGAGTCAAAACCTTAGTGTGCTCTCAAGGGAGATGGAAAAACCCATTCTTGACTCAGTCCTCCCATGATTAGAAAGTGCAAATGAGAGAAACTTCTTCTTGTCCCCATCATAAGTGTAACACAGAGGCAAAGCCACTACCTTGCACAAGTTGGGAGCTCGAGGGAGGGGATTGTGGGGGTGCAGTCACCCAGAGAAGCTGAAACTGCTGCCTCTGTCTTCTAATCTGCTCCACCATCAGCGTGCCACTGGAGGAATGTGGAACTGGCTCACAGTTGAGGGTAACAGCTACTGCTCACAGGAGGGCACCACGAAGCTGGTTTATGGGAAGGGACCACAGTTCCAGCTAACAGGCGGGGACAACACAGTGATAAAAATTTTTAATGGAAAATTTCAATGTATAATTTACACTTAGATTTCTTGTATTATTTATTTAAATTTTATTCTATGTGTTTGAGTGTTATACCTGAATGTGGAAGTACACCACATGTATGTAATGCCCACAGAAACCAGAAGAGGATATCAGATCTGATACTCTTGAATTGGAGTTACAGATCATTGTTAGCTGCTATGTGGTGATGGGAACTGAACCCTAGTCCTGTGTAAGAACAGCCCTTGCTCTTAATTCCTAAGCCATCTCTCCAGCCATATATATATCTTTCTATTATTCTAATTCTTTCATAATAGTAGTATTATATGACTTGAAAGATAAAATAATCTTATTCTTCAAAAACTAGACCATATATAATCAATGTCACTGTGTGTCAACTTGAACGTGAATGACACACATTTATCCTCCATTTCTGTGACTGAAGTGAACTTTTCACTCCCTTGGGGTAATATAAAGAGACTATTTCTATTTTCATCAGGTGTTCACCATTTTCCTCCTGTTGTAAACCAGATTCAGTTCCAACAGTTTGCTGCTGGTCCCCTGCAGCTGGTTGGCCTTCTCATTCTGGTCTTCTTCATCCTTTGATCCAGGTATTTTATAACCAGAGTAAGTGCACAGGAGCACAGAGTTTTTGATTTCAAGATTTCTTTTCTTTTATAGCATAATGGGTCATCCTCTCTGTCTGAGATGACCTATAGATGAATTTTCCCTTTTGTGCAGAAGGAGTTGGGAGGAGGTTGGAAAACTTATCAAAGACTTGATTTAAGGCACCTTGTGTATCTGGTTTCATGAATTCATTAAAAAATATTCTAAGTATGAAAATGTCTTCATTACTTTCTTAGGTAGACATGCCAAATGCAATAAATTCATTATGTCTTATTTGACTTTTGCTGTATTTTGAAGATCAGTTGATGGGCATCCTTCTCATCATGTCCCTTTGTAAATAATGACTACTGATGAATCCGTTTCCATGGTGAACAATCTCATTTCAGATTTTACTGATGTTCTTTAAAAATATGTTTTCCTTCTCTTTTCATTATAATTTTTAATCTCATGTTTTAATACATATTTTTGGCATAGGACACTGAAGGAAAAGAAAATTTCTACTTTATAACCAAGGTAATATATGTGTATATTTTCCATTAATTCATTCATTCTATAAATACTGAGTACCTGATCTGGACAGTGGTGGTGTGGTAAATTAAAGCTTAATGGAGCTTACATTCCAGTGGCAGATAAAAATATGAATAAAAAGTGAAATATACACACAATTCCTTTTAAGTACTATAAGGAATATAAAACAGGGCAAGGAGACAGAGAGAAGTGGGAGTTGGAAGAGCGTTTGGAAAGGAGCAGCCGGTGATGGGTTCTCTAGGGAGATTCCCTTTGACCTGAGATAGTAGGGAGCAAAGTAAGGGAGAGTATGGCAGAAGAGTGCTCCATGTTGAGGGAACAGAATGTACAAAGCACCACAAGGATGCTTGACCCGAGAGGAACCGTGGGAAGGCCTCTATAGCCGGATTGACCAAGCTTGGGGAAAAGGAGGAGATGAGGTGCTGTAGGTAAGCAGAAACAAGATTATGTAACTTAGGGGCGCTTTGTGTTAGAGTGAAAGCTTCTCAAAGTGTTAAGGGGAAGCAATTGGAAATTTTTGATCAGAGATAAATTATTGGTTACATACTTTTAAAAGTATGTACTGTGTGGCACTCTAACAGGCATTAATAGAGGCAATGACAGGAACCAAGAAGTCAGTTCACAAGGCAGTTCACTTCTTCAGACACAGGACAGTGGTTATTTGGCTGTGATTGTTCCTCTTGATTTTTTAAGCTATTGTTTTCCTCAGTCTTCTAAGTGATGACCTAGAATTATAGGGCCAGGCTGTCTAGGTTGAAATTCATTCAACCTGGCCACATCACAGTAGTGAAATGGGCATAATAGTATCTACCTCAAAGAACTGTGAGAACTATGTAAATCAACTCCATAGAAGCACTAGAAGGGTGGCGTCTGCCACCTATTAAGCACTGGGTGAATGTTTTTCGTGGTGTAGACCTGATGATGTTAATGAAGATTCCACTCTGAAGGTAATGGGCACAGTGCATTGTCATTGCATCATCTCTGCGACCCTGCTGTGGGTCAACCAACTGCAGAAGGTGGCCCATCTTTTTCTGCCTGTGGCTGTATTGCTGAAAGTCTTGATAAAGACTTTCCTCAAGTCCAGAATAGTCTTTGAATGCCAGCTTATGGGATTGTTATGCATATAAAGTTAGTTATTTCTACTTCTATCTATTATTTCACTCTTAAGTTCATATTTTCTAAAGGCAAATGGTTGTATTTTCAAATAAAATTTGAAATCCCCGTAGCATTACATTTTACATTACCTAACATAATTGGTTATGCGTTCAGATCTTAGCCTGTGTGTGTGTGATTTGTGTTCTGTACTATTATTACTTGTTTGCAGTTAGACTTTTTGCCCTTTGCCAGTATAAAATTTCATATTTCTCTGTCTACACATACACACACACATGCATGCATGAGCTCTCATGTGTAAGTCCTTATAGATGGGCCAATGTACACACATGCAGACTTTCATTCCTTACAGGTAAGCTTCCTTCTTCCTAAAGGATGGCTGGTGGCTTCCTCATCACCTCCAATATTACTGCTTTCTCTCCTCCTCATTGTTTGGGGGTATGCAGAGCATTTAAATAGTTGCTATTTTAATGCATCACAAAGAACTAGCAATGTTTTAAAAGTCAAACATAGGTCAAAGTAGCTTTTTAAAAAAAAACTTGTACATTTTAGGTTTATTTTCTATAATATGAAAAAATTCCCACACTGTTTGTATCTATACGTACCTGGGGATTGGAACCTGGTAAAAGTATCGTCTAAATAGAGGTTGACGTCTTAGCACCCGAGGCAGATTTACAAAGGTAAACAGGCTTTATAAGCCTATGTAAAATCACATCCCAAGATGACTATTTTCAGATGTGAAAGGCATAAAAATCTGTATTGCAAAGATCTGTAAATTTAACTTAGTAAAACATCAAATCATATTATAAAATATTTTAATTATGTTACTTAAAATATGTGATATTGATTATGCACTTAAATATTTTGCATAATAGCATCTTAATTTTTCACACATGCACATATTTCCATTCCCATTTTGTCGATTATAAGACAGAAGCCCACTGTGGTTAAAAAACATACTTGAGCGTTTTCAGCTAGAGGTTGGCTGTGACTGGAACGGCCAATCTCTAGCTGCCATGTCTCTGATTGCGAAGCCGTGTGGCCTTCCATCATCTCCAGAATGCCTTATTTTACCGCCTGAACTTGCCTTGGAAGATAAAAAGAAATACTTCCTCCAGCTGTGGAGAAACAACCAACTGCATTTGTTTTTGGAAAGAACAAGGCCGGATGTTGTTTTGCTCTGTTCATAGATCTAACAGTGCAGCATACCTCGTTCTGTGTCGATTACACTTTGCCACAATCCATTTAACGGCTTGAATTTGGTATCATTTCCTTTCAACCTGAAGCACATCTGATGCAGATTTACTGGGACACTCACATTCTATTTTGGTTCTAGAAGCCACAGACCTCATTTACAAGTGCGTGAACAGTATGGCTGTTTGTACTCACCCCATCCTTTATAACGTTTCTTTTTCACTGGGAGGGAAAATATTGAAATAATAAAACATTTATGGTTCTGTGTTTTTATAATATTTAAGTGACATACTGCTTGTGGAGTAGCTGTCCATCAGTTAGCTCACTGATGTGTGAAAGTTCTAAACTGACAGGCTTAGCTGAGGATAGGAACCCCGTGTCTTAGCATGTGGGACCAAATTTATTATGAACTTATTATTTCTCATTTGGAAATATTCATTTCATACTTTCATTTTCTTGAAAAAAAGCCCATGTGTATTTTTAAAGTCAAAACCAGCCTGCTTGGATTTGCTTGTGTTTATATCCCAGTTTGAAGTCATAGGGTAAAATCCGTCATTCCTTAAATCATTGGTTAAGTGTTTGAAAATGACTTGATTTCATAACCTTTTAGAATTAAGTGAGAAATGAACTGGAGAATAAAACTCTTACAGTTCACACATTCTTGAGGATTTATGAGCTTTAGAATAAAAACATTCTTATACTCTATGCACAAAACCTTGTTTACTCTAAAAAATCAAGTTTATATCTATAGTCTTGAGCATAACATTTTAAAAGGACTAAAAATAAAACAGAATAAGATTAATGAACATTTCTTAATCAATATAAAGAATGGTTTAAATTTAGTTCAAGATAATTTTGATTAAAAACATGACATTAAGGATGAGATTGCAATGACCTCTGGTGCCTTCTCTGTCCCTTCCCCCTCCAGCCTTCAGAGGCTGGTACACTTTGATCCTGATGTGCATCATCTGCTTCACACTTTTGCCCATTGCTGATACTAATTTGAAAGTCTTCTGTCAGTCTAGTTATTATCTCCATAGCAATCCCCGGGTCTCCTTTATTGCTTTAAAGGATTTTCATGAGGGTGTGCCTCATATGAATTTGAATTTTTGTGCACATAAAATGTATGTGTAGAAATATACAATAATCCCCCATGTTGTCATTGTAATGGTTGTTTTTTAAAAAAAACTAATTTTGGAAAAGTAGAAGCCATATCTCTCTACAAATATTACCTCTATGGTCATCCCTTTTCTCACCTGGTAGGACTCCTATTAGACAAACAATACATCTTTCCATTGTTGTACCCTAACCTCTTTCATATTTTCATTATTTTTTTTTCCACGCTGTGTGTCTACTTTACACCCCTCTTTAGCTGAGTCTAAATGATGTGATGGTGTGTGCAAAGGAAAGAGGAGAATCAGTTAATAAAGCAATCAGTATAGCACTTATCAAGCTTTTATAACTGTAAAAGACTGTTAAAGCAGTATCACAGGGAGAGAGAATAGGCAGGTTGTACTGTTTTATGTATAGTAGGGAAGAGCCATCTAATGAAGCAGAGATCAACTAGCAGGAAGTCACAGTCTATATGTATGTCATTACAGGCAGCACAATTAACAGGCTTGTACTTACTGTGCTGAAGAATGTAGAATTGGATGAGTAGAATGTTTAGGTGAGTAGAATGTGGCATGAAGGGTTAGGCGGGTGGCAGAGGACCAACTTCTCCAAGTGCACTTTGACTTTGAAGGAGGCACAAGGTCTGAAGGATTTTAAGTAGTGGAAGAAGTGATCCAGCTCAGGATTGAAAGAAAGCATCAACCCTGCTAGCTTTGTGGAAGCATTACAGAAAGGAAGACAAGAGTGGAAGCAGGAGCACCATTAGGCTAACGCATCAGCGATAAAGACCAGAGGTGACAGGAGTATAAAACAGGTGGTCGATCGAGGTGGAGGTTCTGAAAAGAAATGGAGTTTGAATGTGTTTCGGAGATGAAAGTGGCAGTATTTGTTCAAGGATAGATGCGAGAAGAGAAGGACGGAGCTGAGGGCGGTCCTAAGGTTTTTAGCCTAATCGATTAGAAAAATAGATTTAATGTTTAATGAAGTGGGGTTACTTACCTAAAGAACAGATGCAGATATGGAAATTAAGAGCATGGTTTGGATAATATGACAATTGAGATAACTGTTAAATACTTAAGTTGCTAAATAGAGAACAGGCCCGATGACAACATTTTGAGAGTTGTTAGCATAAAGATGGCAATTAAGAATGTAACATTGGGGCTGGAAAGATGGCTCGGCGGTGAAGAGCATTGGCTACTCTTGCAAACCTCGGTTTGATTCCTAGCACCCATATGGCAATTGACAAGGGTAACCCCAGTTCCAGGGGATCTGACACCCTCTTCTGACATCCATGGGCATTGCACGACAAGGTGCGCTGGCATACATGTAGGGGATACACTCATAAGCATAAAATAAAATAAAATTTAAAAACAAACAAAAAGAGCACAACATTAAAGTATCTCACTTAAGGAAGGATGGTGGGTAGAAAAGAGGAAACCAAAGCCCTGAATTCTGCCTCTCTTTAGGACTCAGGTGGACACAGACTAGTTAGAAATGAATACTGAGGAAAGATGGTGAGTGAGGCAGAAGGACTAGGAACGATGGAAGTGTACGCCTAATGTACTCCTCAAAGCTGTGAAGACCATGATCCAAGAAACTAGAGCAGAGATCAATTTGCCAAACGTTTTTGTTAGATTGGATAAGGTGTGGAATGAAAGCTGGAGTTTGTGACATGGCTCAGTGATAACTTCTTTATTATATCTCGAATGACAAAATATAGCTGTTGAAAAATTTTTCTGTGAGGCAGGAGCTGTGTCCAGCCCTGCCCACTCCTCTAGGTCCCTAATGACAATGGAAGGTATAATTTTACTAAACTGCAGTTTGGGGAAACCAGAGTTTATTTGGGCTTACTTACAGAGCAATTACTGGCTGGGGGAGGCCCTACTGAGGCCATACAGCAAATTCTACATTTCCACAGGGACTCTGTGAGCTGCTACCAGCTGCCTGAGAAGGCAGAAGGGCTAGTCTTCTCCTAGCTTCTTTGCCTCACATTTTAGTCCCACCTTCCACGTACAACTCAGGTCACTGGTTGATTGGGAAGTGTAACTGACTCTCCCAGTTTCTCCCGTCCTACAGCAGTCAAGTTCATTTGTGCTGATCCAAGCAGGCAGGTGCAACTTAAAGTGCAGTCCATTTTGGCAGGTGGAGGACCAGTTCACACCACAATAGCATCATAGAGAATCTGGGTATCTTATAAATTATCAAATTAAATGTATGAATCAGCACGATGGTTTCTCATATGACATAGTCTCTTGATTTCAGAGCATGTATGTGCAATTGCAAAGTAATGAGAAGTTCAGAAAGACATGTCAGAATGGATAATCTCACACTACTTCAGTATTGCTTTAAGGTCTATACTCATGAAGCTGTTTCTGTCGCTTCTGTCTGAGACTTGTTTTCAGAACTGTGTTAGAAGTCACATAAGAAAAGACCTATCTTATTTACAGTTAGTAGGGCTATATCATGCTTCAGTTCACAAGCTCCTCTTTTAACCTTTGGGGATTATGTCAGTATTAAACATTCCTTTCAAACAGTGCTGCTGTCATTGATGTTATCCAGAATACATGGTGCAGTTTCAGAAGAAAGGTATGCACAACAGACTTCATCAGTGGCGTTACCAATGGAATAAAGATGCATTTTGTCACTGAGGTTCTCTTCACTTATGTAAAAAATTCTAGGAGTAATCTTCATATAAAAGGCAAAATCCAAAGTACTTCTGCACCCTGCTACCTCAAGTACTGTGATTATACCACTAGTGATTCACATGAATATCTTCTGGGAGATTAAGTTTTACTCTATGCTTTTGTCAGAGGGGCAGACTTAGAAATTAGTAAAGCAGGTTGCAGCTGACTCAGAGAGTTTGGAGATTTATCCAAGTGTGTCTCTCAAATATTTATTATTTGCCTCAAAAGGAATTTCAAAATTGAGGGTCCATGTTCTCAATTGAGTTCTCCAGGAAGTGGTGATAATTTAGTGGCAAAGAATGACATCATTATTCAAATGAGAGGTGAAATTAAAGTGGTTTTAAAAACCATATTGATGAATTATTATGTACATTCATCTTAATAGTTATTTTGTAAGGTACAACTGTGCTAAAATCTATTGATATGTTAGCTTTCTGTTACTATAACAAAATATGTGAGATAATCAACTTGAGAAGTAGAAGGTATATAAGTTTCCAGTATATGATCATTTGGCTTTGTTGCTTCCTGCCTTTGCACAGGCAGCATATTATAGTGGGGAGCTTTTGCTAGAGTGATGCGTGTACCTCATGGTGGTGAGAAGCACAAAGAAAAAGGAAGAAGACTAAGCCCTCTGGTCCATGTCTCCCTCAAGGGCACATCTCCAACTACCTAACTGCTGCCTTCTACTTCCAATAGCATCCCTGGCTGGGGATCATGCACATGGCTCTTTGGGAGATATTCAAGATCTATCTATCTATCATCTGTCTATCTATCTATCTATCTATCTATCTATCTATCTATCTATCATCATCTATTTATCTAAACAAAAATACTCATTATTCCGTTTGCTGGACATTGGAGTATATACCAAAAAGTTCCATATCAGTTAAATGAGAAATAAAAAAAAACTCTATATGCATGAGTAAATAAAACAGAAATGATTGATTTTCTCATTATTTTGCATGTATAAAGGTTTTATGTATATCTTTTTTTAATCTAATAAGTAGCTACATAATAGTTGTGATGGTAATATGCATATCATGTTATATTTCTTTTAAAAACATCTTTGAGATATCTTTCTGTATAATAATTCATGTAGATATAAAACATTCTTTCAGAAGTTCTTTCATATAGTTATAATTTATTGAATTATTTAAACCTTCAAGTGTTTCAACTATAAAATGTGTTGTATAGTGGGCATCCTTACAGCTATATCTTGACATTCATTAGAAAGCATAAGGGACATTTCTATTGGTAGAACGAAAGTGGTAGAGATAAGCAAAGAGTAGTTGTATCAAAGAATAAACGTGATCTATAATGCAACCTCTATACCTGCGGCTCAGGCAACATTGCAGAAAAGGGGACAAACCAATGTAAGAACCAGAGGGACAAGATATGTGTTGCTACTTAAGGCATTCTAGACATGGCAGGGAAGCTGCACCCATGAAATCTCCACACGATGGAAGTATAATGAGATCTGCAAATAATTTAAAAACCCTATGACATATCAAGTTGGAGGAAGGAAATTTCAAGGGGTCCCTCCTCAAAATGAAGAGCTACAGGTAATCCCTGAGGGAGGGAGAATCAGGTATCAGGGGCTAGAGCCCTGAGAGATTATGCAAGTCCAAGTGAGCAGCCTTAAATACAGATACACAGGAGCGCCACCAAATGGACCGGGTCTATCTATCTATCATCTATCTATCTATCTATCTATCTATCTATCTATCTATCTATCATCTATCTATCTATCTATCATCTATCTATCAATCAATCATCTATCTATCTATCTATCTATTTATGTGCATCTAAAGTAACACTAATAATCAAAGAAAAGGACAAGCAGATGAGATGGAGTGGGGGAACCATGGAAGGAGTTGGAGTGGGACTGGAAGCGATGTAAATAATGCAAAGACTATACTCATGTATGATATTCACAAAAAATTAAAAATACATGTGACATGAAAATAGATGGGGCACTACTTGGGGAAGAAGTTCACTAGAATGAGGGAGGAATAGAAAATGTAACAGTAAATAGCACATGATTTTCTTTATATGCAGAATCTAGATTTGAATATGTCAGGGAGTTATTTGGGGAGTGTAGGAGAATAAGAAAGGGAAGAAGGAGGGCAGGAGGAGGCAATGGGGCGAATATGAGCATAATCCCATGATATGCATGTATGAAGAGGTCATAATGAAACACATGAGCATAATCCCATGATATACATGTATGAAGAGGTCATAATGAAACACATGAGCATAATCCCGTGATATGCATGTATGAAGAGGTCATAATGAAACACATGAGCATAATCCCGTGATATGCATGTATGAAGAGGTCATAATGAAACACATGAGCATAATCCCGTGATATGCATGTATGAAGAGGTCATAATGAAACACATGAGCATAATCCCGTGATATGCATGTATGAAGAGGTCATAATGAAACACATGAGCATAATCCCGTGATATGCATGTATGAAGAGGTCATAATGAAACACATTATTTTGTATGCTGACAAAAAAAAAGTTAGGCCTGATAACTCAGGTTTGTAATTCTAGCTACTTATGAGATATATGCCCCAGCATCATAAGGTCAAGGCCTGCCTAAGATGAGATATATGCCCCAGCATCATAAGGTCAAGGCCTGCCTAAGCCACGGAGCAAGTTCAAGGTCCATCTTGAACTGAGGTAGGGATGTTTCTTAGAGGCAGAGTGCTTTCCTAACATGTGCGAGGTCCTGGGTTCAACTCTCAGTATCACAATCAACCAATAAATGATAAAAAAAGTCACTAACTTATAGTCAGAACAATAGAGTATGAGAATTCTCATTTTTTTCAACCTCACTTACGTAGGAATTACATTTCTCCCCCTCTGTTTTCAACTTGGCAATTGAAAACCACTAGTAAATGTATATAATGTCTATATGTATATATATGGTTGAGATGAGATACACATAAAATATAAAAATTTTCTAGTTTAAAGTTTTTTTTTTAATTTCTGAGACAGTGTCTCCTAATAGGCCTAGATGCCCTTGAACTCATATAGACCAGACTGGATGGGATCTCACAGAGATCCGCTTGCCTCTGCCTGTCAAGTGTTTGAGATTAAAGGCATGTGTCACCTTCTAGGCCAAGGCATGTTTTTGATATTCTTTATTTATTTTTTGTTTAAAAATATTTTATCAGCATTGCTTTCTTTAAGAAGTAACATGATTACATCAAAAGACTTTGGAAAGTGAGTGAATGACAAAGTCACCTTATGGGAACAGTGAAAATTTCACATTATTGTTGAAGATTGGTAGTACAGTTTGTCAGTAAACAATAGTGAAAAATTATAGTAGACACAGAATTTCAAATTTATGTTCTAAGATATGATTACATATTTTTAGTATGAAAATTTGTGATGGTTTGAATGAAAATCCTACATAGGCTCCAGGTATTTGGACAGTTTATCCCCAGTTGGTGGTGCTGTTTTGGGAGGTTTTAGGAGGTGTGGTCTACTTGAAGAAAATGTTGTGCCCAGGTCACAGAATCCTCTCAAAAGACCACCAGGGAGGCCAAATCCAATGCAATCGCACAACGATCTTTATTTGCAAGCTTGAGCTCGGTCCACAACCCAACACACTGATGCAGCAGGTGGAGGGTGAGTGGCCACAGGAGAGGTAGGAGAGACTTCTTATAGGTTTTAGACAAAGGGAGGAGGGGGATTTGCTGTGCTCCCTCCAGGTTGGTCACAAAAGCTGGCACACTCCAAACATGTCTCTAAATTGATTGATTATGAACACCAGAAATGGGTTGAAGGGGGCACGGGGGGGTCTCTCGTTGGTGAGAGTCACCTTTAGGACAAAGGAATGTGGAGGCCATTACCTATGTACATTGCAGGGTTCTGTTTATACCTTATTTGGTCCTATTGTTTTTAGGCTTGACTAAAGTGCCTGGGCCTGTCTCTCTTTGTCCATGGAGCCTGGGACCTGTAATAGTCCAGGTGGAACAAGGGATATTTTGTGGTTTTTCTTAGGCCTCGTCTTCACAGAGTCATGTCATGGGAGTAGGCTTGAAAGTTCTTAATCATTGCCACATTTCCTGTCCCACTCTGCTTCCTGTGCCTGCTTGAAAATGTGATCTCTCTGCTTTCTGAACCAGCCACCTCCCCTGCCATTATGGGCCCTTATCTTAGAACTGTAAACTCAAATAAACTCTTCCTTTTATAAGTTGCCTTGGTCATGGTGTCTTATCATAGCAATAGAAAAGTAACCAAAACAAAATTATATAAATTTAGTTATTACAGTACTTCCTATTTCTTTCCTTCCCCTCCCCCTTCTTCTTCCTCCTCTTCCTCTTCCTCTTCCTCCTCCTCCTCTTCTTCCTCCTCCTTCTTCTTTTCCTTCCCCCGATATCAGGAAGTCCTCCATGCTCTACTCTGCTTCACCATCAGCCTCCCCATAGAGGAAAGTTTTAGGTTCATGTGAGCAGACCACAACTCCAAGTTCTTCAGTTCATGGGAGGAGGCCACAACACTGGCTCATGGGACTGGACCACAGCTTCAGCTTTTAATTGGGGACCACAGCTCCAGGTTCACCAGAGTAGATTACAACTCCAGCTCATAAGAGGAGACCCACTGCTCCAACTCTCAGGAGGAGACCACAGCTCCAGCTCACAAGAGGGGCCACAACTCAGGTTCACAGGAGGGGACCTTAGGTCCAGCTCAGAGGAGGAGACCACATTCTAGCTCATATACCACAGCTCTAGGTTCCCAGGATGGGGCTACAAGTCCTGATTCAAGGGAAAGGACTACAGCCCCAGCTCACAGGAAGGGACCACAGCTGTAGGTTCACAGGAAAGGATCACAGCTCCAGCTTATAGAGAGGGGACCATGACTCTGACTCATGTGAAGGAACCATAGTTCCAGCTCACAGAAGAGGACCATAACTCCAGGTCACAGGAAGCGACCACAGTTCCAGGTTCACGTTCATGATAAGCTTATTTTAAATCAAGTGACTAAAGATATTTGGACTCATATCTTTCACTGTTCTCTCACTTTGGTCCATATATATACACAGGGTATGTTGGGTTTTTTGATTTGCATTTCTTTTTGAGGTACAGTAATTACTCACCTATTATTTCCTTACAAATACATATTTCTTTTTTTATATGACCTTGTTCATAGCTTTTCCTAGTATTAGCTAGACTATTGGATTTATTTTCTTGATTTTTGTGTCCTATCTGAATTATATAATTTAGCCTCTTAAATTGTATTAATTTGTGTTTGTTTTAGATTGTTTATGGTACTTTTAATGCATAAGAATTAATTTTTCAGATTAGGGTTCATATGTTATTCATTTGGGTCTGCCCTGTTTTTGTACTTCCCCCAAAGTAAATTTATTCTAGAACCTTTATGCTTTCATTTCTTTCTTCAAAGATGCCAGTTTTCTTACAAATGGCACACATGCTTTTATAGTAAAATTTAAAAACTCAAATATTTATATATAAATCATTCGTTGTTTTTCTCTCTTCTTGTCTTCCCCTTAGTAATGAATTCCTGTTAGGAAACTGGGCTGAATTTTTTTACATTTTGATCCATATTAATGGATGCACTAATTAAGACTTTTGACTTTTATGTGAATATGTGAATGGGTACTTAGGTGAATGAGAAGTGTTTTGAACCGGAAATAATATATATTTATATGTGTGTGTATGATTATGATATTATTAAATGTATTAGTATAGATGGTCTTATCATATTTGATACTGCATTTTTTTCTGAAAGGAGACTGTGGAATTGTGGAATGCTTCAGGTTTAATTGGCAGTCTCCTTGTTCTGCAGAAGTGAGATGAGTGGTCTGACCTCATCTGCTGTTACCTCATCGCTCTCTTCCCATCCCACACAGAGGGCTTACATCATTAACTTTTTTTTAAATTGAGGCTATTTTTAAAAGAGATTGTCATTTCTGACACCATGTTTTTTTATATTTTGTCTTGATTGAGACACATATTGAAATTGATGATATTTAGAAATATTTTCCTGTTTTCAAAGTTGTTGATGAGTAAAACTGACAACTTTCAACAGTGAGTTTGCTGGACTGAAATTTCTGTTTATACTGAGAAGAGCAGAAATTTATAAAGTGTCCATCGAGATGCTTTTTATGTAGGAAAGGTAAGGTCTCTTTATTGCAAATCTGAATGCTTTATGGGTTCTTATCATTCTGAGTTAGGAAATACTGTTATTTAATTTTTATTAAATTATATAGCCAGTCTGTATTTATGGACCAAAGAGCAGAGTGCTGCCACAAGAACTCAATCAGGACAAATAGGGTTCGGAGCTGTCAGCAGTGATCATCACTGGTTCCCTGCATGTGAGTTGCTACCTGTGTGCAGTTGCTATGGGCTCTTCCACTTTGCCTTCTGAAGGCTGGTGGCTCTGTTACATCATGAGTGCACCTTCCCATCTTGTATCTGTTAATCATGGTCTTCAGCATCCCATTTTCCTTTCAGTGCATTTTTGATGTATCACCTTACTTAAAACCCTAATTGAAACTGAATTCATTATAAAGTATTATGTGGTAAGAACAGATTCAGAATGATTGATCAGAAAATAACCAATGAGGTAGTCAAAATCATGCCAAGAGATAGTTGGCAATTATCAGTGGAAAGTGGTGTTGAGACATAGCACAGACAGCATGATCTTCCAATAACAAAGTAACATAACTCATTGCTCATTATATTTAGTACTTGTAATAGCCTCAAAGTGGTAAAAGTGATTAGTATTTCACAAATTTTCTACTTTCTATCCTCTGATGAGTATACCAATAAATAGCATGGGAATTAGAATGAGAGAGAATGGGAATTAGAGAGAAGAGAGGCAAAGAACACAAAATATATGCAATAGATTAGATCATCAGCTACTAAATGACCCATGACTTGCTGACTGTGTTTCTAAACTAGACATATTTATATGTCTTTGTATATCTGGGGACTGGAAATGGTTCTTATATGTAAGTAGTTTTAATAAATATGAGTAGATGGGTATTTCTCTTATGTTCACCATTGTGCTTCTATTAAATATGATCACAGTAATGTGAAATATATTTTTATTTATTTTTTAACTATTTTATTATTTTTATTTTGTGTATGAATGTATTGCTTATATAGTATGTAGGTGTACCCATGTCATGCAATGCCTGTGGAGAACAGAAGAGGACATCAGACCACCTTGAACTGGAATTAGGACAGTTGTTAGCCACCATGTGGTTGCTGGGAATTGAACCCTGGTCCTCTGCAAGAGCATCCAGTGCCCTTAACCACTGAGCCATTGCTCCAGCCCAAAATTCATTTTTAAAAGAAAATGTTTTAACAACTGAAAAAGGATGGTTAGAGTTCAAAGCTTGCATGAAAAACTGACTAGTCAGTAGTACCTGTGCTTACTGGATCTCAGTAGAGCCTGTTTCAGGATTTGTTGCTGCAAAATACAGTCTTCTTAAACTCAAGAACCCTTGCTACATATCAGTATTACATTTTTTATTTCATTTACTTACCAATAATTCCGAGCCCATTGTAAGAAACAGTGCATTAGATATGTAAGTAGCCACCTAGTTTTAGTTCCTTTCTGCTGTGTAGCACATTTTGTAAACTGGTTATTCTTTCTATAACTCAGACTCTTACTCAACAAATTGTTTGATGCCACTATAATTAAAATTTTATTGGAAAATAGACTGGAAACATGGTAGGAGGTGATTCATTCTAACTCGAAACTGATAAAGCAAACGAACCAAGTTCTAGAATACAAAGCATTGACTAGTTTTTGTGCTCTGGCAAAAGGAAGTTCCTTCACAGTCTGAATCCAAAGGCATTTAGGTTTATAACACTTTCTCTATTCTGATCCCATTTGGAAGCCAACTTTTATTTGGTACAATGGATTACTACTGTAGAAGGATCAAAACATTCATTTATTTATTTAATATGTATTAATCATCTATATCAATAGCATTCAGTTTGGTACTTAGTCTTGCTGCTTTGACAGTTTTGTTCTCACTGCTTTATAATTTCATAGGATATTTATTTATTTTCTTAAAGTGAATAGACATGTAATCAGATGATGCTTTTTGGGAGGTTGTGACACTTTACAAGATGTGGGCTGGTTGGCAGAGGTGTGTCAGGGGAGACAGGGTTGGGAGGTTAGAGCCCAGTCCCATCCTCTGCTTCCTGATTAGCTGATGTGAGAAGCCGCATCCTCATGTTTCTGCTGACACAGACTGAGCACTTCCTGCTGAGGTCTTCCCCACCATGATGCACTGAAGTCCCCTGAAACTGTGTGTGAGCCAGAATATGTCCTTTTCCTTTAAGCTCCTTTTGAGAAAATTAACTAATACAGAAAACTGGTAACAAGACAAAATACCTGACAGACACAGATTAAGGGAGGAAGGCTTTATTTTCGTTTATGGTTTCAAAAATTATAGTCCACTATGACAGGGAAGCATTGTAGAATGCACTATGGCTCCAGGAGCATGTGGTGGAGGCATGTTCACATGTGATCACAGTCCAGGAAGCAGAAGGCTAGGCTGAAACATCAGGTGAGTATATAAAACATTAACTTTCTTTTATAACACATACCTGACAAGAACCAACTAAAAGGAGAAAGTTTTCTTTTTGCCTACAGTTTAAGAAGGAATTTAATTCCTTATAGGGGAGAAGCATGGCAGCAAGAATGTGAAGCAGCTGATAACATTGCTATCATGGCACTTATTTTAAGATGTAATTTTTAAAAATTTATACTAAACAAATAGTCCAGGTAAGACAATTATTTAGACGACGCTTGAATCATTTTTTTCCTGATATGGACAGAAACACTGTCATAAATGTGATGGTGAAATAGGAGAAGTCAATTTTCTATTTAGATTTGTTGGTATATATATCATATAATTAAGATTTAATGGCATACATGCAGTGCTAAATACATTTTTCTGTTTCAAAAACAAGCATTTAGGCTATGAGGCTGGAGGGATCCTCTATGATCACATATGCTGAATACCTTTCTGATAGACATGCTTGAAATTGGAATAGGATAATGCAGGCTAGGGATTTGGAGAACAGTCTATTGGGCCATGGGTAATGATTACAGGAAGGTTCCAGAGTAGATGATTAGTGGAATATTGACCTTCAGTGGGTCTGGTGGAAATCTAGATAAGAGACGATTATGCCTAGTGAACCTCAATCTCACAAGGTAGGTGGTCATTTTGGCAAGGCCTCCAGTTAAAAAAAATGACTTCTCATTTTAGGTTATGTCATCAAATATGCTTCAGAAACATAGCAAGTATAAACCTTCAAGCTAAGAGTAGTGAGAGTTGCAAATATGGCATTGTTTTTGCTCACTGAGGAATTTACACAGGGGATTAAACACATACACACAGATGTTCTTGCTCTCTGTGTTGGAAATGTCAATGAATGTGCAAAGATAAATAGGTAAGCAAGAGGAGAAAGTTAAAGACAATATTGGATACATATAAAAGAGGTATTATCACAAACTGGTTCAATATAAGAGGAAAGAATGATCTACCCCAAAATTGCTATATCTGCAAAAGTTGTTAAGGCACAGAAGCCTTCTGAAGAACTGCTGCAAGAATAAATCAGTAAAGTAGGATTACTTTGTGTTTAAAATATGATATTGAAAGTTTTCTTTTTCCAAAAGTGTGTAACTGTTAATACAATTGTAAATACAAAATAGTATTTGACAGGAAATGTTATAGGTTGCTATTTGCAGTGTATCACGAGTACACAGCTTTTGATGTTCTGAATGGCTCTCAGTTTGTCTATGATTTTCATTTTGCATCTTCTCTAAATTCGTTCTGCTAGAATGTGGGTAATATAGACAAATCTCCCTGTAAACATGTCTAATGAATTGTTTCCTTAGTTAATTGCTGTGAGTGCCATAGACTCAGTGAAAGGAAATTGGGTCCTGTGATAAAATTATAAATCCTTTTGTTGAAGTGGATAAGAAAGCAAATAGCTTTGATTGGATATGTAACCTAGGATTCTTAAAAAGAAGGATAACACTGGTTTTTCATAATGTCTTCAGTATGCAAACCTTTGATGTATTATTTGTATAAATTATTTTATATTTTTAAAAAAGCACTACATAGTTTTGTTTATATCCAGAATTTCCCTTCACAAATATTACTTTTAGAATGAACATATTTATTTTGGCTCTTAATATAGTTTATCCATTGAATCCCAAATTTAATTTCTTTTTTGTTTCTAATGAAGTTTATAATAATGAATCTTTTCACAAATCCTCATATTTTAAAACAAAACTTTTGTGTTTTAGAATTCTTAAATAGTAATGTATACATGATGTATCTTGTTTATTATTTTTATTTTATGTGTATGAATGTGTTGCCTGCCTGTAAGTTCACCTGTGTTGTGCAGTGACCATGAAGGTCAGAAGAGGGCATAAGATCCCTTGGAACTGGAGTTATGGGTGGTTTTGCCTGCCATGTAGGTGCTGGGAACTGAACCGGGTCCTCTTTAAAAGCAGTCAGTGCTCCTAGCTGCTGAGCTATGGTTTTAACTTAAAAGCCCAGTTTCATCTCAGCGCCTTGTACACATCTAACAGTTTAGTATGAAAATCAAAACTGCTACTTTGGTTTAAAGTTGAGGCTTCATCTCCCTGTCTGTTGGTAGAACAGTTTTCTAAATGTGGGAAGAAGCACAGAGTCAGCTGCATCTTTTCCTTCCATGTTGTGCCTTGACCTCGTCTTTCCAGTGTCCTAGCTCAGTTTTAGACCTTACATGGTTGTTTGTAACAGTGATGAGTACCTAAAAGATCAATAATGGTTTTTAAAAAATTATTATTATTTTTCAATTTGTGTGAGTGTATTTCCTGCATGTATGTAAGTGCACCTGTGTCATACAATGCCTGCAGAGGTCAGAAGAGAGTGCCAGATCCCCCTGAACTGTAGTTACAGATGGTTGTTAGCTGCTATGTAGTGCTGGGAATTGAACCTGGGTACCTGAAGGAGCAGCCAGTGCTCTTAACCACTGAGCTATCTCTCTACCCCCAAGGATGTTTTTACTTGCCTGATCATTGTCTTAAATTGGACCTAGGTCTGCCACCCCACCCTCCTTTAGTTACTTACTTTTTCCCATTAATAAAATGGAAACCTTTCTTTTTTCATCGGTGCGTATTAATTGTACAAAATTAGGGATAAGAAATTACATAAAATGCCTGAAATTTTCATCAAAGTATATGAGGTTGGACTTTTTAATTGTATTTTTCCACTCCTAATCAATTACACATAACTTTTTCCTTCTCTTCATCATGGCCTACTTCCTATTTCTGAATGGTCCCTTTTCTACTTTTATAAAACATGTGAAACTGGTCTTTTAAGCATCTAACTTATCTCACTTTACATAATGCCCAGGTTCATCTACTTTCCTTTAGTCAAGGTGATTTCATTCTTTTTTATGTCTGAATAAAGCTCCCTTGTGTCTACATGCACCTTTTTTTTTTTTTTGATTCATCCATCTATTGATGGGCACTGAGGCTAGCTCCATATCTTAGCTGTCATAAGTAGTACTTAAATACACATGTGTGTGTAAGTTTCTCTGTGACATACTCACTTAGTGCTGTAGCTGGATCATATGGTAGTTTTATATTTAGTTATCTGAATATCTTCCATATTGATTTCCATATGGCTGTACTAGTTTTAATGTCCACCATCAGAGTGTTAGGCCCCCTATTCCACCTACATTCTCACCAGAATTTATGGTTGTTCATTTTCCTTAAAACAGCCATTCTGACTGGGGTGAGGGAATACAATGCAGTTTTAATTTGCATTTCTCTGATTGCTAAAGAGGCTGCAGTACTTTTTCTTTTCAAAAATTTTCAGTTAATTTCCCATTTATTGATTGGATCAGTTGCTCTTATGGTACTTAATTTTCTTTTAACTCTTTACATATCATACATGATCCCCTCATGGATGTTTAGATGGCAGAGATTTTTTTTTTCCAGTTGCATGAGAGCTCTTTTCATGTTGTGATTTGTTTCCTTTGTTTCACAGACGCTTTTGTATTTGAGGCAATCCCATTTGTAAACTCCTTGTTTTCTGAGTGTATTTCCATATTTTGAAGTGTGTTGATTTTAGCTGACTACTTACACTTTCCTCAGCCTCTATGCACCTAGTAGCACCTACATTTTCTTTCTGGTCTTATTTCCTCTCAAGGTGGTCATTTTGGAGCAGTCATAAGATGAACACCACCAGCACTGTATCAAACATGGCCTCTATGTGGCACATGGGGATACAGATGTGGTAAAAGAAATCTGAGGAATGTAGGCTCATTCTGCTGCTCAGCGTTCTCCATCAAATCAACTGAATTCCTAGCCAGCCCCTCATGGTTCAGATTTTTCAGGCAAAAGTCAGACAACATTGTACTACATTACTCTGAAACATTGAGGATTACATATTAAGTTGAGGATTAAAAGCAAACCCCATTACACCTGCACATAGTGCCCATGCACGGAATGACTCCTAAAAGTCTAGTTTCAAAACTGTTAGGCTTATCTCTAAATATTGATTCTTTATTATTAGAGTCGACATGATGCGAGGCAACTCTTTTGAAAATTATAATTTTGATCTGACATCTGCCTTGGTCATATTTAATATATTTTGTTTCTCATTCAAAACTTATACTTTACCATATTAAAAATACACAAAATTCAAATTCTATTTAAGCTGTTTTGAAGGTTTTTTTTTTCCTATTTGACAATGCATGGTAGTATACACCTGTAACCCTAGCTCTTAGAAGCTGAGGGAGAAGAGTCATGATTTAGACAATATTTGACTATCTTCCAACCACATAAAATAAGACAACCAAACAAAAAATATCCATGGTTCTAATTTTACATAAGTTTTCACAGCTTGGCACCCAGAAAATGAAAACAGAAAAATGTAACTGAAAGAGTCAAGATTTGCTGGGAAAACATTGAAATTATTTTTCAGTACCTATTATAAAGTTTGTTTTCATGTATGCTTTGTTGCTGTGTTTTAATGTTTTCTTTTCATTTTCCAGGTTTGTTAATCAAAGTTATATCTGATAGACTTACCTCCTAAATTTATGACATAAATTAATTTTATGTTGTGTGTTTTCAAATATAGTATATGTTTTGGGTTTAGAAATACTTCAGATACTCTCTAGCACCATATCATATAACTCTGAGACTTTCTTTGAGCATGTGGAGTATGATTTGCCTGCCTATTCAGTTTTGGGAGGGTGAGTAACTCTCCACCACCTCAGCTTTCAGCCCAGCGTGGGCCTCTGTACCTCAGACTTGTGGACCATAGCTCATTTCTAAAACTCCTCACTGCCACAGAATCTTAGCTCTCAGACTTCCTGGGTCAGGGTGATCCTATCCCATCCCAGATTTGTGTGCTCCTCCTATCTTGGCAAGTGCTCAGCCCAGTCTGGATCTCTGGGATCCTTCCCCTCCCCCAACTTACAGTCTTCTCTGTCCTTGAGACCTCCTTCACCCCACCATCTGAGCTCTGTGCACCTCAGTCCTGCAAACTCCCACCCTAACCTACCAGCTAACCTGTTCACCAGCAGCCCCATCCCACTCCCCTGATCCAGGACTCTGTGTGGTCAATCCTGGAATCTCAACTCACAGATCACACCTATCTCTAGCTTAACTAACACCACTTCTTTCACCCCCATTATACATCAACATAAAGTGGTCCCCAAACTGAACGCCAAGAACCACTCAGCTGGGCCATAAACTGACAAGTTGGAGACACAACAAACAAAACCCAAACACTCAACAAGGACAAGAACACTAACCCATACCAAGAAATATCATACAAGTACAGATGCCCAGATCTCAGCAGGGAGGGGGGGCACAAACAGCATGAATAACCAAGATAAGATGGCTACAACAGAAACTAACAACCCCAGCATAATGTTTCCTGAGAATGACAACCAAGTGCGTGCACAAAACTGTGACTTCAAAATAGCATTATAAATATGTTCAAGGAACTCAAAAACTTGAGTGAATACTGGGGGAAAAAGTTGATTGAAATAACTAAAACAATTCAAAACATGTAAAGAGAAAGAATCTGTAAAGAAAAGACAGTCAGTCTGAAATAAAACTTGAAACATTCAGGAATGCAAACCAAAAGCTTAGAGGAAAGAAGCAAAACCAAGTAGAGGAAATGGAACAGAGAACATCAGATCTTGATGACAAACTTGGGGAAACTAATCATTCAATCAAAGAAAATGCCAAATCTTAAATAACTCAGAAATGGAATATGCAAGTCCTCTATGAAACTGTAAAAAGATCAGCCTAAAAATAATAGGCACAGAAGAAAGAGAAGTAACCTAGATCAAAGACATGGAAAAAATTTTTTAATAAAATCATAGAAGAACATTTTGCAAAACTAGATTAAGAGATACCTATCAAAGTATAAGAGAGATACAGAACACTAAGTAGACATGGCTAGAAAAGAAGGTGTGCACATCCCATAACAGTCAAATACTAAATGTACAAAAAAAAAAAGATATTGAAAGCAGGCAGGCATACACAAAAATAACAGCTGACTTTTCAATAGAAACTATGAAAGTCAGAAGAGCTTGGACCAACATCATATAAATCATGAAAGAACACAAGACTCCAGCTCAGACTTCCTCATGCAGCAAAAATATCAGTTGTAATTGAAGGAAAAAGAAAGAGTTCCCTTGATAAAAAGAAATGTAAGGAATTTATGCCCACAAAACCAATTCTTCAAAAAATACTCAGTGGAATACTTTGGTCAGACGAGAAGATTAAACATTCTCAAGAGGGCACAAAGAATGAATAAATTATATCAGAACACTCAAGCAAAAGAAGTGTAAGAAAACAGCACTACAAAACTAACACAACAGGAATTATAAGCATTGGCCAGTTACAATCCTCAATATTAGTGGTCGTAACTCCCCAGTAAAAAGACATAGACAAACCAATTGGATTAGAAAATAAGATCCATCAATTTCCCAATTCAAAAAATGCACTTCCTCCTCAATGATGACACCACTTTAGGGTAAAAGAATGGGAAAATATGTTCCAAGTAAACAGAATTAATTCAAAAAAAAGGTATAGCTGAACTAATAGCCAACAAAATAGACTCCAAACTAAAAGTAGCCAGAAGAGATCGGAGAGGTCACTTCATGTAGGGGTCCCACTCCAAGGTGCAGGCGTCTCACTCTGGAGGTAAGATTGGTGGTGCTAAGTCAGCCTCTGGGACTTGTGTCTCTTGAAGGAGCTGCTTATTGTCTGGTTTAACAAGTTTATATACAGAAAGGAAGGGGCTACAGGCAAGTAAGCAAAAAGGTAAAGAAGTTTAAAAACATGATTAGATAGAAGAGGAATGTAAATAGTATTGATTACACAAGGGGTGTTGTAAAACTTTTGTTGTCATAATTCACTTGAGGAAGGTGATTTATGTGGCAGTCATAAATCAAGGAGTGCAAGATGTTTTCCAACCAAGAAAGGACTTTTCTAAGACCAAATTGCGTATTAGACTTTTAACCCAGCTAACTTCTCCTGCTTGCCAGGCAGTGTTACACCTGACAGGAGTTATAAGACTGCTGTGTTCAGTCTTCTCCTTTATCAGGAATGTTAACTGAAGCTTCAAAGCCCCAGGCTCAATTTGTTCTAAGAGGAGCCATCTTGTTCTCCAACCACTTCATACTCATTAGAGGAAAAATCCACCAAGAAAAAAATTACAAACCTAAACTTACTTGCAACTCACACAGAGACTGCAATTTTATTTTTAAAAGATTTATTAGCACTCAAATCTCACAGTGATGGAGGGTGACTTCAATACCCTGCATACGAACAGACAGGTCAACTAGACAAAAACTAAACAGAGAAATGCAGAAGTTAAGTTACACTATAAATCCAATGGACTTATATATGTCTAAAGAACATTCCACCAAAATTGGAAAGAGTACACTTTCTTCTCAGCAGCCCATAGAACTTTCTCCAAAAGTGACCACATATTAGGACACAAAGCAAGTCTCCACAAATTTATGAAAATTGAAGTATAATCTTGTATTCTATCCAACCACAAAGGAATAAAGCTAGATATTGACAGTGATGATATAAAAAAGTACACAAATTGATGGAAGCTAAACAATACATTACTGAATGAAAATTGGTTCAGAGGACAAATAAAGAAGGAAATTTAAAATTACTTATAATTAAATAAAAATAAAAACATAATATACAAAAACCTTTGGGGCACAATAGAAACAGTCCTGAGGAAATTTTATAGTATTAACTTCCTACACCAGAAAATTAGGAACATGTCATATAAATAAATTAATGATGCACCTGAAAGTCCTGAAAAACCAGGACCAAGCAACCCCTAAATAAGTAGACAGGAAGAGATAAATAAAATCAAGGCTAAAATTAATGAAATAGAAATGAAGAAAACATTACAAAGAATCAATGAAATGGAGAGTTTGTTCTTTGAAAAGATTAAAAAGGTTGACAAAACTTCAGCCAAATTAAAAGAGAGCAAGGACTCAGATTAGCAAACTCAGAGATGAAAAGGAAAGCATTACAACACACCTGGAGGAAGCTCAGAAAACTGTAAAAATATACTTTAAACATCTATATTCCACTAAACTAGAAAATCTAAAAGAAATGGATATGTTTCTAGATTTATATGGCCTATCAAAATTAAATCAAAATGACATAAATAATTTAAACAGACCCATAACAACCAATGAGACAGGTACAGTAATTAAAAAATCTTCCAACTAAAAAGAGCCCAAGACCAGATACATACAGTGCAGAATTCTACCAAACCTTGAAAGAAGAACTAATGCCAATAATCCTCAAATTATTCTGTAAAATAGAAATTGAAGGAACATTCTAAAGTCCTCCTTTGAAGTCACTATTACTCCAATATCAAGACCAGACAAAGAGCCAACAAAAAAGAAAGTTATAGACCAAAGTCTCTGATGAACTATACATAGAAAAATTCTCAATAAAATGCTTGCAAATCAAATGCAAGAACAGATAAAAAGATTATCCACCATTATCAAGTTGACTTCATCCCAAAGATGATGATTCAAGTTATGTAAATCGATAAATGTAATCCACCATATGAACAGACTCAAGAATAGAAGCTACATGTTCATCTCATTAGTTGCAAAAGAGGCCTTTGACAAAATCTAATGTATATTCATGATAAATGTCACAGAGTACCTACGCATACAGGGGACATAGCTTGACATAATAAAAGCAGTATACCATAAGCCCACAATCAACATCATACTAAATGAAGAAAAGCCAAATGTGTTCCCATTAAAATCAGGAACAAGACAATAATGCCCTCACTTTCCATTCTGTTCAATATAGTACTTGAAGTCTTGGCTAGAGCAGTAAGACAAATGAAGGAGATAAAGAGGATACAAATTAGAAAGGATTAAATAAATTGTCTTATTTGTAGACAATATGATTCTAAACTGAAAGGACCCTAAAGACTCCACCAGAAAACTCCTAGAGCTGATAAATACATTCATCAAAATAGCAGGATATAAAAGTAATATCTCAAATTTAATAGCCTTCTTATATACCAATTACAGACACACCGAGAAAGAAATCAGGGAGATGATCTCATGCATGATAGCCTAAAAAACCATAAATATATCTTGGAATAAATCTTAACAAAGGAAGTGAAGGACTTTCACAATAAAAACTTTAAGACATTGGAGAAAGATATTGAAGAAGATAGTAGAAAATGGAATGACCTCCCTTGCTCATGAATCAATAGGAATAATATTGTGAAAAGGGCCATCCTACCAAAAGCAGTATAAAAATTTAATGCAATAACCATTAAAATTCCAACACAATTCTTCACAAATTATCTCACCTTTCATAGGGAAAGTTAAAACCCAGGATAGCCAAAATAATTTTGAACAATAAAAAAAGCTGCTAGAGGCATTACCATCCCTGATCTCAAATTATACTACAGAGCTGTAATAATAAAAAACAAGCAAAAAAGTCAGAATTTAGGGAGTGCCAAAGCAAAACAATGTCTTCAGGAAATGACAGGATTGCTATACTTGTGAGATCACAGCAACTGTGGTTGCCTACACAAGACCTGCACAAGATCAAGCCAGCTAACATTTCAACATGGTTTAGGGAAGGGTTCCGAAGCCCCCTGAATTGAGTAGAGATGGATAGTTGGTGGCTTCTGTGGAAGGGGAGAGTCAGATCTTTTGAGTTTGGCCTTTGGCATGTCCACCATACTTCAGTGGATGGCGCCACACCCATGAGTATATGGACAGCATAAACTGGACTTTGTGTTTTTTTTTAAAGACTATAAAATTGGGAGAGGTTAGGCAAGAGGGGAGGATGAATATGATCAAAATACATTGTATGAAATTATCAGAGAATTAGTACAAGTATTATATTAAAAACCTTCTCTCTGCTGGTAAGGTGTCAGAAATACTATTTTCATGCATCAGAAATGACTGTAAATTAATATGATTCATTTGAAAAGCCAATTGACATCATATTTCAAAAGCCACAAAACATTTGGATTTACCCAATCATTCCATTTCTGGCCTTTAACATGCAAGAAATAAGATTGTAGTCTAAACTGATGAAAATAATACATGTGACTGAGCTTATAAAATTAGTGTATCTGCTCATTTGTTGATATGAAAGCAATCAATTCAAAACTTCTTAAAACAACAGTAAACTAGTCAGAAGCTATGGTTTTAGACTTCAGATGTTATAGAATCAGTTTCATGAATCAGTCAACAAGGTATGCTGACTATCAAGTCGAAAAACAGGAACATAGACTTTAGCTCTCCATTATTCAAAGTCTCATTGTTAGAATACTGCATGGTGTGAGAAAACTTATATCAAGCAGTATTGAAAAATACAGTGTGTCTCAGTAAGTGGGAAAGTGCTCAAATTTAGTGTAGCAGTAAATATAGCATATATAAACTATAGTACTTCAAATATGGATAAAACTGACAGTTGCCACAACACTTTTTTGTCATGGTCTGAGTTAAGATTTTTACTGTGGTATAAGTTAAAAATAAAAGTCATATGATTATTTTAAAGAAAAAGAAAAATTGTGAAAACAAAATGAGGTACCTACTTGGTTTATTAAAGTAATAAAAAAGGACAAATGGAAAGATGGGAGGAAGGAGGGAGGGAGGAAACAGTTGCAGACACCTCCTTCTTTATATTTTTAAACTTTTCCTAATATTTGCATTTTAATTTCACATTTTAAAAAATTGAACAAGATTGAGAGTGAAATACGATAATCCCCAGGGAAGTAAGAACACTGGCTCTAGTTATAACTCTGGCCTTGGAGACAAAGCGAGTGCTTTGCCACGCTGCCTTTCTGATGCTGATAACTTCATGTGATTGCTTAATTAACAGATGAATATTAACCTATTACATTCTCCTCAGCTTTAATGTGATAAAGATAAATAATAAATATAACATAGTATATGTTTTTGTGAGGACTTTTACTCTTCATAGTTCTTCTTTGAGTTAAATTTGTCTTTGATATTCTATATACCAAATAAAATCAATGTTTGTACTTGTTTTTTTTTTAAAAAAATCTATTTTTATTTCAATTCATTTTGCTACTTGAAGTAGAAACAACTATTTGATAAAGCATAATTTCTATCAGAGCCTAGGATATTATGAGATATCTAATACATGTTAACCAGCACTATCTTTCTGAGAAATTTATAAGGTAAAATAGCAGCTTATTAAGTTGCCATATCTGCTCTAAAATAACAGTTATAAGAAATTGAAATTCATGTAGCTTAAGTATGGAAGCAATGCTGTTTTCATTCAGATTGTTATGTGATATTATTTGGGGTGGGTGTGAAAATTTCTTTAATGATAACATGAGCCAGTGCTAAGAATTCTATGAGTTGAAAATACAGACACATTGTAGACACAGGAACTCGTATAATATTAAGAATAAGCAGACATTTATCAATTATATGTACTTTAGTAATACTGTGGCTATGACCCCTGCCTTCATTAAAGGGGCCTGCTGAGATGAATGCTTATAACTCAGGATTGTGTAGTCTGGAAAGTCAGGGAAGCCCTCTTCAGACAGCTGACTGTGGAATTCTGACCTGTGGGATGCTGTTTGGAGCCGGCTGCTGAACACAGAGGGACCCTATAGCAGGAGGGAAAGTAGACAAGAAGCTTGCCCTGGTACCCAGAAAACGACTTTTAAGTTTACTGTTGCCTATGATAATACCATTTGAGAATGCCGAATAGGTTACAAATCCCTTGGTTGCCATAGGAAATGTGTGTTAATTTATCTTAGGGACTCAGAAGGTGTCATAAATCTTAGTAGTAGTTTGAAAATTACAACTGCTTAAAATGACATCTTTAGTCATTTTTGCTAAAATGGGAAGACTCTTCAGAGTCAGATTAAAGGTTATCTAACTCAAATTCTATCCGGTGTTAAGGAAAGAAAATTTGGATATTTTTTACTTTTTAAAAATTTATTTATTCTTTCACAATTTCATATGTAATATAATTTGCTCATATAGTCCCATCATCCCCTCTTATCTCTGTCCCTTCACTGACACCTTTCTTCTTCCCAAGTTCCTCCCTAGTTTCACATCGTCTGTGTGTGTGTGTGTGTGTGTGTGTGTGTGTGTGTGTGTGTGTGTGACTCACTGATTAATTAGGATCACCTGCATGATTATAGGTCATGGGTTATTTATTTGAACAAAGGCAACTCACCAACGACTACAGTTTTGAAGACTATGGCTCCCTTCTCCTAGCAGCCATGAACGGCCTGTAGGTCCTCACAGTTCCTTTCCTGGTCCTTGCTGGGATGTGGTGGGCTGGGCCTCTTACAGGTCTTATGCAGGTAGTCTCTGCTGCTCTGTGAGTTCTGAGTGTAATAGCTGTGTCAGAAGTAGTGTTTCACAGCACTCGTTCTCAGCCTTCAACTCTTACATTTTTTTCTGTACCTCTTCTATGATGTGCCCTGAGCCCCTTGAGGGGCTCAGTGTGATGGTCTAGATATCCTGTTTAGGGGTCAGCACTGAACAGTTATTTATTCTCAGCCAGTTGTAAGTCTGCATTAACCATTTCTCATGCCAGAGAGAAACTTCTTTGACCAAGGCTGAAGGATGCACTAGTATATGAATACAAACAGAAAGATTTAGAAGGCCGTTTGACACTACGTCCACTTAGCAAAACAACAATAATCTTTTCCATTCTGGGGTTCTTACCTCCCTAGCCATAGGCTTATGAGCATTTTTAAAGTACCAGGTAAAAAGTCCTCCTGTGGAGCAAGACTGAAATCCAGTCTGAAATAGTTTGTTACTTTCCCATCTCTGCCCAACATTTATGTACCAGTGGCACATCTAACCTGGCAGGTTGGTGTTGTAGTTTGCAGGGTTCACAGCTGGTAAGACCATTGCTGACTTTTTGAACTCTGTAGCCTGCACAATACTTTCCAGCACTATGAAAACTAGCAGCAGGGAGGAACCTTCCAGCTCAGTTTTCCTATGTCCTCCAATCAAAGTGTGTAGCATCTTCAGCAATAGGACCTTATCATCTGGTTTTGGTGAGCAATCAGAAGCAATAGAAGTGTTATTTTGGTTTTGATTTGGCCTCTTTAGAGGGGCATGTAATTATATGTATCAGCTGTCTAATTTTAAATTTTCAAATTAACCTTCCTTATCCGATAACAATTTTTCTGTTTTTATATTTAGTACTTTGAAGAGAAATCACAGATTTCTAGTTAACATATAAGCATTCTAGAGAGTCACAAAAATACATGAATTGAGAAGTTTAGACTTGTGGTTTTTTTTTAACTCCTCATTTCCATCACATACAACATTTGAGATTTATGTCACTTTGATTTTAATATTTGATCAGGGTGATCTTTCTGTATTGAATATCCGTATGCCAAAGATAAATGTGCATGTCTACCCTACAGATGTTGACAAGGTAGAAAGTGAAACTTTGGGCCATATGTAGTTACAACATAAATCCTTACATTAAGATATTTTTATTAATCTGAATTTTACACTATTCTGTTGGATGAAAGATAACATCTTATTAATTAACTAATCATTTTCTTCTAAAATTACTCCCTTTAAAACCATTTGTCAAAAATAGAAAATGGGATTATTTATTCACATATACTTTCAATGTTAACTTCATATACTTTCTACATAGAGAAATTATATACAACATGTAAGTGCAAGGCAAAGCCTTTTTTAAATGAAACATATAAAAGCTCATACAGTTATGAAATGATTGTATTGTGATTATTTAAATCCTTTGTATCACAGGAATTTCTGTTCATTGTTTTAATTTTTATTAATTTATCAAATTTAAAAGGTGCCATCAAATAAAAGCAGTTGCCTCCAATCTCCTTTTCTCTAATTACTTCTTAACATGATAATCCCTTTTGAATTGAAGAAACAGTGACTCCAAATAAAGGACCCTGGCTTCATAGGATTCAGTGTATGCTTGGCTCATCTGTGGGCTGTGTGGAACATCTTTAGTTTTAGAGTTTGCCAAGTCAGCTTTTCAGTTGCTGTGCTTACTAAATTTTACATTCAGACCAGAAAGCATATGCTGAATCTACTGAGATAAAATTTGTCAGCTTTTACGCTTTTTGTTTAGGGTGTAATAACAACTTGCCATGTGTAACACATCCAGGGCAATGCCAAGTCAGTTACCTGGTACTTTGACAGCTTCATTGCTTTATGTCTTTTCAGTTGACCACTGAGCCATTTCTCTCTAATCTTTTATATTTTTTCATCTACACCTTCACTGAAAAGACTGTCAGTTGGCTAATTTGATTGAAATCATGTGCTGTAACTGTTAAGAAAGCAATTCCTTTTTTCATTTTTTTTAGTTGAACCTTATCATTCCACATATATAAAATATATGCTATTATTTGCCCTTTTTCATGAATGGAGACTCATAATACATGTCTTGCAGTGAAAACGCAGATCAGTTAGTCACTTTGACTAAGAGTTCCCCTGGAGTTTTCTGACAAATGTACAGATACAGTGTACAAACTGCTAAGTCAAGAATTTAACTCTCCAGGGGATAGCTTCTCCCAACTCACTGCTTTCTTGAGAAACCACAGCTGTTTCAAACATGTATCAGGTAGTGACAACATGTGTTCTGGCAATGAACTATATATCCCTTTTCCTTATTCTATGTGTTAGGGAAATGATCATGTATTTGTAAATTCAAAGAAGCTCTGAGCACACCACATATAGTATACATTAGTCCATAGCGGTCATTTCTGTGACAATATGTGCTAGCCAATTCAGGGAAGAGAACTTAATCTAGACATTTCACTAGCTACATAGCTTATAGAAGGGCTAAATCATAAGTAAGTAGGCAGTATGTTATCTCCAGAACATATTCATAACTGACATATATATATATATATATATATATATATATGTGTGTGTGTGTGTGTGTGTGTGTGTATGTGTGTGTTCATTTCTAAGTGGTTTACATGAAGCAACACATTTATTCTTCACAACTCTTTGAGATATTAACATTACCCCATTTTGGTGCTGGGGAAGTTGAGGCACAAAGAAAAGCTTAGAAGTGTTGCAAGGTAACACAAAATTAACACAGCCAAGATTTGAATGCAGGTAGCTTGGTGCTGGGCATGTCTTAATCACTTTGTTGTGCTCCCCCTTGGGCTGAGGATGAGGTCAAAATCTGGTATGTTAGGTAAATGAGGCACTGATTAGTAAACTTCGAAGTCTACGAGCACATACTGATGAAAGTGATGTTCAGAACACTGCAGTGGGCAGAGAGCAGCAGTGTCTGCGTGAGGCATGTTTGGTTGGGATGTCAGTATGGAGATGATCCAACTCAGAAGGGAGGAGCGACAGCATGAAGGCTACAGGATAGAAATGGACTCTAAATCTGGTGAGCCTGTGGCTGGTCTTACACAGAGCACAAGTCTTAATCTAAGAATTAGGCTCACCTTTTCCCCATTCTTTTAAAGCATCACCTTAAAATGGGTATATAAAGTTGGCAAAGGTGTTCTATTTCCCAAACTAGGCACTTGTAACAGAGTGGATCTTCCAGAGCCATCTAATATCTTCTTTCTCTTCTTTTCCTTTATGTTTGTTAATCAGGTAGTCTGTTTTGTGACAGGTTGTCTCACTGTGTTCCCAGGCTAGCCCAGGGTGAATGAAACTTCTGGAAGTCCTTCTGCCTCTATCTCAAGTGCTGACATTACAAGTCTGAGCTATGACATCTGCTGACCACCACAGTTCTATGGGTGAATTCCTGTTAGTTACTTAGCTGCTTGAGTATGTGAAACCCTTTGTATTCTCTGTTACTTGATTCTTCTCTGAAGACCCTCTGTGAATATGAGATAACACCAATCGTTTACAGTAGTTTAGCCTTGTTACCAGCCATACATACTTCAAATAAGTATAGCTTTAAATAAAACAGAATGAACATGGTTATCCAATGAACCTTTTGTTTTTTTAAGCCCGATTCTTCTCCTTTCAGCAATAGGTCACTTTAAGCTTCATATATCCTCCCTTTATAGATAAAGCTATTTGCTTTGTGTAAACGGGAAAATAGATTGGAGCCTTGGACTAGCAAAGCTAACAGTTTCAAATGCCCTGCATTTTATCATCTCATCTTCACATCAACCACTGAAACTAAAATATATTCATCTTCACTTTTCAGAGGAGAAAGCCTAAGCTCAGAGAGGCAGAGTCACTGGCATAGAGTTCCAGTTAATAATATTAAATGTGGGGTCAGAAGTCAGATCTGAGGAAGTCCCCCATTGTTATTCTTATTTGATCTTCAGGTTCTGATGAAATACAAATAGAAAATATTTTAAAGAGCAAAATTCTAGAATATCCCACCTTCCTTTTGAACAGCAAAGGGTTACCCCAAGCTCATCGAAGGACTTGCCTAAAGCAGTTATTTGTATAACTTATGCTAACACTAAAATAGTGGGCTACTTTTCCCGTTACTACTGTCATCACCTGTGCCACATCACTCTACAGATACTTTATCCAGAGTTAAAGGTCCACAGATACCACCTGATTCCTCCCATTCCTTCACAGCCACTCTGGCTTATGTCTAAGCCAACATCCCATGCCCTTTGTCCAAAGCTGTAATCTCATGCTCTTCATCTTGTACAAAGTGACTGTAGTACAGTACCACTACAAATGCTGCTGTGTATTTTCTCAGACAATAGTTAAAGCATTAATTAATCAAAAATTAAAAAAAAACAAAATAGAAATCAGTATAAATAAATGTATGTATGATAACTCATGGATACAGTTTATGTATGTCATTCTTCATTAAGTATAAATTCTAGCTTATAATTATTTCTAACCACCATGTAGCATAAAAACTAGACAAAATAGACTTTTTAACAGAATTTTTGGGCTAGTGAGTTTTGGCTTTTGTCTGAACATGAGAATATATTTGTTTAGGGGTCATAGTATTCCCTCTAAGAACTCGAGTATACCCATTTGTAACACTCCATGATGTTTCTGTGTGTAGGCAGGCTCTGTGTGCTCTGAGTATATAATTAGGATATTAAGATGTTCATCATTCTCATGCAATTCTGTCCCCTTTTTTCCTTTGGAGACAGAGCCCTACTATGAAACCCAGGTTGACCTTACACTCAGATTTCTACCTCAGTTACTCAAGGCTGGGATTAGAGGTGATGTCATCATGTGCAATTTCTTTTATGATTAGACCATGATAAGACAGGATGAATTACACATATCAATAATGTAATAATGTTAGCATTCTCTGTCCCAAGAAATCCTTCTCTCTGTTTAATATTTGAGACATACATAGACATCTCTGAATCTACCTCAGGCAGTTCTAGTTTTTTTTGAAGACTTTTTAAATTCCCAGTTAAAATTAAACTCTTTATCCTTTCTGGTGTCTCAGGTTTTTGTACAGACCATACCTGGTTGGCTCATTTCTATCTCAACTTCCCTTTCTAGGTAGTTCTCAACCTTCTAGATGGTGAGGGTAATGTACAAAACAGGTGGAACCAGGTATATTGTACAGTTTTCTTTATTTACTCTGGTTCCAGTTCAGCAAGCTTTATCAGAATCTACATCTTTGTAGCACAAAGATATAGTTTGACTTGTTTATATATATTGAAAAATTACTCATTTTTATGCTGTATAAACCTCTCCTAAACTTTGGTCCAGTCTTTTCCTAAGGTAAAATTCCATTTGAAATTGCTAACTATTTTATTCCTATGTATTAATTCACATTGTGGAATAGTTATCAAAATTTAAGGCCCTCATTTCTGGTAGTGAAGACTTTGCCTTCATTGAAATTCTAACATGATCAAATTCCACAGTGTTCAGTTCCTCTAATATTTATGGCTAAAAATGCATGATATCCTAGTTTTCTGTTTAACCATAGGAGTATGCATTTATCCTTAGAATTACTAACTTTAGTCTCTAGGCTAACACTGGCACTTCAGGAGGAGTGCTGACTGTGGTGGTACACACCTGCAACCCAGCAGCCAGCACACTTCTGACATGTTTATCCTCAGAATTTGGTTCAAAGTAAAAGTGTGAGGAATGACTCAAAATTCTTGTCATATTTGACATCATTTTCTTAATTCTTTTGCTCTCACTCTTCAGATTTTGTTTGGAGATAGAGTGTTAAATATACCTTTGCAAAGCACTAGATTATACATATTACTTTTAAATGAAGAAATTCATCTCCATTCCTTAAATAATTCATAACTTTGGATATGAGACTATATTTGTAGTTTGCTAATTCTTTAATTAAATCACGTTTGATACAATAACCTTTACGTTTTGTGTCAATTTTAAAAGCACCAATTAACTAAATGGCCATTTTAAGTTCCCATTACTACACATTTAATATTCAGTGTAAGAAGTTTTCTAGAGGCAAGAACTTGTCAAAAACAATTGAAAGGTTGCTCTTTGTGACCTCTTTGCTCTACCTATCTTTTTATGATTAAGGTAGATATGTCAACATTTCAGTTTGTTCTGTTTTAGATGATATATCTAAAATAATTTGCCCCAGGAATTAGCTCTAATGAAGTACCCTGATTTCATCCTAGTAGCCTGACTTGTGATAGGAAAGATGTTTAAAATGTCTCATTATCATCACCCAGTTTGTTTTTCCCACCAGCAGGTTCTGAGAAGGGATTTGGCTTTCAGGAGAAGGAGATGGAAAAACAGGGCAAGGCAGTGAGAGATTCACTTTGTGCTCTCTCTGTGCAGCTCTCTCTGTGAATTGTGTAACAGAGCTGGCTCATTGAAGAAAGTGGTCAGTCTGTAGCATACCTACAGTTTGGTCAGTGGTTGTAAACAAGGGCAGCTCTTCAGAGAAGAGAGCTGTTTGGTGCCACTGGCGGTCCATATATCTTGGTGGCTTTGTTCTTTATTAAGTAAGAATGCAGCTAGTATATATTATGTACTTTTCTGGACACATCACAATAACAGAGAGAGTTCTAACCACCAGAGGGAAGAAGACAGTAAGTAAACAATTATGTAAGCTTCAATTCAAATAGGGACTAAGGCCCTAGGATAAGACATAGTGTGCTAGTTACTTTTTCTGTTGTGGCAAACACCGTGAACTAAGTCAACTTTTGGGGAGAAAGGGTTTATCTGATTTTACACTCTCAAGTGACAGTCCACCTTTGAGGGAAGTCAGGCAAGAACTTGGAGGTACAAAATGAAGCACAGACTATGGAGGCACACTGCTTACTGGTTTGACTTGCTCCTCTAGATTGTGCTCAGCCTGCTTTCTTATATCACCTAGGACTACCTGCCTAGGGGTGGTACCACCCACAGTAGGCTGGGCCCTCTCATATCAATTAGCATTTAAGAAAATGCTCTGCAGATATGCCCACAGGCTGAATCTGATGCAGGACATTCTTTAGTTGAGGTTTCCTCTTCTCAGGTGTGTCAAGCTGACAAATAAAACTAACCAGCACACATAGCTTCCACAATGTCCAGACTTAGAGGAAAAATTGGTAATGGATAAATTGAATAATGTGAGAACTGCCTAGATGATTACTGTTATTAATATCCTTTGGCTTTGTTTCATTTTTCTGAAATAATAAAAATATTTGCCATTTCTTTTATCCTCCCTGCTACGTCTGTGAACTAGAACTGGGGAGAGGATGCAGCTGGTAAAGTGTTTGCCATACACGTGTGAGGCCCTAAGAATCCACGAAAGAAAAAAAAAATCTGGGCATGATTGCGTGTGCTTTATCCTAGTCCTGGAGAGAGAGACACCAGCCTGCTTAGTAAGCCCCAGGCCTGTGAAACACCCTGTCTCAAAACACAATGTGGACAGTGCCTGAGTAATGATACCCAAGGCTGAACTCTGACCTCCATAGCAAGTACAACCCACACCTACATCCTTCCACACAGATACACACACACACACACACACACACACACACAAACAGAGAAGGTCCCCAAATAGCCTTTAGTGACCAGGGAGATGTCATTTGGTAAAGTGTTTGCCATGCAAGCGTAAGAGAGAACCTGAATTCAGATCCCTAGCACTCATATAAAAAGCATAGCAGTACTCACTTGTAATCCTAGTGCTGTGGTGGAGACAGAAGTTTGTTGGCCAGGCAGTTTAGTCAAATCAGTGAGCCTCAGGTTCAGTAAGAGTCTCTGTCTCAAAAAATAAGATAGAGAAGAGGGGAGATAGGTCAGTTGGTAAAAGCACTTGTTCTGCAGATGTAAAGATTTATATTTGAATCCCTATAACCTACATGAAAAGCTGGGCAGGGGTCTGTAGAGATGGCTCAGTGACTAAGAGCATTTGGTGCTCTTGCAGAGGACCCAAGTGCAGTTCCCAGCACTCATGCCCAATGGGTCATAATCGCCTGTAACTCAAGCCCAAGGAGATCCAATACCTTTGGCCTCAGTGGGGACCTACACTCACGGATATATGCTCTCACACAGCCACACACATGCATGCAACTTAAAATAATAAAAATAGATCTTAGAGAACAAAAAACTATAAAAAATGAAAAGCTTGGTAGGGGTGGATGTGCCTGTAACCCCATCAGTGGGGGTAGAAGTGATGAATCCAGCCTAGCCAAGACAGGGATCTTTAGGTTCAGTGTTACTGTCTCAAGGCCGTAGCACAGAGAGGAAGACACCAGACATCCTGTTCTGCTCTGACCTCCACACGCACATGCATGGGCACGTGCACAGACACCAAAACCAAACACCACCCTCCCCAACACTAGACTACCCACTCCAGCCAGCCCCTCACCCTCACAAGGTAGACGGTAATTAAGAAAGACATACAACATCTATCTTTTCCTTCACCTTCATGCACACACACACACACACACACACACACACACACACACACACCATAAAAAAACGGAAAGAAAGAAAAGCCCTTGAGCCAGATTCTGGAGTAGAGGGTTGGTCCCAGTCCTCTGCTCAGGCCATCACATATCCTTTGGGAAATGGCGCCTCACCTGGCAAGCTCTTGATTGAGGAACTATAGACAGATAAGGCTTGCTTTTTAAAATTTCTTTCCACCTACATAATTTGTTATCTTATTGTCTTTTCAATTATTTCAAATTGTCTTTAATATATAAAATTTATTTCCACCAAGTCTCAAATTGGTTGTAATGGTAAAATGGTAACAGTAGTGCCTATAATAATAGCAATTGAATATGAAAAATGCACTAATAACTGCATTTGAAAGTATGACTTGAAAAGTGATCTAATTTGAAACTACCAATTTTCTTGGTGTTTTAAGATTATATATATATATAAAAAAATCCTTGTCGAGTTCTATTTGGTTGTCAGTAAATACTGTAATTGAAATGAACATTTATTACCTCATTGGAAAATAGCATTTTGTAATAGTTGGATAACATTTTATAAAGACTTTGAAAGCTGCACTTGTTTGATGCTGAACTCCAAGATTCATGAAATTAAGTGACAGATGAATTCAAATGTATTTGAAGACCTGTGTGTGATCCAATCACAACAAAACGCCATGACTGCTGCACACTGTCTGAGTCCATCTGTCTTGTCGCACTGTGCAGTGTGCTTTTTTCCTCACTTCTCTGTGTATCTTCTTTTTCTCTTATAAAATATTTGCTCAAAGTATTCTAAGAGGAAGCTTGAATTACAGTTTATATAGTTAAAATATTCTGTATAATCTAGTATATAATGAGTTGTTTGTGTCTTTACCTTTAAAACATTTAATTTTAGTTTTATATTACAGTCTTAGTTTGATATACACTGTGTTTTTAAGGTAACCCAGGTAAGATTTAACCAAATCACCAAACTATTTCAGACTGCTGGATATTTTACCCAAGTGACAAATAATTGTGTTAAAGAGCCAAAAAAGCTGGTGATGATTCAATGAAGCCAAGGTTTGCTGATCTAAATGCTAAATACAAAAGCTGCCAAGGCCAGTGGGCAACACATACTTTCTCAGGGTAGTAGAAAGTAGGCACCGAGATAAAGGATGATTTCAAATTTCTTTGCTATGTTTTTCTACATATTGGAATACCTCACAGAGAAAAATAATCAGCACAAGAATACAGTTTATCCAACTCGAGGAAATACAAGGGGCTGGAGAGATGGCTCAGCAGCTCAGAGCACATACTGCTCTTGTAAAGGACCAGAGTTCAGTTATCAGCACCCCATGCCCGGCAGGTTACAACCACTGGGACTCAGGCTCCCTGGGATCCAGTGTTCTTCTCTGACCTCCTTGGACACTGCTTTTACATGCACATATCTACCACTTACTCCCACCACATGGATGGGGAAGGGGGTATGTACAAAAGCTCAATAAAAATATTAAAATGTATGTTAATAAATCTTTTCTTAAAAAAGAAAGTATGGGAAAAATTTCTAGAATGTTTAAAAACCAGTGATGTTTAGCTAGTTAGCTAGCTTTCCTTAAGGCTGTATTTCCAGGGCTGGTGAGGGCCCAGTATGGCTTCCTGCTCTTCCAGAGAACCTGAGTTGATTCTGAGCTGATTCACATTGGGTGACTCATAACCACCTGTAGCTCCAGCTCCAGGATAACTAACTCACTCCTGGCCCCTGAGGGTAACTTCACTCACATACACATGCCCACACACAGATCCACACATACACAAAATAAAAATTAAAAAATAAATATAAAAAAATGACTGTTTCCCCCAGTTCTACCATCAGTATTAATCTTCTGGAGTCTCTCATCTACACATATTTGCATTGTCATCTACTTAGTTTTTCTCATGAGACTTATTTTAAATCTATTTCTAAAAATAACCATAAGGCATGGTAAAAGTAATTTTACCTGTAAATAAAACATTTTGTAAGAGGTATTACCTGTAAATAATTAAAACCTGAAACTCTCTACCAATTGAAATCATTCCTGCATCCCAGTTGGACGCATTGCCTAGAGGAAGTGATGTTTGATATGTACAGAAGGGAAGCATTCTTACAACAATGAGAAACTGGGAAGCAGAAGAAGAAATCTGGAACTGCTAACTTCAAAACTGCCGGGAGCAGCAGAATACTTCACAGAGCCTTGCTGATATTAACCAAGTCAGGCCTCTCTGACCATCTCTGAGTAGGCGCTGTGAGCCTATTTGAGACTTTCCTGCCCTGTCTTCTTGCCCTCCTCCCCGTGATTAAAAATGTATTGACTTTTCTCATGTATTCTGTGCACAAATACTGAAATATTCATAGAGAACATACACTGCTGGTCTCTTTTTTTTCACTTGTTCATTAGTTAATGATGACAAGAATTTGATTTCATGTACTGCTGTATCTTGAACTACTACAACGGATTTTGGCACATAAAAATGCTCAATAAGTATATGCTGACTGAATTAATGATTTTTGCTTTGACCATTGGCTCATGACTTTGGTATTTGTTCTTCTGTCTTGCTAACAGTTACTTCCTCTCCCCCAGTATTTAAACTAGATTTTTTTACATCAGTTTAAACACACAGTAATCTTTTGTTTACACTTAGATTTTAGCTTTATATTTTTATTTAGTTGAAATATTAATTTTGAGCTGAAACTAAAACATTGTATCAGAATTTTCTTGACTCTATAAAATTTAATTTTGCAGAGTGATTAGCTATTATTTTCACATTGTGCCTTCTGTGCTCTATAAGCCTGGTCACAGTGCACACAAGTAGTATGTTTTATGAGTGGTGGTCATATAGAAAGCACTGCAGAGCTTCTGTTTCTCTCTGGGTTTGATAAATACTCCAGATTCTGGTGGTTTGGGTATTTTCTTAGTAAATATCTCATTTTGATGTTTAGAAGAATGTTTTAATCTAATTTTTCTTTCTATACTTTTTCATTTAATTTTTCTTCATTTCACTTTAAAGTGTGCATTTCTTCATTTATTGTGTGTATGTGTCTTGGATACATGGGTGTGTGTGCGGGGTGGGGGGAAGTGGCAGAGCTTGCCTGTGAGTTGGCATATGGTGGCTATGTTTGGAGTCTTCCTTTGTCATGTTCTAGATTGTTTTTTGAGGCAGGGTCTCTCACTGAACCTGGAGGTCGCCATACTTGCTGGCCAGTGAGTCCTCAGGATCCACCTGTCTTTACAACCTCACTGCTGATGTTATAGACGCACTGCACCATAGTTGATTGTATATATGTGCAATAGATATGAACTTGATCTTCATGCTTGGGAAGCAAACACTGTATCTGTTGAGCCATCATCTCCCTAGATTATCATATTTTCAGTTTCCACAGGTATAATTAATTTAGAATAAATATAAAACAAAATTCTAAAGTAAAAATTAAAGAATAATCTGGAACTTTCAAATATAAAAAGCAAATGTATTTAAAAATGTCTGCCTCTGGTGATACCAGCCTTATAGAACTTTTGATAGTATATAGAACATTGAAGAAGCTAGGTATGGAAATATACTCATATGGAGATTATTTCTTTTCCTTCCTAAAGAATAGACAAGGGTAGTATTTATAAAATAAATGCTTTTAAGTAACTGGCTAGTGCATTACAATTCAGGGCTGATTTCTATAGTATATTGAGAATTTTGCTAATATTTTGCTTTTAGGATATTCTCTATTACCTTAATATTTTCAAAAATACTTGTACACTTATCTTCTGATTGTGTTTTAAATATTCATTTGATATTGACAATAACATTTGATAGTAAATATTTCATTTGATTTTTTAAAGGAAATATTTTAAACTTTTTCTGAATTACTTTCAATAATTAATAACGAGGTATGTCTTGTAAAGGCTTAGAGAAAAGAAGGAGAAAGATTATATTATGGGGGCTGGAGAGATGGCTTAGCAGTTAAGAACACTGGCTGTTTTCACAGGGGACCCAGGTTCGTTTCCCGGCATCCACATTGTTGTTAACAACCATCTCTAACTCCACTTCCAGGGGACCCAACACCCTCTTCTGACCTCCATGGGCATTGCATAGCCTAGGTGCCCTCCACACATACTTAGGTGGTGCAATCACACACATAAAATAAAAATATAAGGGACTAGATAAATAGCTCAGTGGTTAAAAAGACTGGCTGTTCTTGCAGAGGACCTGGGTTTCGTTTCTAGAGTGCACATGGTAGATAATAACCATCTGTGTCTCCAGTTCCAGGGGATCTGATACCCTCTTCTGGCCTCTTCAGGCATTTTATACATGAGGTGCATTTACATGTGGGCTAAGCACTCATAAAGTAAAATAAATAAAATCTAAAAAGATGCAAATAAGCTCTAATTTCCATATATTTTTAGTATGTTGTTCTACTTATTTAATTGGGTTGAATTAGTGCTTTACTTTTATCCTTTTTGATCACTTATCCATCTATCTATAATAATATAAGGTAAGAAGGCCTTATCTTTACTTCGAAGTAAATTTAATGAATTTCCACATAGAACATTAACCATTTCCATGAAATAGTTTTTTACAAGTGTTCCTAATAGATTACATGATACAACATTTTTCTGTTCATATTTTAGTAATGATGTCAGTCTTATGTTCTAAAACTAAAAGTTAAAGGAAAAGGTTAAAATTGTGTAAAAAGTGAAGAAAAAATTCACTTAAATGTTATTTTCTATTAAACTATTTTGTTTTAATCTTTTATTTATTACTTTATTGATTTTGTTGCAGAAGTTTGAACCTCTGGAGCCTTGAGCCTGTGGTTTCTATGCTATAACACTGAGTTAAATCCCCAGCTCTGAAGAACCACTATTTTAATATGTACACTTTAATGGTATCTGTAATTTTTCCTTTATTTCCTAGTTTATGAACCAATTGAATGATGAAAACACACTACCCTTCACCTTCTTGGTGACTACTGGTCTGTCTTGTTTACTGATCAATATGTTTCTTATGATGTGGCACTTCATTGCTTCTCAAACATTTATCAATAAAATGAGCAAGTTTTTATAGAAGCTTCCCCAAGTGATTCTAATGGGGAATTTTCATGGATAAATCTGGCCACACTTTTACATATACTTTGAAATATCCCTTGAGAATGTTCCTTTATATTCTTTTTCAAAATCACATGCTCTAAGAAATACATTTACATCATAATCCAGTGCCTATGTGGCCTTATGTGATATGAATATATGTATATAACAGAAACAAGGTCTAATTTCATACCCTGACTGGATGTCATGTATTCTCATATTTTTTATAGTTTTCTATTTAAATATTTTGTAATCCATTAAACCAATGTTCTCAGACTTGTCTTTTTTTTTTCACCTCTAAAACCTTTTTATTCCAAATAGTAACTGATACTGTGGCTGAAACTTTTTGGCAAAGTATCAAATAGATCCTAAATGTAAAGATTATTATGAATCATATTGAAAAGTACATTCATTTTAATTCTTAAGTGTATACTTGGGTCATTCCTACCAAAACCCAAAATAGAGACATTGAAAACTCTATGTCTTATATATTTTTTCTTTGATCAGACTTGCTTTTTTAAGACTAATTTTTATGTGGGTTCCATGAATATATACTATATTAGGTATTAAATATCAATTTCATTTAAAATAATGATGATAAGCTTACTAACTATAACTTATATGATGTGTTTTTCAGGGAAGATATTTTTCAAACAGTAAGTAAAAAGAGTGGCCTTGTGTTTTGTTTCTCAAGCCTCTAGAATATACAACTTCTTAGAGAAGAACTAGATTGTTATGTCTGCCCATGTTCCATCTATTATGATACTGAGTGAGGATAAGAAAATCAAATGAAATCTTAATCCGATGTTAAAATAGTTCTGAACTTCTGGATTCCCTACAAGCATCTTAGGGAATCCTAGAGGATGCCAATCTTTATTTCTATAACTCCTACATTAAATTGACCTGGTTGGTAGTGACAACATCATACAAGCCGCCGCTTATGTCAGTCAGGACGGACTAGATTATGCATCAGGCAAACTCTGAATCTCAGTGTCACAATACAACCAAAAATCATTTCTTAGCTGACTAGATGTCCTCTGAATATCAGTCTTCGAGTTCACTGCTGACAGCACTGCCACCATTTTAACATGGAAAGATGCTACGAGAGGAAGCCTTAGAGAGCCTCAACACATGAAAGTCTTGCTCATACAACTAGAGAGCAAAGTTAGCAATGTTTCCTTCACCGCTTTGCCGTGTATATGTGTCTTCCTATGACTCTAAGCAGTTATTAGGCATCCTGGGCAAGCAGATGGTCACTGAGCTGCATATCCCAGGAATGCTTTATGAATGGGAAGAAGTCTTTCCATACTTAAAAAAATGGAAACATCTTCCTGTGCTGTCCTTTGAATATTTTATTCAAAATTTTCAGCGTGTCCTGTGATGTGAAAATTCAATGTGTATTTTCCTGACATGTAAAATATTATGTCATTTTCACAAATATCCATATTCACATAAATCAGTTTTTAAATTCTTTAATTTGGTCCTTTGGGTCTCTCCTTGTCTACACTGGAATCCATGCATTCCTCCATCTGTGTTAAGTTCTACTGAGTCTAGTTAGTGTCCCCAAATGTACCTCAGTGCAGATTCATCCCCCGAGGTCTAGCCCACCTATCCACAGTCACTCACTTTAGGAAGATTAGGTTGTTCTCACCCAAGAGTAAACAATTGCCAACATTTCTTCAGCAAAGAACGGGGTCTGCTACCCATTTCTCCAGTTCTGGGTTTTTGTATGCTTGAGTTTGCATGGGTCTTGAGCATGCCGAGATCATTGCTCTACGGTCTTATGGGCAAGATGCCAAGAACTTGTAGGATTCTATTTCCACATGGTCGTGCATCTCCTCACTGATTCTTACAATCTTTCCAACCCCTTCTCCACAATGTCCTCTGAGCCTTGGGTGAGTAAAACTTAATATGAGAATCCTGTCCAGGGACCCACACTCTGCAGACTTCTAATCTCCAGTTGGGAGCTATGGAGGGCTGCTGGCTGCTGGTGGTACACACTTTTAACCCCAGCACTGGTGAGGCAGAAGCAAGAGGATCTCTGTAATTTTAAGGCAAAATTGGTCTATATAGCTAGTTCCAGGCCAGGCAGAGATGTACAGTGAGAACTTATATTTTTTAAAAATTCTAAAAATACATGGAGTTTATGGTCACATGATGGGTTTTATTCTTGTGTAATTTAAACATGCACAGTGTATGAAAATCCTGTAAGAGAATACTTTAGAGGAAGCATTTTAGTTTTTATTTCTTTTTATTTTTCAGGCTGGGCTTACCTGTAGCTACAGTTGGTCTAGAACTAACTTTATAGTCCAGGCTGTCCTTGATCTCTTAGGGATCTCTGTGCCTCTGCATCCCTTGTGCTGGAATTAAAGGTGTGCACACCGAAAGAAGCATTATTTTTAATGTACTCGCATTTCTTATGATTACCTGTCCATATAAAGGGAGGAAAGATGTGTTCATGACTTTCACATCTGCAGTTAATTGATGATTTGTAAATCAACTCGCCTTTTCTTTTATTAGAACTAGTTCTCTTGAGAGTTTATGTAATTAAAGTGACAACTAATTAAAATTACCACGAATCAATTAATAATTTTCACAATTTGATTAAAATATCAAAAATTCTTACCTGTATATGCTGAAACCATTTCTGAAATTAAAGTTATGTGTGTAATTGTTTATGGATCAAAATAAAGATTTCTTCAGTGTCACGTTCTTTAGCTTGAAAAGTTAAAATGATTTGAAAACAGTAAGAGATAGATATGTTGATCATTGTAAACTATAATAGCATATGTAGATTTAAATCTTTCCCCTTAATTTGTATAATTTAATCTTACTACTCTTTCTGTGCCAATTATTTGTAATATTTAAAATTATATCCTCTTAGAGATATTTTGCTTTATTTTAAGTACCTGTATTTTCTGTGCAGATACTGTACTAATTACAACAGCTTGTGAATACAGCCTCTCATAACTGGTGAAAACAAAGTAAGAGTGTCCATTTGCCTGGGAACCATTCCTCAAAAATTAAATAAATGGGTGCTGCAAGTCAAGCACTATACTAGGAGCTGGAGACCCAAAAATGAACTAAACCTTGTTTTTCTGCAGGGAGATGGTGACCTGGTGGAGCTGCAAACAAGGAAAAGGACAGTTTCAGATGGTGTGTTAAATAGAGTGCAACCCTAGATTTAAATAGAGCCTATCATGGAGTCACACTCTTCAAGTCCTTGAGGAACAGTGTCTTGGGAATGTGGAGAAGTAGGAGCCCCTTTGTTTGTAAGGATCTGGAGGGAAGCAGTGGGGAAAACTCATGAATCAACCAACTGTTATAGAACAGCATTCCAATGAGCTGTGTAAAAGAACTGGAAAGAGACTGAAGTTCCTTAGTTCATGAATCTCTAAAAATGGCTGAGGCCATGTTTACTCTGGTGTTGCCTAATTCTAATTCTTGAAAGACAGCTTGTCATTTAATTGACTTGTGTCTATCGCCAAATGATATTAACCATTGTGGTTCTATCAGATAGTAGAAATACATGAAAATGCCACGGTATGTAGACAGGGGTACAGATGTACCTATATTTCTGTATTAATATTCATAATGTGTACTTTTGAAAAGGTATGTAACAAAAGAAACTGTCTAAACATATGTATATCCAAAGTGGGTACTTTCAATGGGGATTGTCAGAATTGACTCTGTAGGATTTGTGTGTGTGTTCAAAGAAACAGCGTCATAGTGGCATAGACCCTTCAGATACTTTGGACAGCTCTAAGCTTCTCTTGAACAGGCACCCAGGATTCAGGGACTAAGGTCACACAGTCTGCACCCAGGCTTTCGGGGTTTGTGCCGTATTTGTGCTATTTACTACGTTAGAGACGTTACGTTTGTGCCTGGTTTCTGTGTCTCCATATGATGATACTAGCAATGCCTCGCTTGTTCTGAGGTGAGCACTGAGCGCAGGATCAGGAAGGCAGCAGTGATATAAACTTTCAGCAGTGCACTGTGTCATGCTGGAAATTGACTGTGGTATGTAGAACACTTTAGGATTTTCTTTCTTGGCATTCTTTTCATTTGTAAGGAGTAAAGTACTTGGGTTTAAGAGTGCTTATGATGGTACTTTGGGAGGTCCTCAGATCAGCATCATAATGAGATGAACATTAGTTGGAAATCTCAAGGTCTGTGTTACTGTGTTCAGTGTGTTTGCAGAAGTTCAACCATTAGGAAGACTGGCAAAACAAGTATAATTCCTGAAAGGTTGTTTGGAATTCTGCCAAGTGTTTTAATTGATCAGAAAGTACTGTGATGTTTAGCTAATAGAAAACAAAGAGAAAGAAGAACAGAAGCAGTTATCAAATAATGAAATAGAGACAGTTACTTTGGATTATTAGCAAGTGAGGCATTTTTATTTCATTGTATTTAAACAGGAAACATAGTAAAAAGTGAATTTGGTCTTATAACAAAGTCTTCTGTTATAATGTTTGCACTTTTAACCAAATACCTATCCTCCTTTCTGATTTTACATTTAATGTGACTTTCACCTACCACTTTTATGGAGTCCTCAAAATGTACTTTATATTATTTAACATTTATTGTTAGATTTATCAATAAATAGTTAATATTTAGTTCTAAGTAAGTCAAACATAATGCATTGATTTCATTGTCACCATGTCTGTACTCACATGTGTACGTGTGTATGTGTATGTACATGTATATGCATGTATGCATCCATGTGTCTAATCACAAACAGCATAGAATTGAAAACCTAGAAACCTACTTTCTGCCTTTAGTTCATCTTACCTGTAATATACACATTTTGAAATGAGAACTTTATATTGGAACTGATTCTCTTTTTTCTCCTCCAGTTCTGTCCCCTTCTTACCTTTTCCCTCCTTTCCTTCCTTCCAGTTCTTACCTGTACTGAACATCTTTGTGTGTCACACTACTCATGTATTGGGACTACAAAGGTGAGCAATGAAAGTCCAACCTGTTTCATTGCCTACAACCTAATACTTCACTTACAGTAAGAGGTACCTGACCTAAATCATAAAATCAAACTCTCCCCAGGCTTCTTTGTGGGAGACCCTGGGGAAAATGTTCATCTCTCCTTTTAGTTTTTGTGAGAAATGGAGATGATAAACCTAATGATGCTGATGGCTTGATAGTTCATAGAAGATGAAGTCAGTATAACAAAGGGCAAAGCTAGAAGACAAGAATAAGACCAAGGGTTTATTTGGTGATTGAGAAACGGGAGAGGGAAGGCTTTTCCAGGTAGAGGAAGCATCACAAGTAAAAGAATGAAGAGCTAAAAACCAACATGGTTAGAAAAACACAATTCTAAGGAGAGGAAACCTCCCTTTGAGTTGTTGGTTTGGGTAGTCCAGAGGCTCATAAAATAACCCAGGCTATTGCCACAGCCCTTGATTGTCTGCCAGAATTGAAGGTAAGATCCTACTCCTGAAGATAGGCCGTACTTCAGACACAGGACTTGGAGCAATCGAACTTGAACTTGTCTGGTAGCTTCCATACTGAAGACTAGCTCTCAGTATCAGAGGATACTATGCAAGCTGCCAAGGAGAGAACCAATTAGTGTTCTTACCCAGTTATGAAACCAAATGAGCAACTGTGACTGGCTCAGCAAACTATCACTATTGGTGCAATAGTGGCACTTTTTCTTGGGGGTAATCAATAGTTGTCTAGTTGGAATTTAAGGCCTGATTAATGGGCAGGAACTCATGTATGATCCTATAAACATAGCCAAACATGCATGGTTGGAGAGGTCACAAATCCTAGAGAAATAACCTGCTTTTGCCAAATCCCCAGACTAACGTGTTTTCTTACTTTATTCTAAATATGCATCCTTATATTTACAGACAAATATACCTTACACCTCATAAAAGAGGTTTCTTTTTGTAACAGATGGAGACTATTACAGAGCTCTAGAACTGGTCAAATGTAGAGAATCCATGTCTGTGAGACACTTAACCCTACGTGACACATCTCCAATGCGACCTCTACACATAGGATGAATGCATCTCTCAACTCTCACCAGAGAAGTTTCCTTATGCAGCAGATGAGATTAATGAAGGAAACCCACAACTGGCCAATGTGTAGAGAACAAGAGGCTACAGAGTGCTCATCCCTCTGTAGAACACCTATTTCAAACCTCTGCCTCCCAAGGCTCAGGAATCATTACTAAGAGGAAGTGTAAAGATTGTAAGAGCCGGGATGGGTGGATGACCACAAGGAAACATAGTCTTCCAGACGTCTGGTCACTTACACTGAACTCATAGCAATGGTGACAACATGTATGAGTCCTATGTAAGTTCAAACCAGACAAAATCCCAGCATAGACATATCCATGTGTTCCCAACTTAAGGACTATTTGACAATTTGTGGCTGATGGGAGGAAGAAAGACAGTGTCTTACAAGAATGGGACTCTTGGTGGGTCCAGTGGATGGACTCACACTGAAGGACATTTGGGGGCACAAATTTGACTCTGTAGGCTATGTCATATATATATATATATATATATATATATATATATATATATATATATATATATATGCATGTGTGTGTATATATACATGTGTGTACATTAAATTGAGCAGGGGGCAGTTAGGGGAGGTGCAGATAAGGGAGTGGATCCAAATACCATCAAACTATATTGTATGGTGTTTTAAACAAATGGTAAAATGTGCAGGAGTTTTGAAGGAACAAAGGAAATGCACTGGGCAGAGGCAGAGCTAGCTCCTAGTCTAGTAGTCCTGCAGACAGTGGAGAGCCCTTGAGCATGTTACCCTCTGATGGTAGAATAAGATGATAGATTATGAAGAGCAGATGGTGGGCTCAGGGACTGTGAGAAGGTGGGTGGAATCTAGGCTGCTCCAAGGTTTCTAATTTAAGTGTCTTAACTGCATTGTGTTGTTACTCAAAATGATAAAAAATATCAAAGATGAGGAAGAATAAGAGATAATTATTGTAATTGGAAGTATTAAGTTTAAAGTTGATTTGAAAAATTCACATGGAGCAGTTATAGGCAGGTGTTCATGTGCTTCTGAAGTTCAGAAGAGCTTTTTGTTCACCATCCTATGTTTTAGCTATTGGTTCAGATGTGGTAGAAGCTGTGGAAGTTAATATTATCATGCAGGAAGCATTCTGTAGGAATGTGTTTGGAAGGAGCAATGAACTTGAAGGGGAAGAGCAACTATGGAAGGCTAGTATGCTGGAGTTCATGATTTTGAAACTCAAAACAATTCCAAGCACTAACAAGGTTCATGGAAACGTGAAAGTAGTGTATATGTTGCAGAGGTCAAAGAACTTGCATAAAAAATTGTTGAGGGGTAAATGACATGTGTGTTGACATCAGTGATAACTGACACAGAGTTAGGTTCTTCATGAAGATGAGAAGGATGAAAGTGTACCTCTAAAACAGATTTTGAGATGAAGCAACAGCAAATACAGTGATTAAGAGTACTACCTTTGCTCCTGTGATATGTGCAGAAAGCATGGGACTTATGAGACAGCAAAGGTCTTCTCAAAGAAGAGGGCTTTGGAGGACTCCTGTGTTTAGTAGTAACTGTTGCCCAGTGCTCAGATGTATCTTGTTGCTATTTGCTTTACTTCTTCGGATCTTCATGTTAATATACTAAACCTAGTTTGACTTTTGGAAGTTTTTTATATTTATACTTACTATTCTTTTTGGAGGTCTTTCCAAGTAATACAGTGAACAGAAGGCAATTTCAACAATTGCTGCTGATGGTCTTGATCTGTGAAGTGGAGGAGGAATTTAAAGGGAATGATAAATTAGTAATGTGACTGATACCACTATGCAGCTGTCTTAAAATATAATGCTATCCACATATCAGATTTGTGTACATTTTCTTTTTGGTGAAATGCTAATGACATTCTAGTTAGAACTGATGTTTTTCTTTTTCTTCTGGTTGACCCGTAATAATACTGTCTTGGATTCAGTAACATCTGGTAAATCTTTTCTCTCATTTCATCCGCCCCTTAGTGTTTCATATCTTAAACATTCTTCTTTTTTTGTGCTGATTTTTTGTAATTTCTTAAACTCTTCTCAATACTCAACCTGTTTCATTCATACATTTTATTCTAACTACCTCTTTATTCTAATTTGTAATTTATATAATATAGTTCTTTTGCCCTATAGCTTAGGAGGATAGCATGTAATGAAAATTCACCAGGCTCTTCTGCGATTTGTCCCCTGGGTAAGTCATTTAACCTCTTTCGCTAAATATATATGCATATATATATATATATATATATATATATATATATATATATGTGTGTGTGTGTGTGTGTGTGTGTGTGTGTGTGTGTGTGTAAGTCGGTCTTAGAGATACCAAAGGTCTCTTTGGATTTTTGATTCCTGATAGAGAGTCAATAAATTCCCATTTTAAGCATTTTTTAAGACAGTGTATGCAGAGGAACAGAATACAGAAATTTTTTTTTTCAGGGAAAGTAATACTTTTGCCTGGTCTGAATTACAGAGTGAATATTATATGAGATTATCACTACAGAGGACAAATGATCCAAGAGACATATCCACTAATGACCTTTGTGTGGAAAACCTACTTTGAAAGAAGTTAGCATTACTTATGAATTTCTAGGGAATTACTTTGACCTGTAGTTCTGTTGAGATCTGTATACCAAATGTCTCCTAAATGCACACAGGACAAGAGTGATTCAGAGATCCCTGTAGAGTAAATTTAGTGGGAGAATTTAATCTTTGTGAGAAAGCATAACATAGAATTCATAACACAAGTTCTTAAATAAAAATTATTTATTTACTTCAATTTTATGTGCCCGTGTGTAATTGCATGGTATCAGACAATGCATACAGGTGCTAAAAGATGGCATTGTGTCCCCTGGAATTGGAATTATAGATGGTTTGTTAGCTGTTTTGTGTGTGTGCTGGGAACTGAATCTGGGTACTCTACAAGAGCAGCCAGTGTTATTATCTGCTGAGCTATCTCTCCAGCTCCAGTTTCTTAATTTTAAAAATTGTGCATGTGTGCATATGTTTGTGTATGTATGTGTATGTGTGTGTGTATGTGTGCGTATGTGTGTGTGTGTGTGTGTGTATGTGTGTGTGTGTGTGTGTGTGTGTGTGTAGCACTAGTGTGGAGGTCAGAGGATACTTTGTAGGAGCTGATTCTCTCTTTCTGTGAGGGAGCTGGGGAACAAACTCAGGGTTTCAGGCTTGGAGGCAAGCACCTCACCTGCTGAGCCATCTTGCTGGGTTGGAAAGCAGTTTCTTATCTAATGACATAAACAGTAATAGTCACTTTGATCAAGTACAATAAAATAAACACAGAAAAACAATATCAGCCATAACTCATTTTTCTCAAATACCTATTCACACTCCAGACATAGATCCAGAAAGAGTTATAATTTAATATCCAAACCAGGGTCACAAGAATAAACTGCCCCTTTTCTTAGCAATTGAGACCAAACACATAATTCTAGTAAGAGTTCATGATGTGTCTACTCCTGTTTCTGGTTATTTGCTAGAAATATTCAGAAATGAGGAAGCTAGGCTAGCAGGGCAGCTGAAGAGAAGTGGATGCAGGCTTTTCTCAAATTGGAGTTTCCTAGCTTGTTTGGGGGTATGGCTATTTTGGAAAATATGATGGCGTGGGTGGATCCTGTCCAAGAGAAATGAATCAAGAATGAACTATCTGCAATTCCTAGTATCGTGAAAAATCATCCGTGAACATGACCCTCATTTCAAGACAAAGGAAAAGGCAGGATAGTGTCTTTCTAGTCTAGTAGCAGAGCTGTTCACAGAAACCATCACTACTTATGCTATTTTATGAACAACAACTTACAAATAAGAACTTTATCATAAACAATTCAAGCACATATTAAAACAGGAACACTACAACTTCCTCTGTAGCTATCCCTGAGTTTGACGGAGCAAGGATCAGCAAAACTTTCCTCATTCTTTCACCTTGTCTGTTTCTAGTTACTGCTGAGGCATTTTAAGCAAATTCTAGGATCCACATTATTTCTCTTTTTTGTTCTTTGTGCACATCCCTTGGGAGAAGAAGACCGCAATGCCAATGTCATAGCTAATGGAGTTAACACTGTTTTCCCAGTCTAGTACAACAATAATCATATTTAGATGTCATCATTTGTCTCAAAGAAGATTTATTTATTTGAATTGGTATAAAAAATCTCACTGTGTTTTCCTTTCTAAAGTCCCTTCACTGTCACACTCTTCCTGCCTCCTTGAAGCTAAAGAGAGCCACTTCTTCATCATAGATTTGTGTTTTTGCTTCCATGTGCTGTGGTCCAATATGACTTTCAACCCTCTGTGTTCACTGTAAACAAGAAATGAGTCATGCTTGGTTGCATTTATTTTCAGGAAAATTTTCACATTGATGTTATAGATTTCATAGACATTAAAACTGTGGTATTGTAGGAATTGTTGATAACTAGATAATGACACTCTTTTGACAGAAGTGAAACAACAAAGCTAATATTTTGTTTTCAAGAATGCTCTCCCCTTAGTGTCTGTGGTCTATCCCCCAACTCCCCTGACTTTCAAAATACTAACAATGAATATGGAATATTTATTTGAAAAATGCAGTGTCAAATGAATTTCTCTGTGATACTAGCAAATCATCACATAGTACACGTACTTTCCGTTCTTGTTCCCTCTCTTTCCTGATGTCCTTTATCCTATCCTTTTAAAAACAAGCTATCAGTTCCCATGGCAGCCTTAACCAAGACAGATAAATATCAACATCATGGTTGAAATACCAAAGCACAGTGCCAGCAATTATCCTAGAGTTTGTGTGTTGGCACAATAACACACAGGGATTTGAGCACATTGCTAATAGCCACTGAGGGTAGCAAGCTAGTCTCTAAACATATTAAAATGCCCCAGAGAATGTCTTCAACACTACATAATCAAGATTTTGTGATATGAGCTGCTTTGTTAGGACTTGTTGTGAATTTTGCATTGCATTGCTTTATTGTATGTGTGGAAATTAGTGCTGACCTTCATAAATTGACTCGTATAATATACAGATCAAGCAAAAGGATATCATACTAGCCAAACGAAGCATGCGGCAAATCTCTGGGAAGGCGCATATTATGTAGTGAATTTTAATTTGGAAATGAGAATATAAGAACATATTCGATTTAATTGGGGCTTGTCTGGAAAATGTGCTGGTATTTGGCACCTCGGAACTGCAGTGCTTTGGTCTGCATTTCTGGGGACAAGGATACTCCCAGGAATAGAAGAGTCTTTGGCTAAAATAAATGATTAAACTGGCTTATTTTCTTTTAAAACAACATTGAATGAATCTTACTGTTCTTGTCAGCATAAATCAGAAGTGCTATGGACAAAGAGCATATTAGAAAGTTCATTACTTTTTCTGTTTTTATTATATTTGATTTTTCAGGAAAATTTTGTGAAAATATCTTTTTACTACTGTTCTTTTGGGCTTCATAACATAAACAGTTGCTATCAAAGTAAGAATAAGCAAAGGCTTCCTGGCTAAAATTTGAAACATTTCTGAAACACCAAATCTATTCTTCAAACATGCTGGAATTTGGAAACAGATTTTCTTCAACCTCTTAACAAACATAATTTTCCAATAGCATATTGGATTTAGTGAGTTTTTTTCATTGTCATTTCCTTTAGTTAGTTTCTCATGTTGAAATCTTCCTTGTCAGTCCTAATTTTGATCCTGGGGAGTATTCCTAAGGATGGATACTCTCATTCTTTAGAATATTATAAAAACGTTTTATCTACTAGTCTAAGAAATCTGCATCAGACAGACATTACTATGTATGACATTAAATAAAGAAATCATAGGACAGGTCACTACCCAGATGCTACATGTAAAATCACTTATTTGATACCACCTGCTTTATAGAAATAAATATGAAGTAAATTTTAAATGTGTAAGAACTGTAAAAACTTTAAGGGTTTATTTGGAAGTTATATAGGAACTTCTCAAAAGAAACACATAAAATTTTGTAAAAACTGGAATCTGTTAGTGTACCCTTGTAAACCTAGAGCTTGGGAGACTGAGGCAGGAGGATCAAAAGTTTGAAACCAGCCCGCAGTGTAACATAGTGACACTCTATGTTAGAAAATGTGTACACACACACACACACACACACACACACACACATACACACACACACTTGCTCATGCACTCCACACACATCTCAACAGAGTGACTGCATTCTAAGGTGGGTTTAATTATTAGACTCTGTCCTTTAAACTGAACCAGAATGTTCTCTGGAACCTCCACTCAGTATCTCTTCCCTGACATAATGATGAATGCTTCTGTACCATTTCTCCTTCTACCTAGCAGCCTTTCCAGTGTATGAAGATATTGCCTCTTCTTTAACTCTCTTTTTACAAGGTCAAACTTCTCTCATTTTCTCAAGTCTTATTTTCTCTGCCATAATATTATCATGGCTATTTCAGGAAGAGTAAGTAGTTCTTAATAACTGAACTATAAGTCTGGTGGTTAATTAAATACTGTGGGTTGGAAGATCTTACCTCAAAGAAAAGGGTGGAGACTGTTGTTTTACTCCCGTTTATTCGTTAACTTCTCAGATGCTTGTTGGGCATCACCTTAATGCCAGGCATTGGACTCTGAAAAAAGAATGAGAAAGAAGGGAAGCAGAGACTCTGGTCAGAGTGGAAAGATATAGTGGAAACATGTCATGTGAGCCTTCTTACTATTGTTTTTCTCACTCTCTGATTTTTCTTCCGTGCTGTAGAAAAGAAAAATAATGCTGCTATAGTAAAGTAAAATCTGCAGACTTTTTTCAGTGTTCAGCACCAGCAGTTAAAAATAAAAGAAAGCAACTGAATGATTTCTAGATTGAAATAGTGTCTTGGCCTCTTGAAGGGAAACGGTGCCTAATTTTCTTAAGGAGAGAGAAAATATGTGGGAGGACTTTTAACTCCCCACTAGCACAACTGAGGTAGTCTATGAGCCTTCTGAACTAGTCTAAGGAAGTGTTCAGAACATTCTGAGAATAGTTAATAAGTAGTGAATTTTTATTTGCTCTTGGGTATTTATTTGTTTGTTTGTTTATTTACATGTTTTACCTGCATGCATGTGTGTAGTTGTGCATGCATTGCTTGCAGAAGCTAGAAGAGGACACTAGAGACAAGTGCAGTTACACATGACTGTTAGCCGCCAGGTGAGTGCTGGGAACTGAACCTGGGTCCTCTGCAAGAGCAGCCAACCAGTGCTCCTAACTGCTGAGCCATTTCTGCAGACCCTATTTTATTTTGTCAGACAACTTTAAACTCAATATGTAGATCAGGCTGGTTTCAAACTTGTAGAAGTGATGATCTTCCTGTCTCATCCTTCTTAGTGTTCAAAGCATGAGCATGCACCACCACTTATATCAGTTTTAAATATTATCTCTGCTTAGTGCTCAGCAGTTTTCATAAGGTTAATAATTTCATCTCAGTGACTATTGTTTGAGGATATTCAGATGCATACATGTGCATCCTTATATGCACACACCCAATCACAATCTCTATCCTCTTTGCTGTGACTTGGCCTTTTTATTGAGAATAAAATTAGGCTGGAGGAGGGGACAGGTTACCTAGTAGTGAATAAACAACTGTAATTAAAATTTAAAATGATTGGAAATTAATTGATGTGACTATACAGCCTATAAATGAAATAATACTACTTGAATGCTTGTTTGGAAACAATATTTCCTGTAAGTTCTAATCATTTTCTTTTCAGTAGTATTCTTTATCCTTTAATTAAATTGTTTTTTTAAAATAGATGTATGGTTATTACCACTCTAAAGAAATATGTTTGCATAGTATAGATTTAACTTTTAATTAAATCATAAGAAAATGAAATGGCATTTACTTCATCATTATTGTTTTAAAGTTAGTTAAATATTGTTATCAGAGGGCACTGGTACTTCAGAGTATAACCATTTTGAATAAATTGCCATCACATTGAATGTTTTCTGCTTATTACCTCTTAAAAAAGTAATACATTTTTGCCAGACATAGTGGTGCATATCTTTAATCTCAACACTTGGGAGGCAGAGGCAGGCAGATCCCAATGAGTTTAAGGCCAGCCTGGTTTACATAGTGAGTTCCAGGTCAGCTGTGGCTACAGGGAGACTGTCTCAAAAAAAAAAAAACAAAAAAAAAAAGAAAAAAGAAAAGAAAAAATATGCTTTAAAAGAGATTTTTTTCTTCACTTTCTGACTTTATAAGATTTTTTTTGATTAGCACAGTTATAACTTATTGAATTACAGTATATTTTGATACATCTATAATCTATAATGACAAATCAGAATAAGTAGCATATCCATTATCTCAAACATTTGCCATTTCTTAATGTTGGAGAAATTTAAAGTCCTTTGTGTTAGCTATTTAGAAATATACCAAAATAGGCTTGGAGAGGTAATTTGGCATTTAAGAGCACTTACTGCACAATCATGAGGACTGGAGTTAAGATCGTAACACCCACACAAGTCAGGCATCCTGCAAATTCCTGTAACTCAGGGTTTTGACTCTCTCTTCTGACCTCCATACATACAGGGGCATGTGCATAATACACACAAGTGCACACAACCCACGAATACATAAATAAATAGATAAATATTTTTAAAAATCAATAAAATATACAAAAACAGTTAGATAGGAATCCTAATGTTCCATGGCAGTGGGATGACTATAGCTAATAATTTGGAAGAGGGTATTAAAAACAGACTGATATTTAATCAAGAATTCATTCCCCACTTTCTCCTTTACCTATTTCCCTTGTTTCCTGCTTCCTCTCCTCCTTCTCTCCATTCCTTTCTTTCTTTCCTAGGTAAACAAACAAGCAAGCACCCTGCTAACTCTGGCCTAGCCAGGAATATGCTCCTAAACTGTCTTTGTTAGCATAATGCATAGTCATCATGTAAAGCTCATGCTGAATAGGTTAGCAGGGTAAAGGTAGTATTAGATACTCTGTGAGCCTTAGTGCATTTCAAGTGACATTTGAGGAAAGCAATTCTAAATAATGTGGTATGCCTTAGACATCTGCCAGCACGAAGGCCAGAGTGCCAAGGAAGAGATAAAATTTTGTAGATTCAGCAAAAGTGATTTCTCCAGACAGATCTTTTACAATGGAAATGAAAAACGGTTCCTGGTCACAGGATTTGCTCATTTGTCTCCCTGTGGAAAAAGCAAACCAAAATGTGGTCACTATTTTACCAACAGTGAAAACAGAGCAATGAGGGATATTGTATTGGCCAGCCTAGATTTCGGCTGTTAAGTCATCTTTTTTCTTCCGTTGCTGTGTGCTTGCTCTTGAAGAAGTTTCCTGTGAGTTACCCTATTCTAGAGTACAGTGATTTCTTGTGAGGCTTGCATCCTAAGGGGATTTCTACTGTGATGACAGCAATCACAACTTTAATAAAATAGAAACATGCAAATTCTTTCTATGTTATCAGGCACTTTACCTACTTTTTGATAATTAGTTATCAAAAATGTTGAGTCTACTGTTGCAGAAGAGAAACTCGAGTTATTGGTCTAAGAGGACTAATAACTTCCATTTCGTCTTTTGTTTTATAAAAAGACATGTCATGTCTCCAAAACATTTGACATTCTATGCTCTTCCAGGGCCATCTGGATATAGCACATCTTTTCCTTTAGAGAATTTATATATAATACAAAATTGTGTCCAAAAAAATCTGCAGCACAGATTTATTGCTTTTCTGAATGCAAATTTTAAATAGATGATGTAGTACGTGGTGGTACATGCTGGTCTCCCCAACATTTGTAAGAAGTTGGCATTAATGAGGAAACATTTCTAAATTAATGTGCCACTAGGGAAATCAATCAGGAATAATTGGGTGACCTTTGAGAAAATTAAGAGCTACTGTCAGGAGGAAGTTTCTATTCCACTGCATGGCATAGTCAACAAGTGAAAGAGGATCCACTTCTAATTCTCAGTGAAGGAGGGCAAACTCTTACCCAATATATGCTTATATACATAATACTCCTTATAGGATGGTAGCAGTAGTTTGCATTGTTTGGGGGAAACTGGGGCCCTTGTTGACCAGCATGTGTCCCACTCCTGGCCCTGGGATTTTCTTAAATACTGCGTGACTTCAGGGAGGAGCATCATCTGTCCGTGGAGGATATCTATATTCAAAAAGAATTTTTTGTTTGAGACTGGGTTTCCATGTAGCCCCAGCTGGCCTGGAGTTTACTTTGTAGACTGGGTTGCATTCAGTCTCACAGATATCTGCCTGTTTCTGCCTCCCAGATGCTGGGATTAAAAGCAACACGACTGGCTCAAACTTTAAAAAATTTTTGAGTTTTATACATTTCATACAACAGTTAAACAAATTTGGGTCCCCTCCCTTATCCATTCCCTCCCCCAACCTTGCCCTGGGCTCAAGTGTTCCGCCGAACATGTTAAGTCCTACCCAGCCAAGCATTTGTGCCCAGATGTCCCTAAGTGCAAATTCATCCACTGGAGTCCAGTCAGCCCATGATGGTAAGAGATGGTAAGTAAGGCATACTCTCCCTTTCCCAGCAGTAATCAGGGTCCAGTTGTTCTCAGTCTAGTCTGGCCCACCACCAGTTTCTATCATTCCACTCTGGGCCCTTGTCTGATAGAGTTGGTGTGAGTCCTGTGCTCGATGCCAGCAGTGCCTCAAGTTCACATGTTCAAGCTTCCAGTGGCCTGAAAGCTTCTGTTTACCTGGGTTTGTGAACCAGTCTTGACTCGTACAATCCTTCTGCCCCCTCCTCTGCAGTGATCCTTGAGCCTTTGGTAGATGAGGTTCAATATAAGACTCCTATCCAGGGATACACACTCTGCAGTCTCTTATTCTATAAAAGCTGGCCAGTTGTGGCTTTCTGTGTGCATAGCACTATGCTATATAAGGAAGCTTCACTGGTGAGAGCTAAGGGGTGCTTTAGTTTTCTCTCTATGAGCCTTAGGTGTAGATGTCAACTGTAGATGTGTCACCTAGGGCTTGTCATCTCTCAGACACATATTCTCTGTGTCTTACCGGTTGTGGAATTCTGCTGTAGGCTCCACCTGTTGCAAAAAAGAAGCTTCTTTGATGAGTGGTATACTGTATATTTATCTGTAGATATAAGGATCCATATTCAGCATATGGTAAGACATTTAATGTCTCTAGAGACACGACAGAGCTAGGTTCTCACTAAGGTCCATGTCCCCTCCAGCCATGTGTATCTGGCTGAGTTGATAGTGCCACCCATGAGTTCACTCCCATGGAGGAGGTGTTAAGTCCAACCACATAGCTGCTGTTTATCCCCTAGATGACAGTGTCACTACTGTACCAAGAAAGGTAGTATGCTGTGTCTGTTATTATGGTTATTAGAATTTAGGGTTGGATTGGAGCATTGATCTCGTTGGAGCTACAGGAAGACCCTATCTCAAAATGACAAATAAATAAATAATTTATTGGGTATTTATATTTCTTTTTCTTGAAAACTTCGTTCAGTTTGTTAGGCCATTTATTGAAGGGGTCATTTGTTTTCTTGTTTAATTTTTTAAACCTTTTGTATTCTAGACACTATTCTGTAAGATGTATAGTTAGCAAAGATCTTCTCCTTTTCTGTGGGCTGCCTCTTCACTAGATTAGCAGTGTTCTTCGTAGAAAGAAGTTCTTATTTTATGATGTCCCTCTTGTTGATTATTGACCTTATTTTCTGAATGTCTGAAGTCCTCTTCAGAGAGTCCTTAACTCTGTGTGTGTGTGTATGTGCGTGTGTGTATGTGTGTATGTATGTATGTATGTATGTATGTATGTATATAAGAATTTTTTATTGATTTATTTTTTATGAGTTATATTTGCATATATGTGAGTGCACCTGTGTCATGCAGTGCCTGTGGAACACATATGAGGGCATTGGATCTTCTGGCACTGGAGCTATGGACTGTTGGTAGCAACCATTTGGGTGCTGGGATTCGAACCTGGGTCTTCTGCAAGAGCAGCCAGTGCTCTTAACTACTAAGCAATCTCTTCAACCCCTAAGAAGTATTCTTATTTTTATTTATGTGTATATGCGTCTGTGTGTTTGCCATTGTGTGCAGTTGCCTATGGAGGCCAGAAGAGGGTGTTGGATCCTCTGGAGCTAGAGTTACAGGCTGCTCTGTGCCACCTGATGTGAATGTTAGGAATCAAACTCCACTCCTCTGGAAGAGCATGTGCTTTTAACCGATAAACTATCTCTCCCAGGCCCCTTTAGTGTGTTCTGTACTGTATCCTCTAGTAATCTCAGAGTTTCAGGTTTAATTTTGAAGACTTTGATCCATTTGGAATTAATTTTTGTGTGGGGTGAGGGATAAAGGGTTGGATCAAGTTTCATTCTTCTCCATATTGATAACCTCTTTTCCTAGCCCCATTTGTTGAAGAGGCTATCCTTTCTATAATGTGTAGTTTTGGCTCCTTTAGAAAAATCAGGTGGCTGTAGTTGCATGGACTTATGTCTGGGTGCTCAATTCTGTTCCATTGATCTATCTGTGCCAGTCCTATGCTGTTCTTATTGCTATGGCTCTGTAGACTAACTTGAAATCAGGGGTTGGACACCTCTATCCATGCTCTTGTGGCTCAGATTGCTTTGGGTATCAAGGTCTTTTTTCTTCCATATGAATTTTAAGATTGTTCTCTATATGAAGAATTTAGTTATCATTTTGATTAAAATTGTATTGAATTTGTAGATGGCTTTTGTTAAGATGGTTGTTTAAATAATATTAATTCTACCAATCCATGAGAATGGAAGGGTTTTCCATCTTCTAATGTTTTCTTCAATTTCTTCCTTCAGTGTTTTAAAAATTTCATTTTAAAGGTCTTTACTTTCTTTCTTAGTTAGGTTTATTCCAAGGTATTTTATTTTGTTTTTAGTTTAGTGAAGTGATTGTGAATGTGATTATTTCCCTGATTTCTTTCTTACTATGTTTGTCATTGATTAGAGGAAGTATACTAGTTTATGTTAATTTTGTAACCCGACATTTTGCTAAAAGTGTTTATCAGATTAGGAATCACCTAATGGGATTTTAGGATCTGTTATATATTTAAAATCATGTCATCTGAAAATAGGAATACTTTGACTTCTTGAGTTTCCACTTATTTCCTTCTCTTGTCTTATTGCTAGAGCTCACTTCACTCTCTATACTGAATAGGGTGCAGGGAATGGGCAACCTGATCTTATTCCTGATCTTAGTGGGGATGTTTTGAGTTTTTCTCCATTTAGTATGATCTTTGCTAGTGTGAAGTTTTGCCATACATTGCTTTTATGAAGTTGAGATAGGCTCCCTAATCTCTCCTGGGCTTTAGTTATAAAGGAATGTTGGATTTTGTCTTTTCTGCATCTATTGAGATGATTATGTCTATTCTGTTTTGAGGACCATTTACGTAATGAATTATATTTATTGATTCATGTATGTTGAACCACCTTTGTATTCCAGAATGAAGCCAACTAGATCATAGTGAATAATCTTTTTAATGTGTTCTCAAATTTAGTTCACAAGTACTTTACTGAGATTTTCTTTTTGTTTAAATGACTTTTCAGGTTTAAAAAATATTTCATTTATTCCTCAACATTTCCATATATCATGTTTTAGATCACCCACAGCTTCATGACCTTTATTATTATTTTTCCTTTGTAAAAAGTCTATCAAGTCTAATCTGTTTTCTCCAAATGCTTTTGGGTATGAGTGTGAATCCCTTTTGGGTATGAATGAATGGAATCTGGTCAGCTTACCAGGTATCACACCCTTAAAGAAAGCTGACTCTCTCTCTTCCCAGAAGGTGTCAATTGCCATAGATCCTCAGCTAGGGTTTGGGCTTCTTGCCCCCACTCTCTGTGCTGGGTTTTTGTCTGTTGGAAGTTTGCACAGGTCTGTGAATAATATCACAGATGCTGTGGACTCATATATGCAGTTACATTGTGATGTTCAGAAAGCGTACTTTTCTTATATTCATCTACCATCTCTGGCTTTTACAATCTTTCTACTCTTTCTTCCACAATGATCCCTGAGCCTTGGGAGGAGAGGGTGTGATTTAAGTGCCCCATTTTTGGTTGAACTATTCACATCCTCTTATTGTCTGCATATGGACTATTTGTGGGTCTCTATTAGTCTCCATCTGGTGCAAGAAGCTTCTCTGGTGAGAACTGAGAGATTGTCTAATCTATGAGTGTAACAGTAGGTCATTAGGAGTTGGTTTAATACTATATTTGTTTTGCAGAATAATAGTACTATTTTCTCCCCTCTATCCTGTGGCCTGTGTAGCCACAGGTTTTTGCCCCTATAGTAATGCCACGTATGGGTTCAATTTTGTCAAGTAGGCCTTAAATCCAATCAGAAGATGGTTGGTTACTCCCATAACTTTTGTGCCACTATTGCACCAGTGGCCATATCTTGCCAAGCCAGTCATTAGTGTAGCTTGCAGGTTCATAGCTGGTAATGGTGATGACTAACTTTTCTCTTCCAGTAGTTTGCATAGCCCCTTTTAGTACTATGAAAGCTAGCCAGTAAAGATGAAGCTTCAAGTTTGGTATCAGCTTTATTTCTCATTGTTTGTTCTGAGACTCAGATATGTTGTGTCTTCAGCAAGAGGATCTTATGGTCAAGTTCTGTAGAGTAACCAAGAGCAATGGCGATAGCCAGTATTGTTTGACAGTGATGAGACTGCAGTGACGTAGAGAGGAGAAGGGAATAATGGGACAAGAAGGCTGAAATGGGGTGGGGAGTGGGAAGCACAGAGTACAGAGCTGGGGGGTGGGTGAGTAACACTAAAGGCCTTCTGACGTAATCATACGAAGACCTGCTACTATAGAAGCTTCTTAGAATATATATCTATATGATATAAAAAGAGTTAAAATCCTATAACAAGGGTTCCATGGTCCTACCAGACACCACAGGCTAGCAAATAAAAAGTCCAGTGCCAGGAGTTGTTGACCAGAGAGATTCCATCACCCTGAAACTATTGTATTTACATTCATTAAGGAGATTGGTCTGTTATTTTTTTTTCTTTCTTGTATATTTATGTGTTTAGTGATGGAATCGGAGTAATACTAGCTTCTCAAAAAGAGTTTGGAATCTCTCCTTCCTTTGCTGTTTTACAGAATAATTTGTGAAGTGTTGGTGTTCTTCTTTGAAGGTCTGATGAATTCTTCACTGAATCCATCTGGACTTGGGCTCTTTTTAGTCAGGATATTTAAAATTACTGCTTCTATCTTTTTGCTTGTTATAAGTCTGTTAAAATTATTTTATCTTGTGTTAAATTTGGTAGTCATATGCTTCTAGAAGTTAATCCATTTTTTAGCTTTTCTAGTTTAATGGAATATACATTTTGAGGTATAGCTGGTTGATTTATATATTTTATTGATATCCCTTGCAGTATCTCCCTTTTCATCTCTGCTTTTATTAATTTGTCTTATTTCTTTTTGTTTTGGTTAGTTTTGTCAATCTCTTTTATCTTTGCTAGGAACCAGCTATGTGTTTCATTAATTCTTTGTATTTATTTTTGTTTGTTTCTATCTGCTCTTATCTTAGTTATTTCTTCCTTTCTCCTGGTATTGAGTGACTTTCATTTGTTCTTGTTTTTTTTTCCAGTTTCTTTCTTTCTTTTTTAAGTTTTATGTGTATGTGTGTATTGCTTGCATGTGATACAATGTCCAGAGGAACTGGAGTTATGGGAAGTTGTTAGCCACCATGTGGATACAGGGAGTCAAACCCAGGTCCTCCGCAAGAACAGTCAGTGCTCTTAACCACTGAACCATCTCTCCAGCCCCATTTCCAGTTCATCAAAGTACGTCATTGAATTGTTTATCTGAGACCTCTCTGATTTTCCAGCACTGTAAATTTCCTTATTAGGAATGCCTTCATTGTATCCCATTTGTTTGGGTATATTGTATCTTCATTTGTATTCAACACTGGAAATTTTCTTATTTCCATTTTTTAATTTCTTCAATGAACCATTCATCATTAAATATGTGTTTTCAAACTTCATGAGTTTTATATCTTCTGTAATTTCTCTTGCTGTTGATTTGTAGTCTTACTCCACTGTGATCAGATAGAACACCAGGTTTCCCTCTTTTGTTGAGACTTGCTTGTGTTCTAATACATGATGTATTTTAGAGAAATTTCTGTATGATCCTGAGAAGAATGTGTATTCTGTAGTTTTTTTGGTAAAGTGTTCTATAAATGTCTGTTAGGTCCACTCTACCTATGGTGTCACTTAATCTTAGTGTTTATTTGTTTTTGCCTTCTTATCTAATGATAGGAATGGAATACCAAAGTTACCAGCTTTCACTGTGTTAGGATTTCTCTGTGAGTTTTTATTTGGAAATATTTGTTTTATAAAATTTGGTAAGCTTGTATTTGCTGTGTACATATTTAGACTGATAACTTCTTGTTGATGGACTATTCCCCTGATAAGTATGATTGATACTCTATCTGTTATTATTAGATTAGATTTCAGTCTCTTTTATTAGATATTAGAATAATGATGTCTGCCTATTTTTGTTTCCATTTGGTTAGAAGACCTCTATTCCATCTTTTCACCCTTAATATAGTGTTTATATTTGATGATGAGATGTGCTTCTCAGTGGTAACAATAGGAAGTGTTTTTGTAGAGATTTATTTTATTTTTGTCATTTATTTTTATTCTATGTCTATGATTGTTTTGCCTGCATGTATGTAAGTAAATCTATACATACAGTGCTCTTGATGATCAAAAGAATGCAATGGATACTCAGAATCTGGAGTTAGGGATGGTAGTTAGCCACCATGTGGGTGCTACGAACCAAGCCCATATCCTCTGCAAGAGTAGTCAGTGCTCCTAACTACAGAGTCATCTCTATAACTCCAATATTTACTTTATTTTTTATGATACATATGCGTGTGTTTTGTGTTTGAGTATGTGCACATGGGTGAGGGTGCCTGTGGAGGCCAGAAGAGGGCACTAGATTCCCTGGAGCTGAAGTTACAGGTGGTTGTGAATCACCTGACATGGGTTCTTGGAACTGAACTTGGGTCCTCTGAAAGAGAATTAAGCATTATTAAATGCTGAACCCTCTCCTGAGCCACAAGGATCCTCTTTTCTAGTCTAATTTGCTAGACTGTGTATTGAAATTGTTAATTGGGTTATTACTGAAAGGTATGTATTAGTTCTGCACTTCTGTTGTTTTATTCCTTCTGTTTTGTCTAACAACTTTCTTAGCCTTGTTTACTTTTGGATGTGCTTTTCTTTCTATTCAGATCAAAGTGTTCCTTCCAATATCTTCTGTAGTGTTCGAGTGGTGGTCATATATTCATTCAGTATGCTTCTGTCTTGAAAAGCTTTTCTTTCTTCTTCAATTATGATAGTAGTTTTGCTGGGTATATTAGGCTTATTTTGCCATTGTGATCTTTCAGAATTTAAAATATATCTCTTCCAGCTTTTCTGACTTTTAGGATTTCCATTGAGAAATCTGCAGTTATTCTGATGGACCATCCCCTATATGACTTGGCCCTTCTTTCATGCAGCTTTTAATAACACTGTTTTGGTCCTGAATGTTTAGTGCTTTAATTATGATATGACTTAGTGAGTTTCTTTTCTGGTCCTCTACTTGATGTTCTGTGAACGTTTTGTATCTGGATAGGCATCTTGTTTCCTAGATTTAGTAACATTTTTTTCTGTGATTTTATTAAAAATATTTCTTTTCCTTTGGCATGAAGTTCTTCTCTTTCTTGTATGCACATAGTTGGTAAATTTTGCCTTTTAGTGCTATCTTAAAGCTCAAGCCTATTCTGTACATATGCTTTTTACATTTGTTATTGACAGTGATTAGGCTATGCAGTTCCTCTGCCTTGTCTTCAGCTTTGAAATTTAACCCTCCACATAATCCATTCTGGGTAAGGTTTTTCCATTGGATTTTTTATTTGACCTATTGTATTTTTATTTTAATCACTGTTTCAGTTTGATTTTCTTCAATCATTCTATCTCTTTATTGAATTCCATTTTCATATCCTGAATTGACTTATACCTCATTCAGCTGTTCATGTTCTCTTGAAATGTATTCATGCCCTCTTTGAGATGTTTGCACACAGTCATAATCATGCTTTTGAATTGTGCCTGGAATTTTGTCCAAATCTCTTCACAGAGTTCATTATTATGGGACTGGTACATTTTGGAGGAGACAAATTGTATTCCTGGGGACCTGCCCATTTAAGGTTATATCATTGGTTAAGATTTTTATTGTTTCTTTAAAAATCAGATTGCTTTTCTGCTTTTAGAGGAGATGATTTCAGTGTTCTAGAAATGCTAGATTGTAGTAGGGTTGAGGCAATGTTTTTGTCCTTTATGCTGTTATATCTAGGCTCTATATCTAGACCCCTACACAAGTTAAGAACTGTCTGCAACTACAGTAGCTGTCCAGCAGTAAATCTATCCTGAAATTACAGTGTAAGTTGAGTACAAATCAGTCACTCATTAGGTACTAATTGTTTGGGCAAGTAAAGGAATACCAGTATTACTGTGTGTACTAGTGTGTTAGTAATGGAAATGTAAAAATATCATAGGATATGGAGAACCAGAAAAAAATAAAAAAGAGGTATAAGTAGGGACTGACTGATGTGGCTTGCTTCGTGCTCTTGGGCATCATATAAAACAGGAAGAACTGTAGAGTGAACAAGAGCTGGGTGAACCTGGGTATGTGGTCAGATTCAGATGACCCCCGGACCTCATGATTTCATATGGTGACCTGTGGTGAGGGCCTGTCTGGCCTATTCTTAGACCTCAAGTGGTGACAAAGAGTTGCGGCTTAAGAATGTGCACACTTCCACTTGTAATGGCAAGCAGGAGTTGGTGTTGAAGTACAGGTTTGCTCTTTGACCCCAAAAGGTGAACTGTGCCTGGTGCCAAAGCATGAGTGGGCTCGCTGTATCAAACGTGGAACTGCCAGCTTTCCTGTTTCAAACATCTATTTGGAACATTTTCATACACATAAAGGCCATAATGTGAAGGCTTCAAGGGTCTGATTTATTCTGGCATGAGATTTTAAACTTGGAGATATTCAGAGAGAAGATTACATATGCAGTTGTGGTGGTCCTGGCTGGTATCAGATTTGGAGTGTACTTCTGCAAGGGTTCTAGGCTCCTGTGCACCTGAAGAGTTAAGCTGACACACAGTTAGCAGAAGCAGAGTTGCTTTCTAGAGAGGAAGCTAGCCTGAGTGAAAAGTTTATAAGCTCAGAGTCCCTCTGTACAAAGGACTGGGGCTTTAAAACAGAAGTTCTGTTTCTGTCTAATATTTACATATATATTTTGTGTGTGTGTTGGGATGCAAGGGTGTGTGTGACACTGGAGGACAGCTTGTGGGAATCTGTTTCTTCTTCGACCTGGTGGATCCCAGGGATCAGACTTGGGTAATCATGTTTGGTGGCAAGTGCTGTAACCCACTGAGCCATCTCACTGGACCGGAGCTGGAGATTTTATGTTGCCTTTCCAGGGGTTTTCGCTCATTTGCCTAGTGTGGGATTTTCTGCTGTTACATGTTGTTCTGCATCTAACTTCATGCACATCTCCTTAAATCTCTTTATCTGTTCATGAGTCAATTCTATGATCTATAGGTCGCCTTCAGACACTGTAGGTGCCTCTGCAGCTAGGCTGTGCCTGGCCGTAGTCTCAGATAAGGTTTCTGAACTTTCTTCTTTCCTACCTTGTCTTTTCCATATACTGGTTTTGTAAGGCCTGCTGGGCTGCCCTCTGCCCTGTTTTCCTCAGTCCTGAGTAGTCTCTGAGAGACACCACAGAAATAGAAATTTAGAAGTAAAATATCTTTGGAATATATGTGTCCCAAATGTGTTTCTTACTAGCCAACTTTGAGGCTTTTTCTTAGATTAATATAAAACATTGGTTCAAAACTTTTTCTAATGAAAAGAGGAGTCTATAAAAACTAAGAAATGGAAGATTGATGTTAAGGACTGGAACTGTGATGGAAACTACATTGTCAAGACCAGAACAGCTCAGAATTCCAAGACTGAAACTGGAATCTGTAGCCCATTTGGATCATGGGATTAAAGAGCTTTCATATCTGAAATTAAATCCATCTTTTTAAGAAAGCCATCTTTTATATGACTTTATTGCTTGATCATTATTTCTCCTTAAATACAACCTAGAGAAGCAAATCTGTTAAGATGCCAGATTTTATAAAAGCTAAATGTGGGTCCGAATTCCTCTGAATCAACAATTTAAAGGAACTTGAGAAAATTATGTTTTCATATTTCCCCTGAGAAAGACAAAGCCAGAAAAATACTTCCTTATAATGGTAGTTCCAAAATTATTGGTTTAGGAGCCCATTGTACTTTTAAATTGCGGTGGGTGGGCAATTGGGGTGGGGTGGATTTTATAATGATATTTATGGTTTGGAAATGTTCAAAATATTCATCAGTTCATTTAAATTTACATTAGTAGCAAAGGTGATTGGTAATGATAGTTTACCAGAGAAACCACAGAGTAGAGCAATCAAATGGCTATGAGCTTGTGAATGCATAAATAAAATCCAGTGCATTTGTATCATGAACTATGGCATACAGAAGAATGGTATACTGCTTCCATAATGATGCTAAGTAAAAGAAACAAGATGCAAACGGCCACATATATGATTTACTTAAATCCAAAGGTCCAGAATTAGCAAGTGTGTAGAGAAAGAGTAGCCCAACCACTGTCAGGGACCCAGAAGAAAGAGAAATGAGGAGTGACTGCAGAGGGATACTTAGTTGCTATTTGGAGTGCTGAAAATATCCAAAATAGACAGTGGTCATGTATAATTTTGTGAACATATTTCAGACCATGAGATTGTATGCTTGTAATGGTGAGCTTTATGAGTTTTAACTCATTTGCATTTAAACATAAATTATGCTTTCATTGGAAATAATTGTATTTCCAAACAAAAGTATCAATGAGAGTGGCATTGCTTTACATTTCTTTTTTTTTTTGCAAATTCATTTGTTATTTGACTAAGACTAATTGGACTTTATATTTGTTTCTCCATTCACTTTATTGTACGATGTAGTATGGTTTGAAATAGATACAAAAATCCAACCTCATAAATTTAGTTGGAAATAAGAGCATTGTAAAAGATTTTTCATACACTTGTGGGACTTTTTCTTTGACATACTGATGCTTGATATGCAGTGATCCTTAAGGCTTAGTTGAAGTATTTAATCTCACATCTCTGTGTGAAGTTGATTTAGCTACAATTATTCATTGGCTAGACTGGATAAGGAAGACACAGATCACTCACTAACAGCACCTGGCACTTGGAGATGGCAGTCCACTAGATTCTTAGCTGGCTAGAGTGACTTAGTTTTATTTGTGTGACCCTCTCTGTGACCCGGTTTCCTACAGGGTACTAGCTGAATTCAAGAAAGAAGGATTCTCATTGAGAAGGTAAAACCTGCAGATGTTTAAGGCCTAATCTCAAGGGTTAGTGTTACTTTTCCTACATTCTGTTGTAGATGATTATAGAGTATGCCTAGATTCAAGAGCAGTGAAAATAGACTATACATTAAAAAAAAAAAACCGAGAAGTTGTCAGAGCATACTCGGCTGTCTTCTACTATACAACCTTTTCTGACATTTTGAATTCCAGGAGCATTTTGAAGCTTGGTAAATATTATGATTAGCTGTTGTTTTATACTGTTGCAACTTATGCTTTGAAATTAAAAGCATCTTAATTGGACTTTTGTTTGAATTATTTAAAGTTTATTGCTAAACAGATAAATTTAATGCAAGTGAGAATGGAGTGTTTTATGGCTTTTATCATCCACTCATCCCTTTAATTTGTGACATTACAGTTTAGTTTTGTTGTTTATATTCAATTACCTAAGACTAATTTCTTTCAATGTAATAATAAAATGTATAATATAAATAGAATAATGAGTATGTGCCTCAATATCAGCCTGTTGTTTCTAGAATAAACATCTCCACTTCCTCCCCAGGGTTTATTCTGCAAGAGTGAGTTGACTCTGTCTTTGAAGGTCGTTTATTGGTAATAGCTATAAGAAGATATACCAGGGCTTAATTTATGTAGGCACTTAATTATAATTTTCTTTGAATGACATTAAGCCCACAGAACATTAAATAGCAAATGTTTCATGACATGGACACCGCAAAAGGGTGAACAACAATAGTTTTGAACTAGCTAGAGTTTTCACCTTGCTTTTCCCAAGTCCTAAACTTAAAACACTGATAAAATGCTTTTCAAGTCTTCTTTAAAATTCTCTGGGAAAGGTGATATTGTGTGCAGGCCCAGGTTAAAAATGCTTACTTGTTATTAAGCATTTATGTAATTGTGAATTTTGATAGTTACCAAAGCATGCCAAAAGTACCATTCCTTCAGCCACCCTTACAATCACTTCTGGAAATCTGCTTTGAAATTGCTTTCTGAAGGTTTGTTGATGGTATATTGAAATCAAGACTTTCTTTTTTTTTCATTGCAAAATGGAAGAGTGTCTGGTAGTAGAGGTATTAGGCTGGACTTACTTGCTGTTACTGATCAGAGTAAGTAATGCACTGTGCTTCTTTTAAAAAGCAGTATCAGGAAGCTAAACCTTGATGGACAGCTCATCATACTGAAAGTCACAAAGCTAAATTTGTTTCAAAATATCTGGTGGGAAGACATTATACAACTTGGAACACATTACAGAACATTTCTCTGGAGCATCACTGTCAGCTCTTAGTATTTCTAGCACCAAAGCATAATTGTTCACCATCACTTTTTGAGACAGCAAATTACCTTGCTAGGGTATAATGAGTGTCCCTCAGAAACCCTCTGGCTATTTTAATCACATCTGAAAACCCAGGATGTAGACTTTAAGTATTCTTGAGAGGAAGCTGTAGAATTATAAGACATCATCTCAATGTTTACTGGCAACTAAGCTCTCATTAAGATGAGTTTCTAGATTAGATCTGAGCAAGCTGCCACCACACCCTTGTACCATATTGAGTAGTGATTCAGGCCATTTTAGATTTCATAATCCTTTCTCATGCCTGTGGCACTCCTAGTTGGTTCTCAGTGTTCTGAGTGCCCCATATTTCCTCTCCTGACCTAGCTGTATGGTTTGCTGTTTCTGATTACTTCTGGTTGTCAGTCCATTTGGGGGAGACCATAGTTCAGTGAAGAAGCTTTGTAAGTTTCTTTGTATATGGATAATTTCATGAAGCTTGCTTGGTAGAGCTTCAGAAAGGTTCCAGTCTAGAAGCAGACTGGATTCCTCACATTCCCTTCATGCGAGTCTATCCCTGCCCTCATGTCTCATTCACACGCAATATCTTAAAACCCCTTCACCCACTCCTTGACATTTCCTACTCCTCAGCTCATGACTTGTGAGGTCCTGAAAAAAAAAAAAAACAACAACTTTTGTTCCCCTCTCCCTTCTTTGTATTCCTAGTGCAGCTAAGCTTCATTCATATGTAATGTAGTGTTAATCATTTCATTTTTCCCACACATTCATTCATTTATTGATTCTCACATTGAACAAACATTTATCATGCTTATCAGCATAATTTCCAAGATATTATCCTTATTTGTATGGAAGAAATAAGGTTGTATCTTGACACTTAGAATGAGGTACATAAAGAACTAATCCTAACATAAGGAGCCATGTAAATAGAACCACTGGAATTCATGATTATTTCCTCAAATAGAGTCAAATCCATAAAAAAGGAGCTCTTTTGTGGGTTGAGTGGGACAAAGACATGGAAAGTGGGGATGGAAGTGGATCAACAGATAGGAGTTTGTTAGAGGAAACGATGATATAGAATAGCTTTAGTGGTGAAAAGAAGTAATGTAGAAAAGCACAGGAAGAACTGAATGACTGCAGAGGTGACTCATCAGTTGAGAGCACATACTGCTCTTACAGAGGACCCAAGTTCAGTTCCCAGCACCTCCGTCAGGTGGTTCACAGCTACCCGCATTCCAGCTCTAGGGGATCTGATGCTTTCTGATGGCCTCTTTGGTCACTTACACATACTTATACACACATACACACACACACACACACACACACACACACACACACACACACACATACACTTGCTTATATGATGCCAAATAGGCTTGTTTCATGGGTGGGTTGCAAACTGAAAAAGATGTATTACACTTTTTTTCTATCATATTGTAGGTATATGCTTTGCCTCTGAGTTAAAAATTTTTAAAAAGCAACTCTGTGATGGATTGTAGTTCAGCTGTAGAGCTCCTGATAGCATGAGTCCAATCTCATTATCAGATACACAAATCTATTTGGTCGCTTTTAAATTAATACTTAACTTTAAATTAATAGCTATTGCCCAGGAACTCACTTAACTCCATTAAGATAAACCACCATGGGTCAGATGTCTTCTAGAATGATGATAGACCCCATGAATACCACTAATGCACTTGTTTTATGGTCTTGCTAAAAAAAGGAATTCTTTGGTACAAAGTTAACATTATAGTGTGAATAAATTTTGCCTGAATAAATTTTGCCTGTCACTAGTGTTAAAAATATGAGCAAATTCTGAAAGGAATTTTAAAAATTAAAACATAATTCTGTATAAATGGAGTTTTCTATATGGGAACAATGTGAAAATGAATTTCATTTATATTCTACAGCATATTGACTGTTAATCAACTATGTTTGTGAAGTAGGAAAATGAAAAAAAGAGGGAAAGGAAAATACAGTTGACTCCAAGAATTTAAAAATCACTGGCTAAACCATAGTAGTCAAGAAATTATTTACTGACTCTTATCTCCTAGCGTTCTGTGCCATCAGATTTCTTCAAGAACTTTCTTATTTTTAGCATTTCTGTGCTTTAGATTTTTATTATTTTGAAGTGTTTTCCCTCCTTATAAAGTATGCTATTTTACATGAGTTTTAATATAAAAATAACATAAGCAAAAACTACAGTAGGTTTGTGGTTTAATAGCTATTCTTATATTCCCTCAAAGATTCTTCAGTTGCTATGAGCCAAAAATGAAAATCCATTATTAGAATGTTTCTTCTGCCAGGTTTTTATTTCTAATATGTTGTTTATTTTTTAATCATCTTTTGAATTATTGACTATTTATGATGTCTTATAACAGCAATTTCTATTTGTTTTATATGCATTGTGCAGTGAATTTCATTTTTCTGTCTCGCTCCATTATATGTAATGGCTTAGCTTTGAATTTTTTGCTTGACACAGGAGATATGAATTTACTTTAACACCTTGTTGTCTAAAGTAGTTCAAGTTTTGTAAAAGCTTTATCTTGAAATACTACGTAAGGTACTTTATTTTTTTTAATTTTCTCGTTCATAAAAAATTGCTTGTAATTCCCCCAGTTCTTGACACATGCCAAGATATTAGGCAAGTCCTGAGTGGCTCTGATGGACTTTGCTAGATAATGTTGAAAGGCCTAGACAGATTTCAAAGTAGCTGGTGCAGTTCACTCTGGCAGTATTCTTCCAGTATTTTACTGTACTCCATGTCATTTTAACCCACGGCTTCTAGCAGTTGCTTTGCTCCTTAAAATTTATCTAATTGTTTCTTTTCTCTTCATCCTGTCTCCACCCTATGATTTCTGGGCTTTCCTGAAATTCTTAACCAAACCTCTAGAATACTGTGTCCTAGCTTATTCTCTTCAGATCTTCCCCAGTGAGGCAAGTCCAAGGACTGTTGTAGTCTTGAGAGGCCAATTCTTAGAGTGGAGTGGCAGATGGATAGGCAAGAATAAGCCATCCAGTGACGATGCTAATTCAGCTCCAGTTAGGTTTTAAAGCTGGTTGCTTCCAAGAAGTCTAGCATTGATTTGGGAAGTGCCATTTACCCCACTGGGATTTTTGTTCCTCAGTACCAGAATTGCTAGAGGAGGTGATGCTAAAATAGGAGGAATCCACGAGTGGAATATTATGTTGTAGGGTTGGAGAGATGGCTCAGTGTTTAAGAGCACATACTGCTCTTGCAGGGGACCCAACTTCATTTCCCAACATACATGTTGGGTAGGTCATAACCACCTCTAAGTCTAGTTCCAGAGGAACTGATGCCTCTGGCCTTCATGGGCCCTTGTACTCATGTGCACGTACCCAAACACACACACAGACACATGTACAAAGATTTAAAGTAAGTAAAAACATCTTCCAAAAAGCATGTTATGATGATTTTGGTGATCCTGAAAGTGGTGATGCTGAAAAGATCGAGCTGCACCTACCACACTTGCACCAGGTTGATTAAGACTTCTAAGCAATACCTTGAATACTTGTTGCCTTCAGTGTTATTGTATTGGTTTCCTTTACTGCAAATCAGCATTAGGAGTTTATTACAATGTGTCATTATTATCTTTGTTGGGCACAGCTTAACACAGCATCTCATAAGGCTGCAGTCAAATCTTCAGCAAGGTCTACACTCTGCTATGAAGGCAGACTTGATAAGGATGTGCTTTCTTGTTCTTTTGCTTGCTGACACCATCCAGTTACCTGAGATTTTTGGACTGAGAGATTTTTATGTGGCTGACTACTGTCCAGAGCTTCTCTTTGTTACTAGAGGCTGCCTTAGTTCTTACCATGTGCATTCCCCCAAATGATTGCATGCTTCCAGAGGCTCCCTCAGTCCTCACCTGTGTATTCCCATAATGGCTAGATGCTCCCTCTCAGCCCTCACTGAGATACAAAGATGGTGATACAGCTTTAGGTAATGTGTTCCTGCACACTAACTATCTACAGCCTGTCAACCTTTTAGTATTCTGTTGCTTAGAAGCAAGTCATAGGTGCTTCCCATGCTCCAGAAGAAAGGAGTTCATAAGAGTGGGAGTGAAGATAGGGATTGTGTGTGGTCTTCTTGGAGTTTGCATATAGGCTGATGCTATTAGTCCTCTAATACCAGCTTACCTTTTTCTCTACCTAAAAATAGATTGTTAGTTGAACATAAGATAACCTGGAATAAAGTCTTTATTGCTTAACTTCTCCTAAATAGATTTGGTTATACAATGAAGCATGTCAGTAAATAAAAGAATCTAGAAGGCTGGAGATTTGGTGAAATTGCCTGGTCAGCCTTTAAGGGTTATCTACTCTTGATTTCATTTGTTGTTGTTGTTTTGATTTTTATTGAGTTTTGTGCATTGCATAAAATAAATCTTAGTCAAACCTAGACCCCCTCCCCCAACCATAATTCCTGTACCCCCCCCCACGGATTTCATGCATTATATCATATATGTTAAGTCCTATCTGGTCAAGTATTTGTAATCTGATGTACCTCAGTGAAAGTTTATCTACTAGAGTCCAGTCAGCCTATATAGAGTCATTCCTTTAAAGAATACCTACTCTCCCTCACCCAGCAGTAGTCAGTTGCTAATAATTCCTTGGCTAGGGTTGGGACCTGCTGCCCATTTCCCTTGTTTTGTGCTTGGTTTTTGTAGGATTTAGTTGGCATGCGGCTTTTACATGCTGTCACCATTGATAGAAGTTCATATGAGCAAGTTCCCAGAGGCCTGGAAGCCTCTGTTTCCTTGTGTTCATGTACCAACTGTGGCTCTTACAATCTTCTTGCCCCCCCTTATGCAATGATCCCTGAGCTGTGGGTGAGTGAGATTTAATATAGGACTCCCATCTAGGGACACACACTCTGAAGTCTCTTATTCTCTACAACTCAGCCAGCTGTAGCTTTCTGTGTGCATCACACTCTGTTGTATAAGGAATCTTTGCTGGTGAGAGTTGAGGACTGTATTAGTATTACCTCCAATCCCTGTTCTGCTATGTTCTGTGAGCATTAGATGCAGAGGTTCCACTGTAGGTTTGTCATTTAGGGTTGGGCCTTTCTCAGATATTATTCTCTATGTGTGTGACCAGTTGTGGAACTCTGTAATGGACTCTGTTGCAAAAAGAAGCTTCTTTGATGAGTGGTGTACAGTATACTTTTCTGTAAATAAAAAGATCCATATTTAGCATCCATAAGAAATTTCATTGGTCTCTCTAGAGATGATTATGACAGGTGTAAAGATGGGTTTTCTTTTTAGGATCTATGACCTCATCAGCCATGTGTATTTGGCTGTATTTACAAGGCCACCTATCAGTTCACTCCCATTGAGAGGATTTTAAGTTCAATCAGATAGCTGTTGATTACCACATAGTCACTATTGCACCAATAGATATAGTTTTCTGTGCCAGTCATTGTGGTTATTAGACTTCAGAGTTGGTTTGAACCACTAATTGATTTTCTCCCTTAGCATCTTGTAGAGTATCCTCTAGAACTATGAGAGCTAGTCTTCAGGAGAAGGCTTCTAGGTCAGTTCCAGCTCCATTGCTCCAAGTCCTGTGTCTTAAGTATGGCCCGTCTTCAGCAATAGGGTCTTACCTTCAAGTTTGGGGAGGTAATCAAGGGCTGTGACAATAGTCTGTGCTATTTAGAGTCTCTTGGACTGCCCTAACCACCAATTTAAAGGGAAGTTTCTCTTGTCTGGCCCCATGTCCCTTGTTATCTAGCCTTCATGGTTAGATAGTTGATGTGTATTTTTCAGGATAATTTTGAGTTAAGATGTTTCTCTCTGACTTGTTATACCACCTATGCTTTGTTTATCTTCCCTCCCTCTCTTTCTCTCCCTGTCTACCTTCCCTCTTCCTACCCACTTTAAGTGCAGACTTCTTCAGTATGAGACAAAAAGAAAATTTTATTTGGAGGCTTATTTTAAAATTGTTGTTTAGTTTTTTAAAAACGTAAATTTTATGTATAGTTCCACCATAGTTCTACCCTAAGCTCCCCTTTAAAAATGCTCCTCCTTTCTCATGGTCCCTTTTGTTCCTTCATCGATTTCACTCATATTTTCATGTCCAACATTCTTGGGATAGAGAGGAAATTAGGATCCATTTGGTCCCCACCTCCAGGAACACACAGTTATGTTAGGAAATTAAGGGTGAAGATAAATGCCACAGGAAACAAAAAGTGCTAGTCTGGTTTTGGTTGGGCCGTTAATAGCGTGAGTGTTTTTGAGTGCTATGTGTGTAAAAAGGAAAGGCAAAATGGTCCAAAAAACTTCTGAAAATATAGTGACACATGGCTAAGACTGGGCTTTAATTAGATAAGGCAGGACAGAGATAATTATGATTGCTTAATCTCCTGGCATGGAATAGGACAGTTGTCCCCAGACTTATATAAGGGACCCTGCAGTCTACCCAAGACCTAAAAGGACAAGACTTCAGGAGTTAGGTTGGAGTCAATATATTTGTAAGTAAAGTCTTGATGGGTGGCATTTAGAAGTTTCCAAAGTGGAAGATGAATCTCTCTATTAGCACAGCTGCTCGAAAATTAATTTGAGAGCATACTTCATGGCTAAAATTCATATAAAAGTAAACTGAAAGGTCACATTCATATTAGTTGGTATACCCATTGTATTTCTTTAAAAGCTACTTATTTGTACCTGAGTTGCTATTCTCTTAATTCTTTTTAAGATCCTAAGAGTCATTTATTTGTTCAAGTTTTATCAAAAAAGAAAATGAGTGTCCTCAGAAATAACCTTTTTACATTAACTGGCTCATTTCTCTATCACTTGTTTATTCCTCTGACAAGTATTAGTAAGGCTGGTTTTAAATGACAATGGAAATTAGAATAGAACACTGGTCCAGCAGAGGGTGGGGTGGGTTGTAGGAAGGATATGAATTAAACACAAAAAAATGTAATGCCAGGAAAAATGCCAGGGTATGAATTCTAGCTATGACAATTTTGAAATTCCTGAGGAAGAATTTTGAGTGTCAAATTCAGACATATTCTGACACCGATAAAAGATGTTCGAGACAGAAGATCAGGTGTTAGTGAAAGCCTGTGGCTGGGAAGGATGTGACTTCCAAATGCTGAGGTAGAAGTGAGGAAGGAGAGTCACATGGTTGTATGAGCTTGATAAATATTGTTTATCACTATGGAAAGTCTTGTGAGTCTTGTGTTGGTGAAAATGGGGAGAAGCAGAAGGTAGTAGCAGAAATAAGCTGCCATCTGTACTTCCCAAGCTATCCACAGTATAGTCACATCTCACACATCTGCACTAAATAAAACCTAAATAAGCACTAAATAAGTGTTACATCAGATCTTTTCTGAAGAAATATCAGATGCCTTTTAACACCCCTAATACAATCTATCTCAAGTGTTGGGATCTATTTGTAATTCGTGTCTAAGCATAATTTTATTTTCTCTTTAACTCTTTTCTAATATGCCATAGACTGTGATCCCTAGAAGGAGATACTGATACGGGAGTTTTATAGTGGTTCATTCAAAGAGTGCTCACTCTCTCCTGCTCCCTTTGGCAGTGTGTATGCTAAATTGGAATGATACAGAGATTAGCATGGCCCCTTAGAAGGATGACATGCAAATTTGTGAAACATTCCATATTTTTAAGGAGCTTTTTTTGGCAACAGATGCAAACTATTAAAAAGTTCTGCAACTTTCAGGATGCGAAGAATAAGTGACCATGTGATGCCCAGCCTCAGGTAATATATCTGTAGTGCAACTAAGGCTCGGGGAACAACACAGAAGAAGGAGTGAAAGTTTGTGAGAGCCAGAGGACGAGGACACCAACTGCTAGAAAGCTTCTTTCAGATATACAATAGAGAAGCTGCACCCATCAAATCTCCATAATATGATTCCCTAGTCAAGACCTGAATAACGACAACAGCAGTCCAAATGCCACTGCCGATGGGGGAACTTCACAGAGTCTTAACTCTAGATGAAGAACCATAGGCAGTAAATGGATGCTAAGAGAGAGAGAATCAGTTTTCTCCAGGGTCTAGTGCCCTCATAGGTTATCCAGCCTCAAGTGGTCAACCCTAAACAGATGTATACATGAGCACCACTAAATGGAGTCCGTGAATTTGTGTGTGTGTGTGTGTGTGTGTGTGTGTGTGTGTGTAAATATAGTTTTTATCAAGGAAGAAAGCAAGAAATTGAGAAGGAGAGGGGAGAACTCAGGTACAAAATTCTCAAAAAAAATTAAGAATAAACTTAAATGCTTTAAGAAACAAAACAAGAGCCTGGATAGATGACTCAGTGGTTAAAAGCACTAGCTAACAACTGTCAGTAACTCCAGTTCCAGGGGATCCAACGCCCTCTTCTGAATTCCTTGGGCATTGCATGACACAGGTACACTTACATACATGTAGTCATTACATAAAATAATACAAATAATAAATACATTTAAAACAAAACAAAAACAAAACAGTGTTGTCAGGAGAATCCTAGTACAGTAGTAAGGGAAGCAGGCCAGGAGGGCGAATGATAAATACAGAGAATTTCACTTTAGTCTAGCCCTGGTCTGATACTCATGAGAGTACCTCTGGGTTGTCCCACCCACAGACTTCCTTTATTCTGCTCTTTCAGGAGTCAGTCATTGCTTAATGCTATCCTCAAAAGAAGGGTGTAACTTCCCAGGCTTTTCTGGAGATGCAACTCCCAGAGGCTGAGGACATTTCTGAGAGAAATCCAGTTCCCCAGGTCTTAGCAGCCAGCACATGCAGCAGCTGGTCGATGGGGGCTCTACAGGAAAAGGACAGTTTTCAACCGGGAGTTTTTGTCTCAGGGATACCTTCGGCACAACATCTGAGAATAGTTTTGATTGGTGTGAGTCTGACTCTAGGAGTGGGCTGGTGAGTTGCTGCTACTGGCATTTGGTGAACAGAGGCCAGGAATGCTGTTAATTCAGAGTAACCCGCCTATGGCAAAGAGGAGCCTAGCCTGCCGACAATGCCAAGAGTGACCCAGAGTGGCACACTGGGTAGACTGAAGTTGAGCCAGGTACCAACAGTGATTATCACACCTTCTTTTCCAAGTATTCCTCAGCTGTGTTTGTAAACTGCTGCAGCAAGAGCTGTTCTTAAGGCTTGACTTGATCAGGTTAAAAGAAAGTCTAAACCCTCATTCATCTATTTACATATTTATTCATCAGATATTTTCTTAAGCAATTATTGAACACATACTAAGGCACTAGGCTGAAAGAATGCAAGAACAGGTATACCATGGCCTCTATTTTCAAGAAGTTTTGGAAACTTAGAGACAGCACAGCCCAGCTGCTTTCTTAGTTTTTAAAGAAAAAACTGTGTATTAATACTGGCTGACTATGTTACATATGTTACATATGAGAATGGAGATTAGCAAATGGTCGGTTTGGGAAAGGAAAGAATTGTCTTTTATGAATAAAGTTTAGTAGGAGGAAGGGCCTTGAGGAGTGAGATCATTTGAAACGAACAGTACAGGAGCCTGAGGGATGGCTCAGCACCTGAGAGCACTGACTGCTCTTGCAGAGGTCCAGGGTTTGATTCCCAGCACCCACATGGCGGCTAACAACTGTCTGTAATTCCGGTTCCAGGGGATTTGATGCCTTCTTCTGACCTCACGCACTGCACAACAAGAGTGTACTTACACACATGTAGGCAATACACTCATACACATTTAAAAAAAGAAAGAAAGAAATGAACAGTACAACCATTGCAGAAGAGGAGCGGAAAGACTGTAAGAGCCAGGGCCCGTGCATGAACACGAGGGAACAGAGACTTCCAGGCCTCTGGGAACTTGCTCATATATTCTTGGAACCATGGTGACAGCATGTACAAGACCCATGCCGGCTCAATCAGACAAAAACACAGCATGGAACAGGGGAAATGGGCAACCTCAGCCAAGGAATTATTGGCAAATGATGACTGCTGGGTAAGAGAGACTTGATTTTTGTTAAGGGAGTGAATCTAGATAGACTGACTAGATTCCAGTGAATGAACTTGCACTGAGCGATATCTGGGTACAAATGCTTGACTGGATAGGTCTTAACCTGTGTGATAGAATGCATGAAATATGGGGCCTGGGGAGAAGTGTGGGCAGGTGCGTATAGGGAAGGGGTCTAAGTTTAAAATCTATTGTATGAAATGCATAAAAACTCAATAAAAATATACATAAAAAGAAATGAACAGCACAGTTCTATCAAACACTATAGCAGGGCCTTAAAGGGAAAGAGGGAGGCTTCACCTTAAAAACCTGGAAAAGAGCTTAAGAAAGAGATTTAAAATAAATACATTTTATTATTTTTATTTTAGGTGTATGAGTGCATTGTCTACATGTATGTAAGAGTACCTATGTCGTGCAATGCTCATGGAGTTCAGAGGAAGGCATTGAATTCCCTTGGAACCGGAGTTATAGACAGTTGTTAGCTGCTATGTGGTTGCTGGGAATCAAACCCCAGCCCATGCTCTTAACCACTGAGCCATCTCCAGCTCAAGAGAGAAATCTTAAAGCAAGAGTAACAAAGAAAGATAAAGTCACCATGAGAGAGATGGGACCTAAGGAGGCCTAGAGGAGCCTTCAGAGAAATCTCCTGAACAAAGGCAAATACTTGGCTTTTATGTTTTTGGAAGCTGGTGGGATATTTACAACATGTGATTTAGTTCGACATACCATATGTGACTAACAGCATGGAAGGATTGTGTAGGACTATAAATTAGTACTCCTGTCAGGGCACAGCGCTATAGTCATGTCCAGTACCATCGTGTCTTACCACTCTGGGCCCGAGTGGACTTTGAGGGGCCAGCCCAAAGGGTTGAGGGTGAGTAGACGCAGAGTCAAGCTGCAGACTCTGGGAGTTGTACAGGAAGCAGCCCAAGCTCGTGGCACTGCAAACTCGTTATTGAATAGGCACACAGCTCTTATAGGTCTGGATAGCCAATGACCTTATGGGGTGGGGTCCCAAATACAGCCAATAGTAAGTTTGTCCCCAGGTAGGCAGGTACTTCCAGATGCTGGTCTCACAACTAGCCAGAGCAGAATGCCACACCCACAGGAACCATTCCTCTATTCCTCCTAGCAGGTGGCCTGGCTAGGCCCACCTTACATTATGCCCAACCCAGCGCAACAAAACTTTATAAGTATCCCAAGGAGAGAGCTGGGCTACTGGGGACTATGGGGTGGTAAGTAACATTCTCCAGGTGTGGGATCTGGCCTCTTAGAATGACCAATGTCTTAAGGGCCAGGCCTATCTTCTAACAAACTATACACATCAAACAGAAATATTCAATCATTTTTCCAACAAATATTATTGAGGCTGTGCTATATATCAAGTGTTATTCTAGGCATTTGACATAAGGCAATTAACAATATAGAAAAAGTCTCTGTCTCTAATGAGTGTATGGTGCAGTGAGAAGAATAGTGAAGATGTAAAGAAATAAACACATAAATGACAAAGATTTTTATGCAGATAAATGCTGTGAAGAATACATAAGAAAAAAGTGGGGATAGTGAGTTAGACTGAGAGTGTAGGTACCTATTTTTAGTCAGGATATCAGTAAAGTTTCCTTTGAAAGGTTCACGGGAGGCCTTAGTGATGAGAAGGAATGTGCTATAAGAAGATCCAGGGGAAGGTGATTGTTTCAGGGAGAGGATGACTCCTGATCTCACATAGGGACTAGAAGACTAGAATGGGAATATCCTAGTGTGTAAGCTGGAGAGTGAGAAGTGAGATCTGAGAGGTGAGTAGGGGGCCACTGGGCCACCATAAGGAGTGTGGAGTTTATACTAGTTGTCATGGGAAGTCATTTTTAAAATAGTGTTTTGGCAGGTGTATGATGGTCCAGCAAAGAGACTTCTGTAGTAATGGAGGGTAGTGATCACCAGAAAGGAAATCGCTTGTGTATATTCTTCTGACTTGCTTTCATCTTTTTTCTAAAGTACATTTATATAGTGTCTTTCCCTCCCATTTTCTAACCATATTTTATTGGTAAAATATCTGCCAGGGGAAGAACACAATATGTTATGAATAAATTTAACATTATGCCTTTCCAACACATTGTATTCTTTTTGAAGAATAAATGGGCTTTAAAGGACAATAAAGCATTCTTCATAACTGTGTCATAAATGGGGATATGGCGACAGAGGGAGGAAGTCTTTCATATTGGTGAGGCAAATTAGATATTAGCTGCTCACAATATGCTTGACATAGCATCTCAACCTAATAAAATCATTTTTAACATCTAGAAATATACGTAGTTATTTTTACTTTCAATTATGAAGGAACATGAGATGAGAAATCATTATATAATTTCTTTCTAGTGTGTGTGTGTGTGTGTGTGTGTGCCATTGTAGTATGAAACCTAGACTTTACAAGTGAGTTACAGACATCTCACAGATCTTTGGTATGCAACAAGTGTTAGTATAGGCTAGACTTGAGTTTGAATGATCCTATTTGTTTATGTAAAATGAATTCTTTTTATGTGTTAGAATTCTTTTGTGTACTAGTACCTAATAAAAATTCTAAGACATTAATAGGAAGCTTGACAAAAGCCTAAAGGAGTTTGGCTAGTTTATGGAGATGTTTTGTAGGCTAGTTTATTTGAAAATTGACTACTTCATGGGATGCATATATCACAGAAACAATCCAGCATTATTCCACTAGTAAGAAACAGATAGCAGAATATGTACAAAAGATTGTTAAAATCCTCCCTTTGGAGACACATTTATAAGGCTCATATGTTGTGTTTTCATGAAAGGTGATCTTTTAAAATTGATTTTAAAACTATATATTTAGTAGGATTTGTAATTCTCTTAAATGTTCCATCATGAATCAGAATGAATGAGTATTCTTTTTGACTTGTCCTGGAGATCTTATTAATGTCTTGCTATGTTAAAGTCAGTAGGAGCTGTTTATCATTCACAATTATGTCATGGTTCTGATATTTATTTTAAGTGCTTTATGTGACAGAACTGTCTCTGGACAGAGACATAGGAGTCATACTGCATCTTCTCACTGGTTTTTATTCAAAATAGCTGTTTAAATTCCTGATATTTTGCGAGTGCAGATACAGATGGCTGTATCTGCATGAATACCTTTATTATCTGTGTTCATTCCACTTAGAAGACTTAATTTACAAACAATGCAAGTGTAGCAGCCTACTTTTTAAAAAGACAAACCTGGCAAACAGCAAAATAGCATGGTGAAATGCCTTTCTTTCACTGAGCAGACAAGTTCATTTGTGTGTTCATCACAGCTCCTCCGAGTTAAATGACATTAACTGTCCTTTAAACAGTCACAGGTGTCCTATGGTTATTGTATTCATGTAACTCTTTTACAAAATTATGGTTTAAATCATCATTTTGGCTATGCGTTCCCTCGTCCTGCTGACATGCTTCTAGGTAATAAACTGTCATTGCACATGAGACCATGTCCTATTAACTTTCACATTCAGGAATTGTGACAGCTTATTAGGTATGCTAGGCTCTGGTCCCAAGTCAGAATAGAACTCGGAGTTACTATGCTTTTTCTGTCAGTTACTCAAACTGATTCTCCTCATAATCAGTCCTCATGGAATCATCTGTCAACATGGATACAGAGCTAGAATGCCATGGAAATGAACATGGATTTTTCTCATCACATGGCTAGGATCATGCTTATTATTTTGATTCACCAATGTTGTTATGCAGTTTCTCGAACTATTTTTGAAGACTTGGTTGTAAGCTATGACTCATTTTGAACAAGTTCCATTATTTTCACACATATCATAGATAATATTAAATGACCTTAGAAAATTTTGGTGTTATCCTTTTTGTTGTTGTTGTTTTGGGTCTTTTATATAACACTTGCTGGCCTGGAACCCACAGAATGGCCACAAATTTACAGAGATTTGTCTGCCTCTGTCTCCCCAGTGCTTGGATTAAAGGCATTCACCACCACACCTGTTTCCTATTTTTTTCTTCTCTCCTCCCCATCCCCCTCCTCCTCCCCCACCCCTCCTCCTCCTCCTCCTCCCCCCCTCCTCCTCCCCCCTCCTTCCCCTCCTCCCCCCTCCTCCCCCTCCTCCTCCCCCCTCCTCCCCCCTCCTTCCCCTCCTCCTCCCCCCCCTCCTCCTCCTCCCCCCCCTCCTCCTCCCCCTCCTCCTCCCCCCCTCCTCCTCCCCCTCCTCCTCCCCCTCCTCCTTTCCCTTCTTCTCCCCCTCCTCCTGATCCTCCTCCTCCTCCTCCTCCTCCCCCTCCTCCTCCCCCTCCTCCTTCTCCCCCTCCTCCTCCTCCTCCTTCTCCCCCTCCTCCTCCTCCTCCTCCCCCTCCTCCTTCTCCTCCCCCTCCTCCTCTCCCTCCTTCTCCCCCTCCTCCTTCTCCTCCTCCTTCCCCTCCTCCTCCCCCTCCTCCTTCTCCTCCTCCCGCTCCTCCTCCTCCCCCTCCTCCTCCTCCTCCTCTCGCTCCTCCTCCTCCCCATCCTCCTCCCCCTCCTCCCACTCCTCCTCCCGCTCCTCCTCCTACCCCTCCTCCCCCTCCTCCTCCTCCCGCTCTTCCTCCCGCTCCTCCTCTTCCCCGTCCTCCTCCCCCTCCTCCTCCCCCTCCCCCTCCTCCTCCCCCTCCTCCTTCTCCTCCTCCCACTCCTCCTCCTCCCCCTGCTCCTCCCCCTCCTCCTCCCCTTCCTCCTCTTTCTTCAATAGTGCCTTACTATGTAGTCTAGGCTGAATTGGAACTTGCTATTGAGCCAGGCTGACCTCTAGCTTAACTTGTGACATCTGCCTTGGCCTCCTGCATACTAGAAGTACAGGTGTTCATCAGGCCATCTGCTAAACTTGAAGATATGACCATCTAAAACCTCAGCAATTCTATTGCTATATACCAAATGTGTGCACAATATATTTGTGTGTATTTAGAAACATGCATGTGAAGTTCATAGGTGCATTATTCACAATAGTTCTAAACTCAGAATGACCCAAATGCCCTTTAATGAGAAAATGGACAAAGATATTTGAGTATATTCATATACTGGAATGATATATAGTCATGAAAGAAACACATATACAATATATATGAATCACAGAAAAGTAATGCTTATGTGAAAGAAACCAGACACAAAAAATACATGACATGTGATTTTATTTAAATGAAGTTTTGCACACAGGCAAAGCTATAGTGTGAAAAGATATAAATAAAGGTAAGTCACTGAGCGGCTTAAGGGAATGTTTACGTAACAATAGGCATCAGAATTACTTTGGTCAAGGGTCATGGTTATGAAGAGTGCTGTGTGGCTCTTCCCCAAAGAGTTTGTAGTATTTGCCTTCAACTAGGTGGTGCTGTTCAAGTATTTCAGTAGCCATTTTATGTGTATATATATATATATATGAATCATGTTTCTCAAGATTTAGCAAAGCACTGAATAACCCAGTAACTGTTCTTGGAATTAATATTTGTAAAATGCCTGCTCTAGTTTGGGTTCTGTTGCTGTGATAAAACACTGATCAAAAGAAACTTGGGGAGGAAAGGATTCACTTCATCCTACATGTCCAGGTAATAGTTCATTAAGGAAAGTTAGGGCAGGAATTCCTAGACAGGAACTGAAGCAGAGACAAGGGGAATTGCAGTTCCCTGGCTTTCTTTCCCTGCTTCTGCTCAATTAGCTTTCTGATACAGCACAGGCCCACCTGCCCAGATGCGTCTAATTGTGTCAAGTTGACAAAACTAACTGACACACTACTTTTCAGAATGAAAGGGATAATGGTACTTGTGGGGTCCTCTGAACAGAAAGCAAAGGCAGGTGGCCCAAGGTTTAAATTTTTATACAGTCAAAGGCTTCTTTTTGCTATATACAGAGAAATGATGGTTGATTGAGATTCTTATATCCTAAATTTTACATTCTATATTCAACTCTCAAATTCTTCAATAGATTAAGATAAGATAGTAATACCATAGGCATGTGCAGTTGGATATTTCCAAGCCCTACCTTGGAGCTGATAGTGTAGCTTTCTTTCTGCTGTGACCCAACACACAGATTTTTAGCTACTCTTACATTTTCCTAAATCATAAAGATGGAACTACTAATTATTTGAGAGAGGCTTAACACCTTCACGGCTCTTTATATGATGCGAACTCATTTCATCTACAAGTAAAACATTCATTTACTAATAATAACTAATGCCCACTATAGTGTGCCTCTATTTGAGATAATTTATTATATGCATATTGCTGCTATGTGCAAACATATGTTATATGAATCTCACAGCAACTCTCTGAGGTCACATGATGATGTTTTAGTGGTTATGAATTTCAGACTCAGGAAGGTATCTTAAAGACAGATTTGTTTGATGCCAGCTTCCTTCCTTATTCTTCTGCAGGATGAGTTATCTTACAGTACTTTCATTTAGTTCTAGGTTATAAAGTAAACAATATATTCTTTTATGTGTTGATTATGTGTCTTAGTCTGTTTTCTGCTATTATGACAGAATACTCCAATCCAGGTATTTTATAAGAAAGTAAAATTAAAATTTCTAATGGGAGGGTGAATGTATCAAGTCTCTTCTTACAGAGCCTATAACAGCATCGTGGGGACCCTACCCTCACGACACCATCTAACTCTGTCTTTGCAAACCCATCTCTAAATATCAACATACAAATTTGGTCAGTAAGTTTCCAAATCATGAACTTTGAGGGACACATTCAAATTGTAGCAGTACATTTGTGTAAAACAGAAACTTTAAAAGAATGACAATATTTTATTCCTCTTCTATTGATACCTCATATGTATCTTTGAATCTTCCTTGAGAAAACACTTATTTTGAAGTATTAAAGGAGGAGATGGTGAAACCATCTATTTCAAGGACTAGTTCTGCTTTGGACTAATGTCTGAGGCTCAGCAGGACTGAGTTCAAAGCCCTGTTTTCTGTATCCAATTTCTATTTCACATATAAGAAGCTATTGAATAAAAGACCCTGGTTGACAACGTGTAGCAGAACAAGGCCGGTGAAATAGGAGACTTTGCAGAGAGTCATGATTCCTTTTCACAAGATCTTTGTTAAAGAAACTAAATCCATTGTTAGGATATATCATTTTAATCTTAGTCAAAAAGCCAAGAATTGATGGTATATTTATTTTTACCAAGGAGAGTTAGATAGATACTCATAAGGTAAGTTTTGGACAGTTTAATAAGATATATGACTTACTGAACTTTTAATATTTTTTAGGCATTGTTAGAGACTTTTTACACATCTATAGTACCATGATATATATAATATATATGTATTCTTTTATTTGTTTGTTTGAGACAGGGTCTTCCTGTAGTCACAGCTGGCCTGGAACTTATCTTGTAGATCAGGCTGGCCTTAGTCTCACAGAGATCTGCCTGCCTTTGCCTCCTGAGTGCTGGGATTAAAAATGAGCCACTACAATTGCTTAATTATTTTCCTTTACTGAAAAGGAAGTAGAGGCACACATAAGTTATCTAACTTGCCTAACACACCAGGTAATTGCTAGGTTTAGGATTTTAACTCAGGAAGATTAATCTTAAAACCCACAGAGTTACTGTGGCTTGATGCTGCTTTTGCTATAAACAAAGATTTGAGTGTCAACATACTTTGCATTAAAAAAAAAGATAAAGGGGCATCAAATGACAGATTAAATTCTTTGATTTGTTTTAAGGTGAGCTATCTTCATGGGAGAAGACATGTATTTGAGGTACACAAAAGTTCATGGAGATCTTTCTGTCTCTAGTGGTTTGCATCATATTATCTGGAAAAGGGTAATTTATTTTTTATTTCTATTTCTATCTTTAAATTTCTTTCTCTTGTTTAATTGCTCGAGCTACAGCTTCAAACACTATATTGAGTAAGAATAGAGTGGACACTCCTGTCCCATTCCTGATTTTAGAAGAACTACTTCCAGTTTTCCCTACTTAATATGTTGGCTATAACTTGTAGAATATAGCCTTTATTGTGCAGACGTGTGTTCCTTGTGCTGCTACTTTCTTTAAGGTTTTCATCATGAAGGATGTTGAATTTCAGCAAAGACTTTTTCTTTATTTATTGCGATGATCAACTGATTTCCGTCCCTGAGTCTTATTGATGCACCCTATAATGTAGATGGATTTATATATTTTGAACTGTCTTTGTATGCTTGCAATTGTCATGCTTCAACTTGATTATACTTCCTTGTACTAGAATTAATTTTGAAAGGATTTTATTGAGAAATTTTTTAACTGTGTTAAGGAATGAGACTTGTAATTCTCTCTCTCTCTCTCTGTGTGTATATGTGTGTGTGTGTGTTTGTGTGTGTGTGTGTGTGTGTGTGTGTATTGACTTTGTAGAATCCATTTAGTAGTGTTCCTTCCTCTTATTTTAGGGAGGAATTTGAGGAATACTCATGTGAGTTCTTCTCTATAGATCTGGTTATAGTTGAGCAGCGAATCCATCTAGTGTTGGGCTTTTCTTTGTTGGAGATTTTGTGACTATGCTGCTGTCATGGCTTTTTATAGATCTGCCCAAGTTGTTGGCATTCTCCTGATAAAAGCCTGATATGATTTTGGTAGGTCATATGTGTCTAGAAATTTATTGATTTCTTATACATTGTCCATAATGCTGGAATATAGCCTTTTGAATATTCCATAATGATTCTCTGGATTTCATTGGTATTTATTGTGTATCCTCTTAAAAAAAATCTCCTATTCCCAATTGTCTTTCTTCTCCTTGACCCAGTTTATTGGTGATGCTCTCAATTTTGATTTTTTTGATTAATTTTTCACATCTGCTTGGTTTTTTTCAAAATCCACACTTTCTTGCTGAACTTTTCATGCATGTTGCTAGATTTCTCTTCTACTTTGCCGACATTCTTCTCTGTCCTGCCCCGAGTTGATATCCACACTTGTTTCATGTGTGTTTCCTATTTGAAGTCACTGATTTTTTTCAATTTTTTGTTCAGTTATGTTGGTTCCTTGTAATTTTGTTCCTTGATGAAAAAAATGATCTTTGGATACACTAATTTCCAGAACTCTCTAAAATGGGGTATTTTATTCTATCAAGGATTTAAATTGAAAAAAAAATAGTTTCTATTCTCCTTAAAACATATACTCTCTTTTCCTCCTTACTCTGTGTGAGTATGTCCTTTGGTATCTGATTTTGAGAATACTGATTTGTTTCTCTTCTCTAAAATAGGTATATAATCCTTCTAATGGATACAATGTGGCATTCTAAAAATCAATTCATATATACTTATAAAGTGTAAATTTTATTTTGATTTGGACCTTTTGTGAATTAGTATATTGAAATCTTTGAGCTAATTTCAATCTTTTTAGAGTTCATATTTTTCTTATAACGATAATGACCATCTTTCTTTACCTCTACTTATTTGCACAGACTAAACTAAGAATAGACAGTGTGTTAGTTTTCTATTGCTATGTAATTGCCACAACCTTTGGGGCTTAAAATAGCACATGTAGATCAGAAGTACAACTGGCTTCTTTTCTCAGTCCCACAAGATTGACATCAAGGTTCAACCTGTTCAAATCTTATCTGGAGGCCTTGAAATAACCAATTTCCAAGATCATTTGAATTCTCACCAGCATTTGGTTCACTGTGGCTGTCAGACTATAGTTGCTGTTTTCTTGCTGTCAGCAGAGAGCTACTCTCATTCCCATGTATCTTCTCCATTTCCAAAAGGCAGCCATGTCCTACTCAGTCTTTTCAGGCTTGGTGTCTGTCTGGTTTCAACTCTGCCCACACTCAGCATAGTGAATGGCATCAGGGTAAAAAATGAGCCATTCACTGGAGCAATTCTTTGAATTCTGCCTACCACAGAGAGATAGCAATATATTTGTTTTTGGTATTGACAAGGCATCCAGTGTATGTGCCTTGCTCTACATGATGAGTATTTTAATATCCTTACATTTTGACAAAAAAATTGATTTCTTCTAAGTTCTCCAAGATGGTTAAAAGTTAAAGAAGACAAGTGATCTGATTCTGACTCCAAAGGTGTTTTCCTCTGTGATGCCAGCAGAGATGTAGACTCACTTGCTGAGGCTTATGGGATAACAGCAGTGCATGTTGAGACTGACCTTTACTTCACAGACAGTATCCTTGCTTTTGGTAACAGGGCTTTGGTAAAGTTTTTTTTGTTTGTTTGTTTGTTTTTTTCAATGAGACTTGTCTATTCCCATGCCTTTCTCAAGTTCTGTTGTACCAGCCATTTCATATTGGAAATGTCTAAGCTTTTGGGAAACAAATGACTAGGGTCAGTCATTTTTGTCCTCTGTTTGACTTTGGCTACAGAAAGTTTGTTTTCCTCAGATGGAGTGGTGACATTCACAGTAGTCACAACTCTTATACCTTCTCCCTGGAAAGCCACAGAAGCAATCAGTGTCCGGAGGAAAAGCTATCAGTATAGGTTCCTAGCTCATCTTAGCTGTATTTGACTTTCATTTATTGAAGAGACAGATTCTGAACAGGATACACTTCTTTGTGATACTTTTTAATGACTGAATTACCCTCTGGATGACTCCACCATTTGAGGAGTCCTTTGACTGCTCCACTTCCTTTATAAGTGATAGTTAATATGCATCAAATTTGTATCTTTTCTAAAGCTTATAGTCTTCTAGCTCAACTTAGTTCTAAAATGTGTCTTTTTAATGAGCCAAACCTCTTTGTCACCCATCTCTATTATCCTTATCCCACAGCTACAACATTTCCCAACAGAGTCAGACAGTGGCTCATTCATCGAGCGTGCTGGGGGTTGTCTGATGAAGGATAAGGGGCAACTATGTCATGGTGCTTTCTATGATTCTTTTGTGTGAATTCAACATCTACATTGATGCCCCTTGAAATAGTTTGACCTCTTAGTTCTGTAACCTCGTCTTTTTATTATTTATCAGAATGAACGTACTTTGAGTCTCTTTTTTATTCTGTACCACTTTATTTCTAAGATAAAGAAACGAGAATTCCTTTATTCTTAAGAACTTTTCTGGTCTCTTCCTATGTATGCATATGAATTTCCTGTCATATTATCTATGGAAGAAAAACCACAATCATCCCTATCCATAATAGGGATGACTTTCACCGCAGAATACAGTCACTGAAAATTTTATGTTTATCATAGACTCTTAATTTTAAAAGTTCCATTTGAACTGAGTATAACATTCAATATTGCAAACATGTTTTGCCCTGCCTGGGACAGATTAGGCTGCTTCTGCCCTTTGGTGTGTATGTTTGTGTCTGTGTGTGTGTGTGTGATACTTTCCCAAGTTCAAATTAGTGTCCACTCTATGTCCAAAGGAAAAGTTGGTGATTGCGTGGTAAAGGATAGCCACTACCTTTAAAAGGAAGCCTGAGTTTACCTTAGAATTCTTAGTAGACATGGTATACCTCTGACTCAGATTTAAATTATGATTGACTGAACTCTTTCAAGTTGGCCTTGTTTGGTTTGATCATTTATTTCCTTGTACATTGATGCCTTCCATTTCTCCCAGCTTTGGGTTTCCTTCTTAATTCAATAGGTATTCAATGAATATTTGAGTTGATTGTTTCCAGAGTTCCTCATTATCCTTTGTTTCCCTTTCTTTACCCTCCAGACCTCTGCCTCCACGTACCAGGATTAAATGCATGAGCTACCACACCCATTCCATATTTTGATTTTAGACTGCATGCATGCTTCTTGCTTTGGGCCTTTGCACTTGTGATTTCATCTATCTAAGCTCTTTTATTAGATCAATAATTTTCAGTTTTGGTTATTCATATGCTAATGCCATAGCCATGGTTAAAAAATAATCACTGTCCTTTAAAGATACATGCTTTGCTCTCTCATTTTAACTGACTTTCAGCTCAAATTCTCATCAACTTAGGATTTTTTTGTTTACCCTAAAATATAGGCCTCTGCTAACATTTATTCCCAATTTCTATTGTCTTTACTTTTCTTCACAGCACTTATATAATTACTAGGTAAATTTATCTTGTGTATTCGTTTCATCATCTGCCTATTTCTTACAGAATATGAGGTTCATGGGTGCTTACATGTATTATATGTCACCTAGTGATGGAGATCAATTTTGAGCAATGATCCATTAGCCATCACTGTGCAAACTCACGGTATTTGCTCACACAAGCCTAGAGAGAGGCCCTACTTATACCTGGGCTTTATGGTGCTCCCCGGGCCTCCCGAGGCACACACCTGCAGTGCATGCAACAGTACCGAATAGTGTAGGGGCTATAATGCAACCCAAGTATTTATGAATCTAAACATAGCTAAACAGAGAAAAGGCTTAGTGAAATATGGTTTAAAAGATTAAAATGGTAGCTTTGAATAGGACATTTATAAGGAATGGAGCTTACAAGTCTAGAAGTTGCTCTGACTGAATAAGTGAAGCCCTGGTGAGTGACAGTGAAGGACCAGGGAGTTACTGTGTGGCACTGTGGACTAAATAAACACTAGTCACTCAGACTGCACTAGATTGAATTCTTTTCTAAATAATAAACAATTTTAATTTATTGTAACTTTTTTACTTTATAGTTTTTTTAGTTTCAAAGTTTTACTTTCTAAAGTTTGCTCTTTTGAATAACACATAACATAAAACAAAACCTACAGTTATACAAAAATGCTTTCTTTCTTTACATTCTTATTCCATAAATTTTTTTCTTTGTATCTTTTCTACTTTTTAAAACTTTTCTTGTTAAGAACTTTGACAAGGCTACATTAAGTCTACACAAGTTCAGGGTCATCCATATCACTGTGTTTCACCTCCACACCTTGAAACCCCTGGAAATACTTGAGGGCCAGTAGCACACTTGGAACTATAATCCTCTGTGATATCAAAGCTGCCTTCCAGAATATCTCCTGAAGACATCCCCAAGACTCCTTTATAGTTAATTTTACTTTGTAAAAGAACTAGTACACATTAAAATAATAATAAAATATATGGCAAACATATAAACTGGTTGTTATGGTATGTTATTATCATTAACAAGTGTTGTATACAGCACATAATTGCATATGATACACTTTCCAGCAGCTGGCAGGACAACAGATTTGTTTGTGCCAGCTGTGACACAAACACATGAATAATGCCTCACACTAAGATGTTACAATGTTTTATTGTGCTACTACACATTTTTCAGCTCAATTACAATTTTATGGGACCATGTGAATAAATGATCCATTGTTGACTGAAGTATTGTTATGTAGCACATGACTTTGTGTGTGCGTATATATATATCACCATATATACATTATTATTTTATGATCTATTGTAGTGGTAGCTGAAATCCAATTACAGGATGAGATTTCTCAGAACAGTACATATAAAGGGTACAGAACAGAATCTAAGGGATTAGAATATCTAGGAAATGAAAGACATTATGCTTTTCTTAGTTTTCTGATATGAATTTCACAATACAGAGAAAGAAGAAATACAAAAAAGCAAGGGAGGGATTTTAAAGATGACTTGGTCGTTAAAAGCTCTGACTGCTCTTGCAGAGGATCTGGGTTCGAATCCCAGCACCCATGTGGCGACTAACAACTGTCCACAACTCCAGTTCCAGGGTAATTCAACGCCATCTTCTGACATCCACAGGCATTGCATGATATGGGTGCACTTACACACATGCAGGCAATACACTCATACACATAAAAATAAAAAGAAAGAAAGAAAGAAAGAAAAGCAAGGCAATATAGCCCCAAAGGTTTGTAACTCATCAATAACTAAATACAAAGACCCAATAACATTTGAAATGCCAAAGAATTCAAAAGTCCCATTTTAATGACACCAAAGAAGTTTAAAACAAACTGATAATGAAGGAAGGAACTCAAGACCTGAATGTGAAAGTCAGTGACATCGATGAGAAAATCAGCAAGGGTGTTGAGATTCTGAAAGAAACCTAAATAGAAATGTTGGAAACAGAAAATCCAATAAAGCAAATAAAAACCACAATAGAAAGCACTACCAGTAGACTATATCAAACTGAATAAAGGCTGTCAGTAAAGTAAAACAAAGTTCAGGAAATTCTCCATTCAGATATCAAAGAAAGAAACCAAAAAAAGCTTGACCACAATTTTCTAGAGCTCTGGAACTTGAAATATTAAAGAGCAGAAGGAGCTGTGAAGCAATCTGAAGGCATACAAAACCTGCTGAAGCTAGGCGTGGTGGCATTGGACTTTAATCTCAGTATTCAGGAGGCAGAGGCAGATAGAGCTTTGTGAGATGAGACCAGCCTGGTCTATATAGCAAGTTCTAAATCAGCCAGAGCTACAGGGAGACCCCTATCTCAAAAAGATGAAAACAAGCAAACAAAACTGTTAAATGAAATTTTAACAGAAGTATTTTCAAATCTAAGGAAATATATAAGCATCCAAATATGAAAGGCCGGTAGAACAGAATTGACATTGATTTCTACTTTTTGTTTGGGTAGTTATTCAGTTATGGTCTCAGATTAACAACACTAACGGGGGAAGCATGGTCATTATTTGTCACATTAGTCTATGAAGTGGTAGATAACTTTACTGAACACTGAAGTTCAATGTATTCATCTGGACAGCAAACAGTTATGACAAGACAGAAAAATTGTTACATCTAGCTGCTCCAACTATATGGTGCTTAGAGCCATTTTGTGAATTTGCAGGAACTGCTAAACCACTATGTACTTCTTAGAAAGAAAATTCAGAGTCTGTGTATTCATTATCACACGATAGCTGATACTTGTTGCAACTTGCTCAGAGCAAAACTTGATGTAATAAAAACTTCTAGATTGAAATATTGTGATGTCCTTTGTGTTATTGTCTTTCTAAGCTGTCCCTGGACTTTGTGTACCCTAAGCGCATAACTCTTAGTTTGGGAACCTCAGTAAGCTTGGTCATTAGACATTGCTGAATTATCTCTTTTGAATTTTTTGAAGAGTATGTCAGTTGAAGTGTCTGTGAGCAGTGGAATATAGATTTTTAACAGCTAAAGGCAATGGATTAAAATGGTTTTTATCTTCTGACTTTGTCGAGATAGTTGATTCAATATTACTTTGAAAGAGGACTTTCTGTGACACTCTTACTAGATTTAAAAGCTCAGTGAGTTGCTTGACTTCTGGATCCTAATTGTCTCCTAAAACAGCATTAAACTAGGAAAACTGGGATTATCATATCAGCATTGTACTAATACTTAGCACACAGTGCTCAAGGCAATTTGAAAAAGGCCTAAAGTGAAATGGCTATACCCATCTCGTACATGTGTAGTACACTTTAGCAACCCAATTGTGGGTTATTCTTAGAAAGAGGCTGTCTGTATGGAAATCTGCATAGATATCCTCTACAAATTCCAGTGTGTGTATGCAGCTTCCCCGTTTTAAATTCATAGAATCATCGCTGGGAATAGCCTGTTCCCTGCCTGTGGAGATACATCCAAGGTAAGAAAGAAAAGGATTCAGTTGGAGGAAGATGGAAAGGGTAGAGGGTGAGCAATAAAAATCATCAATAGTTATCTCATCCAGTGACTCCCCAGCCTGAGCATGGACAACGCTTTCCATTTGCCAGCTTTATTGTGTGCCTTTGGGTCATGCACCAGGAGAATGGAGTCTTCTAGCACTGCCCGTGAACTGCTGGCCTCTCTACTTCATATTACCACTATAGACCTTCCTTTTGAAGATCTGCATTCGCAAGTAGGACTTGGAATTTCATCCATTTGTTATTTTGTTATTGAATTATTTTTTTCTTTTATTGAGTGAAATGAAAAACATTTAAAATTTTCTTTGAGGGAGGACACTGCTTCTTCAAGGCAAAACTTTCTGTAGATTTTGCTGATATATATATATATATATATATATATAAATTATTATTTTAAAAAATGAATTATTTTTCTGTATTAATAAATTTTTCTGTAGTTATAAACAAGGATACAGTATATTTTACTAGGAAAACTTTGAAGTCAGAAAAATATAGTCAAAAAAGTGAAGCTATCACCATACCAATAATCTGTTGGGGTATAGTTCTATCATATTTACATGGGCCTTTACTTTCCTAATCCTTGTGACAAGAATAACTGAAAAATCTGAAGTTTTGGGTCATGTTTTAGGTAATACCTATTAGATGGCTCATTTAACTTTTGTGTTAAGAGCCTGTAATACTGAATGGCTATTTCTCTGTATTTTATTCTAAATTCATGAAAATAGCTAATAATCTCTACCAAGAGATTATCAAAGATTGTCTGATTACCTCTTTGTTTTACCTAATAATTTCATCCTCTATTTTGGATCTTGTACTGTAGTAACTATATAAACAAACTATATATATATATATATATATATATATATATACATATATATATATATGTTTCTTGACCCCACCAACTCATTAAATCATTAATGTTATTGAAAAAATATTTGTGTTTCTTGCACTGCCATTTGTGTGTGCCTCATTCAGTGTGTAATATTGATATTCCTTTGTTGTCTTTGCTCTCAGATTTCTTTCCACAATCTTTTTGCTGTGTTTGCACTAGGTTCTAGATGTCTCATTTTTATAGGTTGCTCCTTCTAGCTTAATCAGCCATATATGTGGTGTTTGTAAGGTGGGCATGGGATTTTAAAGAATGGAAGCTTGTTTCCTGTTGTCTTTACTCTCAAAAATTCAGCTTCACATCTATGCCAATTTTGTTCAAACTGTGCTTTCTTTCTGAATACTAATATTCCTAAGGAAAAAGAAATATTTACACCCTTTAAATATTTACAGTGAATTTGCTATTTGAATATTTTAAAAACCTTACCCACTTTCTGCTAATTAGCTATGAATGATGTCTGAAGTAACTCTATTTCCTGAGGAAATGTATTCTATTTGGCCAACTGAACCCTTGTTCCTATACTTCTGCTGTCTTCCGGACTACTGACAACCAACGCGGTCTTTGCTAATGATGCTCTTCGTTGCTGTTTGCCACACTCAACTTTCTTGAGATTTTCATATTCAAGAGGTTTGTTTTTCAATTAATTTTCATAGTATTCTGTTCCTCAGTATTTAGTACTAAGAAATAATACAATATTTGTTGAATGCAAAAATCATTTTTTACATTTTCATTTGCATAACAGAAATGTCTAAACCACCAATTTTTTTAGGGGTGTGGGTGCATTCGTGCATGTGTGCGTGAATGCATGTGTGTAAGTGTGAGTGTGTTTGTGTATGTGATTGCTAGGTACTTTTGTTCTCTAGTTGGGCAGAGCTTCAACTTGCTTAGGAATTCCAAGCCCGCCTACCCATAGGACTCACCTGGGAAGCCGATTATACACTTGATTCCAAGGCCCCACCCAAGACCTGCTCAGTCACAATCTGGGGGTAATTTGTGTCATCAGGCAAGTCTGGGAAACCTGAAACAAATGAGGTTATACTCAGAGCCTGATAATGCATTTTTATGTATAGAAACGGTTCATGCATGTGGATTGAGTTGACAGTATTCATGTATTTCTAATGCTAGTCAAAAAAGCAGAGGAGAAAATTGCTCTGATACTATCTTAAATTTGACCTCATGAAACTTTAGTTGGAGTAACATTAAAATGATAATTTTAACATATGCTGTGTGCAAAACACTATCTTAGTGTTTTTTTGTATTTATTAATATTAATATAGAATGGCAAAATAATTTTCCCAGTGACAAATAATTAACAAGTGGGAAAATCTGAATTTGAACCTAAGAAGTTGGTTTTTAGAATTAGCAGAATCAGTCTTTGCAGTAGGTTGCCTTATAGCCACCAAAATGCTATGTATTTACTAAAGTGCTGATTGTGTTAAGTATTTTCTGTATTTTTAATTAATTTCCTAATATTATAAACTAAGATGAAGAGAGACCAATTCAGAAAGATTAAGTCTTTATTCGACTTTTCCTGCTCGTAAGTAGTAGAACCAGTGGGATTTGAAACTGGGTTAGCTCAACTACAGAATCCTCTTAATCTCCACTCTATATGAAAAATGACATTTTTGTCATTTTTGTCATCAGCATATTTGTCATGTGCTGATATCTGTCCTCCAGTGTTTTAGACAACAATAATAGTTACTGGGAGTGGGTGCTCTGGAAGGCAACTGAATAATACTTTAATGTCTATCCTTAAAGTTTGTATTAAAACACGTTACTATCTGCATTAAATTTTAGAAGATATTCTAAAATATACTATAGAATTCATTGGCTCAGAAATGTTTTGAAAGCTTAAATTAGTTGCTTGGTTATCTGTCATAGACCAGCTGAAAGAGAAAAAGGAAAGAATAAACATAGTTGTAGAGAGTTGTTCATGTTTTATTCCTTGTAGTCAAGGGTAGTATAGTTGTGTATGAATGTTTTCTGTGAACACTTGGTAAGTAGTTATACTTTCCTTTCTTTGAGCATTAAATATTCCATGTTGCTTTGTCACAGTTTTTTCTTTTAACTTTGGAATGATTTATTAGCTTGCTTTTACATACTGATTAACAACTTAGTTTGAATTGCCTTGCCTTCTTTTCTTTTTCTTCTTACCTGTTCCCACAATAAGATGAAATGTGCATTGGTTTTAATGGTTCCTCCTGCTGCCTCTTGGCCTTGGACCTCTAAACAAAGGAAGAACTATAGATGAATACATGAAATGTGTCTGGAGAGGTGAAAATTTTCAAGGTGCTTGTGAACTAATGTATTTCTTCTCAGTAAGGCCATTTGGACTCTAACAGTTATTGAAACCTAATTTTCACTCTTAGGCCTAATCTTTTAAACATATTAGTTAACACTCGCCCTGTTTTTGTTGTTGTTTTTCAGTGCTGACATGGAACCCATGAGCTGGCTCACTCTAGGCAAGCATGCTTCCCAGCTCTGAGGAATTTTTTTTCTGTTTTTAAAGAAAAGTGTTTACTAATGTCCTATGACTAGAAAAGATCAGCAACAGATAAACTATGAAGTAGGTTTAAATGTGTAAGCAAAACCAGAGATGAGATCTTCTCTCCCCACCCAGAAGCAGGCATGCTAATTTGAGTTCATAACTAGAACAGAATACCAGTCTGCTGCTGTGCTTAAACAGAGTCTACAGTTCATGAGACATGTTCCAGACTGTTAACACTCGTTCTTTCCCAATAAAAATGATTCCACTGACAGGAGCTAATTCTTCTGAAACACTGTCCCTGTGCTTAAACATGATATATTTTAATAACTCTATGACTTTGATTCAACAAGGAGCTACCTAGATAGTTACTTTTTTTTCAACAAAAAATTATTCAGATTTATAAAATGCAAATAAAATTTTGTACTGTTCTCACAGCTTTAAGATAATGACTCTGAAAAGAAAGCTTATTCCTTGTCCTTTTCAGCATTTGACATTCCCACTTACACTTCTGACAGGAGACAGCAGAGCTGTGCAATGCCTAGAGCCCTGCGGGGTGGGAAGGGAGAGGAGAATGCCTTTGCTAACATTTGCCTCTATAAATCCAGTATAGATTTATAGTATAGAGGAGGTGCTTCAGAATCACAGAGTCTGTTAATCTTGTTTCTCCACTTCCCACTTTTTTGTCTGCTTGTGTTCAAATGTCAGGTGTGCTATCAGATCTTGGGCAAGGGTTCTGTATCATCAAAGGCGAAATAAAGTTTACTGGGCATGAGTTGAATGTTCTACTTGAAATATGTAATTTATCCCTAACAATTAGAGACACTATTATTATCCTGTTTCATAAAAGGTGAAACTGTGGCTTAGAGAGCATGGCTACAGTACACAAGGCCATATCCCATGTAAGTGGCAGAAACTGGATATGAACTGGGGATGTTTAATGAAAGAATGGTGCTCTTATTCATTGTCCCTAATATCATTTGTACATATGACTTACTGCAATGCTCTCTGTGTTCTGTTTGTATACTTGGGTTCAGCAAGTCAAGATGGAGAGAGCAAAATAGAAAAAAAAAAAGACAGTAGTTATGAAGTTAGGAGGCCTGAATTTGGAATCCTCTTGTTTGCTGGAAATCTGATTTTGCTTAAGCATATGAACTCCAGTTTCTTCTGTGAATTGGGAATCGAACAAGAAATGGATGTGAGATGTTTAGCAAGTAGTCTGTGCTAGTTATTGTGAAAGTAATAGCCAGCTACATTTATATAATGGTTTACAGTTTACAAAGAGCATATACCTGTTCAGAATTCATTCACTTCCCTTCCCTTCTCCACCACGTCTCAGCTTTTTGACTAAGATCAAGTGTGAAGTTCATTTGTCCGTTTAGTCATTCTTTCAACAAATATTTTTAAGTGTCTACTAGATGCTAGCCATTGTTGTGTATGTTAGTGAGATTAATCAGTAAAATAATGGTAAAGAATTTCTGTCTACATAGAGTTTGCCTTTTAATGGGGCAAAGGATAATAACACATGAGCAAAATATTAAGTACTTTAGACAATAACAGTAAGGGTAGCATTTAAATTTTTATGTATTTATTTTTATTTTATGTGTATGAGTGTTATGCTTACATGTGTGTAAGTGCACCCATGTTGTCCAATGCCTCTGGAGGACAGACAAGGGTGTCAGGTTCCTTGGAACTGGCATTATGGATGGTTGTTAGTCTCCTTGTAGGTGCTGGAATTTGAACCTGGGTCTTCTGCTAGAGCATTCAGTGGTTTTAATCACTGTGCCATCTCTCTAGACCCAACACATATTTTAAGTACTATGAATTTTCAGTTGGTTCAGTAGTTACATATGTTGTGAGCCATAGGATTAGCAGCTTATTTTTCTATTATGTACCTTCAAACATTCCTGTAAATGTTACAGTTTAAATGCATACATTTTCCCACACTTTTCCCGAACAATTATTTCTATTTAAATGGTTAGTATACACTTCCAGGACTGGTGAAATGTCTTCTAATATAAGGCTATATGTCATATTGTCTAAAGTGTGAGATAAATGTAGATATCTACTACTTAATTCACTTTCATGTGTGTCTGCTACATATTCTCTGAATATAGCATTTCAGAAGTTGAATTTAAAAATATTATTTTGGGGATGGAGAGGTGCTTAATGGTTAAGAGCACTAACTGCAGATGATTCAGGTTCAATTCCCAGCACCCACATGGCAGCTAGCAACCATCTGTAACTGCAGTTCCAGGGGATCCGATGCCCTTTTCTGACTTCTGCAGGCATTGTACAACACTAGTACTTACATAAACGCAGGAATAACATTCATACACATTAAAAAACAATAAATAAGATATTTTAAATATATCACTGCATGATTTTGGTATTCTTGACCTTTGTAAAATTGGCAGTAGTGCATCTACTGTTGTTATATCTCATTTTTAACATGAAGCCTGGGAAAACTTAGATCTGGCACTTGCATTCTATGACAGGAGGACTCTCAGAAGACACAAAGAGACCAAGAAAGGATGTTGTAGTGAATTCAGACACTGTGGTTTCCTGCTGACTCTGAGTTTAAATTCACTGAAAGCTGAAAGGGAAACGAATGCATTGAGAATCCTGAGAGGGAGATTTAGAGCCACAGACCAGTGATGGCTGGATATCATCACTTGGCTTCATGTTGGAGCAGTCTCAAAGCTTGAGAGAGGTTTACCTGGCTTCAAGAAGTGTTCTGAGACACAATCCTGAATGAGTGTTCTAGCTGTCATCTCAGTGGTTCTTTTTCTTCTATGAACTCAAATTCCTTTGTAAAGGTACTGCAGTACTTCTAAGCATTTAAGAAGGGAGGTAAGGGCTTGAGGGTTAGGAACAAACAGAACCTTGATCTATGACCTACTGGCCATATACGTCAAAGAAGGAGCCCATCATAACTATAACAATGAGCATCTTTTGCCTCTCTATTTACCGCCATCCTGTTCCATGGCACCAATTCTTCTCCAAATGGGATTGGGAGTGACCTTGTTGCAGTTGAAATTGACAGTCTGATCCCAACCCTTCCTTCTTCTAGCTTTCCCTGTTCCCTCCTCTCCCTCTCCTTTTCCTTCCTTCCCTTTTCTTTCTCCTCTTCTACTTCCTCTCCCCTTCTTCCTCTTCATCTCATCTTCCTCCTCCTCCTTTTCTTTCTTCTACTTCCTCTAATGTTCTTCTTCTATTCTTTCCTTCCTTCTTCCTTCCCCTTTCTTCTCTTCCTAATCTTTCTTTTCCTCCTCTTCCTTGTGCCTTGCCTTGTCAGATCCTGTGGTGGGTTTCTTTTATGCCAGAAAGAAGTCAAGTCTCTTTACTCAGGCTTCCTTTGCTTATCTCGCTCATGCTTTGCTTACTGAACAGAAACGACTCTAAGGGTCTGTCGACCCTTAAATGCTCGAAGGGCATTCCCTACATGAAGATTTTTAACACATTTTGTTTCCTGTGCTCATAAAACTGTTTACCTCGCTCCTCATGCCTGGCTCTATCCCTCAAGTTTTAGGCTTTCCCTTAACTACATAATAAAGCATCTCTAGTTACATTCATTCATAGCCTAACATTTTTCTCTTTCATAGCACCTGTCACGTTTTCACTTTATATGCATTTGGTTTTTGCTTAATATCTGAATTTCTGCCCTTCCCTCCACCAGAATATCCATGTCTGTATTTATTTCTCTATATCAAGCACTAGTTACAGTTCCTGAGGAGGTGGTTGGTAAATTCTTGTTGATGCTGAATGAAGAAAACATCTTTGTAACTTTTCAAAGCCTTAGTTTGTGTGTCTGAAAAATAAGCATAAAAATTCTTATCTGTAGGTTTTTTGTGAATTAAATGACATTAAGACATATAAAATACTTGACACTCTATTTGACAAAATTCTCAACAAATGGTAGTGGCAGCAGCAGCAGAGACATAATCAGGCAGGAATTGCTCCCAGTGTGTGTTAAGACATTGTTGATATTTGCAAAGCATATTTTAATAAGAGAATGTTGCTAGGCTTCTGTTTTTACTCAGACTTCACTGAATATATATGTTAACATTGTTCCTATTTCAAGGATATAAAACTGTGGAATTCCAACAGTGAACTCACTTTAGCTTTGCCATGTCAAAACTACCAGAGACCCAGTGTACATTCAATAGGGTAATTACTTTGGGTAGTAATTGTCTAGACAGTCCTCCCTCCCCTCCAGCCAACTGGCATTGAAAACCAGGCACTGCTTTTATGTGCGCACACAATCAGGCTGTAAAATCCCATTATCCCGACTTCCACACTCCTGTGGCTGCATGCTTCCTTTTGAAGCCTCTTAAAGAAAAGAAAAAGAAAAAAAAAAGAAAGAAAAAAGAAGAAAAAAATAACTTTCAAGGGAACCTGAAAGTTTATTTCTAATCTCATTGTGCCCATGTAATGTGAAAGTAGAGAGTGGGAGGGGCACATAATGTGATTGGCCTTCCCCTTCGCCTGGACGCCTGTGATACTTGTGGGAAAGCTGAGTGAAAGTCTTCATGGGTAGAAGTACTTTTTCGGTGTGGAGTTTTGAAATGAAGTTGGATTGAATTGTTTTGATGTTCAAAGAGTAGAGCAAGGTTTGTTTGGGAATTGTAGTGCTTGTCTTCCATCGGTGAGAATGTCTGTTCCGCTTCAGAGTTTCTGCTGACTTCTTCCCAACTGGTCATCAGTCCTAGACACAGGTCTGCCACCAGGCCCCTTTTCTTGTCTAGCCTCTCTCCTAAGTACTGCCACGAACCCACTGCCATATTTTTCTTCTGAATTCTAGTTTCTCAAGTGTTGGAAATTTTTCTTAGCATTCTTTCCACAGCCTTGACTAATTGACATCTGTTCCCTGAGGATAACACCTTCCCTGTTAGTCACCCATTTCTCACTACCACTATGTAATGAAGCTGGAAGGGGTGGAGTCAGAATGTGGAATGTGGGCAGCTTGTGTCAAAGAATCTCTTAAGAATCCTGAGTGATTTGTTTTTATCATCCTTCATCTTTTGAAGTCCATATCTTGCCTATTTCCATTCCTTCTTCATTCTTCTCTCTGTGACCAGCCGAGCTCCTTGCAGGTGACCCTTCCCCAGATTGCAGCTTTTCCAGCATGATCTTTGCTCTGAGTCGCATCCATGCCCGAGGTCCCATTCCTTGAGCTTCTCAGTTTTCTTTTCTCTTCATTTGTTCATTGTCCCCGTTGTAAATTCCTATCTCTATACCTCATCTATTCCTGAGGTCAACAAATCTCTTTCCTGGTATCACTCCCTTTTTAAAAAATCTACCTCCTCAGTCCTCCCACTGACCTGCCAAGACCTCTTCACCCTCCTAGTTCCTTAAGAATTATCTTAATCATTGTTTTTGTTTTCCTTGTCTCTCATCAACTTGTCAATACCCCAGAGGCCTCTGTTTTATTACTTTACAAACATGGCTTTTGCTTTTGCACCCTGCCTCCCCAACCTCTTTGTCTATATTCAGTAGTATCTTTTACCATCTTGGAGTCCTCCCTATGTCTGTGGACATCCTGTTTAAAGGAATTCTAGTTCCTTGACTTCATATTTTCTTTCCATGATTATTTTTCCTCCTCTGTAATCCTTTTCTTTATTTTGTCCTTTCTTTTTTCCTTCATTTCTTCCTTCCTTTGTTTGGTGTGTATGTGTCTATGTGTGTGTGTATCATATATGCATGTGAGGGCAGGTGCTTAATTCTGTGCACATGCACTAAAGTAGCAGCTTGCCATTTCGATTAGCCTGGCTGGCCAAGGAACTCTCAGAAGCTGAGATTTACCTGTTTCTATACACAGTGCAGGGGTTACAGGCACATTCAGCCGTGCCAAGCTTTTTACATGGTTGCTGGGAATTTGACCTCAGGTCTTCATGCTTGCATAGCAAGTGTTCTGAACCACTGAGCCGTCTTCCTAGCCTCATCCTACTTTCTTTCATGGTTATTTAATTTTTTTCACTTCTATCTCTACAGAAGGTGTTTCTTTACCACATCCCTTGCCTGTCTCTGTTCTTCCCGTGGGGTGTCTCATTCACTCTTTCAACTTAACATAACAACCTGTCCATATAGGTTTCCTTCCCTGAAAGAATGTCTCTTAACCTTAATTTCTAACCTCTTATGGATATTTATAGAGGACTAAATAAAAACACTTTGAACTTTGAGTGGTTTTCACTTATATAGCTTTTTCACTCTTGAATAAAGATAGTATTATTATCATCTATGCTAGTTCCCCATTCAAAACCTACAGACAGTATTCTGAGACTTGCTGCACCAACATTGTTTCTCCTTTCTTGTCTCCCCAACATCCTACCTGTGCTGTGCACCTATCATCATATTCAATATTGTATTGTTTTCTGTGTCTTTCGTGGTAGACTTTCACTCTTTCTACTTTTTAATCTCATTGTACTGGCAATGCCCTTTCCATTCAGAACCTTATTTCCTTTTACCTGCAACATTGTGCTGTCCTAACATGTCTATTTGGCCTAATTGTTCCTCATTCATCCACAGTATTCTGTTTCTACCAAATTCTCCTAAAATACTTTGACTTTTTCCATACTTGTTCAAAAGAACATTCTGGCACACGTTGCAAAAGAATACTAGCTTTAGTGCAGTTGTCATTGAAATAAACATACCACAAAGCCCGATATAGCAAACCAACCAGACAACAGACAGCAACAACAAAACAAAACAAAACAAACAACAACAACAACGAAACAAACCAAAAAAAAAAAAACCAAAGCAAGCAAAGAAACAAAAAAAATGGACCCTAGACAACAAAACCAACAAAAATCCACATGTCCAATCTACTTCCTTTTGATTGTGTTTTTGCTGAACTATTAGCCTTTTCCAAACACTTTCTAGGTAAGTGACTGATCCTCAACTGTACCAGCCTTCACCTGGGAGCTTTCCACTTAATAAGTCTGCATTGAAGCATGTTAATCTCAACGAAACTCTTCCCATGTGATTCTGATGAAATTCAGGTTGGGGATGTAGATCAATTTTGTCTCTGTGCTTTTTATTTATGATTTTCTCACCATGGCCAGTATCTGTCTCTCTTGCTTCCTTGTTAGATTTCTTTGATCCCAAGCCCTAATTTCACCTTATTCATGAGGTCTCTGATACTTATAAATAGATATGATTGCTTCTTTTTCCACACTGAAGTAATAAACTTGTATTGAATTATAGTTGTCTTTCAACCTATAAACAGCACACTTGATAGCAATCTTTCTTTTTGTTTATTGCATACAAGCCACTCAATAAAAGTCCTTAGGGTGTAGAAAACTTTTAAGTTCTTAAAGTGGTCAAACAGGAGCTATTTTTGACTTATTTTACCCAAAGTCTCTAACTACAAGGTTTAGTAATTGTAATTTTCAAGACTGTGCTAATCACGCTAAGTGAAGAAAAGGATGGTGATTTTAAACATCAGTTTTGTCTTCACTATTGCTCATACCAAAGCAATTCAGTGGTAGAGAGGTTCCTCCAGTACTCACCCTGTAAGACGGTCCAGAGCTCCTCCAAGTCTCTGGGAATTCCTCATGGAACCATCCTGTTACATGAAGCCCTAAACTGTGCTTAATTTGGAAACTGCAGTTCAGAAAGCACTGCTTTTTTACTAGTTCCTTTGGCCCAGGGGAATACTTTTAATAAGTCAGCCTTGCTGAAAGACAGAGCACAGTGCTGTTTTTTAATAGGGAACCAGAGTGTCAATGTAGTAATTTCATGCAGTTACAAGTTACTGCATCTGAAAACAATTTCTGATTTTTGCCAAACATTTGGCAAGGGAGTGTTTTTTTTCCCATATTTTTCTTTTCTAGCTCTCTCAGTTGTATTCTTTTTAAACCTGTAGTTTATATATTCAGGATTGAAATTTTTTGTTCCTTTTACTTTGTTAGTACTTGATTCAGAGCAAGCAAAAAGTTGTTTTACTAGCAAAAAAAGGTGAACATTTAGTTCAGCGTGTGTAGAAATGCATGTCTAATTTATTAGCCTATTGCCTTTGACAGTGGAGGTTTATACCTGGTAAGTGGTAAATTTCTATCTACTTGGACTCTTTGCATTTGCTGAGGTAGAATATGTCTGTGATTTATTCTACTTGAAATAATCAAAAGGAATATATTAAAATATATGTAAAACTTTTTGTTCTCATGAAGTTTTACTAAGTAGATGACAGACAATAGCATACCATTACTTTGGCTTTTTATAAGCCATAGATTTATGAGACTTCATGGAGCTATCCAATTCTTTCTCTGACTTCTGGCAGAAGGTAGAACTTCTCAAAACCCAGGGAAGCAAAATCAAACTTCCTTCAGAAAACGTTCCCTGTTTAAAGTTAAATGTATTTTTTTATGTTCACGTGTTCGTAGGGAATGAACATCCTCTGTCACAGGAATATAAGAGAAATTGTTGGGTACAGTGAAGAAGGCAGATGAATAGCAAAGAAGGTCGTAGAGCTTGTTGGTTGGAGATCTGTGTGTCAGCAGAGCCGAAGCAGCAGCAATATTCAGCAAACCCTTGGGGAAACAGTGGGTTTTCTGTCATAACAGCAGTAAGGAATGTTGTGCAGATGCAGTTGTCTCCATAATTCTCACAAGCTGGAGATGCCTGTGTGTTAGAATGCATTTTACATGTGTGGACACTGAGCCATGAAGGGTGCATTGCTTCTTACACACCTAAGTGGGTAGTTGGAGATTTCAAATCCTTTGATGCCAACTTTCCTCTCAAAAAGGCTGTTTTGAAAACAAATTAGCTTTTCTAAGACCACCTTAAAAAGCGCTAGCCCAGACAATGGCAGCAGCACTCATCAAAGGAAAAGGCTCTGAAATCACTTCTAGTTTTCCATCTGTAGCATGAGACGCTGGCTCTTTGAAGTAAAAATGATACACAGCTCAAGGTATTGCTATTTTTTATTTGAACTCAACTTTTATTTTTATGCCTAGAAAAATACATGAGAGTGTTTAGGACTAACGTGCTGGGCAATTTGCTACTTTTAGTGATAGTAACATAATCCCAAAAGCAAGCACGATTATTCTGTACGTTTTCTTAAGTTTTATTCAGCAATAAGACCATAATTTTTCATATTTAAGGAAGTATGAAAAATTTGTCGAGTTTTAAAAGCTGAATACATGTAGCATTGGATCAAGGCACATACAAGACTGGCCAAAGGCGTACAATGCACTTTGGTTTTTTGTTGAAAAAAAAATGGCAACAAAAAGTGATATGATTTTTAAACGAGTAATAGCTCACAATTCAGTAGGAAGCTATAAAGAAATGTTACATTACAAGTTCATTATGGAATATCTGGAAAACGGTGACAGTAATGGGCAGTATTCTTGATCATTGTGAAAGTAAATTGAACATTTATGTACAGTGTTAAAGCATCTCATATAAACCAGATCTAAATTTGATTTCTAGTGTTTATTTTTCTTTTAAATGCTCACTGATTTAAAGTACTACTTTCTCTGGATTGCTGAGGGCAATTGCTTATAGTTATGCTATCTTCTTAACAAGGCTTACGTTTTTGTCTTTGACATCCTTTACAATAAAAACATCATCAACACTAACAATTCTGTTTAGAATTCACTTTTTCAGAGTCCTGATGGTATAGACAAAACCAAGATGCAATTCTAGTGTTTGTATTTATTACACTATAAAAGTCTAAGTTTTCATGTTTTTAAAGTACACATTCCCCCCCAACTCAGAGCATACATCATTTGTATGAAGTCCTCTATTCTTAAAGCTCTGCTGACCAAGTCTCTAACAGAGGACTTCACATTCCTTTCATGCCAGCTGATGTGTTCAGTTCAGAAGATATGCTTAACTTTCTTAAGGATATTTAATTTACCTAGGGCAAAAATGAGATGTGCAGCAAGTTTGATATTGCCCATTAAGTCACATATTTTGATTTATTGAATACCACTGGGATAATACAAATTTAATCATTGGAACATTATTCCGTTACTGTTCTTGGAAATTTATTTTCTCATTCAGCCAGGTTTCTTTTTTACATTGTATTAATACCAAAGTGAAAAAATGGCCTGTGCTTATACTACAAGGATCTCACGTGAACGCAGTCCTGATTGTTCAACACAGCAAGAAAATTCACTTTCACAGTCAACAAGTCATCTTACTCAGTAGAACACAAAGTAAATGGTTTATAACTTCAATATTTGCAAGGAAAATACAGTACAAATTACTAAAAAATACTAAAATATAGAATTGTGTTCAGGCATCTCCACTACATCAATCGCAGCAGTAACCTGAAATTTGAAACTTTTAATAAAAAGTTCTTAAATATAAATTATATGGCAAATGTACAGTACATTGCTTTTCTCAGTCTTTTTCCAGTGTTTTGCAGTAGAACAGAGTTCCTACCATCACCTCTCTTAGGTTTGAAAAGCCCGAACTGCAGTCTGGTGTGGTCCTCCAGCATCATGAGTGCGAGTGGTCTGAGTCTGGAATCCCACTGTCTCTGTAGCTTCGGTTACTACTGCTCTCACTGTGATTGTTTTTGTACAGATTCATTCCATTGGGAGGAAATATGGTGTGTATTACAAACTCCTCCTTGGAGATGGGTTCATTGCTTATTGGTAGCATTTGAAAAGAAGTTTCCCTGATTTCCAGGATAGAGTTGTCCTTCTTAGTGCCAGCTTCTGCGTAATCATCCTTTCTTCTCCTGCCTTTGCTATACGCACAGTTCCTTGAAAAGAGAGATCCATTCCTATGCACATACCAACACACTAAAGCAAGAAGGGCGATGGTCACCAGGGCCACAGCCCCGCCAATGATGGCAGCCAAAGGTAAATTGGGATTTTTGTAAGGTTCTTTCTCTTGCTCTCGATTGAGGGTGGTTGTGGGGTTGTACATTCGAAGAGGTGCAGTTTCGGTCTCAATACAAACAGGAGTTTCATCAAATAGGTAGAGATTGCTGGTTTCCATGGGAACCATGCATACTCTATAGGGTGAGTCAGGTTCTAAGGCTGTGACCAAGTATTCACTGCGTTCTCCTGTTACGATGGTTTCTGTTATAGATCCAAATGCTGGACTATGGCCCAGTTTAAGCCAGCTGAGTCTTAGAGCAGTCATGGGTAGAGCAAGTTTCCAGGAGATATGGATTGTGTCAGAAGTGACAGACTTCACAGTAATTAAAATGGTTTTTCTTGAAGGACTCCCTGTAGTTCTCTGATCCTTAATGAGCTTGGGGTTTTTGATATCTGGTTGTTTGGTCACGGGAGCTGGCCACTGCCCTTGAGCAGGATACACTGTGTTGGGTATTGCAGTGGTTATCTGAATGGTGCTTACAATCCCACCGTCTTTACAATCGAACAGTTCCGCATTGAGGTCCTTGATAGCCATCCCACGAACTTTTTCTGGCGCTTGGCACATGAGCCCACGGACATTGACCTTCACAGGTAGTGACTGTAACCAGTCCCGTACCCATTTCATCTTGCACCCACAATACCAGGGATTGTTGCGAAGAATCAGTTGGGTAATATTGTCCAAATCATCAAAGATACCCTGAGGTAAATTGCTTAGGTTATTATTGGACATATCGAGTCGATACAGCTGCCTTAGGTAAGAGAAAGCGTTTGGGGGTACCCGGTTGATATGGTTATCTTGAAGGTAAAGCTTCCTCAGATTTGTGCCTGGAAGGTTTACTGGTGCAGCAGTCAAAGAATTCCGAACCAAGGAGAGTTCTGTTAAATTAACTAAGTTGAAGAAAACCTTGTCACCTAAACCATGGTTGTTCAACAAGTTTCCATCTAAAACCAGGCGTTTCAGGCTTGTGAGACCTTGAAGTGATGGCGATGAAATAGTAGATATGCGATTATCATCCAAGCGTAACTCTTCTATAGTCCGGGGCAAACCCCACGGAATTGTGCTAAGGTGGTTTCGGGACAGAAAAAGCAGCCGGAGATAGTTACTGTCTCGAAATGCCCCCTCCTCAATGCTGACAGCAGACACTGAATTATCATCTAAATGTAGTTCCTCTAGATATGGAATTTTTGAAAGTGAATCATAAGTGATAGTCCTTATGTTATTTTCTTGCAAATGTAACTCTTTTACATACTTTGGAAGATTGGTAGGAAATTCATCCAAATTGTTGCGGTATAGGTATATTCTTTCTACTTTCAGCAAGTTTTTCAAATCTGAAGGAATCCCAATATTGTTTATTTGGTTATTCTGAAGGTAGAGAGTTGTAGCATCCTCTGGAATTCCCATCGGAATGGACGTCAGAGAACGATCGTTACAGTAAATGAAACCCGCATCACAGCGACACTCAGGTGGACAGGACTTAGCCATAACGAATAGAGGTGCCACTTGGAAGAACAGCCCAATTTTAGTCCCAATGAGGAGGAGGCTCCAGGCTGGGCTGATCATGGTCAGCAGTGTTGAGGTCTTGACACAAGGTAGCTTCTGTTACTAAAATAGAATTAAGATATGATAGAATATTATTAGGCCAGTATACTGAAAAATCTTTAAAACAGTTTGTAAACTAAAACACTTACAACCAGTTTTAATATTTTAATTTTCAGAGAAGAACATGCTACTCTTATTGCTATCTAGCAATGAGCACACTCATATAATTTCTATACCTTGAATGTTTCTAAAATAGAAATGAAAATCTATCATATTTAAAACCATTTGGTTTTGAAATACTAAACATAATTCATTTTATTAAATAGTCTAAAATATTTTAATTACACTTGCAGATAGTCAAGTTTATCAAGTTTCTGATTTCTTTTTTAATATTCATCATAACTGACAGAAAAATAACTTGTTACATTTAAATATGGTAACTATGAGAATATTCTCTGTCTCCTTTTTATTTATTTATATCATTTTTAATGATCCTATGGCTGTAGAAATGTGTAGTTAAAAATTATGCTTTCAGTATTCAAGATCTATTAGACACACATCTTGTGACTTTCAATCTCAGTAAAGCTGATCAGTAAAGCTTTGATAATTAATATTACTATTTCTCATGATCAGCACTAAACACTGTTTGAAAGGTATTTCTGGCAAGAAAGTGAGAAGTGATCTTTCACTTACTTTAGGGAAAGAATTGTACAACTAATATGTCAAGTTGGTCTAAGTGGAAAATTCCATTTTATGCTAAACTTTCTAGTTTCTCTACCTATTGTTATATGTTTCATCTTGCATGGTTTAATAGTTTTATCCACAGTTTTTGTTACTTTCAGTCTCACAGACTATTTTAATAGTGCAAATATCTGTCTTTAAATTCTAAGCTAGAACATGATTCAACTTTCCCCATGTGCTGGAGCTTCGTAGGTCTGTATGAGTCTATTGTGTGATACCTCTTCTGTGTTTCTACTCATTAATCAGCCTTTATGATTTTAGGCATGAAAATAAAACAGTTTAACATTTTTCCTACCTTATTGAGCGATGTAAGTAAATTTTACGTGGGTGAAAGTCCAATGCACATATATTACTTTCTTGGTGAGGGGCTCGGACTTTAAAACGCTTTAGTCCTTGGAAATGTTCTTCACTGTTTATTCAAGTAATCCTATGCAGCATACACCTCCAGATCGGGCTCACTGTTGTCAATGAACATTCCAGCTATGGTTCAGCATGGTAGGCAAGCTCAGTAAAGTGGAGGCCAGAAACAATTCAGCTTCCTGTTACTGTGTAGGATACATGGCTTCCTATTTTTTTTTTTTTCCTTTCTGATAAGTTTCTGTGTGAAGGTTCCTTTTGTGTGGCTTAATTCGCTTAGTGGAAATTGCCCTTTTTGAAATTCTTATTGACTCTTCTGTGCAATGTGGTCAGAGATAGTCACTTCAGATCCTCATGAAGAAAGCCATTCATGATGCTAAGGCCTGTATAGTCATAGGTTTTCCAGGCACTTACCCCCTACCCTTATTCCCATCCAGGATTATCCAAGTATAAACTTTGCCCAGTGGCTACATCCTGAGGTATGATTACCTGCTGTGAAACAGCTATTTCCACCGCTTGCTTCTTGCTGCTTTCTCAGAATTTCTGTTTTCGTCACGTTATACAAGAGCAGGTACTCTCTTTTAAGACGTAAAGGAAACAATTCAGACACTCTTCATGGAAAGGAAGGAAGCAGCTAAATTTCCCTCATATTTCTCTTCCTTAAAATATGCCAGGACTGGGCATCTCCTGTGGAAGTAAAAGGTTTAACACTGTTAGCCACGAATTTTAACATATTAGGGAAATCTAGAGTTTTAACCTCAAATCTTTCATTAAGTACCACATTTTTCATTATGGTAGCTAGTGGAAGTGGTAGACTGACCTCCTTGTTTCTCTGTTTACCATTTTACTATATAAATTAAGTTAGTGCCAGAGATGGAATTGTCATTCAACAGACAACTTCTACTGTTAGCTGTTGCTTTGTGTCACATTGAATTGAAAAAAAAAAAATAGGACAAAATTTCATTTAAGAATCAGTAAGCCTCTTCCGGAGCTTTCAAATTCAGGCTAATCTTTGGAAATTCACTTTTAAGTCTCAGTCATAAAATGTTTTTAAAGAAGAAAACAGGTACATGCCAAAGAGGTGGAGGGGAAGGTTTTTCATGGAAACTTGATGGTGACTTTTTGAACCTGATTTCACAGCTGCACAATTAGTTTAAAGTGTTGAGAAGGCTTTGCTTTAGCACTTTTCTTTGATTTGCTCAGCTCTCTGTTTGATGCTTCCTGTTAGTTTCCATTTTTCTAACTGCAGAAGGATGGCACCCTTAGCATTCTATTGAGGGTGCCACAGGACCGAGGGTGATCAGAAACTCTAGGCACTCACATGTCTTGCTCAGGTGATGATAGCACAGAAGCTCAAGTCACAATTTTTAAAAATGTGTTCTTATTTCTAAAATACTACTTTTAGCACACAAAACTCTAAAAATCTGTATTTGGTATAGAAGGGTCATTATTTCACTCTGTCTTTAGACTGGCCCCTTAAATGGCATATGAAAACTTGATGGTGCATTTCTCGTTCTACCCTCAAATATGAACATGCCAGTTTCAACCATTTGTAATTTTTATTTCTGAAAAGGTCTTTTTAGACTTGATTAAGGAAACCAGTGATTTTCCTGGTGACTGCTTTAGCCATTATTCTGATGTAATACACATGAAGGTTTTTTTTTGGGGGGGGGTTGCACAGTGCCTGGCACGAGCATGGGTTATGCAGGGTCACGCACTCGGTGCTCTCTGTACGGACAGGGAACATTTGGGTATCATTTGACCCTGAGATTAAGGACTGACTAAAGGAGTAATTTGCTTCTCTGCCAGTTATTACCTAGCATCCAACAAGGACAGCATCTGTTCCAGAATTTACTCTACTGAAACTGTATGTTAAGTAAGGCCACAATTCTTGTTTGTATATTCCTTGGAAAAACATTCCATTTCTTCCAGTATGCCATGAGATGCTAATGCTGACATAGATTATATTAACAGGAAAAAAACTTGAAAAAATTTCAGATGCATATAATTTACTGTTTAAGAAAACTAAAGTAGCAATTAGCAGATAGATATGACAATCTAGTGAATATGGTGAAGGGCCCACAGAAAAAGGTTTAAATGATTTGTTTAATGTGTTTTTCAATAACATACCTGCTTATAAAAGGTTGCTTTCTAAGTGAGTAAAAATGGAAATCTGAGCTGTTGAAATTATAATTACAAAGTTACTTTAAAAGGTTCTTTCCAGTAGATGTTTTCCAAGATTGAAAATAATTCAAAATAGAGAATAATGTGGTCAATTTAAGTTAAGGGAACAATTACTTGACTTAAATTGCATTAGAAATTAATTAAAAACTGTTTGGAAGTAACAAATGAAAACCTGCTTAGTGACCAAATGTCACGTATTTCCTATATTCCAGAACATTGGTAAGGCAAGGTGTACTTCAGAGTTCAGATGATGGGTCTGCTGAATGGGATTTGAAAACTGTTGATTGTTCTGAGTCAGGGCAAATCACAGTGTGCTGTTTATAATGAGGACTGGGGATAAAACAGCTGTAGAGGCTGCCTTTCAAAAAAAAAAAAAAAAGAATTACATATCTTTTACCAAAGAGGCTTTAAGAATACATGTATTGATTCTCACTTTTTTTAACCTAGAGAAGGAAAAATAATTGATGTGAAAAGTAATAAGAATTTGTTTATTTTACCTGTTTTATACTTATGAAATTGCTACTACTGTTGCTGAATATACAAACTCAACATTTGCCATTCATACAATAGTGGAAATAGGTGAGATTAACAGAAAACTTTGTTTCATTACATCACGAAAATATCTTTCACTTCTCCCCAATTTTCACTGAAAGCAAAGGTAGAACTGCAGCTTTCTTAGGAAAAGCTAGTCTCACAAATGAAGACTGCTTACAGAGCTATTCTTGTCTTCCCCTGTTGTCCGCAGAGCAAAACAGGGCAGTTTATGTTGGACTGCATGTTATGTTATTGCAAAGCTTCTTCATGTGACAAACTGTAGTGTCAAACGGCTTTTTGGCATATTAAATTGTATAATGATCTCTCCATCATAAATTAAGCTTCCAGCCCTCATACTTCGATTTCCTTTCTGAGCTGGATCTGCACATTCACACACATAGACCTTGTAGTTGAATGTGAATGATGAAAAGGAAAGCAACCCCACTGGCCTAGCCGCTGCGGCCAGGTTTCCACAGCACAGACTTTGAGCTTTTCTGTCTGCATAAGCTTGAAAGAGGCCCTTACTTCTGAACAAAAAGCAATCGATCTTTTAGAAAAATATTGTTAATGGGGTAACTTGGGGGAAAACATAAATGGAGCCCTGGTTACTTAGTGGAATGTTTTAAAATTATTTTTAATGGAATCATTACTCAAGTATGTAACACTTAAGCCTTAGCCAAAAGAAATGCACCATCACCTCACTCATGAATCAGATTTTAAGTAGGGATCATTCTGTTGTTTCTTTTTAAAATGAAACAATGTGATTTTAAAAAACATTCATAATGTTATCAAGTCTGAAATTCTCTAATTTATTTTCATAGTATACCAGAGAAAATACATGAATAGATAAGGATGCTATTCTTTGGAGGAACATTATGAAAGCTAATAAATATTAAGAAGTTATATCTGAGTAGGAAACTGATATTTAAATAAAATCAAGAACTTAACGTAACATGCATATATATATATATATATATATATATATATATATATGCTTTTTTTCTCTTCCAGTACAACATTCTAGAGGTGGGGCCATTTGAATGAGAAGATATTTCTCAGGTTTTGAGAGTAAAAGTTATGTTGGGATGAAGCTATGTGGTGATATTGCTAGCTTCCTAAATCTTATATTTACCACCTCTTATTTTAATTGGCTTTGATTCGACATGTTTGATCTATACACTTTTTGTTTTAAATCTTTAATCAAGCTAAGGTTTTTATTGATTTTTAAAAATTCACAGAATGATTTCTTAATGCTGGAACTTTTAAAAAAATAATAATAAAAAAATAGGATGGCACAATAGAATCCTTAATTCAGTCAATTGCACGGCTTTGAGTAAACCTTCATTCTGAAGAAAATATATGCTAAATAAATCTTTCCAAGTTTGTGGATGTTTCTAGCTGAATTGGAGTGTGCACAAGTAGGATCTAGCATATTAGGAAAGTAATTTATTTATGAAAGCTAAAATTGCTCAACCAAATGGACCCCCTACAAGCGCTAAGTCTTTGCAACAACAAATAGTATTTCAAATGAACTTCATATATGTTTAAACTAGAAAGCTGGATTACATCAAGTTATCAGAGAGTGACAGCAAAATACTTTCTAAGCTGCCTGTCTGGTAGTTAAATTTTCCACGATCATCAGATTTCAGGAAAGTTCCAATTCTTTTGTTTAATGCCAGGCAAGCAGAAGGACCTCTAACTCTCCTCTTGAGAGTCATGAAGTCTGAAGGGTTTGCTGAGAGGCATAGAAGCAAGCGTGCCTTTTCATCCTTGGTTTTATACAGACCATTTTCTGGCCTGAACAAGGTTTTGTTTTATTTATGGAAAACAGGATAAAAGTTCCAAAGCAAAAGGCCTTTTCCTTTCTTCTTTTATGTTGCTCCTTCTTTTCCTCCCTGAGTTAGTGATAAATGAATCCTGATTCTGTTCTGCTTCATTTGTTTTTGCTTGTAAAGTTAAATCAAGCATCTATAAAACAAAAAAGGCAAACTGGGATGTTATCTTTCATCACGGTAAATGCTTTTCCTTTTATGATATTAAAGCAGACTACATGAATGATATACAAGACTTATAAGAATGGACGGGATACTTGCTGAAAGGGCAGTGAGGGAGCCAGGGTTTGGGGCCCAGGGCACATCAGTCTGTGCAGACGTCTGAGCAGCTGCAATTAGAAGTATGCTTGCCTTTATTACAACAGAAGCACCTTGACATTGCAAATCTGAATTTCCTCTTTCAAGGTGTGAATCCACCTTCACTTTAAATTTCTAATATTTAAATTTTCATACACGATTTCAACAACAATTTGTTTGAGCCAACAGTGGGTCAAACTCTGTGCTCCTTGGCAAGATCATCTGAAATCATAAAACATATTGTTTTTTTTTATGTACTTATTGATTTAAACCAGAAGAAAAGGAAGAAAATCAAGAGCATATAAGCTGAGCAATCCATAGTCCAGTGGCACACTTCAAAAATAGCGTTTAAGCAAATGTGGTCTGCGGGTGTTCTCTTCAAAGTTGCCAGGGAAACTTGTGCATGCAAAGTGAAAGAGTAAAGAACAAAAGCTGTCATTGTCTCATCAAGTGAAAGCATTTCTTCCCTCCTTTAGGCAGACTAGTACCTGGAATGTCTTTTGTATATTCCTGACACTTGATTTTGGGTTAGGGGTGAGATTATGATATGCAAAGCAATGCAACTTTACCATTCACTAAATTATATTTTATTCCTTTCTTCTTGAAATCTTTTCTGTGGAGGTCTGGTTAATGGATAAAACCATGTCCTAAAAGCTGCTCTCATGTACAGTAGAAAATGGCTTTCAAAACGGTTATTGTGATATTTAGCCAATTTACTGATGTTGATCTGCATTTTGAAAATACTTTCTGAAATGAATATACCTATTTTGGTTTTTAAAAGGAAGAAGTCCTCTCCAGGAGACAATTTGCTAACTATCTCTTGGTTGGAAATTGGCTTGTTGATTTTTCATGATGCTGGGAAACATCCCCTGTTACTCTTTGAAGAGAATGCTGTTTTGAGGATGAATATTGCTGAGAGATTTACTGTAGAGTTTTTGCCCGCTGGGGGGTGGTACACTCTACCAGAACACTGCTTTCAGAAGCCGCCAGTCAGATGTTGGCTGCTGCTGGCCAGTTTTTCTCTGGTTTAATTACAACAAAGCCTCCCGTTGAGAAGAACAGCGAAGGCCTCTGGGGCATAGGTGGGGGCAGGAGGGACAGGGGACCAGGGCAGACGGGGAGGAATCACCGCTTTGAAAGATTCACTGAATCTTATTTCCCTCCTTGACTTCATTTATGGTGCTTTTCATTTGACATGGAACAACTATTTACAATGCTTTTTAATGAACTGGAATGAATAAGAGAATGTAGAAAGAGCTTGATTCAGAATTTTTAAGTTAGCTCTAGATTTTGCCCTTAATCACATTCTTTGTTATGTAGCCCACCCACCTTTAAAAGGGGGAAAGGAGTCGAGAGACTGACCTAAATGGCAACTCTAAACCAAATACTTTAAATAGCTAGATTTAATTTAAAATTCATATGAATATCACTTATCAAAACAAAAATGTAAAAAACAATCATATAATATTAAAACAAGGCATCTCCCTTGCTACGAACCTCTGTAGGATTTAAAACTGCTCAGAATAATCCAGAGTGAGGAAAGAGCCTTAAGATGTATGGCCCTGAAAAGCACAGAGGGAAAAAATCTGCATTGCTTGCATTTGCATGCTTAAAGCTGATAATTGTATTTTTATCTGGAGGGACCGAGTGTTCATTAGGGTCTTGTGTCCCTAGGCAGGAGATGCTGAGTATAATTGGAGTTTCTATTTGATTGGGCAATATAGCCAGAGAAGAAACTGGGGTAAAGATAATTAATAGCTTGCTAACAAAGTCTGACAGCCACAAGATTTCAACCAAATTTATTTCACACTGCTTCATTTAGCTCTGAAAAAGTTTTGATAGAATTGGAGGCTCCTTAATTAACACTTGAAAGCAAAAGCAACGTACCTTTTATTAACTGCTACATGTAGTTATGGCAAATTTCCTGGGTTGTTTTTAGTTTCAGTAAAAACTTTATTTGTTGCCCAATTATGTGTTTCACAAACAATACCTGTATGAATTTTTTAATTGGGTATTTTGAACTTAGCCAGAATTGATTTTAAAAGGGATGTGTGGAGAAATGAAAAACCCAATTAATAACTGATGATAGAGATATTGAACACACTATTAATGAATTCATTATGTTTATTCACTTGCTAATATCTTTGCTGACCCCTGGACTTGATGTATTTTGGCAGTGCTTTGTTTAAAAAAAAAAAACTATAATTTTAAAATGTAAGTACATGTAATCACATTTTAACCCTGTTTTTCTCATTTTATGTTTGTGTGTCCATACACATATGTATTTGAAGCTAAGTCATATAACTAATCTTTGTATAATTGAAATCTATTATGATTATTAATATTGTAGGGATAGTAATAATGATATTATTGAGGTACTTAAAGGACTGATCTCTTTCTCCACACATTTCCTAAGAGATGAGTACCCATCATCTGTCACACTGAGTCAGGCATAAGTGATTCTATCCTGGAAGCACAGATTCATCCTTTCTGTGTATGCTGGTTAGATATTCTTATGCAGTCAGGGACAAGCCAAGGCATTGCTACAGTTCAAGCACTTCTCGTGGCTTTATTCTTGTTTCATCCTAAGAAAATAACATGCATGTGCATTTTGAGGCAGATAGATTTTTATTAAGAAAAATTTAAGGGGTTAATTATTTTTTTTTAAAAAAACGATTGAAGAATTAGACTCTGTAATTGAAAAATACCAAAATTTCCCATTTCTTTCTAATTCTAATAAGGTCCCCCCCCCGCCCAATGTTGAGAAAATATGGGCCTGTTGCACTCTTTACCTCTATGCAACCATTTTGTTTCAGAAGTAATTCACTGAAAAACATTTTTTTTTAAAGAGAATAACATTTGGGAAGCTTTGTAGTTCAAATACAAGATTTCCCCATTATGAGTTGCAAGTGAATGGACGCTGCATTTGATGAAGACGCTACTCTTCTTTTCTCCCTCCCCTTCTACCCTGAACTCACTGCATACATCAAACATCCCTTCCAGGGTGAGCTTTGTTAGTTTTTCTGGGTAGACTTACCCAGTTACTATGCAAGTCACATACCACACTTGCCTAAGCGATGGATTTTGGCATTCTGTTGGAAGGGGAATATGGTTTGGACGGGACTCTGAGTTGAATTTACTAGTTAAGCGTCACAAGCCTGAAATGCTTGACGGAGCTGTGGCTGGTAAGCAGTGCAAGTCTTAAAATCTAGGTGTAGCTGTTAATCCTCCACAGAGGCATCTAGGGCCCCCAGAGCAGCTCTGCTAGCTGTGAGAGAGACGTATGTTTTTCATGTACTGCGTACTCATGGGCTGAGGGATTATTGATTTTCTGTCAGTTGTAAAAACAGCGATTGGTGATCATACCACACATACAGTACACACCAAGTTAGCAAGATCCTTCGCTTTCCTATCTGTGAAAAATCTGCCTTCTGTTCTCTAATACTTAAACATTTAACTTTCCAACTTGCAGTTTTCCATAAAGCTTTGTGCTAATAGCAATTACTTCAAATGGAGAGTAGTTATTCCTTATTTTTTAAACGAAGTAAGGTTAAGAAACTTCTTTGCATTTGACTCTTTAGTCAAAATTTTCCTAGCTGGCTTGCACGCACATCAATTGCTGGTACTGGTGACAGAGCAAACCTTACTTAGATTCCTCATGGCACCGAATCATTTCTTTCTGGAGAGTAAAAGCAAGCAAAGTTTCTGGGGCAATCATAAGAGAAAACCGTGGAAAACACTTACCAGGAAGACGAGGAAAAAGCAATCCTTTATAAGCTGCTGCTATAGCTGTAATCCCATTGCCTGTGAGTTGGACGAAAAACCCTCCCCCGTCTCCGGAGAGCGGCGTTCAGTGCACACAAAGCCACCATCAGCTGCAGCCTGAGCCCAAGCGGCTGCGGATCACTCCTGCGCTGAGGACCGCGCGCGAGAGCATTCCAGTTTACTGCACGCTGCCCACCTCCAAGTCTGAAGTTTAAAGCTTCACCTCGCAGTGGTTGAGGAAGGGGGTGATGTCATAGATGGGCAGGACTTAGCCGAGCTCTTGTTCAGTGAGGTAACTGGATAATCAGACGGATGAGCCTTGCAAACGCTAGAGGGGGTGAGAGAAGCCAAAATGAGCCGCTCAGCTTGCCAAAGCCAGGATGCCATTTGGTTTGTAGGCAGCTCCTTGGAATCTCAGCATTCTCTGAAGTTTACTACCTCTAGGTAGTCGTGGCATACTTAGAAAAGCTACACGCATCTTAGGATATTTCAGAGATTACAATAGAAAAGCAGATTTCTTATTTCCAAGCCATCTGTATTGGAAAAAAGTTAACGAAAATAGGATTATTTTTATTACTAGTTGCAATTGTGCTATTGCTGTGGAAGAGGAAGGCTGGTAACACCAACTGTAAATATTTATCTCACATATGAGTAGAAAGCAGGTTCAAATGCCGACTTTATTTTTGAAACAGGGTCTCACTATGTAGATGAGGCTGGCTTCGAACGCAGAGATTCTCCTCTTTCTGCTGTCAAGGTAGTGCCACCACATCTGACCTCTGATACTGATTTATTTAGGAGAAAGGAAACAAGAATGCCAAAATACTAAAAAATACTGAAGTTGTTTTCCCACATGTATTTTATACACTGAAGCATGTTTCATATGCTGCTACTAGTCACATGTTACCCACACAGGTGCATATACTTCTGGTAGATTCTTCTTTTGTTTTTGCTCTTGTGAGTATAGGTTTACACACAAAATCATCCTAGAAAACCTTTTGGAGATGGTTCTATCAGTATTAAATGGTTTTCTATAGGTACATGAATAAACTTTGATAATTGCAAGACACTGAAATTATAATTCTGTGTTTGATTAATAGAATTAACTTTCTTATCCTCTGTTTTCTGCTATTTGGTCAGCAACTGTTTTTGACTTGTAAGTTTTCCCTAAGAAAGTAAATTCTAGTGCTGTTGGCCAAATCTTTCTGTTATTTACCTGAAGGGCTATTTCCTTTACGGTCTTTTTATGCTTTATTCTTAGAGGCTCAGGACATTATCCTTTGTCTTCTCTGAAAGTCTCCTGCATGTTGGTTTCTGAAGAAGGCCGTCCAGTTGTGCCGTTCGTGGGATATATGGTTATTTTCTCTGCATTGGTTTATTTAGTTCATTTATACATGTGTTTGGTAGCTGTTTGCACTATTTAAATTCCCCTTCATAAATGCATGGTTTCAGCGCAGAAGGTGAACTCTTGACAAGAGCAATACTGATCCTGCTGCACTGTGGCCGCTCTCTCACGGGCCTCAGAGGCAGATCCATTGAAAGTGGGAGTTTCAGAATTTGCATGTCTACTGAAAAGCCAATTTCTTAGAACTGTTAAGCAGTTCAGGTTAAACTGAGATGTAGCTGCTGGATTTGGGGGAATGGGAGGTGAGACTAACAAAGGATCTCTTAAGAAAGAGTGCATTCTTTGCAGTTACTTCAAAACAAACACATGGAGTAAATTATTTCTGGAAATAATTCTTTCTAGAAGCCATTTTCAGATGGGAGTTGGTTCTATTTAAAAAGGAAATTTTTGCCTGACCGAATTCCTGTGGGTTTATGTCCATATTTAATCAGTTTTGTCTCCATTCAAGCTGCCTGAAAGCCTTCAACAGAAAAGAAAGATAAATGGGCAATTTGGGTTACAGGAATCTGAAGGAAAGCGCTGGCCTGGGAGCAAGGCGCTCTGGGAATTGCATTCCCAGGGCTGCCATTTGTTATATGACCTCATATTACCTGTTCTGTGCTTTGGTTTCATCACATGGGAAATAAAGGCGGTAGGAATTTATTGAATGCCAATTATGTACTGATGCCTTTTTTTTCCCCATTTAAGTTGAGAATTAAAATGTAGTAGTCTGTATGAAATTGTGAAAAATATATCTGTCCTAAAGATACTGAGTTTAGAGGCAAACTCAATAGAACCTCCACTATCATCTTTCCCTGTACAACTATATATACTCTTTAAAAAAATTAAATTACATTTATGTGTGTATGGGGGGGGTCATGTATGCTGCAGCGTCCACTTAAAGGTCAGGACAACCTGTGATATTGGGTCACAGGGATCAAACTCAGGTCTTCATCCTATCTTCAGGTTTGGTGACAGGGACCTTCACTGCTGAGCCCTCTCACTGACCTTCAACACCTAGAGTCTTGATGTGTGTTTGTTTTCTTTTTCTATTTCTTGTTCTTATCAGACACCTGAAATTCAGCCGGCTGAAGGTGAACTTAAAGAAATAACATGTACTCCTTTAACTAGAGTTTGTACCACCCCTGGTGAGATTGAGAGAGCTAGGAGTTACGTCAGATTACATTTTTACTATGTATTGTAAAGAAGACTTACTACAAGAAAGCGATGCTGTCCTGGCCGAAGATTGGGAGATTGCACAGCTATAACAGTTTTCTTTATAGTTTATGTGTTTTGCCCACATGTATAGGCATGTGGGTGCCTGGTACTTGTGGAGGTCGGGAGACGGTGCCGGATCCCCTGGGACTGGAGTTAAGGACCAATGTTAGCCACTTTATGGGTGCTGGGAACTGAGCTTGCATCCTTTCGAAGAGTAGTCCTTGCTCTTAGCCACTGACTCATCTCTCCAGCCCTGAGACTAACAGTTTTTCAGGTTGTTATGTAAAGGGAGGGACTGGATTCTCATAGCAGGGAGGACTCAGAGTATGGGGGATGGAGAGGCTAGTATAGTAGTGTGGTCTATAGTCTTATGTTCGTTGGATTCCTCTTGACTTTACCACATGACTACAGAAAATTACTTCATGTTTGTAAGTTATTAGCTCAGAATATGACTAGAATATGACTCATAGTCAATGCCCAATAAAATGGTAGCTGCTCTTAATAAGAACATGTGGAAAAAAGATGCATTAAGGGATGGGAGAAGAGGGCACAGAGGGTGGGAGAGGGGCAGTCTCAGATGTTTCACTTCAGGTTTCTCGTGAAGTCATTCTGGAGCATGGGCGTTTGGTGGAAGAACGGGAGAGATTCTAACTGATTTCTGTTCCTCTTGTCCTCATGGAGCTCATGTTCTCTTCTTCCCCAAACTTAAAATCCACTTGAGTTCTGGTAGATTTGGGGGAAGGAGGGATGGAAAGGCATTTTTTATTAGTTTACATTTTCTTGCGTTTTGTAAGGTAGCCTATGAATCTAATATTGTACATGAAAAAATGCATTTCATAGGAAACAACCAGCTTGGAAATGAACTATAGTAACATCCCATTTTAAATCCCTGGGATTGTTGAAACTTGCCCTAGCAGGGGACTTTGTGTTTGTGTATGTGTGTGTGTGTGTGTGTGTGTTTCTGAGCAGACAAAAAAATGTTCCCTTGTCAAAATAAAGTGGGGGAGGGGTTATTTGGATCAGGTTTTACAGGCTCTGCCATTTTCTTATATATTCAAGTTAAAACAAAAACGAAAACAAAAATAAATACCCCTCCCCGTTGAAATACCTACTCCCAGGTGAAACACTCTCATGTGCATTTACTTCAAAGCATGATTTCATCCAGGCGTCCTGTCTTATCTCTACTTAAACTATCTCATTTATCCATCCTCATCATACGTATATCCATTGTCTTCCTTTCAGAGAAAACCACTGGGATGAGATGATCCTCCCCAACCTCCAACTTTGATGCTTTGAGATTTTAATCTTAGGACATATCAAAGTTTATTTAAGTCTTAGACACATTCTTGATTATCTTCTGTCCCTTCACCAGTGTTGATGAGACTAAAATCTATAAAGTTCTATTTTTTAAAGTAGCCCTGGCTTTTGGTGTATCAAATATCTTGAACTATTATCAGTTGAGAATCTTTTGATTGACAATCTGAGTCACACTGCCTAATCAACAGTTGGAGTCAGATAGGCTTGTGGGACTGAAAAGTTCAAATACATGAAGTGGTTTAGGTAATGCTTGATTGAGCCACTTAGATGTGGCAGCAGGAATTCAGTTTTTCTGTCTGTTTTGCCCTCTTCAGTATTGGCCGACTCCTTAAGCTTCAAATGGTGGACCCTTGGGAGCTCCTGGCCTTCCTCTTAGGCAGTAGCAGGCATACACACACAATCCCAGAAACTTGGTATTCATGGGAGGGGAAGGCTTTTCTCAGAAGCTCCTGCATGGAACCTACTTCACTCTTTCTCATTTGTTTAAACTTGATCACACTCACACTCATTCCTGAAGTTATTGTAAGGCAGGCTGGGAGGCAGGCTGGTGAACTTAAGCTCCCTGTAGGAGCTGTAGATAAAGTCAACCTACTCAAACACTTGTTTGAGAGTGGGGAAAAGCTAAAGAAAATGGGATTCTTTTAGTTGCAGAAGGAAGCAAGAGATGATGGAGATTATCTCATTTTCAGAGGATTTGGCACACTAAACCTTGGGCATGTTTTATAAATTTATAAGCTTGATATTACCCTGTTTCTCCTTCTCTCTCTTTCTTTCTTTCTTTCTTTCTTTCTTTCTTTCTTTCTTTCTTTCTTTCTTTTTTTCTTTCTTTTCTTTCTTTGTGTTTTCTTTAACCCAAAGTTTCTGTTGAAATTGCCAAAACATCTTTGAAAGATTTTCTATTTGTAGACCCTCTCAAGTCTAGCCCAGTTTTTTTTTTTCTGTCAACAGGTAGTGATGCATGTCAGGGCACATCAGTACTGCATCTTCGCATGAGCCTATGCAATGTTAATAAAACCTAGAGTGCACATTCAGCTAACTGGAATTCTGTGAAGTCAGGCCAGATGCTTAATGCACCAGAGAGAAACTGTACCGCATCTTTCTGAACAATTCCACAGGGTATCGGAGAAATAATTAGATTTTAGCAGGTCACAGATGCCATAGAATACTAAAAAGATTTTTTAAATGCTATGTTAAACTGTTCTGTTCTGATATTTGCCTTTTATTATTCAACACTTAAAATGTACCTAAAAACAAACATATATCCCTTTTAACTATATTTCCAAAACACATTGCACTTGAGTGAGATCTGTTGTTACAGGACTTGGAACAGAAATCAAAGAAGACTCAGAGTATTCACTTTCTTGCTTACCTGCTCACACTCAGTGGCATCTTTCCCCAGCACCCTAGTTTGACCATTGCTCTTCTGAGACTGTGGGAAAGATAATGGAGGGGAGAAGAAAAAAGAAAAGAAACACCCAGAGAAAAAAGCAGCCTTTCTTTGTCTCCCCAGCAAAGAAAGCAAGAATTGGATTCAGAATAGATCAGTACCTGGCCCACACTGACAGGCCAGGGCAGCTAGCTAGGGATAGGTAGAAAGCCTGAAGGCCACATTTTCTTTGCCATTTAAGGTTTCTAAGAATGACCATTCTGATGGGACAATGGGCAAGTCCAGCTATTTGGGCTGTGCCCTTGACCCCCTTTGACTCTCTGAAGCCCATTCATCCCTCTTGCTTTCTTTTAAAATGCAGAAACAAAACAAACAAACACAAATCAAACTTTGAAATGGACCTTTATAACAGCAGAGACTGGGAGCAAGCCCACGAGACTCCTGCTGTGATGGTTTCCATTGCCTCTGGGATAGAACCTCTGCTTTTCTGGTGGTCAGCTCCCTCATTTCCAAGACAGGCCCCACCTAAACTTGCTGCTATGGCATCCAATACTTCAATAAGATTTCACTATTAAACCCAAGAACACGTGTGCAAAGACAGCTAAAACCTGTGGCTAGTCACCTTTCATTTTCATGGGGATGAATGGATCTATTCAGAAGAAACAATTGATGTTAAATTGAGCTGTGCGTTTTAACATTTCATCTTTGGAAATGAAACAGTTCGATCGAGGCTTCTGCTCATTGTCCTAAATGTTCAGACCTGGGGATACCAGTCACCAAGACTTGTTTTGAGACAATTACAAATCAAAGGACAAGGGCTTTTTCTTTGGCTATGACTGGTATGTAACATGGCTTGAGTAATGACTAGTACTTAATAAGAAAGTTCAGTATGTCTGATTATTGAGATGGGCATCTACTAGCAAGTACATAGGTGGCTTGTTATAAAGGCATGTGATGCTACAAAACCAGTTACTGTTGCTTTAATCTGGCCCGAAGTAATCATAGCTTGCAAACTGTCTTACTGTTTACCTATTTCTGAGGTATTAGTGTGAATTTTAAGGACACAAGCTTGCTGAGATTTCCCCCCATTTTTTTTCTTTTTCTTAAAAGATGCTCTTTAGTTCCCTAATGTTTGAGATTATCCTTTTTTATTTTTTTAAGAGTATGACTTGGCCTGGAGAGATAGCTCAGTGGTTAAGAGCACTAGTTGTTCCTGCAGAGGACTAGGGTTCAGTTCCTAGCACCCGCATGGTGACTAACAACCATCCTAACTCCAGTTCCAGGGAATCTGACATCCTCTTCTGACAGCTGAGAGCGTAGTGAGGGGGGCACCTACATATATGCAGGCAATAAGCTTATACACATAAAATTAAAATAATAAATAAAAAAATATTGCAATTTCCCTACAATTGAGAAAGAAATGCATCTGGAGTTAAATTTAATACTTTTCTACTGCAGCTATTTATAAGTGGCCTGGAAACTACTCTTCATGGTGTTGTCTAGGAGAAGGGATTTACTGCAGCAGTGTCTTTTTTCCCCTTTAGGAATTAGTGTGATTTGATTGTTTGCAAGATTTTTATGAGATAAGGTGCTTTCAACTGATTTGATTTTAACTAAGTTAAGTGTTCTATCAGTGCCATCCATTCCAAATAAAAAGAAATTCAAATTTAAGTCATATTTCTACTGGGAATTCTTTTATAACATGAAAATGCTGAAATATTTTGAGTATAATTCATGACAGACCTATTACAATTTACTAGTCTTATTTAGCTTACTTTCCAGTCATTTGTGCTCAATTTGAAAACATTTTAAAATTCTTTTATTAGTTAAGTTTTTATTTCCATTTTCGACACTAAATTGTATTAGTGCCACAGATTCAAAAATAGTTTCTAGTATGCATGCGTTTACGAATTAAGGTCTACATTTGACAAATTTTAGTGCATGCATTGGCCGCTTCAATGATTTTTCTTTTTAAATCCTTTTGAGACAGGATCTCCCTCTAGCCCCAGCTGGCCATATCTGCCTGCCTCTGCCTACTCAGTGCTGGATCAAAGGCCTGCGCCACTGGCTACTTTAATGCATTTTAATTCTTAGTTAAAAGTGTATTCGAAAACTTCAGGATTGAAAAGTGTTGCTTTTAAAAGTTATTTATTTTAATCTGGGAGAAATCTGAGGCTCTTCATGATGATTTTTAAGTTCTCGTGTTTACAAGGAAGAAACGGTCAATTCTGAGTCACTTTGTTTCCCTCAGTGGCTCAAAGAACAGACACCACTGTGAAGTGCTTACAGGTGATTCTGTCTTCATCTTTTCCCCAGGGCAAGTCAGAAATAAGCTCAACAGATCATATCTTATTGACAAAAAAGCTAAGCTTGCTGCCTTCCTAAAAAGGAGGGCAGATCATGTAAAACATAAACACTATATTTTTAATATCTATAATCCTATGTTGACGGTATTTTCTTTAGGTATTCAAACTTTACTGAAAGTAGGATTCATATGTTTTAAAAAATATCTACCCAGTTTTATCTTAGCTAGAATTTTAGGTGCTGTACAACGTTGGTTAATGGCATTACATATGTATAAATGGTAAGTAAAGAAATGTTCGCCACTACCATGTTATCAACGTCATTATCATTATTAGGTCCTTATAAGCAAATCTTTATTATATTATGAAAAACTTAGAGACAATTATGCTACATCTTATTTGCTTTCAGTAGAAGCTTCTAACAAAAAGAACTAGTCTTCTTTCTACAAGAAAGAAGAAGCGAATGATTATAAATCATAAATAATTGAAAGGAACTTTTAATTCATCTTTATATCTTCTTGGCTATCTTTACTCAGAGATGTATTTTTTCTATAAAAACAAAAGTTTGTTTGATATTTAAGGCGGTTGTATTGAGAGGAAATAACTTAGAATGATAAGGGAATGATTTCCCCAGGAAATTCAGATTTGGGAAGGAAAGATGGCTCAGTGTAGAAAAGTGCTTGCTGCTAAGCCTGACTACCTGAGTTTGATCCCTGGGACCAGCATGGAGAGAGAGAGAACTGACTCTTGGATGTTGTCCTCCTATGTGCCTACCCAATTTTTTTTAAAGTAAACTCAGAATTACATTATATTGATATTTGATTTTTAAAATAATGTAAACATATCATAAAATACGATAATCTCAAATATATTTGGAAAAACCCAAATATTTAGGTAGACAGGATTCACTTTTAATAGCCCAAAATATAAGCGTTACAAGATACATGACTCAAGTTCCTCTCCCAGCACCCTGCTCCCACCTTCCCATGTAATTTATATTCTACTAGGTGAGATTTAAATGCCCTTCCCTTGGCTTCTTTGCTGTTACATGATCTATTTCTGCTTAGGGAGAGCCCAACAAAGAGCATCTACTCCCTCCTCCGTTTTAACAGAGCTTCTGTCTAGTAATGATCTAACAGAGGCTAGTCCAAGAAATTATTCTGAGAACTCTAACAATTAAACCATCTTTTTTGTGGGTTAGTATCTGTCTATAGTTCTGAGACAAGCAGGCAGAGCTGTACATGTTCAGATATGTTACAGGTTTTAAATGTACTTTTTTCAGCTTGTTAGCATGCTAGAGATTTAGATTAATTTTGCTGCTTCCTAAACTCTGCTTTTCTTGGGGAATGGGTGTTGATGTTGTCTAAATAATTTCTTGCTTGGAGAGTGGTTCAAGCAATTGAGAACACAAGAAGAGAAAGGGAGAGAGAAGAGAGAAAGAGAGAGAGAGAGAGAGAGAGAGAGAGAGAGAGAGAGAGAGAGAGAGAGGATTTGGACAGCCCTTGAGTTTGATGTCTTGTTTTCTGTGTCTTCTATGGGCTGACTTTTCAATAAAGGTTACTGAATACAAGCTAGGTGCTGTTATTCTGGTCACTTTGGTTGAACTCTTCATTCTCCAAAGACTTTATAACTAACCTTCTAAAGCTATTCTACCCACTAATACTTAAAATATAGGCAGACCCAAACCATCTTGTGATAGTAAGATAAATAGACTTTCAAAGAATCCTCACAGTGAAGACAAAGACATCCGTTCTTGGTCTGTGACTGGGAAGGTCAACAACAATGTAACCAGTGTGCTCTGCATTTCTCAACTACATTTGGGATGAGACTGAATGCTGCTTAGAAGGGAAAGATTTGAAGAGAGGAAAGACAGAATGAGCAAGCAGCATGCTAATCTGAGGTGGGAGGAGCCCTGGTCTATAGATCGTGAACCCTTTACCAGTTACTCTAGTATTTCGTGCAAGCAAGGAAGAAAAAGAGGAATTTCCCAAGAACACTGATAATGCACATTCCCTTCATGCCTCCTGGGAGTGAATGTGGGGAGAAGACAGAAGAGATTGGTAACTTATACAGGCCAATGGGGAAGATGAGGGGTGGCCATAGATTTGGGAAAAATAATGTCAGTGTAATGAGATGAGTTTTCCAATAATGATGGTAATATGGGAAGAAAGGTAGAAAGCTAAGTGCAAAGACAAATATCAAAGTCTGACTCTAGTAGAGGAGAGGTTGGGGTGCATAAACATGGAGACATAAAGTTGGTTCAGAGTATTAAGAGATATGCTCTAACCAGTTCATTCTCTTACTAAGTCTTTCTAGGGTTAAAATGGTGAGACATTTCCAGAAGGTGCCAGTTTCAAGCTGACAGGAGAGGCCCTGGGCTCCTTAAGTCATTATCAATTTTACACCCAGGAATGTACAGTTCTACTGAGAACTATGGCAGCCAGGCCATTTGCTCAGGGAGGGTGAAAGCTGATACTTGCCAAGAAAGCTGTAATTAAGCCTTGACGACCCAAGGGGTATGTGCAGGAGGACACGTGTCGCAGCCGGCTCCCCCTCTGGCCTTGGAGTATGGGGCAGTTTTCAAAGGCTTCTGGTTTATATCTAGATTATCATCTAGTAATTTCAGGGTCAGTGGAGACAACAAAATGAGCAAAATACAAAGCCAGACAAATATATAGGTCTCAGAACATGAAGCAGGAGTGTTATGACCTTAAGGCCTCATGGTAATTTCCGACAGAAAGTACACGAGAGCAGGTATTAACAAGAAACTTGTCCTCATGTGGAATACAGCATTTACCACATAAGACAGAATCGAAATAGATACTCGACTTATACTTGGCTTTTCAGACTCCCGTTCCTTCCTTTGATTGTGTATTAAATGAACAGTACCCTTCGTGAGTAGACAGACAAATAAATTTAGCTCATTATTTAAAGAAAACCTGTTAGTTTCCAGGACTGAGTTTTGGTGCAATATATCCAAATTGTAGTTTTCCCGTCGATAGCTGTAATAAGGGCTCCTTGCAAATGAAATGGCTGCCATTTGAAGGGAGCAGTTATAATGTCTTAGGGGCTATTATCCATGCATCCTTTTTTTAAAACAAAAGTTCATTGACCACTGCTGTTTACAATGAACTCCCTGCAGTCGGCTTTGTATTCACTTGGACATTCATTCATAACTACTACGTTACTCTGACCTAAAAATCCATGTTTGTGATGGGAAATTGGAAAACAGACATCATAATGACAGAAATAAATAAAAGTACTCTGAATCCCCACCATCCATAATCCTTTTTATGACTTATCCCTGTATACCAACAAATAATATTTTTTCTTACAAATTAGAGAAATACCATACTTGGTGTTTTCTTTTTAAGTTTTTGAAATATTGTTAAGCTATCTCCATATTATAAAGTATGCTTGCATATCATAAACTGATTTAAAATGTTTCTAATTAAACCTCCAGGTTCCATCAACTGTATTCATTGTTTTATTTTTTTTTTCAGAATCATAACCAAAAATAGGATAGAATCAAATAGTAAAACTGAAGTCCTCTCGGCTCCCTTTCTTGTTCACTTGTTTTTTTCTCTAGAGGCATCAACTATCATGAATTTGGTGGTAGGTTTCAAGGTGTATTTTTAATGTTCTTTGGTAAAAACTTAAGTCTTAAATACAATGTTTAAACACTGTGGAGGCTGCTGTCTCATTTCTACAAAAGTCTAGATGAGTAGCCTGGGATTAATGTTATCTTGTTTGTGGTCAGCAACTCCCACTTCTATCCTCTTGTTTTACATTGAGTGGTCTTGATCTTATTCTTTGAGATGATAGCATCCTTATTCATGAAAGTAGAGAGAGACAATACAAAGATATAAATATTGGTAATCACCCATCAGTTGCAGTTAATGACAAGTACTATTTCATTGATAATGACATTATTTGTTAATGAACTGCAAATCTGCTCCTAGAAGCATTCCTTTATAAATCTCCTGCTGCACAAAGAGACTTTCTCTGCCTTATATACCTGGAAGTGCAATTTCTGGGCTTTAGCAGGCAACTTTCAAATTTTTAATTTTAAAATTATAAATGTTTTAATCATATACATGTGTATTTGCATGTTTCTCTGTGTGTGGGTTGTATGTATGCAAATGCAAGAACCTGTGGAGGTCAGAAGAGGGTGTCAGATCTCCTGGATCTGGAGTTACAGGCAGTTTTGAGCAGCCCAACATGGGAGCTGGAATTGACCTCAAGTCCTTTGCAAGAGCCGCACTACTGAACCATCTTCCTAACCCCAGAGAATAACTTTTTATGAAGCTAGATGGCAAAATTATTTTCTTTTTCTTTTAGGTTGCTTTTAATTGTGACTAATAGACAGTGGAATTCAGTGTAGCTTAAATAAAGACATTTATTTCTTTATGCCAAAAGAAGTCTATAGGTAGGGTGATTCTGGGTTCGGCTAATTTATTGACTCAGTAGCCCGCTTTGCTTAAAGAAAAGCAGTTTTCTCTCAAGGAATCACACACAAAAAGCAATAGTTAGGGGCACCGTGTCTCCTTATGTTTTTGAAGGGCAGAGAAACTTTCCCTACAAACTTTGCTGACCCTACTTCATTTTTTTTTTTGGCTAACCTTGAGTCGTATACCAGTGCCTTGATCATTTGATGACTGGCCGGGGAACAAGCAGCTTCCTTTGAAGAATATCAGCACCAGGAGGAAAGAGATACCTTAAAGAAGAGGAAGGTGGAGGGCAGGTCAGCAGCTCCTGATAACTCTGCAAAGTGACTTCCGTGTGCCTGTAAATAGTTTGTAATTGTTGTTACTTTTGTTAATCCAGCGAGCATGAGACAGTTACGCTTTGCTGCATTCTTGGTTTCTTTCTGCTCTATTGGGTTGCTCACTGTTTCAGATGATTGTAGGCTGTTTGGACTACGTCTTCTTGAAATATAGTACTTACTTTCTTTGCTTCCTGAGTTATTTGTATCCTTTTTATTGATTTGTAGCAGAACTTTATATATTCTAGGCAATAATTATTTATGTGTGTGTTCATAATCTGTGGTGTCTTTTGCCAGAGTATGATTTTGTTGTTTACTTTCGGCTTTAAAAAATGTTTCTGGGGCTGAGGATATTGCTCAGGTGTAGAGTGCTTGTCTAGCATGTGAAAAGCCCTGCGTTTTCTCCCTAGCATCCCCCACAAAGAAACCCATAACTTAAATTCTTATGTTTCTTTGGTCTTCTTTACAGGAATCATTTTTGACACTCAGATCATCATCATGATTTTCTCTTTCTTACTGAATCTTGAGTGGATGTCCAGCTTTGTACACTACCTTTTTATAATTGCTATAACTCACAGTTATAAAAGCAGTGTGGGGAATCTTTCATAAACAGTGGGTCTGTAAGATGTAGGGTGTTTTATAATGCTATGAACATGTTGTTTGCCTTCTCATTCTTACTCATGTCGATTTTTAAAATTTATTTTTATTTTATGTGTATGGCTGTTATGCTTACATGTGTGTAAGTGTATCCATGTTGTGTGCTGCCTGCAGAGGACAGAAGAGAGTGTTGGATTGCCTGCAATTGGATTTATGGAAAGTTGTTAGCTGCCATGTGGGTACTGTGATTCAAACCCTGGTCTTCTGCAAGAACAGCCAGTGCTCTTAAATTCTGAGCCATCCCTCTAGTCCCTTACTCAGGAAGTTTTCAGGGCTGTGTGAGGTGTTATTGGTGCACAGTGAATGCCAAAGCAGAGGTGATCACTTGGCTGTCTAATGTTGTAAGACATAAAGGTGATTAGCAGACATATAGCGCAGTATACTTTTCTGAATAATTGCTGTTTGTAGTTATTAATTATAATTAACTAAATATAGTTATTAATATAACCATATTAATATTGGGTTTATTGCTTTCTCTAGATAAATATGTATCTTTAAAATTTCTCAATTTTAGTTTCTAACATAGTAAACAGAAGAAATATAACTTTTAAAAAAGAAAAAAAGCTTTTAATTAAGTGAAGTGTCACACACCTTTAATGACAGAATTTAGGAGGCAGAGGCAGCAGAATTTCTGTGATATCGAGGTCAACCTGGTCTGTATAGTGAGTTCCAGGCTATCTGGAGCAATAGAGAGACCCTGTGTCAAAAAAAAATACAATGACAACAACAAAAACTTTTGGGGAGTGCTATAATTTTTAAAAATGTGGGAAACTCTTGGACCTCCCCACCCCCCAAGTGAGAACTGTTGCTGTATACAAATAGTAATATTTAATTAACAGATTTCTTTACTTAACCTTGTATGCTCAAAAGTTAAAAGATTTATTGTCCTTGGGACAATTGTTCCTATACTTTTATATGTTAGTTACGTAGAACAAAAACAACTAATCTGATTTATTTCCACTTTTTATTGCCTCTCTATCACAGTCATTCATTGGTCTAGTAGGCTTTATAAAATAGCAGAAATAACTTGAATTTTGATGTCAGGTAGACCTAGATTTAGTTCTCACCAAAGAAACTATCACTTACGTTAGAACTCGGTTTCCTTATATCCTTTCTTCCATGAGCTTTAGAATTCTTTTTCAAAAAATACAATTTTAACATTGTTATGCAAATTAAATGTATGTGAAACACCTACATAGGTGCCAGGAAATTAGTACATTATTTTATAATGGTTTCCATGTTCTTTTCTATAAGATCATTTGAGCCCACTAGATATATGATTGGCAAAATAAAATTAAATATACTTATAACCTATTAAATCACAAAATGTTATTTTAAATGAGAAGTCATACCTCAACAGTCCATTCTTTTTTCTAACTCAGTAATTTCTGCTCTGAGAAGAAACTGTAAGAAAGATGTTCATTACAGAGTTATAAAGTAAGAGAAAATATGACCAATATCCATCTGTAAGATGTAAACTCTATTTGTGGAGACAGTCCTCTTGCTGCCACTTAAGTGTTTATTTTATCAAATGACATTAGAATATAACTTCTCATTTAATCATGAGAAATTAAAATACAAAACTATCAGTGTTGTAATTTAAATGATATTGAAAACAGAACTATAATAGGGAAAGAAACCACAGTGCTGACAGTGGTTATTTATTACTTTATTTTTTCATCAGTTTGAAACAGGGTCTCCCTGAGACCCCAGCTGGCTTAGAACTGTCTATGGAGACCAGGGGCTGACTGCAGTTTCACAGAGATCTGCCTGCCTCCTCCTCCCAAGTGCTGGGATTAAAGGTGTGCACCACCATGCCTGGCTAACAGTATCTTAAGTACTGTTATGAATTACTTTTATACTCGCTTTGCAATTTTTCAGTGACAACCTGGTCCTAAGTCTTAAAATTGTTGTTTAAAACATCTTTGGAAAAGATTGGCTAATTTTTATTGTAGTCTTAGGGTTGCGGTGGCTAGGAAGAGCTGCTTCAACAAAGTTAAGATCTGCTCAGCTTTGGGGAAGAACATATTTTGTTGTTTGTCCTTAAAAGAGTTATGCAGTTGAGCAGTACTTAGGGATGTAGATACTGAATGTACTGGACTTCCAAGACACCTACTGGATCCAGATTTACTGAACTGTACACTTGACTGCTTTGTGTATACTAAGAGCACATGTTAAGACCAGATTCCTAGTTTATATATAGCCCAGTTTTCTACTTACTGAAATAATTTATGAATGGATTACTTAATCTGTATGTGTCCCTATCTGTGTCCATATGTAAATTGGGAATAATAATGCTCTTTGGGCCAAAAGTTGTTGTGAGACTTTGTTCTCAGTGTTCTGAGTTTTTCCATTTAAAATTGTTATCACAGCATGGACACTTATTTCACTAAAGCTGAAATTTCAATTATAGTGGATCCACTAAGGCTTTACTCATTTTGGGGGGCAGTAAGCAGGAGGTTCATGAGTTTTAAGCCTGGCTGGCCTATATAGAGAGGCTGTCTCAGAAAATTACATAGTGACAACATGAGTTTTAGTCAGCTATTGTCTATAAACCACTCACTATTAGTGCCTTAAAATAATTGTGATGACCTCTGTTCATGTGTCGCAAATAATTGTAGTTCATCTCTGCTACACAGGGCATCCATTTGGTTTGAAAGCTTGCCTGGGTATGGGACTGGGTATTGGGGATGTCCTTTTGAGATGTCTGATGCCCATGGCTGCTCAATTGTACTGGTTTCTCCTGAGAGTACACTCAATCAGAAATGTGCTATGAGATTTTTTGTTCTTGTCCAAGTAGGCTTTCTTTTAGCATGATGGTTGGATATCTTAAGGGAATCAGGCAGAGTGCCTTGCACTTTTATAACCTGTCCTCAATAGTGACTTGGTGTTACTCCGTCATAGTCAGCGATCCATCCAAATTTATGAGGACAAAGCCTAGACATCAAAATCTCCACAAGAGAAATGTCAAAGTCTCCTAGGTAGGCAATATTGTTGCAGACATGTTTGAGAGATACAGTTACCATAATAGTAGTCAATTGACCTATAGATAACACAATATTCTTGACAACCTCATCCATCAACTGTATCAGTCTCAACTTTGTATTAGAAGAGTCCTCATAGTTTTTGCAAAATGCAGATTATGGAAACATTTCTTGTTCCTCTGTTTGAGGGTTTCATACGTGCATGTAATCCACCCCCACGGCGTCCCCTCCAATGACTTCTCTGTCCCTCTCCCACCACTTTCCCTCTCAACCACAGGCACTCTTTTTTTAAACCACTGAGTCCACTTAGTGATGCCATATGTGCATGTGTGTAGGGTTACCTACTGGATCATGGGTAGTTTCTCAGGGGATGATAACCAACTGTCCCGCTCTCAGCAGCCATCAGTTGTCGATAGCTCCTCAGCTGGGGATGGGACTTTGTGAGTCCCTCCCCCATCCATGCTGGGCTTTGGCTTGGTCTGCTCTTATGCATGTGGTCAATGCCATTGTGAGTTCATGTGCGCGATTGCCCTGTTGTGTCCAGAAACCACTGGGACAAATTTCTCTTTAATATTTTCTGTATCATTAATGTTGATATTCTTATAACTTGTTATAAGAATAAAAAGTATTGAATGAAAGGAAAAGCAGTGGTTGTTTCTAGAATTCGTAGTCTATGAATATTCTGAGTGTAATTTCTGAAGCTTGAGAATCTGTCATAACCCCTTTCTCAGTTCGATCGTGCACCTAGTGGTAGGGATCTCTAGAATGCAAGAAAGGAAAGGAAGACAAGTTGTCTTCACAAGGATTTCTCAGTTAACTGTGGGGGTTTGTCAGGGCCAGTCTAAGGTGCCAAATACAGTCCATAAAATGGTGCAATGCAGTCCTCAGCACCTGATCTTGATAAGTGTGACTGTGAAGCGCTGCTGAGCCACTGCTGCTTTTTGCTCCAAGGGGACCTGGACAGTCACAGAAGGCAGGAGAGGGAAGTCTGCCCGTGTGTTCCACATCGATAAGATTCATGCCAGTATCCTGGCAAAGGAGGCAGCGCTCTCCAGATTTTGAGAAATGGCCAGAGGCCCTGTTGTCTCCCCCCAAAACTTTGGTGCTGCCCCTGATCCCACACAAAGCCATCTCTTTGAATCAAACATGTCTGGTTCTGAAAGATGCCAGGCCTGGCCCTTGGAAACATTAACTTATCTTTGCAGCTGTAATTTATTTCTTCCCTTTCTTCCCTTCAAATGGAAATACTTCATTTTCAGAAGGAAAGACCATCTCAGGTTTGATGTGAGAAAGGAATGAAATATGGAAGTGAAGGATCAGTTTCAAAGAAGAGTGGTGGTTTATAACAGTTTCGTTTACTTTCAAGTACAGCTGCTGTCCATAGATGTAGGATGCAGTGAAGTACCCAGGAGTAAATACTGGACAAAATGTCACTCTGATGACCTGAAGGAATTAATGTGGCTTCTCAAGGAGATTGATTTGCTCCTAGGAACAGTTTACAAAACAGAAGAATTTTCTGGCTCAATGTAATTTTCATTAATTGAGCAAATATTATGTTTCAGGTTATGTTTTAAGCATGTTAATTGTATTTACTTATTTGATTCTCAAATACCTCTACCTTAACTCCATTATCTGCTTCTGCTTTTACTGGCAAGAGCAAAGTGCTTAAGAAACTTGCCTTGGGTTGCACAGCAGCACAGCAGGCCCCATTGTTGGTGGAGCATTTCGCTACTGCTAGCCATTGGCTGATGAATTCAGTTTTAAAAGTTTCAGTGCTTAGAAATTTTGTGTTGGACAATTAAAAAAAGTACCTAGATTCAGAGAATATAAGTAGATATGCTCTGGAGATTTTGTTAGAATTCATATATAAAAGCTTAGAGAAACTGCGGGTATAAAGGTTTATAAGCATAATCCCAGCAACTCAGAGGCTGAGACAGGAGGGTGGGTGTGAAGTCAGCCTGGGGTGTACAGCTGGTTCTAGACTAGCATGGGCTATAGAGCAACGTCTTTTCTTTTTAATGTATATTTTTATTGAGTTTTTGTGAATTTTATGTAATAGATCTGAATCAAATTTAGATCCTCTCTCCCATCTGCACCCCATCCAACACCTACTCCAAAAGGATTTTATGCATTCTGTCATGTATGTTCAGGCCTATTTGGTCAAGCATTTGTACCCAGGTGTCCCTGGGTAGAAGTTCATTCATTGGAGTCTAGTCAGCCTATCTAGAGTCATTCATTTAAAGATCTACTCTTCCTCACCCCGCAGTAACCAGTTGTCAATAGTTCCTCAGCTAAGTCTGAGGCCTGCTGCCAATTTCCCCAGTTCTATAATGGGTTTCTGTCTGATTGAGTTGGCATGGGTCTTGTGCATGCTGTTACCATTGTTATACGTTCATATGAGCAAGCTGCCGGTGACCTGAAATCCTCTGTTTCCTTATGTTCATGCACCAACCGTGGCTCTTACAATCTTTTCACCCCCTCTTCTACAATGGTCCCTGAGCCTTGGGTGGGTAAGGTTTATTATTGAGTCCTATCCAGAGACACACTCTACAGTCTCTTATTCTTTAAAACCCGGCCAGTTGTGACCTTCTGTACGTATTACATTTTGTTGTATGAGGAACCTTCATTAGTGAGAGTTGAGGGGTGCATTGGTGTTCTCTCCACTCCTCTTCTGCTTTGTTCCATGAGCCTTAGGTGTAGAGGTTCCACTGTAGACATGTCACTCAGGGTAGACATCTCTCAGACATATTCTCTACATGTGACCAGTTGTAGAACTCTATATAGCTTCCATCTGTTGCAAAGAGAAGCTTTTTGATGAGTGGTATAAAGTAAATATAAGGATCCATATTTACCATACAGTAAGAAACATCACTTGTCTAACCATCTAACAGAGACGGTTTTCTCTAGTACCTGTGACCTCTGTAGCCTTGTTTATTTGGCTATATTTATAGTGCCACCCAGTAGGAATTCTCTCTATCTAATTAGATAGCTGTTGATTACCGCTAGGTAAAATTGCCACTACTGTACCAATAGATAGTTTGCTGTGCCAGTCGTTGTGGTTATTAGACTTTGCCGCTGGGCTGGATCATTGAACAAGGTCTTTTCAAATGAAACAAAACAAAATGGCAAACCAAGACAGTGTCAGAAGCTTTTATCAAGAAGACAGAAGGTAGTGTGGTGTGTTATAGTGGTGAGCATAGCTGTCTTCCAAAACCAACCAAAACATTGACAATGAGAAGAAACAAGAAGCCTTGCATAGTCTGCTGTTGGTAGGGATATAAATCAGTACAGCCATCATAGGAAACAATATGGTGGCTTTTCAAAAGACTAAAATCAAATAATCATATGATCCATAAATCCTGTCACTAGGTATATATCCAAAGGGAATGCAATTAACATTATGGAGAGAATGCTTGTAGAATAGTTATTACTGGTGCAACATTATTCACCATAGCTAAGGAAAGGTAGCACCCTAAGTGTCTGTGGAAGAATGGATGATTCTACACACTATAAAACTGTTCTTACAAAACGGAAGAAATCCTGTCATTTGTACAGCATGAAGAAACCTTGACGGCAGCAATCACAAACAACAACAACAACAACAAAAACCAGCCATCAAAATGATCTCACTCAGATATGGAATATAAAAACAAGTTGAATTAATAGAAGCAGAAATTAAAGCCAGATGTAGTGCCACATGCCTTTAGTCCTAGCATTTGGGAGGCAGAGGCAGACAGATATCTGTGAGATTGAGGCCAGGCTGGTCCACATAGTGAATTCAAGACCAGCTGTTACTACAAGGAGACCATGTCTCAAAAAGACACACACACACACACAAACACACACACACACACACACACACACACAGAGAGAGAGAGAGAGAGAGAGAGAGAGAGAGAGAAAGAGAGAGAGAGAGAGAGAGAGAAAAGCTCAGAAGTAAGAATGGGGTGAGGTGATGCTACTCAAAACATACAAAATTTCGATTAGTATTCTACTTAGCATTCATCATCAATTTGACACAGCCAAGAATTGCCCAATAAAAGTCTCAGTAATTGGGTTGTCAGTGGACATGTCTGTGAGGGATTATCTTTATTGCTAATTGATGTAAGAGTCCACTGTGGGCAGTACCATTTCCTGGGCAGGTGGATTTGGGCTATATAAGGAAGCTAGCTGAGCATGAGCCTGAGCCAGCCAGGAAGTAGCATCCTCTGTGGTTCCTGCCCTGACTTCCCTCAATGATGGATTGTAGCCTTTGAGCCAAATAAACATTTTCCTCCCCAAGTCGCTTTAGTCAGTGTTTTATTATAGCAACATAACTGAACAGTTAGAAATGAGGAAGGTAATAGGTGTGTTGTGTAAAGTGTTGACTGTGATTAATAATATATTGTGTACTTAATAATCAGTAGGAGGACAGATTTTAAGTGTTCTCATACAGTTGTGTTACACAATATATTAATATTATGCAACACATATATTAAAAGTTCAATTTATATGCTTTTTAAAAACATCTACATGATAAGTACATGAAATTTACATTTGTAAAACAAGAAAATAAATGATGAAAAATAAAGGCAAAAGAAGACTCAAGAAAGAGCACTCAGTAAAAATTATTAAGTTTCAGACTCTGCTCAGCTTTCTTTTCTTCTAGAAGCTGAGCTTTATGTTTTTGGGAGACAACCTCCAAAGTTGTTTGTAAGAACTTAGATGAGTCACTTCCTCTCCCAAGATCAGAGATGGGAGCAGTTGTTTTGCTCACCTGAAGGGTTTGTTAGAAGGAGTAAATGAATTATCCTTTCTGTCAGAGTCTGCTACATTAGCTACTTCTGTGACCAGACATCTCTTCCCTTAGAAAGGCGCTTCAGGAATGCTTACCTCTCAGTTTGACCCTCCATTTCTCACTGTGGCATTAGGTGACAACAAAGATATCAAGGGTTTAGCATGGTGTCTGGCATACGATCATACTCAGTGAGACTATAGTCATTATTTTCTTTTTAGTGGATGCTCTGGGTTGGAGAAGCAATAAAAGAAATTATGTCTCAGAAAAGACAGAAGCTGCCAAGCCACGATCTGAAAAACAGCGTCCTAGCTGTTCTTAGTGTCAGTGAGCACAGATACTGAGAAGAACTGGAAATTCAGTCTTTAAATTTCTGATCTTCAATTTCATGGATGCGTCTATGTACTTATATGTCAGGTCAGATCTCTTCACAGTGTCAGATCTATTCACAGTGGCTTTCTGAGGATTCGCATTAGGGTTGATGAGATGAAATGCTGTAGTCACTGCCTCCGGGAGAGAGTTGTACTGGCCATTTCTAGGGGCTTAGGTAAAGATTTTTGATTCTCTTGCTTCTGCTTTCCAGTCTAACCCTTAGTGCAGCACTCCTTTTGTCCAGGCTTGGAGTGATTCTCCTTGACATGAGCAAACACTGTTCTCCCGTGGATTTTTCTCACCAGAGCTTTTTGTCATGGTTTTTAACATCTCATTTCCAACCTTAACTCCTGTGGAACTCAGACACATAATAGGTGATCTGATCCATACATTCTTTCAGAATTCAATTTTATTGAGTTAAAATATCACTTTTTTGGGGGGAGGGTGTCTTTTTTGAGACAGGGTCTCCCTGTAACCAGAGCTGGCCTGGAACTCACTGGCCTTGAACTCACAGAAATCTGCCTGCCTCTGCTTCCCTAGTGCTGGCCTTAGAGGTGTGCCACCACCCTGCCTTAAAAAAACACTCTTAACTGAATGATGAATAAGATAAAACATCAAACCTTAGAAAATGGAAGTACATCTTCTCACACTATTCCTAAATACCAGAGATGTGTGAATATTTTGTAGCCATGCTACCTAGTAGTTGGACAGTTTGCCTAGGTAATTTAATTATTTAGTATGGGTCTAGTTATTTTTTGTTAGCATGAATGGTCAGTGGATCAGGAAACTGTGTAGCAGCCATGAAGGCTCGTGAGTAGAAGGTCACAAAATGAGCTACTAGGTAACCCTGTGACAAAGGGCAACAAAGAGGGGGAGGCCAAGGAGAGAGAACTTCTTCCCACTGCATCTTGCTGACATTTAGGCTTCTTCTGATTTGTCCTGAGCTCACCTTAACCTTTTATTTTCTTTGTGAATGTCCAGCACAAGTTTATTTTCTGATCCCTTATTGACATCTTTGGTTTATCTGCACATTTCATATCCTTTTGTAGCGGTTTAATAAAGGTCATGTTTATAGTTTTGGTATTGATAGCTTGCCCAGTATGCCAGGTGTCAGCTTCTATAACGTCCAACGGTATTCCTGTGCAGAGGACAAACTCCTCTGATTCCACTCTTAGGTATCTGTTTTTAAAGACATCCAAATATTGACTTTTCGACTGAATAAATACATAATATGGTAAAATAATTCTGATCACTGTTGCTACCACGTCCTTAACCTTCCCATCAATTATACAAGGTAGGTTCTTTTATGGAAATAGAAGGTATAAAGATCAAGTTGGTCCAAAGTATCTAGCAATTGCCTGGGGTCAGTATGCCTGCTTTTTGTCCCCACATGTGACATGTGAAACACGTAGGGTTAGGCTTTATGCTAGCCAGAGGGTTTTCATGTGAGTACAGCAGGTTTTATTCAAATGTACCTTCAAAGAATACTTGGACTTTACTCCTGCTATTTAATCTTAATAGAGATAACATTTGTTTACTCGTTTGCTTTTTTTGAGAGCGGGCCCACCATGGCCTGGAACTCACTATATAGACAGGCTGGACTTTAAATCCTCTAGCTTAAGCCTCCTGAGTGCTGGGATTACAGGTGTGGGGCCACCATGCCTGGCTCCTGGAGATAGCTTTTAAATTAAGCATTTCTCTGAAAGTTTCAGAGCTTCAATTAACTCTGTATAATCTGTCTTAATTCTATACCTAGATACATTTCAGACACCTAGAAAAATGAGATTGGCATCCTTAGGAACTTGTAATCTCCTGGGCTGGAGGAGAAATGCAAAATTAAGAGAATTCACAATACATTGTGCCTTCTTAAAACAATGAATTGACAATCGTGAAGGAGAGACCGAAGTTGCAATGAATTGTTTTCTCCATGTACAAAAGATATGTAAAGATGAAGGGAACTTGCTTACCCTAAGAGCATAGGTAACAGTAAACTGTGTAAGAAAATTAGGAAGTGATAACTTCTGAGTTTTTATTTTTGCTTGTAACTTAATTTTTAAGGTGTAAAGGGTATATAATTTGATTATCAGTAATAACTATGCTTAAAAGCCTTAACTGCTGGCTTCTGAGAGACAGTAGAAGCCATCTGACACCTGTGTGTTTAGATAGACACAGAAGTTCATTAGCACTACCTTGAAGATTTACACTCACCTCTTCACTTAAGGTTTGTAGGTGTTACTTGTGGATCTGACTGGAATCCTACACTCAATAAAACTGTGATATTGGGCAAGTCACTCCGTCTGAATGTCCTTTTTTATTACCTGTAAATAGTAATGATATGCTATGTCAATCCATCTCCACAACAGAGAACTACTGCAATTCTTCATCTCCCAGATGTGCAAAGAGAAAAATCAAGAGAGTCTGTAGCCTGCCTTTCTGCTAAGTAAATGAACTGGGGTAGGACGAGGGTGATTTGGTTCCCAAGCCTACTATGTTGCTATTGTCAACGTGCTTCCTGCATAAGCAGCTCTAAAGATGAAATGACTGGGCACATGCAATGTGCCTAGCTCTGGATAGTTATCGCAGCACCAGGAATTGCTAGACATGCGTCTGAAAAGGGGATCTCTGTAATCTAGCTTGGTCTCAGTCATCACTTCCCAGGGAGAAAAATATCTGGAGAGCTTTTGACAACAAAATCAAATTTAAACTTTATGCACTTAGTAATATGCCACAGGATACATATTCTAGTTAAAAAACAAATGAAAAAAATAAACAAAAACTTAGATTGTCGAAATTATATCTCATACTAACAAATCAGAATATGGGTAATAGTGTTTTTTAAAGCTTACCAAGTAATTAAAACACGTTTGTTTGTTTGTTTGTCTGTTTGTCTGTTTGTTTTACCTCCATGGAAAGCAGATACCTGAGGTGGTGCTCACGGTACTCTCCTGTTTGTGGAGGTCTCTCCTTTCTTTTACACACAGAAGATTGCCACACAGGGAGGACGTCCACATGGGAACTGCCAGCCATTCAAACAAAAACATTGGTTTGCATTGCCTTCACAAGTTACTGCCAAGTTTGCAGGATTGTTAGTAGGAGTTCACTTTATGCAGGCAATTTCCTGCTGATGTAAAATTATCTCATGCCATTCTTCAGTGAGATACAGCCACCACCTAGGAGACATTATTGCAGGGAAGGTTCCTAAGGATGGCTAATTCTGTCCACTGTGCAATGACTTGTATACTTTAGTCCTGTGATTTCACTAAAAAAAATTGTTGAGAAATACATGTATTATATAATTAATAACTTTAAAATAAGGAATTTGGTAGCATTTAGTACATTGGCAATGTATGATCATCACTTCTAATCCCAAAATATTTTCATTGCCCCCAACAGAAAATTGCATGCCTTCCTATTTTTGTCTTCTCTCCGCATCCTTCCCCTAGCTCCTGGCAACCACTGGTGTGCTTTCTGCTTCTAAGGTTTCGCTGCTGGTCTCCGCATTCAGAGGGATATAAGAATACAGTATGTGACATTTGTCCTTCTTTTGGTTGCTGCTAAGTTTTCAAAATGCCTTTAACGTGTGTCAGCATTTCATTCTTCTTGTGTCTGAATAATATTTTTTTATACACAAAATTATGTTCATTCATTTTTTATAGATATTTGGGAATCTTCTTATTATGAAGTTGTCCCTCCCAAATATTTTGTTGTAGTAACACCACCAACAAAATGAAACTAGTACACCTGTAACCTTTTCAAGGTATTTCGACAGCCTTTTCTTTCCTGCATGAGTTCCAAATTATGGAAACATAATAAATAAGGTTTTTAGCTTTCTTTCCTCAAGAATCTTCCATCTAGATTGGAACAACTAATTCTTTATGAATCAGATCTTTTCTTCCTCCAGATCAGAGGACCAGAGTCAGACCCTGGGAGGGAAGCTAGCTCAAAGAAGAGATTTGGAGTGAGAGCAAATATAAACACTACTCTCCTTTCCTGTTAAAGTTTCTTTGAGGTGATTCTATGTGTTTGCTTAGTTAGTGTAAGTCTCTGAATGTTCTCCAGAGCTCTGACAAAGTTGATTCTGACAGTTTGGCTTGACTTCTGGATGTTTCTTTGGGGAACATGCTCTTGGAGTTGTTTTCTCTGTCATGTTTACTGATGTCACTTGGCAATTTATTTGGGTGACTTCAGTATAACACATGACTTACTATATGCTGTTTGTTGAATATAATCTGGGCATTTCTAGATTAGGTGCTTTCTATTATTGCCTCATTCCACATCATTACATGTATTTGTTTGAGAGTATGAGAACGAAAGCCCTTTCTTTTGTAAAAGCCATTCCCCACTATTAATTAAAAAGATATACTTATTGTAAACTCGATACATGTTTTTGAAATGTAGCTCAGTTTTTTTCCTTTTACATGGTTTCAGGTGAAATAAAGAAAAATGATGGCTTTAAAAAATAATCTTTGTGCAAGTTTTCACAAAAATTTTGGCAACTGGAATTCTATTTTGATTGTTGGAAAGACAAGACATTAGAATGAAATATATATTTTCAGAAATTAAAACCAGTTATTGTGCTAGCTGAATGTTTTGATGAGAAATAAACTGTAAAGTTGCCAAGACACAGTTACTAGAGATATATGTGAATTAATTTTTTGTCAGCCATTTTGAAAATATCATTCTTAAACTTCAGTATTAGATGGCTATTCAGTGTGTTATAAACTACATTTTAAGAACAGTATTGGGAAAAATATTCATGTGTTCATTGCAATTAAACTCTCATGTAGTCTCAATGGAAGTCAAAGTTAATAGAAAAGGACATGTTCATATCAAAGAATGTGAAAAGCATTTAAGTCCAAGCTTAAAAGTAGCTTTTCATGAAAATCCTACTGGATTGCTATTCTACAAGATGCAAAAACATTTTAAGGGGAACTTTTTCTTTGGGCTCAGGAAGGCAGCATGTGAGCTAAAATATTTTCAGTCTCTCCTTTAGCTTAAATTCTCCCTTTTATTCTCTCTTTTTTTTCCTTTTCCTTTTTAGAAGAGAGAAATGTACATGGATTCTTTGTGTCCCACTGAGTGGAAGAGGAGTACAAAAGGCTATTTAAAGGGTGAAATACCTATATGTTTCCTAAACCACTTGTATCAACTGGTCAGAACTTAGATTTAATTAACTTTGCAGGGTCTGCAGTCTGTGCAAGACAATAGTGGATTTGAGGACAGAGGGCTGCTTAGATTTTAACTTAGAGTTAGTTTCCTGGCCCCAATTCATTGTGTCACTACTGCAGTGTTGTTTAAGTGCATGGTTTTATGTTTAATTTCCTTTGGGGGAAACATATAAACTATGCAAGCATCTCCCTGCACTTTATTAAATAAACAGTTGCCTTCCCAGTACAGAAATTCAATTTAAGTGGCAGCATAGTAAGACAATATAATATAAGTGTGCAGCTGAAGGTCCTAAAAATTAGGTAATTATTAGATTATTAATAACATTTACATACATTCTGAGCTCAGTGGGAAGTTGCTAATTATAGTATACTAAAATTAAGTGATTTAAATAATCAAATACTCCAAATACTAAAATTAAATATAAAAAATGAATTATTTCTCATAAACATCCAATTGTCTGCTTTACCCTTTTATGTCTTGTATTAATTACAATTTCTGCTCTCATAATTTTTACTTTGAAAAATTTGTGCTGAATTCATTTCAATGAATTTTAAAATATTTTTAAGTTTTAGAAATAATAACTTTGACTGTTTTTTCTGCATCTGATTACCTGCCTTTTTGTCCTTACTGGTAGAATTTTTAACATGTTGGCTCTCTTCTAATAGAGTTTAAATTGTGGTGACCTCAGTTTACATATTTGATTAGTCAGTAGTTATGATATTGAGGTTATTAGAAGTTAGGAAGTAATACAATAGATAGTATTGTAGTATTTCTGTGGTTATGCTTTCAGGAGGCTGTTGACACATTATCTTCAGAGATAAGCCTGTGGCCTGTGTGTTTTCTCCTCTTGGATTGCTCCTTCTTTCTTCATCTGGAGAAAGCCTTCACAGTCTTCAAACTTTACCTCAGGCATCCATTGCTCCCTGAGCACATTGGCTCCTCCATTTCTGCAAATCCTTACAACAGGCCCCTCTTGTATATTATCCTCTCAGTGATACTTTCCAGTTCATCTTTTTTTGTGGCCATGAGACTCATATACATTTCCCCGACCATACCAGGAGCTCTATGTGAACAGAGAACTGGTGAGAATTTGCTTTCTACTGTCCTCTGGAGCTCTGCATTTTGCCTGCTACAGAGGCAGCTTCCAGTGAGTGCTTTCTGTTACATGAAGTCGAGTGGTATTCTCTAAAACACAAGCTGTCCTATTTTGTACTGTCTTAAGAACTCAAAATAACTTAATTAAAAAAATAAGACCTTTTTTTTATATACGTGACAAATAAGTCCACTTCCTGCAATGCTAAATTGCTCATTCATGTATTGTTGGTCTCTTTGTCCCTTCTTTCAGTGATGTTTCCTGAAGGCTTACTCAAACTGCTACTGTCGTGGCTTTCTCTGCTGTATAACAAATAACTCAAAGCAATATTTTATAGCAACTGTGATTGTCAGAGTTAGAGAGATTGCCCAGTGGTTAAGAACATGTGCTGCATTTCCAAGGACTAGAGTTGGGTTCCCAGCACTCACTTCAAGTGACTTACAACCACCAGTAACTCTATCTCCAGGGGATCCAAGCTTCTAGGCGCCTAGGGCACCTGTACTCACCTGTACATTCACACATAATAATAATATTAATATTAATAATAACATTAATATAATAATAATAATAACCACAACAGTTGCCTTATTTCTGGTGGATTCTGTGATTTAGGACTCTAGTTCTTTTACTTTATGATGTGTGGCTAGTGCTGTAGCTTCTAGATTGGTATCTCACAGGAACAGCTTGAATGAGGCTCTGTGAATGGAACCTTTCTTCCTTCTCTTTGCCAGCTGGGTTCTTGTTCTCAATGTAGTTTCAAAATACCTCTCAGTCCTTATAGCTTAGTCACATTGGTCATTCTAACACAGAAATTTATTTTTTGCATTTCAGCTATGGGATCCTAAGAGTACAAAAGTACTCTTGGCTTATGTACAGGCTAGTCCATGTTAAGAGGAAGGCTCTACAAAAGGGTGTTAAATGTAAAGAATTCACTGGGGGATGTTACGGAATTGTTTAACATAATTTTGTGATAGAATGAAATAATGTTTATTGTCAGTGAACTCATGGTCTCCTGGAGAGATAGATAAGTGAATCAATATTAAGGAAGCAGTCTGTTACAGGTTGCATAATGTAGGCTTTGGGCAGACTTGTGTCTGACTTCTGCCTCACCACTTACTTAGATTAGTCTGATGAGTCTCTGAGTCCAAGTCCTTTCCTTTATTTTTTTTCCTCCTTTCTTCCTTCCTTTATTTCTTTTTTAGACAAGGCCTCTGCCTACTGAGTATGGGTATTAGAAGCACAAAGTACCATGCGTGGCTCCAGTTTCTTACTGTTCTAGTCCTTATACAGTTTGGAGAGACTGTATGGGAAAGAGTGTGTTATTACTAACCTAGATCAATAGAGGATCCATATTCATTCCAATCTAGGGTTTTTCTAAACAGGATATAAAAGAAGTCTTATACAGCACCATTTATTCCCTCCCCTTTGTTAGAGATTAAACCCAGGGTCAGGTAAGTGCTCCACTGTTAAGCAACATCCACAGCTCTTGGCTTCATTCTTTAATGACAGCACATTAAAAAATGCAATAGGATGGATAAATACTTCCACTTATTTAAAAAACTAGAATATATAAAATGAATATATAAGTAACTTCGGTAATGAGAATGGAAATGTGAATAGCAAACCATTTTGAAAGAGAAATGATATTCTATACCCAAACCTACATGATATGGCCCAAGAAATAAACAGAAGAAAATATATTATCTCAAATGTACTTTCTAGGAAGCAAAAATGGCAAAGAAAGAACAGCATGAGTATAAAGAGAAAGGGACGAAATAAAGCTTAAGGCAAAGTAAATCAGAACACACAGCTGATCAAAGACCAGGTCAGGAGTGTCAACATGAATCAAGGCTCAGAGATTAAGAAGGTACTAGAGAGGGCTGAGGCACCCCTGCATTTCCGATTCTGGAGGAAATAAATGACTTACTAAGAAAAGATCACTTGATTCAAGACTTTTAGAAACCTAACCTTGATCAGTAACGACAGAAACTGAAGCAGTGGTAGCTTGCATCTTTTGCCTGTCTTCATTCTGTGGGTGGATATTTACCGATTATTCAAGACATCATAAGAGAAAACATATTTTCATCTTTTGAATTCTAGAACTTGAAAGCTCAGTGTATCCCCTCTATCTTTAAAATCAAGTGGTCCTTTTCATGGTCTCATCCTATTGCAGCAATCCCTCCCAACACCCCCCACTGAATTTCCAGTTTTAACCTCTTAAAATCATTTATTTCATCTTCAGGAGTCTTCATGAGTTATCTCACTACCTTAAGATGGAGCCAAAATTGGTTCATATGTGCCATAGCTGAGTCTGAGTGGAGCCCTCTGCTCCAGGTGTGAACGCTAACCCACTTGACACTTGGCTCACCTCATACTCATCACACTTAGGACTTTAAAGATGCAAACACTCCATGTCTTCCTCCTATGTGTTTAGTCTGTTTTTCCAGTGCTTTCTCTAAATTTACTGATTTGATGCTTATCTTTACAACTATTCTCACTAAGTCCAATATCTGGCAGCTTTTGAAAACTGGCCAAAGACAGAACATATACAAATGAAAACCATTGACTGGTACTAATTAGGAGCATTAGTCCAGATATATTAAATGATTTTATATTGCAAATTATAACCAGTAGTGACTACATGAAAATAGCACTATAGTATGACTATTTCAAGAAAAGGAAGTGAGAACAGCAGAATGAAAACATGGCATAGAAGCTGGTAGAAATGTCTAGTGTTTTAGTGGCATATTTTTAACTTCTCAGCTAAGCTGATTAGATTTCAGCTGCATTTGAGAAGAGAAGTGTAGTAAACTGTTTATTTGCTTTTCTGATTCAGGCCCTCCCAGAGTTCCACCAGATTGCCAGCCTGCTCTTATCTTCTGCACATTTATTTCTTATTTATGGTAGACTGCACTGCCTTCTGATGACATGATCTGGTTTTTGGACGGTTCCATGTGGTATTTCTCCAAATGACTATCTACTTAGGCATCACAAAGTTTTATCTTAGGATTTAATTTCATCTGGCCAGTATCCAGACAGAAAAAGATGTGATCAAAAGATTTCATTGGGTCTGTTTGCTGCATATTCTTTACTTGTTGGTCCAGATTATAGCATCGGTTTGTAACTGTGTCCCAGTGTGGTCTGTTCAGAAATAGTCTGCTTTCCAGGGCATACAATCAAAATTTATTTATAGTGATCCATACTAAGATTTTATATATATATATATATATATATATTAATTTTATGTGTATGAATATATTGCCTGCATTTTTTAAGTACTCACGTGCCATGCAGTATCCTCAGCAGTCAGAAGACTTCAAATCCTCTGGAACTAGAGTTACAGACAGTTGTTAGCCTCCATGTGAGTGCTAGGAACTGAACCCAGGTCCTCTGCAAGAGCAGCCAATACTCTTAACCACTGAACCATCTCTCCAACCACATTTTTTTTAGTCTTCAAGTCTTTTGCAGTCCCAAAAGGCTCCCTTAAACCTACTAAAGATTTGTTAGATTTCTGAGGGACACATAGGAAAACGTTCACTAGCACACCTTTCTCCACAGATGTGGTAGATTAAGATAGGCAGACACCAGAGGAGCAAGTGGTAGCTGCTCTGGCTGCAGCCTTGCTTCTTGAGACCAAATTTCCATGTGGGAAATTCAGAGGAGATACCTGCCATTCTGTGTTATTGTTTATCTGGTAAAATTTTATATAAAATATCTCTTAATGTTAAATATCAGATAAAGTTAATTTAGATAATGAGATCGTCTTTACAAGTTCTTCAGAAAAAGAAGAATATATTACTAAGAAAAGTAATGACTATAAAGTAATCACTATACTTGTATATTAGAATGTATCCTAACATCAAGTTGGTTGACAGTATTATTTGAGTTCGTTTTGCATATGTGAGAAATACCATTGTATGCCTTTTTCTTCAGATCCCCCCCACATCTGCATAGATTAAACACAAAATAATTTGCATCCATTGAGTTTGCACAGAAATAATCAGAGCTTTAAGACAAATACCCACAAAATAATGCTTCAGAGTGTGCCTTTTTGTGGAAAAGGTTAATCTGGCCTATTATTGGCATAATTAGAAAATCTTGAAAATAGAGATTCACAGTTTCTATCTGAAGTGTTGCTTTAATTATGCAGCGAGAGCACACCTAAACACAGGAGATGCCCTGTTTAAGAGTTGGGATTAAGTGTCTTGGCGCTGGCTCTGCGTGTGCATGCAAGCTCATTGTTTTGTTTATTACTGGCTGTCCACAGAGAAAAATGTGTTGCAAGCAAATATTGTATGTGAATTTGTTTAATGTATATTGAAGAAAATGGCTGTGAATTTGTTCATAAGAATATCCTGTGTTTAAAAAAAAAAAAGGCAGGATCATTTTATCTTCTTGATATTTTATCCTTATAGTTAAAACACAATTTGAGGATGAAATTACTTGTGATCCTATAAACCTTAAAAAGGTATATTGTATTGCATGTGTGTAAACCCTAAAAAGGCATGTTGTATTGCAGGTGCAAGATTTTGTAATGAATAATATATTATTCAATGTTGAACCTTAATTGTATCTCTAGCTTTCTTAGAGCTTCATGAATTGATTTCTTTGAATTTTTTATAACTTCTAACAAAATACTAATCTAAAAATTCTTTCAGAACAAAAAAAATGAACTAGTTTCCTTAATACACAGAAAACCCTCAGTACAATTGACCCGCTGACCTTAATTCCCAGGACACTGTCACATTACTTCTTTACCCCTTTGTCTAACTTAACAATGTGACCCAAAATACTGTGGAGCTTTATAGTTTCTCAGCATCGTAAGGTCAAGCTTTGGTCACCCTAGTTACAGTTTAGATCTGCTGGGCAAAGGTCAAAGAGATGAATGATGTCAGACACATCTTACTTGTGTGCGGTAAACAGCTGAGCATATTTGACATGATGAAGGTGTTCTTTGGTCTCTTTAATAAGGCCTTTGGGGACATCAGACAGTGAGGGATTTTCTACAAGATCTTAGAGTAGCATTCTGGAGTCAGCGATAGCACTGGTATTCGATTCATAGCATCAGATGCTGACTGAAAATAGAAATCAAGTCTGCTCAACAGTTTAGACTACACTTTTCTGCCCATGTCAGTGGTTTGTTTGTCTGTCTGTCATCAACCTAATTGATCATCTACCTATTTATAAAAACAAGTTCCTTGATCATTTCTGGCTGGCCCACTGGGGGGTGGAAAACCTATGGTTTCTCAATAGAAGTAGTTGTTTTCCTTTGTTTATGGATGACACATGTTCTCTTTTCTTCTAATTTGGAAAGTGTGCTTAAAACCAGTTACATTTATTTCAAAAGTATATTAAGAACCTTGTTTTTTAAGAGAGATCAAGTGGATTCTCATCGGTATTTTATATCTTGCTTTTTTTTTTTTAATGTCCTTAGATTCTGTTTAGAGAACTTTGATTCTATATTCAAGCTTTTTGTTTGTGAATCAGAGAAAAAAGAATAAAAAGTATATTAAAGCAAAAAGAAAAAAAAACTATATTAAACAAAAAGAAATAAGTATATCAAAGCAAACTACTTGAAAAGTTCAGAAAATGTTGTTTTTATAAATAATAGCATATGATTTTAATTAAAAGTCATAGCAATACTCTTATAAATGATGAAGCAAAATACAAGGTGAGATAAGTTTTAAATTATTATTAAAGTACATTGAAGTGAATATAAAATCACTAGATTGTGACTTCCAGACACGGATTACACTGTGGAATAGTGTTTGTTGTTGCTGTTGTTTTTGAAGCTTTTCCAGTATGGAGTTTTACAACCAGTAGACAACAACATGTCCAAGCAGCAGGCTTAGGTTAATTAAACATTAAAGGATGCACCGTTTGTGAAGGTTTTGTTTCCCATGTGTATTTTGTGCAGCTGTAAGATTTTAAGCCTGCTGGAGCATTTGGTCTTGATCACACACTATAAAGGTAGACAAAGGAGCGAGCTAGGAGGTGGGCAGCTGGGGGTGTTAATATGGAATTTAATAGCAAAGGAGAGGGGCTTGGGGCTTTTCTAGACCAAACAGAGATTGGCAACTGGGTGGAGCCAGCAAGAAGAGCTGGTGCCTGTGCATATCGGGTGACAGCTAGCTTTCATGTGAATGAAAGGATTGTCTCTGGTTTGACTTTCAGTTCAATGAAAAATCTTTGCCTTGTAGATGTGGTGGAAACCAGCTACTCAGCAAAGAAGGTGACTGCTGGCCTGCTTGGCAGCTTAGGGACCCTGGGTCAACAAACTGATGGAGTATTCTGTTTGGTCATTATGCCAGGAGAATGGCAAATCAATATTTAACTTTTTTGAAGAACTCACTGTGTTGAAATACTGGTTTGTATAAAACTGTGTACACAGAGAAAGCCTTAAAATAAAATAAAAAAAAATCATTTTAAATGTAGAAATTTCTGAAGTCAAGTAAAATTTCCCATTGAATTCAACTTTAAAGATCTGAAATACTTTTCTATTTCTGTGCACATTGAAATGTGATTTTAGGCTTCTTGTTTCAGACTCATTATTAAGATGACTAAACCAATCAGCATTTAACATCTCTTTGTCAAAACCATGGAATTTTAGAAACTACGTTTTATCTACTTTTCATTTTAAGATTAATCCTTTTGATCCTGCCCAATACCGTTTAATTTGTTAGTTTGCACATTTACACTCTTACTGGTGTTTTCACCAGAAATGGACATGTTTTGCTGATGTAGCAGCTTAGCCGCACTGTCCTACGTAGGGTGGAGATTAGACATCAGCTGAACATACTCTACACCACCCTAGATGAGTTGAAATATCAGAGTAGAAAGAATGAGAATTTGAAGCCATGTTTCTTTAGGACCTCATCTCTGCTACTTAATAACTATGTGATGTTAGGCAAAATGCCTAATCTTCTCCTGTCTGCTTCCTTACCTATGAAAGGAAATTACATTTCTCTTTTGGAAGGATTTTGTAAAGTTTTATTTTATTTTAAACTAGTATACTATCTGATACATAGAAGACTTTCAGTGAAGGATAATAGTTAAACAGTTACAACACATGTCCAATTAGCTTGTTGTGGGACCTTGGGAAAATCATTTGGACTTTTCAGGTTCTCTTTCTTTAACTACAGAATACAATTGTAATACTTAGCAATCTCAAAGAATACTTGTATCAAGAACTTGTGTGTGTGTGTGTGTGTAAGAACTTTGAAGTGTGGAGAGTAGTATCGAAATGGAAGATGGAGCTTATACTCCTATGGCTGAGGCAGCTATGACAAGCACAAAGAAAACACCACCAGGAACGGAAGCTCGTTGTTGGCCATTCATCATTATCTTTTTTCAGGTTTCCTGGGATGCCAGTGAGTTGCAGGCCATAGCATCATTCTCATGCTACTGAATACTGGGTGTGACAGGATCCAAGCAGGTTTTCATGGCCTTGTCACTGGAATTTATCTCAGTATTACCTATCACTAGACCTGAGGATTTTCCCTTTTCTTCCCTAACTCTGTACATCCTTCTTGGCTACAGATACCACTTATCTGTAGATAAATTGCCTTCAGGCCACTTCCTGCCTCCCTTCTGAGCTCACCTAGGTATTTCTTTACCTGCAAATCTTTTAAAAAGCTTAGGTAGAGAGCCACACACCAGGTGTGTTAGAGTTGTCCCAATCCTGTCAAGTGACTTAACTCAATTCACATTTCCCCTTTAGTGTGTTTCTCCATACTTACGGACATATTTTTTTTTTCCTTTTACAATGAGAATAACATAGTTTTCCTAATTCACATTTCCATCCGTCTATGTGAGATATGTAGTACTAGTTTAAATACTACTACAGTGCAGTGTTTACCTTGACCACTGTAAACTAACAGCTCTGTGATTACTCAAAGTCAGAACTTTAAGAGACTGAAGTTCTTTATTTTCCTGTAAAACTGAGCTCCAGCCTATGATATACATTCATAGTAGTACAAGCTAAATGGTACTGTTCTCACAGTAAAGTGTTTTTCATTTATCTTGTATTTTAGAAAGCATAATTAGTACTGTTTTTCAAATTAGCATGCTTTACAATTACCTGGTAGTCTTTTTGAAATGTAGACTGCTAGAGCCTTCCTCTAGTTTTTGATGTAGTAGTAGCTCTGGCATGGAAGCCAAAAATGTTTTTCTAAAAAGATTCCAAGTCCTGTTGCTGCTGCTGCTTCTGTTTCTACTATTGTTTTGGGGACTAAAACATGGGATACATGGTGTGGTAAGCACTGAGGAGATTTGTAAAGACCCTCCTCCAGGAGAAGTAGGCATTTCTTTCCAAACTGCTGAGTGTAGCTTCTGTGCTCTCCAGGTGTTCTGAGCTTTGCCCTTAGTTGATAGCAGTCCTTTACAATGGCATTCTTCTCCCTGGTTGCAGCTCACATAAAATGACAGGACAATGTGGGGAATACAAAGGCCCGTACTTTCTGACTCAGTTCAAGGTAAACTCCAAGGGGATATTCTGAGTGAGTGGCCAGCTATTGAGGCCACTGTGGCAATTGCATTTCAACTAAACTTTTCTCTAGTTAATCTTTCTTCCCTTGCTCCTAAGAGCACTCTCTGATTAAGCTTTATCTCAGTGTCAGTTTCTGGAGAATCTGGCCTGCTGCAGTGGATAATGTAAAATAAAGTAAAATAACATATTTGCTAAGGATGCATTTGACATTAATTAAGTGTCCCACCTCAGACTTGTGTAGGAGCATGGAGAACCTTGCCTCCTCATTCATCATCAGCCTCACCTAGCAGGGAGTACTGAAGCTCCTGATTCTTTGAGAGATTTTACTGGTTTCTCCTTAGCGACATAATCTCCTGGGCCTCAGCAGAGTCAGTCCTTCTGTTACAGGCAAATTTGATAGTGTCGGTCTTTCTGTTTATCTGTTTTCTGGTTCCACTGCTGCATTTCTTAGACTACACATTTAGTCCATTTCATCAACAACAAATGCTTTTAGAGACAAATCCCATGTCTTCTATGTAGCAGGTTGCTGCTCTTTGGTGACTTAGAAGTGGGATAATTCCCTCTGAATCCATCCTGTCTCAGACCTCACATGTGCCTTTGTTCAAAGTCTTTTATTTTAAATAACAGTTATTACTGTCACTGGGTGCTTAAGATATGACAGGAAGTCATCTAAACACTTGGGAAACATTTACTCTTTTAATCCTTGTAGTAGCCTTCAGAAAAAGGTGCTATGATTCTTATTACAGGAAAGAACACAAGAAGGCATAAGGAAGTTCAGTAACTTACTAGAATTCTGTGGCTAGAGGGGGAAAGCCTTGATTCAAACCCAGGGTGACAGGCTCTGGAATGTGTGCTCTTCACCCAGCTGGCATGCTGCGGACTTCACATCTCATGTGCTCAGTTGGCAGTTATAGTGCTTTTGGCTGATAGAAATTTAAAAAGTTATTGAAGTACATTTCTGTATTATACACTTCACCCATTTAAAGTGTATAATTCAATATTCTCTTGTATTTTTAAATGACAAGAAAAATATAATGCCATACAACCAATTTTCAGTGTGTATTGTATTATATCTGCAGTGTGCACCCATCACTACTTGTTTCTAAACATTTTCTGTAGCATAAACAATAGCTCTGTCACTATTGGACACTAATTCTGTCTTTCTCTCATTCTCCACCTAGAAATCTTTAATCTATTTCTCTTTATGGAATTTCTTATTCTACATACCTCGAGAAAATGAAATTGTGACAACATTTATTGCTTTGTGTCTTGTTCATTTTGCTTAGCATAATGCCTTTTAAAGCTTTAAGACTTATCCACATTGTAGCGTGCACCAGAATTTCAGCATTTTTTTTTTTTTCTAAACAGTGTTTTACTATATAGCCCAATCTGGCCTAGAAACTCACTATGTAGACCAGACTGACCTTGAATTCACAAAGATCTACCTGTCTCTTCTTCCAAGTACTCAAAGGTCTGGACCACCACACTGGCAATTACAGCCATTTTTAAGGCTGCATATTTCAAATTTTCTTCCTTGCTTTATCTTCTGGTCAATAATTGGATTATTTATCCCTGTTTGGTTCTGTGTACAATGCATCTGTTTCAGTTCTAAATCCCAGTTCCTTTGGGTCTGTACCTAAGAAGTGAAATTGCTGGGTTATGCTTTTTGAGAAACCGATGTTTTTTTTTTTTTTTTTTTTTTTTAATTTCAACAGCAATGTACAAGAGCTGCCATTTTTGGCAACTTTGCCAAAGTCTTTGACAAATTGTTATTTTTTTTTTAATTTTAGCCATTTTAGGATGTGTGAGGTAGCATCTCATTGTTTTTATTTTATTTTTCTAATGCTTAAGCACGTTGATCATCTTTTGAAGTTTTTAATTGGTTATTTGTAATCTTCTTTGCAGAAAAGCTTGTTCAGACAAATTCTTAGCCAAATTTTTAGAGGAGTAGAAATCTAAATTTTTGAACTTCTATGATGTATGACTTTCAAGTATTTGTCTTGATCTATAGACTGCCTTTCCACTCTTTTGATGGTAACCTTTTATGTAAAACAGATTGTAATTTTGATGGTGTATAAGCTAATTTTTCTTCTTTATTTTCCTGTGTGCTTCCCCACTGTAGTTAGGACTCCACTGTCAAATCTAGGGTTGGAAAGATTTACCCTGTGTTTTATTCTCAGAGTTTTATAGTTTAAGCGTTTGCATTTAGATTGTTGACTCATTTTGAGTTAGTTATTGCATAAGCAAAGAACATTATCTAGAGAGAAGTTGTCCTTTTCCTGTTGAGTGGTTGTTATGCCCTTGGTAGAAAACAATAAACCAGAATCCTGTGGTTTTTATGCTGGGACTCCCAATTCTGTTCCTTTGATCTATGAATCTATTATCATATTATTGTCATCACTGGGATTTTGTGTTAAATTTCAAAATCAGGAAATGTGAGTTTTCCTAATTTTTAAAAATCAAATTGCTTTGGCTTCTTGGATCTCACTGCAAAATTTTAGTAATCAATCAGTCAGTCAATCAATTAATTATTATGGGATGGTATGTGTGCCAAATTGTGCATGTGGAGGTCAGAGAATAAGTTTGTAGGGTCATTTCTCTCCTTCTGTCTTTACATGGATTCTGGGGATTGACCTCAGTTTGGCGTGATAAGCACCATTATCCCCTGAGTGATCTCTCCAGCCTATAGTTGATGCCATAATTCCTTTAAAAAGATTCATTACAAGCTAGCTAGTTGATCTCCTGACTTATAACCTGTTATTTATAGCCTCTTTTCGCTTATCACTGATTTCAAATCAAAACTAAAACCTATTATGACCAGACCCTTTTGGGAATCAGAGACTGATCTGATCTGATATGTGGTTGTTTTAGTCTTAAAAACATCTTACCTAATATGAATACTCATATTTTTCACATCAGAGCATTTTGAAGGTTTGATTAGATGATCCCAGGCTAGTTCTTGTAGGGTACATTGCATTGTGTACTGTATATAAACTGCTTTTCCTTTTTAAAATTGAAGTGATTCTGAATCTCAACACATATTTTGCTCCAAGTGTTTCGAACAAATGATTTTCATTCTGAATTTTTGCCTTTGAGATATATAAAGAAAAAACATCCTTGTTGAAAGTAGGCTATATAAATTTCAGTGTTTAGTTTGACTTCTTAATGTTATGAGAGTAGAGCTATTGACAGAAAAACCTTATTGGAATGAATCCAAGTGTACTGGACATAATTTTTTGCTAACATTATTTCTTATTTTGAGTAAACAATATACTCTGTAAAAAGAAAGACAGGGGTAATGGAGAATATTTCTGTGGGTGTGTTCCTGATGTAAACGTGTTTCTTACACGGGAAAGCATATATTGAGTCCTTCATCTAAGAACAGATCCTTTGTCTCTATTGTGTTGATACCAAAACACGATGCTGAGGTTTTCTTCCATAAAAAGAAGACATTCAACAGTCAATCCTCCAAATCCCCTGCTATGACAGCACTTGTTGCCTTCACTGGCATCAAATCAATTGTTTTAATTCACTTCTGTGTTTGATGAGAGAAAGACAGATGGAGAGATGCTTCTATGAACTACATGCCTCATGAATCGAAAAGGTTTTAGAGTCCTACTCTGAAGAAGCTAGCCATCACTTTCCACAATTCAAACCTTAGAATAAAAGGATAATGGATTTTTGTTTTGGCACCATAGTTGCTAAGGATGGAACTGATCCTGCAAAGTTTAGCCTGAAAATCTACAGATTTTTCAATATTCCATGTTTTCCAGAGGATTTCTCAAACTTCAGTCGTTTATGAGTCATATTCAGAATTTTACCACTTACTGAGTAGTCTTATATTATGATTCATTTGGAGTTATTAGTGTAACTTTGCTTTGTAAATAATTAATTTTAAAAGAATATTTTATTTATTTAATATGTATGAGTTTGTTACCTGCATGATGTAAGTGCACCTGTGTCATGCAGTGCTCACGGAGGTCAGAAGAGGCTGTCAGATTCCCTGAAAATAGAACTACAGATGGTTGTTGGCTGGTATGTGATTGCTGGGAACGGAGTCTGGGTCCTCTGCAAGAGCAGCCAGTGTTCTTAACTCCTGAACCAACTCTTCAGCCCCGTAAACAATTAAATTTAATAAGGAAAATAACTTGCATAACTACTAAGTTGCCCATAGTAGTTATATTAAATGCTAGATACTGGCTATTTATAAAATGAGAGGAGTAAGGACGTTGTTTATCTCTAAGAGATAGGAAGACTCCACCAAATTCCAGAATAGCATGAGGTTGGCTTTGAAAAATCAATGATCCTTATTTATGTCATAGTGTATTCAAATACAATGGTTCATCAAGTATTATGAACTTGTAACTAGGAAAATAATATTAGTAAGAAATTGTAAGACTTCTATCTTTCCTAAATTTTACAGATTTTACTTTAATTTTATTATTTTTATATACATTTTATGTGTGTGAGTGTATTGTCTGCATATGTTAAGTGCACTTATGTCATTCAGTGCCCATGGAGGTCAGAAGAAGGTGTCAGATCCTCTGGAACTGGAGTTATAGACAGTTGTTAGCCACCATGTGGGTGCTGGGAACCAAACCTGAGTCCTCTACAACAGCAGTCAGTGCTCTTAACCTCTGAGCCATCTCTCCAGCCTCTTAAATATCAGCAATAGACACTGATCCTTCACTTAAGCTATTTTACTTTTATTGTGTGTATGTGCCTATGTGTGTATGTGGGTCCATGTGCACATGTAGATATTGGGTTGTTTTGGCCATCATTTTCTACCTTAATTTTTAAAGACTATCTTTTGGTTATTCTTTGTCGAGTTCATACACGCGTGTGAGGCGCCTTGATTGCGCCCACCCACACTCCGCATTGCCCTGTTCTCCCTTTTTGTGTCCTCTACCCACCTTCATGTCTCCCACCATTTTTTGTACCCCACTTAGTCCAATTAATGCTTCCTGCTGGAATGCTGAATGATCCTGTTGGCTTGATCTTGTATAAGTCTTATTGTAGGTCACCATAACTGTAGGGAGTTTATGAGTGAAATGGCCATGTCATGGTAGAAAGTAGCATTTCATAGCTCTTTTTCCCATCTTCTGCCTCTTAATTCTTTCTTCTCTCTCTTCCATGGTGTTTCTTGAGCTTTGGGGTGTGTGGAGGAGCTGTTAGTATATATGTCCCACATAGGGTCAGTGCTCACCTGTAATTAATTCTCAGCACTTTGACCAATTAAGTGTCTTTTTATTAACTGTTGAACACTGTAGAAAGAAGGCTCTCTGATCAAGGTTAAGAGCAAAACAAATCTATCACCATAAACCTTTATATAGAAGAGGTAGATTGACAAACTGTATATTTCATGGAATATTGTAGGTCCCCTCCCCCACGCCCAGGAGTGTGGCCCCTCTAGCTATGGGCTTTTGACCAGGCTTACAGTATGAATTCCCTCCTGTGGATCAGGCCTGAAATACAACCAGAAACCTTCATGTCACCATTTTACCAGTGGATACATCTTGCCTGCTAGGTTGGTATTGTGGCATTCAGAGTTCCCCGCTAGGTAATACTATTGATGACTTTTCTCCCTTAGCAGCTTGTATAATACCTTCAGATACTATGAAAGCTAGACAGCAAGGAGACAGTTTTCAGATCAACTTGATTTTTCTGTATTTTGCAAACAAAGTGGGGGGCGTGTCTTCAGCAGCAGAGTCTTACCATCTAGGTATAGTGGGCAACCAAGAGCAATGGCAATAGTTTGTGAGTTTTGGGGAGGAAAGATCATCTCTTGGGGCTTCCCTGACACATGATTCATAGGGAGGTATCTCACACCTGGCAGTGAGATTTTCATCTAATTACCAATATCTTTTGGGGAGAAACATTGTCCATCCACGCAGACTTATAATTTTAACACTTTTTCCTATCAGCTATTCACTTCTTAAAATTTGTTTATTTAAATGTTTTACTTACTATTTATACTTCTTGGAAAACTAATCTCGTGTTAAAACCCTTACGTGACTGGAGAGATGGCTCAGTGATTAAGAGCACTGCCTACTCTTGCAGAGGACCTGCGTTTGATTTCCAGCACCCACATGGCAGCTAACAACCATCTGTCACTCTATGCCCAGGGCACCTGATGTCCTCTTCAGATCTCTGCAGGCATTTTATGACATGTGTGCACTCACACATATACAGACAATGCACTCATATGCATAAAATAAATAATAAATAGAATAATTTTACAAAGAAAAGTCTTATAATGAAAAACGATTTAGTAAATGAAATAAATTAACTGTTTATCTAATGCCACTTACCTTTAATTGGTAATGTCAATTTATATTTCTAGGATTTGAATGAATAAAAACATGAGAGTTTCATTGTTGTCATTTTATTTTTAGCCAGAGGCATTTAAAAATAGTTGTATACCACCAAGAAATCAATTCTTTATTGTTAGGGAGCAAAAGTTCAGTATCCTTTGAAATTATCAGTCAGAATTTTACTTTACTTTGACCTATATTGAAAAAAAAATTATTTTTGAGAAAACTGGAAAATCCAACCAGTGAGTATTTTATCATTGGCGCCAGGAAAGGAAATGAACTAAAGTTGTGTTAACATAAACACAACTTTTTTGTTTCTATCTGAAGAAAGAAAGGTTTGACGTCCCCCTGGTGTGGGTATTGTTGGCAGAAATTCGACTGCCAGTCTACATTCCACTGCAGTTGATTTTTAAATATCGAACTAAACAGGAAATGTCGTGAGTGATGTGACCATCTGTCAAGTGTGAAGGGAGTCTGAGCATATGATCTGAGCACAAGGCAGACATTGCAGTGCTGTCTGAATGGTATTAACCTCTAGGAGTGGCACGCCCAGCATGAAAAGCTGATTTTCTATACTTGTAATTCTTGTGTAGTTGAGTTTATTGTAACTTGTCACAACTATGGTAATTTTTGCTAAGTGAATTCAAATAACATCTTGTCCAATCACAAAATATGATATACTTTCGAGGATCTGGAATTTTCTAGGAGTTCTTTTTAAAGGCCTTAGGAGTTCTTTCCTAACCAAGAAACCTGCTTTCACAGTAATTATAAATCAGGAATGCAGGTAAAAGGAAGAACGAAACACAAAAGGCAGCTTTGTATAATCCCACCCCTCTGCTCTGTTCAAAGGCAGGGAAAGAAATCAGGGTTTGTTAAAATGCATACTGAAGGGTTTATAGAAGCCATCAAACTGGTGACAAATTACAATGAAAACATCATTGTAATTCTCTTAGCTAACAGTATGACATCCCATCTTAGTAATCAGGAGAAAAGTTCTTGTAGGCAAAGTGAGTCCTGAAGTGAACTCTGTGTGTGTATGTGTGTGTGTGTGTATGTGCATGTGATGCAACTACAGATAGAGTAATCACATAAATGAAGCTTTGGGAGTAAAGTGATACAGCCCTTACTTTGGTTATACATGTTATATACATTTTCATTGAAATATACATGGCTACACCCTTCTCAAATTACGGTTTTATTATTCCGTTGCTATTTACATTAACTTCCATTAACTGTGTTGTGAATCATAATTTAAAATGGATCACAAATATTTCTTTCATCATTTTACAATTTTAAAAGTAAGTATCAACATTGTGCTATCCTGTTCCTTTAATGGACCAGTTTAATCCTCAGTAATGTAACCCTTTAAAGCCTACATGTTAAAGATAACATATTTACCCGAAGAAGGTAAACATAAAGAATTTTAAAGCTTTTAGTATTTGATTCCCCTACTGATTTTAATAATGGACTTTAAAACAACCAGGGGCAGTGGGTGGCCCCTTACTTTCAGAAGCCAGTTTTAAAGTACATGTGTTTCTTTTCCATGTTGACCCTTTTCCTGAGATACATTTTCTCTCTTTTTTAATGACATTTGGTGGACTGAAGATATGGCTCAGTGGTTAAGAGCACTGGCTTCTTTGGCAGCAGACCCAGGTTTGATTCCAGGTAGCTAACAACAGTCCGTAACTCTAGTTCCACGGGAATTTGAGGGTATTGCCTGAGATGGGTACACTTATATACTTGCAGGCAATACATATGCATGCACTCACACACACACACACACACACACACACACACACACACACACACACAGATGACATTTTGTACATTAACTTATCAAAATGCTACATCATGGTATGTTCCTTTTCAGAGTTTAATTTGAAGTTCTAACCTTTGTGCATTTCAAATGATTTAGAAATATAGACTCATGAATTTGTGCTCATATATATACTGTATATAGCAAAGACCTTGCAACTATGAATCTAACCTACAAATTATTATTAAAAAGCACACACTAGGTTGGGGCTATAGTTCAGTGGTGACTGCTTGCCCAGTGTGTGAAAAGCTCTAGATTCAGTTCTCAGCACTGCAGAAAACAAAACAGTTGCATTATTTGTTTTTACATGTAAGCATGATTACTGAAAACATGTTTATTTTTTGAAGGCTTACTATAAACTTATAGCCAGTACAATTTGTTATTGCTAGGCACCTAATATGTGACTGGCCCTTTGCATGTATTATCTACTTTTCACTGTAATCTTGAGGTAAGAGGTTCTATTTTTTTATTTCCATCATTAAATGATGGTATGGAGATAATGAGATTTCCCAAGGATGCATTCCTAGGAATTGGTGACTTAAAGATTGAAGTTCCTGGTGTATTAGTTTGCTTTCCTTTCGCTGTGATAGAAACACTGATGAAAGGAACGTATAAAAGGAAGAGTTTATTTAGCTTATGGTTCCAAAAGGACAAGAGTTTATCATGGCAGGGAGGCATGATGGCAGAGGTGGCTAGAGTAGGAGCTGAGCGCTCACATCTTCAAGCAGGCACAGGAAGCAGAGAGTGACTGGAGATCTAGCAAGGCTTAAGAACTCTGTAAGCCCACGCCCAGTGGCATGCTTCGTCCAGCATGGCCACACCTTCCAAGACCTCTCAAAACAGTGCCACTGGGGACAAAATGTCCAAATACTTAGAGCCTATGGAGGACATTCTCGTTCAGACTACCACAGATGGCTCAATTGGTAAAGGTGTTTGTTGCTAAGTCTGATGACTTGAATTTGATCCCTGTAGTCTACAGGATGGAATGAAAAAAATTGAATTTTCTGTGTTGCCTTTTGGCCTCCACATGAGTGTGTGCCATGACAAATTCACACACACACACACACACACACACCCCAAACACACCCACAACCTTCCCCCCAATAAATAAAATGGTTTTTAAGAAGACAGAAAATCTCATCTGACTTTATGGGACATTGTGGTATACAGTAACATTTTCTAAAATCTATTTTCCAGAATACAGTTTCCTGAGATACTACTGTGGTGATGTTGCTCTCTTTTCACTGTGTCTTGCATTTTTTCTACTCCCCTCTCCTGAACCTCTTCCCTCCACTGCTGGCTTTTGCCAGTCTGTTTGTTCCAAATGCAGAAGAGAGACCAAGACCAGAGATGAAACTAGAAATGACATAAAGGTATAGATAGCCCTGGATGAAATCATAGGAGCAAAAGTAGGGTTTGGGAAGGAAGTCAAGGACTCCCTTGTGACAGGAGGAAGAGGTGGGAGATGAATGTGACGGTAGGTGAACCTTGCCAAGCTGGCTTAATGGTGTGGTACCCAAGATCCTTTTCCAGCAGTGATGAGAGGACAAGCATGAAGGCTCTGCAGGGAGTTCTTCACTCTACCCTCTGTTTATACTTTTATCATTCATCATATTCTGATCCTGAAACCTTATGTAAAATAAATTATTATTTTTATTTTATGTGTATGAGTGATTGCCTTCATGTATATAAGTGCACTCCTGTTGTGCAACACTTGTGGAGGTCAGAAGAGGGCAATCCCTTGGAACCGGAGTTACAGACAGTAGTTAGATGCCAAAGGGGTGCTGGAAATTTAACCGGGGTCCTCTGAAAGAACAACCAGTACTCTTAGCTGCTGAGCCATCTCTTCTAGTCCCCATGTAAGTTCTTACATCTGCATTTCATAATTGGCGAGTCTCTACTGTGAGAAACTGTCAGAGATTCCGGCTGTTCGGCAGCAGCTCTCTCCACTTTCTAATTTGCTGTTCCTGAGCCACAGGACTGGAAAACCAAGCTTCCTGGCTCAAAGAACTACATCTCTAGGTAGAGTAAGTGATCTATGAAAATGGGAGGTCTGAATGACTCTAGATTAGCTGCTAGCAAGTGTAAGCCTGTGAAGGGGTTATTTTGTCCATCTTTCAGTTTATCACCTGAGTTCTGGATAACTGAGGTTGCCTAGAAAGTGGTTACCATTGGATTTGTAGCTGTCGTTTTAATATGTTGCAAAGTAGGACTTGGAATAACAGCCTCCTTTTGGAGAAGTAACTTGATGGAAACATTTTCTTGAAAAAAAGTCATAGATTAGCTTTGTTGTCTTTTTCCCTACTCTTTTTAACTGAGGAGCAACTGGGTAGTCTATAATTAGTCATTTTAGTGTACACTTCAATAGAATTTAGTTTCCTCAATATGTTGTATCACTATCCCTCTTATTTCAGAATTAGTTAGTGCTGAACCTTTGGTCCTTACGGTAGACTGCAGTTAGATTCCTGTGAACCTTTGCTCATAACATTTCTGATAAGCAATCAATATATGACCCTGTTATATATTGTTATATAACAAGCACTCATTGTTATATATGTGCTTCCCTTTAAGACACATTCTTTATTGTAAATAATTATGTGTAATTTTCTTCATAATGAATCATTAGCTAATGGAGTTAACATCTTTCTGACCCAGGGTAATCTGACTATAAATATCCTTGGCTCTTGCCACGAATCTTTCCCATATGGATTTTGTTACTATCATTTCATGTATCCACAAATTTTTCCATTGTTTCTATCTTTTAACGACTTCATTACATACTATAGATATTACTCTAGCACATTTTTGAGTGATTTCATATGGAGATGTACAAACTGGTTTCTATCTATCTAATAGCTATCTATCTATGTATTTATCACCTATCTAATATCTATCTATGTATCTATCATCTATGTATCTATCTACCTATTCATCATCTATATATTTTTAAAGAGACAGTACACTTTGAATATTGTAATGTGCTGACTCCGGAAGTCAGCTTCTCTCTACTTCCCAGCAATCATTAACTCTTACTTATGAAAGCTACAGTCAACCTTTTGTTCCTTTCCCTTTATATTTTTCTTGTCTCCTGTGTAGCAAGGCTGGCCTCCAATTCTTGGTCTTTGTGCCTCAGTCTTCCAAATCTTGGATTGTAAATGTGTGCCACCATTCCTGGATCCATTTGTTTGGTGATGATTTTCCTCCTATTTCCATAACTTTCTTCTTTGTCAAATGTAGTTACCAAAATGTACATTTCACTATTTCTGTTTTTAGCTAATGATCTTTAGAGAATTCCTTGAATTCTTATTAATAACAAAAAAATAAAATGTGGGTTCTGGCTCTTACATTCTTTAGACTGATGCTGCCTGAGAAGCTATTTTAGCCCTGAAGTGTTGACACTGTGGTCAGCTACTGTGCCATGCCCTTGATGAACATACAGATGTCAAAATAAACACCCTAATTTTGTAGGACAGTGTCTTGTCTAATCACCCACCCTAGGTTCAGCAAGCCACATGAAGAAAGCAGTCTGCCTTTCTCCTGGCTGCTTGAAGGAGATAGGAGCTAGAGGGTGGTAACTGCTAAGTAAAATACTAGAATTCACAGACATTTACCAAGTCCCCTCTACATTCTGCACTCTCTCTGAAGATGTTACAAGTGTTTTACTAGTCTTCAAAATCATGACACGCAATTTTTTTGGTTATTGTTGTGACAATTCTTGCAACCTCAATAGTGTTTTCCATGGGAAACAAATTTTTGAGTCTTCTTTGGGGGCTATCAGCTGGGGCATCATTTATAACTAGAACTTATACAGTGAAATCCTGGTCTCTGGGAAATCAACAGGCTAGGTCCAGCCTCTTGTCTCTAAGTGACAAGAGATAATGAAAACCAGAGAAGGTACCTTATCCAATGTGGAAAGATTGGGAAAAGGAGTTCTGTGACTCCCTCAAGTCCATCATTGAGATGCCAACATGAGGTGGTTTAACAGAGGGCAAGACCTGCTCAAACTCAGAAATCTTGGTCAAGGTATGGACCCACCCACCAATGACTGTCTCAAAACTGATCTGAGGTTTTCAGTATCATGTGAAATCTCTTCTCCAAGTCAAATTCCTCGTCTTGCTGGCACCGTCTCTTCAACACTTCCCATCCCCCAGCATGAGATTTCTGGTGAAATTTTAATTCTTTTGTGTTCATTGCCTCAGTGGTCAGGTGGCTAAAGGGAGAAGGAAGGGTCTTTTGAGAATATCCTCTCTTGTCAGTGTCTTTGCACTCTTTATAATCTACTTTACAATTTTGGTATAGTTTTTAAATTTCTTTAGAAGTATTTATTGTAGATGAATTTTATGTCATTTGCAATTTTAAAGTCATTTCTTAGAAGAGGTGAATGAAAATATAGAAATGGATGTAGAATTGAAAGAATATTTATTATGCCTTTTCTTTCCATGCAGTCATAGGAACTCGACTTTTCTTTGTTTACTCAGTGAACTGAACTTCTGCTATGTGCTCTTTCTTCCATCTCATTTGCCATTCAGTTTCCATAGAAAACATTTTTATATTTCATGGGCTCTACACAAATCCAATTGAATTTTCTAATAAAGTCTGCATTGGAACTTAAATGCCTTCAACTAGACAACTGGAGTTGATATGAATTGTTATGCATGTCAGAGAAAAATAAATAATACCACCTAACTTCCTTCCTTGTTGAAAAGCATGGCATAGTATAATTTGCATGTTTGCATTTAACAAACTGTTCAATGAATGATTACAGGATTTCAAAGGATTATTTTAACACATTTGTGTAGGTTAGTATACTGACTCCTTTTGGAAGTCAGATTATTTTTTTGCTTGTTTTTGTCTTCTGTGTTTTTAGATGGGATCTTACTATGTAGCCCTGACTTGCCTGGAACTCAATATGTAGACCATGCTTGCTCGAAACTTATAGAGCTCTGCCTGCCTTTGCATCCCATGTCTGGCCTTCTGGGAGTTTTTCTTATGATTACCAACTTATTATTTAGTATGAAAAAGTTCAACTTTACCTTATAATATATGATGATATTTACTTTCAAGATACATAAGTTAAAGTGGAAAATTAAGGAAATTTATGCATCTATTACATTAATTATTTCTTATATATGACATTTCTGGTCATTAGAAATTTTTTATGATGTTATCTCCTGACCAAGATGAATCTCTATTTTGTCACAAGGTTATAATAATGGCTTCATTGTTTCATATAAAGTCATTTTATTGGGACAGTTTTTTTTAAGAAAACTAACACATGGTTATTTTTTGTGAGCAACAGTCTCATCATGCTAAAATGTTTAGTGTTAGTAATGATGGTGGTAGTCATGATGGTCATAATGATAATAGTGGTGATGATGGTGATAATGGTGGTGGTGATGGTAATGATGATGGCCGCAGTAGTGATGGTGGTGGTGAAGATGGTGGTAATGATGCTGATGGTGGTAGCACTAATGATAGTAGTAGCAGTAATGATGGTGATGATGATGGTGATGATGATGGTGGTGATGATGGTGATAATGCAGACATCTCAACCACATATGTAAGAATTTGGAACATGAACACTTTTAAAATGCATGTTCTCTTATTCTTGGTAACTTCACATGCTGTACTCTATTAAACATAATATTGTAGGATAAACAAGATGCTTATGCATCTTGATAAATGCAAAATAAAGTATTTCAAATTTTGCTAATTATTTCTCTGCATAATCGAGAGTTAAAGCTATTTTATAACTTAAGAGTAAAATTTAAATTTGGAAATTGCTCTGGTTTTATAGATGAGAAAAAATGAAGACATTGGAATAATATACACTATCATCTTAATATGCAAATAAATCTTAGGATAGTGACTATTTTGTACTTCTATTTTAATACTGTTAAAAGAGTAGCATGTATTTGTTATTAAAATTAATGTCAAGCAAAAGAGTGGGTAGATAATTATGTAATTATAAAAGGAATCAGCTTGTAAAAGTTTAGAACTCAGCAAAATGACATTTGTGTGTTTGAAAGACATAGTAAAAGAATGAACTTCTGTGTAAAAATTAATAACAGATTTTTGTTACCTTAATATTATAAATTGGATTAAAACTCTGATGGATTTCTTATTGTTTATTTCTATAGATGATAACAATGACAAGTTCCATTTATTTTTAAAGAAATGTCTGTATTAAAAGACCCATTCTTAGATTTTCAACATTAATCACACATTATAGACAGCTCTAAGAGCATAGCACATTTTAAAGCCATTTAGGATGAACTCAGCTTGGGAAATAATTATGTTTACCTGAATTCATATTATGAGGGAAAGCATACTGATTCATCAGCAATGTTTAGCTAGCTTTCCATTGATTTGACAAAATATCCAAGACAGTGAGTAAAACAGAAAGGATGTATTTTGGCTGTTTTCAGTCCATGGTGATTGGTTTACTTGCTTTTAGGCCTGCTGCATTTTAGTGGAGGCACATGGCAGAGAAAAACTGCCCAGGTTATGGCTGTCAGGAAGCAAAGAGAAATGGCTGGAGGACAGGCACAGGTCTCATCTGTCCCTCAAGGGCATGCCCCAGTGATCTGCTTCTTCTACTATGACCCTGCTCTCCAAAGTCTCATCAAAGTCTCATCAACTTCGCACAGTACCACCAACTGAAGACTGAGTCCTTCACTAAGTGATCCGGTGGGGAAAACTTAAGATCTGAATTTTCACAGCTTGGGAGCAGTGTAGTGATTTTTAGATACCTGATGGAGGGACCTTAAATGTGTGTTATTTACTATGAGCCTTTAGCTTCGTGTGACTGTTGATATTGAGATGTATTTATTCAAATATATTTTATGTCTATACTGTCTGCATGATTCTGAAGACTTAGTAACATAAGTGTAAACTATCTTACTAAAATAATAATTATATGTTGAATTGATAATATTTTGAATATATTTAAATAAGAAAAATAATTTCACCTGTTTTTCTTAGAATATCTTAGTTACTTTTCTTGCTGCTGTGATGTTATACCATAACAAAAGTTACTTAGGGGAGAAGGGATTTATTTTGTTTCATTGTCTAACGGTAATGTCCATCCTTTGGGGTTATCAACATGGCTGGAGTTTGACGCAGCCTGATCATATTGTATGCACAGTTTGAAATCAAAGAGAAATGAATGATCAGGCTCAGCTGGCTTTCAACTTTTTATTCAGACCAGGCAGGACCCAAGCCCAGACACTCATGCTACCACTTTAGTTACTGTGGACGAATAGAAAATTTAAAAATCGTATGTGGTTCCCATATGCAGCGTACCTTGTGTTTCTTTTGGCTATTCTGTCCTAGCTGGTAGGTTGCAGTTTCCACATTGGTTGTTGAAGAAATAACAGTCAGATGAGCTTTGCATTTTCCAGGTTTTATTTAGTTAGGAAGTTACTCCTGTCTTCAAAATATTTATATTTCCTCCAGCCGTGTTTTTCTTTGCAAGACACCTGCAGTACTGAACATCAGCATGAGGCTTTACAAGCATCTGGGAAGATACGATACCTAGTATATCAGCCACTCCTATTTGATCATTATTTTGAAACAGATGGACTAATTTTCACTTAATGTATTTTGTATATTCTCTGAGATGGTTGATATCAAATGTTCTTGTCTTAAAGTAAAAATGCATCTGTTGAATCCCCAAAGGGCCTCTGTTTCCTACCATTACTCATTTCCCTTGGCATGTTCAGAAACAATGAAGTGGAATACTGCATTATTGTGCCGTCATGCTTGGAGCTTATTCTTAGCAACTTTTGAAATACTTAATGTAAAACATTTAATAAAGTGAGGAAATAATAGATATTCAATGAGTATTAGGACTTTACTTTTTCTGTTTTGTGAAGCTTGATGTAATTAGTGTTCTTAAAATTTATAAAATGTAGTGTTTTGCTAAAATGTATAATGATTCTTATATGCCTAAAATAGGTTCATTTTAAAGTTTTGATGCATTTTATGTCAGGGTCCCTCTATTTCAGATTATTGGAAATGGAATCTTTAAAGAATATTTTAGATAACGTTTACTTCTTTGAACATACATAATTAAAAAAATCTAAGAGGACAAGGAACCTTAAATTATGGGTCTAAGACTTTATCACCACCATGGCCACTACAACCACTTTGTGAAGTAAATGGCTGGGGAAATTAGAACCCCAAGCTTCGGTTTTTAGCCTTAGGAGCTTCTCAGAGCTACAGATACAAATTGAGATTATGTAAGATGTATGACTACCTGCACAAGCTCTGTATAAGTGTGAAATATTGAGGTGATGCTTGAGTTTTGTTCTGAATACATTACCCCACTGTTCCATACACCAGACTTCAAGGAATGCAGACAGTTCATTGTGAACAATAAGCTCCTGTCCCAGACAGCTTTGCCTGCTTGAAGGGTCTACTCCTAACTCTCACACATCCCAGCCCTTCAGTCCCTTAACTCTGTCTTCTGGCTCCTGATAGAGACTTAACATAGGTTTCTTGTTTGATGAGGCCTCCTCCTTACTCTCACACATGCCTGATTCTGACAAATGTTTGGATTTGTGTTTCCTTCTAGACTGATGCCACTTAGCTCTGGGTCAGAAGATCTAACTTCTGCCTTGTGTTATCCAGACTAAACCTCTTTCTAGGATATTACTACAAGGAGGCTTCACTGATATGTTGAATTCCAACTCTCTGTAGTTTAAATAAAACCAGTCTGAGATCCCTATCTGTGTTTATCTTCCAAAGAGCAAGGGTTGTCAAGCAGAGGAAGTGGAGAGGTAAGAAGCAGAGATGGCAGCTTGGTGGACTGTTGAGTGTGAAATTGCGTTTCGGAGGGCTGATGAAAAGGCTTTGAAATAGAAGACACCTGGAACATGTTTGGTTCAGGAGCTTAGGAGCCTTCTGTGTGCTACATGGATGTTGAACCTATGTGTGATGTACTGAGCTATGTATTTCAGCTAGTAATGGAGAAATGGAGACTACTTGGAAGTCGGCTGCCCAGGAGGCAGGAAGCTGATGTAATCGACTTCACTTTTCTTGCTCCATTCTCCTCTCTCTTTTAGTTTTGCCAAGGACCAAACAAGTCTGACTAGACCCTGTGTTCTTTAATTGTGTATCTCTCCCTTTGCCACGTTTCATGTTTTCTTACCATCCCTCAGCGGTGTGGAAACTTTCCCCTGATTACTGAGAGCCACTTGCTGTATCTGATCTTTAAGCCTCAGATTATCCTAGGCAAAGCCTTCATTTTCTTCTTTTTTTTTTCCCCTCCTTTGTTCAGTTCCTTTATCTCTCTCACCAAAACAGGAGTCATTCCTCTTTTCTTATTTTCTACTTCAAGCTTGCATATTCCTAATTTTATAGTTTTAAATCAGTTTCTTAGCTTGTTATTGCTCTCCATAGATGAAGGAAGTCACTATGGGATAAATATCTCCCTCCCTACCCCCAAATGGATTATTGCTGAGTTTGAGTTGAGGGCTTAGAAAATAATAACTAGGTTTAATGTGACCGTGCAGAGGGAGAGATGCCAGAGCTTTTTCTTTACCATGTGGGTAGATAGAGAAAGGTTGGCTTCCTGCAGGCTAGAAAGAATGTCCTACCAAGACCTGTAAGTGCCAGCGCCTGAATCTTGAACTTCTCACCCTTCAGATCTGAGATATATACGCTACCTCATGTAAGGCTCCCAGTCTCTGTTATTTTGTTTAGCAGCCTAGCATGGCATGGAGAGGAGGAGTACTTACAGTTTCCTTGACTGAGATGAGTTGAGCTTGTAAATCATCCCGACAACCAGGTGTGCACAGGGGTGTTTCCCGACCCTGAAGCCGCGGTGCGCTCTGCGACCTCTTCAGGTCTGCTTCGTTTCTCTCAGCTTTGTCCTGGCTTTCAGTTCGCAGGTGTCACTCATTTTTGTCAAATTCAACTGTAAATATTACGTGTTTGTAACGTTATGCTATGTAAATGGGTTTTATTCAGTTTTCACTTGTTTGTTGCTAGCGTATAGATATGCACTTTATGAGTCTTGTTCTTTTATCCTGCAGTCCCAGTAAGTCCATCGGCTCCAGAAGGCTTTACTTTGAAGAGTGTACAGTTTTGTACACAGTTGCATTATTTTTCGTTTACTTCTTCCTGTCTTATACGGAGGGCTTTACTTTTCCCTTGGTCCCATGCCTTGTCCTCTCCTCCTGTCTCCTTCTCTTCCATTCCTCACTGCCACCACCAAAGTTTCAGTACAGTGTTTAACAAGTGATGTCACTAGACATCATTGCTTTATTTCTGTTTTAAGGAAAGCTTTAGTCTTTCACTATTTAGTACAATGTCAGCTGTAGATTGCTTTTCACATATTTGGTTCTTACTGCTCTTAGTTTATGGAGTGTTTTTTTTTCCCCCCTCTAATCAGGACTAATCTGATGCCTTTTGCTGCATGTATTGAGATAATTGTGTGTCTTCTCTTACTTATGGTGGCATGTTGAATTATATGGATCAACTTTTGAGTGCTGATTCATCCTTGTAATCCTAGAATAAACTCCATTTTGTCTTTTATTGTTGGATATCATTCACTCAAAAATGTAAGATTTTTATCTTTCCTGATAAGGAATATTTTTCTGAAATTTTCTCTTCTTGCACTGTCTTTTCCTGATTTTGATATTAGAGTAATGTTAGTCTCATATAGTACACGAAAGTATTCTGTCATATTCAACTTTTGTCAAGAGTATGTAGAATAGGTAATTTTTTGTTTAGATGTTTGGTGGAATTACCCAGTGGTTATTCCTTATTAGTTTTTATGTAGAAACGATTTTTTTTTGTGTGTGATACTTGTCTGTGTATGTATATATGTGCTGGCACATGTGCACACATGTGCACACGTATAGAGACCAGAGATTGATTGTCAGGCAAGACATATGCCTAAATATTCCAGTTAAAACTTGTATTGGTTCAGGAATTCATAGAATATATGTATATTTTTTTTGTTTTTTTTTTTTTTAATTTTTTTGTCTTTCTGAGACAGGGTCTTCCTATATCCCCAGCTGACCTGGCACTCACTGTCGCTTTCTCTTGCAGCAGAGTGACAGGCACCCAGAAGGCACACCCCCTCACCAGGTCTTTTGTCAGGAGGGAACTGCGAGGGGGATCCAGTACCAAGCTCGTGTCCCACTTCCCTTGGATTGCCCCAGCTCCCTCCCCGCGGTAGGAGGGGGCCTTTCAGGGGATCAAAGGGACGTGGGGTTGCTGGGGCAGGCTGTTCTCAGCCTCCTGGCCCGCTCCAGAAAACAGTCAGGCCCAGCCTGGGTCCCTGTCTTGACCAAAGAAGCGTGCAGCTAGTCAGCTCTTTTGATGATACAGCTTTAATGATGTGACTTCTTCAATGGTACCGCCAGGAGCCGTTTACTGAACTTATCAGACACATTATAAAGGTTTAGAGTTACAGGTATTAGCATACAGCAGGAAGTTTCTACCAATCATTTTACTGGTCACTCTGATCATGCTTTTACTTTACATAGAGGCTACTACTGTCCATGCGCTGTTCACGAGGAAGGAGGTAATTTCCTCCAATGGCACTTAAGTTCCTAGTTCACCTAATTATCATGGTATGTGTGGTATGTGCCTATCTCTTCTGGCTAGTCTTTGTTTTAGCTCCTCTCAGTGCCATCTTGCCCAGGCCACAAGGTGCCAGCTGGTCAGTTAGGATTTCTTAAGGCCCAACAACTCACTATGTAGACCAGGCTGACCTTGAACTCACAGAGATCCTCCTGCCTCTGCCTCTTGGATGCTAGGATTAAAGGTGCATATTTCTATGCCAAGCCTTCATACAGTGCATTTTGATCTTATTCAGATCTCGTCTTCACTCTCCATCCATACCTTGCTCCCCTTTAGTGTCCTCGATTATTATTTGCCTTTTAAAAAGATCTTTCAAGTCTATTTTGTGTTTCCTGAATGCTCGTGGGTGTATCTCTTGGATTCTTCTCATCAGTCCATCATGAGTCATGCCAGTAAGGAAAACTGATTCTCCTTCTTGCAGCATTTATCAATTGCCAATAGATACTCACCTAGTGCTGGAGCTTCTTGTCCACCTCCTTATCTGTGTTGGAACTCTGTCGGGCTTGGGTTTGCACAGCTCTTGTGCATGCTGTTGGAAGTGCAGTGGGTTCGTATATGCAACTAGTCTGTGGTGTCCAGGCAGCACAATTTGCTTGTATTCATCTACCACCTCTGACTCTCTTCTGTCAATAATCTCTGAACTTTGAGAGGTGCAGTGTAGGTGTTTCTTTTAGGGTTGAGCACTCTGCAGTCTTTTATTCTCCACATTTACCAGTTATTGGTCTCAGTGTTAATTGCCATCTGGTGCAAGAAGTTTCTCTGGTGTGGTGTGAGAGATGCACTTATCTATACATATAGCAACAAGTCCTAAAGAGTCAATTTTATAATATGTCTATTTAGCAGAATGGTAATTGTAGGTTCTCCTCCAAGGTCCCATGTTGTTGCCCTAATAACAGTATTACGTATGGACTCCATCTTGTGAAGCATTCCTAAATCCAAATAGAAAGTGACTAGTTATTCCTATAACATTCATGCCTCGTTTGCACCAGACAGCATATTTTGCCACCTAGCTGGTACTGTAGCTCTCAGCGTTCACAGGTAGGTAAGGTTGATGATTACCTTTCTCTGCCAATAACATACATAGCATCTTCTAGCACTATTCAAGTTTGCCAGCAGAGTCATCTTCAAAGTCAATACCAGTTTTATTTCTTGTTTTTTTTTTTTCTGCGACTCAGATGTACATATCTTCAGCCATAGTGACCTTATTTTTTGAGATGGGGTATCCCACTGAGCTTGAAGTTTTTCTGTTCAGCTAGGTTGGCTGGCCAATAAGCTCTAAGGATCTGTATGTTTCTAAGTCCTATGTATAGCATGGGAGTTACTGATGTATGTTGTTATGCCCAGCTCTTTATGTGGGTGTTGGGGACTTAAATTGAGACCCTAATGGTTGCACAGCAGGCTTTCTGCTTGCTGAGCCATCTCCCTTGTTTCTCTTTAATGTGAAGTTTAGTCGCCACAGTAGATATAGGACTATTTAGACTCCTTATTTTGATAAGCAAGCCTTGGTAAACATGTTTTTTTTTTTCCAATTAATTCCTCTATATTATATAATTTGTTAAATTTATTGTCATGAAGCCATTTATATGATTTCCTTATTAGCCTTTAATATATGTATAATCTGAAGAACTGTTGCTCTTTCAGTTCTAATTTTGGAGATTTGAGCCTTCATCAATATTGACTGGCTAGAGGTTTATCAATTACATTTATTAAGGAAACAACTTTTGATTACATTGTTCATTGATTTTCTGTCTTGTTTTAATATAATTAATTCTAGTTGTGGTTTTTATTTTCCTCTGATGATTTTGTGCATCATATCTTTTCTCTTATTTCTTAAGGTGTAATATGTTGATATTTTCCCCAGTCTTTCTGTTTTCCTAATAGGGATTCAGGTTATGACACCAATACTTTTTGGGATGTTGTTTTCATTTTAATCAGCTGTATATAATTTATCTTTTAATTTAACCATAGATTCAAAAATCATTGACTTAGTTTTAGTTTCAATTTTAGGTTAATTTTAATTTTTACAATTTTTAATATTTAATATTTTTATTTTATGTGTGTAAGTATATTTCCTTCTTGTAGGTTGGTGCACCTGTGTCGTGCAGTGCTCCTGGAGATCAGAGGAGGGCGCTAGATACCCTGGAACTGGAGTTACAGACAGTTGTTAGCCGCCATGTGGGTGCATACTTTAGCTTCCAAATATTTGAGGTTTTTTTCTTTTTCCTGATACCATTCTGACATGAATTTCCACTTAAATGCTCTTATGATACAGAAACATACTTAGTATGACCTGAATCTTTTTAAATTATTGAGACTTGTTTCATGACCCAAGATTTTGTCTTTGTCATTGTTCTATGTTCATATGGGAAAAAATGTGTCTGTTTTTTGCTGGTTGGCTTGCTTGGTAAGTATTAGTTAACTTAGTTGGTTGACTTAGTCTATACACTTAACTGAATTCTATGCACTGCCATTACTTGTTGAGACAGTAGTATTGAAGTCTCTGTGTATTCTTGTATTTATTTTTGCAGTTCTGTGGTTTTTGAATCTTTTTTATTAGGTATATAAACATCAAAGATAATTATATCCTTTCAATTAATCAATTTTCATATTTAGATTAAACATTCTTTTTTTTCCTGGAAATATTACTTTGTTTAAAATTTACTTTGTCTGACAATAATATAGCCACTTAATTTTTCTTATGTTCTTGGTGTCAATTGTGCCATTTTTTATTTTAAAAGTTTTTGTGTCCTCGTATTTCAAGGAGACCTTCTGTAGGCAGTGTATAATTTGGTGTCATTTAACAAAACAATATGATAAATTTTAAATAATATTTTTTAATTTAAAAATTTTAATATTTAATATTTTTATTTTATGTGTATAAGTGTATTTCCTTCTTGTAGATGGGTGCACCTGTGTCGTGCAGTGCCCCTGGAGGTCAGAGGAGGGGGCTAGATACCCTGGAACTGGAGTTACAGACAGTTGTGGGCTGCCATGTGGATGCTGGTAATCAAACCTGGGTCCTTTGCAAGAGCAGAGGCTTAACCTCTGAGCCATCTCTCTAGCCCCAAAAATTTTTATTTATAGTTATTCATGAATTTTTTTTTATAGCCAAACTCATGTATCCTAGGTTAGTTTCAAAATCTCCAAGTTGCTGTGAATGATCTTGAAATTATGGTCCTCGTGCTTCTATATCATGAGTGTTGGGATTATAGGTGTGCACCACCACACCACACCTGGGGTGCTAAGGACTGAATCCCCAGCTTCATGCATGCTAGCTAAATGAGCATTCTGTTCTTTTTAAATTTAAATATAACATTTTTATTAATCCTTTGAGATTTCATACATGCGTACGAGGTGTCCTTGCTGGAGGAAGCATGTCACTGAGGGAAAGAGGAACACTTTGAGAGCTCTTAAGCCCTGCCAGATTTCCAGTCCCACTCTGCTTCCCTGTGCCTACTTGAAGATGTGATCATTAGGCTTTCTGCTCTGGAAACCTTCCTGTGCCATGTCTTCTTGGCCACTAAGGATTCTAATCTCTCTGGGATCAAAAGTCCAATAAAACTCTTCATTCTATAAGTTGCCATGGTCAAGGTGTCTTATCACAGGAACAGAGAAATGATTAATACGACCAGTTGTGAGTTTCATTGTTAATTATTGTTCAATGCACAAACTTCTCTGATAAGGTTTGAGAGATGCATTAATTTATGAGTATAGAAATATGAAACTAGAATGCAGTTTGATACTATTTAGCAAAATAATCGTAATAGGTTGAGCCCTGGAGCCTGCACATTCCCTAAGCATGGATTCTTGGCCAGATTTATTATAGCAGTCATGTGTTTTTGCCTGTGGAGTAGGCTGTAAATTAAATAAAAAAGCTGTAGTTTACACCATAGCATGTTTGCCACTATTGGACCCATGGGCATATCTTGCCAGTTAGTTATTGTTGTAGCTCACAGCTTCACAGGTGGGATAGACTTTTGATGGCTCTCCCCCAGCAGTCTACATAGCATCTTCCAGTACAATGAAAGCTAGCCAGCAGGGAAGAAGCTCCTGGTCAGCACCAGTTTGACCTCTGCAGGTCTTGTGACCGAACTGTGTGGTATCTTCAATCATAGGGTCTTACCATCAAGTTCTAGTAGCCAAGTAAGAGCAATGGCAACAGCCTACTTTGTTCTGGGGGTCTCTTGGACACCCATAACTAATAAGAAACATTTTTTTGTTTTAATTTATTTTAGAAATGAATAATGATTAGGCAATTAATATTTATTATAAATATTGATATGATGGACCTAAAATACCTAAAAAACAAAATCATCTTGTTGTTTATACTGTTGGTTTATTAATTATAACATTTCTTAGCTGTTACTTTGGCTTTTATGATATACACATTTAACTTCCCCAAGTTTATCATTCAAATAATTTTATAATAATAATACATGTCATAAGAATCTTAAAACGATATATTTTCATTCGATTCTTTGTTCTGTCTACTATTTTTTACATAATACATATATAATAACATTATATGCATTTGTACGTTATAAATTCCATGATAGATTGCTATAGTTTTCCTTAAATAATCCATGAGAATGTTTTAAAAATTACTTTTATTCATTTATTGTGTATGTGTGTGTATGTGTGTTTGTGTGTGTGTTTGTGTATGTGTAGTACAGTGCAATGTGGAGATCAGAGGACAACTTGTGGGAACTGGTTCTCTCCTTCCATCTTGTGAGTGCACAGCCAGCCATGTCTCCATGAAGCCTATCAAATACAAGAAAGGAAGTGGGGCGGGGGGAGAAATTTTGCTGAGTATAGAATCTCACTTATCAAAGCTTAGCTTCTTCTTCTAATATTTTAGATATATTATTGCATTAGTGTTTTGCATTTTCAGAGAAGAATGCTATTTCATCTGTGATACTGAAAATAAGGTCAACTGTTCACCTGCTTTTAAGACTCTCTTCGTTATTATTTTAAAGTAGTTCGATTATAATTTGCTTTGGTGCACTTTACAATGCCTGGGCTTGCAGTTTATTCAATTTCTTGGATTTCTGGGTCTATAGTTTTCATAAGATTTGTAAAATTCTCTACATTTTTCCACACATTTTTCTGCATCTTGTCCCATTTATGACTCATATGTACATATGAAGTTGTTGAAACATTGCCATGCAGCTCACTGATGCTCTGTTCATATTCTTTTAAAAAATATTTTATTATATGTGTATTAGTGTATTGCCTACATATAGGTGTTTCTGAGTCATGTAGTGCTCATGGAGGTCAGAAGAGGGTGTCATATCCCTTGGATACTGGAGTTATGGATGTTTGTTAGCCACCATGTGGGTGCTGGTAATTGAACCTGGGTCCTCTGCAAGAGCAGCCAGTGCTCTTAACTGCTGAGCCGTCTCTCCAGTTGCTCTGTTCATATTCTTCCACAGGTCCTTTTTCTGGTTTCAGTTTGGATAATTTAGTTGCTATGTTTTCGAATTCACTATTTTTTATTTATTGTTTATTTAGCTATTAATGTGATACATTTTTATCATATAGTTCTAACCTCCAAAAATGTACTTAAAATAATCTTCTATGTCTTACTTAGCATGTTAGTTTCTCCTGTGTCGTCTTGGCCATACAGAATATAGTTATATAGATTCTTTTAACCCATTTGCTTGCTAATTTCTTATCTCTGTCATTTCTAAGTCTTTGTTATTGGTTGCTTTCTCCTATTCTTATAGGCTGTGTCAAAAATATAATTATAAAAAATTAGTTTAAAGATCTGAGTTTATTTTTATTTTTGATCCTAGAATCAGGTCATTTCAACCTATAAAACAGAATGACTGTTGTAGTGAGGCGAGCAGAATTTATCTGTATAGACAGAAGATGGCTGGAGAAAGCAGGCACATAGAACAAAAAGTGGATTCGTTGTATTTTGACTTGTCTTTTGGGATGCATTGTTGTCACTGGAGATAGTTTGACCCATTAAAAATAAATACTGTGTGTCAGTGGCAAAGCAGACTTTATTCCAGGGCTAATATCCCTCACTACTCAAATATTCTTGGAACACTCTCCCTCGTGGCTCATAAATTATAAGATTTTCATTTCTGGCTAATTAGAACATAAGTGTTTCCTAGATATGTGCCCACATTATTCAGGTAGTTTCATCATATGCAGGTGCTGATCAGTACTCAGCTGGGAGCACAAGAGTTATTCTGTGTGTCTGGCCTTTCTGTATTGCTTTCTCCTTTCAGTATTCTACTGGTGAACCAGTCGGCTACTTGGCAGTTTTAGATTACAGCTTCTGTTTCCTCAACTCATAAGACTTCCTGATTCTCCATTCTCTCTCTACTTTTCAACTTGGAAAATCTCTCCAGGCAGTAAGGTCCTGCAATACTAAGCCTCTTTTCAATCCTTTCTTTCCCCTCAAGGATCACTCTGCTCTACTGTGTGGTATCCTGTGTGGGACAGCTTCTCTGCATATATGTTGTTTAATGTTTTTCAGTGCTTTAGGTTAGAGGATTTAATCTGATCGATTCCTGTTATTTTATGTTGTCCAGCAATGTAAATAATTTTCTATTTTTAGACTATGAGAAGAGTAATAGAGATCAATAATAAGAATATCTATGAGTACTTCTGATGTCTTTTGATATGTTAATGAGAGGATCAGCTACAGAATATCATCATTACAGTCATGTAGGCTGTGTGCAAATGGATCTATGCAGAATAAATGATTGGGCTGAATTGGCCAGTCAATTTAAGCTTAGTTAATTCTATCAAAAACTAATTTTCCTCTTCTTCAAACCAATTGATCATTTTATTGACTCACTATATTGAACATATTCTTGAGTAGTCCTGCTGTATTAATAGTGTCGAGAGGTGTGGTTGCTGGAAACTGTACATTTCTATTACAATAGAAAATAGGCGAGTCTCAGAGGATTGAAGGATCCTGGTTGATGAATAAGTGCTTCCGAAGGACAATATTTTATAGAATATCTATACAGAATTTTATGGAAATAAAATACAAAGACAAAAATGAAAATAATTATAAACTAATTTTTTTACAAGTAATCTTTTATTCTATTTTTTTTTAGTAAAAAGCAGGAACTCCTTTCTCACACTTTTTGATGGTGAGAAGTGTCACGTCTGGTTTCTGGTTCATAGATGAAGCCTAGAAGTACATTTGTAACTTGAGTTTGTGTGTTGGCGCTCAACACTTGTATACAGTACGTCATGGTGGAGAGTGGTGGGGAACTGGGGTCTGGTAGTACAGGAAAGACTTGACATCAAAGAAACACATAGAGGGTGCCTTTTTTATGGAGAAGCAAGTAGTCCTCAAAAATACAGCATGCATGTAGAGAATATCATAAAAGATCACATAAAACCTTCGCTTCAGTGGATCATGATTATTACAAATGTGACAGTGACCCTAAAGTTCAGAGACAGCAGTGTGGTTGTTCTCTGAAATACCATACCATATATCCACATTCATGGGTGTGGAGAGTTTATATTGCCAGATGAATAAAAGCAAAGTGAAAAAGACTGTGTGTCTATCAGTTTATGTCTACGTATCAATCTTAGCACCCCAAATGAAATTTCTTTTCCCTTTGTTAGCCCTCACCTCTCAGTTTTAATGACTATTATTGTGAAAATGCATCTGACAGTTATTTTATTGGTTCCAAATCTGTTTTTATTTCTTGGTGTTTAAAATTTTATTTTATGTGGTGCTGGTATATATATATGTGTGTGTGTGTGTGTGTGTGTGTGTGTGTGTATGTATGCATATGCAAACATATTCATGGTCACATGGGTTTCATGTTTGCTGACTTTTCACTTTCATTTGTTGTCTGGAATTAAAAAATTATGAAATTTGAAGTTCAGTGACTCTTTTTTTACTATGGTTTTCTAAAATGGTTAAATTCTGGTTTTATATGCAATTTTCAGTAGCTTTGAAGATACAACACAGAAAACTTTGGGGAATGAAATATACCCAATAGAATTATGCTTACTCCTTTCATTTTCTGCTCATGCTTAATTCTTTACTTAGTCTGGTCTTTGATAACACGTTGCTTTAAGTGTTCTAATGTATGTTTCATTAGATTGAGCATTTTAGGAGAGTACTGATAAAACTAAAAAGGAAAGTTCAAATCCCAGTGAGAGAAGGGTGGTGGTGTGTAGAATATATGTTTACCACAAATGCTAAATGTCAGAAATGTTTTGATAGTTCATATATGATTTCATTCATTATAACTGAACTAAAGAAAAACCTTGAGGTGATGGTCTTAAACAAAACCACCATGCTTTTTTCCTTACTGACCTTTTAGGGTTGACTAATAGTATCTTAGGTCAACCATTCACCATACATAGAAAATCCATGTCTGGAAGAAGCTGTTTCAGCCCATTTCTCCATGACCATTGGCCCTCACAATCTTTCCTCCACCTCTTCCCCTGCCACGTACCAGCAGCCTGCATAGTACCTTCCAGCAGCGAGGAAACGTCCTCGTCAGTACTGATGTGATTTCTTCGTATCCTGTGATTAATGTATGTGGTGTCTTCAGAAATAGGGTCTTACCAACAAGTTCTGGTGGGCAACCAGACTCCAAAACACAAATGTTGCATGATCTGACGCAGATGTGGATCTCACTGTCAAATCTTTAGACTTGTGCATTTAACTTGAAGACCTGTAGAATCTAGAAACTAGGAAGGGATCATTGGACTAAGAAGAAAGAGAGACCTTGGGGGAGGCAGGAAGGAAGGAGGATAGTAGAGCACAGGCGATATGAAGGGGAAATGGAGAATAATGCAGAGGGAGGTTTAAGTGGGGAGACAGATGGGGATAAGACAGAGGAGGCCATAAGGAGGGATAACTAACACTAAAGCTATTTTAAAAAGCCACATGGAAACCTATTTTATAAACTTAATACATGTACACATATAATTCATATGAAAGAATTTAGTTGTAGTCACCCTGCATGGGGGATTATGCTCGTCCCAGAAACCACAGGTGGCCAAATAAAAAGTCCAGTGACAGGTGTGGGGTACCTCACATGGAGCTGTTGGTCATCTTTTTTCCTGTGCTAATTTTGTAAGGTTTTGCCGAAGGCTTTCTAGACTTCACTCTTTTTTATTCTCCTGCTTTACTTGGATTTATTTTAAATAAAAAAATAAGGGCATGCCATTCTTTTCCAATGGTTTCCAAAATAAAAGTGTAAGACACTTCAGTAAATGATCAGAAGTTGATATCAAATTACATATTGAATCTTTTCAAATAAGTAACTATGAAGCTTGAAATAGGATTGCAATGTTAGAGATAATATGTTGGTTCTACAAATGTAAACTAGAACCTATGTATTTTGTTGCCTCTAAAAGTAATACTATGTTCTTATATTGAAAATAAAACCATCCTTTTCGTACAGTACTCATTTGCTAGAACAAACACTTGATTTATCTAAATGCTACATAATGAGAATTTACCTTCAATTAATAAAAGTGTTCCTCTATATCCCACATAATTACAAATCTGTTAAGAGGAATACACTGTCATCCAGACCTCAGGGATTCCCATAGATAATGGCTTAACAAATATTTACCTTCAGAATTCTTAAAGCATGCAAGAACATAAATGACCAAAAGATAGTGGATATTATAATAATCATGTATAGAATAAAGTTATATATTTAATGTGGTAAAAATAGAGGAATTTAAAAAGTACATTAGAAAGAGCAAAACAGAAACATCTTCAATTAAAAAATATAATAATTAGAAGTATAAATTAGGCTACAGAATGCACATAGCTAATGAGAAATGTTGAAGAAATTACTAACAATGCATAAAGGTGGTGAAGAGTGCTATGTATGAAAATTTAAGGTATGTAAAAAAACAATGCATATATATAGAATTCCAGGATAAGATTAAAAAAAAAACCGAATATGATAGAGGTCGTATTTGATAATATAATAGTTAAGAATTTTCTCAGTGTGATTAGGGAAGCACATAGTTATACACAACCCTAAATAAAACAAAAACAAATCTAAACTCAGATTCACTTTAGTGGAATTCCAAATCACCCAAAGCAGATATTTTTTTTTAAAATAGTAGAGGAAAAAATTGCTTCCAAACCATTAGAGTGACAGCTTGTTTTAAGAAAACAGAAGTCAGTGTATTTATTATCTTTAATATTATTGTTACAATTTAAAGCAAAAATATATAAGAATGAAGATGAATTAAATACATAAAACAACAGAAGAAACATGTACAAGGTATATACTAGGCAGAAGGAAAGTATTTAAATGGAAATAGGAATAATTGATCAAACAATTGTGAAATTTGTAGGAATCAGTGTGAACCTACTAACATTATTTTGCAAAATAGGCAAAGTATCAAACTTCCCTCTGAATTCATATAGCTACACACACAGTAATGTAATTCTCAGACCTCATCACCGAAGTTTCTTTGTACAGTGGGTAATGAAGAAGCTTACAACTGACCCAAAATGCAGTTATAATAAGTATTTGTGGAATGCTCAGTCATAAATAGGACATATATCCTTTTCCTGCAAGTCTCAGGGACCATCAAAGGAGTAGGGGTAGTAAGACTGTAAGAGTCAGGTATCAGGAAAGACTAGAGAAAATTATTGTCTAAGATATGCATGGCAGGACCACAGTCCTCACGAACCCAGAGATGCTGTGGTGGATTTCTCAAGAGCAAGCCAACCAATATTGTAGCATGGAGGGGGACATGCTCTGGACCCCCACCCCAACTGATGAGCCAATGATAGTTGATGACTTTTGAGGGAGGGACAGTCAGTTGTTTTTATCGGTAGAGCCCTGGTAGGTTAACCATGTTCCAGTGGATGACCCCACAGCCATATGGGAAGCATAAACAGGATTAAGTAGGCTACAAAATATGAAAAGAAGATACAATGTTGGGAGGGGGTAGATCTAGTAAGAGTTAGGGAGAGGGATGGTGTGAATAAACTCAAAATATATTATATATATATTTCTCAAAAAATTAATAATTTTATATTAAAAAGGGATTTTCAAAACTGCAAAAAATGTGTGAAAATCCAAATATTGACTATATTCTAAAACATGCCTAATTTTCTTCTAAAACAAACCAGGCTGTATTGCATTGCTTTTGGTTGTCCACAAGAACCAGATGGTAAGACCCAAATGCTGCATAAAGCACACAGTTTGGATAGAGGATGAGAGTAATCAAGCTGAACCTGAGCTGAACATTTCTTCTTGTTGTCTAACATTCATAGTGCAAGAAGGTGCTATTTAGTCTGCTGGGGGAGAGCAGTCATCAGTTCTCTTACCTAGCCGTGGAGTTGGTGTGCTATAATAATGCCTGCCTGTGAGGTAGGACACACCCATTGATGCAGTAGTGCCATGTGTGTTTTGTGGGTAACCAACTACTTTGTGATTGGATTTGAGGCCTGTTCCCATAGGAGGAAAGACATACCTGGTAGTATAAACCTACTCAAAAGCCTATAGTAGGAGAATTCACCAGCTCTAGCAGGGAATTTACCACTGTGGTTTTCCTAAATGAATACGTATTCAAACTGTCTTCTAAAATATTCTTGTTTAAACCTATCAACTAGGGCTACCCTCAGCCTTGGCCAGAGAAGCTTCTTATTTTTCAGTGGGCACTGGTTAATGAAGAGACTCATAACTAGTCAAAATGCGGAGAATAAGTGACTGTTGAATTCTCAGCTCTGAATGGACATTTGTATCACCTTCAAGGCCAAGGACTGTCATGGAGAGGGGATGGAAAGAGTGTAAGAACCAGAGGATGGGGCAAAAACAAAAGCATGATTTTCTTATAAAATGAAGAAACTTAAAATAATTTATAATGGACTATGCACAACGAGAGAGGATTACTGATTGAAGCAATCTAATGTCCTACAGTTTGAGGGGAGGCAAACATCATATAATGTTAGGTATTATTAATATAATTATGTTATATTTTAGATTAATATTGAATAATACAAGATTTAAATTTCAAGTAAGCAAAGGTAATTAAATGAATTGAGAAAGGAAATTTCAATCAATATAAAGAAAGCTTAAAAAGTAGGAAAATCAGATCAGATAAACTTAAACTACAATAGTATAAGACAATCCAAATATATTTCAGTAATTACAATAAATCTGTATAAACTAATTTCAAACAAAGATTATCAAAGGAGAGGTACATTTAAAATACACAGAAAATTTTAAGTTAAAAAAATCTAATAAGCAAAACTACCAAAGAAAAATGACATAGCCATGATTATGTCATAAAAATAGATTTTTAAAGCAAGAACATTTCTAGAGTTAAAGAACTCTAAACTTATATACATCTACTATGAAGTTCAAACATTCAAAACAAAAATTCACAAATCCAAAGTGATTCTGAAACTTAAATACATGTCTAATCATAATTAATAAGGTGAAAATAATTTTCCAGAATAGAGAAATCTGAAGGAACCCAAAAATAGTTACTTAATTTTATAATAAGGGTGGTTATTTAGCAAGAAGGCCAATCAGAAGACCTTTCTGAATCACTATAGGGTTTTATGTCCTTATCATATATGAGTTTGCTAATGGATGCTGGGAATCATTTTTTTTTTTTACCGTAGTAGTGAAATATGTTCAAAATATGTCTGTTGTCTATAGATAGTAGTAGCTAGGCATCTGCTCCCTGAAGTAAAGAGGGCTTAACCATTTAGAATAACTCTCCATTAAACATGGCTAGTGGGGACCTTATCTTTTCCTATGTTCAGGGCACTCTGGCATGTGAAGTCATTGGAAGTGAGCTGAAAACTACTGCCAGATGGGAAATGAATCTGCTTCACTTGAGTACTTCTTACAAGATTTTTGTCAGAATACTTAGGTAGGCAGAAAACTGGGAGTTCATTTATCTTACAGGATGGCATCTGTGGCTGGTTTTATGTATGCTTACACATTCATATTTATACTTAAGATTAGCCAATTCAGTCGGTGCTCACGTGAATTCAGTTTCATTTAAGTGGTGTCCTAAGTATAATCTGTAGGTATTTACAGCCGCAAATTGTAACAATTGTGAAATGTCTAATACAGGCTGATAGTGCACAGCACCAGTTCACTTGATATTGCTTATTAATTGGATATTCTAATTCATTGTCTCAAATATCTAAAATAACTTGGACAATAAGAATCAAACTCTGTAAAACAATAAGGAATAATTACTGTGGAATGACTATATGAGCTTGACTCAGAAATGAGAATATTTATGTTAAAGTAGGTAAAGAGGTCATAGGAGACTTTCATAGATTCATGGGACTTGTTGGACAAAATGACTCATATCTGATAGCAAGAGGGGCAACAGTGAACAGAAGTTATTTGTCCTCTGAGTTAACCATTTATTTGCATCGATAAGGCAGCAAAAATTCCTTTCTTCCCTACCCTCCTTGAAATATACAGTAAAGCTATTTAAACTTTACATTTTCAGATGGAACAGTGCATGATTTAGATCCTGTTTAGAAGTAGTCTGATTTTATGTTCTTGTTAGTTGGGTCAAGATGTAGAATTGAGGATGGAGATAAGAGACACAGTAGAAAGAATGATGTGAGCACGGTAAATGATTTTTAGAACCCGAACAATACTAGATTGTGTCACTATCAAAGAAACTGTTTATACACTGGAACTGTCTGATACTAGTATTTATTCTTCTTTTGAACTCATGCAGCTTTTCCTCTTTACCATTGTGTGGGCCACTATCTTCCTTATCTTTTCAATTAAATAGATGCTACATTCTTCAAGGATAAGACATTCTTTGACTTATTATAGGCCATCCTTGCTAGTTCCTTGCCTGGCATGTACTAAAGACTTTGTAAATATTTGTTCCTGACTAATTTCCCATACCTTCCACATCTGCTGTCATTTCAAGTCACTCAGTAAAGAACTGAGCACATCATCTGTTAGTTATCGATCTTTCAGAAGCCAGGAGATATGACTTTACCCTAAATTACTTTGTGTTTCGTAGCCAGAAAAATGACAGCTTTCATGGTTTTCAGTTCCCTTGCACCTAACCAAGAGCCTATCCCAGATTGGCCTTTAACATGTAGCTGTTGAATGCAAATACAGGCTCTATTATCAGGAGAATATAATCCAACTTTGCAGAGACATTTCCAAAGTGTTAATGTCCTATGGACCTTTTCTTTAGCCGCTATATTTCCCAGCAAATGTTTTTTTTAAAGGTCTCACTGATCATTTGGTGGCAGTGGGAAACATTTTTATCAGGCGTGAATTTAATTCTCCTTAATTTCTTTCATGTGTAGCTCTATTTTGCTCTAAAGTTGCTTCTCTTGGGTTTTCATATGTGATTCTATATTCATTCAGATGGCAACTGTAACCTGTCCCCCCAGATTCCAACCTCTTTGAAGCTGTGTCACCCTGTGGCTGTCAGTGCTTCTGTTTTGTGGCTTTGAAGACAGCTTTAGGATCTTTTATTTATTTCTTTTATTTTTTATTTTTTGGAAGTGAGCTGTCTTTGATAACAGCTTGTCATTGTGGTTTGACTGCTAACATTGATTCCCAGCAGTCAACAACTTTGTCATATTGTTCAAGATTAGGTTTCATTGTGTCATTTTAATAGACAAATAAGCCATTCTCAGTAAAATCAAATTCCTGTGGGTATCATTGTTAACGATGTTCTCAAAATGCAGTGAATTTGTAATGTTTTGGAGATTTTGCCGGGAAAGCATCGGGTGACTCTATTTACTGAAACTACCAATGTCTCAGCTGGATTTGATATTCTGTAAATTCAATTTAAAATTGCTTGCTTTTATTTAGTCAAAACTTGATTCACAGTAATTAAGCTGTATGGGCTCCTTCATTTAGGCAGGTTATATAATTAAAAAACTTTTGTCTTTCACTGTAAGAAAATGTTTGCTCTTCTTCACATTTCTATGTATGACTCTAAATAAATACAGGTTTGGACCACTTTGGGTTTTCAGTCTATAAAACAGGAATGAATTGTGACTTCTTTATAGTACTATTAAATAAGGGGCAATGTGCTTATACAATGTGTGTATTCATGTATAAATGATGGTGTACATGACTTATATTCAGATCCAATATTATCTGGATCATATAATATTAATCTTGCTTTGGTGCTGTTGTTGATCATTTGTAGTTGTTAATTTCCAACATTTAATTTAGAGCTATTCATCAAAAGATACAGAAGAAGAATCAAAGGTTACTCTACCCCCACTGAAATCTTTCTGTAGTCTGTGTTTACATATGCGTGCTGGGGATTGAGGCCCACACCCTGAGCGTGCAGCATTCTCAGCACTCCCTCCGTGGACTTCAGTCTCAGTTCCCAGTACCCTTTTTATGAACCCCACAGTTCTTCCTCTGATACCAGATTTGCATACACCAGGTAGCTGAATCAAAGTCCTGTGGTTCACTACAGCACTTTGGGATGTCAGTGTGTGGCCCCTCCATGATTTCTGAAGCAGGTTTCTAGGAGTTTGATATCCTTTGTTTATCAGTTTCTCTCCACATTTATTTAAATGCTGAGTGATAGTGTTTTTGCTTAGCTTGATGGCCATATAGCTAGAGCAGGATCTCAGTTGCTGCTTCAGAGAGATGTTTGATTTAGGAGAACTCAAATGGAAGCAAAGCGATAGACCCACTGAGCATCTGATTACCCACACTGGCCTGTTACCATACATAACATTGGAGAGCTATATCAGCTGATTAAAGTTTTAATTCCTGTATCAAACTTGCATTATAGACATCAGTTACTTCATATCAAGGAAGATTTTCCTCTAAAGAGAAACTGTTCATTCCAAAGAAAAATGTCTATTGGCATTTTTTCTGACCCTAGCAATGAACTTATTTTAGTGCTGCTTGTAGTCTACCTCAGGCTGAGGCCTTGGATCAAAGTAGCCCTGGCTGTCCCACCTGCCCTAAGCAACTGTTTGGGGAGCCTTCACCCTTACCACCCATTCCATGCACCTGACATGAGTTTTGAACTTGTTTTATTCCTCTCACCAGGACTCTTTTTGCCACGTTTTTGCTGTTCTTGCTCCAGGAGTCTGGGTGTTCTGACTGTTTCTTCTAGTCTCCAGTGCTGGGGCAGGCAAGTGATAGACCTTTTGTACATTTATGGAACAGAAGTGTTGGGTCTTTCTTTTGTGAAAGCCTGTTTCCATTGCAATGACCAGGCATTTGGTTTTGAGTCTTGTGATGGTGTCCCTGCAACTGTGCCTCTCAATGTATAAGCCCTATGTAATCTAAGTACTGTGTTTATCCTATTTTTTCAGAATCTCATTTTATATTATCCTAAAATCCTAAGTTGTATTTTTGAAAGTCACCTTTTACAGGTGAGGCAATTGACAACTAGAGAAATTAAGTAATTTACCTATCCAGATCAAGTATCTGTTGAACATGCGACTCAAATCCAGGTTTATCTGATTGTAGAGCCAGAGACCATAACTTCTACTCTGTGGTCTTCTGTTCCATGCCGGTTGGGAGAGGTGGCTCCACTAGGGTGAGTGCTTCCACAGGCAGAGTCTGTAGTCATCTCTGTAAGCCCATGTTCCCTATGCTTGGCCACTTTGGCTAAGTTTGTTAGAGTGCTTTCGCTGCTCTCACTTAGAAAGTTAAGAACTCAAAGCTAGTCTCACACTGCTTGGATTGTGTGGACATAGATGTGGGAATACTCAAAAGAATAACCTAGACCTTATGGATTGGGAACTTTAGCTGCTGAAATGAATTAGGCTTGCTAGTATCTTTACAAGAGGCATAGAGGGCTAACAGAATTACAGCCTTTCCCCAAGACATACCCACAGAGGATTCTAATTCTAAGAACCTACTATAGTAGGTTCTGAGCACTTTCTCTGGCCTTTGAAGCCAGATTTCTTTAGAGAGAAGGCTCTGGATAGAGTGTTGGGGAAGTTGATACATAGAAGTTCTCAAACAATGACTGTCAGGCATTTATGGATAAATGTTCTAACTTTTTCTTCTGAAACTTTAATATACTTGAGGATCTTGAAGTGTTGCTTGAAAACTGTTAGGTCAGAGAAGAAGCTCAAAATTCATATTTCCAAGTTTCTAGATTTTAAACCTTAAATCATACTTAAAAATATTTTTATTGGATAGGGTGTGATGGTGTATGCCTTTAATCCCAGCACTCAAGAGGCAGAGGCAGGAGACCCCGTCTCAAAAAGATAAATCAAATATTATTAGGTTTTGTAAGTTTCACACATCAGTTCTTAATCAAATTTAGACCCCCACTCCCAGTCTTGCCTCCCCATCTGACCACATATATTCTGCCATACATGTTAAGTTCCCATCCAGTCAAGCCTTTGTACCCAGATGTTAAACCATACTTTGAATAGTAAGGCTCTATGTTCTTTCTTATGATTTGAATAAAAAGGAAGCATATTTTACCCTTCTTTTTATGTTCCTTAGTAGGATTGAGCCCTTGTTGCCATAGATGTGAACTGATGAACAAAAAGCCACATCTTTTTTCCCTCTCCCATGTCCTTTCTCATGACCCCAGCAGGCTACTTAGGATCCATGGCATCATACCCAAATGAATGATGTGCACTTTCTTACTGATTTCAGTATCTTCCTTTGCTTAGGTAGGTCTGTACCAGCTTTCAAAAATCAATGGCCCGAAAAGAATAGTAGGGTTTACCCCAGTGCACAGGGCTTTGGTTGACATGAGGTCACCTTCAGAGACTTCTTCCAGAAAAGTATCACTAGGCATGATGTAGCCCAGGTTGAGTAGCCAGAACTTGGCCTATATTGATTTTAAAGTGTTTGCAGATGAGGGCATAGCTGGCATTCTTCCCTTGGAGAGATGCCAGATCTTTATTTGAGAGACAGATACTGTGTTCCTGTTTGAGAGACAGATACTGTGTTCCTGCTGTAGAAACTCTAGAGTCTCTAAAGTCAATATGAAACAAGATTCCCAAGAATATGGAGTAATATTTTCCTTTTAAGAGTGAAAGAGGGGGTGGGAACTAGGGTTGGAGCAAGGGAGGGGAGGCAAGAGTAGAAGGAAGGGTGGGGAGAGAGAGAGAGGAGAGAGAGACAGAGTCCTGGGCTTGAAATTCCTTAGACTAAGGATTGAAGATAAGGGTTAGGGAGTGGTAGTCACCTGCAGCTTTCAGTCTCTTTCTGGATACCCTCTATCAGCTTCTGACATTCTCTCTGTTTCTCAGGAACCAAATAGTCATACATGATACTATGTGCTTCACCTTCTCTGAGAGGCTGAGATTAAGTGATAAAGTATAGCAAGCTAGTAGTAGTCACAGTTAATGTCCACGTCAACAATGCCTGATATCCTCTTCTGCCATCAGACTTCTCATGCTAGTGGCTACTTCTCTTCGCCTCCGGAACCCAGTTTATTTTCTCGTCTCACTTGATTTCTCATTTGAACTCAGTCTCCTCCCTAGCGCTGTAGACAACACAGCATGTGTGTGTGTCTTGGAGGAGGAGCGGGAGGGTGACACTGACAGAAACACAGCTGGCGTTGACTGTGACTCTGTAGTGGGAAACTGCATTCCCTGAAGGAGTTTTTATAACTCAGAAAGTAGTATCTCTCAGAAGACGTAGGTCCTATAAAACCGAACACCTTCACATAGCCAAATTTCATTAAAGCTTCCCCCACCACGCCAAACACAAGAGGGGTTTTCTTTCTTTCTTTATGAGGAATTTTAGCTTTTTGCCTAGATCAGATCACATCCATCTTCTAACTTTGTAGTTTTTCTCCCTGTGTCTTCTACTTACTTGTTGGGAGAATGACATGGGTTGTATCTAGGCCGTAATCAAACATATCACTGTTGGGATCCGTGCTGTGGTTCTGACCCTGCCTTTTCAAGGGATTCTGATTCCCCACAGGCCTTTCTGGAGCTATCTCTGTATCTTGTCCCTGCCGTGATTTCAAGGCAGGCTTGGACAATCTTTCATCAAGGACACCCTGTCACTGTTAGCTTTAATGGAGCATTCTTTACACCTGTTATCCCTCAAACGGGCTGCTGTTCTCTGACAGTGATCCAGAGATCTTGAGATCTGATGACATTGTCAGACAGAAGGAGCAGTTTCAGACAGACTTAGATGAAAAGGTGAATTCCAGACTCCAGAGACAACCATGCAGGTGAAGCAGGGGAGTGGTTGGTGTGTGTGTATGTGTGTGAAGGGTTGTGGAGTGTGGGTAAAAGCCAAGGTGAAGTTCACAGTCCAACTAAAGGCAGTTACTAAGTGCTCTGGAGCCTTGGGGAGGTAACTTTCTCAATTTTCATTCTTCTTATCTGTAAAATGGGAGTTATAATCCCTCCTTCACAGGGCAGCTATGAAGATTAGACAAGCATTATCAGTTAGGTTCTTAGTACAAGGACTGAAAAACAGTAAACTCCAAAACGAAACAAAGACCCAAATCTGTGGTGGTTGAACTCCAAGTCTATACCTCTGAAGAGCCTGGTAGTCTTTTTTAAACAACTTTAATTTCCTCTAGCAGAAGAAAAGTTCAGTGGATGGAAAATACTTCTTTAAGTGGGTGTGCATACCTCAGCCCCTGGCAGAACAGTGATCACAGATTGTCATCAACAGAGACTAAAGAACATCTTATTTCTGTGGTCCTAAGAGGCTTGAAACCCATGGCAGAGAGTCATGGCCTGTAGACTATCACATTAGCAAGGACATAGTCAGAATTTGTTGTTAACACCTTTTTTGGTGTCCAGACCTTCCTTAGCTGTCTTGCATTAACCTCAATATGATGAAGTATTTCTCTTCAGTGGCACATCATATGTTTTATACTTTGAGATTGTATTAGATACAATCTTTTCTAGGTAGAATCAATATTGAGAGTATCTTGGAAAGCATTTATTTGTCTTGAAGGTCTCATTCTTTTTATGACCTTGGTCTTTATATCCATTTCACTCTTCTACTTGTCCAATAATGTGCCCTGAGCTCTGTTATCCCTCTACCCTCTTCTCTCATGTCTTTCATCTTCAACATTCTTCTTATAGGGTCTTATTGGCAGACCTTCTCTAAAGAACACATTTCTGGAAATCCTGGGTGTCCAATTGTGTGACTCTGCTCACCAAGACCTTTCCCTTTTTTGTCATCAGTCATTTACTTAACTGTCCGTTATATGGCACCACTGTGCTTCAGGTATAAATTAAAATTTTAGATAACTTTTTTCTTTGTCTTCACAAATTAGGGTAGTAAAACCTCAAATATTAAGTGAATAAATATACCGGAGTCACTTAACACATGTGGTTAACTGTCCAATAAACAGTTGTCACTGTGATTTTCTGACACTGACTACATCACGGCACTGTGTTTTCTTTGGTATTGCAAACATTAACCATTCAGAGAAAAAAATCTGTATCATGAACATTAGAATGTCTTAAGCTGTCTTCACCCTCCAAAGTCTCCAGAGTAAAACTCCAAATCCTTAAAATACCTTTCAAAGAGCTCCACTCTTCTTCACCCAGTCTCTTCCAGTCACACTTTCTATTCAACAAGCACAGAGCTTATCAGAGACCGTCCTGCTGTTCCCTCTGCTATGATTCATCCTGCCCTGCCAGATGGTCCCTTAGCATGCACCTTCTTCTGGGCTCTGCTTAGATGTCACCTTATCTTAGACAACACCGTACCTATTGTCTTGTGACATGATCCTGATCACTGAGTGTTTCTTCTCCACCACTCCTTGAACTGCCTTGTTTTGTGTGTTCTTTTCAATGTACATTACACTAATGGTGAACTGGTTACTGTATTAGGTTATTCAGTTATCTCTCTGTAGTAGGAAATGTAGGCTTCATGAAGGAAAGAACATAGTTTTTCTTTAGAATCTAAAAAATAAATGATGAACAAGGGATACTTTTTCTGTTATAATTGTTACCAGAACAAAAACACAAAGGAGTTATCGTTAAGACAGTCTTGAAAGCAAGGTAAACATTTTTAAACCAGCTTGTGACACAAAAGAATGACCTATTAAGTACAATTTAGATTTAGTAAAATGTTAGAAATCTTGTTACTGACAATTTTTATCAGCCTAACACCTTCTTAACTTTGCAGTTGTGAATTGCTTTGAACTTTTCTCAAATATTTGCCTATCATGCTCTGCATGATTTACACCTCCCCTAAAGAGGCAACCCTGGCCAGTGTGTGACCACCAACACTGTGCTGGGTGTTGATACAGTTTGGGTTTCCTGAGAAAAAGACTGCTTTGTATGTAAGTTCCTCCCTGGATTTTCACTTGGAACTCATCCAATTATCGACACTACTTAGTTTGTAAAATTTCCTGAATCCAGAGGAGGGGGGAGCAGGCTGAACTGAAACTCTGATATGCAGGACACATTTACATTCAAAAGGAAGCCGTGTCTGTTGAACTGTGTAACAGCTATCTATGGAGGAAACTGGAACAGTGTCCACAAGCAAATAATTGTAGTGATTAATCTGATAAGCTGGTGACATGGGAAGAAAATACAAATTGAAGTTTCAGCAGCAGGTGTAAGACACGTCGTCTTTCCTTTCCTGGTATTCTTAGGAAAGTAATAAGATAGCTTAATTACATGATACAATACTCGAAAGTCCAGCTGGAGCCCTGCAGTTCCTGCTGTTGCTCAGTTGCTTTCTGTTCACTTATTTGATGTGTGGAGATCTTTAGATGGTTACAGTTTAACTTTCTCTTGTCTTGCATCTTTTAGCTTTCTGAGCACTGTTAATATGCAGTGAAATCAAGCCTGTTGTCTTCACATTCTGCTCCACGTTATTTCCATGCTGCAAGCTGATGATCTACTCAAACTATTTTGTGTTATAAGCTGTAGTATATATTCATTTAATTATATAAATAAATAGTGCATTAACAAATATATTCTTTTTAATTATTTAGAAATTTTAAGTTTTATGTGTATGAGTGTTTTTCATGCTTTTAAGTTTACCGCATGTGTGCAATGCTCACAGAGGCCAGAAGAGGGCTTGGGGAATGGAACCCAGGTCCTCTGCAAGAGCACTCGTGCTCTTAACCATCTCTCTAGCCCTCAAATATATGCTCTTATACATTTGTAACATATATGGCATATATTTGCTTGAATAATCTTTTGGAAATAAGTTTTCAATCACATAAGACGTTTTTCCTGTAAACAGAAAACTGTAATTGTAGAACTCTCCTTCAGTGTTATAGAAAGTATCTTGTTTTATTTCTTCCTCCTTTCCTTCCTTCTTGTTTTGTTTAACATTTATTATTTCTATTTTTTTTATGTGCTTAAGTGTATAAGTGTATTACCTGCATGTATATAAATGCACCCATGTCTTGTACCTATTTATTTCCTAAGGACTTTCAACCATTTATGCTTAAGTTTCAGAAGTTTTCTGTAAGCTTAACTTTTTCTGTTACTTGAGCAAATTCATAATATTCTATTTCCCTTATATATGTGCTAAAATTTAGATATATAGAGAATAGATAAGGCATTCCTATGATATCTTTTTTTTCTTAGGTTCCAGACTTACTTTTTTCTTCATATTGCAATTCTGAGTTCCCTGACTTGGTTCCCAACATTATAAGTTTTCACTTTATTTTGTAGCAAACTACTTTTAAGGAAATATTATATATTTTCTCAATATAAAAATAAGTGGATTTATAGCTAGGGCATTGAGAATATAGCTATGCTGGAAACTGTCCTAAGATGAAATGTACCAGGAAGATGAAATATTTTTAAAGAAATTAAATAGATTAATTGTATTCTTTCCCACAGATCCGTAGCCAGACAGAAAATGTTAGGAAAACCGCTGCTTATCTGATCACCTATTTCAAAATCAGAGTGGAGACCTACGATTGCATATTCCATTACAAATGTTTCCTGGTCTCATTTCTCTGCAGCTATTACCTTCCCGTTGGTGATTCATAGGCGGAATGACTGCCCTGCCTGCAAAAGCCCTTTATTGAAAACCTGTTCACTTCAACAAGAAAAAAAAAATCATCTGGACATTTTAGTGTAGGATGTTAGACAAAATATTCTTATAGGATATCTGGAAGGCTGAACTTGTATGGGTTTCTTGCAGTACAGAAAGAAAATGGAGTTTCTGACTCAACTCGACCTGTATTTAAGTTGAGATTGAGTGCTGTATTAGTTCTGTTTGGAATCCTCCTTGAAGACTTGTCCATCATCGTAAAACCGAGAGTTCAGGGCTTCTAAAACAGATTTTAGACTGTTAAAAAATGCATTGTATGGTAGCACTTAGCAGTCCTTGAGAAAAATGATACATGTGAGATATGATGGATTTTAAAAATTATAGCAGCACCTTCTAGTTAGTGTTCTTTTACTGCTTCAGTTATAAATCAGTAGTTTGCAATTTTGACAGGTAAATTTTTTTCCTGTCAGCTAAACTTGACTCAGTTTTTTAACTGTAAGCAAACTGGCAATGAAGACTCTGTCTGAAGTTACTGCTATGTTTTCCTTCAAAGCATGGCTTGGATTTCTGAGTTTTTGACTTTGGGAGTCTTTATTATTATTAAATAACACTTTTAATTTATTCTCTGAAAACATCAAACATTAAAAATATTTTATTTTTTTCTTTTTATTTGATGTATAAAAATATATTGCCTGAATGTATGTAAGTGCACCCTTGCTGTTCAATGCCAACAGAGGTCAGAAGAGGGTGTCAGATCCCCTGGTGCTGGAGTTATAAATGACTGTCAGTTGCAATGTAGGTGCTGGAAATTGAACCCAGGTCCTCTGCAAGAGCAACCAGGGCTCTTAACCACTGACCAATCTTTCCAGCCTCAAAAATGTCATACATTTATGCATTGTATTTTGATCATAACCGTCTACCACTATCTCTTTCCTTCTAGTGCCCCAATCCCATCTCCCTCCCAATTTCATGTCCTTTTTAATTTTTATTTTCCTGTTAATAACTCCCTGAATTTAATTAATGTTGCCCATATGCTCATGGGTATGGGGCCATCCATTGGGTTATGGGAAGCCTATCAGCAGCTATGTCTCCAAAGGAGAGTGACTCTCTCTCCATCAGTAGTGACCAAGGGTGCAGCTTCGAGACCCCTAGCCCATTCATGCTGAAATTGTGACTGCCTTGACCTTCGGCAGATCTTGTGCAGGTAACCACAGCAGTTTCAGTTTGATGTATACAACACCCATGTCATGTTCAGAGGTAGCATTTTAAAATAATCCTTCCTGTCCGCCAGGTTTTACATATCAACTCCCTCCTCTTCTGCTGTATCCCCTGAGTCTTGGATGGGGGAGGTTAATATAGATAGTTCATCCACAGTTAAGCACTCACAGTTATTTATACTTTGCATTGTGACCAGTTATGAGTCTCCATATTAACCATTACCCACAATAGAAAGAATCTACTCTGTACAAAGTTGAGAGTAACACAAATCTATTGGCATAAACATGAATTTTTAGAATGTAGTTTGATGGTATGGTCATTTAGCAAAACAACAGCAGTAGGTTCGCTGGCCCCTGCTCTCCTCATGGCCTGTGATCTCTTCTGTCTGTTATGGGTTTTGAGCAGGTTTATAGTACTGGGCATGAGTTCCTTGCTTCATAGGGAGCATTCAAATAAACAGTGAATTACAGTGAAAGTTGGACCTCACTATATGCTAACATATGTAATGTTTTTCTACGAGAGACCAAAATCACTTTTGTTCTGAAATAACTGTTATTGTTCTTCTAAATTAAATCATGTTCCAAGCATTACAGTTTGAACATTTTAGTAAATGTTATTTCCTATATCAGATAAGCTATTTGCAAATGAGAATAAAGTTTGTCAACTATTTTTAGAATTATTTAATTCCAACCAACAATCAAAAATCTTTCAATTTTTCAGCCTTAGGATCTTTATATGTATTTTTTTATTATATTTGCTATGACTCTTCTTCTAAGGTTGTATTAAGATGATTCAAGTTAAATTAGTTGGACTTATTTCTAGAAACACTATCTTTCAACTTCTCAAACTGTCTGGGAATTCCTAGGAAAGCTTGGACCCAAATATGAAGTTAGTAGCAAAAACATGATGGTTTTTAATATCTGTATTAGCCATTTCTTTCCCAAGTAGTATGCGATTGTAGACCTATTCTTTTTACAGACGATTTAATGATATACTTCTACTTTCAGTTATAAAGCATCCCTGCAACTGGAGTAAAAGGATGGTTATTAGCTGCAATGTAATGAAATGAACCTGGGTCCTCTGCAAGAGCATTCTCTCCTCTTAACTGCTGAACCGTCTCTCTAGCCCTGAACTCCAAATTCTTGATGTTCATTTTAAAATTTAGAAATTAGAGTTTCCAAAAGCAAAGAAAAAAGTTTAAAACAAAAAGTTTTTCTTGGAAAAAGTTATTTATTTATCTATATTTATTGAACGTGTATTCATTTTTTGCTTGCATGTATGTACATGCAGTACCATAATGGCAAGAAGAGAACATTGGATTCCCTCGGAACTGGACTTAGAGATGATTGTTAGCCTTAAGGTGAATGCTAAGAACCGAACTCTAGTCCTCTACAAGAGCATTCAGTGACATTAACCAGTGAGCAACCACTCTAGTCCCCTTAAAAAGCTTATTTACTGTGAGATAAGGATAGGTTGTAGGTATGCACATATAAATAATAGTATAGAGAAATCATGTGTATCTTTTACTCTTCAGTTTAGTGCAATAAGGAAATCAAAGTTTTTTTTAATGTCATAAAATATCCATAATATAAAGAGTTTATCCTTTTAACATTTTAAAGTGTATAATTCATTAGGATTAAGTAGATTCAGAATCTTGTATAAATACTACTACTAACCATTTCCAGAACTTTCCATAACCTGATACATAAACTTTATATCCTTTAACAGATATCTCCCGTGTTTCCCTCCTGACAGACCTGATGGCCTGTTTCCATTATCTGTGCCTATGAATTTGCAGTTTGGGGTACCTCATATTCTTGACTTCATGTAATGATTTCCTCTTCCGACTGACTGATTTTGTTATCATAATCTTTGTCAGTGGTTTGGCCTAGGTCTCAGTTACTTGTTTTATTGTAGTCGAGTTATAGGAGTTGCTTATTTATTTTTACTTTTCTAATTGAAATTTTGTGAATTTTGTAAAACATGTTTTGAATGTACTTAGATCCCTCCCCTATCTACACCTCCCGTTACTACACGTCACCCAATCCTGCGCGCGCGTGTGTGTGTGTGTGTGTGTGTGTGTGTGTGTGTGTGTATGTCTGTATAGTTAAATTTGTGGCCCCAAATGTCCTTCAATGGGGTCCATCTCCTGGAGCCTGGTCAACCTACAAGGAATCACACCCTTAAACAGAACCGACTGTCCTCCTCCCAGCAGCCACCAGTTGCCAGTACTTCCTCAGGTAGAGCTGGGGTTTCTTACCTACTCCTTCACTTCTGTGTGGAAATTTTGTCTTACTTGAGCATATGTAGTACTTGTGCAAGCTGTCACCATTGATGTGAGTTCATATAAGTAACTAACAGGTTGTTTGAAAAATCATCTGTTTCCTTGTGGTCATTCAGCACCTCTGGCTCTTACAGTTTTTCTGCTGCCTTTCCATAATGATCCCTGAGCCTTGGGATGCAGAAATTTGATATAGGTGTCCTGTTCAGTGGTAAGCCATCTGCAGCTCCTTATTCTCTGCATGTTGGCCAGTTATGAGTTTCTGTGTTAATTTCCTTCTTCTGCATAAAGAAGATTTTCTGGTGATAGCTGAGAGATGCATTAATTTATGGGTATAAAAATAAGTTATTAGGAGTCAATTTAATGCTATATTTATATTTATAAGAATCATAGTTAGTAATATTAGGCTGCCCCCTATGGCCTATGACCTGTCTATCCTCAGGTTCCTAAATTTGAAATCAATTGCAGGTATGAGCTCCCTCCTATGAAGTAGACTTTAAATCCAATTAGAAAGTAGTTGGATACTGCCATAATATTTGTGTCATTATTGCACCAGTGGGCATATCTTGCTAGGCCAGTTGTTGTTGTGGCTTGTAGAATTCGTAGTTGGGTAAGGTTGATGATTGATTTTTCTCATCAGGTAGCATACATAGCACTTTCCAGCATTATGAAAACTAGCCAGTAGAGATGTCAGCACCAGCTTGATTTCTCCCTGTTTGTTCTACAGCTCCTGTATGTAGTATCTTCAGAAGTAGGGTCTTACTGTGAAGTTCTAGTAGGTAACCAAGAGCAGGGGCAATAGCTAGCATTGTTTGAGGGTTAATGGGACCCCTGGTCATCAGCTTCAGATGCAGGAATTCATTCCTGCTTTTGGGCTTTTTACTTTGTTAGTCTCTGCTGTCGAGTGTTGCAGGGTCCTCCTGTTATTACTCTCTTCTTACAGTGCATATGTATAGACTTTCAGAAGATTCTGCAGTGGTAGGTTTTCATATAACTTTGTAAAGTCCTTTAGTGTCAGTTCTCTCACTCGTACTCTCTCCTCTGCCATGCCATTTCCCACTCCATTTAACCCTTCCTATTCTATTACTCTCCTTTCCCATTTAATGTCACTACGTTATATTTCCTCTCCCAGGAATCCCCTCATCTCCTGGCCATTTGTTAGTTTCCTGACCTCTGTGGGTTTTCAAATTGAAACATGCATATCTAAGATTTCAAAGAGAGCATGCAACATTTGTCTTTCTGGGTCTGGGTTACCTCACTCATAATAATTGGTTATAATTCCATCCATTAACTTGAAAAATTATTTGTTTTAAAATTTTACATTGATTGATTGACACATGTGCAAGGGGATGATGTGGTACCTGTTTATGTGAAAGTCAGATGACAGCTTCTGCAAGTTATTTCTCTCCTTCCACCATGTAGGTTCTGGGAATAAAAGTCAGGTTGTCAGGCTTGAAGGCAAGCATCTTTTTCTGCTTGAAACATCTAACTAGCCCAAAGAGTTTTTGAGAAATATTTTTGGCTCTACAGTCTTTCTACACGCTCTTCCCCAATGGTCCCTCAGCCCTGGGTGGCAGAGGTTTGATATAGGAGTCCCATCCAGTGACCCGCAGTTTTGGTTCTCTACATTTTGGCCAGTTATGACTTTCTTTGTTAATCAGCATCTGTTGCCTGAGGAAGCTTGGCTGGTGGGAGTTGAGAGCTGAATTAATATTCCTTCCTTACCCTGTTCTGCTCTGTTCCCTGAGCCATAGATGGATGTAGAGGTTGCATTATGGGTGTGTCACTTAGGGCTGGGCATCTACAGACACTTATTCTCTGTGTTGGATTAATTGGGGAATTCTATAATAGAGTACGTACTTACACTGAGGGGCATCTGGGGACACAAATTTGACTCTATGGATCTTAACATATATGAAAGAATGCACGACATCTGGCGGGGCTTCAGGTGGGGAGGGGTTCTAAATATGACCGATATGACTGTATGAAATGCACCAAAATTCAATTAAAAAATAAAGCCTTTTTTGGATATAACCCTGTATAGGGTTCATGACCTACACGTGTCTCCCAGTCCCACGTGCTTCATTTTCTTAGACAGTTGTGATCTGTCTTTTTAGTCTCTGGAGAGTATACCTTGATAAACAAAACATTGTATTTTGGAGTCCAGCTTATCTAAATAGATCCCACTTGTTCGTGGTGTATAGTCCTTTAAATATGCTGCTGAGTTTGGTTTGCTAGAATTTCATGGCACTATTGATAAAAAGTATTGGTCCATACTTTTGTGCAGTGTCTTTGTTTCATTTTGTTATCTGGGTAATTCTAGCCTTGTTAAGCAATGTAGGAAGTGTTCTTTCCTTTTCAGTTTGTGAGAAGAGTTTGAGGATTGGTGTTTGGTAGATGTCACCCGTGGAGCCATCTGGTCTTATGTGCTACTTTGTTGAGTTTTCTTTCTTTCTTTTTTTTTTTTTTATTACTGATTCAATTTCCTTACCAGTTGTAGAGCTGTCCAGACTCTGTCTTAATTATTTATTGTGACAGATAGTGGGTTTCTAGTTTCTATGAAGTTTTTTATTTCACCTACTTTATACAATGCAGCAACACATAGCTGTTCATAATATATTCTAATATTATTATTTTTATTTTATGTATATGAGTGTATTGCTTGCATCTATGTAAGTACAATGCCCACAGAGGTAAGAAGAGGGCATCAGAGGTCAGAAAAGGGCATCGGATCCCCTGGAACTGGAGCTCAGATGGTTGTTAACTGCCGTCTGGGTGCTGGGAATTAAACCTAGTCCTCTGCCAGAGCAGTCTGCTCTAACTATTGAGCCATCTCTCCAGCCCCAGGACACAATGTTTTTAAAACACTTTGCTGGTTGCTGTTCTTTTCTCCTTGTCCTAGACACTGGGTCCTGGCCAAACCCACAGAAGGGACCCTTAGAGGACACTTGAAATAAGTATGCCTGTATATAGACACACATCCACATAGACATACCATTAGTTGTTCTACAAAGAATGATTTCTCCCTTCTTATAATGCGAAGATCTATAAAATGTTCCTAGGAAGATGACTAATGCTCCTTGTTTGCTTCCATGACAAATGGCTAAATTTTTAATCCTCGGTTAAACCCTGACTTCCTTAGCATCTTGAAAAAAAAATTAATTCTTCAGTCCAGTTTGAAAGCAAGGCAGACTGTGTAATCTTATCTTTGTTATGGAAATGGTGGTCGTATTATGTAAATTTCTTTCAATATTTAGTGAAAGTTAATAAGTTTTTTTCTTATTTGTAGCCTGTCATAATTTTTACCATAATGAAGCTCAGACTTTTAGATTGGCAATTTATTGAAAATGTTGATAAAATACTGATATCATGTGGAACAATGTAGTCTTGAATCTCAACTATAATTCAGTAGAAGATATTAAATAGCAATTTTTGGGTTGAAATACAAAAAGAAATACCGAGATAGATAGTGCTATTATGGTGATCCTTTTGGACCAGACTGCACTGTCTGTTAAAGCCTTTGTATTCCAGGTTTATGTGTGACAATACTGCTATTAACATAATTTGATTAGTAACATTCACTTTGTATGTAACTCTTTCTCAAAGTTAGGCAGAATTTTCTAGGTGCAGTATTTAAGAGAGGTGCCTTAATTTTTATAGTTTAGAAAATTAAATATTGGTACGGCTGTTAAATTTTCCAATTAGGAATATTGGGGCTGAGTGTCATTTTCCTGATAATTTTATACTACTGATTTTCACTCAGATGAATTTGGTTTTGAAAGCAAAAAGAAAATGACTTTAAAAGAAATAAATTTCTTTCAATGAAATGTTAGCAATAGAGTTGATTTGCAGTATTGTCATTATCTTTGATGCAAAGGGATATTGCCAGAAAGAGTTGTGCACAATCTTCTTAGAGGCACTTATTGGAATTAATGGACTCATACATTTATTAACAGTGAAAACAAATGTGATCATTTACATGGCAAGCAAAACATCCAATTCTCACATTAACTAGAATGAATGAAGACTTTCCACGAATGGATTATTATTGGGTAGCCCGAAACATATCAGAGTCCCTTTAGCATCACCTTCTAGTTGGCTCATAAATATGTTCTATGATGAGGTCATTTTAGTCTTCCAGAAACTAAGCCCCTGAAGGGAAGGCAAATACTGTATTGGTTGGTTATTGAACTTCTCTAAATTTAGTGTTGATATATCGATGAGTTATCCTTTAATATGCAGTATTTATTGCTTTAAAAACTGGTAGGTCTTCTTCCTGGACCATTATTCATGTACTGAGAGTTCAGCCTAACCTTCACAGACTATTTAAGCCAAGCACCTAGTGATATTTAAATTCACTGTAGTATTTCACTTAAAATGAATCCCTGAGGTTAGAGGCTGTAAGCTGTAGGAAAGTCACAATGTTCCTATGTACATGTACTTATTTATTTTTTGTCTGTATAATTTATAATTAGAATGATTTCTATGGCCTTCAAATGTTCATGGTACTTGATTGCTTTCTTCTTGCTCATGATGTTGTGAATTACAAATTTTATACTTGCAAAGTTAAACATAAAGTTTATCCTCAGAAGTGTACAGTGTGATACTGCTTAGTGAAAAAATAAAGAGGAATGTTCAGTTCAAGCTAAGATACTAGAAATTTGGGAGGCAGGGGAAGTTTCAAGGAAGATTTTCTTTGAAAAGGTGTCTGAAGTGTTTGAAGCTGATATAGACATACTTTGCCCTTCGAGTAGACTTCACAATTACCTGCTTACCTAAGTGCTGCTAAAGCTCTGAACAGTTTCCACCATGCTGATAGTCAACACAGTCAGAGACCACCCTGTTTCTGCTTCTCTGTCATAGGGCTTTCTTTGACAGAATAGTCATTGGCAATACTGCAGTTTCCCCTGGAGAATGCAGAGGCATTAACGTCCCTCATGGACCTGCAGTGAGTGGCAGAAGGGAAAAAAGATTATGGATAAATGGTCCAGCATCCTGTCTCAAACAAGATTTGTCGGTATGACATGTCTTCTGGAGGGTTCTTACTAGAACTGGGTTTCAGTGACCAATATGTCAACCTGCCCTTTAATACGGCTGCTATTGAATCTTCCTCTTTCTAATGTTCTTATACTTCCTGAGACTACCTCCAAAGGAACTGTTTACTCCCCAGTCCTTACTCTCTTGCCTGCTGCTGCTGGAACAGAAACAGTTTACGTAGAGAAGAGGAACATGAGTAAATGACAGATGAAGTTTAGCAATGGTGAGTGACCATTTAACAGGAATAACGCATTCATGGCTACAGGGCAATAAAACCAGCTTATTGGCACAAGGAGCTTATTGGCAGAGAAAAGATCCAGGCTTTTGTTTTTTCAGCCAGTGCAAATTTCTTAAAGGTTTAGAAAAGATGGATGACATGATCAGAACTCAACTTCCATGTGGTGGACTTTTTGCCTTGTTTTGCAGTGCTGTGTCCTTATCACGTTAAGCATTTAATCTATCACTGAGCTACATCCACACCACTGGAACTCTTCTTTCAGATCATAATGTGGTGGTAGTATTTCAGAGAGACTGAAGAGTATGGGAGCGTATGGGAGACTATCAGTGAGGTAGTAACACTATTGGAAATGGGAAGATAGATGGTAACTGATGATTTGTCAAATGGTGTCATGTGGCTTGTAGTGGAGAGAAAGGTATTAAAATAATACCAATACCTATAGCCTGGGTTGCCAGCTGAGAGGGTGGTGATGCTTTATTCAAAATAGAAGATTCTAGGGGAGGAACAAATGTAGATGAGATTAAATGGATATAGTTTGCTTCTGTGGTAAAATTTGTCACCTGCTTCTCTGGCTAGTTTTTCTGTTGCTGTGATAAAACACTGACCAAAACCAGCTTGGGAAGGAAGGGTTTATTTGGTTTACAGGTTTAGGGGAAGCTAAGGCAGGAACCTGAAGGCAGGAACTGAAGCAGAGGCCATGGAGGAATGCTGCCTACTGACTTGCTTCCCCTGACTTGCTCAGTTACCTTTCTTATACATTCCACAAATCTAGGGATAGCACTATCCACTGTGGGCTGGGCCTTCTCCATCAATTAACAATTAAGAAGATGACCCACAGGCATAACCATAGGCCAGGCTGATGGGGGAAATTCCTCAATTGAGGTTCCTTCTTCCCAGATGACTCCAGTTTATGTCAAGTTGACAAAAACTAACCCGCATACCTGCCTATCCAATATCCATTCTCCTTTTCTTTCTTAGTACCAAAATCCTCATTTTATTTAGACCTACAGTTGATATAGCTAGAGATATCTTCCATCTTCCTTTTCAGCTGTCTTTAGTTCTGAGTGTGATCTAAGCAGATATGCTGTGTTAGACATTCACAAAGGCTGCATAGGAGAGGGAGGCTCATCTGGAGATGGGCCCTATGCCAGGCCCTTATACTTACCTCCTTCTGTTTAAACTCATGGGGTGGGGGTGGGGTCCAGCAGCAATCTTGGACTTTGAGGGTAGATGGTATGTGATAGAATTTCTAATAACTGGAGAAACCACATCAGCCACAAATTATATTTGTATAAAAGAGATGTAAATGTCCTCTGCTCTGGGTCACTGGTACTTTGCATTTTCTTTTCTAGGTATTTGCATCTAATGCTAACTGATGACTCAGAGCATGTTGGATTTGAATTAAAAGAGCTGGCTTTCTAGTTGGAAGTTTTGCAGGCAGTTGAAATGGAATAAACATTAAAAAGTAAAATTGGTAATAGAGTTAACATTTGATTATTATATTCCAGGATCTTATTTTATATTCAAAGAGGCACATAGATAAACATAATTGTTAGTACTACTAGAGAGACCCAGTTCTATCTGATGCCAGATAGAACTATTAACTATTGTGCTGTAGTGTTGTGACAGAACTAAGAAAGGTCAATAATTTCTTTTAAGGGAGAGTGATCCGAAACTGAGAACACAGACAATTTGCTTGACATGTATTTTGAAAATTTGTTTTATTGCTTTTAAATGTGTGTAATATATATGAAAGCCACAGACTGACAAGTAAAATATGTCCATAAAAATCCAGTTATTGATCTGAATTATAGTAAATGATGAGATTTGGAAAGTTATTAGGAATTCTCCAGTATTTCTTGAGAGGTTTTATTAGGAATTCCACTGGGCAGATGTAAATGGACAGGCTTCAGAAGATAAATTTAGAAATTATTCAGTCCAATGTCCTGCTTCTGAAGATGAACTGGGATCAGAAATGGCAGAGTGACTGAAAGATGCGTATTAACATTAGGGACAGAGCTAAAGCAACACTTTTTCTATTGATCACCCTAAAGTTTCTCAGGTGGCAGATCAAAGAAGGCTCTTCCATGATTCTGATCCCACTGGTGTTGACTGCCAGACCCTAACTCTGTTAAGTTTCATGGTTAGAGGTGTCCGCAGTAGAGTGGGTAAGTCAGCACAAAAGCACGAGCCCAGATTCTCCTATTCAAGAACTTCCAGTTAGTTCATCAGTAAACAATGTAAGCCCCCATGTTCCTCAGTTATCACCAATTTCTACACTGTTTCTACATTTTTATGTTAGTATTGAATGCTCAGCCTCAGGTACTGTACATAGTAAATGACTGTCTCCTGACCCAACATGATACATTTTACTTATTTGTAAATAAATACATAAATGTATAAATAAGTATATAATTATAATGTGCAACTTAAAAGAATTTCCCTGGTATCCAAACATGATAGGGCACTGAACATTTTATTTATACAGATTTATGAACACAGAAATACATTTACTCTATGGTGCTTGCTTCATCTGCCCAGAGAGTTGGGCTCAACCTACAGTATTGGGGGAAAAACATGTAAAAAAAGATAAAATGAAATGCATTTCCCATTAATACAGCTATGAAAATACTACTGTTGTTGTTGTTGCTGCTGCTGCTGCTGCTGCTACTAGTAATGACTACTAATGGTTGTTGAGTTCAAGCTGTGTGCTTGCACTGGCCCACATACTTTACATACATTGCTTTAAGAGTATGTCACAGTCCCCAGTTAGGGAAGACTTTCTACTAGAAGGCAATAAGACATTTTCCCTGTTTAGACACAAGACCACAGGATTCAGTGAATGGCTCTCGCTGCCTTCCAGGAGACTGTAATTTTATGATCATAACGAGGGAGATGAAATAAGCAAAGTAAGTAGTGGCAAGTGGAAAAACCAGTGAACAGACATGAAACACATTGCAGCACGCCCCCCTCACCCACACCCAGGTACCAAGACACAACCTGTGCTTAACTAGCAATGAATGAGTAATAGGAATGTCTTCAGACGATTCTTTCAAGAGCAAGTCCAAGATTTTTGTTTTGCTTGACAAGTGGGTAGTTTTGTAGTGTGACCAAGAATCTCAGCAACAAAGAGCAAATCTGATGTCCTTAAGTTGAGAACTGGGTAAAATTTGTAAAACAGTAAATATATGATTTGTGAAAGAACTGAAGTGCTTTAAGAGAAAGTAAACTGGAGAATAATCAGAAGTATGAAACGCAGTGTTCACCAGATAGGCCATTGGTATTTCTTGGCAAAATAAAGCAGCCATCTTCATCTGTTGTTTGCTGAAGAATTAAGGCTACCCACGAAACTGAAAGAAAAACGACCAGTTTGCCTGAGTACTCGTTCATCAAGACCATTCGTCAGTATTCTGCCCGTGATGGAAAACTGGTTTGGTTGTATGTGGTCTGACAGAGCAACATTCTTTGTAATCTGGGAAAGCAATTCCCAGTGAATTTAGAAGAGAGAAATCCATCATGTGATTTTTCTGCTTTATCTGTGAAAATGGCTTCCATATCTAGTTAATGTTGAAGTAATATAACAGCTAAACACTTCTTTCTAACTGTTGTCATATGTCACTGAAGACATATGATCTAGGAACATAAGCAGCTTATGGGTTTTCTAAATATTTAGATGTCATGCATGGATGGTCTTACTTCAGGAATTATGTTTTTATTACTCTTAAGTTAAAAATACAACAGATAAATGAGAACAAAAGTAATCTTGTGATTGACTTGTCAGAGAAATGCAGTTTTTAATTTAATTCCTTAAATTTCATGCAATTTTATATCAGTTTAATGTTACTGTTAAATCAAAGAGGAAAGCAATTGTTAAGGCGCTTTGTCCAATAAATACAGTAAGCCATCAGATCCAAGGAGACAAATCATTTCCAATCTTTTAATTCAGTTTCAGTCTTTATATTTGAGACTTTCTACATTTTAAGCAGTTCAGTTCCAGCGCTCCATACCACCATCATTGTCCCCTCTCCCAGGTGGAGTCCTTCTGTTAAACACTTTGTAGCATTTTTACCTCAATTGCTGGTTTAAAGTTTTTCATCTGGATATTATTGAAAATGCTTAAGGCAGATACACCAGTCTGAGTAGCTTAAACTGAGTCAAGCGTATTGCTTCGTTAGGTCTTCGGTGTGCTTTTGGCTCACTCAGCTGCACAGAAACACGCTATGCTTTTTCATTATTTTAATAGTTTCTTTCGTTAGTTCACATGCTTCATTTCTATCTTCCTTATAGCATTTCAGTAAAATTCTTGAAATAATTGCCGATACGCCTCCTCTGCTTCTCTTTCCAGTCCCTCTTTGATCCATTGTAATAACTCTTCACTCTGCTAAACATTATCAAAATCCTAAATGAATGGCAATGATCAGTTCTCACTTCTTATCGTTATAAGTCAGGGACTATTGATGCAGCTTCCCTGTGCTTTCTCAGTAAAATCAACAACAATCTGGAAGCTATACACATTAGAGTTCTTCCACAGGACTGTTGGTAAAAAGCAGCGCAAACTCAAATGCCTGAAACAGTAGATTTTTCTCTCATAATACTGAAGATTAGATGTCTCAACGTGTTTGGAGTAGCATTCCTGGGAAATTCTCCACAGAAAGGATATTCTAGTCTTCCTTCCAGCTTCTGGCAGCTTTCTGCATTCCTTGATTTGTGACTGTGCAGCTTGAACCTCTGCCTCTGTCTGTATCTGCCTTCTCCCCTTCCTCTGGCTGTCATAAACATTGCTGTCATTAGATTTAGAGCTCACCCAACAACCAAAATCATGGCAGATCAAGATCTTTCCGTCTCCAAAGATACTTTCCCTGCTAATCTTGCCTCTGATGCTCAGGGATTAGGCTGTGAACATAATTGAGGGGCTGTTATCAGTGCACTGTTATAATAATGTCAATTTTGGGCATTTTTTGCTCATAGTAGAGACATATTATAATCTAGCAAGGATGCCATTTTAATAGCTAATGAACTTTTTAAAATCAGTAAGAGTACCTTCTGTGTGTCAGGTACTAGTCTAGAACTGGAGAGAGAGCACTTAACAAATCTCTACTTTCAAGTAGTTATAGTCTTGTTGGGGAATTTAATAAAATCACATTTTTTTTTTGTTATTTTGAAAGAGAATCTCCCTATAGCTGAAATTAGCCTGGTTCTCACTATATAGTCCAGGCTGGCATTGACCTCAGATATTCTCCCTCTTCTGTCTCTAGAATTAAAGATGTAAACCACCATAACCAGCTTAAAAGGGAAACATCTTTGGGGTTAAATGTGTTACCCAAAGTAGAAGGCAATAGTACATTTTCTAAATTCATAGAATAATTTTACAATTCTAATTAAACTGCTTAGTTTTGTAAACTATAGAACAGAAACAAATATGAAATAACAGTTTTCTAGTTTATTCCATTCATGGCCAGACTATGCTTCAAATGGGTAGGAACCCATGTGGTAAAGCAAAGGAAAAAACAAAGCTAAAAGTCAAAGTGAATTTATATACTTTATTTAGACATAATACAGTTGAAAATCCTGTAATCATTGACAAACAGCATCATGTGAACTGGGCTTCTGTCAGTAATGTTTCCTTTATGTCCCATTATTATTCCAATTAAAACAAGGTAAGCAAAATATCACATATATCACTAGGCCAATTTTAGGCAAATTACTAGTACAGAAGACTTCCAAAAGTCTACAAATTTCATTTCTTTTGAATTAGCATATATTAGGATAAGTATATAAAATAAAGGGTTTCATTACGATATATACGATACTTTGACCCTATTCAGCCCACTGTTACTCTCTCGTGTGCCTCTGCTCCCGTTCCACTTCCAAAACATCACCGTGTGCTTTCCTGTCTTTCAGGAATACATGTATTATATATGCATATACTTATGTATTGCTTTTCCACAGGACATAATTATGCTCTTCTCTGCTGGCTGTTATGTTACTTTTGTTAATATTACATGCTCTGGTGTGTCACTCCCACTTACCATCCCCTGATACTGTGAAAGTCTACCCCTTTCATGTATACACTTGCTACTGGACCATGAATTTTTAAGAGGAAAGGTTGTATCTTACCAGTATTTGTTTTTCCAGAATTTGTCACGCTATATGACATGTATTAGTTCCTTAAATGGTGATTAAAATGTAGTCAACTGTCACCTAGCACAAGTCAGGAGCAAGACAGACTGTATGCTAAGTAACTCATCTACATTATCAGGATGTTTAGGATTAAATACTTATTTACTAATTCAACCAGTTCAGTGTCCTTGCCTGTGACCAACCAAGAATCATGATAATAAAATGACTTATGAAACTGTTATTTGCAGGACACAGTACTTATGTCCCAAGAACGCATTTAGTATGTACTAAATCTTACTGATCATTCAGTATTAGTCATTAATGATGCTTGTTTTTTCTTTTCTTAGCAATATCATTTTAGATATTTATCCAGACCATGAAATGAATTTTTCACAAACACACACACAGCTTTTAATTAAAACACATGGAAATTTGTGTATGTCAGGGCCCGATATTTAAAATTAGAGGTCAGTTGATTATTAGTACAATTAACAATTCAAGTTTTGGAGGCCATTAACTCTGATATTTTAGAGACATGATTTAGAAGAATTAGCTATGCAAAACACACATTTTATAAAAGTAGTGATGTTTTCTAAACTTTGTGTTGTTTTCTAACAGCTACTGTCTTTGAATGGATTCCACCCTTAATTCCTTCTGTTCTCTTAAACCTCATATCTTGCAATTCACTATGTTTTTATTTCTTTTTCTTATTAAATATTCCTTACATGCATCTCTTTAAGTCATTTTGTCAATTCATTTAATCACTGTGAACGATGTCATTGAATTTAACAATGAACAAACATTTATAAATGAGTTGTATATTCATGTTACATGCTCAGAATATATTCTGAATGAGCCTTTTTTTAACATTGCCCTTTAAAAAATCCTGTTATATTTTCACTTCTCTCTCTTTCCCTCTCTCCTTGTTATTGTGTGAGTTATGTGTACATCTTAGTGAGGATGTTTGCACATATACATGGGAAATGTGTACATGTGTGCTTGCAGAGGACACAGCGAGGGTGACTATCTTTTTTCACTCCTGAAGCTCATCCATTTGTAGATTTGCTGGCCAATAAGCTTCTCGAATCCACCTGTCTTCCTTCCAGCACTGGGGTTACAAGCATGTGCCACCATACTTGCCTTTGCCTGCAAGTTCGGGGCTTCAAACTCAGATCCTCATGCTTGTACAGCAGGCACTTTACCAACTGCATCGACTCCTAGTCTTCATTTTTAGTTCTTAAAGATCCCTTTGAGTTATGGAAAGACAAAGTTTTCAATATATTTTGAGTATAGTCCAATAGTATTATTTAAAAGTATGTGTTTCTAGGAAACACACACACACACACACACACACACACACGAGAGGCATCACTGAATTGTGGCTAAGATCACAAGCTAGAATCAGTCGTCTAGTATTTGAATGTAGATTCTGATTCTTTTTAATAAATGTTTTATTTATTATTTTTATTTTATGTGTAAATGCATCTATGTTATGCAATTTCCACAGAGGTCAGAAAAGGGTATCAGATCTCTTTAAACTGGATTTATAGATGGTTGTTAGCCACCATGTGGGTCCTGGGAATCAAATCCCAGTCCTCTGCAAGAGCAGCCAGTGCACTTAACTGCTGAGCCATTTCTCCAGTCCCAGTTCTGCTTCTTACAATTGGATAACTTTGGGATCAGGACAGGTGGCAAAAATACTTCATGACTTTTCTTCAGTTTTTTTTCTCTTCATCTGTACAAGGAAGATAATGATGTCACTAATATAGCTGCTGTGAAGACTAGATGAATTACTCATTTAAAGCAATTAGAATAGTACCTGACTCAGAAAGAAGTGAATAAATACTGGGTCTTCAACTATGAAATGAGAAGGAAGCAGGGATCATAGTTTGGGAGGGCAGCATCTACACACGGCAGAGGCAGGAAATGAGAGCATGTTCATGCTGGTAAGAAGTATTGACAGAGGAATGATGGAGAAATGAGTCAGGCAAGGGGTGAGAGATTCTGCCTGCAGCATCCTGAGAAAACCATGATGATAGTTGTCCGGTGAGATTTTGACAGACATTGCACTATTGAGAATTTGAAATTTGTTCAATAGACCAGGGAGAATTTTTGAGTTAAACTGGTGATAGTACTTTGGCTACACATAGAATCTCTTGTTCTTAGAACCTGAGTTTCATAATTAATGATAATAATAATGACTCCTATTTTAAGGACAGTTTTGATGATTAAATAAGGAATTATGTAGCAAATACATTTGAAAAATTTCTGGCTAATAACAATTTCTCAGTAGAAGCTTGCCATTATAAACTGTGAGCAGATAAGTAGGCTGATCAAATCTTTATAGCTTTACATACTTCTTGATAAAGTACTTAATCTTTTATGTGAGACCAGAAGGAAACGGAGAGATTTGGGGGAGGGTCATTGTTCTAGTTTGGTTTCTGTTGCTATAATAAAACACTGACCAACACCAACTTGGGGAGAAAGGGTTTATAGCAGCCTACCGCTTACAGTCTATCATGGAGGGAAGCCAGGACAGGAGCACCAGACAGGTATCCAGAGGCAGGAACTAAAGCAAAGCCCATGGAGGGATGCTTGTCACTGGCTTGTTCCTCTGGCTTGCTCAGCAAACTTTCTTATACAGCCCAGGCCCACTTGCCCAGGGATGGCACTACTTGCAATGAGCTGGGTCTTCCTACATCAATTAGCAATTAAAAAATTGCCTCATACATATGGCCACAGGCCAATCTGATGGAGGAAATTTCTTCTTCTCAAATTACTCCAGTTTGTGTCAAGTTGACAAAAAACTAACCAGTACAGTCAGAGTTAATGATTGTCATGCACATGAGTCACTTTTCCATGGAGTTGACCTGGTTAAGGAGAAGGTCACTGCAGAAGTTATAGCAGCTGACTCTGGGTCATAAGGACACTGACACTCAGGATCCCAGGCTCTCTTAGGCAGCCCAGATAATGGCTAGAAAACCAAGTCTAGAGTCCTCTGAGAGAATTGTTTCTATTCCATGGCTTCCTATGTGCAGGTTAGAAAAGGGTAACTCTTTCTGTTGTGGATATAACCCTGTAGCAGGACACGTGGCTTGATAAACAGAACCAGGACTCAACCCCTTGGCCAGGTACTTTTGGGCAGACCATGCTGAGCAACTGCAACTGTTCTCTGTATAGTACAGAGAGCATATGTATTATTTGTGGCTGTGCTTTGAATCTGAAGTAGCTTTATGATTTGCTTTGATGAATAGAATGTGATAGAAGTAACTTTATGTAACATCTAATGCTAGACCTTAATAGACATTTCAGCTTTCATTTTTATCTTTTGGGAATTCAGCTCTGGAATCACTATGTAAAAAGGCCCAGTCTAGCCTCATGGCTGAAGAGGAGTCAAGTGGAAAAGAACTGAAGTGTTTTAACTGACAGCTAGCCCTGGCTGCAAATACATCTCCTTGGTTGATACCAGGCGAGATCAGAGCAACCCCCTCAGCCTCAGAATTGCTGATTCACATGATCCTGAATGATAATAGAAGCATTTTTTACAAGTCTCAAGCTTGTAGATGGTTTACTCAGTGGGAGATACCTGATGCTCCTATGCTGACCAAAACAGAAGGAACACAGAGAATTCTCAATCTAAAATTCATCCTTAGTACTGATACTCTCTCAGCTTCCAGTGTCATTTGTAGTGATGAAGTATGGAGCAGGGCATCTGTTTTTCACAAGCAGAGCCATTACCACATTATAGGGTTACCTTTGTTCTACAGGTACATAAGACATGGCTGTTGAGATTTCCAGGATAGGTTCTGATAGTCATGTGACCTAGAAATGTCTGTGACTTATTGCCTCTCATGTTGCTGCATGCTTCATGCAGAAAATAATAAAAAAAAAACTGAGAAATATTATGAAGTAAGAACTACTAAGTTTGGCCTAGTTCCAGTCACTATTGTCAATGAGTAATTCTGTTATGAGGTGGATAGCAATGGATGCATTTGAAAAGAGTGACTTCTAAAAACACCAGCTAAACTAAAAACATACATATAATGGTGTAGCTGAATCAGAATACCGGAAATTAGAAATTTAAATAGAAATACAGGATTAAGGAGTCGGCTCAGTGGGAAAAGGTGCTTGCTGAGCAAGCATGAGGGCCTGGCTTTGAATCTGTAGCACTTGTGTAAAAAGCCGGGTGTGGAGGAGCATATCTGTAACCCTAGTACAGCGGGTAGGGGAAGAGGAGGCAAAGACAGGTGAATCCTGCGGGCTCACTGGCCAGGCAATTTAGATGAAGCAGTAAACTTCAGGCTTACTGAGAGAAAACAAAACAAAAAACAAACAAACAAACAAAAACCAAGCAATAACTAAACCATCAAAGAACCAATGTGGGGATGAATAGAGAAAAATACTTGACATCAGACTCTGGTCTCCATATGCTTATGCACAGGCAAGGACACTTGCACATTAATGTGCATATACATACATACAACACACAGTAAAAATGCAAGTAAATTATTCTGAGAATAAAATTAAAGGATTAATTAAATCTTTACATTTAGGTTGGGTTTTCTGCCTTTTGATTTCATAACTATATTTTTATCTTCCATGTTCCAGCAACAATTAATGGGTTTATGATAGAAACAGACAGTTTATTCATGAGGAGAAAGAATAGGAGTATGTTAGAGAGTCGGGACAGGACCAGACTCAAAGCCTGCCCCAGCCTCCAGCATCATGACCCTTCATGGATTGTTTTCTTCATTCAGAGACCCTGTGGGTTTCTTCATGCATCTCTACTCCACTTTATCCCAAGTGGAGAAGGGTTTCTAGTCCTTCCATGTGAAAGGACTTCGTTCATCAGCCAATCTTGATGCCTCTCTCTCGAAGACCCACTTTCCTGCCACACACTTTCCTCCTAAAAGCTGTAGTTCTACAAATCTTGCGGAGGAGCTGAACAGTGGTGATCAGTGTTCTACAGCTCCTTCCATGCTGATGAGAGGCAGAGATCCTGCCTAAGAGGGACTACAAACTCTCCTTCCTTTATCTGTCAGTGGAGAGGACACTAGATTTTCTGTAGTAGGTGTTGGCTGGAATCCCTAAGTTAAGTTTAAAATTGTCAAATCCTAGAAGACACAGTTTTTATATGATTAAAAATAAAGGGTGTAAACAAGAGTAACATGATTATGCCAACCAGTGGCCCCAGACAAAGCAAGAGGAAGGAAAGCCATGTTCATGCTTGCCCAGGAGAGCCGTCCTTTGAAACTTACTCTCAGGAGTGTGAGCCATGGATTTTTGAAAAGAATACTGGTGGTTATATATTGAGAATATGGCAAAATTCAAAAGAAAGTATCCAAAGGGGAGGTAGTGTGAGAATATAACTATTGAAAGCCAACAGTTTTTAAAAGGAAAACTAAATGAAGAAAGCCAAAACATGAAGTTACATATACTGACAGATTTTTCATAGAGCTTATATTAGTATTTAAGAAGTTAAGATACTTTTTTTTTTATTGAGGAGAATTTTATGACTTTTAGCAGATTAGCAATTTGTAGTAATCAACTGCCTTGTTTTTATGGTGTTCTAGATACTGTGAAGACTCAAAAGGTAAAGTTTTACTTTAGAGACTAGGTTTAAGTTCTTTTAGTCTGGATGTATATATCTTTATCTACCCTGAGAAGGTATTAGCAGACATAAGACAAGCATTTGAGTAAAGTATAATCGTCAGTCTCAGTTGTACTGTTCTGGTTGTCTTTCTGAGTGTGTCTGTCTGTTGCACTTTGATATTAGGTGAAGAAAAGAGAGTGGCTTAGTTTTCCTTCCTGAGTTATGACAGACAGACACTGACCGGAGTAACTGAAAATTTTTCTTAGCTTTGGAAATTCCTGACTTAAAAACGCTTTTTGCCTTACATGTAACAGAAAGACAAGACATGGTGATGTTGAAAGTTTTCAACTGAGCTTCCTAGTCATTCTGTAGCTAAGATAGGCAGACTGGTTACAAACCATAACAGCTTTTAGTAACACTGTGACTATAGACATGAATTTGCTATCCTTTTCCCCAAATTAAATAAATACAAGTTCACCTTCTATAATAGCACTGAAGAAATGGCTAGTGGATTAAAGGAAAATATAAGATTCTGTTATGACAAACAAATAAAATAAGTTGTTTTTGAATTTCATAACCTATGTCAGTGACTTCTTTTGGTCTTAAGCTATACAACCAATAACTTATGTCAAGCTGAAAATAGGGAGGCATTTTTGCCATCATACAAATCTCTCTCCCTCTCTCATTCATTCTCTCACTCTTTCATTTTTCTTTTAAATGGGGACAGTCTCTCCATGTAGCTCTGACTGACCTCAAACTTGTAATCTTTCTGCCTCATCATCCTGAGGGGTAGGCTTATAGTCATACAACACCATGTTACTTATATGTAAGCAAACACCTTTGCTCAGAGGTGAGTGGACCTTTACGTGTTCTGCATTGACAGTAGACACCTGCTGGAATGTCTACACCTATTCTTAATGCTCTTCTTTGGTAGAAGAGGGGCAAGCAGTGTACGTGTGTCCTATGACTTGAGCCTGGGCTTGCTTAACCCTTGAGGCTAATGAGTCACACAGATGCACAACACCATCCTCTCCATCCTCTCCTAAGTGATACACAATGAAAAATTATAGCTTCAGGAAGTATGGTGAAGTTGACCCTACCATTGAAGCCGTGCATCCCTGTCACGTCAAGGCCTTCCTTTCTAAATAAAGGGTAATGGGGTGAAAATGAGAGCTACACAGAGGTTGGGGAAAGGCAGACCCCAGGAGATTGGAGAATAATGATATTGAGATTGAGATTTGTGAACGTTACATGTTTCTCCATCAAAATGTGTGCTATGGGTAGAAACCCATCAGTTCAGTTACGTAGTAAGAGTTTATTGTGTCACGCTTAGGCTTGGGTGGCATGGAATGATACTGAATCTGAATTATGGTTCAACTAGATGCCAGGTAGGTAAACTGGGCACAGTACTGAATTTTAAAGCCTCAGTCACTTTACCTCTGAGATGGGAATAGCTGTAGGTGCTGTCCTGCAGAATTAATATCTGGGTTGAAAAAATATGTGTATTTAAAACATGAGGCACATAAAATAATACATGGGGAGTGCTCGCTAAATGGTAGATATTCTTGACAAATTTTGACTTTTTGTTTAAATTTTTAAAAAAATTTTGTGTGTATGAATGTTTGGTGTGCATACATGTAAATGTACCCAAGCCTACAATGCCCATGGAGGCCAGAAGAAAGGGTCAGATCCTCTGGAACTGGAGTTACAGACAGCTGTTAGCTTCCCTGTGTGTACTGGGAACTGAACCTGGGTCTTCTGCAAGAGCAGCCAGTGCTCTTAGCTGCTGAGCCATCTCTTCAGCCCCAGAAACTACTTTTATGGTAGAGATCTGTTGCTCATGTAGGGAAGGAGCTTTAAATTTCAATTTATATATCAGTTAAAATAATTTGATTGAAGACCCAACCACCCTAATCTCAAATACTTTATCTAAATCTGCACTATGACTAATGTAGTTATAACTAGGATTAATGTTATTCATAAAATATGTAATAACTGATAATGAAGTCAGTAATTTTAGGACATATAGTTAAATAGAAGAATAAAATAATTTAGGCAAAACCATTTATAACCCTGGTGAAGGAGATTACTACTGTTAGAGAGATCCCTTTACTTGGGAGAGCCAGTCTTGAGTTTGCCAGATCCTTGCTAAAGTGACTTGTTCCTTCTGAGCACCCATCCCTTGTGGTGTGGAGGCAGCATCTGACAAAGTGATTAGTCTTGTCTCCTTGAGGCGTAGTCCTTTAGGGCCGAGGCCACCACCTTCACATGGCTTTCCTTCTCTCTTTCTGTCTGCTCTTTATCAGTGTCTCTTGGTTCATCCTTAGTTGTGCAGCCTGTAAATACTGGATTATTTCAAAGAAGTATTTGAGGTTCTTCTTTTTCTGCCTACACTCATTTTCTAGGTGATCCCATCCAGTCTCACAAGTGTGCATACAATTTATGACTATAGATGGTCTAAAATTTATATCTTTGCTGCTTATTTTTTTTCAAAATTTATAGTTTATTTGAATGTCCTCATGCCCTAATCAGCTTCCATGGTCATAGTCATTGATATATAGTGGAAACTCTTGATATCTTAACCTGACTCGTCACTTTCTCCAGCCGTTTAATGAAGTTTATGAGCAAACCTTATCATTTCTGCCATGAGTGCATGTACATATGCATAGTCATGAGTACCCTGTAGATGGGGATACACTTTAGAAAATGCATTGTTAGGCAGTTTCTTTGTTGTGCCTTGATCATTGTGGGTACTCACACATACATAGATGGTATATGTAGCCCACTATACACCTAAGGCTATATGATATAGACTCGTGCCCTAAGGATATATATCTTGAATCTTGTTTCTATGTGTTTACTGTAGGTGATTGTGTCAATTGTAAGTAGCTCTGTGTATATCTAAAAGAAAAGGTGACAGAAAATTAATAGATCGTTTTACATTATATTGCATTACAATTTTATTAGACCTGCCTGCTCCAGAAGCAGGCTGGGATGGACTTGAATAGAATTCATTTCACTTTTATCACCTCAGTATCAGCATCAGCCTGGGCCATGCCACCAACAGATCTTCCTACGCCACCAGTAGATTTCCGCAACAGCATCTACCTCCTTTGTTCTAATTTTATTTTCTTACTCTGTGAACTAACTCAACAGCCAGTGTAGTCTAGTGTCATTTAAACTATGTCATTTCTCTGAACAAAAACTCTCGGTTGCTTTCCTCTCATTCAATATACAGGCATCCCTTTGGATACTTCAATAATTGGCCTTTTACTTTTCTGATCTCATCTCTTATCACTTCCTAGCTCATTCTGTCCCAGCCACATCTGTCTACTTTTTGATTACCAGAAGCCACTGTAAGCTGTAAGAGAGGACACTTTGTCACATACAGGCACACAGGCACACACACACACGCACATACACACACGCGTGGGGCAATTTCTGAACTCACCTTTTTTGAGCTATTTTCAATGGACATTGTGTAAAGCACCAATGTGCACATCAGTTTGAAATACTTATGTTATTTTTCCAACATCAATAATTTATTTCCATAAGATTACTGACTTCTCTTTCAAGATCATCGATATGTTTTTGTGACTTAGATTTTAGGCACTGTCATCCTCAGATGCATTTACTTGCCCAGAGCTCGATGTTCCTTGTCTATCATATGATAGAATGTGTTTTTTTTTTTTCTCTTGCTGTGCACTCCTTTTACCTATGTCTTAGGGGGAAATGGAAAAATATAAATTTCTTGTTTTCTTCTAGTGTTTTGATTGTTGAGTCAAAAATCATCATAAGGAAAATTCTAGGGGCAAAATTAAAGTATGTTCATGTAGGACACCACTAGCTACTGTAAGCATGATTCCTTTAACCTGAAGTCCAAAGTGGGCATCTCTGTTCTTGGTCTTGCAAGTGGCTTTCTGTCTACAAACCCACCATCACACATGTTTTCAGTGAAAATGAGAAAGAATATAGAGGTTTTGGAGAGTTTCTTTGTAGGATACGCTTGTGACTGTGCCTTCAATCATAACCCACTGTGTGGAACTGAGTCACACCCAAGTACTGACGCTGCTGGAGAAGTTGACTCATCTGTGTGACCAGGAAGAAGCAGAAGCATCCTTGATGATGACTAAGAGTTTTTGTTTCATGTTGTATTGACTGCCTTTGTGTCTTTGATTCCTCCCCCATAAACTTCTGTTATTATTGATTCTTTTCTTACCTAGTGTTGGATGGAATAACAATACTAAAACTTTCTGAAACTCACTAATTATATTTTAATTCTAAAAAAAACTGTAAGGTAGGCCTGTTATCACAAATAATTTTTACAATTAATATATACTAAAAAAGATAATTAAAGCATCTGTTTATAGGTTAAGAAATTAAGACACAGGCAGGTTAATAAGTCTAATGTCAGTAGCTATTAAGTTTTGGAACCAAGATTTGAGCCAGACTACCACTGTAGAGTACAGCTTCTTATTCAGGACTCTGTCTTGTCTATCATGTTTTGAAGAGGTAGAAAATATTTCCTGTATCAGTTTCTTCTCAAGGAGCCACAGTAAATATGAAAGGAAATGGTTATATTTGGATGACCTCAATTCATTTTCTGACCAGCATCCTTGGATCTTTAAAAACTAAAAAATTAATATATTGTTTTATTAGTTACATTAGTATATTATTAATTTTTTAGGTTATCACACAAAACATATGTTTCATTATACTTTGGACTCCTTCAGTGCACTCCCCACTGTTTTCCTGCCTGCCCCTCCTCCCTTCTGCCTGCTTCCCTTTCTTCCCTTAGCTCCCTTATCTGTTTTCTTAAAGCATGTTCAATTGTCCTCTCTATTTTCCGCTTCTTTTGGATCTCTTCCTCTCCGCTCATGAGCCCCTTTCTAGTTTCTTTATACATCCTAGGCATTAATCCCCTGTCTGATGTATAGTTGTCAAACATTCTTTCCCCATTTCACAGGCTCTCTCTTCACTCTGGTGCTTTTCTTTGCTGTGCAGAGCTTTTTAATTTCAGGTAATCCCATTTGTCAGTCCTTGGGATTATTTCCTGTGATACTCGAGGCTCGTTCACAAAATCCTTGCTTTTATCTTGAAGTGTTATCTCTGGTTTTCTATTCCTTTCTTTTCTTTTTCCTAGACGTTTAAAAAATTCCAGACCTTCCATTGTGGCCTTTGATACATTTTGATTTTTGTGCAGGGTAAAAAATATGAGTTTAGATTAATTCTTCTATATGGAGAAATACATTTTTCTGAGCACTGTTTGTTAAGCTCATCTTTTCACCAGTGTAAGTTTTTGACAACTTAGTCAAAAATTTGATGGTAGTAAATGAAAGTACCAAGCTGTTTATTGTTGTTGTTATTTTCCTATGGCTTTGTAATATAACTTGAGATCATGCATTGTGATACCCCTAACACTGCTCTTTCTGATAAGTGCTGCTTTGACTGTTCAGGAATTTGGTTGGATTAGGTTCAAGGTGTTCTGGTTTTGTGAAGAATGTCATTGTGATTTTGATGGGTATTGCATACCCACTGTAGATTGTTGTCTTCGATGTAGATTTTTTCATGATCTTATTTCTGCCAATCCATGAGCATGGGAGGTCTTTCCACCTGTTATTGTCTTCTCCCTTTCTTCAGTTTCTTGAGGTTTTTGTTGTAAAAAGCTTTCAACTATTTGGTTAGTTTTATTCCTATTCATTTTATTTCACCTTGAAGCTTGTATGAGTGGGATATTTTCTTTCTTGGTAAATTTATTTTTGGTAAATAAAACACTACTGATTTCTATACATTTATTTTGTATCCTGATACTTTGCTGAAAGTGTTTATGAAGTCTGGAGTTTCCTAGTGCATCTTTGGGGTATTTTAAGCATAGGCTCATGCCATTTTCAAATAGCGATGATTTGATGTTTACCCTATTTATATCAATTTTATTTATTTCTTGTGTCTTATTGCTGTAGCTAAGATTTTGAAGTGGGGAGAATGGCTACTCTTGTCTTATTCCAGTTTGTAAAGGAAATGTTTTTGCTTTAGATTTTTCACTTACCACCCTTATTCTGTGACGTACGCTTCTCCTATTCCTACTTCATTTAAGATTTTTGTCATGAAGGGATGCTGAACAATGTTGAAGGCCTTTTCTGCATCAATTGAAAGGATTATGTGAGTTCTGTCCCTAAGTCTAATTATGTGCTCAATTACAGCATTTTATACACATACTGAACCAACCTTGCATCCCTGAAATGAATCACAGTAGGTCATGGTGTATAATCCTCTTAATATGTTAAGGATTTGCAAGAATTTTATTAAGAATGTTCATGTCTATTTTCAATGGGGAAATTAGTCTACAATTTTCTTGCTTTGTTGTGTCCTTATTATTTTGTTTTTCTTTTAGATAGAGTTTTGTTTGTAGCCTTGGCTTACCTGGAACTCAGTGTGTAGATCACACTGACTTGGAACTGAAAGAAATCCACCTTCTGAACTGCCTCCTATTTGCTGGAGTCAAAGGTGTGCACCACCACACTTGTTTCTTATCCACTTTTAAAATCATGATAATGTTGTTTTTGTAGAATGAGTTTGTTAGTGTCCCTTTTTTTCTATTTTATATAACATTTTAAGGAACATTAGTGTTAGCTCTCCCAACGTTTGATAGAATTTGGCTGTGGGTGTCTCTGGTTCGGGTCTTTTATTTATTGGGACGCTTTTCATTACTTCTTCAGTCTCATTGGTAACTACATATTGGCCTCAGTTTTTTATGTCTTCTTGATTTAATTTTCGAAGGTCGTATGTGTAGGAATTTCTTCATCTAGATTTTCTAGTGTTTTAGAATGTTTTCGAATTGCCGCCTAATGAGTTTCTATTTCCCTGATAGAACCCTCTCTGTTTTTACCTCTGATTTGATTAATTTGAGTAATTCTCCTCTTTTGATTAGTTTGATCAATTTTGTAATTTTGTTTACTTTTCCCCAGTGTAGTAACTCTTTGGTTCTATGTATTGTTCTTTTAATCACCATTCAAGAATTTCTTCCTTAATCCTTATTACTTCTTTCAATCCACTGATTTTTAGTTAAGATTGTTCTTTCTGAGATCTTGACATGCATTGTTTGGTTGGTAATTTATGATAATTCTGATTTTAATGTAAGCATTCAGAGCTATAAACTTTCCTTTTAGACCCGCCTAAGTTGTATCTCAAAGGTTCTGTAAAGCCGCATCTTCATTTTTGTTTGATCATAAAAACAAATTTTTTTCCCATTTTTAACAATGATCAACTGATTAATCAAGAATGTACTGTTCAGTCTCCAGGTATCTGTGTAGTTTTTCTACCTTTTTTTGCGATTGATTTGTATTTTTATTACACTATGATATGAAAGGATATGAGAGATTATTTTGATTGTTTTGTGTTGGACAAGATTTGATTTGTGGCCTAGAATGTTATATATTTTAGAGAAGAGTCAATAGACTGTTGAGAAGAATACTATGTTTCTCTGAGGTGATTTCTACTTTGAATGACTAATCTAGATTTATAATTGGGCATAGAAACAACCCATCATTTTTCTGTTAGAGCTATCTTTCTGTCTGTTAGTGTTTGTTTCATGAAATTGGAAGCTCCAGTGTTTGGTGCATATAGATTTGTTATTGTTATGTCTACTAGGTGGATTGTCCCTATTGATAGTTAATGACTTTTGTTGTCTGTTCTGGATAATTTTTGTTTGGAATCTATTTTATCAAATATGAGCATACCTAACCGTTTTGTTTTTTGTACTCTGTTTCACTTGATAAGTTGGTTTCCATCCTTTCATGCTCAGCCTGCAAATGTTTGCCAGTGAAGTGAGTTTTTTGGAAGTAGCAAATAGTAGGATCTAAATTAAATAAAAATCCAGTCACCAGTCTTCACATATATATTGCTGAGTTGAGGACATTTACATTTACGATTATTATTGGAAGTTTGTTGTAATTTCATTGGTTGTTTTTCTGATTGGTTGGATTAGTGTTTGTTCTTTGATTTCTCCCCTGTTAATATCAGGGAAGTATGTAGCACTGGACATGATGAATTATTTATTGTTTTTCCTTTGTCTACTCCTCTATGGAAACTCATTCTTTCCTGAGTTTGTGTGGTTGATACTGCCTCTATTCCTCCTCTGTGAATGAATTCATTAACTGCCTTAGTCTGTGCTTCTCTTAAAATGATCTTATTTTTCTATCAAATTGAAAGTATGCTTTGCTGCAAATAACATTCTTGTTATTATTTGTTTTCAGGGCATTCTGTATATTTTTCCATGCTTTCCTGACTTTTAGGTATTTTTTCATGGGAGATCTGGTATTATTGTAATATTTTTTCCTTTGTAGTCTATTAGATATTTTCACTTGCAGCTTTTAATATTGTTTTTTGCTTTGTACTCTTGACACCTCTACTATAATATGTTGTGAGGAAGTTCTTTGATGATGTCTACTTGAAGTTCCAAGTGCCTCTTGTGTTTGAATATCTGTTTCTTTCCCTGATTTTGGAAGTTTCCTGCCATAATTTCATTGGATCATTTTTTTATGATTTTACTGAATATCTCAGTTCTCTCTGTCCTGTGGATTATTGGGTTTTGTCTTTTGATTGTATCTTAGAGCTCTTGAATGCTGTAGTCACACTCATTCCTGATTTTTCATTATTGATATTCCAATATGTTATTTTGTCAGTTCTGTTTTCACCCCTGATAGTTATTCCTTTGCTTACTTTGATACAATGGTTATGCTTTCTACTATATTTTTATTTGATACACTGAGTTTTTTATTTCTAACATTTTAATTTAAAAATCTTAAATTCATTACAGGTCTTTTCTTCCACATTGCTGACTTTTCCCATTTATTTTGTTGATTTTATCATCCCTTTTGCTGACTTTTGATTTATGATGCTCACTTTCTGCCTTCTTTATTTAACTCATCTACTTTTTTATATCTATTTTTTGGCCATTAATCATTTTTATAAGGAAAACTTCTTTATCTTTTATATTACCTATTTCAGTGTCTTTAATTGTAGTATTGGAGGAGTGATATCTTGGTTTTTCAGATTTCTTGTTTGTTTGTATTGAAATTTTTGCATCTGTGTTTTGTATATCACTTTTGGATTGTTTTAGTGGGGACAGTTCTTACTGAATAGCCTGACCTTGAAGACTCAATTCTCAGTAACATTAAGGAAGGAGAGAAAATAAGCTTCTGTAGCATCAATGATATTAAACCATACAAAACACGGACATTCATTTAAATTAATTATAGCTCACAAATGTACCACCAATGACCGTAAAATTGAAAAGGCAAAAATAGTGTAAAATATGTTATGTAGTTAGAAGTTACCTTGAAAATAATAAGCATGTGGGATGAAGGAAGGAGATGGAACAAGGGAAGAAAGAAGAGGGACAGCAAGGTTAAACAACTGAAATAAGAGAGAAGAACACGGGCAGAGGATGATGTTTTAAAGGAGCAAGGAAGAGAGCAAAAAATTAGAAATATGAAACAAGACAAAATGGAAAAATAGAAAAATGATTTCCTGGTAATGAAAAGTTCAGTGGCAATAGTAGACACATGTAGGAGTAAAAACAAATAAGAAAAAAGAAAACATAAACCAAGACAGAACCCCACAGAATGTTAGAACTATAGTCATGTCAAATTACTAGTTATTACAGGGTCTGTTTTTTGCTCGGTACTCATATATGGTTCACAAATACTGTTTGGTTATTATGGCTCTCTGATCTCTTTCATTCTGTAATAATCATCCTGCTTATCTTTTTCTTGGAATACACTTGCCTCAACTTGAACAATTCTATGTCAGTCTTCTGAGAGCCGGGATTATAAGTGAACATAAATGCACCTGGCTCAAGGAAAAATATGGTAAAGTACTACTAAATATAAGAAAGGGGAGGCAACAAGGAGTAAAGACAATTAAAAAAAAAGACGAAGGAAAAGGAAAAATGCACTACAAAATTTAATTGAATACATGAAAGGAAATAACAAAACATAAATATAAAAAATACAATGATAATTGGAACTACAGAGATGGCTCAGTGGTTAAGAGCACTGGCCGTACTTGCAGAGGACCCGAGTATAGTTCCTAGTACTGACATAGTGGCTAACTGCTGTCAGTAACTCTCCTGGTCTCTGCATTGAATAGCCCAGGTGCATTTACATGAAAGCAAAGCATTCATACACATAAAATAAAAATAAATAAAATTTTAAAGTCTAGTAAGATGAATATATTGATAAATACATAGTAAAAACAAACAAAAGGATCATAAGGGGCAAAAAATGACCTGTTGGGGTGGCTCCTTTCAGGGTCTTCAGAATTAGATATTGTCAGTTCCATGCGTTGAACTCTTTTTGTATGATTTATACTGTTGCTGAGTCTGCACTGGGCAAGTGTCTGATGTCTGCCAAAGCTGTCTTCAACTTTAGTAGTTTGTCTTCTTTGCGTAGCAAGGGCCTCTGCTAGCCACACTTAGCTTTGCAGTCTGTAGGCTGGGTAAATTTTCTCATCCTCCTGAGTCCTCCAAAATCATATATATTGGGGTGGCCAATGTTTTAGCCGACGGTTGTCTCCTAAGTGTGGTAGAATTTTAGGAAGCAACTAGAGTACTTACATTGGTATAGGAAGAGCAGATGGCTTCATAATTTAAAAAATACCTGAGAAGAATGCAGCTATGGTAGACCTTGGAACTGTGGAGTTCTGGGGTTCAACAGTAGTGAAAAACACTTAAGTGACTCTGCAACTGGCTCTGTCCAATGGCCTAGGCTCAGCGGAGATAGTAAACTCCAGCTTCTTTTCAGTTGGTGAGGTCAGTTCTCAGCCTTTGAGGGTAGGCCTTCTCTCCTTTTTACTTCCCAGCCTGAGCTGGGGCTCCTGCTGCTGTTCCTTCAGCTTCTTTGTGCTGCATCTCTGGCTTTCCCTCTCTCAGTAGTTGTGGCCAGCTAAGTTGAGACTCCATTGATTTTTGGCTATTCCCTGATCTCAGGCTTCTGGGGCAGCTCAGTATTTTGAAAACAGATTCATTCTCAAGATGGTGCCCGACTGCTACCCTCCCTGTCATATGGTGTGACAAAATGGGATTTCCTTCCACTGCCGACCCATCTGCAGGAGGAATCATTGTCTCACTGAAACTAGTGATTAGATTAGAAACTTGTGAGTGTGTTCTTCCCATTAAGATTGTCTGAGTTTCCTCTGACTTCTTTAGAAAGCAAATGTTGCTTCCTAGTCCCACAGCAGGGAATGGCTGGTGCTGTGCCCACTTCTCTGTGTCGCAGCCTTTATCCTACTCTTTTCCAGCGTTTCTTACTTCTTTCGTGGATTTCTGAAGGGTTCTAAGCTTTTCTGTTTCTGTGGGATAAAGTTTATTTTTTCTTCTCTGGCTCCTTTGACTGGCTCGCAGAGGGGCGGCTTTTACTCCATAAGTCTCTCCACATTCCCAATTCTTAACAATAATGACTCAGTGTCCCCCAGTTCTATGTCACCACATCCAAATGCAATGACAACTTGGGGCTTAAGAATGAGATACCTTCTTTTACCTTGTTTGTGTAGGAATTTTCTCAATATTTAATTATGGGAAGTTCTCATAGCTCTTCCTAATTGAAAAACATATTCACTATGCAAGTTTTATATCTATTACAACTAAATCTATTGCTAAACGAGATACAAAAAGTAATCTAAGTCTTCTGTGAATTTGTACAATACCGTCTCCTAAAGATATTTGTTCAGGTGCAAATGAGGTCTATAGATTATATTCTGATGTAGCATTTAGTTTAGTTTTATCTGAACCACCAAAATGCAATCAATATCAGATACCAAAATGAATTATAAGTTATCAAGGTGCAGATTTTCAAAGGAAACATTTAACTTATGAGTTCCATTCCCAATCAAGGATATTAAAATGGTCAAGTTGCTAGAGATTAGAAACAATATTATGAAGATAATTTCCCTGGAATAAATAAAATTGGGGTGCAGATGAGGGGTGTGCATGTGTGTGTGTGTGTGTGTGTGTTTGTGTGTGTGTTCATACATGTGTGCACACTTACTTTCTTCACATTCAGTCCATAAGGGGATCTTCAGAGGAGACCATTCTGAGAGCTTGTTGTCTCTCCTGGACTTGGAGGAGCACATTTAGCTGGTGTCTGAAGCTCTGATTACCCTTGAAAGCTAAGTCAAAGGCTGTGTTTGGGGAGTAAGTGAACTCTACTCATTGGAACCATGGTTGTATGATGCTTGGATGTCAGAGAGGATTCAGAAACTCCATAAAAGTCTATGACTTTTCTAAACCACATTGCAGTTATGCCAAAATCAAGGAACAGCCTGACTCTTATCATTAGTAACACCAAGAGTGGACCTGAACTCTGAATACATGTTATTTCAGATACCTTACAGAATGATGCTCTTGATACAAGCTTCACTGACTGCTTTATTGAAATAGTCCTTTAAGCATAAACTGGGAAAGTAGAAGCTAGGGTCCACCCTTATCAGAGAATCTTGCCCTGTGATCTTTAGGCCTACAATAATGACACACAAATTCAGGTAGACTTCTCTATTCTTAACGTTTTCAATGAGACAAATACAGTACTTCAGTGTATTGATATGTTAATCACGAAAACCCACATTTCTTCACTTTTTTGGGTACAGGGAAAGGTGAGGCCCTGAGTGATTAATGTTAGGTGCCCAGGTCACAAGAAGAGCAGATGGCTCTGTAAGCTTGTTTTCATTGTAGCTTTTTAGTTGCAAGGTTAGGTAAAAGTCATTAATGCAGATTATGCCTATATTATAAAAGTTATTCCTATAAGAATCTTTGAAGGATTGGTTATAAGGGAGCCAGGAAATGGGTGTGGTGGTAAAATAAGCCACTGGTGGGATACAATGAATTGTGGGAGTCACTGGAGTTGTAGTCACAAGAGCCTAAAGGAGAAGCATATAAGAACTGAAAATGGCAGAGAAAAGAGAGAGAGATAGAGATAAAGATAGAGATAGAGATAGTGATAGCAATTGAGATAGAGAGAGAGAGAGATAGAGACAGAGACAGAGAGAGCCCTGTAAGGCCAAGTGAGTATGAAGCCATTTTATAACAGCACTGGTCCAGTGAGACTTTCACATTCCCCCTTCCTCCTTCCAATTACACCATAGGGTACTAAGTTGGGACTTTCTTCTGCAGCATTAAAAAAAAAAAATTCTTGAGTGTGTCCAGAGATATCATAGACTTACTGGAGTGGAATTTTCACTCACTGGTATATTCTCTAAAATCAGTGTAAAAAGCTATGGAAAAAATGTAAAGTTGATTTTTTAGTATATTCCATGATTTGCATTTGTGATTATATCTTACCATGTGCTACACTGATTATGCTCATAAGTTATACTATTACACTTCAGTAAATATGGATTTTCTAATACTACTAATTCTTAATTCAGTGATGATATTTGAATGTCACTTTTCTGAATTTTAGAGTGTTAGGGTGTTTAAATTCATTGATAGATATTTGGTTTGTATTCACTTTAAATATCAAATAATGTGAGAATCATTAATAAATCTACAAATTAAGCATAACCCTTGGAGAATCTTCTGAATGTTGTGTCAGGAAAGTTATGATTCTACTTGAAGGAGCTTAAGGAAGAATAAGGAGTTTCTAGGTCTACTTACGACCTCAGGATCATCTTAACTAAGTTGCTTTTGTTTCTTTTCTTTTCTTTACATTATAGTTCCATTGGATTTGTGTACATTAAGATAAATATATCTTAATCATATTTAGTCCCCCATTTGCACCTCCCCCATATGTGCCCCCATCAGATTTCATGCATTCTGTCATATGTTAAGGCCCATCAAGTCAAGTTTGTATCCCCAGATGGACCTCGGTATGAGTTTATCCACTGGAGCCTAGTCAGCCTCTCTAGCGCTATCCCCTGAAAGAAGTCCAACTCTCCATCACGTACTGGACATCACAGTTGTCCGAGGCTCCTCAGCTAAGGTTGGGGATTTTTACCCATTTTCCCGGTTCTATGCTGATGTTTTGTCTTGTTTGAGTTTAGGTCTTAAGCATGCTGCCACTATTGTTGTGATTTCATATGAGCAAGTTCCCAGCTGCTGGAAAACTCTGTGTCCTCGTGGTCATCTACCACCATTGGCTCTTACAGTCTTATTGCCACCCCCTTTTCCCCAATGGTTCCAGAACCTATGTGACAGAGCTTTAATATACGTGTCCTATCTAGACTCATGCACTCTGTAGTCTTACTCTCTATAGTTTGGCCAGTTGTGGCTTTATGTGTTAATCAATCTCTGTCTACATGAGGAAGCGTTGCTGGTGAGAGCTGAGAGATGCACTGATATTCCCTCTATGTTCCATTATGTTCTGTGAGTCTTAGGTATAGAAGTTCCATTGTAGATGTATCACTTAGGGCTGGTCATCTCAGACTTATTTTTTGTGTTTGGCCAGTTGTGGAACTCTGTAATATTCTCCACCTGTTGCAAATGATGCTTCTTTGATGAGTGCTGACAGGTGTTACCATGGCGGAAATGGGGAAAATTAGGGTGTTTAACTGGGAGTGGAGGAGTCAGGGTTATATAAGGAACCATGCGGGTAAAGAGGAAGAAGGAGCTCAAGAGAGGGGGGTGATAGGAGACAATATTGTCAAGGGGGAAATGGAGGGAATGCAGGTACTTTAACTGCGGAGGGAGGAGGGAGGGTTAGAAAGGAGAGAGGGGGAATAAATAATGTTTAGGAAGTGCGAGTGTGAAAAAAAACAGAGGGAAATGTGATTAGTTCAAGAGCCTACTGAAAAATACACATAAAATATATGTATACAAGTGCATGTGAATAATTGAAGGCTATACAACAAGAAACATAGTGTCAGGAGGAGAAACCTCTTTTTGAGTTGTTGGTCAGGGTAGTCCAAGAGACTTGCAAAATAACACAGGCTATTGCCACAAACCCTTGGTTACTTCCCAGAACCTGAAGGTAAGACCCTATTGCAGCAGACAGGACATACTTCAGCCACAGGAATTGGAGCAGTAGAGCTAGAATTAACCTGGAAGCCTTGTCCCTGAAGACTAGATCTTATAATATCAGAGGACAATATGCAAGCTCCTGAGGGAGAAGGTCCAACCCCAGAAGCAAAGTCTAATAACTAATAACAGTGAGCAGCACAGCAAACTATCTCTATTGGTGCACTTTTATCTAGGGGATAATCAACATCTATTGAATTTCACTTAAGCCCATTTAATGGGAGGAACTCATGTGCGGCATGATAAACACAGCCAAATTCACATGGCTGCAGACATCACAGATCCTAGAGAAAACCCTACACCTGCTGCATCCCTAGACAAACATATTTCTTACTGTATGCTTTGTTTCTTTTCCTAAGGACTCAGATGTGAGAGGAAAAGAAACATCATTAGTGGATGTTAAAAGCCTGGCAGCGTTTCTTGTTGCATCTTGATTAAAAAAGCAGCTCTGATACAGAGAAGTGAGGAATAGATGGCTCTGCATATTGTATCAGGTCAGCATTCTTCAGGCACCCCCTCAGCCCATCTTTGTAATGGACAGTCAGCAGGTTTTGTTTGTTTGTTTTCTGAGGATCCATTGAATTTTTCATACCTTGCTTGATAGCACATAATTTGGACTTCAGTTGAATAAAATGCAACCTAATTTTTATTGCATGTGATCTCATATCAGGCACTGTACCAGGCTCAGAAAATTAGCCTGAATTTGAAAGCCAGGCATGTAGCCTGATTATAAATATGTATGTAACTATAATCAGGAAAATACATGTCAAATGTGAAGTCTAAATAAAGCTAAATGATCACATGGTGAGGAAATTAGTCACTTTAACTAAAGAGACAAAAGAATTAAAAAAAATAATTACAATCATTTATGGATCGCTCAAGATGGCCCAGGTATTGCATGCACTCTGACTGAATTAATATTTGCAAGTACTCTTAAATTACCTTTTAGATTGTCATTTTCTGAGTAGAGGGTTGGAAAACTAAAGCGGCTTGTTACACACATACAGTTAGTAGGTGTCTGAACCAGGATAAGATATGAGCAGAGAAAGAAGAAAGAAGATCCTGCTCTGTGTAATTGTCAGAGCTTAGAAGCCTTGGAAAGACTTGGAGACCTTGTGGGGTATTTCACTCTCCATGCTAAAAGATCTGGCTTTACGCTGGGTATGTCATGAATATCCACTGGAAATTGTTCAAAAAAATAACCATAAAAAGGCAAATAAGCAATGATCATATTTAATAGCTGCTCATCATCTGATATAGATCAATGTTTATTATTGAAATTTGAAGCGTATGTATTCTGTTTGCATGACAGTATTAACAAGTAGCATAAATAACATCTAAATCACCTGGTAGCTGAGTTCAGCACAAAGTCTGATTATTTTTATTCTATGTTCTGTTTATTTCTCTTTTTCTGTTTATAAGTGTGTTGGTGTTGAGAAATACTCAGTAGATTACTGAAAACAGAACAGGCTTCATGTATAAATTACACCAGTTTGAGAAGTGCCAGGATTTCTAAAACTCTTTCAGCTCAAAACTAAATTTTTGTTGAAGACCTTTTATACCACCCCCGGTATACAGGGGTGTAAATAAAACAGTGTTTATAAAGATATTTATTTAAATCAGTTCTGTAATTTTTCCATTTGTTATGATGAAAGCAAAATTGCATCCAATGATATGGATGTGCTTGTTTATTTTTACATGAGGAATTAAATCTTGGCTGAATATTTGGCTCTCAAGGATGTAGACCAATCTTCGACATTTTTCAGAGTTGGTTGATACCTTGATTTTAAAATCATCAATGCTGTAATACCACTTTGAATAAATATCTAACACAAATGACAGAAGTATGTTTAGAGTTATTTCAAAAATTGTTGGAAATTCTATCCTAATCTCAAGCCAAAATTCATTGAGGGTTTTATGAAAATCAAGTCAACAACTCAAAACAGCATTTTAAAATTTTTTCTTTTTTTTTTTCTTTTTTTACATTTTCTTTTTGTCTTTGCTGGAGACAAAACTGAGGGCCTTCTGCTCAGATAAGCTCTATCTCTGAGCTAAAACCTTAGTCTCTCAGACATCAGTTTTCAAAATTCAAATGTTGTAGCCTAATACTTTCCAAAGATGTACTAATTTCCTTCTTACATGATGAGGAATGAAAGTTGGAAAATAGGAGTGTCGGTTTTCTGTAATTGACGTTATGTTTCTATAAGTGTGCAAGCTTTCTGTGAGTAGTGAAAACACTGCAGAGCTGAGCCTAGGTGTCTCAGACAGTCTGCCTTTGGGTGGTAATGGCATTCCTGGTACAAACTGTGCATGTTGTGTGTTCATAATCAAGACCAATGAAATCACGTGATGCAGCTTGTGCCAGAGTTTCCGGAGACACCTTGGATTCATTATGTGTTTGATTTTGAATTAATTTTCAGTCACATACATTCAGATCTTTTACTGTTGCCATTTTTCTTTTTTTGGCTGCCACCTTCAGTCAGGTGGCCCCATACGGGGTCACAAGCCATGGTTTAAGTAGGTAGGTGCTGGAGTGCCCACACTGAGCAAGTGGAATGTTTGTATTGATAAGACTAGTGATTATGGTGTGAGGCTCTTCTCATCTCCCAGCCATACGAACATACACACTTATTCTAGAATCACATTTTCACTGGGATTAGCTAGTAAAAGCAGAAAACACATTGAATCAATGTTTGTGAACTTCATTGATTTGTTTGGTATTTAGTTTTCAGTTGCCTTTGTTCCATAATTGTGTAGACATTACGAATCTCGGGAGTTGATACTACTTTAAGTTAGGGCGTATTTAAATACTACATAATGTATAATCCTACCGTAGGCTAACATTGAAGACACAGGAAGTTTTTATTGTCTTAAGTTTGAAAAGTTCTTTGTATATGAACAATTACTACTGAGAAATGTTAACATAGCTTAGATAAAGAGGATAGTTGTGGGATGTAAGTTCAAGAAAGACAAACCTATAAGAAAAATAAATATGAACAAAGATATGGTTTGACTGAAGCATGAGGCTTTTATGGTAAGTAGAAAAGGAATCTGGAAACTCATACTACATAAACCATGGAAGGAAATGATATGGGCTCTTGGATTATGAAGATGTGGCTTACTCTGAGTCACTACCAAAACACACCATGAGAAAAGAATTAGTGTGATGAAATGTATTTAGGAGGTCCAAGGACACATGGAGAGTAAGGACAGACAGGGAGGAAAGGAAGATGATAAAGTGTTTATTACCAAGCAAGTTACCACTGTAGGTCACTGGAGGGTAGTCCCTCTGGGGAGCTCTGGCAGCCAATGAAAAGCAAGCACCTAAGGGCTTCACATAAACAGTCACTGGGATTGTTATATACCAACTTCCACTGTGATTTGGTTGAGAAATTTCTTTGGAGCACAAGGTTCTGAGATGCTTCTGACCTGCCTCCAAACTAGGTCTGGAAGTCACAGAAAGCCTCAGACAAAGCAGGGAAGGCATGTGCTGGCTGCCTAGGGAAGGGCTGTGTGTGCGAAATGGGAAGGTTATGGGACAGGACGTGAACATCCGCTATGGGGTCTGAGCAGTCGTTTTAGGATGGCTAGTTCTGTGGAGGAAGGAGATGGATACTTCAGACTGTCCATCCTGTGCCTTCAGTTATGCCGGGCACTGTCACATTGGGTTCTTACAAGTTTTTATGAAGCAGTTTCTTTCCATGTCCCATGGGGGACAAAATCCATCCTTGGGAAAGGTTTGTATTTCCTGAACTTCATGTAGCTAAGTGATGTTAAGAAAGAAGTGGAGCCAGGTTTTGAATGTATTTCTAATCCAGAAGACTCTGTTCCATCCTTGCTAATAAAATAGAAAAAATGGGAAAGAAGTTTGGAGAATAGAAGGTAATGATAAATTTGGATAATGTTCTATTATTTTATTTTATTTTTATTAAAAACTTTACTTTTTCCTCATTGTATCTGAAAATGGCCACTTTTAACATTTGTGCTATGTTCAGCGGGAAGATTGTTTCTTTGAGTGTTTACTCTGGAGATATGTGACACAAGTAGAAATAGTCCTTACTGGTAAAGGATAGTATTATTAAAGATATGTTTGTATTTCTCATGGATAATCTTGTTACCCAAGTAATAGTAATTATACCACCAGTCTATATTATCCTTATTAAGACATTCAGTTATATAAGAATAAATTCACAAATTCCTTTCAGTGAACCGTTACAGCATTACTGTGGTACAATAAGCATTCTGTCATTACTGACTTACAGATGACTCTAAGGTTCAGATAGGTGGCTTCTCTATGATTCTGTTCATTTCTGAGGATGCCCAGTGTACCACTGTGTCATCTCAGGATTGAACTGTGGAATGTGCATGCAACTCCGTATGCTTAATAAATGCACTTGTGAAAAAGTGAAGTTTGCAACCCGGAAATCTTATTTTCAAAACAACTTTATTTTGAATTTATTATTAATCTGAATTGATTCAAATAAGAATTTTGTTTCCACATTTAGATTTACCTGGAATTATGAGTGACTCTGGCTTTTGTTTTTTGCCTTGCAAATGATCGTATTTGTTCCTTAATGTACCTCGTATACCTAGAAGTTTTCATCTCACCGTTGTCACTGATAGGGCTCTTCCTCTGATCTCTTCTTCTCTCTTTGGCGTTGTGGAGTGTATAGCTGAATGGTATCATTTCTCAACTATTGATTTCAATTACCTTATCTAGGTCCTTAGGACAAGTACTGAGAAATACAATACCTGATTCTGAAGAAAGGGGCTGTAAAGGAAAATGTGCTCAGATACAGATGAAGCTTATTTCTGTTCTAACACAAGTTCCGCATCTGTCTGCATTCATTGATGTGGGTGCTGATGGCTGCATTGCATTCCCATGGACGTTAAGACTGCAAGGCCTGCCTATGACTTGCTCTTTGCAGCTCTGAGGTTGCTTACAGATTGTCAGCAGTTTGGGGATGTCGTTCCTCTCTGATGTTTGTGCCTACTTAGCCCTGTGGGTTTAGAGTCCTTGTCCTGAAATGGTGTCATCCATCTTTGATCACTGCTGTCATCTCCTAATAACCTGCTGCTTCGGGCTGTTTGCTGTGCTTTTCCAGTGTTTCTGTCCTGCTTACCTTGCATGTGGTGGTTCCAGTTCATCTGATCTCACCGTATAAGCAGTTGCTTAGGAATTCTGTTGTAATCTATCTATCTTTATGTCCCTAACCTCATGGAACTAAGGTAAAAGCAGTAGGCCTCAGTGACAGGAAGTTGATCAGATGCCTTGCATTTATGGAGTTATTGGTGTGTTGAATGTCAGGGACAGGAGCTGCCCTCATTCTAACCATTAATCTTATTTTGCATTATTTTAACAAGCAAAATTCTCATTCTAAGTAGAAAAAAAATCCACTCATAGATTTACTACCTAAAAAAAAATTCAGTGTTAGCTGTTCATTCCAGTTTCTCAGGTAATTAAACTTGTACTTATGGTTACAGAATTTAAGATTTTATATTTTTATTCTTTAATTTAACAGGATATGATTGGTATTTCTTCATGTGTATAATTTATAAGAATGGTTTGAATATTTTGTACTATTTAAAAAAGGAGTTTTGCATTGTAATTTATTCAATCGCATCCCCTTTATGTTACAACATCTTAATGTATATCACTAAATGGCTTTCCTTAAGTTTTATATTCTTATTAACGATGTGTGATAGTGCCCATTTCATCAAATTTTGCTTATCGAGAGTTTCTCTAATTGAAACGATTATTTCTTGTACAAGCTGAACAAGAAGCGCTATCTTCTTATTTTAATCTGAACTGGGGACTTCTAGCCACGATGGACGACTGCTATATTTTTAAAAACTCCTCATGCTTCTCAGAAATTTTCTCCTTGTGTTCTTGGTCCATGAGCCCACTAACTTGTCAGTAGATATGTTGAAGAGTTTCATGTGAATAGATCAGCTATCATAGAAATTGAACGTATTTCCTATTAATTCATTAGGAGTTTGTATGTGTGCATTTACGTGTTTGTGTGTACATGCTTGTGTGTGTCTGTCTCTCTGTCTCTGTCTCTCTCTGTGTATGTATTTGTGTTATTTCCCTGATGAGAAATGTATTAGCTATAGGTAACAGAAATCCTGATTAACAATGACTTATAAAAGATAGGGGTTTATTTTACTTGAATAATCAGAAGCGGGGCAGTAGATTATAAAAACAGTGGCTTAGTTTCTCACTAATATCAGTTTATATCTAGGCTTTATTTCTCCTTCTGCCCTGCCATCTTTGGTTATTATTAGAGTCTATTTTCAAAATATATCAGTGACTTCTTCATTCAGGAAGCTGAGGCTTACAGAAGTCCAGGGACTGGGCCTGCCTCAGTGGTGGAGGAGTCGCCAGGTTTCCTTTCTTCTCTCTCCTTGTGCTGTACTGTCTTCACTAGATTATTGTGGAGTATACCAAGCATTGGAGCCTGCTGGTAACATATAATACATGTTAAAATGTGGTCTTTTAAAATCATATGTAGTTTTATAATTTATAGATTAAAATTATTTTAAACATTTTCATTTTATATATGAAAACATAACTTATAAGCAGATTATCCAGAAACTTACTATGTCAGTGAGGCTGACTTTGATGGCCAAAGAAGGACATGCTGACACCAGTCTTTGTAAGTGTATCACAGACAGATTTGAAGCAGTGGCATACCTTACCTGTATGACACGCTCAGCCTGACTTTGTGCGACCCAGCTTACAAATTAGTTGGGAAGACAAGAGCAAGAGATAACATTTAATTCAGAAAAGATACAAATATTAGTTGAAAACAGCCATAGATTAAATGCCACACAGTAAGGTATGTCTAGTTTCTAAGCAAATCTAGTTTCTCTTTTTGGGGGACACGGTCTCACTATGTAGTATAGACTGAGCTGTAACTTGTTATGTATACCAGTCTACTCTTGAACTGAAAGAGATCCACCTTCCTCTGCCTCCAGAGTTCTGGGATTAAAAGCATGTGCTACCATACCCAGCTTTTAAGTAAATGAAAAATCAAGTTTCCTTACCTTCATTCATTTTTGAAAGATTTTCATGATTTTCTCCATAACTATAAATTATTCAGATTATTTAATATTTTAAATAAATGAATGATACATTTTCCTTTAATATAACTTTAATATTTAAATATAAACTTCAAATGTTCAGTTCTTAAAAGTTATATTCTTGGGCTGGCAAGTGGTTAAAGATTCTTGCTACCAAACATGAAGATCTGAACTCAATCCCTGGATCCAACCTGGTGGAAGCAGAGAACCAGCTCTTGAAAGTTGTCCTCTGGCCTTCACATACACAGTGTGGCATGTATGTCCACATACATCCATACACAGTGTGGCATGTGTGTCCACATACATCCATACACGTACAGTGTCAATAAGTGAATGTAATAAGATTTCTTACAAGTTACTTTCTTGCTAAGTGACAATGCATTTCACTCAGAAGTTCAGTATTTTAGTTCTACATTTTTTTAAATCTATGTTTATTTTTAATATTAAAATAGGAACAGATCTAATGATTTAAAAATGGTCTCCATGTAGCATGTAAAAATCATCTTTAGACTCAATCTTTGGGAAACACTGGCTATATAATCAGTTACTGTAGGGTTTAGGTGAGAACAATAAAACAATTCTCCAGTGACTCTATTAAAATACGTGAGTTTAAGAATCCTCCCATTCACCTAAAGCCATTTTCAAATTAGGGTTCACATATATTGTCTTCCAAGCAATGACATATTAATAAAGATTTCTTTGGTGTTCATAGATATTTTAGGCAATTTAGTTTTCAAAGACAGTCCTAGGACAGCAGTCTTTAATGAGTGCTGGGAAGACTTTAGTTTCATTCTTAGTCTTTCAATAATAAACCTCACGAGTGAGTGAGGTCCCATATTTCACTCATGTAATCATCTTTGCTCAATCTGGTGTAGTTGGGAATGCACTAATATATCTCAGCATGTCACTCTAGGCTGCTTTATAAGTTTTTCAGGATGATTGCAGATCTCACTAAAAGTAATTCAGACACTTCCAAAAGAGCTCAGCATTCAGGATTAAAGACACATATGCCTAAAGAAATATCTTTGGAGAATTTTTAAGAATCATTGAAATAATTTGTAAATCAGCCTTCCTAACAAATATAACAAAATTTAGAATTATTTTTGCAGTTAGATATTTCTAGACTTATAGATGGTAGCTCATACAATCTGGAAAAAAAAAAGTTTAAGGAAGCTTTTTTTTGTTTTTTGTTTTTCTAAACAGTGTCTCCAAAGTAGTCCCAGCCGGGCTGGTACTCACTATGAAGGGTAGGCTGGCCTCAGTTGCAAAAGATTCACCCGCTTCTGCCTCTGGATGCTAGGATTAAAGGTGTATTGCCACCAAACATGGTACATAGTATTTTAAAATGTAAAATATTTTGAATAGAAATATTTCTAAAATATTTTACCCAATTCCAGCCTTAAACAAATGCTATTGAACCTGACACACATTCTTAAGGACTCAGGTTAGCACCTTCCCACTTCACGGGCACGCCATGCTGGCACCTGGCTTCATGCTTTCATGAAGTTTTCTGACTCTGATTTCTGTTAGCTTTGTTTTGTAGGTACTACACTTATTCACAGGCCTCTACCTTCAGAGTCCTCTTCCAGGTTGCTGCTCCCTGTTTCCTCTGACTCAGAGCTTGAACCTGGAATTAAGATAAACAACAACCAAAAAACCCAAACCATGCCATTTACAGCATCAGAGGATTAGGGTATCAGAAGATGAGGTCATCGGAGGGTGAAGGCATCAGAGGGTGAGGGCATCAAAATGACACAGAATGAGGGCACCAGGGCCTTTCTCTCTTTCTGACTAAGCGTAATATATAAGTAACTGCAAATGTGAATGCAGTAAACCTAAAGAGTTAGTGAATCACCTCCAGGGTTTTGCTTTCTAGTTTTGATCCTGAATCATGACAGCTCTCTCAGTGCTTCCCCATCATACTGACTTTGTAGTTTTAGATTACTTTATTATACCAGGATCCTCTTGAATAAATGTGTTTACCTGTGTTTTCCCATTCTGCAGATGGTTACAGTGAACAAATTCTACAAATGTTCATAAACCTTGAGAAATCATACCCTTGACCTCGCCATGAAACACTTTCTTCTAGAGCTCTGCCATTTACACAGAGAATGTGGTCATTGAAGTTCTTATCAGTCTTAAACTTAAAGTAATAGTTCTTTCTTATAATCTCAACCATGTCCTTTGGGATCAAAACCATGCCTTTGAGGAGAATGAGGATGTTACATTGTCATATGCCAAGTGGAACTTCAAAGGCACCTTTGCTAAAGAACTGCATTAAGAAGTGGTCCATGTGTGGTGTCAATGGCAACAGGGGCAGAGCATCTTAAAGACAAGAGGAAACAGTCTTGAAATATTATTATAATTCAAAGCGTACTTTTAAATCTTGGATAAATAGAAACATTTGATTTCAGAGTTTATTAGAAACGATGAGGCATCTTAAATGATGAATTGCATGTCCAGTTTTCAAAGGGGTTTATAGACATTCTTCCCATATTTACTAACTTTCCAATTAGTATAAAACATAGTGATTGTAACATATAATTAATGTGTTACATGTAAAAACTTTTTATCTTTAATTCAGTTGGAACTTTAAAACATTAAGAATAGTTTCAATAAGTAATAACCAAAAGATATCTCAAATTACATCCAGGCCCCAAGTTTTCTGGTGAACAAGTACTTGGAAGCATTATTTTAACTACATAAGTATATGAAAAAGCAAGATTTCTGTTTGGACTGATCTTTTACTTTCTGATCAGTATCTGTCAGGAAACAGATATGTTGCACAACTTCAAAGATGCTGTGGCCGTCTGCCCTGCATAGAGTTCTGTCAGTGTTTCAGTAAAGACAAAATATACATGCTTGTCAAAAGAAACCAATGGGAAGAGCTTTGTGAAGTGGCTGGAGAAAATGCTTTCATTGTTGCTTTTTGTGATATAGGCTCTTATTCAGGAATTTCTCATATTATCCTAATTTAGATAGTTAAAAATTATCCAAGGTAATAATGTCAAAATGTTGAAAATATACTTTTATGGTTACTTGAAACATATGCATACTTTAATGTAACCTTTATTTTAATAATTATTGAGTTACCATTGAAAAGTGTCTAAAATGTCTGAGTATCAGGTCAGATATACATTCATGAGGGTTGTCTCTCTATAATACACTCATGAGGGTTGCCTCTATATAATACCCCCTTTCCTTTAGGTGTTTCTGAAATGAATCTTTTTCTCTGTATTAACTTAAAAGGATTGTTTTGAGGCTGAGAGATTTATTAGCTTTGCTATAAAAGGGATGTTGAAGAATTGCATCATCAGGAAGAAGACAAATAAGGGCTCAGGGTGTGACTTTGTGGCAGAGCACTTTTGTAGCATGTGGGAGGCTCTGGATTTGATTTTCAGCCCCTGAAAAAAAAAAAAGAAAGAAAGAAAAGCAAATAAAAGGAGACTGGCAAAATGACTCAGAGGTAAAGTTCTTTGCTGCCAAGCTTGACAATCTGAGTTTGATCCCCAGAACCTACATGATAGGAGGAGAGAACCAACCACACAGTGTTGCCCTTTGACTTCCATATATATGCTTCAGTGTACACACACACACACACACACACACACACAGAAAGAGAGAGAGACAGAGAGAGACAGAGAGAGACAGAGAGAGAACAAATGTAATGGGAAATTAATCAAAAGGGGGAAAAGATGAAGAAAGAAGGCAGATGATGAACTCTTTTAAGGTGATAGTAAGCAGAATTCTAATAGATATTTATCTATAGAGATATTTATTGTATAAGACAACTGAGCTATAAAGGAAAATACATATGTCTATATATTAAATATTTAACTATCATATATAAGTACCCAAAATGTATGTATATGTAGGCAACTGTATAAATCTTATGAGTTATTGCAAGATATGTATGCATGTATCATCTATAAAATGCATTATTCTTTTCAAAGTCAGTTGTTTGTCCTTAAAATTTGACCCTTTAAAATAAAATTTAGAATGGTATAAATTTTGCCACTTTTCATTTTTACAATAAATTCTTGTAATACATAGAAAATAATAAGTTCAAAATCATTGTAAAATAGTATTTATCGTGAATTTAAAAGTGAATGGTAAAACTCACTATTCCTTGCTTGAATACATTATGAGATAGTGGGCCTTAATTATGCTGGAGGTTTCTTATTGAGTTACAGCAGTCTCTTGAAGTGCTGTCTTTGCTGCTTCTGTTAATAGATGACTCTGTTATCATATCTTGACACAGCCTTCTATGTATTGACATAACAATTCAGGTTGATTTTTCTAAGTTTTGTTTCATTGCTTTATGAATTATAAGCGTATTATTAACAACATAAAATACAGATATCATTAGGTAGCATTAGAAGTATCCTTTAGGAACTCCACCCAATTACTTAAAAAATATTTTAAGGTTTTGGCCTTTTAGTTACTTTTTTAAGTAGGAAGATTATCAAAGGGAAAAATATGAAAAACCTCTTCTAGAAATGATTAACTTAGTAATCCTGAAAATGTAAATGTGCTTAATGCCTAAAAAATAAGAACTGAAACCGAGAGAGTAAGTAGGTGATTGGCTAGTGGGGGGTGGTGCAAGGGACATGAAAGGAAGAGGGACTGGGAAGCTGCTGAAGAGGCGCTGAGGGCTCAGGGGTGGGACATGGAGGGAGGAGAATTTACTAAACATACTTTGTGCAAAGTGCTATTATAACATCTAATAGCTTGTGTGCTAATTTAAAAAAATTAAAAATATGTACAAAAGGGACATCAAGGCTTTAAAGGTAATAATCAGGTGTTCATTTTCACAGGAAAAACTTAGAGAATTAGTGGTCTAAAATAATTGTTATCTTTTTTTTGTTACCTATGGTGTTCAGCATCAGTTAAATGAGTTAGAACTGGAAAGAGAGGCAACTGCTGGCTGGTCTCAATGTGGCCCAGGGGATCTCAGCACTGAAGAGAGTTCTCCTTTATAATTCTCATTTAATATTTTGATCTTCTCTGTATAGATTAATCATGTAATAACTGCTATTTAGAAAATCACTCAGTTCTTGTAGGAGACATTTAAATTTTTAACAGTAGGGATTATTATATTTATTTTTTTGCTTGACTGTTAACTGTTTACACTGCACTTTAAACACTTTCATTTGTTTATTAACTGTTTTACTTGTTTATTAAGCATTTATACATTAAGTATTGTAAAGTAGGCATTGTTTTTGATACTGAACACTTTATGTGTGCTATTGAGTGCCTAAATTACCTTATTTTACTCATCAAAATACTGATAGAGGCACCAAGCACAGTCGAGTAAGTTATAACCCCTGTTATTCAGAAATGGATTAGAATAAAGTTGAATGCATTTTAATACAATGAATTTTTTCCCTTACAGAAAGATGAAACGATTAGACTGAATGAGGTCATGTGTTCTTCCCTCATTCGTCCACTCTATTTTATTCCTCATTACCATACTAAGTCAGATTTTGCTCATTTGGGTCTCTCCAGAGTCTGCAGCAGAATCACTATCATTGACTGTGGGTTGAATCAGTCCAGTCAGAGTGATTGCATAATTGAGTCCACCATTCTCTCTGGTACACAGGGGAGGTTGGAGGGTATTGGCCATTAGGCAATGAAAGTTAAAGTCAGAGTAATCCCTCAATAGCAAGTGAAAGAGATAATTAGGACTCATCAGATTCGCTGTTGCAAAGTTGGGAAGGTAGCATTATTAAGATGTTGCAAGGATTCAGATGCAGAGAAAAGACCCTATAATGAGATCATGCAAACAGGAAGCCTCCAGATTCCTGCGAGTTTACTGGAAACATACAAAAGTGGAGATAAGCTAGAGTGGGTTGAGTTACTCGTTGTTTACTAGGAGCAGTGAACTCACCAGTGTTCTTGAAGATTAATCATCTTTGTCATATTTTCAGCAATTTTTGCAGCCAGAATAATTCTGCTTATTGAATAACAGGCTCACAATTCTGAGATTTCAAAGTCATAAGATAATTTAACTGAGAAATATATTTACAGGATTCAGATCTGTAGAAATAGTTTTGTGCCAAAAATTTTTCTCCTTTCCTCCATCACACACATGCTTTTAGACACAAAAGGTCTCAGGACGCTTTTACATCACCCCTCGCCTTGCTCCAACATTGACTTCATAATCTGTACCATTTGAAAATCTGGTATTTTAATTGTATTTATTTGAGTTCAATTTATTAGTGGTTATAGAAATAATTTATAATTTGAAATATTAGGATTCTGAAACTTGAAACAAAATTTAATGTTTTCTAATAAAGAATAGATTAATATGATAAAATATTGAATGAGACTTTTTCTTTCTTTGGAATTGAAAATTAAGACTCAAAGCTAAGGACAAAGAAGCATCAGGTGGCCTGTACTGTAAAGAGACTATCCAACAAGTAGTAGTCAGAAACTCAATCCATGTGGCTTAAATGCACTTAACCGGGCTCTGCTCTTCCTTGCCATTTTCTGATTATGGATGCATCTGGGTCCCTAGCAAGTAGACTTAGAGAGAGATTAGATATTAATTAGGGAGCATTCTTAGATAAAACTGTGGAAGAATGGGGAAGTGGCCTAAATTCAGAAGCAAAAGTTAAATTGGGCTGTATTCTCAGCGAAGACCTCAGACACGCCTGCAGAAGTTGAATGGCTCTTCAGAGTTGAGATGAAGACAGGGCATTCAAGTGTCATGAGCATCAATAGGCAGGGAGGTCAGATCTTACATCCCCAAGTTGTTGAATGTGACCCACCAGGAAGGAGGCATGATCTGAGCCAGAGAGCTCCTTTTAGCTGAGAGAGGGTGGGGGGAGGCCGCCAGCTACAGGCTGCAGCCATCCTTTGAATTGGTTGTACTCCCATAAGTCAAATTCTGTTCTTTCCAGCAGCTTTCACAGCTTTTTTCCCTTTGTCTTTAGGCTTTTTAAGTTTAGTTATCATGAGCGCTGGCATGCATCTTCCTGAATTTATTTTGTTTGGATTTGCTCCCTGTGTCAGCTCTTATCTTTCAGCGTGTTTGTGATATTGGCCGCCATTATTTCATCAGGGACTCCGTCAGCAGTTCTGTCTCTGAAACTTCCTAGATGCTTTGTGTTCATAGATGCATCTCTACTCATTTTAGAAGACTTAGTCTCATTTAAATCCTTCATTTTAATAGTAGTGACTCTGTTTATTTAGGCTTAAATCATGAGCCATACCTTTTTTAGTGGATTGTGTTCTAATGGCAACTTGATTTCCAGAGCAGCTATTTTTCAATTTTCTTGGTGCATTCAGTGTAGTGAGATCCCTACTCTTCCTTCCTGGTGATGCCTGAGGTGCCAGGAGGAGGTCAGGTACCCTGATGACTCTGGAAGGGAAAAGAAAGTCTGTCTCTGCTGGTAGGATAGAGGGGTTGGGAAATGGAGAGTACTTTGGGCCCTGGCTGCTTTGTGATAAGAATTCCCTCCTTGCCTACATCTCCTTCCTCTTGATGTCTCTTAATTAGCCAGGGGATTCTCAGGCTTGGTGGGGAGGGAATGACTTCTGAGGAATGACTCCTTGAGGATGGATGTTCCCTGCTAGTGGGGAACAGAAATCCTTTCCTGGGTGCTTGCAACAAGATCCCTGTTTCAGGTCCAAGTGAAAAGTGAATCTCACTGCTCCTGAGCCTCCCGGCATGAGTTTGTTTAAGGCCAGGTTCTCTTTACTGGTGTCATCCTGTGTCTTGCAGAAAAGGAGGAGGCTTAGTCTCACAAGCAGGAGGGCACTCTCCTTGTAGGTTTGCTGGCTTACCCTCAGTGGGTTCCTGAGAGATCACGCTTGCCAGTGCTGTTGGCTCACTGCTGTTGTCAGTGGGGCCTTTGAATAGTTCTGGGGGGATGAGCCTATTTGGGACACATTCTGTGGTTCTATTGCTCAGGTGGGTGCTATGAACCACTAGTCTTGGGCCACCATCTTTCTTGAACAGGAGATTATAAGATGCCAGCTATGTAGTTCTTCCAATCCTGTAGTTACTAAACTGCTCACCTTCCTTTTTTTACCTATCGGAATACCCCTGTGACCATCTCTTGAACCATTTCCAGGGTTTGTAGTTGTTTTCAGTGGAAGTGAGTGAGAGGAGGAACCAAAAGAAATGAATCTATTTCATCCTGTCCGGTCTGACAGGTCAGAAGTCTGTAATCGTATTATAAGTATCATCATTTTGTACAGATATTTTCCTTAAAGGATTTTAAATGTAACGACTCTGATGGCTAAATTTATTTTTGCATGTGTTTATATGGTGTGTGTGTCGCTGTGTGTGTGTGTGTGTATATGTATATGTGGAAGGCAGAAATTGACATTGGTGCCTTCCTCTATATGTCTCCACTTTAACTTTTGAGACTGGGATTTTCCCTGAGCCTGAGCTCACAATCGGCTGAACTGGGCTGCCAGCAAGGCCCTGGGATCCACCTGGCTCTGCTTTCCCCAGCACTGGGATTACAGACATTTGCTGAGGTACCTGGCTTTTTATATAGGTACCAGGGATCTGAAATCAAGACCCCATGCTAGCACAGCAAGTTCTTTATCTACTGAGCTGTCTTTTCAGCTCCCTTCTAACTGTATTTATTGTACTGTAAAATAATTTGAAGTAATGCACATCCTTTATTTAGCTATTTATTCCAGCCACACAATGGTTGTGAAATAGGAATTATATATATTTGAAATATTTTATTTTATGTGCATGTGTAGGTGCCTCACATGTGTGCATGGGGTCCATGAAAGCCAGAAGTGGACATTACACCCTCGGGCTAAGATCATAGGTATTTGTGAACTGCCTTATGTGGGTGTTGGGAACTGAACTTTTTTCCTCTTCAAGAACGGAAAGTGCTCTTAACTGCTGGGTCATATCCAGTTCCTGTAGTTTATATTGTCGTGTGATACCAACTGAGGCATAACTAAGCTTTTCTAAGTTACAAGATACTGGTGAAACTAGGGTTAATGCTTTCTTTGGTCAACACCAAATCCATTAAATCCACTGATTCTGGAGTACCATGTAAAAATTCTTTCATTAACCGATGCTATTCACATTTTATTTCTAAGATTTGGATGTCTCAGAGTGACTAAGAATTGCAGCTATTTTTAGTAAGTACTAGTTAGTTATCCTGTGAGATTTATGAAATAATAACATTTTTTAAAAAACCTCAGTAGTCAGTTATCAGCTTCTTACCAGTGATAATACTTTTGTCTGAGATTAAAATCAGTGCTTTTCAATGCACCAAAATAAAACTAATCTCTATTATAGAATCCACAGCTGGCCTGATGGCACTGTAATAACCAAAGTAATTGCTAGTTTTTGATATCCACAAAATACAAATTGTATTTTGTCTCCTGAGCACAGAGTAAAGAGAATATTTGTTGATAAATAAAATTGATGTTTATAGTTATTTTTTCATGTTTCAGATTATTTTTGATGATTATAGTTAACATACACATAATATATTTACAGTCTTTAAAAATGTAAAATTTTATTGTACATTAATAAAATTTGAAATATAATTGCTACATTATTGTTACTTGGGAAAAGGAAAAATTATTATGGGTTTTGCTACTTCATGTTATGGAAAAGGTTTATTACTTGATAGCCCCAAATTAAATGGTGAGAAATATAGTTGGCAAGGAATCCAGGATGCAGAGCATTTTTAGTATGCAGAGCATTTTGGGGGTGGGGGGGTACTTCATGTTAGCATATCACAATTGTAGTGTGCATCTCAGAAGGCTAGAACAAAGTTTGGAAAAGAATTTTAAATCTAAAAAATTAAATCATTTTAAAGAGATGATGACTGTCTTGAGAAAATATATTTGCTTGAACTGATTTAAACATTACAGTGTATACATTCATAGGGATATCCCATTACTCCTCAATATGTACAATTCCTACCTGCCAGGTTTAAAAAAAGCCTTGATATTACAAAGTAAAATAAAGTCTTAAGACAGTTTTCATTTACTTGATGAAAGGTAAACGTTAATGTGCTGGCTGCTATTGTTTTAAATATTATGAATCTTAAGCATTGATATTTAGGAAATATATTTCCTCATTGATAGCAATGTTTGTTTATAGAATTGTTTACATTATTGCAAATCTTAACATTTTTCATCTTTCAAAATGTCACATTTTGGCTAATTTTATCATAATATTAAAATCAATGCTTCAAACAAGTTATTCCTGATAAGTAATTTTAGATTATTTGCAAATCTGGATTATGGAATGCCGTAATCATACCAGTGTATTATATGGGGAAAGTACAATTAAAATAAAATTATATTAAAATGTTATAATTCTTGGTTATAAAAAATATATAAATCGATTCTATTCTCTGCAAGTTAGCTAGATTAAAAACTCAGTTATACTACCTTTAATACTGGTGTTATTGTAGTCATTGAATTTTCATCTATTTTGAAACATATAGGAAGAAGTATGGTTCCTTACTAGATAATCTGGTATCTCGAAAATGTATTCGTTTGATTTTGCTTGAAAGGTCTTGATTGAATGTTTACTTAGCAGCCCATAACCTTGGGAAGGCTAGTTTACTCTTACAATAACCTCAATTTCCTCACCTGTTGTAGGTTTAGAAGATGTTTTGGGGGCTGCTGCCACACAGACAAGCTCCCAGTCTCTTCTGTGTAAATGACAGACAGTGTCATCATAAGTCTATCTGTGTATTCTTTTCTCAGTGCTGATAATGGGCATCTGTTCTACCTTGAGGATCTTACTAACTATGCCACATTGTCCACCAGTTTGGTGATTCAGACTTTCTAATGGAAATGAATCATCTAAGAGCTTATCTAAAAATTTTATAAGCTGTCCTTATCTGAAGCCAAATATGTTATGAGTGGTTAGATCAGAACTGCTTGATGATTCAAGTATTATATTGGGGTGAGTGAGCCACAGTGAGGAGCCAGGTCAGCCCCGCCATGACCCAGCCTACATATATGGTAGACTAATATGGTAGTTATATGGTAAAACTTTCACAAACTGGAAAATGAGTGTGACTTTAAAATGATGTCTTTAGATCAGAAAAAATAAGAACACTTTATCATATTTAGTGTCACTGCTAGAGAATGTTTTCATAGACCACAGTCATTAACATATACAGAAAAAGACAGAAACCTGAATTACATGTCTTCCATTGTGTGATCCTGATTCTGCCATTTTTAAGTGGTGGGAAATTGGATTGTGCTTAAGAGTTGAACTTGGGAGTAACATTGCAATATTTCAAATATTGGTTTCAGTATTTGGTCTTGTACATGTGACTTGAAATTCTGTGTCCCAAGTTTTTCATCAATAAAATATGAACAAGAAACAGCTTCTTGGGGGCAGTAAATTAATTAATAATATATCAAATATATCAAAAATGTGAGCTAGTTTTGTTGAGCTTAGTATTCAGGCTACAAATGTAAATTTGAGTAATTATCTGGTGCTTACTCTTAACCATTGCCTTAACTCTTTCCTTTAGCTCTGTGTTACTTGTATAGAAGAGGGTGCTACCTAGCATTATGTCTGACCCACTTGAATGTCCTCAATGTTGGTTTTAAATGAATGAAAGAAAAATCAGAGTTAGCACAGGAAAAAGATATTTAGTCTTGAAATGCTTATTGAGTCAAAGACTTCTTATGCTACTTTGTACTCTTTAATAAATACTTCAGATCTTTAAATAAGTTATTCTCATCCAAACTTTATCATTAAACTTTTGAAATATATTCTGAATTCACAGTGAATTTTAATAGAAAATAATGGATATTTCTTTATTTTTTTTAAGTCTTTAGTTAGCTTTGAAATTCATGACCTCTGCAGACATTGTACACACTGGTGCACTTAGATACAGGCAGGCAATACACTCATACACATAAAAAATTAAAGTTATATTATTCTTGATAAATTTTGTCTGGTTTTATCATGTATTTCAATATAAAAAGTTTAAGAAGTCATGAAACATTCAAAAAGTTGTTGCTTTTTAAAGTTTGTGTATGTATTTGTGTATTGTTTGCATGTAGGTAGGTGTACCCATGTCATACAAGGCCCACGGAGGTCAGAAGAGGGTGTCGGATCCCCTGAAACTGGAGTTACATATGGTTGTCAGCTACCATGTGGGTGCTGGGAATCAAACCTGGGTACTCTGAAAGAGCAGTCAGTGCTCTTAACTGCTGAGCCATCTTTCCAGTCTCATGAGTCATTAAACTTTTAAACTTAAAAAAAATATATATTCGGTGACCCATACATTTTAGACAATTCTATAAAATTTCAAGTATCAATATAGAGACATACAGATATAATTATATTTCCTAATGCTTTGTCCATATGTAATAAAAAGTAAAGATAGTACAAAGAGCCAATGTAGTAGGAGTAGTTTCATCAGACTTTGAAACATTATTTTAGCATATATTGTTTTCCTAGAGTCATGATATGTTGATAAGTGAGAAAATTATGTTACATGGCAATTTTGTTTTTGCAATAATATGTATAAGCTTCATATATATATATGAATGGAGAGACAAGTGCTGATCAGAATGGTAGGTAAGAGGAGTTGGGTTTCTTTAATCTATTTATTCTTTCACATGATCTCTTATGCTATGAAATAATATATTTAACCCATTAACTTAAGATAATTTATGTTTTGATGTAGTCATATATGTTTATATTTAAATTCATAAAAAAATCTTCCTATGTTGACTGTTTCACCAAATAGAGCATAAGAACAGGAGGAAGCCTCATAATAATCTAAAATAAAAGAGCCTGTTGATGGATAACTGTCAGCTGGCCACCAGTAGGGCCCATTCTGTAGAAACCATGTATGTTTAATCATAATCTCAACAGAAATCAGATGAAATAGTCATATTGGAATAACTCAAGGGAGAAGGATTTATCTTGGGTATGAAAGTTGGAGTCAGATGTTGATTCCTAAGTAATTGTTCAGAAGAAGGGGCTACCAATAGAAGAGTTGTTGTCACTGCAGGCTCAAGAAGAAGAGCAAAGATGGAGGTTATTAGAACCCCAAAGAGAGAAAGACTTGTTATAAACTGAAGCACTTTGATTAGCATAATAACTTTGCTCAGGGAACACAGTTCACTCACAGTAAGCCCATAGGGAATGAGCCAGGGTGGTAAAAACTCTGCACTCATTTCTCTCTCTGTCTCATGCTAGGGCTCCCTGTTGTCTTAACCCATCAAGAGCCAGGGAGCAAGAGAATAGACTTTGCACAGTAACTATCTGCAATAAAATAGCCCACATCTTTTAAAACTAAATAAAAATAAATAAAATTAATCTGGAAGAAGAATCTTATAGTTTTTAAAACTTTGCTTTAAAAACATACTTCATCAGATATGAAAGCATTGATATTCATTCTTTCTGTGGGCTATAAGAATTGATTATTTTATAGATCTAGGCCCAAGAAAAGCCTGAGAAGGATCTTGTACTTCACACTATTGTCAAAATTCCTACTTTCTTCCCCAAATCCCATCAACAGCATAGAAGAGGACAAGTCAGTGTGCGGGTCAGGAAATTTAGATTTCCGAGATACACATGGACCTTCTATTCCAAAATGCAGTATTTTAAACTCAGTCTAGGTGTCTGGAATAGTCTGTGTTGTCAGAAGTATACTGGAATGAAGGTCAGGGCTTGGAGAGCTGACTTTTGCTGAGCCTCAGAGTGTGTCAGGTACCAGGAATAGTCATGTAGGCCATCATTCACACTCCTTTCCCCAAATCTGCAACACGACTATTATTTTTACCAAATAATTGATTGGTAGAGACTCCAGGAGATTGGTCAACTGAACTTCAGGAATCTTACTCAAGGTCACTGATGAGCTCTTGGTTGGATCTATATTTGCTACATTTATAGTGTAGTACTCTAACCTGTCTCTGAAATATGCCTTTCCCTCAGGATCCTCTCTCTCCCATTCCCTCTGTTCCGTTCATTCCATTATGTATTTAACAAACATTTATTCAGTATCTTGTGCCATGAATCAGGCATATTCTAGGAATTGGTGACCTCTGCCTTCATGGTTCTTTCATCTTTGTAAGTATTTCAAGGGAGCCAGTCCATGCATTTCCACCAGTCCCAAACCCTTCTCCTTTGAAGTTCTTTGTATCTCAATCTTTCCTCCAATTTACTATGACTGAGAATTATTATTTTGGCTTGTTTACTTAAAATTACAGTCATAATACAAAACAAACTTTTCAGAAGAACTGTTTTATTGCTGGTAGAAACCAATGTCCTATAATATTGTAAGGAGGATGAAATGAGGGAACTCTGCACAACTGTTTTTAAAGTATTGGTTGTTTTTATTGAAATGAATTAGCCAGCCTCCCCCACAAAGTGTGTGTGTAAGAGTGCATGTTCAGGCTTATGTTTTAATCAGGGTAAAAGTGTATCATGTTCCCTCAGATAAGTACACCTTCCAGTTTTCAAATTGAAAATAGGTTTATATTCAAAACCTTTCTTGTCAAAGACAAGTTAAAACAACTGTTCAAGTTTCTTGTTATCATTACAACTACAAACCTACTATACATTTAAACTCATCCCCTACCATTAAGACATACTTGTTCACTCTTTGGAAAACTCCAGATTGGGTTATTCAAATAATCTCTTATTTGTAACTGAGCCAGGATTATCATTACTCAAATTACAATCGACCCAGAACATCCTGTCCAGAGGATGAGAGTGTGTATAAAGAAGCACATGCTGACTTCCCTGATTTTGCATTAGCTATATTGCATTTTGGGCGTTAGGAGCTGCCTACTAATACTTTTGTTTATTATTGTCATCAGCCTGCGCAATCATCAAGAGTGATTTTCAGTAGATTCCGTCCATGTTGCTTTGTAGCCACTTTTGATCATCATTTTTAAGTGTGATATCACACACACACACACACACACACACACACGCACACGCACGCATGCACGCACGAAGGCAGGCAGTCATGAGAAGCAAGTACTATTAAGCATCCAAGTTCACAATACTGTTTCTTCTCCTATCTGATTCCAGACAATTTTTTAGCAGTTCTTGATCCTCTTTTATAAAATAAAGGGAGTAGGTCAATTAATCATTCTTAGAAGTTACTGTGAGTCAAGGCTGGCAAAACAGGCAGTTGTAGGTAGCACAGCCTTCAGTTAGGGTGATTCTGTTTTTCTTTGTCACATTTTATTAGTATTCCTGAGTAACTCTTACAACTTCTGGTTCCTATTCACCTATCAATAGTAGGGGCTTTTGTGTTGTACTATTGGTTTCATGGTAAGTTACAACTTTTACAAGCCACATAGACCCTGGAATAGTCAATGGTTCTTTGACTTCTGCAATAAGATTGTGCTATAAAGCACGAACCCTGTGTTTCTGCTTGTGGTTTACATGTGAAGCACTTAAGCCTATTCTTAATTTTCTCTTTGTCAGCTTCAAAGAGGAACTCATACAGCTGCCCCTAACCTCTGGCTTTCTGTTGATTTTATTTGGAAGGTGTAAATCTAGTAAAGCGTGAACAAAGGGCTCTTGCCAAACTGATGGCTGCATTTGTCCCTGTGGCTTGTGTTTCCACAGCTGTCAGTGGAGGGGGTCACTCCTGACATGAACTGGCACTAGAATCAGTCAGTCACGTGCTTGGGATTTTAATTTGGAATTTTAGCCCTTCCTGCTTTGAACTTCAAAGCCTGGGAACTAAGATGTCTGCTGTTCTAAAAGGTGGTATTTGTTTTGGGATAACATGTTGTGAATGAAACTGGTGCTCTAAGTAGAGCTCCTGGAAAAGTTGTTGCCAACAATAATTTTGACATCCCTTGTACTGTATTGAAATAAGAAAGCAGAATAAATAAACAGAGCTAGGTGGTCAGGATTCTGTTAGGATGAAAACAAGTATAATTTCCTTTGTGATGATGAAAGGCAAACAAAAGCGCTGCACAAACCCTTTCAATCAGCATTTAAAGGCCAATTTCCCCGGCTGTAGCTTGTTTGACAGGTATTCTAGGGTGAGATGGAGATGAAGCAGGAAAACAAATAATTAATGTGGAGATACAGACCCTTGAACGTCAGAAAACAATGGAATGTTAAAAACAATGCTGTTGGGCAGGTGAGAGGGCTGAGCTTCTCACTACCTGAGTTTGATCCTAGCAGGGAAGGGCTTTCACTTCCTCAAGCTGTCCTCTGATTAACACCTTGGTGTGTGCTCAGCCCCATCCCCTAACCCATCCCAGGCCCCACTACATAAAGGAATAAATGTAAACCAGTTTTGAAAATAATGGTGTCATATCTTAGGTTATCAGTTTTTAAGATTATTGAACAGAATTTTAGTGCATCAAAGCACTCAATGCACAGAGATTTTGTGGTCTAGCCACGTGAGCACAAGGTGCCTCCTGCTGGGGTAGCGTCCCTGCCCTTCCAGACCCTGAGCAACACCTCTTTTCTACTGGGTGAAAATTTTGCCCACGAATCTTTTTTTGCTAATTGGTAAGTCAGAAGAGTTCAAAAGCTGCTTGCTGTTCCTGATTGATTCTGTGTTTTCTGAGGCAAGAATGTAAATCAAATGATGAGGACTTGCTCAGTTCACTATTTTACAGACTGACAGATTAAAAGAGAGAGTGCTTGTCTCTTGGCTCAGTATTTATCTATTACTTTATGCACTGACTAGAAAAATTTTTGAGGTTGTAGGAGGAAAAGTGATTCAGGTACCAGGTACATGACTTGTATGCTTCTGAGGAAATTACAATTGTGTATATCTATTTATCATACATGATAATCATATTTTTCATGATTTGCACCATAAAGTCAATTATAGTCTTTTCTATTTTAATTCCTTTACTAACCTTATTTTAAAGGAGAATAAGATTAACAGCATGGGTTATTTAGGTGAATTTTTTAGGAAGGAGGTACATTTAAAAAGTATTTTATGGAAGTTTTGAGAATTTCATACAATGATTTTTTATCATATTCAGACTCCTCTCCTATCTTATCCCCTCTTCCACCTGCTGTATTTCATGTCCTCTATTTTTTTTCCTGAAACCTAAGGAATCTAATTTATGTCCTTCAATGCCCTTTGGCGTGGGCCCTAGTGCCTAGTCAACCTACCCAGTGTCACACATTCTCCCTCTCTCATTCCTTGGCTAGCGCTGTGACTTCTTACCCACGTTCCCCCAGTCCCCTATGCTGGGATTTTGTCTGCCCTGAGTGCATGTGGGTCTTGTGTATGCTGTTACAATTACTATGAATTAATATGAGTAATTGCTCTGCTGTCTGGAAAAAAACTTTTTCTTTGTAGCCATCCACCATTTCTGGCTCTTAAAATCTTTCTGTCCCCTCTTCCACAATTTTGCCTGAGCTTTGGGATGCAAGAGTTGGAAACAGGCGTCACATGCAGGGCTAAGCACTCTGTGGTCTCTTATTTTCTGCACATAGATCAGTTGTGAATCTTTGTGTTAAACACCATCTGCTGTAAGAAGAAACTTCCCTGGTGAGAGTTGAGAGACTGCATTAATTTGTGGGTATAATGATAAACTATTAGGAGCTGTTTAATTCTGTGTCTGTTTAGTAGAAGAATAGTAGTAGTTTCTTCCCTGTGGCCTGTGACCTGTCTAACCAGAGGTTCTTAGGCCTGATATCAGTGCCAGTTATGGACTCCATATTGTAAAGTGGTTCTTATATCCAGTCAGAAAATGGTTGGTTACTCCTGTAACATGTGTGCTGCTATCAGGTTAGTGGGCATGTTTTGCCTGGCCAGTTATTGTAGCTTGCTAGGTTCATACCTGGTCAAGGTTGATAATGACTTTTATCTTATGGTAGCATACATAGCACTGGAAGAAGATAGCTTCATGTCATTTATATTTGGAGATAAAGTAATATGCTCTTAGCAATTGGCATGTTATTTTATTACTTAAGATAACTGCCAAGAGAGACCTGACTACAATGTACTGAATTTTTTTGGTTTAATAATTTAAATGTGAATATTTATGCCTATAGAAATTTGGTAAGTTTAATTAAATTTTTGATTTGGGTTTAAATGGAAGAAACAATTCTCATAAACATGAACTCTGATTATATATCTAAAGTATACATTCACTACATTTACTATTATAAAATTAGCCACAGAGAACATGTTTTCCTATTCATGTTCAATATTTTTACTTTGTTAGTGTTGAAACTGTTTATCTCACTAAGAGAAACTACTTTGTTTGGATGGAAAATGAAAACACGGATTCATTAATATGAAATGACTCATTTGAATTTTACATTCATTCAATCTTAGAACAATTACTATAACTTGGTATTTTACTTCCCTTCTCTGGTAATGAAATGGGCATTTTATTTTAGAGCAATGTGAATATGAATTGGGTTGGTTAGTAAGCAGCTCAGAGAAGAGCTCTTGAAATCGTACTTTTGAAGCAGTGGCATCATGTTAATAAATCTTATTTTCTTGTTTCTTTTCTCCATTTCCTTTCTCTGTAAAACTCTTAGAATAATACAGAACAAAGTCAACAGTCACTCTGGCAAGAAATTTTAATGGGATTGTAAATATATTCCCTGTGTTTTAAGTTATAAACATTTCAAAGGGTCTTTAATATTTCTTGATTTTATGAAATAAATAGGGCTGAATATTGCTTCTTTCACACTTTGGCAAATAAGTACTTCTTACAAGAAAAGAGAATTGACCAAACTTGTCAGTCATCTCACAGCTGCAAACGTGAATTTAGAAACTATTATATGAAGACCAGACTATTAAGTTCAGAACTTATCTTCAAGTATCTTCCTATGTAATTGGAATATGTGTCAGTTTATTAGAAATTATTACATGGAAATTAAATGACTTGGCTTTAAATATGCAAAAGGCATTTTCATTTCCTTAAAATGGAAGAAATAATTAATCGACGTGTATATGTTGGATAGTTATTGAATTGCTTTTTGGAGACAAAGTCATATTAGGAGTCACAACAAAAACTCACTTTTCCTATTTTTGTCAATTTCAATGAAAAGTTACTTCTGTGTTTATGTCACATACATGCTTATTTAGACATGAGCACATATCAACATAAGCTGATGTGATTGTTGGCCAGGATGGGAATTCTAGTCCCTATACTTACTCTCACTCATCGGCCCACATCTATTGGATAAATGCCTGTTTAAACAGATGGCCTTGGGCTGGGCTTTCCAAACAGACAACCTCCACCTTCATTGATGAATGGTGGATGAAAATAGACTGCATCAGGATCTTGTGCTCCTTGTCAGGATGCCTTCAGTGAAGAGCAACTATTTATTATTGTTCTTATTTATTGCTGGGAATACATTTTTCTTATGAATTAAAATGTGAAAGTTGGAAGACAGTAGATTCAATCTCAGGGATCTAAAAACCTCACAGGTAGGGAAAGAATTCTTAATCAAATAGGAAAATAACAAATCAACCACACCTTGTGATTTTATGACTACATTAGCTAAATTTTGAGAAAATGATTGAATTCATCAAGAGATATGGATGGATCTTTGTTTTTAAACTCTTACAACAAATTGCTTGCTCAGTAGTGGCAAGACTTGACCTGGGGCAGGATGTTAACCTCAAGCTAATATTTGAGTAAATACCACATCTTTTTGAATATGACATCAGAGGGATTTGGAGGTGGAAATAATAGGGTGGCATCAGAAAAGAGTTCAGTTTCCGATTGTGCCATGGTCTTGAGAAAGCACTGAAGGAAGAGCAGCACAGAGACAGCACTTTGCTGGGAAGATCACAGGAGATAGAAGTTGATGTTCTAATGATCTTGAAAGGAGCTCCCAGGGCATTTGCTGTTCTTACATTTTTGTGATCCTCTCCTTAGTTTTTCAGTAATCTGTAAACCATCACACATTTAATCTAATCCAGCTATGAATATAGGCATATGTTCTTCAAATGATCCATTACTTATTGATCGAATCACCAACACTGATATTTACTCCTAAGTTATGGCAATAAACAGTCTATGGAAAGCTCACAGAAGTTCAAGTAAAGTTCTTTCACTCCTCTTTCCTAAACAATGTATTTACTCTTTTGTTAACTTGATTTTCTCCACAAGAAAGGAGGTTTTTGGCTGCTATCTCCAGCTGCAGAACTTTCTTCTTTAATAACGTGGCACAAAGAATGCCAGTGATAATAAGAATTATATGGCCTAAAGTTCAATGCAGTATATACTGAATTCCATTTTATGGTTATTATGTTACAGAAACCAAAGTATAACATTATACTTAGTGTATCAAATTATCTGCAGTGCAGCTTTCAAAGAATTTGAATTTTTGAATAAAATCCAAGTAGAATTTGTATTCTTTTTCCTTTTATCAAGGAAAATATTATATATTTCTTTGACAGTTTCAAACACGTATATAATACATTATGATTACTCTTACCACATCATTTCTTAACTTCTTCCCGTCTCTATCATCCTACCAATCCCTTTTCTGGATTCATGACTTTTGATTTTGTTTTGTGACCCATTTAATTTAACCAGTGTCATCTCCATGACCACTGGATTGAGACTTTCCTTTGGAGCCCCGAAGTCACTAGTGGGTGTACAACTGAAAGCAACAACCCCCTCTTCTTGAATCAATCAAAGGGAAAAGTGCAGCAGTGAAGGGTAGACTCCCTTGAGCCCCTCCCCGATCTATGGCTGGCCTTTGGACTCATTCATGTGCAGACCCAGTGTAGGCATTTGTAAATGTTCTGGGTTCATGGTTGCAATGCCCGTGTCTTCCCAAGAGGATGGCATTTCGTGGCCATTTCCCCCATGTTCTTGGCTTTTATATTCTTTCTGCCCCTTCTTCCACAGTGTTGCAGGCCTTAGAGTAGACAATAGAAATGTTTTGTTTAGGGCAGACCCTGCAGAATTTTATTATACTTATTTTCTTTCTATGAATAGGTAGGCTGAAAAAAATAGGTAAGAAGTCACATTAACATTTATTTCTTTCTCCCAAATAAAGTCTATACAAAAGATAATATAACAGTTATTAGAGTAAAAGTTTGAGTTATTCTTACGGAAAAATGTCTTTAGATAATTTTGTTTGATGATGTTTAATTTAATTTAATTTGTCATTACATTTTCTTATTACATTGTCCTTTGAAATCACTGAAATTGCCTTGTCCTTTGAAATCACTGAAATTTGTATTGTATCTCTACTGATAAAATGAAAAACTCAGAAGATTAATTTAGATACAGTTGGAGAATAAAAGACTTACAATAGGTGCTTGACTTTGTTACAAGGAAGTGTATTCAAATATCCATTTGAAGAGGAAAGAGGTAAAAGTAACAAAGTAGAAGTGTATTGACAGATTCATTGGTGTCCTCTTTACCCCTTGTTCTATGTTGCGTGAGCCTTAGGTGTAGAGGTTGCACTGTGAAAATAGCCATTTGAAGAGAAAAAAGGAGACATAAACAGGGAAATATTTTAATTCTCATTATGCAATAATTTTAAATCTGTCTTTGTATGAAAATATGTGTGTTCTGTATATGTATTTGAATAAGATATATGATCATTACTAGTTTTTTCTTAAACTATTCTGGCACATTGTATTTTGTGTATGTTATTCAACATCACTTCTTTTGTCTTTTTTTAAACAGCAAATGCCAGTCTTCTTGGAGGAGGAGGTGGTAAGTCCTGAATATCACTGAAACATCTTTATTACTTTACTAGAACATGCTTAACAAGTTCTGTGCTGCTTTAAAGAGAGTTAGTTTTGCTTTAGATATCAATTCTAAAAAATAATATTAACAGTAGTCTATGATTGAAATGCCTTCAGTTTCTTAAGTATTATTTTAACTGACTTAAAGATATGTTCGAACAGTTTTTCTTCTTTCCAAACTCTGTGTTTCTATCTTTGATGTCAGGGATGCAGGCTATAATCTCTTGACATGAGCACACACACATAGTAGCTGTAAGAGTCACTTCTAATATGAATTCTAAGATGACAATACATCTGTAGACTCTGTTTTCTTTATTTTCATCATAATGACTTTGTTTTGCTTTTCATGACTTTGTAGCTTGAGATCTTATTATATCAGTCACTTATTTTGAAAAATACAAGAGAAATTATGTTTGATGCTTCGATGTTTTGTTTGGGTCAGAGGAAAAGGAGACTGTGATCAAGGTGAGAGGAGGGAGAGATTCCCCTCCTGTGAAATTTTTCATACTAGAATATGGTAAATATAGTTTTATTTTTAGCTTAGGAGAAAGAATACTTTGGTAGTCACAGAATACACAATATGGTGCAGGAGAAGATATGAGAATAGAGTCCTTTTCCTATAAGATCCAGATGCACTTAAAAGGGACCTTCCCAGTCCCTTTCCCTACCTCTGTTCCTGCTTTGCTCTAGTTCTCTCTTTTCACATACAGACTGGAAGTGGATAGGACCGTGTGGCACTTCAGATCCTATCAAAAATACACTGGCCTTAAGAGAAGATTTCAGTGTAATTTTTATTTGGAAATTAAAGTTTTATTCATTGTTCCTATGTAGAATCAATTTTTAGTGGCATCTTGGAAGTAGAATGAGGAAAAGAGTTTAATACAAAAAGTGCTGTTCAGGTATCATGCGTCATTGCGTGCCCTGTAGTAGGGTATTATGAAAAAGAGTTTGGGATTTGAAATTGGAATCATATTGTACAAGCAACTTAATATACCCAAGTCTCCCCCTTTAAATCCAATGGGAATAATAGTGACTTCCTGAAAATGTTCGTTAGGAGGAGTTAACAAAAATATCTGCTGCAAAATGGAATCGAGGGGAATGAATAAGTACCTGTTTCTTAGAAAATATAAATATTGGATTTTTCTCATCACACATCTTATTGTATTCTAAGAGACTTTATAACTTAGGAGCTGGATCCTTTACTCTCTAGATCCTTTAAAGTACATAAAGAAAACATTATTAAATTGCCTATGGAAGTGATTTTCTTACACGTCACCTAATGAATATAGTTATTAGGAAAAAGTTAAAATTGAGTTTACATAAACACATCGATCAGCTTAGAGTAGCAATTTAGTTAGGTAATCATTTATTGTTTTTTTATTATTTTTTAAATGATGCAACCAATTATATTACTTAAAATCACTATAACTTTTCATAATGGATAAGAACTCCAAAAATTATAATTTAAAGATTAGAAATATATTTCTACCTCATGTGAACGTACACACCATAGCCACTTGCAGACTGAAATGGTTGTATGGTAATTCCACGGTGCCACGAAGGTGTCAAGCCCATGCTTTCTGTTCTTTCCCTCCAGTGCATGGCTTCCACAGCTCAGCTTTGTGAAAGCTTGTAGTTCTTGAACCATCATAAATGAAGCATAGGTGGGGGAACAGGAAAGACAAAAGAGGTAAACAGAGGAATTCCCAAAGAGGATCCCATTTTCTTTCAGCACATTTTCCTGAAATCTCACATGATACTTGAATTTGATCAAATGTTCATTCCTAGCATGTAGTCTTTAATTCTAGGAAGCCATATACTCATCAACAAATTATTCTCTTTACTAAGAGGAAGAAGAAAGAGAGGATTGAGTAAACATGAATTCCAGATATTTACCTGTCATAGTGATTTCCCTTTCTGTTGCCCAGAGGCTTTGCTTGATGTCTGTATGCATAACTGAGGTGGATAGAAAGAACTGGCTGTAGTGACTGGGCTTCTATCCCCTATGGTTCAACTAACCCATGTGAGAAGGTACATTATGAATTTTAGCAATGGTCATATATTCAGCTGTGTACTCACTCAGGAAATGCAACAACTCAGTTTTCTGTTTTCCTAAAGTGTGTATTCTGGTGTTCATCTATACAGTTGATTTTGTAAATTTGTCATAATTTACAACTTCTGAATTTAAAACCTGGCAACTCAGAAATACTCTAATAAGTTATGAGTGCTTATGATGTTTTATTTTTTTCATTAAAACAAGTCATTGACAAGTAAATTCATTTACACATTTCCAGAATTGTCAAGATTGCTTTCAAGTACAGATTTGATTTCTGGAAAACTGTATTCAAAAATTAAATTTATGGTGAAATCTTGGCTTTCTCCATATGAATTTGACCTTCTGAATCTGCTACAAGTCTTTTGAATCTGCTTAGTGAGATTTGTAAAGCTATAGCTCCTATTTATCTAATAAAGAGCAACTGGACTGTCATTCTTTTGAATTTAATCAATGAATTATTTTATTGAATTGGGTTAATATCCCTCCAAGAGCTGTAAAGTGAATAATTACCTGAAATAACTTGATCAAGAAAGGTTTGTACCTCAGACAAAAATAATAATTAGACCTTTAGTGTCATGTTCAGAGCCTCAGGAGTGCTTGCCCCAATTCTGTAAACACAGTGCTGGATTTGAAATATAGACAAAACTGTTATTAGGTATAAAATCTTATCATTTTATTGGTCCTAAAAGGAGATTAAAAGAAGTGATGACATTCTTTTCTCTCAGTTCTGACTTTGAGGTCTGAGATTTACATTATGTTCATGTGCATTTTCATCTTTGCACCAGAGATCAATCTTCCTGTGTCTTTGAGAGGCTGGAGGCAGCTCAGGATAATGAACATGGATGGCATGCTTACATCGACCCCCTCATGTCAGTTTAGATGCTTGGGAAACCCACAGTTTCTGTCTCCATTTCCTAGATATGTTAAAGGCAAACAGGTACATATTAATTTACTGTTACGTAAGGAGTGAATTCAGCAAGTATGTCAACTTGACACACTTGGGAAGGAGGAAACTCAACTGAAGTATTTCCTCTATTAGATTGGCCTGTGGTCATTCTGGGTGGCATTTTCTCAATTGTTAATTTATGGGGATGACGTAGCCCATTGTAGAGTGCCACCTCTGAGCGGGTGATACTAAGTAGAGTAGAGAAGCAGGCTAAGCATAAGCCAAAGGGGCAGACCAGTAAGCAACACTCCTCCTTGGCCTGTGCTTAAATTCCTGCTTCTAGGTTCCTGCCCTGAGTTCCTGCCCTGGCTTCCCTCAAGGATAAACTGCGATATGAACATGTAAGACAAATAAACCCTTCCCTCACCAAGTTGGTTTTGGTCAGAGTGTTTTATCACAGTGGTAGAAAGGAAGCCAGGATAGGGAACATATAATTAATGCTAGATAATGCTTTTGAAGTTCTACTAATTTTTATAGGCTTTCCATTTTTATTACCAACACTACCTTACATAGCTGTGTAGCACTTTAAAAAGTTTATTTAAGGCTGGAGGCTGGAGAGTTGGCTCAGTGTTTAAAAGCACTGACTGCCCTTCCAAAGGACCTGGGTTTGGTTCCTGGCAACCACATTGCAGCACACAATATCTGTAACTACAGTTTTAGGGTTCGAACACCCTCTTCAGATCTCTGCAGGCATTGCATAATACAGGTGTGCTTACATACATGCAGGCAATACAGTCTTACACAAAAAATAAAAATAGCAAATAAAATATTTTTTAAATAACATAAAGATAAAGGTGGAGGGTCTGACTATATTAATAAACCATTTATGAAATGACCTATGTCACTTCTTGTTTTGGTGGTCAGAACTCGGGCAAGTGAACTCGACATAACTAGGCAGGGTTAAGAACACGGAGCCTTCCAAGTTCCCAAAAGAGGAGATTTAAGGTAGATATATGGCATCGTCAGATCAGTGTTATTATTAATTAATAGGGTTGTTTTAGTGACCAAGAGAAATAAGTCTTAGGGGTATTTGATCGCTTCTTCAAAGTTACAGAGATTGTAAAGGGCAACGTTTGAATGAAAAAACAGTTCCTGCTCCTGCCCTGCCGCACTGTTGAGCTATTTGTCCATGCGCTGCGTTTTTTAATATATTTCTGCTTTTTCTACATGTGGACAGAAAATTCTGTTTGTAAAAGGAAAATGAATGAGAAGACTTGAAAACATGTGACTGGTGTACATGGTGCTTTTCTTAGCTTATTTTATAAATCCCAAGCTATATTGACAATTTCAATGCAATGGCTTTATGGGATCTTGGATTGCTGCCCAGATATGTCGGTTCTTGTGCATTTATGTCAGTTGATCTTAGAAGACAGTGCATACATGTTCATCCATCTGTAATAAGGATATCTGTCTTATATGCACAAGTGTCTACATGCTGGTATTCTTGAATATATAATAAAAAAGAAATCATTATAGACAGATTTTTAAATTTAATAAAAAAGCACAATTAGTGTAAAGCAGTACCCAGAACTGAAGAGCCAATTCATCAGTTCCATTTAGAATGTTCTATGATAGACAAGAAAAAAAACTTTACAACTAATTATTTTAGATAATATATTTTCTATTTAACAATAATAAACATAAACCAGAACCTGCTGATTGAGTCAGAACAGCATCTTGTTTATGGGATTTCCTTCCAGTATGTCAAATTCTTGAAGCATAATGTTAGACATTTAAAGTGACAGTTCTCAACAGTGCAAATTAATGTTTTCTTGAATACATGATTTTGTATGATTGTCATTTTAATCATTTTCACAACTAGGAGAAAAACTCTATATGAAACATATATTTGCTAGAAACTTTTAAAAACATTTTACTTTCTATTTTTATTTTATGTGTATAAATGTGTTGCCTGCACATAGACAGGTGTGCCCATGTCATGCAATGCCCACAGAAGTCATACGAGGACATGGGATCTCCTGGAACTGGAGTTAAACATGGTTGTTATCCACCATGTGGATGTTGTAAATTGAACCTGGTCCTCTGCAAGAGCATCCAGTGCTCTTAACCACTAAACCTCTCTTCTTCCCCCAAACATATATATTTGTATCAATACTCTAATCCTATGTCTTATTCCTTCTGTGGCAGATTAATTTTAAAAACAGTAAGCTTAAGCAAGTCAGCGAAAAAAAAATCTCAGACTCAAATGGAATGCGTGGAAAGCCACTGGTCTAGAATGAGTGCAGGTTACATACCCTGGGCCTTCTCTACCCACAATGCCTTTTGCTCTTCTATGCCCCTAGTAGGGTCCAAGTAGGAACAAAATTCAGTGGCCCTAGGTTAGTAGCTTCTGTTTTGAAGTGACTTAGTTGCAGAGAATTCCTAATTCTGATTTGTTATTAATGACTATTTTAAGTGTCAGGAAGGTTCATGTGAGGTACCAAGTGAACACTTGAAAAGAGTGAAGTCATAAAGTGTAGATAGTGGCAATGCAACGGAGCCCAGCCCTATGCCTAACCATTTACTACCGCACACAGGCACGCACAGGTGCTAATGCTCATGACCCATTCATGCAGCTAATATTCGTTGGGTAACTGCTGCGTGTACAGTATGGATTATTGGTTTCTCAATCAATGTAGTCTTTTCCTTGTGGCTGAATTAGCAGAACAGTTATAATTTCCTACTTCCTTCCATGTGCTCAAAGGACTCTTCTGACACAGATCTTTTGAATTAAAATGATACCTTAATATTAAAAGAATGGTCATTTGGCAATTTCTTTACAAGGTAGAAAAGTATTCTCGTATAACTGAGTTGCTGCCCAGAATTACTAACAAAAGAAGAGCAACTTAGTTTAATCATTTCTTGATATGTTTAAGAGTTGACTTTCATGGATTTTTTAAAGAGTTTATTATTTTATTCTTATTATAATCATCATCGTTGTATGCATGATAGATATGTGAGTGCAGGTGTTCGCATGCCATGACATAAATGAGAGATCAGAGGACAGCTTTCACGATTGTTATCTCCTAGTATTAGGGGTTCCAAGGATGGAACTCTGGTTGTCAGGCTTGCTTGGCAAGTCTTTTTACCTGTTGATCAGTCTTGCCAGCCCATGGTTACTTCTTAACTGTTCACAACAGAGGAGAGTGTATTTACCTTCCTTCCACATACAGAATGGGTTTCTTTGTCATATGTCATTCAAGTGCTCAAAATTCTTACCGTACACTTCACTGTACACCATACATTCCTACATTGATTTCTTTATTTCCTACACTGGTAGCAGTTCAGATGTGTCTAGGCCTCAGGCATGTTGGGAGGAATGTAGGATAATGGCCAGCAGCTGGGAACCAAGGCCAGTTTACAGGATACGTTAGAGTGTTGGTGCTTGTCCCTCAGGAGTCAGTCAGGCATGGGTGGTAGTGAGTTTGTTAGCTAGTTTGTACTAACTGGATAGAATGTCCCAGCTATAGTGTTGGGACAAGACAATCTCTGAGGCCTGGGAGAACAGCACCATAGGAGAAGCCCAGGGGCTTGGCTTTTTGCTCAAGTGGGGAGCAGATTTACAGGAAAAGTTTGGTGTTAATCATACAGAATTAGATTTAAATCTTGATTGCCTTATATGGCACTGCAGGTACTGAAGTAGGCTCAAGGAGGACAGAGGGGCCAGATGTGAGGGAGGAGGTCAGAGAAGCCAGGACAGGTCAGACAGCATTCCCTTACATACAAAATACAACCTACTTTCATTATTCCCGTTATCCTCCCTCCAGCATTTCCTTACACACAAAACACAACCTACTTTCATTATTCCTGTTGTCCTCTCTCCTCCTTTCTAAGTGCTGATGATATTCTTGTATTTGTCCTGATATTGAGGAAACGAAGATTTTTAGACCTAAGTGTAAAGGTCTATCTATGTACAGATCAAATGTTTTAAAGATACTCTTCATGTAGGACAAATGAAACAGGCACAGAGGTCAACGTTTTGGAGTGGTCAGAGAAATTGTCCCAGAAGAGGGGCATGGGAACATTCTTGAATGATGAAGAGCAATTTCTAAGGACCAGAGGGGAATGGTCCAGTCAGATGTACTTCCTCCTGTTTGACACGGACCTCCCTCTGCTTTAGCAGCCTCCTCACTGTTCTGCTGTCCAGACCTTGGTTAAGCAGTTTTCTCTAGTAGACCAAGAATGCCACTTTACATGGAGTGAACGTGTTAGGACAGAGCTGAAGTCCGAAGCTCTGGTGCTGGTAGCAAGCCACCTGGACATTCTGGTGGTTGTCTCCCACACAGACTGCCCCTTGCATTTTCACCTCATCTGCCTATGGTCTGGTGACCTCCTCTGAAGCCACCTAACCAGCTGGAGATCTAGTATGTGTTCTCCTCGTCCACCTCAGCTCACCCAGTTCCTATTAGAAGTCTGACTTAACCTTGTTTGCCTTCTCATGCTTGCCATTCATCAGGAGGGTTTAACAGGGAGAGGAGTTCAGAATCCAGTCCCAGGTCTACCTTGAACTGTCCTAATATAATTGTTATCCCATCTCTAACTTTGGTCACTATGATCTCACTGTAAGCATGCTAAAGTTTATAAAGGTATTCATCATACTTTCTGGCACACACCGCCCCTCTAAGTAACTCCCATCCATAAGCCCTGTTGAGAGGGCTGCCCTGAGGTGATTGCTCCTTCTGACTGTAAGCACAGGTGATTGAACCTGCAGTGATATTTCCCAGTCAGGGTGTAATCTTCCTGAGAGCAATGAATTTCTTATTCATCTTGATGATACTGACTGATTCTACAATACATAGTAGGTTCTGAGAAAACATTTTATTTTGAGATATTACCATTTCTCATCCTGGATTATCAGAATATTTAGATATTTTGGTTTTGTCTAGTTTGCTTTGGAAAGATAGTCTCTTTATCCAAGAGATTTCCAAGTGAAAAAAGCCCAAACTTTAACATAGGCTTTCAGGAAGCGACCTGGAAGCCTATGCTTATTTTCACAGTAGTTATTTTTAGTCATTGTCATATCTTTTGTGTTCAGAAAACTTGCATAGTCGGGATCTCATGATTTTCTTTAAGTGCATTGTCTTTACATGAGAAATACGGAGAACAATAATGTGTAGGTAAAGAACAGCGAACAGAGCTGGGTGACCTTCTACAGATCCTGTGAGGTGAGAGAAAGGTGTGGTTCATGAACATTTCACCAGATTGCAGGTGTTGGTGGGTGAAGCTTCATTTTCTAATACTTTGACTTTAATTTATCTTTTACCCATGAACTAAGTAACCTGTCATTGGTGTGACATTACTTACATGTACAGGCTTTATTCTATCATACATTTACGTTTTTAAAGTTTATAAAAACCTTCTATGTTTATGTTCTCATCTGGATAAACTTATTAAATTTGTTCCCATTTTGATTTGGCTTTGTTTTGCACTTTTAAATAATTTCATAATTGGAGAACATTTTACAATACTTTTATATATTTTACCTGGTTAACTTTTAATAAAAGGTTAAGCTAGGACTGGGTGTGGTGGTACACACCTTTAATCCCAGGATTTAGGAGGCAATGGCAGGTGAATCTCTGTGAGATGGAGGCCAGGCTGGTCTGCATAACGAGTTCCAGGCCAGCTGCGGCTACAAGGAGACCCTGTCTTCAATAAACAAAACAAAACAAAAAAGTTAAATCATTCTTCCAGGAAGTGCTTAGATTCTTAAATGATAATTTATGATTTCAGTTAGAAATTAAAGGTTAAAAACATTAAGAAATCCAAAACAGTATAAGCCCTCTTTTCAGATGTCAGAATTCCTTGGTAAAATAATGGGCTTTATAAGATCTCCAACTGTTTTGGGCTAAGTAATGGAACCTAAATTTTTGGAAATGTATGTGTATCTGAGAGCAAATTATGAAGTATTATGAAGTATTCTATAGGTGCCAAGACACACACACACACACACACACACACACACACGCACGCACACATACACATTCCCGATTATGAAGTAGCTATGATATAATACTTGCTTATCTATGTTAACACATAATCTTTCCAAAACTATGAAAAGAAGTATTTATTGAGTTCTTGTTTTAAATATCTCTTACTTGGCCCCCAAGAGTCTCTGAATATGGTCCATATATGTACAGTGGCAACAGAAATTCCGTAAAATACTGTAGCTCAGGCCCACTGTGTTCTGGGATAACTGGATCCCAGCTTCCTGCAGCTTCCTGTAGCTGATAATTTCTTTGGGAGCCACTTATAAAACCTTCTCAGCTGTGGCACTGTAAAGAATGCCACTCCAGGGGCTAGAAAGATGGATCAGTGGTTAAGAACAGCAACTACTCTTGCAGAGGACTGGAATTTGGTTCCCCAGCACTCACATGGCATATAGCTCCAATTCTGGGATTTCTGATGGCCTATCCTGAACACACATAGTGCACTTACAAACATAAAGTGAAAATACTTATGCACATAAAATAAAAATAAATAATTTTTATTTAAAAAAAGAATGCTACAAGCCAGGCATGGTAGCACATCCCTTTAATGCCAGGATTTGAGAGGCAGAGGCAGGTGGATCTCTGTGGGATTGAGGCAGTCTGATCTGCATCGTGAGTTCCAGGCTATCTGTACCTACAATGAGACAGTGTCTCTAAATGAAAAAAATAAATAGAATAATTAAGAAGAATGTTACTCCATTCTTTGGAGTTTCCTTCATTTGCTCCCCAAACTATAGCTATGTAATAGGGTATAGGGACAAATTAATTTGGCCAGTTCTCAATGATAGCAAATCCAAAGAGATCTCAGGGATTCAGTCACAGGCACCCTGGACCCATGGAGAGCTCTTCCATGAATGTCCATATTGCAATATCTCTGTCTCTAACTAAAAGCTGTTAAAATATTTTTATGAGTTAGGACAAATTCATTATTTTGCATACTAGTTTCCACCTCTGGAAAGGTGCTTATAATAATACCTAAATACTTTACTGGGGTGGAATAACTAATTGCGTATTGTAGAGTGTTTTTCAAATACAAAGTGTTAGATAAATGGTTGTTACTGCAGTTGTCATTATTATGATCATTATGGTGTAAGCGTGAAAGATGAAAGGTGTTGGATAATTGCACGATATGGTGATGCTGTATTCAAATAAAGGAGAATAACCGGAATTGTGGGGCATCAAAACACATGATACCTGCGTGTGGTAGAGCAAAGTTTCTTTTATAGAAAGATAATATAGATAATTGTTAATTATACACAAATAAGCCCAAGGATTTTATATACAGATATGGACAGAAGATTATTCCAATAGTTCATTTCATCTACGTAGTGGGGTTTTTTTGCAGAACCTTTATTTCAAACACGTAAATGCACAAAGTAAAAATGAAATGTGTGCTAGAGTATGGGGTGTTCCAGCTTCCTGCAACATTATTAGGCCAAGAGAAGAACATCTCAACACAGCCTTAGGGCTGGACTGTGCTGAGTTCTGTCAGTTAAGGTACATGGAGAGGACCAAGAAACAGCATTATTGTCATTTCAGGCATACACTTGTTATGAGGTTGGACAAGGACTCCCACAGAACGGTGTTTGCGATTAGCAAGCAGCAAGCCCTGGAGAAGAAGGGAAGAGGAAACAGGAGGAGCTACTGAGCACTCAGGGAGGGAGGGGTGCTGCACCCTGAGGGCGGAGGGAAGAGGTGTCTCTGTGGGCACCTCCGCCTGTATCCAGATAGCTGCAGAGGAGAGCTGGCAGCAGTCTGAAGGCTACTGAGGTCAGTGTCTAGAATCCAAGTCTGAGAGGACGGCCCAAGTCAGTGTCAGCAGAGAGTTGAAGTTCCTTGAATATCTGAGGTTTTCAATTTGTAATGTTTTAATTGTTTCTTTGAGAATTTCTTACAATATGTTTTGAGCAAATTCACCCACCGCTTCCCAGATCCACCCTCCTCCCGACCCCTCATGTGCTCTTTTTCATTTTCTTTAAAAAAAAAATAACCCTCAATTTTCATTAATGCTGCTTGTCCTAGTTTGCCTTCAATCGCTATGACAAAAGACTCTGACCAATACCAGCCTGAGGAGGAAAGGGTTTATTCTGCTTACATCTCCTGGGTCACACATCAGGGAGTCCAAGGTAGGAATATAGAGCAGAAACCTGAGGCAGGAGATGGGGCACAGGCCATGGAGGAATGCTGTTTACTGGCTTGCTCCCCTGGCCCAGGCTCAACCTGCTTTCCTGTACAATAGACAACAACCAGCCCAGGGATGGCACTGCCCACAATGAGCTGGACCCTCCTGCAACCCTCAACAATCAAGAAAATACCACACAGATATGGCCACAGACCAGTCCAGAGGAGGAGATTCCCCAACTGAGGCTCCCTCCCAGCAGCGTGTCACGTTGACAGCAAAGCTGTCCAGCACACTGCTCAAATACTCATGCCTGTGACAGGACCAGTCACTGGAGTGTGGTCGACTTATCAGGCCACAGCCTTAAAGAAAACAGACTCTCCATCCATTAGAAGCCATCAGTAGCTCTTAAACTAGGGGTGGGGACTCCCGACCCCCCGCCCCGTGCTAGAATGCTGATTGTCTTGATCTTGTGCAGGTCTTGTGCTGCTGTGAGTTCATGAGTGCAGTTGCCTGTCATATCCAGAAGACAAAGTTTCAGTCTAGCTTCCTCACCTCTGGTTCCTACAATCTTTCCACTGTCTCCCCTGTGATGGCCCCCGAGCTTTGTGTGGAGGGATGATATAGGTATCCTATTTGTGGCTGAGCATTCCACAGATGCTCATCTCTGCTGTTTGACCCATTGTGAGTTTCTGTGGTGAACTACTGTCTACTGCTAACTTCAGAGGGAAAATTAGTGGGTTCCAGCCTTACTACAATAAATCCAGAAGTTTTATTTTTATTTGATGTGTATGAGTGTTATCCCTGCATGGATGTAAGTACTCCTGTGTCATGCAGTGCCTGCAGAGGACAGAAGAGGGCACTGTATCTCCTGGAACTGGAGTTATGGACAGTTAATAGACGTCAGTGGGTGCTGGGATACAAACTCAGGTCTTCTGCAAGAACCAGTGCTATTAACTGCTGAGCCATCTCTTCAGTCCCTAAATTTACATTTATTTATTTTTTTATTTTATATGTGTATTTTGCCTGTATGTATGTAAGTGTATCACATGTATGCCTAATGTCCTTAGAGGTCAGAAGAGGGCATCAGATCCCTGGAACTAGAGTTACAGTTGGTTGTTAGTTGTCAAGTGGGTGCTGAGAACTGAACCTGGGTCCTTTTCAAGACAACTGATGCCCTTATCTGCTGAGCTAACTCTCCAGCCCTATCCAGACTTTTTTTAAGTACTTGCAAAGAAACAGGAATCTGTGTCTAGGACTCAAGGGGAGAAACAATACATCAAAAGGTAGCATGGTGATTTGTAGTGGAAAGGGAGGGATAAGGAATTACTTAATGGGTACAGTTTCAGTTTGGGAAGATGAAAACATTTTGTAGATGAATGATTGCATGGTTGCACATTATTAGGAATGCATTTAACACTGCTTGTATGAACCTTGGTTAAAATGGTCAAGTTTATGATTCATATATCTACATATCTATACTTATATATTCCTACAATAAAAATAATAATAGCAGTCAGAAACTGTTGATGTCATTAACAGATTAACCTGGTGAAGAATTCAGAATAATTTAACAATACTCAGTGAATAAAGGAAATATGTTTAAAAGACCTGAAGGAAATAATTCCAATAGTTACACGGAATTTATTGTTAACCCCCCAATCAAAAGACAAGCCTGACTTGGTGGCATAGGCTTATAATTCCAGCAACTTGGGAAGCTGGTAGTCACAGATTCAAGGCCAGCTTGGGCAATTTTGGTGAGTCTCTATCTTATTATAAAAGGTAAAAAGATCACAGGGAATGCACCTCAGTAATCTGTAGAGAGATCACAGTAAAATTTGTAAAATCACAGTAAAATGTACCTTAGATGATTTGATATCACAAAAAGTGTAAAATCAAACTAATTTTTCTGTTAACAACTATATTAGATTCACATTTTCTAACTTTGTACATAAAAGGATAAAAATAAGACTATAAGAGAGTTAGTGTGGCTGAAGTAATATATATTTGACAAGTATATTTGATAAAATAGTTTTTAAGTCAAGACATATTACTAGAAATAAAGAGGGATAATTCTTGATGATGAAAGGTCAGCTCATCAAGGAGATGTAACAGTTACCAATACATGTGAAAGAGCCAAATATATGAAGCAAACTGACAGGATCGAAAGGAGAAACTGATTATTCAGTAATAATGCATTGAGACTCCAGTAATTTAACTCAGGAAAACTGAACAATTGACTTATTACTAAGTGGATTTTTTTCTCAGAAGTTGAAGAACCTAATGAATAATTTGATGCAAAGGTTTCATTAGCAAGATATAGAAAAATCTGGAACTATATGTTTAATCAACTCAACCTTCCTGACAATTATAAAATGGTCTACCCAATGGCTACAGAATAGACTTTGTTCTCAAGCACACTAGAACATTTTCCAGGATAAGAAATTTTACTAAGAAAGAAAACAGAGAAAGACACATTTTAGCAATATTAAGGATGAAAGAAGGCATAGCAATACTGACCGCAATACACTTTTTTAATATTTATTTATTTTTGAGGTAAGTTCTCCCTGTACAGCAGGCCTGGAACTCACTATGTAGACCAGGCTGGCCTCAATCTCATAGAGATCCACCTGCCTCTACCTCCTGAATGCTGCGATTAAAGGCATGTACCACTAGACCAGCCTTTCAATACATTTTAAAAAATAAAAATGAAATATTTTGAGCAATTTGTGTCCAAATATTGGGGAACTTGGATAAAATAAACTCTCTCTCTCCTTCTCCACATCTGCATATATATATATATATATATATATATATATGCACAGAGAGACTGAACACATACATTAATCGAGAAGAAATATTAATTATGCATAGGCCTATTGCTAGTAAAGCAATTAAATAACAAGTAAAGTAACAAGTTCCTTTATAACTAAAAGCATACTATAGGGAGTTAAAGTTTTCTGTCATTTATTTAAGCCATGTGTAGTCTGGGAAATACTGAAAGAATCAGTAATTTTGTATCTCTTGAATCTAGCAAAAACCCCAAACCAGGAAAATGCTTAAAGAAGTAAGAATTCAGGACTGGAAAGATGGCTTTGCAGTTATGGGAACTGGCTGCTCTTGCACAGTACCCGATTTGGTTCCCAGAACCCACATGGTGACTAACAACTGTTGGTAACTCCATTTCCAGGGGATCTGATACCCTTTACTTGCCCCTGGAGACATTGCTTGACATGGGTACACTTACATTCAGACAAAACAGTCATAAACATAAAATTAAAAATACATAATACATAATTAAAAATTAAAAAGTAAGGCGTGGCCAACATTTTGGTGAGGGTTTTGCACTTTATCCTGCTGTTTGCAGCTCTCTACCACAAGGGCCTTCACAACAGCCGCAGCCTGTATTCACATCCAGGACCAGTTTACTGATAAAGGGGGTGTCAACGTGGACCCTGTTTTCAGAGAATTAGTGCTGCCGACACTGGCCTGCTTGTTATCTCTTTGAGGGAGTGGCTCCAGGGCATGTCTTTGTTTTCTCAGAGGAGATTTCTCATAAATGGAGTGGCTTCAAGGTTGAAATTTTCTGGATGTATTTTAAAGGCAAATGTACTAGCTATAGCCCTTGAGATACTGGATATTATATCATGCAAGCATGAGACAGACTGAAAATCTGGGAAAGAAGGATCTGGGAGCGAGACATATGGGGAAGATAAGTTCTCTGAAAGGTTTCCAAGTATACTAGAGATGCTCGAAAACCACAAACAGGCCCAGGATTGGGTGAACACCAAACTAAAATGACCTAGGAAGCCCTGACTTTCCACCTCCAGCTCCTCTCTGTACCCAGTAGAGGCAGGAAGTGAAGGCTAGGCATACCTCACACCTTCTGAGTTAGTTTCTCCCTCTGTTTTCAGAGTTTGTTGTTGTTCATTTTTGCCCATGGGTATTAAAGGAAATCTGTCACAACACTAACTACCCACTAAGTTAAAGGAGCAGAGACCCCGATGTTTACACAGCACCAAGACCATGGTCTTCATGTAAATAATTTAGAAAAGTCGCTAAATGACCTCAATTCACAACAGTTAACCTTGGAGGACAGGGCAAGGAGGAAGAGATTCTGATCTCAAAGGATACATCGGTATAGTATTCAAATTTGTATTTTGAATTCTATTCAAAAATTGTATTCACTTTTAATCAAAAAATCACAAGGCATATATCTCCATGCTCCAGACACTGTTCCAGGTACTAGAACTTTATCTAAGGAAGTTCAGTACACAAATATTATCTGAGTTAAGTACAAAATTTCTCTATTCTTGTGGAGATCATATTTCATGAAATAAATGTTTTCATTATAACATTAGTTTTTTTTTCAATATTTTATCCTAAGTTTCAAACATGCTGAAAAGTTGGGAGAGTCACAGTGAAATGCCCTTATGTCTGCTGTGCGTTTTCTAACATTGACATTTCACTCTGCTTAGCTAATCCGATTTCTACCCATCTGTTTTTCTACCAACCAGTTTATCCTTTTTCTCTTATAACATTATTTTAAGATGATGAAATGCAAAGGGCTATGTGTTCAATAATAAGATACCTGTTAGGTAAATGAATATTTCTACTAAATACAATCATATACAATCATTTACATTTATCATTTTCATCCTAAGGAATGGAAACACTATCAAACAATAGGAAAAAGAGAGGAATATAATTATAATTCTAGCATATATTTTCATTTTAACATTATAAATACATTAGACAAATGAAAAGGACCATAAAACCATAGAGGTAGTTGATCTATTATGGTAGTGGGCTTTAAAACTCTCTCTCTCTCTCTCTCTCTCTCTCTCATGATCACATTGTTTATTTATGGAATACCTTTAACATAATAAAATCACTATCTCATTATGTATAATATATATTTATATGACTATTTATAATTTATTTCCCAAATTAGTCATCAGGATTGGAGGCAAATTGTAAAGTCTTGTGGTGAACAATTATATTTGATATTTTGTAACACCTGGCCACGTGAAAAAGTGTAAAATGTAGTTGCTGCCTATTAGAAGTAGACAGTATATCAGAGACTATGACCACATTAAAGGATAATCATATGATAAACAATCATTAATGCTTCCTATATTACATGATGTTTAAAAAATGGCTTTCAGATTCAGATTCTTTGATTTACTTCTTGACTTCTTTCATACTAGCATTTGAGATATGTATAGGGTATGTTATTTTTCTTCTGTGTGCCTTATTCATTTCTAATGACTGTGGGAGTATTTTTTACTTCTCAGGTGTGTATGTAAAGGCTAAAGCACTAAACACAAGTTAAACAATTCCAGACACATAATAAATAAGAAACAATTATCCCTGTTATTACTATTTAGTGTTAATATGTTGCTTTTAGAATTCTGTCATGCTAAACTCCAGTTTGGAAGTCTTAATGATTATGTGTTCCTGCATATTTCAGTCCATGTACTCTAATGCAAGAAAGCAAAGATATTGCATGTGTGTAAGAAATCTCAGACTCAGACACAGACTGCAAGTTTTACTTCATTCTGATATATATTTAAAATAATCTCTATTGTTTAAAATATTCCAGCTGTTTAGAAACATGTAAAAGAATCAATTTCCTACTTAAAAACCGAGACTTTTAGAATGTAGATTTTCTTAGGAAGCCTCCTTCTTTCTAGTGTTTTGACACTCTTCCTCCAGTAGTGTTGATGTATGCAGGTGTTTGAACTTACTCATGGTTTGTGTTTGGTCAGGATATGTGATCACTAAATACAGGTTTTCTTTAGGTCTCAGTTAATGTCAACAGAAAGCTATACAAAAGGAAACATTTTCAGATATTCATAATTTCTCCATGTAATTCCTTGCTAAATATAAATACAACTATTATTTGATTAATAAAGAAACATGAAAATTTAAGTGTTTATCCTCGCAAGTTACACAACTGAAAAGGAAATTTACTCTTTTATGTGTCGTTACCTTAGTCCTTAAGGAATTTGATACAGAATTGTTGCCAGTTTTTTAATTCTTCTCTTTGAATATTTTAGTGTCATCAAATGGGAATAATTTGGAGCACTTACAAGATTATGATGGGAATGATGTAATGATTTTGGATTGAGTTGTGTCCTGTGTCAGAGGAACTCATAATTGGACTGTGTTTATGGAACCTGATGAAGAAGTGACATAAAATGGAGTGTCTCCTTCACCTTCCTGTGACTCTCCAGCCTGTCACCAGTGTGATTTTCAGGAAGGAACAAAGAACATCTATCAGATTTTATTATTTCATGTATCATTTCCTCTTAATATCTTCAATTTTTTATTGAATCATTGTGTATTTCATACAGAACATCTCAATCCCAATCATCGTTACACCTTCTTTCCCCACTGGCAGCCCCATGTAGCCTCCCAACCATAATTGATATGTTCCTTCATCTGTGTTAAGGTCTATTGTGTCAAGTTAGTGACCCCAAATGTTCCTCAGTGCAAGTTCATCCACTGAGGTCTAGTCAGCCTATTTAGAGACCCCCCACTTTAAGAAGATTAGCTCATCCTCACCCAACAGTAATCAGTTGGGAATATTTCTTCAGCAGATATTGGGTTCTGCTGCCCATTTCCCCAGTTCCGTGTTGGGTTTTTGTCTGCTAGAGTTTGCATGGGTCTTGAGCATGCCCACACCATTGCTCTAGGTTCATATGAGCAGAGTCCCAGGAGCCTGTAGGATTATATTTCCATATGGTCCTACACCTCTTCACTGACTCTTACAATCTTTCTGCCTCTTCTGCAATGGTCCCTGAGCCCTGGGTGAATGAAACTTAATATAGGAGTCCTGTCCAGGGACCCACACTCTGTAGATTCCTAATCTCCAGGTTTTGGCCATTTTTGACCTTTGGTGTTACTGGCCCTCTGTTGCATGAAGGAGCTTTGAAGAAAATTCTTTCTAGTTGTCAGGTATTTATTTTAACATGAATTGCATGGAGAAACTCTGAAGATGAAGAGGTTGCTTTTCATAACCTAATGCTATAGGATAAATACCAGGGAAAGGTAGACGAAAGGAGCGGGTGGTATTGTGAACTGCGTGAAATCAGATCCAGAGCTGTGGGCTGAGCAACCTGCTGTTTTCGTCCATCTGAAGATAACTTTAGCTATGTACAGGATCTCTCTTTTGTTCACAGTCTTTTGAGATGCTTGGCAATAAAGAACGAGAATTCCAGATCTTAATTATTTGTTAGTGAACCTCTTTTTCTTAGAGCTCATTACACATTAGATTATCAAGGAAGTCTGTTTTGATAATGACAAAGATAATGGTTGGCATGATTGAGATTGGTCATCAAGGACAACATGATAAAATGTGTATCCACATAGGCCTTTTAGAAAATAACTGCTCCCTGACTGACACATATTTGTTGTCTTTTTGGATTTTTTCCCCCAAAATGGCTTTAAATACTTTTATTTAGATAATCTTAGCTATTTCTTTTGTTCAGTGTATAAATCCCAGATGATATTTCATTTCAGAAAAGTTAATTATTTAGCTTTAAGTCATACATACAATATTTAAACACGATATTTGTTGAGTTTGGTTTGTGAAAAAGGACACCTGTAAAGATTCCAACTGCTTTTTAAATTTTTGCAATACAAATATCCCCAAATAAATTATAGAAGTTGTTGACTTTTCCTTACAGGAAGAAGCTACAGGTACTATTGTATGTTTGATTAAGCATTCTCCTCTGGGACACAGTATTCTCCTAATTATGAAGTGGGTAGATGCCATTCTGTGTAGTGCTCTTCCCAGGGCTGCTAACCCAAGCTGTTTCATAGTATTGGAGTGTAGAGTGCAGTAAAAAATTAATTTCTATGTATATGATTTAAGGCACACTACGCTCTAGAGGCAAAAAACTGAGAATTCCAGCTGGATTTGAAATGAGATAGAGTGTTGGTGAGACAGAGAGATTCAGAAACTCTCCTGAATTTGGCAGGATTGCAAGGGAGGTCAAGAATATGGGAAACTTTGGAGGCAAAAATGGAGATAAAGTGTACAGACAGAGGCAAGGATATCTGTCGTGAAAGCCTGTTATCTATGACATCAGCTAGACCCAACAGGCAGTTGTTTTGTTCTCCAAAACCAGGACACATTTACAGACAAATTAAATATCAAGAGAACCTTGAGAGTGGTTTTGAGAAGTTTCTAACCAGCAAGTGGTCCTTTGTTTTCTAGCACAAATGGACACATTCCTCTTATGTCTTCTGGTGAGAAGGAACATGCATTTCTTAGGGAAGGGGAGTCACCACATCAGAGAAAGAGAAAAATGTGCCAAGAGGGCCTTGAAGCTGGAGATGAGGAGGCTGGAGAGGACAGGAAGCAGAGGAGAATCAGGATGGACTAAGTGATGGAGGAAATTCTGGTTAGGAAAAAGCACTGCAGGAAACATAAAATCCCCTAAGAAGAATCCTAATTGTTTGTTCATTTGTAAATGAACAGAAACATGAAATAAGTGCTGCTTAGAAGCTAGGAAACAGCTCAGTACAGAAATCACACTTCTTGGTAGATGAACAATGTGCAGGGCTACCAGTCACTTGCATCTGCACCTCACTTTTTGACAAGTATGTGCGTATGTTACTTCAGAAGACCGTCTTGTCTGAAATCAAGTTTGTCCTGTCCTGCCTTGTATTTATAGTTTGTTGGAAGTGAAAGATCAAAGCCAGAAAAAGGGTGTCTTTGGAGGGGAAAGACCTTTCCTCATTCATGCTTCAGATTTTTTTCTGTCTTGGTTTCATAGCAAAACTATGCATGGAACAAGAGCCCTATGTTATGCCATCTGCATTCACAACACCACACACAAATAAAAGCAGATGATGGAATTTCACCTAAGGTCTGAATGTGCCCAGGAAGCCTTCACAGGCTCCAAATGCCTGCTTTTATCTTATACATCGAGAAGCTCATGCAAACCTTCAGCTCTGCCAACTTGGCAAGAAGGAGAGTTGGCAAAAGTCCCATGCTGAGTTTCTTTTAGTTGAAGGTTTTGAAGTGGGCCCGAGGCTGGTGAGTGAAGCTGTGATGAGGCTGTGTGAAGTCCTTGTGAGGTCTCTTATTTGTTGACTGTGAGCTTTTCATCATGGGATGTGAATGAGAAGCATCTTCCCTTTGCGAGGGTTTTCCCTCTCTTTCTGTTCTTTTATAGTTACCTTGGAGAGTTCTCGGTTACCACCTGAAACCATAAATTCTCTGAGGAAAGGCCTGTTTTGACAGAGAGCTTTAAAGACACATGGCAAAAGTTTAAACAGGTCCTAATTGATGGGCTTTAAATACTGTATGTAGTAATTAAATAGTTACGTTAATGAAAAAAAAAGAAACCTGAAGCACCTCTTGCAATGTTTTTCACCTTTAATCTCTCTCAGATTTTTCTTTAAGACTTAGAATTCATGAATGAGGTGAAAGAAATCTAATTATTAAATTTCTTAAGTACTTGACACACTGATGAACCATTAACTGCCAATATCTCCTCAGGGAGAGGTGGGGCATATAAACCCCTCCCCTTATTCACGATGGAATGTTGACAGACCCCATTTTGTGCAGGTATTCTGCAGGTAATCGTAGTTGCTTGGGGTTCATGAATGCAATGGCTGTGCCATGCACAGAACAGAGCATTTCACAGCACTCTTCCCTTTCCTGGGGCTTGTACATTCTTTCTGTTCACTGAGCCTTGAGTGGGGATTGAGATATCCCATTTAGGGCCGAGCACTCCACAGCCACTTATTTTCAGCACAAGTCCCTGCACTAGCTGCCACTAGCAGAAGAGAGAATATTTTCTGGCCAATGCTGAGAGCTAATCCCTGGGGATAAACATAAATAGAAAGCACTTTGACATTATGTCCAGTTAGCAAAACAACAGTAGTAGGTTTCCTCTGGAGCCTGTGATCTCCTCATCCATGAACTTTTGGCCAGGTTTGTAATACCAAGCAAGATTTCCTTCCCACAGAACAGGCCTCAAATCCAATCAGAAAGTGGTTGGTGACCATTGTAACAGTAATGTCACTATTGTACCAGTGGATGCATCTTGCTTGGCAGTTTGGTATTGTAGCTCACAGAATTCACAGATGAGTAAGTCTCTTGATGATTTTTCTTCCTCAACATTCTTCATAATACTTAAAGGCACTATGAAGTTTAGCCAGCACTGAGGATGCATTCTGATTAGTTCTAGTCTTATTTCTGTATGCCCTATAACCAAAATATGTGAGATCTTCAGCAACAGAATTCTGCCATCTGTTTTGGATGGGTAACCAAAAACAATGACAACCACCTGTGTTATTTATCTAGCAATTGTTTGTTAAGTAATACATCAACCACAGAAATGAAGGAGAATTGATTTCTGGGTTACCGTGTGGAGGAGGTGTGTTTTCTACCAATCAGAATAAATTCCATTGGACTGTTATATGAGCGTGAGATGTGCTTCTGGTTTTATTAAATTGCTGAATTTTTCCAGCAGGAACTTATTTTTTAAACCTTAATGGCTGCAGGGAAGAAATTCTGTTGGTTTCGTTGTGGAGGACCTACTAATCCTGCTGACCCCAAAAGAAGCAGATGTTATATCCCTCAGATCTTTTATCCAGCATTTTGACATTGCAACATGGTGTCATCTACAAAGTTTGTTTAAGAACTGCACAATCGGGTTACAAAAGAAAAGAACAATAGAGTCTCACAATACTTTAAGTATGTTTATAATTTTGTGTTGGGCCATATTCATAGTTATCTTTGTGCCCATATGGTCACACATGACCTATAAGCCTTAGGTTGTATGCTCTTGATAGTATGTTTATTAATATGAAGACTTTGCAAATAAGAAAAGTCTGCCCTTCCAGAAGACATAAGAATGGACCCTTCAATAGTCAGACATGGAGAGGGAAGGAATCCAGGGGACCTTTCCCCTCATAGATGAACTATTTACTGTTGATAGGTTCTGGGAGATAGGGAGTTATTTATTGCCTTCAATTGTCTATCTGCCAGTGACCCCATCAGACTCCTGTGAATAATTCCAAATCATTGACCATACAGAGGGTGCTGGTTAAACTCTGAGTCACAAAATAGATAAAAAGACATGTACCTGGGAAAGGGCATTATGGGGAGGTGGGAGAGTTGATAGGGATGGGAGAGACTAAGAGGGTGTGGGAAGACAGTAATCAAAAAGTATTATATACATATTGTCAAATAATAAACTTAATAAAAAATTCCAGTTAGATCAGTAGAATAGTTTTAGTGTTCTGATTTGTGGCATGGTGACCACAGTTAATAAATTATTATATTCATTATGTATTTCAAAATTGTTAAAAGAATACCTAGTTTACAAAGATGGCATTAAAAATGAAGGAAGCTCCTCTATCCCCTCCCAAACCTAGTCAAATCAAAGACTTTGAAGGCCAAAAAGGCAGTGTAGAGAGATGTCCACAGGCACAGAACAAGAAGATCTGCAGGTCTTTGGGTGGCCAGGCACACAAAGAAGGCATCCCATAGGAAACATGCTGAGTGCTATGACCTCATCAGAGCCACTTGGGTCACTGAGCATGCCATGAATAAGACAGAGGCAATGACAAACTCTGTTCATTGTGAATGTGGAGCTCAGCAAGCACCAGATTGAACAGGCAATGAAGACTCTCTGCAACACTGATGTGGTCAGAGTCAACACTCTGTTCTGGCCTGATGGGGAGGAAAGGCACAAGTCCAGCTGGCTTTTGACTTTAAGGCTTTGTGTATTGCCAACAAAGTTGGATCATTTAGACTCAGTGCAGCTGGCTAATTTTAAATGTTTTCCACCATAAAAATTGCTAAAAGAATAAATTGCTGTACCTCAACTGCACACATACTAAGTTGGCGAAATGGGAGATACATAAATTATCTTGATTTACTTTGTCTACAATGTATGCATGGATCAAATGTCACATCTAATTATATAAATATATGCAGTTATTGTCAAATAAATATATAAAAAGAAAAATATCCATATAGAGCAAAATGAAACTTTTATAAACTTTTTAATTTTTTGAATAGCCTGCTTTATTTATCTTATTTTTTGTATGTGTATGTAGCCTTTATATGTGTGCGGAGTGAGTACAAGTGTGTATATGTGTTCATTGCACATGTTTTTGCATACATTAGCAGGACTGAGGTTGCTATCAGGTGTCTTCTTCAACAGCTATCCACGTTATTCATTGAGGCAGGTCCTTCAGTTGAACCCAGAGCTCACCAGTTGAGATAGTCTAACTAGTCAGCTTGCTCTATAGATATTCTGTCGATTTCTCTCCAGTGCCAGAATTACTTGGCTCCCATACCTATGGAGCATTTATGTAGCTCCAGGGACCTGAACTTTATACTTTCCCAATCAGCACTTTGTACAATGAGCTCTCTCTCCAGTCCCAGGTTTGTTTTTGCTTAGGATACATTACTCATGTCAGAATTCTTAACATTTTATATTTTTAGTAGAGTTATTTTACTTTTGTTATTGTTTTTATATGTGTGAGTGTGTGCCTGCTTGAGTCTATGTGTACCAGTGTATGCAGAGGCCAGAAGAGGGCATCCTCTAGAACTGAAGTTCCAGGAGGTTGTGAGTCACCTGGTGTAGGTTCTAGGAACCTTATCTATATGTGTTCTGCAAGAGCAATAACCACTCTTAACCACTGAGCCATCTCTCCAGCTCCTGTTTTGTCTTTTAATATTTAGTTTCAATATGATTTTATTTTGCATAGTATGAGAGAAGTTTTTAACTTTATTTTTTTCCTAGATGGATGATAACTACCAGTGCTCTTTACTAAAGTATTCTTTCTCATTGATCAGTAATGCAAAATTTAAATATATGGCATCCTTTCTTGGTGTATATTTTCTGTTTTAGTGTTCATATCATTGTATTTGATTATGATGTCTTTGAAGACCTTATGCTATCTGATGATGAAAGTACTCTTTTCAGTATGTTTTTGCATACATTTCAGCTTTCTATTTATTATATGGATTTTAAAATCATCTACCATTTCTATAATAACCATAAATGTTGACAATGTAATTCTATTTTTAATTCGTACTTTGTTATCTATATTGCTACAGATTTGTTTAGGAAGACAAACTTCTATTATGAAATTATTCTTGTGTATTTGTGGTTTATGTTGGTTTTCTGTCTAGGAGTTTTTTCCATATCTAGTACTACTTAGGTATTAATTCTATAGTAACATGCTGTTGACATTTTTGTGTGCATTTGAATTTAGCCACTACATGGAATTTGATTTTCTGGAATTGAAACAAACACTCTCTTTTCCTCCCAATGATTTTACCAATCTTCATATTTGGGGGGTCTTATTTCATTAGCTAGAACGTAAAGGCAATGTTAAGATAATACTGGTAAAGCAGACTTTTCTGGGTTTTTTTTTGTCTGTTTGAACGGAAATGCTTCAGTGTTTCATTGTATTTAGTGTTTATTATTGGAGTTCAGTACATAGTCTTTCAGATGAATCCTTTTATCTTTATATGAAGAAAAATTTTATTAAAGATTGCTACAGAATATTATCAGATGCTTTCTGAGGGGTTTGTTGATATAATTATACTGTTTCTTTTTATTAAAAGAGTTTATGCTATCTCTGAATCCATGAGAGAAAAAAGAATGTCAACTTTAAAAAAATTATAAGACCTGGCTCTTGCCCTTGTGAAACTTTTGGCAAGTAAGAGAGATAAGACTAAAGTGTTCCTATCAGCTTCAGAGGATATAATTCATATGAAATGATGCAGTTAAGAGAGGAAGCACAGATAATGGTGAGATCTGGATTCACAGGAACAGCTTCATGAAAAATCAAGAGCTGAAACAATCGAAGGCTGAAAGAACAGGGCACAAGCATGTTCATGAAACTATGGAGCAGAGAAAGAGTAAAGCACTCAGGAGTATGTTAAGGGAGGTAAAATGATGCAACCTAACTAGTCTTCTTTCCTCAAAACAGACAAAAGAATGACTTAATAACCATATAAGTACAAAATCAACAGTTATAGCAGGCTGAGTGGTTAGTCACTTGCAAGTTTACCCAAGTAGCTAACTGTTCTTTGCAGCTTAGAAATTTTCTCATTCTTCTGTTTGAAAGTGTGGATAAGGAGAACTTCCACTGAACTAGGATTCACTGAGCTTAGAGAGAGCATCCAGGGGAGAGCATCCAGAGGAGAGCATCCAGGGGAGAGCATCCAGGACAATAAATTGCAACCCTGCTGCCCAGCAGCCTGTTTTCTCCTGAAATCATGGGTGTCCAAAGTGGAAAGGAAGGAGGACATCAGAATGTCTAGATAGGTTGTTAGGACGTAAATGCCACAGAAATGCCAGAGCTAGAGACTGATGAGAGATGGAGTGGGAAGCAGAGGCCGTGCACTGCTTTCCTCTAGCCTCAGCCACACCAGCAGACGGGAAAGAAGGTAATTATTTCTTTGAATTCACAACCATTAGCCACTCCTGAATGCTCTGATTTTCCTTTACATGCTTGGACATCTGTAAGTGGATTTGTTTGCCTACTCCTCCAGACCCAAGATCCCTTTGAGTTCTCCCTTGGTTCTGTAGCTGTCTTCCACCCTAGTACAGCAACTTTTGGAATTTTGCTTTTGGAATTGGCATGTTACAGTCTGCATACAGCCTCCTCTCTGAATTGCACATTTGTTATGTCAGCTTGAAAGTAGCTTCCTTTGTGTCCCTTTCTAGGTTTTCCATCATTAGGCTCACTGTTCATTTTTTATTGCTCCCTGTACTTTTTAACCATTTTCTGCCTGTAATATAGTTTTACTTTGTTTTGTTTTGTTTTGGTTATGGACTCCAACATGATCAGTCCTTCTTCTACCCATTCCTTTCCCTGGAAACATCTTTCTTCAATCAGCACATTAGCAACACATATTTACTTGAGTGTGCACACACATTATATTATAGGTTTTACTGAAAGTTTCCTGCTGAAGAGGCTTAATATCCTGATCCACAAAACACCATTTAAAAGTGGGTTGGATACTTCTATTTCAGGTATTTTCCAGAATATTTGTTTAATGCTATTTAATTCATACATATTTCCTTTTACAAACTTTTAAAATTTATTATGTATTTATTTATTGACCTATCTATGTTTGTGTGTGTGTGTGCACACACAAAAAACACAGTACATATGTGGAGGTCAAAGGACAAAGCGTCAGAGATGGTTTTCTCCTTCCACCATGTGAGTCTTAAGGGATTTAACTCAGGTCTCCTTTACCTGCTGAGTTTTTTCCCTGGGCCCTCCATATATTTTCTGAAATGCATCCTTCATTGTATCAAGCAAGTTAGTCTTCACCCTCAGCTTGCAAATTTTACTCACTAGTAGAAAATCCTCTTTTGTTCCTAAAGCCTGCTTCTTGGGTTCCTCCTCCCAACCGCAGGCTGCTTATCAAGGTCTTTCCATCTGGAAAAAAATCTATCTGTCTTCATGGGGGCCAGTAAACTAGAACAGAAGATTTGGCAGCTCACATGAGCTAACATTTGTAGCCAGCTTTTTCTGGGCCAGGCACAGTATACTTAGTACTTTATATAAGCATTTAAAGTAGAATTATCTTTACTTATAGTGAGGTTTGTTTTCTATGGACCATGAACATGTTCTCAGCGATGACTCTGTGTTGTTTTTCTCTGTGTTCTCAACACCTAGCAACATGCTGGCACATGGTAAGTACTTCATAAATGCTTGTTGGATGAAGAAAGAGCGTTAAGTATGGAAATAATACAATTGCTGATGTGAAGCATCCGCCTGTTCACAGAACCTTAGTCATGGCTCCTTTTACATTTGTTTTTACCTCACCATGGTTCTTGTCTGTGAATTAATCCTGTGGTTGGTCTACTGTCTATGAACATTTCCAGTTCTGATATTCTGTCAGCTAATTATTCCATGAGAAACTTTCGTCTGGCTCCTCTTTGTTTATATGGAAATGGCTTGTACTTTCTGACACATCTCCTTTTTCCCATTGGAATCTGTGGCTAGGCAGTGGCATGTCCTGCCAGTGTAACCATGTTCAGGTTGTCCACCTGCAGTTGGCATGTTTCTGGAGATTTAATGAAGGCTTCTTAGGCCATCATGATATGATGACAGCCCCTGCTCAACTCCAGGCCGGCCAGGGCCATTCCTTTTTGCCCGTGTTCTATGTTCAACTTTTGAGTGAAATGTGCTTAGACGGAGTGTATTTGAAGAGCCCTGGTTATAAGTACCTAGAGGATCCCTCAGTTCATGCTCTTACTATTGTTTCTGAAAGTGCAATGTAACCTTTAATAATTCATATACTGTGCCTTTTATATTAGGATACAGTACACCAAAACAAAAATACCTCACTGCTAGGACAAATACAAAGTAAACAAGACAAAAATCAAATGCAGGAGTTTGGAGTTAGCAAGTCCTAGGAATGCATCCAGAGTGAGCTCTTCACTGTGGAGTTGAGAGGTTGAAACAGACTTCACAGAGCGTAGTTGCAGTCTCTTCCCTGCCACGTGCCCTTTCTGCAACTCTGGACTTCCAGAGACCTTTGGTCTGTACCACACAGGAGATTTCTTGTTTGTGCTATCTCTGATTCATTTTCTATTCAATAAGATTTTTATATATTTCTCCTCTAACTTTATCTCTTCTCTATGGTGTTTGGCCCAGGTTTCAAATCATTCTTCATATAGAATCGACATCTTCTGGTCCATTCTGTGGATAAAGTCTGTAATAACTTACACTCTCATGAATCTGATCTCAACATCAAATGTCAGAATGTGGATACATAACTCTGGAACACAAGGTCACCGACAGCAGGTGTTTCTGACCGTGATGTTGATCATAGATGGATCACCACTCTGAGAACTGTGTTTTGGTAGTGGTAAGCACTCCACAAATGCTTTTTATGAATGAGTGCAGGAAGTTCCTCTGCCACAGTCTGAGCAGATCTTCCCTGCTGTTGTGAGTGAATAGTTCCTTGGCTCATCCAGGTGTACTTATAAAAATATGTCTTTTATAAGATTTCTCTGCTTCTGGTGGGATTATAGAAGATTACTCCTCTTTCTGTTTGAACTGATGCTTTCTTTTTAAGGAACTGATATTTTCCCACTCAAGAACAAGGAATTAATTGTATATCTACAACTTTTTCTGTCTTCTCCCTAGAGGAACACTTAAAGGCCTCAACAGCATATGACTTACTTTCTCTCACATCACAGGTAGGCAGAATAGGCAGAGGGGTCTTGACAGACCACTGCACCCAGCCCCGTGAGGGGCGGTGATTAGCATGTGGAGCTCCTCCCTGACATGCCAGTTCTTCACAGTGAAGTTTATCTGAGGGAAGGTACTACACAGCTGTGTGAGACACTCATAATCTGTACTGTGCTTTCTTCTGCATATAGAGTCCAGGTTTGTTCTGCAACTGCATTTCGTCTCTTTTTTTGTTACCAACCACATCACCGGCAGTTTCAGAGTCAGAAAACTCTAGTTTACATCCCCCTTCTGGTGTGGTACACGTGCTACCTCTTGTGGCCTTTGTGTTATCAGAATCCCGACTTCATTAGTCCCTTGACAAATATCACACACAGAGTCCACTTCTAGAAATTTATTAGCTTATATTTTTGAGGTACCCTCGAACACTAAAACAAGAGCTAACTCTGGGTTTTCATCTCTTAACTCCATAGCTGAGTAGTCTGTATATGTGTTTGCATATTCACAAGAGCCTAGATCCTGCCTTGAGACAGCCCCTTTGACTCCCGAAATTGCCCTCAGCTCATTCTTTGTCTGACCAAGGCCTGAAAGTAGCACAGTATGGTGGATGTGGAGGTTTGAACAATTATTCTTTGTAATATGCAGGTAAAACTATTCATTATTTTCTCATTGATGTGATCAAATACCTGACAAAAGCAGCCCATGGTTGTTTTAATTTGGATTACAGTTTGAGATATCATATGTCTTCCTCTGTCACTCCCCACCATATTTTTGAGACAGAATCTGTCACTGAACTGATTGGCTAGATTGGCTGGTCAGTGAACTTCCTGGATCTTCCTGTCCTGTATGTCTAACATTGGGGTTAGAGACACATTCTGCCATGGTTTAGAAGGTGCTGGAGATCTGAAGTCAGATTCATTCTCAAGCTTGAATAACAAGCACTTTACTCAGTGAGACATATTCTCAACCCCTCAAAGTGTTCATATTCTTAACAACCTTCTTTATTCTTAGTCTCAGAAGTTGGCAGGGGCTGCAGACATGCCCCAAGCTTTCTCTTGAGCAGCAGCTGTCCGGACAAATGGAGATTTTCTTTTCTAATTTACTGTAGTAAATTGGAATTTCACTCTCACTTTGTCCAAGTGCCAAATAGGGACAAGTGATAGCAATGGAAGAGTGGCAGTGAGAGCCAAAGAAAAGGACAGGGCAGAGAATGTCTGCCTACCATCCAGGTGTCTGAGAACACCTATGAAGGGAATGCTTTTGTTCCCAGTGTGCATTACCCTTGACTTGATGCTCCTTCAGGTGACACTTGCAGTGATAGGAAGTAAGCATTTACATTTTGCTGACCTGCCTTCACAGCCTTCACTGATACTCCTCAACTTCTTGGCTTTCTCCTTAGCTCCCAGCCTTTCTTCCTTAGTGACACCTACACTACTTTTCATAGTCTAGCTGAATTCTTGCTTCCCTCATGCCTAGGACCATCTGGATTGCTTTACCCAGCAACACTTTCTCACTACGGGGAGGAAAAGCTTGCCACCTTCCACTCATTGTCTTATGGAGGAGAGTTTGAGGATTGGGAAGAGACACTGTGTTCTGATTTTTATGTCAAAAATGAAGGTAAAAGTAGGGTCTTGATGCCACAATTTAGAATTCCGAATTTATATTTTCATCAAAACTCCTTTATAACTGGCCATTGGATCTTACAGTGATACTAACATTTTTGAGTATGAAAGATATATTGGTGTTTAAAAGTTTGTTTTCTCATCTTTCAAACTAGTTACCATGTAGGATAGTATTTTATATAGAACTCTGATCATGGGGCCAAGGAGATGGCTCAGTTGGCATGATGGTTAGTATTGTCAACACGAAAGATTCTTCAGTCACCTGGGAGATGGGCCTCTGCGCATGCCTGTATGGGATTTTCTTGATAATCTTGATTGAGACAAGAAGACCTGCCCAAGGTGAGTAGAACGTTTCCTGCCTGGGATCCTGGACCATGTTAGTGGAGAAAAGGAATTAAGCAGCATGCATGCATTCTTTTATCACTCTCTCCTTCATACTTGTGGATGTGATGTGACCAGCTGTTTCAAGTTACAGCCATCTTGATCTCTCCGTTAGGATGTACCGACCCTCCAACTGTGAACCAGAATAAACACTGCCTCTCTAAATACTTTTGTCAGAATATTTACTCACAGCTACAGGAAAAGAAACTAAGATGGTGAAGTGCTTGCCACATAAGCATGTGAACCTGGAATTCAATCTTTAGCAACCATGTACAGAGCTGGGTGTCCTGGTGTCTTCTGTAACAGAGGCACTGGAGATGCAGAGACAAGATCCTGGGGCCTTGCTAGCCAGGCAGTCTAGCCAACTGCTGAGCTCCAGATTCAGGGAGACACTTTGTCTTGAACATTTGGGTGCAGAATGATGGAGGAAGACACTGGCTGTCAACCTCTGTCCTCCATGTGAATGCACTCACGTGTGCACATGCATCCATGCACAAAAGAACATGTACATACATGATGCAAAAATACATGCCTATACAAATCTGATTTTAGTTTCCCAAGATTTTAGGGATGAAATATGGAAATATGATATGTTCATACTTAGGTCTTTTTTTTCTGCTATTGTAATTTAAATACGTTCAGTTCCAAGATGTTAAAAGTTCTCACTTTAATGATAACGAGGATCAGTATTGTTTATTAAGCCCTTATTTAGAAGGCAATGATAGAATCTTTAAGCTATCATTACTCCCATGCCTTTCTGTACCACAAGCATTATTTTCAAACTATACATTAGGAAAATGAGACACAGAGAGGAACAGAGGGATATATAAGGTAATGTGATGAGTGAATAACAAAACTAACAACTATGTGTTTGTCTGCCCTGAAAATTCTACCATCCTATATTACCATGTGTCAGCCTGTGCCTGGGTACATTTTATGATGTGTTATCACAATGGTGAATCTGTTTTCCATTACAAATATTCAGATCTGTGTGGGAACCTCTTCTGTACGTTTAGTGAAAGAACTATGTGACAGCTGGATGTTAAAGTAGATAAAATAAATTTGTGAATCATTTACATTTCCAAACAGTGATAAATGATATGTCAACTAAATCTTGTATTTCCATTGGTTTGAAATTCTTTTCCTTCTTCTGCCGGTTTCCATTCAGTGAAGCCTAGAGATAATGGATCCATGTTAATAACCATGTGTGCAGCCCATGGATACTGGATCCATGTTGATAACATGGCAGTGGAACAGTATTTTAGGAATTAAGATCACAACAGGAAAACCCATGATGGGAATGAACATTCTGCCTTTCCCTAAGAGTCTTGGTACCAAAGGAAAGAATCTTTTCTCAGGAGAAGGATAATCTCCCAGGTCAGGTAACTAGGAAGCACAGCTAAACCCACATGTGCATATTTCCTAGCTCTTGCCTCATCATTTTTATGAGTTGTAACACAGCTATGGGAAAATTGGTCACAGATTATTATTTCCTATCTCCCAATTCTGGAAAAAATTGTAAATAAATTCATTTTTCATATATAGATATTTTTCCTCTTAATACTGATGATCAGACCCAGAGCCAACCTTTATGGCCACAAATTCTGATGCTAAACCTACTGCTCTTTTTCTGCACATGCTCCCAGAGGGTTGGAGGAACATTTATTACAAAACTAATTTCTGAAGACAGAGAATATAGTAAGGCTAAAGTCAGGGTGCTGATTAAAAGAACAAAATTCTTCCCCTGCTGTGATGGTTGTGATCAAGTGTCTGGCTTATCTAAGTGCACATTAAACATAGAATATGAGTATAATAAAGGAGAAATTTAAGCCACCAGAACATCCCCGACATTGACATTTTTCATGTCTTTTCCAACCAGTTGTGACTCTTGTAGAACTTAAATTTCAGAGAGAAATATTATTTGTACTATCCCTAAATGCTAGTTCCCTCATGTATCCTCAATTAAAATTATATGGGTAAAATGCAGTAAGATTTTACCATGACAAAAAGGCCCTCCGTGTTGGAAGGCATCCTAATTCTAAGGAAAGCCACTACTGTTCTTTGGAGTTTGCATTCTACCCACTCCTGCTTACCTGTGTTTTTTCATAAAAGAATAGAAAGTGGGGAAGGACAGTGGGAAAGGGAAGGGAGAAAAAAAGAGCAGAAGAGGAAAAGACGGGAGGAGAGAAGACGGGAGGGAGAGGGGACCGTTGGGAAACTGGGAAAGCTACCTTGCCAGTTTCACAGTGAGTCATCAAGCTCTGTTAGTTTTTTATTTTTTTTTAAGAAGTTTAAAAATATTTTCCATCATAGACAGGCTTCTTTGTAATCTGATTTTTATTTCTTTGCAGTCTGCAACCTTGCAGTCTTGAATTCAACCTTTTACAGACATCTACAATACCCTTCACACCAGTCAGTTCTCCAGAGTAGTCTTATAGCCAGCCTTTGATTGCATAGGCATTCAAGAAAAATAACAATTGTTTTCTAGCAAGTCATCTGAAAACTATCAATAGGGTATATATTGATGGTGTTATAGAAGAATATGCTAACTATTCTGTGTGGTAAGAATGCTCCGGGGACAGAGATTCACATTGTGCATTGTGGAATTGTGAGCTTCAGCAGTTTTATTTTCTGCATTTTACATTATTGTAGGAAAGAAGGAACACATGTTTAGAAAACCATTAGTTAATGATCCATTTTAAACACCTTAGAATGTCTAACATTTTTTATATGTGGCTCAGCTAGGATACAGTAGCGTAAATTAAACAAGTACCTCTAAATTTATAATTATTTTCCTTGTTTACTTAAGATGAAGTTATACCTGATCATTACACTCTGGAAAAGGGGGCTGGATTAATAAGTATCTCCCAGAAGCCTCAGGAAAATGGAAGCTACCCTCACTCTGTATGTAGCCTAGGCTGGTCTCAGATTACGATCTCAGTGTTTGGAGGGCTGGGATTACATGTGTACATTGTAATACCTGACTTTTACTTAACTTTTTAATATAAGGTAAAACTTGACCTTTAATAAATCCCCTTGTCCCTACTGAATGAAATTTATTCATTTTAACACGCATAGAGGTTGGTAATGTAATCCCTGCCTGCTGTTTTAGTCTCATGGTCTGTCTGCTCTGTCTATCCGGTGCTTTAGGCTACCTGATATGTCAATGACCCCTCCCCTGTTCTCTCCTCACATTGCTGTTGTCAGAATTACTCTTCTTGCTATATCTGTTTTTTAAATCCTGAAACTTCTTCATCTCACATGTGGATTATTGCAAAGGTCAGTATATTATCCAGAAAACAGACAGGAACTGCTGGCTTGGGTTGAACTCTCTTCTCTATCTAAGCATCATGGAGTAAGCCACAGTTAGACGATGATGTGTGGTCTCTTGGAAAGTACTCTAGTGTCTGGTTACACTCCTCTGTTAACCCCCCAAGTCAGGCAGATGAGGATTAGCCTTGCAAAACATAACTGAGGCACAGTTTAGCTGTTAGTGTTTCAGCACCTTTCCGCCTTCCTGCCCCTGCCTTTCTACCTATGCCTGCACATGTAACTTGATGGAATTAGTTTCACACAGCTTCCATTTGGGTATCTTCTTAGAAAAGTCATGAAATACAGTTGAGACTGAGAAATTAAGAAAAGGAACTATGTGCTCTTGCCTCTACCTAGAGAGATGAGCTACTATGGGAGAAGTACTTTGCAAGCCGAAAAAGCATTTATAGTAGTTTTAGGCTGTAAGTAAGAGAAAATCCCAAAGATGTATAATCACACATAATAAGACACCCTGAGATAAGGTTTCCAGGGTTAGTAAATGCAGCTGTCTGAAGAGATCAGCAAACACCGTCAACTCTCATCTTTCCCTTTGGCCTTTCTCAGCATGTGGACTTTTGTCTCCAGGCTTGTCACTTCATGTCCCTGGTGCTGTTATCACGACTCCAGGATCGCCTCACTGCCCAGCATTTAGGATGGCTTCCTTTCCTATTCTTTTTAAAGAGTGAAGAAAAATGTCAGAAGCTTCCCATGAAATTCCTTGTTTTGAACGTAGGCAGTAACTTCATCTTCTGCCCACTCCTGGGCACTTCTGAATGTGAGCAGTGTGCAGTTACTGATACTAATATATTAACAAATAGTCACTAATATTAGTCAAGGTTTACTCTTTGGGTTTATGGAAGGTTTGTAATTCCCAAAGGCCCATCGCCATGCAACACCCAAATGTAGATAGGAATCTGGCAAAAGAAGGGACTGGCGAGCACATGCATTTTAAACTCTAGTACCTATCACAGTAATATGTAAATGTGATTTCTCATTTTTAATGCTAGGACAAAACATAGTATACACTAATAGCTCTAGAGAGATTGACTATTTCAGGTAGATTTTATGTGGAGAAAACTTAGATTTCTCATTTGAAAATAAATCATGTTTCTTGCTCCTTTCAGTTAACCTGGTTGCCAAAAAATGGATCGTAAGGCATGATTTAAGTGTAAATAGTTTCTCTGGAAGGTGGAGGAGGAGCAGGGGCCAATGCAAGGATACCTGGAAAGAAAGCATCGTGTACAAAATGCATTAGCTACCAGTTACAATGGTGTGTGACAGAGGCTAATGCCATGGGGACACTTTGAGGGATGGTTCAAAATTATACTCAGAGGTATTCCTCCTGAGCAGGAAGGGAATCGGACATTTGAATTGCACTTTTTCCACTTATCTGTTGAGAGACTGAGAAAGGGGTAATGTCCCCAGATTCCTTGTGATGAAACTTTTTGAAGCTAAGGGAAATGCAATGGTTGCTGGAGTATGTTTGGATGCTGTGGAGATGGTGGTGGGTGTCTGGATCCTGTGGAGTTGGTGGAGGGTGTCTGGATGCTGTGGAGTTGGTGGAGGGTGTCTGGATGCCGTGGAGATGGCGGAGGGTGTCTGGCTGCTGTGGAGTTGGTGGAGGGTGTCTGGCTGCTGTGGAGTTGGTGGAGGGTGTCTGGATGCTGTGGAGATGGAGGAGGGTGTCTGGCTGCTGTGGAGTTGGCAGAGGGTGTTTGGATGCTGTGAAGCTGGCTTAATTGCTGGTGTCCTACCTTCCAAGATAATTAAGAGCACTGGAATAGAATTTATCCTCAGTTTCAAAATGTATGCTTAATTTTCTCACTCATACCTTAACTAGCAGAATGATAATGACCAAATCTAATGTAAGACAATCATTGTTCAAATCATCAGGATAACTTCATTTAACTTCTATAAATACTGCATTCCAGAGGACTAAACTTGTGCAGCCCAGTGGCAAAAGATGGTTGTCAATATTCTAATAGTCACTATGTCCACTTGCTTGGCAAAAGGGTTTTCACCAGTAGTTCTTTTGTTATTTTCTCCTTTTACATTCTCAAGAATACAAACCAATTACCCAGAGCTCCATGAAAAACCTCTGCAATCAACTTTGCTTTCCATTTGTGGCAGGGACAGTGGGAGCAGGAGGGACCTACTGGCAGTTTATGCATAGAGTGGGTGGAATGGTGACCCCCCCCCGCCAAGCTATGCACGTCTTAATTGATGGAAACTGTAATGTGACTGGGTTTGTAATTAAGTTTTATCAAGATAAGATCATTCTAGATTTCAGAGGGGTCTAGAGGTAGATTTCAAACCCAGAGATAGAAGGGGGAATCGAGAAGATATTTTAAACACAGGGACAGAGAGGGGAAGAGCATGTAGTGATAGAAACAGATCAGTTTGCACCAAGCCAAGGGGCACCTGATGTGACTAGAAGTTAGTGTACGGGAAAAGATCTCCATCCTGCTTTCTAGAGAGTGTATCCCCCCTCAAACCTTGCCTCTGGACCCTGGGCTCTAGATCAGTAACAGAATAAATTTCTCTTGTTTTCAGCCACCCGATTTGTAATAATTATTATAGAAAATACAGGAAGCCAATATAGTTGGTATTTTTATTAGTGGGAGCAATGGCAATAGAGGTAGTCACTTTCTTGCCTACAGTTTTGCAGCAAATGCACCTGTGACTATCAATGCCAAATGGTGGGCAGAATAATGACTTGTCGCTGTTGAAGAACATGCCCTGACTGTGGGCATTAGGGCTCCAGAACCCTGGCACACAGCCACAAGGAAGCCACAGATGGAAGGAAAGACAGAAGCTGCTTCAAGCTTCTAAGGAGCAGGCAGTCCTGGTGGGGTGTTGTCTGCCCACACTATGTCTCCTCCTCTAAAGCTGCTTTTATAAAGGCACTACTTCAATTTTCTCCTTAAGACCAGCATGCTGCTTCCACCACAGCTTGAGTTTTCATTATTGGTTTCACTATACAGTGATCTTTGTGTTCATAACACATGCATTCAATTATTTATGGGATAAACCTTCCTTAGAACCTTCTAGAAGAATAACCCTAGCTGTATTCTAAGGGACATAATAGTGAAATGATGTTAAGTTTCAGGCTTCTAAGAAGCAAAGCTTTAACACTGTGTGCACAAAGCAATCCTGTTATAACTAATTTTCTTTAGTGTGAAGTTTAAAGGTAAGATATTTGAACTATGAAGAACATTTATTTATTAATACTATATAGTTGTGTACTGTGTGACTGAGATAGTTTACAGACACTTGATAGTTGAGCAGGTTTATATTTCATTAGTAGGTGCTCTTGTTATTTTTTTCTTAACACTTTTTTTTTTCAGTTGAGACTGAATGATACCTATTACCAGTATGTCACTGGTAGTTTTATTATAATGTTAGTCATTGCATTTACATTTAAATTTATGGATACACTGCTCAGAATAGTGAATTACTGGTGTGATCTAGAAGTTTCAAATCAGATGGATGCACTGAGATTAAGCTTCAGTAACGGTGGTCCCTAACGTGTGCTGAGATTGTGGCAACTTTCTTGTTTCTTCAGCTTTCTGTGAAGGGTCAATGTAACAGTATTTAGTACTATTAAAATTTATGAGTGGCTACTGTTTGGGACTGAGCTCCTGCACAAGGTCCCTCAGAGTAGATCAACTTAGTTTGGAGTCATCCTTGCTAGGTGCCATATAACCAAACTGAATTCTAAAATAAGCAAGTTTTTCAAAAGTGCAGGATATTCATAGCAACTAATCATTAGACACCCACTCTTCCCAAGCCAGCATGAAAAAGAAGTCCTTTCTCTACCCTTCTAAGCAACGTAACCTCGAAGGGCATACTTACTTTTATTTTTTATTTCTATTTTCTGCCTGTAATGCTGAGTCCCTCTGCTCTGTGCACTGGACCTCTGTTTTGCAGATAGGGTGTTGCCCAGTTGATGAATCAATCTGTAATTTTATCTTTATAACTCAATCTATTAATTTTTAATAATTTGTAAGAAACATGGTCATGTGACATGATCATATGTTTTAGAGCATTATCACAAAATTAATTATTGATAGCTTCAGCCTTAATAGCAGGGTAGGAGTTGAATTTTCAAAACTTGGAAGTGAGAAGGGAATGGAATTGGGAGAAAAATAACAAAGTTGCATTTATCACAGATCCCTAAACATGTCAGAGTATAAAACTCTTTTATACCTTCAGTTCTGAGTAGCACTGGGTTTATACTTCTCTTATCGTGCTATATAGCTCTGCTGTGAAAATGATTGTGTTCTCGGCAATATTTTCATTGGGATCCTTAGTAAACTCATATTTTGTCTTAGTATGGTTAAATAATTTCCGTTGTTCCTTTTTAGACCTGGAGATTCATTTTTTATATACTTTAACTTACATCTATTAGAGGGTCAAGTAATAGTAGTTATCTTTAACTTCTTAAAATTTCCATTGAACCAAATTTATGGCCAGGAGATTCCTTCTATCAACTTTTCCTTTGTGTTAGGGAAACTGTTGTTACAATATTTGCATTTTATTTTCAAACAAATACCAGGTGAAAAAAGGCAGAAAATTTAATCTCTTTACCGCTTGTTAAGGGGAAACCAAAATTATCAATTATTATCAAATATCATTATTTATGTATGTGTATTTATAAACCTATGCATGTATAATAACAATAATAATCAAAGAAGAGAACAGGAAAATTTTTTGAGGATAGTTTAGAATTCTGGCGTTTAAAATAACCCTAAACTACTGAACTGACAGAACAGTATGATTAGAGCATAACTTGGTCTCTAGAGTAATTTTACCCTTCTTAAAAATGACTGATGTGCAATAAAGATTTAGGTGTAGAGAGATCTGGAGGATGGAGACAACCTTCCAGATCTGTGTGTGGAATTTTTATTCAGGTTGTTTCATTTCAAATATAGTAATTTAAAATTAATTTTTTTTCAAAAAATATTTTATGTGTCTTTGTAGTTTGTATGTATGTAAGTGCATCAGTGTCATGCAATGACTGTGGAGGCCAGAAGAGGGCGTCAGAGACCTTGGAACTGGAGTATGGGCAGTTGTTAGCTGCTATGTGGGCCTGTGGAACAGAACCTGTGTTCTCTAGAAGAGCAACCAGTTCTCTTAATTGCTGAACCATCTCTCCAGGCTTATCAAATCTTTTTTTTAAATTTAATTTTGAGAATTCATTAAATTTATTTTTGAGAATCCCTCTCTACCCACGTCAGCTCTTTCCATGTCCCTGATCCATACTCTCTCTTAAATTCATGATCTCTTCTTTAATTATTATGATTACTACATACATATATTTTATATACACGCTCACACTGTAAGTTTTGTAAATAGTAGGTTTGCAGATATTCAAAGTTAATATATAATATGTTCTCAGTTTTGTTTTAAATCAATTCTCCTATTTCCTCCAATTGGACTTAAATATAGAAAATAATTTCTTTATCTAGTAATGGGTATTTTGTATGACTGAGGACTCAATGAATATTTTTTGTTAATCAAAAATACATCCAAGAATTGAAGCCTAACCTATATTACATAAGACCTTGTTTGAAAGAAATTATAAAAAAAAATAAAAGTAGATTTTTAGCTCGGCATGGTGGTGCTTAAGGCCAGACTGTGCTATAATGAGGCTGCACTGTAGAGTAAGACTGGACTGCATAATTAGTACTAGGCCATCCCAGCCTCATAGCAAGATCTTGTCTCAAAAGACTTCCAGGTAACAAGTAGCAGCCCTAAACACAGACACACACTAACATCACTAAATGAACTGGATGTACAATATACATAGTAAGTTTATAAATGTATGTATGTATGTGTAAGAAGAATGATTGAAGAAGAGAATAGAAAACTGGGTTATAGGAGGAGTTTGGGGAACCTAGGAAGGATGGAAATAATCCAAAGACAATAATCATGTATGATAGTCACAAAAATAAAAGTTAAATAAAAACAAAACAACAATAAAACATTTAGGTAAGATGGCAGACAAAAAACTGCCTCTGTGTGATCTGGCAACAGACTCAGAAAAAAAAAAAAAAGATTTATTCTAAAGAGAGAACTTTGGAAATCCACGAAGGAAGTAGAAGCATGCTAGGAAAGAGAGGCAAGGCAAGCCTCTGCCACGCTGCAGTTTACCAACCCGCTGCCAGGGGAAACAGAAGGGGACCTGGACAAAATGACGGGCAGTCCCCCTCTGAGGACATAAGCCTCAAACCCAGGGGTGGGTTTTGTTGAGACAGTGATTTCTCTGCTGAATTGTTCAGCCATAGAGAGAAAGCCCATGTTGACAGGGCAGCAGTGGTTCCATCTTGAGAGAGAACATATTATTAAAAATCAAGCTGCTTTTGGAGTTTGAGATGAGGGACCATCCACAGATCTGGAAGTCTCAGTTTGACCTGCTACAGCCCCAGGGTGGAGAGACCTAGGGTTGGACACTGACAAGCTGAAGGGTGAACATGACAGAAGGCCAGCTCAATCTGTGAAGTGCCTAAGGAGAGATGAACTTACCCCCCTGTGGTCTGGAACAGGTGGTATTAACTGAGAACAAACTTGGAGCTGGAGAGTTTTGAGCCTGAGGCTAGTGGGTAGATCAAATTTGGGGGACGCACATCTGATCTGTTGTCCACTGCTGTAGAGCCTGAGACCTCTGGAGTTCTGGGTGCACATCATGTCCACACCTCCAGCAGGGAGTAATACTCAAGAGGATATGGAAGTATGTAGACAGTACCGATCTCTTGCCTTTACCCTTCTCAGTGCTGTGATTGCTTCTCACATCCAAAGCCCTTGGGAGACATCTGCTAACTACAGCAGCCGTTCCAGTGGGTATAGTCTGGGGAGTCTCAGGAAGTTGAGAGAGCCTGCCAAGCCCCCAGAATGTAAATTAAGAGTTCCACTATACATATGACAGTCTTCAACCTTTGAGATCCTGGAAGCAAGCTGCCCTAATACCTCAGTCCCTCCTGCACCAATGCCTCACCCCCTCCCAGAGTTCCTTTTGATTCTGCGTGGTTAGCAGGATTTTCACTTTATTAAGTTTTTAATTGTCTCATATTCTACTATACCTCTTCAAACATCCATCTAGTTGTTTTGCTGTAGTTTTTTTTTTTTTTTCCAATTTGGGGTATTTTTTTTTTCTTTTACTTCATTCCCTGTGTTCTTTGTTGCTTCCTGTTTTGTACACATAAGCATGTGCCTTGGACATCTGTGGAGATCAAAGGATAAATTCCAGGAGCTTCTCTCTTTTCACCTTGTGGGCTGTGTCAATCAAACACAGGTTGTAAAGTTTAGCAGCAAGTGCCTTTGATTGCTAAACCATCTTGCAAGCATTCAGTAAATTTTTTGCAAATGAAATTCAAGAACAGATTAAAAATATACACCGTAAATAAGCTGGACTCGTTCTAAGGATGCAAGGATGAATTGTAATTCAGTGTATAAATAAATTTAGAGCCAGAAACTACATGGTCATCTCAATCTATGCAGAAGTCTTTGACAAATTTTGACATCCCTTCATGATGATAAAAAGTCTAAAGAAAATAGAAATAGAAGCATACTTTAACATACAAAAGGATACCTATGACAAACCTATAGCCAGTATTATACTAAATGGAGAAAATTGGAAGCATTTCCTTTAAAATAGATAGAAGTTGTAGAGGACACTAGATGATGGGAGAACTTCCCATGCTCATGGATGGGTGGGTGGGTGGGGGGAGGCTTCCCGGGAGAGGTGGTAGAATGTGGTTCTATGAAGGGGAAAGGGAGGACATTAGGCTAGAAAGGGATAAATGGCTGGGGAATGGGAGGGCAGGGCAGAGGAGGGGGCGAGGGAGAGAAAAGTAACACTAACGTTCTTTAGAAAAAGCCATGTGGAAACCAGTCACTATCAAAGCTTCTTAAAAAAAAAATATATATGTATATATATACATATATATATATATACACACATATACAACATAAAAAAGAGATCAGGATTTACTTCATAAAAGTGGACAATGACCTTTTCAGATATCATAGGTTAACAAAATAAAACCTCAAAATCAGGAATGAACGTCTTCTCTAGCAACTGTTAACCAGGGAGTCTCATAGACCCTCAGATAATACTGGCCATTTCCCTTGATCCTGGTTACCCACAGAACTTCTAGGTAATACTCTATTGCTGGAGACAAAAAACATATGTGAGCTGTATAACAAACAAAAAGAAATCGAGCTGATTCGATTTCAGAGCCTCATCTCTACTAGCTAGCTTACACAGTGCTGGAAGATGCTATGCATGCTACCAAAAGGAAAAAAAAAATCAACCTTACTCAGATGTGAATACTGGGAACTACAACAATAATTGACCTGGCAAGATATGCCCACTGGTGCAACTGTGGCACAAATATTATTGGAATAACTAATCACTCTTTAATTGAATTTAAGATCTACTTCCTAGAATGGAATCCATACCTGGCATTTATATCAGGCTTAGGAACTTGCCGTGGATCACACGACATAAGGGAGAACCTAATGCCAGCTTTCTACTAAATGCTTATAGTATTAAACTGACTTCTAATGACATCGCTATACCCATAGGTAAATATAGCTCTTAACTCTCACCAGAAAAGTTTCCTTATGCGACAGATGGCAATTAACACAGAAACCCACCATATACAAGAACAAGAGACTGTGGAGTGCTTATCCTTGAATAGGACACCTATATGAAGTTTCTGCCTCCCAAGGCATAGGGGTCATTGTGGAAGAGGGGGTAGATAGAGACATGGTAAGGGCCAGAGACAGTGGATGATCATAAGGAAACAGAGTTTTCCTGACATGGTCAGTGACTTATATGAACTCACAGCAATGCTGGCAGCATTGAGAAATCCCATGCATGCTCAAACCAAAGAAATTCCCAGCATAGACATGAGGAAGCTGGTAAGAAACCCCAACCCTACCTAAGTAATGAGAGAGATCACTTCTTTTAAGGATGGGACTCTTGGTAGGTTAATGAGACTCTAAGGGATGGACCCACGCTGAAGGGCATTTGGGGACAGAAATTAGACTTTATGGGCCCAGTTATTCATATACACACATATACACATACGTATGTATATATAACTATACACGAATACATATGTATGAGAGAAAACAGTAAATTGGATGGGGGCAATTAAGAGGAGGTATGAATAGAGGAAGGCACCTCAATATCAACAAATTAATAAAATTGCAAAAAAATCAATAAAACAGCAGGCCCATGAAGACATGAGTGCTTAGCATTGTTAGCCTCAGGGGAATGCAGGCCAAAACTGCTTTGAATTTCCCTCTCATCCCAGCTAGAATGGCAATCTCCAAGAAAACAAATATCAACAAATGTTCATGAGGATTAAAGAACCCTCATTCATTGCCTTGGGGCATGTAAACTGGTGTAGCCACTGTGGAAATTGATATGAAGCGCCCACAAAATCTGAAACTAGAAATACCATTGCTTGGTATACAACCAAAGGACTCTACACCAACATACCACAGAGATGTCTACACATCTGTCTTTACTGCTGAAGCATTCATTGTAGCCTGGAAACAGAATCGACATAGATATCCATCAATGGACGAAAATGCAGTACATACATGCAAGGGAAATCTAAGCAGCTATAAAGAGAGATGGACTCCTGATATTTAAACAAAAGTGAATACAATCAGAAATAATTGTTAAGTGAAATAAAGCCAGACTCAGAAAGACAAACATCGTGTATTTTTTCCTCATATGCAGAACCTGTTCACAATTACCTAAAATATATACATGTATATTTATATATCTGTGTTTGTAGGTCATGAAACTTGAAAGGGGGATCATGAAAGGGGAAAAAGGGTTTTTAAGGGAAGTAGAAAATAAAGAGGTTAATGGAAGACATGTAATAAGAAAACAAAAGGGGGATTAACTGAGGAATACAGAACCACAGCTGAAATGGAGGTGGGTCATCATGGAAAGGAAATGAGAACTGCGCACATAAACACACACACACACAGACACACACACACACAAACAGAGAGAGAGAGAGAGAGAGAGAGAGAGAGAGAGAGAGAGAGATGCCATGATGAAACTGTGTACAGTAGCTTAAAAAATTAGGGGAATTTAAAAAGTCTAAATACAGATATGTTTTAAAAGTTTATAAAGATTGCTTTGTATTTTTGCTTTTAGCATACACTTAGTATTTTATTACAGACTCTTCCTCAAATTCTAAAAATAATTAACACAATTACTTTGTTCTCAAGGCCCGATGGTTAATTGGTAGGAGGAAAAGCAGGCTAGATTTTTAACACAAAAATGAATGGAAACTATTAAATACAACTAGAATATATGCTCCATTGTCCTTAGAGACAGAATTAGGGATGATGGAAGAACTTTGCCTTACTAATGTAAGGAAAGATCTAGATAATAACCAAGGCAAAAAAAGAGAGAGAGAAAACATTGAGAATGGCCCTTTCTTGGAAGCTGGTGAGTATTTCTTACTTAGAAATGTTTACGTTGAGTGGATTGTCCTATCTAGGGGAACTATTTTATACAGAGTGGACTGTCCTATCTAAGGCAACCACTGTACTGCTTTGCAGAGTCAAAGGTGCCTGGATGATCTTTCAGCATGGAAGATAAAGTAATTATGCTCTTGCTTCCTGAATTTCAGGCTCTCATCGTAGAAGTCCTTCCAAAGACTTGGACATTACTTTCTTTCTTTTGTTCAGTGTGTGTAGGGTATCTTTTTGAGACAGGGGTCTCTTTGTAGCTACACATGGCCTGTAATTCCCCATGGAGGCTAGATTGGCCTTGGTCTCACAAAGATCCACCTGCCTCTGCCTCCCAAATGCTAGGATTAAAGGGGTGTGCCACCACACCGAGCCTGGACTTTATTTCAGTGGATAACTTGGTTGTAAATCTGTGCATTAGTATCCATCTGTGAGTAGTGAATAGTTCAGTAATAGTGGAACAGCAAGACAGAGTTCTTATCTCTATACTTTCCTCAGCATCTTCCTTAGCTGCCATACTTTTACCAAAACCTGAACTCCTGTTGGATATGATGGTCAGGGCCAGATAGTGCAGCTTATACATGGGGAATTTGCCTTATTGCATTGTATCCTAAGAAGGTGTTCTAGAGTTTAACTTGTTGATGTTCATCACTTCTTCAGTTGTATCTTTATATAATAAAACTATCAAAAATAATATGTTGCTCTTTATTAGAGCTTATGAAATCTGATGGAACCAGTCCTCCTGCTTAGTAAAGGGAAATACATCATGCTTGACAAAATAAAAGGACATGACAACACTCAAAGTAAAATCTTTTGAACATTTGTCATTGGAACAAATCATCTACTGTTTCAAAGAGGGCTCCAAAATTACCTATCAATGATACCCCTCAACATTTATGTACAAGATCTTTGGTGATTGCCATTTTATATAAAATAACCCATGATACTTCTATAATTGTATAAAATGTTCTCCATTAACATCAGTGGAATTGGACTGGCTAATATTTGTAATCTTTCATGTCTCAAGTAGAGGATTTTAGTGCCTAAGAGAAGTGAAAGAAATTCACTACATGAACAGAAAGGACTAGACTTAGTTTTACATTATACTGGGAAAAGGTTGTGTGAGAATTGGGAATGTGGAGCATATTTACAATAGCTAGCTCCAATTTTCTTCACAGAAAATGTTCATATGTACAAATAAGTACTTAAAATGTTAAATGTATGCTGTCTTTAGCTGCAAAACAGTAATTTGGAAGTTGAACAAAATATAATTTAACAGGATAGAAGCAGCATCAGTAGCCTTGACGTGTGTGCGTGTGTGTGCATATGTGCCCCGTGAATGAACTGTCTCATTACTTATATTTGTTCCACTTTTGACTGAAGGCAGATATTGTTGGAGACCAGATACATTTGTAAAACCTCATTGGGAACATCCACATTGGCACATGATTTGGTTCCCATCTGCGGTAAATCAGGATGTACATCTGACGAGGTTGGCAGTGCTTGTCTCAACATGTTCAATTTTTCAGTGAATTCCATCTAAATTTTAAGTCAAATAATAATTAACATCACAGACATTTTCTGCATCTTTCTTGGGAAAGTGTTCACTGCGTGACTCTGGGTCTAATCTGGGATAGTCAGGGTTTCTTCTTGGCCGTGATTTCCCCCTCGAGTCCCCCGATGCCCAAGCCTTCTCCCTCTGCCTTCTTCCTCCCTTTTCTCCATTCCCTTCCTGTTGTTCACTGAGCACCGAGATGGGGTGGGGAATGTGCTCCGCTGAGCAAGGCAGCTCTGTGCCCGCTGTCCTGCTCAGTGACATTAAATGACATCCTATTTTGGATTCTTCATAGAAAAAGCCGGACATAATAATGGCTATAACAGTTTATTTGATCACTAATTTCAATAAACAGTAATAAGGGAAAGCTGGGTGAGGCATGCTCCATCCAAAAAAAATATTTTAAACTTTGAAGGTTTAGTTAGTAAACTGGCTGGCAGAGACAGGCATGTGCATGCTATAGTACACTTGTGGAGGTCAGAGGACAACTTGCAGGTGTCTGTTCTTTCCGTCTATCATATGGGTTTCAGGGCTCAAACTTGGGCCATCAGTCTCGGCAGGAAAAAAATTTACTAGCGGAGTCATCTTATGAGCCCATAGAAAAGGGATATTTTAAAAAGCAGATTAAAGGCAAGAGTAACTGAAATGAAGTCCTGGTATATATATCTTATGTGGATCACCCTAGAATTACCCTGACCCACAACAGGGAAACTGCTTACTTATACACAGATCCTATCCTTCAATGGTTGCTGCCAGCCACTGGGAGTATGAAAACTCTTGCCTTTTCATTCTGTCTTGAAGGTGTGCTGAGCAGTGAGAGAAGCTGAGATGCAGGTGTGTGGCACAGCTTAGCTGTCAGCATAGACAGTGTCTTTATTCCTGCAGGGAATCTCAGATGGGGCAAGGAAAGGCAGAGCAAACCACTAGCAATGTCCCTCCACATAGGATCTGCTGAGGCGGAACTTGGGGATTCCTTTACTGCGTGGTGTCTCTTATGTTCTCTAGTCTACCCATGAATTTCTACCTCAAAGTTGAAAATATCACTGGTTCCTCTTCCTGTGACTTGTGTAGCAGAATCTGAAAGCAGACAATTCTCAGAATTAGTTCATTTTGAACAATCTTCTCATGATGTTGACAGCTTGTAATAAGTTCTTTTCAGAAACACGATGGGGCTGCTTAGTAGGTCTCTGTTGTTTTTTTTGCTCATTCTTAGGGGAAAATTTTCAAGTCATCAGTGTGGATCTAAAAGTGTCACCCAGTCAAGTTCACAGAGTAACAGTAATGGGAGTCATTAAATGGGTGCTATATTTTATCGAATGCTTACATATTCCTTACACATTTTTGTTTGGTTTGGTTTTGAGAAAGGGTCTCCCTATAGCTCCAGCTGACCTGGAACTCACTATATAGACCAGACTAGCTTAGATCTCAAAGAGATCCTGTCCCCTGGGATTAAGTGTGTGTGCCATCATGCCCAGCTTCTTACACATTTCTGTTAGTATGTTTGTTTTGATTATGTATGTCTCCCTGGAGCCCCAACTTGTCTGGAACTCACTATATAGACCAGGTTGGCCTTGATCTCACTGAGATCCACCTACCTCTGCTTACCAAGTGCTGAGATTAAAGTATGTGCCACCATGCCCAGTTCCAAATATGTTTTTAACAACTATTTTGCAAAAATAGCTGGAATGACCCTATGAGGGAGATATTATAATAATCACAAATTACAAATATGTAAAGAACAGTTGCTTGTTCAGGCTCTCAAGCTTGGTAGGGGTGGGAATGTACTGCTTGTGTAGCTGACCAGAGTCCCTGGCACTCTGGAGGAAGCCCATCCCATTCTTGCCCCTAGAACACAGCAAGGCTATCACTGCCCATCCCACTCCCTAGGCCAGGAGTCAGGGACTGAAGCTGTGGGGGAGAAGATAGAAAATGTTTGTTACAGATTTCACTTTATCCTTTCATTATGCATTCTCCATGCCATATCCCAAATCATATTCTAAACACACAGTCCATATCATAGTCCCATCTCTGCCTAAAACCTCTAATGGAGTCCCTCCCTCTGTGCAAAAGCCATAGCCAGTACTCTGGGTTACCACCATGACTTTTGCCTCCTACCTCTCTACCCACAACTCTCTCAGGTGCAATTGCCTGGCTTTCTTTTTGTTCCAGGCTGTCATTTACTACTCACTTCAGGATGCGACAGCATCCCACTTGCTCCTCTGTGATCCCAGCCTTGCTCGTCCCTTGTTACCATGCAGCTGTCAGGTCAGTAGCTTCTCCTCCCTGAAGCATCTGCAGACCTGCTCGCCAGCACCTTAGTCTTCTTACTCTACTCCATCTTCTATTTTCTTTGTAGCTATGTGTCACATTAAAAGTTACATGAGTATCCATCTCTCCACTCTCCAGCTGTAAGCTCCATAAGCATCCTGCCTTCCTGTTCCTTGTTTCACTGCTGTAGCTCTAGTGCCTAGAACTTCCTGGAACATAAAAATTGCTCAGAAAAATATTTGCTCTATTGATGGAAAAATAAAGAAATGTATGAATGAGTGAGTAATTAATTAGAAATTAGATTAGTTTATATTGCCTTGGACAAAATTCCACAATATTGAAATCAAGGCATTCTCTGGCCAGTCTATATGATTATTCTAAATTATCTTAGATCCGTTATATGTAATATTTTGAGCACAAAATATTTTCCTTTAAAAACAAATTTTGCTTTTTCTTTTACTTGGTGGGTAAAGAAGGCATAAGATTTGTTTGCAAGAGGAAGTACATATGTCCACAAGTTGGCCTCTCTCCTAACCCTCCTGACCAAGTTGATAATCTAAGACACAGACTTTTAGAAGTAGCCTCTTCTCTTGTCATCACTTGACTTTTCTCCAAAGGGAATGGAGTTGGAGTGGATGTGGAGGCTGTAGTGGAAGAAGATGTTTGGGTGAGGAAAGGATCTGAATGTAGATGTTTAGTCCATTGGCAGTGAAGGAGGGCAGTCCAGAGGCCTAAGCAAGTACTGGTGGGCACTCAAGTCAGCTCTTTTTGAACAGGTAAATACTTGAGCACTCAGCCACTAGGAGGTTTTAGAAAATGCTATCTCAAGTCAGGAAAAAGCTAGTTCTAATTTCTCTAGTGAATAAATGCTTTGAAGTTATTAAGGTATATTACCCATATGTATCATAAAATTCCTATTTTTGGTAAAAGTCCTTATGAACTAAAATCTATTGGTACTAATGAATCAACTATTTTTCTTTTAGAGAATTTAGGAACTTGAGTTTTATTTTCTGTGTCCAAATACAGAAAAAGCAAGTTCTGGTAAAGACGTGAATATTTTTTTCCTCCTACTGGTTAGTGGAATGGAGAAGTTATACTGAAATAAATCCCTGGCTGTAGGAGCAGCTGCAGTCAGTTTCTGGACGCTATACAAATCAACTGCATCTGTAAACACCGGGGGGAATTCTTAATACTGGAGGCTGTTTTGCCTTTTTTTTCTTTTGCCTGTCTTTCATATCTTACAAGAAATGGTGTTTGGTTTCAGTTATTTGTAATATTGTAAGTGTAGTTACAGGCATCTTAACAGACATTATGGCAAAGTACTTAATAACATAGTCATGTTTCATTATGTGTCTGAGCCTATTGTACATTTTGAAGAGTCCCAATTTACTAGGGATAAAATTTAAAAATCCCAAATGGTGGGGCAACACCTTTATATTGCCTTTGTTTGTATTTAAGTCATTTTCAAATTTATCATGTCTATGAACTCAGTTATGTTTATTGCCCCAGATGGGTTTTTACCACATGAGCAATTAATATAATTGGAGACTATGAAGTGTTTATGTCAAGGCGAGATGCAGCAGAAGCAGCAGTGAGGCGACTTCACAGGCAGTCAGACATTTCACTGTGCTCTTCCAGCCTAACCCTTCTTTGCCCTTCCTTTTCTATTTTTATATTAGATAGAAAAAGGAAGTTGACAAAGGCACTCAGAAACTGGCAGTTTCTTTTAGAATGTGGTATACTTCTAATTTCCATATATTTCCTTCAAGTGGAATGGCTTTAGGAGCACAATCTCTTTCAGTCTTGACAGGTGTAAAAAGGCAAATTCTGCCAGTCTCTGATTGAAATGTTACACCGACTTTCCTGCAACTAGCATGATGAGTGACAAAAGACAGAGATGTTGCTGGGTCAGGTGAAGTCGTGGCCATAATCCCTTTTACCTATTTTGAGCTCCTGAGCAAGAAAATCCTATGTCAAGGTACATTAGCACCACCTGCTAGCAGGACCTTTACAGGGCTTGGCAAAGGACAGATCCTCTAACTTTCATAATCACACTCTCCACTCTGAAGACAGAGAAAATCAGAGGTACTCTCTGAAGATAAACTCATAATTTCATTCTTAACCCAGATTACATTTTCCTTTATGAAAATGGACTGCCAGTGATCCATAATTAGTCCCATCTTATTTAGCCCCTCATGAACACATGGCACTTATGAATTTTGTGGGTAGGGAATGCCTTTACTCATGGAATGAATGCATTCCATGGAACACAGACATGGAAAATTGCAAATCATTTTACACTTTAATTATAGAATTGATACTTCACAGTAATAAGCCTGTGATAAATCCTTGCTAGATTCTTATATCATGAAGTATTATTACATATTATTTCCTTCAGTTTGTATTTGCATGTATTTTATGTAAGAACAGGGATTTTATTTATCTTCTCCTTCATGGGTATGTGTATGTGGTATGTATCCATGTGTGTATACATATTCATGTGTGTGTGGATGCATGTGGAAGTCAGAAGTTGATGTTGGGAATCTTGCTTGATCACTCTTTCACCTTTCATTTTTGAGGCAGGGTTTCTCAATCAAACCCATAGATTAGCGATTATAGCTAGTCTCTGTACTCAGCTTGCTATGCGGAGTCTCTGTCCTGTCTTCCTGGCTGTGATTACAGGTGTTCTTCCAGGCATTGGTATGGGTTCTGAGGATCTGAACTCAAGTGCTCTTGCTTGTTCAGCAAGCCCTTTAGCTACTAAATATATCTTCAGCCAAAGAATAGACACTCAGTAAAGAACACATAAATACTATTTAGCACTGCTGAAATGTTGGGTAAGGGGTCTCTTTAATGTTTTCCCATGTTGTCTGGCAAGCTCTTTCAGTGTGTGTCTCTCTTCCCTAGGATTTTTTTTTTAGGGGTTCTCTTATACTTCTTTTACCTCGGGTTAGTTGTCGTCTTTTTTATCTGAACTTTTTATCTGAACTCACTCTTACCTGATTTACTTTCCTCCTGTCACTTAAAATCACAAGGCATATTGCATACTTACTATCAATCATGAATTCAGTTCCATAAACTAGGGTTTGTACTTGACTTACTGTTACCTCTTCCAATCAATACATTGCAGTGGGATGCGTGTGCGCACGCGTGTGTGTCAAGTGAACAATGCACAAACAAAATGATGAGCTGAGGGGAGGTCTATAATCCCTCAGAAATCACCTACCTTATTTTGTAGAAATGTGAAAATATGAATGGATGTGTTTCTTGAGGAAAAAAAGATGTATTATTATTTATTTTTATTTTTTTTCTTTAAATTTATTATAACAGGGGCAGATACAACAGAATATGGTCTGTCTGGATGTTCAAGTGTCAGACACTTTGGGAATATTGATTAACAAGGCCTTTATATCATATGGTTCTGAGACTCACCTGTTAACTCACAGCACAGTCTGAAAGCAGGACTAGATAGATAGACCACAGATCAGGAAATCAGGTGGCAGCATACATGGTTTTCCTCATATGTAGTTTACTCAGTAGTACCTGTCCATCTCTTTTTTATTGTCCTCCAGCTCCTGACATCCATGGGAACCTCCACTGACGATAACCAAGTATCTCTAATGGCTCACACAAGCCAGTCCATCAGAGACTCATGCCCCTGTGCTGCCTCAGGTTATGCAGCCTATATCTCAAGGAGAGATGAGTGGCTATATTGCTCAGCTTTTCTGATTCTATAGCACTTAAAAAAATAGCTTCTGCTCCTACTTCACAGGTCAGATAATGAGGGGCTCCTTCACTGCTTGTTTGAATGTCTTCCCTAGTTCCCACAGCTCTAGTGTTGAGTATCCTCTGATTGTCAATGCCTCATGTTTGTTAAGGCCTCTATCAGCATGTTGAAGCATGGATTTCTCCTTTCTTTGTATTGCGAGGTTGACTGCGAGTGGCATTTTTGGTTTTTCCTGGGTCATCCCCTTCCTCATCATCATTTTCCTCTTACCATTTGAGGGGTCCCAGGATAGACTTGTTATAGATCTAATCTTGGCTTTCTTTCCTTTTTTGCCCTCTTAGTCATAAAAAATGACAGGTTAAAACTGTTGTCTCTTTTTCCATTTTATTAAATTTATCAGCAAGGTCAGAGGCTAGTGCTGAAGAGGCCAACCTCATACCCCTTTCTTGTTCTAATTCATCTCCTAAATCTTCAGTCTCCTTCTGGGCTACTGCCTCTGCTCGGGACATATTTCTTATCACCATAGTAGTGGTCAGGCTGCTTCCACTGGAACTTCCACCCTTGATGTGCTACTGACAGGGCTCGCAGAGTCTGCTGTAGATCCTCTGCAGTTCTCAAGGCATCTCTGTAATCATGCAGTGGGGCTCAGCATTCAAGCAGGCATGCCACTCCATACCATCCATCTACAAGTGGATTGCTATTCTGGGATGTCTCCCACAGACATAATCTTCTTGGTACCTTCTTAGGTAAGAATCTCACGATCCACTGAACAAGCCATGCCAAAGTTCCTCTGCCTGCACTCTCCCCTCACCCAGATGCCAGTCCGCTGCTGGTCTCTTTCCTCCTATCAGCAGGAACATAATTGCTTTTCCCAAACTCATTCTCAGTTTCATTGTATCCTGCCAACTATTCCAATTGTTTTAAGAATTTCTTTCTGTGAGGTGTGAGAGATGTCCAGCCCCACCCTTCTCACCCTTCTCTCCAAATCCAGAACAACAAAGTGAACAAAGTATGGTTTCACCAAATTACAGTTTGGGAAACCAAAGTTTATTTGGGCTTACTTACAGAGCCATTAGCGGTGAGTCGGGGTGATTCCTCCACAGAGGCCATGCGGCAAACTCTACATTTCTGTGGGCCACGGTGATCCACTGCCAGCCACCCAAGATGGCAAAAGGGTGAGGTTCTTTCCAGCTTCCTCCTCTCACACTTTAGTTCCTCCCTTCACATACAACTCAGGTCACCGGTTGGTTGTGAGGGGTAGTTGACTCTGTTGGCTTTTACCTTTATCAGTTGTTTGTGTATGCTATGATTGAATGTGCATGGTCTGTTCTGCCAGTTGGAGGAAAAAAAAAACTCACACAAAAGTAACAAAATACAACTACATTAGAAATGTAATCATGGGATATTTTTATTGTTCTGTAAAAATATTGTCCCTTCTGTGCATTTTTTTTCTCTTCTTCCTGTATCTGTTTTCACATGATCAAGATATCTCAGTTAATCTACTCTCACTCCCTTGGGTTCCAGGTCTTTTAAGCTGTTTTAGGTAGAGTATGAACTGATTTTAACTGATCATAATTTTATTCTATATTTTATGAATTAAGCCACTTAGTATTTTATGTTTCATTCATAAATAATTTGTAAATGATTATTATTTTGGCATAATTCAAAAGTTTGTTTGCTCTTACAGATATTTCTTCCAAACATCAGAAACTGTTACTTTATAATTATAAAAAGGGTGTAGGACTATTAAAAGAACCTTACTTGTAAATGTTGGAAACTCCAGTGTTTTAGGTTCCAAGCACTTTAGATGGTCTTTACCAAGATTTCTTTAACTTCCTACCCCATGTTTGATACCTTTGCATTGAAGGATAAGTGTCATTATTGAAACCTTTGTACGGTTCATGGATAGAATTTGTCTATTAAATTGTCAAGAAAAGCTGTTTCCCTTATTTTGGAAAACAAAGTGACAGCCTACTCTTTGGCAGAGTCATCATTTCTGATGGAGCATCTGCAGAAGTGTGAGATATTACTGTGATACCTAGAATTCAGAATGCCAAAACTTTCTTCCCAATCACTTTGAACTCAATTTAACCATTTTAAGATATTCTATTACTATATCAAAAGATCACTTGCATTACAGTATTGCATATCTTTGAAGTACAAGGCATTCTCTGAGCAGGTGACACTTAGAGAAAATTATAGACTTGGCTTCCCAACATCTGATCAAATTTCTCTTTCTTATGAAGGGACATCAATCTTCGTATCCACACCAAGTCTTATTAAAATAATTCCCTCCACTTTCAAACATTTCCATTTGCTAAAATTTACTAGAACACCAGTGAGTCAGTTCAACTAATATTCACTGAATGTCTCTCAGGCTGACTTCTGGGAATGCAGACACAATCAAGAGATGGCCTACATTCTCAAAGAGGCCTCCTAGTCTTGTAAATTCTGTATCAAAAAGAAAACAAGCAGACATTTAAATGGAGGAATTTTCCAAGTAGATCAACATAGTATCCATCTGTGATGGCTTTGAGAATATTATAAGGCTTACAAAAGTATTCTTGGTTAAATATTACTAAGGAGTTTGAATAAATTCATTTCCTTAGAATAAGAAAAGAGAAAGGCTCAACATGTGAATTTTGCATTTGAAGCATTTTTATTTTAGTTTTATGAGTGGCAGTATAGTACAATGAGCTGAGCAAAAAAATGAGTTTGAAATCAATTGGTTCTTCCTTCCGGTCTCTATTTCAATAACAGCAATCTAGATCTCTGGAAATTACTTAAATCTTCTCTGCACCTTTATTATATTAGTATATAGTATTACTAATAGAGCCACATGTATGATAATTAAAGTTATAATAAGTGAAAGGATGAAATCTTGTGTTCCTATGGGAGGATCCCAATAAATAATGAGGCTGTTTGAGTGTTGTCATGGTGCTGGCAACTTCTATGTGAATTTCCTGAGGCATAAATCCTGAGTCAAAAATTCTCCCTTTCACATAGATAAGGAAGGAAATAAACCAGTAAAAGGGTCATTTGCTTAAGCTTCATGAACTGGGGATCTGTGAGAGACAGCAGAATATTCCCTTCAGTTATTCTGTGGAAGGGTAAAGGAGTTGGGGTATTTTATCATCAACTGCCACTCATTATCTGAGGACTGCATTCCTGGGGCAGTAGTTCCTTCACACAGTGTCATCCTCAGGGTTGGAATGGAACCCCAATCGTATCTGTCTGTGCAATCGTGGGGAATGCACTTAAGGAAAATTGGGGCACTAGATCCTCTATATGAGAATGGAGGATTCTGTATTTTGAATATGAGAGTTCTATATACTGTTTTAAGCTTTAATCACTGAAATGCAGGTGATTAAAATTTGAGATAAATCTCTTGTGTAAAAGACAGTATAGATTTGAAATAATTGGGGCTATGACCAAATGCATCATATTTTTTTAAGACAAAAGTACTGAGGGATTGGTTATTTATATCTGCTCCTAGGCTCTGGAAGATCGGTATATATCACTCTGTATTTACCCCCTAAAGTAAGTCTACCTGTCAGCCAGAAACTTCATCTGAGATCACCCAGTCATTGTAATCTGAGCATCCCTTAGTGCTTATGATCCAACTTCCAGTAGAGGAAGAAAGAGCCCCAACATATCCTGGTATGGCTCATGGAGATATCCTACCATCTTCCAACTTAATTATGGGATGTGGTTTCTAGACACCATCTGTCTAGGTCTGCTTGCTGCATTTTGTTTTGTTTATAATTAAATCATAGTAATTAAGCCACCATGCAGGGCATTAGTAATAATTTTATGACTATTATGATGGTGTATTACATAACATCTAAATGTTTTGTTTATTAAAGTTCACTTTTGAGAAATTGTGGTAGTTGTTAGGAAAACACTATTAATTTGAAGGTGTGAAAGCAAGAGATAAGGTTTTCCTCTGGAATTGTGCATGCTCAGGTAGCTGTTATCTCTGGGAAGCACTGAAGGCATCTTAATAATAAGTATCAGAAGCTTCACATCTGAAAACCATCACTTACATATGTGGACACAGGGATCTCTGTGTATTATTTTACCTGTGCACCCACTGGTGGCTCACAGTATCAAGGGGAAAAGGCAAACTCTTCTTTTTAAATTCAGGAATATAGTTAAAAAAATTTTTAAGACTGAGAGAGTTGTTAAAACTATAACATCATCATTCAATTAATATTCTAAAACTCTATTAAGCTCTTGAAGATTATTCTTAAGGTCAGAAAAAGAGAGTATCCTTTCAATTTTAAAAGCATAAAACATCGTGTTTACTATAGAAATTAGGAACCACTGGAACTTTAAACACATGCAAAAACTGTTGCAAATGCCAAGATGATATTAAATCACCTGTCTTATACTGAGAGCACTAAGTATTAATGTCACCTATCTGAGTAGACAGGACCTAGTTATAGCAAGAAGCATGTGATTGACTGATAGGTGTCTTCCCTAAATAGAAGAATTGGAGAGAGGTAGTAACAGGCAAATTATTTTGCCAACATGGAAAATATTGATTAGATGACCAATATTGTCCTACCCTTCCATAGACAGTTCTTTAAGTATTTCAACTGACTTAAGGAAAAAGGAGCTCCTATTCACTGGACATTCAGGGGCAGTAAGAGAAAATAGAGGTTACAACTTGACATCTGCTCTTCCTACTCTTTTCTATCTTGTCAGATACCTGTAATCCCTAAGTGGTTGCATCCTTTTACTCAACTCATCATCCCACCTTGACAGCTTTTTTATCTTTTGGTCAGGACACAGATGCACCTCCACCTGTCTATGTCTTTATTTTTTCTCTCAATGTTTATTTACTATAGGATCAGAAGCATACAATTCATTTGAGTATGCTTTGCTTGTTAAAAGTAGCCATTATCTCCATTAAAGATTTATGTTATTAGCCCCAATCACATATTTTATATCTGGTTGGATGCTGCACAGTATAATTTTTATAGTAGGTTCTCGGCCAATATCTATCTTTTCTCTCTCTCTTAATTTGCACTGTACACTTCATGTCAGTAGAATTATCAAATTGCAAGGTAATTGCTTGCTGATTCAGTAATTCCCTGCTCAACTAGGGAGGTGCCTTTAAATGATTATTTTCAGGACTCTGGGTTGGCTGCTGTTGGTTGGGGCTCCTTCCTTGTGTAGCCGAGTGTCCCGCCATTTTGTTCAGCTGAGGACTTGAGACTGAATGTTCAAGATGGCTCCTCTTGCTCCACATTCTCCTCTCTGTGGCTCTGATTCAGCTATGTAACTAGGCTTTGAGCGTGGTGGCTGGGCTCCGAGAGTGGCAGTAGAGCTGCCCATCCTATCTGGGGATGGATAGACAAGCAGGTAAACAAAGAGATAGCTGATCACTCCCATGGCAGTTTGGTGGCCCAAAGAAAATCCTAAGTTGACACATCTGTAAAGTGATGGAAGGTAGACCCAATTTCTGGATGAGTGTAAGAAAAATGATGGTGCTAAAGGCTACATAGAAACAATGGTGGGTGTGGGACCTGGGCTTATTGTGTAGAGACATTGAGTGGGCAGTGTGACCCCGGAGACTCTCAAGAGACAGCAAGTGTTCTGGCCTGCTCTGCCTGAAGCTATAACCTAGGTCCCAGGAAGCCACTACAGATACGACATCCTCTTTCCTGAGCAGTTGCTTAATCTTCTTTTACCCCTCCACAAAGATCACCCCAGACCAAAACCAGGTTTTTGGGTTTCGTTTCCTTGTTCCTAATTGTCATCCCTCCAACCTTCCCACCTTTACCTAAAGACTCCAGCTATAACTTTCCTGCCTTCTGTAACTGCCAGAAAGGTCTCCCTATATAACCCTCTGCCTTCGTTTCAATAAATGAACTGCCTACTGACACAGTCTCCTGGGAAGGCCCCATCCACTTTGGGCCACCTGAGGACCTGTTCGACCACCCTCCATTCTCAGGGACAGCTGGAGCACAACAGCTGTGCACGAGAAAGAGACCCACAGGAAGGGACTGTTGGCATCTGGAGATTATCTTCACTCTGTCAAACCATTCGTTGTAAGTTTTTCACAACAAAGGCTACACTCTCTTCATGTATTTGACATCAGAACATGAAAAACCTTTTTCTTTGTGTTTCTTGAGCAAATAATTATTGCACAGTTCGTTTTCTTTTACCTCTAAATGGCAATGGTATGGTAAGCTCCAGTTTCTATTTTGAGTACTGAGGTGAAGCACTTCTACTGCATCTTGATTTTTAAATGATTTTTAATTCTTGAGCTTTATCTTGTGGATATCAAACTATAAAGTATACTATTGAGTTTAAGTTTCTTTAGATGCAGATGCTGAACCAGAGATGGGAGCTCAAGACATTTCATCAGCAATTGATTCTGTAAAACAAACAGGGTGGAGGAAATACAGCCAGAAACAGATGAAGTTGCAAAGCAGGTGAACTTGAACCCACTAGAGATCCTCGCAGTTGGGTAGCTCTGGATAACAGCGTGAACTTGAGCCTTAGAGATCCCTAGCCGAGGGATGAGGGAGGTGAGAGACATTCGCTTTCCATCAGTTATAGCGTCTTGTGCTTTCAGGCAAAGCTGACAGTCGAATCGAGAGAAAGTCCTGACCGAGACAGGCACTGGAGATTGGACCCAAAGCGGTCCATGTCATGGAGGACCTGGGCAGCACACAGCCTCTCTTGCCATCTGAGACTGTGTTAGAGAAATAATCACACTCTCATTTTCTCAGTGTCATCAAGAATGCAGTGAGAAGCTGAAAAGAGCCTTGGCTGCCCTTGCAGAGGACCCGGGTTCAGTTCCCAATACCCACACAGAGGCTAACAATTGTCTGTAACTGTAGTTTTTGGGGATCTGGTGTCCTCTTCTGGCCTTATGATGTGATGGTACACTTGCATTTAGGCAAAACACTCATACACATAATATAAAAATAAATTAAAATTTAAAAATAAATCAATGAATTTACGGAAGAAGCTACAGTCATATTTTGAGATAAGAGGAAAAGTTTCTTAAGATAGATTTTTCAGAGTATATGTTCTGTTATCTTGACAAAATGAATAAATGGAAAAAATTTGGATAAATGCTATGTATACACGTCTTTCTAAATTAAAATTATCAGGATGTTCTATAAACTTCTTAAAGCCTGTTTTAGACCTAAGTGATATTTCCACATAAAGAACTTTCAATCATTTCCTTTCCTTGCTTTAAAATTGATTAACATGATTGTTTTAGTAATTTTGTGCATGATTTTTTTAGCTGGGGTAATTATGCAAGAAAGATGACACTTTTTACTGATTTTTTAAAAAAATGTATTTATTTTTTATTTTTATTTTTTGTGTATGAATATATTGCCTGCATATATGTAAGTGAACCCATGTTGTGCAATGCCCATGGAAGTCAGAAGAGAGTGTTGGGTCATATTGAACTGGGGTTATGTGGGTGCTGGGCATCAAACCTCTGCAATTTTAATCCTCCTCTCAGTCATTGATAATGAGGTAGGATTTAGTCATTCAATCACTTAATGTTATCATTTCCACGTAAGTCAATCACCTATCTAGGTGCTAGCAATAAAAAGAAATACAAATATTTTCTTTGCCATCGGAACACTCAGATCTTAAAATCACCCAAATATTATCCTGTACTCTATAATCCTTTCTAGTAACACAGAGCTTAGTCATCTGACTCACTCATAGTCATTTCCTTCATCACTTACACCTTTAATCCTAGGAATTCATTTGGTTCAGCTCCATCTCCAGTTTTTGCTTTCCTTTACCTGCCTAGGCCATTTTGTGCTGATATAATAAAATACCGGACAGTGAATAATTTAAAGATAAGAGGTTTATTTAGTGAATTATTTGGGAGATTTACAAGCATAGTGTGCTCAGATGCTTTGGCTCTCCTGACTCTGACACAGTACAGTAGAAAAGTGGATAGGGAATGGTCCATGTACAGAAGGAATGGACCACATGGTGAGCTCTTCATTTCTCCATTCCGTCTCCTGAGAACTGACTAGTTGCATTGTTCTTTGAACTAACTGCTCCTATTTACTGTTTCCCTATATTTTGATGCAGGGGACAGTCAAGTTAGACAGGGAATTTTTTTTCTTCTTTACATACATTTTGTTAATAGTTTCAGTGAGTAATATTTGTGACACACAGCATCCATACAAGTAGCATAATGCTTTGTCAATCTCTCTTTTTGTATAATTTCATGACATAGATTGTTTTGAAAAGCATGAAAATTAAGATTTGATGTATCTAAATATTGACACAATAATGTCATGAAACTGTATCTTTAATGCAACACATACATGTATAGTCTAAATTAAATTAGTGTTTCAAGTCAATAATTCCTTGAATTCCTTGAATAGTGACTTAAGTAATTATATATATATATATGCACTGTATATATAGTTGAAGAGGTAAGTCTATCTTCTATGCAGAGTACTGATGCCATGGGAGTGGCTTTTCCTGTAATGCATGTAAACCATGGTAAAAAAGAGTTTCCTTTACCTCTCATTATTTATGACAATGTAAATTATGTTAACAAAACCAGAAATATTAAGTTGACAGTATATTTGAGCTTATGAGCATGCCAAATAAACTGTTATTGATTCTGATGATCAGTTCTGACATAATGATTATCATCAATTTCAAAAATACCTTAAGAGTTACTAACAGATAGAAGGAGGGATATTTAAATGAGAGGGTGGGGGAGGGCCATACAAGGAACCATGGGGATAAGGGGAAGAAGGAGCTCAAGAGAGATGGAACCATAGGAGTGTGGTGTTATCAAGGAAGAAATGGAGAAATAAGGACATTTAAATAGGGAGGGCATGCATGGAGGGTTAAAAAAGGAAAGAGAGAGAGAGAGAGAGAGAAAGAGAGAGAGAGCTAAATAATGCCTAGCTAGTGTTAAAAACCAGAAGGAAACATATTAGTTTAACAATCTAATGACAGATTCCACATACAATATCTCTACATGAGCCCAATATGCATAACTGAAGGCTATATAACAAAAAAATTGACAGACAGGAGAAACCTTCTTTTGAGTTGTTAGCCAGGGTGGTCCAAGATACTCCCCAAATTACACAGGTTATTGCCACAGCCCTTGATTGCCTTCCAGAACTTGAAGCTAAGACCCTATTGCTGAAAACAGGACAAACTTCAGAGACTGGATTTGGAGTAATGGAACTGGAACTGACCTGGAAGCCACTTTCTCTGAAGGTTAGCTCTCATAGCTCTGAAGAACACTATGTAAGCAACCAAGAGAGAACATCAACTGATGGCCCAACACCAGCTTCATGACCAAAAAAATCACATCAATGACTGGCACAGCATTTAATATTGGTACAGTAGTGGCGCTTTTACCTTGGGACCAATCAACAGCTCATAATTGGTCTTAAAGCCCATTCAATGGGAGGAAACTTCTGTATGGTACTGTACCCATAGCCAAATACACATGGCTGAAGAGGTCATAGATCTTAGAGGAATCCCTAAGTGTGTAACATCCCTAGGCTAATATAACTTCTTACTAGGTGAAATATATATGTATATATTTCAAATATATGTATTTATATAAATATATATATTTGTATATATGTATACATATATTTGTATATATATATATATATATGTACATATGTATATATAAAACAGTCATGTATCCCAGTCACCACTCATCAAAGAAGCTTCTGTTGCACCAGAGACTACTGCAGAGTACCACAGCTGGTCACAGATAGACATTGTCCATGAGTTGTCCATGCCCAAGTGGCACATCTACAATGCAGCCCCTACACTCAAGATTCACACAACGTGGAGCAAGGGGTAAAGAGGACACTTACTCTCAACTCTCATAATGAAGCTCCCTCATGCAGCAGAGGGCCAGGAACACAAAAGAACACAAAGGGCCAAAGAATGGAGATCAGTATTCTGCAGAGTATGAGTTCCTGGACAGTACTCTCATATTAAATTTCACTCACCTAAGGCTCAGGGGAGATTGCAGAAGAGGGGGCAGAAAGATTGTAAGAGCCAGTGAGGAGGTACATGACCAAGCTTCTGGGACCATGCTCATATGAACCTACAGCAATGATTTCGGCATGCTCAAGACCTAGCCTGATAGAAAGTAAGAATTAGAACATTCTCCTTCTGCCCTTAAGTCCTCCATCATCCAGACTTTCACAATTCTGAAGCATCATTTCCTGTCCATCATGCAATCAAACTGATTATTCAGTTTTGAAATTCCTGGCTTGTGTTGGCAGTATGAGTCAGCTGTCTGTATAACTCAACTCCTGTATGTGTCCTTTCCCAGGTCTTGTCTGTTCAGTGCTTTCTTAATCCCTTTTTTGCTAGCTTAATATCTGCTAGCTATGATTTGGGGATTATAGCTTTCCCATATTATTCTGCATTACTGATTCTTCTCTTCATCCCTCAATAACAGTATTTCTCTTGCCTCACACTTTGCCCATGAATCATTCACAATTTTTTAGCCCACACATGTTCTCATTTCAGTGCCCTTAAATGAGGTCAGTCATGGCTACAGACACATCCTCTGAGTCTGAAAGGTGTGGTCAGGTCACATGAGAAAATGTTTGCTGAATGTGCAGTATGTGTTACTATGTCACCCTGAAGTTGGGCCCCAGACCACTGAACGATTTGTCTGGGCTGTGAAGCCCATCATCAGTGGGCTAGGACAGCAGTGAACAAACCAGAATCATAGTTTGTGTGTCTTATGATCCTGTATGCCAAAGGAGTAGAATTTATTCTAGTAGTTTTATTGTTATACATGTACCTAAAACTAAATTACCCTTCAGTTTATAGAGGATGCTGGATGAAAGAAAGACAAAGGAAATAATTATCATTGGAATTCTACTAGTTGCAAGAGTTAAATGTGAGAAATGTTACTTTCTGCACACATGATTTTAAAATTCCTTTTAGTCCTCAAATACCTTTCAGAGAAAAAAAGTACAAGATTAAAATAGAAGCTCTTAGCTTTGTCCCAGAATATATTTTTAGAAGACATATTCTTGAAATCTGGTAGAGATTGATCAGAATTGTTTGAATTTCTGCATTTATTCAAATTAAATGATGTGAGTACTTTGAGGTCAAGGTTTGTTTTTTAGTTTCCCTAAGTACTTTTGGGAGCAAAGCTTCCCTGGGAAACCTAGGTTAGTATCCAACCTTTTAAGTTAGAGTTTGAGGAAATTCTAATTTAAACCAGTATTGGCATTTCTGAGGTATGGAGCTTTAAGTTATAGTCCTGTCACACAAAATCAGGAGGTCAGTGTATAGTTACCATTTTCTGAGATTCTGTGAGAGACACTTTGCATATTTTCATTCAGTACTCTAGAGAACTAACAGCCTATATGATGTAGACAAGAAAACTGAGGTTAGATGACTTAACTAATGCACAATTGAAATTCTAAATTAGATTGTACCCACTCAAAACCCATGTTCCTCACATTCCCACAGAGGATCATCCAGCTGGCATTCCACAATAGTGTTTCTCATAGTAGTTGGTGGCTGAGAGAGGACTGGAAAATAATATGGATCCTTCCTGTTGTGTACACAGAACTCTGGCTACACTGCATACTTGCTTACTCCCTGATTCAAACATTCAAATAAAAACTCTGTGTGCTCAACCTCCCTTTATTAGGGAATCTTCTCTTCCAGGATTATCCAGTGTGAGTATGTGATGAGTCCGGCTGTGGGTGGAAGTTGCAGCAATTAATTTTGCCGCAGGTGGAATGCTGACATCAGTGGTAATGAGATTAAAATCTTCTACTCAGCTGTTGTTTGAATATTCTGTTGTGTTCTCATCCAACTGTTTTAACTAATTGAAGTGACTTAACCATGTAATTATTTTCAAATGTTTACAATTATTTTAGATAAGTATAAATGAATGTTTGCTTGAGTATGAACAGCAAAAGGAGTAATTTGGTACCTTCACCAAAATAGTTGAAATTTCCTAAGTTATTATTGGTGGAAACATCAAAATATACTAGTAGAATTCAAGAAGAACAAATAGTCATCTCTAATACTAAAATGAACTATTATTTTCAAATCTATCAAAGTGGAATCATTGCATTTCTCTCAGGGTTTTCCCCTTATATATGAATTTCCCCAAATATAACACACAAACCCAGAGGTCTCTAAAAGATGAAAGAAGGAGATGGGCTGCCTTAGAGCGTTGGGATTTGAGGAGATACATACCAGTGAGTTCCTTGAATTTTCTTACTATTTTTCATGTACTCTGAGAGAGGTACTACAGAAATCTTTGACCCCAATCGCCAATAGGCACACAGGAAAAATGCTCCAAGAAGACCTTATTCTCTTTGGCCAAGCATATGTAAAAATAGTGGCCTAACACAGGAAAAAGATTGGCAGTATTTTCTGACAATCTTTGGAAAGTCACAGCTCACTGTCCCTGTGCTGTCAATGGTGCTAAATGTGACCCACCTATGACGATACTATTAGACACTAAAAATGTATATATGAATGTGGTAATATCTAGAGCAATTAGGAAAACTGTACAAATCAACGTGCTTCAAAGAACTATAAATAAAGGTAAAAACCTGACAAATATTAAATAACCAAAGAAAAGAGAACATAAAGAATAAAAAGAGAGTTATAAAATGATGGGCTTTGCTTTACTATATCAGCAAGTTATTGGAAGTGTACATAGCCTGTGGAAATGCAATGGACTCATAATATTCTAGAATAATCTGAAAAAAAATCAAAGTTGGAATGCTAACACTTTCAAGACACTACATAAAAGTTCATTCCATGTGGCTCATATACCTAAGTAGAAGTATTAAAGTATAAAATTCAAAGAAACTAACATAGTTATAGAATTCATGAATTGCATTAGGGAATGATACCAAAAACCATGTCACAAACAATGGACATAATCAGAATTGAAAAAAAAAAGTGCTTCAAATCCATCAAAAAGGAAACAAAAGAAAACTAATGGACTGGGACCAAATATTTGTAAGTCACATGTCTGATAGGGGAGCTATTCAAATCTCTACATAAAGACAGTGCAATATGGAGATGGGCCAATGATTTGAGTACATATTTCTACAATTATGTTATTCAAAAGACTAAAAAAGGACATTAACAGATGCTGAGAATCATAATCCACAGGGACATGCCACTTTCTCTCATAGTTATTAAAGAGAGATAATATCAAATACAAGCTATGATAAGGAGAAAATACAATCCTCGCATCTGACTGGTAAGAACACAAAATGGTGCATCTACTTCAGAAAGTTTTGTAGCAGTTTTTCACATTGTTGAAGATGGAATTACCATGTAGACCTGACAATTCTACTTTTAGATAAATACCCAAGAGATGTGAAAATATATAGTCACACAAACCTTGTGTATGAATATTAATAACAGCATTATTCATATTTGCCTTCAAATTGAAGCAGTCAAATGTACATCAACTGATGAATAAATATAATCATAAAATGGAAAATTACCCATCCATAAAAATGAGTGAATTACCAATACATGCTACAACAGGAATCGATGTTGAAAATCTCAGGCTGTATGCAAAAAACTAATCATAAAAGAATACATATTGTATGATTCTATTTATATGAAATGCCTATAGTAGACAAATCCAGAGACAGTAAGCAAATTGCTGGTTGTCTAGGGCTGACAAGATGCAGAGCAGGAGAAATAGGGAGTGAATACTAATGGGTATGTGTTTCCAGAAAAGATGAATATGTTCAAACATTGATTGTGGTGATGACTGAGCAACTCTGTGAATATATAAAACCCATTGAACTGTATAGTTTTAATGGACCAGCTTTATTTGAATCAATCAACTACAATATAAATGGTCTAAATACTTAAAAGTTTCTAACATAAGGGTGAAAACATGCTTCAACAGGGTGCTGTGAACATGAAATTCAAATGCAATGTAAGTAAAAGTGTAAGAGTGGACAAGCATGAGCTAGGCAAGCATTGGTCTTGAAAAGGAAGCTGCCAGGGATGGAGAGATGGCTCACCATTTAAGAGTACTGACTGCTCTTGCAGAAGACCCAGGCTTGAATCTTTGCAAATCACATGGTGGCTAACAAGGATCTGTAATTCCAGTACCAGAGAATCCAACACACATCTGAGAGTACTGCAGGACGACACGGGTGCACTTACATAAATGCAGGCAATAATGCACTCATACACTAAAAATCATGAAATAGTGTAATAAAAGAAAAGGCAGTTGAACTAATATGATAAGATAGACTTAAAGAAATTAATAAAGAAAAGCATACATTATGAAATTTTAAGAAGTTCAGACTTTCAGGAGTCTTGATTATTATAAATATGATGTACCCATTGAACAATATAGCCCCAAAGACATGAAGCAAAATGAAATATTATACCACTCAGCTTTAAGTTTTTTATATCCTATTTCATCTAAAATAATTGCTGTTAATTACATCATGAACTAAAGTCTTTTTGTCTATATTAAGTCCTATCTGTCAGGAGCTGTCTCTGTCATTTCATTCTCAAAATACAGCACTGTATCAACAGTTGAAAACTGTGTATTATATCATAGAAAAGTTTATGATTCTGTAATCATAGAACTTGGAAGTGATTATTTTTCAACCCCCCTTCTTTCATGATACACATAGATTCATAAATGCAGAATCAAATATATATGTATATTCCATGATTCTCTGATGCTACATTTATGTTCCAAAGCAATATTTTGTGGTAATGAATATGACTGGGAAAGATCTCTTTCCAAAAATGAATAATGAATATGATCTTTAGCAACAAAACAGAAGTACCCAATTATCCAGTAGAGATATTATTTCTCTCTCTCTCTGTCTCTGTCTCTCTCTCTCAAGTATAAAAGGGTGACATTTGAACTTAGCCTTCCTAAAGAATGAAGATTTAATGATCTGCTTATCAGCTTTCTTTCTGAATGGTCAGCTCATATTCAGATTTAATCTGAACAAATAAATAAATTTCATTCCATGTAGGTAAATATTGGCTGGCATATGGTCACCACCACAAATTGCTCACTGTAATTCAAACTTTAAGGGAAGCAGCCACTTGAAGTGGTTAGCTACCGAAGAGGAGAGAGCCAGTCTTCCTGCCAGACTTCTGTCTCACTCCTTTCCTTTTCATCTAACTAGGGCTGATTAGCCCTTTGCTGAGATACCCTGTTCGTACACATTATACACTCACATCTCTGTTTTGACTTGGCTTCAAGCATTGTTTCTTTGCCCTTCCGCCTGCACATTAGAAACTGTGCACATTTGTACTTTTCTACTTATTCTCTTTCTTGTTTTATTGACTATTGTTTTTTAGACAGAGTCTCCCTGTAGTCCCAGCTGGCCTGGAACTTTCTATGTAGGTCAGGCTGGCCTCATTCTCTCAGAGATTCACCTGCCTCTGCCTCCTGAGTGCTGGAATTTAAGGCATTACACCTGGCTAAACTTGCTATTTTTCGAAATGTACAAAATGTATACTATTTGTCTGCTTATAATTCTCACAAAATTTTTCTTTAGTCAAATATGCAGATGGTTTTAGGGATGACTTCTAAACCTTCTCAAATGGATTCTTTCTGTCTGAATTAACTTGAATAATTTCTAAAGATATGAATCATATATAATTGGAGAGGCTCAGAAGACCATATAAAGCTGCAGTTCAGAGCTTTGGCCTTTATTTGCAGGTATCTTTGTTTGAAACTTATGGATATAAAACTATTTGAATGGCATGTATATTTAAGCATTTAAGTTCCACTACTTATTTTTTGATAATTAATATTTTACCTGTGCTTTTTGACTAGCCAAAGTTTTCTTGAGCAAGAAAGAACAGGAATTATTGTTCTACAGAGACTTTTACGCAACAGGTCATTAGGATTTTGTTTAAAGTAGTTTAAATATGTTAAAAGCACAATGACTTTGTTGGAGCTACTAGGCATAAACAATTGTTTATTCAACACACTTGATTGGATTTCTTACATATGGATAGTTAAACTTAAGCTACACACACACACACACACACACACACACACACACACACACACATACACACACACACAAGACTGGAAAACACTCTATTCTATAGCCCCTGGCTATGTCATATGGAGGTTCATTTAAGAAATACAATCTCTCTCAGTGATAGTGATTCAGAGGGATAGAAGTGGGACCAAAATATGAAAAATTTAAATGTCTCTACTTATTCTTCCAATAATTGTCACTCAGCCTTATTATTTTAAACAGCGACTCCTCTGTGTTTGACTACCACAGAAAGTACTTTCCGAAATGGCTTTCTTGAGGATACTGTTCTGAGATGTCTTTGTACATCCTCCAGTAGACAGACTCAAGTGTGTTTTAGTTGAATGTATTGTTCCATCCTATGCTATCGTCCACTCTGGGAAATGCTAATTGATTTCTAATGAATGCCAACAATTATTTTGGCACTAATTCCCCAGTCTTTGATTTTAAAGGTTCATATGACAGCAGACTAATAAATATATAAAGTTTTAGTCTTTTTATTACCTCTAATTCTCTTCTTATAAATAATCTTTAGAATTTGACCTTATTAGAACTGGAGTGATGGCTCAATGGTTAAGCACACTGACTGTTTTGCAGAGGACCCACATTCAATTCCCAGCACCCACATGGCAGCTAACAACTTTCTGTAGCTTCAGTTCCAGGAGTTAGATGCCCTCTTCTGACCTCTGAAGGCATTGTACAACAGAAGTGCACCTACGTGCAGGCACATAGTCATATACATAATAATAATATTTTTAAAGTTAATTTGATCATATTAACCTATAAGAAACTATTCCCAAGGAATTAAGTTTGACTTATTTTCATTCATTTAATACAGTAGGAACTTTAATAGATGAACTGTCAGATTCAGATGAAGGGTTACTGCTTTGTGATAATGTCAGTAACGAACATGTTAACATTGATGCCTAAACTCTGAGCATCTTATACTTCAGGACTTTGAGGCATATAGTGAATGTGGAGTATACGTACATGCACCCAGAGAGCATCTCTATCTGTTGTTAAGACTATGATTAAATTATACATAAAGAATTGTATACAACTGAAAGTAATGGTAATGTTTAGAAGTACTTTGTCGAGTTGATTTTGATATTTGTGACCTGATTAGAAGACGATAATGTCACATATTTTCAAATGTCTTAACCTTTAAGATAGATTAGTTCTGTCATAGATTTCCTTATAATTATGTGCAAGAAACTATGATCAGCGTTGGTAAATATTTTGAAATAATTGCTAGAATCCCTTTGAATATACTAATATGTTTATTATTTTAGTTGTGAGCCTGAACCTTTAATGGCTGTGCCATCTCTCTAGCCCAACACTGTGTCTCTCTGGCTGACCTGGATCTCACCATGTAGACCAGGCTGGCCTCAAACTCACAGATATCTGCCTGCTTCTGCCTCCTGAGTACTGGAATTAAAGGTGTATGCCATCATTCTCGGCATGACTTACAAAATTTAAAGTGTGAATGATGAACACTGTGCTAAACTTAGGTACCCTGCAGGTACCAAATTAAATATTTTTACTTTAATACAGTTCAGGGTTTCCCCAAGATGTTTCATTGTTTTGTTTGATTTAAAGTATTTACTATTTATTTTTATTTTATGTGTGTGAATGTTATACCTGTATGTATGTAAATGTGCCATGTCATGCAATGCCCACAGAGGACAGAAGAAGGCATTGGATCCTTTGGAACTGGAGATACAGATGTTTGGTTGTTAGCCCTCACGTGGGTGGTGGGTTTCAAGCTCAAGTCTTCTGCAAGAATAGCTAGTGCTCTTAACTGCTGAGTCATCTCTCCTGCCCCTGTTTATTTGATTTTTAATTTACTTTTCTAATAGGTAGGAAGTAGCATAAATCTTGACAGTATTATTACTCCAGTCTGCATAGGTTTTAACTGTAAATATGTCAATGAGGAGAGAATAACTACCACATGTTTAACACGTGAAATTCTTCATGTGGGTTCCTTGGAAATGACACATCAAAAACTGCCATTTAATAGGAAAAATATGTTTTGAAAGAAAACTTCTCAGTCCTTCAACTGCAGTTCCTGTATCTTAAATAATTAACTTAGCAGTCAGTTTCAAAAAATTAACACAATTGATATATTTATTGAGAAGATACTCTAATGAGAATTATCATTCTGGGTAAAAGAAATAAATAAACCAGAAAGAGAGGCTTAATCTTTTTAATATTTTTAACTCCAACAGTCCTTCACCATAATCGGCAATTTACTGATTTAACAGGAAGCACGTTGCTCTACTGCCATCTGGACTCGCTGAATAGAACCTCTGCCTCTGGATGAGGGAAGGCATAATGATTAGATAGATGTTTTGGCAGAAAACCCCCTTTTTTTAGTGTCTTGGGGCTTTAGATGTAAAACCAATGGCCATAATTTTGAAACATCTGCTCTTTTCATGATCTCCTCTACATGGAAAGAGATTAGGAAATGGAGCATCCTCAAGTGTCACTTTGTTGTAGTGATAAAATTTTTCAATTTTCAGAGCATGTAAATGGAATGAGATTCTCTTTTTACTAGAATCTATCATACTGTGCATGGAGCTTGCTTTATATTTATTTGTACATCCACCTACTTCCAACAAAGGAGTGAGTGCTTTTACACTAAAAGGCACACCTATAAGGAAGAGAGTAGTATGTGTATGATTTGAAATGTGTGTCTAGTTACATGTGAGTGCATGCTCCTCCTGTAAATAAAGAGAAGTGAGAATTAAGTCTCACCATAGGCTCCAAGTTGGGTGACTTCAAAGAGGATGTGTCTGGTCTTTTTCTGAGATGTCTTGGCTTCTTGGGCGGTGGATTTCCCCTCTCACTCATCCAGGATCAGATAGGGAGTTCCCATGTAGATTTTCCCTGAACACCCTGAAGTACTTTAAAGAACTATATGTAGCCCAGTATCAGTGCTCTTATTTCTATTCAGATCTTCCTTTTTTTAAAATGAACAATGAAGTTTTAATTTTCAGTCACCAAAGTTGAGTAGAACATCTGTGGTGACTCCTGCGTCTAACGCTAGCACTTAAGAGGCTGATGTACACGGCAGTGGTGACAGCACGCACCAGTCCTATGCAAGCTCAAACCAGACAAAATCCCAGCACAGACATGGGGAAGTGGGTAAGAAATACCAACCCAGCCTAAGAGACTTTTGGCAGCTGATAGCTACTGAGTCGGGAAAAGACTGTCTTACAGGGATGGAACTCTTGGTGGGTCCAGTGGATAGACCTAAACTGAAGACATTTGGGGACACAAATTAGATGCTATAGGATGTAATTCATATATATATATATATATATATATATATATATATGCACATTAAATTGGGCAGGGGAAGTGGGGGATGTGCGGATAAAGGAAGGGATCTAAATACCATGAAACATCAACGTGTTCTATATGAAAATCTCAAGAATTCAATAAAAAAAAACAAAATTTAAAAACTAAATAAATAATAAAAAAAAGTTTAAAAAAAGGCGGAGACAGTAAGACCACAGATTTTAGGGCATCCTGGGCTACCTAGTAAGTTTAAGGCCACTCTGAACTACATAAGGACACTATGAAAAAACAAAACAAATCAAAACAAAACAAATGACGACAACAGTAATAACCTAGAGTACAGTACTACTGCTGGGTGAACAACAGTGACATTAAAGACAAGATATTTCCATTACAAAGGAGTCCTCCATGTGTCCCCTGGACAGCAACACTTCCCATCCCTTTACCTCATCCCTAAGCCTCTTGTCATTCTGTCCTTGGCATAGAAATTGAATAACTGTGGACCGTTTGATTGACTTTTCCCTCAGCATGGTGCTCTGGAGATTCCTTCTGGTTGTTTCATATATCAATAGTTGGCTCCCTTATATTGCTGAGTATTATTCCACAGTGTGGGTAGAACATGTCTATTTCAACTTTTAGCCACTGAAGGGAATCTAGATTATATCTGTTTTTGGCTCTTATGAATTAAGTTGCTATAAGCATTCATGTACAGATGTTTGCATTAGCATAGGTATTTCTTTGAGTTAAATGTTCAGGAGTCCAACTGCTGGAGGATATGGCAGTTACATGATTACTTTGTTAAGAAACTAAAAGAATGTTTTTCAGTATAGCTGTGACATTTTAGATTCTAGTAACAATGCACAGAAATATATAAATGATAGAATTTCTCTGTGTCCTCCCCAGCATTATTTACCATTGCTTTTCTTCTTTTTTATTTTACTCCTTGTGATAGGAACACAATTTTATATTTCTTAATGGCTAGTGATTTTAAAAATTGTCACCAGTTTATCCCCTTCAGTGAAATTCTTTCCACATCTGTGCATTTTCTAAATAGACAGAGATTTTCTTTTGTTTTTACTGTTTATTTGTGAGAGTTTTAGATAGATTTTGTTAGCATTTTGTTAGATATGCTGTTTGAAAATATTTCTCCATAATCAATAGTTTGTCTTTTCATCCTTTTAACAATGTCATTCACGAGAAAATGTTTTAAGCTTTGGTAGTTCTCATTTTTCTTTCATAGCTCATGTCAACTATAGGAAAACTCCTTATTCTTAGATCACAAAGATTTTCTATTATGTTTTCCAGAATCTTTTAAACAAATGTTTTATTTTATTTTATGTGAATGAGTGTGCATGTGTGTAAGTGCACCCATGTCATGCAGTGCCTGTGGAGGTGAGAAGAAGGTTTCAGATCCCATGGAACTGTGGAACTGGAGTTAAAGATGGTTGTTAGCTTCCAGGTGGATGCTGGGACTCAAACCCAGGTCTTCTGCAAAAGCAGTCAGTGCTCTTAAACACTGAGATGTGTCTCAGCTCCCATTTTCCCACTCTCTTTACCTCTTTACTGTTAAGTTCATGATACATTTGAGCCGCATGGATGATTCGGGCTGAGGTTCATTTTTGCTTGTAGATACCACCTGCCCCCCAGTACCATTTCTGAAAACATTAACTTCCCTTCTTTTATTGCTTTGGCTGCTATTGCAAGTCTCTTTGATATATTTTTGTGGGTCTATTTCTGAATTTCCTATTCCTTCTGTTTTACTGGGATTATGTGTCTATCCCTCCGTCAGTACCACACGGTCCTTCTGTGTGTGTGTGTGTGTGTGTGTGTGTGTGTATGTGTGTATGTGTGTGTGTGTACTTATTTGCTATATGTGTGCTAGTTACCTATGGTAAATTACATTATAAAATTATAGGTAAAATTTATCATAGGCTAGTTTGGGTTTAGAATTCTTTCCTTTTACTTCCCTCTTTCCTTTCCCATTTATATATTATAACTGTCTTAGATATTTGCCCTCTACACTTTTAAACTCATATTGGACAGGGTTACAATTTTTGCTTCAACTGTGGTATCTAGCTTGGAAGGCTCTTAAGGAGAAGGAAAGCTGTCCGTTGCAGTCACGTGTTTCTTTGCTGTGCTTTGATTTTCTTCTTTGTGCTCAACTTTTTCTTCCTTAATCATTTCCCCTCTGTGTAGAATGTTTCTTTCCGCTTCCTTTGCAGGGTAGGTCTGCTGGTGACAAATTATGTTCATTTTTATTAATCTGAGAATGTCTTGACTTTTTCTCTTCCAAAAGGGCTGTTTTCACTGAGTGCTGGATTTCAGGTTGAGAGTTCTTTCTGCCCTGACAGACTGTGTCACTTCTAGCCTCCATGCTTAAGAGAGAAATACACTGTCATTTAAATAGTGTTCCCTGTGTAGGTAAGGTGATAAGTTTCCACAAGTTTAATTGTGTGTTTTGACATCGATTTCTTTGGATTTGTACTGTTCAGGGTTTTGTTTTTTATCTTCTTATATACATAATTTTAGTTGACTTTTGTGCATTTCATACAAAACGTCTTATTCATTTTTTAACCACTCCCGCATCCACACCTCTACAGCCTCTCCCACCATATTTCATGCACTTTGTCATATGTTAAGGCTTGTTGAATCAAGTTTGTGTGCCCATATGTCCCTCAGTGTGAGTTCATCCACTGGGTTTGGTCGGACTATCTAGAGTCCCTCCCTTCTAGTTCTTCCCTCACCCAGCAGTGATCAGCTGCTAATAGTTCTTTGTACCTGCTGCCCAATTCAATTCTATGCTGGTTTTTTATCTGATTGGTTTTTTATGGGTCCTGTGTATGTTATCATCATTGCTTTAAGGTCATATGTTTAGCTTTTTGAATTTGGAGGCATAAATTCCTTAACATATTTGATGAGTTTTCAGGCCTTATTTCTGTCACTGCTCTTTTAGCCCTGGACTCTTTCTTCTTTGCTTTCAGAATTTAGATGACAGTATGAGATCACAGTGGCAATGTGATGTTCTTTTTGCAGTTTATTTTCTTTTTGCTCTTGAGCTTGGGTAATTTCTATTGTGCTGTCTTCCAGTTCACTGCTTCTTCTCTCTAGCTCTTCATTGTATTATTGTGTAAAATCACTGAGTTCTTAATGTCTTAATAATGTATTTTGAAGATCTAAATTTTATTGTTCCCTATTCAATTTCTTCTCTGGAACTTTCGATTTTTGCATTTGTTTTCGATGTTCTTGTGTTTGTTGAAGGAATTTTGTCATGACTATTTTACAACTTTTAAAGATCATTTTAATATCTGTGCTACATTGGTGGTAAGTGTTAACTTCCAAGCATTTATTGATTTTTATCTCCATTCAGTTTGCTATAGCTCTTATTCCTTTATGATGAGATGAATGATGTTATCTGAAACCTGGACATTTTCATATTATTAGGAGACCATGGACCTTATTTATCTTCTGTTTCTTCTGACTTTGCCCTGGGGAGAAAACACAAAAACAAAAACCAAATCAAACCAACCAACCAAACAAACAACAACACTAAAAACCACGGGTTATTCTTCTTGGACTCTGCCAGAGCTACTGACAGGTAGAAATATAAGTCTGGGTACCTTATTTAGCCTTTGTTCACATCAAAGGATGTGTCTCCTTATTACTTCAGGATGGGAATGAGACTTTAACTCCCTGGTTGGTCTGCATGGATACCATGCAGAGAAAGATGTTCCTTTAGTCTGTTTTGGAATTTACATTCTCATGAAATTTATTCTCCATGCCTTAGCGGGCAGGGTCTGGTTAATCCGGATGGATAAAATGGAAACTGATCTTCCATTTAGAGAGACTGATTTATTTAGGGCAATTTACAAAGTTACTGGTTACCTGCAGCCCGCCCACAAAGTCCCAATTGCCAGGCGCAGGGCTCTTAGTCCATTCCCCGCCAGAATTTCCCTTCCACTCACATGATTCTTAGGACTGCGGGGCACTTGGAACGCTGCCTCCTGGATTTTGGCCTTCTGCGTGGGCCTGGTGCCAGGGCCTTTTTCTTCCTGCGTGGATTCAATTCGCGCCCCTCCCCAGGACTTGCCACCATGTTGTCTCTCCTTTCCCCCCTCCTCCTTGCCCCTTATTAGTCAGAGGGCGGGACTTGCCACGGAATGAACCAAAAGAAAAAAAAAAAAAAAAACCTCAGAGAGAACCCTGTATTTACCATACAGCACCCAAACCCCTTAGATGAATAAATCATCTTTTAAAATAGGAAGTTATGTTTATATTCACACGAGACCTATTGGTTGAGACAGCTGTTTCTTATGGACATTAGATGCCTTAACTCTGCCTACATATCTGGACAGAGTTTGCTTATTTAACTTCTTTCTGTTAAATCCTTGCAGCATGTCATCTGCTTCCTGACAGGAATATAATGCCATTTTGGTAAAAAAAAAAAAAATCTATATCTATCTATCTATCTATGCAAATTAAATGGAAGGACAATGCTGTCCTGGAGTAAGTATTTGTAATTCATGATGAACAAGGGTTTGCTAATACACAGGGTTCCCACTGAAAGCTGACAGGGAGCAATGGCCCAAACAAGGATGGAAAGGGCAGGAATCAGCTTGTTACTGAAGAGAAATTTCGAATGACTGATAAACACATAGAACTAGGCTTCGTATGAGTAGATTGCAGAAGAATACCATACTAGGTTGTAGTTCTGTATTAGTAGTTATCAGCAATTTGTATTTACAAATTAAAATGAGGAGAATTTTTTTTAACCTATAAGATGTAGTCAGATACTCTTTCAGAACTGAAGCAGTCCCTACAGCTGAGTTGAAGGCAACAAGCCTTAGCTGATTTCTCCCTCCAAGAATTGTTCTCAGAGAGGACTGCCTTGCTCAGAATTATAGCATCTCCCTACAGATTGCCTACAAGTAGTGACTCATGATGTGAGAAATGAAAGTCCAACCTCTTTGCCTCCAGGCTGGACAACTCTAAAGGGCTACTTTCCAGGGAACTCAACCCACAGCTCAGCAGTAACCTCAACATGTGTGAACCTGTAATATAGGAACTCCAAAAGTGTGAATTGCTGCAATCGTTTTTGAAAACTAATCTCAGATAATCTCTTAAAAAGAGAAACACTTGTCTTTTGGTTTAACAATTCTAATTTTCAGACTCTACCTTTTAGAGTTAAAAGCAAGAAGATATTAAGATATAAAGTAACATGAATAAATGATTTGTTTTAAAATTTTGTTTGTTGAGATACATGGAACTAGTCTTAGTACCCATCTTGGAGAAATGACTGAGCAATAAAGGAATGATACATTTATACCTGGGATATTACATTGAAACAATGAGCTAGGTTTCTAGTGGTACACAGACAGTAAATAAATATCACTGATATAATGCTATCTAAAAATAAAAGAAATCCAAGTATTGGTGCATGTAGGTGTGTGGGCATGCATGGTCCTGATCTAGCTGTTGAACATCAACAGTACCAGTGAAGATCAAGATATCAATGAAGGAAGTGTTTGATTGGCCAGAGTGCTTGTTGCTTACAATGATGATCATTTTGATTGGCTGGGTCTTTGTTCTGATTAGTCAGTGCCTGTACTGTCCTGTTTGTTAATTATTTTGGTTGCTCTCCTTGTCTATACAGCATATTGTCAACTGACTAGTAATTTTTAAAAGTCTGTTTGTGTAGTTGGCTACAGAAAAGAGTTTAATAAGCCACATATCCATTCCATTTATGTCATGCATTTGAATGGAAAAAAAAGTATTATTTCATTTATTATATCCGGGGTAAATTATAATCATGATGAACATTCCTAATTCTATCTGAGAAGCTCTCTGTGGACTCCCCTTCTAATTCAGATAAAAGGAGAAGGATTATTCAAAAGCATGGTCTTCCTAGGTACTACAGCGTGTATGCAGAGGGCCATATCCCAAGCTTAGGCACCATCATGGTAAACCACAATGTCTGTATCAGAAGTGCATTAGGAAAAGACAGGTGACATTTTATTAAGGACTTTGAGCTAGTTAGAGAATAAGCATATTTTGATGTTAACTTTCTGTGATTTATGTTACTTTTAGAAAAAAACACAATAGAATGAAATAGCATATTGATGAACCTTATAAAGAAATAGATGCTTTCTTAAGAAATGGCCATGTTGAGTCAGAGTTTGCTCATTTGTGTTTGATGTGATCTGACACTGAAGAAGGGTGAGGACTCTCATTATTATTCTTTACAAGAAGGGTTTTCTCAGTGCATGACATGGCAATTTGTTGCCTTTGTTAGGAAGGATTTAGACAAAGCTCACACCATTTACATTTGGGTCCTTTGACATTACCTTTTAGCATCTTTTTCATTGTTCTGTTTGTGGGTCATTGCAAAGCATTCCTGAAAACTTTGTGGTTTAGAGAACAAGTGAGACTGTTGTCTAATTTGTTGTAATTGCTTAACTTACTCACATAGCTTAATTTACCCTTGAATATATTCAACAGCTTAGAAAAAGGTGTTTGTTCAGACATGAAATCTTTATAATTGGAAAAAAATATAAGGGTTTGTGGTATATAAACTGTAGTGAACTTTCTCCCTTCCTAATTTTAGTTAATCTTTAAATAACATTTGTTTAGGGTGTTAGGAGCAATGAAACAACAATACGTTCTAAACTTGAGAGATGTTTTCTACTTTTAAATCTCTTTCTAAATAATGATTCCAACGAACTTCTGCCTGAGGAAGTAAATTAGCTGTATCATTCCCTATTCTCAAATCAACCCGCTCCCAGTAAATTGGTACAACCTTGGTCTGCTTTATGGTTACCAAACCATCAGAGAGTACAGAGAATATTCTCTTTCCAACTTATTCTACCTTTGAAGTACTGAGGACGGAGGCTCTGACAACATAGTAATATGAAATTCAGTTTTGCTTAAAAAATGAAATCCTCACTGCAGTATGATTTCTTTCAAACCAGCAATCTCTTTGTCCTTTGTCTACCTCAGTGTCTTTGAGATATCTCATTAGTGAGTGGTAATTCTGACAGAATGCTTTTGTGGAGTTAGATTTTTGACTAAATTTGTGCTGAAGTTTTAATGACAAAAGAACCTAGAAAAAATGGGAACTAACATCAGAGTCTTGAGTAATATTGTTAGTTCACGTTCCAGCAGTTAATTACATTTCTTATTTAAGAAAAACAAACACACTAAAACTCCTGTTTCAACTCATGTTGCTCTCACAAATACATTACCGCACAGCACAAATATTGTACCATGCTTGAAAAATGAACTTTTGTTGGATGAAGTTTACAGTCAGGAAGAAAATAATGAATGAAATCTTTGTGTACCCCGTGCTCTGCAGTCCCGCTCACCATGGTGCAGTTTAGGGATGATCCATACATTCTTAGAGTGTTATTGAATATGGTTCGGTAATGTGCTGCCCTTTGGACCTTTCTAATGGGGTTTGGTAGTGTGATGGCATTTAGACCTTCTTCACTTTTGTATTCTTATAGGTTTCAGGGAGACAGAAACTGGGTATAAGTCCTAAAAATGACTGCTTCTATTTGGACTGATCTAAATAAATGAATTTAGACAGATTTATTTGAGGGAAACCTGACCATTTTATACTTGTCTAACTTTATGCAATAACTTAAACTTCATGTGCTGGGAATATGAATATTATAGACTGTGAAGGATATTATAAACTTTGAATTCCTACAAAGGAATTTGGGTTCTAAGCAATATTATTCTAGGAAACAGCTCAAAAAAACCAGCTGTAGCAGATATCATGAAGCCCACAGCAAATGATTAGAAGGAAATAGATAATACCAACTATTGGAACAAATGGAGTTTTTAGTCTCTGCTGAGAGAAGTGCCATTACTTTGGAAAACCTTTTGCTGTTGGATCTTAAATATACACACTATCTGTTTTATGTATTTGTGCAGTGATAAGTTTGGATCTAGGGTCTTCTACATGCTGGATAAACACCCTAACACCAAGCCATTCCTGTCCCTGTTGATAGATCTTAAGTTAAAGATGAACATATCCTAGAACAGCAATGCCATTTCTAGGTCCACAATCAACAGGAATGAGTACAAACATTTATTTTTCAAAGATATGTGCAATATGTACAAGAGCAAGGTGTGGTGGTGTATTCCTGTGAACCCAGCCCTTGGGAGGCACGAGGGTCAAGTGTGAGATGAGAAACTCTCACAGAACAATAAAAGCAAGACATTTTGATCCTCAAAAGGCAGAAACAATCAAAAGTAGAATGGGAGAGGAAATTGGGGTACACTTATAAAAACAACACAGCAGAGCAGAAAGTATTGGCCAATTGTAAGGATACACAGCATGGTCCAATTTCACAAGATCAATGCTGTATGAAAGAAACCAAATACAATTGACAGCATTTTGATTCAAACAGGTTAAACTGATCTACAGTGTTCCCTCTGAGAATGGTGGTGAGCACTGTTGCCAGAGGCAGGAGGACTTGTGGCAAGAAGTGGGGCAAAGGGCTTTTGGAGTCCTGGATGTACTGTTCCTCATTATTCACGCTGGTTATCTGTATATATTCATTTTCAAGTTGAGTAATCTTTTGTGTCTGTATTTACTCCAATAAAAATGATTTAAAAGAATGAAGACTAAGGCTACAGAAATGAAGAGGAATTATGCATGTGTGGAAATTGTATAATGAAACCCATTACTTTGAACAAGTAATATATGCTACTTAGGAAAAAAAAGCTGTTAATGCTTTTATATCCATCATTAGTTTCCAGAGCTTATTTAGAACACTAGTATTCCATCAGCATGCACGGACTAGTGAAACTTCTGCTCGATCACAGAGAGAAGATGCCAGGTACAGTCATCAACAATAGAAGAAATGAAAAGATCAGATACATAAGAGTGTGGTGATTCCTTTTAAACCAGGAAAGAGATACAGAAAAATATTAGGATTAAAGCCTATGAAAATTTGAGAATCAAATTTTAAAGTCTCATAGTGGGAATAGTGAATTCTTTCAACAGACTGCATGCTGGTCAGTCATACAACATTTTAGAACTGATCATTAGAACTAGAAAAAGAAAACTAACAAATTTAATCCCCAGTCCTATCTTTAGAAATTCTAATTTAGTCTGTTTGAAGTGAATCTAGGAACTGTTGTTTTTAAAACATATATTGGATAATCCTAATGGTTAGCAAACAAAATTATGTGATTTCCTCATAAGAAAAAAAAAAAGGCTAAGAATAAGGAAGCTGGCTCACTCCTACTCCTCCTTTATCCACCTCAATGTCTGCATATATCCCAGCGCCAATGTTAAAACACAGCATTCTTGGCCTTATATAAAGGGTGTGACTTGTTACATTCAAGAAGAGTCCTAACCAAGGAGCGCAGTTTTCAAGAACTTCAGAAGGTTTTCAGATTTGAAAGTGTCTGACTGCAGGCATATGTCTGGAGAAACCTATGCCTGGGGGAAAAATATACTAGCCAAATAGATGTACTTGACTATCCGCTTTATGTCTAGACTGATTATTTTGTAATAGTGAATATTAATTCCCTAACAATAACTAAGGTCAAAGGAGATGGGGACTGTGTTTAATTTCATATTTAAGGTCAATTTCACAGCATCTTCAAATGACGTTATTGCTTAACTAACAAGCATTAGAAAGTTGCAAAGTCCAAATGATTCAAGTTATTTTTAGCCATTTTATATGATCATGGTTAAGAATTAACCTTCAGCATTCCGAATCGCCTTATATTTTTATATTACCCTTTCTTTTTAACTATCTTTTTTGCCAGTCATCAAAAATTTACTGAGTGTTTATGACATACTTGGCTTTTGTAGTATCATTTAGTCCCTGTTGTTTTATGGGATCTAGCTGGAGCTAAGAACTGAAAAGACGTGCATTCTACAGGAAGCAGGGCATCATGTATCATTGATGCTCCATTTATCAGACTTAGAATGTAGGTAAGTATTTGACCACTCACAATTCTTTGATGGGCATTCTATTAAAATCAGAATACAGAGGAAATGTCTGACATAGTTTTTGCATCAAACAGGGATTCATCAGTCCTTTGAAACTAAAACCATGAGCTCTTTCTACAGTTGATCTGAAAGACTAATTGTACAATCTCTTAAGATTTTACTTGCCTAACACGTTGCCTGTATGCATTGAGTAGTATCTGTCATAGTTAGAAGGCACTTTATTATTACAGGAATTCATAGGTAGATGGGAATGATGAAGAAAACTGAGCCATGATATCACTCTAATAAATGTGATTAGTTATAGTCCATTTGGAAATGATTATTTATTTAATTCATTTCTTAATGATGGCATTGGATCGCAGACTTCTTGATAGTCCTTTACTGCTGTAGTTTGAAATTCTTTCTGCTACTTGTTAGTACATTAAAGAAGACACCAGTAATAGGGAACACTATGTTTTATTTATTTATTATATTTATCTTTAAAATTTATACCAGGTATGTGTGACTTCTCTACCAAGGAGTAAGTTTATCATAGTAGTAGATTAATTGACTATGTTTGAAAGTATATCCGCCTCTAATTTAAATATTTTCAGCTTGAAGGAATTAGGTTTTTGAAATACTGTGGATCAGAGTAAACAGATAGTACCACTCTGAAAAACTACTTGACAGCATCGGTGAAGGCTGATCATACTGCAGCAGTGCTCAGGAAAACCATGTAGAACATTCTGCAGAAGACTGTGTAAGAATAAACATTGTCCCTTATTGCCAAATAAAAACTACTGCAATGCCAACGAATAGTTGAAAAGATAATTTGAATAAGAATAGTAATGTGAATGGAATCCACAGGTACAGTATCAAGAGAAAGAACTTGTACATAAGAGCACACTATATATAATTCCACCTTTTCAAAGCATTAAAATGTAAATCTAACCTCTGCTGTTAAGAAATCAGAAGAGAGAAGCAGGCAAGGAGGACAGTTCCATTGTGTTTTGCTGATTAGAGTGGTGTGCTCATGCCTTTCATAATCTTCATGCAGCTTTACACTTACAAGAATGGGTATGTATCACCACTCATGTATTAGTGATAGTGTTGTACAAGTGATATGCACGTTACTCCTTTGAAAAGTTTACAAGTCTTTATATATGTTCGCTATAAGTGGGAGTTAGCTTCTGCTTTTTATCAGTTCTCTTTACATCATTTTCTGTAGAAAACGCCAGACTTGTGGAAAGATTATGAGAGACAAGATTGGTCCATAAACATAAGGAAGCAGAGAATTTCAGGCTACTGGAAGTTTGCTCATGTTACCTTTTGAGAATGGTGGTGTCGAGCACAAACCCCATGCCAACTCAACCAGACAAGGGCTTAGAGTGGAGAGAGTGAAATGGGCAGCTGGCTGAGAACTGGGAACTGTTTGGAGACTGATTACTACTGGGTGAGGGAGGGTAGACTTTCTTTAAGATCTCTAGATAGGACTCCAGTGGATAAATTTGCACTGGGACTTAAAACGTATGATGGAATACATGAGGTCTGATGGTGGGGATTGTGAGGGCATGCATGGGGAAGGGCATCTAAATTTGAGTGAAATTGTTGTGTGAAATGTACAAAAGCTCAATGAAAAAAGAAGAGAGAAAATGCCAGCGTCAGAGAACTAAAGAACAGCACAGGCACAAGCAGTATCATTCAGACACAGTAAAACAGCCGTTTGGGGGCATAGTATTTACTGTGTGGTTGGGAGGAATTAGTGCCAGATGGGCGAAAACAGGAGTTATTATCCTCAGACCAGATTTGAGTGGAGCTCCATCCTTCATAAACAGAGTTCTTGGGCCCAACCATCCCAAATCCAGGCATTCCTTTCCTCACATGGAAACTGGGTACAATCATACCCAAATCTTTATGTGCCTACTGTGAGTCTCTAGAATTAGATACTGCTTTAGATGTTTGTTTCTAACAATGCAGAATGTGAGGGACAGAGAATTATGTCTTTCTCACTCATTGTAGTGTGCCGAGTCCCTGGAACTGTGCCTATGAGTAATCAGCACGAATAAACATTGTTTAAGTGAGTAAATTGCCAAAGCAAGACTACCGAGAGATCCACAAAAAAAGAAAACCTTTGCACATCCTGACTGCTCCTCATACTGCTGTCGGAATGTGACTAAGAGACAGGAGCAACCTGTGTCTGTCATTCGCTGTACCACTTATTGCACTGTAGAATTAAACTAATGAACTATGACAACAGTTAGTTCAATAGATAAACATATAAATTAGTGAAAGATTTTAGCATGTTGCTAAGCTTTGGATGTCCTTTTTTTACAGATCATTCTCTTCTAAGAGTTAAGAGCTTCATTCATTTATCCATTTTAGAATTTATCTTGTCTATGGCCCTGGGGATATAATCCAGGGTCTTACAAATGTTAGACAAGTGCTCTACCACTCACTGAGTTATGTCTGCCGCCCTCAGCCCTCATTTATATACTTTCCAATGAGCAACGCTTATTGTGTAAGGCATTGTCTACAAAGAAATTTCTCCCCCTACAAATCTTCCAGTCTTGTAAAAGACAGAAATTAAATGGAAAACTTATACAAATTTTGTTCTCTCTAATTATGTGATATGTCCTTGAGGTCTCAGAATGAGGGTCTGTGTGTTGATGTGTGTGTGTATGTGATTGCATGTGTTCATGAACGTGTGTGTGTGTGTGTGTGTGTGTGTGTTGCAGCAGTTGAGACCTGCTGAACAGATAATGTCATAGATAAACTATCACAAGAAGCATCAGAAAAGAATTCCAGAAATGGGCATATTTTTCAAAAATAAAGATAATTTATTCTAGCATCCCTTCTGAGATGGTAGAATTTGGGGTCCTAGAGGATATTTACTGCTGTTGTTTTGAAAGTCATCTTTGTCTCACAACAGAATGAACTGTTGAAAATGTCATAAAACAAAAAAGCATAAACACACATTTTAGATCTTTACCAAAAAATCTGGGGCTGGTGGTTAAGTCCATCTAAAACCCTTCTTTTCCTTTAGCCACTAACAGGAGAGAGACTGGCTGGATCCCAGAAGAAATGCTTAAGTCTTGAAAGACAGGCATATTCCATACATGGGAATCCCATAGCTCTAGGATGGCCCATTGCTGAGCATTCTGAAAACATCGCCCCTGTTCTGCCTAGCGCTCTGTGTGCTTGAAGAAGTATCTGCTACCCATGAGGATTAGCCTTCCAAGAAGGGCTTCATGCTTTCAAGATCTTGTGAGGGTAGGAGAAAGACAAGGCTGACTCAGCTGTAGCATTTGCTGGTAGCAGTCAGGTGCCAGTTCTGAGAGTAGACATGAGATAGAGCTTTGGCTGCCTCTCTGAACTGGCTCATGATCTGTTTCTTAAATTTTCTTTCAAAATATTTTAAAATTAACTCTATGATTTGTATGTGTATGAATATATTGCTTGCATGTAAGTATGTACACTCAAGTTGTGCAATGCCTGTGGAAGTCAGAAGAAGCAGTCAGATTCCCTGGAACTGGAATTAGGAACTGTTAAATACCATGTGAGTTCTGGGAACTAAACTCAGGTCCTCTGCAAAAGCAATGAGTGCTCTTAACTACTGAGCTATCACTCCAGCCCCGTTGCTTAATTTTCAAACCAAAATTTTAGTGAGAAAAGTGATGTTTCACCACTTTTGCAAGGCCCTTTAATTTCTAGCTTAATAGAAGACAGCTGGATTCTTAGATGTTTCTGCATTGTAATTTGAATATGATTTATCTCTCAAAGGTCATGTGTTAGGAACTTGGTTCTTTGTAGGGAGATATGACTTCTAAGGATAGAATCTAAAGGGCTAGGGGTGGGTATTACATAAGACCCTAGATTTGTCCCTAGCACCACAGTAAAAAAATGTACAGTATGGAAGAGATCCTTGGGTCATGGATTTGCTTCCCTTAGAAGTGATTCAGGTATCTCTCACAGGACCTCCGCATTAGTTGTCAGGAGAGTCAGTTGTAGTATAAGCCTGGGTTGACCCTTGAGTTTGCGTTTGTCTTCCTGTCTTGTGATATGATCTCCTCTTCCCACATGTGCTTTGCCCACGATGCCATCTGCCATTAGGCCCTCATCTGATGCCCGATCCTCTACTTTTAGTCTCCAAACAGAGTGAATAAAGAAACCTCTTTTCTTTATAAAATTACCTAGCTTCAGGCATTTCTTTCCAGTAATGAAAATGGACTAACACACAGCCTCTGGGAAATTCTACTGTAACATCTTGAGAAAAGCTAATTAAAAAAACAAAACAAAACATAGTATTACTATTAAAATACTTTGTCCCTGTGGACTCCCTGAAAAAAACAAAACAAACACAACTCAAGGGACTCTGAACTACAAATTTAGAAGTGTTAGAAACTCAAAATTCTGTTCATTCCATGCCACATCAGATTTTAGCAAATAAATTTTAATGGATAGTCATAGACTACTTCTAATTCCATCTCAAATAATAAAATAATTTAGTAGGTTTTATATGTATTCATTTTACAAGTACAGTTTTAGTACTTATCATGAATGTAGGCAGAGTTTGTAATTCCTTACTGCCTGGAGCTTTGTTTGGATGAGGAATGTGCTAAGTATATCTTTATTCTAAGTGCATAGATTTATTTAATTTTTCAAGTTGTCATTTAAAGATTGTACACAATTAAATGTAATTTTTTAAATTAAATGTTCTACACAGGTCATTGAACTTTATAATAAAGGCACATTAATGTCTAAATTTGTTGCAACAAATTTACCTTGACCAATATGTCTCTTTCTTCTGAATGGTGCTTATAATGCTTCAATTAAGTATATAGAAATTGTTTGGAAGAGATTTAATTTTGACTAAAATGCCTGTATATATTACCGGCACCTAAATTAGTAGTTGTCTTCATTATAACACTGTGAAATAATGAAAAAAAAATTTTTTTCCAAACAGGCAGGCGACGGTTTAGGTAGAATGTGTCAGGAAACAGGGACCAGCATTCTGACTTCCTAATTCAGTTTTTCTACCCTCATAATTGGTTTCATAAGAGAAAAGAAAAGATGTCATGACTCTTCCTCAAAATGACACAGAGATGCTCACAGGGCTTCAGAAAGGCCCCAATGCACACACAGATTCCGGCCCAGGTTTTGATGTGATTTGATAGCCAATTGCAATAGAGCTGCAGCTCTTCATGGGTGATTAAAGACAAAGGGAATGAGATGGCACCAACCACAAAGCCCTGCTGCCACCTGACAGATTTTCCCTCAGATTCCAGGCAGCCCTTTTGAGAGGCCCTTTTTGTGAGCCTGGTTCCCTTGCCAGAATCTATTTCTACTTTTTTTTTTTTTTTTTTCATCTCTGCTACTGGATTGAAAATGTAACTGCCACTTTCAATATGCCTCAGAGCTGCTAATGGTGCAGTCGTTTGAGAGCCACTTGATTAATTTAGACAATACAAAATATGGAGGTTCTTAGTCAAGAACATGTGCAAGACTTTCTTTATTTGGATATAATGAACAAAAATGTGACACTTTTTTGTTTGCAAACACTGTCCTATAATGGCTTTCAGAGGTCAGGAGAGCATGAAGCCTCTCCAATTTAGAAAACTTGCTGTATTATAAAAACTGAGAAATGAAAGACAGTGACTATAACCTTGTAAGGTGAATTGTATTGTAAGGATTTATATTGCATACAAACCAGCACTGACTGTTCTCTAATGAATTGTAGGCATGATTTGAACATATTTAAGTGAAGTTCATTATTCATACCATGAGACTACACCTAGGGCTAGACACGACTCTGTCTCTGTGGTGAGCACCATCTTCTTTTGATATAGTCAGTGTTTTCCAGTTGTCTTTGATAATAACTTCTTTTGAGATTAAAAAATCTTCAGTTTGAGGTTGTTTTTAGTGTAACTCTCAAATAAGAGTCTTCACCCAGAATAACATCCTTTTAAAGATAATGTCTTTAAACCAGAGGACATTCTATGGCTCTATCATTAAGGATATGAATATTAAGGAAGTTCCAAATTCTAAAATGCTATAGTCAAGCATTCTACTAATAAAATCAAACATTTCACAAGGAAGTTTAAAATAAAATACTTGGGGCTAGGTAGATGGCTTAGTGGTTAAGAACACTGGTTGCTCCTGCAGAGGACTTGGCTTTGATTCCCAGCACACAAATGGCAGCTAATAACTGACTTTAACTCCAGTTCCAGGGGAATCTAACACTTTCTAACCTCTGTGAGCATTGCATGACACAGATATACTTACACACATGCAGGCAATACAATCATACACATAAAATAAAATAATAAAATAAATACTCAATCTGGAGGAAAGCCATATTTCTCAATTTATATGCATCAAATTAATATAATAATTTTATATTAAGAAATACTTCTCTGATGGGCATGGTGCCTCAGGCTGTAATCTCAGCACCCAGTAGGATGAGGCAGGATTAACTGCTGTGTGTTCAAGGTGATCTTGGATTACATTGTGAGTTCTAGGTTAGCTTGGGCTACAGAGTGAGACTCCATCTCAAGAAGTAAAACAAAATTAAAAAAAACAGATTAATAAAGTTGGAAAACATATACATCAAAACCATAGCTTTTTAAAACTAAAAATGATTTATGTTAACTTTATTGAAATGCAAGCTTCAGGATTATAGTGTTAGCTTTTAGAACTGTATAAAGAATACCTTGGGGTTAGAGTTGAAAAAAAATCACGTTTTGACTTAGAATCATTAACCCAGAAAGGAAACTAGTAAAAAGTAGACACCAGTTCCCTCTGTGTAATTTGAGATCACTTTGTGAAAACTCTCTGCGTTGATTTCTCCCAGCACCTGTGGTGGAGACAAAGCCCAGAACTCAGGGTTCCTGAGTTGCAACCTGAGGTTCCTCCTAGTCTGTGACTTGCTACTTTCAGAAACTTAATTCTGAAAATGGAGTGGAGTTTTGAAGGCCTTTATAGAACAGAATTATGCATTTGTACTTTTACATTAAATATATGAAATGTTTATATCAATCACAGTTTCGATTTTTACAAATTGGGAAAAAATGAGTACAGATTTAAATACAGTATCATTGACATGTTCATAATAACCCTTTTCTTTGTTTTTATTCCTTTTGCTTCATAATGGGTCTCACTGTAGCCCAGGCCTGCCTCCAACTCCCACAGCACTTGTAGCTCCCGAGTACTGACATTATAGGTATGAACCACCACACCTGGTTTAATGTAAGTTATTTTATATGTCTTGTTTTTTTAAAAAAATCAGGTTCTTGAAGTTTTATCCCTAATTTACCTTTATTCAATGCATAAAGTTTTAGTAGTCTGATAATGGGATCTTTAAAATTCATCTTTTTTCGCTACATACAATTTGAAATAGTCAAGGACAAGATAGTTTGTTGTAGTAGCTATAGACATTCAGAAAAAAATGAGAGATTTTATGTGCTTGCTTCATTTTATAAGTTGTAGGCAGGGTATTTTAGTCTTCTATTTTTTTCAGGGAGCGATTGATAGTCCTGTGATTTTTATACAGATGACTTACTCTCAAAGTGTATTTTTTGCTAAAATGTCTGGTTGAATCCTTTATTTACTTGGTTTTAGCAAAAATGTAACTCAAGGAACCTCATGTCCTTTTAAGATGTAATATGATATAATTTTGTTAACAGTGCATCTAGTTACATGAGCCTTTGTCTCTCTTCAGCCAAAATTCTAAAAAATATTACAAGCAAATATCAGATGGGTTTAATTACAGGCATTTCATCTTTCAAGTGTGCAAGTATTGCTTTTGAATAAAACACATGAAGGCAAACTCCCTGAAACCGAAGCTAGACATGACTGCATGTAGATATTTTATTCCTTTATAACTTTACAGCTTTGTAGAGAGAAGTGCATGACTCTGGATCATGGGTCTTTTGCTGCTTCTTCTAGGAATTCTCTTTTATTCTTTAAATCTTCTTCAGCTTGCCTGTTCTTCTGCTAGTTCTTGGAAATACTTCTGGGTTTTCTAGGCTGTTATGACTTTAAGCTGTGGTAACTAAAAGCCCTAGCAACTACTTCTTACCATTATTTTGTATGCTTTTAATTTAAATGTCTGACTGTATTAAAAATGTGAAACACATTACATTTTTTCTGGGAAGCATCTATAAATGATTCTTGAAACAGATATGGATGACATTTTATAATCAGACTCTAAATACATACTTAATATTTGCTTTTTGTGTTTTCTGGGAAAAATTTATCAACATATGATTAACATATTTTTGTTAGATATCACATTTAATGTTAATAGTTTTTTCTTGCAAATATGGAATTTGATTATATTAACATTTCCTTTTCCTACAAAACATGAGGAGAAAAGCTCATTTTAATGTATTACAGTCATCTTGTATTTCAAAATCCACTCTGCATATCTGTGTGTACTTGAATGAGTATAAAAGCTTGATAAAGAGATGACAATTAATGTGCTCAACCTGGTAGGAGTGAAGTAGTTGTATTGTTGATTTAAGCTTGTTGAATGAGATATCCCAGAATGTTAAAGAGGTAGACCAGCAGGTTTCAGGTGATTAAAGAAAATCCGTCATCTTGAAGGAACTTGAAGGAACATGATGCTATTTAAGTATAATCTAATCAGAAAGGAGAAACACTTGGAAGTGAAAAGATGGAATGTTTCATGTCATTATTTGCAAAGCAACTGAACAAAAGGTTAGCAAGATAATTAAGTGACTGGCTGCTAAGTAGAATTTCTCAAAGTAGGTTGATTAGGAACCTTCCTTTAAAATAAAAGGAAAAGAAAAATTTAAACTTCTAAGTCCGGATAATTTAGTTGAAAAGGCTAACTCGGTTACATAGATGGAGACCAGCTTGGAGGAAAATTGACAGCATTATATATTGTGGTAATTGTCCACCATGACCAACTTAATTACTCAGCAACGTCCTGAGCATCCCAAGTAGTTTTAACATCATAGAGTATTTTAGTATATTCTTAATTATTTGAAAAATGGAACTCTGTGCAGAGTTAACATGTACTGGCATGAAATGGATTATTTCATTATCTTGGTTTCTGCATTTTTCAATTGATAAATGGGATTTTTTCCCCCTTGCCTGAAAAAAAAAATACCAAAAGCAAGCATTATCATTCTCATTATAAAATGTTATTTGCAACTGCCAAGTAAAAATTGGATGTCATCGCTTGTATGTGCATCTTCTATTTCAGGACACCTCTGGTGATAACAGGAGACTAGCATGCCCCAGACTGTGCTTAGTAAACATGCTGGCAGAACCCTGGCTTCTCTTAAGGGGAGGGTCAGGTTAAAGGGCTTGTGGCTACATTATAGCTGAAAATGAAAGCTGAGAAGTCATGACCCTGGGACTTACTTTCCTACTAAAGAAAGGACGCTTGAAGCCAGCACACTGTGCCAATCACTCAGCAGACATAGCCTCTCCTGGCAGTGTTCTTTTACTGTTTTGGAGTTATAATGACCCAAACTTACTTCATAATTTGTTCTTTGGGGGTAAACATCCAGTAGCAGATTGCTTCATTTATTATCAAAGAATTTATTTATTCAGTCAGTCTTTGCGGAGACTTATCACCAAAGAACACATTTAAAAATTTAAAGTGATCCTCTGGTCACCTGACATTGCGATTATAAAATGAAAGTCTACTAGTGTACCTGGAGGTACTTTGCAGAGACTGACGGTGCAAATGTCATATCCTAGCTCACTTTGGAAGTCCTAAATAACACCCAGCTCAGACATTCCCAGATGGGACATATAGTCAGACTGCTTGGATTAGAGAAGTAACATTTTGATCCCAATCCTTACTAATATTTAAAGCATTCTTGTCTTTTAACTTGTTCTTTGCTTAAGCCAATGTTCCTCGATGTGTGGTGTGCATGAGAATTACCTGTAAAACATTTGAAAAATCCTAATGCCCTGGCCACTCCCAAGGCTGATGAAATCAGATTCCCTGGGTGTGAGATCTGGATACCTGTGTTTCTAAAAAAATGCTACATGGTTCCAGTGTATGGGTAGGCTCAGACCCAATGATTTAAGCGCCTGCGGTTTCTTCATTCCTTGTATCCATTTTATTGACCTTAGACAAATGCCTTGTTGCTCTGTGGCTCTAATTTAGGATGTTGGGATAGATTTCCCATTTAAAATCATTTTCTTTATGGAACTGGACTCTAAAACTTTATAAAAGTCAGCGTGGGCATTATATTTACAGTATTGTATATAAATTTGTCTCCATGGATTGATTTCTGTAGACACTTCAAGCATCTATGAGTGATGGATGTCCTTTATAACATACTTCACATCTTCCCTGTCCACATTTTTGCTTTAGCCATTGGGGCAGCACCAGCTAAACAGTGATGAAGCCTGGCTCCCCATGCCTCTTCAGCACCTCACAGTGCCCGTGTCTCCACTGCACCTCAAGTGCCATTCCCCTCACATTGTCTCTGCTCTGGTACATGTTACTCTTCTTGAGAGTCAGCTAGACTAGGGCATTTACAAACCAGGCTTCCTTCCGTTTTACAGTAATTATTGTTTGAGAGTTGCATATACCCATATAATAATGGATTTTAGTCATTATTAACCCCAATTACCTTCTCCCATCCTTCTTCTTCTTCTTTCTATGAGGGACCCTTGGAGTTTAATTAAAGTTTCTTGCCTGGGTGTGGGAGCAAGGATGACTTATCAGGAGTTACATCACGGAAGAAGACGACACTTGTCTCCCAACCACCACTGACTGCCAAGAGTCTCTCGTGATGAGACGTTGAGGGCTCTTGTCTGGTCATGTCGTGTGAAGATCAGCACAGCTGCGGTGAGCCTGTGAGCACAACAGGTCTGTCATGCCCAGATGACGTTCTGCTGCACATCCTCTGATTCTTAGATTCTTTCCTGACCCGAGTTCTGAGTGTTCCCTGATCCTCGAGGTGATATGCCTGTAGTCTTTAGAGGTGAGCACTCCACCATCACTTACTCTCACGCTTTGGACAGTTACGGGTTGCTGAATTAGCCGTCCTTGTCCCCCTGTAATAAGAAGCATCTTTGATGAAAGCTGCGTATCTTACTCAGTCTTCGATCACTATGAGATGGGAGCAGGTGGTAAAATGCTCCTCATTTTTATCCCAAGCAGAGTTTTAAAGTGTATGCTCCGTGTTTCTGCAAATGTCTCCAGTCACATCAAACGCCCGCTGCTCCCATTAGTGGCCCACTTGATCAAACATCCTGCTTGGCATCTCCCCTCCCAGCCGTCTGTATTTTTTACTTTCCTTAGTCCCTACTCTGATTTCTGGGGAACCACTTCTCCAAATAAACTACCTCAACACAAAATCTCATTGCAAACTCTGCCTTTTTATTTCTGCCATGTTGTCAGTGGGAAAGAGGAAACTCAGAGTGGGCCTGTTTTATTATATGCTGCCTTTTCTGTTGTGGTTCTTAAAATGACAGTATTTACTACTTAGCAAATTAATTTGATAAAGTGACAGAGAATAGTTTATTTTGAAATCTTAAATGATTTTCTGGTCCCCAAAGTAATCTGTTTGTGGCCTCGCTCTTGCATTTCTAGCCCACATCATTGAGACAACGTTAGTTACCTTGAATCCTCTTTCTGCTGCCTACACCAGGCCTTCACTCTAGACTGTCCGGCAAAACTACAGACTTAAACCACAGAACTCAGTAGCATCCATCATAATATTAACTGAAGAGGGAAACATTTTGCAGAAACGAAAATGATGCTGATGTAATGTCATGTGATTTATATAGTAGAAATGCCAGCACTTTACAGTTATGGTCCCAATGCATGGTAGTTTTATCTTCGATTGACTATTTTATCTCAAAATAATAAATTTATAAAGCTAAACTGACCCCCTGAAACCCTGAAGCCCATTGTAAATATAAACAAACAAAGCTTCAATCCACCTGTGAGCAGTTTGAATAGGAAAAAAAAAGTCAAGTATACTGACAGGGGCGTGTGACTGGTTTCTTGTTTGGTTGTTTGTTTTGCTATTCCATCTAGTATTGAAACGGATCTCATTTTTTCAGTTGAGCACCATATGTTTGGGAAGTGTATAGTCTTGAGCATTATGGTGATATTTGCTATGAAAAATGTCCAATAGGCTTTCAGCCAAAGTCACAGCCCCAGAACTACATTCATCCTGGTCAGAAGTGTCAAGTGAAATGGTGTCAGAACCACCTGACCTCTGGCCATTAGCTCTGTCTTAACTGACCGAATGCAAGCAGTTGAATAGGTGGTAGTCACATGTACAGATGACACAGTTTTTTTCTTTCTTTTTTTTTCTGAGCTTATTTTCAGGCTCAGGAATCACGTCCTGAATAACTGTATCAGATGACTGCCATGTCTGTATAACATCTAGTTGCTTCTCTCGGACATCAGAAACAGTTTTTGCTGCCAGTTCAGTACAAACTGAAACTGGCTTCAAGCCAACAGCACTCTACCTCCAGCATGAATGTGTCATTAAGTTTCCTCCCACATTCTTACTATATGTTTCTGGAGTTTATCACTCAATTATCAGGATGGCCCAAGAGTATGGGAGTGTTAATACTCCAAATATCAACCACCGATGGGGATTGCAGCCTGTGATACTCTTATTCTTTTAAGTGAACTGGTTCTTTGTCTCAGGCTCTGATTTCAGAGAAATCACAAACTAAGACATTCATATAAGATCAGTAATAGAATCTCCAAGTCAGTACCTATTCATGAGTAGGAATATCAGGCTCTATTTACAAGCTTCCTGAGAGGTCTGGATAGAACTTATACAGAGCACTGATTCCTATCCATGCTATATGACTCACTTGAACAGCTAACAAGTACTAAGAAAATAGAATTGCTTTATTCTGTCATGAAATCTTCAGGTTAGGCAACACCAGAGGCAAGGCCATCCCTCCGGAATGCCAGCTTTTATCTGGTGCTGCCTGGAAGGAGGCTGCCCTTAGAAGTTCTAGCTTCATCTCTTACAGGTGCTTCAAGGAATCAAGGATTCAGTTTTTTCTTAGTTTTAAACTCTTCCCATTACGTTTTTCTTACCCAATGGAGTGTGCTAGTTGCATTAAGAGTTTTCCTACCTAGCATGCTCAAGTGGGCTGAAATTCCCCACGAGTACCTCATTTACCCAGCACTTAAAAAATCAATTAATTCTTTCTTTAAAAACCATGTTGTGAAAACTGACTTACTTCTTTAAGTTACGGTCATTTTAAAAGTACAAACATTAAAATCGAACCATTGGTTTCAGTGCATATGTGTTTGTGGTATTACTTAAGTTTTCTCTGAGAAGTTCACTGACTGGGAGGCTGAGAAATAAGATAAGGGAATAGACTCATTCAGTTTTAGGCAAACATTCTTTCTGATTTTCAGAACGCCACCTTCTTGAATGGCAGAAGCAAAGAGTGCTCTCCTCCTCCTCCTCTTCCTGCTCCTCCTCCTGCTCTTCCTCCTCCTTTTTCTTCTTCTAGCAACATCCCCATCTTGAGCCTTCATCCTCACATTCAGATGGTCTCACGAAGGCCTTCCCTCAAAATATTATCTTATTAGTTCTTCAACAGATAAATTTTGGTCTAACATAAATATTCGTTCCAAAGCAAGGGGTGATAGATTTACACCACCTTAGAGATTTTTTAAAAACTCTTGTGTAGAATACATTGAGCCTAATTAAAGTTTTTTTTTTTTTTAATTATGGTTTAAAATTAGCTAGGAACTGCTACAGTGGTACCTTAGTTAATGAGAAGCTTGACTAGTAGTTAGTATCAGTCTGTTTGAGTTTCTTCATAAATGCTTCTGAGCAAATTATTGAGTGATCAAATGCATGCTGCATGCGTCTTCCTGAAATTTTTTCCATTGTTAAACTTTCAAGATTCTGGAATTTGAAATCTTTTGAGATTAAATCTTTCAGCAAGATTGGTGTAAGTTCCTCTAGGAAGTTGGAAATGTCAGTCTCCTTATTGGAGGGTTGGTGTCAACATAGCTAAGGATCTTAATTGAGTTTTAAGTTTCTGTTGCTATTGAGTTTTCAATGCTGGCCCTGCTAGAGCAGCCTGCCTGTGAGAGTAGAGATCAGCATGACCCTGACGTTAACATGCTCTGCTCAGGGTATTTTCTCTGTGTTTTGGTTTTGTTATGTACTCATTGTTTATTTTATTACATTGATCTATTATTGTGTGTGCATGCGTACATATGTGTGTGTGTGTGTGTGTGTGTGTGTGTGTACCTGTGTCACAACGCACATGAGGAGGTCAGAGGGTGGCTTTAGGATTGATTCTCTCCTACCATGATAGTTCTAGGGATCAAACTTGGGACCCTCAGGCTTGATAGTAAATTTCTTTATCCATTGAATCAACTCACCAGCCCTTTTTTTCCTGATTTGTTCTTGGAGGTAGGATCTGATGTAACCTAGGCTTCTCTTGAAATCACTATTTAGTCAAGAATAACCTTGAAACCTGATCCTCCTTATCTCCACCTCCCAAGTGCTGAGGTTACAAGTGTGTGCTACTTTGCCCAGGTTATGTGGTTATGGGAATTAAACCTAGGTTTTCTTCAGGCTAGGAAAGCATTCTACCAATAAGATATATTCCCAAGTCTAGAATTTATATGGAACAATCTATGCACAGCATATTTGCAAGCATATTTTCCTTGGAGTAGGGCATACAAAAAAGGAACAGGAGGAGGAGGAGAAAAAAGAAAGAGGAGGGGGAGGAGGAGGAGGGGGAGGAGGAGGAAGCAGCAACAGAAACAGAAGAAAAGAGAAAGAAAGAAAGAAAGGAAAGAAGAAAAGAAAAAAAGAGGAGGAGAAGAAACAAACCTGGGTCCTCTGCAAGAGTAACCAGTGCTCTTAACTACTGAACCATCTCTCCAGCCCCAAGTCCACCTATTTAAACACTATCAGACAACACAAATAAAAATAGTATGTATGTCTTTATTTGAATTAAATTTTACATTCTGCAAGGATGACCAGTACACTAATTAGATTAATTTGTGATGGCTTTATGTGTCTTTTGTTTATTTGTTTAATTTCTTTATGTGTTTAAGAATAGAGGAAATTTTAAAAAATTGGTTTCTAAAAGGGAAATGTGAATTTCAGATGCAAGAATAATCAGCCATAATATTCATGTTACTCAAGGTGTTCTCAGGACTTGCAATGAAGGGTGAGGAGGCGTGATTAAGAGTGTGTGTGTGTGTGTGTGTGTGTGTGTGTGCGTGTGTGCGCATGTATATGTGTACAACTGTTGACAGAGCTAACCACACTATTACATTATTAAGTGAGTAACTCCAGTAATGGGTGTTTACATTTATTTGAGTCAGCACACCAAAACAAAGCTGTTTGTGAGCAGAGGACTCTAAGGAATGGAAGTTTTGTGATAAGCCTCCAAGGGAAGTCCAGTCCAAATCTTCCATATCAAAGGGTGAAGAGGAACTTTCACTTGAAAGCACTGCAGACCTTCTTGATTAACTTTTCTGATATGTAGGTGATGGTCTGACCAAATTTCAAAATCCCAGTTTCCTGAAGACACACTTAATTAGCACAGTTTTGCTGAATATACTTTCTTGGCACCACACCAAAAGTTAATAAGTGAATGACTCATTTTTTGCCAAATGTTTGACATGCAACATTTAATCATATATGGAATTTCATATACACTGAAGTTTATTTTACAAGTTTATCCTGACCTCTACCTTATAACAACTCTGATTCTAATTATTTATAATTATTGTAAGTTCATATTTGGAGAGGCTCCTGACCCCTCATTACTCTTCTCTTCGGAAGTTTTCTAGATTTGTACACAAGGAATATTTCTGATTAGATAAAACTAGAAATTATTTAAACTACTAAAAAAGTATCTTATTGTGTTATTTGGTTTTATAACTTAATTTAGGAAGGTCATATACTTTTTTAATACTGAGTTTTATTCACTAACACCAGAGTTTCTCATTCATATGGGACTTCTTTATAGCTTTTGTAGAATTTAATATGTTAATTGGATGTCTTTACATTTATATCTAAATGCTTACTTGTTTCCTTGATTCTATGATTAGAATGCTTGCTTCAATTAGTTCTTAGCTTGGTATCCAGGAATTTTATTATGTATTGCATACAGGAATTTTATTACATATTGCATATCAGTGTTCTCATGTTTACCTAGCTTGCATTCACTAATGCTTTTACTTATTTTTTTCAAATGAGTATTTAAAGCTTTCATCAATTTTCATATGATATGCAATTTATCAAAACTATTTTTGTAGTAATTAAATTAATTATTGTCTTACGGCTTGGGTAACACTAAGTCCAATATTGCATAGTATATCACTAATAGTAGCATTTTTACCTGTATCCAACATAAATGAAAACACTTCTAATATTTTATCATTAAAACACGTAATTTTTTAAGATTCAGGAAAAAAATTTCCAGTTTAATAGTTTCTTACTATTCCTTTTTAATAGAATCGTCTTTCAAATTAGTAGTAGAAATGATAAAAACAAAACTGTGACTTGAATTCATATTTTATGTGAATTTATATAGGCACATTATATTAAATTCATTAAGAAATTTCAATATAAAATTTCATAAGCTGAATCATCTCTATATTCATTGAAATAAACTCTATTTGATCATAAACCTTAAGATTTTAATATATTGATGCTTCTATATGTTCTAAAATTTGATTTTTAATATGAAATTATAATTTATAAAATTAATTTATGACATAATTCTGAGTTTTGAAAATGTTTATAGAAGCATTACCACCCCATTTAAATACATTTAATGTAATTTGCTTAAATTATGATTTTTATGCTTGTAAGATAGTTTTCCTACAGTTTTTTATTTGAATGATTATACTCAAAGCTTTTCACTTCCTAATAATATATTTAAAGTTCCATGTTTTCTCCAAGACATTGTACATGTTGTAAGACATGACACACCATCACTTCATAGATATTTTTAGATTTGATATATATGTTTTTTTGTCATTTATAAACAATTTTAATTAATTTGTAAGTTGTTTTTAAACCAATAAGAGTTTAGACATTAAAAATTCGAGTGATTAAATTATATCAGGAGCTATTTGCATAATTTATTATTAATTATAATTTCATTTCACTGCTTCTGAGAAATTGTCTTGTTTTCTTATTTGTTTTATACTTGAAAAAGTCATTTGTGACTCAACACATAATTTTAAAATTGTATTATTTCTATTTGGAAATATTTTAAGATTTGTTCTTTATTATTATTTTACAAGTATTAAATATGAGTACATATACCTAAGTGCACTATGTGCATACAATGCCTACAGAGGTCAGAAGACAGGAAGACAGTGGCGGATCCCCCGGAACTGGAGTTACTGATGGTTGTGAGCTGCAACGTGGGTTTCCGGTAACTGAACCTGGGTCTTCTACAAGAGCAACCAGTGCTCTTAATTGCTGATTCCTCACTCGAGTTCCTGGAAAGGTTTTTGTTGTTGTTGGTTTTTTTTTTTTTTGAAATAAGGTCATAGTATGTTTAGGCTGACCTATAATTTGTGTCCCTTCTTTGTACACTTCTTTGCTGGGATTATAGGCATGTACCATCATGCCTGGATTAGAATGAAATTTTTTTGATTTATAAGTTTTTGTTCCCCTTTGAACACATGGTAATGTATACATGATTATGAGATTGAGCCTATAATGAGTAAACCTTTTAGCATACTTTTATATAATTGAATGATTAATTTCTGAGAGTTGTGCTAAACTATTCAATAATTCTTTGTTTTTTTCTTCATTGTTTCTGTAATTACTTTATCACTTTCCTTAGTAGTAGTAATGCTACCATTTATATTAGCTTTCTCTTATCTCTTTTCTATTATTTTACTTCACCTTCTAAACTTAGTCTTTTTCTGCTATTTATATATTTATGCAGTCCTAACCAAGCTGAAAGATGTTCTCTTTTAATAATAGAATTTAAGCCATTCACATTTATTATAATGCCTGAAATATTTATTTTAGTAGCATATTTTTCTTCCTACATTGCTTTCTTCTCTCTCATATTATTTGTACCAAGATAGATATCAGGTTAAGTTGACAATCTAAGAAACTGCATTTCAAATTCACAGAGAAAATTACTAAGAGTGACCAGTCGGGAAATGATATATCTGTATGCACATCACTGAATGCTACATTTTGCTTTCTGGAATGGATTCTATAGCACTTTATTAAAGTATTCTGTCATCAGAGTCAAAGTGATATTGCTGACCCTTCTGTCTATGAAACACATGCCAATTTGAGCTGCTTTTGAGGTGTGGTGAAAGTTTAAACTCCATTACATGCTTTTATGATAATTATACTTGAATATTATTTATGGGAGGATTTAGATTTATTTTATTATTTTGATATTTGTATTAGAATATATTAATTATATATATTAATAGGTTTCATGAAATTTTCATGCATGCATTTAAACTATTTTGATCATATTCACATTCCATTATCCTCTCTGTTTCCCTCCAATTCTGCTGATCTTCTTCCATAGCTTCTTGAATTAAAATTTAAAATCATGCATATTAGACAATTTTTCCCCTCTACAGCACAACCTAGAATTGTAATTTTAGTATTTGATGATCTGTAACTCCAGATTACCTTAAAGACATTTTAATTGTATTTGTGTGATCATAAATATGTTATCCAAACTTTGAACAGCAATGCTATTTATAATAACAGCGAAGTGGGAGAATCAGTATAGTACAAAATGGGATGACGAGTCATTTAGTTATCTCAAAAAGGGAAAAAAGGTTGCACATATAATATGAGAGAAAAGTTTTTACACCACGCCTATACCTATAATAGTTTTCCAGTCAAAATAAATGGGTTATTCATACTGAACTCAAAGGATTATGGTACAGTAAGTTTTGAATGTGCAAAAAATTATGATTTTGTGACATGGTGAAATAAGATATGTTCATCCTCCTACCCTAAATTACACATGTCACTGACTGTAAGGATGACAGATGTGCCAACAAGCTCTTCCTGAAAAGGTTGCATCCATCTACTTTTCATGTTATGCTAGTGATCACATTTTATTCTCTCAATTTTACTTCTTATCTGCACTGTGATCATAAAATGGGCCAGAGAATGATATAATAAGGAAATTTATTAAATGTATTGCTAACAAAAGTAATAGAATAAATAACAAGTAACAGACAGATAGATTGATGGATGGATGGATGAATGGTAGTTCAACGTCATCAGACTGGCACCCACTGTCCAGCAGAGAAGCCTGGAGTAGCTCAGTTAAGAGGGCAAACGAAAGTTCACCATCATCAAACTGCAGGCTAGCACACACCCACCAGAAGCTGACTGGGGAAGTTGAGGTAGTGAGCTGGAGTTCCCAAGTGAGTGTTCTCTCCTATTTCTATCTTAGCTTTGTACTTTCGTTGGTATTTTGTGTTGAATGGTCCTGCTTCCTCCATTTGTATTGGCTGAAATTTACAGTTTTTGTATGATTGAACTCCTTGCATTAGGTGTGACAAATTTAATGCATTTCATCCATTTTCTCCCCCTACTGCCTTTCTTCTCTAAATAGTACAAGATTATTGACAGAATTCTTTGGTCAGGGAATGATAAGATAGTTCTCTCTAGTCATCATGTGTCATCTCTTGTTCTCTCCCATGTCTGTATGTTTCCTTTTAGTGGATTACACAGTATAGTTAGATAAAATCCCCCTACAAGCATATTTCATAGTATAAGACACTAAAATTCTTCCACAGATACTTGATTTAAAAGGTATTTTTGCTGCAACTGACTTAACCTTGACCATTTCATGTTCCAGAGCAATATTTAAAACACCAAAAGCCAACAGTGAGCTGGACATCATTTCTCCATGTCTGCACAGGAAGAACAATGACAGCATAGTGTGATATCTAGAGGAAAATATACAGCCTCATAATATTTGAGGAAACCATTTTTATATATTTGAGGTGTCAGGGTAAAGCCTTTCTAGGAAAGGTTCTCAAGACAGGAGCAATACAGTCGTCCAGGCTGCCTAGTGTTATAGTATACTTTGCAGAAATACTTAAACAAATAATTATTGAATACCAACCATACATTGGGAAGTATAAATGGACTTCTGGAAAAAGAAAACTTAATGAACAAGTTTTGTATTTAATTACAAAATATTTACAAGAAGAGAGCACTCTGTTCTCAGCCAAGAATTCAGACTGAAATGCAGTTGGAAGGACAGATAGGTAGAAGGAAGGCTGGACAGAGAAGACACATAGTTTATTTGGGAGAATCAGAGTAAGATCTGGAGAAGGAGGGCTCTTTTTGTTTTGGAATTCCTCAGGTACTGAATAGACCTTGTGCCCTCCAAAAACACGTGCCCATTGTGGTAGGCAAGAGTTAGACATTTGGGAGTTTTGAATAAAGTGTCATGAAGTCTTCTGTATTTTAGTAAGTTAAATGTGACTATTTGTGGTCACTCTGGATTATGAGAAACAGCTCAAAAAGTCAAAGATATTTGTTAGCCATGTGATTGTTATATTTTATGAACTCTGTAATGTTTTTGATTAAGTGCACAAAGGAAGGAAAATTATAACACATGGGAACTCTGTATTAATAAATCAGCATGGGATTTTAGTTTTCCACCTGTGTAATGGATTTTCCCAATGTATTTCTTATTGATATTTGGTGGATTCCATGCAATACATTTCGATCATATTGAGAACTCCCTTATCTGTACTCTCCCATAGCCCCACCCACAGCATTTCATACATTCTTTCTCATATGCTAAAGCTTATGGAGTCAAGTATGTATATATCCAGATTTCTCTTGGTGTGAGTTCGTCCTATAGTGGATTTTTTTTTTTTTTACTGAATAGATCTTATTAGTTGACTGTAGCTACAGAAGAAGCATCTCAGTGTTAACAGGTTACATTTTGTCTCTAATAAATATCATGTAAGAATTTTTGTAGTTTCTATCTTCCTAATTCTTTTATATTATGACAGAGAATATGTAATGTTGACATGACTTTAACTAAGGCAAAAAAGTCTTAAATTCAAATCTTGAGATGCTAAAACATCAGGGATATGGTTAGGATCAGCATACTCAATATCTTAATTATGACAAAAATCTGTATACATTTTATTTAAGAGCACTTCATTATAGTGTATAAATCAGGTAAAAAGTAGATGCATTTTGATGTTTTCAAAACTTAATTTTCCTACTATTCCAGCAGCCAAATATGCCATTGGTAGATTTTCTCATGAAGCATATTTTAATTATATCTACATATACTCTTACTGGTTTTATTTTTTGATTTAAAAATATTGTCGTAAACTCAGGGCTGGAGAGATGACTCAGTGGTTAAGAGTGCTGACCACTTTTGCAGAAGACGTGGGTACACTTCTCAGCACCCAAATAGTGGTTGACAATCATCCATAATACCACTTCCAGGGGATCTGGTCTTTGTGGATTTATTTTATAAAAATAAATTATAAAAGACTATTGTCTAAATGTCCTTTAAAGTCCAAGTGTTTTAATACTATGGATTGTGTGTAATAATGGTGTATGAGTGCAAGTAACATCCTGATTTGTATTTTAATTGATGTTTATATGCAGTGTGAATTAAGAATAAAACAGGGTGAAGTGAGGGAGGGAAGGAGGAATAAGAAATATAATTAACAGTCGCAGTAGTTTTGGACTATAGCTGTTTTAATTAACAGCTTGGTGGTGGCAAAACAAATGTGCTTTGGAAAGCTAAGAATAACTATGATTGTAGCATCCTCTTTGGGAAGAGCTAAGTTTTTTTGAGAGAAGAAAATCAAAGTAGATAAAATATTTGTGCTAGAAGATGATCAATCAAAAAATTTTAAACATATTCAAAATTACATTCATTTATTAATTATTAGATACCAGGCATAATTATTCTGTTAAGACTAACATTTTTCTTTGTATCATTTTAGAATTGAATATCTATAGAGTATTTACCAAAAAAGTTATCAGATTGAAGCAACTTTCTTTTATAAAGTGCTTATTTTTATATAAGTAGACATCCTACATACATATACAGTTGTTGTACTCCAAGAATAGGGTCTGATAGTCAAGTCATTTTGATTTAGTGTTCATTTTCCCTTCCAGTTGCAACAATCTTGGTATATACATTTTTAGCTTTAAGTGTGACTAATAGGTAAGGTTAAAAAACAGACTGTCAGAGAATAGGGAAGAATCTCCACCAGGTAAAGACATGTATAAAAGCAGACATGGGAAGAACAATTAAAGACATGCCAATGAAGAGAACAGAAGCATGAAGAGGCAGAAAATAACTATGCCGCAGAGGACAGACAGGAACTGATGGGGCATTCTGCTGACTTTTCTTCTGTTCTCTCTTCTCTAGATCCTCATCCATACAGTTTTTTCTGTTTGTCTTCTTTTCATTAGTCTGTAGCCTTTTTCCTTAACTAGTCTCTCTCATTTGATTGTCACTAGTTCACCACTTTAAAATGGGGAAAAATAACTATGAATAAAAAGTATTCATGGATTTATTGAAATATGGAAAATTCTATGTCAGGACAAAAATTAATACAATATTTTGTAGTCTTTGTCACAAAGATACACTTATTTGCATGTATTAATTTTTAAAATGTTATATGTCTACCAACTATTGAAAGCATTCCCTTTAAGTTAAGTAAGACAATCTAAAAATTAATGCTGAGATTGTTAATATGAAAATTAATGTTTTAGAGGATGGCAGTGTGATGTTACAGTACAGTGATTCCTGAATAATTACAACCTGACTCTTAGCATCCACTTTAATGAAGAGTGGAACCTGAACTGCTCTGAGAACCTGTTCAAATTTCTCTCAGAACTGTGCATTTGAGCAAAGACCTTCCTCTTTCTTTATGGAAAATATACATCCTGCATGAAATGGGGAAGTAAAAGCAGAGCCTTATCTTATCAGAATGACTTTTCTTCCCTGCCTCTAGTAACCTAGAATAGCACTCACAAACATCAACAGATATTATTGAACTAATCCTACCTTTTGTTTGCACTCATATGGCATACTTGCTGTTTTTTTTTTCCAATGAATAGCCACTGTTTGTAGTGCTTGCTGATATTCAGCATGCACACACACACACACACACACACAGACACACACATTATTTTGAGTAAGCGCAAGAAAGATCATGAGGAATTGAAGTTATATGTTTAAGTAGTAAGAAGAACCTGTGATCTACTAAACTTGTTTTATATTATAAATAAACTGAGTTAAATGATCTCAAACATAAGATTAATTTTTTGGTTTCAAGGTTAGGTAATAGTTATTTGTCCAGAATTCATTTATTCCCACAAATTGCAGTCCTTCTTTCTTTAAAATACATATAAATACAGTGTATTTCTTGTGGAAAAATTAGAAAATGCAACTAACTGGAAAAACTAACACTAAATTCTACTATTATTTTATTTTATAATTTTGGTTGACTTACTTGTTGGTATATAGATACATGCATCTAAATGCTAACAGTAAGTATAAAAAGGATTAAAGTCACAAGTACTGTTTTCTAGTCATCTCTGTTCACTCATTAGCCTATCATGTCACAGACCCATCTTCATTTTAAAGTTAGCATATATCTCTACTGCATGACTATGTCAAAATTTACATAACTACTGTATTTTTATTGTTTCTAATCATTGACATTATAAAAAATTACATTAGTGACATTCACCCTATCTGTCGATATCTTTGGATAGGTCTGATTTTCTTCTATGGATGAATTATTAGTAAAATTTCTATGTCAAATGTTATGCATTTTTAAGGTTTTTGTACATATTGTCAAATTGTTGTCTTTTCCATTTTGCTTATGTGTACAGAGTACTAGTGAGAAAAGACATACAAATGCTTGCTGAAGAGATGTCTCAGAGGTTATGAGCACTGGTTGCTCTTCTAGAGGTCCCAGGTTCTCTTCCCAGCACCCACATGGTGGCTGAGAACGAAATGGAAACTCAATATCCTCTTTTGGTCTCCAGGGACATTGTGTAGCATGGATGCACTTACACTCATGCAACCAAACGCTCATACACAGAAAATGAAAATAAATTATTTTTTAAAGACATGCACATGTGTATAGATACACATAAATAATCATTGTGGAGTTTACAGAACCAAATTAAATAATTGAATTCACTACCAGACATATGTATTATCTTATTTTTATTTTCACAGTTAAATAGTTCTAATAATGATACCACTATATGTTAGGGAAAAGTTTCTGTTTTTATTGTGTAAATGAGATTGTTTTCAATACATAAATCCTTTATTTGAGTGACTTAATATGAGTGTAACTTTTGCCTTTCATATATGTCTGTCAAATTTCTAACAATAATGACAAAAACACCTGACTCAAGGACCTCCAAAAGTGGCAATGAAAAGAACCTTCGGCGTGTGTGAAATTTTGGGAGCTGTTTTGTTCTAGTCATGTGTCAAGTGACAAGTGATAAATTAAACAGAGTATTGTTCCCATCTTGCCTTCTGTCTTTGAAGCTGGATGAGATTGGATTGAAAGGGAATTTTCTTTCTTTAATGACACAATTCATTCATCTGTCTCACTCACTCTTCTGTGGTTTGCATACATTTAATATCACAAGTAAGGGATTAAAATTTGAATCATGATCCCTAGTTGCTTGACTGTATAATGTCATCATCTTTCTTCTCTTTTTACTGTTATTATCAATCTCCTGTTCACTTTGTTCACTGAAGAATTTAACTCTGAGCAATGTTCACATTACCTGCTCCTAACATCACCCTACACAGCCTGAGCCCAGGCAGGGGTCCATTTGGTTCTCCCCAGGAATCTCAGGGGAGAATTATTTCTGCTCTCTGTCCTGTTTTCCAAGGTTGACTTTTTCTCTACTGCCTTAGCTCTTCTGTTGTGCATTCTAGCGCAGTATCACTAGAGACTTCATTGTTCTCATTCTCCTTTCTGAGCTACTGTTCTTCCCTGGGATAGCCTGATGACTGTTAACTGGCCTTGTGAAGGTGACCGAGCCATTGATTCTCCCATCTTCTCACTCTTCATCAGCGCCACGTGCATTCATTGTCCTGGCATAACTGAGATTTCATGGAATATTCTCCTTGTCTCTGTCTCCTAATTTTTTATCAAACCCCATCTTGGTTGAATCCAGTTTTCTTTCTTTCCTTTGCCTATTCTCACACACAAAAACAATGTTACTGAAGGAAAATAGTTCGCAGTGAAATATTTTCAAATAATGACCAAAATCTCTCTAAAGGGAAATCCTACCATAAACACACAACGTGAATTCTCACGTATTGAGATGATAACTTGCACCTTCCTTCTCCCACTCAAAGGATGACCTCCTGAAATGTATTAATTAAGCAAAGTGGCAAAAGTCTTACACAAGGAACAGACATATGATTTCATTAAGCTGTAACCAAGAATTTACTTTCTTGAATGAAATAACTATCGATTAGCTATTTTATTAAATTCTCAATTATGGTCTGTGAAAGACGGGAATTTCATCTTCCTTCAGTGCCTTAATCTACCTATTGTATTTTATCCAATAAAAGTATAAAATTATTGTGACTACTTGTTCGCTTTGATTGCTGCACTTTAGAGAGAGCGAGCATGAAAAGAGTTGCGATGTGTATACCCAGTTTTGGTTCCTTGATCTTACATGTGTTAGATTATGACTAACAGATTGCCTTCTCCAAGACTCAGTTGACCTGTCGGTATCATTGAGTTAGTGATGATGACCTTGCTGGACTGTTTGGATAATCAAATGGAATACCTTTATATATCGAGTTGTTATATGTAGAGCTCTGCTTGGGTGTAGCCTGTTGCCAGCTGAACATTTCACATTCACAATTACTTTCATTGTTGAAGTTATGATGACTTGAAATTTAGGGTTCAGTATCATCTTATAAGCAGAAAAGTAGGTAGGTATTGTATTTAAAGGATAATTTCATAGTCCCATTTCTTCTCCAGGGATCTAAGTAATGAATTCTTGATGAAATAACATTGGTTATATACAGTGGATACATTTTTATTACTGTATAAATAAATTGCTGTGTAAATATTTGGATGACTCTAAGTAAGTTCTATGTGGGAATGAAGGTCATTTGTTTTTCTTGGCTTCCTATCTTGTCATAAAACCATGTCTTAATCTTTTAATTTCCAAATATAATAGTGATTTTGGAGAAGTATAAAGGGAGGAATGGCCAGAGAGGGAACTGATTTGGAAATGCCTGTTTAAGCTTTAAAAACATGTGCAAATTATCAAGAAACTTTGTCATCTTTAAATCTGGAATCGTTTTTTGGAAGCTCTGCTTTGAAAATAAAGTTTCTAACAGTAAGGAACGGGCTTCTCCAACTATTTTGTTTCAAGGAAAACAGAGAAAGCTCCTAGGATGAAATGCAATCTGGTCTCATATTCACTGGCCTCAGGGACAGTAACATTTAGGGGAACGCTATAATTAGCTCACTTGTTTTTTACCCCATGTCTGGCAAAAATCCAATTATTTCTCTTTGGCCTTTCACTTTTTTTGTTTTTAAAAGCACTTCTTATCATTGCCCATTTATAAGTTTTAGATTCTGAAATTATAGCAGAAACCAGAGGAATTGCTGGGTGTATTTGAGTTATGCTGTAGTCACTAACACTTACATAAACCCCATAATCCATATCTTTAAAACTTAAGCTATCTATTGGGGAATTTAATTTTTTCATTGAATTGTTTTGTTATACCGTAGTTCTATGTCCAACAATGAATGATTAAGCAGTGCACTTCCTATCTCAGGTCTCCGGAATGGACAGATCTGTGCTTCTCCACCTTACTGCTTGCTTGCAGCCTTCAGGAAGGACTAGGAATGGAAGTTTATTTTAATTAGAGTTTAAAAGTAATGAACATTACAAGCAGACATATGGACATTCCCAGAAGCATCTTTGCAAGCATTATGTTCAACGGCAGACTCACTCAAACCTCATCCTCACATTAAATATCCCCTTTGCTTAAGTGGATTTTTCTAAGATGTAAAACAAAAGTCTAGTTTTCTTATTTTTATGTTTTTACATTTAGTTTTTCTAGAAGTTTCTTTTGCCATTTTTCCTATTTTATTTTTAGCATTTCAAGCTGACTTTCAATATAAATAATATCCTAATTTTTCTGCTGTTATTGAAGTAGAATAGAAATTTTAAGTGCTATATTGTACAATTTAACAATGGTAGTGATAGTGTAGAATACACAAATTGTGACAGTATACTCTTTATAGCTACCAATTATTTTTATTTATATTTTTAATTCTTAATTCTTGATGTTGGTACAACCCAACATTTCTCTGGTGAAACTAAGTACATTATTTGATTTGTATGTTAATTAAGAATTTTCGCTAGAAAACCTTACTGTGAAGATAGTAAAATAATTTGTTATGAACCTTTCCTGTTAACTCACATGGAACACAGTAGAGAACTTGGTCTGAAGAGTAGAGGAGCATTTAGGAGTCATTCAGACTTCCCAGTGCCCTGCAATTCGAATACATTAAGTACGTTCTCCATGGAGCTACGGAATATGCCATAAGATTTGCGCTAGATTTGAAGGTGAAGAATTACAGAAATTCTTCTTTTAATACATGGAGAATAACCTGTCTCTCATCAAACAAATACAGTGGCTTTGGTAGAATTGCTGAATTCTACCAAACATTTCGTGAAAAGCTAAAATGGATTCTTCTCAAAATAGTCCAAATCACTGCAGAACAGGAACTTCTTCCAATTATATATCATGAAGCCACCATTACTCCATCAAAAAGAAAGCTAGAAGCTGGTACCCTAGAACGTGTATAAAAACCCTTGATAAAATACTAGCAAATCACAGCAAATAGCACATTAAAAAAAGCTTACTCACTGTGACCGAATAAGGCTAATCCCACTTCATTCAAGGATTGTTTAACATGTACAAATAAATACATGTGATCATAATAAATACAGAAAAAGCATTTGATACAATTCAATATCTTTTCACTATATAACTCCAACCAATTTAGTTATAGAAAGTATATACCTAAACATAAAAAGACATACAGAATATTCCAGCAATTAGCACTGTACTGGATAGATAAATATTTAATGTTATATAAGCAATCTGTCCTTAACCGGTTGCTAATATCATTGTGCAGCAGAGACATGAGTGGGAATATTTATACTGACTTATACATATAAAGTACACTCTGATCCCGAGGTCCATGAAAGTTATCTGGGTATGTCAGGGTGAACAGTTTACTAAATATCTAGCTACAAGTGTATTCAAGTAGTCAGATATAGGAAAAAGGTAGGAAAAATAGAAGACAGAAAAAAAGGGAAGGAGCTTGTAGGGGCTTTTAGAAGGGATATTTCCCTATTAAAACACATGGAGTAATATTAATAATAATGGAATGTGCTGCCAAATAAATGAGATTCATGGTAGGTATTATCAAGTCATGGAGGACTGGTGTGTTGTGGAACTGGAGAACCGAATAAAGATGGTACATATGCTCAGAACTCTAGAGCAGAGCATGGTTAGATTCTCACAAACATAAAAGACGTAAAGATACAGGCAGTCACTGAGCAGGAGCGAATCTACACAGGTGGGAATATGATAGACATTTTCTGCAATAGCTCTGTTTGCCTACTTATGACATGCATAAGAGGGAGACAAGTCTGGAAACAGGTTGATATCACAATGTAGGGCGTCCAAAGTGTTAAACTGAGCTGCTTCGGATCCCATCTGTGGGAAGATTCTTTCAGCAGCGTGTTTAGGAAGTCTCTTAGAAGGTAGAGAGATTGGAAAGAGAGCCACGTGCTATGTGTCAGGAGGCAGTAATTGAATTCTCACAGTGAGGGGCAGATTTAATAAATCCCTGAATGGGACACTCAGTGACAGCAGTAATAGGAAGGTGGGGACAGATACAAGAGGTGCAGTGAATGAGGGATTGACACGCCTTGGCAGCGTCTCCCGTGGGGAGGAGCTCAGGGAAGGATTCAGGATGATCGAGGTTTTGAGCCCGTGCAATGAGCGGAGGGGTGGCACCTGTGACTGAGATGGCTGTCATTGCAGTAAGAACAGGGCTGGGTTGAATTATGGCGTTGAAAAGACACAGAAGTTGACATTTTCAGCAGTCACTAGGAATTAAGACACAAGAGAAGAGGAGGACGCCACTGGTGAGTGCGTATGCCTGACTGTTGGACAACGATGACATGAGAGACGATTCGTATTTACAGGAAAACGAGATTAAAAGTTTTCACATGTAACAAGGCCGTCATCATCATCCATGAAGCACATTAAAAATCTCAGTGTGCCTCTCGCATCTCTGTTAACTCATGGACTCTTTCAATACTTTAGATTTCTCATCTGCAAAATGCGAAAACAATACCAGTTTTGTGTAAAGGTATTGCCTTGGTCAAAAGACATAAAATGAAGTTGCATACATAAATGCATTTCTTATTGTTCTTTTAAGAGAATTACAGAGGAAAAGTGCAGACAGGCTGGGAAGGAATTGCAAATTCAAAGTTAACTTTCGCTCCATTCCTGCTGCGTCAGGCCTAATACTAAGTACTTTAAACTGATGAATGCTTCATCCCTTCAGTTAATACTATGAAAATACCATGGCTCAGAGAAATGCGACACCATTTATGAAGCTAGGATTTGAATCCATGATTTGGCTCCAAGTGAAGGGCCCCAAACATTAGTCAATGTTGCCTCACACTGAGCAAATATGTAAACATTTGCTTCCCGGCAGACATGGCTTGGCCATTGCAGTGAAGTGAGTGTGGTCTCTCTGATGTCCTCCTGTCCATTTCTAAAGGTCACATGGCTTTTGCGTCCACACAGGCCCATGCCGCAGTGGGGGCTGTACATATGTGTTATGCAAGGAACAACGTGGAATGGAGGAGAGCTTCGAGTCTTAGATTTAATTCAAGTGCTTGGCTTAGAAAGAACATTTTATCTTGCTAGCTGTGAGAGCTTGGGAGAGTTCCTTACTCAAGCAAGTACTGGTTTCTAGCCTGTAAATACTAAGTAATAGAGAAGAGAATGACAAAAAGTACATATATGATGTCTACAGAGCTTTAAAAGTTAGTCATTGGGGTTTGTCTGTCAGCCATGGAACTCATGATACTTTTGGGAGTCACAAAAATGTTTTAGTCTGAAGGAATATTGATTTTAACATCAGGAGGAAAATAGAAGATTTTAGGTTGAATAAAATATATACTATGCTTTTTAGTATCTTAATTTTTATATCAATAGAGTTGTAAGTTATAATTTTGAATATTTCTTTAAATTGGAGGAAGAAGCCAACAGAAATAAAAATGCCCCACGGTCTGTGAGTGTTGTCTCAGAGCTTGGATATTTCAGAAACCTTGTACCTTTCTTATGTCTGAGACATAAGGCTTTTCCTCATAAATTCTGTTGATTAATTCATTAGCCAGCTAATTTCTAGCTCATGCCAATTATAATAAAATTATAATCGACCTTTATGTTTATTCACCCAAGATGTTCCAGCAACCCCTTCCTAAATAATTGCTTCCTTTTCTGGGTTACCTCTGTAGCAGGTGATTAAGCATCCCCCGCCATATCTAAACTATTTATGTACACATCTGTCACTCCCACATGGCTATCAAAGCTTCTTAAGAACATGGCCTGGGTCTTAGGCATCACCTTATCCCTGATAGCTAATAAAATACGTGGCAGTGCAGAGCCATTCATAAAAGTTGGGTGAATTGAATTGGTTTGTGGCACTGATATAATGCCAGACACAAAATAAGTGGTATCTGTAAATGTACCTTATTATGAAGATTTTACCTAAAACTCTAGAGATCTGATATCAAAAATTGTCATATACACTATAAACTTACCGTTTCCTTGGGAGTTTCTAGACTTTCAATACTATACTCTGTCAACCTAATTATTCCTTAAAAATCGAAAACTTAAATAAATTAGTTTGTCAGTATTTCTTGCTTCCTCTCTAAATTATCTGAATTAACAAAAGGTCTGTGAAAATAACCAAGACCTTTTGATTTCTTCATGTATAATAAATGATCCTGTGTCCCATCAGCTTAATGGGAATACCTTGTGAGGATAGGAAATGAGCCTTAATTTGCCCAGACCAAAGAGTAACCAGCATTACCTAATTACACACAAGAGACAACATAGATCATCCCTGGGGTTCAAGCGTCTAGCTTTATGGATAGAGCAGAATATATAATAAATCACTAGGAAATTGGTTGCTGACTAACTTGTACCATAGAACTGTTTTATTTTTTTTAAGGAACTGTGAAGTACTACTTAGGTTTTTGTGGGGATTTTTCCTCCTTTATTTTCTTTGCTCCTCTTCTCTGATTTATAACTTTCTCAGCCTTGAGGAGTTTCATATCTTACTACCTTCAGGTATGTAGATAAGTGAGGCTCATGAACCGGGAAGGGAAGCTGTTTGTGGTTTGGACAGCTGAACAATGGTGCGGTGAGATCAAAGAAGCAACTTGCAACTTTGTTCTTAAGCCTTATTGTGTGTGTTAGCCTGTTATAGGACTAGTGCCTAATAGAGCCTTTTTTTTTTTTCTATTCTCAATATATCCTTGAAAGAGAAAGTGACCAGTTTGAGCTGTAGAAAATCAGTGTGTGCTCGCAGAAAATGAAAGTTAAGAATTTTGGGCATAGTCTCATATTTAGAGTCTCATGTTTATTAAGTAGGTTCTTCTAAAATTGTTGGAATTCTTAATTATAAAGAGTGGTTGATAAGGAAACAGGGTAATTATTCCCTTGGTGGGAAGCTTTTCTGGATGATCTCACTTCAGTAATAGCAGTTATGATTACATCTACATGGGCATGATGTTGCTCAGAGATGTCATAGATTTTGTTTACTTTGATGCTCATAACTCCACAAGGACAGTATTACTGTCATCAGTATTTTGCAAATGAGGAGTTGAACTATGTAGACCTTATGTAACTCAAACAAGATCTCACAAAAAACTGGTTGTATTAGGACCAAATCTGGGACTTCTATTAAAGTCTCTGTTTATGTATTCTTGCTTCCTTATAAGCTCTTTAATTCAATCAGAGCTAACCTACAATTCTGCCACAATTGAAAGTCAATCAGACATAATCTTTTCTGACCTTTTCCAGGCCACCTTTTCCTTAATCACTACTATTGGCCACTTGGACCTTAGCCTTTGTTTCTGCTTCCTCCACCTTGGGTGTTACATAGTCTTTCTCATATTTTGAGTTTGGTCTAGAAGTATTAATATCTGTAATATGTCAGATATCTGTAATAACCAAAAGTCTCTGTAACAGTATATCAGGAAGTTTTGTTTCTCTTTACTAAAAATTTCCATTCTTTCTCCTTAATTATCCAGAAGTCCTGAAGCTTATTAAATGATGAGAGCATTATATATTTCAGTTGTCCCGAAGAGAGAAAAGTTGAGTTGGACTGTTGGTTCTGTCTCGTTTCTGTGTGTTATACAATGGTGCTATGGTAGATTATCTTTCACAGTTCTATAGCTATTAGAATATTCATGTTGCTTTGTGGTCCTCATAGAGCAACCAGTTGGTGTCTTGTCAGTTTTCAGAGAGGCCCAAAGTTGGGTGCCATGATCATAGCTCTTTTAATTCATATTTCCTGATCCGTCTTCACAATCATCCAAGTTCCAGCCTCCAATTGGTATGCTCCCTTTCCTGAAAGCGACTTTATCTCAGTAGCTTAGTGCTCTATTCTACAACAGGATTTTGGAGAAAGTCACGCTGCTACATCTTGGCAGTCCTCTTGAACTTTGAATGTCAGGGGAAAAAGCTGGATTCTTCCAGTAGAATAAGAGATCCAGCAAACATTATATTTAATCATATTCTAAGCATGCTTGCTCTTCATTCATGGAAGAAGTTGCTCTCAGACTTCATGCTCACATGGCTAAGATGCCCTGAATGTTCCAGACATTGGTGTCTCACCTTTACCTGTGGAAAGGCTGATGGATTCTTCATTGGGTATCCACCAGCTTTGTGTTTGAACATGCCTTTGTTACAGTTATGTTTGCATAATGCTATATACACTTTGCACTTGCTTCTTACAAGACACATATGTAGCTACACCACATATCAATTTGAATCTTACTGGAGGGTGGAAACCTATAATTTTGGATTTGTTCTATATTTCTGATTAGTTACCTGGGCCTTCTATAGCAACATGCCATAAATGAAGCAACTTAAACAATGGAAATCTATTTTCTCAGAGTTCCAGAGGAGCATAATGTTATGGTGTTGGCTTCTTTTGTAAGACTTTAAAGGAAACGTTGGGCTCTGCTGGTCTCCTTGCTTTTGGTAGCTTGGGTATTTGTTCTTGGCTGCTGGCGGCTTGCTCCTGTGTCTTCGTTCACATCTTCCCCTTCTATGCGTGTGTCTATGTGTCTAAATGTCTTTTCCTTTTGAAGGCACCAGTCATACTAGATTAGGATGTGCTCTGATGTTTTTAACTTCATCATCTGCAAAGTTCTTACTTCCAAGTGAAGCCACATTCATGTAATGGTTAGAAATTTAATATTTTATAAGCAATAAAATTCAACCCACAGCAAGGTGAAAGCCCACACTTTAAGTTAGATTTTTTGACACTAAGTACTATCGGGCTTCTGTTATATTCTGATGCCTCTTAAAATTTAATAAAGTTGTTCAGAAATTGCTCAATTGTTATTGATTTAACACCTTCTGACTCTTCTACAGAAATTTTTGTAAAGTGTTTTTTAAAACTCAACTAGATCTTGACTTCATTGCCTTAATATAATCAGTTTTTAAGGAATTATATCTGAAACATCTTGAGATATGCTTTCTTCCACTTAAAATATTGTTAAGCTTTTTAAAAAAAGTTAACAGGAAAGGTATATAAATTAGAGACTATGAATAATCCTATGTACAATTATACATGTATATATACATATACATATATATAAACATATATATATATATATATATGCTTTTTCATATTACCCATGGATATTAGAATGAAAAATGAATCTTCTGTTGCACAGTTGCTCTTGTTCCCATAAGCAATTTCTTAGCTCACAGGAATATCCTATATATTCTAATATATAGTAATTTTGGAATTGTAAAAGAGACTAGATTCAAATGACTGCTTGTAAGCATTGACTAGAATAATAATATTAAGATATTCTTACATTTAAACAAATGAATTTAACTATCATTATCTTTTCAATAGTCACTTAAATAAAAATGCATCAGTGATTAGAAAAATGAGCTTTGTAGCAAAAAGAAACCAAATTCAGCTGTCAATTCTGCCACTCCTCAGTTGACCTTGAACAAGTGCTCTGCGCTTTAACCTTAGTTCTTTCTTAAGTAACACCGAGCCAGTAATATCACATTTATCAAAGAACTTTGGGGGATTCTGTTTGATAAAATATATGCAGCATGCTTACAGCAGTCCCAGGCACTCTGTGAACAGACCGCAAACATCAACTGTATTGTCACCTCCAATTAAATGAATTAGTTCCATTAAAATTTTAATTACTATTTTTATTCTCATTAAATTAAAACCCTAACCTGAAAGAGCAGGAGTTTCTGAGTTTCTGGGATTCTGTACTGACAGCAATATTAGGGGCATAGTTAGCAATACATTATAATTATCTTATGTCAGAAATTATTCCTCTAATATATCTATTATGTAGATTAATTCTGTATAAATAATAATTTTAATTAAATTAGAAACTATAGAGAAATTCTTAAGAATAATAAAAGTGAGTATTTTTGCCCTTTGGCTATTAATTTTTGTTTCTTTAATATCACAGATCTGTCTTGTGTTTTCACTCCCTAAACTTTTTGCTGTTTCAGTTTGTTTAATGGGAGTAGCTTCATTTGATAATGCTGTGTCCATTTATTCTCAAAAGCTAATTTAACTTTGAAACTCATAAACAATCCTTTATTATACAAATAATATATATTTGTGTTGAAAGAAACAGATGAACATCCTTAAATACAAAATTCAAACTACTCAGAGTCACACTCTCCTCACAAAATCAGTGTTAGCCTTTTGAGATAGAACATCTTAATGCCATGTTAATACCCTTTTAAGACAATGATCACTAAAAAAAAAAAATACAAAGTTTTTATGTGTCTGTTTTCTCTGCATGTATGTAAGTGCTGCTATGTCATGCAATGCTCATGGAAGCCAGAAGAGGGTATTGAACCTCTGGAAAAGGAGTCCAATGGTTGTTAGCTGCTATGTAGATGCTGGGAATGGAACTCAGGTCCTCGAAAGAGCATGCAGTGCTCTTTACTGCTGAGCCCAATAATGATCACTCTTCAGAAGGCAGATTGCATAGCCTGAAAACATCAGGCCTCAGTCCACTGCAACTTTCTCTTTGGGGCAGAATTAAGAAGCTGTCTGTGTTGTAGGGCTATCAAGAATTACTGATTTATGGTCCTAACCAGACCTGGCTCTTCTATGCTGTTTGTCACCTTTGCTATGCCGAATCAGATCACGTGGTACACAACTCCCCACCATTCCCTAAAAACTTATGGGATTGATATCCACTTTGTTCTGGGTAGTGGTCAAGGGATGGCTTGAGGGGTTGCTCTGGGAAGTTCTCAGAAGATCCTTAGGCAGGTCTCTGAAGAGCCTTCCTTTGCCCTTCCATCCCTCCCATGGCAGCTGTCTTTCTCTCTCTCCCTTTGTCTTAGTCTCATTCTTAATGAAGCTTTTCTCTGGGTGTTAAAGGGAAAACTCCTTCGCATAAAGACCCCAGCATGTTACCTCTGTAATACTGTACCATTTTCTTTCTAATGCTCTCCCTTCCCACCTTGACGTCTAATGATGGTCTTATGGCCCTTTCTCCTAATAAACCTAATTCTTGAAGAGTAATTATGTCTCAGCTTCTTTTCCCAGACTGGCTGCTATTTCTCCATCATTGTTATATTTTGGCTTTTACATGTGTTTTATAAATAAAATTTTCATCTAAATTGGCATTCTTTTGTACCATTCTTTTGTACTTGGTTTAATGATGAACTGGGAAGAGAACCCAGGCAGCAAGGACAGCCAACAGAGGCATTATTTCTATTTCTCAGCCCTACATCCCTTTCATGTAGAGATGGTACCCAAAAGGACTGCTGAATTAGCATGAATTAATACACAGAAAGTTATTCCACTATGTATGTTTTCAGCTAGAGAAGAACAAGCTATGAAGCACCTAAGAAGCATTCCACGCTCTTACTTGGAAATGGTAGCTTATGTTCATTCCTCAAGATTTTACCTTTTGCTTACTGTCCCTTCCCATCTCTCTCCCAATGTGAGGTTGATAATTCTTTCATTGACTCATGTCTCTCCTCAGTGACTATCAAAGGCTGAATTAAGATTCTTGGTCTTCAATTCAGCAATCCAAAAATGCCAAAAGTTCTAAGAATCAAAATATCTTCACAACTAATCTGAAGCTATTTATAGATATCGCTTATCATATGTCAAGTCAATATCAGTATGTTTGATACATACTAATTAGTATTTTTTATCACTGGATATGTTATGAGCTTCCACTCTGGGTGTTGGGAAGTTTGTATTACATGCACTTAAATATTTTTGTACAATGCTAAAAATTCTGAATTCTAAAACTCAGATTCTCTAAGGATCTTGAACATGAGATTATGGACTATAATAGCATAAGTAGAGGACCAAGGATCAATGTGATAAAGAGCAGAGCGGTTTTGCTTCAGTTATGCTATTATTTTATAGAATTTTCTTTTGTTTTGGCTCACAGTGCTTGTCTGGCCATGTAGATGTAACTACCAGCAATCTCCTTACTTCTTTTGCTTCCTTTGTCTTGCTGGTGTTTTTTGAATTCCTTAATGATTTTGTTCTCTTGAACAACAGAAATCGTAGGGCTTGAGAGATGACCCAGCGGTTAATAGCACTTGCTGCTCTTGCAGAGGACGCTAGGGTGGTTTGCTACCCAGCACCTGGTCACAGGCCATGGCAGAAAGTTTTTTTCTTGCAGCAGGTGGTGATTAACACAGAGACCCACAAATAGTCAATGTGCAGAGAATAAGAGACTGTAGAGCACTCAGCCCTAAATGGGGCACTTAGATTTTACCTTCTTCTCCCAAGGTTTAAGGATCTTTGAGGAAGAAAGGGTGGAATGATTATAAAGGCCAGATGTGGTAGATGAATACAAAAAAAGCCTGCTGTCTAGACACCACAGAGTATATGCACATATGGACTAACAGTGTGTATGACAGCATATACAAGAACCCAAGTCAGGTAGGGATTCAGCATGCATGGGGGAGGGGGAGAGGAACCCTGCTATGGCTGAGCATCTGTTGATGGATGGATGCTGGGAGATGGAGAGTCACTTTTCCTTACTGATGTGACACCTGGGTAGATTGACCAGACTCCAGAAGATGGACTCACAACCTCGAGCACTTGGGAGGCACAGATTGGATTTGACATGCTTTCAAAAAAACAAACAAACAAAGCTTTAAAAGTTAAGGACAAATAATAATGGAGGAGATGAATTCATGGGGGGCTGGAATGAGGAAAGGAGGTCTGAATATGATCAACATACATTGTATGAAACTCTGAACTCAATAAAAATATCTCCAGATGAGGTCAAATTTTGCTTGAAGGACGGAATCACTCCTCCGTCATGGAAGAGTTAAATCTCATATGTTGCATATTCTAGAGTTTCCCACAGGTGGAGGAAGTGCACTCCCATTGTGATAGCTTTGTAGCTGTGGCTAAGTATAAATCCGAAGGAGGTACATTCCTAGAAAGGGAGACAGAAACTGACTTCTCTCAGGTCAGTGCTCTCAGGTAATTTCATGCTCTATAATGGCAATAAATGCCCTGTGTGGGAAGAGTGGACTTTTTAAGAAGAGGAATACTTCCCAAGTTTTCAAGCTTACCTGAGAGATAGGTGCCAGAGGAAGTAAATTGATTTCTTTGTCATTGTAATAGAAAACCCTTGTAGGCCTCTAAGCACAGGAATAACATACTCCCATTTAAGGTTTTATAAGGCATTCTGGCGACAAGAGTGAAAGCAGGGAAATACAATATGAAACTTTTGAAGAAGTAGGAGATATTGGTGGTCTATACTGGAGTTGTAGCTTTACCGAGAGGCTGGAGGACTTCAAATATAGAAGCTGAAGAAATAGCTACTGCTTTGTGTTGAATGTTAATGGAAGAGATGAATCAAGTACTATTCCAGGGTTTGGAACATGTGTGCTGAATCTGACAAGCTCAGAGCTCAGTTCCAGGGAAAGCACACAGACCATAATCAGCTCCTGAGACCTACCTGTATATTTCTCATATACATTCCCACATGAAAGTTTCTAGAGGAAAATACAATGATAATGAAGATGAAACCTTTCATGTCAGAATTAAGATCCAAATATTTATTCCTACTGCATAATTTCCACTGTCCAACTGTTTAATACTTTATTAAAGTTAATCTTAACATTTGTTTCAGAACAGTTCCCTCAGTCTACAATGAGACTAATAAAATCAAAGTATTATTTTAAAGTTTCGGGACTCTTTTAAAACTTAGACCCTTTACAGTACAGTGCAGAGTATCTAAAACTATCCTATAAATGGATATAAGATATAACTCACAAAATGAAAAACATAGAGGAAGATATGGAAAGCTGCAGAGATACACACAGTAGGACACAGCAGTGGGGGACGTGGAAAGGTAGAAATATTGATATGAGCACACAGTGGGTACTCTAGAAAATAGGGAAATACACTGCAGGACAAGTGATTTTAGTCAAGCACTAGCTGATTTTTCTCCCCGTTAGTTTCCCAAATTCAAACTTTCTGTAATAGTTTAGTATTTTGAATAGTTTTAGAAATTTATAAAGACCCCTTTACCATAGTTAGAAAGAAGTATTATAGGAACTTTGTAGTTCCTGGCATGATTATGTTAGCAGCCTACCACCCAGAGCATATCAAATCTTTTAAAAAAATAACCACATTTCATATTCTCCCAATATTGTAGATACCTATGGGAAGGCTGAGCTACAGTTGAGCAGCTGAAATACTGCAGCTTGATGCAATCATATTTTTACATAGGTGTGTGCATCCCTAACACCTCTACCCTGTCCTTGTTATCAGATATTTTCATTGGCCCACAATCATTTGGAGAATTTACCTGGTGGTAAACTATAGTCCAATCTTGTATCTGGTACAAGTCTGGATGTGTCATAAAAGACAATGAAAATCAAACAAAAAATTCAAACATTACCTGTAATAATTATCAAATTTTGCTAAGTTCATAGATTTTTAAAATAAATCCTTTGTTTTTTGTTGTTATTGTTTGTTTGTTTGAGACAGAGGCTTACTACATAGACCTCATTGACCTAGAACTTGCTATGTAGACCAGGTTGGCTTGGAAGACTGACCTATGTCTGCCTCCCAAGTGCTGGATTAAAAGACTCAGCTATCTTTCATTTAAAAAAATCTAAACAGTTTATATATATATATATATATATATATATATATATATACTATATTTATATATGTACACTATATATTACACACACAAGTGCACACACACACACACACACACACACAGGCTCATGTTTTCTGTGGCTTGTGAATAAGAATTAAGTACCTGATAAATGGAGACTCTGTTCATTGTATTTAACTTGTCTCTTCTTGTTGTTTAAACATCTGGGTAGATAATTTATACCTAAAAATCTCTATAAACAGCAGACAGCTTTTAACAAACAGCCCAGTATTATTAAATGCCAATGTTATCAAAACTGTAAAATTTAAGATAGACAAGAATACCAAGGCCACATTTCTACTTCTTTTCACGGGTAACGATCTCCTATTTCTTGTCTTTAAAAAATGACATTGTTTATGTTTTAAATGTTAGGCAAGTGCCTGAGTAACTAGAAACATAAAATATTGCCAACTTAAGAACAAAGAAATACTACACAGATAAATGAACTATAATATGTGCTTCTAGCAAGCTCAGTCTTTCAGTGTCTACATTTCTGATTCTCCTCTGGTTAAAATCCAATTTAAGATGAGATCAGCCCACAACTTTACTCAGATGCAACAGGCCATGGTTGTTATTATGACACCTTGCCCAACTCTACAGAGGACTTGGTTGTCCTCTAAATCTGGTCCTGAGTTAGATCATAAACTCCAGTTGCTACTTTGTCTTCCCCTTTGAGAGGTCAAATAGTTATTGTGAGGTATATAATTAGACAACTTATAACTTCCCTTTTCCCCCAAAATTACTGAGAACATTGCTGACCTTTGCACATAATGAGGATGATCCCAGGACTGATGAAATTTAATGATCTATAAACATTTCTAGTGTGATGGCACACAGCTATAATCCTATCACTCCTGAGACTGAAGAAGAAGAATAGTAAATTTGAAGCTAACCTGGGCTACGCAGTTGACAATTCATTCAAAAATGAATCTAAAGTTGATTTTTTACCAGGTGGATATAAGAAAAAAATGTTGACATTTGGTTTTCTTCACTACGTGTGACATTCACCTAAGGTTATATTTATGTTAGCATGTCCCATAGTCAAAATTAAAGTCCATTATTATTGACATTTTACAGACAAGGAGAGAGGCATGAAAGGGCTGTGTGAATTGTCCATACTCTTAAAAACAGTAAGTGGCATGGGTGAGACTGTATTTTGGAAGGCAAGCAGGCAGGCAGACCACATTTACTTCAATGGCTTTTGCCTCAGAAGCTCAAGAAAAAAAAAAAAAAAAACACCTGAAAATAATAATTTTAATGATGTAAATGTATAGACAATGCATTCCGCCAAGGCTCTCTATGAAATGTATAAAACCCACTTCCCAAAGTGCTTGTTAATATGAGAAGCCTGTTCAGAATTATAGAATGGCTTTATTATTTATGCTTTGATTACATGCCAAGCTAACAGCTTTTATCTAGTAATCCTTCACAATCAGAAATACCACCTTAAATTTGCCTACTCTCAGCATTTTCAAAGCACTGAACTCAATTCAACTTTTATTATTATTATTATTATTATTATTATAAATGTATGTTTTTGCATATACTACCTTGAAAAAAGAAACAGAAATCTTCAAACAATGCGAGGCCTTACTGATTAACATCTTTCATTCTCTATTTCCAGAATCATTTAAAGTAAGTAATAGAAAAATAAAATGGGCATTTTGACCCAAATACAATATCCACAATAAATAAACACCATACTAACTCGCAAATAAAAGATTTTTTTTTTCAGCATTCAAAGAATAACTATTGATGAGCTTATTCTAGCACAATTGCTGTCTTGAGAAAGAAACTCATCAGCAGGTGAAGAAGTAGCTCCAGGTAGAAATGGAAAATTACTAGCAGCACTCGCAGTATAATAAACAGTGGCTTAGCAGTGAAAAACATTTTATTCATTGAAGAAAATGAAATGGAATAGTATATTGTGTTTACTTGGAAAATAAAATAAAAATCCCCATCCTATTCAATCTATGCATTAACTTAAGACATTAAGACCCAACATATTAATGAGGATTCAATGTTACATGAAATGGATGTGCATCAGAAAAACTTTATGAAGTTATATTTAAGATTTTATTTTAACTCCCTAGCTCTCTAGTGCATGACTGTTATATAAGTAACCAGCCACGATCTGATCTGAGGATCACTCTGCAGAAGGAAATTCATGCTTGTTTTGTAAGTCTGGTCAAGAGCTCTTAGCTGGAAGAGATCCTACTACTGTTTTACTCAATAATCATGCTGCCAAACTGACTTCTAAATACATTTAAGCCCACAGATCGGTACTGCATGCATCCTTCATCAAAAAAGCTTCTTACTGCAACAGGTGGTAGTCAACACAGATAGCCATAACTAGCCAAAGTGTCAAGAACGAGTGAGGGCAGCGTATCTTGCCCCAACTGGGTCAGCTACAACACTCTGAGGCTCAGAGACCAGAAGAGAGACTAGAAAGACTGTAAGAGCCAACATAGAGGAGATATGCAAAGGGATATCTTCTGGAGATGACAGAGCTGCTGCACTCATGAACTCACTGTAACTGCGGTATCTGCATGAGACTTGGCCCATCAACACTGCATTATGCACGAGGGAGGGGCCCACAAGTGCACACTGGAGAGCGACTATGGGCAAGTGACACTCATTGGAAGGAGAAGTGTCACTTTCTTTAGAGTGTAGTCACAGATAAGTTGCCCTGGCTTCCCTGAGTAACTTTCCATATAAGTTTGGGCAGTAACTCTACGTAAACTCAGTTGGCCACACACAAAATGGAGACATGAAAGGAGAGGGACTTGTTGGGAAGCTGCCACCGGGGAAGGAAGGGGGTGGGGGAGAGGAGTGTGACTTGCATATGGCTAAAATTCATCACATAAATGTATAAAACTACCAGGCAGATTATCCGCACAAGAATAAACGGCCTATCTTGTTAAATTTTGTTTTGTTGTTGCTGCCTATTTATTTGTTTGCTAAATTAGACTTTCTCAATTTTAAGAGGTAGCATAACTTTTGGATCTAGTTACAGAAAAAATCTGCTTATTGACTCATGAAATTTAAAGACAGAATGTTGTAAGATCCTGCAGTATATGTGGGCTTCAGGCCAATTTAAACAAAGGAAGGATAAAAGAGACTGCTTAGTCATTCACTGAAGAGGAATTAAGTTCCTGAGGACTTTTGCTGGTTAATTCTATGTGATAAAATATTGGTTTGGGGAAGATTCTCTCCTTTTTAGAAAATGAAGTTTTGCTTAGTTTGATAGCTTATGACCCTAGCATCTATGTTTCTTGAATGAATCAGTGATCACAGGTAAATTAAGTTTGAGAAGATGACTGTCTCCCATATAAATTCTTCATTTCACTGGAATCACAACTGTGAATATGGGACTTTCTGAGACTGGTTTTTTGTGTAATCTTCAAATGTATAAGCATGTACTTTTCATGAAAGCTTCATTAGTGTTTGCTATGATAAAAATTATGTTGCAAGACAATAAAAGTCACTGAAATTCAGAGCAGCAGGGTCATGAAGGATCATCTGAAGATGTACATTCTATCTCCTAGAGTAAATATAAAGCAATAGAGAAAACAAAGGGTGATCTGTAAAGGCCACTAATCTCATTATACTCCTCTATAGAAAACCACCTAGACACTCACAGATTTTCTCAGTAAATACCAATATACCCTTCCGAATTGTTCATGCTTTGACAGAGGGATTCACTGTGATCAGAGGGAAGTATCTTCTTATTGGCTAATGTCTGTGGGGGCAACAGAGGATAGCAGACATCACTAGAGAAAAAAGACCCTAGTGAGATGAGATGGAGAGCTAACCCTAGACATAAAATGCTGGTAAGAAAATGAGACTGAGGCATGAAGGAAGAAGGAACGTCTGCCCTTCGCACTGTTTCCTCTGGCTCCCATGGCTTCCCTGTTCTCTGCCTTTGCTTGCTGTTACTTGTTTCTGAAGGGGAAGGGTTGATTACACTAACATTATTTCCACCCAGTTCAGGAACTCAGCAGAACAGAACTTTCAAGACACTACTAAGAGTCTCTTATTTGAACTACAAATAAGAATTCAATTTCAGCTGTAAGTGGCAAAGTCCTAAATAAATTCTAAGCTTATTTACGTGTGTTTTCCGTCATTCACCTATGTAAACTCATCCCTGTTTTAGCCTCCCTGAAAAAAATAACGATTCCTTCTTTATAATTAAAAGTGAGTGATGTTGCTGTGCTGTTATTTTCACCACAAAGGCTGCCCAATTTTCAAATGACAAATATTTCCGTAAAATACTCTTAACATAAATTAATTTACCACTTGCTCTGTTATCACAAGATATCACAGTTGTGTGGCTGAGTGCCTAAATTCAGAGCCTGAGTTGGGTTTCAGTTGCAGCTTTCCATCTAAACAGCTGTGTGACCTTGGGCAAACTACTTCAGTCTTCTGTTCCTTCATTTCTTTGTGTATAAAATGATCACAATTATAGTAATTTCCTCATAATGCTGTTATGAGAATTAGTTCATTTAGTCTAAGCACTTAGAACAGTATTTAGAACATAAGCTCTTCACAATCCAGTGGTTTTCTACTTTGGTGACACATTAGAATCACCTGGGGAGTCAGTGCCCACCTGCTGCAGACCTCACAGTGAGATTAGAATCTTTGGAGGTGGGGCCCCCCTGCAGTGGAACTCTTTAGTTGATTGTGTTAGAGTTGGGAGCCACTGCTCTAAATGTTGGCTATAATTATCCTGCTGATTAAATGATAAACTTCCTGAGGGCAGGGGGTTGATTCTGGCACCCTCTTTTCTGAGGTTTTGCTTTCTCCTGTTTCAGTTTCTTGCAGTTATCCAAGGTCTGGAAATAGCAACAGAAAATTCCATAAGTTAACAATTTATATAGTTTGTATTGTTGTTCTGAGTAGCAAGATGAAATCTCTTTTCATTGCATTGTCCTGCCTAGGATACAAATCAGTTCATCGTCCAGAGGATCCACGTTATATAAGCTACCTATCCATGGAGAGAGGGAAGAAAAGAGAAAGGGAGAGGGAGAGGGAGGAGAGACAGACAGACATACACAGAGAACTTCCACATAATTCACATTGTTATATTGTTTTATTTTATTATTAGTTATCATTGTTAATATTATACCATGCCTATTTTTATAATTAAATGTTATCGTAGGTATGTACAGGGGGAAAAATCATGGTACATATAGGGTTTGGTATTTCATGGTTTCAACCTGACCTTGAGTTACCCAGACATAATTCCCCTGGATTAGGGCAGTCTGCCATACTGGCTTTTTATAGTCTCCTTCCTGTACAACTAGCTAAGTACCTTATTTGTAACTAATTCTCATTAAATACTACCAATTAAAGAAAACATGTTGATGATTTTTTTAGCTGTGTAAAGACCTTGCAGTACCTCAGAGGTGCTAATTTCCAGCATTAATTATTCATTTCCTTATTTATTCCTTTATATACTGTACACACTAGCATCTTGAAGTTAATCATTTAAGACACATATGATTGGAAAGTACAATCTTTGTTCTGAAGACTTTACCGTTTAGTGTATATTGGAGAACAGAAGTAGATGCATCCATGAATTTAATAGAAGGGAAATCTCCTCTTCTTGAGTATTATGTCACAATCTGCTGCTCCAGGAAGCAGGTTAGGGAGAGCTTGCACTCTGTTTGTTAGGAAATGCTCTTGGGAACACACATGCGAGTGGGTGGAGAAAAAGAAGGGTGTGAAAGAAGTGTGACTGAGTAGGGAGAAAAGTTCAGTTTCCATGTATCTGAAGAAATGGTTTCAGCCAACTCCATGAGGAACTCCGGGACAGGGGTGGCTCTTAAAGATGTTCTTAATTGGGCTGAGGGAGACCATTTATTCCACTAGGTACATTAATAAGCACTTGGATGCAGCTACTACTGGAAGGGGTGACATTAGGTGAGGTATATGTCTTTAGCTTAAGCAGTTTCCAAATAAAACTTACAGCTCAATCAATAAAGAATGTCCTGCTTTCCTAAGAGAGAATTTGGGCAAAGTATCATAGCTTTCACCACAGGCAATAAATAGATTAAGAACAAAGCAAGTCACCTGGTCCAAAGAAGAAAGAATTCATACTCATCTAAGGAAAGAAGAACAAATATGAATTCAGGACTAGTTTCTCGAAGAAATTCCATTGCAAGTTGAATTTCAATGGTAGGTTAATAATTCTAGAGCCTGAGAGAGGTGGAGTTTTTCAGATGTTACAATCTGTAGAGATAAAGATGGAGAAATATAATGTGTAGATTTCTTTATATGTTTTTAAGTCTAGCAGGCATGGCTATGTAGTTTAGGCCTAATATGACTGCCATCCAGGAATAAAGAAAGTGTTTGGGGGTTACTTAGAAAGATAAATGTGGTGCCAACATGGGAAAGCAGGTTGGGGAAGATCTTGGAATCTGGCAGATTTAGAAGAAAGAGAAAGCCAGTGACACTGTGCTTAAAGAGGGAGGGAACACCTGGAAAAACCGGACAGAGAGCTTCAAAGTCCAGGGGAGTATGGAAAGCACTGTTGATAGGATCTGACGGTGAACTGGAGATTTCTGTGTGTAATGTAGGGTGTGTTCAGCAGATAAGAGAAAGCTATAGTAAGGAAAACCCTACAGATGGGGTAGAGGCTCCACAAAGGGCTGCGTCTTTGACCCGTTATTAGAAAACAAAGGAGCGAAGGGACCAAACTTGTGCACAGAGCTTTGGAAGTACGTGAAGGCAGATAGGCTAGTATGTGAAGCTGGGTTAATTTGAGTCTTGTTTCCTTCTGTTACTCTCTGCATGCTGCCTGGTTATTTTTTCCCTGGAAAAACACATTAGAAATCAGAGCTACCATGTTGGAGCACTGTCCTAGATGGTTCAAGGCAAGCTATAACATTATTATTTATCCTAAAAAGCCAGCCGGCTATATTCTCACAGGATAGCCATCCCTTTCAGGCCTTGAGAGTATTCATTCTCCCTCCTGTTCCCTGTCAAAAATGGTCATCTATACCACAGTATTGGTGTCTCCAATTACATGTCATGTATCCTTGAAGCATCTGTAGCTATGGGATTGAACTCTTAATTCTCTTTGGATGAAGTCTGTTGAATAGTATTATTTTGAGCAAGAGGGCTTCAAAGCCCCTGAAAATAATATTAAGTGTCAGGTCACCCTCAGTGATTTAATTTTGAGAGACAGCCTTCTCAGAATTTGAACAAAGTAGAAAATTAAGTCATACTTGTAGCTTCTTAACCTTGGGAGGGAGGTCCTAGATTGACACAAACAATACCTTCCATGGGACTCTTCTGTTGGACATTGTATGCTATAATTTCTTTCTTCTTTCATAAAAGTGAAATGGGTGAACTGATCACCCTGTAATTTGTGGTTATGAAAGATTTTTTTCTGCTTCATCTTATTATCTAGGGTGTTTCATTTAAGAACAGTTTAAATGAGCCCCATTTAAAATGAGCCCTACTGTAACATCATTAGTTCCCAGGCAATCACTTTGTGAAATTTCAGAAGTGATGTATGATCTCTCCTTCCACTCAGAAACCTTGGGAGGTGATAATTATGGTATAGACACTTGAGAGTTTCGATTTTATTGCTTTGCAAAGAAATTGCAATTTAGAGTTTATCTGGTTGTGGTCTCCAAATATTTCTCAAAGGAAGATAAAGCAAGCTTTTTGGAACGTTCCAGTCATATATCATCTCATCCCTGGACTACCTTGTTTGACACTGTCAGTCAAGGCACTAGCCTGGCTGTGATTAGAGATCAACCTTGCCTAGATTGCGCTCTCGCACACACTCATTTGCTGTCAGACCCCCTTGTTCTCTTGCTCTCTCACACTGTCATTCTCTTGCTTTTCCACCATATTTAATACACTTCTTTAAAATTATTTCTGTTTCATCATAAAACATTAGAATGTCTTTCCTAGTGGCCAATCTCCTCATTCATTGGTTAATATTAATAAAACTCTTGGAGAAATGACTGATTCACTGTAATTAGTTATCAACCACCAACCTCCAGTTTCAGAGTTGAGCTTATATTTGAGGATTTACTTTCCTCTATTTTGTTGCTGTTGTTTTGAGGCAGAGTCTTGCTATGTGGCCCAGAGTGGCCTCCAGTTCTCTGTCTTCTCTCCTGCCTTAGCCGACTGAGTGCTGGGTTTACTGGCCTATGCCACCACATATGTTTTTTTTTACCTTCTTTGTCTTTAAAATCAAAATCTTCCCTATGAATGCCAACTGTGGTTCTTTGCCTGCTAATACACAGGTATGCTAACCACTCTGTTTATTAACAAAGTTAATAGAAGTGTGCTACACTTTCCCATTTTCTACAGTACTTTCTTGAAATCTGAAAATCAAGAAACATAAGACATATATGTAGGTGGCATGGAAGATATTTATTAACATAGAAATGCATTATAAATTAAGTTGTTAAAATCTAATTCTGCCTTCTAAAGACCTATCTTACTCAAGGGCTTCTTCCATCTATTTTTGTGTGTAGTCATACATAGAGTCGTGTCTCCTGTACTTGCTCACTAACAAAGGTCATCTACTGTGAGAATCAGCTGAATTTGAATTCTGCCTATAATTAAAAGCCTGAAACCTTCAGAGAAAGCCTCTGAATAGGACTGTAAGGGCGACTCAGTGAGAGAGTTCTTGCCTAGCATGTGCTAGGATCTAAGCTTTATACACAGCTTTACATATACACATACATTTTTAGTTCCAGAAGTAGATTTCAGAGTCTTAAAGCTACAAAGGTAAGTTTCTCCAGTCTCCCTTGCATTAGGCAAAGAAGAAACCTAAGTTATTAAATGATTTAACTGAGTTACTTGAATAGGCCTGTAGTCTAGACTCCTAATGCTCTGTAACTCCACAAGTACTTTTTAAAAAAAGATTTACTGATTTATTTTAGGTACATGAGTGTTTGCTGAATGTAATGATGTGCACCATGTGCATGACTAATGCCTTCAGAAGTCAGAAGAGGCTTGGATCCTCTGAAACTGTAGTTATAGATGGTTGTGATCCAGAGGGTACTGGGAACCAAACTCTGGTCTTCTGCAAGAGCAGTAACTACTCTTTTTTTCCTTACTAATCTCAAGAATTGTTTTTGAATATTTTTAATTGAATCATTGTGTATTCTATATAGAACATCTCAATCAATCTTAATCATTTTTGTACGCCCCTCCCCACTGTGACCCCTGTAGCCTCCCAACGGGAATCCGTGCATTCTTTAATCTGTGTTAAGGTCTATTGTGTCAAGTTAGTGTCCCCAAATGTTCCTCAGTGCAAGTTCATCCACTGAGGTCTAGTCAGCATACCCAGAGTCCCTCACTTTAAAAAGATTAATTTATCTTCACTCAGCAGTAACCAGTTGCCAATATTTCTTCAGTAAAAATTGCAATCTGCTGCCCATTTCCCCAGTTTCATGCTGAGGTTTTGTCTGCTTGAGTTTGCATGGGTCTTGAGCATGCCCAGACCATTGCTGTAGGTTCATATGAGCAGGATCCCAGGAGCTTGTAAGCTTCTATTTCCATATGGTCACACATCTCTTCACTGGTTCTTGCAATCTCTCTACCCCCTCTTCCACAATGGTCCCTGAGCTCTGGGTGAGTGAAATTTAATATAGGAGTCCTGTCCAGAAACCCACACTCTGCAAACTTCTAATCTTTACTCTTTGGCCTTTTGTGACCTTTTGTGTTACTGACCCTTTGTTGCATGAGGGAGCTTCATTAATTAGAGTTGAGATATTCATTAGTGTTCTCTTTACCCCTTGTTCTATGTTGCGTGAGCCTTAGGTGTAGAGGTTGTGTGGTAGATGTGCCACTTAGGCTTGGGCAATTCACAGATAATGTCTGTGTGTGACCAGTTGTGGTACTCTGTGTTAGTCTCCTTCTAGGTAACAGAAGCTTCTTTGATGAGTGGCGTCTGGGATACTTGACTGTATTTATAAGGATACATACTTTTAACTTAATAAGAAGTTACAATAGTCTAGGGATATGACAGACTTAGGGATTTCTCTAAGGTTATGACCTCTTTAGCCATGTGTATTTGGCTATGATTATAACACCACACATGAAGTTCCTCCCACTGAATGGCCTTTAAGGCCAATTAGGTAGCTGTTGACTGCCCCCAAGATAAAAGTGCCGCTATTGCACCAGTGTTGTGCACTGTGCCAGTCTTTGATGTGATTATTTGGTCATGAAACTGGTGTTGAGCCATCGATTAATGTTCTCCCTTCGCGAGCAGCAACTGCTCTTAACTACTGCCCCCAACAAGTATTTTTACCTACTAGTATTTTCCAAGGATCCCAAACCATATCTGACAGGTAGAGTGCCCTGTTGGATAATTTACTAAGTGAATGAATGAATGAGCAAAGCTAGTGGAGAAAGGATGTCAGAAGAGCAGTTGCCTTTGTTCTACCTATCAGGACCTCACCTGTTTTATCTGTGTTCAAAGTCTGCCTGATAAGATCTGGGAAAGAATTGCCTGTGTTTAAGTTCCTGCTGTGTGCTCTTTGGTAGGTGCTTGCCTCATGTACTTCAATTTCCTGTAATGGAATAATAGACACTTCTCACAGGATTGCTCCAAAGATTCAGTGCAGTAAATTGTACCAAGCTCTGATACCTATCACAGGATTGGCACTCAATCTGTGCTTGCTGCTACATTGGGAATAGGTAGACAGTGATATTTGGCATATCTAACAGGTCCTTCCCATGGAAACTAATCTGGATTTCATGAGTACTTCTTAAGTAATAGAGAATCATGGGAATTCATGGCCCACCACCATAGACTGGCATTTTTACCTCTCATGTTGATCTACAGAGTTTTCAGCCTTTAAACTTTTACCAGCCATGTTGAAATCTTGCAACCAGTGTCATGTACTCTTATGCTAAGAATCTGAACATCAAAAAAGCGAAGAGAAATATATATATTGCCATCCACATATTATGTTGATACTGTCTCTGCTGCTCATTATCTGTTTGTCTTGGTAATTTTATTCAAACTCTTAAAATGCTGTTTTCCTCATTTGTAAAATATAAAGTAAAATTAAATCAGAATAATTTTTGCATTGAATGAAAAAAATCAGTATCAGGGTACATATGAAAAAAGTGCCAGGTGCACCAGAAGGGCACAATCAATAATAAAAATTTAAAAATAGTAATAAAAATATAGATTCTAAGGGATTAGGGAAAAATTTACTAGCTGTAGAGATTCACTGTTTAATTTGCTAGCATCCTTAGAAAGTAACAATGTGGTTTCTAGGTAACCAGTGCTATGAAAGTATCTAGTCTCAGGAGCAATATTTTTGTTCTTGAAATTTTTGACATCTTGTCTACGAATTCCTTTTTAAAATGATACCATGGCTTCAGAGACATCTCTGATTCCAAAGCCTCACTGGTACTAAGCTGTTTCTAGGAGACTCTCTTTCTGTTATAAAAAGAAAAGTAGAACAGAGAACAACAGGAAGATGTAAAAGTAGGAAGGAGAGGAGGGAGGACGAAGGAAGGAAGTTCCACCCTAGCTTTGGTTTGCTCAAGTGAATCGCCAACACGACCACATTCCTTTGAACTTACCAGTAGCCACAAGAGGGAAAGGAAGCATGAAGAACCGTTAGCAGGCTCCTAACGTATCTCTGTGGCCGTAGCACTTGTACCTGGTCCTTGTTACTTTGAGGCAGAGTGTGTGACTGTGCCAAACATTTGGTGAACAGAAAGGTGAACAGTCACTGTCGCAGTTCCCATGTGCCCTGCCTCTTCTCCTCTGTACTCATGGCAAGATTGCATCTCTGCTCACTTAAATTAGTTATAATTATACAATTTTCTTGGCCACACCAAAGTGTACATAAAGATGATACATCATTTCCATACTGCAGCTTCAAAATACAGTGGGAAGTTTGCTCTATTCTTTCTTCCCATCAGCATAACCTACCCTCATGACACTGTCTGAGTTGGAGTGAAGACCAGGTGAGCAGAGACCCACCAGTTTAAGACCAGCTGGTAATGTGAACAAGAAATAACAGATTCACATGCTGTCTTTGAGTACTGAAAGTTAGTTGTTTGTTCTGCAACATGTCCTAACTTCTTCTACTGGGTGCTGAGAAGCAACACATTAGATTAAATTTGCAAAACCTTATAAAATGAACAAAAATTCAATAAAAATACATTTTAAAAAGTAGTGTCTTATTGGATTTATAGAACCTTGAACTTAGAAAGTTTTCATGGTGGTGGCTTAGCGTGTTTGATTATCATAGTAAAAAAAAAAAATATCTTGCCGGTTGTGGTGGCACTTGGCTTTAATCTCAGCTCTTGGGAGGCAGAGGCAGATGGATCTCTATGAGATTGAGGCCAGCCTGATCTTCAGTGAGTTCCAGGCTGTTGTGGGAGACCCTGTCAACAACAACAACAAACCAGAAAAGAAAAGAAAAAAATTATCTTGACCCTCTGATTAGTCCATTTGACTTGAAGTAGTTCTGGTTTGTGAGTCATGTTTGAGAGCAAGAAGTTAGGGGACTATATTAATTATACCTGCAGGGACATCTATCTCCTTTCTACTAAAAACAGAACAACTAGATCCACCACAAATGCAAGTGTTTGAACGACAAGACATGATGTTCTCAATGCACTACCTTAAGCTTTTCTTTTTCTATGTTTTCACTAAATTCATTATGTACTTAGATATTTGAGAGGACAGATTCTTAGCCTTGTCCTGTTGAAGAACAGAATGTAACATTGGTAAGGGAGGAGTAGAGGCTTGTGGTTCAAGGAGAAGATTGGTGAACCTACAGGATTTCCCCACTCTGTTGGTCCTACCAGTGAGACAGAGAACAGTGAACTCAGAAGCAGATCCTTCTGCAGATTAGACCTTAGGCAAGGCACTTAATGGCTTTGCATCTCAGCTTCCTCCTCTTTAAAATGAGGATAATAATACTGGCCTAAGTCACAGGGCTGTTGTGTGGATAAACTAATTAATGATTGTAAAGGCTTTGAAAGTGCAAAGCGTTGTATAATTGTTAGGTGCTATTATTAAGAAATATTAGCGTGTTGTGTTTAATTTTTATTAGGATTTCTTTCTGCTTTGAAGTCAACTTCCACGTGGACTGTGGGTTTGAGATAAGTTTACAAATGTGCCACTCCATTAGGGTAATCATCATTGTGAAGAATATCTCTTCAAGATAAAATAAGAGAAAAAACAGATAGAAAATGATCTTTTTAAAGAATGGAAATTGCTTTAGCTGTAACTTTAAACCTATCAATTAATCCTTTAAACCCTCATGCAACTCTGTGATTCAGTAAAGTCTAACAATGTGCACAATTTGAAACTTCAGGCATTTTCAGCTTTAGTTTGCCGTAAGAAATGTTCTTGCTTAGATAACTTTAAATCAGCTGAACCAGCTCTTTGTAATTTTCCCACAGTGTTTTCTTCAAGGATGAAAATAAGTGAAGTATCCTCCTGAGGAGAAAATTCTGATCTTTGGCTATGATTTGCATTTTCAAAATGTTAAAGCTCCAGCCCAAATTAATTTTTATTTTGTACATTCTCTGTTGGGAAATGTCCTTCTATGTACATAACAAGCTATTCTTATGAAGGTCAGGTATACATCATGTTTATAAATGACTACCAGGAATACACATGTTTATAGATGAATGTTCCATATAGCTAAATAACAGTGTCTTTGAAGTGAAACCATCAGTCAGGCCTTTGGAGGATTTCTTATTAGCTATGTGTGCTTTAACAAAATAATTTAAAACTTGATTTAGTTTTTCTGTATAAGAGTGTGTGTACACAATGGATCCTGCTTGCCTAGTAGGGCTGTGGAAAGAAAACAAACCTTATGAGAAATATTTTGCAAATTCAGTAAGTTACTTACATTGTTATAATAACTTTAAAATATTTCATTTGTTTTTTTTCTCTTCTATGGGTATGCGTGTATTGCCTGAATGTGTGTATGTGCACCTTTGTTATACAGTGCCCACAGAAGTCAGAAGTCGTCATTGGATCCCCTGGAACTGGAGTTACAAATGGCTGATAGCCACCATGTGGGTGCTGGGAACAGAACCCAGCTCTTCTGGAGTAGCAATCAGTGTTCTTAACCACCAAACCGTCTCTCCAGTCCCTGTTTTAATAACTTTGAACAGTTTGAATTATTTTTAATTGTATCATGAGTTAAGAAGTCCTTTAATATATTTTAATGAAAAGTAAGAATGTTTTAAACTCAAATACTTCTGAGCTACTGGGGGTTTGAGAACGTAGCCCAGGACCAGAATCTCGATGGACCATTAGTTTCTACTGTCTTATGTCACCTTTTGTGATGATCTAAATACTTGCAGGAAGAACAAAACCTACAATCCACTTACTTACCCATCCCCAAAGTGGCCACTCCATAAACCGACAGCCACTGTTGCAGCTGTATACCGGCCGGGTGCCAAAAAAAGGAGTCGGGGGCAATGGCAGAGTCTATAAGGTTCACCTGCATGTTAGTCTTACGGGCATATTCCATGTACTGAATTCTCTAACAGGGATACTGAAGTCTATGTGTACTTTCTGAGAAGGTAAGTGGTCTCTGAGGATGTCACAGATTTAGGCAGCTTTGGCCATTTTTTCTTTGTTACTATTCCACATACTTATTTTAAATTCTGTGTGTAGGCATGTATAGCCATAATCTTTCTAAATCACCAGGATTTGTAAAGGCAAGTGAAATTTATTTAGTATGAAAATAAAAGCCATATATCAAAGAAACCTAATATTTGAGTCCAAGTCCCAAAAGAGTTTTTAAAGTTTGATCTTATTGTGCTACACCAGGGAATGTGAACAGTCTCAGAAACATCTGAGAGACCAGAAGCTTCCCGAGAGTAGTTTAGAATCATGGGGAGAGGTGCATCCCGAGTCCTACTCTCGAGGCACCATTAATTTATCCCTAATATGCCACTTTTTGTGATGGTCTGAGTACTTAAAAGAAGAAAAAATTCTGTAATCTGTTTATTCATTCTCTGAAGAGTGTTTACTACATGAAGTGATAGTCGCTATTACAGAGTCGTCTACCACACAGTGCCAGAGAAAAAGGCGGTTGTTAAGTCTGTAAAGTCACTTCCACAATGATCTCACTGCCATAACCCTGTGGTGAATGCTCTGGTGTGGCATCCAAGGCCCTGCTTTCAGTACTTAGGCTCTATTCTATCTACTGGGAGTCTGATCTGCTGACGACTTAGACAACTGACTGAACTTGACTACAGTTGAGGGGAATTATGCTTTCACCGGGGCTACACCTGCCTCTTGGGGATGCTTCCCATCTAATGACTGGCCAGCATTGACAGTAAATGCTACAACCCTCAGTTTTATGGGGCAACACTCAGGACTATTCCACCTATAGAACTGGCTGAGCACTGTGTCATAAATGAAGTATAGAATAATTTCTTTTTTCAAATAAGCAAGCCATTAGAGCAATAACTAAGGTCAATTTGTATTTTGACATGGACAAAAAGGTGTTTAGTCGAAGGAATCCTGAAGAGCTATAGGTCCTCTGGGAACTGGGAGACCGTATGTGTGTGTGTGTGTGTGTGTGTGTGTGTGTGTGTGTGTGTGTGTGTAAGGTAATCAGGGGAGACAGAAAATGCTATATGAGAGTACCCAGAACATAATTTGGAATAAAGGAAAGTTCATCAACCTGGAAGGGCTTACTCATGATTTAGAATTTAGCAAAGACTTTGGATCTTGCTAGAATGGCCATTGGTGTCCAATAAAAAATTTATTGCCTACGCTATAAAAAATAGAAATGCCAGAGTTACCATGGCAGACAGTAGATGAAGAAATCATAAGCCTTAGAGATGTTATCTTCATGCATAAAAGGCTAGAAGACCAACCGGATGGCCACGTTCTACAGGAGGATCTGAAGCAAAAGAGATAATGCAAACTGATGAGAAGGTTCACGTCATCTAGAGAGGGACAGTCATGGCCATTCTCTCCCGGCCACAACCGGTTAAAAAGGTGCAGTTATAAAACTGAATGCTTTAACAGCAAAGGCTTCGTGATAGGGATTACTCTGACTGTTACAAAGAAAACAAAACAAGATATTACAGTGGATGACAGAACTAGTACAAGCTCAGCTAATCTGGAAAATCTATTCTTTACCATGTTTCTCAATGAGTAGGTACTGAGCACTTTGCATTCACTTTGAATATACAGCAACAGACATTTTCCCAGGCTTTTCTTGGCCTCCTAAGGGAGCTGGGCTGTCTAAATGTTCTGGTGAACATCACATAGGTGCATCCTTTGCTGACAGCATAGTTTTCATATCAGACAGATCTTCAGTGAATGGCAAGTTTTGATAAAGCATGTGTGATCCAGAAGATAGAAAATAAGCCCTTTGGAAATTGTAGGTCCTTCCAAATCACTGAAGATTTTAGGAATCTGAAGCATGTTAGGTGTCTTCTTTAAAGTAGGGGTAGCACATTATATTCTTAATAGAGGTGGCCTGTTACTAAGGTGGCCTGTTACTCAAAGCTACCCTGAGTGGCTTAGAATAGGAAGACCCTGAATAGCAATTTCATGCCACAGTAAAGCAGTCCTGCTACCAAAATCATAGAATCTAGCAGGTATGCGGCAAATCCCAGTGTGGACATTGCAAACACACTCACAGGAGTGAACCTATGCCTTTGAAAGTTAGTGATTATACACCTTTGGAAAAAGGTGATTATACATCTTTGGGAAAATCTCTCTGGAGTTTTGTACTGAGTGATGGAAATATAGAATGTCTAACCATGAAATATCAAGTACTGAGTAGCCAGGGTTGCCCACCTGAGCAGTGCTGTCTACTATAAGAAGCCATGAGGCTCAGAGGTAGGAGGATAGAGCAGTCCATTGTAAAATGGAAGGGTTATATCTGGGTTTAAATACAACCAAGGCCACAGGCCTCACATATGCCTGCCTTAGGAGCCATTCTTATTGTACAGGCATCATTCTTGGAAATTTACCCAGGGAAAGAGACAATCCAAAATCCTAGTGGATCTGTTTCCACTCTAGGATTACTTACTATTTGAAGCAAGTGGATTTTGAGTGGTCAGAGGGATGGTGTGTAAGGCAGGCTGGTGTCATTCAGATACGCCCCATACGAATGAGACATCTGTCCCCACAGCTTCTGTGATTGTTGTCTTCTGATAATTCGAACTTGATTCCCTCAAGGGGAGTTTATCACGGCTGAAAGTAGCTGTCTGTGCTAGCTTCCATCTACTATTACAAAATACCTGAGATAATTAACTTTTAAAAAAGAAAAAATTCATTTTGACTCATAGTTTCAGAGCTTTTCCCCGTGATGGGGCAGACTACTGTTTTCAGGCCTCTTGGGGTATCAGCTGGTGATGGAGGGGAGCTTGTCACTGAGTAAACTGCTCGATGCTGCTCACTTCTATACTGCCACCTGCCATTAGGCACCAACTGCAAAGTGTTCACCTGGGGATCAAGCCTGATCGACTGGACTGATTTTTAAGATATGTCTTACATGTACACATGTGCACATGTAGCTACTCACACACAAGCACCCACACAAATGCAAATATGCATTCATAGATACACACAAAAAAGGAAAAAAAGGAACATTTTATATTCATTCATTTTGAGTCAACAGAGACAATATTCTGGATTCAGTGGCAAATAATGCAAGATTCCTGACCTTAAGGTCTGACTGAAAGGGAGAGAGTTACATTAATAGAAAAAAAATCACACTGTGACTAATACACCATACTGCAGTATTAAGATTATTGTACAAAGCAATGCAGAAAGAAATCTATAGGATTTTATGGAAGAAGTACTTGCTTAGAGCCTCAGTATTAGTGGAAATTTTTTAGACAAAGAACAAATACACTGAAAGGGTTGGAACAGCATCAGAGGGAGAAAAGGAACACCTTTGGAGGTAAGAACACATTTCCTTAGTTTCAGATCAAGGAGTGTGGTAGGGAGTGTGTAAAGTACAGTGAGCTGTTGACATTCACTCAGTAAGTACAGGCAGGTAAGTAATGTGGTCAGATATTTGTTTTTGAATTATTGCTCTAGTCCAACAGAGTCTAGTCACTAGATCTGAGATGAATCCAGTCACCAGCTTCGTGTGGTGGTCTAGCTAAGAATGATGGCTTGATTGATGTTGTTGGCAGGAGATAAGATGAAAATAAAACAACAGATTCCTGAGACTGGAAAGCTGTTGGATTAGATGTGGGAACTGAGAGAGGCTAAAGGTTCCCTTACGCATATGTATTGATCTGTGCTGGGATAGGAGTCTCATTTACTGGGATATGTGTTGGTGTGAGAGTAATGATTAGGGGAGGATTGTGCTTGTATATCTGCATGGGCTTTTGCTGAGAAGTTTTGAGATATCTAAAGGCAATTGGATATGTGGATAGAAGGATCTGGTAGGAACAATGGACGACCCTTTTTCAGGACAAGAATTGGGAGGAGAATAGAGTCAAAGATAATTCTAACCCTAAAGAAAACAAGTGCTGTCTGTGTTCATCATTCTTTCTATAGAAACAGGGAGTTACAAGGTAAATCCAGTGTGGTCTGTCTAGGATGAATAATACTGGTTCCCTAATCTTTGCCCATTATTATGATTGGAAATTTCTTTGGAACTTCGGAATTTTCTATGTTCCCACTGAGTTGTTTACAGCAAAATTGCACATATCACATTTATGGTCATCACTTTGCAGAATGAGTCTTTCCAGTCTGTGTGTGCACACTCCCTGGGAAAACAGGAATACCACTCTCAACTTACCTGAAACAGATGTCTCAAAGGTAATGCTTGCATGTCAGGGGACTTTGGGACACACACAAAAAAAAGGTTCAGCCCTGTTTATGAACAAAATAATCTAGAACATGTGTTTAGGATAAATTCGTTCTATACACCGTTCTACACACCAGGTCATTTCAAGATGAGATTAGGCCGGGTGTGTTGTTTCATGCCTGCAATTCTAGCTCTCTGGAAAGTGGAAGCAGGAGGATTGGATGTCTAAGGTCATCTGTGGTTACATTGTGAATTTAAGGCCAGTTTGTGTTATATGGGATTCTGTCTCTAAACAAAAACAAAATAAAACAAAAAATCAAAGATAAACTACATGTTTACCCTTTGAAGAATGTGCTGTTCCATTAAGTGAATTAAGTGTGATCCAAAACAAAATATCTGGTGTCTAGTTTTGTTTGTTTGTTTGGTGTTTGAGTTGGGGTCTCACTATGTAACCCCGGCTGGCCTAGAACTCACTATGTACATCATTTCATACTGGCCTTGATCTCACAATCTCACAACAGTCCATCTGCTTCTGCCTCCTGAACACTGATGTTAAAAGTGCACACCACTGTGCCCTGCTTGTCTTTTTTTAATTAATAACTTTTAAAATTTATTTATTGCATATTATGCGTTAATGGTATACAATGTGATGTTTCATATTTACATATTAATGAGAATTGGTTGTTATGCTTATTTTTCTGGACCATAAATCTTTATTTAAAGATCAGAAGTAAAAGATGGAAGCTTTAATAATTGGAGGCAATTTTCATTCATTACCATTTTCATTAATTACTGGGGGGAAGTTAAACAATTTTAAACTCTTTCACATTGAAATAAATAAACAGTAAATATATAGACTGTTTCACCTGCATACAGTGACTGTGAAGATCTAGGGAAGGTGGATTTCCCTCTTTCGATCCTGACTCCCTCCCTCTGAGTTCTCTTGCAGAGTTGAGGGGCAGCCACACCACCATGATGTTCTGTAAATTAACTATTGAGCTTGGAGTTTCCTTATCTTGCCAAGTCTTTCCTTTTTCTTGTAACCTGTAAGAAACCTAGTCCATATTGTTATTGCCAGTTCAATCCTGATGTTTTAAGTGGTCAACCATGAAGCACTAATTGTCCCTGGTGTTCCACTTCAAAGAGACATGCATGCCTAGTGGCCAGAGACTAAGCTAGTTCTAATCAGCTGTTCTTAAATGCTAAGCTTTGTATATGCACATATCACTTATGATTCATGATTCTTCCTTGGTTGATACTGTTATTATCCCCTCCTTGAGAGATGAAAGGGCTACAGTAGGGGGACAGCTACATAATGTGCTGGAGGTCTCATGGCTGGAGAGTGGCAGAACCAGGCTGGGGTTTTTAGAGTTTGGCTCTTGAAGCCACTTTCTTAATCATATCCTGCCTCTCAACTCCATAAGCTTTTCAAGCAATGTGTGCTATTTGGTGTGCTGAAGAACTCAGTCAGGGGATTTGGGCAAGAATGGGGAGTAAGTAAAGAACAGAATTCTTTTTTGGGGGGGAGGGTGTTGTTTCTGTATATATTCTGTTTTAAATGAATTTTGTGAATTTCACACACACATATGTGTATATACATATATATATATTATATAATATATATATATATATATATATATATATGTCTTGATGATATTTAGACTTTCTCCTCTATCTGTACCCCTCCATGGTACCCCTCTACCAGATTTCATGTATTCCGCCATATATGTTAAGTACTATTGAGCCACGTTTCTGCCCCTAAATGTCTCTTGGGTGAGTCCATTTATGGGAGTCTGGTCAATCTGTCTAGCTTCACTCCTTTAAAGAAAACTAATGTGCTCTCTCTCTCTCCCAGTAGTCATCAGTTGCCAATAGTTCCTCAGCTAACATTGGGGCTTCTTACTCATTTCTCCCATTTCTATTCTAGGTATTTGTCTAGTTCAAACTTGCGTGGATCTCATGCATTCTATCGCCATTGCCATAAGTTCATATTAGCAAGTACCCGGCAGCCTGGAAAACTATGTGTTCTTATGGTCATCCACCACCCCTGGTTCCTACAGTCTTTCTGCCTCCTCTTCTACAATGAGTAGAGTAACATAGAGTCCTACCCAGGGACACACAGTCCGTAGTCTCTTATTCTCTGCACTTTGGCCAGTTGTGACCTTCTGTGTGCATCCCACTCTATTGCATGAGGAAGCTTCACTGGTGAGAGTTGAGGGATGTAGTAATATTCTTTCTGCCTTCTGTTCCACTATGTTCCCTGAGCCTAAGGTGTAGAAGTTATGTTGTAGATATGTCACTTAGGGCTGGGCACCTCATAGATACTTATTCTTGGTGTTTGACTAGTTGTGGAACTCTGTAGTAGTCTCCACCTGTTATAAAAAGAAGCTTCCTTGATGAGTGGTGAGAGGTATAGTTGTATGTAAATATAATACATATTCAGAATATAGTAAGTAATTTTATTGGTCTAGGGATGTAACAAAAGTAGATTTTCCTCTAGACTCTTTCACTTCTCTAACCATGTATATTTGGGTAGATTTACAGTACTACACATGAGTTCTCTCCCATTGAGAGGGCCTTAAGGAATTAGACAGCTGCTGATTACCCCACCTCCAAATAAAGTCGCCAGTACTGCACCAATAGAGATAGTTTGTTAGGTCAGTCGTTGTTGCATTTATAAGGCTTCTTAGCTGGGTAGGACCATTGATTGGTTTTCTCCCTTAGCAACTTGCATAGTGTCCTCTGATACAGTGAGAGCTAATCTTCAAGAGAGAGCCTTCCAAGTCAGTTCCAGGTCAGCTCTGTTGCTTCAAATCCTGTGTCCACAATATGCCCTATCTTCAGCAACAGGGTCTTACAAGCAGAGAAATTATTTTCAGGTCGCCAAGAAAAAAAGAGCCCAAGACCATTTATACTGATTTCTGTAACTTAGACTATATGAGAAATACAAAAAGCATATTTTCTTCAGATTGAACATGTTGCAAAATAGAGGAAGATAAATTTAACAATCTAAACTTCTTTGAGACCTCAAGAAGTAGGCCCCAGAGACTTAAAAATCAAGTGAAGTGAATTAAAATTAGGAATTGTTTTCTAAAAATTCATGTAACTCTTAGCAGTAATTTAAGCCTTCCAAACAACATAAATTATATATGCAAATTACTTCTAATTATAATTCCTTTCCCTCTAGATCATTAAACTCTTACACAATGGGATTTTAATTGATTCACATCAGCCTACCCGCCTAGTATTTGAGTAGAAATATGCTCATTGTCAAGAAAATAAATTCAGTTATCTATTTATAAGCATTTCAAGACGGTAGGCTATCTAATAAATTTAAGATTATTTCACTTTAAATTTCTTTAATTAAATTTGTGTGTGTGTGCATGTATTACACTTAAGCATGTAGAAACCAGAGGGGGACATCAGGTGTATTTCTCTATCCCTCTCTACCTGATTGCCTGAGACAGTTTTTGTCACTGAACCAGAAGCTTCCCATTTCAGCTAGAATGACTGGTTATTTAGCTTTTCTATCTGCTCCCCTGTGTGGGGGTTACAGGAATGTGCAGCCATGTCCAGCAATTTTACATGGGTGCTGGGGGTCTGAACTCTGGTCCTCATGCTTACACAACAAACTCTTATCCACTGAGCCTTCTCTCTAGTGCAAGATTTTAAAAAATGCTGTCTAGCTTAGAAATTAGTTTATATTATCTAATCACTACGGACATTTTTCAGAGAGACAATTTTTATAGATCTTTATATGAATCTACATTTTTCATACACTTTCTCTTATATGTAGAATTTTAAAAATCATTTACTTATTCAGAGCTTAAGTCATTTAAAGAATCACAGACATTCCGGTGTTGAACAGCCATCATTTGTCTACCTTTCCTAAGTCATTAGGAGTTATCAGCACATCTCTCTTTGTGTTTGTTATGGTTTGAATGTCCTCTCTAAAACTCCTGCTGAAATATAACTGTGATTATAATAGCATTCAAAGCTGGAGCCTTTAAGAGGTGATTTGGCCTTGGGGACTCCACCATCATGGGTAGCCTGAGACATTTATGGAGTGAGTGGATTCATGGAGAAAAGAACAAGTTCAGCCCGCTTTATCTGCACCTCCCATTTGCGTTCCAGCCCTTCCGCTGTGCCGTGATGGATGTGAAGGCCCTGACCAGTGCCAGTACCATGCTCTTGGAGTCCTAGCCTCAGAACCATGAGCCAAATGCATTTCTATTTACAATGTGTTCAATCAATGGAATGCTAGAGAAAAAAAGATAGTTTTCTTTACAAATTTGTGTTCTATACAATAATATATAGGGTTATTAAGTGAAACTTATGAAAGGCCACTGTTTTAGACCAAGTTTCCACACTAAGACCAAACAAGTCAGACTAAAGCAGAATCAAACCATTTGTGTTAAGTATTAAGAAAACTGAACATTGAAATCGGCCTTTAGAATAACTTCAAACAGGCAACAAACAAGGACACAACCCCATGAAACAGACAGTAAATAGTCAGAAGATACTAGGTTACTTAAAGCAGTGTAATGAGGAAAGAAAGTCTCTCCTCTGTTTTAATCCTATAAGGAAAATAAATTTGAAATGGCCAATTCACATTTGTTATTTCTTTTTGCCTTTCTTTCTTTCTTTCTTTCTTTCTTTCTTTCTTTCTTTCTTTCTTTCCTTCTTTCCTTCCTTTCTTTCTTTCTTGTACTGGAGATCAAACCCATACGTACTAGGACAGAACTGTCCTACTGAGCTATATTATTAATCCTTCAATTTCCTTTTCTCCCTCATTCCTATTTCTGCTTCCTTCTGTTCTTTTCCGTGTATAACACCAGCTTCCTGTCTTACAGAACATTCATTCTGTTTATATGAGGTGACTTATTACAGAATTCAATGAAACCCAATTAGATTTTTTTAATCTAATAAGAACCAATTTGATCACACACACACACACACACACACACACACACACACATATATATATATATATATATATATATATACATATATATATATTAGTTTTGGCTTCTGTCGGTAATCTTCATGAACTTACATGCCTGGAACAATCTGTGCTATAGAACCCAGCGCACAGACTGATGCAGGTAGCTGACAACTGGAGTCTCAAAGAGGAGCAAGGTCATAGGCAGTGATTTCAAATATTTTTAATTCTTCAAGTATTTATTTTGTAGTTTATTGTGATAGCCTTTTTAATTCCTAAACTACCTTTCCCCTGGGATTCAAAGGTCTTTTTGACTATTTTTCATATTAGTTGAACTTAAGGAATATAAAGAATACTGATGATGCCATCAGGCTGAATAAAGTTCAGAGAGAAAAGTAAGCAGGGATAATGCAACCAGAATGAGGCCCGCTGAGATAGCTCAGCAGACAAAGCATTAGCTGCTCTTGCAGAGGAGTCAGGTTCAATGCCCAGCACCCACATGGTGACTATAACCCTTCTTCTGACCTCTGAGAGCATTGCACAATATGAATACACTTACATACATGGAGGCTATACACTCAAACACATAAAATACAAATAATAAATAAAATGTATTTTAAAAAAGAATCCCTGTTCAGTCCCTCAAACTAGCACATGCTTTTAATCCCATTGCTTGGGTGGCAGAGGTGGATGTGTCTCTTTGAGATTAAGGCCAGTCTGGTACATGCAGTAGGTGTTCCAAGTCAGATCAAATAATTTTTTTACTTTCTTATAAGGTATTTGGGTTCTCATTTAAATACTATGTGTCAGAGTTAAAGGCGAAGAGCATTTAGGAAAATATTAAGGAATGTAATATGAATGTTTTTTTCTCTATACGCCTCAGATTATAGGGTCAGTTAAGATAAATACAAATGTGTAAAATATGGCAAATGGAGCAATCTATAAGATAGTGTCAACTATTTTTGTAATTCATTCAAGAAAAAATAAAAAAGACATGTATATAGTAATCTATCCAGTTTCTTAGGTCCCTCATAAAAAGATCCTCTTTCCTGGAGCTATGGACAGTTGGTAACTGCCATGTGGATGCTGGGAATTGAACCTGGGTTCTCTGCAAGAGCAGCCAGTGCTCAGGCACGGAGCCATCTCTCCAGCCCCAGAGAGTTGTTCCTTTAGAAGTATTGTAGACAAAATTCTGACTCCAAATGATGTTATGATAATAATGATCTCTTTAGAGAAAATGTTCATGCAAAATAAAGCAAGAAAATCTTTAACTTTCAAAAGTCATGATCCTGATTATTACTATTTAGGCATGTATTACGACTTCTAATTTAAATGATAGATATTGCATTTGTAGCTGTGGTAGTTTCCTAGGATTCCTGTTACAAATTTTCACAGATCTGGTGGTTTAGAACAATAGGAATGTGTTTTTCTCTCATGGTTCTGGAGGTTACACAGTTGATAATGGTGTCTAGGTTAAGAAGTGAATGGAGTCCTTCTGTATTCCTCCCAGAACCCCTAGAGGAATCTCCTTGTGCCTCTTCAGCTTCCGGTGGCTGCTTCACACTTTGTCTTGGAGCAGCACACCCACCCCCATCTCTGCATCTCTGGTTGCATTATTTTCCTTATCCATCAGAATCCTTCCTGCATGCTTCCAAGAAGGATATTTGTGGTTCTATCAGGAATCTTGCCCCATCTCATAGTTCATAATCATACAAACTAAGACATCTTTTCCATACAAAATATCAAGTTCTATGGATACCTCTGAAGGCCATCATTCAGTTTATTACAATAATATCTATTCATATTTCCTGCTTCTTCAAAAGGCATAGAAGCCATTTTACTACAACACTGTGAGTTTGTGATACTTAAAATCCATCTTTCCCCAGCCAGGGCTACATTTAAAGGTACCTTCTATTTTTTTTAACATTAAGTTATTGGAGGCCTCTGTTTGAGTGGTTGGTGGAGGTAGTCCAGGAGATTCCAAAAATGGCACAGGCTATTGCTAAGGCTCTTGGTTAACCCCCAGAACTAACAGATGAAACCCTGCTGCTAAAGATAGGATACACTTCGGTATAGGACTTGGAGCAGTAGAGCGGGAGCTGACCTAGAGATCTTCTACATGAAGTTTGGTTCTCATAATCCTAGATGATAATATGCAAACTGCTAAGGGAGAAGATTGGCAAGCATACTGTACTCATCAAGGGCACTACGTTTTGCAACAGATGGTGGCTGCTGCAGAGTTCCACAACTGGTCAGACATAGAGAGTGTAGCTCTGAGAGATGCCCAGTGCTAGGTGACACATCTGCAACTGAACCAGCACACTCAAGGCTCATGAAGCATAGCAAAATGAGCAGTACAGAGAATAATAATGCATCCCTCAACCCTCACCAGTGAAGCTTCCTTATACAATAGAGTGTGATGCACACAGGGGATCACAACTTGCCAAGTTTTAAAGAATAAGAGACTGCAGAGTATATATCCCTAGATAGCACTCCTATGTAGAATCTCACCCATCCCTGGCTCAGAGACCATTGTGGAAGATGGGGTGGAAAGACTGTAAGATGATTCATGAACACAGGGAGGCAGAGGCTTTCAGGTCACAGGAAGCTTGTGAACTTGTCCAGTGGTGGCAGTGAGTACAGGACCCATACCAACTCAATTAAACAGGGGTGCAGAGATGGATGATGAGCCAGTTCTACACTAAGAAATTTTGGAGACTGGATGAGGGAAATTATGCCTTACTTGGGATCTCTGAATGGACTGATTGAACACTAGTGGATGGGATTGCACTAAGGGACGTCTGGGTGCAGGTACTTGACTAAATGGGACTTGTCACGTGTGGTGAAGTGCATGAGGTCCGGTGGAGGGTTAGGGGAGCGTGGATGCGGGAGGAGGTCTGGAGTTGATTGAGAACTGTTGTATAATATTACAAAAGATCAATAAAGATTTTTTTACAAATTAATTTATTTTTTAAAATTTTATGTGTATGAGTGTATTGCCTACATGTGTGTAAGTGTACCCATGTTATGCAATGGTCACAGAGGTCAGAAAGTTTCAGGATTCCCCTGGAACTGGAGTTATAAATGGTTGTTAGCTGCCATGTGGGTGCTGGGAATGAATCCAAATTCTCTGCAACAGCAGTCAGTGCTCTTAACTGTGGAGTCATCTCTCCAGCACAAGATACATTCTATTTCTATATTTGGATATCATGCCTTCACATAAACTGAACTCAAATAAACACACATAATCAAATTCAATGACATACGTTCCTAGCCAGCAACCCCTCTTGGTCCTTTTCCTTAGTAGAGTTACTGCGACCCCAGTTTCCAAACTTGGTGTGAAGATATCTCTGACTCTTGCCTTCTCTCCCACATCTTATCTCTAAAAGACTTAACACCACTCACCATGTGAGTCTACAGAGACCATCTGTGTTAGCTTTCTATTACTATGAAAAATACCAGAGAGAGTAAACTTAAAAGAGGAAAACTTTATTTTGTATCATAGTTTTGGTGGCTTTAGTCCATGGTTGGTGGGCCCATTGCTTTGAGATTTACAGCAAGGTGCCATGGCATAAGAAAGGGAGAAAGCAAGTGTTCTGCACTCTTTTAGAGTGTATCCTAATTACTTTGTATTGTTATGGCAGAACACCATAACAAAATCCAACTTGGGGGAGAAAGGGTTAATTTCAACTTACAGTTGAAAAAATACAGACTGTATTTTTGCCTAACATTTAATGGCCACAGATTTGGCTTTGCCTTTCTTCTTCATCCTCCAAATAGAGCTTCAAATTCATTTTCCTTTGATTTCTTGACAGTATAATGTTGGGCGAATTTGGGCAAAGCAGGACTTTATGAAAGTGTTTCACATAGCTTGTGTATAAGACTGTAGAGATGAAGCCATGGCATAATCTATAGCAGACACTCGGGCTTTCAACCTTGAAGGCATTTAGCTTTCAAGATATCCAAATTAGGCATAGCAAGTACAAGGAGAAACTAGTCATGCTCTCTCTCTCTCTTTCTTTAGTGAGAAATTATGTGTTCACTTGTGACTAACAGCTGTGGACAGGAAGCCATGTCCTCAAGGCTTAGTTCTTTCATAGAAGAGAACGAGCAGTGCAGACTTGTGTCAACTATGCAAGCTCCATCCCTTTACTTTCTTGTGATCTGTGGGGGACAGTTTTGTTCAATCTTCCTTCCGAGTAGAAATTCAGAGTTGTTATTTTGGTTAATAATCCCCTAATGAAGATTTATTGAGTGCACATTTACTGAGTCATTAAGGACATGGAGGTAAACATCATGTGACCTGCTTCTTATAGGAGCTGTGTCTTTATAATTATCAGGAAAAAGTCTATAAGAAAATCTTAGAGAGTATTTTAAAATGCATCCATCACAGTTGGACTTGAGTGTTGAGTTAGTCTTGTTTTCTTCATGAACAGAGGCTCCTACACAGATAGTCCAGTGTTGTAGGAGCATTACCATTTCATGATGACTGTGATTGTCCCAGGGATCACCAGATTTTTCTCCAAGGCTATCACTCAAGTTACCATGGTCTATGTTACACGTTGTTTCACTAGTAAAGAGCTGATGGAATCAGATTCATACTTGGTAAAGTCACTAAAATTGGGCTAGGGAGGTGGCTTGGTGAGTAAAGTGCTTGCCTTACAACCTGACAACCTGAGATCTTATCCCAGATCCCATGTAGAAGCTTGACACAGTAGTGAGTCTGTAATCCTGGCATGCCCCTACCCCAGCATGCCTCTATGGAGAACTAGAGGAAGACAGAATAGCCTCCAGAAGTCAGTGTGCCAGCTCGCCTGGCCTATGCAACAATGAAGTCCTTGTCTTATTGAGGTGGAAAGGTGAGGACCAACCCTTGAAGGTTGTCCTCTGACTTCTACACATATGCAGTGGCCCATTCACCCCCACCCCCACACATGGAGCAAGTGCTCACACACTCATTCACACACCTCACGCATGCATCAGTAAAATGCTCAATTTTCCAACTTTCCTAAATTAGCAACAATATTGTTCACAGTAGATAAAGCTCATTATTCTAAATTCCTTTGTGCTCATAGAAAATATCCCATCAGAGTAATGCCCAGAAAAGAGAGGTTTTTCTTTGCAATTCAAACGAAGATAAAAATATTAACATAAGATTAAATATTGTGTTGGTAATTAAGTTGTATATATTAATAGAACATAAAAACTACTTTCTGTCTGGTAGCTTTACCACTTAAAAAGACATAGCCTTTTGCACCAGATGGAGAATACTACAGAGTACTACAGCTGGTCACACACAGACAGTGTCTGTGAATTCCCCTTTTCTAAGCAGCCTCTACACCCAAGGCTCATGAAACATAGAACAAGGGATAGAGAAGTCACTAATAAATCTCTCAACTCTCATTAATGAAGCTCCTTTATGCAAAAGAGGTCCAGTAACACGAAAGGCCACAAACAGCTAAATCATGGAGATTAGGAATCTGAAAACTCTTATACTGAGTTTCACTCACCCTGGGCTCAGGGACCATTGCCAAAGAGGGTGGTGGAAAGATTGTAAATTTCAGTGAGGACGTGCGTGACCACGTGGAAGCAGAATCCTACAGGCTCCCAGAACCCTGCTCATATGAAGCTACAGCAATGGTTTCAGCATGCTCAAGACCCACGTGACAGTTCCAGCATGGAACTGAGGAAATGGGTAGTAGCCTCCAACCTTTGCTGAAGAAATATTGGCAACTGATTATTATTGGATGAGGATGGGATAGTCTTCCTAAAGCGGGGGACTCTGGGTAGGCTGACTAGATCTCAGTCTCCTGAACCTGTACTGAGGTCACTTTGGGACACTAACTTGACACAATATGCCTTACCACAGATGAAGTAATGTACAGATTCCAGTTGGGGGCTATGGTGAGGGTACCAGAGGGAAAAGGGGTAGAAAGAAGATTAAGATTGATTGAGACGTTCTGCATGAAGCACACAGTGATTCAATAAGAAATTAAAAATAAAAACATTATACTTTATTTCAATCTTTGAATCAATTTTTATTTTCATCAATATAGTCATGTATATGAATTCCTTATTAAATCATAGTCTTGATTTTTGTTGAAATCTCAAAGAACAACTATTAGACAAATGGTGACTGTTAGGTTTGGGTGTAAGAAGATGAAAGCAAAGCCAAGATTATAAAGTTAATGCTCTTTACAGTGGAATAAAAACTGTAAGGATGTAATGTCAAATGATAATAAATGTTCAATTTCTCACTGATCCAAGAGATTTGACAGAATATAAAAGTTTAGGAACAAGTTTGTAAGCCAAATTAATCTAATGTTCGGTGGAAAAAAATTTCTTGATTTATTTGTTTTGCTTTACATTAATTAATTTTAAACTAATGCTCAATTTGTTTTCAAGGTTTATTTATTTTCACATTTATTTGATGTAATGCTATTGTTTATCACATTACATAGAGCTGTCATCTATAAAAATTCCATGGAAATGAAGTGTTCCAATGTGATGACAGATAAAGAGTTCAGCCCCATTTTATTTTTCACAATATAATTTGTCTCAGAAGTTCCTGTTAAGGAAAAAATATTTGAAAATGACATTGATAGGACAGGGAATAGGTACTTTTATCTCTGTCAGTTGATCTGTAGAACTGAAGGGAAATTAATGTCTAAATAAATACCTGTTCATCTGCTGTACTATTTCCAGAGAGGAGGTAATTACTGGGCCCTGAAGCTCTGCATCATGTTCCTCACTGTCCCTTTCTTACTCCTCATGTCCTCAGTGGGCATCCTAGTGCTCCTCAATTAAATGTCTTTGGATATATTGCCAGATAAAGTAAGACTATGCTTGAGGCCATGATGTCTAAAGCTAAGCAATGTTGGTAGTTGATACCTGGAGAGAAAAAGGAGAGAGGAGATGCAACAAAGCCAGTTTATTCCTATGGAATTCCATCGATCCAGCATTCACAAAGAGAGATCCATTTGCATTATTCTTTCTCAGTTTGACTCATTCCCCTTCCCTCCCTCACTTCCTTCCTTCCTTCCTTCTTTCCTTCCTTCCTTCCTTCCCTCCCTCCCTTCCTTCCTTCCCTCCCTCCCTCCCTCCCTCCCTCCCTCCCTCCCTCCCTCCCTCCTTCCTTCCTTCCTTCCTTCCTTCCTTCCTTCCTTCCTTCCTTCCTTCCTTCCTTCCTTCTGCACAGTGATAAGATGAATAATGTATGAGGAGTGAAATTTAACATATGATAAGAATTCTCAAAAGCTAAAGTGGCTTTCCATAGTTTACACAGATGTGTTTATATCTGAATGTACCTATTAGAAAAAAAATGAAAGACAGGAGAGACCTGGGAGGAAAAAGGATGAGCTGGGGACAGGAGAAGGAAGTTCTGACAGCTGTGCATTGAACATCCTTGTAGCTGTACTGTCTTTCAATTATTTGTAGAATCAATTTATCTACCATTGTATTTCTTTCTCTTTATTTTTATTTTATGTGTATGAGTGTTTTGCCTACATGTATGTAAGTGCACCTGTGTCATACAGTACTTCTACAGGACAGAAGAGGGATGTCAGATACCCTAGAACTACAGTTAAGGATGATTGTCAACTTCTGTGTAAGTGCTGAGAACTGAGCATAGGTCCTCTGCAAGAGTAGCCTGTGCTCTTAACTGCTAAGCCATCTCTCCAGCCCCATGACATTGTCTTTCTAAGAGTAAATTCTACCAGAAAACTTTGATTTCTCCAGCTTCTGCTTTCTGATGGAGATTTGCCACCTTTCAGAAGTGCTCTTCAAAGACTGGCTAGCGTTGAAGTTGACAACCAAGAGTTACAAGTCCTGTGCAAGCCAACATTCATACCTGTATTCCTTTCCCAGTGTCATCAAAGTACTTGACTGGTATATGTGTTGACATGAAGGCTAAGTGATGCATTACAATGAACACTGCATGAAAAATATTGGTGAAGTTTGCAAGCCATCCTCTTGCTCAGTGCCCCCGAGTTCCCAACCCCTGGAAGATCTAATCACCCTTTCATGCAGTTTTACGTGTGTAGCTTTCTTCATCAGGATTTCCCTGTTCTCTGTTGCTCATGTTGCTCTACAGAAATAATCTTTGTCATTTCTGGTATCCAGGTGGTTGCTGTCACATTTCATCCATTTTTAGATGTTCCTGAAACCCACTGATGTGATGTGCAGTTTCCCAGGAGTCTAAGAAAAAAAAATTCTTTTCTGGTTTTGTGTCTTTGGAGACAGAGAAATTTACTGTCTTCTTTGACAACTGGACAGAAAGAGATTGCCATCTCATCCCCTCTCTGGTAAAATCATGAATAAGCAACATTATAGGTGGTTGACTTCCAAAAAATTGCTTCCTGTCAAGTTCCTGTCAGAATTTTAAAGGTCAGGAAACAACTTTTTCCAGTTTTGATTTTCTAGAATTTCATCTTTGAGGTCTGAATTATGACTTTTTTTTTTTGGCTTTTTTTTTTTCTTTCTTTCTGTATCCCAAAGTGGGTAGCAAAAGCAACTCAGTTCTCCTTAGTATTTAATTTGACATGGAAGGGAGTCTATCAGTGGTATTCTATGGTGGGAGCTGTTTCTAGTAGTTATTATTATATCCTAACTGTATCTATCAGAAATTGAGGCCTAAATAAATTTTCATGAGTAACTGTTAGGGTAATATGTGACTTTTAAAGTAATATCGTGTCTCTCCTACCTTGAACTTCAGGAAGTGGGAGGGGATCGGTGCTACTTTGAGACTGTAACTTTTGAAAACTGTTTTTTTTTTTTCTCCCCAGTCCCTAAAATTGCAAACGAAACTAGAAAATAAATGTGATATTTCTGATTTTCTCTCAGAACCATGAAGATGAGATGAAACATTTAAGACAAATACCAAGTTTGGGGAGATGACTCAGGGGGTAAGAGCAGTTGCTAAGTAAACCTGAGGACCTGAGTTTGACTCCCCAGCAACCACAGAAAATCCAGGTATGGCTATATGAGCCTGTGACCTCAGCATTGTGGGAAGAGAATTTGTGGTTCAGTGACAGACTCTGTCTCAAGACAATAAGGTGGAAACTGATAGAGGAACACGTACACGCGCACGCACGCGTGCGCACACACACGCACTCACACACATATACATGCACCACACAAAACACACTTTCAACTTGTTTCTGCTTCCTTATCCTCTACATTGAGTTATAATGTTGGTTGTTACTGGGCACCCCAGGTTAGGGTGCAGCCTCTAAGCATTATTTGTACAGAGAGAACTCACCTCAGTCATTGAGAGAATGAACTTAGAAACCTCCCTGACTATATGACAATGGGCAAGTCTCTAATCTTCTCACTGAACTTACTTCTTAGCTGTGTAATGAGAATAAAATTAACAAACAACAAATACCCAGAGCATTCTCCTTATTTGGTTGTTGTAAGGATTAAATAAGTGAATATATGTCAAGTTCTTGGTTAGTAGCAGAGAGAAGGCATTATTTAATGTGTGATGAATGAAGAGATACATGCATGCTTATTTCTAGTTTTATGTTTTCATACAGGCCTCTGAGCATCTTATCTAATAATGGCATTCATATTTTTCGCCTCAGCAACATGACTGATACAGAATTAGTATGTGGATCTATCTGCATTTTAGCAGGGTCTAGGGTAACTCTTCTTTCCTGTTATGAGAAAACTTCACATTTCTTTTCAATGCAGGTAATCTCCTTAAGAAATGCCACATCAGTAAGATCTAAGCATCTTCTTCCTGAACTCCCCAATGCATTCATTCCATGCTCAGTGTTATTCAGTATAGGATATGTTCTGAGATGTCATTTATCCAATTATTCTAGAAAGTTCTGGTAGGGTTAATTCCTATGGCTAGGGAAATTCTTCTAATCAATAGTCTTCTATGACCCATGGCCAGACAAGACTGTGGGTGAGTTCATTTGCAATCAATCAGGATAGACTTAAACACTTCAGAAGGGATTTCTCCACCATTTTACTTTGCTCAGAAGCTGATTACAGAATTCCTACTTCTTGATGGTCTAAAGACATGTCTCATTTTCTTGCAGTTCACAGCCCTTTAGCTATCTGTAACTGTACACCACCAAAAGTAGGATTTACTGTGCTATCACTCACATTCCTTCTTGATTTAGGTTTTTAAGTTTCCGAATCACTTAAGAATTAGGAATGATGAATCAACACTCATAGAGTACTGAGCAAAGGTAACGCAAGTCGGTCAAATGGGGTACATAAATTTTACAGTCTTAGTACCAGTAATGTGTTCTGTTAGACTGCTATGCAAGTGAAGCACCAATAGGATTCTAAAGAGTTCCTAGTCCTCAGGGTCTAGAGGGCTGGCTCAGCAGTTAAGAGCACTGACTGTTCTTGCAGAGGACCCGGGTTCAATTCCCAACAATCACATGGTGTCTAGTAACCATCCATAACCCACTTCCAGGGCATCCGACTCCCTCTTCTGGCCTCTGTGGGCATTGTACATGTGGTTGTACTTACATACATGTATACAAAACACTCATACACATAAAATAAAATATTTTTTAAAGAGTTCCTGATTCTCTCTCCCTTTCCTTTCATTTCATTTGACCTCCAGGAGCCAGTATATGCATCTCAATATTGTGTGCTTATTCTTAAATTTCTCATACTTTCAAACTGCCTATGGACTCTTCTTCAGAATATATTATGTGTATGTCATAACATCTTAAAATTTCTCTGGAAATCAGTTTATGGTAATAAGCTTATAACAGTTTTAGAATATATTTTTGAAATAGTAATCTATATGTTTTAGCATTGACATATTAAATAATATATTAATAACATGTCTAAAAATTATTACAACTTCCAAATAATTATGGGAATGAGTGTTGTTTTGAGATTTTCTGTAGCAATTAGAATATAATGGGGAAATGTCTGATGTCCACTGTTGAAAAAAATCTGTTTTAGTTTTGTTTTTCTGAGGCCAATTTGATTATTTTTCCCCCACATCTAGATGTGAAGTAAATGGAGATTCAGAAGATAATGAAAGTAAGGACAGCCCCCTATTCAAACCTGTGCATATTACATCCATGAATATTTCAAAAATCTATAAACCTTGTTTCCCAACCCTTTGGATCTTAGAGTTTTCTGCAAGGGGTTAAGTTTCCCCTAGTTGCAGGACCAAAAAGTACTAAAAGGTGAGGCTCGAAACTCCTCCATCATCTCTCACACATTGTTAATCTTAACCTTGCATTAAATTAGTATTGTGAAGAAAGACTATAATATTAGGTTAAATATTACTAAAGTTATCTTTGGAAAAAATTGATACTTTTGCTGTTACTTAAGCTCCAAATAAATTTCATGCTTGCTGCAGGATTGCAGCTTTGCACAGTCCTCCAGCTCCCCTTTTAATGTGCCTCTGCTGCTTGCTGTCCTTTCTCCCTCCACTCTCTCTTCTATGTGGAACCTCTGGAGACCTCACTGGGTTAAGGCCAGTGGTCAGTGGAACTTAAAACTATTAAGTCATTGCAGTGCTAAGACCTCAGTGGTCGAATGATGGGGTTACTGTTACAGGGTGAGCAGAAGGTCAGGCTATGACTCTGGGGCTTATCACAATTCAAAGTTCATACAATTTCAGACTAACCTGATAATATATTCCCAGTGTTTTTGTTTATTCGGGTAAGTGGCAATGGAATTTTGTAAAGATAGTAAGAAAAGTTTAAGACTATTTTACTCCATTTTCTGTTAAGGCAGTCTTGGAAAACTTTAGGGCTTAAAGTAGTTACATAGATGTAAACAGGATATGATATAAATAGTTGTTTTACTGTATTATATAGGGAATAATAGCAGGGAACAATGTAAAACATGTCCCATACATATGACATTTAAAAATTCTCAGTCAATTTAAGTACTTGAATGAAGAACCCAGGGATATTGAATGAGGGCATATTTTATGTTTTTCACCAACTCTTAAGATTTCTCCTGTGATTCCGAGAAACAGAAGTAAATTCGAGTTGTTAGTTACGTATTCTTTGTATTTGGAGAGCATTATTTCATCCTAAGGAAGAGCCCGATTTCATTTGACTTGACAAATGAAATAAACTGTATTAGTGCATGATTTGGAATTAATTCTTGTGTGACAAAGTATTGATGGTGCTCATAATCTGCATATGCAGTGAAGTGTTGCTTTGTGTGCCTGGTTTTTAGCTACCTAACACTGTTGTTCTAAAGATCCTTATACAATATTGACACCAGACATTCTTTGGGTGACCATGTAGTCAGTAATCAAAAACAAATAATAATACAATCAAGATGGAGACAGACAGAAACAAAACAAAAGATGGTGCATAGAAAGGGGAAAGGGAATGGGCAGGAGGACTCGAGGGTAAACACACTTGCTGCCAAGTTTGATAACTCAAGTTCGATCCCCAGGATTCATATGGTGGAAAGAAAGAACTCCCACAGGTTGTCCTCTGCTGCACACATGTACTGTGGTATGCATGTACCATCCCCCAGAAAAATAAATAAATAAAAATAATGAACAATTTTTCTCAAAAAGAGGAAAAGACCAATATGATGACTAAAGAATTAAATTCTAATAATTTCATTTGTATTGTTATTATAGAATTGGGAATTGAACTGAGAGCCTCATCATGAGAGGCAAATGTTCTACTACTTACTTTAGTGTTTCTTCTTTTTAATAGTAAGTACATTGGAAACAACTTCCAACTAATTGAAATTAAAGTTCCTTTACTCCAAGCTCAAATACAATTGCAAAACTCTTTCAAAAAGAAAGTATCATTTCTATGTGCTTTTTCTTCAATTTAGGGAGCAGTAAGTACATTAGCTATTGATACAAAATATAAAGAAGATATGAACTGAAGAGCAGCCTTCTGATCTTGTCATTGTACCAACGGAGGGAATAGTATATTCCAGTCATTCTTTTCATTTCCTGATACTTATTTTTGCTGCTCACCAATTTTCATATTTTGCAAACAAACAAACAAAAAGTATTTTCTTTGTCCAGATTAGAAGCATAAAGTGTTAGCAATGTACAATTGCCATACATATAACTAGTTTACTATGATGGCCTGCTTTTTTTCTGAATTAATTTGGTTGAGCAGAGCTCAACTTGCAATCAGTTAAGAGTTGTTCATATTTTATTAAGATTCTACATAGACCTTGATCCATCCACTAACATCAGAGTTCCATGTTTGAGATTTCATAGTATTGCCATAATGTGACATTTAGATTTGAGGGAGAGAAATTTTGACAGTAAATTATTTACTTGTATCAGAGTAGAAATACTATTAGCTTTGGTGAAGGATTCTTTCAAATATCCTTGCTTCCTATGGTGGTTTTGAATGGAACTTGAAGGAGACAGTAATAACAGAGAGATCATATTTTTCCTGTAATTTATTTTATTGTCACAACACAGGAAATTCAAGGGAGATAAAAACTCTCCGTTTACAGAAACTAAATGTGCAAAAGTAGATTGGCATGATTGCAGATGAATTGATAATGCATATTCTCTGGAACATCTTTATTAGAAATCTCTTGAAAAAATTATATACTAAGTAAATATACCATCACAGCCTTAAGAGCTCTAGCAATGTTAGTTTCCCCTTGATAAATTACAATGCAATTTTCTAGCCTACTAATTTCACTAAGGAAGTTAATGAGTGGAGCAAAAGTCTAATCAGCTGCCAATCAGAATTTCTTGAAGCGCAGAGTGTCAAATATTGAAGCAATTTTTACAACTCATAAAAGCACTTATGTTCCATGATATGTCATAAAATTTGTGATGGAGATCTCACATTGATGAGGCTACCTTACTTCTCAAGTGATTTTTTTCCCCCATACAAACATCCTTCATTAACATTCAGGTCTGTCACAGCAGTACTTTTATGCTATCCTTATTAGTAGCATTATATTATCCAGCTATACGAGGATAATTAGCCATATTTAAATCTCAGTCACAGAACTCATAAAAGTTATTATGATAAATTTTCTTCAGACACCATCAGAGTGGACTTTGTTTCTGTGCTGTAGAATCCACTGTACCACACTTTCATGCTTTGCATCATCAAGCCTTTGCTCCGGGCATAATGGTGCAGTTTCATGAAAAGTTATCAGATACCAGTCTTCACTTTACCATTTCAGTACTAGCATGTAGTTACTTTCCTGCTTTACTTGAAAGCAATCTCATAAGGGATTGTGGACCTACCACTCTTCATGGACGACTGTAATGCATAGCCATTCCATGCCTGCTCATGTGCTTCTTCTTGTACCATCTTGGTGGTACATAAACATGTGTTAGTGTCTATGGGTTTGGTGTTAGTGGGGAGATAGCTGTTTCTGCAGATTTGAGGAGGTATCATGGACTTTCTTGTCGTGCCTCACTGTGTACCTCTGGCTGACCTGGAACTCATTATGTAGACCAGGCTCGCCTTGAACCTCGAGAACCACCTACCTCTGCCTCTTGAGTGCCACCATGCCTAGCTCCATGGACCTTTTTGCTAAGCTTTCTATTAACTTCCTTATCATACTGGAACACCATAAATGTGATCTTAATTCAACATCCAGCATTCCCCTCTCAGTCAAGTCTGGGAGAGTCTAACGATGTTAGCTGTCCATCCAACAGCTACTATTTTAGGAGGATTTATTTGGCCTTCCCTGAGTTCTCTGGGGGAAAATAATTGTTCATATAAAACGAACATATTTCTGATCCCTAGGGTACCTGGAGCACAGAACTCAGGATTCAGTTGAAGTTAGTCAGTTTGTTTAGGGGTTGGAATTTCTGGGTGAGTAGATGACACTTTACATTTTGGAGGAATCTGAAATCTTAAGTGAATCTTCTTAGGAACAGCTTTCGACTTGTGTGAAAGATTTCTCATTAACTTTGTGTAAGGATACAAGAAGAAATGAGCTGGTTTTCCTGAGAAAATGCTAAGTGAGCAAGTGCTATTTATAAAACATGAAAATATCTCAGTGTTCTATGAATATGGAGGAGCTGTCACAGTGAACACCAACTCGGTCTCAGCTCTGTCCCACCACTGATTCTTGGATAAAGAATCTAGAAAAAATTCTAACTGGATCTCTGAAACCTACTCTCTGTCCCCTGTACCATTTCCTAAAACACTCAGATGAAGGACTGTCTCTCACAATAAGGACAGGCATCCTCATCAATAACAGATGCATTCCTGCCAAACTGCTAGCCCCATTTAAAGGCTCCTCTTTGCCCTGAGTGTATACTTTAAGGTTATCCTTTTCTCATGAGGGAAACACTATCATTTCCTCTCTGAATCAGAAACCCAAGACCATCTTTCCTCAACAAACTACTGTGTATCTTAAATAGATATGGAAGATAAATCATGCCCTAAATGAAGGAATGCTGGAAACAGTGCCCTTGGCTGTTTTCTCTGTGCTGCCACAGTACCTGTGAACTGTTCCTAGCATGCTTCTGGGTGGATGCTGAAAGAAATGACAGCTGATATTTATGTGACATTGGAAGTAGATACAGGTCAGGAAGGAGCTGCTTACTGGAGAAAATGAGACCTGGAGATCAGAGTGTTCCCTCTATGCTGGATGACTGATTTCATACAGTAAAGAGTAAAAGCAAATACCAGCATTTATAATACAAACAATGTACACTGAGTTATTTATAAAAGTTAAAGTATAATACACTCTAGAACTTTTAAGTGAGTGGGGAGTAGACCTGCAGGTGACTACCACACCACACACCCATGAGTGGCATTCATCCAGGAGACCAACCTCAAGGAAGACGAGAGCTGATCACAAGGAACAGGCAAGAAAAGACTTGGCAAGTAAGAAAGAAAATAACTGGTGCACTAAGACGGCCGCACACGGCCGTGGGTACCGGAGTAACGACGGTGGTGCTGCCGCTCCGCACAGTGTGACCCCGGGAAGAGAATGCTTCATCACTGGCTCCCCTGGACATGGAGGAAGTGGTGAAACCAGCCAAGAAAGACACCAGAAAAAGCAAACCACACACTTGACCATGAAGAAGAGGACAGGACACTCAATCCATTTTTCCCCTTGAGCAAAAGTGAGAAGTGGCTTTCCCTAATGCTGATGTCCCTCTAGTGGGAGATTCAAGCCAGCAAGTAATTGTTGCCTATGTTAGCTACACAGAAGCCAAGTGCTTCTTCTGCTATTTTAGTACGTTTTTAATTTAATTTTTGTGTATTTCATACAAAACATCTAAACCAATCTTAATCACTTTTATACCCCTTCCCACAGACCTCCCCGCAACCTCCAGAATTCATATAACCTGTCATTTGTGTAAGGCCTATTGTGTCAAGTTAGTGTTCCTGGACAATCCTCAGTGCAAGTTCATCCACTGGGTCTAGTCAACCTATCCAGAGTCCCTCATTTTAAGAAGATTAGCTCTTCCTCATCCAACAGTAACCAGCCACCAACATTTCTTCAGCTAATATTGAAGTCCGATGCCCTTTGTTCCAGTCCCACACTGGATTTTAGTCTGCTGGAGTTTTCATGGGTCTTGGGTATGCCAACACCATTGCTGTAAGTTCATATGGGCAGGGTCCCAGGAACTAATAGGATTCCATTTCCCTATGGTCATTCACCTCCTCCATGGCTCTTATAATCTTTTCACTTCCCCTTCTGCAATGGTCCCTGAGCCCTGGGTGAGTGAAGCTTAATCTAGGAGTCCTATCCAGGGACGCACACTCTGCCGATTCTTAATCTACTCTTTTTGGCCATTTGTGACCTTCTGTCTTTCTGCCATCTGGTGCATGAGAGGTCTTCATTAATGAGAAATTAATTAGCGTCCCCTTTACCCCTTGTTCTATGTTCGTGAGCCTTAGGTGTAAAGGTTGTACTGCAAATGTGCCATTTAGGCTTTGGAAATTCACAAACAGTGTGTGTGTGTGTGTGTGTGTGTGTGTGTGTGTGTGTGTGCACGTGTATGTGTCCAGTTGTAGTATGCTGTAGTAGTCTGTAGTAGTTTCCATTTGGTGCAAAAGAAGCTTCTTTGATGAGTGGTGACTGGGATACTTGACTGTAAATATAAGGATACATATTTTACACTTAGTAAGAAGTCATATTAATCTAAGATGTGACAGCCTGAGGGATTTCTCTAAGATCTATGACTTTTTCAGCCACGTGTATTTGGCTATGATCATAATGCCACACATGAGTTTCAAGTATAATCATGTGGACAGAATGATGGAGAAAGGAAAATTATGGGAACCAGCATAATTGAAGTCATGACTCTTCCTTCCTGTGAGCCTATATCCACGGTCCCCTTCCATGAGCCTGCGACTATGGTCTGGTGCTCTGGTGTATTCTCATGAGTCTGGAGCTGTGGACTCCTCTGAGCCTGGAGATTTGACTCTCCCCCATGAACCTGGTGCTGTGGTCCTCTCCTGTGAGCTGGAGCTGTGGTCCTCTCCTGTGAGCCAGAGTTGTGGTCCCTTGCCATGAGATGAAACTTTAGTGCCCTCCTGTGAGCTTAGAGATGTAGTCCCCTCCCATGAACCTGAAACTCTGAATCCGTCCTGTGATCCGGAGCTGTGGTCCTCTCTCATGAGCTGGACCTATGGTTCCCTCATGAGTTGGAGTTGTGGTTTGGTCCAGTGAACCTGGAGTTGTAGCCCTTTGGTGAAACGTGAGTTGTGGTCCCCAGGCAGGAGCCATGGTTCCACTAGTGATAGACTGATGGTAAAGCCAATTGGAGTATGGAGGACTTTCTGATTTGGGGCTGCAGTTTCAGCCTTCTCTGAGTGACTGAATTCTCTACTACTGTCCCCCAATGACCAACATTGTGCATGACAGTGACTTTGCCTTTGTATGGGTTTATCCTGGAGTTAGTAGAGGATTCCATCAATTTCAGGTTCTAGTTTTTGGAGGACAGGTCTAAAAATTGGACCTCCTACCTCCCTTGATAGCCAGCTATGGTCTTGACTCTCTAGGTGGTCCTGGGCCCCCAGGCCCTGTCATTGGACTTTTCCCATTCCCAGACACCAAGATGTTTTCCATCATTTTTATTATTTTCCTACAGCCCCAGTGTCCCTTTACCTGTGCCCTACAGAAAATGTAAAACACCAAATTGAGCTTCTAGAGATAAAAATCACATTCTGGAAAGTTTTTGAAAAGTATTTTAATAATAATACTGTTATAACTTTTGAACTACAAATATTTAAGTTTTAGAATGTAAATTCAAATCTCTATATGTCTACTGTAATTTTGAACATTATTTACTGGCAAAACTGCATTACCAAGCTTCAACAATACTGTGAAATTTCTCATTGTTGCTGCAATGTGAGTTTGGCATTCATTCTCCATTCAAATTCAAGTTAGACAAAGTTTTCCAATTTTATTGTTTTAAGACAATGTTATTTTTAAAAATGAATATTTTTTTAATGAAAGTTTCAAATTCAAGTGGAACTTACTTTTTCTGACTTTGAGACTTTGAGTTGTCTACATAGACTGACAGCAAACAGCTTTGTGCTCCTCAGTGGCCACATTACCCTAGTAAAAAAATAGTTATGATTATCATTCTGATTATATTGCTTCTCACCAAATTATGGTATTTCTTTGAAAAACAGGTATAATATTCCATTGTTCAAAAAACTGTCACCAATATATCCTGGACTACACATCATGATGCAGCCATTAGTGTAGTTGCCAGAAAGAAGTACTTCATGCAAAGTCTGTGATAAACATTCACCACTGGAAAACAAAATTAGTAGCTCTGGTGGTTTAAATAAGACTTATCTATTCAAACTCCTGGGTCTTAGTGGGTAGTGTTCCTTGGGAAGTTTATGGCACTTTTAGGATGTGGGGCCTCGCTGGAAGAAGTATGCCACTAAAGGCTGGCTTTCAGAGTTTCTAGCCTTGCCCTGCTTTCAGTTTGTGCTCTCTACTTCCTGTTTAGGATTCAGATGTGATCTCTCAGATTCCTGCTGCTCACTGCCATGCCTCTTTGCCATGATGGACTCTATTTTTTTAAAGATATATTTATTTTTATTTTAAATGTATGAGTACTTTGTATGTATGTGTACGAATGTGTGTGTGTGTGTGTGTGTGTCTGTGTGTGTGTGTGTTTGTGTGATGTGCACATAAAGCTTGTCTACAAGTTGTACTATGTCATGGTGTTTTATCACAACAACGAAAAGGAATTGATCAAACTACAAAAGAAAAGCAAGAGTAATAAGACATAGGTACCACTTCAGACTGAGAGTTAAAAATCTCAGTATTATAATCTCATTGTATTAATATCCTTGGAACAGAGTGTAGACATGAACGTTTCCATACCTACTTCATGGAACCATAGGACCCTAGGATGTCAAGAGGGACTGTTCTCCAATAAGAATCTGTGGTCAGATCAGCTTGGGAATTAGAGTAAATGTCATTTAACAGGCTTCTTTCATGCACTGTGCATTCTATTGTGCATTGTGACACTCCAAGATTGGGACAGCATACTCAGTATTTCCAAACTTGATGGTCTAAAGACATTTTAAAACAATTATGATGAAATACTCAAGACAGCAATCTAAGGGAGTGATTCAGCACACCAAGAGGATTTTGATTATCAGAATTTACCTTCATGGAACTTGGGACTGGATTCTGATAACATATATAATAGGAGAAACGAAGAAGAGCAGAGGGCAAGGGGGCTAGAGGACAGGACTGCATTGCTGGCTTTGACTGGAACATACTTTCCAAATTTTTGGTGATTAAAGATAAAACCAACAGAGGATGTACAGGAGTCATGATAAGAGAAAGAAGGGGTTTAATGGCAGGACAAACTAGAAAATCCAGGGTTGATTGACTCCAAAACTCACTTCTAAGCTATACTGCTATATAAAGCTGACAGGTAAATGTGGCACAGACAATTGTATTTGATTATAGTCTTACGTGATACAGCTGCATTGCTGCAAGTCCAACTCCTGTATCAAAGATGTGTCCCTCCAGGTCCCTTGGCCTCATTTGTCATGTCTGCCACAGCAGACATGAGTAACCATCTCTTCATGGTCTCCAAAAATCTTCATGCACATTCAGTCTACCAACATGTCACCAAATGACATTCCCAGTATGGATTCTGTATTGTTACTGCTGGTGGTACCTGAGAACTCCAGCTGAGGCAGTATCTCAGCTATTTAGCAAGTTCTATCTCTTATTTATTTACAACGTAATTATGAGTCAGTGAGCACATCCCCATTTTGATAGATCCTACAAGAGCAAATGCCCTGAAAACTGTTTGGTCACTGAACGAACATAAAGAGAGGACACACAGAGACCCAACCAGAATAAACCAGCCCATCTGTATTTTTGAAATAATGGTTGTCATACATTTGATATTCCTGTCAATGTTATTCTGTGTAAACTTCAGATGATTGTGGGTCTCTTTTCAGAAATTTCTCTCCTCACCTAAAATGATTAACTTGTAAGTAGTGACTTGCAGTGTTCTAGTTATGAAAATAATTTCACATCTTTCAAAAATTACAGTGGGAAATAATTTTGCCATAATATTTTATCTCTCATATGACAGCAACATGACATTTCTTCAAACTAGTATAGATACGATATACATTGTTATTAATTTCAAATATATCTTTTATGTGACTAGAATTATACTTTTTTATTACCTAAGTTCTCTTTTTTGATATTGGGGAAACCCCAATAAGCTTATGTAACCTTTACTATAACAATGTAGTAATTTAATAACTGAAAAAAGGGAAAATGAGAGAAAAGCAACCACAGTTTTCCCTACACCTGACACATGAGCTATTGATATTTTGGCAACCATGCATTTTATGTGTCACATGAGAGCTGTGGCTCAATCAGAACTCCAGTTTGAAGGAATTCCAAAGCTTGAGAGCTTTGTGAAAATGACCATAAGATTATCAAAATACATAAGACAGGATAATAGTTCTCTTCTGTATGTTTGTCTTTGATGAGGTTCTCATAGTTGCATATAACGTTCCATTAATTTTGCTCAACTTGGTAGATATTTCTTCTGCCACTGGGGAAGAAATGAGGACTTCGGCCATCCTGATGTCTTGTATGACCTCCTGATATATTATAATGTACTCATTATATGTTTCTTGCTTATTGCAATATTGTCAAGACTGATGTTGGCAGTTAAACTCACCAGGGTCTCTGTAACTCATTATTCCTATAAATTTCAGGTTGAGCTACTTAACCTCTCTGAGTGTCATCTTGTGAAAGAGGGTGGTAACGCATAAGATTGCTGTGAAGATTTTTTAAAATTTATTTTTCATGTGTTTATTTTTTATTTGTATGAGTGTTTTGCCTGCATGGATGTAAATGCACCTGTGCCATACAGTGCCCACAGAGGCCAGAAGAAGACTTCGAATTCCCTGGAACTGGAGTTATAGATAGCTGTTAGCTCCCATGTGGGTGATGGGAATTGAAACTGGGTCCTCTGGAAGAGCAGCTAGTGCTCTTAACCACTGAACCATCCCTCTCCAGCCCCCTGCTATGTAGTTCCAAGGAAAGGTTTACCATAGTATATTATTTATTTGTCTAGATGCTTCTTACTGGGAAAACCTTTACTCCAGTTGCTTGAACGTAGTTTGCTATTAAGTCCCTGGAAGTTCAGAAAAGGAACAACTTGAAAAGAATCTGATATAATACCTTGAGATGTGGACATTTCCCAGAGTGCCCAGCATTAATGCACTTAAGCTCCCATCACAATTACCTACTTGATAATAAATCTCTGTCCTTTCCACTCCAGGTCTCATTTCTCCTTCCCTCACCGGTTTACCATGGAGTTATTTTCTAACTTGGCCTCAAATCAGTCTCAAGGCCTATTCATGAGAGAATTAAAGATACTTAGTCTTGTCTCTGGCCCTATGTTGCTTTACTTGTTGTTGTCACAGAATATCTGACAGAGAAATAGTGGAGAAGAGCTTTATGTTGTTGGCTCTTAGATCCAAAGAGTACAGTTCATCTTGGTGGGGAAGAAAAGAGCTTGTAACAGTGGCTTCTCTGTGTTGCTCGGGAAGTACAAAGCCCCATTGGGAGTAGGAACCATGTCATAAAATATACCTTAAGATCCCCCTGAAGTGGCCTGTGTCAGCCAGCTAGGCCCCAGTTCCCAAAGGTTCCATAACCTTCCAAAACAGCACCAGTGGCTGGGGATCAAGGGCACAGATGAGCTTGTTGGGGACATTTCATACTAAAAATATAACAAGAAAAAATTAGTTGATAATGATTAATTCCTGCAGATATATTTAATACATAAAAGTGTAATGGGCTGTAATTTTGAAATCTGCCTTCATTTCTGTCACATCTACAGGTTCATTTTTCCTTCTTTTCTTTAGTGTTTCAAAACTATGTCTTTGTCAACTTGTTTTCTACTTGTGCGACAAGACTATGCTCAACAGGAGAATTTAGGTCTACACTAATTTTTTCTGACTTTTAAAATAAAAATGTATGACATGTTCATTGGTTTGACAGTTCACCTGACAAACAGTAAAGTCAGAACTTTAAATTCATAGGTAAGAAAAATGTATCAATTCCTGATAGTCCTGTGAAGAGCAAGCGCTCTCAATTTCACACAAAGGCTATTTTCCCTTTTAGTGAATGCTGTACTTTGAGAGTATGTTATGATAAATTAACCGTAATACCTTTGGAGGCCAAGAGCCTCAGGAAAAAGCAACAGTAACATCTTAGGCAAAAAGGAAAGCATTCACTTCACACCTGCAACTCATTAATTTGGACCAAGGGTTAGGTTTCACAGAAAGCAATTAACTAGGATGGACCCGTTTATTCAGACACAGTGGCTTTTTAATTATAAGACTGTTGAGTATTTTCCCTGATCATTGTTGTCCCAGCAATATTCAGAACTAGTGACCATGGATAACTTCATTCTTCCTTTCCTTGGAGACCAAGGACTAGCAATTTATTATAATATTTTAAAATCAGAGTAGAAGGAATGATGCCTCCATCTGTTCATCTCTGTTAAAAGTTGTCATCGCTCTTTTGGTGGAATAGCAATTACGAGGCACCCTGGTTATCTTTGTAACACAACACTTGTGCAGGTCAGACTGGATGCTGTGTGTGGTTCAGTAGTCTTCCTTTGGCATGTTCACGTCGCACTCTTGCTTCTGTAGTTGGTCAATTAAGTTTACACACAAATCTAGGTGAATAACTTAATAGTGATAAAATCAGAGTCCGCATGAGTGTGGAAATTTATCTGACTTTTCTCATGTTATTCAGTATATATTAATTCCAGTAAAACTACGAAATAAAAGCAAAGCACTTTAGCTTATTTCTGCCTTGAAATTGTTTTTCTCTTTGTGATGCTGGGATCAAATCCAGGGCCATATGGGTATGTTGGGCTAGTGCTCTACCACTGAGCCATATCATCAAACTTTAAGTTTATTTTTAACATTTCCACATATATTTGACTGCTCTTTTTGGTATGTTCTTTTTCTCCTTAATGAAACAAGTATTTATAAATGTCAACTTTCAGAGATTTATGTAAAAGGAGCTATATTTTTGCAAATTTAGCATAATGATAAAACAGGAATTGATTACTGTGATTAATCAATAAAACGTTACGGACCCGCTTTTAATCAAAATCGCTGATGAATATTTTAGATGTTAATTAATTATTGTTCTATAAAGCAATAGAAGCTGTCCTAAATCTCAAAGTTCCGTGACGCTTTTTCATTTTCTTAGAATATATTTGTCACTGTGGTTTATTACATTTGGGCTGATTCTCACTCTCTGGAAATAGACTTGGAAGAAGATAGCATTAAGGTCCCTACCTTATTCTACAAATAAGGAGATCAAGGTCCAGAGAAGATAGTTTGTAAATCTACCCCAAGAGTCACATCGCTAAGAGGCAAGAATGGAAGAGGAGCCCACTTCTCTCCTAACCACTGTTTCTCTTTGGTCTACCTTTTTTGCCAGTCTGCTTGTTGCATTTCCATAAGAGCCTCAAGGCATGTGGCTTCAATGTAGTAGGATGGAGGAGCTCATGGGATGTTTGAGCTACTCAGAATTTAGAGGTCCCCAACCTTCACTTCATTAGGAAGAAACTGAGTCTAGAGAGTTGGAATGGCAAAGGAATTTACGTGGCCAACTTGTAATGCCTTTTTATCGAGTCTAACTTTAAAAAGGTAGGGACTGCTTTCAAAGCACAATTTAAAATGTTCCCTCATTCAAGTTTAAAAGAACTCTTGACACCACATAAAATAGCTGTTCATTTCTGCCTGGCACCAGTAGAAGAGTTCTAGTTCATTTACACGTGTTTTTTTTCTCTATGACATAGGTTAGCTGGTTTATTTATGCATCCCTGCTGAAGTCGGCAATGCATGCTGGCTGAACTATAGCTTATGAAGAACAAATGTCCCATATTTTATTCTAATGCCTTTAGTAGCCCTTTACTGGCATTCTGATTAAAATGTGTGTCTCGAGATTGTTGCTGGGGAAATGGCCGGTCAGTGAATTTGGCTGCAGCCCAGTGACTGTTCCAGTTGATGTGAGAGGTGTCATTACTGTGGGGATTATACTGTTGTCATCAATTTATTTTCCAGTAATCCTGGTAGGGAATATTGGTGTTTTCTTCGTGAAAATTGCTGCCTCTACTTTATTTGGGTAAAATACTTTCTATGTGCTATTCTTTGGGCGATAGGTGAGAGTTTGGAGGTACATCAAGGTCTTTTCTATGTGATGAGCCTCACTCCCTACTCACATGTTTAGTGTACACCCATTTCATTAATTCTACCATATACCTGCACACACACCATGCACTCTCACAGAAGGAGGAATGTCTGCTGCACTTATAATGCCATTATTTCATGTGTATGCTTTAAATGTTCCAATACTGTATTGCCATGAGCTCCTGAATTCACATACCAAAGGTTATTCATAATTTTGAATATATTGACTAAAATCACTTAAAATGTAGTCTAATAAGTTTCAGTGCCTCAAAAAAATGATACAAGTTAGCATCCATTTCTAAGTGTGTTATTACTTATTCATTAATTGAAACCCTTTAATTTTGCATTCTGCTCCTGGCAATCGTCGTTTATTTGGTACTTGTTACAGCTACTTTAGACAAGTAAATAAAATTCAAATGGAAAAACCTCAGCAGCAGCTGGAAATACACCAGTAGCTTGTGTTTGGGTTTGGCAGAGTAAAGCACTGTGGGGCTACGCATGCAGAAACAGCAGCCAGAACTGTAACACACTGTGAGGAAAGATTACACATCTCTGGGGTTTTGGCCTTCTAATTACAAGTTTGTTTTTTTTTGTTTTTTTTTTTTTCTTGTCCATGCAGACTTCCACTTGTGTGGCTTGGAGTAAAATAAAATAATTAAATCTTTATCACAAGGGTAAATAGTCCATGTCTTTTTGGGTTAGCTGTGATAAGAAAACCTTAAGCCGGAAATGCATAAAATGGTGTAGAACAATATGAAAAGGCTGTTTGAATATATGTTTCCTTATTGTTATTTTAAACTACCTTCATTAGTGTTCAGTTCAAATGCATGATAATTCTAGGGAATTATGAACATTTAGTAGACCACCCAAGGAAATAGAATGCTCTGTCAATATGTAAAGCCATTGGCTTTCCCCACAAACTTCTGACTTCTAAGTCATACTTGGGAATTTTAGTAAGCTGGTGTCTTCTTAAATGATTCTTCACATTCGCACACAGGGTTTCTTTCTTTTTCCAAAATTGTATGGACATGTTTTCTTTAAAAGGAAAGACTATTGCAAGTTTCTGATGACTGTGATGATACATATACAACAATGACATCATTGTTTAACAATGTTAAAAGTGAGCAATCTGGGCCTAGGGAGATGGTTCAGTAATGTGCCTGCTGCATATTACATTCTTGAGGACCTGAGTTCAGATCGCTGGTACTCATGTAAAAAGCTAGGCATGGCATTATATATCTATAACTCAGAGCTAAGTAGGAGATTGCAGAGATAGGCAGATGACTGGCCAACATCACTGAATCAGTGAGCTCTAGATTTATTGAAAGACTCTGTCTCAAAAATTAAGTGGAAAGCAACTGAAGAAGAGAACTAACAGACCTCTGGCTTCCCCATGCGTGTGTACATGTGCATACAAGTTTGCATACCTACACACATACACACAGACACGTGAATAATCAACTTGTGAAGTATTTTTCTAAAGAATGGTTTCACTTCCAAGATGATAAAGCAAAAGTTGATTAAGGTATGGAAATACTGTTGCAAGGCTATTTAGTTAGTCAAGTCTAATTATCTACTCGACCTACAACTCCTTTAAACTGGTAATGGTTAGGGCCTGAAGATTTCTTTTTTTCAGGATATATTCTCTTTGGAAAGCCATGTGAGGCTCGTAGTCAGACACCTTACATACTTCAATTGTTTTTAACACTTTTCTGGATAATAAAGAGAAAGAAGTGTATATTGTATTATTTTTTGTTTCAAGAAAGGGTTGCAGTATTCACAAGGGGGTTTGGAAGCTATGTCCTATTGCTGACTCTCTCCTCCTTGAGGGACTAGGTATCCTGTAAGTCCAGTGCTGAGTGTCCTCCCTTTTCCCTAGAGTATTCTAGTATATATTTTAAAAAATACATTTATTTTTACTTTTATGGTGTGTGTGAGTGTGTGTGTGTAATGGAACATGTGTGAAGGTTAGAGGATATCTGCAGGAGTTGATTCTCTCCTCACTGAGGATCAGGGATAGTATTTAGATTATCAGGCTTTTTGGCAAATGTCTTTGACCACTGAGCCATCTTGCTGGCCCTATAACATAGGTCTTGAGAATGTCTGTGGTCCTTGAAGATTAACATCAGACTAACCTGAAAGACTTGTCAGAAAACCCAAAGTACTGAATCCCACCCACACAGTTTCAGGGTCAGTAAGCCTGGAGTACCCCATCTCCCATTTGCATTTCTAACAAGTTTCTAAGAGATGCTGTTTCTTCTTGGGACACACTTACAAAGCCAATGCCTTACCACAAGTAGCCTCTTGGGTAAGAGAACTGTAAGAAAATCGATCAAACTTTAAGATACTATCCCTTGTGCTGTGTGACTATGGGTCAGTATATACTTAAACTTTATTCTTCACATTCTCTACAAGTTATATATAACATATATAATCAGAAAAGCATAATAATCAGCATTGTAGAAGAACATCTGCCTGTTGAACTTCGAGTCTACTGATCTCTATCAGCTCTCCCCCTGTGAACAGTAGTCTGTTCACGCAGTCTGCCATGCAACACTGTTCCATGAAGCAGGCATTCTCTCCCAGGGCTCAGGAGTACTCACCAGAGGATGACTTGGTCCCCATTATAGAGCAGTCAGCTCCGATGCACCAAGACTTAGTATAAGGAAAGTTGGCTCCCAGGGGATTAGCAAATCACTTAATTATACTTTAAAATTTACCCCTCTTTTCTTTTTCTCTTTGCACTTCTCCTCAGGTTACAACCCCAAATGGTTCTGTGTAAACCTAAACACTGTTGGGAAAAGAAGTCTGGTGGACAGATCCTGGACACTAGGCATCACCAGAAGTCAGGACATTTTGATTTTCTTTTGGGACAGTATTCTTTTCTGACAAACTTGCCCTACTTAAAGCTCTTAAAAATAATCCAAATAAAATCACACATGGAATACAATAAAAGATATCACCACAGTTTAGTAATTTATCCTTTTTCTTTTCTAATGTCACTCTCCTAGACACCTCTGCTTTGTATTTTTAGCTCAGACTTTAAAACCAAGCTAAATATAACAATCTTAGAAAAAAAAAACTTTCAAAACTACTGGGTTCTTTTATTTATGATTCTATGGTATGTAAGGGTAAGAGAGCTTGGTCAGAGAATAAAGATTTAACCTGTTCTGTCTGTTGAGACAGTGATTTTAATTACATTTAATTCCCATTCTCTCTGTATGTTACTTGATCCATTCATTGGTTTAAAAACATATTGATAAATATAGCCATGGCTTAACCCCGCGCCCTTCAACTCTTCTAGAATTGCATCCAGACTTCAGTGAGTTGCCATGCTTAGATGTCAAACTTTGTTACTAATGAGAAATACGGAGATCTTAGCTAGATAGTGGGCCTACACTTTTCTAGAGAAAAGTGCATAATTCATTAAAAAATAGCTCTTTTGAAAAATGTTTTCAAGATGTTGACTTATAATAAAATTGTACGGAACAGCTTGGAAAGCCTCAGTGTATATGTGAGTCTTTCACATGTTCTTCATATATGCGTTCAAGTGTTTTGGCAAATATTTTTGTACAGATACTTACCTGTTTTAGCAAGTGCTTATCAAAATGTACGTTTTATCTGACATTTGCTAGACATGAATATATTCCTAGTATCATCTAAATGAGACTGGAACCACAGTTTTTAAGACAAATGTTTAGTCTGTGTTTTTATTTTTCCTGAAAGGAGAATGAAATAGAAAATTATAATATTTCTAAGTTTCATTAACAAATCCATGAATTTGAGCAATACAGGCAAAGTGATCATCTCAGTTCCTTCAAAAGCACATTTTCTTTCTTTTCTGTGCCTTAATAACTTGCTTCCCAGTTAAATGGAAACACCTATTCTCATTGGATAGGATGGCAAGGTGGGATGATGCCAAATCTTGTAATAAACTTTTAAAATTATATTATAAAAACCAATTATAAAAAATAACTATTTCAATATGAAATCCTCTCCTGAGGCTGGAGAGATGGCTCAGTGGTTAAGAGCACTGGCTGTTCTTACAGAGAAACTGAGTTTGGTTCCTAGTACCCATATGGTGGCTGACAATCATCAATAACTCCAGTTCCAAGGGATCTGACCCCCTCTTCTGGCCTCCATGGGTATTACACATATGGGTATACTTACACACATGCATTCAGAACACACATACCATAGATAAAAATAAACAAAAATAATTTAAAAAATCTTGCCCATAAATTATTCAACTCATCAGCAACCTTTTAAAATATTTTTTAAATTTTATTTTATGTGTATGAGTGTATTCATTGCCTGCATGCATGTAAGTACACTCATGTTGTGCAGCACCCACAGAGGGTCAGAAAAGGGCATTGCACCCCCTGCAATTGGAGTTATGGATGGTTGTTAGCTGTCATGTGGGTTCTGGGAACCCAAACCAGTTCCTCTGCAAGAACAGCCAGTGCTCTTAACCACTAAGCCATCTCTCCAGCCCATCAGTGCCTTTTTATACACTTGGACTGAATTGAATTTTGCTCCAGAAAACAAAAGTGGGACAGTGTGTGTAGTTGTCAAAAATCTAATAAATATAACATCAAAAAATGCTTTAAGTTTTTAAGGAAAGTCAGATCTCTATAAGAAGAGTGTCCCGTGTGAGGCAGGGTGGACTGGAGTGTTTGAGACTGATGGAATATCAGGTCTGCTCCTTGCTCTGAAGCCATTAAGAAAAAGTCTATTAATAAGAAAACTAGTCTTTCTCTTTCTCTCCCCCACCCTGTTGATTATGCCTAGCTGTTGTTGTGACCTATCCCTGGCCAGCCATAGGTGTTCTAATATTCTCTTATGCTGAAGGACAGAGGCCATGCAATTGCAATAGTAAACAACCGGCAGTGTGGTATGTTGTGTTGTTAAGCTATGGTGTGGCAGGTGTACTGAACGTATGTCTAATGTGTAAGAATTTAAACTTGCACTGGGTTTATTCAGCTATAACACCATAAACTGAGGAATATCTTACACATATGAAAATATAATGACAGTCATACATATTAGGCATGTGTAGGCTTATATGAGGGCAACTGTAAAATATTAACAAGTGAGAAAATATTAATGAAGCAGATATGGAAATCTAGGAGTCCTTTATATTGACTGAAACTTTTCTATAAGATTGGAATTATTTAAAGAAAGATTATGTGTGAAGACACACAATAGGCACTTATGCATTAATTTTTGCAGTACCATCCAGTCTTTCATTCATGGTAGTTTGATTTTGTATGTCATGAGATTCAGTTTTAGAATTCAACAACTTGTGCAAATTCTTGCTCACTTAATATTCCGAGTAAATAATTCATTTTTTGTCTTTGAATAAAGAAAGCAGTAAAAATTTTATTCCTTCTACCACACTGTGTTTTATGCCCATTAAGGGGCACTGATAATGATTATCTATTGCTAACAATATATATTGAATTTTCATTTTCTATGACTTTTATGAGTTTCTGGTTCTTGAATACACGTTATAATATCAAAGTTTAACTAAGGAACTTTTTGCATAAATTATATTTAAAAAAATCACAGTCAGGCAATAGATTTTTAAATTTCAAGCTTCTCCCTATTTCTAAGAGTTAGATGATGGTTTAACCAAAAAATATAATACAAAACAGAAATCACTGTATTTTTTCACATATGTATCAAATCCCAGGAATCTGGCTCACAAATCAGGAAGAGCACAGAAATATAAAACTGGAGTCCTTCCTTGTTCCCATGTTACAGCCAAAATCCTGACATTTAAGCATGTTTACAAGACCCATGTTTCAGTAAGCCTGTGCATGCTTTGTGTGGGCTGAAAGGAATGGGAAATAATTTTACATGGAAACTTTTTCAGAAGGCTAGGTGAAGAACAAACTGTCCTCCTTGAAAGAGAAAAATCATCTTTGCTTATGTTAATAATCATTGCTTCTTTTCCTTTTGGTTAAGCACAGGATAACACTAGAAGACTTACTATGGAATTTGTGCAGAGTATTTCCAGTATATTGGTTCTGAGGACAAGATTTATAACAAGGCTGTAGTGCTCTAATACCTTCAAGATATATCATCCTGACTTTGGATAACGCCACTTCTCATCTCTATAAATCCTCCTCTTAACTGACATCTCTACACAAGCACCCTGATCTTAGATTAAAATAATGAAGCTAATGGTAATTATAGCACCCACCATTTAATGAGCATCCAGCATGTCCTAAGTGCCTACATGTTTGATCTAAGCTAATCTTCAAAACCACCTTTAAAGATAAGAATTATTGTTTTCAATGGGGCAAGAAGATAAATTGCAACAAAGTATCATGACACATAAGTATAAAAATGCTTAATGAAGACCATTATTTTCATACTATCTTAAAAAATTAATAAGAACATACTAGGAGATGTAGAACACAGGAGTGCTCTCAGCACTTCTGAGGCTGAGGCAGGAGGATCGAGTAAGTTCAAGAGCAGCCTGGGACACATAACAAGACTCTGTTTCAAGCCACAACAAAGAAATGTTTGCATTTTATAAATAAGGATATCATGGCTCAAAAGGTCTAAGCAGTTTACCTAACAGTATGATCAATAGTGATGTACAAGGAATTCACTTATTCTTTTGGACTCCGGAACCTTTTCTTTTCCCACCAAACCTTCTCAGGGTCAGATACCAATCAATATCAGGCTACCGATACAGCTAGAAGTCACACACATGTGGACAGTATTAGGATTTCAAGTCACTGGCAGGCTCTGCTCACTGCAGCACAATAGAAAAAATCTTGGCAACATGTGGGATCTCAGAGTAGAGGACCCTGTGAGCTAACGAATGCCATGTTGTTAAAGCCTGTACCCTTGGATCTCTATCTATAATCCTTAGCAGTACCTCAGCATGGTGGGTATCTAAGGAGTCTTTGTTTAATGAAGAGTAACTAAAGGAAGTAATGTAAGAGTAATTTGTTGAATAGTTCCTTACTGACCTCAGTGACTCAACTGAGTTAGAAGAAGTAGAGGATTGTGTTAAGCTTTTGAGAGCAGTTTACTTTTATTAACTTTAGTCTGAATAGGAAAAGATGAGGCAGAAAAGGTTTACAAAGAATTTTGAAACTTGTCTTTAAAAAGATATGTCATGTTGTGGCACAGAGTGTTTCATGCTTTTAATACCAGCATTAGAGAGGCAGAAGCAGATGGATCACTGTGAAATCCAGCCCAACCTGCTCTCCATAGCAAGTGACAGGCCAGCTGTGACCACAGGTAGACCCTGTCTCAGAAATAAACAAGAAAAAAAAGAGAAAGATGTATCATGCCTTGACTTAATAAATTGTATCTTACAGTATATACCAAATGAATAAACAGAGAATATATGGATTCAGTGATCAGTATTTCCATCTTACTCTTTTTCTGATAATTCCTTTTGGGCTATGTCTAGGTCTCACATGCATTATACCTGTTGATTCTATATATCACTTAAAACTTCTGGGTTTTCTTCAACTGCGTCAAGCTGTTTTTACTGAATTTCAATCATATTGAATCCTTTTTTTTTTTTTTTTTTACTCTGCAATTAGTATATCAGATGTTTTATTTCTGTCTCTAGTCATCTGACATAAACCCATCTTTTGAATTCTGTTTTCTCCCACAGGCTTTTGGAAGGTGATCATCAGATTCTCTAGGACATTTTCACCTCCTCATTCAAAAACACTTCTATTTACATTTTCTGTGAATTATGAGGTTTTCACTTAGAAGCACTCTTTCCCTGAGCCACTTAATAATGACTGGTTTCACCTCCCTCCCTCCCTCCTTCCCTCCTGGATCAAACCAGTGCCTTGACCCTGCTAAATAAGGGCTCTGCCATGGAGCTATGCATCCCAGCCATTGGTTTTGCTCTTTTCATCTGGTGTTTATTTTATTTTCAACAGAAACTACCAGGATTGCCTTATACTGTTTGTTTGAAAGAGAAATGCCATTTTAAAATACCCCTTTATAAAACCTATAATCCTCTGCAGGGAAAAAATTAAAGCAGGGTGTGAATATTCTTGCTTAAGACACAGAGCTGGGCACCTAATAAACTTCGTTCTATTGATAAAGCAGTGATCTCCCAAACTGCATTTCCATTGTATTGTAGTTTCACAGAACTTACAACAGGCAAACATCCGATAACTCTCCCAGCCCTGTATGGGGTATAGAAATTCTTTGTTACTAACCCACAGAGGCATATTATTGTATAAAAATAATCAATAGTTTTCCTAAACAGATCATATTTCTAACTTAATTCCTGAAAACATTCTTAGCAAGGAAGTTTACTAAGAGTGTCCCTGGTTTCTCCTTTCCTGTGTAGCATATCGTGGAGTAAATTGTCCTGGCTGCTCCGATTGCATCTTCTGAAGTTCTGAGTCACTGAACAATGTTTTAAAACAGCATCTGTGTTTCTAGACTTTGTTTCACTTGTAAACTTAAGAACATTCAAATGTTTTTAAAAGTTTATTTTCTTTTAAGAAAAAGGCTCCCCAGAAATATGCTAAGTCTATATAATTAGCATGCTCATTCGAGGTCTTCAGTCTTCTTTATATTTCACTTGGTGAGGTGCCATGTGACATGGGAGATGCTGATTACTAACGTGCTGTGCAGACGACAAAGGAATGAAGCATTTTTGTAGGGGACTCTTTAAACCTTGTAGCTGAGAAGGCAGGACTGCCCCTGTCTCACACTGACTGTGATGGTGGGCTTAAGAGGCTCCCTGGAGCTTTTCATCACGTTATAACTCTTTCTGTGATAGTTGGTTTGGGGTCCGCTTATGTGACCTGACTTTAAACTTGTTTGAATGCCTGTCAGGCTGCTCAGGAACTGAAAGCTACTGGTTGTGTTGTGTTGTTTTCCAATTGAGAAAACAACGGTCCTGCCTGAAAGCTTCTGACAGGGTCCAGGCTTGGGTGCTTCAGAGCAAGGCTGAGTCAGAATGATACCTAGAGTCTTCGCCTGCTTAAAGCAGCTCTGCTGGAATGCCTTATCATAATGTCAATCTGGGTTGCTTTGCTCCACAGGCACAGCCTGCCTGTCTCTTCCTTCATTCATTCCCTGAGGTTAAAACTGCCTTCACATCAGCAGTGCTCCAGTCTCAGTCTGCTTGCATTACTAGTCAGCACTCCCGTGGAAAGCACAATGTCTCCTACATATAACTCTTGTCAGGTGTTACATTATGCCGGCCTTCCTTACTTCGGCTGTAAATTTCTTTGCAAATTTTTCTAGGATGAGAAAGTTTGTACTTTTTGTTTCATAAGCCCACATGATAAACACAGCTTTCTTCGAACCATTTGAGGTGTTGGGTCCGTGTGCTGTGTTAAATATAGGGCTCCTTTGTGGAGGAAAGCACACAAGGCTCATTTTAACTTCCCCCATAAGCATTTTAGATGGAGGTAAAATGGTTCTGCTGGGGAAGAAAGCAAAATTAGACGTTTCGATGAGCTGCAGGAGTATCTAAACCAGGCCTCTGTCTTCTTTAGAATCTGTTCTAAGAACATGAAGAAATAACAGATGTTTTTGGATTGACCTAGAGAAACCACCTCTCCAAAGCCACTGGCCCTCTATTTTCTATTCTTAATGAGTGAGTGCATGAATCATACGCTCTCACTAGGCAAGAAACTCTCTCTAGTAGAAGCTTTGTGTAGCATTCATTCAGCTGCCATTCTGAGGCAGATTGCCAGTGTCAGAGTCCTAGGGAACAAGACCTAGAAGGAGGTCTGCCTAGTCCAACATTATAGAACACGCGCTTCAGATCTCGTCACTAGCCCAGACTTGGAATAAGGAGAAACAGCATGCTGTGTTCCATTTGCTTCTGGAAATGTATTTCCCTTTGGTGAAAACATCATAGGGTGCCTTGGAGACTTTCTGGAGATAGGAGACTCCACTGACATCCAGCCAGTGTGAGTTTAGGGTCAGGGACATAGGCACTGATTATCCACTAATTGAGGAGGATAAGGATTCTCACATAGATTCCACTCTGAAAACTCTTGCTTTCTTTTTAGAATTTATTTTTTCTTAAGGATAAATATTGAACACCTAGAAATATTTCAATGAGTATTTGTAAATTCAGGAACACTTTGAGATGGAATTATATTTACAAAAATTACACCTGAAACTACTTGATGCTGTCATATCAGTTTACATGGGTCTAATTTATTTAAATGCTAAAATTTAATTTGATATATGGTGCTTTCTCTTTTCTCCAATAAGTTTTTATTAATATAATTCCTTGAAAATGTAGAATTTTAGTTTCAAAATCTTAAACACACATTTACTGTGATGTCAGAATTAATTGCCAACTTGATGGGATTTAGAATCACCTGGGAGATGGGGCTCTGAGCATGCTTGTGGAGGATTATCTTGATTAGGTTAATTGATGTGGGAAGACCTGTCTTAATTGCAGGCAGGACCATTCTCTGGGCAGGGGGTTCTGGACTGTGTAAGATGAAGACCTGAGCAGCATGCATCTGTCATTCTTTTGTGGATGAGACTGGCTGGCCTGAAGCTCCTTCCAACTTGACTGCCCTGCCAGAATAAGACCTTCCTTGAGTTGCTCATGTCAGAGTATTTCCCTCATGGAAACAGGAAAGGAAACTATGACACCAAGAATTTTCCTAGAAAGGAATGATCAAATTTCATCAGAATTATGAAAGTTGCATTAAATGGATTTTTCCTATTAAAAAAACAAAATTAAGCTATGGAATAGAGGACAAGTAGCCTTTTTGCTACAAATCAGTCTTTAATAAGTGAAGCCCAACTTTTGTTTTTAACCAGACCAAAATGTCAAAGTGAAAGAATAATTGAATTGCTTGGCCTAATCATGATAATGTTTTCTGTCCCCAAATTTATTCTTCATATTAAGATGATTCTCTCAATGCTCCTCTTAAAAATAAGAAATTGCTAAAGAGAAAATCAGCTTTGGGATTTGAGCAGTCTAGCCATCTCCTCCTGTATGCTTTAGGAGAGAAAGGCTGCTTCATGTTCCTATCCAGAGTCACAGGCACCCTAGTCATAGCCCTTTCAGCTAGAGAAAGCAGGTGGTGGCCAAAGCTTTCCTGATTCTCTCTTGTGTGTCAGCCTTCTACCTTTTTACAAATGTACATCCATAGACAGGTTCTTACTATTTTCTTTAAGACATTCAGATGAAAGGCTTTTTATCTCTCCTGAAGCTTTTTAAACCTTTCATCATCTCACCTAAAACCATTGGCATTTCCTGGAGTCGATGGGAATATGAGTCGTAAAATGACATATTTACTTCTTTGTATGAAGAAAATGAGGAGAAAAGATTCTACAACACGGTTGAAGCTTAAAAGCTAAATTCCTTGAGGGGAGATTACCTTTCTCCGTAGATATCGTTCTCTGGTAAAACAAATGAGGTTGTCTTGGAGGCACCTCTTAATGTTGACCTACATCATCCCTAGTCTGAACTTTTATCCCCAGACACTGGGAAGTTTCTGGTAGAAGAGGAAGTAATAAGGTGGTTCATTTCTTGTTTCTTTGAAAGAGAAAGGTCTCTCTTTCCTCTGTCTTTCTGCTTGACCTGCTCTCTATTAAGACTTCCACAGAAATAAGGACACAGTCTGTGCCTTTAACCCATGTGAAGCCGTGTAGGTCTGTTATGACTGCTTCAAGAAGGCTGCAAGTGTTTCTTTTTTACTTAAGGTCAAAATTTCCATTACTCCTCAGATTCTATTAACACCAGAATTGTTCTTAAAAGGAATACAGTGTTAGGACAGTTAGGACTCGTCCTTTCATAATTCCTCAAGTGGGATCTCTTTTTGGATGGGAAACCAAGGATTCTTTTGAGTAAGAAATGAGCTGTTTTTTTTTTTCCTTCTCAACTAAATTTGTCAGATTAAAGGTAATAATAAATAAAGATGTGTTACCAAGCTTTCAAGGGACCTTTACAGAATACTACTGATAACTCCAATTTATTAGGACCTCGCAGAACTCCTGTCTCCAACTCGTATATCCTTTGAACATCCCATCATCTCTGATGGCAAATTTACTCCTCACTCAAACTGCCTCTGGCCTTCCAGGGAAATATGATCTTCGTTCATGTCTCTGGGTCCGGTAGCATCTACTGAGAATAAATCCACCCTTATTGCTGATAGAAATATCTGTCCCTGGTGAGAGCTGAGGAAATCTAAGCGATGTCAGGTCACATGGCTGTCAGCCTGGCACGTATTAGATTTTTTTCCAGCTGCTCTTACTACTTTAGTGCTGCAGTCAATAAACACTGTCCCAGCCCTTGTTGGGGTTTTTCTCACTCTGGTGTTCACTTCACAATGTTTTGTCTGTTCTGAATTTCCCAGAACTTAACACTCTGTAATGGCCAAAGAAAACATTCTCGTCCAGAACTTCAAAGGACAAGCCTCTGATAAATTAATATGTGTGTATGCCCACAATTTAGAAATGGTGTCAGGTTTTGCTAGAGCTACAGAAACTTCATCCCCATCTCAGATAGCAATGTACATGAAACCTAAACTAACGTTTTAGAAGGAAAAGATGGTCTCTCATCCACTGAGAAGCAGATCAGGGGTTATGTACTTCCTCCAGAGACAGCACCCGTGATCAGATGCCCCAAGCCTTTCCTGTTGCGTTACAGTCTAGCTTTCAGACTCCAGTTCACTGGCTGATGGCCTTGGGATTACCACTATCTTTGCAGAAAGGAGTAGGAGTAGCAAATGAATCATAGTAAATATGGGTTTGGTTCCTAGTACCTACATGGCAGCTGATAACTGTTCAGAACTCCAGTTTTAGAGGAATCATAGTCTCTTCTGGTCTACATAAGCATTGCACATATGAGATACACTTACAGACACAATACTCAGATACATAAAATAAAAATAAATAAAATTAAAATAGTAATGCTGGTAAATATAGATTTTTTAAGGTGGACATATGGCCATATCATCAATATTGGCCTCTAAAATGAGAACTTATGGTGGGTACATTAACTAGCAATCTATTTCATACTGACATTTTCCTTTTAGTTGTGATTTTTTTTTAAAAGTGGGATATCATGAGTGTGTAGCAGTACATGGATGAGCTAGATCTTAAAATAGTTTGTTTACCATGGAGTTATCATCAGCTAAATATATCTTTATCATAGTCTGTGCAGAATTTAATCAGCTTGACTTCCCATCCTCAGATCTAATAATGAGCTAGGTTCATTGTTTTATATTTTTACAAGACAATTTATCAGTTACTACTGTAAATATTTCAGAGAAAATTTCACCTAATTTGGTTTGCTAGTTCATCAAAAGAAGCATCAGAGCTTATTTTATGAGTGTCTGTACACAAGTTAGGTCTTAGCTTCTAGAAGAAAGACACAGGCATGCCCTTCTTTGGATCAGATATAAAGACCTGATGTATGGCCCATAACTAAAACCTGTTCCACTGGGGTTGAAGAGATGACTTGGTGGTTAGGAGCACTGGCTGCTCTTGCAGAAGAACTGGGTTCAAATACCAGCACCCACAAGGAGGCTAACAACCAAAACTCCAGTTCCAGAGGATCTGAGGCTCTTTTCTGGTCTTCATGGGCACTGCATGACATGAGTACAATTACATACACGCAGGCATAATACTCATACTCATAAAAAAGTGATACAACTTAAAAACTGTTCCAGTTGTTTAGCAAAGAAATGTAAATGTTTATTCCATTTAGTCCTTAAGCTCAAGTCTTTTCTTCAAATCAACCCAGAGGTTCATGGACATTAAGGGAAGTTAGTTTTTGCTTTAGCTCAAGGCACTCTCAAATAACTAAGGGAAATTCCTCACATCTGTGAAGCTTAAAGATGTAGATCTCCTTGCCACTGTATTGTTTTTTTGTCACACAGCTATTTCTTCTTCTCCCTAAAGGGACACTGATGTTATTCAGTACCTAGCACATAAATCTTTCATGCAAGCTATAGGTGACCTCTAAGGGAATCAACTTTTCACTCGATTACTTCAACTGTATTGTTTTTCTTCTCCCCAAGACTTCAGGACAGCTATTTAAACTTGTGTCTTTGTTTTTTTCTCTTGAAGGAAGATGGTCACCTTGTATCTTTTTTGATATAGAAAAGGTACATAATGAGGATGGACAACTGTGTAACAAAGTTAATGGCTTAAAGCAACTGTTTATTATTTAATTCATAATTCTCTGAGTTCATAATAGAACTAAATAGTCTGTTTCTTCTCTTAGCTGAGATTGTTCCCATGTCTGGTCAGTTGCCAGGAAAGCTGAGTGCTGGCTGACTAAGATGGTCCATGATGGGGCAGCTTTTCACTCTTTTATGTGGTCTCTTATCCTTTAGCAGACTGACCTGGGCTCCTTCATATGGGAGGGAGCTAAGCAGGTATGCAAAGTCTCTTAAGGCTTGGGCCTAGAACTGGCAGCAAATCATTTCTGTCTTACTCTCTTGGCAAAAGGAACCTCCAAGTTCAGCCTAGATTTAAGGGGTGGAGAAAGAGATTCCATCCCTTGATGAGAGAAGAGGTAGAGTAAATTACATTGCAAAGAACATGAGCCTGAATAAATAAATCATTGTTGCAGATTTTTTAGTTTGTATTATTTTTGAGATATGGTTTCTCTGTGGCCTCAGGTGGCTTGGATCTATGTGGGAAGTTAGACTAAAGAGTGTGATAGAAGCTAACCTGTCCAGTCTCAAAACAAATTTTAAAAAAGCAACAATGACAAATACATGAAAAAAATTGAAGTGGTTTCTTGTCTCAGTTCTTTTTCTTAAACACCATAGTATGTGTGTTTGTGTGTATGTATGTGTTTCTTTGATGGCAGCAAGCAAGCATGTGCCATGATATACATATGGAGGTCAGAGGACAACCTCAGCTTTCTGTCCTCACCTTCTACCTTGTTTGAGACAGATGCCTATACCAGGCTAGCTGATGCATGAGTTTCTAGTGATTCACCTGTTTTCAACTTATCGCTGTGTAGGAGCCCTGAGGCTCCAACTGCGTGCCATGAAGTTCAACTTTACATGGTTTCTGGGGATCTCCACACTTAGCAGCAAACACTTTTACCCAATGAAAAAAAAATTTAGCCCCATTTTCTTGTCTTTATTTTTGCTCTGTAAATTGCAGAAGAAGACTGTTTTATAACAACATTTGCAAATCCTGTGTCCCCAACAGTTCCTTTAAACACAAGTAAAACCTTTCTCTCTACCCTACCCTCAGTATAATCCTTTAGGCTACGCTCTAAAGACACCTAAGATGATCTACATAAAGAGACGTAGTCCTCTGAATTTAGCCTTTAATTGAGAGAAGGATGACTAGGAGAGTAAAGGCCTGTACAAATTTGGGAAGCATTGTCAGGCAGTGAATGACAGGTATGTCAGATTAGCACTAAACTTGGTCTCTAGTGGTGTGGCTAGACTGCCTTTATCATTGATGAAGAACAGTCCTTTGCATGACCTCAAAGCTTTTTCTAGTACCACCTGACTAAGCCCCATGCAGTTTCTGGAAAATGCACAGCCTTTATCACAGCTGTTTGAAAGAGTTGGGAGGCTAGCTTTGGGTGTTTACTGACTTCTCAGATTCTAGCCTGAGTAAGACTTGAGCTAAACTGAGAATAAAGTTAATGAAGGTATTTTTATTCCAGTAAAAAAAAAAATCTGGTTTTGTTTCATTAAAGGTTATAAAATGCAAATGATCAAAAACTGAATGAAAATTAATCATTGTCAGTGGTAGTTAATAGATTTGTCCAGACAAACTGCCTTTGGATGCACCCACTCTCTTAGTTGTTTTAAATAATGAAGGTTTACGGAATTTTGGTTCACACTCATTTGGGTGTGAGGTCTACGCAGTCACATAAAGACTTAGGTGCTTTCCATGTAGGTGCAACACTATTTCCCAGTGCATGGGATCCTATGCTAGAGCCTCTGCATCTGGCCTGCAGAAATGACAGTTCTGTGCAGGAGAATTATGTGAGTGAATTTTAGGGACTGGACACAAGAATATATCATTTTATGTTCATATTCTCTAACTCTGACTTAAGAGCCTCCCAACTACAAGGTGCCTGTGAAGCTATATCAATGTGCCTAGGAAGAAATCTAATTATGTTTATTCAGTGAATGTAGTTATTGAACAGAAGTCATGAGAGATTCAGTATATAGTTACCATATTTACAATTAGCACATAATTGTTTTATACCCTCTTTCTTTTCTGTAACAATGACAGTCTTGCTGCTCTCCAGAAAACTGTGTTCAACTTTCCTTTCTCCTTTAAAGAGGTCTTGGGATTTTATTCTTTTTCTTTTCCTTTCTTTTTTTTTTCCTTTTTTTCTTTTAGTTGTAACTAGATTTAAATACTCTGTCATTCTCAGTGCTGATCATCAACTCTTTCTCTAGAACATACTGAAAAAAATCTGCTGCCTTTCCATTCTTATTGAAATCAAAACAGATTTTTCTACCAGACTTTGCAAAACCAGAGAAAAGTGGACAAATATTCACTTTCTGTTGAGTGTAAAATCCCAGTATTATGGCTGTATATTCCACTTTACTTTTTGGTTGCTGATTGGATTTAAGAGGAATGCCCATTTCTCTACTTTATTAAGAAAAGAAAATGATGGCTGGAGAGATTCTCAGTGGTTCAGAGCACCTAAGGACCTGAGTTTAATTCCCAGCATCCATATAGTCACTAACAACTGTCCTAATTCCAGTTCCAGGCGATCTGATGCCCTCTTATGACCTCTGATGACCATTGCACAACATAGGTGCACTCACATACATACAGGCAATACACTCATACACATAAAATAGAAATAATAAATGAAATAAGTAAAGAAAATGGAGAAACCATGCTACTTGTGTTCAAAACTTTCAATGATATAATTCCACTATATTAAACACCTACAGAGAGCTGTTTATTAAGAAAGCAGGAGCACACAATGAAATTAAAAAAAAAAATTCCTGTTCTCCCAGTGAATTGAAAGACTATGCTTATTCTGCAGTGTTCCTGTAATAGTTATAGAGCAAGTTCTAAGTGTGATTATAATTTGCAAACTTGAATTTTTGAGAACAGGGATGTCATTTTGTCTACTAAAGCTTCCAAATAATTTTGCAAAGGAGAAAGTATTTGAACTAGAAGTTGGAAACTAATCAATCAACCTTACTAATCAGCAAAGTCTAAAGGAGAGGGAAACTCATGCTAAGCATCCTGGGAAGAGAGGACTTAGTGAAGGACATGCTGGTACGGAGGAAGTGATGGAACCTTGGCAAAGGAGGAAGCATGGAATGATGTAAAGTGGGGAGCATAAGGTCAGACCACATCTGGGAAGTCTAAATGTACAGTGCAGAACGTAGGGATTTATAATGTAAGAGGCAGGTAATAGCAAACATGTTAAATTTTTATTTAAAAATATTTTATTATTTTTACTTCATGTGTATGAGTGTATTGACTGCATGTATGTAAGTGCACTCAGGTTGTGCAATGCCCAAAGATGTCATAAGAGGGCATTGGAACCTCTGGAATTGGAGTAAATGATGATTGTTCATTGTCATGTGGTTGCTGGGAGCTGAACCCAAGTCCTCTGCAAGAACATCCAGTGCTCTTAATATCTGAGCTATCTCTCTTGCCCCAAACATTGTTTTTATAAAAAATAATATGATTCTATTTTCAATTTTTTTTTAAAAAAACAAAATTTTGGCATCAGAACTAACAATAGATTAGAGTATTTTAAATTCTCATCTTAAGGGTTTAGATAATAGGTATATTCTCTTTTTGTCTTTCAAAGCATAAGACTTAAGTGCTGGAGAAATTGCTCAGTGGTTAAGAAAACTGACTGCTCTTCCAGTGTACCCAGATTTTGTTCCCAGCATCCACATGGCAGCAAACAGCTATCTGTGTCACTAGTTCCAGAAGATCTGATGCCCTTTTCTGGCCTCCATGTATTTCACACATAGTTGCACCTATGTACATACAGGCAAAACACTCACTCATATACATAATAAAACTAAATAAATAAATTTATTTTTTCAAAAGCACAATATTTTCTGTAATTGATACTGCCATTGGTTTTATTTTCCAAACTCATTTTTGCCAAGAGTATAATTATAACTCTGAAATAAGATCATATTTTAACTTATGAAAAATGTCATGTATAGTTTCAGATTCTGAAAGGCACAGGGTACCTTGTATCAGAATAAAACTTCTTTCTAACAGTAATTATAAATTCTTGAAAAAAATTAGGAACAGAAATGTTTGTTGGCATTAGGGAACAAATATAAACAAGATGAAACTAAAACTGGTTCAGTCTCTGAAAGGGAGAAACCAGAGCAGGTAAGAACTACCTTTAAGAGATCATATAACTTTGACCATGAGGGTCCTTCTACTGTATCTGGAAGTTTCTCATAGGACGCCAGAAGAATACAATAGTGTTATTGGCTTGAAGAATCATAGCTCTGAGTTCAGGGTTGTTGTGTTGACTAGGAGTTGCAGAGAAAGGAATCTCCCTAACTTACAAATAAGTACTTTTTAAATCCTTAGCTGAGCCTTGAATTATGCAAATATAGAGAAAGTCTCAAGGAGTTCTGGATACAAATATCACTGAGAAGCCTGACAGAACTGAGAGAGAATTCTGCAGCTTCAGCAGGTCTATAGTCTGGAGTTTTACCCCCTTACTTTGTCACCTCAGGTCAGAGGGACTTCTTGAAGAATGTGAAGTTTGCATTGAAACTCTAGAAGAACCATACTTTGAATGCAAAGAATATATCTGAGGAGTGAGCCCGAGGAATAGAAATATGGAACTAGACTCATCTTAACAAGGCCTCTTCCATACAGATAGTCATTTATGCACCTGCTAGAATAAACTTCAGCACTGTGTGGAGGACTGCCTTAGTTTCTTTTCCTCTTTATGAGGCAAAAATACCCTGAAAAAAATGTCAAGGGTGAAAGGGTTTATCCTGGCAAATAGTTCAAGAGTACAGTCCATCATGGTTGGGAAGTCAAGACCACAGGAGACTGAAGCAGTTGACTATATCACATCAACAGAAAGAAAGCAGAGATTAATCAATACATGTGCTCAGTTCACTTTCTCCTTTTTATATAGTCTAGGATGGTCCCAGCCTGGGGAATGGTGCTTCCACAGTGAGCATATCTGCCCACCCCAATTAACCTATTGACATCGAGATTAACCATCACAAAGATAATAGAATCTAATGCTACCACATATTAATAAGATTTCAATATCCTATCACAATTACTAGACAGTCTAAAAATGTGGCTCAGAGTCAAGTGAAACATGAATCAGAAGAAACAGAGCCATTGGTGACCTGAACACTGAAACTGACAAGTATGCACTATAAAATCACCATGTAAAATCTGTTAAGGAATTATAGGTATGTGATACATATAATGGGTTATGAGTTGTGAAATTTCAGAAGTAATATTGAAAATAGTAAGAAAAATGCCAAATGGAAATCTCTTCTGAAAAAAAAATTTGAATTTAGTACATTTCGGTAATAAAAAGACAACAAAAATTAGTAAAAGACACGAGCAAGCATTTCCAAATGACATGGATGAATAGTCAGTAAGCACTTGGCAAGATACTTAACCTCATTTATCATCAGAAAGATCTAAAATGAATAGTCCTTTGTGGCTATTAGAGTGCTAAAATTAAAAAGACTGATAACATCAAAGGAATGCTCCAACTGAAATCTTCATATGTGACTGGGGGGCATGTTGAAAGTAACAATCACTTGAGAAAAGTACATGTTCCTTATAAAGTGTATAGAGTATCTACACAGTTATTTTGTTCATAGAAATTTTTCCAAGGAAACAAAAACTAAAAGCAGCAAAAGGACCTGTACAGAATGCAGATATAGCCACAATCACTAAAAGCTGTAAATAACTCACAGCTGAATAAAGAAACTATATTATAGTCAAGAGTGGAGTATTTCTCAAGAATAAAATGGAACAAAATCTTAATATATTCAGTTTCAAAAGTCTGCTGAAGGACGCCAGAGTCTCAATCTGAAGTTTGAAATGATACAACAGCTAAAACACAGCTATGGTCACTGAAGCAAAGTAAGTGCTCCTATGGGTGGTTTGCCAAGAATTTAGGTAGAAAGGGAACAAGAAAACATTGGGCTGATGGAGATGTCTCATCTTTATTGGTATCACAGTGATGTCCATATACATTTGCTGAAATGCATTAAACCTGCATACTTATTAGCTGTGATTTGATTGTGATTAATAAATATTAAAAAATTTAATAATATGAATGTCCAATATGTCACAAACAGGAACTTGAGGAAGATTGCCAGAATCCCAGACCTGAATTATAATGCTTAAAAGCACCATCATTGCATCAGAAATATCTTGGGCTTTGAAACATATTGCCTATTCTTTGTGGATGTGGGCAAGTTACTAACCTCTTCTAAGCTCTCACAAAATGGAGATGATAAAATTAGTAACCACCTTATAAGGTTGTCCTTGGTATAATGACTGGGACTCAGATGCAGTCAATGCATTTAAGCCGTAATCATTATTATTAAATAGCTCTTCAGCTACATCGGCATTGCCCTAACTCAATTAGGAATAAGTGTATAACCATGAAGAGTTTAAGAATTAAATATCTGCAAACTGTGTTAGGCTGCAATCTAAACAATTCAGACATTATTTGACAGCATATGATTAAGTACACTAGCAAATCCTATTTTAGTTATCCATTTCAAACTAAGTAGATATCTCTTTGTCAAGAAAAGCTTGCTCACTATTAAATGTTTATTCTTGAAGAGCTTGTAGAAAAAGTCAAGAAATCAGTACATAATTTTTTTTCTACTAGTCTTCTCCTATAATCTCATAATTAGAAGTATCTAACATTCCAGTGGACACATGTCCGAGTGCACATGTACAGAAGTGTGTATAGGCTGGGCATGGTGGTACACGCCTTTAATCCTAGCACTTAGTAGACAGAGGCAAGTGAATCTCGGTGAATTCAAGACCAGCCTAGTCTACGTAGCAAGTTCCAGGCCAGCTGGGGGACTACATGGAAGCCCTGTCTCAAAACGACCAAAGAACAAGTGTATATAGAACTATAATTATTAGTGTGATTACCCAATTTCAACTTTGACTCTCTCCTAAACTTGTTGTTTTTTTCCACTTAAAAGTCTTTCTGGGGTTAGGGCTTTGCCTACATGAAACATAGAGCTATTCCTTTTAATAGTTGCAGAATGACCTGCAACATGCTAATGAACCATGTGTAGTTTCAAATTTTCATGATTATGGATAACTTTCACCTTCATGTACATACCTCTTTTTCACTTGAGCTGATAATTTCATGAGATTAATTCTTAAAAAGTGAACTATTCATTTAAAAATGTTTGGACAAATATTTTTAAACTTCTCTTATCATACAAGCTGCATTTTTGTGTGTGAGAGCAACAGAGAGTGAGCAACAGAATCCTGGCCCTCCTTGTGCAGTAGAGCGAATGGCAGTTTGCATGCCCATTGCTTCTTTGTATTTCTCATTTGCTGATAAGAAAAGGTTGTTTTAAAATTTACAGACACGGTTTCATGTTAGGATATTTAAGCTAACGACCACCAATCCAATGCATAGTGTTATATTAAGCATTCTGCCAAATGCCTCCTCTGCACATTTGTTAACACCAACTTCTAAGAAAGTGGAGCTTACAGCACCGTGTGGCTGGTAAAGGGTATAGTGTAGATTTCACACCAGGTCTGTGGAGTATGACAGTTGAAAGCAGTCTGGAATATATTTGTTTTGATATGAGGGCCTTTGAGGTCCAGGCTCCTTATCATACTTCATAGATATATAAATGGCAATGCAAGAAAGCCTGGATATGCTCATTCCCTGGGAGACTTGTTATTAGCAAAGAGTGATGTCAGTGTGACAATCAGTGACAAAAGAAACAAAATTGGATATTAGACAGGGTATACGTCCTTCAGCAACGATGTCATGTCTAATACCTAGCTTCCTCTCAAAAAATAAAAAAAAGAAGGAATAATGGTCAATTGCATGACAGTATGGACCATGGAGAAAGGAAGCATTCTTCAGACATCTAAAACACAGTGTGTTTTCACATATTTGATTACTCTACTCCAGCTTTGTCTTGGTTTGCAAATTTGCATTTTCTTTCTTCCCACAGAGTATATTCAATAACCACTAAACTCCCAAATTCTTGATTTCCTACTTTATATGTACGTGACCTTTTAGTCCTCTGGCTGAGCACTAACCTCTGATCCCAATCTCAGAAGGTTTTGCTTTGTAGTGACATCTGCTTGGTGCTTCTTGCTGGGAGGGTTGTATGTAAAGGGGCCCAAATGAGAGAGTTGATGGCACCTAAAGCTGGTTAAGGGAAGCAAACTGCTTATTTAGCAGGGGAAGAACAGCTTCAGCAGTTCCATTTCACTCTGTGGAAAAACGAGCCAGAGGTGTGGTCTTCTGGGCATTTATAAAGACCTCATCAAACCTTGTGTCACCCGGATCAGATAGCCTGTGGGAACCTGATCTTGTGTGCATCACACCTTTGAGGGACCAAGCCATGCAAAGATTTGGTTCTTATTTGGATAGTCATAGTTTTACTACCTCATATTTGAGATGAGTTCAAATGTACCTTTCTTGAAACTTAACCTCATCTGATACTGCTGGTTTGTGGAAGAAAGTACACAATGGCCGAGGAGAGACAGTGGTTAGCATTTCACCCACCTTGGTTCACTGAAGGTGTATGCAGGGGCGTTTTTACATCTATAGAATGATGGCACTTGTCAGGGGCTTCTCCACCCAACAGAACTTAATGTTAACCTACAAACCAGTTCTATATTGTTTTCTACTTCTGTTTACCACATAAAATAAATGAGAGAGAAAAAGACACAGACACATACACATACACACACACACACACACAGAGACAGACAACAGAGGAGGAGGGGGAGGCTCTCACCATGGGTTTTCCTCACTACAGCTATGATTTCCAGGAGGAACAAATTGAGTGCCTTTTTTCATGTCAGTTTTTACATTTATTTGCAAAGGTCAAATGTAGGCTAACTTTGTTATCTCTCTCTCTTCTAGTGGATGGCTGCATTCACAGAGCAGCTGGACCCTGTTTGTTAGCTGAATGTCGTACCCTGAATGGCTGTGAGACTGGACATGCAAAAGTAACTTGTGGCTACGACCTCCCTGCAAAATGTGAGTACTGACAATCTTGAACAGTGCTCCAAAATCAGAAGAGAACTCCAACCCTGTTTAATTCCTCAAAAGACTATTTAGAAAAGTAAAAGGTTGTGGCAGTATTTAATTAAATATGCTTGTATTCTAATTTAGTATGTAGGTGGATGTTTATTTATATGATTAACTCTAGAATCTTTTTTGTTGGTGTTGCTCAGGTTTTTAACAGTGTTTCAAACAGAGAAATAAAATATATGAGCAAAATATACATTCCAGTATTTAGTGGCACCAGTGACAGCTTCTGGAAACAATGCCAACTTTATTCCTTGTTCAGGTTTCTTGATTGTGGATGTGTTTAGAGCAAAGGAGATCAAAGTGATGCATTGTGTTTTCAGCTGCCATGTAAAGGCTGATTGGCAATTACAGCCAAGGCATCTGTCACACCCCGCTTTCAGGAGAAGCCAGTGGAATGTGGTTGTCGGTATGAGAATGTATTTGCTCTTTGAATGTGGAATGGTCAAAATTTCCATTATATTTGAATAGAGAGAAGCACTGCGTTTGATTGACCTTGTTGCTAGTTGTTTAGCTGACTGGGGTGGTATAGAATAAAGATGACAGAATTGGTTGAAGGCTCACCTTTTAAAATCATATAATTTTCAGAGCTTGGAGATGGAGGGAGGGGTTGTGTTACACCATGAAGGTGTGCATTGGCGTGGAAGTGGAGGCGCCAATTTATTCTGTGTACCTGCTTCTTATGAAACTGCCCAATCTATGAGCAAATTTATGTGAAAGCAAAGCTACCCTTGTTTGCTTTTGTTTTAGTACTGAAGAAATCATGCTTGAAGAGTTATAACACACTTGTAGGATAATATGGAATTCTGTTTGGACAAAGTGTGTAGGAATGAGCTTCGCATAGCTACAAGTGACCAGTGACATACTGTGTTTTATTTTAAAGGTTACTTTTTAAAATGTGCTTAAACAGGAGAAATTTTAGTTCACAGTACTATATTAAAATGCCATTTCCCTATAAACATTGTTTATTATTCATAGTAGTTTACTAGGAAAATATATCAACTATATACTATCTAATTTTCCTTGTCTTTGCCAGTGTTTTTAAATCTTCTAAAACATGTCATGAGCTAAATGAATGGCCCCTTAGTTCATATATATATATATATATATATATATATACATATACATATATATGGTGTTGTGAGTCATTCTCTTTTGACTCAAAGACCTTGTTATCTGAGTATTAAGGATGATTTCCTCTCTGGGTTTGTATAGCCCCATATTGACAAATACTGGTCCTTTATCCTGCCTAACCCAGAACTACTTGTACGATACAGATGACCTGTACCACCCTGGGAATGAGCATATTGATTACTTTCAGACTTGTGTCTGTCCCTAAAGGAAGTAATAAAGCAAGGTCTCTTTTTGATTTACTACTCTCTTTATATTAATACACAAACAAAAATTCTCCACCCTGAGCTTTTTGGAAACAGCTAAATTTAGACTTTAGCTACACATGGTCAAATAAATTGTTTACACATGTAATTTAAATAATTAGATAATTTTTAATGTGCCTGCTGCTGTTTGACATACCTCTTAACAAGATATTCCATTTCTTTCCAATTCCATTCATCTTATTTCGGAGTTATTGAGAACCTGTACAGCACCTGGCACTGAGGTACAGGGATCAGTAAACCTATGCAGAGGTCTAAGAAATTGCCCTATTTGCAAGCTGTATTTGAATGGCAGTGTGGTTTTCAAAAGCATCCTGAAGCAAGTGAATCTTTGTGGTCTAGGACTCTAGACTTGGAAAGTCAGCCCATGGGACTCAGCATGGAATTCCTCTGAGCTGAGATACCAAGAGTGTGATTTTTACCCAATTGCTGTATGCAACTCAAGAGCATGTTTAGTAAAAAATCATCCATGGGATAAGAAATAGCAGGCCAGAATGACTGCCACCTCATAAAAGTCATACACACATACTAACTGTGAAGCTGTCTCAGTATTTCTGTATATTTTAAAAGAGTAATGATTGATATTAAAATCGTAAGGCAAGGACTGTGAAAATGAGTAATAATAGCTTACACTTGTATGCCACTTTATAGCTTTTCACAGTGCTTTCACAAGCCCGTATATTTTAAATTGTGCTTTATAAACATTGTGTGTGTTCATTTCCCTTTTCCATATCCCTGAGAGATAGTTTCTTTCTCATCAATTTGGTTCATCCATTTCAGAGTCATTAACAATCCACAGATGTGCTTTTGTAGTGAGAGAATGAAAAGGGAGCTCATTACATACTGTTTGGGTCATTTTACCCTCCATATTTAATAATTCTATGACAGTTTGACAGCAGAGACTAGCTCCTATCTATCCTCTGAGACAGTAGGTTCATCATTAAAGGAGTACTAAAGCCAGTCATCCAGCCACAAGTGATGATATCTTCATGCGCCAGCAATTTGTTTTGAAAATGCTATTGTCTGGGTTACATATAGTCTTGGGCATTTTGGACTGGTCTTTGCTTCCTTTATGCCTGATAAATTAACGTATTCATAAATGGTTGCATTGAATTAATTATACTTGTAGTCTGTGTTCTGCGATTCATCATGATGGGTAGAATAAAAAGCCCCTGAATGTTCCCTGCATCTTTAACTGCTTTAACTGCTTGAATAATTCCTTCTGACACAAAGCTATCCAATCACTTTTCTCAAAAGAAGTAACAAGCAGCAAGAATGTTGACCAATATTTCACTGAAAGTTGTTATTTAGGAAGTGGAAAAAAGGACTACTTATGTAATTAACTTTTAACAGATCTTCCTTTCTACATGATTGGGTTGGTTTTGATTTGTAATAAAATTTCAACTTCTAGAGTCTTTAGAAGTGCTTGATATGTGGGGTGTTTCTATTCCTGCTATCATCATTCCACCAGAATGATAAGCTTCATAGGAGCAACATTTGTCTGTCTGTTGCAGAACTCTGTCCTCTGAGCCTAAAAGTTCTTATCATCTTAGAGAAGCTGTGGTTAGTTCACAGGGTCTCAAGGTTAGGCTTCCTTCATTCGAGGGGTTAAGGAGGATCATTAGTCCTTCTTTTGAGATTTCATCCATCTTTCCTGCACCTTCTTTTAAGCTCTATGTAATTCTACCCCAGCTGCATGTGGTCTTGGCATGTATGAGAGAGTGTAGAGGATAGAAGGTTAGCTAAAGTGGGGAACTCCACTTAGGCAGTTATGACGATGTTTCTCTCAATGTTAGGGTGGGATTTTTTATTTATGCAGCTGTTTGAGGGTCATCCAGGCTTCTATACATGTGTCTAGTAAACTAATTGATTATATCACCAACCTAGATTGGGTAGAATCATTACTTGAGTCTATCTTTGTGTCTCACCTAGGTTTAGTAGATATCTGTTCACATATCCCCAGGAAAAGTTCATACCATATTGCCCCAGTGCCAATATCTGGGACAGTTGTTTTCCTACAGTTCTGATGGATTAACATGAATGGACAAAGTACCAAACAAATTAATTTTTCAGGAACTTTTCATCTGGAAATTAGTTTATTGACCATGGCCTCTACTCCTGATTTTTTCTATCTTGCACAGTGCTGGTTCAGGGAATGTCCTCAATCCAAAGTTGGTTGTGTCATGAGGCCTCTTCCTCTCTGATGTTGTCTCCGTCTGTGTTCTCTCACAGACTGTCTTGCTGTGCTCAGGACCCGGGCACTGCAATTTCCTCTGCCTGGAATTGTGCTCTAGATATCTGCATGGCATGCTCCCCCGATATGTAATATGACTTAATTAATAATAAACTACTTAACACTTCAAACCCTCATTGAAATGTAACCTCAGGTGTCACATCAGCCAGCTTGTTTATAATTCCTCTCCTGCTTTATTTGTAATTGCCGCATCTGTCGCATGCTAACTTCAAATATACTCTATCACTACTACTTTAGTTTATTATGTTTCCTTCTACCAGAATAAGGGTGGAGACTTTGTGCCTGGGGATCTGTTTCTTTCATTATAATCTACTCATGGTTTCTAAAAACATCTAACATATAAAAGAGGGGTGAAGATATTGATTGAAGGAAAACAAATTTGAATCCTTAAACATCCTCTTAAAAAATAAAAAACTTAAGGGGCTGGAGAGATGGCTCAGGGGTTAAAGGCACTGAATGCTCTTGCAGAGAACCCAGTTTCAATTCCCAGAACCCACGTGGGTGCTGACAAGGGTCTGTAACTCCAGTTCCGGGGGATCTGACAACCTCTTCTGACCTCTGCAGACACTGCACGATATGGGTGCATTTACATCCATGCAGGCAATACACTCATATACATACACCAAATAATAAATTAAATATTTTAAAAACTTAAACAGATTTACTAGATTAAGTATCTTTGGCTTTCCATGCATAATTTGCTACCATATCATGATCTACTTAAAACCTTTTGTATTATATGACTTGCTCACAGCAGGTTTCTGTTTATGGGAAGTATATTTGTGGCTGTCTAGAAACCTCTTTCTTCTACCTATTGTTCAGGCAACTCAAATATCAGTTTTGTCACGAAATAAGTCTTACTACGTCAGTTACAAGTGACTGTTTTTTATCTTCAGAATATTGCATGTTAACACACACCAAAAATACTTTTTACATGCTAATTTTTCTTGTTGTACATGTAAACATTTTATAATTATGTCCTCTGTGTGTGTATGTGCACTCAAGAGAGTGCTTGAGGCCAGATATCAGCCTTCTTTTTCCTTAGGAGTCATCCACCTTGATTTTTTGAGACAGGATCTCTGATTAGTCCAGATCTTACTGAGAAGACCAGTCTTGATGGCTAGCAAGTCCCAGGGATCCCCCCACCTCTACCTTCCCAGTGCTGGTATTTCAAGTGCAAAGCACCAAGCCTAGCTTTTGTATATGGGCTCTGGATATTGAACTCAGGTTCCAATGATTGTGTGGCCATCATTTTGGGGACTGAACTATCTCCCAGCCAAGTGTTACATCTATCTGATAAAGTCTCTTATTTTTACTGGAGAAATATCTATCATATGAATTAACTGTTAAAACTGGCAAGCTGATACATAATTGACATGGGTTTGATCTAAAAGAAAAATTATGTTAATATTCCTTTTAAAATGAAAGATGCTGTCAATTATCTATTGTATCTTAAAAATCATTCTTTAACATACATGGAGTTCTAAAGTCTTCTAAGAAATTTTCTCTTAATAAGTTTCTCCTGAGTTAAAAATAAAAATACAAATGTCAACTTCATTTGATGACTGTCAGCATAACTCACATGTCTGTTCTCTTTCTTTAGAATATTTCACTCTTAGGCTTCAAGGTTGAATAGCCATCAAAGCTAAACATAAAAATATTAAATATATGTATAAAGTGGTTTCTTCTATTCCTTCCATTTAATCTTTCAAAAGCATCTAAGGGTAATATTAGCATCCTACTCCTACATATTCATGATTGAATTCAAGGAACACTGTAGGGTGACAGGTCATAGCATAATATGTTTGAATGAGTGGTATGAATCAAAACCCTTTTTCCATTCCCAGGTGCAGTAATAATCAGGTGATAGTGACTTAAAAGGTACTGTTGATAATAATTAGCACTTCTCTTGTGTCCTTCATTAAAAAATCATAGCACTTGGAAACACTAGCTCATCAGTCCCTTGAAATTACTATGAAGGTGTAACATGACAAGTAATGATATTTTTTTCCAACAAAAAGAGAAATTTAATTATAGAGAAATCAAATCTGCTGCTCCCAATAACAAGTTAAATTCATAAATTCATACGAAAGGCACAGTTATTGCCAAGAATCCATGAACTAGGCAGATGTCAACAGCAATGTTATCCATGATCATTGCCTGTTTTTGTATAATGTTTTATTAGAACACATCCATGCTGTTTGTTTACATACCATTTATGGTTGCTTTCATATGACTTTGTTGAGCAATTATCATAGGGATTGTATGACTACAATGTCTGAGTCATGTACTGTCTTGTCCTTTATGGAAAAAGTTTGACAAACCCTGGTCTGTAGTAGTCCTCTTATTTTATGAAGAAGGCAAGATTCAACAAGCATAAATATTTATTGAACTTTATTAAATGTATGCAGTTTATTGAGATCATAATTGACAGCACTACAATACCCATTCTTGCTGGTCCTGCCTCAGTAAGACATCTGTTTAAAAGAATGATTTGATTCTCCTCAAATCTTTCCAATAACTTCACTATCTCAGAAAATAAAACATCATTTTTCTCTATTGAGCCAGAACTGAGAAGTGAATAAGTCAAGCCTCTGAAGGGAGAATTAGTTTAAAACACCACAGATTAGCTCATAAATCTTCATTCCTTGCCTCCTCCATTGCGCTTAGCTAATGTGCTGGAAGGGGGCTTTCAGGCCCAAGAGGAAATTCAGATTTGGGAGTGAATAACTCACAAGATAGTTCTGAGCTAGTCCTCTGCGAAAGGTGACCTGATTTAGGCCATCCTTGTCTCTCCCAGCAGGTGTCTGATTGTGAAAGCAAAAAGTGAGCCTGCTGGGAAGAGCATACATCTGCCAGCCTTTGATGGAGACCTGAGGGCTCTCATGAGCCCATTCCATAATTAAATGACATATTACTTAAAGAGAAAAAAAAATAGCTTTCAAAGACCATAAAGTCATCATCCTTTTTCCAGAAAAGAAGGATTGGGATTGTTCTCTGAAAAATCAACCATGATTGGTTCATCTTCTTAAGCTTAGGAATTTAACTTCCATTTTAATTCATTTTTCCATAATTACTATTCTTTTCGTGTATATTAAGCAGTTCATACAATTTATCCCTCATCGACCTAGAGGGGAGTAGAACATGGAATAGCAACTACTTGCTGAACCATTTTGGCTGCATATTGCAGCATTCTTTTGCTTAACAGAGAAGGGCTTTCTTGGAGAGAACTCTAACATGATCTTCCTTTCCTTTGTAGTGCTTTCATAGTGATAATGCCCGTATTTGTTTAGCTGTTCATTGCTTGTCTTCTCAAACAGTAACACTTTGGGCAGGAGTCTTATCAATCTCATTTACCTCTGGGATGCTTAACATCTGGCACAGTTACAGGCACCTTAAGAGTGGGCTCTTCATGTACCCTTGCTGAGAGAATTAGCAACAGCATTTTTTTTTGGTTTGCTTTGTCACAAAGGTCACAGTAAGAAACCCACCAATATGACACTTAAGATGGGACTAGCAGGTTTGAGAACTCTCCGGAGCTGTGTCTGCAGCTGTTTCTGCTCTTTGCAGCACTGATTCTACATCGCTTAGCATGCTTCTTTATTTAAAATATAAAGCTTTCATTTTTATTATTGTTATTATGATTATGAGAGAGAGAATGAATTTGAATTTGAGTGCAGTGTACAAGTGCCATAGCTTGCATGTGGAAGTCAGAGGACAACTTTCAAGAGTCAGTTCTCTCCTTCTAATGGTGGCATCCCTGGAAATCAAACTCAGGCCATCACATTTTTGTGGCAAGCACTCTTAGCTACTGAGGCCCCTTGCTGGCCTCAAGAATGCTTCATGATCAAAGAGTCTAACACTAAAAGGAGGCACAGGGGAAAAATTTGTCCACCTTCTGCCACACACCATCCACTCTTTGTTTTCTATTTTCAGAGCTACTGGAATAATGTAGATTCTATTCTTAGGTGATTTGTGACAAATTAACAGATCTATTCTAATACTAGCATCTTTTGAAAATATCTCCATTTTGAAAGCAGCTAATATTTATTTAGCTGGATTATGGACTGAGTGTAAAGTGACGGCTATGCTTTGCTTACATTGTTTTTAGCCTTAGCTTATCTTCAGAGGACACTGTCTATGCCGTCTTTTTCCTATATGATCAATAGGAAATAACAGTACAAATCAATTCTGAGTAATAATGTAAATAGGCTCTTGAAGGCGATTCCCACTGTGCAATAAGTAGTTAGCAGAGACACTGACATTAACTACAGAGGGGGTAATCAGCCTGTGGGTGTGTTTAATCAGAGTTATCAGCTAAGATTAAAAAGAGCCACTGTTGTGCAGGGATAATCACTTTCAGGATTTAAAGATGAATATGTGAAGCTATTCTCATAAATTAAACCCATTAGAATGGCTTTGAGTGATTTAGGATGGTCTGAGGTTAGGAAGAAGCAAACAGGAAAGGTTAATCTCAGGGCCACTGTCGTTAATGTGTGGAATCAGTAGGATACGCTTATAGAGAAATAAACACCGAGTGCTGAATTAAATGGTTCCCTGTATGTTAAGATATTCCCTGAGCTATTGCTAACATATATGATTTGATTAAAAAGTGGGCAACATGGAACAGTTTGTAAATGTGTTAATCATTCCAGAAATTGATAACTTATTTCAGTGACTAAATTTTACACTGCTTTATGCCTTGATTTAGAAACACTGATGGAGTCAATCAGAAAGTCTAGTGTGAAGGACTGAATGTGTGTCTAAAAGACTAAATGCCAAGGCTGAGCTGAGAAATCATGAACCCAGGATATTCTAATCATATTGTGAAGTCCTTTAACCTCTGAGCACAAGTTTCCTTGTCCATGATTAGCTAGGGGTCATGGTCGGTAACTTGGCAGAGTCTATTAAGAAATATACACAGAATCATGTCTTAATACTGTAAGACATCAGAGAGGTATATGGCTCTCTTGGTAGTTGTAAAATAACTGACATACTTCATTTGCTTATTCAGCTTACTTTTATTGGGTGCTCGCTCTAATATTGAGTGCTCTTCTGGAATACAAAGGACTACAGTAATGAAGACAGGCAGAGTCCTTTTTTCCTTAGACCCTAAGCTTTAACTAAAGAGGCAGCTAATGAATATATACACACAAAAAACAGACTCTCAGACAGCAGTCAGGGCTATGAAGGAGATAAAGCATGATAACAGAGCAGAGCGACGAGAAGCAGCTGCTTTCCTGAGGGGTCACGGAAGGAAGGCCTCTCTGAGGATGTGGTATTTGAGTTGAGAGGTGTGCTGCTGTCTGAGAAAATCTTTACAGACCAAATGAAAGTACTGGGCCACCGAGTTTCAAAAAGGCAGTTTACCTAATGTGTGAATGAGGATAGTTCATGGATTTTCTCTTGTTTTTCCTTGTTCTTACTTTGTTCTTATATACATACATGCATACATACATGAACACAAAACATATGTGCTTATATATGTATACATAATCTCTTTGGTCTAGTTTTTAAAGGTCATAAACGTATTGCTGTGGTTAATGGAGGAGACAAGAATTTTAATGACCACCTGCTGTGACTTCATAATTTTACAGATAGGAAAACTAAAGCCCAGGAAGATGACTTAATATTTCCCAGGGTCACACTGAGGAGAAAAGCCAAGAGCAGGGCCCAAGTATCTTGTACCTCAGCAGTGACCTTTCTGCTACAGTGTGCTGTATCTTCCCATCTTTTACTCATGCCAGTCCTGGTATAAGATTATCGATCATGAGAGTGCAGTTATCTACTAAGTAAGATAGTACACATGAGTGTTTGAAGAAAAAAAAATGACTTACTGTGCATGGTACAGCTGGCTTATTATTGACAGTAATCTTGATGAGTTTCACACAACTGATGATAAAACCATGAGCTTCCAGAGGGAAGTTTATGACAGTACTCCACTGGAATCTTTGCAGCCTTGTCTGGTATCTAGGGTTCCCCAATAGTATAAACTTACTTTCTGTTCTAGAGACTGGAAATTAGAAATCAAAGCAACAGTATGACTGTACTCTATCTGAAGGCTCTGTGGGGGAAATCCATGCCTGCCTCTTCCAAATAGTGCTCGCTGCAGGTATTTCCTACCTTGTGGTACAGTAACTCCAATCTGTTCCACCCCTCACCCAGCATCTTCCCTGTCTCCCCATGTCTTTGTATCCAAGGTCACTTGTTATTTGATTTAAAGCTTACTCTAATTCTCTCTCTTTGAGATCCTTAATTATATATTATAAAGACTTATTTTTTCCAAATAAATTCACATTTGTAGGTTCTGGAGCTCAGAATGCTGACATATCTCTTGAAAATCACCAACCCACTACAAACTCTCTGGAAGATGGGAAATTTCAAATAATAAGGCAGCTTTGAGGAAAGGACATTGTTAGAAATGTCTGAGGCGCCTCAGGCCACCTCTGAAGAGGCCCTTGTGGTTTTGAACTAGGTCTACCAGCAACCCTGTAAGTGGGTCTAGAAGTGACTCTTGTAAAGTCATCCAAAGCCAATGTACATGAACTTGGGAATGCAACCTCCAGCCTTCATCAAACTTTCAAATGTCTGCACACCTGACTGACAGAGCTTGAAAGCAGCAGCATCAAGAACCCTGAACTTGGCAAAGCACCCAGCTAAGTCACACACAATTCTTACCTACGGAAACTGGGAGGTAACATTTGTTATTTTAAGTTGGGAGTTGCATGCCAGTGTGATAACAGTTGACTAACACAGCAACTCTAACCAAGTATATAAGCCAGGGGAAGAAGTTCAGTTGCAGAACTGCTCATCTATCCGGCTTTCTTAGTGTATGATGTATCTGACTCAGGGAAAGGCCTAATACAGAAGGTGAGAATATTATTACACTTAATCAATGATCTCAAAATCACTAAATGTAGTCACATGTCTTCACTGTACCTATCACAGGCAGCGTATTAGATAGAAAGTTGTTATCAATGCCAATAAGAGATAGAGCTAGAGGGAGGAAGTCAAGAAGAGTCCAAAATCCAGTTTAGTAAGGAACCATTGGAAAGAAAGTGTTATAGGGAACTGAACAGCTGGTTCACTGCTTAAGAGCATTGACTGCCCTTTCATAGGACCTGGGTTTGATTCCTAGCACTCACATGTTGGCCAACAACCATCTGTAACTCCAGTTCCAGGAGATCTGATGCCTTCTTCTGACCTTCGCAGGCACTGCACAACATGGGTGCACCTGTACATATAGGCAATACACTCATTCACATGTTCACATAAAAACACATACACACGTAAATAAATGAATAAATAAAATTTACAAAGGAATCATTTCAAGTCAAAACATACAAGTAGGTATTCACACTGCCTTCTTCTAGTCCTTGAATGTTGCTTCGCCTGCATACTTTGCTAGTCAGGTGCTTCTCATGATGGGAAATGCTGTTTCCATTTGCAGGGAGGCCGGGGGTTGGTTAATGGAGCCTCTCCCCTGTGCTGTGCTAATGCTACAAGTGAAGAGAAGCAGAAGTATCAGTTATTTACCTTTGGAGCAGTGCTGGTCTCCATCTGTTCACTGTACCAGGTGTGCGTTTCCTATCAGTGTCTTCAGTTTTCAGAACCTTCTAGAGCTTGCCCCATTTCTAATCACATGCTATTTGTGAAATCCCTCTAATTTCCTAAAGTATTCCAAGGCTTTCCTCTTCCTACCTGTGACATTTTGAGGAAAGATTTATTCTCCTTCTATGTTGATTCTGCTTAGTGAACAACCGTCAGAAAAAAAAGCCTTAACTGTACTTTTACAAGTGCTTTTTAAAAATCGTGTCTGCATTGTACTTGGAGTTCAGTTATCCATTTGAAGGTCTGTGCAGGGTGAAGGGCTATCTCAGAAATCTCTTCCCTCACAGATGTTCAGGCTTGCTTTTATACATTAAGGCCCATGTTGCCAAACTATGATCTTTTCTTAGCCTGTCTGTTGACTTTCTTTGTGCTTTGTGAATATGAAAATCAAGAATTTTGTTCATTTTATGGAGCCATTTGGGAAAACAGTCTGGGAGGTTTTGAGTTTGGAAGTGGCTTGATGCAATGGGGTGAGGGGTTGTAGGAGTCCCTGGGCAATCTATTGGAAGATACCCTAAAGGAGCAAGCAGAGGAAAGTTAGCTGCTGATAGGACTGAGCTTTCTCCCTCCGTGTTCCCAGAACATTTACTGCATATTGTTTTAAAATTAGCAAAAATCATCCTAGTTATTTTCCTCCTGATAACGTCTTCCTTCTTCCAGGTCATACTGACTGAAGTGTGTTCTTAGAATGATCAGGACTCCATGCATAGAGCATTGTTTAGTTAGGAGCTCAGTTTCTTATAGCTATCCCTGTCGCTATGAAGGAGGCAAAATAGTACGTCAAGTAGGAATTATGATTTCTAACTCTTCCTATACTAGCACAAGTGTTCCGTATACCAAATTAACTAGTTGCCATAGGCACCAAGGCCTATTACCTCAAACACATTAATTCACACAAGTAACACTGCCCTGTGAATGCCTAATTTGAGATTGCCTATTGTGCAGTCCTTCTCCATCCTGTTTTATTTATATTGTTACTACTACACCATTCAGAAACATGGGATTGATGATCTATATTTTAAAGCTTTTATGAGAAATTTTCTATGTATTTTTCATTATGGAAAATTAGCAATGTATTACTTATAATTGTCCTTGGATTATATATTTAAGGACAATGGTGTTTGGGGTAAGAATTTCAAAATATTTTAAAGTTAGAAATAGTTCTATAAATCACTCCTGGAGAAGCTGAAACCAATTTATTCCATTAAGAATTAGGTAAAGATTTTTATCCTGCTTAACACTGTACATCTTGCATTAACAATATAGCTGATAAATAGAAAGTAAGCAGAAACTGGCTCTCCAGTATATACCACGTGCTCTTTACACCTTTGGAAGAGAACGGTTGCACAATAGTTCAGGACCTCATCTTCATGCAGTTGAGCTGAGCGGACCTAAGTCAAGTGCTTGCTCAAGATCACAGCTTTGTACGTAATGAAACTGGCGGGGGCTTTGCATTGCCATGACTCCAGACCCTGGATCATTCTTCTTTCCCATGGAGATTTATCTGAAGATTCTCACAGTAAAAAGATCTGATGGTTTTGTCTTTTAATGGAGTACCTCTTCTTTGGAATGTCTTTTCCGTTAAAATCCAAACTGTGTAAAATGATTACGGACATGGACTTTAAGAGCGCACCTCGACTCAACTCAAATTCAGGCACTGGATTTCAGAAAGTATTTAACTTTGTTGTGTCTTCATTTCACCATGAACATGAAAATCGCTTGCCCTCATGTGGGTGTCAGGGACTTAGTGAGTTAATGTTTTGATTGTGCTCAGAACACTGATGAATTCCTGAAGTAAACACTGTACAAGTTAGCTATTCTTCAGTCAAATTACTTGTACATTCTTATTCCAAACATCACCTATTGCCCTTTATCCTCTTTCCCTGCTTTCATTGACATCACAGCCTTTATCACCATCTGAGGTTACTTTATGTGTTTATTGGGGTTTGGAGTTGAATGTTTATTCTTTCACTTTGGTGTAATCTTCACTAAAGCAAGGACTTCATTCACTCATGTAGTGAGTATGCTAGAAACATATTCAAACCTGCTTTTGTAAAGAATGTGTGAGAGAAACTTTCATCATTAGCAGTTATTTAAAGAACTAACCCTAAAAGTGCCAGAATACATTTAATCTCCTCTTTTGTTCATTTGATATTTCTAGTAACCTGGCTAATAATTATGAGTAAGTCAGAGCCATAGTTTTGATGTCTGGACAAGTCAAGCCTGCATTCCATATCTGGTGCATCCTCTCAGAATTTTGTAGGTGCCCTACACATCTTCAGACTTTTTTCCCATTTTTAAAAACTCTAGTTGAAGGAATGGTGCCACATTAAAATAAAGCAGTGTCTCGGGAAGAAAGCCCTGGACTATCTAATTACCTTTCCAACTTATATAAAGCCTATGTTCAAAGATGATTTCCATGCTCGATTTATTGTTAAACCTCATTAAAATAAAGTGATAATTTAATGGGTTTGAAATGTTTTATCACCATCCTTTCTGACTGAGGCTACTAGCCCAAATGCTTGCAGCTTACATGTTATAAATGTGTTAAGAGGGGAAATATTGATTTGTGTTTCCTACGTATTCAAACTGTTCAGACTTTATTGGAAATAATAAAGGTTTACAGCTTGTTCTTTGCAAATAGGATACTAGGGACCTTGCAGCAGCAGGAGAAATCTATTTATTTTTGTGTGTCAGAGAAAGCTAGGTTGTTTCTACTTTTATAGACCCTTGAAGTTAGTTGTAATTTGTGGCAGGAAAGAAAGGATCATAATAGTCAGTGGTTAGGTAATATTAATTTGACAAAAATGGAATTTCATTTTATTTCAAAGAAGGCAATCCACTTGAACTTATTTGTTGAGAAATATTCCTAGGCAGTCATTTGCAAATAATATATATTTCTATACCTACATGAAAATTTATTTCTCTTCCACAAGTATCCATTTTCCCCACAGACCTTGAAATTTGGAAATCGGGGCTAACAGTTCTTGAGAGACAGCCTTTGAAGGTGGTACAGATATATGTAAAAGATAATCATATACAATACTTTGAGAAAAACTCATTTTAGTACCTTCTACTGATGTAGAAGTGGAAGCTGTGTTAGTGAGTGTTATTACATTAAAGTTAGTGTCATAAACCAAGTTTCATGAAACTATTTAAAATTTTAAGTGATGGGCACTTTTGACCAAAACTGAATATCTTGATGGAGCTAGAGAATTGTCTCAGCAGTTGAGAGCACTCTGCTCTTACAGAGGCCCTGAGCTGGAGTTCCAATACCCAATGCTTCTGCCCTCCAAGGCACCTGTACTTATGTATACAGACATGCCCACACATGAGCACATGCAGAGATACATAATTGAAATAATAAAGATAAGTCTTTAACCAACCTAAAATTGTATTTGGGAAGTTGAATGTTACTTATCTATTTAATTGTCATCTTTTTGCTTTTTGTTTTACAGTTAAACTATATGACTCTGTGTGTGTGTGTGTGTGTGTGTGTGTGTGTGTGTTTGTGTGGTGTGTAAGTAAGACAGAGGGGGTTGTCCGATAGCAAAAACAAATTCACTACTTTGGGAGGAAAGAAATTTCTTTTGTGTTGTATAGATTCATTTAATACCTTTTAACCCATCTGTTGTATGAAACTTTTTACTTGGTAAACTAGATTGCTTATAGCAATAAATACATTTTCCTCTGTGAATGTTGGTACTTTAATGCAGGCTGACTTGGACTCTGACATAGTCATAATCTACATACCAAACATATGCATTTAACTTTCAAAACAGGGGCTGACACGGCTGGGGCTGTGGAAGCAAACAGGCTCACAAAGCAATCTCTCCTCCTTCTTTGTAGAGAACAGGCTTAGGGGCTGTCTTGGATCTCAGCGAAGACTTTCCAATGAATACACCAAGATGCTGTAGCATGGAAGAAATGTGAGACACCTGACATTTCTTTCCTTCTAAACAGTGATGCCTGTTGTCTTGAGGCCTTCAGCTTCAAAGATGAGCAGAAAACATGCTGAAGTACAGATATTTCTAAACGTGCAAAATGAAAGTCAGAATCAGTGTGCTTAGTTTTACCTTTACAATGGACAAAACAAAAACAAAAAATTTCCAAAATCTTTTTCCCCAGAAGTGCTCAGATTCCTTTCTTGACTTTTTTTGTGCCATTAGTATTTTACATAATTTCCAAAAATTCTACCTCTGCCTTTCTCATAATTCAAATATATGTCTTACATAAGTATGCTGTTTCTATTTTATTCCATCTTGATAGTTCTAAATGGAAAGCTTTTTGTGGTCTTCTATATTTTCCAAACCTGCGACCACCTATAGTTCTAAGGCTTGTTGTGGGCCTCAATTGATAGTTTTGTCCTTCAAGTTTGCCTCATAGGCAATGGAACTTGACTGAAAAGTCCTCTTACTAGTCTACTAATTAAATCCCTCTAGCAGGGGCCCAAGAGAAATCCCTTGTGCTGAATTGCATTGTGCAGTAAATGACATTATAATGAGGTTTGAACTTATTAGTTAAATGAATGAAAAGGAATTTTGCTGTTGCAATTCATTAGTATTTTGTGCTGTAGAGCAAGCTAGAGCAAGCTTTGCTGCTGCAGATGAGAGCTTGTGGAGTCTTCTCTTTTTGTAGTGATTATATCAGTGTATCAAGAGTTGTTTCACTAAAAAGAAAAATGTTCTTGCAACGAAAGTCCTAGGCATTCTGTCAAAGCATGCTCATCACTCCTGCATGACACTGAGCTCCTGGTGGCAGACCCTCTTCTGGAGACTTCTGCAAAATTACCTCATTGACATAGGACAACCCTCTGTGGTAGGTCTGTTAGCACAGACAGACATAAAACCAGGCATGGAGAGGTTAACTTCTTTCCCTAAGATTCTGTAGCTTACAAGGGCAGATAGGATTCAAATCAGGCAGTCCCTCCCCACAAAATAATGAGTTTTTATGATATTTTTGTACATGTATTGTTATCCTTGGCTCATATTCACTCCCATTTCCCATTTTTGTACCTCCTTACTCCTCCCACTGGTCGCACATGTGAGTGTGTGTGTGTGTGTATGTGTGTGCGTGTGTGTATAGTCTGGTATCTATAAACAAACTCCTAAACTACCTGAACTTCCTGTTTTAGAGCTTAATTGCTGGGAAAACCCAAAGCAATCAACCTAAAAAAGTCCTGCTTGCTTTTCTACCTCTGATCAAATTCTATATACTTTAAAAATTCTTCCTCATCTACTTCAGTGTCCTAACTCTTATAACATTTGCTGTTGAACCAATTCATGCAAGCCTACATTGGAATATTTTTGTCTATTATGTTGGTTGTTCTGGGCGGATACATTTATTTCTCCTAGCCCTGACTAGAAAACATAGTCAAAACATGGCAGAATTCTAGACATTCTACATCAATGAAATCTCATAGTATGGCCGTCTAATAAGGTCTGCATAATGACAAAACCAGTGATATGCTGAGGTGGATGGGGGAAATTTCACCAGTTCCTACCTCAAGATGAAGAGTTACAGGCAGTCAATGGTTGCTGAGGGAGGGAGAATCAGTTTTCTCAAGAGACCAGTTCCCTGAGAGGTTATCTAACCGCAAGTAGACAGCCCTAAATACAAGTATGTATAAGCACCAATAAATTGATTCAGTACATTATATATGTATATTTATAAATGTGTGTATGTGTATGCAATAATCATCTTAAGAAGAGAGCAAGCAATTGAGAGAGGGTATGGAAGGAATTGGAGAAGGTCATGGAGGGATGGGAATAATACAAAGATAATACCCTTGTTTGAAATTCTCAAAACTGAAATGAAATAAAAAAATACAAACCTGGCAGATTAGGCTTTTGGTGTTTCTGTTTGGTGTTTCTGTGTCATGGCTCATCGACTACATGAGTTTTTGCTGTATTTTCACATGGCAGAGATTCAAAACACTTCTCATGTTTGTCTTTCTGTCTTTCTCTTTCTCAAATCAATTTTATATTTATAAAACATAAAATTTATGTAAGGTAAATATGCATATGTGAGGTAAATTAATATATCTATTATTTCATACAATTATACTTTGTGGAAAGAATAGTTAAAATAGCTACTTCTTTAACAAACTCTTCTGAATGCATGCAATGTTGCCTACTCAGTGTCCATCAGCAAACTAGACACTGATACTATGTGTTTATTACTTTATTTTCTTTGACTTGCAAATCCTCATTTCCCCTGGTTTTCAGGTTGCTGCTTTGAGATATGGTCTTGCTGTGTTTCCCCTGCTTGCCTGCCAGGCTAGCTTAGAACTCAGATATCCAGAGATTTCACTTGCCTCTGCCTCCTGAGTGCTGGGATTAAAGGTAGACTCTACCACACCCAGCTGTATTCAAATTCTTTTCTTCCTTTTCTCTCCTCCCTAGCATAACTGCATAACTTTTAAAAGCCAGAGACATTTTTTTTTTTGTCATTCCCTACATGGGATTTCTGACCCTTATGCCTTAGTCTCCTGACTTAGTCTCCCACCCCCACTTTTTTGTAACCATTTTTATTTTTAATATTCCTCAGAGCCTAGCATGAGACTTGCACAGAATAAACACCCACAGTAAGTCAGCACTGAATGAATAAGTCTTAATCATCCTGTACTCTAAGGGCTGATTTTTTTGTGGCTGTCAGTTGTTTCTAAGCTTAGATTTCTTTGCTTTTTAATTACCATCCCATTGCTTTCATGGTGTGGTGACCAAAGTCTGGAGGTTATGGATTGGACCTTCTTATTGTGGGAATATACAAAGAAATACTGTCTCTGGCTGAACTTTGAGCATATTGAAACCAAATAAGCACAAATAACTGGGTATAAAACATTTTGGGAAGTAGACACAAGAATGTTTAACTTTTATCTGATATTTTATTTTGTTTTCTGAGACAGAGTCTCACTCTGTAGCACTGGCTGGCCTGGAACTCACAGAGATCCACCTGTCTCTGCCTCCTGAGTGCTAGGATGAAAGGCCTGTACCATCACACCCAACTTTTAATATTATAAATTATAAATTTTAAGTGAAACTTTGTTTCATTTTTTGTTGACATACAAAATAACAGGTTCTATTTTAGTTTCAAACCTATAAACTATTGTGCTTTGTTCTTAATTGTTCTCACTGTCCTTTCTTACCTTCTTCTACGCTCTTGGTGACATACAGACTAATCTATTATCCATTTGTCTATATCTAGACTCTACACATGAGAGAAGGCTCTTCCTCTTGTTACTAGTTCTTGTTTCCCTTCCTTTTAACTTTAGTTTCTTCTATTCCCTAAAATAGTCTCCCTTCTATTTTAATCACACACACACACACACACACACACACACACACACACACTTGTACGCTGTGGGTTCCTGATGCTTGTCTTTCTGCGTTTGGCTTATTTCACTTAGCACAATGATCACAGTTCATCCATTTTCCTACACAGGATGTTATTTCCTTCTTCTGTTTCACACATATGTATGACATTTTAAATCCATTCATCTGTTGGTGGGCACCTGGCTGATTCCACGCCTTAGCTGTCATGAATCATGCTGTAGTGAGCACGGGTGTGTAATTATTTGGAATGCCTAGTTCTGTTGTAGTTATTGTCAATTTTAAGAAGTTAACAAATTCAAGCATTAAAGTTTTTGCTTCAAACATGTCTACCCTTCCTTCCTCCCGGGAGGTGGGACTCAATCCCCGCTTCCTCGCTTCTCTCACCTCCTTTTCCCAGACTCAGTCTGACTGAAATAAAATTTTTAAGTTGCAGGATGTTCAAACTCTATATTTTATTTTGGTTAAGTGTCTCATGTGGTTAAAATTTGCTAGAACAATGAAAGTGTGTGAAAGGACAACTTTCAGTGTACATTAGATGACTTTCCTATAGACAGAGGTGCTATGTTCAGACTCTTTCCGTTTGAGGGAACTGAGTCAAAGCTCCTGTGGCCTCTCTTTCAAACTTTCATCTCCTTGAACCTATCTAGTGAGTACTGTCCTTGTAAAATAAGTTCTAAAACAGCTTTGTTTCCCAGCTTCAATTCTGTCCACATGCATACAACTTGGTTGGGTTGGTAAGTCTTTACTCCTCAGTTTATTTTCTTTCTGAATAGACTGCATTACTGTCACCCCAGTTGTCTCCAGGACTCATCACAGATGATCTCTGCTTCTTGGTAGAGAGCAAGCAGAGTTTGAGACCTTGGGCACAATTGCCTAAAAGAGTCCTCTTTCAATTCAGTCCTCATTCTAATTTTAGCTTATTTGGTGCTGCTGTGGAAAAAACAAAACAAAACAAAACAAAAACAAAAAACTGTTTGCTGAAATGCTGGGAGCAGATAAATAATATACTAGATATGGGGTTCACAAAATAGGACGCAGAAGTCCTAAAATTTAGATGTCAGGCACTAATTCTTTTTCCCTCTCAGTATCCTTTTCCTCTTTAATGATCAGTTGGTGGGATTGGCAAAGGTGAAATAATTAGATCCCATATTTTACAAAATTCCTTTGCTGTTTGAAATGTACGCCTTTGTCAAACAGCATAATTCAGATCATCTCCTAAAAGGCTAGAATGGCAGAAAAGGGCGTGTGTGTGTTTGTGTATGTGTGTCTGTCTATCTGCCTGTCTGTCTATCTTGAGTAGGTTATGAAAGATGAGGCTAGAAGAAGCCATCTATTGCTCCATGTAGCCCACAGTAGCCATCTCAAACAAGTTTAAGTCATACTGGCTCTAAATCTGGGCCAATTTAAGCAGAATAGTTTTTAGAGATATTATATCAATATTTTCATGAAAGAACTTCTGTTCTCATCCTGAATGTCTAAAGGCAAGGCCTATTTGTGTGTAGTAGAGAAAATACATCCTTTATGCTGGTTCCCTAAGAAACAACTCTCATCATGGACTTAATGTTCTATTGTAGTTATGAAGACCCCCAGAGCTGGAGAAAGGCTTCCTCTGAGTTTTACTTACCACAGCCACAAAAGAAAAGGTGCAGATTTTCTACTACCTGTTGCTACTGGGAGTAGCCCATTCACCAAGCTGATACTTATATTTTTAGCTGGAACTTTGTGACCAAATCCCAAGTCTGTAAATATGATATAGGAGAAAGGCATTCTCTTCCAAAGAGAAGAGAAGTTCACACCCAGACACCCAAAACTAAATACTTAGTTAAGCATGATCTTAAATTCTGTATTAAAGTAATGCTAACTACAATGGACCTTTTCAGACATACAGAGACCTGGTGGTTAAGAACTCTCTAGATCCGGAAACCTGGCTCTTCATCTAACCATCTGCCTAAGCTCAGGAATCTACAGAACTCACCTGCAGAACAGACACAAAAATGGTGACCAACTGATGGCCTTGTTCTCAGGGTTAAGTGAGATTGCATCTGCCAGACTTAATGCAATACCTGAATCTTGGCAGCCGACATCAGTATTACCTAATAATATCATGTCCCTCGCTTCCCTATTCATTTTGACATTTCATCTTTCTCACACCCTTTTATTATAATGGAAACCAGGATAGATAAACTTTTCTGTAAAGGTGCCAGGCAGTAAATATATTCAGCTTTGATGGCCACAGGGTTTCTGTGGCAACTACTTGATTCTCCTATTGTAGAGTGGCAGCAACCAAGCAATGTCAAATGAATATGTGTCTGAAAGTTTCTATAGGAAAAAAAAAAGGGGACAAACCGGATTAGGCTTTGGCACTGTAGCCGGGTGATTATGGGCAATTCTGTTTGCCTCTGCACGTGATAACATGGGGGAATACTGGGAAGGAGATCGCCTGCGAGCCCGCTGCCAATCAATGATTTACAGCGAAGTAAAATCCACTGTTTTCTATGTTTACTCTAGTGCTTTTCTGCTGAACTGTTCGTGATTGTCATTTCTTATTTAAGGATCATAGTTAGTGCCTAAGATTCAGACTTGTTGCCCTGTTGGATTGTGGATTGCAGGGTTCATTAAGCAGCCTCCCTTTTGTTTTATGCCAAGGACTTCAGTTTCATGTATGAAAACAGTCTTTTTAAAGAAAGGGTTTTTCTATATAGCCCTGGTTGGTCTCAAACTCTGAGAGATATGCTTGCCTTTGTCTGCCAACTGCTGGGATTTAATGCTTATGCCAGCAACATATCTCAAAGTGTAGTGCCTCATAGCATTTCTTTATATCTCCTAAAAGCATTCAAAAGATATAACTGAGGCAGAAGGATCAAGGCCAGCCTCGGCTACATAGTGAAAGCCCCATCTTCAAAACCAGAACAAAACAATACATTAAATTATATCCAGCTAGGTACACTTATTCTTTAGTGTCATCTCAGATCTCTGTATCCAATGTATATCTCCTCCTGATATATGTACACTTAACTTCAAAGTTAATTATCTTGGTATCAAGTTTCATACTATAAATTAGAAGCAAAATAGATAGAAAGAATGCCTAAATGCAACAAGAGAGGCAACTGATCTTTGGATACCAGAATAACCAAAAACCTGAAATTCAACCATGGTACTGTGTTGACTCTGCGAGGAGGAAATTAGTTAAAATATATTAGATTCTGTTTGCTTAAACAGAAACAAGTAGGAAATCTTTTGGATTATATTGTTCTAAGTTCATCTTAACAATTAGATGTCTTGACACTTAACTTGTAAAACAGAGATTTCTAGAAAACTCACTGAGGTCTGACATCTTTTTCTGATTTGAGAAAATGTAAAGTTTCCACGTGTTCATCAATATGTTACAGCCTGGGACTTGTGTTTTAAATCAGAACATTAACAGCATGTTTTCAAACATATTTCCTAATTGATTGGCTACATTTATTTTTATTTGTGTCTCTCTTCATACCAAACAAAATATCTCTTTATTCATCAGGGTGCTACTTGATCTAATATAAAAGAAGCTTAGTACATGACAGATCTTAAGACAGTAAGAGTCAGAAGGCAATTTAAGGACTTGATGAAGAAAGCTACTTTGAATACCTCTGAGAAGAATACCAGAAGCCACCGTCATAGTTACTTGGCAAGAACTGATATTGTGATCAGTAGGAAAACAGCCTGTGTAGAGGGAAAGTCCCCATCTCTGATCAACTTCTGTTTTATCTGTTCAGTCTTGTGCTGGAGACAGTCAATACCCAGTAAGATCTTTTAATATAATTTTCAGGAATTGAAGTTTAATATCTTTTTTTTTTTCCTTAATAGAAGGAAGACTTTATTTAGTTTACAGTTCCAAAGCGGTCAGACATATCAGAATTGGTTGTGGCAGGGAGGCCATGGTGAGGTGGCAGGGACAAAACACTAGGAGGAGCGTCCGCATCTTCAGGCAGGCATAGGAAATGCAGAGCAAGTTTAATATCTTAAATAGCATTCTAAAATTCAGATTTACGGAACAAAGTTTTGAATGTCATCTAGTCCAACAAAATAGACTCCAGAGTTTTACATGTTCCTGAACTTCTTTTCAGGGAGAATGTTAAAGCTAACAGGATTCAGTGCGTTAAGCTGGAGGACTGAGTTGTGGTGCTTATGTCTGCATCTTCTGTATAATCCTTCCTCATTGTTATTTTGTGTTGTTTCGCCTGCATGGTATAACTTCCTGTCACTTATTTTCTTTTATGAGTTTCTCTTTATTTCTTACTGCCAGTATTTTACATCTTTCTGAACAAACAAATGCAACTGAGCTGTGTCAGTGTTCCTCCTAACTGGAATTCACTGTCTTCAGGTAGTGTTAGTGAAACATCTAAACTTGGGCTTTTCACCTAAGTGTCAGCTCCTCGCTGCCGATCAATCTTTGCCCCCTAGAAAAGTTCTTTTCCTCTACCTTCCAAAGGGAGAGATTTCCTACAATTGCATATTAGATTTAAAATGGAATGAGAGCATGAAATCATTGCTATCTCTTCCTAAATTATGTAACTTTAGGACCAGGTTGGTTAGAAATTCAAGCTGAGACTTGTTTATATTTCTTTGGTGTCAGGAGATTTTCTTTTTTCCTAGATATTTTTTTTTTCAGAATAGACAGTCATCTTTGATTTATTGACGTTTCTAGTTAATGCATAATTAAAACACCCAGAGAATTATTTTAAAGCCAATTTCTACCTATTTTATTGAGGAAAAGAGAAATAAATCATACCTTTATCTTTGTTTTCCACTTCCTCAGGAATCATTTTCAATGTTGCTAAAGAAGTTAGAAATGCCCAAGTTAATAATTATATCATATAGGTTTTACAAAAGCAGTATATAAGAAATTCATTTTTCATGAAGCACTGAAATGATATTAAATTCTAAAGACTAGGAGATAGTTTATATATTGCCAATGCTATTGAAAATACAGTTAATCTGTGTTATAAATGGGATCCATGTTTATCACGAGTTTTTGCTGTTTGCTTGTCTCTGCAATCCATTAAGCATATGGGCGAAAACTTCAGCTCCATCCTCTGGCAGCTCCTTTCTCATTTCTCATAACTCTGGAACTTTCCTTGTGAAGTATTTCCAGTTGACCTGCAAAACAGTTGCATTGTTCTTTGTCCCAATCCCAAACATTCCCCTGAGAGCAGTTTTGGCTTTCTATAGAGCACTTAGAGTTTATCTCTGTAAGAGAATAGTTTTAACTTTGGCACGTTGTCTATTTATTTTTCATTCTAATAGTTGTCACTTTAGAGCTAGCTAAGCCACTGCGAGTTGGCTGCTAAAGTGCTGCCCATCTGTATGAAGCAGTCACTTTTTCATGCCAGAGGCTTAAGGAAACTAGAGAACAGAACTCTTTAAAATAACAGTGATAATGAAATCTTCAGATACATTCAGGCTTTCTTCACATACATCATTTCAAGGTTGGGTCAATTTGGCTAAAAGTTTACTTTTCAAAAATATTTCTCTAGGTTAAAGTCAAGACTTAACGATATATATATATTTATTTCATTTCTATATCTTTATATGAGGAAATTATTTTCAATAAGAGAAACTTAAGGCTGAGTGCTAGCGACCTATATAAAAATTAGTATTTGTTATGGGAAATAAGTAACAAAACAAAAGAACTTTGTACTAGGGTCTCAGTGAACAGTCGCACCGCAGTGCTTGCTTGTTTTCCTGAGACATAAAGCAGTACAAAAGTAAAAAATGATTGATTCTGAGTGTTGGGACTGGCTGGCATTTCCCTTGTTTCCTAGAGCTTCACATGGAGAATGCCCTGCATACCTACAGCTCTTAGGGAAATAGCCATTGTTGAGCCCTTACAGAAGCTAATATCAAATGGGACCAATCTTGTTTTAGCTTTTGTACCGCGGCTCAAGTATACAAAGGTTACAAATAAACATTATGGATGCCTTCAATCTTTACACCAATTCAAATAGATTTTAATGAGAAAGGCCAACCTTTTTTATTTCTTGAGCTTTGAGAGATTTTTGTGAGCTTGAATTGGCAGTATCTCCTAATCTCTCAACTATTTTTTTTTTCTCTTGATTTCTAATCTTGCTCAGACTGTTGGTAAGAGAATACAATAGAAGGATTAATGGCTCAGTTCAGAAATGTTTGCTTACTGGACAATAGGAAGGGAATTTGGTAGAAGTTCTTTCTTTTCCTGTTTACAATCAGTAATATAACCAGGATATTGAAAAGGATGTCTAATAATGATTGTGTTCTTTCAATTGTTTTCAATTATTGTTAGGTGTTCATCAAATTAAGAAAAAGGACAGATGAGGCAGAAAAGATAACAAATTTGAAAAAACAGTGCTGTTACAAATGGAACTGAAGGAAAGACTAAAGTATGTGTGGTAAATGTATTAGTGTCCATATTAAATGTACCCTTCAAAGGCAGCTTATTGAGATCCTTACTCAGATGTGAGGTATCTTTGTATATAGTCTTATACATATGTAGAACTGTCCATATTTTTCACATGAGGACATAGAATCAGAATGACCTCTTTGAAAATAAATAATTAATCCAGTATTTAAATGCAGATTTTCTTTTCTTCATTGGTAAATGTGACTTATCATTGAAGTGAAGGATTTAATATTTCTTTATGAATTTTGATACCTGATCTATGTCACTCAATAAATTTTGTACATCTGATGAAATGGATTGCACGGAGTTCCCCCAGATGTCTCCGCACTGACAGAGGTACAGATAAAATGTTTCTCAGAGCACATTTTGAGCTACTCTTGTTCACTGAAGACCAGTTATGTGCAAAGCATTGTGCAGGTGTCTAAAAAGCAGAAGAAATCGTATCTCAGCCTGTAGTGATTTATGAACTGAATGAAAATATAAAACAATATTACAAGAAAAGCTGTAAACGATACTGTTCTCACTATGGCATAGCAAAGCAAAACATTGTTAATTGTCAAATATTCTGACTCATATATCCATGGTTTTTCAAAGGCCTTTGGGATACACAACTTGTCACTGATGCCAATAGACCAAGGAGTTTCCGTCTTAGTTTCCTGAATGTTTTACCTCCCCACAGAAAAGAATTCTAGACAGAGTTAGGGTAGGGTAGGGCAGAGTTAGTAAGTCTATGGGGTAGAGATAAGAGACTGAGTAAGTTTTAGATTTAAGTTCTGGTGTTTTAAGAGACACACAGACAATAGTATTCAAAGGTGGGCACAGGCTTCTCAAAAGAGTCCCACCTGGTATGTCCTAACAATAGCTATATATATATAAGTCTTTCATTTTTGAACTTATGTTGCTCAAAGTATATAATTTACAACCAGCTTCAAAGAATAGCCAGAGTTTAAAAATGAAAAGAAAAATAAATGAGTGGGGCTACTTATCCCTCTTAAAGAATTCCTGCTCATAAAAGAAATTTGAAGATACTTAGAGATGAGAGAGGGTTAAACTCAAAGGTCACAAACCCTCTGACCCAACACTTGATTTGTTGTTTCCAATGTCTGTGTTTGAGATATCTCTTGAAAAGGGATTGTGTTTACATACACCATCTTGATTTTAGTCAGGAGGGTTGGTTATCAGGGGACAATGCAAAGTGGATCAGGGTGAAACACCCTGCTCCCTTCCCACATCTTCTTCATTTTCCCTGTCTTTCTATCCTGCCCCTGGTTTATTTTCTGCTATTCTAGTTACTCACTGAAATTGACAACTGTAGCTCAAAAAGGAAAAATGATGGAACTAGACCATTAATAAACTTTAAATAATATATAGCATATTGTTACAATTATTATGTTTTAGTGTTAGCTATTGTTAATCTTACTGTACCTAATTTTAAATTAAACTTTTTCACAACTGTGTGTGTATATATATATATATATATATATATATATATATATATATATGTAGAAAAACATGTAAAGAGTTCACTATTATTTAGTTTCATGTATCCACTGGAGATCTTGAATATATCATCTGTGGAACAGGAGGTATGATTATAAAACAAAATACATGGAGAAAAAGTTGAGAAGTTGAGGCCATCTATACTGGCCTTCAGTAGTCTCAGAATTCTCAGTAGAAGCCAAGGATTTAAGCAAGATGGCAAGGACAGACGAGATTTAGAGAATGGGGATAGAAATGGGAGGATAATTTAGGCCTAAAAAAAATATAAAGAAAAGCAGAAAGCAGGAAGCAAAAGGGGATCCCAAAATAATTCAAAGAAAACTCAACAAAACCATGGCACAAATACACCTCTTAGGACAGAGAGGGGCTTTGCATAAGCATGAAATGAAGTGTGGGTCTAACGTAGGTTGGTCTCAGGTTGTCAGGCTGAGGGGGGACTGAGTTACTGGGGGTCATGGCAAATGGACATCAACATCAAAATGGCGGAGCTGTACTTTAAGATCATTCAGAAGGACAGCTGGTGGGTGTGCACAGGCATGCAGGGAGGTCAAACAAGAATGGATGTAGGGTAGGCTTCTCACCATGAGCTGCTGCTCAAGAGAGGCTACAGGATGCCTCAACTCATCCGCCAAGGTCACTTTGACTTCCATTACTCAGTTCGCCACCATGCTGTCAGAATGGATGTTAAAGAATCCATCACTCCTACAGAGATCTCAACATGGTCTATAAATATTATTTTGGGCTCCCAAATTCTATTCTATGCTTAATATGGCCTTCAAGACCCGGCTTCTGTGTCTTTCAGCTCATCTTTCACTGTTTTGATACTTGTTCTTTAGGCGTGTTGGCTAAGGAGCTTCCATCATTTTTGGCTCAGTATGCTCCCTGTGGGCCTTTGCAGGTGCTTAACACATGCTGCGCCTTCTTCCTGGAAGGCTCTCCTTCGTCCTCATGCCCAAGTTGACAAGTTCAGTTCAATGATTGTATTTCTAGGCCTCCTCAACTGTAGAAGGATTCATAGCTGCATGCAGCTCTCTCCTTTGCAGATTTTATTACATTGGCAATTTATTTATTTATCTGACTGATGAATGCCAGTTTTCACCTAGTGACTCCAGGCTGTTTTGTTTACCATTTAGTTCAAAAATAGCCCCTATTAGGCTTCTCATACATGTGTGTTGAAAACAAAGCAATCTGTGGTTAATCTAAATGTTATGAAAATTATTATCTTTAAACGCTTTCACTGCTAGGAAATTACATATTTTGAAATACAATGTTCACCAGTTTTCCAAAGAAAGTATAACATGACAGTGGTAGGACCACATCTCCAAATCAGAGACACATCACAGAGGCTGCAGGATCCCTCTGCCCTTAACCAGTGAGCAGGCACTCTTTAGTCTGATTTCTTCCATCTTACATGTAGGCAAAATCCTGGTGTATAAAGCTGTCAGTGAATTGCAGGAAACCTCTGGCCATCCCTGCAGTTCTCATTCATACTGGCCCCTCTTTCAGACAGGGTCAGATTTTCTAAACCCTGGAAGAACTAAACAGACCAGCCCAATAGGGTTCCCCCACAACTCCCCCCAGATTATAAAATAAGGCAAAGGGTGTGTGAGCCAAAGGGAACCATTTTTGTTGTAGTTTTTCGGTTAAACATAAATATAGAGTGAAAAAACAAGAAAATTACTCAACCTGGGAGTCATGCAAAGACAATCCAGCTGTCAGTGCATTATTCAGGCCCTTTTCCCCTTTGAAACAAAAATGGTGATTAACCAATCAGGAAGAAATGTCAATTTGAGAGGAAGGTAATATGACACTTTCCTAAATCATCCAAACACCAAGAAATCTGTTACATCTGATTTGCAGCCTACACTGTTGCTATGAAAACTCACTCCTGTAACTCAGCTCTCTGAACATGACATATCCATGCAATTAGAATTTTTTTTCTGAAAGATGAACTCTATAATGATGCAAGGGAGTTTTCCTGCAGTCTTCCTAGCGTTTTCCAAAGGAATAAAGCTGCCTAATAAGAGCTGTGCTTTGGGGGAATTACTTTGCTTTATCTACCTGTCCCTTCTTGATCCCATTAAAGCACTCTGTATTTATTTATTTTTTTAATGTGAGGTGGCAGCTGTTTGGAGACATGTCTCTATGGTGTTGGCTAAATTAAAGCTTATCTTTTCAAGCCCAGTCTTTATTTTGTTTTTCAATGGTTTGCTGGCTAAATCAAAGAGGTTGCATCCTTACTCTTGCAGTGTGGAGCAGACTGGTAGGATGATCACAGGGGAGTGAGCAGGCTTCAGTGTTTCTAAAAAAAGAATATTTCCATTTCCTAAGCACAGGGGCCCCATTCTGTTCTCCCTCCAATTCTTAATTCTTACTGCCCTTGGTACTGAGGGGCAGGCTTTTGCGGGGGCGAGATTATTTATTTCTTTAAAATCTGCCCTGGAACTTTTTCCTCCTCCCTCCTTTTCCTCTTCCTTTTGTGGGCCTGGAACAATACCATGTTAGCAATTCATTTCTAACTCGCAGAGAATCCATCTATGCTTGGAAAAATGTAGTTAAATTTAATACCACAGCTTGAGGTGAGATGGAAGTGAAGATGGCTTAACATGCGAAGTGGGTAAAAAAATGTGTAATTGAAACAGTATGATGTTGATGAGGTGGTGTGTGTGAGGCTGTCAGGAGGCATTACAATATGCTGATGAATGAGATGAGCTTTCTTGTTCTGCTGTATGCAAATGCTCCATTATTTTTGGTGGAGGGAAGGAGCTCGGCATATTAATTGGCCTCACTCGCTTTTAGGGATGCAGGTGAAATCTTTGCATTTTGCTTTGTGAAAAGAAATTTGCAACATGCCCTTAAATCATCTTTAAGCTTGAGTGTCAACTGAGAAATTTAACAGATTAAAACTTGTCATATTTTTAAAACTTTAAACAAAAATCAGGAACATTAAACCTCACAACTGCTAATTCTAAAAATTCTGATTCTGTGTGAAACTGTATTGCAGACTGTTAGCTTTTAATAACACTGAATCAAATTGGTTTGTTTCTAAATGTCCTAAAAAACTCAAAGGGTAGATGATAAACTATTTGTTTTTATCTTTGGAAGTTTAGAGTTATTTGCATAACTGACAAGTTGTTTCCTGGTGCAATCATCCTCAAGCTATATAGAATCTGTCAATCTGTCTATTATGAGATAAGGTATGTGTGTGTGTGTGTGTGTGTGTGTGTGCGTGTGTGTGTGCGCATGTGTGTGTTTGTGTGTCTATATGTCTGTCTGTGATTTTGTAGTGGGAGTAAAACTGGATGCAGGGTGGTAGAAGGAAATATTCGTGGATTTTAAAATATTTCTATGAAAAATCTGAAATGTTAATCTTAATATAAAACTAGTCAGGGCCTGGTGAGATAGGTCAGCAGTTGAGAGCACTGGCTGTCTTGCAGAGGACCTGGGTTCAGTTCTCATCACTGACAGGGTAGGTAACAACCTTAAGGTATCGTTTTTCCTTAACCAAGCAACCTAACCTTTTGCAAGCAGAGGATCAAGTTTTCATTTTCTTTAAGTCATAAGATGACCAACAAGGGATTAGGAAGGAAGTACGTGGGGAAGTGAGGAAAAAGTGGAGTTGGGGAGAAGCAGAGGGGAAGGGAGAGACAGAGACAGAGACAAAGTGAGAGAGAGAAGGAAAGAAAGAAAGAAAGAGACAGAGAAGACAGACAGAGCACTGACCCTTAAAGACCCAGAATGCTGGGGGACGATTTTTCACTTAATTGCGTCCATTATTGGAAAGCGAAGGTATTTGGGAGGTGTCTGGAAGGTGTCTCTATGCCCTTCTGAGGATGATTAATAATTTGGCCTACACTAGCTGAAGGTAGGAGATACAGGAGATTTGTAAACTGTAAGTAATCCTTCTTCCTAAACAGAGTTCCACATGGTGCCTCTCAGAACCCTCCTCCTACTTGTTACACATACATACATCTGTGTGAGGCCATGCCATGAGGAAGCTGAAAAGAAGAAGCTGGTCACTGCCAGTGGCTCTCAGTCTTCTCTCTCCATCCAGTGGTATAGACAAGGCTATACATTTGGAGTTATAGATGTAAGCACAACTGAAAATTACCCTTGATCCTCAAATTTCATATCTGTGTGTGTGTATGGTATGTGTGTGTGTGTATGTGTGTGTGTGTGTGTATTACTGTAACTAATTGGCAGCTTATTACTGCTGGGTGAGGAAGAACTGATATTCTTTAAGGGAGAGACTCTACATAGGCTGCCTGGACTCCAGTGGATGAACCTGCACCGAGGGATATCTGGGGACACAAATTTAACTTCATAGGCCTTAGTGCATATGACATAATGCATGGAATCTGATGAGTTTTGTGGATATAAATAGGAGACGTGGTATTAAGATGATTGAGATGTTCTGTATCAAATACACAAAAATTCAATTAAAAGATACACATCGAAAATAAGAAACAAATGGCAGCAACAACAAAAATTTAATCATTTGAAAACTTTTCTTGAGAATGATAAAACAATCCTAGTGAGAACAAGGTCAGACCACAGCAAAAGAACATGGGTTTCTGTATCTGGATTCATTCATGGCCCTTGTTTTTTTTTTTTTTTTTTTTTCATTCAAAAATCCAAAAAGCAAACAAGACTATGGACACACTTAAACTTCAAGAATATGTAGAGTCATTTCATGTTTCAGTCTAAGTATTTATTATATACCTTCAAAGAGAAATAAATAAATTATTTTACTATGTTCCAGAGTCTTCTGTTGCCTCCTCCATGTCTTGATTTAGCTTAAGAATTCCCAAGTTTTATACTGGGCATGGTATGTGCCTTTAATCCTAGCCCTCTGGAGGCGGAAGCAGAGGTAGACAGATTGTGAGATGAGGCCAGCCTGGTGCACATAATGACTTCTAGGTGGACTGGGACTAGAGAGACCCTGTCAAAAACAAACAGCAACGACAACAAAAGAATCCCAGAGTTTTGGCTTTTAAAAGTCATTTTTGTAATATATCTTCCTTCTATATTTCACTCAGGATAAAGAAGCAAAGATACAGACTAGGATTTTGCAAGCATGGAGATCCTGGCTGTTCAAAGCCCTCTTAATTTCTGAGATTCTCTACTCATTCATTAAAAAGGATTACAATTAGTGACCACATTTAGTTAAACCACCCAAAGTTGTACTAAAGAAAATAAAGCATTACCCAGAAGTCTCCCCAAATTAATAGACATTTAATGTGTCTAAGGAAAACAGAGGAGAGATCTGAATTATAAGGGGTATTGGAAATTGTGTTGCTTGTCCATAAGGTGATTCCTCTGACTCCACCCTTTGTGCAGACATTCTGTAGCCCAGCCCCATTAGAGCCTTGCAACTCCAGTGTAGGGACGGATGGTGATAGAAAAATAAATCTTGTGGCTGGAAGGATGTATGGTCAACTCTGTTTTCCATGTCTTTAATTTGATATTTTATCTTCCTAATGGAAAAATGTTTTGTTTAGATTTTGCTTTTTGGCATAGGGTCATCCTTTGCCTCACAGACTGGTCTGGAACTTGGTATGTGCAGCCCAAGGGACTTTGAATCTGAAAACCTGCCTCAGCCTCCCAGAAAGACATCTATTTTGTTTCTTTTCTTTTCTTTTTTTTTTTTTTTTTGAGAAAGGGTCTCCCTGTACCCCAGCTGGTCTGGAACTCAACATGTAGACGAGGCTAGCCTTGAACCCACAGAGATCCGCCTGCCTCTGCTTCTTCAGTGCTGGAAGTAAGGCGTGCACTACTACGCCCAGCCCAGGAAGACTTGTTTCATGGCTTTGAAGAAAACTTTCTTGAAAAGTAGTTGCCTATAAACTAAAATAGAGGATTTTGTTCGAAACAAGCTGTCCAGATGAGACTTTTCCTCAAATACAGTTATCCATATGAAATGAGAATACAAAGTCTCAGGAAAACCTACAAAATGTATGTAATGTATGTACTTAATTGATCTTAAAAGTAAATTTCAGTTCTTCTAGTCAGTAAATGTTGCCTATGTAAATGCTCATTGAGTCAACAATACTTTTCATTAAAGGGAGTAGGTAAAGCAAAATCTATGTATTCTCCCTTAAACAGCCCTTGGCATAGTTGGCGTTTTTCATGAGTTGGATATTGGGGTGGTTCAGCTGTCATGTGGCAGTCACTGCCTCCTTCTGTTAGCATTTTAGCCTGAAGGCAGTAGATTCATGTTTTTAGACTGATTCATCTCCAAGCCTCCATGCAAGTTATTTAACCTGATTTATATGTTGCTGAATACTTCTATGTATACGTGTAATTAACAGCTAAATATTAGATGAAAAGTATGATGAAGTAGATTGAAAGCTAAGACTCAAGGAGTTGACTTACATTGAGCCAATCTAGGCATGCTTTTGAAAAAGTAAATCTTGCAGTTCTTCAGGGAGTGTCTATTGGGGCAAGTACAATTAATCCTGCCTTAGAGACGAGAAGCAGTCATTTATTATCTTTTACTTTACTGCCTAGATTACTGCAAAAACTGGTGAGTGAGTGATCTCTCCAGTGTTTGTGCTAAATGTAGCTTCCTGAACTGTCTTCCTTCAGTCGGTTTCTCCTGCATTCAAAGTATTTTGATGGCTTTTCACGTCCTTAGACAGAAGTTGAAATTCCTATGCTTGTTATTCAAGACTCTCTAAAATTTAGACCAAAGTTCTCCTCCCAACTTCATGAATCATTATGCTGCCTACGATAATTTCAAATAATCTAGGCTTTTCTTTCCTACCTCTATACCTGCTTTTATTCAGCTGCCTTAACCTTTCAAAGGCCTAGAATTCTCATCTTTAAGATCAGTGCAGTCGAGAGAATATAGATTTAGATATATGACAGACTAGAATTCTAAACTAGACTCTTCCACTTACTAGCCATGTGACTTTCAGTAAGTCACTTCTCTCCTCTGAGCTCAGTCCCTAAATCTGTATTGGACTAAGCAGGCATTTCTGCAATGATGCCTTGTAATTAACAACCATGAATATCTGGGGATATAAAATACATTTATTTCTCAAACATATACAGATTACTGGGCTCAGCTCTATGTATAGGACTCAGTGTGGGCCATCTCCATGGCATCCATATTGGGAGAAAATCCATATGCAGACCTAGAGTTCAAACTTTTTAATAGTAGTGTGTTCACTTTTTCCTGAAAACTTCACATCAGGATGTAGAAATATATTGCTTTCCTAGAGGGAGAAATTGCAGTGCCAGAGGAAAAGATATAAACAGAAGGGTGGGGTGAAGAGCTGGGATAATAGTAGAATTTCCATGGGAGTATCATTGCAGATTCATCCGGACAGAACTAGTTAGGTTTCTAACACAGCATGTGGCAAGAAGACTCTGAAAGCACGTGCCTTTCCAAACTATTCCAAATCATTTTTCCTCAGTTTCTAAACAGATGTCGTTTCCTCCCTGAAGTCTACCTGACTTTTAGTTAAACTAACTGCTTTTCCTCAGTGACTACATTGCCTCTCATCATTGACTTAGACCTTCAGCCTTGGCCTGTGTTTTATGATTGTACACTCTTGTGGCTGTTTATCACTGAAACTTCCAGTTCTTGTAACATCTTATGAATTCCAAGATTTTTAGAGTTCACGTAGAACTTAGTTGCCTTTTTACACAACTTTATTGGTTCCTAAACTTAATAGAACAAAGAAAACCAAGCACTTGCTAAGATCTATATCAAAACTATGTAATTACAAACTCTCAAGTTAACTGGAAATGGTATACAATATTTTATATATATACTTCTAACTAAAGTCTTGTGTTTACTTAGAGCACATATAACAGAAATAGCTTCAGTATATGAATAATAAATAATTTCTTGACAGGTATATGAGACGACCATGCAGAAATTACCCAGGAAGCATCATGCCTCCTCACCTTTTTCATTCTTCTTAGCCTTCCTCTCAGTCAAACCCTAGGGCTCATATCTTCTTTCTCTGAGCTGAGTGAGTTGGCTGAGGCCAAGCCTTTTCTCCACTTTCTAATGAGTGGTTTCTGCATTGCCATGTATCAAGTGATAATAACTGATTGCAGTTTCTGCAGATCAAGGATAAGTATTATTTATATGAGATCAAATTGCAGTAATAAGAACTCGAGATCCTAGGGAATGACTCTCAGCTTGTATTTAATTTGACTTTGGTCTTTGACAATGGCCACCAGAGAGAGCAGTGGGAGTCCTGCCTTCCATGGCCACATCGTGGTTATAACTGGAACCTAGATTTCTCTCTTTTAATTCTCAGGTTTGATCAATTTAAAAGTGACTTAAGCTCAAACTTTATAGCACTCTATTGCTACTGATTGCTACTGTCATTTAATTATACACATACATATGTATTTCGTGTCATTTTTTTCATGTGGAGACTATGTAGTAAGATGGCAAGGCTAAGGAGGGCTGGGGAGATGCTCAGTGAAGAAGAGTGCTTGCTTCACAAGTACGAGGACAGGAGTTCAGACTACCAGCACATGCATAAATAATGGCCAGACCTGGCTTTACACACCTGTAGCTTTGGCACTGGAAAGGTGAAATGGATGAAGGCAGGGGGATTTCTTGGGTTTGCATTTGACAACCTAGCTGAAAAATGGAGTGCTCTATCCTCCTCTGACACCACATGCACATGTGCATATGCCTACGCGCACGCACACACACACACACACACGCACACACACCATATACACTAAGATTGCTGAACTCAGAATCACTGACCCTGGGTTCAAATCCCCTACTCTTTCTCATTAGTTCTGTTCCTCTGTCCTCATCAAGAGCATGATATATTTTACTAAGTTCTTGCCCATCCTTTGGATTTTTTTTGTAACTTTATTTATTTGAAATGGCACAAGGAAAGTGGCTAACTAATGTGTCTTCATGCCTTTTTTAGTCATTACTTTGGAGTCAACAGGAAGCTAACATTCCTTCATTATTAGACAATTTTTGCATAACATGCCCATGTTATAAAACAGTGCTTGAAATTGTGAATTTCCATTTAGGAAACCAGTCAAGGATAAAGATAAAATATTATAGTGTCAGGATTACATAAACACTTACAATACATAAAAATACGTGGAAGAAAAGAAGGACAAAAGGAAATTCCCAGGATGAGCTCCAGGTGCACCAGCCTCTAAAAGTCACTCAGAATAATAAAGGTGACTGAGTCAACGTAGCTCTTAGGTAGGAGGAAACTGAAACCCAAAATTTAAAATCCTTAGCGTGCTTGAACATAGATGCCTGTCTGTGCCCTGTCTTTGGTCTTTGAAAACTGTGATGACTGTGACTCAGTGCTAGGAAGTGCTGGTGTGGGTGTAGAACTATAACAGCAGAAGGGGAAGAAGTCAGGGAAGGATGTGCTATGCAGGAGATTACTCTTATGGAAACCTAGAGCTCAGTTGTACTGGAGATAGTATTGTACAAACCTCAAAAACATGATCTTCAAGTATGAAGGACATATTATAGTATCATTCAATATAATGACTATCTGTGACTTTGGTGTTCAGCATTTTGAAATACTAGAGTAAAAACTCATGGGCCTGGAGAGATGATTCAGTGGTTAAAAGTACTGGCTGCTCTTTCAAAGACACTGAGTTTGATTCCCAACACCCACATCGCCATGGTAACCCATCCATAACTCCAGTTCCAGGGGATCCAATGCCCTTTTCTGACCTCTGTGGACATTGTATAACATGGGTGCACTCACACACATGCAGACAATACACTCACACACATAAAATAAAAAAAATAATAAATAAAAAAGAATTTATGAGATAGAAGATATTGAAGGCCAGTTCTTTTCTTCCCAAAAGATGGTTTTTAAGACAGCTTGTACTATGAACTCACTTGATCCTAACTCCTAGGAGGTTAGTAGATGAAGTGGTGAGTGCCCCAGGCTTGGGTTTATTAACATCTCTTCTCATGTCCCCTTTTCTCTGCCCTATTAAAATGGCAAAATGCTTCCATGGGGCTTGGTATATGCCAATCATTGTTTTAAACACATCACAAAATTTTATAATCCTGGAAACTACTGTGACTTCAGCACGGTAGACAGATCTTGGCATCGATGGACTCAACAAAAGGTTGTTAAAACCATAAGGAAAAAATGCTTTTGTATTAACTACATACAGACTCTCTTTTTTCGTTATATCTTAGCCATCTTTCTAGCCCCATCTTTCAGAGGTTCAAAAACCATTAATGACAGTGTGGTTTTTGCTTTTGTGATTTCTTGTGCTTTATTATTAGATTTATAAAAATACAGAGGACTGCGTCTGGCAGGTCCTTTAGACTCCTCATTTGCAATTAGCTCTGAGTTGTCATGATTACCCTCCCATGCTGCTTCGTATTGGTGACTGCTTAAAATCTCACTGGTTGGGATGTAAAGGGTCTTATAAAGTCCTTTAAGAGCTTATGAATGTAAAACACAGAAGGTACTTAATTAACCATTACCATTTATATTTATAAGATAGTCATAGGAGAAATTATGGCCCAGTATTTCTTCTGGTATTTACATTGTCAGTATCCCAGAAGTTAGTATTAGATCATGTATGTTTGTATCTAGTTTTTTATTTGTTGTTTTAAATGGGAAGAAAATGAAATGATTAGATAGTTTAACATCACTTATGGTGCATTACTATAATTATAATCATTCATAGATGTAGCAATTTGTCCTATAAGGTTGTTAACTTATAAATGAACACAATTATAAGCAATTGAACTTTAAAAAGTGCCTTACAATTTATCTTCATGAATGTGTGTATATGTATATATGTGTGTGTTCATGTGTGTGTAGAGTGTGAGTACCTGCAAGTCAAAGAGTACGTGTGGAGGTTAGAGAACAGTTTCAGACGTTGGTCCTCTCTTTCTAGCTTTCTTGAATTAGGGTCTTTCTTGTCCACTCTTGTGTACATCAAGCCAGCTGACCTGAGAACTTTGGGGAATTCTCTTGTCTTCACCTCCCATTTCTCTCAGGGGGACTTTGACAGGAGACATGTACACTACTTTGTCTGGATTTTACATGGGCTCTGGGGTTCCAAACTCAGTTTTTCAGGTTTATGTGGCAAATGCTTTACCCACCAAGCAATCTCTGTAGCCCTCCCACAAAAAGCCCAATAATTTAAACATCCTGATGTTATTCCTGGGATATCCAATTTTATATAGCATATGTGATAGCTTAAGGTTTGGCACAGAATACCCAGCACTCTCTGTTCCAGTAGAAAAATTTACTGAATGTGAAAACTATTTTACTATTACTGTCCAGGTTAGATATAGCCTGAGGTAGACTCCGGATACCTCTGATATTATTTAGACATTGATACTGAATTCTGGCAAGATTTTGCCCATATAATTATTTCAGTTTAAGCTGTGTTTATTGGTAAACTTTGTTTTATTAATGATATATAAATGCCATCTTGAAGAATAAAGGAATTCACAGGTAAATATGAGGAACAAATTAGTTGATACATTATGAACTTCTAGTACCTCACATTACCTTATACATATATCTGAGAATGAAGTTAATTGTATAATTAACCTATAGCATTGTATTTTCATTTAAGAAAAAAATTTAAAATAAATGTGACAAATTCTTAAAATGTCTTCTTTAATCCTGCAAAACTTTTAAGTTGGATATTAATTCAGCCATTTAGTCATATTTATAACTGCCACCGAGATAAATTTCTGACTTTTGTCTCTTTAGAATTTTCTCGTGATACAGAACAACATTTTAATTGGGTTTTATATCACACAATTGTGAAAACCGTCATAAAGTTTAAAATAAGTGGTATAAAACACTTGATAAATTATAAAGTTATATGAGTTTGATGTATTCCAATTTTACCAAATTGTGAATACCTCAGATCATTTTAAATTAAAAGAAATATATTCCCAGAATTTCCACATGAGCATGATGATACTATATAGCTTAAAAAAAAATCCACTTCTGAATTAGATATGATTGAATACATGCTCTAAATAGTTCTGTTGTTTGCTATAATTACTTAAAATTCTCTACTACTTTATATAATAATTTTCAATGTATGATTAAGCTGCCTTGAAAATAAGAATTCCTCTGAGGTCAAAGGACTGGGAAACCTGGATACACAAGGAGACCTGATGTTTATAACCTGGGCAATCCTCAATGTCTATGTGGAAATAAGGATCAGGACTCATGCAAGAGGAGAGACATTTGCCATCACCAGCTGACCACCTGATGCACTGGCTAAGCACAATGACTAGCTTAAAAATTCCTGAGCTAAATACTTGAAGGTTTCTGGATGACTCACAGAGGCAAATGAAAGTCCTCATTAGAGGCACATACTCTCAAAACAAATCCCAAATAATTTAATGGGTGAAGTTAAATGGCTGGATTCTCAGGAGGAACAATCAGTAAATGAGCAAGAAACTAATGTGATGGAGGACCAGCAAAGCAACAAAGATCGAGCCAAATTACTGCATGCATCAGGTGAGAATATGTGTTTATATTATACATACTGAACTAAAAGTGAATTAAACCAGTATTAAGGGATTAGAAGCTATCAGAAATGTTTAAGCAGCTATTTAAGGGATTCTAATAGAAGATTAGCAGTTAAAAATAAAAATTCTTCATAGATTGAACAATTAAGAACTGGCAAATTGGAAGATGTTAAGAGTTTTCAGTATGAAGAGGCAGATAGGTGGAGACTAGAGGAACGGGATTAGTTGATGTGCAGAGAGTGGTGAGTGCAGCATGAATCTAGTCAGAATCATGAAAGAGGGCAACAGAGAAAAGGGAGAAGGCTGATATTTGACAATGTAAATAAGGATTTTCTAGAATTGATGAAAAGCATAAATCCTTCGATCCAGAAACACTGATAAAACCCAAGTAGTATAAAGCAAAAGGAAGCTGTAAGAAGACACAAGGAAGCCAATCCAGACACCCATCAAATCCTAAAAGTGCCTCAGGGAAAGGAGAGCTTAGTAAGGTGTGAATCCAGTATTAGACTGGCAGGTTTTCATCACTGCGTTCGAAAGTGATGAAATACATTAGAATAAAAGCTTCCCAGTGCTGTGAGCAGTTGACATTGAGCTAGATTTGCAAACCAGGGAAACTGTTTCAGGAATAACAGTGAAATAGCAATGCTTTTCCAGAAAATAAAAACTTGAGAAATATTGACTACCAGCAGTTTCTGCTGAAGGAATTTCCAGATAATGTACACTGGCTGTACAAACCCAGCATACCATGTATCTGTAGTTAAGACAATACTTGGGCAAATGGTTCATGGAAGCTGAATAAGACAAACTAAATTTTAAAAAGGTTTAAAGAAGAGATCTTTTTGGATTTATTCTTGCCCTTGTTAAATTAAATAGGCATGTTATTTTTCTCGGATGGACACTAAAAGCATAGGAATTAATGGCAGGCACACAAATATACACCAATTATGCATCAAAGTGTAGTGTTCTGTACTTCCATGAGTTATTCTGTTTTCATTCTCCTGTAGAATTAAATAGATAAATGAAAAAAAAAAAAAAGGATCGGCCCTGCTCATGAGAGGAGTCATGAGTTTAACAGTATATAAATATCAGTGACAACTACAGTACCATTGGAAGAGAGACCTCTGCAGGGCCTCCTTGGAGGAAATGTGGCTATACCGTGCTCATGTCAGATGGCTGGTATTCCTTAGGAACTCTGGTTGGACCATTAGATTAGCATTGTTGTTTTCATCAAAATTGCTAAAGATTTATTTGCAATTTTTACATTTAGGAGTAAGTACATGGCACTATATATTATTTATAATCATCAGTGGACTTGGTCAAAAATTTGAGCACCAAATGTTTTCATAACTCCAGAGTTGAACTGGAGTTTTTTAGAATAGGTGCCAATAAATATAAGGAGTCTAATTGGAAGACAGAGAAGAGTTTTAGATTTAGGAAAGGGAAAAAACTCAGTAGTGTCCTTAAGGCCATCTTAGTCAGGAGGCGCACAGGTTGTCTTAGGCAAAGTTGGCGGTATCCTGAAACACAAGCCAGTGCTTTGGAATGGCACCCAAAATTAAAGTGGCATTATGCAGGAGAGCCCATGTTTTAGTCTGTATCTCAGGAGTAATTTGGGCTTCTTACTGCTTTGCTTTGTTACTTCTCTCTGGCTGAGCTCTGGAAAGCTCCCTCCCTCTTGAAAAGATGGTTAACAGCCTCACATTCTTCTGCCTTCTGGCTTATTCACTTTTTCTTCCCCTTCAATCCTTGATTAAATCTTCTTGGCCCCCAGGAGCTCTTATTCCTTATACTGCAAGGCGTGCACTTTGTCCTCTTAAGGAGTGAATTAATAAGCTTAACTCCCTCTTTGAAGAAGAGTTTGGAATGCTTTTTTGGAGGAAATTAATATTCAATTACCAAGGCTGTCATTTCACCAAAGAGAAGAATAAAAGACAGCATAGCCACACTTGAGAATAATTGAAATCGAGTTTCAGTTTGCATTATACCGTAATGACTCAACCTTTCAGGGAAAGATTTTATGATTACTTTCTTATGAAAGTGAGAATATTTTTTCCTGCTGCATAGTGATAATAAAAGTTTAACACATGCCTCTGTAAGGACATGGGTTCAGAAATTTTTCTTCCACTGTGTTTCTAAATGCTCCTGTTCACCTGGGAAATGCGGTGTTGATCTTTCTTTCGTATTAAGTCATATGAGGGGCAATAAATAACAATACTCCTCCAAACTGAATCTTTCGCATTGTGCAATATCCCTGAATTCTCTGGTGGTGCTAGCCGACGGGTCCACCACAGATAGTGCATGCCACTTCCCTCAGGAATTACTTATCTGGTCTGATGTTCCCTTTTTTTTTTTTTTTAACTACAGAATATACAAAACAATCTGCATAATAAAAATATTTTGTAGTTAGTAATTTAAATGCCAAAGAAAAACCATGGGGGCAAGAAGAACAAGAAGTTGATCATGTTAATGTGGGTGGTATGGTAGTTTGAATGGGGAGTCCTCCATAGGCTCAGGCATCAAACACTTGGTTAGTTGGTGGGATTGTTTGCACAGGTTCAGGAGGCATGGGCTTGCTGGAGGATGCACATTACTGGTGGCTGACTTTGAGAGTTCTGAGCTCTATCCCACTTCTAGGATCTCCCGCTCTGCTTCCTGTTCCTGTTTGAAGATGTGATTGCTCAGGTTTCTGCTATGGCTGCCACCTTGCAATTCCTCTCCATCATAATGGACTTTAAGTTCTCTAGAGCCATAACTCAATAAACCTTTCCTTCTGTAAGTTTCCTCAATCATGATGCTTGTCACAGCAACAGAAAAGTAACTGATACAGGTTGGGGAACAGTAGTGTAGTATAGAATGTAAAGAGAATCAAACCCAAGCCATAAAATGTAAATGTAAGTATCTTGGAAAGTTCAGTCATTGTTTGGCACCTGTATTTTTGTTTGCTATTCTGCAAACTTGGACTTAGCCATTAGCTTACAGAAACAGTGAAGTATTTTACATGAGTTTTCCCATTTGTTAAGGTAACTCTATGAAATTATCTTTTATCCTTTAATGTGAAGAAACAGATTCATTTTGCCTTTTACAGCTCTCATATTAGTGGTTAACTGAGGGCACTAGGAGTTAGTTTATTCAGATGTCACTTTACATTTACAGTCTATGTGACTTCTGCTAATACTTGCTATACAAATTAATGAGGTATTTGCAGACGCTTTTGAGTGTCCCAACATAACGTTGTTTTGTCCTTATCAAATGTTACTCTTTTGTTTTTGAAACGAGAGTTGAAATTTAGTAACAAATGTACTTGGTTTTGGAAATTGTAGGTGCACATTTACATTATTCGAAAAGTTGTTAAGCAAACATTTATAAAAACTAACTAAAATAAGACAGAAACCTAGGTATGTTTCTCAGAGTTCCTGTAACACAAGTGTGCTCTGTCTCAGTCTCTGTCTATGTCTCTGTGTCTGTCGCAGTGTGTGTGTGTGTGTGTGTGTGTGTGTGTTGTTGTTGTTGTTGTTGTTGTTGTTTCAGGGGTGAAGGCAGGGGAACAGACTTATGACTGACTGGGTCTTCCTGACTGCAACATTGCTCCAGACTTCAGTGAGAGACTCTGTCTCATGGAAATAAGGAAAGTAGCTTGACAGGGCCAGGATGCCCAACGTATTCCTCAGGCTTCCACACACTTGCTTCCATTTCTGCACATACAACATACATGCATATACTCACATTACCTAAAATATAGACTGACTTAAACCTGAATACAAAGCACTAAAACTAAAAGGCACTAAAATGCTAAAAAAACATTACCTTATCCTAAAGGTAATATTTGGTGATAGTATTTGGTAACTGCTTTAACCTTCAAAGTGATCTGACTTATTTATTTAAAAATAGTTACCTTAGCTCTTTTACCCCATTGAAAGCAGAGCAAAGCTGAATAGTATTCATCTCATTCATCTCACCTCTACTCCTCCTCCTTTAGACTTCTCTATATTGAACTCTAAAGACTGGACTTGAAATTCTTTGTCATCATTGCCTAAAGTAATTCTTGGCACACGTAGATATTTGATACTTTTAGTACGAATGCAAGCATACATGCATGAATGAGTGAATTGACCTCATTTTCTGAAGTTTACTATTTCCACAAACTCCTAACTCAAGCAATTTCCAAATAATTTTAGATTCTAAAACAAACGAAAAGGAAAAGTGAAGTGTAACATTTCAAAAATAACTTTAATGTAGATTATGCTATTGGAAAGACAAAGGGAAAACATAATTCTTTAGTAGAAATGTGAGAAGAGGACAGAGACAGAAAATTTTCTAACAAAATATAGTTCATAGCTATATTAAAAGATCAGCAACAGAAATTATTAAAAACAGGCAATAGAAAATTCTGTCTTCTCACTTGCAAAATTGGTAAACCATGTAAATCAAGTCCAGTTCTATAGAGAGAAGATGGAGTGGATGTATCCACTGAGAGATGCATCATCTCTTCCATGGTTGTCTGAGTTCTGAACTGGCATGCCATTTGAAGAAAAGGACTCAGAAACCCAACCCCGTAGTTTCAACAACATTGTTTACCTTTGAGTTTGGAATTATAGTACTAGAATTTCAGGTTTTAGCAGTTATGGTGAAAAAGTACAATGGAATATTGTAACAGAATGAGGAATCTCTTTAAGTACTGATAAAGAGATTACTATGTAACTAGGAAATTCCAATTACACTATGGTCTATATTATGCGCTACCCTTTGTGGAATAAAAGGGATAAAATAATTATACATATCCATATTTACTGACGAGTTCATAGATTAAAACAAGTCTGTATATTTTAATAACAGTGTTACCTTGGGGAATGGATTAGGTGGGAAATCAGCAAATAAGACACAAAGATGATAAGAAGTATTTTTTTTAAGTATCTACTCTCTGTTTATATAAAACACGTTATAAGACAAATATATTTTCTCCTCCAAAATTAAAGTTGAAAGATTGTGGGAAAAATAGGAGGTATTGAGTTGTTGTTTAGGGGTGAATATATTAAATATATTATATATTATATAATATAATATAATATATTAAAAATATGAACATGTTTTTGTGGGAACTTTAATATTTAGATTAAAAGATAATATGAACAAACATGACGTAGCAGATACAATATTGCTTACAGTACTAATTCTTCTAAGCATCTCCAGTACTGTGATATAGGAACACAGTGCTGTAAAATGATAACCATTTAGAAATGTGTTAGTAGTATATTGATGGAGATTGAGATAGTACAAGCAAGTACAGAATTGCCTGTAATGTAGGATTCTGTGCCCACAAGATGAAAGTCATGCAGACAAACTTACAACACAGAGAGAAAAATCTAGATGCACCAATTAGTGCTTGTACTCCTCCAAAGACAGTGGGATGATGAGTGAATTTTATATTCGCTATTCTCCAAAGTTCTTCTAGTATGTATTTTTACAATAGAAGCAAAACAAAGAACCAGGAAGCCCGTAACACTGGAGATTCTAAATGGGCCATATCCAATTTGAGCACAATCTTAGAGGTTGTGTGCACCCATTTACACATGAAAAATCTGAGGTTCAGAAAAATTAATTTATCTTTACTATACTTACACATCTAAGGTTAGATGCAAAACTCCAGTCTAAGTCTCTGTGTCCACCATACAAAATAATTCAACAAAATATTCTTTGTGATTGGAAAACATCCTTTCCACTAGTTTTCTTTTTAAGTGGCAAATTTTTGCTGTGGTTATCAGAACTTCTGTTTTTGTGGTTGTGCTAATAATGTTCAAACATTCCCTCCTAGTAATTTAAATTAAACTATCCTGCATATATGAATTATTTCATGTTTTTTTTACAGTAGATAAAATATGTTAATTTGTGTAAATGGTCCTCTGGTACAGATGCTTGCTCTGAAAGCAGGCTTATCTTAAAAGCTGTGTGTCTTTCATTTGAAGCTTCTTTTATATGCATAGTTTATTTTTCTAATGCTGTCGCAATACAGGAATAATTTTAAGGAGGCATTTGTGGCTAAATGAAAGGGGAAAAAACCCCAGCTTTGTCTGCTTTGGTAAATATTAATGAGCTCCTAGAAAATCTTGTTACTGAAGTGCAGGACTCTTTTTGAGATTTTTCTGCCATCTTGGCCCTTTGTGGGCCCTGCTCCTTTGTTGCGGATTAGCATATGGGGTTGTATGTCCTATTCTGAAACTCACTTCAGCTCCTTTGTGTGTGCTGACAGAAAGCTCACCTTGGTCTATTATCTGCAGACTCTAGGCATCTTAATAATATATTGAATTTCAGCAAGATAAAAGCAAATCATTCAAAAATAATTAATCTGACTTATTCATTTCAAAGCTTCCCCACAAAATGGATGGTTTCATTTCTGGTCATGTATATATTGCCATAATTAGCAAAGTAAAATCTAGTTTTTATAAATTTTCAAGTGAAGATTTCAGAATTTTATTTATTAACATCAGTATTCATGTATATACCGTGTGTATAAAAACTATTGTAGCAAATGTACAGTTTGATTTAGACATTTTATTTTAGATCATATATCACATTCACAAATTTGAAGATTTTAAAAGTCACTTTTTCTCCAAGGCAGTAACGTTATTTTTAATTATGCCAGAACTAAGAGAAGAAAATGTTGAGATGATTATAACCTTATTGGTCATCCTTTAAAATCTACATTACCATATAAACCATGAATTTTCCTATTTGCAGATTTCATTATACTGTGCATAAGCTTGAAATGTAAGAAAAAAAATCAAGGCATATTTCTTGGTGGGAAAAATGTAGGAATTATAAAAATTACATATGGATTTTGAAAATTTACATGTTTATGACTATTTTTCAGTCATATTTAGTCCTAAGGGTTTCTGTGATGCTTAAAAGAAATAGCTAGGAAAAGTCTCATTTTTGTGTCAAGCATGCAGAATAACAGTTTACTTTATAAAGGTCCTAAATTCACTCATTAAAAAAATTGGCTCATTGGATTTTCTAAAATGGAGAAAATAAAGCACTTTGTAAACATTTTTTAAGCAGGAAAAATAATTTATTAAGTCCTTTCAAGAAGTTACCACTAATCTTTCCTCACACATTTCCAGATGGAATGCCCCAGAGGTTCAGGGTGCCACCCATTTTTATTAGTATAAAGAGAGAACGATGAGAGTTAGGAATACAGCAGGTGTTTAGAAACACAGTCACAGAAAAAATGTGAATTTATCATGAGTCTGTCCACCACAAACCTTCTTAAATTCTGTCTACAGAGATGTGAATAGCACATGTACACACTTCTGCAAAACAGCAAAAACTTTTATCAAAGATGATTTTGTGTTAAGGTGTCTGAAAGCTAATCTTCATTGTCACCTTGATGTGAATTAGAATAGCTCAGAGACAAACTTTTGGACATGCCTATGAAGATAAGTATTTCCAAGCGGTTCATCTGAGACAGGAGTGGATCGCAGCATTCCTGGCAGACATGCCTATGAAGATAAGTATTTCCAAGCGGTTCATCTGAGACAGGAGTGGATCGCAGCATTCCTGGCAGGGAATAAAAAGGAGAAAGTGCATATTCAGGGTTGCAGCCTCCATTTCCTTCTGCTTTGTGCCTACAGATGCAATGTAACCAACAACCTCACAGTCCTGCTGCCATGCCTTCCCTGCAGGATGCACTGTACCTTCATGTGCCAAAATAAACCCTTAATTTCTTAAGTTGCTTTTTTCAGGTCTCTTGTGACAGCAAGCAAACTAAAACAAGACTGTTTTGGGGCAATTCCTAGTTGTTCATAAACAACGTGGATCCTGTGAGAAATCACTTCAATAAATAGAGAACTAAGGAGAAAATACTTCAAAATATGATTTTCTAATGTAAGAAACAGCTGGCCACTGAGAGAAGTTTTAATACCTTGAGAAAGGGCAGAAAGTTAGAGTTATGGTCACATATGGCCATTTCCCCAAGGATATTGTGTTGGTTAGTTTTTTGTCACCATAACAAAATGCCTGACAAGATCAGTTTTCAAGAAAACCTTACACTTTTCCTTACGATTTTGGAGTTACCTATTCATGATCAATCTGCCTCATTGTTTTGGAGCCTGTGGCAAGGTGGTATATCACGGTGGAAGCAGTTAACTCAGCAAAACCACCTTACTACAGGAAAAGGAAGGGAATTAAAAGGAGGAAGGTGTGAGGAGTCTGGAGCTGTCCTTCCTGCTAAAGTCATGCAATCACCTGAAGATTCCTCCTGGGCCCTGGAGGTCCTTCTACCTTTTTTTCGGTAGAGCCACCCTGGGCAGCAAGCCTTTTACCTTTGAGGGATAGTCAAGATCCAAACTGCAGCAATTATATTTTTGGTGAGTTAGAAAATATATACCTAGAGAAACTCTAAAAATTTCAATTTCAGCCGTGGTGTTAATATTTCCCTGTTTTTTTCCAAGAATTTTTTTTTTTTATGTATTTACTTGTAGTTTTTTGAGAATTTCATCCATGAGTACCATAGCTGCATCATTTCTACCCTTTCAACCCACTCCCTCAATTCCACTCATGTCCCCCCACATCTCCCTCTCAACTTCTTGTCTTCCTTTTCAATTATTATGTTACAAATATGCCATTAAAATAATTTGAAATCTGAACCACAGACTACATATATTACTTTCATATTTTAAAGTTGCTAGCCATGGCAACTGATTCTTAAAAAAAATGGTAAATGATCTTCAATATTAAAATTGGACCATAACATTCTAAAGTAATATCAGCTTTATTTCAAAAGTTTGATATGTTTGAAAAAAAAATCCATCTTAGAGACTGGAGACATGGTTTGGTGGTTAAGAATACTTGATGTTCTTGCAGAGGATACAGGTCCAGTTTCCAGCATCTACAAGGCAGTTCACAACCACATGTAATTCCAGTTCCAGGAGATCCAATGTCTTCTAGCCTCTGCAGGTAGTAATTACACATATAGTCATATACAGGCATATCTTTGTACACATAAAATAAACATAAATACATATTTTATGAAAAAGAAAGTCAATCTCATATCTCAGAAGCTTAAAGCAAAGCATTTTAATGTTTTACTTTTTAAGATATTTTATTTATTATTTTTATTTTATGTGTAAGAATGTATGGCTTGTATGTGTATAAATGCATCTGTGTCATGTAATGCCCATGGAACTCAGAAGAGGGCATTGGATCCCCTGGAAGTGGAATTACAGACAGTTGTTAGCTGCCTTGTGGGTGCTGTGAAATGAACCTGGATCTTCTGCAAGAGCAGCCAGTGCTCTTAACTGCTGAGCTATTTGTCCAGCCTGCAATTATTTTTTTATAATCTCAAAAAAAAAAAATAGTGGATTTCTCCATTCAGTTCAATATCATTTGACATTTAGTAATTTTCTTCAGTGCAGCTTTACAATTCCATATTGCAGGAATAATAATAGCCATTCAAAGCTGTCCATGCCTTAATCTCTGGTATTTGTGAATATTACTTTAAATGGCTCTATAGAGGTAATTAGTATGAAGGTCTCTAAATGGGGAGATGTCCTTGATTATTAGGGTGGGTCCAGCAAGCGGTCATATGGGTCTCTCAAGACAGACAGCCTTTCTCTGCCTTGATTAGAGGGAGCCAAGACTGGCAGATGCGGTGTGCTGGCACTGAAGACCAAGGGGAGAGGCTTCGGCCATGCCAAAGAACCTCCTTCAAAAGCTAGAAAAGATTCAAAGATAGATCCTTCCCTAAAGCCCCCAATAAACACTGTGCTTTGGGTCCAGTGAGATTTTTGTTGGACTTCTGACATACTGAACACCAAGATGATTAATTTGTATTTATTTCAGCAGCTATAGAAAATTAAAACATATCTCAGAAGGCTGAATAATGCCTGCCACTCTCTATATGGTCACGTGTTAATTCCCAAGCCTCTTACTATGGCCATTTTTGGCAGAACAGACTTCATTCATGTAAGGACATTAAGAACTTGAAACAAGATAGGGGAGGGTACATTCTTGTGTTATACTTATGGAAATGGGAGCACACAAGGTAGTGTTTATAAGACAGAAATGAGATATCAGAGTTAGACAGAGGGTGATAAGGTGAGGATGCAGTTTGAGATGGACAAGGGTACCACCAACCAAGGAAAACAAGCAACCAGCAACTAGCTGATGGCAACATTAAGGAGACAGTCCTACAGAGGGGAGCAGACGCTGATGCAGTGAAACAGATGAATTAGTAGTCTTAAGATCTACTTGTATTGTTTTATTTGTGGGTGAAGGTGTGTAGTTGTGTGTGCACACATGCTCTTTTCTGTGTGAATGTATGCTACATAAGTGCGTGGCTGTCGAAGCCAGAAGACAACAACAGATTCCTCAGATGCTAGTGTTACAGACTGTGTGAGTCACTCAACGTGGGTGCTCAGAACTGTACCCTGGTCCTCTGGAAGAGCAACAAATGCTCTTAACTGCAAAGCCATCTCTTCAGGCTAAAATTTTGTAAAGTTTAAAGTGACTAAGTTTGTGAAAATTTCTTACAGTTATACTAAACAAATGTAGACATATTTAATATATGAAGTGAAGCATGTTAATCTGAGGTTACATAATCATAATCTATTTTTGATTCTTTGAACATAATGTATGAGTAAATTTATAGAGCTTTATTTTCAGTAAAAATCCATTTATTCTTTCTTTTTTTTAAGCTGACAGGTTTATATATATATATATATATATATATATTTACTATATACATCTTATTTATAAATATATATGTTGTAAAATGACCAAACTTATCTCATTAACATGTGTATCATTTCTGTGGGTGAGAATACTGGTGTTTTTCAAATGTTCATTTTTCAATTAAAATAATTTAAATTTTAAGACATTTGTTGTATAAAATGAATGCCACAACTCACATCTTATTTTTGCATATTGATAAGCCTCTCCTAAACTATTTTTGGAATTGACGTATTACTTTTGACAGTATCAAAGATGGCTCAAAAAAGACTTAAAAGTGCTTTTGCATTGGAATTGCTCTTTCTTGCCCTTGAAACCCTAGAAAAGCTTTTGTAAGACTCCTGGGAGGTGAGCTTTGTAGAGAGGTCCCAGGAAAGATCCGTCACTGATCAGTAATGACAGCCCAGACCATCAAGCCAACACAGGCTGAAGGAACCCCTCATCTAGCCCACAAAATCATAAGAAGTAACAAACATTTGCTTTTCAGTAAAACTGCTTAATATCTTCCTTGATTGGTTTCTCTGAAGTCCATAGGCAGTAGATCTCATTTACTGACCTAGACTGTGGGGTTTACTTCAGTTACAGTGCTTCACGTAGCAGTCATGCCATAGAACATGGCACATTGATGTCCCACAGTAGATCTCTTTGAATTTTTTGTAGCCTAATGACCTCCATGATAATGCACTGGAGACTGGGTTAGATACTTTCTGAGAATCATGAAGCCACCAAGAGTGAAATACCTTCATTAGCTTTATTATCAATTGCATCCAGCCAAAAATAATTAAGGTAATATTTCTGAAAAAAGCCTTTTATCATTTGAATGGGTTCTGAATGAAAGACAGAATGTACTAATTGCTAAACAATATCAGTATCTTAAAGAACTACATGAGCATGACAGAGATATTGCTATCTATGAAATTAGCTAACATGCTTTAATGGTGTGGAGTCTTATGGCTAAGCATCATTCTTATAGCACTGAAGGCATGCCTGGGGATGTTTCCCTAGGTTTATAATATGTTTAGGGAGCTGATAGGTCCCAATGACAAAGATTCTACTACGGGTATAAACATTTTACCCAACAAATTTTGGCTATTCCCCCAACTATACTGGTTTACTGCATCAAATAGCCCTAGTTTTCTCATTTGTAAAATAGAGGAAAACGTTCTACCTACTAACAGGGTTGTTGTAAGACATTCATGAGTTATCTTGCAACATTTGGAAGACTTTATGGCCTGACATCAGTGCTCAGGAAATGTCTGTCCTGGGTCTGCCTTGCTATAGCAATGCAACTGAATTATGTTGATGATGGGAAACTCACTGGGACTCTTGAGTAAGGATTTTGAAATAAGAGCTTTGCAAAAAGGAAACTAAAGACCCATTTGCTTCTGATGAAATTTACTGCCATAAAATTACTTGGAAAAATAAGAAATGCAGAAGCTCTCTTTCAGCGTCTGTCTTTTAGACTTGTGTATCAGTTTCTAGGGCTCCAAAGATTTGCAGCTTGAAGCTACCTTGGCCAGATGACCACTAAAGATCCTTCTAGCTCTCAAGTTACAGAATCATGGCTATTTCTTTTGTATTAGGAAGATGATATTTATGTCCATGGAACTCAGCAAAGTTAACTGATTCCCTTGAGGATAGAAACAATGACTCGGTCCCCTTCACCATGAGCTCAGTCAACTGAAATAACTATTCAGGCTGTCCAGCTGCCTTCAGTTTCCCTCTGCCAGGAGTCTGCCTTTGTGTGTCTTGAGAGAGCAGTTATTTATGCTGTGACCCCTTGTGTTTGTAGCATGACAGCTTTTCATATATAGGAGCTGAAAAATAAGAATTTAAATGAAAACAGGATTTAACTATACTTGCTACTAAAATTCTACCACCTTTTTAAAATGATTTTTCTGAATAATTTCAACTAAATGGAAGAAAAATGAATCTTATAATACCTGAGGTTGAAGAATTTATGTTTTGTCAGTTATAACATTTGTGTTGAGAAATGTATGGGTATGAAATCTAAAACATAAAAGAATATAATAGAAATCATATTGTCTTCCTGCCTTCTGCTACATTCATGCTTTACTAGTTGTCAGATAACTGTATCTCTTATACTCTCATGCAAAATAATGGATCAGAATTTTCTGGTGCTGAAACAAACTTGTAAACCTTGGAAATGACTTTAAAACCACTAAGACGCCAATGCACTTCTATCCTTGGCCTGAAAGAGTTAACGCCTATTTCAAAAGGAGTCTAATTTACTGGCTAATGGCATCTTTTCATAGGAATTATTTGGTTTTGTGGAATAGCCTTTCATCTTTCTGCCTTTTGGTTAATTCAATTGAATTTTCATCCAATTTACATTGTTTCATCTTAATTGCAGTCAACCCCTCATCATACAAGTCATTCTGTACCCAAAACTCATTTGTGAGTTGATTACTTGAAACTTAGAAGGTAATTTTTGATAGGAAAGTAAGAGCTACAAGTATTGGGTGTGTTCCCAGGACAGCCCACAGAAGCCAACTTAACCCATCACTTGCCCACTGCTAATGCTGTTATCCAGCAGATCCAACAGAAACAGCAGTGCGTATGAAAGTAGCATGCTTTACATGATCCAGCTGGGGAAGGCTTTTGTCATGAATGAGGATGTTGCTATCTCCATTGCTCCAACATAAAAGGAAGCTATGTAAAGAGCATAGCCCAGCCGCCATCCTCCAGAAAATGTTCTTATTGTAAGCATCGGGGACTGACTGGGGTAGAATTATTCAGGAATGAAAATTGGATGGTGGTATAGGCATCAAAATGGCCACTTAGGAGAATGCAGAACTCACCTGCTTTTGAATCAAGCGTATACAACAAGACATAGGAGGATAAACAGAGAAAAGGGGGGAATAGCTTTGTGAGATTATGAAGAAGATTTGAATGAAGATTAGGCTTCTTCCAGGTCTCCTTCGACCCTGTAACATCAAAGTCAGAAATAGATTCAAATTCACTTAGGAATTTTGCTGCTAAAAAGCAGGCATTTTATTCATGGAACCTTTTAAAAGAAATAACAATTTTTCGGCCATTGCTTCTTTCTCCTAACATAAGACTCTAAGTGAACTGAAAGAAGGATGGCTGAATGAGAATCTCATAATTTGGAGGGGCCTGAGTATGACAGAGGTCCTTGGGTATTATATATTGGGTGCTGGGGTATGATAGCGGTCCTCAGGCAGACAGAAAAGGAATTCAGACTCTCCTGGCCTCTACCCTCATCTCTGTTGGGATTAATAATAGATTATGAGGAATGTGATAAAGGAAAGAATTTGGGGTTCAAATGTGGGAGAAAGTGAACTCTCAGTAAGAGTGTTAGGAGATGTATTGATATGTTAATTATAGGTCAGTACAACCTGGGTTTCTTGAGTGTTTGCAGTCAATGTTTGGTAGCTATTCACTGTGAGCTAAGAAGCAGAAATTTTGTATCTTAAGATATTTCTCTGTAGGAAGGTCACCTTGAAATGCACATATTTGTCTCTTATAAATAAGTAGGAGGAAATTAGACTGGCGAGAGTTGAGGGATGTATTAGTATTCTCTCTTAGCCCCTGTTCAGTTATGTTGCAGGAGCCTTATATGTAGAGTTTCCACTGTAGCTATATCACTTAGTACTGGGCATCTCTCAGAAGTATATTCTCTATGTGTGACCAGTTGTGGAACTCTGTAATAGCCTCCATCTGTTGAACCAAAAGCTTCTTTGATGAGCAGTATACGGTATACTTGTCTGTAAATATAGGGTCCATATTTAGCATACAGTGAGAAATTTCATTTGTCTAGAGATATAACAGAGACAGTTTTTACTAGGCTATATGAACCTCTTCAACCATGCATATTTGGCTATATTTACAATGCCACCCATGGGTTTCCTTCCATTGAGAGGGCTTTAGGTTTAATTAGATAGGTGTTGATTACCCCCTAGATAAAAGTACCATTACTGCATCGATAGAGCTATTTTGCTGTTCCAGCTTCCTCATACAACACAGTGTGAAACACATAGAAGGCTACGCCTGGACAAGTTTTAGAGAGCAGGAGACTGCAGAGTGTGTGTACCTGGATAAGACTCTTATATTAAACCTCACCCATCCTGGCTCAGGTGGCAGAAAGATTGTAAGAGGCAGGGTTGGTGAATGAACATAAAGAAGCAAAGGCTTTCAGATCTCTAGGAACTTGCTCATATGAACTTGCAACAATGGTGACACCATGCACAAGACTCATGCCAACTCAATCAGATAAATCCCAGCATAGAATCTGGGACATGGGTAGTAGGCCCCAGCAACAACCTTAGCAGTGGTTACTACTGATTACTACTGGGGGAGGGAGAGTAGATCTTCTTTAAGGGAGCAACTGTAGATACGCTGACTAGACTCTAGTGGAGGAACTTGTACTGAGGAACATCAGGGTACAAATGCTTGACAGGACAAGACTTGATGTATATGACAGAATGCATGAAATCTGATGTGTTGGGGATCTCTGAAGGGTGTGGAGGTGGAAGGGGGTCTAAATTTGATTAAGGACTATTACATAAAACGTACAAAAACAATAAAATATATAATATATAAAACAAGTAGGACATACAGGATCGTAAAAAACTATTGATTCAAATAAATCAACTAATATCTTGTTGCTTATTGTAAGGCTAGAGACTAGCATGCATTTATATTAGGACTGTAGGTTTTCCACTTGCACATTAAAATTCTATCAGTTTTCTATACAATTTCCAAAATAGTTAATGCCAATTTTAGTTGAATCAGCTCCAGAAATCCTGAAGTGAGAGCTTTCTCCTTGGCTTGCTGCATTGGGAAGACCACGGTTGAGAGAAAGGAGTCAGAAATGGCCATTAGAAACTGTTATCATGTCTGCCTTCCATGATCTATGACTGTCCAGAGCAACTTAGAAAAACTTGTACAACCCTAGAAACCAGAGGTACAGCCACAGGTAAGGGACAGTGCGGATCTGTACATGATTTCAATCTCTTCAGACCTTAGTGAAAGAGATTCAGATTTTTCAGGAAGCAACTATTTTGCTATTCAGATAGCAACTATTTGCTATCCTCTTGTATAGCAAGAGGATCCATGCTTAGCACTCTGGAGTCTGTAACTTGCATACCAAATTCTGGTTTATGAAAATGTGTCTAGCCTCCCATTTTCTATATTTACTATCTGAACTTGGACAAGTGCTGTCTGGACATACTTTCTCAATGAAGGGAAGAGATGTGATATGAATTGCATAGCTCAGCTTCTCTAAAAGACTTACAAGACACACAAAGAATGAGAGGCAAGAAGGAAGGAGGAGAAGAAAGAAGGGAAGTGACAGGAGGTAAGGAGTCAGAAAATGCCCTGCAGATACATAACCAGAAGCAAAGGCAGGCTGCAGTCCTTTTTAAATATTTGTTTGTTTGTTTAATTTATTTACTTAGATCTTTTTGGAACAGAGACTCCGTATAGCCACAGCTGGCCTAGAACTCAAAGTGGAGACCAGCCTGGTCCTGATCTCAAAGAGGTCTGCCTGTATCTGCTTCTTAAATGCAGAGATTAAGGCATGTACCACCACACCCAGCCCTTTTCATTATTTTAAATTATGTATGTATATGTTTGTGTGTTGGTATGTGCATGTGTGCAGGTGCCTGCACAGGATAGAAGAGAATATCAGATCTCCCTGGAGCTAGAGTTACAGGCAGTCGTTAATCACTCAACATGGGTGCTAAGAACCGAACTCTGGTCCTCTGCCAGAGCATTACATACTCAAACAGTGAGCCATATTTCCAGCCCCAATAATATAGTTTAATGGTAGAAAAAACTCAAAGATTACCATAATATACAGCATTTCTTTGAATTTGAAAGAATATCCAATAAATATATTAAAAATGATAGAGAATTATCATAGATTTTCAAAGTTAAAAAACATTGGAAACTAAATATATAATTTAGAAAATTATAGGTAAAACATGAATTCAAAAATGCCTGTTCCTTTCTCAAATAATAATTTTGTTATAACAATAGGGGAATTTTTAAATTTGATCCTATGTACAAATATGCTTTAAGCTTTCATGTGAGGAATAAAAATAAATTTTCCAAAAGAAAGTTATATCTTAGAGTAAATTTTATTTTTAAGCATTTCTTAAGCATAAATATTTTGTAAAGAAATTTAAATTGAAAATCCATGTTAATCGCATTATCATGATAGCCAAGATATGGTAGCAACTCAGATGTTCCTTAACCAAATAAGTGAACTAAAAATATTGTTTAAGTAGATATAATAGCTATATCTATTATTTTTTAAAAAGATGAATTAAAATGAAATGGAAGAAAGTCTTGCAACATATTACAAGGTGGATAAAGCTTGAGGATACTGTGCTGAGTTAAACAGCCGGTCAAATAGACAAATACTACATGGTCTTGCTCATGTGAGGTACTGGAGTGATGGAATTCACAGAGAAGAGAGAGTGGAATGGGAGTCAGAGGTTGCTAAAGGGGCAAAGAAGTTTGTTTAATAGCTAGTTTCAAATGTACAGGGTGGAAACATTATGGAGATCTGGTCACAGCAATGTGAGTGCCCATGACGGTACTAAGTGGCATATTCTAGATGGTTAAGATGGTGAGTTTTATGTGTATGTTTCTATCTCAATTTTTGTATAAAGGAAATCTTTATGACATTTGAGTATTCTGCTAGTTTGAGAAGTTACTATTTGCCTCTTAGTTGTATATCTTATGAGATTTAGAATTTATATAAAAAACTATGCCTGTTTTCTTAGAGAAACCTTTGTGACTTTAAAAAAAAGTAGGGTCTAGGGAGATGACTGAGCATTTAAGAGCATTAGTTGCTCTTACAGAGCATCTGGGTTCAGTTCCCAGCACCCACACGACGGCTAAAAAAGTGTCTTTAACTCTAATTCCATGATATTCAACACCCTCTTCTGATCTCCACAGCCACTGCATCACACAGTGCACTTATATGCATGCAGGCAGTACACTCATACCCGTAATTAAAATAAAAATAATAAATAGAATGTTTTTAAAGTAATTGATGTGTAAAGCAGCCTTAAGTTAGAGATTGCTTTCTGTAGCTTTTTCAAAGTTAATTAAAACTGATGTTTATCTAAATATTAAATCACATTCAATAAAATAGTAATTTTTAATAATCAAATAGAATTGTAGAGCAAAAACATTTATCTGTTACCAGAAATCAGACCATTCCAATCCATTAATTTCATAATAAATAGAAATAATCAGAGTGCATTAACATAGTGAATCCATAGCCTTAAAATATTATTTCTAAAACTGTATTTTAGAAATTCTTCATATGTAACCAAATAATTAAGAATGAATTTCATTGATCACAGAGACTGCTACCTTAGTTCTCTGTTTTAATATTGTGATTTTTTTATGACTGTTCTGTATTAGATTTCATATGCAAAGTGAAGTTTATTTTTTTCCGCCTGCTTTCTTATTTCCTCCTGGAAATATATATGGTCTATATTTATATAGACATATAATCTCAAGACCAATTAAGGACCTACATCCTTAATTCACCAGACAGGTTTTGGGTCAATATCTTTGTATTCTACTGTTAAGATAATGCTGCATAGTAATCACAAAACTTCAAGAGCAACCAGTGTTGAAGTTGAAGTCGTTAATTCTTTTATGTGTAAGTTCTCTGACTTTGCCCCATCCTTCCTTTCTTCTGGGACCCAATGGCTGTACAAGCATATTGTTCCTCATAAGGATAGCAGTAGGTTGGTAGAAATGCTCTAAGTCTGTATGACACTTTTTCCCCTAACGAGAAGCACTTGACCAAATCTCTTTCAAACAGTTATATTGATTTTTTTCCCATCCCTCTGGTTCACTCCATTCAGTTTCCTTCGCTTGTCAAGCTTCCTCAAGACTTGTTTGAAATTCCTCAAGAAGTCATACCATCACCCTTTCCCATTTTAAAAGTCTCCTGGCTTGATATCATCCATTTTTATAAAATTGTTTTTATTTTATGTGTATGAGTGTATTGCCTGCATGTGTGTAAGTGTACTCATGTCATGCAAAGCCTGCAGAGGCTAGAAGAGTGCGTCAGATCCCCTGGAACTGAAGTTATGGATGGTTGTTAACTGCTATATGGGTGCTGGACTCAAACTCGGGTCCTCTGAAGAACAGCAAGTGTTCTTAACTGCTGAGACATCTTTCCAGCACCCATATCATTTATTTTTATCCAACACATTGCCACTATAATCAGAAATTTCTCCCATGGATTTGACAAGTGTATATCTACTTTGTATATTGTCCCAAAATGTATCTCTCACGGATATCTCATACTAACAATAAAACAAACTGTAAATTTAAAGCATTGCAAGTATTTCCCTGATCTACCCTCAAACGTCTGTTGGTTTTCCACATTCAGCAAACTACATACCTTATTCACTAAGTTACAAGATTCAACAGTAAAAAAAAATCCACTCATTCTTTGTACTCTTTGTTCATAGGAAGTCTTATTGTTGCTATTACCTAAGTGATGCTGGAATCCATTTGCTTTTTGTGTCACCATGGCGCTGCGCCATCTTCTTTTATATGGACCTGTAATGACTTCTAGCCTCCATCTCTTCTTTGCATATGCAACAAGGAAAGTCTTGTTGGAAAATAAGTTTAGTATTTTCTTTCTCCTTTTTGAAAATACCTCCATGGCTTCTTATTAAGTAGGTCGAGATAAAAACTCCTGATAGATCATATGTTTTGTCCATATCTCAACCTATATCATGATTAATTACATTCTTTGAAGTTCTCAGGACAAGGATTCTATAAGGTTTTTTTTTTTTCTTTAAACCGAACCCAGGGATTATGAATAAGGAAAGGAGAGCGCATAAATACAGATCATTATGAGAGTGTTTCACTAAGTTTAACTTTTCAAGCAGTGATTTTTGAGAATTTTTGGAATTTTAATAGAATCCATAATTATATGACTGATGAATGGGCAGTTGCTTGCATGTAGTCACTTGATTCCTGTTAACTTGAATTTTATGCTCATGTTTGAGCTCCTCTGCATTTTAGAGCTACAATAAGGTATAACTTTCCTGCCTTTTTTCAGATACTGCCTCCTGTGGTATTGAACCCCTGCTTCTAAGTCAGATTCTTTTAAGCTTCCTGACAAAACAACATGGCTCTACTCTCTATTATATTCTCCTCCTTTTCAGTGCTTATTGTAGTGACTAATTACATTTTACTATGAGTTAATGAAATTATCACACAGAAAAAATGCATTGTGGAGATGTATATTGTGGAGCTGGATACTATCTCCACCATCACATAAATGAAAGTTATTGTATTACGCTATATTACTTTGTACTATATAATGCAATTATTCCTTTGATAACATCTACACAACTCTATCAAATTCAGAACACATATGAAAATTTTATAAGGGACCAGAATGATATGCTTCTAATTTAGTCTTAAATCTAGCCCCTGAGCTATTATTAATTGTGGTGAAAGGATTGTTAAAATAGTAAGTGCATTATGTGGCAGCTGCATGTATGTCAGTTAGTGGTTGCTGTCAATTAGCAGCCACTTGTATTCAGTTTCTCCCAGATGGGGGAATGTGCTGAGTAGCACACTGAGTGTCCACTGGACACAGCCAGTTTCTTTCCATTTGGGAATCATCACACTTATGCACAGGTGTGTAAACTGAAAATGGCAGGTGGTACAATAAATTTGGACCTGAAAATGGTTTCCCTAAGAACACTCTGCCCCAACGAGCAGACATCATGGAAAGAATTTATGTTTGAAATTAGAGAATGTCTTTTCTTCTAGCATCTATAAACTCCTGCATGTGGGACTTTTTTGTTGTTGTTTTTGGTTAAATGATTTTTCTCAAGGAATGTCAAGACTACCATGAACATGTAGGTCATAGCATTTATATAGCTGAGCACTCAACTTGAAGTTTCATGGATTTTAATTTTGGTCTGAAGATGCTTTTAAGCTGAGTCCTGTGACATTAAAAACAGCTCATAATGTGCAAACTCAATGCCAGCTCTGTTTCAAGGGATCTTGGCTTACTTCCTCTCAGCTGACATTTGCTCAGCAATCAAAGAACATGCTCTGCCTTGGAAGGGTTGACAGCTCTAGGATTCATTTTCCATATTTCTATGAGGTCCTTTTTTTTGAAATTAGGGCGTGTGAAGAAACCAGAGTAAAGTGTTCTGTAGTCAAACCTCTATCAGATTTGGAGATTCACATTTCCCTCCTGACTTGTCCACTTGGGCCTGGGCTATTTCTGATCATTACCTTAGTCATGTCATCACCACTAAAACTTTGTGTCTTTGTAGAGGGGGGTCACTTCAGCCATGTTCTCTCCTTCCAGTCTGGGGCCATTTCTGATGAGATCTCTGGACTGCATTCACACCATCCCTCTCTGTGGTCTGTTGGATAAGGTCATCCATTGTACCCGTCTCTGGCCTCATATATCCAGGAGTACCATATATGCTGTTTAATCAGACACAAGTACCTGACAGCTTCTTTTCTGTGTCTTTCATTGTAAATAAGATGGTTGAGAATTACACTTTTCATGAGCAATGGCTATATATAAGTTTGATTAATAGAGTGTAGTACTTATTATCTACTAGGGAAAGATGACTTAGTGTTTTGAGAACATGTTTAGATTTCTTTTGAGAGTCAAACAGTACAAAGCCTGCTATATGAACTGTAAAAGTGAGTAAATATGAAAATTAAAAACTGTCTATGTATGAATGGACTATTTATTTTGGGTCCCTTTCTGTCCTTATTTTCTTCTGAGGGTGACTGGAAAACATTACACTGAGAGAGATAACCCAGACCTAGAATGACAAATATCATATGTTCTCTTACTTGTGAATACTTATTTTTTTTATTTTAAAATAATGCTTTTAATTTATTGATATTCTGAGAATTTCAAATGATGTATTTTGATCATATTTAGCACTCATATATGTGTGTGTGTGTGTGTGTGTGTATACCTTCCAATACTATGAAAGCTAGTCAGTAGGTATGAATCTTAGAGGTCAGTACCAGCTTGATTTCTCCATGTCTATGACTCAATATAGTATCTTATTTTTTTTTTTTTTTTTTTTTTTTTCTGGGAGGTGCAGGGTTAGATTTAACATTTTCTTTGAATGAGAGATCTAAGTTTTCTACCTTATCTTCAAGGCTTTATGGTCTCTCTTCTATTCTGTTGATGAGACTTTCCACTGAGTTTTTCATTACATTGACTTAGTTTCTCCTATTAAGTTTTATTTCAGTTTGGCTTTTCTTCACAAATTATATTTCTTTATTAAATTCTATTTTAATATTTTGGATTATTTTCTCTATTTTGTTCAACTATTTGTGTTTCCTTGTTCTTCATTCTGGAATTTATGGATGTCTTCTTTGAGTTACCCGAACTTATTTATAATTGTTATTTTGAAATCATTGTATTATGAATTAACTAAGTTGTTCTTTGCAGGGGACGTTGTGATGGGTATACTAATGTCTGAAGAAGATATATTGTCTTAGTTGTTAATATTTTGGAGGTTCTGTTATAGAATGTGAGCAGCTAGAGTTAGATCATTGGTGGTGTTTCCATATATAGGTATCTGGTCTCACCATTGTTAAGTGAGTGGTTGAATCTTTGTTTGCGGTCACATCAATATGTCAAGTTGTGAATCAACTGAATGGTGCCTGGGGTTCAGTCTTAAGATATCTTGGTATTGATGTGCATGTGGGGTATCAAATGTGTTCTTATTTCAGCTGGGTAAGTGTGCACTTCTGAGTCCAGGAGCAAAACTTGTGTATAGTTAGATTCTCCCTGCCAGTCATCAGAAGTTTGTTGTAGGCATATACAACTGTGCAGGTGGATCTTGAGCAGCAAGGTCTAGGGCCACATTGGGAGTGAGCAATGCTATTTGTAGGATAAAGAAAAGACAGCACCCCAACCTCAGGTAGAAGTGGGTATGGTGGAGGCTGGGTGGCTGATCTGTACCTGAGGTTGAGGTTGTAAGATGCCTCATGTTGTCCAGGCAGCATGGCGGGTGTGGTGGTTGATGGGAAGAGAAACAGGCTCTGGACATGCCTGTCTGGGAGCTGGGAATCTTAGAAGTGACGTGATCTTGGTGGCATGGAGGGTGAGGACTTTAGTGGAACAGGGGCGGTGCCTACCTGATTCCAGGGTTACAAGGGTCATGCATTCCACGCTGCAACATGGAATGAAGCGTTGCTGGCTGGGCTCAGGGAGGGGAATGTGGGGTTGACTTCCTGCTTGTGGGCCCCCTGGCTCTGAATCTTTAGAGATAAATATATAGCCTGAAGTGACTAAGTGACTATAGAAACTAGGAAAGCAGGGAGGAACCATGAGGTAAGGGGGAAGAAGGAGTTCCAGAAAGGAAGGTGGTGTGACACAGGCACTATCAAGGGGAAATGAGGAAAATGGAACAGGGAAACGTGAACTGCAGAGAGGCGGGGGGAGTAGTACAGAGGGAGAGACGGGAGGAAGGTAAGATCACAGCAACACTAAAGATTTCTGAAAAGGCCACAGGGAAATATGTTATTTTATAAGCTTACCTAAAAGTGCATACATAATGTGTGTGTATGTATAGCCAGTCACAGACTACTTAACAAAACTCTCTGTGTCAAGCATGAGAGACCTCCATTTGAGTTATTGGTCAGGTTAGTGCAAGAGACTCCCAAAACAATATAGGCTTTTGCCATAACACTGGGTTGCCTTCTGGAACTTGAAGGTTCGACCCTATTGCTGAAGACGTTCCACATTTCAGACACTGGACTTGGAGAAATTAAGATGGAACTGACTAGGAGGCCTCTTCCCTAAGGACTGGCCCTCAGTACTGAAAGGCGCTAGTAAGCTGCAAAGGAAGAAAAGCAGTAGGTAGCCCTACCCAGTTGTAAAGCCTGTGACTCACAGCAGTGACTGCCCTAGAAAAATATCCCTAATGCAAAATGTGATGCAAGAGTGGTACTTTTATCTTGGGGCTAACCAACAACTTTCTAATCGGACGTAAGGCCAACTGCTGTATAATTGGACTTAAGGCCTTCTCAATAGAGGGAATATATGTCTGGTGCCATAAATCTAGCCAAATATGTATAGTTTGAGCAGTCATACTTTGTACAGAAGAAACTTTGACCGTCACTTTCCTAAGTCAATACAATTTCTAACTATATTCTAAATACTTATACACACAGTTAAGCATTGCTCTCCCCCTCATCAAAGGGACTTCTTTTTGCAATAAAAAGAGACAATTATGGAGGTTCAATTCTGGTCAAAATTCAGAGCATAAGTGAACCTGGGAATACCCTGGCCCAACTTATATATACATAATGCAATTCCTATACCTAAAGCGTAAGGAACATCACAGAAAAGGAGGAAAATATTATAAGAACCAGAGGACCAGGATGCCTGCTACTAGTGTCTTCTAGACATGACAGGGAAGCTGCACCCATAAAATATTAACAATATAGTGGTGTAAACAAGACCTGCATAATGACAATATCAGTGTAAATATGGAAATTCCATAAGGTCCCACATCTGGGTGAAGAGACACAGGCAACTAATGGCTACTCAGGGAGGAAAAATGAGTTTTCTCCAGAGATGATAGATTCAGTCCCTAGTGGTCTGCTTTAAACACATGTGCATAGTAGCACCATTATTTAGACTCAGTAGATTGTGTGTCTGTGTATGTGTATATATAATTAACGCAAGTAATTAAAGAAGTGGTTGTGAAACTGAAAAGTGCAGAGTGGACAAGGAAGGAGGGGACAGCCAAAAATGATGTAAACGTAACACTCATATATGAGAGTTTAAAACACCAAAAAAAAAAAAAAAAGAAGAAGAAGACATGTGAGGGGAAGCGTCTAATTACAATTAAAATAAGGTATGAACTTTGAGAACTTAAAAAAGAAAAAAATTAAGAGAGGACATAAATTTCAGTGGGTTGGGAAGCAGGGCCACACTTGGGTGGATTTAGGGGAGGAGAGTGAACTTGATCAAAACATAGTATATGAAATTCTCAAAGAACAAAAAAAAAATCTTTTAAGAGAAAAAAGAGAGAGAATACAACTGTCTATTCACTGGGTTGTGTGCTTCAGGATAGTAAAGTCCTTTCCTGTCCTGATGATTCATTATAGTCCTGATTTTACAAATGGTTTGACACATAGTAGAGTACCAGATTATAATTGCCACTATAAGCTGGAATCTTATTAAGACTCTTTATGTTGAATGGTTGATCTGTTGTATCATTAACCTGCTTGTTCCCAGTTTATTAGAAATTTTCTAGCAAAAGCATAAAAACAAAAAGAATTTTTAAAAAATTATGGATCTTTCATTGTATACAATACAATACTATGTTGTTCTATAAATCTATTGAAAAGATTACATTTTAAAATTAAATATTTGAAAGTAAAAAACTTCATTTATAGTTTGGTTTCCTTTATCTATATTATAATAGAGATAAATATATAATGCAAAGTTTTAACAAATGAATAATACAGTTAGGATTTTAAAAGGGAATCTCATTCACTGACAATACAGTAAAACCTTTATTTACTATATTCCATTTCTCTATAACTGAAAGCAATACAGAAAGTACTATTACAGAACTGTGAGGGTCAAAGCTATAACACTGAGAAGTGCACAAATGTTTACAAGAGAGTAGTCCATTTAATTTCAACAGATTGCTAATTATGAATTTGAATGACAATATTATTTCTATGGGTGGCCAACTTCTTAAAGAAATTTAAATCCAAGATGACATTTTTGTTTTTTTTTTTTTTGGTATTTTTATTTCTTTTGTTGTTTTGACAGTTATCGGGATCTTCTTAATCCCAGCCGCCATGGAAGACACAGTGTGGACCAGGCTGGTCTCAGTCACACAGAGGACTGCTTTCCCCTGCCTCCTGAGTGCTGGGATTAAAGGCATGCACGGCCACATCTGGCTATATGACTCTTCAAAGGAGTACATATATTTGAATATACATATATATGTGACTCATTATTTTTTAAGTGAGAAAAATAAGGAAAGACAATTTTAAATGTCTCATTATTTTTCTATGTGTTTATTTTTACTTAATTATCCATCAGATCACTTGTTCCACTGGATTTATATCACACCATGACTTCAGTATTTATAATATCACTTCACATTTTAACATAATGCCAACACTTTCTGTAGAAGGCAGACATAATATGCACAAGAAATTCAATGGAAATTTCATACACAGAATGCCTCGTAGATCCTCAGTGATTGTTTAGTTAAGCAGTGTTTTGTTTGCCTGACCATACCAAGAACTAACTCTAAGCATGCGAGAGTATGTTAGTAATGCTCAGTATGTTTCAAAACATGAATGGAGACTAAACTTTTATTGTAAAATAACTGATAATTATCTATGTTTAGACATTTAGCCCACTTTTAAAAGAGGTGCTCTAAAATGGTTAATAATTGAGCAAATCCATGGGGGACCCAGTCCCCAAACATCTATTTGCTTGCCTCCTATGGAGGTGATTCACCTATAACTAGGTTTGAGAGTGTTGCCTTATGTTTCTAAATAAAGGAAATGAGTCCCAGCACTCTGAAGCCTTTAGAATGTCTCTGTTTTGTTGAAAATAATGAGACCTTTAAGATTTCAATATGACAGATAATTATCTTCATCCTTAGATGAATGCAATTAGTTATTGTTAGGTTTTTTTTTTTCTTCTTTTTAAAACTGAATGATTTTCCCATCTTTAGGTTGATTTATTGACCCCTACAATGAAATCTGGGGACCCATTTAGGGTGCCTGTACTTCATGTCATATGTCTGTGCTTGACTTGACCTACTTTATCTTTATTCCTTTTCTCTTATTCACGTTTAATTCACTGTATCTTGTTTAATTACATGCCTTCTGTTAAGCTGACTTTGAATTCTTTTCTGAAGTGCAGTCGATTATTAATTAATTAATTAACTACTGTACAGATTGCTGGTCTGGATCATTGTAGTTTTCAAGTCACCAGAACAACAGGGGAATTTCGAAATTATTTGTGTTATGCTATTGGGTACACCAAAAATAGTCTTTGATAAGGTCTTGCACTCTTAACCTGCTTTTGTATCTTACATCTGAGTTTATCTCTGAAACAATTTAAACTAATGGGAAATTTCTGATTTTAAAGATAAAATAAGAGCCTTCAATAGCATAACAAATCTTGTACAAAAATTAATGATTTTGAAAAAGGTGTATTTTATGTTTAGTAACATATTTCATGTCATAATTGCATAACATTATCATAACAGGCTTTAAATTTATATTCAGGCAGTTTCCAATATGCAAAGAAATTGTGCTACAAGAATTATATTTTTAATTAGTCATTTAGAGTCTAGAATGCATTTTTATAAACAATCAACTTTCTAAATGGATGTTAGGATCTTAGGTTAGCCCATAAAATCTGTTTGGCCTCAAGTGTAGAAATCATAATGCTAATCAACATTAAAGAACTGCAGAAATTATGTCCTTATGCATTAATATTTTTAAAAGGATCAAAAGTTGTCAAATTTCAATTTATTTATTTATTTTTGAGATAGGGTCTTCTTGTTGCCCCAGTTGACCTGGAACTTGCTATGCGTAGCAGACTGTCCTTAGTCTCACAGAGATCTGCCTGCCTCTACCTCCTGAGTACTGGGGTTAAAGGAATGTGCCACCACACCCAGTGGGTTCCAGTTTTTAATGCTAAGACAGAAATGTTATAATTTGAAGATCAGGAAGTTGACATCCAAGTTCATGTAGAACATAGGACGGAACCTGTGTATGTGTGAAGGCAGCAGGACTTAGTGACTGTGCAGTCATCTGGGAAAGAGAAGTTGTCCCTTGTTTATATAAATGCACACATATGTATAATGGCAGGTACTTTTCTGTTCACCAATTACAATCAAATTCTTTACCAGTTTAAAACTGAATTGAATAGGAAGGAAGAGCAAAAGAGAAAAAGTGGATTGATATTCTTGAGCCAGATGGATGGGGGCTGAGACAGAGGTCAATCCGATTAAGGAAAGTGCTGTAGGGGTGAGAGACCTGTTCTGAGGTAACTCTAAATGAATTGCACAGTACTGAAATCGTGAGGGATTGATGTAGTTCACATAACTCCCAAGGGGGAGGTAGGAGTCACAGATCTGAAGGGCTATTGGATCACATAGTTCCCTGTACTGTGAGCTGAGCCTGGCGAAGTGGATGATAGCATTCCCGTCGACTGCCATTTCTTTATTTCAAGTTGTTGATGAGTTGAATGTTTATAACTTGGATATGGTAATACCTTAAGAATCTTACTTCTAATTGACTCTGCAGATATGTGATCCTATAAGCAAAATTTCATTATAAGTATAAAGTACTGAGCCTATCACCAATGACATAGTAAAGTATTCATATTATTATTATTTTCTGGCATTTAATATATTTTCTATGGATGCTATTCATAGTCATTATTTATTATTCCTGAACATAGTGCTATAAATCATGAATTAAAATCTAAACCAAAATACAGTGTGGCAATTAGTTTCTTGTCCCTCTGTCCCAGGTTCAGTTGGGAATCTCACTTTCCAATAGACATTCTTGCTCCTGATTCCTCTGTCCCGGGTTCATTTGGAGCCTCACTCTCCAGTAGACATTCTTCTCTGCATCTGTAGCTTCTCTTTGCCCTTTGTTCTCTTCCTTTCTGTGTTTTATCCAGAGCTCTCTTCTACCTGTCCTGCAAAAACCCCACATTCACCCTCTGTCTCTTTCTTCTCTCTCTGTTTTGCACCTTTCCTCTTTGCCATCCAGCAATAAAAGCTTGAATCTCTACTCATTTTTATCACTCTTCCCTCAGCAATTTACAGTCTCCCACTCTGTGGAGATTCATGTTACAGTGGTGATAAAACTCCTCTTTGTCCAGCATTTCAGTCTTTCCTCTCTCCATTCTTACTCTCTTGGGTTCCTTTGTTAGCTGCCTTCCTCTTAGAGCTCTTCCTCCTCATCTCATGGCTTGGGCTATTGAAATTCCCACATGTAAGTTAGATCTCAGATATGTCCTCCTCAATGAGACCTTGCCTGATTTTTCCCAGCTGTCTCAAGGATGGTTTAGCCTTGTCTTTTTTTGGAAAGCCTGCTTGCTTTCTTTGATGTACATCTATTTGGATACTGTTAAGAATCCCAGAATGTGATTCCAGGGAATAGGAAATCCTTACACATCTGCAGAAGCCATTCAAAAAAGCCAGTTTTCAACAAGAACTTGCTGAAGCCTGGCTTTTGGCTTAAATGACATTTCTTGCAACATCACTGTTACTGTGCAATGTTAACATTTGAGCACTGTTGTCTGTATCTAAGGTAAGAGGCTGACAAGTTTCTTGTCTAGCATCTTATCATGTCAGTGATGCTGTAATTTGGGTGAGCACTCACAATTTCATATATATTTATTTCATTTACTGCCCCTAGGTCTAAAGGAGTTCTTACCTAACTTATTCTCTTTTTACTTCCACAGTTCTTACTATAAGATAGCTCTTTCAGCTCACTGACATGCTAGAGCAAACCCATAAGGGCTGAGCCCTCACAATAGTTCTGTATTCCTTGGGACCTTCAACTGGGATGATGTTTTTTAAAAAATGACTGCATTTTTAAGGTCACAAATCTGCAATGTAGCTTCCACTTGACAGAGTTGTGGATGAGCTTATTTTGAAAATGCATTAGTTGCCCTTGGATTTGAGGTACCTATTTGCACTTCCAGGGAACAGGCCTAGAGCTCCTTTCATGGCAGTTGGTAAGCACTTAGGCTACTGTGTATTGAAGGAAATTTTATCAACAATGAAGATAAATCAGCATAATCCTCAGGTACTGTCTCACTAGTAAATTGCTTTGCCTGAATCACAAGTTAACACAGCTTTTTTTCTATAAGAGGAGATCTGTGAGACATCCATACGTGTGCCTATTTTTTGGTCCATGAAACAAGAGATCTTTTCTTTCCCTTTGTAAGGTCTGAGCTAATTAATCTTGCCTCCTACTGATGAGGCTGTTGAGTTTCTTTCCTTTAGGACAAGAGACAGTCACTTTCATGCCTCCCAGGGTCTGTGCTACACTTTTAGCACAACCCTCCAGTTACTCCATCATGTAGCATTTTAGGAATTTCTTCCACTTGAACTTATCTCAAGTGTCTATACAAACTTACAAGAGTCGCTTAGGAGTGGGGTCACAGTGTCTATTCACAGAGTGGCAGAATCTTTCCTTTTCTTCTGATCCTTTTGAATCAATAAGGGTTTGTAGCATTGATTGAATTTATAACGTAGTTTAAGAAACTCAAACCAAATCAAGAACAGACACAAAACCTTTCAATCTGTAGTGCTGTTTAATCTCTTGATCATAGGACTGGGCTTTATCTTTCTCACTAAGTACTTATTTCTTGGATATCTACTCAAGGCAAGTTCTATCGTAGTCCCTGGACATGCCTTGCCTATGTCAATATGTAACTCGGCTAAAATGACAGTCAGATAAGTCAGCAAAGCACAGAACACTATCTGAAGTGTAGTTAAATAGAAAACAGGACAATAGCAGGCACAGAGAGTGAGGAGCTTGAGCACTGGTGCTGGGAAGAAAGTGTGACCTTGGGAATGGATATTCGCTTTTACTGATGTGCACATACCCGCACATCAGGCACCTATACAGACACATAATTAACAAATAATAAATTACCTTTAGAAATAAAAATAAAAAGTAAAAGCTTCCTATGACTTTGTGGAAGGAGGTTGGAGTAGGGAGAGTAGAGTAAGAAGGGATGGTGGTCAAGGTTAGAGGAGATGAGAATCTCAGGTAGGAGGCAATACCACAGTGCGTAAAAACAGACTGAGAAGATAGAACTGATAGTGGAGTCACTTATGGCATTTGAAAGGTGAAAAGAAAAGGAATTAAGGCTTAAGATTTATCTGACAGGTTGATTCAAATTCACAGAAAATAATCAAAAGAGAAGAGGAAAATAAGGACTTATGTTTTGAGCAGCCTGATTTTGGGATGTCAGTTGGATGCTGCAGAGGATACATCTAGTAGATAGATAATTTAAAACAGCTTTGAGAAAAAGACAGTAATATAGCTTAAAGATACAGACTTGAAAGTCATTAATACATTCAGAGTTTCCTGATCTGCTATCCTATAGTCACATTTCAGAAGACTCAACAACTTTGTGTACACACATTATTCTTGAGATAAGTATCTGTGCTGAACCTTTTAGGTCCCTGACCATACCTGTGCATATGCAATATCTATCCTCTACCCATATTTGGAACAAAGAGACTAATATCTTGACTGTGTTTCTTGACTCCATTGCCTTTTGACTTAAATGACATCTTCAAGAGAGAGAGAGAGGAAGAAAACACTTGTAGCATGTCTGCCCTCTACCTCCTGGCTTGGATTCCACTTCTGACAGAGATTGTATTCCCACAGGATTGCAACTCCTATCCAGATCCCTTCCTTCATGGAACCCACACTCATAAACCTCCAGGAAAACTCTTCCTAGTCTTTGAACCCTGAAGTATCTTGTTTACCTGAAATTTGCCTATAGATCTGACTGAGCCTCTTAGTTATAGTCATGATACATTCCTACGCAGACAGTTTTGTATGTTTTGACTATACAAGTTCCATGTGGATTTTTCAGTTATTATATTTGTAGTTCTACTATGCATGCTATGAGAATACCTGGCCCCTTCTATGGTGTGTCTTTTGGACTGTCCTAATCAGGATGAGCACTTGGCCTTATTTACTCTAAAACAATTTGTAGAGTCTTGATAAAAAGTTGTCAGTGCTATAATCTCTGCCAGGGTGAAACTGAACCCAGCAGCTGTTGCACCCAGGTTATTAGGTCTGGCTTTATTATTGGTAAGTTTAGACTGAATGGAAACATAAAGGCTCAAAATCTGTGCAAGTAATTTGAAGCATGTCTATCTCCATAAAGAAGGTTGAATGCTTTTTTTCTAAGTTGCAATCTAATTTGAACCTTTTTGTAATTTAGGTATTTATTTTCCTCTCTACTGTGTCTGTCTGTGTGTGTTTATTTGTGTGTAACCAGAATAGGATATTTGATAGTTAAGAAACCCAGGAATGGCTCAACCTTTCCCAGAAAATGCTGTACTTCCTGACAAAGCTCCCAAGAGAACTCTCTATGACCCTAGGAAGACTGGTAGTGAACCGATGTCAAAGCATGAAAATGTTTTCTCAGAGTTGATCTAGTTCCTACCAATCCAGTGAGAACGTTAAGACTTAGGTAGTCCCTCCTGCACTGCTCAAATTAGAGAGCAAAAAATAGTCCCTATCAACAGCTCCAGTCTCCCTGCCTTCAGTTGACCATGGTCAGCAAAAAGCAGGATAGGCATGATACAAGGACATCGTTCTGTGAGAGACAAGGTGATCATATTCACTTGATCACAGTACTTTGCTACTGTTCTATTTTCTTAGTTATTGTTACTCTCTTGCTGTGCCTAATTTATATGCTAAACTTTATCCTGGGTAAGTACACATTAGGACAAAAAAAAAAAAAAAAACCACAAAATGGCTAAAAATCCCCATCTGAAAATGTGAAATCCAAAAATAATGAGATCTTAGAAATCATCTTAAAAATGACTTTTGGGCCTGGTGAGATGGCTCAGCAGTTAAGAACACTGGCTTTTCTTGCAGAGGACCTGGGTTCGATTCTCAGCACCCTCATGATGGAAATAACCATCTGTGTTTCCAGTTCTGTGGGATCTGACGCCCTGTTCTCACCTCTGCAGACATTCATTGCATGACATGGGTTCACTTACATACATGCAGGCAATATGCTCATACACATAAAATTTAAAAAAAAATTAAAAATAAAAATGACGTTCCAGAAAATGGAGTTTTAAGTACCCTTCAGAGTGAACTATTGAACTTATAAAAAGGTATGGTTCTTTCCATCAGAAAACTCCTTCCTAAATGCAGTTGGAAAGGTGAAACTCTGGCCCCAGGATCATCCTTAATGTAGCATAAATATTAAATGGAGTTGTTGGTTTCATAGCCCATTTTCTCTGAGTTTCTTAGTGCATAGAAGTGACCCTTGGGGACTACTTCCTGGTAGTACATAGAAAAGGCTCCTGGGGACTACTTCCTGGTAGTACATCTTATTTCCTTCCGCAGCTGTGATGTGGAATCTCTTCAGTCTTGGCAGGAAGAGAAATTTACACTTTACTTATTTACTTTTGGCAAAACAGTTCTCTTTTTTAACACCTATTTGAAAATGTAAAAACATTTTTCTGTTGTTGGGGGATGAATTATTCATATAATTTTCTTGCTTTAAACCAGAACAATGATGCATCACTTTAAATATCTGTCAGTTTAGGGGTTTAACTCTTTTAGTTCCTGCCCTATGCTGAATCTAATCTAGTCATCAGTTTGATTTGAATCTGTCAAAATGTTTACAAATAGTTCTGGACTCTATTTTTACTTCTAAATAACTTCATTCTTACTTTAGTGGAACAGCCTTTCCTGCACATCTGGTTTGAGGTCACTTTCTAGAGCCTACAGAGACCCACGTGAATGCCTGAGAAGAAAATGGGATCAAGTGGTTTTGGACTGTCACTATTCTATGCATGGCAAAAGGCAAAAATACTTTAAAAGTGTGTGCGTGCGCGCGCGTGTGTGTGTGTGTGTGTGCGCATATTTATGCCACAGTGGGTATATGGAGGTTAAAAGACAACTTCCAGGAGTTGTTTCTCTCTTTGCACATTTATATAAGTTCTGGGGGTTGAACTCAGGTCATCAGGCTTGTGTGGCAAGTGCTTTTACCTGTTGAACCATATTACCACCTCCCAGAATTATTCATTTCCAACAACTGAGCTTAAGCTTATGCTAAAGTATTAGCTATAAGAAATAATCAGGATCATTTGTGATAGAGATGATTTAAGAATTAATCAAGGCCCTCAAATAAGTGTTACTTGATAGAATATTAAAAATTTTCTATAAAGTAGCCATTTAAATTGATACCACAAAATTATATTGATAGACTTGAAAATAATGTCATAGAATTATAAATAAATGAAAAATTGCAAACAGTATGAATACATATCTGATTTGGGTATTAGAATGAATAGCATTTATATATATAGTTCAAATGAGCAGGAAATGCTATAAAAGGACATACTCCAAGACAACTAGTATTTACCTCACAACATCATGGAGACAGACATGTCTTTGCTTCTGTCTTGGAGTAAAACTAGCCCCAGAATTCTATCTTGGGCTTCTTAGAACCTCAGAACCAGCTTCTCTGGATCTCTAGTTTATAGAGCACATACCATGGAACATTTCAACTTTCACAATCATTTGATTGACTCCTATTAATTTTATTTCTCTGAAGAATTCTGATTAATACAGATTTGAGTAATTAAAATGCCCATTTATAATGAATGGAAACTCCAAACACCACAACTGGCTGTTATTACTTTTAGAAACATTAAGTACATAATGTTTATACATAGAACAAAAATCTTAATTAAAAAAAAACAAACATTCTCAAATGTTTTTCACAAATGACTTTTAAAGAGCTTTATAAATTTCTATTTATAATTTCTCTCCTGTTTCTTTAACAAAGTATATGACAAATTTTATATGACTATCATAACACACTAATCCTTGAAACCTTATTGAAATAATTTGATACTAATTTTCTTAGGAATGCTATTCCAACTAGGAACACACACACACACACACACACACACACACACACACACACAGATAGTATGAATAAATACTTTTTTGCATGTATCGCATTATCTATAAACTTCAAATTCACTATGTTTTCGAAAGTTCAATTCATTATCATTTTATATTTTCTTTCAGGAAAGACAATTATCAAAACACGTCAAGATCAGGTGTTTACCACTTAATACCAAAGTTCAAAAAGTAGAAAGAAAAATTCATGCTCACAGAAATCTCAGTGTAAAAGATAGTGTACAAACTCTCTGACATCCTGGAAAGACAGCAAATATTCTAACACTTTAATGCACGAGCTTCTCTAACAATCTTCACACTATTTTTTTGGCTAACTTAAAAGGCACTTTTCTTTTCTTTTCTGTCTCTGTAGCTCTTTTATCTAGCCCCCTCTCCTTTCCTTTTCTTCATTCTGCTTTATTTTCATTTTTCTCCTTTTAGCAATTCTTTTTGTATCCATACCAATAACACAAAGAGAAAATAGCAGATACATACACTCAGATCTGATTCTAAGTATTCTTTATAATGAATCTATAGTTTTCATGGCAATAAGTTAAACTTACTTGATGAGAATAAAAGGAGAAAGGATGGCAGAACTCCTCAAATAAAGTAAAATAGCGAAGCCATTTTTTTCAATAAAGATTTTTCTCTTCATTGCTGATGACAGAAAGCTGACAAATAAAGCTCAAAGCAGAGCCTTTTCTATTGTATAAGAAATAGAAAAACAGGACATTTCTTAGTTGCCTTAGCAATTCAAAAATAACAGGACCAAGAGCCATAGGATTTCCTTGGTCATTCTGACTTTGTGGAAGGAATGTTGTTGCAACTTACATCCATCATATCAATAAAGATAGGGGCGATGAAAGCACTTTTACCAAGCAGCAAATTAGGGTTATTCTCTAAAGATTTCTCTTGATAAGCCATTGCCACAATCATGGTTCAGGACCAATTCCAGTTGCCTGACAGATTGTGAAATATATGGTTAGTCTCTGATATTGCAAATAGGTATCTCATAGTAGTAATAAGAAAATGAGTATCAGATAAATGTATTAAACATTTTGGTACAATGATTATCCCCCTAAGCTACTGGCTTGAAGCAAAAAACACCATCTTGCAGTTTGTTTCTTTTTGTACCTCTTGACCAAAATCTTTCTATTGCCCACTTAAAAGACCCTGGTAATCCTTTCATCTTATTTTATGCTTCCATAGTCAGGTAGCAGTGAATAAGAAAGTGTTCCACAGTAAAGCTTTAATTCATGCCAAATTAAATCATTTGTCATAATATCTGACTAATTAATGTGATTGTCATCAATGTGCTTGGCCTAAATATGAACACCTGTAGTATATAGTGGACTTCATTGTGTGGAATCAGAATTTAATTATAGTGCCTAAATTAATTTGATTGCCATAATAAAATGTCACAGATCAGGTCACTTAAAAATAGAAAATTATTGTCTCACCCATTTGTGCAATGACTGATGTATGCTTACACAATATAGCTATACTCCTGTACAATCATTCTAATATATTCTTTTTTTAGTTTTTTTTAAATTTTCTCTTGTGTGTGTGTGTGTGTGTGTGTGTGTGTGCACCACATGTGTGCAGGTACCCACAAAGTCTAAAGTAGGACATCAGATTCCCTGGAACTTGGGTTACCTGTGGTTGTGGGTCATCTTGTGGGTGCTGGAAACTGAACCCTAGTCTTCTGCAAGAACAGCAATTGCTCTCAACTGCTAAGTCATCTCTGCAGCTCCCTCTTTTTCTAATAGAATGTATATGTGTATTTCTCTGTATCTCTGTGTATGCTATGTTTATGCAGCTATCTGTGGAAGCCAGAAGAAGGTGTTGGGTTCCCTGGAACTAGAGTGATGGTGAGCTGCCCGATATGAATGCTGTGAATTGAATTCTGGTCCTCTGGAAAAGCAGCAAGGGCCCTTAACCACTGAGCCCTTTTCCTAGCTCCCCATCCTAATGGTTTTACTGTGCATCAGTTCAAGCCCCTCTCCAAGAAGGACCATATGCAATTTCTTTTCCAGGTAGATCTCATGGGGAGTAATTAATCATACTTTTATAGAATGTATACATTATCTTTACTATGTGAATAAATTTAATTGCTGGTGTTTTGCCCTAATGTTATAGTGAAATAGTGATGTTATTCTGGAAGAATATCCTTTAAAGACTTGGAAATAGTGTAAGGTTAAGGGACAAAGGGCAGCATTACCAATCATCACCCCTTGTATGTACATGCTTTTTAGGGACATAACCTTAGAGCATCAGCACGCTCTGGTCATACTTGCAAATAAATGAGTTTTTCTCAATAGTTCTTTACAGACTTTTAGAAATTTGCCATGAGAGTTGTAATACTCCTTAATAGCCTTCTAGAAGAATCAGAGCTAGGGAGATGTGCTTTTTCATTTTCATTTTCAAGGTCTAATTGTTTTCTCTGTATTGGGGCAAGAGAATGTAATGGGGAAGTAAAACATTAGGGCCCATTAGACACCAGTGAGTGAAGGAAGAGTTTTTTTGAGTTCTGCTGTGAGTCAGCTTTCCCAGCATTGCTGTAGTTGTGGCTAAGTTCTATCTGAATGTCTCCTTCTTTGAAGGTCATAAAAAAACACAAATGAAGACTTCAGAGCTCTTATGCTCTTCAAGGAAAGAGAAGAATATGGATTGAAAGGTTGTTACTACTTCTAGACATACACTGTTCAGAATCTGTTATCCTTAAAGCAATGTTCTGTAAATGAGAAAAATAGTAATATGTGAGGTTACAGAAGCCCAATCAGGTTGTATGTATGATGAAAGTTCTTTGGGAATGTGGTATACATATACATAGTGTGGACAGATGCTATACGTTTGAGTCCTCAGAATTTATGAATTCATTTTTAGAACATATTTTGATGTTTCATATATTTATTACACATACTAAAGTTTTCTATAACCTTTAGCTGTTTTAGAAGATGACCACACACACACACACACACACACACACACACACACACACTTCTTCCCAAACCAAGATTTTTCTACTATAGCTAAGAAACCACGGCCATTTAATTCTAAGAGAGTATGTTTGGGTAATTGTCTGTAAAAGCTGCACGATGTTATTACTTAATGTGCCATATTATGTGTGTATATATGCTTGTCACTAAGGAAAAAAAATACAGTCCATGGTTAGGGTGAGTTAAATACATCCAGAGTTATTAATTTGTATTGATGAATGTACTTTTCACCTTTATTAGACTGAAAAATGAGCCTAATTGGGCTTCGAACCTAGATCTACCTCTAAAGACCATTTATGCAAATATGCAGTTTCCATATTCTTTCTCTTGAATAAAATCTTTACCATTTTGCTGATGTTAATTACAAACGATTTAAAATATTTCCATAAAGAAAGAAATTGGGTTATGGGGATGTAACTCAGTGTTACCTTATGTGTCTAACATGTGTGAGGCCCTGGCTTTGATCCCTAGGACCACAACAATGAAGAGGTTGGTAAGTCTTCTGAACTGATTAGTTTTCATCAACTTATCACAAACTAGAGTCATCTCGGAACAATTGCCCAGATCCAACTGGCCTATGAACATGTATATAAGGCACATTCTTAATTGTTAGCTGATATATGGAAGGACCCAGACCACTGTGGGCAGTGCTATCCTGAGGCAGGTGAGCCTGTGCTATATAAGGAAGTTAGCTGAGCAAACCAGGGAAACTAAGTCAGTAAGCAGCAGTCCTCTGTGGTCTCTGCTTCATTTTATGCCTCCAGGTTCCTGCTTTGACTTCTCTCAACCATGGACTGTAACTTATAAAATGAAATAAACCCTTTCTTCCCCATGTTGTTTTTATTTAAACAGCAATAGAGAAGCAAATTTGGACAGCTTCTTTTAGAATCTGGAAAACACCTGTTTTCATGCCAACCTTTAAAAATTCTAAAAGCAAGCAGGGCATTGGGCTACTTTTCTGATCGCATCGATAATTTTAATAGGCAAATCTTAGTCACAGTGAGTCCCTGGAATCTGACCAATCTGACAGCCTTGACATTGAGCTTATGGAACTTAACCATGTGTGTGAAAGAGATGAGAGCTTGATAGTACCATGGTTTCTCAACAGTATCTTCCAGGTTGAAGAAAGAACACAGGCCAAACAAGCCCGGACCTATACTGGGAAAATGAGCATCCAAAGAGCAAACCATTGATGTCTACAACACCATGGGGCAGTGATTCCCGAAATTCAAAGTGTAGAGTCATTGAACACACAGTTTACATCTAAAGGGTCCACAGGTGACCAGTGTTAAGGGATGATTTGTATCTTGGGCACTCTAACAGTTTGAGATAAGTAGTTCAGTATGTTTGACCATCACTTTCCACAACTGGGCTAGGATGAAAATGAATTAGATAATGAAAGGAACCTCAGTACAGTGATTAGACTAAGACAGATGTAATGCCAATGTCCACTCTAGACAAATGTGACAGAGACATTGACCCAGTGGACTTCAAACACTTTGTCAAAATTAGTTCCTGGAATCTCTGTTTGAATTTGTGCTCATACTTGCATGATGAACCTATTAGATTTGTCTCTAACATTTGAGTATTTTGTCTTGTTTTTAACCCAGACTTTTGGAGGCAAGCATGCACTTTCATCATCTGGATTGCAACTACTGGATATAGCACATATATTGGAATGTGCATCTATCTATCTAATCATAGAATATGGTAAAATTTTGCCTACTGAACATTTTTGTAGCCTGCAGCCAGTTGAAAAACAGCACTTTTCTCAAGTCACAACTTCCCAAGAGGGAGAGTGTTCATGGCCAGTAGATTAGTTCTGCCCGCTTTGAAATTTATATAAATAGATCCGCTACAGTTTGTGCTTATTTATATTTCAGTGCTTTGAATCAACACTATGTCTTTGAGGTTCATGCATGTTTTGCCTACGGTAGTGATTTCCTTTTTATTGCTATTTGATATTTTTTGTGTGGTCATATTAGCTTATTAAGTTTCCTATAAATAGACACAAGCAGTTTCTACTTTATAGAGATTCTGTAATTATTATTATGCATTTCCTTTACTGTGATTATTTTTAATGCGTCTACCTGAGCAGAATGAAGCTACTTGTAAGGACTGGTCCTTGTGGGCATGAGATTCCACGGAGGTTGCTGAGAGCAGGGCTGGACCTGTGATGTGGTGAGAGGCTGGAGAGCTGGAAGAACACGCACTCCTGCTTCTGTTTCCTGGCTTGTGACATTTTGATGGCAGTCTTCAACAGCTGTGAATTTATTTTTCTAATGCTTTTTTAGAAAGTGAAACGAGTTTAAAAGCAGCCTGATTCTTACAGACCACACAAGTAAGAAGAGCATATTAGATAACACAAATACGGGTTTGAGTGGCGCCAGAGAACAAAGAAGAAAAAAAACTAACTTAGGTAACTAGTGGACCCGGGCATGAAATTCAGTAATATGCTGTTTAAACATAAAAGCCTAAGAAGAACTTGTTTGAAATTGTAGACTTGTCTGACTGCTAATGTAAGGAATGTGTGAGTTTCACACTGACATTGTCCTGTACCAAAAGCAGTTCCAAGTTTTCAGGTGGCCTGTAATTTCTTCTCCAAAGAGGAGAAAATGGGTTATACACATGAGTCCTTGTGTTAATTCAAACCATTCACAAATCTCCGTATGTGGGAGAAAGCCAACCTGAGACCACAAAGCAGCAACAAGTAAAAGTTTAGATAATGGATCGAGTGTCTACTAAACTGTCGGTCTAACCCATTCCCTGTCCTGAAACCCTGCAAGGTGTCCTTTTACCATCAAATTTTCTGCAGACTGGGCCCCAGGGAGACTGAGTAACTAGCCCAAGTTTCCAAAATTTGCAAATGACAGAGCCATTTTCAAATGAAGTTTTACCTCCTGGTACAGGAGGCATAAACATGAAGTGTTGTGCGCTGGAAGTAAACAACAGGCAAACTGTAAAAACACGGTTTGACAGAACTTCATAATGCTCTTTAAATCTCTGTTATTCCCACACTGTGGTAGGAGCAGCAAGGACAGCTTAGATAAACCGTTGTCTTTGTTCTCTCCCTTATTTTCTGTCTCTATCTATATCTATTTCTGGTTTAAGATTTTAATTCTTCCTCTCCCCAACTAGTGGCCTGATAAAATGGATCCTCAAACTGTCCGTAACTCTTAACTAAGTAAATCTACTTAACCTAAATCAAAAGTAAGTATAGGAGGTTCTCAGGCAGGGGCACAAAGGATGGGGTTTTTTGCTCTGGTGGTGAGTTTCGTGCGGACATTTCTTCTAACTGCGCCCTGTTGGAATCACATAAAAGCTATTAAGTTATCTTACTTCTCAAGGTCCACATAAAGTGACTTGGGGTGTACCTCACTGACTTTCTCTCTTAGAGAGCTTTATTTCTCAACTTGGGCTTAAAGTAGATATAAATTGATAGATTGTAGATAATAGATATAGTAGATAGATTGTAGATTATGATATCTACAATCAGACTTGAATGAGGGTGCTGGAATAGTACTTTCATGATCATATAATCAGGTACTTCATTTAGTGGTCAAAACTCAAAATGACAAACCTGGGCTGACAAGATGACTCAGGAGGGAAAACAGCCTGCTTCCCAAGTCTGACAACATGAACTAGATCCCCAGAACCCATGTAAAAGTAAAAAGAGAGAAGCAATTCCACAAAGCTGTCCTCTAACTTGACATGTGTAGCGTAACACAAAAAAAAAAAAAAAAAAAAAAAACTAAAAGTTGCAAAGAGTCAAACCTAAGAATGCTAAAATAAAGAAGAACCAGGGCCAGACTAAAAATCTGTAAGTTCGCAGTACTGTCCTTTTGTCCATTTTAAAGTTGGTTTTATTTGTGAGGTATAAGCAAAATGAAGTCAATTTATTAAAAAGGCTCCATTCCACTGTCAACCCCAATGCATAATGTACAGCATTGGATTAGACAAGATCATGAGTGGGAGAAAAATAATCATCAGATTTGTTCTAGTAAAAGTCATCATAAGATGTCCTCGTTCCAAGCTCAGAGTGTACGTAAGCAATCTGCTACTCACAGTATGTCCACAGTGACTTATTTTCCTAAGTCAGAATTGTGCTGATTTAATTTTCCATTCTCACTATTGGTTTATGCTGTCTTTTATCTATAAAAATTCAGGGAGTTTCTTCCTTCACAAACACACTGTATCCTTTACCTTCCTAAACATACTTGTAATGGCCTTCCGGTGATTACAAAATCACACCCCAAGATCGCTTTCGCATTTCCCCTGATTGCTACAGTGAAGCTATTAAAGTGGCTCTGGACAACCCTGTCTCTGCAGACCTTCCAGTCCACCTTTCATGGCAGGTCAGCACTGCAAGGTGTTTAGTGATCTAGTAACAGCCTGACTGTTCTCTCTTACTCAAAATGGAATTTAACCAGGAAATTCATGTTGACGCATATACCATAACTGAATTTTCCTTTTGTAGATTTATGTTGATATGCATTTGGTGAAAATAAAATCTAAGGACTTCTCCAATTCTCCTTAACAGATCAAACCTTTACTAGGTCAGCGCTGGACGTAGTAGCATGGGACTTTAATCCCAGCACTTGGAGGCAGAGGCAGGCAGATCTCTGTGAGATGGAGGTCAGCCTGGTCTACATAGTGAGTTCCCTGCCAAAGGGAACTTTGTCTTAAAAAGACCAGAAAGAAATGTTTAGTAGGCCATTAAATAACAGGTTTTTAAAAACGTTATTAATACTCTTATTTCCTCTATTGGTTCAGAACTTTACTTCTTTATCTCTTCCAGATCTTTTACTTTAAATCTTTGTATCTTAAATAATTACCAGGAACTGTGTAATAGACAATTGTATTATACATGTGCTCACGTTGCTTTTATTTCAATAGTGTGCTGCAGAAAATGGCACCTGCTACTTGCTTGTGCCATGGGCCAGGCCCTGTGTTAAGCAGTCAGTCTATCTCATTACTCTTACAATTAACATGTGTAAGATGTGTATCACTGTTCACTTTTTACATATGAAGAGGCTGAGACTTAGAGAGGGGTTGAGTCATTGTCTGAATCTTCTACAGACACACAAAAATGGTCAAATTAGGGGTCATGATCAGTGCCTGACATTAAACAGTTCTTCAAAGAAGAGACATTTCCTTACCTTTGAAATGGATGGCCTTTATTTCTTTGTTCCATAGTCACATGGGCGCCTTTGTCTACATAAAAATAAAAGAGGAAGTTAAAATGACCATGATTCATAATGCAATTACCAGTGAATTAATAGACAGCAATGAAAAAAATTATGAGTACCCATAATAACATGAGGGTAGATTAGTCAGTCAAAATCTATTCAAATTCTGGTAACTGACTATTTTCACAAAATCTTTCATATAAGAACACTTTTTCAAGATAAATCCATTTCATCAATTCAAATACCAAAATGTTTAAAAAGTAATGCTTAATGGAAGTCTTTCCTATAGACACTCCTATGCATTTAATTAGACAACCCAAATGTGTCACATGCGGAACTTAGTTATGGATTGAAATGTATCTGTTCTCCGATTGTTTTCAGGTTTCTTCTCTTGGTGCTGTTTTCTCTTGTGTTTGGATCAACTTGATTCTTCCTTTAATTCTCTTTATCTAGTATGCAGTAGGCTGAGACAACACAGGCTTCAAATTTGTAAAACAACTTCAGTGAACTGTTTGAGCGACTAGAGTTCTTAGTAGGAAAGCCAAACTTCGGTTATCGTGCCTTAGGACAGCAGGACATTTTGTAACTTTGAAGTACTTATTATTCAAACTCTGCCTTGCTCAGTATAAAATATAACAAAATAATGATAAAAATATCTACCAGTAAAACAGAAATAAATGAGTAAATAAGAAATGATATGACAGTGCTTGATAGCCAAATACAACAAGGCAGATTGAATTTGGGTTTTGAGTTCACAGAAGTTAATATATAACAGCTCTGAAATGATATCTCCAAATAGAGCTTCATATGTTTTTGTTTTCATATTTCTCCACATTCAGGGTTGTGTTGTAGTCAGATAAAAGTTCTTAATTCTTTGTAGTATTGCCAATAAAGCCATAATCAACATCCATGTTAATTGAAGAATTAGTGTTTTGGAAGTAATCTTTAAGAATGAAATACCTAAATTGCTCACTAGGGACTTAACCATTTAGTCAGAGGAAAATAGACAGGAATTTTATGGTTACACAGTTCAAATCAGAGTATCCCGTCTTTACTGAAGTAGTATTGACTGTAACATTCTCCACCTAGCTCAATTTCCTAAGTGCTGAAAATTCTCAAGATCCTTATGATGATAAGACTGATATCTCCCTTGGTGGATGCCCATATCCAATGGCTCCTTCACAACAGTTTGTGACTCTGCATGGTATCTGTCTGCGAGATCGCCATGGATTTATTGGAAGCCTTGAGGTAACTAACAAGCTGACTCCTTTCTCGTCTTGGTCTTCCTTCCTTTGTTTCCACCACACTTGTTATTCTTGAGATGATTCACTAATAAATTTCACGTGCTTTAGTCTACATCCTTTGAAAACCACCAGGGAAGTCATTGATAATTCTGCTGAAGGGGAATTAAAGTCTAATTTTTTAAAAACAGAGCACAGCATGCTGGAAGGTGGGGCTTCAGGGCAAATAAGCAGGTCTGGTTCTGAATGCTCTTCTACCCTAGAAGCCAGGCAGATGTCCGAGAGAGCTAGAGTAACCAAGTAAGGAAGGGGAAGTTTGTAAGTGTTTTTCCCTCAATGCACTCATCTCAGAATGTTGAATAATTCACCAGTATTGTGTTAAATGTATGCATGTATTTATTACAGTGCGTAACAACAAAAGGGTCATACTCTTACACTGTTTCTTCCTTTTAAATCTTAATGATGTTTATGAATATCATAGAACTGCCAATTATGACTACTGTAGCAGAACACTGTGCACTTAATAGCCTTGCTCATAGAATTGTTATGTAGCTTCTCACCTTAAGAAACATATGTACACTCATCTGACTAAAGAATGCTTCTGCCCTAAATTGCCAGATATTTCTTAATCTAATATGTGTAATATTCTATCATTTCTTCTCAGCATAACCTGTTATCGTAATTGTTTTGATTTTTTTCAATCATTACACTGAATGTGATTTCTAAAGTCTTTCAACTTCTTCTGTAAAGACTAGTGTTGAACAGAGCATAAGTCAGAATATGACAGTAGCTACCCCTGTGTCTCCTAGTCTTTATTTCAGTGTTTGTCTGTGTAAACAAATAGTTTGTTTTCTGGAAGTTATGTTTTTTTTTTTTTAATGTAGTCTGACCTACTAGAACTGGTATTTATTTCCTAATGTAAAACTTTTAACACTTTAAATTTTTTTTAATATTTCCTTAAAAAGATAAGAAAGTCTTGGTGAATCACCATGATAACAGCACTTTGGTAAGGTTTTTCCTGTCCATCATAAAGTTTCAGTACACATATTTTAACACTAAGCTGTCGTCACCTAAACTAGTTGTCTCCGGTTGTGATTCACAAATAGCAGATCCTGAGATTTAAGGAATTTGAGGTCAGATAGTTTATTGGGAAGCTGTTACCAGGCAAAAGAAAAGTAAAATGAGATAGTGAGGAAAATGAGGTCAGTTATCAAGCAATTTACCACAGTAAGCAATGGGAGCTTAATGCAGCTGGCAACTCTGTAGTCGACAGGAAACAGGTGCTTCACCCTTAACTCATCTGTTATCATTACAATGTAAGTTGTATCCCCCAAAGGTTGATATGTTGAAGGTAGCGGATCATGAAAATGCAGATATGTTGAGGGGAGTGGATCATGAAAAGTCTAACTTCATGGGCAAATCAATCTATGTAAAGATTCAAACCTGATTAGACCATTGGACGTTTGTAAAAACTGAAGGAGGAAGTAGATCACTGGGGCGGATGTCTCTGAAAAGTCAATTTTGTTGTTCCCTGACCATTTTCTCTCTTTCCTCTTCTTGGTCACTGTATTAGTTTCTTTTCCTGTTACTATGATAAAATATACTGACAAAAGAAAATTAAGGAAGGAACAGTTTATTTGGGTTCACAATTCCAGGAAATAGTCCAATGGGAAAGGTGTGGCAGCTAATCATATTGCATGCAGAGTCTGGAAGTGTACAACAAGGGATCGTGGTTCTCAGCTCACTTTCTCCTTTTTATTCAATGTAGGACATTCAGCCCATGGACTGGTGCCATGCACAGTCAAAATGGGTCTTCTCATCTTAATTAACCTAATATAGAGAACCCCTCACATCATGGTCAGTGACTTGTCTCCCATGTGATCTTTTTTTAGATACTGTCAAGTTGACAGTCACTATCAAAAGACCACAGATTGAAACTTATAAAACTGTGAGCTAAGATAAAACCTCATTTATCTGAGCTGACAGTCTCCCATATTTTGTCACAGTGACAGAAAGCTAATATACCATCTAAGGACAAGGAAAGTAATCTGTAGACACACTAATTCCTGTTAGTCATCTAAAAGCACTGGTCCCCTTGGATATAACTCCCTGGTACTATGTTTTTTTTTTTTTTTTTTTTTATGTGCTTGATCAAAGCAGGTTCTGAAAATCATAGAAAGCAGTTAGGTTAAATAAATGAATAAAATGAGTAGAGGTGCTGGAATTTGAGCCTGTGGATACTCAAGTTGCAAAGGCAAGTGGGTCCTTAAAAAGCTCAGCTGTAGGGGCTGGAGAGATTGCTCAGTGGTTAAGAGCACTGGCTGCTCTTACAGAGGACCCTGGTTCGATTCCCAGTACCCACATGGCAGCTACAACTATCTATAACTCAGTTCCAGGGAATCCAACACCCTCTTCTGACTCTGCAGGCATTGGATGACACAGATACACTTACACACACACGTAATACACTCATACACAAAAAAAAATATTAAAAAAAAATCCGCTCCACTTGCTGAATAAGGGAAAACACAGTTGTTTCAGTCACATTGAATCGACTGTTTAGTCCCTTCTATGTCCAATCAGTCACCAATATTTGCTGAACGTCCTCCTTACCTGACTCTTCACATATTTTCTGCCTTCTAAAGTAACATACACTTACTCCCTCACTTCTTACTGTGCTCCACATGTTCTTTCTGCTTAGCTTTTATTGAGGTTGGAGGTTGGGTCCCTTTCCTAGAACGTGTTTCCACTTCTTTATTCCTGTCACAGTCCTTTTTCCAGATCCTTCGTCTCTAAGCTGTTTCATACTTCCCTCTCCTGCCATTTATGACACATAATTTTAGCCTCATTTTGGCAGGTCTCATAATGTGCCTTCATTATTAAAGGTTTGTTAATTCTCTCATACGAGATTGGGAATGCTGGAAGGGCATGTGTTGGGGCTCAGTTGATACAGCATCTACTGCAGTGTTTCACATAGAGTGGGCATTTGATAAGTGCTTGTTGAATTAAATTGAATAATTAAAATCCAGAACAAGTTGGAAAATGATGCTGTTTTGAAGGGGGTCTGGATTGAGTTACCTGGACAGAGGAATACACACTCGATTTTTCTAACAGCTTGTACTCAAGCTATCATTAAAATTAAAGTCCTTTATTACATGCTTTCATTGTTGCTGAAATAATACTCCCTGTGCCTTGGAGCAGTAGATGTAACAGCCTCTCTTAGTTATAATTTTGTGACATCAGGCATCAAGCAGTTGGGAAATTGCAAGTGCAGGTAATATAACTTTACATACGGTATATCATTACAAATGAGAACACAGGGCCTCGGGGCAGGGATGCTCTGTGACACACTTTTCTGAGAAGAAAGGAAATTCAATGAAACATCAGAAATTTCTGCAAAATGCATTTTCAACTTGAAAAAAATAAAAACGACTGTATCCATTTAGTTACCTTCTAATAATTTCAGTTAAAGTCTGCATGGCACTATGCTAAACTAAAACAAATTATTTCTCTTTTCCTCTCCCTCCTTCTCTGTTTCTCATGAACCCCGCCCCCATGTACACATACACAAAGCACACACATGATCCGGAGGGTGGTCATTTTAGGATTCTGAACTAATGCTGATCACTACTCCAGAGGTCGGGGTCTGGGCTGGGTTGATCTTTCTATTTGGAGCATCCACCCTCGTAATTCCTGGATTTGATCACTTTTGTTCAAATGAGCATGGAAAACTTCCTTTAAATGGGATGAGAACAGGAAGAAATGCCTTGATCTGCTGTGAATTTGAATGAAATTCTACTTCAAGGGAAAAAGAGGAACACTCGACACCTGAGACTTGGCACCATGATGCTTTACTGGCAGTCCTCAAACCTGCCCTGTCTCTTACATGTGGCTCCCTGCTACCCCACTGTTCAGTGACATGCACATACTGTATCAGTGGGCTACAGTAAATGACTCCCTAAATTGTTGCAATGTAGACTAATGTTGGATTGCTTGAATTTCTTATTCTTGTGATATTTGTTTATTATTATTATTATTTGGAGACAGTGTCTTGCTATGTGACCCTTTCAACCATCAAACTCATGATCCTCTTGCCTCCACTTCCTGAATGGTATCATTTAGCTACAACATCTGGTTATGTCTTATTAATATTGTTGTTATTATAAAATCATACTCAAGAAAGCATCAGACGAGACCTGATATTAAATCTCTAGTGTTGTTAGGAACTTAGGCTTTTTTTATTATGTTTGCTAGTATCTGCTTTCTATTTTTAGTGTTGCCTTGTGGTTATAGATAATTTGCTGGAGCTCCAGTATTTACTTCCTGTTCAAGGCAGAAAGGAGGAATTGAAAAACAGTGGACCTCACAACTGTCATTTAGTTGAACAGAATACTTTGAAGAACTTTCCTGACAGCTCCACTCAATGATTTTCCCCTTATGTCCTACTCTGCCTCTAAGAAGTATCTTTTCTTTTGTTTGCTTTTGCTATGGGAAGTAGTAGTAATATGGTTTTTGTTGTTGTTGTTTGTCTGTGGTTGTGTGTGTGTGTGTGTGTGTGTGTGTGTGTGTGTGTTTGTGTGTGTGTGTGTGGTACTGGGGATTAAGTCCAAAGTCTTATGCATGTTAGGCAAGTACTCAACTGCCAGCGTAGACTTTTCTTTCTTAAGCAAATAGGGGAAAATGCATTTTACATAGACAAAACAGACAAACATACACACTACTATGTCTGTTAGATACTTATATAATGTGGCAAGAAGAGAATGTTGACAGTACTCTTTACATACCTAAAAAAGTCTGTGTTCCAAGTTCCTTGCTGATACCATCAGGTTCATTCAGGAGTAGACAGTACTGAGAAAGTGGGTTGATGTTTTCCAAAGTTCTGGAATCTCTCTTGAGGTGGATACTTTTTTCAGCACCTGGAATTGCAGGTACTATCTTTTTGTGTCATATTTATTAATATGGCTTACATCTTTACTTTTTAATAGCCCTCATTGTTTCTTCCCTCAGGGAAAGGTTGTCCTCAAGGATATAAGGTATCATTATTTTCTTTATTTTCTGCTCAAACTCATCTTCTTTGTTCATTCTTAATTTCCCCAAAAATTGAGTTGAATTCACTTCTAAACTCCGAGGGATTACATATGAGAACAAAGAAGATAAATGGAGATTTGAGATGTCTATGGTGGGAATGGAGACCAGGACACAAGAGGATGCACTTGGTGCTTGTGTTTTTTGAAAACTAGAATAGCTTCATGTCACTCTATGTTAGAAGAATAATCATAAACTTTTGTGAGGCTCTGTCAGATTTTCAAATTACAATTTAACCGTTTAACTGCTTAGTAAGGTTTCTGGGTTCAGAGTCTGCTCTGTCTATCCTTGAAAGAAATCGAAATATTTATGTTTAGAAAGAGGCAATGGAGCAATGGAGTAGATAAAATAGGAGATAGCAGGGTACTTGGGGGTATATTAGTTACTTTTCTGGTGCTGTGATTAAACACAATGGCCAAGTCAACTTATAAAAGGAAAATTTTATTTGAGGTTATGGTGCAGAGCGTTAGAGTCCATAATGGTGGGGGAGTCGTGGCAGCAAAGGTGGCGGGAGCAGAAAGCTGAGTGACTGCGTCTTCAAGCATGCACAGAAAACAGAGAGAAAATGGAAATTTGGAAAGCCGTAAGAACTCTCAAAGCCCACCCCCAGTCATGTGCTTCCTCTAGCACAGCTTCACCTCCTGAAGCCTCCCAAAACAATGCCACCAGCTGGGGACAAAATGCCCAAGTACATGGAGGCTATTCTCATCCAAACCACTGCATTGCACTCCCTGGTCCTCATAGGCCTAGGACCACCTAAAATGAAAAATGCATTTAGTCTACCTTCAAAAGTCCCCATAATCTTTACCACTCTCAATAGTATTTAAAAGTTCAGAGTTCAAAGCCTTTTTCCGAGAATCAAGGCAATCTCTTAACTATAAGTCCCTTAAAATCAAAAGACAAATTACATACTTCTAACATACAATGTAACTGCATACACATAACCATTCCAAAAGGGAGAGGCGGGGTATAGTTAGAAAATACTGGACAAAATAAGACCAAAAACGAACAAGGCAAACACCAAATCCAGTAGCTCCATATCCAACTTCTGGGACTTTTCTTCCAAAGACCTTGGATGGCTCTGCCCCTCCAGCTTTACTCTGTGGAACATATGCGCCTCTGTCTCAGGCTGGTACCACTCCCTGTATGAAGCTCTCCTTGGCAGATGTCTCACAGCTTTAGCATCTTGGGATCTTCAGCATTGCCAACTGTTCTTCACCTTAATAGCTTCCCACAATGGCTTGTCAGGGCCTCATTTATGCTCCTGCTGCATGTTGCCTGGCATCAGCAGGTCTCTGAAAACATACAGGGAGAATCAATGACATTCTTTCCTCTTGCATCTTTCATGCTTCTAAAGCCAGCACCATGTGAATACCACCAAGTTCAGCTGCCAGGTTGGAATGACATTGGCCTTCTTCATCCACTTATGTTGTGGTTTTCTAGGGACAGAAAATCCCCCAGTCTTTTCTTTACACAGGATGGAGGAGGTTTAGCTGGGTGTAGTCCTTCCCTGAAGGTACACTTTCCATTGTTTAAGTAAAAATCTGTGGACCCATCCTCAATCCCTCCATACCCTTATCAAAGAGAGTCTCTACTTCAGCACATGTCTTGGCACCAACATTAATCTTCCTAGTGCACTTTTTCACTCCAAATTGTACATTCTGTATTTCTTTCTACCCCACTTGCTCTTTTTCATTGAAGAGCTCCATAATATTCAGCATTAATAGCCATACCACCATTTCTGTATTTGGCTGTCTTGAAATTTTCTCTATCAAAGAAATTAGTCCATTACTTTTCAGCTTAGCCCCAGGTGAAGTCTTAGGATGCAGGCAGACTCCAACCAGACTCTTTGCCAAAATATCCCAGTTACTGCTTAAGTCAGTATTTCCCTCAGTGACTCAGTACTACTTTCTTCCAGGCTCCTACTAGAATAGCCTGTTAAGCTCTGCTTACAACATTCAACCACTTTTCTAGTCCAAACTACCGAAGTCTTCCACCTTCCGTTAAAAGCCCACATGATCAGGTTCCTCAAACAGCCCACTCTCTGGTGCCAACTTCTGTATTAGTTACTCTTTTGTTGCTGTGATGAAACACCATGACCAAGACAACTTATAGAAGGAAGAGTTTATTTGGCTTATGGTACATAATGGCAGGGGAGGCATGGTGACAGAGGTGACCAGAGCAGAAAGCTGGGCAATCATATTTTCAAGCAAGCACAGGAAGGAAGCAGAAATAACTAGAACTACTGGAAATCTGGCAAGGCTTAAGATTTCTCAAAGCCCACCCTAGTGACATGCTTCCTTCAACTAGGCTGCACCTCCCAAAACAACACCATCAACTGGGGACAAAATGTTCAAATACCTGGAGCCTATGGAGGACATTCTCATTCACCCCACCACAGGGGGCTTCAGAAAATCCATGCCTGGGAAGTTTACAGAATATGGAGACTTCCTAAAGAGGTAAAGGACGCAGGCTTAGGGCTTGGATCATCCAGCTTTAATCGTCAGTCATAAACCTTGTACATATGATAGTCATAGCTACCCATGATATTTAATTTGTCATCTCTAATAAACTATAAATGCTATAGACTATTTCTCTCAATGTCAAATACTGAAACAATAACTCTGAAGTTTTAATAATTATTTTGGAAAAATCTTCCTTTGTTTTTGCTCAAATAACTTTTACATTTTAAATGAGTAATTTAGCAAGCTACTGCCATGGAATATACAGTAAAGAGTGAAAAAAAATGTAAGTAAATGTTTATGTCATCCTCAAACCTATCCTGAAAGGTCCATAGAAAAGAACATCTGTCATTGTCAAAGAAACTGTAGCCTTTTTCATCTCTTTGGGAAAGTGCAAAGTTGATAGCAAGTTCACTTGAAGACATGTAATATGAGGTCAAAGCAAAGGTAAGTTGACAGGACAAGTGAGATTAGGTTCTCCATCTCTCCATCCCTTCCCTGATCTCACCTGAAACAGAATCCTTGCTGAGCTTTATCGTCCTATATATCCAGGAGATTTAAGTAGTAACTGATGCTGTCTGTAGAGTGAGGGCTGTAGACACAACACTACACCCTGTGTCTCTTCTCAGAACAGGAGGCTATGTTGGGATAATTTCTACAGGGCATTTTCTATTTGTTTCTAGAACATGGTTTATAGGGTACAAGAGTCATAATTATTACTCTTATGGTGTTGAAGATTTAGGGTTGGTATTTAGAAGATATTTTCTTTACTTCAAATTTCCTTAAAAGATGCAGATTCCATTCTATAACATTCTTGAATTCCATGAGTAGAGGTACTTTGTGGGGAGCAATATGAAAAGTCTCTAAGGGCTCTTTAATATAGCTTGGTTTTTCACCCACTTTATAAAATATTTACCTAAAGAACTTTTCATATGCAAAGGCATATGAGAAGCAAGGCCAAGAATCTAAAATTACATACTTTTTTTCTAATTATTGAATCACCATGCAACATTAGAAAAGAAAGCAATAGTTCACTAATGTAGAATGATAACTCAATATATTTTAAGTACCAAAGAATCTGTTAGGTTGCATTATATGAATAATCTTATCCCTCTTTATGAAAGATAAAGAGATAGTTGATGGATAGTTAAGCAAACACATTGGCTGTGACTTAGTGAGGCACCGGGGAACAGCAGTATTCGCAAGAACCTTTAATAGCAGATCACTTTCCTATAAAGGGCCTTTAGAAAAAAGAGGATTCTAAGCACTCACTTGTATGTGCTATTCTGTTTTCTCAAAAGTTAGTGCCATTTATCAGAATGGTGATTAAGCCATTATTTTTCTTTATTATACTAAGTGCTGTATTTAAAAACACATTCAATCAACGTTATTTTAAGAATATCCTTGCTATATTTCTTCTTATTATTAAACATTCTTTTTTTTCATTTTCTTCTGTTTTGTTTTCTAAACAGGATCTAACTCTGTAATGCAGGCTGGTCTTGGAATTCATTGTACCCCTTCTGCTTCAGGCTCATGAGTGCTAGGATGATGATGTAAGCCACCAGACCTAGCTAAAGATTTCATTTTAACATTCACATAGTTGTTTTAACTCATTCTCAAAAAAATGGGACCTATATTAAAATCTATATGGTACAAAGTCTCATATATCTCTTATATATAACAATATTTAGCCTCATTAGTTTATGTAATTATGATGAGAAGTAAAATCAGAGTACTCAAAATTAAAATAGAAAGAGGGCCTTTGTAATAAACAGCCACATAAATGGAAATTTAGAATGCATTTTTTACTTGAAGAAAATAGAAATATTAAAATGATTACTAAGGATTCCAAAATATACTTTAATCGATTTAAACAAACCCAAACAACTCATCTAATAAATAAATTATAAAACTAACATTTTCTCCCATCTACAACTATTTATTGTATCTCTTACATATATCTTGTTATGTAGAATTAAAACCTGCGTGTACAAGTATTTGAATTTATAGAGTGTACATATGCCACAAATGTCAGTATGTTTAATAAATATGATTATTTCATTCATGAAAAGCAAACATTTTCCAGTTCTGTGAGGTCTTTATTACTTAAGTCCAAAGGCTATTATAAGGCTTAGGACAAAGTATAGCATACAGCTTTCCTTTTTTGAGTGTGTCTCCTGAGTATACATACATTGGAAAGAGTTTTTGAGAAAGATTATGTGTCATATTTATGAGCAACTCCCGCAAATGATGGTTACTAATCTAGCCTCATGAGTCACAGTTGAAGGTCTGTTGTTAAAGAAAGGTAGGTCATTGTACATAGTATTACCTTCACCAAAGTGGAGGCATGATGGATTGTCGCACTGTAAGAGATGAAATTTGTCAGAGTTGCATAGGTTAGACATAATTATGAGGGTCAGTCTTTTGTATGTTTACACATTTACCAGTTATGTAATACTTTACTTTGCTCACAGTGTTTAAAAGTGGACACCAAATACAAAATTTAAAGCATCCACTGTTTAGTGAGTGTTCCGTGGGGTTTGCATAGATAATTCAGTTTTCAGAATGATTTTATAAATGGAGATTAGATCACAGACACAGCATAATGATTATATCTGCTCTCCTCTCTAGTTCAGAGCTGCTCCCAGGGTGTTAAGTCTCTTGTGTGCATTTATTTTCCAGTTTGACTTGTAGGCTTCTCTGTGGAAACCATTGGGGGTGCCAGAAAAGGCAGAGAAAAACAGAGATGTAACTGCTTGGGGCATGGATTGACAGCAGCCTGGAAGTGTTCTTAGTTGCAAATTTATTCAGCTGATCCAGAGGGCTGTGAGCAGGGCCTCAGCAGTGTCTTCTTTATACAGTGTTTTCCCATGTAGAAAAATGTATAAAACTCCACTTCACCTGTGATACCACTGTACATTAAATTGCATATACATGGCTCAGATCTGATAAAAGGAAATTAATACTACATTGTTCAATTTTTGCAATTTTAATAAATGAGAGAAAATATGTCTATTTAAAGTCACCATACTGAATGATGCAAATGATGCATCTCGACATTTGGGCTTACCCTGCAAGACTGGGCCTGTATTACATCTTTGATCCAGTGATGATTGTGTTTATACAGCACTTCATGGTTTGGGAGGTGCTTTCACAAGCACAACATTTCTGGAACCTCACAAAAGGTGTAAGGTTTGCAGAGAAGTTATTACTTCAGTTTTCCAGTTGAGAAAACGAAGGCCCAGAATACAATATGGCAGTAAAAATAGAACTATTGGTATCAGGAGACGTGGTCACTGCCCCTAGCTTTGCTTGTGCTCTTCTCTATACATGTGTTGTCTCCCTTCTGGATCTCAATTTATTCATGTGGAACATGAAGAAATTGACAAATGACTGTTAACCTTAGTATTCTGAAATGATGTCCCTGGACATGAATCACAGATATTTGAATTATCTTGTTATTGCTTCTGTCTTCTCAGGCTCCAGTGGGCTCCTTTAACACTTATAAACTCAATATATACTATACCAAATAAATTCATATGTACGTTTCGAAATGAAACTGCTATAAGTCTTTCAAAAAGCATTATAAACAGTGTGTAAAAATAGAAATACAACTATATTTTGTACTGCTTTTACTTGGTAAGTATTTTGAGGTAGAATATTCTTTAATTGTGAAATTTTTAATGGTGACTGTGGTCCTCAGACCTTGATTGCTCTTGCAAAATACGTGACATAAACAACTTGAGGGAAGATATTTTGGCTCAGGGCTTTCGAGTTTGCAGTCTCTCATTGAGAAGATGTGGCAGAATGGCTTATATCGTGGTGACCAGGAAGTAGAGAGTGCAAAGGCAGGACGAGTTTAGGATAAGATACAACCCAAATAGGCAAAGTGATCTGCTTCCTCCAACCAGGCCCCACCTTCCTTCGTTCTACCACTTCCAATAGTCTATTCAAAACTCTGAATCTATCAATGGATTAAGTTAAACTATTCATTAGGTAGGAGCCGGTAAGATCCAATCACTTCCTAAAAGTTCATCACTTGACATCCAGTTCCCCCTTGCATGGGGGACTGTACGCATATTTCATATTCAAACTATATAATATTCTTTGAGATTTAACTTAGGGAGCTGTTATCATGGAATGGCAGTCTGTGTTTCTGACACATGAAATTCATTAGAATATTGGTTTAGTACTGAATCATTCTGCATCAGCTGTGAATATAAAGCTATCTGATTAGCTCTGAACTAATCTGTATAAATTGTGGCTGCACACGCATATTTTATTACAGAAAATGTCCTTTTTTCCCGTCCCTGCGCTCCACTGTCAGTTCTCGGTTGCTTCTGTTCTTCATGATGCAATTGCATTCATTATTTTTGACTGAATACTGGTTAGGATTGCTTTTTGAGGATTAACGCTGTTTATCTGTGTAGGAGAAACTTTTTTGTTTTGGTGATCTTCCAAAAATCCTCTTTTTCAGAAGAGAAAGCTTATCCACCAAAAGAAAGAACTAAGGGTGTAAGCAGATTTTTTTTTCCTCTGATATACTAGCTTTGTGGAGACACTGGGGTAGAGGACTTGTACCTCAGGTGCAGTGGGTAGTGGGCTGTCACTTGAACACCAGTAGCCCCATGCCCCCTGAGTTACAGTAATATCCTAGGTTAACTACCCTATTGGAAATCCCATTTGCTTCCTTTACTTGGTTTTGTTTTTCCTCCACAGCTTTGTCCTAGTCAGCAGATGTGCCCTTATTTATTAGAATGACGCAAGTGCTGAATTGTAGACACAAAGCTCTACTGCTTTTGGAACAGAAATGTTAACAGTTTTATCTGTAAATGTCAACATCGTGAAGGTACCAAATAAAGTTAATTTAGTTTTGAAAAGAGGTATTTGTTAATTCAGTCATCCACTAAACAAACACCAAGCACCTTTTTATATACTATATGGTTACATCTTGCTTATGGCAAGGAGCACAGCAGTAAGTGTGAGCAGCTTGGTCTAACAGAGTGTGAGCCCTGGAGTCCTACAAACTTAGACTGCAGTTTTTACTTAATCACTTATTAACTGCAGAACCTTGAGCATATAGCATCTATCTTGTTTCTTTCTGTGTGTGTGTGTGTGTGTGTGTGTGTGTGTGTGTGTGTGTGACAGAGAGAGAAAGTCAAAATAATAACTATTGTGTTAGGTATGAATTACAAGTTAAGTATTTGCCATTCTTCAGATAATACTCAATAAAACATGGTGATAGAATAAATAATGACCCTCTGCATTATCATGGTTGCACGAATAATAATAATTATAATTATAATAATTATAATAATAATAATAAGTCAGACTATATTCTCAAAAGTGTTTATATTATGTTGGTATAGAATATGTCTAGAGCAAAAAAGCCTGAACTAATTTATTAAATATACAAATACCTTATTTTATATTCTCCGGAATATTTTCTGGTCATTGCTCTTTTTATTACATTACCAAAGGCCACATTCTCTATGGCATTCTGTGTCATCTTATCTCATTAGAAAGCAGAGTTCCTCCATAGTTATTTCACTTGTAAAAAGGCTAATACAGGAAATTGGTCACCATCTGTTGAAATTCTATAAAGTCAGAGAGAGTTGTGGCAGCACGGGGCTGGACCTGAGCCACATACTGCAGGGGGAGATGGGGGCATGGTGGCAAAGAGATACTAAAACAATATGGAAGTGCTATTAAAACTAAAGCTGGGTTATTTTTAAGAATTTTTTTTTTTGGCATGCAGCAATGGAACCATTTTTCAAGTGATGTACTTGGGGTGCAAAGAAGGATGAGGCTGTATGGAAGACATTTTTAACGGAAACCAGCAAAAACATCCATTAGGTCTGACACCATTTATTTTCAGTGTGGTACCACAAGAGACCATAGGGAATGCACTCTGAAAACAGAAAGGAATGCATTTGAATGGTTAGGAGATCCCAGACCTTGAAGGCCTTACTGGAATACAGTAAGCAACTGGACTTTTATTCAAACAAAAAGGGAACCAGACTTTAATTCAAATATAGGCATCCTGTAAGTTAGTTAATAATTTAAAGGGCACTATGGTAGCTGGATAATGGATTCTAAGTTAGAACTGAAGAGACAACTAGAAGAAGGCCAGGATATAGGCCAGAGATGGTGCTGGAAGGACTGCCCGATTATTGAGATTTGAAGGTTGGTGGGGAGTGGGGTGGGAAGAGAAATCAAGAAAGTTCTCTGTGGAGGCAGGAGAGATGACCCAGCAGTTAAAAGCTCTGGCCGCTATTGCAGAAGATGGTTTAGTTCTCAAAACCAACATGAGAGTTCACAGCTCTCCACAATGCCAGTTCCAGGTGATCAGACACTGCACACATGTGGTGCACTTATACACATGGGGCAAACCCTCTTATACTTAAAATAAAAGTAAACAAACAAACAAATAAATGCAGTTTTTCAAAAAGAATTCTACCCGTGGATAGATGAAGCAACTAAGTGGATGCTGATGTAATTATGGATCTGACAAAAACAATGAGAATTAAAGAAAACTTGGAAGGCAAAAAGAAAAGTGAAGGAATATTTACTCTATGAGATGTCTTAGACACCTATGAGATACTCAAGTGATTAGATATCAAATAGGGAGCTGAATATCTAAGTCTGTTAAATATAACAGAAAGCAGGTAGGTGTTACAGACAAGTATTTATTTCTTGTAATTGTTTGCAGTCATCGTATGGGATATAAATCCATGTCCCTGGATGTACACACTCAGAGAGATAATAAGTAAAAAGAAACTCAGGCATTTCAAGGACCAGCGTAGTAGGAAGAATGAATAAGTTAACTGAGAGATAAGGAGAAATGCTGAATTTCAGCCTCAGGAAACTCAAGGAAAAGATTTTGAATGAATAAAAGAAAAAACTTGTAGGAGCCAAGTGGTGGGTAGAGAATTGGATCAATAAGTTGAATGTGGGCACATGAGATTTGCTCCAACCTTGACATGAACAGTTTCCTGTCTTGGGAAGCTCTCTCAGCCCATATATATTCAGGTTTCTACAAACCATAGGTGGTTGATAGGAAGGAATAATAATCACCACAGTTTTTGTAAAGTCTGAGGAAGAACTGGCTGCTGACTCGCCATATTTTCTGTTAGGGGATAATGTTTGATGTAAGTGGCTCTGAAAGGTTTTCTGCCTCCTCTGTGATTGGAATCTATAACTGGAAATTGATCCAGCATGGTAGCAAGCATGCTATCCACCTATTTAATCTTCTGTCTCTGTAGGGCACTCACTGAAAATGATGGGCAAGAATTGTTTAAATGCAGGTGGACTGAGGAAGTAAGAAAGTAGGAAAAGAAGCAATGCTTCATCCGAACAACCAGATTCTTTTCGGAATATTAGAGTCATGTTTAGGTTTTATCTTCATTAAATGTCAATAAAATAACTTGAACTAAACAGTGAAGTAAACTGTACTTATTCATGGATATTCTGCAGCAAAAAATTCAGTACCTGTGGATGCTACTGAATTACTTCCTTCTTGGAAGACAAGGTGAATTTGTTATTATTTTAGCTGATAAGCGCAGAGTATCTTTTTGTCTTAATTGTGTTCTAATCTTTTCCCTAGCTAGTGGGCATTGTTATCGCTCTGCATACTACAACAATGAATAAGTGTGGAAATACGCCCTTCACAGACTCAGACTTTTGCTTTATCACATGGGGCCACAAGACATGCACATGTCTTTAGTGGATATCATTACAAACGTATTATTTTGAAAAGTTTGTTTACTTTAAGTGTAGTTTGAAAACTTTTTGAAAGATCATTTTTATTGGTGAGGAGCTGGAGTGTCAGCATTTTCCTCAAGAGCAACACCCTGTGAGCTAACTTCCTCTAGCTGGAACCTATTTCCTGTGTGTTCAGCCACATGGACTTTGGGGGACAGTAAAGATCCAAATTACAATAACATCCTAGTGTTGTCTTATCCCAAATACCACAGACTTTACAAACTTGTCTCAGCTTTCGTATAGACCTCACTTCTCTGGACATTTTCTCTTATCTATGTGAGATCTTAGTGTTGTGAATAAGCTCCTCATTTTTCTCCATAAGCTTCTTCCTCTTCCACTGTTGTTTGTAAGAATGAATGGTACTATTAAGGAAGTCAAGACAGACTCTCCGTCCCTCACTCTGTTCTGTCATGATCAATTTGTTACTATGATCTCTCCATTTTACCTCTTCCACCTGTTTCTCTGTAGCCTCAACTACCTTCAGCCCTCACTAGGTTATGTTATTAGCTTTACAAATGGCCTCCTCAATTTTCTTCAGTCTACTCTCCAAAATAGAGACAGAATGTTATTTTTAGAATTGAAATCTAAGCACATCATTCCTTTGTTTGTTACCTTTCAATAGTCTGTCATTGTTACTGGAATGTTGACTGAAATCCTTAAACTACTGGATCTGTGGCTCTGGTTCCAGAGCTTCTTTCATGTCTCAGCATATAGCACTTGCTCCCTCCCAAGCACACTGACCCTTCTTTCTGCTATATTTTTTTTTCTGGATCATTTTATGCCCTTTGACCCTCATGGGCCTTCATGCCGATTATCTCCTGCTGATCATTTCCTTCCTTCTCCCTCTCATATAGTTAATCCTCGTTTTATTCCAATGGAAAGAACACTTCTTCATGAAGCTATCTACAAACCATTGAAGCAATCTCACCCCGTATGTTTTCCTAACAGCATGCCCTGCTGTACATACTTACGCACATGTTCTGATGACATGAAATATGGTTGATTAACACCTGTCTCTAATCATAAGCTATAAAATATTTGAGGACCCGGATTCGTAACACAATAGTATTGGGTGGGCATTTGCTGATGAATAAATGAATGCTTCCAAGAGATACCAAATCTGGAGGAAGGAAACACCTCAGGTTCATATCCTACTGAATTAAAAGGACCTTCCTTGTATGTAAAGGTCAAACAATTTTACTATTTAAGTTAGTGTTCTAACTTTATAGATTGTCACATAATTAGCAATGTCAGACCACAGTGCTCTCTGAAGTAATTATTTTCAGATACCTCCCACAGCAGTCCTTGTTACCGTTAAAATTGTGGTTACTAGCATTAGTAACTTGCAAAACTCACTCATAAACCTTATTTCAATTACTTAACATGAATTGAGCATAAAATATATTTCAAATTAGTGTGTCAGCTAAAGATTTTGAGTAAACATAACTCTACTGTGCAGACACGATCAGGATCTAGCTGTTTAACTCTTAAACTTTCTCTTTTTCTAATTCCTCAGTTGAATTGTTCATACTGTTTTTGAAGCACATTTCTAATTTGAAAAGATGAGTGTTTTCCTACCCATAGCTGAACTCTCTGCTAACTGCCGTATTTATCATCCAGATGTTCAGCAGTTGCTGTATTTTTAAAGCTTGAGCTTTTTCTTTATTTTTCTTATTTTACATGTATGTGTGTATCATGTGCATGTATGCAAGTGCACAAGTGTTATGCAGTGCCCACGGAGGACAGAGGAGGGCATTGGATCCCCTGGACCTGGGGTTGCAAACGCTTGTCAGCCACCATGTGGCTACTTAGATTCAAACCCAGGTCTTCTGCAAGAAGAGCCAAGTGCTCTTAATTGCTGAACCCATCTCTCTACTCCCCTAAAGTTGAACCATTTTAAAAGAAATTCTTTTGAGACAAGGTATCATGTAGCCTAAGCTAGCCTCAAACTTGTTATGTACCTGAGGAGAGCATTGAACAATCGTTCCTCCTCCTGTCTCTTCGGAAACATTGGGGGCTTGCAAGGTGAACCCTAGTTGCATTAGTTTAGTGGCAGTTACTATTCTATTTCATTGGTACATATTACATTATGAACACACAATAAAAATTAATCATGGTGATTCAAGTGTAATTCATAATTTCGAAAATAAGCTGATTTGATTTTCCCTCTGATAAATCCTATCATTTCTTTTAAGAATTGTTTTGTTTTAGTTTGATACATAATAACAGCCACACAAATGAGGTAACCAGGAAGTCTTCTGCTTTGACAGTTTAGAGATAATGACATATCTAATGTGCTGCTTGTACCTTATGTTAATTTTTAATTGTGATATGAAATAATAAAATCTGCTAAAAAGCTCTAATTTTTATGCTTTTCATTATTGGTGCAATAACATATTTATTGGGAAATATTTTCTGTGGCAGAATTTAATAATAGTGAAATATATAGGTCATACATCTTCAGTATATATTGAGATATAAGTTAATTTGTGGAATATATAAATATTTTGATGTATTCTTTAATTAAATATTTTCTATTTCAGAAATTTATCTAAAAGAACCTGTTAGAAAAGGGTCCCTTGTACAATTGGGCAAAAGTTACAAAACTATATGTTGTTTGATCCTATGAAGATATTTCATCTGTATAAATACACTTATGATGAGATTTTGATTTTGAAGAAATTATGGCATTTTTTTTTTCTTGTCTATTAAACCAACTTGATGAAGCCCGTACTTGTGAACATTTGAACTTGGGAAATCCCAGCACAATCTTAATATTAAAATAATAAGAAGTGATAGTAATTTTGATTGTCATTGTGACCCTGTTAAGTGGAGCTAAAGCATACCAATTAGGTAGTCTACGCAAATTATAATGTGTTTTCTTTTAGGCAATTGCCTTAAATTATGTTACAAAATTTTGTGGTTTTTTAAATTTTTTTCCCCACTCAACTTTAATCTTGATGTTGAAGACACTGAATGCCACATTGACAAGGAAAATGCCACTTTCATTATGCAATATGGTTACTTTTTTAGATAAAAACAGAAACAGGTATGGTAGCCCCTCTGGCGTGTTTAAAGTAAGCTTAAAGTGATCATTTAAACGTCTCTGTGTGGTTCCACGTTCTAGGGTAGACTGCCTCTCTCAAGTATTAGGTGACAATATGGAGCACCAAACACTTTTTCCAGACAGTTGCAGAGACTTCCCTACCTAGGTTAGAATCTCAGCGTCAGCCCTGTTTGTTGATGTACTTGCAAAAAAAGATCCACAAACCTCAAGGGTCAAGGGGTTAATGGAGGAAAGAGTCTCTTCTTCCAATTTTTTCGCAGCATTTTGCTTGGAACTGAAGAAAGGTAACACTTGGCTCCCCAGTTCCTCTTGACAGTTTTAAAAATGGTGACTTCATGTTTCCATGACTGAAGAAAAGATGAAATGCCAATATGGGAAACTTCAGAGTTGTAATTAGTCAGGCTGACAGTTCAAACAAGTGTTCCATCACAGCCACCTTTGCCGAGGTCATACTGACTGCCATCTAGCAAAGGCTAGAAGGAAGGAGCTTTGGAGATCCCTTGATTGCCACCTATTAAAATTCTTCTTTCCTTTTCTGTTTTAGGCAATAACTTATCTTGCACAAAAAGGGCAAGAGAATTTCAAAATTCTTTAAAGGAGAGAATCAAAAAGACCTCTACTGATGCCAATTAAATTTTATGTCCAAAACAGAAAATTTACTTAAAGTGGTGCTCTACCATTTCCAGGTATTTGAGAGATTATAAAAAAAGGGTGTAAAATAAAATCCTTGTGCTGAGGAAATTCTTATTAAAATCGTGTTGATGGTTTCAGATGATGTTATAATCCTTTACTAGGATTTACCAGCAAAGGTTATTTCTATTTCTTTGACAACAATGCATAGCATAGCCCAACGCTGAGTTTAGATGGTACAGTGCAATGTAAGAGGCCCTGGAAGGCCATCTTTTCTTGTATATAAAGTTTCTATTGGGAAATTCCCCCACAGAAATCAACCAATTAGAGGGTTCTCCAGATTAATTAAAATAAGTCCTAGGGTACAAATGATCGCTTTTGAGTACACTGGCAAACATCTGTCTCTGAAGACCAGAAGACCTTTATAACTTCATTTGGGAGGTTAATCCAAGCATTGCTTCCGTTTTCACCCAACTGCCGTGGAGTGAAATAGTCACAGCCTATTTCCTAGCAGAGCTCTGCCTACAACACAGATTATTCTGGTTTGACCTGACATAGCTTTGGAGGTAGGTTTGATTCATTCTACTAATTGGGCATTCCAGAACAGAATAGTCTACACATGGACACATGGTCAGAGTTCTCTGCTTCACCCATGATTTGGCTTGACAACGTACAACTAAGTTTTCTCTTCACTCAGTGTTTACATCAAAGGAAATATTAGCCCATCATTTTCTAATTCTATTGAGACAAATTTATCTCAAAATAATAGAATGAGATAAATTTAATCACACATATGTTTAAAATAATTGTGAAATTGGAGAAGCTAGTAACTGAGATAATTTTTTTTTTCTGATCATCTTTTCTCTTGTTTATTTTCATGAATAAATACACTGTGATAAACTGCCTTTCCTGTGTCCACAGACACTGAGAACTTGGCACTTTATACTAATTGGGTGGTCTCCACAGAAGCTGCTGTTTCACCAGCACATGACCTAAGGCCTTGGTTTCTTTAGTCTCCTTTACTTAAAAATCTTTAGGCCAAATTATTCAATTAACGTCTACAATTTTCAAGGTAGACACTCACATATTCATTTGTTCAGACCTGCACAAAGTTCTGCTAATGATTTTCCCCAGAGACATTTTAAGAATTCTTGCTCTAATCTTTCTTTTACAGATCCACACACCACACACTTTTTATATAATAATAGTTACAATGACAGTATATATTGATTATCTGCTAAGGTATCTTTCTAAAGTATCTCCCATCAGAAAACCAAGGAACTCCAGATGGGTTCCATGGGTGATCACCAAGAATACAGTATAAACATGCTGGAATGCTACTGGAAGGTGCCGGCTTGTCTTCAATCTGTATATAATGATAAGGTGACTGCACCTGGTGATCTCTAACAGCTACCTTGTAGGTTTATGGTAACAGAAAGTAAAAAGCAGGTCTTGAAATGCAGACAAGCCATGAACAGAGAGCATAACTGTGCTTTTCTTTGATGGTTTCTCTTTCTATTTTTCTGAGTGTTTTCATTTATACTTTTCAAAACATGAAATCTCTGCCCTCTTCCCGTTGTTTCATCTTCCAAAGCTACAGTGGATCTGTATCAGTGGTCTCAAGGGCTTCAGTGTAATTATGTTCCAGAAAAATCAGAAAGAGAGGATAATTAATTGTATATGTCTCTGTGAAATTACAGCACTTTCAAGTGGTTGGCAAGTGTGGCTCACCAAGTATGACGTCATATGTGGCATCCTTACAGAAGCCTGAGACCGTATGTCTGCTAGTTTCCATTCAGTGCATGACCCTATGGACTCTTGCTTTTACCATCCTAACTGTGTGTGACTATAGAATTCAGGAGTCTAGTTCACTGCTAGAAGATTCTGAGGTAAAAACTGGTGCAAAAAGACTGGAATGCAGTTTTCACATGCATGTAGATGTCTTCACAGAAACAGAATTTCCTGTTTTTAGTCAACACTTTCACTAACAAAACACTTAAAGGTCTGGGACACATTGTAGCTGTTGTTCAGTCTTCTCTTCTGCTGTATAATTGAAGAAGGAAGTTCAGAACCAAACAAAAATGCCATTGCGGTTTCCCTAGCACATGACATGAATACGTGGGCTTCACAGTTAACTACTCACACCCCATCATGCTTTGACTTTAGAATTATATCTATTATATAACTTGGGTATACATATGAATGCATATTTTAGCCATGCTAATCGTTAAAATAAAATGACACAAACTGCATATGCCTTTTATAAAGCAGATTGTAAAGTTATCAAGTTCCATCTGACATCCTTGTAAAATTGCATTACAAATGAGTATCTCTCTCTGCAGCTTTCACAGTGTCTGTGTCTGTTTCAGTTTTTCCAGCTTTTCTCATACTGTGCACACACCACTTAGGATGTCTGAAGAAATAATTTTTTATGGTTTGTTAATATTTCTCATTTTTTAATATTAGAGCTGCTTTTTTAAACTAGTAGTGTTATTTAAATTTTGCTAATCATCTTTTGCCTGCTTATATCAAGGATTGACATTCTTATACTCTGATATAAAATGCAGTTTTACATATGTTTAGTGTGGTGTGGGGCTTCTCATCACCCCTATACAATTTCAGTTAAGACAAAATAGTGGCTCCAACTGAAAACAAGTGCAGTCCTCGCCTCTGTAAGTTGTAATTGAGGTTATGGCTCAGCATATTGCCTGTGGCAGAATCTATTACCAAGAAATGGAGAGCATGATTTGAAGCTGGCTGCAGTGTAAGCACAATGAATTAATTATTAGCAGAGCAGAATTGAAGGGAAATACAAGGTTTCCTAGAGTGAAATATGTTGGCATTTCTAAACACAGGACACATAGTGGCACGCCACCCCATCCTGACCTTTCTCCTTGCCTTTTGGAATTTTCATATGATTAGGCTGAGAGACCTATTCAAAAATTAAGTTTCTCATCACTTTGAATTCACAGAAATATCTCACAGTATTTTTTCTTTCCCAGTTTGACACTCAATATAGTTTAATGTCTTGCTCTTACTTTCTGTTGTGTAAGCCAAGAAATTAAATAATCATTGGATAATTTTAATATCAATAATATTTGTTAATAAAAGTTACATTTTGTAAAACTCTGAAAAAGACAAAAATGAAACTCTGAGTTTATGATCATTTGTAACTTGTAACTGTCACAAATGATGAACTTTAGAGGACCTAGTATTTATTGGTAATTTTCAAATAAAATTTGAAAATAAATTTCAAAATAAAAGTCTTTATTTTTTAGTATTCTTTCTACTGAGAATTATATCACTGTTACTGCTTCTCAGTCTAATTCACCAGCGTTTTGGTTAGGCTTCAAAGTGCCTTGTATTTCAAAACTCAGAAATTAGGAAATATGATATGAGAATAAGAGATTATTTCGAGCTTTTTGTAATCAGTTTTTCTTGAACTTGATGAAAGAGACATTACACAGTGTATATAAAGACAGTGATATGTAAATACAGATAGATCAAGATGTAGTTAGTTACATGCCTAACATAAGTAATCCGCGCATACTTTTATTGTTTTCCTCTTGGCACAATCACATTCTCCCAACTAAGTTACCCTTTCTCCTCCTCTGTCTTATCTTTCCTTTACTGTTTTCAAGTTAATGTAATTTTATCCTATTCCAGAATGTCCTAGTTCTTAATATGAGTTATATTATAATTATTTAATCTATTATAGTAAATAGTAATGATGCTATTCATTTTTTGCGTGCCTAGCCACTTAAATAATGCCACTTGAGTATTCATTTAATGCACTTGAATAGAAAACAATAGAGCAAAGTGGTCAGAGTCAACTTTAATAAAAAACGAGAATGTTTGTGTAGCTTGCCATTTCATTAAAATTTCATTCAATTTACTAATATTGACTTTATTTTTAAATTTTGTCCTCTAACAAGCAAATAGAATTACATTTGGGAAAATCGTTTCTTTCTAGGAATAGATTTGTATGTCAGTTGTTCAAAGTCATCTTTCTGGTCATTTTAAATATTGGCTATTTGAATGATCAGGCATATTTGCTATGAGCTCTGTGTATTAACCAAGTCATTGTAGAAATTCAGTGAAGCTGGGTAGGTTATAAATGATTTTCCAGCAGTGACACAGTTATGTAGGTAACATCCCAGGTTCAAATGTAGCCTCTGCTTGTTAACTCCATACCCACCCACTCTGCTACGATGCCACCTGTCCTGGCTGTGCAAAGCCCAGCAGTTTTTACATTTTTGGGTTGTCTTAGGTCTAACAAGATCAATCTTCTGAACAGTTCCTATTAGTGTTTCTGGAAGTTAAAGATACAATGAGTTAACCAGAAAAAAAAAAAAGTGTGTGCTAGCACGTTCTTGCTACACATTGCACAGAAATAAGAGTTTCAGTCTGTCTTTGTTTAGGTTCCTGTGGATGCAGATCCTGGCCGTCCTGGCCATTTTCTACATGGGTGACTTTGGCCATCCTCACACATTAGTTCCCTTATGCCTAATGTGGAATCATTGTGAGATTTGTTGAGATAATATAAGAACCTCGTTATAAATAGTACCTTGTACATGGCAAGCCATCAGTATATAACTGTATGCACACTGATGATACCAGTGCCAGGAAGATGGGAGCATGGGATCTTGGGTTTGAGGCCTGGCTGGCTTGCTTGGCAAGTTTGAGGCCAGACTGAAAATGCATAATGAGATCCTAGTTTATAAAAGCAAATAAGGAAAAGATGGTGTCAAGTATAGCCGTTTTCAGTTAAAATTCAAACAGAATCTTGTTTCCTGAGAGAACAGAAATGGCCATGAAAATGATAATGATGTTTTCAGAATAATGTTCTAAGGTTGAATCTTCTTTTCCTTCCTTTTATTCTTCTATACTTCTGTGAAGATTAGAGCAACATGTGTTATATCCTCTTGTCAACAAATCAGTCAACAAAACACTCTAACACCAGATTTGTAAGAGCTTGTCCCCACACCCCCAGCAGTCAGTTTGCTAGCAGGCAATAGGTATCCTACAATACAATTCAATTCTGACACTGTCTACACTAGAGTTTGAGTAAAATTTCATAGGTTAAAAGCTCATTCTCATGAAATTGTCCTCCACTGTCCCTTTTCAGATGTCAGCCACAAGCCCAAGTTCTGCTCTGTGATTGCATTTGACTCACAGCAAATTGCAATGCCTACGATACCTTCTTAAGGTTTGATTAACTTCCTTGAGTGCCTCATTGAACTCAGAGAAACATGTTCCTTAGAGTTTCCCACTTACTCCAAAGGGTATTTTACTTTTGAGACAAGGTATAACTCTTGAACCTCAGCTGGCCTGGAACTCACTATGTAGACCAGGCTTGACTTGAATTCACAGAGATCCACTCACCTCTGCCTCCTCAGTGCTGGAATTAAAGGTATGTGCCACAAAGGATATTTTAAAGGGTGCAAATGAGTAACCAAGTAGGACCGATGCGTAGACAAACAAGTAGAAAAGATCATGGAGCCTGGAGTCCTCTCTGGATACACCACTCTCCAGGAATCTGTGTTAAACAGTCTGGAAGCTTATCTGGCTTTTTGGAGACTGTATTACATAATGCTATTTCTGTCATTGACTGTGAGTGATTGACTCAAGCTTTCAGCCTCAGAGGCTGAGGGTTAGGAATGAAGTTTGTCAGTCTTTTAACCATGCCTTGATCTCTCTGGGTACCATTCCTTCTACTGAAACCATCTGGGAGCCATCAACCACCAGTCATTTCATTAACAAACAAGGACTCAAAATTACAAGGAACTTAGGAGCCTCATACCATGAAACACAGAACAAATGTTATTTCTTACTATAAATGACATCACAATCCCCCAACATCATCAGCTTTGTAGCCCCTCTTTTAGTGAATGACTTTTGAACGTCAGAGAAAAGATGCTGAAAGAAGAACCCAGAAGGAACACAAGAGCCCAGAGTACATTCATCCCAGTCAGTACTCCAAATGTCTCCATTCACACGTGAAGCTTAAAGCTTTGCCTCATGATTTTGACCTGAGACTCCTCATAACTGAGATTCTCAGCCCTGGTGGCATTCAGTAGGTACAAATAACAAGAAATAAACGTGGTGCACCTCTAGCGCTCCATTGCCTGGTAACGGTAAGTGCCTGCAAGTCTTCTGTAAACTAAAAGATGATTTAAAAACTTTGGAAAATTTGTCAACCAAGAAAATGACTAGATATTTTATCATAGTAATACAAAATTCTAATGTTCAGTGGATTCATGTAGATGCAAAAATAAAGTTTGATAATGAGGTATGAAAATAAAGTGCTCAATAGAGAGATGGGTATACTAAAAATAGTAATAAATGTGGATCTATCACATCTCCTACAGACAAACACATCACTGTGATCATCATTCATTCAGCAAACGCTGTGGATACTTATGTTCCAGCCAGGTATGTGGCTATCTTACAAGGAAGCAAAGGTGGCTTAATCATCACCGTCCTTGCCCTTAAATACTGGTAAAAATAACCTATAATATAAAATAATTATAGAGCATGACACCAAGTAGGAAAATAAAGGTATAAAAATGCTGAGAGCACAGAAGAGGGAGTTAGTACCCTAGGGTACTTGTGAAAATCACAGAAGGGATGCATGTTGGACCTGTGCTGAGGGAGTGAGTGAAGAAATGAATGGCCATTATCCTAGACTCCTAGACAGTACTCATTAAATATCACAAGAATGTGACCTGAGATCTAGCAAATGAAAGAGAGAGTGTGATGGAGTTGTTGGGACACTGTAGTTCCACGGTGAGGAAGAAAACTTGGTGGTTCCTATGTGCCCTGAAACGTGGAGTAAATTTTAAAAACTGTAAGTTACATGTTGTTCTTCCCCGAAAGGTGTCATTTGCTGGGAATAAATTATGACTATCAAGCTCTTGATGATAGCTTATTTTATGTTACGTAATAGGATACACATTTTAAATGGAGTAAAGGTTGGATCTTTTACAAAGAAAGCTATTTCCTAAAATCCCAAGTAGAAGCCTTTTTATATGAGATTTGCTATGTCTGTTTGTACAAATAGGGTTTTAGTACTAGATGCATCAGTTGCCAAATGACATTGAGGTTTTCATAGACTTAATGTTCATTATAACATTCACTCACTGCATATAGCTCCAAATGTCATTTGTGTGAACATACATGCATTTGAGAGTATCTGTCCTTACACATTTACGTTTCCTCAATAGTACTTCAGTCATGGAATTGGTATGTCCTTAAAAGTATTGCTCAGATTTATTATATTCTTCATTTCTTATTTATTTTTAAAGTATTAGTTATTAATCTTTGAATAATGGTATAACATAATATTCAGTTAAGTCAGTAATGATAACATTAAAAACACGTATTTTAATAGCATTTGTTGAGCATTTATGTTCCCAGTGATGCTGTCTACTCCTTACACGGATGCTGTGTCACTTAACTCCCATTTATGATTCATGGTCTAAGTGTCAATTTTTTGGACTAAGCACAGAGTTACTAATTTTTCTGTAAAAGTTAGAATTTTCACATTCTACATGGCTTATGTCGGGTTGTTTTGCTCACAGTAGGTCATTTAGCTGCTGATTTTCCTCCCAGATATCGTGAGTCTTCCTAGTGTTATCCTGTATTCCTCAGATCATAAGTTTTCTGCCTTTTTCTGCAGTTCCCACTGTAAAGAAACATGGAGCGGAACAAGTGATGAATCATACATTGTTTCTCTTTACTCTCTCTTCAACAACTTTGTCATAGAAAGGGCACAAAGATACAATGGTAAGCTTGTGGGAGAAAAAGGACTGAAGGAATCCTATCAAAAGGAAAAAAAGTAGATAAGAAGTCAAGACAGACAAGGAAGAGGCATGTCTCCTGTTGTGTGTTACCAGAGATTAAACACAGAGCAGTCCTTAGTCTTTGTCTCTGTATTTTCATCATTTTCCAAACGTCTGCATGGGTTTTGTTTTTAATGTTATAAGAGTAAAAGCATCATCTAAGAAATCAAGAATTGGTCACATTTTAGGAAGAGTGGTGGATCCATTATAAGGTAGATTACATTCATAAAAGCACCAGTATTCAAGCTATAACATGGAAGACATTCAAAAGCTTCCCAGGTGTTTGTCTTTATATCTATTGCTTTAAATGCCTATTGCTATCAATGTAAATACATATCTAGATGTATAAATCAATAATTTATTTAATTTTCAATAAAGAACAGCCACTTTCATAATTGTTATATGTGTTATATAAACCATGCTTTTAAAGATATAGTTAAATGTTCTCTTTTTGCTGAACACTAATGTTAATAGAAGGTTATGATTCAACAAGGAGCATGATTGAACTGCCTTTCATTATTGACCATGTTCAGGTAAAAACAGTTAGACAAATTGGTTAATGGAACTAAATTATATTATATGAGTTGCTAACCTTAAAGCTATCATTACATTATATGCTCTGATGAAACACAATTGTACTTTAGTTACATAAAATGATAAAAATAGATAATAGAATAGTGAAAAGATATATTACTTTCATGAACTAAAAATAAAAATCTTCTTACCCAATGAAATCTTTCTTGATCACATTAAGTATGTATATTAACATTTTATATTAACATGAACCTGACTAATGTGTATCAGTGAGCAATATGATTTTTAAAACATTATTCCAAAACAGCTTAGTTATTCACAAAGCTTTTAATTTTAAACTTCCTATTTACCGTTTTTCCTTTCATCCTCTTGTTTTGAAGTCTTGATGTGGAAGTGCTAATTAATGTTAGAATTCCTAACTGATATACTTGTTGCTAAGCAAACAGAATTGTCAGATCATTCTTTTTTACTTTATTTTGAAACTACGCTCTTATTTTGATTTCAAATAGTACATTTGAAATCATGCTTAAGGAAACGTCTCATGGTAGGAAGCCAGCACTGTTATTAAGAACATTGCTCAGGCCAATGAACTAGCCTACTTATTTCTGCAAAGCCTATTACTGCTGTGGTTCACATGTGTCTAATGCTGCAAAATCCATGTAAATGATGGATAAACCAAGAAGATTCCATTTAGGAAACAAATATTAAATTAATAGAGATTTTATTTAGAATCACATGCTGCGGCTGCTAGGCAGATCTTACTGACTTCTTTGGGCTCTCTTGTTATCTTCTTGGTTTGATGTGGGTTTTTGCTTTGTTTTTTGTTTTTGTTTTTGTTTGGGGGAAGGGTCTTGTGTTTTGCTTTGTTTTCTTTTGTTTTTTCCTTCATTGGGTTTTTCCAGACATAATCTCTGTGTGAAGGATTCCTTCCAAAGCAATTTCTTTACGAATTCAGAAAATCCTGATGGGGGAATGAAAAATAAGATGGGAAAAGGGAACAATTGTGAAATTCTTAGAAATGGTTTAAAACCATCTTTTGGAGATTGCACTCACTAAAGGATGAGGGAGGAAGGATGTCTACAGACCAACTTCTAGACCACTGGCTCAGTGCCAAGAACCAGACATGATTTCCCACATACATACAGCCTTCCTTGCAAAGGGACAGAGTAGTCTTCCAAGACACAGAGAATGAGGAAAGAAAGAGCTGACAGTAAAAGTGAGGTGCTCCAGCCACGCCAGCAAAGGCCTCTGCCATCCCTTCTGTGAGCTGTGATCACTCAGCTTGCTCCTTGTATTTTCTCCCCATCTATGGAAACAGAGGGAGCACTTCTCAGTTTCAAACTCATTCTCCCTTGATGGAGGCAGTGTACTCGTACTCGACACTGAAGCAGACACCAGAGAGGAAAATGACTCATTGCTGCCATTGAGGCCTTCACAGCCAGGGCAGAGGAAGTGGAGAGCTACAAAGAGTCTGATTTGTGCACAGAAGGTCAAATCATTCACTCCATCTAGGAAAATAGATAGGTGCCCCCTACCTTTTGCAATGGCCTTGGCTCTTTGTCTAACATTCGGTGCCTCTACTTTAGCTTCTCAGTCTGCGCCTATCTCCCCTGGAGTCTCATGCCTATGCTCTTTTCTGTTGAGAGTATTTTAGTCACTGTGTCCTCTGGTTGGAATATTCCAATGATTGCCGAAGATTTTGACATGAGAGGGTTCCACATAGAAGAGAAGATGGACTCCTCCATCCACAATTAAAGTTTTGACTTAAAGCCTTCTGGCATGTGCTAAGTAAATGTCAGTACACACTTTTTGAAGGAATCCATATGCAAAAAGATATAATAATTCCATACTACTTAAGCATATATACTTATTAATTCATAATTAGAGATTTCACAGCAGTAATGTGAATGGAAGTGTAAAGTTATGCAAAATAGTACTGCTATTTAGAAAGTATTTTCATTGCCTGTTCCTGTGTTCCCTTATGAACAGGAAAGAGGTTGCTGTCTGGAGAGGAATGACAGCTTGGTTACTATTTGGCTGCATACGTCTTTAGGTGTTGTCAATGGTATCTTGTTACTGAAAGCCTGACAACTAACTGTTCTGTAAGACAGATTTTTCATTTCATCCTACATTAACTAAATTACAGAGAGGTTAATTAACTTGTTTACAAATCACAAAGCTAAGTCAGTCAAGATTTAATCTGGGTATTTAAAATTCTGAGTCATGGCTACAAAGTAAACAAAAAGATGTAGTACAGTATGATGAGTCCAAATTGGAAGCTTTGTAGAAAATCTACCACAAGCCAGCCATTTGCAGGAGCACTGTGTCCACCACTGGGAACAAGGTGGAGATGCCCCAGAGGCGTCAGTGACTTGAGGATTCTGGAAAGGCCTCTTGAGAAAACTTATTTACCTGTAAGTTGAAACATAATGAGGCTAAAGTTGTCGTGGAAGGGAGAGAAGAGAGACATGCTCTAGGCATACCTGAGGCCCCAGTGTCCTCATTCCAGGAGTACACATTGAGTTCAAGAAGGAAGATGACAACAATAGGAGTCAGGTGAGGTGGAAGCCCTGCGAGTTGTGCTGTGCAGGTCTTGGTTCCATTCCCATTCTGAAGTCCCAGGAAGCCTGTGATGGGGTGCCGTGGTGATCTGTATGGTCTTTGACTGGCACATGGTGGACAGATTGAAGAGAAATGAACTCAAGTGCAAAGACACTTCATTAGTAATCATGATAACTCTGCTGGGGAGAAAGGAGTAAAGTCTTTGTGGGATTTGGGGGGGCTTCGGAAGACTCCAGTGAATTCACGGTAAACATGGGAAAGAGGAATGGGATTTCTTGTGGTTTTCATGAAAGTATTTCTAAGAGCCTTTTAGAAGGCTGCCCATATGAAAATTACATATATATATATATATGTATATGTTCTAGCCAACAATGTAGAGGAACCCTGCCTTCTAATTCTCAGAGATACTGGTAGGGTTGAAGCAGTACCTGTCTGGGGATCTCAAGGAGGTGAGATCAGTAATCATTTTTTCTCCTACTTTCTTGACTTTTTTCAATTTACTTTTATTATTAAAAAGTATCTTTTCTCATATAGACACAGCTATCAGAGATCTTTAATTGAAAATGAGGCTCAATTTTCAAGGTCAGGAAAATTGGGCCCAAGTTGTAACAATTTAAACTAATGGAAAGACAACTTAAGTAGTGAGTGCATAAGGGAACTTTCCTAGAATGTCTTAACTTCTCATGCAAGCAAACATGAATCCAGGCTTGATGGGTTTGAGTGTTTATTTTAATCTCGTGTTGTCATTAGCCAGTTTGTTACATCAGTTACCCCTTGGGTATGCTGTGGAAGTGGCTTTCTATTGCTTTCCTTTTTGTCTTTCTATTTTAAGGATTTAGGGTATTATGCCAGAGTGAATTGATTCATAGGGATTTTACTTACTCATTGTGAGCTGCTGTGGTTTTGTTCTCCTGGTTAAGCCGCATGCCTCCTGAATAGCATGCGCACAGTGTTCACATGATGCTGAGGTACTTAGGTGTCAGCTTTTCATTATGCCTGGACAGTGTGAGGTGCATAGAAAGCCTCCGGAAGGGTAAACTCTAATTTCCCAAACATGAATAGTTAGAAAAGCGGAGTTCTGCATTTTCATTAACACAGGGCCCTACATGCCAGCTCAGCTTACTACCTGCTAAGCCTCCTAGGTCTTTTAGAAAATGTGCTTTGGCAGTTTTCCAGACTCACTAAGACTCATAAATAAATGTCTTTCATATGAAATGTATTTGGTCTGGCATATTGACACTGGAATACATTATTCTTTTAGCAGTTGAACAAATTAAAATGAAATGATGGCTCCACTTTTTTCCAGTGTAATAAAATGTGAATAATTGGGTTAATATCTTAATCTGGCAATTTGGAATTAGATCGTATGCCCAGTTGCACTAGGAGAAATTTACATGTTTTCCCTTCCTGTTGTCATGATGATGTTCCTACGTATCGATAATTAAGGGAAAGACTGGGCAGACAGAGTGATTGGAGTAACTCGGCAAGATTACAGCAGTCCTAATAACTGAGTCCCGTCTCCTTAAAATTCTGATTTAATTGGTTCAGGGTACAGCATGAGCATCTTTATTTAATTATTTATTTTTAACTTCAGGTGACATGACTGTATAGCCAAGTTTGAGAGCTACTGTTCCCTGAGGTGTGTCATGGAGAATCCTCCTCTAAGGACATTCTTCCTCAATGGCCTCATTTCTCTTTTATTGCTTTGTTCTTACATCTGGTCTGCTTCACAAGTTGGAATGGGCCTGGGCTAGGAGAGTAAGGGAATTATTGAACATTTAAAAGACTGGAAAGAAGATGATTCAGAATAGCTCTACTTTATACTTGGCATGACCAGATACAAGTTCAAGGAGAACATTTAGGACTACAGTAAACTGCTATGTAGGAAAATCAGTTTGTCTAAAAGCATCTCTGGCACTTTGCAGCCTGCCCTGGCACACTGGCAGTGGACCCATCTGTTACCCCAGATATCTGTTTAGGAATAATTATGTCATTGTATAGATAGGTAGGTGTCTTTTACTTGACCTTTTACTAGAAGTATATTTGTTTCATTTTGTACTTTCAAATGGACTTTAATACTTAGTTGAATATTTAGATGTCTCTTCATCAACCCATAAAACAAGTATCTGATATATAATATCTTTGAATATAATAACAAGAACAAGGCATACCAAAGTATTCTGGATGCATGAGGACCATAGAACAGTGTCCTGTGTCCCCGCAGCTCCAGTATAGCGTGAGTGGAAATGGTCACAGGCAGCTTGTTGGAGCAATAACTCTCAGAGTTACTTCAAGTAAATTAATCTCTCTAAATGGAAGATCAGTTTCTGTTTTATTCTGCTGGATTGACCAAACCCAGCCTGCCAAAGCATGGAAAATAAATTCCATAAGACAACAACTTAGACTTTGTGACACTTAACAAAATCTCAGTTTATTATCTGGTGAGTGTAACATTGTCCTTTTAGGCTGTACCTTTGAAAAGTCTGTTTGCATGGCTGAACCCAGCCCTTGATGTGTGCAGTGGTGAGATGGGTTCTCTGTGCCTTACCATGTTCGGTGATGGGTTCTGTGCTGCTGTTGTACTGTTGTGTAGTTTATCTGTTAATACACAAAGCGAACTCAGGCAGATGGGATGAAGTTGCTGGAGCATAAGCACGAGCCTCAGCTTCCCAGCAGCCTGTGTCTCCCCATTCACGCCCTCCTGGTCTTCAGAAGCACTGCACTTTCCATTTAAAACTTTTTGAGACTGAAATCAAACACTTTTTCCCCACATACCTAGAGTTATTTCTTCAGTTATATTTGTTTGGATTAAATTTATCTGCAAATGACAGAGATTCTAAAGTAATGCTGATTTAAAGAAGGTTAATATTCTGTTCTTCTATGAAATACCCCTCAGACATGAGGAGTTCAGTGCAGGTGTAGTAGCTCAGTTGTCCTCAGGGACCTGAGTCTGGATCCTCAGTGTGCAGCTTTGATCCTTAAGGTCATCTTATGGTCCAAGATTAATGTGGCAACACAGGCACCCCAGTAGTAAGAAAGTTAGAAAAATAGGAACTCTCAAGTGTATCTTCTTTATAAAGCCATGTGTCCTTCTGCTTAGTGTTGTCTCCTTTATAAAGCCATGGGTCCCTTCTGCTTAGGTCCCATTTTTCAGATCTGACATGGGTAAAGAAAGCTTAGACTTTTGCGACTGTAAATGCGTACAAATGCCATTCCAAATACTTTTGGTTTGGTTTGGGTTTTGTGGTAAGGAACAAGACATGAATAAGCATTCTAGCCTACAAAGGCAGTTTCTGCCACATCACTGTTTTCAGACTATGATATTGTAAGGCATGAGCAAGGAAAAGTGCATATACTCATATTGCTTGTTGACAGAGAATAAGTGACTATTGTGAAACAGACTTTTCTTGGGAAAAAGACACACACACACACACACACACACACACACACACACACACACGCCAATCAACCAAATAACAGAAATCCATGTCTATTCAGTTCATAAAGGGAACTCATAACAGACTAATGTAATGATTGTACCAAAGTCTCCTTGATGATCAAATGAGTTTTCACTGAAATTATTACCAGGAATATAGGCAAAGTGTTATCAGAAGAGCAAGAATGACTCAAAGACAGCTGCATCACCACAAAGCCCATCACAGGTGACTCAAGAAACTTGCAGGATCTTCATGAAAGGTGGGGGCGGGAGTGTAGGGGTGGGCAGAATGATTCCAAGAGCCATAGATGAAAGATAAATACAAGGAAACTGTTTTCTTGTCACAACAGGGCAGTTGGCACATATTAACCCACTGTTCTGTGATAGGATATATAAACTCAAGCTAGAAAAAATCCCAGCATCAGTGTGGGAGGTGGGCAAAATGTTCCAATCCCACCTCAGAAAATATGGGCAATTGATAGCTGTAGAAGAGGAAGAGCCAGTTTTCTTTAAGGGTGTAATTCCTAGTAGTTGATCAGACTCCAGGAGATACACCCATGTTCAAGAGCATTTGGAGAACACAATGTAGACTTAATAGACCTTTCAAAACTAAACAGAAAACAATGAAGGATCTGAAGGGAGGAGAGTAAAAAGAGGGTGGAGATGAGAGATGGGGTTCTGAATATGATCAAAATATACTGTATGAAGGCTGTAGTGTGCACATCAAACGGTATTTGAGGACACAACCGTGGCTCAATAGACCTTAACATATATGACAGAGTAAATAAAATTCAGCATGGCAGTGTGGGGGAGGTGCTCTAAAAGTGGTACAGATAGAGGAAGGGATCTAATTATGATAAAAAGAATTGCAAAAATTCAATTATTTTTTTAAATCGCAAGAAAATAAAGAAATTCTCAAAGAAGCAATAAAGTATTTTGAATAAAAATGAAAGTTGCAGTCTTGGCCCTCCCTCTATAACTTTCAAGTGGTTCTACTTGTAGGTCAGAACTCTCTCTGCAGCTCCTCCTTCTCCTCTCCGCTCCCTGCAGTTGTTTACTCTTTCTGTAAAACTGGGGAGAAGTCTTCAAGATCTATGCAGTTTCTGCTTTCTGTGACATGTGACTTTTTGTCTACTTCTGGAGTCTCATGAGCTATTCTAGAGGGGTCTTCAATTAGGAGGAAACTGTCATATAAGAGTGATGCAGGCAAAACTAGAAAGGAATGTGTGTATTGCCGGTTAATCCCAGGGTTTTGATTTTAAAGGGTAAACCATAAGGAGGAGGAAAGTACTAGGACCAGATTAATAAGCATTCTCATTAGCTACATGAGAAATTTCAAACTTCATATATACCATAACCACTTTTCTGGCAACTCCATTTACTCAAGGCCTCTCTAAGAAAAATGGGTACATATTTGGTCTAAGCAGTATTTAGCAAATCCTCAAAGATAAACCATAATGCGTGAACAATCAGAACAGTTTGAAGGAAGGGCCAAGAAACCACTTGGACAGAACAATATTTAGCCCCTATAAACACAGTGCAGAATTCTCAAGAGTCAGTAAACAGGAGCAAGTAATAAGATGATTAAGTCTACACATTATCAACTGCTAGCAGATGACTCAAAATACAATGGCTTAAACAGCAGCAAATTCTTTTTTGCTCACACCCCTGAGATTTATTCAAGATTCAGTGGGACGGCTCCTCTCTGGTCTACCTGCTGTGGCTCAATGGGAAAGGCTGAAGAATCTCCTTCTATGATGCTCTTATACAGAAGGCAGCCATGTTGGGTCAGGGATGGCTATTAACTGGTGATCTCAAGTGTTCTTCTGTGACTTCTCTACAGAGTAGACTGTGCTTCCTACAGAATGATTTCTGTATTTCTAAGAATCACCTTAAAGATGAGCAGTCTAAGAAAACAAGTCCCAAAGCACAAGTACTTACCAAGATTCTGTTACTGTCTTACTGGCCAAAATCCCAGTGAGAGAGGCTATCCTGCTGGAAAAACAGCAGGGGATGTGGTTTGTCTGAGGCCGTCAATGTAATTGCCTGCCACAGCATCTTTGAAGGAAGAAACATATGGGTACTAACTTTTGATGTCATGCCACATGCTAGCTACTGTCTTTAATCACAAAATTGGCTTGCAAAGAAAGTGTCATTTGTTCCATTTACCAGATAAGAAAATGAAGTTCAAAAGGTTTTAAATGACCTACATGAGGTCAAGGTCACATAGCTCCTAAGTGGTGAGGCACCATATTTCAATCCAGTTCTCAATGCCTCTGAAACCTTTCTACCTTGCCTGGTCTGTGTTGTCATCATTTGGATGCATTCTAAGTATTGTAAGCACATCTGCCCTGAGTGTCTATACTCTAAAGCACAATAAAAGCCTTGCCAATCAGTAAACTGTTATATATTGAACGGAAGAAAAAGAGATTCCTGGACTTTCAAATTGACCAAGTATATTATTCCTTGGCCACAAAGATGCCTAGACCAGAAAACCATCCAAAGAACCTGTGGTAGTGGGGCTGGGCAAGGACTCTGTTCTCTGTGCTTCTTGAAATAGCACCCTCTGTCCGTCTTCAGCAGAACTGACCACTGGTAACAAAAGATCAAGTGTTTTCTAGAAAGCTCTCCTTAACTGGTACCTCCCCCTCCACCACCAACTCTCTTCCCCCTGAAATAAAGTTTTACAAGAAAGGCATTAAAAATTTGCTAGTTTCTAATGCCTTCTAATTGGCATAATTGACAAAGGAATACCTCTTTGCAAAATAAGTGTGGGTTGCGCACATGGCCATGAAATTCCTGTGTTTTTATTTTAAGCAGCATCAACATTGTTCTTTTCTTTTGCTTCTACCAGGAAGATTAACATTCCTCTTCAACATGTGAGAAGTTAGTTACTAATCGAATCATTCGATTAATGAAGGTAGACCTGTCAAACCAAACAGAAATAGCCAAGACTTTTAAATCTCTTAACATGAGCCAATTTTCACAATAAACTGTTTCATTCATGGCCTTCACATTTTAAATGTTCACTCATTAGTGACCTGGTATTTGGGCTTGTCTGAGAGGAGAGCATCCATTGTGTTAAGCAGGCCTCATTATAGATTATAAGTTTTTGAACAGGGATGACTTTGCAGAAAAGACTGCCCTCCCATTTTCCTCTGGTTCACTAATTGGACCTTCACCTTGTTTTTACAAGCAAAGGCTAAGTTTCAGTAAGGAAAAAGGCTTTTATACTGTCACAATTTGGGTTGTACTGAAGAACTGGTGACCTATCATTATCAATACAGACATGGAATGAAAATAAAGCATGTGTTTGGTTTTGCTGGAGACAATAAAATAGCTGTTTTTAAAACAGTAAAGCACTGAACTTGATGGAAAGAGAAATTCATTGAGTCTATCACCATGCAATAGCTCTCTTTCCTGTGTGATAAAATAGAACCACCAAACACTCAGAAATAAACACTAGATAGTTAAGAAAGAAACGAACATGCCTAGACCTACAACACTTTGCACTGAATTTTAAAGAACTAAATTTCTTATATTGCTAAAGATATACATGCATTATTATACTCCAGAGTTTGCAAATGATCATAGTATATCATACTAATGTCCCTAATGGAATGCTTCTTGAATTTGCCTTGGTTACAATAATCTATTTTGGTGGGTATTTTCAATTTGTTTTAAAATGCCATTTGTATTACTTGCTGTGAGTCCTTGCCTCTCTTGCTTTTTATATTGTCTTTTCTTACAGAATTTACTGTTCATTTCCAAATTACTCCAGACCCTAATAGTCTATTTTGCTTTTGGCAGAATTCGTGTATCTATTGAATTGCTTTCTGTTTTGTTGAATTTCCTTCAGTGAATGTTTCTGCAGTGGCTTCTTTCAGTGCCAAAGCATTAAACTTCTTCTTAGGGCCTTTGGGCTGCATTTGTCATGTACCCACGATCAACCTCGTAATATGCCAAGAGTCCTAATTAATTCACTGTACCCTCCAGTTTAAATATTTATGACTGTGACTAGTTGAAATGCAGATACACACGTTATTAATGCCTTTAAAGAATTGATTTTCCTGGTACTGTTATCAGTTTTAAGAATCATATTTGATACATTGGAAGTTAGTGGATTCAGCAGCAGCAGCAGCGTGTTAATGGAGTCCTGGAAGCCGCTGGCGTTAAAATGAGTAAATTAAGGAGTCAACACTGCTTATTTAGGCACATTAAGATAAAATAGTGGGAAAGCTTGGACTTAACAAAAATCAATCCAGCATGCAGAGTTCCCATCTATCAGGGCTTTGTTATGATGTCATGGGGGCAGCAACCCTGCTTCATCTTACGAAGAATGCAACATTAGCATCTTCACTGCCTTGGATGACCATGGCATTTTACTGTTATGGAACTACTTTGAGACACCAAAGGGCCCCCGGGAACTATTCTAACTACATTAAAAAATTAAGTTGACATCAAATGACTTCTTGAACTCTCTACTGATATCCTTAGGATTTGCTTGTCAATCTGCACACTAGTTCATCTCTGCTTCCACGGCAACTGCATTAAGTAGGAAACTGTAATAGTTGTATTAATGATTTGAGCAACTATTTTTCTTTGAAGTCTCTACAGTAGTGACAGATGTAGCTTGAATTAAAACGTATGTTCCAGTTATAATGCAGGCTCTTTCTTTGCATAACATCTAGTTTTTTTGTTTGTTTGTTTGTTTTTTGCAATAACTTCTAAGTAGATATTACTACCTCCTCTGAGACTTCAAGAATGACTTTAATCCCTTGCCCAGTGTCACACACCAAAGCCTGTGCCATTGAAATTACAGGTATAGGAAAGCAGTTTTAATTTTTATTTCCATCACTTTGTTGGTTTGTTTGTTTGTGTTTGTTTTGTCTTTTTTGAGACATGATCTCCCTGTAGCCCTAGCTGATCTGGAACTCCCAGTGTAGACCAGGCTGGCCTCAATCTCAAAGACTCACTTGCCTCTCCCTCCCCAGTACCTAAAGGCATGTACACCTGGATTCCCATCTTTTCTTTTTTAACAACCTGATAGATTCTTAAGGTTATGTTTTAGAGATAGTATAATTAATTCTCTACTTCATTTTATGTTTATGCATGCATATTTTTCTTGCTGAAATAAAAAGCTGATGCATTCTTCTCCTTGCTGTGTTCATTCTTCAAAGCCATTAGCCTTCTTTATTTAAATGTTCAAGGTTAGATATTTGATATTACAAGTTAATTATTGATTGACTCTTCAATAAACATTTTATATTTATTAGTGATAATTCCAAATATGTAACCATTCAGTTTCTTTTCATGTTGTAGACTCCCTAATATACTCATATGAAGTGTTGTCCCTCATGCATACTACATTCCAAGACTCACAATAAATTTTTGAAGTTTCCAATAACAGCAAATCTTTTATGTATCTTCCTATGTACATACATACATACACGTAGTACCTTTTCTCCCCAAGCATGGAGACCATAATTTCAAACATTGAGGTCTAACATCAAAACTGTTACATGTTTCATTTTCTGTTCTCAAAGGTTTGCAGGTAGACTAGTTTTTACCATGGTTCTTAACAATCTTAGCATATGACCTCTTGCTTTATTAAATCAAAAATTTTCCTATTTTTCTCTGAAGCCTCTACAAAGACTCTATAAAAGTTTTACACTTTATGACTTCTCTTTGGCTTGGCCAAAGTCTCAGCATTACTATTCCTAAAGTTCATTGTTTTTTTTTATTATTAAATGTTCCCTGTAGGCTCATGTATTGAAGACATGGGTCCATAGAAAATGGCACCACTTTGGAAGTTGATGGAAAATTAGGAAGTGGAACATAACTGTAGGAAGTAAGTCACAGGGATCATTCCTTTAAAAGTTTTGCTTGGTCCCTGGTTCCAGGTCCCTCTTCTTCCTTGTAACCATGAGGTGAACCACCTTTGCCACATGCTTCTGCCGTCGTGATGTCTTACCTCAGGTTGGAAACAGTGGAACCATCTGACTGTGGTCTGAAACCATGAGTCAAAATAAATATTTCTTCCTTTTAAAATATTTTATTTGTTATTTTTATTTTATGTGTATGAATGTATTCCCTGCATTTATGTAAGTGCACCTGTGTCATGCAGTGCCCACTGAAGTCAGAAGAAACCATTGGATTCCCTGGAACTGGAGTTACAGACAGTTGTTAACTACCATGTGGTTGCTTAGAATCAAACCCTGGTCCTCTACAAGAACAGTCAGTGTTGTTAACTGCTGAGCCATCTCTCTGGCCTGAAATATTTCCTACTTTGAATTATTTCTCTTAGATATTCATCAGACGAGTGAAACTCTAACACATCTCATTTCATAATTAGACTTTTCTTTTTTTGCTACTGATTCTGTTCCCATAGAAAACCTTGCCTAATGCAGTGACATTGCTAATTAAAATAAGGCTTTCTTGAATAGAGGTACTATAATACTGAACAGTTGATTTGATACCCGAGACAACTACCAAGTAACTAATGGGCTGATATCTCGAATGGCTTGGATAAATTAGACAAAGGGAGAGTTTGTAGCTCGGATGGGATCCACAGCAATGAACACAATTTCGTCAAGCTGTTCAAATGGTATGTAGTTTGAAACTTTTGAATTGTTTATTTCTACAATCTTCCCTTTAATATTTTTGTAGTGGTTTTGATTAAAACCATGGGAAGTAAAACTGTGAATAAGGCTGAGAATACTGTTTATATGACTGTATAAATAAAGGCGAGGAGACTGTATGCATTAGACACTTCACTTTCTCCTTGTTATTGTTGTAATTCATTTTTGTTTCTCCTTTTAATAACTTTATGGAATAAAATTAACTTATGCTAATCACTGAAGTTTCAGAAAATTGAGAAAGTACAGTAAAAAAACTGAAGCCTCCAGAACTACTTAAGGGGAAGCCCTGCTAATAATTACTATCTTTTCAGAATTCTTTCTTATGTATTTTCCTGTGTACATGTATAAAAATTTTATACATTTATTTATACATTTTATAACTAGACCATGCAACTAATTTATGCTAGTCCAGTTTATGGATCTGCCATAAGCTTATTTATTTAGTGAATAAGTTGCTATTGAGATCTGAGCTTTTATGAGTATAATATATTGTCAGTCACTTCTGTGTATTGAACTTCTATGAAAAAGGTTGAATTCCATGTGTCACATATTCACACATTACCAAATATCCTCTGGTGATGAGGTTCTCATTTTGCTTTTAGGATTAACTTGAATTAAATGGTCACTTATTTCTTCCATCCTTCAAATGATTTGAGTATTAGGCACTGGGCAAGGCCCAGGTTACATTAGTGATGGGAGACAGATGCCCATGCCGCTCACTATGTAATCAGTGAAGATGAGGTGTAATAAATCATTGTATAAATGTCTTCCCAATGGAACTTGTCTTGTGAAGGAAATATTCTCATTGAACATGATCTATCATGGCAAGTCAAGTAAGACTTCTCTGAAGAAATGGCATTTAACACTTGAAATGGATAATGTTGCCGAGTTTGATATATACCATATATTTCAATATTCTAACAACTATTAAATGTTATATTCTTATTGGTAGATTCTATGACTATTTTGGAACAGTCTAAGTTGGGTTTTTGACTTGTATTTTTGAAAATAAAAGAATAGAAGTCTATTTACCTTTCTGCCTTCTGTTAGCCATACTAGTATAACGAACACAAAATATTCCAGAACTATTTTTAAAGGAAAAAAAGTTCTCATATTCAGAAGTATCACATACCTCCATAATGGAGCTCCATTTTATGGTGCTTATTTTTCCACCTGGATTTAGGCAATGTATTGACTGCAGTATTCTAAAGATTATGTTGGATGCTCTTCAGCAAAGCTGATATAGAAGCAGGTTTAGAATGTGAATAGTACTACCTCTATGGACTGACTTTTCTTCGAATAGATTTTATCCATTATTCTGTCCACACATAGCTATCATTAGGATGAAATGTAAACAAGTGGGTTTTGTTTGTTTGTTTTTGACAGGGTCTCCCTAGTTCCAGGCTGCCTATAGTTCACTATGTGGACCCGGCTGGTCTTGATCTCACAGAGACCCACCAACTTCTGCCTCCTGATGGCTGGGATTAAATGTGCACACCACTAGCCTGACATTGAAATTGGTGTTTTTTTTTTTTTAATGGTATTTGTATCAATACTATGTTCTGAATTAACTGAATATCTCTGTTTCTGTTGATATAGTTGTTTTCTTTAATCATACCATTAGTTTTCTGCAGACAAAATATCTTTGGTTCTTTGAATGTCAGGTGTGGTGGCACACACTTGTAATCCCAGTGTTGGACAGAGAGATAGGAGGGTCCCTAGGGCTGACAAGCCATCGTAATCTAACGGGTGAGCTCCAGGTAGTAAAAGGACTAATCTCAAAAGAGGTGGATGATGATCTTGGGATGACACCCAAGGTTCTCCTGCAGCCTCCACATATATATTTGTACACCTGCATATGTTTACATGTATCTTCACACACACACACATGTGCACCTTCATACAAAACCAAACATGTATACATATGTATAAAATTCTATTATTCTTATTTTCCTAGAATAATTTCAGTTATGTGTTGATGGTTTATCCTTTCTAGAGTGATGCAGGATATTTTATAATGTGTTGTGAGTTTCCTGTTAAATTAAGTGAACATATCTATGTATGAGTCTAAAAAACTTTAGCTATTTTGTTTCTTTATCCAAAGGGGAAAAAAACGGCCTACATCATTGTTGATGCAAATATAACTATTTGAGATGCAGTGGTGTTTAAGTTTTCTCTTTTCTTTGTGAAATGTATGCTTGGTTGACCAGGATTCAGTGAAACCTCTCATTAGGGCACCACGGTTCATTAGGGCTTAAAGAGGCATCACTGAAACTTGAATTGCCATGCTGTGATCACTGGCCTCTCTGAGTGGTAATCAAGCAGCATTATATTGTGTGCTTTACTTCTGCGATGGTTTTTAAAGTCCTTTTTTTATATTAACGGTTTAGCTGAGTGCTGTATCAATCACACAAAGACTTCTTATAGATGACATCTTTCTGCTTATGAGTAGAGATTTGAAAATCAGATGCTTCTAAAAAAATTCAAATACCCAGTTTGAATATGATGTGGAGTGTTTTGTTCCCTCGTTACAAGGAGAATATTTATTGGCATTCATTTTCTCAAACTGCATGAAATATCTGCATGTGCACAAAGCACTGTAAAATCAATAAGTAATCTAGATGTTGGTTTACTGAGTGTCCACCGTGAAGACTGAGAGAAATCATATTCAAAATGTAACAATTCAGTTAAGACCAAAATGAGATAGGATGAAATTAATACACAGGGAATGACTGAGCAGATGCATATCATTGTCAGATCCACAAGGGAAGAGCTTGTTTAACCTACATTATGAAATAACTTATTCTGAGGCACTTGAGAAACAATAATTTACCATATTTGGACCAGCTAAAAGTATTTCTTTTATCTAAGGAGGCCTGGAAAATGAGCTTGCCTGCACTTTGCTGGCTAGAAAAGAATATCCTCACAAATAGCAAATTTATCTTTTAAAAGTAGTATTTTAAAAGTAATTTAGGCTGACCTATCTATATCTATTCCAAATAAGTTTTTATTCCTGAATGGAGACTGTTAAATCTCAGTTCAGTGTTGGTTATTTTATTGTTGCATGCTTTCTCTGAAACAGTGTCTGTGAGGGTGCTCCCTGAAGTGACCTGCCACCCTGAGGTAATCTGCCCACCTCCCTGAGATATCCTGCCCCTTCCTGAGGTAACCTACCCTTTTGGTAGCCTGACTCCATGAGGTAACTTGTCCCACCGAGATAGTATGACTCTCTGATATAGCCTGCACCTTGAGGTAACCTACCCTTCCCTGAGATAGCCTGCCCTCCTGAGGTAATCTGCTTCCCCAAGGTAACCTGTTTCTGAGGTAGCCTGCATCCCAGAGATAGCCTACTTCCTAAAGTAATCTGCCCATCATCCCCTAAGCAGTCTGCCCTCCTGAGGTAGCTTGCCCCAAACCCCCAAACCCAAATAGCCTGCCTTCCTGAGATAGCGTGATTTCTACTGTTTGAAAACCTACTTTGCTCATCCGTGTCCACTCCTGCATACACACATACACGCAATCTGCTGTGCTTTGTCACCGGGAAGAACTGGACTCTGCTGCTCCCTCACATATGGCCATGAAGTCTATTAGATGGTATGCATCCAGTAAGTTTTTATTGAATAATTAATTGCTCTGGATTTCTAATTGCTCTGTGACAAGGTGTTGATGGAAGCATATCTATACAAGGTCTAAACTGGCATCCTACAGCACATGTTCACTGTGTGCTAGCCCTCACCTCTCAGCTGTGGAAAGAATTCCTGAGTGTGAGAATCTCTTCCCTTCCATGTCCCTGTGATTTTCCTCTTTTGATCCTGCCTCAGATCTCAGTGCTCTTCCTGGCATTCTTCTAACTCAATGCCCAAACATCGCTGCATTTAGTAGTTTGGGTTCCCCATAGAGCAGAGCCTGAGATAAGGACTTGGGTGCAGGTGTTGCAGCTGCTGTGGTCTTTTGTTGTTTGGTTTTGTTTGTTTTTGGCAGGTGATTCCACAAGAGTAGAATTGAAGCATCAGGTAGTGAACCCAGTGTGTTGCCCAGTGTTTTGCCACTCTGAAAGACTGCTATGGACTTTCTAAAGAGCCAGAGAGAGAATGGGCTTAAGGTCTTACTTTTAAGTAATATTGTCCAATGGAACTTTCTGTGATGATGGATTCTGTCTACTATTCACTACCAGAAACATGACTAGGCAAGGAATGAATATGTTAATTTATGAGCTTGCAGTCAATGAGTAGTAGATGAGATGGTGCAGATCAAGGTCAGAGGCTAAGACATGTCCTGCCACATCCTGTCTTCATTTCAGGTCCTAAGGAGTTGTAAGCATGAACTGCTTCATTCTCCCAACCTGCCTTGCGAGAGGGCAAAGATAGCTATAATGGCTTGAGAAAAATTCCTGAGGTGTAGAGTTGAGAGAAACACAACTCTTGGAAGGGATTGCTTCCTTGAAGTGAGGAGCCCTCCTCTGAAACCGTGGGAAATCCTCAGACAAATGGAGGTAATCTATGGGGGACACAAAGTCCCTGTGTCAGCCTGCAGTGCAGGGCACTGAAAAATAAACAATAAATAATTTGGCCCAATCAAATCTATTTTGATGAGTCTTAAGTATCAAAGTTTATGTCAGAAGAAATTTAATTTTGATAATAATTTTTTACTTCAAAGTTAACGAGTTAAAATTTTTAATGTTTTCTTAACATTTTTCTCATAGAAGTGTCGTCATTTTGATTTTACTTTAAGTCGCACACTAAAAGACTATGTTTTGTTGGAAACTAGCATTTTAGTTTTTAATCATATTTTGAATACAAATAGAAACTCCTATCTGATTTTCAGTTTTATTTCATAGAGGTGAATTTGAGTTAGTTTTAACCATGGCAAAGAGTAGTTCATATAATTTGTCACTGACACTTGGCATAGTTTTGAAAATTGTGTAATCCAAATTAGAATAGTAAACTGCTGATTCAGACTGAACCATGAGGTTCCATTTTCCAAAAGCTTCAATTTAAACAATTCATTGAATATTTAAATTTTCAAAAATGATATTTTCTGAGAAAATTTTTAATCCTAAACATCTTCCTCAAGTGCTAAAAAGCAGGACTTTACTACACTAGAAATAAAGCTAAGTAGTATACTGGGGTGCTACTATATAGGTATTAAATCACAAAATTTACTATTTTTGCATTCTGGTAAAATGAGTGTTTAAAGGTTAAGAATAAAGGTCAAAATTTGCATTTAAATGGAGATATTTTAAGAGAAATGCCAATTTGTAACCTTTATCCTTGCGAGGGAATGTGGTTTTCTTGGCTTTAGAATCAAACCAACTAAGAAAAGTAAATTGATGGAAGTAAAAATACATGTTTATCGTTATCCAACTTCAGAATGCTGTTTTCATGCCCTATCGAGAAGATTAATTGTGCTTTCTCTGAAATCAATTAGATCCTATGAATGTTGTTTGATAGCACATAATAGTAGAAGAATAACTGTTAGTAGTTTAAATCGGGACTCTACTTCCACTTCAGAAATGAAGAATCAAGACAGGAAAAGATCATTTTTGTGCACATTGGTGCTATGTTTCTTCATCCTGTGTACTTTCTTTAAAATATAAAGAGTTAAAGTTTTTAAGAGATATCTTAAATATATTGATAAGTTTTATATTTATAAAATGTACAAGGAGTGCTGGTATATGTCTCCTGAAGAACACCTAGATCACGAACTAAAATAACTGCCCTGCTCTCTCCCCACTTGTGTTAAATCCTGGTAGAGTGTTAAGGTGATAACCATTAGAAAGTATGGAATCAACATATGTTTAGTTACTCGTTTCTGTGCATTGATTAGCTATATGTCCATGAAAACAGGTATAAACATGTTTGAACAGTAGAATGATAACTAGAAAATGGATTCATAAAAAGCACCTCTCCCTTTACAGTAGTGCTGATCAGAACATGATTTTAGTTAAGTGTACACGAAAACCACTCTGTAATAGCCTTTTTGTTTGAACTATAGAAGCTCCTTGGTATTCTGGGTCACTTGTCATCATTTTATTTTATTTTTTTTAATCAGCTCGTGGACACAGGGAAAAGGTCATAAAAGTTTCAGAATATTCTATTTAGGTTCAGGAATTTGAGTACCATGCTAGGTAGACACATGAAGGCATTTATATGAAGCAAGTGTTTTTTCATAATAAATAAGTGGAATGGGTTATTATTCAGTTCATTCTGACCATTGATACTCTACCAGGCATATAGTCTATGAGGTCTAAGACAGACCAACTAAAATGCTCTTTTCACAGGGAAGTTGGCATTTGTCAGCTGTCTTTAATTGTTGGAAAAATCATAGTAGTGTTGGATCATCAAATCTTTGTTCTAATAAAGAACATGATACAGAAACCCAGGCTCTAAAAGCCTTGCTGAAGGGGAAGGTAAGCCTGAAGGGAGTTATACTGGAGCACAACCTTAAGGAAGTGACTCAGGTTGACCAACTGGATTACAGGTATCTCAGGTCAGTGTAATAACACTGAGTCAGTTGTTGGCTAATCAGATACTGGACCAGGTCATTTTCTACTCTAAGAGAGGGGATTATGCTGTTCTCTTAGAAACTGGACTTTAATAATTGAGTAACCATTCCAATTCTACTTTTATCTTCATTATGGATTTCTGATAGGTACCAGAGGCTGCGCTATTCCCCATAACTTGCCTTGGGAAAACTGAGCACATTTATTAGGGACATAGGACAAAATGTTAATATGTCAAACTATACTGAAAGATTTTATAACGTACTTTTCTGAATTCTTGTTTCTGTTAGATTTACATTCCTTAAATGGAGACATAGGAGAATTTTTCAAAATTTTATCTAATTAGTTATTAGAGAAAAACAGTAATGAAAATAAAGATGCTAAACCAGCACTCAGGCACAAAACCGGAAGAAATATTTGGTGAATATTGTGTTAAACAGAGCTTACCAGGGTATTTTATTTTTTTCTGTGATGCACATCAATCTTTCCGTCGGCTCATGCAGGATGATGTGATTTCCAAAGAGGACTAATTTATGCGAATTCTCCCAAACCATTTGACTTGCGAAGAGCTTATATTGAAATATTTTGAGTGTCTAATATGTGAGAGCTGAAATTTGTTGAAATTCCAATGCTTCAGTTTTATCCATGAAAGAGACTAGCCTGAGGAGATTCCAGCAATGCTGCATGTGTTCCTCCTGGTTGGGCTAAAAAAACATTAGACAGGGAAGTTCCATACTAAGGATCCAGAGAGAAGAAAGGTTAATGGAGGCTCTGCATGCAGAGGCTGTGAATGTCTGGATTATGGACTCTCTGACATGAAATGAGACAGATTGTAAAACAATACAATTGAAATGTATAAAAGTATGTGTTATCTATAGGATACACATACTTTGCAATCAAATTCTGGAAGAAAGAATTGACTGACTATCTAAGCTCTTGTTCTCTCCAACCCATTTGAAAATTACTTTGTGAGTAAGCAGTCCATGGAGGTATGTTTAGCAAGAGGTTAAATGTCAAATGTTCAGAACTGAATCCGCAGTGAATGAATCAGCTTACAGAAGTGTAGAATGAGGCTTGAAGACTTTGTTCCTTAAAGAATATGTTTGAACATTTTCTAATTGATAATATTAGATGATCAAAAATATTATTTTAAAAAAATGAAAAAAGTGCTTATATGCTAAAGAGTTCATAAAAGTGTTTAAAAAGGAGAGAAGAAACAGAAAGCTAATGACTAATTGTAAAGATGTGATGACTGATCTTCAAATTCAAAGGAAATCTATATTTTTTCTCATTTTACTTAGGTACCTGTTTCTTCCATGAATAGTGTTTCCTAAAGAATAAAATAAAGTGTTCATATCTAGAATACAAATAGATTTACAAATTGAACTTTGTGTCTCTTTGACCTCAGGATAAACTATGAAAAAATTTATTCCTAGAAACACAGGCTATCATTGCAGGACTTGCTGTTATTGTCCAACAGGTATAAAATTGTCTTTAAAAAGCTGTGCAGTAATGGAATAAATCAAGTATGTTTAGGAGCCTCTAGTGAAGATACTTTTATCTGGGGATATTCTTGAAAATAAATACAATTCCAGATTTTATAATTATTATTATTAAGATGATAATTAAATAGAAACACCCTCATTAAGAGTTCTCTCCTAGTAATTATATTTCTTGAAATCAGCTCTACCTGGAAACATCTTGCTTTCATAAGTTCCAAGATTATGAGTCTGAGATGACAATACACAAGGCTACTTGAGATAAGAATAACTGTATTTCATGGAAATGACCACCTATTTCAATAAAATGGATTGTTATTTTTCACTAATTAGTAAAACCATATTTTATTAGGACATATTGTCATGTTTTCCAGAGGAAACAAGATATCAGTGGCTTTACATATATCATGTTCCACCAGGAAATTTAATTTGATTGATATTTTGCATATACTCAAATGTTATTTCTGTTGGAACACATACAGGGCTCAGCGAATGGGGATAGGTTAGGGTTTTCTCTTTGTTTTTCTCACACATTTTATAATGATGACATAGCAAAGAATAGCTTGCCATAGGAAAAAGCTAGAGCAAAGCACAGCCAAAAATAAAATAAAACAAAACATTTGGAAACAAATGAGAATCACAAACTGTCCCCACCACCGGAAAAAAAAGAAAAGGACATATGAAAAAGTCCCATGTCCACATGTTGGGATAACTCAGGATTATAAACTAAGTGAAATTTCCCAAAGCCTAAATTTCTTCTTGATATGATTTTGTCATATAGCAAATAGCTCACTTGAATTATTTGCTAAAGTGTGTGTCCGTGTGTGTGTATGTGTGTGTGTGTGTGTGTGTGTGTGTGTGTTCCTGTGTGAACTTTGTATCAATTTCTTTTGTCAGGAGCCATTAAATTCAATAACCAGAGAATGTTATAAATCACCGTCTATAAATTAGGATATGCTAGAAACTCATAATTAATTGTGGAAAATTCTTTTACAAGACCAGACAATGGTTCTACATTTTATGTTATATTAAAAACTGTGAAAACATCATTTATGAAATCTAATAAGGCAGAACATTGTTATGTTCATATTGAATGTTTGACTAATCTGAGTGAATTAAGGTACCTTGTGGAATATGTTATATTCATGGACTAATTTTTGTCTTGCTATTACTGTTCTGCAGCAACTGTAATACCTACAATGCGCATCTATTCAAAATAACTTCATAAACATGTCTTAATCATCACAGACCCTACTTTCTGTTTGCTGTGTTAATGCAGATTAAATAGCATGGATTTACCTTTGTCTCCCTTTTTTTAGAAAAACAAATTTTGAGGAGCAGATTAGTAAATGGCAGAGCTGTCACCCTTGATAAAGCTGTTCCATATCTTTGGAGGGTTTAAACGTGATATGCTAAACTGTGTTTGCTGTCACTTGTGAGCCCTCAGTGGTTTGCAAGATGTAAGCGAGAAACCCAAAGTGAGAAGGTTTCTATTACAAACCCGGTCATATCTTATAAAGGGATATTGTGGATTTAATCCCTGTTCCCCCCTTCTCTCTCTCGCACTCCCCAGAACCTGAATGTTGTCAGTGACATACTACTGAACAGGAGACAGAGAATCACATTTTTCACAAGGATTTGAAATGTCTTCGTGGTCATGGTCTGTCAGTAATAGAAGCCATATGCTATGGGTCAGAAGGAAAGCTATCTTGAAACAGAAGAACCCATCTCTTGGCCTAATGACCTTAGGAAAGTTGAGTCATCTCAGTGCATTTATCCTTGAGGCAGTGAGGGGTTGTTTCTTGGGTGCTGCTTTTTCCAAACAGCTCTAAGTTGTGAGGGGGAGAACCACAAATTTTGTAGAGAGATGTTATCAGTGCTAAGCAAGTGGCCACGTCAGGAGCAATAAAGTTCTCTTCCAGAGCACCTGTTGGGTGATTTGTTTTAGACTGATTTGTGTTTCCTTTTGTGATTTTGCAGTCTGTTGGGTGTCCTTAATACATTAAAACACAAGTCTGATGGAATGAAAGATCACATGAAAGAATCTGATTGAAGGTGAACACTCTGTGGACACTGAAAATCCAGCTTTTGTCTTAAATTACATGGCTTTTGGAATGCCAGCATGTAAGATAAAGCAACCTGATCTTCGTAATGGCTGCTGGCCTGTCTCCAGGGGACACACAAAAGTGTTATATGGACTGGGTCAAATGAGGTTTCTCATTTCCCATAAAATCATGCTGAGCATGTCTTGGTGGAGGTCAGAATTGTTCCCTAAGTAAATTTTTCCTCCAGTCTCTGGCAGTTGTCCATGAATATGTAAGGAAACTGACACCGACTTAGCTGCACGGCCCATTCGCAATGTTGCTGGTGGGCACTAAAGAGATGACCAGAATTTTGGTGTAACCCATATTCAGAAGATACCTGTAGTTGCGTGTTATGCTTTTTCTCTACTGTTGGATTTGGGTTATAGGTATAAACCATCATTTTCCAAATTTTCATTAATTTTTATCAGAACTTCTCAATATCCTGATAAATCTCCAAATTATCACACATCTTTTCTTTTTCTCACATTGAACGCATTAATGAAAATGCTTCCTCCTTTTCCTTTCCTTATGGATTATGGATTGCCATCCCTCATCCTTTTCCCTGCGTCCACACAGCTACAATTTCAGGGACATGGAAATAAATGCCTCTTGAACTCCTTATTCCAGTCTGCAGTCTGTAAAGGGAGAAGCGACAAAGACTTGAACTCATCCCTTGCTATTCTTTGATGGTTTTCCCCTATGTGAAGTTGCTCATTAGTATCCAGGGAGCCTTAAGAAGACTGTAATCTCCTCTCTTTTCAGCTGCAGCTACAGTCATTAGGACAAAAGGAAAGTTGGGTTAAAATGGACCTAAAAATGGCGGGTTCTTTCAAAGGAAGGTCACTTAGAAGTATGTTTTTATCTGAGAACACATCATGGGATTCTCCTCTAATATTTTATGATTCTGCTAGGTTTCAAGATGAAGAGTGGAATATGGTATAAAGAGTATGTGGCGAGTGCAGTGACATTGCACTTGGAGTCAGCTAGAGTGATTTATCTTCATCACATGTCTGTAATGATGCCTCACTAATTCTACTGAGTAAACTAAATATTTGTGCATTTGTTTCAGTGAATATAAAGTTTTAAAAAGTAAAAAATATTATTTTCATGTTTAATTTCATTTTTTTTTACATTGACCTTAATTATAGTCCTTTTGATCAATGTGATAAATATATCTGTTGAAATCTGTGAGCATTGAGTGGCTAGGGAGTTGGCTCAGTAAGTAAAGTGCTTGCCATGCAAACACGAGGGTCCGAGTTCAAACCCAGGTGCCATGGCACATTCCTGTAATTCCACAGCAATTGAGGAAGACACCAGGCATAGACCTTTGGCCTCTGCACATACTTGCATACAACTACGTGGCACATGCATACACATGAACAGGTATATACACATAGACATACAGATTTCTGAGCACTGAGCTATTTCAGAATATGAAAAATTTAGGAATAATTAATTAACTGATGTCCTGTAGGTTAGCTTTATCACATAGATAAAATAATTAAGAAGAGAAATTAAATAGACATTCCCCTGAGTCATTCTCTGACAATGAAATCAGAGATTTTGATTGAGAAATTCTCTCATTAGAGTATATGGAGTGAATGAGCTAATTACTTGGCAATTTGCTCTAATAGGAACATTACACTGATGTGAGGGGCAGAGGAAAAACGGTCCTACCTTCACGGCTGTGCTGTGAAAAGGCAATACAATACACACAATACCAGCGGCCTCTAATGTGTTCTTCCTATTGTCAGTGTTTTAGCCTAAAGTATTTGGATACCACCTGAGATTACTTTTAGTTTATGTGTTTTTTCAGACAGTAAAAAGAAAGAATAAAGAAAAGCAGTCTTTGTCACATATAATGTATTTGAATGACACTCTAATGCTGCTTTCTTAGGTGATCAGATAGAAGTGTCTTGATGTTCAATTGGATTTTGCTTTAACATCCTTCATCAAGGCAGTTACTGTTGTACAACATTGTAAATGAAAGCTAAAATGACATGATTATAAGTAAACTTGAGTTTTGTCTTATTACCTGTCACTTATAAGGTAGAAAGCACCACAGAAAGAAACTGCACCTTGCAGGTGATAAAGAAATGCTCTATGATCTTTGGATTACATTCACTGATTGGTGTTTTTGAAACTTTTGTGGGGGGTTGAGGAAGAGAAGTGGTATTTTATAGAACACTGAACATGTCATACTCACACATGCTGCTGACATTATTAAGACATTCTATTGATTTTGTTGTAAGTAACTTTCCTGTAATCTCTCCAGAGCAGTAATCTTTAGCCTTGGGTATTCCACAGAAATACTCAGATTTAGAGATTTTTTTTCTTAAAATTATGATATTCTTTCCTGCTTATAGTATGGCTGGGAAAATATGAAATGTCTGTTATTATGCTTTTCAGTGCTTCATTACCAAGTCAGTTATAATAGTTTTAAAGAAGATGCTGATGGATGGATTTTTAGAATCTGAGCAGATGTTTGTCTGCAATTAATGTAGAAAATGACACCCTATAATTATTGAGACATTTTTTTCGAGGCTTTTGGTCCTTCCTATTGATCTTTTATCTCCAGAATTAGTTTGTTTGGGTGGGTGTTTTTTCACTCAGATACAGAACACCATTATCACTTAAAAATGTTACTGAGATCTCTTTAGTACAAAAATGGAATCTTAAGGTGGCAAGGTATGTGGCCCTTCTCCCCATCCTGAGTCTTAGCTCACGCAGCTGTAACAAAAGAAAGGTTAGCTTGAGAAAATCAGGACAAACCCACTCAATGTTTTACATGACCCAAGAGTCTTCATAACTGAATACTCAAAGACACTGTGTCTATTTTTATGCTTAAATTTGGTGAACAGTCCCATAGAAAAGTGATTGGACAGAAAACCTAATGGTGACAGACTGAGGGAAAACAAGCAAGGTGTGTTGATCTAGATTCTTGATCTCTGAGTAGCATTCTTTCCTCTTAAAGATGGACAGGATCTCTTCTGAAGGAGTCTTAATATCTACTCTGACAAGGTAGGCCAGAGAATTTCTGTACAGTCAGTTCCTCCTTGGGAGAAAGAGAACTGGAGGGCAGAAGAATTTCAGAGACCTGAAGCTCTTCCAGTATCCTTTACTCAGCGTGCCTAAGTGCCATCCCTTGAGGCATTCTGAGCTGATACAGTGTCCAGCGCTCAACCAGAACAGGAATCCTTGCCAGGAGACATGTCTTCAGTGAAGTGTGGGCTGCACACCCCACGTTCACAAGAATGCACTCAGCAGGCTGTTTCCCCATGATCTTCAAAGGCCAACATGTGTTGCTTCCGTCTTCATTTGTGCTGTAAATATAAATCATGGCCTTTATCATTTCAAATCATAGCTGTCAGAATGACCTTTATCTCCAACTTCCGCTCTGCCAGCTAAGTTCCCTTCTAATATCAACTTGGATTTCATGGCTTGATTTTCCTAAACAACCATTTGATGGTCTCATTTCATGTTCATAAACTTTTTTTCATCATTGCCTATAGAATATAAAGTCCAAGTGCTTCACGTTATGATTAGGGCTGGAAATGAAAATAACTTAATGAACTCTGAAGAAACTATTAAAACCTGTATATATTTATTTTTCTCATTCTTCTGTATGTGCATATTTGTATATATTCTATAATATTCATTCTTCACTGTGGTAGTAGTATAGGGATGTAATTCATGGATAAGCATATGGGGTATACTCAAAACACCCTTTACTAAGAGAATGTACATGCATTAAAAATTGTAGATGTTGATGTTCACTGATTATTCTCTCTTAGCCTTCCTACGGGGTGGGCAGACAGGTGATTAAATCTGTCCTGTTAGTCAATCCAGGCCTAATATGAACACAGTAAATATGTCACAAGACTTTAGATTTTTTTTTTTTTGCCATTCCCTTCCTAACAAAGGCACCCAGTAAATACTGTCTATCCATTGTTTAAATCTGTTCTTTCTGACTTTTCTTGCGAGTTTTGTTCCCTTGAGTATATTTCAAAGACCCTAATGCCATCTCTTGTGTTTGTGTCCTAGCCTTTGCTTGTGTCCCTTTGCCTGCACATATTTTTTAGACTAGGTCTCCCTAGTCCCAGACTGCCTTGGAAGGCATCATGTGTACCAGGCTACCTTCCTTCTCAATAGGGCTGGGATTAAAGGTGTGTACCACCACACCCAGTTGCCTGCCCATTCTTATTCCCACATGTTCCTTTTCACCGTGGTGGTTTCTCCTATACTCTTAACTAGGGAATTGTTGGGGTGTTTAGCCTGCCAAGGACTTTTGAAGCCTCAGGCATCCTGAGATCACTTTTTTACCATTTGTACCATTTGTACTATGGTCACCCTGATTGCAACCATCACACGCTGGCCTATCCTCAGCAGCGTGCTTTGAGCCTTTTCTACTTCCTTGACACACAGACATGGCACTACTAATTCTAAGACTGTTCTTCTACTTCATGGTTTATTCACATGGATTGAGTCATGCTTATGCTTAAGAGGTAAAATGACACTTCTTGGTATGTCTGAGTCTCTTAGCAATCTATGCTATCTCTATAGTGGGCTAAATTACTTTTCTCCATAGGACGCACTCAGAATATTGCTCCAGAACACTAAGGATCTCTTGACCCTCTTTCAGAGACACTGCCACCTGCTTTGTTTAAAATGGAGGTACTTTATAACAAAAGGAGTGTTTCTATCTCTCAAAGAGAAAGGTAAACTGACTGTCCATTGCTTGCAAATAGGTCTTTATGATTTTTTAGTTAATCCAAGATTACACCTAACAGTCAAAAGAGATAGTAGAGTATCTCTTCTGAAATTTCAGCAGGAGTGGAAGAGCCTTCGCTGGGCATTCTGTAAGTAACTGTGTTCACTCTTTCCATTCTTGTCTTTCTTCTTACATGTATATTGCTTCTCCCCTTCTAATGATCTAGTCATATGAACTAATCTACACTTTATAGACAGAGATTACATCTTGCCTTTTTCCATGGCCTAAAATGCTTTACCAGCCACAATCTACCAGGTGCAATGCTATCTCTCTTTGACTATTTCATTCATATATACTTGTGCAGCCTCTGACAAAAACCCCCACTGAAACTCTTTTTTTAAATTAATATTTTTTATTTTTATGTGTATGAATTGTCTACATGTATGTAAGAGCACCTGTGTCATGCAATGCCTATGAAAGACAGAAGAGGGTGTTGGATCCCCTGGAACTGGAATTACTGATGGTTGTTAAATCCATATGGGTGCTGGGATATGAACCCAGCAATCCTGCTAGAACAGCCAGTTCTCTTGACTGCTGAGCCTTCTCTCCAGCCCACATCTAGGCTGATCTCAAACTCCAGATCCTCCTGCCTCTGCCTCTTCAGTACAGCCTGCCAGGGTGTACCACCTTAGCCAGCTCTCTAATGTTTTATGATATTCAAACTGGTAGTTTTTAAGTTCATGTGGTTTATCTTGACTTTTCTTTTGAGACAGAGACTCACTAGGCTGTCCTGAAACTAATCTCCTAAGTCAGACCAGCCTTGACTTCTCAGCAATCCTCTTCCTTAGCCTCCCAAGTGTTGCAATTACGGGCATGAGCCACCAAGCCTGGCTTCTATGTTAAATGGAACTTGCTATCTTCCTAACAACCTAGTAAGCATGATATTAATATTTTAGAACATAGTTGTATTTCTAAAGGGGACTATGCCACTTAATGAAATATTCCCCCAATAATGTGCTCTTCTGACGGGACTTGTTAACTCAGCCTTGCTGAGAAGTCAGTCACAAAGATATAGTGCATCATTCCGACCTTCCTTTGAGTCATGTGTATTCAATACCATCCTCCTACAACCAGATATTTATTAAAAAAAAAAAAAACAACAAAAAAAAAACAGAACGTCTGTAGCATGATTATATGCTTAGCTAAGAAATTTCTTTTGCAGTTCTAAGGAAAATCTCTAGCAAACCCAATTACTCTCCCAGCAATACACTTCAAAAGAGAGAAGAGTGCATTTCTTGTACAGAATTCCTGGATATGTTTGATCATTAGTCAGGGCAAGTAGTTTGACTTGAGGCTATTTACTCAGCAGGAATAGAAAGTACAGCATTGCTTCAACAAGAGGAGTGCCCCATACCTTCCGCAAGCAGCATTCAATTTGATCTGCCAGAGAAGGTGTAGAGGTTTGCTACGGAAATGAGTCACGAACAGTAAGATCTGGATGACTTTTTGGCTATTCAAAATGCTCCTTTCCCCCAGAAGGCATGTTTTAGAAATAATAATAAAAGCAAGTAATTGACTGAGAACCTGGGATTTCACAGCAGTATTTACCACCCAAACAATTTTTGTTCTCTTGGTCATAAGCCAAATGAATATACTGGGGTAACTTTTTTAAAACTAAGTATCTTATAGCTGATATATCATTCATCTTGGAAGTTCCAAAAATTATTTTTCACAAAGTAAAAAATATAATGTGATTTTAATTAGACTTATAAATATTTGGTAAATTAAAATCAATTCAAGGTAAAAGAGGTACTGGTTTGGAGACGTAGCTCAGAGATGGAACACTTGCTTAGCATGTGCAAGGTGCTAGACTCAGTCTCCAGCACCACACAAAAATTTAAAACATTTAAAAAAAAATCTTATGTTTAAATATTGTATATATTAGATTTTACACTTTCTGGGAGGAAATCTGCCTGAAATCTTTCAGTTGTATTTTCCAGTACTTTACCTTTTAATTGGATTTAATTTTGGTTATAAACTACGTGTTGCAATTAAGCATATTCTTCAGGTTAAAAAAAAAAAAACAGTAATAACTGAAATACCCCAAGCTTCATATTCTTATTTCAATTTTCAAGAAAATAATGTGTTTCATCTATAGAAAAGGTGGTTACCATGATAGATGCTTTAGAAATGTCTATTTATAACTACTACAAAAGAAATATCTACTTTGATTTTTTTTGAGAAGAAAATAATTAGAAAGCAATGGTCAATCTTTCAATTATTATTGGTTACTTTGAAAATAGAGTAAGATTACTTCTGTAACATTAATTTTGAAAAGTTAATTCCCGTATTCTAATGGGAATGTAATGAGTTTTTCTCATAGCGAACTCTAATGAGTTTATGAACGGGCTGCCATCTTTAAGGTAGGGGCTATGCAAATTGGACTGATGTTTATTTATGCGTGCATTTCATTTGGGAATATATCTAGAAACCATAAGCTTGCTGGAGAATTTGTTACAGCAAAGAAAATGTATGAAAAAGTCTCCTTGTCCCAGGAGTGGAATTAAGGTAAAATTAACAAGGAATTGAAGTTATCTTTGATCATGATTTTTATTCCATTTTTATTCACTTTGAGGAAGTGTTGCCTATTTTTTATGTTCAGTAGAGCAGTACAATGCAATACACAGAAGCATAATGTTGAATTTTCATAATAATGTTTGTGATGCAAATGAGGCACACTTCAAAAAGTAGGTTGATTAGCATTTCTTGGTAAGATGACAGTCCCCTCTTTAAAAAAAAAATTTGTTCATTAGTTCTATCGGTGGATTACATATCCAGATTTCAAATTTGAAGTGCATAGTTTTTGCTTATAATTATAATGTGAATTTAAATAGTTTTAGATTGTGAATTTAAAACAATTCTTCTGTCACTGAATTGCACTCTGAATTAATGAGCTATTTGCCACCTCAGAGCCCTTTTCTTTGAAATTCAGTCTGCTTTAAAGTGAACTCCAACCATTTCAGGCCAGCAGCATGCAGAAGGTTGCAGGATTAATGAGCTCCAGGGTCTCCGTGGTTCTCATAGAAGCATATATCACTGAATTCTATTCTCAGTAACATCCTTCTTGTGCAATAAGAAGGTGAGGAGCTAAGTGTGGGGAAATGGTATTTAAGCAAATGATTTGATAATTGCTGATGAGCAAGTTCTTCCATCCCAGTGGATACATAGTAGACTGGTGCTTTTACCTTTTCTAACTGGAGTGAAATAAAAATTGATGGATATTTAAAAAGGCTACTAATGTAGTTGAACCACTGCTCCTTTATGGTTTGATATGCAACTCTTTGTTTTCATTCTATTTAATGAACTTTCTAGGACTTGATGCAGAACCTACAGACACATTAATATGCATAACATTTTCATCACATATTTTGATCTTATCCATCTCTTCTATTACCTTTTCTTAACTTCCCATTGATATCCCTTTGTCCAAATAGTCCTCCCTTCTTCTTTTGTTACATGCATGTATCATTAATTATCGAAGTCTATTTAAAAATTGTATGTATGTTCTAATTATGTTCTATGGCTGTGATAAGGCACTGACCAAAACCCACTTGGTAAGCTTAGGGTTTATTTCATCTTATATTTCCAAGGCACAGTCCATCTTTGATGGAAGTCAGGCGGGAACCTGGAGGCAGGAACCGACTTGCACCCCTGGCTTGCTCAGCTACCTTTCTTATATAGCCCAGGCCCACCTGCCCAGGGATGGCACTGCCCACAGTGGACTTGGCCCTCCCACATCAATCAGCAATAAGAAAATACCTCATAGACATGGCCAGAAGTTAGTCCGTGGAGGAAATTAATTTAGGTTCCCTCTTCCCAGGTGAATCTAGTTTGCGTCAAGTTGACAAAAAGCTAAGCCTCACAATGTGCCTCTCCTGAAGCCTCCTCAGAATAAATAGCACTTCTCTGATCTCACAGCGTGTTTTTCTGAATGTATAGAATAGAAAGAGTAGTCTGGACAAGAAAGTTGTCACTTGACCTTTCAATTAACAGGTTTGGTGATGTTATAAACTCTTGTTTTAAAAACAATGCTTACGACTTATTTGAGTCTCAAAGGCAAACCCGTGTCTTATCTTTGTCTTTGGAGTGACTATGCGTTCTTGAGATTGCTCCATCTCAAGAGGACAGCCTGGGTCTAGGAAGCAAATTCAGGCCAGGCATGTGGATAGTCTTCATTCTTAGGAAGAGAGCATTAAAATTGCAGGTCATTTTCCTGCACAAATTCAGCACTCTACCTCAGTAAGGCACAGCCTCACCTCACAGTTCTTATCACTGTGTCCTGGCTGCCATTAGACTTTGATAGCAATTGACTTGGCAAGTGAGATAAACTAGATCTGCCCACTCTACCATGGTTAGTCCACTCTGCCACTTAGATGTGGACCATTTGTGCAGACCTATGAAAGCCCAGTTTGTCTTCAGCTTCCAGTTAGATTTAAAAGGTTAAAATAAAATAAATTTTAATTGATGAAATATTCAGCCTCCTCCTGTCTGCCTCTCCCTTGTTCATCTTCCTGGTCATCTGCATTTCCTTCCATCATCCTTCTGACCTCACTCTTGTATTAGAATGAGAAAATATTTTTAATAATTTACTTGGAATCCTTGAATTAAAGGTATATTGCTGTAGCTACTCTAATTTTAGCATGCCGGGGCGTCTTAGAGCAGTAAGGAATGAAGGGTGGGCATACCTGGCCTTATTTGATATCCTTACTCAGGCCCTGTCTTCATAGCTATTAACTCTCATTTTTTTTTTGTTTAAAGCATAGGTTGCAGCAGTCAAAAGCCCCATTGCCAATAAAAACAAGCTCTTAACTGATACTCTAGCATTTATGCAAGACTTCCAAAGATGCTCAGTCTTCTCCTACTTCTAAAGATCTAGTTCTGGCCCCCAAATTACCAAAGTCGGTTAGTGTTTCGATGTTGGATTTCAAAGGTTATCACAATAATTGAATGAAATTTCTATATATATGCCTTGAGCCTTGGTTTAAAGTATGGCTTTTCAGGTCATCCACGACATTGCAGTTCAGCCTGTAATTCACTGTATTGGAAGACAAAGAGCATGACAAAGGTTAGACTGGTTAGACTGGAAGATGAACGTCTTCTTTCAGTACGTTGATTTGAAGCTCTGTAACAATTTTAAAACTCAGCCTAATAAAGTACAGAACATTCTGAGGAATGTTCATAAAGATATGTAAATAGACTACGAACGAAAAAATGCAAATGAGTTGAGGTGGCAAAGGAGCAACTTACCCATTCACTCCCAGAGAGAAATGCATGGACTCCTTTCAGGTGAAAAGTGACTCAGCAGGCAGCTGTCAGTAAGAGTTTCCAGTTTCCCTTGTCACTGGGGTATAAGAGTGCCTTAACTGGAGTGTTTCACTGGCACCCTGATGCTGTATTAGGAGGAGCTTAGTCCTCTCACTAATGAAAGAGAGATAAAGCAATCCAGCAAATCCCAAACTGATGTGTGAATTTTGGAGTATTCTGGTCTTGGACAAAAGAAGATCTTCTCAGCATAAATTGTTGAAGAGGATGTTATACAGTACAATGTCACTAAGATTCAACTAAGTTAGGTACATGTACAGGTAGAGATGCCACACTCGCCAGAACAGAGAACAATGAATTGCCAAATATTAAAACTTGAAGATGTTGACATGTAAGGGGCAACAAGATGAGAAACATAATAAAGAAGTTAAAAGCAAACACGTGTCATGAACATGCCTTTGTTTTAGAGAGGGATAAGTAGAGAAAGAGGTCCACCAGATTTTGCAATTTCTAATATCGTTCTCCATAGCAATGTCATGAGAGTCCTGAGTAAAATGCAAAGGATGATGTGCAGTGCCTTATACTGTTGGAAAATGAGGTCTTTCATTATTTTTTTCCAAAGGCCTGACTAAAAAATGAAGTGATGATATCTATATCAGGAGGAAACTATGCAGAGAAGTAAGCTATCATTCAGGCTAAGAGTTCCAAAGAATGGCTCACTCTTTTGACAGATGCTGACGTTTTTGATCTTGGAACTTCTTGAACACTTTTACATCATTCTCCTTAGGGAACCACTTATACTGGAATTTGGACACCAAGTGTATTAGTTATTTCTCTGTTGCTGTGACAGAAACACTGACCACAGGAACTTGTAAAATGAAGAGTTTATTTAGCTTACAGTTCTGGGGCAAAGAGTCCATCATGGCAGCGAGGCAGAGCAGTGGAGGTGGCTAGAGCAGATGCAGCAGCTCATGGGCACAGGAGGAAGTCACTAGAGATCCAGAGAGGCTTAAGAACTCTTTAAGCAGCCCCCAGTATCATGCTGCCTCCAACATGGCCTCACCTTTTAAGACCTCCCAAAACAGAGCCACCAAATGGGGACAAAATGTCCAAATACTTAGAACCTGTGGGGGACATTCTCATTCAAACCACCACACCAAGTAACAAATTAACCTTCCCATTGCATTTGGAGCTCCCCAATGAGATAAGATTATCTTACTTTCTAATGAACTTTAGTCCCCAGAATAGAATAATTATTATGGAATATAAGGATAGTTTCAAGAGCATCAAGGGGGTGTTGCCTCTTAACATTTACAGATCAGGTTATTGAAGTTGATAGTTTTGAGTACAGGGATTCCATAGAGGAACAAAACGATATTGTTGGATAAGCTACTCTAAAGGTAATTCGATTCAACAAACATTTATTTGGAATTTCCAGATGTGAAATGCAGTGTTGCTGGAGTTACAGGGGCACAAAGGTGAATATGACAAATGTGACAACCTTATCAGGTTGGCCTAGAAATTTTTTTTTTTTATGCAAAGATGTGAGGAATTGAAAGGTAAAATCTGGCAAGCGGTATCATGTGAATGTAAAATTGAACATCGTACTTTTCCTCATAGCAGTCATACTTAAATAAATGCTACCTCTTGTTTCTATTTTACTATGTGACAATGTCATAAGAAGGCATGTTTGGTAAATAAAGCAGGGACTTCATTCCAAGTCACTTAATAAAAATCACCCCACAAGTCTATCTAGGTATCAGGGAAGGATAAATCAACAATAAAATGTTTCACAGAGAAGTTGGCATGAAAATGGCCTTGAAAACGGGTCAACTCAAAAGAAGGGCAAACAGGTTGTGTTATAGAATTGTCAGAGTGTATGGTCATGTAAGTTTTCAGGATGAACCAGACTTTGGGAAGGTCTGAGAAGACATCTAAAGTAACACTGAACAAAATTCTCAAAAGAGATGAAGAAAGGGAGGAGGAAAAGGATGAGGAGGAGGAGGAGGGAGAGAAGGAAGAAAAGGAGGAAGAGGAGGACAAGGAGGAGGAGAAGAAGGAGCCATTATCATCACCAGTCAAAGAATCAGGAAAGGGACAATCCAGGTACTGTGAAGTCTTCTGGAAGAACGAAGTGACCAATAACCAAGGTACATTTCATAAAGTCAACAGCTGAAGGACCAGACTAGTCCGTATCAGGGGCATAGAAAGACAGAGACAAAGTGTCCCTGAGAACTTGCTTGGCTTGAGGGTCACTGGTGGTGGCAATAGAAAACACTCTGAGTAGTGATAATTTATAAAGCACAGAATAAAAGTTGCATCAGGGAAAGGAGGTGGAGGAGAAGACATGAACATCAGTCATTTTATTAGTACAATATCTGCTGGAAAAAATCAGGGATTGGGGGAACTGAAATCTACGCAGCATTTGGGATGAACTTTGCATAAGAAAAAGATACTCTTAAAAATATAATCAGGTATAAAGAGGCTATTTAAATTCAATCTTTCCTCTAAGGTGATGGAATTCTCAAAAATTATTAATAGTTGAAAAGCTTCTCTCCACTTTCATAACTCTTTACTGATAATGACATGTACTTGTGAGCATCATGGTTAAATTTGGGATAGCTACTTTAGGCTTCTCTTCCAGTGAACCGCAAGACTGCAGGCATTTCACATTTTCTGGTACAGGGACTAATCTGAAATACCTTGAGACTTGATTCTATTCATTAGTTAGCTTGTTGCCATAATGCTTTCTCAGTTTTGCTAACTGACAAGGTGACAGTGTTGAACCCATTGCTAGGATCCCATCTGATACTTCAAAAGAAGCCCTGGGTACGTGAGAGGCGATAAAGTTTAAGTCTCATTGTTTCATGTTAAATTCATCTCTGCTCTGATAGCATCATGATTTTTTTCACTGAAAATTTCAAAGCAGCATTATATTCAGTAATCCAAGGAAATAACATAAGCTTTCATTTTTCAATATAGTTAATCAATTAAGGAAAAATTACGCTTGTAATGATCATACTAAATTATTTTAATATTAAGCATGGCCAATTTGTATCTTGATTTGATTGGCTTACAATGGCTAATTAAAGGACTGTTACATTACTATCTTCATATCTCTTACAAACTTTAGTTCTGATACTTGATAAGAGACCAATTTCTCACCAAAGAAAAAGAAAATATTTTTTAAAGATGTTATCTTTTATAGTGTGTCTTTTACAGTCCACAGACTATAGTGGTTGCAGTCATCAAGAAACACTAAGCCATCTCAGCAGATGATATACACTTAAATCAGAATCTATATGTATAAAGAATCATCTCGTACAGAGCACCTTTGCATCTTGAGTTGTTATTTCTAAATCTTAAAATGAATTTGGTATTTGAAGATTTAAAATGAGATTTGGATCCCATTGCAATTCATATGGCTTCTTGTGATGTTAACCAAGATCCTTTATATTGCACAAAGCATACTTGGTTCATTAAAGATGTCCAGACATCCCCCAATTTTCTGTGATCTCTTCCCTCTGTATACACAGATTAGCAACCTAATCAAGTAGCCTTTGATAAAATTTAATTTGTATTTTTTCTTTAGTAATACTGTCTGGGGGCAGCTAAGGGAAATTTATTTAACTTTGAAAATTCAAGATTTAATAGAACTTAACTATCTCTTGTTTGAGATGTTAAAATTTGGAAGAAAGTCTAGCCATTTTATGATAAACCCATCTTTGACTAGGATAAAAGTTAGTAAAACAGAGTCCAATGTTCAGAAAGGATAAGGGGAAAAGTCTTGTTCAAAATCTAGCTGTGTGTTGGAGAGATGGCTCAGTGGTTAAGAGCAGGTCCTAGACCTGGAAAAGAAAAAAGTTGGTTTTGGCCAGAACTATCATCAGCACAGTTGTCCTGATGATGACATTTAAGCAGTACTACCTCTCCAGTATGGAGAGTATTCTTATATTTTCATTACCTCATTGCAAATTCTTTATCTCAGCTTGACTGCCACACTTTGGAAAGCAAGTTATATTAGAAGAACATTTTGTTCTGGGGTTGTAGCCAATAAAGTGCAATATGAACAAAGCATAGACAGATTTATCTTTCCAGAATAAAATCCTCACTCAATTTCATTCAGCTCATCATCATCTACACTAATTCTTCTGATTGGCAGTTACTTCACTATGAACACTCTCTCTATTCTCTTCATAAGACTCATTCTCTTACTGTCCACTCCCCAGGTTAGATTAATTATTGAATTCAAACCTGACCCATGCATTTCCCTGGCCAAAAATGGCTCCTTTAGACTGTATGCCAAAACAAAAAACTTCTGTCATTAAATTCTGAAGCATGAAAATTGAACCCTGTCTCGGCATTCATGCCCAAACGTAACATCTCAGGTTAGAAACTGCCTTAATCTATAAAATTCTGATTTAAAAGTCGTGAAATTAGCATGTATAAAATGAAAGCCTGGGTTTAGAGAAAAAAAAGGTAACTAGATACTTAAATACTAATCTACAATAATTTTCAGATTGGGTCAATAAGAATAAATATTAATAATTAACAATTAGTATCTCTCTGTGGAGTAATTCAGGCAACAGTGAGAAGGTTTCTAGGATAGTCTGGCAGGATACTTGTTAGCATGAGGATCACATGGTTCATTTTTCTACTCTTGCTATTGCAGCCAGGTGATGAATTTGCCTAAAGTACACAGATGGGCAATGTTTTACCCCAGAGCTAGGGTTCTTAGCCAGATAACAATAATTATTATTTCTTCTTCTCCTCCTTCTTCTTCTTCTCCTCCTCCTCCTCCTCCTCCTCCTCCTCCTCCTCCTCCTCCTCCTCCTCCTCCTTCTTCTTCTTCTTCTTCTTCTTCTTCTTCTTCTTCTTCTTTTCTCCTTCTTCTTCTTCTTCTTCTTCTTCTTCTTCTTCTTCTTCTTCTTCTTCTTCATTTTTTTTTTTACTTCACAGCCACCCTTAAGAGTGTTTCCTATGGTGACCCCCACACACAAAATCTCTACATTTATTGTGCAACTATGCTATAGGGAGGCGTGGGGGACAGGAAAACACAGTATACATCCAGAGAATGTATTTGATTCTGTAAGAGAATGGACAATTCTTGGATCTTAGTTTGTTGAACCATAAGAGGTTCAATAAAGTATCTCTTCATATCCAAACCATGGAGTTCTATTTTCTAAGGCTCTGGGAGCACTTGGTATCAGGATGTCTTTCTGTACTGATATGTTTATGTATCATTGGGGACTGATTAAGGGCATATGATTTATTACATTTGTCAAGGTAGAAAATTTATAACACAGTGTTCTGGAGACCATGCTAGGGTGAAGCTTCACCACTCCATTTCATAATAGTCTGGCCTGAGACATGTTTTTAAGTCTTTCCAAGCCTCCGTTCACTTACCTGTAAAATGGTGTTAATAGTACCCACCACACAGCAGTATTTGTGAAACTCAAAGTTTTTATTTAGAAGAGTTAAAGATTTCATTATTAATAAAGGAATGTTCAAATAAGGGCCATGCAATTAAATAATTACTAAAAATTACGGCTTCTGTATAAAACAATTTAAAAGAACGTCTGTGTCTAGCAAATAAGAAGTATTTTATGTTAATTATTATAATAACCATGATTATGGCTATAGATTTAAGACAAAAAGCTGCATCTTTAGAAATGATTTAATTAGTGTAAGTATTTTAAATGTGTCTATGTCTGTGCTGGATTAATGCTAGCTATTATTGATGTTGTTGTTAATCATGGCAGCTGACCTCTGCAGTGTCCATCCCAGAGAATGTTCCAAAGGACTAAAGGCAATGTTGGCGAGCATTTATTTTTATTCTTAAAGACAACGATTAACTTATTGGAGTATTAAGTTTCTGTGGGATTCTTTTTTCCTGTTTACAACTCAAAACCCACTGACAGCTTTATTTTTGCTGTTGAGGTATTTTTGATGGCCAATGCTTTTTCCTATTTTTAAAATGCCAGGATGGGGACTAGAGTGGCTCAGTGGTTAAGAGCACTGGCTACTCTTGCAGAGAACCTGGGTTCAATTCCCAGCACCTATGTGGTGGCTGACAGCCATCTGTAATTCCAGTTTCAGGGGATCCAACACCTTCTTGTGACCTCTATGGGCACTGCAAGACACGGGTTCACTTACATACATGCAGACATGACACACACACAAAATCAAAATAAATTAAAAAAAATAAATGCTAAAGTTTTCTATTTTTCTACTGCGCAGTCATAACTGCCCATTACTTGTTTGCTCTTTGAGGCTAATCCCTGCTAGCTCTTGGTGGCTTGAGTTTTACAATCATGGTCTTTTTCAGTCCTCCAGAGTACTAAATAGGACAGCAGAGGAGGATGTCGGCTCAGGAAAGGGTCCTGTGGGATTGCTTTGCTTTCTCTGGCATCTTGATTTTCTTGATATTGAGAGAAGACTGGTTCATTGTCATTCAGCTAGTCCAGGGCAGTGATGCTAGAGGACATGCACTTAAAAGTACACAGAAAGAATATCTGTTAAACACAGGCTCTTTCAAGAATAGAGATTAAGTCTAGGTTGTCTTAGTGGTTGAGCACTGACCTAACATATGCAAGGGCCTCGGTTCAGTGCTTAGCAGAACAGGAAAAAAAACAAGGGGGAGAAAAATCAAAGCTCTATAGCTCTGTATAAGGTCTTTGCTATATTTTGGTTTTGTGCTTTTGTTTTTTTGAGACAAGGTCTCCCTGTGTAGCCCTGGCTGGCCTGGAACTGACTATGTAGGCCAGGATTGGCCTTGAACTCACAGAGATCCTCCTGGCTCTGCCTCTAGAATGCTTGGATTAAAGGCATGCACCATCATGCCTGGCTATATAAAGTCTTTTTAAAAACCATAGCATGGGGGAGAATATGTGTTGGAAATTAAAACAAATTAAAAATTAAAACAAAATGATCAAAACAAATAATCTAGCATATTGTTATATTGGCTAGTTACTTCCTAAATTCTTCAGATTACTATTCTTTTTCTTAACTAGCCTAAAATAAAATTAAAAGAACATCTCTTTTATTCTTGTCAAAACCAAGATCTCTTGTTTGTGCTTTCAGTTTTGAAGGAGGACAGAACCAAAATTTATGCAAAAGAATTTCTACAAAAACAATCTGCATTTAAGTCAGTCCTTTCTTTTTCATCCTGCTCTGTGTTTCCTTTTGGATAAACACCACCAGCCATGTGACCGTTCTATTCTATTCCTCATTTCTATGTGGAATCCAGCAGGAGAATAAACAAGAAGCAAGAGGCACCAATTCTGGTGAGAATTCAGAGTAAGAATTGTGTCCAAAGGTGAGGACCCATAGCAAATCGGTGCCTCCCTCTCTGTTGGATTCTGCTTTCTCTGTGATCCGGGACTCCACAGATCCCTGTTAGTTAAGGTAGCAGCTTGTGCTGATGCCCTTCAGTTTGCAGTAGCCCCTTTGATGCTTTTCAACAAATCCTTTCAAAGCAGCAGGACAAAGTGGGAAGGTAAGCAACAGTCTCACATTAAAGAAACCTTGCAAACCCAGGTGGGAGTCCTGCTGAGTTGCTTCCTTCCAAGACTGCTATCCCCAGCCTTAGAACACACTGCCACTCCTGTCCAAAGATGAAATGCCTTCTTACCTGCAAGTTACAGCATCTGTTCCACTCTCCAAGACAAATTTAATGGAGACATTAAAAAATTATTTTTCTAAGAATGTTCTTTGGAGACTCTGATGGCAGAATTAGACTGTCTCCATCTCTAACTATGCTCAGATTCTAGAGAATATTGTATCATAATCATCATTACCATTATGATTATCAGGCTCATCAATCCACTGGTTCAGTATTTCTATTCTTTTATGAACAGAAGAGCTTAAAAAAAGACCATAGTAAGAAATTAGATTTACCTTTAAGTGTCTCAAAAAGGATTTAATTAAGTGAGTAGCCACACAGTGTGAGCAGCCTTAAGGAAACTGAGGCAGATTTTGAGTTGCTCAGAGACTAGCAACTATGGAATCTGTTAATATCTTCTTGGGTCTAAAGTGGCAACAGGAAGTTTGTTGCAGGAACCAGTAAGAGAGCCAGAGACATGAAGGGCCCATAACCCAGAAGAGCTCCATCTACTAGTAGGATTTCCCGAGGGTAATTTAACCATCTTAACACCTGTAGTCCATCCCTAAAGAGTCTAATTATCATTGTTGTAATACTTAGGACTTTTAAAACTGCTAAATGATTGTGATATGGAGCTAAGTGAAGCCCAGTATTAGAAGTTCATCATACCCCACTAAGATATGGTGCCAGAGTTAGGAGCAAACAGAGAAGAAATATCCTGAGTTTGTTCTCTCTCTCTCTCTCTCTCTCTCTCTCTCTCTCTCTCTCTCTCTCTCATACACACACACACACAACTCTCATACACACACACACACACACACACACACACACACACACAATTTCTCTTTCTCTCTGCTGATGCTTCTAATAAGAAACCTGATAGAGAAGGAGCTGAGGTGGTACTGTATAAAATACATAGTCAGCCTACTTTAGTCTTTGTTTTAGAGGAATTGTGACAAAAAACAGCTCAGTGTTTACAGTGAAATACCACAAATGCTTCTGCTTCCCCAACCCCAGAAGTGAGGACAGAATGCTCTTTGATGATGAAGATGGCGCACTCACGCCCTTTGTTGTTGAGCAGGGCATCCTTCATGAAGATGATTTCCTAAAGAACTAATACTGGAGGCACTGATTTACAGTGTTCCCCTAGGGTTTAGTGGCTCCTCTGCAGCTGGGCATGCAGGACCCTAAAGTCTATTGGAATATATATACTTAGGCTTCCTTGACCTGAAATGCTAGTGGGAGCCATGAATGCCTACTTGAGAAAAAATGAGAGAGACATCAGTGATCATTTATTTTTATTGAGCAGTGAGACCAGAGCACTGAGTCTCACCTAGTCTAACCCTTGCATTTGTCTGATGAAGTGACCAAACCCTGAAAGACACAAAACTGCAGAAGACGGCAGAAGTGAATATCAGAATTTATACACCTACATTAATCAAAGGTTTTCAGCAAGGAGTTGAATGTTCACACATCAGAGCCAGGCTTAATATACAGATGCTGCTCTGCATAGCATTTGTTCCCTCTTTTCACACAGAAAACGAGAAGTGAGCAGAAATTCTGATTCACCATGAATGGATAAGCACTGGAGTTCTGAATGAGGACAAACTACTATCCTGTCCAAGTTCCAAGGGCTGGTTTTCAGAAGAGATTAGTAAAGCACACAAAAACTATACACACCTTCCTTTCCCAATCCTTCTACTACAAACCTCTCAGTTCACTGCTGACAGTGCTAAGAAGAAATCTGGGATTCCTGAAGGGCAAAAACATTCTACACGTACCATGTAGTTACTCCAGTGCGCATGCTTGTGGCATTGCTGCTTGAACGGTGCTCACGTCTGAGGGCCACTTTCATTATTTTGGATTTCTTGTCTCCTCTGGTTTCTTTTCAGTTCCTACTGACAAAGATGAGTTATGGTATGTCTATAAAGCTCAAGGGGAAAGATGCAAGTGCATCATGATTATTACAGGTGTGACATGACTATTTCATATCAATGATCACAGCTGAATAAGTGAACATTTTCAAATGTGTATTGCAAATAAAATTTGACCAACTGTAAAAATGCAAAGTATATTGGCAGAAGATGAGAAGCAAGGAGTAAAAATAGAGATCCTTAGATATTATCAGTTAGAAGAACACGAGATTCTAGACTGAGAACAAGAAAAATAATAAAAGACTGGTCTGGCTTAATATATAACAAGAATAGTTTGTATGAAGTATATAATATTTGTCAGGCACCATTGCTAACACATTGGTTTCCTAGCATACCAATCCTATTATCTGCACGAATGGAAAGAAAGGCTCCCAGAGTGTAAGAACCTTGTCCACGACAGTATAGATAGGAGGTTGCAAAATCAGGGCACAGACCCTGAGCATACCTCCAGCCCCAGCCACACATCTCTCTTGTCAAATTCAACAAGAACACTGGCTCAAGATGTTGGAAAGTTTTCTATTCTCAGGGATCTGCAGCTGTACAACATTCATAGCATATGAGTTTAGTGGAACTTGGGCCATACTACAAGGTAGGAAGCAGTTCCTGATGTGTAAGATTTCCTTCTCTTCTGTAGACTCCCACTTTCCAGAATATGAATAAGAATACTCTCTCTCTCTCTAAATGATGCACACAATAAAAAAGTTATCATCAGAAATACTTTATAAGAATGAACTGACATGTTCTATCTGACTTTACTAAGACATGACCACTGGCTTAATAAATAATGTGAGAAGTCTTACAGCAAAGGCACTTCCTGTCCAGAGAACCCTTTCTCCAAATCATCCTCCTACATAAGTCTTCCAATGTTCCCTTAGGTTAGGGAAGTCAGTCTCGGATTTGTGCCTTCCTGAGTAATACAATAGTTTTTTTTTTTTTTTTTTTTTTTTTTTTTTTTTTGTCATTTAAAATTACATTTATTTATTTAGGGCAGGGGTGGGTTACGCTTGCCAAGGCATATGTGTGGACATCAGAGGACAACGTGTAGCAATCAATCAAGTTCTCTCTTTCCTCCATGTGCGTCCTGGGGATTGAACTTAGATCATCAGACTTGGTGTGTTTCCCCATGAGCCATATCACAAGCCCACAATAATTTTTTATAGCTATCTAATCAGTTATCTGTCTGTATTGTAAGCTTTTTAGTAGTTTACCGATTTTTTTCTAATTTTGAATGTGAGGCAATCCTATTTTATATCATTAAATCTGTAAGTTATGCTTATATAAGAAGATGCAAGAAATTCTTGACAATTAACATTGTGCTGAGTTCGTTGTCCTATAGACGAATGGTGAATGTTGAACCCAGAGACCTTGTCTTCAGAACAAAAACCTCAGCTAAACACTTGTATGTCAGCTCTCTGAGACCATGTCAGTTCCTCAGTATATCTGAGAAAACAGTGGCTTAAAATTACTGTCTTCTGTTGGTGTATCTGCTATCCCAAATTGTTTTTTCAAATAATAATTTCTAGACCCGGGTTACCAGTATCAACCTATTCTTTTAATCTTCCTATGAGACTGTTACATCACAAGGACTGTCTGCTGTACTGGAGCTAATTGATGTGTTTATTCTTGTTGAATTTCATGGCGGCACCGGAATCATAGAATGTAAAAGCTTCCTACTTTGCCACTACTCATGTAGATCGAGTCACAGAGGGCTGCTAGGTATCATGGAGGGTCTAAGCGTGTTGTAGCCCTTGTCGTCCCCATCTGTACTCTGTCTCAAAGGAGAGCATATTTGGGAAGGCTGTGCTTTTCAGCCTTCTATGTCTTGTGTCTCTCTATTAAATGACTTGAGGCAATGGAGGCCTTGTGAGGAGGCTGGAGGACAGCAGGCAGGGCAGAAAGCAGAGGGTTTCTTCTCGTTGTCATTTGTCCGGTTTTCCTGCCTTTCAGGTGCTTGTGAAACCAACTCTTTGTATTCAGTTCCTTTAAAGTAAGTTACTCACTGGACAGCGTTTTCCTAGTTAACTCTTACTGATGAAGTTTTTACTTAAATGACAAAGTTTCCTGGAGTTCTTCAAGTGAGTTATCAGTTACAGCCAGCTCTGTAAGTTACAGGCTTCTCAGAATTGTTTTCCACAATGTTTGTTTTGAAACTTGCTTTTAAATATTCATCATCATAAAATTTAGCTACCACTACTAATGATAATATACATGGTCCCTTAAAATTGAATTTACACACATGTCCTGTAATCCCTCTTTTTAAAAAGAGTGTTTATTTTTGTGTGTGTAAGCAGGCATGCCATGACTCTGCATCTATGGAGATCAGAGGCCAAAGCATAGAGGTTCTTTGCTTCTACCCTGTGGGTCCTAGGGATTGAACTCAGGTCTGCTGGCTCAGAAGCAAGTGCCTTCACCAGTTGAAACATCTTGCCATCTTCGTTTTTGTTTCTTTGAGACAGAAGTCTCTGTAGCCTCAGCTGGCCTGGAATTTGCTATGTAGATCAGGCTGGTCTGATCACAGAGATCTACCTGCCTCTGCCTCCCGAGTGCCAGGATTAAAGGTATACACCACCATGACCAACTCAGTCACAAATTTTTTATTATTATTATTTTATTTATTATTTTTATTTTATGTGTATGCCTGAATATGTGTAAGTGTACCCGGGTCATGCAATGCCCATGGAGATCAGAAGAGGGTGTCAGGTTCCCTGGAAATGGAGCTACAGATGGTTCCTAGCTGCAATGTGGGTGCTGGGAATGGAACCCAGGTAGCCTGCAAGAGCAGAAAGTGCCATCTCGCTAACCCCATAAATGTTTTTTAAAAGATTTATTTTTTATTAGCTTTAAAATTGTGTGTAAATGTATGTATCTGGATACGAGTGTGTGAGCATGTGAGGGCAAGTGCATCAGATCCCCTGTAACCAGAGCTACAGGCTGTTATAAGCTGCTAGACCTGGGTGCTGGAACTGAACTTGGGTTCTCTGCAAGAGCAATATCTACTCTTAACTGCTGAGCCATCACTGCAGCTCCTTCAATTCTTTTTCATTTAATGTCACTGGAGATATCTTTTTGTTTTTAAACCAGCACCTCTATCTAGTGAAATAATGCCTGATGAGGATAAAGCAAGCCCAGATCTAGCCTTGATTTACACGTCTCTATTTTTTCTTAAAACACAAAGTGACTTGTGGCAAGTTCTCAAAAAGACAATCTTGCAATATGCCTTTTCTAAGAATCTAGAAAGCAGTCATAAATTTTTTTCTTGAACTTTTAAGTTCAGCCTTTCTTAAGGCATGTACAGAGAGGTCAAGTTTGAACAATAATTCGTGTTTAATTCTTCTTTGATGTAGTTCGTTGACTGCTTTTATAGAATTCTGGACAGAATAGATACAAAATAACTATATATCAAATGAATGAACTTGTTAATTAAAAAATCCCCTCAAATAGGCATGTAAGCTATTTTTAAATGAAATTATAATAACATAGGAGAAGCTTAAAGCTAGCTTTCTATAAAGTAAACTTACCAGGAAGAATTTTAGTCTGAAATCTAGGGAATAGACTGCAAACCATAGGAGCCGGCAGAGCAAAACTCAGCTGTTGACAGTAAAGATTAATGAACCACCTTTCCTTAATGGATAGCATCCAGTGCGTACCCCCTTTTTCAGTCTTGGTCAGCTGGCAGACGATCCAGCAGGTAGACACACTTCATTGCTTACTAAAATTAAAAAGCAGGTAATTTAATCATCTCCAAGCTTTAGATTATTTTTTTTAAACTTGCAGTTGAAACAACAGAACAATTTGTGGATGAATAGGTCCTCTTTGTGATTCATAATTTAGTACATGGAATGTTCAGATTTATTAAACTGACCTGAACATAAAAATTGTCCAGGAGGACAATTAATCTGTAATGCAGCAGAAGCATTCTTTCTGGAACAATACAATCATAATACATATGCTCTTAGTACATATTTCGCTATTTATTTGGTAGGGAAGGGATGAGCTTTTCCGAGTTTGTGATAATCAGTTGTTTTAAAATCCATTCTATTCTGAATGTGGGTAGAAAGGCATGCCTGATGTTGTACAGAGGCACATACAATTTTGCACATAGAATGCATGTTGGATAAATATAAATTTGGTTTAGATTAAGGTGTTAATACAGCCTTTGTCAAGAAGAACAACTCAGAAAAGCAGTTAAATTAAAGCTGCTTTTAAGGAATAAAATTGTCTCTGAATTCATCTCATCTTTGAGAATTATCTCCTCCTCCCATGCCTGTGGTTTCAGAGCTGCGTGGCAAAGCTGCCAGCGTTATGTCACTGGGATCAGTCTAACTTTTGTAAGGTTGTCCTCCCTCATATATTCATAGAAAGCCTGTTTCTACTCATAAATAAATACTGAGTTCCTGGAGAAAGCCTGTGAATCAAAGCACAGTTTGGAGAGCTGCTTTATAAACAGTAGCAATAAATGCGTGGTTCTGTTTTCCTGAGGAGAAGAGAAACTTTCTGCGTCTGATACCTAGGAGGACGCATGGGGATGGTGAGGGTTGATGCTGGCATGTCTGACTGGTAAACTGATACGGTTTTTCTGGCTGAGGAACTCAAAGTAGGCCTGCAAGATACCGTTTGAAATGTAAATGTCTGCTCAGTCTTCACAGTGTAAACGAGTTTTAACTTGGTGAAAACAACTGGATTCTAGTAAGTGGAATTTTCGGTCACAGAAATGTTGCTGCCAGCAGGGAGATTTCTATTTCTATATGGATCTCTCTTCAGCTGATGATCCCACCCTGTGACTCCCCCGCCCAACAGTCTCCTGTCTCTCTACATCTGCCCTGTTCTTCTTCCTCATATTCATTTCTCATAAATTCTGGAGGTAATCACACTTCCGGGAAATATCACTGTATTCTGGATGTCTCTGAGACCTCTTGGACTTAGAGACTAACGTTTTCCTTCCAGGCCCAATGAATAGCTTAGGCCCCTACTCTGAGAGGAGTCAGCATTTCAAGGTGCCTGACGACCTGATGTTGTGGTCACAGCTCTCCTCACTCCATCTCAGTGCTTGCGGCTTCGCCCCTTGAGGCTGCCTCAACTACTCTTTCAGGCATCCCTAAGGCCACTCGAAATGGTTTATTTCCTTAATATCAAATGATGCAGAAAGAGGTAGTTGAGGTCTATTGCTGTCATCTACATAGAAAATAGAAAATGCATTGAATTGGAATATAAAAGTAATTTTATTCAAGAAATGCATTGGCTACTTTGGACGTTATCACTTCGCGGGCCCTTTCTCTTGGATTTCCATCTTTCTAACCTCAGTTTCTTCAATATCAAAACCCCTGTTATTTGGTTTTGCAGAATTCTTGAACTCCTCAAACTCTGCTGTGGCCTACAATCTGGGCCCAAGTTTGCATATCTGAAAAGGATCATAATCTCCCTCTTCCCCCCACCAACTACAGAATTCTTCACTGTTCTACATCTTACAGGCCATCAGAAAGTTTGAAATTGCTGGCTTTTTCCCAACGTATCAGAGATGACATTCTTAGAATTATTCCCTGTTCTTGGTGGCATAAATTCCATGGTTATAGGCTGTGTGGGGTTGGTGCTAAGATGTTTGTAGTTCGTGTCATCACCTTGAACTAAAGAAGCAAAAGGTGTTCAGCGCCCTGCTTTCTTTGAAATCTCCTCTGTAATTCTCGGTCAAATACCATCATAAATGCCCAACCAGTTATTTAACTTTTAAGGACTCCTTCTTGGTTCCTTTGACATTGCTGTCATCAAAATACCTGACAGAAATCATTTAAGGCAGGAAAGGTTTATTTTGGCTCATGGTTTGAAAGGAATCTCATCTGTTATGGTAGGAAGGCATGGTGGAGCTCATGGCAGTGAGCGTACGTGCCACATGCTCTTTGTATCAGTTTGGCCCAGAAAGCAGAAAGTTGCACAGTGACACATTTCTTCCAGTCAAGCCCCATCTCCTAAAAGCTCCTTAACTCTCAAAATAGTGCTCAAAGCTGTAGATCACGTGCTCAATGTCTGCCTGTATGAGGGTCATTGCAGATTCAAGGACAGAACCAGTAAAAAATGAAAATGTGCACTCTTTGTTAAAAATAATAAAATATGATGAAGAAGTCCAAGAAGGCCTGAACAGAGCAATAAACCACAGATAGCTTCTACACAGAGGGTCCTGTGCAGTGACACAGGTTACATGCCCAGGAAGTAAATCCTATTTTGGTTGGTGATTGTTGTAACATGGAAGATCAGATCAAGGACTTGTATAGTCTAGGCAAGTGCTGCATCACCGAGTCCCAGCCCCAGTCTGAAAATAAGATATCAGTAATACATGTTTTTCAAGCCTGAGGTCTGTTTACTGCCAGGTTGGGAGACCATATGTGACAGGGCTGGGGAAATAATTTGAATGGTAGTAATCAGGGGTCAATTGTCTTGATCATTACATACTTTGAGAGTTTCTTTAGAAAATACACTGTTCTGGATGTTTTAAACTGGAATGGATTTCATACTTGAAATTAGGTGCTATTAGAACCGTTGTAAATATTGGAGAATTGGAATTCAAGTAAAGACACATTGGTTTTCGGAATCTAGAGGTATAGGATTCCATCACCAGAAAATGACTGGAGATGTCTATGCTTCCTGTGGTCCCATAGAGGACAGTTTCCAATAGCTCTGTGTCCGTCCCCAGAAAACAGGCTGCAGACAATTCCCCCTTCCTTCTGCACCTGTCACATCGTGTTGGAAGTCAACAAGGTAAAAGCCTATAAGGGGATCTGCTTGCCACTGCTTTGTAGAAAGCAAATCCTCTTTCTCAACAAGGGAGAACATTTGAAGGAATGGATTTTACATTGTTGCTAAAGTACTACCTGACACATAAATATTTAAAATGAGGAGAGCTGCCATCATTAAAGTAAGTGTTAGCCTCTGTAATAGACACTGAAGCCTCAATAGCTTCATAGAATGAAATTCTGTTTCTGGTACAGATCAAATCTAAATAGAATTTGAGGAGAAGGTAGTAATTGCATCACTATTCAGAAATCAACACTCATAAAGACTCTGCTGTGTTCAACTCAAGATTTCTGCAGCTGTGAACACTGCTAACTCACTGGCAGAAAGTGAGAGAATGGAGGGGTGGATGAGGCTTCTTAGGATCAGAGTGAAGAGCGACACTGTGTTTTTCCATCTTCCTTTAGCCAGATCTTAGTGCAGGGGCAACTCCTAAATACAAGGGGGAGGCTAGGAAAATGAGCGTGTTCTCTGGTGGAAAGGAAGTGGATGCGGAAACAGCTAGGCTGTGTCTTTCACATGAAGCAAGACTCAGAAATCCACTTTACCTCTTCACCATTTCAGCCACCAGAGTTACCGTTTTAAGGTAACCATATAGCTTCAAATATTTTATTGAGCCTCTTTGCTTAGGTATTTCTGCAATAGTTCAATGAGGACAATAAATGCATCTTATGGGGTTGTTATGAATATTTCATGATATAACACACAAAAAAATCATGATACCTGAAAATTACTAATGTATACTATTCGCTAACTCTATTAGTATTTATTTATTCCTAAGAATTTAAGGAAGAATAGCTTATTTATAAGTTAATATAGTCTTTGTGCTTGGCACATTCACATAGTGCGTAGTCAAAGTTCAGTAAATGCGTCATCATTTAACTTATTGACTCTTCTTGGCATTATAGCTATACTTACTGTTATGCTTTTTCACTTATAAGAAACTCTCAGACCTTCGGTTTCATCTGTAACTATAGGAATTTAGACCATCCTTATATTTACATGTGTTTCAAGTCTCGATTCACTCTGAGCCTGATCTTTGCCTCTCTGGATAGGTCTTTATAAAGTACTTTGTATTTATCAATTTTTAAAAGTAGAATATTCTAGGTTTAGATGATGGAATTTGAACTGGAAAATTCCTCCAATGCAGACATATTTAAATGAGTTGGACTATTTCATAATTTATTCAGGAGTGTGTGCTAAACATTGTTATTGGTACTTTAATTGATAACTTTTAAATTTGTATACAAATGAATCAGTTCTAATTTCTGAATTCAATCTATTGAAGGCCATGTTAGCTAGCAATATTACTTTGCACTTACTTATCTGTCAATTAGGAGGATCTTTTGTATATTTTTGTTGTTGTTGTTTTTTGAAGTCCGGCTGGCCTCAGTCCCGCGGAGATCTGCCTGCCTCTACCTCTCAAGTAGGAGGATTAAAGGCATGTGCCCTCACACCTAGTCAAAGTTGACATTTTCATATACATACTTGTTAGCATAATTTTGCAAATCCATTCCGAGAAGAAAATCACATTGCAAGATGAATGATAAAGGATAGTCTAGGCATTTTTTTTTTTTTTCAGTTGCTTTGCTCTCAATTGTCTGTAAGCATTGGAAGTGTTTGTTACTAGCCATTGCTTGGTTTGAAATGGGAAAAATAGATCTTTAAACAGTACAAATATTGCTTGGTCTTCATGGCATGTGTAATGACAGGCACACTCTAAAACCCTGCATAGGATAACTGCCAATGATCTATCACCGTGAAATACTGCATCCATAATGTGAAAATATGGTTGCTCGAGATACATTCGTATGGTTTTCCCTTTGTTATGAGGCTGTGGCCTTCCTCTTGTGTATTGTCTGTTGGCAGATACTTTTGAACTAAAACTGTAAGTCCTATTAGTAGCTGAATGGGAAGTAATTAAGCTTAGCCAGGAAAATCAGCACAAAGTAGGGCACACAGCATATAACCATGGACTCGTATAGATTGCCTAAATACACTGAAACAAAGACGCAAAATCTTTTGAAAACAGTCAAAAATATATTTTCAATTCTTCCCAATAATTTATTTGAGTAGTGCTTCGGTTTTTGTAACACTTGGTTGACCACAGAAGTGAAAACACTGTTTAAACTTACCACTGATCTGAGGAATTTGAATTTGGTCTTCAAGGCTAAGCACAATCCTGATCTTTCCAGTTCAGTTTCTCCTCTTCCATTCCAGACGCCCACCTGGTGTGGACAGGTTCTGTCAAGCAGCCCATGTGTTCCGCCTCCAGCTCTTTGTTCTCACTCCTCTCCTGTCACTGGAGTGTCTGCCCCTTCTGTCCACCATGCCCTCCTTCATCAGCTGGCCCTTCCTAACTGCCTACTACATGCTTCGACCACATGCACTTTCCTCTCTGATCTTCATTGTCTTCTATCGCTTCTCTGTTTTCCTCTTCTTATTCCTTGTCACACTAGTAGGAAGACTGTGAGCAATATATTTTAAATTTTTACTTCCAAACAATATATAAAACATTGCCCCCAAATGTGTAGCAAATACATTAATAAGCAGATGAATAGTTTGTTCTCAGCATTCACTAGCACACCATTCTGAATGATGCTTAAATATACAGAAAAAGAATGATCTGTTTATTAACTAAATTTTATGTATTATCCTCAGACTTATACAGTATCTTAATGAGCATGACCTTGGGGTTAATAAAAGTGAATATATTTCTCCAAGACAGTATTAATTCAACCTGTCTTTTAGAATGTTCAGACAGGCTTTCTCATGTTAACATTAATCAGTTTTGAAATTCAGACATACTGTGTATACATATAGATTTAACATTTCAGATCAATTTATTTTTTCCAATTAAATTATGGAAGAGAAAAACAATGACTCGGAGAAGAATTGAGAAACTACAGGGTGAACTACGGTGATAATGTGATCAGGTTTGAGGTAGAAAAGATAAGGAAGAAGTCTGAATTTATGGAGAAATGCCTCAGCACTGACAGAGAATGAGACATCACCCGCTGTCACCTTAATTTTACATACAGGATATAGCTGATTCAGGAGACAGACAGTTGGTCACTGTGCTTTCTGTTTTTATTTTTTAATTGAGTTAGTGCATTCAAAGATATAGAAGTCCTGTTCTTATGATGAAAAACCAACAAAAAATGATTGTAAATAAAAACATTTAGGTTTGCAAGTGGACAGCAGTTCTTCAGTTCTTTTTAAGTTCTATCAGCATTTTCAAAATCTGCTTGCATGTTTTCTAAATTAATTTTGTTTTAATCTCAATAAGACTCAAACGTGTGAAAACCCAGCTCTGACTCTTTGCGGCCTGGTGAGAGCAGAACATGTATTGTACCTTTGTTTTGCATGATGATTACAAACTTTGTGGACTATTATAAAAAGAGTAATGACTTTCTGTGAGATATAACATGCCTCTTTCTGAAGGAGACAGAGGATCAACTCTCAGAATTGTGACTGAGCTGAAAAAGAAACTCCATATCCTCAGGAAGAGTGTCTCTTGTTATCAGCATATGAAAAGACACCTATGTTTTACTTCAACCCAGGTTTGTGCTGGAGAGGCCTGGAAGCCAAACAGGTGACTTCATTGTCAGCCCAGCCTCTGGTCTGCTAGAGAATTCTTTTCATCTACTTTTAGTGCGACAATTCAAACAGTGCTTGTGTCTCTTCTCTCACATCCTGTCTTCCATGGGAGGCAGAGAGCAAGGATGAGAGTGATCACTGAACACTGATTTGAATATAAAATCCATGGCCATTTGAAAGGGAAACCTTTGGGAGCCTGTGTAATAAATCCCCAGGGAACTGAGAAGAGATGAACTGTGCCTAATTGCATCTGACGTGACTAAAGCACACAGAGCTTTGAAGAGCACAAGGACTGATTCCCCAGATCCTCTGCTCAGCACTATTCAAAGTTCAAAATAGTTCATGCATTTAGTTGATCTGCAGCTGTGTGGTGAAGCCTCCCCCAGCCTTTTCCTAATGGCCAGTGATGAGAAGTCAATAGTATAAGGCTGTATCATTAAATATTTTAAACACCATTTGTAAAGAACTGGCAGAACTGTCCAACTCATGGCTTGGGGTGCCACACATTACTTTACCCAAAGTTGGCCTCAGAAAACAAAGATTGCTCCGACTTGCTGGGCCAGAATGGCCTGTTGCTGGGAACTGCTGCTGCCTAGTGTAGACAGCTGCAAACTCAGCATGCCTGTCTGACTGGGTGGTCCTACTGGGCTGGAAAGCGGTGGTGTGACTCCTCAGGACCTTTGTCACAAGCTTCTATTATGCCTACATGTGAGCTGTAAGAAAATCCAGGCTCAGCACACATTGTTATGGACAATTCTTGAGCACGAGTGAGAAGATGTAATAGAAAGGAAAACACTTATCACTGGTAAGCTTCTTGTCCGAAGAATCTTCCACTCCTCAGGACTGTCTGCTGAGAATGTGGATTCATAGGCTTTAGAATTGTGCATCTGTCACTTAAAGTGCCATCCATGCATTTATGACTGGGCTAAGCCCTGGCAAGTCAACCACAGTCAAAAGTAAAACATAGCCTCTCATTTTAGCATAATCTCTCAAATGCAGATTTCTTTCTTCACATGGATTAGATCATAGGCATCAAGCAGTCTAAAGTTCTCATGGCAAAGAACACAGGTGGAACAAGCCTTGGGTTTCTAAATTTAAGCGGTAAATGCAATTGATGGTCATTTTTGCTGAGCTCACACTTCTCCATGCTTCCGACTTCTCATCTTTAAAATGAATCTCACTGCTATCGTATCACACGTATCACACGTTTACTGCTGAAAACTGAAAGACGTAATCCACGAACCCCGAAGCCTGGCTCTCTTCCCATGGCATCTTGAGAGGAAGTCTGAGGAACTCTCGTTTTTCATTTGGGAAACCCATCAGGGAGAATGCTTCTTGACTTTGAGGATTATAGAACATTTTTCAGGAGTTCTAAAATTCCCTACAGTCTCTTTACCTCAGGCAGGATCCTAAAAATCTCCAAAGAAACCAAAGGAAACTTCAGAAACCCTGATCCAATCGAAGTCCCCCTTGCTTAGGATAGCTTTGTAGCTGCCTGTCCCCTCCTTTGTTCTAAGGAATAGGCTTACACTTGTGTAACGCTTATTATGGGACATGCTTACATGTGTCAACTAATTTAATCCTCTCAACTCTCTAAAAGGTGCTTATTCTGTCTCTGTTTATAGAAGAGATACAGAGACTTTAGGCAGTTTTCCTAAAGCCTTATGAGGCTTTATCATTAAGTGTCCAAAGGACTTGAGGATTCACAAATTAAGAGATAACACTATATTGAGAGGTTCTATTTTGTTTCTGAATGTGGATGACTTTCCAGAGCCTAGCCCAGCTATGTAAACATGACAGGCACTTTATGATGGGTACATATGTGAATAAATGATTCTTTGGTACCTAATACAGTTTATATGCACTCATTAAACATCTCTTCTACTGTCTGTCATTTTAGTGTTTATATTTTTTTGCCTCTTCCTTTTACTAGGCACCTTTCTGTCTTTATATGTATTATATCTGAACTAAAATATGAAAGATATTCTCATAAAGGGAAGAGTCATGTTTTATACCTGTTACACAACTGCTTCAGAATACCTAAAAGATCAGTTATGTCACACAAACCTCTGTAATAGCTTTCTTAGAAGATTGGAAAGCAGGTTTATTGAGATGGGTATGATTTACTCCCTTCCCAATTCAGCCTTTCTCTTTGCTGTCTTCCCACTCCAAAGTGATATTTAGTTGAATGTATAAAAATATAAACAGCAATTTGACACATCATTTAGAGTTAAAACAGATGAAAAAGATGATCTGAAAGAGGCAGATGTTCACACTCTGAAGATAGAGAGGTCAGAGTAAGGGGCAGTGACCATCAGGACCAGGTAGGTAAACAGGATGTTGGATTGTATCATCTCCATTTTCCTAAGAAAAAGAAGCCTCTAGATTCCTCTTGGAGGATAAATTTTTTCTTGGAACTATATGTAACCAGGGCTTGAGTATATAGACCTTATGTAATATACAGGAAATAATAACATCCATAATATTATGAAGATACCAACTTGTCCTCTATAAACAGGACATAAAATTGATAACAATGACTACATGTTTGTGTTAAGGTGTTTGGAATCTATCTACCTTCACAGACCTCAGGCCTGAGACACCGAGTTCTGAGTCATGGGTAATAGTAACAACACTGCTTCTGTTTCCTTTGAACTGTTTACCTTTTCATTGACCTAACATGCTTTAAATACCACAGAGGTGGTAGTTTGTATTACATGTTAGGTAGAAAAATGTGCAACAACCTTTCTCCTAAAAAGACTGTAATTATACCTAAGAAAGGCTAGTAATTAATAGTGTGCATCTGCAAGTCTACGTTAAGTTTATAAAAACCTAGGAGATATAGCTAACTTTTCTTAAGCTTCAGGGCATGCATGTAATTGGACCGTTATTTCCACAATGAAGGTGTATTTTCTTTTTTTCAAAGAGGAGAGCAATTAGTATGATAATGGAAATAATACGTGGGTTTATAAAGCCCTAGCTGAGGTTTACCAAGGTGGTTTTAGGCTCTGCAGTAAGCTTGTCCGACTGATGTCAGCTTTAGAAGTCAGTGAGTTTTTCATTCCTTTTCCCCTCGGGGCTTCTTTCTGTAATAAAACTACTGTAATGCATCCACATTCCAGTCCTGAATACCCGCACTTAAAATGAACTGTCTATATCTAAGTAACTGAAAAAAAAAAAGTTGTTCAAATAACAGCAAAGAGTTGTTCACTCTCTTTTCCCACCTGGCTGCACCTGTCACATATATGTTCTAGCCCCTGACATGAAGCTCTGAAATTGATCTGGAGCCTCATCGATCTCTCACTTAATATAGGGATGGTGTCTACCAATAAGTTAGGCAGTTCCAGAGGCACTCACTTAATCTTCTTTTGTTCACTTACAAAATGAAAAGAACATCTTTTACTAGAGTGACTATTAAAGTTCCAGTACACCTTACCCCAAGCTGAGCACTAGAATCTGATGACATACATTTTAAGCTAGCTTCTGCTTTTGTTATATTAATTTGGGATTGTATTTCCTCCAGTGATTCAAATGAAATGAAAGCATGATCTTAAAGTATTTAATATGGCCTCTTTCCTCTCCTCTTAATTTGATTCACAATTAACTCTTTGAAAGATCATCCCAAAGTTGCAGTGTATGCCTTACTGAAGGGCACACTCTTGGTGACGTTCTACAGAATAGAATTAATTAAGGTACTGTAGTTTTACCTTTTGTGATTCTACAAAGAACACTTGTGGCCGTTTGTCTTATCACTGCCTGTTTCTCATCTTTCTGGTTATCAGTAACAAATTGCTCTGAATGTTATTAGCTTAAAATTATAGCAATGGTCTATTCATTTTACGAATCTGAAGTTTGGATGAGGCTCAGCAAGAGAGGGATGCCTCTGATTCATGGAATTAGATTCATGAGATTCAATGTGTGTGTGTGGTGGGGGGGAGGGTGGGAAGACTCCATTGGGAGCAGTACGAATAGAATTGACTGTCTTTATATTGCCACTCTCTTCAACAAGTTATCTGTGCAAGAAGCTGAGTCTTCACCTCTGAAGCTTTTTCTTCTCCTTTAAGAAGCAGATAATGTGTACAGCATAAAATTTATAGTCATACTGTAATCATGTATTACTTATATCATATACATATATAAATATCAATCATCAAACCCCTTTAATCAGCTCCAAAATCTTTGCACTCCTTTTGAGTGCCATTTTCACTGTGCAGTGCACATGCTATTCCTCAGCAGATTCCTCACTGGTCTCTGACTCCAGCCTTGTCTTCTCCTAAAATACAGTCAGGGTGATTTTGCCTTTAATTACAAATAAGCTCACTGCCGAGGTTAAGGTTCCCCAGCTGTCCCCATTGCTGCTAAGGTGAGGTGCGTATTAGTTTGCATGGCTCTCCAGGCCCTGCATGATCTGGCTGCTGCCCTTTCCAGCAGGAACTTTACACTTCTTTTCATTCTTTATTCCAGTCTTCAGCTCTCCCCACATCTCGTATTGCCAAGATACTTTTGCTCAAGGTACCTGTGTCTTTGTGGGGCGGCCTCTTTGACATGCTCTTTCCTGACCTTGCCCTTCCCACTCTTCCCCATTGCTTTGCTGGTATGACGTCTCATTCTTCAGACTTCAACTTGGTTCTAAATCGGTCACTTCCTCCAGAAAGCAATTTGACACTTGTCTTCGTTTGCCTATTGACAAAATATTGAATAGCAACCATGTTCCAGGTGCTATTACACGCTTGGGGATACCACCGTGAGCAAAATAAGCTAAAGAACCTCCTGTCATGGAATTAACCCTCCAAGAAGAAAAATGCAGGGCATAAGAAAACATGTAAAATACGTAGTATGTTAAGTGGTGACACATGCTAAGTAGAAATATACAGAGCAGTGTGGATGACCTGGTCGGCTTCTTGATTGCTATGATTAAGCACTGACCAAAAGTAACTCGGGGAGGAAAGGATTTGAAATAAATAGCTGAAATAGCTTGTAGTTCCCAGGTCACAATCCATCACCAAGGAAAATCAGAGTAGGAACTTAAAGCACAAACATGGAGGCAGGAGCTAAAGGACAGGCTGCGGTAGTCTTCTGGCTTGCTCACCTGGTCTGTGCTCAGCTTGTTTTCTTATACAACCTAGGATCACTTGCCCAGGGGTGGCACTGACCACAGTGAACTAGGCCCTCTCACATCAACCAGCAATCAAGAAAATGCCTTACAAACATGGCCTCCACGGGCCAGTCTGATAGAGGTAATTCCCCATTTTAAGTTCCTCTTCCCAGATGTGTCAAATTGACAATGAACACTATCCAACACAATGGGCAATATAAAATACCGTAGTTTGGGAAATTTGGAGTTTGACACATTGCCTAGAAATGGTAGTGTATGAGTCAGACTTGAATGGGATGGGGATGCCAGACAGACCATCAAGTACAGAGAATAGCTGAGAGATGACTCAGTGGTTGGTTAAGAATGCTTGCTGCATGACTGAAAGATGGCTCAGTAGTTAAGAACACTGACTTCTCTTGCAGAGGATCTGGTTTCTGTTCTCTGCACCCGTGTGGAGGCTAAAAACCACAATAATTCCAGTTCCAGAGAATCTGACATCCTCTTGTAGCCTTCATGGGCATTGCACCCATATGGTACACTTACATAAATGCAAATGAAACACTCATATGTATAAAATAAATAAAATAAAATAAAAGAATAAATAAATAAATTAATTAATAAAAATTAGGAATACTTACTGCTCTTATAGAGGACTCAAGTTCAAACATTGGAAGAATTTGAGGAGGAGAAATTTGCTGTGATTTGTAGTTTGGAGTTCTCCTTTCCCAAAGTCTTCCCACATTATTCTCATTGTACAACTTTTCACCTGTAATACAGTTTGTTTTCTTCCCTTTCTGGTGTTTAGATTCTATGAGGAGAGATGTTCTGCCCAATGTGTTAATATTTTATCCCTACCCTACAAACCAGTGTCTGTGAATCAATAGATCTCAATAAACATGTGTGATTATGAAATGAGTGGATGAAAGTCAACCTTATCTTAATCTTTAATCCTTTTACTTATTGCTACCATCCTGGGGACCAAATGCTATCCTGGGGACCAAGCCTTTAACTTAGCTTGGATCTTGGGAGCTACTCTAGATCACAGCAAGGCTTCACAACTACAGAACAGTGTAGTGAGTAGCTTAGTGGGGAAGTTAGTGATGAATAGAATATATTGGAAGGAAAATATACAGAAACTGATTATATTGTTAGCATTTTTTGAATATCAGCAAGAACAATGGCCTAATGACCAAAATTATCTTTTTCATATTTGGTTTGATGTAACAGCAAGAAAGGGTACTCTGAGTGATCATTTTAAGAACCTCATTTCACCTGTGTCATTAAGTCACAAAATATTCAAACAGGAAAAGAAACCAGGAAAAATATATTCAGTTGTTGGTTTAAACTGTAAAAGAAATAGGTCCCAGAGAAATTTGATCTTGCTAAAAATTTGCATAAGGGAAGAACAAGAGAAAAACAAAAGTCTCTGAGCCTGGAACCAGTCAAATGATGGTATTTTGTACCTAAGTCAAAACAAGAATGGCTTTTCCACAGGTGTACACTGAGGTTGGTTAGTGCAGTCACTTTAATGAGAAGTCTCTGCCTTTGTGGGTGTCTTGGTTTCTTCTCACTTAATCCATCTAGAGGTGCTATTGTTTGTCCTGACGCTGGAGTAGGCTGTAAGGCTTTCTGCTATAACTATGCTAGGGCCCATGGCACTACAGAAGGATAAAGAATGCCCCTCAGAATCAGCCTCACTGTGAGGCACGTGGCACAGGCTTCCCTTTCTTCCTGCAGCTCCATCTGAGGCTTGCAGGCTTCTTCGTTATATATCCAGAAAACTTTCTAAAACCTACAGAGAGCTGGCACACACCTTCAGCTCTGGAAAAGGAGAGCACCAGTAAATACTTACCCTTCTGAATTTTCTATCTGTCCATTTATTAAAAATTTAACATCTTTGTATGTAGACTGAGGTTTATTACTATAACTGTGTGGGAAGAGAGACAAGCAGCCAAACCAAATAAAATTAATTTCAAGCACATATCTTGATCTGGAGAAATTATACAATTATAGTGTCAGCACGAGTTACTTACCTTGAATGTTTTTATTGTTGTGACCTTGATTTGGAAGTCACCATACTTTCTGTGCTTGATGAACTAAGACCATATTTTGCCCTGAAGTTATAAGGAGCTACAATTTCAAGTATCTCTAACAAAATAATTTATAAGTAAATGAGATCTCCTTCAAATGGATGCCCCATTGAAGACGGTGTGCTCGTGGTGCCAGATAATGTTGAACAATAAATAAAGATGAGAACTGATAATGACCAGGGTCCCAAACAACATAGAAGTCACAGCTGTGAGGCTGCGTGGCATGAGGGGACAAAATACTCATTGAACAGACAAGGACTTTTTTCTCATTCTTTACTTCTGTCATCATAGTAGGTTAAAACTCATATGCAGATATTTGTTAACAGTGTAATTTTAATGAATCCCTTTGGGAATTTGATTTTATATTCTTGGATGAGTTGCACTCATTTAATCTAGCCTTAACATTACAAAACTGGCATGGATTTTAATTATCCTCAGAATTCATTTGTGCATAAATCAACAGAGAACAGATACAAATGTTAGAAAACCTTAACTTAATTTGACACCATTAAATTATTATTTTATCCATTTGATATGAAGTAAAGCGGTTAGTAACATGCTTTATTTTATTTTGATAATTTAAAGTAGTACTCATTTCTTAAAAAATACTGAAGGAGCTACACATGACCTTTAATCCCAGCAGTCTGTAGGCAAAAGGAGGAGAATCTCTGAGTTCATGGACAGACTGTTTACATACTGGGTTCTATTGTAGTCAGAGCTTCATAGTGATACTCTGACTTCAAATAAATAAATAAATAAATAAATAAATAAATAAATAAAGTTTAAAAAGAACACTCAAGGTGAGCTGGAGAGATGGTCCAGCAGTTAAAAGCACTGATTGATTTTGCAGAGGACCTGAGTTCAGTTCTCAGCACCCATGTGGCAGCTAGCAACCATCTTAAATGCCAGTTCCAGAGGAATCTAACACCCTCTTCTGTCCTCTGCCAGCACTGCACAAAATGGACACACTTATATACAGACAGACAAAACACTCATACTCATAAAATAAAAATAAATAGCTAAATGTGGTGGCATGTCCCTTTAATCCCAGTCCTTGGGAGGCAGAGGCAGGCAGATCTCTGTGAGACTGAAGCCAGCCTGCTCCACATAGTGACTTCTAGACAGGCTGGGACTAGAGAGACCCTGTAAGTAAATAAGTAAATAAATAAATAATAAAATAAATATAAAGAAAACCTTGACATTTTCTTGGGTTTCTGTGTTTGGGTTCATTAATAAAATAATAAACTCTTTGAAGAAATTAACCAGGTCTTTTATTTTTTATTGATTTTTTGAGTCAGCCATGTTTTGAACATAGTAGGTGTGAAATAAATTTTATTGTCTTAATTCTCTGTGTATGCTCTGATCCTGCTTCCTGATATACTGACCTTATTCCATAATGGGAACATAGTAATGGAAAACCAGAGATAATATCACTAATTCTGCTTGTTAGGGAACAAACCCAGGCCTACTTAAGAAACTGAATAATAAGAACAATATGTACCAATAAAATATGGACACATGATTATCAACCAAATGATCTCTGCAGATGACAGGCGTTTAAAGACTTGCTGGGCATGAGCAGGCTGCTTTTCTTGTACTCTATACCCTGGGCTGCTTCCACTGGCTATGGGTGGCTGCTGTCTTTGTTTTCCTTGGTTCCTGTGGTTTCTAGGAGCAGGAAACCCCTTATGCTTTCTCTTTTCATAAGTTGGAAACTTAGGTAGACAGGGTCCTGCCTGAGGACACTCTTTCCTTTGTTCAGTAGAGCAGGAGGCCTCTTCTTAATTGTGTTCATCTTAACAATGAGAGCCTGTCTTCCAGGACAGGCCTTGGCTGGACATTAAGCTTCCTAGTTCTCTTCTTCTCTCCAAACTCTACATTCTGTATATCTTTCTACCCCAGTTACTCCTTCTCACTTTAGTTCTGCATAATATAAACCACTAATAACCACACCACAGATTCAATGTTAGGCTGTCTTGAAATTTACCGGAATGGCCCATTAAGCTCTGCTTACATCATTCAACCGGTTTTCTAGTCCAAACTTCCAAAGTCTTTCTCACATTCTTTCCAAATCCAACATGGTCAGGTTCTTCTCAGCAGCAGCCCACTCTCTAGTACTAACTTCTATATTAGTTACTTTTCTGTGATAAAATTCCATAACCAAAGCGACTTACAGAAGGAAGAGTTTATTTGGCTTACAATTCCAGAGGGATCAGAGTCCATCATAAATTACAGGTAGGGAAGGAGGCAGCAAGAGCAGAAAGCAGAGCTTTCACATCTTCAAGCAGGTACAGGAGGCAGAGAGGGAAACCTGGAAGTTGGGCAAGGCTGTGAACTCTTAAAACCCACCCTCGGATGACATGCTTCCTCCTGCAAGGCCATACCACCTAAACCTCCTCAAAGAGTGTCCCCCCAGCTAGGGACAAAACATTCAAATAGTTGGAGCTTATGAGGTACATCCCTTATTCAAGTCGCTACAGTTCTCTTAGAGATTTTGTAGCTAAAAGAAGGATCTGGGATTATATGGGCAGGAGAGGACTGATTTACAATCTGTGCTTGTTTTATTTATTTTTGTTGTTGCTTTTGTTTTTGTTTTTGTTTTTAGTCAGGAACTCAGGTGGTAGCCTTGGATGTCCTGTAACTACTCAATGTGTAAACCAGGCCGTTTTCCAGCTCACAGATTTTCACCTGCATCTGCCTCTCCAGTGCTGGGATTAAAGGTGTGAACCACTACACCCTGGCAAATTTTAAGGCTTGGAACTCAAAATTTTCTCTGCTTGCTATAGAAAAACAGACTGAGGAGGTTATTCCTGAAATACTCTCTCAGTCTTCTCTTTCCCTTCATGAATAAAACTGTGAGTACTTGTTTATAGAAAAAAATCTCAGTTAATGTATTCTGGGGAGTTTTCCTTGTTTATTCAATTATTTCAAACCTCATTTTAAATAGATACAGAGCATTCTAACCTGAGACTTCACAGGGCATCCTAATGTGGGACTGTGTTCGTTCTCTGGATTTAAGGGTTAGATTACCTTTTGCTTTTATATTACTTGTCAAACCAAAGCACAGAGCCAGGTACCCATGTCTATGTTCATGCTCAGTAGTTATTTCTTAATGTTAAATTTCAGAAGTAGAATTGTAAAGGCATGGACATTCACATAAATTTACTCAACATAAAACAACATTTAGCTTTTTAAATATTTTTCATTATATAATCAGCAATGATAATATAATGTCACCCTCTTGTGCTCCTAGCAGCTAAAACATTTTCATTTACAAAACTGAATTTCTGTGTCCTTTGAAAATTTCTATGTTTTCCCCTATACCTGGTCCCAGTTTTGTTCTCTATTTCTATAATGCTAATTACATTAGATATCTTACATCAGTGAAACAGCACATTTTGGTGGGGGGGTTGGCTAGATATTAACTTAGCATAATGCTCTAAAGCTTCATTCATGTTACAGCATATAATAGAATTTCTTTGTTTTTTAAATTTTTCTTTTGTATGTATTTTTAAAAAAATTTATTATTATTATTTTATTTTATATGTACCAGTGTATTGCCTGCATGTGTGAGAGCGCACCCATGTTGCGCAATGCCCATGGGAGGTATAAGAGAGCATTGGATTCCCAGGAACTGATGTTCCAGACAGTGGTTAGCCACCATATGGGTGTTGGAAATCAAACCCAGGTCCTCTGCAAGAGTCATCTCTATAGTCCTGCATTTATTTTATGTGTATGAATTTTGCCTGCATGTCTGTAGGTATACCACATGTATATAGTGCCTGTAGAGGCCAGAAAAAGGCATTATATTCCCCAGAACTGGAGTAAAGAATGGTTGTTAGCTGCCATGTTGGTGCTGTGAAAAGAACCTGGGTCTTCTGAAAGAGTAGCCATTCCTCTTAACTCCTGAGCCATCTTTCCAGTTCTGATGTCCTAGTTTTTAAAGGCTGATTAGTATTTCATTTTATATCTATACCATGTGTTATGTTTTTATTTGTCAGTGAACTCTTGGATACCTTCTGCCTTTTCGCAGTTGTCAGTAGCCTTGAGAGGAATGTGATGTGCAAATATGTCTTTGAGATCTAACTTTCAAATATTTTGAGTATAAATCCATGATTAGAATTGTTGGAACATGTGGTAATTCCTGTTTAATTTTTCTGAGAGAGGTCTATGCTGTTTTTGAAAGCACGTGCATAATTTTACATCTACACTAACAATGCAGAGGAGTTCTAGTTTGTTCTTTCTCTTTTCTAACTATGGTTATTTGAGTTTGCTTTTTCCAGTAGTACCATCCTACTGAGTGTTATATACACACATTTAGAATTTCTTAACTTTAAGGATGCTATGTATAAAATTAATACATCTGTGAACCTCAATATTAACTATGTTGTCTTTGCTTGTGGGGTAGTTGAAAGTGACATATTTATCTGACTGATAATTTGTAATATTTTTGTGCATGCTTATTCACCAATTACATTTTTCTTTTATAAACGGTAAAATGATGCTGTGTTTAGCTTTCCTAATAATTTACAAGAATTACTAATATAGGAAATATATTATTACTATATTTTTCAAGCATTTTTAAATATTTTTCAAATATTTAGTACATATATTTTCAAACATTATACACATTTAAAGTTTATTGCTTGTGATTTTTTTCTTTCCACATTATTCAAAAATTAAATTTATGTCAATTAAATTTATATTTATTTTTAAATGAAGAAAAAATATTTTTATTTAAGTCAAATGTTCATTTTTCTCCTACCATTAATATTTTTAAAAACTATATACAATAGAGTTAATATAAAGTGTGCTTAATATCACTTTGTTCCAACAATGATTATTTTATTTGAAAAGTACTGTAATCCACTCACATCTGTATGTAATGAAACTGATGAAATTGTTTCTTTTCATTCATCCAGAAACTCTCTTCCCTCTCCTAGGTCTTATATCCAAACTGGTATATAATGTTTTTCTAGCCAATATTTAAATCCTTTACATATATAGTATGCAAAACAAAAAAGTATAATATTTGTGATAATTTAAATTCATGTAATATTCTATTATGTGTCTATATATCTTCTTTATCTCACAATGTGTTTGTTTTTAAGTTATATCTATATTGACTTATATAATTCTTTGCATTTTCAAAGCCAGTGGATTAGTGTTATGATCTATGAACACACAGTGACATGTTTGTTTATTTGTTGGTAGGTAATGCAAATGGTTTCCAGGGTGTCTTGCATTTTCCTCTTGTAAAAACCGTGGTGAGAACAACTTTATGTCTGTCTTATACACAAATGTGAGGGTTTGTCTATTCATGTCTCTCCGTACATATGCAATATTTGTATCTTATGCAGTACATATTTTTATTTTTTCTTAAACCTCTCAAATGGCTCACTCCATGATATTCTAAAAAAATTAATGTCTCTATCCTTTCGATGCTTTGTTTAGATAAACTGAGAGACAATAACTTGTTCCCCAGATTGAATGAGAATTCAGTGTGTCAATGTAAGCAGTGTCTAAAATGCAAATGAGCTTGAGGATATTAAGTGAAACAAGCTAGGCAATAGAAACAGCTGACACATGGAACATAAAAAAGTGAAGTCACAGAAATAGAAAGTATAATAGAGGTTTCAGGGGCCTTGGGCATCTAAGGAATTGGATGGTACTAGTCAAAGAGAACAAAGAAATATTAAAAAAAAAAAAAACAGTTAAAAAGTGACTTGCTAAGAATTGCTAAACAACTGATCATTTTATCTGCTTTTTCTGTGAGGGCATTTCCAGAGAGGATTATTTAACTGAGAAGACCTGCCCTGATTTTAGATAGCTCAGCCCATAGGACAGGGATGAATGGAATAAAAGTTTTTTTTTAAATAGAAGGCCAGGCAGTTTTGCAAGCATGCCGGAGCCCTCCGGCAGAAATCAGACCATACCCAAAGCGGGGAGTGAGGATGAGAAAATGTAGAGATAGAGAGAGAGAGAGAAAAAAACAGGACAGACTAAGGAGGGCTGCAGTCATACTGAAGCAGCTTGCATTTATTAAGTCTCCCCTATTTATATTGTAAAGTAAGCAAAACAATACTAACACAGGCAAAATAACTCAAGATATGATTGGCTTCCTTCAAAGATCTTCATGTGACCTCAGTCTTAGGTGAAAAATAAACTTCTCCTCAGGTGTAAATCATTTTGCCTAATGAAAACTCCTGCTTCCAACAGCACTTCTGTGCACAAGATTGACTTCTGCCTAACCCAAAACTAGGGCATAGTTCAAGGCAGGCACATGGCCCCCCGACACAAGCATCTCTCTCTGCATCCTGGATGGTGTTATGGAAGCTGCTTACTCTGCCATATGCCCTCCCAGCCAGGGTGGACCTGAACCCCTGAGACAGTGAGTCAAAGTACATGTTTTTCTCCTTAACTTGTTTTCTTAGGTCGTTGTTATGAATACTTGACTAAACAACCCTCCAAACTTGTCACACAAATGATCTTCATTAAAAAATAAATACCAATTTAAAGGTGGTGGAGCAAAGGAAAAATGGGGGGATTTGCTTTTGTCGATCAAGAAATGGGAGAGCTTGTGAAAGTATATGAACTTGTCAGGGGCTAATGCACACTGACTGGGTACTCACTGTTTCTGGGGAAGAGGAGGTGGAATGGTGGGTGTGAATGATTTACTAGAATCTTGTTTTTTTTTAAAATTGATATTTTAAAAAGATAAACCTGAAACAAAAGTATTTCCATCTGTTAGGTGTAAGAAATGGTCATCTTACTGACTTTAGGCTAGACTCTTTTCATCTTGAGGTATTTTGTGGTTAAAAAGAATTGGATGAGGTTCAGAAAAATAAAGGAGAACAGCTCTAGAATACTTTTAAGTATTACTTATTCCAAATAAATTTTAAGCTGGCAGTTCACTGTTTTCCTTATGTTTTTTCTCTTTCACACGGAAACTGAAATGAGTTAAGTCAATTAGACCAAAAACACCTAGAAAGAACAAATTTGTTATTAATTTTAAAAGAGCTATTTATTTTGGAATTATTTGTCTTAACTTAGTAATATCATTGCTTCATTGTTTTTTTAAAAAATGTTAGAATGCCCTACACACAAACACACACATAGTACCACCAGCAGAAGCAGCAGGTTATGAATATATTGTCCTCAGCAGCCTAGTTACAGTTCCAAAAGGTCACCGGATCTCTTTCTGTTTGTCTCTTTTCTGTGTATCAGTTCATGCACTCAGATCTTTTTAATACTTGCTTTTGAGCATCTTACCAGATACTCTCCTGGCCTGAAGATCCAGAGCCTTCTGAGGCTTTCCCTTCCCAGCCAGATTTAGGTAGGTGAGTTTCCACAGACGTGACATTCAGTGTTTATGAGTCTACGCACAGCAGTTCTACCAGTTACACATTTGGCACTTCCTGTAATTGATGCAAACTTCATTAAAGACAATGACAGACGGCATATGGCTGCAGGCAAAATGCCAGTCTACATGATGAATCCTACCATATTCTTGTCCAGGATAAACAATGTTTTTAATCACCTTGAAAAAAAAGCTGTCACATTTTAATGCAGTAACCACGTAATTATAAACTTATAGCAAATTCCTTATTAGCTTACAGAAAAAAAATAATAAAAACCTGGCAACACATAGACATTTGGTTTGTGTTTCTACTTGTGTTGGATGGCCTCTGAAGATTCTGTTGCTCTCAAGTCACACAATGACGTCTCCAGTTGGACAATGCCACAGTGAATGACCACAGGACCCAGGGTTTGTGCACTCTTCTCAAGTAGTTAGCAATATTGCTCTGAGAGTCAGAGACTTGTGGGTACAAAACCAATGCTTCTATTTTTGTTGTTATTGTGATGAGAAGAATGAGTCTATGAAGCAGATGCCACAATGGACTCTTTGCTGACAGCTTTCAATCACAGACAAGAGGTGTATTGTGTTCCTTTTGAAGGTGGGCAGCAAAGAAAATTGAATTTTAAGGAGATAATTGCATACCGTCAAGTTCTGAGGTTAATTTAATTGTTCATTGTTTAATAAGTTAAAAAAAAACACCATCAATTAGTTTTTGTAATAATGCATTTCCTAGGAAATTTCACATGGAGAACATATTTTATAGCCACATATCAAGCTCAAATATTTCAGCAAAACATTATTTTCATATTTTTTATAGAAATAGAAGTAGATCTTAATTTGAGTATAAGGAATTGGTACAGTTAATTTTAGTTAGTGATTCATATCAGCCTTCTTTGCAGAAACAGAAATTGCCTCTGGCTAATTTAAATAGACTCATGAATTAGAGGATACTCGCTGAATGGGCAGGATGGCAAGAGAATCAGGTGGGAATTGGGCCGAGTTATGGTTTCATCTGTTCAGGGTGGTATAGCAGAGAATCACAGCCCGTGCCATTAATAAGTGGCAGAAACGTATTTCTGCAGCTTTGGAGTGGAATGTCTAAGATCAGTATCTGGTGAACAGGGTCTGGGTAGGGCTCCCTTCCTCCTCACGGACCATGGTTTCTTTGTGCCTTCACATATAGAAAGGGCAGATGGGTCTGCCAGGTTTGCTTAATGGCTCATTTTGTTTTATCATTGAGTTTGTTTCGTTTAAGACACTGTCTTGCGACTCTACAAACCAGTTCCCCCTCAATCCTGCCTCAGCTTCTTCGTGCCAGTATTACAGGAGTGGGCCGCTATAGTAGTCTTACTTTTGTAAGGGTACTAATCCTGTTTAGGAGAAGTCTAATCACCCCGTAGGGGACTTCAACACATGAATTTTTGGAAGGACAGCCCCCCCCCCCACTCTCTCTCTCTCTCTCCCCCCACAGCCCACAGCATGTAGCAAAGGAGGGAGACACACAGCCAGTGTCATGCTGTGCCATAGTGTAGATAGGGTGTACGATGCTGGCCTCACCTCAGTCAGGTGCCGTGGCTGTGATGGTGTCTCTGTGGTACCCGAGGGGATTTCTCAACACTTCGCTCACATCTCCTCGTTTTTCCCCAGAGCTTCACAATTTTAAATGGGGTCTTTTTCCTGGCTGAGTTGAGGCCAGATAGTTTCAACAAATAAAAGAATAACTTCAGTGTTAGTTCTCTAGGGTTGCCTTGTCATAGTACCATGAACGGTGTGGTTTACATAGCAGAACTGTGCCATTTCATAGTACTAAACTGTGCTAGCCCGAAGCAGGGCACTGGGTTGGTTCCTGCTGAGGGTTATGAAGAAGCTTCTGTTCCACACTCATGCTCTAGCTAAGCATGCCCAGAGCCAATCTCTGGCATTCCCTGGTTTAAGGAACCTCTCTTCTGATCATTGCTTTCAGCCTCACATTGTGTGCATTGTTTGTGCCTAATCTTCCTTTTTGTAGCAGCACCAGTTATTCTAGGTTGAACTTCTTTCAATGAACTAATTACTTCTGCAAAACAAACAACAAAAAACCAGTTGTTAGTAGAAAGTTAAGGGAAGGAAGGAAGGGAGGGAGGGAGGGAGGGAGGGAGGGAGAGAGGGAGGTAGGGAGAAAGAAAAGGAGATATTATCTCCAAAGCACATATTAAGGTAGTAAAGATTAGAATCATGACATATGATTTTGGGGGTATGGATGGTAAAGAGGGGGTAATAATCCAACTTCTAAAAACTTCATTAATGTGCAGTGATTTGAAATACTGAGCCCTTCTTAAAGACACAACAGAAAATATGAACTAAATTTTAAATTCAAGAATATATAACTGGCCAGATTTGGCTGACCATCCACATTAATGCACACAGTTCAATGTTAGAGCTCACATGGACCAAATGATTTCTTGAAGAAATCTTAAGGAATTACTAGACAATGGACCAAATGATTTCTTGAAGAAATCTTAAGGAATTACTAGACATCCTTTAGCAGGTTAAGAATATGTACTTCTGTTTCTACAGGCATTTCTCATTGAATATTTTTAACATGAAAAGGCTACTGGATTTTTTTTTCTGTATCTGTTGAAATGATTGTTTTTGTCCCTTATTAATATGATACATATGACATATTGCCCTTATTCTCACATGTTGAACCCATCTTGAATTCGGGGATAGATCCCACTTAATCATATAGTTACTGGTTTTTGTAGAGGACTTTTGTCATTATGATCATATGAGATATTATTATTATTATTATTATTGCTATTATTATTAGTCTTTGTCTACTTTTATTATAGAATGATTATACCCTTGCAGAATTAGCTGAGAAATGTTTTCTCTTATTTTTGGAGAAGTTTGTGAAAGATTGGCAGACATCCTTTAGATGTGTTCTAGAATTCACTAGGAGAGGTGACATAGGCCTGGGCTTTTGTTTGCAGGAAGTATGTAGATGATTGGTTCTGTTTCTTTAATTCAGGTTTCCTGTTTCTCCTTGAGTTAATCCCACAGCAAATGTCTTTGTAGGCATTTTCATTTCATTTTGGTCATCTGATGTGCTGTTATACAACTCTTCAAACTCTCAGTCAAAATCTTTTTTGGGGGGCTAGAGAGGTGGCCCAGTGGTTAGAAGCACTGACTATTCTTGCAGAAGACCTGGGTTTGAAACCCTGTACCCACATGGTGGCTAACAAAAACAATTATTCATTATTCCAGTTCCAGGGAATGCAGTGTCCTCTTCTGTCTTCCTTGAGCACTGCACAACACTGGTGCAGCCACACATGCAGGCAATACATGCACATAAAATAAAAATAACAAATAAAATCTTTTTATAAATCTTTTTTTTTTTCATTTCTGGACGTTCAGCAGTGACATTCTTTCCTTAGTTATGGAATTTTAGTAATTTGAGTTCTCTTTATCCTTTATCAGGCCAGTTCATATTTTGTCAATTTTTTCAAGTAACTTATTTTTGTTTACCTGCAGATTTCTCCTTTTTTATTCTCTGTTTTGTTACTTCTGCTTAAATCTTTAGTATTTTATTAATTTTGGTTGTTTTGGCCTCAGCTTTCGGAGGTTCTTACTTCATGTGTTCTGGAAGCTCTAGAGAAATGACAACACATGGTGATGCACACCAGGGATCCCAACACTCGAGGCTGAGGTGGGAGAGTGGCCATCTTGGTGCCAGCCTGAACCTACCAAGACACTATCTCAGAAAACAATGTAAACAAGGGAAGAAAAATGATGATAGAAAACTTGGAACAATTCTGTTTCCCACCAAAGAAGCATTAATTATTGTGACATATTAATGAATCATCAGCATGTATTCATTGGAACTTTTTATTTATGAGTTTTTACATATTTTGCAAAGAAACCTTTCATTGTGTGTGTGGACAGAGCCAAATATAATCTTAAAAAAATGAGGGAATTTAGATTCCAGATGTGTTTATCCAAATGTGATTATTAGTATCTATCATAATGACTTTTGGAAGATGGCATGATTTTATATGAAAGTTTTCATTTTTACTTATTGTAAGTGCAGTAATTTACTTCAGTTTAAAAATACTTAAGATACTACGTAGAATTTTAGAACACCTCTGAAACTTAAAAAAAAGAATCTTTACAGACCTGGGTGCATGTCTCCACCCCATAATTCTACTCTGGAGACTGAATCATGAGGATTTCTTTGAGTTTGAGGTTATTCTGGGCTACGGAATGAGTTGTAGTCTAGCCTTGGCTATCAAGCTAGACCATGTCTCAACAAACAAACAAAAATATAAAAAAATAACTCTTTACAAATTAAAAGCCGCAAATAGTATACTTACAGGACTTTAATGCAAATCAATTGTTCTTATATGCCTATTAATTGGTTTAAAAAATCATAACCTTGTTCTTTTACTTAAATATTTTAGCAGAACTAAAAATAAACCACAAACCCCTGACTAATATTTTTATTTTTTCTTTCTTTTTTGTTTTTTGACACAACAGCTTGCTGTATATTTCAGGATAGACTAAAATTCATGGCAATCCTCCCAGTTCAGCGTTTTGAGTGCTGTAATTACAGGAAAGAGATATCTCATCCACCTGAATGCTTGTTTTTAAAGCAGACATTTTTTTTTTCATTTTCTGAAATTGAATCATTGTGTATTTCATATAGAATATCTCAATTAATCCAAATCATCTTTATACGCTCTTCCCCACTGGTGCCCCTCCCCCATAACGTCCAACTGGAATCTATCCGTTCTTTCATCTGTGTTAAGGTCTACTGTGTCAAGTTTAGTGTCCCCAAGTGTTCCTCAGCGCAGGTTCATCCACTAAAGTCTAGTCAGTCTCCAGAGTCCCTCACTTTAGGAAGATTAGCTCATCCTCAACCAACAATAATCAATACTATTTTCTTCAGCACAGATTGGGTTCTCCTACCCAGTTCCATGCTGGTTTTGTGTGCTTGATTTTGCATGGGCCTTCAGCATGCCAAAATCATTGCTGTAGGTCCGTGTGAACAGGGTTCCTAGAGTGTGTAGAACTCTATTTCCATATGGACATGCATCTCCTCCTCAACTCTTACCATCTTTCTGCCCTCTTTTCCGCAATGGCCCCTGAGCCTTGGGTGACTGAAACTTATTCTAAGTGACTGGAGATAATGTGCGATGACATGAATCCCATATGGAACCCATGAACAAGTCTTAGATTATATTTTTAGATTATGATCTATTGTTTTTCAGTTCATAAAGGTGCTTTTTCAAATATACTATTGTCAGAATATTAGAAATTAATAGGTAAGTTTGTATCTCAAGAACTTAGAGATCACAGTGTCATCTAATTAATCACTATTTAAAAATCAGTATTGTCTTATGAAGAATCAATAAGATGATATTTTAGAATGCTTAAAAATATTAAATCCCAAAGTGGAAGTTCTTTGTCACCAAAGTAGAATGTGCAGCCTCCTTTGCCCAGAGCTGTGGGAATGGACATCTCAAATGTCTAAGATTTTTCAGGGATGTAGAACTTGATGTGTGTGCACTTGGTTGCCTTTTATGTCATCTGTCATTGTGTCATATAGTCTTATAGTAATCTTAATGTATATGTCAAAACTTTACTCCTAATAATAATTTACAATCTGGCTGCTCTTGCAGAGGACCTGGTTTCATTTCCCAGTACCGACATGGCAGCTAACAACTATCTGTAACTCCCGTTCCAGAGTACCCATCATCTTCTTCTGGCCTCTACAAGCAATGCATTCATGTGGTACATAAACGAATGCAAGCAAAACACTCATATGCATAAAAAATAAAATAAAATAAATAAACTCGTATTATAAAAAGAGTTTACATGGTGTGGATGAAGAAATGGCTTTATGGTTAAGAACACTTGCTGCATAGTCATGAGGACTAGAGTTTGCATCCCAGTACCCACATAGGCATTCCTGGAGCCCTTAACTTCAGCTCTGAGGAATTCAGCCTCTTCTAGTCTCTGGGCATATAACCACACTTATGCACAAGCACCCTACACATAAATAAATGAAATAATAAAGATTCAAAATTTTGCATGGTAATAACACTGTGTAGAATTACACAATGAACTTATTATATACAGTCCAATACTGAACATGTTTGTGAAAAGTTGTTTTTAGAAGAAACTGCAATAAGTGAAAGAACATTTACATGTGCTGATATATTTGTATTCAGTGGAAATATTAAAAGACCTTTATCAAAAGTACATTTTGTAAATGCAGAACAACTTCCCACTTAATCATCTCAGACACAGAATATTTTAAGTTAAATTTACCTAGAGCAGGTAATTAGGCTTCTTTGTGTTTTGCTTTTCTTGAAGTTCATGAATATGGGTTAGATTTCCAAGTAAAGAGGGCCACCTTTCCACCTTTCATTTATTCCGAGTTGAGTCTAGGAGCCAGAGCAGCAGATAACATCCCAAGCCTGCCACTTTGTTCCTCAACTTGTGTCTGCAGAAGGGGGAAGAATCGGTATTGGATGAACTGTATTCCACACTTTAAAACTAACCTTCCTTGGTCATTTTTTACATGATTTGCACTTGCCTTACCCAGGCCACAAGGGTGAAAAGTGACCTTTCTAGAAGAGCTTTAGGTCACATTAGTATTCTAAGTTGGTGTGAGGAGAAGCGAATGTCAGTGTGTGGTCAGGTGGCTACAGACCCAGTGTCCAAGATAAAAGAAGAGTTAGGGTGGTCGGCCCTGCTGGGAAAGGCTGGAAAACCAGAACTGTGTGACCTTGAGGGCACAGCAGTGACTCTAAATAGAACGTGAGCTCCAAAGCCTGTCACTAGGTGAAGAAGAACCCAAAAAAGCTGGAAGGATTCAAGGAATGACATGAGGCCAGTATGAGAGAAATGGAACACAATGCATAAAGGGAAGTTCAAAGACTGAAGAGGAGAAAGAAACATGAAAGATCAATGCAGAGGCTGCCCTGCAAAAAAGAGCAGAAACGCAGTAGAACAAGGAGAGGTTGGAGGTCACTTTTGTGTGTGACAAATCCTATGCAGTAAAAGAAGTCCTACAGGAGAAAGAAGACCTTTGTGAGTTCTCTATGTGATTTGTTTGAAGATAGAGACAGCCAGCCAGTGAACATGCTGAAAACCAGGAATAGGGTATCATAACATACCTCACTTTGACTACTGAGATCTTATCACCTCCTCATAAGAATTTACATGGTAATTACATAAAATTATTATTGAACTTAATTTAAATACACACTAGAATTTGTTTCTAATTATCAGTAGTATAATTTGATTACTATTTTTATATTCCATAATCCATTTTAAAGATACTTAAATAAAATAAAAACAAACAATTAAGCTAAGGGAATGGAGAAATGGCTTAACAACCATCAGTAACTCCAGTTCCAAGAGATCTGATGTCCTCTTGTGGTCTCTACAGGGATTATATGACATCTGCAAAAGGAGTTAAACCATGAAGGAAAGTGTATGCTCACAAAGCTTTATGATTGTCCCTTACATTTTCTTGTTCAGGAAATAATTGCAGGGCTACATTCACCTACAGAGGAAAACTGGACATTATAATTGGCCTGGATTCCCAAACAGAAAAGAAGTAAGAATTTGGGTGAATAAATAGAAGTTTCTGCAACTACAGATGGATGATCACTGTATTCTTGAGAGAGGTTCTGCTGATATTTCTACTTCTACCAAAGACCCCATGTCCTGGATCTAAATAGGCTCTTGAATGGGCTTCAACACTAGTTCTTTGTTATAATCGGTGTACATTTTGTAACTCTAAGAAAATGGGAATGCTATTAAGTAGTCCGTTTTTTTCAAAGGCATAGATTGCCCTCTCATACCTCACACTAGACCCATATAAAAATAAGCAACATCCATATATCTTATTTTATAATTGTGTTATTCAATGTTATGCATAGAAAATAATTTTTATGGGAAAAGGAAGGAAAGAAGGGAGAATAAACATAAATGAAGGATGAGATATTTCTTTGACAATTGCTGTGCCAAGTTAGAATTTTATATTCAAACACAATTAAAATATATCTAGGTATAAACATATGAATATGTATGTGAATTACTGTATGCAAGTATCTATATATCTATGTATATAACTGCAGCAATTTATGTGAAGGAGTTAAGTTACTGTAGTGAAACTAAACTCATAATTTGCTCTATTGCACGATGTCCCAGTTTTATTGCTATAATAAAATACTTGACCAAAAGTAATTTATAGGGAGAATTTCTGCTTACAATTTCAGGTTACAGTCAGTCATTGTGGGGAAGTCAAGGCACAAACTTGGGACAGCTAGTCACCTCTACAGTCAGACCAGGGAGAGAAGGAATGCATGCATGCTGACTTGTGCTGACTCTAGAGCTCCCACGACAGACAATTAAAAACACAAACAGGCACAAAAATAGTGAGAAGTAAGCTTGCTGCTGAGATTTACTGTCTTCCTATATCCATTTATCAGTTCAGAACAGTGATATGTACCAGTACTGAGCTATCTTATGCCTGAAACTTACCAAGCCAGATTCCACTGTTATTAAAGGGTTTACTGCTTAATTATGAGAATTCATTCATAAAGTGACATTTGCATAGGAAATGGACTGCAGAATAATATGTGGTTTTAAAAATAAAGAAAATTATTCACTTAGGGGAGCTATTTGAAGAAAACATTCCCACGCCAGATGTGATGCTGCACACGTGTAAACCTAGCATTCAGGATGCGAAAGCTGGAGGATTGGGAGTCCAAGGTCATCCTCTGCTGTATTGCAAGTTCCAGGTCAGCCTGGACTACCTGAGATTCTGTCTTTAAAGAGGTGAAAAGGGAAAATCTCTTGGATATTTAAAGTTTGCTTACACTAAAAGAAGGGTTGCAAGAAGTTAATCGAGGAAAGAGGTAATCAAAGGGGAAGAGCAGCTTGAACAGGGAGGAGTGCAAAGCGCAGCACGTTGTCAGACAAAGCTGAGAAATAAGCAAAGAACAGGGCTGCGAGTTCAGTTTTGAAAGTCAAGACATTGGAATCACTGTAAAGGCAGAATGTATTCTGTAGAGACAGAGCAGGAAAACACAATGTGAAAACAAAGGGTGAAGAAGGAAATGAACTAAACCGCTAAATGGCCTCTATGACAACTTGAATGCATTTCTCCTCAGAGAAAGGTATAGAAATGTGTTCTTTCCTGTTCTGACCTTGGCTGAGCCTGCGCTGCTTTTCACACGCTCTGGAATCACTGCACTGCATTCCTTTAGTTTTATTTTATTTTGTTTTTACTAGCATTTATCTACTCTAACCCAATGCTGTGGTCAAATCCTTCTAGCTCTGGGTAGGCCCTTCTCTGGTCTACCTTGCATCCTCTTTAATGGGGACATCATTTGTTCATGAAGGTGTCCTCCTCCCCAGATCTCCTTCTCTTCAGTCACCCATCTGTATCCATCAAATGTGTTGAGACTCCTCCCTGGGTCTCTGCTTCCTTCCTTCTGCCCTGCGTGTAGGAGGGACAGCTCATTCATCTTGCCTGTTATCCATCTTGTTACTTCTACATGTTCTTCTCATTTCGGTGTTTAATTGATACCTGCACTGTTCTTTTTAAAAAGGAAATGAGATGCTATCAAAGATAACCGGATATACAGGAATTAATTTGGGAGAATTGAAGAGTGAACTCTCTTTTTCCATAAAGAGTTACAAAGGCAATTGAATTTACATTTTGTTCATGACAGCAGTGGCAATGACCTGATTTTATGCAGGAATTGCTTCTCTTTTGGTAAAATGTATCACTCAGTCTGCTAAATTTCATTTGTATTAGTAATAATAAATGAAGCCAACATCAGGTCTTACTCTGACTATGTCTCCAGATGTACACTGTTATTCTGTTCCTAAGTATACTCTGGATTTAAAACTATTTCATTGATCTGAAGTATTCTTTAAACCACTCAACCCATCTTTCTTTTGGACAGGCTACACTATTTATTAACAAATTCATGAACATTTGGGGGATGCTGTAGAGAAAAAATGCATAGTGTTCCAGACTCTGCTTTAGAGATGTCTTACATATAAATGCAGAACCATATGCAAGTAAGTCCCAGAATAAAGCTCAGTTCATGCAATTCAAGAGCAGTCAATCTGCTGAGAAGGTAGACCATGAAAGGTACCTTAGAGTTTGCGGATTAAGAGACATAAAAAGAATAACAGCCATGAATAACCCAAGAAGCAGAATATGCCAAGACAAACACAGGATTGTGTGCAGATTAAGTATGGCTTGAGAATTGTAGGGGGTGGATGTAAGGGGCTTGGGGACCGGAGGTAGTGACATCAAGAGAAGGAATGGGAGAGAGTGGAAGGGACTAACAGTAAAAGACTTCTTATGTAAAACCAAGGAGCTTGGATCTATATGAATGATCCCTAGTAGTTTATTGCTTGTTTCATTTTTGTTTTACATTCATTGTTTGGGGGTTACTTTTCCCTTGCATATGCAGAAAGCTCAAGTCTATCTCCCAAGAAAAAGCATGCAAAAACAGTCTTTTTGTATACAAATAAATCCATGACCTTGGAATCCAGTTGCAAACCATCATTAAAGGTCACAGGAAGCCTCTGATGGCCATTGAGCCAGGGAGTGGCAAGAACAAAAGTGAGAGAATCTTTGCAGTAAAGTAGAGAATGCATTTGAAAGCATGCAACTAGTGTTAGGGAAAGTGGTGACTTATCCATTCAGCCAAGAGATGAAGGGCTGTGATAAAGTGGAACTTGTTTATTATTTTTTTTAAAATAAGTCTCTTGGGGACTGGAGAGATGCCCAGTGCTTAAGGGCACTGGCTGCTCTAGCAGAGGACCTGGGTTTGGTTCCCAGTACTTACATGATGCGTAACAACCATCTATAACTACAGGTTCAGGGTATCCAACACCCTTTTACGGCCTCCATGAACATTGCATGCATGCATGCATGCACTTAACATACATGCAGGAAAAACACTCATACACATGACATCAAAATAAATTTTTAAAAATTTAAATAAGTCTCCTGTGTGTGTGTCAGTCTGCCTGTTGAGGAGATATCACTAAAGGAATCAAGTTCATGAATGATTTTCTCATCATTTGAAGTAGGAATTTAATATACAAGTACAGTTTCCTAAAGGATAAACATTTAGCTGGCATGAGGAGCTTGAAGTGGGTTATGCCACTGCATGTTTGGGCCAACAATTTAAAACAGGTATTGGAGTTGAAGTTACTAAAAAAATGTATCCCGCACCATTGTGTGGATGTGGGTGATGTGATTAGGTCTCAACAACAAAAGCATGTGAACTGAGAAGAACTGGATGTGTCTGTCTGGTTGCTGCATGGGGTTTCTTCGCTATCTTGGGAATTTAAGCCTTAATTCCCTATAACTTTCACTCCTTTGGAACCAAGGTTCTGAAGATGCAGTCTCTAAGGGAAGGGGAAAAGAGAGGAGGGAAGGGAATTGGGGGCGGGAGGACTTGGCTCCGAGCCTTGAATCTTGTTAAGTAGAAGAATGGAGAAGGTGTTAAATTATAAGGAGACATTTGATGGATGTTATGAGGTCATACACTTAACATTCCTAAGGTCAATGGGCCTATCTCCTGTTTCAAGCTATCTGCAGTCGGGTAAATTATTACCTGGATAGAGGCCTGACCCTGACTTTGATTGACAGTTGTTGCTTGCCATTCTGACCTTAAATCTCTGCTTCTTTAAAATGGACGAAGATCCTTCAAAGAGGCAGTACAGGAGTAAGATAATCTGTGTCAAGCACTGGTTTTGGTCTGTGTTTGATATATCTACCCAAAGACTGCTGTGTTCAAGTCTTGAGGTGGCACAGTCAATCACTAAGAGGTGATTTGATCAAGAGGGCCCAAGCTTCGTCAATAGATTAATTCACTGGTGAGCTCATACCGCACAAGGTATTAGAAGATCGGACCTAGTTGGAAGAAGTGGTCACTAGGGACCTGTCATTGAAGGATATTTCCTGCCTGTTGTCTTCCTGTCTCTCTCTGCTTATTGTCTACCATGAGGTAAGCAGCCTTGCTCCCCACATACCTGTTACTATGCTGCTCCATCTCACCACAGGTCCTAGCAACAGTGTGAGGCAACCATAGACTTACCCCTCTGAAAACATGAGCCCCAATAAATCTCCCTCCCTTTTATTTTGTTCTCTCAGGAATTCATCATACAACATCCTAGCAACTATCACTATCATCCTAGCTAACATATCACTCGAACTATTCCTTTCCAGAGGAGTTGAATAAGAATAGCAATTTCCTTAAGTTTCCCAAGACTGTATTCAATTCTAACCAGCTAGTGAATGACCTATAATAACCCAAGTCTCTAATTGTTTTTATCTGTGTTGAATAGATAGGAATTTGAAAATCTTTGTTTTAGGATTTTATTTCCGTATTTAGCTATTTTGTTTTCTTCTCAAATGTTATGTGACTCTGGAGTGAGTTGTAAGATTGTATTGTGACCACTTTATAATATTCATGGTGACATGTGTCTACATAGACCCAACATTCAGAGTCTGAGGCTGGTATAGGAGGGGCACATGAGCTGAGGAGTTTGAAAGAATCCTAGGCAATAGCAAGAATCCTGTTTAAAAAAAAAATCAGTCTTTAAAAAATAATTGCGTTTTCTTGAAATACCTATCTTATTCGACTACACAGTATGTCCAGTATACTCATAGTTCAAATGTAGACTCACAGGCATGAATTAGTGTTTTAGAACCTTCGGAATTATAATTAGATACTGCTAATGAGAATCATTTAGCCTCATCCAACCTTCACTGATGCCTTCTCTATAATTCAGATATTAATTGAAGCTCTCTTTGGAGAATGTTCCAATGGGGGAAATCTCAGAGGTCACTAAATCTAACTGCTTCATTTTGTAGGCAACAAAACTATTCAGTCTGTTTATTGTGTTCAGGAACTGAAGATCACATTCCTTCTCCTCTGATAGTTGAAGGAATGTCATCTACGGTCTCCTCACTTATGTATTAATACAGAGCCCAGATTGCCGGATGAATTGGGAACTTGAGGTGGAGAAGGAAGATCGGGGGCAGAATTACAGTGTGCTCTCCAGTTCCGAAGCTTCTCGAAGGAGCAGTAATTAATGTGTGCAATGAAAACACCACCAAGAAACTAATTTAAAGAACATACTGAAAAGATTTTCTCCTGGGTTTTCAAAATGAAGAAAAGTGAAAAAAAAAATAAAGTAAAGTCACTATCAAGCTTTGTAGAGGCAGGACAAATTCCGGCAGAAAGGGAATGTGTTGGGAAATCAAAAAGGAACTGGTGATAATAGCTGGTTAGAATGTAAAGCTTCTTACAGACTTAGGCTTCCTCCACCATTTGTTGGAGGGCCTTGGTCTCTGATCCATTCATCTGGCATTTCACATGCATGTCACTCTAATTACAGAACAGAGTTCGGTTACAGCCCACCGACTGCTCTTTCTTTGCCTCAGGTAGCCAGGCTCTTTATGCCGGTTGATAGCCCACTAGCTTTTCCTTTCTTTCCTCTTATTCCTTTTATATCCTAAGCTTGTTAGGTATCTGCAGAGTTCAGAGCCTCCTGTAATTGCATGCCCCTTGATGCAAATGCTGTGATTTCCCCACAGCTCTTTCTAATTTGTTGTCTATTTTATATTTAACCTAGTACCTATGTACTTATGTGATTGAAATAAAGTTTTGTAAACTATATTATGTGTGATACGCTTCAATAGTTTTCCTTCTTTTCAACTCTACTTCATTTATTTAGAGAAGGGAAAAAAGCCTGTAGATGAATACACATTGAACCCTGCCCCAGGCCTCCAGAATCACTGGCAGAATACACTGGCAGTTTGTAGGAAGGTATGGTACAGGGAAAACTTGGGGACTCCTCTTGGAGTTCTTGGGGTTCATTAATACAGGAATTTGTGAATGAACATAATTGGAAGCTTTAAGATAATTTTATTAGTGTTAAAAAGAAAAACCCTGTAAAGTTGTAAATCTCAGCAGATGCCCAGAGGAGGAAAATGGAGGGCAGAAGGAAAAACAAACAAACAAACATACTGTTAAGCATGGAGGTCAGACACATGGTATTCTAGCAGCCACATGACGAGAAACAGTAAGGTAACTTAAAATTTTCTGAAAGCCCAAACGGTATGTAGAAATGATGGTAAGAAGAAAAAGAGAGGGTTACACTTTACTGAAGAATTTAGAAAAATGGAAAGTCTTAGGAAGAAGCTATGTGACTATGGCCCAGTAAGCTACTGCACTGGGGTGGGGATTTGGGAGGAAAGGTATATTATGTCATTAAAGAATTAATCATTCCGTCTATCTCTTTAGCATGGTTTAAGGTTAATCTGCCTTCCCAGGGGTGGGCCCATGGCCAGGGCATGGTCCCAGCCCAACTGGAATGATAGGTCTTCACCCTGGCCAGAGATTCTACTCCCTTGACCAGAAGACATTTCTCTCAATGGGCCTTTATCTTCACTGTAACGTGGATAGTTCAATCAATTCTCCTGTGTGGTTTTAAAATTTATAACCAGAACCTCCCAGGGCTGGGGTGTAACTAGAGCACTTACCTAGCCTTCATAGGCTCAGTGACCAGCACTGAAAGAAACAAACAAACCAGACTTTAATACCTCAGAATTGTCCTCTCATAGGACATATTTCTTTATCCAGTTTATATTTTGACCCCCACCCTGTATGAAGCTTAGCTCTAGTCTCTGAATTCGCCATCCACATGTTGATCAAGAATTGTACATCAGTTTCAAATGAGACAGAAGCCTTGTATATCTAATTATATCTTATATTCCAGGTAGTATTCTAAGCACATTACGTGCATGATTCCTCCAAACAATGTTTCATTTGTGATACTGTTAGCTTATTTTGCAGATGGAGAAGCTGAAACCCTGAGATGTTAAAAAAAAGAAATTCTGAATTTATGTAGCAAACAACTGACATATCTTAGCCTGTTGACTCTACAATCCATAGCATTGTCTGCTGCTTCCTCTAATTCTTCATTTAGCATTACATGAGAAATAACAGTTGAATCTGTCGGGGAGTCTTAGGTGATCATATTAACTCACTGTGCTTTGAGAAGGTGGATTAGGGGTCATTTGGTCCTATTTCTTCTTGAATACTCTCTCGTTGGTTTTGAGGATCCCATAGTTATTCTTGCTCGGTTCATGTGTTGTGGGAAGGAAGGGAGGGTAGCCATTTCGAGCAGGTGTTATCTTTGGCTTTGACTCATTGTCTTCTGTTAGACTACCATAATTTCTATCACTTCAGTAACCAATTATCTATAATTTTCAAACCTATAACACAATTCAAATATTTTAAATATAGAAACCTCAAAACTCAATGATTATTTTATAGCAAGTGCACTTACAGATTATTTAATTATACCTAAATATTCAAATGATTCTAACTATTTAAAGGATTTTGACACTACAAAGGGATATTTAATTTGAAGTATTTTTTTTTTTAGAACTAAATGGCCACTCAGAGTCATTATTAAGCAAACTTTGCTGAGTTTGTTAAAGCATTCCCGCTGGTCAGAGCAGACCAGTAGAGAAGAATGAAATCCTAAGGATTACTTGAGAAAATATTTGACTAAGGTTAAATTATTCATATTGGATAAACAAAAACATCTCTACTACAAGAGACTACCTGTGTAAAGACCAGAGTTCTAGAAGTCTGCAGTGTCTTTAAGGGATAGCAGTAAATGCAGGATGGGAAAGGATAGATGACAAAACAGAGAAGGTGGCGAACTGAAAACTCATCCTGCTCTCCCCTGACCCCACATTCATTTGCCCATAGGAGAGACATGTCAGGATCGCAGAGTGAGACCAGCTCTATATGCTTCAGTATTAAGCTGCTCTAGACAGACTCCGGCTTCTAGATGGCTTGAGTCTGTGGTCCTTCCAATGTAAGTTATTTAGAAATACTCAGCAGGATGGAAACCCAATTATTCCTTTGCTTGAGTTACAAAATAAAGATAAAGTTGTGCTAAGTATAAGAGCAAAAGTTGTACATGAGTGTGAGTGTGTGTATGTATGTGTGTGCGTGTGTGTGTTTGTATGTGCATGCCAGCATATGGACCCTTAAAATTGAATGTTCTATGCTCACCCAATAGACTAAGATAGAAATCAGGTAGAGCTGCTCTCATTTCTTCTTCTTCTTTACCTGCCGTATTCATCTTTTAGTTTGTGAAACAACAGCCCTTTAGTTGCTGTAGCTATCATAATGCTTAAGTAATACTCATGAGAAGACAGTACCTTGTGTCCCAGAAGTTCCCAAAATTCATATTTATGATTATTGCTTTCTTTCCATATGAAGCTATCCTTCCATACACTTTGGTATCCCATCCCCATTTTTATCTCATTGTGTAATTCATCACGAATCTTCATATTTATTTGGAATATTAATAATATCACCGACTCCTGTGCACCCAGATAGGGTCATGTACAGTTTTAAGAAGATCTTACAAGAATCTGGCACCAGCCAAGATTTAATCAGTTTGATTTCTGGATTCCTTGGACAATACTTATAGGCAGCTGTAAGTGGCACTGGAATAATTTATTTTTGTTTGGCTATAAATATCTTATACTCTAATCATTTACAGCCTGCCCTATATAAGAGATGTTTCTGAAAGAAAAATTTCCAAAACCAGTACTTCTGACTGTCTTTGCTTCGACTCCAAAGTACTTACCCTTTGTAGCCCAGATATGGAGAACTGTTGTGTTGTAGTCACTCAGTGGAAACATGTGGAGAATTTGCTCTTTTAGCTCATCTTAGTTGGAATGTTTTATTCCTGACCTGGTCTTGAAGAGGAGGACATCATAAGAAACAAATTATTCAAGAAGGGGCATCTTATTCAAGATTGTTCTGTTAAGTCATATAAGAACAAACATCTCTGTGTCAAACAGAGTTTCCTCTGAATCTTTAGTGCGCGGGGCTAACATTTGCTTAAACTTATTTAGACCAATGCTTGCAAAATTCAAAACACAGGATAGAATTACAAACTGTGGTAGCAAAAGAAACTGATCTTGCTGTGAGCAAGTTGGATAAAGATCTATAAGGGAGATCTGAGGATATGGGAAATAAACAGTGTTCCAGGAATCCAACTCTGCCATTACACAACATTCTCCTGCAATGTGATCCCCATACCCCGAAACCACAAGAGAGCAATTAGAGACTCACCCACACTTTCAGTATTGGAAGAATTTCTGACTGACTTGGTGGATGGTTGATAGTACCATTTTATAATAGTTTATATAAAAATAAAAGGTTGCATACTCTTCTAAATCTACATGATATTTGGTTTTAAAAATACATGCTTTCTCTTCAGTTGTTGCTGTTGGACTCATTGGAAAATTAATAATCCTGACAAATTCTATATTTTATGTTGTATTTGTTGCTTTTGCACATTCAGAAAAATAAAAACAAGAATATTTTTTTTTTCTTTTCAAACTTAAGTACAGATGGTAAAGAAACGTGAAACACTCTCAGGAGACTATTAAATGAATCTTTTAAACACCAGTTGTTAACTGATTTAAAAAAATCTTATTTCATGTGTCAATAAGACACTCAGGACTGGATTATAGTTGATACTATATTTTTACAAAATTATTTTCTGTACTTACTTTGCAGCCATGAGACAGGAGACTATATTTTGTTACATAAATCTTCAGCATGCAAACACATGTGTGTTTGTGTGCTGTTTGTAAATTTAGCTCTAAAAAAGCAAGACAATAAAGTAGAATCCAATGTAGTCATAGCCCTTATGGATTTATAGAGCGTATACAGAAACATGAAACATGTCAAGAAAATCAGCTAAGACTCTAAAGACGTTTCTGGTGTCTTCAAAGAGTGCCACCCAAAGAAGCATCCAGTCTCAAATGGAAACCCCAAAGAAGAGAAATGTGTGAAAAGTTTATGGAACTGAAACCATTTGGGGCAGATGATTTGAATGTCTTCCAAAACCTCTGAGAAGCATTAAGCCAGAGCTCAGCCCTTTATCTTTGACAAATACCACACCGTGTATCTGCTTGTTATTTTGTAGTCCTGTTGCTTCTGTCAGCTTGTTAAATGGAACCCTGGCTTCAGTCGGGAGATGATAATGTGGTAATCTCTTCGCTCTGCTTGCCTCGGCATCCAGAGGAGCGGCTGTGCCCGACTGTGTGAGGCTGCCAGTCCAAGGGTAATGGCTGGCAGCTGGGCTGATGGAAAACAGTCTGCACCAACAGATTGAAAATGCTCTTTTTAGATCTTTAGATTGGAACTCGAGCTTTACTTTGAAAAGTTTTATGTCCGCAGCACGGTTCACAAAATAAATTACTAAATCAATTGCTTTAGGATACTTCAAGCTGTGACATTAAGGTGGCCGAGGGACATCCTTCTTGATGAAATGCGAAGGAGCAGCCTTAGAACTGCTGTCCATCAGAGGGAGGCTGGGCAATGCCCCCAGTGTCTGACAGTCTGCAGGTGGAGAGTAGAGAGGTCTCATGTCTAAGCACTTCTTTTCAGGAAGGGTTAAAAAAGAAGCTAAGCATTCTTAAATTCAGAATTTTTTTTTTCAAATTAATCAAGAGGAGTGCAGTGCCCTTTATACCAGAGTTGTTTATTCCTACAGAGAAATATGATTTTTTTTTTAAGTTGCAGGTTCTTTTTCTGCTACTGTCCCTCGCCCCTCAGTGCCCATGCTGTCCCCCCAGAAAAAAGCAAAGAAAAACAACCAAAGACCAGCTTCATGGAAGGTGGTTCTGAGGCTTGAGAGATGGCTCAGTGGTGAAGAGCACTGGCTGCACCTGCAGAGGACCTGGGTTTGATTCTCGGCACCCGCATGTTGGCTAACAACTGTCAGTAACTACAGTTCCTGGAGACTCTGATGCTCTCTTTTGACCTCTGAGGGCATTGCAAGACACAGGTGCACTTACTCATATACAGGCAATACACTCATTTACATAAAAATTTACATGTTCCCTTCCTAATGGGGAGCCAAACTGAACTGTCAGAGTGTTCAGAGTACTGATAAGATTGAAGGTATTATTGTCCCCGAAGTCTCCAAAACATGACCTCTGTGAATAGCTGGGAATGGGACTGAAGGGACAAGAAATTTAAAGTTTTAAAACATGAACTTGGGAGGGAAATGATTAGCAGTGTGGCCTGAACTGAGATTTTTAGCCTTCTGCTTATTCATTTCTGAGGCAGAAACTACCATCCTGTTCTTTGTGCTTGCTGGAGAGGAAGGTTGCCTAGAAAGTAAAATGAGGTCATTTGAAGCTGAAATTTACTCACGTTCACAATGTTGAAATTGATTAAAAAAAATAAGTGGCTATGAGTGAATAAATTATATGCATGGCATAAAACAAAAATAGTGAAATGTTACTTGCAAATTGAGTTGGTCGGTATATGAGTGTTTGCTGAATGATTCATTAAACCTGTGTGCTTAAAAACATCTTGATCAGGAAAATGATGCTTAGAATGCTAAGTTTACAATATAAGCTTAGTTTCCATGTGTACCACCTCTAGTTCAATTCTGAAAAGCAGGAGCACACCCAGCCTGAATGGAACAGCATCTAATCCACAAAGTTCTGTGCAGCCCTGGAGTGATTTAAGGGTTGTGCTTCTAAGGAAGAAGAGAAGTATTGGAGGAAAGAGGTAGTCTTGGTAAATCTCCCCAAACTTATTTACTTATTTTTATTATTCTTACTCATTTAATTTAATTATTTCTTAACACATCCAAAGTGCTAAGTACCAAATGACGGCCATCGCGCTAAAGGAGGCAAGTGGATCGCCACTATGATGGCATAACCCCTCTGACTGGATGGTCCTCACATACTACGGCCATAATCTTTCCCAGTGCTGTCCAGTGTGTTTATTTCTTCCTTCCCTGCTCAGTTGGCTTGGCGTTTTTGTGACAGCATCTCACCCCACCCTCCATTGTGTTTCTTTGATTCTCTCCAGAACCTCTCCCCGTGGAGCTTGGGGTTAGCTTTTGTATGACACGGAGGTCTCTATTCTTCCATGTATTTAAGCTCAAAATGTTTCCTTATGGCAGAATTTTCTTAAAAGTCTCCAATACTGTTAACTCTTTGAAAGCACTGCTGTCTGGAGGCAGCAGATTGTTCCATTGTGGGTCCTCAGGAAGGAGTCCTGTTGTTTATGGTTCCTCATCACTGCCTCTTTCGTGGGTACTTCCTTTGAAGCAATACAGTCTTCTATGACAGAACAGGCAGCTGTCCTTTGATTTTTGTCCAGAGAACTCCTTCCATTTGCCTTGTGTGAAAACGGGATCATGAACCCGAGGAACCAACACATAGAATGGACAGAGAAAAAGGCCCTCCAAAACACAGACCGAAACAAAGCCATGGCAGATGGGCAAGCAGTGGCAGAAGAGAAGAACCAGGGGAGGGTTGGGTCATGAAGCCCAAATGGGAAAAATTAATTCAATAAAGACCAGTCAAGGATCTTTACTGACATTGGCTGACAACTAAACTGCTCATCTTTGTCTTTTATCATTGGTAATTTTTACAAAGACCCATTTCCGAGAAAGAGTAGAGGGAGACATCAGATTTCAGGGAGATGAAGATGGCAGAGGTTAGGGAGAGAGGACAGCAGTGTGAAGGTCATTAGGAAGGTATTTAGTCACACGGTGGGGAGTAGGGAATCACTTATGAAACACCAGGGAGAAGAAGCAGGAAATAGAAATTCCAGAAGAGAGACTGCAACTGTTAGAACGCTGCTTAGAGAGTAAGGGAAGGGCCTGAATTCCAGACAAAAAGAGGAGTGACTGGCCTCTGGCTCCAAGACTCTTCTTGTGCTGGGGTCTGAGGGCAGGGTTACAACGCAGAGTTGAGTGCCGTTCAGCCACAAGAGAGTAGAATTATTGTCCCCTGCAATTGGTTACTGAGTTTCTCTAAAGTTACTCTGCAGTCACAGACATTAGATCTGTTTGTGACTTTTCTTTTTTTTCCCCGGGAGTTGATAAACATCGTCTCCTACCAGCTCCTGCCAAACAGTGCCTCCTCTAGCTCATGCTGCCACAGGACTTGTAAAATCTAGCTCATGTCCTGAGATTTATTTCCATTAAAAGTCATTCTACTAGATTTAGATCATGTTTCCAATTTGTCAAGATCTTTTGCTATTTTCATTGAAGTCACAACATATCGCTGTTATACTTCAGCTGTGTCACCCATACGATAAAATATCTGCTGTATATCTTCATCCACAGAGCTGTCTTTAGCTTTATTTTCATTTCATCAAACAGCACCAACATGACCCCCACCCCCTCCAATAGAGACTCCAGGGAAGCAGAATTAGGCAGGACACTTTGATGGTAACTGATAAAGCCATGTGTCCTGAGGAATCTCCCAGATTGGATTAAGTGGATTCATTTGTGGTTTGTGGTGTTTACTTTTTAGGGAGGCAGGGATGTGAAAACTCTTACTCTGTGTGTTCATTTTCACAAATAGATGGGCACTGTCACTTTCTAAGGCTTGGCCATCTGGAACGCATCACAAACACATTGCACGAAAAGTGAAAGTTCCAGAAAGAGACTCATTTTCCCCTGAACTGTGAAATTGAGTGGCCTAGTTTCTTTCATGTTGTAAATTCACGGGAGTGTAATAGAAGCTAAGTTTGGGGTAGCTTATGATTGAATAATGCTTCCTGCCAGACATGTTTCCCCTTTATTTACCACTGACTTTTCTCTCTAATTTCAGCAATGGAAATCACTGATTATGGAAATGACTCCAATTGTTCAACTTCTCCTAACCACAGAGTTACCAAAAGCACTCTATCTGCTGTTTTCAAAAGCTGTTAAACAAGCAAGCAATTTATTCTTGCCTCCTTCTAAGTAACCAAGGAGCATGGCCGTTCTACTCTGCTTCTTACAAATCCGCGTGTTCCTAACTGCTGCCTTTGTAATCAGTAATTTGACTCAGTGGGTTTAATTCAAAGCAGGCTCTCACATTCTTTAAATTATTTGTCTGCATTACAGGAAATCAAGGAGAACAATAAAAACAAACACTGACCTTAAATCATATAGGGGGAAGGAATTTCAGTGAATGGAGAATCAAAATTTTAAGAGTCAAATGACATTAGTGGAAAATATTTTTAAGTTCCACGTGCCCAGTCCCCACTCATTCCTCCTTTATCTCCCTTTCCCAGAGACAATCAAAACTCCTCCCAACAGCAGTTATTAGCAAGGAGATTCCAGACTTCAACACTTGATCTTGCTCCTCCAACCCTGCAGGTGAGCTCACCTGGGCTCCCTGACTGGCTGACTTAGTCTGATGATTTCTCTGCATCTCATACTGCCAGCAAGCTAGCAGATACCTTCACTTTTCTGAAACATCCTAAATGTACACATTCCCTTTTGAGTTAACCCCAGCATGGCCACCTGCAGCAAATTTAGGTCCTGGACTGGAGGAGTTGGAGGATTTCCTCGAAAACCAAATAGTTTTTATTTTTGTATGTGTGATAGTGTTCAGCTCTCTCTTGATCCTACTTTGAAGTACAGGTCACATTCCTCGTTTGAATGGCCAGAACTCAATAAGGTAAAAGTGGGTTAGCATCCATCTTTCCACAGGTACTCTGCATGTAGAACAGAGGTATACCTTGTAAATTTGTGTTTGTTTAATGTTTCCTAAGTATAGGTAAACCAGAAAGTGTTTCCTTTGAATACCACTTAACCAGATGTATTTAGAGTTTATTACGTATTTAATTTCATTAGTTTCCTCAGATGATCTCTTAGTCTTCTTGTTTGTTTGTTTGTTTTAGAGAATAAATTATGGAAGGTTTGCATCTTTTCTAGGCATCTGTAGACTTAGACTATTTAAGATATTCATGATTCATATAACATGTGTGGATGAATGGTTCTTAGTTTATCCTCTTACCTGCTACTACAGCTCAAGACAGTGATGGTAGTTTTGCTTTTGATAACTTTTTGATTTTTGTTTTGTTGGAGCAGGGTCTTAGTATGGAACCCTGGCTCACCTGCCACTTACTCCATATCCCAGGATGGCCTTGAACTCCCAAGAAATCCTGTTTCTGCCTTCTGAATGCTGTAGGTACAGGCATGAACCACCAGACCAGGCACAAAGGGAGTGTATTTAATACTTCCATCAATAAAGATGCTGTAGAATGAATATAATTAAGAAAAACAGAAGAGTTCTGTATCACCAGATATGAGATTACTTCTATCGTTTATGTCAGGTGTTTTGTAGACATTACTGCATTCTTTTACTATGGTGAGTGGGTTGTTCTTTAGGTTTAAAGATAATAATGTAGCTTAAAAGAAAACCACTCCTTAAGGAATTACGGCAAAACTGTCATACATGTGCCACAGGTTTGCTTAGTGATAAAATGAAGTAGGGAATAGCTTTCAAAGACTATCACTGATTTTCTCTTTATCACAAATATTTTTACATAATGTTGAGAACCTTTCAGTCCTGAAGCACTTGGTACTGCAGCCTGTATTCTTAGTCTGTTTGATCTATGTTCTGGGTTTATAAGGAGCATTTTGACATTAGGGGTACTGTAGTTATTTCCCGTGACATTTAAAAAATCCATTTCTGTATTAAATAGTCCAACCTACTGAAAATTAGATGTACTCTCTTTAGATATGACATCCAACACTTGTTGGCCATGGCATGCGATGTGATTTTAAGCAGTTCATGTACATTTTAGGAGGAGATTGATTTACAGTGGGCTCTGCCCCAGATGAGCACAATTTAAATTAATTCCTATTGATCCCAAAACATTTAAGATTAGTTTTAGAAATTCTGAAGAACATAAGGCTTTGGATATATTTAGGGCTTTCTGCTAAGCATTATTGTCATGTATATGAAAGTATGAAACTGCTCATGTTCACCTTTTTTTGCTCTGGAGTCATCATTAGTCACTGCATACCTACAGGCCAGTTCTGCCTCCAGATGCTGTGATGTCTGCCCAGCTGTTAGAATCTATGGTATTTGAAAATAGCAACATAAATAGCATATCCAGCTCAGTCTTTAGGCTGGGACTTCAGCATTAAGTCTAAGATAGATTTAGACTTAGGAATGATCCTTAGTAAATTGTAATCAGGAAGGAATTGAAAGAATGGTGATAGGGAAAGCGAAGTGCATCATAAAATGCTCAAAGGAAGAAATGATAAACCCGAGCATTTCCACATCAGCCACTGTGTACTGCAAATTGAATTTCCTGCATTTGCACAAGCAACGTGTGCAGGTTTTAAGGATGTCTAATAGCACATGCACATTATTTAATATCAAACTGCATCAGATTATTTGCTTAGGCCTCTTTTAGCATTTGAAGGCATACCTCTGATTGTTTTGATTGCAAGATTTCCCAGTCAGAATTGATAAAATTGGGGTCAGGAGGAACTGGCTTCCAGAGTCTATCAGTCCCATCATCATCCTATGCCATGGGGCAAAATCTCCCACATTATCTTAAAAAATATTTTATTTATTTTTATTTTATGTGTATGAGTATATTGCCTGCATATATGTAAGTGTACCTATATCATGCAATGACTGTGGAGGTGAGACAAGGGCATTGGATTCCCTTAAACTGGAGTTATAGATGGTTTTTAGCTGCCATGTGGGTGCTGGGACTTGAACCCAGGTCCTCTGCAAGAGCAGTCAGTGCTCTTAACCACACCACTGAGCCATCTCTCCAGCACCCCCAGGCTTTCTTAAAATTTTATATTTCTGACTACTCAGTTTTTGATATTGTAGATACTTGCGTGTAAGGTACCTTTGTGCTTTGTCAAAGTGAAATGCTTTAGAGATGGTCTAGGGCTCATTATTATTCAACTGGCCTCAGTATTTCTTCACATTCTTCAGGTGAGTAGACTGAACTAAATAAATGTAAGGCTTCTAATTGCCAGCAACATTGTAAAGTGGGCTTGGTAAAAATACAAGTCAAATAATATCATACAACTCAGTAGATCAATGTGTGTATTCCACATTATTGTATGACACTATCAAGAAGTCATGATACCTCCTCTGTGTATTTACGTATGCTGCTGGATAGGCTTCTGTACAGAAAGAAAATTGTTTTATTAACTTTTTTTTTTTGCATTTTAACTTTGTAGACGTGTACTCTATGTATTGAAGTTTCAGCTTCATTTCAAACCCCAGACAGGCCACTCCTATCCAGAGGGAAAATGGCAAATATTCATATATAGTGACTGGAACTAATTTTTATCAGCACGGATGGTAGTAGACTAAGAAAATTATCCATCTGGGCCAGGTAATCCATCTTTCTGGAAAATCACTAAGCTACATTCCTAATAACATAGTCACTGAGATAAGTTCCTTTTATTGAATAATTTACTCATTTGGTAAGTATTTTAAAAGCCTAAGGGTATTTGAGCATATGGTTTAGGGACATTATTTTACAACATGAATTAGCAACAGAATTCCAATGTCTAAGTAAGCTGACTTAGCTTTTAAGTATTACAAATATAAGCAGAATATTTCTGAGTGAAAGTAGAGTGCCTGAACAAACCCTATGACCGAGACAAGACCTGGAGATGGAGAAATATTCCTAACCCTTGCCTCAATGTATGATCACATCCATGCACATTTTCCAGTGTGCAGTTCTCTCCTGGCCTGGTGGATTGCTCTTCCCAAAGGACTCAGTGACTTCACCTGGCTTCCTGCTTCCTTGACTCTGGTTCCCACTCACTTTACTGGTTCCCCAGTTGGTCACTGCCTGTAATATTGAAGAACTGCGTGATTCTGTTTTTGAATATCTTCTATCAACACTTATTCCTGGTGATGATCTCAGCTATGATGCTGGCTGTGCTATGCTGATTAATCACACACTGGTCTTTCCAGCCCAGACCCCTGTTGTACATGTCAGTCCTGTTCTTACAGCTGCCTTCTCAGTGTCTCTCCACTTGAGTTTCCAATAAACCTTTAAGATTTATCATCTCCAAAGCTGAATTACTTAACACTGCTCTCAAAAACTGCCTGCATTCCTTCCTTCCAGTTTTTTTCATTTTAGTTCGTGATGAGTCTCTCTTGCATTTAAGACAAAGTTTCTAATGTCCTTCTCCATTATCCTTTTACTTTCATAAAATCTTGTCATCATTACCTTCACAGCATCTGCCCATCTCTCTTACACATAGTCCTGTTTACTCAACACTAGACCTTATTTACTAGGCTCTAGGCTTAGCTTTCCAATGCAGCCTCCGTCTTTCTCCCCCGCTTTGCCTACTGTTGGGTTACCCTCAACATTACAGCCGGAGTGATTCTTTGTAAAACATAAATCAGATCATGTTATTATTTTGATTACAACTTTCTTTTTAAAATTTTTTCATTTATTTTTATTTTACATGCATAAGCGTGTTGCCTGCTTGTAGCAAGTGCACCCATATCATCCAGTGCCCATGGAGGTCAGAAGATGGTGTCAAATCTCCTGGAACTGGAGTTACAGGCTGTTGTTAGCTACATATGGGTTTTGGAATTGAACCTGGGTGCTCTTAACCACTGAGCCTGTTCCATTGCTTCCACTTTTCTAATGACTCTCCAATCGCATTTAAACAAAGCCTAGTCCATACGGTATCCCCAAGACCACAGGGCCACAAGAACCTGACTCCTCCACTGTTCTCTTCACCCATCAACACCAGCTTGTTATTCCTTCCATTATCTCACATTACCTCAGCCTTTTACTTGAAAGTCATGTTTGGTTTTGCTTTTTGTCTTTTTGATAAAAGGTCTCCCTGTAGCCCCAGCTGGCCTGGCACTCACTGTGTAGACTAGGCCTCAGTCTCACAGAGATCCACCTACTCTGCCTCCCTCTTGAGTGCTGGGACTAAAGGCACATATTACCATGCCTGCAGAAAATCATATTTGTAAGATGGCCTTCCATGACTACACTATTTAAAATACTTGCAAGTGGGCAATCTGCATTTCTCTTCTTTATAGTTTCCATACCTTATTGTTATTAGGCTGTTGTATGTCTTAGTTTGGGTTACACAACAAAATACATATACATATATACATGTATATATAAATATACATATGATTAAACAATAGAGATATATTCACAAATACTTATCTATTATGAGGTGTGTGTCTGTGTATGGTCAGAAGACTGCTTGGTAGAGCTGGTTCTATTCTTCCATTATGTGGATTCTGTGGATTAAACTTAGATCATAAGGTTTGGCAGCAGACCCCTTTATCTTCTGAGCCATCTTTCCAGTACCAGAAATATGTATCTTATGTTTCTGGAGGTTACTAGATGACAGAAAACATACCAGGACAGTTGGCTTCTGGTGCGGGTCTTGTTTCTCTTTGTAGATATGCGGTCTTCTTGCTGTGTTCTATAATCCTGAGACTAAGAGAGAACACTGGTTTATCCTCTTCTTATTAGGAGACTAATGCCTTCGGATTGGCCCTACCCTCACAACTTCGCCTAATCCTAATCACTTCCCAAATACTCTCTCTTAGTGCCATCTACTTGGAGGTTAGAGTTTCAACATAGAATTTTCGGGAAAGTGACAAACGTGAAGATCACAGTACATTACACTGCCTAGTTTGCTTCTTATCTATCCCCTGCACTGGAAGGTGTACTTCATGAATGTTGGGATTGTGGTACTTATAGTTACTTTTGGAGAATACAGTAGCTAGACTTGTCAGTTATATCTGAATCGTTAAACAAATTACCATGGCAAGTGATGTTCTTAAGATTGACATGCTACATTTAGCCCACAGTTCTTTTTCAGTAGGATTCCTTGATTTCTGTTAAATCCTCATTTTATTTGGAGATATGAATTGCCAAAAATTAGTAGAAAATATCATAAGAGTCAAAGCCTGGAAGGAAGGATGATGATGGCCTTGGGTGAAGGTAAACACGTAGAAGCCACATCAAGAAAGGCAACTGCTTGAGTTTGGTGTGGAACACCTTGCATTTCTCCAAGGTGTGACCACTCATTGCTCTCAGGAGGTAGCAGTATTGAGAATCGTTTTTTTGAACTCTGGGGTGAGCTCAACAGCATGATTTGTCTTTCCTTTGCCTGTTTCCTGCAGAGGTATATCATGGTCAAAATATTCAAAATGGGTGACTGCAAGGACCTCCAGGGCCACTCCTAATTATGGGTCATCAACCTCGGGATCCGTTAAGCTGGGAGGGAAAGAGAGGAAGCTTCAGAGTTGAAAATGATTCATTTTCCCTTGCTCTGCAATTTTTCCATCAATGCTCAGTCTGAAAAGAAATGACTGCTGGCCATTAAAAAATTAATTTTCAGTTTATGAGCAACCATCTTCAGGTTCTGGAGGTCAAATACACTGTCGACCATGATGAGCTGATTATCCTATAGACTGTATTTTTTCCCAATTGTTGCAAAAGTGTTTTAAATTAAATGAAAGCTATTTACACTTTTAAATGAAATTGGTTTGTAGCCAAAAATCATAACTTTTAGAAAATGTAAGCTTATGAAAACAAAAATACTGCTATATAGAGGACAGTTAAATAGTACAAACACAGAAAGTCCAGTAGCACCAAAGGAGAGAGAATGATGTGGCTGAAAAAGTAGATGAGAACATTCCTTTCCTACCTTGTATGGGGACAAGCCGGTTAAGCACCCACTATACTGGTAGCCCCTTAGGTTAAATCAGGATACTGCAGGGGAGAAAATGCAACCAGATCTGCTGCTCATGTTGTATCTCTACTGTACTCAGTAGACACTAAGGCCTTTATAGAACTGTGAGGGCTAGCCTCTGCTACAAGGTGTCACACATGTAAACAAAGCGCTCCCGCTTCTTCTCCCAGCCATGCAGAATTCTCTCCTTCTCACGTCACTATTAAAACACGAGTAAAACCATAGCAAGGGGAGAAAGGAAGGCTGCAGGCCTAGTGAATGTCATTAGTGTTCTCCAATTGCCTTGCCTCCTCAGATTCTGAAACTTAAAAGTCAGGTTATGTATCTCCCTAAGTACAGTTGTTTGTTTTTCTACTCTTGAGGTTGGTGGTTGGTATTGGACAATACTTATCTATTTGGTCACCTTTGAGAGAATCTGTTGCTATATTTTATATTCACCAAGAGATAGTTTCTACATTTTTTGTTGTTACTACTGTTGCAATGGCTATAATTTTGGGGTTTGTTTCCCTTTTACTCTGTATCTCAATACCAACATAAAGACAGATAAGTCAACTCAGGGTGAATGTCTCCCCATTTCCAAATGCCTTCTTAACACTTCTTAGTCTTTTGTAGTATAATATTGTGGTAACAAATCTAGGGAAAAGAAAAAAAGAACCTCTTACTGCCACAGACTCATCTTGGGAAAACACTAGACTCACATAGACTTTACATGTAGTGAGTACTTTTCCACTGGGCCTGATCACCATGACACTGTTCTGTCAGGAATCTTCTGAAGGCATGACTTAAACATAAAAGTGCTTCTACCACTTTTTATTGGGTCTGTAAAAGTCATCATCCCTGCAAAGGAAATGACATTTTCTGCTTTGAAATTGGCACAGTACCCACAGAAGGCTGAACTTGGAACGTTTCCTGTATGTAAGGCTTTGAGCTATGAAAGTCCAGGAACCTCAGTTGTCCAGACATTTGTGACTCACAGTATGCTCTGGCAGCTTGCTTCTGTACAGCTATGGGTTTCCTATACAATAATATTTACATTTGAACCTGGACCTTAAATTATGCCCTGTACGCACGAGGTCATGATGCACTTCATTGGAAGACAAGTGAATGAGGGACACAGGATAGGATCTATCAATTACATGACTCCCAAGGACTTAACCTTGCAATGTTCTCAGTAATTTTATTCTGATTGAATAGGCTTTGAAGACAAACACAGTCTTGCCTTCAGCACACTGATTGAATGAATCTCAGGAAGTTATTTAGCACTCTGTATATTTGTTGAAAACACAATATCTGAATCAAGTTCCATGTCTGAGTCAGTTAGAGACCTAGAAAAAGTTGTCAATTGGAGGATGAAAACTTTCTTTGTTCTGCTTTTGTTGTCATCTCCAAACTTCTGCCTAAACGCAGAGTTTTGTGTAGATAGTATTGTTGGTACTTTCTTTAAACTATGTTTGTCAATTGAGAAGTATCTGAAGTGGACTTTTCCAAATAGGAGGCAGTATGTTTGATTATAGGAAATGATGCAGATGACGGAATAGGAATTGGTACCACAGGAGGCAGAAGTCAGAGCCAATGCAGCATCCATATGATTTCAACTCTTCCCGTTGGCCTCAATTTTGTCTTTAGGGGGTGGACAAATGCTCTGGTTTGCTGTATCTTGTTTTTGCCATCTGTATGTGGGCTAGAAAAGGAAAAAAAATAGACAAAGGCGATGGCTAATTTTAAAAGATTACTTGAAACGTACTAGATGCTTCAAGAAATAAAATTAACGAGCTTTGCATTCCTACCAGATTGATAACAATTACACTGAGATTTCTTTGATTCCTGCGAATGTGGCTTTTAACATACACACAGTTATTTTCAGTTCATCTTTTACATTTCCATGGAAAAAATTGTGCTGAATTTCTTAGATAACCATATACCCCAATGATAGTCTTGGAAGACTCTTGCCTTCTCCCACCTATTTAAATCTTTCTAAAGATACTGTAAGTGTGGATCCTCTAGGTGATGTGGAAAGCAGATTGAATGAGTGATCATACAAACAACAGTTCCCTTTCTGGGACCTTCTGCTGTCACAGGCACACAGCCTTGCTAAGTCTCCAGATCCTAAGAAATCTAGGTATCTCACCTACTTGGGTGTTTTTATTCACTTGTAAGCAAACGTATGAAGAAGGGATCTAAGGAAAGGCCCACAGCTGTTAGCGCTAGCATATAGCCATGATCCTAGTAAATGGAAAAGAGCTGAACCAATGTCATGATTCTCACTCGCAGCTAAGAGGGAGCGATGTCCTGGGTTCAGGCAGTGACGAGCCTATCCAGGAGTGTTAGCCTGCCCTTTGGACCTGTGTCTCTCTCTGCTCTGCATCTTTTCTCCTTTTCCCTCTTTTATATCACATCAACTAGTTAAAGGTTATCGTGTTTCTTCTTTGAGCATATAATTCCATACAAACATCACCTTTGCACAGATATTCAGGCTTAAATGCAGAGAACATGCTGCCCAGGGACAGAAAGCAACACAGCCGAAGCCTTGCTTGCTAACGCGTGATAGCAGGGTGGCTTTGTGCTTTCTTTTTATAAAGAACGAAATGTAAATGCTGAAATTTTTAGGGAACTGTTAACCAAGTAGAAAGTGTGATTTTTTTTTTTTAATTTTGTCTTTTTGAGACAGGATCTCCCTGTAGCCACAGCTGGTCTAGAACTTGCTATGTAGACAAGGCTAGCCTCAATCTCATGGAGATCCACCTGCCTCTGCTTCCGAAGTGCTGGGATTAAAGCTGTTTGTCACCATGTCCAGCTTTGAAAGGATAATTTTGAGGAAAAAATTCTAATGCTGCTTCCTTTTATTAAAACTATGAGTTATGAATATCATACTATGTAACTTTGGAAGTCTTAAAGTTTAACACAGACTTCTTCCTAAGTGCTGAGAATTCCTGTGCTTTCATGGATAAAGTTTGAAGTCTTAGTAAAAATGTTGATCATAGATTTTCATCGCATACTCTTATGATCGGTGGTAGCAGGAGGGTCCTGGCATGAATTGCTGAAATGTGAGCATTACCTCTTCCAAGAGCATTCTCTGCATCTTAGTTCAGGAATGGAATGTTAGGACTTTAGTTTTTTCCATTGGAATAAGTCTTAAAATGTCACAACCTTTAATTTCATATTTCAATTTATACTTGGATAATTCTTTCTATATTTAAATAGTCTCATCATGAAAAACATCTTATTATTTAAGGTAAAATTGCATGAGGCATTTGTTTAAAGATAATGACTTCCTCTAAAACATGTTTAATGCTTATGTTCACTTTTATTTAAAAGACATAATTTCCTAACTTTTGCTAGGGACTATAGTAACTACATTATAGTTTGGTAAGTCATAGAATCCTTACAACCTGCAAAGGAGGTACTATTATTATTATTATTATTATATCAGCAAGGATAGAAATGGCATAGTTAACTAAAATGTTTATTGGCTCATCCAGTTTTGTTCCTTACCTCTGATCACAAAAATAAAATATCAGAATTTTAGCCTGTAAAATATAGTTTTTAAGTCTCTTTTGGAATAGATCCTTCAGTGACTCACACTTTAGTATTGTCAGAATTTACTGACATGTGCTGGAACCAGGGTTCCCACTGAAGACAGCATGCCAAATCCCTTTTTCCTTCCTGTGTAGAAAATGTGTGAAGGCTCGGGAATTCATCAGTAATCCTTTATTTATATGTGACTGGCTTGTTTTGCATTACTTTTATTACTTGTGTTTCTCTATGTTGCACTGAAACATATGGGAGAGGGTAAAGAGTTTATTGAATCACATTCATCAAACAACTTACTCACCTACCTGGCCTTTCACCTTCTCCTTCCAACATAGGTAACCTTCTCCTTCCAACATAGCAGTTGAAAACAGAATCAAGAAGGACCCAGCCTTGTATATAATTAGGGGAAGTAACCTTATAGGAAAAGGGACAAGTACAGATATTCCGAGACAGGAAAAAACTTCGAGTTGTCCCATAAGAAATCAACTGAGGCCATGCCACAGTGGCTTGTCCTGGCTGAATCTCCTGCCCAGAAAATAAATATTTCCATTTGTTCTAAGTCTCATAAACTGCCTCTTTAAATAAGTACTGAAACATTTTCTATTTCCCCATTAAGTTTTATTCAGATCACTTTTATATGCTCCTATAATAGACTGGAATAAAATAGAGAGGTAAGGATTGTGAGACACTTTACCTATGGGGTAAAGACTCGAACCTTGCTCCTCCAGGGACTGATCAAGGTTAGGTGGCACCCAAAGCTCTGACAGTCTCCAGGCTACTCTCATAAAGATGATAGTACAAAATTGCAAATAAAAAAGTCCCTGCCCTTCCCTTTGAGCAAAGGGTTCGTATCAGCCTGTGGTCAGGCCACTTGTGCTGGCACTTTTCTATAGTCAGAAGAGAATGACCTGGTCAGAACCCTAAGATATAACTGTGTAGATATGTGGCAAGAAGTTGCTGTTTGGAGGAAAAGTATTGACGGCTCTTTTGTAGTTTGTTTAAAAAGTTCCTCAAGGACGATTGAAGCAATTAAGGATACGGGGTTAAATAAGTAAACAATACAGAGTATGCAGTGTGGGAAGAGGTGGTGATGGAGGCAGTGGAGGCAGGCACAGCCACAGGCTGGGGACTGTAGAGAACTATGGCGTGGCAGGGAGCAGGAAGGTGAGGAGAGCTGCACCGGACATAGTGACTGGCGGTGTGGAGTGGATGGATGGTTATACAGGTAGGAGAAAAGAGATGATAATGGTGGTTGTAGCTGCAAGGGCAGAGCTTTTTCCTTTGGATCTCTGAAGATTACTTCTCCTTATCCTGTATGAATGTTCCAATTAATCATTAGTTCTGTTTCTCAGGGAAAAATATTCCCATTAATAATGAGAAATCAGTCTCTCACACTATCCAAACAAGAATTTATCTTAGTCTAAGTCATAATTTAAGCCCAGAATCTGACCCTGTTTGGGGCAGGAAAACTACTTGATTATATTGTTTGAACATTTGCCTTCTAGGACAATGAGCCCACCCATATGCTGGGGATCAAACTCAGGACCTAGACAGGTTTTAGTTTTAGACAGGTATCTTGCAATACCCACAGAGTCAGAAGGGAGCATCAGATTCCTCTGAAACCAGAGTTACAGATGGTTGTGAGCCACCATGTGGTGCTGGGAACCAAATCCAGGACCTCTGCAATGCTCTTAACCACTGAGTCATCTCTCCAGCCCTGATAGTAATTAGCTTTATGTATATTTTTGTTACATTTATTTGTTTATGGGGTGTTTGTGCCCTGATGTATATGGAGGTCAGAGGATACTTAGCTAGAGTCAGTTCTCTCCTTTTAACATATTGGATCAAGGGCTCCAACTCAGGTCATCGGACTTGGTGGCAGGTGTTTTTACTCACCGTGATATCTGACCAGACCAATAAGGAGCTTTCCTAAAATTAAAATAACATGTTGTCATTTTATTATATGAGTGTTTTGCCTTCATGTATGCAGTTGTACCACATGTATTCAGAAGAGGGAATCAGATTCCCCTGGAACTGAACAACAGACAGTTGTTCACTGCCATGTGGGTGCTGGGAACTAAACTCAGGTCTTCTGCAAGAGCAGCCAGTGTTCCTAACTGCTGAGCCATCTCTCTAGCCCCAGAATAATGACAGTATCAGCATTCTAATTTTCTGTTGACATTCTAATTGATATGTTGCTCTTTTTTATACTTACAGGCTACCAGATGGTTACCTATCATTAAATATCTGAATCTGATTATTAATTATCTTTGTTTTAAAAATACACCCATCATATGTAAAATGCTATACATGACTTAATGGGTGTGGTTTACATAAAGTTCTAAAACAGAGCTTTCAACTTCTTCCTTTCTTTCCCCTCCCTCCTCCTCTTTCCCCTTTTCCTCCTCTTCTTCTTACTCTTGGCTTTCTTCTCCTTTTTCAGCATTCACTTCAAACATATGAGCCTGCACTGGGATGCACAATCCTGATAAAGCCCAAACCGATTTTGTGGTCAGAGAGATTTCTTTTAGAAAATCTTTGTTCATGATATATAATAAAGCAAAGGATTGCAGAGCCACTGTGTGGATCAGCATGAGTGAAAGGTTCACAAATCTGAATGTTGAATGTCACATGTGAACTGGAAGGTTCATTGTGAACCCATGAATGCAGTTTTTAAAAGGCTTATTGTATGTTCAGGTATGATTTTTGACAGACTGTCATATTTTAGATTTATACATATGAATACACAATTTTAAAGAGAGCAGAAAGCTACTTTATTTTTATCTGTGAGTTCTCAAATTCTGAGTATATCTTTCTGCAGTGCCTTCTATCCTGACTAATAGACTGAATAATTTGCAAGTAAGGGCTGCCTTTTGCTTACCAGGATACAGTCCAGAGCAGGGGTTTTCTGAAGGCTCATTAAATCCAACCTCAACTACTTTATGTGATTTTTCAGAGTTTGGCAGCTTGCATTCATCACCAGAATGACAGCTGTTTCTAACTACTTTTCTCTGAAAAGTAATAAAGACATTAAATAAAACTTTTGCATGTTAATCACTGACATTCTGAAATGACAGTTGAAAAGTGCTCAGGTGTGAATTAAGAAAAACTTGAAGGATTTTTGTCTGTATCAGCCAATTGCTGAGTTCTGACTAGATGTTTATGAAGGGTAGAGATAAAGGGCGGCAGGCACTGATGAGATGGTAGTATCAGGAGAAAGGATGAATCATTGAAAGAAACTTTAAATATATTAAATGTCTGCATTTAAGAAACTGAGCAACAGATTCTTTTATGCATTTTGAGTGATACAGATTTTTTTGAGCCAATGGCATGTTATCCAAGGCAACATGCAGATAGAAACTGCAACTGTTTTTTTTTTTCTCTCTCTCTTAACATTAGATATTTTTCCTTCATGGTATATTCAATTATTTGCTAATCTCAGAGCTATTCATCATATGGATCTCATTCCTAGTATAAAATAAAATACTTCTTTATACAATGCTGACTGAGTTAAAATATTTGATTGGCTCCCTTTAGCCAAATAAATTCTCTCTGAAGGTCTTCAATAGAATAAACACGTACAGAGCACAGTTTTAAAAGGATGATTTAACGTTCATGGAGAACTGATCCCTAAACACTGGTGGATTGTGTCTTTGACTTGTTTAAAGACATCTTCAAAGAATGTTCTCTTCTGCGTATTTCTTGTCTTAAGTAAGGCTCTCTCTGGTAGTGATGTTCAATCAGAAATTGTGGCCTTCAGAGTATGTATACCTCATTAAGGGAAGTTGCTTTTTCTTATTCTGGGAAGTCTGTTGCCATAAAGCCATAAAGCATTTATACAATGATATGATAAAAGTGACCTCTTTGGGTGCCCACTTCCATGAATTTTAAGTTATATGGACTCATGTATGTATTTAAGTGTTTTCACCATCAGATTAAAGGAATGTATCCTCCCTCAATACCTTTATGATATTCTTTTATAGTCAAATGTTTTCTTCACCCCTAATCATTGGGAAGGTGCTTTCTTAATATTTGAGTATGAGAAAAGAGGGTTACGAGAGAAAGATGGAAGAGAATAAGAAAATCTGGGATAAGAGGAAGAGGCAAAAGAAAGAGGAGGAAGGAGAAGATGGAGAGAAAGAAAGGTAGAAGGAGAAACTGAGGAGGAAGCTCTGAAAAGTTCACTGACCTTTACCATGGGGTCTCTGTGTGGCCTGTGACAGAACCTTTGGTGCACTGTTTATTTCTTTTTGTCATATGGGAAGATGGTATTGTTGAGATGATTTCCTCAGTGGTTCTGTAGTTGGAGATTATGTCCCAGTGCCTGCAGGTGGTTAGTCACGTTGGTACATATTGATGATCTGTGCCACAGTGCTTGAGCTTGAATTTTCTGCTATGAGTCTGGCATCTCTCCTGTCTGCAGAGGCAAAAAAATAAATAAATAAAATCCACATTCACTGAGATCCTCTCCCTTTGTGGTTTTGATCCCAGAATGTTATTAGGAGAAAATGGGTAGAATTTGGAAGCAGAAGAAGAGTGTGGTCTACTGCAGTCAGATTCAAAAGCAGATACAGGATTCTTGGACGCCTGGGCGCCATCACTGTGCTGCAGCAGATTGAGTCGCCTATGGGGTCTTTCTAGGGACTTTCCAGGGAAGCTTCTGGCTAAGCCTTTGAGAACCACCCTATATGCTTGTGTCAGGTTACCTTTCTGGATCTGCTTCCTGGCTCTGCTGACTGCTCTCCCAACATGTCCACATCAACGCTCGTGACCCCTTATCACTGGAGCTTGCCCAGCACTTGTATGAATGCCAGTTCCTATGTTCAGCTCCTTACTCCTGGCCTGTCTTCAAACGGCTCAGTTTACCTGCCCAGTATCAGGCTGTTCAACCAAATTTTAAAAGATGTTTTGAACTCATGGCCAGTATTTGGGGTTTGGGAGATTTCTCTTTAAAAATCTAATTATTCTTTTCCTTTGAAAAAAATAAATAAACAAAAACCTCCAAAGGCCAGGAAAGTATGGACCTTCATTCTCCTGTACAAACAACCGTGCAGAGTTGAAGGGTGACTACCCTTTAGAGTGGGCATGACTCTTCCCCACCTGGTGTGCCTTGCTCCTCCTGTGCGTCTGCATAGACTTTGTAGCACTTCTGTTCCTCGTTCTCTCAGTAATTTCATCTTCATCTGAGATGAAAATGACTTACTTAAATAAATGAGTATTAATTGCAAAGCTGTTTCTTCGGATATATGGAGGTACCTAAGTTGCTGCTCTATTCTCAACAGCAAGGGAATGGCATCAGCCTAGATGTCCATCAACAGAGGAATGGATAATGAAAATGTGGCAGAAATAAACAATGGAATTTTATTCAACAGTAAAGGAAAATGAAATTATGAAATTTTCAGGAAAAAGGGTGGACCTGGAACATATTATACTAATTAGGTACCTCAGGCATAGGCAGACAAATACCTTTCCCCTGTCATACGTAGATCTTAACCTCTAATTTTAATATATGTGTATTTATGTGAGAGTGTGTAGATGCCAGAAAACCAGAAGAGGACCCCCTAAAAGGGAAGCAAAAAGATTTCAAGAGAGAAAGATGTATGAAGGTGGGGGACAATAGAACACATGTGATATAAAATTGGAAATGGGAATCCTGAAGCTGGAAAGCTGCAGGTGGAGATGTGGGGCAGGGAAATGAAGATGTCATGGGGCTTGGAGGAGGCTGATCAAAAGTAACTTGTAATGAAACTACCATAAGGAAACCTGCTACTTCTTAAGCTGATTTTAAAATGTATTTTTAAAAAAAATTGAAAAGAGAAAGTGTGTTAACGTTTATGAAAGAAACAAAATACCTGAAATGACCAACTTCAAAGGAAGAAAAAAGGCAGGCATGGCTTCACGCATCTGGAATTCCCGCCCTCCGGAGGCTGGCAGGACGACCTTGATACTCACTGGGGCTCTACATCGCAAGACCCTGCTTCAAAAAACGAAAGAGAAAACGATTACTTACTTTGGTTCAGAGTTTCAGAGGGTTTCAGTCTCTGCTCAGTTGACTATTGCTTTGCCCTTTGGCAGCTGATCCCTATAGCAGAATGGTCGGCTGAGGAGGCCCGTTCACTTGATAGCAGCTGGGAAGAGAGGGGGACACCAGGTAGAAGGGGCCAGGGTCCTAGTATCCCCTTCAGAGGCACACTTCCTCTGAGTAGACCCCACCTCCTGAAGATTCCATCACGGCCATGGCCTTGGGACCAAGCATTCAAGACATAAATTAGTAAGGGGCATTGTATTTCCAAACTATAGCAACAAACAAACAAAAACAACTCACTGATTTTAAAGGCTTTAGGAGAATAAACTACAGCAACAACAACAAAAACCCCACAATCAAACAAAACACAGCACATTACTGTCCTGTCTTTACAAAATGTTTACACGTAAATATCTTTCTGGAACATGGGAAAAGAAGTGGATCACCGCATTTATTCTGTTTGGAATCTTGTTTTGGGTTTTGCTTTCCTTTCATCGTGAGTCTCACCCACTACATAGTCCAGTCTGTTCTCAAAGTTGGGGTCTTCCTGCCTCCATCCTGGGAGTGTTGGGTAAAATGGTATGCATCTAGGTATGTTCTAATTATTCCCATAGATTTTTTTTTTTTGTCAGACTGATTTTTGTGACAGTTTTCTTGTTTTTGACACTTCAATTGATATTGATTAATCTCTGCATTTGGTTAAAAACAAAAGCTTAGTGGATTTTATAGAATAAAGATAAATTGTTTTTTCCCAAGTAAGCAAATTCTCACATTTGTTTAGAAATCTCAGGCATTTTATTGTATTTTGTTTCAAAAATACATCTAAATACCAATGTATATCTGATTATTTTAATATAAATATATTTAGGAAAAATACTTTTCCTAAATTTTTTCCTAATATTGTCCATACAATGAGTACAAATATAATTTTCACATTAATGGTAAATGAAAAAAAATCCATACTTAGCATTCAATCATTCTGTAAAAGATGCTCCTTTCTCTTTTTCTTTTCTTAAGATTTGATGTGTCTAGATAATGGCATATAATTTTTGAATAGGCTTTTCGCTTTGTGTTGTATTTTAATGTCATAAAATAAAAATGTGGTTATAAGTCATTCATCATTGTAAGGATAGCACTTGTTTATCTCCATGTAAAAGTTCTGTTTGTCAATACTGAAAAAGAATGCAGGTGTATCGTAATTGGCAACAATAGCAAACTTCATGTACACTTAAATACAGAGCTGTGATGTTCTTTTGCAGTAGTAGGATAGAACCACTGTGCTACATCCTGAGTCCTGTAGGCTTAAATTTCACTTTCATTTGGTAGGATTTCCTTTCTGTGGGAGGAAACATGTCCAAACTTAGATTCTCTAGCAACTACCAATAAAAGCAAGGATAGTACATTATTTGCTGTGTGTGTATAATATGTGTTGGTTGTGTGTGTATGTATGTGCACACACATAGACATATTTTGTTGGATAGGATATTTATTGAACAACTAAAAAACACCTGTATATTTAGAAAGAGGAAGAAGAAGAAAGAATACACCTCCTTTGTGCTTCTGTTAGAAGTGATGCAATTCCTGGCTTTCACACCTCTTAGTATTCTCAGAGCAACATAGAAGGTAGTCACTGCAAGTCCTATAGGAAAGGTTCTAAGCAATCAAAATATCTACCTCTGTTGAAAGTGCATTTTGCTCTGAAATGATGCTTTTTGTTCTGCTAGTCATGTTATTAAATTATTAAGGGTCAGAGCCAGGGCCCTGACAGCTGCAATAAGCCTGGTTTACCCATCATCTTTGATAAACCAATAAATAAAAAGAAATAGCGAGAAACAGAAAAACAATATTTATTCAATGTGGCCACATAGGGAACAGGGACAAAGAGATCCAGTGACACCAGTCCATCTTCAGGATCCTGGCATGAGGCTTGGGTTTATGTAGAGGGTGCAGATAAGCATAGCTAAGCAATACTGATCAGTGTGTGCTCCTACCATCCTCAGCCCACCATTGTCCCCATGCCACTGTCCCCTACAAAGATATAAATCTATATCTTGGAGATCAGCTACTCTCTGACCCAGGCTTTAACCTTTTTCTTCTCAAAGTAAGAGATTCTTGGAGAATTGCAGTTTTCAAAATGTATTGTTTCAGGAGCCCAATAGCCAAAAGAAGGACATACTTGTCTCTTTGGAATATCCTCATCCCTGCCAAGTCAGCTACCATGGACGAACAGCAAGGTAGACACTGGAGATCTTGGGAAGATAGTGTGGCTTCAGCATCTGCCTCTGTCATTGGCTGTGTGCATGTGGGTGTCGTCACAATCAGTTTTCTATTACTGTGATTAAAATAAAAAAGAAAATCAACCTAAAGAGGAAAGGTGTATTCTGACTCATAGAGTGAGGATTTTTAGTCCATGATTTCTTTGCTCTGTCACTATGAGCCTGAGGCTAGGCTGGACATCACGGAAGAAAGCACAGGGATCGGAGCTGCTCTCATAATAACCTTTTTAGGAGCCTGCAAAATAAGGTGATGTTACTACAAGCCAGATTTTGTGTTTAAGAGATATTGTTTATAAATGAGAATGAGGATTTACTGAAGTGAAGATGTGTCCTCCATTCTGAGATACCTTGAACTGGTCAGTAGTCAGAAATTCATAGAAAATACATACAAAGTTCACTGAAATACACGCTATACATTGTGTGCAACCACTAGAATTGTGATTTATGGGGTTGGTTTGCCCTAGCCACGTATTTAAGTAAGATGGTAGTATTCTCTTGAGTTCCAGAAACAGTGCGCAAAGAGTGATGCTAATAGTGAGGCAGGCTGATTTTGGAGTAAATGGTCTCTTTGAAAAATATTCTCTTATTTGTGGTAACAGTTGTGATCAGCTCATTCAAGCATTCATGTTTCTCTGTGTATATCTGAATGCCTACAATATGATGAACATTTTGCCCCTTTCCATCAATTCTTATTATTTTTATTTTTGTAATGTGTATGAGTGTATAGCCTGCATGTATGTAAGTACACCCATGTTGTGCAATCCCTACGCAAGTAAGAAGAGGGTATATAACTGGAGTTAAGGAGGGTTATTAGCCATGTGGGTCCTGGAATTTTGAGATTAATAGAGAAGCATCAAGATTCTTAATAAAATTAAGAGGCCCAGAGTCGTGGTTTAAGACCTTGTGCGAGAGTCACAGTTGCCGCCATTGTTCTGACTGCTGCCATCTTGGTTTTCCAATAATTTTCTTTTTTAATTGCCAAATCCTGACTTCATAATTTTGAGATCAATAGAGAATCAAATATATTCATATTGTGTGATAAGGTTCCTCGAATATTCCATCAAACACATTCAGTCTCCTAGGAGTTGGCACGCCCAAGGTCCCAGGGCCACTTGTCCCGGCATGCCTCATTCCTACACCATCTTTCTCTCGATATCATCATAAGATAGTTAGCTGAAAGGCTGAGTTCTCGAAAGTTTGGGGTTGAGATATGGTCATAGCCAGAGTCTCACTAGAGTAGATTACTAGACTGTGTATCACACTGGTTGGGTTTTATCACTCTATACTCCTAGAGTGCCTCACCTTGTGATTTTTATTTGCATTGTCTCAGTTACTGGTTGCTCATCAGAAACTCACACTGTTCTTTGGTCAAAGCTAGATGCTTCTTCTAACCTTCTCTGTTATAAACAATGAAAAGCTGTTTTGTCCAAGCCTAAAAGAGTGACTGGATCAGCATCCTAGAATTCAGAAAAATACAACTCGACAGGACTTACATAGATTTTGGAATATCACCAAAATACAAATGATCCCTCTACCAAAGAGAATCTAGTCACCATTAAAATAGTGAGTCCAGCAAAACCTGGAGTCATTGGCAAGATTCTATTAGGTGTTAGCTTGGATGATGTTTTGATTCCTTTGTTCTTTGGCATCTTGAGCTAGTAAGGCCCTTGTTCCAAATACTCTACAGACCACATTTGAATTTCAATGTCTACTTCAAGAGTGTCTCTTTTGAAGGGACTGCCTGTGATTTGGGGAACATTTTCCTCTAACACTGTCAGAGACATTTCCTCAGCCTCTAAACTGGTCTTCTTCAGGGATAGTTTTAGTGGAAGACTTGAAGTGAGGAGGATCTGCTATTTCAAGATATAGTCCTTCACCCTTGTCAGTGGTAGGCTAAGAATGACATTGGTCTAAAGCGTTTGCCTTTTTTTTTTTCACACTAAGTCACCAGAGAAGTATATATTTAGAACTAAAAGCATCATTGGTAATCATATTGGGTCTTGCAATGGTGAATCAGAGGGAGAGAGAACATTAACCTGCACTGGTAACCTGTGAGGCTCATGAATGGTCTCAGACCTGGACCATAGCCACTGTCTATGAAGTGTGGGGGCAAGTCTACCCATCCCTAGATAGGAAAAACGTTAACATTCAGGTGCAAAAATTCCAGTCCTTGTAGAGCTGGAGTAAAAGGCAGATAATTGGCATGAATATGAAGAAGGAACTGTGGATAGCTGACTGTGGATAACAGAAAGGAACTCTCTTAAGGGTGAACAAGTCCACAACAAGACAATTCTTCAAACACAGATATTCTTTCACCTTGAGGGCCTCCTTCAGTAAATTAATGATATCTACCTGGACCAAGGTGTTGAGGAAGGTTCAGAGGTGGTATGTCATCAGCTCAGTAAATAACGAATGTTATTCTTGATTAATAGTGTCTTTTGGGGTCTGAGCAAAGAGAGGAGAGGCAGCATGTGTTCCACCTATTTGTAATTATGCTTTAGAGTCAATGGTAGAGGACTCTGAGGGCTGTGCTGATCCTTATGAGTAGGCAGAACAGACACAAATAATGTAAGAAGTCCAAGCTACACACGATCCCATTAGAACAATTTTTAACAATTCTGTATTTTTCAAGTGTAGTTTTCATGTTCATAAAGTCATGGAAGTCCACTGTCCTAGAAAGATAACCTGTTTGTCTTTCCTGAAAAGAAAGAAGCCATTTGACGTGAGTGCCCTGTCCTTTACCTGCCTTCAGTACTACGGTCTTCTGGATTTCCCCATCTTTCTTCCTGTGCTTTTCTCCACGACAGTGGAGAAAGCAGTCCTTATCTTACTTCAGGTGGCTTTGCCATACTTTCACTCATGACTTGAAATAGCTGGGAGGGAGAAATTAGGTTTCCTTAGAAATGCATTCTGGATCTGGAGCCTCCTATACACACTCCATCCACCTTAGTGACTATGGCTGAACAACTTGGCTTGATTAGTACAAATTACTATTTTTCTTTGTTTCAAATTAGTTTTACTCTGTCATCAAGCTATCAGATTGCAGTCCCAGTTCTAGCTAATTGTGTGTGGAATTTGCATGATTTTATTAAATGTAGGCAAAGAGAAAATGGAAATTGAGGCTTGCTGGTTCATACCACTTGCTGAGTCTGGCTCACCGGGGTCTGATTTTGTTTGATTACATTAGTTCATGTTCAAGTCTAAAAATTTTTGCCATAATGTTGCCAGCCAATAATTCAAAGGAATATAACTTAGATCTGTTATTAAAATTATGTCCTGGAATAGTTGAAGTACTAAGATTTTTATTCTGAAAGAGGTCTTGAATATTATAGTTCCACTTTATTTGAAGTTATGATTTGGGACTATGGTTATATTTTCTGAACTCACATTCTCCCAAAGTTGACCTTAAACAGAAAACAACTTATTACTATTTAAGTAAATAAACGTTAATGCTGTCTTCCTTCAAAAGCAACCCACATGCTCATATTGATTAAGTGAGTTTCTTAGTTTATAATTTTTAATATCTGAATACTACTTGTTAGAGCTCCCCTTCACTAAAAATTACTGGTGCAATTATGTTTCTTTTTCATCTTATATATCTTTATATAGGTCTTTATTCTTTGAACTCTTTATTTATTTTAAATTCCTGTCTTTATAGAGAGCCAAGTCAAGATTTGGTATGCAAAGCTCTAACTTTCTGCAAAAAAACAAATGATAGAAATTGTACTTGTTGCAAATTTCTTTAAGACAGAGTGAAAATAAACCAGCTGTTGATTGGTATATTAAAAGTTACAGAGGAAGAGTAACATCAAGAACGTACAGAGCCAAAAATTACTTTGTTTTTCCAGAATGGAAGGAGAAGCTGAATGTGCCTTTTGAAAAAGGCACCTTATTGGGTAATATGTGGCAAAACTTTAACCAAAATCATCCTTCTCCTTGGCATGCGATAAATAGTGGACCAGAAAAATAGACCTTGGTCATTTTGTTTCTAAATAAGAAGGTGAATGAATTGGGCTTACTGGCTGTTTTTGGACAGCTTTGACCTTCCTATGAAGTGTGAAGGATCCCTTTCAACCAAAAAGCTAAACTCCTGAAAAGCAAGTTGTATTCAATATTTAATAAAGTTATGAGAGATTCTTTTTGACATTCAGTTTGTAGTTGTAGAGTTGTAGTGCTCTATCACACAGTTCTTTTAAGCAAACAGAATGGCTACCACACAGTGAGCATCCTTTTAGTTTTTCAAATGCAAATTGGAGTACTTGTGTTTGTTCAGTGACCTCTCCTGACGTCCAAACCATAAACAGATTTAATTACCTAGGTGTATCTGATACTATGACAGAACATGGGTAGACAGAGCTTTCAGTCTCCTCTGGGTTCGTAAGATAGGAATAATCCTTGCTTTAGAATGCCCCAGTACCATTTTAATTTGATTATTAACCTATTTGTTTTGTAACTCTTTGAGGACAAGATATACAAACAATGTAAGTCAGAGTTCTAACATGGTGATTGGGATCCTTCCCACTGCTCAGTTATGTAAGATATCTTTAGCACAAGTTGACTTCAAAGCAAGTTTATAATGATGGTACAGATGGGTAAAATCAAGCTTTCTAAGCTAAAGTCAACACCTGTCACATAATCTCTTTGATATGAATTCATATGCTGATTCTTTTGGCCCATCTTTGAATATCAAATGGAACTTGAAGACACAGAGTATGTTTAAATACATTGAGAGAATCTAATCGTTAATCTTTTGAAAACTAATTGTGGCAAATCAGACAAATTGGGGGAGGAGACTGTAGTCAAGTGTGTCAGTGTGATCTTCCAGGAACCGTCCTGTGCCTGTTCCCTCATCTGTGACATGAAAGTGCAGTTGTATGTGTAGTAATGACAATTATGATTGGCTCCGTCCTCTTCCCCCTTGTTTAATGTCTCAGCGGCGCCTACCTCAGTATCTCTTCAAGAGTTAGTCCTCCCTGTACTGTTTCATGGCCGTTCTTCACTGTGAATTTTATGGCATATCCAAGGTGGAAAGCATTCTTTTATCAGCCTGGGTAGTTACAAAACATTTAGGAAGCATGCAAACTCACCATCCCACACACCAGTGTCCTGTTTGTGTGACTGCTGTCCTGAACCGTCTCCCATCTGACATTTATTACTTTATGCCTACCAACTCTCTAGCTCTGAGCACCCCAATGGCAGTCATGATTTCTCTGAAATTTATATCAGTGCCCAATCTTGGGACTAGGCTGGGCTCTTAAGGAACAGAAGAAAGAAAGAAGAAGAGGAGCAGGGCTTTGTCTGAGGCAGTTAAGAGATCTATGGAAATAGGAAGATCCCAGTATCATTTACTTGGAAATTTAACGATGTAATTGACTGTAAGCAGAGATATCAGAATTCTTTAAAGATCTCTTTACTGAACATTTTATATATATATATATATATATATATATATATATATTAGCATATATAGCATATATGTATATGCTGTTGTTGAATACCAGTCAGCTATTATTGTTATAGTAATTTACTTATCTATGTGACGGTTTTTGTTCATCTGTTTTGTAAATCTATGCTCTCGCTCATTGATTCTATTACTTTTAAAACCGAAAACCTGGGTTAGCTTTTACTTGTGGAAAATGCGTGCGTGGATTAAAGAGGAGAAGACAGTCTTGTTTTCTTGCCCTCCAACCTAGTGCTTACCTCTGAGGTTTATTTAACATGGCAGGTGGTGACAAAGTGCTGCTTATGACATCTTAGCAATGTAATCTCACTGCTCGATAACAAATGCTTCTGACAAATGGAAACTGGTGGTATTCTCAAATAGAAAAGAATGAATATAATTCGGATATGGGACAATAAAATGGTTTCTCTAAACATGTCAAGTAAATTAGACCCCTAAGGAGGAATACTATTACAAATGGCAAAGATAAAGTAAAGTGGATTTTTTTTTCCCTCTAGAACTGTTTTTGTTGTAGTCTGTTTCTCCGAGTAAACTAATAACCATGGAAGCAGTCCTATTACCATATCACCTTGTGTGGCCGTTGAAGTAGTTTGAACTCTTATGCTAATTGAAAAACTACCTATGAAAGTTAATTGGGGCTGACAGTAGTTAGTTGTGATGGAAAAACACAACTATATTAACAATATTGATTGCAGATTATAGCCAGATAAGGGCTAAGGCTTTGAGTGTCTGCAGTTTAAGCTATGGTTAAATTAGTTGTTTTTCAAATCATGAAGTTTTAGTATGAGACAGTTGTTGGATAGCAAAGATAACTTCGCAGTTAGTTTGGGGGTTAGTGGAAATGTTAACGTTGTGTTGTTGGACTATTAATGTACTCCCCTGATGGCATAGAATCAGAAGTGAAATTAAGAGGCTCAGGACCCATGTTCACAGTTCACCAGTGTTTTACCAGCTCATGCCACACCACCTGCAGGATTTTTGTTGTCTGCACTATTTAATATTTACTTACTAGTAATTTTCCCTATGCTAATTTATTTTTTCTTTGTTCTTGCTTATGTGCCATATAAGAAATAATACTCATGAATTCAGAAGTTTGATGTGAAGTTATGGTTTTCATTATACAGTAAGATACTTAATTGTGGAACCTGGGCCTATTGCATAAAGGAATTTAGCACAACGGCCATGCTGGAGACAGAGACCCACCCACACTTAATCATGGAAAAAATTTAATTTCTTAAAAATGTGAAAAATAACCTACACTAAAAAATACACATTTTAGGATACACTCAAATGAGCAGTTCATATACATGGCTTTCCCTAAGTTCTTGCTTTTGCTTTTGACAGTTTCAGAAACACTGATTTTTTTTTCTACCCATTTGTTGAATTTGGATATGCATTTGTGCTTGCATAATATTGTGAAGGAGCTGAAAATAACACACACAACTTTTCAAATTATTAGCCGGCGTGCTCTTGAGTTACAGTAGTGAACAATCTGTGGACAGGCACATTCTGAGGCACTGGACAGAGGAGGTTTCTTGGGAAAGAGTGATGAGAGGCAGAGCCGGGAGCAGGGCCAGCTCGCCTGTCAAGGCTCATTCCAGGTGGTAAAGTAGCAACTGTGGTGAGTGCCAGTGGCTGCCAGGTGTTGCGATCAGGAACCCCAGGATTCCCGTCTAGCAGGGAGAATGCAGCAGCTAATAGTGCTGTCTTCCCTAGGCTGGAGAGAAGCAGGGGAAACAAGCACGCCAGAGTGCGCCTCCTATTGGAAACTGCCAACATTAATCACAGTAAAAGCTTTGGTTGGTTCTTCCTTTGATTTTCTCTGATGGTATTCTGTTTTTTTTTTTTTTTAATTTACTTTTATTTTATGTGTATGAGTGTATTTTGCCTGCTTATAAGTGTACCCATGTCTTGCAGTGCCCATGGAGGACAGAAGAGGGTGTCAAATCCCCTGGAACTGGAGTTACGAATGGTTGTTAGCTGCCATGTGGGAGCTGGGATTATAACCCAGGGCTTCTGTAAGAACAACCAGTGTTCCTAACCACTGAACCATTTCTCCAACCCCCTCTGTATTCTAACCTTCACTCTTACATAATGTTCATATTCCCTTTAGACTGAAGTCCATGAAGTGATTTTTGGGACTTACTAGACCTCTTTGAATTCATTCTCTCTCTCTCTCCCCCTCATTTGCTTGCATTTCCTTTTTTGTTTTGTTTTGTATTGTTTTTGAAACAAGAACTCGCTAGGTAGACCAGGCTGACCTCAGTCTCACAGAGATCCACCCGCATCTCCCCCCTGCATGCAGAGGTTAAAGGTGTGTTACACTGTGCCTGGTGTGAGTTCTGTTTTCGAAGCTGAAGTTGCAAGCAGCCACTTATTTTCACATACTGCTAATATGTACATATATTATCTTCTGCATATCTATCCTGTGAGCACCTGATGATGCAAGGATTTGTGGGACTTGAATATGTATTTTTATACACATGATATCAGAAATATAATGAGATGACTTACAAATAAGGGGAAGTTGTTTTTAAGAGTAGGAGATTCTTGGGAGTGGCTCAGCCAGATCGCCTCTAGAGAGATCCAGATTTTCCAACTCACAGATAAGAAGAAAGGAATATGGGTCTTCCCCTGCCCTCTTGAATTCCTTCTTCTTGCCCTGCCTCAGAGGTAGATGAGAGGATACAGGTTGAGCCAACACATTCTACTTTAGTCAAAACAGAGAAACTAAGGCTTGAGGTTTTCAAACGTGTCCTGGCAGCTTAATTCTGTATGAGGGCCAGTAGTTTCTTTATTTGGCTCTGTACTCTCCTTTAGAGACTTTAAAGAACCTGAGAATTACCCAGGTTTTGCTTTTGCATGATCCCGGTGCCCAGACCCTGCCCCTCAGGTACCGAAACCAGAAAGAAATCTAACTCCACTGAAAACTCTTGAGATTTTGTGCAGGACGGTCATTTTTTTTTTCCCCCCACTAAATCTTTTCATAGTCTGTCCAAACAAAGGTTCACACTTGGGTATATTTTGAAATCACCTACACAGGGTTTATTAAAGCAGATTGTTGAGTCCTGCCATCAGATTACAGAGCAAGTAGGTGGGACCCGAGGATTTGCATTTCTAACAAATTCCCAGGTTGTTGGCATGGCTAATGTGGGGCCACACCTAAGGGTCATTGCAAAATGTTGCCCTTCCTCATTTCCAACCTCACCCAACCAAGAGCAAATGTATGTAGGTGTTGAACCAATTATCTGCCAAAGACTCTTTGTTTATCCAAAGAGGTGCTTGCACTTGCAACACTAGCACGCAAGGCTCCAAAGGTAAAAGTGTGTCGGTTTAGACAGTGACCTTACGCTCCCTCCCCGCTCATTCTTCCTTCCCCCGCTCACCTCCCTCCAACACTTTTAATTCTTCTTTTCTCCACACTCTGCAAATATCAGCAAACTCACCAGAAAAACTCATCTCACAGAGCCAAGAATGCAAGGGGGACAAAAATGCCTTGGCTTGCTGTGCTAGAATGAGCACTCCTTCTCCAGGGGTCTCCGTTCCTAGCAGCAATCCGAAGCATTGTGCTACTTTGTGGTGGCTTTGTGGAGCTGTATTGTTTGGCAACACATAGCCAAACTTTAAACATAGCCAACACTTTAAAAATAGTATAGTATTGTGGGTATGTGTGTGTGTCCGGGTGGGGGCGGGGCGGGGTGCACGCAGCTCAAGAATCCTCTTTCTTATCCTCTTTTCCCAAGTTGAGTTAGCAGGATGGATAATCTACTAGTGAGCATCTACAATAAATCTAGAGCCTGCAGCTCCTCAACCTCTAAAATATCAGTCTTAGAGAAAGATCTGTTTACAATAACTAATTTACCAAAAAAAAAAAAAAAAAAAAAAAATGTAGCCTTAGGTCTTGACCAGAAAGTCTAGACACAGTGAGGCCCTACCTTTAGTGGGAAGGACTCAGAAAACACTGTCTATTTGATTACTCATGAGAAACTTTCCTGGTCCCACCCAGGGGAGTGTCTCCAGTCAGACTTTCCTTCCCAAAGAGATCCAGAGCAAAAGAATCCTAGAAGGGAGCAAGACAAGGTTACCCCAAGTTTGCTCATCCTTCCGGACTCACTGAGGCCAAGTCAGCCAACTCAGTTTGCACACCAGTGCAGCTGATCCCTCAGTCACCCTCTGGGTCTCTCCCAGCCCAGCTTGGCTGGGAAACTCTTTCCTCACGGGCCTGTTCTCACCCTGCATTATTCAGCACATGTTGAAATGAGCATTGCCAGCTCTACCACTCCCCTCACTGTGTCGTTATATCACCGGGAGAGAAAGCGGCAAAATAAATTTTCCCAGTGGAAGCTTCCCACACCATCCTGTTCAAGGATGAGGCGCAGGTCTGTGCTTTGTGTCCCACCTTCGTATGAAATGACTGTGTTTTCTGCAGAACTCCTTTCCTGGTCAAGCCTGAGCTTTAGATGATAGTTTTATTTTTTTTTTCTAATATAGAGAATTAATATGTTGCAATTTATGACCATATTGTGTGCCTTTTTCAAACAGACTTTTATTAGAAAGGTAAATTCTTAGCCTAGCTCCCACTATGACACTTAAAAAATCCTCTTATTATCTCTCCTTTGCTGAAGAATTCAGGGGAAGAACAGGTTTCTAGTTTCTCATATTTCTGGAAGCAGAATTCTACATAGAATAAAGAAAAGCATCTGATAGATGAGACTTTCTGTCCCTTAAAGGGTGGTCCTTTTCTATGTTCCCATCTCCACATTATTTTAGTGACTTTTGTTCAATTAATACAGACTTTCTGAAGACTAGAAATTGGAGTTTTGGCAAGGGTGAACAACTAATAAAATATGCCTTCACTCACATTTCTGCCTGCTTGATTCCTTTTCTCAGACAGTGCTTTAGAGCAGTGCTAGTCTTTTTAAAAACTGCTGAGTTTTCCTTCATACTAATAACACGTGGCACTCCGTGAACACAGGGTGGACGTGGCTTTCTCCACATTGTAGCTTACTCTATGTCCATTAAACATAGAAAGAAATCTGTATTTGTGATTCATTCTCTCTCGCTCGCTCGCTCTTTCTCTCTCTCTCTCTTCCCTAATTGCAGCCTTTCAAAAATATTAACAGCTTTGGCCCTTTTTCTGATGTCAGGTAAAGGCATCAACTTTTCATGAATTCTGATGAGTCATTAAGAGAGACACTGAAACTATTAGAGGTGAAATGTCCCTTAAAAACTCCTTAATCCAAAATTTCATATTTCAGACGGAAGAAACTGAGATCTAGAGTGATTCATTTGAGGAACCGTAAAATATGTACCATAACTTCTGTCAGAAACAAAACCAGAACTGTGAAGCTCTTACCGTCTGTAACTCTACTTCCAGGGAATCCAACTCTGTCTTCTGGTCTTTGTGGATATCAGGCATATATACACACACACACAGACACACACTGCACATACATAATGCAGGCAAGCATTCATATATATATATATATATATATATATATATATATATATCATTACAAAATAAAAAATAAGATTAAAAACTAGAACTGATTAAGGGGCTAGATATTCATTCCAGGGCAGTCTCTTACAATGTGGAATTGTTCTAATTGTTCTAGTAATGAATGAGTTATGCATTTGCATGATCATTTGTACTGTTTGCTTCTGCATTGATGTTTCTTTTTTTTTTTTTAATTTAAGTAGTTTTAAAATGCTTGTTCTTTCAGCATTTTAAAAGTTGTTTGAATTTTGAGATTGACAGACAAATTAGAAAAATAATTCTAAAATAGTTTGTTAATATAGTCCTCATACTCCCTGCCTCCTAATATTAGTATTTTAGAAAATCATGGGCAAGTGAATTAAAAATGAACAATTACATAACATCGTGAACTAAAATTAAGAAACCATTCAAATTTTGCTATTTTTGTTGTTATCAGATCCTATTTCCAGTCCCAGCCCACCCACCAGGAGGTCACTATGTAGACCAGGCTGGCCTCAGTTTCACAGAGATCCATCAGCTATGTCTCCCAAGGGCTGGCACTCAGGCTTATTCTTATATCTAGTCTGTGCCAGATTATCAGTCCCTCCTTGTCTTTGATGGACTCAACATCTTTGAAGAACAGCACTGATCACAGAGTCTGTTTAATGCTGCTCAGTCTAGTTTCATCTTGTTTTTCATGGTTGGAGTAAAAGTATTTATAGCTTTGGATTTGGGACACACCTTGTAATGAACGACTTATTTTAACTTAGTAGCACTAACCTTTCCCTTTCTTAGTGTTATATAAAATAATAATATATATTAGGATCTACAGCACAGCTTCTTAAACTGTGGGTTGCTACTCCACAAGTGATTGTATAATTGAATGTGGGAGTGTGCAAAATTTGACAACAGTAAAAGGGGTTTCTAAGTGTGTGATAAACAAAATGTGTTCAAAACCAAACATGTGTAATAACTGGAGGGATTTCTGGCAGCACTTGCCCGTGTTCTATCAGCCTTGTTCTGAGCTGACAGAAGATACAACCTGTGCCTTGAGCTGCCCAGCCTTCTAGGCCACTCAATGTCAAGAACACTGCCTGAGGGCCTGGAGAGATAGATCAGCGAGTGGTTAAGAGCACTTGCTGTTCTTGCCTAGAGGACCCAGGTTTGATTCCCACATATATATGTTCAAAAAAAGAGATTGAGAGGAAGTGAGGAGATATGGGAGGAGTTGGTGGAGGACTGGAGGGAAGGAAATAGAGCAAAGATGATACTCATGTATGAAGTTCTCAAAAATACAAATATAAAAGTTAAGAAAGTCAGCTCAGATTCAAGACTACAGTATGTTGTGAGTTGTGGTGTATATACACACACATTTTTCCAGCCTTATGAAATCATAATGGGTTAATTATAGAAAACAAATACTTTGGGTGTTTTTCTACTATTATTCTTCAAAATTCAAGTTTCAAATTAGCCTATCTTTGGATTATATGGTTTTCGAATTCTTTATTAAAGATTGCTGTTTGAGTGGCTGACTTGACTCTCTTTTTAAAAGTAGCTACATGAATTTTTGTTTGTCATCTGAACGGGATTTCAAACTATAACTACATCACTGCCATTTTATACCACATTTCTATGAAGTAGTATTCCTAGCATTGATTATATATATATATTAATTCATGAACTCTGAAAATAGTTGAGGATACTCTATATCCTGCAGCATCAAATAATTAGCCAAGATTTAATTCTTTATTTAAAAATAAGCAAGCATTTCTGTCTCAGTAGTATGAGAGTTTGTTTCACTCTTTATCAGTGGTAAAATGATATGCATACCAAAGATTTGTCATAGCTTTATGGCATATTAGCACTTGTTTAATCTGTATACCTATTTCTTATACCAGGTACTAAGGTCAAGGAAAATTTTCTTAGGTTAACCTTTAATCTCAATACTCAAGAGGCAGAAACAGATCTCTGTGAGATTGTTGCCAGCCTGGTCTATATAGCCAGTACTGGGCTAGGTGAGGCTACAGGGAGATGTTCTCTCAAAACAAATAAACAAAACTGTCAATAAAATGGAGTCACAGGAGAAGTAGGTGTAAGAAGCCCTTATTTGTGGTATATTTCAGTGTAATGTGGGTTGTGTGACTGTCAACATGTGTCTGGCTAGTCTGTTTCTGTGCCTTCTGCATTGAATTTGGTGCCAGAATATCTTTGTAACAGAGTTGAACAGGATCTTTTCAAGTAAACGCCTTGTAAGGGTAATGAAGAATAATTCAAGTGATGGAGAAATTACTATGATCACCATCCCATGCTGGGCAAGGAGGTAGGCACAGATCTCTAAGGCACCCGTGAAACCATGCAACAACTAGGAATAGTCATTTATGGTCTTCCTCCAAGGACTACTGTGAACATTGCTGAAGTTCTGAAATGCTGAGTGACCTTCTTTCTGATGTAGGGGGAAAGGAGGATCATAGTATAATATGGATGTAAATACCCGCAAACAGAAATCCAGGAAGCGGCTCCCTCTGCCTTCCTTCCTTCTCTTCCTTCATTGCTTTGTATTTCATATCTTCTATGCTTTTGTTTTCTTCCCTTCCTTCTCTGTGTTGCCGTCCTCCTTATTCCCGCCTCTCTTCTTGATAGCAGCCTTGTATATGTGAGAGACAGAGACTGAGAGAGAGTGAGAACAAAAGCGAGAGAGCAGGTGAATGCACGCCACAGCGTGCTTGTGGAGGTCGGAGGACCACTTTCAGGAGCTGGTTCTCTCTTTCCATCATGGATTTTGGAGATTGAACTCAGGTCACAAAACTTGCATGGCAAATGCTTTTACCTGCTCAGCCATTTCACCAGCTCTGAACCCAGCTTTTGTACACGGATTCTGGGGATTGAACTAAGGTTGTCTACTTGGCAAACACTTTACCAAGTTACCTGTCTCCCCAGTACCTACTTACTGTTTTCTTTTTCCAAATTATCACCTACTAAAAGTGACACGGTCAGAACACTATTAAATAAAATTTGAGAAAGAAAACTCTAAGGAAAATCAGGAAACCCTGTTACCCAAGCCTGTATAATGTTCTTGTTTGAGCATATAATACAGAAAAGCAAGATTAGTACACTGGTCTAAGACACAACTTCCATCTTGAATTTATATGATAGTGTAGGCGAACTCAGGCAAACGTTATATCATATCTAGTTTCAATTTAGATATAAAATTGAGAACCTCATAGCTGCTACATATAACTTTTTCTCCAAGCAAAGGAAGCCCGGTGAATAGAGCAGTGGACATCTGGGCCCCTGGTAAATGAGGTCAGGTTATACAGGGAGAACTGCTGAGCAGCAGCGCATCAACATCTAAGTTTCCAGTTGAGAGTGGGTGTTAGTGAGAAACGGATTGCTGCAGAAGCAGAGGGAGGCTCCAGCCTCTCCCGCAGCTGTCAGCAGTGCCCTGCTCTGCCCTTCCCTCCACCTCCTCCCAGTGATTCTGTTACTCAGGAGAAGGAGACCTGGGAGTGTGAAATGACTCATTACTCTATTAGGCAACAGGACTCTGGGTTTTGACTCAGGCTGATCACAGTGCCATCATATTGGTTTCCTTGGCATCTCAGAGGCACAGGAAATCTGAGATTTGAAAGTTGTGAATTCAGTATTGACATAAAAAAAAAAGTGACTTGTGTTGTGCTGAAACAGGCATGCTGATTATGTAACAGCTTGCAACACATTCCCTGCTGGGGGTGGGTTTGACTGACATTTTATGAGCCTTATTACTCTCGAAAATAACACTAAAAGTGCCATGACAAGCTCAAGATGGAAATGCGAATACGTGATTCTCTCCCTGCTGAACTAGAAAATGGCTTTTTGTAATTTTTTTTTGGAAGAAGTTTGGGAGAGCCAGGGAGAGACTCACATGATTCATAATGATCAATTTCCTTTTGGTCCCTGTAGGGTTAGAAGATCTCAAGTTCTTATAGCAATGTGGCTTGTTCTAGTCCCAGAACTTGGCCTTGGCCTTCTTACAACTCCCAAGCATGCTGACTTTTGAAGTATAGAATGTGGTGCATAAGAAATCAGTGCTTTGATAAGAACTGCATTTATAGCATGCTTTCAGAGTCTTTGAAGATAATTCCCTCCTAGAAGAAGTTCATCATTTTAGTGATACAGAAATAGAGATACAGCAGAAATGTATGTCCCCTCATTGAATGTGAGGTATTTTTTCTCTATGTAACAATTTTTCAAAGTGGACTGGAACTTTTAAAATGTCAATGGATTGTAAATGGCATGTCGTATTTGTTTTAATTGAATTATTGGCTCTTAGGTGAATCAGAACAGCAAACAGCCCAAATCAGAATCTCACTCCCTTCATTTTCCTTTTGATTTTAGATGGGCAAAATGCTAGATAATATGGCCACTACATCCTGGATGCTATTCTGAATTCATTTATTTGTTATACAATTAATAGCAGCACTACCAAAATGGGAATAATAGCTGCAGTCATTGAGTCCTTTCAACCTGTGAACCCCAGAAGCCTGTTTCCATAAGCATTCAACTATGCTTTATTGGTTTGTTGTTGTTGTTTAAGATAATGCCAAATTCAAGTCAGGAAAGGAACAGGTTTGAAGTCACAGTCTCTCAAGTTGGATGTCCTCTGTCTCTTGATCTGAATCTCTTAGGTGAATCAGAACAGCAAACAGCCCAAATCAGAATCTCACTCCCTTCATTTTCCTTTTGATTTTAGATGGGCAAAATGCTAGATAATATGGCCACTACATCCTGGATGCTATTCTGAATTCATTTATTTGTTATACAATTAATAGCAGCACTACCAAAATGGGAATAATAGCTGCAGTCATTGAGTCCTTTCAACCTGTGAACCCCAGAAGCCTGTTTCCATAAGCATTCAACTATGCTTTATTGGTTTGTTGTTGTTGTTTAAGATAATGCCAAATTCAAGTCAGGAAAGGAACAGGTTTGAAGTCACAGTCTCTCAAGTTGGATGTCCTCTGTCTCTTGATCTGGTCTTTGAGTGAAGAGAGTATGTGGGAGAGTAGTTAGCACACATGGAAAGGATCCCTTTGTGAAGCACTTTGAAGGAAGCGTGGTGTGAAAATTAATTCTTTTTGTTAAGACTTAAGGGATACGAGGATACAGGGTTAGAAATCACCGTGAGGTTGAGGCAGGGGGCTCATTTTTCTGAAAGCACATGTTCATTGTTGGCAAAGCTTAAGTTGTTTTTGATAAACCTGTTTTCATGTAGAAATTACTATAAATGGGCAGCAGATGTTTGCATTTAAGGGGCCTTCTTTGGATTGGTCAGCAGGATAAAAATGCACATGGTGATTGTTACAAAGCAGCTGGTGTCAATTTGAGAGAATGATGTTTTTTATCCTCCTCTGTCTTGACCAGTCTGAAAATAGCAACATCAATATTTGAAGTTTTAGATTCAGTATTCGCCATGATATCCTGACTGGCCATTTGTGGAAGTACATGGATAACTGAACACGAGGTAATGTCATTTTTCCCAGTTGGGGTCTCTTTTTGCTATTTCTTAAAATGATCTTAGTAGATATATACTCTAATTGTTTCCAGTGTAGACAAGGTTGATTTAAGGAAATATAGTCTAAGATCTTGACTATCATCAAAAGTCACTATCTCAAAAATGCCTCCCTAGAAACAGTTGGGGTGACAGTGGCTAGCAGAACAGGCTCTGGCGACTAGTTTAACAAGTGTGTTTGGGATGTTTTTCAAAATGGCGGTTATATTCAACATGATTAGACCCTTATCAGGCTAGTATCCCGCAATTTCTTCTCTTATGTTTTCTAGTTTGCTCAGTAAAACATTTCTAATCCATCCATAATGTTTCATATACAAGTTATTCATTCTCCTTAGTGCTGTACATTATCCCATTTAATATATGCGGTAGTATTTCCGTATTGACTCATCTGTTGATGGGCATTTGAAATTTTCTTTTTCATAATTTTGCCATTATGAACAAAGTTGCTAAACATAGTCTTAAAACATGCCTTCTGGTGGTGAGCAGTTGCCTTCATTTCTCATAGATATATGTCAGGACTTGAAATGCTAGGGCATACAATTGCTTAGAACTTTTAGCATTCTGGAGTGTATGCATTGGTATTCAGTGTGGTTTTCATTTGCATTTGCTTGAAAAGAATAATACTAGATTTTTTTCATATTCCTATCAGCCATTTAGATTTCCTCTTTCCAAATGCTTTCTCAAGTCTTCTAATCATTTTAAAATCAGATGGCTTGTTCTTTTCTCTGATTTGTGACAGGTCTTTTTATGCTTTTGGTGTGACTCCATCGCCAGAAGTGGACTATGAATCATCTTTTGGCCTTTCTTGTCACATCGCTCTATTTTAAAAAAGTCTTGATTTGTGAAAAAGTCTCTCCGTGTAGACCAGGCTAGCTTCAGACTTGCTATCTTCCTGCCTCATAGTCTTGAGTGGTATGGGGCTTCTAGGAAGGCACCACAATATCCAGCACCACTTTACTCAATTTTCAGTGAACAGAAATTCTTTATTAATTAAACTTAAATAGGATTTAAGAAAAAAATTCATGATTGTCTGAGACCTGCTTAAGAAATCTAAACATATTCCTTGTGTTGTTTTCCTAGTCATATGATTTTCTTCTGTAGCTTCCTTTTAGCATTCCAGTGAGAAATTTTAGACTATTAGGTTGATTGTGTTCTTCATAATATGTTGCTCTAAACCTAGTGAAGATCCCCATCACTAAAATTAATTGCTATTGTCGAATAAATGCTGAAAAACCCACCCTATGGCGTTGCTTACAGTGTATGACATGTATGAAAATGTTTGATTAATGGAAACTCTTGTTATTGTTTATACTTTTGTGTTGTTACATTTCCTGATCTTATTGAGGGCTGGGGAATTGACCTGTTACTTCCCTGATTCTTGGTTGCTGTCAATTGTAACTTTTAAGTTGCCACAGCTAAATCCTGGAATGGTTAGGAAAGATGTTCAGCATACATAATGCCATTCTATTTACTAGACTGAACCATGTGTGAGTTCAATGACCCTGAATCCTGATTGCATGTTAACATCATCTAGGGTTAGTGTATCAATCAAGCTCTAAACTAGATGATTCTCTAGATATTTTAGACTAAGTCTACTGTGTAGTACTAGAATGTTCTGAGACATTGCTGATGTTCTTGGTCACATTCTGATTCTCCTTTTCACTGTACTAAACTCTATTTTCTAACTTCTTTAGAGAGCACATGAGGAGTGACTGCAATCTGACCCTTTTCAAAAGAATAGAGTAGCTCCATCAGTATGAACTGTCAGTAACTTTCGCTAGAAGCTATGTCATGTCAAAATGTGTAAATATGTCAAAAGAGAGGTATTTTAGAATGAAACCTACGAGCAAATAAAAATCGTCTTAGCAATATTCATTCAGCCAGAAAATCAGGTTACAAAATTATAGCACATATCTCTAGTTAATATGATGAAATCTCATAGGAATGGAAAAAAAAAGTCTGACCAAACATCAAGATATTGATAGTGGTATTGTTAAGAGGTAGGAGATTATCAGTGCTTTCTGTTTGGATAACTATGTATTGTGCTTATTTTTCATGAAGAACTCCTGAATTTCTTAAAAAAGCAATTTTTAAATCTTAATATAGAAAAGAATCATTAACTCAGCAGAAATTGGTAAAATGACCTTTACTTTTGACTAGGCCAAGCATAAACAGGAGCTTCAGAAAGAAAACAGGACATTTTGAAAGCACAGGAACTTACACTCCTGTGGAATAGACAGGAATTCCTAGTTTATATTCTCATGAACTCTGTGTTTCATATATATATATATATTAAAAACCCTTGACAGTGTGGGATAATTTCTTAGGTTGTTAGGTATTTTGATTTTTTTCCCCTAAAGAAATATTGAAAGTATTTGTTTTTGTAAAAGCTGCTTTTATCTTGAATATACACCTTTTATTTTTTAAGAGCTTTATTCACTTACATTAGAGACAGCTGTCTTCAAATGAGTATCTTGGACTTTCTCACAGAAAGAAGTAGTAGGACTTTTGGCATGACTTCTGGTTTTGCCTACTGTAAACAGTCCAACATAGAGGAAGCAGAAACTGCTCGGCCAGCTGTGCACTATGTGAGAACTGTCAGTTACCCTGCTTCTGAGCTCTGTAGGTAAAAGCCACACAGCGTCCATGTATATTCAGTAGGGTGGAGAAGTAACTCTTCATAGAGAAGAGCCAGGTGCCATTTCAGTGGGCTGGGACACCTTGCTACAGCCATCTTTGGGAACCTTAATCTGCCACACGTTCCTCTCTTTCCTGCTTTCTGTCTCCAAACTCCTCCTTAGTCATAGGGTCAGATCTTTGTAAGGTAAATGCACAGATGTCTTACTATACTAGCATTACTTGTAGTACATTTACTGCTCTACTTATTAAATACATCTTAGACTGTTCTAAGGGTTTTATGTCCAGAAACAAGTAGAAGTATTGTTGTCTGGTGGTTTAATATGTTCCTTAAGAAGTTTAAGTTGATTAGTTATAAATCTAATCTAATCAACTATGTTCTAGAAATGTTCTCTGAGATTCTACTTCAGTTCCAGGGCATAGAGCAAAAATGTTTGGACTCATTCAGTAGGAAATCGTTCAATTCTCATCTCTGTGTACATGCATAGAATTTTAGAGGCAGGCAGGCTTTCTATTCACTTTCTATTCACTTTGGCACAGCTGACAGGGGAATTCCTTATAACTCCTTCTTGGGTGTGCTTTACTAAAGAAGTGAAGTCTAAAACTTCAAGAGCCACAGACTTTCTTATGCCCTTTTGTTCACTGAATCAGGTGATTTGAAAGTTACTGGAATAGATGGTGTTTTGTACAGTATTCTCAAATACCACATCATTTATGTTTACATTTCTCTGATGTTCATCCTGACACACTATTAAGCTGTGATATTTTAATTTTTGCTATACAGTTGAAGAAATGAGGTTCAGACTTTATCCTGAATCATGCAGTTAATTATGGGCATGTGATTAGGTCAGCTCTCTGAAGTTCCATTATGCCACACTGACACACAAAACAAATACCCTCAGGATTAGCTTGTGTACTTAAGAGATCAGTATTTGCTTTTTATAGAGTGGCAGAGAAAGAGCTTTGGATTGTTGTTTTTGTATTTAGACCGTGGTCACCCGATTATGGAAATTCTGCTGGAGGAGGTGTTAGGGAAATTCTCAGAGAGATTTGGGCATCAATATGAACTCAGAGTCTGTGTGGTTATTTGGTTTTCCCTATATTTATCTGTTGTTATCTTTTATCTGTTTTTCATTTTTTATGAAGAAGAATGTGCTTTCCTTCCACATTTAAAAATAGGCATTAACTTTTAAACTATTTAATTGACTTATAATATTAGCTATTTATAGAGGAATATTGTGACATTTCAGTAGTTTACAGTGTCTAATGATGAGGTCCAGATAATTTGCATACCTATCACCTTAAACAGTTGTCATTCCTTTGTATTGAGAGTATTCAAAATCATCTTTACTACCAGCTTTTTTGAAATCCATTTAATTGTTAGCCAGGCATAGCTCTGGCCTCTGTGTTCTCCAGCATTAGCAGACACTGCGCTTGTCCACACTATCCTGATCTGTTAACCATCCTTCTTCCATCCCAGCCCTTTTTTCTCCCCCTCTCAGTTTCGACAACTGCTATTTTACTTTGTATTTCTATGAGAGCCACATTTTTTACATGTGTATGTATGTATCATATGCCTGTGTGAATGTGTGTGGCATGTATGTGGGTATTTATCCATGCGGAGGGCACACTTGTGGAGACCAGATGTTGATGCTGTCTTTCTGGTTAGCTTTCCAGCTGATATTTTGAGGTAGTCTTATCTCACTTGAACCCAGAAGTTGCTGACTAAGGTGGTCTAACTCGGTAGTTGCTCAGGGGATCCCTTTTCCACCTCCCAAGAACTGGGTTTACAGGTGGGCCACCTCACCTGTCCAGCATTTACCAGGGTTCTGAGAATTTAAATTTCATTTCTCACACTTTCACAGAAAGTGCTTTTCCCATTGACCAGCTCTCTAACCTGAGATCAACTTCTTCTACATATAAATAGAGGTATGTGATATTTATAAAAAGACTAATTTAGAAAGGTTAGAAGATCAGTACAGGAATTGTGTACATTTGTTACCTTAACCTACCATAACAAAAGGCATAAAATCACTGGTTTAACAGATACTTACTGAAGTCTCTCCATGTGGCAAATAACACCAGAATAGTCTGGCAGTAATATATTTGAAAATCACAGCTCTGACCTCGAGGAACTCATATTAGTAGAGGGAAAATACCTCTTAACAATTAAAATAGGACAGAAAGTGATAGTTAACATGTGAAATAAAATAGTGCAGAATGAGGTTTCACAAAGAGAGAGAATTCAAATCAAGGAAATTTCCTTGGAGTGAGAGTATTCATGTGGGAAGGAAAAGAAACAGAGAAGAAATTGGGGCCTAAAAAAAAAAACCTGGAAATCACTACACTACTGTAGATGGTGTAAAATGATAGACTGAACTGGGGCCATGGCCAGTGAGGGAAGAGTCAAGCAGAAGTTGAATTTGGCAGTATACAGGTACGGATCTCATGGACTTGAAAATTAATTGGATATGATGGAAAAGAGACTGGGGCATGGTAAAAATTTTGGATCTGGGTCACTAGAAATTTGGTGACCCTGTCACAGACAGAGGGAAATGACAGTGACTGAGAGAGTGTATCACAGTTGAAAATATGACCTATTCGGAATCTAGCAATTCATAAAAGTTTCTTTATATAGGAATCATTTCCGAAGGTTTCTTTGGAGAGAAGAATGAACAAGGGATAGGCTGAATCTAAGCCAGAATTCCTTGAAGGGATGAGACGCCTTTGCAGCCTGCTACAGTTGGTTTCTAGATAACACTGAATTGATAGAAAGGCAGTTTCGCTTAGAAGTGAAAGATATGACATCTATTGATATAAAATCCCGTTACTACCTCTTCTGACCATTTTGTGGCTCTGTCCCCTGTTGAGGTGGGGTGATCATGTCTGTGTAATGAGTAGGGGTAGTAAGCCAGTGTTTATGCAGTCTGCCATATATAGGCTCTGACTGAGTATTCAGTAAGTATATCAGTTACTATTCTTTCAGTTATTTTTTACAAGTATATTTTCTTGAAAGTGTTCTAACCTGAAGAGTGCTGCCCAACTGATGAGGTTACTAGATGAAGCTGTCTCTCTAAAAGCAAGAATCACATGCTCAAAAGATGCCATTACTTGGCTGATTTTATGAGGATATGGGAAATAGTTTGTATCAATAGCTTCTCCATCTCTGAAGATGATTACCTCCAAATTACTCTGAGGTCAAAATTGGCATTATTTTATTCTAGGAAAAAGCCTGCTGCATTATTTTTCTCTTAAGAAAATAAATAAATAATAATAATGGCATTTTGCACCATGGGCATAGGAAAAAACAACGCTAAGGAAACCTTTGCCAGACTTAATTTATCAGGTTAAGCACGTTTTCATTGTTGTATCCTTCGACAGTTTCATGCCTGTAGATAATACCCTGTGCTCATTTTCACCCCACTGTAATGCCCTTTCCTCTCCTACTGAAACCCTTTGTCTCAATAAGTCTTCCTCTTCCATGCCTTCTTTTTCTGGGTGCCCCACTGTGTTTAGAGTTACCTGCATGAGCATGCATAAGAGGCTTATTTACTGGAGCGTGGGCTGCTTGCTAGCTGCTGTAGAAAGTGACTCTACCTCCCGCAGCAGCAAACGTTAAATGCCATTAGCTCCTGGGGAAGAGGGGGAAGAGTGGGGCCTGATGAGCCCCTCCCCCACCCAGGTTTAAATACTGATGGGTCCAGGCTTCTGCAGGCTGGAGTAGGTGCTTTTGTCTGGTCTTTGATATTTCATGAACTTTTGGGATCTGTATTATTAATTAATATTTAAGTTAAAGGGGTTTTTGGGTTTTTGTAGGACACAAGCACACATAGATCCATGCGATTAGTGTCTGAGGTAACCTGAAGGCCAGTATGAACCGAATGTGATGGCTAGTCACTCTGTGTGTAACCTTGGATAAGTCACATAAATAACCATTCATGCCTTAGTTTCCTCAGCTGGAAGTTGGTTATGTTGGTACCAATGTCACAGGTTGCAGTTGAGAATTAAAGGAAATAATGGCTCCAAAGGCCCATGCTTGTTCCCAGTACACATGACAATCTGTAAGAATGGTGGTGGTAATGGGACAGGAACAAGGGGAGAGTAAGAAAGAGAAAGAGGAGGGCACATACATACAGCAAAACTGACCAGCCTAATCTGAACAATAAAATAGGAGACCATCTCAGTATTCTTCCAAGTTGCTTCTCCAATAGCACAAATGCCATGGTTTTAGGATAAAACTCTTTGAAAATACATTTTAAGTTTTTTTTTTTTTAATTTTTTTTTTTTTTTTTTATTGACAGTGTCTAAATACAGAGAGTGTCTACTTATATCTCAGGCTGGTCTTGACAGCATCCTGCTTCAGCCTACCAAATGCTAGTATTTCAGGTGTATATCATCTCTCCTGCCTGAAAACTTTATTTAAAGTTTCAAAGCTCAGTCCTGGTCATGTTCAATTAATCGTCAGATTCTTCTTCAACCAATCTTATATGTAAACTTGATATAGAGCCCCAAATGGCTGCACTGAAACTAGATCCCAGACTACTTGACTTTTGTCTATAGTCAGTTTAGAGAAGAACACAAGATCAGCTGTTGAAGAGAAGCCAACTTACTTGTCAGAATACTTAACTTGGTTAAGAATATTCCTATGCTGCACAAATGAAAATGAGATAAAATCAGGCATAATATCTACCCATTCAATAGTAAATTGTTCTGTATTAGAAGACAAGCTTTGAAATGTCTATTAAATTTCAAATGTACCTATTATAGAAGTACCCTTCCCTGCTTTAGGAGTCAAAACCATTATTCCTGCAAGCAATGGCTAACCTTTTAACCTCACAGCTTGCCCAGTTTGCTATCATCAGTGACTGGGCTCAGTACATATTTGCTGATCATTGGACATCAACTATCTGTGGGAACTTCTAAAGGTCACTTAAAGTCCTACACTTTATTTATTCTCTCCATGAGGGAAAGAAGGAGGGCACAACATCTGTATGGTACTGTCCACTGTCCAACCCCAGTGCCATGGTTTCTGTAACAGTTTAACAATCTGGTTGACATTTGAGAATCAATGAGAAAATTTTTCTGCTTGACCAACTATTCCATCTACTCCCTTTGGTTATATAAAAGCTGCTTAAAATTGCCTCTGAACATAGGATTGGAAGAAAATGTATACAATTTTAATTTGTAGCTACTCTTCAGGGACTGATATAGAATACCTGTGTATTGGGGCAACATCGGATTCCAATGACTTAGAGATTTCTTTTGTGTATCGAAATGTGAGTTGGCATAAAAGAACGAACAAAAAGTCATTACAGTTACACTGGTCACTGATAACAAACAGGAAAGAAATGCTGTCTCAAAATGAACAATAATGTCTTGTTAGCTGATTTTAAAAGAGCACATTTTAAATTGCTTTTTCAGAAAAGTCTACCTCCCAATACTGAGAGCTTCCTGGAAAAAGGAAATGCTTTTTCTGATAAGTTGTGTGAATTGGGTTTCAACATAAGTGTCTGTGTTTGGTCAGAAGTTTCATTCACAGCTGTCAGAATAGGAGGTCAGCTAGTTCATGAGTCATTTTACTTAATGAGGAAACCTAAGTGGTAGTTTCTAGCCTCTGTTCTCACATTGGAAATCCTTCAAACCAAAGTCATTCATGCTGATAAAAGAGAATAATATGAACTTTGGAACTGATTTTCAGTTTTGCCTGTGTCATTAAATGAGCCATGTGGCATTGGTATATTCACAGAATCCTGAGTCTCACTCCACAGCAAGACTTTTTTTTTTTGCAGAAAAGGAGTGATAGACCTTCATTTCAGAGTGTGTGCTCACAAGGTGACACATCAATCATGTGTCTTGGCTAATGTTTATTGAATACTTGACACCCTTGTAAGCATTCTGGATACCTTGAAACAACCCTATGCACGGATACTATGATTATTCTCATCTAATAAATGAAGAAACTGAGGCAATGAAAGTTAATTGTCCAATGTCAAGTAAAAAGCATCATGCTTAAGATTCAAGTCTCCTTGGTGCTTCACGCTAGTGACCATCATAATTCTTATGCTACCGTCTCCTAGACCTCATTCAGTAAGTAGTGGCAATCTTTACTGCCTTTGATAAAATGCGGCGAAGCACTAGGTTTAAAGTCAGACTACGCTACATGTCTACCTCATTGATTCCTTTACTGTGGACAGCCAGGCCTTCAACAAATCCTGTCTGTTTCACCTCCTGATTCCTCCCCTCACTTTACCTTCTAAATCCTGTTCTCTCTTTCTTCCAGGCTAAGGCAGAACCTCTTAGTTGACCTCTCCTCTGCCCCATGGGCTGTTCCTCTCACCTGCAGAATATAGCCAGGATACTTTAAAGGTGAAGCACACAGTCTGAGTGGGTTTCACTGAGCTTGAAAGTCAGTGGTTGCATCATATTTTCCAGTGGTCTCAAAAAGAAGACATGGAACCCTGACATTATTGCCAGTTCTGCACACAGGTGACCTCACTAGTGTCCCCATCCTAGTCAGAAGGCTCTACCTCCTGCTCTACCAGCACCCTTGGAAACATTAAATCACCTTTCCTAACTTTCTCAACTGCTTATTGATGGAGTACTTTCCTTTCCTTTATCCAGTGTAATTTTGGCTGCTTTACAACTATTATGTCAGCTCAAAGTTCACTTTCTTGGAGAAGCTGTACTATAATGCTAGTCATATGTGTATGTGCATGTATGCATATACATGCATATATAAATGTGAAGTTTAAACAAATAAAAGTCCTTGAATATAGAACATCAGAATGATATAATTTGATGATTATAATGAAATGCTTATTAGGGAGATAACACTTCAGAAATATGGAGAACAGGAAATCTGACACAGTCCACAATCTAGGCTCCAATACCTAAGCACCGTACCCTGAGCTTGACCTCTGATAAGGCTGTGATTGGTTTAGTTTTTCACTCTTGGGAACATGATTTCCATTGAACTTTATAGCTACTTAATTTTACTTATTGTAAGAATGGAGGTTGAAGGACAAGGAGGATGCCATGGGCCTTTTAGGTGGATGTGCTTGAGCAGGGAACTGGCAGTTGATAGATTTGTGCTAAAGGGGCCAGAGAGTTTTTGAAGGTTTTTGTTTTGTCTTTTGTGTGTATGTGTGGTAGTAATTTCTATTTCCACTTTTTGTTTTCTTGTTGATTGAAATTTAGATTTCACATCCCTTTGATGCTGGACAAGCAGAGTATCCAGAATGATCTTGATGTGCTTAAATTTTCTCTGCAAGTTGCTCTGGCAATTCTCTCTCTCTCTCTCTGTATGTATGTATATATGTATGTGTGACTTCGAATCGGCTGCTACTTTCCTTTAATGAAAAAAATAGTTGTATTGCATCCATATTAAATAATGGGCAGGAATGGGGCAGTTGTCAGGTAACATATAATAAATAATAGTAATTTGCATAGATCTGATATATCTAAGGGAAATTAAAACCTATAGGGAAGTGGAAGGGCATTGCAGATTGGAGAAAATAGCTGCAGAGAATAATGAATAAAGAAAAGGATAAAATACCTGAAAGAAGAGATTTGCAGGGATTATGTTGGGCACAGGGGGCCAGAGCTGGGCATATCTACTCTGAGAAGAATAAATGCAATAGGGGAAAACCACTTTGTACCTCACCTCCCATTGTCAGCCAGACATTCTTATTTAATCGGATTGTATCTATATCCAAACCAGGTAAGAGTTTAAGTGCCAATTCCTGATTCTCAGCTCTTCCCCTGACCTGAGAAGTTAGCACCTGATCTTTGAAAGGGCAAACAGTGTACTCTAATTTACCTTACCTGACCATGCTGGGGTAAATTTTGAGAAATATTTTGAATCGCCACACTCCTGTAAAGGATGTGGAATGAATCAAAGCTATTTCAGCTCTTGGAAGAATCTCTTAGGAATTTCCAGTGTTGTCATTTCAGACTCTACCAGCAGCATTGGCTAATATAAGGTACTTTACTCAATCGCAGGGTTAGTACCTGACTTTCCCACTCAGTCACATTTTTACATGAGGGTGCCAAAGCAAACACAAGTCCTGAACTTTGCATCTAACTGCAGTCTTTAGCAGGAAGCCCTTTTGAATTCCTTGTAGATGTTTTCACAACGGCTCTGTGGAAGAAGGAAGCACACTTTGACTAATAACTCTTAATTCTAGTGGAGTGATCATGTGTCCCCTGTGTCCATCACCCCTCTTTGACTCATGCTATAGGATGTGTATAGGAAGCTATGCATCTACTTGACAAGTCTTATGGGTCCCATCCTCTGAGAACTGTTTCTCAGGGCTGCTTATATAGGTTCACCTTCCAACGGAAATGTGTCAGGACTCTGCTGTTGGCAAGATGGATTAACAAGTGCTTCAAGCTGATGGAGCAGCTTTTAGTGACTTAATGAGGGTAGTTTGAAATTTTAGCTGTTCTCTAAGATTTTTATTTAAAGAGTGATAAATGGTCATGGTTCTTTCTAATCTAAGAAATGCCAAGTGTTAAGCACTACAGGCTGTAATAGTGTATGTGGGAAGGGTCATACCCTCTGGCCTCTGTATTCTGACATTTGATAACCTTTGTATTTTATCTTGTGGAAGAAGTTGTCTTCGTTGGAGACAGATCTCATAACTGGCATAGAAACAGCTGTTATGGTATTCTTGGGCCATGAAAACATGGCATCTGGCCCAGTTTGAATGGCTTAATCTCTCCCCATTGATTGCTTAAATAAAGGTTAAGCAGAAAAATCTCTCTTGGTCTTGATTTCAGGAAGAAATAATAGAATGTCTGCAATGTTATCTTAAAAGGAGTTTCCTTTTTTACCTTAGGCAACTCTTTCTGGCTCTCATTAAAGTTAATGAGTGACCTAGCATAGGGTGGAGTGGGGTGCAATAGAGCTCACCTGAGCTTACCTGTGGATACACACTTTTATGGGAACTGACCTTTAGTTCCTGCAGCTCCATTGTTAGGCAGTCTCTTAATTATAGGCTTTATCTTCCCCAAGTATTCAAATCACATGTTAGCCAGATAACTCAGATGCCTTTCTAAGTGCTGGAACTCTTAGGTCATGTTAGCAGAAGAGGCTCAAGTGTAGGTAAATAAACAGAGGCGTTTCACAAATGATTCTGCACCTTAGGTGTTTGTGAAAAGGCTCTGAGAATGTTCAGAGGCAGCAAGATCTCTTTTTTCAAAAACAATCTTATTCCAAATCTGAAAGCAAAAACTTAAAGTCCCTAAATTACATTGAGCTGCTGTAATGAGATGGATGGGGCATGGCCAAGGCTCACCCTAGCCAAGTTGCCTCTGACAGATGGTTCAGGCTCAGTTCCCACCTGATCACCTCCTCTGAATCTTAGGAATGCACAGAACCAAATTTTGTTCAAAGACAGAAATGTTGTATGGGTTGAAAATTTAAAGTGGGACTTGGCCTGAGGTCATTTGAGGACCCCGTGGTCCTTTTAAACATATGCTCAACTGAGTTTTGGACATACTTGTACAGAAGCTCTGCAAAACAATAGAAGATAGTAACTTAAAATTCATAGCTAAATATTCTATCCTCCTGAAATTATTTCCTCAGGTTTTAGAAGGGCCTTGTGGTCCATTTTGTATTCTTTTCTAATTATGTGTATACATGCGTGTCTGTATGTGGGTATGTGGATGTGAGTGCAGGTGTCCCAAGGCCAGAGATGTCTATTTTTGCCTGATCTGAAGTTACAGGCATTTGTTTGCTGCAGGACCAAACTGGATCCTGTACAAGAGCAGCAAATGCTCTTAACTATGGAGTCACCTCTCCAGCTCCCTTATGGCCTATTTGAAAACAGTAAGAAAAAAATAATTTCATTTTCTTTCACAGTCATATTAACCCCTGGGCGTATTTCTAACACAAGTACTTTTGAGACACAAATGTGGAAAATGGGCCATGATGGTTTTTTTTTAAGCTCATCTCCCAGCTTTCTTTATGTGTAGACTGGAATAGTAATATCTGCTACTTATGGCCTCTCTGAGGATTAAAGTTAAAGAGTCAAGTAGTCCTGAGTGACTAGTAAGCATCTAAAACACATTACTTGAATTCCTCGGGTTGTTACTGTAATTGTTGTTAACGTGTTCACAAATTTTTCCACCAGATTCAGGTGTGGATTCTAGACTGTTCTGAACTTGGTTGTATATTTTGAATGTGCAGTGGCATTTTTTTTTTTTCAAATCACTGTCCCAGATATTTACATGGTCTGAAAGTATTTTCAAAAATGCATGGGATTGAGACAGTACTGTTGAATGTATTCCAGACTTTCAAATGTCTGCTTGTAAGGAAGAAAATACTGGGACCATCCTATAAAGAGAACAAAAGGGAGAACTCTCTACACACATTTTATAGTTACTTTGATTTTATTATTTTTTGTTCTGAAAGTAAATCAAAGAATTGAAACTATTAGTAAAGAAATAGTTTGGTTAAGCTAAATTATGATGAAAATTCACATTTTTTGTCTTACTAGTATTTATTATTTTTTGTGTATGAGCTTATTGTCTACATGTATGTAAGTATACTCATGTTGTGCAATGTCTGCAGTCAGAAGAGAGTATCAGATTCCCCTAGAACTGGAGTTACAGATGATTGTTAGCCACTGTCTGGGAACTGAACCCAGTCCTTTGCAAGAGCAGCCAGTGCTCTTAACAGCCGAGCCTTCTCTCCAGTCCCTTCTCTCTTTTTAAAAACAAATTTTATTATTTGATAATTTCATAAGTGTATGCAAAGTGTTTTAATTGCTCTCTCCCACTCCAATCCTTCCCATTCCTATTAACCATCCCTCTCCTACCAGTGCCTTTCCCAGAATCATGCTTTTGATTTTGTTTTATGAGCCATTTAATGTTTTTGGTTTTTGTTTTCTGATTCGTTCTTTTTTTTCTTCTTCTTCTTATGGGTGGTCTGGAATTTACCACATAGACCAGGCTGGCCAAGAACTCCTGAGTTTGGGGATCAAAGGTGTATGCAACCACACGTGGGTGAGACCCATGTAGTTTAACAGGGTCATGTGTTCAAGTGTTGGATTGAACTCTCCTTTGGAAACAGGTGGGGTTATCAGTGGGTATACAACTACCAGGAAATACGTTAGGAGTTAGGGCTAGGGAGCCCTGAGTCCTCCATCTATGTCTGACTGTCAACCAGTTAATTCTTATGCAGATCCAGGACTAGTATCTGTAGCTGCTGTGAGTTTCTTATTACAGTGGCCAAGTCTTGCTCTGTACACAGATGACTTTCCACAGTCCTTTTCCCTATTTTTTGCTTCTCACATTCTTTTTTTTTTTAATTTTTAAAATTTAATTGAATTTTTGTGGTTTTCATACAGAATATCTCAATCAATTGTAATCACATTTATACGCCCTTCCTCACTGGCCCTCTCCCACAGTCCCCTCCCCCCGACCAGAATTCATTCCCAACCCTCAAATGGTTTTTGAGCCTTAGTGGGATGATATAAATATCTGGTTTAGAGTTGACATTTCATAGTTTTTACCATTTCTCAGTTTCTCACCCCATCAAGTTTGCATCGAATCTGTATTTTATGAATGATACTTGCTAGCTTCTCTATGGGAGATTTCAGAATTTTGTTGTTTTTTTCTTTCTTTTTTTTTTTTTTTAGATTCATTCTTGGTCAAGACTTAAATCTGTGGTGAACCCTTGTAAACAGAAATTTAAGAAATCAATTTGCTGTTGTCTGGAACTGGGAGAAAATTTCTTCACCAGCCAGTTTCCTGAGCATGGCCTCTGTGTGCTCTATACTTTGGAAATCGGTACAGGTTAATGTGGAAGCTCTCAACAAAAGCTTGCAGAGAGTTTGGAGTTTATAAGTATCAGGCATGCACACCCGATGCATATATGATCAGCTGCAAGCAGCTCTAGGTGCAGTGAAATCTCCAGAGGGGTGCATTTAACTTTTACAGATGACCTTTGGGAAATGTAAAGGAAAGGTCTTTTTAGAAATTCCTAGAGGGCTCTGCTTCTTCAGCTGGCATAAGTGCTTCATAGCATATTGACCTCTGAGGACATAAACTTGTTTCACTGGAGACTTAAAACTGCAAATATTCTGTCTGAGGGGTTCTTCAATAGCATACCTCAGATGTGTATCACTGTTCTCTTTGAGGACTTTGGCTCTACAAACCATAAAGCCAGTATCAACCCTGAGTGGAAGACTGTCTAAGCAAACTCCTTCCAGATGTGTTTCCTATGATGAAAAGGTAATGATATATCTCATTATTTCCACGTTTTGTTTTAAAAGGTACATTTGAAGCATCTTCTTCTAGGATGGTCATGGTCCTTTCAAAGCATTTTTTATTTAATTTTTTATTTAAATTAATTTCACTAATTCTATACTTTCCACATGGAAATACTTATTTTTGGAAAATACTTTAGATTTCTCTTTTTGGAAGAAGAAACAGATACGATTATATTTATTAAAATGAAAATATTTCTAATATAGATGAATTTGTCAATAAGCATTCTTTGAATATTTGGTATGGACAAACTAGTCTCAAGATGAATGTGTGTGTAGAAACTAAATAACTTTTTATTATGTAGCCATATGATTACATAGAGTTTTAATATTTTTTAAGAAAAATCTAAATCTTTTTGTATACTACTTCTATATAGTAAGGGATAACATGCAATAATGGAATAATCAGTGAATCAATCAGATGAGTTTTTAAGATCATTTTTATTTCTTTTTGCATTTAAAAAATTAACTAACATAATTATATACATTCCCAGGCTGAGCTCTGATACTTCTGTGCATTTCTGCGTGCGTAGTGATCAGGTCAGGATAACAGTAAGCCCATTGACTCCAGCATTTACCATTTCTTTGTGTTTCATTCTGCATTCAGTCTGCTGGCTGTTTGAAATCTACAAATACTGTCAGTCATACCAGCTGTGCCTGTGGTCCCGCAGAGTGCTGAGATTGTTACTCTTCTTATCTCTCTGTACCTCTGTACCCATTAATTGTCCTTGGTCATCATTTTTTCCACCCTTCCAGGCCTCTAGTAACCACTCTTCTGTTCTCTACTTCTGCGAGCTCATCTTTTGCAACTTCCACACATAGGTGTGCACAGGTGATAGTTATCCTTCTGTCTCCATTTATTGTACTTAACATAATGTCTTCTAGTTCTTTTTAATATTGCCAGAAATAACAGGATTTCATTTTTATGGTGGAATAAGATTGCATTGTGTGCATCTGCCGCAATTTTCTTGACTCATTCTTTCATCAAGGGATGCTTAGGCTGATTCCAGAGTCCATATCTTGGCTTCTGTGCACAGGGTAGAAAACAAGGAGAGGATGCTACTTCATCATGCTGATGTCATTTGTTTTGAATGTGTGCCCAGTAGTTGGACTGCTGTATCATGTAGTAGTTCTGTTTCTATCCCCCTCCCCCCACAGCTGTGTATACTGTTTAATATTGTGGCTGTCCCAAACTTTACATTTCTACAAATAACATATGAGAATTCTCACTGTCTCTTTATCCTTTCAAATACTGATTATTATGTTCTCTTTCTGAAAATAATCATTTAGTTTTTTAAACTTTTGGCAATTTCATACATGTGTGCAGTGTATTATGATCCTATTCACTCCCCGTCACCCTCTCTTATCCCTCTCTCACACCTGCTGACCCCTTCCTGTGTCCCTCTTCCACTTTCATAGATGTTTGCTGTTTGTGTTTGTGTACAGCTCCTGTGCAGGTGTTCACAGCTGCTATTTCTTCAATGTTGCAGTAACAATGTTGTATCCAGAAGTCAGTGTTTCCTTGAGCTCCTCTCTGTTCTCTGGCTTTTACATTCCTTCTGCCCATCATCCTTGGTGTTCCTTGGACCTTGAACAGGTGACAAAGATCTCCCACTTCTGGCCTGAGTACACAACAGACACTTACTCTCAGCACTTTGACCCATCAGGACTTTTTGCATTAGCCATTGCTCAAGGCAAAAATCAGTTTCTCTAAACAAAACTGGGAGCAACTGGTCTATGGTCAATGTACATATTTAGAAGGCAGTTTGACTATATGTCCATTTAACTAAACATCAGTAGCATATTCCCCTCTAGGGCCTGTGATCTCTTGAGCTTTATAGTACCAGGAGTGGTTTCCTTCCTATGGAACAGGTCTGGAAGCCAATGGCAAAGCCACTGGTTACCCTCAGGACAGTTTTACCACTACTGCATCAGTGACTGGCATTGTAGCATTGCAGGATCCATTCCTGGGTAAGGTAAGAGTACTGATGATTTTTCTCCTTCAGCAGCTAGTGCAGAACTTTCTAACTCTATGGACCCTAGATATTGGGGAGGAAACTTCCTGCATAGAGTGAGATATTCTTATTGTAGTTTTGACTTCATTACCCTAATAATCAGTAATGATGAATATTTTTATTGTTGATCATTTATATATTTTCTTTTGAGAAATGTCTATTCAGTCCACTTTAATGGAAATATTTTATTTTGCTATTGAATTTTCTTTTTGTATATTCTGGATTTAAATCTCTTGTAGGTATTTTAACAATATAGGAGGATTCTGAACAGGGGAAAGTCCTTTTGCTTGTATGTTGACTAAGATCTGATTAATGATTTTAAAAAAGATTGTTCTTAGAGGAAAGAGATGGAAAAGTTGCTCAGAGGTTACTAACTTTGTTACTAACTTTCAGTTAGACAGGAGTAAGAAGTTTTTCAACAGAGTGACTGTGGATAGCAGTTTTGTACTATTTATATCCAAAGCTTGAAAAGGGGATTTTGAACATTTTTACTGTATAAAGTAACAAATGTTTGGTAAAATACATATCTAATTATATCATATATACATTGATGAAAACATCACATGATATCCCATTAAAATGTACACATTGGTTTTCTGTTTTATGCCAAATAAAAATAAATTTTAAAATAAAATAATTTCCATAAAAGGGACTATGCACAAAATATGATTTTTTTCTTCAAATGGTAAAGCACTTCAATTATTTATTTGACAATAAGTCAATAAACATAATGATTTTCCTTGTGATCTTGATGAGTCATGGTTGCTAACTCTATCACGATACATGTTTGGAGTGTTTGGAGAAAGAGCCTGTAGCTTAGGACAGGCAGAAACCTTCCTTGGTGATTTCACAGAAATGTCAGCTGGTTTCATATTTCACTTCAAGTCACAAATCCTGAGCTTTAGAGAGGGGCCACCTTGCCTAGGGCAGAGAAAAGGATTTTAGAAATGTTATCAGCCTGATATATTAAAAACAGGAGATATGTCATAAATGCAAAACATTGACTGTACACCTTGGAGAACATGTATCTGGATATGTGCTTTAGTAGTAGAACTTGGTTTGTATCAGTCAGGAAGTCCAGCGTGATTACTTTGGAAGTTGTAGATTAGTTAGCCTGCTTTATTCAGCTATTTTTGAAATAGATACTCAGCTCTGCCAGGAGGTGGGGGCTTTGCTTAAATAAACATATATATGGCCATCTTTACAAAAACCAAGAGAACTGAGAATTATAATTCTTACTTTTAGCCTGTAAAGTAATTGTACTACTCTAGAACTCTTAGCAGCCTTGATGAAGGTTCCCTGAAAGTTATTGTCATATAAAGGTTGTCATGTGTTGCTCCAACCATCCCTTAAATCAAATCATGGCAAGGGATGAGTGACACATCAGTCTTTTGCTTTGCTTTGTTGTTTTTTTTTTTTTTTTAAATTGTTTTTCATTATAGAGATTCCTCATGTGACCCAGGATGTCCTCTACATCAAGATCCTCCTGCCTGAGCCTTTCTGTGCTGGGATCACAAGCATACATTACTATACTCAGAACATATCTGTCTTTTGAGTTTGTCCATGTTATATTGATTGGACCCTCAAGAGAAAGCCATAGGACCATGGGAAGGGCCTGGTTACTTTCTTTCCCTCTGTTAGTTTATAAAATGAAAATTAAAAATTCCAGTTGGCTGTTACAGTGCAGGTAGGAGGCTGTGAGGCAGGAGGACTATGAGTTTGAAGCCACCTTTAACACACAGTGAGACCGCATCCAAGGAAAAAAATGGCAAAACAACAGCCCAAACTTACTACAAGAATAGGCAGGATTCAACGTCTTTCTGTTAAACAATCCCTTTTTGTACATTTAGTTTTCCACATGAATTCCTCAAGCGACGGTAAACCGGTTCTTGCACTGTGAAGTTTTCTTGCTTGCTGTGGTTCTTGATGGCTTACTATGACTTCTAGTTCTTAAGGCTTAAACTGTCAGTGTAATTGGCAAGTGAAAAAAATCTCCCTCTTTCCTTTCCGCTGGGATATACGGGTACTGCCTTATGCGGAGGGAATTCCTTTGTGCTGGAGTTATGTTATGCCTTAACAACCTTTGTCATCTTTCTAAAAAATCTGATAATACAGAAAACACAAATAGCTAATTTGATTTGATTCCAACTAAATGTCACAGTAGGGATCAGGGCAACCCTGCAGTGAATTACTTTACCTTAATACTTATTCGACTTCCTCGAAATCACAGAATTTAGGATTTTGCGTTATTTTTTAATATTTTATTATTTTTTGTTATGAGTGTATTTCCTGCATGTGTATAGGTGTACCATGTCATGCAGTGCCCATGGAGGTCAGAAGCGAGCATCAGATTCCCCTGGAATTGGAGTCAAGGACAGTTGTTACCTGCCCTGTGGGTGCTGAGACTTGAACCTGGGTCCTCTGTAAGAACGGCCAGCACTCTTACCCACTGAAGGCATTTTCCAGGCTCCCAGGATTCTATTTTGTGTACTTTGCACAGGAACACCTGAAGCTTACACAGACAGTGTTTCCAATGAGTTTTGTAGCAAACGACAGGGCTATATGAAGGGCCAAATTACCTTCTTTCTCTTTTTTTCTTTTATTAAGTTATTGTTATATGTTGCTTACTTCTAAAAGGGATTTGATAGAGACTGTGTTTCAAATTCTCCTCCAAATTGGAACTAACTTCTTTGGAAGAAGATGAAAGCATGTCTCTAAAGTGTAAAGATAGACAGCAAGAAGAGGTAGTTTATTGAAAATATACCAGAATCTGGACTTGTTTTACCACAGTCTAGAATTGTACTCAGTGTTCCTATTTAGACCTTCCTAGTCGATGTTTCAAATCTATGTATACACCAAGAACTTAAAAGTTTGAAATTGAGATCAAAATGGCTACAGCTATATTCAATTTTTTGTGTGTGTATGCACCCAGCCAAAAGATGTATTGGGTTCCTATTAGATGTCAAGAACTTTAACAGCATTTCTACTCCTATGTATAAAGCATGCTTCCTCTGCAACAGTAGGTAGAGTATAGGAAGGGACAGAGGTAGTTGTTAACACGTATGTACACATGAATAAAAGTTGTGATAAGATAATACCCATTTCTTTTTTAAAGTTCAGAACTTACTGGAAGCTCTGCAGTTGAGAAAATAACTCATTTCGTTCTGGCTTTAAGGTCACTGCTGAAGTGAAATCTCTTCTTAGACTGTGAATTTCCTGTGTGCCGTGTTCTTCATATCAAGCCTGAAACGTTGCCTCAGAATTGATTTCATATTCTGGATCATAAAATAAACAAAGACAATGATGTTTTTAATCTGTAGAACTTAGATGTTGCAATGCCTCTGTCTTGAGGCTAGCCTGCGTGCATATTGTTCTTGCACTACAAGTAGAAGTGAGTAGCCTTGATTGTCTAGCCCCCAAATTCAATAGCTTTGATGTATTTTTGGCAGGTGGTTCGTATTACCATCAAAACTTTGTTATCATTGATAATATGATAATGCAGTAGGCTGATACAGGGGTTGAGTAGTTGATTGTTTCTGTATGTAATTAATCCAGAGTAATATGATACAGCCTTCAGAGATGTAAGGGGATTTAGGCAAATGCTTTTGTCTCACCATTTCCAGAGATTAGATGTTAAGGGAAAGGATTTGAAAAGATGGGATGACTTAAGAACCTTTTTCATAAGTAGTCAGTAATACCCTTAATGCACTCTGTACCAGAAACCAGAAACCTTTAAAGAATTTTAGAAACACATCTAGTTATAAATGTAAAACTAAAATGTATCTAGCTAAATATTTATAAATAATACTTTGTATGCATGTTTTCAAGTGATAGAAAAAAAGGTTTAAAAACTGGAAACTTTGAAGTTCTTTACTTTGAAATCTTTGGAAAGCTTATATTTAAAACCTATTTTGCCTATGATGTTTTAGAATTATCATTGCCTGAAAGTAAGACTCTGAACTAAAAGTACACAGCAGAACTTTCTAAGTCTCTAGTCCTGTGTTCCTACCAAAAATACCTTTCAGGTGGGCATGACATTAGCCATGCTGTCCTACAAATACAGCAGAGTATTTAATGATCTTCCACTGTATTCTGGAAAATAGGCTCTGTTTTACTCTCTCCCTCTGTCTTTCTCTTCCCTCCTTTGCCTTTTCTGGTACTTTGCCAGAGGCCGTCTGCTTCTTTCCTGGCGTCCAGTAATTGAAGGCAATTTTTTAGAAGATGGTTTCAATTATCTAAAGCCAATGGAATGTTTAACTGCCTCTTGCTATTGGTGAACTGTTTACATTGGGATTTCAGATGAATTCAGATTACATGCAACCAGATGTTATCTGCTCTGGAAATTTTCTTAAACAAAAATTATATGAGGGAGGTAACTTTGCTACCATATTTAGGTCAACTGCCCTCAAATTTCATGGACTTGTATCCCTGGGATATACTTTGGGGTAAAATTTAGATCCTAACTAGTGACACTCAATACAGAGAAAATATGTTCTCTGTCCAACAAAGAGTATAATTTCAGCTTATTATGTCTTTAGAATACATAATACCTCACAAAAAATACTTTGTCATCTATCTATTTGGAGATAATGGAATTGTCAAGAAAAAGTTCTTTCATGTTTCTTTTGTGCCTAAACCTCCTAAATTTGCTGTCATTTCCCTGATAATAGAAAATAAATTTATGATGTTTAACAAAACAAAAGATCTGAAGCAATAAAAGTTAGCCATTGAAGCAACAACTGAATTCTCTAATCTGAAGATAATCCAAAACTTGTGTCTCTAACTGACAACTAAAGTGAAAGCTTAATAAGACTGATCATTTATAAACGTAGAGCTTTAAAAGCTGAGAGCAAAGCCTGATACATAAATCATAGCTAAGAAAACATATACATCAGGGTATAAGTAATCTTTATGAAAGAATTTATTTGCCTTATCCAGGTATCTAGCAGTCTTTATAAAAGTAAATTTTCTTTCAATGGAATTAAACTGTGATTTAATCTTCAAATTTTAATTCCACGGTTAATTTTTGGAAAACAAAATTATTTCTTGTTAAAAATCACTAAGTCAAGAAATATGATTGTTGTGACCCACAGGTAGGGAAAGACAATCCAAGACCTCTTTGAGGAACTGAATAAGAGAATGTATTCATATATGTACATACACATGCACATATGTGTATACAGGCAAATATATTCCATATGCATATATGCACCTGCATAGTGCATACATATAGTGATGTTCTTTTTAGTTACTCTTAGCTACATAGTACTTAGCATGCTCCCCAGCACAGCTGACACAACACTGAATGAATGAAACCACAAATGGAAGTCTTCCACATTTTATGCAAGGTGAACCCTTAATAGGAGTTGTGGCTTTGAAAGACTACAGCTGCTATCAAAATTTTGATTAGGGAGGAAAAGGTGAGTTAGGAAAGGGAAAACACTCTTGTTTTCTTTCCCTAACCTGTTCTGCTAAGGCCTTTCATTGTAATAACCCAGCAAGAAGGCTGAGAGAGAAAGGTAGCCTGTTGAAACAATAGAACAGGTCGTCCTCTCCAGATAAAAGCGGATTAGAGAGGTGTGGAGTGAATACAGAAGTAGCAGAGAAAAGCTAGCACATGAGCTCTGGCCCTTGAGCTACCCAGTTCTGCTCTTAGAAATGAACGCCTAGCAAAAGTGCCATTGATTCAGTTATTTTACCAACATTTTTATTCGAGTTTTTCCAGGCTGTGAATTTAATTAAGAGTGCAGGTACTATTTTATTATAACAGACTTGGTTATTTTTGAAATTCTAATTCTGATTATGAACAAAATATCTACTAAAAGTAAGAAGAATATCATAATTTTATTGATTGCTTTTTAAAGTATATGGGCTCAATAGCTCACTTTGTTCACAAAGGATATTTTATAAATAATTGAAAACTAGAGAATAATTTTACAGATAAAATATAAAACATTAGCTGTTATTTTTACTCAGATTTTACTCATGCTGTGGATTTGATGTACACATAAAACTTGTAGAGATGAGGAAAAATAATAATTTGACAGGTTATAGGAATTAATATCTTTTAAAACAATTTCATAGATGAGAATTTATATAACGAACACTTAAAAATGGTTAATTCTAAACTAAATATGTGAAACTCATTAAATTTCAAAGAATTAAATGCGTAAGCATATCATACTGGAAAATATCATATGGAACATTCTCTATGAGTAAAATTAAGCTAAATGTTAATAAAAATGTCAAATTGATAGAATAAATAAAAGAAAATAGTAAAAATGCTAAAGAAGGCAATAAAGATAAGGGAAGAAACCAATGCATTAGAAAGCACACTGAAGGCTGAGAAATTCAAGAAGCTGATCTTTATATCCAGGGCAATGGACATTTCAACAGTTATGTATGTGTGTTTGTAAGACAGCAGCAGATCCTCAATGCAGGGCAAGGTTGCAAAGAGCAAACTTGATAGACTTGTAGTGCTAAATATCAGAATCGATCAGAAACTATGAGAACTAGGCACACATGAGGCTTCTGGGATTCTAGTGATATTCTCTAACTCCACCTAGAGATAGGCACATGGAAGTGTCCATTTTCTGTAAGGGAACACAATGGATGATTGGGCCATTTAGTCATATATGTGTTGTACTTCAAGAGTAAACTTCTGATCATATCAAAATTTGACATAAAGTAACATAGTATTTTGTTATACCTGCACAAATTATCCTCTGCTTTTCATGTTTATAATACCTTGACAGTTTCAGAAGAAAGAGAGCCAAGAATGTAGCTGAGTGGCATATCATTTGCCTGGTATACATAAACTGGTTTGATTCCAGGTTCTGTTAAAAAATAGTTCTTAAAAATAATTTTAGAATGGCCTTGGCTATCCTACCAGAGAGATATCTACATATCCATGTTTATTGCTACTTTATTTATGACAACCAATAAATAGAACCGAGCTAGATATGCATCAGTTTACAAATAGATAATCCAGATATGACAGGCATGCAAAATGGAATATTATTCTACTGGAAAGAAAAATAAAATCATGCAATTTTCAAGAAAATGGAATGACTCAGAAAATATATTAAGCAAGGTGACCTTAACTAAGGAAGAAAATATCACGTTATCCCTCATATGCAGAACATAGAATATACCGTATACATGTATGTATGTAAACAGGGGTAATGTTGGCACAGTATAAAATTTAGAGAGGAGACCAAGAGAGGGTAATGTTAGGTGTTGAGGAAGGATTAAAATGCAGACAACGGAACCCAAAAGTCACATTTTTCTTTTTTATGGCAGATCAGTGCATAAAATGTAATTTATTGTGAGAGTGTAAAATCCTAAGCAAAGCTCTCTGGCTTCAGAATGGCCATTTTAACGATATAGACACTCACTGAGATGGATCTAGTTTGGGACTTGGCAAGTGCTTGAATGGCTGCTTTAAGCTATGTGGTGTTTTCATTTGTATATTAATTAGAATTTAAACTATTTCATTTATCTGTATTTTTATCACAAATTTATATTCTGCCAGACAGTCTTATACCTTGTTCTCCCGTACTGTGATTTCCCCTTCATGGGATTAGAACAAAAATTGTAAAGTGAGATGACAGCAGAATTCTGGTACATACTGTTGGTTACAGAGTCATTTGCATGCAGTGTCTATAGAATAAGTGACTGCCAGACAGATTAGGGTAGTAGATTCTTAGCAGGTAAGCATCTCAACAGCAGTAGGAAATGGCAGTTTGTGAAAAGGAATGGCACAGCTCACTTCTAGTGTTGTCGCTGTGGATGAGCAAATATCCATTTGATAAAAAACCAAATCACATCTTAGGGCTTTTTCCAAGGATAGTCCACATATTATTCTATTACTCAGGACCTTGGGGACTCAGGCCTGCTATTTCCTGCTTCCTGTGGAAAACCTCTGATGGACAGATAGACTAAGAAGGCCCAGCACATTGCACTACTGTATCTTTTGTTTACTTTTGGTGAAGAGAGGTTATCTATCCTCCCGATTTCCTCTGAAATAGTCAGATCCAAATAGCCAAATATCCGACTCAAACTCCAGGTGTTTAGCCTTTGCAATAAAAATGTATTATGCTGTCATTAGTTTGCCATTGGTTTATGGTACAATGCAGTATACTTTGTCTATTTTATTTGACCAAATCAATTTGAAAACAAAAGTTTAAAATGTTAAACTGAATTTCATCGTGAGGTTATGTTTCGGAGGAGTGATTCAATATCAAGAACACCTTCCTCTATGGTGGGTTTTCTTATTAATATCATTGGCTCACAACTGCCTGGAACTCTAGCTCCAGAGAATACTGTGCCCTTTATGTACACACATACACACACACACACACACACACACACACACACAAATATGTAATATTTAAAAGAGAAGTAAGTTCAATGTGGATACAAACTCAGATATGCTCAGGGACCAAGGGAAGAGCCTAAATAGGCACAGTGATCTGATCATGGCCTGAGGAAGGGGGATGATCAAGGTCCAGTGGAATGACTCAGTGCCCTGAAGACAGTAACAATAGGGGGCAGTATCTTGTTTGAAACTTCTCAAGTGCGAAGGTCCTTCTCCCCCTCAGTTGATTAGAATCAGGCAGGGATCTGGGCCCACTACTCTTAGATTTCTGTTGTTGCTGCTGTTTTGAGATCTCCCTGTCATCCCAGCTGGCCTGGAACCACTATTTAGACGAGGCTGGCCTCACTAGTGCTGGGATTAAAGGTTTGTGCCACTATACCCAACTCGATTTTTTCGAGAGAACCTTTAATAGTTCTATCTTAAAAGAAAAGTAAAGAAAAACAACAACAAAAATAACTATGGAAACTTTTATATAAAACACAATTCAATTAGAAAGTAACACATACACACACACACACACACACACATACACTATTGCCAATACCATTGGCCAAACAAGATGTTTGTAAAGGCTGTTGATAGTATTGGACCTGTGAAACTCAGTTATGCAATGGCACAGTGGAAACAGAAATAGAATCCATACAATAAATAAAAGGGCTCTGAGACCCCAGTAAATCCTTCAAGCATCCATGGCTTTGCTCATAAGGTAGCAATGACTGAGAATCTTCTGGTTCCCCTGCCCTTAGTCTCCTATCCTGGGTGAGTTTCTAGGGTGACAATGCTGAACAACACAGGTTTTATTTTCAAGCAGTCTTAGACCTGAGAGAAGAAAGCAATCATTAGATTGATTGTTAACTAAATCATTAGAATCTAATAATAGTAGGAACTATTGGATATAGTTGAGCTTGATAAGGCTTTTTTGACATTTCTTAAGAGCACAGAAAGTAGTTGGTAAATTATTAATCTTTTTGGTAATGTGTAAATACGTCCCAGCTATCTTGCCATAACTCTGCTCTAACTAATTCATAACATATAAAACTACCATGAGAATATGTCCTAGTGACTTCTAAAGGAAGAACTATGGGAAGTATGAGGTTGACTAAAGAATTCTTATTGACTAGCACTTTCTAATGCTTTTTAAACATGCAGAATTCTAATCACAAGAATATATATTTACTTCTTTTAGGTAAGAGGGCTATTAGATAGCCATGTATTTGTCTATGTGTACATACATTCATTTGTAAGTTATTTTAGTTCTTTTACTAACGAATATCTTTCTTTTGCTACACATTAAATGATAGCATCAACCACTGTTTTCCTTTTTAAAATTTTATTTATTCTATTTTATGTGTATGAGCATATTGCCTGAATGTATGTAAGTACACGTGTGTTGTGTCCGTGGAGGTCAAAAGAGGGCATCAGAAATCCTGGAACTGGAGGTACAAATGGTTCTTCACTGCCATGTGGGTACTGGGAACCAAACCCTGGTCCTCTGCAAAAGCAGCCGATGCTCTTAGCTGCAGAGCCATCTCTCCAGCCCTCACTGTTTTCTTTTAGAGGTGAACTATGGTGCCGCTAAAATAAGGAACATAAATGAATGAAGTTTATAATTCTAGAATGCTTTGACCATGATGAAAATGCAAACTGCATGCTTTGAGAATGCTGAGTAAATTACCTTCCCCACTATTTGTCGTTAGGTGTGGTTTGTCCACGGATGAAGGCGTTAAAGGTCTCAGCACTCAAGTTCTGTGAATGTCCTCAAGACATTATATACCTCTTGGTATATAAACTTTTGCAAACTTCTAAGAGGAATTATTTGATTTCTAGATACCTCCAAAGCTTCCCTTCAGGCAGCTTTCCCCAAAGTTGCAATGTGAGGAATATGAGGAAGTCAAGAATTGTTTTTTAAATGTTATTTGGCCTTCCTAGGTGGAAGAACAATGTCTTCTTTGTGATAAGCATCTAGATGCATGAATGATGTAATGAAGTATTGGTTGCACTAATGAGATGGGAAGCTCCAAAAACCTCTTGGCTGTTTTGTTAAGTAAAACCACCAGCTTCAAACATAAATATAATTGTTGAAATAGTTTCTGTCAGAAATAAACTCAGTAGTTTATGGCAGGTGTTACTGACAGAAGAGACTGGAATTTCCTACAACTGTGGTTGGCTTTAAAGAACACAATTTTTAACATGTCTTTCATCATTGTAATAATATGGTAATGATTAAGTTCACCTGCCAAAGCCCAAGGCATCTATTTGTTTCATGGGAACTTCCAAGTGTCTTGTGTACAGACTTGTTCAAGTGGGAGTTCATGAATTCAAGGACAGTAAACTGCAGCTTATCTCACACAACTAAGGAATGGTATGTTCTACTTAATCAAGTCGTCTTACTGGAGAGCTATTCACATGCCATACATTTTAATTTTCAAAGAGTAAACTTTGACTAACCTGAACTTGTACACCCAGGCTTGATAATATGAATACAATCGTGGAACTTTATCCCCTTTATTCCCTATGGCTATAGGTGTTTTCCAGCTTTGGCCAGAACTTACTCATGGACCCTTCCCACTGTGGTGCTCAGTGCTGAGCTCCCCTAGTCCGTAGGCCATAACAGAATGCATGCTTTGCTTCAGTTTCAGTTGCCTTAGCAAGCTTTTATTCTCTGAGGGTTGGTTTTTTAAAAAATAATTTTTTATTGAATTTTTATAGTTTTCATACATTTTTAGCATATTTAAGTCCCTTCTCTACCCACAATTCCCTTTACTACAACCCAACCGATATATTATATTAATTATATTATTAATTATATATTATAAAGCCTATAGTGTCTAATTTGGGGACTGTTTTGAGTCTGGCTGGCTCCTTGTTCAACTACTTGGAGTTTTAGTGTTTGGGTTGATAATTGCATGTAACTGACCTTTCCAGAACAATTGTTGATTTAAAAGAGCTTGATTTCACACCTTATGCCTTGATTAGAATACATGATTTGGAATCATATAATTACATAAGTTTGTCATCACTTTCATGAAGTTATACTTTGCATGTAATCAATAGTTGCATTATTGAATGCCTCTTCTATTTTGGGCATGAACTAGGTGCTTTACAAAAGTGAGCTCCTCTCCTCATGAAATCACAAATATTACAGTAGATACACTACAAAGCAATATTACTCAGCGTTGAAAAAAAGGCAAGAAATATTTTCTATTGATAACAATTTAGATGAATCCAGAGGACACTGTGCTTCTTGAACTAAGAAAGACAAATGTTGTAGAGTGGAAACAAGTCAAACTCACAGAAACATGGTATAGAAGGGTACTTACCAGGGGTTTGGGGAAAGGGGAGAGAAAATGTGGAAATGCTAATCAAATGGAATGAAACCATGAGTAACTTCTGGAAATCCAGTAACCTGAGCTAATCATTGTATCTAAACACTTAAAATTTACAAAGAAAATTTATCTTATGGGCTCCACCCCCCCAACAGGTCATTACCTGATGGGGCAAATATATTAATTTGATTGAAGTAATAATTTCAAACCTCTGCCTGTAAAATTCACATTTGTTCCACCATTCTGTTCTTCTCTTTTAAAAAGATTTTATTTTTAATTGTGTGTATATGTGGGGAGGTGTGAGCATGTGAGGGCATGTACTCTAGAAGGCTAGAAACATCAGATCCCCCTAGAATTAGAGCTACAGGTGGTTGTGATCCACCTGAAGTGGGTTCTGGGAACTGAATTTGCATCTTCCACAAGAGCAGTACACGCTCTTAGCCATGGAACCCTTCCATCAGCACCCTGTTCTTATCTTCCTCGCTGTTGACCATGTCATTAACTATCACATATGTATCATCTGGCTAGGCAGAAAAGCGGCAACTGAAGCCCTGTCCCCTGATGCTTAGGGCAGCACATTTCCTACCTTCCTCTCTAATTCAAGGAGGAGAGAACTGTGTGAATTTGGGTTACAAGTAAGGAAAGTGGGTGATTATTTGATAGAACAAATCCTTTTCTAAGCTCAGGATGGTGCAGCAGTGTCTGCACTGTTTCCTTCTGAGCCAAACTGTGCACTTTAACTGTACAGCAAATCCTTATAAACAAGTTTACCTCCCCACCACTCATCAAAGAAGCTTCATGTTGGAAGAGCTGGAGACTGTTTTACAACTGGTCAAACACAGGCAATAAGTGTCTGTGAGATGTCCACCCCATAGAGACACATCTACAGTGCAACCTCTTCACCCAAGGCACAGGGAATACAGCAGAACAGGAAGTAGAAAGAATATTTTTAAATATATTTTTATGAATCTCATACAATATGTCTTAATCATGTTTATCCTTTCTTCTCTATCTGCACCCCACATGTCCTGCCCATGGGATTTCATGCATTTCACAGTACATGTCAAGGTTTATTGAGTCAAGCCTGTGGACCCAGATGTCCCTTGGTGTGAGTTCATCCACTGGGGCCTGTTCAGTCTGTCTAGGGTACTCCTTTAAAGAAGATCAACTTTATGGAGCAGTGATCATTCGTTAATAGTTCCTTGCCAAAGTTAGGCCTCTTGCCCATTTCTCCAGTTCTATGCTGATTTTTGTCCGATTGAGTTTGTAGAAGTCTCGTGCATGCTGTTACCATCGCTGTAGGTTCATATGAGCAAGGTTTCCAGAGCCTGTGAGACTGTTTCCTTATTGTCATGCACCTCCTCCATTGGCTCTTACAATCTTTCTGCCCCCTCTTCTGTAATGATTCCTGAGGCCTGGTTGGGTGAAGTTTAATATAAGAGTCTGTCCAGTTACTCACACTCTATAGACTTTTAGTCTCTACACTTTGTCCACCTGTGGCCCATTGTGTTCATTGCCCTCTGTTGCATGAGGGAGCTATGCTGATGAAAGCTGAGAGATGGATTAATATTGTCTCTACCCTTTATTCCACTGTGCTCCATGACCTTTAGGTGTAAAGTTTCCGTTGTAGATGTGTCACTTAGGGATGAGCATCTCACAGACACTTAATCTCTGTGTATGACCAGCTGTAGAACTCTTAATAGTCTTCATCTGTTGCAAGAGATAATATTAATGCATCTCTCAGACCTCATCAGTGAAACTTTCAACAGATGATGAAACACAGAAAGCCACAGCTGGCAAAATGTAGAGAATAAGAGACTATAGAGTATGTATACCGGAATAGGACTCCTATGTTAAAACTCTGCGACCCAGGGCTCAGGGATCATTGTGGAAGAGGGGGCAGAAAGGCTGTAAAAGCCAGGGTTGGTGGATGACCACAAGGGAATGATTTTTCTAGGGGGCTGGGATTTTGCTTATATGAACTTACAGCCATGGTGACAGCATGCACAAGACCCATGCAAACTTAAATCAGACAAAAACTCAGCAAAGAAGTGGGGAAATAGGTAGGAATCTCCAGGCTTAGCTGAGGAACTATTGGCAGCTGATCACTGGTGGATGAGGGAGAGTTGATCTTCTTTAAGGACGTGAGGCTAGATAAGCTGACTGGGCTCCAGCGGATGAATTTACACCTAAGGTCATCTGGAAACACAAACTTGACCTTTAGACCTTAATATATATGACAAAATGCATGAAACCTGGGATGGTAAGGGGGATGCAGATACAGAAGGGTTCCAAATATGATTAAGATCTATTGTATGGAATGCACAAAGATCCTCATGTGGAATTACATGGAATCGCATCAGTTGATTCAGGCACACACAGATTAATGTATTATGTGCTAGACACTAACATGGGTCCATGCAAATTGACAGTGATTATAACAGAAAAATCACCTCTTTTCTCACTAACCTTTTTCTCTGGAGGGATGAAGAAGAGAGAGTTAAATAATATTATTATTATTTTGTCTTTTTGAGACAGAGTCTTTCTGTAGCCCTAGCTGACCTGTCCTTGCTATGGAGACGATGATCTCACAGAGATCCACTGCCTCTGCCTCCCGAGAGTTGGGGTGAAAGGTGTGTACCACCACGCCTGGCTCTAACAATGTTAATTTAATTATATATGTATCTTTTATTGAATCTAAAACAATAGATCTTGGTCAAACTTAGATCCTCATCCCACATTCACAACGCCATATCCTCTCCCACGGGATTTCATACACTCTGTCACACATGTGAAGGTCTATCAGGCCAAGTATTGGTATCCAGATGTCCCTCAGTGCAAGTTCATCTACTGGAGCATAGTCAGCCTTGTCTAGAGTCACTCCCTTAAAGAAGTTCAACCCTTCATTGCACTGAAGCAATTGTTTGTCCATAGTTCCTTGGCTAAGGTTGTCCATTTCCCAAGTTCTATGCTGGAGTTTTGTTTTATTGAGTCAGCATTGACTTTATGTATGCTGTCACCATTGCTGCAAGTTCTTCTAAGTTCCTGGAGGTCTGAAAGGGTCTGTTTCCTCATGTTCTTGCACCAACTCTGAATCTTACACTCTTTCTGCCCTCTTTTCTGTATTGGTCCCTGAGCCATGGGTGAGTAAGATTTAATATAGAAGTCCTATCCAGGGACTCACACAATATTAATTTTAGATGTCATAAAGAAAGCAGTAGTGTATTGTTTGTAATCAGTAAAAGTATAATGTATTAAAGAATTCCCAACTACTACATTTAGGAGGCCTGATGACATGAAACCTATTGATGGGAGTTTAGTGGAAGGGGAAAATCCATTGGAGAATTTTATTGTTATTGTTTATTTAAGTAATTTAATCTTTATTTTTCATAAACAATGAAATTCTTAGGACTATGAAGTAATTTCTTATAGCCATTATGGTAAAATACTGTGAGGGGTATTTTAGGGAAACATAATTTATCATGTTACAGTTTTTCAGGCCACAGCGATAGTAAAATAGGAGAACCCTTCCTTATCGCTAAGGTCTGGGCTGTTGGAAGGTATAGTGTTCCTTGGTTATGTAGTGAGTCACTGTATCCTCTGTTTTCTTATAATGCACTGTGTAGGTGTATTTGTGTCTATGCCCAGTTATATTGGTTTAAAACCCACTATTAATAAAAACTTGATTATGTAAGCAAAGACTCTGTCTCCAAATAAAGTCACACTCTGAGATATTAGAAGTTAGAATTTCAATACTTTATGACATGGGATATTTCAGGTAAAGCATTTCCATATGCCGTATTGCCACCCAGTACCTTGTTCTGTGTGAGGAAATGGGGATGGGGATAGGAAACACAGAATAACAAACAATACTGCGTTTTTGACATTTTCTGTATATATTTCTGAGTATATTAATTATGTAAAATAATGGGTCTCGCTGGCACTTTCATACATTCATCCAGTGTACTTTGATCATATTCACTTACTTTCTTGCTGCCTTATTCTCTGTTCTCCCCTCTGATTTCCTTCCTCTTTAATAGACTTCCTTCAACCTTCATTTTCCTTCTGTTGTTTCTATATTCCACATATAAGGAGGGTGGGGAATGTAATATTTTTGTTTCTGAGTATGGCTTTTATTGATTAGCAGGAAATCCATTTCTATCTAGTTTCTTGCTCATGATATGAGTTCATTCTTTATGGCTGAAGAACTCGCTGCTACTTGTATATTTTCTTTATTCATCGACCTAGCCATTGACAAGAACCTAGGCTGGTTCCATAGTTTAGCTATTGCAAATAGTGCCACAATAAACATGGGTGTGCAGGTCTCTATTGTATGCTAATATTCATTCAGGAATAGTTTGACTGAAGCATACTCTTTTTACTTTGTAAGAGCATCCATGCTAATTTTCATAGTGACTAGATTAATTTACATATGCTCCAATGGTATATAAGGATTCCTTTTTCCTCCTATCCTTGCCAGCATTTATTTATTTATTTAATTTCCTTAATGATAGACTGGTGTGAGGAAGAATTTCAGTGAAGTTTTGATTTCCATTTCTCTTATGGCAAAATATGAACGTTTTCCCAAGTATTTATTGAATACTTGATTTTTTTTCTTTTGCAAAGTATCTTCTTAGCTCATTGGTTCATTTAGTGATAGGATTATTTTTTCTTTCAGTGATTAATTGTCCTAGTGCTCTACATATTCTTGGTATTAGTCCACTGCTAGTCAGAGAGCTGATACATTGTCTCCCATTCTGTATGCTGTCTCTTCATTGTGTTGCTTCCTTTGTTAAACCAGAGCATTTTAATGTGATGATCTTCTACTTGTCAGTTCTTGCTATTCCTAAGCTATTTGTACAACTCAGGAAGTTGTTGCTTTCCTTATATTTCTGATGTTTCTCATGTATTTTCCTCGAGTAGATTCTAAACTTCAAGAACTGCAATGCTGTTTTTAACCATTTGGGGCTGACTCTTACATAGATGAGAGGTAGGGATCTAGCTTCATTCTTCCACATGTGGAAATCCAGTTTTTTCAACACTATTTGTTATGAAGCTGTTTTTTCTCTGATATATGTTTTGTGTTTGTGTGTGTGTGTGTGTGTGTGTGTGTGTGTGTGTGTGTGTGTCAGATGGCTATAGCTATGTGAGTTTATTTTGGGTCCTCTCCTCTGTTCCACTAGCATTTGTTTCTGTTTTGTACTAGAACTGTGCATTTTAAAATTACTAGAACTTTGTAGTATAATTTGAAATCTGATTTTATAATACCTCCGGCATTGCTCAGGATTGCTTTAGCTATCATGTAATTTATTGATACCATAATGAATCTTAAAACCTTTTCTCTGGTTCCATGAAGAATTCCATTGGAATTTTGATAAGAATGCATGGACTTTATACGTTATTTTTAGTTAACATTTTCACAGTGTTAATTCTGCTCATCTATGTACATGGGAGGTCTTTCCATCTTCTGGTGTCATAATCAATTTTTCCAGTGTTTTATAGTTGTCATTGTAGAGGTCTTTGACATTCTTTATTTGGTTTATTCCCAGCCATTTTATTATTATTGAAGATATTGTGAATGAAATTCTTAATTTCTTACTCAATGGGGGGAGTATTAGTGTATATATGAGAACAATGCTGTTTTGCATGTTGATTTTGTATCCTGTTACTTTGCTGAATTTGTTTAACATGCCTAAACATGTTGATGGAGTCTTCTTTGTCTTTTAAGTACAGGTTCCTACTGCCTTTTAATAGGGATAAATTGACTTCTTTCCCTTCTTTCTCTTGCTTCTTTAGTTCACCTTTTATTTCTTTAGCTTGCTGTATTACTGTGGATGAAATGTCAAGTACTACATTGATTAGAAACATGGAGAATAGATATCTTTATCTTTTTCATTATGTTAAAAGAATACTTTCAGTTTTTCTATGTTGAGTAGAACACTGCCGATTATTTTGTCACTTACAGCCTTCATCATGCAGAGTTATTATCCTTTTATCCTAGTTTCTTCTGAGCATTTATTGTGCAGGAATGCTGAACATTGTCTATTTATTTTTGGCGTATATTGAGGTGACAGTGTGACTTTTTGTCTTTGATTCTACTTAGTTAGAATTGATGTTTTTCGTATTTAGAAATATCCGAGTTTGGATGTTGACCAACGTTCTCATGAAATTAAATCAACTTTATCATGGTCATATGAACCTTTTAATATATTATTGAATTTAGTTTGCGTGTAATTAGTTGAGGACTTTTGCATCTATGTTAATCATATTTTACTGTCATTTTCCCTTTTATTTGTGACCTTATCCTGTTTTGGTTGTAGGATAATAATCGCTTCCCCAAATAAGTTTGGAAATGTTCCTTCTCTTTTTATTTTATAGAATTGTTTCAGAGAAATTGATATCATTTCCTTTTTAAAAGTATAATAAAATTCAGTAGTCAATCTGTACTAGTGAGGAATTTTCTTTGTTGGGAATTTTTATTACAGCAATTTCATTAATTGTTAGTGATATGTTTAGAATTTTCATATTTTCTTGATTCATTTTTGGTAGGTCATATATATCTAGAAATTTGCTCATTTCTTCTGTATTTTCCTATTCTTTTGAGTAGATGTTTTCAAAATAATTTCTAATGATATGTGTATGTGCATGTGCGTGTGCGTGCATGCGTGCGTGTGTGTGGTTGCTGTTGTTTTCAGCTTTAATTCTGCTTGCTTAGTGTATTCTTTCTTTTTAATTAGTTTAGATATGGTTATGTCAATCTTGTAGATCTTTCAAAGACTCAAGTTTTGTGTGATTGATTCTTTACACAGGGGTGTCAAATATTTTAGCATTGTGATAGGATGCTGTCATTTATAAATGCCTCATTCATTGTTTACCTGAGATACGTGCAGCCCTCAGGCCACACGTTATACACCCCTGCTTCACACTGATGTTGTAGGTTGCAATTCTTATTATTTAGCCTTATTCTTTATTATTTTTCTCTACTGGTTTGGAGTTTTGCTGGTTCTTGTTTTTCTAAGACCTTCAGATGTATCATTAGTTTACTTATTTGCATTCCTTTGACTCTGTCTGTCCCTCATAGATAAAAACTTCTCTTAGAACTATCTTTGATACATCCATGGATTCTGATACATTTCTACTTTTATTTTATTCTGGGAATTCTTCAATTCTCCTTGATTCCTGGTATCTTCAATAACCCACTGATCCTTCTAAAGTAGATTGCTGATGTTCTTGTGTTTGTACAGTTGTTGTGATTTCTCTTAGTGAGCTCTAATTGTATACAGAAACAATTTATGATGATCTGAGAAATTATTTCAATGTTTTATAATTTTTAGATTTTCTTTATTCTATAATGTGGTCAACTTTTGAGAAAGTTATTTGATCAGCCAAAAAGAAAATTGATTTTGTAGTTTTTAGAATTTTCTGTGTACCTATTAAGTCCAGTGTAGCTTAACTCTCAAATTTCTTTCTTGAATTTTTTTTAACGGGTGCCCTGTTTGTTGAAGGTTTGAAGTAGGTATTGAAATTTCCTTGTAGTATTATATTTTCCATTTATGTCCAATAGTATTTCTCTTATGAAATTGGGTGCTATGATGTTTAGTGCATATATGTCTACTATCATTATGTTTTGTTGAATACTATTATTCCCTTTTCCAATGTATAGTTATACTCTGTGTTTTTTCAAAATTTGGCTTGAAGTCTAGCATATTAGATATTAGTGTATCTATTCCTATTCATTTCTGCATTCCATTTGCTTTGAATATCTTTTCCTAGCCTTTCACTTTGAGTCTGCACATGTTTTCTTGATATGGCAAGATTCTTGCAGGCAAAAGAGTTGGATTTCTTTTAAAACCTAATCATCCAATCTATGCCTTTTATTTGAAGAATTAAGACCATTTACATTCAGGATTATAGTAGAAATATATGAAATAAGTTCTGTCATTTTGCTGAGTTTTTATGTTTGATCCCTTCCTAATTTCCATTTGCTCATCCTTCTAATGGAATTTGTTTTCAATAATATACTTCAGCCACCTTTGGTGGGTATGCCTTCCTCATCTGTATTTAGAGCTCCTTTAATTGCATTCTTCAATACTTGTTTAGTGTTCATGACTTTATTTAATTACTCTTTATCTTGGAAAATTGTTTTATGTCCTTTAAAAGGAAATGCTGACTCTGCCAGATAAAATTATGTAGTTTTGCGAATTATTTGTTTTATTACATGAAACATATAGTTTTATTGTCTTATGGTCTTTAGAGGTTCTTTTAAGAACACTGCTGTTATTCTTGTGGGTCTGTCTTCATAAGTAACTTGTCACTTCTCTCTCTTAGTTTTCATGTTCTTTGTTCTGTACTCCTTTACTGTAATGCGGCGTGGGAAGTTTCTTCACTTGCCATATTTGTTTGAAGCTCTAAATATTTTTTTGTACTTTGATGCCAGTATATTTATGAAATCTTCTGCTGTTATTTCCCTGAAAAGGTTTTTTCTGCTTGTATTTAGTACCTTGTTGTTTTCTTATATTCTAAAATACACAATCTTGGTCTTTTAATCTTGCCCCACAGTTTTATATCTGGTGTCCATACTCTCTCTGAATTAAGTAATTTATCACCTTTTCTTCAAAACCTATAATTCTCATTTGTACTTGATCTAGAGAGTATGTGAGGTGTTCCAGTGAGTGTAGACTTGAGTTTTTCATTTGCACGATTTACTTTCTCAATGTTTCTCTTTATTGATCTTCTCATTCATACCCTATACTTTGTTAGTTAATTTGTTTAGTTTTCTTTATGTATTTTCTTGACACTCATTGGTCTTTAAAAAAACACTCATTTGAAATTTTTGTCTAGCATTCCAGCCACTTCAATATAATTGAGGACAGTATAATAGGAGAATTAGGACGTTTGGAGGAGTCATGTTGAATTTTCACATTTCTGTGTTGAGATAAATTCATCTGTATGAATATGTTCTTTTTCTACATTTATATGAGAGTCTTTTTTAGGGAGGAACCTTCTCTTGATAGTGTGTCTTTGATAGCAGATTGCTATGATGTTCATAATGTATTTCAAGTCAATTTGTGACAAAGTTCCTTACTCCTTCTCTGGTGGAGACCAGTGTAGTTGACCTGGTGCACACTGTGTTGGTTTGAAGGTTCTGCTTTGTTGGGAGGTATGTAGACATGTGCAGTAGATCAAGCAGACATGTTGCAGACTGTGAACTGCGTGGGGTGTATCTGTAATCTGCTCAAGTGCTGTTAACAGCGCATGTTCTCAAGTGGTATGCAGCAGCCTATGCTGCATTCCACTGTAGACGTGGTGTCCATGACCGTTTGTTTTGTTCTGCTATTGCTGTAGGGATGGATGATCCAGAGCCTGTCTTCAACTCCCTTCCCCAGTCCTGCTTCTTGGAGCTTGGGGTTCTTAATCTTAGCTACTCTTGAGTTAAAGTATCTACTGTTGTTTACGTGGGTGAGTTGTGTGTACAGCAAGATATTCTTACTCTTATCTTGGCTGGGAGCGTAGTTCAGAGAATCTTAATAATATACTTCAAGTATTGTGCTCACTCCCTGGAACTGAGTATAAAAAAGAGAAAATAGTTATAGGGAATAAATTGCAATGAAACAGATGCAAATATAAGTAAAGTAAGAGACCAAGTGCCAGTTACAACATCCACCACAACAGTGGTGATGAAATAATGTAAGACAGAATACCATAAAGGATGATAGCAAAAGCACAGAAGATAAGAGAGAAGAAAGTGGAAAGCAGAAGGAATGTTAAAGTATCCAAGAGATGGCAAGGGAGAAAGCAGGAGGGACTGGAATGTGATGAGTGTGTATACAGAAGAAATAGAAGGAAAAATAAGTTGACTATTAGAAGGAAGGGGAGATTGGAAGATTAACAATAATACCAGCAACAATTTAAAACCCCCAAATGAGTAATGAAATGAAAGATGTTAATAAATTACTTTTAAAAGTTGTCTCCACTGGGATGGTTATGGAGAAATGAGTGGATATTCATGGCTTCAGTCAGGCTGCTCTTCGTTCTGTGTCATCTTTTGTAGCTGCCCAGAAGAGAGCAAAAGGTGGAGAATGTGTACCACTTCCACGTTTCTGTGTTGTGTGCCAGTTGGTCTGTGAGAGCAGTTCAAGGTCAGAGCTGGTTGGAATGACTTCATTTCCTTCTCTACTGAAAAAGGGCATTGAACCAAATTTCCCTTACTTGGAGTTTACTCCAAATACATTATCTTGTGCCACCAGGACAGGACTGGCACTGAACTCCAGGATGCCTCTGGATTCCAGTGTCTGGATAAAACCTACACAGAAGGCAGAGCTATAAATTGTACTTAATGGAGAGGCTGGGTGCAGGAAGTTGCATACTTTGTGTTACTCAGGTCTGTGGGTTTCTGAGGTCAGTACCTGCATGGAAGCACTAACATACATGCTTTAACTGTTTCTTAATACTTTAGGCTGATGACCCAAGTCACTGATCTTAAGAGGAAAGTGACTTTTACTCAGAGCCAGTCTTTCGCAAATCCCACTGCAAAGATTTTTCAACGAGTTTGTTTAGTGGCATTTCACTGGCATGTGCTAGAACGTATTCGCTTACAAAGTTGGTGTGGCTAGGATGAATTCTAAATAAAAGGAAAAACTGGGAGACTTGTTTTCCAAAGCTAGGAGATCAAGCCCAGGCTTCTCAAGATGACTTCCAGGTAAAGTGCCACTTTGTTATATTGAGAAACAGAGAGTATTTCTAAAGAACGGTGCTCTATACAGTCCCCAAATCAGCGGGCTCAGAGTTCCTTTCTATTTAGCAGTTGTTTCTCCACAGTGTCTCTCCCTGTTGTTTACAACTCCACTTCCCTGCCCTATTGTGATGGGCACAGTCCTTATACTCTCTCCCTCCACCTCTGTCCCAGTAACCAAAGGCTGTGCAAGTCTCCAAGCCTCTGTCTAGTCCTGAGGTCCAGGGGTTCCTCTCAGTCACCCACCTCTTTGAGAAACTATTTTCTGAGTGCCAAAAAGCTAGAAAGTGATTTTTGCTTCTAATCCTCCATCTTGACCTCTCTAGCTGCTGTGTGTTCTTGGCAAATGTTAGTTCTTGTGAGAAAGGTGGGTGTGCATGCAGGTAACTGTTGTTAGGCAGAAATAACTTGAGTGCTAAAGTGTCTTTGATTCTGAAGGTTAGGACTATTCCATTTGTGTAGTAGGAAGAGTAGACTTCAGCCACAAGCATGCTGCCTGCTTAACAGACAGAAAGTAGGTAGTATATAAGATTAAACCCAGTACCTTGCATCAATGAAGCATGTGTTCTCCCTCTGAGCTACAGCCCCACATCCTCAGACCCTGTCCTTTACCATTGTATATGAGAACATATCCCTATTCACTTTTTCAGAGTTTATGAACTTTGTATTCATTATACATTATGGTTGGATACATTTTTTCCTTTGTGGAGCAGGGAAAGGAGATAATATTTCACTGTGTAGTCCAACCTGGTCTCCAATTTACAATTTTCCTGCTTTAGCTTTCCAGGTTCTTGGATTACAAGCATGTGTCATTATGCCCAACCTGTTCTTGTGTTTGGTAGAAGGAAATTTGAAAATCTAGGAAGTCTATAACTACTTCACTAGAAAATAGAGCAGTTCTTTAGCTGGTTGTTTCTACTCAGGAGGAGGGAGAACCTGTTGGCCAGGGAATGCTGGGTCTGGATCAGTTGAAGTCTTGCTGCGTATAGCATACTGGCTGCATAATGCAGCACAATAGGAGGTGCCTTGCTTAGGAAAATGTCAACAGCTGTTTCCCTCCTACCTTGATCCTGGTCTATTCATTATTAGGGTTGGTCCTGGTTCCTTGGGACAGCCTAGTTCATGCTGTCTTAGGTTTCTAGATACTTTTCAAAGACAAGTTTAAAGAATGTGTCCCTAATGTTCGTTGATCGTCCTCCCCAAAGAAGTCTAAGACATACTGGTTTCGTGCTGAAATCTGTCATTGTGACATTATATAAGATTTCTGAAACCCTCCTAAAGATTGCTCTGGGATTATAGAGGCTCCTCAGGTGCTTTCCGGCCTCACTGATCAGCTTTTCACACTAATGAGGAAGCCGGGGAAGGGAAACTATCATCACCTCAGGTGTATGTCTCCTCACACTTGCCATTCTTGACTCAGATGAGAGAAGTCTGATTATAGGAATTATTCATTGTTATCCAGGGTTTCCTAGGGAGTACTTTTTGTCTTTTTAAGCAAAACTGCAGCATGAGATTAAATATCCCTCTTGGGCTTTTATTATAATCAAGATACATTATTTCCCTGATGGTAAGACATTTACTTAGCTCTTGAGATGGAAGATAAACTAAAGAAAACTATTTCCCATGCTAATTTTTTTCCATAAGAATTTTCCACCTTTAGAGAGCTGAAAGGGATCTTCTTACCTCCTATTTTTCTTATACTTAAGGAATAGTATATACTGAGCATAGTTGTAGGTTGTGTCTGAAAATTTATCTTCTGACTTCAACTAAATTTCAGTTTAGAAACAAGTACTTTTATCCGGGATCTAATATAGAAAATGTCTAGTTCTGGTGTTATTGGTGTTATGTTTCCTGTGTTGTTTCAAACTTCAGCTTTATAGGAAACAGCTCATTTGGTTCTTTCACTCCAAGATGGGAAAGGTCAAAATATTTTTAAACTTTAAAATATTCCTCTAAAAAGTTCACCATACCATTGAGGGGTATGCCATGATATTATTTAGAAATGGCAAAAGCAAAGTTAAAAGAAGAAAGAATAATTCAAGTGTAGGCTTTGAATTAAATTCCTTATGAGATTAGATTTTTTTAAAAAATTACATGTATCTTTGTTCCATAAATGAGATGTCATTTTAGAACACCCAGCAGGCTAAAAATGTGTAGGTCACCATGCACTTTTTAGAAGTTACACACTCTTCTAAGACCTTCTCTAAGACATTCTGTAAACCACATTTTCCTCTGCCATAACAGAGGCACACCAGTAGAAGGCCCTGAAATAGTTTAACATTATTTATTATCTTTTACTGGAAAGGTGAATTGTAATCCCAAGAATGCAAACTTTTGGTAAGAGCTCTTCAAACAATCATATAGAAACTTGCAGGTTACCTAATTTTATAGTTATCACTAAATGTAGCCCACATGAAACAAACTTACTGATTAGCATTAAGTGAAGTTATGTCTTAACATAGAAATTGAGGAGAGAAGCTTTGTTTTGCTATTTTTATTTTGTCATTAGGGATTCACATGCAGGATTCTATCACTGAGTTATGTCCCTGACCCCTATTTTTGGATCTTAAAACTGTGTACCTATTAGCCTATGAAATACTCATTAATTAATATACCACTCCTTTTTCTCTTGTTAATATTTTGAGGTTAACTAGACAAATAAAGGAAAAATAGAAAAATAATTAATACCTAACTAATAAGGGAATTAGCAGTCAGTGTCAACGTTTAAAGTGGCCATCCGTGAATCTGATGGGACACCTGCCAGTGCCTCCTTGTATCAGGAGTGCTCAGTCACATCTGTCAGCGTGATTACTTGAAAGTGTCTGGTGTGTGGATTTCTTTGGTGTGTTTCCTCCAAAGTCACAGAAAGAATGTGGCTTCACCTCACTTACATTCAAGTGGCACCCTCAAAGCATGCTGGGGACTACAACTTCCAAACATAGAGCCAGAAAGAAGCCATGCTGTTTGATGCAAGTGACAGAGTTCCTAGTGCAGCTGACATCCAAAAGGGATTAATGTCTAAGCCGGGCCCTTTCACCTGGACTCTCTCACGGGGGTTGACAAAGCAGTGTGTGGGGCTTGTCCCTAGACCTGCTGACCCTTCTGCCACCTTCGAGTTGACACCACTTTCTGATCTGAGAGAGTGTGTCATTAGGGGTCAGTAGTTATGCCATTCGGTGATGTTCTCGATAGATTTGTTCTAGTGGAGGAAGAGAGGGAGAGAGAAAGGAAGGAAGAGAGGAGGAGGGTGATGTTCAGAGTGAATGGAGAGCATCCCATGCTAAATATTATCTGTGTCTTTTCATTTGTATTTTTAGATTATAATAACTTTTTATTACTGTACAAATCCTGTGTTTATTGTCCAGTCTGTGTAGATTACATATACCTTTAAAGCTCAGAGACAGGCATCGAGTACAGTGCACTTAGTGTCCTTAATTGGGAAGTAGGACTAAAATCACATAAAATCCCTCAAATGGCAGAATACCAAGAACAGTGAAAATTTTAAATTAACAATAATAATAGAACAGTAAGAGCACTGACAGAAGTTCTTTCTTGAGCCTGCCGGTTTCTCTGAGGTGAAGAACAGTAGTCTACATCATGGCTGTTTGTTTTAATTTAACAACTGTGAGTAAATGGGTATCTAAACCCCAAGCCACACTGAACAGCTCATTCAAGAAAATTACCTAGACCCAAACCAACACCTCTGACATAATTTGAGGGTCCAAGCATGAAAATAATAGGGTTCTGAGGAAGGCCACACAGTCCTTGTATCAACAGCCCAGTGGTTCTAACAGCATTTCAGGCTTTTAGGAAGAAGTAAACCTTTTTAATTTGTTACACCCAGTGCTGAAGTCTCTTTGCCCCGTTGATTTTTCTTTTCCCTTCTGAATAGGAAAGCAGAGTTAGCTCTTTCATACTGAGCTAGTCAGTAATGGGGTCTGCCAGGCGTGGAGGAGATAAAAGCCACCACCTGCCTTGCCTCCGCTCCCTCTACCCCATTTCCAGGTCTCCAGTTGTCTGCACAGCTGCTGACAGCCGGTCATTGTTCCACTCCAGGGCTGCTGAGAACTCAGCTGTCCCAGCCCTGCATCACAGTTGCAATCTGAATGCAGCTCTTGGGTGGGTTTTCTGTGCATCTTGGCCATGACCCCTTGGAAGGCTGTATGCCTGCAAGCCTGAACAGAGTCTAAACAGACATGGCTTACGTGTGTGCCATGTGCCATTTCTGAAGAGAAGCGCAGGCAGCATTCCAGAGCAGAAAGGGGTTTCTGAGCCCAGACAAAAGAAGAAATATGTGTGTAGTAATAATACCTATCAGGCATGCATTGGGGTTTGGCTGCATACTAATATATTCACCCCATTGTCAGAGTAGGAAAGTCATTCCTTTATGTTGTCTAGGCCACGCCAATGGAAACATTACATTGCCTCTTGGCCAATGTCATTGCATCAGAGATGGCACATGACTTAGGTCAACAACAGCTCTTGAGACTTCATTGCAATCGTTATTATTATTTTTTCTTTCTTTTATAGTGCTGGAGATTGAACCCCAGGCACTGTACAAAAAGGCAAGCACTCTACTGCCAAGTTGGACCACTAGCCCACATAGGCCTAGTTTTATTAAAATAGGAAAATTATTTCTCTTTTGAGCAGAATTTATAAAGAAGCATTGGAAATAAAAGCAAACAGCTATTTGTGGCTAATGTGTCCTCACTTGTCAGATGTGATAGATGTTGTGATAAGTAACTCAGATCCCCCTCTAGGGAAAACGGACTGATTGTCTCAGGGTGCCGATTGTGAGGCTGGTAGATAGCTCTCTCTGACAGCCCCCTTTGAGGACATCCTCTGTCAAAGAAAAACATCTTGCCCAGGGTCATGCTGTTTGCTAAGGTGGCCCATATCCAGTGAATGATTGAAGTTGCCTCTACTCAGACTATCTCTGGAAGATGAAACCATCATCAGATTCCTTAAAAAATTCACAGTAACTCCCTTGAGACTGCAGGGCAGCTCCCTATCATTGCTTCCCTTCTGTAGATTTGGATCCAAGAGCCCATCCTAATGAAGCTTCTACACGCTAATTATTTCCTTGGGATGAACTTGCAGCATCAAGTTAAATAGATTGTGTTTCCCCTGGAGGTGAAACTGAGTGGTTGAAGTGCAGAGTGAGCACTCTGAGCAGAGGCATGGCAGTAAAGTGAAGCGTGACTCAAAAAGATGAGTCAGGTCATCACTTTCCTCTGGACTCCAGTGCAGACTCCAAGGACTATTAACGTCATCAGTCCGGTCCCCTAGATCCTACAATGTTCAATTTGACGGTTCAGCATTTTGGTTGTTTTGTGTCGTGCAGATACAATCTGAATGTAATAGCCCACCTGTGAGCATCAAATACATTTTAGTGATGCATAACATTACAGTAACCATCAAGTGTTTTGTGTTTTCTTCCTGTGGATATCTGATATAAGATATCTTTGAAAGAGAGTTTATTGTACTTACTTTCATGATGGCATAACTCTTACCAAGCTTGAAATTAAAATGCTATTAAAAATGACATTTCATGTTCCATTTCAAATATATAGCGTGATATAATTTCTCAGGAAATTAAAATATTGCCTTTAAAGCACTGCTTTTATAAGGATGAGAGGAGAAATGCCACTCGTCGACTATCAAGATTTTTATAGTCTATAAAGTATTTGCTAACATTTTTCTCATGTGAATTTATTATATGTAGTGATTAAAAACAAACATGTACTTTACATTGAGATGCTTTTAATAACCCCAAACACAAAGTAAATGATCACCAAGGATCAGAATGAATTACAATTTGAAAGAATGCCTTTACAACCATGGCAGTGGTCCTGTATTTAAGCCAGTGGTTTGCATAGGTCCTTCTTTTACTGGCTTGCCAAAATAATAAACTCAAAGCAGGTAGTTTTTCAGTTAGACAATTGTGTCTCTCTATGTATATATATTTAAATTTTAGTCAGGAATGTCACATTTATTTTAAAGGTCACTTCATGCAAATAATTTCAATATGTATAGATAGAAGCTATCTCAGTACATATAGCTCAAAAACCCAATTTTATCATAAGACCTAATTTCATTAAGAATAGAAAATTTCTATAGTCCATTTTATGTCTCTGATGGATTCTGTATACATAAGTGCAATATTCACTGTGGTCTGTTTCAATAATCTTAAGTCCTTTCCTTTAAAAGGACTCCTATTCATTTTTTTAAGCTACAGTTCCAAAGATGTCTCAGAAAAAAAGCTTAGTGCAATTTTCACTTATAATTACTTTAGGAATATTAATACTATCAATTTATATCAATATTGTAGAATTAAATTTGTAATCTTTTTCCATATTTAGTATTTAAATTTTTATCAAATTTTTATTCAAGTAGTTTTTGCTTCACTCAAAATTTGACTTTTTCAGAGGAACTACAACTAGAAATTTAAATGAAAAATTCATTATATGTTCATATAATTCTATACATATATAAGAAACTTATCTAACTGAAATTTCAAATTATGTTTTTATAAGTTTGTACCTCTTAAACGTCTACTGTTAGTAAAGCTTATGACTGCACTAAGACTTTTGGGTAATCCAGAAGTTGACTTATTATTTATCTTCCTTTGCTTATTTTTTTTCTTGTTGTTATTTTAGGTAGAGCTCATATCTCTGAATTTTTCAAACAATTAAAAACATATAAAATGTTATTTCCTTACCAGATTACATGCCATACACTTTAATTATAAAATTCTATGCATTTAACAATGTACTTATTCCTTAAGACTCGCAAGAAATTTGGTTGGGTTACTACTTCCAAGGTGGCGTGGCCTACCGTAATAGTTAACTTCTAGATATTTTCACGTTTTCAGTGAAGATCCAAAAACTGATATTCATGAAATAAGTGCACCCCTCCATGAACCAGTAGTGTCATTGATAAGTTTGTTGCAAGTATAGGAAGCAAAACAAAATGCTTATACGAAAATTTGTAGCAACAAGATTTTTCTGTGTGTACATGTAACTGTCCTCTTTGGTGCCCTTGAACAGACCTGTGTTGGGCTAAAGAAAGCCAAGATCATAAACCAGACCAAAAAAGCTTTAAGCACAAGGTTTAGAAAACAGTAGCTGTTTGGAATCATATTCCATTTGGCTGAAACAAACCCTGACTCAGCCTTTTCTGATTTCCACTCTGAGTATATTAAATTCTCTGCTTTGTCCAAAGTGTGGATCTTTCTGGAAAAATCTCCAAGTTGAAGTCTTTCTCTATGTCTGCAAAAATTAAAGGTCATAGACTTGTTTCCTGAGAACATGGAGTTTATTTCCTGGATATTAAGACAACTCCTTTTATTGAATATTTCTTTAGCATATATACAGTATTTTAGTAGTTATGGGAAAAAATAATGAAAATAGTGTCTGATATTAGGACTCCTGAAAATGAGAGCTTTCTTACTGTCCTGAAGCTTAACTTTTTTCATAAAGAGATACTTCTTTTGAAAATGAATGTTCGTGGAACAATCATTTTCTGATTCTGATTGGTAGGGTTTCCTGCTCCTCTTAAACTAGGTACCGTGTATAGGTCTCATGATTTTAACAGAAATTAGAGGGGTCCACAGGCTTAGCAGCTGCTATGGTTTTGGATGTATGTGTTTCCTAAAGGCTCTGATGCTGGAAGTTTGGTTCTCATTGTGGAGATGGGGCCTAGTACCACATGATCAGATAACTAATGCTCTCCTGGAGCTAGTTACTGACAGAATGGGTTTTCATAGGAAGAGAAGGCCTGACCCATTAACATCTCTTCCATGGCCTCCTGCTGTTGTGTCATCTGCCATGAGACCTTCATGAGAAGCCACATCCATGGAACCTTCTAGTATTCAATTTTCAACCTCCAAATCTTTGTGTTAAATAGTTTTTTTTTCTTTAGAAAATATTCATCCTCAAGTGCTTTGTTATGGAAACTGAAAACAAATTAATATATCTAGTGATTGGATCCTTTAGGAGTAGAAAGTGGATGGAAGGAAAGTGAGAAAATTAACAAGGGTGGGATGGAGCACTTCTTGGTGGAGATTGGCTTTCAGAGACCTTTCTAGTTCAGACTACAAACTTCTGTGAGCTGCCACAACCTAGAAGTGCAGTGTTCCCTGGGTCTGTTCTCCAAGTTAGGGGGCATAGTGAGCAGTACAGTTCTGGGTCTTCTCCCATCTGCTTCTGAACAGATACAGACCATACAAGTGCACACATAAATGTATGCTCACACACACAAATATACTGCTTTGCAAAGAAGGGGGGAAGGAAGGACTATTTTTTATTAAAACCTAAGGCATTATAACTACACTCTGTTTTAAGCGTCTGTTGTATATAGAGAGAATATCATATCCCTTAGTCATTGAGGTATTCCATTTCACAGTACATTGAGAAGAAGAAAATGAATTCAATATTCTTGAGATGTAGAAATAAACAATTCACAACTGTCCCATAGCTGTGATGTAGCAGATTTTTCAGAACTGAAAGCGCCTCTAGAATGCATCACTGCTGACCAAGAAAAGAAGCAAAGACTGTAACAGGAAAATAAGTAAAGGATTCAATAGTTGCAAAGATCAGGCAAGTTTGCCAACACCACTGATGGTCCCTGACTAAAGACATCTTTCCTTTGGTATCGCCGCAAATCTTATCATTCCGCATTATCTTGGATCATATAGCCTTCTAGAACATAAACATCTACTTAGATAAGGGTATGTGATAAGAAAAAAATAGGATAGGAGAGGAAGAATAAAAAATAGTGACCTGGGGAGTGCCTGTGGGGAGGAAGGTATAAAGATGGTTAAGATTGATTGAGATGTTGTGTATGAAATACACAAAGATTTGATTAAAAAAAAATAATGACCTATTATGTGTGACAGAACAAGATATACACATGTTTTCTGAAAATGTCCAGAGAATAAAAATTTTAAGTTTTGTGGTCCAACAAACAAAATAGAAAATATTCTGTGTGTATTTATAAGGTAGAGAGTTGGTTTCTTTAAGGGTGAAACATGGGTAGGTGGCCCAGGCTCCAGGGTATGAACCCATACCCAAGAATACTTGGAGACACAAATTAGATTAGTAGGCCTTAAAAAATAATACTGGAGGACATGAACTCAGGAACGGGTAGTAAGATAGGTATATAGATGGTGGAAGGTGTCTGAATATGACCAAAATATATTAGAGGAAATACTTAAAGAACTGACAAATTTTTTAACATATATTTTTATTATTTTTGCATTTCATATGATAGATTTTTAATAGAATTTTTATTGAATTTTTGTGTATTTCATACAGAACATCTCCACTAAACTTAATCACTTTTATTACCCCTTCCTCACTGAACCTCACCCATAGCCTGATCCCCTGGAATTCATGCACTCTGTCATTTGCATTAAGGCCTGTCGTATCAAGTTAGTAGTCCAGGACAATCCTCAGTACAAGTTCATCCAGTGAGGTCTAGCCAGCCTATCCAGAGAACCTTGCTTTAAGATTAGCTTTTCCTCCCCTAACATTATTAATATTAATTAGCCACTAGTATTTCTTCAGCTGAGCTCTGAGCTGCCCATTTCCCCAGTTACATGCTGGATTTTAGTCTGCTTGAGTTTGTATGGGTCCTGATCATGCCGAAATCACTGCTGTAGGTTCACCTGAGCAGGGTCTCAGGAGCATGTAGGATTCTATTTCTGTATGGTCATATACCATCTCCCTGGCTCTTAACAATCTTTCCACCCCCTCTACTGCAATGGTCCCTGAGCCCTGGGTGAGTGAAGCTTAATATAGGAGTCCTGTCTAGGGACCCACACTCTGCAGACTCCTAATCTCCACTCTGGCCATTTGTGACCTTTATTTAGGGTTTCTGGTACTCTGTTGCATGAGGGAGCTTCATTAACAAGAGTTGAGAGATTCATTAGTGTCCTCTTTACTCCTCGTTCTATGTTGTGTGAGCCTTAGATGTTGAGGTTGCATTGTAGATATGGCACTTAGGCTTGGGCAATTCATAGACAATGTCTGTGTGTGACCAGTTGTATACTCTGTAGTCTCTGTCCGGCGCAAAAGAAGTTTCTTTGAAGAGTAGTGACTGGGATACTTGACTGTAAATATAAGGATATATATTTTGTACTTAATAAGAAGTTACATTAGTCTAGGGATGTGACAGCCTTGGAAATTTATCTAAGATCTATGACTTTTTCAGTCATTTGTATTTGGCTATGATTACAGTACCACACATAAGTTTCTTCTCACTGAGTGAACTTTAAGTTCAATTAAGTAGCCTTTGATTACCACCAAGATAAAAGTGTCACTACTGTACCAGTGTCATATGCTGTGCTGGTCGTCAAGGTGGTTATTTGGTCATGAAGCTGGTATTGGGCCATCTGTTGATGTTCGGGGCTATGCAAGTTAGCCTTCATATAAAGTGATGATAGTATAGTATTTGAGTATCCTATTCTAAAGTAACAACTAAAAGGCAAGAGAGTCTATTTTCTTAGAAAACTGTAATTATTTTTTAGGAAGAATCACTTTGTTTTACCGTAATTCAAAGTTAGTCTTGGCTTTTGTAAAACTAACTTCAAATGGTCATCAGTCAAAAACCTTCGTAGCTCTTGGGTCATTCAGAAGCAGAGCACAGACTGAATTTGATCTGCAGACTGTAGTTTGTCCATTGTTGCTCCAGAATCTTGTATGAATATTCATGTTCATGGAATCTGACATTAATTACTCTACTGAGTAATTACCTGAAAGGTCATCTTCAGAGAGGACATGACAGAATTTTCATCTAGAAAACATCCAAGGTAAAGAAGCATTGGCAGATAGCTTGGGACAACAAGACAGAAGACCATTTCAAAGAAGTAGCTCATGAAAATTTATTTAAGATCATACTAAACATTCTGTCAATTTTAAACATTGATGTATATCCAGAGGGTCTATTTGATTTATATCATCTACATGATCATATTATTTTCTGTCTTAAACAATATTAAATTAAAAAAAAAAAAGATTCACCATATTGTGATGGTGGATATGTGGTCTTTATGCTTCAAACAAGACTTATAGAACGGTATAATGTGGAGTGAATCCTTTCGTTATCTATGGAATTTAACTTATAATACTGTGTAATTATTGGTTATGGTTTAAAATGTGCATATGTGTGTACGTATTTGTGTGTAGGTGCACGTGTGAACACGTGTTGTACATATATGTGGAGGCTGGAGGGCAACTTGAATGTTATCCTCGGGAACATTTTCCCCCAATTTTGAGATAAGATCTCCCATTGGCCTGGAGCAGTTAGGCTAACCTGACTGGCTAGTGAGTCCCAGGAACCCTCCTGTCTCCACATTTGCAGAACTGGGGCTTCAAGAACACTCTGTCATACTGTATGTCAATCTTTGAGTATTAGTTCTTTACAGTAAAAATACAGTAATAATCGCTGGTTGTGGGAGAGGTTTGTGAGAACTGCGCTTTTTGCTAAAATTTTAAGTAACTGAAAACTATTCTGAAAATTGAACCTGTTAATTTAAAAGTATCATATACGTGTGTCTGTGCATATATGACATAAACTGCTACTGTATATACAAACAAGGGCAATTACCATGAAAAACTTGCATTATATAATACATCCTCAATCTTTCCAGTAATCTTTCTGTGCTAGTTAATCAATAAAGAATTATATTAACTATGAAGAGCTTTAGCAATTACAAGACCATTATTAAATAGATTTTGATGTATATTACATTGGCTATATCTCTGTATTATATAAACATGACAAATATTTTAGCTAATCAACCTATAATTGCAGGGTTCCTAGTAAGGCAGACAACTGTACATTAAATATTAATCCCAGCCTGAAATACTGAGAATTTTAAGGTGGAAATGCTCTAATTCTAGACTTTATGTTTTCATTGACATATTACAGATATTTGTTTTGAATGGTGATAGAGTACCATCTTCTGCCATTACAGCTAGACAGGCCTTCTTTTATGGAAATGCATTTGAAAGCATATATTTGAAGGAGAATCATTTATAAAACTATAAACATGATTTAACAATCTTGTATTCATGTGACAACCTCAATCATATTTATTATCTAAATCTGACATCTACCTCAGAATCTCAAGCATTTCTGTAGATGCTGGTAATAACTTCTCCCCAAAAGACAAGACAACCTCATTTTTGCCAATGACTTGTAAGCAGTAGTTACCTTGCACACCCATTCCCCTTTATATATATATAAATATATAAACATATATAATATATTATATAAATATATAAATTCATAAATATAAATATATAAATTCAATAATATAGATTATAGAATTTTTATGCATTTCATGCAATGCATACTAATCATATTTAGACCTCCTCCGCTAAATGCACCCCCAGAGAGTCCCGCCCCTCAGAGTTCATCCATTCTGTCATATATGTTAAGGTCTATGGAGTCAAGTTTATATACACACTCTCTTAAAGAAGACCAACTGTCCCTCACCCAGAAGTCATCAGCTGCCAATAGTTCCTCAGTTAAGGTTGGAATCTCCTGCTCATTGCCCCAGTTCTATACAGAGTATCTGTCTGATAGGTTTTGCCTGGGTCTTGTGCATGCTGTCAACATTGCTGCAAGTTCAGATGAGCAAGTTCCCGGAAGCCTGGAAAACTGTTTCCTTGTGGTCATCCATTATCCCTGGCTCTTTTTGCCCCACTCTTCCACAGTAGTCTTTGAGGCCTGTAAGTGTCCATTTAGAGCTCAAAAATACTAAAATGATTTTAGTTTTTGAGTATAGAAGTCTCAAGTGTTTCTTGACCCAGCACGCTTGTCATTCTACAGCTTCCTTCCTAACACTATGCCACCTCCAAGCAGAGGAAATCCCCCCAAGATCAAAGCACACCTGAGGAGACTGAAGTCTGACCTGGGTGTGTGGTTAAGCATACCTACCAAGTTCCTGATCAAAGTGCCCAGTAAAGCCAGGAACAGACATACACACCTGCAATCACAGAGTGTGAGGCAGAAGACTCTCCCTGGAGTAATGTACTTACACTGTCTTTTTTTTTTTTAAAAAAAAAGCATGGTACCTTAACTGGGGAGGAAGCAGAGAGCGGCAGACAGTGAAAGCAGAGGAGAGATAAATAATAATTATGTCAAAAACCAGAGGGAAATGTATTGGTTCAAAAGTCTACTGAAAAATACACAATATCTGTACATGAGAACATGTCTAGAGCTGAAGGCTACATAACAAGAAACATAATACAGGCAGGAGAAACCTCCCTTCAAATTTTTGGTCACTACTCAATAAAGAAGCTTCTTTTTATAGCATATGGAGACTATTACAGAGTTCTACAGCTGGTCAAACACAAAAATGAGTGTCTATGAAATACCCAGCCCTAAGTGACACATCTACAATGCAACCAACCGCTACACCCAAGGCTGACAGAGCACAATGGAACAGGAGTTAAGAGGGGATGCTATTTCATCTTTCATTTCTCACCAGCAAAGCTCCCTCATGTAACAGAGGGTGATTAACACAGATGGCCACAATGGGCCAAAGTGTAAAGATAAGAGACTGCAGAGTGTTTCCCTGGAGAAGACTCTCATATTAAAACTCTGCCGCCCAGATATTGACAATATTTTATCTTTGGTTGCATATAGTTGATCTGAGAATAGCATGACTTATGAGTAAAAACAAACTTTGTACAGATTGGAAGGCAACACATCTCCTTCCTTGGAGTTAGGTATGATGAGAATAGTCCCAAATTCAGGAAAGTAGATTCAGGATAGAGAAACGTGGGCTACATGCAGTTCAAATTTGTGTCTAGACCAGTTAATTTTGTGTAGGTTTTGTGCTGTAGAATGTTACATGGCCCACAATAATGGTCATGTTGGGTTGTGTTTATATGGTGTGTCTGTGTGTGTGTGTGTGTGTGTGTGTGTGTGTGTGTATGCATGCACGGTGTCACAAGTTCTAAACCCAGCTCATTACGGTCACAGAGGTAGCTTAAGTGAGTGACTGTATGAAATACCTTTTATGTTCTTTCAACAGTCTAGGCCTCCCCATTACTCCTGCCACTAGTGGGGAGAAGTTTGCATAGGGTTTGACCAGCTCCACACAGATGCAGCCTGACAGTTATGGGTCCCACATCTCATTTTCTACTGTAAGAGCGACTCAGAACATATATCAGGTACACCTAGAAATCTTTCCGTATCCAGGCTGGACCAATTAAGTGATAGAAAATGCCTGAGGGCCCTCTTTGACCAGTGGAATCATTTGTGAGGACAGTGTCTCCTACTTTTCTGTTGGTGGACAGCTGCAGAATTCATGTCTGAGGCTCCTTCAAGCATCCTGGGAAAGAGCACCAGTGACTTACGGATGTGGCTGATTATAGACACATCCTGGAACTGGCTCTCCACTTCCATGTTTCACTCTGTAAACTTCTGAGTGAGCCCCACAGGCTTTCTTGGACAACAACTTTACTCTGAAGGCAGCACAGGCTAACCTAGAGTCATTAGCAGACTGTAAAAACTGTTGTCACACATGTCTACTATTGCCAGATTGATTGATTTTTATAGACAGGACATATGTTGACAGACACACAAACTGAGAGACGGTCTGGACATTGAGGCTGTCATTTGGGAAGCAGTTTTTTTTTTTTTTTCTTTTTCTTTCCTGTTGGCACCAACTGAGTGGACTCACATCCAGAAGCTGAGCCCCAAGTGCTAATTATGTCACTTTGACCTTTCTTTGTTCAGGAATGGCCCCTTACCAAATAAATCTAGAATTTTTATGTTGTTTGACATTTAAAATACTAGCGATTTTAAGAAGCACATTACTAGGTAAATGAAGCCCAGAGCAGCCGGTTTTTGTCCTGGATTCTAGTTTGTGGTCACTGGGCTGTCTGAATGGAAAACTCATATCTGAAATATGAATGAAGGACTCGGGCTCCTCCCATTAGGTCTGCTGGACTGTGCTAATTGCAAAGGCATAGAGCATGATTGTCACCTGCAGCACAGTCTTTTGCGAATTAATTGGTATTGGCATCGATATCATCAATGAGAGACTACATGAATGCCTCAGAAGACACAACTTTCATCAAGGGCCTTAGGAAGAAAGGAAGGAAAGGAGGGAGGAGAGAAAGAAGGAAGAGAAAGAAGGAAAGAAGGGAGGAAGAGAGGAAAGAAACATGAAGTGGAGAAAAGAGAAAGTGGTAGGAATCCCAAGGGTAAATTCTGTGGTGCAAGTGTCTACTGTGGTGTTTTTGCATGACTGTGTTCCTATATACCCCATTATGAGGAGTTAAGACTCACAAGAACAGAGGCTAGCTTACTAGCTTATTCATAACTCTGAACATTAATTAGGCTCCTATTTTCCAGTCTGTCTCTCAAAGGGGGATTGATTAGTGTTCAGAAAACAGAAGCTTCATCAATTTCTTCTCTGAAAGCACATTTGCATATTAAAGTCTCTTGGACATCCACTGCTAAATAAACCTGTTTACTCTTGTTTAAGGACAAACAACTCTGTTAGGAGATAGTTCCTTTCTAATATCCATCCAAAACTCCTTTCATTTAAACAGTTGGGAAAGTCTGTGAATAACAGAAATACCATTCCCCGAGAACAAAGGGATTTCTAGCTGTTCTCTTAATATAGATTCCCACAAGGATTTAAAATATTTACATTAGCATTATGTTGTTGAATGAAGCCAGATTTAATTGAGACCCACATAGAGTTTTGCTTGAGTATAATTTGATGTGTTTGTAAATGATGTAATTTTTTTACAACCTTCACCTATTGAATGGCCACAATGAGATGCTTAGGCACACTAAACCCAGATGACTCTTAATCAGTGGCTTATTTGCTCCCATTCAAATGGGCTCTTGACTACTTATTTATTTATGTATTTATTTTACCATGATTATTTAAAAATATACCCAGGGAGTTCTGCCAATTGTTGTAGGAGCTTGGGAGGTATCAATACGAGAAAACGATCTAGGAGGGTTGCGTGAAGCCTGACTTGTGAGTAGAAGATGCCAGTAGGAATTGAGAGCCAAGCTCATCAGCTTTCTGGGTTTGGAGATAGCCAGGCCCACAGACCGGTGGTTGTCTAAGTGAGAAGGGCTCAATGCAGCCTAGCAGAGCCAGGAAGAATGTTCTTTTACAAGTTCATCTTTACATGATAATCACAAAATTTAATTAAAAAATCACTGGTATTTTCTCTATTTGTTTCCCAGACAGAAAGCACAAATACCAGACTGAAAGGCTCAAAATTGAACACCTGGCAACCATAATGATTTTGGTTTGCACAGTGACTTCTGTTGTTCCGCAGATTTAGCACTGTGGTGGGGACAGTGCGGGAAGGGAGGGAGCTCAAGGATTCCAAGAGGAAAAACACTTTTCTTTCATTTTTCCCATTCTTACAGATTTTAAAGGGGTTTTCAGGAAGAGGATGTCTTTTCACTTGTAACTCCATGTTGCTGTGGACCACGCCTTTTCTTACAATGTTTTCAACTCTTCCCTTAAGTGTTAATCTCAACTGCTTTGACTCTGTGTATACCCGGAGTTGGATCCCTACTGAGTTTTATTTTGGTGTTCTTGACTTAGGGTTCTGTCTAAGTTTCGAAAAAAACAGAACCTGTGGTTTGGTCACTGGAGATAGGGTATGGAGTCTGAGTTGCATCATTCTTTTTCAATTTTGTGGACAAAACACTTAATCTGATTTTTGCCTCCATTTTCTCAGACCCAAATGGAATGATGAGAATAACACAAATGTTTAAATTTTTACATGAATATAAATAGGCTTTCCCCAAATATAGGTGGGGTTCAGGGCCAAAGATAGCCTTTCTACTGTTTCTAAATAGTTTAGTTTACAAATTACCCTACCAACTCCTGAGTAAACACTTCCTTTACCAACGTTGATGGCTATACTATCAACAACCAGGAGTCTAGGTTCAAACCAGATTTTTCAGGCTCCTTGGAGTTCTGTGTTAGAATATGGTAGCCTCCAGAGGAATGAAGTTGTGCTCTAGGCCCAACCACCTGCTCTTCTCAAATGCTAGTCTTTTTTAATGGCTCAAGATCTCTTCCCTGAAGACTAGCTCTCAGTATCAGAGGACACTATGTAAGCTGCAAAAGGAGAAAATCAGTTAATGGTTCAACCCTGTAAAGCCCAGTAACCACAACCAGCACAGCAAACTATCTCTATTGGTATAGTGGTAGCACTTTTATATTTGGGGATAATCAGCAGCTAATTAGACTTAAAACTTGCTCAATGGGAGGAAACTCATGCACTGTACTATAAACAGAGCCAAGTACACATGATTGGAGAGGTCATCAATCCTAGAGGAAAATCTACATCTATCATATCCCTATGATTCATACTATATGCTAAATATGGATCCTCATATTAACAAACAAGTACACTACATCTCAAAGAAGCTCTTTTTGCAACAGGTGGTGACTATTACAGAGTTCTATAACTGGTCAAACACAGAAAGTAAGTGTCTGTGTGATATCCAGCCCCAAGTGACAGGTCTACAATGTAATCTAAGGTTCAGGGAACATAGCAAACGGGGGACAGAGATAATATTAATGCATTTCTCAACTGTCACCAGGGAGGCTTTCTCATGCAACAGATGATATTAGCCCAGAAAGCCACAACTGGCAAAAATGTAGAGAATAAGAGACTATAGTATGAGTGTCCTTGGGTAGAGCTCTTACATTGAAGCTTTGCCACCCAGGGCTCAGGGACCATTGCAAAAGGGGAAGCAAGACTGTAAGAGCCAACAGTGGTGGATGCCCACAAGGAAACGGAGTTTTCCAGGTGGCTGGGAACTTACTCATATGAACTTACAGCAATGGTGACAGCAATGGACTAGACCCATGCCAGCTCAAACAAAAGCCCAGCATAGAAGTGGGGAAATGGGTAAAAAGCCTCAACCTTAGCCCAGAAACTGTTGGTAGCTGATCTCTGCTGCGTCAGGCACAGTTAGTCTCTAAGGGAGTGACGCTAGATAAGCTGACCAGGCTCCAGTGGATGAACTCACTCTGAGGGACATCTAGAGACAAACTTGACTTGACAGGCCTTGACATATATGACAGAGTGCATGAAATCCAGTGGGGGTGGGCGATGGCATGGTTGCAGATAGGGGAGAGAGTCTAAATATGATTAAGATGTATTATATAAAATGCACAAAAGTCATTTTTTTTTTTTTTTAAAAAAAAGAGGAAAATGTGATTTTGGAGAGTCCGCTATCATTCCAAGTGTTCTACATGCTGGTTTTATCTTTTGTGTCCCAATTATTTACTCTTTCTCTCTTTCTCTGCATGCATTTGTCTTCTTGGAAATGTGTTCAAGTTTATGAAGTAAAAGGAGGTAGTCTTGGTGTGTAATGGGTGTGACAGTGGTTTATGCTTCTGACAAAATGACTGGAGATAAGCTGAGCTTGTCCATTATAACTCTCTAACTGTGAAATCTGTAGTGTCGGAATCATCATTCATCATTTTTTCTCCCAGGACACTAATGGAAATTAAAATAAACAATCTTGTCCATATAAGAGCAGAAAAGATCCTCTCCAGCGACAAGTTTCACACAAATTGCAATGCGAATAAAGCATCTCCCCTGTTTTTAAACAGGTCATCCATCACATGCAAGGGAGTTACAGCAGCTAAAAAGTGGGTAGGATGTTGCTTAACTAGCGTTTCATTAGCAAATGAGAGTTCACATGGCTAACGATAGTCTCACAACATCATTTTATATTTATGAAGATCAAACAAGACTTGTGTTTTCCCATTTAGAGGTTTGCAAACTGAATCTGGCACAAAATGTCCAGGAAGATAAACTGGAGGGGAACACAGACTGTCAGAGTGATTGATGGGGCTGGTGTTCACCCAACTGTGTTTGAAAATGTAGATATCCTTAAATAAATGATGCCGTGTGAGCCATGTCAGCCTAGGGAATTAAGAGAACATTACGGCATTTTGCAGAAACAACATAAAGCACAGCTACCAAATTTGATGATTGAGCCTCTGTATACTTTTCATGAAACCTCACAGTATATGCGCTCTGTAAGAATGCGTAATATCGCTTCTAGTAATTAGGTTTCCAAGTGTTGCAAGGTGAGACCAATCACTCTTCAAGCGGTTCCTGGAGGTGAATTTCAGGATTACACCATAAGCAATACCACTTTCTGGAACACTTTAGGAACCCTCCTCCACAACTTTCTTTTCTCTCACTTTTCTATTTATGTAGAGCATTAAGTTACTCAACCCATAGTTGATAAAATTGGGGATGAGTGATTAAATAAAAACCACAAGGTTCAGAAGTAATTGATTAACAATAAGGTCAAGTGTTCTGAAATGGATATAAATTATATAACACTTTTTGTCTAAATTGGCAAGGTATAGCATTTGATTTGTTCATGTATATTTTGAGATTTTATAAACAGACACACATGGATTTGGAGAGATGGCTCAGAGGTTAAAAGCACTGGATGCTCTTGCATAGGACCCAGGTTTGAATCCCAGCACCCATGTGCACATGGTGACTAACAACCATCTCTAACTTCAGTTCCAGGGGATGTGACACTCTCTTCTGACCTCCGTGGGCATTGCATGACATGGGTGCATTTACATACCTGCGGGCAATACATTCATACACATAAAATAAACATAGTAAGACACAGTTATTAGCAGGCACATTACTTACTCACTAGGCAAGGTTTGAGTCTGCCTGTATTCTACAGCCTGCTTTTTCAGCGTAACAGAAATTGATAGCTTTACTATCAACAAGTAACTTTTCTAATACCTTTAGCAATTTTTGCGAAATCTGCAATGAATCTATTGAATTCTTGATCGGACATTTAACACAGTCCCCTCGTTTATATAAACAGATCCACTGAGGTCATGGCAACAGCCCAGTCTTATGGCAGATTCCTAATTGTTCAATTAGAGAAGATGTTTCGAAGTAGAATTGCTTGATTAATGTGCCTGTAAAATTTTATGTTTTGCTTATGTGTTCGTACATTGAAAAGATCCAAACAGCCCGTTTGTCCATTCTTTAGCCACCACTGAATGTTATCATTTAAAAATCATGCACTAATTTGGTAGACAAAAATTGGTTTCACATTATTAATTTTGGAATTTTTTGATGATCTGTAAAGTTGAATAAATGATTTGACAACTTATCTGACATTTATCACTCTAAAAGAATTGTTTAGTTGAACTAGTATTTATATTATTGATTTATCAGTCTTTTATTTATTAGTTACTAAATGTTCATTCTCATATATGTTACAATTTTATTTTCAGTTTTATGATAGTTTTCTTTGTTTTTCTGTTGTCACTTATTTTTGATGGTTTTTAGTTCTCTACCATCATACAGTTTGTATGCTATCATCAAACTGTGTTTTTATAGTGTATAGTTTCTACTTTTTCCATTTGTTATCCTTAATTCTTTAACATTTATTGATGTACCTAATGATGAAAGGAATCCTTATCTGATTAACTTAATAAGCATCGTTTATTTATTAAGTTTACAGATTCTGATGTACGTGTATACATGCATAGGTAGACTAGATTCTGACATACATGCACAGATAGACCTAGATTCTGATGTACATGTACACATGCATTGATGGACTTAGATTCTGATGTATACACATATATGCATAGATGTACCTAGATTCCGATATACATATACACATGCAAAGATGGAGCTAGATTCCGATGTATGAGCACACATGTGTAGATATACCAAGGAGCCCTAATACTTGTTGTGAGCTACATTCTCATCCATTGTTTTTCTGTCCCCCCAATGTCATCGCCCTAATGAACTTTAAAACTTTTCTATATGATCTTCATTTTACTAGATAAGTAAATTCCTCATCTGTTAGGAAAGTTAGTTATTTTTTAGAATATAGAATAAGAGCAACTTTGAAATCTAACTTTGAAATCCACAAAAGCTATCTCTTTTGTTTGTTTATTTGTTTTCCTTAATAAAATTTGAGTTTAGGTCTATGGACTGCCATCAACCCACTTCTCTTTACTTCCACTCCTCTGATTTCTGACAAAACGAAACCAGGACAGTTTCTATGGAACTTCCTGGCTCTTAAACAAGACACTTTAATGGTACCTAGACTATGGGGAAAGCATTATTCCATCATGGAAACTTCTGAGACACAAACTGTATTCAGTAATTTCAGGAGACGGTGATGAGACCTCCTCACTTTTGCCTGCATCATTGACTCTTAGTGTAGTCCTCAGTATCACCTGGGAAGCTGTGATAAATGCAAAGCATTGCTGTCTGCCCAGTCCAGGAATTGCACTCTGGGAGGTGCCCCAGAAACCTGCATTTCAACAAACCCTTCTAGTGATTTCATACATGGTAAAGTTTGCTCTGCAACATACTCAATCCTCTCAATGGGTTATGGATTCTTTAGGCTACCAGAATCTTTAGGTGACTCCAAATGCCATTGCAATTTAAGGCTCAGCAATACACAAAGGGCAGTATTTAACTGTCTCCAATGTCAACGTCAATAAATTTTGTAACCAAAATTGCACCATATTGCTAGAAAGACATGTCTTTCATTGGCAAGTGATTATCAAAATTATATAATATATATGTATATATTTATATATATGTAAGAATAATGAAGAAGAGTCCATGAAAATGAGAGGGAGGAGAGATATGGGAGGGGTTGGAGGTGAGAGAAGAAGGGGAGGAAATGATATAAATACAATATTCATGTTATGAAATTCTCAAAAGCTATTAATTAAAAACAAAAAGAAGAAAGTAGATGGGCAACTATTTTAAGAAAGGAATCAGTGGGAGTGAGATGGAAAAGTGAGGCTAAAGGGACTGTGTGTGTGTGTATGTGTGTGTATGTGAAAATGTTAGAAGGAAACCCATTGTTGAATAAAACTGTATCTAGTTGGGTGGAGGTAACCTCCAAACTCTTTACTCTTGCAAAACAAAGTATTAGTGATAGTAATTGAAATAGTTAATGTATATTCCTTAAGAGTTCTGTCCATTTTGTGACTGCTTGATCAATGAAGCTTTAAAGCTTCAAAAATGAAATTCCAGAACTGAAAAAAATATATAATTTAGTATTTACTAGGGACAAGTTTGTACATTAAAATATCAAAACTCCTCCTCCATAAGAAATAGTTGTGGAGATAATTACTTGATTACTCTAAATATTTTTAAAAGTATTTTCATTAATGTTTTTGAAAATACTTTACCAAAATAAGACTTTTGCTTTAAAATATTATAATTAATTGTTTTATGAGTCTAATCATAGAGTTGAAAGTCTCCTGCTTAGAGATGCTGGTCTGATGCTTTGTGATCTTCTTTTGCATTCCAGTAGGAGAAGTAGCATAGTCACATTTTCTGATCCAAGTCAGTTGCCAGTTAGGAAAGGCAGCTCCTTTTAGGTTCTCAGTACTCTGAGACTGTGAAGGGGGACAACAGTGGGCGCTACTATCAGATCTACTTTCTTCAGAGACACTAAGAAAGTGACACAGGTGGCAAATTCAGCAGCTTTCTCCATTGACATGGCTTCAGGAAGCTCTTCACCCACAACAGGCATCAGTGTTTACCATCTCATTAAAAACTCAGCAATACAATTTCTGCTACCACGGCCTTATGGACCTTTTTTCAAATGTGCTCACATTTTACTCAGTGCATTGGGGACAGAGTCTAAAAGAAGAAACAATGGAGAGGATCAATTTCTCTCCTGTGATCTCTTTTTGTTATATTGTATTTTAATATTCTTTGTAGAGACAGATTTGACAATTCAGACAACAAATTTCATTCTCTATATGATCATCTGTTAATGTTCTCATTTATAAAAGGGGAAATGGAAGTCTCTGCCTTACCAGGATGTCAAGATTAGCCAGTGTGACTGTACATGTATTTACAGCATTTAGAATAGGTATCACCCATTCCAGGTCAATAGGTCACCTCCTCTTGTTAGCTCACAAGCAATCTACTCTCTGTCAGTATTTCCTCATCCAGAACCAGAAACAGATATTTCTTGTTTCCTTTTTGAGTCAACATTTTTCTATATAGCACAAGCTGGCTTTGAACCCACTGTGTTGCCCAGATTAGCCTTGAACTTGTGACACTTCTGCCTCAGCCTCTGAAATGCTGGAAACACTAATATTTTCAATCTTGTTTGTTTTGTTTACTTACTGAGACAGATACTCTCTACATGGCCTTGGCTGACTTCAAACTCATAGAAATCAGCCTGTCTTTGTCTCCCAAGTGCTGGGATTAAAAGAACATGCCACCACGTCCTGCATCAAACCATATTTATATTTGATGATAATTTAACTTTCAAACTAGATAATGTGTGTTAACTTCCATGTCTAACCATTTCAATAAAATATAGCAAAATCTTATTTCATAAAAGAAGAAATGAATGGGCATGGTGGTCTATGTCAGCATTTTTCGAGGTTGTGAGCACTGACAGTTCTAGAACACATGTTCCAGTTGTTATTTAGGGGCTTGTGTTCACTGTGTTGGAATTAACCTCATGATAATAAGCTCAAGCTGACCTGACCCGACTGAAAGGTCTTGTGGTGCCCTTAGTAGGCTGGTCCACATATGTAATTATGATGTGGACAGGGCTGGGAAAAAGCCAAGGTTGCACTGACCCTATCATGTGTGAGTGATTCAGTGAGGTAATTCTGGAACCATGATAATTTGAAATAGAATACTATTAATCAACACATGTGTGGGATGCAATCATACAAATATGTACGCAAAGAACACTAAGTGATCATTAGAGAGGTCAACAGATCAGTGAGGGCTGTGTAAAGGCAAGTCACTACAGGGGCAAATGGAACTCTTCACCCATTGCAAGGTCCACAGTTGACACCCCTGTAACGGAAGAACAATTGACAAGGAAAGAAAAACATAATTATCTAATGGAGTGTTATGTGATGAGAGAGCAGACAGAAATGAACACCCACAGACTAGCGAAAATGTATATTTTATGCTTAGGTTTAATGAATAATGGATAGTCATCAGGAGCTGTGATTGGGCATGATCTAATGGTAATAAAGTGGGGTTGAGGAAATCTAGTCAGGCTTGTTTATACACATCGTTCCTAACTTCTCTTTGTCATTCCTCCCTTTTGTGGATGGGGAGAGGCAGCTGACAAAAATGACCAGAATGGCAGAAAGAAGGACGGGAGAAAGTCAAAGAGATTTTGCTTCTGAGGTCCTTCCAAGTTCAAAAGAGTCATCTTTTGGCATCTATAGGGATTCAGTTTCAGGACCACCTCTCCATCACTCCAGCTACTAAAATATGTGCATTTCACATAAAATGTCACGGTCCTTAACATTTTACCCATAATCATCTTCCTATAAACATTTCATTTCTAGATCACTTGTAATACCTAATACAATATGACTTCTATATGAATAGTCATTATACTGTATTGTTTAGGGAATAATTATATGGAAGGAATTTGTAATGCTTTATATATACACAGGTTCCTTTTATTTTCAAATAATTTTTATCCGAATTTGGTTGAATTTATAAATATAGAATGCATAAATACAAAGAGCCACTGCCTTCAGCATACCAGGGTTCCACCGTTAGCAGTATTATTTTCTGAGCTATAAACTGTTGACCAAATGTCAGAGTCACATTTTAGGAGATGTAAAGGAGGAGAGAACAAGAGAACAAGGTGACAGATACTGAACATAAAAAGAAGCAGTAGAGCATCAGCTGGAATGCAACAGATACTCAGGTCTAGCTTTCTCTGTCAGAGTTTTCAATCATCCTTTCAAAATTTTCTTTTCAATGTAGCAATACCAGAACCAGAACCTAGCTATTGTGAATTTCTGAATGTGTCCCATATTCCTATAGAAATAGCTGCATCACAAAACTTGCTGATAATCTGTAGGGACATTTGTTGTCCCAAGGTTTCTTCATCCTCATCTTGTTAGTTTAAGGGGGGGAGTGGAGTCTGTTTGCTGGGATAAGTGCTGAGATATGGTTCTCTCCTTGTGTAAATTTAGAAATACCTTAAGGCAGTTTGTTGATGGTTTAATTGATCAGGCTCCTTCATTCCCCCTAATCCCATATTTCACTGATGATAATGTGTCAGTTTTCCTTACCGTGTTCTCCAGTGATGATTGACTAGAGGGTTTCTGGAAGGACTGTTTATTTCTATCTGTAGAATTTCACTGAGGTAGGTATGTATTAAGATAAAGGTTGGGAATATCTGTGGCAGGGTCTTATCTCAAGTGTCATCTCCAACTATAAACTGTTGCTTCCTCTACTCTTTGTTTTTGAATTCTCCAGAGATTGCTTTCTTCTGTGGATTAAAAACAGTCATTTTTCTGAAATTATCAGTACAGTGGCCAGCTGAAGGCTTCATTCAAGGTCATTTTCTTTATTCTTGAGCATCATCTTTGGGATACTCAGTTTCTTTTGAGGTCAAACTATTCAGTGTGGAAGTCTGTAATATTTGTAAGCTAAGTGGCTCTAGAGTCTTAGCTTCTAACATTCCCTTCCCATTATGAGACTCAGGTCTTGAGCTGACCTCGGTGTTTATGATGGTTACTCAGCCCCTTGGATAGAGAACCGGTCTACAATATTAATGAGCCATCTAGAAAGATGAAGTCTCTCACTTTTTTCACAATTTTGTACCTCAGTTTTGCCGTTCACTCACCTGATTAAGATAGCTTGTCATATGCATTCTTGATTTTATGATTGGTTTCTCTATTTAAGCTTGGGTGTTGATGCAGTTCAGTGAATTCTATGGTTTTAAAAATCAGAACCTGATAGCTGATGAGATCCATTTTGAGAGGCAAAGGCAAAGGAATATGGCAATTCTTTTTCTTCAATAATTAAAGAAGAGTCATGGACATTTTTGTCTATTACACAATTGCCAGTCAGTAACAGTGACATCTCTTGGAAGAACAATATTTTCTGTAACATTAGCACAGCCTCAATAATGACTGCTACTTCAAAACTCCACTTTTGACCTCCTTTTGCACTATAGACAAACATGTATCTGAGATATTTCTAAGGGATACTGTGTTTATATTTAAAGTGTATTTTTATTTTTCTCAGGTTTGTTACTATATTCTTGGAATATATTATAGTCCATTGAGTACTTAGATTCTCTATCCTCCTCCTAGCTCTAATATTTAAAATATTTCATTGTACTATTCAATAATACAGAAAATTTTAATTTAACAAAAGTTGTCATGGTGTTCTCCTATGTATATTTTGATCTTTGACCGTAGTTCTTGACTTATAACTTCTTCCCGAAGAGGGGCCTCAGAGATTAGAATCTCTCTTTCTTAAATCCGGGCTTAGAAATTCTAATTTTTGCCTGCCATTAGCTAGTTGTAAAGAAATTCTGTGGCATACCTTATCTGCTGGTGGGCCCTAAGACTCTCGTTTTAGGGTCCCTGTCCTGGTGCATTGGAGGAAGCAATACTATACGTAAATGCCAAGAAAAATGTAAACAAATAGATATTTCTGAGTTTCCCAACCCAGTCTATTAATCATGCCTATGATAGAAAGCCCTCACAAAACTCACAAAAGACAGGATTCAGAAAGCTAAACATGGAAATTACTGGAAGTTTGCACGTCTGGGGAGGGCAAGAAGCTCCACATCCCTTTTCACACCCTTCTCCGTGCACATTTCTTCTTCGGTTAACAAACCAGTAAATATATTTCCCTGAGTTCAGTAAGCTACTGAAACTAATTAACTGAAGAACTCAAGGATAAAGTGTAGGAGCTATGATTTATATCTGGTCTGACAGAAATACAAGTAAGACAACTCTGTGCTGTGTGTGACAAATGTCTGGAGACTGGTCCCTCAATATGAGGACTTTCTCACCATCTCCAAGCAGCTCAGGTCATAGCAGAACCAGATTGGAGGATGCCCAGTTGGGTTCCATTGTAGAATGAATTGCAGCTTCTTGGAAGGGAGAGACTCCCACTTCCTTCAAGACTACTCACATCTCCTGCGCTGGGCTGGCTGTATTTGGAGATTTGAGCAAAATCCACATTCCCTCTCCTAACACAGAGATCTTTTAGTACCAAAAGCTGAAAGCAAGTTTTCAAAGACAGAAAAATGTAAGGTTCTGGGGCATATTATCTGTGTCAAGTAAAATACCAGGAACCAGGAATGCTTGAGGAACAAGAGGGTTATTGGAAAAATTTCAGAAAAGCTTAGAAACCCAAACTATGAGTATTGAACATGTGGGCTCTGATTATAGACTTTGCTGGGTAAAAGAAAAGCAAAGATCAAAGTGCTGTTGTAAAGTAAATCGATTCTCTGAGGGAAAAGCCTGATGAGCTATGGACAAACACCCCTCCCAGACAGAGTGGTATTGCCCAGGACCACCTTGCACAGAAAGACGAGCTGGGACCATCCTGTGCCCCTCCCCACCTGTCCACTGGCCTTGGATGTGAGAAGAGGAGGGCCTAAAAGTATTTAACTTGGGGGCGCCAGGAAGCCCTCCCTGTTCCTCTCCTATTGGCCATTTGGATCTGACCACAGGAAAGAAGCAAGAGTTACTAATGTAACTTGGGGGGGGGCGGTCACAAGTTATAGACATGCTCTATAAGTAGCCCCCTACCCACTGCTCTGTTAGTAAACCCAAGTAAACTAGCTAGAATTTCCCTAACTGTGAGTTGACAAATTTGTGTGTTTGTTGCAGGACCTGGGGTGGGAAGTAGACTAAGCTTAGTCTGCCTCTCCCAAGAGAAAATTTAGTAACAGCTGTGTATAATTTACCCCATGACAAATAGAAAGAAATACTCTAGGTTTTCCAAACCTGTCTTCCCAAATATATGCTGACTGCTGAAACAGAGGAGACGAAGAAGGGCATATTTCCAATCATTTCTAAAATACACAACAAAGGTCGGAAATGTCCAATCTCAGTCTGTAAAAGGGGAACAGAATCTGCGTGGTAGAATCAGTAGCATCAAAACAAGATGAGCTTTCCTGTCTGTGTAGTTCATTCATTTTCAGTGTGTCTCCACCTGAGCACATGACACACTGCAACCTCACGGGAACTCAGAGTTCAGCTCGGACCTGACTCTTCACATTTTTTTGACAAGAATTCCAGTTCCTACTATGAATTATGAACATCCCAAAGCCAGACTGAGATCATCTCGGTATCCTTGACTTTCTCCCACTGATCCTTGTCTTGAATTGGTGATGAATCAAGAAGTTCTAAACTCCTGAAATACTGTCATCAGAAGCTCAGTGAGGTCATAGTTTGCATAGAACAGGAGCAGGGGACCCAAATGACTAAGTCTGTTTATATCCTTCCACCAGGAGGGTGAGGCTGCTAGGCAGGAAGCTTAGATCATGCATTGGAAATGTAAAACCAAGCTGTGCTGACAGGAACTAGAGAATACAGATGATCAGTGACAGATTTGTTTTTTGTTTGTTGTGTGTGTGTGTGTGTGTGTGTGTGTGTGTGTCTGTGTGTAGTTTCATCCTGATTCTTCTGATATGATACATATTTTCCCACTCTTATTTTGGGTTGTATGTCTGTTACTAGAATGTTATGTAGACTCAGGCATGGGTGAAAGGAAGGTCCACTGTTCCTTTGTCTAAGGTCTTCTGTAATGCCCTCTTCTTCATTACAGTCTTCATTGGACCCTCAGATGGAGAAGCCACCCTACTGCTTTGGCAAGCTTGCTTAGTACATAGAAATACTTTATCTGTGAAGAAATGCTTTATCTTCTCCATCTACCAAGAATCAGGACGGATATGGAATTGGGCTCACAAAACCATTTTATTTTTAAAATCCCAAAGGTCTGCTTGAACAACTGCTTCTCATCTTTCTCTTTGAAACTGTAAATGCAGTACAGTAAGTGAGTGTCAAAGTTGCTGCATGGATGTGCACATCTCTCTCCTCTCTCTGTTGTATTACACATAGTTCCTTTCCTTCATCTGAATGTTCTGTACCTCACCACAATGCTAGGTGGTGCCAATAGTCCCTCCAGGAGCCTAACCCTTCCTAAGCGGCCCCTTTTGGAAGACGGGCGCAGCCCCTCCACTCTTGGACTGACAGATCTTGCTTCACTCACATCTCTATTTGTAGTCTTGATTCTAGCTCCTATTTTAGGTGTTAAATATAAATCTAGTTTTCCTGTGCTAATGACTACTGTTGAACTCATGGGCTCACCTGACAATTTTGGGCTGGTGGATTTAAATAGAATGGTGCTCATAATACTTGAAAGCATATTACTTAATCTGCACCATTTATCACAAAGTATACAATTTAGGATTAGGAAAGTGAAAGTGATACAGAACAGGAAAAATGAGAAGAGCCTGTGCCTCCCTCTGACTCTGCTGTCCTCCTAACCTCAGTGTACTGGACAATCACACACTCTCTGAGCCTTTCTTTAGGCTTTTTATGGAGGCTTCTTTCAGTGGGCATGACTGATTCAATTATTTGGCCATTCAACTTCATCTCCATACTCTTTTGCTCTTGGAACTAGGGAATGAACTACAGGTTGCAACCTCATAATTACATGATTGAATTCCAGGCCACCACCCTTCATCCTGAGGCTACATGTAGCGGCCAAGAGTCCTGGCATTAAGATAGCCTCAAGTATAATTCACTGGTTCTAATGAATATTCAAAGGGATTTTGCTTACTCGTATCCCTCAAGTATAATTCACTTGTCTAATGAGTATTCAAAGGACTTTCGCTTATTCATATCATGCTGGAAAAAATAAGAGTTTAGAAGTGCCTTACCAGGAGCCCAAGAATCAGAGACCAAATGTGTCACACTATTTTTTATTCTGTCATATTACTATAGTTTTGAAATTCAAAATGCCACAACTGATACTGTCCCTGTTTTCTGTCCTTACAGTCATCTACATTGAACCAGTGAGTACCCCATACCTTTATAAAGCATCTTCCATTTGCCCTTTGGAACTAGTTTCCACTTTCTTACTCCCTGCTTAGAAACGCTGGGGCATTTAACAGGAAATCCAAGGAAAGGAGGAGCAGAAAGGTGTTTGCTTCTTGTTACTGTCCCAGATTCCCTTGGTCACTCTTTCCCTTCATGTTTTAGGCTTGTAGCATATAGTACCTTTCTTCTATAGTGCTGAACCCTGCCAAGATACACTACCTATCTTGCTACCTTGGAGAATGGAAGAGTTCTCATGGTGCTTAAAGTGTTCCCACCCTTTTTGTAAATACTCACTTAACTAAACATCTTCAAATCCATTAAAAAAATCCATCTGTGGAACTGGAGAGATGGCTAAACAGTTAAGTGCACTGGCTGTTCTTGCAGAAGACTTGAGTTTGAATACCAGCACCCACATGGCAGCTAACAACCATCCATAACTCCAGTTTCAGGGGATCCAATGCCCTCTTCTGTCCTCTGTAGGTACTGTATGACATGAGTGTACTTATTCACATACAGGCATAACTCTCTTCATATAAAATAAAAATAAATAAATCATAAAATTTTAAAAGTCCCTCTATTTCCTGATGGGATTCTAAGAGACATAATGATCCTCATGGTTGTTTATCCATAGGCAGACTCAATAATATTTGTATAGAGTGTTGTTTCATCTATAATTAAATTCAACATAAGTGCACTGAGTCATGAACCAGGCCACAGAATCATATTTGGTCCCAAAATTCTAGAGTAGCTAAATTGAAGCTTTTTAATTTGTGTGTTGCAACCTTTTTAAACACAATGTGCACCAATTTTAAAGGAAACCTAATAGTATTAAAGCTGATGGAGAACAGAAGATAAATGGAGGTTGTTGAAGATTTCCAGCCACTAAACAAGATTTATCCGTAACAACTTTGTCAAGGCCTTAGCCATGACCTGAGTACAGAAGACCAGTATTGAAACACACAGCTCCACTTAGTTAAAATTTTAATGCTGGTCTAAACAATGTCTGAGGTTTGGGCCCCAGCTTGGATGTCTCAAATGTCTGGTGAAACAGGGCACCTTTTCCCACCTCTATAACAGTGCTCTGACCGTCTGCATGTCTTTTTTTTTTTTTTTTCCCCTCTTAAGTTTGCTCCACTCTCGTGCTCAGAGGTGCCATTCTTGCTTCAGGCTTTTTCAGGAAATGAAGAGCAAAAGACTTGCCAAACACTGTTGCTGGCCTTGGAAACAAATGTTTACAAATATTTCTATGTATTGACCAGAATACATGAGATACAGAGGTTTACCATCTCAGATGAAGCTGTTGTGAAATCCGGCTTTCTTCCTTGGTTTTAAAGAATTCACAACCCACATTGATACGTACATTGTATGTTTACAGTGCTGATGTATGTAGACTTCAACACCGCATCTAAGCGGAGAAAAAATCACTGTTAACAACCAACTCATTTTCCATAAAAGTATTTTAAACTAGTTGCTTTATTCTGAGGTGTCTTGGTTATAGCTCTCTAAGTAATCCCTTTCTGATAGCACAGCACACTCTTGAAATATCTATTAAAATAGCTGTGAGAAATGACCTTGTTATAACTGAGGGAACTTCATTACACTGAGGTGCTGTTTCTAAAGAGTATTCTAAAATATGACAAATGGCCATCAGAACAAGAGAAGCACTTCTCTTGGTCTCTCTGACCTCTTTTCATGATTTGCTTTTCTTTTCTCTGTCTTTCTAAACAGTAGCACATTCCACAAGTCCATTTTTTTTTTCTCAGTGCCCCTTCCTTTGGAGATCTTCTTTACCATCAAGACTTGAATCATTTACTTACCTGAATGCATTATAGATTTAAACGTATCCATCCTTATCTCTTCTGTTTGACGTGGTTTTAATGTTTTAGGTATTCTTAAACCTCTCCCAGAAATAATAGAATGAATGACATATAAAACAAAACTGCACAAATATAAGTAGTTCCAATGAACCTATGATACGTAATGGAAGCACATTTATAAGTAATGTACAAATGCATCTCTGACCTTTTCCACATAGACGACTTACAAAGCTATGACTATTATGGCATGCTCTCTCCTGAGGTCAAATTCTATGAAGATAATAGTCCTCCAAATCTGTTTCATGCATATGTCCTTCCATCACCTCAGATACAACCATGACCAAGACCAAATTAGTGAGAATGTTCTCAAAACTAAACCTTGTTGGACTGTTTCTGTATGTGATATACTTGTTCCCAGTGAATAATTGCTACATCTCTGTGATTGTGTGAGTGTGTGTGTGTGTGTGTGTGTGTGTGTGTGTGTGTATGTATGTTTAGATACAATGTGTGTATATGTTTAGGTACAAGCATACACTCAATTCTTGTATATGCTAAGAAATAAGTGTCTCTCTGTCTCTGTCTATCTGTCTCTCTCTGCCTCTGTCTGTCTTTCTTTCTGGGACTGAAAGTGGAAACCAGGGCCATGTACCTCTAAGGCAAACACTCTACTACCAAGGTACATCTCCAGCAGGTTTCTAGTTTTGATTTGGGATAGGGTCTCACCAACTTGGCCAACCCAGCCTCAAATTTGAACTTACTGTCCTCCCGTCTCACCCTTGGGGTAGTTGAGATTATAAACATGTTCCACCAGGCTCAGCCAGAAGTTAGACTTTTTTTGTGTGTGTGAGGGAGATTAACTGCCTCACTCTTCTCTCTGTCGTTTGTTATGGTCTTCCTAAACCCTGTGTTGTTCCTTTGCTACACTCTTAAAGTTACCCTATCCCAAGCCACTCACTGGCCTCTTCCAGACTTACCTCAATACCTGCTCAGGTGGTTTTCTTATTTCTTCTTTTTCTATGGAGACTGTAAATGATTCAAGTGCAGGTACTACATCACATTATGCATGTTGACCCAATGTATATTGCCTTTTTGAAGGAGGCCTTCTTAATCTGGACTTTTGTCCTGGTTATCCTTAGCATTTTGTAAAGTGCAGTTCAATTACTTAGCTCTGATTAACAGTTGATTTGATAACTCACTGTTTTTGTGGGCTGCCTTTTGCTAAGAAGCACACTGTTTACCAATGTGTTTTGTTCCTGATTATCTGCCAGTCCAGGCATACGATTTAATGTAATTGATGTCTCGTATTTACTAATGGGTATTACATCATCATTATTTAGAAAATCGGCTACTGAAATGACATCTGATTGAGCATTTGTGATTGAGGTTAAGAGCCTGTGACGGTTTGGAGAATACTTGTTTACAGGCTTGCTGTGCAGCATGTATGCTATCTGTGGGCTGCAGCTGGCTTTCGCTTCTGTTAATAGTCTCTACTATGTGGTTAAGTGGCCATTGACACGCTCAACTTCAGTGTGTGTTCCTCCAAACTGAAGAACAAAACCCGTGATGATCTGATGAAATGTAAGTAAAAGGGAAGGCAAGATCATTTGTGGAGTCCGATAAATGATTATAGTGCAAACATTCTAAACTCATTTTTAATCAGGATGGATCTAAATAAAATGTTATTTGAAATATGAGGAATCAAAGGATTCATGTAATTATAATTTACTGAGCTAGAGCCTTTGGAATGTTAGTCATTAAGCTTGCCTGCTAATTATTCTGGTACCCCCGCTTCAGTTCTGGGTTCATGGTAAAATTTCATTTGCGACTCTTGAGAATGGATGGAGTGCAGTATATGACTAGGTTTTAGCAAGTGAGTAGTAAAAAGTGGCAAAAGTTTTCCTTATCCTCTGAGGCTTGTCTTTCATCACCATAGGCAGCAGTAATAAAGTGTTTGCTATGTCAGCCTGGGTCCCAGGTTAAAGGCATTACAAAGAAGAATTGTAGCCCATCCTCACTGATTATGTAACGTGAAGAAGAAATCATGTGAGCTGTGAGAGATGTTTGTTACCACTGCCTTAGCTGACCTCTCCTGGCAGGTACACTTAACCATGATGAGTTCTGCCTGGACCTTGGTAGATAAACATCTGTATATTGTGTACCCATTTTATTCTATATGACTTACTTGCAAGAAGAAAAATGAACATATTACCTAAATGCCTATATGTTCATCTATCTATCTATCTATCTATCTATCTATCTATCTATCATCTATCTGTCATATAGTTAGTGGATTACCTTTTGCTGTGTTTTTAGAAACAAAGTCTTGCTGTGTATCCCAGTCTGGCTTAGAATTTAAATATAGCCAAGACTGAATTCAAAATCATTATTCTTCTGCCTTAGCCTCATTCATATTAAAATATTTTTTTGAAATTACATCCATTTGAGGACCTTAAAATAATTTGTATCTAGAGCCAGTGAGATGACTAAGTGGATAAAAAGGCTTGCTACAAAGGCCTGATGACCAAAGTTTAATGCTTGGAACCCATGGTTGGGGAGAACCTATGACTGAAAGTTGTTCTGTGACCTCTGTATGCATCCATTCATCTATACATACATAAACATATATATTAAAAAATAGCTTGTAGCTAAACATCATTAATTGTTGGTGCTAGGGGTTGAATCCAAGGCCTTGCCCATTTGAAACATGTACTTCTTAATTTTAAAGTTAATTTCTAATGGTGGTAAGAATGAAAATATAAACAAACATATCCCCTCCCCCAAATCTTCATAATATTTCTATTCCAAATTCAAGAAGTATCTTTTATTAAAAATTCCTTTTGGGACTAGGACTATTGCTCAGTGGTATTTTCGTACATATTTTGTTTAACATTTTGGTACTTGATAATACAGTTTGAACATTTAACTCATTTCTATTCTTAATAGTTTTTAATACTAGATTAATGAGCTATACTTGATGGAATTTTCATTTAATTTTTTTCCCACTGGAATAAACCTATATTGTTCAACACACTTAAATTTAAAAAAAAAAGCTATCTTTGAGGAGGGAAGTGGCGTTCATGACCTGTAACCGCCATTTCTAGTGTCTGTGTAGACCCAGGAGAGGGCTGAATGAAACTGGAGCTATGGACTAAGAAAAGACACTGCAGTGCCTTAAAGGGATAAGAAGGAAAAGAAATAGGAGAAAACGGAGAGGAAGAGGGATCAGAAAAAGGAGAAAGACCAAAGGGCTGTGTTGCCACTGAGTAGATATATGCTTTCCCAGTGTCAACTCCTCCTCACCACTGACAGATGAGAGTTTTTTTCAAAATTAGTCAGAAATCTCAGTATTTACATGTGCAGTTTTGATTTTTTTTAAATCTAAAAACAAAATCATAAGTTTTATTGTTAATGCACAAACCAAACTTTGGGAGGTGAGGACAATGGACTGTGGTTAAGATCTAGTTTGCTGTTTCTTTCAAGATAAGAGGTACAGTGAGAGACAAAACTCAAAAGTACATAACTGTGGTCACATCTGCATGATCTACGGATATTTCAATGGCATGGAAACTTCCCTGCCTCAATTATAGGTTTTTAAACCCATACAACTAACTTCAGTTAACAGAAATTCTGGAAGAATATTATTTTAGGATGATTTTCTTCCTACTCATTCTTTGCTCTGAAGCCCTTCCTAATGCGACTTTCCAACTGGCATGCTAACCTGGTTCCAACCCGACATCTGTGTAGTACTACAAAAAGCATTAATATGATTTCACACATTGGCTTAAAAGCAAATCTTTGACTGAAGAGCTTTTGAAAATTGGTTTATCTCCAGATTATTCTCTTAATTAATTCAGCAATATCAATTCCAATCAATTTAATGATAAGGTAAAAATACTCATATATGAAAATTGACATGAAATTCTAACATTGTCCGTTTATAATCATGTTTGTTCCTTTCTTAAAAGGAATCTAAAGTTAGATAGATGCAGAATGCATGCTTTTAAAGTGGTGAAACACTGACTCAGAGAGCATTTAGAAGTCTAGGTTGCTTTAATGAGAAAAACTAATTATACATCTCAAAGGAAGAAAAGATGGCTATACAAAAAAAAATAATCTGTCCATGTTATAAGATTGAATGCATACTTAGTTATACTCAATTATGCATATAATGGAGATGACTCTTGGCTGACTCGAAGTCTGGTCAAGATTTGGAAGTTATTTTTTCACAGGAGTATTCCTTTATGAAATGTGAAAGTATGGTTGAACAAAGAGTTTTTGTTCCATCTCATTGCAAGTGCTGAGAATGCACTTGATTTTTTGATACATCTGAATATCTCCTTCTTTCCAAACTTGGCAATTTTCAAGAGTCTAATAATAACTGAAATCCACTTTTTCAAACCTGCCAAAAGAACCCACTTTTCTAACTGATTTAACTAATGTATCTGCTATTAGATTTAATCTGTTTAGTTGGGAAAATAATAGTTGATGACCTCTAATGGCTGTCTGCATTAATTATATCCAAATGAACAGAGTAATTTTAGAACTATATATTTATATATTTATTTATTTATTTATTTATTTATTTATTTATTTTTGCTTGTCTTAATTTTTTTCCTATTTGTATCAGTTAAGAATCACAGTAGTAGAGTACAGTATGTTATAGATACATCTCTTGTGATTCTAGGGCTGTGAAGTCCACAGTCCATGGTGCTGGGTCTGACAAGTATGCAGTCTGCAGGACAGGCAGAACAGACTGGAAGCTGGCTGTCATTGACGTGCAGCCACTGTAGAATTTTGTTATATTGAGGGCAAGCTTAGTTTCCCACTTAAAGTCTTTCAACTGATTGGATAAGGCCTACCCAGATGATCAAGTGTAATTTTTACTTGAATAAACTGGATATAGATGTTAATTCAATCCATAAAATTCCTTTATAGCAGTATCTCAGTTGCTGTTGAACTGAACAAATGAGTATTTGTTTAGCCTACTCCAACTAATGCACTGTACAACTAACCGCTATATGATTTTTGCTATCTCCAGTGATCCTTCTTTACCCATCTGATGAATTTTATTCTCCATGCTCATGGAGTATGTGCTGTAGATGGCCTCTCTTGTAGTTTATGACATTATATCTGAGCAAGGTGTTTATTTATCTGCCTAGGTCCTCAAACTGTGTGCTCTAAGCATACTTATGAGTACTCTGGGAGTAAAGCTATTCTTTCTCAGTGTCTTCATTGCTTGCTGGGACAGGTAAGATATATTAGGTCCTTAACACAGCAGAGCTCCTTCATTCAACCACACCAAGTCCTTTACCTCACAATTGAGAGAGATTTGATCAAATTTACCTCCTTAACCTACCACTACCCAGCACTGTTGAATCAGATATGTAATTTAACTTTCAGTAGAGTGGTAATATAACACAAACAAGATACTAGGAGTGAGGAGTCATGACTTTCAATTTCATGACTTAGCTGTCGGTGCTGTAGATCATTCACCAAACTCCGACTGTCTGTTTCCTCATCTGAAAAGCTTGGAGAGTGAATGAGGTTATTTCCTGACTCTGAAGTGGCCTGCGGGTGTATATGAGATGACAGTACTCATCATCAAGACCTGAGGAAATGATAGTGAGAAGGCACACTGAATGGACAACACTGATTAGACAAACTTCAGCCCAGAGCATGTGCAGGAGGTGCTGAATCCAATGGTTAATGTTAGAATTACCAGCTTTAGAAAGCAGGAATGAGCAGAGGGACAGAAATCCTTAAAGTTTGCTGAACAGCTATGAGGCAGCACCCTCCTGGGTGTGCAGTCAAAGGAAGCCTAGCACTGATGTCCAGATGGAAAACACCGTAGCCTTTTCTCGGAAACTAGATGACCTGGATTGAGACAGGGCTTCTGAAGTAACTTCGGGAAGTCCAGAAGTGACCTCTTCATACTAGGGTTTATGGGTGAAGTCAAATCTGCCTGACTATCTGCCTTGCCAAAGTCCTCAGAGTGCCTGATGGAATCCTCTTTAACTAGACAGTACTTTCCTTTATTACTAGGCTCTGACAAGTATCATGGAAACAGAAACGATACACACAACTGTTATGTGATGATCTTAGAATACATCTACCTCTCCTGTCCAACATTAAACAAATTTAACATAATTCCAACTGTGTCTATGTGGCAATTTTTTTTTTTTTAAATCCAGGGGTTAGAGAGCTGGCTTAGTGTTCAAGAACATTCACTGCTCATCCAGAGGACCTGAGTTTGGTGCCTAGTTCCCAGGTAGGATAATGGGGCTCACAACTGTCTGTCACTTACTCCAGATGCCAGGAATCCAACACTCTCATATTACCTGTGCAGGCAATGGCACACACATGGGATATACATATGCATAATTAAAAGAAAAATCTTGTAAAACATGTTCAGAGTCAATAAAGGGGCAATTTAAGGAAGACTAATTTATGGTTATAGGATATAATGTAAGCATTTTAGATTAAAAGAGATAGTAAAGCTGAAAGACCTTAACAACCTTAACAACAAAGAAACCGGTCCATTTGTAATTGATGAAACAGCAGGGAGAGGCTCAAGTACATGATGGAGAGGCATGATCAAAACAGAGAAGAAGAGAAATAGTCACCTAACTTGCACACATTGAGGAAAAGGAAGGAGTGGGGCTGGGGAAATATAAATTAAAAACTAGAAACTTAAGTTCAATCCAGAGAGTTAGAGTAAGTGATTACTGGGATGGCTGCAAACAAAGATCATTAAAAATGGTTACTTCTGGAAAATAAAATGCCTTTGTGTGTGAGATGAGAACAAGAGATTCAGGCTTAGTTTTATGCCTTACCATAACTTTTTTAAAAGAAAATGTATGAATGTGTGAGCTTGATACACTATCAGTAATAAAAGTAAGCTATGTAGCCAAGTTCTGAAAGTAATGCCATCCTTGGTTTATGTTGATTCATTTTCCCTGTGTAAGAGGATACATTTGCATGTGGCATGTCAGCTTGATTTCATCCATTTTGCTTCAGGATATAGACTGCTGTCCACGTGTTTCTTCTTTGAGACAATGCTTACATAAAGACTACATGAGTGCAGACATTTTCCCTGGCTGTTAGAATGCTCTGATGCAATCTCTAGGTAGTTTGCTGTCCTTCCTGTAGTCACCAGAATGCCCCAGAGATCAGACGTACCCTGGCAAGTATGGCTTTTTCTGGTCACATGAGCAGTTCATGAGAGCAAGTCAAGCTGCATCTCAACTTTAGCCAGTTTCTCAGAGACCAGTGTGGCCTTCTATTCTGGAAGCTTCGCCACTGAATGTACTAGTTAACTTTCCCTTCCACTTTATCACCAGGACACCTGTTTCATCCCCCACATATATTTACATGAATTATGCTGTCAGGTATAAACTTGCATAGTGGAGACAAGTTTGCATTGACAGCAGGTGTCAGGGTGGGACCAGGATACTCTCCTGTTTTTTAATTACCATTCTTGGCCCATTTAACAGCTCTTCTCCCCTGTGACTTTTAAGTCACCTAACCTGGATGCTGTTGAAAAGCTAGATTCATGGGACAGAATGGGTAGAATCAGAAAGCTCTTTATTCTCTCTGCCTCCTGCCCCTTGAAGCTTTATGCAGTGGAAATTTCTTCCTTGTCCCTTAAATGGAAGCTGGATTTGTCTTGTGCCTTCCCTGCTGACTATTGGAGGACAAAGCACATTAGTACCACTTGGCAGGGTCCTGCCCTGATGGGGAAGGGGCATGATGTTTCTTTTTAAGTTTTGAACCTACAATTTTTCTTTCTCTTCTGGTAATTTGAAAACTGTAGTAAGTTGATTTTTTTAGCAGAGCAAGAGAGGAGTAGTTATGAGAATTAAGGATGTAGAGAAGTTCTTTGACAGTGGTCTCTATGTGCTTACAGTTTCTTCAGATACACTATAACTGGTAGTCTGCACCTTGCAGTCACTCCATTCCTTTTAAGAAGGTAAAGTACTGAACTACCACTTAAATTTAAATATCAGGCAAACATGGTCTGGACATAAGTATTTCCATTATATTATATGGAATGCATTTATACTAAAATTTTGTTTTCGATTTAATTCAAATTTGACCAAGTGCACTATATGTCCACTGATCAAATCTGACAACTCTAAAAAGAAGGCATTTTTGAGGGATATCAACCAAATTTGGATACTGGATCATGCTGTGATCTTGAATGTAAGCCTATTCTATAAAAATGCAACTTGGATGGATAAGACGGCTTAGCCCATAAAGGTGCTTGCTGCCAAGTCTGATAACCTGACTTTGATCCCCGAGACCCAAGTGGTGGAGGGAGAGAACTGATTCCTGCAAGTTGTCCTATGACTGCTAACTGTGCCCTTCCCGTAAGTGAATGTCTTAAAAATACAGCTGTTTTTCCTGTGAATTTTGTGATTTCATTTTTCCCGGGAGATGAATAATGTTTAATTATATATATTTCAGATTTTTATTATCCATTCTTCTGTTAATGTACAGTTAGGTTGGTGCCATTTCCTTGCTCTAGAGAACAGAGGAGCAATGAACATGGAGGCACAGATATCTCCGTCCTAGGATGTGGAGTTCTTTGGGTGTAGGCCCAGTAGTGAGATAGCTGGGTCATATGGTAGAATAGATTTCCGTGATGACAATTCAGTAAATTTGTACTCAGACCAGCAGTGAACAGGGTTCCTCATCTCCGTATCCTCTCTAACGTTTGTTGGACTGACAGCCATTCTGACTGCCGTGAGGTGGTGATCTAGAATGTATATTAAATGAAGTCACCCAGTCTCAGAAAAGAAAAAACCCTGCATGATCTCCCTCAGATTTGGATCCTAGTGTGTAATGTATGCATACATTACATGTAAACAAATGCATGAGTGGGTATACTATAACTTTTTGGAAGAAGAACAAGAATCATTTTAAAAAGTCATACTAATTAGTTCATATATATATATATATATACATATATATCATACTTTGCATATGTCCTTTGAATCCTTTCTCAATATAACATATTTTCCATGTAAAATAAGTCCTTGAATGGACAATATACAAATGTGATTCCACAAGAGACTCTTACCTTACTGAAAAATCTGAATTTCTTTTTAATATTTGAATACTTCTTATTCTATGAGTTTTTGGAAACAGTAATAAACTTTAATAATATAAAAAGAATCAATGCAATTCAAATGTTTATATTTTTAAAAGTCCTGATCTTCACCTGTGATGTGTTTTAAGTCATGAGCTCATGCAGGTCGCTGTGAGGAAGCACTCTTTTCTACCTGTATTTTGAATCTTGAAAAATAGCTCGTAGAGTAGAGGTCCAAGGATTGCATACTGGGTGACTCACTCTTATCACCGTCTGTGGTTACATTAGCTAAATTATTTCCCCAAAGCTAATCCTAGTATCTGGTCATCCATCACCATGTACTACTGATATTGCACACATAGTCTAAGGAATCCTAGACAAACATCATGATTAAGTGGGTCCCAGGAAATGATGTGTTTTCAGATGGGCTACAAATATTTAATAGCAAGGATTCTTAGAGCAGAGCCCCATTCCCTTTCCGAGGGGAGTTATGCTATGTTTCATTCAGAACCATCAAAGAGGCAGCCCTGCTTCACAATGGAATCGTTTCCCCCATTCCTGTTCTGATCAGGCTTCTTCTGAGCAAAGTCAATTCCAGTCAGTTTGACTCATCATTCCTCTGAAGATTGAAAACTGGGTATACTTCAACAGACAGGATTTTCATGATTTTTCAAGGGCACACAGAAAATTTGCTACCAAGAACAGAATGTCTAAAGAGAAATAGTTTTAAAGGCATTTGTCCCTAATATTACTTTTTCACTAGCCAATTTCATGTAGCCATGAAGGCAAATGGATATAGCTAAGTGCATTGTTTTCAATATGTTAAAGTAAAGACAACCTGATGCCTGTGGTACATTACTTTGAGTCATGAAAGGTAATATACTAAAAATATTTAAACCCCTTAATATCTACTGTAGATTATAGTCAAATGCAAATATGACTATTGCTATCTTAAACAAGAGAACAAAGTAATCTAGGACCAAACTGTAGATATAAGGGACTAATGCATGCATTGTGAATGTTCCATATGACACCGTTCATGTCATAGTCCTGTGAAGAAGGTTGTCCTGAGTTTAGTAACAGGAATCCCACCTTAGCCTGGGAGGAAATGTTACAAGACTCCCCAAAGGAGGCTTGAAGTTGAGGACAATATGAACAATACTCAACCCTGCAAGGACTGTGGTTTTCCTGCTCATATAGCTCTATGAAGTTTAATTTATAAATTAGGCACAGTGAGATAATATATATCTAGTAATAATAGAATAATTATAGCAGTATAATATGTTAAAATCCTCAGTATCACTACTCTTGAGCTATTTAGATATAGACTTGAATAAACACAGGAGTCAGAAGATGGAGTCTAAATGTCTAAATGGTGGGTAGCTTATACAGTGTGGGAATAGTGGATGAAGGGATGATTCTGGCTCCAGATGACAGTGCTGGAGGTAGCACAATATGATATCATGCTACTCAGAACGGTTCGTAATTTGAGGTATATAATGTTGTTATTCCTGCAATTTCTCAATTCAATTGATCATTTCAGATTACTGTGGATGACATATAACTGAAATCTTAGAGAGTGAAAGGACAGATAAGGAAAAGTACAATATATAGTAGTGTTTGTTTCACGTGTGGTGCACAGTGTTTCAATTTTTTTCCAGTGCAATTGACTGCTAATAATCGTCCTGGTATGATTCTGGTTAAAGCTGGCTAAAAGAAGAATGGAATGCAGAATTTAGACTAGAAGCAGCAGATGTTATTCTCTGAAGGTTGACATCATTTGATATGGTAACTCTGGAGTTGCTGTTAGTTGAAGCTTGTCTTAACTGTCATCCACTCTTCCTTGCTCTTTTTACCTGCTTACCTGGGTGACCCAATGTATCTGAGGCCTGTGACTAGAGGCTTGACTACAGATCTACCGAGGCGAGAGCCAGATAAATGCAAGCTTCTCCCTCCACCAGCCTTTCCTTCATAGTTCTCTTGTGGTCGCTTTCTGAGCCTGGCTTCTCAGATTGATTGCATAATGTATTCCTTTACTTACAAGTTTTCTCCTAGTACCTCCAGCTCTTTAGCATCTCCAGGAACAAAACAAGGTATGATATTGCTCATAACTCCGCCTATCATGCCTTAATTTTCTGAAGCCCAGCTTAGCCGAATATCAACATTCTCTTCTTGAGCCAGCCTACCACCAAAGTAGCTTACAGCCTGCATTGTGCAATGACTGAAGGCTTGAACTTAACAACCAAGTATACATTTTACTTGTATGCCGGTGAGTAATGGGAACTTCTTAAGAATAACAATCTCATCTAAGAGGAAAACTTATACGTCATAATGCCAGCTCACAAACCTTGGATTCATTAAAGCACTGTGCTTTTAACTTGAGAGGGTGCTGCTACTAAAACTGAGTAGTAAACACCTATTTGGGTGAAAGCTCTGACAAAGGAATCCTGCAAAGGTCAAAGTGGAATGAAATTGCTTTTAGGAGTTTCCATAGTATGCAGTTTAAAAGGCCCTGACACTCATGATGGCATTTGCTTGGTACCTGCATTATTTCTTCCGTAAGACCACTTGAATCTATTCTGAAGACAGTCCTTAGTTTTCAGTGAGCTGGACATTGCTGTACCCTGTTCATTCTCTCAGTACTCACCTATAAATGCCACCTCCAAAAATAGCTGCGACTCTGCTTCTATCTGGTGAGACATTCAGTCACCCACACACAAGAAAACAAGGAATTTGGGGCGATAAGAGGTCCTTGGATACTTACCGCAAGTCCCTCTTTGTCCCTCTCGTGGGATGCCTCTGAAGTAAACTTTCTACCCTGAGCCCGTGGAGCTCCTGGGTAGGTTGAGCTCTTCGGTGGTCACGTGCTTGCTCAAGCACTTTGTTTAGCTAAATTCTCTTTCCTGTCTTACTTCTGCTTTGCCCACTGGTGTCTTCTGGGATTCCTCCCAGTAAACCATTTACATGTGAAGTCTTGTCTCCGGTTCTGTTTTGGAGGGATTAAAACAAAGATTTTCCCTTGGTTCTTTCTGACCTTTTAGTCACACCGAGGACTGGTTACGTAACTAAGCTTTGTATTGGGTAAAAGAAATAGAAGCAGCTTTACAGATAAAATGGGATATTTATTTATAAAGGTATTGTAGGACTGTTAATGAGTGTTTTCATCCAAGCCTCTGAATATATTTCAGAGAGTGGTCTGAGACTCTAAGGAAGGTAGCATTCCAATGAAAAAGACCTTAACAGTACTCCCTTGGAAGCTAGATATGTGCCCTGAAGTTGGAGAGGGGGTGCTGTGGACTGATGCCTGCTCCTGGTCTAAAGGAGAGGAGAGGTAAAGAGTGGGTTGCTTGCTGCTTACAAGGCAGGGCAAGGGCAGATACTGAAGTGTTCGGATTGCCCAACACTCTAACTGGACCTTGACAACAGGTTGGTTGACAAACTTGATATTTCGAGGGGAATAGAGTTTCCTTTTGTGCATAAGGGTGTGTATGCATGTTCTCTTTGTCCTAAAATGAGAATCACCTACAAAATAAATGGCTTTACAAGAAAGTGACAGAGTACCCTTATCTCCAAGAAGTAGGATTGATGAAATTGGCAAACAGAACTACAAAGTACTCAGTTAAATTTGAATTTTAGCTCAACAGGAATTACCTCAAGTATTTCCCATGTACTAATTGGATATGCTTATAGAAAAACAGATCCATGGTTTAGCCAAAATACAAAGGTAGCTGCCTGTTCTGTGTTTTATCTGACAACTCTGCTTCCAAACCGTGCTCAAAAAGAATAAATGGAGTTTAATGTAATGTATTTGGGCGAATTGGTGTCTTCTTGCTGATTGTCCATTTTATATATTTATTTGTTTGTTTGTTTATTTTATGTATATGAGTATTTTGTTTGTACCACTGTGTACCCATGGAAAATAGAAGAGGATATTGAAAATCCTAGAACTGGAGTTACATTTGGTTGTTAGACAGCACGTGGGTGGCAGGAACTGGATCCTGGCCCTCTGCAAGAACAACCAGGGCTCTTACCTACTGAGACATCTCTCCAGGCCCCTAATTACCCGTTTTTTAAATGTACATTCTTTTAATATTTATTTTATTTTTCTTAGTGTGTGTGACTATCCATTTTAAACTTCACTTATTTTCCATCAATTATCTTTGGGGAGAGTAATATCTTTCAACATTTTATTCTCTAGCAAAATAATTCAGTTTGTTGGAGAGATGTCTCTGTGGTTAACAGCACTGACTGCTCTTGCAGAGGACCGGAGTTCGATTCCCAGCACCCATACTTGGTGGTTAATAACAGTTTGTAACTCCAGTTCCAGAGGAGAATCCGATGCCCTCTTCTGGCCTCTGTGGGCATTGCATGACATGAGTGCACTTGCACATGCAGTAAATACACTTATACATAAAATGAAAAATAAATAAATAAGTAAAAAAAAATCAGTTTGTATACATATTAAAAGAAATATAGTTGACAAGGAAGAGGCACCATCAGTCTCAGCAATGCCAAGTGCATGTTGAGAAGTCTCTGCACACTGCATGTTTATCTTCAAAGTAGTTCTCATACAAAGTGCTACTTGACAAGTCTGACAGTTTGATGCTTCTTGCCATATGCTAGCCATTCTCCTTTGCTCTGTTCTTTTCTTTGTGTCCCCATCAGAGGTATTTCTTAGTTATTCCCCAAGAAGGAGTGTAGTGTTAAGTATACTGTGTGTAGAGAAGAAATGAAATCTGTTGCTGACAGTTTGGAACTCCTGTATAGTCCATGATGCATCGCCATGATTCAGCTTCCGAGATTTACCTGGAGGTAGTTTTAATAGTCATTAAGTACTTTTTAGCTGAAATTTTATTTTATTTCAGATGAGGGAAGTGTGGCTCACAAAAACTAGAGCCTCTTGTTTCAGTTTGTAGGATTGATTAGTAACCATTTGTTAGGCCAGCGTTTGAGTCACAGGGGCGTCCTGAATCTTTTAGAAGGCAAGTCTATTTATCAGAACCTATGTGAGAAACAGGAGGCATTGGTTAGTGGTGGCACTTTAACACCCTTTTCAAAGTAAGAGGTAACACAGCCTATTCCTCAAGTTCTTCTCTCTAGAAAGATGGGGGTGATGTTTGGAGGCAAGATAAGGAACTGGGAAGCCACCCAGAATTCCTGGATACACAGAGGCCAGAAGAACCTCAGATGAGACCTTCTCTGATGCTGCCCACTCTTGTAACTCATCCCTGAGTCTATAGATGAGGACTTTTGATGGTCACGTAAGCTCTCCCAGGTATATGCTAAGGCTCCTGTCTGATTTTTCAAACTCTTCACAGTGGAATTCTTGCAAAACAAGATCTCTCTGCAATTTCTAATGGGACTCTTTCTTTTGTTGATTCTCCACTTGACTGGCATTCTCTTATCTTCCACTTGCTTTAGTAACCACCATTCCTTAAACATTCATTACTTGCTGCTTTTAAATAGTAGTCACTCTACGCATAAAAATCCTTCCCCTCCTTAGACTCATGCAGCCATTTATTTCCATGTGCACCTGAGCTATCTGCTTTTATAAGCTTTGTTCTTTCCAAAGGATCCAATGCAGATTCCATTACATTTTTCAAAACAGCACATTTGGATCTTCCTCTCACAAGTACTTGTGTCCAAATTTTATGATTATTCAAGAGAGTTATTGTGACAGAAGAGCTCTGAATTAAGCCGGAGCGATGCTGGCATATCAGAAGCATTATGAGCAGAGACTTCAACAATCACATTGCACATCCGGTCCCCTGTAGCATAAAGTTAGCTCTGCATATTATATGAATAGTCACGTACGCTACTTTATATTGTAGTTCAGGGTAGTTAGTGAGTGGTGAAAAAGGATTGCTTTGCTTTCCTCAGCATTCCTATACATGCAGGCAAGTTCTCAACAATATGCTGGAGGGTTGTTAATTTGATTTCAGGCAGAACTATGCAGTTCCTGTTATCCCAGCATAGCTGGACTGTCCCTTCAGATTTCATAATGAGCAAACAAAGCAACATCTGTACCCATTCCTCTAGTAGTATGATTATATTATTTTCTGAGTCAAGAATTATCATTACTTTTGTTTTCATTGAGTTTTCTCTGTCTTCTTTTGTAGTATTAGACTAATATACAACTTATCTCTCTCATTTAAGCATACAATATATTGTTATACTCTTAAAAGAGTATACTTAATAAAGTTTGTTGAAAATGTCTTAACATAAATTTTACTCACTGATTGCATTACACTCTAAGGGGATGCTGTAGGGGTTTGTACACATAGCATAGCAAACTCTATGGTGGTCAGAAGACAACTTTGGGGAGTTGGTTCTCCTTCCACCTTTATGTGTGCTTCAGGAATTAAACTAAGATCATCAGGCCTGTATAGCAAGCACTTTACCTGTTGAGCCGTCTAACTGCCCTGATAAAGTTTTTAATACCACTGTTAAACAACACTAGTAAACATTATTTTCCACACATACACTAATCTGTCATTTACCTGACAGTGTTCAGTTTTGGGGCCTGGATGGGGAGTGGCCACCCAGGGGAGTTTTTCTCATGTCAAAGTTTGAAAGCTTCCAGAGGAGACAGTGTGAACAGTGACCCTGAAGCCCTCAGTTTGGTGCTGGTTCAGCATTGGTTCTGCCCTCATCCCGTGGGCCATGTTGATTTATACAGCAAAAAGGAGCCTCGCTAGGAAAATATGTGTAACAATCTCTTTAACCTTTAAATTCAGTAAACTATCGCCATGAATTTTACAGTGCTTGTCCCGCAAAGGTCCATGTGATGTGCTAGAGGTTGCTCACAAGTTTATGAGTAAATGGGAACTTTAAATGGGGACTAATCAAAGGCATTTAGGTCCTGAGGACTCCAGACCTCAAATAGATTTACATAGTTTCATTCAAGTAGGCCAGGTCTCATGTCTCTGAGTTAGTTCTCATTGAAAGTGGCTTATTTTAAATCGAGACCACCTTACATGCAAACATTTCCCTTTCTACTTGCTCTCCATGGTATGAAGAGTCAGGGTACATGACTCTCGATTCTTCATCCACCAGCATCATAAACCAGGCAAATCCTGCTACATTGTAAAACTGCAGCCTCTTGGGGTTTTTTGTTTTGTTTTCTTTCTAAGCAACACAAAATAGACGAAAAGGACATGGAGTCCCATGAGTGGTGATTTAAAATCATTATGATACAGTGAAATTTCAAACAAAAGGCATGGGTGATAGAAGAAAACCAAGAAGTTGGGGAGGTTGTTGTCCATTCTGTCCATTCTGTTCTGTACCGTGTCTTTTGTGAGTCAGGAATGCTGATAGGGTGGAGAATGTTTATTCGGAATTCTATCACGTAGCAATTCTAATTTGTTAATATTTTGAGTTGAAAATTGCTCAAATTCAGTTAAATTAAAACGGCACTGATATTTTAATAGTTACAAGTGCATGGAAGTATAATTTGATGGTTTACTCTTATTATTGATTGTGTGTAGAGGATTTTAAAAATACTTGTCTTTGAAATTCACTAATAAAGTTCTTTTAGATGGCAAAGCTTTATCAAGCTTTATATACATGTATACACATTTGCATAAAATCGCAGTTTCTATTCATTTATTGAATAAGAATTGGTTTTACAATATATATTTACCTAATAAGAACACTCAGTCTCAAAGAATATTGGCCTAGCATTACAGTTAGCAAAGGAGAGATTTGAGCTACACTCTTCTGTCCTTCACTGCTGTCAGATAGTGACTCTGCCTCTTCAGTGAGTATTTCTCTGCTGGTCAGAGATATAAGGCACATTTCTTTTACTTTCTAATAATCTTCTTTGTACGTTGCCACTGAATAACTATTATTTGAGTGACTATTAAAATAGATCCCATGATTGTTACTGCTTCCTCTTGAACATATACTGTGTGAGGTTTTTGAGCAACCTGTCAGCCACCCTCCTTCTGTCTTCTTCCCACATCCTCCTCCTCCTTCTCTTCATCCTTCTGCCCTCTTCTGCTTCTTGTTTTGTTTTTTTTTTTTTTTTTGAGACAGGAATGATCTAACTCATTATATAGCCCAGGCTGACCTCAAAGTTTTGACAGTCCTTTTGTCTCACCCTCCTGAGTGCTGGGATTTTAAGTATGTACCATTTCACACTTAGGATATGTGTTAGTAACTATGAGTAATGCTTAGGAATCATTAATGTTCACATAGTAAGCATAGTGCAGTAAACAGGATAATGGGGAAATCTCTGCTTTGTACGATAATCATCATAGAAGTTATTTAAAGAAACAGATTTTATTACAGTTATGAATAGATTATTAAACCACCAGCTTCATGTGAAATAAAGGAACTTGCTTTTCATTAGGTCCAATAATGCTGTTTTTGAAAAAAATATTTTGAAACAACTCATAAATCTTACAGAGGATACGAAATGTGATCCCCAATGGACAAGGAAAGTTAAATTGAATTATTGTGAGAGTTTTGTACTGTGGTTGATGGATGGCCCACAGCTGATGTGCTTTTGCTTGATCAGAAGATAAAAAGAATAGAAACCTTTGGACCATTTGTACGTTATTAAAGTGAGTTGGAATTCAAGAAGACATCTGATTCCACTAAATCAGCCAAGAATATGTAGAAAACAGATGGCATTTCAAACCCAAGGAGAGCCCTTTGAAGGACCTTTAGACATATAATTCATCTGAATGCATGCTGTTCACAGTTTTCCTACCCAAGTGTAGCACCTGGAACACAGTAAGTGCTCACTAAATGCCCAAGGAGAGGAGACAATCCTTCAGTGTTACTTAGAGTCCTATAGAAAATGTTTGCATGGATATTTTATGCTCAGTACTCTTTCTTTCTTTTCTGTCTGTATACCTATTGGAATCCAAATAAATTATTGCTTCCAGTGCTGATTTTTGTAGATTCAATTTGCATTGTATTTATTTTAAGCAAATATATTATTTCAGACTTTTAAGATGAAAAATACTGACTCAGAAAAAAATTGTGAAACAGTGCTGTAAAATAAAATTAACACCTTTGAAAGAGAACTAAGTAGACTTCAAGGTTTGTTATTCTCAAGTAAACCTGTGCTTCAAGTTTAAAAATTCACAATTCATAACATTATTTTTTAGGCTCCACAAAATACGCCTGTGGCTGACTATGCTGTTGAAATGGATTTCTGTGCACTGTGGGCCATTTCCATGTGGTCCCTCATTCCTCTTGGCTGTTCCTTAGCTGCTGTCTCACCTTTTATATTTGAAATTTTTTAAAGGAGAAAATGAATTTTGTATCTCAGGAAATAAAAAAAAAAAAGAAGGTAAAATTCCTCAAAAATAGTGACTTTAAGACAAATATTTTCTTTCTTACTAGGCTGCTTAAATAATTAACACAGCAATACTACAGCGTTTCTGTAACATGTAAGATTGGATGGAATCTGTCTTTTGCAGAATAATTGAATACTTTATTACAGAGACTGAGAGCACTCGAATTTTTTATAGGTATTCATTTGTTAAGAAATAAGCAAGTCACTCAGAGAAGGCTGAAAGTGCTGCCTGACATTTGGAGGTCCTCCAGTCTACTCTACCATCAGCCTGCACATTCTGCACATTTTGGAGGAATGTGGAGATCTAGCTCATGTGAGGGGAGCTTGTTCGAGGTCCATGGGAGGGGACCACATTCCAGCTGACAGGAGGGGACCAGGTTGCGCAGGCAGTGGCTTTTCTTCTTTGTTGGACTCATGCTGAAAGCAAGGGAGGTTTCTGTTATTTGCAGTTTCTAATCTTGGAAGGGCTGATTCTCAAGAATGGAATTCCTTCCTCCCCTTGATGGCCAGCTAAGGTCTTGACTCCACTCGTGGTCCTGGACATCCAGGACTTGACATTGGATCTTTCCCATTCCTAGGTACCAAGAGGTTTTCCTCATTTTTTCTATTACTCTTCTACAACCACAGTGTACTTTCATCTTCACCCACAGATAATCATCTAATTCAAGTTCTAGAGATAAAAATTACAGTCTGGGAAATTAAAAATGAACAAGAAAGAAAGGGAGGGAGGAAGGGAAGGAGGGATGGAGAAAGGAAGAAAGAGAAAGAGAGAGAAAGAAAGAGAAGGAAAGGAAGAAAAAGAAAGAAGAAAGAAAGAAAGAAAAAAGAAAGAAAGAAAGAGAAGGAAGGAAGAAAGAAAGAAAAGCAAACTTGGCTTGGTGGTGAATGCCTTTAACCCCAACACTTGGGAGGCAGAAGCAGGTGGATCTCTATGAGATCTAGGCCAGCCTGGCAGTTTGGGGGCAGAAATAGGCAGCTTCCGTTTGGTGTATGCTTATAATCACAGCACTTCAGGAATCTGAGGCAAGAGGATCCAGAAATCAAGGCCATTCTGAGCTGTGGGGAGACTATCTCAAAACAAACAAAATCCAACAACCAAACAAATAAAAACCACAGAACAACCCAAAATCAAATTTAAAAAACTCAAATGTAATTATTTTAATAGTTCATTGGAAGAAGAAAATCTACAGTATTTTTCATAAAGTTAAGGATTATCCCAATATATTCAAAAATTATTTATGTTGCAGTTATCATATGGCTAATACATTTAAAGATACATTGGATAACATAATTTCCATCAACTAGTCTACATATTATAGAGAGGTCAGTAAAGAACCATGTTAAGATACTCCTATCTGACCTTTGGTTATTATTATAAGACACTTCCTAATAATTCCTGTGGCTAGAAATCATATGTGGAGAAATGGTTTATCACAGAATGCACTGACATGGGCCTAGCGTTTCTACTCTTCCTTCCATTGATTGATTTCTCACTCTAGCAGCTTTTAGCAAGATTTGTGTCTTAAGATTGGCAGTCTTACTGCATAGTCTGAAGTTGAGAAACAATGTATACCAATGTATTTGGTATGCCATTTTATGTGGATGCTGTATTCAAGAGAGCAAGAAATTTAATTTTGAGTATCACACCTGCTAAATATGAAACCCCTTTTGTATGGCTTAAATGTGTCTCCCAAAGTTCATGGAAACTTGATCCCCAGTTATTGGGGTGTGAGGCTTAATAAGCGTATTCCCTTACAGTCGTCATCCTCATGTACAGATAAATCTTGCGTTTGGGGAGTGGGTTTGTCATTGTGGGAAGAGGCTTGCCCCTAGTGGAGTGCTTTCTCGCCTCCTCTTCCCCTTCCCTTTCCCCTCCTTCCTCTCCTCTCTCCTTCCCTCCCTCCCTTCCTTCCTGTACCTCCCCTTCTCTCTCCCTCCCTCCCCTCTCTCCTCTCCCCCCCTCCCTCCAATTTCCCTGCGCTTGTGGCTTATCCTTTCCCCTTCCTCCCTCCTCTCCTCTCTCCCTCCCATCTTTCATGGGACAGTTCAAGTAAGAAAATGCCTTGCTCTGTGCCATCTGAATGATAAACTCCCATGCCTGTAGAATTGTGAGAAAAAACATTTCTTTCTCCATTCATCATAAATCACCCAGTCTGTGTTACTGTATCACAGTAGTGCAAAAGATTAGGACATCTACAAGCAGGAAGTGACAAAAAGACAAACTTTAATCTATGGTTTCGCAAAATTGAAAGAATATAGTTATGTCATTAATATAAGAAAATATAAATTATAAAATATGCTATCCATGTTCCTAAAATTGGATGGCTGGTGACCATAAGGCAAAGTAATAAATTAAAACTGAGCAAGGTGCGGTGGCACATGCATTTAAACCCAGCAGTTGGGAGGCAGAGGCTAGAAGATCTCTGTGAGACAGCGGCTAACTTGGGCTATGTAGCAAGTTCCAGGTCAACTGGGGCTATAAGGAAACTCTGTCTCCAAAAAAAAAAAAAAAAAAAAAAAAGAAAGAAACAGTATTAAATTTTGTAAACTTGCTATGTGGTTAGATTGTCTTTGAACCTGCCTCAGTCTCCCAAGTAAACAGCCCATATTATGTTTGAGTTCTTAGACTCTCTTAGGCTTGTTCAGCTCATTCAGAGGGACTGAATGAGGTCCTCAGCAGCAGCAGCAGTTCTTCATGAAGATGCTTGCAAGGAAAATTATAATTTACAGTGATTTGACTCACAGTAGTAGGCATAGAAAATAAGAAGCTTCATTTTGCTAATAGTATTTATGTCTCTTGTTAAAGAGATATTTGTTATATGGATATCTTTGCTGTCAAGTTCATTTTCATAGAAGTAAAATGATATGCTTTTAGAATTGTGGAACATATAAAAGACATCAGGTCCAGCATTTACAGTCCCTTCAACTACAATTTCAGTCATTGTTTTATTAATGGGATACAATGAATCACTCAAACCCAGTGCCTTCCATTAACTGATGGTCATTTCCCTTGTATAGATGTTATGTTATGAAATATATATTTGATCTTTGTCCTACCTTTCTGGCATACAAGTCCCTGAAATCTCCAAAGTAATAAATATCTTTTTGTATGCTAAGAAGTTGATTGGTGACCTGCAGCCCTTAGCTTTGTTCAGAATGGGACTGGTCCCAAGGCTTGACTCAAGAGTTGGGAATTCTCAGTCTCTAAACTTTGAGGAGCAAGAGGGTGAAGACTGAATTACCATGATCAGTGATTAAATCAGGACAAGGTTAGGAATGCCTCTTGATAGTTGTACCTGTCAAGGTTCTTTGAGGATGGTATACTGAGAGAAGGAATGCGATTTCAAGCCTCTTCCTATCGATCTCACCCTGTCCCCTTCTTCAGTAATATTATTTCTAGCAGACTGTAAACACATTTCTCCAGTTTCTGTGAACTACTCTAGCATATTAATGAAACTCAATGAGGTAATCATGGGAACTCCAATTTATAGCCAAACAGAAATACAACCCAAACACCTCATGTTTTTCAAACAGGGCAGTTTTGTGGGACTGACATCTTAATTAATGGAATCTGATGTTACATATAGGTAGTTATACATAGATCTAGGTAGACCTTGTCAGAGTTCAATAGATGGTATTCAGCTTGTACCTATTGCAGAAAGGAATTACTTGTTTGGTGTGTCAGGAACACTTATTTTTCCATGTCTGATGCTACAAACATGCAGTTATATGATGGTCAGAGATTAGGAAAAGCATACTTCATCTTTATGATATCCCCACATGTTTTTATTGAGGAAATACATTTACATGGAGTACCAGGCTCTACAAGTAATATAAACATCTGTTGGACATCATGTCTTCCTTAAGGGTCTTACTACCTAGTAGAAGAAATGAGATATGGATTCGGGCCTTGTTAAGTGGCAGTAGAAAAATTCAGGAAGTATTAAAAAATCTGAGTTCATCATTGAGAATGATAAGAAAGTAGAATTTCTCAAAAGTATATCACAAAAAATAAAGTCAATTTATAATTATGCAGAGTATGGACCGGTATTGCTAAAGCAGTATAATAAAGGTTCATTGTAGATTCAGCAAGATCACCATAAAATCCCTTCAGGTTTTTCTCTGTGTTTGAAAATTATCATGGTAAAATGATGACTAAAGACTGGATAGTGTAAGGGGAAATTAATAACCATTCTGACAGGCATTTAATTTTCATGCAGATGTGATGGAAATAAAACATGAGTGTGTTCTGTGAAAAATTGTGTTCTGTTCATTCTCTCCTTTATTTGATGAGAAGACTAAAGGCATTTAGTGTTAGAAAATACACTATGCACCTATCAGCAAATATCAGAATTTCTGACTCAAGTCAACTTCAACATAAAGGAACGTACTATTATTAAGAACAAGAAAACAAAGGCTATTTGGTGCAAAATTATTTAATTCAGTCCCTCAAAAAACTCTCTCAGGGGCCTCGATATCTTCTGTACCATTACAGCAGCATCTTCAACACAAGCCTGGCTCCTCTCCCTCAAAGTTAGGGCTGCTCTCAGTTTATTATTCTATTAGATTATGAACCAGGATCTCTTTTCATAACCCAGGCTGAAACCCAGTGGTTCTATACCTACTATAGAAAACTGTTATGTCTTTAAAACAAACAAACAAACAAACAAAAACACCTTCCCTTCTGTTTCTGAATCCAACTCTGATAAGAAGGGCTTGGGGTGGGGGCGGTGAGAGACAAATGATTCATACTCACCTTGGTAGAGGGCGGAACCAACTGACCATTGCAGGATAATGAAGAGAAAAAAAGTTCAGGAAGCAAGAAGAGGGAGGTGTTAATATGTAAAAAGCATAAGGCACTTTAGGAAAACTTGTAAGCATAATATATGATGTAAACGAGAGTTACACTATGAAAGAAAATATAAACAATCGTTTATAATCTTACCACGTAAATAATCATGGCTGATATATTGACATTTTTTTCTATCACGTATTCTTTGTGTGTGCATATGTCTGCATAAATACATATCTTATATCCTTTTATGGTCCTACACAAGTGTGCATCCTATTTGCCTTTTTTTGATTATTTGCTTAGAGAAGGTTTCACTTGGCATAGAATTAAGCCAAGTTATCTGAGTATTCTGACGCTCAATATATCCTTTTGTTGCACCCCTGTTTATGAGGTGATGCCAAGGATTCCAAACATTTCTGTCTTTACACAGATGCTGCCTTTGGCCGTATACCATACTTTGCTACCTTTTAGCTGCAATGAACTCTGTAAGGGATATAGTTACAAAAAAATGCTTTTATCACCTTTATCCATCAACATCTTGCTGCGTTTTTCTTCTTAAGAATTTTTTATGTTAAAGAATAAATGGGAGCCAGATGTGGTGATGCTTTCATTTAATCCTAGCACCCGGGAGCCAGAAGCAGGTGGATCTCTATGATTTCGAGGCCAGCCTGGTCTATATAGCGATTTCCAGGCTGGCTGGGGCTACAGGGAGACCCTGTCTCAAAAAAGTGACAACAAAAGAATAAATGTGGTGATATCTGATCTGTCATTTATTTCTGATTTCTAAATCTATTTATTGCTGTTTCTTTAATGTCTTCAAATTGTTTAGGATTTAAGCATGTGAGCCTGTGAACATCAGGTTCCATAGGTTGAGGAGAGAATGTACAAACGACAGAGCAGATGAATGAATGGGGTGAATCACAGCACAGTATCTGTTCAGGATAAAGTTTGCTGTGAGCTGATTAAATCCATAAAACTGACAAATTACTTCATAAAAGTTCTTTACAGGTTTTGGCACTTTAAGGGTGTATACCATGATTAGGAAGAGACAAAGGACTGCAGTCATGTGGCACTTGACCAGAATCAGGAGCAATTGTATGTACAATTATGCTATTAAGTTATTTAAGGGTAGTGAGAAATTCACACAAAACAGACTTTGAATTCGCTTAAACTCCATTTGGCTGGGAAGGTTAGCAAAGGGCAAATCACATCCTTCAACTCCCTGTTTTGTTTCTAAATCACCTTCATTTCCCACTTGGTCACATTTTGTTCCTATTAAGTAAACAGGAATTATGAATTTTCTTTATAATTTGATATTGTGAGCTCAATGTCCACAGGTAAAGGATTTTATGATTGAAGTTTATGACATTGGAGGGAGAAACAGTACATTTAAGGCTAGTTGGGAAAAAGATTGTTTCTCGGAGCTGGAGAAATGGCTCAGCAGTTATGCACACTGGCTGCTGTTGCAGAAGACCTGGGTTTGGTTCCTAGATCTCACAGGATGGCTAAAACCTGTCCTTAATTCTAGTTCTAGGGAATCCAAAGCTCTCTTCTGGTCTCCACAGGTATATTACACGCATATGACACACCTACCTACGTACATGCATGCAAAACTCTCATACACATGAGATAAAGACAAATGAAAAGGAAGCACATTTCTAGCAGCACATTTCCAGCGTCAGTATATGACACTGCAAGAGAAAACGGATGTGGAAACTTCTTGAAGGGGGAGTGCTATATAAGTGTACAGGAGCTGTAGTAGTGTTAAATTATTTTCCCGAAGGTTGGTGCAGGACATTTATATTTTGTAAGTAGATGAATAGAAGAAAAATATACTTTGCTTCAAGATTATCTGGTTTCTTCCTCTAGAGCAGCACTTTTCTTAGAGTGATGTGATTAGACTCCCACTCCTGTCTCCCTGGGCCATCCTGGTGAGGGAGATTGGGGGCTAACAATGTGCGTTTATGAGTTTTGCTTACATTAAGTTTCAGATATATGGATGCCATTTCTTACTGGGGCAGCGGGAAGTCTTTCCCCTAATTATTCTTTTTATCACTGAATTTCAGGTGGACTCACTAGAGGGATCCTACCAGGGAGCCCTCAGCAGCAGTGGTTTTTGTTAGGGCATTTGCAAGTGCTGATAAGACCATGAAATCTTCCTTTAAGGAGGACAGGAAGAGGACCGAGTTCTCAGAAAACCCAGTACTGCAGTGAAGAAAATGGTGCCTGGAAAACTGGCTTCCAAATTCTTCCACTCCGCATTTCTCTAGCTGTTTATATGCTTTGGTTTTATTGGAGAAAACTAATTATGGAACATTCCAGCACTATCCATAAAAAGCGAACATGGGGAGTTTATCAGGTCCTGGAAAAGCGTAATGAAAGTATCAATCCAAAAAGCGGGGGAGAAAAGAGCCAGGGGACTTGGAGTCTGGCAGCTGGAAAAAAGCTTAAAGCTACTGAAGAGCTATGGAGAAGAAACACAAGCCACACTGAGGCTGCTAACTTGTGTTTTGTATTTTTGCTCCTTGGGAGTGTACAGCCCTCTGCTTGGCTTCCTGTTGTAGCCTTTCTCTTAACCATGCAAGGTCTTTGCCAACCTACCCAATATCTTGACAGTGTCCACATGGATGTGCAGTGGGGATTAAATTTCAAGTGTTGTTATTTTGGTATCAGGAACATATGAAAATTCAACCATAGCGAGACTGACTGCTCAAGATGACAATAGCGATGGTAGGTGATCCTGGCTCGATTTCATTGTTTTCTTTGAACTATTTTTATTTGGCTAAAGGATATTTGAGAAGTGTGCTTTGAAAAATCAATTTGAAAAACAGCCAGGGAATTCTAGGCTAAGTGTATTCTCCTTAAATGTATTTAAACACTTTCGGGTCTATTCGGAGAAACCAAGGCTCCTGTATTGTAGTTATCCTTTCAACAGACGGTCCCTTCTTTTACTTTTTTTTGCTGTGTGTGAAGCTGGCTGTCCTCAAAGCATCTGCTCCTCTGCAGCCAAACAGCCTTTTCACCTGGACCTGTTTATGTGTCCTATAGGGATTCTGAGGAAGGAAAGTCCTTTCTGCTTTTTGGTACCATTTTAGAGTAACATTCCCTCTTTGTTGAAAAGAAAAACGTCAGCTTCTTTGAAACACAGATGAATTTATATGCTTTCAGATTGCATTACCTGAACTTAACCCAGTTTCCTCACTGTTTCTTCCTCTCAGCTACAGAAAACCTTAGCATCTTTGTGGGGGAGTTTTACAGTTCTTTTCATCTTAACTTTTGCCTCAAGTGTTGGTGCCTTTGGTAAAGAATTAAAGGTCATGTCTAGTCCAGTCATCATCTGACCTTTGATGTCCTGACCTTCCCTCTTTCAGTTCAACTCTCTTCTTCCTCAGTCACTTACTGCCTGGTTTCACTCTTTGATCTTACCATTTTTTTTTCCAGATGAATGAGAGTGAGTTTTATTTTACACTAGCAGGACCAACACCTGGATCATTCTGTAATGGAGCCAGCACTGTACCCAAGTTTTGGGGGCATTTATATTCATTTGTGAGGAATGCAGGCAAAAGGCTGATCTTAACATTGTGTTAGCTGTACCAACTCCATGATTCCCATTCCCAACATCCCACTGTTGATGCCGCTTCCTGTCTTTGCACTGCATTCTCTGACTTCGTGAATCTCCTCTTCTTTTCACACTTGCCTAGCATGGAAGTCAGAAGCCATCATGATGACCTCTCCAAAGGTCACACTCTCAGCTCCTTCACTCCCTCAGAATCCCCCAGTGTGGATTGTGCCTCCTTTTCTGCTTACTCTTCATAGATTTCAGGCAGCAGAGTAGATGGCTAGGGAAAAAACTCACCATCACACTTCCTGGTCTTGTCACTAAGACAACACTTCACACCTTCCAACAAACATTAACCTTAACTACAAATTGGTGTTCTCTACTTTTCCTGAGAAAATAGAAATCACCACAAGATGACTTCATCTTCAAATTGTTGAATATGCCAACTAAACCGTTTCTTTCTCTCTCTCATATCTCCGCTTCTTAATGAGTTTGTGCCTCATTCACTTTTTACTTATCTCTGCATGCTCATAATCAAACAAAAACAGGCTAGGCACGTAGGTACACGCTGGTAATAACAACACTTAGGAGGCCAAGACAGAAGTATCGTGAGTCCAAGGTCAGTCTGGGTACATAGTAAGACCCTGGCTCAGAAGAGAAAAGAAAAAAATAACTGAAAACAACCTCGAGCGAAACCAAACAATAAAAAGATCTTTACTTCCATGGTCTTTTCCTTGAGCAACTGTCATTGGATTAGGAAGTAAAGGTTCTCAAAAATCTTAGCTCCCCACTTTTCACACTGGATTCCCTAATCCACTGATGTGTTGCAGATGTTAAGGTCTCTGGTGAGTGCTGTTTTGCCAAATCTAGCAGTCACTCCCTGTCCCCTTCTCAGCACACTATGGTAGCCCCTGACTGGCCAGACCTCCCTGTTCCCCTGGCTTTGGGCATCTTCTAGTCTTTGTTCTACTTTAGTCACTTCTATAGCTTACTCTTTTTTGCACTTTTCTTGTAGTTTTGGAGTTCTGTGGCCTTTGATTCTTGGTCTTTTTCTTTTCTTTTCTATCTGTGTATACTCCTTAAATGATATTCTTCAGACCTGTCATTTCAAATATGAGTAAAGTGCTGAGCCATCCAGCCTTTTCCTTGACCCTGTATTCAAACTGACTCATGTGTCTAACTTGAAAGGTTTTGTAATATAAGGTGTCCATAACAAAAACTATGAATTCTACCTTAAGTTTACCTTTCTCTTTAGTTTCCCTTAAAAAACAACAACACCAACAAAAAACATGGCTTTGGAGGCTGGGAGATGGCAATGGTTCATTGGGTGAGAGACCTGATTTTGAGTGAGAGAGAGAGAGAGAGAATGAATGTAAACAAATAAATAAATAAATAAATGCCTTTATTAACTTGGCTATTCAGAGCAAAACTATTGGGTGCATGGGTTTTACTCTCTCATTCTGTTTGGACTTTATCTTTTATCCTGTGTTTTTTCTCTGTCCTGATACCTGTTTTGATCTTTCATTCTCCAATACTCTCTGTTAGTAAATCTTGCTAACGGCACCCAGAAATATATCCCTTTTCATTAAAAAGATTAGTTTGGGAATTAGAATGCAACACTCCTATAACTCACTTTTGACAAGTTAGCCAAGAGTAAAACTTTTTAAACTGCTCTTTTTAGCATTTTCTTTTTTAAATAACAATACTTTCTTCATAATTTTGACATTTCTGTTCATATCTTTTCATTGAGAATTCTCCTTGATAGAGAACTATTTTACAATAGAAATTACTTTTTTATGCATGTAACTAAAAGAATCTAAATGCCAGAGGGTAAAAAAAATAAGCTTTTGTGGTTATGACTATTAACTGAAGATGTAAAAATTAATGTTATTATTGATGTCCGTTCTGACAGTGGCATAATTCCAAAGCTGTACTCACCTGAGCTGTATTGTACATCTCCTGGCACAAAATTTAGCTCACATAAAACTTTGGAATGCTGCACAGTCATTTTTAAAACACTATTAATTAAACATTTCTCAAAATGATTTTTAGTTTTACTTGTGCACTTTCTTGTGGGTTCCTGACAAAAGTCATGACGAGTGATCCTACAGAATGGAGGGCTCTTAAGAGAGCAGCAAGTGTTTTTCTGCACACACTAATTGCTGTGTGGACCATGGGTTTGTATATCCTTCAGTAAAAACTTGCTGTCCAAAAAAAATTCTTCTCAGTGTATGTTCCATGATGCCTAGTGTTATAAGAAAAGTTTTCTCTGTTCTCTCTCTCTCTCTCTCTCTCTCTCTCTCTCTCTGTCTCAAACATATACATACTGTCGTGCTTTGAATGAGAATGCCCCCCCACGTGCTCCAAATATTTGAACACTTGGTCCCCAGTTCTTAGTGCTGTTTGAAGAGGTTCATGAAACTTTTAAGAAGTATAGCCATGCTGGAGGGAGAATGTCACTGAACACAGATTTTGAGAGTCTATAACTTGCCCACTTCCAGTCTGGCTTTCTCTATTCCTGTGCCTGCTTGAAGATGTGAGCACTCACTTTCTGTTCTGGCTTCTCCTGCTGCTGTCCCTCCCCACCAAGATGGACCATAACCCTCTGGAACAGTAAGCCAAATAAAACCTTTCTTTCATAAGTTGTCTCGGTCATGGTGTTTTCTCACAACAAAAGAAAAGTAACCGATCCACAGACACATAGTTTTTTAATTTAAATTTTATTTTTTTTTAAAATTTTGTATGTATGTCTGTGTGGAGATATGTGCAATGGAATTCAGGTGTCTGAGGTTACCAGAGGAACTAGAGCTAGTGATTATGAGTAGCCCTACATGGTTTCTGGGAATTGAGCTTGGGTCCTCTGGAAGAGCAACAAGTGTTCTTAACTGCAGAGCCATCTCTTCAGCCCACAAATAATTTTGGAAGTACTCAGTGTCATTATTCCCAAGTAAAATGGGAAGTAAAGAAGAAATGATAGCTATCTTTAGTATTCTGAAGATCCATTATATAAAAGAGACCAGATCAGACCAGACTCCCTCCGAGATAGATAATGGAAAGGATTATACTTAACTTACAAGGGGGCTGACCAGGTTTGGCATACTCCAACAAGAAATTCTCATGATCTTGCTCAGGCAAACAGCAGGTAGACCACTGTCAGAAATTATTGAAACTTCTTTCCTTTCATGGCATTAAAAACAGACATTTCCAAGTCCATCTGGTGAAGGTATTACTGCAGAAATCCTTGGTCTGTCTAATGGGTAAAATATATATTTACAAAAGGAGTTAGAGAACCATTTTTGCAAAAAAGATTTATTGATTTTTATTTTACATATATGAGTGTTTGCATGCGTGCAAGTGTACAATGTGCATGTAACCAATAGAAGCCAGGTCTCCTGGAACTGGAGTCACAAAAATTGTGAACTACCTTGTGGGTGCTGGAAACAAAACCCAGGTCCTCTGCAAGAGCGTGAAGAGCTCTTAACTACTGAATGATCTCTCCGGCTTCCATTAAAATAATGATTCTTCATTTATTGTTTTTTATTCACCTGTTGGGGGAGGTGACTGGGAACTGAACCCAGGGCCTCATGTGTGCTAGACAAGTGCTGTACCACTGAGCTCGCTAGGACTTATGGTAGCCTGAAATACAAAATTTATTCACATTCCTCCTTTGGTTATTTGAGCATAGACCATTGGGTTTATAAAATCACATTTGTTCTCTCTTTCTTTCCTCTGATTTTTTCCTGTATGAGCCACAATTTCAAATTAGATTGAGAAATCAAAGCCTATTAAGTTCAAATCAGTGGATAACATTCTTGCTTGTCACTCACATAAGTTAGTATGATTAGGTGTGGAGTTACTGTGACTTTTTTGTTAAAGGTATAGTATCTTGTTTAATAAAGCCTGTTACAAAGCAATAAACTTAATTTACATAAGAATTACCTTCCTGTGTTGATTTTAAAGATCTTAGAATTTATATTTTGAAAGGTATTATGCTTATAGAATTACTCAAACTTTTTTTAATATGATTGCTTTTCTATATGCAATGGGAAATTTTCAGAGGTATTTCTGAATAAATTTAATATACATCAGTATTTTAAAAAATAAAATTCACTTAGTGGAAAGCAATTGGAGACGCTATTTTTTATTTCCAATAATTTGTTCCTCAGTTCTCTCCAAGGGTATTGTGTTGATCTGTTTGTGGTTATTGTAATAAAGCATTTGAAGCTCGGAAAACAGATTTATTTAGATCTCGGTTTTGGAGGCTAAAAGTGCAGTATTGGGTGGCCACACTGATTCATCCTCCAGTGAGAGTGTCCCTCTCCTTATCCCATTATGGCAGGTGGCATCATGGCAGAAACAAATGTAGGAAAAGTATGTTATGATGAGACAGGAGGGCACAGAGAAATTCAGGGTCAGTGGTATAGCAGTGCTCTTGCCTGAAGTATCTAGAGTCTCATAAGAATTATGCCGCTTTGTTTTAGAGGCAACATCTCTGATGACTCTCCACTTGGCTCTGCCTCTTACAGGTTCACAGTATATCTCAGCATAACCACAGTAGGGCTAAGCTCTCAGCATCATAACTAACTCTTGAGTAAAACATTTAAAACACGTCCATACCATAGTAAGGCTTACACATCTCCATACTTTGCCATCTGACATGCAATGTCACCTGGTTAAAATCCTACATACAGTCTTGGCTTCCGCGGCTTCCACTGACATATAGAATATAAAAAGGTGTGATGGATGGCAAATCCAACCAGAAACCTGAAGAATTGTTACAAGTTTCCCATGAAAATTGTTGCTTTCCCTCTTAGTCTTGAAATGTGCATTTCTGTTTGAGGGCTGTTACACATGCCTATACTTTGAAGAACAGGTGTCATCAACATATAAGAAGAGGAATGCTAGATTTATCTTATAAACCATGAATAGAGTATTTGTTACTATGGCCAAAGCTAACCAATCCACAAGATGAAAATTATAAGTTGCTAGCAAACAATATGTGAATGTTATTGATTGTAGAGTACAATGTCTTTGCTTATCGTTTTTGTGTTTTCCTTATTTTCTATAACAACCATTATTAAATCAGCATGAGGAATAAATTATTTTCCTTTAAACATACTTTTCGTTGTTCCAGAGCAACAAAACTTTGAATTAATTTTGATGCCAAGTTAGATTTGGAGCACTTCTTGAACAAGAATGTCTGACTCATTGAGGGAAATCTTGGAATTAAACATCATTATCCAAAACACTGATCGATAGACTAGATGTCATACTCACCCAAATTCTACTGGCTTTGAAAACAATATTGGTAAAGGACAAGTCTAAAGAATATACCTCCTGCTCTCAAACTTAAAGTGATCAAGGTAGTAGGTACTTGCATGGGAAGAGAAGCATAAATCAATGGAAGAAAAGCTCAGAGCCCCTAATTTGACCTTCATCTTTGCTGTCAGTCACTTTCTAAGAAAGGCATCAGAACCGTTCAGCAGGAAAAGAGGAGATTTTTCAACCCATGATTTTAGAATAATCAGTAATCCATAAAATGATGGCACCGGTCCTCCATGTCTCACATCGTGTAAAGAATTAATTCATAATGTGTTAAAAAAATTGGAATAGTTTAGGAAAGGCTACAAAACAAGATTTGAAAATGATAGCACAGATTTTATGACTTTGGGTTAAAACAATGGTATTTTAGGTCTGAAACCAAAGGCATATTCAACAGAAGTAAATAAGTAAATTGAACTTCAACAAAATTAACTTTTAAGAAATGTTTTTTATCTGTTTATTTTATGTATATGAGTATATTGTCTACATGTAAGTGTACTCATGTTGTGAAATGTCCGCAGAGGTCAGAATTGGATGTTAGATCTTCTGGAATTGAAGTTCTAGACCATTTTTACTAGCCATATAAATTCTGGTAACTTCTGTAAGAGCAGCCAGTGTTCTTAACCATGGAGCCATCTCTCCAGGCCCCAAATGAGGAAAATTTTATACTTCAAAGAGCACATGCAAGAAGTGAAAAGCTGGTCCACAGAACTGAAATAGTTTGCAATTATTTGTCTGAAAAGGGATTAATACATAGAATATAGAAAGAACTCTTGTAAGTGAAAGAGGAAAAGATGGTTCCGTTTATAAAGATAATGGGGAAGGTAAATGAGAACAGGTAAAATGAGGAACTGATCCACGGTAGCAACATATCCTTTTGTGAGGTTAAACATATTTAACCTCATATCATATCATATATATTTATCATATATATACATACATATATGTTGGGTGTGGGGGTATGTTCATATGACTGAATAAGCTTGGAGGCCAGAAGACAACTTTTAGGAGTTGATCCTCTCTTTCTAGCATTTGGGTGCTGGGAATCAAAGTCAAGTCATCAGACTTGGTAGCAAATGCCTTTACTCACTGACCCATCTCTCCAGTACCCATATTTATGCTTAAAGATAAATAAATGAATGACAAATTCCATGCTCAATAGCATTTCGTGTATTCTGTGGATTGCAGTTACCCACATTAAGTCCGGTTGTTTCACTTGCTGGCAATGTAGTATTTTTCTAGTTGAATCCTTTGGTTCACATGTATCACTACTTTTCACTTCTGTGGAATCTGAAGAACTCATAACATGAATAAAACACAAAATAAATTCCTGATTCTTGTAAATAATACATACAAAACACGTGAGATGGTACAGAATTCAGAGGTGAATTACACACACCTAACAACATGCACTTGTTTTCTTTTAAGAAATGCATAGTTTGCACCATGTGATCTTAGACCATCTGCGTCAACACTGATCAAACTAAATTCTTAAACTCCTGAATCAGAAACACACTGTGGGGACGAAGGCTGTAAGGGACGAAGACATACAGCAATCCACATCCTATCAAGTCCTTTAGATGATTCTCACTTCTGTTAACATTTGAGAATTATTGGGTTTAGGAGATAGAGAATAAAAAAATTACTAAAATAAAAGGCAGAATATAATAAATGTTCTAATATTTGTCCTCTATCACTTGAAAATTTCAATTAGTTTTTTTTTAAACATTACGATATGTGGTTTTATTTAATCTTTTCTAAGTTTTCTGAAGGGCAATTTGTTTGGAAAATTTTTTCCTCATCTCTCTTTATAATAAAAGACTTTATCAAATGACCTGAATCCCCTGTTACATCTCTGACCTTTCTAGTAGACAGGAAAATGCAAGTTAACACACTATTGAGATTATATTATTTTGTCAGTTTTCCCATATGATGGGAAGAACAAAAACATCAATTTTACCCAGTGATGGATAAGATGTAGGGAAATGGGAATTGGTAATACATTTTCTGAAGTTATATGAATTATTTAAAAATGGACACATTAATTAGAAAATATTTCTTTAGTAAAATTAAGCTATGAATGTAGCCATTACTACCTTTGGGAATTTTTCTGTACAAAAAAATCACAATATAGAAAAACCAAAACACAAAGGGTTTCTTTTGATTTTGTATATAAATTCCATCACCTGGAAAAATCTGAACATATTTCATTCAGATTGAATAATTCAGAATAACTGAATAAATCACAGCATAAAATCCTATGGATTATGATAAAGTTATTTAAAATTATGAGTAGAACTGTATCTTTTGACTTGAAATAATGCGCATTTAAAACACATAATATATTTTACATATAAACTATCAAGATATAAAGTATACATGTTTTTATAGGCAGGATGCTATTGAGATATGTGCATATATCACTCCATAATTATGAAAATTAAATCCTGGCTTTATTTGTATCCATGAATCTTGGAAAAGCGGGAGAAAATATGAGTGCATGCGAAGAAGGAAAGGAACGTCCCTTATGTTTTGTTTCTCGCTCCGGAGAACAGTTGTGACAGAGAGGGTTTTTGTCATTAAAGATCTTTGATTTTTCAGTGTCATAATAGAGTATATAGTACTGAGAGAAACGTGTTACTTGTAATGTAGAGGAGACTTAGACCATGTACAGCCCCCTTTTACAGGCATAACACAGGTTTGGAAGGGACCCTGATAAATTGTCAGTTCTGAAACATCTTGGGAGGAAACAGGTTATTTGGGAAGGAGGGTCAAAGAGAGCCTTAGTTTTCATTCCTTATATATACTTCTGCCTTTATTAATGTGTATTTTCTTCACAATGAATGTTCATGTATTGTGTGCATTAAACATAAATATGTAACTTCACCTAGGCATGATGGTACAAGAATGTTAATTCTAGCACTTAGAAGGCTAAGGCAGAAGGACTTTGAGTTTGAGGCCAGTCCAGGCAGCAGAGAGTTGGATTTTCTCTTTCACAAAAATGGACGTATTTACATTCATAAATACATATGTACATATATTCATATGTACATACTTACATATATACACACAGATGTATCTACTTTCAGTCCTAGACTGAGTCTTTTAACATGCACATAGTATGTGATTGTTCTACCACTGAGCTCCCTTACCAGTGCTTTTTCAATATTTTATCTTTAGATAAAGCCTCTCTCTCTAAGTTGTCCAGTGTTGCCTATAAGTTCTCTTATAGCCCAAGGAAGATTATTCATATTCTTGAAGTAGAGAAAGGTACGTTTTGCTTCCCCCTCTCTTTTCAGTAGACAGCGGTTATTGGCACAACCATTAAAAAGCATAATAGTCGTAATTTGGTCAAGGGTGCTAATCATCTGTTAACTTGGTGGGGTGCAATGCCTTAAAGAGATCGTCTTTCTATGAGCATATTGACTTGTAGTGGTCTTGACTTGGAAGTACAAGGTATAATCCACTGATTCTTGTGAAATTCACCAGCATTATCTCTCATTACTCCTATAAACCTCTAATTAAGGATCATTCAGAGGTTTTAGCTAGAGGGATGGGTGAAAGAGGGTCTTTATTCCTAGTTAGGCAGAAGAAAGGGTTTAAAGTGGAAAATGAGCAATTGATGATTCCCTTGCCAAGTATAATTAAGAAAATTCAACAGCACTGATTGTTCCAAGTTCTGGAAGGAAAATCTGCCGAAGGCTCAGATTTGGCCTCCATGTAGCTAACGCTATAAACTCAGCATGTCACATTTTTTCTAATTATTGGAATAATCTGTAATTGCTCACAAATAGAAAAGTATATACTTTATGCTGGTAATCCACAGCAAAGGGGTTTCCTTTGGCCTTCCTCTGACATTGTTTGGGCTCTTGGTTCAATTTCTTTACTTCTTTTCTCCCCTGCCCTGTAGACCTGCTTTGCTGAAAAGTCTCCATGCCTCTTAGGTGTTCACCAACTCCTTTTATTCCATACTTTGCTGTGAGAAGTTCTCAGGTGTCACAAGCATTGGTAAATGCAGAAAAGCATCAAGAACCTTTGTAGGACGGGCTTAATGCTAGATATCACAAACGTGAGAGGTAAGTTGTAACAAGTACTAGTAAGTTCTTGCTCTCCGGAGGTTTTTGTGTTTATCTGCTTGCTTTGACTTGAATAGCAAATAGTTGGAAAAGTGCACACTTATAAGAAATAGCAGGGTCCACTACTTACGATAGGCGCCACTGGATCGAACTTCAGAGGAACAGTTGAGCTAGTGCATGCTAAGTATTTGAAGAGAAAAATCACGGAGGATCTGATGTGTTAAAATGCTAGAAAAAAATGAGATGCAGGCTTAGGAATTGGAAGTAATAAATAAATTTTCTAAGAGATATGTTGAGTTCCTATATATAGGAGTAATATTTTTTATTAAATAGGCAAATTTGCCTATGTGTGAAAAACTATTTAAAAGACAAAATTACCATACATTTAAAGATCAGTTGTCTTTTATTTGCGACTACTGTGGGACCACCTCTTTTATAAAGTAGACTGAGCATTTCAGCAGAAGAGACTGGCTTGATAAAAAGAAAAGGACCGAGGAAGCAGAAACTTGGAATAAAAGTTGATCGGTTGTTTCAAGATTACTTTCTTGATATGGTTTAATAAAAGGAGCCCCTTGATTTACTATATTGACAGAAGTTGATGGAAATCTCCTGTTGTGTTGTTTTATAAATTGATCCACTTATAAGTTTACCTGGTCCTTAGCACTGGAAATTCTGGTTTTGTTTTATCTGATGAAGCCTACTGCAGGGAGTGGGTTCAAAATAATGTCTTCTTAGGAACTTTTTTTAATAATGAGGATGAATTTTTAAATGCTGATGGCAATAGATTTGGAGTTAAGAATATTAATTAGCACTCATGTGCACATACTTTCATGCATACACATGCACATAATTAAAATAAATAAATATATATATATATATATATATATATATATATATATATATAAAGAATGCTAATTAATGACTGACCAAGCCTTGTCATGCATACATTTAACCACAGCACTTGGGAGGCAGAGGCAGGCAGATCTCTGTGACTCTGAGGCCAACCTGGTCTACATAAGGAATTCTAAGCTACCTAGGGTTACATAGTAAGATCATATCTAAAGCAATAAAATTGTAAATATGGTAATTAGCTTATTTCCACTACCCATTGATATAGACTACCTCCTTGAGTCCATGATGCTTTTGTTTGAAGAGTTATCTTTGCCAAAGATGATGATCATTAATCCAACCCATCACAGTGAAATATTGCTTGTACCAAACTGTCCTTGTCAGATAGAACTCTGTTTGCTTACAAAATTAAAAGGTGTATTCCAAATCTAATTGCTCCCAATCTAATCAGCTCACACACATTCATTGATAGTCATAATTTTGAGAATTAACCCTCTCCAACAGAAGAAGACAAGGAACAGACTTATACACATGGATGGGTCTGAAAGAGCTATTAAATATTCATGGAGAAAATTCTAGAAAACCCCCAGGACCTTGGGAAGCCATATAAGAAACATGGGTGTCATCCATGTGTGAGAGGAAGCAGTGAACAGAGTGAACTTCACAGGCAAAATGCCATGTGAAGAAAAGAACATAAAGTTTTCTACATAGAGCAGGGTTGCTGGATCTGCTTCCCGTGTTCCACCCACACTCCTGTGCACCTCTCTATCAACTTCATTAATTTCATCATTCCATCGGTGTAATTTCTTAACCTGTCCTCTCTTTTTTCTGACTGGAATCTGTTTGGAGCTAGTACAAACAGTCCAGAAATAAAGCACAGACTTTCTGGCTTCCTTCCGCATCTACTTCAGCATGCCTGAACATAAGGATATGGTGTCTCACCTTCTTCCTTCCTGGATCCTGGAGGTACCTTACACAAGCCAGCTGCAGTTGTCTACACTGATTACCCTAGTGAAGACATTCACGTCTTCTGTACAGTCTGCTTTGTTTTGTTCCCCTTTCTCGTCACATTTTATTCCTGGTGTGGCCTGGCATCCTCTCTCCAGAACTCTAACTGCACCCAGAACTTGGTTCCAAATCCTACTGTAAGGGATTGAAACTAAGACAGAATTCCGTATTAAATGGACAGGTAAGAACTTGAAAAGTAAACTCAGACAAAAATGCTATCAGGCTAAAGAAAGTTAAGACTTAGATAAACAAACAAACAAAAAGCCATATTTATTCCCTCAACTTTATTTTTAAAGAAAGAGTCCAGGAAACATCTACCAGTTTCTGGGCTAATCCTTTCTAAAGAAAGAAAAGCACAGTAGGTATTTTTACAAAGTTGCTTCTGAAACTGTAATGCTTTAAACCAAACCACTTTAGATGTAATAATAGGAACTGTGTCAGACGCAGTGCTGGTTCTCTATGTTTTCCCACTACCTATGGTAGTTCTTTTTGGAATTAGGTGGTCTTTTCCAAAGAGCACTTGTGTTATGTGTTGAAATAATGAAAAAGCTGCTGAAACACAATATGCACTTTTTAATCTAGTAATAAAGAAAGTAATATCGCTGAATAATGCTAAGGTGGATTGGCTTTGACACTGTGTTTGCTTTGTGTTCAACTTTATCTGGCAAAGTGTTATTCACTAGTACTATGCATGGTGCTTTATTAAGTCTTAATCAAATGTATTTTATCATAAGTGTCAATTCATTGCTTTGCCATTGTATTTATATGTTTTTAAATACTAAGCTCTTTGTGAGCGAATGATAAATGCTAGGCTAGAAAAGAATATCGTATTTCTGGGGCTTGGGAATAAAGTCACCATGTAGATACAGAGTGGTTTTATAGTCATACTCAGACAATCTGAAAATAGATTATATTGCTTTATTTTTTCCTCCAAAAAAACTCAAATATAAAATGTTTTCTTTAATTTTGCTTCAGTAATGGGAAACCAAGCAAGTCTGTTTAGATTATTAATGGAAGGTACTTAATCGGTTTCTAGGGCACATAGTATCGATTAAAACTTTTGATACTGGATTTTTAAAAATTAATTTTATTTTTGTGTTGTATGCATATACCGTATGTATATGGGTGCCTGTGAATGGAGAAGAGTGAGTTGCATGAAACTTCTGGAGCTGGAGTTAAAGGTGGTTGTGAACTAGAAAACATGGGTACCAGGAACCAACTTCAAGACCAGCAGGTGCTCTTAACCTCTGAGTCCTCAATTTTTTAGCTCTTGATAGCAGATTTTTAATTTAATGGACCTTCGTTTTAACTTTTATAATTACATCAATTTATTTTGTGTGTGTTTATAGGCACATGTGTGCCACAGTACATGTGTGGAAGTCAGAGGACAATTTGAGGAAATTGCTTTTCTCCTTCCATCATTTAGGTCCTGAGGATTGAACTCAGGTCATCAGGCTTACTATGAGCTTTTGGTCTTGTTTGATCTAAGACACATTAAATAGGGCCACAAATATGGCTTGGTGAGTAAAGAACCTCTTTAATCAATTTTAGACCAAACAGGACTAAAACCTAATAGTGCATATGTTTAATATTAAAAACTTTGTACAATCCAACATAGAATTGCTAGTCATTTTAATGAATCAGTTATGAATTCCATATTTTATACATACAAAATGGGCCAAAAACTTCTTGGTGGGTTTGCTTGATATCCCAGAGGATAAATGCCTCCAAAATATAATATTAAATGAATTAAGATCATTTTCTAACTTTTCTGGTAATATGAGAAAATTTCAATTAAAAAAAATCTTATCAAAATTCAAATTCATGTTATTTCACAGTCTTTTTTGTCAAAAGTACAGCTGTAGTATACATAAATATTATATATGTATGTGTGTATGTTTTGTATTTTAAGAAAAAAGAAAATGTAACAAATAATTCATTTTTGAGGATCTTTGACATAAGTAATCATTTTTAAGAATTAAATTCACAATTTTGTATTGAAAATATCCCTATATTTTCTCCCAAGAAAAGATGAACTTTAACTGAGCAAAACAGTAATTTAGATTACTGCCTCCCATTGAGCAAGTGTAGCTTAACGGTTGAGCACTTGTTTAGCATCCTGTACTGCAGTACCAAAAAGAATTGTCTACTTTGACTCCAGTTGCCATGCACCATCACCCGACCCTCTGAGGAATATTATAGATATTGAAGCCATTAACCAGTGGAGAGTATGAATGCATTCTCTTTTTTCAATTGAGTTTTTACTTGCAGTTCATAAGTGACCAGTAAGAATTTGTTACTCAAATTTATATGTCTTTTGGGATCTTATAATTATTGAAAAATGTTAATCACAAATCCCATGATGATTCCATAAAGTATTTGTGTGCCTTTGAGACTCAATTGTATGTCAAAAATCCCTTTGACACTTGACCTGGAGACTCTAGCCCAAACTCTGCATCAATATGAAAAATAATATGCAAAATTTAATTTCAGCATTGGAAAAGTGTGATATCCTGCATTGTTGTGTTTTTGCTGTGCATCATAACACATATGTAATAATAGGAAAAGATAAGTATTTTCATATAAGATGTAAAGCTTATATTAATGTTGTGAGAATATTGCCAAAGTAAAATATTTGTCTTGGCACTTGGTTCCATTTTTCTTTTGTGATGGTTTCTTCTATTTTATTGCCTTTAACATAGCATAACAAATGTCTTTCAGATGTGAAAAAAATCAATTATTTCCAAAGTGCCCCAGTAGTTGTTAGGGTAGATTAATACAAGGTGTAATAAAAGTGAGGGCCAAAGACGATGTCACAATTGTACAATACAGTACTATTTGCCGAAGGTATAAGATGTAATTGGACTTGGGGCCTTTGTGAGAAACAGGAAGAAAAAGTCAGTGTATGCTGGAAAGCAGTGAACTATACAAGGCCATACCAGCTGGTGTTTTGATGGTAGTGTTTTCAGTGAAGTGATCAAGGGGTTGTGCTGGGTTAGAACAAGTCTACAACTGATCATGCTTCATACACACACACACACACACACACACACACACACACACACACATACACACACATGGTTTCTCATGAAGTCATGAAGATCAATGAAAGATAAGCTTTAGAATGGACAGTTCAGTGCCAAGAGATCTGTGTGAGAAAATGGAGAATGTTATTATGAAAATCTGAATATTATATCTTGTGAACTGTCATTTGTATAAAAGCTCATGGCAATCTGTAGTTAGCAGTTATGAGGATTATTCTCTAGAATGCTAAATTTCCAGCCCTCTTACTAGTTTACATGTCGTGGAAGTTTGTAACTGAAAACCCTCTTCTGTAGTAATCTGGTATGTTTCTGGGAGGTAGGCAAGGACTGGGAGGAACATACCTGGTTTCATGATCCTGAGACTTGCACAGTCATACAGGCTTAGAAGGAATGATAGTAAATGCATTTCGTTTCATAGTAAATCCTACAAATTACATGGAGGCCCCTGCAAGGAGTTACAAAGAAAGTTGGTAAGACTCCTAATGATTTAAAGTCTTTAACCTGAACCAAGGATTGAGTCCTTAGCTGCTCTTGTCTGCTTAGTGATTATTTCTTCTATCTCTCATTCTGTGTGTCATTGTGAAATGGGCCAGATCATCTAGGATGCTACATTCTCTAACACATTCAAAGTATCCTGAAGGATTAACTTTATGTTGCTCCAGGAATGTTTAAGTCCTGTTTTGGGTACCTGTAGCATGATTTACCTTCATAGAAAGTTACTGGCTTTTTTAACTTAATTCTGTGCTGGGCTTCCTGTTTAAGACTCTGTGTAGTTTGTGGATAAGGAGATGATTGCTCTCCTGAGCTTGCATTTAGAAAGACAGACAATTAACTAATGGCTGAAATGAACAACCTTTGTACTTAGACACAAAACTTCATCTTGGGGCTTGGTAGGTAAAATGCTTACCTTGCACACACAAAAACCTGAGTTTAATCTTTGACACTTATATAAAATAACCAGACATGGCCGCATGTGCTTGTAATCCCAGTGCCGAACCGGCAGAGACAGGATTCTTGGGACTCACTGGCCATCCTGTTTAGCCTAACTAGTAAGTTCCAGGCCAATGAGAAACTATGTCTCAAAAGAGATGGTGTTCCCGAATGTGATGCTGAAGTTGTTCTCTGTCTTCTATATGAACACATAAACATGTGCACACTCACAGGCACAAGCATGCACGCATGCACGTGCACAGATGAGCATGCACACATGTCAAAATACTTCATCTTAATAATAAAATATAAACTAAACATGAAAGAGGCCCCTGCACAATTAAGCAGGCTACATTGCAGTCCAGAATACCACACAGAAGAATCTTATCATCCAGCCTGAAAACTGTCACCGAACAGATGGACTTCCAAGTGTTCACTAGAAGAAAAGAAGCAGGCAGTTGGCAACGTTTTCTTTGTTCTTCATCCTTGTGCTTTCTTAGTAGATATAGATTAGAAACACTGAAAGCCAAAGCCTTCCAGAGATTTGATGAGCCTGCAACTCTCTCCAGATCAGAGCCCTGTGGCAGATGCGGATTCATCAGGGGGGATGGCCTGCATTCCTGAGCCCTTGCTGACATGTCTGCTTCCACTTAAAGTAAAGAACAAAGGCTTTGAGGTGGGAACTGACTTCCCCTTAAGCTTCTAACAATACTATTTGATTGCATCCTTTGAGAGGGAAGAAAAAGGCCAAAGAAAAAGAACTGCTAAAAGAGATTCTCCGCAGGTGGACAGAGAGAAAAGTAACCCATTACTTTGCTTTTCCCAAGGAGTATTCATTTTCCTGTAAAGTGTGAGAGTTTGATGTCTGGGATGCTACTGTTGCTTTTTCCATTGTAAATGAACTAACAGAAAGACATATCATCTGATAGCAATCTTCCATCCATGCTTGTATTATGAATTAGTAAAAATGATTGAATTAGAAGTTAGCTGAAAGAAAGATCATGAAATGAATGTATTTGATTTTTTTTTGGTCGGGGTGGGAGGTTCTGTTTTATTACCTCATATGGTCTGCATGCGTGAAGACTGAGACTTTTCTGTTCCCTTGTGGGAAGATGGCATTTTACCTGCAATTCCATTGTCTTTATGAAACTGGATAGTAACCTTAAAATATTTAGCTTTTTCATTTGAAGATACTTTTTTTTCACTTTTTAAAAATGGTGCTGGTCATAGTTGTCAGGACTTTCTGCAGGCTAGGTAAGTACTCTGTCACAGAGCTGCACCCCAGTCCCTTTCTATATTTGATCATTGAAATCATGGAGTTGAACAAGCTATTGGAAAGTGTAAGGCTACGTTCCTTTCCATGCTTAATGTGATACAGTATTAAACTTACAGCTAATATAATCATTATATTTGGATAGGCCAGGATCTAATGTAAAATAAGCAAATATTCTTTGGTAAATGATGGCAATGAAACATTTTGATTTTTAGTGTAATTTAAGATATAGTGGATCGAAGCTGTCTATATACACAGCATCAACAAGGAGTCCCCAGCTCGACAATGTTATAAGTATAAAGCTACTTTTTTCTTTCATTCCTATTTTAGTATATTCCTGTTCAGTATATGAATGATTGATTCCAGTTTTGAGTGGAGTAGTATATAATCTTCAAATATATAGACTTTTCTAAATGTATTCAGCATTGCATAAATATATTAACCATTCAATGGAAAGTTTTTCTTCCTAAAATTCTATTATTTTGCCATTCAAGCAATGTGCTTATTAACTGTTGAGTCTGCTAGAATGTTTCCATACAAATAATAAATCACACTAAAAATGGCTAAAATGGAAAAGGTTATAAATACAGATAAAAAAATCAGAAAGTAACCTGTGAATGAAATATAAAAGTTAAGTCACAGAAAGACAGATGATATCTGTAATACAGGGTTTATATTCAAAATATGAAGAAAAAACTAAATAGAAATAAGAGATAATTATATTAAAAAGATGAATAATTTCCAAATAATATAATATAAACAATAAAAAACAAGTACTCATAAATATAGGATAATATATTTCACTCTTACTACTAAGCAGAAAAATGTAAATGAAAATGACAAATGACAAAGAGAGATGTCATTTCACCTAAAATCCTGACTCCATGAAATAATGGCAAGGAGGTTAATATGAAAAGACTTTTACACTGTTGAGGATAGGTTCACAGTGCAAACTTTTGTCTGCATGTAAGTACACCAAATGCATGTAAAGCACATGGATGCCAGAAGAGGGTGCCAGATGCCCTGGAATTGGAGTTATGGACAGTTATCCACCACGTGCGTGCTAGGATCCAAACCCGGATCCTCTGCAAGAGCAGCCCATGCTCTTAACTTCTGAGCTTCTCTGCACCTCCCATATTCAACTTTTTAGAGAGCATTTTCATCCAAAACATGCACTGTTGGGTCTTACATTATGTAATTTTGCCACTTTCATGTGTGGCATGTTAGGCAAAGAGGCAGTTTTTAATGGGGTGTAATACAGATATTTTGAAAACATCATATGCAATGATAATCTTTTTTACAAAATTTTCTTCCAGAAATGTTAGTGTCCTTAATATGTGTGAGCATTCGTTATTTTAAAGTGTAGCAATGTTTTTGAGGATCATAATAAAATATTCTTGAGAAACATTATTATATACACACTCAACATATGTGAAAAAGGAATCTTTTGCATAAATCACAAGAATTGAAGTAACCCAAATGTGACAGATGGTGGGATATAGAACATACACACCATCTCTGCATACACAATTCAAATAAATGATAGGGTAGTCCACATTTTCATATAAATCCATTTCAAACCCATAATTATAATGATAAAGAAATGAATTGACAATTCTATTTTTATTATGCTCAAAAGTTTAAATTTTCCCAAATCACATTATGCCATATTTAGGTACAAATATATGTGGTTTATAATACATATGGATGCATGGGAAATATTAGCAGAAAATTTAGGACATTATAAAGGACAGAACAGGAGTTGATATGTACAGATATCATTCAACATTTAGTGTCAACAACATCAACAAAAAACCCTAAAAATACGTCATTTTATTTCTCAAAAAATAAGATATCAAGAGTTCTTGACAACTGTATTTAAAATGTGAGTTCTTTCCTTTTCTTCTGGTATCAGTATGTTTGCACATGGTCACATGCTGGTTCTGGGGTTCCAAGTATCATGTGGAGATTTACCATGTACCATGGAGACTGTACCATGTAGAGAAAAGACTTTTTTCATATATGTGTCTTCTTCTAAAATTGACCATGTCTTATTCATGTTCTATTCAGACCATGTTCTATTCAGAACTCAACATTCCAGGCTGTGATTCCAGCTGGAAGGTGGGAAGTGTTTTAATTTACTTTTGGTTATGATGATCTTGTAGAAACACAGAAATGAGTTAGGGACACAACCATGAAGGGCTGAAGAAACAATGAACAGGGGATTGTCAAGAGATTCTACAAAGCTCTTGTGTTTGAGTATGTAATTATGTGAGAGTTGGGGAGGTTGTCAGGATGGTTATGTCTTTCCAAATTTCCCTGGAATGTTCTAGAACTTTTGGACCTCCTGGCTCATTTGAACATGTTGCCTCCAAGGGATGCTCTGCTCACCTGGCTTTTATATTTTCTTGCTAACCTGTTCTGATCTCTAATTGAGGTCTCCACTTTGAATATAGGATTTAGCCCATTAATGTTTTATGGCATAATTAAAAAGCAATTCCAACAAATAGATGTTATGCATTAAAGTAAATTCTTAGTAAATAGATCTACTAAAACTATGTTTTAATTACTACCTCCGAAAATAAAATCCATAGGTGCATGGTTTTGCTGTTTCTTTGAAAGACTCCCTCCCCAAATTGTACGTCTATGGTGTTACTTTCTTTCTTAATCTATAAATCTGAATCAATGTAACATCTATTGAGTTAGAGGACATATATTGGTAAAAGATGGACTGTTAATGTCAGTGGAAGACATGCAACAGATAGGTATACTATAAAAGTTTATTTTAAAGCAAGAAACAGGAAACAGAATTCAAGATAGAAAGGGAATTTGCTTGTACCTACATGGACAATCTAGAAGCAGGTGGTAGAGAGACTAGAATGAGGTGCCCTGCATAGGAGTTTTCTCCACTGCTCAGCTTCTCCTTGCGACTATCTATTTGGTGAATGGCCATCATCTCGCCTGATTGCACAGTGACTGTGTCACCTCCAGCCCATCGGCTCTCTCGTGTTTGAATGCTATTTTGAATAGTCTGGGAAAATTTTGTTGCCCATGGTTGCTTCTGATTGTGTTGGTCCTGAAATTACTTCCTGGCAAGGTTAATAAAGTTTCGTGGTTGATGGTATTCCTTCCATCCAATGAAAAAGGGATTAAATGTATGCTGATGCACATATATGGCCTGAAATATGTGCTACTAGGAGATGGAGAAACTGGCACTAAACCAAAAGGAAATAAATGCTGAGAGGTCAGAGTTATTTTCATCCTTTGAACTGTTTCAGGTCCTCACAGTGTGAATGATAGATAGTATCATGCTGCTTTCTGATAACTAGTCAAGAAAAAGTTTTTCCTTTGTGTTACATATTACCCAGAAAACTCCTCCATAGTTTGTTTCTAAAATTCTAGAGCTACAGACAGCCTTGGATTCAGCCGAACATTTGCTGACCATGTGGTGGGTGCACAGTATCTACCAATTTCCTGGTTATGCATAAGGATTCTGTTATTTGTCAAACTTTTAAGTAAAGTAACAGCCTCAGGCAGGCTAAGCAACTTGACTAAATTCATATAGTGAAACTTTTTGCCCATGTTTAAATTTAAAGACCCTCATTTTGCTTATTAAAGTATACAGCTAGCTTACAAAACACAACTTTTCATCTAAAAGTTTTTATAACACCTGTAAATTGTAAGAATTTTGGGTTGCATTGTTCTTCCATATATATATAATGTACCTTCCTCATATTCAATCCTCACATCTCTCTTGTCCCATTATCCCTCTTGCTGATCCCCTTCGTTTTCCAAATAGCTCCCTCTTCTACTTCATGTCTTAAGTTTTGCTTTGAAAATCTAGGCTTCAAATATATGAAAACCACGTGACCTTTTTTTTCTGAGTAGGACTTATTTCACTTAGCATGATTTCCAGTTTCATCAATCTTCCAGGAAGTGAAACGATTTGCTTATTTCTCCGTTTTTCCTACCTTCCTCCACCTTCTCTTCCTCTCCTCCTCTTCTCCTCTTTCCCTTCCCTTCCTTCCTGGTCTGTTTGGTCCTCCCCAATATTGGAGAGCAGTATTTGAGATAGGATCCCACCACGCAACCCAGGACACCCTAAAATAGACAGTCCTCCTACCTTTCTTTTCAACTTTGTTCTTTGTGACTAATACTCTATCTACATATCGCTTTTTCTTTTCTCTCTGATCCATTGATGGTCACCGAGGTTGATTTCATAACCTGACTGTTGTGAGTCATGCCATGAAATGCCTGACTGTGCAGGTTTCTTTGTGTTGATTTTCTTTCCTTCTTTATATGATCTGGATCTTAATCCTCTGTCAGATGAATAGCTGGCAAAAGTTTTCTTTCTCCTTTGTATACACTGTCTCTTCTCTCTGTTAATTATTTCCTGCACACAGAAGTTCGTTAATTTGATGCAATCCCTTTTGTCAATACTAGCTATTTCCCCAAGCAGTTGGAATCCCATTCAAAGATCATTGCCTGTGCTTGTGTCATGAACTGTTTTCCCTGTGCATTCCTTTAGCAGTATTGGAGTTTCAGGTCTTACATTAAAAAGTCTTTGATCAGTTTGAGCTGGTTTGTACAGTGTAAGAGATAGGGATATGTTTCATTCTTCAACATGTGGATATCCATTTTTCCCACAATCATTTGTTAAGGAAGTCATGTTTCTCTACTGTATGCTTTTGACCCCTTTGTCAAGATGCTGCAGCTGGGTGTGTTCATTTCCAGGTCCTCTAATTGATTGGTCCACATCAAACACAACTCTTAATGTTAACTCCATCTCTGGGTCAAGCAATTGGCTTTATTCTTTCATTTCAAAATTTGAAATTTTGTATGACTGTTTTATATCTACTTTAAAATACTTCACAATAGATATTAAGAGAACTTTTGAATAGCCTCAATAATAAAATTATTGGTTTCTCCAAAAGCTCTTATTATCAAATATGTAGTAAATGCCTAATCTACATAAGAGAACTAGAGTTGGACACAATATTCTGATGTGTTTTATTATAATAACAAGACAATTCATACCATGTTCTATTTTCTGGCCACTCTGCCATAATCTTAGCCAGAAGAAGTTGTGCATGGAGGAGTTCATCCAGAGCCCCTGTAGGAAGACTAAATATTTGTCCTTTGAGATTCTTTCCCAGCCTGAACGTTCCTGGTAGCTGCAGCTCTCACACCTTGTGATCATTGAGTTTTTGCTGTTTGAATATCTGCTGGATTCTTCTTTCCTTGAGAAGAGTCATCTTGGTTCCTTCCCATTTGCATTTACATTGAAGTACGACCCAGACAGATTTCACCTGCTTGTTTAATTAGCTCTTGAATTAAGCTAAATGCCATATGTGATTTAATATTTGATATAGCTAACATTTATTTGAAACTTGTTAATACATATGCACACACACATACATACTGTGTATTACCTGATACACAGTTTCCACTTATACAATAGTAATATTGCACATGTGTATAAACCTCTTCTATGTATAATATTTAAAAAGTTCTTTTGACTTTTGTTTTTAAGCAGGTGATGCAGTCTGAAACCTTTCCTGGGTTTGTATTCTTATACTGGCATTTCACAAAAACATGAAATATGAGCATTTCCCTTCTGCCCTGTGCCCTCTCTTACCTACTTTTCATTTTATAACATTAGAACAAGCATGCATACAGAATGAATTATATTTAAACTTTTGAACAATATTTTTAGCAAGTCACAAAATGATCCAATTCTATTTTTCAAAAAAGTAATTTAGTTTTAGAAAGCAGAGCTGACACGTAACCAATTGATAGCTGAAAAGAACCCCACCATTTGTTGTCAAGCCTTTCTAATTTAGCTAAAAGCCAGTTTGCAAACAGATATTAGGAAAGCCTCAAGAGCTGTAAATCTTTGATTTCTGTTTTCAAAACCTTAAAGTAATACATAGTTCTTAATGATACATACTCTCTTGTATATGCAACATGCCTTTCTCCATAATTGTTCCCAACAGTCCCCCCCACCCCCAAGACCAGAACTGACTTGGCAAGAAGTCAAAATAACATACACTGTAGGAATGCATCCATCTGACCCAGTGCTTTCTGGAATTGATATTTCACTGACTTAAGACTCATCTACTCTGTTGAGAAAGAAAATTGAAACTTCTTCTATATTCTTACATATTAGTTTCTACTTTCTCTTTTGATGGAGGACTAAACTAAGTTAATCCGTTTTCCTAGTATTGACAAGAGGGTTTTTTGTTTGTTTGTTTGTTTGTTTGTTTTTTGGCGTTGTTGTTGTTTTAAATGTAGAGATTTTGCTCTTTGAGTAGCAAGAGTTACAAAACAAATAGCAACCCTTAGGTAATAAATGACTTGCCTGCCTCTGTGAGCTAATTGGTGGCCAGAAGCCATTCCCAGGGAATTCAGAATTAAGTTGGCAAATCTCTTGGACTCTTGAGACTTAGCTCTTATCAGTGACTTGCTGGAGGTCAGTGGAGTTGGTTTGGTAAGAGGACAGCCATTGCACTAAACAAAGTATCCTTAGGAATCAATCCCATCGCCACATTTCTTATTTAGGTAGGTGATTTTTTGGCAAGTCAATCACTTCCTACGTTTTCTGTTGTCAATCTGGGATTTCGTGGTGATAGTACTATGTGCTTAGAGTTCAGGCAAAGATTGCATATTGTAATGCCTGGTTCAAAGATAGCTAATACTGTACTTCTGTTATGATTGCCAAAGTACAAGAAAAAATGTAACGACAGAAGCAATGATTTATTCTTTTTTTAAATTTCTTTTCTGTGTCCTTCACAATTGATAATGCAATGAAGGAAACTGCATGCCAGGGATACTGAACACTTACCCCAGATCATACTACTTGTGAGACACAGAACCTGAACCCCACCCCAGAATGTGAGAGCAGCGGAGTAACGAGGTACATGGAGGTCAGTGGCATTCATCTCAGTGTCCGTGTTGCCCAGGAAGTCATACCACTCATTCATTTACATATCATCTATGGCTGCTTGCATCCTGCAACAGAAGAGCTGAGTAGTTTTGACAGAGACCATCTGGCTCACCAGGTCCAAAATATTTATTATCTTACCCTTCACAGTGAAATGTTCTGGCATCTGATGTAAATCATACCTGTATTTCAAAAAACAAAATGGATGGATTCTAGGATGTTCATAGTGCAGAGTACAGACTTCTGTGGTCAGTCTTCTGGCACTTTAATGAAGGTGGATGGAATGTTGCCTTCCTAGCTATAATAGTTACTCAAGTAGGAAGACCTAAACAGCCTAGGGTACTTTAATTACCTAGATATCTGCTGGGAAAGCAGCTGGACAGAATACAGATTGCCCCTTCAGTTACTTTTGAAGTGTTACTACAGTGCTTAGCACAGAAGAGGTAGAAAACTGAAGAAACAAGATCAGAGACCTTCTCTACTTCATCGTGCCCAAGAAAGAACAGCAGACTATGAGCAATATAGGATATGTCATTTGCAGGGGCAGAGACTGTGAAATAAATGGCAGAATTCACAATGCTAAGGTTGGGGATTAAGAAAAGCAGCTGAACAAAGAAAATGAATTTTACCAAAATCTGAGCGCAAAATGCTATGAGCCCAATATGACTGGATATTTGCATAAATATGTGCACAGTTGCCTCCTAAATGTTCACAGGAAAGTTATCAACTGACCCACTAGGAAGGGGAAAATTGGAAAAGTAAATCATTCAGAAAAATTGACCAGTTGTTTAAATTAAATGTCAAATTTCCCAAAAGAACTTTGCATGAATAGTACTGTTCACAAAAGCAAAGTCTTCTTGGTCGGAGAGGTGTTTTAAATGTATAAGCCTGGAGAACTGAATCAGGATGCACAGGCTGTAAAGACGTGGTTGCTGAGTGTGAAAAGAGATTTCATTGACGGTATGCCAGGAGCATAAGGACAGTTAAGGATTACACTGGTATGTGCTTGTCCTTCCAAAGAACTCTAAGCATGAGAAATGATATTCTAGTGGCCTGAGAGAAAAAAATGAAGCTTTCACATGCTGTCATCTAATTTTCTTCCAGATAATGGCCTGTGTTCTTGGGGCTTCTGCTGCTGATACCCTTGGGCTGTTATGTCCATGGAGGTCAGAAGGAACTTGTAGAGATCTGTGAGTGATTTCAAAAGAAGCAATGAAATAGATGTGGGTTTTCCTTCTTGGATTCTCCATTCATGCTTTGACTGACTTTTTCTCAAGGGTTTATTGGGTGGCCTGTGCTAGAAGTTTGAATTCTAAGCTATGTAAAGTTTTTTAGGGTCAAAAATGAATTATTGCCCTTTGATTAATGAATTATTTCTAATACACAAGACTGTACCCTGGTTTGTTGCTGAGTGAGGAGTGAAAGAACATGAGGTAGAAAAGCAAGAAGACTTAGAGAATTAGGAAAAAGACCCAAAATGTGTTGGAAGAGACATCCCTAGCCTTATAGCAAGTTATTTATGCACAGTGGGCTACCTTTCCATATCAAGAAAAACTAGATGTAATGCATGCAACTGATGAACATATAAACATGTAACATGTATCCTGATTTTCGTTGTGCAAGAGGCATGCATAGTTCAGACTCACAGTGTGGTCTCATGCTTGCTGTCCTATAGCTTTAAGTTGTATTAGAAAATTCACCTGCTGAGAGCCTAGAGCCAGTCCTACTGATGAGACCAATACACAAACTTCTTTGGCTCTATGAGTAGCATTCATCATTGTTGTAACAATAATCATCACTTGGTGAGACTTCACTGTCTATTAGGCACTTTGCTCAGCCCTTTATCTATTGCTTATTTAATTCTAAGTTCATTCCACGAGGTAGGTCATCGGCCCATTTTTGAGAACTTAAATTGTTAAAGATTAACTTCCTGAAGGTCACTGGACAAGATCTCTTGTTCGTGCCACTGTTGTTACTGAACTCTCCCGTATCGCAGGTGCTCTTTACCCTGATCGGGAACATGCACTCAATCTCTTGAGCATCTTACTTTTCTCTGTTGTTTTTGCAATTTAATAAAGAAGTTCAGTGATGGATGAAAATACTTAATAACTACTAATTGCGACAGGATTAGACTGCTAAGCTATTAAGGCATTTGATCTGGAAGACCTGTGTTGTCTTCGAAGTTCCCATGTTTCTATTTCCATTATATATTTTGGAAGAGCCAAGGAAATGAGACGGGTACCAAATGCAAATAGCATTGTTTTGCCACAGGTTTTGTTTTCAAAAGGACTATATACACAACTTTTAGTGATCACAGAACAGGAGCTTGTCATTGTTGGTGAGGAAAGACGGGAACCCATAGAACTGAGGGTGTTGGGGGGTGGAGGGACAGTGCCCAGATCTAGTAGTCTCTAAATTGTGAGATGCCAGTTGCTCTCTGGTTAAATTTACTCAGCCCTTGCCCAATCCAAGCTGTTAAAAGCTCAAAGGACTAGCTTCTCCCTTAATCAGCATTCACTTTCTGTACTTAACACAAGCCAGGGGAGCATTTCAATCTCAATGTCAATGTACAGTACACAGGGCTGGGGCTGTACCCTCACGTGACTTTTCTTTAATTCCCACCCCTCCTCGGTTCTCTGGCTGGCATCTGCCATCAGTGTAAGGTCTGCTATATGACTGATATATTGTGCAAGTCGTCTCGTTTACTGTTGGAGCTATGCTGGTAGGATGCTTTTACCTGTGAATTGAAAAACGATGTCTTCTTAATTACTCACTAGGTGACTCAGAAGTACACAAGCAAAGATCTAGGCTCAGAAATAAAGTGTTAAAGACTTAATTCAATAAGACCCTGGATAGACCTGCTAGAAGTGGTTTAGAGATGAACAAATCCCAATGAAGCCCAGCTGAATTGGCCAATTCTTCTAGTTAAAGCAGTGAACTTAAAAATGCAATAAGATTAGTGATAAAAATGTATAGGAGAAACATGATTTACAGCCTTTAAAGGACTTCACTGAATAAATGTTGTAGAAGCTGGAGCTGCTGGATTAGACACAGGCCCTGAAATTGTACTTACCAGGAAGCAGACTTTTATATTTGATTGGTTTGATGCCATTTCCAAATTTAAGATTTTAGTTGGACAAGGAAGGTTGGACAACTTCTTGTTCTTTTTAGTAATGAGGAGACAATATACCAAGATCATAATACTGAGAGGTGGCAATGTACAGACCAAACTCAGTACACTTGACAATAAATATTATGCTATACAGTATAGTATATATAGGTATGTATATGTGCATGTGGTAAAACTATATATACTATCTTCATACATGTGTGTCGGTAATAAACTATTTCAAGCAATGTTTAAGTCTATAGTTCTATGGCATCAAGTGCATTCATGTTATCTTACAACCATCACTCCAATTCTTAGAAATTAGAACTATTTTCTGCCATTCAACAGTACTCCATATTAATTTTCCATTACTATAGTGAAATGTCTGAGATAGTTAGCTTATAAAGAGAAAAAAAAAAACCTTTACTTTGAATGCTCCAGTACACAGTCAGTTAGGCTTTTTGCTTTAGGCTGTGGTGAGGCAGCACATCACAGTAGAAAGGCACATGGAAGAGTGAACTGCTCACTTCATGAGCCAAGTAGCAAAAGAGAAGAGAAGAGACAGGGGGTCACAGTCCCCTTCATCATCCTACCATCAAAGTTCTACCACCTCTTATCAGTGTCACCCTAGGATCAACCTTTTCACACGTGGGCCTTAAGACTTTCAAGACCAGAGTATGGCATTTTGCCACTGAAGCACAAAGGTTTATATACGTTTCACAGTAAAAACGGTATTCATTCTATTGCCCAGAGTCCTCCGATTCTTAGCTGTCTACTGTGACTTTTAATTATATTGAGAGTCCCCTTGAATACTCAACAAACCCAAGCATGAGCCCATGTAAAAATCAAACAAAAATAATAATCAGTCTGAGGTAAAGTGCTAGAACAGATACAAAGTAAGCTTTTGCATTTCGAAAAGACAAGAACAGGAAAGGAAGAGGGAGCGATCAACCCAAATAAGACAAACCCAGCAGGGTTATTGAGACATCCTAAGGCTTCATGTCTGATAGATGAGATATGCAGGGGTAGGAGATAGGCTATCAAGGTCCTGGCTGGTTCAGCCCACATAAAAGTTCTGTCAAGCAGGTTTTCTCTGTCTCTTTCCTTTCCTTGGCAGGCATATTGCTGGAAAGTTTAGTATCCTGTCAGATTCTGCCTGCAGGAGTTTTGACTACATAGCACACTTCCTGGCCTCACAATCTTCCTTTGAAATCTCGGTGAACTCATTCTTAACTTTATAACTCCTAAATGCTGCATGCCTGGAGGATCGATGTCATGTGGTGATATCAGAATCTGCAGCCCATGTAAGCTGTACATGGACCCACTTGAACCCCAGCTGCAGTGACTTCTGAGTGTTTTGTGTGCTGAATATGATCTCTAGTGGCTTGGGATAAACAAGACACCTCTCAGATCCTTTCTGTAAACACTCTGTCCTGGAAAGTCTTTGAAACAAATTTATATTTCTCTGTCTTTGAGCCTGTAATGCTTGTGAACTAGGGGATTTCTGAGAGACTCTCAGGCATCTTTCTTACTGTCTTTGTGCAATGCTTGACTTCTTTATCAATGTGTACAGTCCTATGTTCTTTGGATGCGTCTTTACTGATATACGTTTCCAGGTTAAATTATAAATTTTCCCTTTTTGATTTTCTCTTCTTTGCTTCTGATTCTCAGTGTAAATGTGTGGAGCATCTAGCATTATCCATGTCACATCTAGAATGTTGCTTTGAAATCTCTGCCAAATAAACTAGTCCATTACCTCTAAAGTATTTACTTAGGCAAAGTCCGGTTCTACATGTCCTTCTGCACCCTCATCAGCATAGTGTTTACTGAGAAGTTTTCTGTTAGTATTCTGGTCTTTTGAGCTTCTACCAGAATCATCCAAGAAATTCTACTTATAATATCATAAGCCTTCTCTAGATTGCTCCTCCAAACTCTTCCAAAGTTCTTCCCTAAGAACTACAGTAACCACAAAACTTCCACACCCCTCAGCACTAACATTCTATTAATCAGCTTCCCATCACTACAGTGAGCTGAGATGATTAGCTTGGCTTTGAAGGTTCCTGTCTGTGACTTTTGTCCTGTGGTAAGGTGGCCATCATTATCAGTACAGTGGCTGAGAAGAGCTGTTTATCTCATGAGCGAGCAGGAAACAAAGAAGGAAGGAGAAAGAGATTAGGGTGCCATCATCTCCTTGAGGGACAGCACTCATGACCTGGGGATTCCCACAAGGCCTCCTCCTAAAGGTTCCACCACCTTGCAGGAGTACCACGTTGGGACCAAGCATTTGACAGGTAAGCATTATGGCACACTCAAGATAGGACTTTGGTACCCTCCTGTTATAGTACTCTCAAGTCCCCTTCACTCCAGCTTCAGACAACCATGATTCAAATGTTGCTACAATTTGAACTGTTCTGGACACATCATAAAAGTAGAATCACATGGGGCTGGAGAGATTGCTCAGCAATTAAGAGTATTGGCTGCTCTCGCAGAGGACCCAGGTTCAGTTCCCAGCACCCACATGATGGCTAGCAACTGTCTGCAACACCAGTTCCAGGGGATCTGACACCCTCTTCTGACCTCCAGGTATATTTACAGCACTGGTATTTTTACATGCATGCAGGCAGCACACTCGTACACATAAAATAAAAACAAATATACATATTTTTAAAACGTGGAATCAAACAATCACTGGCAAGTTGAAGCACATCTCAGAATGTCCTTCACTTGTGAGGCTAAGTAATGTTCCAATCTGTGTGTGTGAGAGAGGAGGGAGATGGAGAAGGAAGGGAGGGAGAGAGATAGAGAGAGATTTCTATTCATTTGTCAGTGGATATTTGGATTGTTTATAGCTATGAGAACTATGTTGGTGCCAATGTGAGTTTATAAATACCTGATTCTGCTTCACTTCCTCTAAGTATTACTTCCAAATGGACTGCTGAATTGGTGGTAATTATGTTTTTAATTTAAACAAACAAAGGTAAGAAACTGTCATATTGTTTTATGTGAAGTCTATTCTATTTCTGTGTCTGGTGCCTTGGTGTCACATTCCCATATGCAGTGTATCTATCTGATACTTGCACTGTGTATCAACTTAACAGACATGTCATGTAGATTGTCATAACTTATAAATAGCTTGCCTCTGTTACTGCTCAGAAGGCCAGTGACATAAAGGTGCATTTTTTTTGGCTTTTCAGTACACTTTAAATATGATAAAATCACAGTGATTTTCAAGGTGTCAAAGCAAATGACATAATGTCAGTATTTAGAATCTTGTAACTCTTGGAAAGATCACCTGCTTGTTCTCTGCCTTTTGCATCATATCATGTGTAATGATAGGGTATAATTGTTATGAATCACATTTATAATCTGCCTTAGGCTCCGAAAACGCCAGAACAAGGTCAATATGTGTACATTCTCACCTGGTGGGGTTTGCTTATTTCTCCCATTCAAAGGCTCACTGAGAATCTACAGATAGATACAGAGTTGTCTAGTCTTGAGAAAGATCTCTCTCTCTTCCCTTCTCTGTAGATGCATGTATAAGACACAGACGGAAGGAGGAACAGAGGGAGGGAGGGAAGGAGGGAGAGAGAGAGAGAATTGCCAATTATTTGGAATTGTTCCTTTTCCTCCTTCAGGCATGACATCTAAAAATGATCATATCTGGACATCTCTCCTCTTGCTTCAGGTCTTGCAGTATTACTCATAAAGAAGCATGAAAATGCATGGCTATAAAGGAGCTTTAAATCTAGGACTTCCTTTGTAAGGCCTTTTTAAGACCACAACCATGGTCACCACTGTCTGAGAATTCATCAAGTTGGGACTCATGGAGCGGTGGACGAGACTAGCTTGGAAAGGAGGGGATGTGTATGTTTGACAAGATTGAAGCTGTGGGTTTCAGTGCCTGCAACAGAACTCTGTCTTATGTTTATGATGAGCCAGAATTTTGCAAATAACTCTAATGTGTCCCAATAACCTCTACCCTCCTCCATGAATACGGGCAGTGTGACTTGATGCTAGCTAGCCAATGGACTGTATGGCAAAGGTGATTGGATAGTGCACCCATTATAGAATCCTCTATGTGCTGACTCGAGGAGAGGTTGTTCCATGGGCCTTGAAGCTGGCATGCTGTGAGAGGTGATACCCCATGAATACATGACCTTAAAGGACAGTTTCAGGAAGGTGAATAGTGCAGTAAGAGAACAAAGGTTGTCCTGCAACCTTAGAGGATTGAATTCTTCCAACTCTACAAGCTGGAAAGAAAGCTCTAAAGGGGAGCGCACCTTGAAGACACCTTAATTATAGTCTAGAGATACTCTGGGCAAAGGACCAATTAAGCAGCTCCCAGATTCTTGACCTGTGAAACCGGGACATAACAGATGTGTTTCCATATGTTTCTATATTTTTGTGGTCATTTGTCATTCAGAATAGAAAACGAAATATATCCAGGCATAATCTCAGTTTCACCTTGTTTTCTTACCATTGTTCTGCTCATGTTTATACTATTCATCTACTTGTTCGCTTCTGTGAATTTGTGGGTATATCTCATGGTGCCCTATTTTCCCCAGCCGAAGGTGAGATACCTGACCCAAACTCAGCCAGTTGGATGTTTTTCTATAGGAATCTCAATCTTGACAACAGAATCGGACCTGTGTGAACTGATTCCATACCCCAGGTTTCATGAAAGCCCAGTTAGAGTCTTCAGATAAATAAATTCCTTCTCCACTGATGGTTGTCCTCAGAGAGTGCAAATTCATACAGAGCTCTGTCGTAGTCTCCCTTGAATTTGCCTCTTTGTGTTATGGTCTTAGTTCTAAAACACTAATTTCTCCTGATGAGTTTGTTTTTTTCCCCTAGAGCACCCAGGGTTTTAAGAATGCCAGTCATTGAAAAGATAAGACTTTCACTCAAAAGAATGGAAATGATACATGAAATTTGTCAAGATACTGTCTTAACTTTAACCAGGACCATAGTTTTAGCCTAGATCACATAAATAAAGTACTTATAAAGGACAGGTCTCAAGATGTATATTGTGTATGAGATTAAAACATATTTTTTTAACTTGGAAGAGGAAAGGTACAGAATAGCTCCCAGCAGCAGGCTTTCTAAGTTTTTCTAGGGAAAGGAAGGATCAGCTGGAAGTGAAGGTTTTCTTGATCTTCAAAGTGCAATGGATAAAGAGTTGTACTTCCTGACCTGAAACATCAGAGACAAAGGAGGAATCTTGAAGGAAATGAAAGTTGGAATACATTTAAAAGTAAGAGTTAAAATGGGGCAAGAGCTGTAATTCCACTATTGGAATTTTGATCTTCAACTTAAACCTCAATCAGTCATCTTTCCTTCAAGGGTAAAGTCCTTATGAAACTGCTGCATAGTTTTTACTCTTTTGAACATATTCATGGTATATAATATGTACAAAAGGTATATAGCTTACAAAAATACAAATAAAGTGACAGTTTAAATATTTTTGCTTACACGATGACACCATGTCAACTAAGCAAAGCATTCTTCCCTTAATTTATTGAATTAGAACTCAGAAATGTATTTCACTCTAGTCCTAAGGATGATCATATTATTTTTGTCTGACATATCTTTTTAAATACAAAACATGGTAATACTTAAATGTGGGAGTAAATTTGAGATACAATTTGTGTCTAGGAGTTAAAATCATGGTAAGGAGAAGGAGGTAGAGACAATGTAGAAATGAAACCCATCAGCAGAAGTGTAGGTTGTTATGAAACTTTATGGGTTTTGAGTAGCTCTAGGGCCAGTTTTAGCTGCATTATGAAGTTCTGTATTGTCAATTTTCCTATTACAAAAACATAGTTGAAGCTTTGTTTTAAAATTGCTAGACGAAATGAGCTGATGTTTTTATAATACTTCCTTCGAAACGTAAAACTGAACATGGTCTTTTACAAGATTTCTTTCTCTTTCACACGTTCAGGGTAGATTAAATGAAATCAATCTTATAGCTCAGTAAATGTCAAGATTTCAAATGGGCAATCCTTAGTTTTGCTGTCAGATTGTTTCTTCTTGGAAAAATTAGTTCTCTATTCTATGTCACTTTGTCAGAATAGATTGGATTGAATTTTGAGTATGAACTGTGTATGCCACACACTATGACCCAAGCTGTCACCTCTTACCATCACTTGCTAGATACTTTTTCACTTTCCAGTATGTTTGAAGGTTGTCAAGAATTTGATAGTTAATCATATGAAGAAAGACGTGCTAATGAAGTACACTGCTTTTCACATAGTCCAGATATTTTGCCTAATAGTGACTGGAAGTCTAGTGAAACATAGACTCATTATCCTTCAACTCTCTTTGAGTTTATACCAAGATAAAGTCATTAACAATTCATTTGTAGGCATCAAGATAACTCAGTGGAGAAAGGTACGTTTTATTTTCCTCATGATGTGAGTTCAATCCCTGAAACTCAGATGATAGAAGGAAAATACTGACTCCTCAAAGATGTCCTCTGACCTCAACACTTGGGTAGTGACATGCATGTGTATACACACACACACACACACACACACACACACACATACATATACACCACATACAGAAATGGAATGTTTAAAAAATAACAGGTCTTTTCAGCCTATCAGTGAATGAAATATTAAAGATCCAACAAGTACAACACTAGATTAATCATCAACACAATCTTTTCCAGAGTTTGAACAAAGACTTGAATGTCCCTAAGGCTTTGACCCTATATTTACTTATGAGTTGGTTACATAGACTCAATATTCCTCCTTAGCTGCATTAACAGAATGACACACTTTGTGTTTGAAATATGGATTTGTTTCTTTTAAACTCTTTGTTCCTATTTTTCCCCCAAGTCAGGACCTTCACAATGAAACATTGGTCAAGGACCTATGGATGTTTTTATTTCCTATAAAGCTCTCAAGTGCACTCTGAAACTACTCTAAACGGAATGCATTTTAATTTGTGTGTGTTCATTTCACTTTCAATACCAAGCTCCTCAGGAGTTGCTAACATTTTATACTATGCTAACAATGAGGATATACTGGCATAAGTCTTACCTGTCTTTCTAGGATCACTTTGTAAAAAGTGTTCATTTAAACAGAAAGTATGCATTTAAAATGAACTAATGATGAACTATTACTGACTAGAAATTTTTTAAGTGCTGAATCCTCCCTCACTCTAATGAGCCAATGAGAACTCTCTCTGCAGCCTATATTCTCAGTGCCAGAGGAAATCACTTCTGATGAGAATCCCAAGGCACTCTTTTTCCTGTATAGAGTCCTATTAAAACCCTCAGACATTTTGATTCGGTTTAGGGAGGGCTGAAGGTGCAATGAGTCAGGGATAATTGAAATGCACTGCTGCTTTCTGAGGGACTGTGTTGATCTTTTCATCAAGGTTGTTAACAAAACTTGCCTTCATAACATTAATTTCCTCTTACGTTTATATCTATTTCAATACTTAGTTGGAAATGCAACTCTTTTCAAAAAGAATTTGTCTTGCCTTTTGTCAGACAGGAGAACTTCATTATCTGTTTGAACTAGTTTGTTTTCGAGGAAAAGTGGACCAACATGAGAGAATGTCCACATTTGGTTCCAGGTGTTAAAAGTGAACATTATATTTTATGTGAAGTATGTGTGGCTGTGTATCAACCTCTATCCTACCTGATATGTTGCCCATGTTGAAAATCTTTTTAACTAGTCATCAGTCTCTCTTGTTGCTTATGACAGTCAATAGCTGGAAGTCTCTCATCCCTTTACACTCTTTGGAAAACATTTTTGGTGCCCATGGAGGACTAGTAAATCAGGAGGAGGGTCTCTTTTCAGCATGCTTTGCAAGCTCTGTCTGCTTTCACCACTCCCAACCCACTGTCTTCTATCTCCTATCTTTTCCTTGGTTGAAGGTTTTAACAGCCTCCTCTGCTTTGTACTTATCTTTTTCTTCCTATTTTCAAAACTCCCTCTTCTCACACCAGGAAGGCTGATTATGTAGCATGTACATCAGCAGCAAGCTGGCTGTGCTGTTCCGAAGAGGTGCCAACGGAGCTGTGATCTTTAGACATAATAGTGTCAATAGATACAATAGTGTGGATGACACAGCACCCCACGGGGCCAAGATTGCAGAGATTTTATCTTTCCTCCAACACAAACACATGTTTATAAAGTACACTGTAGAAGAAATAAAAGAGAGAGAGAGAGAGAGAGAGAGAGAGAGAGAGAGAGAGATTAAAGATTAAAGCTTCCAGCCAGGTTCCCATAGGGAGGTGTCTTAGAGACCTGTTCTACGCCTCATGCCTTAGTGCATATTGCAAGAATTCTTCAGATACACATCAAGTCCCAAGAAAGAAAGGTATGCTCTAATGAGCTTGGTAAATGTTAGACAATGGTACACAGCACTAAGTTAATATTCAGGAAACTGAATTTCTGAAGTCCAGAGATGCAAAGTATATGCTAATATGTGCAAACGATTCAGAATTCCCAGTGACCTTGAGACTTCTCCCAGGTTGACAATGTGGTCCTTGGTACCACAGAAGGTGACCATCGCTCGTATAAATTCTGATGATCACTTGGATTATGCTGTGAATTTATATTAAACATGAATTTTATCTAATTAGCATTCTGATCATTTGCCAACAGTTTTTCTTGCACATGTAAGTAAACAAACGTATTTGCCACCCCTGGGATCAGTAAGTGCTAATAAAGTTGCTGCTGCTTGTATTTTAGATCTGTCTCGATGACAGGCAGATCCTAAATTAACCAAGAATGGTTTGGTCATTTTAGAGCTCAGCAAGGAAAGAAAAGATAGAAGCATTATTACAGTTGTCATCAGTCCGTTCAGAGGATGATACATGCTATCTCTGTCATCTTTATAGTCCAACTTTGTGTTAGATTGGATGTCAGAGGAATTTGTATGTGTGTATGTTTACAAAATACTATTTGCTTTTGTGGACACTTTATACACAGTTTTTGATATAATTCATTTCTTAGCTTTATTTTAGAGTACTGTAAGAAAAATAAATCAACCACTGAGCACAGAATCTGCTTTCCTACTTGAGCACATATTTTCATACACCATTTTACTTAAAATAAGTGTGCTTCCCGAGTCACTATAAGCATTTTGTCACTTTTTTTGCAGAAACAAAATACCTGACAAAATCGGCTTAAAGGATTCATTTTGTCTCCCAGTTTGAGGGTTCACTTGATCACAGCAGGCACGTCACAGTGGCAGGAGCATTAGGCAGCTGGTTACATTTCATCTGTAGTCAGGAAGCAGAGAATGATGACTTTCTCCTTCTTATGCAGTCTGGAACTCCAGTCCATTTAAATGGTGCTGCCCATATGTAGGGTAAGTCTTCTTGCTTCTTTTAAACTAATCTAGATATGCCCAGAGATTTGTTTCCATGGTGATTCTGAATCCCATCAAGTTGACAATCAAGATTAACCATCATAGTCATCTTGAATTATCTTGCCTGGCACACAGTATTTATTAAAGTCTGCTTTGTGAATACTCTCTTATTCAACTATTATCTAATGGACTGTTATTTTTCCAGTTGACTATACAGAGTTGATACTGAAAATATGAATCAAAACACTTAATTCATTCCTATAATTTAGTTCTCTTCCTGTTGGTTTTCTGTTTGTCATTCACTATCTTCCTTTTTACTCTCCACTGATCATCTACAAAGAAATTTGTATTCACTGACTATTGTCTCCCTTCATTCCTTGACTCTTTTCAAGAAACTAGTTTCTTCCTGAAATAGTACAACATTACTCGCTGTGTCATGGTTTCCTCCAGGGAACTTTCTTCATATTGTCTCCTTTAACATATGTACATTCACACCATGCCTATAGAAAAATATGTGGGAGATCTCAGACTGCTAATACTGCTTTGTTTGTTTGTTTGGTTTGGTTTTTGTCCCTGCATCTCCACCTCCCATCTCTCCTCTGGTATCTCCTTTCCCAGGCTCAGGTACCTGCACATTGTGTTCTAGTCATTTTCTTTTTGTCCCCTCGTCCCTCTTCTTCCTTCTGATATGTTGCAAGTATTGTGTAAAGATTAATGCCTTTTAAAATTAAAATACGATATACCTATTTGTCTTTTGGAAAAGGCATAATGTATGGAGTATGGGTAGAGATTTTTGGTTGTTATTGTGTTGCTGTTTGAGACAGGGTCTCCTTGTAGCCCCAGATGGCCTTGATATGCAGAGTAGGCTGATCCTGATCCCAAAGCCATCCACATGCCTCTGTCTCTCAAAAGTGTTGCGATTAAAGACATACAGGTGGTTTTTAAATGAATTGAGTTTACTTGTGGCAGCGCCTGGAGTTTATTGTGTCTGGTCTAATTTTTCTTCAGTGTTTGGCCTCTATAATCTTCTGAATTTTGACCACAGACCTTCACTTTTATTAACCCCATTTTTCACATGATAATGCTTTGTGTGCTCATCATATTGAGGAAATCTTCCAGGTCATTTTGGGAGCCAGGCTCAATTGAAAGTATTTGGCATTACTTGAGTAAGAAAAGGAATGACTGTTCAAAATAGTAGCATTTCTCTAACTAGGATGATGATGCCAAACAATCACCTCACAATTAGGCCAGGCTGGGATTACAGTAAACTGCACATTGTCATTGCCAGTCCTTCTTTATGGAGATGAAGAAATTAATATAAAGGGAGAAAATCACTTACACATGCTGCATTTCTAATTTAGGTACTGTAACCTGCATATTGAAATATAGTATTGTGCCAAGAGTGATTTCTTTCATCCCATTACTCTGGAAACAGAGGTAGGTGGATCTCTGTGAAATCGAGGCCAGCCTTATCTACATAGGGAGTTCCAAGCCAGATGGTGCTCCAGGGAGACCCTGTCTCAAAAGACCAAATACATAAATAAATACAGTATCATTCGTAATTTCAGTTTCTCATTGTTTTTAATGTGTTTTTGCATACACATTAAGGATAGCTTAAAATTGGAGAGTTTCATTGTGGTAAAACAAACAAAAGGCAAGATGAAACTTAATTCTTCTTGTAGGCTAGTTCTGCTCTTCCCCTCAAATTCATGAACTGCTTTGTGAGCCTGGCATTAAAGAAATTCAGAATGGTTACTGGTTCACAAACATTAGGTCCTAAAATGAAATTCACTCCATCATCTGAATGTATTGCTACTTTGTTTGAAGACACAGTCCTCCACTATTGATACCCTCACCACAGTGAGGGATGAACCTGAGAGGACTTGAAGACTACAGCCAGGTGTCTCCTCTGTTAAATTACATTGACAATTATTCGGGAATATTCCCACTATGGCAAATTTACCAAGTAGCATGTTTGTTGCTTTGACATCTTAGACTGTCTACTGGAAGGAAAAGTCAACAGAAAAATACTCTACATTTACAGAAAGTTAATTGGTTAAATACTGTAGCAGGATAGGAATAAACACTTCATTATTTTTACTTGCGCTAATCAAAGCTCATGGTGCTCCTTGGTTATCATTTAATTCAACTTTTTACTTTTTAAAAGAATTTATTCATAAAGTTTTGTGTGCAACGAACTCCTCTGGTAAAAAGTTAATATTTTCCACCCACATTCTAAACTAAATCAGACCTTGATGGGAAGCCCTTCATACAAAAGAACAAAACTCAGTTTTCTGCTCTCTCTGGATTACCAAGCCACACTTGGAATATAGTCACTGAACAAATAACTGGAGTAAAGGTAGGTGTCTACAGCAGACAATGCAATTTGATGCAGTCAAGTTATGACCCATCTGTTAGCATCATGTGTGGTTATAGAATGCCATGTTTATGTCAGCTTGATTTCTGCGAGTGATTTAGTGTTAAATTCTTCAAATGGGAGTCAGTCATCACATATGGCTCTGTAGCATTAAATTTAAATTAATTAAAAGGAAGTAAAATGAAAACTTCAGTTTTTCAGAAGTAATCACTATATTCATCTGCTCATTAGTTAGTTACATGTGAACCTGTTATCTCAGTGAGATGTGAGAGGTTTTTCTGGAGCTGTTGTTGCTTCAAGTGTCTGTGTCACTCCCTGATGTGGGTAGGAGACTGCATCTCTGAAAGAATACTGAGAAAGCCATCCTCAAAAGAAGGAGACACTGAGGACAGCACAGAGGCAAGGAAGAGGAAGCCTTGTCTTTTGTGGCATTTGCTGAGTTGGACCACTATCTCACGTCTAATGCCTACCCCATTTGTCATGCGGTATCCAATATCATGTCTATTCCTTTAGCTACTAAGCAAGTAATGTTTGAGAAGCACTTGGACATTAAGAGTATAAAAATGAATAGATAAAATATCTTAACCATTTTTATATTTACTATACATTTAAAAGATAACTGTTGGAATATATTAGGTTAAGTAAATATGTTAAATTAATTTCTCATGTTTTAGTGTTTTTTTTAATCTGCATACTAGACCACTGAACTCACATGTGGCTCACTCTGTGTTTCTGTGGGACAGTGTCTGTCTGGATAGATAGGTTACTTTAAACAATAAACTTCTTTTATTATTCATGTCCATTTGAATCACGTTTTCTGCAGTTTGCAGCCTAAAGATTTTGAATTAATGCTTGGCATAATATTTCTACTTAAAGATTACTTCTACCTATTTGTTCTTACAAGTGTGACACACATACAAATACACACATATATGTCATATAATATACATATACACATACATATCATTAAAATTGCTTTATGGTTCCTAACTACCATCTGAAATATTAACTCCCTGTGTATTTCACTATTTTGCATCTTAATTTTTTTCACTCTGAAAACATTGGAGACAAAAACTTTATAGCCTTCAGGTTGCAGAGACAGGAGAGGCAACCCGGGTCCAAGGTCAGTCTGAGCTACATAATGAGTTCCAAGCTAGCCTAGGATACAGAGTGACCTTTCTCACTTTCTTCTCCTTGCCTACAAAAGATCTTTAACTTAAATATTTCTATGATTGTCTAAGTTCTAAGGATTGTATATTCATTTTTATTCATACATGTATTATCACTTAGTTTTGATCTCACTCTGGGACTATGTCCCTTGTCTAGGACTTTTATTCTGCCTTTTCTCTTTCCACCCTGACATCTGCTTACCGAGAACCACTATAGATCAGTGGCAGAGTGAAGAACCATTTAGTCCAAAGAGGTGCTCACACTTTAAAATACTATCTTTAGATGTTTTCTACTTTAGAAAATTATTAAATTTTATTTGAGTTATTACATCTCCACATTTAATTTCCCATTTTGTTTAATGAAGAAACATATATTAAATTACAGCCTTTAAAGTAGGCATAAAAGTCATTCTGCTATCAGTTTGTCAGGAGGAAAGACATCTATTTTCTATGAAATGCAAACAGATTTTCATATTATGACTATGCTAAACAAATTAGTTTTTGAAGCAGTGTCTTTAACTGATTTTAACCAGTGTAAGACTGTTTTCACAAACTGTCTTAGGTAAGTAGAAATGCTGTATCATCTGGTGAGCTCTAGACTATATTTTTCTCTCATCCAAATCTAGATACAAATGAAGATATTACAAGATTAAATTACAGACTAGAGGCTATTCATTCATTTATTCATTTACCAAATCAACGTTTACCAATCACTCACCACAGTGACTCTGTATCATCAACCAGAAGGCTTAGGAAAGATCTTCCAAGAAGATGGGTTGTCTTGTATCTATATAGTATTATTCTTTACTAATATCATTTGCTTTAAAATAATAGTAGAAATAAATAGAGATATGTAGACAAAAAAAAACACTGTGTTTGAAACAAAGTTCAGTAATTATAAAGGATTTTGAACTTTTGTAGCAAATACATATTGTTCAGTCCTCTGACGTCTTAGGCCTCCTATATAGCTAAAACTCTTACAATTTAACTTAGAAAAAAATAGGGTAATTGTTTAAAACAAGTCAAAGTGTAGTAACTGCTGCAGTTGTTTAGAACTGTAATCAATGAAATATTTTAAGGAAGAAGAATTTTTTTATTTCTAACATTTTCAGTTTTACAGCATGTGGTCATAGTGAAAAAGGTGACCAAATTTTGTTCAGTTTCATGACAGCCTCTTAATTTTCTAAGTATATTAATTTCCCCTATTACCTAGGACAGGGTACTCCCTCTGCTTTTGGCTTATTGCTGTACATTAGTTCTGAGCACTTCTGTTTGCAAATGGAAAGCTGAATATTTTATGTAGGAACATCTTGGCAAAGTAAAAAACAATTGTGTTTGGCTTCCAACCAGGAAATAATTCTTCAACCAAAAAATCATTGCCCAACCTTTCACTAGAGTGCAGTATATAGGACAATTGGTGCAGAAGAAATAGAGGTTGAAGAGAATGTCGAATTACATCATAAACAACCTGGGAGTTAACCAAATTTATTACAGAAAATACTGTGTAAAATGTATTCTAGGAAGCAAACTCTATTTGAAATCTATTATTATATAACAAATTGCTCCCTAGCTTAGTTGCTTAAAGAACAGTAAACATGTATTACCTCACAGAATTTTGGGCACTGGGAAATTTGGTGATATCTTAGCTGAGTGATTCTGGCTCAAGAACTTCCCTCCTGACGTCGCATACAGTCTTAGGTCTAAGGCAGGACAATAGATGTCTCTGGGTCCAACTTACTCATGGGGGTATTGGCTGAAGAGTTCTCTTTTGTCCTTATAAACCTCTCCATAGCTCTGTTCGAACTTGGTAGCTTGCTTTTTACTAAGTTATGAGGGACACAGACAGAGAATAACCAATCAGTATCAGAGCTACAGCTGTTTTGCAACTTTTTTCTAGTAAGTCCTGCCATCATTTTTTGCCATATACTGTTGAGTGCCTGATATAGGTGAGAGGAGCTTGTACATGTATGAATTGTAGGTTGTGGGCATGAGAAAGGTCATCTTGGATGCTAAACTCCAATAAAAACCCCTGGTCTGACATTGACTTAGGAATTTAGAAGTGAATACATTAGAACACATCACTTACTCTAGAATGCTTTTTATTCTTTTCTTATTGCTAATTCTCTAAAATTTGAGAGCTCCTTTTGCTAAAGGCACCATATACCTGAGTCTTTAGACATGGAGAAATCAAGATGAGACTGATCTGAAAGCTTCATCCCTACTGGCTAATTTTTATAATGCTTGAAGTCACTATGCATACTACTGAGGGAAAAGAAATCAACAGTCTTACCCAGCTGTGAACTCTGTGAACTATAACCACTGGCCTGGCAAGATAGCCCATTGAGGCAATAGTGGCATGAATGTTTTGGGAGTAGCCAACCACTTTCTGATTGGATTTAATGGCCAATACAGAGTATGGAACTCATGTTTGTTACTATTAACTGAGCAAAGACCATGTGGCTGGGTAGGTCAAAGTCCTAGGGAAGAGCCCATTACTATTAATCTACCAAATTAACATAGTATTAATGTGCTTCCAGTAAATATTTATCTTTCCACCCATTACCTAGTGCATCAAGGGAACCTTCTTTTTGCATTAGGTGATGATTAATGCAGAGATTCACAATTGGTTAAAATGCAGAGAATAAGGGATTATAGATTGCTTAGCCCTAAATGGGACAACTGTTTCATACTCCTTCTGCTCCAGAATCATTCTGGAAGAGGAGATGGAAAGCCAGAAGTAGTGGATGAGTGCTGATAAACAGTGCTTTCCCAACATGACAGGATCATGTTACACAACAGGACTCACAGCACGTGTGACTTCATGAACAAGACATGTATAAGATCAAGCCAGCCTAATTCTCATGCTGGATAGAAGGGCTCATGAAGTTCCTCTACCAGACTGAGGGGATACTGGCAACTGATGAATGCTGGAGAAATGAGAGTCTAGTATCTTTTGATTTGGCTCCTGATAGACTGCCCACATTCCAATGGGTGTTCCTATAATCATGTACATCCCGTCAGCACTCAGTGGACTCAGTAGGTTTAAAAAGGAATGCATGAAGTTGAGAGGGAAAAGGAGAGGTATAGGAGGAATGGGAGAGGAGGGAGAGGAGGGTGGAGCTGATAAAAATAAACATTGTATTCCTGTATGAAATTCTCAAATGATAAATTCAAAAAGTAACAAAGGCCTCTAGGTATTATATTGCTCAACCTGGGTCGGCTTTGCTTAGTTATTAGAATCACATACTTGCCATTTCTTTTACGATTCTGGAGGCTGTAAGTCTAAACATCTGGGTGTATCTCTTATGAGAACCCTACTGGCTACACCAGGCGTGAGTGTGGACCTTTCTGTATTTTTGCATACTTATAAATCTATCAGGATTCTTTCAGGTGATCCCTCCCTAATACCATAGTCAAATGAAGTTTCTACCTTCTTAATACCACTGACATACTGACCCTGGAGTTGAAAATCTTGCATGAGTTTGATCCTCTTCAAACTTAGTAATTCCATAGAATATATAAATTAGTCAATCAAGGCAGGTTTGTGTGGGGATCAACATCCATGATGACCTGTGGTGTTCTCCTGGTGATATTCACATGTACATGCATTCCAGTTTGCCAGCACACAGCATTATTTTGGGTAACCAAAAAATATGTTGAGAAATAATAACAGATTTTCTTTCAAGGGTGGTTTTTAAAAGTATTTTGGGGTATATTAGTCCCAAGAATACTGTAATTTTCTTAAAACAGAGAAAATGGTAGCATATTTTCTAATCCTGATTTCACAGGTGCTTGTCATCTGAATATTGGTATTTTGAAACACGGTTTCCTCCTAGCAGTAGAAATTTCTTCTTTCCACATTACTATGACTGTTACTTTAGAAAGTAAGTAGAAGACTCATACATGTAATATTTTTATCACTTGTAAGATACAGTTTTATTTTATGTGATCTTTAGTCCATCTTCTGGGTGTATCATTTCTTTTCAACACATAGTCAGAAATAGAGGAGATATCATAGTTCAATATTATCCCATAGATCAAGTCTTTTATGTATTACAGATGACCTCTAAAGAGATTCTAGGTGTGATTGCTAATGACTTGGGTTACATGTAGAAATCATATGTAATATAATTTTTTTCAAAAGTAATCATTCTAAAGCAAATTTAGACTTGAACTTGATTCTACACAGTTGTGATATAACTCAATCCCACGGTTATTTGGATTTTTTTCCTTTTGTGCCTACTTGGTAGATTTACCTACACATTCTTTTCCATGTAAAGGCCTTTCAAACTGCTCAGCATTTGAAAGATGGTCAATTTATATCTGGGGTTTAAGATTTTATCATCTACCTTCTGATTGCCAATCTCAGTAAAAAATGTAATTAATCACACACATTACAAAATAAAATCAGCACTATCATAATAATATATATAAATGTCTATTATTAATACCTTAGAGAGTTAGGAGTTTGGAAAACTAGAAAATATATACTCTTCTTTTCTAGTATAATTTCCACATTTTTTTCTTCCTCTGTTTTGGATTTTCTTAAAGACACAGGCATAAAAATCAAAATTACGAATTTATGCTTTCAACAGAAAAAGAGGAAAACTAGATTACTACATTATGCAGTTTACTCTGAATTTAAAAAAAATTTTTTTTTTCTTCTTCCTTGGTAGTTTCATATAGGTAGAAAGTAGATTTTATTTGTCTCATGATCAATACCATCTCTCATGTCCCCCGCCCCGCTTTCCTGGTGAAACTCTTCTTCCCAAAGAGTCCCTCCTGGCACTCATGTCTTTTTGTATATCTGTGCCCCACTGTTTTTAATTAGTGTTGCCGGCATGAGCACGAGTGGGAGGTTGTTTACTGGCACTCGGACAACTTATCAGTGTCTACACCACTGAAGGAAGTGATTCTGCCTCCCTCAGCAACTGGCAGTTTTCCCTCAGGAAAGAGTAGGGCCTCATAAACTCTTCCCCCTACCAGTAGTCAGCTGCCTATGAATCCTAAAGTAGGCATGGTAGCTCAAGAGCTCCTCCTGCACCTACTATGGCATGTTGAAAAGTTCATTCTCATGCATGTACTCACAGTTGCTGTACGCTCATGAGTTAAATGGCTATGCTATGTCCAGAATACAGCATTCTACAGCACTCCGCCAGGTCTACTTAATACATTCTTCCTGTCCCCTCTTTTGTGATGTGACATAGATGTCCTATTTAGGACTAAGCATTCAGCAGTCAAGCCAGCACTTTGCCCAGTTATAAGTCTGTCTTCACTGATGCCTACCGGAAGAAAAACAACACAGAACAAAAAAGGCTTCTCTTACCAAAGCATGGGCATAAAAATAATTCTATTAGAAGATAAGTTTTCACGCACATTAGGTTCATTTAATAAAACAACAGCAGTAGCTTTTCCACTAGGACATATGACATAGACAATTGTTAGCTACCATTTGGATGCTGGGAATTGAACCTGGATCCTCTGCAAGAGCAGCCAGAGCTCTTAACCACTGAGGCATCTCTCTAGCCCCACCAGAAGCCTTCAAAGTACATTCCAGTACTAGGAGAACTAGCCAGCAGAAAGGATGCTTCCAACTCAGTTCGAACTTGGTTTCTCTGTGTCCTGCAACCAAAGCATGTGATATCTTCAGCAATCTGATCTCACCGTGGAGTTCTGGTAGGCAACCAGCAGCAGTGGCAATTGTCTGTGTTGTTTGGGAGTGCTCAGAGAACTCCTTGACCCGTAAATCGTAAAGAAGTAGCTCACCTCTGGCACTGAGATTTTCATTTAATAGCCTGTGGCTTCTGAGAACAGCTTTATGCACTCATGCAGGATTCCTCTGCTAAAACATTTTCTTTGAATTTTTCTCTTAATTATCTTTCAGGGCAGTATTTTTTCCTTATAGCTTTTAAATACATCCTTGATTCTGATCAATGCTGTCCTCTACCTTTTCCCCGTCTCCCTGCCCCCATTCCTACAGAAACTTTCCCACCACAGTATTCCACACTTTATTTTCATATCATATCTCCATTAAAGCCTCTCCCCTGCCCTTTCCTATCCCTTTCCAGATTTATAGCCTCTATACACACTCCCACATAAGCCTACGTATATAACAATAGAAACTAAGATCTACACATGAAAGAGAGCATGTGGTGTTTGTCTTTCTGAGTCTGTGTTGCCTCATTTGATACAATGATTTCTAGGTCCATCTGTTTTTCCTGTACTTTTCACAATTTCGTTTTTCTTTAAGATTGACTAAAATTCCCTTGTGTTCCACGTTTTCATTATTCATTCATCTGTCGATGGTCCTCTAGAGTGACTATATTTCTTGGCTGTTATCAGTAAAGCAGCAATGAACATAGATGAACAGATATCTCTGTGGTAGGATATGCAGTCCTTTGGGTATGTGCCCTGGAGTGGCACAGCCAGATCACATGGTTTGCTGTTTTCAGCCTTTTGAAATATCTTTATTCCTATTTCCAAACTATCTATATCAGTTTATTCTTCCATAAACAGAGAGTAAGAGCTCCCCTTTCCCAACATTCTCACCGGCTTCTCTTGTCATTTGTTTCCATGATAATCAGCTATTCTGTTTGGGTTAAGACATGGAAAATACTTTTAATATAAAATCTATATTTAACATTCAGTGAAGCATATAGAAACATGAAAATATATATTTTTTGTAATGTACTTGTAGTTATTAGAAACAGCCAGTTTTTAGGAATAGTCACATATAATTCCCATACTCAATGGGCCTGGTGAGTGGGATCAATCATGAATTTCAAGGAGAGTTTGGAATACATCTTTGTCCAAAAAAAGAGATGGGGAGAAACATCCAATTCTTTCTTTTTTGCTTCTCTTGGAGACTTCTTTTAGTTTCTGCAGAATTTGTGATTAATTTTTGAATTTTTATAAATATTTCACTGCCTTATGATTAATGAGAAAGTGGAACTTTACTTTTTCTTCTCACCCCATTGACATGCACAAATTTGCATGCCATGTTGACACAACACACTAGAAAGATCCCTGAATTATTCAGCATTTCAATTTCTATTCTGGTTCAATAAAACCTGACTTCCTATGTTAATGCACCAAAGAACATATTTGCTAAATAAATATATAGTTTTTTTTCTTATACGACTGTGGTTCAGATTTTATATATCATTACAAATTATTTTTCTGAGAGGTGAAACTGTGAAGCTGACTGACTGGGCTGAGTGTGGAGAATGTGTTCTTTAACGCAACTGATAGCTGTGGTCTATTCTCTGCTTTGCCTCCTACAATTTAAGGAAAACAGTCTCTTCGTATCCAGAAGACAGAACAGGCCTGGAGAAACACAATCTAGATTTCAGTAGCCTTTCATCTTTTCCTTCTCTGGCAGTGGTGGCTTTTATCCTGTTTTCCTAGGTACCTAGGATACCGTGTGTTACCCAGGTAGACAGAGTTCACAGACTTAATCTCTGCAGTGAGAACAGAAGCAGAAAGCAGCAGATGCTCATAAGACAGAATCATGCCATTCTGCTCCACTTCCACGTTCCTTAGCCATTTCTAGGCTCATTCTCTTTTTTTTTTCTTATACAAACCAGCTAAATGATTTAATTAAAATTAATTAGGGGCAGCAGGCCAGCTCAGTGGGTAAAGGCACTTCTGTGTAAGTGTGGTAACTTGAGTTCAGTTTCCACTTAAATGTGAAGAGAACTCACTAGACACAATTGTTCTCTGACTTCCACATTTGTCCTATGGTATCCCACCCAACACATACCTGAAAAACCTCACAAACAAACAGACAAACAGACACATGCACTCATGTACCCTCCCACACCAATTAAAAACTAAAATTAGTTTTGCAAGATCCTAAGTGTATGTAGTTCAAAATAATGCTTCCAAAAGTCAGTAAAAGAATAATATTAGTAAGTTAACAACTTTGAGCAATAGTTTTAAAATGTGATACCGAATCTCCAACAATGTCCCTGCCAGCCAAATTGCACAGACTACAAAAAAAAAATACTCAAAATGTTTCATCCATCCATCCATCCGTCTATCCTTCTAAAAGAAATACTAGTTCTTAGCAAAGGAAGTAGACTAGTGTCCCAGAGTTTGTATAACTGACGTTAGCAATATGCTGTGTGTTTATAACTGCTTTTTTCATAAGAGAAAGAGGAGAGATCTATAAGAGTTCCATTTGAGCTATTGGGATATAAACAGAACAACTCTGCAGGAAAGGACCTGGAAAGTTCTAGAGGAATAGCAGTCATTGCTCAAATTCTGGAGCTCTCTACCTTTCTGTCTTCCTATAAGCATGAAAGTAGAGAATTAAAAACAAAGAGACACAAAGGAATACACAAAAATAATATTACCATGTGTGTTGGCACACACCTATGATTCCAGTTCTTGTGATATTAAGACAGGAAAATGATAAGTTTAAGGCCATATTGGGTGACATAATTGGACTATCTGTAAAAATGAAAACCTGCTAAACACCCAACCAAGCAAAAAGCCATCCAGATGCAATTATCTTCAGTAGTAAATAAGGTTTTAGTCATCAAAAAATAAGATAGGTTGAGGTTGGAGAGATGGCTCAGTGATTAAGAGCAATGACTGCTCTTGTAGAGGACCTGGGTTCAATTCCCAGCAGTGAACAACTGTAACTTCAGTTCCATGGGAATCTGACACACTCTTCTGACCTCTAAAGGCATTGCATGACACAGATGTACATGTATACATGCACACAATATATTCATACAAATAAAAAATAATAAGATTCTTTTAAAAAATGAAATAGGTTAGAAAAAGAATTTGGATAGGTTCACTTATCTTTTATCTATAATGCATACAAATATCTCTAGTATATATATATATATATATGTATATATATATAATTATAATTTTAAAGGTTAAAAAAGAATGCAAAAATATGCATATTTATGTACACTCATTTATTACCTTACTATAGCTTCTCACTATTTTTTTCAGAAGGAAACACAATAACTGGTAGTGATGGAAAAACACGTGGGCTGGTTAAGCAAAGGAGAATCTCACGTTTCATTTTGATTCCTCTGCATTGTTTCAATTATCTAATGTAACATATCAGCTGAGGTTTTTCTAAACAGTGGTTATTCGTAGTTTTCTTCCTCATGCTTATTAAATACCAAAACTAATCAATGATGTCAATTTTAATCAGTGAGTACTATAATTCTATATTTCACTAAATCCCACATCTGTATGTTTGGATAAGCTGAAAATTTAGAAACGCCATCAGTCTCTGTATTTCTATAGAGTTGTTGGATATGTAAATTCACTATTAATGCACATAAGACCACTAACTTCAGGCTGATTCTTTTTGAATGTCTATTTTACTCCCACAAGAGTTGAAATAGTTCCAATATATTTTGTTTTATAAATATTTAACTTACGTTTGCTGAGGTTGAAAAAGGCAATTTTCCACATGGGTCCATTTTCTAAATGTAAGGCATGAATGATTTTTTCATAGTTACAGTATTTATGAAATACTGAGAATTTATGCATGGGAAATGCTTCATAATGGACTATTACAGACTGAAGTTATTCTTTTTTAAGTCTCCAGTGTAAAATTCAAAGAGTAGAAGCCATTTCAAATGAATATTCTGTATTGCTTGTGCTATAGAATCCTTAAACTTTATAGGAATGTTTTTGCTCAGATCAGACTAAAAGATTTTTTAAAGAAGTAGTTCTTTTTTTTTATTTTCTACAATAATTCAACCGTCAACACAAATCCTTCCACATCGTGCCTTTTGTTGTTACATTGAATATTCTGAGGATGGTTGTAAGCATGCATTCAATGTGTTTCTGTATGCCATTAAAGATGTAGTTGAATTAGGTGATGTAATTTGCAGAAAATCATATTTCAATGATAAAAATTAATGTCTCAGTTATTATGAATGAATTATTATGAGTCATTCATTTCTTAATAGGGAAGAGTTCTGTTTTCAGTTTCTACCACACTTGAACCTCACTTCCTAGGTTACTTTCATTGTATTTGCATTTTCTTGAGTGCTTATGATTATTGAGTGGTGTTATGCAGTTATTTTCTAATTCTTTAACCTTAGCCTCATCATAGAAGGAGAGGATCTTGTCAGCATATGTATTTTAAAAGCTCCTCTAAAGCTTGACAATGTTCTCGTGATTCCATTAGCAGCGATGAGAAGGGGGTTTAATGTCTTTGCCGTTTGAGGATCTGACAGGCTGAAGCTTAGTATTCGTTTTGGGCCATCTGAATTTCATCTGCTCATCCATGCTGATAAAAGTGAAATAAAAAGTCAACCCTTGTTCTTGCTCTTACAGAAGCAATTGTAGATTTTATGAGGAAAACAATGAACATGTCACCCAGGATTTGGCAGCAGGAGAGAGCAGGGAGTGTATAAATTGTCTTTTGGGTGCCAACTGTTATGCGCCAGAATTGTTTATATTAGTGAAATCCTCTGGTTGTAAGTTATGTAAATTGTATTTTTTTTCCTAGACCATGTTTTATGATGGGAACGGGGGTTGGGGAAAGTGTATTAAATCTGAAATTGTCTCATGCTTAAACACCACAATGTGGTAGACAGTTAATCTTCCTAACAGATAGTGAACATCCGCAACTACTTTATTACCATCAACATATGTCTCTCTGACTATCCTGGCTGGTACCTTGGGATGAGCTAAGGATACAAGACCTGTCTCATCTCTCAAAAGTTTGTTTTTAGTATTTGGATTCAAAACCAGAGGTATTGAGGAGAAAAAAAGTCGCATGAATTTGCCCAGCATCGGTGCTCATAAAAACCTAACTCTGAAATTAAAAGTGCTGCGTCTAGTACCTAGCAGAGCAGAGGCCAAGGAACTTTGGCCAAGCAGCTGTGTCAATACACCTCGATATATCCGAGTCTGGGGAAATTCCTAAAGACTCCCAACAGAACAGGACATGGAGTTGTTCCCAGTTTCCCGGTAATGATGTGTACAAGTGGAATGTAGTGACTGAGCTGCTGCTCACCATTCAGTTTCCAGGGATTTACACCTGACGGATTATGATACAGTTTGAACATAAAGCAGAGAACAGTTATCTATTTAAAGAGGGGGGAAAAAAAACAGTTCCATGAATAATATTTCTATTTAAGTAAGAAGCCCAATCATTTACTCATTTACTTTTCTTATTCAGTAACTAAAAGGGATGGTTGTTCAACAAAGTATCATTTGGAAGGAACATGGCCCAAAGCTCATGTGTGCAGGAAACAACTCTAGTTGTCTCTAAATTTTACGAATGCAGACTTTGGTACCTAAAAAGATCATTTGCCCAGTTTTGGTCAAAACAATCCAGACTTGTGACTATTTTCCTGGTCCTTCCTCTTCCCTCTCAACAGTATCTCAGTTGTGCTACCTGTATCTCATCAAAACAGCTTTTCCCTGCATCAATTATGGTAGAATGACCTTGATCCTTTAGAGGAAAAGGGATATGGGAAGCAGAGATGCACAGAGAGAAACTTATGTCAAAACTTTAAAGTATTCTTCCTCTCAAAATATTCAAATTGTTTTTTCTCATATCTAGCTCTCCGTGTGTCTATATAATGTAACAGAAACACATGTAACAGAAATGGGAATTGACTAGGAGAGCAGCAAGCATATTTCTTGGGTAATGTAGTGTTTTATCTGGGAGGATTTGATATACTTTGGGGAGGCTCATTAATTTTACAAGACCATTAGTTTACTTATTATTCAATAAATTTAGCTCCTCTACCCTAATACCTATAGTAAAATGCTTTCTATGAGCACGATGCACTGAGCTGGAAATAGCTGGCTGGAACATGGCTGAGGAGGAAATAGATGAGGTCAAAGAAGGTGAGGAATTTGGAGCCAGTCAGGAATCTGCTATTTGGAAGTCATGGAGTTCTCTGCAGGGCCTTGATTTAGGAGCATTTTAATAGATCATTCTCTCCCCAAAGTGATGTATGTGTCAACTTCCTTCATTAATCATGAATCAACTCTGAAAGCACATACTAGCACTAATCGCCTTCCTGGATAGTATTTTGCGGACCAAATTTTAGACCATGTACTCACCTTCCTGACCAGCCTTGGAGCCATGTAAATTATTAAGTTCCTATCAACCCGGTTTCTGTTTTCACTCATACATACATATAGCCATGTATTACATAATGATGTTTCAGTCAACCATATCCCATGTACATGGTGCTGGTCTTATAAGATTATATTGGAGCTGAAAATTCCAGTACCATTAATTCTGTTTGTTTATATGCACAGATACTATTTCATTTCGATTTTCTGCAGTATTCAGTATACTAGCATGTTGTGTGGGTTTGTATCCTAGTAGTAACAAGCTGTAGCATACAGCATAGATGTGCAGTATACCGCAACACCTACATGTATAAATTTTCTGTAGAATGTTCGTACAATAGCAAAATTTCTCAATCTTACATTACTCAAGCCATACCCCACTAAGTGATGCACATTTATGTATGCAGAGATTTATGCATGTGCGTGTGTACATGTAATGATATCTCTACATGTGTACGAAGATAATTCTGATCAAGTGACTACTTCATAACTCTCTGCCCTTCCCTGCACTCAAATTGCCTTATTGCTTGCCCATCACTAGAGGGCTGTGAAGGAGGGGCAGTACTTCTTTCTTTAGATTCTAAGTGACCTCAGGATACACATCGTTCTTTCCCTTCATGTATATGATTTACATTTTCTTAATGCCTGAGAAATAATTTGGATATCTGCATTATTTTTTCCCTTCTTTGTACTTCTTCAGAATAAACCCACTTTTGGATATTTTCTCACTTCTTTTCTGTGTGCTTAGAGAGATTTTCTTGAATCACAGGTCTGATACTTGCATTTTAATTTCTCAGAAAGTATTTCTAATATTGATTGATGGGATATTAACACTTTAGATCCTAGCGCTTGAGGTCTCTTCTATACCGACACTCTCACAATTTCTTCCTTTCTTTGTGCTATCTCTCCCAGGCAAACCAGCCTTAATATATGCTTCCTACGCCTCATGCTTTCTTCAAGCTCTTCTTGCTCCTTTGGTTCCTTTAGGTTTTATCTGGAACATGTCTTTCCCCTTGAGTTCTTGCTGATTGTCAAAAGCAGTTTCTCTTTCTTATCAGCATGCTAGGCGTTACCTGAGTATACGCCTATCAACATCCATCAGTGACCCACTGTGTATATTTAATACCCACTAATGATAAAATCCTAGAAGGTGGACATGTCTTTTTATCCTTGGTATTGCTTTAGCATGTACTACAATTTCTGATAGTAAGGTCCAGTCATAAAACTGAGGTGAGGATAAAATTAATGCTAACTAAAAGCATTACTAAACCTTTTAAAAAAATGTTTTATTATTTGCATTATTTTTATGTATATGAATGTATTGCCTGCATGTATGCAAGTGCACCCATATCATACAATGACCATGGAGGTCAAAGAGGGCATCGGCTCCTCTGGAACTGGAATTATGGACAGTTGCTAGCTACCACGTAGGTTCTGAGAATAGAATGTGGGTCCTCTCGAAGAATTTGGATGAACTATATCCTTTATTCAGAATGAACATCAGTGACTCAAAATTACTCTTCTAAAATATAAACATTGTGGTAAAAATAATGAGTATAGCTATAATACAAATTAGCATTAAAACATAAATGGCAAACAGGACTGCAGGAGAAAATAGAATACCTATTTGTATTGGGACAGGGTGATAATTTCATTCATCACCCACCTGCAAATAAAAGTTTGAACAGCAGTCATTAATTATTTTCAGTTTAATTTATTTTTTTTCTCTCTCATCTAATTATAATAAATGTGTCAGAAAGTAGCATGAAGCATTTGAAACTTTCTGGTATCTTTCAAATAAGACACAATGACCTTTTTGTTCAACCAATTAAGTTTCTCTGGAAAGTAAAGTAAAATACTTTCCCCATCAAAATTAATGTATTTTGTTGCAAAAGATGGGGGGGAATCACCAAAATCATAGGAACATAATTCAACTCTCTCTCTCTGCTTAAAAAAAAATCAGGCAAATGTCACACTATGACTAAGATGGTGATAAAACCAGCCACAAGTTTAATGACAAATTTTATATTCAGAGAGAAAACATAATGAGCTGTGGCATCATTGGCAACTGAACCGAATGGACACCCCTGGAACCTGGGTACCCTGTAGGAAAGCGATTACTACCCTAGGACAGACTAGCAGAAGTGTTCTATGCAGTAGAACACAACACCCAAGTACAGAATTGGCACTTCCCTCTACATGTGCTACATATGTGAGAGAAACACAGCTATTTATCACACTTGATACTGGAGATCCAAATACTAGGAATAGATACTATTTTAAATTCAGTTGATGGTTATCTTGGATCGTGAGATATAGCCTGGAAAAGATACCTTTGGGTAAGGACTGACAGAGCCCAGCCGGCAATCCCACAGGGCAATCCAATACTGCTGTGTTCACAGGCAATACGTGACAGTCAGCACTTCGCTCCTGATACCGGTTTGGTGTTGAAAAAATAGCCAACAAATTACAGCCCTGAATATAAATCTTTGCTACTTTCTTCCTGTGCTTCTAGGATAAGGGCTTGTCTTCTTGTCCAAACTGAAGTTCACCAGCTGGTAGAAGAAAAAGTAATCACAGGATTCTTTTTCCTACAAATAAGGCATGTTTTCGCAGAATAGAAATAAAGACCATTTCTGTTTCACATACATCCTCAATAATATATTTGGTGTTCTGAAACCTGAGCAGGACACTCTGGGTAGAAATCTTTATTTTAAAGAAACCTAAACATCTGAAATAAACACCAAACACTTTCCAGTATTCCTGATGATGATGATGATAAGTTTTAAACTGGTGGATTCTAATTCAGTGCAAATTAAGAGTAAGGAGAGAAACAAGTTGCACTGGAGTTCAAAGCAACGTAAAGTTGGTTAAATTGCATTTAAAATGTGCAAGTAGCAGCTTGCCTGTGATTTTTAGAATACTGCAATGAGTATTCTAAAGATGTGTTTGAAAGATAGTGTTCTCATTTATGCCTAATGTTCACTGAGTGGATCTTAAGTGGTGAAAATTGTAATCAACACTATCATGATGACCATGTTAGAGAGATCTGTTTGTCAGGAGTAAACACTTTTGTGCTTAGATTTGTGTAGTACATAAAGCATGCTACATCTGTGAGCTTAGCAGCAGCAAAGTACCTTAAATACACAGATTATAATTTTGTTTTGTTTTGAGGTAGGGTCTCACTGTGTAGCCCCAGCTGGCCTGGAAATTGCTAGACTATCCTAGGCTAGCATCAGTCTCAAAGTGATCTGTCTGCCTCTGCCTCCCAAATGCTGGAATTAAAGGCATACAACACCACACTCAGTCAAAATATGATTTTAAAATGATTTATTTATACTCTTTCAAACTTGAAACTTTATGTTTATCAGTGTGTAAAATTCAACTTCAGCTTGTCTTCTAAGTCGATAATTTTTTCCACATAAGCAGCATGTTATGTTCTTTAATCTTTCCCTGGAGAAATTCTTTTTCTTTTTCTTTTTCCTATTTTCTCAGGAAGAATTACATGCTTTAATAGTAAGAAACATAAGATTTTCAGTAATCTTGGTAATACTAACAACTTTTGTACCATCGGAATTTGTGTCCTGTATTCCGAGTCTTGTTTATTGATTGGGATCTCATTTGGGTGAGAATCAAGGCCTCGCGTTGTTGATTTCTTCTAATTCTTAGCTTCTATGTTCTGAAAATAGTAAGGAAATAAAATGAGCCCCCGTTCATTGAAATGGTGCAAAACTAAGTCAATTGATGTTACAGAAAGGAAAAATCTATCACCAGTGGTGTAAGTAAAGCAGGAACTGTGAGGTAAGGTCTTCTATGTTCTCATGTTTTGGTGACTTATTCATGTCATAATCAAAGAAATATACTGCATCAAAAAGTTATTTTTTGGGTGTTGCTTTGTATCTTTTTATGGTCCATCTTTTGTATAACAAAGTTCATTTATACAACTGACTTTTCTTTAATATAAAATAAGTAGCTTCTGGGTGAGAAGTGAGGAAAGGAAGGCCATCTATCTTTTATTCTGAAAGCATGGAAGACCCAGATGAGGTATTCCGAGACACCAGATTTATTAATTTGTCATTGAGAAGACAAGCAAAAAATGATCATAATCTCTTCTTCAGGGTATAAATTTGTTTCTGGTTTTGTCATTGTGGCAGACATTCTGACTTGTAACCTTACTGTTTCAGTCATTAAGACCCAGTTTTAATATGATTAACATTTTTTTTTCTATTTTTATGGAGTGATGCTGATTCCTTAATTTTGAGAACAGGATAACCCTCAGTTGGCCTTATGTAAATAAATCATATCTTAAATGCCCTTGAAACTGGAGCATTCCCCAACAGAGTGAACTGTAAATCAGAGTGGAAGGAAGTGAACTCAACCCTGGAGGTCAGTGTTCCAAATGGCATCATCGAGATGAATCAAATGACTGTTTCAGAATTTTAATTCATGCCACTTTCCCCTTCCTTTCAACTGACACTGTCATCTTGGCGTGACAGAGATTGAGTTCTGAATTGCTGTGGCATAATTTTTCTTATCTCTCATGTGTAGGCTGGGATTGATTGAAAGTTCAGATTTTGATATATAGGGAAACATATTATTTTCACATAAAGGAAAGTGTGTGTGTGTGTGTATGTGTGTGTGTGTGTGTGTGTAAAATAGGTTTAGCATCTAATATCTTCTCTGCCTGGGTCTTTGTTTCATTATGAATGAGTAGTCATTATCATTTTAAGTATCTGTTTCTTTCTTGACTCTAGCACACTGCTCCTCTCTAATCTCTTATTCTTTTTCTCCTGAATTTTTTTTAATTTACAAAGAGGTTTGATCATTTCTTCAAACTTGTATCCAGTGGGTGTATACACCTGTTCATTGACTCTGAATACTGTAAATATGGATACATCTGGTGGTCACACCTCCAGCACTATAACTGTGTGGATGAATAACTCATGATGTGAACTCACAAATACCACATGAGGTAATTGTATCTGACAGGATGGATGGACCCCTCTCACAGGCTCGATGTAAAATGAACAAGGTAGATCTGTTAGTGTACACCTGCAAGGATTCCATGTGTGTAAAACCTAACACATCTGAGCGGTAAGAGTCCAAGGCTTTAGGACAGTAGTTTCCTAGACTAAGAGCAGTTTGAAGGTTTATGCAGGTCATGTGCATGTTTCACTTTGATTTTATTCTGTTGTTGTTTCTGTAGGTACTGGTTATAAGAGTGCATTCTTTTTTGTGAAAATTGATGTAGTTGAACATTGTGTACTTTTCCCCAAAAGCACTATATTTAAAGCATAAGTTAAAATGATTTACTCCTATTAGAAGTAATATGATTGTGCAAACTACAATGGAAATTTGAAGTCTGAGGCTGCAGTTCGCAACGCTATTGAAGGCTCAGGTCCATCTCACCGTGGTTCTCTAGAATATCCTCTAATGACTGAAAGGAATTTGTTTCTTTATTTCTTCCTCCTTATTTCTACTTCTGTATATGTCGAACCTGGCTGTTCCATGATGAGTTCAGAACTGTGAACCAACATCATTTCACAAGCCCAAAGCACCCTTAAAGTAAGAATGAAGAAAAGTAATATGGCCGCTACCACACCGTTAGACTTCCTGACAACTCAATTTCTTTTTTGTTATGTTTGTCGAGTGAGCAGGAGAATCACTAGCAGCACGTGTTCACAGAAGTGCCACGGACTAGTGCCTCACTGCATGAGGCAGAGCAGCCTGACCGGAAAGAACCTGATGATGGGTCAAATAGTCTGCCAACTCCCCAGCCGATCTACCTGCTTTGTGCAGTGAGTCCTATGGCACTGCCCCTTTGGAGAAAGAGTAGGTTAGGCCTCTTGTCTTAGTTCTGATTACTGGAACAAAGTATCATAATCGGGATGATTTATAAACAACAGGAATTATTCCTAACAGTTCTCAGGAATTATTCCTAACAGTTCTTGAGCATGGAAGATTGGGATTAGATAAACAGCATGATCAGGTTCTGGTGAAGGCCCTCTTCCCAGTTGCTGAGACTATTTTTCATTGTGTCCTCACAAGGTGAAAGGTAGATCAGACTTGTCCTTGACATATCATTCTATTCATGAAATCCACCCTCTTATCACTTATAGACTAGTACTTAGGATCTGAGCATATGGATTTTAGGAGAATCTCACCATTCAGGCTCTTATATTGAATCAAGAATGAAGAAAATATTAAGAATTTACAGTTGTTAGAAGTCAATTGAATAAGTCAGGATGGTCCAGCATTGGAGTGGTGCCTAAAGCCAGGCGTCACAGCGTGGCTAATATTCAAGCCAAATGATTTGAGAGATTCTGTTCTGTTCCTCCATTAAAATAAAGGAAATAAGGAAAACAATAGCAGTACATAATGTAGATATAACTGTGCCCACCTTGTTTAGCTGGCAGGAGACACAGTAAGATCTCAAAACAGAAAACAATGAATTTGGGTCTTATATGAGCAGTAATTATCACATGTTGCCTGATGAATATAATTTGATAAACAAATCTGCTGTTTCACTGCTTCTTATACATTGTACACAGATAAGAGTCTTCAAACTCACTGATACTATGGCTATAGTCCATGCCTAGATGCAGCCTCTTTTAAGCTGGCCCTGGCTTCTCTTCTAGCTCCTCAGTGCCTTCTCTTGGGAGTCGGTTCTCTCCTTCACGCTTGATGTGTGTTCAGGGGATACAACACATGCCTTCAAGCTTGCAGGGCAAGTGTTCTACCCAGTGAACCATTTCACTGTCCTTGACAATACTCTCTTTTGATTTACACCAGAGTGATTTCTCTAGGATTGTAGCATCTCTAATACGCCGTCTGATTCTCAATGACTTTGAATAGCCTGTCCTGTCTTCCAGAGCTGCCCACCCTGGTGTTTACTCCTTCAGACACTTCCTCATTCATCTTCTTCAGGCTCTGATGCTAGATCAGTCCATTCAGGGTGGTAAGGACATATACTTGTTTAGGAACTCTGGGATTCTTCCTACTCACTATGGGCTGGACCTTGCTGGAGGCCCATGGTGCTAAATTATAGGATTATCTATGTCTCTCTTTTTCTTGGACCAGAAACTTTGAATACAGGAACGACAACTTTACTACAGGTAATTCCTAATGCCTAAAATAATTCTTGGCATTGGTTTACTGAATGAGTAAATCAGTGAACAAATACATGGCAATAGAGTTAAACACAGAATAATCTTTCTAAGACTTACAATCTCCATGTTAATATTCACTTCCTCAGTTTAAAACACCAGTAGTAGTAAAAGTAAAGCACACGTTGATGTTTGGGGGTCTGCTTTTAGCATATCCTAGCTTGAATTTTACAAATGTGTGCTTTGCTTTTGTGTGCTATCACCAGTGTTCAGCAGCAGTAAGTCAGACATCCTGGTACGTAGCTTTGGAGCAATGGATTTCCGCACCCTCAGGTGGTGAGTTGTGGTGTTTGCAATTCAAGACGGAATTTCCTGGTGAGATGATATTATTCACGTAGGTGAAATGGGGTCCAAGTTGCTGCTATTATCGCCCTTGCAAATCTGCAGTTTCCTCATATATTACTTTTGTTTTGAGATCTGACTTAAGGAAATATGGAACATGTGACATAAACATTCTGTGTTTGGGGACTGCTTCCCACAGTAAATAGTCTTACCCTTTATTTCCCAGATGGGTTATTGGAATCACTTCCCTGGCTCACGAGTCATCAGTGACTCAGAAAAGAGCTTCAAAAATGAACAAAAAATGACTTTACCTTACGTCTTAGGAACACAAAAAGTAGTTTTCTCAAGTGTATCCGCTTTATTTCTCTTCAGTTTTCTCCTTAGGAAAGGATATACTCTGTGAACTCATAATTGGTAGTGTGCATCCCTTTAAGTCACCCAACTTAAGACACTGACATAGCCTACAGCATTCTGCACCTTCCCTCCATTACAGGACAGTCCCTCTCCCTATGGATTTCTGGAACAATAATGGTAGGCTTAGGTGTGTCATCTCATTGTCCTTGCCTTTCTAGGAGATAGGATAAGAAGTCCCAGGAGAGCCTAGAGGCTCAAGAGTCCTTGTAAAATGCCATCTCTCCTTTCACATTTTTTCCTTCCTTTCTTCCATGCCTTCCTCAAGAAACCCGGGATTGCCTCTCCCCTACTTTTCTCTGGCATCTGGAAACAAAATTGCATGGAAAAGCCCCATTTCTAAACACCATCGCACTGGGACGTAGGAGTTCCGTTTGTGAAATAGGAGGTACCCAGATTTTCAGCTTATAGAGCGATTGTGAGGGGCTGGCTGGATAGATGACTCAGCGGTGAAAAGCAGTGGGTACTCTTGCAGGATACCTGGGGTCAGTTCCCAGCACGCAAATAGTGGCTAACAACAGTCTATAACTCCACTTCCACTATAACTCCAGTTCCAGGGCATCTGTCACCCGCTTCTGACCTCCCCAGGCATCACCCACTACAGTGGCATGTAAAATACTTGCAGGCAGCACACTCATACCCATAAAATAAATTAACAAATAAAACTTTTTTTTAAGAGTATGTGTCAGGTGTGGTGGTATGGGCCTTTAACCCTGCCTTTGAGAGGCAGAGGCAGGCATATCTCTATAAGATTGAGGGTAGCCTGGTCCACTTAGTGACTTCCAGGTAGTCTGGGACTGGGAAGTCCTGGGGAACCTTAAAGGAGAGAGAGAGAGAGAGAGAGAGAGAGAGAGAGAGAGAGAGAGAGAGAGAGAAAGGAAAGGAGGGAGGGAGGGAGGGAAGAAGGGAGGGAAGGAGGGAGGGAACATGTAGTCTTCTTACTACATGTAGTAGTAAGAGGTTCTTTAGCTATGCCAGCATATGTTCTGATTATTTGCTCCACTGATCACCCTTAAAATAAGCTCACTAATCAGTAAGGGATGACAGTATCCGGGTTAGAGTTCTGGACCCCTATGGATTGTGTCACCTGGACTTAAATCAGCCTGTGGTGGGCTCTGTCAGGTCTTGTCATAAGACGTGGAAGAGGTCATGTGTTAGCTACCACACTAGCAGTTGAGGTTAGTAGTATCTAGATTCCTCTAGGGCAGTTGTCCTCTCCCCTTCCTGTAGTGCTCACTGATTTTCCAAAAGCATTTTCTTCTCTTGTTTCTTCAGGCCTAGAGAGAGCAAAGTTTGTGCAGACTAAAAGTCTTTGGGCACATTATCATGCCACACCTTTGAAAAGGGTCCCTTCCATTAAATATTCACTTCTAGTTTCCTTTCCCCTCAGCATACTGCCATTAGGAACACATCAAGTGCAACTCTAGTTACGAAAAGCATGCAGAGGTTTCATCCTTTGTTTTCAATCTCACCAAGCTGCTTTGAGAGTGGCACCACATAGGACATGCCATCTGCCTTTGTGGAAATCTCCTCAGATTGATTTGAATATGATTCTGAAGTATTTGGAAGTGCGTGGCTCTTAACATTCATGACTTTTTTTTTTTCTAAATTTCTCCAAATAAGCATGTATTTCTCTTCATTAAAAGTGATTAAAATTATAATAATGTTAATATTAGTGATAACAGCAATTGACATATATATTTGGCTTGTACATGCTTTGCATATGTGTTTCCTCCAAAGATATTTAATTTGCCATAGCCCCCCTCAATTAAGACACAAAAATTGAGTACCAAAGAGTCTATGACCTCAACCACCTTAAACTTTAGTAAAAGGCAGAGTAAACTCAGAACCTTTCAAATACAAATCTTCTAGCTCTACCTCAGTAGAAGAGATGTGGTTGTGGAAATAGAGACTAGGAGGCCAGTAATATTATCTTCAGTTTGCTTTCGTGGTAAGTTCATTTTAATAAATGTTCTTGGTCATGGGTCATCTGTTTGCAAAGCAAATGGAAATCTCATACAGCTTCCTGCAGTATTATTCATTTTCTTACAGGACAGCTGAGGGTTTCTCAGTTTACTACAGTGTGTAATTCTGAAACCGTATGATAAGATCATTAACTCCTTGACAGGCTTCACAGTAGACACTAATGGAATATAAAGTGATTCAAGAGCTTGGACTTTTTCACTTCTATGATGACAGGGGGTGGGATATTTACTTCACATTTCTCAGCAGGGCACCTGAACATGTTGACCATAGGTTCTTTTGCTTTTACCTCTCTTTCTTGCTAATCTAATTTACTTTTCTCTAAAATGCTTATGACCCACTATTTGTAAAACATTGTGTTTCTACCCACAAGTATAAAAGGAATTGTCCTTTTTCTTTTTCTGCATGTATAGAGATTAAATATGATACGCAAGCTATACCTGCAAAGTACAGTTGTAGTATAGTTGAGTCCCTAATAATCATAGAAAATAACACGAAATAATTTTATATTTTCTTTTTTTCATAAAACAAACAGCCTTGCAAGTACTGTGGATTACATAATTGAAGTATGACTTTTCAGGAAAGCTCCCCTCCTTTTCATCTTCTTTCTTTCTTTCTTTTTTTAATATGTGAACAGTTTTGTCCTAGTTAAGACTCGAAAAGTTTATAGACCTAAGACTTCAACTATGACTCTCAGGAGACCAAATGGGAGGAAGAGACTCCCCCCGCTCCCCCCGCAAGGTCTAATTATATAGGGGAATTGAATGGGATGGATTTTTGCTTGATAAGGGAGAGGGAATTTATTTCTGCCATACAGGGCTCTAGGTGGTCTTGTCTCTAAATCCAAAGAGAATTGATAGTCCAGGATAGAACTTTCACACACACACACACACACACACACACACACACACACACACATGCACACACACCAATGTACAGCGTTAATCAAGTGTTATAGATCAGAGGAAGAAGAATCAAAATTCCAGTGGACAGCACTGAGAAGATGGGGATATTCGAATTGACTTTGCCAAGAAAATGCTGAGATTCAGGAAGATGGATACATTAGCATAAGAATATTGGAAATGCATTAAATCTGATGTGGGGGAGTGTGTGGGGGGGTGCAAATAGGAGAGAGGGTCTAAATACAATTAAGATGCATTGTGTAAAATTCACAAAAATTCAGTTAAAATCAAATAGTATAAGTAGATCTTAGATTGTAGAATGTCAACAGATACTAAGAAGCCCAGTGGCCTAAGGGGCAAAAGATACACTAGGCACAGCCTGACAAGAGACCAGTTAGAATGATGGCTGGAAACTAACTTATGGAGACTCAGTGGATCTGGTAAAGGAAGTTCAAACTGTATTTTAAAATATTTTTTTTTGTAAATAGCAGCATTTTAAAGGGTGTCCGAACCCCTTCATTTTTTATCAGAGAAGTTAGAAGAAGGCGGTTGGAAAACTATGGGAAGAGGTCGTATGAATATCTAGAAATTTGTCTAGGCAGCGTTAACAAGAGAAACCTGCTGTGGTGCACACCTTCAATTGCAGCACTGGGAGGCAGAGGCAGGCAGGTCTCTGTGAATTTGAGGCTAGCTTAGTCTATATAGCAAGTTCTAGGCTAGCCAGGGCTACATAGTGAGATACGGTGTCATAAACAGAGAAATCCTCAAGCTTGAACACTGGTAATGGGATGGGAGAGAAGACAAGCATGGGAGGGACTGGAAAGAGAAATAGCAGAACCAATTCAATGAGTTTATATGACGGAGAAGGGGTTGTAGATGGTGTTTCTAAAGTCCCTTTGTTGAGGGGTGCATTGGCTGGGTGTAGGACACAATGGCCCAAAGGTAGGGGTGTAGGATAGCAGACAATCGGAGATCCATGTGGAAAGCTCTCTACACCTGTATTTCTCCATCCATTTTAGCACTAAAAAGATGTGTATTTGTGCTCCTGACTTGTGTGTAGCAGTAGATCATGAGGGTTTGAAATACTATTCCACTCATAACACATTAGCCTCTAATTATCTTGGATTCATATGCAAAATGGAGACATTATAAAGGCTATCCTGTAGGAATCATAGGCAAACTAAATGAGCTCTGTGTGTAGGAGCTTAGCCAAACACATAGAAATGTCAGCTACTGTCTACGTCTATAAACTTTAACTTAACCTGCTTTTAACAGTATGTATGGATTTGAATCACAGTGCTAACTTCTTTGGACACCAATTTACAAATTAATAAACCATGTTTATATTAGCACATAGTGTTCTATTTATTTATTCACATTTATTCCACAAATGAATATTGAGTACCTATTATATGAGTTTATGGTGGAAAACAAACCAGCCGTGGATATTCTGGGCCTTTTGATCTGCGCCTATGTAGAGAAGAGGGGAAGGAAGATAGCTATTAAATAAACACCAAAACAGTAGACAGAAATACATGGTCACTACCTACTTTATACGTCAAGGAAAGTAAAATGACTCTTTGAGACAATGTCAGAGAGATTCCATTTAAAGGCATTGGTGAAGGTAGGTGTTAGTGAATAGCAAAATCCTATTGGATATGACTGTTGACTTGAATCAACAGGAATCAATGAGATAGAGGGATAAAGATGGAAATTCTGGGGAGTTAGGGAGGCTTCTCCAGTACAAGATCCATCCTAGGAATAGACATGGTAACTGCAGGGCAAAGAGTAAGAGAGGGCTATGAGGTTAGGAGAGAACTAGGTTGGATGGATAACATCTAACAGTGTCTAGTGAGCAAATTCAAGGCCTTTATTCTAAGAGTATTGGGAGACACTATAGATTTCTGATTTTTATTTATTTTAAAATTTATTTTTATTTGAAGTTATGCCTGTATGCATGTAAGTATACCTATGTCATGCAGTGCCCGTGTGGAGGACAGAAGAGGGAATCAGATTCCTCTAGGACTAGAGTTACAGACAGTTATCAGTCGATATGTAGATGTTGGGATTTGAGTCCAGGTCTTCTGTAAGAAAAGCCAGTAAGCTTAACAGCTGAGCCGTATCTCCAGACCTCAGATTTTTATCTTAAAGTCAGGAAAAAAATAAATTTGAATGCAGTTAACACACATCAAACATATGCATATATCTGTAGGCATATATCTTACTACTCATTAAAACTTTGATTTTAATTTAATTTCCTTCACTCAATATAAAATCCATTAGTTTTGAACATTTGAAATTAGTGCAGGTTTTAGTATTATGAGCCATTGAAAGTTTTTCCGTTTTAAACAGGCCTTATGACATTAACAGTGCCACCTGAGAGTTGAGGATGTACACTGCTTCCCACCACCCAGCTCTGTGTTTCTGTCATCTATTTTCCACTCCCTTGGAGTAGACACAATCTAAGTTAAACTATGTAAATGTTGCTTAAATGAAGTTTCAAAATAAGCCCATTAGCTGTTTGTAATTAGCTATTACAGAAACTCTAGAATTCCAGCTGTCAAGAGTACTATTTCCTTGAGATGTCCAACATGCCACCTGCTAAACAGTGTGGCCCACCTGAATGCCTTTTATTCCTAATCATTTAACACACATAAACTAGTGGCTCACAGAGGTCTTCCACCTGCCCTGCCCACTGCTTCTGATGTCTATGGTTAATCCCAGCCAGGTGTCACACTAGCAGGAGACCCTCTATTATTAATAGAAATCAGCTCTGGATATAATTAATTATGTGCTCAGCTTATCAAGCTTTGTCAAGCAACTGGTGGATTTTGAAAACTTGCCAGTGGACTGAGTGTAGGTTTATCTGCTCTTACTTGAGGTTTCTGTGGTTAGACTCAGCTTTTTCAGGAAAGATTTCGCAGGCTTACTGGCCATTTCCTGGTGGCCTCGGCTGCTCTGAGGTCTTTGCACTTACTTGCAATTGATAACTACCTAAATGAACACAGTGTTATTACCGCTGGAGGTTAGAAGAAGGGTCACAGACATGATAAAGACTTTCACTGAGTGTTTTTCATTCACAAATTAGTCATATACTTTGCTGTTTGATAGGAAACTAAAAGAAAAAATTAAAAGCTGTTTCTTTACTTATATTATTTGTGACACCACATGTTTGCATATCCATACCAAAACAAATCTCCAGCTGAATATCTCACATTTAAACCCTGACACTGACTACCCAGAGATAGTGCTTTGAAGGCTTTGCCTCACAAATCTGCTCGTTTTCAGATGTCATCCACAAACCCTGGCAATCTATACTGCACAGTACATGTCTACAAATCAGGGGCTCCCCTATCTCCTTCCCCAAACGACTCAGTGAGCCCATGGGGGAGATTTTATTTCCTTTTTATGGATTATTACAAAGAGCATTTCAAAGGATAAAAATATACACCCAGGGCAGGACCTTAAGTACCCCAAGTAAAGGCATTTCTATCCTCATGGAATTGGGGTATGCCACCCTCCCAAGACATAGATGCTTGAACCAATTGTAATCCAATAGTTCAGATATTCTATGACCGTTTTTTTCATGTGGATTTGACAAATTTATTCATCAATGGTAGCCTCTATCTCCTCCTGAGAATGAGACAGGGGTTAGGTTGAAAGTTCTGTGCTTATAATCACGAGTTTATAGTCATGAGCTCACCAATAGTTGCCTGAATAGAATGAAAAATATTCCTATCGTCAAGGACATGCCAACAGAATTATGAACTTGGTAGTAAATTTCTGTTTTTCCTATCACCCAGAAAATCAAAAAAGTTTCCAGGCTCCATGACAAGAAGCAGGCCCAAAGATCAAAAGTTAAAAGAACCACAAGTACTCGAGCACTGAGCACCAAGGCAGGAACTGGGAATAGAGACAGAGTGTTATTTCTTATTGTGTCACAGACGAGAGACACAGAATATTAACTGACTTCCCTTTCTAGTATCATACCCAAACTTGTCTACCATCACTAGTATCATACCCAAACTTGCCTACCATCACAAGGCTTCAGGCTGGAAAGGTCTCCTGGCTTTGGACACGGCCACTATGGAATCACTTATTTATTACTTCTTATTCTGAATTTTACTCATACTAGGATGAGAATGGAAGTTGTTTTGTTGCTGTGTTTAAAGAGGAGATGTGAAGAAATTAATAGTTTCTGAGTTCAAATGCATCAACTGTTCAGCTATGTGTCCCTCAGCTCCATAATTCTGGAATAAGGGTTTGTCTGAAAACCCAGGATTTCTGGGTCTAAAGACCTTCTGACTAGCTTCTTAGAAGACACTGGAGCACCAACTGAATCATCTGGAAAGGCAGATGTAGTTGTTACTTTTCTGTTGCTTTGATAAGACACAATGATCAAGGCTACTTTGGCTTATAGTTACGAAGAAATAAGAGTCATAGTGGGAAGACATGGCAGCACAGGCAGATGAAACAGAAAGCTGAGAGTCCAAGTCCTCACACAGGCGTAGGAAACAGAATGTGACAGACTGAAAATGGGACATAGCTATCTACTCTCAAAGCCCACTCTCAGTGACATGCTTCCTCTAGCATGACCACACTGGTCACACCTCCTAAAGTTTCTAGAACCCTTCGCAAATGGTGCCATTAACTGACCAAGCATTCAAGCATTGGAACCAATGGGGGAGAGTCTCATTTAAACTATCACAGCAGGTTAAGATCAACTGGTCCTCTAGTAATATTTGATGGCACTCTGCTGCAAGGTAAGATACTTTTTCAGGTTTATTTGAAGAGCAGAATATATATATATATATATATATATATATATATATATATATATAGAGAGAGAGAGAGAGAGAGAGAGAGAGAGAGAGAGAGAGAGATTTCAATAGGGAAACATTTAGTACCACAATTATAAGTTGCTTATTCATTTTTTTAAATGAACTTATAAGCACAAAAGCATGGGCATGATTTCATTTTCCAATCCTTTCAGACCTCCCCACATTCACTCTAAGCTTTTGTGTGTTAAACTGAAATTTTGATTCAAATAATGGATTCAATGCATTTCCTTCTTGATCTGATGAAATTTTATATGGATTTGAAAATGTATGCACATTTTGTTGAGAAAATGATTACTAGTTACTATCTCCTGATCAGCAACAATTCTAGGTAATATTATTTAATAAACATGTGTTATTTGAATAGGTAACACTTGTGTCCAGAATTTATCTTTGTGAAATAGTTTGAAATTTTCTTACCAAAGGATTAAAATTTGACAAGGAGTTGGCATTAATCATGAAGGATTTAAAGAGATGGGAGCAAACACATGTGTGCTCAAAATGCGTGTGCATACACTACTACATAACTGTGAAACATGTAATAACATATAAGGACTAGAAGCTTTTACCACAGCTGTTTACCAATCCTCATCTTGGCACCCATTTACCACATGGACTCAGCATGTCAATTTATGTCTCTGAGTTGGTTGATCCATACAGATACCACTGATCTCAATTAGGAGTACAAGGACCAAATTAGGTAAAACTTCAAATTACTCCAAAAATTATATGGTCAGCATAAAATAAGTAAAGGGCTTTAACAATGGCACCAACAAGACAAAATTTAAAATAATTTAACTAATGCAATAAAAGCAATAATATAACAATCACTAGTCTCCGTTTAAAAGGCAGTGTCTTCACATATTTCTTCAAAGCTTAAACTAAGCAAAATCTCAAATGATCCACATGCACCACTCTTCTAAGTGGACTATTAGTACATGTGAAAAGGAAGGTGTATGGTTTGCCTAAGAGAACACAGTACAATAAATTGCTGTTTTCTCTCAAAATTCACCATCTGGATATTGGTTCAGCTACATCATCTCATTTATTTATACATTCTTCCTTCACTAAGCAAAGGTATATTTATATAGAAGACAATCCATGTTAATTTTTAAAATTCATTTACAGTGCTTATCTCTGGAACCTGTCAGTGCTACTTAAATTCTGCTTAGATCTTGAAATGTAGTTTTTTCATCAATGTTCCATCAGAGCAGAGAATTATGCTTTCAGCATTCAGAAAAATCAAAGTCAAAATTAAAATTAAAAATTTCTTTAGATTTTTCCCTTGTTTCAATGTGGAATTTCATACTGAATGTGGGTTGAAACATTAGTTCTTATCAGCTGTTTACAAACTTTAAATTGACCCATTGATACAACTGTATGGTGTAGAATTGTTTACTATAACTGAAAATCATTTTAGGGGTAAAATGAAGTTACATAGCAGTATGAGGACTAAATATTGTAACAGAGATGGGCAGCAGCACACTTACAAGTCAGCTGCAAAGCTTTCAAGAAGTGAAGGAGATCCTCAAACCTCTGGCACAGACATAAGCCAGGCAGTGACCATAAGCAGGAATGGTAAGAAGTGAGGCTCGGGGTGACTTCATGACCTTTTGAGAGTTAATGCTCATGCCAGGAGCTAGAAGAGGAAGCGGTGGGTCTGTAGAAGGGAACCTTTGAATCTGAAGTGTCTTCAAGAAGTTGGGTGCTAACAAGAATCATCTCACTGAGAACAAAATCCACCTGCCAGCAGAAAGAGGCTTCATGAAACATGCTATCTCGACCTTATCATCAAATGGTAAATCAGGGGAACTGAAGAGTCCCCAAGAGAATTTACAGCCTGATTCAAGCTCTTAGCATGTAAATAGAAGCTGCTCGCCTTCTGTAACCCCTCCCCGCCCCCGGCTCCTGACAAAAGTATGGACAAATGCCCCTGAGAAAACCTGAGAGTTCTCACAGTTTAGTCTGACAATCTAAAAATATGAAAAGGTTGCTAACGAAGGAGAGGCCTATCAGAGAGAGGAAAAATTAAACCCGGAGTCCACATACTACCAAGTAAGTTTGATTCCCAAATGGTTTAGATTTTGATATTTTCTTTTTTTTGTTGTTTATAAAGGTGAATTGTAGTGCATTATACAGTTATACAGTTAGCTTTGCTAATAGATTTTGTAAGGATTTTATTACATTATTATATTATTATCTTGTGTATTACTTTAACCTTCACATTCAACAGGTAACTGATCTATTTAAACAAATTCATCTATACAATGAGAAATAAGCATATTGAATATTTTTAATTGATTTAATTTTAAAAACTGCTAACAGACCACATATTGTTTTCAAAGAATAAAATTTAATATATCAAAATTGGTATATGAAATATGTTATTTATAAATATACATATGATTCTTGAAAATAAAAAATTAAAAAATGAATGAGATAAACTCATGAGATATACTTGTGAAAGAATAACATACTTGAAAGATAGATTTTGATAAATAAGCTACAATATAATATAGAAAACCAAGGAAGCTGAAAAATCCAAGCAATAATATATAATGTTCAATCGACCAGATTGAGAAAACATCAGAAGAGTTCAGGAAAGCAAGATTCAGAGTTATTGGTTATGAATTTTTAAGAATTCTTGAAAAACATATATCTTTAGACTTAGGTAATATGATATATATCCAGAAAGATACAGAAATTAACAAGTATGCTCTTAAGGAGACCATTCTTTACAGCAGCCAAAGAAAAAAGACAGTTGGTAGATCAAGAAGTGACAGGCAGACTGACAGAATCTTTCTCAGCTTGAGTAGGCAGCAGGATTTCTCAAACGTACTTGGACAAAATAGCTTTTAACATGTATCTATGTACCCTGGCAAGTTATTGTTCAGGAGGGAAAATGAAATAAAACAATTTCAGATAAAGAAGCACTGAGTATATTTGTAATTGACAGATTTACTTTTTTCTAATTTAATTAGGGAGAAATGATTGAAATTGAAATAACAAATAATCTCATGCACAAAAATGTATGCAACAAGAGAACCTCTTGATGGAAAAAGAGGAAAGGAAACAGGGATCATTCTCAGTAAATAATATTGTTAAATAATAGCTTATTTGTCATATTAAATAAGCAAATCAAAAGTAAGCAGTAGTAGGTAAGACGAAAGACATGATGAAAATCCTCTATTATCTAGGAGGTTGAAAACTATATAGTTCAGTAAGCACTGAGAGAATGAAATATATTTTAAATTTAAGTTGAACAGAATAGGACCAGTAATATTTATGAAATAAAGAGGAAAGATGCAAGAAGAGATAAAAGAGAAAAAAATAAACATTAAAGTAGATTTAGCTGCTTTAGTTACAATAATTGTAAAAATACTAGTTTTCTTCAGTTATGATAGGTAACCAAGAGATTAAATAATTTAAGAAAAAACAGATCTGTGTTCATTTATAAGATTTAAAAAAAAAACAAAATACTAATAAAAAGGTATATATAATACTATCAGACAGTTCAGGTACATGACTCAACAATTGTAAGGAAAACTGGTAAGTTTACTGTTATATTAGGAGATTGAAAATGTTAATCTCTATTAATTGGGGAGTAAATTTTTTCTTAAAAATTTGAAATTTTGAATAATTCAATTAGTACACTTATATGTGTAGACATACACACCAACATACCATGACTGCAGTTATAGCGTGACTGTCCATTGTGATTAACATCCTGCACTGGGTCCTCAGCATGTGGACAAACACACACAATAATATTAACAAAATAAGCCCTGATCTTCAAATTTAGTCACTGATGTTTTTGGTATTCAATTACTAGTTTTAAAGGTTGGCTAGAATCAAACTCTATGGTCAGCAAACAATGGCTGATAGACTGAATCCAGCTTGAGGCTATTATTGTGGCTCTTCAATTAACAAAAAAGCATTTACATTTTTTAAGTTTCTTTTTTTAAATTTATGAGTATGTGTGTTTTATCTGCATGGATGTGGATGTACCATGTATATTCAATGCATGCAGCGACCAGAGAGGGAGACAGATCCCTTGGAACTACAACTATAAATAGTTGTTAGCCAGCATGTGGGTGTTAGGAACTGGACTTGGATTCTCAACAAAAACGCTCCATGCTCTTAACTGCTGAGCCATGTATTTAGCACTCCCAACACACAATTATTGTTTCATTATTTTTAAACAAAAGCATGTGAATAGTCCTTATCTGATTACAGAGCTCAAAATCTTTTCCAAATGGACCTTCATAGAAAAAACTGACCAACCTGACTCTAGGCCATACAGAAAAAGTTAAAGTTCTTTGTATTAGTCCTGATTCAACATTCATCAAGACATACTGTGTGTTGGGTGCTGCTTTAGGCATTGTGGAAATATCATTGGCAAAACAGTCACAATTCCAGAGATACTTTCATTCTGGTGGGAGAGGAAGAGCAGTAAATACTAATGGTGAAAGTTTATCACAGGACACAAAAATAGTTTAGCTTTAAAGGACAGAATTTAGCACCAATAAAGACAAAAACTTACACATAATGGACAAATCCCTAAAATATTGGTACCTTACCTCCTGTGGCAAAGGGTTATGACTTAGTGTTGTATGTGAATGGTTCTACAAATGATATAAATTACTTTAGGAGCAAGAAAACTTTCCTCAAACAAAATAACTATGCATAATCTATAGTTACCTCTTCCTGCCAAATTTTCAAAAACAACCGCATATTCTTTGTAAAACGATTACAAAGCATTAAAAAGGATGTACAATTCCCAAGTTATATTGAAGAGATCAACAGAACCTTCATGATTAAACCCAATAAAAGGTTTGTAGTAAATGAAAAGTATAAGAATTGGTTTCAAAGCCACAAAATACATAAATTAATTTTACCATATCAAAAATTCAAAATAACAGACCTGAATTGGTCCCAATCCAAATGTTCTGTAAATTCAGTGAAAAGGAACAAATTATTGATATGTATTACAGTATGGATGAACCCAAGAGTATTAGTCTAAGTGAACATAGTCAGATTGAAGGGACTATATTCTGTGAAAAAGGCACAGAATATTCAAAGCAGAAGGATAGCTTTTTGCATGCACCTATACGTAGAAAGAGTGATGCCTGAAAATAGCTCAGGATCTTTATGATGATGAAATGTTCTACATATAGATTAGTTGGGAAACTATAAGTTTACTCATGTAAAGTGATTGTTTACATCACTCCCAAATGCATGAGTTTAAATATGATGGTATTTGGCGGGACCTGTTCTAAGTGATTTGGTCACAGTGTTGAACTTCCACAAATGAGACCAATGACCTGAAAAGGAGACTTTTTCTTTTGAGGTGTGAGGATAAAAGGAGAAATTTTTAATCCATATCTTAGAAAAGGGTCCTCACCCGAACTTGACTATGATGAATTTTGGCCTCCAGCAGGCCAAGAAACGTATTTCTCTTGTTAATAAGCCACCTGGTCTATGACAATTTGTTATGGCTGTCTGAATCAACTAAATTATTTATGCTTAAAATAATTTAAAGAAGAAAAACATATCAATTCTTTCAATAGAGTTAGGAAACTTTATCAGTTTTTCCTTTCACAATCAGAAAAAAATGTCTAATACCATTATGCATTGTAATATGAGTCTTGCTCACCATAGATGTTTAAATATCAAATAGAAAGTTTTAGGAACTGGAAAGGTGGACCAAAAAAACTACAATTATCCTCTGATGGAATTAATGTCAATATAGGAAACCAAAGGATGCTTTAGAAAAATGAATGAAATTGTTAAGAAAGTTCAACAAATCTGTGGAGTAAAATCTCAAAAATATACTACAGTTCTATACGTCACCAAGAGAAGAGTGTAAATTGACTTTTCAAAATACACATTGTAAAAGTAAATTTTAAGCTTACTCTTGAATATTATCAAACATCATGTGATGACAGGCAACTGCTCTGTCTAAAGCATTCCTTTAACGATCATACACAGATCTGAACAAGTGAAAACTTATAGCTCTCGTTTATACTTTGTTGTCAAATGTTGAAAGTTATGAAAATCTTTTACCTGAAAAGCCATGTTGAGTGGCCTGGTACCACAGAACATTTTATCCTCATCCCCCTCACTCCATTCAGCCATACATTCCAGAAAACATTAGCACGAAATTGGGAATTTGAGGATTGCATTTATCTTCTAAAATCTATCTCAAGAGTGGTGACACATCCCATAATATCAGTACTTCAGAGATTGAGAAATGAGGATCAAAAGATCCAGGCCCTCATGCGCTCCACAGTAAGACTTGTGTCATAAACAAAATATTTTTCCATAGAAGTCTTCGTGGCTCTCTCTGTCAGACAGTGTTTGTATCATATGTTAGGACATTTTACATCAAAGGTCAAAACAGACCCTTTAGGAATGAAATGATTCCCAGCTCTTTATGGAGTGAATGTTCAAAGTACAAAACAGGATTCTTTGAATTTTTTTCCTTAAGACTTTATCATTTCAGGTGTTTTCATGCAAAAACACTAGTTTTAAGAATCAGATGTTCTTAAAACCTTCAACAGAGATATTAAACTAAACAAGTCTAATGGGAAATGATGCTTCCATCATAGATGCTAAGCTCTTACCCCCTTGAAAACAGGAACATCTATATTATTGTAGAAACCGTAATAACTCTCAAAAAAGGCTCTGGAGGAAAATAGATGGAAATATAAAAAATTATATATAAAATATAAAAAGTCTTTCTACTATTCTTATGCCTCCTTCAAGCATAAAAACAAAAAATGCTACATTTCACCAAATAAATAACAGAATGAGTAGATAAATTTAAATTCCATAATTTTGCAAAAGGCAGCATGACCAGAGATCATAGAGAACATGGTTGTGCTGGTAGCAAATCTCATTCCAGTTCTGCAGGAACTAGAGCAAAAACTTGTTAATAAGCAGGAGGTGGTGGGAAGATCAGGGGGTGGTAGGAAGATCACTGGAGGCTCTGGGAAGTTCAGGCCCTGACAAACTATGATTTCCCTTTTTGGTCTATCTTAATATATGTGTATACAGATAAGCTAAAAGTCTATGATGACCTTTGCGTGGCCAAAAGTTTGTCAACACAGTCAGCTAAAACTGTTTCATCATCTACTTGGTGCCTGTGCATGCGCCTGGGTGTGGTGCATATGTACATAAACAAGGTGTCTAGATGTGTTGAATTGATTATTCATTTGTTTCAATGAAATATTATTGCATCTGAAAAGTGGGGGTAGAATAAGAACCCACCCACAGCTCTTGATAAGCAGAGCCAGTGCCCACAGCAGCATTGTTCACAAACGTTGAGAGAGAAAGAGCTAAAATGTCCATCAAGAGAACAAAGTTAAAAGACATATGGGAGAGACATGCAATTATTTTTTTTTGCCATAAAACAAAATAAAAGTATTCTATATTCTATAACATGAATGACCCCTGAAAACATTGTGTTTAGTAAAGCAAAGTCCAGGAGGCCAAATATCATATAACTCCACTCATATAAGTCTTCTAGATTGGTCACATTCATAGAGATGGAGGGAAAACAGTGCTTAACAAGTGGGAGTTGCTGTTTATAGGTGCAGGGTTTCCATTTAAGGAGAGGACATAAGGTAGTGACAGCTGCCCATTAACAGGAACACTCTTTCTCCCAATTACCTGCAGACTTAGTGATGCTTAAAGTCATGAATTTTATGTTTCGTTTACAACAATAAAACCCCCAGGAAGACAGAACACAGTATCTCCTGTTTGTGTTCATGCTAGAATATGTTTTGTTCCTTTTTCCTCATCTTCTTAAAGAATAAAAATCTGTGGTTTGTATCACGTGTAAGATGAGAAACATGAGGGAAGGAGCCGAGGAGCTGTGGTGAGAGAAAGAAGAGGGTGTTTTCAGTCCTGTGCTTGATTTTCTAGCCTCTGGAGTGTTTTAATTATTCACATATTTGTGTTCTTGGCCAAGGGGCCAATATTTACTTTAAAGGAAGTACCCCTGTGAGGGCACAAAACAGAGAATAAATGATGATCCAGCTACACTGAGAAATTTATGCAAGTGATAATTTTTAGTTTTGTACAAGGAAAAAGATCATCAAGAATAATGCGCAAGTTGTCTCTATGGGGGATGATGCAGATATAGTTGTGTGTCAGGGTAAAGCAAGTGTGTTCTTTGAATCCTCAGCAGAATCACATGATGCATTATTGACAAACAACCTGGAAGCTATTTTATCACGCATTTTCCTTGGAAGATTCTTGCTCCTTAACCAAATACATGAATGTGTTAGTGAACTTCACAGTGAATTTGTGGCTTTCTTATTTCTTCTTGTTGGTTTCAGTATCCACAAATTTCAATTAAATTACTTCTAGCCACCAACATTTTTTTTTCTGAAATACTGGAATTAAGATCAATCCATATGCTGCTTAGTTTTATGCTTTTCCAATCCAAAGAAAACAGCTTACAGAATAGAGCTAAGTTGCTTTACTAACCAGACGATAATGAAAAACAGTTTCTTCAAGCAGAACTACAGATAAGGCTTATTCATATGATTTATCCAAAACTCAACCATTCTCTTGCTAAGCTGTAAGCAAGCCAATTTTTTTTCTGAATTTCTGAATCGAAGATAAAGTTAAACTTCCTTTCTTTCGGGCAACAGATGTGTATCATTCAGGGTTCAATCAAGGAAGCAAAAATTCCTTGAGTATAGGAGCATGCATTAAGGACTTATTTGAGTCCTACAATAGTCAGAAAAGATTAAGAGGTTGCAATCAAAAAGTAAGAGAGAGAAAAGTTTCTCCCTAGCTTCCTAAAAGCACTGGTATCTACAAAAACCAACAGGAAGTCAGAAAGAGAGAAACAGGAGGGGAACTTTTGCATCCCTATGTTGGAAATGAAGAATACAAGGGGTCAGAATGCTGGTAGTCTGAAAGAAGATGTGCTATGGTGGTCAGAGAGTTGAGGCCTGCTGTCTCCTGAACCCTTATATCCAGGATCCTGAGGGAATGCTGGGAAACACATTAAAACATAGCCATATTGACAGTGCATGAGGAACAAAGAAAAATGTTTTCTGTTGTTAAGAATCAAGATAGTTAAGGCAAAGCTTTCAGCATCCTCAAGCAAAGATACTTTAAAAGTTGGTAGACACCAAGTGTTGCAGAATGAATGTGAAACCTGAATCTCTACTCCAGCTCAGTATCTGCTGCCTAGCCTAGGGGGGCATCTAGGACCTTTGTTGAAGTCATGGACCTGGGGTAAAAACTTAGTAGAACAGATCTGTCTGTGGTTGTCACCTTAGAGGGCTCAAGGTGTCATAGACCCTAATGTAGAGTCAAATCTGGGCCCTGTGAGGAGCCAGGGAGAAAAGAGCCAAGGAAGAGACCCCTGGGGACCTAAGGAGGAAAAGGATCTGATTGTTGCTTTAACATCACTGTTGCAGGTGGCTTGTTTTCATGGGTCCATTTTGAATCCAGCCTATTCATTAGTTCTCCATCCTTTTCTATCCTTCCTTCTATTCTCCCTCTAACACTTCTCCATTCTCTTACCCTTTGTCTTTTGGTTCGTCTCCCTCCCTCCATCATTGCCACCAGTTTTCCCTTTGTGCCTCTGTCTCCCCCTCTGTCCTCCTCTCTCCAAGTTCTTCAGCCTACTTTATCATTTCATTTCTCTCTAGCTTCTGCTCCCCTTCCTGCCTCCTTTTACTCTATCACTTCTTGTAGCTACTTTGACCTTCATGTAGCTACTTTGACCTTCAAGCATGATTTACTATCGCCTTTTGACACTAATGTCTTTACAAATTGTTTTACTGATTTGCAAAAAGTGATTAACCACACCCTTTTCTTTCCCTCTCTGTCTCAAGACTGACTTCTTGGCACCTTGGACCTGAAGTCACAACTGAGAGTCAGGACTCTGGGTACACTTTATCTAAAGCTACCAAAAAAGAAATATATGCTATTTTTTCTACTTTTTATTCTCTATCTGTGTGTTTTTCTGACATCCCTTGTACCATTTCTATAATTGACAGTGAGGTGATATTCTTGTGGCATGTCTTCCCCCAACACTGAACTACAAACTCCCTGAGCCCTGGGCTGGGATCCTTTATCCACTTATGTTTGCTCAGTAGTTAGCCAAGTCAATGGTATCACAGGCAGGTGGTTGTTATATTCTTTCTGACTGAAATAAGATCAGATGAATAAGAAATAAATATAATTGAATTTGAATTTTTAAATATTTTCTGTTTCTTATTTTTATTTTATTTTGTGTGTATGAATGTATTAACTGCATGCATATAAATGCACCCATGTCAGGATATGCCCATAGAGATCAGAAGAAGGTGTCAGATCCTCTGGAACTGGAGTTACTGATGGTTGTTATCCTCCATGTGGGTGCTGAGAATCGAACCCAGGTCTTTTGCAAGACCAACCACTGCTGAGCCATCTCTACAGTCCCCAGATTTGAACTTTTAAGAAATGAAATCTTAAAGCTATTTGAATGAATTTTTTTCTTAAAATGTCTAACTTAATTATATTCTCACATTTGAATTCTATAGTCAGTTTTGGAGATGGGAACATTGTATCTAACACAGTACGATAATGTCTGTGTTAGACATTATCGATAGTTATTGGGCATCCCAAATGAGCACAGCAGTAGATGCAGAGGCTAAAAAAGAACATTTGCAAGAAAACTTCTGAGTATACACTGGGAAACAATAGAGTCTTTTATGGGACAGTTAGTGAATGCCAGAAATCTGGGACTAGGGCAAAGCCAATAATTTGGGGAGTGAATATTGAGGTTTGACAATGAGAAGGATTAAATGCGGCTTCACAAAACTGTCAAATTTTGATATAGTGATTCTCTTGATAAAATTTTAATATTGAATATTTGAAAGCATATTATATCAACAGTGTATTAGCAACCTGCCAATAGAGCTGTTACTAAAATGCAAATCACAATTAATTGAGGAAGCATTACCATGTGTATGGCTTACAGTTTATTAATATTTTTACTAACTCACAGAAGAAATGACTCAAAGTTTTCATACATGTTGTCAATAAGGCAACCTCAATATTTTAAGTGACATGAAAATGAACAGAAATTTAAGAGAACATTATTTTTTAAATATTTAAACTTATAAAAACTAAAGTCTCATGTGGGATGGGGGGCTAAGGTTAATTTGGGAGACACTTGAGAGTTCAAACTTAATGTAATAAAATTATGTCAACTAAGTATATCTCAGACTCAAAAGGGTCAACCAGTACTATGCAATGAGAATCATCAGATATATAATTAGTTGTGTGAGTTTATTTCAAAGTAGCCTATTGCAGGTTTAGGCTACAGTTTTTTGAAAATATTTTTTCACAACTTTTTGCTCTAATAAGAATGTGAGAGAACTCACTGTTGTAGCTTTGCTAAAGAAATGCCATCCAAAAGAACGTATACGTCTGTTGGGACCAGGGCAGGATATTCATCATGAGATCAAAGTGATAGGCTTTGGGTTTGCTCCTAACTGGTAATGGGCAGTTTCTAAGTCTTTCTGACAAGTGCAGGGAAGGTCTTGCTGTAAAGAAAGGGTCTGTGATCCCTGAATGTCAGTACAAAAAACTTCCTCCCATTGGTCTTGTATCACATTGCATATAGAATCTATTGCATTAATGAAAATTCTGGAAACTGAATGAATTTCAAGCAGTGTTTTAAATCCATTTTATGGCTAATGATCTTAGAGGCAAGTCAAGGGTTATAGCTACATAGCTGAGCATAAATACAGGGGTACAGTGGGTCTCCACTTCAGTGAAGCAGAGTCAATTCTTCCTTTGATGACATCATGGTTGCATATTTTTAATAAAGAAACCTATCTTCATTTGAATATTATGCTTTTTTCCCCCTCAGTAAACCTAAGGAATCAGTTAACAGTATTCAATGACCTGTAATATCATTAACCTTTTCTTTCTTACTCCAGGTATCATGAAGGATAAAGTTTAGATTAAAATGTTTTCTTCTATATTTAAAAAAAAACAACTACATTCTGTGCACTCCTAACCAGTAATAGGTTATTTTATAGCAGTAATCTGAGTGTATAATAAATTAATACCCCATGTTTGCTTCACAGTTAGACATAAAAACATGTTTGTAATTTTTAAATCACAATTTCCACATTTTTACTTTTAAATGGTATTATTTTGATTATTAAATCCAATACAATGAACTAAAAACAAAACGTTGTCACTGGTATGCATGTGTGTGGTGTCATGTGGTAAGCAGCCTAGAGCCTTCGAATAACTTTTCTTCATGTCTGCTCTTTCTTTTTCAGTTTGAATCAAAATAATACTAGGAAAGATTCATAATATAACAACATCTTGAATTAAAATAATCCAGCACAGAATTTTAAAAAATATACAGAAATAAAAGGCACTCATTGGAAATCTTTAGAGCGAGTACAGGAACTATCAACAGTCATTCCCAAACACAGGGGTCTTATACAGTTATGCTGTTTTGAATGTTTAATTCTTGAATCCTAAAGGAAGACTTAGTCATATAGACTTAGCTATTAGAAAAATCTGTGGAACCAAATATTGCTCTGAGCCCGTCATTTTGGGAATAAATGAAATAGAATATATATTAAAGTGAAAATGTAAGCATATAGAATTAAGTGTGATAGATTGTTTCAATATTTTATATACCATTTCAATTTTAAGTTAAACCCTTGACTGTTCTAGAAGTTTGTATACTCACTGATTCATGTTGTTTTCTCTCTCTTTCTGTCTCTCTCTGTATGTATATGTGTGCCTATCTGTGTGTATGAGCTCTCTGTCTCTCTCTATCTCTCTGTTTCTGTGTCTCCTGTCTCTCTCTGTCTTTGTGTGTGCGTGTGTGCATGTGTGTGTGTGTGTGTGTGTGTGTGTGTGTGTGTGTGTGTGTGTGTTTTAAACCATGATACCATGGTTGTAGAACCTGAAAGATACCAAGTTTCTGCTCTACAGGAATGTGTCAGAGCTGCTGTTGACAACCTGTCTTTGACTCATTCATCCTTACTGAATCATCATATCATATCCTGGCAGGAACTTTGAGGTTAAATTTTGCATTTTTCTGTATTCCCAGGCATCTGTCTCACTGTATGCTCAAGGTTCCACTAATGAATGTGACATTTGCTGGTAAATAAATAAATAAATCCATCTCTGCTGTTACTTCCTTGTTCTGAAAAGACAGAATGAACAGAATCAATAACAAAAGGAAGCTTCCCTTTACTTCCTTGCTTATTGCCTTAAAGTAGTTAAAATGTATTTATTTTATATGAATGAATGTTTTGCCTTCATGTATGTAAGTGCACCTGTGTCATGCAATGCCCACAGAGCTCAGAACAGGTATCAGATGCCCAGGAAGTGGACTTCTGGATGGTTGTTAGCAAGCATATAGGTACTGGGACCCAAAATCAGATCCTCTACCTTAGCAACCCAGTGCACTTAACTGCTGAGTCTTCTCTCCAGCCCCTAACTCAGTTACTTTTGATAAAATAGAAATAACTGTCATGGTATAAATCAGAGCCATAGATACCATTTAGGAATATGGAGTCAAAGATTGAGTTCAGGCCTCTGTAACTTGTTCACTTAGATGCTCATCACATTCTCCTGGCTTTTGTCGTAGAAGGCTTTTAGTTGTCAACTTGACAGGGATGAGAGAACCTCGACTGGGGAGTTTCTTCTATTGGATTGGCCTTGTGGGCATGTCTGTGAGACATTTCCTTGATTGCTGAGTGATGTGGAAGGGCCCAACTCACTATGAACAATACCTTCCCTGGGCAGGTGGTCCTGTGTTGTATAAGAAAACAGGCTGAGCACAGGCCAGAGAAGCAAGTCAGTAAGTAGTGCTCTTCTGTGGTCTGTGCTCTAGGTTCCTACCCTGAGCTCCTGCCCGGGCTCCCCTCCATGATGAACTGTAATCTGTGAGGTGAAATAAACACTTACCTCCCTAAGTTGGTTTTGTTCAGTGTTATTATCACAGCTACAGAAAAAAACTAGAGAGTCTGAATTGTCCCATATGCTTTCCAGTCATATGGGAAGCTCTGATTTATGCTTTGCATCGGAGTTGTGAGATTCTGACATAGGAGCAGTGGCCACCACTCATTATACTGTAAATGCCAGAAATGTAATTCTACCTAGGGAAAGAAAAGTATGAAAGTGACTGCCTCAGGTAACTTGCTAGGCTGAGCAGCCAGTGTACTTTTAGGAAAGACAGTGTCTAGGTATCAGATCATCGGTTGTCAAATCTTGGGTTTTCTCTTCCGCCTTCTCTTGCCATTGTATTACACTGTGTGAACTGTTTCAGGCTGCTGGCTCAACGTACTAGTTGAGATGCCTCCTCCCCTCTGCCTAAATGAACATTGGTCCTGGTACCACTTTTCTAGATGGATTTTGCTTCATTCTGTTTTGTAAGACGGGGTCTCTATGTAGTGTAAACTAGCCCAAAACTCACTCTACAACCTAAGCTAGCCTCAAATTTGGAATCCTTCTACTGTAGCCTCTCAAGGGTTGGGATTACGAATGTATACCATAATACTGGGATGCAACTACCGTTTTGCAAATGTTCTAGGCACTTGGCATTCATCACCCTTTTGTCTTAACTAATTCTCATGCTCATTCCATGAAGTTATATTCTTTTCCTAAAGTCACAGGCTTGTGAGGAATAGAAATAGGTCTTGCTAGATGACTTGGTTCCAGCAGAGCATACCGATGTGTTTGATCCATATGCCGTCAGAACTTGTGATCTCATCAGGACATCTTTCAACAGCCGTAGCAATCCTGACAATGAGCTGAAATGTCTCCATTTGACTCCTTGCCCATGCTGCAGCATGCTCTTGTCCAGATAGAAATAGCTTGTGTTCTCTACTGTCACACTGCCAGATAAGCAGGGCTATGTGGTTTTTCACAACATTGGGAAAGGCAAGTTCAGAAGGGAATGCATACCTACCAAGGGTAAATGCAAATGAACACGTCAGGCCACGCTTCCAATCTGTCTAAAGATCTCTGGCATTTTAATATTTGATATTGAAACAGCTAAAATATGTAGCATGCCTGTCTGTTCCTTTTCATTCTTCTTACGGATATGCAGTGGCCAACCCTGTCTACTGCCTCAAGGAAAAGAAACCTGAACAATGGAACGAGAGAATTTAGAGGAAGTTACAACAAAGGAAGAGATAGAGACAGACAGTTGTGTCTTCCTGACCAAAAGCTATAGGTACCCAAATTCCTGGAAGTTATTTTGAAAACTATTTAGACAATCCATTGAGTTAATGAAATTCCATACAAAATTTCAGGCTAGTGATTAGTTACCTATGGTGAGATTATTGATTGGGTGGTTGTAGGAAGGGCTTTCTTTGGTACGAAATGTCCTGTATCTTACTTACAGTTTGCTGACATTCACATGTAAACATGGAGAAAAAATTATTGAATTATACACTCAAAGTTATATATGAAATTCAAGCTATTCCAATCAATATAATTTGATGGTTTCCTGATACCATCAGTCAGTCTTACTAGTCAACATCTGAATTTTTTTATATTTTGGTATTATTAGGCATTGTAAAGATTGTCAACCTAGATAGGCACCTTGATTTAACAGAACTGTAACAAAATGCCACAGGTCATATGGTAAAATTATAGAGCTTTACTTTCTTACCTATCTGGAGGCGGGCATTCGAGATCCTCTTGTGAGGTTTGGTTTCCTCTGAGGCCTGTTTCCTTGTTTTATATATAGTCACCTTCTGCAGTCTTCATATAGTCATTCCTCTATTTATTCAAGCTCTATTCTCTCTCTCTCTCTCTCTCTCTCTCTCTCTCTCTCTCTTTCTGTATTCAAATCCTTTTATAGCACACCACTCATGTTGGATTAGGACCCGTCTACCAATTGCTTCCCTTTAATTTAGTTGTGACTTTAACATCCTGTTTCCAAATATACTTAATGATACATGCAGAGGTCCTGGGCCTTAAGGCTTCAACAGATGATTCCAAGTGGAGCACAATTCATTCCATAACAATCTAGATTGCTAAACCAACTAATTGATTCTGTTGTTTGCATAGACGGAGACTGAGAATAGTTTCTTTGTTCACCTATTTATTGTTCAATCCAGTTAAATTAGTAGAAATTTAGAGTTTTATGCACTGCCAAACATTTATTTGGAAAATAATTTTCTACAATAGTGCATAAAAATGATTATAAGAATTACATGTAAATTTTAAAAGTTTCTCCATAGCAAAGGAAACATTCATCAGAATTTGAGACAGTCTACAGAATGGAAGAGTATCTACCTGCATAGCAGGTAATGGGTTAATATCTAAAATATATAAAGAACTGCAAAAGTTAAATACCAGAAAACTAAACCTTCAGTCAATGAATGGGCACATGCAGTGCCCAGGCCCCCTGATCACTTGACTTAAGGGCCTAGTGGCAGATGCAATCAGGAGGAGGTCCGGTGCACCTCTCTTGCCAGTGACTGGACCTGTGAGTGGCCATGGTGCAGCACACTTATGGTTGTCTGGCCATCATCATCCAGGTGACAAGCTGGGTGCAGGCAGTGAAGGACCTGACAATTAAACAAGGGAATGGCTGGAGAGTCAAAATGATGGGGTGGGTCTCAGAGAGCAAAACCTGACTCTGGGTATTCATTACTGGCTCCTCCTGGCCAGAAAGGAAGATAAGAAGGCAGCGATTACCAAAAAAATGTCAACCAGAACCTTGATCATGAATAAAAACAACAACCTGATCCATTTGCTTCCTTAAGCAAAAGGGAAAGGTGATTTTTCTCCAATATTAATGTCCCTCAAGTGAAAAATTCAAACCATCAAGTAACTGTTACCTTTGTTTTCTACACAGAAGCCAAACAAAATGCTCTATCATATATACAAGTATAATCGTGTGGACAGCAATGGAGAAAGTAAAGGGATATAATAGGAACCAGTGTAATTGACATTGTGACTCTTTCTCCTGAACCTGGAACTGCGTCCACCTCCCGTGAACCTGGGAGGTGGGTTCCCTTCCCGTCAACTCGGAGCTATGTTCCTGTCCTGTGAACCTAGAGCTATGGTTGTCTTTCCATGAGCCTGGAGCTCTGGTCCCCTTCATCGGTTTGAAACTCTGGTTATCTCCACTCTCCACCATCAGCCTACCACCAGTGGGACGTGGAACTGTGGCTCATGGTAGGGAACCAAAACTTCAGGCTCAGGTGAAGGGCCCATTGCTCCAGCTCACAGAGAAGGAGCACAACCCTAGCTCATTGGAGGAGGACATGGCTCCAGGTTCATGGGATGGGACCACAGCACAACTCTGGCTCATGGTGGTGGTGGTGGAGAGTAACACAGATCCAACTCATAATATGGGAGGGTGGCTCCAGGTCACAAGAGAGGACCATAGCACCAGGCTCACAGGAGAGGACCGCAGCTCTGAGTACATCAGAGAAGACCACAACTCCAGTTTACAAGAGGGGCCTACTGCTCCAGCTCCCAGGGTGGAACCATCGCTCCATCGCTCCTGCTCATGGGGGTGGGGGGATGGTGTAGGGATGCACCACAGCTCCAGTTCATAAGGGGGAAGCACACTTTCTGCTCATGGGACCACAACACAACTGTAGCTCACAAGAGGGAACCACAACTCCAGTCTCACGGAGATCTCAGTTCCACGTTTAAGAAAGGGGACTATAACTCCAAAATCACAGGAGGGTTAGTTACACAGCTATAGTTTCATAGGAGGGGACCACAACTCTGGCTCACAGCAGGAGCCCACGGTTCCTCATTCATGGGAAGGGACCACAACTACAGCTTCACAAGAGGGGACCACACTCCAGCTCATGGGAGGTAACCACAACTGGGGCTCATGGGAGGGGACCTCAGCTCCAGATTCATGGAAGGGATCTACAGTTCTGGGTTCAAAAGAAGGACCATAACTCCATATTCACAGGTAGGAACCACAGCTCCAGCTCACAGTAGGGGATCTCAGCTCCAGGTTCACGAGAGGGGACTACAGTTCCAAGTAGACAGGAAGCAATTACAGTCCCAGGCTCACAGGGAGTACTACAGCTCTGGCTCACAGGAGACAGAGATCCAGTTAAGGAGAGGAACATGCTCCAAACTATTGGAAGACAAGCACAGTCCCAGGCTCATGGAAGATAACCAGAGCTCCAAACTGATGCAAGCTCCAGGCTCATGAAAAGACAAACATAGTTCTAAATTCTATTATATCTGTGTGTGTGTGTGTGTGTATATGTGTGTGTGTGTGTGTGTGTGTGTGTGCCTATTAAGTCAAAGATGTGTCCCCAGATCCCCTTTGGTGTGGGTCCATCCACTGGAGCCTGGTTAACCTAACCAGAGTCACAATATTAAAGAAAACTGACTGTCTTGCCCTCCCTGAAGCTATTGGTTACCAGTAGTTCCTCAGTTAAGGTAGAGATTTCTTATCTACTTCTCTTTGTCTATGCTGGGATTTTGTCTGACTTGAGCTTATGTAGGGCTTATGTATGCTGTCACTATTGCTGTGAGTGCATATGAGTAAATTTCCAGCTGTCTAGAAAGTTGTTTCCTTGTGGTCATATGTCACCTCTGGGTCTTACAGTCTTACTGCTTCCTCTTCTGCAGTGATCCCTAAGACTTGGCAAGCAAAAGTTTGAAATAGGTGTCCTGTTTTTCAGGGAAAAACACTTTGTAGCTTCTTGTTCTCTGCATTTTGCCCACTTGTGGGTCTCTAGGATTATCACCATCAGTGGCTTAGAAAACTTCTCTGGTGAGACTTGAGAAATGCATTAATTTATGAATATAACAGTGTTACTAGGAGTCAGTTTAATATGTCTGTCCAGCAGAATAATAGTTGTAGACTTTTCACTATAGCCTATATTTGACCACAGATTGCTAGGCCTGAGATCAATGTCAGATATGAGCTTCTTCTTATGAAATGGACCTTAAATACAATTAGAATATGATTGGTTACTCCCATAACATGCGTCCAAATATTGCACAATTAGGCATATCTTGAATATCAGTTGTTTTAGTTCACAGGATTTATAGTTAGGCAAGGTTATTGATTGATTTTCTCTTCTAGTAGTATACATAGCACCTTCCCACACTATGAAAACTACCCAGTAAAGATGAAGCTTTGAAGCCAATACCAGCTTGAAATCTCCTTGTTCTTTCTCCAACTCATATATATAGTATCTTCAGAAATAGGTCCTTACCATCACATTCTTATGGGTAACCAAGAGCAGGGTCAATGGCCAGTATTATTTGAAGGTCTATGGAGCACCTGTTTAACAATTTCAAAAGAGGGAGTCGGTTCTTGGCATTGGGCTTTTTCTTTGCTATCCTATGGTATCTAGTAGAGGTAATATCCCCTTATATTGGGTTACCCCTTTTAATCTTTTTATATTGTATGCATATATACTGTAAGAAACTTCTATATTGGCAGGTTTCCATATGACTTTTATAAAAGCCTTTAGTGCTAATTGTCTTTCCCCATTCTTCCTCCCATTACTCACCCTTGATCCTTTCTCCATCATTATTCTCCTTCCCCCCTTTCTATCGTTGCATTGTGTCTACTCTCCCATGAGGTGCCCCTAACCCCCAATTATTTGTTCCAACTATGAGAGAGATTATGTGATGCTTGTCTTCTGGGTCTATGTTACCTTACTCAGGGTAATTCTTTCCAGTTCCACCCACTTACCTGTGAATTTCATAATTTCATTTATAGTCCAAGCTCAATAATACTCTGTTGAGTAAATGTACCATATTTTCATTATCCATTCATCAGTTGCTGGACATTCAGGTAACTTCTATTTCCTGGCTATTATGAATAGAGCAACAATGAATAAGAATGAACAGCTATCTCTTCAGTAAGAGTTCTTTGGGTATTTACCCAAGAATGATATGGCCAGATCATGTACTAGATCTACTTCTAGCCTTTTGAGGCTTTCCACGCCCGTTTCCATAGTAGCAGCAACAGTTCACAAACCCACCAGCAGTGAACAAGAGTTTCCTTTTCCCCACATCCTTGCCAGCATTTGGCACTGTTTGATTTTTGGATTTTAGCTGCTCCGTTCCAACTGGCACCGAATGAAATCTCAAGCTGGTTTTAATCTGCATTTCCCTGGTGACTAAAAATGTTGAACATTAAAAATCTTTCTCAGCCATTTGTGTTTCATCTTTTTGAGAACTTCCTGTTTAGCTCTTGTCTCAATTTTTAATTGGGTTGGAAGAAGAGGTATTAAGGGACGAGAGAAGGAGGGGAGAAAAGAACAGGTAATGGAATACATATGGCAGGAAAGCAAAATGGAGGCTACTGAGGACCAAGGACAAAGTGCAGGAAGAGAGAAGAAGGATGTGGGGAGGGGCTGGGTAATAACACAACACATTTGAAAAATATAATGAGACCCATTACTTTATTTACTAATCTAAAAACTAATTTAAAAAAGAGGTATATGTATGTGCAAGTGAGCCTAATGTTTTTTTCTGGAGACTTGAAAATCCATTTTTGAAATGCTTTAGCCAATGAATGAACCATAAATATTGTGACCTATTTAGGATATCTGTTGATATGGTTAGAATAAAATAAATGAACAAAGGAATAAGGGACATAGTATTTCAAAACCCATGTGATCTGCTTCAGTGGTGGCTGCTTTACTAACTGTGCACAGCAACAAAATGTGAGCAAAATGTGATTTTTCTCCCAGTTGCAATCATCATGCTGTAAATGGAATTTATAGCCTGATTTTCTCTAGCAATATCATACACATTTTTCATGCTACTACTTTGACTCTATAATGATTTTATATATGGCAATTCTATTAATTTCATTGAGCATGCTATTCATTTTCTTATTGTTCCTTTGCCCTGTACTAATTATTTGCATTTATATGTAATATAGCAATGAATAATTTCTTCCAAAGAAGACATATTAATTCATAGACTAGATCTCAGGACCTGGATCTAAGGGTGTTTATTACTAAGTTGATATTGGTATAGTGCCTGTTTAAAGTATTCAACTTCTGTCAGTGGTTAACAGCAGGTCTTGGGGTAGCAGATTCATTCTTGTGGCTTAAAAGCTAAGCAATGCCTATCCTGACCTGTTTTGTGCTTTTTCTTTCCTGTGACCTGTGCTATGTAAGATGGCATCTTTTCTAATTCTCACATGGGCCAGTAAGAACTCTTTTTTGTTTTATGATTGAATTTGGTGGCTCCTTATTTTACTACTTTCTAGAATTAGTCTTCGTAAATGTTCATTCAAGAGTCTGTGGAACATTCATCCTGCTACCTTATATGTGAGTATGCCTTACTATGTCCACTCTTTCCTTTGCCTGCTTGATGAGATCACAGTGATTTCTGGAACTCGCTAATATGAGTTGAATGCACATGCTCTTAGACCTGATAGGGCTCTGTGTTTACAGTTAATTATATCCTTCAAGAAGACATTTTGCCCCTCTTCAGGTTGTGATTTTATAAGCCCTGTGAGCACTGTGCTTGAGGTAATGTTTTCTTGAAAGTAAAATTAGTTCTATGTAAAACAACAACAACAAATCTCTATTGCAAAATAAGGGACATATTTTCCCCCTGAAGAACACATCTGTCCTACCAGAGAATTGAATGAACTGAAAACCTTCAATTAAATACATGGATTGACAAAGGAAAGACCCTAAAATGAAGCAGTCTAAATAAAGCCCTGCATTTATTTTTACTGCTTCTGCTCTGTTTAGCTTCAGACAACCTTCTTTCTTCCTGAGCTATCTTCCCATAGTAAAAGGAGAAGGCAGCAAATGTGGGGAGTAAGAGTCAGATGGATTGCTGCGGTGATGAAGTTCCCAGCCAAGGTACATTGGCTCTTATCTCCAGTACAAATGGCTGCACTTTTCTCTTGCATTTACAGTTGGTTTGGGAGGGGATTTGGGGGGAATATGTAGAAGAATATGATCCAGAAAACCAGTTGAACAAGAGCATAAGCTATAGCACAGAGAACCTAATGAGTTTTTCTGAAGCGGAAGACCTGGGATCTAGGTTTTCTTATTATGACTCATTAGCCCATAATGAAGGAAAAAAAAATATACATCTGTAAACATAGGGATTTATCTTTCCTGGCAGTCTAAGCAAAGTAGCACTATTTATAACTTAGAGATTTAAGGTGTATTCCCCTAGGTGTCTCTCCACTTCTCTAGAACACTCCCTGTTTGCCTATAAGGAAAACTAGACATCTGGGGTTGTATAGTGTGACTGATGCTTATATGAAGTTCATTCAGTTTTCATTAACTTATTAAGTACCTCAGCACCTGTCAGTGGTACTTTTAGGACATGTCAACTCTAAGGGTACATATTATGCATGTCTATGTTCTTTCATTTGCATGACTTGTATGCAAATACGGACTTTGCAAGGAAAGAAATGTTATAAATCAAAACACAGTCATAGGCTACAGGTCAATGAATCATTATTTCCAACTTGGGAACAGTATGGTTTATTATATTGTAAAATTGGATTTGTTTTTGCACAAATTATTTTCTCTCCTCCCACTCCCATTTACAACACTATCTGTAAAGATGCTTTGTGGAACTCCGTAAAATTTAGAAGAAATGTCTTGCCTTGATTAGATCATATTAAAATGTGGCATGGTCCCAAGGCTTCAAAATATATTGATTCCATTTGTGATAAATCAGAGGGAGTGGGGAATGAATTAAGAACTTGCTCTCAGAAATCATAGTAATTCTGCATTTGTGTTCCTTAGCAATTAAAAATGGGATCTAATTTACTTGTACCCCATTTAGACACTTTTCCTGGATTTTTCTTCCCTTATCCATAATAACTCCAGCATGTAATAAAAGATTACCCTTTCTGGGATAATTATTTTTTGTTCAGTTATAAAGAAGGAAGACAGTAAAATTACCTGTTCTTTGCCTTGCGGAGACTGGCCCCATTTTCTCATAGTCTGCAAAATTCATCTAGGATAAATGTTGTTCCTAACCACATCCTGAGCAAACACCACTGTTTCACCTTACTACAAAATAAATGTACCTTGCTTGAATATGGTGAGCATAACTAATCACATAAACATGCGTTCCATGCATGGGCCTGGAGCCTCAGTCCTCAGGGGTTTGTTCACCCAAATGTCTGCTGGAGCTAGTCTATATTCAGGTCAGAGAGAGAGTCAGATACTGTAAAAACAAAAATCAGACCCTAATTAAATGGGGTCGGTTGCTACTCAGCCTGATTCATTCAGTATAACCTGTTTTTCAAGAGGAAAAAACAATCGTCTTTACTTACAAACAAAAATACTGGCATCCACAAATTTCAGGTCTTTTACTGCTATGTAGAGTAACACAACCTGGGTCAAATAGGCTTCTAAGGAATGCGCCAGGTCCTTAAGCTAACTGCCTCTTTGTGACATTCAAATAAAAAGAAGCTGACGAAGCAATTAAATCTGCAGGGGAAATATTGAAGGGCGGTGATTCTCTCTTCATGGATTTGTGGGCCTAATTTCATGTTGTTTCCTTCCAAATAATGACAGTGTGTGACTTCCTTTATCACTTGTCCCATATTTACTATCATTCAATATTATGCCCAGTGGTAATAGTTAAAAAAGGCTTCTTACTGTAACCTTCAGACTTTTAATGACAATACAAAAAAAGCTTATTCCTAGAGGTCCAAAGCTCATGCTCCCAGCTGAGTGGCCCTCCTTAATGCAGTAAATTCAAGAACTTGGCTTTCTTCCAATAGATGATTTTGTCGTCTCAAGTTTCTACTTCTAGATATATGGACAAAAGAGAGAAAACGTGGAGGATAAAGAGAGATGTTTCCTGGCCAGGCCTGAAGATGGCCTTCATTGGTTTCCTAACACTCAGAAGAAAACAGTATTACCACTGTTCAAGAGCTAGCTTAAATAAGAACCCAACTGACCTGTAGATATTGTCTAATCAAAAACCAACTCACTTATCCTGTAATTAAGATTTAAATAAGCCACTAGTCATCCAGTAGAGCTGGAGTGATAGGGATAGCATGTCCTCCATGTCTTCAAAGAGTTGATGATTCAGTAAGGAAGAAATGTTTAGAAACAACTGTATAGTAGTATGGGACTATATAGTAAATGGAACTTCTAAATATGATGAGAGCAGAGTTCATAAAGTGCTCGTTAATATCAATGTGGAATTTGAGGCAGTGAACCATGTACATCTTCTCATTTCTGTATCATACAATCCCTCCACATATAGATCATGCCCTGCTCATCTTTGTAGTATCTGCTGCCTACCATTTATTGATATCTATAAACATTTGTCAAATTAACAAATAAATGAGTTTCTGATATGAAAGCAATAAGCACAGGATCATTCCTTGGGGAGAAAAACTAGTCTTCGTCAGCTTCTAATTATTTAAGGTTGTGGTATATAAATGTGTTCTTCTAAATTCCTATCTGTATTGCCGCAAAATTTCTATGTGTTCTTATTCTATGATAAACATATAGATTATTTTCAAATAATTCTCAATATATTACTTTAAATTGTAGATTCTTGACTATGTATTTAGTGCTGATTTCATTTAGGCAACATGTTATATCAGTTTTCTGGATTCAAGTAGACCAGGTTAAGTTTTTAAACAGTTATGTCATATTTTTTACTATTATAGTCATTATTAGCTTAGGACTTGAAGAAGAGAAGCCAGTTTTAAATATCTATTATTGAATTTATTATATAATTTGTTTTGGTACTGGTTAGATGTTCTGGTGACAAAGTAAGAGTTACTCATCCTTACCTCCCCTCACACAAAAGAAATCCCAGTATCTAGACTAGTGTAGTTCAGAGCTGACAATCTGTTGTTTGTAAAATGTATTTCATTCTAACACCAATACCAGAAGAAAATAAAATTCTACAACTTATCACTCAGTTTCAAAGTGGTCATTCAACTTCTGCTGGAAATGTGGGGAAGAAGTTTAGGAATGTGATATCATATGTCCTCATAAAATACAACTCCTTCTTTTCCAGCCTAGGAATGAAACTTCGGACCATTCATGCCAGCAAAAGGCTAGGCTATATCTGTGCTTTCTGTGGCTGAGTAGAGAGTGAATGAGATACTGGGGCTTTTTCCAGACTTCCTCCTGATATTCTGGGCATGCAACTAACCACCCCCACACACAATTCCCTGAAACCTTGTTTGGTTTCTGCCTTGATGTTTTAGGGAGATCTGATTTAAATGTGTAGTTGTTCACCTAGCCCTGACAGTCATTTCTACCACTGTTCTTTCCCTTCTCCACTGTATCTGAACACTAGAACATTAGGAATCCCTAACTATTGCCTCTGTTCTCAACAGCTCCACTCATGTACTTACCCTTCAGGTAGTACGAAATCCTAGACAGTTTTGGTCCCCAATGGTTTCAACTCTTCTTTTTCTTCCTCCTCTGTCTTTTGACTGTGTGCACACACTTAGCTTATGCATATATGTATGCATACATGTGAAGGACAATACATAACTATGAGTATCATCCTTCAAGACCCATTCATCTTTTTATTAAATTATTTTTATTGAGCTTTTAGGAACTCCACATATGTATTTTGATCAAATTTAGACCCCCATCTCCATCCATTTCTCACCTACTACGCCCCCATTTATGTACTGTTATATATAATTATATACACATGAATATATTATAATGAATAATTAATATATATAATTATATATATATTAAGGGTAACAGAGTCAAATTTGCATCCCTGAATGTCCTTCAGTGTGAATTCATCCACTGGAGTATGATCAACCTACCAAAAATCTCATCCTTAAACAAGAGTGACTCTCCTGGTTCTCGTAACTATTGTTTGTCAGTAATTCTTCAGCTAGGGTTGAGGTTTCTTATCCACTTCTCCATATCTATATTTTGATTTTGTCTGGCTTGAGCTTACATGGTTCTTTTGCATATTCTCACCATTGTTGTGAGTTCATATGAGGACTACTCAGGTATCTGGAAATCTCTGTTTCCTTGTGGTCATTCATCACCATTGGCTCTTACAATCTTTCTTAACCCTCTTCCATAATGATGTCTAAGTCTTGGGAAGCAGAAATTTAATATAGATATCCTATTCAGGGATTAAACACTCTTCATATCTTCTTATTTTCTGAATGTTGTCCAGTTGTGGGTCCCTGTTAATCACCACCTGCTGTATAAGGAAACTTCTCTGGTGAGAGCTGAGAGATGCCTTAATCTATGGGTATAACAATGTTACTATTAGTCAGTTTAATACTATGTCTATTTAGCAGAAAAATAGTAGTAGGCTCTCCACTATGGCCTGTAACATGTTTGGCCACAGATTCCTAGGCTTGAGATCAGTGTCATGTATAGACCCCATCTTGTGAAATAGACCTTAGATCCAATTAGTGAGTGATTGACTACTCCCATATTTGTGCCTCTGTTGCATCAGTGAGCCTATCTTCCCAGGCCAGTTGTTATAATTGACAAGAATCAATCTGGGTATCATTTATGATTATTTTCTCTTCTGGTAGAATTCATAGCACCCTCCAACACCGTAAAAGCCTGAGTTGACTAATTAGACTAGAATGGTTAACCAGCAAGCTCCAGGGATCCACCTGTCTCTACCTCTCCATGTTGAACTTTTTTACATGACTTCTAGGACTCTAACACAGTTCCTTGTGACTGCAAGGCAAGAATTTTACCAAATGTGCTGATTTTCAGGTCCTACTTTCTTCTTTTAAGTATGAACATATATGAGTTTTACCTTTCTAAATTCTGGGCCATATTGTAGATTTTAAAATTCACTGTTTCTTCTGGCCTTGGGTCAGTGATATACATATAAGCAGTGCTAAGTATTTGTTGATGAAAATATGAGTACTTACATGTAATGGTGGATGTGTGAATGTTTTAACAGGCTGATAATATGACAAATCTGAAATTTGACACTGGAAATCAAGAGCCTAGTAAATGAAATACAGAAGCATCTTAAATTCTTTCCTAACTTCTAACTGGAATTCAGATGTTCCCTAGTGGTCAAAGTAGGCTCCAAACAATATATAACATATCAGTACCTAAAACTCAGCCATCGATGGATGTTTCAGATATTTTCACACAATACTTAATTTTCTGTGCATACTTTAAATATTTGTCTCGAATTATACGAGTTATTAGAATTTCAGCTAGATTTTTTCTCATTTTTAGCAGCTAAGAATAATGCCAATGCTTTATAAATTGTTTTAAAACCTATAACTAGTTTTGGAGAAGCATAATTTAATACAAGTGCTTGCAGTGCTATATATTGTATTTTCTTCATTGAAAACTTTACCATGAGCAGTTCCACAATTCCTCTGGGCTGTAGAGAAGACAGTGTCCAGGATGAGAATAGGGACCACTGCTTTTTATTTAATTCACACATGGGCTTGTGCCTGGAGGTTTCTGTGGAATTCAGTACACAGGGATTTGAATCCCATCTTGAATTTGTCTTTTTACTAATTGTGTGACTTTATGCTGCTCATTGGAAGAGCAGGAAGTCTTTTCCAGCTGTAAATTCTGTGATACTTGTTTTTTCAGATGGGTTAAAGTATGTGTTACAGTAAAAGTAGTAAACCCATAAAACACTCACTCACAAAAAGGGGAATAAGTTCACAATACAAATCAGTTTAAAAGTGGTTTAGATAAGTCCTGTACTGATGTATCTATCATGGATTGACTAAAGTTTGAAGTTTGTACAGTAAGAAAGGAAGCTTATGCATACAACAAACCTCTAAGGATCCTGGAAAATGAAAGAAATGTTCCAAGCCACAACAGGATTATAAAAATGGACCCTGGAGCATCTCATCCTCAGAGCCAGCAGCTTTCCTGTGGACATGGAGGCCTGCAAAGGAAGAGATGAGCCATATTTTCCTCTAGTGCCTTTGATTAAACTCTGATGATGTTTTCTGAGAAGGAACATTAAAAATTGGAATCTCTGGAGACAGACATGTTGTAATTATTATTACAAATACTTTGCATTTTATTATCATCATTAATTACACTTCTCCTTTAAGGGTTTATCATAATCTCAAAGTTTGCTGTTCGTTCTCTTGTCTCATAATTATCCACAAGTAAGCAATTTGTTCTGCATTCTCAGAAACTGATTGTTCAGTGCTTGGTTCTTTTTTTTTTTTTATTCTATCACAAGAAAAATTGGAAAAAGTTCTTTTTGACCTCTTTTTCTTGATTTTCTAATTTCCTTAATTGTGCTGGGAACTACCTTTTTCCTTACATTAATATAAGGGATCCTTTCAGAAATATAACACAACTTTTAGGTAAGTATCATTCCGTGGTGGCACGGGTACCAAGTGTTCTGCTGAAACATGGACACATTTTTGCATTAAATTCTTTTTCAAACAAATTACTTGTTCTTTCCTGGATCTAGGCTGTCTGTCCTTAGGAAGAGAGCTCTATTTGCTTCCACTTTGTATCAGAGCTAATTTAGCATTCCAAGACTGAAGCAAATAGATCAAAATAGGAAACATACTTCCTATGGGGAGAACAGTATAAAATATTGCTAAGTATCCAGGTCAGACTCCTATGTCTCCAAAGATTCTTGCTCAGTGGTTAACATAGTGACCTATTATGGGGAATAGACTTTGATTGGGTTCAGTGTCTGGTCAAGGTCTTCTGTCTACCATGCTGACAGTTTCTATGCGTCCAGAATATTCTGAAGCTTATGCATTGCTCACCTTGGATAAAAGTTCACATTCTTCCATTCCTACTTATCAAAGATATGCTTTTCTCACTGTAAGCCTTGGTCATAAGATGATGCTTCAAGCACATTGCCACACATTAGTACTCGGTGAGACTCGAGTGATGAAATTTTTTCTGTGATTGGTGTGTGATACTTTAAATGAGCTGTCATCTGTCACAATCACTTTATTCACAAGACAGTGATTTCTTAGGGGACATCATAGGAACCTTTGGACATTGAACTGCATGGGGCAAACATATTTGACAACTGGTTTTTTGCCCCCCAAATAATAATTTATTTTTGTTCTTTTAAAAACTATAGTCAGCCTTGAACAATAAAATAAAATTCAGATAAAGCTGCATAAAGCCTTCTGGGATGAATTTTGTTATTGTTACTTGGGGTCACACACGCCAGTGCTATGTGTTATATATTCCCAGCATCCCATCATTTAACCAAGAATATAGCATTGTATTTTCTTACCATCTTTGAGCTTCTGCATAGACATTTGCTTTAATTTGGCCAATAAAATGTGATTGGAGGTGATTTGACTTGGGAGTAGAAAGTGGCAGTAAATGGTTCAGCACATCTGCCTTCTTCTTGATCAATGAAGCATCTAGCCAACTTGGACCTTGCAGCAGGCTGTGTCCTTGAGTGACGACTACCATAAACAAGTTCTTTTGATGGATTATATTGAACCTAGCTGAGAGAGTCACACATGTGTCGTGGTAAGTCACTAATATTTGAAGCTGTTAGTTGTCACAGCATACTCTCCCTATACTTCCTGGTTGTTGTGTGAACAAATGGCTATTTTCCTCTGAAATATTATACCATTCGCATCTGACTCTGAGAAGATCTCTTTCACTATGGCAACAGTGGCAGCTTTTGCCTTCTTTTAAGAGCAAAAGTTACCCTAGTTAGAAGAGTCATTGCCTGAGCTTCCCCTCTGTGGGGAATGCCCAAGAGCTTAGCAAGGAGTCCAGAGATTCTCTTCCAGACACAAACACAAATCATCCTGATCTCTGAGGTGTGTTCATGACTAAAACCTTTAAGCTGTTTCCACTAATATTCAGGTATGAATATATTTAGTTAGCTAATATGTATTGAATGTTGCATGAGCCAGACATTATTCTAGGCACTGGTACACAGAGAGCAGACAGTAAATCAGAAAGCTGGAGTGCATGCCATGCCAGGTAAACCAACTTCTTTATAGCTAGCATCCAGGCTTTATAATTTTTAAAAAATATATATACATATACGCACACACACATATATACATATATATGTATATATATGTATATATGTATGTATGTATATATATGTATATATATATGTATATATATATACATATATATACACACACACACACATTTGGGGAAAATGAATTCACAGATGAGAAGATCTGAGATCTGACTATCGCTTTGAGTTTTATCTCTCTCTGTTTCTATTTATTCTCATCTCTCTTTCTTTAGTTCTTTATAGCATTTTTATAATGCTCTTATAGAGCTGGCTTTATCTTATTGTAATTATTTCCGTGTACATCTGTCTCCCCTTCCAGACAGCTGTTTCTCAAGGGCAGAAACCATGTCTTACTAGAACTTTATTTCCAGTCCAATAAAATGCTTAGCCTATTGCTAATAGGAATATATAGGTAAAAAGAGAAAGTGTAAAGAGAGACTGTGAAGGAGAAGAAGGAGAAAGGGTGGGGATTTGTGGAGTCTAGTCTGAAAACCATCATGTACAACCTCGTATGTGTTCTTTCCCCTGAATTCATATCGTTTATTTAACCAGGTAGCTATATTACTGCCTTTTGTTTGTTGTTTGAGATTTATTTATTTTTACTTTATGAATGTTTGCCTGCATGTGTGTGTACATATGATGTGCATTTCTGCTGTCTGCATAAGCCAGAAGTGGGCATTGGATTCCCTGGAACTGCAGTTAAGATGATTGTGAGCCACTATGTGAGTACTGGGAACTGAGCCCAGGTCCTCTTCAAGAGCAGCAAGTGTCCTTAACTGCTGAGGCATCTCTCCTGCTGCTGTAATTGACTTTTATATAAATCAGGCTATTTTAACTGCTAAGTAACTTGTTTTTAAAGGCAGGGACTCACTATATACCTCTGCCTGGTCTTGAACACCCTATGTAAAGCAGGTTGGCATTGAATTCAAAGAGATCTGCCTGCCTCTGTTTCCTAGGTGCTGGAATCAAAGGCATGCACCACCCCATTCTGTTTGAGTAACTCATTTAAAACAAAATATTCTTTTTTGATACTTCACTGACTGCTTTTAAGCCAGGCTGGAATATTAGGACTCAGTAGATGGGAGAAAATAAAGAGAAATATGGAGATTCCCTTGTGTTCAGGAAAGACTTCAAATGCTTACACCTCAGGAAGAAAATGCAGGCCCCTCCCATTCAGAGCATGCATCATGTGATATAATGAATGGAAAAGCTAAATTCAGAGACCTGAGATCATTACCGGGTACCTCACCAGAGTACATTTTTTTCTAACTATAGAACCTCTGGCCTAATCCTATTGAAAAAGAGGAGATAAATTGCTCTGTTTTGAAGGGGCATTAACCTTAGGTTCATTTAATGAATTACCTCTCCCAATGCACGAACAGATACCCTGGGGCCCAAGATGAAAAATGGCCTCTCTTCTCCCAGGGAGACTCAAATATCTACTCTCTCTTCTTTCCTTTTAACTTGTGTTGATTTTCATTCTTTACCTTCTAGTTATGTACATATAAAATATAACTATAATACGCTTTCAACGTAAAACAGAAATGGGAGATATATTCTCTAATAAGGAAGGTCTGTGCTTCTTGCTTCAAGCAGATTTTCCTTTTGTTATTTTTTTTAAATCACATTTTATTTGTGTGTGTGTGTGTATGTCTGTGTGTGTGACCACAAACAGTCCATATGTACGTGTGGTAGTTTGAGAATGTCCCCCATATGCTCTAAGTATTTGGACATTCTGTTCCCAGTTTGTGGCACTACTTTTGGAGGTCTTAGAAGATGTGACCATGCTAGAGGAAGTGAGTCACTGGGGGTTGGCTCAGAGAGTTCTTAAACCTTGCCACATCTGCTTCCTCTGCCTGCTTGAAGACGTAAGCGTTTAGCTGCTACACCAACCACCTCTGCCACCATGCCTCCCCACCATGATGGATTCTCGTCCCTTTGGACTGTAAGCGAAATAAACTCCTCCTTTGATAAGTTCCCTTAGTCAGTGTGTCTATCACAGCAACAGAAAAGTGACTAATACAGCGTAAGTGGAGTTTGCTGTTGGAGATCAGAGGACAACTTGGAAGCGTGTCTTGAGAACTGAACTTAGATCGTCTGGAAAACTCAGGTCATCAGGCTTGGATGCAAGAACCTTTATTTGCTGAGACATCAGGTAGCTACTTTGTACAGTTCTTGTAAGTTTATGAAGAAAAGGATGCATGGTTAAGAAGAGAAGCAATTCTGTAAAGGCAGGAGCCGTGCAGTTTCGTGGCCCAGTAGATCAATTCAATGATCATTCTACATTCTGAGACTTGTCTATATGGACAAATTAATTAAAACTTCTTTTTCTTCCTCTGTGAAATTCCCTTTCTGGAATCATCTAATCAGACATCTATTACAAAATAGTCATAAACAATAATTAGTTGGGGTTTCCTTTGGAAGCAGGGTTTGATAGAAAAAGTTGGGAGTATTTGTAATGCAGGTTTTATTTAAGTATTATGAAATCACCAGATAGGAAATGTCTGCCTGCGAAAAGAGAGTTCATTCCTCATAGTTCCCTGACAATAGGCAGTCACTGTATGCAGCACCATTTGGGGAATCACTATAGCCATTTGGAAAGCAAAAATATTTTGACTAGTTTAGAAAACAGAAAAAGGAGGCCATCCGTGAGGAAGTTTTGGCCATGCTCTTTTGAGCACCGTCTAAGGGAGACAGACTCCTGGCCCTGGCCTAAGGACTGACTGGACACAGGGTCATCTCAAGTTTGGAGATGAAATTTACCTGATTCCTGAGGGGCTTGAGCCTTGAATGCCCTCATCTTCACCTTGCTCTTCTGTGTCTTTAAACTAGTCCTTCCTTTTCTTAGTCCCCTCTATTTCTCCCAGGCTGTCTTCTCAGCCCTTTTCTTCCCATTCTGATTCTTGCTCTTAGCTGACTCCTCTAGTTTTCCTTCTTCCTCCTTTCCCCATCCTTCCTTTTCCTACCTCTGCCATTCCTTCAAGTCACCTGTTCCATCTTTTAGGTCTGCTTTCCAGCAGTGCTAGAAAACTACAATACTTAGGCAATACCTCTTCCATGAGCTTCATTTTAACCATCATTCTTTGCATGATTTTTGTAATAATCACCAGGGAACACCACATCTTTCCAGTCAAGTCATTCTTCTTTACTAGTTTGTTTTTCATTTAAATTGTACCATGAAGGTGACTTAGGTATTTAATAGATAATGAACCAGAAAACACAGACAGCAAGGCTCACACATTCCTCCCATCCTGGCTATACCGCCTGGCATGTCCACACACCTGGGCTTCCGGCTAAGGAGCCTCAGTGTAAGGCATCTTGCTAATCATAGGGAATCCTATTAGCACTGAGCCATAAACCAAGTTATTAGTGATGTGCATCCTGGATTATTGTGTTTGTCTCTCACTCCATACATCCAGGCTCTGACACTTAATTATGCTGTCTCACAGTAGATCAAGTTTTACAGCAGCAACAAAAGATTAAAACTGTTTTATATTGGGGACATTTAGAGGATAAACAGCAGAGGGTTCTAAGAGAACTGTAGTCAGCTGTGTGACCATCTGGGAGAAACATATTCAACTACTATTAATATTTTAAAAGCTTTTAGATTTTTATTCCTAGCAAACTAGTCTTTAAATCCGCAATGAGTTTTTGTTTTCAGAACATACTACTAAGCTATTTCAGGGTCATTCTTAACAGAGATGGAGCCATCACCTTCATGATGCCACAGTGGCCCGTCCAAACCTTTTGGTGTTAAGAACAAAGTCAGAGTTTGCAGTTGTCTGTGACAGTGTGTCCACTGAACATCAGCAATTCTTGGATCTACCCTCTTGTTCAAGTCCCTCTCGCTGTCCTCTTTTCTCCCTTCTTTCTTCTTTTTATCTTTTTTTTCTGTATCCTATCATCTCGAAGCTTCCCCAACTCTTCAGAAATCAGTGTGAGAGAATTACATTAGAAGTTCTTTTAAAGTTCGTGTCAAATTTAGGTGGCCAGTCGGGCCGTGGCTGCCTCTGCCCAAATGATCTTTCTGCTTGATCTGTGCTGTTGTATCAAGATGGGCTTCAGAGGACAGTGGAGTAGAACATGGAGGTGGATGGGCAATAAGTGGGCTAAAGTCACCCACTCTGACAGTTACCCCTGTCTGCTCTTCCCGCACTGATCCTCCCCAGCCCTGCCCACACATCCCATAATCCCTCCCACAGGTCTCCCTTCCCCCGCGACTCCTCCATTTTTCTCTCACAGCTAGCTCTTTCTGACTACCCAAGAGCAAGGGGGCAAATCTCCCATCCAATGACTACTGTAAAAAGCGGATCAGGGGCGCAGATCCTGGGTCAGCAGCCAAATGACAACCAGGGAATCTTTCTAAGCTGCAATTGGGGAAAAACTCTGCATCATGATATCTCATAAGAAACCACTATTGGCGCTGGAGAGATGGCTCAGCGGTTAAGAACACTGGCTGCTCTTGCAGAGGACATGGATTCAATTCCAAGCACCCACATGGTAGTTATCAATTATCTGTAATTCCACTTCCAGGGGAATCCATGCTCTATTCTGACTGCCATAGGCATTGTATGATACAGGTATACTTACACATATACTCATAGACATAAAATATAAAAAAGAAACCACCATTAATAGTAAATTTGTCCATCATAAAGTTTAAAACAAATCAGAGAATTTGTGATATGAACAAGGATCCTAATTGCAGGATCTCATGCATTCTATATCTGATTCTTGTTCCTATGGTATGAAGCTTTAGCCTTTACTTTACCGTGGTCTCAGATTTAAAGAAAAGTTGTAAAGATGATATAGAAATTTCTATATCCCCTTCACCTATCCCTCAGCTACGTTTATCATGGTTTTAATTGTGCCATCATTTTCCAGTAATATTTGTAATATATTATTGTGGTTGTTGCTTTTTTTAGTTTTCTAAGATAACTTTAAGTCTTGGTGACTTTTACCCTTAAACATGTTCAAGGCCTTTACCTAAAGCAATGTTATTTTACAATCAAAGTTTGTGTCATAAACATTGACCAAATTCTCTTCAACCCACAAATTTGAATGCTATTTGTTTTTCCTCTAATTTCCTTCACTGTGTTACTTTTTATTTTTATCTATTTATTTCTTTCAACATATATATTAATGAATTTTTGCACATTTCATAAATATATATTAATCATGTTTAGCCTCCCTCCCCATCTCACCCCCATAGTCACCCCCCCACTAGATTTCATGTATTCTGTCATATATATTAAGACCTATTGAGTCAAGTTGTATACCCAGATGTCCCTCGGTTTAAGTTCTGTTCAATTAGTCTAGCTTACCTCCCTCAAAGAAGACCAACTCCTCCTCATCCAGCAGTAATCCAAACCCAAACCCAAATTCTGTAGTCCACGATCCAGTCTAGAGTTATGGCTGTCACTTTGGTACTGTGTTACTCTAGTCTTGTTCACAGTGTAACAGTTCCTCAGCTTTTTTTTTTTTTTTTTTTTTTTTTAATTTTCACGATCTTCGCCTTTATTTCAAGACTATAGACTGGACTGGAGTATGGCTGAGGGGTACTGAGGTTGCTTCACTTGAATGAGGCCATGTGTTTGATTACCAACACCAAAACAAAAATAACCAATGAACAAATAAACAAACAAAAATGTCCAAACCAAGCCAAAGCTTTTGTGGGATCACTCTCAAGTAGAATCGAAGGGCTGTTTGCTAAAAGCTGAAAGTGTGTGCCCTACAAACATACCATATATACATAGAAAATAATTTATTTAACTAATTAATGAGGGAACTAGTAAAATGTTAAAGTCAGATCTGAAGAACATTTAAGGAGTTAGAAGATGGATATAGCCAGTTCACAAGACATATTAACATATATCTGAATTAGATGCAAAACTGGAGAATGTGTTAGAGAACCATAAGCCATAATCCTCGAGATTCTTCCATTTAAGAGAAAGAACTTCCATCTCCACTGCACAGAAATCTATGGGGCTAGTTAATTTCTGCCTTGGTCAGAATCAGTAGGTTCTTGAGCCCAGAATTATACTATAAGATCATATTTTCAGAGGAGCAACTATGCAGAACACACAGTGTCTTGTGATCCATATCTGACCTTCACCATTCTTCATTGTGCTTTTGTCTCAAGGCTCCCGTGTCTTGTCAGTACCAGATCTACCATCTTCAGAGAAATAATGAAGGGGCTCAGGCCTTATCAAGGAAGCATTTGGTACATGTGGGATTTCTTTCACTCTTTTTAGTCTGTTTCTTCATTTCTCTTTTGGCAATCCTTCTCAAGCCTTAGTGGGCTTCCTGCTCCCCTCCTTTCAGTAACCTTTTTGTACAAGACACCTTTATTAGAATAGTTTCCTCTTTAGCTTGTCAGCTATCCAAGAAGAGTTTTGTACCCAAAATTAGGTTTCAAAGTTCTTACAGAACATGATGCCCAGAAGGAGGGAACTTATTTTTCTTTCTTTAAAACATTTTATTTTTATTTTATTTTATGTGCATGAATGTTCTGCCTGCATGTATATGAGTGCACCCTTGTCATGCAGTGCCCACAGAAGGTCAGAAGATGCCATCAGATGCACTGAAACTGGAGTTATGGGTGGTTGTTAACCATCACATGGGTGCTTGTAATTGGTTCCTAGCCCTCTGCGAGAGGAGCCATTGCTCTTAACCGCTGAGCCATCTCTCCATCCCCAGGGAACTTATTTTTCTGCTAGACACAAAGAGAACACTCTAAATATTGCTTCTGATTGGAAAAGAAAACTGTACATACTTAATTTTGTAATTTTAAATATTTTTAAAGTTCTGAATTTTATTTATTTGAACCTTAAATATATAATTTATTGTTTCTGTGGGGTGACTAGGAGACAATGAAATATTCAAAATTTATACTGAACATTCTTAGAATTACTACTTAATGACCGTCTAATAATCTCAACAGTTAATGCATCACATCACAGTTCATGTAATTTATTCTTTGTAGTTGGCAGGCTATTTTCCACAATTTTGTGCATTGTATGTAATCTCATGAAGACATTATTTTTAACTGAATTTGGCAATTTTCATTTTAAGGATTATTCCTATCTAGAACTCAGAAGTGTAGGAATCTTTGAACTAGGGGCATACCCAAGGCTCTTGACACATAATTCCTATATTATGAGCAAGCACCTAAGTCGTGACCCTCTCACTGAGATTGGGTTTTGTGTACCATATGGTCCTTTCTAGCATTGCAAGTTTTATCTAATTCAGTCTTGGCTTAGGCGAACAGTTTCTCAAATGTTCACATGTATCTATATTTTTGTTTTGTAATTATCCATGTCTTTTCGGAGACTGGCTTCTGGAAAAACATCACTGTAACCTGCCCTGGACAGGGTTATGCATGTGTTAACTCCAGACAGTTTCCTGACCTCCCTTTTGAGATTGTTTTCTTATTGTTGTGATGATTAGATGAGCTAATGCAGATATAATATTTGTGAAAATTCCTGGCTACAGTAAATATTCAGTGAGTAACTTTGTAACAGCTCTTACCAATGTGACAATTAACGCTGTCAAATATATGTTGGGGAAACAGGGATTACCATATTTACTTACATCAGCTTTAATGGATTAAATATATTAATCCCTTGTCATATTTGTTCATAGATTTATTTTCTAATTTCCTGTTTATTGCTGTTGTAATATTTGCTAAATTATTTTAATTATGCTTTTGTGCTTTGTCCAAATGAGGATCAAAATACTGGTAATGGCACTTACTGCGAAAGGAAGTCAGCATCCTGTAATTGCCTGATCTAATGATCAACTTTATTAACATCAAAGCTTAGAGAGTGTAAAGGAGCTTGAGGTTCTTTTCATTCAATAATGAAAGAAAAAGCAAAATGGAAAACAGCAGTTTAGAAACGTGTTCTCTAGGGTCTAGAGATGGCAGCTCAGCAATTAGGAGCACCGGCTGCTCTAGTAGGGGCCCGGAGTTCAGTTCCCAGCCCCTACATGGCAGCTAACAACCATCTGTAACTCCAGTTTCAGGGGCTCTGACACCCTCTTCTGACCTCCCTGCATACTGCACGAATGGGCACTCTTACATACAAGCAGGTAATACAGTCATACACATAAAAATAATAAAATACTAAGAACAAGAGAAGTAATATGGAGTCATACCAAATCATGTTGGAGTTGTTGGTAAATCTAAGCACTAAAATATTCATTGGCGTAAATAATGTTTTTAAAAAAGAAGAAAAAATTTATTTTCAAATAAAACAGAAAACTTGTTTCCAAATTTATCTTCGTCTCTGACATGTGGCCTTCAGAGTTTTATTAGCATGCAAGACCATCTATCTGCAGATTTTGAAGGAAAAATGGAGCTAAGAAGTGTTGTGGTTTCAGATGACCTTTGTCTCTCCCTCCTCTCTTTTTTCTTTCCTCTGGAATTCAATTGTGACTGATTTCAATATGAAACTTCACATGCTATTTTGTCGGCCATACATTTGGTAACCTTCCTTTGGGTCACCATGCCCTGCTCTTTTTTTTTTTTTTTTTCATCTGGTTTTCTTTGCAGTGCCTCACCTTTCACACACATTGTTTTTTGGGGTAAAGGAAAGAAAAGACTAAATTATTACTGGTGACACACTGCACGGTTTGTAGAGACCTTTAAAACACCATTTTATTCACTGTTATGGTCTCATCACACCGAAACATTTAAACAACTATGCAAAATGTGACAGTCTGAGGTGGATACTCAAAGTGTGTGTGATTTGCTTGATAAAGCTGGTATATAGCTTTAGAAATCCTGTGTAACACGATACTAAGTGAAGTCATACAACAATAAGGCGATTTTTAAGAACCTACATTAAGATTCTACACTTTGTTATTTGTTAGAACTCATTGTGGAGTCTTTAAACTCAGTAAGCTAAAAGATTATATGACTACAACAGCACAAGGCGAAATCCTAAATTACAGTGTAGATATCAATCTGTGCTATTTCGCTCTTTAAAATAATTGCTATTTATTTAAGTTGAAAGTTTGCTCAGAATAGCAAATCTCAAAGTTGTATATACCCTGGGAGATATTGTCAAAATACTGATTCTGAGGCGGTAGGTCTGGTAAGGCCCATGTTTCTGAGTGTTGAGCCAGCTCTGAGGAGATGGCTGATCTGTAGACTATGCTTTGAGTAGCAAAGGGCTAAAAATAAATTGCCTTCTTGGAGTGAATTAAGGGAGTCCCTTAAGGGAGTCCCAGAGACTCTGTTGTAGTAGATTAATGGTGGAGTCAAGGATTCTGTATTCCTGACCAACTCCTGCATGCTGCTGATGCTACAGTAGAAAGGTAGAATATGATTGGAGCAGCACTGATTTAGCATTACTCAAACTCCTGCATCTCAGCCATTGTAAGTTACTTATGGTGGAGATAAAATATGTCTTAGACTGTCTAGTTCTTTGTTCTTTGTAATGAGACACATCCCTTGAAAGTTGAACAGGAAAGTCTTATTAAAACTTACCACTGGTTTCAAACCAAAGCAGAATGTCTCTTTAGAAAATGAAAAAAAAAAAAAAAAAAAAAAAAAAAAAAAAGGCTGGGTGTAGTAGCAGCCCGGTCTATGTAGCGAGTTCTAGGCCAGCTGGGGCAAAGGAGGACCCTGTCTCAAAAATACCCCACCCCCAAAAGAAATGAAAAACAAAGAACAAAATGGGATTATTGCAATCTTGTGGCTTTTCTAGAAGTTTTACAAAATAGTTGGCTATACAATCACATCTGCTGGCATTATTCTCTGTAATGGCCAACTCAACTAAATATTAAGGTACTGTTATTATAAAGTAGGAAAACAGATGGCAGGAAAGAACTATTGACCCTTGCCAAAATTATCCATTGGTGTTAGAGTAGGGATTTTTAAACTGTTCACTACAGTAACAAAAAAACTTAATGTTTGAAATTGTCCTAAAGTTTTAAAGCATCTGATGCCAGATTGCACAGATCTGTACTCAACAATGTTCTACAGTTCAAGCACTGAAATCTTACATCCTAAATTAGTACAATTCTCAACAATAAAGTAAACAAGATATTTAAGTAGGACACAGATAATGATGTGTAGAATTGGCCGTGTACAATTTGGCTTTGTTTGGGGATTGAATCAATGATTTATCTTCATGAATATTGATTTTTCTTTCCGGGTTGTTTTCTGAACTGAGTGGGAAGGACCATTGTATACAGTCTTTGTTTTCTTCTATTGATCCTCCCGGGGTAGCAGTGATTGTGGCAATTTTCTTGAATATTTGTATTGTAGACTTACTTTTCAGATGATAAACTGAGCATCAGAAGCACATTATGAAACTGACTGCACTTACAAAGTGGCAATTGACATTTTCTGTGAATAATCATGCTACCTTTTACCCAATATCCAGGAAACTTTTGACAAAAATGTATTTCCATTAACTTATGTGTTAAATACCAGAGCTTAATATTTATATCTGAGATGAACAAAACTAAGAAAATTTAATCTTCTTGGCCAAGGTCAAGTACATTAAAGAGAATGTGTGGTGTGAGTGAATATTATTAATAAATAAATATGCATTATTACATCATAGCCCTTCAGAGTTAACAAAAAAAATCTCAAATTGAGTAAGCATAATATTCACCCACTGGTACTTTAAAAACCCATTTTGATTCATAATATCTTCTCCTCTAAGAGAATCTACTTCATACTTACCTTCAGTCAGCAGTTCTTAAGTGTTCATTGGTTCTCACATGGGTTGTGTATGAATATGTTGTATATATTTGACTATGGATAATATAAAATATTGCCATTTGAAAAAAAAATCAAAATGGGAATGGAGCAGCAGTCATCCATGAAATCAACAATCCACTCAGTGCTTCTTTGTTACTCACCAGTTTAGGGTGGAAGGGGGCGCTCCGTGAAACTTTCCTTGTCCAAGTTCCTTACTATGATCTTTCACTCAACTATTCTTTAACTTCTCAGCTAGTTTTCATAATTTGTTGTCCTGTAAAGTAATAAATGGCCCAAATTTTCTACACACTAATTAAAATTCCATTTCTCATGAATTCCTTAATCGAGTGCAAGTCATTATGTGCTTTGTTGATTCTTAAGTGCAAAGATAATTGCAATGGGCAGCGTGAAAAGGGTTTGATTATTGCCTGTCTGCTCCTGTGAATTCTAATAGGTCTAATTGCATAGCATCAATTCATCATCTCAGCATCTCAGCATCACTTCTTTTTATTATTAGCTCTCTGAACTCTAATGTGCTCATAAAGAAGTGTTGTAGTATATCAGGAATGACATGCTACCTGGCCTATTCTAATTTTCAGCCCTTACCTTGCACAAGTCTTGAAATTAAAAGTTTATTATGGAGTACCTTTTTTTTTTCTGAAACCAATTTTAAAATGTTCCTGTATGATGAAGTGAATACTGTCCAATAATCTACATATGAATTTGCCTTTGAAATAATCCCATTAAATGACTGCCAAGACCTTCTCTGTTCAGATTGTTCCTATAAATTCAGAACATAATGTGTTAGTTGGAAAACACTTATTAGACTTTTTAATGGGAATTCCTGGTGGTACTTAGCAGAGAGTTTCTATTCTATAGTGGCTATTCTAAAGGCAACCTAAAGAAAGAACATCCCCTGAATAATGATGTGCAGTCTCCCAGGCACCCCAATTATATGACTAAAGGACCACCGGAATTGAAACACCAAACACCCTATCATTTTCACTTTGTAAACAGAACAGCCCTATTATAGAGAAGGAATGTAACATTCCTTCAGGTAAGGAGATGTTTCATATATGTGAGGAGGTGTGTCTAATAAAAATGGCTACAAACCTGAGGACTTATATATTCTGTTAAGTGTTGCACTTTCATCATTTGAGGGATAATTTCAAAGGTCCTTGGGGAATAAAGTTTCAATACAACATATTTTCAGACAAGGCTTGAAATATCACCAATGGCCATCAGACAGTATATGTCAAAGCTAGAATTTCAACACAGCAGTCTCTGTAGTGTGAATCCTCTTGTCTTCACATACTATGACTTCTCTGAATGAATGCCATTAGAATAGCTAATAATGATTTTGGAGGAAAGATTATCAGAGTTAAAATCAGCACGAGTCAGCCAAAAGATTGAATCAAACCAGATATTTCTATTTATTTCAGGATAATATATTCAGGAGTAATTATAACCCATATTTAGGAACGAGTCAATTTCTTATCATTTTCTAGCACTTAAGCAAATTGAAGAGAAATGTCTTAGTTATCCTCTGCTGTATAACAAACTATTCCAAATCTTGGAGGAAATCAACATCTATCTTATTAGGCTGGCAGTTTCTGTGTGACAGAAATGAGAATGACTTTTCAATTCTCCACAGTGTCTAGATCCTTATTAAGAAGGACCTGAATGATTGGGAATTGGTTAACAAATTTGGTGTCCTGATGGGATGCCTCATAGAATGGGCTGAATGCTTACCAAATTCAGGCTGAGAAGGAATGTTCAGAAAGCAAGTATTTCAAGAGGTCAAGGCAGAGGCTGTAGGGCTACCACCTTCTATTCAAAGTTCCAGAACATCAATTCAACACATTTTTTTTTTGTTATGAGCAAGTCATTATTACCATATGGAGTTCAGTGGGAGGGATTTATATGCTAGTTTTTGATGCAGTGGCAAGGTCACATTGCAGAATAGTCTGTCAGGCAGGAGATACTGTTGTGGCCTCCTTTGGACAATATAGCCTGCCATAGGGAATGAATCTGCCTCCTGTTATTACTTCCTGTGCAATAAAGCAATTTGGAAGGAACAATACCTCGGCAGGTGTAAATTAGTATCTTAACCATCCCTCTGAAGAATGCTCTGATGAGAAGATGCCTCTCTTTTGTGTGTTTGGGTGATGAAAAGCAAGAGTAAAACGCAAATTTTCAGCTGAACAAATGTTTAGTTTCTTTTAAAATGATTATTTGTAAATATACAGTTTAGATGTAAATATTTTATTAAACACTTAGGTTCATTTCCAAATATGAATAAGTAATAGGAAACGTTAATTTAAAATTTGTTGTGACCTAGGAAATCTATAGTATATCCTACATTTGAATAGAAAAACAAATTGTCACACATATTCATTTCTTTTGTTCATTGAATATCAGATTGGAATAGTGACATAAATGAAGTCACTGCTTATTGTATTATTTTAAAAAACAGCATAAGTGCATTACATGCAATGCAATGAAAAGGTCTCAAGTAAAACGGACTGTCAGCTTCCAACAGTTCCGTTTGGGATCTTTCACAGTGGTAAATGAGCAACAGGCATTCATTAGAAACCATATTTCAAATTTTGAACTTTCACCTTATACTTCCTAGTGATAGAGCATCTGATACCATGTGGTAGGCAGGAGCAGCAGCTGCCATTGAGCTGTGTAATATAGGTGAATAATGGACATTCTGCATAACACTGAGTTGCTCAACTATGGTGTTCTATTAGGTTTGGTGTATTGTATTACATGCATTTTCAAATGATTGTATTTTCAACTTACAATGACTTTGTTGGGAAGGAACTCCATTATAAGGACAGAAGCACCTGTTTGTGATCTGGTGAGCTTTGACAGTGAGCACACAACACTCGGAATGGGAACCATTTCCACTATACCAGAGATCACTTTATGCTGAATATTTTTTATTGTTCTGCCTCATGCCCACTCTACCTGTCCACCACACATCACTGTTTTGACTTCTGTTACTGTGTATTATTTGTACCTCTTCTCAGTGTGAATGGAACCACACAGAAAGCACTGTTCTTTGCCCACTCTTTGATTTAGCATAAAGTCCACAACATCTGTGCCTGTGGCTACATGTAACCGTTCATCACTCTTGTCCGTTGCATTCACTGCATGCCTCATGACCTTATCCAGTCTCTCAAGTATTTTCTCTTCCTGATATCCCTTCCATTATTGTTCGTCTCTGCTGTAAGAACTTTCTTTAGTCATTTTAAGTTGATCTGGTCTGCTGATGGCAAACTCTCTTGACTTTACTTTCATGTGTTAGTCTTTACTACCTCTTTCATGAATGAAGAGCACTTCTGCTGGGCTTAGGGCTTGACTTTGATAGTCCTCCCTTGGCAGCTTGGGAAATCTGGTTCCACATCCTTCTTTCCTCTGTGATATATCGTGAAGAATCTATTATCATTTAGTTGGTTTTGTTCTTATTTTGCTTTTGTTTTCCAACTATAGATGAAACTTCACTTCTTTCAGCCTACTTTCAAGACATGTTTGCATTCTTTTAGAGATTTGTTTGATTTGGGAAGATTTTTTTCTTTGTGGTGCAGGGTTTTCCCTGTGTAGTCCAGGCTAGCCTTGAACTTCTGAATCAAGCAATCATCTTGCTTCAGGCTCCTAAGCAACCTAGAGTATGGCCATGTACTGTGCCTAGCTTTGTGTTTGAACTGAAACATGTGATGGCTGTTTTAGAGTTTATTTTTATGTCTATATTATTTCCGTGTTGATTGTCTCATTCAAGTCGTAATTGGTTCCTGTTATAACAAGCAATTTTTTTCTATTGTATTTTGTTTTCATGATGCGCACCACTGACTTTTAATGCCTCTGACACTAAATTCCAGCCTAGGGAAAGAAGGCCCTGCTTGTTCTAGCTTCCTCCTTTGACAATTCAGGGAAGAGGGGACTCTAGCGTCTTCTAGGCAAAGGAGGATGTCAGATTTCATTCTATGTCTTAGTACAACCCTGGCAAGAAGAAATGGGGAACATTACCTTGTCGTGTCTCTCCTACCAGCCCTTCTCTACACAGCTGTTAAGGATGCTATGTGGAACTGAAATTCACAGCTTTGCGTACATGTGGTTTCCTCTGACATTTACAGAGATGAGGGCTCATCATTTCCTGTTAGGCTGAAAGTCCTGGTTCACCAAGCAATTGACTCTGACAACCTGGGGTAAAGAATGCCTCAGTGCAGTGGTAAACATAGAGATTAGCCTCCTCACTGTCCTGCGTGATGAGGAACAGATGTAGCATTGTCTTTGTCTGTGATATTTGATGGAATAGAAAAGTTGTGTCTTTCTGTCATCTAGGCTCAATAGAACAGATTATTCATGAGAGTGTAGTTAGAGGATTGTTCTCTTATGGGCACTTCAGATTCCCTGCCTGCTTCATCACCCAAACTGAACTATGTAAAGCCCAAAGAAAAGCCAAACAACTCATTGCCAAGTTGAGTCTAAGAACCCGACACAGACCTTCTAGCCTTTATGTGTGTTTTATGTACAGTTCCATGATTTGTGATTATGTTTAGTAAGAAGAGCAAAGAGAAGTCCATCTATGCAATCTTGTTCTAGAATTAGATAATCATTTGTTCTTTATGAATCTGTTTAACACAAGGTCTTGGTACATGCTGAAGTTAGAGAAGGACAATAACTTTAGAATTATACTGTCTGCCAAGTGACTAGCACTAGTGAAGGTGAGCTGCTTCTTTTTGAGAACCCAGTGTCTCTAAAAATTCCACTATCCTTTATAGAACAGTTGTGCCCAGACTTGGAGAAGTCAATAGAGAGGGAGAGCTATTCTAACCCTCAACTAGAAAATGTAAGAACCTGCTCAGCTTTTATTAACAGCTACCACAGAGGTGGTAGCCTTGCCTTTCCACACCCGAGGGTGACTTGGAGGCATATGTGTGAATACCCACAAAACCTCCAATTTTTATATTGGCAAGGGCAAATGAACCTAGTGATAAGATATACAGACTGTGAATACACTTTCTGGAAGGTCAAAGGAAAGGCTTTTCTCCGTTTCCCATGAAAATGATATAACTATCAGACCCAATCTTTTGTCAATGCCAAGATGGCTCCACTAAGGTACAGTTTATTTGTAAAGCACAGTTGCTCCTCCTATGGTGCCTTTGAAATTCTATTCCCGATGAAAGTCCTGTGATCATCCAGCATAACCACATCTAAGAGCTTCAGATTTCCTGATGGACCTGTCTGTTTTCCAAGCATTACTCTCTTTCAGAGGGTCAGTCTCTTGGAACTGTAGAGGAGAGCTTCTGCTTAGGCTTTCTCAGTTGTAATATAAACACCTATTGGTCATATTTCTGGGGCATAATAAACTCCATTTCTTTCTCTTGGTTTATAGTAGGGCCAGTATCAATAAACAATTTCCTCTATGTAGGCAGTCATTTACCAAGTGTGCATTAAGTGCCTCCTTCCTAAATTCCCTAATATGTCCTAACACCATTTCTCCTCTCTCTCTCTCTCTCTCTCCATCCTCTCTTCTCCCCTCCTCTTCTCATTTCTCATCCCCTCTTCTTTTCTTTTCCTTTCTCTTTCTTCTAGTTTAGATTGGGAATTGGTTCTCTCTCTCTCATTCATTATTCACTCTCACTCTGTGTGTGTGTGTGTGTGTGTATAATTCAGAACTTTTGGTTTATTTGCACACCCTTAATATCACCAGAATATTTTCCTCTCCTTAAAAAAAATGCTCATTAGCAGCCATTTTGCATTCCTTCAAAGTACCATTTACAATCCCAGTAGCACCGAATTATGTGGGCTACATTTCAGGACAGCTTCACTAACACTTGCATTGTGAGCCTTTTTGCTTACAGCCATCCAGTGTGTATGGAGTAGCACCACATTCTGGGTAGTTTTAGTTTGCACTTCCCTAATGACTTTTTTCCCCTTTACTTTTGAATCATTGGTATACCTTCTATCTATGCATTTACTAGTCCTTTCTTTTACCTTCCATAATTGTATTCACAAACAAATTATGTGCTTGGCTTCTTTTCATTTTGGGACTGCTGGTTCTTTGGTTTTGTTTGGAATATGCTTTCTTTAAATTCACCTTCTCACACTTAGCACTTACATATACCTCAATCTTGTAATTTAAATGTTTCAATCTCTCCCTCCATTGGTGTCATTAATGTTCCATCGACATTTAATCCAGAATAAATTCTTCCTACTCCAATATTCACAAAAAACGTGATTATATTTGTGGCTCTTTGCAGTAATTTATAAGAACTAAAGTAGAAACTGGATAAATTTTTCCTCTGACAAGTTTCCTTTATACATTTAAAACTAAAGATTATCATTAGCACGTATAACAACAGGCTAGGCAAGGCCAAGAGAGACCCACATGGGTCAGTAGAACATGCATTAATATAATATGTAAATTATAATCCTAGCTATAGGCATAGTTACTATGACAGTCCAGAGGACAAATATCAAGATCAGAATGTTGGATGGCAAATAAACAATGGGCCATCAAGTTATGGGAAGAATTTTGGAAAGACCCAATGTTAGTAACGTACACTATTACTGGTCTGAGCTGCTACTTTTCAACATGGAATCCTAGAGTAGGAGAATGAGCATCATTTGTGAATGTATTTGGCATGCAAGTTATTGGTTTTCACCTTCACCCTTGGCTCTGCCAGACTGAATGAATCAGAATCTCTGGGACCCCCGAACATTTTGACAACCTTAGTTTTGAGGTTAATAAATCTTTCTTCTGAAGAGATACCAAAGGAGAGTGTGGTTGGGGGATGTTGTAGAATGTGGTGGTCAATCTTGATTTGTTAACTTGACTGGATTTAGAATCACCAAGATGATTTGAGTAGATATGTTCTGAGCCATGAAACATTGATTGTACATCCCACCTTCACCTTTTTCACACACGTATGTGTATGTGCATATATTTATAGGCAATATATGATTTTATCGTGTTTTAAACATAACATGAAACTTTTTCAACATCAGGGAAAGAATGGACTGGAGATTATACCAATTTCTGTAATTCATTAATGAGTTCAATGAGGAACACCTTCCTTGTTTAAATTTGCCTAATTCATTGCACACTTAAAATACTAATATTTTTCTTATTGAGACACCCTCCCAAGGGATTGATCATTTGCATCAGAAATAAAAATTCTATGAAAATACATAAAAATTTATAAGGCTATATATAGACATATGAGAAAAAAGTCAAGGTGTACATTTAGTTAAAATCAACTAAGAAAGAGTTATCACAAAGACTTGACTTAGGCATTATATATGTAATATATATATATATATAATATACAATGCCTATATGTATGTATATACATACACATGCATGCACAAATATCATAAAAATATGTTCCAGTGAATGATAAAGAAAGAACAACTAGAGAGTAGAGATCCTTGGAAACCAAAGATGAAAAATTTCAAGTGAAATGGTCCTTAATAGAATGAAAACAACTGAAGATTTACTTTAAAATATAAGCCAAGGAAATATTTTTAAATGTATATCAGACAACGTATTTGAGGGACAATAAAGAGAATTGAGATTTTTTACCAGACATATAAACTAAGCTGATAATAATTCTAGAAAGAGGCAGCAGGCAGTAAGCTAGTTACATTCAGCCCACTGTCTTCTAGTGGTGTAGTAAAAAATGATTCTCCCTGATCTGGAATAAAGGGTAAATGCATTATCTGCACACCATTCCCTTCTCTACTACCCTAGGGACTGACCTCCAATCCACTACAAGAGCCTTCAAAGGGAAGGCAAAGTCCAAGGTGATTAGATTTCATCAAACTCCCAAAGAAAAGTTCAAAAATGTATTTTTTAAAACCCCAAAACTATGAAAATAATCAAAGTAAATGAAATGAAAGGATAATTATTAATTGATTTGTGTCTATAAGGATTTCTTAGTCTGTTTTGCTTTGCCATAACAGAGTGTCTTAACACTGGATCTCCATACTGGTCACAAGGTATGAGTTGAGACATAACAGACCAGAAAGTGAAAATAACCATGTCTAGAAGAGGTATATGTGTGAACAGAAATCAGAGTACTAAAAGAATCCTACTTGACCTTTAAATAACAGGTTTCAAGTACTAATCTGCTCCGATCAGAACTGACCCATTCTTACAAGGCTAATAGTTATTCATTTATGAGAACGGAGCCCCTGCAACTTACTTGCCTCTCAGTAGTCCCTGCCTCTAAGTTTTCTGTCACCACAGCACTGCCTGACTGGGGAACAAGATCCTGGCATATGAGCTTTCACAGACACAATATATATCCAAACAATTGAAAAGGGAAAGTAATGTCCCTGAAAAAGAAAAAGGAAGGAAGGAAGGAAGGAAGGAAGGAAGGAAGGAAGGAAGGAAGGAAGGAAGGAAGGAAGGAAGTTAGAAAAAATTAGATACACTGGACGTTCAAAATTCTGTGGAAGTTTTGTAAACTTCCAGAAGAGAGGGAATAAAATATCATCCATCTTAACCTGTGGAGGAATACAAGTCAAATGACCTTTTAATCTTCATCTCAAATGAAATGAAGCAAAGTATTGGAAATTCTGGGGGAAGAGAAAACTTTTTGAACCCGAATCAGTGTCCTAGTTTTATTTGTGTTGCTGTGATAAAACACTCTTGACAAAAAGCAACAAATGGAAGGAGAAGGAAAGGGTCGATTAGGCTGACAATTACTTCCTGGTTACAGCCTTTATTGCGGGAAGTAAAGGCTGGAGCTTAAGGCATTACATCCCACAGTCAAGAACACAGAGAATGAAATCATGGCCTCTTGCTTGCTTGTTTGCTTGTGTGCTTTATTCTCAACACAGTTCAGAGACCAGGCCGTGAAATGCTGGCACCCACAGTCACGGGGGTTCCTCCCTGAATAAACAACCTAACATGATAAGTCCTCACTGAGACTGTCTCACCAGGTGATTCTAAGTCTGTCAAGTTGACAGTCAAAACTAGTCAACACAATCAGTATCAGAATAGCATTCAGAAATGAAAATGAACTATAAATATTTGACAGTGCATCACTTGGAAAACTCCCAGATAATGCTATTTAGAAAGAATTAATCAAAGGTGTATGACTACAAAAATATTAACAGCAAAATGAGTTTAAGAAAGAGAAGAGCAAGGACACAATAAATAGTAGAAGCAAATAAACCAGTAAAATAGGAATTCTGACACAGGTGATGAATATTTATGGACATGAATATAATGATCAAATACATAAAACATAGAAGGCTATATTGCCATTCCAATTAGGGACATGATAAATATAGTTTCGTACAAGTGTTAATGATAAGTCAGTCCTCATCTTCTCTTATGTTCTGGGTACTGTGCTTGGTGCTTTCACATGTAATGCATCATTTATTTCCTGGGAAGAAAATGACAATTAGCATTTTGTTTCTTATAGTTTGGGAAAGTATTTCCACAGGTTCACTTAGTTAGTGAGTGGCCATGCCTTTCCGACAGGAAGGCTTGTTTCCTTGCTATTATCTGACCTTCTACTGTCTAGCTGTAATTATATATTCTATTGACATGTTTTTCCTGATATCTTAGATATTTCTCTGTAACATAATTATCTTCTTACTCGCACCAAATTCTTTCACCATCATTCCCTCCACTGTTACTATATCTCAGTGGTGACCCCTTTTCTAAATAAAAATGAGAATGCTTGCTGATTAGCCTACACAATGGCATATTATTAGAGAATCTGTCACCAGATATTATTTATTTATTTTGAGGAAATTTCTTTCTTTTTCAAACCTGATATCTGTTAATTAATTTTCAAAGCTTCCATACAAACTCTCCATTCTTGGCATCCAAATTACTGTGACCAGGTCGTTTGGTTTTGTTTGAGTGGTTTTACACTAATGGTTTCCACTAAATAATCTTGCAGAGGCACATGTTGACCTCTTTGAATCCTAGTCTCATAATGAATCATGTCTGAAGGCCTCAGTGATAGATTGTCTTCCCCTCAGTGATTCTATGTCAGCCCCAACATAGACAAAGAAAATGGAAAGCTAATGAAAATCTGCCTCCGTGCTGGAAAATGAGTGACCTTTGGTGGTACACTTCAAAATTCCTTAGCCTTCTCTCTGTCCTGCATTTTCCCTTTATGGTAAGGATAGACACTCAGAAAGTCTGGCAAACAAAACATCAATTTGGGCACCAGATGTAATTCTATTTTCCTAATCCTGTGATCCACTTTATCTTCCAAAGTTACTTTCTTTGTAATCGATTGTAACATACCTCACTCTCTTCTCCTACCCACCATAAAAATGCCACATAAAACTTTGCCAACTTCTATAAGATTGTGCCAGGATTTCATCTGGAAATTGATGAGCCTTAAGGATTCTTTGCTGGCTTAATTCCACAATGTCTTATAGAATTTGTGCTTTAAAAGCTGGTCCTACCAGTTCAGGCATAGTGGTGCCTGCTTTTAATCCCAGCACTCAGAAGGCAGAGGCAGCTGGATCTCTGTGAGTTCAAGGCAGCCTGGTCTACATAGATACTTCCAGACCTTCATCCTTGGTCCTTGAAAACTCTGTAAAGAATATTTCTTCCCTAAGAAATGAGAGGGTAAATTTACCCTGGGCACCACCTTGCAAAAGAAAGAGATATTCCTTCAGATTCTGAAGATTGGGCCTTTAGATAAAGAAAACTCTGAAAATAACATAATCCATATAAAATCTGAAAATAGAGAAAAGAAACTTCAAAATATTTTTGTACAGATTTTTAAATTTTTATTATTTCCTGAAGCCACAATACAGGTCAACCACGGATGGGGACCTTGAGCAACAACAGCAGCAGGATTTAAGTGCCACATGCTCAGAATATTGGGCTTCCTCCACAGCTCATAGTGCAATACGTTATAAATACAACTAAGGTGACCTAAAACTTAAAAACAGCTATCAAAAAATATGAATGATTGCCTATCTGGATGTAAATTATAACAAACATTGCTAATGATTATCATAGCCCCGGTAATGGTACTTGGGAAACACCATTTTTCAATAAATTCAATACATTTCAATTTCCATTCATAGTTAAAAAAAAATAGCTGTTTCCTTAGATTAGAGAAACAAGCAGAGTCATTCCTGGAGTCCTTTTGTATTTGAAAAATATATATTTCTATGACCTTAGATCTGGAAAATGCAAATCTCAGTACCGCAATCAGCACCAAGTTTGAAAAGAGTTTCAGGATAGACTAAGTTCACCACCCCTGAGAGGTAGATGGGGTTGCAGACTGATCTGGAATCAATCAATGCAACCAGCCTGTCAGTTCCTGCTAAAGCACACACCTGTTGTGAGAGTGCCTAATGAAATTGCCACGTTTATTTAAATAATTTATCATCTTCACTCCATCCACACCTTAATCATACAGTTGAATTTATGTAAGTTGAATTTATGAATAATGCAACTTCACAGTACCAACGTTTCCACACATTCTTTCTGTTAGAAGCTATGTCAACATAATTCTCTCCATATTCTGTTCTTTGATTTCTAAGTAACAGTGTACTTTAAGAGATGTGGGGGTAGGGCCTCCTGTGGAGCTGTACACTATTAAGATGGCACTGGATGAGTGTACAAGTATAAATGTGCAGAGCTGGCAGAAGTCTGAGTTACCCTGGGCATTGAACAGTCTCAGAAAGATACCAAATGAGATTGATTTGGACGGAGAGGTATGTTCTTAAATCCAAATGTCTTTTTTTTTTTTTAAGAAACGGGGGACATGTTATCAAGAGTGAAATTGTTAGGGGTAGGGGATGCTGACAAGATGGCTCAGAGATTAAGAGCACTGATTGCTCTTGCAGAAGATCTGGGTTCAATTTCCAACACCCATATGGTGGCTAACAGCCATCCATTAACTCCAGTTCTAGGGGATCCAACACCCTCTTCTGACCTCCGTGAGCACTGCAGGACATGAGTGCACTTACAGCATACAGGCAATACACTCATAGACATACAATGAAAATAAACAGATTTTTTATAAAGAGTGAAATTAGGAAAATGGGGCATATTTTACTTGGGGAAACAAGAGGGAGGCTACACATGGGGAGAGGAGAGAAAATAGTGCTTCAGTGATGTGAAAACCAGAGAGAAATGTATTCGTTCAAAAGAAAAGTAACACAAGCTATATGACAAAACACACACACAGTGCCAGATAGGGAAACCTGCCTTTGAGCTGTTGATCAGAGTGGTCAAGAGACTACCAAAAATAATAGAGGCTATTGCCACAGTCCTTGATTACCTCCCAGAATGTGAAAGTAAGACCATACTGCTGAAGATAAGACATACTTTATACACAGGACTTGGAGCAATGGAGTTGGAAGATACTGTATGAAGGAAAAAAAAACAAACACAATCAATGATCCCATTCAGCTGTAAAGTCTGTGAGCCACTACAATTACTGGCCCAGCAAATAATCTAGATTGGGGCAATAGTGGCACTTCTGTCTTGAAAGTAGTCAATAACCAGACTTAAGCCTGGCTCAGTGGTGGGGAACTTATGTGTGGTACCAGAAACATAGGCAAACGCACATGACTGGAGAGTTCATAGATCCTAGAGGAAAACCTACTTTTGTCATATCCATTTGCTAATGTAATTCTTGATGAATTCCAAATATGTATCATCATATTTACAGGCATGTGTATCACTGCTCATCAGAGAATCTTCTTTTTACAACAAATAGAAACTATAACAAAGTTCCACAACTGGTCAAAAACAGAGAAGAAGTGTCTATAAGGTACTCAGCCCTATATGACATATCTGCAATGCAAGCTCTATCTAAGACTCAAGAGTCATCGCTGAACAGGGGTGGAAAGACTATTAATGAATCTCTCAAATCTTACCAGAGAAGCTTCTTCACGCAACAAATGTTGATTATCCCACATAGCCACAATTGGAAAAGGTGCAGAGAATTAGAGACTGCAGAGTCCTTATTCCTGAAATAGACACCTATATTAATCTGCTGCTCCCCAAGGCTCAAGGACTTTTGTGGAAGAGGGGATGGAAGGATTGTAAGAACCACAGATGGTTAATAATTACAGGACAACAGAGTTCTCCAGACAGCTGGTCATTACTCATTTGAGCTCACAGAACTCACCTGAAAGTTCAAGACAGACAAATCCTAACATAGAAATAGGGAAATGAAGAAGAAACCCCAAACTTAGCTGAGGAACTATTGGCACCTGATCATTGCTGGGAGAGGGAGAGTTGGTTTTCTTTAAGGGTGTGATGCTAAATAGATTAATTAAGCTTGGGTGGATGGATTAATACTGATGGACATTTAGGGATACAAACTTGACTCAAGCACATGAAATCCAGTGGGATGAGGGGCGAGGCTATCAGAGGGGTGCATATAGGGAGGTCATGTAAATATGATCAAAATATATGAAATTTTCAAAATTCATATAAAAATGCAATTAAAAAGAAATGTGATGGTAATCCTATTAATACTTTGAAAAGTAATATAAAAGGTTAGTTTTGTGAGTCAAAAAACAAAATCAATCTCTAAACCAAAGCAGATTTATTTTAATAAAGAGCCATATGCAGATGAAATGTCACATTTAGAAAATGTACTTAATTTTCTTTTACAGAACAAGACAAAGGAGTCACCACATTTTTTTTTCCTTGTAGGGAAGTCTTTTGCCAGAATCTCAAAGCTTCAGTTAAAGAGCAAAACCCTGTTAGAGTCTATATTTTTACAGTTTCTGTAGCACAGTTGTTAGGAAATCTTTCGTTAGGTTTTGGTGAGTCTTTCTGTGAAGAAACAGTTCCTTGGTACTATATAACTTCCTGTTGAATGATCTGAGCTAGTATAACCAGATTCCACTGCTTGCCCTTCTAGACCATCTATTATCTCTCACTGTTTTCTCTAACCCAGTGTATCACCTCTGATTAGGCAGATTGCAATTGGACCAAATTTTATTTATCAGCCAAATATTCACTAATTATCCATTAAGCAACTGTTCCCTTAGAGTTCTTGGCTTGGTGGGAAACACAGAAACAGATCTGTCATGTACCCTGGAGCGGAAACATGGCTTTACCACAGCAAGATTGGAATCACAGAAGCATAACATCTCAGAAACTGTCTCAGAGCATATGAAGTTGGATTTAGTTGCCTCCAGTGACAGGAAATGTTTCAACTCCTCAAGCAGAATGCTATATTATTAGAGACCCAAGACTGATGGAATTGTAAAAAAAATGTTAAAAGTCACATTAGCAATTGTCAAATACAATTCAAACCAAAAGAAGAGAAATTAGTTCAAAATCAGTTCTACAAGTGGAAATTCTGGTTTTGCATCATCAGGGAAGTCATATGTTCCTTGGATCTCATGGAATGGAAGGAGTTATCAGAGAGAAAATTTGGTAGGTAGGGTGCTCGAAATACCTGGATATTTCTGGAATCAGAACAAAACAAAACTTCATGTGATAAGAATAAGTGGAATATGTGCACTATAAACCTGGTACCCCTGGATATGGTGTCACAGGTCTATAATACTAGCACTTGGAAGGAGAAGCAGGAGGATTATGAGGAGGCCAACATGGTCAAGTTCCAATCCAGCCATGGAGACCTGGTCACAAATAAACAAAACCCACGAAACCAAAAACTAGTATCCAGTGAATTGTCAATAAATATTTGTTGCATAAGAGACAGAATTCATGGGGGAGTGAGTGAATGATGGCAGAAGGATCTTTTTTTAATGGGTTTAGGTGGCTGCCGAGGCCAGATGCACACATGAGGCTTCAGCACAGCTTCTGTGGTTCATCCAGACCCTCTGCACATGTGATACCTAGCTCCTCTACTAGAATAACGCTTGCAGTAGCGACTTGCAATATCCATTCTTGCCTACCATATAGGAGCTCTAAAGCTTATTTTTTCCTTGAATATTGATGAAGTCTAAGTTGCTATCATTTTATTAACCAGAACAAGAATCTTGTTATTATCGTCTTTGAAAAAGTCATACTGAGTCTCCATCTCCCCTCACCCACACTGAGGAGACACTAGAAATGCCGTATCTTTGACTCACTGCCTTTTAGGATGCATTCTCTTTGAGTTCCTTTGAAAATAATGCCAAATGTTGGAATTTTTTTTTCAGCAAATTCCGCTTCCCACAGTCCTGTGAGCCATCTCTTGGAAATAACAATATTATAATGCTGATGCCCCAGTATCCTGTGGCTTTCAGACATTCTAAGTGGTTGTCTATAGACATACATACATCACTTATATACATCACAGGTTTTTGGTTTTGGGGGTTTTGTTTTTGTTTGTTTTGATTTTTTTTGACAGGGTTTTACAATGTAGACTTTACTGGCCTAGAACTCACTGTGCAGACCTGGCTGACTTCTAATTCAAAGAGATCCACGGACCTCCGCCTCAGATGTGCTGGAATTAAAGGCATGCGCCACCACATGCATGAGAATTTCTTAATGCTTTTGTAAAAACTGGCTGCGTTTAAGAGTTCAGTTTGAAACAGGACCCAGTCCCAGAAGGAAGGCCAACTTCTTTTTTTTTTTTTTTAACTAAGTCAGTCTAAAATAGATCCTTGATAGGAAGAGAAAACTTAGACAAAATTAAAAATCTGCTTTATCCCTTTCTTTTTTTACATAGAAATAATATTTGGATAGAAAGTGGTTGAATGATCTTATAACCAGAGTTTAAAACCTCACAGCTTTGAAATCAATGAAGTGTGAAGTACATCTTCAGCACAGACTGTCCCAAGCAAGATAAGAGTTATTACATTCTCATCTAAAAATGAGACCAGCCCTCCAGTCAAGCTGGGTGGTATTTACAAGCTTTCTTGGTGCATCCCCATCAGCTGAAGAGTGCATTCTTGGTTAGCTGCTAGATATTAATCTTAAACAAAGACCAAGCACCAAGGAGTGTAAGAGAAAACCAAAAACCCTGTCTATGTGGGAGAAAAAAAAAAGCCAACTCACAGGTTCAAGGAATATTAGATTTGAAAATAAAATGAGTGTTAGTTCATTCTAAACTCATGCCAAAATGAATATAGTTTCTCTGAACATAGAAAGAAATCCATCATGCAACTGAAGAAACGTATGGGAGTAATCCTGCAAAGCTCCCAAAAAGCAAGAGCTGACTGAAATTGTCACTAGCCTGCTGCACACTGGGAAGGACTGTTTTAAGGACAATTGATTGTTTCTTGAAATACAATAAAAAGTAAGCTTTGAAAACATCTCTATGAAAACAGTGACCTATTTGGAAGGAAAAGGCAGCATTTACTTTGTAATATGATCAGGTGGTAATTCAATTTCCTGTTAACTGAACTTCAAGTATTCTCTTTCAGGTCATAGATTGGTGTCGCTTATCATATAAATTGGTCAATATGATTTACAAATAGTACCTTTAGTCCTTGGTTTTGTGATTGTATCTCTAGAAAAGAAAATAAAATTGAGTCCATGCATTGGGTTTTCTCCTTAAAATTCATGTGATTTGAATATGATTGACAGGGCATGGCATCATTATGCAGACTGTTAGATGGACCCATATACTTATGAATAAGAGTGCAGTGAATGAAAGCAACATGTAATTGATTCTACACTTGGTCTGACTGTTCATTAACAGTTTGAATGTAGCACAGGCACTCCTCAAATGGAAAAGGATGGCAGCAAGGATATGTGCTCTTGTTTGTTTTAAAATTCATTATGCTAATATTTCTTCTCAGAATGTTTGCTGCATTTGTTTTTGCAGGGATTAGTGTGATTGAATCTCCGTAAATAGTTCTACTGCTTTCAATATTTGTTTCGTATTCCACTCACACAGTTTTCAATTTACGTTTTTGGAAATGATGAGGGGCTCTTCTGTGTTCCCCCTTAAACGGCAGCCTTCTCTCCTACCCTCCGATTCTTTGTAGTTCTGACTAATTTTCCAGGATAAATAGGGACGGGGGAGTGCGAGGGGATGGTTATAGCCTCAAAATAAAAGAGCTGAGTTATCAACTGATTGATGAACAAAAAAGGTTTCATTTGTCTTGCCACACTTGAGTCTGATGAGACACAAAAGGGCCTGCCACCTCATTTCCCACACCTCGGCAAGGGCTGCATTTGAAATGTTGATTAAATGTACAAATTGCATTTCTGTTCTCTTGGCTTTCCTGGGTAAAATGAGAGCTTTACTGAAAGTATTTTTCCTTTCTTGACTGTGGAGGTCTATACTTTGCAGTGGGGACCATTGTGACAACTCCTAGAGAGTAAGGATTCTGATTCTCTAACCTCAACCCTGACTCGTCCTGTGTCCACAAAGTCTTACTGGATTCTAAAACAAAACAACTGACAAAACGTCAGCTGAACCCAGCAATTAGATCCAGGCGCAGCAGTCACACCACTATCTCCAAATTAGATTTTGTTTATAATGAATAAATATATCAATCTCATATTTCATGCTTAGTCTAGGTCTGATTGTTGTTAAATCGGCAGTTGACTTTTGGAGATAAGGGTCTGAGAACTCTACATTGGTAATAGATTTAAGCATATTAGTATTTTCTACAGTTACATATTAATCTATCACCAGACTTTGTAACAAAGTATCAAACAATCAGCTCAGAGCCAGGAGTGGTGGCACATGTCTTTAATCCCTGCACAGAGGAGGGAGGCAGAGGCAGACAGATATCTGTGAGATGTGGCCAACCTGGGCTACCTACCTAATGAGTTCCAGGCCAGCTGGAGCTACAGGGAGACCTTGTCTAATAAATAAATAAATAAATAAATAAATAAATAAATAAATAAAAATCAGGCCCCCAGATTGTCTGGGGAGTTGTGCTTTTTGAATATTTTAAATATATACACAAATGCTATGCTATTCTTTTGATTAAGAGATTTATAAAAAGAAACTGTGTCTGTCCATTTGAAACAAAGTAGGTCCTCACATTTCTTCTGTTTTGTTTGTTATAGCTTGGGAGCAGCAACCAGCAGAATTCAGTGGTAGTGGCATTGCGTGACTCCCAAGGCTGAGTTAAAGAAGGCACCACTGCTCGTACACGTGACTTTGTAGAACAGAGCTGTCACTTATGTAGAATCGCTCTGTGCTGCCATGCTGTTAGCAAAACCAAACTAGCTCATGCAGAGAGTCCCTAGGACTCAATGGAGAGAGTGATGTCTCTCCAAACCCCGACCAATCCAATATGCTACTGCTCTGTCAGCTACCTCTGACTATAAATGTATGGAAGACCCCTTAGCCAAACCCCTGGCTTGATCACTTTCAGAATTCCTGGCTCACAAAGCATATCTGAAATAATAAAATGATGGTTGTTGCCTTAAACCACCATATTTTGCAGTTATCTCTTATACAACCGTAGCTAATCTGACATTGCATCTAAATAAAATCAAGGGTCAGGATAATGGGAATCATGATAAGCCCAGGACAATTACACCAACATATATCATGCCCTTTAATATGTTGCCACCTTGGACAACTTATAGATAATAATCTTTTCATGTGATATTCTATCTCCCCACATGCTTCTGTGACTTTGGGCAAATTACTCTTCTTGGTTCCTTGAACATAGAAGAATATATTACATTTTCTATATTGCTGTATTTATCTCTAAACATTCTTGACAATTACTTCAAATTATTTGGGCATAGGGATAATTCTAAATATGTTTCTACATGACTAAGCTATTGCAAAGTATTTATTAAAATTATATTAAAACTTTAGAGGAGGACATTAGTCACGTAGGAGAAAAATATCCATCTTATTGGTAACGGAAAATACATATTTATTCAAACAAATAGGTTTAGTCCGTTACACAGAAGTGGTTGAAAATGAGTTACCTACAGATAATGGTGAAATGGAAAGAATATTTCCATTTCCTTAGACACTGAACAAAAAAATGCCACTTTTATCCACCAGCTAACTTCTATATTTTACTGAAAATAATATTTTGACAAAGAGAGATTCTAAGTAAAAAATAAAACCACAATATACCTGATGGTCTCATTGCTTTAAATACCTTCTATTTTATTCTTTTTTTTTCTCTAAGAATATGTTCACATTTACAATAATATGAAATGTATTAACATTCTTTATATAATATACAGATAGTATGAATAGGATATAGGAATATGGCTCAATAAGCCATATAGTTTTAATACTCAAATTTTCAAATGGCAATCCACTCACAGAACTTCAAAGTTAAAAATAATAAGCAAGTATATAATAAAAAGTCTCGTTCTCATGTTCACTTCATTGTCTTAGTTTGCAATATTCCCACATGCATAACCACTGTTACTGGTAGCTTGTTATCCTTTCAAAGATGTGTGGGTCTATTACCAAGAGTGTTTTCTTTTCTATATCTGGAGAAGTGTGCTTACACTAATGGTAATATGCTTAACATAATTCCTTTAATCTTTTTTGGTTATTGTTATTCTTGAATATCTTTTCACATCCTTTTATAAAGAGTTCATTCTTTAGGTATAAAAGCATCATTTCGTTGTAGAAATATACCATTATCGAACTATACCTTTACTAGTGGACACATAGGCTTCTTTGGAACTTTATTTCATACAATATCATTATGGAGGACATGACTAAATAGCCATATGCGTATGAGCAAGTAAATCATCCATAGGGTACAATGCTAAAAATGAACTGCTGGATCTAAATGATGAGAGTTCTGATTTAGACTTCATAATATAGATATGATTGTTAAACATGAACCATGACTGATGGTCATTTATGTGGACAATAATTAATTGGAGTATTTATATACTTTATAGCTCATCCCAATAAGCATGTAGCAAAAAAAATATGTGCTTAAATTCACAGAGACTATTACTCAAATACTTTATTATGGTTTGACTATGAAACATCTCACATAAGCTTGTGGATTGAAGATTTGGTTGCCAGAATTTAGGAAGTGACCAGGCCCTGAGGCTCAACCCATAGATGAACTCATAATATGGTGACAGTACTGGAAAGTGGGGGACAGTAGGAGTAGGTCCCTCATTGCAGGAAGTAGGTATATTCTTGAATTTTCTATATTGTCCCTGCCCTTTCTCCTTCTTCTGCTTTCTGGGTGCCATGAGGTAAGCATTCTCCTCTGCCACATACCCTTGCTAACATGTTGTTCTGCTTCACATGCCTTGAAGAACAGAGCAAGTATATCATGGATGTAAACCTCAGAAAACATCAGGAGAAGGAAATCTTTCCTCTTTGAAGCCATTCCTCTCATGTATTTGTTTTTTTAAATATTTTATTTATTAACTTATGTGTATGAGTACATTTCTTGCATGTGTGTGAGTGTACCCATGCCATACGAGTTCCACGGAGGTCAGAGGGAAAGGTTGGATCCCCTGGAACTGCACAGTTATTAGCTTCCATGTGGGTGCTGAGAATTGAACCTGAGTCCACTAAAAGATTTGTCAGTGCTCTTAATCACTGAGCTATCTCTGCATCCCACTCTCATGTATTTGTAACAGCAACAAGAAGGATATGACTGGCATACTTCCCTTTAGCTTTGAAAACAGAAAGCCAATGAGGAGAGATACTTGACCAAGGTACCACAGCTAATAATACAGACCTCTGACTGACAGCCAGATCATAGGATTTAAAGCCTAATGTTCTTTTTGCATTCCTGCCCAAATGCAAAGATCCCTGGGATGCTGCTGCCGCTTCTGTGAACAGTGATAGGTATCATTTCTTGAGTCCTGTCAGTTAAGACAAATTAATAAAAAAATATTGAAGTTATAGGAGCTATTTATTTCTAATATACTCAATCAATGGATTTTAGAAATGGTATTATCAAAGGCTAGTGTATGACATTTATGATATTAAAAAGAATCCTTGTAATAAAAAAAATTGTGCCTCCTAAGTATGTTTCTAGGCTTTTTTTAGGTATTCAGATGCCATTCTATGTTACATCTGCCTCCATTACAAGGTTAAATACTAATGATGCTACACTACACATAACGGATGGCACAATCAAGGAGGCAGCTGATTTGTTTCACAGATAAGGAAAACAGGTCAGGGATCCACAGAATGATGACTTCCTCTGGGTGTGTGATCACTCAGAGGTGGAGCTGAAATTACAAGCTGTCCACCTGACTGAAATTTATGAGAGAAAAAGCAGAACTCAATGTAGTTACTAATAAGTATCATGAACAATTAAGATAATAAAGAAATTTCTCTTGAAGTCCGACATTGATTCACCTCTAGTCCTGTGGATCTGGGAGGTCATTGCACTGGTCGATACCAACACTTGATTTTAGATGCTGTAAATTTAATATGGGAAATAAAATGCAGAAATCAATTTTTTGGATATTGGGTAAATTCATTCACAGGGTGTTTGCTCTCAGACTTTTAAATGAAATGGAGCCCTGCAGAAACACAAGGAATCATTTTTCATAACTTCCATTTAGTAATGTAGAAAATGGTGACCATAGGAAAGTCTAAGAAAAAGCTTTATCATGTGGCCAGTGCCTGTTCTTACAGGGTCCTCTTCACGATGTTCCTTCCTACCAGTGCCTGTAAGCCCTTCGTTTGCATGGATCAGGTAGACACATATTTCATTACCTCAAAAAAAGAGTTCTTCTTCTTCTCCATTTACAAAACAGGGGAGAACGTGTTTATACCCTATTGTTCCTCAGTGTGTTTTTTTCAGCGATGAGAATGAGATTCCAAGATGGTGCTAGAAAATTCCCCAAAGTCTGATTTGTGGGAACTTAGACCTTCTGTGAATTATTCTGCATAGCACAGTTTCAAAAGTCAAATGTATTTATTGAACAGCATTCTCTGGAGGTTCACAAGTCATCGTGGAGTACTAAATGCCCAGAGATGGCTTACATTAGGTAACAGGTGTGTCTTCGTTTCCCTAAATTTCTAAATTTAGATGCTCTTTAAACCCATGCATAACTGTACTCACTGGGAATACTGCCTTACAGAATCCTTGTTTCTCTGCAACTGTTCCCGTATTTGAATTCATTAGATTTGGAAGATCATAGCTGGGCACAAACACGTAACCACAAAGTATAAAATTAAGCAGTTTCATTCGCCTATGTCTTCTAACACTCATTTAAAAACAATAAACGCTACAACTAAGGCTCAAGGAACATCTTGGAAGAGGTGGTGGAAAGACTGGAAGATCTAGAGGGGCCAAACACTTGATGCTAGTTAAGGCATTCTAGACATGGTAGCAAGGCTCCAATCATGAAATCTCCACAGCATGATAGCCTAATAAAATCGACATAATGACAAAACCAGCTGCCATGCCAATTGGATCAGGAAAATTTCCCAAAGTTCCTCCTCAAGAGCTATAGACAATCAATGGATACTGAGGTAGGGGAATCAGCTTTCTCCTGGGACAAGCTCCCTGAGAAGCAGTCTCATCCCAAGTGGGCAGTACTAAATACAGGTACACACAAGAACCACTAAATGCACTCAGTGCATTACATATACATGTGTATTTACATATATACATATATATTTGTATGTATTTAGATATTCATGCATACATGTAAAAAGTAAAGAAGAGTACAAGGAGCTGTGACAGAAATGAGGTGCGTGGGAGGAGCTGAAGGGGGACTGGGGAGGGTGGGAATGATGCAAGCAATACTCATGTGTGAGAAGCTCTCCAAAAAGAATCATACCTAATATAGCATATTGATATAAAAATTTATTGCACAGAGCACAGTGTTCTCATTTTTTGAAAGTATGGAACTATTATTATTTTATTGCAAAAATGCAATTCTATGATTTGTTTGGTTGAATAAACTTAATTTCCCTTTACCCTCCATTTCTGTACTGTGGCACTCCCTACCACAATGAGAACCAGGCCCACCTGTGAAATACCATCTGCATGAACTCAGTAGTGGGGATTTTCTGCCTACTTTGATCATACGACATCACTTTAATACTGTCTGGCAAGAGTTTCAATATTGTTTCAGAATTAATCGCTGAAACTCACACATAGGGCTTTTCTCAAATATCAAATAGTAGTCTTAACATGTAGCAGGGAACCAAAGAGGATTTTTTTTTTCCTTACTGATTTATGGTCCTCAATTCAAACTTTCTGTACAATTTTAAGTATATTATAGTCCCACTTTTGCACAGCACTTTTATTCTTGCCCTTGTAAAAATTAAGTGGTACTGATTAGCCAAAGTAAATCACTTCAGTTCACTCTAATATTCCAATAATGCAGACCAAAATTAATCTCTTTGATCAAAGTTGATTAGTTTTTGCAACCTTAGATGAGTGAAATGTCACAATTTTCCAATTAGCATATAAAACTAGGAAGCAAAAGTTAAAAAGTATTTCTAGTTATTTGTATTAAATTTTCAGTTCTTCTAATCTTTTTTGACTTTAAAATGAGGATAATCTTATTTTGTAATGTTCCTGAATTAAAAAAAAAACAAAAAACAGCTACGAGCATGGGAAATAGATTGTAGATCAAGTGGTAGCATATGTGCCTAGCATGCACAACAGGGTTCAGTGTTCAGGCTCATGACCTCCTGAGAAAGTAGATGTATAAGTAGAAATTTTTTTAATAACATACTACTTGGAGTTTATATGCAGAAGTTAAAAATACTCATATATTGTGTTTTTTAATACACTTAGAAGTTGAAAAGTACAGATTACCTTGTGAGTTTTAATATATTAAAACAGATTATTAATTTCCTAATAACAGTTGACGTGTATATATAATATGATTCCTTCATGTATGTGAATATTAAACAACTTAAAATTGTTAGTGGCATCTGAGATCATTTTTAGGGTTATGGTTGTGATAAATTCTCTTAGCACTTCTTTCAGGCTCATCTTTAAATCATGTGATATCTTATTTACAAGGAAAGCAATGTTCTGTACTCACTTTTTCTTCCCCTGTCAATTCAGACACTCAGTTTGATGCAATTATTTCTCAGTTCATGTCCCACCAAGGATTTGTCTTCTGCTAGAGTGCCAGTTATGCACATTTTATATGATAATCTGTCTCACTTGGACTTGACCGATACTGATGGAACAGTTAATTGTTAGGAAATTCTTTTTCCCTAGTATCACCTTCCTGGGAAGTTGGTCTGCTTCAACATGCTAGGATTCCTGAAATCTTTTTCCAAAGAAGTCTTTGCATCATCAATGTTTCTTAGCTAGCCTAGTTCCAGGTCCCTAAAATAAATAAAATGCCAATTTTGTGAAAAGTCAAAAGTGCTTTTGCTTATCCTGGTTTTCTTTTTCTTCTTCTTCTTCTTTGTTTTGCATTTGCAGACGTCATCCACACTGTGGGGCCCATAGCCAGAGGCCATATTAATGGTTCCCACAAGGAAGACCTTGCAAATTGCTATCAATCATCTCTGAAGCTGGTGAAAGAAAATAGCATCCGATCAGTTGTAAGTACCTTAGTGTTCCTTATTTTACATTCTTTTCCTGCCTTTATGCAAGGAAAATAACCAATGATGAGTTTCTAATAATCTTGTGAATTTCTTTTACTTTGGTAGTGCTTGTGCATGGTTAGAGTTCAGTTTCATCTGTGCTTGTGGGTGTGTACACGCTCCTGTCTAAATATATGTCTTTAAAAGTGACACACTTTCAGAAATGTACTCCATGTGTTTTTCCTGAACGTTGTTATTCTTTCAGATTCATTCTACTCCTTATAACCTAATAATCTGAAGCTAAGAATGTCACAACCCTTCTAAATTTTATCAGATTAGACAGAGAGAATTCAGAAAATGTGGATCTAATCTATTTTCTTAGCAGTAGTCTGAGAGAATGCTGGATTTGGGGGTATTTTTCCACCTGCTTTTCTTTTTCAGCATGTCCTATCTTTATTACATCTCAGTTACATGAAGAATATAAAACTGTGGAGACAATACATTATAAATACCTAATAGTAAGTTAATTTGCCCTAGAATAACTTAATTTGGCCAGAACCTCTGACGCTTATTTTTTTCCACAGAGATTGTTAACCTTACTGAAATTGTAGAGTAGGAAGAAATTTAAACATTTTACATCTTGTCATGCTGACTAGACCTCAGGCTTGCTTGTGAATTCACACAGTGGTGGTTTTACTGCAAGCAAGAAGAAACATTAAGAATTACACGTTTGGAAAGCCAAAGAACTATTGACGTACTTGTTAAACATGTCCGTAATTATGAAAAGCCTTTTTCATTGTAACATGGTGAGTTTGAGTTTTCTTGAAATAAGGAAACATTTTGCAAGCCAATTTTATAGCCTTTTGAATATGTGGGTATTATTAACATACCCTAGATAATTCTGGGGCTGTAGATGGCTTAGAGGGTAAGAGCACTGGCTGCTTTTGTAGAGGACCCAGGTTTGATTCCCAGCACCCACGTGACTGTTTACTGCAGTTATAGGGGATCTGATGTCCTCTTTTGACCTCTGGGGCACTGCAGGACATGGGTGCACTTACATGAAGGAAATACACTAATACAAATAAAAAAATAAGCTATTTCTTAAAAATTCTGTTTGCAAGTGACTCACTAAAGCATTGTGTGTTTGTGTGTGTGTGTGTGTGTGTGTGATGTATATGGATGGGTGCAGATGAATGCAACCTATTTGTGCCTTGGCCACAACCCATCATTGAAGAAAGTCTAAGCAGGAAGTCAAGCAGGAACTTGAAGCAGAAAACCAGGGAGAACTGCTGCTTGCTGGCACATTTACAGGCTGCTACTTAGCATTTTATACAGCCAGGACCCACCTGCCTTATAAATAATGCCATCAAAAATGTGTTGGACCCTCCCATCTCAACAATCAAGATAATCTCCCACAGATATGCCTCCAATCTCATCTGATGACTCTAGGCTGTATCAGGTTGGCAGTTTAAGCTAAATAGGCATAGGTCTTCATGGCCAGAATGAACTTTTTACATGGATGCTTTGCAGGGCATCTGAACTCAAGGCCTCATATTTGTGCAACAGTTAACACACTCAACCAACCTCAAACCCTATTCTTAGAGGAGAAAGTTAACGTTCAAAGACAGTGGAGCAAAGTATGACTCCAGTTTGGTTAAGTTTGTTCTTTATAGAAAAATAAGGAAAATCAAAACCACTGTGCACATTCATGGAATAATTAAAATTTTGTCAATACAGCTTATTGATTTTGAAAGACAAAAGGCTTAAGTGCCTATAAAATGGATATATAGAGAGGTCTCCATCTTGGAATATATAGATTTTAAGACCTGAAGAGAATTTACTAATGAACTTATTGGTATCTCTAATGATAATGTTTTTAAAAACCACGAAAAACAACAACAAAAAATCCAAGTCTCCTATTGCAACTGCTCACTGCTCATGCCTTTAATGAGGGAAATAAATGATCCCTAGACATGAATATATTGCTTTATACCATTTGAAAAGGAATAAGAATTACACACTAAGCTACTTTTACTCAGTGGTCTATGGAGGAGCTAAAATAATGCTCTGGGAGGCTGGGGAGTTGAGTCAGCAGTTAGGAGCACTGACTGTTCTTGGAGAGGACCCTGGTTCAATTTTCAGCACCCAAATGGCAGCTAAACTTGTCTTTAACTCCCATTCTGGGGAATTTGATGCCCTTTCTGAACTTGATGGGCACCGCACGGCCTGGATGAACATAAACACATGCGAGTAATATACTCATACACATAAAGTTCATATAAATATTAAAATAATGCTCTGGTCTGATCATCCTGAGAAGTAGGTCCACCTTAATATTTCTGATGATAGTTTTGAAGTATTAATATGTTCCTTGAATAAAATTAATAGGCAATACTGAACTGAATTTATACTAATATTGGTAAATAAAAATGAAGATGGAAAAATCTGTCAGACATTAATTGAAATGACCATGTTCTTACATGTCTGACTGTAAATACCATTATTTTACTCATAAAATAATCCTTCTTTTCCACCGTCCTCCCTCCCTTTTCTTTTGCTTTTATTCTGAGTAAGGAAATGGGACTGTTTATTTTATAAATTTAATTGTGTTCTTGACTGCTATTAAATAATTAATTATGTTAAAGTTATCAAATTGTGATTATATGTGGTAAAATAGAAAATTCTTAGGAAAGAGAATATAGATAATTGTGTATTTTGTAACATAGACTGTGCATTGTAGATTTACCACAATACATGGGTTCTAAATATTTGCTATAAGTAACATAGTTATTAAGATGGAAATTAAGCTTACCTTAAACCAATCCATTTATATCAAGGGAAATTTCTTATAATATCTCACCAGCGAGGTTTAGTGTTTGTTCTACCAGTCATTTCTGGGCAACCACATATAATTAATGTGAAAATTCTGTACCTCGGGTTGGAGAGATGGTTCAGCAGTCAAGAACACTGGCTGCTCTTGAAAAGGACCAGGGTTCTGTTTCTAGCACCCACATGGTGGCTAACAACCATCTATAACTCCAGTTCCAGGGGATCTGACACCTTCTTCTGGCATCCATGGGTATTGCATGGCACAGGTGCACTTACGTACATGCAGGCAACACACTCATACACATTAAAAAAAAAAAGTGAAACCTCAGTTTCCAGATTTAAGGAATCTTTAAATTCCTACTGTTATTTCTATGAAACTAATGGGATGATTACAGGGATCTATGGAGATAATGTATATTAAAATAAAAGGGAAAATGTAATTCTCTATAAAACTATAATTTTTGATGATTTTGTTTTTAGTATAAGTTGTTTTCATACTTAATGAATTAGTAACTGAGGTAGGTATCATTTGTATTTTTATAAATATGTTGACCACCAAACCATTCCATTTTTGATACCTATAAACCAGAATAAATTATTGTCAAGTATAATGTTTAGTTAGTTTAACATATTTATTTAAGAAGTTAAGACTATTATTAACTATTAATAATATCTTACTCTTAATCATACAATTTTTAGTATTGTCACTCTTTTCTACATAGCACAAAATTTTTTTCTCTAAGTAAATTCAATTGAATTAAATTATGTAAATTGCTTCATTGCCTGTATCTTTCTTAAGTTTGGAGTCTAATATTTAACTTAAAAAATACCCTCATATTATGGCTTCTCTGACTTTTTGTTTGACAAAAAAAGTATAAATATAAAAAGAATAAGGAGTCAATACTTAAGTTGGGATAGCTGATCTATAAGAAAATATAGGACTATAGGAAAATGTCATAATGGTGATACATTATAATTCTGCATCAGTAAGAGTGTGCTGAAGCTACATATATTTAGAATTCCAGTGATTTATGGACAGTTCATCATCTTGTATTTGTAATTGCTGGAATGCTTCCTCAGCCATAGAATAGATTATTTGTAAAATAACCAGAGATATTTTTTACTCTGTCATGTAGGACTGAAACATGCTACTTTTACTTTTGTTTTCCATTGGCAACATTTACGTTTTACCTACCTGCAAGAGTGCCAGAGATATCTACAATTAAATATTGACTTGGTACTATTTTTCTGCTGAAATTAAACCAAGACTTTAGGACCCTAGAAAAAGAACCTAAGATATTTGTTTTACTCTAATTTTATCAAATAATAGCATGATAATTTTATTTAATGAGTATTAATAATCTATGAAGTTTCAAGATGGTACAAGGTGTCTTTTAGACATGAGGATGAAATGGTTGTCTTCACACAAGCTCGTCATGCTGACTGCATGAATTTAAGATTGGTCTGCATTTCTTTTAACCACAGTGAGTAGTTGATGGTAGCCATGCGTTGTTCTTTCTCTGCAGTTCTTTAGATACAAATACTCATGAGGTGTGATAATATTCAATTTCCCAATACGTTAGCATGAAGGATTTATCAGATTACCTTTCACTTTGGGAGAATAAATTACTTTGTGATAAAAATACTAAGTACCTGAGACTAGGAAAGGAAAAGAGTCTGAAGGGATATCTCCATTACAGACTACAGGGTGTGATAAAAATAAGTTTTGTTCATCTATTAGTTGTTTGAAATGGAAGTCACCTTTAAACAAAGGAAAGAGTGATGCTATTTTTGACAGATAATCATCTAGAAATGTGGCAATTCAGTATTTTGTGTATTAAAATATTCACTATGAAAAAATATAGCTTTTTCAATTGATGGGAGAAAATACCACTTTACATTCCTCTCCCTTAGCCATCTTTCAAGATGGCTTTTTCTCGGTGTATACACCATTTTTGCTTTATGCACTAGAAGATAAAAATAATAAATCTAATAGCTGATCCTACGTCAGTATTTCCTTTCTATGGCTATTTTTCTAATGCAACCTTATCAACACCGTGGAATAGTTAAATTTAGGTTTACAATAATGTAAATAATGTAAATAACTTACAATAATGGCCCTCCTATCCCTACCGTGCAGTTTTAAATGAAAAATTAAATCTAACCAATCTTTCATGCAGTGTAGACGTAGTTTGTTCTGGTTTGTTCTTTTTTCACTCCTTCCACCTTAACTCTAAATGTAATTGTATTGATATCCTCAAAATCTGATATTCCCCTGGGCAAAATTCAAATATGTGGAAACTGATTTCTTGACAGACTTGAGATCAGGGTGTCTAAACAGGTAAAATAATTGAAGAAGACAGTCAGAATGTAAAAGAGATGAAAACTGAGCAGAATATATGATAAAAGAAAACCAAATATTCTATAAAATCTTGGCCAAGACAAGGTAGATAAAAGAAAAATAGGTCTTGGCTCCACATAATTCCACTGTATGTATCGCGCTGACTGAGAATTGAATAGCCAATGAAATCGAGCTTCACAACTGCTTTGATTTTTGTAACTCTGCTGTGTCCTGAGAAAATCAAAACTATATGTATACCAGTATCCTTTTGATGAGTATTTCCTAAAGCATTCGTGTGTAGATGGAGTATTATCAACTGAGTATCTTTAGGAACAGAATATCACTGCAGTGGGAATGCATGTGTCATGGTCAACAATGAGTAGGTTCAAAACGGATAAGACATGTGGATGTTTCTAAGAGCAAAATGAAGAGGACTCCATATTTAGAGACAATAAACTTTGCCCCAAATGACTAATATCCAGGCAGTGACAGTCCAGTTTGAACAGAGGTCTTCGCAGAAGTAGTTTCTGTGTAAAGCTGTGACAGCCTCCATCTAAGTAGTTCTACAAGTGTACAGGGATAGGTGCCTTCAAGCATTCATGCATGAGAATCCTTATTTCATAACTCATGGCTTCAAGTATTCTTTGTTGAAATAGCTACAAATGACTCTGTTTGCATGCTAATGGCTTTCACAGTCTGTTGGTAAAAATCTCAGGGAAACTTCTTCAGATGTGAGGGGATGAGCGTGGTGGGAAAGGAGTGGAGGAAACATTCCCACATGCAAGGGCTGGTGAAGTTAAAACTGTTATCTCCAAGTGGTAAGGTCAAAGGCGGACAAATGCTGCCTGCTTATTATGCTGCTTTTGTTTTGTTTTTCTGATCATACAAGTATTTTATGGGAATTTTTTTTTCTAAGTCATTCTTGATCTCTATTTCAATATCATCTTAAATTGCTCTATCAGAAATTCTTTGACCACCAGATTCATTCTTAGGAACCAAACCTATGTATCACCAAAGTATCTCAGTACTTTTTCCTCTCAGCATCAGTTAAAAAGCATGGAATTATATTTATCAGTGATATTAGATGATTACAAACCTCTTCTAGCGATAAAATATAATGCACTCAGTTTATATTTGTTGAGTGACAACATACAAAAAAGAATATAAAGAATATAGTTGCTTGGGATTGGAGAGATGACTCAGCAGTTAAGGACACTGATCTTTCTTGCAGAAGAACTGGGCTCGAATCACTGCACCCACATGACAGCTAACAACTGTCCGTAATTCCAGTTCCAGGGAATCTGGCACCCTCCTCTGACTTCTGCAGGCACTGCATGACATGGGTGTGCTTATACACATACAGTCATAACAATCATACACATAAAATAAAAATAAATATTTTTTAAAAGAATATAGTTGCTCAATTAAAGAGGTGATAATAATCAGACTACAAACCAAATTTTACTTACACTAAAATAGTTTCTCCAGGAAGTATAGTTAACAACTGCTAGATGATTTAGCAGTTGTACCTGATTAAAGGCAGAACACAGTGGATTTATTATCATGGTGTATGTTACTATAATTTCTATGAATGTCATTCTGGATAATGTATTAGATGGGAAAAATTATTATGTATTTTTATTAGTAGGAGCCGCCCAGTCCCAATAGAGATCCCTCAAAGCTAGATAATGCTCCTGTCATGAGTGAAGATCTTAAGAAGTAATAGCTTTTAATAAGAAGGAGGGCAGGCCTGCACCTTCAATGCTACCTCGAGGCATTGCAGTAATAAGTGATTTTGGGATTCTGCATTTTGTTTCACTCTAGTGTAGGTTTTCATTTTAAGGCGTAGTCAAGTGAATCTTATTTTCTTATACAAGTTCCCTTCTGAGAGGGTTGCCATGGCAATGAGTTCTCAGCCTGAAATTCTTAAATGTTGGTTTTATTTCATTATCTGAGTTTCCATTACAGGCCACATCAATCAATGCAGTCCCCTATTCAAGAAGACTTCTGCCACCTTAAGAAGCTGACCCTTTAATTTGCTCCCTCTGTCCCTCTGCCTAACTTGATGTCACCATTCCCCAGCCAGCTCACCATCTCAAAGAACCGTTTTCACAGAGCCATGTGTTTAATCTTCCTTTCTACTTTTCAGGGAACATCTTGTCTTGTTTCTCCACTGTCTAGTTTTTAGTCTTGTCTTTCCTGGTTGACTTTCTAACATTTATGTGACTAATGATACTGTTCATAAGTATCATTAATACTGTTCATAAGTATCATGAACAAATCCATTTTTATATGAATCTCCCTTCATAGTTTGGAGTCCTTCATTCCTACACATTGTCTCATTTGTTTGTCAAGTTCACTAGTTAGCTGTTAGCCAAAGTGGGGAAACTGGATGAAGTAGACTTTTCCTTCCCCTGTCTTTCTTACCCATACCCTGTATAGGATCTCTTTATCAGGTGTTGGGTACAGGATAGGTTTGTGATAATAAAGTTTTATTATTGGGAAGGCGTGTGAAAGGTTATGCAATGGAATGAGGCGAAGGGAGAACACACTATAATGGAAAATGTTTATGTTACGCCTAAAGACAGAAAGTGATCTACCCAATCCCATCTTTTCAGATTCTTCACAATTTTGTCTTCTAGTGGCCATACCAGAATGCTACTTCTGATATTATACTACTGAGAAGAAATCAGTCCCATATACAATGAAACACAAATTAAAACAATTAGCTAAAGTTTCTGAACTCCTGTGTCACGCCAGCCATTGCATTTTATTCAGTCCTTAAACAGCCTTGCATTGGAAAGTGTAGTTCTTTCATTTTTGGACGATGAGGACTATGATCCAGAAGAACAATAGGGAACTTGCCCAAGTACTTACTTCAGTGGCAGAATAGAGGTAGGATTTAAACCGAAGCTGCCTCGACCCTGTGGTTTTGGCACTGTGTTCTTGTTTGTGGTGGCTTTGACTGGCTTTGTTTGGTGTAAATCACTGACGCTCTTACTGGAGTACTGCTTCTTCCATGAAGAAGTTTGTGAGGGCAGTTCTGGAAACTTACAACCGGAGGGCGTCACTAGCATGTCACGGGCTGGAGAAAGGGTGCTGCAACACGTGAGCTAGCCAAGCACATTGGATGCTGGTGCTCACCCCACATAAACCTTAATGTAGCACCTTTACTCAGTTACTTTATATGCTGCTGTGACCAAATACCTGACAAGAAGCATTTTGGCTCACAATTTGAGGATATATATATAGTTCATCATGACAGAGGAATCATGACAGCAGGTCTGCAGACAGCAGGTCAGATGGCATCCTTAGGCAGGAAGTAGAGGGAATGAAGGCTCCCTTTCTCCTTTTTATTCAGTCCTAGACCCCAGCCCTCATTTAGGCTTGGTCTTTTCACCTCAATTAACCTAATCTAGAAACTCCCCCACAGACAATAGACATGCCCAGAAAATTGCTTCCATGGTGATTCTAAACCCTTTCAAGTTGACAAGATGAACTTTCACGTCATAATAAGTGAAAACAGAAGCAACAGGATACATCAAAACAAAATCTTTCTTACCCTCATTGTGTTCTGAATTGTCATGGAAATTAAAGGTGGGGGTTTAACCTTAGTTTGCTTAGAAGTTTTCCAAGATTGCCTGAAAAGAATCACCGCCAGGATGTGCAGGCCACTGGTGCCCCTTGTCAGCAGTGTGTCACACCTGTTAGAGGCTGTTTTGTAGGTGGTCTTTCATTGTGATTCTTTGTAAGGAAACAAACACTTGCCTGCATCATTGCATTTCTCCCGTAACCATGTAAGCCCTGGCGTGTAGACAACAGAACTTTACCATAATCATTTTCCCTTTAATGTCTCTCACATTTACATTTATGATTTACATGATCAATTACTAAATTGATTCTTTAAACTTGGTATGCTGTCTTAGCTTGCATTTCCTTTAGAAGCTGACCCACCAATCATCTGTTTGCAAATACTTGATTAAGGAGCCAATGACAGGAATGGCAGGCAAAGGAGAGAAGGAACAAAGGGAAGGAAAGGTAGCTAAGAGGAGCCTGAGTATTATCATTCAATTTACTGTACTGTTGAACAATGGAGGCTTTGTCCTGCTGCGGCTAGCAAGCACCAAGCAGAGTCCAGGGCAGATGTGGGTGGGATACTGACACCTTCTGCCTCATGCATGGTATTTTAATATTTATAGATATGATTTCAGCATCACCAGTGAACTTTATAAAATGTTTGTTATAAAAGGTGGCAATGGGTCTGGAAATTTGAGAACTATTGATTTAAGTCAAGCTTTGCTGCTGATAGGGCAAAACTGTATTTAATATGTTAAGCAGAGACTAGTCAAAGATTTTTATTACCGAACTAAGACATCTATGTCCTTATTTTTCAATTTAAGCATAGTGCAGCATAGATGTAAGAAGGATGACAACTAATGTACCTAACATATAGCTTATAGAATGCATGGCATTAGGAAAGTGCATGGTAAAGAGATATTATCACCACACTGTGTCACCTGGCTTGATTTTATTTTTCGATATCTCATTGCACTAAACTTTGAGTCATTATTCAAAGTGCAGAACAGTTAGCCACCCAAGTTTGAATGTTTGTGAAAGTGTTTTCGTAACTAGAAGGCACAACCCGAGGCAAGCAGTTTTGTTAGTTCCTGTTCTAGTTTCCTTTTTGTAGCTGTGAAAATCACCATGACCAAAAGCACCCTAGGGAATTAAAACATTTGTCTGACTTATAAATCAGGTCACAGTCCATCATTAAGGGAAGTCAGGGCAGGAATTCAAACAGGAGACCATAGAAGAACATGGCTTCCTGGGTAGGTCACTGGCTCGTGCTCATTCAACTTTCTTACATAATGCAGCACCAGCTTCCTGGAGCTGGTACTGCCTACAGTGGGTCAGTCCTTTCCACATCAACAATCAATCAAGACAACCTCTCACAAGCACACACACAGATCGGTCTGAAGGAGTAGTTCCTCAAATGAGGCTCTCTCTTCTTAGATGACTACGTTTATCAAACTGGCAATAAAAACCTAACCAGAACAATAAGATTTCTTTGATTTTATTAATAAAATAATTCTGAGTTATATCTTCCCTTAATATTTTGGGAAGTACAGTTTCTTATTTTTCAATAAAATTACACAATAAATTACTATAATTTCTATGAGAGTGTCTGAAATGTTTTTACTTAATCTTATCTACTCTCAAAGAGATAGTTTTTAGTTCCCTGCATATTCTGCACTATGTCTACAAGCAAAGACCAGGACAACATGTACAACAATATAAAACATCTCTATTTGGTTGGATTTATCAACTTAATTATTTTCAATTCTTTGATCAAACTAGGGAACAGTCATAAGAAAATCAATACTTCTTTATACAGCAATGTCTTCCAGAGGAAATATTAGCCCAGCACAGTGTCAAAGAAAGTATATTACAGTGAAATTTGTATAGACACAGTAAACAGATTTGCAATGCAAGCTTTCATCTGGAGTGCTTTATTTTCTCTCGACTTGAGCAGAAGTTATTAGATCACTGGATCATGAGGAAGCAGTCGATTCAAAACACGGACTGCAGAGTCCCAAGCCTGCCATTAAGTCTGAACAACAGAGCCATTCTGGCATATATCTAGAGGGTTAATAGTTTAGAGCAAAAGCAATGGCTTTAAATTGCACATTTTTTTTTCTCACAAATGTTTAGATTTATTTTGGAAGGAGAGCAATTTCAATGTGCGGATTCTAAGCGATTTGTAAACCATTGAACTGGTACACCAAAGGAGCAAAAACAAAACCAATAAAAAATTTAAAATAAAAGTAAATCTCTCAGTGACAAGAAAGCTCCTTCTGTCTCCACTTGTTTATGTCCAGTTCAATGGCGCTGCAGAGAGGATTTTAGATTCAATGGGAACTGTGTTGCAGATTGGTTTTAGGCACAACACGGCTTTCCTTGTTTTATATTTATGAAAATAAATATACTCCTAAAATATATAAAATATGAAATCCTGGTTGCTCTGGGTATTTCATGGAAGTGATGTAGTATTTATCGTATTTATGATTATTAGTAAAGTTCATTTGAATCTATATAAGGTAAATGCTTTAATGTAGTCTGATCATCTCTTGTGAGCCTACTTTGTGATTTTATATTTTATATATTGATCTTCTTGAGCATTGTATGATTATAAGCCAGAATCATGGCTTATAATCCATGCCAGTAGATGGCAAGGAACTAGACTAGTAGCACAAATTGTGTCAGAAAGACACAGGGGCAAGTGAACCTGGTAAGCAGTTCATCTCTTACCTGGTGAATTTCTGTGTCAGAACAGCAGCAAGTTGAAGGAGATGATGATGACTGTCACCAACAGGAGGATAATTAGGGAAGATGCTGCTGTCTGATAGGCACCATTATTCATGCTTGCAATTGGACCTTAGTGTCACTGCATATTTAGAGATGACACCCTTCTTTACCCCATCCTTGCTCCAGTTAGTTTCCCATTACTGTGGAAAAAAAACATCTCAGAAAAGCTAAATAGATGAACTACTTATTTATTTTGGCTCATAGTTTCAGGGGCATCAGCCCATGTGCACTGCAGTCTGTACCATGCCAACCAGGAAATGGAAGAACAAAAGGAAATCCTGCAAAGAACCAAGACAAGATAACACTCCTCCCATGAACAGGCTGATTTCCTGCTCCTTGGCTCTACTTCCTGAAAGTACTTCATAAAAACATTCATTAATGTGAGGTTATGTGGACCAGTGAGATGGGTTGGTGGGTAAATTTACTTGCTGAGCAAGTATAACCTGAGTTCAATTCCCAGAACTCATTGGTGAAGGAAAGAACTGGCTTCTGAAGATGGTCCTCTGATCTCCACATATGCACTGTGGCAATGTGTGCCCCACCCCCAAATAATAACAAAAAAAATTTGTGGGGGGAGACAGGATCTCTCTGTATTCTCAGACAGCCTGGAATTGACCATGCCTACAGGCTGGCCTCCATGACATAGAGCTCCATAAGCCTCTGCCTCCAAAGTGCTGGGATTAAGCATATGCACCAACTTGCCCAGCTATTACAAAAAAAATATTTTAATAACTCCTCTTTAGGTACATTATTTTAATTGTATCCTTTACATCCATTTTCAGGAAATATACTAATTCTTTTTATTTTTGAAAAATTTTTATTCAGGTTTTGTGTATTTCAGACACATACCCCCTGGAATTCATACATTCTGTCATTTGTTTAAAAACTATTGTGTCAAGTTAGTGTTCAAAGATGTTCATTAACAGAGGTCAAGTCAGCCTACCTAGAGTTCCTCACTTTAAGAAGATCAGGTCTTCCTCTGAGCTAGTTTTCTTAGAGTGGGGAACTCTGAGTGGGCTGACTAGACTTCAGTGGGTGAACCTGTACTGAGGTCACTTGGGGATACTAACGTGACACAATAGATCGTAATGCAGGTGAAAGAATGTATGGATTCTAGCTGGAGGAGGGGAGCTATGAAAGGAGTGCTGGTGAGGAAAGGGATATGAAGATGATTAAGATTCGGATGTTCTGTATGAAATGCACAATGATTCAATAACAAATTAAATAAATAAAAAAAAAAGATCAGTTCTTCCTCACCCAGCAGTCATCAGCTGCCAATATTTCTTCAGCTAAGACTGGGGCCTGCTGCCCATTTTCCCAGTTCTATGTTGAGTCTTTGTCTGCTTCAGTTTGCATGGGTCATGCTGACACCATTGCTCTAGGTTCACATAAGCAGGGTTCCCGAGCTTGCGAGACTCCATTTCCATATGGCCATACACTTCCTTCCTGGCTCTGACAATCTTTCTGCTCCCTCTTCCCCAATGGTCCCCGATCCCTGGGTGGGTGAAGTTTAATATAGGAGTCCTGTCCAGGGATCCACACTTACTCTCTACACTATGACCATTTGTGACCTTTTGTGTTCCTGGCCCTCTGTTGCATGAGGGAGCTTCATTAATGAGAAATGAGAGCTTCATTAGTGTCCTCCTCACCCTTTGGTTGCTCCATGAGTCTTAGGTGTAGAGGTGCATTGCAAATGTGGCTACTTATGCTTGGGCAATTCACAGACAATGTATGAACATGACCAGTTGTGGTTCTCTGTAGTAGCCTACATCTTGTGCAAATGAAGTTTCTTTGATGAGTAGTGACTAGGACACATGACTGAAATATAACTATACATATTGATACATATTTAGCACTTAGTAAGAGGTTATATTCATCTAGGAATGTGACAGTCGGGGCTTTCTCAAAGATCTATGACTTCTCCAGCCATGTGTATTTGGCTGTGCTCACAGTACCACACATGGATTTCCTCTGAGTGGGCTTTAAGTCCAATTAGGAGATATTTATAAAAATGCCATTACTACATCAACATCTATTGCTATGCAGGCCATTGATGTGGTTATTAGGCCTCAAAGTCAGGTTTGTATCACGAATTAATTCTGCCTTAGCTGCTTGTGTAATTCTCTTCTCCAAAGCTATGAGAGCTAGCCTTCAGCGGAAGTGACTTCCAGGTCATTTCCAGCTCCACTTCTCCAGTCCTGTGATCAAACTATGTCCTGTCTCCAGCAACAGGATTTAACCTTCAAGTACTGGGAGACAATCGAGAGTTTTAGAAATAGTCTGTGTAATTTTGGGAGTTTCTTGGACTACTCTGGCCAGCAACGCAAAGGAAGTTTTCTCCTGTTTGGCACATTTCTTGTGTAGTCTATAACTATACATATAGTTACATATAGTAACTATGTAACTATGTATAGTTACATAGAAATACTGTGTGAATTATTTGTCATTAGGTTGTTGCACTAAGATGATTCCCTCTAGGTTTTATACTAGTTAGGAATTATTTATCTGTTCTCTCTCTCCCTGTCTAACCCTCCCTCCATTCTGCCAACATTTAAATTGTCCCCATTTTCCATGTTTCTCCCTTGATAATTCTATGGTCTCACCTCTCTTGAGATCCTTCTTTCCCTTTATCGACAAAGTTCCTTGTATAACTCTCTCTCCTACTCCCATTTAATTATACCCATTTTATCCATTTCTCCCTTAGTAATACCTGTTTCCTACTGTTCTTCATTCTTGGGATCCTTCTTTCCTTTTACCTCCTTGGTTCCTTTCCATTTTCCTGGTTCCTGCAGTTACATCAGGGAAAGTACTTACATATAAGGATTTGGTGCTCAGATCCACATATGAAGGAGAACATGCGTTGTTTGTTTTCCTGAGGCTGTGTTATTTCACTTAGTAAAACAGCTTTGAGTTCCATCCATTTACCTGCACATTTCATCTTTCTTTACCACTGAGTAGAATTCCATTATGTAAATGTACCACATTTTTATTATCCACTCATTAGCTGAGGGACACTTAGGTTGCTTCCATTTCTTAGCTACTGTGAATAGGACAGCCACAAACATGGATGTACAATTATCTCTGCAATAGGATGAGTCCTTTGGGTATATGCCAAGGAAGGAGTGATATAACTAGGTCAAATATGGTAGATTCATTTTCAGTCTTTAAGAGTTCTCTACACTGCTTTCTAGAGGTGTTGCAGTGAGTCTATAGTAAATAAGCATTACTCTTCTCACACATCTTCTCCAGCATTTGATATCATTTGCTCTCTTGATCTTGGCTAGTCTGACTGGGGTAAGATTCAATCTTAAAGTGGTTTTAATTTTCATTACCTAATTACTAATGATGTTTAATACTTTTAAAGATATTTTTAGTCATGTTTAATTCTACCTTTGAGAACTCTCTGTTCAGATTCATAGCTCATCTTTTAATTAGTTCACTTGTTTTCTTGGTTCTTTTTTTTTTTTTTTTTGAGTTCTTTATATATTCTGGATGTTAAACCTCTGTCAGATGTGTTGCTGGTAAAGATTTTCTCCACTCTGTGGTTTTTCTCTTCACTTTCTTGGTTGTTTCTTTTACTATACAGAAGCTTTTCAGTTTCATAGTCCCACTTGTTGATTGTTGACCTTAATTCCTGATCAAATGATGTCCCATTTAGAAATTCTATTCCTATCCCTATATCTTATGGGTTACTGTCAATGTTTTAACAGGTTTCATATTGAGGTCTTTGACCCATTTGGAGTTGGCTTCTGTTCAAGGTGAAAGATAAAGATTGAGGTGGAGATCTAGTTTTGCCAGTATAATTTACTGAATATGCTGCTTTTCCCCCAGTGAATGTTCTTGGCCCCTTTGTCAAATATCAGGTGGCTAAAATTGCATGTAGTGATGTTTGGGTCTTCACTTATTTATATGTTCCATTGACCTACGGGTATATTTTTGTACCAGTACTATGCTGTTTTCTCTCTCTCTCTCTCTTTTTTTTTTTAATGTCTGTACCTCTGTAATATAGTTTGAAATCTGGTATAGTAATCCCCCCAGCATTGCTCTTTGTTCTCAGGGCTTTAGTTATCTGGATTTTTTGTATGATTCCATATGAATTTCAGGATTTGTTACTAATTCTATGAAAAATGTCATGGGGATTCAGATTAGGACTGCATTGAGTCTCTATATTGTTTTTGGTAGGATGGTCATTTCAGAATATTAATTCCTCCAATGCATAAGCATGGAAAGTCCTTCTATCTTCTGGTGTCTTCCTAGATCTCTTTCTTTAAATATGTAAAATTTTCATTGTAGAGATTTTTAATGTCCTTGTTAAGGTATATTCCAAGATATTTTTCTAAGGCTATTGTGAATGGTAGGATTTCCATGTACTCTTTCTCCAATTGTTTGTTATTGGTGTATAAAAACAGTTATTGATTCTTGTAGGTTAATTTTATAATCTGCCACTTTACTGAACGTGTTAGTCATTCTTGGAGTTATCGGGTGAAATTTTTGGCATCTCTTATGTATAATATATTGTCTGCAAAAAGGGATGATTTGACCTCTATTTTTCCAGTTAGTTCATTTTAATTTCCTTCTCTTGTCTTATTGCCCTAGCAAGAGTTTCAAGCACTATATTAAAAAGGAATGGAGATATTGGATAGTCATGACTAGTTCCTAATTTTAACAGAACTGCTTATAGTTTTCCTCCATTTATAATGATGTTGGCTGTGAGTTTGTTGTATATTGCTAAATTGTATTGAGGTATGTTCCCTCCTGTCCAGGTCCCTCTAGGACTTTTAACATAAATGCATGTTAAATTTTGTCAAAGGTCTTTTCTGCATCTATTGAGATGACCAGGTGATTTTTGTTTTTGCGTACATTTATACGATTTTAGATATTTATTGACTTACATATATTTTTCTGCTTTTTGTGATTTTGGTGTGAGACTTCCTTTGTTGAGAAGAAGTCTGATTCTGTTTGTATACTTGATGTGCCTTGGTTGTTTTCCTGTTGGGTATGAAAAGCTGGTTAGTCTAGGCTTCAGGGTCTTTCTTTTGATTTTATATGGGAGGGACCCAATGGCTTAGTCTAGCTAATAGAGAGTTCTCTCAGAGTCCCAAGTCAGACGCCAATCAGATACTCTAAGGTTTCCTCCTAAGGTCGGGAAGCAGTTTTCAAAGATGTGGGACCCTCTGAAAGGCAGAGAAACCTAGCCCTGCAGCAGTGGGAGAGACTGCAGGTGGTCTCAACGTAGGGATATAAGCCTGGCACAGTTTAGAGATCTTACTGCCAGGTGGAGCTAAGAGTGCAGTCTAGAGATCTGGAGTGCTCAGAGCAAATGCAGCCATGTGTTTAAAGCTGGAAGGGGAACAGCATGCAGGGCTGAAAAACTTGGAGTTGCCCAGACTATAAGGGGAGTCAGGGTTCAGTGAGCAGGATCAGACTTACAAGGGAGGAAACCTGGTCTCCAAAATCTAAGATAAGGTATGAGTGGGAACTGCCAGGGTAGATCTCAGGAGTCCAAAGGCAAGGCTGGGTGGGTTAGGGTTAGGTTACGAAGGCAATAGGAGGGTAGTCCAGAGATCTGTGTGCGAAGAGCAAAAGCGGGTCTGTGCCCAAGACTAGAAGGGGAATAGGATGTGAACAAAAATATTGTTATAAAAATCATGTATGTATTTTCCAACTTCATATTCTGATCACTGTTCAAGGTCTTGAGATGTTATGTACCCCTTACACACCTTACGCTCTAATGGCAGCAATTTTCATTATTACTAAATGGTCTCATGTATTTCTAGATGCTGTGACTCATACTTTTAGTACATTTTTTTTGGAAATTATCTCATCATCTACTTATATCTTTTATCTTATTTCTCTTTTAAATCCTTGGAAATTGAAAAAAGGGATGTATATAGATCCTGTAGTTGCCAGTTCTATAAAACAGTAGTAATACATTTTTTTATATTTATGATTTTCGCCTACTATAGGAAGCTAGGGTCTCACATGTAAATTTCTTCCTCAGTATGATTAATGAACAGGCAACATGTTCTAATGCTTAAAATCGAGACTTTTTTTTTTTCCATTTGGTCAGTGTTTTATCTAAGAAACTGATTTTTTTCTTTTATTAGCAAAATATTGGTATATTCTTCAAGATATGCATAATGTACAAAGGGAAAAGAACTAGCTTTGTAGTACAAAAACACAGAATAAAAACTTACTTACCAGGATCAAATTCACATCACCAGTAATGACACCTGTCAGCATCATGAACCTCTTGGAAAGTTGAGTTAGGAAAGGAAATACATCATCTCACTGTGGTATTATTTTTGAAAGAAACTCATATAACCTTAGTCCAATCATAGTAGAAACCAATAAGCAAGGCTAGGCAAGGTGGTGTACACCTGTAATGTCAGCACTTGAGAGGCCAAGGCAGGAAGATTTATAAGACAGGAAAAAAGAAAGGAAGGACAAGAAGAGAGAACGAAAGGAGGGAGGAAGGGAGAGAGGGAGGGGCAAAGGGAAGGAGGGATGTAACATTAGTCAAACTCCACAGAGAAGAACATGCAATAAAACAGCTAATCACTACTCTGAAATTATTGAGGTCCAGAAGAAATAGAAAATATTAAAGTTTGTGACTTCCTATTGGTATGCTATACTGCACTGTTTTTTCAACTGTTAAGCATCATTATATTCCTTTACAAGATGCATCCCTTTTACTTTTGCTGTGTAATGATTTTAAGTTACTGTTGGACTCATTTTGCTAATAATTTATTGAACATTTGCTATCTATCTTTATAAGATACATTGGTATATGGTTTTATAGTGATATCTTTGATTTTTTTATATCTCAAAGAGTTGAGAGCTTGTGAAACATTGTTAATTCTTAAAATTGTTCAGAACTATATTTTACAAATGTAAAGATATTACACAAAACATTTATTTAGATATTTTAATATTTTAAATACTACCAAAAAACAATTCATTGTACTACATTATTAAAAATGGAAAAGTAAGAAACTCACAGAATATACATTTTGTTGTTAAAGGTATTTGAGTACAGATTTTATGGTTCTGGTTTGGCTTTTGAAACACCTGAAAACCATTCTATGACAGACCTTAGTGTGCAGGAGATCAATAAAAAAGTAGTTTTGTGACCAATTCTACCAAAGAGAAGAAGAAGTAGAGTTGAGGAGATGAAGAACTTGGGTGGCTGTAGGATCTGCATGGAGCATCTGACCATAAGGGGACTCAGAAGCTGAGCTAGTACTGAGATTTCTACCAAGTAGTATAAGTAGTATAGGAAGTGATGTTCCCATGCCAGCGGGTCAGCTGGTCCTAAGTTGCCCTCAGGAATGTGTATGGCCATGGACTAAGGAGCTTTCATCAGTCATGGCAAATTTGGACTTCGCAATGTCCATCACACAAGACTATAGCCCAAAGTGAGATTCTGGAAGTGAGGTTTGGCCTATGACAGTCCAATTTATTGAACAGTTGAAACTTCTCTCTTAAACATCATTTTCAAGAAATTAGTGGCTCTAGAAAAACAAGAATTTTGGCAAAATATTTTGCTTCTTTCAGGAAAGCCAATGAAAGAGTAGCAAGTGGAAGATTGCAGCTTTACCTGTTTCCTGTTTGTAACAGCCATTTCCTCCTGTACAAATAATGCTGCTGCATGAAAGTCTTTTGCTCTGAGAACTACGCTGGTGGTTCTTTGAGTCCATATTTGGCTGTCTTGCCTATTTGCAGGAATAAAATACATACTGGCACACATGCTAATATGAATGTATTTTATATTATACATTAGATGCAATAGGGTCAAGAATTTTATAAGCCGATTGTTAAAACATAACCTGTATTAAAATTTTAATTTTAAACATTTATGATTTAAGAACTGTCATTAAATATAAAAGGAATAAATATTCCGTACATATAACTTAGTAATTTTTTGAACATTTATTGTTATGCGCGTTTGAGGTTTGTGTCTATTGTGCCTGTATGTTAGAATTGCTACGTAGTGATGGACTTCTGTGTACTTCTTCCCAGTTCTGTCTTATGACCTCACACACGTAGCATGAAACTTGCCATGATGTGAACATTTGCACCACAGAAATCAACAAGAGACCCAGTTTGTGGCTTGACTTATTATTTTGTTGATGATTTATGCTTTAAAGTATATAAACATGTTAATTAAAACAGATTGAATTTAAAATGGTGTTATTTTCATAGGTGAAGAAACTGAAGATGTCCCCATCATAGCTGAAAACTTATTACTGTATTCACCAAAGCAGTGCTTAGTCATTGACAAATGAGCAAAGTTATGAGATTCTATTAACATAAATGGAAATATCAATATTAGAACTTGACTCTTTTGTCATTTACAGCAGTAGGGTGCTCAAAAAATATAACATTAAAAGTATATGCATATATGTTTATGGGTTCGGTAGTGCTTCCTAAGTTATATTAAAATGTACCTTAAGCTCCCAGTCATAGAAACAGTTTCATGAATATAGTCTTTAGAGACTCTAGATACAGTGGTGATAATTCTAGTGGAAAATAATGTTGAATAGAGAACATAATGCAAGCAAGCCAATGAGCTACTGATTTCTTCCAGTGAAATTTTTTTCTTTAAACTAAAATATCAAAGAGCAAACGGGACTGGAAACATGGCTCAGTGGTTTAGAGCACTGGCTGCTCTTGCAGAGATCTGGTTTTGATTCCCAGCACCCACATGGTGGATAACAACCATATGTAACTCCAGTTCCAGGGAAATCTGATGCCCTCTTCTCATCTCCACAGGCATTTCGCCGCATGGGCGCACTTATATACAAGCACGAAATACATGTAAAATAAAAGTAATAAATAGTTTTTTAAAGCGAACTGCTTCACACAGACACAGAAACAATGACGTAGTTGTATGCATCTGTGTCCGTCAGGTCAACCAGCACAAATGCGAAGGCAGAATAAAATATGGTGCTCAGCTTTCATACATGACCTCTTAAGAGTCATAGAAACTACATTACGAGCTTGTGTTATTTTAAGTGAATGAATACTGATGTGTCTAATGTTCAAATTCACAGTAGCCTAACCGTGACTTGCGAAATTCCGGCAAACACAAGAGCTAATGTGAAGCTTAACATCTCATGACTGAGAGCAAAGAAATGACTCTGCACTAAGGTTGCAGAAATGTACTAACAGCTTGCGATTACACCTTTTCAGGAAGAGTACTGTTTGGTGAACTCTGTACCTCCAGTTCTATGAAGACTTGCCTCTTTGGTGAATTCTATTTGCCACCATTTCAATCATGTATATTCATGGGTATTTGCAGGGCAGAATCAGAGTTAAGGGAGGCAAGCTCTCTGCCAGTGCTCCAAAGTATCCATTCTTTAGAGTGGGTCCTCTCTTTTCTCTCATTTTCTACTGATTAGCAATCCACTGATTATCCTGTTCACACTATGGATGGTAGACAGAAGGCAAAAGGCAGTAGTAAGATGGCCAAGTTCTTGCTCATCCATAGCAACCCCAGGCAGAGACCAGTCATTTCACGTGTAAGTAATATTTGTTGTTCTCGGGTAGCAGGAAACAGATAAGGCCTTCAGCTGCCTCACTTTACTTTGGGGTATGGAGACTAAGCATGGATTGCCAGCTGGCTTAATACCCCATCACCGCCAGCTCCAACGGGTTTCCATGCCTTTCACCAGTCTCTAAATCTTTGCAGAAATAGGTTTGATCAAAAGCATGGTTCATCTGAAAGAAAACAAGTCCCACTGCTTTTATTTTCTTAAAGTTCTAAAACTCTCAGGCATTAGGAATTTTTCTTAATTAACTGTAATATAAGTTATAAAACTTCAGGTGATTAAAATTTCCTTTCCTCTCAATGGATGGCAAAGATATACTCTGCAAGCATTTCTTCATCTGCATTACCTAAAACCTAATATGTCAGGAAAAAGATACAAATGGAACACACATTTGCCAAGTTTCTAATTAGCTTGCTAGTTTGCCTGTGCACATTTGAATACCATAAATATTTATGTTATTTTAAATTTCAGCACAATAGAAGTCACCATATTATATACCTGTCACATTATCACCAAAATTGATTATCTTGGGCTTGCTGTCAGTAATTACCACATGTATTCTGATCCTTTACCATGGTAGTGTTCATGTGAGACATGAACACTAGGCATCTGAAGTGGGTTATCCCATGCTCATTTCTCACCATTGTTTATTTTCCACATTACAATATTTGGATTTAACTCCTGGAGGAACACTTCCTCAAAATTTCATCTTCTCTATCTTTTCATGAGGTTGATGGTTGGTTGATTTCTTCCAGATCATAAATCTTGGTACAATATAAGGATTCTGACATTTTGCCTCAATATTTCTCTATTCTTTAAATGAAAAAAATATATTCAATTTCCAACAACAAGTGAGGAGATGGCGTTATTGCATTCAAATATATTTACATTATTTCTTTTAAAACAATGCCAGACAGTAATTTGGGGTCTGGAACTAGTGATTTTATTCTTTTAATCATATATCCTTGTTTGACAGCATTTCCAACTTTGACAAATTTGACTTAACTAATAATCAAATAATACCCAAGTTTCAAATGTGTATTTTCACAGACCTGGTCTGTGAGCAAATTTTAAGATACAGTGCTGTTCTTTGGAACAGGCTAAGAAACAGTGTGAAGAACTGGGTTTGCCAGTCGTAGATAAAGTCTGTTCTAAAATATCCCAAATGATGGGAAGAGAAGTGTTCAGACTGAGTGACCCCAGGCTGGAAGTGCATCATGTGTCAGTCTGAGGAGAAACAAAGCAAACGACAGGTGCTAGTCATCTCCTCTCATGTCAAAGCTATTCCCATTAGCTCAGCTCAGCCTGTTTGGGGGCTTCTTGTGGTTCGTCGGTATTCTGTTAAGTAACATAATGGGGAGAGTGCAGTTCCGAATGTCATGTGAGGGTGTGTGCACACTGCATGTTATCGTCGCCCTTCCCCGAATCATCACATGTGAGAAGTTTTAGGGTAGTGTTTGATGCTTTTACATAGTGTGTTGATGTGGCTTCAGATTGGCTGGACAGAAAATGAAGCTAGCCTAAGAATTTAAACACTAGCATTTGAGTATATTCTCTTCTATTTTATTGCTGTGTAGTATTATCCTTTATCTTTGAAATGAGTCTGACAAAGTCATCTCTTAAACAGACCAACGACAAATAACAGGTGTTGGTGAGAATGTGGAAACCTCCATAGCCTTTATACATTGTAGAAAGCATGTAAGATGAGAAGACACTGTGGAAAATAGGCAGGCAGTTCCTCCAAATTTAAACTTGATAAGCCAACAATTTTCCTTCTACGTCTATACCCAAGACAATTAAAAACATATGTCTACACATGAACTTGTCCACTAGGGTTGAGGATGTAGCTTAGTAGCAAATCACTTGGCCTAGCATGTGTAAGACCCTAGGTTCAATCTCTAATAGTGCAAGATAAATAAACTACACACCAGTGTTTATAAACACATTTTCATGACTGCGTTGTACAAGATCACCAAAGTATTATTGAAACAACCCAAAAGCCTAACAATAGATAAGTGATAAACAAAAATGCTATCCATCTCTGCAAAGGAATATAATTAAACAGTTTAAGAAGAATGAAACACTGATTCACACTACAACACAGGTTTAAGCTGGAAATATTAGGTCAAATGAAAACAGCTATTCCCACACATACAGGCACTCACAGATTCTTATTCATTTAAAATAAATACCTACAATTGACCAGTCCACAGATACAGGAGTAGAGTAGTCATTTCCAGTGTCTGGGGAAGGAAAATGGGAGGGAATGGGAGGGGGACCATAAATGAGGTTTCTCTTTGGGGTGATGGAAAATAGTCTAGAATTAGTACTGATAGTTGTGTGATCCGAATATACTCAAATTACCAATTTATATACTTTCAAGAGACAAATTTTATAGTATGTGAATTATATTTCAATAAAAATACAAAATTAAACCCTTATGCTGCTTACATTATAAAATAGTTTAGGAATGTAAACATCTCATCTGGAAAGTGCTCGAGAATCTATATCTTATTTAGGAGTCGTGACTCCGCTCACAGAACACAGGCCTCAGTGTGTATGACTGAGCAAGAAGCGCACAGGAAACAGTCACTGAGAGGACTAATACCACACAGGATGCTTGCTTGGAAGAGCTTCATGAAAGACTTACAAACTGCTCAAAGATTTTCTTCTAATGGAAGCCACAGGGAGACACACAGAGTGAATGTTTGATCTCTGAAAGTTTTGTGTATTGGTATCAAATCCTGGTAACCACTCAAAAGGTCTAGAATATAGTTTCTTTTAGAGAGGGTAGCTGGATTGTCTATACCATGAGATGAGAAGGGATATAGGCAGAGGAAGGTAGACTCTGATTTTGAGTGGAAAAGAAATTGGGAACCATTTTATGTTTGAGACCAAAAAGAGGGAGGAATCTAAAACTGATCAAAACTGGGTTACTGCAACATAGAAACATCTCTTTATCCACTGGCAATATTTCACTTCAAAATGGATCCCTACAGGTAAAAAGCTCCCCTGTTTTCATCTGCTGGAAAGCAATGAAGGCAGATAAATGGTAATGTCCTGCCTGTGCTTTCTTCCATCGGAATACCTCAGCCTTAAACGTTCCCCAGTGCGAACTCTCACTGAATAAACATGGAGTGCCTTGTTTTACAACAGGCTGCTCTAGGGAATCACTGCATTTGGCAGCACAGAGCATTTGAAGAGGAGAGCCCAGAAAACAACAACAAAAGCCGAAGAAACACATTGTGTCCCTGTAACACTTAGTGCAGGACTTTGGAGTAAAATGAAACTTGTTTCTCCAACTTTACCTAGGGCTCATTTGTTATGAAAGTTTGGAAAAGTCAGATTAAAGAATAAGCTCTTTGTTCTCAATGACATTCATTAATATTTCTTCTTCATTCCTCTCTTCCTATCTTCTTCCTAGCTTCTAAATGACTAGCTTCAAACAAGATAAAAAGAAATCGTTGCTAAGCGAACCTGTTTTTTTTTTCCTCAATTTTAAAAAATTGATCCTTACCATTTAAAATTTTAACATTGAAAAAGTAGTTCCAAGTAACAAGCTAAAAAAATATGACTACCTACCATACAGTTAATTAATGTTTCTGAATTGTTACTGTTTGAGGTTGATAAGCACCCAGTATGAATTCCTCAGCTCAGAGGTGAGGAAGTTGTATTAGGAACACAGTACAGAAGAAAAACCAATTAGCTTGTGTTTTATAAGGAAGGAACATAAATGATGGCTGTTTTGCTCTAACTGACTGCCAGCTCAGTCTGATATTGTTCCAGTCAGTCATCTGAGGTGTTTGGTATTATGTAGATTTTAGTCTCCATGTGAACAAAGGACTATTGTGCTTATTACTTTGACTGTATATTCTTCTGTAGTTTAATTTTGAGAAGAAAAGCCAGGCTTTTAAAAAATGAAATTAAATGTTCAGTGCTAACTTGAAAGACTCATCTCAGAGTTTGGTATGAACCAGACTATCTGTGATCATATGGAAAGCCCAGTTCAATACTGTATTCATCGAGATAGGTTAGTACATGGCAAAAAAACACCTAGGTAATCTAAAACAATCCCCCGTTTGCAAGATCATTAAGTTAATCACTTTAGCAAAGCCCCTTCTGCCATGGAAAGGTTTGGTTGAGAACTTCTTTAGAAAGCTCTTGTTTTTCTTCCTTCCATATTAAGTCATAGAATTCTGTGAGTCTATATCAAGAGTGTCAAGATAATATCTTACATGCTAGATCTGGCCAATTATTTGTTTTTAAATAAAGTTTTATGCGAAATGTTTATTGTCATTCACTTATGCATTGTTTATGGTTGTTTTTGCACTGTGATCACAACATTGAAGAGCTGTGGTTAAGATCTATGACCAATTACTCTTAAGTCCATGGTATACTTGTCACCTCTTATAGGAAATATGTCCTAGTACCAACCTGAAGTTCAGAAGATGGAGTTAGCTAGTCTGCAGTAAGAATCTTTGTTATACAGAAGACACAATGGCTTTGGATCTTTAGGGTAATATTTTCTCATTGTTAAATCTAGATACAAAGTCAAATTCTGATTAAAATAAGGCTAATAGGAAGGTATTATCACTTTATACCTTTAGTAAATAAATGAACACTCACAAAAGAATATCATCATGGAGGCTATCTCCTGCCCTTTAAGAGTGGGTCTTCCACCATTGCTGGAGCAGATCTGTGTGTAGAGGAAGAAAACAGACATGTGTTACTCTTTAGGCTCCAGTTTTAATATTGAAAGCCACTATCTTTATTCTTACCCCAAAGAGAATTCATTCAGCCACATCCACATAATAGTCACCATAATCACCGTGATTAGAATTTGAGTATTACTTTAAATTCTTTAGCTACAGTGTGGAGACTAGTCTAGGTTTAATAAGATAATTATTAAGGGCTCATCTTATTTATGGGTTTTATTTTAAGAAATTGTGTTCTCCAAAATAACCTTATATTCAAATGTCATATATTTTCTGCTTTCTTCCATCATGTATCAACCAGAGATGAACTTGCCTTGACATGGCTTAGAGGACATTGACTGTATCTTCTTTTAAACCGTTCACTCACTTGCTTTGCTCCAACTTGGGGGACACTTACTTTAAAATATCTCCAGGAATCAGTTCATTAGTGAAATTTTTAAGTAATGTGGGATTGCTTCAGGTTAAGAAAGAAATGGTCATGGTTAAGTTTTTCCTTAAGATAAAAATATTTACAAATGTTACAGATTCCATTATGTGTCATCAGGACTTTTCATCATGAGGATAATCAAGGTCTTCTAGAACCTCTAATAATGTTAGTGATTACACAAATGCAGAATTATCCCCTGGAGCTTTCCTTGCCTGTGTTTTTGGTTTTAGATTTTTTTTTCCCCTGGCACAACAATTTGGAAAAACAGGGTTATAAGGACTAAACTGCCTTATTCCAGCTACCCATTGACTGGCTGTACCACCTCGGGAAATTAATTAATATTCTAAGGGGCGGTTTTCTGTGCTAGAGGTAATAATATCTCCTACATCAGGGACAGGTCTAAGAGTTAAATAAATTAGTATATTCTAAATATTTAAAATAGTACCTGAGATTAAATGCATTTAATCGGTCCTTCATTTCAGCTGATAAACTATGTACTTATCATCACAGGAGTCCTGGAAAGTTGATAAAGTTGTATTTTATTCTTCTCAAAAATAAAGAAACTGTGGGTGAAGCTGGGTTGCAAGCTTAGAAAATGACAGAGCTAGAGGTGGAATTCATGTCTGTCAGATGACGGAGCCCAACCTGTGGACTCACATTCCATACTTCAAACACGGGCCTTGAATTATGAACCATTTAGTGAGACAGCACAGCATTCCTGAGTGATTCGGGGTCTGAGAGCAGGATGAGCACACAGCAGAGGCATTGCAGCTATCTCAGCCTCTGGGAATACTTGAGTCTGCACAGTGGTTTTCAGTAGAGCTTTGGATACTTGCCAAAATTTAAAAGAAATATGGTTTAATTTTGATAGAATCATTTGTATTGTTTTTCACTTTTAGATTTCTTAAAGAGATACTATTGAATTTGATCTATAATTGAATTAATAGGGCCAGTGAAATGGCTCAGCCACCAAGCCTAGAAACCTGAGTTCCTAAACTCATGTGGTGGAAGGAGAGAACTGACTCTTTAAAGTAAGTTGTCCTCTGACCTCCACACAGGCTGAGTGGTATGCATTCCCTCCCCCCCACTAACTAACTAACTAACTAAATAAATAAATAATAAATAAAAGATTTTGCGTTAATAATGCAATAATCTCTTACTATGAGCTTATTATTTATATGCCACATTCTAGTGTAAAGACATTATGAGGGTTTATTATAATGAAGAGGGATATCCCTGACTTAGACTGCTACATACTGTAAAGTCCCTGTGTTTGATTTGTAGTTTCCTCTCCACTGGTTCCTGCTTCTCCTTGTTATTACCCATGTGTCTGTTTTGTTAGTCTTCAAAATGATGACCAGAAAAATCTGCTGTTTAAGCAAAAAAAAATGCTTTGATCAAAACTATTTTAGAATGGGAGATCTTCAACCTAAGAGTCTAGGTAGTACTTCAAAATTGGGAATGAGGTGGACATGTGTAGGTAGGATATAGCTGAGTGATTTGAAGGTAGATCTTACAAAGCAAAGAACTGACTAGGATTGGGTACGTTTATACCCAAGGAGCCCTGGACAGGTGAGCACAGGGAAAGAGAGACTTAAAGCAAGCCTTGATGTGGCAGGTATTTCATTTTGTTTGCAGTGCTGGAGTTGGCACCCAGGGTTACATCTGTGCTAGACAAAGTGCTCTGTCTTGCTAAACTATAACCCAGTCTGAAGCTCTGTTATTACTGAGCAAGCTTGTCCAGCTGGTTAGTCACATTTTATAGGAAGGTATGTTTCCTGGATTAAGAAGCAAAATTATTTTTGCCATGGTTCCAATATAGAATTAGGCAAGCATGCTGCACAGGAAAGAGTATTGGTTTGATTTCTCACTTGCTCCTATGAATTACTGAATGGGGAGCATGATCACTGGAACTGTTACTGAATAGAAACTCTAAAACAGAAGTAGGAGTCTAAAAACTCAAACGTGGTAGCTGTTTTTCTTTTTATGGCATGGGGCTGTGGCATCGGTTTTCAAAATCCAGATTCATGACTTATTTTCTTAATTCCTAGATGGCTTCCTAATAACATGTAGGCAACTGTGTCAACTGGCTAAGGATCCATTGAGTATCCATAGCTACGGTTAGAATGATGTGATTGTTAAAGTTTGGTAAAAGGTGAGTTAAGGAGGTTTTAAAGACTAGCACAGAACAGCTTTTGTGATCATTTTTCTCCCTTAATGTCTTCTTTACCCAATTTATATTTACTTTTAGTCCTAGTATCTTCCTCCTTTGTGACAGAACATTTAGGAAGTAATGATGATCAGCTAAACAATACTTTAAAATGTTATTTATTTACATTTTATGTGTATGAGTGTTTTCTTTGTGTATATGCATGTAAGTAGACCTATGCATGCAATGCCTGCGGAGGACAGAATGGTGTTGGAGCCCCTAGAACTGGAGTATTGGACAGTGGTTAGTGCTATGTGGGTACTGAGAACTTAATCCAGGTCCTTTACAAGAGTAACCAGTGCTCTTAACTGCTGACCACCTCTCCATCCCCAACATACACATTAAAAAAAAAATGAAAGTTTGAATGTCTGAAGATTCCATATATTTCTTGGAAAAGATATCAGCTTATTCTACATTGTTTGATCTATTTATTATTGATATAGACAGCCTGAGATCACAGGAATTTAGTCTATAATACAAGGAAGGAAATGCCATTGAGAGAGTTCAGAATACATAATTCATATTTGTGATAGAAAGATTCTATTACTTCAATTTGTTAATTAGGGAAGAATTTCTTTTAAAGAGGTCATAAGTGCTAATTATACAATATCAGCAATATTAAAAATACAAAACTGAATTTGATTTCTGTTACTTAAAACTTTCTACTGTTTTTAATAACTTAAAACAACAAAAGAAAAAAAAACATTTTCCTCCAGTAAAAATTTATTTCTAACAATTAGGTATAATAAAGTGATATGAAAACTGGATCAAATCAATTGAAGCCTCATCAACCATGGAATTTTCAGAGAAACAACATTGATATTGTAGACTTGGATTTATTTTAAAATGACAGAAATTCCCTAACAATATTTGAAACCTGGTCTGGTTACGGTTCCCAGTGCTTATTATTTCTTCTTTCTTGTGCTTTCCATTTACATATTGAACACTATAATTTATTGGCTTATGTCTCAGGAAAAAGATCCTATTTTCAGAAAAATAATTCCACAGATTTATACACAGAAAAGGTAGTTTAAGTTTTATTGTCTAATTAACAGTTTTGTGCAGTTTGGGGCACTGTGTAAACCATAGTGGAGATGGTAGGGATGCTTCTTTCTTTCCTCAAAGTTAGTTTTTGTTTCTACTATTGATAGAGATCAAAAAGAAAAGCTTCCCACACAGCTCTTTCTTAGGATGTACATACTCAAAATACTCAATGAGATGGACTGTGATAGTTTATGTTATATGAATGAATTTTCTTGAAGCCTATTTAGTTACACAGATGTCGAAGAGACATCGAGAGACAAATGCAAGCCTTTGGGGCAAACAGAGGTGACTGTGCTCCAGTGATTAATGTGCAGGGGCATGGAATTGGATCCAGCAACAAACAAGCAATTCTTACTGAGTACCTAAGTGCCAGGCACCCATGCGTATGTTAGATATGGAAATAGAAGGCCCTGATTCTGACTTTTCACAGTAAAACTGAAAAGTGAAGCCCAGAGTCTTGGCAATGTGGTAAGTCATAAAGATATGTGGAAAAGTTGATGACTGACAAAGGGCAGGTTGCAAAACTTTAAAACTGGCATTCTTGCATAGATATGAAATGAACATGTATGAAAGATTTGGTTATACTCATTGATTAATAGGAGAACCAGTAAGATGATAGGACCAGTTCAAAAATATTGGATGCTTTAGATATTTATAGGCCAACTAATAGAAGAATATCAATACAATTTCCATGTTAAGTATAAATTTGATTAATTTCCTACAGGATAAGAAAGGTTAATCTTTGAACTTACCATTTTTCCTCAGTATAGGTTATTTGTTTTTCTCTTGAATACAGATCTAAAAGTTGGCACGGATCCTCACTAGATCTGCTGTTTTATCAGTGGTTATTTGTGAACTGAACAAGTTCCCCTTCCTATCCTTGGGTCGGTGTTTGATTGTCTGAGCCAGACGTTGTGCCATTGGACCCTTCTTTTTTATTCTCTACTTTCAAATTTTGGGGAGAAATTTTCAATAAGAGAAAAGTACAATAGTGCTGTGGTTTGGATCTTAAATGTCCCCCAAACCTGCCATGTTGAAGACTTGATCATCAGTGTCAGGTGCTACTTGGAGGTGGCAGAGATGTTAGGAAGTCAGATGTAGTAGAAGGAAACCAAATCATTGAGGGATGGCCTATGAAGGGAATAGCAGAACTCTGGTCCCTTCCTGTCTCTATGTTTTCCAAACACTATGAGATATACAACCCTCCTTCATCAGTTTCTCTCTGCCATGCATTCCCTGTCATGATGTACAATGGTCCCCACCTCCAGACCCATAGCTATGTGGCCAACACCATGAACTGAAGCTTCTGAAGCTGTGCCCCAAAATAATTGTTTTTACCATTTTTTAAGATGAGAGTTGCCTCAGAGATTTTGTTACAGTGACAGAGAACTAGCCTACAAAGTTCCATGAGCATACTCTGTTGGAAACATAGATGAACACATTTGTGTCTTTCTACAATGTCAGGATTTATTGAATAGCTATAGTGTCCCAAGATTCAGAGGTTTCATTTGCAGAAATTGTCAGAGAGTCCTGCTTTCCTTGGTCCTTTTGCTGGCAAATATAGGCTCATTTATTTCAATTTTAAAAACTAATAGTAACTTTCAGATCACATATCTATGACTCTACCATCTAAGTCTCCATTTATCAATCTATCTATTTTATAGAATGGCTATAAATGGTAGGTAAGAGGTCACAGCAGATTTCAAGAGGTTTCAGAGGCCTGAGATGCAGGGAAGCTGGTAGAGATGCAAATGGAGTTTTTGTGCTGGTAAGAAAATGAATGGGCTGGAGAGGCGGCCACTGTTGTAGATTCTGACTTCAGGGCTAGAGTTCATGGAGGGGATGGCAGGGAAGGACTGGTCTGGACAGATAGATAGACAGTGCTTCTAGACAGTCAAATAAGACAATGAGAAAATGGACATTTGAGTAGCCCAAATGAATAGCTGAGATTATGCTGAGTTGCAGCCCCTGGGACAGTCAGATATTCTCGGCTTTTTGGTCATTGATGGGTGGTCAGAGGACAGGTCAGAAGAGCCTTCACCAGAGCAGTGTTAGCAGTTAGCAGGTGTCTAACTCTTTATACTTCCAGGTGAGGAGGTTGCACCCTTTCCTTGGTCCCGCATGTGTTACAAGTCTCAGGCCTGGTTTTCCTGATATCATTTTACTAGGCCATGTGCTCCTGCAGTCCCAATTACCCCAATTAATATACTGAGCAGTAATATTTCCATTTCCAGGAATAAGTCATTTACCACTTTGTGCCATGAGTGGTGGAGGACTATTGATGATGTTCGTCTTTTCACCCAGGTGCAGAGTCATCCTCATTCTCCATCTAAAATTTAAGTCAAAAGCTGCCTGTAAAATAGATTCTTTCAGGAGAAGGCCTAGTCAGAAACAAACAAACACTGTTTCATACAGTATTTTGTAGCTCAGGGCAGGACTGAGCCTCATCTCAACATAAAACATGTGAGAAAGAAGAATAATAATGGTATTTCAAATCAGGGAAGGTTAGGAGACATTTTAGTTAGAGCTTCTACAAATGATGACGAGAACATCCCATAAGATGAAATTGGGAGAATTCATGGGGCAGAGAATTGGTAAAAGAAAGGAAACACTAGGTAAATCCAAAGAATCATTTCATGAGAAGGTTCATATTTTATATAGATAAATCACTATGATCAGTACCAGTTTATGAGTGATTTTGTTAATACTTTGTCCCATCTGTTGTGGTCATAATTTTTAAAAAGTCAGAAAAGCTAACTATCTGCATGACTGCAAGGAGCTATGAATCAGCTGTTTTAAAGTTCTAGAAGTGTGTGTCAGAAAATCTAAACTCTTTCAGAAGAAAGGATTGTGAAGGCAGGGACTGGTAGGGACAGAGATGATTGGAATGCACACACAATTAAACCCAAGTAGTATCTCAAATTACTAAATAACTAGCCATACTCTGAAGCCTTTCTCTGTTTCTGTCTCTCTGTCTTTCTGTTTCTCTCTCTGTCTCTGTCTCTCTGTTCATTCTTTTCCTTTGTGGAATAAAATCTTGCCGCTGTCTCTGACTGGGCAGGGCATATATCAAAGAAGTAGCATCTGTGTCTCAATACATTTGAGAGAAGCAGCATTAAGGATAGGGTGACTTCTCAGGCTGCAGATAAAACATGGGGTAGGATGGGATGGGATAGATGGGATGGGATGGATGGGATGGGTTAGATAGGATTGAATGGGATGAGATGGGATGACATGGAACTAAATGGAGTCAAGCACAATCGAATGGAATTCAGAAGCACCCTTTTTTGATATAAATTTGTAAGCTGCTAAAAAGAGATCCTATTAGGCTAAAGGTATAAGTGATAAAGGGCTTAATTAGTGTGCAGCAGACACTGGGCTGAATTTTCCAGCATCATGAGATAAACATAGATATAGACACACATTACTGGAATTACTGCTTTCAAATCAGGCACTGTGGACTGAATAGAAAATCATGGCTTTATTCTATTGGCAGAGACTCAGGGGAGTAATCTTCAAAGCCTGAGCAGACAGTCACCATTGACGAGAATATTTATATGTAGTTCAGCATTAGTGAGACCCAGTCTGTCATTGTGTTACTGGAAACAGATGCATAGGACTGGCCATGCCCAGAATAGGCAAACAAGTGACACATGGAGAAATCTGGAAAGTTTACTCATGCTGGCAGACTCCAGTAGAGTTCTTGAAAAACTCCAGCCCTGAGTTTAGTTCTTTCACAGTTTTTTTGTATTTTTCCACATCATTCTTTAACTGTGATAACATTGGTTGGTTTAAGTTACAGTCTATTTGATTTCCAGAACAGACCACTGAGAGGACATTCCCTCTACAGCCATATTTGCACAGGCAGATATTTAAGAGAGAAATTATGACATTCTTGAAAACAGAATTTATTTCAGGCACCTTAGCAAGTAAAGTAGTTGCAAATGGATGTTCTCCTAGATAACTGTGTTATTTAAAAATAGTTATTATTTTTATTTTATGTATATGAGTGTATTATCTGCATGTGTATAAGTGCACACATGTTGTACAATGCTCATGGAGGTCAGAAGAAGGAAGGTGTCAAATCCCCTGAAACTGTAGTTACAGACAGTTGCAAGGCACCATATGGGTGCTGGGAATGAAACCCAGGTCCTCTGTGAAAACAGTCATTGCTCTTAACTGTTTAGCCATCTGTCCAGCTCCGATAGCTGTGTTATTTGATTCTAAAGATAGTTTTCATGTCTGTGGTATTCTCTATTTTACTTTTGATTTGTCTTTCAGCATGACTTTTTAGTGAGTATTTATAAACCACTGAAGGATGTACACTGTGTCTTAAAGTATAAAATCATCCATCATCAATACCAACATCAAACACATACGAAAATGACATTAAATGCACGGGTGTATTTCTTTTCCTTTTCAGTTGGAGGGTTTAAATTCCTGCCTACATGACAGGGGACTAGTCACAGGGTTTCCCAGCCTCTATGACAATGGGCTATGCAAGGGGTCTCTGGCCTACATGACCAGGAATCAGGAACTGGAGGCTCAAGCAGGAAAGATGTTTAAAACAGAAGCAACTGTTTCTCAAGACAAGGCTTTTATGTTTGTTTTTCAACAGCTCTGGGTTTTTCCATCTCACACATACCTACACATATACATGCACATACGTTATGTTACTACTTTTCTTCTTGTTAGCAATTTGGTTTTTAAGGACAAATAATAACCAGAAATTATTACTTTAGTATTTTGAATTAGCAAAGCTTTCCTAATAAGCAATAAATTCCCCAAGAAGGTAGTAAGACAAGACCATACCAGAAACTATTGACCTTGCTATATGAGTCACCATGAGTAGAAATTTCCAGGCCCAATTTCAGGTAGTATCCAACCAAGAGACCATGAAATACAACATAATACTGCTATCATACTCCATTTATAAAGCTTTGTTTCAGCCAGTTCCTTCCTTTTCATTTGATGGTGGGTGCCTAGTCATGGAATTTAGAGTATCTCATATCGATCATTTAGAGTTCACTCAAAACATGCCTAATATTTCATGCGATCTTCTTGGATTAATTAGGGAACAATTCAACGGGTCCACTCTAGGATTTATTGCTATCAATAATATTTGTTTAACTCAAAATTCGATGAACTCTTGCTTTATTCCTCTCTAATTGCGCAGTTTCACATTTTGCCAAGTAGAATTAATAAGCAGGTTAAGTCTAATTGGATTGCTTTGACCGAGGGGTTGAATCCTTGAAACAAAGAATTCTAGACATTTTATAAACTGAAAAACACAACAAAAAAACTTTCCTAAAGAAAAAATTTTACTGCTTTTTCCTAATTTTTCTTTTCAGGTGATCTAATCATGTTGAGTCTTTTTAGATGAAGAACAGGACTTAAGCTTTTAGAAAAAAAAAAATGTGTTGTGTTCTAAAAGAAATGGCTTCAATTTGCCTGGAACAGTTAGCTATAATTAGCATGCAAGTTTTAGTGATATTGTATTTTGAAGCTGATTAGGCCTAGGAGATTGCGTATGCAAGTAACTTCTATTGTTTATTGTATGCAAATCTAGCCACTTAGCTTTAATTAGACATTGAAACCCAGAACAATTATCAACAATTGCTTTAGTATTAATGAGCAGAGTGAACTGCCAATCATTACTTTTTAAATGACAGAGACTTATAAGTAGTGAATGTGACATGCAAACAATGATGGTCTTTGAGCCCATATTTTGCAAAGTAAAGTCAAATATTAACCAATCAGGTTGACAAGGTTTCTTTATAGGTTTCTCCGCCCCCCATTTTTTCTTTTACAACTTTTTGCTATGTAAAAACTATTAGAAGGAGGTCATGCAAAAAATTAACATGTTCAGAATAAAATGTAATGTTTTGAAAATGAAATTTAGTTTTTTGAGTAGAATCATAATGTGAACAAACAACTCTCATTCCTGTATTTGATGGTTCCTGATCTGACAGGATTCTGAAGGGTCAGTAAATTGGATTCCCCTATTAATAAAGTGTGCTGTAGTATGCATATTCCAAATAAAAATGATTATTAACAGTTACACTGTGATATTCTTTTAGCAACCTGATAGTCTTCCTTGGTTACAGAATTGCAAAGAAAAGTTGGCAATCTGTGGCACCTTGTATCCTGCAAGCTGTCCCTGTGCCAGGTATTTCATCTTGCCTTAGTCTGCTGCACCATGGAAGATGTTCAGAGAAACACATTGATGGTGTCCTCTAAGAATAAAATTAACCTCGCCAAAGACAAAGAAAATTACATTTATTTGGTTCTAATTATGACTGCACTTCAAGAAAACACAGATTTAAACAGCACTGAAAGTCTGCTGTGGTTTTACAAAATGATGACTGTTACTAGCTTTAAACTGCAAAGTGAGCTGATGATTACTTCATTCCTTAGCCAGGAATTAGTAGTGGTACTTGAAAATTTTAAGTTGATTTATGCATCAGGGTTGAGTGAAGTCTCAGCTCTGAGTGACACAGAGGAGTCAGTTGCACACATCTGCCAGTAGATGTAAATATTAGGTTATTAGGGAGGAAGAAGAGAAGGAAACGGTACCCAGAGTAAGTAATTGAGTGGAACTGACTTCAAGTCATAGCTTTAATACCAGCCATCTGATCTGTAGCATAACAGGGTGATGGTCTGCACCAAGAAGCTTTAGTACCCCAGACAAAGCAAAGTGCCTGTTCCTTTCCAAAGGAGGACAGAGGCACTGTACTTTAAGGAAGTAGGCTTAGTTAATACGTGACCTATGGCACTTGATTTAGGCTATGTTCTTATAGAAAATCAAACAGTTGAGAAATTAAACACTAATTCTTAGCATTGAATAAGTCCCTTTTTATTATGCTAGTGGACTCATAAGAACTAAAGTTCTCAGGTTCTGGGTCCCAATTGCAGAAATCTTTTATTGAATTTCTCATGCCTTTTCTTAAAAGTTATAGCATTTGGTGGGTGTAAACCTTAGTCTACATGACTTTCAAGGCAAATGTTCAGACTTATGTAAGTCATCACAGTAGATTCCTTTCATGGTCAAGTGGTCGTCGTGTTTATAGAAGCAGATATTTCAGGGCAGGGTTAAAACATCTTAGCTGTGTAATTTACTGTTTACACCAATACAGTTGTTACAGACTAGGTAACTATGGTATTTGTTTCTGGCCTCTTTGTGTTTCACATTTTAGTTTTACTTTCCTTTTTAATGTAGCTAAGTATTTACTAAGAAAGGCATTGCAGAATGGCTACTAATTGCCTTAAAACATCATAAAGAACAGGAATCAGCCATAAGAAAATTATCTCAGACTCACAAAGGTCAACATTAAATTCAGGGGAATATTTCTTTTCCCCATCATTGTGGGAAGGGTCACTCTTTTTTGTTTAGGAGAGTGGAAACTGACTAATGCATGACCCTTAGGACTTGACAGTAGTCAGGCTGCTTAGGACCCCGGCAGCAAGAGGACCAGGTGTGTTTTCACCTTGCTTGCCTCCACTATGTTGGTGGCTTATGGGACCAGTTTACTTTTCACTGCTGTTGTTGGGGGAGAGAGACTGTAGGGGTTGACTACTTTAATAGTAAGCAGTGTTTCAAAATACTCATTTGGCCTAGTCCAAAGGACTACTCCTTCTGAGAGGTGTGTAGTCTGTAGTCCTGTTCAGAAGTTCAGCTGACACTTGTCATCTGTTTCTTTTGTAAGAAGTGGGAATGGATACTAGTCCAACTTGACCCTCTTTCTTGAGAACACCAAATGGCTAGGGACTTACTCCATACTTTCCAGTGGTCTTTCTACTTCAAAATGAGACCCAGAAAAAGAAAATTCATTAACAACAAAAACAAAATTAATGCTACATCCCAAAATGCAAAATTTATGGGGAGTTGTCCTTGTGCCCCTCAAATCCAGCCACATATTTATGTATCTTATTTACTTAGGTGGTTGTTTTTAAATGTATTCTTTTAGAATTTTACACACACACACACACACACACACACACACACACACACACACATACACACACAAGACATACTTTGGTTACATCTCCTCTTTTGCCCTCTTTTATCCCCTTCCCTCCCACCAAACCCTCTCTTCTTCCCAGCAAGTCTCTCTCTTGTTCTCATGTCTTCTCAAGCATGGGTAGAGAACTAACTACTTGAGTTAGGACAACTTGGCAGTGGCCACTCCATTTAGGAATATAGGTAACTACTGATCACCTATAACAATTTGAGGATGGATGGGACCTCCTCCTTCTTATGAGCCTCTTCTATCCCTGATAGAATGTTCATGGGTCCAGTCTTGTTTGGTCTTACCAGGTAGCCCTAAGTGGAAATTTTGGTAACTGAGACTTTTTTTCCTTCAGGATATTTAAAGGAGCATGCTATCATGTAACTTGTTTACTTTCCATCTAACTTTAAGTGTACACAGAAGTAAAGCTACTTCTTAACAGCTCATCTTAAGAGGGACAAATTATAAGAATATTCCAGTTAAATATGTATTTCCTATAAGTATGCCAACTGAGCTTTGCATTACTTTTAATATGTTCTGTTTTAAGGGTTATTTTTTCTCTTTTACTTTCACACTTTTCCTGAACCTTCTCTCTGAAAAGAAAATAAACTGCTATAACCATTGGTGCAGACATTGCTCTGTTTTGAATTAGATTGGTATGTTAACAAAAAGAAACAAAAATGTCCCCGGTTACCATTGTTCCAAAGGTTGATTTCTGACTTCTCTAACTTCTGTTGTGTCTAGATTTCTCTCCTCATTTTTCAAAGAATGACCCTCAATAGCCTAATAAATCAGCTAATAAAATGTTTTAGCATCTGCTAACATTCGCTGAGTGTGTCACATGCATGTTCAATGACTTTGCTAGGAAGCACAGTGAAGGAAAATAATGGAGCAATGCTATCAAGGCTTTGAGACACTGCAGGAGCTCGGTCTTTACATTAAGGTTTGCTTGTAAATATTTAAATTGCTGGTCCAGATGGTAGGAGAATTGGAGAATGTGAGTAAAATTTTCCTCTCAAATGTTTCTTAATAGACTTCAAAAAAAGCTACCAATAAGCCAGAATTTCAAAGTATGACAAAAACAGCATTGAGTGATCATCTAAAAGTTTTAAAGTTGTAATGATTTTGTTACACAGGAATTGAAAAACAAAACTTTTTTTTTTTCATGTTTGGAGAAAAGTCCAGTCTTGGATTGACCCTCACTTAGTTGAACCTGGGCCAAAGTTGTTTCCAAAATATTTCTTTTAAAGGTAATGAGCTGCTTTTGAATATCAGCCCTGTGACCCTTCACTGCACTAATGATATAAAATGACTTAGCCTCGTAGTCTCACAAATGAGGTACCTGGAAGGTGGGTATGGGACTCCTGATGTGTAGATGTAATCAGATATGATCAGGCCCTAGCCAGAGCCCAAGTGGTGTCTTTTGTTCTTACCTGGGAGTTATAGTTTCTGACTCATTGCTCTTTGTTTCTCTCATTCTTCTTCTCCAATGCAGAACCTAATTCTTACACAACTCAATTTCTGCCACTTCTTTCCTTCAGTGGGTTCCCATGGTCCTTGTGCTCTTGTCTGCCATGTACTTGTCCTTATACAGTGAGGAATTATAGCAGGAGCCTCTGATACTGAAGAAATCTGGGGCTCCTCTTTGGGTCTTAGTCTCACTAATAAAAGAATTTAAGAACACACTCAACGGAAAGCTTGAAAGCTATTTTATTAGAGTTTAAAAGAAAAATCCCAGGACAGGCGAGCTGTAAATCTCAGCAACTTCTCAGAGCAGGAGGAGAATAGAGAAAAGAGGGCAGACAGAAGCATGCCACTTGGGTTAGGCAGACATGAAGGTCAGACACGTGGTGGACAAGAAGCCACGTGGCTGGGAAAGGAGCTTGGGAGAAAGTGTCCAAAAGCCCAAAGTACCAGGCAAAGCATGATTGGGCTTCATCAAACACTCAAAAGAAAAGGTGAAGAAGGAAAAATAGGTTACTCGGGACTCAGCTGACAGACCCTGCTGAACTCCTAGTGGCTGAAAGACAGTGTGCTAGTGGGCAAGGTTTCTGGGAAGAAAAAGTACATTATCTCATTGAAGCAATGGTTATTCCTCCTGTGCCTTTAGCGAAGTTTGAGATGGTCCTGCTTTCCTGAGGGGTGGTCCTTTGGCCAGGTCAGTGATCTTCCCAAATGGATGAACTCTTAGGGGAAGTGACAATGTTGAGTCTCCATCCACAGGTAGGTTCCAGTCTTTGGTCTAGAAGGCAACATAATGACTTAAGTGGGTCTTTCACACTACTGTAATATTTTGATACCAGAATGCCTGTGCATGAGAAGATTTTGCATGCTAGCCAGGGATAGAGAAGTGCAGGCTTTAGCAGAAAGAGGGAGTGTAGCTCTCATGGGCCAGCAGACACTATGTCGTGACTGGAATTCAATACGCAGAATGGAGAAGCAGAAGATTGCATTCATGCCAGCATGGATTCAGGGGAATAATCTCCAAAGCCTGACCCGTGAATGACAGATACTCAGAACATTAACAAGGAATTCAGTGTCATTCTATTCCATCACTGGGTTAAATTTTAGTTACATTCCTGAAGGCTATGCACGGCTATCCACTGGGGCCACTAGCCTACCTGACTGAGGGCTATCCACTGGGGCCACTAGCCTATGCAACTGGGGGCTGTGTTCTGGGGCCACTAGCCTTCATGATTGAAGGCTATCCACTGGGGCCACTAGACTATATGACTAGGGGCTGTGGAAAGGCATCTCTAGCAGTATAGTTACATAGTCTGAAGTGATAAGGCTGAAACTGTCCTTTCACAGGCAGCTGGTTTTCTTTTCTCACTGTGAACATTTAATACCTAAGAATGGTATGGCAGAAGGTGTGGGAAAGGATGCATACTTGTAGAGACAAAGTCCTGTTTGGCTTCATATGAAATCTCTGTATCCTTCAGTTTTTCTTACAAAATTGTCGTTCACTATGTATAAGCAGAGGAACCTGACAAAACCCTAAGAGCATTAGCATTCTTTCACAGATTGTGTTACCCAGAAGTCTTCTCAGCTAGATCCATATAGCTCACTGCTCTCCCTCCCTTAAGGTCTGTGAAAGACATCAATTTGCGTCTCTGACTCCTGAACTAGAATGCTCAGTTTATGGAAGACATGGTCCAGGTCATGGCTATTGTGTTCTCAGCCTCACAGGGTGCTTGGAACAAACAGATTCAAGAAACACATTCATCTAGTACATGGAATGAATTTGGGATGGTCACAGACACTCACTAAATCTTGTCCTAACCACTAGCCTGTCCCCCAACAGTAGTTATTGTTCTTTATCCTTTTTCAATATCTCCTGAACAGATCTCTGGACTTTTCTCCTGTAGATTTGGAGATCCAGAAAAAAATAAATACATAAGACGTCCTCTAATAGGTGGGGGCTTCGAGAGGGTAGTCAGAACATGTTTTGTCTACAAGAGAAGAAAGAGACATGGAGGGAGATTTTACGTTTGTTAGGTTTGATTGTTTCAGAGAGAGATACCCAAGCCAATTTCAAAAAACATGAAAATAGAAAATGAATTACAAGGTAATGTTTGAAACCTATAATTCTGACACTGACTTTTAAGAAACGTCACTTACAAGGCAGAATTTCTATAGCTTAAAATTTTGTTGGAAAATGAATTGCAATTGCCTTTCCTCCTTTCTGACTTTGAACTATGTCTTTGCACAGATATAGACCCAGTAGTGTGAGAGTTTAGGGTTCTTAAGAATTACAAAGAAATGAGGAATTGAGTGGCCATATTTCCCTCAGAGCCATGGCCAGGACAGCAGGTGGAATCTGTACTTATGAACTCGGGGAATGAATTACAAAGCCCTCCCACTACCCTGGGGTGAGAAAGCAGCAGACCACGTTAAAAGTGATTTTATTTTCTTTCTGCTTTTCACTTCTTCAGAAGAGGACTGTTATCTGAATTATCTCCTAATGTGCCACAGTCACAATTTCTCCAGCAGCCTCTTCTGAAGAGATGGTGGCCTTTTCCACAGCATTCCTTCTATGGCCTCTGCTCAGACAGGGTGATTCAGATGGGAGCTGATTATAGATCTTTAAATTGTCTTATTATAACTTGCTGGCTGCCGCAGTTCTCTATGGGTCACACACAGAGTCCTGGCTAGTTAAAAGGTGTTCAACACTGCAGCCATCCTGGAGACTGCCTGTCACCTGACCCTCCTCATGGAGTCTGACTACAAGTGTGTGGCCAGGTCAACAGGCCAAGGCAGCTCTACCTTCTCTTCATGACTGTAATACACAAGGCTTTCCTCAGGATGCTCCTTAGCTGCCAACATCCATCCCCTGCCTTGGTTGGCCCATCCATTTCCCCCTAGGGTGGTCCTATGGTCCAGACAAATGGTTTCTATTTGATAGAAACTTAACATACATTTTAAGATAAAATGGCTAACTACTGATAAATACTGCTTAGCTATTAATGGTATTATTTGACTTATGATGATAGTTGGGAGTGGGTAATCAGTTATAAAGATGATTATGTATTCTACAAATTGTCCCCAGTGAAAATGTGCTCTTGTGCTCTGGACCACCTTCCTCTCCTACAGGATTTTCTGTAGCAGCAGTGATTCTAATTGCAGAGGAACTTGATGCAACTTTGCCATCTTGGGCAGGGGGAACCTAAAGGGATTTGTGAGGCAGACAACTGGTGCTGCAATCGCACCTGCCTTCTGATGTTTCTTTGCAGTTAATGCCCCTGAAATGCTCTCATCCTACACCTTTTTACACCCTGCCTTGCTAACAAGGGTTCCATTTACCCCTTTAATCAATTAATTAATTCAATATTTATTTGGCACCTATTAGGCCCCCTGTGAGATAATAACACCTTAAGCTGTGATCTCATTTAAGTGAATTTGCATTTATTAAAAGACTCTGAAAGAATTAAATGCTTTTAAGTCTCAAAAGAAGTAAATTCCCAGTGGTGATCAGCCCACCGTTTGGAAGATGCCAAGGCTAGACTATGAAGCAATGGCAGAGAAGCAGTTAACACCCTCTGGAAGGTAACAGAACTTGGGCTTTCCCATCTCGTGCTTGCACACATCAGTTATAACCATCTTTTAGGTAACAGGGCCTTTCAAATTATATAGCCTTCAGGCCTCACAAAATTTGAACCCAAGTGACTAATTTCTGTCTAATGTTGCTAAAATTTCTTCTGGGGGAGGGATGTTAACAATGTCCTCCTCCCTTCCCCTATTCTCAAGGACAGACAGACAATTCCACCAAAATGTACTCTAGGAAAGCAATTACTTTATTGGACTTCTTTATAGAGCATGCATGAGGATTTGCTTGCAGGATTGAGGGTGCTCCCCCCACCAAAGCCATACTGGAAAGTCTTCATCCAAGCTAGGAGGTGGCTCCCCCTTAGACGTATAAAATGTTAAGGCACCCTCCCTTAGTCTTCTCCGGGCTACATACTGTAGCTCTTCCAGCCAGGCCATGTGCAATTAGGGTCAAATTGCTCATCATAGGTTGGGAGATGTGGCTGAATACTCAGGGATGGTCTGGTGACATTACATTCCCTGCTCCTCTTATGTGGGGTGTCCGCAGTCAGTAAGTCCAGCTGTGATAATCTTCAGCAAACCAGTGTAGCTGAACTCAGGTTGACTGAATCTGACTGTCAGAGGACAGTCCTACACAACATTCTAACAAAAGCTGGTTACTCACTAGGTGGCTTGGAAATGACAGAGATTTATTTCTTGTAGTTTGGAGGCAGGAAGTCCAAGAGCAAGGTACTAGTCAGTTTGGCATGTAGTAAAGGTCCACCTGGTGGTCCACCAGTGAAGGCACTCAAGGGGCAGAGGAGCTCTTTGGGAGCACTTTAGTAAAGGCACTGTGACCACTTTGCCCGTATGATATAATTACCTGTTAATATTATCAAATTGTTTAAATTAGTCATTAGGTTTCAGCATGTTGAGAGAAATGCAAACATTAGACCGTAACAGACCCTCCTCCCATCCAAAAACACTTAGAAAGATTGAACAAGGTCAAAAGAATTCACTATCCAGTTTACCAAGTTCTAAAATAGCACTGATACGTAGTTAAAGTCCAACATATCCACTAATGTGTAGTAGGAGCTCAAGAAAACTTACTGGATGCTAAACAAATCTACCACGTACTTACATGTGTGTGTGTGAGTGCACACACACACATAATAAAATGTACCTCATTTCCTAACATGTAGTATGGATTCAATAAATATTTTTTGAATCGATACTACATATTATAGTATGTAGTATGGATATTACAGTATAAAATATTATTTTCAATAAATATTTATTGAAAGAATGATTACTTTAATTGATGGATAAGTAAATGAATACGAAAAATAGGTGCATTGCATGTTCTTGCAGCATCAAATTCTCTCTCCGGCACCCATTCATCTGAGTACCCCAAGATCAATAATAGTCCAGAATCTAGAGTAACATAGGTACTTGCTTTACTGTATATGGTTCATAATAAGGTTCTTGTCACCAAGGCACAGTTAGGTGGAAATACTATACTTCTATCTATAAAATTAAAGATTTCAAAGCGAAGACCTGGGATCTGTTCCCAATTCACCCACTCCAAATGTTTATAACATAGCACTATTTAAACACAAAATTATAGTCTTAGGGAAAATGAAAAACATGTTTGAAAAATCAACTCTTAACACCATTTTTTTTAGTTACAGTAACCATTAAACAGTTATGTATTTAACCTTTGTAGTCTTTAAGCCTGCTGAAATGTCTAATTAGTTAATTAGAAAAATAATTGTGTGCTAAAACAGATATCTGAAAATTGTGTATAAATGTATAAAACTGTGGGTTTAAAATAAACTTCTATTTTGAGCCTGTAATGCTATCTGAATGTATTAGTATTTCATAATTCTTCTTATTCCTTAAAAGATTTTTCAGAAAAATATTGGAAGATTTCCCAAAGTCCTCCTCACCTAACCCCTGTCATATGTCAGACATAACATTGGGATTATCTAACCCAATTCTAGTTTGAATTGGGTTTTATAAGAGGCTGTTTCCTTGGAAGTCATTCAAAAGATACATACATGGGGAAACTAACTGATAAGGTCTGTGTTCCTCTGTCATGAATCAATTACAAGTAAATTGTTCCTCACAATTTTCTCTTCTGTATTTATTATAGTCAGTTTGCAAAGAATTCTTCAAAGACAGAAACATGTCTGGTGCCAAAATCTTTATTGACAGGCTGCTCTTTTGTTTCAGTCCAGCACAGCATAGCCATTTACATTTACCATGTGAATAATAAGACTGAAAGACACAGAAACAAGGAATAACTTCTGATGCGAGACTCAAGTGGGATACTGGGAATTGACCATTCTTAGGTCATAGAGAAGATAGGTATCTTTGGATTTGGAGAGTAAAACCATTGATGCAATGTACTTTCAGATAAAGTACATTTTATGTGGCACAATGTCTGCAGTTACCAATCTACTTTCCCATTTCCCATGCCCATTTCTTCGGCTTTCACACTCCCTTTAGCAGTTAGCCTGGATGTTTAGGGGGCTTTGGATGATAATCATAAAATTTTCATCTTCTTACCCTTTGCTTTGACCTTGAAGAGAAATGTCAAGTGACCCCCTTGTCTCGTTCAAGGTGATGCACAATACTGACCAAGAATCTGAAAATCATGCCCACCACCCAAACCCCCAAACGAAGGCCTGCTCTGTAGTGAATTGCAAAAATAAATAAATAAATAAATAAATAAATAAATAAATAAAAATAACAAACAAAAACAAGAAGGTAAGATTCAGGTTTTTCAAAGAAACAGCTAACAAAGCATTTAAAAAGCCTCACAGGAAGAAAGCCCGTTTCCCCTTAAGGCCACACAAAGGAAGAGGCGATAGAGAAGACACAGGTGACTGAGCTCTCCACTGAACTGGTGGTATCTGACTGGGATTCCTGTCTTTGGCAATTGTATGCTTTGTGTTTGAGGACATGGCTCGCTGTGAATAATGGAACATTCAGACCTTCAAGTCTGACAAAAAGTATATTCCAATTTGGTCTTCCCACTCTCATAGCTACAAGTTTGGAGGATTTATTTGATTGCTCTGGGTTTTGATTTCTTTATCTTTTAAGTGAGACTACTGATAACTGCCTAGCCATGTTATGAGAATTGAAGTGCCAAGTACTTATCACAATTACTGGTTAATTTATAAGCAGTAACTGCCAAGAGATGACTGCCCTCTTCCTTTTCAAAAGGTGAGGGGAGCTAAGACAGATCTAAAAGACAAACACAGCAACTTCACCTCACAGGAATAAGCAGACAGGAAGGGGCTCACAAGGACTAGAAAAACTGAGAAAGAATCACCTTTGGATTTTTAGAACCAGTGGTAAAACTGGAACAGGCCATGAAGATGGATCTGTAATGGGATGGGAGCCCAGTTGCAAATAAAACTTTCATTTCTTTCCTGAGAGTCTTCCCTGACTGAGATTGTGTTTTGAATTAATTATAGTTGGACTGCAGTAGCTCAGTGTTTAAATGCAACAAGGTTGGATTGGTCATTATCAGCAGACATGTGAAACTAGCCTTGGGCCCTGGCAGACCCAGTTCTTTTAGTCAAATGATTTTAATTTGTCTCTCCATTCGTACTCTAGAAATACGATTGTTGAGTACTTTGGTTTTTAATTTGCTTTCATTTCTCTGGACACTCAGCATTAACTAAGGGAGGTGGGACAGTCCATTCACAGCAGTTGGTATGAATATTCTCTTTACCATATATCTCTGAAGTTATGATTTAAGTAAAAATAGTTTTCACCCATATATGACTCAGAATTGAACATATACTCTGTGTTAGGAATTTGCTATGTGCTAATATAAAATGATTTACAAAGCATATTGGTCATATATCTCATCTTCTGCTGAAGACAATTAACACAGTCTGTATCTGTAAAAAATTCTTTAATTAAAAACAAAGTGACAGGATACATAATTTATTGACAAAAATAACTGGACTTTATTCTTATACCAAGAATAAAGAGTCAAGAGAAAGTGATCATGGAAACACTCCCACTCACAATAACCCCCCCTCCACCAAATATCTAAGAATAAACCTAGCCAAAGAAACTTAATGAACTCTACATTGAACATAAAATCTTTGAAGAAAGATTGAAGATCTCAGAAGTTGGAAAGATCTCATGGATTTGTAAAATTAGTATTGTGAAAATGACCATCCTACCAAAAACAATTTACAGATTCAATGCAATCTCAATCCAAATGGCCAGAATGTTTTTCACAGAAATAGAAAAACCCATCCTAAAATTTATATGGAATGATGTATCATAAATTCTCTCCCAGTGAGGCCCAGCATTCAGCCCCACCTCTCCACCTCTGAACCAATTGAGCAGACAGAATATGCTCTTTTAGAGAAATTAATTTATTCTGGGTTACTTACAAAGGATTCATCCCTGGGGAAAGAGACGGAGATTTCATACGGTGGAGCCTGCATTTTGATCATAAGTCCCCCAAACCTCTGAAACACGTGCTCAAGATGGAGCCCTGGCACTGGGCCTGCCTCTCTCCTTCCCATCCTTCCAGGTGTCTCCGCTAGAATTCCCCCCTTAAGTCATTGGCTAGTTGGCGGTCAATCACATTTGGAAGCCTGTCCTGGTAGCAGAGAGGAAAACTGTATATCTACACAACAAACAACAAAAGACCTCAGAAAACCAAAAGAAAGATGAGTAAAAAGAGCAATGCTAGAGGGATTACCATTCCAGATTTCAAATTATATTACAGAATTATAGTAATAAAAATAATATGATTTTAGCACAAAAAAGACATGTCATTCAATGGAACAAAGTAGAAGACCCAAACTTGATTGCATACAATTTCAGCCACCTGATTTTTGACAAAGGGGCCAAAACCAGAAACTGGTGGAAAGATGGCATCTTTAACAAATAATGCTGGGAAAATTGGAATGCCACGTGTAAAGAATGAAATTAGACCCATATCTATGAACCTGGACAAAAATCAGCTCCAAATGGTTCAAAGGCATCAACGTGAAACCTGAAGTTTTGAGAGTTAGAAAAAAAAAAAAAACACCAAGAGTACCCTACAAGATATAGGTATAGGAAAAGACTTTCTGAACAGAAGTTTGCTTGCTTGAGAATTAAGGTCAAAAAGTGACAATTGGGGCCTCATGAAACTAAAACATTTCCCTATAGCAAAGGAAACAACCAATCAAATGAAGAGAAAATCTAGAGTGGGAGAGAAAATCTGTGCCAGACATATCTGATAAAGGATTAGAATCCAGAAAATACAAAAATACAAAGAACTCAAAAAACAGACTCAAGATAATATGTGACCCAATTTAAAAAATAGGATACATATCTGAACAAAGAGTTCTCAAAAGAAGAAATACGAATGTCTAAGAAATACTTTTAAAAGTGCTCAGCATCCTTAGTGGTATAAATTAAAACTACTTAAGGATTTCATCTTACCCCAATCAGAATAGGTAAGATCAAGGACGCAAATGACGAGTGCTGGCGAGGATGTGGGGAAAGGGATCCTCATTCACTGCGGGTGGTCTTGCAAAGTGCCGTGGCCCCAGTAGAAATCAGTATGGAGAAATCTTAAAAAACTGAAACTAGATCTGGCGCATGATTCAGCTACACCACTCCTTGGCATCCTACTTCAGAGATACTTGATCATCCATGTATATTGCTTCCATTTCTAATGAGTAGAAACAACATAAATGTCCCTCAAGTGACGAATGAATAATGAAAATGTGGTATGGAGCTCTACTCAATGGTAAATGAAAACAAAAAGCATTAGATTTGCAGGGAAGTGGATGGAACTAGAAACAGTTACACTAAGTGAGAAAACAAAAGACACATATTCTCTCTCATTTGTTGAGCCCAGCTCCAAATCCTTAAATGTGATTATATATCCTGGTAGGGGAAAAGAGAAGAAGACGCTTGAGAGAGGGGCATAGTAGGAGAAATCGGAAATATGGGGGTCTCTCAACTGGGTAGGGGGATGGCAGAGGCCTATGCAGGGCCAGTTGAGAGGACAGAGAGAGAAATGATACTTAAGTGAGTAAAAATACAAAGCAAAATATAGCATTTAACAGACTTGCTGAAAAGCACACATATAAATGTTAGTGTATGTATATAACTAATGGCTAGATAACAGAAACTATAGTACCAGGCCTGACAAACCTCCTTTTGAGATGCTGGTCAGGGGAGTTCAATAATCCTGAAATAATGCGGGTTATTGCCAAAGCCCTTAATTACCTTCCAGAACTTGAAGGTAAGACCATATTGCTAAAGACACGACATTAAGTTGAACACAGAAATTGGAGGAATTGAGAAGTTTCCTGACCTGGAAGATAATATGAAAGCTGTCAAAGAAGAAAGACAATCATTGGTCCTTTCCAGCTGTAAAGTCTACAAACCACAACATTGACCAGGCAGCCAACTATATGTGCTGGTGCAGTAGTGGGTCCTTTATCGTGTGGGTAATGAATAGCTGCGTAATTGAACTTAAGGCCTGCCTAAAGGGAGGGAACTCATCTATGACACTGTAAACATAGTCAAATACATATGGCTGAAGGGCCATAGAATCTAGAGAAAAACATACTTGGGTTACTTTCCTAGATCAGCATAATTTCTTATTCTATTCTAAATATGTATCGTTATATTTAAGTGTGCCTCTTACCCTTCATCCTAGAAACTACTTTTTACAACAGACGGAGACTAGTACAAAGTTTCAAACTAGCCAAATACAGAAAACAATAGTCTAGTCTATGAGGTACCTAGCCCTTAGTAACACATCTACAATGCATCCTCTATACCCAAGACTCGGGGAACATGACTGGAGAATGTAAGTGTCAGAGGAAGGAACAAGACACTTGATCCCTGTTAACATATTCTGGATGTGATAAGGAAGCTATACCAATGTCATCTTCACAGCATGGTAGTTTAATGGAATCTGCTTAATGACAAAACCAATTGACATGTTAAAGTGAAGGGGTGAATGTCACAGGGTCCCACCTGTGTTACAAATAATCAATGGATGGATGCTGAAGGAGGGAGAATCCGTTTTTTTCCAGGGACCAACACCCTGAGAGGTTTTGTAACCCCAATGGACAGCCCTAAACACAAGTACACAGGAGCACCACTAAATGGACTCAGTGCATTATATATATAATATATTAATATATTTTATATTTGTGTATTTATATATAACAATAACAAAGAAGAGGGAAAAACTGAGTGAGGGTGGAGGAGGGGCTAAAGGAAGATTGGGTGGGGGACCAGGAGGAATGAAAACAGTACAAAGATTAACACTCATTTCTGAATTTCTCAAAAAGAAATAAATGAAAGAAATGATCTCTGAAAAGGACAGTTTTTAGGATACTCCAAGTTCTATAATTAGTTCTTGATTTATATATTAAAGAAAAATTTTTGAGAGCCTAATGTTGACTCCAGGAATGGAGTTCCTTTGTCTTTCCCCCACCTCTCTGGATTAAACAAAATGGAATGTTATGAAACCTCTTTGAACAGAATCTGACACATGGAAAATGCTCAAACGATCTTATAATTTATCATTATCATCTTCATTAATATCATTGTAGTTTTTGTTTGTAAAAATAACTGTTTTAAATAATAAATATGTTCTCAGGAAGGGGCTAGTGAGATGGCTCAGTGGGTAAAGTAACTTGCTTTGCAAACCTTGTTTCTTGAGTTTGATCCCTGGAGCCCATTTACAGGTGGAAGGAGAGAAGTGACCCCACAAATTGTCCTCTGATCTTTGCGTGTGTTCCCTAGCACATATGTACCCACACTGACACACATCAGACACATACACAATAATAATAAACTGTTTTTAGAAAAGAATTTTATCAGGAATTACAAACCATCCCTGTCAAGTGTGGTGGTCCTGACTCGTGGAAGGCTGAAGCAGGAAGATTGTCAGCTTGAGTCCAGTTTGTGCTGCCTTGACAGTCCCTGTCTCAGGGCTGTGAGTCCCAGGTGTTTTCTGAGAAGCCTCCTCCTAGATCACATGGGAAAATGTGAAGCTTCAGTGACGGTTTAGAATACCCTGACCTTTCCATACCGGTATATCTCCTGACTGTTTCAAAGTTTTCCACACTGTGTGGAAAGCCATTCATGACTCTCAGGAAAATACGACAAAAATCTCTCATTGCGCCTATCTTTAAGGAAGGAAGTTCCCACTCGCTAAACACTGCAGGTTTTAGGAAAATAAAACAAAACAAAACACTACTTTAAAAAAAATTCCATAGGAGAAAATAGGTTTCAATTTTAGCATAGATACTACCTTTTTAAAAGTGTACTTCAATTACATAGGTATGTAATAGTGCCAGAAAGTGAGGAAAAATCAGTGATGGGCAATGTGCATGTGCGGCACACACACATATACATACACTGCCAGAGGAAGAGATTTTTAAAGTATTTTGGAATAAGAGTTATTTAACTTGATGAAATCTATGCTGATGAAGCCCAATGAACATCAGTGTTTATATAAAATCACCCTTACTGCATATCCCAGTGACTACTTTTATTAGTTACCATTCTGTTGCTGTGATAAAACACTATGGACAAGGCAACTCAGAGTAGGAAGTTTTATTTGGATTTGTGGTTCCAGAGGGATAATAGTTCATCAAAGCAGGAAAACATGACAGGAAGCAGATGTCACGCAACGCTAAGCGCTCACATCTTCAAGCAGGAACAGGAAACCGAGAGACTAGCTGGAAGGAGGCAAGGCTAAGATCTCTCACAGTCCCAATGATATCATTCTTCCAGCAAGACCACACCTCCTAAATATCCCAAAATAGCACCACCAACTGGAGACAAAGTGTTCAAATGATTGGCGTCTGTGAGAGACCTTCAGGCCAATCATCACACCAATGTAAGGGGTTTGGAGGGGGTTGGGAGGAGGTTGGAGGTAAAGACAGTGGATGTCTGTGTGATGCTGTCATGTCAAGTATCCATTGGTATCTATTCTGCTTTAGTCCCTCTTAGCGGATGCCTGTTGTGTGCAGGACATGAACCTCCTGCTAACTTAAAGCTTCTATCATGAGTTAGTATTTTAGGAATAGTACGGATTAGATTTTACTTAACAAGCACCTGCTTTCTGTTGCAAAGTCCTTCCTATTTGTTTCTATCTTCTCTGGAATGTACTTATTTTACAGGCAAGAGAAGTTATGCAAAGTACCCAATGGCACAGGCCTAGTAAATTACTGTGAAGGATCAGACTCTCCAGTTTCCCCTCCCCCTTCTCCTGCCCCTCTCCTCCTCTCCCTCCCTCCTTCTTCCCCTCCCTCCCCACTACATCCCCAATCCCCAGGCCTCTGCCAAAGCCTTTAAACATCCTGGATCTGCTATTATGTCCTGTTCGTTCTTGTGTCTGAATTATTAGATGAGAATCAGCCAGTTGTACCCCTTCAATTAGTGACGGATGTTCTCCTGAGCTTAAGTCAGTAGTGACTTTTAGTCTAATTCTCTGAGCGAGAACTCCCCTTCCTTGATCTCATCACCTGACCTTAACTGTAGTTTTTTTTTGGATAAAATGCACAGGCAAAAGTCTTCATTCTTCAGCGCTCTGTAGCCACAAACATGACACATGCATTGTCAGTCATCCCAGGCGCAGGGTAAGTTTTATAACCATAACTTCACTGTGGCATTTAAGTGTAGTCCGCCATCACTGGGACCCCAAGGCCTTTTATTCCGGCCTACATACACATTTATCATCAATTCCAGGATTTTATTGACAAGCCGTATTTATTTTTTCTTCCCAAATGCCCTTATTATACACTGCCCATTTTTTTCTTCTCAATTCTCTAATTTTTTTATTGCAGAATGACCTTGATAAATTAGAAAAATGAGCAGAAAGCCCAGTGCTTCAGTGATTCTCATTACTGGAGTCACTGCTCACCAATTCCTCCCTCCCTCCTCTTCCTCCCTCCCTCCCTCCCTCCCTCCCTCCTCTTCCTCCCTCCCTCCCTCCCTCCTCTTCCTCCCTCCCTCCCTCCCTCCCTCCCTCCCTCCCTCCTTCTGTTTTCTCTGAAGCTTAGAGAATTTAAATAACATACATCAAATCTCGAAGCTAGAAATCTAGTGTAGGTTGAATTTCAGCATAGCAGAAAGCTCCTCGTTGTAGGGCAGTGTCGGAATCTCCAGAGCTTGTTAGCAATGCAGCATTTCTGTTCCAGCCTGGACCTCTTCAGCAGGAATCTGCATTTTAACAAGACCACAGGCAATTGAGGGATCTAAACTGGAGAAACAGAAGGTAGTTCAGATTACAGAAGTCCATTTAATGTTATCCAACCTTTCTTTCCTGCCTAGTAAAACTGATTTTGCACATATCACTTATGATATTCAAGATATACCAGATCTAAGAGATCTCAGTAATTTTTATGGTAAATAAATTAAGGGTTAGCTTTTGATCAATTTTGCCAATCAATAATTACTATTTCTGCAGTAAAAATACAAAAAAAAAGGTTTTATTTACAGTATTAGGAATTGCTACTCAGGATGCATGAATTAGAGTAAAGGAAAAATTTCATGCAGAAGAGACTAAGGTGCTGGAACTTGAGGACAGAAAACTTTGTACAGTGAATGGTACAGGCAGATGCCTGCCTCTCTGAGTCTGAGACTGTGGTTGATTGATTTATAACTGAGGTATTTCTGATGTCAGCCCGGGCAGCTTGTTTGGATGACTTGTGGACTTTTGTAGAATGCTCTTTTTCTCTGAACAAAGTGATTCTATTTTAGACAGTTTTCCTGATTTCACCAGTTCTTCCCAGTATGATATCAGAGAGTTCTGATAAGAATCCTTAAGAAAAGACTTCTTTCACTTCATAAGAATCGTAGAGGAAGAGCCAACATCTTCTATCTTCTATCTTCCCTGGAAGATAGATTCCACGATGTCTTAGGATGTCAGGACAGCAGCAACTGCCTTGCAATCATGATGTGCTGGTTACCAGCAGCAATTTTAACTGGAAGAGGACAGTGGAGAGGAAATAACACTATTATTATTCCACCTTACCTCAGGCTTTATGGATTATTGAGAAAACAAACTTTGCTAAGTGTTTAAGCTGGATAATTTGAGTGATTTCTTGAGCCCAAAGCATTCAACTAATACCAGTGATGTTCTCCTTTTGGCGATAAATGTGTTACATGTATCAACATGTTTACTACAAACAAGAGAAATCACAGCAATCACACCACCCACTGAAAGATGATTGGCCACAGAGACATTGATGAGTCAAACACTGAAGTTCCTGATCTGACCAACTTCAGTCTTCCACAATCCTTCTCTTCTCTCTCTCTTCTTTTGCTCACCTGCTATGATTTTCCTCTTGATAATATTTTGAAATATTTACAAAAAGTCATTTTCTTTGAAAAACGTATTCTTGTTTTGTGTGTGTGAGTGTTTTGCCTGCATGTATGCAAGTGCACCTGTATCATGCAGTGTTCACAGAGGTCAGAAGAGGGTGTCCAATTCCTGGAAGTGGAATTATAGACAGTTGTTAGCCTCCATGTTCATGATGGGACTCAAACCTGGGTCCTCTGCAAAAATAGTCAGTGATATTAAACACTGAGCCATCTCTCCAGCCCCTAATTCCTTGGAGAGACTTATTCTTGATTTCTACTACAAATACACCATTGCAGTTAGATTTCAGGTCAAAGAGAATGAAACCCAACAGCCAAGTCCAGAGTCAGGAGTGGGAAGAGTCCGCTATTTTGGAATGTAATTGCTTTGCTCCTGATGATTATATGATTAGACCTATTCATCTTCCTCATTTTTTCAGTCTTATGCATTTAAACACATACTTGTATCTAATATGCAGTAGAAGTTTTCAAATAGCTAGCAAAACTTTCCCAACCAAGCAAAGGTCATCAATGCAGTTTTTAATACATTCTTTTAAATGATACACTATTAATAAAATCTATGGCATGATTTGTTTTAAGAGGCATAGAAGTTTTTTCTACCACCGAACTTCTGATCCTGTAGAATTAAGGTTCTTATTTTGAATTTGAACTAATTTGGGGGCTCATTTACAAGGGTTCTAATTAGCATTCTAGTGCTATGATAAAACACTGACCAAAAGCATTTTGGGGAGAAAATAATTTATTTGATTTACATGTCCTGAACACAATTCATCCTTGAGGGAAGCCAGGGAAGGAAGGCCCTGAGGGCAGAAACCCGGAGGCAGAAGTAAAGCACAGACCACAGAAGAATGCTGTTTACTGGCTTGCTCCTCTGGACTGTGCTCAGCCTGTTTTCTTATACAATATAGAAGCACCTGCCCAGGTTGGCACCGCCCATACTGGGCTGGACCCTCCCATATCACTCAACAATCTCAGGTGTGTCAAGGTGACAAATGAAGCCAACCATGACAGCAAGTAATGGCAAGAATTGCCAAGGATGAGATTTTTTTTTTTCCAGCCACCTGGGGCAAAGAAGGAGAACTGGTGAGACTGACTGTGAACTTTAAGGTGTGAGATTGTCATCACAGACCATAATGCCTAGCTGCAGGCTAGGACATGGTAATCACACATATCCTGTGTGAGATGGTACTTGAACACCAGAGCTGTGTAGCCTTAATTCTATAGCATGAAGAAGAAAGTCTTTAAGATCAGAGATAACTCAGCACTGAAGGAATTGAAACAGGGTGAAAGAGAGCATCCCCTAGTGGGTTCTTAGTCTCATTCATAAAAGAATTTAAAAATGGATCCAATCAGAAGCTTTAGGACAATTTTATTGGAATTTAAAGAAAAAAATCCTCAAGGCAGGCAAGCTGGGGGTCTCAGAAGCTGCCTGGAGGAAGAGAATGGAGGGAGAAGAAAAGAAGCCAAAAATCATGCAGGTTTTAGAGCCTGTATGGGGGTCAGACACGTGGCGGACTGGCAGCCACATGACTGGGAGAAGCTTTAGAGATAAAGTAGAGAAATCCAAGATGCTAGGGCAGCCCAAAGCCTTAGAGAAAGCATGTTTAGAAAAGGGATATGAAGAAGAGAAGGAAAGATTACGCTTTTCTGAACTTCAGAAAAGTGGGCAGACTTACAGAGAGCTACATGTCTGTGGCTGGGTCCAGAAGAGCTGCCCTGGGAGGCGGGATTCCAGGCAGGAAAAGTCCATGGCCTCATTAACACACTCCCATCTATTCCACCCATCTATTTAGTGTAACTTAAGGTGAACCCACCTTCCTAAGGGTGGTCCTATGATCAGGTGATTGACCAGTGAAACTGGAAATGTGGGTCTTTCAACAGATAAACTAGAGAATTTATAGTCCATGCCAGCTAGATAGCTATTTGCTCTCTAACACTATCTATCATCATCTATCTGATGAGAGAGACTTCTTTAAAATATTTTATCACAATGCTAATATTGCTCTGAAAAATAATATGGACAATATTATCCTTGATATCACTAAATAATACTATTCTTTCTTAATTATATTTTTTTCCAGGCATAGTTTATTTTAGTCAAGTTCTTTTGTATCTTTGGAATCTTTGTCTTTTCTCGGCTCTTCCTCCCCCTGCCCTCTACCATTGCTGTTTGGTTTTTAAACAACCATGGTTGTTTGTTTGGGGAGTTCCTTTTGTCTAGATTTTGGAATTACTTGTCCAGCAGTACTGTCAGTTTATGTGGTATACCCCATGGTGTCATGTCTACCATGTTTTTATTAAATTATTACTGTGTACATAGATGATTGATCAGATTCAGGTAAACATGAAAAAAATTGAACAAGGTAAGAAAACCTTATAGGTAAGTGAAAGAATATTCTTCTCTAACATTTGTCTGTAGGTCTATTAAATGAGGAAGTTTGAAATTTTGAAAGAAAAAAGGTGTATTCTTTCAGGAAAAGATATAATGCCTACTTTGATTATATCATATTTTTCCATCTGTATTTTTTAATTTGGATGAAATTTTTTTGTCTTTGGCTTACCTGATTAGGGATTGTCAGAATTTTGACTCCTAAGTTTTGTTAAGTTTTGGCTGGGTTTTCGATGAAATCTATGCTGCAGTTAGCCTAGTAGTTTTCCCAGGAGAAGGCAGATGAGTTTCTCAGCTCTTTGGTATACTGAAATGTCAACACAGAGCTATATGCATCTGTGCCTGGGTAGAAGCATTATGATCTTGGACACAGTGAGTCCTAGTGACTGCCATGTTTATGATTAGCAAAATAGGCATTACTGTGTCTGTGTTTGAAACAGACACCAATGAGAGCTACTTAGCTCCTTGTTTGCTATCTAAGTAAAGATGACTTATGTTGATAATGATATTGTGATTAAACAATAATACAGCTTCATCTGTCATATTCAGAGATTGGTTTACTCAAACAAGTAGATTTTTATCTATTTAATTTATAACCAATGTTAACAAAATAGTATCCAAAATGCGTTGATAAATAGAATGACTGTATGACCTGAGTATTGTTCTGAGTGCTCTCTCACAAAATGACCGAAGTTTAGCTCTAATCTCTAGAGGATTGAACTTTATTGCTTTCCTTTTATTTAAATATTTTATATTCCCTCTCAAGGAAGACATTGGTCTATAGAAAACTGAGAGTAATAAAAATGACTTTTCTGCAGTAGAAATGCCAGTGAAGTTTGTTTGGCAAAAAAGGGGTCCTCAGAGGTTATGTTTAATTGTTCATTAGCACACTGAGCAGTTTTGTGTAGCATTCTATATGCCAGATAAACAGTTCTTTCAGTGCCAATAATGCTCAGTCTGCCAAGTTTTCTTTGAACCAACATTACCTTCTTCCTGTGTCCTCCCTTAATGACTTACATGTTTACTTTATTTACTTTTGTATGAGAGCAATGTGTTCAACTTTTTGAAACTTCTATGGTAATATTAATGCAAATCCCATTGGTGAACTTTGCTGGCCATTCTGATGTTAATTGCAGATCATAACAAATCTATATCACTTTTCTGGAATTCATGGAAAAATTATTTTACCTCTTCCTAAATGATAAGAAACTATCATGTACTCTTCTCCACCTTCCAAAGATTGTAATTTCTAGCCAGTTTTCACTGCCTCTCTATTTCATCTATATAGAAAGGCTCAACTTTGTTTCTTTGCTTAGGAAACAAAATGTTAAATTTAAATTTACAAAAAATCCACGGACAATGTGCTGAGCCTCTTTTAACATATTTTGGAAAACCTGGAGGTGGAGTGGAATTATCATAAAATTAGTTTGAATATATGGTATGATGCCCAAACAAAATATTTTTTCAGTAAAGAGTACTTGAAAATTACCAGCGTGATACTCCAAGATTATTAAATGATATATTCTATAAACATTTATTGAGCCACAACTGTGGTTCTAGACTTGAGACACAGAGGCACAAAGTCTGCCTTCAGGGAACTAACATTATCAATGGAGGAGAGGAAGGCAGAAGAGATTAAACAAAGGAATAAATATGTGACGGTTTACATATAGACGGTGTTGGGGGTTGTAAAGATGTAAAATTAGACAAATAAGCTGGAGAAAAAAGTTGGTGATATTTATGTACAGTTGGACAAAGTGGGTGCCATATACTAAACAGCACACTATATTCTGTGCAGTAGTCGAAGTTCATCAGATTTAAATCAATGTAAGTAAATGTAAACACTTCTTGGATCTGTACCCTAATATCTTGATGATCCTGGATCTGCTCTCATTGGCATCCTTTGGAAGCTAGCGCTCTTACTGAATTAATATTAGAGTCCAGAATATTTTTGAGGTTACCTATAACATAGGAATAGATGTGTATTATAGAAGAGAGTACTAAGTCAGCTCTCTCTAAAAGCACTTCCTATTCAGACGAAGACAGAGAAGTTAAATATGTTTCCTTAATCAAGATGCCTGTAGTAATATGACATCTTCCTACATATTTGCACATCAGATAAATGAAGGTGAAGTAATTCTCTTTTATCAGCCTAGAGTTACTTTGTCAAGGGAGAGTTATTTTCCCATAAATTCAATTTAAAGAAAAAGAAATGTAATTCATTTTCAAGATCATTAAAAAAATAAGAAAAGTTAGGTCCTATAAATAAAACTTTAATATATTTAACTAGCAACAGAAGAGAGACAGAGAGAAAGAGTGCTTTTCTCAGTAAATATTCTATAGATGTGCTTGGTCAATTAACTTTTTTCTTTTACTGTGAACAAAATGTAAATGTCATGGATAAATGATAGCTCTAATGATGTTTTCCAGCATTGTGGTCCTTGTTACCATGGCTTCTTAACAAAGATGTTAAATCATCAGGAGTCATATTTCATGATAATTAACTGCAAATCTGGTAATATAGCCGATTTTCATTTGGCATGAAATGGCTAGGGAGAATCACAAGGTTTATTGGAGGAGCATGCCAGAGGACAAAGCGACTTAATGTATGTGTATAAATCTTGTAAAACCGCTGGCTGGACAGCACTTTATGATGGGCATAAATTTCGATGCAATCTCTGATAGTGATAGACAGAGCATATGCAGTGGAAGCAGTAAGCTGAGAAGAGACATCGCCCTAGAGGACAGAAAGGGCTCAGGGATCCTGGCTTTCTTTCCTTCACTTTTCTGCTTTCTTTTACAATAATATACAGATCTTCAATCCTGCTGAAGATTTAGACAGTTAAAGTCTGCAGCCTTATTAATTCTGTCTTATTAGATGTGCTTCGTTGTCAAGTAGGCATTGATGCTTTCATAATTAAAGAGCTATTAGCATTTGCCATTTTAAATTATTGTTCTGCCAGTATTCCTTTGAAGTGTTGGAATTGTTCAGTACTCTCATTCAAGATTTTGTTGAAGGAATTGAACAATGGTCAGGAGATCACTGTGTTGTAAATATTTGCATCCTACCTCCCTAAAAATAGGTGACATTGTGGTGAGGTGGGAAGCACGCCTGATATGACTTAACCCTTTCTGATAAATTACTTTTGATCTTGACCACTGTATTAATCAAGGTTTTTTTTTTTTTCTGTTTCCAAGTGACTGAAAGACAGGAAGAATAGACTCTGTTGGCTCATAGTTGAAATGTCAAAGAGTTCTACAAATTTTCAAGGGCAAGTTTTCCATCAGGGTCATTAGTATCAATGTTCTGTGTCTCAGATTTGTTTGTGTTTGACTGTTTTGTTTTTACCAGTTCTGGCTTAACTTCATTCAGGCAAGCTCTCTCCTTGTAGTGGACAGAATGGCATCTCCAGACTCACTGATCTTGATAGCTGGGAATCCCAGATGATGGTTATTGAAAAATTTAAATACTCATTTTACTAAGTGAAACTTCAGTAATACTGGTAAGGTGGTATTTTTGTGAGCACATGGAGGAATGTTTCCAGAAGAGACTGGCATCTGAATCACTAGGCTGATTAAGGAAGATCCATGCCCACCCAATATCCTGGGCACCATCTAGTTAGCTGTCTAGGTAGAAATAAAAGACAGAGGAAAAGTAAAATTAGCTCTCTCTTTCTCTCCTCCAGAGTGATGGCCCCAACTTTTTTCTGTCCTTGGACATAAGAATTTCAACTTCTCGCACATTTAAAACAGGACCGTATACCGTCATCTATCTATCTCTGTTAGTTCCGCAGTTTTCAGATTTGTACTCTCTCAAATTAAAGGCTTTTTCTGGTTCTGTGGCTTGTAGACAGGAGTCTGTGGGACTTCTTAGCATCTATAATCATGTAAGGTATCCTCTTAATAAATTTTCTCTGTCCATATGTCCAGCCATCCATCTTATTGGCTCTGCTTCTCTGGAGAACATTTTCTCACAACATGAAAGACTGTCTTTGATGTAGTGGACTAAAATCTGTGTGAAGACTAATTCTTCCACCTTTGGTCTCTAACTCTCAGTAAGAGAGAATGCCATTCTTTTATTGGCTAGCCCTCAGCCTGTGCTCACTGATTACCCATGAGACCAATGTACCGCCCCTCTGTCTGAAGCAGTGGCATAGAAACAAAGAAGAGTGGCTTCCTAAGGAAGGACTGTTGAGTGGTCCGGTGGCACAGATCCACTGCTGGGCTTTGTTTATTCGTCTCTAACCTTTTAGAGTGAGTCCCACCTTTATGCTATGACAGATATTATACTGGTAGTCATACGGCAACTTAAAAAGAAGTAACCTAATTTCTAAGAATTTTTGTTCTAGAGCAAAATGGTTATATAAGAAAAATATAATGCATTTTACATCATATTCGGAAGATAATACATCCAAAGTCAGTGTTTCTCATAGGCAGGATCTCCTAGAAGACTATTGTAGAGTTGGGGAACCTTCATGTAAGCAACTTGGACTGGTGCATGAAAGCAGTATAGATGGAAACAAGATATTATAGTGAACAACAGGGCTGGTATGGACCCCACCTAAATATGGAATAACTCAAGTCAAGAAGTGGCAGGTGATGGCCAGAACATGTGATTACAAGTGGATTTTGAAAAAAAAAAATTCTCATTCAATCAAGCAGAAGGCTTCATTATTTTTGTATTTATTTTAAGAGAGACTAAGAACAGTAATCCAAGAATAGTATCTGTCAATGTGTGCACCAAAAACTTCACTCTAGTGGACATGTGAGGTATCATTTGCTAGATTTCCAAACTAGAGGCAGGTAGCTAGTAAGAGGCCATTGTAACTCAGTCTCTCATAACTTCTGTTATTAATGTCTGCTGAGTACTGGGCATTATGAAAACAAAGTTTAAGTTGGGGATAATAAGAATAGAAAACACAGAGACAAATCTAAAAGTCATTTAGCAATGAGTGACTGATTTGATGTCAATTAGTTGAAAGAAAGAGACTTGAAGGGTTCTGTCTGAACTACTGGGAGAAGAGGATGAGCTACCCTGAGCCAGGTGTTCTCTGAATCATCTATGAGGGCCAAGAATGGAATGAATGTCATTGTATCACTGTCATGAAGATGCGATGAAAAATATAAATGTGAGAGGATTTGGTGAACTTTGAAAGATAAAATGAGAGCAAGACCTTACTTTAAAATTCATGCCATGTATTTCCAAATATGTTTTCTGGTTGACTGTTATTCCAGGTGTCTGTAATTTTCTCCCATAAGAAGTATCCATTACATAGAATAAAGTGAATGAGAAGCCCTTTCTCTCTGGGAAGTTAGTTAGCATTATTAACCTTAAAATGCCAGTTTTTACCAGCTTTGTTTTTATTTATTCTCTTTTATCTTTTATTGTGCAGATTTACTAAATTTTATTTTGAGAGGTTAGTATAAAAGCCAGTCATACTGCAGACTTGGCAACAAGAGTTGTTTAAAGCTGATTCCCTGGGATTTCATAAGAGGTGCTATTGTATAGGTACAATAACTGTTCAGTGAGGTTTTTTATGAGACACTCAGGATTATGGATCCATAATTTGCATTCATTGCAAACATTGTAACAAATTCCTTTGAGCCATTAAAATGAAGATATTGAAAGACTGTTAAGGACTTCACAAAGCAGTGAAATCATAGCAGGTTCATTTATTGGAGAAAATACCAGCAAGGTACAAGGCAGCCTTACAAATCCAAGACTCATCTGCTCAGCTGTCAGGTTTTCCTTTTCCAAGCCCCACTGAGTCGAGGAAGGAGCTGTGATGTGAATTGGTCTGGAGGCGCCGCAAACAGACTGCAGTACACTCATTCTGCCAGCTGGCCATTTATCCACTCACTCATCTCAAATAATTTAGGTGCTGGGGCAGATGCTAAGGGAAGTTATATGCTGTTCCTATGAAGTCTAATTGGAGAAATGAGTCTGTAAAATACGTTTGCAATAAAATGAAAATATGAAATGATGAGCTAAGAGCAGAGTAGATTTGGATGCTTCTGAGAAGACAGCGCAGTAGGATGATGGAGCAGTCACTGAGAAGAAAAGCAAAGGACAGTCCAGGCAGCAGGCAGCAAAATTAATACGTGAGGAGTGTGTTGCAAATTAAGCTGTGAATTCAGCTCCCTGGGAGTAAGGAATGCTGGCACTAAACGTTCCATCAGCTGGCCTTTTTACTTCCATCTCCAGGATTTCTGATTTTAAGACAATTTAAGCTAAATGTATATTCCATAATAGTTTCTGGTGAAGGAAAACATCTTTAACCCCCCTCCTTCCAAAAAGACCTGGGAAATGAAAACTAAGAACCCCTCTTGTTGGCCCAGATCCTTATCAGTTGCTGGCCTTTACTGCTAGACCCATGAAGCTTAATGATGGTATTCTTCATATACCTGTGATATCTGCTGCCTTCCGCCCACAGCACACCCACAGTGAGCAGCCATTATACTGGCTTTGCAAAGAGCTCCGAGTCAAAAGAACAAAGGATTCTTTTTAAATGGTCATATTTTCTTCCACAGCCTCACTAACTTTTGGTCTCTCTCTAGAGGGCATTCGCTATACAGATTCATTTTAACAAATTTATTTGTATTTTCTTTGAGATAGGTGATCTCAGTGTAGCCTAGGCTGGTCTGAGACTGTGGATCTCTCCTCAGCCTCCCCAGTGCTGAGATCATAGGCATGCACCACCACCATATCTGGCTTCAAATTCATTCTTGAAAAAAGTTTGTCAGACCCTCTTGCAGGTGCATAGGAAATGAAGTAGGACTTTTAAAAGAAAATCATGACAGATTCATGACCAAAAATGGGAACATTTTTGTGGGAGACACAGCTGCACCTGCTACATATCAAAATTAATTTGTGATCTCATGTGTTTATAAAATATAGACCACCTTTGTTTCCAAAAATAAGAGCATGGTAGAATATCTATGAATTAACTGTCATTTCTATAACTATAAATAATAACTGATCTTGTAATTCAGATAGGTGTTCTGCCTGCAGAGACAGAAGTTATCCCTCACTTTTCTTCATATTTTAATGGAGAAAGGGGCACTAATTTTATAGCACAGGTGAAAAACTCTGACTCTCATCTTCTCAGATTGCCTGACCTTAAGCAAGGTAATTAACCTCTCCAGTCTCTAAAATGTGTGGTATCAATGCCCGCCTCATGCAGTTATTAAGAGATTTGATGGGACAGAATCTAGCAAGGTCCAGCAAAGGACCCAGTATGAGGATTGTAAAGTCTAATCACTGTTTGTTCCACATCTCCCTCCTGTTGCCTTACTGCTCACTCAAAATCACCTTTGCAGTGTATTTTGAATAATAAACAAAGTCAGCTTATGTATTTATGTCTTTGAAAATGGGTTTCAAATATGTATAAAAGAACATGACTGAGAATCAAAGCTCTGGCTTCTAATTCCTGATGGAAATGCGAATTGCTTTATGAACTTAGGCAGGTCTTTAACCCTACTGCCCTCAGCTACGCAATTGCTTATAGTTATAAAATAAAATGTCATTATTATGCAGTATATTAAGGATCTGAAATTTCGAGTGTTGCTTAAATCTTGCAGCAATACTCAGCATTGCTAGTTTTTCTTGATTTAAGGCTTTGATCTGGTTATATATATATATATATTTTTTTTTTTATTTTTTCAGTTCTGACTTCTTTATTAACTTTAGTGGGAGAATATTTTTTCTTTGCTGGTGGACCTCGATTTCATCACCTCGTTAAAATCCAGTCTGGGAAAGATCGTGCGTGTTCCTAGCAGAATGAGGGTTCTGTCTTTATGCCATGACAGGTGCCTTCAAGGACACTTCAGAAGTAGTCTGTTCCATGTGACAGAAGCATTCTTAGGAGTATTTTTTTCACTTAAACTAAACATTTATCTTTTTCGCTTACTTGCTAGCCAAATTCTACCATTAGCATTTGATATTCTATGGCACAATGGTGCCTCTTGAGAAATTTGAAAATTGCACAGAACTTACTTGACTTTATTTATGTCTCAGATGCTCTATTTTTAGGTAAGTATATTTTTACCTAAGATTTTATAATTGAAATGACATCATGGCACAGGACTACATTTTACAATGAATAATGTTTTAGAATACTTGATATTTATGTATTTATATGGACTGCATGAAGACGGAGTATTTCTTCTTTTTTCTAAGGCTATAAGGCACCCTATGTTCCAGCTGATGTATTTTTCGCTACTCTGGGACCCCTTTGCTGAATGTGAGGGAAGATGTTAAATCAATATCAAATAAACAAACACATACATAAGAAACAAATTGTTGAAGCTTGCTGGGTGCATATTTAATGTAGAAAGAAAAATATGACCCATGGAATGGAAATAATTCCTTTCTGATCAATGAGTATTCCTAGAGGTAGGCCTGGAGGAATAGGGAGTTGGACTCAAGACCTATCTAAAAGGACACATTGTTGGCTCTAGGTCCTGACTTTCTGATGCAAAGAGAGAAACCAGGGCCCAAAGGGGCCATATTTTGCTTTGTATATATTGTTTGGATGCTGCAATTTTACGAAGGAAGGCAGAGTAGGAAAAGTAGGAAGGGGTGGTGGAAGACAAGCAGGACAAAGAGAAAAACAAAGAGGAAGAGGAAACAAACCTACTGCTGCTTTAAAAAAATCATGAGTGTTGTATAAAATCTCTCTCTTCAGCTTCTTTGGACAAGGGTAAGCCTGAATCGTCATTCATCAGGAGGGAGATGGGGAACCACTGGGATGGGACATCTCCAAGTGACTCAGTTCTGGTCTTTTCTTTTTTATAGTACACATTAAACCCACACTGCTTCCATTTTTATTGTTTGAATGACTCTTATACGCATTTGGGACCCCACATAGGATATCTGGAGGCTTCACCTGGTGTTTTTATTTCTGTCCCCTCCTTCCCTCTTCTGTACTTGTTTCTTCACTCAATCCCATGTAATATATATATATATATATATATATATATATATATATATATATTACACACACACACACACACACACACACACAAATACATTTTTTCTGCCATGTTCTGCCATGTTTTTTTTCTGGTGACTCAAGACAGCATTGTTCGGCTTCTTCCTCTGACTGACGCTGAGATCGTCACCATTTTCCTATTATCTCCAGTCAAGAATTTTTAGGATATTTTTCCTCATGTGCCTGCAAAGCATCATTCTTCTAAGAGACAGAATTTCTTATCTAAAGTATTTACCCAGAGCTACGACAAATTAGTAAAACCTTTATGTATGTGCACAGGCTGAATCTTTAGCCCTTCCTTCCCTCGTCTAAGTTGAACCTGAGATTCTTGGTCAACAGCAGCAGAAAGCGTAAGTTGATTCAGTTTCCTCCACTTGACCATTAAACACACACACAAAGACTCCCTCATTAGCAATCAAGTAAATGCAAATTTAAAACCTTGATGAGAAGAAGCTGATATCAGATTGCTTATGAAATTAGTCTTTATAACTTTTGAGTATAAATGTAGTTCATAACAAAAATTGAAAAATAGGGAAAGAAAAGCAAATACATTTGATTTTCTTTTCTTTTTAATTGCACAGTCTGTTAAGAGAGGAATGAGTATGAAGTTGGTGTAGTTTTGAAAATAAGTGTTGATACTAATAACGAGGAATAGGCGGAGGGGAGTTTCTCTTTAAAAGAAGGTGCTTTAATATGTGAAATGACAACAGTAGCCCAAGGCAGCTAGCATTCTGAAGCATAGTGAATTAAAGGTTCTGGGCAATGCTTGCTCCTGACTGCCAACATCATTCATAAAACCCTGTCAGACTTTGTCTGGCTTATGTATATATCACCACTTATGAAGTGTGGTTTGAGGGCATCCCAAACTGAACCTAAATATGGCCTCTCCTCTCAATGTATGTATTCATTTACATGATGTGCGTTGAAGATAACAATAGGTTCAATTATACCATGCGACCAGCAAAAGTATTACTGGAAAATATTTCAGGCAAAATTGTTGTGTATTTTTCAATATATAAATTAGGAAAAATTGGGAGGGATATAGATGAACAGAGAGGGAGAGAGAGAGGAGAGAGAGAATGAGAGAGAGAGAGAGAGAGAGAGAATATAAATGATACTTAAGAAATGTCCATCTGAGAGGATGGGGAGATGGCTGTAAAGTATTTGCTGCACAGTTGGAAGCACTGGAGCTTGGGTAATCAGAACTCATGTAAAAGGCAGACTCCCTGCAGTTGGTCAGCTCCAGGATCAACTAGAAATACTGGCTCAACAAATACAGTGGAGAGTGACCAAGGCAGGTATCAACTTCAAGCCGCCATGCACACACGGGAGCATGCCCACTTTCATACACATTTTGTGCCAATGTACGTTTGAATACACCCATGTGCATGCATACTGTATACATGTACACATGTTTAAAATGATATCCCACTGAAGGAAATATAACAAAATATCACAAAGGATTACACACATTTATTGGCCATGTGTTAGTAGTTTTCATAGTTATGTATCCGTGTGTATGTGGGTGGGGATGTGTGTGTGTGTGTGTGTGTGTGTGTGTGTGTGTGTATACGTACATTTGGAGGCCAGAAGTTAACCTTGGTTACTGTTCTACAGGTGCCATCCAACTTGTTTCTTGAGACAAGATTTCTCAGTGGAATCTGGGCTCGTTGAATAGGCTAGGCTGTGTGGGCAGCAAGGCCCCAAAATGCACTTATCTCTGCCTCCCCAGAGCTAGAATTGCAAGTGTGTGCCACCAAGCTTCATTCTGTACTGTGTGCTGGGCATCGAGCTCGGGTCCTCATGCTTGTATGGCAAGCGCTTACTGACTGAGCTATCTCACCAAACCCACAATTGTATATCTTACAAACAAAAGTAACAAAAGACCCATTAACTGGCTTCAATCATAATTCAAGTGTATATTCTGTTTAAAACACAAAAATGTTTTAAAATATACCTATACATGTAGTAAGTAATGATACAAAAGTGCTAGTTATTTAAGGATGTGGTAATAGCATTGTACTGATGCCTTTCTCCTAGCCCTACAAATTACTTACACAGATAGCTTTTGTATTTACTTGTGTTGAGATTTACCATTGGAATAAGTTTCAATGGTCCCTCATGCATACTGTGTTTAGGGCCATATCCTGGCCTAATTAGACTGTAACTGCACAACCTAGAAAAGTATTTTGTTGTTTCTGATCCCACATACAAAAATATAATTTATCTCTTTCTTCAGCCTTATCAGAAAATGTTTTGCAGAAAATAAATGACAACTCTGTAAGTGAATGTTAATGCAATGTTAATGAATTTGAGGTGCTAACACATTATATCCCCTCAGAGCTGGATTCATTAATAAAAAAAAAGGGAAAGAAAAAATGCTGCAGTGATGTTGAAGATTTGCAGATGAAAACCTAAGTCCACAGATGAAAATGGAGGCAGTCTCAGCTGGGACACAGATTTTTCCCAGGCTAGTGAAGTTTTGGGCTTTCATTTCCTTTGGTCTCCAGGAGGCCTTGCCAGCCTCATGGTCAGCTATTCAACAGATCACAGTGGCAGACAGCTTGCTCAAAATGCAGAATGATTTCCACTCTCAGCCCCTGCCGCCTCTGGATACGAGCCTCTGCATCACTTGCAATGTTTTTGCAGATTGTTTCTTTGGCCCTTCTAAGTAGTCCGTAACTCCATCCCAGAGCAGGTCTGAGAGAGTTATTGCCTGTTGATACACTCACCCAAATCAGTGCTGAGTGTTCTTTGCTACACACATATGGACTTTGGATCAGAGCCCAGAATACCTGAGTCAATTTCAGAATCCAATTGTTGCAGAGGGTTTGTATTTTTAGAGAACAAAAAGGTGTGCATCCTAATATCTAAAAGCTGTCCACATTTACATTCGAGCTTTCTTTTTAATTAAGCCGACCACAAAGATCAATAGAGAATTTACCAGCATAGACAGCCATACTGGAATGATTTGGGGAAGGAATTTTGCTGCACTGACAAGGGGAGGACAGGGGCGGTGTTTACCAAATCATCTTTAACTGGCTGGATGTTTCTCGTTTATTTAAAGTTGTACTGTCTCTATCTGTTCTCCAAGTCTCTCTCAGCCTTTGACCACAGCCCTTCCGGAATTCTAATGGTGCCCCATGGCTTTGAAATGCATTTTCCTGGAGAGAATCATTTCCCACTTTTACAATGCTAAAACAATCCTGTGCTTTGTTAGAGATCCTTATATGACTCTGACTTCCTCAGAAGAGAATAGTAACTCTCTACTAACAGCTCCAGTAGCTGAAAGTAGAATCAAAGTCAATGCATTATTAATGACTCTTCTTTTTAATGATTCAATCACAGTGTGAAATACTTTCAAACATTTTATTTCATATAATTTTTTACACCACAGAAGCCTGCCCACACATTTAGGGAACCCAGTTGCTGAATAAGACCAGAAATATTGAGTTAGATATTCTTCAAGCACATTGTCCTTCAAAGTGTTGCCAGAGTCAGCTCTAACTTTCTTGTCCTGACAGGTGGGGGACTGGTCAATGATTTGGTTACTTGAGAATGCAGATTGAAAACCAGGCATTAGAATCTGAGCACCAGGCTTTATTATTAACAAGGCAATCTTTGGCATGTCTCAGAAAAGCCCTAGAGCTTGTGGTTTCTCCATCCATAAAATGAGGCTAATGATGTTCCAAGGACATATATTGTGTGAGGTTTAACTGAGATAATGTATATTGTTGAGTTCCGTGGGACTTGAACCCCCGTCACTTCAACCTGATGCCTTGCCCTGGGACTTGAACCCAATGGCACCAGGGCTTCGGGACTCAAACCCTCAATGGCCGCCTGGTCCGGGACGCAAGCCCAAAGGCAGGGCCAAGAAGACCAACGCCAGATGCAAAAGCAAGAGATTTTTATTAAAGCACTTGTACAAGCGGGCGCCCTGCTTCGGGATACAGAAGCGCACCTGCTTACAGTGGCCTGTCTACTTTTAAAGCTAAAAACTGCAGGTGGAGAATTCCAGAGCCATTGTTACTTTCTGAGAACTTACAGTTTCGGGGGAAACAAAGCAAAGCGGGTGGGGTGGAAACAGTTTACAGCTTACAGCAATAGGTTACAGGTGCTCCAGGTGATCTTATCACAAAATTTCTCAAGCGTGCTCTTATACATTCTATGGTCTTAGAAGTTTCCCATTGTCTTAGGCAGTTTCATGTCTCAAGCAGTTTCACTTCCTTAAGGGGGCACACAGTACATTTCCACAGTATTTTAAACTTCATTTTATTTCTCATATGAAGTGTATCCTCAAGGCTTTGACTTGATGACTCCTTACCTGATTCCAGGTAGCTAGAGTGAAGACAAAGGCAGAGAGAACAATTTTAGCATTGAGCCGCCCATGCTGCTTTGAACTCTGGTAGGATACAAAGAGACAGGGTAGAAATGGAAGAAGGGAGAGAATGGTTAGCACAGAGATCTGGTCAACACAATTGCCTTTGAGGTACAACCATCAAGCGGCCTCCATGGGCAGGTGGAGTCTAAATCATCAGACACAGAGCAAGCTGTAGTTGTATGGGAATGGTTTTAAAATAATCTAGAAATAGTGTGTATTTACATTGTTAGTAAATTTTTTTAACATTTTTTAATTTTAGGTGTTTGACGGTTTGAGTGAGAAATGCCCTCTATCAGCTCCAAGTATTTGAGCACTTGCCCCAGCGGGTGGTGGTGTTTGCAGAGATCTAGGCGGAGGCTTGCTGGGGGAAACACCGAGGGTGGACTTTGAGAGTTTATAGCTTTGCTCCACTTCCAGTTCGCCTCTCTGCTTCCTGCGTGTGCTTGAAGATATGAATGCTCAGCATTCTCTTCCAGATGCCTCTGCTGCCATGTCTCCTCTGTCATGACGGACCGATCCCATTGGGACCATAACACACATAAACTCTTCCTTCTATAAGTTGCTTTGGTCGTAGCAACAAAACAGTAACCAATACAAAGTGGGATCATACCAACAAATACATCTAAAGGCCTTATTTTATATGACAAAAGTATTGAAAAGACAAAATCAGGAAAGTAACCACTAGTCACTGTGGCGCTTCTACGGCCTAGGCACCCTGGCATGCTCTTACCATGTAGGATCTCGTTTACAATCCTGTACTGTGTTATCCCCATTTACTGGTAATGGAACAGGAGCTCAGAGATATTAGATGATGTTCCACAACTCACACAGCTATTAAGTAGCAAGTGTTAGAGTTTGAATTCAAGCTTTTGATCCATAAATTTGTGTTCTGAGCCCATCATCTAACACCCAGTGAAGTTATAGCTAAGACTACCATTCTACCACAGCAGAAGTGGCAAATTGAGCTGAACTGTATTTTATCTGGTTTGGCCACGTGGGCACTTTTCTGACACTATTGCTACCGAGGCAAAAGAGGCCAATAATATACAGATGTGTGTGTATGAGTGCACATGAGTTGGCAAATTTCACCCTAATTTCTTTGCAACATTTCTTCTGCTTTTTCTAAGCCCCTACTTTTGAAACTGCCTTGAGTTATGACTTAGGGTTGCAGCTACTTACAGAACAAATCACTCAGGGTCATTTAGAATCTCTTAGCAGAGAGCATATACGTTTTCTCATTTTTGGCTACTGGTAACAAATCTTCATTAAATCTTAAACACAGCACAAACAAAGCATGGACAGATTGTGAATGGTTTCTAATTCAATGAAGAGAGATTAAGGTCTTGCAGATACTGTTAAATGTTGAACAGACCCTGAGGAAGACTTTTAAGGGCCCTGAGTATTTCATGTGGGTTGGTTGTTCTAAATCAGAATTTCCCAGGAGAATAAACATTGCCAAAAAGCTATGTGCTTTTGTTTAAAGTTGTCTGGATCAAGTTTTATGCTTCTGTGATCACCTGCATTACCAGTCTACAAGGTAATCAGTGGTGTCTTAAGCAAGCCATGCACTTCTTGTGCATATATATGTTCACGCGCCTGCATGTACCGCAGAGGAGGCAACTGCAGATGTAGGCAAAGCTCCTGGATCAGGGCCTACATGGAGAGTCAGTGCTTTCCATGGCTGGATCTAGACACAGATGAATTTAGAAAGCCATCTGAAACCTGCAGGGATGAAAACAAAGACCTGGGGAGCCCGAATGTCATAAGAAGCTTCAGGAAGTAACATCTGGTTTTCTCAGGGGTATGCTTTAGAATTTATGAAGATTCTCATTCTCTCTCTCTCTCTCTCTCTCTCTCTCTCTCTCTCTCTCTCTCTCTCCTTCTCTTTCTCTGTCTCTCTGTACAGTCTAGTCAATGAAGAAGAATGATCACAATTATTTACTTTTATTAATGTAGCTTTACTTCTGGCTTCATAGAGTTTTTATTCACTTAAAGCCTGCAGGAATTGATTCTTCATCTTTAGGCCTTGTTTGGATGCCCATCATTTTAAATCATTGCTTCCTAACTTGGCTGCATACTGTAATCAACTGAGAAGTTTGAAAAACACTATTTACTGTGTTCTATTTCCAAAGACAGTGGTTTAATTTATCCTCAGGCTTTGAATTTTATAAGTTTTCCAGGTGATTCCAAAGTGCACCTAAATTTGGGATCCACTAAATCTTGGATTTGCTTAAAGTATTTTAACAAGATTTCTGGGTGTTTGTGGGTATAGTAGAGAAATATTGATTCAATCTTATTAATAGACTTCAACTTTAACTTTCATTGAGTTCTACTTCTTGTTGGAATTCAAGTGGGAGCTATCATTAAGATTTAAGACACATGAGTAAAACAGTTGAGACATGTGGTTAGTTAATGACAAAACTGGCATTGTCAGTACTAGACTAGACTTTGAGTTTGGAGGCTCCATTCCCTTCTGTTCTTCAACATGGACACAGGAGTCAAATAAAGATTAAGCATAGTTTTATCTCATTGGCAATGTTAGGTTGGGAAATACATGTGTTTTGTATGAGAGACCAAAATGAAGCTTTCTGTCCTTCTAGTCCCTTAGTTGACTTCCTTCCTTCACCTAAGCTAGTAGAGAGTGCAGAGAAGGGACACCTCCTCACCTTTAGTGGGTCAGCTCTTCTCCATTGTGCCCACCCCATTTGTGACAACTCCAGCACAGCACAGAGAATGCTCTGTTTCAGAACAACTCCAGAGGACTCAGAGCTACCAAGGTGACAGCAAGCTGTGCTGGAGCAATCAATGACCAGTCACACATCCTGCTGACCTACCTAGTCACTATGACTTCTACTGTGAGGAAGGGCATAGAGTTTCCTGGCAGATGTTTCTGTTTAGGAGACAAGGTGGAAATGAAGAGAGAGGAAATGAGCCATTTCCCCTATCCATGGCTGGTCTGCCCAGATGTATTGCTGAGAATTTGTCATTCTGCAGAAAGAAGACTTGAGACTGATGAGTGGACCAGTGCAGAGGTCTTCCTGATGGGTCTAGAGAACCAGGAAAGAGAGGGTGTCAAAGAGCAGTCGGGGGTCATGGTCACCAAGGTGCATTGTTTAAAATGATGCCTACTCCGCAGTATTTGCATTCCCTCAGAGACTTGGATTGTTTTATCTTGATGCAGTAATACAAGCTACTACACAAGCTACTACACATATTAAGGAAACTTTTCAGTGCACACAATGGTGCCTGGATTCCTAAGCTCTGTGTCTGCATTCCTTATTCCACTCAGGAACCTTAAAAATCACATCTTAAAGAACTTACTTATCTTTCAGTGACAGAGTGTACTCAAGAGCGAGAGGGCAGTAGGCAGTTATTCTGCTTCCCCCTCTAAATGTTCTGCACCCTAGTCTTTCTCTTCCTTCCCATTTTTCCTCCCTAACTCACAGAGGCTGAGGCTGTTTCAAACTCAGCAAGATGAAATAATGCAAAACTCAAACAATAATCACCAACATAAAAGTCAGTAATATAGCAAACTAGAAAGCTCTACCAAACCCCCTTATTGATGAATTTCCTCTAAGACTTCTGCAGCCCTCACCAATAACTCTTCCTTCCCAAACACTTGCTGTTTGGCTTTCGGTATCTGGCTGTTGCCCAAGTGCCCAAATGAAACCACAGTGTGCATGTGGATACTCAATGCCAAGTAGAAAAGCCTGCTTTTACCTTCAGCTCATTTAATCTTTACCTGAGGTCATTTGTTTGACATTGTTAACGATATCTTTATCTCTATTTCTGTCTATCTATCCATCTATCTACCTATCTATCTGTCTGTCTATCTATCTATCCATCCATCCCCTCAGTGGTCAACTTAACCACCAGATCTGAACTTAAATCCTAATAGCACTGCTTGTACTTTGACTAGGCAAATATAACACACACACACACACACATACACACACACACATTCTCTCTCTCTCTTTCTCTCTCTCTCTCACACACACACATATACACTCACATGCACACACACACTACCATGACACATACACAGATGTCTAGTTTCAGCTTGCTTTATTGAAACATGAACACACTTTCATACTCCTCTCTGCTCCTTGTCTTATTTTCATAACAGTTTGTTGTAGAAATCTCTGCAAATGAGCAGGCATTCCTTTAAGTATCATTGATGGACCACAGCTCATTCAAGCATTTGCCCATTGGAATACTCCATTTGTTTCAGGCACTTTCTATAGTGGGATTTTGCTACCACATTATGAGAAAAATTCCCAGTTGAGAGATGGGTGGATCCAAAGACATGGATATATTTAATTTGTACATAGCATGTAGGTTTAAAATTTTAATAGATATTGTGAGATGGCCTTCTAAAATGGCCATCCAAGGACTGGAGAGATGGCTCAGTGGTTAAGAGCACTGACTGCTCTGGGACTTGTGTTCAGTTCCCAGAACCCACATAGCAGCTAATAACTGTCCATAACTCTAGTTCCAGGGAATCCAACACCCTCTTCTGGCCCCACAGGCATTATATATATGGATGCCTTTATATGCATGCAAGCCAAACATTCATACACATAACATAAAAATAGATGAATAAAATAACATGAAATGCTATTCTGTTTCACATTTCAACAGCAGTGTCTGAATAGGACCTCTTCATAATATTGTGATGATTTTGCAATTTTCATGAATATGGTGTGCTTTCCTTGACTACCACAAAAGTTGAGCATCTTTTCAAATGTTAGTCATTTACAGGATGTTCTCTCAAATCTGATTGTTTATACATTTATGCAAGTTATTTAACCTTTCTGCCTGAACTTCAGCTGATTTACAGGGTTATTGTGAAGAGCAAAAAAAAAAAAAAATATGTGAAAGCTTTACCCAAAGTCTGGTATAAACAAAATGTTTAATATGTCATACTTGGTATAATTATTTTGAATTACTTTTCCCTTAGTTCAACTTTGTCCTGTCCAGCGGGCAGCGTGGACATGAGACTCTAGGGACCTGGAATGAGTGGAGACACACAGAGGGAACACGCAGGACAGTGGAGACAGACAGGACAGACACATGAGGGTGGACGGACCTGGGCTCTACAGGCCGCTCAGACATACAAGACCAGACATATGAGGACAGACACACATGACGACCTGTGTTCTTCAGACAGGCCACGGACACACACGACAGAAATGAACAAAGACACACATGACAGCCTGGGCAACATGTCTCTCCTCAGGCCACGTGCTTTATTGTTCTAGGGAGTACTTATACAGAGTTTCAGGGATACAGAAATGTGGTAATTAACAGAGAGGTACTATCCCACCAGGAAGTTGTATGCATACCAGAAGGTGGCACTAAGAGGGGGCAGGGGCTTTGAACCAGGGGAGTGCTAGAACCCTAGCACCATCAGAGCTTCCTTCTTAGCTCAGCTCCAGTGAGAAGGTGAGTCCTTTTGTCAGACCCCAGGACATTCCTGTGATACTTAGTTACAAAGATTAACTACAGGTGGTCACAGGGGTGTGGAATTTCCCTAAAGCTGGCTTCCTCTAAGATGAACTCAAACTACAAGCTGGCTGTTTTCTCTAACTCGTGGCGGCGTACAACACAACTTCATCCTCATCCCTATAATGTGAACAGTCTCCACAATTTTAAGCTCATATTCTTTCTCCTGGACTCTTTGCCCTCTGTCTCTGAAAATTCTCATCAACTTACATAATTTTTATTTTGCAAACTGTTTTGCTGAAAATGAAAGTTGAATCTATGTTTCTGGTTTGATTCATCAAGGTTCACGCCCTGCAGGACTCCACAGCTCTGTTGGTATGTTCCTTTACTCCATCCCCAAACAAAGAAACATTCTGAAACTGTGTTTCCTTTATCTTCTACCTGCCTGAGCTCCTGAGTTCCTGGAAGACCTTTAATCTCAGATGTCAGAGTCATCATGCTGCCAGGATCTGGTTTCAGTGGAAGAGTCCCCTGAATTTCACCTTGGCCATAATTCTTTTCCATCCTATGCTCTCATTCTAGTTCACTACCTCAAAAAGTTAATATAGCTAGCTAGCCAAGCTTCCTGCTGCCAGATTTTCAGGTTTTGTAATGATGTGTATGTGTATTTATACGAATGTGAGTATGTTCATTATTACAGTCACCTAGAGAGGCCAGAAGAGCATGCCAGGTCCTTTGGAGCTGGAGTTACAGATGGTTGTGAGATGCTCAACCTGGAGTCTAAGAAGCAAACTCTTGCTTCCTGGAAAAGCAGTATGCTCTTTTAATCCACTGAGCCACCTGTCCAGCCCCTTCAACTTTTCATTTGTAAAAATCATTTGCTGGGGACAAGAGAGATGACTAAATGATGAAGAATGGGTTCTGCTGTTGCAGAAGTGCCGTGTTTCATTCCCAGGACCCTTATCAGGCTGCTCATAACTATGTGCAATTCCAGTTCCAGAGGATCCCGGACCCTCTGACCTCTTCAGACACATGCATGGAAAACACATTTGTTCAGGAACATTCACATAAATAAAAAGAAGTCTTTAAAAATGTTTCATTACCTGTCATAGGAAATCTTCTAGAACACTAGCAGATTCATCCCTTCGAAATCATGTACCAATTCCTGCATGGTCTGTTTCCATTATAACTGTTTGCTTCCATTACCACAATCTTACAGGCTTGGGTCACTCAAGGATTTTAGTTCTGTCAGACTCTGATGCCTCTCCCTTCTCTACTTTTTTAGAATATCATTTTTAATGCTGTTTCTTCCTCATTCATTCAGCGTCTGTGAATCAATTCTTGCTATAACTAATATGTATACATATATATGCTTTCTATTCCTAGCTTTCTAAAATTTGATTTCTCTCCACCCCCAACCCAACACACACACACACACACACACACACACACACACACACACACACACAGACATTTTGTTTAATTTGGATATGAAAAAAAAAACATAGGATTAAACCTTGGAAACAAATGGAATGGAACTAGAGAGAGAATGCTTCATCAAGGAGCTAGTTGTCTTGAATTCTCAGACATAATTTGCATTGATCCCAGAATTGTCTATTATTTTTTTATATGAAGTCATATGTGAACACACATTGAACAATTGGCCAATATTTACCCATCTGGATAGTTTTCATAAACCTCAGACAGAGGCATGCTAACAAAATTAGGCTTCCATGATTAAATGGCCTAATGGGTAAAGATGAACAGTTGCTGCCTCTCTTGGGGTGGCACCTGCTCTCACTTTTGCTAAGGCCATGACCTAGACCAATACCCGTGGGTTTTCCCTACATGGCTGCTGTACTGCTGTAGGCAACTGAATCCATTACTGCAACACTTACTCCAGGGTGACCTTGATCTAGTCTGTGTGATTATACCTCATGCTTGCTTTTACTGTCTTTTGTTCATCAAAGATTACTTTTAATCACTTCTCCCACAGGCCTCTTGTTTCAAACATTTCTCCAGGGAACCTGTCCGGCTACTGCATTCCACTTCCACTACATTTTTATACAAAGGGACTCAAGATTTTGACCAGTAGTCCACAATTACATGTGCTAAAATATTATGGAATTCCATACTTTTCCATCATGCTTATTCTGTTAACTAACACTGCTAAGAAAGTGTATGAATGTTTAAGTGCCATTTGTTACTGTTGATGGAAGACTTTTCTTTACTTCAGTCCCTTCTATTCCAGATCAATTTCATGACCAGTCAGGTTACTTGGAAACTTGACATAAGCCTCTGTAAACAATATCTGTGTCTACCAGCTAGAAGCTCTGAAAATTTCTCTGGTTCCATCAGTTGCTTGCCAGAGCTATTAAAATGCTGAATTGGTAGAATTTTAATGTACTGAAAGAAAGAATCACCTAGTAGTATTCTCTATAATTTGTTTGTTTGTTTGGTTTGTATTGAGATAGAGTCTCACTGTAGCCACAGCTGCCTGTAGACCATCCCAGACTATTCTCAATCTCAAAGAGATCTGCCTGCCTCTGACTCCTGAGTACTGGAACTAAAGGTATGTATCACTAAGCCAGGCTCATTCCAGTGTGTGTTCATCTGCCTCATTCTTTTTTGTTCTTCCCTATTGTTCCAGTGAATGTGGGCATCATCATATATTTAGGTAGCTTCTCCTGATGGACATTTAATTTTTAATTATCTTTTTTGTTAATTGTCTATTCCCGTAGTAAAGAGGATGGATTATATACTCGTGGTTTGGGGAAAAAAATGTTATACTTATTTCAAAAGTGACTTAATATATACATGGGAGATATTTTACTGGCTGAATCACTTTTTCAGAAATGAAACTCTAGACTTGAATGTCTATCAGCTATCTTTTTAGTCATAACAGTTCATATGTTCTGAGTGCTTATATGCAGGACCCCATGCTAAATATTTTACATGCATTGTCCCTTTTAATCTACCCAGTAATCCTAAAAGAAAACATTGCTACTGTATTCATTTTGCAGACATATAGACCATTGTGCCTGTACTCACATGGATATCAAAGGAACAAGAGTGCAATTAAACACAGAATCCCAAGTAAAATCTGTCAGGAGACCTCTCAAATGGTCTGGGTTTCTCCTTGGCTCACTATGTATGTGAAAATTTAATGGGAGTGAGGAAGGAAATAAAGTTCTCTTGAGTCTAAGAGTTTAACCAAGACCAGGCTGTACCCACAAACAAACCAAAAGGTGCAGCAAAGTCAATACTAATTTCCGTTACATTTCTTGGGCTCTATAATACTTTCAAATTAGCGTTTTAATGCAGATCTCTCAAGACTCAGTTAATGTTTGTGCAGACACTTGGGCTATAGTAGAGGAGTCCTCAGGTTCTTGTCATGCAACAACAGTGCAACCATAGTTCCCTTCCTTAGAGAATGAGACTTGGATCACCTGTTCTCTGAGGGGTTTCTTTAATTTAAATAATTAGTCCAAACACAAAGAATTCTCATTTTCATTTGCCTTCCATGTAATATCCTCAAATGTACAATTTTCCGTGCTTGCTCTGTTTTCTGTCTTCCTTCCCCATTTGTTTATATCCACGTGTATGTGTTTGTGTTCAGTGCATATCATTATCACATTAGTGTTTTATTTCTAATGTTTGAGAATAGAAGATACAATGGCCTTTTAAAGATAGTTTATGATTATTTTTTATTTTATCAGTGTATTGCCTACATGTAAATAAGTGCACCCATGTCATGCCCTGCCCTTAGAGGTCAGAAAAGGGCATCAGATCTCCTGGATCTGGAGTTATGGATGGTTGTTAGCCATCATGTAGGTGTTGCGAATCAAACCTGAGTCCTCTACAAAAGCAGTCACTGCTCTTAAATGCTGAGCCATCTCTCCAGCCCAATACATGTACTTTTATCTCTAAAAATTATATGTTTTTAAAACAGAAATCTCTTATGTAACCATAGTAATGTCATTAGTATCAGAGTGTTAGTGTTAATGACAGCACTATTGTTTAATTTTTATATTTTATTCAAAATTTATCAACTGTCCTAATGTCTTATGGAATATTTTTTGTTTTCTATCCTGGTACCCAATTCAGAATCACATTACATTTCACTGGACTTTATTTTTGTTTTCTTAAACTTAGAAAAAATAAAGTTTGTAAACTCTCTCATGTGATATTTTTGAAGAATATAAGCCAGTTGTTTTCTGAAGTATACTTAATTTTACTTATCTGATATTTCTTCATTATCAGAAGAAGGTATTTTGTTGGAACACTGTAGAGTGACCTTGAGACCTTTTAGGTATGGGATATCAGGAGTACAGGGTCTCCTGTAGCCCCAGCCTGCCTGGAACTCACCGTGTGGACCAGGCTGGTCTCAATCTCACATAGATCCGCATGCCCCTGCCTCAAGGTGTGGCCAAGGTGGATTATTTTTACGTGCGTCACAGTATTTATAATGATAAGTTGTGAGGCCTCTTTGAAATATAATCGTCCTGATTTTTCTATTATGAAGCTATGATTTTACCATTATAATTAATATATTTCTTTCTGAAAAATACTTTGAGGCAATGTGCAATTCCTGTGTATCACCAAATGTTTTATAGAATGGTTTATCAGTTTTTACCTGAGGCACTATTTCTAACTTGGTTGCTAAATGAGTCCTGTGATTTTTATTTGTAAGGATAATAAAAATGTATCACTCAGTCACTTCAGCATGTCAATGAGGTGGTCATTCTCACGTGATCAGCCATAGTTAATTCTGCAGAGTATAGTTGTCAGTAGTGGTGACGACTGAAACAGAAGGTAAACCTATTAGGAAACCAGCGTTTCACCTGCTGCTTCTTTAAACATACCCAAGGGAAATTTTACAGTGAGAAAAAAAAAAATGCTCAAACTTCTAAATGTTAAAGATGAAGGTCATTCACACTGGAATTTGCACTCCATAAATGGCTTGTTTATAGTTGAGGTCCACTTACTTGCCAAATATCAAACATTTAGGTTTAAGGAAGAATGCCAGCTGAATTTCTCCATTGTTTTAAAGGGACCAAATAAAAGAAATATAGACACTCCAACCTTATTGACTGCAAAATGACCCCTGGGATTAAGTTCCTTTACTCGGATAACCATCATTGTGCTCCTTCAACCACTGGCACTGTTCTCCCTGCTCAGAGCTCAGTGACTATACCCTATACTGTGTCCTCAGAAAAGCAATGAGTTACTAGTTCAAACTGCCCTAGTTAGGCTTCAGTCTTCTCTAAGCCGGGAAAACTGTAAACAAAACAATTGTTCTTTAAGTCATGTATTGGGCAGAGTCCTTTGACTCACATTGTTGAGCAGACCACTTGATGAGTGGGAATAGATCTAACGCCTGAGAGAGCTGAATTCAAGTTCCTAATTCAACCACTTTATTACCCACTTATGTTCGAACAGAATTGTCACTGCAACAAAATGTGGTAGGAATTAAGTTAGATAGACTGTGAATTAATGAAACAAAGAAATACTGTCTTCAGTAGCAAACAGATAGGGTTCAAATAGGGTTTAGTGCATTGTGTGTTTATTTCTGACATAATAATACATAGTAAATATTCCATTTAGGAGAACATTATCTATGGTCACCAAGGATTTGCTCTTTGGGACTTTGCAGTATTCTGTGAGCTAGAAAAGGGGGAAAGATGTGGTGATCCACACATGGGAAGTTTCTATGGGATAGTACTGAATAGTGGAATGCTTCATTTTTATCCAACCTCTCTTAGCCATAGCTGACTATCATCACCTTGCCCAGGCTGTGAAATGTAGATTTTATGCTTCAGGAAGAAAATAAAATAGTCTGATAAAACTGATAAAAACTCTTTTGAGATCATGTTTAAAAACATCAGAGTTTAGTGTCTGATAAAAAAAATGTTAATACATGTGCATGTGAGTTTTATTTCTTGAAAGCAAGAGAATATCTGTAACAGCTTTGGAAGGGTGTCTCAGAGCAGGTGTCACCCAATGAAAGACCATTAACCGTGACCCTTCAGCAAGATCAGTTGATAAAGCGGCCAGGCAAACCATCAGCAGAATCGTTTCTAGTCTCTGCATTGCTTACTGTCTTCTTTTGTGCTGTGGAACTTCCCTATACTTTGTTGTCTGGTTTCCTCGTACAGCAGGGTTACTGCTAGCATCTAACTGACTTACTTTCTAGATTCTGTCCTCATTACACACTTGGCTCAGTCATCACTAGGTAGGCCCATTAGCTCTGCCTGGTCATTTTCCACCTCCTAGTAACATCTTGAAGCCTTGGAACTTAAACCATCAATTTATTATTAATATGATTGTTAAATTTCTCCCTCTTCCTACAGCTTATAATTATCTTAGCTTATTTTTAAAGAAATCCTCTAAGAATTATTTTGATGAAGGCCATCTGGTAAAACAAAGGAATCTCCAAGGAATGTTAATCAGACTAATTGCTAATTAAATGTCCTTCTTGATTGTATTAGTTATAGATTAAGAAATGTTTATGATGTGCATTAGTATCCGTCAAGACCCTGAGACAGTATGCTTCTTCTCCTTCAATTTACATGTGTGATATATGTGAGTGGTGATATTAAAAAATGCATTTTTCCATTTTTCAAATAGATTAGTTATTGTTAGATCAAATCACTACACCTAGTGGAATTTGGAGGTTGAAATTGATTCAAAACTATTCTTGGGGTCACAGTTTCATGATTCATCAAATAGTATGCAGTTTTCAGAGCTTTGGAAATACAGTTTTTAATATACAAAACAAGTGCCAGTGGGTTCAATCAGTTGTAACTGGCAAGTACATATTTAATTCTGCATAGCGGTGGGTTGACAGCATCTGCCTGTCGTATATTGTAGAGGAGAATGATGACCATATCTAAGTTATGATGTGTAGAAGAGGCGCCACAATGAGTAAAAATCATCTCTGCTAACAATGAGGCTGTGAGTCCAAAGACAACATCCAATTGATTAAAACTAGACACACTTTAAGGGAAACCCCTTAGTTCTTTATTGAAACCTCTTTGTCAGGGCTGGAGAGAAGGCTCAGCAGTTAAGGGCACTGGCTGCTCTTGTAGACGACCAGGGTTTGAATCCCAGCACCCACATGGCAGCTAACAACCTTCTGTTAACTCCAGTTCTGGGAATCTGATGCCCTCTTCTGATCTCTGCAAGAATTGCAGGACATGGATGCACCTAGAAACATGCAGACAGTATATTCATACACATAAAATTATAGTAATGTTAAAAACAATGAAAAGAAATCCTTGTCTTGATATAGTCAAATGGGAAAAGAATACCAAAATTCAGTTTGCATTAATTATCTATTTCTAGAAAAGAGTGAGCACTTTTATTTGAATTCATTTAGATTTTATGATTAATTTCTGTGGTTTGAGTTAAAATACACGTACATATACTTTTTCTTCTAAATTTTGCTTTTTAATCAGTGGAGAATTAGTTTGCAGTTGGGTAAGACCTTAGAGATCATTCCGAATTCATGTTATGGGTTCTTTTGTCACTGAGGCCTGAACCATGTCTGTCGATCAGGAATGTGTCCTGTAGATCTATGAAACCTGTTCATGAGAAATAGAATTTAATAAGGAAGAGTGTTGTCTAGGAAATAAGGTCTAGATTCTAGTCTTGCTTTTCCGTCGATGAGCTCTAAGACATTGGCCAAGCCATTCCGTGATCCCTGATGACTTCACCTATAAAATAAAAAGCTTGAATTTCAATTTTCAGCTATAATAATGTGACCTTTTGACAATGACACTGTTCCACTCCACAGGGACTCGTGGCATAATTTGCCTTTGCTGCCCATTGAGCACCATGGGGCAGTGCTTGGCAGATTGCTGTCTTTATTTCTTCTTGACAAATAGCCAAATTCTTTGGCAGCTTGGAACTTTTATTGCTGACTTTCCTGCCTTCCCTGACAGATGGATTTGACAGGACCATTGGTTTGCAATCCCATTCCACACTTCTACTTTTAAAAATAAAGTCTATAGTTCTTACAGGAATAAGCATACAGCATTCTATTTTTATATTACAAATAGTTTATAAGTCCATGTTGAAAAATCCAGGTTTGTTTTAGGCTTATTTAGCAATCTTTCACCTAAAAACTATATTTTGAATGAATTTTTATACATTATATAAAATGCCCTACAAGAACTCTCATATTAATGGATTTTAAAGTGAATTAATTTTGCCTATACTAATTTTTCTCTCTCTCTCTCTCCTATCTATCTATCTATCTATCTATCTATCTATCTATCTATCTATCTATCATCTATCTATCTATCTATCGTCTATCTATTTCTGGCTGCTTTCGACTTGAACTCCTAATCATCCTGTCTCTATCTTCTAAGTGTTGTGATTACAGATATTCATCATGATGCCCAGATTAAAATTGGGCACATATTTTATTATTATTTATAGAAAGGAAAGTTCTCACTATGTACCCCAGATTGGTCTGGAAATCATTGTGTAGATCATTATGGCCTTGAACTCATGGTAATCTACCTGCCTTGGCTTTTCAGTTGTTGGGTGGGTGCTGCCATGTTCACTGTTCCTTTGCAAGTATTTCTGGTCTTTGTGAATAAGATCACCTGGTAGCCTCTGGCCCCAGTCATAAACCTGAGTCATAAAACTTAGCTTTTCTTTGTACATCGATTTCTGTCATCTTTCATTCTAAATGACTTTAAGTCATACTACTTCACCACACTAAGTATTTTTAATTTCTTCTGTGAGAGTTTAATATAATGTATCATATTTCCTTCTCCCCAAGTTCCCCCCAGATTCATCTGTACTTCTCTAATCACACACCTTTGTGTTATTTTTTTACCACTGAGTTGAATTCCCATTGTCCAAAGATTCTTGATGCAGAAGCAGTACTGGACGGTGATTCACTTACCGGGGTTCATAACCTTAAAGAAAACAGACCCCTGCTCACTGTGTAGCTATCCTGTGCCAATAGCTCCTTAGCTATGCGCGGGACTTCTTGTCTGGATGCTTCTTCTGTATGCTGGTGTTTTCAGGGTTGAGGTTGAACAGATCTTGTGCATGTTGTGTGTTCCTAAGTGTAACTTCCCTGCTGTCTGCAAAACACGATTTCCTTCTAGTCATCTAACACCTCTGGCACTTATGATCATTCTGCCCCCTCTTCCACAAGGATACTTGAAACACAGGGGAAGGGGTGTGATATAGATGTCCCATGTAGGCCTAAGCAGTCTACTGTTATTTTTTTCCCTCGTGTTAATCAGTTGTAGGTCTCTGTGATAATTTGTTTTTGCTGCATACAATAAGAAATTTCTCTGATGAGGGCTGAGAGATGCATTCATCTATGAGTATAGCAGCAAGTCATTACAAGTCATTTTTGATGTTTATAGTATATTAGTAATAGGTTCTCTCTAGAGCACATAAATTACATAGCCCCAAGTTCTTGGCCCCCACAACAGTGCAGTTCTGTGTTCTGTTTTGTGGAGCAGACCCTAAATATAATCAAATGGTGTTTGGTCACCCCCCAAACATTCATGCTCCTATGGCACTAGTAGGTATAACTTGATGATCTTACAACCTGTGCTATCAGACAAAGACCTTTTCTGTGTCTATGAGTTCCAGTGTATCCCATACCTTCTCCATTATCATATCTGGGTATCAGGTCTTATGGTGAGGTGTTTAATCCATTTGGAGTTCAATTTTGTGACAGGTGAGAGATACAGATCTATTTCATTCTTTTATATGTTATTATCCAGTTTAACCAGAACTGCTTGTGGAAGATGATATCTTTTCTCAGAGTGTACTTTTGGCCTCTTTATACAATACCAAGTGTCTCTAGGTATGTGAACTTATGTCACGGTCCTCAATTCTATTCCTTGATACATGTGTCTGCTTTTATGTCTGTACCATGCTGTTTTTATTAGTATAACTCTATAGCATAGTTTGAAATCAAGGATAGTGAAACTACCAAAAGTTATCTTATTGTTCAAGATTATTTTACTATCTTTTGTGATTTCACATGAAAGATTTTTTTCCTACTTTTGTGAAGAATTGCATTTGAATTTTGATGGGGATTGTGTTGAATCTACAAATTTATTTTGGTAGGATGGCCATTTTCACATTAATTTTATCAATCCATGAGCATAGGTTTTTCAATCTTCTGGTGTTTTCTTCAGTTACTTTATTCAGTGACTTAAATTTTTATTACACAAATATTTCATTTCTTTGATTAGGTTTATTCCAAGATATTTTTTTCCAGGCTGTTGTGAATGATTGTTTCGCTGATTTCTCTCTTGGTATGTTCATTGTTTGTGTATGGTAAGGTCATTGATTGGTCTGTGTTCATTTTGTATCCTGCAACTTTGCTTAACAAGTTTGACAGCTCTAGGAGTTTTCTGGTGGAATCTTCTTGAAATAAATACTTTATGGTATTATTATTATCTAAGTTTGTATGTTTAAGTATATCGCCTGTGTGTAAGTGCACCTGTGTTCTGCAGTGCCCATGGAGGTTGAAAGAAGGCATCGGATCCCTTGGAGCTGGAGTTATAGATAGTTGTTAGCCTCCCTGTGGGTCCTGGGAGTCAAACCCAGGTCCTCTCCAAGACCATTCAGTGCTCTTAAACACTGAGCCATCTCTCTAGATCCCTGGTGTAGGCTTTAGGGTCTTTTATGTATAGAATCATATCATCTGCAAAGAATACTTTTGACTTCTTTCTTTCCTGTGTTATTCCTTTTATCTCCTTCACCTGTCTTTCTGTAGTTATGACATCAAGCACTATGTTGAACAGGAATGGAAAGAGTGTACACCATTATCTCCATCTTGATTTTAGTGGAAATAATTTCAATTTTCTCCTGTTAAACATGATGTTGGTGGTGGGCTGCTTGTGTATTGCTTTGATTATATTCAGATATGTCTATTGTATCCCAGGCTCTTCAGAATTTTTATCATGAGGAGATGTTTGATTTTGTCAAAGATCTTTTTTTCATCTATTGAGATGATACATGATTTCTCTCCTTGAGGCTGTTTACATGATGTGTTATATTTATTATTAACACATGTTGAGCCATCTCTGTTTATCTGAGATGAAGCCTTCTTGATCATGGTAGATAATCCTCTTTATGTGCTCTTGTATATGATTTTCAAGTATTTTATTGTGAATTATTGCATCTAGGTTTATTAGAGAGATTGGCCTGTAGCTTTCTTTTTTCTTAGATCTTTGTCTGGTATTGTTATTAGGATATTAGTGGCTTCATAGGAAAAATTTAGGAATGTTCCTTCCTTTCCTGTTTTACAGAAGAACTTGAGTATTCATGCTCTTCTTTGAAGATCTGATAGAATTCTCTGCCTTGTCCATCTGTCTTGCTCTGTTTTTATTTTTGCTGCTTCTACCTCACTGAATGTTAAATGTCCATTTAAATTATTACTTCACCATGATTTAATTTTGCCAGGTCATGCCTATCTAGAAGTTCTACCATTTCTTCTAGATTTTTGCAATTTTGTGGAATATACTTTAAAGTATGTCATTGTGATTCTTTGAATTTCTTCAGTATCTGTTAGTAATATGTTTCCCCTATCATCTCTAACTTTATTAATTTGGGTCTATTTCTTTCCTTTGGTAATATTTGTTTAAGATTTGTCAATCTATTAATTTTTTTAGATAACCAGTTCTTTGTTTTATGGATTCTTTGTATTTTTCATTGTTTTTCAATCCTGATTTGGATTATCTTTTTCTAGTCTTTTGTGGTGTTGTCTGTTCCTGTCTTTCCAAGGCCTTCAGGTGCATCATTAAATTATTGATAGAAATCTCTAATTTTCTGCTGTAAGTACTTAGTGCTATCAACATTCTTCTTAGGACAACTTTTAATGTGTCCCATAGATTTGGGTATGCCATATATTTTCATTTTTATTCAATTCTAGGAATTTAAATTTTTCCTTTCTGATTTCCTCCTTGACTCAAATCTCATGTTGCTTGTTTCTATGGGCTTGTGTACCTTCCGTAATTCCTGTTGCAGTTGATATCTACCTTTATTCATTTATAGTCAGATAAAATGCAGGATTTTTTAAAATTTTCCTATATTTGTTGAGGCTTGCTTTGTGTCCTAATATGTAGCTAACTTTGGAGAAAGTTCTATGGGTTTTGGAGAAGAAAATAAATTCTTAATCATTTGGGTGAAATAACTTGTAGATATCTATTAGGTACTTTTGATTTATGGTATAATTTAATTCCAGGATTTCTCTATTTATTTTTATCTGGGAAATCTTTCTATCAGTGAGAATGAGATATTAAAGTGACCCACTATCAATGTACTGGGGATCAGTCTGTGGTTTTAGATATAACAGAGTTTCTTTTTATGAAATCGAGCACCTCTATAAATGTTTAAAATTGTTGTCTATCTTGATTAGTTTCTCGAGTATAAAGCGTCTTTCCTTATTTGGTCTGAATAGTTTTGATTTGAGGTCCATTTTGTCAGATAATAGAACATCTAAATTTGCTTGTTTTTTTTTTTGTTTGTTTGTTTGTTTCTATTTGCTTGGGAAACTTTTTTCCATCCTTTTTACAAGGGGGTCATCTATTTTTGATGCTGAGGTCTGTTTCTTGGTGGTAGACAAAAGATGGATCTTGTCTTTTGATCCAATCTGTTAGTCTTTGTCTTCTTATTTGGGGAACTGTGGCCTTTAAATTGAGAGTTATTATTGACCAATGCTTATTAATTCCTATTATGTTGTAATGGTGGTATTGTCTTAGACCTCTTTTGGTTAACTGTTCTGGAATTCTTTATTTCTTGTGCCCTCTTGGGTGGGTTTAATCTTTGATTCTTCTGGTATCTTCTATAGAGTTGGCTTAGTAAAATAAGTTCCTTAAATATGTTTATGAAAAGCTTTTCTTTGTCCTTCAACTATAACTGATATTTTTGCTGTATGTAGTGGTCTGCTTAGAATCTATGTTCTTTCACGACTTGTAGGACACTGGTCCAAGATCTTATGGCTTTCATAGTCTCCACTGAAAAAGCCGTTTATGCCGATGGATCTATCTTTCTATATGAGTTGATTTTTCTCTCTTACAGTTGTCAGTATCTTTTCTTTGCTCTTTATAATGCTTTTATTAATATGACATGGTGAGTTTCTTTGCTTGTCTTGTCTACTTGACTCTTATACTTTGGTGGGTAACACTTTCCTTAGACTTGGATTTTTTTCTGTGATTTTGTTGAAAATATTCTCTGTGCTTTTGTCACAGGTTCATTCTCCTTCCTCTACTCCTACGATTCATAAGTTTGGTCATTTTATAGTGTCTCACTGGCCTTGCTTGTTTCATTCCTGGGTTGTTTTAGATTTAACAGCTTCTTTGATTGAGTAATGCATTTCCTCTCCCTTGTCTTTGAGATCTGATATTCTCTCTTCCACTTGATCCAGTGTCTTTGTAAGGCTTTCCTCTAACCTTTCTTTTAACTTCCTAATGTTTTTCACTTTTAATTTTAGTTCAGTTTTCCTTTTCTTCAGAGAGTCTATCTCGCTATTAAATTCTATTTTCATATCTAGAATTGTTTTATATATTTCATTCAACTATGTCTTCATGGTCTTCATTCAGTCTTTTATTCATATAATGAATTCTTTGAATTCCTTGAACATGTTATTAATTGCTGTTTTGGAATCTTTGTCTTCTGTATCAGTGAAGCTGCCTTTCTCTAGAAACATTATGATGGGGTATAAATTTTTGGCAGAAACATATTATTGTTGCTATCTTGTGATGGGACCTAGGTACCTGTAGTTAGTGGTGTTTTATGTTAATTAGATATAACTTTAGTGGTACTTCTTAGCATATATATCTGAACTCTGTTGAGTGAGTGGATTATTGTGAAACTTCTAAGGGAATGGACCAACTGTTGGTACTTGCCATTCCGGGCTTCGGAACACTCTGTTGTTTTAGGTCAGATCCCGTGGATTCCTGGAGTGATACAGAGGCAGGGTGCCTCTGAAGCTAGATTCTGGGAAGACTGGGCCTGTTGGTCCCTATCTATGAGTGTGGAATGACGGGGAGAACAAGGGAAGGCTAGGATCTGGGGCGACTCAACAGGTTCTCAGAGGTCTAGAGAGCTGAGCTATCCCAGCCAAATTTGGAAGTTTAGGAAGGCGAGAGAGAGAGAGAGGAATCTTGGATCTGGGATACTCCAGCTAGGCTTGGGATTGTGGGATGTTGGAGAGGCAACATGAAGTCTAGGGTCTGGAAAATTCATGGTCTCTCAGTGGCTATGTGGCCTCAGCTAGGCCTGGGATTGTACCATGGCAACAGAGGGAGAGGAAAGACCGTGGCTAGGTAAATTGTCTGGGCTCTCAGAGGTTGATGGTCCCAGCTGGTCCTGGGGACATCAGGTACAATGGAGAGGAACAGGATAGACTGGGGTCTGGAAACTCATGGAACTCGAAGTAGCTGTGTGGCCACAGCTAGGCTTGAGATTGTGGGATTGTGGCAAAGAGAGAGAGGGAAACGGGAGGCTAGGATCAGAGAAACACACAGGTCTCTCAGCAGATTTATGGCACCCCCAGTCAAGACTAGGAATCTATCCTATATATTTCTATCATCTGCCCTTTCATCTCCAATGAAAGTGAGTGTACATGTTCATCTGGGCCATTGTAATATTCTCCATATTGTGTCCTCAGTTTAAATTGCATCATGTCCTTACCTATCCTCATTGCCCAAGCTGTACATGAACAAAGACACCTCAGACTGTTGTGTGAGCCTCACAAATCCAGGATCATTGTTAGCACTCAGCCTTTTGACTGGTAGGATTTTGAGCTGTTTCATACCACTCATGTTTGTACTGAACAGTCTCTGCAATGACTCTGCAAGTTCTCCAGAAATATTTATGCCCTCTTGTAAAATAATCAGGTTTTTTTTAATTGCTATAAAATAACATTAACCAATGTGCTCTAAAATGGGAAATTTTAAAGGAATATTTATTTTTCCTGAAAATGCATCATCTTTCCTCCTTTAGATAAATATAATTTTAAGTACAATTAAATAGCATGAAAACTTTAGATGAAGATTGCATTTTAATTTGAATTCCTCTCTTTCATGCTCAAGTCTTTGCTTTCATGAAAACTCTCCCTAAGAAGCAGCTTAGATCGTGCCTTCTCTTTGAGACCTGTTCATAATAGCTCAGAACAGTGAGTTGCTGTGAAGTCCTCATGTCCTTCTTATGGCCCTTTATATTGGGTACCTCATTTCTATTCTGTATGGATTTTCCTATGAATGTTTCAATTTCCCCAAATCAGGACAAACTCTGACAGCATACATACGGCTTCTATTTTCTGAGCTCTCGTTGTCCCTTCTTGAATTGATGGCCTAGATGTCCAAGGCTCATCCTCCACCTTGGGTTATTGTATTAACTAACATCAGCTAATATGAAACATCTGTTTACTGTTACATAGAACACACAAACACAAAGGTCTTATTTTGCCCTTGGGTTTTTTAATAAATCCCTTGTTGAAATCGTTAACCACAACAGATGAAGGAAAGATAAAGCTAGCCGTTAGACACAAATATCAGATGTTTTCTGGTTACAGTCCTTGACTTTGATTGCAAAGAACACATGGATTTTCCTTAAAAGTTATTTTCCTTAACAATAAGGAAAAGGAATACAAAACACACACACACACACACACACGCATATACACACACATATGCACTTATTTTTGGTTTTCCAATTGGACATAAACTACGTGAAATAAATTATGCATCAGTGCCATGAAGTATGAGGCCATGTGTAGATACTGATTTTGTACTTAAAGCAATGGTCACTGCAGCAAGGCAGATGGCAAAATATGCAGTAGAAGCCAGTGAATAGGTCCACTGGGCTTTTAATGGGTGATTTAAGCACCAAACCCAGGGAGGCAGACACTACATGGATTCTTCCTGTATTATGAAGGAGAAGCATGCCCACTGTGATACTCTGTTTTCCACTGGAAGTCCTTTTGTTTTGTGAGATGGTCTCCTGTAAACTAGAATGGTACTGATGGGGAGAAGATAAGCTCAAGATGAGAGATTAAGGGAAAATAATTAAAAATCAGAAAAATATAAAAATAAGAAAAAGGATTTTCAGAAGGTTTCTTGCTATAAGCAGACAAATTCTTGGCCCTTGGATTGGTTTATAAAAATGTTGGTCTGTTTGTGGTAGTAGCAGAGATTGAGTAGACAAACATAAATATTAAGTACATCTTCACAACCTAACATTAGCATTGCTCTAATTTCAGTCTGTTGCTGGGATAAAACACTGTCACCAAAAGCAATGTGGTTCATTTGCCCCATATTTCCATGTCACAGTTCATCACTGAAAGAAATCAGAGCTAGCTCATTCTCAAGGCCAACCTCTCAAGGAATGGTACTGTCCATAATGGGTTGGGCCCTCCTATATCAATTAACAGTTAAGACAATCTTTCATAGACACGCCTGCAGACAAACCTGATAAACACAGTTACTCATCTGAGAGTCTTTTTAAGTGATTCCACACTGTCAACCTGACAGTTATTGCTAAGTGGGACAAACATCTAAATTTTTAAGTGTATGATAACATAATCCCATTGGTCTCTGTGGTCAGTGGTTTTGAATGGCTCCCTTATTTTTCATTGTGAATTTGAACATTTGGTCAAAGTCAATGACCTACTGAGGTATAAAACAATACACTTTTAGTTATGAATATTTATAAATTGCAAATTCAAAAAAAATGTTTCAAATAAATCTAGAAACACTTATGGGTTTTCCCTGAGCTTCTAAACTTTAGACCTTTCGGTCATGGATAAATCATTCTTTTTTTATCTTTAAGTTTGCTCCCTTATTTTTACCTTTGTTTTTATGTGAGATAAGGGTAGGTTTTAAAAGCAACTCAGAAAAAGCACGAGTTAAATTTTGTGCTACTCGTGGTAACCTTCATGGTGAAATATGTCACTGTTTAACAGATGCCTGCTGTGCTCTGGACAGCCGTGCCCCAGGAGAGAGGAGGTATTTGTTCCAGAATCTAATCAAGCCATGGCCTGTCTGTAGCCTAACTTATGTGGTGTAATCACTTGTATCATTCACGGCTTGTCTTTCATTAATCAGAGCTAGGACAGGTAACAAGGGAAAAGGAGATCATTAGTGTGACATAGAGTGGCCTTCTCTAACTTTTGGATGCTTTGAAAGAAGGTTTCAGGATGTGTCTCAAACATATAAGAATTATTTAATGACTTGGATTTTAATAAAAAATTTTACCAGAAGTTTATATCTTCCTCATTTCCTGCGAAGGGAATGATCTGTATAACAACAGTTCATTTCAATCCTGAGTCATGTGTTACTTACCTTAGTGATGGACCACATATGTGATGATGGTTTCATGATTATTATATCACCTATTGACATCATAGACATCTCTGTTTGCCTAAGTATTTGATAAAATGTCTCTGCCATAATTACATTGCCCAACAATGCATTCTTTAGAATATAGCCCAGCTATTAATGGACATATGACCTTGCGTTTGGGTTCTGTTTTTAATTGTGGTTTTTTTTTTGTTTTTTTTTGTTGTTGTTGTTGTTGTTTTTTAGACAAGGTCAGTGGTAGCCCCAGATGACCTGAAAATCACTATGGAGACTAAGCTGGCCTCCTTGATCTCACAGAGATCCTCCTGCCTCTGCCTCTAAGTGCTGGGATTTAAAGCTTGCACCCCCATGCCTGACTGCATTTAGGTTGTTGGTGCCCCATATGATTTTTTTTTTCATAGCCATCACATTCAGGTACAAGCTCTCTCATCTGCTGCTCTTCTTGGTTTCCTGCTAGATAACATGTATAAAAGAGGAAGAAACTATCTTAGTTGCAAAGTGATGAATGAGATAGACTAGAAGGGTCCCTATTCGTACATTTAGCAATGCTGAAAATGCATTCAGCTTTATTTTGAGAACAAATGAAAAAGTTATTTTGGAGAAAATGTTATGAGTTTGGTTGGTGGAAATTTCTTTATAGACACTTATCTTGGTAACAGCATTTATCTTTGCTGGTCTCATATAACAACATTGCTTCTTTTAAAATTGAAAAAAAATTAAATTAATACATCTAAATATTCCAATGCTATACACAGTTCCTTCTCCATCACCAGACATTCATAGATGTATACAGTCACTTCTCAATACCCATGGGGGTTATTTCCAACACCCCTTGTGGGAAGGAAAATCCAAGCCTGGCTCCACTGAGGTGACTCAGCAGATACAGATGCTTGTCCCCCACACAAACACCCCAGAACCTAACAATGTGATTTTGATCCGCTATATTCACACGGTGGGAAAAGAGAACTAACCTCAATAAGTTGTCTTTTGACCTGAAATGTGGGCCATAGTACAAGTGTCCCTTCATGAATAAATATCTAAATAACTAACTAAATAAATATACTTAAAATCTAAGTATGCTCTGATAACTGTTGTGAAATCATTGGCATATAATGTATGAGCATCTTCCCATATATTTGATTATTTTTTCTTTTTGGAGGAGTCCCAGGATATGAGGCACAGAACTCCTTGATTTTCCAAATATTTATTTATTCATTGATTTATTTATTATTTTGGTTTTTCAGAAAGGATCTCCTTATAGTCCCTGCTAACTTGGAACTTTCCATGCAGACCAGGCTGGTCTCAGTCTCCCAGAAATCACCTACCTTGGCCACCCTGTACTGGAATTAAAGGCATGTACTATCACACATAGCCTAAAGAAAGGTTTTGATGCAGATTTAAGCATGGGGTAGGAGAGACACAAAGGAGAAGAGAGAGAGAGAGAGAGAGAGAGAGAGAGAGAGAGAGAGAGAGAGAGAGAGAAATTTCATGAAATAGTATACACCTAAGGGGGAATATGGACTTCTCATGAGAGTCCCAGATAAACTTTCTAAACAAATTATGAGGAACTACAAATCAGAAACAGTTACTACTACAAGGAAAAGGAGCCCAGTATGTCTGAAGACTGTGTGCCTGAGAGAGTAAGCATGACATGAGGCCAGTGGAATAATGCCAATCCTGTAGACAGGAACACTCTGTGACTTTGAATTTTACTCTGAAGCAGAGCACTTTCAGGACTTTGAGTGGAGGGAGATGCTCTCCGATTTTGAGGTTTCAATGGACCTTTCTGACAGTTGGTTAGTAGAATAGAATTTTGATATCAGTGCTTTATTCTCACAGTCCTTTTTGGGCACAAGGCCTAACTGTCCCACAAATATTCAAATAAGCATGATCAATAATGACCTCCGGGGGTCCTTGAGAGGGCAGGGATGGATGGCATTCCACAGCTGGATCAGAGCATCTTGCTGATGGCTCGCCCTGAGTGGTCACTTCTTCAATCTTACGTAAGTGCCTCACATTGTATGCAATGGAAGTTTTGCATGCCACCACTGATATGGCACAGTTTTACATAAGTATTAAAAACCCTAAGGAGGTTCTTATGTTTAGGATATCATTTACACTGTTTGAAATTTAAATGAAATGATCTAAAACTCAGAAAAATATATGTTCAAAGATGTTTGCTTAATTATGAAGATGTGCAATAGGGACAAATCAGAAGCCATCTCTAGATAGCAATGGAGAAAGAGACAAAATCCTATGATGTGACTGGACAGATAGCTCAGTGGCTAAGAGAGTATACTGCTATAACAGAAGATGCAAATTTGATTCCAAGCTCCTATGTTGGATGGTTCACAATCACCTCAACATCCAGCTCTGGGGGGATCTGACGCCTGTGGCCTCCACAGTCACCTGCACTCATACATACACACACATAACATAAAGATTAAAATACAAATTCTATGATGTAGATATAGAAAATATTATATACTTTGACTACAATTTAAATTATAATTCTTATTAAATACTGTCATATTTTTCCTAGAAGAATCTAGGAAACATCCAGAAGGAAATACCACATGTATTAAAGGATTCTCTATAATGTGTAAAATATTCTCTTTATTCTCTCTCATTCTCATTCGCAAATGATTTCCCATTTTCCTTCTAAAATATATCATGAATAGAAAAGGTTAGAGACGTCCTAATGTTATGATCAGCATATAGGCATGGACCTTATGTTGATTTCTAGGTCATCAATACACCACTTGTATGATGAAGATCCATAAGATTTTATTATGTTATTATGGAGACAACATAGGCATCATACTTTAAGCATACTTTATGAAGTTTATAGAACGAATAAACCACATATCATGTGTTTTTCAGAACACTTCCTCTCATTAAGCTACACATACAAATAACAGAAGCTTATTGGGCTTCTAAAAGGCTTGGCTACTGTGTCTGTAGGTGATTTAGGGTATGTATCATGAATTCTCTCATGGTGAGGCCTGGCATTCAGCCTCACCCCATCCCCATGTTTGAACTGACTGACCAGATAGAGAATGTTCTTTAGAGAAATCAGTTTATTCCATGTTACTTAGAAGGGATTCATCCCTAGGGAGAGAGGGACGGAGATTTCATATGGCGGAGCCTGCATTTTTATCACAAGTCCACCCAGAACTCTGGAACATGCACCCAAGATGGAGTTCTGGCACCCTGCCCCCTCTTTCCTTCCCAGCCTTCCCTGCATTTCCGCTAAACCTCCCCCCTTAAGTCATTGGTTAGTTGGCTGTCAATCACATTTGGAAGTCCATCCCTCTTAGCAGAGAGATAACTGCTTTTCTGTGCAACAGGGTGATACTTGGAGTCAGGAGCTCTGTATCTACATTTGCATGCTGCTTGTCTGGCAGTTAAGTGGCCTGTACTTTCCTAGATAATTCAGCCTGAAATGCTCATATTTTAAAAGATTAACAAATAAATGAATATCCAGTATTTTAAAAACAGAAACTTAAATGGAATCCACAGCTCCTGAGAAATCCACATCTTTCGTCCCGTTAGAATTTATCTTTCCTTCAGGGTAGGGGTGGGACTGGGGGGAACAGAAGGACTAGAAGCTTCATAAAAAAGGCAGATACCTTTAAGATTCTATGTTAGAATTATGGAAACAAAACCTGTGAGAGTTGAAACTGAGATCTGTTAATGGGATTCAAGACATACTACTCCAAAATATGGCAATTTTGTGTTTGAGAAAATAGCAGAATATTCTTTCCCTTGGCCATGTCCAAGAGTCTCAGATTCTTTTTCTTGGAAATAGGGAAGTTACCTTGAATCTTCTTGTCCCTGGAGACATGAAAAAGAATCTGAAATTAAGGGTATATTGGAACATTGAAAAAGTCAAACAGGAAAGGGGAATTAATAAAAAAGGCACAATAATAAGTTCTCTCTCTCTCTCTCTCTCACTCTCTCTCTCTCACACACACATATATGTATATATATATATATACACACACATTTTATATAAGTCCTTTGAATCCTCTCTGAATATATAACACATTTTCAATGCAAAATATATTCTTAACTAGGCATGAGGGGCTGTTACCTTATGAGGAAAACCAAATTTTACATTGTTTATAAATTTTTTCTATGTTGTTTATTATTTTTATCTTGTGTATATGAGTGTTTTGCCTGCTTGTTTCTAAGTGCATCCATATGGTGTAATGCCCACAGAGGTCAGAAGAAGGTGTCGTGTCAGATTCCCTGAAACTGGAGTTATAGACAGTTGTTAGCTGCCATATGGATGACGGGACTCAAACCCAGTTCCTCTACAACAGAAGTCAGTGCTCTTAATTTCTGAGCTGTCCCTCCAGTCCCACATTGTTTATAACTTTTGAATACTGGTGTGCACTGTAGATTTTGGAAATACTAAAAAACTCAGTTTTTAAAAAGGATTCTTAGTGCCCTCTTCTTTATCCCATCTCATTTCCTTTCTCCACTCATATTTCTCTGTTCACTCTTCACCGAACCTAGCATAAATAAACTGAAGGTCACTCATTCCTTTAGGTCTTCATTTCTTTATTAAGTCTCTGATGTCACATAAAACCAACATTAAGTGAATATATATGTCTTTTTTCTTATTAATTTGTCTGTCTTAGCCAGGAATCTAGTAGTGGGTGAGGTGTTGAAGTCTTTTCCTCCCCAGACTGAATTTAAGCAAGTCCGCCAAGTGAGTCCACTTGCTTTATGCTGGACAAGTTCGCATGAATGTGAGGTATTCACAAATGATAGATTTTGTCAGGCTCTTGACTCAGTGGATGATCCTGACTGCACAGCACCTTTGCTCAGGAGTGATGGGAAATGTAGAAGGGCCTCTCCCTCTTAGAGAGAGAAATGTGCCCCAGGCAAGATGTAGATGAGTGGTTAGGTATATGACAGAGGATGGCATGGAACATAATAGGCGGTCTCTTTCCAGAACAATGAAAAATGTAGGCCTGCTCAGTATGCCAAGTCACTTTCCAGTGAACTCGGGCTGTCAGGTGAATGTTACCAGAAAAACAATAGTATAACAACAACAGCAATGACAAATGTCACAACGGTGGACTAATTCAGAAACCTGCCACCCTCCCACCTGGAAAGAGGAGTAGCCTGCCACCACCCAGTTACAAAGAAGGCACAGTAGACATGGAGAACTGCCCTCACGGCTCTTACTAAAACACTGAAATGATGGTATTCCAATACAGCAATTGTCAGTCCTTGTGATATCGCTGTATCATCAGGTTTTACGTGCTCAGAAGGCATCCCAAATTTACAGCCAATCAATAAAATTACTCTTAGCAAACATCTGGTCTGGTGTGATTTCTCGGGTACACTGGAGTGTGTTTGATCCCTGGATGCGCCCTACCCCTGGCTTACAGAAAAGCCTCTCAATGCACTCTTGCAATTTTTCTTTTTTCTCTGAAAATGGGGACAAGTAGATCATTTTTGATGCTTTACAGAAACAGACAATTGTGATAGCTTCTTAATATAGAGAACATGCAAACTGTTAATGTTTCATTATCTAAACTGGGTTCAATAGCATGTGAATGTACTCATAAGTTTAGAAAATGGGCTGCCTTTGAATTCTGCCATAAATTTCCAAATGTGTTTTAGTTATTTCCCAGACACTCATATAAATAACTGATGAAATCTCTTTGTTAAAAAATTAAAGTAGCTTTACAATAATTATCTCTCATAGATTTTATCTTTAAACTTTAAGTATGTGTTGTCTTGAAAACAGTGAAATCTACATGTTGGATTATAAATGAACCATACAATGAATCATAATGATGTGATTCATAAATCCCAGTACAGGATTTATGTATGTACCATGTATATAAATTTTTATATGAAAAGAATGTATGTGAAGTTTGTTAAAGGGAAATAGCTAATTTCAAAGAGAAGCCGTCTTTTTTATTTTTATAAATTATAGAAAGAGAAAAAATAACAGCTTTAGAAAATTCCTGCCTAATCTTTAAAACGTATGTTCTAAGATATGTTACTTTTTTCTTTTTGGTTCAATTGTTTAAAATAGTATCAGCTGGCATCATCTTCTTAACAGTTCATTCAACGCTCATCACTTTCAGGATACTCTCAGGACTCTTGCTAACTGTATTTCTTAAATGATCATTGAGGAAGAATACCTTAAGGAAGTTTTATGTGGACTTACAGTTTGAGAGGTAGAGGCATAGTGAAGTTCATATTGGCATGAGCAAGTCATGGCTTTTGCAGGGTGAATGTATACTAGCTGGTTACATTGCTACAACAATCTGTAAGCAAAGAATTGGACTGAAAGTGGACCAGCCTACATTCAATATCAAGGCCTCATGTATAAAAAATTTACAATCTTCCAAAAAGGTGTCACAAATTGAGGACCACATGTCCAAACATATGAGTCTATGGTGAACATTTCATGTTCAAACCATGGCATCCTTCCTCATGATCCCACAGGTTCATGGCCTCCTTATAATGCAAAATATATTCAGTCCAACTTCAGAAGTCACCATAACCTAACCAATTCCAAGCTTGTGGCTCTGTCAGCAGGAGTATGAGATCCTTAGCTACATTGTGGCAGTAGTCAGGAAGCAGAAAGCTGGACATGAAGTGTGGCCAGCGGATAACCTTGTAAGCCTGTGGCCTCTTGTTTGTCAACTAGACCCCATCCAAAAGAATCCACATTCTCCCAAAATAGTAACTCCAGCTGGGGCTCAGTGTTCAAACATGTAAGCCTATTGAGCACATTTCATATTTAAACCACTGAAACTTTCTGAGAACATCAGTTTTTTTACATGAATTTGTATGCAAACTCCTCCCCCACCACACACTTCTCTAAGATCTAGAAAAAAAAAGTAAACCTTCCTGTTCTCCTTACTCTCTATGTGATTTTTAAAAGTATCATTTTCCTGAGATAGTAATTAAAGAACAAACTTGAATGGACATGTCCCCAGCTTCCAAAGTAGTCTTATTTCTATAATGTAGAAGAAATGTTAGTTAAAATCACATTTAGGAGATAAAAGAAAAGATCTTAATAAGGATAAACTTAAAGTATTGAAGATATATAGGAGGTTGAGAAAAAAAATTAAACTGCTTGAGAGGCCTATCTTCGTTGTTATTGGCATGGACCTCTCGTCTTTGTTGGGGTTAGAACAGTATTTTAAATTTTCTTTTGTATGCAAAATAGGCAAAATTACATTTGCTGTTAAAGTGATGCATTATTTAGCATAGCTGAATAAATTTATTTAAATCATTTGGGAAGAGCATATAATAAAATAATGCATGTTCCTTCAGCTTAATCATCTAAAGCTTCTATTTACTCTAGAACTCTAATTCCATACACTTGGGAGTAGGAAAATTTTATGTTCTAAAAATTTTATGCAAATAAAATTTATCCTTGGGTACAAGACAGAGATTTGAATTTGGGCCTTACAGGACAGAATTAAATGAAATTATAAACAGAAATTCATGTGATTAATTTATAAGTAATTTAAGTGAAAATGAGCTTTAAATATGGGTTTCTTAGCACAAATAATGTTTAACTCAGAAAAAACATTGTTCGTATGTTAACATTCTTCATTAAAAGGTATTTGACTTGAACAATATCATTAGTCTTTTGTCAGCTTTTCCCAGGAGTTGGTTTGGTGTTTTTCTTCTGTTTATTTGTATAAGGAAACCTCCTCTCTGTAGCCTTTCTGTGGGTAATGAATCTTAGAAGCATAAGCTGATAGCACAACCATTTTTACTTAGTTCTAAGACCCCCCCAGTTCATGAAATTAGAAGGGCAAGACAAGATGGTTCTTCCTGGCAGGAAAAGGTAAGCCTTGAGAAAGGCAATGGTAAAGATAGGAGAGAGTAGAAATAAGACTCAGTTTCCACCTCTGGGTTCAGTTTCTATTAGTTAGTCTGGAATGAGTAATGCCTGGTTAGAGGTGGATAAACCAATGGGTAAATGCTTTTTAGACATGGAGAGTGTTGTGGTTGGACTGGGAAATGGCATCAGTAAGTTCCTATGTTTGAACACAAGGTCCCCAGCTGATGGTGCCCTTTGGAACAGTTGTGGAAGCTTTAGGAAGTAGATCTTACTGGAGAAAGTGGGTCTTAGGGAAAACTTTAGATTTTATAGCCTGGCCCAACTTCCAGCCCACTCTCTGTTTTCTGACTGTGGATGCAATGTGACCAGTTAGATTCCCATACCTGCTGCCATGCCTTTCCTGCCTTAACTGAATCCACTGGAAGTCTAAGTCAAAGTAAAATCCTCCTTCCTTAAGGACGTGCTTCTAATCAGATCTTTGTGATAGCGATGAGAAAAGCAACTAACACAGGATGAACAGATATTTGGAAGATCTCTCAAGTTAGAACAAAAAGCCATCCCACCAGAGTACTTGTTCTCTTCAGACTAGGAGCATTACTATCAAGCTTAACCTTTCTTAAGTGTACTTTTTCTGGCCCATCTCAGGCAATCTAATGAGAAAGTTGTGGTTTGGTGGGGGTGGAATGCAGCAGTCTGTGGTTCGTAGTTTAGAGGTGATTCAAATGCATGCTTATCATTGAAAACCATTGCTCTTTAAGAGATCCCTTCTCCTTTTACCTTCTTCCCCTTCCATCAGGAGAGCATTAAAGCCTCATCACTTAATCTTATCTCCTATTTTCAAAAGGACTCTCTCCTTAAAAGAGAAAGAGTTAAGACATATGTGATACAGAGCTGAGAGGAAAGGAAAGATTGGATCGGAATTAAGAGAGGAATCTCCTCTAGTTTGGAGGAAGCAAGTGCTGGGCAAGGGGACTCAGGGGCGTGGAGGTTTGTAGATAGAGATGCAGATGTGGTCTCAAGTCCCCTCTGGGTTTGAAGCAGCTCTGCTAATCCCCTATTATATTGTTTTGGCCCAAGTATTTGCTTTCTCTAGGCCTCAGTGTCCTCTTCTATATAGTAGAGATCAAATAGTAGTCATTACCTAGGAGGAGTGTTACAAGATTTAGATAGTTCACTTTGATAAAGTATTTGGGAAAGTGCAGTGTATCAAATATCTATCACCAAGATCACAATTATATGCTGTGTGCTCTCCTACACTGTTTAAGCAATAAATAAATAAATAAAGTACTGATTGGGAAATAAATTTTAGATTGCTAATTTGGTTCACTTGCTTCAAAAATGCTTTGAGTTTGTACCACGTGGGACACTTCAAGAGAGTGGGACACTTCAAGAGAGCTTCCTATGCAAACCACATTCCCAGCAAGGTGAAGAAGGCATTTACATCCAAGGCAAATACAGTGCTGTGATGGGGTGGCACTGTGCTGGTGTAGCTCTCAGTTATGTTTCCTTGCCATTCTTTTGAAAACTTCTTAAAACAGAGACAACATAAACTCCCTGTTACCAGTTCCCATATTGGCTCAAGGCCCTTTGCTTTCTGATACTTTTTTTTTTTTAATCTTAATGCTGGCCTCATAAAAATGTCAAATCATTTTTCTTGTGTGTAAATTTCTAACTTGATGGATTCACCCTTGATTGAATATTCTAGCAGAGATAACTCTAGTAGCTCAGTCTTTTTTATTCATTAATTTTTTTTGTCCTCTGTCATGTGGTATCCATTGGCCACTAAGACCACTTTTCCTTACTGAAATAGACCTTTGTTTTTAATCACTTCTTGGTGCTAACAGCAAAAGAGTAAAAGATAAAGGTATTTGAAGCCAGGCACTCACTAATGATTCTACCTTTGATTAGCTTTTTTGGCATAGGACATTCATTTTTCCTCTTAGGGTCAATTTATTTATTTGAATTAAATATTCAGTTGTGATAATAGCACTGCCTTCTTCCATAAATGTTGAGAAAATCAAAAGAGGAAAAAGTAAATGACTTTTTACATTGCTAAGTTCAGATGGAAATGTGGTTTTCAAAGCTAATGATAGTCAGCATCCATTGAGTACATGTGAGGTGGTGGGCATATGAAAAGCCTAATATGTGCCTATCTGTAATTATTTCAGATAGATATGTAATATTATTGCAATGTAGCTGATGCTTAATTTATTAAACATATACAGTTCTTAAAGAAAGCTCAAAAAACCTTTTTGTAGCCTATGCTTAAATATTTAAAAGCATTATGATCTTTTAGTTGAAAGTAAAACTGTGACACAACTGACTTAAGTTAAGGATATTTATGTTCCCCAATAAATCAGAGACATTGTAGACTCCAAGGTGTCCTTCTGCATGTTCTCACACAGTCTTCAACATTCATGATCTGCATCATAGAAGGTGAGCACTGTTATAGATTTTTAAAGCCTGGAAGAGCAGTAGCAATCACAGAGGTAGGGGTGTTATTTCAGAGAGGAAAATCAGTGCTGGGCAGATTTGAGGCACTAATTTGTTGTTATTGTACTCTATCTATCTATCTATCTATTATCTATCCATATTCTATTCTATCAATCATCTCTCTTTCTAGCATCTATATCTATCTATCTATCTATCTATCTATCTATCTATCTATCTATCTATCTGTCATCTGAACCAGGGCATGTCACATGCTGGGCAAGCACTGTACCACTGAACTTCATCCCATCCTCTGCTCCAATCTTCTTGTTTCTTTTTGTTTTGAGGCAGTCTCATCTAGTTCCTCAGACTGGCCTTGAACCTACTCTGTAGCCCAGTAAACCAATAAATCAAAATCCTCCTCCCTCAGCCTGAGTCACCAGGCCTGAGTTCAAGGACTGATTAGTAATAGCACAAAATATTAAAGAATCCTATCTTTTCATCCAATCCCTGATTGGAGTACAACCCCTTTACACAGGGCAGGAGTGATCATTGCTTTTCCAGACATACCTTCCCTAGGTTGCCTTCTACCCTTTGGTTGTGCTTATATAGTTTTCTTCTTAGAAGTTTAGGAAGAATGCAGTGACATTTCAGAAGTCCTGCCTCTTCAGAAGCAGATCCTGACCTGTCTGCATCCTGACTGGATCACTGCTGCTGACCTTGAGAGTCAGTTATCAGCATGAACCCTCACCTCTGGCTTGACATTTTCTTTCTCTCACACATTCATTTTCTCCTTTTAACCTTAGCACTGCTTCTTTTAAAAGGCTGATTTTCAGCAGGGCTTTTGACATTGATGGTTTCCCAAGAATTGTGGGGTGTGTGTGTGTGTGTGTGTGTGTGTGTGTGTGTGTGTACATATGTGTGGCTTTGTCTTTCATGGTTATTAACCAGCTTGGAGAGTTTAAGAAGCTAAACACAGAAATTTCCTTGAGTGAGAGAATTCTGTGGAGCACGGTTCTATTTTTTTCTGCCCTGTCTTTTGCTTTGTTTTCTCTTTTTTTTTTCCACCTTTCTGCAACATCCATCACTTTTAAAACATAAAACCCCCTCAACCATTCCTATCGATATTGCACAGTTTCTAAGTGAAGGAGTCATAAAGCCATTAAATAATGCTGAAATCATTTCAGCGGCTTTTAAAAACTTTACAGAATACTCTTAGTAGAAAGTAAAATTGGGTCAAATTAGAATTTTAAGAATTTATCGTGTAGACAAAGGATAGGCCTGTAGTCTCAGGAGAACCTTTAGGGCATGGGGCCAAAGACTGGGGCCAGAACTAGGAAGGACTCTTTAATACTTGCAATGTATTCATCAGCCTTTTAAAATGATTGTTTAAAGGTTTCTTAACTTTTAAAAAAATTATTTTTATTTTATATGTATGAATGTTATGTCTACATGTGTGTCAGTACACTTATGCCCTGTTATTCCCACAGATGTCAGAAGAGGGTATTGCATCCCCTAGAAATGGAGTTATGGATAGTTGTTATCCATCGTATAGGTGCTGGGAATTGAATCCAGGTCTTCTACAAGAGCAGCCAGTGTTCTTAACCACTGAGCCATTTCTCCAGGCCCAATGTAAAGTTTTAAGATAACAATTATATATATTTATTATGTTTGTTGAAGTATCTATACACAGTGGAATGGCTTAATCAAACTAATTAAAATATGTATCACTACACAGTCTTAGCATTCATTTCAGTGAGAACATTGAAATTGTCTCTCACTGGTCCACAAGAACACACAATGTTTTTAGGTGCAGTAGCCATGATGTAGTCTTCTCTGCACCTGCTCACAACCTGGCAGACTTCAGAGCAGAAGTCTGGTGTGGAGGCTCACCTCACAGCAGGTGCAGAGCAATTTAATGGGGGATAAAGGAGAAAAGATTTTGAGCCTTTTCATGACTGCCAATAAATGCAGTTATTAGATGTTGTTAGAGAAAAAAGAGCTGTCTTTAAGAATACATAGTTTATTTTTATATTTTTAATTTTAAAAAAGATTTATTTTTATTATTTTTAAATTGTGTAGAGGTGATTGTGTGTGTGTGTGTGCACATGAGTGCAGGTGTGCAAAGAGGCCAGAGGCATTAGATTCCTAGAAGTTAGAATTGTAGGAGGTTTTTTACCACCTGATATGGGTGTCTGGAAGCAGATTAGGTCCTCTGTAAGAATAGTACATACTCTTAACCGCTAGGTCATCTTTCCAGACACTGTTTTCAAAAATATTTATGTGTATGTGTGTATGTTTGTATGTTGCATGTGTTTGGGAGGTCAATTAGCAGCCTGAAGTCCTCAGCACAGGTTGAGCCTAAGCTGTGGACACAGAGAGTAAGCCTTCAGAATTCCAGTCCTTAGTTACACTGCCAAATGGCATGTTGTACAAGCATGCACGGCCCCCTTTCCAAACTCTGGTTGTAAACACAACCGTTATGGTTCATTTTTAAGTGGGATGCTAATTTTTCGGTTTATGAGCACAATGTTCACAATTCAGATGATACCCTTTGGAATGGTACACACTGTATGTTTGGGGCATTTCATCTGGCATTCAGTGAAGCTTGTTAATATCAACAACTGGCTTTATTGGCTCCTTCAAATAAACCAATTTAATCTATGATAGCTGTTCTCTAGCAAATATGACTGAATTAAGGATGTTCACTGTGATCAGAAACCTAGGCATATTTTAAATAGATATGTGTGGATTTCTGTCTGTCTTTGTGTCGATGGATGAATAGATATCTTTTTCATTGATTAAAGCTCTAGTCTATTGTGTTGATAGAGTTTTACCTATTTAAATTAGGCACCGGGTTTTTTTTCTGATATCCCGGTTATGCTTTTAAAACAACTTGGCAGAAATGAAAATTATTGGCAGGTGGGTTGCAGCTTTGGCAATTTTCACTGTAAGAAATCAATTGACAAAGCACCAAACAGCAAAATATATTACTTATTGGCGGGTAAGTCGTAAGCCCAGGAGGCTGTTGATCATACTGGATGCTGGCTGCTTGCCTACAGAAGGGCAGATGGAAGAACTGGCGGCTAAATTGTTTCTAGCACTTGAAGCCCAGTGTGATTGGGGACCCTGATCAAGGCTAGGAAAATATTTCTGTAGTAACTTATCTTGTAGTTATCAGTAAATTTCCATCACCAAGAGAGATCTTTTTTTTTGAGATGATTCTGAACAAGTCAAACTCATGTTTCCAGACCAATTTCTAATACTGTGATAATTATTTAATTATTTGATATTATTTGAACCAGTTTCTACTGATGGAACTCTTAGAAAAATTAATCGAAACACTTCATTTTCAGATCTAAAGATTATTCATTGTAGTTCTGCTGGTGAGGCTGAAGGTAAAAGAACTGCTAACCATCCTGTTATTCTTTGGCCTAATTTTATAATTGAGAACGACCACGCCTGATTATGTCTCTCCCTGGCAGTGTTGCTTTAATAACTCAGCTGTGAGTGTTTATTCACTAACATTTGCTAGCCCTGCAGCTAAGCAGAAAAATAATACGTATTTTTGAAAGCCGGTGTAGATTCACACTGGCTCTTATTTTATTGCCAAATAGCAATAATTTAAGACTTTTTTCATCCCAACCCTTGAAGTCGTCTTTTGCTTTTTGTCAGCTGTTCAGCCCCATCTTTGGATAGATCCACACTGTTGAGTTGAATTTTGATAACGGAAGAAAATACTGCTGGTGTCTCCAGGATTTGGAACACTGGGAGAAAAAAAACAACAGAAGATCCCTGAGATGAGCAGGAGACAAAGAAAGCAGGATCAATTGGCCTGGAGCGATTTTCTCCAGATCACCAAGTCCCTTCCTCACAGCAGAACACAACTGTCTAGGCTCTTTCTGGCCTTGTCTTACTTGCCTGTTTGGATGATGGCAGCAAAGCCTGGCTTTCTGAGTATACCACAGCACCCAGGCACACATCAATTTTTCCCCACATGATTACTATTCTCCCTTTGTGCATATGATTTTTCTTTGTAGATTTCCTTTTCATCCTCTCAGTTATTTTGCTGCCTTGCCAAAACAGCCCAGACTTTATGAGTAGAGAGTTAGGTTTGATTTAGTCACTCGAACCATTAACTTACAGCCTTGGGGTTATCTCTGATGGCTACTCTCTTATCACTGGAAGGAGGATACTTTCACTTTCTTCCTTTTATCTTGCTTTTTGGAGAAGCACTCACCACACTTGTTGTATAAACCATATTCCACAGGAATCCTCATTCCACACTAACTTATAGTCTGGGGAGAAGCATAAAATTATGATAAAGTATTAATGTGTACCTTGCACATTTTGATATGTGACTTATGTTTTGGCAACTAAATTTAATTAATTAATTTAGATCAACTTCTAAACAAACAAAATCATATTCTTGTTGACATCATTATCAGTTCATATTATATTAAATAGTAACTTAAAAATCCATTAGCTTATTTCAAAGTAATATTACAAGGACTAATAAATTACCTACATGCCACACTGATCTCATGAATCCAAAACTATCCCCATGAAAGTATTATATTTAGGTATAAAGAAAAAGTATATGATTGCTATAGACTCTTAACTTTGTATTGTCAAATAATGTCCTGATGCTTTCTTTGAAGAACTTCCCTGTTTTAGACAATGGCTTTGACATGTTATGAAATTCACTAACAACAAATACAGGTGAGTTGAGAGCTTAAATCAATTTACAAAAGCATTTACTTTGCATACAAAAGAATATATTGAGTCTATGGGAAAAACTCCAGATTTAAAGCATCCCTATTATTGACTGACAGATATTTGCTGAGGGAGAAAAAAACTAGAAAAAGAAATGGTATATATATTTAAAATTAAGAATTTAAGAGTAATTGATAATTTGATATGCTTTTAACTTAAAGGTAAAAAAAATCTATTACACTGTAATATAAACCAATAGAAGCACGTGTTATAATTTATAAAATGATACTGAGTGTAGCCTTTGAGACATACATCTTTGCATCCTTGTGCAGATCAAAGCAGAGTGCACAGGTGGAACAGCTGGAAGATGACCTCTAGAAATCAGAGCAGAGTTTCTCACAGTTTATGAGCTTCAAGTCTCAACCACTGTCTAAGAATAGGATTCATCAGAACCTGGAGTAAAACTTAGGGTTGAGGATGTGACTGTGGGAATGAATCTCCAGGGAGTAGTATTCTACAGCAGTGACATGAGTTGAAAGCGATCAGTGGACAAGCATCAGTGCATCTGTACAACATTAAAATCATGGACAAGACGCAAGAGAAATGGCTCAACAGTTAAAAATGCTACAACTTGGGGCTGGGGAATGGCTTAGCGGTTAAGAGCACCAGAGAACGGTGGTTCAATTCCCAGTATCCACATGGTGAATAACAATCACCTGAAACTCCAGTTCCAAGGGAATTTAATTCCCTCTTCTGACGCTGTGTGCACTGCATTGCATGGGTGGACTTAGTCACATGTAGGTAATATACTAATACACATAAAAAATAATACTGCTCTTGTAGTGAGTTCAGATTCAGTTTCCAGTACCCCTATCGGGTAACTTACAATTGTCTGTGACTCCAGTTTCAGGGGATCCCCTTAATGCACATAGACTCATGCATCCTTACATGTATACACATGAACAAATTTAATTGAAAAATAAATATTTAAAAAAATCATGGACAAAAGTACATGTGATGATGGCAGGTCAATGATATAACAATGTTTTTCTGGCCTTTCTCACCAATTAGGGAGGTCTTCTATTTACATATACTAGGTTATAACCTAGGATATTTGACTGAATTGCAAATAGCATAGAGATAAATTAATGTTATGAAAATGTGACTTCTGATATTAAAGGGATTTTAGGGAAAGCACAAAAATGAGGATTGGAGACTCGTGGAGGTGGTAGGAGAATATATACATATGTTGTGGGAGTATTCGCTTAAAAACACTCACTAGGGCAGAGCTGAATAAAGGACAGAGGGCTGATTGAGTTAATGCAGTGGGTTTTTTTGTGTTTAGTTTCTTTTACACTATTTAACATCTTCCTCTCATGTGTGTTCTTGTGTTATGCTACTGACCTCCCTTGGAGGGATGTTGTAAAACTTAAATCATTAATGATTACAGAGTGTTTTGGAAACAGAAAGCATTGCTCCTAGGAATTGCCTAGGATGGTGCAAAGGAAAACAAGTAGTCAGGATTCCATCTGAGGCCCCCCATCAGCCTGGCCTCCCACTCACATCAGGAGGAATTAGGATTTTGGATTTTAAAGTGCATCTGACGCTGCTTGTCTCATGTGTGCTTTTGGTACAGCATTGCTTGACATTTTGTATGTTCACTTGTTGGAGGATTTTAATCCCTTTTGTAATCAAAGGAAACTAAAGTGTCTGCTATAAGCAGTTTCCAAAAGGGCTGTGTCACCCTGATTTAGGATAAAAAAAAAACTGATTTACTGAATAAAAGTCTTGGAGTGGCATATTCATATTCCTTATTTGACCTCGTGTTAGTAGGGCAGTGATTCCAAAGTCTTCATGTAACACACTATCTAATGCTCTAACCATCAGCCCTCCTTCCCCCATTGACACTCTTCCCAATGTCAATAGGATGTAAACATTCCACTGGCAGTACCTAATATTCATAATTGATGCTAGAGTTAAGAAACTAGGTACCTGTCATCTGTTTCAGTACTTCTATATTTGCAAGTTATCTTTCATCGTTTTCTGAGAAGATGCCCAAGTAGCTTGATTAAACATTCATTCTTCCTGTGAGAACTCAAAGTTTTCATTCAAAATCCAGTGTGAGAGAGATGAGCTGTGACATCTATCCTGTTACCAAACTCCATAATTGATTTATGTGGTCTAGTTGGTTTGATGGAATATTGCTTCAAATATGACTACTATCGTTCAAGATGAGTGCAGATTCATTACATTGCTTCCCACTCATTTATCCATGTGTAGAAATGTGTGAAGAGAGGGGAATGGGAGCAGCAATTTAAATAAACTCTCAGATTTTTAGTTACTGATGTACACACACTTCAAAAGACACTTGTCTAAACAGAATTGTTTGGAAAATAGCAGAACTCCATTTCCTATTCCAAATACCATTTAGTCTCAAAGATGAATGCCTCAATACAATTCTAATCCTTTTCATTCACTTGTTCACCTTTTTTTACTACATACCAGACTTGATCTTGTACTTTAGAAATTATACCACCCAGGATTCGGGGACCATTGGGGAAGAGGGGGCAGAAGGACTTTAAGATGACCATAAGGAAACAGAGTTTTTCCAGGAGGATGGGAATTTGCTCATATGAACTTATAACAATGGTGACAGCATGCAGAATACCCATGCAAATTCAAGCCAAACAAAAACCCAGCACAGAACTGGGAAAATGAGTAAGAAGTCTCAACCTTAGCTGAGGAATTATTGGCAACCGATGGCTACTGGGAAAAGAAGGTTTTCTTCAAGGGAGTAACACTAGACTGGCGGACCAGGCTCACATCAGAAGACATTGGAGGACACAAACTTGGCTCCATAGGCCTTAACATATATGACAAAATGCATAAAATCCTATGGAAGTGGGCTGTCGGGGATGTAGATAAGGAGTCTTAATATGATCAAGATGTATTGTATGAAATTCACAAAAATCCGATAGAAAGAAATGTCTAACTAGTCTTACTATTATCTTATGTTATTTATCTATTTTGTGAGACAGGATCTCACTGTGTAGCACAGGGTGGCCTATAATTTACTGTCTAACTCAAGCTGGCCTTGGTGCTTAGTTACTGGTATGAACAACCACAATGGCTCATTCTGTCCCCTTGTCAAGAATACTTTGACAGCTTACACTCGCCCAATTGAAAGCAAGATGATGAGCCAAAGATAAGTAGAGGTTGGGCTCACTGCTGTGTATGTACTTCTAGGTGATTGGTAGGACTAGGAAAAACTCATTTATACTTATTAATAACATTAATAATAATTATTATTTATTTGAGACCGGGTCTTCCTGTAACTCCAGCTGGACCGGAACTCATTATGCAGACCAGACTGGCCATGATCTCACAGAGATCTTCCTGCCTCTACCTCCTGAGTGCTGGGATTATAGGCATGTGCCACTGTGCCCAGCATTACTTGCAGGTATTTTTTGCTTTAATATATTTTATTTATTATTTTTATTTTATATGTATGAATTTATTTCCTGTATGTATCTAAGAACACCTATGTGGTACAACATCCACAGAGGTCAGAAGACAGCTTCAGATCCCTTGGAACTGGAGTAACTGACAGTTATTAGTTGCCATGTGGGGTGCTGAGAATCAAACCTGAGTCTTCTGCAAGGACAGCCAGTACTCTTACCACTGAATCATCTCTCTGGCCCCTTCTTCCAGGATGTTGTGTGTGTGTGGTAGTATTTTTTTTCCTGTTTCCTCAGAGATATTAGCCTTGAAATTCTGTTTGTGCTAATCAGACTCACAGAGGATTGGTTTCTGAATGTTTCTGTTTATTCAACTAGAGTGCAATGGATCTAGTTTTGCAGTCACCATATCACTGTCTAGATATTTGCACATACTTCGCTTTAATGGATTCAAGATGTAAAATTAGTGGCTAGAAAATTGGTGGCCATAGAAAAAGAACTGCAACATTTAGTTATTTAATCTGACCTGTAATGGAGCCTAGAAAATGATTCCTATTCCTTTTGTAATGATCCCCTGTGTCTTACTCAATTGGTCTTCAAAAATAAACTATCATGGAGAGAGAGAAAGTCAGCAAAGTGATCGTTGTGCAAGCATGAGGATGTGAGTTTGATCCCAAGAATTCACATAAATAAGCTCAGTGCGGTGGCATGTACATATACTTCCAGTTCTGGGGAGACATAAAAAAGAAATTTCAGGGCCTCAGAAGCCAGCTAGTCTAACCTAATCAAAGAGTCCCAAATCCTAGTAAGAGATTCTTTCTGAAAAAAACAAGGTGGACAACTCCTGAGGAATGATACCCAAGGCTGATCTCTAGCTTCTACCAGCATACACAGACACATGTACCTGTACACACGCTTAGGCCCACTCTCCCATGGGCCATAGAAATATACATGTACACACACATACCCACACACACGCACACAAAGATAAACTATCACAGATGGGCAGATTATACATAACAGAAATATATTGCTCACTGTTCTTGGAGCTGAAGCCTGTTATCAGAGTCAAGGCCTTCTGGAACTAAGAGTGAAGCACCTAGAATCCAACTCTATAGTCAGGGCAACTTCAGTCTGGTAGCTGAGACCACAAGTAATTTGGAACTTGATTAAAATATTTTTGGCTTATATGGGTTCTGGTTTTGGCTACCATGTGTATAACATTATTGGACAAGGAATTTATATCACTTGACCAGAGTGCTTTCATGTGTTTAAAAGTTCAGTGAAGTATACAAATTCCAAGGCTTGCTCATTCATTCTTTCTTTGCTTTTTCCCTGCCTCCCTCCTTCCCTCCCTCTCTCCCTCCCTCCCTTCACCCTTCCTTCATCCTCCCTCCCTCCCTCCCCCTTTTATTTCTTTGTTTCATCTTATTTCTTTCTTTAAAAAGTTTGTCCATTTTGTCTTTACTTGCTAAAAATTGAGAGATATGCCCCGTGGACTTACTTTGTAGGACAATGCACTGTTCTAAGTGTTCGTAGATAAGCGAGGATTTCAGAAATTCAGGAAAGTGCTTATATGTTTGAAATCATATTCAGGATTCTATAAACGTACATTGGGGAACATTTAAATAGGAAATGTGTAGTCAGTGCTTGATTACTTTTTCTCATGACATACATCCTCAGTTTGCTTCATAGCCACGTTACATAAAATGGTCACTCCTTGCCTCATGGGTTTGCATTCCTTGCTTCTCTTCTCCCCACTGTTTTCTTACTCCAAATCCATTTTAATATCCTGGAAACTTGGTTTGTTTCATTCATTCTCTTGTCACTTTCCATTGAAGGGAGGGATTCCCCTCCCCCCACTGGTGTATCTTCTAACTTGAATTGTCCTAGTCCATAGCAGAAAATAAATACATAGTGAATGGACGAATGCTGAAAGAATGAAATCCCTTCTTACATAATGTTGATTGACAGCCCATTGACCCTATGACATATGCCTCACATGTAAAAGCATCATTAATTTACCGTACTTCTCCTCAGAAGTATGACACACACTACATAGTGGTCACCAAGCCCATTCTTTTCTGTCTTTTCCAGGCAACTAGACTACCTTTCTTATACATCCTGACAGTCAGAGGCAGTGTGTGATGGTGCTTTTGCTAATGAAATGAAGGAAGTAAGGGTTCGACATCCAGGTTGTGCATTAGAACCCCACTCCATGGTTGTCTGTGATTTTTCCTCTTCCAAGATGATTGAGAAAAACAAATGCCCAGGGAATTCTCAGACATCTGTGTTGGATGTGATCATGAGAACAAAGGGAAAGTCCTAAGCATGTAGGAATACCCCAGGCCCTTCATACCCTGGAAATTCCTCACTCCCCCAGTACCCACAGACATATTTTACAATCAGCCCTGTAACTGTACTGAGCATTGACTGGTATTGTATAAAGCCTCTGAGATTCGGGGTTTGATCTCTTACAGCAGTACTTAATCTTTCCTTGACCTTCAGTAGGAGATTTTTATCTTTATTAAAAGGAGGACCCAGATTTCAGAAGGAAAATGTTGCTGTGGGATATGCCTGTGCTACTGACATGAACTCAGTGCTGTTGACATAATCTAGTGAGTCAGATTAACAGGGAACCTTAGACTATCCGAAAAGAAATCTGCGTTTCCTACTCATTTATCTGGTATGCTTTCATTATTATGCTTTTTAATAAACCAGTCTCTTTCACAAGAGACAGACATACATGCAATTGTTTTTCTAGACTTGATCTTTACACATTTTTTCTAGAAACCATTCTGGCGTGTTTGTATCAGTTCCTTCCATTCAATAGTGCTATTTTGAGAGAATCCCCCAAAATATTATATTCTACTTTCAGTAATTTTATTCTGCTTTTTTTCCTTTTCAATCTAGTTCCTGAAGTTTCTTTCTTATGAACTCTCATATCTGGAGTGTAACTTGAGGGCCATATTCACTACTTAATGAGCAGGCACACAGACTGTGTTCCAGTTTTCATCGCTCATTAATAGTAGATTTTGTAGTTCTAAAATTTTTCTTTCTTGAAATGCACATTAATAAACCCATGACTAAGGCTCATAGAACATATCAGAAAAAAAGGGGTAGAGAGAATACTAATGCATCTCTTAACTCTAATCAGCAAAGCTTTCTCATATAACAGAGGGTGATGAACACCAAAGGCCACAACTGGCCAAAATGTAGAGAATAAGAGTCTACAGAGTGTGGGTTACTGGACAGAACTTCTAAATTAAACCTTACCCTCCTAGGGCTCAGGGACCATTGTAAAAGAAGGGGCAGAAAGATTATAAAACTCAGGGGAAAAGATTCATGACCATAAGGACACAGTCTTAACAGGCTCCCAGGACCTTGCTCATATGAACTTACAGCAATTGTGACAGCATGCACAAGACCCATGCAAACTCAATCACAGAGTGACACTAGACAGTCTGTACAGTCTCTAGTGGATAAATTCACACTGAGGCATATCTGGGTATACAAACTGACTCGACAGGCCTTATATATTACAAAATGCATGAAGTCCTGTGGGCGGGCTACAGGGCAAGATGCAGAGGGAGAAATGGGGAGCAAAATATGATTATTAATTTGTAAGAAAGTCACAAGATTCACTAAAAATATATTTTAAAATACATGGTTAATAGTGTACTTTATTATAGGGGATGAAGCAATCAAAGTACAAGGATTTTTGAGTTTTGTGTCTCTCTGGGGTTTCTTTGCGAGGCTTCTTCTTGGCTGAGCTGTGATGTTCAAGGAAGTGCCTCCATCCTATGCTCGCCCCTCGTCTACCAAACGATGGAAGGTTTCTTGTTACTACAGGTGAGAAGAACCTGGGTCCTCTCCACTTATAAACTCAATTCAGCTTATATTGTGAACTGTGTAGAAGAGTTTTCATTTGAATTCCAAAACGTATGTGCAAAGAAAAGTCTAGTAAAACTGATTTTGATTATCTTGGAGATTTACTTGCAAGGTAGGGAGGAGAGGCAATGGAAAGTGGAGAGAAAAAGAAGGGGAGGGAGAGACATGAGGGTCCCTGGGTATGTCTTTCTCCATCGTTCTTGGTTTGGCTGGCTGTTGGTCTTCATTAAGGCTGCAGTGATCAGGTTGCTGGTCTTATTCACAGACCTCCTACAAGACCTGTGAGATCTCATTACAAAGGCTAATGTATTAGGGCAGGAGAAGCTCAGGAAAAAGTAGTAATGACTGTTTATGTTTCATTTCAATTGTGAGTTGATAAAATTGCAGATGGGCTTTCCTAAATAGAGTCAACTTCTAGTTCCTACCTGGAAGTAATGGGAGGAAGTGATGAGTGAAAGGAAAGCCAGCTTGATATTAACATTCCCATAACCTTTAATCACAAATGCAAATTGGTGATTACTTAGATGGGGAGATGAAAATGCTTGAAATCAAATGGGGTCATATGCTAGTATTTGTGCACCATATAGATTTGAAAACACACCCACCAAAATACTATGCCTCTAAGTTTAGTTCATTGCATTTTATTCTGGAATCTTTAAATTTACATGGGCATGTGTACAACATGTTAAATTAACCTAACACTATAAGCCAAAATACTGATACTCTAGGAATTTCCAAGTCGTTTCCATTGAAATCACAGAAACTTGTGCAGGTTTCATCAATATATACAATAGTTCAATTATTATTTGTTTCGTCTTTGAACAACTCACTGGGTAATTTACTTTGTCTTTTCTCTTTTACTGTATGCATTGATGTTCATTAATTTATAATTATAGCAACAAAAAGTATATCTATTAATGAAAGTAACATCCAAAGTAAGAGAGGAATTTCACTGTAGGTTAGGATTTGCTTTCTTGTAGACATCCTCCTGGAAAGCATCAGTGGGTTTTCTGCTGTTCTTAGAAGACACAGTACCATTTTTCCCCTATGCAGCCTTGTGAGAGGAGAGGAAAGCAAGGAGAATTTGACAGTATTGGTGTTGAATGACCCATTTACTGCTGCACCACCCCAAAGAGGCTTGTTGCTTGTTGCCAAGGGTTAGGCAAGAGCAGGGAAGGGAATGAGTGGTAGACAGACTGGAGTGTGAATTCCATTTTGGCTAAGTACATGATTGTAGCAAAGCTATTTAACCTATACGGTCTTAATCTTATTTATTTGTCTGACACAAAATATTTACCAGATAAAGGTAGAGGCTAAATGAAATAATATGAATAATAGATGTACATTAATATTGGCTAATTTTATTACTAATTCATATTTTAGGAATATTTTATCATATCCAAAGAGAAGTTCTGGTCTTTATCCTCAGCTCCTGTGTTGTAATTCTTATTCTCTTCATGACTTTAGAGAGGCCGGATATCAGTAGTATGATTTAGAGGGGTTGGCCATAACACACAATGTAAAGGTAGAGTTGAACACTTGGGTAGACGGTCCATGTGATATAGCCAGTGCTCATGTAGACCTGAGCTCAGCCGTGTTGGCATTTAGTCAGACAATTATGTCTGCACAATGAGCTTGAAAAGAAACGTTTTATATTCTAGCTTGTTGGAGGCATGCCTGTTTCACGCATTTTGTTAGCCAATCCTATGCTTTTATTTTTTCTTTCAGAGCCACACCTCTGCAAAGCCAAAGGCTTAGAATGAACCAATTCTAAACAGTAAATAATATTAGAACCATGAGAAAAATCAAAGTGAACACTTGCCTATCGATGGTTCAATCTGATTAGGAGTATAGGATAGATACTTAAATTATTACTGTGGTTAAGATCTGTAATATCCCCCAAAAGGTGGTACTATTTAAAGGTGGTTGACTTATTAAGGGATAGGGACTAGTGGCAGGAAATCTGAGGACATTATTGGGACCTTGGTCTCTTCATTCTCTCTTCCTTCCTCCTATGAGCAAAACAGCTTGTGTGCTGTGTGTTCACACCACTGTATACGGCCTCACTACAAGCCCCCAAACAACAGGGTACAGTGACCATAGACTGAAACTTTGAAGCCATAAGCAAGAAAATTGTTCTGCCAGATAAGTTCAGAGATGTTTGGTAACTGGAAGCTCACTAACATGTTTGTGGATGCTTCACTTAAGTGGTCATTTAGACTAGACTCTTGAAGCATGAGCTACGAGGAATCCACATGTGCAGCAGAGTGGAGAAAATCAGCCTTCAGAGACATGAAAACCATTTAGAGCAGCTTGAAAGGAGAAACACAGCCAGCAACTGAGCTCCAGAAAGATCCAAACAAGACAGAATTACTGCCTGATGAAGTTGTAGGACTTGCAGTACTCAGTATTCCTCTATGTTTTCTCTCTAGGATTATGTTTTTATTTTTTTTCAAGTGCTTCCACCAAAGCACAAATGTGAGGGATCCCATTCCTTGAAACAAGAGACTGGTGAAGACATTGCCCATGGCATTATAGGGTTGTTTTCTGTTTGTTCTTTGTAGCTCACACTGGCCTTGAACTTACTGGTTAGCCAAGGCTAGCCTTGCACTTGTGGTGTTCCTGCCTCAGCCTCAGGAGCTTGATGATTACAGGTGTGCTCTAGCATGCCTGGCTAGGATTTAAAATTTATGCAAAAAAGAATGTATTCATATCTACATTTAATGAAGAACTTATCAAGTTGCAAAAAGATACTTAATATATATATCAGAAATAAGAGGCTTCTTAAGTAAGAAAACAACTTCTCTACTATTTAAGAAAGAATTTAAGAAAAGTATATTAATTAGCAAGAGCACACTATTTTGCATATTTTAAACTTATTCACCCTTTTAGATCATTGTAAAATGTGTGCCCTCGTACATTGCTAGTGAACATAAAATGATTCTTTTGAAAATCTGACACTATATTTCAAGCTAAAAATATAGTTATGTATTTTGTTTCAGTAACAAAACTGTAGTAAATTGTATGTAACCCATCAAAAAGATTAAAAAAATCTTAATTATGAGGACATATAATTTAAGTTTAAAAATATGAAACTATTTATTTTTAGAAGACACTGGCAACGTAAGTCACTTCCTGAACTTGATGGATCATTACCCAATCATTAGGGAAAATTGTGAAGACTATGAAGCAACAGAGAAAATTTCTTATGCTTATGACACAAATGAAAACTAATGTATCTATATCATGATAAAACTATATAGGAATAATAAATAATAATAGTAATAGTTTATCCAGATCCTCGACTGTTTTTGAGGTTTGGGAGCATAATTTACTTAAAGCTTCATAGCAACCTTAAGAGCTAGTACTGTTTGTGGTTTTTTTTTTTTACAAATGTAGAGTCTAGGTATGGACAGTTTAAGTGACTGGCCTTGTGGTTCATAGCTTGGGCTATTGCTGTTTTAAACTAATTGATCTGATGCCAGGTCGAACATTGGAATATGATTCTGATATTAACCAATGGGAACAGGCATCAGATTCACATTTAAGACTCAGTCCTTCTCAGAACTCCCTTTACTTGTGACTCTGTACTTTGGGGATCAATAGGCCACCTGTACTCTGATTGACTAAAAATTCCCAGTTTTGATGATTTGCATAACAGCTCATAGAACTCAGGCAAAACTTATTCTTGTGGGACTGGAGAGCTGGCTCAGCAGGTAAGAACACTTGTTCTTCCACAGGACCTGGATTCGTTTCCTAGTACCCAATGGTAGTTAAGAATCATCCATAGCTCCATTTCCAAAGTAGCCGACACTCTCTTCTGGCCTCTACGGGGTTTTGTGTGACTCAGGTGCACTTGCATATATACAGGAGGTGCGCTCACAAATGTAAAATAAAAATCATAAAATATAATAAATCATTTTAAAAATTATATTTGTGGTTACAATTGATTATAAAAATGACAGTTGAGGATTAGCCAATTGAAGACTCCCATAAGGTGGAGTTTGGGAACAGGTACTCAAACTACATGTTCTCCTAACACAGATGTATCATTCTTCCAACATGTCAATGTACCTTGCCAGTAGAGAGGCCCCAATGAGTTTCAGCATATAGATTTTTTAAGAATATATTTTTGGTTTATTTTATGTGCATGAGTGTTATGTCCGCATATGTGTTAGTGCACCTGTGTAGTTCAGTCCCTGCAGAGGACAGAAAAGGGTATTGGATCCCTGGAACTGTATCTACAGGTAGTGGTTAGCCACCATATAGGTGCTGGGAATGGAACCCAGGTCTTCTGCAAGGATAACCAGTGTTCTTAACTGCTGAGCCATCTCCCTAGCCCTAATATGTACATTTTTTATTGTCTCATTCAATAAACATGATGAATTGAATCAAGGGCCCCATGATCAAACTCAGTTTTGATCCCCTGTCTGCTCCATGGAGATAGGGTTGTCCTCTTGCCTCCTACAACAAACAGCCCATCAGTTTATGTCATTAGACTAACATAAGATATTGCAAGGTTTTCAGTGTCATTCTAGGAACTAAGAACAAAGATCAGATCTGTTGTCTGCTATACCACAGGTGTCTTTCAGGAATGAGAAATCATTGGGCCCATCTAACATAATAAAATGCTAGGGAAAAAACACCCACTAGATTCTAACTGTTCCAGTTTTTGAAAAGTGCTGATACCACTCATTCTTGAGCACTCTAATTCTCCCCCAAACACCTCATCTCCCTGCTCTCCTCTGTAATCAACTCACTACACTGTATGCTCCCACCACTCCCTTAGCGTGGCTCATTGGAAGACACTGTGGCTTAGCCTAGTGTCAGGATTCATATCCTGGGGTTCAAACATGCTCTTCCCTTTTGCTGGCTGTGTGATCTTTAGCCAGGTTCAGAGCTTCACTATGCCTCCATGTTTTCACTCGTTGAATGACGGGAGACTGTCTTCTTCACATTAGATGCAAACATGCAGAGGAAAAATAGTAACATCAATCTTGTCATAAATATAGTAAGAATTCAATAAATATTCTCAAGAGGTGCTGATAAGGTCTGAAATTTGTATATGATTTTAAGCCAGATTTTTCAGGGTTAAAAACTGAATACATCAGGTATAGGACTCCATCATATCAACCAAATCCTAATAAGGTAAAAGAGGTTTATTACCTATGTGATGCTATTGAGTGCCCTGATTTGTTTTTCACTTGGAAATAACACAAAGTTGTTCTTGAAATTTACTGAATCGTGGCGGAGTCCTGATAAGCAGTCAACAGCTGTCTTCCCATGCAGCACTTTCTTATCATTTACTTTTTTTCGTTCATCCATTCTATGATGACTTCGTCTCATGCATCAGACCCTTCAGTGGAGGAAACCCTTCACTTAGCCTGGCAGAACCTTTAGGATAGATGCTCCATGTCCTTGGCCATCAGGAAGAGCAATTATAATAATCATGCTCTGGAAGCTATAGCACTGTCTATGGAGCCCCTGCAATGTAGTCTAGATCCTTTTATTCTTTCTGTGCTTTTCCTGTTTCTTTCCTGTGCTCAAGACTGATGGTTTTAGGTCAAGTTATAAAGGTCTTTGAAGAACAGATTGAGGCTACATCTTCATGTAGCCTTCTCCCTGTATAAACATTTTTAGCTGATAGTTGTCATTAACTACAAGAGCAATTTCTAAATATCTTTGAAATAATTATTGATTCAGAGAAAGTTATAAAAACTTTCATCCAGTTTCTGTGGATGATATATTTTATAAGACTATATTACAAAATTAAAACTAGGAAACTGGCACTGATAAAATATATGTATGTGTCTGTCTATTTTTTTTACTGCAGAGTCGTAGTCCATTATATGGGTATAGCATAGTTTGCTTAACCACTGAACCAAAGGACTGTTTGTTTGTCCTTTTTAGCTGAAATCGATAAGGTCTCTGTGAATGTCTGTGTGAATGTTTTGTGAAGATGTCAATTTTCACATCTGTGGATAATGCCTGGAAATGTGATTAAGAGGAAACAAATATGTTTATTAGACTGAGTCTTTTAATCTATGATCAAAGTCCATTTTTTTCCACATTCTTTTCAGCATTTTACACTGTTCTTTTTGGCCCTACTGGTTTTATTAGTGTTTGTATTTGGTTATTCTTACTTTTGTTCTTTAGTGATTTTAACTGGTGTGTGGTGATGGTAATACTTCCTGTAGACTTTATTTATGTTTCCTTAATGACTAATGATAGTTAGACCCTTTTTTGTGCACAGTTTTCCCTTTGCATCCATGGACTCTCTGTTCCTATTTTGCAATGGTAATGATTGAACTATGGGCCTCATGCCTGCTAAATAATCACTCTTCTAACTGAACTACATACCTAACCCACCCATGGGTTCTATATTTGCCAATTAATCATTGGATTAGGTTGAGTATTCAATGTTTGGTTCTATACTATGTATAAACTTTTTTTTCTTGTCATTATCTCCTGAACATATCTCCTGCTATGCAGTATAGCAACCATTTTACCAGAGACTAATGTTTCATTAGGTATTGTAGTCAAGAGACAGTGTTTTGAATATACAGGAGGCTGTCCATAGGCTGTGTACAAACACTGTCATTTCATTGGAGAGATTAAAAGCATCTGTGGATTTTGCTGTCTGTGTCATGTCTCCTTAAAACCACTTACCAAATTACTAAGGGAAATGTTATATATTCGCCCTCCAAGTTTCCTCCTTGGGGAAAGATTTCGTGCTGTCATTTGCCTGTATTCTAACTTGGTTGCTTATATTTTGCTCTTTAGTTTTAAGAGTTGCTGTGTATTCTATATATGAAACCTTTCTCATGTATATGATTTGAATTTTTTCCCTCCCAGGTTACTTATTATCTATACATTTTTACAAAACAGGATCTTTCAAAGAACGAGAATTTTAAATGATGTAGTCTAACATAAAATTTATTCTCTTATAAATTTGGTATTTATTGTTATAGTTAAGAAGTTTTCATGAGCTATACATCCTGATCATTTTTTTTGTAATTTTTTTCTGCTAAAAGGTTTTTTTGGTAATTTTATACTGTATATTTAAATCTGCAATCAATTTGAGTCTATTTTGTATAATGTATGAGGTATCAGTTTAAATTCTTTATTTATTTCAGCTGTGGAAATTCAGTTGCTCTAGTGCATTGGTAAAGTGGGCCATGATTTTACTACCAAGTTGCTTTTGGACCATTTACACCTATGCATGTGTGACTCTGTATGTGGGTCCATCATTTTGATTCACTGATGCAACCGTCATTCCCTCCCACTGAGCACACTGTCTGGATTAATGTACTTAAATAATAAGATTTAAACTGTGGTAGAGTGATTTCTTCCACTTCATTCTTCTCTTCTGTTGGCTTGGTGTTAGATAACATCATTCCTAAGAGACATGCACAAGTGTCTACTTACCCAAGAAAAGAAACCAATCACACGCACACACACACACACACACACACACACACACACACACACACCAAAAAAAAAACAAAAACCAACTTGTGAACCAGTGAGTTCTATTGAGTTACTTACAAGAGTTTGGGTGAAGGGTTTACTTACAGGAGCCCAAATATCTCAATGACAGCTACATCACCAAAAGTCCACTCCCATATGGGTGATGGCTAATGAAAGCTGAAAGCTTGGAGAACACTGTACAACTTGAAGCCAGCTTAGCATGTTGGGAAGGTTATGTAAATTTTGAAATAAAGTTTTTATATTTACAGGTTTGTTGATATTTGCTTGGAACTGTGTTAAACTTACATATATATCACTTAAGGGAAAACAAATATTTTAGTTAGATTGAGTCTTATTAATCTATTATCACATCTATTTTCCATGTATGTACAGGTTCTTTGATTCCATCAGCATTTAGTAGCTTTTAGTACAAGTTCCAGTATATATACTGTTCAATACTTACTTAACTATATCATTTTGAGTGCTTATAACTGGATCTGTGTTTTCAATTTTGGTCTTCCCATTCTTGTTGCTAGTGAATTGGAATACAATTGATTTTAATATATTGATTTTGTATTTAATACCTCTGCTGACCTTACCCATCCTGGGAAAATTTTGGAGATAACTTGAGATTCTCTGTGTAGATCATTATGCCATCCACAAGAATGGGCATATTGTATCTTTCATGGTCTGACCATCATTTATTTTACTTTCTTGCCTTATCATACTTGCTAAATGTGGCAACAGGTGATATCTTTACCTTATTCACGACCTATGGAGGCTATTTTTCATTCAGTCTTTCACCATGAAGTATGAAGTATTATGTTACCTGTGGAGTTTTTATAGGTACATTTCATTATGAAGGAGAAATTTATCAGTCTTCTGTAATTAGTATTCTGGGGCTGTATTTGAAAAATCATGAATGGATGTTGAATTCTGTCAGGATCTCTTTGACATCAATTGATATGATCATTTCTTCTTTTAACTTATTAATATGGTGATTACAGTGATTGAATCAATAGCACATTTCCTAATAGTTGCTTAATTCATTATAAGAAATTAGTTATCCTTGCATAATAAACATTTTGTGATCAACCTAAATTATTGAATACAGAAAGAAAGGGAGGTTAAAATATTAATGTTATGGAATCTGGTAGACTGATAAAAGAAGCAGAGAGAAAGAAGAAAGAAGGAAGGAGAGATTTAAATCCACCAGAATTCCCAGTAATAGATGATAAATCTCCTGTCGTGCTTTTCATCTGTATTCATGTCTCCCCATTTGCCTCTGTTTTCTTTGTAAAGCAGATTACACTGGGTTTGAGAACACCTCCCCACCATCTAGATGCAGGACATAGGGCCATTTTTCTGTAGTTGCATAAAATGGAATGAGGCACAAATAGAACTGTTTGTTCAAAGATCATGGAGTCTCCAGTTTAGCTAACTGATGAATAGACAGGATGACTTAAAACAAGAAGGATGAACAAGGAGGTGAAGTCAAATCACTAGGTACAATGGAGGCAGTATACATTTTTAGAGGCAAAACTTCTTTTAAAAGTTTCTAAAGGCCCCTTGGTGATATGTTGCTTTGATAGAACGATGCCATGAGTTGGTACAGACGTAGGCAGTTGAGAGGACTCTTTTCTTACTGCATGAGGTTCTATACAGTAGAGAGAATCAGGGGTTGATCAAAATGGCTAGCTGTGCTGTGGAGTGCTTGACCCTTACTGTGTAAACTTTACTGCAAGGAGACATGGCCTCCCACTCATCCTTGACCTGTCTGACATAACTGAATTGTATTACTGCAAGAGGAATAGAAAAAAGGATTTTAGACATGCCAATTCATTTGGGAACAATAAAGGCTCAAATTTAGTATAATACAAATAAATGCTGTAGAGATGGAAGGCAAGACGAATTATCACTATTATACAGTATTTTATAGCATTTTGTATTTTACAAACGGCTTCACAGTTGGGTATAATGTATCTGTGGGGGGCTAGTGGATGGAAATGTAGCAGACTGAAACTAATGGCTGTTAGTGTGTGTGTTAATAGTGCTGCGTTTTATTTGCCTGATTGTGTAAACTAGCCGCTTGTACTTATTTTATAGTGTTTTGTGATAACTTTTGATAATTAGCAGTATCGTTTTAATGGGCCTGTTTAAATTTCTTTAGTTTTAAATTTGCAAGTCTGGGCCTGATATTATGTGAAAATGTTATTTCATGAAAACAAGAATGAGGACAGGCTTACCCTGGAAAGACGGTATTCCTGTACAACGATGCCCTTAGCAACTTGATTTGTGTGTAAAGACTGTCAATCTTTTCACTATTGCTCTCTCACTGCCTCCTTCCCACAATAGCACAGGATGGCCCTCTACACCTGAGGTCTATATCCTTGTGTTCCCCATCTGTCTAGTGTCTGCAGTCACTCACTTTGAGGCTCCCTCCCATGTTCTTTTCTCTGAATTCACCAGTGCTCATATGCACTTGTGCCTTGTTTTTCTTATGTGGCCCCAGGGATGTCCCATTGTTCTTCCCTGTGTAAAAACTAGTTTATTATGTTCCCAGAGTTGGAGGAATTATTTTCTATGAGTCTATACCTCCTGTTCATATTGACTAACCCTCCTTCACTCTGGAATAAAGGTTTGATCTTCACAGGACTAGAATTCAAGAATTTCTAGAGATTCCTTTCATGGCACATTAGTGACATTGTTAATAAGTGACATTGATGGCTTCTCGCTCTTTCCCCCAGGCTCTTCTCAGTAGGTCTACCCCGATACCTGGTAAGACAGGCAGCTTTGAAGCAGGAGCAAAGACAGTGTCAAGCACACAACAGGCCCTGAGTACATGGCTGTTTGCCAATATAGGAAGGCTTGGCAGGGCATTGTACCAAGTGGAGCTTGCCTAAGCATTACCTTCAAGATTAAGGCTTAGTGTAGACAATCTGACATAAAACTGTGTGGTGTTGAAAAGTCGAAAAGGTGTTGGATCCTATTTGTTTCCTCCAGTCTTATAACCGTAGAAGAGGAAAAAGAAGTCTCATATAAGTTGTGAGAAAAAAGTTTTAAAATTACAACGTTTAATCTGTTCACAGCTGTTTCACTGACAAAGCCAGAAGGAAATTTGACAGTGTATTTGTTGGAAAGAATCACATTTTCTTCTGATTAAGAATATGCTGAGACTTGCTTTTTAGGGCAACTTTATAATTGTACCACACATCAGTTTTTAAATAACTAGGAAGAAAAAGTGTTCCATAACAAATTATTCTTTGAGGATCAGAAATTTAAAGCAGATGTTTTAAATCAAAGTTGGTGTTTTGTAGTGAACATGGTTATATTTCTGAGCACTGAAAAATCTATGTAAAGATAATGAAGTAAGAAGGAAACAAAAACAAGTATGTTCCTTATTTAGGAAGACCCAGATTACCAACTCAGGTCTCTAAATCCCAAAGATTTCTTTGAGAATACTTGGAGGACAGTAATGTTTCTAATCAGTAAGTCTTCTGATCTAATGTGAAGTTTTACATTTCTTTTCATGTATTTATCTTTATTTTATGTTGATGAGTGTTTTGCCTACATGTGTGCAAGTGTATGTGCATGCAATGCTTGTGGAAGCCAGACTACAGCATAGGATCACTTGGAACTGGAGTTACAGACCATTGTGAAATGATGTATAGGTGCTGGGAACCAATTCTGGGTCCTTTGAAAGAACAGTCACTGAGTGCACTTAACCATTGAACTGCCTCTCCAGTCACTAATGTGAAGTTTTATTTACATAAAGAAACCACTTTATTTAATGAGATAAAATTCATTTATATAAAAAAAAACCAGAAAGTTAATCACACAAAAGTTTTAACTTAAATGCAGTTAAAAAGATGTTAGAACAGTGTTCTATACCTATGTTCATCATACAAAAAAGACAGCACCAAAACACCTTGCATATATTTCTCCAATCTACAGCTATTTTAACACGTGGAAAATAAGGGGAAATCATTGAAATGTCAAGGCTTCCAAAGCGATAGTGAATTTCAAGTGGGCAAACGTCTTTATTCACTTTAAACTAGAGGAAGCTCTTCATCATCGTGTATAGGACTCTGTAGTACGTACACAAAGTGGAAAGAAACAACAGAGGAAGAGTCTTTCTCTGACTCTCTTTCTCATTCCCTTTTTAATTCCAAATTTGAACAGAAAATCTATCTTCCCACACCTGAACATTCTTCAACATGTAGCAACTTCCTGTGTCTAGTGAACCCTTATTTAAGACATCAGGTATTGAATCTTCCAATCATCTTTTCCCAGTATTTTGGATTTTTTTTCCACCATTAGTGTATAATCAGTTCTTCTAAAAACCTCTACCATGATCTGGGTGTATTGTTAACATCAGCTATCAGGAAATTAAAATGATTCTTTTCTGGGAAAATAACATGTTGATAGGAATATTTTCAAATGTTTGCATAGCACTAAAACAATACATAGCATTAAAAAATTAAGCTGGGGAGATGGCTCAGCATTTAAGAGCACTGGCTGCTCTTGCAGAAGACGATGGTTCAAATCTCAGCACCCACATGGCTGCTGCCAACTGTCCGTAACTCCAGTTCCAGGGGAATCCATTGCCGCTCTCTTCTGATCTTCAAGGGGATTGCAAGACACAAGTGCTACTACCTAGATGCAGGCAATATACTCATACACATAATCTAAAAATAAGGAAAATACTTCTTTTAAAAAGATTCTTTCATAGTCTCAGTCCTGTTGCTACACTTTTCTTTCTCCCTGAACCATTCTTATGTAGGGTTACCTGAGCAAAGAAGTAATTGGGAGATCCTTTTTGCATGTAGAATCCTTATGTGTACATACACCATGTTGTCACACTTTTTGCTGTTGTTTTTCTTTGATTGTGGTTTGTTTGTTTTAAAACAAGGTATCACTATGTAGCCCAGGCTGACCTTGAACTTGTGATGCTCCTGTCTCTCAGTCTCCTGTTATTAAGGTAGTATGTCATCATGCCAAACCCTTGTCATTCCTTCCCTAACACTACTGTTTAGTCTGAACATTCTCTGTCTTCCATTTAATATGCACAATCTATGCTTTATTTTCAAGTTACAAAAATATTACAATACTGTAAGCATTTCTCTGGGCATAAAATTGTTCTTTCTTTGAATTATTTCATTGTAATAACTTTTCTCTTGGAGAGTAAACGCATACCATTTTTACCATATTATTTTCTGAACTGATATCAATTTACAGTATTACAAGGTACTGTAGCATAAGATTTTCCTTTCGGAAAAGCAAATTTTCAAACTCTAACAGAAAAGCCCACTAAGCCAGCAAACACTTTAAAGATCAGGAAAGATAGATCCAAGATCTTTTAAACGAAGCAGGGTTTCTTCTTCAAATCTTTTTCCATTTCCTCTCAAGGAAGCTCTTGATTATGAAACTGTAAAAGGAAAGATTGTTGTATATCTAAGGAACTGAACAAATTCTATCATTCATTTATAACTCTTATCATCATACTATAGGATAGTGTAGAAATAATTTCATTATTATCTCATGTAACAGAGAAGATAAATATAGACATAAACTGTCCCTCGTATTATTTTGAGTTTTCATTGATTTCTAAATTGTGATATTAAAATTAAGGGATTGCTTTTGGCCTTGTGTCCAGAAATATTTTCTCAGTCCAAAATTTTATATAGATGGTTTACCATAAACAGTTCTTTAAAAGTATGATAGAGGAGCTGGAGAGATGGCTCAATGGTTATGGCTGTCTTGCAGAGGACCTGAGTTTGATTCCCAGCACCTACATGGCAGCTAACAACCACCCATAGCTCCAGTTCCAAAGGTACCTGACAGTCTCTTTGGACCTCTGCGGGTGTTGCACAACATGGGTACACTTACATCTATGTAGGCAATACAACATCCATATCAGTCAACTCACAACAGCCTGTAAGTATAGCTCCAAGAGAGCTGATACTCCCTCTTAGCCTCTGTGGGTACAAGAACATAATATGGCATGCACACACAAACACAGACACATACACACAGAAATAAATAAATATTTTAAAAAATATATAGTGCAGAACACTAGTACTTTATGATGACATTTCTGTGAAGAAAAGAGACCAAATCTAACAGGACTCTAAAATGTATTGTTAAATCCAATGATTTATCATTTAAGAACTTGTTCGAAGTTCTCAGGCTCAGTGCATATCTGTAAAGAAGAAAATCCTGGAGGCCCAGCCAGGGTGTTTTTGAACTCTTCCAGGTGATGATGATGCTATACACTGAACTTTGGAGAGGTTTTGCTATAATTTATTCTGGATCATTTATAATACTGTTACCTTATTAACATTTCAGAGCAGTTCTGAAGAAGGAGAAGAAAGAATCCTTTGGTACCATACAGTCCAAATGTCTAACCCTTATCTAAATGTGTTCAATCAAATACATACAATCTTACAGAGATGCAGCCTTTGAATCTAAAGTGAAATTACAATTGCTAGGTTTACCCTGAAGTTGTCAGTTTAGTAACACTCACTACAGTTTAATACAGACCATAGGAAGAGCCAATAGCCCTTTTTAAAAACAGTTGCAAGGGAATAATTGCTTGTCTAGTTAATTTACATTTAATATTCTCCAGTACTTGTCTATCCTTGCGTATCTTAATATATTTTAGTAGCATGTATGTGTTATAAAATGCACTATTTTAATGAATCATGTATAATAAAGACTGAAAGATGAATTCTGTTTTCCATTTGTTTAATATTAGAGATGACAACATCTCTGAATAAAAATTAAGGGTTAGTATTCAATGAACGAAGAGATCTTAAGTGAAAAAAGATCAGTACTCCTGGACAAAATATTTATTATTTGACAAGAAGTGAAAATAACCATGTTACACAATGAGAATATAAAGTAATAAAATGGAAAATTAGAATTATCTTTATATGTGCTGTAAATTTTTAAGTTGAGTTTCTTGCCTGTTATTTGTTACCAGTCCAAAGGTTAATGGGAAAATGTTTTGATAGCAGACTTCTGACAGTTTAATAATAGTAATCAAGTCATATGCATTTTATTCAGACATTTACAGTCAACATTCTCTATCAGTAGCTCTCTACCTTTTGCAAAAGAAAGATTCTGAGGTAAAATGTTATGTTTGATCTTAGCACAAGAGTCTATGCTTGTGCATGTTTTATATTTGTATGTCTCTTACTCTGTGTGCTTAAATTACAAAGAAATTCCATAGTTCAAATGAGCATAAAGTCATTTGGCAAACTGAGATTACACAGCAATAAAGCCCTCGGTAGATGGTATCTATAAATAGAGGTGTCCAAAGTGGAAAGCTTTCTGAACAATATAAATGGACCTTTTTTCAAAAAGAACTAGAGAGGAGGACACGCCTACAGCGTTGATGTGAAAGATTGTAATTAGAAATAGGTCCTGATAATTAGATCCCAGTAGACAGAGTTCAGACTTTCTGTTTCCTAAAACAAACAAATCATAAATGAATGTAGGATATCATTTCTGTGAGAATGAAAATAGAAGTGGAATTTTAAATAAAGATTGGAAAGCAAAATGAAGCGTTTTAATTCTTGCACCTGGAATCATTTTATAATGAAATGCAAATTAATTCTAAAAAAATTTCTGACCTCTGTTTTGCTGATTGCAGCCTAAAATTACTCATTCGGGTTTTCAAAAAAAGTTAAAATGAAAACCAAGATGCAGCTATTCAGTATGACTATCTTGGAATTTCATAATAAAGCTGGATGATTGACTCTATGACTGAATAGTTTCACATTCCTAGTTTTAAGAAAAGTCAAAGACCAAGGATAGAATTCTTGATATAAATTGAAGGTGAAGTTGATCTGATCATTTAATATAATTTGCTTGGTTATAATTCCATTCAGTCTTCACAAGTGAGTTTTAATGGGATGCTTTCTTATTGTTCAATATTTCTAAATTTGCAAAAAAGAAAACCTGAAATCTGCTTTTCAATTTGATAAATATCTAATATTTATTAACTAACCATTATGATAAAAGGGAAGATTTTAAGAGAGCAACTTACATAGATATTAAAGTAAGATCTAATATTTATATAAAGACAGGAGAGATTTTAGCTAAAAGGTGAAGGATATTATACTCCCTTTATGATTTTTATGTCATGATGTATGATTCTGAATAGTTGTTATTAACATATACACAGCTAAAATTGATTGATGCACATGAAGATATCAATAAGGTATCATAAGACTGAAGGAGTACATTGAAAGTTTGATATATGATAAATATGACTGTACATATTTATTTATGCCCATGTTCTTTCTAAAAAAAAGAACTAAGCTTTAAAAACAGTTATTTACTTATTTTTATTTATGGGAGTGTTTGCATGCTGTAGTATGTATGTGGAGGTCAGAGGACAACTTGTGGGATTCAGTTCTCTCCTTCTAGCGTATGTGTTCTGGGGATTGAAATCGAATTGTCAGGCTTGGTGACAAGTGGCTTTACCTACTACTGAGTCATCTTGCAGGCTCTTCCAAAAAGAATTTGAAAATATTTATAGTAATTTAGACTCTATTATGTTAATTCTGAATCATAATGGAGAAGAAGAACAGAGAAAATAAATAAATAAATAAATAAATAATAAGCTGTGATGGTTATCAAGAAATTTGACATCATTTATTGGAATTTTCATAGTTAGGCTCTGAGCTTCACAGAAGAAGGTACAAATGAAAGCAAGGTAGCCACGCCATCTTAATATTGGCTATAAGTACCAGATAATTATGGTTTCTGTTAGGTTTAATAGTATAGACTACAGACATAGTAAAGGTTTGTAGTCACTTTTATGCATCAGGCAACTGGATCAATTTTCAGTGGTTAAATAATCTTGCAAATTTTCTCAATATTTTTATCTTCTTCAGTCACTCAAAACATAACAAAAAAGCATGCAAATTGGCATTTGGGTTTTCTTTACTTCACTGCTTTGATGTAGATTCTTAGAGCTATAGACTTTCCTCTTTGGGTTGCCTTCTTTGTGTCTCATAGAATTTGGTATATTGAGTTTTCATTTGCGTTCAGTTCTAGATTTTTTTTTGTTACTTACTTCTTACTTTCCACTGTGATCAGTTATAATTCAGTAGTGTGTTGTTTAGTCTCCCTGAGTTTATGTACTGAGTTTTTAATTGCTGTTGATATCTGGATTTATTCCATTGTCATCAGATAGAATGCAGGATATTATTTCAATTTTTCTATATTTGTTAAGATGTTATTTAGATCTTAATACGTGAACAATTTTGGAGAAAGTTCCATGGACTGTTGGGAAGAGTGTTCTTTCATTGATTATTATAAATTTGTTACTGACCTTTACTGAGGGATCCAATTCCTCCCTCTTGTTTTCCAGTCTTCATAGCCTACTTTCCACTTGATCCATTCTATTGGAGAGACACTGGCCATTTCATTTAGCTTATTGAATTTTTTAATTTCCAACATTGTTTCAGTTTGTTTTTTCTTCAGTAATTCCATCTCTTCAGTAAATTCTTATTTTATATCTTGTATTGACTTCCTTATTTTATTCATCTCTTTGTTTTGTCCTTCTTTGAATTGATTTAGGATAGTTAAAATCATCCTTTTGAATTTTTTGTCTAGAAATTCTTTGAGGTCATTCCCACTGGAGTCCATTACTAAATATAATTAGTAATTTTTTGACGAGACATGTCTTTGATTTTCATGGATTTTTTTTTTCTGGTTTTGCACTGAGATTTGTGCATTTGGAGATAGTTGAGTGTGAGCCTAGAGCTGATGTTCTGGGAGCTGCTTATCTGTCAGTCAGTGCCAGGAGCTAGAGGAACTATGAAAGCATGGGCAGGACGTTCGAGGTCCCGGAGACCTCTCAGCAGCAGGAACTAGGCAGATGAAAGAAATTAGAACCAAGTGGTTGGTTCTAGAGAGTCCTTGCCTGTGTGTACCAGGAACTGGCACACCTAGGAAGTTTAAACCAAGTAGCCTGGGCCTAGGGAATCCTAACCAGTATGCCAAGAACTGGGTAGACTGGGGACCATCATGTTTCGTCATGTAACATTTTGTTTTCAAGTGCATATATAGAACTTACAGTCCACTCATTTTCACTGCCAGTGTAACTCCAAGTTGTGAATATGTCACATTTAATCAAGTCATTGTATACCTTTTAAAGATACTAAAATGCCTTCCTCTTTTTCATTTGAAAACCTATGTGTCAGGACATCATTTCATACATATTCAGCATTTAGACTAGACAAAGCATATAACCAGAAGTGTGCTTAAGTATTTATAGAATCTGTTCAGCTTAAACCATATCCACAATAACCAAATTATAATTTAAAATGACTGTAAATATGTATGTTCCTTCTAGTACTTCATGTTTTTCTGCATTCAACATATATATGTGTGTATATATGCATATATATTCAGTGTATATTAATTACTTTTATGTTGCTGTGATGAAATTCCATGATCAAGACAACTTAAAGAAGGAAGAGTATATTAGGATTATGGTTCCAGAGAGATAAGATTCCATCATGTTGGTGGTGGGAGTGGGAGGATGGCAGGAGGTAGGTGGAGTAGAACGCTGAATGCGCATGTGCTTAAGTAGGCACAGGAGGCAGAGAGACCACTGGAAGTGGAACAAGGCTATGAACTCTCAAAGTCCACCCCTAGGAACATGTTTCCTCAAACAAAATCACACCTCCTAAACCTCCACAAACAGTACCATCAACTGATGCCAAATGTTCAAATCCTTGGTGCCTATGGGGGACATTTATCATTCAAACCACACAGCTGAGTGTGTGCAGGATATCATCTCATTGGCCATTTCCTCATTGTTACTTTCAAGTACATCCTTATGCACATTGCTCCCATTTTAAAAATATTTTTTATTGAATTGTGTGTTTCATACAGAACATCTTAATTAATCTTAATCATTTTTATATATTTTTCCCCATTGGCACCTCCCCTCCATAGTCTAAAAACTAAAATCCATACATTTTTTTTCATCAGGCCTATTGTGTCATTAGTGTTCCCAAGTGACCTCAGTGCAGGTTCATCCACCGAGGTCTAGTCAGCCTACCCAGAGTCCCTCACTTAAGGAAGACTAGTTCATCCTCACCCAACAGTAATCAATTGCCAACATTTCTTAAGCAAACCTTGGGGTCTGCTACCCATTTCCCTGGTGCCATGCTGGGTTTTCTTGAATTTGCATGGATCATGATGAGCATGCTGAAAGACTGCTGTAGGCTCATAAGAGCAGATGGTACTGACACAAAAATAGAACTGTAGACCAATGGAACCATAATTAAAGACTCAGACATGACTGCATGCAATTTCAGCCACCTGATCTTTGACAAAGTTGCCAAGAGCACACACTGGACGAAAGACAGCATCTTCATCTCTGTTATCTTTCATCTTGTACAAAAGTGAACTCCAAATGGATCAAAGAAATGTAAAACTCTGAAACTGTTAGAAGAAAACCTTGTTAATGTGTTTTTCTCATTGCAATCGGTCACTTTTCTTTTTCCTTTTTTACATCGAATCACTGTGTGTTTCATACAGAACATCTCGATCAATCTCAATCATCTTTCTACCCTTTTCCTCACCGTCACTCATAGCCTCCCAACCAGCATCCATATGTTTTCACCTGTGTTAAAGTCTATTGTGTCAAGTTAGTGTCCTCAGGTGACCTCAGTGCAGATTCATCCACTGAGGTCTAGTCATCCTTCTTATATGGACATGTTGTACCTTCATTTCAAATGCCAGGATTTTTTATTTATCCTGTTCTGATGCATATTATTTTTGGTTGATTGTTTAGTTTGCCAAATTCAAGAATCATAACTTCTTCAATTCTGGAAAATGAGAAGTGCTGCCTTTTCCTCATTCTCTGTATTGTTTAGTTCTTCCTGGAACTCATTGAAGGTACTTGAAAGTCATTCCTAGGTAGTCATTGTACTCAAAGATACATAAATTCTTTTAAGAGCTTCTGAAATATATGAAGTATTTATGAGTTGTGTACATAATTTTTCATGGTCCCCAATTTTTTCCATACTTTCCAGCTATGCTAAACCACTTTCAACCAGAATACTGATGCTTATATATTTACATGATCATTTCTGCTTGAGATTCATTTGTAAAATGACTCATTATATTTTCTGGGCCGTTCTTGCATGGCCTGTGAATCTTTACATAGTGACAATTTAAGTTGATATAGTTCATCTTTGGAAATTTCTCTTCCACAGAAATACAGAATCACCACTCTTTCTTAAGAAAGAAAAAGATAATTCCAGTTGTACTTCCTCCATTCACCCCATCTCCATTATTTGCATTCATAGGCACTCGCATGCACTGCACTGCATTTATTGTCGTCAAAGATCTCAGTGAATTAGGAGATGATGTTTGATGCTCACTTTCTCTGCTAATTTAAAGATATTATAAATATTAAATTAAATTATCAATATTAATTAAAAATATTGTTTTCCTTGAAGGAATTAATTATCATGTAAAATACGTGGCTTTGCCCCACTGAAGTACACAGTAGAGACCAGGAAATTGCACAACAAATGTAGGTGGGTTGGTTTGGCCAAGATTCCTCACAGTTTTTCTTAAAGGGATATATTTGTTCAGGTAAACAGTTGACATATTCACTTCCTACAGTTTTTGCCTTCACTTATGTACTCGTACTTGCCATAAAATTTCTCAGTCTTGTAGTATTCAAGTACATGTGGCAGCTGTCTGTGTAAATAACTTACCGCTATATTCACATTATGTAACTCAAGAAGCCCATCCATTGAGTGCTACACAATGTATCATTACTTAATTCTGTTTACTTAGTAACATAACACTGACAGAATAAAGTCATATGGATTATAGATAAACTTACAAGTTACCTGGGACTTGGAACTATCATCCCCCACATAGAGCTAATAAGACACTGCTGATTTGAATTAGTAAGGTGAAATCAACTCCAGCTGGTGGTTTAATTGAAAAACTTCAAGAAGCTATTCAGGTGCTGTAGCTGCATGGTAACTTGGTAAGACAGCTGTTAACTAGGAATTGAGAAGAATAACCTTGGGAAACATCTCAGAATGCCAGCATTTGTCATTGGACGATCAGTAGCTGAGCCCAACAGTTACTGTGCTATTATTAAGAAGACTACTGAAGTAAAAGATCTTGGCTCCTCCTCCAGAGCCTATAACTTACTCTGCCTAGCTATTTAGATCCTTCCCACACTGTCCCCATCCCTGTTTTGGCCCTGGAACCTCTCCTGCTCCTCCTACCTGGGATTTCCAGACTACCTGGTAAATCAGACCCTGTCCACTGCAGCTTGTCCCTTTGCATCTACACCAGCTACATTCCTGCTCCAGGGCTCACACCTTCTCTGCTTAGCTTGTTAGACCCTCTCCATTCCCAGCCTGGACCTAGATTCCCTTAGCTCTAACCTCCTCCTTTTCCAAACCAAGACTCGGTCTACTGAATCTTGATCTGTAAGATCCTCCCATCCTGGCCCTAGAACTTCCTATCCTGCCTTAGGTTGCCTGACAAGGAGCCAGAACTCAGCCGATGGAACCCCGGAGTATCAAATTGGGCCTAGAGAGCTCTTGACCAATCATCTTGGAACTATTCTGTCCTGCCAATAAAATATCAAAAGTGAGAACCAGGGAACAGCCTACCTAGTCATACCAGACCCATATACACAGAAGCAAACACCAATAATAGGAAAAATCAAGATAGCATGTCCCCACCAAATCCCATCAGTCCTACAGAACTGTTCCATAATGAGAACTACCCAGAGGAACCCCGGGATGCAGAATTTAAAAGAAAAATCATAAACATGATTTAAAAATTCAACAACTTTAAAGAATACACAAATAATTCAAAGAACTCATAGAGGATGGGAATAAACTCCTGACTGAACTAAAGACTCCTGGATCAGAAAACCTTCAACATGGGGAGCTGAGAGTTAAGCAGAGTTGTTCAGTGTTATTTTCTGGAATTATTTATATATTTGTGTGTTCATGTATTTGTTACTTATTTTTTATTTTAGAGTAAAGATAATCAATATTTAGAGAGAAGTTTTCAAAACAAGGACTGAAGGAGGCTAACTCTTTTTTTTTTTAATTCCCATTGTATATGCATAAACTGTTGTATTCTTTTACACTGTAGCTCATTTATGTCTCATAGTACTTTGAGGTCAATATCATGTCCATTTTGTAAATGATAAAGTTTTATCTCTTGAGTATAACAAAAGTTCCCAAACCTATACACCTAGTCACTATTCAGTTCAGGAGTGTCTTTAACCAAAGTCTGCTTACTATTAAACATACACGTGTATGTGTGCATGTATGTGCGTGTATGTGCGTGAAGGAGAGAAAGAGAGCATATATCATTTCAATGCATTCTTCACGCTCGTTGACTTTTTTGAGTATTATTTAGTTTCATTGGGATCTTTGTAGATGCCAGATGGTTCATGTTTACTATATGCTTTAGGCATGTCTAACTGTCCTGAAGAACTGGTGACTGGGGACCAGAGACAGATAATATTGTTAGCACTTGTCACTGATACAAGCTTCAGGATTCTTCTCTTTGCAGAGAGGTAATAAATGGAAGACAGACTTACAAAATGTTCACTAGCATAAAGACTGTTTTAATGCTTTTGAGCCCAGGAAAGGTACTGATGTGAGTAGAATGAGGGTAGCAAGCAGGATTGGATAGATGAAGAAATAGGCACTTCAACTGACAAGGTGGGGTGTCTTAAGAGATAGAGCAGAGGGACAGGCTGTTGTATCTCTGCATTAATTGGTCATTTGCTTATATGTTCCTCACAAGTAAAAGTGATTTGTGATGAGGTACCTTTGTTTACTTAAAGCAATTCCCAAGTTTGCTGATGACTGAGGTCTTTCCTGACAGCCTTCCAAATAATTGAGTGGCTACATCTATTAGTCTTTTATGAATTTTCTATTACTGTGACCCACAAACATCACACTTGTGATTTCCTGGTTTCTATAGGTCCTCTGCAAGGCTGTGAGCAGCATGCTAAATACGACTGAGTTCTCATGTGAAGGTTCAGCTGGGAAAGGGTCTATGTCCAGTTTCACTCAGGTTATTGGCAGAAATCATTTCCTTATAGCTGTGTAACTTAGGGCATATTACATCTATTATCCAGGTGGACTCTTTTCATTAGTGTAAGATTATCCCATCATTTTTGCCATATGATACATGTCATGAGGATCTTCCTATTATCTTTCATGTATATGACTGGATGTGACAAACCCTGCCCAAATTCACAGGGATGAGTTTAAACAAGATCTAAATCACCAGAAGATGATGACCATAGAGTGCACCTAAAACTACACAGAATAGTTTATAGTGAAGACTTTATAATGACAGTGGCATATGTGGCATCCCTGTCAGGTCACATCAAGCATAAAATTTCTCAAAGTCTGCAGGTTATAAGTTGATATAATTTAGGGAAAATGATGCATAAGTTATTACTCTGCTTAATAGATGTGATGGTTCGTTTTAATTTGCCAATTTGGTACAATATAGAATCACCTGTGAAGGGAGCCTCATTGAGGGATTATCTAGGTATCTGTGGAGAATTATCTTGATAATATTAATGGAGGTGGAGAGATGTCTCCACTGTGGATGGCACCCTTACTAGTTGAGGATTCTGAACTACCTATGCGTGGAGAAAGCCAGCTGATCACTAGCATGCATTCATTGGTTTCTGTTCCTGATTACGGATGTAATATGATCCTGTCCTCCTAATACCTGCTGCTTTGATTCTTTTCTGCGATAGAGCTGTAAGCTAAAATAAACCCCCTCTCCCCTAAGTTTCTTTTGTTAATATTTTAGTACAACAACTGATAAAGAACCTTAGACAAAAATTGGTACTGAAAATAGGGTCCATCTTTTAGAACTTTGAAACTATTTTGTGGGAAAAATGTGGAACTTTTATCTAGAAAAGTTATTGAGTGAACTAAGTAGAACATAATGTGTTATTCTAGTTGGAGTTTGAAGGAAAAAATATCAATAGAAATGCAGACAGTGGCAGTCTGGGTCATGATGTTTTGCAGGAGAACAAGGACTCTATCAGTACTGGGTCAGGGACCATTCATGTGATACTTTGACCAATATCTAATTCTGCACATGTCCCGTCTTGTGAACTTGAGTGAAGTTAAATTGAGAACTCAAACTACTTTGTTTGACAGAGGAAATTTCAAGACAGGAGAACATTTAGGTTGGTATTGAGAAAGCAGATGTGATGTTTAAAGACCACTGAAAAGAAGCCTCTCGTACTGCACTGGAACAATAGGTTGATGTCTGGGGGAAAATTCTTACCATGCAGTGGCTTCATCTTGTAAAGATTCATGTTCGTTTAAAGGAAGCAAGGTTAAGATAAAGGGACTCTCTGCTCCTCATATGTAACTACCGAAGAGTCAGTACACAGAGTCTGATAGAACTTGATCTGAGAATGGTAGCCTACATCTTGAGCTGGCATCAGAACGTGGAACACCATCCAGATGGTGCTGAAGTCATGAAAGATGTAAGACTGAGTGCAGCATGTAAAGCAGTGGAGGTCAATCACTGTGTGACAAGGTCAAGAGTCTTGTGGATTAGCCTTGAGAGGCCATGGCATAGAGCTGTGAAAGTCAAGCCTAAGCTGTGGTGTAGACCTAAGAATATTACAAATGAAAGGAACTTGAGACATCTGCCAGGGAAGACTGCAAGTGTCGAGTGACTATGGCCTATGCCTGGGAGAGAGGCTGTGGGTGTTGCAGGTGGCAGAGATGGAAGGATAGGTCTCTCTCTCCAAGCCCCTTGAAGCCCAATGATTTTATCAGAAGCCTGCATCTCAGTGGTAGACATGACTCTGCACGATTTGGTGCCTGCCTTGCTGGATTTTGATTTTGCTTTGTTGTCATTGTTTTATGCCCTGATTTTTCCCTTTTGAAATAAAAGTGTTTCCTTTGTGGGATTATGTATTGGAAATATATAACAATTTTTAGGAGTGCATAGTTAAAAGATTTCAGATTTTAAAATGTTGCAATTTTTAAAGACTATGAGGACTTTTTAAATTAGACTATTTCATTTTATGAGGCTCTGGGGACAAGGATGTAGAAAGTTATGACTTAAAAGTGATGTGGTTGTGTTTCAGGTAGACCAAGGGTAGAGTTGTGATAATTAATTTTAATGTCCACATGATACAATGTAGAGTCACACAGGAAGGGAGTTGCAGTGAAAGGTGTCAGATAAGTGTGGTTTATGGTCTTATCTGTGGGGGATCGTGTTGATTACATTAATTGTCATGAAGACCTGCCTCTTGAAGGTGGCACCATTCCCTAGGCAGTGAATCCTGAACAATGTAGGAGTAGAAATAGTGAGCTGAGTACTTGCATGCATGCATGCATTGATTTGTTTCTGATTATGGATGTAACATGGCCAACTCCCTCAAGCTTCTGATACTTTGTTTCCTCGGGATAATGGACTATGTCCCACAGCTGTGAGCTACCATAGATCCTTTTTCTCCTATACATTGCTTTTGTCCTGATATTTTATCACAGCAGCTAGAAAAGGAACTAAGATGTTGGTAGAACAGTGAAGAATGAAACTGGCCTCTACCTGTAATGGAGCTAGAACTATTAAAGTGAAGAGATAATCCAATGCTTTTTCTGTTTCCTCTTACTAATAATTCGAATTATAGAAGATGCAACTAATGTGAAGAAAGACACCACTTTCTACTCTTACTACCACGGTTGTGAGAAGGCCCCATCAACTAAACTATTAGTCTTCTGTACACTGTTACTACAAAATTATTTTTAAACCAGAAATCAAGAGAATGAGAATTATAAAATTTTAATGATAAAAATTGATAGATTAAGAATTTATAAAATTTGGTAAGCACTTTGAGACTACTATTTCTCATGACAGAGTCACCTAAGTCTGTTTCTATTGTACAGGAGAAGTGAATTAGTTCAAAAACTAAAACTTATATTATCAGACTTCCTGCTCAGGTACATGCTCACCAGATCATCCCAACTATACTTTTCTGTGGTTTTGTAATCTTTATTTTTAATGTTCAAGTGCACTATGTTTTAAAATAGAAGGCTAATCTTCATTAGAAAACAGCTGTAACTGTAGAATCCCTTACCACTGAGAAAATGGAAGCTTGAATCAGAAAAGGAGAGAAAAACAAAGAAAAGTAGAGGGAGGAGGGGCAAGAAGTGAGGCGGGGGGGCTAGAAAGCAGACGGAGGAGGAGGAAGGAAAAAAGGAAGCAAGAGGAATTTTTAAAAATTGTTTTGCATTATTTTCTTACTGTTTTACATTTTCTTTCTTCTGTTTATGTCCAAATAAAACTGAAAATCCAAAGAACCTTTAAACTCATGACTTACTTTCATTATGAAGGAGTTAGTATTTCTTATTCATCCTTTCCTCCGCTACTTCTCAAGCACTCCCCAACTGTGAGGGACTGTAACTTAACCACTCGATCCATGTAAGAAACATGCTGGGGAAATCCACAGTCTTAAATGTTTTCATATTGGAAGTATTTTACTAATCTTTCATTCTAAGTAAAGAAAGGCAGTCTCTCCTTATTAGTCTGAAAAAGGGAACAAACCTATGTTGTTTTGTTTCTGTTGCCTTATATGCATTATGATAAATGGCTTTGTGGAGTGGAATATAATTCCAGGATTAACTGCCTAGAGAGAGGTTTGTGGATAGCCAGTGGATTACCCTGAGGAGATATGTCAGGCTATAGTGGTAGCAAGTAACGGGTAGGGAGGGGACATGTTGGAGAAGATTTAAATGACAAATTTATATTTATGTCTCATCAAATGTAGCAGAGCAGTGATACTGGTATTTATATCTTATATATTACATTTAGCTGCTATGTTACATGCCTACATGTATTCTAATGAGGTTTATGACATCATTGATTATTACATAGTATACCTTTGCTTTGAAAGGCTAATTTGGGAAAGAAGAAATAAACCATCACCAGGCATTTCCTCGAAATCAAACGATTATTTTCTGTCAAGATTAATGACCTATTATCTATCATTTTAACAGTTAATAAAATCCATGAAATAATTGATTTACATACATTAATATTAGAAATTCAGAGGCAAATAAAATCCAAACAGAATTGTCAGAACAAGAGGAAAAAATTCAAATGAATTATGCATGAGGTTATCTCTACTATAACTTGGCAGCTACATCCTATGACAGAATTCAGTTTAATGTTTGTCAGCTATAAAACTACAATGATAGTTCTAGTTCCATGATGCTCAGCTGCTGTTGAGGTGTGTTCTAAATCATGCATGACTCTGAAGAAATGACTTTAGACCAAGGTAGAGTATTAAAGGAAAACCCATTGTAGATATTGAATGCCCATAACTTACTGATTGTATCAGTAAATGGACAACAAGTGATGCTGATCCGCAATTGTAACACATCACAAGCACATAGCCTTAATCATGTAGCAGCTCCTTCTTATATATCTGACTGTGCTGGGCTTCAAATACAAATGAATTTGAACTAAATCAAATGCCCAGAGTTTGATCATCTTTGATTTATAAAAATGACAATTTCAAATGCTTTGAAATACTATTTGCCACTCCCAACTTGACACTTCCGCTTGACATTATCTTGGTATTTTTGGACACATGTCAACAAAATACTTTTTTTTTTCCAATGGAAAGCAGTTTCAACGATAGATGTCGAAATTTCAGCAGGTGATAGAACGTTCACTACGCTCAAGCCTGGAGCTCAGCATCATTCTTATTTCGTGTCCTTCCTCTTGTACCATCTTTAATTTGTCCTCAATTTCTTTTGGTTTTGCTTGGAATATGTACTTGTTTTCTCACATCTCTCTGTCTCTGTACTTGACATCTTACTTTGCCATTGTTATCTTTCAACTGAATTATGTAAGAGTCCTAGTTACTCAGCTTCTTGCTCTTTTCTCCCAGTAAGTCACTCTACACAACCACATGAAGAATATATAAGAATGTAAATATCATTATGTCATTATTGTTCTCTAAGGGTTTCTACAACTGTCTAATAACTTCTTTTGCTTTAGTAATGCTCAAAGAATACTCGAAAGCAGACTGTTACATCTTTCCTCGAAATTTAGTGTCATGTACTTGGCCCCCTCTTGTAAATAAAATCCAGCTTAAACGGCATGTTTCTAGTGAGGCCTCTGAAAATACATTCTAAGTAGTCCTCCCCTCCCCAATCTGTTATTTTCTGTCATGTCATCTTTCTGCACAGCACCTGCCATGCTCTGAGGTTGTCTTTCTCATCTATTTTTGTAGCAGTATATTAGAATGAAAAATTTCATTTTGGCAACATTCCTTTTAGAGTTGAACAAAGTGAAAGAAAGTTTCAAAGTAGGACTTTGGAGTCAAATGGTTGACTGTGAAAATTGTTCACACACAGGAAAGATACTAATCAGAACAACAACAATTGAGAGGTGATATTGGGAGAATTTTTAAAGGTTGCTATTGGAGTTCCGTTGTCTGAATTAAATTATATAAACTTCTAATGAATGCATTGCTTTATAAAGATAATCAGAAAGATCTCATTACTTCCTTATTATGTGACTCAACATTGTGACTATCTATGCTGTTGAAGTTATTCCTGTGTATTCTAGTTGTGGTGTGGAAACTGTGCATCTGGTAGGATATTACTGTAAATGTCTTCAAACTCTATCCTTACTGACACTGCATTGCATTTAAAATTATCCATGATTGGAGAATTTACACTAAAACCTTGGCAAACAATATAAATATAAATTATAAGATTAATTACATCATTAAAAACAATTGTATTGTTTTACTTTCATCTTATTAATAAGCAAATGGAAAATCAGGCAATCTTCATGTTGGAAATATATGCTTGTTGACTCCCAACAGGAGGTTGAGTACATAAACAGAGGATTGGTTAAAAATCAACTAAATCATTGTGTGGATTAATTGGAAATGTAGAATTTGTAATCAGAATTACTACATATTGTTTATTTCTATTTTTCACTATACCTCCTTTATATCATCAAAACTTACAAAGTTTATTTAGTTTTATTCTATTTTTTAAAGAAATCTTTGTTAAATATTTTCCAACACATCAATGTGGTAGACTCATTATGTAAAAGGTAGTAATTAAGAGTTTCCTTCTTTCTTCACCACACATCAAGAGAATAATACTTTCCTAGGGCCACTGAGCCAGGATAGGCTTTCCCTCGACACCTTCTGCCCCTGTCCTATCCCAATCTTAGTTCCCTTAGGAAATCTAAAATGTGAGAGAAAGTCTTAGTTGAATGCTATGAGAAGAAAGACTTTAGTGACATGCCAGCAAATGCAATGAAAAGTGAAGTTCTAGTTCCAAGTTTCCTGTGGAACAGAACCGAAGCTTGGGTGAGACACATCAGGTAGAATGAGCACAGATCTACTCTAAGGAGGCAGCTCAGATTGGCAGATTGCAGGAAGCTGGAAATGACTGCAAGGAAAGAGATGCATGAATTCATGAGGAGAAATCCAGGTGAGAAGCTCTTACCTGGGTGGGAGTGCAGTCTCCGATGAACTCTTTAACAGCTCAGAGGAGCCAGGGTAGCTTGGGATCCCTGGAAAGAGAGAGATTATTGCCTTTTGCAACAGTTCTAGTTGCACAAGAGCTTTACTGTTCCATATCCCCATGTCTGTCAAGATGTTAGCAAATCAAGGGAGGGGGAAGGTACAAATTGGGGAAAGAGAAGAACAGAAAAAGACATCAGTCAAATGTATTCTTCCCTTGTAACAGGTTTCCCTCATAGATCCGTCTTTACAATGATAAGAAACATTTATGAGTTCTTGGAACTATTTCTTATGCTATGGGATTCTTTTTAGAAGTCCTTGCCTATATTCATAGTTTCATGTACTTTACCTATGTTTTTCTCTAGCAGTAACAAAGTTTTAAATGTTAAATTAGAGTCTTTGATTCACTGAGAAATGTTTTTTTGTAGTGTAAGAACATGAATCAAACTTTTTTCTACATATGGCTACATGACTTGGGCAGCGCCATTTGCTGAAGTGGCTATCGTCTTTTCTCCAGTGCATGCTGTAATCTGACACTTTATAGATCCGGTGACTGTTTCTATGTGGGTTAATTTCTGGGCCTTCTATTCTATTCTAGTTTCCATGTCTGTTTTGTGTCAATACCATAATGTTTTGGTTACTATGGCTCTGTGGTATAATATGATAACAGGAATTACCTCTCCAGCTGAAGATTATTATGGCAATTTGGGATCTTCTCTGTGACCATGTGAATATTACACTTCTTTTTCTAGTTCTGTGATAAATGTTTATTTTTAAAAAATGGTACATATATACAGTGGATTTTTTTCCTTTTGTAACTGAAGTTTTGTGAATTTTGTACAGTTTATTTCGATTGCATTTAGATCCCCTCCCTTATCTAAACCTACCCTTTCTACCCCAACCAAATTTCATGTATAAATACATTTCATATACACACACACACACACACACACACACATATATATATATATATATATATGTGGAAGGAGATAGAGAGAAAGAGAGAGAGAGGGAGAGAGAGAGAGAGAGAGTCAAATTTGTTCCCCAAATGCCCTACATTTTCGATCCATTGTGCCTGGTTAATCACTGAGTTGTGACTTAAAAGAGACTGCTCTCACCTTTTCAGCATCCTAATTTTCCAATAGTTCCTCAGTAGGGTTGTGGCTTCTTAACTATTTCCCCAGGTCTATGCTGAAATTTTGTCTGGCTTGAGCTCACATGGTACTTGTGTATGCTGTCACCATTGCTGTGAGTTCATATGAGTAACTGCCCAGTTATGTAGGATACTCTGTTTCCTTGTGGTCCTCTACCATTTCCTCTTTTGAAGTGATCCCTAAGCTTTTGGAGGCAGAAGTTTGATATAGATGTTTAATTCAGGAACAATCTCTCCAAGTCTCTGCACATTGTTCAGTTTTGAGTTTCTGTGTTAATCACCATTGGCTGCATAAGGAAACTTCTCTGGAGAGTGGTGAGAAATTCATTAGTCTATGGGGATAACAATAAGCCATTAGGAGTCATTTCAATACTGTATCTAGTTAAAAAAGTAGTAGTATTAAGCTCCTCCCTTTGGCCTGTGTCCTGTCTAGGTACATGTTGCTAGGGCTGAGATCAAAGGCAGATATAGTTTCCATTTTATGAAGTAGTTCCGATTACAAAACGATTGATTTCTTCTATAATATTTGCATTAGTTATTTTTCTGTTGCTGTGATTTTAAAAAAAAACTGATGAAAGGAACTTGTAAAAGGAAGAGTTCATTTAGCTTAGCTTGACTTGGATTAGTTCCAAAGGGGCAAGATTCCATCATGGCAGGAAGACGTGGTGGCAGATCCTCAAGCAGTCACATCCTCAAGCAGGCACAGGAAGAGAGAGTGACTGGAGATCCTGCAAGGTTTAATAACGCTCTAAATGTCCCCGGTGATGTACTTTCTCCAGCATGGTCACACCTTCTAAGTCTTCTCAAAACAGTGCCATGAACTGGAGACAAAATGTCAAATACTTAGTTCCTATGGAGGACATTCTCATTCAAACCACCACAATATTCATGCCATAATTGCACCGAAGATCATATTTGCCAGACCAGTTGTTGTTGAAGCACACAGGATTCAAAGGTGGGTCAAGTTAATTTTTTTTTTCTTCCAGTACCATGCGTAGCACCTTTTAGTACTGTGAAAGGTAGCCAGTAGAGATGAAGCTTTGAAGTCAGTACTGGCTTGATAGCTCCTTGTTTTTTTTCTACAGCTCTTGTATATAGTGTCTTCCACAATACAGTCTCACCATCAAGTTCTGGTGGGTAACCAATATCAGGGGGAATAGCCAGTATTATTTGATGGTCTATGGGATACCTGGTAAACAGCTTAATAGGAAATAGGTGTTATGAAGGGGGAAGTGAAGAAAAGGGTTTCTTTACCTGGAGAGGAGCAGGGAGGGTTTTACAGCGGAAGTAACAAGGGGGATTAAGAATACTTAGATGATATGAAAACCCAGAGGGAAATTTATTAAAGTTCTACTGAAATATACACATACAATAAATGCATGAGAGCATGTGTAGAGCTGAAGACTTTGTAATAAAAACCACAGTGCCAGGCAGGAGAAACCTCCCTTTCAGTTATTGGTTAGAGTCTTCCAAAAGACTCAGAAAATAATGCAGACTATTGCCACAGCCTTTGCTTGCCTCCCAGAACTTGAAGGTAAGAGACACTATTGCTAAAGATTGGCCACACCTGAGACCCAGGATTTGGAGTAATGGAGTCAGAACTGATCTGGAAGCCTCTTCCCTGGAGATGAGCTCTCATAGTATCAGATGATAATTTACAAGTTGCCAAGGGAGAGAACCAGTCCATGGTCCCACCCAGTGATAAAGCCTAAAAAACAACAATAACTGGCACAGCAAACTATTGTTACTGATGCAGTATTGGCTCTGTTATCTTGGTGGTTAACCAACAGCTATGTATTTGGAATTCAGGCCTTCAGTGTTCAATGTGAGGGAACTCATGTGTGGTACTGTAAGCACAGCTAAGTACACATGATTGGAGAAGTCATAGATCCTAGAGAAAACCCACTTTTGGCACATCCCTAGACCAACCTATTTTCTTACATTATTCTAAATATGCAGCCTCATATTTATAGAAAAGTGTACCATTCACCCCTCATCAAGGAAGTTTCTTTTTTCAACAGATGAAAACTGTTAAAGTTTCAGAACTGGACAAATGCAGAGAATAAATATCTGTGAGATACTTAACCCTTTAAAGGGACACCACACATAGGATGACTGTATCTCTCAACTCTCATCAGAAAAGTCTCCTTATGCAGCAGGTGGTGATTAACACAGAAAGTCACAAAGTGCAGCGAACAAGAGGCCACAGAGTTCTTATCCATAAATGGGACACCTATGTCAACCCCCTGCTTCCTGAGTCTCAGAGATCATCAGGAAAAGGACGTGGAAAGATTGTAAGGGTAGAAAGGGTAGATGAACACGAAGAAACAGTCTTCCAGACCACTGTTCAGATACTCCTATGAGCTCACAGCAGTGGTGACAACGTACACAAGCCCTGTGCAAGCTCAAACCAGAAAAAACATCCCAGCATAGACATGGGGGAGTAGTTAAGAAATCCCCATCCAGCCTAAGGAACCTTTGGCAATTGATGGCTGCCAGGGCGGGGAGAAGTATGTCTCACAGGGATGGGACTCAGGGATTCGTGGTGGGCCCAGTGGATTGATATACACTGTAGGACTTTGGGGACATAAATCAGACTCTACAGATTGTATTAAAGGATGGTGGCAGGGAGGGAGGTGCAGGTGGGGGAGGGGATCTAAACTCCATCAAAATATATTGTATGAAAATCGCAAACATTCAATAAACTATAGAATTGTATAAATAGTTGGAGTCTATCCATGGCATTGGGCATTTGCTTTGCTAACCTATGTTGTCTAGTAGGGATAATGTCCCCCTCTTATAAAGTAGCTCCTTTAAATCTCTTATAATGTATATGTATATACTTTCAGAAATTTCAATGGTGGCAGAGTTCCATATTAATTTTTCTACAATCCTTTAGTGTTAGTTATTCCTCTGCGTATTCCCTTTGCTGCCCTGACCTCCCATCCCCCACCTCAATTAACCCCTCCCACTCTATTGTTCCTCTTTCCCCTTTACATCACTGCATTCTGTCTCCCCTCCTTCGAAGTACAGCAAAATTGTATTTAGACTTAAAGAAGAATGAAATAATTACATTTTAAGAAAATGGATGGAACCATAGATCATTACATTCAACAGAATAAGCCAAACTCAGAGAGAAAACCATCCTCTTTTACCTCATATAGAAAATATAGGAAATATAGGTTTAATCCCAGCCCCTCTCCAGAGTGTGTGTGTGTATATATGTGTGTGTGTGTGTGTGTGTGTGTGTGTGTGTGATGTAGGACATGTGAGTGGAAAGTGGACTATGCGTAGAAGGAAGCGATCCTGAGAGAGGGTATGGGGGAAAGAGAGGGTGATGGAATATCTAGGACATGAAATCAGAAGAAAGATACTATTTGGGTGGAAGGAAGGAAACCAGCTAAAGGGGAAGGATTGGATCTGATGCGGAGACTGGAAGAATGAATAAGAACAAAGTATGATTTGTTTGACACACAGGTATAAAAATGGAACCTGTTGCTTTGTGTACTAAAATAACAACTATTTAAAAGTAGATGAAAGATTCCTCAATCTTGAATCAAATTTACATTTTGAAAGTGCTTGTGACTATCTCAGGAGCAAAAGAAGACTCGGGCCCATTTAAATACACTGAACGAGATATTGAAAGACAAAAATATAATTGCTTTTTTTGTCCAATTCAATAACTAATGCACTCTAAATAGATTAGATTTATTTTCCTCTAACATAAGAGAACAGGTCTAGCACAGTTCAGTACTCAGTGAGTATTCATTTTAAGAGCAAATATGTGCATGAATGAGCGGCAGATTTGGTGGTTAATGAAGAATGCTCAAAACAGAATGTATAAAATATTTTTAATGGAAATGTTATTTGGCTATCAAGAGAAGAGTGAGAAGATTCAGTTCTGGGTGATAAGATGATAAAAAGACAGACCCAGCAGGAACAGAAGGAGAGGCTGCTTTTCCTCCGGGAAAGGTAATCTTGGGAGTTTTGATCATTAGAATGGAGGGGCAGTTGTCATACAAGTATGGTTACATGCAGTAGAAACAGGAGTGATGGCCATAGGAGAGAGGAGCAGTGGTAACAGGATTCCAGAGGAGAGAGAAAACTGGCCAGAGTGGAGAAATTGTTAAAGGGATTTCAAAATGCTCTGAGACTGAGGTAAAAAAATCACAATGAAATGTAATCTCAGAGACGTCCTGGCAATGTTGAAAAGCAGAGAGCAGTTTAGGTAAAACAGAGCTTCCTATGTGACCTGTAGACTTTTGTGTTCATGGCTCTTCTCCCAGGAAATTCTAGATAAGAAGACAGCAATAAAGCTTTATGAAGTGTCTCCTTTAAAGTGAAGAATCTGATTATTTCAGAAGGCAAGAGCTTCGTTCCAAGGGAACTAAGAAATGACTTCTCATTCACCAAATAATTTTTAAACATTTTGAATGTCAAATATATGAAAAGGACCACAGTTTAACTATACATGTTTGGAAATATTCATCGCAAATATTTACCTTAAAATAAAATCTCAAACACATTTAAGAATATAATTGGCAAGTACACACTGTGTAACACCTTTGCGTGAATGAATATCAATCAGCAAAGACCATCATGGAACCTGAGGCTGCATTCTGACCCCTTACAGGGTGCAACAGGACACTGGCCTTTTCAATTTCATGATTCAGATAGGTTAAAAAATTTCCCCAGGGTCCCTCAGCTAGGCAATGGAATTTCATACACAGGTTGAAATAACTTTAGAGCACAGATTCTTCTCCCAACAGTATTTGCTTCCCAGTAAGAGTTTCAACTTTATTTTAACCTGATGTTCCTTTTGTATGTAATGTTATTAAGGGGCAAAATGGATGAAGCTGACCATATTTTGCTGACTCTCATAAGCATCAAACAATTGAATTTCCTGGTCCCTATTATTTTTAGTTCTCTGCATGCAGACTCACATCATTGATCTACAGGAAAGCTTGTTTTCAGTTGTCATGGGGACACTTCCCAGAAACAAAATATGATGTATGTTCTCTTTTGAAAACAATTGATAAGTTTCACATTGACAGAAACATTTCATTTTCCAAGTCATTTGTCTGTTCACCATAATAGGAGGCTGGTTTCTGTAATCCAAGTCCATTCCCTTTAGAGGGTTTTCTTTTATTAGTTCTTCTCTACTTTTATTTTGATCTCAAAAAGTGGCCATTAATTATGTCAGGGAGCAACTCAACCTTTCTTTTTTTTTTTTTTTCTGGGAAATAGGAAATCTGGTAAATGGTTTGTACTTCTGCTTTGTCAAAACATTTATTTTAAATAACTGCATGGGAACATTTAATGATACTTCATAAATTTATGTATACAGTCACAGTCACTTTTGGAATGGAGGATTTGCAGGACTGTGTGACCTTCTGACATGTTGCCTTGCCCCAGAACCCTGGGCTTCAACTCAGTTCTTGATAGACATTACTGCATAGTTTATTACTTCCAAGTAGCACTGCTGGCTATTTTTTTTTTTTATTCTGGCAAGGTTCGAGACTGATCCAAGGTTATCATTTTTTATTTTAAGAAAATTAACTATGGCTTTGATTAAAAATATTTCTAATCAGCTAAATGAAACTTATTAATATTGAAGACATCTTGACATTAAAGCCTGTGTCTTACAAACTGTCATTACTTTAAGGTGCTAATTCTTGTTTATCAATTCACTAAGGCAATAAATGTTTATTGAGCTCCTACCATATGCTAGGTGCATTGTTAACTGCTGAGGTAAGGCCTTAGTTGGGAAAATATGGTACTTATTATTTTCCAAGCCATAATTAATAAGTACACTCTTCCAGTATGAAATGAAAATTCTCTTGGCTTACGTGAATGCTTCTTGCTGAAAAGGTAAAATAAACCAGATACACCTTGCATACCCTCTAACTCGCATCTTGGCTACTGAGCAAGAATCCCTTCCAAACTGAGCTTGTGCACATGTTGGATCTTAATTAGGCAAAACAAGACTTTCTTCCTTAATTGGGTCCTCTTACTTGACAAGATGCCATGAAGGCATGGTAATATCTCATGGGAAGTCTGATTTATCAGAGTGTAGTGGAAACAGAGGAAGTGCTGATGCCACAGCTACAGAGGTGATTCTGAGGGTTTCATAATCAGTTAGGGTCATCCACGAGATCATTTTGAATCACATGCAATAGGTGGGAGGGTCCCTGGAGTAGGGAAGCTGGACCAGTAAGAAATAAGATGGTAATTGGAGATGACAGCTCAAGCCCATGCAAACGGAAGACAGAACTCTCTGAAATTGTTTTTACTTTAACAGATAGCACTTTTATCTCTTAAAGAATGCCTGTCTGTGAGCTTAGAAATAAGATTTTTATTCTTTGAAACATTTTCCTACAAATATAAAGTCTCCATGTGTATTTAGCAGGAAGAAAAGAAAGTATTTCAAAATGGTGTTCGAGAGAAACCCCAAGATACCATAATGTTTAAACTGTGTGAATGAGTGATATGACTGTGTAATTCAGTGCCATGTGGATTTATTTGAGCAAGTAATGGGGACAGACCTGTCCATTTTCCTACATGTTCTTAACATCAGTGTGTAAGGATTACCTTGAGACCTGTCTGAACCTCCTCTGGACAATGCATACAAGAACTGACATAAATTATTAACTTCTCCCTGGACAGGCTCATTAATAACCTGTGAATTATTATGACTTTATTTGTTTTCCACCAGTTATTCTTGGTTCTTTTCCAGTAAAGAGAAATCCAATCTTACTTAATTTATGTCTTACAGTGAAGGTAGATTCAACAACTGCTCTTTGAGTCTATGTAATCCTAAAATGATTTCTTTAAGTAACTGTTCATGTATCCTCAGGAGCCTCTTTACCTGAAAATGCTGAAGAAAAACTTCCTTTCATTGGGTATAAAATAACATTTCATAGTTTGGGATGTTCTATATATGACAGTCTATTCTCTGAGGTTCCTGGATCATGAGAGCCAGAGTCTTTAGTGGTTATTGAAAACCAACCCCTAAGGATCTGCAAGGCTGTTCTGTTTCAGTCCCACACTGATAACCATTAAGATGTCGGGATTCCATAAGTGAGTCCCCTGTGTGAGTACATGACACCATGGAGATATGACCAGGAAAGTGGCCACAAATTGATAAATAGTCCGTTCTTCTTATGTGATGTCCCGGCAGGTGATTTTCAGCAAGGTAGATTCCATGTCACAGTCACTGGCAAAAGCACTACACTTCACCATCTTTGCCCTGAGAAGATACATTGTCATACTAGATCCGTAATATTTTAAAAAATATTTTGTTTTATTTTATGTATATGAATGTATTGCCTGCATGTATGTAAGTTCACCCATGTCATGCAATACGCATAGAGGTCAGAAAAAAGGCACTGGATTCCCCTGGAACTAGAATTACAGACAGTTATTAGCTGTCATGTGGATGCTGAGCATTGAACTCAGGTTCTCTGCGAGACCAGCCAGTGCTCTTAGCTACTGAACTGTCTCTCAAGGCTAGATCTGTAATATTTTAAACAGTAGTTCAACTGAAACCTGCAATTCATTAGCTCATTTTCTACTATATTTGCACTCTCTCCTTCATGCGTTGTTTAGAATCTTTAAGTTACGGGATACCGTAAATGATTTTGTAAGATCCCCTTATTCAAGACAAAGAAAATAAGATTCAGAGAACTAAGTTACTTGTCAAGGTCAAAGTGCTTCCAGCAGAGAGAGAATTGGGAAATCCCATTAAGAATTCAAGGGAAGTCACAGAGAGTAGAACTAAGAAATTCAAGACCCCAGTGTCAGTGAGTGATTTGGAATTATTAGATCCCGGGCCGATAAAAATTCTATGGAGACTCTCATAACTTAGCTAATACTTGTAATTTCCGACCCTTTGACATCTTTCTGTGTCTTCTCATCAACTGAAATGGTCAGATACCAATAACAGAACACACGTTCCCTTCAGAGTGGTCCACATGCCTGAGTCTGTATATTTTTTTTTTCTCACTTTGGACAGTGAAAGTAATGCTTCAGGAATACTGACCATATCATTGAAAAATCAATTACTATTGAGTTAGAGTTGAACAAAATAATTTTGAAGGTATTTCATTCTTTCCTCAGAGCATCTGTTCTTTAAAAGCTCTTGAAATTTGTGATACCTGGCTGACTGGTCTATAATTCCTGACAGAAAACTTCATTTTAAGCTGTTTTTCTTTCTTCCTTCTTTCCCCCTGCTAACCTCCCAAATAAGAAAAATCATTAAATGAAAAGAAAAAAAATGCAGTCAGCACAGTGAGATGGGAACAAATCAGCCCAACCATTATTAAAACTGATTTCCCTAACTAATCAAAATTCACAGTGAGTATGAGGAAAACAAGGCCAAACTAGCAGAAATAATACAGTTAGACTTAGGAGAGACTTAGAAGGCAGCCATATCTCATAAAAAGGTTATTAGGAAAGAAATCAGTTGGCAGAAAGGAGAGAAGTTAATGCTGGCGTGGAACAGAACGGTAACTCACCTGCTTCTTGGCTGTTTCTGGAAAGGACTCCTTGAATCTTCACACATCCCACTCCTCCCTTTTCCCTTGATCCTCCCTCCCTGCCTGCTCCCAGCTTCCTCCCTTCCCATCTCCCTTCCTCTTTGTCACTGGCTTCCTCCCTCCTGCCTTCCAGGGCTTCTTTCTCCTTCCTCCTCCCTTCCTCTTTCTCCTTCCGTTTCTCCTTCTTTACGTCTCATTCTCTGTTACACTTTCATTCATTTCTCTTTTATTTCTCCCTTGCCTTTCTCTCTTAACTCCATCTTTCTTCTCTCTCTCTCTCTCTCTCTCTCTCTCTCTCTCTCTCTCTCCTCTCCTCTCCTCTGCCATTTTCTTTGAAGCACTCCTCTGCCCATTTTTCTTTTGTTCCAGTCTCAGCATGTAGAGATTCAGCCATTAACACTAAACTATATTCAGGACTAAAATGTGGGGTGGTTTGAACTGTAGCAGAGGCTGTTCTAAACTGACTCAGTCTGGGGTGGTCTAAGAGATGTTTTAGAGTACATGGTCCCTGAATTGAGTTTTAAGAAAGAAAATAATGAGTCCAACAGAAGGTGGTATAGGAAAGAGGCCAGAGGAGGCTGGAAAAGGTAAGCAGGGAGAAGTGGGGCTTCTTCTCATGGAAGGCGGGTGCATTAGTGATGAAGCACCCAAGTTCAGGGAAGGCAAAAGCTTGGATTTGGAACATGAAGCTCAGGTGTTTTTACTGAGTTGTCTTCCCCAAAGGCATTGAGTGCCCTGGAGAGGAAACTATTATTACTATGTTAACCAGGAAAGCCTACCTTGTAGTGTTCGGCTTATTAAATTATGTAGACGATGTCCAGTAAAATTTAAATTTCAGACATAAGCACATGACTTTGTATTACAAGTCTCATAGAATATTTCCCAAATGCTTATACCTAAAAATTATTTATTTGAAATTCAAATACAACTGGATGACCTCCCTATTTCCTCGGTAAATTGGCGATCTTAGGTATTAAGCAAAGGGCAACTAATAATGTGAGTGAATCATCTGAGTAAACCCGAGAGCTATTTAAGGAAGGGCCAGGAGATCTGATTGGCACCTAGTCATGCTAAGGACAAATAGTGAGAAGCCTTTGGGGTTGTTGAAATCATGGACCAACATCAGTTAAGAGCCATGTGGAAACTGAAAGAGGATGGAGGATGGATTCCTGAAGAAAAAGAGCAAGAAAGACAAGGACTAAGGGTGTCTAAGATGGAAGTTTGTTCATAGAAGTTGATTTTGGAGATTTAAGACCATGAAAGCAAGGGGAAAAGGTAAAAGATTCCAAAGACCTCACAGGGTGAGAAATGCCCATTCATAGTGGCCATTAAAGTGGCAATAGTGACTTTACAAGTGGGAAGTTTGGAGTGTATCACATCTTAGTGAAGTGAAAATTTAACTAGGACTGGGACAAGGTGGGATATAGAAGCACAGCATCCAGGGGTGTCTTTCAGAACACGGGGTTGCTAGATTTAGCAAATGAAAAATTCAGTGTGCCCACTTCCATTTGAACTACAGATGAGGCATGTACAAAACTGTAACAGATATTGAACAAGATATCATAAGGTCACAACCAGAGCGGGCCATGTAAGGACGGGAAGATCCAAGATAAAGTTTAGATATGGTACAGAAGGAAGAGGAAAAAAGGTCCCATTGCGTGCATGGGAAGCAAAACTGGGCTATTCCAGGTTCCTGGTCTCTCATTTGCAATCTTTAGAGTCTACTGTACTTTAGAGATTTCCTTATAAAAGTAATCTAGTCTATATCACTTTCTATTAAGACCCTTTGGGCAGTTCTGTAGATACCTGGTGTACACACACACACACACACACACACACACACATACACACACACGAGTCATGAATATTGTTACTAATTAGGAAGAATACTATAAAACAGCTCCATTTATGTTTGGTTTTACCACCCAGTTAGATTTTAAAACTCATTTTGTTTTCAAGCCTATAAACTACCCTGTTAATGATAAGATATTCAGAATGTACATAGTGCTCTCTTGAGCCCTAGGGAAAATAAAAAAAGAAACAGTAACATTAATTATCTCTTGGATTTATGGCAGTCAAAAGCATAACCACTCCTTTCCAGTTTAATGTATACAGTCTGTGCTAACTGAGATACATCTAGTACTTTGTTTTGAAAAATTAGAGTAAATGATGTAACATCAAAACAGCAACAGTGAAAAAGCACAGAAGCCAGGGAGGATTAGAACTTTGCATGAGGAATGGGACAGAGAACAAGAGAAAGGCGAAAGAATGGTTCTCATGTAGAAGGGGAAGAGAGGAGAGACTACTGCTGCTCAGTTCAAGCGTAAAAACTTTCTAGTGCAATGCTGAACCCAGAGTCAAGGACGAGGGACATTGTGGATGGTGGCCAGTGCAGTAGGAAATGCTGAGGAAAGACAAAGCCTTTGGAAGGTGTACACAATGGCTGTGTTTTTCTTCTGGAACTTTTAAGACAGTAAGATATGTGATTGATTTAATTTTTTTTTCTAAAAAAGCTAAATTAAATTTGAATATGTCTTAAGTGCCAGGAATATATTAAGTCACCGGCTTTAAAGGGAGGATGAATTTTTTTTATAGTGGAGGGGCTGTGGAGTTGCAGGAAGACAACAAAAACAAAAATAAACCCATTATTTTATACAATACTTTTTTAATTCAATAAAATAGAAAAACAAAACATAGTTAGGAATAATAGAGACACTAAAAGGGCTTCTTTGTCTCCTCTTCCTCCTCCTCCTCCTCCTTACAATTATCCCTAAAGATCTGTCTCACAGACAAGAATATGTAGACGAACACTCTAACCTGAACATTTCCCCTGTGATCCTGAGGATAAAGTCTGTTTCCTGGTTAGTCCAGGAATCTTCCCTCATAATTCTCATAATAAGAATACTGAGTTTTCAAAAGATTCATCAAAAATGACTCGGCCTCAGCCAATAGAATGGCCATGAATTTAGTGCTGACGTGGGTTCTATTAATTTCTTGGTGCAGGCTGGTCCTGAAGTTCTAAGGGAAAGCCTGAGGTAATCAGGACTACACGAGGGTAGCTTAGGGAATCTGGGTACTTGTTTACCAACCACTCTAGAAACCTTAGTATTTTTACTACCTGCATACCCTCAAGCATTCTAGGGTCAGCTCCACATCCCTAAGGATCAGGCCAGTGTTCCAGTCCCAGTCTGTTCATCTGAGGCCTCCTTCAAGGCTGCTCGTTAGCTATTCAGAAAAGTATAATGAAGGAGCTGAGCACAGCCTCTCTGTCCTGAAGTCACTACTCCCGTAATATCCTGTCCTCCATTTCTTAGGCTAGCTTCTTCCTGGACTTGAAGAAATCTAGCACCTAACATAGATCACATCACAGATCCATGGTTCTACCATTTAGCCCTAAGGACTAACTGAGAAAATGCAAGGGCTGCCTGGGATTATTTTCTTCTCAGGCTGCACATCACTTTTGGAATTATAGTGGTGGAAGCCAAGTCTTCCTTTCCTTCTCTGCCTCCTCTCTATGCCTGGTCAAGCGCTGGCTGGTCTCTCGCCCTGTCGTCCTCTACTTCCTTCCCTGGGAAATTTGCCTATCTTGTTTATTATTGATTCTAAAAACTTTTTGAGAAGTGATAGATATTATCCTTGAATAAACTAACTTGTCTTTGGAAGAGCAGTAGTCATGATGATTTAAGGTGCAATCACATGTTTAACAACACAGACACATTCTAAGAAATATGGGAGGATTTTGTGTTTAAGCAAATACCAGAGACACACGCCATGTATATAAGCCTAATGGTGAAGCCTACTGTGTCTCTACGCAAATAGTCTATGTGGCATGTAGTCCTATTTAGTCCATACATAGAGGTACAAACACATACACACACACACACACACACACACACACACACACACACACAGAGTTTAATATCATCGGTCGAGATAAAACATCCAACACCACTTGGGTGAGGTTGCAGGGTATTTTATTTCAGCCAGCCAGGCCACTTATCTTGGGAATAAACAAACATTAATCATGCTCAGAAAGAAGCTTTTATAGGGTCTCGGGAGCAGCAACTGGTTACAATTTGAAACATCCAATAAGAATTAAGCATTTTCCTGGGCTTACAATATCCATTAAGAATCAAGCATTTCACAAAGTTTCCCGTGTGTGCACATTCCTGAAAAAACAAAACAAAACAAAAAAACAGACCAGGAGGTTAGCTATTTGCACACGTCCCTCCCAGATTAGAACATCACTCGGAGTGTGGTCCGGCCAATTTTTGGAACTGGCGAGGTCACTCCTTTCCCATGCACCACCAAGGATGAGTTGGGCAAATATCAAACACCAGCAGACTTAAAGTCTTGACAAACAGCAAAATGAAAGTCTTTATCCCATTTTCCGAGGCCATTACATTTACCATAATTGTAAAGACCTGCATCATCTAATCTTCATGTAAATGTTTAAATTCATCTCTTACCACTCTAGATTCAAGACATAGTATCTCTCTATGGAATTTTTGTACACATCAATCTTTCCTACCACAGGACCTTTGCATTTGCACTTCCATATGATCAATATGCTCTGGTAGATTTTCTCATGGTTGGACTTGTCATTCAGGTCTCAACTCAAGCTTTAGCTTCTCACTGGGTTATTTTCAAAACACCCAATAACTGTGGTCTCTGTTCCCCACCCATCCAAGTCCACTCCAGTTACTTTCTAGACTAATCTTGTTTCCTTGGCGACTCTCAGGTATATGAAATAATGCCACTTACTTACTGTTTTCTTGATTTACTCTATTTCTTTCACCAGTAGGATCTAAATCTCCTTAGAACTGGTGCTATAGATTTCAAGGTCTACAAAAGCACTTTGTTGAAAGACTAAATTCTTCAAAGGAAGTAAGCAATACCAAGTTCCCTTTCAGTTACATGGGTATACTATACTATCCTGCCTTGATTCCTCCCTAACATTTATATTTATTTGGGAAAATATGCTCCAAGTTTCATATTTAAATATCTTTTAGGATGCTTTTATACATTTCAAAGGCTCTACATTCTCAATAGAAGTAGTAATGAATCACTAAGTTAAGCAGGTATTTGAAATGTAACTACTCTTAATTGGCTGGTCATATAAACTCAACCTTTCGCAAAGCATATTTATTCAAGTCAGAAAACTGGAAAAAATAAGAGCCCAGGAGCCAGCATCTCTCCCGCCACACTTCCTAATCCTCATTATTTCATCCATGAAGCATCCATTTAGAAGATGAAGATGAGACTGATGTCTGTGATTCCAAATATCCCGAGGATCCAGTGATACCTCCTGTCATCAAAGCAGAGAGACAATGTGAGAACTGACTGAGACCACTGAGAAAATAGCTAGAGGTAACTGGAATGCTGAATGGAGTCTGAACCCTACTGCTGTTAAATAAAAGTGAGCCAACCAACACTGAAAGACTGTTTTATGAGATTTGAATGACTGCCCCAATGGATGGTTAAAAGCAGAATCTAGGAATTTTCCTCGTCAGTTCTGCGCAAACATCTTTAGTGAATTTAATTTCCATGTGCTCCCTTCTAAAAAGCAAAATATTCAGTGGCAACGAAAAATGGCAAAGGAAGGATTCCAGAGATGTGAGCTTGGGCTCTGGGACTTGCTGTCTGGTTGACGTCACAGATGACTTTCTGGTTTCCATGAGCATTTCTAAATGCTTTGCAGGAACTGGCTGCTGTATGCAATGGCAGACTGTCATCAGTCTAAATAAGTTTGCATCTCAAAGAAATTTTCAGCGGTTCCTGGCTGCCAGTCACCTGACTGGGTGACAGTTATAAAAAGAGTTTTTGGGGAAAATTCCTGGAGAGTCATCAGTGTTTTCCCTTAGCCCCTAATTGCTCATTTTTCTTTATTTTCTTCTAATATTTTTTCATTCCTTCTTTACTTGTTCAAACTCTTCATGAAAACTAAGTAGAACTGCCTTTTAAAAGTGAAGAGGCATACACCATCCTCAGAGATTTCAAGTCAGGTCACCCTGGAGAGATTCACTTATAAAAGTAAGAAAAATGAATTGAGTTTCCAAGGTAATTGCTGATGCTGAATGTGTTAGTTTTCCATTAATATAAAAGATTCTTGAGATAACCAGCCTTTAAAGAGAAAAAGGTTTAGAGAGAAGACTCATATTAATAAAGCGGGATTTTAAGATGGGAGGATATTACAGATTCTGATGAAATACAGAGAATCATCATGGAGTACTTTGGAAACTTACCTTTAGAAAAAAAAACCTTGAAAATTTCAAAGAAATGAATAAATTCTTAGACACATATTGCCTTTCCAAATTAAATCAAGTTTTAAACAACTAAACAAATATATGATAACTAACAAGATCTAAGTAGTAAAAAAAAAATTCCCCCACAAAGAAAGACCCAGGACAAGACAGATTCACTGCAAAATTCTACCAACTCTTTAGAGGACTAACACAAACGTTCTTCAAACTATTTCATAAAATAGAGACGAAAGGAATGCTACCAAACTCATTCGTTGAAGCTAGAATTACACTGCTATCAAAAAACTGTGAATACACAACAAAGTAAGAAAACTATAGACCAATTCCCCTGTGAACATTGATTCAAACATTCTCAAAATAATTCTTGTAAACTGAATTCAAGAACACATTAGGAAGGTCATATACCTTCACTAAGTTGCTTTTATTTCAGGAATGCATCTTTGCTTCAACATGTGCAAATTAACAAGTGCAATTCCACACAAAAGCAGATTTATGAAGAAAAACTGCATGATGAACTCTGACAAAGTTCACATCTCTTCAAGATAAAAAGGTAGGAATAGAGTGAACATAGCTCAACATAATGCAGGCTATATAAGAAAAGCCTATACTTAACATTATACTAAGTGGGGAAAGATAGAGCATTTTCTCTAAAATTTTGAGGGTGACAAGAATGCTCACTTTCTCCACTCTTATTCAATATAGTACTCAAAGTCTTCAACTAGAGCAATAAGGAAGGTAAAAGAAACAAAAGGAAAACCAACAGTAGAGTAAGAAGTCTGATAATCCCATTTTCAAATGAAAAAGTCCTATTCTGAAGAGACCCTAAAAATTCAACCAGAAAACTTTTAGACCTTACAAACAATTTCAACAAAGTAGCAGGATACAAAGTCAACATTAAAAAATCAGCAGCTAAACTATTTTCCAATGGTAAACTTGCTGAGAAATCAAGGGAAAATCCCATTCACAATAGCTTTCCCTCCCGCTAATGAAGCTACTTATGATCAAACCTAACTAAGGAGGATGAAGACCTCTATAATGAATGGAGGTGAAAGTTACAGAAGAAAGGAATTGAAGAACACCCTAGAATTGTTCTTCAAATATCCAAAGGAATCTTTAAGCAATACTGGAAGTATCAGAATACCTGATCTCAAAGTATATTATAGAGCCATAGCAACAAAACAGTATAATACTGGTGCAAATGTAGGCATTCGGAATACAGACCAATGGAACTGACTAGAGGATCTGAGCTTATTCTCAGAACCGAATTAAAGGTGAAGGAGAGAACTGATTCTACAGAGTTGTTCTCTGATCTCCACATACATACCCCATGACACATATACCTGTCCCCACACCACACACACACACACACACACACACACACACACACACGCACACACAATGATATGAAAAAGGCTAGAACACCCAAATCCATGCAATTTTTGAGAAAGTTATCAGAAACCCACTGGAGAAAAGGTAGCCTCTTTAACAATGTTACTAGATAACTAGGATTTCCACACAGAAAAGATTTGAAGTAGATCTATATCTCTCACCCATTACAAACAGCACCAATTCAAAATGGATCAAAGACATTCTGTAAAACCTGAAACTGAAACTCCTATAAAAGACAGGGAAAATGCTCCAAGATATGAGTATCATTAAGAATTTTCTGAAAAAGTATCAATAAGTACATTAAATAACCCCAAAAATTGACAGCTGTGACTACATGAAATTAAAAAAAAAAAAAAAAAGAAAATTTCTGCACACCAAATGAAGTAATGACCAGAGTAAAGAGACAGCTGACAGAATGAGAATTTTTTTTTTTCTTGCCAACTGCACATTGGAGAGAGAATTAGTATTGAGGATATATAAAGAACTGCAAAAATTAAGCACAAACCAAATCTTGTAATCAATAAACAGGATATGGAGCATAGTTCTCAAAATATGACCAACGGAGACTTGAGAAGGTGTTAGATATCCTTAGTGATCAGGGAAATTACAAGCTCAAAATCTTTTGAGATGTTACTTCATCCCCAGTCAGAATGGCTGTGGCTCTCATCCCCAAGGGAAAGGTAACAGTTTCTGGTCAGGGTGCATGGAAAGAGGAACTTTTGCTCTCTGCTGGTGGGAATGTAAGCTGCTGTAATCATTATGGAAATCCTTCAATAAACTAAAAAATGAAACTACCAATCACATTTCCCAGCTGTCCCACTTCTGAGTATGTACCCAGAGGGTCATCACACCACAGAGATACTTGCACATCCATGTTTATTGCTACACTATACACAATAGCCAGGAAATGAAACTAGCCTACAAGTCCATTAGTAGACAAGTGGATAAAGAAAACAGGGTATGTATATACCACGGAATTTTATGCAGCCACAAAGGAAAAAGGGATCATGACGTTTGCAGAGAAAGGTATGCAAGTGGAAATCATGATATTAAGTGAAATAATCAAGACTCAGGAAGACATATACAGCATGTTTCCTCTCATATGCAGGATCTAGGTTTAAAATACTGTGTATGTGTATATGTATATATGTATTTGTGTATATTCGTGGATCACAGTCCTAGGAAGGGAATAGTGAGAGATGATTAAGTGACCTTAAGCCAGTTAGAAATAGAGGATCATGGAATGCATGTGAAAGAAGGCGGAAGTTAGGACTACAGGAGAAGCAATAAAACCAGATAGAGTTGGGAGGGGCAGTGTGGAGGCCAGTGAGGGAGGGAAATTAATGAGAACAAATCAGAGTGAGATGTATGAATGAGTATGCCACGATGAAACCCATCATTTATATGTCAACCTATATAATTATTTCTAAAAATACAAAAATGTGTATTTTGGCTCACAGTTTGGGGGTTTCCAGACTACGATTGTTTGACCCCATTACTCTGGGTCCATGGCAAAGCAGTACGTGATGATGGGTACCTGTCATCCAGAATACCTCAGGGCTCAGATTTTAAAGAGAGAAAGAAGGAGCTAGAGCCTCAGTATTGCTTCAGGTCCACTGAAGTACGTCATTCCAGGATTCCATCATTTCCTGATGGCAGTATGGGCTGGAGACCAAGCATCTGACACTGCAAAGAACAAAACAAAACAAATCCTGTAGGATGTCAAATTATTTTGTATGGTAATATCAGTCTGCAAATTTTACTTTTATAATGTTATCTCATATGAAGAGTCAGAGCCTTTGAATTGTGGGTATCCCTGGGGATCCTTATCGCCCACAAGAAACAAGAGAGAGGCCTGACTTCTAGTGGGCTAGCTCCTCCCGTGGCTTTCATCCCACGATATTGACCCAAGGAGCACTTGAGGGGAAGAAAGCGGGTGGGGATGGAGCGTGACCTCCCAGTCTAAATCTCTCTTACATCCCCAGACCCCCTTGCCTGACTCTCCAAACTTTTCTGTTCCTCAAAGGTTTGGCATTCTTCCTTCGTGTCATCTTGCCTCAGTTATTTTTGCATCTTCATCCATCTCTAGTGAGTTCTGTAAGATTTTCTTGTTCATGTTTGAGGAATTCATCTTGTCCACACAATTCTAGGCCTATGTGTGCTCCATGACCCTGGCATCCCATTGGGTCTTTTACTTCCTTTTGCTTTTCTCTGGAGTTTTGCGTTTGTCTGTTGGCTATCTTTTCTCAAGTTCATTTCAGAGTTCACTAGTCATTTAATCAATTCCTTTGTTTAAATCAGCTTGTTCTCCAGATCCTTCAGGGATTAAGTTCTTGGATAAAGAATGAAGTAGAAATCCCTTAACCAGAATGCAAGACCTTCCATTATCACTCCACTAAGAAGGCTTTTTGAACCATCCGTGTTCCAAGTCCCAGCTGCCATTGCCTTCCATTGTGATGACTCCCTCTGTCCACAGGTGCTCCACTCCCTGTGAGTGGTACTTCTGTTACTCTTGATCTATATCTCTCACATGTTTGTTCATGGATATTTGCTTGTGATGTTAGTTCATATTACACATGAGTAAATGTTTCCATGGTGATAATGAAGAACAGAAAGAGTAGAATAGTTTCAGAGGGGACACTTCTGGAAATATTTTCTGTATCAAATGCTGATGGTTAGAAATAATACAGGTATCCTGCATACACTGATGACATATTTCCTAAAGAAACACAAGGGGGAAGAATTCAACTCAGGTCAATTCTAATCGTGAAGCAAAACTAACTACAATAGGCGACTGGTACCAAAACTATATGCCATTTCTGAAATAAGCAGTTTTTCTCTTGAATTAAAAGACTATATTGGAACAATAAAGGAAGCCGGGTGCCCACAGTTGGGTCTCTTCACACCACCTCTGAGACAAGGAATATGGCCTGGGCCTGCAATAAGACAACCTCTTCCTTCCTTTTATTGTTCCCCAGGCTTTACATGACCACCCAGCCTCCATCTCCTCCTCAGGAATTTCAACAACAAAAAAGATAGGCTGTTCCTGTATTACATCATAAATTATTCCTCTTAATGACATTGATTAGAAGTCAGCAGCGTTAAAAGCAGATAAAAAGGGCAGCTAAGCCAGCCATCATTTGACAGACCTACCCTTCACTGTAAGTTGGTCTGAAGGAATGCATCTTCCCACTTGGGATTTCCTTTAGAAAACCAATAGATCTGGGTTTAAAGGCAGCTCAGATCTTCATTCAGAGAGTGTCCCACATATGTGTTTCTCCCTGGAACTTTGTGTTTCTACCTAATGCTCAAACACTTCTTAAGTCACACTGGTGATCAACAAGGCACCTGTTAGGACTGTGGCTTCTTGTATCCCTGTTTTATTTGTCATGAGGAAAGTCATGACAACCCAACTGAGGTGGAAGTGAGCATTTTGTAGCTTAGGTTCCAGATGCAGGTCTTTTTGGGGGTGGATGGAGTTGAGCATAGAAGGCTATACTAACACTCAGCTAAGGAGCACTTGTTCTATAGAATGGTACCTGATGCCCAGATCATTCCAGGGCATAAGTTACACTTCCCATTCTGCCTCCTCTAGATGGGCAGTGCAGAAAGGAGAGGACACACATCAGACATAAATGTCTTTGCTCTGTGGTTCTATTTCACAGTAAATTCCTGGAGCAGATCCCATCTTGTTGTGGATTGTTTCCTTTGTCTTATTCCTTCCTGCATTCACCAGGGATAAACTCTGCTAAGCATAGATTCCAGACACAAGCAGACACTAGACTTATATGCTAAAGAAAGCACAGCTGAATCAGGTTCACTGTTCAGAAACCATAAGCGTCCAACTCTGCTCATCTTTTCATTTCTATCAAAATTTTTCTAAAAATTTGTTTTTTTTTAATTTTTTAAAAAATATTTTTCAAATCCTATAACATATTCATTCACTCTCTTATTAATCATTTCATTAAATAAAGAATGAACATACTTTATCTGTTATCTGTAAAGGATAATATATTGGAAATTTAAATATTTTATGTCTTGAACATCATATAATCACTCACATTTTTTTAATGTACTGTTTTTCCTTTAAGATTTATTTTTATTTTATGTGCATAGGTGTTTTGCTTGCCTAAATGTAGGTGTACCTGGTGTGTGCAGTGCTCTTGGAGGCCAGAAGAGGGCGGCAGAGCTACCATGTGGGTGCTGAGAACTGAATCCAGATCATCCGGAAGAGCAGCATGTGCTATTACCAGTGAGCCCCTTTAAAATATATGGTTGACTATGAGCAGTGACCACAGATACAGAACTAAATGGGCTGGCTGTGTTCAATTAAAACTTTATTTATAAAACCCAGAAAAATGGGCTGTTGTTTGCTGATCCTTGATCTACTGCACCAGCTAGCTCTCCTCATTATGATGCTGGATTCAGGGACACAGATGAACAGAACACGGCTCATGCCTCTCAGTGCTCTCAGGGGGATATTTCTAGAAACACCGGCTAACCTTCCACAAAGTCACTTTCGCTGTCCTCTCCTCTTCTCTTTCTCCAGCCAGTGTCTCCTGCCTGGTGCTACACATTCTGTTGTGCCATCAGTGTGGGTTGGGATTGCATAAATCCTTTTTCATGCTTTCCTTATTGCAACTTTCTGGCTCTTAATACATCGTCTGCAAACTGCCAGAGGACATAATAAAATAATGAACCTGGAGGGGGGAATCACTGGCAGAAGCTTAATTTCTTCATCCTGCAAGAATACTTTGATATTCAAAGAGGATCTTTTAAATTCAAAGACATCTACCTCAACTTATTAAATTCCTGGCACAAAGCTAGAAAAGATTTTTTTTTTTTTTTCTGGCCAAGGAAGTCCTTAATAACCTCTAAATTCCCCAGAAGTGACTACATCTTTCTCCAGTGGCTAGTGAAGGAAAGCAATGTGTTGAGCTAGTACTCTTGTGGTCCTTGTCCTAAGTGCTCTTTTACATGTGATTTTCATTGAACTTCTTTACAATTCTATGAATACCCACACTTCAGAGATGAGGATACTGTAGCTGCAGGCTAGGACATGGTAATCACACATATCCTGTGTGAGATGGTACTTGAACACCAGAGCTGTGTAGCCTTAATTCTATAGCATGAAGAAGAAAGTCTTTAAGATCAGAGATAACTCAGCACTGAAGGAATTGAAACAGGGTGAAAGAGAGCGTCCCCTAGAGGGTTCTTAGTCTCATGCACAAAAGAATTTAAGAATGGACCCAATCAGAAGCTTTAGGACAATTTTACTGGAATCTAAAGAAAAATCCTCAAGGCAGGCAAGCTGGGGATCTCAGCAGCTGCCTGGAGGAAGAGGATGCAGGGAGAAGAAAAGAAGTCAAAAAGTCATGCAGGTTTAGAGCCTGCATGGAGGTCAGACACGTGGCAGACTGGCAGCCACATGACTGGGAGAAGCTTTAGAGAAAAAGTAGAGAAATAAAGATGCCAGGGCAGCCCAGAGCCTTAGAGATAGTGTGCTTAGAAAAGGATACAAAGAAGAGAAGGAAAGATTACTTCAGAAAAGCCGGCAGACTTACGGAGAGCTACATGTCTGTGGCTGGGTCCAAAAGAGCTGCCCTGGGAGGCAGGATTCCAGGCAGGAAAAGTTCACGGCCTCATTAACACACTAGGTATTCTGCCCATCTATTTAGTGTAACTTAAGGTGAACCCACCTTCCTAAGGGTGGTCCTATGATCAGGTGATTGACCAGTGAAACTGGAAATGTGGGTCTTTCAACAGATAAACTAGAGAATTTATAGTCCATGCCAGCTAGATAGCTATTTGCTTTCTAACAGAATCATAACAGGAGGGAAAATTCATCATTGTTTAACATTCTCTTCCCTTAATGACAGGGAAACTGAGGCTCAGAGAGCATTTGGATTTGACAAAGTCCCTGTGGAGCGTTAGTAGAATGCCCTTCTTGATAAGATTTTCATTCTATTTGTTTTCATTCATTTGTTTCTGTTGACACTGCCACACAGCCTCCAGACAAAATGGCCCTGAAGAGGACAAGAATTCATTAGAAAACACTTCCTTCCTGCTGGGACCTTGGTCTGTGTAACTCCAGAACATGTGGGACTTTGCTTTTTTCTGTTCTCACTCTTCACTAATCACAGGCCTCCTGGGGACACCTCATCGCTCCTTATTCACTGGGTGATTGAATCTGCTACCAGCAAAACCACATAAGATGCTGTGTTGACTGGAAGAGCAAAACAATGCATTCCTTCATTAAAATTTCACATCCAAACACTAGCAAATAACTATGCTTTCTCTGAATTTCCCAAAGGGTAGTAGAGAAGTCTAACACAATTAGTAAAGAAAGGTAATGGCCTGTTTTATAAAGAATGCAAAGAATTTCTACTCAGATGGCTCAAGGAAAGGCTTTGCCCAGTCAGCCAACTTTCCATGGGGAATTCTGATGTGCTATTGAATTAAAAACAGCCATGTTTTGAAAATACCTGACCATCATATTGCTGGACCTTCTGTCTTGTGTAAGGACTTCTATGCTTAGTCCTTTACCCTGTCTATGAACACATTTTCATAACAAACTTTTGAAACCAGGTGAATTTGAGAGTTAAAAAAAAATCTAAATATTTCACAAATTCTGAGTATCTGAGAATTTGATCTTGTAAATGTCACAAAGCTGAGAGAAATCTACTGCTGCAATGCACACATTACCTTGAGAATTTTTCGGCTACTGTCTTTACAGGGGGCCTGGACTACCTATAAGAAGCATTAAACAGCAGGCACGTCTTCACAAACTCCACTCCTGGTACCATTTCTTTTAAAAAATACACAGAGGTAAATTACATGTCCCTGTAATACATAAATTGCATATGAGTTTCCATCTACCAATTCAAGTTAATAACCTTACTGTAGAGAAAAATCTACACTGTCTTCATGCAGGAAGTATGCAGAGCACACAGGGGGTTCAGCTGAGTGTTGAACTTAGTTGGGTAGATGATCCTCAGTGGTACCACTTAGCCAAGGCAACAAGGAGTGTGAATAATCCAGAAGTCCAGATGTGGTGGGTACAGTGAGGTGGTTTAGAAATGAAAGCATTCAAAACAGGAAGGAAATTGTCATGTATACCCCACCAAATTCATTTTTTGTTGAAATTTTTACCTCTGCCAACTTTTTGATGTATTGATATTTTAAGAGAATAATTGTCTTTCTGTGCAGTTCAGCCAAGGTATGGTCACCTTGCTGCATTTTCTTGATTTTTCCAGAAGACACTGAGCAGAGAAGGATTCAGTGATCTGTAATGGGAAAACAAACGAAACGAAACAAAACAAAAAACCACAGGTCTTGCCACGGATGGGTAAATGTCCTGTGTTCTGGATGCAAATGTGTGCCATGGCATGGGGCACACATTTAGTTTACCACAAATACTTTGCTCTCCTGAGATAATAATTCCATGAACTTTTTAAGCATTATACTTTATATATTGGTGGTAGTGTTGTTTGTGTGTGTTGGAGGGAGGGGTTGTCCACATGCCACAGCCCACATGTAGTGGAGGTCAGCTTTCAGGAGTTGGTGTTTCACCTTCCACCATGTGAATCCCAGTGACTGAACTCAGGTCAACAGACTTGTGAGTCAAGCACCTTGACTGTGGGGCCGTCTCTCCAGCCTAGTTTCATGAAGTGTTTATAGTAACAGAACAAAGAAAGTCAGAGATAAAAATACTTTTCAAATAGATTGACGGGTGCATCAGGTTACAGCAAAGTGGGAAAAACCTCTGCTGTGGACTTTAGAAGCTGTCTAATGACATTCTTAGCTTTTTGGTTAGAGGAAGCTAAGGGCTTTGTTTGTAAATTACAAAATAATTTACCTAATAATAAGAAGAATGTTAGGTCACACACAGAGATGAGCCTAAAATAGCCCAAGATAATTTCGCTCTGGACCTGCAACTTTCCAAACTCTCCATAATCATTAAACTTTTCAATTAATCAGTATGTAGAATTTCCAGTGTAGGTGTGGTCTTTTTCTGAGAACCTCCATTAACATTAGTGTTACAGTGTTAGTAAATGCTGAAGGGGAGTTTAAACTAGATCTTATTTTTCCCTAAATACTCTTTCAAGTGTATTGGACCATTCTCACTGATAGAAGGTAGGGGTCAGAGAAGGCACTGGGTTGTTCTGGTACTATGGTAGAAGTGGAGGAAAAGAGGATACTGTTCATTTCTCCTGACAGATGCTTACGAGACTGTAAGTTCATGTTTTCTATATGTCAGGGATAGCTTTCTTATAAGTAACAAATTCCTCCCAGCTCCAGAATTAAATTGTCAAAGGTGATTGGTATTGTAGCTCAACATTGTCATAAATGGTTCCTGACCTTCTGTCTTTAATGTGCTGGCCATGGTTTCATGGAGCCAAGATGGCTGCCTCAGTGACAGTTGTCACAAACCCAAAGTGGCCTTGTGTCTCAGTAAAACAAAACAAAGCAAAACAGATCTTTACCTAGATCCTCTAGCAGCTTCTATGACCAGTTGGCTCACTATAGCTGTGCTCAAGGTCGCCCCAGTCTCATACAGGTGTGTCCTGTCTGGATCACCAGCACATGCTCTGCTCTCACCTGGTGATTTTGTCAGAGATAAGGGACGTAAGGAAGGTGACAGAGGGGGATTCACTGTAAGACACATTACCTGCTTTCGGCTGAGGTTCTCCCCCAAACAAAGAAAACTTGAAATAACATAAAAGCCCTCAGCCTACGACTTTTGATTTGTGGAGACATGGTCTAGCACGGAACACTTCCATTTCTTTCATCAGCTCTGTTTCCTTGAGTGTTTCCTCAGCATTGTTCTGTTACAGCTTAATTATTTCTCTAGGGTTCACATAATGTGAGAACTCGCTTGCATTTACTCAAGTGTCTTGTCTAGACTCTAACATAGTTATGAGTCGTCCAAAGATGGGGTTCTTTCCTCTGGCAGAACAAGCACTTAGAATGAAAGGAAGCACACCAGTAATCTCAGCAGTTACTTCTAAACTGAGGTTGACTACATGACGTCACTGCAGATTTAGGTCTTGTCATCACTGGCTTTTCTTCAGTGAGAAATCAGTATTTAACAGTCATCCTACAATGGCATACATGTGCTCTTTCAACTGAGGATTCATCAGAAGGAGAGGAAAGAAATGCTGAGTTGGAGTTTAATAACACGCCAGTGCCGTGGGCAGCCACTCTTCCCTCTCCTGGGTGAGGGTCATGGCTTTGCACACTCTGCTGGTGTGAGCCAGCAGTGAGGCAGCCATCGTGCTGAGGGACCAGCAGGGCAGCCCATCAGCCCTGGCAGACTCCTCTCCCTGAAAATCCACTAGAAAAGAAGTTGGGAACTCGAGGCTGGAGACTTGGCTCAGTGGTTAAGAGCACTTCCTGCTCTCCCAGAGGAACTGAATTCAGTTCCATCACCCGCACCGAGTCTCACAGCCACCTGTACCCTCAGTTCCAGGAAATCCAATGCTCTCTTCAGGCCTCCACAGGTGCCCACACATGACACATGCACATACAAACACATGCATACACATAAATAAAAATAAATATTAATTAGAAAAATGGAAGTCGAAGAGTTAGGCATAATGGTACATGCATTTAACCCTAGCACTAGGGGGTCAGACGTAGGGAGATCTCTGTGAGATCAAGGCCAGCTTGACCCACACCAGAATGTCTCAAGCTACCAGGTAGGAATACAGAAAGACCCTGTTTCAAAAAAAGAAAATTGAAAATTTGGTAAGAAAATGAGCTTTCTTTCACCTAGTTTTGCTTTTGGCAACAATAGTTCTGCCTTCTCTGAAATTTCCACTGCAAGCTCATTTAAAAGAACTAAAACACAAGTAGAATATCTTCACTTAGTGAGTGCTCAGTCCCAGGTTGGGCTGGCTGGCCAGCTACCCCAGGTACTTTCTGGATAGAGAACAGGACTCACTGAGAAGAGTGAGTTTCATCATGGCTTTCTCTTTAGCTTGACTCCTACTCAGATACCTTTCACTTTCTGGAAGCATTTGCTGATCCTGTGGCTGAGGCTGAGACTTCCCTTCTGGAAGTCCTCCTTCCTTACCATCCTGCGCTTGATACCAAGGCATGTGAATCCTGACTAGTGGGAAGTGACATGTAATTTTATGAAAATGGGTCATGTGTGAAACCAAAGATGCAGGATTAGGGTGATAAGACAGTGCAGAGAGGTTGTAGGAGCAGCTGATGACAGTGTGGGGACAGAATGCAAGTCCTTCCTCTGTATCTTTGATACCATCAGATAGGGTGCCTTCGGGTTATTCTGTTTCATTTTAATAAAACAAAGTGTTTTCACATGGAACACATGAACATATGCAGCTGAACCATGATCGTGACTTGATTCATAAAAGGGCTGAAGTATTAAAACTCTACTACTTTTATATGATTTTTAAATCTCCAGATTTTATCTGAAAGTGATGACTAAGAGGACAGAGAAAGCATAATTCAGGTTTTTTCACTTGTGCCCCATGAAAAACAGTAGCAGTCTTGTGGCTGTAGACCTCAGGACCCACTTGCCCTCTTTGTTGGATACAAAACCAGGCACCTGAGGCCAGAGTCTTCATGGGTAACTCTGATAGGAGAGCTGGAGAGCATCTTGTCCTCAAAGCAAGAAGAAATCCAGCAAGAGTTGAGCAGCCACCTTTTGCAGGTGCTCTCGGAGAAATGTCTGGGTTGGTAAAAATTGAAACATGTCTTTCAAGGTCAAGCCCTTTTATTAAAAAGACATGGGGACATGATTGTTTAGTCACTTAAGCCTAAAGCCAAAAAGGTTTTAGTGCAATCCCAGATGTACCCTTTACCACACGGTGCAAAGAAAGCTGCCAATGTCCATCTCTTTTTTCTACATCTGTACAATGGGAGTGATAATCATTATCTACTTCATAGGATTGCCATGAAGGTTAAATTTTTTGATACTTATAAAGTACATACAATAATAATAGGAATATAGTGATTATAACCATTAATAAATTATCAAAGAATAATAACCAAGAGCTTGTAAGGGATTATAGATAATGATAGGGAAGTTCTAATTATAGGTTCCACCTGGTAGAGGTGAAAGCTAAAGAACTGTGCTCTGTTGATTGGATAGGCTCCTCAGGGGATTGGCAGAGACCTAGATGGAGATCAATAGGTGAGGTTAGGAGTCTGACAAGTCTGAAACTGGCCAGGACTTCAGGAAATACCTTAAAATCACGAGCTTTATGCTCCCTAAAGTTGATTTATTTTTTTGATTGGGGAGTATTTGCCTGTGTTCTGCAATGACATTTTCGAAGCTGTTTTCTCCTCTGCCCTTTTATCACCTTCCACCCCTTGAGGCATTCTCTAGGTCTTGGCAACCTTCTTTGACAAGAAAAATGTAGTTCAGCCTCTCAGCAGGAGTCTAAGACACACAGCTATTGGGGGGGTCAAAGGAGATCAATTACATCTCTAGAGAGAACATGGATGGGCCTTGTGCCCTGTGGATGGCTGAATGAAGTTTCTGCAAAAGCAGGAAGTAGTTCCAAGGTCCGTTTGACTCTGTTTATCTTTCCCATTTCATAAACTGCCTAAACAGGATGTCCTCTGACTGACAAGAGTTAGAACTATATATAAGTAAATGCAATGAAATGACCCATTGCTTGCATGATGGAGAATTATAAATATTTTACATAATAAAATTGTGAACATTTTATCTATTAATGTTCTCAGAATGCCTTAGATCTATAAGGCTGGGATTCTTTCCCTTCATGTCTTTGATGTCAAACATTTTTTTCATGATTGTTTCAAAAGCCTCAGAAATTGAAAAGAGTGACTATGTGAACAGTCAGGGGGAGAGAGGCCCTGCCACCAAGTGCAGGGCTGGCCATCCCTCTGGTGAGATGCATTTGTAGAAAGCAGAAGAGCAGGCCATAAAGCAGCATGAAAACTGCCATGGCACTGCACACAAGGCCTTCTCTTTACTGTGCACACTGTTTCTCACAATTTGTCACCGGATGTTATTAAGATGTTCTGATATAATTAACTCTCTCAGCCCTTGAAAATTCAGACTAATTTCCTATATGTATTTTAAGTCTGAGGAACTTATCTATGTCAAGAGGAATTAAAAGCTAATCCTATTGCAGTGTGTTTGCTGTTATTGTAACAGAGTACACATGGCTGGATAACTTATGAAAACAATGTTTTCTGACTCAAGGCTCTGGAGCCTGGGAAATTCAAGGCAGGCTGGTAGCTTAGCTAGGGAGAGCCTCCTACCACCTTTGACAAGGCAGAATACCTAAGGGAGCAGGACTGTCTGTGCAGAAGGCACAGAATTCAAGGAGAAACCTCTTTGTAGAAAGACATGGTCACTGGAACCCACCCACTTCTGCAAGAGAGGCACTAAGTCACTTAACAACCTTATCACTTCTTGAGGCCTCATCACCCAACACTGTCACAATGACCATCACATTTTGACAGGAGTTTTGGGGAAGACAACTCATAAACAACTTCAGACCCTAAGCCACACCATATTAATACACTTGTAAAAGTTGACTATAGAGGCAGATTGAGAAAAAATAATTTTCTATAATTCAGACTTTAATATGTTTACATATCTAAGTGTGTGTTTATGTGTAGGTAGAGTTTTACAAAGCATCAGAAACTGGATTGGGAGCAATGGAGCTGGAACTGACCTGGAAGTAACTTCCCCTAAGGCTAGCTCTCATAGTTCTGGACAGCACTATGCAAGCAGCCAAGGGAGAATATCAATTGATGGCCCAACACCAGCTTCATGATCAAATAACCACATCAGTGATCAGCACAGCATGTGACATTGGTGCAGTAGGGGCACTTTTATCTTGGGGCCATTCACCGGCTGCCTAATTAGTGTTCTCCCAATGGGAGGAAACTCATGTGTAGTGCTGTAATCATAGCCAAATACACATGGCTGACTAGATCATAGATCTTAGAGAAATCTCCAAGGGTGTCACATCCCTAGGGTAATGTAGCTTCTTACAAAAGACAAAACATGTATCCTTATATTTACAGTCAAGTATCCCAGTCACCACTAATCAAAGGAGCTTCTTTTGCACCAGACAGACTACTACAGAGTACCACAGATATTGTCTATGAATTGCCTATGCCTAAGTAGCACATCTACAATGTAATTCCTACTCCCAAGTATCATGCAGTATGGAACAAGAGGTAAAGAAGTCACTAATGGATCTCTCAGCTCTCATTAATGAAGCTCCCTCATGCAACATAGGGCCAGTAACATAAAAGGTCACAAAATAGCCAAAGAATAAAGATTTGGAATCTGCAGAGTATGGGTCCCTGGATAGGACTCTTATGTTAATTTTCACTCACCCAAGGTTCAGGGACCATTGCAGAAGCAGAGGCAGAAAGATTGTAAGAGCCAGTGAGTAGGTACAAGGTCATACGGAAATAGAATCCTACAGGCTCCTGGGACTCTGCTCAAATGAACTTACAGCAATGGTTTGGGCGTGCTCAAGACCCATGCAAACTCAAGCAGACACATATCCAGCATTGAGCCGGAGAAATGGCTACCAGAGCCCAATCTTTGCTGAAGAAATACTGACAACTGATTACTGATTACTGTGAGGATGAGCTGATCTTCCTAAAGTGAGGGACTCTGGGTAGGCTGACTAGACCTCAGTGAATGAACCTTCACTAAGGAACATTTGGGGACACTAACTCGACACAAGTAGACCTTACCACAGATGAATGAATGTATGAATAACGGGCTATAGGAGATGCTGGTGGGGAAGGAGGTATAAAGATGGCTAACCATCTTGATTGAGATATTCTGTATGAAATACACCATGAGCCAATAAAAAATAAAAAATAAAAAGTCACACCCCAAAAAACCCATGGCAGACACTTAGTGTCGCTTGCAATAGGCACTTTTATTTCATCTTTCATAATGGAAACACAATTTTATTTGGAATGGAAACATCCCAAATAAGAGCATTTCCCAGACTTCTTTTCAGTTGAGTGTATTTGTGTGTCACAGATCTAGAAAAGGTACTCTGTGGGGACATTTCCTGGCACTTTGAAAAACGTTTCGTGTCTTCCTGTGAGCAATACTTTCCAGCTTCTTTTTCGTCTTCTTACTTGGAATCTCTCCCATAGTGTCGGAGATGGACACATTAATGTGGAAATCCAAGCCTCCGACGACAGACAGAACAAGGAGTAGAGACCACTGTTGAATTTGCTATGGCGTCAAAATGAATGCACATTTGCACCACTCCTTAACTGCAGTGGTGCCTAGAAAGGACTGCATGGAGAAACAGGAGGAGGAATCAGAAGTTTTCTCTCCTTAAACACTAACTTCTAAATATGTCTTGGATTTGATACCAATTTGGTATATGTATGTCGTTAATTGTTTTAATCCATTTAGTCAAATTAGTGCTGAAAATATTGCACATGGATTTGATACCAATTTGGTATATGTATGTCGTTAATTGTTTTAATCCATTTAGTCAAATTAGTGCTGAAAATATTGCACATGGATAAATTTACTTTAGATTTTCTTTCCTATGAGACAAATTCCTTGATAGAGTTTTTTTAAAAAGAATTTGGATTTTGTGCAAAATATGTTTTGCTTATAAGCTTATTTTCCCCCTTTGTCTCATATTTTGTACCCCATATCGCATTTAAGGGGACTCTCGTTGGAAAAATGATTTTACCAATACCGTGTACATAAAAAGACAAATCTGAAAGCAAACTGTGATTCATAAACCAATAGATAAATGTTTAAGACTCTGTAGGAGAAACTGGAATGCATGATGTAACTGCAGAATAATCGGGCACGTGGTTGGCAGAAGAGATGTCCTTACATGCTACAAGTGTAAGCACAGAGCTTGATGTGTCTTGGTTGTCGTGGAGCATGTCCTCCACCTGCTTGCAGAATTCTGTCCCTTCGATGTCAGGACCATCTGCAAACTCACCTTCACTGACCGCAGATTGGACCTTCGACTTGCAGTTTCCTTCTTTGTTCTAGATCTTGCTATCCCTTGAGTGATTTCAATCTTCACATGTGTGAACCATGCTGCACTACTGCCCCTCAGCCTAGCATTCCTTCCATAACTACTTAAGAATGTACTTCTAAGAGAGAGAAACTACTAGGAACGCATCCATAGCACAATGATAGGAGCAATTATGAAGTCATAATTCATGTTTCTCCAGTGATCTCATTAGTTTTCAGTGCATTTACTTAAATAAGGTTCCAAACAGCTCCCAGTGCTGTAGTTGGCATGACTTAGTCTCTCAAATTCGTATGGGGGCAGAGAATATATGTCATAAAGAGAGAATACTAATATACTCAATGAACTGACCTTCTTATAACACAGAGAATATTCACCATGCCAGATTTCATTATATATCTTTTAATTGATAAACACTCTCAGAAAGTAATGATTATCCGGATGCTGACTTGTTTATTTTACTTTATCAGCTTTCCACTTTTATCCTGTTTTTCTTTCTCTTCTCTGCCTCTTTTCTTTTTTGTTTTAATTGTTGAATAAATGCGATTGTTCTGTAGAATAGCTTCCATCTGAGATTTTGCTGATGGCATCATTACGGTAGTTTCATATGTTCTTCTGTCTCCTGTATTGCCTGCATCTCATAGCTAATGGTTAGCTTATATTCAAGAAAATATTTTCAAGGACACAGACATAAATGTTTGTGAATTCATATATATGAATATGTTTACATAAACACATACATGCCGTTTTAACAGTTGTCAGGGGGTCATAATCTGTTGGTATTTTCCTATTTATTGATTGCAATAATTCTATTAGAAAATTTCCTCCCACCAGTCATTAGGTTATTCAGAATTATAGCTCAATAGGAAAGACAGGAAAACTATTTCATGTTTTCAGTTTGTCAATTTCTGAAGTAATGAGTGGGTTCCTAAAATTTGCCAGGGGCAACCAATAATTTCACTTTTATGTATCAATAAGAAACATGAATAAATTTAGACTTTTGTTTATATAACTTTCCATTATATTTATTTTCCTTACAGTACTCCATTTTTTTTTTTGTCACCTTTGGCCAATAGAGGCCTATTCAAAATATTGACTCATGAATCATAAGTATGACCATAATAGTGTTTGGTGGTTTTCTTGCTCTCTATTGTGACAATATATTGGAAATTTATCTTACATATTTCTTGCCTCAGATTTAAAGTAAACCCTTTCTTTGAGAAGTCTATTAAAGGAGTTATTTGAACATGGGATATTCAGCTAATGATCTGACTAACCAAGCTGCCGAACAAGACAACCTCAAATCCCATGGCATAGGAATTGGAAGGAAGAGGGGTCTAGTTATCTTACAATAGGCAAAGGGCTGGTATCTGGTATGAGGACTGGATGTTGGCGGGAGCACACATAGCTAATCGTATCAGAACAGATAGAGTATGCGGCCATTCACCGGAGGGACAGAACACTGAGGTGGAAGAATGGTGTGAGTGTGCAGAAGGGGTAGGCCTTAATGCATTGGCTTACTCTATTATAAATGTGCAAGTCCACAAGCAGGAGAGTAGATCATCAGCCTGGAGACCTGGGAAGAGTTGCTGTTGGAGCTCTTGTTTGAAGATAGGCTGCAGGCAGAAGTGCCTCTTCCTTGGGCACTTCCCCTTTAAGTAACTGGATGAAGGCTATTCACATTTGGAGGATACTCTACTTCACTCAGTGTCTCTTATTTAAATGTTGATCTCACCTACAAATGCCTTGGCGAGACCATTCTAATGTTCAGTCAAATAACTGGGTTCCACATAAAATTAACCATCACACACAAACAAATACACAGAGAGAAAGAGAGACAGAGAGACAGAGAGACAGAGAGAGAAAGAGACAGAGATGGAGAGAGAGAGAACACAAACTCACAGAGAGACAGGCACACATCCATACAACACACACATATACAGAGAGAGAGAGAGAGAGAGAGAGAGAGAGACTGACTCCTGAGAAAATTAACAATCAGAATGAGTGAAATCTGTCAAGTAATTAAGCACGATGAATTGAATTTTCTAAAATTTAAACACAATGTTACCATGTAAGGCAGCAATTGTGTTTCTATGTACAACAACAAGAACTAAAAGTAGTTGCTCCGCAAAACTTTGCACAGTAAAGTTCATAGCAACATTAAACAATATATCAAAACAGGAAAGAATATGAGTGTCCATCAAATGATGAATAAAGAGAATGTGGTATACTTATGCAGGCGAATATTATTTGGTCATAAGATTAATGATGTTTTGATACATGCTACAATGTGAGAAAACTCTGAACTTGCTGTGCTTAGTGAAAAAAGCCAGATTTAAAAAGGAAAGCCACATTTTGAAATTTCGTTTATTTAAAATGCCAAGAATAGGCAAATCCATAGAATGGGAAATAAGTGGCTGTCAGGAGTTGAAGGATATGGGAGGGGCTACTGCTCGTGAGCACAGGGCTTCCTTTTCAAAGTTTCATGGACTGAGATAATAGTGTTGGTTGCACAATTCCAAACCTATGAAGGCCCAGTGAATTGCACTAATGACTACAATAGTGAATTTCTTTGAATCTGAATTTTATTCAGTTTTTTAAACCTACAAATGAATCATTTACGGTGGTGAGTTTGGAGGAGGTGAAAAGGACCCGTCTCTACCTTCAAACATCTCATCCTGCACAAAAAGAGGAACCAGGGCTGCATGTGAAGGGTCAGCAGAAGCTTTTCTGGCCTCACTCTTCCCTTTGCTTCTTTTGGAGTCTAAGTCCCAGCTCTGTCCCAGCCCTGGTATCCTCCCCAGAGTCAGGGATAGTCTCTTCTCTGGGAATCCTGCGAACTCATACTTCCTGGATGGTTATATCCTATTCTTCTACATTTTAGCTTACACCACTGTGGTGTTGAGGAATCCTTCCACCCTGACCTTCCCAGTCAAGTCACATCAGTGTCTCTTCTCTGTTCACCTCTTCTTTCCCGGCTAGAACTTGAAGTTGTTGAGCATGGATACCCCATCTGACATTACCTCCCCTCTTAGTTCTGGCCCACAGTGAAGTGTCAGTGAACAAGATGGCCAGGTGACTGAATGGAGAGATCTACTGGATATCTACATATCCGAAAGAACACGAGAGGAGAGGCTTCTTTCCTCAGGGTGGTCTAGCCCTTTGGGCATCCTTTCTCTTCTAAGTTACAATCTTGCCCTCACAGGAACCCAGTGAAGAAGTTTGATGCCATTGTCATTTACATTTGTATGGCTCGCAGTGTTGTGTGAGGCTGAGATAATGGAATGAAGGTCAACATTCGGTGCAAGTGGCCAGCATTGTTTTATTGGGCCATCAGGTCATATCCAGTTTGCTCCCACTTTAAATACTTCATCATATTCTTCTCCCAGGTCTATAAATGTCAAGTAGTAGCAACCCTTGTCCTCCTGGTTCTCAGTGAAGCACGCTACCTCCCTGACCTTCTTTAATACGGGAATCTTTAATATGGATTAATCATCTTACAATAATATATTTGTTCTTTTTATTAGAGTCCTTGGGGAATGTCTTCTGGTGAAATATTATTTTACAGGGTAATAAAATAGAACTGGGATTTATACATTAATTAAAAGAAGATGAAAAGTTTTGCCTACAATATTTTTAAATGCCTTCAAAATTGAGTGTAAACGGCAGATATGTATCATTTTGCACCTATTCAATCTTTACCAGGCTTGATTATTCAACTTCAAAGTGAATCTGATTGCTAATGGAACATTTTTGGAGAAGACAAACAAATTGTCCAGAATAAATAAAGCCTGTGTTTATTTTTAATCGATAGCAGCCGAGCACAGGGAGGTGTCGCTAGCTCCAGGCACAGATCAAGCTCATTAAGCATCCTGGGTCTCCTATAAATCATGGAATGTGTCGAATCTTGAAGTAAACCAAACAAGAGATTGGTGGAGAATTCCTCCCCTACAACAGGTAGAAGCAGAGCGTTCTGGCACAGAGAGCCTTGGAAGGAGATTGAGCAAGGATGTTTTCCCCTTAGGTATTTGTGGGCTTACACAGTTGTCCATGTAGGTGATTTTCCTGTTCAGAGATGAAGGCCTGGAGCCAAATTGTCTGGGTATGTCCCTGGCTTCTGTACCATCTGCCGTGTTGCAGATGCTGCCAGTAACTTTCCCTTGTCCTTCTGCCTGCTCAGGATTATCCCACTAAGATGATGTACCTGCTGAAGACTTCCATCTCAGGTCCGCTGGTTTCTCTGTTGACAGTGTGCTGGGCTCAAGTACAGGCATGTCAGAAATAGAGTCAGCCAATCAGGGCAAAGGTATTTGTCTTCCATCTTCCAGCTGTGATTGCTGACTCTCTTTTACTCTTAGGGTTGCATTAAGAAGATAGAGGCAGTCTAGAGAGAGGCATTGCAAGTGTGCTCAGTAACAGAGCATGGGAAACACAGAGATGACAGTTTGGGCAAATACTGATGGCCACTCCCTGTGCACCGAGGTCTGTTCTTCAATTTCCTGGTAGATTAGCTTGAGTGACTCTTTCATTTTCTTGTATGAAAACCAAAAGACACAAAGTGATCTCAGTCACACAGCTAATTGGTGTTAGCAAGACCCAAAGCTCTCTTAGCCTGGTGCCCCCCATCCTGTATAATCCACCTTCACATCATCCCTTTTCCAAATCTCATTAAGACACATAACACAGAGTGGTCATTTCAATTTGCTGATTAAAAAAAAAAATCCAGCAGCACTAGGCAAGAAATGTGTTGGGCTTATGTAATAACTTCAAGCATCTCATGAATTTGAAACCAGAACTGTTTTTTAGGAGGAATATTTTTAAAAACAGCTCAACAATACCATAGGCAGAATGTCCTCACTGAGAATGTATGATTTAGACTCAATTTACCTCCTCTGCACAGTCCTTTATAGACCTTGGCAGAAGTCCTGGCATCAGCAGATGACAGGTTCCCGCTGTGCAGAGCAGAAGTCCTGAGAACGTTTGACAGCATTTATCTGATTACAGCTCGTAGTCTTAGTGTTTGCTTTTGAGGGTTGTATTTGACCTAATAAAATAAAAATAAAAGTACATCTTTTTGGAGCATCTCTCTTCTCTGTATTTTAAAGCCCCCCTCTCCTTTCTCGCTCTCTCTCTCTCTCTCTCTTTCTCTCCCCCGCTCCCCGTCCCCACTCCCCACTGTTCCTTGCAAGGCACATCTTCTCTTCTTGCTTTTGACGTTCAACAACGAAGGGGCCAAGCATATGAAGATGCCAGAAGTGAATCAGAGGGAAGTCTTCACTGAACGAAAGCTTTCCCTGCTGCTGAGCCACGGAGATCAGTGGAGTAAACCACATTAAAGATGACCCTCTAGTCCGTACCCTCCAGAGATGTTAGCTTTCAGCTGCAGCAGAGTGCCGTTGTATAAATACACAAAACATCCCTGGAAGCAGAGTGCTCTGTGCTGACCAGACTTGTAAATATTTGTCTGGGAGTCATGTTTCTATTTATCTTTGAGAATGTCTGGTGAAGGAAATCTAGAGAGAATCTCATAAAAGGTGAAGCAGGTTGGTTTGTGAAAATGGAGTCTTTTTATCTGTTCTGCTATAAGGGAAGAGCTTCAGTTTCACGGCAACCAGTTGCACCAGATCATCAAGGTGGGGGCTTTTTATTCTTCTTCAAATACAGGAAGACTAATATTAATGTATGGAGCCTCTTTTCTTCCTTAACTTCTTTAATGACTACTAATAATTAAAACCACGACAAAGTGCATTATATATTATCATTAGTACTCTGAAGCTGCCATGAAAGCCAGTTTGGGATTCCTACAAATCAACTGTGTAAAAATGGGCAATCTGTGAAGTTTTGGACATAAACTAACCTCTATGTGGGGTCAAACGATGCAAGTTCCCCCACTAAAAGCTCTTCCTTGTCCTTTCTTTGGTTGTGTTACAATGATTGAGCCTCAGGACTGCCTAGTTTCACTGTTCTACTCACTCATCTTTGTTTTCCTGTATATTAAGTTTCAGGGAAGGTTTCTATTTCACAATTCATTATTTTCTCTTGAATGGTGATCATCTGAACTTTCAGGAATGACGGTGATGCAGATTATAATTTTTCTAACCTGTAAAACCAGAATACAGCAGTGGAACACAGAAGTGGCGATAAAGAAAAAAAAAGAGATTGGCTATTCTTTCATGTCTCTCAGGAGAATACAAATGGTTTAGAATATCTGTATAATGAGCGCCAGCTTAGTACATGTGTCTTGTCTAGGGCTAGGTTTGCAGTCCACAGACAGACACAAAGCTGGGTATAAGGAACTACTTTTGAGGTGATGCTAAGATTTAAGCATGGGGAAATGGGAAGAGATCGTGAGAATGGTAGGAAGCTAGTGCAGGTTCATTTTGAACAGGTGTCTAGAGGGTGCTTCCATTCCCCTGGGTCCCTCTTGACACAACTTGGAATAGTCCCACAGGATATCTACTACCTTCCCTTGGCCACATATCTACTGCCAGAATTATATGGGCTTGCCATGAGAAGGCAATTCTTGGGGGAAAATTGAATTCAAGGTAAATCATTGACAGTATTTGCTAAGCAATTCCAGGTCTAACCTCAGAACCTAGGATATGGAATTAGTTGCCAATATCTGACCTACCTGCTTCTCTTGCTCTGGGACAGTTTCTCTTGTTTTTGATATTTTGTTTTTATTTTTCTTTTAAAATTCCTCTGTGTGTGTGTGTGTGTGTGTGTGTGTGTGTGTGTGTTCATATGTATAACCGTGTGAATGGAGGGGTGAACACTTGCTAGGGTGGAGATTAGAAGACAACCTTGGGTGTCGGTCCTCACCTTCCGCCTCTTTTAAGAAACATCTCTTGTTATTTTTGCTGCAGAATAATTCAGGTTGCCTTCTAAGGATTCTTCTGTCTCGACCTCTCTTCTTGCTGTAGGAATGCTGGAATTACAGACATGTGCTACTGCGTCCAGCTGTATGTTGTTCTGGGGATTCAATCTCATATGCTCTTGCTTGTGTGGCAAGTGTTCACCCACTAAGCCACCTCTCTACTCCTCCTTTGTCTATTTTTAATCTCAGGGTTGAAGAGATGACTTAGTCAGCATGATGCTTATAATGTAAACAAGAGGAACTGAGATCCAATTACCAGCACTTACATCCCCTATATATGAAGCCAGTTGTCCCTGGGATGTACCTATAGTCCCAGCACTGGGGAAGAGGAGATAGAAACATCCCTGGGAATTGTTAGCCAGCTAATCAAGCCACAGTTAGTGAGTTCCAGGTTCAGTGAGAGTCTCTGTCTCAAACAGTACGATGGAGAGCAATTGGGAAATACAACCAGTTTTAACCTTTGGACTCCACATGCATACATGTACTTCTGTATTTGCACACATACATATGCATGCACACATGAACATGCACCACACACACACACACACACACACACACACATTCTTTGACCTCCTCAGTAATTTTTTAGAACCGAATAGATTTAAGCTACTGGGAAATAATACGATGCTTATAAACAAGAGAAAATTCTTGACATGAAGGAAATGGAACAACCAGTTTCAGCTGAACCAGTGTCTTCCTCATGCTTCTTTAGACACAACTGTTTAGAGCTAGTTTTCTCACACTTGAGGCCGTTTACTGGGTTTTCAGAAAGAGTGGATTGTATGCCAACATTAATTTATGAACTCAGTATATTTGGTAATTATACCAAAAAATAAATCATCCCTGAGTGTGTTGGGGAATATGGGCGGCTGCCTCACAACTGTTCCTGAGTCAGTTTCTACAGCAATCTATTTCTATGTTGTTTCTGTGTTTCTGCTCACAACCTTTAGCCACAAAACAACAAAGATTTAGCAAATATTATCCTATAGTAGGGATCAAAATAATTAGAAAAGAACAATCTACTGCTACCCCACAGCCATGCCAAACTGTGTTACAGGGCACACAACTCAAGGACTGAATTTTGCGACACATACAGACATTAATCAACAAGCAACCACGGACGTCATTATCTAGACTAATCTGCAAAACTGTTCATACCCTGCATCTGTGGGTATGCTTACAGATAAACATTTAAAAAATACATTTATCTAGAGCAACCAAACCTTTGCACGAATCAGACTAGAGTCATCTACTCAGCATGTGACTGTGGGGATTGAGTCTGGACCAAGTTTGCCAGAGTTCTAGACTCTCATATGCTAGCCACATAAGGGTGATGGTGCCTGCACAATCCTTTGAGGCAGCCGCGCATGATGAACACTGCTCATTTCACCGTTGAAGACTTACTTCTAACACCTCATTTGTTTATTTGCCCCTCTGCTGTTAAATGATGACAGCTGATGAAGACACCTTCGAAAGTGGATATGGATTAGGGTGCTGCATGTTAATTAATTGCTCTATAATGTAAAGTGAACAACACACACAGAGAACTATTTTAAAACTTAAAATATAACTCAGATAGTATTCTGAGACAGAACCTTTCTAAAAGCCATGGGTTTCTTTACCTGACATTGATTTGAAATTTCCTATTATTGTTAGTTTGAAGTTTTGGTAAAGAGAATTTTAATATGCTTCACATAAAAAATTGGTGCTATGCTTTGTTAAATGGCTTTCTTCAGGAATTTGCTGAACAGATTTTGCCTGCTAATTAAAACAAATCATATTTTTAAAACCGTGTTCCATATCTTCTATTCTTTATCCCCCTTCTCGGATAAATTCTGAACGGCAGCATCCTGCTATGGAGATGCAATTAAATTTTCGGTTGCATATTTCAAAGCTAAAGTTTATTTGATAGATAGAACCATGATTCGAATGGATTGGAATAAATCCTAAGGAAGTGTTTATATGACACTTACCCAATAATGTTGGTATCAGAATTGTTCCCAAATTACTTAAGTAGTAAGTTATACTGTATCTAATAATGTAATAAATGTATGGTTTGTATGCAATTTAGATTTTAGGTTCTATGTGGAGTTGACCTAAAGGGAAGCATCCTCATTTCTTCACAAGCTCGTTTTTTTATTTTCACACTTGTAAACATTCCTTGTTCCTTAGGGAAACCACATCCTGGTCTGCAGGAGGTCAGTTACAAAAGGCTGAATTCTGAATGCTGCAGGGGAGGCTGGGAGCAGGTACTGGGTATGGATCTTTCTCAGCTGCTGCTGGGTGTATCCTCAGGCCCCAGTGCGCCCAGCCTGTGACTGCAGAGACATTCTCAGCACCTCTGCCTTTTCTGTGGTTTTAATCCTCACTACCTAGTGAGTGATAACAAAAAGCTTGAAAAGTTCAGATGCTAAATCAATGGTAATTAGCTTCTCATTATTTTTCCAAAAGGTGCAAGTGCTGTTGTAAAAAGGACTGTAAATAATATTAGTTGTTGCTAGCAGTTGGAGCCTCCAAACATCCTATAATTTTATTTGTGTTAATGAGACACATAAGAACCTGGAAAGCAGAGGATAAGCAAGTTCCAAGGGATTTAATTTTGTTCCCATGTTATTAAAAAAAAAAAAAAGCTGACATAATGCCACAGGTCATCCTCAACCTGGGAAACATGTCCCACCCAACAGAGCCTCCTAAGAAGAGAGTGTGGATGAAAAGTAAAGTCCAACAGCATAGCCAGGGAATTAGGAACTGCTGTAAGAATGGAGAGCTGCACTCCTCTGCCTACAGGAGAATCAGACTCTGTGAGCATTGCAGATGCCAATGCTGACCGAATTACTTCCTGGGTAGATGACTGTGGCCAGGAGTGAAAGCTGCCATAGGAAAAAGACAAGGCATTGACTAGGTACCAGATATTTATTAAGGTGTTTGGTATACATGAATGTCCAATCATTATGAGGAAACAGCATCCAGAAAAGTCATGGGAATTAAACTTTTTTTCCTCACTGAACTGTAGGCTATTCAAGTACATAGAATTTTCAATGGTATGGGAGCATTATATATATATATATATATATATATATGGTATATATACATAATGTGTATTTTGTGTGTGTGTGTATATATATATATCCTTATATGTGCACATAATAACTTTCCAAGTATTAGCATGATGCCTGAATATATGGGTTGTACATCTCAATAAACCTTTGAAGCTGAAATTAGAGTCGGGAGAGATTAAGAAGGCAAGAAAATCCATTTAATGAACATATTCACTGACCTTTGCATGTTGCCTTTTGACCAAACCATTTCTTATTAGCCAGTTATAAGTAAAAATTTTAAATTAGGGGTTAATGGAAACAAAGCCTATTATAGGCTAAATAAAACCTTTTTCTAAAATTATTTCCATTTTGATTATTTTATCCACATAGTTTCTAAATTTGAGACAGAGTCAGGTTTTTTATTCAGAAAATGAATGTTAGCTGGAGTACATAGCACCATTTAAATTTTTGAGGCACTTCAGGTCTAGGGAGATAGCTCAGCAGGTAAAGATAGCTTGCTACCAAGCCTAAGTACCTGAGTTCACTCCCTAGGTCCCACTTGGTAGAAGAACTTACTTCCTCAGGATGTTCATTGATCTCCTGCCCCCTGCCCATGAATAAATAAGTAATATAATAAATTTCTTTAAAATTTCTGAGACTGTTCAGAGAAAAATTTCTAGCCTTGAAAAGTCAGAAAATGTCCCCATGCCATCGCCCATGATGAGATCTTTCTTGTGGGAACCTTAGGAATTAACTATGTCTAATGGCTTTGCCGGCAGGTGTTGCCTATGTAATTAAGATCTAAATATAGCTCCTTGTTCTTTCTCAACTAAATTTCTTATCTGGACAAATGACCCATTTATGATAGCCCATAAAAGATCATAGGCCAGTATTACATACTTAAAATCCCTCTAATAAAATGCACTCAAAGATAGCCATCACATCTACATTGCTAATCATTTTCCAGGAGCAGTACTTACCATAAATAACAAGAAAACATTTTGCATTGTCATTCAAGAGAGGTGACACAGAATGTATAACAATAAATAATGAAATAAACATTGATGTATAATAATAAATAATGATTTTTCCTTGATTGCATTTTATGAATGAATCTGCATTTTTCTTCTTCCATTTCTATTTCAGGATGAGAAGGGCAGAACCTTGATCTTGCAAGCTTCTGTACTCACTACAGGATGCATAATGTCATGAGATTTCTTTAAAGAATACAAAACTTTAGATTAAGGAATATATATGACACAAAAGTTGAAGGAAGGCATCTTGGGAAGAGGAAAAGGATCAGCAAGAAGAGATGGGGGGAGGACAGTGGTTAATGTGGGGAAGCTGAGATCAAAGACCACGATACACACAAGCACATACACATAAATACATACATAAAAAATGGCACAGCTAAGACCACCATTTTGCACAAAGAAAACAAGCTAAAACTAAAAACATAAAGCTTTATCTAGCAAATTTGTTTGGTAGCAAAGGTGAATGGGAATCAGGTGAATGGTACTACAGTTTTGTAAGAACTGGAGTGGCCAGACTAATGGAAATATACCGTATTTGATAGAAACAAACTCTTCAATTTTACCACTTTTTGAGTGTTTGAACTTGTTGATTAGCAGTGTGCAAGTCTAGAAGAATAGCCAAGTATGCCTCCTTAAGGTTGATCTTGTCGAATCGAAACAAAGAATGAGTGGAAGAGAATATTGAAAGAAGAGGAAATAAGAATTCCACTCAGTTAAACGCAGCACAAGGAAGATGATGACCTGTAACTGGGAAAGATTTTTAAGTACTGGGAGCTTGGAGAATCTTTCATCAGTTTCTTTTAAAAAAGTATAAATTACCTGGTGTGCTGAATAGCTTTATTTCTCAACTTGATACACCTTGGTTGAGAGAGCCTCAGTTGGAGAATTGCCTCTCTTGGACTGGCCTGTGGTCATGTCTGTGGGGTATTTTCTTGATGGCTGAGTGATGTGGGAGAACCTGGCTCACTGTAGGAGGTGCCACCCCTGGGAAGGTTTTGTATTGTATAAAAAAGCAGGTTGAGCACAGGCTGGGGAGCAAGCCAGCAAGCAGAGTTCCTCCATGACTATGGATATAAAATATAAATGACATAAAGAGATAAAAAGCTAAATACATCTTACTGAGAATTAATTACGAATGATGTTGGCATGTCGTATGAGTGTTGGATGAGAGAAGTTTGTCGTCCTGGCAATGTCATGACAAAACCTCCGCATGGATGGACTTCATCTGTTTCCTCCCGGGTTTATCACTATTTCTGGATAGCTTTCAAAGATCACCTACTCCAGATATCCTTGGTCTAAGTTGCAACCATAATTCTTTCCATGTCTCCCCCAGATTAAAATTAATGCTGTCTTGAAATGGAGAGCTCAAAGTGGTGTTATTACCTAGTTCCTTGCTACTGTAGATATCCACAAGTCAGTAACATTAGCACCATCTAGAACCTCTTTGAAACTGTGAGGTCTCAACCTGCCACACATCTACTGACTCAGTTTGTGTTTTGCAAGCTTTCCAGGTGTCTGGACACCCTGGTGTTTGAGGAGCACTGGGTCTTGCTATTTTTCTGCCTTGAAATCTCCATTCTTGGAAAAGTTCAGATGAAACTGGGGTGAGCCCTATGGTGCCTGGGATAATTAGAACAAATAACTGTTAGGGGCAGCCTGGGACATCTGTAGTTCAAACAGAACACCGAAACTAATTTTATAGTAATATTAAAGTCTGGCCAAGGGGGTCATTTATAGCTTTTGTGACAGGCTAGGAGCTACACATCCCAGAAGCAAATGCTGGTTCAGAAAGGAACACATTTGATTGTTCAGGAAACCTTAGACAGCAGTTTGGAGCTTATAGAAAATAAATCACCCATGCAGATTTGTTTAATATATTTTTTATTTGTCATGAGAAACGTTCTTGAAGAGTTTGGCCTCAGTTGCATAAGCAATGTTATTTGTTAATGAAACTATCAATTTTCATGTTTATGGGCACAAAAACTTTTAGAGAAATAGAAAAAACACTGACATGGAGAGAGAGCCATGGGTAGAGGTCGCACCATAGTAAGGTTTTGTTTATTCTGGGCTAGAGTTCCAACTTGTTATGGCTATGTTGTACTTTGCTTGTCTTTAATTACTATGTAATTGTGAGACAGCTTAAAAATTAAATTCTCTCCTTTCTGAAATTAAATTTCCCGTGAAGTAAAATGCCTAACAGAAGTATTGGTGGCTAAAAGTATTCATCTACAAATCAAAACTTCTCCAGATGCCCATTCTTTCATCTCAGCCTTCTATCCATTCAATATGTGATGCCTTTACCTTTGTAACGATAATTATAACCTAGTGCACAGGCTAAATCTACTCCAGGAGTAGAGAGAAATTGAGTTTTAACTCCATCCTGGTGAGTTACTGACATGTCACAGTCTGTAACACTGGTCTGCTTACCTGGATTGTGTGCTGATTTCTCAGGGCAGGAGTCATTGTGGACTCTCTGTACACAGTGAAGAGCGAGCTTCAAGCTCCCTTCCTTGGGGCGCCAGGATGTTGCAGGTTGGATTCATGCAGTGATCTCTAGGAAATATGTACAAAAAAAAACAGGTCCTGGGTCTTGAGCTCGCAGTGTCTTCTTACAGACTGGCTGCACCTCATCTTGTTCTTTTATTCATTTCCATAATGGAAACTAGATGATCAAACTCTTCACAGTGACTGTCAGCCCACAAAGCACAACCATGTTTCAGGCTATGAGTAGCAATTCTTGAACTTAGAAAATATGACTATAGTCAATTTCCTTTTCCTCTTCCTTTCTTGCTTTCCTTTACATGAGTGTTCCTACAGGGTGCGTCCTTTAGACATCTCTTTCCTAGTCATTATCTCCTAATTAATTCCCTTGTTAAATATAAAGTGTGCATTAGCCTTGACTAATGTCTTCCTTTGTGTCTAAGGAAAGAGGAATTTATTACCTTTACATATTGACTCAAGCAGCATAATCACAACTCATTTGTTTAAAGCTCTCTGTCTTTACAAACCTTGCTGGAGTGTTCGCCCCAAGCAACTGTCAAGAGTCTCACCTGCCTCTCATCAGTCTGATGTAGAGTCAGGTGTTTGCACATATAATTGGCTGACGAACTGACTGCAGTCATATGGAAACCCATCTATCCCTTCATGTAATGTTTTCCATGTTCACACCAGGAAATTATGGAGAGGCTGAAGTGGAACTTCCCAATTTGTGGAGAGAACATGCTGACATTTTAAGGGACAGAACAGAGGTGTCAAAAATCTGCAGGCATAAAACCTACATATGTGTTGGCAAACTGGCAATCTGCTCCTCTCTAATTATGTTGTTCCCGTGAGGAATTAGTAACACACAAAAGGACTTTAGCTTACCCCGAGGGAGAGAGCCTGCATTGACTGTAAGGAGTAACACATGAGGTGTCATTATTTGATATGGCAGTAAGTGTATGTGCCGCGGTGCCTGGGCTAGGGTAGGGGTATGGACTGTGTTAGAAGAGAGCATGGCCTTCAAAGTTTGGTGTTGGGAGTCAGCAGCAGCCCAAGGAAATTGTTACAAATGCAAATTTCCACTCCAAGACACTCAATTACAGACTGGTTTAGGCCCTCTGTAAGATCTGTGTGCAGTTTAAATTTGAGAAACTGTAATACAGCTTACTTAGTTTTTCTTCCTGGGTAGAAAGTAACATTGATCTTCACACCGAGAGCAAATTTGATATGTTAACTATTTGGTAGAGCTGATAGGATAACGCATACCCATAATCCCAGCACTCCTGAAGCCGAGGCCAGGCTACACTATAGACTGTCCTAAACCACAACAACAACATCAAAACCCGTATGTGGTGGCGTGCACCTTTGATCCCAGCACTGGGGAGGTGGAGGCAGTCATATCTCTGAGTTTGAAACCAGCCTGGTCTACATAATGAGTTCCAGACTAACTGTTTCAAAAACAAACAAGCAAACAAACAAAAACAATAAAAATTACCAATATAATCTGGGAAATAATGCCTAGAAAGGTTTTAATATTTTGGTGATACTGCCAAAGAATTATCCTATCTAACCTGTCCTTTTTATGAACTCTGACTGCTGAGGAGAGATTCTCCTCTGGTTGTTCTTTGGTCTTACTCTGTTCTGCAGTGCTCTGTGCTAGGATTATTGAGCCAGAGGATCAGGGCATTTATCTGAGCTTCTTCCCTTAGTCTCCCGGTGGCTCTGGGGAGAATACACATCCCTTCTGAGGGTAATAATATTGACACTTCCCTTCATCCAACTTGATTTTTATTTTTGTGAGAAAGCAAAACTTGCCTGTGTTATTCCACTCCCTATTGCTGCAATGAGATAAACTAAACAGTATTTCCTGGGACAAGCTTATTTAGCTCACATTTCTGGAGGTTTGGAGCATAGTTATGGCATCTCTCTGGCTCTGGCGAGGAGCCTCTGGCTTTATCACAACATAACAGAGAGCATCATGGTGAGCTTGCCACAGGGATAGAGAATATGACAAGACAGGAAGCCTGAGAGCCTGGGGGACCAGACTGGTGTTCTTCAAATGAAAAGTGCTCCTGGGAGCTCACCTGGCCAGGAAGATGTTTCCCTTATCTCTCCCAAGAGCGATGTTCCCAGTGACCTAACACCTCCTAGTAGGTTCCCCTCAAAGGTTCCCTTACCTCTCAACATAGCCACAGTGAGGGCTAAGTTTTCAACAGAAACTTTTGGAGGAATAATGAAACCATATCCAAATAATAGAACCATTGTTCTGGGAGATGCAGAATTTATTAGGTTGGCAGTTCTTTTTTTTTTTTTTCTGGAAGTCAGCTTACTAATTACTAATTAAAATATATGTGGAGATACAACTTATCATTTAACATGGAAATCATTTTACATATGGCCTTGTATTAGATTGTGAGACTCAGAGTTGCCAAAGGTACTGTTTTTTCCTTATTTGGCCAGATATTTATCCCAGTATTATTTCCTTTGCAGCCTTTCTTTAAATTAAAGCGTGGTCAGAAGGTCTTTCTTTTTATTGCTTTGCAAGGATCTGTCTGAATTTCCTTCTTCTTCTTACCATGGCAGAACGGAAATAACCCAATGTGCTATATCCTTGGGGCTCTTCTGAAATAACTTCCAGCTTATGTCATAATAAAAGTATCATTAACAGTCACAGTGAGGTAAATAACATTAACAAAAGTCTTAGACAAGTTTCCTAGATGTAGACTATTCTGAAATCATGTTAGGGAAAAACGATTTAGTAGAATGTGGTCCCTAAAAGGCATAGGGTACTGAACATGGAAAGAAAGGTAAATATCAGAAAAGAAAATCCCAAGTGATGGTTCAGCCCCCATGGAAACTCTCAGGACAATGTAGGTCACACCTCAACATTGTCCCTATCATGGACAAGGGTCAAGGAGTGGATACAGGCCTCCCAAGTATCATAGACTAGTTATTGATAAACACCTCCCTCTAAGTGGGTGGAGGGATTTGATTCCCAGATTGTTTGTTCCCTGCGTACAGAGGAGAATGGGTGTCAGCATGCTGAGAGATGTCTTTTATTCCCAAGTGTGGGATGTATGCATGGGAGCTTAGGATTGCTGAAGATCAAGGTTCTGGAGCTGTAGAGATGGGTCTCTGGGAAAATGCTTGGTGCACAAGCATGAGGACCAGAGTTTGGAGTCCCCACATCCATGTGGAAGTTGAGTGTGACAGCTGTGTCTGTGATCCCAACACCGGGAAGGTAGAGATGGAGGAATTGCTGAGGCTCACTGGAAAGGCAGTCTAACTCAAATGGTGAGCTTCAGGTTCAGTGAGAAACCCAGTCTCACATCAACATCTGGTCTCTCTTAGTGTCCTCATGAGAGAGCACACCCACCCACGTACACACGTCACACACACACAAACCCCACTGTGGAACTGTCTTTTCTAACCCTACTAAGGAGCTCCTGCATAAAGGCCTTTGTTCCCACAGGCAGCAATCTTGTCTTACATTTCTATGTGCCCAGGGCTCTTCTTGTTATGTAGACCCCATCTTCAGTCAGGAAATTGTTCCCTAAAGGCTCAGGTAGAGCTACCAGTGGTCAAGAGCTGTGGCCTTTCAGCCTCAAGTGGGTGATTTACTTCACAGGACATCTGAAATGATTGACTCTTATCTCAATTCCCCCAGCTCCACACCAGCATCACCAAAGGGCATCCCCAGCCACTCTTTTCCTCTTGGTGCCAGAGCTGTAAAATTTGCCTAATACATGTACTTAATCATGAGAAAAATCAGAATCCTTACAAAGCTGAATAAGGCCATTTGAAAGTCGTTGCTTTGGGGACATTTTGTTTCAATAGAAGGTTTCATTATGACTTTCTGTTAAGAGTATGGGAGGCTTTGGTTTGTTTAGTTCCTTGTCTCTGCTGTTGTGTATAGAGTTTGCAGAGCGAACATTACGGAACAGAATGAGCATTCTTTGTGGTTCAGCAGGTTTATGAGACCTATTCCTGTTTTTACATATGCAGAGTTTTCAGTAAAGCATTTCTAGCAGTCACATGAGCAAGCTAAGGGAAGAAGAAAGCTCTTCTTTTGACTAGTTTCAACACTTTGCATCCTAATAAATTCATAGTGGAACTAATCCAGCTGTCTTCTTGCATAATATAAAGTTTGAGGAGGACTGCTACTATTCATGGCTATGTAATAGTCTGTGTTATACTGTGTGGAGTCATATAGTTATAAACATGAAAGCAGCTGACAATAAATGACTTTATGACAGCCATTTCAAAGGTATAATGAAGAAAACAAAGAGAAGTCGAGTTATTGCTTATAATTATGGTACCTACATGACTTCCACAGTGTACATCAAACTCTGCACTGGCCATTTCCATGTGATCTTATACACAGTCTCCTAAACATAACAGTGGACTCCAATTTATTTAGCAGTGTGGATAGAGTGTGTACCAATCGAAGAACAGTTTTTAAAGAGACAGTCTTACTTATTCGTCTATCTGAGAAGAACGAAGAGAACTATTGATTCTACTTTTGAAGGGATTTCACAAGGAAAGCAACTTTTAGGGGAGCAGTTTGTAGTGTTTTCAAAAAATTTAAAGAACATTTTTCTTAACATTAAGGATAAATGTGCTAATTTTATTTCTAGAAGTGCCCCAATCACAGTACACTGAGTAAAGCACTAAGAGTTATTGATGTGTTGTGTGCTTTACTATAGAAAAAAAATTACCAGCAACCTACATGTTTGTCAGTAAAGAAAAAGATAAATAAGCCTATGCCAAAGAATCATTTACACCCATTACAATCATGAACAGGATGAGTGCACACTAACGCTGAAGGATGCTCAACAACTAGAATAGAAATGCCATAATCCAAGAGCAACGTATATTCCAAAACACAATATATAGTCCAAATGATATGCAAAAATACATGTGACTGTGTTTGTATATGTCATCTGACAGAACCACATATTCATTTATGTACTCAACAGGTATGTGTTGAGTTTCGAACGCTATACAACAATAAACAAAACTAAGGTCTTCATGAGGGCTTGTATCTGCAGCATGGTAGGGTGGGAGTGGGTGGGGAATTGGAGTTGGAAAAGCAATGAAAAGCCTTGTGTCCTGCGGTGACAGGAACTGGAGGAGATGCACAGCAGGGGAGGTAACTAGACAGTGATTAGCTGAAGGCTGTTCAGGTGGTGGCATTTGATTAGAGATCTAAAAAGAGCAGGGGAGAAATCTATGCAGATAAGGAGGGCAGGGAGGGCTCCCGGCAGAGGAGACAGCAAGGTGAACGGCCCACAAGTAGGATCATGCTTTGTGTTTTTGAAAATCAGAGGACAGGGGTCTGAAAGATGATGAGCAGTAGAAGAGTGGTAGAAGGAAGGGCTGGAGTCAACCCCTTGGTCTTGGAGCCATGGTGGGCCTCTGAATTGAATTCACGTCTGATGGGAAGTGATTAGACGGGATGAAGAAAGGAAAGGACTTTGTGAGTGGGGTGACAGGGTGGGAACATGCCCACAGTGACGGTAGTGATGCCTCGTGATTTAATCCCCTCCCAAACCCCGATTCCTAACTCCAGCAGGATGGATTTCGATTTCCACAAGTGAATTGCAAGTACGTACATTTAGTCCTGAGTATTACTCTAGTGGAGTCTCTCAGGCAGCTGAGATACTATAACAATTATAGAACGTGTGATTTATCACAGCTCTTGAGGCTATGTCTGAGATCAGGATAGCAGTAAACTTGGATTATGATAAGAGACACTTCACAGACTGCAGATAGCCAGTTTTTCCTTATGTATCTACGCAGATGAAATGTAGAGCTACCTAGATCAATAGCTTCTGCTTATGAAGGTATTTATTTCGTTCATGAGAGTTCAGCTCCCATGATCTAGATGCCTCCCAAAGGCCCTACCTCTAAAGGCCATTGCAGTGAGACGTTGGCTTCAATGCATGGATTTGAAGGTGAGGGATGGATTTGGGCAACTGCAGAAGAAATGTGCCATTACATGGTAAAGAATGTGGATAGAAGAAAGGATAAAGATTCATTTGGGAACAGCAATGAAGATAATAACCATTTACAGAGAGTGTATTTTAAAGCGCAAGGCTAATCTGTTTGCCATCTCAAAATATCTCACATGCTAGAGCCAGCCAAAGAGGTACAGAGAGGTTGTAGGGGCTTAGAGGAATGTTAATGGAACACGTGCTGAGGACTGGATTAACACTATTTTTGAGAGTACAGAGGGAAATACCAAAGTTCCCTACATCCTAGCTGAGAGAACGTTGTATGACACAGCCTGCTATGCTAATAACCAGCATCTAAGGACATAGAATGTCACTCTGAATTCCACTACATCTAAGACATTTTTGCTCATATTCCAACTTTTTCAAAGGCATGCCTCTTACATTTTGGATATTTTACAGTAAAGCACAGTTGTTTAATTGTGCTTTAGCAGGTATGCCCAGCCTGTAGACCATGAGCCACACCTGCCCAAGATAGCTATGAACACATCTGGTTCAACACAAAATCAAACTTACTTGTTATTTTGAGATTCTTTGTGTGTGTGTGGGGGGGTGGGGTGGATTTCAGTTGCATAGCTGTAAAGATGAATTTTGTAGATGACAATATCATATTATAATGTGAAAAGGATAGTCATACCTGCTAAAGACAGACATGCTTTTGAGAATTATCTAAAATTAAAAACAACTTCAGTGAATTTGTAGTAAAATTCTAAATGATGAGTGAATGCATTTTATTCTAACTTACTGAGCTTTCTATCTCCTGGCAGTACACAGAGTAAGACAAAACAATGATGTTTCTTGTAATTGACAGCTCCTTCAATTCAGTGTTATGTGATATAAAATTAAAATCACAAACAGAAGGTGTATTGGATAGTATTATTTGCTTACAAATAATGAGAAATCTCCCCAGAACTGATTGAATCATAAAGTTCGTATGTTGGCTCAGCAACTGAAAGATATGCAACATTGGGAACATTTTGTAATTAATTTCTGCCAATCACTTACTGATAACAAAACTTTCCTTCTGTTTATCCGCATGGCTAAGTCATGCTACATGCTGCTCACTTAAGTCAATGAGCACTGTCCTTTGCAGCTGAGAATGGGTCCGTCCTGCCCAGTTGCAAGACTGATTCACAAGAGTGGATGGTTTGGCCGTGGATGAGAATGAAAGAAAAATTCCCTCTTTTCTCATCAAGGGTCACGAAAAATCAAATACTGGATATGCGGGATCCTGGCCGAGATCAGAGGCAGTGTCAGGGATAAAACTGAGAAAGTCCAGGGCTACTTTTTGGTTGGTCCTTCAGTTGCTGAGATTAAAAAATTGAGAAATGGAGACATACTCATAAGAGACAGAGTCTGCAGACCTAATGATTCCAGTGCTGTTATAAAAGTGCTTGAAACCTTCCTGCTCAGCTAAGGAAGTAATTTCTAGTTGGTGGTCCAATCTATAGTTTAACAAAAGAAAAATCTTCTCTCCATGCCAAGTCAAATGGCTCATTTTTTTTTTTCTCTCTCAAGGAGGCAAATATGTTCTGGTTTGAAAAAAGTTAGCTGAAAGTCAAGTATTCCGCAGTAACTCTCTGTTGGTTCTGTTATCAGACCTGATTGGGACATGGTCCTTTTGCTCCCAGAATTTGCTGGATGGGGATTATAGAGCCTTACAAATTGAGGGGCTAATGCCATTTCTAAAATTCTATAGGTGACTGCTGAGCTAAATGTTACTTCAAACAAGCTAAAGTAATTGGCCTGGTTTTTGGTACAGTCTAACATGGCTCTATTAGAAAGAAGTTCTGAGAAGGTGGTTATATTAAATGCAACCTTGAAATGAAAATACTTAGGCTTCTCATTTCTGGTTGACCCATCATAATTTTTTTGGATCCTTCCTTCCTTCCTTCCTTCCTTCCTTCCTTCCTTCCTTCCTTCCTTCCTTCCTTCCTTCTTCTTTTTTTCTTCTTTTTCCTTTTTTTAAATATTATTTTTATTGAGTCTTATACATTTCATACAACAGTTCTTAATCAAATTTAGACCCCCCTCCCCCATCCATTTTCTCCCAACCTCCACAGGATCTTATGTATTCCATCATATATGTTAAGTCCTAGCCAATCAAGCATTTCTTCCCAGATTTCCTTTACTGCAAATGCATCCACTGCAGTCTAGTCAGGCGATCTAGAAACTATATAAGGTGTATTCTCCCTCTCCCAGCTGTTAATCAGTCTCCAATAGTTCTCAGTCTAGGTCTGACCTGCCACCAATTTTTATTCTGGGCCCTTGTTCAATTTGAGTTGGTGTAGGTCTTGTGCTCAGTGCAACCATCGCCACAATTTCACATGTGCAAGCTTCAAGTGGCCCGAAAGACTCTGCTTCCCTGAGTTCATGAACTAGCCCTGGCTCTTATAATCTTTCCGTTACCCCTTCTATAATGATTCCTGAGCCATGGGTGGGTGAGGTTCAATACAGGAGTCCTTTCCAGGGATACATAGTCTGTAGTCTCTTATTCTATAAAACTTGGTCAGTTGTGACCTTCTGTGTGCATAGCAATATGTTATTTAAGGAAGCTTCACTGGTGAGAGTTGAGGGATGATTTAGTTTTTTCTCTACCCTTCATTCTGCTATATTCTATGAGCCTTAGGTGTAGATATTCAACTGGAGATGTGTCACCTAGGACTTAGCATTTCTCAGACCTATATTCTCTGTTGTGGAATTCTACTGTAGGCTCCATCTGTTGTAAAAAGAAGCTTCTTTGATGAGTGATGTACTGTATGTTTGTCTGTAAATATAAGGATCCATATTTAGTATATGATAAGATATTTCATTTCTCTAGAGATATGACAGAAATAGGGTTTTCTCTAGGATCTATGTCCCCTACAATCCTGTGTATTTGGCTGGGTCTACAGTACCATCCATGAGTTCACTGCCATTGAGAGGGTTTTAAGTCCAATTAGATAGCTGTTGATCACCCCGCAGATGACAGCAATAGTAAGGCATCAATAGAGTCAGTGTGCTGTGCCGGTTGTTATCGTTCTTAGAATTTAGGATTGGGTTCGACCACTGATTGATTTTCCCCCTTAGCAGTTTGCATGTTATCATCTGGTATTATGGGTACTAAGCTTCAGATAGAAAGCTTCCAGTTCAGTTTCTGTGGCATTGCTCTGAGTCCTATATCCCAAGTATGTCCTGTTTTCAGCAGTAGGGTGTAATCTTCTAGTTCTGGGAGATAAACAAGAACTTTGGCAGTAGCTTGTATAATTTTGGTTCTCTTGGACCATCATAAGTTTAATATGACAAAGAACACAAGCTATGTATGTGCTGCAAAATCCTTAGTTCAGTTCTCTCTCTCTCTCTCTCTCTCTCTCTCTCTTTCTCTCATCTCTCTCCTCTCCACTCTCGATAAAAAGTGATTAATGATGGCGATTTGGTTTAGATGAATTATATGCAAAGTCATTTTATGTAAAATGAATTTTCCATGACATTATATTTCCATCTTTGCTTTATCATTGCCTTTTTGTTTGAGTTAACACAATAATATTATCAAAGTCATCCTCCGTTACATTACCATTTGCCTTCACATTTAAGGCAACACTGTCATTTTCAGATGAAACCATTTGTCCTTGTTAAAACAGACAAGGCATTTTGGTACATTGAGACACAATTATAAAGTTGCATGATTGATTCCAAGATAGAACCAGGAGCCCCGGCAAATGGAAGCTGCCCTTATCTGCTTAGCATGTTCTTTTGCTAGGTCTGATGGGAAAATGTTAACAAGCATTTCAGGACTGACACCTGAGGAAGAGCGAGGAAAGAAGCTGCAGTGAGATGCAGGTCCAGTGCCAGCTCCTGCTGACCCCATGTACAGCTCTGAGGCGAGAGGTCCTTCAGTATTATACTGAGGAAGCCAAGGTGGACAGGCCTTTGTACCCTTCATTGATCTGTTATTGGTATGGGCTGCTCCCAGGAGGGTCATGGTTCTAAGTGAGGTAGCTCTTTGCAGCTAAGGCCTTTTTATAAAGGACGTCTATTGAAGGCTGTCTGCTGAATGCATTCCAGAACAGTGATCTTCGAACACAAGTGATTTTCCCCTTAGGGAACTTTTAACAGAAGTGCTTTTGTATTGTCATAAATAGAGAAATATTACTGGCATCTAATGGGAGGTATCCAGGGACACCCCAAAAATGTGCAGGACAGCCTGTAAGAGAAAAGAATGTCTGATTCAAAATATCAGTCATGCCAAGTTAGGGAAGCTCTACTTTAGGTCAATAAATACTTTGAAACAACATGGTGGACATTACTGTACCCACTTACGATGCTGTCATTAGTGAGGATATGGCTTGAGAGGCACACTGCTCAGTCTTCCTTATTAAGCTTAATGTTCAGTAAATCTCTGGAGGCGTGCCTCATGGTTTCCTTTTGCTGATGAGGAAACTGACCCACAGAGCAGTTCAGTAAGCTCCTCACATCAGAACTGGATTCATATCCCCTGATGTTGCAGTATCTTCTGCCTTCCCTAGAAGGAGTTCAGAACATGCTGCCCCCAAACATGCCGCTCCAGTAGAGAGACTATTTTGAATTAGAGGCATTTGTAAACAGAAAGTGCAGGAACAATCTGAGCTTCTTTCCTAGAAGCCTGAAATGAGAGTCCATTGTTAAGTGTCCTTCCTCTTAACTAGGACAGGGAGTTTAGGCCAAAGAAAATCTGCACACACCGTCCATGTGACAAGTCCCTGCTCTTTCTAGTCAATCCTCCAACCAGTTACCGACTCTGAGACAAGCCACTTGCCTTATCCTCTTTTACAACTCACTAGTCTTTGTCTGAATTAACAAGTAAGTGTTGAACTGTAAATGCATTTTTGGGCTGTTTGTTTCCTCATGAAAATTTCAATGTCACAGAAAGTTTAAATAACTTTGTTGGACTTTCCCTGTTTGATATGCTTCCGTCAATGTAGCTGAAAAATGGTAAGATAGTAGAGGTCCGATCTTGGGGCCCTGTTCTTCCATGGCTCGTTGCATTGGTTCTCCAACTTTCTATTTCTCTAGACACAAGATCAGTTTCTCTAAATACATATTCAGCTCTGTGTTTGCTCCTGTGGAATTCCTGGGATTTAAGCTAAAAGTCCCACTTAAAATGTACAGTATGATAGAAATGACATGACTTAAAATTGTATGAATAGCTCCGTGTGTTCTCTAGTTTGTATCTGAGCTCCTCAATTCTAAGCCCTGACTCTACTCACAAGGGTCACTAGTAAGGTCTGAGAGTAAAAGCTGGAAGTCATGATGAAGGAAGCCTGCAGGGAAAATATGATATCTTCAAAATCTACTTCATATTATTGCTCTGTGTCATTGAGTAAATGGATTCATTTGGAGACCTGCTTCAGATCTTATTAGCACCTCAAGAACCCCAGGGGAATTCTTGGAGTATAGTTCAGTCAGAGAGCTCTTGACTAGTATATACAATTCCCTGAGTTTCATCCTCAGCACTGTACAAAATAAAAGCAAGCAAAAAGAAGAAAAAAATCCTGGGAGTCCACAAATATGCTCAAAATAATTAATACATAGAACCTATTGCATTTGAGAAATTATCCTATTTTGTTAAAATTATTAGCATTTATAAACAAAACTTTTTATGGAGTGGGAAAAAATCTATCATTTTGTAAATATATAGTTGAGCTTAAGAGCTCATTGTTACTCTTTCTAAAACAACACAAATGTTGACTATTCAGAAGGTCATAGTGTAAGAGGAATAAATATCTAGTGTCTACAATATGACAAGAAAAAATATACTACACAGTAACCTAACTCATATAAAGAAAAATGACTGAGATTCTTTTTATTATTAATCTTAATAATAACATTAATTATCAGTATCTATCACAGCTGTGCTTTTCAGATTCTAAGGCAGATTTTTTTTGAAAAAATTCATACAACTCTGTCATTAATCAAAACAACATATTTCTATGTTGTGAACGTTTTAAAATATTTTATGTATATCAATATATTGTCTGCATGCATGTGAACACACCCATGTCATGCAATGCCCATGGAGGTCAGAAGATGGTGACAGATTCTCTGGAATGGGACTTATGGTGGGTTGCTAGCTACCATGTGGCTGCTGGGAATTGAGCCCTAGTCCTCTGCAAGAGCAGCCAGTGATTTCCAATGCCAAGCCATTTCTCCAGTGTCCACTGTGAAATATTTTACAATTGAAAAATACAAACAGTAGAAAGACTTTGATTGGATTTACCCAGAAGTCTGTTGGAAGAAGACATTTCTAGATCATATTACATAGTTAGAAAACCTCATTTAAAGTAAAATAATCATTTGTATTTGTACAATCATTTTTTTTAAAATTAGAATCAGCAAAATGTAGCATGCGCTATAATTTGTCAGCATTTAAAGACTGGCTTTCCCAAGTAAAAGTATGTATACTATCTAAGTTTGTAATAAATTTTGCTGACATATAATTTACATATAAGAATAAAATATGTAACATTCTTTATAAATTCTAGGTAGTCAGTTGATTCTTACTAAATGCTTTTGGTGAATTTCTCCAAAATCTATATGTGGCCAGGCTATAGTTTCAGTTGTACCATGAAAATGGAAGATAACTGTTGACTAATATTTCCAGATTTCACATCACTAGAGCATTATGATGCAGTATAGAGCCACTAAAAACACTCATCAGCATGTACCACAAGACCCTTCTACCATACACATATAGGAGACATAAATGATCTCAAGGCACAGAAATAATAAAATGTGGCAAAGTAATTACAAAGGATAAGTTATGATTATTTGGTTATTTTTGTTTTGACATAATTTGTTTCATTATAGCTTTATGTAGTTTCTTAATAATAATGGCTTAACAATTGGTTTACAAGATACCTGAAAATTTAGCAGTTGGGTCTTGTGGGCTAATGTAAGTACTCCAATTCATAGATCTGAGAATAACACCATTAACCAGTGGAAGTCATCCCATTATCTAGCAGATAGATGTTGGGATAAATGATGTTGAACAGAGATATTTTTTGAATTTACTGTTATTTTTGTGTTTTTTCTTTCCCCTTCACAGGCATTTCCCTGCATTTCAACAGGCATTTATGGTAAGAGATTTAGCTTTTGATGATGTTTGTATATTTGTTCTTGTTAAATAGGTGGGGGTGAGGGCTGGCTAACTGGAAAAAATATGAGATCCGATTATGAATTTATTTTTCTGTGCCTTAAAGAGACTTAAAATGCAGGTCAAATCCCATTAATAAATCCCAGAGGGTCATTCTGATGGTTTTGTGTTCTTGAATTTGGTTGCATTGTGTGTTATATGAAATGATTTGACACATGGTGTCTTGAAGGCTTTTGTTAAGCAGACATTTTATTCTAGTGAGATTGAACTCTCTGTTTACTTTAATACTGTTTACTTTAATACAGTCAGGTTTTTCTCTCAGAAAAAGCATAATATATGTCATGGCTAGCGTTATTCTATTTTGTTGCAAATTACAAAGAAACATTAAAATGCACACATGTACATATCTGTATCTTAAAAATTTTAATACTCTAAGAAGTGATTGTTAATAAAAGCAAGAATATTAATAACTTTCAAGTGTTTCTATCCTAGCATTGATATATTGTTTTAAGTAATGAGTTTTTCACTTACAAATTGAAACCAAATATTTTCTAATTATTTGTTTTCACTAGCCTAAAATTCTATAAACATTATTCTACCTGTTCTTTGTCTACTGCTATATCAGTTTATTGATATCTTTTGTTTTTGAACATTCTTATGGTAATGTGGCTGGAAAGGAGAAAAGCAAAGGAAGATGAAGAGAAACCATAAAATAGGCTTCAAATGAACAGTGAAAACCAAGTCGAAACTAACGCAAATGATGGTCATTGTTCCCTTTGAGGGAAGAATTCCTCCCTAGAGAGTTCATATGACTCAAAATCTAAGAACTGGTTCAGTCTTCCCTTGTGAATGGGAGGAAATTATTTCTAATGTTGGAGAGGACCTAAGTAGAGAGGCTCACTCTAGCTAGTGGGAAGGGTTGGGTACTACTTTTCTCATTGCTATGATGAAATACCTGACAAAAGACGATGTAAAGAAGGAAGGGGTGAGTTTGGCTTATGGTTTGAGGGTACAGTCCATCGTGATGGGAAGATGGTGGTAAGAAGATGAGACAGCTAATCACATTGGACCCACAGTCCTTTCCATTCCCTCTGGGACACCAGTGCTGTGGACATTAAGGATGGAAGTTTCCTTCTCAGCTAAACTCTATGGAAACGCTCTCATAGACATACCGAGAGATGTACCTCCTAGTGATTCCAAACCCAACCAAGAGGACAATGAAGGTCTATTATCCCAGGCACCACCAGGCAAGTATAGCCATTTTCTTCATGCTAGCTCAAAGATCATGCTTCTTAAATCATGGCTATTCACCTCTGTCATCTCTGGTTCGGGGAAAATTTAAAGATGAGGCTGATGCCCACAATAGTTCAGTGCCCAAGATCCATGTTTAGTTTTAGCTCCATGACATCGTATTTTGTTGGCTTTGAGAAAGCTCCAAGATTCTGTAGTTTATGGTCACATTAGGCATTTTGAAAATGAATTCCTATGTCCCTTGTGAAGTCAAAGCTTTCTGACTGGCCCTTGGTTGATTTGTAGGACCCATATATAGTTGAATGGTTGTCTTCTTGCTCTTATTCAGAGCTCCATAGGATTTTCTCCTTCGTTAACTGGATCAGTTTTACTTTTACCTTTATTTCTATAAGGTTGATGGAATATTATATTTAAAGAAAGTAGTGTTTATCTACAAAGGAGAAAGTTAAGAAGCCACACTGAAATGGAAATATTGTAAGATCCTGAGGGGGTGGATGACCAAAAGGAAACAGAGTTTCCCAGAAAGCTGGTCATCTACTCATAGGAACTCACAGCAATGGGGACAGTATGCACAAGTCCCATGCAGACTCAAACCAGACAAAATCCCAACATAGACAAGAGGAAGTGGGTAAGAAATCCCAACCTAACCTAAGGAACCTTTGGCAATTGATGGCTGCTAGAGGGTGAAAGACAATGTCTTACAGAACGGGACTCAGTGGGCCCAGTGGATGGACCCACACTGAAGGACAATATTTGAATATATGAAAATACATTAAATTGGTCAGTGGGCAGTGGATGTAGGGCAGTGGGAAGAGGTATGGATAAGAGAGAGAATCTAAATATCATGAAACTATGCTGTGTGTAAATCACAAAAATTCAATTAAAAGATAAAATTAAGATCGAAGATTCCAAACATTTTAGCTTATAATACAATTGATTGTGCACAATTTTTCAGAATAATATTTGGTTCCACTCATTTTTCCTGCTTTTCTTATTCTGTTTGCAAAACATGCTAGATTTTTTTTTTTGAAGTTCCACTTTTTGCCTATTTCCCATCTTATCAGGAGCCTTTGATCACATTCTCTGACTTGCAGGGTCAAGTTCACGTTCCTAGCTTGAACAATGAGCACTTTCTATTCTCAGCTAAACTGTGTGCTTTCAAAAAGACGCGGGGAACCCACAACCCCCCACACACTGAGACACACAAAACACCAAAGCAACTCTCTCTCAGAGGTTTTACTCAGATTTTTATATGGCTTTGTATGTTTAAACAAAGAATTAATTTATAGCAATTTTTATTTAGTTGGTTTTTATTTTTTGAAGCAATGTCTTACTGAATAGCCCAGACTGGCCTTCAACTCAAGATCCTCCTGTCTCAGCCTCACAAGTATTTGAATTACACATGTGTAGCACCACAACAAGCTTGCAGCAGCTGTTTCTTTGTGTTTTATTTTGTGTACCATGGAAGTGACATTCAGGTAACACTGCTCTGGAATCTGGCCTAGTTATTTTTTTCAGAGCATTCTCCCATCATGGCATATCCTCTGTGCCATGTGATCCACATGTGATATTCAAAAATGACAACATACATATAACAATTGCCAGTCCTAGATCATTTCCTGTAATAATTCCTTAACAACACATACAAACACACATACACATGCATACACACATACTCATACACACACATACACATACACACATGTACACATACAGACACATACACACATGCACACACACACATATACACACATACACCAAAGTTGTATGCACTATCCCCACCTCTGCTTTCTGCCTCACACCTCTAGCAGAACCACAGAGTGCACATTTGAGTGGTACACTTTAGTCTCTAGGAAGTTCCCCTTGAGAACGCTAACTCTTAAGGCTCATTACACTTCTTGAAAGCTTTCTGCATTTGTACATGAGTTGTCAAATGCTCCTTCATGGTGCTCCATAAAATTTTGCTGATATGCTGTATATTCACAGACAGTTTGGAGTATTATTGCTATTATTGTTGGTGCTGGTATCAAATGCAGGGGGCCCAGGACTTGCCTAGCAAATGAACTGCAGTCTCAGCATCCAGGCGTTAAGAGATATTTTGCACATGCCAGGCCTAGTAGTGCACTGTGTCTAGAGAAGTTCAACAATATCTGTTAGTGTTGATAATAATAATGGTTATAACCTCAGCTGTTGCCTAATTGGCAATATAGGAAAAGAAATATTTGATTGGCAAAATAACAGGCAGGGAAAGCTAATCAATTGCTATTTTCTTTCTTAATTTATTCATTTTTCTCTGATGTTTAAAACATAACCATTTTCCATATCTCTGTGATACCATGGGGTGTTTTGATACATGTATCTGTTGTACAGTGTTCAAATCAGTGAACATACATCTGTTACCCCAAGTGTGTTCACAGTTAAAACATTCAAAATCCTTTGTCATTGCATTTTGAAGTTTGTGCTAGTTTCCCATTATCTACAGTCACCCTGCCAGGTACTATTTTCTTAATGGGTAAGCATCTCTATCTAGGGAAAAATGAATGTGTTTCTAGAAAGGATTCTCGAACTGGAAATGATCTTTGTGGGCATGGCAGGTCAAATAGCAACACAGATTTGTTCACTTGGGAGCCCAGGCTGAGTATGGTGTTTTACTTCACTTAAGCAGAAATTCCTGTGGTTTATTGTGGCTGCTGGGACAATGGCTGGTAGGAGGTGTCCAGGCCATCCAGCTGGCCTATTATGCCTTCTCAAAAGCCTTAGCCTGCCCACTCCTTCAGCAGCTGTCATTTCTCAACCACCCATTTGCATTGGGTTTACCTTCATTTCTGTATTTTTGGCCTGCAAAGTTGCTGCCACTATAGTTACTTGGTTTTGAGTACAGCAGAATCAGCCATGATTTGTAAAAGTTTAGTTAATTGCCAAGGAACTCTAGTGCTCAAGTGACTTCTTCGGTGTTCCCATTTCACGGGTACTCAGAAGGCACTGTCACATTTCAGGTGTGTCTGCAGGACCTGGCCCACCCCAGCACCTGGAGGGCCTCATGGCCACAGAAGAAACTGCTGCCTGCCCCAACCTCTCTCCAATCCCTCATCCTTGTGGGGGAAACCCCTGGCATGCAGCAGAACCAGCCGAAGACACAGACTGACAGCTGTCCACCCTGTGACTCAACCTGATTTAAGGAGGAAACGCAATTTGAACAGGCTCTGCCTCCTTTGAAGTTTCCCCAGAGGAGTCAGATTTTTACATAGTACCTTTCAGGGCTGCCTGACTGCTCCAGCAGGTTTCCAGGTTGCCCAGGGACCCAGACTGCCTGCTTATACTCAGGATGAAAAGCCTCATTTAGTAAGGCACTAAAGAAAGGGCAGTGTTGCTTTTAGAAAAAAGTAGTTCAAGGTGAGGCTTCCAGGGTATCTAAGCCTCCAGATGCTTGTTAAACATATGATTTGGCCCCCACAGTCTCAGAGGGACGGATCTGAACTTCCTTGATGGACTTTTCAGACCTGGTATGTGCCTTCTGCCCTTTGAGCCCCATTTAGATTCCCTGATGCTAATAAGTATAACAACAACCAAAAAAGACTAGACATGATACAGTGCAAAGGAATTTTTACTGGAAGCAAATGGCAAAATTAATTTTAGTCTATTTTATGAGAATCACTAGAGTTAACAGATATGAGGTCCAGGCAAACAGGGTATGTACTGAGTACATGGAAACTGAGAAAATAGTCTCTCTGGAGAAAAAGAAAGAAGGATTTCTGTGTACGATGTGGCACTTTTGGAGAAGAAGGAATTCGGACAATGAGTTATTGGCTAAAATCTGAATAAAAACTTAAGTGATATATGACTTAGCTGCAGCAACGCCCGTATTTACTGCTTCTATTTGTGACCAGTGAGGAAGGACTATTTCTATCAAGAGATTTCCATTCTCACTAGTTTCCACCAAGTGCTGCTGGGCCAAACTTTCTTTTTTAAAATTTCTTTTTTATTTTATGTGCATGAGTGTTCCGTCTGCTTGTAAGTGCTCCCGTGTCATGTGTCATGCAATGTCCACAGAAGCCAGAAGTGTGCACCAGATCCACTGGAACTAGCATTAGGGACAGTTGTTAAACGCCATGGGGGTTCTGGGATTCAAACCTGGGTCCTCTATAAGAGAAGCCAGTGCTCTTAACCGCTGAGCCATCTCTCCAGCCCCTGTGCCAAATTTTTTAACTGATTCAGTCCTTGGCATTCAGCTTCATTCTTCTGCTCCTGATAGTCACAAAGGAAAGCATCCTGTCATTTTGTTAACCTTTTGTGTGCATGGCAAACATTCTTTATCAGTACATCTGTCTAAATTGACACACATGACTTGGAAGGAAACGAGGGTACTGTCTAAGGATCATACTCAGGGCATGCTTGCCTCGGTCAGCTTTAGATGCTGGCAGATTTGAGTCTGTGTGGCAGCCATCGCTGTGCAATGCTGGGTTAGCTCGAAGAGTTCTCAGGTAGTGCATTCGCGAACCAGAGGAAAAAATGACCAAAGTATTTGCCCCTTGCTTTCATCTTCTCAGCCCTCCCCACTCTCTTTGCTGTCTTCTCATCTCTTTGATATTTCCATTTGCTTTGAAAACTTCCTTTCAGGTGGTCTAATAATGACTCTTTTCCCTCTCATAAAAATTGCTTTCTGGCATGCTATGATTTTTATCCTTGTCAAATTATATCCACCATCGGAAACATTATCACTCCTGGCAATCCCTGAATAATCACTGGCCCTCAAAGCAAAGTAACATTAGAATCAGTGTATCTTACTTCCCTTGAGAAAACACGGGGCTGATGCCAAGCTCCCCTCAGTTATACCACATTTGAATATTATTCTTTGAGCTGACCCTCAGGAGGCAAAAGGAAAAGAGCTTGAGACAGCAAAATCCTGGCTATGAAATTGTTTCTAATCCTCTGAGGGCATATGACGTGAATAGACAGTTTCAGCCAATATACTTGGACATATTCATGTTTACCTAGACATCTCACAAAACATGCTGTAATCTCCTTTTTTTCATTTTCTAAGTTTCATGAGTCTTTGAAGTTAAAAAATATACCAACCTCCTGGTGTGGTGGCACAGGCCTTTAATCTCAACACTCTGGAGGTAGAGCTCTGTGAGATCGATGCCAGCCGGATCTACATGTCTGGGCTACAGGGAGACTCTGTCTCAAAAAATGACAAAAAAGGTACCAATCCAACAAACCCAAAGTGAAACACACTCTTTGTGCTGGAAAATACTCTCAAGTACCTTTCACAAATATTTTCTACTTTACTGTACATTAAAAAGGCTGCAAGTGAGTATAGGGAGGGATTAGTAACATTAAAGGCCTTTGGAAGGAACCATATGGAAACTTACCACTAACGAAGCGTCTTAAAGTATATACATACACATTATATATAAAAGAGTTACCCTAGAACAGAGGGGCACTCCCCCTTCTAGACATAATAAGCTAACAAAACAAACCTCAATGCCAAGAATCAATTACTTCTCTAGAAGCTGTTGACCAGGAGTCCCCTAGACCCCCAAACAATACTGGTCATTGCCTCTGCTCTTTGGTTGCCTACCACAACTAGATGGTAAGACCCTATTACTGAAGATACTACATATATGAATTAGAGAACAAAAAAGGAGAAATCAAGCTGATGTTGACTTCAGAACCTCATCTCTGCTGCCTAGCTTTCATGGTCCTGGAAAGTGCTATACATGCAGCTAGAGAGAAACAATAATCATCAACCTCACCCAGCTATGACTTCTGTAAACTACAATTGTCAAGATTTGCCCACTGCTGCAATAGTGGCCCAGATATGGAAGTAACCAGCCACTCTTTAATTGGATTTAAGGTCCACGTCATAGCATGGACTCCATACCTGACACTGATAGCAAGATTAGGAACCTGAGGCTAAACGGGTCACCAGCCACAAGACAGAGCCTAATATTATTATTCTGATAAATATATACAGTAGTAAAGTACCTCCTAATGACTTATTATTATACCCATAGATTAATGTATCTCTCAACTCTGAGCAGAAAAGCTTCCTTATGGAGCAGATGTGATTAATACAGAAACTCACAAATGGCCAATGTGCAGAGAGCAGGAGGCTGCAGAGTGCTCATCCTTGAATAGGACAGCTACTTCAAACTTCTGCCTCCCAAGGTTCAGAGATCATTGTGGAAGAGGTGGGCAGAAAAATTGTAAGAGCCAGAGGTGGTTTATGACCACAAGGAAACAGAGTTTTCCAGAGAGTGATCAGTTACTCACATGAATTCACCGCAATGTTGACAGCACGTACAAGTCCCATGAAAGCTCAAAGCAGACAAAATCCCAGCATAGACATGGGGAATTGGGTAAGAAACCCCAATTCACCTTAAGGCACTTTTGAGAATGGATGGGTAGTGGGATGGGCAGAGGCAGTCTCTTATGAGGATTGGACTCCTGGTAGGTTAACCAGGTTAGAATGGATGGACCTACATTGAAAGACACTTTGGGACACAAACTAGAATCTATAAGCCTTGATACATATGTTTCTTTTCTTTATAAAAGAATCAGTGAGTTCCCAGCCAGCCCTTCCTTCGTGGATTGTTATGTTTTGTTTTATTTAAAAATGACTTTACTTATAGAATAAACGTTAGAACATTAAGATTTTTAAGGATGCAGGCATTAGTAATTTGCAGTTTGCCTATTTCCCAGTAAATCTTGGTATAACTTTCAGACACTTTGAAGAATAGGAGCAATATTAAGAAGCTATTCCTAAGGAACTGGTTTGGGGATTTGAAAACTGACCCCCCCTTCAGTATGTCACTGAAATAATTCCTGTGTGCCTAAGCATCTTTTTCACCTTATTCTGAATGACACTCCTTTGCCTTGCTCCTTGGGCATACTTTTATCTACAGGGTAAGTTTGAATAATCAGAGCTGAGCTCTCTTGAGAAAAGATTTCAAAAATAATTCTCTGACACGTCTTAGAGAAGTCAAGTATGTTTATTTCTTCAGGACAGTGATCTCCATGTCAAATCCTTTTTTTTAAATTGGTGATCCTATTTTAAAAATACTTTTTAAAATCCATTTAAAGATAGTATATTAGTTAAGCTAAAGCTAAGCTGCTGTAAAAAAAAAAAAAAAAAGTAGACTTCAAAATGCAGTGGCCTGGTGAATATAGTTGCTTATTCCCTCATTGCTAAGAGAGCCACAGTAAGCATTCTGCTTGTGAGGGGATTTGTCCTCTCTGACATTCAAGGAGCTGGAAATACACTGTGGCACCAAGTACTTACTTGGAGGGTATTGCTCTCACTGACTTATCTACCCTGTTTCTTTGAGGGAGGGGGGAAGAGTGTGCCGGATAGCTTTTGTGTCAACTTGACACACCTGGGTTGAGGGAGCTTCAATTTGAGAATTTCCTCCATTGAACTGGTCTGTGGTCATGTCTGTGGGGTATTTTCTTGATTGTTGAGTGATGTGGGAGGACCCAGTCCACTGTGGATGGCACCATCCCTGGACAAGTGGTCCTGTGTTGTATAAGAAAGCAGGCTGAGCATGGACTAGGGAAGGCAAGTCAGTATGCAGCCTTCTTCCGTGGCCTGTGCTCCAGCTCCTGACTCCAGGTTCCTGCCCTGAGTTCCTACCTTGGACTCCCGAAGTAATGAACTGTGACCCAGGAAATTTAAGCAAAATAAGCCCTTTCCTCCCTAGATTGGTTTTGATCATAGTGTTTTTGTCAGGGTAATTGAAATCAGACTAGAAGAGAGAGAGAGAGAGAGAGAGAGAGAGAGATAGGGAGATGCCCTCTATCCTACTGTCCTTGGATACAGAGTAGCAGGCATCAAGAGGAATTGTTCTCATGACCAGTTTAACTAGGAAAGGGTGAAAAGTTTCTTCTAGCTTAGATTACACCTGTCAGTTTGAAAAGGGGGAATGCACTCGAAGAATTTCTGGATTTCACTATTTAACGGGGCAAGACAAGTCAGTTAAGCCACAGAGGTCACTCCTGCTTAATTGTGGAGTCTTTTCACCCAGAATGGCTGTTTATTTTAAAAGAGTAATTGATGAGATTAGTAGTATCTGCTTTATCAAAGTGTTCTTATTGCCTTGAACATTTAGATATCAGAAAGAATGTGATTTTAAGGCATCCAGGGGTGACCTATATTTTTCATGGAAAGCCAGCATATTTAGAAATTCAGAACATGTCTGAATTGGAGTTATACTAGGTGCCATATGCTTTTAGAATTTTTAAGCACTTCAGTGGGTGCTGAAACCAGCATGTTGAGAATACAAAGTGATTATACTACTTGCTCTATTGTAATTTTACTCTGTTTCCATAGAAGTCCTTGGAGGAATCTATTGTAATTTGTTTCTGTTACACCCTTAGTCCCTGAGGCTAGATCCATCTATAAACTTATAGGAGTCCTGAGCAGCTGGCTTCATTATTCCATGTGTCTAGGAAATCTGAGTTTAGGGCATAATCTGACCCTGAAGGAAATATTACTAAGAGAGTCCATTATAGTATGGATAAGAATATATTCACTCTACAGTCAACATATGAGTGTGACTAAGGTAAATCTGTGTCCGCTTCAGCCATGGTCCACAAGGGCAGTTTCCTACAAGTGGCTGCAAATTGAACTGAAATTAACAAAATTAGCATGAAGTTGCCTCATTTCCATGATGCACTGATCTGAATCCACTTCTAAGTGTTGTAAATGAATCTTATTTTACCCAATGTTCTTGGGTCTTCTTTCTAACCAATTGCATATTCAGGAAAACATACTTTCCCCTTACTAAAGATTCCAAATACTATCATAAGCACTCACCTGTATGTTCTGGTTTTAGATGTCCCAGCACTTAGATCAGTGCTGAATGTAGAGTCAGTCTTAACATTGGTTTCAACAACTAAGTAATAAACAGAAAGCTGTAAATTGTAAGATAGGCTACTGACCCATCTTCTCTACTCCAGAGACCTGACTCTGCATTTAGTAGTCAGTGATTTCCATCACAGATTGGTTTCTGTTTCTTCTATTTCTTTTAAGGAATGATTTCATTTACATTTCACAGGGATAGCTCAAAAGAGCCAGTTAATAACTTCCCAAATAACTATATTAAAATCTTATTCACCAATATAAATGTCTCTTTTAAAGTATTTCTCAGTGCTAGAGAAATGATTCAGCAGTAAAGAGCACTGGCTGCTCTTGCAGAGGACCCAAATTTGGTTACCAGCACCCACATGGTAGCTAATAACCTTCCATAAGCCCAGTTCCAGGGGATCCAATGCTCTCTTTTGACCTCCATGGGCACTGCAGAATATGGGTGCTTCTCTCTCTCTGTCTCTCTCTCTGTCTGTGTGTGTGTGTGTCTCTCTCTCTGTCTCTCTCTCTCTCTCTCTCTCTCTCTCTCTCTATATATATATATATATATATATATGCAGGCAATACATTCATACACATAAAATAAAAATAATAAAAAATATTTAAAGTGCTTCTAGTATATTCACTGAGATGTACAGCCATTACCATAATCTAATATTAGAAAAATATTCATCAGTCCCCAAAATGCCCCATACTAGGTAACAATTCCATCTGTATTCCCTCCCCAGTCTCAGGCAACTACTCCTCATCCACTCACAGATGTGCCCATCTTGATATCTAAGAAAAAGGGAATCATAACATGTCCAGTATTTTACCACTTTTTTTTTTATTACCGTAATATCCCTGGAGCACTTCTGCATTGGAGCATATATCGTATTCCATTCTCTCAGTTTTATGCATAAGGCACATTTTGATGACTCATGTATCAGTTCATGGAATTTGAACTGTTTCTATTTTGGGACTATTATAAATAATGCTTATACATAATTGATTTGGGTACAGTTCTATATCTAAGTATACAAACTATAAATGTGACCTAGGGCCACATCCTAATTTTTAACAATCTGGAATCAATTCACGTTTCCATTCTTGGTCCCCTGGCTTTTCTCAGGCCTCTTCCAAAAGTCACATTTTCTTGGTGACTCTGGAGTCCTGCCAGCCCACACAGTCTGTATCACCATGTATAATCCTCCCTGTGCATCACTGTGGGAGCAGTCTCTCAGAAATCCGAGCGGGTACTGAGGAAGGAGGTCCTAGACCAGAGTGGCCTTCAGCAGGGGTTTCAAGGTCCCATTAATCTACATTTAAATTCTGACATCTTTGCTTATTTTCCAAGTGGCCTCAGGTGATTGCTTAATCTCTTTACATTTCTGTAACCTCAACTGTCAGTCAGGGATAATAATGCCTACAACAAGGAATTGTTGTAAAGATAAAAGTATATAAATGATTAAAGTGCTTGTCATCAGGTCAGACATAGATGTACATGGAATAGTTGTGGTTGCGGATGGTGTTGGTGTTCACATCATTTTTGTTGCTACAGATGTCATGACCGCCTTCCACTTCACTCTGAAGCCCTTGGGTGCACATGGCTTTGTGCTGTGTTCAGTATTATCCCTTAGGTTGTGGAGGAGTGCTGACACTCTTAATAAATCATTCACTATTTCAAGGAGCCTTTGCTTGAGCTCTAATTAGAGATACCTTATCACAGGAGGCTCCTCAATTTGTGTTAGTTTGCTGCTGCCTGCTGCTTCTTGGAAAGACTGTTGTCTTTTTTCAACCCCCTTTGGGTGTTGTGCTAAGGCCTGTGAGTGTAACTGACTGGATATGAGACCTGTAATATAATTGTTCCAGATTTCCTATATCCTACTTAGCAACAACCTTGGTAGCCAATTATTTACAAATAAAGTCAACCTTTTTAAACTTTTCCTGTCTTCCTACAATTTATCCAAGCCCTAAGAATGATAAGGAAATGTTCGATCTTGTCTGTGAGTGATCAGACCCTTTCAGTAAGACAGACCATGTACTTATAGTTTTTTGTGGTCTTGGAAAGTGAAGCTCCATATTGTAAGACCGCAGATGCTATGGGAAAAACCAAATCATGCTTCTTTGCAGAACATTTTTAATATTCCTCCTTCAGCAACCTTGGCAGATAGATAACTATTACCTTAATGTTTTTCTTAAAGAAAGCAGAAATCCATTGATTGTTTTGGTTGTTCCAAGTACCCAAAAAGAGTACACATTTTTCATTTCCAAGATCATGGACTCTCAGAGCGTAAAGTCACTTTGGAAACCATCCTGGACCTTTACTCTGTTGGCCTGGGAAAATGAGACCCAAAGGTGTTGAATGACTTAGCTAGCTAGTTCATGTGAGAACTGAGATCACAACCCAGAGCAAACCACAGATCCGAGAGGCAAGTGCAGAGCTGTAGGAATCCAACAGATCTCAGATTACAGTCTAGAATGATCTGCACACCTATATCTTCTTCAAATTTCATTTCCAAGCTTTTTCATGTATTAAATGGAAACAGTATTAACATAAGACTTCCGGTGTAGGCAGAAAAGAAAAAGTTGGTCTTTCTGAACGTCAGTACCAAGACTGACACCAATACGAGTCAGGGGACCCTGAACTCTCTAGTTCCCACTCTCATGTCTTTCCCCATTGCTCACAAACTCCTACTTCTATCAAACTGTGTTTTAAGGTTTATCCCATGGCATACCGTTGGGTTTTCTATTTGTAACTTATGATAACTGAATTAACGTAAAGGGTACCTGTACATCCATCTTTCTTTGCAGGGCTTCAGCACTTCTTCTACTTTATCATCTGAGCTCCTTTTGAAGGAAAAGCTGACACATGTGTATGCTAAGGGTACTGGGGCACAGCCTATGCAAGTCAGGAATATTTTTCAGTTGAAATCGCATACTATATTCTGAAGTCTAAGTATATGGTAATCTTCTTCTTAAAACAAAATGCGTCCTATTACTTACCAGATAGCTAACATTACAGCCCTCCTCCAGTAAATCTTCCTGTATGATTAACCCTCAGGAAGGTACTCATCCTGTGGTTTATGGTGCTGCTGGCGCACTGCCAAAGCCCCAATTTGAAAAGTCAGGCAGGCATTGGACCAATCTTGTAAATGCCAACCCTTGCATATAATTACAAGAACCTGGGAGAGTGATCACCAGCTGAGGGGCTCCAGGCTTCTGCAAATTCTGAATCCCTTAGCAAGCCAGTAAGATCTGCTGGCACTGCCTTAAGGGAAAGGTTAGCATTCTAAATTATAGCTTCTCAATTCTTTCTTCAACTTCACAAATATCTTATCCTCTCATCCACAGTGGAAAGGAAAGAAATGCACAGCGATGCTGTTTTCCCATGTTGTGCATAGAAGGAAATGAGGACTCATCAGCTTTTTCCATCCTTCATCAAACAATGAAAATATGCCTCATTGCCAGGATAAAACAGTGATATGCATCCAGGCATCCAGGAAATGTAAAAATAGGCAGCTCGCAATGCTTTTCTTGGATCTTTCTGCACATGCTGAAGGCAGAAGTAGGGCCTAAATGCTTTGTTTGTGTGGGTTTAGGGGATTATATCAGAAGTACTCTAGGCTATTCCTTCTCCCAACAGACCAGCAGTAGTCTCTGAGACCCCTCTGACCAATAACTGGAAAGGAGGAATTCCACATGTGTCAGTGGGATTTTTGTTAGTGAAAGGTAAGAAATGGGTGAGTGTGAGAAGATGACGTGGATGACAGGTGGCAAGATGAGATGGAAATGTCCAGGAGTTGAACATGTGGACTGCAAGCTGATGGCAGGACAGGCATTCCAAGACAGAGAGGGCGCAGCTCAAGGATGAACCATGATGTGTGGGCCCATCTATGCCAAGGAGCAGTCTTTGTTTTCATGCTCTTTCTCCTTAGCCTTCTTTGTTATTCTTATCCTAGTAATACCACACTGCAGCTTGCATCTGACCCGAGGCAGTACTTATCTGAGATGTAGCCACATCATCAGAGCTCCTGAAAACAACCAGGTGAGTGAGAAGATGAGGCTGGCTCAGTTGCCTTCCCACCAGGCTGCCTAGCCTACTTCTCCACCTTTAACTACCACAGGCCCATCACAATTTCCAGAAAGCTTCCTTTCTGGCAGTGAAGCCTGGTGCCTCAGTGAGCTACCTCCTGCCTATAGGGATCTCTGCCTTTTCTATCCAGTGTAGTGCCTTATCTCCAGAAACAGCCATTTTTTAGGAAGCCACCAGAAATGATGCCTACTTAAGAAATGGGGAAGCCTGGATATCATCAGTGAAGCTCTTTTTCTTTGCAGTAGGGTGAGATAAGAACTAAACTGAGGGGGAGAAGTGGCCAGTATAGGGAGGTGTCAGCCTTGTCCATCACGCTATGAAGAGAAATTAATGGAAGTAAATAAAGGCCTGGCCCAGACCTAAGAAACACCTAAGAATTTATCCAAATTACATAACATGATTTTCCTTCCTCACTCCCCTAGCTTAATCCTACACTGCTCCTCAGGCCCCCCTCTTTTCTCTAGAATACCTTGTCCCAGGGTGTGAACCTCACACTTAGCAATGTAAACGTATCAAATTTCCATTCCTATGTCTAAGAAAGTATAGGTAGGAACATCCCTCCTTTAGTAGAGATGTGCTTTGGGGAGCCCCACCCAAAATTGAGCAAGTTTCTCAAACTGAAGACAAAATTATCCGCACGGTCCTGTAATTCTTGTCCGGTTTCATCTTGTCTGAGTTCTTTAGCTCTTTGTACGCAGGCACTGACATCTTACCTTCAGTGTAGAGAGTCTTTATTTTGCCCCATGTTTGTGAGCTCTACCACAAGCATGGCCTTGGGAGGGATGACTTCTCCAAACATCCTGAGCAGAACTTTATGGCACTCTTTCACAGTCCATGCTGCATTCAACACTTAGAGGGATTGAAGTGGTTGTTATGCAGTTGTTAGTATCTTGATTTGCATACACTGGTGTCCTCAGTTCCCAACTCAGTGTTTGATAAATGCAGGTCAGTATAGTCTTGTTAAATGAATGAATAAATTTGCCTGTAAAAAAGATGCTCTATATTCATTCTTATAATTTATATCATTTTTTGAGCTTTTTCTGACAACAAAATTGCAAGGCATAATATTATCTTGTGAGAATATGGATTGTGTTTCAATTAATCAAGTGGGAAGCATTTCACCAGATGACAGCATGTAACTTAGAGCTTTTATACTTCATGCTAGTTTATTTTTTTTCCATTTTTTTGTAGTACACAAAGATTCAATACTTTGATATTATCATTGATCTCCTTGCAACCATCCTAGAGAAATGTCTCTACAAATGATCATCTTTTAAAAGAATCAGCTCTAAGCTTCTCAGGAAACTCCTAGCAGATAATCAAACTGTTAAGTGGTTGGTCAACTCATTTGTCCTTAAGGGTTTGTCCACCTAGATTTACCTGTTGGGTATACTCACTGTTTCTACTCCCACCCACCAAACATGGCAACTCACTGATCTCTAGACTGCAAAGTGTCGGTGAGTTGGGACCATGTTGTATTCCTGTTCCCTCACTGTTTAATATGGGACCTGCTGCATGGAACATGCTAAGATTCCAGGGCACTGAATAGGGTCATCTCATATCCTCCACTTGGCTTTGACTGATGACTAATTGGTGGGTTCATATTGTGTTCACTACTCAGCCTTGATTGTGTCCTTAGTTAAAGAAACAAAAGACATTTGACTGGGACATGTGAACACATATGTGTTACTAAGAATAGGATGAGATGGAGGAGTAATTTTCAAAGAGGAGAGCTTTTATCATCCAAGGAACATAAGCACATATCAAAAAACTATAAAGCGAGATAAAAGGTTACAAACGTTGCAATAGAACATCTCTTCACAAATAAAATGTATGTTTCTTACTCTGAGTCTCAAATGCATTTAAAAATTATTTAATATATAAGCCTATACATATAATAAAATTTTCAGTCTTTTTCTGTATATTTTCTAACTAAGGAAGGCCTTCCCATTTCAAAGTTATTTAAAAATTGATCTTATGGTGACCTAAATACATTTAAAACATTCACACACATATGTCAAATCATTCATTTATATGTGTATATACATGTGTATATACACATAACTTCACATATAAATTCATTTACATATATTATATAGTCTGTGTCATATATTTGCTTCTGTGCATTTGAATGTGCTTATGTAACATATATTAAAAATGTGTATATAAATTTAAATAAATATCTAAATAAATTAGTCACTATCCATTTTTTTCCCAAATAATAACTTTTTAAAAAATTTCTTTAGTTGTGATCCTTGTAGAGAAATACATAAAATATAGTTGGTAAATATTGAAGGATGTTTCATTTTAAATCTTGCTGTGGAATAATTATGCACATTTTCATCTATCCTTTTCAAGATAATGACACTTTTTTCCCAGTGACTGAAACAAGACCTATTTCATCCACCTTTGCCCCACCAGTGAGTAAATCTTGTACCACAGAATAAATTAACAGCAGAGCCTTTTGACAGTGGTAGCTCAGGTGTTTGTTATAACTGAGATTTCTTAGATTATATTTACCAATGCCAGTTTGCTAATGATTGTCTTTTGGATGTGCCCAAGAGAACAAATTGGCATGTCTCTTTCATTTTCCATTTTCCCATCATTACCATGCTGAGAACATCACAGAGGGAGTCAAAGGAACGCTTTCCTTTGGCCTTTTTCAGTGTAAATTGTAGAAAGAACTCTTTCATACCTTTCATTCATAGTCCTCAGACTTAAAACAGAAGTACAAAGCATTTTAAACTAATAGAATTCAAAGCAAACCTCAGAGTGGCTTTCCCCCCTGTGGCGCTTGCCACATCAGCACATCTCCTAAGGAGTGACAAACAGAGTCACCTTTGGCCTTTTCTTCATCTTTAAGATACATTCGAGAATGGCTTCTTTCCCTCCCAGTCAAAATCCAGTGTGCCTAGGGCTGTTAGACCTACAGAAAGGCACTCGTTTGCCAGGCAATCTGAGAGAATACTAGCTGTAATTGGCAATCCATTTCTCTATTTCCATTGTACAGCCATCCTTGACAAATTAATCACAATCAAATGTTGGCTGCAGCAAGGGGCACCCTATGCAGCAGGGAAGAAAAATGAGGCCTCATGCTGTTCTGACAGCTGAATCTTTCAAGTCACCCGTTAGACTGAACAAGGGGACACTGTGGCTTGCCTGTCACTACCATTACCTGTAAACAGACTGCTCGCTCCACATGTCTAAACTAGGCTGATCATTAAGGCCTTGCAGAGACCCACCATGCATCTGATCAGCCTGTGCTGTGGAGAAAGGGGAGGGGATTTGTCCCAATGAAGAACATAGATTGGGTGAGGATCTTTTGGGGCTCAGCTCAGTGTCTGTCTGTCTTCCTGTTTCCTGCTAATATGTATGATAGTCATCAGCTAGGTGGTGCTGGATAGATCTATAGTTTCCTCTCTCCTGCGAGGGACATGCTTCCAAATTTGATTGACAGCCCACTAACCAATGACTTGACGAGAGAGGTCTAGCTGAAGCGCAGGGAAGGCTGGGAAGGAGAGAGGTGGGTGTGGCTCCAGGCCTCAATCTTGGGTGCGTTTTCCAGTGGTCTGGGAGACTCATGATCACATTGCAGCTCCACCATATGAAATCTCTGTCTCTCTCCCCAGGGATGAATCATTTGTAAGTAACCCAAAATAAATTAATTTCTCTAAGAGAACATTCTCTGTCTACTCAATTGGTTCAAACCTAGGGGTGGAGGGGGTAGGGCTGAATGCTGGGCCTCACCACAAGAGAATTCATAATACAGTTGGCGTAGTAGAGCAGGAGCTAATGACAAAAAGGGAATGCTCCTGGGGAAAGGATTTACAGAGCCGCAGCTAATATGGGGACCAGCCAAAGGAAAAGTATGGGGAGAAGAAATTTTGATATGGTGGATTATCCCCATAGGATGGTGTGTATCGTGGCCATTGAAGAGTTGGGGCGGTTTGTAGTGAAATATGTAATTAAGGTATACTTACCTAAGCAGATGGATGGGACAAATACTGGTGGTGGTGGTGGCGCTCACTGGTGGAGATGCCATGGAGGAGGCCGTGGCACGTGGGTCCAGTTCAAGATGGCAGTCTCAGGCCGAGGTCTTAGCACAGAGAGAGATTCAAAGTGTGAGAGACGAATTAAATCGAGAGAAAGAAATGAGGCTTGCTTCTTCAATCTAGCCTCTGAACTTGCTAGCAAATTGGATAAAAGTGAAAAGGAGATGGAGCTTTTAGCCTGCCACTTTTTACATCTAGGAAGTTGAAAAGGGACAAAAACCCAGGTCAGGTTAATAATGCAGGACCCATCCTGGGACCCTAGAACCCGGAACCCCTGGGAAGAAGCAAGCAACCCAGAAGGAGCAGAGAGTGCCCCTCAGGTTCAACCTGTAATACGAAAAAAGGAAAAATCCAAATGTCTGCAAGCTGATAAAGGCCTTAGCAAGCATAGAATTTAGTGAATAAAGGGTTCTCGGCCCCAGAGCTGCTGGAAATAGGACATTCAAACAAGCTGCAAAAGAGCCTGTCATCACCTGGCTCCTGAGAATATGGGACAAAGGAGCAGATGATATTAACTTGAATGCTACAGAGGCAGGACAGCTGAGCTATATAACCACTCATCCCTCCTTTGAGGTTTAGGCTGCATAACCTGGGGCAAGGAAAAGCAGTCTCTGATGAACTGGCTTGTGCAAGCCACTGGAGACACAGGGTTATCACCAGCGGAGATTCCCATGGATTTCAGGAGCTGGAACATGACAGGAAAAGAACAGGAACTGTTAAGAGAACTGGGTATGAGAAAAGCAATATACAGAACCCTGTTCACTGGAATGATAGGACTGTGTTCACTAGAGATTTTATGAAGGACTTCATTAAACAGGGACTTCAGAATTGGTATAGAGATTTAACATCTGTACGAATCCTCTAGTGGAACAAGACCTTTACAAGGTATGAGAGGCTTTGACAGATTTAAGCATCCTAGATCAGCATCTAATATATGTAGAAGAATAGAATATCCTAAAAGATATGTAAGGGAGGCAAAACAGAAGAGGAGGTCTGCTTGGGTTACTCATAGGCAAATGTGGCGAGACTTGAGTTTAGCCAAAGTTCCTAAAGAAAAGATTGATAAAAAACCAAATTCTATGCTAAAGCACCTTTGGAAGGCTTTAAACTCTGAGAAATGGTTCACAAAAGGTACACAGAGGATTATCCCAGGGGTGGATACTAACCCCCCCCCCCCGCCCCCCAGAGTAAACAGGGTACATTTCTCCCCTGTGACTGGCTATTCAGGGGTTGGAGACTGCTTGGCCAAGGCCTCTCCCAAAGAGTCAGGTGTGGTCAATGAAGAGATTACAGGTGTGGCTGGGGTCAGGAATAAGAGCCAGGGTCTCCCTGGCCCTAGAAAACAACAGGTGCGAGAGGGGTAAGAGAAGCCTTATTCCTCCTTGGCCCTGCGTAGGACCAAGCAGCTTGGACAAGCCCCAACGAGGTTATCAAGGATAAAGGGATGCAATGGAGGCTCCATGGGAGAACTCTGCAACACTAAATGGATTCCCGACAATAACTAAAGACAGTAAAGGACTGTTTACATGCCATTGTACCCACCATGGATCTGTTGGAAACAGCTGATGCAAATGTAAAGGAATTTATCATGCTATATTAGACCTTGTATGTGTACATAATGTTGACTTCTGAGTGTTTTACAGATATGAAACCCAGTTGAGAGATGTCAAGCACACCTGAACAAACAATGGAATGTAACTCATACAGGGCATGAGGGTGAAATGTAACTGTGAAATTCTGGGAGCTCTATGGGCCTATGCCTAGAGGTGCCAAAGAGTAAAAGGATGCTTTACATAATTGTTAACTATCAATTCCAGTGCCAGGTGTGGGTTGTTCTCCCTGTGAGCTGTTGGCCAAGGGAGCCTTGGAAGTCCCCTTCTACCAAAACAAAAGGCACTTGCCACATTATAATGATGGTCGCACACTGGAAGTGGACGATAAGGCACTATTACTGAAGATGTGACATGGTTTGAGCATGGAAAGAGATATCTAGCTGTGACTGAGCTGTAAACTCCCACAAATGAATGGCTGGCCTTCATAGTGCTAGAGGGTGCTAAGTAGGCCACTATGGGAGAATGGTCCTGAAAAGCTCTGCTTAAGGACAGATCTTGCGTGCTTCACTGTCAGATGTCTCTACAGGTATAATAGAGGCTCATCTGGTATGTGCATCCCCATATATTTAATTGGATTCAGGGCCCACTCTTCAGGGAGGGCACACATATTAGGAAAGAATGTCAACTCCAGTGGTGAGGGGGAGAGTTATGAGCCCCCATAAAGAAACTACTGTAATTGTTTGCAAGATGAATATGATGTGCCTACTTAGGTACTGCCTAAGCAGTTGCATTTACACCCATAGATTAGGTCATTCAATATTTGTGTGGATGTTACTTTTGCTGTTGTTGTTGTTGTTTTACAATTGTTGTGTCTTTACAGTAGAAGGAGTATCACTGAAGCAAGATGATAATCCATGCCACAGTGGAAATAACACCCTTCTGTACCTGTTATTCCTTCCCCAAACCCCTCGCTCTTGTGGCTCAGGGACTACCGTGGAATAGGATGGCGGAAAGTGTTGTAAGAGACAGAGAGAAAAAGGGGTGGGGTGTTGGATAGATCTATACTTTCCCCTCTGCTGCAAGGGGCAGGCTTCCAAATGTGATTGACATCCCACTAACCAATGACTTGATGGGGGAAGTCTAGCAGAAGTGCAGGAAGGCTGGAAAGGAGAGAGGTGGGCGCTGCGCCAGGGCTCCATCTTAGGCACGTGTTCCAGAGGTCCAAGGGGACTTATGATCCAAATGCGGGCTCCACTCATACAAAATCTCTGCCTCTCTCCCTGGGGATGAATCCTTTGTATGTAACCCAGAATAAATCAATTTCTCTAAGAGCATTCTCTGTTCGCTCAGTTGGTTCAAACCTAGGGGAAGAGGGGCTGAATGCAGGGCCTCACCGCTAGAGAATTCATGATACGGGTGGTGTAAAATTTAACCCTTTCTACTCAGAAATCGTTTGTTGACACCTTTCCCCTCTCATGGCCAAGAAACTGAAAGTGTGTTGTTAAATGTTCTTCCCATCTTCGCTCTGGCCCTCTAAGAAAGTTCATAATCTCTACTCATAGGAGAGATCCGTTGTACTTTACACTTGCTTTAAGCATCATTTAAAAATACATTCTTTGGTAATTTCATACACGTGCACAATGTAATTAGATGATGTAACCCCCATTCTCACATCCCACTCTTCCTGGACCATTCCTCCATCTCAAATTCATGTCCTCAGCTTTTCAATTTTTTTATTTTTAAAGAACCCACAGAGTACAATTAGTGCCTGTCCTTATGCTCCTAGGTTGAAGCCATTCACAGAAGCATGGACAGCTTACCGTGGGCCAGACCCCTGAAGAAAACTGACTCTCCCTCCCCAGGCAGTCATCAACTGCCAACAGCACAGCTAGGGGTGTGGTCTCATGTACTCCTCCCTCATCCCTGCTGGAATGTTGATTCTTTGAATTTCATGACAGGTCTTGTACAGGTATCTGTAGCTGCTGTGAGTTCATGTGTGTAATGGTTCTGTCACGTCCACAAAACACAGTTTAACAGCAGTTTTCCCTGACCTCTGGGTCTGACAATCTTTCATGCCCCTTTTTCAGTGATGTTCCCTGAGCCTTGGGAGCCAGGGAGTATGATATGTATGTCCCAGTTAGGGGTGAGCACTCCACAAAACTTATTCTCTCCAGTTTGAGCACTTGTAAATCTCTATTAACTGCCACCCAATACAAAAAGAAGCTTCCCTGATGAGAGGTGAGAACTGCACTCATCTATTGGTATAAGGTTAGGTATTTAAAAGACAGTTTGATACTATGTTCATTTAGCAAAATAATAGTAATTGGTTCTCCCTTCAAGCCAATGATCTCCTTTGTCACGGATTCCTGGCCAGATCTATAGAACCAGGCATAAGTTCCTTCCTGTTGAATGGGCCTTAAGTCCAATTAGACCCTGACTACATTGATTCCACTATTTCAATCAATGGCATATTGCAATCAATGGCATATTGCAGCTTTCAGGTTGTATGGCTGGGTCAGATTGTTAATGACTTCAGTCTCCCAAGCCAACTGCATAACATCTTCTGGTACTATGAAAACTGGCCAGTGAGGAAGAAGCCTCCTGGTTAGTGCCAAAGAGATTTCTTCATTTCCTGTGATCAAAGTATGTAGTGTCTTTAGAAATAGTCTTATTAGCATGTTAAAATGGAATAGTTTTGTAAGGGAAGTAGCCTATATTGTTTGGGGGGATTGCTGGAACCCCTCTGACTAATAACTGGGAAGGAAGTATTCGCCATGTGGCCCTGGGGATTTGGTTAGATGACCTATGGTTTCTGGGATGAGCTTTATACCTATGCTTCCCTTCCCCCTGCTCCCCATGTGGGGTACATAAAATTTTAACACATATTTCCCAGCCTATAGCATTATTAGAAGATAGGAAGTTCCTAAAAGCTAAGTGCTGACAAAACTAGAAAGGACCCAGAGTGAAAGACCATGAGGAGAGAGAGAGACAAGTTTGCTTCCCCACTCTGTCAACAGAGCAGAAGAGGGAGAAAAAAAAATCCTATTTTGAAATGCATTTAAGTTTTAGAAGACAACTGAGCTATTTAACAAAATGCCCATTGTGCTGGGTGCCAGGCAGAAGAGTCTCTTCTCTAACGTTCCCTCTTTGCTGTTCAGAACATGCTGTTGAGCTGAATTGCCTCAAGCAAGAATAAGCGCAGCACTCATCTTCTAATCGAGTTCACCTTTCCGTCTTACAGCTGTGGGCAGTAGCATTCACGGTTCTGCCATCTGGCTTTCACAAAACTTGGAACCAGGGTCTTGTAAGTAGGTGGTGGAATGTTTTAATTTCTGGAAAAGCTGTCACTGATCAGACTATAGAACGGAAGAGCCTTGTTTTCTTTCAATTTTCCATTTCACCTCTCTCAGATAACTAAGTATAATGAAGTGTAATTAAAACATTGGCTTTCATGAATTTTTAAAGCCATGTTTGAAACTTTTATCATCTCTGATATTAACTTGGAGAACACTTTTTCTCTATATAAGTTTTGGAATGCAATTCAAAAGTATCGCAAAGTATTACCCAATATTAAATTGAGTATATCAGTGACCTGTCAAAAACTACACATGAACATAGTATTTAGTCTGCTGCTCAGTCACACAGCCTTCTCATGACTGGTTCTTTTATTGTAAAGAAAAATGAAAGTGGAGGCCTCTGCAAATATGCAGTCTCAAATATGCAGTACTTCCCTAAGTCTTTTACAGAAATGTGAAGATTCCAGTTCTCACTGAACCATGGAGGCCTTATTTTTAACTTCTCTGACTCTCTTCCATGATCCACACACGGCTATGTTCAAATAATATTTTACTAAAAATGGGCGGTTTTGTGGATTGTTCTTAAAATTTTATTTACACTGTGTATTTCAACTGGCATTGATATGGGTTGTAACTGACTGAACCGAGACATGTTTTTTAGTTAATGATACAGTTGTTATCTATAATTGTGCCTGACACATGTTGTATTATTTCTAATCTTCACATCTAGCTTGATAGATTAGTGCCATTTCTCCCTTGTACAGATACATAGCAGATACTAGGAGGTTATAACTAACTTAGGAAGAGCAGAGATGGGATAAAAGTTCAGTTAGCCTTTTTCTCTCTAACAGCACAGGAAGCTGTCCTTACTTTTCAATACTTTTCTGTCTTAGAAGTGCTGTGGTTTCTTTGTAGTGTTTCTAATCATTCAGTTTTCCTATAAGATCATACAGCCAGCAGCCTTGTCTGTAGGCTTTAAACTCTTCTTCCTTCTTGAAGGTTGATGAGGGTTTAAAGCTCCAGGAGTAGATGCGCAGGCAGCTGTGATGATACTGGAGTTTCAGTGAGACCTGAAACCATACATTGTACTAGCATTGACCTGTGTTTCTCGACCAGTCCTAGCTTTAGGCACCAGATCATGGTTCTGCTTTAATAATGAATGTTAGGTTTATAGAGAAAGCAGAGAAGTCAAAAGGATATGTCCCTAGTCAGTTGCCAGTGGAGGCTGTGAGCTTTGGATGAATTTCATTGTAATAGGTTTTCAGTTGACACAAATTTATGATCTAAGCCTTTGAGTCATTTTTATATACTTTAATTATCATTTATTTATTTACCTACATTATTAATGAGACCAGAACATTCTCAGGTCATCATTTTAATGCATTGTTCCTTATAGTTCGTAAGGATTTTACAAACATTTCAAGTTATGTAGATATCTCTCCCACTTTACTTCCTGCCCCAACACTGCCCTCACCTATTGTCTGTGGTCTCAAAAACAAATGCTCACACAGGCTCACACACACGCTCATGCACACACACAGGCTTACACATACACACACGCACACACACACACAGGCTCATGCACACACACACACATGCATACACACAGGCTCACACATGCACACAGGTTCACACTCTTCTCCCCAGGCACATCAAATGTACACAGTGTTATTGTATAACTGGAAACATTTTCTACATGTTTCTCAGGAAAAATTGTGGTGGTGTGAAAGTGTGTTCAATTTCTGCCTTTTGTTTGGTTCTGTATTAGGTGTCATGTTTCTGTTTCTCCACTTAATGCCGAGCTGAGCTTCCTGCTGAAGAAACTTGGTGGTTAAGCATACAGAGACCATGAGTGGCAGAAAGGAGGTTGTTCACAGAAATCCTGAGTTCAAGTCTACCCACTTAGACAATAGCAACAGTTACACTTTGTGGGGCATTTCGGGATTGTTTAATTATGTATTTTCTGGATCATCAGTCCTATAGGCAGAAAAATAATCAGTTGTCTATGGGCTCATTTAACATTCCATTTTCTAAAAATCATTATTATTTTATTTTATATGTATAAGTGTATTACTTGCACGTGTGTAAGTGCACCTGTGTCCTGCAATGCCCATGGAGTCAGAAGAAGGCATCAGATTTCCCTGGAACTGGAGTTACAGATGTTGTTAGCCACCATGTGGGTGCTTGGAATCGAACCCAGGTCCTCTGCAAGAGTAGCCAGTGCTCTTAACTGCAGAGCAATCTCTCCAGCTCTGCATTCCATTTTTTAAACAGCAGTGTTAGTTGGAACTGTGTGTGTTGATCCCACTTCTCTGTCATGTGACTTAATGAAGATTCTAGTTTGTGACATCTAGTCTAGTGATGTTTGAGTGTCATTAATGAACTGTCACTGTTTTATTGGATACAGATAATCAGAGGCAGTGTTAAAAGTGTCTCTAGCATCTAAACATTCCAGAACATTCAATACATGATAAATGAAACTACCAGAGCCCTTCAGATGTGTAATGTATATGCATGTCCTTGGGTTACTATACCCACTATAAAACCTACAATGCAACTTTTGCCCGAAGTACTGATGGGTTTTATATTTAAGAATTATATAGCAATGAGCAAATAGCCATCATACCCTTTCATGAGGGCAGCCTGGGAAGTTATAGTTGTGAAATTTGATGCATATTTTGAAGAAGAATTAATTACTTGGGCTTTTACAGCACATTCATTTTCATTACCAGTTTCTCCCTCACTGGCAAGCTCTGTGCTCAGTTTTCCTACATGGATTACAACCTTCTCCATGCTGGCTGACCTCTCATTTCAGTTCATTTTTTTAAGACAGGAATTGATTGACATTTTCATCGGTCAGACTGGCTCCCCTCATAAATCTGTAAAATAAAAATGAGCTTTCTGCAGTGTGAAATCTCTTTTTTATGAGCTTAATAGAGACCTAGAAAACCCAAGGGATAGCTCTGTTGACCTCATCAAGTTCTTTGCAGCAGGATGTCTCTGGAAAAGTGTTCCTTTCTTTTTTTCCATTCCTTTTAAGGAACTGTATATGTTAAGTGATAATTTTCAAGTCTGACAGCAATGACTGGGACAATTGGGATCCAAAAGGCAAATAGCACACCTGATAGAATCATTTGTGCATCTACAAGAGACTCTCCCTGCACTATCTGAGCTAGTTCTGTTGGTATTAGGCATGCTCTGGCTTCTCGGCCTACCACTTAAAAATTTGTTCTTTGCTTTTCAACCTTTACATCTTTGTCCATAGTTCCTTCCCTGGAAAATCTTTCCCTAGATGACATCTCTCCAATAAAAGCAGCTTAGAGTTCTTTCATCTCTCCTCTGACTTCCCATCTCTCCAAGAATAAGGCTTTCTATGTATTCTCATTGTTCTTTGCTGTTTGGAACCCAGGTTTGATTATTCTCATTGCTCTGGGCAACAATCAATTATCTTGGTTGCAAACCCCATCCAGTAACTAGACACAAACTCCTTAAGGCAAAGAATAGGATCTTTGTATGTGAGAGGTACATTGATCCGAACTGACTCTTCAGGCAAGGCTACCTGTTCTTACAGTCTATTGCAAATTTTGGAGCCTGGAAGCCTCCAAGGAGAAGAACAGATACTGGTTTCTCTTTTCTGCTTTTACCAAGAACCCTGATTTTTAACTACAGCTCTTTACATCGTGAGGAAGTTCAACAAAAATGCCAATGCCTGGATCCTACCACTGGAATTCTAATGGAACTGAACTTGGGTTTGACTCATAATTCAGGATTTGTTCATTTTCATGGGGGATTTTAATGAGCACCTAGGGTGAGACCTACTGAGCTAACAGAGGAGGAATTTGGTCGTCCCTCCACAAGCTTCTTAGCTTTATCTTCAGCCCTCGTGTTTTATAGTAACTGACCTCAGATCACTTCATTGTGTCTGGTATTGGACCGACAGTCTAGTACCTGCAAAGAAGGAAGCCGTGAAAGGGACAAGAAATTCATTTTCCTTTCCACTTCCTTTTTAAAAATATCTGATTGTGACTGCCCCTTGTGCTAGATTGAAGAATTAATCTAAATGATTGTTTTGAATTTACTATATATGTTTTTGAAATTCTAATGTTGAAATTGATTTTTTCTGTTTCTTTTAACGTCATGGGAGGATTTAGAAACTGATAGAGATTTTAAGCCTCGGCTACGCCTAATTTCAGATGCTTCAGTTTTGAGAAGCTAAAACTGTGCAATGATAGACATTAAAGTTCATAAAACCTTTTGTTGCTCAAATCAGACAAACACAGTTGACCGTTGTCTCCTTATTCTTTCCGATGGCTGCTTGTGCAATCAGGCATGATCTCACAGTGTTACACATCAGTTTCATGTAATTGGGCACTGGCAGAGAAATTGGAATATTCCAGTGAAAAGGTTAAGCCACTGGATTTCTTAAGTAGAGAATGGGCAGAACCACGAACTCTGATCTGAATGTTTCTCGAATACCATCCACAGTGACTACAAACCAGTTTATAACTTGACTTTATCAATTGCGGCAAAACTTGTTACCAGATTTCTCTTCCTCTGGTTTAGAACTCCCCACTTGTGTTCTTTCTCTGTCTTTGAGCAAATGTTCTAGGTTATTCATCCATTTGAAGGTAGGCTCTAGTTGAACCCTAATAAGTCTCAGACTCCTAGGAGTGTCTGGTATCCTGTAATGATTCAGGCTTTTGAAGTTACTTAGTCTGGGAATCACATCCTATCCCTTGCTATAATTACCTCATATCCATGAGTTGTGGTTCCCCTCCTCTGTAAAAAAGATATAATAGAATATATAACAGAACTGCTCTGTCTCTACATTAAATGAAAAAACATGTCTAAGTGCCTAAGGCCACAGCTGATTCATATGGAAACCTTCCGTAGCAAATGGTAGATAATATTTAGTTCCATTTTCTAAACCCTCAATCTCAAGCTACATTTTTTCCAATTATTTCTACCCATAAAAGAAAATGTGTGCTCTAATGCTGAATTTTGCTCTATAGGACTTGGTTTCAAACTGTTCTGATCATTTCCAAAAATATTTAGGATAATAAAGAGTCCATATATTTTCAGATACCATTTCCTTGCAGATCAAGAATGCCTATCCACTCAGACAGATCACAACGGAACTAACTCAAAAAAAGGGAAATAGACTCTGTCTTCTCTATGGAAATTTCCCTTTAATAATGGACCATGGCCTCATTTCTCTGGTGAAACTCAGGATGATGTTTGGATTCCTCTGGGGAGTGAACTTCAGTTTTGTAAAGCTGCTAAAATATGAATTGAAACTCATCATCAGTGGTAAAATGAGATCACAGAACTGAGATGAGTATAACATGCCCATTAAATATCAGCAATCTTTGTACCTAATTTAGCATTGAATCAGAAAAATGACACTATACTTACAAAGATTGTAAGGTACTTTTGGACAGATAGAGGTAATAGGCAATTATAATAGGTTCTGGAATTTATTCAGTAGATAATCACTAAATCTTATGTAAGAACAGCATTGGTGACATTCATCTAGTTCTTTGAAAGTTCCTCAGATATTTTAAGAGTTCCTGCATTATTGTGTATAAAGGCTCTACTCAAACCTAACAGACCTGGCCAAGAAAAAGGATGCTTACTTTGGACAAGTATAGGTATATACCTCTTCATCTGTACCTAGCCCTCCATCTTCAGCCCCTCAGTACTCCCTGATGAGTGTCAGTGAATGCTCAGATCAAAAGCAGTTGTCTAAAATCTGCCTGCCATCTCCAAAGACAATCAAAATTTCCAGTTGTTGGCTTATACATTTCAAAGAGTTTCTGGAGCTGCCAGGGCCACTTCATAGAAAGAATGAGAGCTGAAATAGTATGAGAAGAAAATTTGTAGGTCCAAGGAAGACAAAAGGAAAACATTTCTTGAGAACAAAGTATCTCAAAAGTGTTGTTAATATTTAAAGCTGGGAAATTAACTCGTTTTTAATGATGAAAATTTGTAAAGAGGTAAAAATTCCTCTTCCTCACCATCTCTTCGTTACCCTCTGTGCGATCTCTTTGCAGTCTTCCCAAGTCTCTCATATCTACCAGGCTCTTTCTGGTTACCCCTTTAGAATACCGAAGTGAGTAGATGTTCATTTGGAATAAGGATGTAATGGTTCAGGGTGAATACCGAATGTGTAGCACAAGAAGCTACAGAGTTAACATGTTGACGGCTTATTAACACCTGTGACCTTCCTTCCTTGCTGTCCTTCTATGCAAATTCCTTAACTTTCCAGTGAAGATAAATGCTCTCCACCCTGATCATTAACTAATAATTACCTAAGAAAATGTCAGTCTTGATGTTATGAAATTACGGAAGATATACAGCTGTTTTCCAAGGTTCTAAGAACTATCAGGAGGCTACGCAAAAATATAGGAGTTAGAGTATCAAGTGAGTCAGGGTCTGCAGAGTTTAGGAGGCAGAGGAACTTGATCTTTTGTGAACGTTTCCCTCTCCTGGGAAACTATGGACAATGAAGGCGCTTATGTTAGGGATACAGCATTAATTCTGATTAAAGGTATTTATGCTTCAGTTTTTATCATTTTTTACTACACAGCATTTTCTAGTCTCTAAGTGATGATAGTGGGGTTTCATTTCTAGCCAAAATGTTGGTGTGTGATCTAGGGCTTGTTAGAGTAATTTATCTAGACACAAGAATATTATGAGTTCAGGAAATCAGGCTGATTCTAATCTTCTAACTTTAGAAGTCGATTTAGTGTTGGACACATGAACATTGGTTCCCTTAGAGTGAATGATATGTTTGGGAAGCTATTGTCTAGACAAACCACTTCTGCTAACGTTGACTCTTGGGGAACAAAAACTTGTATTAGTGTTTCTTGTTGCTGCTCTGCTTACACTCAAATCCAAAAGATATATTCAAAGAGATTTTTGGAATATATTTATTTATCTTATGTGTATGTATATTTTGCCTGCATGGATGTAAGTACATCCATGTCATAAAATGCCTGCAGAGGCCAGAGGAGGATGTCAGATCCCCTGGAACTGAAGTTGCAATTGTTAGCTGTCATATGGGTGTTGTGAACCAAACCAGTGCCTTCTGGGAGAGTAACAAGTGTTCATCAGTTGCCTTTCCATCTCTCCAGCCCTTCAAAGAAGTTTAAGAGGATTCGAGATATGATACCAGGAGTCTCTGGATCATGCCACACCTGAAGTCATCAACTATTGGACATTATAGTTTTGTGAGCTAATATATCTTCTTGTTTGTTTAAGCCAGTTTGAGTTGATTAATTTGTCATAGCCTCAGGCTACAAAATCCCTATCCAAAGATTCTTTATGTATATGTTGTATTATTTTTTTCCAGATGTAAGGATGGCTACCTATAGTATCAAAGTACTAACAAAATTCAAAAATGTTTACTAATATCTTGATTGTTTCTGTTTTCTCTCTATTGTGAAGCCCCATTATGTTCATCTGAGGAGTATCTCCTGCCTTACTTTGCTTACTTTACTTGCTTCATTATGAACAACTACTACAATTTTTTATAATTCTAAAATTAAAGGTTCTGCCTCCTTGGTTTTTAATATACCCTCTAAAACAATTCTATGACTGTTGAGAACCATTTACCAGAGCATAAGCAATGTCCTTTCTAATTCCATTCCTCTAATCCATCTTAGAAAGTGGTTTCAATGCATCATCAAGTTCCCCTCACAGGTAGAATTCACAAACGCAGTCACATAGAGTTAGAATCCCAGTGTGAGACAAAGCTGGCATGGAAAATTACTTAATGGAAAAGCGCTTATTCCTTTGAGGAATTCTGTTGACACAATTATACTAAATTATAAGAAGCAATGTAACATAATTAATTTTACCCAAATTAATAGTCTACATTTATTTATTCTCTCCCACCCCCACGCATGCCACAACATGTATGTGGAAGTCAGAGGACCATTTGTGGGGAGTTAGTTCTCTCCTTTACTATGTAGGTGGTTAGGATTTTCAGCAAGTGCCTTTACCCACTGAGCCATGTCTCTGACTCTAATAATCTACATTTTTAATAAATAAAATTATTAGTAGAAATTTGAGAACAATGATTTTAATATTTTTGGGGGGTAGGAAAGTTTTCAGTGGGTTTTAGATTTGATTGTAATGTGCAGGCAAATGGGAAAAATACAATGTAATTGAGATTCCTAGAGTTAAAATTCTAACCTGAGAAAAATTCTTGAGGAAAAAGGAGAGGAATCTCATTAGAAAAGTGGGCAAAAATTGTAAATTTCATAGCAAAGAAAATATGAATGACTAATAAACATATGAAAATTCTCTGGTTCTCAGGAAAAAATAAACATAATTTGATTTTCCACACATTTGACTGATTAGAAAACAAGTTCAAACAAAAGATTGGTAACAATTAGTGATGTGGAAAGTTAACAATCCATCATTGTAGGAAATCAGGGCAGTGACTCAAATGGGAACTGAAGCAGAAACTATGAAAGACCGCTATTTACTGACTCTCACTGGCCTCTATTCAGGTAGCTTTCTTATAGAACCCCAAGCCACCTGCCTAGGCATGGTACTGCCCAGAGTGGACTGGGCCCTCCCACAACAATCATCAGTTTCTCACAGAGATGACTGCAGACCAATCTGATTGAGGTGATCCTTCAGCTGAGGTTCCCTCTTACCAAGTTACTTTAGATTTTGTCAAGTTGATCATAAAAAGTAAGCAGGACACTAAATCTAGATAACTCCTTACAAATGTACCTAGAGGCTTTTAGGTGATCTAGATCATGTCAAGTTGACAATATCTACAACCACAAACAGCTAACAAGATAGCTGAAGTTCTATTGGCAGTTTTGATAGTAGTGGTAAACATGTAAGAACAACTCTATGAATACATTCCTATGAATAGCAAAATGCACAAAGTAAAGAGCGTATGAAACCATAGTTCATGACAAAAATAAAAGAATGTCTGCTCTATGTTCATGGACAGGGATGTTGTTGCTATAGCTTCAACTTGTAAAACAAACACAAAATCATAAAGAAATCGTGAAAGAGGTACTACCATTGATTGCATAAGTGAAGTAAATGTGAAGATTCTGGACACTTCTAATTCCCCTTGCTGATCATAGAATTATTTGATGTGCTACTTTGATTGAAACAAGTAGGCATATTCTGTGGAAAAGAATTCTAAGAAAATTTCCTTCGTGTGTGTGCATTTTCTCTTCCTCAAAGCTGTTATACAAATTGATCATGGAGGTCTCATTCAAGCCTGTAAACAGAAAACAAACACAGATCCTTCTGAATACTTTGTTCTTTGTTTCTGTGCATCAGAACGACAGAAAAAAACAATACCCCTGCCATCAATCTTAACCACTTTAGGCATTTTCATTTTACTGTGCTTTGAAAGTGTTCATGTTCTTAATACTGCAAGATGTTTTACTGCTCCTGAGAGGGATGTTTCTTGTCTTTGATTAATTTTCTTAGTCCTGGTTTGGTCATTCTAGGATGTTTAGTTCTACCACAGTGGTGGCTATCTCAATCATTCAACTACTTTCAGCCCTGATTGCATTTACTGGCTATGTGTTCATGGGAGTAACATTTCAATGTCCCTGAGTTCCTGAAAAGTGAGATTGGTGATGTCCACTGTCTACTCAATATCCTCAAATTTTGAACTCCGAATTAGATGTTGAAAGCCATGCAAATCGGAGGAGTGACTGTCACTGCTTCTTCTTGGATGATTCATGCTGTGTTTTACCTTTTCTTTACTGAAATCATTTCTAACTCAATATAGTTCAAATTAACAAAGTGATTTCAAATCAATATGTAGTGGAACCAAGATCAAAAAAGAAAACATAGGAAAAACAAACAAACAAACACTACCCCACCCTCAGGATGTCTTTTCTATAATGAAGGTATGCCACACCTCCTTGAAGAGCATGGTATATTTTTGAACCTGTAATGCTCTGCTCTGATGTGTAGTGTCTACTCAGAGTGGTATCTTATAATGGTATCTGGTATTTGTAGTAGCCGGGGGGCAGTGTGGCATTGCCCTCTTTATTCATATGTACTTAGAACTTGATCATAGGAAGAGGGCCATTCTGTAATTAAAATTCATATTTTGGAGATACACACACAGTGTCGTTTATAGACAGCATCATCTCTTCCCAAATGGAAAATACAGCTTGCAGGATTGCACATCTGAGTTGACACTAGAGAGTTGAAACCTGCATCCGATAGATGAGCTATTTACAGTTCTGGCTCCTCCCATGGGTGCAATTCTGAATAGATGTTTCTTTGATTTTATTTACTTAGACAGGAATGTGCAAATCTTGGCCAAAGGGTCAAAGGGGTTGCAGGTGGCACATCTCTTCTACATATTTGTTATGTCCTGTTTGCTTCTTGATCTTGCCAGCCTCATCCAGGAACATGCTTCATCAGGCTAGTGGCAACTGGTTCCAGCGTCCCCTCCCAGCCATCCCTATGTACCCCAGAACAAGGCCAGTGGTTTTGCTTTAGGAATAATGCCAGAAGGCACATTCCTTCTTTAGATGTCTGAACTGCAGCTTCTTGGGGGACTTGTACAAGCTCCAGAAGCTTTCACACCACTTGAGCAGTGTCTTTCCCTCAAGGTCTGGGTTTCTACTACACAAGGGACCTCCCTCCATGCATCTAATCCACCGTGATCAAAACTTCTCTTCGTCCCACAGGGCGGTGGGAGCATCCCGCCCAGAAGCCTGTGTCACTTCAAGGGGCCCTTTGCGCCTTTTCAGTCCTTCGAAATCTGCTTGTTCCTTTCTGTTGCATGCTCTGCTAAAATAACTGTGGTTGTCTGTTTGCCTTTTCTTGGTTCTGATTGACATATCACTGAAAGAGAGGGAGTCCCTACTCCATCCCGTTACCTTGGACTTCTGAAATGTGTATATGATTGATGATCTGTTTTTTTCTAATAAATCGACAGTTTCCAAAATGAGCTAACTCTGCATGTCCCAGAGCAAACATAAACCTGTGACAGAGGATTGGGGGTCCACATGGAGAAGATGAGTAGGAAGGGTCACCTTTTTGTCACTTGAAATAGCTTCTCTTTCATTTTTTAATTATACTTCCTATAAGATTTCAGGTTAAAAGGATGATATTTCTTCTCCATGAATTTGCTTTTAGAGAGTTTAATAAGGCTACATGGCCTAACTATGGGATTAAAGGTATCATTTTACCCATGCCAGAAATATATTCTCCATGTTCTAAATGCCAATAGATTTTATTGGTAATTTTCTTAACACCTTCACTATGTTCTATCTAAAGTTGTTCTCCAGGGAGGCAAAAAAGGTGTTGTTTTGAGCCATTACATGGCATTGAGCAGGATGTGTACTTAGAATGAGATATTACTTACTTGCTGAGTTCATGTGGACAAATTAGTTAACTCCCCTTTAGATTGTTGTTGTATTGCATGTCTCCTCTTAAAATCTCATTCTAATCTCTTACTGCTATGATTCTAAAAATTATGTAAGATTTTCCTTATAACTTAAGAAAGGCAAAGGCTATCACTACTGTATTTGGGCATATACACATTATATAAATTGCATGAGAATTTGAAACTTAAATGGAAGAGCCACTGTTTTTGTTATTCATTGTTTTGAAACCCTTCCACTCAGTGCAGCTAAATACTTCTACCCAGCTGGCCTTTAGTAAACGCCTGTTTAATATATGTCAGTGTTCTGGTTTCTATTGCTACATGAAAAACCACTTAGTAATTTAGGGACTGAACCAGTAACCTGAGGACTTTTCCCAGATTTTCCAGCATTTTGTTTATGCATTCATGGTCTAAATGCAGCCTTTTTCTATATAAAAGCAACAAAAGTATAGACTCCATTGGATAAACTTGCTGTGTGAAATATATTTCTTTTAGTGCTGCAATTAGATTAATTAGCCTCATCTATGCCATTTATTAAACATACACACGGGTAATATTTTGTCTTCTTTTATTATATGAACAAATAAAAATATCAGACCCTCCCCGAGTCATGTTGGAGTACAGCTAGTGGGAAATGACATGGAAGTTAGAACTACATGCAAACTACTTTCCAGACAGGATTCTCTTCTTGCCAATTTGGGGCACTATTTAAAAAGTTTCCCCTTAGAGACAGTTCGGTTAAGTAACAATTTATGCTTGGACACTTACTGGGGAGTGTGTTTGTGAGATTGAAAGACATGGTTTTCCAGTGAACAGCATGTATACTCACACATGTTTTATCAATGCCTTTGGGATAACTAATCATAATGCAAGTCCTCCATGCATTGTCATTTTCTACAAAGCAGAGACCACCAAAAATTAATTTAAAAAGGGTTATATTTCCAAATAAAGTTTTTACTGTAGAGTAAGTACAAACAGTATGTACTCAAAAGTGCTGAGAGCTCCTTATGTTGTATTGCATGTCTCTTCTTAAAAGCTCATTCCAGCCTCTTGCCTCTATGATTCTCAAAAATGTATAAGATTCTCTTTATAACTTAAGAAAGGCAAAGGCTACCACTACTGTATTTGGGTTTGTAGACAGAGAGATACTATACTACTGGAAAGACACAAAGCCACGTTTCATTTTAGTTGATGCTTTGCGTTGTTTGTGGTTTCAAAGCCATGTACCTCTTATTAAATCTCAAGCTTGGTTAAGAAGAACAACAGTATTTCCTTACTGAACAAAGTTTGTCTTTGTAATATATTTATGTACAAAAGAGGCCAAAGTCTGCTTTGAGGATGATATTATCAACATTTGGAGAAACTTTGACAGGTTAACCTCAATAGTCCGGACTGAATATGGCCAGGAGCTGGTGAAACAACTTTTCAAAATGTCAAAATAAAATTTAAAGGTGAGCTTGGTAGTGTACACCTTTAATCCCAAACTCGTGAGGCAGAAGCAGGCACATCTCTATGAGATTGAGGCCAGTCTTGTCTATGTAGCAAGTTCCAGACCAGCAGGACAAGTAGTGAGACCCTGTCTCAAAAACAACAACAACAACAACAACAACAAATTCGAAAGTTCCTGTTCGATAATGATAAGGAGGCAACTGAGAATTCTGCAATACTTTAAAAGATCATTTTCATATATTAACTACAGCAAATGAATATATTCGTAAAATAAAAAGACACACATGCATTAATACATGTTTATACTAAAGAAGAGCCATGATACACATCTATTAGTTCACAAAACTCTTGATATAATTCAAACATCTGCTGGCAGTTAAAATAATGGTTCAGGATGCCTTGTCACAACCATGGATGGTTAATATCTCATGTGTCAATACCAATGGATCATAGAGAGAAGAAATGCTGGCTAAAGAGCTGGGTTGAAAAGATTTGTAAGCCTTCCAGCTTGGATGCAGAGAAAACAACGTTGCTCCCAATTAATAATGTCTTCCAAAGAGAAAATAGAGGGCACGGAAGGGCCAAAATTGTCTGGCCGATTCTGTGTGGACCATTTGATCCATCTTCCACTAGGAAAGGAGACAAGATAATCATAGTGAATATATACTTTTAGTCTATAGTAACTTACATATAGAACAATAATGGATTGTAAAAACAGCAAAAATGAATTTAAAATGTTCATTTAAAATTTCTTTTACAACTATTCTAAAATTTAAAGTCTATTTAAAAATGAGTGACACGTGCTGTTTACTAAATATTTCCTCCCCAAATTACCCTGGTATTAAGCAACTTTTCTTTGTCCTCTTGGCTTAAGTGAACCCTCTCTTTCTTCTTCAGGACAACTAGGTATTGAAATGTGCTAGTCCTTTCTTTTGCCTTTGTCATCACTGAGGAAACTTTGCTATGCCTCTGTTGGTTCTGACTGGTAGTCCAGCCAACCATTCCATGCAGCCTGTAGGTTCTTGGTTTGTTCTACTTGTTCTCATGAGAGTAAAGTAATTGCCTGAAACCATTTACTCAGAAATTGGACAAGTAGTGGAGAAAAGCACATACTAGGTGATTATATCAGCTGCTTGGTGCTTCCATTTTTAGGAATGAATTTTATCTATCTGCTTACTATGCAAACTGTCCTGTCTTCCTCCCTACTCATCTTTAAATAACTTTAGAGAAAAACAAATATCCCCGCATGTTTCATTTATGTGTCACCCATTGCTAGAATCTCACAATCCCTGGTGAAATTCTCTGAGCGTTATCCTACTCAAAGTGCATTTAAGAAATTAAACATAATGATATCACTAAAAATGGTGTAGCACTTTTCTCTCAATCCTGATCTCTTCATAATTGCCTTATTCTTTCGAAAAATGCTCTCTCTCTGACCTCATGTTCTTTGTCCTCTAGTAATTATCTTTTCACACCCCATCTTAAGATGTCGCCTCTTTGCTAGCCCTGATAACTGGTTCCTCAGCCTCTGAATCAGCTTACTTTCTGCTTTCATTATTGATCTTCTTGATAAGTCTGTTTTTCACTTGGGCTCCTTGAGGGAAGGATGAACTTCTTAGTCATCTTCAGTGTCTAGAACTGTGGACAGTACATGGTAAATGGCCATAAACCCTGGTTAGGAGTGACTCTCCCCCTCTGTAAGGCATCAAGCACCCCATGGAGAATCCAATTTGTAGCTCTCTCTCTATCCTCAATGTATTAGCCACTGGAAGCTTATGTGTACTTCTCCTTTCCTTGATACTCTGTTCATTTTGCTGGAAATTACATGACCTTTTTGTATTCTATGTAGATTGATTCATAAATAGAGATTACTAAAGTAAGTGTGACTTGGTACCTGCATAGATTGATAGATGATAGATAGATATTGGATAGATGATGGATAGATGGATATGAATATCAGCATATCACTATTTTAGTTTTGTTAATTATTGTTTACTATCTTAGAATGAAGACCTCTTAGAAGAATGAGATTTCATTTCTGTTCTTCTCCCTTTACATCTTCACTCCCCTACCTTGCTGGCCTGGCGCTCACTATAATTCTGCCTCTGCCTCTCGAGTGCTGGGTTTACAGGCACACACCTCCACTCTTGGCTCACTCTTTGTTTAGGCAATAGTTAATGATAAATTCTATTATGTGTTAATTTCTTCTTGTTTTTTGTTTGTGGGTTTTTTTTTTTTTAAGTGACAGTCTACCTTGTCTTAGTAATTTGGGATATTTGACATGCAAATGAAGAAGCAGAGTTATCATTCATTCAAAACATTCCTCTGAATGGGAGTCAAGTAAGATGGGCAGTAGCTTTGCAGCTTCTGTCTGTGCTGAGAGCTTTAGATACCTTGGCTTTAGTCAAGTTCTGGCCCAGGCTATAAGACAGGGCTTGACAACCCTGGTGTAGAATTCAGAGAAAATGAAGTTCTCCAGAAACTTTTAAGGAAGATGAATGTTTGTTATCCTGGGCTTCTTGAGGGCAGAGACTGCTTAGGGCCATGTATCATTCACAACCAGACATGGTGAGCGTGCTAAATCTTCTCTCATTTGGTAATGCTTGAGTAAATGGGACGCACTGTCAGGCTGGGAAGAATGGCTGAACATGGGCAGGGAATGAAATTTAAGGGTAATTTTATCGACAAGGAAATCACACCATTTATTTGACACAACTGTAGCCATAAGTACTTGTAGTATCCTTTTCCACTTAATGAAGATGTCTTTGACACTCAGTTATCTCATGCCACATAGAAATACTTACGGGCCCACTTAACTTGTTCAGTGAGGAACAAGTAACATAGCCCTGATTCTCATGGACTCTAGTGAGGAAGAACTGAAAGTAAACAAGTGTATGGCATACTCTAATTAGGTTCCAGAGACTCTGAATAAAGTGAATACAGTAGGGTTCCAGTGACTATTAAGAGATGGAGTTGCTGTAGAGGGCCCACGTTAAATTTGCTGAGATCCTTGTCTTTCAATATTTTTCTCATTCTTTCATTCATTCATATACTCATTCGTTTATTCATACATTCACTATGAATGCTTTAATCTAGTCAGCTTATTCCCTGGTGGTATTTTAATACAGTGATTAGCCAGTCTTCTCTGACTCATCTTAATGATGGAGATGTTTGAAATTATTGATTTCAATTAATGATTCAGTTTATGACAAGTACTGTGTAGAACGTTCTACCTGAACACGAGGTTATGAGGCAAGAGTTGTCTAGAGAGCACAGGATTCTGTGGTTCTCCTAGGGTGTTACAGTAAGCCAGTACTGGTGAGCTTAGGAACCAGATTAGTATCTAATGAAATGCCCAGCTGTCTATTGAATGTGTACTAAATGCAAAGTCAAACTCTGTGGCAGATGATGTCACTTCTACCTTCAACCAACCTCTCTGCATTCGCAGTGTTCATGAAGTCACACACTCACCTACCAAAACCGTCATCCTTCTGAAAACACCCTCTGACTTCTAGAATCTGCTCTGTTGAAGACCAGAACTGGCCAAAATGCTACGGAATTAGTTTAGGACCCACATGAACACTTCAGTTCCACTAGGTTCATGAAACAATGGGATTTAGGAAATATCTTCCTCTTTTGCACTAAGACAATTCTGAATTGTTTTCCCCAAACTATTTCCAAAGCACCCTAGTGGGATTTGGTCTCAACTGCTCACAGCAGTAACTGGTTTTGTCTTCCAAATAAGTTTATTTCGTTTTGTCCTCTAAATAGATCACCCGTGCTCAAATCCCTATCTCAAAGTCGACTTCTAAGGGTGCCAAAACCAATTGGGTACATGGAAGGCATTACTTCAATTTACTCTCTACTGCCTCGCCAAGATAAACACTGTTATCACTATTTTATAGATGAGGAAATTGAAATGCAGAGAAATTAATTAGCTTGCTGGCTCATTCCAAATATCCCAGCTTTCTATTTTATTGTGAAGGGACTTGTCAAAATGTAGTCTTTTAGGAATGTGCAGCCATGTGTTCAATGAATTTTTGCAGCAGAAGAATAAATCAAATAGCTATTGATTCAAATTGATGTAGGAATAGGAAGTAATACAAGAGGTGGAAATTTGTTCCTTCTTTGTAAAATATTTATTTTCTCTTACTAAGTGCCAGGCACTCTGCTCCTTTCTGCATATATATTAGCAGATGAAAAGACTCCCAAGAGACCACAGAATCCATTCTAAGCTGCAAAAACTTTTACTGTGACACTCTAAGTCTTTCTGGTGTTGGGATCTCACATGAATGCTATTATTAAAGAATACCCAGAAATGTGATCCTGACGTCCAAACATTTATTTTGCCAGTTAGGTGGCTGTACATCTCTTTCAATGTTTGGCTAGACCTTTGCTCTTTAAGAGGGAAATGCTGCTTCCCTCTGCCTGCAGTAAAAATGCTTTTTGTAGGCAGTGTATGTATCTGCCAGCGAACTGAATCTGAGTAAGGACAAATGACCTATATCTGAATATAATTAAATGTACGATCCACATCAACATATTGAATTAAATCTAGTGTGCCTTTAGAAGGCACTGGTGCTTATGAAGTATTGAACATGTTAAGAAGATATTTCCTCAGCACTTATACTCAATTAGATGGAGAGAGACAGACAGAGAAGGAGGGAGGGAGATAAGGACGAGAGAAGTGGGCAGGCACCACTGATTGAAATCAGTGGAAGAAATTGGTATTTAGCCTTGATGGTAACCTCAAATGTAATGAATATCCTAATATGGTTTCACTTGCTCCCTGATGATTTGTGCCTTGTTTCAAATTGTTTGGGCTCTTTCACAACCTTATCTATGAAACACGCTGGCTCTAAGATAGATAACCTGTAGATAAAAAGAGAGATGTTCAGCGGCAACAGGAGAACCCCTTGCATCCTCAGGCAAGGGGTACCTGGCCTCTGGGTACAGCATGGGTGAGAAATAAGGATGAATGTAAGGGGACAGTGATTACTAGATAATCATTGCAGAATGCAAAAAAAATGGGGTGTTAGAGATGTCAGTGTAGACAAAGCAGCACACTTGAGACAGACAACAAAGTTGAGAGAAGAGATTATGGTTTTTGTAATGACACTAGATACTTCATCAGGCTCCTGCTCCTCATGGGATCATAGCATTGATTCCATGCGAGGCCCCTTTCTCAGAACTTTGTTTCTTCCCCGAAACCTTTCCAGAAGCACAGATAAATTAAACAGCTTTTTGTAATCCTCGCAGACGAAGTACTTACAGGAGACTTGGTTGTCAGACTGAGAATTCTGCAATTCTTCCACATTTTCAGAAGTCTTATCTTTCTAGAAAAAATTGAGGGAACTAACCACAGCCTTTTCTTACAGTCAACTCCTCTGCGTTTTCCATCGATCCTGGCTCTCCTCTTCCTTTCTCCAGGCTGTTGCTTTATCTTTCAAGTGTCTCTTTCTTTCTGATCCCTTTAAGGCTCCATTTCCAAACTAAGTATTTTCTTCTACATCAGATCTTTCCCTGAAAAACCAAACACTTTTGCCTTTTCCACCAAACTGGCTACAGACAGCACATGCCCTGCAAGTACCATCTGCCCATCAAAGACACCCCAATTTCTTCCATGTTCCTCTTTGTCCTCACTGGGCCATTACTTAGACTGTTCTCTCTGTCAGTGTCTAGGTAACTGAACCTGGTCATATATTCTCTATGCCCCCTTTTTTTCAGTTTTCTGAAGCTCATGGTGCGTTGATGCTGTCCTTCCTTCATGAAGTAGGCTTTCTCTGGGGTTCTCTTTTTAAATATTTTTACTTATTGTTTTTCATGAATGGGTGTATTGCATGCACACGTGTAAGTATACCTGTGTTGTGCAATGCCTTCAGAAGTTAGAAGAGGGCGTCCAGCTCCCCTGGAACTGAAGTTGTGCGCATTGTAAGGAATTGAACCTGTGTCCTCTGTGAGAACAATCACTGCTCTTAACTGCTGAGCCATTTTTCTAGCCCCTCCCTGGGGTTCTTTTGAGTTTTATTTTCCTGGTTTCCTTTTGGGCTGTCTGCCTACTTCTTTTCCAGCTTCTCTTCATCCTCTTTGTTTCTGTACAGTCTTTCTAAATCACAGACTTAATGAATTATACCCCTGTCTAGTTTTGACTTCCCAGACTTGTTCACTTTAGATGCATTCTTCCTGTGGTTTTGTTAGTCTCACATTTATTTTATTTAATATTAAATCTATATCTTATTTTCATTTTTTTTTGTGTTTTTTTTTTTTCCCCTACTAATGGCACTACCATTATCTAAGACTTAAATCTCCAGTGGCTCATAACCATTTTTTCTCTTGTTCCCCCATATAATTACTTACGAAATTATCTTCAAGTATATTTTCTCTCCATGTCTTTTGAGTATTTCCTACTACTACCCTTCCTGATGAGATGCCTACATGTTGTATTTCCTCTGATTTCAGTATCTGTTTTACTGTTTTCTCCTATGTCCCAGTTACTTGCTCATAACTAGATTTTCTACAGAGATGTCGATGCCTTCAGCTTCAGGGTTCCTGTGCCTGAGCTCACACCATCTGTATCGATTGTCAGTCCTTATTTGTTATTTAAATTCTGTTACTCTTTGAGGTTCTCCATAAATATATTTCTTTTAAGAGGTCTCTTTGATCTTACATTCCCTGTTCTTTATCCCTAACCTGTTAAGGTGCTTTCTTATCTCTAAGTTCCTAAAACATCATTGGTACTTCCAGTTTATTATCTTACCTATAAGAGGAAAGAACAACAAGAGCATAGACTTCTGACCCCAAATTTTTATAGACCCAGGTTTATAACTGACCAGTTATGTGGCCCTAGACTAGGAATTTAAAGTCTTTGAGCTTCTTCTCACTCTTGTTTGCAACTGGAATAATAAGACCCAACACTCAGGTTTATTGCTTAACACCGTGGCCTGAGCAAGTTTTAGAAACAATAAATAGCGCAGAGCCCAATAGCCCAATGGCTGGAATTACCATTCAAGAGATATTTGCTGAGTGAAAAAGCAAATAAAAAAGTCTACAAATATGTAGACTCTGAGATGCTGGAGAGCACAGAAGATAGTACAGAGCAGCCATCTGAGACTTGTTTTTGAAAGAGCTAGAATTTTATGAACAAAGACCACCTATCAATTTCCTCTATTGGTTTTAAAATCTGTCTGACAAGAGAAGACTAAAATTGGAATGGATAAAAATCTGCCTCATTTATCATCTATCTGGCAGTGACATGTTTGAAGATATTCTCTGAAGACAATAGAAACCAACATATTAACATTGATTTCACCTGATTGAGAGGTCACAGCTGTCCTTGGTTCTGTTTTCTTTAGTTGAGACTTGCATTTGATATTTCCCAAGCTTGAGATAATACTCCTCTTGCGTATATGGCATTTCAAATATAATGACTGTTGTTTGTTCTACAATGACTTTGCCAATTCCTTTTGCCTTCAAACTTGGCTAAGAGGAACATAACCATACCTCCCTTTAAAATTGCTCTGACTTACTTCCCTTCATGGCTTTGCTCTTGCCTTCCTAAATGATACCTACTTTGGTTCATTAATCAAATTTTCATACATTTAAATAAAATAGTCCTCACACGTTAAATATCATGTTTATATTAGTTAAGGGAAACAAAATTGTTTTATGACTTTTTTAACAAAAGAAATATGTCTGTGTTTTTCAGAGCATAGCTTTGTAGCTCATATCTATATCCTGGTTCAAAAGTCTATTCACTTTGTGTGTTCAGGAAAATTTATGTTGTTCTGAAACTCAATTTGCTTTCCTATAAAATGAGATTAGTGCTTCTGTTTTAGTTAAAATCATAGCATTTGGAGACTTGAAGTGATATATGGCAATTAAAAATTCTTAAAAGAGATGAACACATATCAAGTGCTAAGAATATATAAGCTATCAATGTTAACTCTTTATCATAAATCTTTTATGTTTACCATATTTATGTTTAATACTTTATTCTTTCAAATTGTATTTTTGGAATTGTTAGTGGGTTTTTTGGGTCCTTAATTCTTTCACAGTTTCCTTATACACACACATATAATGTACTTGGATAATATTCTCTCCCATTAGTCTCTTTTTCTTCTGCCTCCTCCCATCAAATCCCTTCTTTCCAAAAATTCCTCCTCAAAGTTTCATATATTTGTGTTTGTTTGTTTGTGGCCTCCTGCATTTAGTTAAAGTCACCTTCAAAAGCTTAGGTAGAAAGTTATTTCCTTAAACAAGGCAATTTGATAGCAGCTGCCACTAATAAATATGACACCTCCTATCCTGGCAACCATTGATTGCCTAAAGCTCCCTAGGAAATGGTAGGGCCTTAAGAGTCCCCCTTCCATATGATGAAATATTGTGGGTCCAGTTTTGTGCAGGTTTTGGGCAGTTAGCCAGTAATGTTAGGAGCTCATGGATGCAATAGCTGTGTCATATCCATATAGCAAAACAACATCAATAAGTTCTCTTCTAGGGCCTTTAACCTCACCAGCCAAGTACTTTTGATTAAGTTTATTGTACCAGAAATTAATTCCTCCTGTAGAGCAGGCCCAAGAGCTAAACAGAAAGTGGTTGGTTGCCCCCATAACAGTTATGCCACTGTTTCACCAGTGGGCATATCTTCCCTGCCGGGTTAGTATCATATTTTACAGAACTCACAGTTGAATAAGACTGTTGATGACATTTCTCCCCATAGCACCTTCTGGTACTGTCAAAACTAACACACAGAGCTTAAGTTTCTCACTCAGTTCTAGCTGGCTTCTCCATGTCCTAAAATTGAAGTGCATAGTATCTTTAGCAACAGTCATTTCTTTGTTGGTAAGAAACCAATAGCAATGGCAATAGCCTAAATTGTTTTGGCAGCCTATGGTTCTTCCTTGGCCAACAACTCATAAGGAAATGTTCCACATGTGGCACTAGGATTTTCTTTTAAATTTTCAAAATATTTTATTTATTTTTATTTTATGTGCATGAGTGTTTGACCTGCATATATGTAAATACACCACATGTATGCAATGTCTGAAGAGGCCAGAAGATGACTTCAGATGCTCTGGAACTGGAATTTGTTAGCCATCACATGGATACTGAAAACCAAACTTGGGACCTCTACAAGAGCATCAAGGATTCCTAACTACTGAGCCAGCCTCTGGCACTGGAATTTTTAATAACATATGACTTCTGGAAAGAGCATTATTACATCAGGCCTGGTATCTCCCTTAAAACTATGTTTTAAGTTATAATCTTAATTAGCTTATAAAATAAGGGCTTTATATGACTTTTTAGGCATCCTTAGTTTGGGTTAACTTTTATCTTCCCCCTCATCTCCTCTGTGCTCACACTCCTATTTCCCCTGAAGCCTGTGCATCCTTTTATCCTTTTTATTTTTATATCACATTTGTTTTATTATCTTCCTGTCCTAAGGTCTCCCCTTACCTATCCCAATGACACCATTCTAGCTTCCTGAACTCTACAGGTACTCCAAGTGAAATCAATGACAACAACAATCTAATAATTCAAAAGTCAAAAAAGTTCACTCATTAGGTAAAGATTCATATTGTTCCAGCTCTACTCTCTGCCCACTGTGGCTGTGCTGTCAGGGATGCTGTGCACAAGGAGGAATGGAGTAGAGAATATCCATCAGTCAGTCCTATAGTGGAGGTCTTCTACAACATTTGATTGAGTGATTCTCAGCTTTTTTCTTTCTTTCCTCCTGCCTCAGTCTGAACAATTTCCCTCCATTTGTGTCAGTGACTGTCTAATTCTCATGAGAGTGTACAGCTTAAAAACAAACAGAAAACCAGGGTACTTTCCATCCTGCACATTGATTTCCTACTAATTAGAAAATTGTGACAATTTCTGAACAGGGACAGCCATGGAGATACATGGTATGGTTGTGATTTGTGCAGAAGAAAGCAGTCCATTCCTGTGAGTCACCTGTGAATGTAAACACAGGTGTTGGCAACTGATCAACTAGACTTCATTTCATCCCCTTACCATGTCTTAGCCTTGTAAGATCCTCTACCAGAGAGGTAGACTTACACGTCCACATGCTTTAGTGGGAATCATTGATGTGGTTGGAGACAATGTCCTCTTTATTGCTTTTTAATGGAAGATGGAGCAACTACCAGTTTTGAAACTTTCCAGTAAGAATTTTAATACCGCCATTAACAGGGCGGCAACTTTTCATTTTAGAAATGAACGAAAGAGGTTGATCTATTGTTTTCTAAGAATACTGTAAAAAAAGGTAAAGAAAACTGCTTTTGGGTGGTAGGGAATTTAAGGGAGCCATGGGAAGGTATAACGTTTGCATTCCTCCGCATTTGCTGCCATACGTATGTTCCTTCTACTCTGTACTAGCCGCACCCAGCGTCATACCTCATGCAGTTGCTGGAGGCCCTGACCACTTGCTGTTCCTGGGCAAGGGGATGCCCTGCACCCTGAATGTGCCAGTATGTGATAGGACTTGTAGGAAGAATGGAGACTTGTTGTGCAGATAGGAGTGCAACCTTTGATGATGAGCTGATTGGACACTCTCTGCTGCTAGAAAACTGCTAATGATGTGCTGGAGAGAAAGCATCTCCATCCATCTGAGGGTTAAGTAATTCTTTGGGGGGTGGAAAATGTTCAAACTCACCATTCTCAATCAGCTTGATTTTCTACTTCTAGTTTTTTTCAGGCTTTCTAGTCCCTCAACATCTACATAGGAAAAAAGAAAATATTTTGTGTTCTCCATTACAAGAGCTGTAGGAAAGGACCTACAGAACAAGGAAAAGAGGAGAAGGACAGAGGGTCACCTCTTCTCTCCCATTAAATATATGCCATGCAGCCTTCAGATGCAAGCAAGATGTGAGAGCCAAATATAGCTCTTATATAATTACGATAAAATTTCAATGTGAAAATGTATATTATTATATGAGATTGCCTTATAATACTATAAGTATTGTTGAAATGAAATTATAGTATAATTGCAAAAATATTTAAATTTTGGACTCAGTTGGCAATTTAGAATGATATAATTTTTGAATCTAAAATTCTACCAATCATAAGATGACCTTCTAATTTTGTATACCTTTAGAGTATGTTCAAAAATGATCTACTGACTAATCACCTCTTACAACCTGTATTTTATATTTACTGAAAGAGAACTTTAGGATTCATTCACACACAGATTATTCTGCTATAGCCCTCTTTCATGAACAAAAACAGAAAATGAAAGTGAGGCAATGAATTAAGGCTTTTCTACGTCTTCATACAGTCTGAAACTTCTGCAATACTGGTTTCAAAGTCATTGTTCTTTCCACGTGGGATTAGTCTGTGTGAGCGCCAGAATCCATTTTGTGCTGTGCCTTACAAACAAAACAAAAACTAATGTGTTGTTTTCCTGTTTTAAGTCAGTGCTTTTATTTGGCCTCCACAGTAAGTGTACCAATTTCTTGAGCATAGTAAAGTCACACCTTGATTTTGATACCTCTCTCAGCTGGCACAGTTATGTCAGGCCAAATTTCATGCTCAGTACATATTGGTTCATTTGGATTGTGGTATTTTATTTCAGTAGCAGAGAAGAAGATTGGCAAGATCTCCCTATAAGAAATTTTCTGGTTTTGGAGTCCTTTGGAGTCGAATGTCTTCAGGCATTAGAAAAATCTAGGTCATATGCTTCTACTTGGGAAATGAAGGAGTTTTGATAAATGATTTCAGCATAATAGTCCCACTCTTGTTCTGTCATAAACTGCTTCTAAAACTACAATGTAAGGATGGGGTAAAAATCCAATATTACTTACTGGACTTTTAACAGCTTGTTCATTCTTTGAAGTCCAACTTAAATTCTTCCTTCATTAAGCACCTTCTAGAACTCAGTTTGGATTGATATTCTCTCTTAGTGATTTTTATGGATTATTTGTTCTCTTCCGTTTATTTGTCAAATTCTGTCTTTGGACAGAATTATACCATAAGTGTGATTGAGAGTAGGAGTCTTTAAAAGATTCGCTTTGTCATAACATTTAGAAGACAGAAGTTTGAAAAGTAATTCATACTGACTGGTTGAGAAGTGGGAAATTAAGACGGAGAGAGGAGAAAGAAAAAGGGAGGAAGGAAAGAAGTGAGGGAAAGAGGAAGGGAGGGAGGGATGGAGAAAAGAAGGTGAGCAGAGGGAAAGGATCAATGAGAATGAGTTACTGTTGTGGGCAACCGAGGATCATCTTACTGGAGACTGTGGTAAGCTGATTTATGGCCCCCACATTCTAACATACCAAATCTGGGTATGGTTCTGTACATGGCAAAAGGAAGTTTGTGAGTGCAGATTAAGTAAAAGATATTCAGTTGTGTGGGAGGTGGTCCTGAATTATGCAGGGGGACCATCATAATCAGTCATCCTTCTAAGAGAAAGACTGAAGGGACAGTGCCCGAGAAAGTAACATGAAAGAGAGGCAGAAGGTGGTAGAGTTATGACAATGGAATCCAAAATTACAGAAATGGGAGGAAAATGTCAGGAGCCAAGGGATAAAACTAGAGAAAATACAGAAAATGGAATTTCCCTGAAGAAATGTGGGCATTTCAGACAATGACTTTAGCTCAGGGAAATTTATTTCAGAGTTTTGGCTGCAAAGTTTGTATCAAGTATCCAAATCTACAACAGTTAGTTGCAGCAGCAATAAAAAGCCAATAGAAGGATCTTTTAAGAAACCGCATGGATCATGCAACACAATTGTGTTATCTCAGGCCAAGAAAAGATAAGCTATCTTTCCATCATTTCCCACTTGGTAGGGACTATCCCCAGAAACTTCCACCAGTTCTGGCTTATTCCACCTGAGCATCTTCCTATCCCAGTCAGGGACCAGAGAAAGACCTTAATCAGGTTTAGGCAAATAGAATCGGGAGCCTAGGCTTGTCTACCAACTGTCCACTGATGAAACATGTGACACAAAAGGTGGACCATAAGAATGTGGATAGAATACTAGCATTGCCTGTCTTGGTATTTAAAACTGTCTCTGTGTCTCTGTCTGTCTCTCTCAGTATTTCTATCTGTCTCTGTCTCTCTGTCTCTGTCTCTCTCCCCCTCTGTATGTGTGTGTGTGTGTGTGTGTGTGTGTGTGTGTGTGTGTGTGTGTGTGTGTTATACCTAAGAAATCAAACTTTTGATGATGGAGATTCGGTCCCCTTTTCCAGAGGCCCCCACCACTGTGGTTGGCATCTAGGAAAAATGCTTCCTGGCTGGCTGATTGGGTGACAGAATGTGACAGCCTGTGGATGTCATGGTGAATAAGGAAGTTGGCTGTTTTACAGTGATGTTTTCTCTAATTCTTAAATGAAGGACTGTGCAGCAGAGGAAAACTGCTATTTCTTAGAAACAGATTTGAGATATTTTGCAGATCCCAGGCAGTTTGGGTGCAAGGTGACTGTCAATCACAAATGCAAGTTGTCACTCCCCAAAATGGCATTTGCTTGCAGCTTCGTTGATCGGCAATCTAAGAATCCCTCATCAAGGTTAGCAGATAAATCAATACAAAAAGAGGTGAGCATTACAGACAGTGCTGATGTCAAACAGTCATTTCATGCGTCTGCCAGAAAACTGAGCATATTGGTAAATTACTAAAGACTTCAAGAAAGTGCTGGGCTCCCTGCTCCTGAATGGAAAATCAGATCAACGTTAACAAATACTTCTTGACAACCAAGTCAGTTTTCTCCTGACAAAGGTTTAGCTAAGACAGTGTGATGCATATCACCAGGGTCCTCCCTTTGCTATCTGTTTGACTTGACCCAGCTTTTCAGGTACGAGATTCTGTCCTTTTATCCCCTAGCAATATTTGTTATTTTCACAATGAACTTAAGCAACTGCAGTGCTTCTCCCTGATGATGTGCTGTGTAGTTCCACCCTATGCTGCCTCTGTCAGGTATATTTGCCTTTAGAAGATATTTATGATGAAGGCTGAGTGCCTCTTTTTTATGGAAATATACCCAGAAAATGGTATTGTCCACATCAGTTGATGATGCTGATTTAATCATGCCAGAAAAACATTTGATGTCCCTGGATAGTATTTGAGTAAATTCAGTAACACTCATTGACTGTTAAAATGGCCCTGGGGGTATTGGAAAAACTCTCCTGTTTATATATGTATGCACACACATAGGTGTGTACATAAACATGCATAGATATTTTAATGACTTTATTATGACTAAAATATTGGAAAATAATAAACTCTACACGTAGCATAGCACATTAAAGAGAATTGATCAGTAAGAAATTAGTTGGATCTAAAGTCAGAAGTGATTAAGCCTGCAGTAGATCCATAATTTTGCTAATTGTGTGAATCCTCATGTTTCTGCCTTGAGTAAATCTCTGAGTAGTGCATATGACATTCTTAGAAACTGACAAACTTGTGAGATCACTGAGGACAAGGACAGAAAGTTTAGATTAGAGTAAGCCCTCTTAAACCTGGGCAAATGTTGGAATGAGTGTTGGAATGAGCTGGAATATATCAGTTCCCACTTGCTCACACCTATTCCAGGACTGTTTTTCACAACCATGGTCATGCTTACCCAGAACTAGCTGCCGCCTTGGTAGAACCTGAGATTCTAAGCCATTTCTGTGTGTTCCCCTATCTTTGGAGCAATGTCTAGAGTGCAGTCATCAGCCGTTGTGTGAGGGTTAAGTTTCCTGATGGAACAGTTCCCCCAGTCACTGATCTTCCCCTTGTCCCTTCACAGCTCTGCCTGTGGGGCTGTCTGCTGGCTTGCCTCTGGTTCATATTGGTTCATAGGGTCATAGGCTGTGACTTCCATGGAAAAATGGGAAGGAGTAACTGAGGTATTTCTTACTGACCTTCATTGCCTGTTCCATGACATTTCCTGCCGCACCCTCGTAATTCCAAATCCCTATTTTAACAAATAATCCCTATTTCCAGCAAAGACTTTGCTTCTCCCCCTCCCCCAGCACCTGCCAACTCCCGTGATTCCTCTACTTCTCTTTCTACCACATAACTTTCTTCTGGCCTTCTCTAACACTATTTCTTTCCTTGCTCTTGGGTGTTCACTCATTTGCTCTGCTGCTAGTCATTGTTGTCTGCATCTGTCTTGATTCTTTTCATTCTGTTCTCATTACTACAGGTGTTCTCTTCATCAAACATATAATTAAAACATCTAAGGGCATTCTCTTTCCCATCTGGACCTTAAGAGTGACACATTGCTTTCCCTAACCACAGTGTTCATGAAATGAGAAGATGTGCATTTAATATTTAATTGCACGATGTTTAAGTATGCACACTGGAATGCTGTCATTGTCATTTTGCATACTATTTAAAATTTTATCTGTGCGAGAAACAAACGTAGAAGGTGTGTGTGAGCTAGCAGTATGGTTTGGGCTCCTGTCTGCACATCAGGCTTCTATCTGTCGGGGTAGCAGCCATGTCTGTAGTGCCAATCAAGGAGGCATGTGAATGCTTGGTTCCATTCCCACATTCTGAAATGACCAAATGACTGATGCATTTCTTAAACATAAAGCAAAGACTGACAAAGTTCTTTCAGTCTGGATAATAAGAGGTAAGGTGATCTAAATGTCAAACTGCATGTATATTCTGATATATATTGTATATTATTTCTTCTCCTGTCCTTAGTTGCTCTCCTCTGCTAATAGTCTCTAGGTGCCTCTATGCAATCTAGATAAGAATATTTATATGTAAACATGCACGATAGAGAAAACCTGATGTGTGGAGGCTTTACAGTGCTGAATAAGTACAGTGTTAACGGAAAGTTGCAACTTCATTAATATTATATTTTCAGAAAGAAAAGCCAGAATTGAATCTATTCTTAGACTCATTGTATAGCTGGTCTTAAAAAATTAAGCACCTAATATTTACTAGGTAACACAAAAATAAGTACAGCTAAATTTAGTCATACACAAGCTGCACAGTTGCTGAAGGAATTTTCTGGAGTTAGGGAAAATGGCTAGGCACAAATACATTCTATGTCAGACTTAGTTTCTGTCCTTGAGGAACAGTCAGTTACCTTGCTGACAGCAAAGTGGCCACTGTGATATTTATGCTTTCTTATCTAGCCTCTTCCCTCCCCTCTCCTCTCCTCCTCTCTCTTTTCCTTCCATCCCCTCCCTTTCTGTTTTTGTTATGCAGTATTAACTGTCACCCCAGCTTCTACAGACAAATTAGGAAAGTAAAAATTCTTTTCTCAAACTTCAGGTATCCAAGTGCCTCTCACAGGAAGTGGCTGATGTAAAGACGGTCTTCAGCCTAGACATAGTCAGTCTCTGCCCCATGCTGGGTACCCAGATAATTTGGAAAGATTTAAAAAAATTATTAACTGTTTTAAGTCATAAGTGAAGATTTGGATAAATGCATTTCCTTATATAATATATAACCGATCCCCTAGCCAAAGCTTGAACATTTTAAGAGAGGTGAAGCAAGATAGCCGCATATACAAAGTGAACGTGTGTTTTTTCACACACGTAAGAGCAAAGGAAATCAGGCAAAAGACAATAGTGCCACTTTCAGTATAATAATATTATGATCTTTATCAAAGGAAGAGAGGGAATTGACAGGACCACTAGCTCCTCAAAGCCAAGCAGCCTTGTATGAAGCCACCCAGTTATAGCAGAGAAAAGAAATTAAGCACCAGTCTGAGCCTTGAAAACCAAAACTAGGCACTCCATGGGAAAACAAAAACCCAGTGCTGAGAGAAGGACCATTGATCCTGGTTGCCAGGCAATACCCAAGACTGAGTTGCCTGGATCTCATTAAGTCAAGCAGCTGACTCTTGCTTCTGACATGCCGTCTCCAACCTTGGGATCAGATCAAAGAGCAAGAGCCCACCTGCTGGGAGGCCAGCACAGAAGTTAACACAGAGCTTTGTCTTAGAGGTCAACATCACTCCCATTGCAGTGAGACCCAATACCCAATAGAAACTGAAGGCTTTGTATGGAGGCCCAAACTCTCCAGCAGTGTCCCTCCTGGTAGAGACCTGCACATCCAAGGACAGACTCTAGAACAGGCCCACATCACTTCCAGTTTTGGAATGGACCTGGAGTACACATCCTCTTCCTGAGATTGTGTAAGCAAACAAAGGATGTGAGACTTGTGTGACCCAGTTTAGCAACATCCTTGGGGATCAAGAGACTGTTTCTACCTCTCATTCCCTAACTACAAATAAATAAATAAATAAATAAATAAATAAATAAATAAATAAATGACTATTGCTCACAAATGGCCTAGAAAAGCCCTAGCACCATGTTGATACTCAGTACCTTGTGTGTATTTATTTCTCTTTGCTTAGGAGCTGAAAAAAAAAAAAATTCTAGTAGTTTGCACTCTGGGAAAACAGTGTTTTGAGAAGGCAGCCTTATTATAAAACATAATATTCCACGGCATATTTTGAAATAGCATGTTTACCCTCTTTTTCCCAGAAGCATAAGGGATTATTTTATAATCTTTTTGATTAGCATTTGAGAATTTCATACATGTATATAATGTGTTTTGGTCAAATCTACCCCTCATTTCCTACTCTCACCAACTCCTCCTCTACCCCCTTCAACACTGCCCCTCTCAACATCATGTGTTATTTTTGGTAAAACTCACTGAGCCCACGCAGTGCCCTCTGTATGTGAATGGGTGTGGAACCATCTACTAGAGCATTGGTAGTCTCTCAGGGTCCACATCCCTGAAGACAATTGACTTTCCTTCCTGAGAAGAAGGCATTAATTGCCTGCAGCTCTTCAGATGGGGATTCAGCTTCATGAGCCCGTTCTCATCCACTTGTGCAGGTCTTGTGCATGCAATTCCAGCGCTGAGTTCATGTGTATAACAGTGCTGTCATGCCTGAAAAACACTGTTGTGCTGCAGAATTTTTTTTTTTAATCATGAAAAACCGATGCAGCTCCTGGATGGAAAACCTGTGAGAGTGTAGGAGCCTGCCTGTGGTATCCCAGTCCTTATATTTGCAGATATTTAGACCAGACCACCCTGAGTCTTCAATGACGTATCAGTTACCATGCAGATTTTCCCACTCCAGGCCTGCTTCCTGCCAAGGCTTTTGCTCAGAGAAGTGGAGGTTCCTGTTGGGGGTCCCAGCACTCAGGGCCAGCCCAAGGGGGACTGAAGGGTCTCCGCTCTGGGGAAGGGGCGAGTAGTCACAGAGTCAAAACACTGACTGTGAGAGTTGAATAGAAAGCCAGCAGTGGTGGTCTGCTGCAAACTCCTTTATTCAAGAAAGAGCACAGAGTCTTATAGGTCTTGTTAGCCAACAGCCTTATGGGGTGGGGTCCTGACTACAGCCAATGGAAGTTTGCTCCCAGGTGGATCAGATTCCCTCCAGGTGCTGGGCAGAAACTGGCTTCACACCCAACTGGTGTGGAGCACCACACCCAGGAAAGCCATTCCTCCATTCCTCCTGGCAGATGGCCTAGCTAGGCCCAACCTGCATTATGCCCAACAGCTTCCCCTTATCTACTTGTGTATGTCTGCAATGGGGGGTGGGGGAAGGGTGGGTGATCAGTTTGCATATGACATACTTCTCAGAGGAATCTGAAGAGAACTGCTCAGGTCTTTACTTGTCAGAACAGAGTGGTTGTGTTGGTGTCTCTCTCCCTCCTCCCTGAATTCTGTGCCTTCTACTATTTTCAACAAGGAGGAAATGAAAAAGGTCATATTCTGGCAATCCTGTGTGCACCCCACCCCCAGGCCTTCCATTCAGACAGAGAGTGACAAACAAAAATGAAGCACTGTGCCTCATTAAGAAGAAATTCAGGTATTAGAACACACACACAATATTGTGTGCACATCTCCCTTTCTTGTCCCCAGTGAAGGCCTTCTTCGGTGTGCACTGGAAAATTTCCGAGTTTCATGCCAGACATGGCGGTGTGCCCTTTTAAGCCCAGGAGTTCCAGGCCAGTCAGGGCTACACAGTAAGCCCCTTTTTCAAAAAACAAAAACAAATAAACAAACACTTTTCTTGCCCTAGTAGGTTTTCATGGCACATTACAACTCCATGCTATCTTGTGTCTGTTTACTGCAGGTCAAGTCAGAGTAAAATGACTTTTATGAGAAATATGCCCTTCTTGGATTTCATTATTTCGCCACAAACATAGTCTATGGTTCCTAGTTTATGAAATGCTGACATCTCTTTAAGACTATCAACTATGAAAATTGTGGGAAATTTGGATTTTAAAATGCGGTTTTCCCCTCCTAATTCTGTGGCTTATTGGATTTCTTCATTCTTCTGTCATTCCTCATACTCTGACTATCCTCCAAGTGCTTCACTGTGGTTAAAAGGAAGGAACAAGTTGTCTGTTCTAGAGAAATCATACAAATATTACTTCCAGTCACATTTCTCTAGGCATCTTTTGGAGCAGGATATTATGTTTGAGTAAAATCAAGAAATACAAAAACCTGACAAAAAGATGTGATATGCAGAATAGAAAAGAATCACATATGTAGATGTGCTGTGAGTCACAACTGATTGTGTTCAGGTCATTTCCAAAATTGTTGCATGCTATTAAATATATGTAAATACATATTCCCAAACAAAGACCATGGAGGAATACTGCTTACTGATTTGCTCAGCTATCTCTTCCTTATAGCCTAGGCCCACCTGCCCTGGCATGATATTACCTGCAGTGGGATGGACACTACCACATTCCTTCACAATTAATAAAACGCCTCACAGACATGACCACAGGACAAGCTGATGGAAGAAAATCTTCAGTTGAGGATCCCCTTCCTAGGTGTCTCTAGTTTGTGTCAAGTGTGTCAATCTGACAAAAACGAATGAGCATGCACTTTGGACTACAGCATGAATATATAATTTCTTCAGAAATATAACTGATAAGTGAAATTGTTTTATTAACATCTGCTTATCTTCTACCTGTCCTTCTTACCAAAAGATGATATTTTCTAGCATCAGAAATGAAATCTAGAAGAACGGCAAAATATAAATCTTCTTCCAAGTTCTTACAGTAAGTTGGAAACCATATGTGATCTCAAATTTGAATAAGCCCATAGGAAAGGTGTTCTGTTGAAGAGTGTGGAGCTCCCAGCCAGGTATCCTGGTTTCATGGGCTCAGCAACATTCTTGTGCCTTTAAGGCAACCCGCTGTGGTGTTTTTAATGAGAAATGCCCCCCATGGGCTCACTTGGTCTCTGACCCTGTGGCACTGTTTGGGGAGGTTTTGGAACTTTCAGGATACAGAGTCTTCCTGAAGGAAATGCATCATTTGGGGCCAGGCTTGGAAGCGGTTAGCCTCACCTTACTTCCAGTTTACTCTCTCTGTTTTCTGTGTGTGGTGGGAGGTGGGATCTCTAAGCTTCCTGCTTTGGTTTCCCACGCCTTCTCCACGCCTTCTCCACCATTAAGGACTCTCCTAGAACTGTAAGCCAAAAGAAATTATTTCTTCCATAAGTCACTTTTGGTCATGTTGCTTGATTGCAGCAACGAAAAGTAACTACTTCATCCATCTCTCTCGAACTTGCTCCATCATTAAGTAAATAAAGTGAGTGTAGAGCAAGGAACTAACAGGAAGATGAGAGGAGAAAATGGGATGGGCACACTTTTGTTCTCAGCATAAGCTGGCAACCTCACCCACTGTTGCATTGTAGAGTAAAAACACTGATTAATAGAGACCTGCATTGTTCACAGCGTTCTCAGGAATTCAACACTTAGTAGGTCTGATGAATGAGTCCTTTGCTCTTTTCCTTACTTTAGGTTTCTTTTAAGCCACCCCTGATCTCTCTTTCAATTCTTTGACATGGCATGAAGAATGTATTATCTGTGTAATATTTTGACCTGAGACAGTTAGGAGGAAAGACAGATTTCAAAGATGACAAAGACATAGGAAGAAATGCAAACTACTCCCTTGCTGTACATCTCTCAGACGAGAATCTCTCAGACGAGAGATTCTAACAAGCATATTTTCATTTGCATGATCTATTGTTCTCAGACAAACTTTTCTATACTACAAAAAACTTAAAAACTTGGTGGATAAAACTAAGTAGTGTGTATTCTCTTGTTCAGGAGTCCATGGGTTGGCTGTGGTTTGACTGATTGGAGTCAGGCTCAGCCTGGCTATGCTGGATTCCAGGTTTCTATCAGGAATCTGGGCTGCTCCATCTGTCTCAATGGAGGTGCCAGTCTGCAAGGGCAATGACTGCTTAGGGTATATTCTTTCCATGCCAGCAAGAGTTTCCTAGTTTACTAGCAAAGCATATCACATGGAAAAACTCAGCCTAAGGAGTGAGGGAAATAAATTCACCTAAAGGGAAGATTTTGCCAAATCAGAGAGCCAACAAAGTGGGGGAACTGGGGATAATTGCCTATCCAACACAATCAGAAGCTAATCTCTCCATAGGAAAGGTATTACTGTGCATGTCAAACCTAATACTGTGTCCTTTGTTTCAACACTGACGTTTTAGGAACTCCCTGTTTGATCTCCAGGATAGCTAGGATGCTCCAGATCCTGGAGTGGATGGATCTTCCCCAAATTCCATAATATGGCGTGGTACCTTATTTTGCTTTGACTGAGGTAGAAAAGTGAGTGAGACAGAGAAGACAGGAGCAGAAAGAGAAGGTGACAGGAGGGCTGTATCAGGCCTCATAAGGCTGTATTACAGCACAGTTACAAAGCGAATGGAACAGACACAGCAGAGGAATGGCTCTCTAGGCCAAGGTGAGGAGTTTGGATTTGGTTCATAAGGCTGGAGAAAGCCAGTAGGAGCCCCAACATAGGTATGGTATGGTCAGCTTTATGTTGAGAAGACTGTCGCTATTGGGAACCTGTACTTTCGAATGGCACGGTTCAAATGCTTTAAATCACATTTTTACCTCCCAGTAGATCCCAGTGCAAGTCTTTTGTACTCAAATGTGGTATTGTCAGTGTATTCTGCTGATTACCCCTGTAGGAAAAGTGTGCTTGAACAAGAAATAATTTGTAAGAAATCCCATTCTAGGAGAGTCTGTGAAATCCTTCATCTCCTTCCTTGGGAGACATCCAGGGTGGTAGGAACAACTTGCAAAGAACAGAATTTGTTTCACGAGCCATTTCTCCAGTCATTATTATAATTCTTTAGACAAAAGATGATCTTAAAATACCCTTAGAAATAGAGACTAGAGCTCATAAGTTTGAAAAGTTGATGAAGCTTGTAAAGATTGTAACCTTGTGTCCCATAAAAATGTTCTTCATTCATACCCGTTTTGCAGAGCAAAGGAAAGGCAACTTGAAACGAAAATGTCATGTTTCATAATCTTTAAAATAGATGAGAGCAAAAGTAACTCAAGTTGGAGGTGGAGTATTATAGAATTTATGGTGTATCATTTGCTCTAGGCACATAATGTCAAGTGAAATGAAATAATGGGTCTGAAGAGATTAAGATGAGAAGAAGAAAAACATTCTCTTTTCCTTCTTTATACTACAGCTAATTTTAGAGCTCCTGCTGGTGAAATCAGGACTAAGTTGAATAATGTCATCAGGGAGGACCATGGGGAAAGTAGTTGCATACCACAGACATTCTGTTGAGACCCACTGGCCATCAAAGTGAGATTATCTGAACAGAGGAACTCTTGCCGTCAGAACGGCCAGCTTTTCTACATTTCCAGAGTGTGGAGGAGGGACTATGCAAGGAAGAGGTTACATGGTGGAATAGATACTCCTCGCTGAGAGGGAAGGCAATCCTTGGCTTCCCTGGCTCCATGGAGCTGTGGCCTTTGTAGGAGAGCTTATGCTTAATAGATCCATGACAAACACCCTATTCAGAGGTGTCTCCAAATTGATTTCTTTTTCTTTGGAAGTAGAAATGTTGAGCACATGGAAGAGAACCTCTTACACAGAGACTTTATGGAATGTGCTCTCAATTCTACAGAGTTGTATGGGCCTCAGTACTGTAGATACTGGCTAAGAAATGAATAGATTCAAGATAGGCAAACCCAGTCTTGTGGGATGGCTTTGCCACTTCCTTGAGTTCTCTAAGAGTCTTTTTTTTCTGTTCTATAAAATGAGAGTGATTATGTAGCTAGAGGGAGTTTTGAGGGTTTGAGCCCGTTTCACACCCTGAGAATATCTGGATTCCCATTCCACTTTCACCCGTGATCACGCGCAGTACGGGAAGTGGATGCAGGTCTAAGCTGCATCAGTGAGTGATGCTAAACTTCCTGAAAGTTTCATGACAAAGTTGAACTAGGTTTTTGTATACTTTTGGACAGTATTTAATATAAATAGAAATTAATTGTCCACAGTACTCCTCAGTTACTGTCCATTACAGCCCAAATTACATTTCATCTTCTTACCTGTTCTTCCCTTTGGATATACTAATTGCTCGATAAATAGTAATAAGCAGTAGCAGAAGTTGCGATCATTTGTAGACTGCTGCCCAGGGTTTCTTCACTCCTCAAGGTGGAACACGCTGAAGCCGGGGAGCACCCAACTATTCCTTCATTTCATTAAAACATTTCTGTACTGTGCATGTACCAGAGAAAAGACTAGAAATGAGACCAGAATATGTGCTATAAAGATCAGACCTCACAGAGGCTGGAGACATAGCTTGGTGGTTAAGAGCACTGGCTGCTCCTGCAGAGGACACAGGTTCAGTTCCCATCACCCACACAGCAGCTAACAACCATCTATAACTCCAGGTCCAGGCCATCTGATGCCCTCGTCTGGCCTCTGTGGACATTACATACATGTGGTAGTGTACTTAAATATATGGAGCCAAAATGCTCTTGTACACAGAGTAAAAATAGATAAATAAAATTCAGAACAGATCAGACCCTGCTGGGTGTTGTGGTGCAAGTCTTTAATCCCAGCACTCAGAAGATAGAGGCAAGCAGATCTCTGGAGATTGAGGACAGCCCAATGAGTTCCAGGCCAGCTGGGACTACAGGGAGATCCTGTCTGAAAAACAAAACAAAATGCGTAGTTTCATTTTCTCTGGTCTGTGAACACATTTTGATTACTTACATAGTTTGACTTCCACCAAAAGTGAATCTAGAGAAAGGGTTTGTATCCATGTGGTAAACTGAGGAAATGGTTTAAAAATAAGGAGCCAGGGGAGTGATAGACAGAGAAAGGGGTCACATAAAGAATATGAGATCCAGGCCATTATGGAATGGTCATGTGACTCGTACCTGCAATTCCAAAACTCAGAAGGTTGTATCAGGCTCAGTGTCCTGGGTTCTAACTGGTTTGGACTAGAGAATGAGACTGTATCCAAACAAGAAAAAAAAGACAAAGACATGAAGTTGTTGGGATGTGAGAGAATTAGAGGGGAAAGAAGGGGTTTAAGTGATCACGTTTCATTGTACATGTATGGAATCTCAAAATGAAGAACATTTAAAAGAATAATTAACTAATCAATTAGCCACTTTTACCATTGTGTGGCTAGAGATATAACCCCATCAGGCTACTCTGGGGGTAGTGACCCACATTGCATGGTGTATTCTTTTCTTTTCTCTTACGAGGTAGTCAGATCAGTGAACTGAGCACTCACATCATCAAGTACAGGAACTAGAAAGAGGCAAGTTAGAAATGAGGCAAGGCTGTGAACTCTCAGAGCTCCCAAGCCTGAGTGACATGCTTCCTCTAGCGTGGCCACACCCCCTTGAGGACCCATGGCCCTCTTCAAACAGTGGTACCAACAGACAAACTGTTCAGATACCAAATCCTATGTGTGACAATTTCATTCAAATCACCACATACAGTATCCCACCTGAGAGATGAACAGTCTCTGACCCACTAGGCCCAAACATGGCAGAAGGAGCCCTCGAGTATATCATTGTGCAGGAGACAGTCTGTGGCAAGAGGATACATGTACAGCATCTGCCATGAATTTCAAGTCTTAGCCTGCCTTATTATGTCCATATACTCATATCAAACGACCTGCCTTATCCTTTTAAACAATAGCTGGAGCCGTGATCCTAGTGACAGGCTGTGGAGCCTCATTTTTGCCTCTGTTGTGGCCTTTTGGTCACTCTCTTTAGCATTCTGCTGCCGTACACACTGCAGTCACGGGGCCGGTGTCACTCTTATTCACCTGTTTTATCTTTTGTGAAACTCAGCCTTAGCTAGAATTGTCTGAGTGGCCGCTCTAGCAATTGCTTAACGGCGAGGCACCTTCAGCTCATTTCTCTCAAGTAATTTGATTTCATCTGCTGTCAGAATTGCTTCTGGTGGCTGAAGGAGGCTTGGGGAGGCATTCACCAAAGCAACTCAAACAAAAGAACATAAAAGTATTGAGCTGTATGTCCACATGCTTACCACAGCCTTTCTTATACTGCTCAGTCCCTTCAGCCCCTCCTCGCTATCCAAGAAACGTGTGTGTGTGTGTGTGTGTGTGTGTGAAAGAGAGAGAGACACATACAGAGAGACAGAGAGAGAGAGAGAGACAGAGATTAAGATGAAAGTTTTAAAAGCTCTTTACTTTCCTATGAGCTCAGAAGTGTACATTCCATGTTGTTATTTTTCCGTCATGGAGCCTGTGTGCTAAGATAGAAACATGTTGTGTTTTTAGTCTCTAAAAATTATCTGAAGTATGATTTTGTAAGCATAGTCAATGGTGTTCAACTGATATCAACAGTGCCCTCTGCCCAGTGATTCAGCCCTGCCTCTCATTTAGGACAGACAGAACTCTCCATTAATGCTGCAAGCCTTCTGTTTGATACTTAATAATAAGCTTCAGTTTATGTATGGCAAATACTAACAATAATATAATAATAATAATATCAACAATAACAATGATGACACCAAGATTTCCTTATTAAGGATTTGGCAAGGAAAGAGAGCTCAAATTTGAATGTAAATTTAAAGTATAGAGTTAAAGGGAATTTGATTTTTGTTAACTACTGCTTCTGACTTCTGGAATATTTTATTCATTCAACAACACTTTTCTTCTTATTGTAGCCTGAACTGCTGGTTAACAGATTAACTACTTTTTATATGTGGTATATACATAAGATTGATGATATTTTATCGTTGCCTGGGACCAAGTGTGCAGGGCAATTAACTAAGTAAACCCTTTGAAGTGAAAATCATGACAGAAATACTTAGCTGAGAATAAAAGAGTCAGTGCATAAACAAGAGTTTTTAGGTTTGTGAACTTGTCCTGTACGTTGGCCTGCAGATTACCTTCCTACAATTACTAGCAAGGTGTCCATATTTTAAGCAGTAGGAGTCCTGGTTGTAGTTCAAGTATGAGATTTCAGGGAAAAATCAAGAAAGGGAGACTCTGGACAGATTTACATGGTATATACAATTAAAATTCTCAGTAATGCCTTAACTGTGGCTGGAGAGATGGCTCAGTAGTTAAGACACTCAACTGGCTGCTCTTGAAAAAGACCCGAGTTTAGTTCCCAGCACCCACATGGTAGCTAAAAACTTTCTGAACTACAGTTCCAGAGGATCTGATGCCTTCTTTTCACCTCTGTGAGTAGAATGACATTCATATACATAAAATTAAAATAATAAATAAAATATTTAAAAAGAATGTCTTAATTATACCTTATATCATGCTGTTTAATTTTTACTCATGTTTTATAGCAGAACCTTTCAAAAATATTGATCTAGGACATTACCATATTTCTTTCTGCAGTGTGTATGCAGAGTATGTCATATCTCTTTATATTAGAGGAATATGCTAAAGTTTTAACGGAACATGTTTGAGTTTTGTGTGAAGAAGACAAATATAATTTCTATATTGGATCCTTTGGGAAAAGCTAAAGCTACTACACAGTGACTAATAGTAGCAAAAAATAATTAAAATTAAATCACACATTCTTCTCCAGTAAAGTCAAAACCAGATTCACTTGGGCTGTGGTGAGAACATTTTGGTTTTTCAAAATTCTCACAAATAGTTTAGAAGTGAGGTAGAGTATTCAAGTTATTTTTGCTGTATTTTCCTACAGTGAGATTTGATGAAAGCAATATCAGTTTAGTGCCCGATTCAAAAGGAAAATGCCCACCTAATGAGTTATTTGATGAGCCATGGATGAAAACTTATGCAAACCCAACTTGCTTTTTCACTTTTTCCTTTCTTTCATTTCAAGTGTTATGAACAAGAGTTTGTCCTTTCTTGGCTTAACAATATGACTATTTTGTAGTGAGAAATAGGTAAATGATAAAACTTGTCTGAATCTCAAGTTATAAAAGCATTGAATAGCCTAAAGCTATCTTTAATGGCTTTTTAGGTGGTCAAAAAATATATTTAGAAAGTACATCTTGACATGCTAAACAAAAAAATAAATAAAAAGATACAGCTTTTTTTTCCCCTTTTGAATGTCTTTCTATGTAGTTCTAGTTGGCCTTGAACTTGCTATATAGCCCAGGTTGCTCCCAAACCTATGTTCCTCTTTGTCTCAATCAGGCATCTACCACCAAAGCTGGTGATAAATCCATTATTTAAAATATCCATATGGTTCTGATGGAAAGCCACCTAGAAGAATTTGTCACAGACAAATTCACAAGTAGAGCTGGAGCTCCATTTCAGCAGGAAGATGTCCCAATGTCCACTAACCATGCCTGAGAATGTTCATAGCAGATTGATTCATAATAGGCCTGAACTAGAGATAGTCCATTTGTCCTTCTATACTAGAATGAATATGCATTGTTCATATAATTAATCCACATGAAAATGAAAGATGATGAGCTTTCTTTATATGAATTAGCATGAATAAATCACATAGGGACAATGATGAACAAAACATTGATATGAAACACATATATTTCCATCTAGGTTAATAAAAGACAAATTAGCCATTACCTTCAACCATAGGTACAACTTAGGAAAGACAACTTTCCATATTAGAAATGTTTTAGCTCTCTAACTGTGTAATATATGTGCATGTAAGTGTGTGTGTGTGTATGTAAATATATGTAAATATTGAGCAAGCGCTTCCAATACAAAAGTATGTAAAAAGAAAATTCTTTTAAACTTTAGATAAGTCAGCTCCTTTGTTGATGAAAGTTAACTTTAATAAAATGTTCTTATGTGAAAAAAAATAATCTTTGGAATTCCAGCAGAAGCATAGAGGCTGTGCACACCTGAGCACCCAAACTCATAAGTCCCTGTGTGCCTGGCCCTAAATTATTAATGGCATGTTCAGCCTCATTGACTCTCCTACTTAGAAGAGATTTTCTATATCATCTCATTCAGTGATTCTCCTGAAGTCTGACTGAATTCTCCCCTCTGGGTAGCTGTTCTACTTTGGTGAACAAAAGTTCCCTGGTGACCAGAATATATTGTGACCTCCTGGGGCAGAGCTTAGTATCACTGGCCATTTCCAGGCTAAAATGTGTCCTTTTCTATACATTGGTCTTATTTGTAACCCTTGGTGTCTTGCATTTAAGAAGGCAAAAAATTGTCCTGCTGCTATTTATCCTGAACATCATGATTTTTCTTGTACAGATCGCCCAGTGAAGCAGGATGTTTTCAAAGTATTTTTTTTGATATTTCCCTTTCATTTTTTACTAGACATATAATATCTGACAGCCAGTAGCTATGTTTTCATTTTGTTACATTTATTATTTTGATTTTATGTGTATGAGTAAATTCTCTACATGTATGTAAGTGTACCCATGTCATGCATTTCAGGCAGAGGTCAGAAGAGGGCATTGGGTGCCCTGGAACTGGAGTTGCAGATTGTTGTTAGCTGCCATGTAGAACCTGAGATTCAAAACCAGATCCTCTGCAAGAGCAGTCTCTGAAAGAACAGCCATTGTTCTTAACTGCTAAGCGATCTATCCACCACCAAACTATGTTTTCCTTTATGTATCTTTTCTTGGTCCTGTCCCCAAATAGGTCTTGTTAGTGAGGCCAAAAAAAAAAAACAAAACAAAACAAAAAAAAACAAAAAAAGTTCGGTAAATGCTTAATTCTTAAATCCTCACTCTTAGAGGTTCAAATCTTCCCCAAACACATGTTACTTTTTCTCCTGGATAAAAATAGATGTTGTGGATCCAACAATTTACTTTGGGTACCTTCTCAGCATCCCTTCATCCTCTTGGACTGTAATGTAGAACACCCTGTGTTCCAAGGTCAGCTTTTTCTTCCTGTCAATACCAAATCCATAAATCTGTAATCCAACAATTCATTCAGCATCCATTTATTGATATCGTCTGTGTAACACTAATATGTTCATATGCAGTGATAAACAAAGACATGTGTTACCTCCTTCCTTAGACTGTGCACTCGGTGAAGATTAATTAATCACATAGTTACAGAACTGCATGAGCAGAGACTGAGAGACAGGCAAGTGATATTATGAAAGCATTAGATAGGGAGTTGTGGGTGTCAAGGAAGTCTTATCTAGGAAAGCCACAACTGAGCAGAAGGCTAATAAGAATGAATGCAAGCCAAGGGGAGAAAGGAAAATAGCATCTCAGGAAGAGGGAATCACCTTGTGAAATGGTATAGGGAATTCCAGTGATGCAGGCAGGAAAGCATTTACTAAGACACAGAGAATTATTCAAATACTCTGCAGGGAGATAGAGGGTGAGTTGCCAGAGAAGAGCCCCCATGGTGAGGAAGGAGAAATCTATTAGAGCTGTGGAGAAGGAAGCCATTTGTCATATTTCATGAATCCCGGGGTTCATATGAATAGATGGGGACCTTACTAAGTAGAAAATTGTAAAGTGTAAGTTATTTTTCTTGAGAGTGGGCCCTTTGTTTAGGTTCCACAAATCATTAGGAGGCAGGCCTCAGGTGTCCCTATAGGAGTCAACCAATTTAACTCTAAATATTGTACAAAGGCTCTGTCCCCAAATAGGTCTTGTTAGTGAGGAAAAAAAAAAAAAAAAAGATGGTAAATGCTTTATTCTTAATTCCTTTCTCTTAGAGGTTCATCTTCCCCAGAACATGTACTTAATTAGATATCTTCTGTTAACTTCTCCATTCTCATCACCAGCTATAGCATTTTAATGTTAATTGAATGGTAAACAGTAGGCTATGTACAATTCCTGAAGGACAGGATATCCTAGGTCCTTATGGTCTCCTTCAGTCAAATGCTGGTGATGGAACACTTTCCCTTAAAGAAACTTCGTGTCTATTAACCTCACCAGAATCTGTTCACGCTTACCCTAGTTATCACTCTCACTCTGACTTTTGCCCTGTGAATGCTCCTTCTTATGTATCATTCTCCTATTAATATAAAGTTAAGACTTTTGCTTTAGCCTTGCAGTGTATTCTGTTTCATGATCGGGATGAGCATCAGATTCAGATTTTGCATCATTTGGATATGTTTGGGCCGTAGCTCAAACTTTTACACATACAATCACATTATCCAACCTCATCTATTCTAATAACAAATGAGTCCTTTGCTTTACCATCACTAATTAAAACACAGAGCATGTATTAGTTATTTAACCCATCTGACCCTTAGTCATAATAGGCTTCATTTCCACAGTAGCAGAAACTGATGGAAAAACCTTTGGCTTAAGGAGACTCAGAACAAGTACTGGAGTTTAATATTGAGTACGCATCAGGCCCTTCTGCACTGCTTTGCATAGCAGAATACACTCTTGACATAGTAAATACCCTAACAACAATCATTGTTCTGGAGCATCTCACAACCTGCATCACCAGAAGTCTCCACTATAAATTTTATAATTAAAGTAGTACTTCCTACCACTGTATCCTTTTTAAAAAAGATTTATGCATGCATATATGTATGTGTCTGTGTGTGGGTACATGTGAGTGTGGATATCTGGAGGCCAAAGGCATCTGATCCTCCTGGAGCTAGAATTAAAGGCATTTGTAAGCCACTCCATATGGTTGCTAGGGATTGAACTCAGGTCTTCTAGAAGAGCAACAAGTGCTCTTAGCCACTAATTCATCTCTATATCCCATCTACTATAGTCTTATAAAGTTGAGAATCATCTCCCCAATTTTGATATGATCAATTTATGTACTTATTAGAAAAATTACCATTAGCATTATATATATATGTCCATCATATCAAATATTTCCTCTTATATGTAAAAACATGTCTGCCAATTGAGGCAGTTTGATAGAGTAAATATTGGAGGTCTAAACTCTTTTCTTTCTAGCATTTTAGAACTAGTATTTAGAGCTAAGAATTCCAAAATCTTTGTGTGATTTATTATAACATATCCTCCAATAAAGTCAGTTAATTATGTTATCAGGTCCATAGCCCCAAAATGTTTTCTTTCGTCCTTTCCATCTTAATAACTCCTTCGATTTATGCTGCATTATAGGCACTTTTTTTTAGGATCTTTGGTTACTATATTCAGCTCCTACTTTTCTAATATGAATCAAATTAGAAACAAGTACACTATCAGTTATTTCACTTTTCACTCATAAAGCTAGTCTCCAGAAGTAGTGTTGAAACTATAGCATCAACACTTTTATATGATACTTAATAATTATATTTAATTTCCTAAATAAAGGACAATAAATATTTAAAATGTTAGTCATGAATTAATACAATAATATTAATTCCTTTTTTGACAAAACTCAGACCACTCTCCATTTCCACTTCTGAATCCCTGAAGTCATACAAAGTACTTCCTTAATAGCTAGTATACTACTTTTTAACTTGGAAAAAATTATACCTACCTCTATTTTATTCATCAACTGATTACACTCTAATTGTCTATATCTGCTACTTAATCTATCTTAATTAGAAGCCAAATAAACCCAATACATAATCACAAAAAAATCTGAGTTTCCTTATTCATCATTCACATAAGGTGGATAATAACCAGTCAGACATCATCCATCACCGTGTTACTAGATCTATTAATTCATACCAACCATCTCACTGTTCTTAACTCTTTATATTAGTTTTAACATTTTAACACCTTTACCAACCTATGAAATAAATTCCTCTAATAGTTTCAACCATGTTGTACAGGATTGTCCACCAAGCAGACAACATCTTCCTGAGTTCAGCTGTGCTGACTTGTTAAAAATCATCACAGCTGGACTTATTGACAGTTGGCATCCCCACATAGAAGAGGGGCAGCCAAGTCACCGGATCCTCACATGAATGTCCAGCCACACTTTCCAACCTATGCAACCTATGGGCCCTAATTGCACATGACCTCAAGGAAGAGCTGGAGCATAAAGGCTGGAAGAAGGGTTCCTGGGTGGTCTTAATTAGGATCGAACCTATGGTAAACCCTAACCCACTGCTCCTTAAGTAATCTCAACAAACTCACTGGTCCCCAGGGTGAACTTTGGTAGAATTGTACCTCTGTTGGTCACTGGTACCACAGAAAGAGGGGGCTGACAGTTGTTTATATCTCTCTCAGGGAAGGAGTTTTTTATTTTATGCATATTTTTATTGAGTTTTTGTGCATTTCATACAATAGTTCTTACTCAAACTTAGACACCCTCCCCCATCCACACCCTCAAACCCTCCACCAGACCACATGGATTCATACATACATACATGTTATATCCTCTCCAGTCAAGCATTTGTACCCAGATGTCCTTTAGTGCAAATTCATCCCCTGGAGTCTAGTCAGCCTATCTAGAGATCATAAGAAAGGCATACCTTCCATGACCCAATAATAATCAATCTCATAGCTTTCAGTCTAGATCTGGCCTGCCACCCATTTCTCTTGCTTCATTCTAGGGCCTTGTGTGATTGAGTTGGCATGGGTCCTGTGCGCAGTGCCACCATTGACCCAAGTTTACATGTGCAAGCTTCCAGAGTCCTGAAAGTCTCTGTTTCCCTGTGTTCATGAACCAGTTCTGACTCTTACAATCTTTTTGCCCCCTCTTCTGCAATAGTTCCTTGAGCAGTGAGTGGGTGAGGTTTAATATAGGAGTCCTATCCAGGGATACATGCTCTGCAGTCTCATATTCTTTAAAACTTGGCCAGTTGTGGCCTTCTGTGTGCATCTCACTCTGCTGTATAAGGAAGCTTCACTGGTGAGAGTTGAGAGATCCATTAGCTTTCTCTCTACCCCTCCTGCTGTGTTCTATGAACTTTAGGTATACAGGTTCAACTGTAGATGTGTCACCTAGGACTAAACATCTCTAAGCCGTGTATGCTCTGTGTCTGATCAGTTGTGGCATTCTGCAGTAGCCTCTATTTGCTGCACAAAGAAGCTTCTTTAATGCATAGTATACTGTATGCTTATCTGAAAATATAAGGATCCATTTTTAGCATATGATAAGAAATTTCATCTGCCTAGAGACATGACAGAGATAGTGTTCTCTCTAGGATCTATGTCCTTTCCAGCCATGCGTATTTGGCTGAATTTATAATGTCACTCATGAGTTCCCTTCCATTGAGAGAAAGAGCTTTAAGCCCAATTAGATAGATGCTAGGGGAGGGAGCTAAGTACCTGTGTGTGTTTCACTTGCAGGTCTTCCCACCACTGCTGGACTTCCTGATCTCTGGATCTCTGATGATTGCATGCCCACTACCTGTGGCCAACATTTCCCTCCCTGCTGGACTTTCTGATCTGGGGTATTTTCCACTGCAGCTCCCCAGTGTGGGAAGGAACAGAGCACATGTGGCTAGCATGTATCTCCTTCACTGTTCTCTTGGCTAGACTTTCTGATTTAAGAAACTTATGAGAAGTCAAGTATTTGCTTCCCCAGGATAGGAAGTCTCCACATGACAGATCAACCTGTGGCCGAGTTTCAGTTTGTGAATCTACCTTCAAAGTCAATCCAGAATGACTGCTGTACTTTCTGTATGCACAACCCAGGCGGTTGCTCCATAAGAGAGACTGGGGTTCACATTTGTGATCCAGAGGTCCTCTGTTCTCTGGGCTGGTTCAGGTAGTGTTGGCTCAGTCCATTATAGATGAACAGAAGGTCTGTCTCCCACCAGGGACACTTTCTGGGTGAATTCTACACCTATGTCGAACCACAATGGCACTCGCGTCTTCCATCGCATCTGAGATATAGTCTTAGAAATTGGTCTACTATTTGCCAAAGATCCTCAGCTACGTCTGGGGCTTGTCGTCCTCCTCCCCCATCCATGCTGGGATTTTGTCTGGTTTGGGCTTGTGCAGGTCTGTGCATTTGTGCTAGAGAGATATTGCTCAGTGGTTAAGAACATCAGCTGCTCTAGAGGCCCCAGGGTCTTGGCTCTAAGCACCCACATGCTAGCTAACAAACCCCTGTAACTCCAGTTCCAGTTCTGGCTTCTATGGACCTTACATGCATGTAGTCCACTTACATATATGAAGGTAAAACATACATACATATAAAGAAAAAACTTACACCTTAAGGACACATTATTGTTTTAAACAGAGAACTAGATTCTAGTTTTATATCAGTGTTCAAAATTTTAATGTTAGAAATTTTAACCACCTTAAACATTTTATTTTTTCTTTTTCTAATGCCATGATACATAGCAACATAAGAAACTAATTTGCTAACCTATTAAAAAAGTTGAATCTAAATTTGCATTTATGATATAGTATAGCAAACTAAGATACCTGTTCACACATCGTTAAACCACAAGGTTATTGTTCCTACTGGTTTTAGGTAGGCTTTATTGTTACTAGGGTTTTTAAAAGGCCCCTTTACATATTTTTTGTCTCACAAGAGTCTGAGAGTTACAGAATATTACATTTCAGCAAAATGTGGCTAAAATGAAAAGAATTTTAATGATCTTGAATAGAGAAACAGGGAGAGAAATTACACGGAAAACCAAAAATCTTTATATGTTAACCCTATAATGGTAGTTTTAGGCATAAAAGGGATCTGCTTTCCTGAAGAACTAATAGCTGTTTTACTTTTTTTTCCAGGATAATTCATGGGAAGAGAGAAGGACAGGGATAGGGAGAAAGAGAGAGACAGAGAGGGAAAAAGGAAAAGAGAGGGTGAGGTGTGGAAGGAGAGATTGAGGAAGGGCAGGAGAGAGGGGTGAATGAGACATAAACATACAGAGGGAGAGAGGGAGGAAGGGAGAGAGGGAAGGAAGGAGGAAGGGAGAGAGGCAGGGAGCAACACAGAAAGAGAAAGACTGCAGATCCTAATGCAGAAGTATGGACAGGACGTGGCTATTGAATCTAGTGATCTCATGCCGGACTCAGAACATTCCTAAGATCGTGGTACAAGGGCAGTTCAGGCTGTGGAATCCAGCCATGGCCCAGAAGGTCACCAAAGTGCTAGTATTCTTTGTTCAGGAGTTGTACAAAGGTCAGATGTTGTTTCCAAAATTGACTTCTTTTTGAGATTCTGATGACTGAATGTAGACCAATTTTTTAAATGTATTTTTATAGATTCTTTGAGAATTTCATACCATGTATTTTGGTCATATTCAGACCTCCATTCCCAGTCCTACCCCCACCTTACTTCTCTCTTACTACATGTTTTCTATTATTATCTTTCATTTTTCTAAGGCCTAGAAGTCTAATTTGTGTTTTCCGAATGCTCTAAGGTGTGCGTATATATTCCTTAGAGTCTGGTCAACCTTCCAACCGTCCAGGTATCATATCCTTAAAGAAAACGGACTCTCCACTCTTACCAGGGGAGCTTCTTGTATCAGATGGCAATTAACACAGAGGTCCACAACTGGTCAACATGTGGAGGAAAAGAGACTGAATGTTCAGCCCTAAATGGGACAATTACATCACACTCTCTCCTCCCAAGGCTCAGGCATCATTATGGAAGTGGGAACAAAAAGATTGTAAGAGCCAGAGGTGGTGGATGAGTTAAACAAAACCATTTTGTCTGATCACCACAGGGCAGTTGTACATATAAACCTACAGTGCTTGTGACAGCATGCACAAGACCTGCACAAGCCCAAACCAGACAAAATCCCAGCATGGATGACGGAGGAGGACGACAAGCCCCAGATGTAGCTGAGGATCTTTGGCAAATAGTAGACCAATTTCTAAGACTATATCTCAGATGCGATGGAAGACGTGAGTGCCATTGTGGTTCGACATAGTTGTAGAATTCACCCAGAAAGTGTCCCTGGTGGGAGACAGACCTTCTGTTCATCTATAATGGACTGAGCCAACACTACCTGAACCAGCCCAGAGAACAGAGGACCTCTGGATCACAAATGTGAACCCCAATCTCTCTTATGGAGCAACCGCCTGGGTTGTGCATACAGAAAGTACAGCAGTCATTCTGGATTGACTTTGAAGGTAGATTCACAAACTGAAACTCGGCCACAGGTTGATCTGTCATGTGGAGACTTCCTATCCTGGGGAAGCAAATACTTGACTTCTCATAAGTTTCTTAAATCAGAAAGTCTAGCCAAGAGAACAGTGAAGGAGATACATGCTAGCCACATGTGCTCTGTTCCTTCCCACTCTGGGGAGCTGCAGTGGAAAATACCCCAGATCAGAAAGTCCAGCAGGGAGGGAAATGTTGGCCACAGGTAGTAGGCATGAAATCATCAGAGATCCAGAGATCAGGAAGTCCAGCAGTGGTGGGAAGACCTGCAAGTGAAACACACACGGAACTTAGCTCCCTCCCCTAGCATCTTGTTATTAACTCTACTCCAATGATAAAAGTTCAACACTGCAGTTATTCTCCCATCTTGGGGATCAGCAACCTACACATTGGTTTTCCTGGGTCAAGGCAGTGCCAGTGCCCCTATTTGGGTCAAGGCTTCAGCCTGAGCCAGCCATGATCTGGGTGGGGGTAAAGGTGAAGACACATTTTCTTCCCAGCCCTAGCCCCCAGCAGCCAGGTTGATGCAGTGGCCTGCAGCGGCTTGGCAGTGGTCCTCTCCCCGGCGCCTTCTTACCTAACCAGGGTTTTTTCTGCCTTGCTTAGGAATGGTACGGGGAGAAAGGAAAGGGAATCCCAGCACTGAACAGGGGCAGACAGAGTTAGACTGCACTAAGATCTCAAGAAAGAAATTATTTGCCCGTGTTTACCATATCCTGATCGTATCCACTGAAGAAGGGAACCTAGGCGAGAAGGAAAGGGAGGAACCGATGGAGTCCGCTTTCTACCAGAAAGAAAGAAGAGAGAAGCAAAATTATTGGAAGACAGAAAAGTAAAGCTCAGAGATTTAATTCCCCCGAAGGATGGCCACTGGAGGTTGAGCAAGTGAGGGCTTTTGCAGAGTTTCGGTGGGTGGGCACTGCCATTTAGGTGTTAGATTCCAGAAAAAAAAAAAAATCCAGAAACAACAGTTGAAGAAAAGCCAAAGAAAGACTGACGTCTAACTGAGCTGCAGAATTTGTTAACCAGAGTGGTCCTCAAGAGAAGCTCCTTTCACCTCCCAAATACTGCCTATCAACATACCATGTGAAATGGCATAGGGAAGGCCAGTGGCACAATCTATAAAAGAAGTTAGCAAGTTACAAAGTGAAAAGTGATTGAACCAACAAGACAAGATGGATCACTGTATACGGGCACTTACTGTCAAGTCTGACAATCAGCATTCGATCTCTTGAACCCAGGTGGTGGAGAAAATCAGCTCCTGCAAGTTGTCCTCTGGCCTCCATACACATACTGTAGCATGCAGGTGCATTCACATATGAATGGAAAAGAAAAGGATAGAGAGAGCATGTGTTGAAATAAATGGCTAGAAGGCAGTAGGCAAACTCCCAAACAGGATGTCGTAGCTAAGAAAGGTTGGAAGTCTTTTATAGTAGTTGAAGACGACGTTTCTTGGTCTTATTTTAAGATCCATTTTGGCAGGGTTTATATCTGGATAAATAGGCAGACTTCTCACTGTCTTTCTGAGTAGTAAATTTTACAGCATGAGTTATTTTACGTGATAGAAACCATGGTAGAAATGCTGCATGTCATTAGGAATCAGGCTGTATACTTGGGCATAAGCAATCCTAAGTCACTAGGGTTGGGCTCCACATGATAAGGGCCAATTGTTAATGTGTAGGAATTTTGTTTCTAATTTTTGTTTCTTTAGCTCTGTAGAAATTACATGAAGAAAACCTTTAAAACAACAAAATCACTCAGTGAGGCCATAGTGGAACAGCAGAAGTAACCAAAAATACAGCAAGAGATGAGCCCAAAGAGCCAGCAAGAGCCAGAGCATTCAGAGGAGAATTGTTAAGCTTGATTTGGGGACTGTCTGAGAATAGACTTCAATGCTCGTACAAGGGCATCACTTGAAAAGCAGCTGAGCAAACTAAATGGAAAACAGGCTTTGAGAGCTCTAGTCAGTAACCTTGGATTAGAAACGTTACATGGAGGTCCAGGGTGGGAAATAAGAGGGATGCGTCTAGAGTAGAATCAGGGAGGTTGATTTTGAAGATGAACAGGTCAAGTAACCAGCAGCCAGGAGTTGGGTGGGTCACATTCTTGGCTGTTGAAAACACCCAGGGATACGGCAACCCCCGATGTCATGATGAAAACCATAACTCTGGGCCAGGCTTTGATGAATGTGAGAGAGTGACCAGAAGGCCACAGATAATTGAGAACTGACCGTGGTTGCCATGGTTCTCTAAGAACTTGTCTAATTTTGTCTGTGGGGAATTATGTCTTCTGAAGGTGAATGCTAATGCAGATAGCCATTGCAATTGAATGTGATGACAGTAGTTATTAGATTTCTATAGCCCTATAATTTTATGTTTTGAATAATTACTGAACATAACTTAAAGTTTGAGAAGAATTTCATAAAGAACTTCATGGGAAGAGAGTAGGCAAGGAAACTTAAAACAAATCTGGAAAGGCCCCGTGGGCCTACCGAATGGATAATGCTGAACAAAGGTGTCTTTCTGTAGGAGCTGGGGCATCAACAAAGACTGTGTTACTTTGTCGACAGTGGACACGGGAGGAAGATTCATTTATCACAGGGTGCGGGGTAGATTGGAGAAGGCAGAAAAGACTGAAGCAGTACCATTAAGAATCAAAGACAGTGGCCATTTGAGGTCCATCAGACGTCACATGAGATCAATAGGAAATGGAAGGCAGGAGTGAGAGCTCCGAAACATTTCTGAGGGACAATATCTTCAGCCTCAGTTACCAGCAGGGAAAGTAGTCACACACAGCAGTTACTAGGAGAGAGGCAAAGCCACCAGCAGCAAGCTGTGGGGAAAGGAGCTATGTGTTGAGGAGGAAGAATGGATTTTTGGTGCTGGCGCGCACCTTGGAAAGTGTGACTACAAATGTCCATGTTAAACTCAGGGAAGGCTGTATGGATACAATTCTGTGGTCCACTCCCTAACAGCAAATGCCTTCTTCCTCTCTGAAGACATACAGACCGTGCCATTTTCTCCTGTTCTTTTTCCTCACATACGCCAGTTCCTTGCAGCCCATTCCTTCCTTCTGAGGACAACGTGACCTCGAATGCTCACTTTGCAGGTCTCCTCCCTGGCATGCTGGTCTTCCCTAGTCTTCCTCACCCGTGTCTGCCCACCATGCTGCACGCGTCCTGTTGTCTCGTGGCTGCGTCTCGTGGCTGCATGTTTACTTACGCATTTCCTTCCCTAGACTTCTGGCTTTTATTGGACAACAACTCATTTAAAATATCTATATGGCCATTTATTTCGGTTCAGTAATCGTTTGCTTAAAGGGAATAACCACTTTTAATTAACCACGTCTATATTAATTTTCAAGGTTTTGTGTTTTCGAAGCATTCATTTGAAGAAAATGAATCCTACATGTTACAGAGGGATTTACGAACAAGAACTTATGGACATGTTTCATATCACAATGTCTCCCACCGATTTGGAGATTAAAATGCATTGAACGCTATTGTTTTTCCCCATCTTCCTAATGTGATCTCTAGCAAATATCTGTAGACACCAAAAATAAAAGTCACGTTTGTTCTTTGTACATGGATAGAGGAGCAATGCTGTGGTTTCTCTTCCTTGCAGAGATGAGCCATCAACATGGACAGTACCATGTGTGCTTGCCGTCAGTAGACCTCTCCCGCATCAGTGTCTCCTTCTTTCTGCATCAGTTTACACAGTGTCAGCAGACACTTCATGAATAGAAGGCATCCCCACAGAAAAGCTAGTGGCATTGCCAGAACTGGCTAGCTTAGAAATTTGGAAGAAAGCTAAGTTTAAGAATTTGGACATGACAATCCATCGGATTGGGTGTAGTGGTACATGCCTTTAATCTCAGCACTTGTGAGGCTGAGGCACATGGATCTCTGTGAGTTCAAGGTCAGGCCAGCTTTGGAGTTCCAGGGAGACCCTGTAAAAAAATAAATGGAAATAAATAAATAAATAAATAAATAAATAAATAAATAAATGGAACTCAGGAAGAATTGGTCCAACAAATAGGGAAAGACAGAAAAAGGTAGAGCTGGGAAATTCTGCAGGAGAATCTGAAAGTCTTTGGAGACAGAAATAATGATGGCAAACGGACTGGCAGGTCAAGCGACTGGGAATGATTGTTGCTGGGTACAGTCTTTAGGAGATCATTAAAATATGCTGGCATCAGTGATGATTGCACAATTTTATATCAACTATTATTGAACTGTGTACTTTAAGATAATTAAAAACTAAAAAAGTCGAGAAAATTGTATGAGAAGTGAGACATCAAAACGTGAAAACTGAGAAAAATATACCTAATACTAGGGATATCAAAGACAGATGGCATTATTTGATCAGGGCTTTAAGAGGGTCACTAAGAGTCACTCCATTCTCTTCCTTTGGTATCACAGAGATGTAAGTCCTTAAGGCTGTTCTTTCATCTACTTCTGTCTCTGCCAGTAATGAGTCTCCCAGTCTAGGAATATGTTCAAGTTACATTAGATTTTTTTTAAAAAAAGACATTGTAAGGACTGGAGAGACGGCTCCTCGTCACTAGTTGCTCTTGCAGAGGATGTGGGTTCAATTCCTAGTACTCACATGGCGGCTAACAACCATCCATAACTCCAGTTCCAGGGGATCTGATGCCCTTTTCTGACTTTGATGGACATTGCATGATATCGGTGCACATATATGCATGTAAACAATGCTCTCATAACATTAAAAAAAAATTAATTTAAAGATATTCTAGACGTGATTTTATAAATTCTGAATATCTATGTGCATATTAGGGTAAAGCACAAATCTGTCATTCTTACTGCAGTGGTGAGATCAAACCTCTACTAGAATATCAGTGTAGTCATGTGCCCCAAACCTCTACTAGAATATCAGTGTAGTCATGTGCCCCAAACCTCTACTAGAATATCAGTGTAGTCATGTGCCCCAAACCTCTACTAGAATATCAGTGTAGTCATGTGCCCCAAACCTCTACTAGAATATCAGTGTAGTCATGTGCCCCAAACCTCTACTAGAATATCAGTGTAGTCATGTGCCCCAAACCTCTACTAGAATATCAGTGTAGTCATGTGCCCCAAACCTCTACTAGAATATCAGTGTAGTCATGTGCCCCAAATCCCAGACATCGTCTCCAGTGTCCACAAGCAGAGCAGGAATCACCAGCATTGCGTGTTGAAAGTGGTTTTCTTTGGGGCAACTACTTAGTGTCTGACTGTCCTTGCCTGGTGGCAGTTCATTGATGTGCCCTAGTGGCCCCATACTCACTGCCTGTTTTCTGCAAGCCACACTCGCTGGAATTATAAACTGAGAATGCTAATGTATTTTCATTTGAACATGACTGAGAATATATGAAAGTATATTATAAGCTATTGAGTTTCTATAAATACATTTTTAATTGGCATTATTATTAAATCCTGTACTTTTGTTTCTAGTGTAGAACTAGTCTTCTTAGTACATGTGCACAGATCACAGGCTTCCTGTCCACATAAAATTTAGCGCTACCTACCATGTTCTACTCACTTGCTGAATGGAATTCTATTTAATGAGATAATTCCACTCTTAAACCATGATTGACTTCTGCATTTCCTTCATTTTTCTTTTTCCTCATTTGCTTTATTCTGCTCTTCATTTAGGTTTTCCAAATGAACCTGCTGCGGTCATTGCCCTCGGTACAATTAAGGAATGGCTGACCAAGAATCACCAGGAGGTAAGGGGACCAACTCGATGAGTAGTTCAGACTGAGGTCTGATCCTCAGTTTAATAACCAGCAGATAACTGCTTCAATGTCAGCCAGAACTCGTCTTGAGCCAATTCCATCTGACTTTTTTTTTTTTGAGGGGGGATCATGTAGGTGATTAAGTATTTTCCTGTAACTGGTAAACTGAGGTAAACATAATGAACAGTTTGATGGAGAAGGGTGAGCTAAGTCAGCAAATTCATTTCCCTGTCCTCTCCTCCTTCCTGTTTAGAGCAGTGGGGGTTGCGATTATGGGGAACAGGCAGAATGGATTTGCTTAAGACTGCAGGTCTTCCTGAGATGTTTTCCTTACAGAGTCAAGTTTTTCTTTTCTGGCAGGGTATTGCTGCTGTAAAGTAATATCTGCTGTTGTTTACTACCTTTGTTTGTAGTTTCTTCCCTAAAGTTGACTTCTGGGTTTGAGATTACAATGGGCATGACTAATTATTAACTAATTTTTTTTACGGACAAGATTTGTTTAATAATATGGAATGCTTTCATCAGAGTGTGCATCCCAATTCTTATTCTGCTTATTTAATAAGATATTTGGGGATCTTCAGTGAGGAACAGAAGAATTGCTCCAGTAAACCAATCACAAATACAGCTGCAGACCTCAGAGTCTTGTCGGTTTACCTGTTACAGCATCAAGGAGGTTTCAGATAGTCCTGTGTGTTTCCCTCGGATTGTTCTGATTTTCCTCTTACCATGAATTTTATTTCTTTTTATGATTATGTCTTTAGGTTTTTCTTTGGGTTAGAAACAGTGTTTATATATGTTTGAGTGGGGAAATTGTCTGAGATTCCTACTGTAAGCTAACTCTTTGTCTCATTACAAGTTTAAAGAAGCATCAGTGTCATTTTCTAATTACTGCAATTTCAACATTGTTTAACCAGATATGAATATTGTTAACCTCTAGTGGAAATGAAGGCCATATGGCCAAATTTGTACATTTCAATGCCTTGTCTCCCCTTCCCCAGACTCTGAGATATATAAATACTACAACTTCAATTTAGAGGATATGTGAAATTACCTCAGAGAGGCAAAATGAAAAAAAAAAAAAAAAGACCAACATAGCCTGCTTATAAACATGTCATGAGTCGGCATCAGTAATTTTATCGTCACAGCAACATTGTCAAGGATAAATGTGACATCTTCATTCTCATTTAGCATCAGAAGGCTGAATAAGATGCTCAAGTCACAGGATAAATCCCTCCCATCTCATCTCTTCCACAGTCATTCCTCATTTTAATGCTACTGAGGCCAGGGAAGAGATGTTTGGTGGCTCTGAAAGACAGTTCCCACAGCATATCTCTTAGTCATAGAAAATGCTCCTCACCTGTACTACCTTCTGAGCAAGAAACATAACATGCCTCATGATTGAAAGCTGGGAAAGTATATTTATGAATATCCTTAACTCGTAGTGGCTAATAATCCAAGAATATCCCACTGAAGGACATTCACATATGTCATCTCGGCCTGTAATATGGGTATGCATACACAGCTCTCGTTAAGGAGATGAAGAGTGAAACAGCTGCTCAGACTTACAACTTACTGGCAAAGTATCACGGCAGATTAACATCAGTTACGTTGTTCAGAAAATCGTTTTCAGTTAGAATATCTGAGCTTAGTACCTCCTGCTTAACTCACTTGTCTAGTCTGTCTTTGGGCCCTTCTTTTGATTTCACATCCTTTTCTTATACACATCTTGGGCATTGTAGAAAATTAACTGGGAAATGCAAGTTAGTCATGACAACTTTAAACATAACCCATGCTGATTTCCTTTTAAAAATTCCTTGTTTTATTATGCACTAAAGAGTTTCAAGAAGCTAATTTACACACATCAGGTTTTACTGAATAAATAAATTTTAAATCGAGATAGATAAAAGCTCTACAAATTGATTATTTAGCACTATTTTGATTTAGGTTCTGCTCTGCTATAAGACACAAACTAGGTTAAAGACAGGAACGATTATTTGTTCTGATTCAGTTGTCTTTGGATTGTAATACTGTTTTGACATCTTGTTTCAGCTATCTGCTCATTAATTCATTATTGATAAATATTTATTGAAACTAAGTACTTGGCATTTTTATACTCCATGGACAAAGCTCTGAGAAACATACAAGCAATCCCTGTCTTCCTATATTTGTAGTCTGTGAAGAGAGAGACAAATTATGTAAACAAGATATAAGAATTCAAAGAGTTCTTTGCAAAACCAAGCATGATAACTACGTACTGAATTACTAGGAGTTGTGGTTCAGAAACTATGGAGACTGCCCTAAGGTTTTAACCTTGGAGGGCAGATTTATATGAGAGGGAGTAGGCTGTGACACACACCAGTCTAGAAGTAGAACACTCGACAAAGTGGAAGTCACGAGAGAAAAACATTTTGGGGAGAATGAGCTTACTGCTTGCAAGCAGTGGTAAGGGAAGGACTTGGTGGGTGATGACAGGCTGGTGGGAAAGAAATGTGCAGGCACAGACAGAAGTTGAATAAGTGGAATAGGCTCTGTGATTGATAACCTTTGGTCATACCCCTAAGTTTTTGAAGAGTTTGAAGTAGGGGAGTTACAGCATCTATTTCAACTTTAAATAAATAAATTTTGCTGCTCTTTTGAAAAAAAAAAAAACATAGATATCAGAAAAGGACAGGAAAGTGAGGTAAAAGATTCTTATAGCAAATCCAGGTGAAACATGGGAGTGCTTTGGAAGACAATAGCAGAAGAGGAAGTATCAAGGATGAAGTTGGAGACACTTTAACATAAAGCAGTAGGATTTGGAGGTCTTTAGTGAGGGTGGACTAGCTTCTGCATAGTTACAAACGCCCCTCATCTCAGTGTTATGACGCAGCAGCAAAGGCTTATTTGTTATTCACATTATTTGCATGCCTAGAGTCACCTGAAGCACTGGCTTCTTCAGAAACCCAGGGTGACAGGATATCATCATAGCATCAGGTAATGCTTCTACAAAGGAATTATGCAGATAACATTTCTTCACATCTTATTTCTCAGTGAAAGGCATCCAAGGAATAAGTATCAGGGAACAAGGAAGAGGAAAATGGAATATAAAAAAAAAAAAGCAAAGTCTATTAAAAAGGTGAATCTAGTGTGGTAACCAATGTTGAACTGGACAAAAATAAGAGCCGAGAGTAAGCCGAATGCTTTACCTGGTTTTCATGGGTAAATTTATTGAGATGAAGATAAAATGGTGCAGAAGATGTTTGGGAGAAAATGTAAAGAAATCAAGAATGATATTTTGGATAATTAGGCATGAGATAATTGATTGTGATATCTAGCCAATTCTTCAAAAAGAAAAAAAGTACATTATTTGTGCCTACGGATCCATAAAAATCTAAGAGAGACAGTGAAATTGAATAGATCATCATAACAGTAAGTTGAGGTCCAATCTTGGTTTGAAACTGCTTTCAACAAGCTCTCAAGCCAGCGGAGACAGAAGAGAGTTGTCATAGAAATGAGCTATTATATATAAAAAAGAAGCATTACAATTCAAGAGCCAGGCTTAGAGCCATTTCCTAAGTGACTGGACCCCAAACTATAAATATCCTAAGACTCAAGGCAGTCCATTTTTGTCCTCCTCACTCTAATCGCCCCAATCACTATTTAATGATTATATTGCCATTATTATTATTGTTCAACTTACGTTGTATATTTATTCATCTGCTTACTCATGGACCCATGATGGCCCTACCTGTCTGTTCTGCATGAGGCAAGCCTAGCCTTGAGGTTGTATGTTCTGGAACTCTTGGCTGAATAAGTCAGATCCCATAAAATTTTCCATTAGAAATGGAGAATAGATGATGTGGTTCTTCTACCAGTGGCTTTGTGTCCCTTCTCCAGATAAGTAGATGATTTAGTAATGCATGAGGTTCGGCTGTCATACAGTAAATGATAGAAGTTTTCATATAATTATGGAGCTTTCAAATTTCTCTATTTTCCTGCCCTGACATTTCTAAACCATTAGGAATGTACGCTTTTCTTTTTTCCACACGATAATCCGGGGAACTCTCTGATTTCACAAATCGCTGCCAGCTGGCCTGGAGGGATACTTTTGTACTGAGAGGGTCCTGACTGGAGTTCTTTGGTCCCATGTTCTGTCTCCATCTTCCATTGGTTCATTTTCCCAAATTCTGGACTGTGAGGGGTTGGCTTTTACTACAGATTTAGGAGCATTCTAGAACCCGCAGGAGGGAGCCTGGCTGAACAGATTGTACATTGGGCTCTGGCTGTCACAGTTCTTGTAGGTGAGATGAAGAAGCAGCAATTTAACAAAGAGCAGAAGGAAAATTCTCAGGAGAATGGCACTGGGGCATAAAATGTAGCGCCAGAACTAGAAGCTGTAGGTCTCCTGAGCAGGAAAAAATTAAGCACCAAAAGGAATTTTTCACTGCTAAGAGCTGAGTTACTGTTATGGGAAGATTGGTTATGTAAGTTATCTCACAACACACAGCACAACAAAAATACAAAGAAACAGAACTTTTGACTGAAATGTTAGTAGAGAATCCTCAGGACCAAGCCTGAGGGGGGCAAGGGATGAAGAGTACACACTGGTGTTTTCGGCTACATTAAAGAATTTTTAAGTTCAGTAAACCAAACAAACAGATCAGAATTGACTATTAAAAACTCGATAGCAGAAAATATGATGACCTTTCCATAAAAACCCCATTACTCTCAAGTAGTAACTTCATTACAGGGATAGGAAAGTCCACTGTGGAAATAAGCAGTGGGAACGTGGCCTACACTTCTAACCCGAGGTGTCTGCTGTGGGGTATTGTGCGTAGCTTCATGCATTCCCTATTTTTCACGCAACTAAAAATATCGTTTCATGTGAAATCATAATTTCCCACTCCACGGCTCGGAGGCACCACCTTCATATCTGGAAGTTCGCCTAAGAAATGTTTGTACAGTGCCAGCTCTGCTGTTGGACACCAGGGACTCGTATGGCATTTGGCTATTAGTCTCTGGAGCAATGTACCTAGTTGTAATTTTTTCCTGAGAAAGCAGAACAGGATGTCTTTCACTCTAAAAGCTGCAAATGGCCTGATAGTGTGAGATGTTTTCAAGTTATGGAGGTCACATTCAATATTTCAAATCCCCCAAGGGAGCATGCATTTTACAGCATGCAGTGGATGTGTTAAAGTCTTCCAGAAAGTCTTCTATGGGGGGTAGGGCATTTAAGATATAGTCTGATCTGGAAGACCACTGGCTTTTCAGGGAGCTTATACATGGGAATCTTGAAGGAATTATCAGGAATCAGTTGCACAGCAGAGGAAATCTGGGCCTCCATCTCCCTCTAACAGTTATAAAGCAGCAGATAGGCAAATGCTGAGCGTTCTGAGTTTTAGTTAAAACCACAGTCATGGGGTATTATGTCCAGAGGGGTGAGGGGTAGCGACACTCCACCTGGGGGCCAACCCCCCAGCTTCATCCACACACAGTACTCGGTGGTATCCTTTGTTCTTCATGTCCCTATCCTCTTCCCAAGGAACAGATCCTCCTGTTCTGGAATGAGCAAATTGTTGGAGGAACCTTTGCATCACTTAGTGGCCATGTAGCCAGAGCTGGAAATCACTGGCAACAAGGAACTTCAACTCTGCATTTTTTAAACCAATGTCAATTTCTATATAGGAGGTAGATGCTTTGCTGCGTTAATGGAGTTTGAGCTCTGCCTGATACATTTTTTTAACTTGTATAAAAAATGTTTTTTTATACAAACAAATTGTTACTGAAAACGTTACGTAATATCTCTTTATCATTTAAATTGTTTACTCCGTGCCTTCTGTGGGAAGCATAACACCTGTGATGTGGCTTTTTGTTACTTTAGGTATCACGCCCACAGATGTGGTTGGTTGTGCTAAGGTGCTGGATAGAGATGTCAGCATCACCCTGTGGTCCTTCCAGCTGGGTGATTCATTTCTAACTGAGGTTCCAGAACTTACTAGTACTATATATTCCTACTGTATATATCTACATCTCAAGATCTGTCAAGGATAGTGGAGACCCAAACAGATTTTGAATTTGTTATTGGTGTCCTTTGCAAATAAAGAAACTGGTTTCCTCTGTGCATGTGTGTGTGTGTATGTGTGTGTGTGTGTGTGTGTGTGTGTGTGTGTGTGTGTGTTATAGTATGGAGGCCAGGTGAGGACATAAGATGTTCTCCTCTATCACTCTATGCTTTTTTCCCTTGAGACATGTTCTCACATTGCACCTGAAGTTCCTCATTTGTTGGCTATGCTGGATGGCCCACAAACCCCAGTGATCCTGCGGTCTGTAGCTGAGGTTCCAGAACTTACCAGTACTGTATATTAGTATTATATCTATACCTCTAGAACTACCAGAGGTAGTCAGAGACCCCAACTTGCTTGAGTGCATCACTGTGCCTCCCTCATTCCCAGCACTGGGATAATAGGCATGTGGGCTCTCCCTAAGGACATGAGTGCAATTCCAAATCTGGCCCCTCACATTTACACATAAGTGCATACCCACTAATTCATCTCCTTAGCCTCAAGGCATTGGTTTCTGTTGCACGGAACTACTCAGCACTGCCAGTATCCTGCTCCTCCCAACACACAGATACATAATTCAAAATTGATTAAAAACCTGAATAGGTTCCTCCATCCTGGAATGCAGAATTGAGAATCCACCAAAGAAATGCTCTGTTGACCCCCTAAACACTGCATATGCGACTCGTGCTAATTTGACAAGGTGGAGGACATGGTCACTGGTTTCCTCATTATGGCTCACAAAGGAACCGTTGCACTTTAGTTCCTAGTGCCAAGGCTATTTTTTCCCCTTCTTGGCAGAGGTCTTTGAACATATGCAGTGTTAAAAATTGTTTGTCACTTTTGTTTCTGAATCACATTATGGATCAAAAAAAAAAAAAAAAACCAGTGTGGGGCCTGCCTTATGTCACTGACTGACATGATCTTTGTGGTTCTTAAAAGAGGGTTTAAATAAAACATGAAATGATGCTTACACTTATGATGGGGAAATTATATCCTTCATGCTAAGCTCAATTCCTTTGGATGATTATTTACAGAAACACAAGAAGCACAGAGTGCCTTCCTCCAGCTCTATACAACTTGGGGTGTGTGGCCAGGAGACAGAGATCTAGAAGGAGCAAGTAAAGTGCTCAGAGTTCCATTCCGAATAAGACTTCATTTTAGCATCTGTGCCAGCCTTAGTTTAGAGGGAAATCTAAGGTTAAATTATGTGTGTTTGAAAAAATAAAGTCCCATCTTTGAAATGTTCGTATCCTGTACAAGAATATGGTTATGGTAATAAGAATCATCATCCTAATATGTACCTATAAAAATGTATCCCTGAGTTGCCTAAGATGTGTGGGTGGAAGCTGTTCATCGCTTGTGAATAATTGAAGAAAATGGTTCCCAGGCTTTGTAGATATGCCATGTTGCTTTTGCTCTATGAGAGCTTCGATGACTTGCAAACATTTGCAGTTTCCCTGCCATTCCATCCATCCCCTTTCTTCCTTCCCACTCTAACACTCTCCCTTCTTCCCTTCCTTCATTTGTTTCTCCCTCCCTCCCTCCTTCACTCTCTTCCTTCCTTCCTTCCTTCCTTCCTTCCTTCCTTCCTTCCTTCCTCCCTCCCTCCTTCCCTCCCTCCCTCCCTTTCTCTCTGCCTTCCTTTCTTCTCCCAAGCACACAGAAACTATTGAAATTTATGACAGGTATCTAGATAGGTTGTCACAGGTGGAAATTCAGGTTGCCTCCATGTTCCATAATCCACTTCATAGGATAATGTAATTTAGCAAACCCACTGCCTGTTAGCCAGTGTACCCAAGATAGACACTAATCAGAGACTTGAGATAAGATTGTTCATATGCCTTCTCCTTCATTCTTTCTCTGTGGTAAGACGGCTTCAACTTCATGATAGTATCCTTTCTAGTACGAGTTTCTTGGATATCAAGGCCCCAGAATACCATATGCACATTAATAACTTGGTCTTTGTTCGTTAGAACGCCTTGGTCACTTCTACCCTTGATATAACAAGTACGCATCCTCCCCTGTTGGCCATCATTAGCCTAGCATGACAAGCCCATCATGCCTACCTAAGTCAAAAGGAGTTTATGACATTACAGAGAGATCCTAGAAAAGCACTGTGTTCAAGACATAGGGATATACTTAAATATGCAAGGTGGATTCCTACATGGTCCGAGGCTTCTTGAAAAAGTCCTAGGATATACGGAGTAATTATATTGAAAAGATAAAGCAGAAGGAAAACCAATGTGTTCTATAGTCTATGGTTGGCTCTGTAACACACCTTTACATCTTCATAAACATCTCTTCAAGGCAGGTATTTTTATCTGCAATTGAACAGATAAAGCTCAAAGTAAAGAAGATTCATAAGTTAACTAGTTGGTACCTTCATGCTACACTATAAACCTGCATCTCTGACCAGTGGTGATTTTTTTCTAGGGTTATTCAGACAGTCATGCCAGGTCACAGAATCTCAAATAGGTTAGTGATGATCTTTCCTTGGAATTTTTTTGCCGCTTAGATTTAGGAAGGAGGCATGGTACAGAAGCTCAGAGGTGTGGGGGAAAGGAGCTACCAGCTGCCATGCTCTCTGCCATTTGGCAGGTGTTCTGTTTGGAAAGATCCTTTTCTGACGATATCACAGATTGTTGGACAGCTGGCAGAGTCCTAGGGTCCATTCTGTTGGCTTGAGTGAAAATCAAAATTGAAATAAAAAGAAGTGTATTTTAGAAAAATGGAATGGTCATCTGTATCTTCATTCTAACAACTCAGGGTAAAGTAAATTCCTAAGTTAGCTGGTTGAGCATCTTCTCCATATAGTCATACATGAGTACAGAACTCAAAATAGGTTAAGGCCTTTCTTAGAGAAAAGGTAAGTGTGAGAATCATTTGGAGACTTTTTTCAAAGCACATGTCCTTCAAATGTTTAGATTAAAAAATATATATATTTTAGTATCATGTCCTGGACAGTAAAACTAGTAAGCATGCTTTTGGAAATCTAGTCTTATTTTGATGCAGGAGGAAAACTCAAAAGATACCAGTTATTTTCTGATGACTGTATCTTAGACCTCCTTCGTCCCAGTTACCTGGGGATGAAAAGCATGTTTTAATGGAAGCCAGTACTAAGTAGAGTCCATGAAAGAACATGGAACATATGATATGGTGATTTTCTACAATTAGACACTAGAATACAGGTCTTAAAAAGAAAGAAAGAGATTTGCTTATATGACATGGAGAATTCTCCTAAGGATTCGCCTAAGACTGAGATTGCTGTGTTTGAAAGAGAATGGGTCCCTTTGTAAAATTTGCCTGAGAGGTCCAAAAGATTCTGAGAGAGCTTGCAAACATAGGACCACATACACGAGGCTACCAATATCAGAGAAGTTCATCTAGTCTTCCGTGTACTAAAAATGAGAACTGGAGCTTACAGAAGCAGAGTGGGAAGAACAAGAGTGGTCATTTCATATTACAAACAGGATTTTGATGTATAGATTAGAATAAACCAGAAATGGACAAAAGGATCTAGTTATATTATTCTAGTTTCTGAAGCACTTTTAGAAAATTGTCCCCATATTTATGAATGCAATTTCAGTCTGTAAAATAAGGAGGGCGGGTCCTGTATTTTCCAGTTGAGCATGAATGCCATTGATAACTGTCTTCGGGAGCAAATCCACTGATGCAGCCTGAGCTTTAACTTCATCTGTATCTTCACAGCACACTCTGCCCAATAGAATCTTTGTTGTCTCTCATTATCCAAGTTCTCAGGTGACATAAGAAAGATCAAGTAGCATTTTTTACAAATCATATTTGAATGTTTTAAAGATCGTCACCAACTCTCATATAGATGCGTTCTTAGAGTTAACACCAACAACCTTCACCCATATTTAGTATAAGAGGAGAAAATGTCAGGTTGATTTTCTGTAAATGATCTAGATTACATGGCAGTTTTAAAATAGCCAACTTTGAAAGCTCTTCATGAAATTAAATGTGCTGATCATTCAAATGACGTGATTTATTTTTATAAATAGAAAATAAACCCGAGCATGTGGTTGGTTCTTCATTAGACACAGAAATAAACAAAGATAGGAGGTTCTAGTGAAGGATATTCTAAGTGCCATTTTTCAAAGCTAAAAGCATGTGCCTTTCCTACTTCTTAATAGAAAAAATAAGTCTTTTTGTTATCCTGTATTCTAATCGAGTAGGATTCATGCTGTCTTGTTGAAGAAAAACTCCTCAGACTTGCCATTGTCATCTAGGTCATTCTAGAGACCAAAGAAGGTACTTTCCCATTCCAGCAGAATAAAATGACTGTTAGAGAACAATGGTCTAATCCAGGATTCTGTTTCTGAAAGAAGCTGCAAGTCAGACTGGGACTCTCTCATGTTCCTCTACTCACACATGAGCAGAAAGGTAGCTCCAGAAAGGACAGCCATCTTCCAATAACATTGCTGCTTTCTTTCAATAGGAAGAATTTTAAATAAGCTTGGCAAGGCAATTGCTTCTTCAATTTCTTGGCTCAACATACTAGAAGAAAATTCATCAGAGGATGGACCTATAAACATACAATATTGGAGAATGTCTCTCTGAGCCTGGGGACATAAAATTCAATGACATGTTCCCCTTCACAAAAACTGTATTTTCATTTGTATTCACAGATACCTTAGAAGTCTGTCCCTGAAATTTTCAAGTTTTTAGTGAGGCAATCATTTTATTTTCACTAAGTAGAGACTAGGAGAATATTGAAGGGAAGAGTTATGGACCTAAGTTCCTAAAATTTGGTCAGAGTGATTTGCTCACATCTGTGATCCAGCTTCCAGGACTGAGGCAGAAAGTGAGAACTATAGTTAGAGCCTGAAATATTGGTTTTAAACTGAATATTATAGAAAGGGTGGTGCGTTGGTAGCATGTTGGCTGCTGAGCACTAGATATGCGATACCCAGTGCTAGAGAGCTGCTATGTGCACATCTGTTCTCCGTTAAGCACACTCTTTTAAAAAGAGACAGACAGGACTGGAGAGGTGTCTCAGTAGTTAAGAGTACTGACTGTTTTGCAGACGACCTAGGTTCAATTCTCAATATGGTAACTAGCAATCATTCATAACTCCAGTACCAGAGGATTCACCACCCTCTTCTGAAGTCCTCAGGGATTGCACAACATAAGTACATTTACATACATGCAGACAATACACTCATATATATAAAAAAGTAAATAAAATATTTATAAAATGATTCAGAGATAACTAGAGAATTAAAATGCTAGCTTAAGTTCCACAATGAGCCTTCATGTAAAAATACATATAAATTTACCTTTCCCCAAACTGAATCAAATTCTCATGTTTTTAAGTTTCTTCATGCATTAATATGATGCTAAGAATGTAAAGATGTTGTTACATCTCTGACATTCTAATAAAATGTAAAACAAAAAACGTTCTCTTTTGTTTAATAGAGGGTTACAAAACATACAGCAATATCTCCTACAGTTGAAAAAAAAACTGTATTTACTAGACATATTGGGAGATGAGGTGTCAGTTTTCAATATAGTTCCTTCCTAAAGAATTTTATAGAAAAATTTTGCCCATGTGGAATTTTCACTTTATGTGCTGACTTTAGAGTCTGAACATGGCATAAGAATAACTCAGCTACTTTTATTTTGCAATAAATATTGGCCGTTTCTAGCCAGCAGATCTCTCCTTTTTGAGTTGCTTTTCCTGCCCAGTTACATACGTTACATGGTAAAGTGCTCCCCTAACGAGCCAGAGAGTTCAGCATCTTGCAGGGATACTGGCCTGGGAAGAAGATTCTGAGAGATACGGCAACCATTGTGGACACGATCCTTAACTGAAAATTAAGATGAACATTACCTAAGAGACTGAAACTACAGATACACAGTCTAAATCTACTGCATCAAGATCGGTGGGAGGATAGATTCCCATATTTTTAAGTTTCTCAGGTTCCTAGTTAAGAGTGATTTTTGAAAATCCTTTGCAGGTAGAATGTTTGAAGGTAAAAGCTCATATTTAGTCTCTACAGTTTAGAAACTATGAGAGCAGATCTCCCTCTGGAAAAACTTATGATTTGCTTTATAAGAAACCTGGAACCCAGAGCATTGTCTCTGGATGTACAGTCAGATACCTCCATGGAAGAGATGCATTCAGTTACTTAGAAAAAAGTTGTCAGCATATACAATGGAATCATTCTTTGAGTAATTACTGCAGGCAGATTTTAAGAGTCAACAAGTCTATCTCTTGGATCTTATATGTTTATATTGGTTCCTGAAAATAAAGTACTCAGTCACGTGCAGCAAATTAATTCCCCCTGGACATGAAGGTACCTTTGGCATGGTTGCAAGATAATTTTCTGCTTGGTCCTCAGTTGTCCTTCACCAGAGCTTGTTTATACCACCCACCTGTGGAGCAGCTTCTGGGTGTGGAGATATGTGTCACAGGCAACATTTCCAGAACCCCTGCCACTGGTTCAGTTACATTCATTTAAAGTATTTGACAGGGAAACTCTGTATTAAAATTCATTGTCGAAACCACTAACCATGGCAGTATTTTCTGCTGCTCAGAATTTTACTCTGAAAACAATTAGAGCCTGATGGGTGTGTGTTTGACAGTCTAAATTGAGCTACAAATGACCTGGGTGTGCCTCAGCTCAGCACAGGGCGGCTTAGGAATGTATTAGGTTGAGTAATCAACTCATATGTTTTTCCCTTGGGTTCAGTGACATCTACAAAGTTCATTTTTCTAAGGAGTTTTTCTCTCCACAAATTTAAACTCTGGGGAAATAAGATCCATATGTTCTTGATTCATTTGCACTAACTCATCAAAACATTCTTTCCTTTATAAGTTATTAGATGTCTTCAGAGGATTTCAACTGTTTTTTTTCTCTTTTTTTCCTAAGTTCTTTTAAGCCTTTTTGTCTGGAGACAGGAAATGGCCATTTGCCAGGAGCAAGTGAGCCCCCAAATAGTCACGTTCTGTTCAGTAGGGTTGGGGAAAGGAGAATGAATTCCCTATGCTTTAAGTGTTGTGGGTAAATGGTTCTTTACATGGTGGGATAAATATATTTTCTGAAGTGTATATTTACTAAATATGTGATTAAAGAAATTTTGTGAGATTGTTGCATCAGGGACAGGATTTAAATACCCCTCCACCTACATCATTGCTTTACCAATGAAACCCTAGGAGCTAGTGGCTTACAGTCTTGAAATTAAAACTAAGTGAAACATAAAGCAACTTAAATCTGTATAGCAGAGGTTTTGTGTGTGTGAGAGAGAGAGAGGGGGAAAGAGAGAGAGATGTTCTATGTTCTATGATTTTCATCTTTATATTGAACTCAAAACACAAAACAATGTGATCACTAACTCCATTGCAAATAAAGTAACCTTTTTGTCCTACTTGTATGGAGGAAAGAATAACTTTTGAAAATCAAGAAAGCAACTTGAACTTGTTCATTTATGAATTAAAATTCGGTAATAAAAACAAGTCATAGATGCTGAGGTATTGAATATTTTCTTTATCTAAGCACCTCACGAGTTTAATTGTCACAAAAATCTTATGTTATAATCATTGCGATTATTCTTACAATTCTTAAAAATAGAAGTGCTGAAACCTACAGTAAGATTTCTAAGGTCAGTGAGTACAGGAATGGCAATTCAGATTTTAACTCATAAATCCAAGATTTGAACACCAAAGCCTTCGCTTTTCTCTTAATGATGAAGTAGACTGCAGCGTTAGATATCTCTTTTTGGAGTGCTTAGAAGTCTATTCAGATCCTGACTCAGAGTTCCTCTGCTGTGATCCCAAGTGACCCTCCATGATATTGCATGTGTAACTTACGGGGAGTTGCATGTTAACTTCCTTTGGAAAACCACAATGGTAGATCCATGACTTGTCCATCGTCCACTCTTGTTTCCTTGCAAACAATATGCTGTCCAGCACAGTTATAACAAATTGGATAGAACTATCAATAGAACCTCTTACTGACAAGTCTGCCACTTGTACATGCTAGTACTATGCCATACGGGATTAAGATCAGAGCTGAACGGCCATTGGAGTCGCAGCATTTCAGAGCCATGTACCCATGGCTTTTGGATTCATTAGGCACATCTGATAAAAAGATAAACAAGCCCAGGAACTTTCCAAATCTCTCTGGAAATGGGTAGGCCCTGGTTGGTTCTATTTTCTCATTAATCAGCCCTATTGTGGCTTTGACTACATTCCTTTGTGATGACATAATCTTCTATTTGACACTGTTACTTTCTTTTCTCAGTCCTCTATGAGGACCACAAAAATTTATCGTACGCCTACCACTTCCTTTACTACAGCTCTGAGTTTTCTTGTTAGTTGTGCTGTTTACTTGAGGACAGAGGATGTCTAATTTCACATGTCATTTCTTATTTTGTTGTTGTTTTTTTGGTTTGGTTTGGTTTCATTTTGCAATCTAAAGAACTTGTGTTGTGCTCATTTTGACTTGGAAAAGTCTGTTCACTCCACATAAGGCACCACTGATAGATCAAAGTAACAATTCCACCAAACTGCAGCTTGGGAAACCAGTGAGGTTTTAGACTTGTTTGTTGACATTTAGGTGACCCCACAATAGCTCAGTTAATGAAAAGTTCTGCCCCATCAAAGGATGATGACTTCAGGGAAGCTGTATTACAGAATATTCCTCTCTTAATCTTCTGTTTCCTGTATTCTCTAGGATTTCAGAAGACTGCTTGTAGATGGGGAGGGCAAAATAAAGTAACAGATGCAATCCCAGGTGAGGTCCGATGATTCTGTCCTCCTTCTATTAGGAACATCAATAGCTAAATTACCATTACCTCAGATCTAGCCTCTTCCATAGGGCTGCTCAGTTAGTTACCATGGCTACCAAGCCATGGTAAGCTCTATTCCAAAGTGGCAATGAAAATGATCATGGTATTCCTGGCAGAGAAAAGCCAGAGTACAGCACCCTGGTATAGAGGAAGCCTTGACAACACAACATGTGTGATAGAGTGGACATTTTACATTGATTTTTTTACAGTACTGGAACACAGTATGCATGTCACAGCACTTTGTCTCATCCAGACATTTTTGGTATTTTTTAAATAAAAAAGAGAAACAGCAGGTGGTTTCTGAAAGGAGCTGACATGTAATTACCCTGCCAGAATTAACTTTATTAGGAGAAAGGGCTTTGACCATGATGGAGTCTTCAGGAAGAAGAGCATTTAGAAGGAACAGTACATTATATCAAAGACAGAATGAAGGAGGCCTAAAGAAAAAGAGAGACCTCCCTTTAAAACCTAAAGAGGAGCTTCATTCAAAAAGATAGTTTGAAGTAAGAGTGTAAGACATATCTCCATGATAGAATGATTGGGAAAGGCGGGGGCAAGAAAGATCCAAAATATAGCCTTTGGAGAAGCCCACCAAATGAAGGGGACATAGGGACTTTTTAAGTTTTCAGGGGCTGGTAGGAAATTTCACACCTCAGGATTTAGTGCTATATAGCCAGCCTGACAAAGAGCAAGGAGCCAGGTACCATAAAGCAGGAGCTGTTAGCAGGGCACCATAAATTGAGAGCTGTTAGGGACACAGCATAGAAGGACTTCTTAATTCTGTCCCACAGAGACAGAACTTGAGAGCTATAACAAGCATTGGAGAGCTGCAGGGGGCATGGCCTGATTGCTTCAGGCTGTGGAATCTGGCCTCTTAGCATGACCAGGGCCTTAAAGGAACAGTCCCATGATCTAATAGTATCATAGTGTAAGCATGTAAAATAGGTGTTTAACTAACTATATTTCAGGACTACTTCATGTTGAGTCCTGCCTTGATCGTTATTCCTAATTCAACCTTTTGTACAGAACTCTAGTTTCTCTCTATGGCCCAAGATGAGAGGAAATTTCCCTCCTTCCTTCACCAATGGAGGGATGCTGTGTGCTGAGATTAGATAACCTTGTGCCGTTTTCTAAAATGTAGGACTTTCTAGGTCCAAACTGCTTAAATCAAGATTCTTGATAGTTCACTCCAGATTAAAACTGTTGCTCAGTAGCTTATGGGCTACAATTTGCTTTTACCTTACATGGCTTGTGTATGTGTGTGTGTGTGTGTGTGTGTGTGTGTGTGTGTCCGTGTGTCCATTGTGTGTGGGTGCGTGTTCCTGTGGAAACGTGTGTGAAGGTGTATGTACATACTGACCTCAGGTGTCACTCCTCAGGAGCCATTCATCTTGTTTTGGGGCACAGGGTCTCTCCTTTGACCCGGGACTCACTGACTAGGCTGGCTGGACAGTGAGCCCACCCGTCTCTGCCTCCCAAGTGCTAAAATTATAAGCACCACACCAGGCTTTTTCTTGCTTTGGAAACAGATATCCTAGGATTAAACTCAGATCCTCATGTTTGCACGACTGAGCTCCCCTAGTTATGGCTTCTATTTTCAAGCAAAAGTTTATATAATTTTAAAAAGAAAGGAATCTTGGTCTTTAGATAGAAATATTTTTCCTGCAATCAGTGACTCTTACCCTTCCTCTTTTCATTCCTCCCTCTGTCTTCTGCCTTAATCTATCTCCCTGATAATCTCAGTATCTCTATTTTCAGTTACAATATTTTTTTTTCTTCAGTATCTAATGCCTTTAAGAAAGATGGGTAACTTAGATTTATATGTAATTCTTTCAAGGACTGTTCAGTTTACATTTATTTATCAAATGATCTTTAAATGGCTAGTTTGTCCCAAGCATTGTGTGCTGTTTATACAGAGTCAGTTGATACATAATTCTTGTCTGAGGAAACTTTATGAGCTGATGACAGAGGCAACACAGATGATTGTAGCAATAGCACTGTGGAGAGCTCATGCAGAGGGTTCCATGCTGCGTATGGGCTGAGTCAGGTACGGCGGGTTGGGGGGGTTGTTACTAGGCATAGGAAGGAATGAAGGCAGACATTGGGTGCCTCCTGATTTAAATGGAAGAGTAAACCAAAGCCTGCAATTCCTCCTGGGGCTTCCATTTCATAGAGAGTAAACCAAATGCCTATTCTGCATCATGAGCTCTTGACCCACAGGAGGTGTGGGAAACACTGTCATCCTAACAGAAAATTCACAGTCATTTCATTAACCTTGAAATGAGTTTCAGTGCATCCTTCCATCTTGATTTTAACCACAACACAGTAGTGTCAGCAGTTTCTACAGCTTGATGACCATTAGACACCACAAATGTTTCCTATTGTGATTCAAAAGGCTATTTAGGCTCATGGGGGCTTTAAATTATACTAGACCCAACACTGGAACTTGTCTTAATATGTTTCTAAAACTCATAAATATAGTAGAACCAACACTGGAATGTGTTTTAATATGTTCCTAAAATTTACACATATTGTGATAGCACATGCAACCTCCTTAGATTTATAGTCTATATTCCTTTTGTAATTTTTTGACATTTTTATTCATTTAGAACCTAAATTATGAAACATGGTGCCTACCCTTTAGTCCCATCACTTGGGAGGCAAACACAGGTGGATCTCTATGAGATAAAGGCCTGCCTGGTCTATACAGTGAGTTCCAAGCCAGCTAGGGCTACAGGAACTGTCTCAAAAAGACACACACACCAGAAAAAAAAGTTTAAAAAAAGCAAAACTAAATTATGAGCTACCCAGGTTCTACTCAAGTACTAAGGGGGTCAGTGTTAGCAAAAGAAAAGTTGCTCTGGCCCATTATTTACTGATTCTTACTTGCTGATTATTCTCTGAGCTCACTGACCAACTTGAATCCATCCAATGTCCTCATGTCTTCATCTCCCTACTGGGTGTCATTTATATTAGATCAAGAACTCAAGTGCATATTCCCACAGCACTGAGCAACTCCTGAAAGATAGTAGGTGTTTAAAAAATAATTTTTCAACAAAGATAATTCATGAGTAATTGCAGGGAGAGAGAGGAGAGGCCTGACTAATAATCAGTGGTACAGGGGAGGCAAGCAGTTTGGCCTTGGGTGAGTTCACAGGAAAAATTTTCAGAGAAATTAGCCAGGCCTCTTGTCCCTCCTGCCTCACCCATGGACTCACCCATGTCAGCAGGAGTTCACAGACTTGTGTGCCTCTTTCTGATAAGATCAGAATATACACTTTGTAGAATGCGTCGATTTTAGCAGGAAAACGTGAAAGATGCAAATGGAACCAGTATTTAGCAGTTTGCCATTGCCTTCCCCTTCCGCCAATTTCACCTGGTAAAGATAAATAGATACTAGTTGCATAACACGCAGGAACAAACCATCAGAAATCTGGAAATTAATACAGCTGGTGGCAGATATCATTCTCAGAAGCACCCACAATAAAGCTAGATAACTGAGAGCTTGTAGTGTGCAGTTTTAGGGGTATCCAAAGAGCATGTTTTCTGAGAAAAAAAAAGGTAATGGGTTCATTGCTGCCGGGATATAGTGTCTTGACACTCAGTTTGAGATGTATGAATCTGATGTTTAATAGCTGAGATGATAGCAGCCAAATACTTCTCCAGGTCAACGCCATGCAGAGTTCCTGAAAAGGTGAGAAATGGCAGAGATCAGTAATGGCAAAGCTGATGAGGGGATTGATGACGTGGTGGAGGCAACAGGACCAGCCTCCAAAATAGCCTGTGAATGATTTGTCCTATGACAGCCAGCTGAGCCAACTGACAGTAGCAGAGTGCTAATTAAATACCAACCACTGGGAAAGCACCACAAAGTTCTCTTGGCTCTGTGTTGAAAATTTTGTACTTTTAAGCAGAGCCTGAGATGTTTTCTAATAAGAGTTTCTTTTTAGACTTAAATTCCGTATATTTCTTCCCCCCCCCCCCCCGGCCCCCCTCTCTCTCCATCAAGCTTTCAAACTGAGAAGGAAAAGACCAAAGTAGAAAGTACGGGAAAGAGATAAGAGGTAAAAGGAAGCTTGTTACATAAGAACAGTTCAGGGCTGAGGAGATGCCTCAGTTGGCAAACTACTTGCCTTTCAGTCATGAAGATCTGAGTTCTGTGAGCTCTATACCCAGGGAGCCCATAATTTCAGCGCTGGGAGACAGAGACAGGCAGATCCCCAGGGCTTGCTAGTCAACCAGTTTAGTCAAATTTGTAAGATCCAAGTTCAATGAAAGACCTTGTTTCAAAAAATAAGGTAGAACTTTGTTCTAACTTGCTTTCGGTTGCTGTGATAAAACACTGATAAAAACCAGCTTGGGGGAGGGAAAGGGTTTATTTGACTTAGAGATCATAGACTGTCCTTGAGGGAAGCCAGTGCAGGAACTCAAAGCAAGAACCTGGAAGCAGAAAGTGAACACTGTTTACTGTCTTGCATCCCCTGGCCTGCTCAAGTACATCTTTTGAACATCCCAGGCCCATCTGCCCAGGGTTGGCACCACTCACAGTAGACTGAGCCTTCCTACATCAATTAGCAACCCAGAAAATGCCTCACAGACATGCCCTCAGGTCAGTCTGTCTAAATTTATGTCTGTTGACAAAAACTGATGAACACAAGAGTAATTGAACAACACACATAGTCTGTGCCTCTGGCCTCCATAAGTACTTGTACACAGATGTATGCACATACCTACACACAAGTTCACACAGATCATGTAGACACATATACACACGCATACAGACAAAAAAGGTCCACATCCTTCTTTTCTAGTCTCTGGTTATGTAGCATGATAACTTCCATTTGTTAAAGCCTGTCATGAGATTGACATTTTGTTAAATGTCTCATATTTAATAAGAATTAGCATTTGTTTACTATGTGCCAACTATTGTGCTAAATGTGAATCATCACCTTTTATTTGTTATGATAATTGTTTGAAAATTTCACATATATATATATATATATATATATATATATATACACACAATTTCTCTGGGTACTCCCCCCTCTCCTAATGTCCCTCTCAGTCCCATTAACTCTGCATCCTCTCTCCAGTTCCTTTCCCAGATTCATGACTTTGAGTTTTGTTTTATGGCCCCCTTAGTTGTACCAGAGGTATATGTGTGATCTCTGGACTGGGACTATGCATTGAAGCCTGGTGGGGTCACTCACCCAGTGAGTACACAGCCGAAGGTACTGATGGCCTCTTCCCTTGACTCCACCTGTGATTCAGCAGCGGTAGGATCTCCTGAGGTCCTTCTCTACCCTTGTCTGCGTGTTGATGGGCCCGTTCTTGTGGAGGTGCAGTCCAGTCACCCATACTTGTTGAGAGTGCATGACGGCAATGGCCGGGGATTGTCCAGAAGACGACACTGTGTAGCCCTCCTCTCTATCTCCTAGCTTTTAGAATCTTTCTGTTTTCTCTTTTGTCCCCTGAGCCTTAGACGGAATGATATAAATGTCCTGTTTAGGACTGAGCACTCAACATTCACTTATTCTTAACACCTTGAATAGTCTTACCTCTCTGTCTTCTATACAGTTTCCTAGAAAGAAGGACACTTCTCTGTTAAGGACGAGAATAAACTGAGGCAGATAAGGAGTTAAGTTACTCTTTGAGTGTTGCTGTATTGTTTCAGTGAGTAAGAGTGTTGCCATCAACAATTTTTAATGTAGCCTTTCACCTGAATAACTAGAATTCGATTTTGAAAGAGATACAGCATGTCGGATTATAGGGAAGTGTACACAGGAAAAGCCACATAGGGAAAATTTGCTAAGTAGACTTGGACTCTTAGGTCTGATTATAAAAGAATAGAGAAGGCTCACTGCTAAATGAGTCAGTTTCTACAAGACATCTGATTTGAAAGCAGTTCAGCCTGGCTGGAAGGAGGAGGTATCCTGCGTTTAGGAAGGCTGGTCTCTTGCCAGCCTGGCTTGTAGTGTCTTAGAGAGAGGAATTCTAAGAGGCAGGGGTTAAAGAATGGGGCAGTGCAGAAGGGAAATTGATCTCTGGAATAGTTCCATAATTGGAAACACTTGTGGCCAGTTGCCAGGACTCACCTGCAACTGCTTTGGAGGCAAAGTTAAGGAGGCTGTTCTTTTGGAGGTAGTGGAAGTGGTGGGTCAGTAGTGACCGTTGCAATTCTAGTAAATGAGAGGAGGAATAGATAATTCTTATAATAATAAAATGATCAGTAAATGAATATTGCTTTAAATAGCTTATTTGACGGATGATCTATTTTTGTCACTTAATGTAGACTACCTCTTGATGCTGGCATGAAGTTTTTAGGTATAAACCCCAAAGTCCCAAATTGGTCTCAGGAAAAGAGCCCAACTTGTAATTTTAGGAAGTGTTCATACTAGAAAATGTATCCACGGGGAAGAGGTTTGGCCTGGAGTCCTTCTCTTAGAGCAGACCTGTGTGTTCTGCAGTGTGTGACGCAGTGTAGATGAGGGGAAGTTAATAAAGCAGTAGCCCTGGGATCAGGGTAGAGTCCCCTTTCATTCTCTTCCGGCTGGTGACAGTGGTAATGATGCCGAGCACAACACTGAAAGTGAAAGCCCATTAATACATGTGTCATCCCTCCGATCTAAGATATTCTGGTGATAACAAAGACATGTGGCTGCCATAGCAGTTGACCTATATAAAGGTCCCACAGAGCAACTTAAAAGTCCCACGGGGCCTGGGCTTTGCAAGCCCTCTGTGGCATTATTGGGAGTCACACAGGCACCTGACAAAGTATGCTTTAAAAGGAACTAAATCCGTGTATTTGAAAAAGCCATTTGGGACTTAGATATTCTCTGACAGTTTCCACTTCAGTTTCTCTGGAGGAGTCCCCTGGCCTGTGTCTCATAGTATCGGAATACTCTTCTCCCCACCATTTTTGTGATGGTGTTTGAAGACTTGCCATGGGCCAAACATAGATTTCAGTAGAGTCCTTTCTGATGGAGCTTCAGTCCCCACACTTTCATTCTTCAGACACATTTAATAGCAGGTGGGTGTTAAAGCCACAGGAAGGGGACACAAGAACAGATATGTAATTGGACATGTCTCCTGGCTGTTGCTTCTTGCATAGGGCTTTGGGTTTTCTCCTGGGTGACTTGCCCTAATCGTGTCAGCAGTTTCCCACAGTAGAGAACCACACAGCATTTGATCCATGAACTTGAAGCCCGAGGTGAGGAATTGTACATCTACCAGAGTAATTATAACTGTAATTAAGACTGGGTTGGTTTTCTTTTCAGTTCACTATCTCATTTCTCTGAGCATGCAGGAATTTTCATTGATAATAAAGACATTCTTGAGATGTAGGATTAGGGACTGGTTGACTGTAGTTAATTGGCATATTATTGTATTCTCACAAATTCTGTCTGGGACTCCTGTGCATAGATTTAAGGCTGCTAAGCAAGAAATAAAATATACAGCCTTTTACAATGAAGTTGTTTGAAGTTTGAAGTTTTTATGTTTTAGTGGCTTTGAAGTGGGATTTTATTTTGGAAAATGCTGAAGTAATGGACGTAAGTTTCTGTGTGGGTGCCCATCAACTGCCTTTGAAGTAAAGGGACAGGATGTTTTGGACATTAGGACACACATTAAGTTTCTGGGTCACTGCATTTATTACACCTTCATAAAACTCCAAATTATCGATGATAAAAAACAACATTGTACATAATTAGGAAATGCTAATTGTAACAACTGAAAGTAAATACCATTCTCATTTTATGAGCATTGATAACAATGATCAAATGGGGACTTTCTCCAAAGCATTATTTATACTGAATTTTAAGTAAAAGTTGGAGAAACCATGTTCATTCCTTAGCAGCTTATACCACTGGCTTCATTTGTCAAAGATTTTGAGCTATTGGCTCAGAGGTTGACAACAGAATGCCAAGATGGGTCTAGAGGTTTTCAATGAAGGTGACTGGTAATTTGTTCATGAGCTTTGAGAATTAATTTTGCCCACCTTTCAATGTGGGGAGAAAGCATAACTCATAAGGTTGTCCAGAGTGTTCTGAGGAGGGTCAAGGCTGGGATAAGATACATAGGCCTGTTTGCCTGGGGTGAAAAATGAAAATAAATACCATTCAAGCACCAACTCCGAGCTCACACAGCCTTAGGGTTGAGCACCTCCAAAATTATGTCCTTCACTTGCATCCCTTCATTTCTCTAGTCTTTACACTGATTTTTTACAAAGGCAGCCCCATCACAGTGACTGCATCATGTGCAGGCTCAAATAATGATTTTTTTTCTGCTCTTTTTCTAATTGGTTCTTGAGAATTTTGTAAAAAAAAAAATGTAGGCAGTGCGGCTTTGATCATTAAAGCTTCTTTTTGCAGTGACTTGACTCATAACTGGTTAAAACGCTAAGAATAAACGATGGTTGAGCACTCAGTCCTAAATAGGACATCTATATCACCACAATTGCACCAGCTTCTTCATGCTGAAGCTGGTGAGAAACTTTCCTAGGCAGTTGCTTTCTAGATACAAGCAATTCCATAGGCTCTATTTAGAAACTTGGAGGCTTATTTGAGTGGGATCTTGCCTCAAGGTACCTTTTCTATCCTTCTAAAGCAGAGAAGAACACTGATTCTGTTTAATGGTCTCTTTAACAATTAGAGTCTCTTCCAGCACATGACTTTGCTTCTGTCTTAATCTTCCTAACGTCTGTTCCTCCTATTTATTGCTCTCTCTCATAGTAAGCCTACATATGAGTAATCAGTATTAACCATTTCACAGACTCAATGTTATGCTAGCTTGAAATGTCCTCTGTCAGAGAAATTAATGCATTATTTTTTAATTCGTCCTCATACAAATTCTTAGGACACAAGCAAAAGAGAGTCAAATTATTTGCCAGAATAGCACACAGATGACCTCTAGCTTAGTTGCTAATAAAAACTTTCTTCATCTCTGAAGCCTCAAGTGCTGGGCCTCTGCTGTCCACTTACTCTCAACAGTATGTCTTCCAGGCTTCTACTAGAATGGCTCATTAAACTCTGTTTATACCATTCAGTGACTTTTCTAGCTGAAAATTCCAAAGTCTTCTGTATTCTTCCAAAACTCATCATAGTAGTTGTTCACAACAACAACCCCACTTTCTTGGTCCCAATTTCTTATTAGTTGCTTTTCTGTTATTGTGGTAAAATACCATGGCCAAAAGCAGCTCAAGGAACACAGGGGCTATTTCGATTTACTAGTCCAGAAAGAAAGTCCGTAATGGAGAAGGCATGGCAGCAGGCAGAGAAAGGAAGCTGATCACATTTTCATCTATAGAAAAGAACCAGAAAGAGAATGGGAAGCAGGTCAAGGCTACAGTCACTGAAACCACGCTCATAGTGGTAGTGGTGTGCTTTCTCCTCCTACAAGGCTCTACCTCCTAAAGGGCCCATGACCACCCAAACTAGCACCCAATAGCACCAGCACCTAGAAACTCGGTGTTTGATTACATGAGCCCATGAGAGACATTTCTCATTCAAACCATCACATTATGATCATACAAGAAACCCTTATTACACTCAGTAGTTACAAAACAAGCAAACCAATACAAGACAGGAAAATAGAAAGGGATCAATATTTTGGAGAAAAAAGAAGCAGTTCAGTGGGAATGCAAGGGGGCTAAGAGAAGGTAATGTATATGATCAAACTACTTTTTATATATTTATACGATTTTCAAAGAAAAAAATAATAAAAATGAAAAAGTAGGTAAGGTCGCCGAGTGATGCACAAATGTTATCTGATGCTAAATTATTATTATTGTTATTGTGTTGTTTATAAAATGATCAGGAATCTGTGTTTGTATATGTGTATACAACAGACATTACAATCTATTAAAATGTAAATGATTCCAGTGGAACATACCTATAACCCCAGGTACTTAGAAGGTAGAGGTAGGAAGATCAGGTCTTCCTGAGATGTTTCAGGTCTTTCTGAGATGCTGACTGAGTTTGAGGTCAAGCTGGACATTTTACTGAGACCCTGTCTCAAAAGGGAATGGAAAAAAGCTGGTGAGAAAAGTATGGGGCTATAGTTCAGTAGTAGAACACTTGCTTAATATGTATAAGGTCCCAGATTCAATCCCTTGGTGCCACAAAAATAATGAATAAATAAGCTTGAATTGGATAATGTGTATTCACATGCCAAAAATAACTCTTTGAAATAGGGTTGAAATTATAAAGTATGCATATGCAAAAATCATGAACTTTGTACAGTGCAACCCCTACACCTAAGGTTCATGCAACATAGAACAACACATAAAGAGGACATTAATGAATCTGTCAACTCTCATTAATGAAGCTTTATTATGCAACAGAGGGCCAGTAACACAAAAGGTCACAAATGGCCAAAGCATAGAGATTAGGAGTCTGCAGAGTGTGAGTCCCTGGACAGGACTCCTATATTAAGTTTCACTCACCCAGGGCTCAGGGACCATCAGGAAGAGGGGTGGAGTTATTGTAAGAACCAGTGAGGAGGTTTGTGACCACATGGACATAGAATCCTACAAGCCTCTGGGACCCTGCTCATATGAAACTACAGCAATGGTGTCAGTGTGCTCAAGATCCACGCAAACTCAAGAAGACAAAAACCCAGCCTGGAACTGGGGAAATGGGCAGCAGACCCCAGTCTTGGCTGAAGCAATATTGGCAAGCTGCTTACTGTTAAGTGAGAATGATCTAATCTTCTTAAAACGAGGGACTCTGGATAGACTAAGTCTCAGTGAATGAACTTGTATTGAAGACCATTTGGGGACACTAACTTGACACAGTTGACCTTAACACAGATCAAAGAATCAGGGGGTGTAAAGGGTATCTGTGGGGAAGGAGCTATAAAGATGATTAAGATTGATTGTCATCTTCTGTGTGAGATTCACATTGATTCAATAATTTTTTAAAAATCATGAACCTTGCAAAGTAAGGATGATATTCTTTTGCCTTGATTAATAAGATCCTTATCACAGTCTTATGAGTAGAGGAAACTTGGACAAGAAAATAGGAGGAATATAATAAAACTGGTCTTTGTTCTCAATTTGAGGGGGACATTCTTCCTTCTGTTAACTGACACTGGCTGCTTGGTGGCTGGGAAGAGAAACTTACATAGAAATAATTTAGATTGGGGAGGATGAGTGAAGAGGCAGTTGAAAGGACCAGCATTCAAACCATCTGGATCCTGGTTCATTTAGGTAAAAGGGAATGAAATGAGCTCTCTGGTGATCTCTGGCTCAGTCTTTAGCACCATTTGAGATGAGTGTTGAAGAATTATCTAGCTCCATTTGATTTAACATCTAAATTTATTCAGAGAAAGACTTTATTTTTCTTTTCTTGTTTGGCTAAGGGAAGATGTTGCAGTGTTTTATCATGTCATAGATGATAATTTGAGTTGAGTTCAAACACACTGTGCTTTTCAAAATGTAAATCTGCAAAGAGCTAGACTTTTAGAAATTTTAGAAATTTTACATTGTATTCTGAGCATTAAATCAAGACCAGTGACAAGAATGATGTTGGAAAGAATGTGCCTGGCAGAATGGAACAGATCTGGCTAATGTCTTCCTTTTTGGTGACTGTTGCTTCTTTCTGGGTTTCTTGTGTTCTACTGGTAAAAAAAAAAACTGTGTACACATGGCATTTGTGTCTGTGGTACTCTAAACGCATCATTGCCTAGGCTGTAGGCATTAGCAAAATGGAGATATTTTGATGTGTCACTATTAACAGGAGTCTGGGATTGTTCATTTACCTTATACATGCAAATTCAAATTTGTGCTCTGGTTTAGAACTGATGTTATCTTGACACTTGCTTTTGTATGAACAATGTTTATCCTTATTCTTTGTCCATATAGAGTTATTTTCCATGAGTCTGTTGTCCCTTCTCAAACCAGGAATAATACTAGTGTTCACGTTCTTCCACTTAAGGCCATGTACTTGTGGTTTCTCAGTCATAGATCTAGAAACTGAGACCTAGCCAAGTAACCTTCTAATACTACTAAATATAACTACTTCTAATACTACACTACTGTCTACTTTGAAATCAGTAGTCTTTACTTTGGCTCACAGCCATCCCGATGCAATTGTCATGAGGTCTTCTATATGAATGAACTTGATTGACAAAAGGGGTTTACATAGAAGTCCTTCCTCTTTGTATTGAATGTTGAAGATGAGAGCCATTGAGGGAAAGCCACTGGAATTACTAGGCTCTGAGTTGCTACTTTTGATCTCTAAAGACTTATTGCCCAGGAGTCTCAAATCCCACCTATCAAAAGCCAAGGCTAGCTGGGTGAATGAGTGAAGTCCCATGAGCACTGACTCAGCTGAACAACCAGTGCCCCTAATATGTAGGACCATGCCTAATATGTATGGCATGAAGGTTTAGTCAACACTGCTTCATTAACAAACATTTTCATAGACGTGAAATACTGAGATTTAAAACAATCTCTTTTCTCAAATACAATTAAGTAAAATATTGAAACATAGTATAATCCAATTAATGTGTGTGTGTGTGTGTGTGTGTGTGTGTGTGTGTGTGTGATATTCATGGCTCATAAGTTGTGTCATTTTGAAATGATCTCTGTTCTCCAGTGAGTCACCCAAGGTTAACTTTGTCTTTTGAGTTTAAAATGCCTCTTAGATATCATTTGCTGTCTAGTGCCACTGAGGTGCTAAGTAGGAGAAATTTACTAGCAGTTCACAAGTTAGGGGAATCTACCACTGAAAATGAAAGGGACTAGCAGTCGGCAAGGGTGACCTAAGGACTAAAGCTAGTTGATTACTACTATAAGCAGACCTGGAATCAACTTAACAGCATGTCTATGGCCACCAGAGAACAGTGGTGCATAGGCCTTTAAAATGACCAAGGTATCTTTGAAGACATCTTGAAATTGTCCCAAAACTGCTCTAGTAGTTTTTTGTTTTCTTTTAAAATATTTTATTTATTATTTTTGTTTTGTATGTATGAGTGTATTGCCTGCATGTGCACCTGTGTCTCGTGCAATGCCCATGGATGTCAGAACATGGTGTCAGAGTCCCTGGAACCAGAATTACAGACTTGTTAGATGCTGTGGGTGCTGAGAATTGAACCTGGGTCCTCTGCAAGGGCAGTCAGTTTTAACCACTGAGCCATCCCTCTAGCCCCTGCTCTAATAGTTTTCACTTAATATAAGTCCTCTTGACCTTGGTTGCACACAGAAGAAACTAACACTTATATTTCAGATATTCAGCTTTTCATATAACAAATAAATCAGAATACTTAGGATGGGAGACAAACATCAGAAAACTTAAAGAACTCAGGTAGTGCAATGTGTGACTCAGTTTGGAAGTCACTTACTGAGCACCAGAAGTATCACTGGAAGGCACTATTGTTTGCATCTTGGGTTGTTGTTCAACAAGATTCTGAACAGCCAAGCAGAGTTCACGTTTTCTGGTTCTCATTCTTCTTCTTCCAAGGCCACCAGCTGAACTCCTTGTACATGCAGACAGAAGCCAAGTCTACCCTTCAAATTCCATGGAAAAATGTAATGTCTCTTTGGACAAGGAAAAGGACAAGCAAGTTGATTTGAGTGGTCTCTATTCCTAAATAAAATGAATTCCCATTTCTATATGGGCTTCCAGAGGCCTTTAGGAAAATATCCTTGAGCTTATCTCAGTCTATCTCCAGGTTATGAAATTATGAAAGCATAAAGCAGTGATTATAAAACATGTCAGTGAGATTCTCTTAAGAGCTTACTAGGCACACCTAGAAATCATCACAGATACCTCATTCCACAGTTAAACAGTATGTTTAATATGAGATTCAGGTGATTTCAATGCTTCACAAAGTCTGGGAATCAATGAAGCAATGTGCACAAAGATTCCAGAACAAAAAAGGTGTTTCCTGTTCTTCATCGGTTCTTCTGGACATACTTTCTTTTCCATTTGGAGTTGACTGTATTCATAGGGAAATCTACGAAGCAAACTTCCATGTGGATTTGGCATCAAATGACATCCTTGAGACAATGTCTGAAGTTTAAAACTCTGAGTCCCATTTGCCAAGAGAATCCCTGACACATTGATACTTCAAAAAGAGGAAGAAGCTTATATTTTGTGTACTTGCAAGAGTGATACCACAGGTATATAATCTAATATTTTTCTATTTCTGTCATTTCTGCATTATTTCCTCATCCTCTGGCTTTCTTTGCCTTCATTCATCAAGGTACCTTGAATTACGCTCTACCTTTTCACCATTTCTCCAAGTTGTGAGAACCAAGCACCTTGCTCACAATTTCAGGACATGTGCCTAATTTCAGATGAGATTTGGATGGTTTTATTCCTAGGAACGTACTCTGTCTTTCTGGTCAAGTCTTCCTCTACTGATCCTAGACTTCTGGTGTTGGACCCTGTTCATTACTCCTGTATTCATCTTGGCACTTCCTGTTCCTAGCCATTCGTTGCCACGATTGCCATAGTGACTCAAGCTTATTTGTGTTTTATGTCCCTCCATTAACCAGAAATAGCCCAGTTTTGGGCTATTTCCAGTTGCCTTACTGGTCTCTAACAAAGATGTGTTTTGTCACTGAGAGAAAATGGAGCTCCTGTTACTTTGTGTTTTTCTTCAAACCATTTGCTGAGTGACAATTTTATATTCAGTTGGGAAGTGGATGACAGCTCTCCACTAGAACCCCAGTATGAATAGCAAGGGGAGAGATGGTGTGTATTCCATTTCAGCTCAAGAACCCCAAAGATTTCCTGGTACATATTGGGCAGCCACAGCTATTAGACAAACTTAGACTTTGTGTAGAATATTTTCCTTTACAACAATGTCCAAGGTGGATAGAACGCCATTGCCAATAAGAAAAAATCACATAGCTCAAAGAAGTAAGTTTCTTAAAAATTTTCCTAGCAAAATTCAGAATCACGTCATTTCCATATCTTTGACAATAATGTACCTAGAGTAATCAAATACAGAAACAGAATTGTTCACCTTACTAAGATCAACACAACTTGTGCTTTCTTGTGTATCTGTCCTTAAAGTGTCATTGTCACTATTGGCAGTGCCCTCCAGTGAAACTTTGTGTGAAAATGTTTATTTAAATGGAGAATGATTCTGAAGCCTTATTAAAATGCAGTTTGGGTGAATGTTAATGTGTTAATGAGTTTTCTGTTGCTGTGACAAAGCAGTTGGCCCCATTATTTCTAGGTCTGTGGTGAGGCAGAACATTAGGACAAAGAGCACATGGTAGAGCAAAGCTGCTCACCTCGCAGGAGATCATGGCCACTTGCATAGCCCATGAACCTCTGAATCTATAAATGGATTAATCTACTCAACAGGCCAGAGACAGCTCTAAACCACTCACCTCCTCAAGGATTCATTTCTGAGAACTGCTGCACTGAAGAACAAGGAAGGGTTCAGCATCTGAGAAATGGGGTAATATTTACTATCCAAACTGGAACAACTAATTCTCCATTTTTACCCTTTTTAGTTTTATATAGAACTGGGGATTGAGCCCAAGGACCTTATACGTATCACTTAGGTGTTGTACCACTAATCTGAGCCTTCAACTCTGTTTTTATGTTTTTATTTGAGACCGTTTTAATAATTTGTGCCGGCCATGAGCTTACTGGTAGCCCAGGTAGTCCTTGAACTTGAGACTTCCTGCCTTGATTTCCAAATAGCAGGCATGGCAGGTCAAAACCACCACTGTCATTTAACCTCTCTATATAAATTTAAATGTTTCTGTTTATACTAGAATCCACACAATTCAATCCTCCGAATAATAAAAGAGGAAGTTGTTAAAATTTAAAAAAGGGATTTTTTTTTTTTTTCCAAATTAAAGCATTACTGAAAGGTTCCCAAGGGTGATGACTGTGATTAGGAGTACAATTCTGTCCTTAGAATTTCTGTTTGGAGCAATCTTACGAAATTTCATTTTGTACATATGGTGCATGTATGTACATGTTTGTGTGTGTGGCCTGTGGGTGCATGTGCATATGGGGGCTGGATGGAGGTCAATGTCAGATGTCTTCCTCAAATAATCTCCATCTTATTTTGGAGAGGGGGGTCTATATATCTAGAGCTCACTGATTCTCATATGTTAGCTGGCCAGGAAGCTCAGGATCTACCTATCTTTGCTTCTTAGCTCTGGAAAACAAATACTGCTATGCCTAGCTTTTTATGTTGGTGCTGAGAATATGGTTTCAACTCTTCATGTTGCACAGAAAGTACTTTCCTGACTGAGCTGTCTCTTCATCCCTCAATGACATCTCTTTAAAAGGCGTACCAGATGTTGAGATGATCTGATTGTATTCTTTGGCCATGCCAACAAGTGTTACCAAGAGAAAGGGCTACTTATGAAATATAGCTCACTGGTAAAGAATTTGCCTGTTCTGAGTGAGGCTTTGACCCTACATATCATCATTAATACAAGCAAAACAAAAGCTAGAAGAAACCTCCCTTCAAAACCTAGCATAAGGGGTTGGAGAGGTGGCTCAGTAGTTGAGTCCTGGGTGCTCTTCCAGAGGAACTGAGTTCCGTTCCAAGCACCCTCATGGTGACTAAGAGTCATCCATAACTCCAGTTACCGAGGACAGAGGATCCAACCCCCTCTTCTGACCTCAGTGGGCACTGCACTACATGGGTGCACTTGCATGCATGTAGGCAATATACTCATACATATGAAATAAAAAGAAAAATTATTAAAAGTTTGACGAAACCCTGCTCAGACCCCCAAATGTGTGATGTTATGAAACAATCAATAGTGATGATAAAAATGATGGTTAATTTTGCATCACCTGAGGTAATACAGATGTTGCAGACATCTGGAGATTTGGCGAAAGAAGAGAACATTTTGGATTAAACTGGTTAGAAAAGGCCCTACAGAAGAGGTAAGACAAATTTACACAATGAAATGTGGACACTGATTTGGGTAGGTGGGAGGCCATTATAGGAGTAGAGAGGGGAGAGCCTGAGCATGTTTGAGCAAAGAATCAAGAATGAATATATGTGCTTACAGAAGAGCAACAATTCTGATTTGACGTTTTCACTGAAAAGAAATGCTTTGACTGATTTGGACAAATGCTATATGAATATGCAAAACCTGTATCTACCAACTTCATTTAGAGAGCAAGAGCATAAATGAATATTCAGAAATCAGCAAGCTATATTGGAAGTAGATTGGCTCTGCCAGTGATAGCTGGCTTGGAACTTGGGCTTGGCAGAGTTGGCTTTTTCTTATTTTCTGTCGGCACTGGAGATGGAACCGAGGACTTCATGGATGCTAGGTATACGCCAGACCGCTGAGCTCCATCTCCAATCCAGGTATCTAGTTTTCAAAGGGAGAACGCTTTCCTCTTCCCTTTAAAGTAACATCCCAGATAGCAGATAAAAGATAATCACCATTTAGGGAAAAGAGTACGTATGCCTCCACAGTGATCAGTATTTCATAGCTGCAGTTCATGCATCGTGTTTGTTTCACAACTTTGTGAGCAAGAATCTTAGCACATGTCAGAAACCAGAAAGATAGGATCATGTGATTCTGTAACAGTTGTGATGGGAGAATGCCAAAGCATTGTGTGAAATAAAATCTTTAAGTAAGGAGAAGGGAAACTCACTATCTGCTTATGCCTGCTATCCTGTCTGAGCTTGCAGTTTCAAGCTGTTAAGACTGTACCAGCAATTGCATGTGTTCCCCAGAGAAAATGAAAGCGACCTACTTGATAATAGTAAATATTTCTAAGTATTTTGGTTTCCATGTTTCTTAAGTGTGAATTTAAATCAAGGTTCTGTTCAAATAAAAGGCTCCTCACTCATTCTCCTACAATATCACTAAAGCGTGGTTAATGGTATTTATCTATCATCCCCAGCAGTTTAATGCCATTGTATGAACTAAGATATTCTCTGAAAGGAAATTTCATCTCTCCCAGGTTTATAAAGCAACACTGTGGAGGGTTTGATAGAGAAAATTAGTTACAAATAAAGTGAGAGGTTTGTTCATTCACTATTCAGTGGCCAGTGCACTTTGTTTCCTGTAAAGCCCAGGTCATCTTCCTTGTGGATTGCAAAGTGGCCATCAGCATTGTAGTCTTTGAATTGCAATAGCCTGTGACTCTGGCATGATCTAAGGTGTATGACTGGTACCCACACTCCTTCTTTGGAGTCCACTCGACTGTTCAGCAAATCTCTCCCCAGTATTTTTCCAAAAGAGAAAAGCCAGTGGACCTCCAGAAGCCAGAAAAAAAAAAAAATTGGGTTTGTGAGGCAACTGACCACTCCAAAACCCATCTTTCCCAAATCCCCGTTCCCTTCTCCCCTTCAGTTCCTTCTGTCTTACTTTCCATCACAATTTTCAGTACTTGGCCAGCTACTCCTTAATCATTCAGTTTCTTTGTTGTCTCATGAGAAAGTATTGTGGTGACATTTTTTTAATGAATTTCATAACTCTATCTTCAGTACCTAGAATGGTTTCTGGCTCAGGCAGTGTTCAGTAAGTATTTGTAGAATGGATTATATAGAACAGTGGTGCTCAGTCAGGGTCAGTGTTGTCCTCCAGGGGCAAATGGAATTTTCTGGAGATATCTGGTGTGCGTGCGTGTGTGTGTGTGTGTGTGTGTGTGTGTGTGTACCTGAGTATATGCCGCCATGTGGTATTATGCTATTGGCATCACACAATGCACAAAAGCTAAGAGGGCCCCATAATCAGTAGGACTGAGATTGAGAAATGCCACTGTGCAGCCCAGGTCTCTCCGGACTTCTGCCTGGAGCTAAGCTGCCCTTCCCCCTCTTGACTCTTCTGGTTCTTTCTGTCTTGTCTCATGAGCACATATTTATACTTATACTTTGTTACATAGAAACTGAAAATTCTGATCTGTTCCTTTACACTTTGGGATTTATTCCGCGTTGAATTCTTTTTACTGATTTCTTTACATGGTTTCCTAAAGGAGAGGAAAATGTCTGTGCCCAGCTGCTGTCTTGAACTTAGGCCTCGTCATCCTTATCTTGTTTGTGTGACCTTTTCTCTGATACCTTTAATATGACTTAGCCAATATGGCATTCTTTCTTCTTTGAATACTTAGGATATTTACTTTCAGTCTAGGCCATCTGGGTAATATATTCAATTGGGATGCTGCTCTCACAGGGTCTCACAGAGACCTCCAAGACTAAAGTTTGAAACACACGAAGTGTTATTTGTCTCCCATGTGACAGTTTCAAATTGAGTATTAGAGTCATCAGCAAGATGTTCGGCCTCCATGTGATAAGCCAGAGGTCTGAGTTCTGCCCCCATTTCAACTCCGTCATTCTTTGAGGGTGGTGCTCAGGTAAAGGGAAGAAGAACTGGAAGCAGTCTTATTCCTAAAATATGTGATTATTTGTGGTAGTATCTATATATGAATGCATGCATGTTCTGTCTCTCTGTGTTTATGTGTTTAAATTACTTGTTTTTAGAAGGTATATGATCTTTAATTTTCATCATTTTGTTCTCCTGTATTTTCCTTGAATGTATTATATATGTATATATATATATATATTACATATATGTATATATATTATATAAACTGGTTGTAATTATTTTTCCAAAGAATACAAGAAAGTACACACAGATATACTCCATGCAACAGGCAATGAAATAACCACAGGAGACATCTTTATATGATGAAATTGCAACTAATGAATATTTTTCATGCAATCAATATTCATTTAATTTGCTATTCTTTAATGAATACTTTGGCTTAAGTTTCTTCTTATGGAAAATAGAATGACATAGGAGACTTAAAAGGATGCAAAAGAATAATAACAAAAATATGTTATAATGCAATAGTCCAATAGTCATTTTAGAATCATGTCATTTAAACAAATTCTTAAAAACTCACCCCATGCTTACAAAACCACAGGGCAAGAATTAATGTGCACTTAACTCATGTAAACCTTAGTCAGAATTTTCTTTCCCCTTCATCAAAGGGCACTCAGCTGTTCTCTTTGGATGAATGGATTCCCCACCCACACCCTTAGGGTATTTTATATCTTCCCTGGAAGACAGAGTAGCAACAGCTGATCCTACAGATTCAAAAAAACAAAGAGCAGGCTGGGTGTGATGGTGCACGTCTTTAATCTCAGCACTTGGGAGGCAGAGGCAAGTGGATCTCCAAGAGTTCAAGGCTAGTTTGGTCTACATAGGGAGTTCCAGGCCAGCTGGGGCCACAGGGAGACACTGTCTCAAAAAGACCACACACACACACACAAAGAGCAAAAACACCTTGACTGACAGGTAAGAGATGAAGCCCTTTAGATTTAGGCATACTACTAGTTACTTTGACTTCTTTTTCTTCAGACATAAGCTCTGTTTACCACCCTTTTTATTTCTATTGTTTTGCTAATGTTTCCCACCGGCCCATCTGCTCACCTGCTGAAGTCACTACTGCTAATGGACATCAACCTTCTGAGCACCCTGCAGACTCTGGTTCTCTGTCACACTTCTGCTGCCCACATTCCTTTGCATTTCTCATTTTCTTGTGAGAACGTGCAGCGTTTCTCCCCTTCCTGTAGCTGACTTAAGTGTATTTCGTTCTACATGTTAAGAACCTAGAACATGAAGACATGTTACTGTTAACACTAATTTTGACATTTAAGCTAAATGTTTTAGGCTGTCACATTTAGAGTTGCAGATAAAATAAACATCTAAAGGTTGTATGCGATATACTTACGCTAATAGAATTGTTGTTGTTAATCTGAATTTCATGTTTAACTGGATGCCTTTTTTCCTTTGCTGAATCTCTCAACTACAGGAATGAAATGTTTTACTCTCTAGTTTTAGTGGCCATGTGTTTTTGTCTTATGACAGCCTTATGATTTTTTTTTCTCCCATTTTAGCTGCCTGTTTTGATAAGTTAGAAATAAATAACCTTGGTGCATCATTGAGAACAACAGGAAAGTAGGCCTTTTAAATTACCTGTCCCATTCAATATTTTTACATTGTTTTTATGCATTGATTATGACTTTTCTACCAAATAAAAATGTAATACATGCACCATTTAAAAACAAACCAAGCAGAGCATAGCCACTGATAAGTATACCTAAAGGCACAGAAAGCCACAAATAAACACACTGGCTTACGTTAAATATGTTGTCTTCCAGAACAGGCCTCTCTGCTCTAGGATAAACCCTGGCCTGGATGCTGGGAAATACGCTTCGATCCTAGCATCATCCTTAGGAGCTCGAGATCTGGGCCATGGCCTCGCTCTTCCCAATTTCTCTGTCCTCATGTGAAAATGAAAAGATTTGAAAGATTAATAACGAAGTTCATTTTCAGACCTGAGGCAATAGTTGCTCATGGATTCAACTTCAAGTTCTTAGATAGTAATTATGCATCCGTACTGTCCCTGAGTCCTGTGCCTGTGTAGTTAATTGTGGTTACTTGTTCATTAAACTGTGCTATCCCTGTGTCTTTATTCTTTTCTGTTCAAATGCATTAGTTTTTCACCTGTGGTGGGTACAGTGAAGTCATCCATGCAAAGTAATAATTCGGAATTAAATCCAAAGGAAATCGCCTACTAACATTCACCATGAGATGCTGGATTGCCCTTTCAGGGAAGTCAGTACTCCTACCTAAGGACTTCTAGGCTTACTCCAGGAGGAACAATTTTGGTGGCACAGTTTTAAAGCAATCATTTTAAGAGACTTGAAGGTAGAAATGTATGTAAATCAAAATGTTAAGCACTAGGACAGTGCTACATAAAAAAAAAAAACAAAAAAAAACATGTTTTACATTGTAAAAATATATCATGATTTAAGGCTCACACAGGAAGTTTCTTACCTATGTTTCTAGGTGGGGTACTCTAAGTGAAGTTATGATATTTAATAGCTATTTAAAGAAAGTTAAAGCCCCAACACTAGCATTCTTTCTCTCTCTTTCTCTCTCTCAATAAACTGAAACTCAGTCTTGCTGCAACTATAATGTTGTGAAGGAGAGTAGTAGACTGTATAGACAGCGGTTTGCCAACTCCAGAAGCAAGTTCATCCTCAGATGGATTTCTACTGCTTAAGGGATTGGAGGTGACTTTGTGGTTGCGAGGTTTTTCGGGACTTGTCTGAGGTACGGCTGGAGGGTGACTTGAAGTAGGAAACTTATCTGGAAGTTTCATTTGTCTTTCAAAGTACTAATTCTTCTTGGGTAGAATTCTTCTTGATACTGGTGGTCTCTTGATGGGCAGGGCATAGCAGTGATGGAGCTGCTGGAAATTCAGGGCAAAATCCTTGACCTGCCATGGCTCTGTCCTGCCTGCAAAGTAGGAAGGTTTTATTTTACTTTCCCTTCCAGTTGTACGGATGACAACCCTGAGAGTCAAAAGCATTTGTTGACTTACCAAAGACTACAGACTAGTGAGGAAAATTCAAACTACCTCTTCAACACTTCAACAACTTCTAAACCATCCCTGGACGGGATGCTGAATTTCAGGACCATATGTGATTGCACATGTTGCATATAGTCATTCATTCTAAAACAGTAATCCAAATTAAATTTCCTTAAACTCAATATGAAAATGTATGAATAAACTATGTCTATGTTCAAATTAATTGACAAAGGAAACCAAGGACTAAAATGAAAATAAAGCCTATTATATTAAATAATGAGTCATCTTTAAAAATCCAAATCACGGAATTCTATTGATGAGTTTTAATATAGTATGTTATCTCTCTACTAAGAAAAGATACAGTATAAGCACATCCCTCATTTACAAACTCTTTTCTTACTTGAACCAAAGCAATACATGCTCCTTATTTTATAATTTGGAATTTTTCATAATGGAAATGGCTATTAAAGAAAGGCATTAACTGGAGTCATTGATGTAAAGGTCCATGTGTGAGTTGATCATTTTTAAAGCAACATAAATTCAACCCCAGCGTATAAATGTTTTAACCAATAGTACAATCTTTTATGAATCAAATAGACTTGTCAGATCTAACCACAACATTGTTGTAGAGCAAACAAGTGAGAGACCCAGGACATCAAAATGTGCTACTGTGTTTTTTTCCTCAGCTCCATTGCTAAAGTTTATGACCTTGGGAGATGCTATGTTGTGCTTTGAGTATTCTGTCAACTTTAAGTTTTAAATTTTTGCCAAGTCTAAAGTCAACTACTAAATCCAATTGTCATTCAGTTTTTAATTATAAAATTCTGGTTCTTTGCTTTTATTAAGGAAGGAACCCAGATATTTCCATAACAATTCTTTGCTTGTTATTTAAATTTGTGTGTGTGTGTTGTGTGCATGTTCGTGTGTGTGTGTTTGAGTGCACACACATGCTTATGTGTGAAGGTTAGAGGACAACCTTGGGTGAGCACCTTTCAAGCAACACCATTCACGTTATTTTTGTGACACAGTCCCTCACTGACACAGAGACTCACCCGTGAGGGAGGCCTGCCAACAAGTGCCGCCCAGGGATTAACTATATCTGTTCCCCCAGTACTGAGATTAGAAGTGTGTGCCGCTGTGCCTGGCTTTTCTCACCGGCTCTGTGAAGTTTACAAGACAAGCACTTTGCTAACTGAGCCCCCAGCTTAGCCCTCCATGCAAACTTTCTAATCAAAATGTATTTTTTGACAACTCCCTGTGTTCCTTATGAGTTCTGATCCTGTTTCATCCCCTCCTCTCTTACTCCCCTCCCACCTCCTCCAACCTTCCCCTCCTCCCAGCAAGTCCCCTCCTAATTTCAATATTTGGTTTTTATTTTCTGACTCTCTGAGTTTAACCAGGCCTGCCTATATAATCATGGATGTGGACCTATTCACTGGAACGTGGGGGACTCGCCTGTTTGACCATAAAAACAATGGCTACTCCAGCAGCCATAGCAGCCGATAGCTCCCAGGTGGGTGCAGAGCACCATGAGTTCTTCCCCCATCTACGACTGGAAGTTACAGGTACCTGTGGAGGCCCAATATAGGTCACCACAGCTACTGCTCTTGATTTCATTGGACATGTCAGGCCTAGAAAATAGCCGTTCTCCACACCGCTCCCATCATCCTGCTCTTAAATTCTTCCCTTCCCCTCTTCTACACTATTCCCTGGGCCTTGGCGAAGGTGGTTCAGGTTCAGATTGTTTTTAATTATATTTTTATTAGCCTATAAAGTGCTAGCTTCCCGGTGGCTTCCTCAAATATCCCTGGTTTTTATACCCTTCCCGCACCTGCATTCTTTTCTCTTCTTCCGTCCTCTCCACTTCCCTCACTTAAACTTTGCTCCCTCAGGTATCCCTAGCCCCTTGCTACCTGATGTTGCACCTCTTCTACTAACCCCACACACATTCAGGCCTCCTTCCTTCCCTCTCTCGTGTCCTCATTTCCAGTTTCGTGGTCTCAACAGACATTCCAAATTAAATACAAATCTAAAAGTTCAAAGCTATGATCTACATATGAGAGAGGATATGCAGTGTTTATCTTTCCGTGACTAGATTAATCATTTAGAATAATCTATCTGTTCCATCCATTTTCCCAAACAAGCATAAATTCATTTTTTTTTTCAGAGTTGAATAAAATTCTGTTATGCATATGTACCATAGTTTCATTATTTATGGACATTTCATTATCTATGGATCAACTTGATGGACATCTAGTTTGATTGCATTTTCTATATTGTGAGTAGAGCAGCAATAAAAAGAGATATGCAAGTATCTCTGTAATAGGATATGAAGTTTTGGAGAAAGTGCCCAGAGCAATAAAAAGAGATATGCAAGTATCTCTGTAATAGGATATGAAGTTTTGGAGAAAGTGCCCAGAGTGGTCCAGCTGGGTCATATGGTTCTTGGAGTTTTAGCTTTTTAAGAAAACACATTGATTTCCACAGATTATCCTTCCACCAATAGTGTAAAGGGTAACCCTTTCCCATAGTCTCACTAGCATGCAAGTATTTTAAATACACTTTCCAGCAGGTCCAATGAACAATGTGAATCTCTTACTTTTATACTGGTGATTGTCACAATGTGGTTCCTTGGGGGATCATTTTGCAACTTGATAGAAATGCAAATTCTCAAGCCTTATGTCAGATTTGGAACCAGAGTTTCTGGGAGTGGGCCTGGAAGCCTATGTTTTAATAGCAGCCCCACCCCCCCAGATAACTGAGAACCATTTTTTTTTTCTTTTTATTGAATTTTTGTGATTTTCATACACTATAATTTGGTGGTTTTGGATCCTAACCCCTGTCCTCACCTCTCCTTGTTACCCCTTTTCACTTCAATGGATTTTTACTATATTATAAATGTAATAAGACCTATAGACTCTAATTTGTGTCCTCAAATGTTCTTCACTAAAGCCTGATAAACCTTCCAAGAGTCTCATGATTGAAAGAGACTGTCTCTGTCCCAATCAGTAGCCATCTTTTGACATAATTTCCTTAGGCTGGCTTGTAGTTTCTTATCAACTTCCACATGTCTGTGTTGGAATTTTTTTCTGGTTTGGGCTTGCATGGGACTTGTGCATGCTGTTACCATTGCTGTGAGTTCATAAGAGTAGCTGACCAGCTAGCTGCTGGAAGACTCTATTTCCATGTGGTCATCCATCATCTCTGACTCTTATAGTCTTACTGCCCTGCTTCCACAATGATCCATGAGCCCTGGAGGCCAGAAGTATAGAATAGGTATCTTATTCAGGAATGAGCATTCTGCAGCTTCTTGTTCTCTATACATTTACCAGTTGTGGGTTCCTGTGCTGATCACCATCTTTTGGATAATTAAACTTCTCTAGTAAGAGTTAAGAGATATATTAATCTATGAGTAGAACAATAAGTCATTAAGAGTCAGTTTAATTTGATAACTATTTAGTAGAAAACTTGTGGTAGGTTTTCCCCTATGTCCTGTGATGAGTCTAGCCTCAGGTTCCTAAGCCTGCTATCAATGTCAGACATGGACTCCGTCCTAGGAAGTAGACCTTAAATCCAATTAAAGAGTGGTTGGTTACTACCATAATGTTTGTGCCACTGTTGTATCTGTGGGCATATCTTGCCAGGCCAGTAACAGCGGTTCACAGGATTCACAGCTGAGTAATGTTGATATTTTTTTCCATCTGGTAGCTTGTTTAGCACCTTCCAGCACTATAAACTCCAGCCAGTAGATATCAGGTTCTGAAGTCAGCACCAGCTTGATTTCTCCATGTTTGTTCTATAGCTCATGCATGTAGCCTCTTCAGTAATAGGGCCTTGCCATTCAGTTCTGGTGAGTAACCAAGAGCAGGGCAATGGCCAATATTATTTGGGACTTTACTGGACCCCTGGTCAATAGCTTCTAGAGAGGGAATCCATTCCTGGCATTGAGGTTTTTCTTTATTTTTCATTAGCCTATGATGTGTAGAAGGGTCAGTGTTCCCTATTATAGTATAACTCCTTTTAATCTCTTTTCATAATATGTATGTATGTATGTATATACCTTAAGAAGCTTTAATAGTTGTAGGTTTCCGTACGTAGAGGCCTTTCGTGTTACCTGTTCCTCTCCATACCCGCTCCTCTGCGGTGCCCTCCCATTCTCCACTCCATTTGCCCTTCCTAATCTAATGTCTTCCTTTTCCCCTTCATATAAGTGCATTCTACTCTCCCTCCCAGAAAGCCTCCTCCCCACCCATGACCACGTCTTAGTTTCTTGACTCTCTGAATTTTCAAATCGAAGCATGCATACCTATGATTTCAAAAACTAGACTACAGCTGTGAGACAGAGCAGGTGAGGTCTGTCTTTCTGAATCTGGGTTACCTCCCTCAGCATGATAATTTCCAGTTCCATCCATTCAGAGAAGAAATCAAACTGGTGCTGACTTCAGAGCCTGATCTCTACTGGCTAACCTTCAGAGTGCTGGAAGGTGCTCAGCAAACTACCAGAAGGAACTTTCATTTCTTAAGAGATGAATAATATCCCACTGTGTGTAGAGGTTCTGTACCTTCCTCATCTACTCATCGGTTGATAGATATTTAGGTTGTTTCCGGTTTCCAACTATTTTGAAAAGGGTGGTAATGAACATGGATGAACAGGAATATGTGTAGCAGGATATAGAGTCTTCTGAGTATATGCTGAAGAGTGGCATGGCTGGATCATCTAGTAGATTGATTTCCAAAGCAGCTGTACCAGATTTTGCTCCCACAGCAGCTGGTAAGAGCTCCGTTTCTCCACATTCTCACCAACATTTGTGGTTGTTTTATCTTTACCCTTATGAGAGGGGTAAGATGAAATCTCAGAGTGGTTTTAATCTGCATTTCCTTGATGATTAAAGATGTTGAAAATTTTTAAAGTATTTCTTGCCTATTTGTGTTTCATTATTAAAAAACTCCATTGAGCTTCTTGCCCCACTTTTTAATTGGGTTGTTGTTGTTGTTGTTCTTGTTGTTTCTTAATTGAATTAGATTTCTTGTCTTTTTGCTTGTTTAGTCTTTTGAGTTCTTTATATATACTAGATACTAACCCTCTGTCAGAGGTATAGCTGGTAAAGAATTTTTTACCATTCTGTAGGGTGTCTCTTTGCTTGAATTATGGTGTCCTTAGATTTACAGAAGCTTTTTAGTTTCATGTGATCTCATTTGTTCATTGTTGGACTTAAGGACTGTGCCATAGGAGTCTGTTAAGACTATCCTTTCCTATGCATATAAGTTCCAATGTATAGGAATATTTTCTCTTCTGTCTTATTCAGGGTATCAGGTCTTATGTCGAGGCCCCTGATCCAGTTGGAGTTTTAGGGCTTTTTTTGTTTTGTTTTGTTTCGTTTTGTGCATTACGAGAGATAGACATCTATTTTCATTCTTCTACATCATTCTATCCAGTTTGACTAGCACCGTTTTTTGAACTTGCTGTCTGTTCTCCAGTGTATATTTTTGGCCCTTTTGTCAAACATCAGGTGACTATAAATGTGTGGATTTAAATTTGGGTCTTCAGTTCTATCTCACTGATCAATTTGTCTGTTTTTATGTCAGTACCATACTGGTTTTTATTAACATAACATATAATTTGAGATAATGGATGGTAATGACTCCAGCAGGAGAACCATAGTTTTATACTATGATATAAGTAACTATTTTAAAGAGTAGAGTCATTCCCATATTTTTGCCAGGACTGCTGGGTCAGGCCTATAATCTTAGCTACTTGGAAGACTGAGACAGAAGGATCAAAAGTTCTAAACAAGCCTCGATTTCAGACCAAGTACAAGGCAGTGGCCTGGGGACTGACCCATGAGGCTAATTACGAAGGCTGAGCAACCGAGCAAGATCTATCTCAAAATATAAAGTTAAAAATGGGCTGGGGATATACCAGTTCACTGGTAGGTTGCTTATCTCATGAACAAGGACTTCAGTTTAGTCCTCAGTCCTGAAAAACAAAAGATTTACAGAGTAATTCCCAGATTTTAGAAGTGAGACTTTCACAGCCCAGTTTGTGCCTCCTGCTTCTGCAGGGAACACTTCACAGTCAAGAGGAGCTGTCATGGGTGATTGTTGGAATCAGCAAGCAAGGCAGGTCACACTTCCATTTCCTGTTGAAACACTTTCTAGTTGCACATCTCCTCCGTGTGAGTTTCTATCTTCTCCTGTCAGTTATCAGCCTAAGTACTCACCTAAGCATTTCAACTAAGTTTTGACTGACAAATTATCAATGAGAAATAAAATGGCAACCAAAATATAAGAAACATCCTTTCTACAATCCTAGAAATCTGGACATTGTGGCACACTCAGTAATCCCAGCATTTAGAAGGATGAGGGGGACAGAAGGATCTACAGTTCAAGGCCAGCCTAAGCTACAAAGCTAGACCCTGCCTTGGGGCAACAATATATTGATAGATTTAGAAAATTTCTATGGGACCAGGTGTGTCACCTCTGAAAATAAGAAATGAAGAGGCATTCCCTTAAGAGTAGAAATGAGTAGACTGAAATTAAGGCTATAATTTGAAGTATATCACAGCCGACACTGAAGGTCATGGCATTTTATTTATCATTGCAATTATAAGAATAATAAAACTGCAACAGGCAGCAGTACTCATGAAGTTTGCCAGCTTTCACGTGTCACTGCTGCGATCCTCAGCACTTCCGTTCTCCAGGGGTGTGAGTCGAACAGGCAGCTTCAGCAAGTACAGAATTATACAGTGGCCTGAGAAACACAGTTCTGAACCAGCAGTTGCTGATAAAGGTGCATCTTGCCTTGATATTTTTCCTCACTGGAAGATCTGAAAGTAGAGATGGTGAGATTTGTTTTTAACCACTTCCACGTGTGTTGTCTTCTTGGCACAAGGGACTGGAGATTGGGAAGAACAGTAATCATTCCTATCTCCTAAAACAAAGGAAGGTGAATTTCATTATTATCCCGGGGACCCTGACAACTTCAGAAGCATTTAAGAAAGAATAAAGCTGCACATTCAATGACCTCAGTACTGATTAAAAAGTTAAAAAATGAAAGCTACAGTTTCCTTGTGTTTATCACATACATTAATTGTGCTGCTACCTTTGATTTGCAGAATAGGATGCTATAAAATATATAGTGACCATTTTGACACAGTGGAAACATCCACTAATATGCATTAGTGCACAAAATTAAAGTCATCAGACACTTGAGTTATGCCCACCAAAAGCCTCATTGATAGGATGAAATTTATCTTTTATTCATGTTCAATCAACTTTACAATAAAAATTTCTGGTGCAGTTTCTGGTGACTTTCTGTTATTTTGAATAGGACAGGATGTATTCTAGCTCATAAGATACATCTTCCTCTTTTTATTATATCTGTCTACATTTGTTAATAAGGAATCACTAGAAGAAGTCATGTTACATAGTTATCCAGGATGTACTGTTCATCCTTTGACCTCAGCACCATTTGTCCAGGACTGACTGTCCTGTGAGGTGTGAATCCTCACTCTCCACCGACACACTAGCAGGCCCCAAGCTCCTTTCTACTCTTCCTTTCACAGGATAAACAGTCCATTCACTTTTCCTGTGAGATCCCACTTGTCTTTACACCACAGCACCTCTAACTCTTACAGCAGAGAACCCACTGCAAGCTTTCCAGCTGACCTGTGACTTCTGTTGCATGCTTTGAAAACTTTTTATATATTTTCCTGAGTAATTATTTGATTAATGCCTGTCTTTTAACAGAGTCCATTATTTGTTCATCAATATACTTCAGCACTCAGCAAAGTGCCTGCTTGGCTTATCGTGGCCAATAATAGCTGTCAAACAGTTTTGAGTAAGGAATGATATGATTGGCTATGTTTAAGAAAAATAACCCTTGAAGTAAGTTTGGAGGTCAAACTGGAGAGTGGATTGATTAGTAATGGAAAGTTCTTTGGTAGGAACCATTGCAGCTGTTCAGGACGAAAAATATAAAAAGCAAACTATCAATTTTATTGTTCCCATACTCGCCAAACGTTTATTGAGTGCTTACAGTGTGTATGCCAGATTTTATGTAGGGTGCTGAGGCAATAAAAGGAATCTCTTTGGAAAATGGAACGGATGTATTCCAATCTCAGGTTCAAGGTAGAATCAATAGAATCCATTGGGTAGTTCTGGATATAAAAGATGAAGGAATTCGTGAGGTTTCTAGTTCAATGAATTTATAGAAGGTTAATCTATTGACTCAATTTTAAGAGTTTGAAATATTTATTTGATTTCCAAGGAAATCAAATGAGTTTTCACAGATTTAAATCAAAACACCGTTGTTTAGTGAAGAACTTCTAGTGGCCCACACAGTCTGAGAACAAGCATCATTTACACAAGATAAGTTAGCCAGGCTCCAGAGGACAGACCCACACTGAAGGGCATTTGCGGACCCAACTGTAACTTGATAGGCCTTAAGGGATATACATACATACAGATGTATATATATATATCTCAGTGTGGGGGATGCAGATAGAAGAGGTGGGTCTAAATATGAATGAAGTTCAAAATTTTCAGTAAAAGGCACTTGGAGGACACGTACAGGTTCATGATTTACAGATGAGCCTGACCTACATAGTGAGTTCTCACATCAACATAAAAAGCAGAAGAGTTAAGGAGACAGAGAGAGAGAGAGAGAGAGAGAGAGAGAGAGAGAGAGAGATGATAATATAGTATATAGAAAGCTTAAGTAGGAACATAAATAATATAGCATTGTTACTGAGTAGTCATGAATTAACTTGGTATTTGCAACTCTGATGCTTATTTAGATACTAATAGTAATTACGTATATACTGTAGCTTACAACTATATTTGGAAGTATAAATTATAAGAACATAAATTATGTAAAAATGTAGCTTTGTCTGCTATAATATGTAATCAAACACTTTGTTTTAACAATTTTTCGTTTGTCCCTAATGTGTGGTGCCAGTGCTTGTCTCTTTCAAGTAGGGCGATAAATAGTTTCTTTCAAAGTCTGCTTCAAAATCTCAATGGAGGTAGAAAAGACCCAAAAGTAACAACATAAACCCATCATGTACTGTGTGAGACACATGCCTGATCTAAAATGGAAACAGCAGCTTCCTCATTGCTTTTCTGATGTCTAGTCTAGCAAATTCATTGATTTTTCATACAAGAAACTGTTATTCAAATACTGGAATAGAATTTAATAAACAAAGGTTTGGGACATTTTCAGTGATTTGTTGACTTAACTGAGGTGTTTACCCTTTCTGCTCATGACTGAGTATGTTGATAGCTCATATATTAACCAGAAAAATTCTGTCTTTACACATTTACTCAATAACTTCATATTCAAAAGTTATTGGATGGTGTACTCTATCCTAGAGTTTAGGTGGGAGAGAAAAAGTGATAATCAAGAGAGTAAGAGCGGAAAAGAAATTCACGGGTGGGATTCAAGGAAGAATATGTAAAGACAGACGACTGACAAAAGCCTGCGAGTGTGGATTGTGACTGACTGTTCAACAGGCTGGATACCTGAGCTGGAAGATTACTTGGATGTGGGAGAGTGATAGTGTAGGTTACATATTTAATCAAAACCAAAACTGAGTGAACCTAAATGGCAAGCTAAACAGTTAAGATTTCCAAAGCCTATTAGGATATTTATCTTACAGTACACAGGAAATTTTGCTAAAAGGATGGTATGACCAAACTTAAAATTTCTACAGATGACCTTGGCCACACTATGGAGAAGACTTTGGGTACCGAGGCAGGAGTAGATGAGGAGGATGGCCAGAGTAGAGACTGGGGAGCATGTGAGGCCAGGGCGAAATATTAAATGTAGAAGGCGGACCAGGAAAGACAAACCTCAAAGTGGAGTGCTGGGGATGGAAGATAAAGAAGAACCCCAGGATAACGGGTTTGGTAGGTTATATATTGCTTTGCTAAGGCTTCTATAAGGTACCATAAACTAGACAGCTTGAACAATAAGAATACATAATATCTTACAGTTCTGGAAGCTATAAATCCAAAATCACAGTGGTGACAGTTTGTTTTCCCTGAGAGTAAGATAGAATTTATTCCATTTTTTTTTTCTCATAGATTGTAATACTTTGCTGGGAGTTGTTGGAACTTCTTGAAACATCACCCCAATCTCTGGCCTCATCTTCACATGTCCTTCCTGTGTGCATGACGGTTTCTAAATTTCCCCTTTTGTTAAGGTCACTGCTCACTCTGGACTGGCAGCTCAACTCTATTTTAATGGGATTTCTTCTTAACTGTATCTGCAATGACCTTCCCTTCTTCTCAAATATAGATTCTAATGATTCTGATGACCAAAACTTTAATGTATAAATTTCTAGGAACACAATCCAATCCATGCTAATACACTTGCTATTTGTAGAGCTAGAGAATGCATAGAAATAAATCCATTTCTGTGGGATAAGATGATGACTTCTCTATTGGCTATTTGAGGTTAGATTTAAGTAGCAATTTTCCCTAGAAATGACTTTATGAATCTGGACCCTAGAAACCAGTGTCTCTCAACATGAGGAGGTTTGGATCGCATATCATACTGTAATATCTTTCATTTATCTCTATTCAACTTAGAACACATAGAAGGTAAACTCTAAAGGAAAAGATATTTGGAAATTGATTAGAACCTACAAAACAGAAGGAATGAACCAAGCGGACAAATATGAGTCTCTTCCCAGATAAATCAGAACAGTTGGCAAGTCATGTGATGAGCTGTGACTAATAGACAGGCAGCCAAAAGCTGGTTAAAAAAAAATCTTTCAGTTTTGTTCAGAGTATTTTGATTCTATAATATGAGTGACACATTTCCATATGCCCCGTAGCTGGAAACTATGCAGTACTGAGGTTGTTTCTAACAGTTTTCATCAGAACCTAGGCATGTTTAGCTAATTCCTTAATATATTATTCTTTACAATAGGTTTGTTGTTTCTAAGAAAGTATTTATTGTTTATATGGATAACTTCATTGCTCAACATAGTACTTTATTCATGGAAGATGGTAAATAAGTCCGGTGGTTGGATGATTATTACTTAAATGTTTGGGACACACTGAAAACACTCTCTGAAGCTCATTTGTATATATAGCATCTAAGTCTTGACACAGTGTCCTCTATTCACTTCTACATCCATGGGGACATGTTATATTTGGTTTTTAAAAAAATATTTTATTAAGTTTTTGTAGATCTTGATAAAATTCAGACACCCTCCCCAATCCATGTTCCGCATGCCCCCACTGCATTTCATGCATTTTGATATATATGTTAAGTCATAATCAGTCAAGCATTTGTACACAGATGTTCTTTGGTGCAAGTTCATACACTGGAGTCTAGTCAGCCTATTTAGAGTCATTCCTTTAAATAAGGTCTACTCTCCGTCACCCCTCAGTAATCAGTTACCAATAATTCCTCCTCTAGGGTTTAGCCTGTTGTCCATTTCCCTAGTTCCATGCTGAGTTGTTGTCTGATTGAGTCAGTATGGGTCTTGTGCATGTTGTCACCACTGTTGAAAGAACATGTGAGCAAGTTCCCAGAGGCCTGGAAAACTCTGCTTCCTCATGTTCATACACCAATCCTAACTCTTACAATCTTTCCAGCCCCTCTTCCACAATGGTCCCTGAGCTGTGGGTGGTGAGGTTTAATATAGGGTCCTGTCCATGGACACACACTCTGCAGTCTCTTATTCTCTGTACCTTGATCAGTTAAGGCCATCCATGTGCATTACACTGGGACATGTTATGTTTGTTAAGATGCAACAAGTACTCCCAAAGTAATGAAGAAGACCAACTTGGGACATCAAATCTTTGCTTCCAGTGACTTAAGCACTGTTATTATGCAAGAGGCCCTGACAGTTGTCAGAAATCTTTGAGGTCATTACCAATGTAATTCTTGTAGGCAAGAGCCTGGTCTGTGCTAGGCAAAATTAATGTATCAGAAAATGACTTGTATGGAGACAGCTAACATTCAAAATTGATGAACTCTGACTGAGAGTCTTCAAATCCCATTTCAGCTATTCTCATGGAATTTTGAAAAACTTGTGTGACTTTTGTTTACCTCAGCTTTTTCTTTATGACATGGAAATTATAACAGAACTTCCTTCCCTCATGGGAAGTTATGAGCACAATAATGGTAAAGAGATAAAGTCTCATAAAAAATCTAATTAAATAGTAGACATGGTTGTCAAAATTATTGTCACAAGCATTGATCTGCAGGTTCTAGGCACTTCGTGCACCTGTTAGTAAATCGTCCTAGAGGAGAGGAAGATGAGATGGTAATTGCCAAGGGTATTTAAAGACAAGGAAGGCTACTGTACGGAGATCCTCTGGTCTAGTATCTGCTAGTATCTGTGTGAGAAAATTTTCAGTATACCTTCAAACATGGGTTCAAAAAAGAAGATTGAAGGGATGGAATAAAAATGTGCTGTCAAAACTCTATTATTTTAGGCGTTTGACTGATTTTGACTTCTCTGAAATCTCTTCCTCAACACAATTTCCGCGGGAGCATTGCTTCTCACAATATTTACTATTGCAAGCTTCATCAAACAGCCAAGTGATTTCTCAAAAAATAGAGGTCTTGACCTTTGCCTTTCCCTGGGCTGCGAACGTAATCATTCTTTTGTGAATAATACTGACTCTGCCTGCAGGCTTGGGAGTTGTGACGGGAGTTCACATGAAGGCCTTGCCCATTTTCTTTGCAGCACAGCTCTTCAAATCAGAGCAAACGACTCTTTCCTCTGAGCCCAGCTTACTGGCAGAAGGTGAGGATGCAGGAAGTACTGGAGAGCCCCTTGCTGGCTCAGGTTCTGGATGGTGTTCCTGGACAGCAGCAAAGTGACAAACATGAACCTTGGAACCTGTAGGATATTTGATCTCTTAAGAACTGATCAGAACTCTCAGCCAGAACTCCAGAAATCTGGAGATTCTGTTAGAGGCTTTAAAATGATTAAAGGAGTATGGCTTAGGAGTTTAAACTTGCGTTTGAATCAATTAAACCTAGGTTATTCATTATTAATTTATTTTTAATTCAATCCTGTTCTTTCTTCCAGTTCTGGGAACTGAATCCAGAGGCTTGTGCTTGCTAGGCAAGCACTAAATTGATGACCTATGTCCACACTGAACTGACAAGCTATATCCCCAACATTGTTTATAAATTCAAAATTTTGAGAAATCATCATAACAAGTTGCCCAGGTGGATTTGAATTTGCCATCCTCCTCCCTAGCCTACCAAGTAGTTGGGATTACAGGCCTACACTAAGAGATCAGGCTCTAGTTTATTCGTCTTTACAAAGTATGTCATCTCATCCATGGGAATAAATAATAATACCCCACTTACTGAAACTATTGTACACAGATAAAGGTTTTAGCACATAACAGATCCTCAATAATGTTTAATTGCCATCATTTTAGTGGAAGTTCAGGTACACATTCAAGCCTTCAGTGCTATAGTCTTTAAAGTCTGAATCCTTTGCTGCCAAGACTGCCATTTCCTTTACCTTCAAGTTCTGTAAATGCAATGATAGGCTGTCCTACTGTAGAGACTTTTGAAAATCATTTGCTACCACAATTCTTAAGGAGTAAAGATTTAATGTTTTAAGCAATACCTTCAAATAGTAAGTACTTCTCAATTATGTGACTAAACACTATGGGAGATTATTTGACAGTTGAATCTGAGAGGCAATAATTCAGGCTGAGTGTCTGTGCTGGCCTCAACTATGTTTGCTAGTATGTCTGCAAGTCAGTTGGATATGGTTGGATCTCGGCTGGCATGCCCTGTTCACCTGTGCCTATCTCCTAGGACATGCAGGCCTGTATAGACATCTCATGACAGGGACAAAGATACAAGGCAGAGAAGTTCAGTCACTCACATGCTTTGCTAATCTCTGTTTACATTGCTTACTGATTGGCTCCTCTGGCCTGTGCTCAGTCTGCCTTCTTATTCGACTGAGGACCACTTGTCCAATGGTGGCAGCATTCACAGTGGGCTCAGCCTTCTTACATAAGTCAATGCCTCACAGACGTGGCTACAGGTCAATTAGAAAGAGAGAATTCCCTAACTAAGGTTCTCTCTTCCCAGGTGTGTCAAGTTGACAATTAAAGCTATCCAGCACGTATGAGGTTCTGGGTTCAATGTCAAGTTCCCATAAGCCAGACATGTTAATGTATACCTGGCATCCCGGTACTGGGGAGTTATAATAAGGAGGATCATGAGCCCAAGGTCATCCTTGGCTATATCAAGTTTGAGGTCAAAGTGGGTATTTTAAAAATTTCTGTCTGTACGGGGCAAGTGGCATCCAGCCTTGACCTCCTCTCTAGGTGCAGAACAACAAAGTGAAGTATGATTTCCTCAAATTACAGTTTGGGAAATCAGAGTTTATTTGGTCTTACTTATAGAGCAATTAGTGGCGGTGGGTGGGGTGTGAATTCCTCTACTGAGGCCGTACAGCAAATTCTACATTTCTGTGGGGACATGGTGAGCCACTGGCAGCTGCCCAATATGGCAAAGGAGCTAGTTCCTTACGAGCTTCTGCCACCTATACCTTAGTCCCTCCCCCACAGACAACTCGGGTCACTGGTTGGTTGGGAGGGCTAGCTGACTCTCGCAATTTCTCCCTTTGTACAAAGCACCAAAAGTCCAGTTAGTTTGTGCTGACCCAAGATGGCAGGTGGGGTGGTGGAATGTATGACCCATCTTGCCCAAAGTAGGCCAGGGAGAGGAAGGGGTGCTGTCCTATGTATAGAGTAACCCATATGGAGGGGTCAGTCACTCAGAGTATCTACTTTTTAAGGAAGAGACTTTTGCCTCCCATTACTTCTTTCCTGAAGTTATATAGTTGTGTTGTCCCTGGTTGTGCCATTCGTACCAGTTGTGAAGCAGAGGATCTCCATGATTCTTATATAACCACTAAATGAGATTTATAAGATAACCTAAAGTACTATTTCAAGAGTACATATTCAACTCAATGCCAACAATTATCTCTATCCCTAGCTGTTGTGAACTTTGTCACTGATTTAGCAGTTAGGATGGCGTAGGTTCAGATTTTCTATGAATACTCTGAATTATGTCATATAGATCCATGAAAAGTTAACCGAGAAGCCACTCAAAGTTAGACTTTCTGGCCTTGTATTTACGTGTCACAGTCAGAACTGTGTTCAGGAGCCTCAGTGTGGATCTATCTGGTCATGAGTACATTAATACAGCACTGGAGGATTTAAGAAGTTCTGAGTGTCTAAACATTCCTTCTAAAACTGACTGGCAATCCATCTACACCAGTCTTTCCTATGCTTAGACAGAGCTATGTTTCCTTTAGCTGATATTGATTACCTTTCTTTATATTTTATACAATTGTTGTTGGGTGAAACAATAGATAAGTGTAGCTGTAAAAGCCCTCCACAACTGCTCATTGTTAGAGGAAACATATCTTGCTTTTTAGCCTCCAACGTCCAGCCTGTCAGTTCCCCAAGGAAATTCCTTAAGCCAGTGGGGTCACATTCTGGGCTTCTGCGCCCTCGTTTCATGCTGCATTCCTCTGAGAGGCCTGGAGTACTTTAGGAGTTGATGGAGTTTGGTTGTCATTTGAAAATGTTTTCCTTCTAACTGTTTTCATTTAGAAGCTAATTTATACTGTGCTTTCAAGTGGGCTCAACTCCATTTCACATCCCTGACATGTAGGGCACACACTGCAGTGATCGGGATGGAAAGAGACAATTCAATCAAAGCGTGTTTTCCCCGTGAAGGAAATGAATATTATTTGTTCATCTTGCAATTCAGGATTCTGGGGGAAATTATGATGTTTGGCGAATGTCCTGGCAAGACAAAAAGACAAATAAATTGCATGGTGTGAGAACAGCCTTCTCAATATTAAGGTTTCTTTAAAACAGTGGGTATTGGCTGCAGGCAAAATATTAAGCTGCAAATCACTGGTTTGCAACTCCTTGATCATCAGTTGTAATCCCAAGAACATATTTAATTTCCTATTTAGTCCTAATTTCTCTTTGTTCCTTAATGATATTTCTGTGCACTCAGAATAAGCCATCTGTTAGCAGCAGCCTGCAGAACACAGACACTGCACACTCTGTGATCTTGGAGAGAGGCGCTTCCTTACAAGGCTGATAAAATGACCTCTGTACAATCCTAGGCTCACCTTCAAAATCCCTAATTTTTCTGTTCTACGTCTTTTCCTATTTGGTCACAAATAGTATTGGAAATAAATCTTACTTCATTGTATTTTCAGAAACAACTGTGACCTAAGGACAATTCTTTTGTTACCAATGATGTGCTTGGGGTTAGAGAGTTCACAGCTCAGCGAGGAGATGCATTCTGCCAATCATTTTTTAAAATGTCATTTTAATAAATCCCTAGATTTGCCATTTTGTTTCTAAGAAAAAATATAACTGGTAGTATGGACCAGAAATCAAAGCTAGGGCCAAAATAATTCCCTGCACTTGAGGGTTGTAAGATAGAAGGACAGGCGGAGTGTAGGAGAGGGATCAAAAGTGGCCACAGGACCATATGACATGTTCAGATTTACACTGTCCCCATCCAGTCTTTGAGAATTCACTTATTCACAGTATTCCCAGTAGAGAAAAGGGACTGTGACAATGGGTGAACATAGTAAGAGACGGCACTATTGAACTGTAATTATGCACCGATATTTTAAAATAGTTGTGCATTGATTTAATCCTTCTAGTCCTCTCAGCCACCCCATGAGTTTCTTCTGTTATTTGTGCCATAAATATGAAAAAACAGTCTCAGAGTTTCCTAGCTGTTAAGTGTCACAATCTAGATGACAACTGAGCAGTCCCATGTCAAGGTTTCCTCCGCACTGAAGTTAAAATAGAGAATGGGGTGAGAAATGAGGTTGTTTTATCTTGAACAACTACAGGTAATCTCCTGAGAGCAAAGGGAAGAATTCAGGTTCAGTTAAAAGGAAGTGTTAGAAATATTGAAATGGACAGTCAAAGCACATCTGAGCAAAGGTGCAAGAGGGAGAAGTGTGTCTGATCTTCCCTCTGGCTCCCTCATGTTTTGAAATCTGATTCCTTTTGATGCTGGAGCTCTAGCGGGGTTGTAGCTTTCCCACTCTAGATGACTTTTCCATCTCCCAGAGCAATTAAAAGGTAATATCACTATTTTACCATGTGAAGCTTGACACCTGATTCAGACATCACTCAGCCTGAAGGCATATTTTTCATACTCACTTGAGTGCATGTCAAGCAGTGAATTGATCTCTTCTAGGATTCAAAAGGAATTCCCTTTTCCAGAGGAGATTCAGGTGAGTGAACAAAATTAATGCCCCCATTACTCCCCATCTTCTTTAATTAGCAAACCAGAGCGTTAACAATTACCTCACCTGTCCGCCATCATGAACAGCTAACTGTTGAGTCAAAAAACAAAAAAGACAGTGGGCCCCCACTCTCAAGCCCCAGCAACTGATACTATCTCTACCACAACACATCTGCTACAAACAGAGCATGACAATATAGACTTATAATCCCAGTACTTGAAAGACTGAGGCAGGAGGATTGCTGTTAATTCAAGGCCAGCTTTCTACATAGCAAACTGCAGTATGGCCAGAGCCTCAAGACAATTGTCTCAATTTTTTTTGTCTTCTCCATATTCATTAATTTGGGCCTTTCCCTTCATACTAACAACTCAGATTCTTTCCTTCCTCTATCAGGGATATTCTCTCATAAATCTCTGTACATAGTAGAAATTGTCTCGTCTCACAAATTTCCACTGTCAAAGTGCTCTCAGCAGTGCCAGACAGATGGAACCAATCCAGGGAGCAAAACAAACGCTGTTGCAGGTCTCAAAGCTCTCCAAGTGCAGAGGTACTTGCTGTTCCTATCTCATAATATGCACACCGCCATCATTTTTCCCTCTAACAATCTGTCCGTGATGACAAGTTCTATTCCATTTTCTTGATGAGAGATTATGTCTGTAAGCCATGTGTTGTAACTGGAAGACTAGCCTAGTTGTAGCCTTTGGGTTTTTAATGAGTGGAATATTATCTCTCATATGACCTTACATTATCTTTATACCTGTCTCAGTCTGGTTCTGTATCCTACTCATTTCTCTGATTGAGATTAAAGAACACATGTAATTGATAGCAAAACTAATTGTTCTCCTCTCCCAAATATTTTTTATTCCCATTTTCAGAGGTCCCTCTGTCTCTTACCACTCTTACCACAGTGTTTCTGTCTCTAGCAGCATTGAGAAGCTGGCCAAGCAGACGAATTACTGAGATGACCCAATGAGGTTTTGCATGTGTAAAACTCCATTTCTTCATCTTGACTTGTGAATGTTCTATCCTTCAGAACCTACCTTTCCCCGGCTTCTACCCTACCCCATAATTGTTTCTGAAGGAACCTAGGTTTTAGGATAAATGGCCATCTAAAAGATGTTTGCAGTACTAGTCACAGGCAGGAGTCATCACATTATGGGCTTTGATGTGTCCAAATATTCTTCTCCTGCTACCATCTATCTACATCCATCCATTTGTTCATCAACCCATCTGTCCATCCATCTGTCATCCATCCCTTTCATCTTTCTGCCTATTCAATCTGGTTGCTGATTTCTTTAGGAGATAGTCTCAGAACTTGGCTTTATGTTGTTATCTGACTGTATGAAGGTAATCTAGCTTTTCATCCTTTTCTAATTCATCCAATAAAACCTTTTAGAGTTCTAATAAAAAGTGTTTGAGACTCCACAGGTGAGTCAGGGTGATTTACACAGATGCTGAAAACCTCCTTTTTGAGAAGAGTCTATAGTCCCTGTATTGATTATGGAACAACCATAGTCAAGTGCTATTTTGTAACAGAATTAGGCAAGAGTAACAATATGAAACTCTGAAGCTAAGCCATGAAAGGCCAAGTTACTTCTTCTTGGTTGTGAGTTGGCCTTTCTGGAATCCAGCACTGTGTAAAAACTCAAACCACCTGCAGAACTCTGTGTAGGAGAGAAGACACAGAGACAGTCTGGTCAAGAGTCTCGCTAAATCAGCTAAACTCCCACCCAGCCAACAAGCGGCCTTCACCTTTCAGAGCTGTCAAGCCTTAGATAACGCCAGCTGCCTACATCAAAGCAATAAAGAAAATGCTCGTAGGGCAGTCCAATGGAGAATATTCCTCAATCGAAGTTCCTTTTTCCTACATGACTCTAATTTGTATCAGGTTGACAGCCTTCTCCAGCACAGATATCTTCTCTTCAACATAAGATACCTTTAAGTATTTGGATAATGAACTTCAATGCAGACTGAAGTTTCATTTTGATATTAAAATTTCACCCTTATTGAGGAATGGGAAACATGGATATTGTAACCACAATCTTCTAGATCTTTCTATAAGGAGACCACTTTTCTTGTATATGTCCCAGTGCCAGCACCAATCCAAGCTGCTTTGACTAGATCTTAATAAATCACCCATTTAATATCAGTGGCACAATCTTTTTGCAGTCAGAGTATATGCTAACTCAAATCAAATATTGTTTGTGTGCTTGCCATTTATGTACCTTTAAACTATTTTTTGCCAAGCAATCTGAAATTTAGCATTAATTTGAAACCTCACTGCTTCATTAAGAAATGCAGTGCAAGCCATAGTGAATGTTTTTATGCAACCACAGGGGCTTTATCATACTCCATTACATTGCATTACTATGACAATATATCCAATATGTAGTCCATATTCAGATTTCCTCAGTTGTGTTTTGCATTGAGATTTCATATTGCTGCCTTTCAGGTTTCTTTTTGGTAAGACCATGTCCAGTGAATCACTGTGCCTTGTCAGATACCTTTACCATCTCACCATATGGAAAAGTTTCCCCATTGTTTTTTAATTTCATTTATTTTAATTTTGTGTGTATGACTGTATTGCCTATATGTGTGTAAATATACCCATATCGTGCAGTGCCCACAGAGGTCAGAAGAGGGCGTCAGATGCCCTGAGAATTGGAGTTATGGACAATTGTTAGCCATCATGTGGGTGCTTGGAATCAAACTCAGGTCCTCTGCAAGAGCAGCCAGTGCTCTTAACCACTAAGCCATTTTCCAGCCCCTTCCCTGACATTTTTATGTGTTGGGTAATATTGGTATTCTGTCTTATTCCTTCATAATTAAAATCAGATTATACATTTTTGGTAGTAGTAATTATAGACAATATTATTCCTTTCCAGAACATTGTATCAGTGGGCACATGCCATTAATTAGTCATAATACGTATGACGCAAAGTCTGACTAGGTTATCAAAGTGGGATCCTCCATATACTTTCCTTGCATTCATTTTCTCATTCTAATAACAGTTTATAAGTTGTCAAGAAATGACATTGTAAGTACTTTGTTTTTTAATAATTTTTTGTTCTTTTCGCATATATTGAGTATTCTTTTAAAAAATTAATTTAGAGGCTGGAGAGATGTCTCAGTAATTAAGAGTACTGGCTGCTCTTTCAGAGGACCCATGTTTGAGTCCCAGCACCACATGGTGGCTGACAACTGTCCATAATTCCAGTTCCAGGGGCATCTGACACCCTCTTCTGACCTCTGTGATATAACCAATATGGATATACATACACACATGCAGGCAGTGCAGTCATACACACACAATTAAAATAAATAAAATAAAAACATAACTTTTGTTTACACATTTTTATATCTTTGTGAGTCTATGCACACATGTGTGCATGTTAAGTCTTATCTGTACAAATAATTACATTAGTGGTTACAAGCAGAGGATCTCATCCAGTTTCCTGAATGTATACAGATGTGTGTAGGTCAGGGAATGGAGTCCAGTGGAATGGCATGCTGTGGTTCTGATGCCCATTAGAGGGCTTCAGACTGTTCTCAGCTCTAGCCTTGCCCCTTTGTGTGGGATTGTGCAGGATTTCCATTTCAGAATCCTTGACAAAGTCCTCTGGCAACAGTCGCTAGGTTCTTATTAGCTATCTACCGTACCGGCTCTTATATTTGGGGTTTTCTCCCTTATAATGCGTCACTTCTCATTTCCTATTTTAATAAAAACTCTATTGTGTCACATCCATTTTCCATTCTATTATGCAATGAGAATGTAAGGAACCTATCAGCCTATCTGTTATCTATCTGCCTCTTAGTAGACTTGCCAAATGGATTTCAGAGAATGTGTAGAATCATGGGCTGCATGGTGATTTTTAGTCTGCGACTGATCACATTTAAGACACTAGTTTCATAGGTTTTATTGTCTAGTAGCACCATAGACAGTTTAGGTATGCACACTCTGATATTCTTACTGGTCCCAAACCACTAGATGACACATTTCTCATGATGTGACTGCATCATGATGTGAGGAATCTCTATACTTCAAAATCCATGTTTTGTGTATTGAGAGTATTTTTATTCTTGGGTTTCATAGACAAATGCCTTAAACATCATTTCCTAGTACTGTATGGAACTGTGTGTGACAGTATTCCTTTCCCCTATAATCATAGGGCAATTCTTTTTGTATTTATGGTATTTATATAGACATTTATTATATTTCTATAAAGAGAAAACTCTTCCTTAAACTATTGTATGCATATACCACTTTTAAAGGAAATTGACTAATTTTGATTTATAAAAATAGGTGCCTTGGCAGGTGAGCTGACTCAGCAGCCAAGCCTGGAAACCTGAGTTCAATCTCTAGGATCCATATTGAAGAAGGAAAGAACCAGCTCCCACAAGTTGTAATCTGACCTCCACATGTACACGGGGTAGGAGACATGGCCACACACATTCTCATACACACACATACACATAAACTGAATAGAGAAAATATTTTTCAAGTATACTTTATGAATTCATCAAGTCAAGAGAGTATATGGAGTAGGGGCATTTTTTTTTCTTTCTATTGTAGTTTACTAGAAGTTCTGTTTCTTAGAAAGCACTTAGATTAACATTCTCCTGCCAGAAGTCACATCTGGGCCTTCGACACCATCCTCCAGTTGTTTTGCGATGGCTTATAAGCTTGTGTAGATGCTCCAGTCCTCTGTTAACTTTTCTAAAAGACTGAAATGTTTGAATGACTTTTGCCTACCCATGTCCCCTGTTCATAGACAGACCCAGCTTTCAAGGATATCTCAGCCTATAAGTGAATTGCTGAACAAAGAATCAAAGAATATAGTAGGTCTGTCCCTCGCTGGGACATTTGAGGAAGGTACTCAGTGGCACCTCAGAAGGATGCCACTTCTGTAGCTTAGTTCCTGCTGACACGTATGTTCTTCCGGGGCCCACTTTCCAGATCAACTAGCTGCCCCAAGCTCATAGCTCAGGACCTGCTCTGAGGAAACTCAAGCTAGGATAGTTTCAAAACCTAAAAATGTTCCACAGATTATACCTTTTTGGAAACTGTTCTATTGTGGGTAAAGTAGGTAAGATAACATCTTCTTTTAATAGAACCTCATTACCCATGTTTTAGCCAGCACCTGGTGAACTTATGGTATAATTAACATGGTTCATTTATCCGACAGTTACTTTTAGAACTCCTGCTATTTAACAAGCATTCATTCTGCTAGGGGCTGAGAACACAAGAGTGAACAAAATAAATACATCCCACACTCTGTATTATAAAGCAGACTGTAGTGGCAATTTGGACAGGTAGGTAAGCAGTCAGTTTTAATTCAAGGTAGGCCAATGCTATAATAAAGTGTCACACTGTAGAAATACAAGGAGTCAGAAAGACAGTACAGCCCTGCTTCTAAATCTCCAACACAAAACATGGCACATTTGGTATTTCAGAAACACTCAGTGAGTAAAGACATTATTCAAAAATGATTTCATATTCAAGAAACTTCCAAATAGCCAGAGTAAAGCAGATAAAGGAGGAAAAAAATGACAGCAGTCAAGACTTGCAGAGCCTTGGGTGCTGTATAGGAATGGGAATATTTTAAGAATTTCAGGAGGCAGTAAGCTTCAGGCGCTACAGAGATAGAATCAGAGTAGCAACTTCCTAGGACCTTCTGCAGACAGGGACAGAGTGGATCAGAACTGCAAAACCAGTTAGAGTGTTGTACTATATTTCACAGTGAGAATGCACAGAGGTGGCCATGCTAGAAAGACATTTAAGGAACTGGAGAGGTGACTCACCTGTTAAGAACACTGACTGCTCTTGCAGAAAACCTGGGTTACAATGCCAGCACAGACATGGCAGCTAACAATTGTAATTCCAGTTCTAGGGGATCTGTCGCCCTCTTCTGGCCTCTGGGGGCATTGCACCACATGAGCACACATACATATAGGCATGACACTCATACACATAAGATAAATAAATACAAAAAAAAATTCTCAAAGACATTTCAGAGCTCAAAATGGTGACACTAGCTACTTGGTGGATGTATGAGAGACAGGGGAAGAGCTGGTCATTCTCTGGATTCTTCCAGTCCAGCTATCTCTGTCTGAAATAAGTTTAAGGGTAAATGTGAATAGAGAGGATTCTGTCCAGGTTGATGAAGGAAGCTGGCATTGCTGTCTTTATTACATTTCTTCTGTTTTTCTATTTATCAAAAAGGCAAACTCAACAGACGTTGCTTGAATTAAACTAGATATTTTATTACTTACATAAATCTGAATGTATTTCAACTTAGATAAATTCTAGTATTGTATGTTAACTTTTAGTATACTATATCTTTTTATCAGCATAGCATCTTATTATTAACACTAGAATCCATAAATTCTGGTAATTCCATTTGTTTAAAAAGCTAGGTAATATTCATTGTGGTACATAAAACATTAGCCAGGGGACTGGAGAGATGGCTCAGGGTTAGGAGTATGCACTGCTCTTGCAGAGGACCTAAATTAGGTTCCCAGCACTCATGCTGAGTGGCTCACAACCACCCATAACTCCAATTCCAGGGGATCAGATGCCCCCTTCTGATGGGTATTGTATTCACAGGTGTACATACTCATACACAGACACAGACAGATAATTAAAACCTTAAAAATCATCTTATAAAACCATGACTAACTTGTATCTTTATAGCAAGTATTTACCGGAATGATTTAATGAAATAGATCATAGCCCTTTAGATTTAGCTTGTTATGTTGAAATTGCTTCATTACAAATGTGTGTTGAGAGGAATATGTGGGTTCAATGCAACTCAAGTAGCAAGCTCAGCTATTTAAGAAGGAATAAGTTTAAATTCTGACTATCAATTGAAAATGTCCTAAAAGACCTTTGGAAAGAAGTGATTCTAACTGTTTAGCCTTGGAGGGTATAAACAGCTACTTGCATGCTAATCTTGGGAGCTTCATGTGATGTTTACAGCCTCCTTATCTTTTATTCATTTCAACTGCATAGGTTTTCAAGAGAGAGAAACTCTCACATCTTGCAGCATTGCCACTGAAATGCAGAAGCTGTATTTGTGCAAGTGCAATCTGTATTATTCTTATTTCTATACCATTAAGTTATTGGATAGACTAAAGATATACTGTAAAGGGGTATGGAGAGCATATACATATATATCTGCCGATGGGCAGAGAAAGGAATGATTTAAGGACACCCAGGCGGATAAGTGAAGGAGTGAGGGATGGCAGAGAGTGGAAGCTCACAAACCAAGAGTCCACCTAGGTCTCATTGCAGAGATACTCAGTCTTAGTTTAGAATAGTTTAACTCAATTTTACAGTCATATTCTCAGCATTATCTAACATTTTCCAGGAAACACTTAAAAAGGCACATACTGTAACTCTGGATCATGGTGAGTGATAGATGAGTTCTGCTCTTGTTCATCCCTAGACACTCACTGAAATCCAGAGGAGCAGGTAAGGGTTGACAGCTGGGACAATAAATTTTGAAATTTATGCTCTGCACTTATCTCACTTATCAAGAAAATTTGACATTAGAAATAACTATATATTAACTGCCATGGAAAGTGTATGGCATTATAGCTTGGCATAATCTTCAAATAGTGTTTGTTTGGTGCAGAAGTGGTTTACTCCAGATTCATTACCCTGATCTTTATCCTTCTCAGACCCTAAGTAAGGCTCTTTGGAGCACATGCATTCCTGACTTCCTCAGACCTGCTTCTGAACTCTGCTTGGTTCAGTGAAGCAGAGAAGCTTAGAGACAGAAAATTAAAATGGGTCATCTGCGTCGGTGTCCTCTTTGAAGCATGTCACAAAAACAGCCGTTCTGGGAAAATTGTAAACAGGTTTACCCATCTGTCTAGTTTAATCTATTTGGGGATTAAACCGTCCGGCTTCTCAGAATACAGGACTATGCTAGAGGCTCACTCACTTACAATATGTGTTTCCGGAATGCTGGTTACATCAGTATAAATGATGGATTCAGGACACTGTGCTTACTTAAAGAATCATGATCACTTGGTTTATACTAAGATTGTTTTTCTTCCACTTTTGCTTAAATTGAAGCTGTTTACTGAGAGATAAAATAACCACTGTGTATTCAAGATACACAATTGCTGGTAACCAACAATCTACTAATTTCTAAAATAAGACATCATAGATTATTTGTGGGAATAGGATTTTGCCATGATGAGCATTTTAGGAAAAACCTACTTCTTGCATATTACAGTTTAGTTCATAGCAGATCTATACTTACTATTTATCCACACTACAATTTGGGTAACGTTGCCACAAAGAATCACCATCCACTCTGTCCTTTCACATGATTAGTTTTCTTATTAAGAACACATGTGGTATAAACAGAATTTGATGTGGAGTCCATCTCTGGTCAGTGGACCCCTCCTCTGTTCTGACTTATTTCTTTTGTGCTAATTTCCTTCAGGTAGTGAACTTGAATTCAGACCAGACTGAGGTTGATATGTTTCAGAAAAAGGGAAGAACTTGCCTTTAGTAAAAGCCAGCTCCCAACTTAATTTTGTTTGGGATTTTTTTTTCATTGAATTTCAATATTTCAAATGCATATCAGCTTGACATTCAAGACTGACCAGGTAAGGAGGCTCTGAAAAACCCCAGGGGTATAACTAGTCAGTTACACAATCATAGTGAAGCAGAGCTTGCTGCAGTGTAGACCTGAACTGAAAATAACAGGCACTAATTCATCACTGCAACATGTCTTCATTCAAATAATCATGTTTGACAGAGTACTCTAAGTGTGCACATTTACATAATCTTTTCAAGAATTAAACCCATTCTTAGGTGCAGCTCTCTTTGATAAAACTGAACCCAGTTCCTCAAAATATAGATATACCTTCATTTATAATGAGTTATGTATTAATTGTTCAATCATAATTGGAAAATGAAGTTAGTATATTCAGCCTCCCTAGCACCAGACTTTTGCAAGCAGTACACTGTAAAGTATCAGGTTTTTCCACTTTGCCATCACATCGCTGAGCAGGAGTTTCCTAGGACCATGAAACCATCAAACATCATGCTAGCAGCCAAGGGTAAAACATCAAAATTCAGAATTCAAAGTATGATTTCTACTAAATGCATAGCACTCGCATGCCATTTTAAAGTCGAAAAGTTGGGGGCTGGGGAGATGGCTCAGCAGTTAAGAGCACTGGCTGGTTTTGCAGAGGACCCAGGTTTGAGTCCCAACACATACAGGGAAGCTGGTGATTGTTACTCCAGTTCCAAGGGATCCAACACCCTCTTCTGACCTCTGCAGGCATTTTAGGTGTACTTACATCCATGCAGGCAATACACTCATACACATAAAATGAAAATAAAGAAATAAAAAAAATAAATGAATAAAGTTGACAAATTAAAAGCTGAACCATAGTGGCTTAGGGTCTATCTGTACAGGTTCAAGAAACAAGACAAGGATCGGGAGACCTTCGTATTCCCCTTAAATTTTTTTTTAATTAGGTTTTACTGTTAGAGGTTTTATCCTATTAATGAAATATGATATAGAGGGAAAATAGCTTCATTTCAGATGCTAAGAAGAAAAAAGGAGGAAGGAGCATTTTCCACTTGGTCTTAGAAACTGTAAGAACAAATGCAGAAACCAAGCATGGGAAAGGAAAGCTGAATGCCATGATTGATTGAGAGGCAGACTATTTCTATGTAGGTCTGGCTGCCCTGGTACTTACCATCAGGCCAGGTTGGCATTAAATTTCAGGCAGTCCCCGTGCCTTAACCTTCCAGCTGCTGGATTACAGGCATGTGTCAATATACCCTTACTTCTGAATTCTCTTAGTTTTCTCCTTTCAAATAGACTTAGGAAACTTGCCATGAACTCTTGGGTCATCTCCAAACCAGAGCTTTAAAATACAAGGTTGCTTAAGACCCTAGCAGTCACTCAAGCCAGATAGTCTATGACTTGAGAAAAAGCTCTAACAGGAAATTTGGCCCACATTATGGACCAGACATAGAGCACAGAATCATCACAGATTCTGTCTCTCTGAGCTCAGGATGGATTGTGGAGAACCTGGAAAGGGGAACTGGGCTTAATTTGGTGCAGCTGTTACAGACGTCCCTGGTCTGAGCTCTTGGCTTGGGTTTTGCTTGACTGAGCCCAGTCAGTTACTGTTCCTGCACAGTCTACTGCATGTCGCTTATTTATTCACCCCAAGTTCTGCTGTGTAGCTGCCACCATCTTCATCTTCCCGTGAGTAGCCAATCAGAAAGCACTTCTGGCTGGGCAGGGTCTAAACAGGAGTCATTTAATATATGAATCGTGTATACCTAGCACTGCTATGGGCCCTATTTAAATATGCTATGCAGTCTCCACTCAGTCAAATATCAGGCATTTCAAAGAAGGCCATCAGGTTCTGACTTCACCAGCATGACCAGCAAGGGTTGAGCAGACATGTTAACTTTAGCTACAGGCATTTTACCACCATCAAAGGGATCTCTAGATCATTCCACTGTGATTATCCTGCTGTCCTGTCCTTGCTCATGTTCTCCTGCTCCCTGTGACTAGACTGCCTAGCTTCCACCTTGTGATTGATACCCTAACAACTTCAATTTTGCTCAGACATCACAGAACATTATGATTTATTCCATGCTGGCCTACTGACAAGAGCCTCTAAGAAACTCTCCACAAATGCTGAGTGCTTCCATCACCCACATGAAGAAGGAAGTGCTGTTGGTTTTATGGAATGTATAGAATCCAATTTCAGTGAGTTGATTACTTTGTTTTGGATTTTATTCTTTTCCCTTATCTTGCAGTTTCCCCAGAATCTAGAAAATTCTGTTTCTCTGGTGCCATAACATTGACTCATTGACTAAATTCAAGAAGTTTTGGTTAGGAAAGTGAACTGATTTCAGTCAGTCTAGCAAATGTAAAGGTCTGAAATTCTTTCCTCCCAAAGAATTTGCATCCTTGTTTATTTGAGATAGAGAAGTAGTTAGTTTCTGTAATGTATAAAGGCGAGTTTATGTGATTTTCAAAAATAGCAGTTTGTTGAATTATTGCAAAGTTCTGACTAGCTAAAATATTTAGTATGCTATGCTACTAAAATACATTTTTTCTTTTGATATAATGCACTGAAGTTACTCAAGTTGACTCTATTACATATAGAAATGGGTAAGAGCTTAGATGTATTAGATAACAACAATGAATAAAAGCATGAAATGAATAGCAGTCCTAATTCAAACCATCTAGAGGATAAGATGCTGTTTAGAGTATCCCCTGCTCTTTGGGCTTCTTGTTTAGATTGTTCTTCCTGAGGCCCAGTAGATTACCATTGTTGGACATTCACTATGTGTTGCTAATTATCTACCTCAAGCTCTACCATGTAGCCTGTGAATAACAAATCAAAAAGCACTTTTAACTAGGGTGGATTTAAACAGAAGTCATTAAATGCCTTCTATACTGGGTATACTGGGTACTATTATAAGCTCTATTTAAATATATTGTGTCATCTCCATCCAATTCTATGTGGAGTAGAATAACTAAGATTAAAAAGATGAAAGTGTCAGACATCAGGACATCCAAGCAAAAGAACCTTTAGTACATAAAACGAAACTTAATTGAATAAAATAGATTCAATGTTTCTTTTTAGTTTAAGTGTTGAATCTCTAGCATTATTTAAAATCAAAGTCGATTTTTACTTGTTCTGTGTCCTTGCACAGTTCCCACATCCTCACCACTCTATAAAATCAGAACTTAAACCAATTCTTGAAAGAACTGGAAATAAAAAAAATATCAATTATCTTCTCTAATTTTTGGCAGAGAAGTTACTAGTTGGATAGCAAGAGGTCTCCATCTGCCAGTCTGTATTCTTTTGCTGGTAAACAGTGCATTGACCATCACTGTCCATGTATGAATACTCTCATGGATATTGTCCAAGGAGAGAAGGGTGAGGCAGATCACACTTTCTATGAAATTGTCTGCTTAAATGCTCATCTTGCAAAAACAATTCTCAGCAGCCCTTCATGTCTCAAGACATAAACATGAAACAATAAACAGAACGTCTTTAGCCCTTGTGTCAAACTTACCTTTTCAGTGTCTTCCTAGTAAGAAAGCCAATATGTTAATACTTAAATCTTTCTCTCTCTCCCTCTTTCTTTCTCTTTTTTATCTTTTGAGACAGGATCTCCCTGAGCCCCAGCTGGCCCGAAACTCATGATATAGACCAGACTGCCTTGATCTTACAGGGATCTGCCTGTTAAGTGCAGGGATTAAGGGCATGTGCCACCTTGCCAGCTCGTAAATAACTATTTATCTGTTTTATTTTATTTATTATTTTTATATCATGTGTATGAGTGTATTGCCTGCATGTGTGTAAGTGTACCTGTTTCATGCAATACCCACAGAGGTCAGAAGAAGGTGTTGTATTCCCCCGGAACAGGAGTTACAGGCAGTTGTTAGCCACCATGTGGGTGCTAAGAATTGAACCTGGGTACTCTGCAAGAGCAGCCAGTGCTCTTAACCACTGAGTCACTTCTCCAGCCCCATAACTTTCCTGGCTTAGAGTTTATATAGTTAGTAGGAAGCCCAAATTTGACTCCTAGTTGTGCAAGTTAACTGCCGAGGAAGATTGTGTGGATTGCTTCATCTTCCTGATCCTCAGGTCCTTCTTTCATCTGTAAAATAGGAAAAGAATCTAAGCATTTCTTCATGAGATTCTAGCATGCTACATAAGATTGAATCGATACATTCATCTTCAAACAAACAGATGTGACACTTGCACAAGAATCTGTTCTCTTCATCATTAAAGCTTGATTGGAAAAAAAGCTATTAGAGTTTTTTTCCGGATACACCTTTTTTTTTCATTCTTGCACACACTATTTTGATTTCAAATGAGCCTGGTTTACATCTTAAACAAAAGGGGAATGGATTGGGCAGAGGGCAAGCAATAACCCAGGTGATCAGAGTCAACTTATTCCCAGATAGCCAGATCTAAAAGGCTACAATTATTTCTTGCTTCAATTACTTGCCACAAAGCAGGTATTTTATAAATCCTGAGAGGATGCAGAGTAGAAGATGATGATCCTTTCATGTCATGAGGGGAAACAGAGCCCAGACTTCCAAATGTAGAGGCAGTGAGTAACTCAAGGGAAGACTGACATTCTACCGTCATCATGGTCTATTTATACCTTGTCTTAACATCTTTCTTTTTCAAAGTGTTGGTAAACTGGGCTTGCTCTCATTATGCATTTGACTGGAATAAGTATGAATTATGCAGTTATCTTTGCCACTTCCCAGAAACATGTGCAAAATGAACCGGAAAGATAAAAGAGAAAAATCTTTTGCCAGGATCAGTAGAATTTGTTCAGCCATTGGTATTTTCCCAACAATTTGTAGTGAGAATCTCACTTTTTCCCACTTCATAGATGAGTTTCATATTTTGGACTGAGTGAAGAGTGGCTATTTGATTTCATTTTGTTCAGATAATCTAGATAATGGGGCCTGAAGTGATGGTTCAATGATTAAGAGCACTAACTGCTCTTGCAAAAGATCTGGGTTTAGTTCCCAGCACCCATGTGATGTCTCACAATCACCTATAACTCCTGTTCCAGAGGATCCAATGCTCTCTTCTGGTCTCCATGAGCATCAGACATGCACACGGTGCACATACATACACGCAGGCAAAGCTCTCAATACATAAAATAACAATTAAAATAAATGGATTCTTAATGTTCTTTGATGTCCATAGATAGCATTGGATCTTGATGGTTTCGTGTCACCTGACATCACTTTGGGACCTCCCCTGGCCTCCACAGTATACCACCCTTATTGTTTGTGAAAATTAAATGTTTTTAAATGAAAGCATGAATAAAAAAAAATGAAATGAAAAGAACAAGGAAACTTGGGTGTATTATTAGAGAGCGCCTTTGTCTTTGTGGACTTTATGATGAGCTGTTTTGGGTAATTATTAGACTAGGTACACTGGGAGCCTGAAGGATGCCTACACAATTAAATAAGAATAGAATACCGCTGCTTTCTTCAAGCTACTGCAGCATCACCACTTGACACCCTGTGTTGAAGAAGAAGTAAATGTTTGGTAGACTCCAGCAGTGACGCATGTACTTTTCCTGGGACATAGCCCTCTGCTGCTTTGAATGACAAGCGTTAAAAAACCAGGCCTGGTTCGTTTCTGGAAGGGGCTAGCCTCTCACTTACCACTGGAAACAAGATGGCCCTGATGAAGTTATAAATAAAGACATTTTACTTAGATTATAAGCAGACAACTTATACCATATTTATGGTTAGATTTTCATATTTCTGTATGACTGCTGCCCAGTGGCCCAGACTTAGCCCTCAAGATCCCAAGTTTTTGATATATTCTTTGATCAGTCAGTCTTGATGCAACTGCAAGAGGCTTTAGCAGCTGTCTTTGTCTCAGAAGGGCTCCTGACCCCATTGAGAGGCAGGGCCTTTATATGAGTATGCCATGTGGAAAATGAAACACATGTGTGAATGCAGAGTTAATTAGTATGAAAAAAGTGCTTTTTCCCAACACATTTCTAGCCAGCAGCTATGATTAAGAAGTTCGAACTTTCCAGGTCTCCTAATATCGTATAACTAGATCCAAGCATAGAGATTCCAAAATATCATGTTAAGGCTTCATTTCATAAAAGAGAATTCCTTTTGGAAGGTATCGTGCATGTTACAAGATTATTGAAATTCATGACTGTAATTTCTAAACATAAAGATTATTTTCCTTCTGAATGATTTTAAGCCGCTCAGGCCACAGCAACTGCTCTGAAATTGTGTTGTGGTGACTGTTTAAGGCAGAACTTAATAAACTCCTGTTTTGTTTTTAAATATCCCCACAGTAAGGCTAATCTCAAATCAGCATTTTTTTCCTATGTTTTCCGATGGAAATTTTCTCTATGGCATAGATTAAAAGATCTTTGAATGTGAACTGTGTTGAATAACATGAGATTGGTCCGCTGAATTGATGAGGGAAAAGGTGTTATTTTTTTAAAGGAGTTCATAGGACATGCATTTGGGTAGAGCTAGTGAGTAGGTGACACAGAACACCAAGAATATTCCATTGTGTGTGTCAAGTTTGGGCACAACCATACATAACTTGAACAGATTAAAAAACGTCACAGAAGGCGTGAGACTCAGATAAAAAGAATCATCAGCTTTTTGTTGTTTGGTATCTGCTGTGTATGTGTATAATCATTCATGTGGTGGTGCACACACATGAGGTCAGTGTACATGTATGCATATGTGCTGTGGAGGACTGAATTTGACACCAGATGTCTCCCTCTATTGTTCTATTATTGAAGCAGCATCTCCTGCTGAGCGCAGAGCTCACTGATGGGCTAGTGTATCTAGCCGGCTTAGCTTTGACTCCTAAGAGTTGGGATTGCAGGTAGTGGCCACACCTGCCTAGTTTTCATGTGAGTTCTGGAGATCTGAATTCTAGTCTTCATGCTAGTGTATAAATGCTTTATTCATGGAACCATCGCCCTCCCTCTAGCATCTTTACCTTTATTGACAGTATGTGGCTGGATGGCACATTGGATCTGCCAATGTGTGTGTGTGTGTGTGTGTGTGTGTGTGTGTGATATACCCTTACCTATTTGTGGATAAGGATGTTGTGGTGCTTTTTAAAAGAATGGACTGGACAGCTACAAAATTAGATGTGCTTCTCTTGCTTCAAGACCTTTGTCACGAAGAGATGGAGAAAGATGGCAGGTGTTAACTTTCTGAGAAGCCTTCTTCTTCTTTTCCTTTTCTCCTCTTTATCAAGGGCTTTCTACCCCTGAAGACAGAAGGTACTTCTTTTTCAAGATACCATCCTCCTCGTCTAGGCTAGCCACAACCAATCCAGCCAGATCAAGCTGTGGTTTTGCTTCGCTCCTTCTTTCTTGCCTTAATGGCTTTAGATTGCTTTTCTCTACACATCTTCCTTTTCTTCATGTTTCATGTGAGGTTTGCAAACATTAAACAAAACATGAAAGAATATGTAGCACAGGACCTTTAAAAGATGGTAAACTATTTTGATGAGGAAACTATTAAAGAGTAAATCTCATCTTAGCAGGGAGCTAAGGAAATTTATAAGGATGAACAGTTTGACAGAGTGTGATATGGACTGCTCAAAGAAATAATGTATTTTATTGCACCTCTTTTCTAGTGTTTTGTTGGAAATGCATGCCTCTTAAAGTCTTTTTAAAGGCAATGTGAAAGGCAGGGATAGGCACATTGTTTGTCTTAGTAGCAAGCAAAGCAAAATGATCAATGAGAAGAGGGCAAGCATGAGGGGCTCCTTAAGCCATTTTCCATGCATATGATTCCAGTTAATCAGCGCTGGAACAAAGGACAGCATTTTTCTTTCCTTTTTCCGTGTGTGTTATTTCATGTTATTAAATGAGATTTGAGTGAACTGAAGTAAATCAACCAAAACCCAGCTTGGATTAGATCCCCTAAACTTCCTTATGCCCAGATTTTTTCCAGATGGCTTCTCACGTCTCCAGTTTAATATCAACAGTGTGTGACACACTAGAAGAATATTTCTTAGACCAGTTCAGTCCTTGAAAGATAATTACACTGTCAGTTGCCATCACCATTACTGCGAAAGTGAAGATAACTGAGGTGAGTATATTAAAATCCAGCCCCGAACCAGCCTCGCTTTCAGTTAGAACATTTATGAAGCTTCACATATTTCCGTTGCTATCTGTCTGCACTGCTGTACACAACGTAACATCGATATCTTTTTGACAGCAAAATGCCTGCTGTTCACTTTTTGGCTGTATGTTGGGAAAACTATAAAGAATTCTTACATGGTGAAAATGATTGTATACTCATGTCTGTTTAAAAACTCTGCATGCTCTGCTTTTCGGCTTATGTCTATGAGTTGAAAAATGTATTTTCGTACATCTACCCACTTTCAATCTTTTTTATTGTACCTCTGACATTACTTATAGCACATTTTACAGCTCGGTTTAAAAGCATGTTAGCAGGTAATTGTAGGTACCATGTCAACAAATAGAGAAAACAGAGTGGGACGCACAAATAAGGGAAACGTGCAGAACCCTGATCTGATGTGAAAATGTCATGGTTTTGTTGTGTTGCTTTCTTCTTTTCTTAATTTTAATTTCAGTGTTAATTCAGTTAATTTAATTTCAGAAAAGTTTCAAGACTTGTGGTTAGAACTGTACAATGCATTAAGCAGATTTACCAACCCTGGGATTTTAAACATTTCCCCATGTGCCTCTACATATTCAAATGTGTTGAGTAGAATCAATACACTGTACATTATTCTAGCACTCTAATTTTAAGTAATTTAGTAGTTCCAGCATGTGGTATAATTCCATATATTATCGGTTGATAAGATATTATTCTCTAGGTGCTAGGTGCACCTAGCTCAGTCAGTCAGTGCCTGTCACACAAGAATGAGGATGTGAATTCAATTTCAAACACCCATGTAAAATGTCAGACATGGTGGTACATACTTGTAAATCTCAGCACTGTAGAGGCGGAGAAGGCAGATCCCTTGATCTCTCCAGCTGACCTGCCCAATGTAATGAGAAAACTTCAGGTCCTAATTAGAGACTCTGCCTCAGAAAAGTTAAAAAAACAAGATGGATGGCTGCTAAGGAATAACACCTGGAGTTCACTTCAGACTTCTACATGCATGTGGAGGTGCACACATGCATGTACACCTGTACATATATGTACACACGAAATATTGTCTAATCCATAATTATTTCCATAGGTTGTCCTCTGACCTCCACGTGAGTGCTGTGGGCATGCATGAGTGTGTGTGGGCATGTGTGGGTACATGTCCCTGCACACAGTTGCACACACAAGCAAACAAATACACAAACACAAAAACCATAAACATTTTAAAGATATGATACAACAGCAAGCCAGCAAGCCAATCACAGGAGCCACCTGACCCCTGCACTGCCACATGACCCCTCCACCGCTGCCCACCATGCTCTACTATAAGAGCTTTTGGGTTTCTGACTAACTACTCACACCTCACAGGCCTGCACCTTACAGCATTTCAAATGTAAATGTTCCTCTGAAAATAAATCCCTATACATCTCTGGTAGTATAAAACATATGCAGTTTAAAGTTGCCTTTCTATTGAATATGCAGATTTAATTATAAGCATGGCAATGACCATAAATGAGATCTGCAGACTACATGGATGTCTGATGGCATCCCAAAAGGTTCCTCTGTAAGTATGTGTTTGTGACAGCTTGAGATGATGAGTGGGTGTGCATTCACCTCAGATCATCACCTCAGCGTCTGAAATGAAACACTGAACAGCACAAGACACTTTCAAACCATCCAGTATTCTATATATTGTTTCTTGAAATAACGTAAACTTGCCTAGTGATCCATAATCAGGCTTAAGTATCCCCTGGAATTCTTTTAAGCAGTTCTTTACAGGCATAAGTTGGTGATCTATTTTAACAAGGCACTCCAGATTTATGGTAAAGACTCAATGTACTTAGTCATTTCTGTGCTATTTATTAACCCTGTGGAGTTGATTTATTTATTTCAGTTGCATCTCTGTTAGGAGATCTTTGGGTTTCTTCTCTGCAGTGCTTTCAGAATGATCTAAAATTGCTTCAGAGCAGGTAGAAAGCTAAGGAAAAAAAAATCACTGGTTAATAAGTTGTTCCTATAGACCAGGTTTCTCTTTAACAGCATGTCCATTCAGATGATATATTTACTCATCAACAAATCACGCAGAGAAATACAAACCAGTTTGGAACTGATTTCATTGTCTTTCTGGGACTCATCTTCAACACGTTTATCTCAGACCTTCTTTCTGACTCCTGTTTGCCTTTGTATTTATTGTTATTTTGCAGAGCAAAGAATATCTCTACATTCCCAGTAGTTTACCTTGTCATTATTTTGATCTTATTGCTGAGCTCAATAAAAAACTGTTAGTCAGTTTTGTGAGTGAGCATCACTCTGAAACTTATCTCACAACATTCATTTGTTTGCGTGTTGTCTCTAACACTCAAAGCCGTTTTCTTCTATTGTCAAGTAATTTTCCACAGTTACATTGCTTCCCTTTACAGTTAACAGTATTCTATAACGATATTGTCTGTTTGTATTTATAGGAAACTGAGTGCCCTCTATCTTCAGATACTCTATTCATGAAAAAAATATATATATACAAATTCTGAAGTTAGACAAACATGTTTAAAAAATGCTTTTGGTATTTTACTAAGCAGATTAATGAATAAATGGGAAAAACTACAATACTTTGTCTTCTCTTTTGAATAGCTGATATATTTTCTTCAGAAAGTATTTAAATATACTGACTCTATTTAAAAACACTTGGCTTCCATTCACAGTGAAAGAAAATATTCTGAACTTTTTGTGAACAGCGCTTTCTCATATTGTAAGTTATATGAAAATGCTGTTCTCATTTACTCATGAAGAAAAGGAGAATCTGGTCATGGACTTGAAAAGTGAGAGTAAGCCATTCAGAGGTTGCTGATATCTGATTGGTCCTGTCAGGCAAATTTACTCCAGGAGGTTGGGATAATGCCCTAGAGACAGTGTCCCTGTTGCCCAGCATATGGCGCGTAGAGAGGGGCTCCCCACACCTGTTAGTAATACAGTGTGCATAACTCCCATTCGGTTTGAGGTAGATTATCACAGTGCATAAACTACTCCCTGGAAGTCAATCGGGAGCCTTGTCCATGTGACTTAACCCTTTCAAGACTCCTGGCCACCTTTCAATGTTTACTTCTCTTGATACATTATGAGACACTCCAGGGACAGCTTAAAAGGCCCTAATGTGGCTCCTAAAATTGCCTGGTAATTCTTTTTAGTATTGAAGAATTATATCCTGGGGAGTATGTTTCAGAGTCAAGAAACTGAATACCAGAAGTTACCAAGTGGGAACTCAGGAGTGAAGCTAGCGGAAGGCCCCGTAGCAACAGGGGGAGCATCCTGCTCACTGAAGGGACAGCTGCTTCTCTGCGTCAGTCGGTGGTGATCAGGGTACAGCTGATGCAGTTACCTTTTCTCATCTTGTACAAGTTGGAAACTTCAATTTTGTGAGTGAAATCTTCTGAATCTCCAGCATTAGCAAGTTTAATTCAATTAGAAAAAATGTGTTGGCCGAACCAAATATGTATGTGGCTTATCAGTTCGTAAATTCTGAGAAATTAAAATTTTTACCAGTGTGTTTGAGCAGGTACGTTCACTGTTGAGTTAACTGGATATAAGACACAAACTCTGGCTCTGACTTGCTGTATAGCAAACCATACATGACATAGATTCCTTCCCTGTCCCCGTTCCCCCACCTCTCTCTAACCTCTTCCAATCTCTCTCAACCTTTCCGCCACCTCTGCCATTTTTCCCCGACCTCTCTCTTCCCTTTCCTCTACTTCTCCCTCACCTCTCCCCCAATTCTCCCATTTCTCCTCTATTTCCCAAGCAGGTCAGGAACTTGCATGTAGTCCTATTTATAATTCTGGAAAAGTTCCTACACTTTATGTTTACTCCCCAGTACATTGAGGTCTTCTAGGGTGTGTACAGATTAGTCAGTGTAAGTTAGTTATGCATCATAATAAATTAATACTGAAAGCTCAGTGACTGAACACAGCAAACTCTTATTTCTCACTCTTGTGTGTCTAACACTGTACATCAATGAAATTGGTTACTCCGTAAAGCAGAGTGACAAATGACCTACTTCTCTGGGATATTACCATCTCAAAATACAGCTTCAAGGGGCACATCAATTTTGTCCAGAAGTGACACATGTTAACTTAGCCCAAGGCCCTCTGATCAGAACTGGTCACGGGTCCCCAAATGAACTGCATGGGAATGTAGGAGATGTGACATCCCACTACACATTCATCATTTCTTTATCAGTTTATTTTACAGGTGCATCTCTCTGTGCAAGTATGCAGCTTTTGAAACTGTTATTTCTCTAGCTTATTGGAATCATGCATTTTTTCTTTGTTATAAAAAAGCATCCTACTAATTTTTCTTAAGAATATTCAGCATTAATATAAATTTTATGATTAAATATATATTAACTTTAAAGTTAAAAATCAATTGAACTATTTAGAGTCTATAAAACCTCAAAAGGGGGAAAAATCTTAGCCAGTTAGAGGGCTTTTTTAAATACATAGCAGACTATGGAAGGCATTTAGTAGATTACCACATGATAATTTGGAATATATTGAGCAACAGTGGCTTCAGATGGAGAAGCAAGACAGGACATTTGAACTTATAAACATGTATTAGCTTACTGTTTTCCAAATTAAATTCATAGAGCATTAACTTTCAAGAGTTAACTTTATCAGACAAAAATAGACAGTCACACTGAGTTTTCTGAAAAGTCCTGTGGAAAAATCCACAAGCAAAAAACAAACAAACCCAATATGTTTACTCAAATTTTATAATTCTCAAATTTATATTGACCACAGTATTGTTTTCATATAAATAGGTCTTAAAAATCTCATGATGTTATTGGACAAACCAAAAGACACACATTGACTTCTTCATGGGATTTTAAAGAACAGTCTTCACATATTCTGGCAAACATCCTTTCCATGACGCTTAGGTTCTTTCCAGATTAATCACTGGGAAATAGAGTTTTCACCACATACCTCTTTAAAATTGTTTTTTAATTTTTACTTTTATTTTATGTGTATGAATGTCTTGCCTGCCTGTATGTAAGGACACTCATGTGTGTAATGCCCACAGAGGCCAGAAGAGGACTCCCTGAAATGGAGTTACAGATAGTGATTAGCTACCATATGGTTGCTAGGAACTGAAACTGGATCCTCTGCAAAAGCAGTCAGTAATCTTCACCTCTGAGCCATGTCTCCAGTCCTATAGTTTGATTTTTATGTGATTTTAGTTTAAGAATGATTGCCTATTCCATAAATGCGTAAAACAGCCACAATGCCTATATTGGAATCTGAAATTTTACTTTGCTAAAGATTCATTGCTATCTTGCTGAAACTGACAAATTTCACATCTTTCATTCAGCGAACTATCAAACTATGTGCAAAGTGTCAGGAGGCTGTACACCCAGGAGGATACCTCATGTAAGGATAATGAGGGTACAAGGATGGTTAAAAGTCAATTTTAACTACAAAGAAGTCAAAATATGAATAAACTAATTTATAAAAATATAGCTAATAGTATTCTCCTAATAGAAATGTGGAGGGGCTACCATTCATTGCCAGTAAACTGAGAAGTTTCTAAATCAAAGCCACAAGGTTATTTTCCAAACTAATATTATTCAAATAGCAAAAGGGCTAATTGCAGAAAATTTGTAAGAACAGAACTCCTATATAGCATGAAGGAAATAGGCCACTATTTCACCTCCAAATAACTGGAACGTGCTGGTAGAGTACATTCCAGTTCCCCACATAGGTTTGCTAAGCCCTTGTCTCTTTTCCCATGTCATTTCAAAAACCTAATGAACATCACTTCCAATAAAAGCATTATATGTACTCACATGCCAAAACAGAATGCTATTTCCTTAATTAAAATAAGGTTTTACTTTTGTTGGTTGTTTTTTTCTTCCGTTGAGAATAAACGCAAGCTCATTGTGGAAAGGATTTGCAGCAGCTCTATGTAAATGAGCAGAGGTTGTGATATCCACTGTGGACTGTTAGGATATTTCCTGGAAAAATCACTAATTTTCTCCCTAACCTGAGTAAAATGACATATGTCTATAATATCAGTAAGTACTTATGAGACCCAGTGCTGAGTTCCTAGAATTTTGTAATGAGTTCTCTACCTGAACAAACCATGGAGAGTTCCAGAGAAACAATAAAGGAATATCAATTCTGAATTCTTTATAGTAGCAAAGAACAATTTTAAAATCTCTGGAATCATCCAGAGTCACAGAGAGTTTGAAACATATTCCAGAGACACTGTCATTGCCCTCTCATCTTGTAAGGATGGTTATATTTAGTAGGCTTTCTCTCGAAAGCACATTCTTACCTGAATGTGAACATGAAGTTTCTGAATCTTTCTATGAAGAACATAGGCAAGCTCTGAAAGTGACTTGCTCGGCCTGAGCAGACAGAAGCAGGACGCCACGAAAAGATAAGATGTCTTAGGAGATTTCTAGCTTTGTCAGCTCCTATAGAATGTCCTGGTTTAATGGTCTATTACTTCAGCTTCAAAGGAGCCCAAATCATACAGGAATGGACTTTATTGCCTCCACCCTAATACATTTTGTTTTCTTTCTTTAAAAAAAACTGAACTATATTCACTGAATTGAAATATAGATTCTAATGAAAAGGGAGTGTTCTTGGTATGCTCAACATCTAAAAATGAAATAAAATTCAAAATTGGAAAATTCAGTTATGGAGCATGAGCAAATGGTTGCATTTGTTTTAGATTCTTTTCCTTGTCAATCCATTGTATTTTAATTTAACAGGGCTCATGGACGAAATTTGACTCAGCTGAAACTTATTATCTTCCTGAACTCTAGTCTGAGGTATGAATTGTTCCTCTCATATCTAGGGGTTTCTTTTTAACTTTTTCTCCCTTCATAGTTAGGCACCAATAACATGTTTTTCAGCCTCCTTGCATAGGAGCTCACTTAACAGAACCATCTTTTACATTCATTGAAGAAAGGTAGAGTACTATTCTCAATGGACAAATTGTGCTGCATTGAAGAGCAGTGGTGTTAATAGAGCAGTTGGTTGTGTTTTGGTTTCCTTTCAAGCTTAACTTATAAAGCTCTCAACTACAGATCTATTTCTTGTTTTGAGCTTTGGATTTGTACTGTGTCTGCTTCCAAAAGGCATATGAAGGCAAGACACATGAATCCTAAAATCATTAGAAGATATTTGAAAGTCATGGATGGGGGCAAAGTCAAAAGTATGCCAGCAGAAAAAGTAAACTCCTAGAGCTGAGCAGCATATCTCACTGTGAGCAGGGAGCAGAAAGTATGGGTCTCTCCTTAGCTGGAAGAGGAAGATGTGGGAAGGAAGCATGCTTTGTACCAGGCAAAACAATTTCTTTATATAACTCAAATTGCCGTAGGTTTTTATTTGTAGTGTACTTTTAGAGCTTAAAATAGATTCTTTCAGAACATAAGTTGGTTTTAGCTGTTTTGTTTTAGTGTATTTTAAAATACATCCTTCAACAATTTATTTTCACTTTAGAAATGATTTGTGTTGTTGTTTTTGTTTTTGAGACGAGGTCTCACTCTGTAGCCCCAGCTGACTTGGAACTTGCTATGTAGACCGTCCCCACCTGGCCTCCGTCTCACAGCCATCTGCCAGCTTCTGCCTTCTGAATGCTAGGAGTAACAGTGTGTGTCACCATGTTCAGCAGAAATCATAATTTGATAGAATCTTGGCTTCATCTGTCCACTCATTTACTTATTGATCTGTTTAAAGTTTCTTGAAAACCTGCCATACAACTAGCAACCATAAAGTTTGGAATGTTTTATACTTTGAAATAGTGTTATTATTATTATTACTTTTTTGAACATTTTTATTTAATATATATGTATTTCATATAGAACATCTTAATCATCTTTATCTCCCTTCCCCACGGGCACCTTCTCACACCTCCCCACTGGATTTCATGCATTCTGACATTTGTGTTAAGGTCTACTGAGTCAAGCTAGTGTCCCCAGACATCGCCTCAGTGCAAGTTCATCCACTGGGGTCTAGTCAGCCTATTTAGAGTCCCTTCCTTTAAGAAGATCAGCTCTTCTTCGCCCAGCAGTAATCAGCTTCCCATAATTTTTTGGCTAGGATTGTGGCCTGCTGCCCATTTCCATGGTTCTGTGCTGGACTTTTGTTTATTTGGAGTGGCATGGGTCTTGTACATGCTGACGCCATCACTGTAGGTTCATATGAGCAAGGTCCCAGGAGCCTGTAGGACTGTTTCCATATGGTCATGCATATCCTGTCTGAAATTGTTTCTTTTTATATAGCCTTCAGCTATACATATGTGTAGAGATATGGTAAGTGTAATATTTCAGTAAGGTTTTGAATTAATATGTTTCCCTCTGGTTTTTCACACCAAATTATTTATCTATTATTATTATTATTAATTTGCATGCAATACAATTCAGCTTTCTTTCTTTATCTTTGTTTATATTTCCTTGGTGTATGGTACCGTGAAATGCTGAAACTTATTGATCTATGCATTCATAGTTCATGATAGACCCCAAACAATCCCAAACACCCTCTCTCCTCCATGCGCCCCCCTCAAAAAACACCTTTTTTCTACCTCTGCAGTTGTGTTTATATCTCATCATTAAATTTGGAAACTTCTAATGAAGCTTCATATTTTATGTTTTGAACTAATAATGAACAGATAGTTCTAATGTTTCTCAGCTGAAAATCTCTATTTCTCCCTTTCCCATTTTTGAATCACCATCACATTAAAGCTATTTTGTTTTTTATTGCAAAAATCCAGAATGTTTCTGTCCATATTTTTCTGGGGGTCAAAAGTCTCAGCGTTTCAGCAAACTAACTCATCTTGTTTTCTACAGAAGACATAATTATTTTTCTTCCCAGTGGTTGGGTCACTCACTTATGCTACTGAGTACAGAAACTTCGACCTTTGAGGAAGGATCTCTCTGGATCTTCTACTGCGAATGTGCCATATCATAACGTGGAATGAAAAGGAACAACCCAATGTTGAACTGGAAGGCCTATCAGACATGCCCTGACATGCAAAAAATCTTTTGTGTTTTTCAGATTGTTAATTATCTGAGAAAATGCTTATTTTCTCCCAGTTAATCAAGTCTAATAATTTACTTTTTTTATGAAAGATTCTTTACCACATAGTAAGAAAACAGTATTGTGCATAGCAGGGGTTGGTGAGCTCTTCTTGTGATTTCAGCAGCATTGTGGCTTCTACCTATGAAAAGAAACACGGTCTCCACATTTGCCTATATAAGGAAGTGACTCTGAATTCCAGTTTGCTTTTCTTTGGTATATCATAAGTGCAAATTATATTCTACTTAAACAAGCAAGACAACCAAATCAAGTAAAAGAAAATTGAGGACACCTTCGTCTTCGGTCCCGAGAACCTCCCCTCTTCATCTTTTTGTTTTCTTAATTTTTCATAGTGGAAGTTTTCAAGTATACACTAATGTAGGAAAGGTGACCAGTGACCTCAAGGCACCCATTGTCCACAGCACTGATCCTCTGCTCACATGATATCTCGGCCTCTATACCCACCTCCACCCCACAGCGATGATTACAGAGCAGCCCCCAGATGGCACTGCTTTACTCTGTAAGTTCAGTGGGGATAGACTTCTGAAAGGGAATGATTTTAAGGCATGCCACAAGCACAGCTGAAAAGCTTTTGCAACTCCTTCAGATCATCATGCTCTGACAATTCAGCTTCTTCCAGTTAACTTCTTTTGGTCACTAGAAATAGTTGAAAAAATAGCTCTTTGTAGCATTTTGGAGCACATCCTTCCAACTACCATCTTTCTGGCAGAGGCACTTCTGTTTACCCAGTTCTACCCAGGCTTCTTGCCACACAGAACCCACTCATAGTCAAACATTAGTTTATGCTCTGCAATATTTTTCTGAGATTTGTATCACTCCATATGAGAACATCCTTCATTCTTTCTTTCCGATGATTGTTTAGACCCTTAGAGGAAGGGTTATCATGATACATTTACCTTTTCTGCTTCTTTGGTAGTTGTAAAACACCCTGTCTTCTTTGGGTATACCTGGCTTAATTGCTAAAAAACAAAGATTCTTGGCCATATGCTGTAAACTTTTATGTCATTTTTTCAGTTTATCTGACATTAAGATTCCCTACTAGGAAAACAGCCACTATTTATATTAATCTCAAAAGGCTTGAGTTGGCCTGATAGGTGGGTGCACAGTCACGCCTTGGCAATTAAACACCGCATTTGAGTGACAATATTTCCTGAGCTCAGATGGAGATGGGTTTGGTGATTCTAGAGCTTTTGGCCTAGTGTATGTTTTTTTATGTCTTCATGGGAAAAATTTTTTATTTTGGAACCACATAAAGCGTGCATCTTTCCTCCAGAGTTCATTGTCGGATAACTTAGTACATATTAATATCCCTAACCTGAAGTTTTTCACGTGCTTAAAAAAGAGTGGCATCACACAGTAATAATCCCAAAGCTTGGGAGACAGAGGCAGGTGATGTTCTACAACTTTAGGGCCAGCCTGATCTATATCTACATAGTGAGTTCCTGGCCAGCCAGGGCTGCATAAAGAGATGCAGAACAAAACAAAATATTAACAAAAAGAAGATAATTAATAAGATATTTAATCAGAAGGTAGTTGTATAGTTTGAGGTAATGGATATGTTAATAATTCAGTAAGGGCTTTATACAGTGAGTAATTTATATAGTGCTGGGCAAAATCTCAACGAATGGTAAGGCTTCCAGTTATAGTTAAAAGATCAAACTCAGATACCAGAGACTACCCACAGGGAGATTTCACTTACGTGCAGTAGAACAATAGAAAATGAATCTCTTTCACTACTAGAAGCTATGATAGAAAGTATCTTCAGGACAGGACTGATTAGAAGCAGGAATATCTGGAGCTGATAGATTTCTTTCCCTTGCTATGTTCTGGTTATATAGGAGCATTCAGCTTAATAAAATGCATACATTTGTGCACTTGACTCTTTAGTTCTCATAATGTGCTTTATTGCCTACTGGTGCTGTATTTGGATCACTGTTTCAAGGGAAACCAACTGCTTTCTGATTCGAGATAATGTCTGCACCATAGGAGAGAATTCATGTGTAGTAATGTGAACCTTGTTAAAAGTCCAAAGCTGGGAAGATCACAGGCCCTGTGGATGAATCTACTACAGTTGTTTTTCTAAATGGGCCTGTCAAAACACTTCCTCATTATTTATGTTTACACATAGAAACAAGATCTCTCAGATATGATGTATCTGGACATTTCATATAAATGGAATCTATATTGTTAGCTAAATGCCAACATTGAAAAAGAAAGCTTATAAAAGCCGAAAAAAATAACATTAATCTTTTTCCTGATGTTAGTTTCTCATCACTGTAAAAAATACCCACGAGAAACAATTTAACAGCAGGAAAGATTTATTTTGGCTGTTGGTTTCAGAGATTTTAGTGTGTGACTAGCTGATTATATTGCCTTAGGTCCAAGGAGAAACCAAATATCATGGCAATGTGAGTATGTAGAGGAAGAAAACTGTTCACTCATGGTGACTAGGAAGCATAGAGAGGCAGGAAGGTTCAGGGCAAGATACACCTTCCAAAGTCATTCCCCCAGTGACAGGCTTTCTCTGTCTAGACCTAATCTCCTAAAGCTTCCACAAGCTCCTAAAATAGCACCACCAACTAGAGACCAAGCCTTTGACACATGAGTCTCTGGGGGGGCATTTCAAATATAAGGTATGCATACTGCTTGGTAATAAGATGTCTAGTATATAGCAAGAGAAGAGTTAAATGAATGGCTATAAAGATGGAGGGATAGATGGATAAGCTAGCTAGCTTGATTAATGATGATAGATTAATGATAGATGATGATTATGAAGATAGATAGATACATACATACATACATGAGAGATAGATAGGTAGATGATAGAATTGATTGAGATGTTAGAAGATATTTGAGGGGCTGGAGAGCTGGTTCCCTGGTTAAGAACACTGGCTGCTCTTGCAGAGGACCCGGGTTCAATTACTCAAACTCACATGATGGCTAACAACCATCCATGACTCAAGTACCAGGGGATCCGACGCCCTCTTATGGCCTCCCTGGGCGTTGCATGGCACAGGTACACTCATACATATAAAATAAAATAAAATTTTTAAAAAGTTTTTAAGAAAATAAGATATATACAGATTACAGATAGGAATAATCATTGTCATCTGTTGGAATTGTTGCCTTTCTGTTGAATTTTAGAAAATTTAAGTGGAAAATAATGTCAGTTCAAATCAAATATTACCTAGATTTTGAATTTTCTTTGTTAGATTCTTCTTCATATTTGGGGGACAACTTTGTTATCAAAGTAGCAAGAGACCTTTACCTTGCTTACTTTGGTTTGCTCTGGGTGGAAGAGGATGCTATGAGCTTCCACTGCAGCTTTCTTGGTCTCATCTTGCTAGCCAAAGTAGAGCCAAGCTGCTCTGTGCACTTTGACATAAGTTATGGGAAGCCTGAGAAAACCTGAGGAGATGTTGTCCCACCCAATAGCAAGCTAAGTTTATCAGGTTGTTCTGATGAGTGATTTTTTTCCACAGTAATTCCAAGAAACAACAGTGAATTCATGACCAAGAGAATTATCTCTTCTCTTTTGGTGGTGACATTTCAAGTGCTCAGAACATTTGAAGTTAGAGAAAATAGACCTAAGAAATTGGTATTTTATCTAGCCCTTTTCAAACAGCGGTACTCATTTTGTTGAACAGAAAGAAGTGAGCGAGGACCAGCGTTTCGTGTGGTGAGTCTGCTGTTTGGTGAAGTTTTAGTCACCAAACTGAGGGGAATGTTCAGGATGTTTGTTGAATCTACTCAGTAGGAAAACATCCCAATTCTTCCCCTTGTTAGTCCTTTTGTTTTATAGTCTAGTGTGTGCATTTAGAAATCCTGAAAGATGAAATATCTTTTAATCTTCCTTTTGAAGTTCAATGCATAGTCAGATTTCATCAAAGTTACCTAGTATTGAGATTTGAACAATGAAAAGCTGGTTTCCAGCACGAGGATCTTAATCAGTGTTTTCTTATGTGAATGCAGATATAGAAAATATAATTATAAGGATGTTAGACCCTCTTTTTTGCTGTCACAGCACACAGCTGGAAATTGCTCATTATTAGCTTGCAAATCCTACAGGAAAATATGGAATTATTTTTAGTGCTCAGCAAATTTATGGGGCAATTATGGATACTCACATCACTTCCGGAACGTGTGAGTCCCATATCTTTATTCTCAATGCCAAGAAGATGATTTTTATCACTTCTGAACCCTGACTATTGATGTGTGGGAACCAAGAGTGCTTTTCCAGTAATGTGATGGATCAAATTAGTCATTTTGCAATGCAAATTGTTTAGAAGGCCCTTTGGAAATGGGTTGTTTGTTAGTTCTGCTAATAAAGTAGAAAAGGAAAATCACCTTATTTTCCATTCAACGAATCTCTCAGCTACCTGCATCTGAAGTTACATCTTTCACTCCTGGTGTCTTGCATACTGCTCCTGGTCATGAAAAGCCAAATCCTCCCTTTGCTCTGAATACTCCCTGTCCTTGTGAGTACTCAAGAACATTGGCATGCCCCGTCGGCACGGGATTCTCTGAATCAGCCTCTATTTGGCTGCCTACTTTTGCATAGCTCAGCTCTGGAAAAGATGGAGCCACAGTGGCTTAATTCACTGAACCAACCCTCAGACCTGCTAGTCATCTCTGCTTTCTCTCTTCTCCTTCTTTCTACCACTTCAATCAGCCTTTCAAGCTCTTTGCTCCTTAAAAATTCACCTCCTCCCACTTCTTTCCTTAGAGACAAAGCACTGGAATACTGAATACACATCTTTTTAAAGAGGTTTATTATTTTCTTTTTAATTATATGTATGTACACTGGACTCCTGAGTTCATCAGTACCCAGACATCTTGCCATTGTCACTCAAACCTTCCTTCTTGCTAAGTCTAATGGCTGCTCAGTCTTTTGGCCTTTTCTTATTTAACCTCGTTGGTACTTTTTTCTTTAATCTTCTGTGACAACACATTCTTCAGTTATGGTAATAAACATCTATCCAAAAGAATGTTAGTCATGTAATTGGAGCAAACATACAGAATTGTATAGTCTCAGGGATGGAGAGACGGCTCAGCAGTCAAAGCTCTTGCTGTTCTTGCAGAGGACTGGAGTTCAGTTTCCAGAACCTATGCCTCTAGTCTAACAACTGTCTCTAACTCTGGCTCCAATGGATCTGACATCCTCTCCTAGGCTCTGCAAGTACCCCGCCCTCCAACACATATACATACACCCGCGCACACGCACACACACAATATTTTTAAAAATGAAATGTAATGATATATTCTCATATTAAAGAATGTGTTAACCAAGTAACTAGAAGTTGTGAAAAGAGATCTCGGGGGAGCGGGGGTCACAGGGGAAGCATGTACAGGAAACAACCAACAACCAGCACATTGAAGGAAGAGGTTTCCTTCCTTAGAGACTAAGGAATTTTCTAAAAAGGGCCTTGAGGAGCCAGAATTCTGACCTCTGAGGGGCTTGGATGGAATGCCTGCTTTGCAGCTAGAAGGAGGCTTTGTGTCCAGGACCTAACCCTCTGAGATTGTTTGGTCAGGACCCAGCCCTCTAAGCAGAATGTGCCAAGAGAGATGGTCCTGGAGTCCTTAAAGGGAGCACTGTGGCATTGAGTCCATGAGGCTTTGGAAAGTGTCAGTGTAAACATCAAAACCAGACTCCTTGTCACAGTATCCCAAGCCCTGTGTTGGGGTAGGCAAACTTTATGCAAAAGGTTAGATGCTCAGTAGTTTAGGTTTTACAGTCTTTGTTAGCAATACTCAGTTCCGAAACCATGACATGAAAGCAACCAAAGGCAATGTATCGGTCTATGGGAGCATTGTTCTAACAGTCTTTATTTAGGCTAACAGACAATACACTAGATCTGGCCATGGGGCATGGTCTCTCTGGTACTCCCCTATGTAAGCAGACCACTTCATCCTTAAGCTGCACTGTCTTAGACTAAATGGTGTTCGGTATGGCACTCGATATTTTCAGTGGTGTCCTTTCTTTTACCTGCCTCCTGCCTTCAGCTCTGTACACAGCTGGCTTCTCTTTACTCATGTTTTGACTTGCATTTTACCTCTTGGGTCATCCTGGGAAAACTGACCCCTTTTCTCGCTTGTCATGATGTTTCACCAGGTCAATTAATTACAGAGCCTTTGCCACTATAAGAAAACTTGGATTCAGGCGGGAGTGATGGCTCAGTGGTTAAGAGCACTGGTTGCTTTTGCAGAGGACCTGGGTTTGGTACCAGCAAATTCATATGACCAACGGTCATCACTAACTCTAGTTCCAGGGGATCCAGTGCCCTTTTCTGGCTTCATGGGTATGGCATCTGCACAGTGTACTTACATACAGGCAAAACACTCATATACATAAAATGAAAATAAATCAATAAATATTTTTTAAAAAGAAATCTTGGATTGTTCCCATGTATATCATCTATCTCATCCCCTAGAAAAAGAGACAGGGTGTTTGAAATCTCACCAGTTGTATCCGGGTTGTAATTGCTCAAGGTGTACTTACTGGTTGAATTTGCTAAAACCCAGGATTTTAGTTTTTTCATACCTTTTGTCTCTCCATAACATCAAAGGCATTATTTGGTGTGCTGGCCTCTCCTGCTGTTCACTCTACCTTGCTTTTGATCCAGAGATTTAGTCAATCAAACAATCATCCACGTAATCCATTTTTTTTGTAACTCACCAGTTGGTTCATGAGTGTATTCAGCTGGATCTCAAGAGGCATTTCACAGTGCCTGCTACACATATGTATTGTCTTCCAAAATCCTAGTTTGCTTTCTATTGCTGCAACAAAAACACTGGCCAAAACTGACTTGGAGAGGAAAGGGTTTATTTAATGTTGCCAAGTGACTGCCCATTACTGAGGGAAACCAGGCAGGAACTCAGGGCAGGAGCCTGAAGGTATGAACTTAAGCTTAGGCCACAGAGGAATGCTTCTTCCTGCCTTGTTTCTCTGCCTTCTGTTCAGCTGCTTTATTTTTAATTTTTTAAATTAAAGTTTTGTGCATCTCATACAATACTATTTTTTTTTTTTTTGGAATTTTTGAGATAGGGTCTCCCTATAGTCTCAGCTGGCCTAGAACTCACTATGTAGACCAGGCTGGCCTTGATCTCACAGAGATCCACCTGCCTTTGCCTCCTGACTGCTGGGACTAAAGGGCATGCACCGCCATGCACGGCTTCATCTCAGTCATATTTGTACCCGCTCCCTTCTCTGTACTCCCACAGCCCCCTCGCCAGATTCCACGCATTCTGTCATATATACTAAGGTCTATCATGTCAAGTTTGCATTCCTAGGATGTTCCTTGGTGTAAGTTCATCCCCTGGAATCTGGTCAACCTATCTAGCATCTTACCAAAAAAAAAAAAAAGAAAAAAAGAAAAAAAAGACCAACTCCCTTATTCAGCAGTGATGGATCAATTGCCAATAGTTCCTGAGCTAATGTCGGGACTTCTTTTCTGTGCTGGATTTTGTCTGGTTTGCATGGGTCTTATGTATTTGGCCTGCTCTCTTCTGCAACCTAGGATCATCTGCCCAGGGATAGCATCTCCCACAATGTGCTGGGTCCTCCCATATCAACAAGCAATTTTGAAAAATGTTCCACTGTCCAATCTGCTGGAGGAAATGCCCCAATTAAAGTTCTTTTGTCCCTAGGTGTGTCAAGAAACTTAATGCTATCCTTGACCTCACAATTAAAAAAACAAACAAATCAGTTTTAATTTGTAAATAAGAAACTTCATCCTCTTAAAATACAGAACATATGAGCACACATAAGGCTAGGCAAACTTGGCGAGTGATGTGCAGTTATTTGCATCAAGTAGTGATGGTTTCAAAGACTCTCTATGGTCTTCATGTAGTCTAGATCATGGGATCTTCTCATGTATCATTTCAAACAAATTCTCATGATGTGGCCTGAAGAATCTGCTGGCCTCCTCTTTATTCAGAGTGCAGCCTTTCCATCTTGTTGCAGTTTGAGATAGGTTGTGACAGAAAGCGTGTTCTGTGTTTCGCAAACCCTGAGATGGCACCAAGGTTGCAAACTGCAGTTCAAGTTCTTAATCTCTTTCCACGGTCATGGGGAAGATCTGTTTCTGATCTCATGTTTCAGACTAAACCATTGTAATCAAGCTTTGTCAAGGTTGAGAGTTATTTGTTACATAGTAGAAACTGTGTCTTGAAGTCCTGGATGCTGAAAACGGCCTCCCCTTCTACCTGACTGCCCCTGCAATTTTAGAAAATTCATTCTGGAAAGCACAGTGACTGAGTGGATGAGTTGTTGAGATGACAATGTTACTGCCTTCAATAATGCTTGCCACTCTCACCCTCGCAGAACTGTAGTACTATCGTCTCTCTTTCCTGGTTATTCTTGTAACACCGTACCTCAGAGACCCTCTTGACAAAAGTCTACATAAAGAAGTGTGATTAATAGAGAAAGTTGAGGAGGTACATTTAAAGGGTAGATTGCATGCCAGGCTAATGTCACATAAGCCTTCATTTTTGCCTTGCTTCAGCCTCATCACAAACTTAGCACTAGAGAGGAAAAATGAGAGCAGTTCTGCTCCATTTTCTGTATAGAGTGACTCTGGGTTGGGGCCAGAAGCCTGTGTTTCTGGTAGCAGTCCACTTCGTTCTATAAGACCCTGCTTTTTGTAGAGAATTTTCTAGGCTTTTCATGTGCTGCTCCCCGAAACCCCGACCAACTTCAGGAGGTTGTTTGCATCCTTTAAGCCAGGGGACTTTATGATCACTGCCACCCACACATACCTTCAGGTGTGCTTGCATGCATACATACTTCCTCCTCATTGTGGTTTTCAAATAACTATAGCGCCTGCCTTACTTACGTGAAGACATTCCAAAACCCCCAGTGGATGGCTGAAGCCTTAGATAACATTGAATCCTGTATACGTTTTCTCTATGTGCATACTTATGATAAAGTTTAACATAAGTCAGACCCCCAATAAGCAATTAACAGTAATAGCTGAAAGCAAAATAGAGCAGTGTAGCAATACACTGTAATAAAAGAGCATATGAATATATTCTCCTCTCTCTCTCTCTTTCTCTCTCTCTCCATCCCTGTCTCATCATGAACTGTGTCTACCTGTCATCGATTGATGATGTGATAGGATTCAGTGCTATGTGATTAATAGAGGGAGGTGAATGGTTTGGGAGCTGTAATGCCTTTATGTCAGGCCACTGCCCGAGGGTTAACTGGTACTGCAATGCTTCTCTGTTAGCCAAGATGGCTTTTAAGTGACTCCCGGACAGAAGGGATGATTTATGTTCTGACTGGGAGAGAAATGTGACAATGTGAGATTTTCTCACACTATTCAGAATGGCACACAGTCTAAAACTTATGAATTATTTCTGGAAATTTCCTTTGAATGTTTTTACACCACAACTGACTGTGAGCAATTGAAATTTTAGAAAAAGGAAACTACTGATCAGAGGGGTACTATTGCAAATAAACTTTAAAGGTCAGGAGCAAGTTTTATTGAATATTAACTTAAGGAGTCTCCTGAACCACTCCAAAGATTTCTTAACTCCATGTTCCTTTAAGTATCCTGTGGTGGTTCAGTAGACTTACCCAGGATACTTATTCAGCCTCTGGTCTCCTGCAACTCAATGGAGACTCAACCAAATCAGTTTCTCAGAATGGAGGCCTGGTCTGTGGGCAGTTTCAGTGTATTTGATAAATGGACTGATTGATGATTGATTGATTATGTATTTGTGAATGGCCGGATGCATGCCTATGCAGCAAGTTCATGTGGTGCTTCCAGAGGCCTGGAAAGTGGGTCAGCTAGACACACCTCACATTGTGCCCAACAGGTCAGATTCCCTGGAACTTGAGCATCATATGGTTGTAAGCCTACTGATGTTGATGGTTGATGCTGAGAACCTAACCCAGGTCCTCTGGAAGAGTAGTAAGTGCTCTTAACATGGAACCATTTCTCCAGCCCATGTAATAATTTTTTAAAAAAAGAATAAAAGCATCTATGTTTGTGCGTTTTAGGAAAAAACTACAAAGATAATCTCAAAGCAATGATTTCACTGGTTTTGTAGTCCAGGATCAGCCTTGAGGAAAACAAAGTGAATGTTTGGAGAAAAATCCTAAATAAATATAAAAGGGTGTTGGAACAGATGAAGGTGCTCAAGGGTTGCTTTTGAATCAAACATAGTTTGTCACCGTATTGTATTCCTTACCGTGACACACTCCCAGAGGGTTTATAGCCAGTTGGATACTGTTTACAACTTCCTGTGCATTCTTTTCGGCAGGCCACAGCAGCTTGTAGGTAGGATGCTAGTCGGGATGCCATTAGTTATGTGGCTGCGTCCAGAGCCTTCTTTCACTTTCCGCCTCTCTCTACCTCTCTGGCACAGTGTTTTTCCCTGTAATGCCACACTGCCTCCTGGCTATCCTGGCATGAGTGTGTTCTCCATCCTCTAGCACAAATGAGAAGAGCATTCATGGATTCCTCACCAGATGTGCTGACGGTGGCCGGCTTCTTAGCCGGAACTTGTCAATCAGCGCAGGTAAAGATGCCTTTCCAAGAGAAGTAAGCCCCAGCTGCTCACAAATCATCTCTCTCAGAGAGATCTTGTATTGGTTTCCTTCTCTCTCCTGTCCCTCTTCATTATTCCTTCATCACTGCTTCATAGGAACACCTCTCAAATTAATAGTCACTGCTGTCTTTCTGTTCAGCGTCTGCTTTGGGGGGTTCCAGCAGTGAAGCATGCTGCCGGCCACAGAAACCCCATTGGGATAGAATGCCTGTCCTTAATTGTTTAAAAAAGTGTGAATATGACATCAAGCTTCTAGTCCAAGAGAAAAGGGAGAATAGCTTTCTAAATGAGGAAAGGCAAAATTTGGGGCAGCTTGTATAATACACATAACTACCTTACCGCTGTGACTTCATTTATCGATTGAATTGATTTTAGACTCCTTCCCTCTTTTAATCCAGAGTGCCCCTCATTTGTTTAACTTGGCAATCTTATTAATCGACGTTACTACCCTTTACCATTTTGCAAATTCTCTGGAGGACCTGTCAAATTTCATCTCAGTGGATTGCTCTACCCCAAGACACTTCTATTGTAGCACTGGAGGGGACTGAGAGAGATCTTGGGATCTGCATTTCTAGAATCTTTCTGAGTGATGTTAGCATTTGCTGGTCCAGGGCTACACTGTGACTACTCTTGTGAGTATGTTTTCCCTGTACCCTCCTGAGGCATAGGATCTGACATTTGACACTGAGATGAAGCATTAATTGATAGGTCTCTTTTTAAAGAGTAAATCTATTGATTTTGATTAGTACCCTTACTGTCTCAAAAGTTAAAAATAAATAAATTCTTTGTTTTTAAAAAATTCCTGTGTTCTTTGAGAATGTTATACAGTGTATTTCGGTGATTTTCAGAGCCTCTCCCCCATCTCCACTCCACCTTACTACCTCCTGCTTCATGGATTTTTTTTTTTCAGTTTTCATTTTTTTAATGCCTATTGACTCTAATTTGTCTTTCCAAAATGCTGTTGGGCATGGATCTGTCACCTGGAGCCTTGTCAATCTACCCAGTTGTTATACCCATAAAGAAAACTGACTCCTCCTCTCCCAGAAGCTAGGAGTTGTCAGTAGTTCCTCAGCTCAGGCCGGGACTCCTTGTCCACTTTTCCCTCCTCCATACTGGGATTCTGTCTGGCTTGAGCTTGCCTGGGTCTTGTGCATGCTGTCACAGGGCTATGAATTCATATGTGCAACTCTTCTGTTGTGCCCAGAAAACATATTGCTTTGTATTCACCCATCACCTACGGTTCTTGTAATTTTCCTGCCTCCTCTTTCACAGTGATCCCCGAGTCTTAAGAAGAGAGGGTGTGATATAAGTGTCCCATTTAGGCCTGAGCACTCCACAGTCTCCTGTTCTCTGCACATTGACCAGTAATAGATCTCTGTGTTAGTCACCATCTGCTGCAAGAAGAAACTTCTCTGGTGAGAGCTGAGAAATTCATTAACCTATGAGTATAACAATAAGTCATTGGAAGTTAGTTTAATACTATGTCCATCTGGCAGATTCATAATAATAACTCCTTAGCTATGGCCTATGACCTGTTTCGTCACAGGTTCTTGGCCCTGATTACAGTCCCAAGTGTGGACTCCATCTTGTGAAGCAGTCCGTAAATCCAATCAGAACTGGTTGCTTAGTCCCAGAACACTCATGGCACTTTGTGCTTTTGGGCATATCTTGCCAGGCCAGTTGTTATTGTAGCTCTCTGAGTTCACAGCTGAATTAGACTGACAATTACTTTTCTCTTTTGGTAGCAATCATAGGACCTGTTCAGCACTATGACAGCTAGCTAGTCAGGATGAAGCTTCTAGGTCAGTGCCAGCTTGATGTTTCCTAGTTTGTTCTATGGCTGTTATAGGTAGTGTTCCAGCAATTGGATCTTACCATCAAGTTATGGCAAGTAACTAAGAGTAATGACAATAGCCAGTATTGTTTCATGGGACCTTCCTGGACAACAGTTCCAAACAAGGAATTCCATTCCTGACATTCATTTTTCTCCTGACTACCCTGTGGTGTTTAGTAGGGGCATTGTTCTTCCATTGTATGGTAACTCCTTTTAAACTTTTTTATATTGCATATGTATATGTATATATTTGAAGAGGTTTCCATAGATAGTAGTAGGTTTCCATATGACTTTTTCAAATGGTCTTTGTTGCTAATTATCCTTCCAATAGTCCCTCCTTAACATGATGAAAAACACTAATCTCAACCCAAAGCCGGTATCCTGTGTTACAGGGGATGCTGTTAGCATTTTCATGTTCTGCAAAGATTTTCACTATTACTGTGTATATAGAGAACCCTAGAGAACTAGGGAAAAAACAGAAATACTCATATAAGTAGCATGGTTGTATACAATGGTGAATTCAAAAATTCTGTACATTTCATCTGTAGGTAATATATAATGAATTAATCAAAATGTTACAAAAATGTATAATAATCCAAGGACTAAATTTTTTTTTCAAATTCTCGAGATGTATATGTAAAACACTTAGTAATATCTTAAAGATCATCACAGCTAAGACCAGCACTCTCAGTAGATGAATACAACTTGTTACTAAGCCTGATGACCTGAATTTAATTCCCAGGATCTGTATGGTGGTAGGAGAGAATTGATTCCTACAAGTTGTCGTCTGACTTCTTCACATCTCACACACACACACACACACACACACACACACACACACCACAAATATAAATAAGTAAATTGTAACCAAACTTAATTTTAAAAGAAATATCATTACAACCAATGAACTGTACAATGTTTTGGGTGATGAGGCTCAATTTCATAAATATTCTTTTTCTTTAAAAATCTAGATTCAAGTAAACAATAAAATACCAACATGAAACCTGAAAATATTAATACTTCGTTTGTACAGATGTTCTATGCTCACACAAAACTGGACAGAAGATACAGAGATTTTCCCCATAGTCATGACCCCGCATAAGCAAGGCCTTCCCTGCGATACTTCACCTAAAAGCAAGCTCCTTACAGCTGCTTGACCTTCAGTGACAGTCTGAACTCCACAGTTAGCGTGAGGGTTCAGTCTTGGTGTGGTATGGTCTGTGGGTCTGAGAACATCTCTTATGATGTGCTTATTATCATGCCTTAAAAATTCTGTTTTGCCTTTCATGCCGTTCCCTGATAATTCTCTGAAAATCACTGAGCCTTTTTATGCTTCACTTGCTTTGTCTTTTGAGCATGTGGTCATTGGAATCATATGATATGATGCCTGTTCAGACTGGCTTCTTTTGATACATGTGACAGTTTCCACCCTGTCTTATCACGGCTTAATAGCCCATTTCTTTTGGAACCAACGTGAATTTTCAACCTAATGATTCAATTTTGAGGATGAATCCTATAAGAATAATGAGGAACCACTAACATCCACACTGTAAAACTATAAAATATTACATGTTTGAACATACTACTACTGAGATATCCTGGAAATTCATAGTCATTTAAGTATTATGGCGTGAGATCATAAATACAGGGGGATGGAGAGATGGCTCAGTGGTTAAGAGCACTGGCTGTTCTTGTGGAGGACCTGGGTTCACTATCCAGCACCCATATGTTGGCTAGCAATGGTCTATAACTCCAGTTCAGGGGACTCAATGCCCTCTTTTGATCACAGGCATTTCACGACATGGGTGCACTTACATACATGTAGGCAAGACACTCATACACATAAAAATAATATATATTTTTTAAATATCATAAATACAATAGATACTGAAATAGTCTCCAATACATATAAACATCTAATGTATTCCAAACTTGACATTTAAATTCATGATAATGAGATGGAATTTGAATACTATGGTAATCTGAGTTAATAGTGTTACTTTGGGCATAACTTTAGATTCATCTATCTACACAGATATTTACAAAGAAATCACTAAATGCCAGGCAGCAAAGTAGGCATTTCTTTGAGTGTTGACTTGTTTAATCTTTATAAAGATCCACAAGGGAGGTGAGAATGAATGCTTCTATTTAAAACTATTGAAAACAGAGGCCAATGAGATTAGGTATCTCCTGTCCATGGCTCTGCTGGAACACAAATCCCGGACTCTGACTCCCTTCCTGGAGGCTCCTTTTCTAAATCAAGCCTCCAGTTTCATTAAGCATTATTTTGGTCATTTCGCGTATGGCGTGAGTACTTTCTATTCATCATCTTCGTTTCATTGGTATCTGTCATGTCTGGAGTTGTTCACAGATATTTCTAACTATCAACTTCAATCATAAACTCAACTTTAATAAAAACATCTGTAATTATCAACATTGTGAAGAGTTAATGGTGTGAATAGACTGAACTGCTGGCTGAGGAGATCTGAGCGTGGACTCTGTCATGCTATCCCTGACTAAGGAGATAGCATGGCTGGGTCTGAACAAGTTCTTGAAAAGTGGCAAAGCAAGCTCTGATCCTCCTCTTTGAAGCCTCTCTGTTACTTCAGAGAAAATGCAGATTGGCAGCCAGACTCCTTGCTCCCTGAGGGGCTGGATTTCCAGCTGCCTTGTATACCTCCAGGCCACTCCTTATGTTATTGATCACCCTGGCAGCACCAAGATACCAGAAGCTCGACAGGAAGTTTCAGTTTCTTGGCCTTCCACGCCTTTCTCTTCTCTGTCTCCTAGGAAGAGATAGGAATAGATTTACTGTTGCTCACAGTGATGCTGGATCAATCACAGCCCACATAACTTCTGATTCTAGGAACACAGAAAAAATACATAATCCACCTGTTGAGTAAATTCATAATTCACTAGTAATTTACAATTTTTTTCCTCTTTAGTCAGGATGCAGCCCTTGTTTCATTAGGTGTATTATGTGTTTAGTTACTGTAGGGACCTATTTGGTGCCTAATTATCTGCATGACAGGAAATTAAACTAAGTTTCTATTTGTCCGCAGGCACCGGTAACCTTACGCCCACCAGTTCCCCTTTCTTTTGTTTCTTTTCTTTCCTCTTCCTTTCATTTTCAAAATGATAATATGAATTGCAAGTCTAAACCAATGTGCATTAAATGGAACACTTTCAGTCTAGGAGTTATAAAACATTCAGTGAACACTGGAAAGAGTTCAGCTCCCTATCAATTGCTTGTTAATTGTCAAGGCATCATAGTCATTGTCATTATTTGCTCTTCCTCATCATGGGCGTGAGTAAGGTCCATCATGTCTTTCTTCTCAAGTTCAGTCCTGGCATTCTACTTAGCTATAAAACTTTGCACTGTGACTCTATGTTTCGATGTTTTAGGGTAATTACCTATAAAATGAGGGTGATCATAAGACCTCACAGAATGACTTAAACTCAAATGGGATGATGTAAGTATGAATATGTAAAGTATTCCAATACCTGATACACAGTAACTGCTCGGTAACTGCTCACTATTATGAAGAGAGAGCTAACACTTGCAGATATTACTGTCTTTTCTGGCAAAACACACACATTATAAGCAGGTGCATGATTCTGTAGCCACTGAAAGTTGTAGTTGTGGGGTTAACTCTAAGCCTAAAAGCAGACAGGAAGTCCTCAACATAAGCCTGTCCTCTGCCGCAGGTTCTGATCATGTTCACTCTGACTTTCTAGACTGCCCAGAGCTGCTAATGCAAAGAATCACCTCATAAGTGTTCTCTGCTTCTTCTCGACTGTGCTTTGTACCATCCTTCATGCAGAAACTTTATTGAGTCCTACAGGTAGTGTGACACCTTTCCTGAAAACATTAAAAGCAAGAGAATAAAATAAATGAGAACCTCCAATTTCCCTGGAGTTCTGTTTCTATTCCTGTGATGAGGCATGAAATGTTGTTTTATGTTTTTTTTTTATTGAATTTTTGTGCATTCCATATAATACATAACAATCATACTTAGACCCCTCCTCCATCTGGCCCCATAAAATCTCCCCATAGTCTGCCTGCTAGATTTGGTATTCTGTCATATATGGTAAGACCTATCATGTCAAGTCTGTGTCCCAAGATGTCCCTCAGCGTGAGTCTGTCCACTTGAGCCTGGTCAACCTACCTAGTGTCACTCCCTGAAAGAGGACATGCATACTCTCACTCAGAAGTGATCAGTTACCAAAAGTCCCTCAAGCTAAGGTTGGGTCTTCTTACCATTTCCCCAAATCTATGCTGAGTTTTTGTCTAATTTGAGATTGTATGGGGCTTGGGGATGCTGTCTCCACTGCTGTAAGCTCATATGAACAAGTTCCCAGCTACCTGGAAAGCTCTGTTTTCTTATGGTCAACCACCACTTCTGGCTCTTAAAGTCTGATTTAGAGCATTTGTCTCCATCATCTTCATTATCTGTAACCTCAGGAATAAAATATGCTATAGTAGTGAGAATTGATGAAAACATCCAAAATATACGTCCAGTCTTAGGTTCATGTTTCAAAGCTTTCTCGTTAACTTTGTCAAATGAGTTTGGAGTTTACCAGAAAGAAGTGAATATTAAATTGGTACACTTCAATCTCTGTGGTTCAGAAGGAGACCTCGAGCCCCCAGAGTTAAATCTACCAATCTGAGTGACATATCCACAAACGGGGAATCTTGCAGCATTAAGAGAGACACAATCACACATAAACTAACCCAGGCCATGATGATAATTGCAGTGTGGTGGGCCCTGGTATCCTAGGAGTAATTACTCTGACATTCTTTATCACTGTGTGCTGGATGTGATATGAAGCAATTATCTAGTTGCTTTTTTGGAATATTGATGCCCACGCCATCTCTGCATGCCATCCTCATCTCACGCTGTGACCCTGCAGGGCTTCACTCTGACACCTTGAGTCTCTCACGCAGATTGATAAGGAGCTCTGGCTTAATCTTCCCTTCCTTAGGATGAGACTCTGGTGTTTACCCGTGTTACCAGGGAGAAGTACTGATAACACGAGATACTACCATTTTCTCTTACCGCTTGCAAAATCCGAGTTGTATATTGAATTCATTGAATTCTCTAGTGCCCAGTCCCCTACTGCAAATATTGGTACAATGGCACTTAGAGCTAATTGTAAACTACCCTCATAACGGAGGCGGCCATTATTGGTTTTCCTTATAATTACTTACAATAGTCCCTGTGTTCATGAGGCACTTCTCACAGTCCTATTTAATAGTAACACAAGGAATATGAAATAAAATTTATTAAGACCGCATGTTTCAAGTCTGTGTTCACTATGTTAGAGTAATGTCTGAAAACATGGAAATTTACTCTCCAAGAGGTGGTCTATTTTCTTAACTTGAACTTGGCATTGTGTCAGTATTTTGCTTTCCTCTAAATAGCTGTTTTCAGCTCCTTTATTTTCTGACTGTGTGCCAGTGTTTGTTTGTGTATGTGTACCTCTATGTGTGTGTGTTTGTTTGTTTGTGTGGGGCAGGAAGGGTTTTGTTTGGAACAAGGGTCGGCACTCTCACATTTTAAATATTTAATATCATGTCAATTTCTTTGTACTGTACACAGCAGGCGGCATTTGGCATCTCTTAAAAAAGCTGGAAGAAGCTGCTTCTTGATACAGTGTATGGCTAGCCCTCTTTTGCCCCCTCATCTCAGATCCATAGGTAGGTAGAGGGTGATGCAATAGACAGAAGGGGCAGTGGGAACCCAGGCCACAGGGGTGGTATTGTGAGGACCCAGCATTTACATCTATCCATGCGCTCTTCTCTGGTCTGTGCTTCTATCCCTGTAAAGGAATTTCAAGCAAGACAGTTTGAAATGGCAAACTGTGGCAAGGGTGGGGGCATTTGAACTTGGGCTACTTAATGCCTACTTGCAGCAAAGCCCCAGCAGCCACAGGGCTTCCTCTCCATGAATCCTTCCATCATTGTGAAACGAGGGGAGACTCACAGTTCCCCTGCAGCTGACCACAAGAAGGAAAGTCCCTAGTGCAGTGTTTCCAAACAGTAGGTGGTTTCTGTATTCCCTCTAATTCATTTCCCTGACTCTATAACTCTGCGTCTCCCTGTTGATTCAAAGGGTTGAGTCATTGGATTCCTGATTCCCTGGCTCACTCATATGCAGTCTCTATGAAAGGAATACCTAGCTTAATATACTATTCAGTTTCCTTTGTTCCTTGTTCCTAGTCTACCCTAAGTCCACAAGGAAATATTCCCATATGTTTGATGCAATCATTAATTTTAATGTGTTCTTTGTAAATAATGTTTGCCTTATTTTGCATATGTTTTAGTATTTTTTTTTCTTTCTTGGTTCTCTTCCTATTGTTTTGCTAGACACAGAGTTTTAACATTCTTTCCATGTTTCTGGCTATTGTTACTGCTTATTGTCTCACAGAATTCCATGCTATGAAACCTGACTTTGCCATTTATCCAGTGATGACTCTTAGACTAGCACCAGCTCCCCTCTACACAGTGTTCTTGCATGCTCCTGCCCTTTCCTGTATAAGGATCTCTCTAGTGTACATCCAGGGTTGGGATTGCTGAACAGACCTTCAGAATGCTGCTCTAGCCCTCCTTCCCATTGATAACATAGAAGGGAGTCTACATCCTGCATCCTCGTATCTCATTAATATCAGGCACTGATCAATGTTTTAAACATCAGGAGATATCTCAGGCTAGGAGGTTCAGTGGTAGAATGTCTGCCTAGAACTTGGCCAAGATCCATCCCCAGTATTGTCTAGTAAAAACGATGAAGAAATATAGAAGATAGAAAGACCATGCCTCAAAAGATAAAAAAAAAAAAAAAAAGTGAGAAATATCTTTTATCCTGTTCCATTTCTTTCTGCAAGACTAATGAATATGATCATTACTGGGTGCTCTGTTGATATCCCTCCAAGGCATCCTTTATTGAGCATAAATTTCTAATACGGATGCAATCCAGTTCATCACTTTCTAACCTTTTGAGCTTTTAAGATACCCTTTTTAGTTCTAATTTAGAAACATGTTCCCATACATTCATACATTTTCTTCTTCAAATTTGTAGTTTTGCTTTTCCTTAAGTTTTCTGTTCCATTCAGAGGCTGCTGCTGCTCATGGTATTACAAACTAGTCCACTTTATTTTTCCCTATAGAGTATTACTAAATATTCCTAAAATTTCTTTCCTATCTCTATTTTGTTAGGGATACCTCTGGTGATTTCTTAGTGTTTTCTTTGTTTTGTTCTAAATGTGAACCATTTTCTTCTGTGTTGCTTTATGGAGTCAATGCTTGATTCTTGTTCTGTCTACCATATCACTTAGTTTCTTTCTTTCTCTTTCTTTCTCTCTCTCTCTCTCTCTCATCTTCCTAGAGTTTGTAACTATGTCCTCCAGATTGGGAATGTAATTTTATGTAATATTCAACAACTTATTCTATCCTCTCAATTTCATTTATTATATTATCTACAGATAACAGGTTGACGTAGTTTTTTTATGACTGTTCTAGTTTGCCTTCAATCGCTGTGACAAAACACTTTGACCAATACCAACTTTGAAGGAAAGGGCTTATTTGGATTACATCTCCCAGGTCACAGTTCATCACTGAGGGATCCTAAGGTAGGACTCAGGACAGGAACCTGGAGGCAGAAGCTGAAGCACAGGCTATGGAGGAGGGCTGATTACTGACTTGCTCCCCAGGCCCATGCTCAGCCTGCTTTCTTATACAACCAGAACAACCTGCCCATGGGTGGTACACCTACAGTGGGCTAGACCCTCCCACATCACTCAACAATCAAGAATATACCCCACAGACATGGCCACAGAGCAGTCTAATAGAGGAAATTCCTCAACCTAGGCTCTCTCTACCCAAGTGTATCAAGTTGACACTAAAGTTATCCAGCACAATAATCTATTGCTCTCAGATTACATTGACTACCTTATCCATAGTTCCTCTGGGTAGCAGAGATTACAAGCTTATGCTGCCAGGACTGGCCTCCTTTATATCTTATGTTTAATTTAAATATTCGGTCTCTCCCCAGGACATTTCCTTCAGGCTTTACATGTTCTCTGCTGCCCTTTCTTTCTTTTTTGGAAGATGCATATTTCTATTACCTGGTAATGTTGATCTACAAGGTCCTGATAGGGAAGCAAAGATGATTTCCCAGAAGCCAACAGGACAAGAGGAGACCATTGTATAAGCTACACAATGGCTGCACCAATATCTTCCTCTCTAGAATTCAAAAGCTCCTCTTCTGCAACTCACAAAACCCACCAGAATATGCACAGAGCAAATCCCAGGGGCCGCCTGGATTGTACACCTTCGATCTACGCTATCCTTTCATTTTTTCAGTTCCTTAAATTTTATTTTGTATAAAGAATACAAAAGCCCATTTTTATTTGTTATCTTGTCAGGATGGAAAGACACTTTATTATCTTTTTACTTCTTCGTAGTCTCTTAGATTTTTCCCTAGTGTTTGGTTGCCCTTTGTAAATCACAAGCACTTGATGACAAATTCAGATGATCAGAACCCAAATCAAACACAGTTCTGATCCAATGCATAGATCCCTACATCACAATGGATTTCTGCTGTATGGTCAAACTTTCTTCAGATATAATTTATTCCTGAGGAAATTCTGAGGCAGGGATTTTGAAGAGCCAAAATTATTGGCCTGACTCATGCTTGGTGAAATACGCCATTCAGGAAAAGACAGACACTATATGATGCCATTTATGCGAGGTATCTAGAGTACTTAAACTCATGGAGATAGGAAAAAGGGACAGAGAGAAGGAAGATGTGGAAGCTATTTTGTAATGAGTGGAGGGTTTTTGTTTTGAAAGATGAAATACTTGAAAGATCCATCGTAGAACGGCATCAGTAACCACAACACTCCTGAAATATATACTAAAAGATGGCTAAGATGATCAACTGATGAGTATTTTGTCACAGTTAAAATATTGGATCTTGCAGTTAGTTGAGGAAATAAATTTAAGAAACCTTTCCCTCAGACAATTTATTGTACTGGAATAAACTTTCTGGAAAATAATTTAACAATGTATTATGAGCTTTAAGAATGTCTATGCCTTCTTCTAGGCGTGCCTAAGGAAAAAAATGAAAAATATGGGAGGAAATCATTTTGGTTAGCTCACTGTTTATGAAGCAAAAAAATAAATAAATAACATAAATACTTAATCTAAGTACGTAGCCATAGGAAGAGTTAAATTACTGTTGATACTTCCACCGGAAGGAAAATGTGGTCATGAAAAACATGTTTTGAAATATGTTAAATGATGTGAGAAACATTTAAATTACATTTTAAGGAAAAATAGGAGGTGTAAGTATTGTTAGAACTCAGTCTAGCCTTTCATCAGGCCCTGCCCAACTACAGCAGCTCCTTCTGACAGCAGTGGTGGGAGAAATGAACCCCCTACCAAGCCTGCCTTTGAATCTCTAGCCTACTAACCAACTCCGCACGTGTTCTGATTCCAAGAGAATGGCATGTACCTTCCTGGCTTCCCCAGAGGAGCCCACAGACCTCTGGCTGCTAGACTCTGGCTCATCATAGGGCAGCTGTCTTAGTGGGAACATCTTATCTGCAGACGCCGCTGCTCCCTGCTTCCCTCAGACCCGTAGAATTTTACATTCCTTCCTGATAACGCGAGACCCTCCCCCCTCCCCGCCTCCTGCTGCTCAAGAATCAGGGACAGTCTAGCTGTGCCCGTACAAGTGGACACTCATCAACTAGCTGGCATGAAATTTCCCACTCCCTCTTTCTGAGGATTGTGAGAAGGAACCCTTAAACTGCTCCACTGCCTGCTGTGCGGACGTTCCTCAGAGCTCCTGCCATGCGGCTGCTGCCCATCCCTCTGTCCATAGCATTAATAACTCTTCAAGTAAATTGATTACCCCAGCATACAATCTACCTGGTGTGACCGTCAAATCCCAAACCCCAAATCTTTTTACTATGGATTCAATATGATTTTGATTCTTAAAAAAATGCAAACAAAGATTAGCATGGAAGGGAAAACACTAAAATGCGAAGTGATAATCTGTGTGCAAAGGGATTATCTGTGGTGTATGTAGAAGTGCTTTATAAATTGTAATTGGGCACTCTAAATGGAGACAGTAGACATAAATAACCACACTAAAAGACTCAAGCTGAACTGACCTAATATTGTACTTAAGTAATAACACAATAAACATTTAGACCAAAGGAAGTTTTATCTGAGCTATCTGTGTACACTACATTGCTCAGCCCTCCCAACAATTATATAGATAGGTGGTATTAGTATTCCAATTCTGAATATGAAAAATCATATTCAGAAGTCGTACAGAGAAGTTGAGGATTCATGATACACAGGTTCAGAGTCTTGTGATGTTTACTCGTTTATTTTTCTTTTACCAATTCCAAAGAAGGAGAATGAGAAAGGCTGGTCGTGGTGACCTAGATATGTCTGTCATCTTGTGAACCTGGGGCTAGGTCCACTCTGCAGTGAGAAAGCTATGGATGCTCCCTTCCCCTTGGGAGATGACTGGACAAAGAGTTCTATAGACTATGCTGATGAAGGTGGAAATGGCTTCTGATGGAGTCTGTAATGCTTTATTTAGTTTCAAAGATTCCAAGGTGGCCAAGCAAACAAGTAAGTATCAAGTAGGTGATCAGATAGACAATTCTAGACTTAGCTAGTTAAAGTCATGGCACGTGGCAGCTCCCTTGATAATTTACTGAGAGATCCAGGATCATTCCTTAGGTGCATATTGACTCCTTTATTAAAATGTGTTGGGCTTGGTCAATGTTTTCCACAGCAAGCCATTTATAAAACACATTATTTAGGAAATCTAGAATGCTACAAGAGCTCATTTAAATTATAAGTGCTCTTGAAAGCCATGACTGGAAGTGACTCTAAGTCTTTTAGACTCTTGTGGTGATTTGCAGTATACTTTCAAAGATGGGCTGTTAAGCGGCTTGGTTCATTATATGTGCAGTCTGTATCCAGAAGAGCCCCTGTTTTACAGAGGAGAAATTATGAGGCCAAAGCTTTCCCCCTTATTAAAAATATAACAAAACACATCTTTGCAGTAGTTAAAAAAGCCCAATTTCCTTGAGAATTCCAGTATTGGCTTTAGTTCCACAGACTCATTGTAGACTGAAGATATATATTTTCTTAGTAGCGGTGAAAATTTTACTGGAGGAATGGGATGCTAAATGTGTGTCTCTCTGTGTGTGTTGACTAAGGTACCAGAAAATGCATGCTTTACTCACTGGGGAACCCCTGCAAAATTTCAAATAATAAAGGAATGACTGTTAGAACTCTCAAGACCCTTCTCTGATTAGTCATGAAAGAGTTGTAAAAGTTTTGTTGTTTGTTTGTTTGTTTGGGCTTTGAGGGTTCTGTTGTTTTATCTTGAGGGGAAAAAAAGCTTTTTGAAAATAATTGCTTACACGTGGCAAATGTCATATTACTCCAACACGAAGAAACAGAGGAAGTGTTAGCCTCTCACCTCGGGTCTAATGAGAGAAGCTTCAACAAGATAATTCCTAAAACTTCAAAAACATTCTTTGCACTTAGAAAATATAGTGGCCACATTGAACAATGTTGAACTTTAGAAATGGTTTAGCAGCTTTTACAGTGGCGCGAAGGGTATGTCATTTCTGTTAGGTCTGGGTTTACTGGGGTCAAAGGGCATAAGAATAGTATGTACAAGCTAGAAACCTGGAAAGCATCTGGGGTAGGATTGTCTGGGATTTAGTCCACTGAGGTCACCCAAAAGAATAAACAAACTTCAGAAGAGAGAACCTAACGATACTGTGGATTCCTTGGATAGTGAGCAAAGGTTATGTTACAGATCTATCAGCTGTAAAAGACCCCACGATGGACCTGTGTGATGGTGGTGTGAGATTGGGAGCTTCAGAGTCTACATAAATGCTTCATAAAAATCAGTAAGTATTAAGAATAGCAGTTCTAGAATATTATGCCACTTTTGCTGCTGTCTAACGTCTGCTTACTCCATCCTGTTTAATCCATAAGGCCTCCGAAACAAAAAGGTCAGGGCGCAAGATCAGGGATGAAGAAAGGAGAAAACCTTGCCTGTAATAATCAACGTTTTAAATACTGTGAAACAATACTGCATCTGAAGGCTTTAAGTATTTTTGCAGATACTTTCTTTGCCTAAGCATGAACACTGAAGCTCAGAATGTTTCTGAACTTAAGGAATCAGGAAAGAATATCTTTCTAAATATTTGGTAGAGGATGGTAAGAGCCAGAATCTAAGTTATTTCATGGTGGATCCCTTGAGCTATGATTTCTCGGCCAAGAGATAACTGATATCAGCCTGTCAAACCTACAGCCTGCAACGCTGATTCCTCTTCCCGGGGGTAAGGGACCCTCTGAGAGCATGTTACTACTAAGATCTGGAAGCGGGGGCGGGTCACAGGTCTTCAAAGAGATGCACATTCTGTTGCAGTAGGCCGGAGAGGAGGAGTGGGTCAGAAACTCCTAATGGGGAATCGAGGTTTGCATTGGTGTCCTTCCTCTCACTGTAGAATCAGATAGTATTTCCCATAAGAAAGAAGATAAGAAAGAAAGAAGGCTTAAAGTTGATATTTTTACTATGGTTGCCAGGTCTACCCTGTTATAACACACACACACACACACACACACACACACACACATGCACGCACATAAAACAACAGCAACAAAAATAAAGCCCAACATGATATGAGTGAGGAAGATCCACATGAAAACATTATTCGTTGGTTTCTCTCATGTACTTTGAACAGCAGCCTTCAGTGACAAACCCCCCACTCTCCCCTGTTTCTTTGCCTTCATTTAGTCCATTACATCTTTAAAGTGTCCAAAGATAAAATTATCAATAGCTTCAATGAGCCTAGTCCACAAATTGAAGTTCAGTACATATTGTTTAATACTTTGATATTAAGATTTCAAAACCGGTTTCAATTGAAACCATGAACCTTCACTCTTAGCTCCTACATGAGGCAACGTTTAAAACTAAAAACCTTGTTTTGGGATATCTTCTTTGGAAAACTGTAGCTCTATGGTCCTGGGCACGATATCCTCTCTGACTCCCTGCCTCATCACCTGTAAATTGCACATATCAGAGTAGAAATGAGAACCAAATAAATTAATGAAGGAAAATTGACTTTCAAAACCATTAAAGTACTAATAAATGCCAGTATTCCTGGCAGTGGTCTGGAAATCAATGTCTAAAATTTAAATTTTCTCTATTGGTATTCAATTTGCACAGCAAAGAAAAGCATGAAAATTACTTTTTAAAGTAATATACTATTACAAATGATCTCACTTTCTGATAAACTCAAGCTTTTACAGGATTTGGGGGACCACAGCAGGACCAGAACTCCAGCCAACAAATGCCTCCCTCTGAAAGCTTTGCTAAGTTCCCCCTTGAATGCCCAAGTCTTTCCAATGCCTCTATTCCTCACTTTGGCTGCCAGCTCTAGGAATGTGCTCACAAATGGGAAAATAGCCCAGAGGTGAACCAGAAAGCTCAAGAAACAGCAGGTGAGGTGGTTAGGGATGTGGCTCAGTGGGTATAGTGCTGGCCTAGCATACACAAAGGCCTGGATTTGATCCCTAGCTCTGCATAATCTCATTTGGTAGCATATGCCTATCATCCTAGCATTTGGGAGGTAGAGGCAGGAATAGCAGAAGTTTAAGTTGACCCTTGATTACATAGGGATTTTGGGGCCAGCCTGGGTTACTTGAAACTCTGTCTGATGAAAAAAAAAAAAAGGAAAAATAGTAGATTTCAGTAGTTGAAATTATACCTCAATATGTAACTCTTAATGATGTATCACATGACATCAAAGCCATGCAGGTAGCAAAGGACCATTATTTCTAAGACACGGATATACTTTTCCCATGCTCTCCTGACTAATACAACTGTGTTGCTGGAAGAACGGCACCAAGATCTCATGGCAGTCATTCTGGAAGTTCCTCTACGCTAGTTTCAGTGTTCATTCTACAGCTGGGTCCTCCAGCTTTCTGGAAGTCTGTTCTTACCTCCTTTATGTTCATTGACAGTGGCTGTTTTTGTGTTATTTCAACTTGCAGTCACAAGTCCATTTGATCCTCATTTTACATATCAGTTCTCTTTTGATCATTTTCTCATGATCATTATGAAAAAGTGACTTGTAAAACCCAGGAAGAAAAGCCCTTAATATCTCCCCCTACACAGGTACACTTCTTCCTTGAGCTTTTTTTAAGTGACAAAGTGACTTCTGAGAGAGCTTTAGGAAATCTAACTGAACCACAACATGGTTGTGTGATGTCTAATATGCCGAGAAATTGTCTTGCAGAAAAGCCTTTGGTTAAGAGCCTGAGGAGGAAGGTAAAGGCATTTTTAAAAATCAGAGGCTCGGAGGAGACAAATGGGGCTTGATGAGCACTTGAGATGAATACCACAGGCTAATGCGAGCAATCAGCAGGTTTGTAGAGGATATGCTGATATCTGCAGAAAAATGCAGTCACAGAAGAGCGCTTACAGATAAACACAGGAGCTCAAAAATATTATTGCTAGCAAAGCCTTGACATTTTGACCATCTCTTATGGCTCAGGTATACGGGAAATGCAGGAATCAGTTTTTGCAATTGATTATACTTCCTGGAATAAATTCATCCAAAGTGGTATATCAGAACTCTTCTACGTGAGACTATCTCAAAGCAAATCAGCCAGTCAACCCTCATTAATAAGAATATTTTAGCATGGGATAACAGAACCAACTAGAAAAGTACACTGCAAAAAACTTAAAGTTTTTGAATCAAGGACTAAATGTAGGAGGAGAACTCAATTCAGGATCCATATTTATTACATGGTATATACTGGATTCATCAGTAACTCCCTTTGTCTTCCTGAGTTTCCTGTTGCCAGTGCCCATTATTGGCAAGGAAACTGTCCATTGGGCTATCCAAGCCACACAGCAATCATCCTTTCATGCCTCTCAGAAAGTCGTTTGCGCATGCTTCTTGTAAAGCTTTTCTCCTGAGCAGTTAAAAACACCCTCGTTAAATGAGTGTGCCCACTTCCCATTCCAAATGGCACACACTGTCAGCAGTTTTTAGTTGAACTGAACAAAAAAGTAAATTTAATAAGCTCACACCTACAAGCAAACATACATAATGGTACTTTAATCTTTTCTTTGAAGGTATTTCATTTGTTGTTTTTATTTTTATCTGTTCGAGTATACCCATGTTAAGCAGTGCCCGCAGAGGTCAAAAGAGGGCACTGGATCCCCTGGAACTGAAGTTATGGACAGTTATTAGCCACCATGTTGGTACTGGTAATCAAACCTGGGTCCTCTGCAAGAGCAGCCAGTGCATTTAACCACTGAGCCATCTCTCCAGCCTCTGCTACTTTAATTTTATGGCGATGGTAATAAAGGTGTCTGCTGGATTCTGATGCTCTTTCTAGATGAGAGTTTCTCAAGGCCTATTTGTTCAGTGAAGTTATTTTACTATTTCTTATTTGATTGACTCTGACCCTTTAAGTATCACCATCAGAGCAGCAAAGAGTCTCATCCTTAAATAGGCCATATTCTTCTTTTCAGTTAAAGTAGAATGTGGTAGGCAGGTGTTTGCTCACAAATAAATCTACACTCTAAAGAATCTCAGGAGACAGTGTGATAGATACCAGGATGGACTCCCCACATCTCTCATTGTAGAATGTAAAACCCAATCTCCCCACAATGTTTGGGGTTTCATAGGATAGATATGTGTTCTCAGGATCAACAGGGTTTGCCTAACTAAGGAGAGCCACTATTCTTGGTGATCCTTCTCCAGAGTAAAATCACTCAGGGACTGAGGAAAGGAAAGGCCGGGGCACTTTGTTCCAACTCACTGTGATTCTTAAGGGTCGTGCTGGCTTCAGAATCCTTGCAAGTTTCTCTTGACCTCCTTTGAGACTGGGTCACACACTTTGATTTACTTTAATCCTCTGCTGAGTGTCACTGATGTGCTTCCCTTCTATGGGTATTGATCTGAAGAGGATCTTCCTCTTTATCTTTTTTACATGTAAATCTTCATTACTGAGTCGACTTCCTGGGCAATCCAAATGTAGGCAGCTATTTCATTTTAACAGGAGTTAACACATTCAAACCTAATAAATCTCTTTATTAGGTCAGGAACTATGAAAAATGGGCTAAATGATATTCTTCTCCTCTGAGTTATAATATAACATTTTTCCTGAAAAATAGAATTCACTTGATGCAGAAATCATTTGGAAAGAGTTGGGGGTTCTAGCATAAGATTCCTATGTTCTGAGAACAGAGACAAGAACAGTTGAAAAGCAGATATATGCATAGATCCTCACTTCAACGGCTTAATTATTATTGGAAATGTTGCCATAATACTTTCTGCAACCAGAGGAAATCTCTATTAATTTCAATATTTGAGAATCCACATATATGTATGTGTATTTAATTTATCTTAACTCTGAAAAGATAGCTCAGTCATGCAACATCTAATACTTATCATTTAAGCATGAGGACCTGAGTTTGATGCCCAGATCTGCTATTAAAATGTCAGGACTGGCATATTCTCACAATGACATTGCTGTGGGTGAGTGTGGGAGGAGGCTTTCTTTATGTTATTGCTTTCAGAGCTTATAGTCTTTTATATGTGAGAAATGATAGCTACATTAATAGATCAAAGATGTGTGATTATTACTACATTTTTTTCATAGACTCCTGAAAAACATTGGCTAATTTTTATATTAATTTTCTTCATATCTGAGATATCAAATTAAGATCTAAGGTAAGAAAACCAACAAATCTATCCATGTCAGTTATCTTCTGGTTAAATAAAGAAGGAAGATGAAGACCTATCCAATAAAGGCAGTTAAACTGTGAAATTTTTCAACTTTTGCCATTTATGAAAGCCAGTTTATTCTGTATTGTAAGAAAATTCAATAAACTAGTTAACATAACAGGAAAATAGAAGAAAATTTCAAGAAACTGTCAGTGTGAAGTCATTGTGACAAATGAAATGAGTCAGTAATAGATTGTAAAGCTCTTTAGAAAAAGTTGAAGGTTTGGATCTCAATGTTTTCTGGATAGAGTGTCTTGAATTGCTTGAAAGATGAGTCAACACTATGTATGTCTAGAGTTGTACTTCGGACTAGATTACCACTGTAAAATAATTACTGTAAGGCTCTAGGTCTTCATATTACCCATCTTAGCATATAATTCCTAACTAAAGTAGTATCCAGACATAGACAAACAGCTTTTTGTGATATCCTGCTTAGAGGTTAGATTTTAGTCTCCCACCATCTCACCTGAGAGGCAAGGTGGGGAGCCTCTGAACTACTGAGGGAGCACATATACTATGTTGATTTCTATGATCCCAAACAGAGAGTGGCAAGGAATTTTGAAGCCTATTACATCAGAATAAGAGGGGTCAAGTTTTGATCAAATTATTAGCTCTTTGGCAATCATTTATTAATAACTGGTTTATTTTTGTAATTTCTGTTGTAAATATCAAAACAGGATGAAATTAGTCCATAGCACATTTTACCAGCATCTAGCCTTCTTACATTTTTAGCAGCTCATGTTGATTTGTTCTTTTTGATTCTTTACATGATCTAACCTAATTCTAACTTTTGGAAACAAAGCTATATGCAGGTATAGCTTGTGGATGGAGTTTTAATGGCAAAAGCCTTTACAAAAGGTTTTATTTCCATTTATTTCCTTTAAGTGGTACTTTTCCTCGTTACAAACTAACCAGCCCATGTTGAATGATTCCCCACGTACACTCTTACATCTTTTCAGATTCTTAACAGGGTTCTTTCCATTTCCTTCCTTTATCAAATACCTCCAAGGCATCTTACATGCAGTCCATGACCCACTCTTATTCATTTCCTTTGTACTAGGAAGCACGTCCTGAATCCTTCCCTCTTTGAACATTCTTGAGTCTGCTGTCTTGGGGCATCACTCTTTGTAAAATAGAGTTTTTTCATGTTCTTCCACAGTTTCCACAGAAAGATGCAAAATGAAAAAAAGAGTATTGGTTCTCTTCTTCTTTTATTCCCCGGAGGGAGTGGGGCATAAACTATTTCAGAATTTAGTTAGAAAAACAAGGAGTATGACTGTATTTCTCAACGAATACAGTGGAAGGATTTAAACCACTGATTATTTTCTAGCTAATAAGAATTCTGCATGACTGGAGCTTGTGCACAATTTACACATCAGAACAAACCAAATTGAAAAGGTCAGATGATGATTTGTTTCTAATTTAAAATCAATCATTCTAATGAGTTGTGTGTGAGAGATAAATGTGTCTTAGTACATATTGCACAGTATAGGCTGAGTACCACTTCCTGAAACTCATCTTCTTCTCTGACCACTGAAAACATTTTCCATATATTTTTCCAGTCGTTGCTTACTAGTATCATTCCAGGAATCTTGTATTCCTCTAAATTAATTGCAGTCAATCCAGATGCTTGCTGGCATCTTGGGTTCTCATCTTCAGTACCAGGTCAACGTGTACCAATGGGATCTAATTGCATCATGGTATTTGACTTTGTAGCTATTGTCAGCCTGACTCTGCTCTAAAACCTATTTTTGATTACTTGGTTGAGATTCTCCTCATCCTATTTTATCTACTATCATTTCTGACATGGTTTTGAAAATCATCTAATGAAGCATAGTATTAACTCACTTGAAATTCTCCAGTCTCTTAACTGCTGTTTTTCTAGTAGAGTTCATAAGGATTTTGAGCTTCTTCTTTAGGTTAGCCTAATCTTACTCTCTCATTCAGACTACAGGCTTTGATTTGTCACACACATCAGACTCTTTCTTGCTTCCATCCCTGGCTTGATTCTTTCCTCATCTAGGAGAGTCTCATTTCACTTGTCAGCTGATTAGATATCACCTATCTGTCAGAACCCAGCATGGGTTTCAGCTTTCTGGAAGATCCAACTTCTTTCTTCTCTGACCACACAAAGCCTCCTAAAGATTTCCTTCTGTGACTCTTGCCACCTTCAACTCATAGGACATGTCTGCCCCGGTTCGTCAGCTCTGTTCCCCTTAATAGAAGAGCCACATTTTTTTTTCATCTTAGTACCCTTGGAGTATGTATTCAGTTAGTATGCACTATACTTAATGCTCAAATAGTCAGTAAACACTTAAATGTTTATTTCAGAAAGTACCTGAAAGATTAACCAATAGAATGACTTTATTTCAAAAATGGGGAAACTAAGGCCCAAGAAATGAAAGTAACATAACAGATACTAAAGGTTGATTGATTGAAACTTGGCTGAATCTAGGACCCATTGCTTTCTAACACATTTTATTTTGAGTTATATAATTTGGCATATTCATGAGAAACACTGGTATAATTTGATTATATTAATTTTCCCTAATTAGGTTTATTTGGGAAAATTACAGAGATGCTCTCTTTTCTTTCTTGCTCACAGTGACCCTGAGGTTGATATTTTCCAGCCATTGGCCATTTCCTCCTGCATCTACTCTGCTCTTGATTATCCTCTACAATAGCTTAGTTGCAACCTTAAAATTTCATGCATTATGTCTATTAAAATATTTTGAAAGCCAAAAACCAAACTATTCATTATAATTATGTATGATACATTAATTTGCATGGTATTATAAATGTAGTTGCTGATTAAAATCAATATCCAGACATTGAATCAAAAACTATCACGAATCAAGAAAAAAAATACAACTTGTATTTGATATCACTTAGCCATGCCTTGGCCCATCTTAATACAGCCATATGTTTCTTTTTATGACCTGAGTTACTGAAAGGAAAAATATCAAGAATCCTCCACTTCACATGTTATCACAGAGTATGAAACTCTGTGATTTTCTAAATGTGCAATATTTGAAGTTGTAACTTTGTTATATGTGCACAGTTATCTCAAGTTTGTATTATTATTATTAACTTCCTAAATTCTCCCCTCTTTCATCCTGTCAAATGACTAGAGTGCTCTTGCTCTTCAAATGTGTATTCCTTTCCAGCCATTTCCGTGGAAGAACGAATTTATTTACATTGCTATTCTAGTGCTTAGGCTTGGGACATTGCGCAAATGGAATATAATCAACAGTTTCTAAGCACACACTAGAACTAAGGTGTCCTCTTAGCCTCCATGTGGCCATGAAAGACCTTTCTCTCAGTAGCCATTACCCTTCCCTCTTGCAACACACAAGGCCCGCCTGCATCAAGAAGCCAGGTCTTGACACTCAGCTTGAGGCATTTTCCTAGACAAACATAACCTGCACCACCTAGCTGCCTCATAAAAGGATAAATGATAATTTCTCTTAGCCCACTGACTTCGGTAGAAACAGCTGGCTGATTCACCTCCTGACTCAGGTGCTCAACTGAAAAGCCTTATGCCTATTAATGTGACTCCAGAACAAACATGGCTGCCTTCATGGAATTTACCCCCTGTCCTTTTGCTAATGTCTTAGGTTTTAAAAATATCCTATTAGATTTTAGATGCCTTTGCTTGTGTTCTTTTCAGGCAATTTCCTCAGCTGTCTTCCTTTTCTGTCTCCTTTCCTGATTTTGCTACCTCTAGAATATTATTTTCACACTTGACTTCATTTTTCTCTTCTCCTTTTGCCATTCTGCAGATTTCTTCACATCTTCACACGTTTATCTGCTTATGTGCCTTCTGCTGCCCATTCTAGATTCTCCCATTTTGTTCCTTCCCCTGTGCCCAGGCTTTGTGGGATGCTTCCCAGCTGCGGCACGCTGTTCTTTCATTCAGTCTGCTCCTCTAGAAACAGTAAATCAGAGTTAAAGGATCTGAAATGCCCCCCACCCCTCAGATAGCTCTAGTTTGCTCTCTAGCCCTAGGGGTCCACACCACCCTCCAGCTGCTCAGGAATGGAGTTCACCAATGATTCTCCCTCTAAACTTCTCTGTCTTTGAACAGAAGAAAGGAAAGGGCGAGGGAAAGAAGAGTGAGGCAGGTAGACGGGTGGAAGATCCATGGGGAAGTTTGTTAATCATGTCTCTGTTTTCTAAACTACAAGTTGGAGAAAACAAGTAACAAAGTATACCCATTATATATCGGAACTGAAAAGAAGGGATGTTTGTCCGCCAAAATTTGAAAACATATGATTCCTCTCCACTAGCTCACAGCAGCGCTGGAAATGGACTTAACTAAGCTGGAACACACCACCAGCCTACAATGCCCAAAGGCAGCTCAAGACAGCTGTCCATATGCTTCTCTGAGTTAATTTAGGATACAGAGAATCCAGTATCCAATCTGTCCTCGTGAACCCTGCTCATAAAAGCAGAAGGGCACAGACCCACATAATCACTCACGTTCTCAGTGGTGTTCCAAGTCTGTATCAAGAAGGAATAGATGGGAACAGCAATGAAGTATGAAGACTTTCAACTACTATCTGCTACTCTTTCCATTGCTTAAAAAACAATTGCCATGTAAAATCTATGATCTCTGAACTCTTTCTTAAAGGCCCAACAACTGCCATGCTTTTACAGTAGAAAGAATGTGTGATTACTACAAAGGATATGATACCTCTTCACTCACTCACAGAACTTCTCAAGAGATTCTGGCTAAGCACTAGGTATTCAGCCCACAACTTTGAGACAAAAGAAGGTACTGTTGCTTCTTCTGCAGCACCATTATCTGTGAACGATCCAACAAGTAAACCTTGGTGATGAATTTTCAGTGAACTTTGCCTAATAATTCATCTTCTATCTTCCTTTTACTTATACTCCTAAGAATGGCAGAAACAGGACAAGTTGGAAAATTATGTTATGAATTTTATCAATATATAGTATTGCCCATTTCAAACTGAAGCATTCAGTGGCTATGTTGATCTGTTCCTGGACAACTTGAGTATATGCTCCTCGGTGTTTCCCACAGCCATTGTACTGTATCACAATCACAGTCTTTCTGTAGACACTGTTCTAGAGTACCAAAACCTGGATAGGGTTAGGGACTTAAAACCACAGAAATGCATAACCTTACTATATAAGAGGCACAAGTCCAAAATGAAAGGGTTTGACAGCCTTTTCTAGAGGCCCTGAGAGAGCATCTTTTCTAGTTTCCCAGGCCTCTGGCTATATAGTTCTTATCACTATTTTCTCTGCCTTTCAGTCCACATGGCCTACTCTGCCATTGAGCCTTTTGTGTCTTTTCATAAGGTTGTTACTATTGAATTTATTCTAGAATGATCTCATCTTTAGATCTTTAACTAAATGACCTGAGCAAGGATCTATTTTCTAAATATAGTCATACCCACAGGTTCCAAGTAAACCTATTTTGTAGTGACCAACATCCAGCCTACTACAGGTGCCCACAAGCAGATACCTTGCCTTCTGTTATGAGTGTTTCACTGCATTTACCACAAGCTTTGGATTTGGAGGTAACCAGAAGAAATACCTCCCCCTTCATGGTCATCTCACATCCTCTAAACAAATGTTGGCAATGGCACATTAGTAGATTAGCTACAAAGACACTGCTATTTTGGCTACCTTTTTTATACACAGGATGCTGCAAGGAAGGAAAATATTCTCTTTCCATGTTTGGACTATGCAGATAAGTGAGGCTTGTCAACGTGCCTTGTCTTCCCTTTACTCCTCTTCTCTTGGCCTCCTTTCTCTTTCTTTTTTTCTCAATGAATATTTTAATTTAATTTTTGTGCATTGCATACAATACATCCTAATCATATTTAGAACCCCCCCCCACTCACACGTCCTATAGGTCCCGCACAGGATTTCATGCATTCTGTCATTCATGTTAAGGCCTATCAAGTAAAGTTGAGATATCCCTCACTATGAGTTCATCCACTGGCATCTACTCAGCCTATCTAGATTCACTCCCTTAAAGAAGATCAACTCTCCCTCACCCAGTAGTAATAAGAATAGTTCCTGTCAATAGTTCTTTTGCTAAGATTGAGGCCTCCTTAGTTCTATGCTGCACTTTTTTTCTCATTGAGTATGTGGGTTTTGTGCATGCTGTCACCATTGCTGTAATTTCATACAAACAGAGGCCTGGAAGACTCAGTTTCCTTATGATCATGCACCAAACCTGACTCTTAAAATCTTTCTGTCCACTCTTCTGCAATGGTGCCTGAACCCTGGGTGGGTGAGATTTAATATAGGAGTCCTATCAGGGGTCATGCACTCTACAGTCTCTTATTCTCTACACTTTGGCCAATTGTGCCCATCTGTTTGTATCACCTTCTGTTGCTTGAGGAAACTTCTCTGGTGAGCATTGAGAGATGCATTAGTATTCTATATTTCCTCTGATCTACTATGCTCCTTAAGACTTAGTTATCCGGATTCCATTGTAGAGGTATCACTTAGAGCTGGGTATCTCTCAGACATAGTCTCTGTGTGTGACTAGTTGTAATACTCTGTAATAGTCTCCATCTGTTGCAAGAAGGAGCTTCTTTGGTAAGTGGTGAATGCTATTCTTTTATATAAATATAAGAATCCATATTTAGCATACAATAAAAAATTCCATTTGTCTAGGGACACGACAGAAGTAGGGTTTTCTCTACGGTCTATGACTTCTCCAGCCATGTGCATTTGGCTAGATTTACAGTACCACCCATGAGTCCCCTCTCATTGAGAGGGTTTTTAAGTCCAGTTAGACAGCTGTTGATTACTGCTCAAGATAAAAGTACCACTATTGTATCAATAGAGTCTACTGTGCCAGTCATTGTTGTTGCTATTATGCTTTAAAGCTGGGGTTGGACCACTGATTGATCATCTCCCTTAGCAGTTTACATAGTATCTTCTAGAATTATGAGAGCTAGTCTTTAGGGAGGAGGCTTCTATGTCAGTTCTAGCTCCATTGCTCTGTGTCTGAAGTATGTCCTGTCTTCAGCAATAGGGTCTCAACTTGATTACCTCCCAGAACTTGAAGGAAAGATCCTTTTCCTCCCTTTACATTGTATCCTTTCCTCTTCTCTATGTCCTTTCCCTTCACTTTTCTTGCCTTTCCCTGCCCTTCCTTTCTCTTCCCACCCATTTCCTTCCCTAATGGTATTTCTGCTCCAGTTCTAAGAAATCAATATCAGTCTCACACCTAAGAGCACACTGGACATTTGTTGAGCATTTTTTTTCTGTATGTCATCAGATCATTTACTAAACTAGCTAAATTCTGTCATATTTTTCATACTTATATTTTCCTCATCAAAACTAACAGTTTTTTCCTAGTAAAGATTATCCTGAATGCCTCTCAAGGACCTACCTTGTGTTCAGTCATTCTATTATTCTGAGCCAGTATACACAAAAGATCACATAGTCATCAGTACTAGTCACAGCCCTGTAGGAATTAACATACCAGCCAGCATCTCTCAGAATTTGTCCTATGATTAATTCCATTTGACTGATTATTCCCTCCCTGTGCTGTATTCATTTGTTCTTACTGAAATATTACTTTGTAATTGCTTCTAAGCAATTTCATTTCTTTATATATTGTGGGCAGGGTGCTAAATCTGGCAGACTGAGCTATTACAAGATGATGTTTATGAACCCCTGAGCAATTTCCCAAGACTTGGATCTACTGTAAGAAATATGTCTCCTATATCAGCATTCCTTTATGGATGGATGTGTGTCTATGAAATGAGGCACTCTTAGACACAGATCGTGCCTTTTGTCTTGTATTTACTTCCTAACCTATCTGCTCTTTGGATTACATCTTCTAGCTCTCCATCCCCACATGCTGCCACACTTCCCACAAAGACCTAACTTCATGGTGACTGACTGAAGAAGATTTCTGTGTAGCTTTTGAGAAAGAAGCAGATGTCTATGGGATCCAGACCATGACACAATATGGACTCATTAGTTGCTTTAGTACATAAAACTCATTGCTTTAATTCTAAGACCAGACACTAGTCTTCTGAATCCTAGCGTGTAGCAAATACAGCTATAGAGAAATTGTGCTATGCTGGCTTAGGATTCTTGCCTCTTGGCTGTTGGCTGCTGCCCAAATCTGAACATTATCCTGTCCCCAAGATTTTACTTCTGCCCTGGTTAGGAAAATGCTCTGATCTAATTGTCTGCCTGTATTGTGTCCACTCATCTGGGAGATAATGGTCCCTAATGCTGCTCCACAGCCTCACTTTTGGCTAACTTTGCATAATATGCAATGTATAATATCTGTCTTCTCTCATTAAACCCTACAAAATCATGAGTAATGATGAAACCTCCAATTCACTGCAAGTATCTTTTGCAGTGAAGCTCTTTCAAGAATAACATTAAAAAATATTTGTAAGACAGATAGCAAAATAAGGAAGACTAGAGGTTTGCATGTTCTACAGATGAATTTCTCTGCTATTCTTCAGAATGTAGAATTACAGTCCCTCTAAAATTGTAGAGGAAAGTGATTGGAAATGATACTCTCTTGTTGTCTTGAAATCCTTTTGAAAATATTCCATAGAGTGTGCCCCTAGGCAAAAATGAGTGAATGAGAAGAGGAGAAATTTTTAGAAATTTCCTTTAAATATCCTATGCTTCTGGGCTTAATAAATAGGATATCTTCTTTTGAAAGAAGCACATCCAGAGTTTTTTTACATCAGGGACTCATACAAGAGGTCAGACAGACTGACAGGGCATTGGAGAAGCAACCTGAAATGGGAGCCAAGGTGTGATAGTGCTGTGCTCTGCATGGCACACCCACAAGTATATAATACAGGTCTAGAATGGGCACAAAACCCAAGATAAGGTCTTTTAGTAAGTGAATGAAGAAATAGTTTTCTCTGTATCAAAATGGGGAGGAAGCATTCTGCTACATCCCTAGAAAACTATAAGATGAAAATGAATATTTTAAGGGAATTAATCTCTACATCCATTGCCTTAGTCAGTTGGCTTTATTAAAATGATGAGCACAGTGACCCTGTTAAAGTCTTCATGTGTATAGGCAATCAGAAAATCATGGCTTTATAATTCTGCATCTTCTCAGATCTTTCTAGTTTGGTGAAATTACCAGCATCTTTGCCTACTTATTGTGATACTTGTTCTCTATTGACTTGGGGGCTTGACTGACATGTGAGCACTAGAGCATTCTATTTTAGGTTGTATATATAATACTAAAGAGTTTGCCTTACTTCAAACATAATGTGTTGTCTTCCCTTGCTGCCTCTAAAAAGATAGATAGCATTGCAATGTCTAGCCATCAATCCTTCGTTTTCTCTTTCCTACATAGACTAAAAGTCACTTGAATATAAACTAGTAGAGTTTCCTCCTCTGTTTATGTGTAATATAGTGTGGTATTTGTGCCAACGACCACATAAAGAGCATGAAAATATTTGCCCGTTTAATTTTCTCTGTAACTATGAAAGCTATTTGCAGAGTGACCCACTCTATTGCTAAGAAACTAAGATTTTGGGAAGTTAACTTGCCGCAAGACCACATAGCTCTTTTTTGACTCTGAAACTTTTGGTACTGTTCTTTCAGTGTTCATATAATGGAAACTGCCTGCTAGTATTGAAAAGAAGGAAAAAGATTGAAATTCTGATTACTTTTCTTGAAATAAATGAGGTTTTCTCCTATGTATAGAATTCAAGAGAGTCCAGGTGTGGGAAAGTCTGGCCATACTATCTTGAGCTTGTAGTCACTTAAAATTTTCATGGAACTTTATATCCTCAGGTACAGGTATGGTGATGTGAATGATGGAGAAGGAGGAGGAATCCTTCTTCTCAAATATCCAGGCCTACAGCAGTAACCAGAGATGATACATTTATCTGCTTTTAAGCTATCCACAGGAAAGCCAGGACTAAATTCAGTTCATTCTTGCTGCTTTATGACCTTGAGGAAGTTATCATCAATATTCTCAGAATCTGTTTGCACAAAATAAAATAAAATGAATATAAAGCACCTAGGTAATGCCAGTCAAATAGAAAACATTCACCATATTAGACCAATTCTGCTCTTCCATTATGTGTTCATCCTTCAAGTCCTGCTAGTAAGAATATATACATTCCTTCCCTGATCAGCTTCAGTGAGAGTCACTTCCTCTTGTTGCCTGTCTTTCCTACCTTCTAAAGCCTACATTTTCCTATATCTGAAATGTTTGGAAATTGTCATTTCTTTTATAATTAGAGGAAAATAAATAATACCAAATGTCCAGTATGGTATCACCTTTGAAAGTGAGCATAAAGCCATGTGCTCAAAGTATCTGTTCCTGATTGTGAGTTATTATAACACAGGTGACTTATTTGCATTGGCAACAGTACATACGGCTGAATTTTAAATTAACGTGGAATCTAACCATTGCTAAATATCTTTTGCAACATTAGAATTTAAAAAAAAAAAAACAGGAGAGAATGTGTGTGTGTGTGTGTGTGTGTGTGTGTGTGTATGTGTGTGTGTGTGTGTATGTGTGTGTGTGTGGTGAGTCTTCAGGTGCCTGCCAATATAATTAGCAACAGTGGAAATGGCCATATTGTTGGAAAACTTTCAAAGCTTAAGGAGAGTGATGTATTGATGTATGTCAGATGTATTCTTGGTGTTAACTCTTTATGATTTCCAACATCTTTGCAAAACTGTTACATCCATGTTTTAGTGTGAGAGACAAGAAAAGAATATTTATATTTATACCAGATAACTCATATTTTTCTTTAAAATTAAGTCACGCAATGTTCCTACTTTTTATTGCATTCCCATTCTTCTTAGGTAACTTTGTCTCTTTACTTGTTGAGTTTTTGTTTTGTTTTGTTTTGTTTTGTTTTTAACCCTATGTGTGGCGTACCTTCCTGACCTCCTGCCTTGTTGTTGACCTTCCCCATCCCCAAGGGGCAGCTAGGCAGAAGTCTCAGAGTTTCAAAGAGATAGCAATACCTCTCCTCCCTGAAGGTTGACTCCGGGGACAGCAGTTCCTAAGTCATCAGGATACACAAGTGGAGATCAGGATGGAACCACTGTTAAAGGAGTTTAAGAACTCTTTCTGGGCCCCTCTTTGCAAAGAGATGCAGAGAATTCCAGCATACTGTTGACTTAGACATGAACAGAGAACTTAGGTCAACAGAGGGAAGTAAGAGAGAAAACTATGTCTAGATTTCTGTGGAGGTAATTTAAGGTGATAAAAATTCCTAGTTTTCCAGGAAACACCTCAAGTTGTCATGAAAAGTGATAGTGATATACCTACCTCCTCTTGACCCCTGAGTGAGCTAAAGGAGACTAAGGGATGGACATTCCACATCTGTGGGTGCCCACCGAGATTTCTAGGTGGTAACAAAGCACTTCTTGCTAATACATGAGCGGTAAGTATAAGCATTGAAAGAATAAGCAGAAGAGGAGCTCATAGACCAGCCAACACACCCCCAGCTGGGCAGGACCTGCATCCGCCTGAGGAAGTAAATCTTTCCCTTTGTCTTCGAAGTCATCATACACACAAACACTTTTCCTCCTTGTCATTGTCAGGTGCATACACCAAAGCACCCTGCGGAGTTTGGAACTTCCAGAAAGGATTCCAGGGAAGACAAGTTAGCCCTGAGATGGAAGTGTTAATCTGTAGTATACATGTATAAAAATATCTGAGTATCAGTGAACATTTCCAACACAACTGATTTTAAACCAGAAATGACTGAAAGGAAGCTGTTACTAAATAGGATATGTCAGCTCCAGATGAACCAAAAGAACAGAGTTGCAAGAAGGAGGCAGTTCATTGGTAAACTCCTGGGTTCTATGTGGTTTGTTTCCTACCAAACCAATTTCCTGTTCTGATGACAACACTGTGATCAAAGAAGAGTCTCCACATTTGGGCTGAAACCCACTCTTGCACTTTGCCTAGTGGCTCAATAGAATTACCTGAGGATTTTTGTTCACATTCAGTGTCCACTGCTCTGTCAGAGTCTATCACAGAGCTGGCAGCCTTCCCTGTTCCACCCCAGGTGCGGTCTCAATTTGTTCTTCACCCTAATAAATGGCTAGTTCTGATACCAGTCAATGGTTGGGTTTCATTTCCTGCTCCTGCAAAACATGCTCTACTATAACTTATTCTGGTCAAATTCCTCTTCTAGCTCTGGCAACCACTGATTGGCCCACATGGTTTTTGGCCTTTGCCACTGAAGATCCTGAAATTCTTTTCACTGTCATTTTCAGTGTGCAGCTGTATAGAGTTTCTAATGATACACATGGCTACTGGAGTAGACCACGCACATGGGCTCCAATTTCCTAAACCCACTTGTCCATGACTGCTAATGCACTTCCTTCCGCTCAGGCTGGGCACTTCAGATATCAAGGACACATTGTTAATATCCATCTCCTGCACTGTGGAGGAAGAGTAACTTCTCCAGGGATGTTTCTAGGTTTGAGACTAATGTTCCATTTAAATTTCTCTAGATCCTGTTCCTGACGGCAGAATAATTCCTGCTGGGATGCTTTTCAGTCCAAGTTGCCAGACCTTCAGCATTTTTTGTGTTGTTTTTCTAGCAGGTTTTTTTTTTGCTTTTGCTTTCTACCTACTATACACTAAGGCTCAGATGAGCTGGTGGGCATACCCCAAGAGTGATCTGCAGTTCAGAAATAGAACAGACATGATTAGACCCAACAGAGGGATAGGAAAAAATAGATTTGGTGTAAAGGTTGGGGAGCTCAGTGTATTTTCTAAGATGAATGAGAAAGATCTATAGTAATTTGTTAAAATTGTCCCAGGAAAATAAGGTTTATAGCTAGGATTTATCACAACTCTGACTCAAACCTGATGAACAATAGCTGGCAGGTAAAAAGACAATTGCCTTGCTCTTAAAATAAAGTAGAGGTTCATTTGAACTGATAAATATGAATGTATGTATCCTGGCAGATGAACATAGTAGTTTTCATACTGTTTAGGAAAATGCAAAGCCTACAGATTTATATTTATGACAGGAAAATTCTGTCTTTTCATCATGTATTCTTCCACAAATAATATATCAGCTTTATGTCAGACACTGCGGTAATCCTCAGGGTTTTAGAGATACAAGACCTGTCTTGGTTTCTCATTAGAAAAGAGTATGTCTCACTCACTTCGAGACATTTTCTTCCATGATGGTCATCTATGTTAGCTGTTTTGATGAAGTGTTAGGTGGAGAGGAAGCTTAAGGAAAACTTCTAGAATTAATAATACTAGAACTAAATGTTGAGGATAGGAATGGGGTTTCCAGATCAGTAACATTGCACCCATGAAGAATAAGCATCATTCCTTACACAAGTGGGTGTGGGAGGGAGAGTGACTGAAAATGAAGCAAGGTAGGTGGGTGAGGACAAGATTTAAAACTCTGGGGCTGCGCCAAGAGATTTGTGCTATTTCTTTAATATCTATAGAGAGTCACTATTTATCATAAATATATGACCTGAAGAGTTCATTCTAGAGCACTGATGCTGGGACAGGCATGTGGGTAGGGTATGGCTTTGACCTAAGCAGGACGTAACAGAGAGACTGAAATAAACAGTATTCTAGGAATGAAAATGGAGGAAGACATTGTGATTACTACAGGAAATAATGTATACAGAAGAACAGAGGGTTGTGGATAAAGCTTCATCTCTGAGACTGAGAAACTAGATCTAGTACATACCTTTCTCTAATTTCAGAAGGAGGTGAGTTTGAGACAGATGAGAATGAATTTTCCTCAGTATGTTTGTGTTAGGACTGTACTGAGGCCTGGGACAGCAAAGAAACAATGATCACTTTGCAACTGGATGAAAAAGGAAAACCACCCTAGCTGGATTTTTTTTTTTTTTTTGATCATTGGAATAAGATGTAAAAGGTGCCAAGACTGGCATTTTGTTACTGTTCTCTGTACTTCATTTCCACATATGAAAATTATTGTTTCCTGTCTCAGGATACAAATGGGAAAGGACTATATTTCGTATGAAAATGACACCTGTGCAGGAAATGAATGCTGGATATTGTTATCATCATTATTAATTTATTGAGAGTGGAGAAAAGACTTAGATTATTCTTGAATTTGCATGATGGTGTCTAGGGGTATTCCCTAGAGTACTATATGGGATTCCTGGTTTATGATGTGATGCCCTTGACATCATCAACCACAAGTGCAGAAAAAGAAAGTTACTAAACCTCCTCTTGATGGTATCACTCCTGGTTTGCCTCTCTATTACTATGGTAAAACACTGACCAAAACCAACTTGGGAAAGAAAGAGTTTATTATATTTCACAGCCTGACTAAGTGGGCTGAGATTAAAGGTAGGCACCATTATCCATTACTTTTTTTTTCTTTTATCCGCATTATCCATTACTTTTATTTTATGTGCATGAGTGTATTCCCTGCATGTATGTAAGTGCACCCATGTTGTGAAATGCCCACATAGATCAGACGAAGGAATCTGATCCCCCGGAACTGGAGTTACATATAGCTGTCAGCCACCATGCGGGTGCTGGGAATCAAACCTGAGTCCTCTGCAAGAGCAGACTGCTCTTAACTGCTGAGCCATCTCTCAAGTCCCTCATATTATAATTTTTAGATGTATATATAGTTAGACCTCTCTGAGATCTAGGGAGGTAGCCATTAGTCTAACTTTAGAAAAAAATGGTAGAATAAAAGGTGTCATGGGTTCTTCTAAGTGAAAACTTACTGGACATGGAAGATTAAGTAGCTTAGTGAAGATATTCTAGGTCACAAGCGAGTGTTGCAGATATGTAGGACAATAATGTGCTTCCTGTATTCTAGAAATCAAGGAGACTGCTTAACTGAATGTTCAGGTTTGATCACAATATTATTCTCTTCACTGTTTTCCAATTTCAAATCATTTCTTTCACTCGGTTTGAACAATTTCAGCATGTGATATTGGCTTTAAATAAGTCAGATTTCCTAAATTCTTAACTCTCCATGTTATTATTGAATTTGGATGAGCTTTTCAGACTAAATGACCTCAAGGGAAATCTCAGAATTCACCAACTCTTTCAGAAAATCTTGTTCAGGCCATAGAGACTATAAAATTTATTATTTTCCCTCAAAACATTGAAAACCATTTAAATTTTAAATATACCTCTAAGCAGTTTGAGAATATGTGATTACAGAAAATCTATAAAGTGGGTACACAGTTTCTTCCCCTCCAGATACAACACTGCCACTGGTGACTTATTTAAAGTTCTGGGAGAGTAGTTTGCCTCTGAAAGAAGGTACTATAAATGCGAGTTCTCATTGTTTCATGCTCCTAATTGCTTTGGAGATTGACTCCAAAATACTGGTCTTTTTAACTCAATAATATACACCTCCCCCCAGCTCCCACACATTGTTTCTGTACTCTCTTGTAGTTAAAGAAGGAAGAAAATGAAAAAAAAAAAAAAAATTAGTCGCAGGAAGATTCACATTCCCCACCAAACTTTATGCTTCCAATGCATGTGAAAATTCAGTCTTCAAGTCTGCATGAATACAGCAGGCTTTGATTATTTTTTTGTAGATAGTTCCCGAAGACTTTTGTGGTATGTGTTAGATAGATTTGTTTAAAGCCAGATTTTTTTTTTAAAGGTTTGGATTTGGGAAGTAAAAATAGACATGCAACAATTGTGCTTGGATTTCTGCAAGATGGGCTGAACTTAAGACTGATTTTGTGCTTCCTCAGATGGAGGCTCAGCACAAAGATCACTGGGGAGTGATGGAAAGAGAATAAAGGCGAGATGCAGTAAAAGGACAGGCAGCTCACTGACGGCGCTTTATCAAGCGCTGGGAATCATGGGAGAGAGAAAGCTTTCTCTTCAACAAAACCCTGGGCTCCACCATAAGATACTATAATCTCCATCTCTTCCCACCCAAGGGAGACGAAGACAAGATATTCACATCCCTTTCCCAGCACGGCTGAATGCTATCCCTGAGCATCTCATCCCCTTACATTCTATGTGTGCAGCTCAGTGACCTCCTACCCCAGACAAGACTCCTACGTAGGACAGTGCAGTTGCTGGCAGTAGAGACTTCAAGAGAGCTTCACTGAAGCTGGAATGTGGAGGAGCAAAGGGCCGGGAGTCACTAGCTTCTGCCACAAATAAAACAGTTACCTTATTCTGAAAACTCATGCTTTTTGATACTTTCGTGCTAATGCTTTGGCTGATGGAGCGTATTTTGATGAAATATCTCATTTTTGACAAAAAACCTGAAAATTAATTGCTTTTGCCAAGCATGTATGAGCGTTCAATCCCTGGGAGAAACAACCTCTTAAATAGTCCTGTGATTTTCTCACAACAACATGATTTGAAGTATAATTGATGATGAAGAAAAAGTATATTTCCATTTGATCATCTAGTTCCAGCAGAGAGCATGTTTCCGAGCTCTGAGTAATTCAAGGGTCAGTGAATACAAGACATCATGTATCAGTGAAAAGAGAACTTAGAGGGTCAGTGTTGGTATTTTAATATGACTTGCACCTGTTTGGCAGAAAAATAGTTCTTCCATCATTTTTAAAGGACTAGAATGCAATCTAGCATAAACCACACAAAAACCCAGATGGACATCACTGAATTTCTTAAAGCATAAGCATATATAACTTTGATAAATCATGACTGACAATCATATTTACTATCTCTGATTATATTGTTAACTCTTGCATTCTGTATACTTGTCAATCATTTCAGTGACTGAATACAGGAGTGAATGAAACTCTTCTTAGCCTTGTCTTTTCTAGGGTCAATCAACTCTTGGTGAGGAGGAAACGAATGAGTGATTAGAAGATTGTAGATATGGATGTGGTCAGGAACTGAAGCCCTGAAACTTCTGTTCACAGGGACAGATGCTCATACATGAACCACATCCTTATTTTAAGAGCTGTATGCACCTGTGTGGAAAGGATGCAGAGTGCCTCAGTTACGGAAGTCACAACTCAGAAATAATGCTTAATAACAGTTCATCAAGTGACTCATAGTCTCTATCATCTATCTATCTATCTATCTATCTATCTATCTATCTATCTATCTATCCATTTGATACTTATTATCCATCTATCTCGTGATGAATACATAGCTATAGATTTACACATATGTGGTGTTCCTACTATGTGGAAATGATCTCAAAGGAAGTAAGGTCCTGTATATATGCCCTTTGGTCCTTCAAGCTTTATATCATGTAATAAATAAAGCTCAGCTAACTTCACAGATGGGAATCTGTAGCTCACAGTTTAAGTCATTCTGTGTTTATGAGTAAAATTTCACTAAAGCATTCTACATTCATTATTTTATATATTGTCTTTAGTTGCTTTCCACAAACAATGGCAGATTTAAACTGTTCCAGGGAAACTAAATGAACCCATCCCTTCAACATTTTCTATCTGGTGTTCTATAGCAAAAGCTTGTCAGTCCCTGGTGTAGAACATTATTGTGTAATATTCTTTCACTTTACACACTGGATACCACACATTTAGTTCTTTTCCCCTAACCATTGCCTATAGGTCCTGCTATAGTCCTTTATTAGATAGCATTGCTATAATTTCTAATACTATGTTTTCCTTTCTAAAAGACTCTTTGATAGAGTTCTTTCTACTGTTGGCAGTTTTTATTTTCATTTCATTCCACTTTTCCCCCTCTGTTTAAATATATGAGGTGTCAGGACAAGCCTCATGTTAGCAGCAGCAGAATCTAAGAAGTGAACTTTTCATGTATTCATTTATACTATTTTGTCTAAATCCAAAAAGCAGTGTGAAAGATTGGTATAAATGTTAACCTTGTATATCCATTGTATTAATAAAAAGAAATACTTGCTTTATTAACTGAACTTGTAAGTTAGAGAATAGTTTGGTATGTTTTTGGTTATAAATGGCAAACACCTACGAGCTGGTGAAATCTGAATGTATCTTGACGGTTTATGGATTCCAAGTGAGAACTCAGCCACCATAGCTGCAGGTGGGTCTTGGGAAGAACTCTAAACAGGCTGCTGGATTCTCTCTGGGTCCTCTGTCAGGCTCATGCATGTACACTTCCTTCTCTCTTCTTACTGGCTTCTCTACTTGTTAGTTTTGAGCATGGTAACTACAGCCTTTGAAATTCATATCAGAAATCCTTAGCTATTGCAAAGAATTGATCTCAAGCTATATTTATGATACTAAAAAAGATACTGGGGAAAAGACTTATTTAGCTCAACTTGGATAAGGTACTTGGTCTGTGAATTCACAGGGTGACGGTGGCTTAGTGTATACCTACGCTTCCCCTTTGGGGAAGGGACACGACAGAGGGAAGACTAAGGAAACTGAGAGTGACCACTGCATTGCCTTTGCAACAACACAGAAAGAAACTGTTCAAGCTGCATCATGAAGAACTCGGGCTAGGGAGAAATGAGAGCAAGTTCTACCCAGGGATGCTCTGCTGAAAGAAGCAACAGCAGGTCTTTTCTTAGAGGCTTCTAAAAGTGGAAACCACCGCTCATCAACTGAGATGCAAAGAGTTTTCAAAACGGATTAGACATGCAAAAATGTTGTTTAAGTTCAAATTCTCTGACAAGATCCCACTCTTTTCAAGAGTAAATTTAGTTCACTTATAGCATTTTAGAACAATTCAATGAATATTTATTAAATGTCCACTAGGTACAAGACATTAGGCTAGAGTTAAATTTGTTTGTATTATGTAGGTAGAGTTAGAAAATTGCAAACTGTTGTGATGTCTGATCGGTACAGGCAATTGCCACAAAGGAGACTCAGATTCATTGCTGAGAGGAAAGAAGGAGGGAGGGAGGGAGAGAGGGAGAAAGGGAGAGAGGGATTGAGGGAGGGGCTAAGAGAGAAGCATGAAAGAAAGAAGGGAACATTCTTAGTAGAGAGTTCATTGATAGGCTCCTGTTTGGAACAATCTTTAAAAGTCAAAAACAATCATAACAATAGAGAGGGGTGAAAAGTCCCTTGGGGCACACAGAAAGAACTTGAACAGGGAGTGATAGGGATCCTGTTCATGGGAGCAATACTTCCTACTGTTGTGTAAGCTGTGTAAGCAAGGAAGAGATTAGAAAACATTACAGAAGGAAGCTGGCTCATCCGTGGAAGGCATTACATGCTGTTTGAAGTTGTGTTTGATGAAGTTTGGAATGGCAACATCAGTGCCAGGGAGACTGTAAAACATGACTTGGAACAGGAAGACTTGGAAGGCCATTGCTAACTTGCTTGGAGAGGGAGTGGAAATGTGAAGAATGCCTGTGGGAGGGAAAAAAAAAGGGTGTAATTTACAGGACAGTTTATGGGTTTTACGAGTGTTTTCTGTACATTGGGCACTTCATAGAAAATGTCTTCTATCAATTCCTCCTAAGCCTTTATTTATATATACTTTTAAGGCCTATGTCAACCAAATTAATAGGTCAAGTTTTATCTCCATTTTGTATGAGGTATACTGAGGCTTGGAACAGTTGAATAGCCCGAGGCATAGTAGAGTATTTTACCCCTTGTCTGAAGTTCTGCTTTACCTAGTTTTAATCACATCTGACCAATTCTGGCCCAAAAATATTAGATGGAAAGTATTAAAAATAAGTAATTTATAAGGTTAAAATTATGTGTTGTCCTAAGAACTGTAAAGAACTCTTGTGTTCCCGCATCGTGGAAAATTAGTCATCCCCTTGCCCAGAGTTTCCACTCTGTATTTATTATCTACGCACAACTGGCAAGTAGTCTTCTTCTATTCTATTGCAGTATCACAGGGCTTTGTTTAAGCAATATATCAGACTTGATACTCTCTGAGGTTTCAGGCATCTGGTGAGTGTCTTTCAGTGTATCCACGAAGGGATGGGTAGGGGGTTACTATTATCTAAATTATGAGTTTGGAGCCAAAGTGTATTGCTCTAGCATGTGTTCTTAACTGCAAATACCTCATGTAATTGAAGAGTGGAGGGAAATGGGTTAGAGTGAGGGATAGCCAAGACTTCAATCCTGGTGGGTAGAGGTACAGCAGTCATATACCAGTACATCATAAACTACCCAGGACATGTTGGCTTGTCACAATCGTTGATTTCACTGTAGCTTGTGGTTTTTGTCCTTTTGAAGTTTGACCTGGCATGGCTAGATAAGTCTCCTACTGTGTACAATGACAACAGGGGTCATTCTGTTGTCAAGTAAACTCATCTAAAAGAATAGAAATGGTTCCTTTCTCATGCTTGGCACCTTCATAGTGATGACTGAAAAATCTGGGTTTAGTTGGAATGTTATACACATATCTACATGTGGCATCTCCAACAAAAGGATCTCAATCAGTAGGGTTGTTTTGTTTGTTTGGAGACCTTGTGTAAGTAAATTCATGCTCTATGTGGTCTTTTATGCCCAGCTTCTTTGATACTGTGTTTGTGAGTTATTGACACTGCTGCCTGGAGTTGGACCCATTCATTCTCTTTGCTATGTAGTACCACATTGTGTGAATGTACCACAGTTTAATTGCTTATCCCATGGACGAACATCCAAATCATTTCCAGTCTGAGTGATAATAAGCAGTACTGACCTGGATACGCACATGGATGCCTTTGAGTGAATGGAATATGTTCACTTTTCTGATGAGTGTATTCCTAGCAGTAGAACTGCTGCTTTACAAGCTCTGCTTGTCAGTAACAATGTCCTGTGCTTGTGAGCATTTACATTCTCATCTGGAGAACGTGTGAATTTCAGTCACTGCATTCACTGATACCATCCGGTCTTGCTCAGTAAGGCTTTATGAAAGGGATCATTTTACATTGATTGGCCCAAATTCAGATATCACTTCCTGTTTTGTCTATGTCTTCTCATTTCATCATTCTCTGCTTAGGTAACCTTTATGCTTTCTTGACAGATTATGGAAAGAACTTGTCTGATAATTCTATTTAAGTCATTCTATATTTCATAAGGATATATGGAACTCATCTCTCAAAATTCTACTAAAGCATTGAGAAAAGTGATTCAAATGAACCTTAAACTCAAATGACTTCTGACATTTTCCTGAAGATTTTTTTTAACATCTTTAGGCCTCTTTGGCTGTATCTGTTCCTATATAGGACCTGTAATCTCAACATCTATCACATTATGACTTCATGGTAAAAACATAGTTTCAGTGTTGAAGATTGAGTAATTTGAGGATCTTCACATTTAGTACAATCTCATTCAATATGCTTCCTTTCTAAGGAAGAAACCTAAAAATAAATTTGGGCTCAGTTGCCAGGAAGCCAAGGGGGAAAGGATCTGTGCCTGTGGATGGGATGCACTGGAAGAAATCTCCTGAAATTACAAATGCTAAGGAGCCCTGTGTGCTGGGATTCCATGGAAGGAATGCTCTGCAGTGTGACTGCCAAGCAGGAACAGCCTAACTCTAATTCTTCTGTAAACCTTTGTGCCTCCCTTCTGTTTTCCTTCATTTCCATCCCCATTCTTCCCTTGGGTGTGGTAACGCTAATTGACCAAGAAAATGTCTTGATATGGTGACCAGTTCATGGTGGCGCAGCTGTTGTGGCTGCCACTAATGATGATAGAAGAGATAAGTCTCTTTTACTGTGATATTTTTCAAAGATGAAATGAATTGGGTTAGAATGTGTAAGGTGCTTCTGGGAAGTTATAGAGTGATCTTCAGAACAGTGGTTTAGTGACAGCAAGAATAAAAGAAGCAGCCAAGATGTAAAGCAGAAGACAAGACAGACTTCTCTGTTCTCTGCATACACTTTTCCAGGAAGCTGGAGGTTTAACTTTGCCTGGATTTTCTGCAAGTGTTCTGCAACTGAACTTAAATAACTTCGAATATATTTCTTTTCCTTGCAAACAAATGAGCCTTGACGTGAACAGTCCCTTTGGTAGATATGTCATGGGTCATAGTAGTTTTTGTGACCCTCTCCTCTTTGCAACTAGATTATAAAACCCTCAAGGGCAGAGATGTCTCCGGTACATCTTTGCATTCTGCCTTGCACTTAACACAGGGGTGGGGAAAATGTCATGTTATCCTGCTGATTAAGTCCATTAAGGATTCAGGTTGCATAACTCTCCTAATAGGGGATGGGGAATAAATTCTGCAAGTGAGTTTAATGCTCACCAAAAGCATCAACAGTAAATGTAGAGGCAGTGCCCTTTGGCCAGGCACAAAATACAAGGGAGACAGTGGTCTTTTTCTAAGTTTTTGCGAATTACTCTCAACTAAGTTCTCACCTGAGGGGCAAGAGGCTGTTTATTTGTTCTCTTATAGATTCTTTCTCAGTCTTGGTGTGAAACCACCACTGAGCTGAAAGATCCAAACTGGGACAGAGAGTTTAAAAAGGGACACAAGATAGTCAAGTCCAACAGAACTTCAAGTTTGCTGTGAGTCAACTTTATTTTGTTGAATACAGAGGTATCTGCTCACAGATAATTAATTGTAGAGAAGATTGCAAATTCCTCACAAAAGAATATTGTTTTCAAAATCTTTCTTTAAGAGTACATAACTAATACTCATTTGATGATTAAAACTGAATTTAAGATCAAATTGTGATTCACTGTTTTGAGAGCTCCAAATTAGCTGAAGGGATTTACTGTGCCAAGAGATCTCCAACCACATACGGAAGGAAAGATGGATCTCTCCACATGCTTATAGAGAAATGACACTGGCCCTATCAGCATCTTATGAAGCACTTTCCCAAAATATGCCCACATGTGTATTGACTGCACTAATAAATATGAAGTATATATTCAGCTATTGAGTATCAGGACCAGAATTAAACTTTAAGCTCCATGCACAGTGATGCGTATTTCTGCAATAATATTTCTGTAATCTCAGTATTTGGGAGGCTGATAAGTCGAAGGTCAGCATGGACTATACAGCAAGGCCCTGCCTCAAAAACAAACAAGCAAATAAACATTAGCTATAAGACTACAATTTATTAGTGAACAAAGGCAGAAACCATAAAAACCATTCTTTTCATTTAGAAAGAATTTTAATATAAACATGTTCTTTGAATTTTCTTTAACCTTCAAAAAACAGGTTTTAAGAGATATAATAAGGTCTGGGAAGATGATTCGATCAGTGGCCTGCTTGCCCGGCAACCATAAGAGCCTGAGTTTGTTACCAAGAACTCATACTAAAAAAAATGTCATGATGGTATACAATTATAAACTCAGCACTAGGGAGGCAAAAATAGGCAGATCCCTGAGGCTCAGTAGCCAGTCAGCCTAGCCTAATTGTTATGTTTCAGGACAGACAGAAAGAAACTATCTCAAAAATAAAAGGTGAATGATGCCTCAGGAGCAACACCAGAGGCTGAACTCTGGCTTCCACATGCATGTGCACAGGTATATGCACCCACACATATGTATGCACACAGACTTATACCTGTACATACATATGCCCACCAAAAAGAAAAAAGAGTCATCAGGAGATAATAGAGAAAGCCTGGGTCAGGCCTGCTACAGAGCCTTTTATAGGAGTGAGTAGATGGAACAGGACCGCCAGATTTCCCCATCCCGACCGCTGCACTGTCGTCCTCATTTGGAGGGGCAGTACTTCAGCAGGGCAATGCCCTTTCTGCTCACCTGACATAACGTGCAAAAGTTTCTGGTTTCCAAATTTGCTGCACATTGGTATTACCTGCAGATCTTTTAAAGAAAGTGCTTATGTCCACTGAGGGGGCTGAAGAAGGATTAATTGAAGTTCAAGGCCCGGATGGACTACAGTGGAAGAGCCACCCCACCTCAAACAAAGACACAGAAAGAAGCAAAGGGACATAATGTTGCTATCCATCTCCATCTGTACACAAGTATTTTCAGTTCATTAATCTGGTAATATTACTGAAATTTTGAGGTCTGGGAGAAGAACACATGACATGAGATGAAGGGATGTAGCTCTTTGCATTGCTCTGATAACTTGGGGTTTCCAGGGCAGTACCTGTAAATGGTGTCTGTGCTGGTAGTGGTCCAGCATAAATGGACACAGTTGCTTAACGATCTTTCTGCCTTCTTCCTTCTGCCTGCCCTCCCACACTTCCTGCCGCTGTCTTATATCTCATACTGATGTGCCTGCTTTCCTCAAAAGGACTTGGCAAGTGTCATTGTTTAAGTGAGTGATAGGCTACAAATTTTAATTTTGCTACTGACCTTAGTTTCAGTTTACTTTATGGTTTCCAACTCACATGTCAGTAATGGTTTTTGTGATTTATTCTCCTCTCATTTGGAGAAATTTGAATATGTGAAAGTAAAAGTGAGTAATTCCTTCGACTTTAAAATTACACTTAAAGGAATGAAATAATGAGATCATAATGAGAGTCACTCTATTTCTTAATGTGCTATCTGCTCAAAACTGAACCTTGAGTAAGTTCTGTAAGTAAGAAAGCAGCTGTTTTCCAGTGGAGATGGACATAATGATACCAGGAGAGAGTTGCTCCAGTCTCTTCCTGTGGGATTTCCATGAGTAATGCATTCTCAGAACTAGAAATGTCAGTCAAGTTTACAAAGCATAACTTCTATCTTGAACTTGGCTTAAATCTTTACAGAAAAATAGCAGCAGACAAGTGTTCTGATTATTTTTCTTGAGTGAAGTAGAACTGTCTTGGTCACAAGTTGTATTTACTATTGTACACACAGCCCCTGCATATTCATGGGTTACTTCACCTGCAGTTTTCTTTCCAGTGTCACGATCAGGTTGTTATTAGTGCGACATAGGTCTTAACAGTCAGCACATTATTTTTAAACAGATATGTTAAAATCACCAGTCAGTAATTTTTTGGGTTTGTACCAAATGCGTTATAACTAATATTTGTGTGCATTTGTGTGTGGTTCCACACTTGTTTGTGAATGCTTGTGCACATGGAGGACAGAGAACAACAACTTTGGGTTTCCTTCCTCAGGAACTATCCACTTTGTTTTTTGGGAGAGGCTTTCACATTGCCTGGCCTGGAGGCTACAGTGGTTAGCCAGTGAACCCCAGGGACCTGCCTAGCTCTCCCTCCCTAACGATGTGATTACAAGTGTACACTCTGTGCCCAACTTTTTGTTTTGTGTTGTTTTGTTGGATGATTGTTTTTTTTTTTTTTTTCTAGGTTTCTAGGGATCAAACTCAAGTCCTCCTGCTTGCAAGACAAGCACTTTAGTGAATGAACTATCTCACCAACCTGTCAATATTATGTTAAACGATGGTTTCTTTACTGCTGTATAAGATAAGGTGTCTGTTTACAGTTGAATATTTTTAGGAGTCCTTAAGTCACTCAAGCATGAATGGATATGAATACTGAATGAAACAATTCAAATTCTATAGTATCTATGATGAATTAGAAATTTCTGTCCATTCATATTTTTAATTCAAGAGGTTCATTTAATCTGCTTACATATTTTCCCCCAACTTGGCTTCTCCTATTCTCCCCATAACACGCTGGCTACATATCATTGGTAGATACTTTTTCAATCCAGTCAAACAGCAGAGAGGGCAAAAGATGAGCAGCAGTGTAAAATGGGCATTTGTGGGTTTCTTAGTTCCTTGAACAAGCAGAGAAGAGGGTCAAATAGAGTTTGAATTACTTGTGGTTCTGCTTGATCTGTGATCCACCCATTTGACATAACAAGGTATTGTTGGTGGTGGATAATTGGAAATTCATAGACTATGTTTCCATATGCTTATCATAATGAACAGATGTAGGAGTCGATTTTCTGTTTGAATTGTGATTTGAGCACTGAACAATTTACTTAATCAGAAATGTCTTTATTATTCATAAAACTTCTCCAGTCTGATCCCATGTGTTTGTTTCAACTCTGAAAGTGACTCTGGACTTGTGACTGACAAACTCTGTTGTTGGAATTAGGATGTTAACCAGAAAAGGTCATGCATCTGATCCCAGATGGCCCAATTAGTGTCAAACAAAGAAAAGCTCTGTAAATTATGATAAGTTGCAGTATCAGTAATCCAAGTCACTTACCGTATGGGAGTTAAGACTGCTACAAATTCAATACCAAACCACGCTCTCATGTGTGGAAATAGTACCAAATATGGTAGACATGGTTGCCAGGAGAAATATGATGGCTGAAGTCAATTAGCATGCATCCATTTCTACATTTTACTGTGTGCTATACCATGATGCTACAGGCATCTCAGAATTAAAATAAATTTCCAGACACCCATGTGGTTTGGGTGATGGATGTACTTGAGTGAGACTGGGAAGCAGTGGACACAGAGGCCATCTTTCTGGTGTTCTTCTTGCTATTGAAAATGACTGAAGAATTGTAGTCGTGGTTGTTAAACACGGCCTTCTGGGAAGTGATCATGGAAGAGACAGTCATATTTCTGGATCACAGGGTATAGTACATGCTATGTACTTTGATAGCTCTGGACTGGTTTGTTCAGGATAAGCTCCCTATCTCCTGATCTACCATCTCTTTAGGAATTTTTTTTAAAACACGATTTCCTACATTAAATTTCATTCTACTTGAAATGTTAGATTTCTGTTATCTGTAACCAGCTTTGACTGATACGGAGCTAGGAATAACCACAGAAGTCAAGAGTTAAAGTTTATTCAGTATGTATTAAATGCTGGACAAACTAAACTTCATTGAGACTGAGTTACTTGTAGTAAGTCAGAAAGTTTGTGAATGGCAGAGCTAGCTGTGTCTAAATTTAGGTTCATCTGTCTACAAAGCTAACTTACAAACAGAAGAAGCTAAAATGTGTTTCTATTCAGAATTACAGAAATCCCTGAAGGTTGAGACCATTTATAAAACCAAAACATGAGGTATATAATGTCCTGGTCTTAAAAGAATACATGATAGGTGAATCATATTCCACATGGACATCATTGGCCTCAGCTACATCATTGAAACAAGTCAATGTCTTCTATCACTGGTGGTACTGACTACCTGTAGTGCACAGGTGTAGATTCAAGCTCCAGAAAATGAGTGCGATTCCTTAGTCCATCGCATCTGTCATCGCAATACTCAGGGGGTAACTATTACCTTACTGAGATGGCCTTTACTTTCAGATACCCTCAATCTTATTAGGATGTGCTTCAAAAAAGTGTTTATATTTCTAAGTCTTTTAGAAATCAAAACATTCTGAAAGCACAAAGTGCCTGGGTCTTCTAGTGTTTGTGTCCTAGTTTTAAACAAAGGCAAAACAATGGGGAAATGAGGCAGGAGGTGCTGTTTTCTTCCATTATCAGCAGAGACACTGAAGGGCAGTTGACTGGGCCAAGAACATTGTCCTTAGGAGTGATGAGACCACGATCAACCTGCAGGAATATTGACATGGGGATCATGTGACACACAGGTAGAAGAGCTGAGATATTTTATCTAAGAACATAAGACTCTGTATTCAAAGCAGTGGAGAATTAACTGTCTCATGGAAGAGATGGTAGGCTAACTATAACTAATGAGTGTGAGTTACGGGGAGAAAAGGGCTTCTTGAAGAGGATCTGCTCAGAATGAGTTGGGCTACTCCAGGAACCAGCTCTACTGATAGAGGTCTTTTGTGCAAAGATGTACCTAGTGGCTCTTAAAGGAGCCCTGTTGAAGATGGAATTTAACTCCATTAAAGTGTGTGAAGGTGTTACTTATCACCCCCTCAATATGTAATATCCTCACCACAAAGGGACTGAACAGTTGCCTTCTAACTTACTGACATGAGTCCTGGAACATCACTGACAACCTCAAGTTGTTGAAATACCAGCGTAGATTTCAATCTCTTCCTGCCATTTCCATTTTCTTGCTAGGATTTTAATTCTGTACTTCTGTGCTCTAGTTTGTCTCTTACACATCCTTTACACCCTTTATAACTTCATGTGTGAAACCATTTGTCTCCAGCACGGCACTCTTGAGAGGTGGTACAGCCATTTGGAGCGTAATGGAGGTTTTACGTCATCGAGAATGTGCATTGGAAAGGGACACTGTGACCTCAGGACCTTTCTGTTGCTCTTTGTTCCTGGCAGTCCCGAAATGAACAGATTTCTTAACCCTCTGCTCCCTGCCACAATGTGCTACCCTACACCCAAAAGCAATGGGACCAAGTGATAGTTGTCTGTGGTCCTTAAACCATGACCGAAAGAAAATTGTTCCTTCTTATAGATTGGTTACCTTACCTGAGGTATTTACCACAGTAACAGGTGAATAACACATTGTTTCTGTACCTATAAAATAAGGGAATAGATGGCAGTGTTTCCCACATGAGGAAGTATGTAAAATAAAATAATTCACTTCATTCACTTCAAAGAGAATTAATAGTATACTTTTGGGATTTTTTTGAGACAGAATGCCCCTGTAACCCCCAGCTGGACTGGAATTCGAAGAGATCTGCCTGTTTCTGCCTCCAGAGTGCTAGGATTAGTGACACATACCACCATGTCCAACTAGTACCTTAGTGGCTCTTTGGCATCAGACTTTTCAAACATCAATAACAACTCAGTAGAATAAAATTTGCAACAATGTTCTTACTCCCAATCCTAAATCTTAAAAATAAGAACTGGCATCCCACAACCATCTATAACTCCAGTTTCAGGGAATCTGATACTTCCTTACTTGGGAGTAAATCTGAAAGTTCCTCAGGTCACCCATTGTCAAAGTGTTTGATCAGCTGTTGTATTTCAGGGATATAGACATAACACCTGTTTAAAACCTTGATACTGTTAAGAAAGAGAAAAGAGACCATGGACCCTTGTAAGTGATAGAATCACATCTTCCTAGATCCTCTGTTCTTGCCTGCTAAGGAAAGATCACGAAGCTGCAATTCTGGAAATTTCAGATGTAAAAGAATATATTTGAACATCAATATTTGAACTCAACATCAGCCGGAAATCTCACTCAATTATGTTTTAAGCTCTAAACCAGAAAACGAACATTGCTTGCCTGTCTTTGCCTAGCAAGATACAGAAGTTTACATAAAGACTTGGCTTCCTTGGGGAATTTCCCTACTGGGTATATGATGTCCAAATTTAATTAAAATCCATGCTATAGGCCATAAAGTCCTTTAGTGAGTAAAATGATGGGAAGGCCCAGAAATTTTTTATTAGGTATTTTCGTTGACTGTGTTTCAGCATGTGCTGTGACTGAGCTCCCTTGGAACGTGTCGTAGATTCTTTCCTGCCACCTGGCTACGGAACAAACACAAAGAATTTGGCTCTGACAGGAATAAACTCTCTGCAGTTGAGAAATGGAATGGCATTCCATATGAAAACATGGCAACTTCAGGCTTATTATTGTCTCCCTCCTTGCCAATGGCCTGCGTGCCTCTATTCTTTGCCAGGAAAGGGAGCGATAAAAATATCTTAACTGAAATAGAAAGCAGTGTCTGCTTTTCTTCCATTTTTCCTAATAGGGTGTGCTCCCTGAAGCATAGCAAACCTAAGTGTATGATCTCTTCAAATGGAAAAGAAATAGCTACTTTTTAAAAGCTAAAAATATTAGCATGAGGAGAAACTCATAGGCCATGGCTTATAATGCATCAGAAAAGGATTCCAGGTCATTAGACAGGGTCAGCCATCATCACAGAGGGAGGGAGGAAGGCTCAGGGCTGTAGACACTGGCTTGTCTTTGTCTTGAGTACTGAATTGCTGAGTGGCCTCCAGGAACTTAATTAAGTTCCCAGATTCTTCTTTTGACAAATCCAGAATGCAAACAATAACCACTATAGCCCAGCGCTATTGAATTCTTATGAGCGTGGAGTATTTAACAATGAGAATCCTACGTGAGAGCTGGTAATTACACGGGACAGAGCACATGCTGACTGGGGCAAATAGGCCAGGTGGTTAACTTTTCATGTTTCAAGGGTTGATGATGAGATTATAAATTATGGGCAAAGGAGAAAGGCAGTCTTACGATTATTTGGAAATTCTTGACTCCATCAAAGACTGAAGTTAAGCATCTGAGTTGGAGGGGTGTGAGTAGACAGCTAGTTAAAGGCCATAGTGGTTTGGGTGTGTTTTTATGTTTTTCTACAAGGCCTCAGATAAATGCTATCCAGAAGATACTGGTGCGAACCATTTGGAATTTAAGAGAGAAGGCAGCAGGTAAGCTTGGGACTTATTGCAGGCTGTGTTACACAGGAATGCTGGGCACAGCAGCAGCAGCACTGATACAAAGGAGCCATTTCCCAGAAGCCAGAGCTTCAAAGAAAATCGCCCACAGCAGAGGCTGATGCAGAGCTGAATGAATAATGAAAAATACAATAAAAACCAAATCTGATAGGGATTTGAATTATATGCAAGGAAAGTATTTCCAGATAAAATGAGATGGTAGGGGAGGGTTTGGGACAAACTGAAGAATTCATAATCAGAACAGCTCATGACTCCTATCACTTAATCCTAGAAAAGTCTGGGGCTCCAGGAGAAGGTGGTAGTGGAAAGTGTGACATCAGGATCTTGGATTTTTTTTTTTTTTTTTTCCTGAAACCTGAAGTCCTCAATGCCTTCTGACTGCCCAGTAGTTTAGTTCCTATGTACTCTGTCCAGCCCCCGGTGCAGTGGAGGGAGGCTGACCTCGACAGAACCATCTGCGGGCAACAGGAAAGCTGTTGTGACTACTCATGCAGAACCAGGCACAGCTCTGAGCTTACTTGCATTTCCTGTTTACAACAAGCCCCACCTGACTGCATATGCCCTCCCCGGGGCTCTCTCCTTCTGACGGTGACCCTGCCTACCAAGTGAGTGAGGTCCTCCGTGCTTTCAGCAAGGTTGGTCCTGTTGAGCCTCAAGACTCGTCCCTGTCAGCACTAGGATGTTGGAGATACATCAGTAAGAAGAGAGACAGACAGACGGTGGGGTGAACGTACGGTTGTAGGGCGGCAGAGCTGTGGGGAGGCTAGAGCAGGACCCAGTAGAGTGCATCAATGCGCCTCTGCTACCGAAAGGGTAAGCGGCCTGCTGTGCCTCCAGAGTTGCCGCCTGTTCGCCTGTTCCACGGCATGGGGAAACCGGGGGCTGCACACCGTTCTCACCCGTCTGCTCATTGCAGCCGTAAGGTAGCACTGTCCACTCAGAGCAAAGAGTCAAATGGCCTATCTAGTGTGACTCTCCTATCCACAGTGTGTGGCAATGCCTCATCCTCAGTGTATATTCCAGGACTCTCAAATTAGCCTTGAGTGTCAGACATTAGACCATGTTCAGGATTGCTCTTCCCATCAAACTCTGGCCTACCTTTTTTTTCATGTGGTTTAGGAGCCTCTGTTCTCTCTTCCTGTGATGTCTCTCTCCCAGAGGCCTCTGAACCCTACACACAGACAGACTGTGGGTGGGCTGCCCTACTGGGCTGACAGAGGAACAGAGATGGACATGCAGGACCTGGCTGCTGAGAGCAACACCCCACAGGCTTCCTTTGAGCTTCTCCAGATCCTTTTCCAGACGTCCGTCTTTTCCTTAGAGTTGTAGGCACAGTGAGCTATTTACCACTGTCTACCTTTAATATTACAAGATAACAATCCACTCTGAAAAGTTAGAGTGGAAACAGAGATCCCCTGGAGTTGCCTACTGTGAAGCCTATTGTTTTATGTTTTACTAAACATTTACTAGTCTTTCTGTCACTCCACTTACATGTCAAGGTAACTTGATGTCATGCTTATACTAGTTTCATTCTTTTCTTATTTTTACTTTTCTTTCATCTAGTAGTTTCTCTCTCTTCTCTTTTAAAATTGATTGATTGATTTTTATTTTATGCGTATGAGTGTTTTGTCTGTGCACCAAGTATATGCAATGCCTATGGAGTCCAGAAGACTGTGCTGGATCCTCTGGAATTGGAGTTAAAGACAGTTGCTAAGACCTCAACCTGGGTCTTCTGGAAGAGCAGCCAGTGTTAACTGCTGAGCCATCTCACTAGTCCCTAGACTTCTCTTACAGCTAAATGCCCTGATCTCAATGCTGTTTTGAGGTCAGCATTATAGTAGTAGATGTCCCAAGGTCTGGTGAGAATAATTATGCCAATTAGTAAAAAATACAAATAAATAAATAAGCAACAGAAAATACATCTGTGATCTTTTGTTTTATTTTTGTCTTACATCTTCACCATTCACCTTGGAACCCTGTTGCATTAGATGTCAGATTCCACAACGGGGAAAAAATCATGCTCTGTGGGATGGTGGTGAAAACTGGTTGTATATCACATTGCTGTGACAGAATATCTGACAGATACAAGTTAAGGACAGAAAAGTTCATCTTGATTCATTGCTCAGGGGAGGCATCTATCCTGTTGGGGAAGGCATGGCATTTTGTGGTTCTGTATCGCTAGGTTTATTACCTGGTTAATTAGGAAGTAGACAGCTTGGGCAGGAAGTGCTGCTAGTCTATAACTCTCAAGACTTCCCTCTCCCAGTGATGTACTTCCTCCAACTAGGCCTCTCATCCTAAAAGTTCTGCAACCTCCCAAACCAGTACCAGTACCAGGAGCTGGAGACCGAGGCTTAGACATATGTGCTTGTAAGGTACAGTTCACATCCAAACCATGAGACATATTGTAGTGGGGACCATTAGATAGCCAAAAACTCAACAAAGCTTTGCACAGAGGCATGGAACAGAGGCCATTCTCCAGATTCCTTCTACTAAAAATCTCCTGCATTATATTTTGATAGTTGCATGGATTTTGTTAGGGAGTCCTCTTTCCTCTTGAGAATCAAATCTCTTAATATCCTTTTGCTGTTATTTTCAAGAAGAATCTATATTTCGGAGGAAATTCCAATGAGTAAGTTATCAGCCTGGATGAGGGTAAGGTATATATTTAAGGTTTCATTATATGGTCAAGGATAGTTATTCTGTCTCCTAAGCAAATATACTCCCAGTCTTTGCCAAATCAAAATTCTTCCAAATGGCCTTCCTTTGTCAAAATCCTTTTAAAAGAATCTTTTAAAAAAAATGATAGTAGAACTATTTCTAAGGGATGAAAATATATATATATATACTTCTAAGTTGCTTCTCTTTTTCTAAGTGGCCTGAAGGTGGCTTTACTACTACACATAGTGCCTTTTAGACATAAGAAAGTCCTGAGAGTCCAGAGACAGCTTGAAAAACCTATTTTCCTTCCTTTCTGCTCAGTATTTGTGGAAGGCAAGAAAGAAGGGCATTAAAAAAAGACAAGCCTCCCTAAGCTTACAAAAGATTCCACATCTGGTGTTCATGGGAGCCACAACATAATAGAAGATTTTAAATTGGCATAGCTCCTTTCTGGATAATAGAGGGGACAGAGGCAATAGTTCAGCATCCCAACCTCATTTATTTCAGAAAGGATAGATAGTATCACAGAAAAACAATCCATACAGGAACCCTTGAACAAACAATTACAAGCATCATAAAGCAAGCAGGTCTGGAATCGATCCCAGCAGCCATTTCCCATTCTCACTCTTCTTTAACTCTGACTATTAGGTGGTTTGAGGATTCAACCTTCTGTGAGTGTTCTTAATGGTACAGTATCAATTTCCCCAGGTAAGAGATGCCTATGCCCATTTCCCTCTCAGTAAAGCAAAATATCACATCATTAAGTTGTTTTTCTCTCTGATTTGTGGTTAGACTAAATAAAAGATGGAAAGGTAGGAACTGTGGGCCTGGGTATATGTGTACCTGTCTCACAAGCACACGAAAAACACAGCTAAAATTTTTTCATTAAAAAATAAAAGTAATCTTGTATTTTGGTTCTCTATGGGCCTCTGTAGCCTCCATATTGGGGTGTGTGTGTGTGTGTGTGTGTGTGTGTGTCTGTGTGTGTGTGTGTGTGTGTGTCTGTGTGTGTGTGTGTGTATGTGTGTATGCATCAGTTTCCGTTGTCCTCTCTAAAGCACCTATTATCTCTGCACTCCCATATACACACATACATTCTGTGCACACACACCCCACACATACCATCCTGACTGAACCAGTATGACAAGATTCTTCTCACACCACTCACATCACAGGATAACAGTGAATGTTTCCACCACCTACCATCATCCTGTGCTTTAAGGATAGCAGACCCACAGTGGACCCAGCTTTCATGACCTGTTTAAACTCATTATACTTAGCCACCCGCTGGACATTTTGTTGAGCTATCCATCCACTTTGATTTTACCAAAGAAGACAATTCTGAGCCCCTGTAAAAATAAGCCTAATAACTTGGCAGTGTTTTGTTGTGTTTGTCATGGGAACTGGGATGAACTCATCACAGGAGTGAACTGGACTTTCATTTCTATTTTCATGACATATATCAAATGACCTCTTAAACCAAATGTTCAAGATCTTGTATAACAGGCTGACACCTACCTCATTCTCTCTTAATCTCTGCCTTCTCCCCCCAGGCTACAACAAGGAAGGTCTATTTCTGTCACATATTAATCATCTTCCTACGTCAATGTCCTCTGACTTGATGCTTTCCTCCATCTGGAATATGTTTCCTTTAAATCGCTATCAAACATACTTCTTTATCATTCACATGGTAGTTTAAAGGCCACTTTCCTCAAAGAAACCTTCTTTGACCATAGTAAAATACCCCCTTTCATTTCATTGCTCTCTGCACTGTAACCCCAGTGAACTCTCTTCTATGGGGGCCCATTGTAATTAGGCTGGCATATTTATTGTCAGGCTTGTGGAATGTGATCTCTTAGTGGTCTTCCCTTTACAGTGTCATCTGCTCCTGCATTCTCAATGCCAAGTAGAAGGTTTGAAACAGAGTTAGTATGTTTGACAAATATTTACTGAATGAATGAATTTATGAATACAAAAGGTTGATCATGTGCAAACCACCTACCTACAACATTAAATCACTGCCAAAAATCCTCTTGGCTAGGTATTATTATTGTCTTAATATTAATTGCACTTGGTTTCATATACTGTTAGAAAAATCTCAATACTTATGTCTTAAACAAAACAGAATATAAGTTCTTCTTATGTAAAAAGAGAATTCAGAACTGAATGTGTATGTGGGGGAGGGAGACTAGATGAGATCATTATATTCTCTCATTCTTGTGATCCAAGATGGCTACTGTGGGGTCTGCATCACTTCTGTTTCTAGGCAAGTAGATGAAAGAAGAAATGAACAAAAGAACAATTGACATCAGAATCTAGACACAGAGTACATTAGTCAAAAGAAGCTGGCGAGCATAACCCCAGGGCAACAATATGCTAACCCCACACCCCAAGAAACAGAGGAGAAAGAGAGAGAGGGAGATTTTGTTTTTGAGAAGAAACCAGCTATGCTTGATCCCCCACTGAATCTCAGGAAAAAGAAAATGACTCTCCCAAAGTCACATAGATCAGAGATTATAGAACTGAGATAGAAACCCAGGACTAATATCACTCCACTACACCCAGAACATCTAAAATGCCCACATATAATCTCTTTCTCTCCCAGTTAGCTTCCACTGACAATTTGACATAACTCAGAGCTATCTAAGGGAGTCACAGTTAGGGGATTACCTCCATCAGACTGTCCTATGGGCAGGTGTGTGGGACATTTTCTTGATTGCAAGTTTGATTGCCCAGCCCACTGTCAGTGGTATTATCCTTAGGCAAGTGACCCTGGCCTACATAAGAAAGCTAGCTGAATGGAATCTAATAAACAAGACAGTAAGCAGAGTTCATCCATAGAATCTGCTCTATTGCCTGCCTTGAGTTCCTGCCCTGCCCTGCCTTCCCTCAGTGATACTGTTAACGGAAAGAGTAAGCCATGTAAACCCTTTTCTTTCCGAGTTGATTTTGGTCATGGTGTTTATCACAGCAAGAGAAAACCAATTAAGAAAACCATCTAAGACCATCTGTAGAGATATTGTTGGTGGACTGCAAAGCAAATGTGAAACTACCCATGTTCTTTATTACCGGAATCCAGGGAATCTGGTAACTGTCAACTAGACCCACATAGTGACCACTTCCTGACCCCTCTTAGCTTCTCTGAATAGCCCCTTCCATCTTGCTCCTTTACCAGTAACAGTTTTGGGAATTTTCTTTTCTTCGCTATGTGTTTAATGTTTTGTTTGTGCAAAAATTAGTTTGGTCAGTCTGAGAAGAAACCAAATAAGATTAACCTATTATTGAACCCATTTATGAACTGGATAATATATTACACTTCGAGAAGTTAAGTAATTTTTCCAAATAAACCCAGATTTTGACTCCAAATTCCATTCTTAGAACAGACCTTCTCTAGTTCAAAAGCCACATTTCCTTTAATACTCTTGATCTCTCATCATAATCATATTTAAGGTGACTATTTGTCATTAAAGAAAAATAATTACCTAACCTGGAGGCAAGTCTGAGCTTTATTTTTCTTGTTTAAAGCAAGTTATGTTCTTGTGGTCCTGTTTTTTGAGTCTCAAGCTTGACAACCTACATTTGGTCTGAAGTCAAAGAGCCTGGTTTTCTAACCATGACTTCAAATTCTCCAGTGATGTAGCCTTGTCTTGAGCTAGGGAGGCAAAAGCATGTTCAGTGTGCAAAGCTAGGGAAATTGGTGAATTTCTTCTGGGTTGCCTGTCCTGGCTATATGGAAGGCTTGGGATGGAAGCTCTTGAAAGAGAATTTGTCTTTGCCAATAACAAGAGCAGCTGCAGCACTGGAATGCCAGACAGTTATCTCCTATAGGATGACATTACAGTTGATAACCCTCTGGCAAAAAAAATTATCCCTGTATTATTAAAGAACCTTCTGCCTCTCAATGACCGTCAGGATGAATGCAGAACTTTCCTATTGCTTCTGTGTTTCGGTGTCTTCTAAGGTATCACAGCAATGTATCCTGTCACGTCATTTTTCTCCAATTATATGAGCATTTCCAGGGATTCTGGGATAAGAAGACACATGTTGAAGATGCTCCAAAGAAATGAACTGAGAAATTTTTTCTGTAAAACTGATCACTTCTCTGAAGTTCTGCAAAGTCCTCTCCCTCATCTTGCATTTGAACCCTGAGATAATTTTTCGAAAACAGTGAATGAGAAAGAATATGACAGAAGAAAGATGAATAATAATGGAAAATCTGTATAGAAATCTCTGTCATAAGTAAAACAAATGCTAAAAACATAATCTAGTGGGCTCCCGAAGGAAATGTCTCAGAAGCTAAGGAGATCCTCAGGTATAATCAGTGATCTGGAAGTAATAAAGCAAACCATGTAAATATATAATACATGTTGCTGAGGACGGGCTAAATGCATGGTTAGGCCTTTATTTTGAAGAAACACGTATTTAATGCATTGTACTTCTTCCTTCAGCTTTGTTACATTCCATTGCATTGAGAGGTAACAGCAGGCATGCTAATTTTGAAATCACATACACATGCTACGTAATTGTAGGCATAGCTTTTGGAAGTATTATTTGTCCTTTACAAATATATAATATGCAAATTTCAGAAGACTGCCTGATGCTCCTTCTAGTCAATTTTTTCTCCATGGCACTCACTAGGTCTACACTATCTCAATGAGGCCCAGTGGTGGTCATGTGTGTTTCATACCAGGCTGCCAGCTGCTCCTAACTCTTGGGATCCTATTTATTTCACGCTCCCTCCCCTTAGGTCAAGGGGAATGCATTATTATTACATATTGTATTAACTCTCAGTAAACACAAAGGCTTGTCATTTACCATTATCTGTTAAGGACCCACACTCATTTTTCAGTGGCACTTTGTCCAAATGATACTGAAACCCTTTCATGAGTTCCAGTGCAAACTTCTCAAAATCATGAAATAGCAAGGGGAGAGATTCCACCATTATTGAGAAAGCAGATCAAAATTTTCAGGCAGTATTTTGTTCTGAAAAGTCCTCCTATTTGAACTACTTGAATCCTTAAAACAACAATCCTTTGATCAACATGTTAAATTGTATAGCCCTATTTTACATACAAGACAACAGAAGCTTGGAGAAATGGGGTCATCTGGACAAGATCACACAGGAACATGGTAGAGAATGAACTATAACCCAGGAGGTCTGGTTCCAGGTCAATAGTGTGTCATCTTTACCTTACTACATCTCCTTTTGTGATATCATTCATTCATTCTTCCATTTTTTTTCCCAGAAATATTCCATAAATGTTTTACCAGATCCAGTTCCTGCCACATAGATAGGTAGATACATATTATTGCCTTCAAAGATGTTGGAGATCAGTTGAAAGGAGACATAGAACCATTAATGGAATTCAAGATAGAAAGGAAAAGTGACAGATGTGCTGTGACACTTGGAGATCTCCTTAACCAGCCTGTGGTGAAATGGTCTTGGAATAGGTATTAGCTCAGCAGTCCATAAGAAATTAATGAAGAATTGCTTGTGTAGAAGGGCAAGAGATAACAAAAAGTAAAATGAATAGCTTGGGTAATGGCATAAAGCAAGAGACACAGATGACAGATATAGGTACCTAAAGGGAGAGGGTTTGCTAATGGCATAAACATGGAACAATGGAGGAGAGGACATGTATTCAAGAGCTGGAATACATGGCAGGTTAGACAGCCGCAGCTCCACACTAAGTACAAAACTACTAGGAACAGGTAAAAAGTAAGAAAATTATATTTATTTTTAGTTAGACTTTTGTTTTATTTTCTTGTTGCTTCTGCTGCTGATGCTTTGAGATAGGGTCTCCCTGTCTCCTCAGCTGACCTGGACCTCACTATGTAGACCAGGCTGGCCTTGATCTCACAGAGATCCACCTGCCTCTGCCTCCCAAGTACTGGGATCATTTACTTTTATTTTGATATTTCTGAAATAACTTTAAAATCAAGCATAATAATATAGAAATATAATTTCTGTGTGAGAGGCATATGTTAAAATTCTTTTCTTGGAGGGTCAAGATCTATATAAGTTTAGAAGTCACTGTCATAAATAATGAAGATACACTAAATATCTTTAAATAATTTCTTGACTCTCGCCTGCCTGTAGGTTGCTGAAGTGCTGTTTAGGTGATATCAGATATGTGAAACTCAAGGAGCATAGTACATGAAGATGTTGCCACCAGAGAATTTAATACTGATGGAACCATGAGCCAAGGCTGTGGGAATAAGAGAAAATTTGATTTAAAATAATATTGGTGGTTGAATCCATAGAGTTTGGTGATAGGTTGGTCATGATATTTAACAAATGCCTTCTCACTATGCCTTCTCCAGTCACAAGCCTCCTTACTTACCTTTAATACATACTGCACTAATCCCACAGGACAGTGGGTCTCCTTTCCTGTTCCCGGGGATGCCATCATCTTTACCAGACTGGTCTCTATTTATTTCTCTTCTTATTGACCCTGACCTTCTGTTATGGATCCTTAGTTCTCCCTGTCTGTCTTAATCATCTTCATAGCATTAACAGCTAACATATTCTGTTATCACTCCTCTGTTGTATAATAGTAAGATGTTAGGGTCGTTGTCATTTGTGTTCATTGTTATCTTTTCCATGAGGCAGTACTTGACACAGATTGTACTCAGTAAATGTTTATTGAATTACAGAGTGACTAGATAGATGAATGTGTGGATGGGAGGAAGGGTGAATGAAGAATGTGATTCTGTAAAGTTTATTCCTTGATGAGCCCATTAGAAAGTAATTTTATCCCATTGAGAAATGACAGAACTATGTCTTAAAGGGATTAGGAACTTTTCTAAATTTATCCCGTTTGAACTCTTTATAAAGTCTATAAAGAGAAAACAATCAAAGTGGTTTATGTAATCTGGAGAATACATTGAAGTAAGTAATTGGACAGTCCAGAAATTCAACAGCCTTGGAATTGTCTAATTTAGAGGCTTAAGAATAAGGATGGATCTATCTTACTCTAAGTTTTCTCATTGTTAAACATTTTAATAAATCAGATAATGACTGTTCACATGACTTGTTGTGTATGCTGGCTTTTATACAACCATAAAGGCTTAATATTTGTTTGCAAAGACACAACTGAACAGTAGGTTAGCCAGTATAAAATATCAGGCTCATTCAAACAGCAATCAAAGTAGGAGTCATGACAGTTTCTAGAATAAATGAATCAGAACAGAGATCACTCGATTCAGCCTTCCTTTTTGACTCTGTTCTCTGATGGTACCTCATCAGTTTAGGCATGGGATTACTCAACCAGATGGTGTCAAGAAAGATAAGACATTCTGATGGATTTGCACAATCCGTCTATTTTTTTCAACTGAAGATGAAATCATTTCGTGTCGACCACACAAATTCCAAAAGGGTGGAGTATGCAATACCTATTGGAAAGGAAAAAGGAAGCTACAGTGATTTCCTTCTATAGACTTAGAAATAAATCCACATATATCTTACACCAAAACCATAAAATGATTCCTAATTTAACAAGAGTGCTGTCTAAAGAGCAGTGAAATCCCATCCTGTAGACACGAACCAATGTAATCATAAGCTCACAGCAAGGGCAATTCCTTGTACTATATACTTGCATGAGACAGGCCCTGTCCACATTCAATCACAGACAGAGGAAGGACTGATGGAAACCTCTCTAAATACTGAATTACAGGCTACTGATAAATTCTTGGAGAGGGGGGCCACTGTCTTCAGTTGTGTAATCATTGTTGTACCAACCAGATTTCAGTGGATAGTTCCAAACCCAAGACCACTCACATGCCCTTGGTCAAGCCCAGAGGCCCACAAACCAAACAAAAAGACGTGGATGTGGGAAAGGGACTAGACAGGAAGAGAGGGAGCATACCAGGGAGGAGGTCGATAAGACGACGACGTGGGAGTGCGAGCAATCAGAGCGCATTATGTACAAGCAGGAAACTGTCAAAGAACAATTTAACGAGTGCTCTCTAATAATAAGAAGCTTTGGCTCTAAAATTATTCAATGCATTTTATAATTATTAATTGGGCAGCTAAATTTAGACTGCTTTCTTCATTAAATGCTATGAAATAATTTTTTTAAGGATAACTCCGGGGCTACAGACATGGTTCGATTGGTAAAGTGCTTTCCACACAATTATGAAGTCTTGTAGTCAGATCCCCAGCACCCATTTAGAAAGCTGAGTACAGGGGTCTAAAGAGATGGCTCAGCAGCTAAGAGTACTGGCTACTTTTGTAGACCCATATGGCAGCTAACAACTGTCTGTAAATCCAGTTCCAGGGGATCTGACACCTGATCTCTGTGAACATTACAGGACATGGGTGCACTTACATACATGCAGACAGTACACTCATACACATAAAATAAAAATAATTAACATATTTTTAAAAGCTGGGTACAGCAGCCTGAGTCTATATTCCTAGCACTAGAAAGGCAAACAGGAAGGAGACCTCCTGGGCTTGATGGCTAGGTAGTCTGGTTGAACCTGAGGGCTCCAAGTTCAATTAGAGACCTTGCTTCAAAAATTAAGGTGAGGAGCAATTAAAAAACATAATCATAGTCAACCTGCCACCTCCACACGTGTGTACACGCAGATGGGTGAGTACACACATGAACATGTGTACACACATATACCACATATGAAAGAATAAGAATTCACGATTAAATCTAGATAATAAAAATTAATATTTTAACCCAGTTATGTTCCCTATAGTCTGTTTATGTCTACTTACCTCATATGATCATTAGCAGACAAAAAATGAGGATTTAGATCTGAGAAAAGACTTGCCTGTGCAAAGGAGATTGCAGATGGGAGCTTCTGACTCCTCTCAAAGAAGCTACACTTAACAGACTTCTGTTCTCTTAAACAAATAGTAATGAGAAAGTGGAAACTGAACCTTCCTTTCCTGTTGGTACAGTGCTGTGTATCACAGATCATATCAACAATCCACAACAGGGCCAGCCATCTCTCTGCTCCAAGCCTGAAAAATAAATTGTTTTCCAATATCTGATACCTCCGTTTTTCTCCATAATTACCACCTCATTCTTTGCCAGTTCTCTCACAAGTTTGATATCTTCTGTAATTATAGTCCTTTACTCAGAAAATTCACATATTGCCAGTCCATCCAATGTGCTTATTATTTGAACAAATTCTTTGCCATAGGCACGTCCGAAAATGACCATCTATGTCACAATTTTAAAACTAGTATATGCACACTTTAATTTTTTCATCCCCTCACATTCTGTAAAAAAAAGAAAAGAAAAGAGAAAAGAGAAATCAAATTTCATATTAGTTTTCTCAGCACTGTTAAACATTGAGTTTAGGACACAGCTGGTAGCACTGAAATCTGATAGCACAAAAAGTTGTTTGTGGTTATTATTCAATGAGCTAAAATGTAACCTAGCCTGGGAAAGATGTTAAATCAGGTGAAACAAGGTAAAACATGAAATCTTAGGCCACCCTGAACACTGCCCTGCCATTTGCTGTCTTCTGAAAGTTGTGCTCTGTGAACCATGCCGGTGACTTCGGTATGCCTGGCTGTGGTTCCTGGATCTCTGGCTTCCTGTGTCCTTGGGGTTAACCCTTCTTTTCTCTTATGGAAATCAACTTGTTTTTCTTTGAAACTGAAATGAACGAAAGTAATTTTTGCTTATAATACGTTTTGGAGAATTTCATGATTCTCTTTGAATATCTGAAAATGGTTGGCCCCTTGATTTGTTTTCTAGCCCATGCTTGGGGAATACAAACTTCTAAGGCAAATGATATTTCTGCACAGCTGGCCCCAAATGCCGTCATCGTGCCAAATCTACCCATGCAATGGTCGATCTTTGTGCCAGAGTCCAGAAAAACAAATCCAATTTAATTCTGGCTCAGAAAAGCAGTAAGTGTTTAAATTGGATTTCTGTGGAGTTTGTTCTTATTAGGCTCAGCATGCAAACTGCTTTGTAGACATCTATTATTTAATTATTTCTAACAAAGGATCTTATAAACCCAAATCTATAATTAAATGGGAGTACGAGCAAAAGGGGTCTTGATGCTAGCCAACATGTCCTTTGTGACCCAGAACTTGCACTAGAACAGCTATCACATTTAAGCAACACCAGGCTCTTTGGCAAAAGTTTACTTTGTTAAATTCATCTTTTGTGACTTTATGCTTTTAATTCAGGCTCTTGGGTATATCTGTCTGTCTTCCCTGTATCTTGCACAACGTTTAATACAGTCCGTGTAAAGCAATGAGGTGGTACCTGGGAATTGGTCTGCATTGGCTCCACTTCCCATCCAGTCACCACCACCGTTACATCTTTTCTTCTTGCAGCCTCAGCAGTACTAAGGCTTCTTCCTGCACTCCTGCTCCAGATTCTTTCTGGACTCATGCCCAACCCACATGGCCTGTGTGTAGCAGATTCGTCCCATTCCACTCTTCTTGGTCTTCATTGTTCCCTCTAATATATTGTTATGGAAAGGACTTACCTAGTGCTTGGGGTTTTGTCTCTCTTCTATAATTGCATTGAATTCTTTTAGGAAAATTTCCAAAACAGACCTAATTCAAGCCAGTGCCTCTGATGGCTAAGATAGCAACCCTCATGACAGGGAAGAAAGTGTGAGCCAGACTCTGCATGGCCTCAAGAGGGTGGGACATGATTATGAGTTTCTTGTACTTTCCTACAACCTTGCTCAGAAGATTGATAAGCACCTATCATTTTAATTTGCTGATATTGCAACCAAAAACAAGCACTTACTTACAGATGTTGGTTACCCAATGATTCACAAAACGCCCTTTCTCTTTTTTTGTTTGTTTTTTTTTTTTTATGTAAGTGAGGTGCATGTGCATGTGTGTTTGTGAATTCATATGTGATCATGGGCACACATGTGTAATAGTGTACATACAGAGAAAAACCTCAGGTGTTGGTCTTTGCCTTCCACTTATTTCAGCTTCAGATTCCTCATTTATACCGTGGGTATGACAATACAAGTAAATATTGTCTTCTATAGGATTGCTACAGGGAGTCAGTATATTAATATGAATAAAAAACACAGGAAAGAGTGAAATGTTAGTTACTAATATTGCTGTCATAAATTTGATATTACCTTCTTTTTTGGTTTTTGCTTTAAGAGAATGCTTATTCTCTAGTTTGGAAAGAAACAGAAAATAAAACAGAATACATAATGTCCATTAGATTAAGTTTCTTGAACCTATTTTTACAAATTTTTATTCTTGTTGTTTTAGATGCTTACTGTAATGTTACCCAGATCCCATAATATGGTGATTTCTACTTTGGAAAGTGGTATAAGGTTATTTACTGGAGCCTAGGCAGCTTATAAATGGCTACACCACTAAGAAAGTGGCGCCCCTCCCCCGACCACTCTCACCAGTAGGGAACAAGGATTTCCCTTCCCCCACAGCCCTACGGGCATTAGTTGTCCATTGTTTTAAGATAACAATTTGGACTGGGATAACATGAAATCTCACAGTGGTTTTAATTTGCATTTCCCTGATGGCTAAGGACCCTGAACACTTTTAAAAGTATTTATTACCCTTTGTGTTTCTTCTTTTGAAAACTCTCGTTCAGTATCATAGATTATTTGAAAATCAGGTTGCTTATTTCTTGGTGTTTAGGGTTTTTTTTTTTTTTAACTCTTTGTATATTCTAGACAGTAATCTGCCATGTGTACAGATGGCAAAGATTTTCTACCATTCATTCTGTAGGCTACTTCTTCATTCAATTAACAGTTTCTAGTGCGATACAGAGACTTTTAAATTTCATGAAGTGCCACTTGTTGACTGTTGTTGGCTTTATTTTCTGAGCAACTGGAGTTCTGGTCAGAACGTTCTTACTGCCTGTATCTTAAAATAGTCTCCCTATGTTGTCTTATAGAAATTTCAGAGTTTAATATCTAATACCGAGATCTCTGATTTATTTGGAAATGTTTTATTTCAAGGTGAGAGATAAGGATCGAGATTTTTTTCTTTTCTATATGTAGATATCCAGTGTTCCTAGCACCATCTGTTGAAGAGCCTGATGGTGTGTTTGTTAACTGATGTAATGTTAAAATAGAAAATAATTCACAATGGAAGACAATAGAAAGCACAAAAGAAAAAGGTCTGAATGTATACTTTTCTGTCCCATACATTAGATATTGTTAAAATCCCAAATGATTGGAGTTCTAGGCCTTTTACTTTAGAAAATGTAGTCACTATCTCCCTGCATAGGTGTGGTCAGAAAGATGAGTAATTTCTTTATTTGTGTGCAGGAATTCTTATTAAATAATCCTGGCAGCTCATTCCATTTGTGATACTGTGGGCAGTATAGAAATGTGAAACACATAATTTTTATAATCAGAGAAAAAGAACAAATACATAAATATATAGCTATAGTTGAGTACAATATGTCTACAGGGATGGGCAGGATCAGTTGTCATACAGTAACTGAATCAATCTGAATATGGAGCAATTAGATTCAGTTGGGGTAATCACTGCTACTGGATTCTACCATTCCATCATCTGGTTGATACAGTCATATTATTCTTGATCAACTCCATAAATCAACTAAGCCCAGTCTAGGGTGCCATGTGGAGTGTTGGCAGTAACAGGAAACCAGCGTTCTTTGCCTTCAGTGGCCTGTGATTGCTGCTGTTCAGGTCTCTGAGATGAATGCAAAAGAATTACATGTTCTGGGATTCCTCAACCTCTATAAGTGCACTGGATTGTTGGGGGTCAAACACAGGGATCTAGAATAAACAGGACATGTTTTTCAGACACAGACTGTAAGTCTTCCTTTGTATTAATTCTGGAGAACTGGTCAACCCTGGGAATTCCTCATTTCCTCCGTAGTTGAGGATTTGGGGCTGTATTTAGAGCGAGCTTTTTCCTCAATTCTTTTTCTAATTTTTTTTTTTCACAATAATACAAAAGGAAGGAAGAAGATATGGAAAGAGAAGATCTGTGTCCTTCAGTTCAGGATGGAATTGGATATGCACCCTGTTCTGGGACTCATTTGTTAGTCAAATTGCACTTTTCAAGATTGACCACGTGGGAATATTCCCAATCATTAGGTTGCTATGGCCATACATAGTGCTACAGTTATAAAGAATCAAAAGGAAGTTATAGTAGTTATAAAACATACATTCTGCAATAGAAACTCAAAAACAGCAGTAAGAAAGAACTGGAAAGACCAAGTGCAAAGAAATCATTAAATAACTTCTGTTTATCGCATTGCTTCTAAAAGAAGCTGCACTCTGCACAATGACTCCTTAGGCTCGAACTTGACCAGTGGACACCTTAGATGCCTCTGAGAGGTAAAAGTGTTCTGCATCCATAGTTTTTCATAACCTTTGAGAAAATGCTTGCATGGCATGTGTAAAGCCCAGAAGACAGAGGAGTTCTGAATTCTTTGCATACAATTACATGAAAAAGTAGATATTTCTCCTCTTTTTTTCCCCCAGCACCCTTCTACTTTGAGTTATTTTGCCTGTGCTACTTTTGAGCAAACCCAAAACAACCCCGTATAAGTGGTGGAGAAATGGCTTAATCTGTCATCTAAACCAACCTAGAAGGGAGCTGATCCCATGGCACCCATTCAGTGTTACACAGGAAGAAGTCACTATCTGGTTTTTACCCTTTGGCTCATCACAAGTGTCATAGATTGTGAGGGTATCAAGTAATGCCTTTACATCCTAGACAACCTGTCATAGAAAGAAAATGCCCAGCAGCCTTCATTTCTTCCTCAGGAGATGGGGTTCACTCTTCTGTGCAGAGAGAACATTGAATTTCAAAAGCTTCCCTGCAGATATAGGAAGTTGGTGACTCAGCAAGAATGTTGAAGGTGAAGGCTGCCCAACGGACATAGTAACTGTCTGCCTACATGTTTCATGTTAAGCTTTATGAACAAGATTCAAGTCAGGGTTGAAATGAGGTAACATTTATTAGAAATATGATGCAGAGAGATGGGAAAAATCATTTCAGTCCCTTGAAGTAAATGCAATTTTCAAACCCAATGGGCATGTGTGAATGTGTCTGCTGTGCTGTGCACATATGTGTAGTGCATGTGCTATGTGTGCATATGTTGGGCTCTGTGTGTAAAAACACTTTCTCAAGAAGAAAGGTTGATAGTTTAATACTTCCACACAAGGAAGGACAACCTTGAAAGACAACCAATGTGCTATACGCACACAGACTTTTAAAAATAGAGATATTTAGGTGTTCATATTCATTTCTAATAGGACTGGTTCTCTGTACATTCTTCTACTTTTTCCTTTTGATTTGCTGACTGAATATGTGGGTATTGGTATTTGACAAGATAAAGTCAGCTGGAAGAAACAGACTGTACTTTGAAAAGCTGAGTTTTCACAAGTGTTTTGGGGTTTAGGCATGGGGAGCATAAATCCCAGTCTTCAGAATAAATTTTGAAAAGTTGCTCCTATGTAGTAAACATTAGAAAGAAGTTGACAGCTTACCGTACACTTTTTAAGGGTTGTGTAGTTATACCACGTACAGCAAAAGAAATAAACAAAGATGTAGGAAAAATCTCATCAACATTTCTTAGAATGATTATTTTTTAATGCTATAACTATATCTGTCAATGAGAACAGATGCTGGAAAATTGTAGGAATCTCCTGCTCCATTTCCACAGACACTTTTCTTTGTTAAGTCTGTAGCTGGGAGCTGGAAGGCTTACTCCCAAACGTGGTGTAGGAATTGTGTCAATAGAAAAGAAGCAGCTTGAACAAAGAAAAGGTCATTTCATTTCTTGTCTTGGTTCCTGTTGGGTTAGAGTCCTTTAAGGATCAAATGTTTGCTATCATTTCATTCTGTAGACACCATCTCCACTTTGAAAGAAGCTCATAATTATCTATTATAATTCTGCAGCTCATTTGACTCTTTTATTTGTATTTTATATACAAGTATCTGTCTAATGTAAGGTGTGAGTCCTTTGGGAGTAGAATAGAGTTTTTTAGTTATGATAGTGCTGGGACTGCAAAACTGAGCACACAATTGAGCTCCATTTCCTAGTTGTAACTCAGTAGCAGATTAAAAGCAGGGCATTTCCTAGATGTCTCCAACTTCGACCACTTCCAGATTGCAAGGATCTTGAGCAAACCTGGACTGAAATATAAACCAGGTTGACTGCTACCCGTATCACACCCAGGACAAACTGATCCAGTACTGCCTCTCTGTGGGCATCACCATCAGAGCCTATAGCCCACTGGGCTTTCCAGAGAGACATTGGGCCAAGCCAGAGGACTCCTCACTACTGGAAGATCCAAAGATTAAAACAATTGCTGCAAAGCACACACACACACACACACACACACACACACACACACACACACACACATACAAAACCGACAACCCAGATTCTGATTCTGTTCCACATCCAGAGGAACGTGGTGGTAATCTCCAAGTCTGTGATACCCTTACACATACATTAGAACTTGCAGATCTTTGACTTTAAGTTGGGTGATGAGGACATGGCCACCATTCTCAGCTTCAACAGAAACTGGAAGGTCTGTTTGCTGCCTGAAACCATCAATATGGAAGAGTTTCCTTACAGTGCGGAATACTGAAGCTGCATCACCTGGTAAGATTGCTGTGTGGACCCACCCCTCCCAAACACACACACACATACACATACTTGCTAATGTACAACTGACTCCTCCTGTTTTAGCAATAACTGTCTGACATCGTGTTGTGCTCAACTTGACATAGGCGATGCTGTATTTAAATCTGGTGGCCAACCACGGGTAGACTGTTCCCTGGAAATGTGACTCAGAGAAGCACATGAAAATTTATTTCACTGATCTGATCTGATCAAATGTTTGTCACTCACCAGGAACTAAGGGCGTAAAGATAAAATAACAAAAATAACAGTAACAAAGATGTTCAAAAAAAAAAAAAAGTAGAGCATTTCTTATGATAACAAGGATAACTAGTTTCTATGTAGCACATGAAATAGGTAGACCATATGAATCCCGAGTCTTTAATTCCTTTAGGTGTTTTCTGCACTCTTTAAACAAAAAGCATAGACATATAGCCGCTATGCATGTGTGTAAACAAGACTAAGAATGGTTATCTTTCATCTTTTTTATTTTTGCGTTTGCATTCTCAATTATGACATACAGAGCATTGCCATATCTTATCACCAACCTTGTCCATCAAGCTGGTGTTTGTCTGTTGCTTTTCCGAGGGCTAATGACAGAGCACTGTCTTCAAATATCAAGTAAAGGAAAAATGAGAATCATTTGTGCCAAACCCCAGAGTCGGCACTGCCAGCCCCTTTTATATGCATCCAATAAGGGTAAGGCTCCGTGTCACTGAAGATCAGCAGTCCACACTTCCCTAGCCAATCTACATACCGAATCTGAAAGAACTAGAAGGCTGATTGCAAAAGGACCTGTTTGATGTCTATGCTTGGCCTGGAAAGAAAAAGGAAATAAAAGGAAAGGAAGGAGGAAGAAGAATTATAAGAAAAAGAAATAAACAAGGCAAAAATGGCAGACAGAGTAAAGAAGGAAGGAAGGAAGGAAGGAAGGAATAAGGAAATAGACCTTAATGAGAGGGGTTATATTTTTTAATGCCAATTAAAATCAATGGCATTCAGTAAATAAAGGCCTATTGCCCACTATTACATAACCTCAATAGTCTGACAAGTGGGATTTGTTTAAATCATGGCAATACTCATTATTTATTTCTATTTACTTTATTCTTTATTGGTTTAGATTTCTATGTTTGAGCAGATGACTAACGACCAAAAAGATGATACAGAGAAATCTATTTGGCTACCTGCCTGAAGGATAAAGCAGTCAGTTGGTTTCAGACTAGCTAGTTTGTGAACTCTTCATGGAAAATAAAACTGTTTTTTTTTCCTCCCTTAAAAACAGATTTATACTGGGAATAGTGGCCCATTGCTTTCATCCCAACACTCCAGATGCTGTGGCATTCTCTGTGGTGAGATTGAGGCCAAGTCTGGTCTACATAGCAACTTCTAAGCCAGCTGGAGTATAGGGGGACCCTGATTTAAAAAAAAAAAAAGATTTAAACTCTAATGGTAAAACATATAATGGTTAACTGGGTTACAGAAGAATCTAGAATCTGCTTGGCAGAATCCTAACTGTTAATTCTGTGATCTTACGTAGGTCAAAGGCAATCTCATGATTTTTTTTTCTTAACTATTATTTCCTCATTTGCCAAAAAGAGCTAACAATAGACCTTGTTGCCTGGGGATTAACAATGAAATAACAAGCCATTAATATCCAGAAACAAATTTAAAATAATCTTTGGAATTGTTCTTAGAAATAAAAAGAAGATAAAACAAACACATTGTTTTACTTCAATATTTTTGTTTTATTCTGTGAAACTCAGCAGATCCTGTAGAACCTGCCCAGGCCTTGATCATCATCTCAAGTCACTGCTGAAGCATGTGAAAGTATTGTATTCATGCAGGGTTGGAGGAGAACAGCTATGCATTTTTATATCAGTCTTTAACACACCACTGCTATCTTGGTAGGCATGCACTTCTTGTTCATCTGAGTTATTGACAGAATAGATGACTTACTGTAGCCTGGAGTGATCTCTTGAGTGAGAGAGGAAACCTCTGCCTGGTGGGCCTTAGTGTAGGGGTCTCTCTGTGTGGTCCTCCATAGAGGGTTTCTGAGTTGGAGTTGGAGAGTGAGAGTGGCTGGGATATTCCAAACAATGGGGAGTTTTGTGGTGATCCATAGACAGACAATGTAGCTGCAGTTCCCAGCACTGGCTTCCTCTTTCATCTCCTGACCATAGATACCCAATGTACTGTCCCCCAGGCTTGTTTACATTATCTGCTTTCCAAAAGAACTTTCTTTTCCAGATGGTATGTACACTACATGGTTCATGCCCATGGGAGCTGTGTTGAAAGATAATATACTTTCTCAAAATCCCCCACTATAGCTTAGGTAAATATAAAAATATATGTATAATTCCTAGCTGTTTGTAAATTGGAATTAGGGTTTCCCTTCAAGGAGCCCTGAAGACAAATTGTTTTGGGTTATTTTGACTGGTTAAGTGTTCAATGTGTCAACATCCTCTACATTTTCCAAACCAGTAGTTTTGGGACTTACACAACATGACATTGTGGTGATATGATGATGGAATTGAGAATTTCTTGAAGTAGCATGTCACCAAAAAGCCCCTAACAAGTCTGCCAGTTTCGCATTGAGCATCCTGGCTTGAAGAGATTGCAAAGGTGATCCAAGACTCTAGCATGCTCAAGTACTTTAAACTAGATAGTGAAATATTTGCCTTCAGTTTTAAACTTTTAAAGATTAAATACAAATTTGAATTTTAATAGTGCAAAATTGAATGTGCCCTCTTTTGGAAACTGAGTATAGTGAGAGATATACTCATTGACCCATTCCAGTATTTGTTTCCTACTATCTTAGAAATAATGTTTAAAACCTATTCAAAGTGGATTGTTCAGGTCCTAGTTTATAAGCATTTAATATCACAATAGTTTCTATTTATATTAAAATCATACGTTAGCATCATATAACCTATTGCCTTTATACATTCTAGAGAAATAATTTTGTTAAGAACTTGCAAGATAACAAAGGTTTTCTGCTGACTATTGCTTTCAGGATTAGAAGAAAATGCTGTGGTTTAGACCAGAGTCTGGGCAGAGCTTTTCTCTACCTCACCATCCTTTTCTTTTTTTATGGCTTCTACTCAGACGTACCTTCTTTTGATTCTTTAAATACATTTTGCCCATACTGACCAGAGACATCTTTGTTTCCTGCCATGTTATCTTGGTCACCTGGAATGTTTTCTTGATTCTCTCCTGTTTGCCTCCTTCAGATGTCTTATCCTTCAGATGTCTCAGGAAGGCTGCCCTGAATTGCTAGATTAAAGTTTTAGAGCTTAGGCTGTCTTTCTGGCTACCTTTCTGCCGCAGCTTTTGCTAGAACTGATAGCAAAATGCTTTGATTACTATTGACAACCTGGTATGAACTGAACATTTCATGAAGGCAGGATTTGTATTTATCTTGGGTCACTATTAGACCTCCTAGTGACATATAATCAGCATTTAATAAATGTTTATTAAGTGAATGACTGCCTGGGGGAATAACTGGAGGAAGAAAGACAAAACAAGAGGGAGAGAATAAGAGAGTGAAAGGGAAACACATAAAGAGAGAGAGAGGGAAGGAAGACAGGCAGGAAGGCAGGCAGGAAGGAAGGAAGAAGGAGGAAGGAATTCCAGCCATGGTATGCTTATTGATTGATTCATTTTAAGCCAGCTCACATCCATATGGTACAAGTCTGTTCATCCATTTTCTTCAAAAAATATATGGAAACAAAAGCCTGGAAAAAGTAATCACAAGACTTTTTTACTTGACATGTTAATTTAAGCAATTCGTCTTTCTGCACTGTCTCTACTCAAGAAAGTGTGGTGGTTGACACCATGCACACAGATTTTCCCACTGTACCACATTGACACCGGGAAAGCAATGAAGTATTGCAGATTTATTTAGCAAATAGAAAGTATCTTTCCATGTCCTTCCAATGCACAGCAGTAGGACTTTGGTGTCAGTAATAAGAGGCCATATTCCAGGCTTTTAATTTTCTCTAGATGATGTTTCTTATGATGTGGAAGCTTTCCTTCCTCCTCTGCATCAGATCTTATTTTAACATACTGATTGAACCTCTTTATTTCACATTTCATGCTGGGAAAATAGATGTTAGAATGTGTGTAATGTCACAGTTACTTTAAGGCATTGTGGGGTAAAATTGCAGCAACAAAGGCATGCACAGGGCATGTATATGTATGTCCTCTTTTCCCCACCATTAGAAGAACAAAACATACTTTCAGATGCTTGTCAACTGAAGGAGATTAAAAGCCTAAAATACGGCATGCTTAATTGGTTTCTATTCTTCTGTTTATTAAATGCCTTTAGATTTTTTTTTTTTTTTTACTTTACTTTGTACTGAGACTTATAAAATCAAGATCTTTCCTTTTGAAACAAATTTCCAATTGTTTATCTGTGCTAATTTTCTTGGCAACTCTGGAAGAGGTTAGCCTCTGTGGTTAGTAGAATGACATCATATTTTACCAGGTCATTTACTTCTTGAGGGATTTTACTGCTTGTTTTGGCCTAAACAAAAGTTTCTTGACCCCGAGTGATTTTGCTTTCCAGGAACATTCATTTGTTCTCATTGGGCATCTTATCTAGGTGGCAGAGATCAGAGACACTCATTTGTTCTCATTGGGCATCTTATCTAGGTGGCAGAGATCAGAGACACTCTTCAATATTCAGCAATATTCAGCCCAGAGCAGCTGCCATGTCAAAGAAATATTTGCCCAGAATGGCAGTAGTGCCAAAGTTGAGAGACTTAAGCAAAGGCCTTAACCTTGAGACTTCTCTATGTGAAAGCAGGAATCTATTATCACTGTATGAGAGAGCTGAGTTGTAAAGACTGCATGAAATCACACATGATATATTTGCCCTACAGTTGATCATTCGTTAGTGTTTTAGCAATTGATATGAACAGGAGCATTATTAAACACTAGACTCTGGTAACATCTTTACATTGTATTTTCCAATTTTCTTTTACATGTTAGGACTCCTTTGCAATTTTGATAACCACTCTCCAACGGACTAACTTCCTACTCTTTACCAAATTTAAGTTCGATCTAGTCTCTATTTTGAGGCGCAACCCTGTTCTAAATCTTCCCCAATGACATGTCTGATCTCATTATTTATTTGCCAGTTATAGTTAGATGTGAAAGTCATCATCATAAACTCTGAGTTCAGAAGGACTAGACTTAGCTCTTGTTTCATTTTGATGCCTTCATGCTCAGTATCTTGTCTGATGCATAGCATACCCTTCATCAGTGAGACTACTTGAAAGAATGAACAAACAATTCAGTAGTGAGTAAAAACTTTTGTTCTACCCTTTCTTCTAGTTTTTCTTCCTTTGGCTCATCTACTCATAGCGTCCCCTGAGTTTTGAAATCCTACATATACGTGTTCAAAAATAATTGGTTCTTGTTACTTTTTCGTTTATATATGTGGTACTGGTACTTGAAATATTACTCAGAAGGAGGTAGAGGAGTAGAAGTAAGCTAGTTATCAAACAGATACTTAACTTGTAAGAGGAAAGCAAACTGGAGAACTTCTCTTCAGTTGGATGCTGCTTCTGTCATCAGTCAGTGGTTGTGGGGGGATGGATGAGAGACAGTATTGTCAGTTTTCTATATCTTCAAGAAAATTAAGAATTTACATATTTATAGAAAATACTGGCCAATAAAGCTCAATATAATTAAATACTTTAAAAAGCAGACTAACAAAGCTTTGTTATAACCTTGTATTGACTACACCAAACATGATCACAGTATTTGATCATTATAATTGCACCTTCTTTCAAACTTTGTGAAACAAAGGTCTATTTTATCAGCAACACACTTGTATATGAAACATAAAAGAGCAGTACCTCCTTCCTTCTGAATTCTGATGTTGTTGGATCTTTTTCTTCCTAATAAGGCCACCACTGATCAACATGGCAACTGAGAAGGCAGCAACAGGCATAAAGCAATGCATGTTGCTTCCATATGAGCTGAGGTTTAATCACAGTGGTACATGGAATGATGGCTCCGCAGGTATTCTTATCTCTGGAAATCTTGGCTCTATCCCTCTAAGATATAATTCATTGTCTAAGGTGATAGAGTATAAGTCAGCTGGTCAATCTCTCTGCATCATAAATCACAAGTGGGATGCATTGGTAATTTAGATCACCTGTAAATTCTGGACTAAATTAGAAATCACCCTTAGCTTGAGTCTGTACCTAGTGACTTTCCAATAAATATGGCCAAGAGTTCTGGAAAGATTTAGAAAACTCCCACTTTGTAGAAGGACTGGGAGGGAAGAGAGAGGCAGAACAGAAGATGAACTGAAAACCTAAGGAAGATTTGGATAACAATAAGGATCTGATAAAATGGACATAGGTAGTAAGAACATGTATTGTCCCCCAGGAAGTCAGGGTGAGTACTGTTTCTTATTGAAAAGTGGTTTAAGAAACAAACTATATGGCTTGCTGCAGGTGATTAGATCCCACAATTGGAGTTATTACTTTGAATATAGTCAGAGTATCAATCCGCTAATGTCGCACAACATATTCTAACTGTTATAGGCACAAACCACTAACTGTTCATCCGTACATATGTACCTGGGATTGGCTGGTCTTGGCTGGACTTGCAATGGTTCTGCCTTAATTTATGTCCAACAGGGCTTGACTTTTCACTGTGAACTTATGAATGTCTGATTCTCGTGTCTCCTCTGGCACCTCAGAACGAGGATCAACAGTAAAGTGGGAGAAACTCTTTTTTTATGTTGATTGCAGAATACATGACACGATCACAACTCAAGCACATTTTCAAACTTCATTTGTATTACCTCTGCTATTCCCCCCCTGGGTAAAGCAAATCTCATGGCCAACCTCCAAGTCAGAGTATAGGGAGACATAGTCAGCCTTTAGAGGATGGAACTGCGAAGTTAAAAGGCAGAGAGATCAGTAAACTATACTCAGAAGGGATAAATAATTAGGGGACAGTGTTCTAATTTCTTATATTCTATTCCAAGTATAATACCGTATCTATAGGTGGCTTGTGGGTCCTGTGTACATGATATTATAAAGGTGAATTGCATGCTGGTCCGCTGTCTATTCAGCTTCAAAGCGATTGGTGAGCATTTGAACTCGTGTTAATTCCGTCGTGTTCCTGTGCCAGTCAAGGGACGATTTCTCCACCTATTTTAATTCATTTTGAAAGCCTCAGAATTAATCTGACAGATGTCAGAATATTGTAGCTGGTGACTCAGTTGACACTGGCTACATTCCTGTCCCCCCAAAATAACGTGAAAATAAAAGGACATAACTCACCTCATACCTAAATTACTTCTACTCATGCAAAATTGTTAACTATTCTCTCATAACCCAGATAATTGTCTAGGAAATTTTTGATTGTGCAAAATAGGAAATTTGGAAGAGATCCTTGGAAAATAGGCATTATTTTTTAGGCAGTCCAGTGTTTTTGCTTTGTACATGTAACTATTTATCAGGGTATTTTTGTCAACAAAGACTCATGTCCTCCCTGTGGAAGTACTCTGATGCTAGAAGTTAAGAAACTTATTGATTCTTTTAAAGATTTATTTATTATATTCACTCTACTATTGATTTCAGTCTGTCTTGAATACTGAATTGTTAATGTTAGCTTTCATCCCTATGTACCAAAAACCAAGTGTGTAGTCATCTAAGCAGCCTATGTGATTACTCAGTCAGGGCATAAATTTCAGTTCAATTTGAGGAGTATTTGTTGTGTTTTAACGAGGTGCAAAGCAGTACTGTTGAACTCTGGAACCAGAATTGTGAGCCACACCTAGTCTTTCCCTCAGAAAGGCCACAAGCTAGTGGTGAACACATTTTCCTGTCACACAGAATGACAAGAGAAGTGGTAGAAGTAGGAAACTCTCTGAAGGGGTGACGAGCCACCTTCGCTATCATTATTGTTCCAGTTCTAATGGAGTAAGATCGATCTTCCACAATTTATTGAGAAAAATTTCAAGCTTTAAGCTGAAAGAAAAGGGCAACAAACATTTATAACTTCTGTTTATGTTTAACGCTAAAATTTTCTAATTTGCTTTTTTTCCCTCCGCCACCACTCCATCCATCCATGCCTCCATCCTTCTGCCAAACCCATCCATTTCCCAGTAACATCACATGAAAGCAAGTTGGAGTAATCCAGTTCATTCCGACATCAGCATACATCTTCGAAAGGAATAAGATATTTTGCTATATATTACCTCAGGGACAAAAGCTACATGTCATATCATAGCCAGCTCTATTTGAACATCCTCATTTGAAACTTCCACCTTCCAGTGGATCTTGCTGATGCTGGGTTAACGTCAACACTGGCAAATCATAGAATGTGACTTTTATGCTCTTTCAGGTTTTAATTTAATAAACCAGTATTCTTCTGCTTTAAACAACCACATATTATATATTTTTTCATAAAGTCCTTTTTTTAATACTCTATTTCTTTTAAACTAGATCCTGTTTCTCGAGGCTTGATTAGTTTCAGATTAAACATGTTTGGCTAGAAGACACACCGGGTAACTCTGTATATGTCCTACACACCAGGAGGTTTTTAATTTTCCCCCAATATCCTGTTTGCTCTCTTGACTGTTATGAATACAGCCAGATTGTCTCCATTGTGAGGATGTTTTTTTCTCTTTGAAATTATCAAGTTGGGGCTGTAGAGATGACTCAGTGGTTAAGAGCACTGGCTGTTCTCGCAGAGGGCCTGGGTTTGAGTATCAGTACCCATATGGCAGCTAACAACCATCATAACTCCAGGTCCAGGGGATTCAGTGACCTCTTCTAACCTCTGTGGGCATTGCGTGACACAGGTACACTTATATATATGGAGGCAATACATTAATACACATAAAATAAAATATTTTTAAAAGAAATTAACAAGTAATCTGTAGGTCAGTTTGTTGACTGTATTGCTTATCTGTTCAAACTGAAAGCTTGAACCATCCACCACTAAGCTTCATCTTCTTTACTAGAGTGGAGTCAGTAAAGTGCTACCAGCACTTTTGTACCTCTACAAAATTAATAAGCATTATAAAGTAACTGATATTTCAATCCATGTTTTAGGGACGTATACTTGAGTAGTGTGATTTAGAAACAGCTGCTATCTAGCTCTTTATAAACACAAAAAGACTAAAAACAGGAAATAAATTTTAGATGAACTAAAGCAATTTAGAATAGAAGAGACCAAAACCAGTACTAACTTCAATAATCTTCTTTCAACAGATAAGGAAAATACAGCCCTACTATATGGTTTGTTTTGATCTTATAAAAAATTAGCTTTATATATGAGAGATCTTTGAATAAAGAAAAACACATTGTGCATGAGTACAAATGAGGTCAAATACCCAAATATAATCACCATTCCTTTGTTGGCATTATTATCTACTGAACATAATTTTGTAAGATAACAGGAGGTTGTTTCTTCTAGCTTTGGAAATATTATTGCCTGAACTAGTTGCTTTTCTCATCACTGTTGCCAAATATCTGACAGAAGCAATGTAAAGGAGAAAGAGCTTATTTTAGCTCCCATTTCAAAGGCTACAAGTACTCATGGTAGGGAAAACACCATAGCAGATGGCTCTGTGTGTGGCAGTGGGATGTGCAGCACTGCAAGTTCACAGCTTAGTGAACCAAGAGCACGGCTGAGCCCACAACCAGAGGTACATATGACCCTCAAGTTCTGCTCCCAGCAACCTATTTCTGATAGTTAGGCTGTGTGTCCCAAAGATTCTACAACCTCCCAAATCAACACCACCTGGTACAGACCAAGTATTCAAACCCATGTGTCTTTGGGGGACATTCACATTCAAAACATAAAATCACTCAGGTGTAAAGAGTCAAAAATGAATTTTTTAAAATATATTTTCCTATGTACGTGATAGATGCAGTTTTATTTCTAATGCTAAAATTATTTTATTGGTTTTTAAATTGAATTGATTTGTATACCCAGGATTGTTTCCAGTCTAGGAATAATCAGTAATGTCAGTGGCTCAAAGATAGAAACAGAAACCACATTATTCTCTCTGATTTATCAGATGAAGGTAGTTTATAGTCCCAGTGAAAATGCAGAATGGATGAGGGAGGGGCTCATGAAGTCTCAGCCCTTGTTGAGGAATTATTGGCAATCTGATGGCTACTGGGGAAAGAAAAGTCAGATCTACAGGGATGCGGTCCATGAGAGGATAACTATGTTCCATTAGATGGTTCAATGGCCCATATACATACAGGAAGCGGACTGGGTGAGGTTTTGAAAAAGAGAACACACAAAGTTGGGAGAAAAGTGGTAGGGGATTGAATAGGAGAGTGGGTCTGGAGAGATGGCTCGGTGGTAAGAGAACTGGCTGTTCTTGTAGAGGACCCAGGTTCTATTCCTAACACCCACATGGCAGCTAACAGTCATCTGTAAATCCAGTTCCATGGGATCTGATGTCCTCTTCTGACCTCTGTGAGCACTTACTTACATGCAGACAGTATACTCGTATACATAAAATAAAAATAATAAAGAAACTATTTTCAAAAGAGAAAATGCAAAAGCCTGCAGTGATTAGTTTTAAGTCCAATAGTTTGAATCCATGTATATCTAATGTATAGCACGATACCAAATGATAAGTACTGGGAATGTGATGACGAAGGAAGTGAGTGAACCAAGTGGTAGGGAAGGTCGTTAAGAGAAGAGTGGAAATCCAGGTGAGCTAAATGTGACCTCTCATTCTGGAAGGCACTTCAAGTTGGTCATTAACTTTTTAAAATATGCTTTGAGTTCTTATTCTGCAACAGGGATCATGCTGTACATTTTGGGTGCAATATCCAACTAACCCTCAGAGTAGTCTGAAGACAGGACTTGTAATACCCCGTTTTAAAGGAATGAAACTGAAGTGACCTAGTTACTAGGCACCAAGGCTTCCCTAACATGACATCTTGATCATAGGACTTTTCTCTGGTTGGTAACCATTTCCTTACAAACAGATAAATCAGATGAAATTGCTGCTGTCCCCTTCAGAATTTGGGGACTTTATGAACCAGTTACAAAGTGAAGTCCTGGTTGGCTTGACACACTCCCTCCCCTCTGATTCGTGGGCTCTCTGTGGGCTGTTTAGCCAGTGCAGGAGCAGCATAATGAAGGTAAGGTGAGGTTGCTATTCAGAGGCAGAAGCCAGGGCCTTCTCTGCCTTTCATGTGTTCCTGTGAACCTCCAACCTGTTACTGCAAGGAAAACTCCGCTAAGAAACTGATTTCTAGAAATCTCAGGGTCTCCTGAGGAATTCATCATTTTTGGTTTCAAATTCTTGTTTTTAATATAACAAGGCCACTTGACCAGGCAAAAGCTTCCTGAGTCCTATTGACAATTCATTTTTCTTAAGTGCCCCACATAAATTAGAGACATTTCTTATAACTTCTATAAGCTTCTAGAAATGAATATTAAATTGTCCAGTTTGGAAATCAGTACCTTAGAACAAACCATGAGGTGGAGAAAATAAAACCTAGATGAGGAGCCCCAGATTCAGTCCTCTGTTTCTACTTAGACCACATGCTGAATATCATGCTCTACATTACAAGGTATAGCAGAACATTTGAGTGAGAGTCAGGAGGCCAAGGTTTTAGCCACAGTTACGTGATGGTTTGACTTTGAAGAAGTCATGTGATCACTTTGGGGTGTTTAGCATCTCTTTTATCAGAGATCTGAATACCAGGGCTGTTTCGTGGTTTAAAAAAAATGTATGACTTAAATTTTCTTGTGTAGCAAAAGTAACTTAGTGGCTTTCAACAGCAACTATTTTATTTAAGGCATGGCCTGACCGAGATTGGCTGAGCTGATCCTGCAGGCCTCTGTTCCGAAGCAGGAGTCAGCCCGCCTCTCCGCTGCCTGCTGATGACCTGTGCCTCTCTATGTTGCCCAAGGCGTTTCGTTTCTCTCACTCTTTGGCTCACATCTTCAACACAGTGACTGAGACTAATTCACAAAGTATTCAAGTTTCACATCAACCACAAGACAAGGACCAATGCCCAACTCCTTCCAAATTTTTACTTTCATCCTGTTTGCTCCTTAGCCAGTGGCCAGAGGATACTGACTCCACTTGTTGATGGAAAGATCTGTAATATCACATTGCAAGAATATGAATGCAAAGATGGGGAAATTGGGACCATTTACACAATCTCTACAGAAAGGAAAATCACCACTGAGAATCCTAAAGGGTGTGAGGATAGAGGGGCTGCTGATGCTTCAGAGTGGATACTGCTTTCTAGGATCCACCCTCTGTTTCTTCAGGTGTCATGATCCAGGTGGGATAGAGGCTGCTGCCTGCCCTGAATTAAATCATCAGCTTTGGGACACTCCTTACTTCTCCATTCAGCCAAAGGGACATGAGAACAGGCCCTGGAGTATGGTGTAAGGCAGAAACCCTGCCCTTCCGCCAGTAGACCAGCAGATCACCCTAACGGCCAGTTGCTTTCCCTGAAGACAGGCTCCTATTAGAAAAACCTCCACAAGACTTGTCACACTACATGTAAAATAAAGTCGCTGAAGCAAGTCATTGCTCTAAAACCATTCTGTAGGGGGAGAGGCACAGCTTTTAAAAGGGAACTAGAAATGCAGTAGAGGTATAAATAAATCACTCCAATAATGTACAGATATCTGGAAAATAAATATCCAATTCAGCACTGACTGTCTGTCCTCCAGGAGTCTGCCTGCAGTAACGCCTGCTGTTAGTTTGCTTCTTTCCAACATAAATGCTGCCTATACTAAATACCTTCTATACCTGGGCCTTTTTTTCTTATCAGTGTGGCAATAGAATTTGGAAATTGTTCAATTTCATTATCTAGATCCACTTTACTTTTTTAAATGGATTCCATAAAATGACTGAACTTCTTTTCATACTTCTGCATCTGTTAAAGCCTTTATTGAAAAAAAAATTGGGGAGATAGCAGGACAGTTCAGAGCACTGGACTGCTCTTGCATAGGACCCGGGTTAAAATTCCAGGATCCGCTAGGCAGCTAACAACCATTCAAAGTTCCTCCAGTTCCAGGAGATCTGACATCCTCCTCTGACCTCCATGGGTATTATATGACATGTATATGTTTACATACATACAGGCAATACACTCATACACATAAAATAAAAATAAATAAAAACAAAAGTTTTTTAAAAAGAAAATAAATCATAGGTGAAGAAGTGAAGCTCCAGAAGAAAAATATGCCAACCTGGGAATGCTGTAGTTGATAGGAGGACAAAAGACAGGATTACTGACCCGGGCCGTCCTCTCCTAAGGCAAGGACACTAATGTGTTATGTCCATGACTCCTAGGGAGCAAAAGGTTGAAAACACTGTCTATCTGGGATGTGGAGCCCTTTTCAACTCTAGTGTCCCGAGACTGTGAAAAATACCATCTCCCTAACCCTGTGGCATCTCTGGAACTTACATCAACAAGATGAAGTAGAGCCAGGGGGACATTTATTTGAACAAAGCACCCAGTGGGTCAGATTCCCCTGCTTTGTGGTAGAATGCCTGGGCCTGCAGTATGTGAGCACTAATAGCAAGTGAGGTTAAGCCCATGAACTCCTTGTCTCAAAATTAGATTCTGAAAATTTGCAGCCATTGCTGGAGTCTTGGCTTGTAGTTTACACTGAATTACTGGATTGAATTATTTCATTTTGTCCCAGTGTGCCTTGTCGACTGAAAATATTGTCTCAGAGAGTTAACACAACAATCTTTTGTAAAGAAATCATTCCTATAGGGATGGAAAAACCTGTTGGTAACCTGAGTCTCTCACCAAGTATATCAAACAGACACTGGAAGCTGAGAAGGATCCAGGACTCACTACACTGCTTAAATCACAAGGAAATAGCAAAGCTCACCCTAGCTCCCAAAGCCAGATCTCCTTGGGGCCTAGAGCGTATTCTAACTGTGTGCTTATGAATTGTCCCTGCATGGATGACAGAATGGACATTTTAATGACAACTGGTATTGATAATTGCAGGTTGGCTTTAGCTTTGCATGAGTAATTCTTCATTTCCTATGTAAACGATTTATGTGGCAGGAAAACATTTTCATTCAACATCAAAATCTAAGAGAGAGAGAGAGAGAGTTATTTTTACTTGTACATTTATTTTTAAAGAAGGTAAGAGAGACATAGCTGTTTCCCAGAATCTATTCATTTTTCTGCTGACAATAGCACCCTCACTCTGTTCCTTAGATGGAGTAACCTAAGAGATGAACATGTGACTCAAGTCCATCTGATCAGTGTCACACATCCTCCTTACTATTGAAGTTCATCAGAGACAGCTTATTTCCCTTAGTCAAAACTAAGGACATTCATGTGACATTAACTTAGACCGTAGGTACCTAAGCCATCAGCCCTTTCTGGGTGGTTGTGGCTTGAGGACAGGCCTGAGGATCTTAGCATCTATCTTTGTATAGATGGAGCTCAAAACTTAATCTGATAGAAGGAAATGTGTACTAAAAGAGGGGACGATAGCAGGCCTCGACGACCTCTAACTCCAGTTCTTATCTTGGCATTTGCAAATGCAGGAGGAGGTTACGTGTTATCATTTATTTAACTGGAGGATAAACTGATGGGTGACTCAGTGGTAGTGTGCTTGCCTGGCAGACTCAAAGCCCTGGTTTTGATGCCCAGCTTGGCGCTCTGCCTGCCAAAAGAAAAGAAAATGCACACATTTATTCAGGCAGCTTCTTAACTTTTGTGGAATTTTCCATGAACGTTCTAGAACTTCATTTAAAAACAATTTCTAATTATTTTTTGTAAGGAAATCATTAGGGAGGGAAATTAAATTAACTTCTGAGCAACGCATGAAATTTCAACTAGTCGATCAAACTAAGGTAAAAATAGATAGCAAACTCAGAAGTATAAATGCTGATCATACTGAATCCTAGTCTCTAGAGCAGGAAACCGAAGAATCTCTGTTGAAGGAAAAAGATGATAAAGTCTGAAAGGAATTGGCGGTTTCTTAGCAGCTGTTCATGGTCCACCCCCCCCCCCCCGTGAATTTTGAAGATCTCATTTAACAGGGCAGGTAAATTGCATTTTATTTGGCATGTTTGGTGAACCAGATACTTATTCATAGTATTTTGGCATATCTTCACTTTTTATACTTAAGGAAAACGTTGTACATCTGTCCTCAGTCTTCTAGGCATTGCACATTGCTGTAGTAAGTAAACAGTGACAAGGCTGGAAAGATGCTCCTAGTTAAGAGCACTGACCGCTCTTGCAGAGATCCTGGGATCCTTTCCCAGCACCCTCATAGTGGCTAACAACCATCCTTAACTCCAGTTTCAGGGGCTCCAGTGCCTTCTTCTGTCTCCATGGTCATTGCAGGACACACAAGCAGGCAGAATACTTATATAAATAAAATAATGTTTTTAAAAAAATTTAAAAGAAAGTGTTGCTGGGCTTAGTGACACAAGCCTTTAATCTCAGAATTTGGGAGGCAAAGGCAAGCATATCTCTGTGAGTTCAAGACCAGCCTGGTCTACATAGTAAGATCTAGTCTAGTTTGGCTACAGGGAGACTCTGTCTGAAAGAAAGAAAACAAGAAAGAAAGAAGGAAAGAAAGGAAGGAAGGATGGAGAGAGGAAGAAAGAAAACAGAGGCCTTCTTGAGGCCCATATAGTGTAGTACATCTAGTAGAGTGTTGTCCTTAGAAGAATGTTCTACACCTGCAAAGTCCAGCATTAGCCACTGGTTATAGGATACGATGGAGCATGTGAAATGTTGTAAATAATTGATTTTCAGTGATAATTAATTATAATTTCAGCAGTCATGTATGAATTATGACTATTTTACTGAAATGTGTTATACTCTAGATCTAGGTAATGTACTCTTTTAAAATTTTTATTTATTTATTTTTATTTTTTTATGTGTATGTGTATGTGTTTTGCCTGCATGCATGCAAGTGTACTTGTATTTTGCCTGCCTACGAAGGCCAGAAGAGGGCGTCGAATCACCTGGAACTGGAGTTACAGATCGTTGATAGCAGCCATGTGGATGCTAGAAACCAAATACTCTGCAAGAGTAGCCAGTGCTCTTACCACCGAGTCCCCTCTCCAGCCCTGTATTCTTTTTGCACATGCATGTGAATGAACTATATTTTTTTAATATTTTATTATTTTTATTTTATGTGTATGAATATATTGACTGCATGTATGTAAGTGCATCCGTGTTGGGCAATGCCCACAGATGTCAGAAGAGGGCTTTGAAGTCCCTGGAACTGGAGTTGTGGATGGTTGTCAGCCACCATGTAGGTGCTAGAAAATGAACCTGGGTCATCTGCAAGAGTTGCCAGTACTCTTAACTGCTGAGTCATCCCTCCAGCCTCCACCTATATTAAATTTAAACTCTTACTAGACTATTGACTCATTTCAGGAATGTGTGATGCAAGAATCGAATTTCTGAATTTCTAACTAACTCACAAGTAACACTAATCTAGCTGGTCCATGAGCCACTTTGAGGAGTTAAGAAATAGTTATTGTAAGAAAGAAAAGGGGGGGTGGCAACTACAAATGTTTTCAGATCATTAGGAATAACTGGGTTTCATTAGAAAGGTGAAGGAGGAGAGAGTTTAGAACTAAATTTAAAGGGGGTGTAATGAAAGGTCCCCCCAGAGATGGTTCCCTGCAAGTGAAACCTGTAGGAAGTGACATGGAGAAAAGAAGGGCCTAGGAAGGAGGTATTTGTGCATATGGAGGCTGCTAAATGATTCTTTTAAAGACTTTTAAAATGCATTAATAATGTAAGTATTGTTCCATCTAGCAATCTTTGATGTATCCATTTCTCCTCTTGACCTCCCTGTCAGGTTTATAAGAGAGCCGCTCTCTCTCAGTCTACATCTACTCTGTCATACCTTCCCATCAAAATCATTAACACCTTGAGTTGAAATATCGCCTCTCTCACTCCCAGTTCTCACCAAAATTTCAACTTCAATTATTTTTATCCTTGTGATCATCAAATGATAAGCATTTCAAAAATACCTGCTGAACTGTAGCCAAAAAGATAATGCACATGTGTGTGTGTGTGCGTGTGTGTGTGTGTGTGGTGTGTGTGTGTTTCATGTAATATCTAGGCTAAAGGAGTAATATACATTGAATATATCAATACATACAATATTTTCTTCCCCTAAAAAGAAGAAATACTTTTGGAGCAGAGCCAAAGCCATCTGTGGCCTCTGCGTTACTCTCGGTTTTATAGCAGGGGATTGCTCTTCTTTTGACAGCACTAATTAATTCCATCTCTGGGGAATGATAGGAAATGTAGGCTTATGCTGTTTGCACCAAGGTTATCAGTTATAATGGTTTTAGTTTTCTGCTCTGCTCCAGATATAAAACATGCAGCAAAATGAACAGTCGCCTCCTCATTAGCTGTAAACAGTGTATTTCAGATTTGTCAAGTATACATACTTATTTTTTCATCCAGACATTTTTATTTATCTTCCTTGCAGGCCCAGGAAGTTTTTGTCAATAAATTAGGAATGTACTAACGAGTTCTGAAAACTATGGCACCCAGAAAATTTTATTGATCTCATAATTTACTGGATCTTTTGGTTAATTATAAGTCCTGTCTAGCTTGGTACGCTTCTCAAGTCAGCTGCAATCATAAATATGTAACCTCAGTTCTCGCCCTCCAAACATTTCTGACTATCTTCCCTGAGGTCAAAGATATAATAGTCACTGTACTCAGAGTCTCTAATATATTTGATTAAACTATTAATCTACTTTTATCTTTGGCATTAGCAAGTCAGTTACACTGAATTCTCAGAGTCATTCAATCATTTTCTTAGAGCGGACTTTTGCAGGCCATGTCTTTAAGGGTAGTCCACTGGTAAACTCTCTTAAAGGCTATCTATAGAATCTTGAATGTGGAAGAGATTACTGCATCAGCCAACAAGAAAGCATATCACTTACAGTGATTGATGCATTTGTTTCCTGATGCAGTATGTGACTAAGACACTTTATTAAGATAAAACAGATTGAAGCTCACTAAAGGTTTGAGAATTGTAGCAGATCAATCAGTAGCAAGGCCAATTATTGTAAAAGTGTGTGGACAGTCATTAGAACAGAAGTTATCTTTGTTACATAACCTACTAGGCTCGCTAAGGACAAGTCTAACCTCTTGTGGCAGCGATGACATTTTAAGTGGTCAGGCCTCATTTTATGTTCATTATCACAATGGAGCCTGGAAACTTGAGTTCTGGAAATGTGTGTACTCGCAAACCTTTAATTAGGTTAGCAAGGCACTCGTACATGTGTTCATCTCTTTCTCTTATTGTGTATCAACTGGTAATAATTTAGTTCGTATGTTATTCAGCCAAGGAAACAATTTACTGGTTTAATGGTTTAATTTTATTTCCTGTGCTCATTCCTGAGCTTGTTGATTTTGAATTATATGAAAAATTTTAAGTTATTTTTCTTTCACTTTCAACTCATCTTACCTGCCTGCACCATTTTTTTCTCTTCTGTTAAAGGAAGCTGCATCTTTGGAGTTTCCAAAAAAAAAGCTGCATCAGCATGATACCATAACCTTCTAATGAATATTCTTGGCTTTCCTTTAACAATAATTAAGAATGATTTGAGTCATGCATTTGAGCATTCCACTTAAAAATCAATTTAGACAGGCAATGCCCATGCAAATATTGATTATAAACCCACTGTGTTTCTAGCAAGTTAGATTAATATCATGGGATAAAATCCAGAAATCTGTTTCTCTTTCTTACTTTTGTAAAGAGTAGAACTTAAAACCAAATCCTATCTCAGATCAGCCATATATTTTATAGATGCCCATTGGGACTAAAATTTAATTTAGGAACTCAGCATATCTTCCCTCCCACCCAGCTCTAGTCAAAATAATCAAAACCACAACTCCTCGACCAGCACAGAGCAGGCAGGCTGCATATGTCATCTTATTTTATTATATTTTAACTTTTTGCATTGCAGCCGCCGTGAGTAGTCCATGTATCTTGTTAAACGTGAGCAGCTTCCTCAAAAACAAGTCATTTCAACTGACGGTGTTTGGCTTGTGTTCAGCATTTTACAGCCCATGTATCAGAACCATACGCTTATAATTTGAGATGCTGCAGACCTTGCTTATTTGTCATGATTAGATGTTTCTATCTTGCTCTTCTACTGAGGAGCAGGCTCACATACTGCAAAAAAAAGAAAAACACAGAGTCAGTTTCAGGCTTGACAAGACAAAAACAGTGAAGAAAATAAATGCATTGGATTTCTCTACTTGATGGAATAGAGTCTGGGTCAAACTTTTGAATGACCACTAATTGTTTGCACAGTATAAACCACAACAGATGGCTATGTAGCCGTTGGACCTGCCCGGTGCTTCAGGGGTAACATTATGACTTTTAAAAGACTATTGTTAGCGGGGCTGGAGAGATAGCTCAGCAGTTAAGAGTACTGACTGCTCTTGCAGAGGACTCAGGTTTGAATACCAGAAGCCACGTGATGACTAACAACTGTCCATAATTCCAGTTCCAGAGGATCCGTCGCCTTCTTCTGACCTCTGTGAACACTGCACAATATGGGTGCACTTATCTATGCAGCAATACAATCTTCACATAAAATAAAAATAAAAGAAATAAATAAGTAATTTTTTAAAAGACAACTGTTGATCATATTAATGTATAAAGTGAGTTTCACACATGCATTTCTTTATGATATGTAAGTACATGGATGTTAAAGGCAAATGCTTGACTTGAGAAAATGATTTTTTTCAGACAATTATAGTAATACTTCAGCAAATATTTAACTTTTGTTTTATATAACTTTTGTTTTGTAAAACCCCGAATGCTCTAGAATGAGAGCATCTATGAAATTTAGAGGACAACCCCAATGAGATTGCCCAACTTGAATAGACGAGTCATTAACGGCAGAACTGCAGGCACAGAGTGTTGAGCTGGGAAGTCTATTAGTTTGGCGAGCATGGCTATCACTTTGCACAGCATACTCATGAGGGCCGGTCTAACCAGCACTACAGTAAAGACTGGGCACTGGGCCTGCCTCTCCCAGGCACTGCCTTTGACTACTGCTGTCACTATGGGGAATAACTTTGGGGAGAGAAGAGGAAACAGCATGGTTTGCCTGGCCAGGACCCCAGCCCAGGTCTCTGCCTCATTATCCATGTTGCTTTAAGCCCCACCAAGAGGAAAAAAACTGTCTCTTGGAAAGAATCTGAAGTCACAGTATTGATCTTAAGGATGTTATTTTATGTTTTAAACATATATTTCAATTTACTTCAATTCACAGCTATATTTTTGGACTGTGTTGTACCCCAGAGTATGTAAATAACTTTATTCTGAATACAGAGGTAGAAAAATTGTAAGGTTAGGATTTGAAGTGAGATTGGATTATAAACAAGTCCGAGGTGTAATTATCTATATAGAAATCCTACCACTGTGGAGGAAACCCTTTCATCATTGTCAGAACATCTTTTACAACCCCGAAAATAGACCAGAATGAGAGTATGCTGGGCTCGGCGCTGTGATGAGGAATTGGGATAACCCTGAAGTAATTTTTATTTGGGGTATTTTCCAATGTCCTGTGGTGGGAACATTCCCAGCGTGACTAATTTCAAGCCCGAGAGTCACTGACTTAAAGGGATACATGGAACCAACTCCCATAATCTAGCTCCCACATAGTACTGTGCAAAATCCACAGATATGACTGAGGATTAAAAAAAATAAAAGAGTGACAAAGGAATGGAGCATTACTAAGAAGGGTCTGTTAGACTTCAGTTGCATTGCCCCTTATTGTAGAAGCCAGTGTTGGTCATCCCTTGAATTGTCAGTTGTCGGGATTCATGCCCCATCCACTTTTGTCCCCTTGAGTTGGGCCTGTGACTTTCTTAAACAAAACGAATATGGCATAAGTGATGCTGCCAGTTCTGGAGCTTAACCCTGAGAAGACCTGACTGCTTCTGATTTGGACTCTTGTTGCCTTGAGTTATTCCAACTCACCAGATAAGAAGACATGTGCATGGTGGCGGGGCATGGCAAAAAGTGAATACCATAACTCGCCAAGGAGTAGAACAGGGAAGCCCACACCTGTGAATACAAAGAGTCACTGCAGCTATGAAACCTCTATGCTCCTGCATGTGCTCTCTGAACTCCTGACCCACACATGTATGAGAAAATAAAATCTTGTGTTCAAGCCTCTAAGCATTAGGGCCAACTAGAGCCGTTTATTTCATACCAATGTAAGAATCTTACTTTTATTTATACTATGATGTTTTACTGGCAGGGTGGGTAGGGAAGTCAACCCCTAAAGCCACAGATGTGCTGTGGAAAACCGTGGAGAAGGGCTAGGCCTTGCCTGCCAATTCACTGACACTGTGCTCACTACTTTCTGTTCCTTCCTCCTGGTCTCAGAGAGAAGCGTCATTAGTGGGTAGCCATTGCCATAGGAGAATGCATCTCTCTTTGTGGAGACAGTCTTTCCAATTGACTGAGAAAGAAAGTGTCCTCAACATTACTGTTCAGAACTCAGAATAAAATAAATTTCACAACTATCAGCACAGTTCTCACTGTGTCCAGTTTCCTAGGATTCTTTGAAGCTTCCTTCTCTCGTCAATTACCTGAGGCTGAGCAATCATAAAGAAGAAAGAAAAGGGATCTGCCTGCCAGAACACTTGGCAGATTCAGGAAGGAAATAAAATTACCTCTGTCTAAATGATGGAGTGAACTGGTGTATGGCCTTGACTACCCATCACCCTACGAGCTGAGACCCTGAAGTTGCCCTTGTGGATCCAGGAGTAAACAAATATCCAGAAGCAGATAGCCTTCTGTGTGCCTCCAGTTCCAAAAAAGAAATACTCAATAGTTTTAATTATGCTATTCAATATTTTCTTAATGTCACTAAGAGAATAACATTTTGTCAATGTGATTAATACAAAGCAAAACAAATGGATTAAAATAATGAGGCAGATAGGCAATTGATGACATCACAATAAGAGCATATTGATGATTTTAGAGCTATAAGAGGCTAGAAATTAGGCAAATGTTTTTATTCTATTGAATACAAGACAAGAATGTAGAAAGTTATGTTCAATATCATTCTCCCCAGGGTGACCACCATATAAGACCAAATTATTCTGTTGTCCACTTTTAGAAGGACAAGTCACATCTGAGCCTGTTATCTCCACTCAGCACATTTTCAGTGTGATGCTTTAAAATCCTCCTGAGTCCAGAGAATTGCTGAGAGCAGGTACACTGTAGCTTCTGCTTACTGAGCCACAGACAAGCATAAAATTTAGGTCTCAAGGCCTACATTTTAGGCTTGTGTTCTAGATAAGCCATCAAGACTTCCAGCCTCATCTTCTGCACTTGTAATTTCTCCTTGGCTTTACCCTCTCTACGTAACTGGTACCATTGTTTTAATGCTCAAAACTATATAGAAGCAACCGATGAACTAGGAAGTGCTGTTCAAAGGCAAGATGATCCAGTGACAAGTGCTACCCAGAAAATACGAGGCAAGCAGTGCCGAACTCTTTCAAGAGGCAACTCATACTGTATAGGCTTGATTTTATTTGCAATAAAAATAAAATGCTTTCCAAGTGAAGGAGAAGATGGATATTTTCAGGTCAGTTGCATCATCTGAAGGAGGCATGACCTGATTTGCTTGGCATTGCAGGTGTGTGAGTCAGTGATCATTTTCATATTAGACATGAACGAGTGTCCCTTCTAATAGCAAGAGAAGAGCAAGGGAAAGGGGGTGGCTGATGAACTGCCTATATTAAGACATTGTCCAATGCCGATGAGAACATGGCCTGCTTTGCAGGTGTCCTGCCACCTTTTTGTTTTCATTTATAATGAATGGAGTGTGGACATGAAGCATTCTGTATAAATTTGAATGTTCTATGAGATGTGTTATAGAATGAAAATGGAAATTCAAGGACTCTTGTTCAATTCCTGACATACAGTTTGCACAGCATTTTTACTAGTGTTAGCGTTTTTGTCTCTGCAGAATTGCAGTCTTATGAATTTTAGCTACAGTCATAGCATGTATCACATCAATCCTATGAGATAAGTATTTTGTAATGTGTTTCCATGCCTGATGAAAACAGGGTATGGCTTGTCTCCCTCAAGGCAGAATGGGTGGTCCAGGCCAGGACTGAAAATAAATAAGTAAAGAAATAAAAAGCCAAGTTCTGTGCCATAATATACAGAAACAAAAGTGAAGGAGCCCACATTTCAGTCATCTCTTTCTTTCTTTGAGGATTTGACAGACGTTGGACTTAAGGTAAACAAAGTGAGAACATAGCATGCAGTCACACCGCGCTGCTTCACCTGATTTCTGGAGGCAGGCAGTTCATAAGAAAATGCTAATTGGTCAGAAGCGAACTATAGAAATCCCACAGAGGTTGAGAGAATAATTATGTTTGTTGTAAGGCACTATAGAGTGAAATAGGTGACTAGGGTGTCAGGAGAATAATAGCTGTATCTAGAATCCAAAGACTTTTCTTCATCTTGTTCAGAGGAAACTCAGGGGCTGGCTTGTTTTCCATTTGATCAGTGTTTGAAGCCAGTGAAGGAGTCTCTTCTTGTGTCCCCTGAGACTTGGTTGGGCATACAGATGGAGTTTGACCAAATAACAAGTTTAACATTTTTACTTTCCTATCATATTTGACTATCAAAACCATAACCCTCTCCTGTGACTCTCTGCTTATATCGAAGCACCAACGACTAATAGCTTTCCACCTCTCCTATCATGATGGACTTTAAAGAGACAATTCTATGAAAATAAGTACATTGTTGCTTAAAAAAATCAGTTGAGCCTGACAAGCTCAGTCTTTTTCTTTCTTTCTTTTTGTTTTTGCCATCATGTGTTCTAGAAATAATTCACATTAGTCATCTCTTAGAAATTGTAAGTCATGTCTTTCCTGCCATAGTATCACCCCCTGGCAGCAATCCATTAAACATTTCCTGCTAAAAATGGCCCCAGGAAATAGTAATTAACCTGCTCTAGTGTATAATAATACAACCAGAGATTGATGAATAGTTTTCTTCAAATATGTTAAGTAATAACATACAACTAAAAGGCCATGCATTACTTGTTATAGAAAAACAGTTTGGAATATGTTAGAATATCATGAATAAATGAACATTTTCATTTATGAGCTTTATATAGAAATCATTGAGTTTCCCTGCTCGAGGTACAGTCGGTACGGTAGTTAATCTTTTCATGGCACTTACTGTATAATGCAACGCCTCTTTGGGCAATCTTTTGTATTAAAGTACAGCATTTAAATTCTTCTCGACAATAAAGCAGTACAAGAATGAATTGTTCAGTCTCTTTTCTGATAGCACACTGGAAATTATTTCAGAAATACCCAAAATGGTAATTTCCACTTAATATCTTTTTTTATAGCTCATTGGAAAATAGGAAATATTTTCAAAGTAAGTTAAGATTGTTGGGAAATTTAAGGAAGTCTGTATTAGAAGCCAGATAATTCTTGTTTTGCGCCTCCACTCATCCAAGTGACCCTAGAAAGTCCATGACCTTCCTTTAACTTGTCATTATCTTTATTATTTTAAGCATTGAAATGAAAATATTAATTTAATGACCTCCAGATGACTTCCATTTTAAAGCATTTATCTCCCTGTTCATATTCTTTTCCTTGTTCTTAGGTCCATCTGCCTTTTCCTTCCTATTCTTTTCTAATGACATCTTATTTTAACCTCTAGAGAATTATGGCCCATCCCAGATCTTCTAGAGGAGAGAGTGGTCTCTTGTAATCCTTGCCGTCATGTGGTCCTTCTCACTTGGTGAGAGAGATTGAATGTCAGGGATCAGCTTCTCTGAAGAAATGACTATACCTCACGTCAGTCACTGGCTAGGCAGGACACAGGTTGAATTAGATTGTGCAAAATGCCATTTCTGAAGGATGTTCCCCAGAGATTCTCTCACATCATAAGGGAGTATGCCTTCTGATTAGAGGGGGAAAAGCACTGTCAGCTTAAAGTGAACATGCACAGGCATCATCTGTGAGCACTGTGTACTGCAAGAACAGCCTTTATAGACCATGCTAGTGAGTTCATTTAAAATGAACCTTTGTTCTAAATTTTGATCCATTTCAGGCTTAGTAATAGGCCAACCCATAAGGTTTAACAATTCCATTAGAGATTTTTCAAAATGAAGAGTTGTCAAGAGGAAATTTCCCTGAGAACTAGATTAGAATTTATGGATCATAAATTTTCTTCTGCACTGTGTATGTGGGGTATGTGCACTCTGCGAAGAGATGAGAAAAATGTCATTGAAAAGAAAGCATAGCAGTTATAAGGATCAGGATCTCAACATTATTTTATTCCTTGGTTCAGAAAGAAGAATTAAACACATATATTTATGTGTTTTAGGTCATATGTAGCATTACTATTATGTTTGTATTATGAATTGTCCATTTACTTGGAGAAAAGGAAGAAGCCACTCATATCCTCTGAGACAGTAATTCATACCCTCTCTGAAACCTTTAACAAAAGGAACTTGAGAGCTTATACAATTCCCTCAAGAAAAATAGCTTATTTTAAAAGTAAATCACAATGAGTAATATTATTATTATTACTCTCCCTGGTGGTGTAAGGGTCATGAATAAAATAGAGACTCTGTGATATGTGAGTTCTAATATAAAATTATAAATATATTATAAATGTTCTGCATAGAATGAAACACAGATTTATGAATGGATTCCTCATGATTAATCAATATGTTGCAGAAAAAAATTAAGAGACTAATTAAATCTACACTGAGAACATTTGGATTTCTGACATTTGAAGGAGAAAATAGGGTTGTTTTTCTTTATCTTTCATTTTGTCTGTATTCTACCTGCTATTCCAAAGAACATAAAGAAATGGGGGTAACTTTCAGTACAAGACCAGGAGACAAGCATAAATGTCTGAAGGAAGTATTATTAGGAAATTGTATAAAGTTTTAAAGGGGAAAAGTACTGACAGGTTCTTTGAGCTGAGACAGAGAAGTCCATACTTAAGTCATCCCTGAGAATCTAGCTTAAATACATTATTAAAAGATAGGCCTATCCTTCATCATATTCCACTCAGATCTCCCAATTTCTCTCCTCCCTCCTTCTTCCCTCCCTCCCTCCCTTCCTTCTTTGATTTCTTTCTTTCTTGTTTCTATGTTTGTTTCATCGTGGCCCATGAAACTTGAGGTAAATCTGGAAATGAACCACGGGGCTTTCAGTTGGAAACTTTCCATTTTCACCTGGTTAATAACTTTACAGTCACACTTTTCATTCCAGTTGAACCTTTGCAGGAAGATTCCTGTGGTTTTTCGCAGCCCTCTCTAACAGTCGGAGATTGTTGGTTGGTTTTAAGCTGCCAGACAGTCTTCATGTACTACTCTGATAAAGTGTCTGCCAATCGTTATTGAAGCAGATGATTTAGATGTTGATTGGTCCCAGTGCCCCTTATCTCCTTCATGGTCCAAATGTGTCTTTTTTTTATCACTTAATCTATTACCCTTATGTGGCATCTGCCACATAAGACACACATGGAACATGATCTGTACGAGAAAAGTTACAAATGGAACAGCACTAGTATGTCCCAAGACAATGGAAAAATTGATAGGATAAAACATCACTCCTGTTATTTTCATCTAGATGCACGGTATGCTACAGCTCTCCATTGAGCTGAGGAACATTTTCACCATTTGAACAGAAGCAGAAAATAGGACAAATCAATATATTTTTCACTGGCAATTTCTTAGGTACCTCTAAAAGAAGGAACTTCAGAATTTCGGGGTTAAAACAGATTTATAATACTTCAACTCAAAGCAATGCTTCAAGTTATGTAAAGCATTGAAAATTACTTTATAAGATGAATTCCATTTCAGAGAGAGAGTCATCCCTAAATGACATTATTACAGCAGGAAAAGTTCGTTTCAATAGTCTTAATAAATCTATCTATACAGTGGCCACCATGTAGAAACGGTAGATAAGACAGTTGAAAAAGCATAGCCGGAAAGGTGCTCATCCTCTAACGTAAGAAACGAAGTTACAAGAATTAGTTCAAATGCACAATCTGCTGCTTTTTATCAGTGCTTGATAGGGCTCTTATGCAAATAATGATCCTATTTTACCCTAAAATTACACAAAACATAACAGTTTCCATTACCAAGTTTTAAGGTGGTCCCAGAGACTGCAAATACAAAGTTCTGTGGTTTGAATCACCAAAGGTTCAGGTGTTAAAGGGTCCATTTTTGGGATGTGGTTGACCTATTATGAGGTGGGGCGTAGTGGAAGGAAGTTCATTGGAGGTGTGTCTTTGAAGGAGTCTGTGAGACATCAATCCATTCCTCTTTTTTGCTTCCTCACTATGAAGATAAGAAATTTTCTATGCCATAAAATCCTATCATGATGCACTACATCATCACATGCCCAGAGCAACAGGACCAACCATAGACCATGACCTCCCAAGCTATGAGCCCAAACAATGCCTTTCTCTTCATAAGTTGGTTATCTCATGCATTCCTTTCTGATAGAGAGCTGAGTAACACGTGGGTCAAAGAGGCTACATATAGCATCCCATCCATGTGGCGTTTAGGATAACAGTCACATGTTCTGTGTTTTTGTTTGAAGCTCTAGATTTTTTTCTTCTGTTTTATTCTTTCAAAATTTCATACAGATATATAAAATGTACTTTGGTCATAATACTCCCCATTATCTACTCTTACATTCCTCTCCATCTCAGTGAACCCCTTCTTCTTTCTTACAAGTCTCCTACTTTCTTCGAGGTCTTTTTTAGTGGTGGGATTTAGCGCATTTAATGAGGTTTGCCTGTATGAGAATGGGAAGAGAGTTATTTACTTCAGCAAGGGCAGCTTACTACAGTGGCTGCAACATTGAAGACTATGACACCTTCCAGAAACCCAAGTCTACCTACCTAGAGCTCCTCAGGGAAGTATGGGCATTATGAACTCCTCCCCATCTGGGATAGAATGTTGATGGGCCCATTCTCCTGCAGGTCTTGTGAAGATAGCCACTGTTGCTGTGCATTCATGGATGCAAAAGCACTGTCATGTCTAGAAGACAGTATTGTACAACACTCTTTCCCATCCTTCCACTCACAACTTCTTTTTGCTCTCTCTTCTGATGTTCCGTGAATATTGGAGAGAGTTGATATAGTTGTTTCACTTGGAGTTGAGCATTTAACATCCACTCAATTTTAACACTTTCAACAGTTATGAATCTCTTCATTAACTCTCAGTCACTATAAACAGAAGCTTCACTGATCAAGGTTGAGAACAGCACTAATTTATAGAAGACAATTTGTCAGCATGTCCATTCAGCAAAATAAGAGTTGTAGGTTCCCCTCTGGGGCCTATGACGACCATAGTTATGGACTTTTGACCAGGTAGACAACATAAAGTATGAGCTCCTGCTTTGGAGTGGGCCTTAAATATAATTAGAAAGCAATTCATTACTCCCATAACAGTCCTGCCACTATTGCACTAGTAGGCACAGCAGGCCTGGCAGTTCGGTATTGTAGCATGAAGCTCAAGGGTTCAGAACTGAGAAAGACCATTGCTGGCTTCCCCTAGCAGCCTACATAGTACCTGCCAGCACTGTAAAAGTTTGAAACTCTAGAATTTTTGATAAGGATCTCATTCTCACTCTCTCTGCTAAAGATTCAACCCAGAGCTTTGCACATGCTAGGAAAACACCACCATTGGGCTATAGCAATAGCCCTTTCAATAAGGAAATATTCCTTATGTTTCAATAATTCATTTCAGCTTAACATTTACCAAGTCTATAGATTTTGTACTAGACACTAAGGAAAGGATAGATGATAGAAAAATGAAACTTCTTTTATTTGCTTATTTTTAAACTCTTTTGTAGTTCCATCCATTCTGTGATGACAAAACAAACACACAGTTGAATTCAGATCCCTCTTAGTCACTTCAAGTCTAAATGTAATCTCTCCAAAATTTCTCCTTGGAAAAATATAAGCAATGTATGCAGCCTGCAGATTCTGGGTGGGTGGAAGCGAGGAGCCCAGGGACCAGGACAGAGAGGGGAGCTGAAGGAGTGAAGCTTTGTTTGCATGGTTGATAAAGGACAGCACTTGTTTGAGACAGGCTCTGAAGCGGGAGGAGGCATTGCCTTCTGCTTCTCGGCATGATTAAGACTCGTCAGTGGAAGACTTCTTGAATCTGTCCTTGCCTGAACCTCCTGTATCTAGTGAATTCCTGCACCTCTCTCTTCCTGGGTGTCTCCCCTTGACTTTCTCCCTATCCAAATGCTCTCCATCAACATTTGTATTGTTTTCAAATTCTCCTCAGTTCTCTACCTAGGAGAGACTCTGCCCAGACAATGACTCTGCTTCTTGATAATAGTATCCCTTGAGTAACTATTTTAATACCTTTGGGTATTAAATCCCATCAATAGTGTTTCATAATATCTTTCTCAGAAGATTACAATGAAGATTGCATGAGATATAGCTATATATCTCTCTATCTAGTGATCAATTTTTCTATATCATCTGATTTTCTCTGTGTACTGATAAAATACCTGACAAAAACAAATTAAGGAAGGAACGGCTCCTTTGGGCACACAGTTTGAAAGTATAGTTCATCATGGTAGAAAAGACATGGTGACTGAAGTATGAGGCACATTTCATCAACAGGAAGGTAACAAAAAGTGACGACTACTGGCACTCACCTAGCTTTCTCTTTTGTATACAGTCTGTGGAATGTTGTCTACCAGGTTTAGGGTGTCTTCTCTCCCCAGTTAACCTAATCTAGATAATCCTTCATGCTTGTCTCCTTAGTGAGTCTAGATTCTGTCAAGTTGATCAATGACTTAAACCTATCTAAAGCACTTATTGTTGGGTCTCTTGTCATACAGGTTAGCCCAGCATAGCATCTTGGTGAACAATATCATTCTAGGGGCTGGAGAGATGGCTCATCAATAAGAGCACTAGCTGCTCTTGCAGAGGATATGGGCTCCATTCCCAGGATCCACATGGCAGCTAAAAACTGTCCTAACTCCAGTCCCAGGGAATCTAATGCCCTCTTCTGACTTCTGCAGGCATTGCATGACACGGGTGCACTCACATACATGCAAGCAGTACACTTATGCATATAAAATAAAAATAATGAATAAAATAGTCTTTAAAATCATTATCATCCTACAAGGCCTAAAACAAATGAGATGTACACAGAGCTCTGCAGCATCTGGCCCCGGTCATTGACTTTCCACACTGACAGTAACTGGCCTTTGGTGACTGTCATATAGCCCCACTGCATCTGCTGAGGCTTCTACATCTTTATCATACAGAAGTACAAACTCCAGACCAGCGTTAGTTTACTGTAAATTACAAGGCCTTCAATTCCTGGCTTAACTTGGTTTTCAAGTTTTAGATTACAGTTTCCGCTCATTTCCAGGTATAATGAACTTGTTGGGATGTTTCCCAGGAAGTCTGCTAGCTTCGGGCCAAGCCTACATCAGATTCCTTAGCTCCCTTCTTCAGCGCTCCATCTCTGCTTTGTAAAATTTGAGAAAGCTAGTTGGTAGTCTGTTGTTTATCTCCTCAGGTTTTTGAATCTCTGAACTGCTTCTTTCTCGGGGTGGAATTTCAAAAGTCAGCTTAGAAGTCTGAGTAAGAACTTCCTGCTCCTTCCTTGCTCTTCTGCTATAACTAACAGGTCTGTTTCCTGGGGCTACAGACTACAACAAACTTAGTTTTAACAAGAAAAAAAAAAATGAATGATTAGGAAGGAACATCAATTAGGCTAATACAAAAACACTTCTGCCATAAAAGGTCTGAGAACACTCGAAACATGAAAAACAATTGTATGGCAGTGTCACGGAAGCATCAATATTTGAGGTGGGCCCTGAAGGAACATTCTGATCTTGATGGAGATGCGTGTGTGGCAGAGTGCTTATAAGCCTTACAGTGATATACTTTGAAATATTGAGAAGCAAAGGAAGAATCTGGAATATTCAAGAACATATTCCCAGAGCTGCTAGATTGGCTTCAGTATGTGAAAACCTTGGATGCCATAGACTTGTGATCCTCGTTTCCTGCAAATATAAGTAGGAAGATTTCCTGACAGATGGGATAAAAACGAAAATGCCCTCCAGAATCTTCTGAAGCACGCAGTAAGCACATGTTTTTCTGAAAGTGAATTTGCCCCATATGCTGAAGTAATCGCCTTTTCTTCTTCAGTTGATCCTGTGACACAAGAAGGTGAAGAGGAAGGGCCAAAGAACTCAGTGCAATCAGTCCATCAAAGATGCAAAGAGGTCATTCTTGGTCATTAGTATAGGAGAGTTTTAAGTATAAATCCCGATGATGGTTAAGGATGTTTTCTACAAAGCGGTTCATGTCACTAGCTTTGATGCCAGGATGCAGATAACAAGTGCTGATTGCCCACTGAACCCACGGCCACAATGTTGTTATGCTGGATACTAGAGAATATTGCTCAACTAAACAGATTAGGCCTGCATCTTGACCTTGACTTGTGGAGCACTCTGTTCCACAATAAAGATGGAAACACGATAAATAAATTTTGTATTTTGATGAGATCTGTGGGGAAAAAAAGCGTGTGATGGAAAACATTTTGAGAGTTTGGTTTAGGCAGAATAACAAGAAAATCCTTGTTGTTGGTTGAGTCTGAAGTGGCCCCATTTGTTCATGAGTTTGAATACTTGATCCCCAGCTAGTGACACTATTTGGATACTGTAGAACCTTTAGGAAGTAGGGGCTAGCTGGAGGAAGTAGGTCACTAAGGTCAGGTTTAGGGACACATAATCCCTGGTCTTCCTGTCACTCTCTCTGATTACTGGTCTGTTATATGAGAAGCTCTGCCACAAGTACCAGTAGTCCAGGATGCCTCTCCTGCCAGGATGGACTGAACCCTCTGAAACTATGAGCCAAAATTAAGGTTTCCTCCCTTGAGCTGTTTCCATCAAATGATTTGGTTGTGGCAAGAGGAAAACAGACTAATAGCAAGGTGAAAGTGCTGTTTAAAATGTGGCTTAGGAAAGAGGAGAAAAGAAAAGGACTTGGACCTATGACAACTCAGAAGGGAACATGCCACACAAAAGGAACATTCAATAAAATGTCCCTAAGTTTTAAATAGCCTAGACAGTCAAGAACTAAATGGAAACCATTATCCCTAAGAATATGAGCCCTGGAGGAAGAGGGTATAGGAAGACTCAGCAGAGCAAAGCAAGAGGCTCCTGGAGATTCACATAAGGGGCCAGTCTTTCAGCTGGGAAAGGATCTCCTCCATTGTAATTAGTTTTGTACCAACCAGAGCTATATTCCTTCCATTCTCTCCAGCAACATCCTTTTGCCTGCTGTGGGAATTTGTTTAGAACTTGGCCTGCTAGACAAGAGAATAAATGCCTCTGACTCTGAGTGAAACGGGAAGCCGTCAAACGACTGTAAACTGAGTAACACACAAACGAATTTACTTAAACAAAAAAAATAAAACTCTGTCTGCTGTAGACCCCAGGCTGGGGAGTAGGAAGAAAGAATCTAGCAGAGCAGCCAATTGGGTGGCCTCTGCAGCAGTATAGGCGAGGGAGGGCCCGTGTGGTGTTGGTATGTGGACATCGGATATTTCACATAGCAGGTGCAATGGACTTGTAGTCCGTGAGAAGCCTGAGCAACTTTGCAGCCTAATTCTGAGTAAAGAAGAACAAAAGGAAGAAAAGAATCAAGGATGATTCTCAGGAGTGTCACCATAGGGACAAAACATGATATGATGATAAGGAGATTGAGATAAAGATGAAGAAGAAGAAAAAACGTTTGATTTTGTCCACGTCTGATGTGGGATTCCTTTATGGTGCTGAGGGTGCATCGTTGCATATAAATATAGGAGGTGGGCTCTGCCATGAGGATCTGGAAAACAAGGGAGAATTAGATGGGAAAAACAAGATGTTTCCTTCTTAATAATCACTTACCAGAGGGGAAATTTGAATACCATAAATACAATTCTAGCCCAGTATAACTGCCTCGTATTTTGACAGAATTCTTTATAAATCAAATTAATCATCTGTAATCTTTACCATCTAAAATAGACCATGATGGCATGATTAACTACGATTCCACCTGCTCTGCTTTCTCTGACATTTCTGTCATCCCAGGATGACCCCAGTAGGGCCTCTGTCCTCAGTATCCTGTTTTACTGTTTGCCCTTACAGCAATTATTGACCCACATGTGTTTTGTATAATCCCTTGGTTGATGGATTGAACCACTTTTTAAGTAGAATTTTCCATTCTGATTTTTCAAAGATGATACCATAGTCCTTAAAAAGTCAATCAATCAGCCACATTTTCTGGCCAAAGTCACAAAAGAAGTGGTGAGAGTAGATCAGAGAGAGAAATACACGTGAATACAAAGAGGTCTAGATTTCATTGTAGCTTCCCCACATGCATCTGTTTCTCTAAGAACAAAACCAGCAAGTCAGAGCATGAGATCTAGAATCTGTAGGAATTATATCAAGCCCCTGTGCTCTGCTTGCTAATTGGGTGACAGCGGAAGTGGGAGCTCTCATAGCCTTGATCTCTTGATCTGCAGGAGAGGCTGCTAATGTCTAACTCTCAGGCTGTTTGTACATTATAACGAACTTCTACTAATTTCTACTATGTGTGAGGCACATATTAGGCTAAAACTAAAGTGGCTGCCTCTTTGGAGCCTGCATCCATGATGGAAGGCGTTCAGAACTGGATAGCAAATGAATCTAGACAGAACACTAGACTATGAAAAGAAGGGGAGGGACTAGAAATGTAGCTCAGTTGGTAGAGTGCTTACTGACCATGCCCAAGGTCTTGGGTTTGATCTTAGCATTGTTAAAAGTGAGGTGACACACTCTTGTAATCTGAGCACTTGGGAAAGTAGAAGCAAGTGAATCAGAAGTTCATGGCTGTCCTTGGCTACATAGCAAGTTGGAGGCTAGCCTGGGCTATGTGAGACCCTCAATAATAATAATAATAATAATAATAATAATAATAATAAAACTGCATATATACCACAGCAAAATTGAAAGTTCATGAGCAGGGCAATGCACAAGAAGTTCTTTGTATGGTACTTGACATCTGCTACCACACCACTACCAAGCCCCGCAGTCATAGAAAGTGGAGCAAATGGAAGGCCAGCACCGGAAATGCATTAGGCGTTGCCCAGTCTGTCATAAGCCTCAGTTTTTAGAGTTCCTTTATCTCATTCATTAAATTATGACATAGTCTCTAGCTGCTTTATCTTGTGTCACTGAATGTGTGATGAATCCTGCTGCTGTTTTTGTGAATTTGTTCTTATCAAACACCTTCTAATCATGATTTAACTTCTCATACAAACTTACCTACCCAGAGAGAACATTCTGATCACAGAGACCTCACGTGTCCAGCCTGGTTCTCATTAAACATTCACATTGAGACAGTCTAATTATAATTTGTTTTCCCATGTAGCTTGGCCACATGGAGTGTATATGATGATCATATGGGCTTTGATGATTCTAGTACCTGTGACAGCTCTTACTCATTACAAGTTAGCAACTGCCATCCAGCATGAACACATGTGCTTCTTGAACTAGGCAATATCAGCACCTTGGCACATACTAGGTGCCCAGTGAATGTTTTCTGATTGATGGACTGAGACTTCTTCAGGGCCCATGACAAAGGCATACTTCCAGTGAATGGTAAATTCACTGGTGAGTGATAGATGCCACCCAGGAACTAAACTGCCTGCCTTCTCCAGACAATCACCCACTGTGTGTGTCCAACTACATGGGATGGTTTCTCTGCATCCAGACTAGTGTTGAACTCCTGCGTCAATCCATTCTAGGACTGGGAGGAAGAATCAGAACATCCACAGGGGTGGAAGGAGGTAACTCTGCCTTCCTAATCCAGATGAGCTGCACTGCCAGGCGAATGCTAGATCACGATCCTGAGTGCAGTTGCAATTCAAAGACCGTGCTTTTCTTCCCCTGCAGAGTAATGAAATAGGAGGCCAAGGACAGGGGTTGGGTAGGGTAGCCCACTGAGTTCCTGTTCATGATGAGGACATACAGGGCCGTGGCTCACGATGACAGCAGTGAGCAACGGGACTCCCTTATTACCCAGCAGGCACGCGTGGCATCCTTCAGACCTAGCATTTCACTTAATTTTCCCACCCTGCAGGTCATTGCCTACACCAGCTGGAAATATCTTTTCTCTTTTATGCAAACCCACATTTTTCAGAAATGCTTAATGAGGACTTCTGGCTTTTGGGCTAAACAAACTTCATTCATGAACCATTGGCTTCTGAAACAGGCCCCAGTAATCCTCTCATCTCTCTGAGCATCATGCCATGAGATACCTTCCGGCATCTTGTTAGCTCTGTAGGGGCACCTTGCTGTTTGCTACCTGCTGATGCTTTTCTCAAGGTGGTTCAGTTGATACAACCAATCCGGAAGATAAGAATGGCTGTTTGGCAGCTGGTGGAAGTTTTCATTCCTCCCCTGCTCTGCCTCACTCTTTGCCCATGCTCAAGGCCTGCTGCATACTCTATGAAGCCAGGCTGCATCTGGATATAATACTGCAGCTCCACCCAGTCATTAATAGCTGCAAAAAATGGAATGAATATAATAGAGACTTGCTTGTAAAATACCAGAACTGTAAAATACCAGCCTTTCCTGCCTGGTTACATTGTCACTTTTTTGCTCTTTGAATGGTTAGTTCTTTGAGTAGTTCAAATACACAGGATCATTTACGAGACTTGATTTACATAATCATGAATGTTTTTCTTAACTATCTCAAAACTTACATATTGCTTTGGCTGAATTAGCTAACTGTAGGGTATAACAAGCTCTTTTTCATGGAACATAAAAGGTAAGAGAAGAATAGCTATATTTGATTCATGGTTTTCAAACCCCTTTAGGTAGCAGAGTGCCTACAAACCATGGCATGCCTTGTCAGATATCAAGAAATGTTAATTTAGACTTAAAATAACAAAACTGAGCCGGGTATAGTGGCACATATCTTTTATCCCAGCACTGGGGGAAGGGGAGGCAGAGGCAGGCAGATCTCTAAGATTGAGGCCTGTCTGGTCTATATAGCAAGTTCAAGGCCAGCTGGTGCTACAGGGAGTCCCTGTCTGAAAAAAGATAAAATGAATGAATGAATGAATAAATAACAAATAAATAAATAAAAAGACATATAATATCAGGATTTTTTTTTCCAAATACTCTCTTTTATATTATTATACTAAAGCAACAGTTGTAAATTACAAATACAAAATTAATTTATCAATCATTAAGTGCTACTGAGCACCTAAGGAAATGGATCTCAAAGTAGCCTTACCTAGAAAGGACCTTTTAAAGTTTGTATCTAAGTTGTCAAAATAAACTTGTCCCAAAGTATAAAATAGCTTTTTTCTCATTGACTTACATTCTAATATGACACTGAATATTTAGTGAGGATGAAAGAAAAGGTCTAGAATATCTTTTTTCTTCTTTTTTTTTGGTCTTTTTGAGATAAGGTCTCCTGTAGCCACAGCTGGCCTAGAATACTGGAATTCACTATGTAAACCAGCCTTGCCTTGATCTCACAGGGATTGACCTGCCTTTGCCTCTCCCTAATGCTGGGATTAAAGGCATGTGCCTTCACACCCAGTTTAAGTATATCTTCACTAAGAGTTTTGATCTTCAATTATTCATAGCCTAGCTATTATTTATTTCACCTAATTTCTCCTTTCTTTCTCCATCATATGCTGCACTATAATTCCAATCTCTTAAGTCTACACGATTAGAATGGCCCCCAAAGTCAAATGAATTCCCCCCAAATGGCCTTTTCCCCTTAGCATTTTCTTCCTTTAGTTGTCTTTCAGATAGCATTTCCAGAACAAACAGGCTTCCTGTGGACTGTGAAATGCTCCCCACAGACTCTTGTTTGGAAGCTTAGTCCTCAACCGATGGCGTAATTGGGGGAGGTGCAGGAAAGTTCAGAGATGAAAGTCCTGAATCACTGAAGTGCCCCGTGGCCCTGTCTGTTTTCTGCCTGTCTCTGCTTCCCAGCCCCTCATCTCAGGTCACAAACAAAGGAGTCAGCAGACCTCAGACTCAAAGTATGAGTCAAAATTAGTCTTTCCTCTTTGAAATTGTTTCTTTGAATCAAGGAGGGCTGGGAGGAGGCTGACTAAGGTATTTCTAAACATAGGTATGAAATGATTATGCTCTTCAGAAAGTGATGTAGTTGTTCCGGTGTCCCACATTGTGACCAGACTGCTTCCCAGGACTGGAGAGAAGGCTGAGCAGTTAAGAGCACTGGCTGCTCTTACAAAGGACACAAGATCAGTTCCCAGCCCAGACATGGTGGCTAACAACCTTCTGTAACTCAGGTTCCAGAGAATCTAATGCAATCTTCTGGTTCCTGCAGACAACACTCATACACCTGAAAATAAAAATAAATGATAAAAAAAACTTTTTCCATAATCTCAGCCCTGCACTGACCAAATCAGAAATGGAGTCAGCAGTGGTTTTAACAGCAGGATGGTGTCCACCACTCTGTCAGCCTCTGACTCTCCCTATTCACCCTCCTAACACAGTTAAAAACCACCTCACTGCTTAATTCCCTTATCTGTGGTCATCTTAGCTCATAACCCTCACTCTACACATTGTTCTTTAATGCATTTGTTGATCCATTATATTCCAAATGATCTTTATTCTTTATTGCTAGTAACACATGATCTTGAAGCTGTATTTCTAACAATAGCTTTTTTGTTCTGTCCTTAAACACTGCTGTCAAGCAGTGTTTGAGGAGTGGCTTATTTAAATGGTTCCTTATCAAGTTCTTTCACAAAGTTGTGGTTAGGGTGCTGCTGTGGAAGGTCATATGAAGACTCATCCCTCTGAAAAGTGTTCTCTTTGTCTTGGACATGGCTTGTCCTCATGCTGGCAAGTTATTGTTGGTTGTTGCACATTGGCCTTTCTTCTACGTACCAGGAAGACTAGCTTTCATAAAGTAAATAAATGAACAAGGAAGAGAAGGCGTAGGCCATGGGCTTTTAAGTCAGAGTTCAGAAGTCACGCTATCATTTCTGCAGTATCCTAATTACACTGTTCAGTTCTAATAGAATGTCTGAGAAAATCCCAAGAATGTGAATATGGGTGAAAATCCCTAGGGACCCTTCTGGAGCCTGAGGAGCACCAGGGTTCTGCCACTTCTGTTCTAGTCAAGCAAGAACTTTACCTTCACTGTCTTCTATCAGGACTGTTCTCTGTTTTATCTTTCCTAAGTCTAGCCAGTTCTTAAAGCTCTTGGCACAGTCTTTCACTTCTTGTGACACCTTCTCTGAGTCCTTCAGCCCAAAGAAATTGCACTATCCTCTGCTCTCCTGTGACTTCATTATCACTACCATGTACTTTGTAGCCACTCAGACAGGGAAAAGAATTCCTGTTCTCAAATTAAACAGTCCGAAGAGCTCTGCTCTATCTCAGCAAAGAAATCCTTTAATACTACTACAAAACCCTGCATGAGGCACTGAAATAAAAGCTCTTAATTAGAGATTGAACTGTATTATAGAGTATAAAGTATCATGACTAACATTAATGTAGGGTAATTGATAGATTTAAGAGTCCAGTGTCTGCCAGAGCAGTACTAGGCAAATTCAGATATTCAGATGAATCATATAACAATCTAGTTAAATGAAGACTGAGACTCAGTGAGGATAGGTAATGTCTTAGATTCTGCCTTTCTAGAAAGTTCACACATGAAGCTAATGCTTCGGTGCAGGAAACACACTTTGATATTGAAAAACGAGGAAGTGGGCATAAAATAGGGTGAGAAATTAAAGTAAAAAAGAGAAATGGTAAGAAAATATTATGGCTGTGCTAGAATCAGGAAGGCAAATACATATTTGAAATCGACAATCACCCAAGTACTTCTGCATTTCTCTGTCTTTCCGTACATTGTGCTATGTACACATAAGCATACATGTGCATATATGTCTTACCTTACACATCCTTGACATAGATTCTTTTGGATTAAGGATGTTAGCGTCATCCATGGAATTGAAACATCTTTCCGTATCCGGTGTCATTGTTCAAAATGTGTGTAATGCTTGGTTGTTACAAGTTTTCAGCCAGTCCTTAAATTCCTTTTGTAAATTCTCCAGATTATTTTTCTTCCCCCCTAATATTTCTGGTTTTCTTCTGTGGACATGGAAGTGCCTTTCCATTATAAGTATCGAATACTTGCTTGTTTTATTTCTTATGATATACAATATAAATCCTCAATTATAAAATTTTAGTAATTCTAAAAGCCAGGTAAATTAACATGATCAAATTAATAGAAACCTTTCTGATTCTTAGATCATTTATGAGACTAAATAAATCAGGATCTTTGCATATACTGCCATGGTATTTTTTTTAAGGTCTCTAGTTAAATTTTAATATGAAATAATGGTAAAACCACCTGTTGTAATTCCTATCATACCAGATTTTAAAGTAGAGCAAATATGCCTGTATTACTAGGTAAAAATATGACATTTTAAAATATATAATTTGCAAATATCAAATTAGACTGGATTAACAAAATACTCAATTTTTATTTTTCTTACATAACATAATTGCATCAATTTATGAAGAAATATAAGTAAGGGATAGTAATTTTTGTAATTCTAGAGCAATCTAGCTTTTCCTTAGAAGAGTATGATTTCTTGATCAGACAGAATTTGTTATTTAGGCAGTACATTTTTTAGTAAACATGGTAGCTCATTCCACTGAATTATTCCAGCCATTCAAGGAACGTGATGTTTGAAAATATTTTTTGTCTCCTAGTCAGTCTGTCCAAAATAGGACATTATTACATGCCTACCTCCTAGGTGTTCACATCACAAAATGCATCTTTTTTACATCTGAGAGTCTGTTAATGTGGAAGACACAGTGTCAGTCATCTTGATTACCTCCAGAAATGAAAAGAGGCAGAAATGAAAAGAGTGCCGAATCCAGTTGCCGGGTCCCTGACTGGAGAGTCAGGGTAACCTGGCACTTTCTTGATTACAACCTCTCACCAGCTGTGCGACCATGGCAAATGTCTTCATTTCTGATGGTCTAAAACTCTTTATTTTTCTAATGAAGGGATTGAAGAAAGATACTGAAGATTCTTATAGCTGCAAAGGGTACTGTGAGGGGCTAAGGTCCTTTGAGTGCATCTAGATCAGACATTATATGAAGTGACTCAAGGTAGTTCTCACTGACGTGTCCATGAGTCTCTGGGTCTGCAGAACAATGTTTGAGTGGGAAGACACAAAAGTCAGGAGATTGTTTAGTAGAGCCCAGGAAAAAAAAATATAGATAACAATTATTTTAGGGTAACAAATGGAACTGGACACAATCACGTTGAACAGCCCAGAATGAAATACCTTGGACCACATATTTCATGGTTTGGCTGCCATTAGTAACTCAAGGGCTGATGGCTACTGCTGTGTAGCTGGAGTGGCTTTATGGTAAATGTTTTCCGTATCTGGATTCACAAAGGTTGTCACCCTACCAGGTGAGAAATCCCAGTTCTTCCTCTGTCCTCAGAGCCCTAGATTGTAAACTCCATATTAATATTATGTATCCACATGCAAACATTTGTATAACCATGCATAGTTAAGTGCACAGAAACATCACTGATACATTCACTGAGTGAAGAAATAGTATGTAAGGACCTTAAAAAGTCATTCTCGATGATATTTCTGTAATTATTTGATTCAACATTACTTTTCCATGGATGAAGAAGCTGTGTTTGAGTGACACATATATATATATATATATATATATATATATATATATAAAGTAAAATTACCTTGTACCAGGGCATTGTGTTACTCATCATGTTATTTGACAAAATTCAGCAAATTATATCTGTACTTTATGCCGAGCACCTGTTAGTCACTGAGAATGTGGTAATGAATGAGAGTTTCCATGTCTCCCAGGAGTTTATATTGTACTGAAAAGAGAACTATTCCAAAATGTGTTTGCCAAACTAAAAACAAAAAAAGCCCACCATGATAAGAGATCACAGTTGTGATTACCGATGTAGGCTGAGCAAGATAAGATATACATATGTGGTATGCGCTTGTATGTGTGATGTGTGTATGTGTGCACATACATGTGTGTGTGATATATTATTCCATTTGAAGAGAGATTCATATGATAGTGAAGACTGCAGTGTAAAGACTTCAGGATATGGGCAGTCATGGAGCTTGCTATCCTAAAGATGATCATCTTTGAACTGAGATTTGGATGCTGAAAAGAAAACAGCATCACATAATTACTGGAGCAAAATGAGTTTCAAGCAGAGGAGTCTGCATGTGCCATGGCTCTGGAATGACGGTGGCGAACTCCTACCAGAAGAGAAGCTACAGTAGTAGTCAGCTTCTGAACACCTTATTCCACTTACTTACGAATTTATTTATTATCTGTTCACTAATTTGCATATTTAGGTCTACTATGTGCTATGTGTTGCTCCAGACACAGTCCTCTTGCTTTATGAAATCTATGTCCTCATTGAAGACACAGACAAAACTTCACATCCTAAGAAGTAACATATGTAATTTGCTAGAAGATAAATGCTGCAGAAAGAAAAAAAAGAGAGTAAGGAGGATCAGGGGGTCGGGGTGGGGCAGCAGGGGCTCGTGAGAAATTGAGATATAAGACAATGGAATATTCGGGGCATTAGCTGTGCAAATGTGAGAAAGAGTATTCTGGGATGTGGAAGCCATGAGAGCGTATCATGATGGAGAGACAGTAAGGAAACCAGGGTGGCTGGTACTGATTGAATGAGATAAAAAGCACTGTGAAGCCCAATGGGAGATGATGGGTGTCGGAGCGTATTCATTAACCCCTTGACTTTAGGTTTTCCTCTCACAGACATGGGTAGGCATTACTGGGTTCTTTGCCCTTGTTCTAAAATCAAAATAGACAAAGAAACTAAAAACGTCTTTCTAAGTGTATTATAAAAGCATCAAAAAAGCCTGGCTTCCTATGGAGTGCAAAGACAGAGCTTTGAGTCCCAAAGTCAGGAGCAGTGATCCTGTGAGTAAAAATTAAGGGAAAACACACAGTGGCTTTTTTTACTTTTTTTAAAACACAAATCATGCATTTTCCTTGGGGAAAAATCATTTTATTATTTTAATTTAGGAGCTTTTTGACTTTCGTTATAAAACAAAACAAGCTATTCCCTAGATTTAAAATATAAGCAAACACCCAAAGTCATATAAAAACAAAAGTACCTGAAGCAGTCAATAAAATTTAAATTTCAGCCAAGCACTAATTTAATCAGGGAAACTTTATCTACAGCATTTTCCCTGTCTCCATTAAGTATGTTATATGGTTTGTGAGAACTCTGAATATCGGCATCCATCAGGAAGTTATACATGCCTTTTATCTCCAACAGATGTGGGCATCAAATGTTTATGGGTGTGAAAAAGTCTTCCCATTAGAGGAAACCCTGTCAAGTAGCAGGGTTTTCTTTTATTATGTTGTTTTATGCAGAGAATGTTTCTTCTGAAATCACAGAGGCCACATAAACATAAAGAAGTAAGGTTGAATTTCCCCAACACATGTTTCTTTGTCACTGCTATTTTGAGCAGAATTCATCCCAAAGTGTTGTATGACTTACTGGTTTTAAATGGTTTCCAGTCTTGACCTTCCTGGAGCCCCAAGGACAGTGATGCATTAGTCCCCAGTGAGCACTCTTGTATTCCCAGCCTTGTGTTAGAGCACGGGCGAAGTTTTCTTGTCCTGAAGTTATTTTATTCATCTTGCCATTTCCTCATGCAGTTCTTTTTAGAAACAAATCAAACATATCAAGACTAATGAGGGGAAAGTACCCATTCATATTTTATTATTTTAGTCTTATGTCAGTGCCACGAGCGATTTGTGCTTTCCTTTGTCCCTCCATTTTGTACTCTCCAAGTCTCTTCAGAGTGTGGAGGGAGGTGACCAGTGCATAGTCTTTCAGGGGAGAATGCATGTGTGGGATGTGTGTGCTGAGGTGAGTTACGATTTTGTTTTTGTTCTCCCTCATCAGGCATTTACTCTGCTTTCTAAAGCAGGCGACACTAAATCACGTGCTTCTTATCAAATAGAGGGAGGGAGTGGAATGCTGGGAGTCTTTGTTTTCTGATATGATCATTGCTAAAATAAAAGAGAAAGTAGGAAGTGCGGTTTGTGCAAATGGGAAGTGCTGAGCATCTCCCAGTAATGTGCTTCTCAGTTTATCAAGACCCACCTAGGTGGACTGCCCATTAGCGGCTCTCATTTCTTCCTGCTTGGCACTGACCAACTGCTGACCTTCCTGAGGAAAAAGAGCCGTTTTTGCTCCTCTCTCTTCACTGAGTATAGTGATTGCCTAGAAATCTCAAAACAGCTGCACTAGGCACCTTGAATCAGGGAATTTGAATGGGTTCCCTTACCTTTGCATGTTGCTTTTGTGCTTTGATTGTAAAGAGATGAAGAAGTACATTTCAAGATGTTTATTCTTGGATGCGTATCCGCTGCCATATACTTTCAATCAGCTTCTGATAACTGACTTGAGTCGGTCTCTGCTTTAGCGGAATATTATCTTTACTTGTGGTTCCGTAGGTGAAGACCATGAATGATCCCATTTTGCTGACTCCTGAGAATCACTAATCAAAATAGAATAACAGTGACTGAATGGGCATCTGACAGCATTTCCTAAATCCAGCTAAAGATTCTGTTTCTCTTTGGAGCCCCCGTGATTCAAGTATTTTATCTGAATTTTAACAATTCCCTTTTTTAAAATGGATGGCTAAGAAACTATCCTAAATGATTCTTGGTTATTTTCTGTAGGAAAAGGAGGCAAAATATTTCTAGGAATGCCCCAATCCTCTCTCCTTGTATTGGTTTAAGGACATAGGGAACGGATCTTCAGACTTTGTATTGATGGGTTCAAAAGTAAATATTTTAAACTTTACAGATTCTACTGTCTCTGGTTCAGCGTCTCAGCTCTGTGCTACTCTGCAAATGCAGTCTGGGGTGATATGGAAATAAACATAGCAGAATTCGTACAAAACTTTATTCATAAAACCTGATGATGGGCTGAAAGTTGCCCAAAGGCTACAATTTATCTCTCCCTCATATGGTGGATGATTCCTGGAACTTTGGCATAGGTTTTTTTTTTTTTTTTTTTTTTTCTGTCTGCTCTTAAGGTGATGAAGACAATATATCCAAGAATCCCAAAGATAAAGTTCTCCTCTCCATTTCTGCTGATCTAACTGCACATCTTGTTTTTCTTGACTTGTTCTAGTTCATTACCAACAGAGTGCATAAGAGCTGGGAAAGTTGATTCTCAAGACAAACCATGAATGGGACTCGGAAGCATACATTCTCTTCATTATGGCTCTATTTGCCATCCAAGTTTGGAAGAACAGCTGTCCTTATGGCCCCTGTCCCTGTCTCTATTTTCAACTCCTTTTGTTCCAGTCAGGGAAGGCTGAGAGGCTGCTTCTCCTGATCTTGCCATGGTAGCTTCATTAGCTCTGGTCACAGGAACACCATTCATGTACAGTACTTGATAACAGTGATGTAGGAAGGGAGCTCGCCACATACTTTTCCTGAGGTGTTCCTGGTCCAGTTGTTTGAGGTAATTATTATTCATGTATTTTACTTTATTATTCTACTGATCAGAAACAGCAATAAAGAGCTTAAATGACTTGTCTAAAAGTCCTGTCACACGTGCCATGTACTTATCACATGTCCTGTGAACCTAGGTTTCTCCTCCAGGCACTCTGACTCCTGGGTCACAGGATGTCAAGCTTCACCCAGTCCTCTTTCACGTCAGAGGCCAGACAACACTGAGTGGAGAGAAGAGGAAAACCGTATATGTAAACCATTCAGAATCAAGATGTTTTAAGATCTGACAGGGAGGTCCAATGGTAATGGGCAAAGGACTTTAATTTTCAAAGACAGAGTTTGTCTCATAATATTCCAAAAGATCAATAGATTCAGGAATGGCTGGTTAGGTCTGGTTCCTAGTAGTCTCTTAAACAAAATGGATCCTCATACCTTGTGAGCCCTGAGGCAGGGCATTGGGCTGACCTAGGCTCTCTGGACAAGGGTAGGTTCTAAGAAACTAGGGACCAAAAAAATCTTATCTAAGCAATGTGAAGACAAAGGAGACATCAATGTTAACACCGAAAACTCACAGTCTATGAAATCCAAGGGATAACAAGAGAAGACTTCAGCATATCATGAAGGTCAAAGCAGCTGATGAAATTGAAGAATGAAGCCAAGAACTGGATGCTAATAAATGTATACATGTGCACACCTGGAGAAAGGGTGATGGTGGTGATTTATGAATATATGCCCTGGGGGAATCTACCTGGCCGAAATTGGGGTTTTCAACCACACACATTTAAAAAAAAAGGAGGGGAGAAAAGAGGAGAATAGGAAGAAGAGACACCAAGCAACCTAGGCCAACTAAAGATTCTGCTTCTCGGTTTAGCAGGAAAACAAAACCTAAGTCCCCGCTTAAGAAGATTTGCTCACACTCATTCTCTTGTTGACTTGAGGAGAGAGGTTCATTGTAGATGGCATTCTTGGCTCCACTAAAAGCGGTTTTGTCCCATATCCTCTGCTACGAAAATATGCTCATTTTAGCCACCTTCTCCTAGAAGCTGCTTTTTAAGGTAGAGAAGGATTTAAGAAAGGGAATAAGTAGCCCCAAAGCCAAAGATTCATAAGAACCTAAGACTAGGCTCTTTCTTATTAAGAAGTCAGAGGGTAAATATTGAACAAATAAGCTGAATATTTCCTCAAGAAGATGCAGAGTTTTAAGTCCTGATTATGTTGTCAACTCTCTACTACCCAAAATAAATTAAATGATGGTGTGTCCCTATAAAACTTCAGCAAAGAGGAAAAAAGCAGTATCTTGGTACAAATATGTCCCAGTATTTTCATTATTAATAATATATGGTTTAGGTATAGATGTTTATACATGTTTATAAATAGATGCTCTGCATCTATTTATATTTTCACACATATAAGTATATCATAATATATTATAGTTAATGTGTGTGTATGTGTTTTGACTACATATATAAATTTAAGCTCTGTGCATATCTCACTTAAAACTTTCAAATTTGTCTAGCTAAATACTAGTGAGTTTTGAAGAGATCAAGAAAATTTCTAGTAATCAGAATTATACCTTGTTAAATAATATGATAGTTGACACAACACAGATTGTTACACTGTTATAGAATATTGCCAGTGAAGATGTTGCTTAAGAAGATATACAAAGAGTTTGTAGGATTATAGTGGAAATTAATTATGACTTTCTCTTCTTTATAGGAATTTGACTTTAGATGTAAAATGCTATTATAACCAAGCGTTTTACTGTGATGATTACTTTGGATTATTTTGATTTTAGTGTTATTTTTAAAAATGTAATTTTGAAGAGGCTGGAGAGATGTCTCAGCAGTTAAGAGCACTGACTGCTCTTGCAGAGGGCCCAGGTTCGATTCCCAGTACTCACACGATAGCTAACAACTGTCTGTAACTCCATGCCCTAGGGATTCAGTGTCCGTTTCTGACTTCTGCAGGCATTGCACGACACAGAAACACTTATAAAACATGCAGGCAATATGCACTCATACAGAAAAATAGAAATAACAAAGAAAAAAGATTAATGTGATTTGGAAACTACTCATGTATATCCATTTAGAATGTGATGGGTCCCTGTCTTTAAGTCTCATTGGCAGATATAAAGGGTCAGCTGTACCAAGAAGAATGTTTATTTCTCTTGCAAGTCAGATCCTATCTGGGAGATTACTTTTCATTTATTCTCACTGAAATTAAAAACACTAACACACTGATGCAGGATAAATGTCATCAAAGCTTACAGTGTTAACACATAAATCAAATGATTTATCTTTATGTACAGGAAGCCATGAATCCATAAATGTTTAAAGATTTTATTGTTTGGTGTTGCTCCTGTTTATGACATAATGTTTGTTAGTAACTCAATCTTGCCTTAGATTTTAGCTTTTCCCACTTTTAGCTTAGTCTCACTGTATCACCACTTCAACTAATACTCTACTAATGCTATGCGGCATGCATCTTAGTTAATAATGGTGATTACCGATACATGTGCCGTTTGTTGATAGCATATTTTAATGCCCTGAATTACGCTAAGTAAGTGCTTGATGTTTTCTGGTTGCTACTAGTTATTTAGTTTTCACAGTTTTCGAGGCTAAATTATTTTATCAGCCCATTTTATGGTAAGATGAAAGCCTTTCTTTGCCATAGTCAAGTCCCTCTGCACACAGCTGTAAACAATTCAAAGAGATGGAAACTTTTTCTTAAAAGTAACTCTCCTCACAGTGTACTGATATTTCAACTCCCAATTGTGAAAGATGTCATGGCATCTTACATTTTACTACCATAAAATATAAATATAACTCTCAAGTTGTTTTATTACAGATCGTTAGTAAGATAAGACCATATGTGACCATTCTCTATCAGTTTGTGTATATGATAGAAGTAACTATCATTTTTTTAAATGTCTATATAAATACTTATCTCAAACACATGCTTCCTGATCAGTTGATTTTCATACTGCTACTTTACAGTTAATATATTTTTTTCACGAACTATTAGAAGATGGATCTTTCTTTTGAGTTCATTTTTTAATGGCTATCTCCTTCGGATACTTGAATTTTTAAGGTATGCTTAAGTTGTTATAAACATGGCTATCTCTAGGTATATTTTCATGTTTTGATCACAAATGAATGCTCCTGACCTATCTTTGCATTTCATGAATTTCTTTAGAAAGGCCCCAGCAGAAGGGGCCAGAGCTACTGGAGCCCACTCTAAAGGGTTAATCCTTAGGCGGTTAGCAGGGAGTCTTGCCTTTTGTCTGCAGCATGGAGTTTTTGAAGGCCCACAGGCTTCGTGTTTTATCACCAATTCTATTTATGGTATTTTTTTTTAAACTTGGCTTTTTTGTTGAGTTACCTTTTTCCCCCTCTCATCACAAGACTATACGACTTTCAACAAGAAACAACAAAAGGCCCAGAAAAGAGTAAGAGCGAACAGTAAAAGCCATCAACTGTTTTCTTTTCTGTACACCACTTTGGTGGCATTATCCTTTATCACAGGCGTTCAGTGAAAAGGAGGAGGAACAAGAAACTTTGCATGATTAAGAAAGAATGGGCACTGGAAGCAGGGAAAGGTACAGCGGGAAATGAAAATACTGGGACAAAAGAGAAAGTAAGTCTCTGTGGGCCACATGTTATTTTCTAGGACTTGCTCACACTGACTTCTTGTGGACATTCATTTCTCACCTCAAATCCCATTCTTTTGGTTAAGAAGGCATTAATATGATCGGGCATGAATCAGCACAAACAAAGGAGACCATGTCTCAGTTAACTCTTTGCTTACTTAAGCATTAAATGTATCCTCTGAAATAGCAGTTCTCTTTCATTTATCTCATCATTTTTAAGGAGAAAAAATGGGGAAAAAATATATCTCATGTTTCTTCCCTAATAGTCTAGGGCTATTAACTAGAGATATCATCTTTTGTTTCATCATAAGTCCCAATCAATTTGATTTCTCTTAATCCTACATGAAAAAAAAAATTAAGTTGAATCTTAAATCCAGGAAAAAGCCATAATTTAGTCACTAATTAAATAATGTCAGGCATCTGCTGCCTGGTGGAGTTGAAACTTTGCTGGCTAGAGGAAATGAACCCATAAACTGCTGTTTATAGTAATGTAAGTGAAAAATATTCAGTAGAACTCTTTGTTGATCTGAGGGGTTAGACCCAGATTCATAGAAGTATGTGACTGAAAATGTATAAAACATTAAATTGACTGTCAGAGACACATCCAGGTGTCTAAACCTTTTACACATACGGGCTGTTGTCCCTACCCTGTATGCTAAAGAGCATAGTAAGTGTAAGCATACAGCCACCAACTAGACACCTGGGAGAGAAGGAGGAGCTTAGAAGCAGCAGGCTGGAAGCTTAGAGTAGAAGCAAAGAGGGCCTTGATCACTTGTCAGATAGATCCTGAGAACTGGCCAGTGGATTGAATCCATGATGGGCCTTAGGAACAGCCATTTGGTGGAATTGTGGGGAAGGGAGTCTGATGAGAGTGAACTAGAAAACACTGGAGGGGGGTAAGAAATGAACATAAGCACAGACAACTCTTTCCAGGAGCTCTTCCATAAGAGCGCAGTGAAATGATCAACAGCTGGCAAGGAAATGGGGTAAACCAGAGCATTTCAACCCAGCAAGCATGACCTCGGGTGCCCGGAAGGATGTGACAGTGTGCCTTGAAATCTAATGTCACTATAGCATTTCTGTCTTCACACTGTTTTCTAAGCACTCAGCAAGTCATTGAATCCCATTTCTTTATAATAAAATATGACTTACTTCTTCCAGCAGCATAGGCTCCTGCCTCTATGGTTATAATTATTATTTTCATGATGGAGCATTAGTATATAGAAGTAATGCTCAGACTAGGGAGAAACTTTGGATTTTAGGAAAATATCATATATATCTTTGACCAAGGGCAGTAGCCCAAATTCTGATTACCTGTCTGTGCTAATGGTAAATGGGGAGCAATATTGTTATTTCATCAGAAGTCTATGAGCTAGATATAGACTGGGAATACCTCTGTCCTCAGAACTGCTTTTCAGTCTCCAAGCCTCAGAGAGGAGGGATTCTCTTTCAGCTGTTATTCAAGACATCTCTGCATCTTTCATCCCAAGAAATCTCCATTTTAGACCCATGACATTTACAGGGAAAAATCATATACCAAAACTGTATTATAAGTTAATAGTAAATCTAATGAGAAGAAATGAAATTTCTCCTTCCATTTTCCACATGACCTTGGATAAGGTTCTTGGTTATCATCTGTCAGTTGACTGAACCTTCTTTGGATGTCAAGATGCTGGTATTAACTATCAGAAATGCTTTCAAAAGATGTTCCGCACATCAAAGCTTCTAATTACCCTTCTTCAAGCCAGTGTCGGTGCTCATTACTAAATAGATTTATTATCTTAACTGTCCTGAATGTTTTTCAAAGCAGTCTTTCACATTTTCCATTTGATGAGCCTTTCCTAAAGTATTTAATTCTGAACACACAAAGAAAAGTACCAGTGCTTAGTTATGAATGCTACGGAACAAAATCTCTGACTGTAAATAAAAGAAATTTATGAGCGATGATTTCTTCAGAGTAGCAAGGCAGGCCCTGAAGTAACTGACAGTTCTATTATAAGGGTTTCTGAAGAAGCTTTGAGGTGGAGATTCCTGCAGCAGAATTTATGGACTTTGTGAAATGTGAAGTCACTGCAGTGAAATATCAGAAATGTACTTGTTCTCAGCATGTCCTGGTGGTTATGGGTGCTAAACAGTTATTGGAGTCATTTATCGATTGATTAACCAGAATATATTTTCCTAATTAAAGAAAATTCTTCCAATCACCTCAACAGCAAGACCTGCAAAACTATTTTTTAAATGAAAAAAAAATGATGTGGTGGTGTGCACTTTTAATCCCAGCACTCAGGAAGCAGAGTCAGGCAGATTTCTGTGAGGTAAAGGTCAGTCTGTTCTACATAGAAAGTTCTAGGCTAGCTTGGGCTATAGGGAGAATCTGTCTAAAAAGAAAGTGACCATCAGCAACCAAGTTTCAGTTGAATGAATTTAATAAATTCTAATCTAATCACCAAAAGTTCAATGTTTATTTCTTTACAACTTGATGAAACATTCCTTTGCATTTTGCCAAATTTACTTTAAAAGTTCTGTGCGTCACTAAGCAATCACATTGACCGCCTCCTTATTATTAGCAATATCCCTTATCAGAGTGGGACCTTTCTTCCAGTTAGCGAACCCACACTGGCCATAACTGCTACTCAAAGTTTTACATTAGACTTTACTGGAGATTATATATTCCAAGGGTTGGATATGACCGATGGCCTAAATTCACTGTTGTAGTATTATGAAGAACATTTTCATTGCCCTAAAAATTCTCTGTTCTCCCTCTGTCTCCTCTTCTCAGCCTCCAACAACTGGCGATCTTTTTACTGTCTCTTGTTTTCCCTTTCCTTGCCTGTCATATAATTGGAACCATGCAATGACAGTCTTCACATGCTGACTTCTTTCATTCAGTATGTTTGTATATATTTTCCCTAATAGTTCCCATGGCTTAAGAGTTTATGTGTTTTAACACTGACTAACATCCCATTGTATGGATGTACCACATTTTATTTATCCATTCCCCTAGCAAAGGACCTCTTTGTTGCTTTAAAGTTTTCCAAATAGGAATAAAGCCATCATAAATATCTCCGTGGTTTTTTTTTTCATGGATACAAAGATTGTCAGACCCTTTGAGTAAGTAGGATGAGCGGAATGACTAGATGGGATGGTAGGAAAATTTTAGTAACAAATCATCAGACTACGTCCCAATGTGCAATAAACCATTTTCCATTCCCATTGGCAATGAGTGTGAATTTCTGTGGTTTCACATCACTATAGGTATCTGTTTTCAACTGTGTTATATACTTTGAACATTTTAATGTGTAATAGCATCTCATTATTTTAATTTACATTTCCTGAATGGCATAAGATACATTGTACATTTTCACATGTTTATTTGACATCTCATCATTTTTTGAGTTGTCTGCTCTGGTCTTTGGTCCATTTGTCTATTAGTTTGTATATTTGCTTATAGTTAAGCTTAAGAGGTCTTGTGTCTTCTGGTTAACAGTCCTGTATCTGATGTGTCTTTTGCAAATTCCTTCCTTTAATGGGTGGCTTTGCTTCTGGTTCTCCTCACATTGAAATTCTAAAGTATTTAATTTTAACCAAGTACTGTTTATCAATTATTTTTCCTTCATGGATCACACCTTTGGTGCTGTATTTTTAAAATCATTTCCGTATTCAATCCTTTCTACATTTTCTCCTGTCTTATCTTCAAGGAGTTTTATAGCTTTTGAATTTCATATTTATGACTGTGATCCATTTGGAGTATTTTTTGTGAAGCTATAAAGTCTGTGTATAGATATATATTCTTTGCGGGTGGCTGCTTGCACCCGCAATATCTGCTGAAGAGACTGTGCCCCACAGTGCACTGTCTTTGCTGGTATGTCACAGATCAATCAACAACATTTACCTGATTATAATTGTGGGCTCTCTATTCCATTCCATTGATACAGCTGTCACTTGGTCTTTATTGCTTTTAGTTTCTACTAAGTTTTGAACTCAGGCAGCATCAACTCTTCGAATTTGTTCTTCTCTGTTAATATTCTGTTGGGTCTCCTGTGTCTTTTCATTCACTTATAAACTTTAGAATAAGTTTGTTCAAATCCAGAAAGTAACTTTCTGGAATTTTAATTAGGGTCACATTGAACTTACAGATCTAGTGTAGAAAATCTACATTTTCATAATACTGAATCTTCTGATTCATGAATGTGTGGTAGGTCTTCATTGATTTAGTTCTTCCTTTATTTCTTTTATGAGAGTTTATTTTCCTTATGTAGATATTACAAATGTTTGGCTATTTTTCACCTAAGTATTTAATTTTGAGAATACTAACAGGTTACCACTGCACTTTTTAAGATAAATTCTACTTTATTGCTAATCTGTAGGAGATCAATTGACTTTTGCATACTAATATGCATCCTGTAAATCTGCTAAATTACTTATTAGTCCCTGGAAGGATTTGGCAATTTTCCTGTTACAACTGCGAAGATGATCTTGTCACCTAAGAAAAAAATATTATGTCTTCCGTCTCAATCTGTATCCATTTTATTTCTTCTTCATTGCTTTTGCTATGACTTTGGGTACAATGTGGGTTGGCATTTCCTTATTTTGTTTCTGGTTCTAGTAGGAAAACATTTAGTTTTTTATCATTAACTTTATCAAAAACTTACTATGTGTAAATTTTTAGTGGATGTTCTTTATCAAGTTGTAAAGTTCTTAATTACTATATTCCTAATTACTGAATTAGCATCATGATGAATTTAGGAGTTACCAAATAATTTTTCTATACCTGTTAACATTATCAAGTAATTATTCTTTTTCTTCCTATCAATATGGTAAATTACATAATTACTTTTTAAAAATTTCTGTTTGTTTATATTCTTTATGTATTGAGTGTTATGCCTGCATGTGATTGCGCCTGTGGCATGCAGTGTCCACCAAGAGCATCGGATCCCCTGGAACTGGAGTTATGAACAGTTGTTAGCCACAATATGAATGCTGGGATTTGAACCTAGATCTCTGCAAGAGCAGTCAGCGCTCTTAACAGTTGAACTATTTCTCCAGCCCTGATTTAATTTGTTTTTTGAATGTTAAAAAAATAATCCTTGCTTATCTAGAGTATATTCTTTTATATTATGGTGTACAATTCTTTTTATATGTTACTGGATTCAACATGCTTAATGTTTTAGGCTATGTTCAAATTTATGAGAGAGATTGTCTGTACTTTTAATTTTCTTGTGTATTTTTTGTATGTTAGTGTAATGCTTACTTTATAGAATGTATTCTCTGATTCTGTTTTCTGAAAAAAATGGTTGTAGCTAGTTGGTACAATTTCTTCTTTAGATGTGAATCCTACTCAGTAAACCTCTCTAGGATTAGTGCTTTCTGTTTTGGAAGGCTTTTAATTATTAATTCAATCTATTACAGGCATATTGTTTATGTGTATATATGTGAACATACATATTCAACCTTTTTTACTCCTTTTGTAAACTTTTTTCAGATTGTGGCCTTTAAGAAATAGGCCCATTTCACATAGATCATGAGAAATGTAAAGTCGCTCACAGTATTATTTTATTGTGCTTTTGCTATTCACAGGTTCCGTAGTATTCACCTCTAATAATAGTAGTCTCTGCTGTCTCCCTTACGCAGGTTCTGAGGCTAATCCCTCTTGTTGATCTTTTCAGAGAGCCAGCTCTTTGATTCATTGATTTTTCTTTCTGTTGTTTTTTTTTGTTTTCGACTGATTTTTGGTTGCAGTTTTTTTTTTTTTTCCATTCAGCTTACTTTGGATTTAATTTGTTTTGTTTTTCTTTTCCTAGTATACTAAGTTGGAAGTTAGAAAACTTCTTGAATGCAGTGTTTTGAATGTCCCTTTAAGAATTGCTTTTCCTGAATTTCAAGTCATCAAAATGTATCTTATATTTACAATTTTTTATGTGTATATGTGTATGACTGTGTGGGGATATATACGTGTGTGTGCGCGCACGTGTGTGTGTGTGAGTGAGTGAACATGCCCACAGAGTGCAGAAGATGAAGTTAGAGCCAGTGGAGATGGAGTAAATTACAGGTGCAAGCTGCCTGCAGTGGGTGGTGGGCACTGATCTGGAGTCTTCTGGAAGAGCACTACACACTCCTAGCTCCCGTCCTGTTCTTCCAGAATCCAAACTGATTCTTTTTCATTTACTTCAAAGTAAGTTTTACTCTTGAGATTCCTTTTTTTTCCAGAAGGACAAATACCATATATTTCCATGTATTTTCATTTATACGCAGGATTTATTTAATTATTTATATTTAAAATATATATTTATAAATATAAATATAAGATATATTTAATATATTAAAAATTAAATTTGAATATATTTGTGTTTTTGTTTGTTTTGTGTGTGTGTGTGTATGTGTGTGTGTGTGTGTGTGTATAAGTCATGAAACTAGAAAGGAGAGCATGGGAAGGGTGAAAGAGATCTTGAGGAGTGGGTAACAGAGGGTAATGAAATAAACATCATGAAAATGGCAGAGGAGAAAGTATCCTGGGAACGGAAAGGATCTAGCCAGGAGGGTTCAGAGTCTGCAAGGAGGGCCGTGCAGGACAATGGGAGCAAAACATGGTACATATGTATGAACAGGCCATAATGGAACCTGTTGCTTTGTAGGCTAGCCTTAAACATCATTTGCATTTTTAATTAAATATATCTATCATTCTATCTTCCATGGCTCTGTTTTCCTTCACAAAAATATATATGTATATATGCGTATGTGCGCATGTGTGTTTTGTCTTAGCTCATTCTGAAGATTTTCTTAAGAGCCTCGAGTCTGAACTCCAAGGAACAACTCTTTCAGTCGTGTCTAATCTACTATTGACTGCACTTATTGTTTCTCTTTTTCCCTGAAAAAATTTTAATTGGATTTTTGTGATTTTCATATAATATAATTTGATGGTATTTAGCGCCCCTCTTACTGAGATTTCTTCTTTACTCTTTTGTTATTTAAAATGCGTTGTTTAAACTAGTGTGTAGAGAATTTCTACTTATCATCCCATTATTGAATCTTTGTTTAATTTTATGTGGCTGGAAAGTGAGTAATGTTTTATTTTTGTTCCTTTAAGTTTGTAAGCACTCTTTTTGCCTGAGCTGCAATCTACAGTGGTAAATTTTCCATATGATGGAATGTGTACCATCCTGCTCTGTCACTCTCATTTTCCTTTGGAGGAACTTTTCAGTTCTTTTAATTGAATTATTGTGTATTTCATACAGAACATCTCAGTCAGTTGTAAGCATCTTCATACTCCCTCCCCCACCAGCACTCCTCAGAACACAATTGGAATCCATACATTCTTTCATCTTTGTTAAGCTCTATTGTGTCAAGTTAGTGTCCCCAAATGTTCTTCAGTGCAGGTTCATCCACTGAGGTCTAGTCAGACTCTCCAGATTCTCTTGTTTCAGGAAGACTAGCTCATCCTCACCCATAGTAGTCAACTTCCAGTATTTCTTCAGCAAAGATTGGGGTCTGCTGCCCATTTCCCCAGTGCCATGCTGGGTTTTTTTTTCCCTACTTGAGTTTGCATGGATCTTGAGTATGCCAATACTGTTGCTGTAGGTTCGTATGAGCAGGATCCCAGGAACTTGCAGGATTCTACTTCCATAAGGTCATATTCCTCATCACTGGCTCTTACAATCTTTCTCTCCCCTCTTCTGCAATGGTCCCTGAGCCCTGAGTGAGTGAAACTTAATATAGAAGTCCGGTCCGGGGACCCACACTCTGAGGTGTGTCTGCCTAATATCTTTGGAGGAATTTAAATCCTGAAATCCCTTGGGCTGCCCTGCCCTTGACAGTTGTGGAAAATTATCCTATAATTAGTTATTACACTTTTCTAAAAACCTTCCAGAAGCACTGGAAAAGTGAAAACATAAAAAACCCTCTTTAAGAATAACAAAAATACTGATGATGATAACATCTGTTAGCATGTATATGGTGTTTCCTATTGACTCTACTGGTTTTACAATTTTCACATGCATCATTTTCTGTAACTGTCACAACAATCCTGTAGAGCTGGAATTTCCATTCTCTCCTTGTTTCCAATAAAAGGGCAATAATAGCAATCAGAGGCTAAGTGCCACCAAGCTACTGAGAATTACATCCTAGAGCTGCTACCCAGAGAGGATCCTGTTGTAATATGTGCTCTCAGCTGATTCTGGATAATGCATTTAAGCAAACTAGGTATAGTCCACCCATAACCCTTTCTGTTCTACACAACACAATGACAAAAGCAGTTATGAGAAATTGGATCTGAACTAGGGGAGGTTTATATTTCGTTCTTATTATTTGGATGCCTATTTTAGCTACTCACATGAATTCAAATTCTATCACCAAGAGACAGCAGAAGCTGCCACAGAGAAGGAGAACACCTCACATATGCCATTTACTGAGGTCATTAGGATAGTTAATGAGACATGGTTTTCAAAGGGTAACATATGTTGCAGATGGGAGAATGATATATGGTTCAAGAAGGATATGCCTATGAGTGTGACAGCCTTGGGTTCTCTCTAAGATCTATGACCTCCCCAGCCATATGTACTTGGCAATGATTATAGTACTACACATGAGTTCCCTCTCATTGACTGGGCTTTAGGTCCAATATGTAGCTGTTGATTACCCCCAAGATAAAATGCCACTACTGCCCCAATATAGTTTGCTGTCCTGGTTTTTCATGTAGTTATTAGGCCTTAAAGCTGGAATTGTACCACCTAATTGATGTTCTACCTAAGCTGCTTATGTAGCACTCGTTTCTGAAACAATGAGAGCTAGCCTTCAGGGGAAGTGGCTTCCAAGTCAGTTCCAGTTCCATTGCTCCAAATCCTGTGTCCAAAGTATGTCTTCTCTTCAGCAATAGGGTCTTACCTTCAGGTTCTGCGGGGTACAATCAAGGGTTGTGAGAATAACCTGTGTAATTTAGGGAGGCTCTTGGACCACCCTGGCCAACAACTCAAAGGGGGATTTCTCTTGTCTGTTACTGCTTCTTGTTATGTAACCTTTAGGTATGCACATGGGCTCATGTAGAGATATTGTGTCATTTGTCAGTAGGTTTTTGAACTAATATGAATCCTTCTGGTTTTTACAGTAACAGGCATTATTTATCTCCCCTTTCTCACTCCCTGTCTAACCCTCCGATCATGCCCTCCCCAGTTAAAGTATCTCCATTATCCCCATTTGTCCCTTGATAATACCTGTCTCCTGTGGTCCGCTGTATCTTGAGCTCCTTCTTTCCTTTTACCTTTACAGTTCCTGTAGAATGCTCCTATTTAAATACTCCCACTGTACCCATTTCCCCTTTAGTAACACCTGTGTCTGACTGCTCTTCTTTCAGTCCTAGACAAATGTAATTTCTTATTATGTGCAAACCATGGATCCTTATATTTACAGGCAGCTATCGCAGTTACCACTAATCAAAGAAGCTACTTTTGCAACAGATGGAGATTATTATAGAGATTGTCCGTGAATTGCCTAAGCCCTAGTGACATATCTACAATGCAATACATCTAAGGCTCACGAAACATAGTGGAACAAGGGGTAGAGAGAACAATAATGCATCTCTCGATCCTCATCAATGAAGTTCTCTCAAACAACAGAGGGCCATGAATACAAAAGGACACACATGGCTAAAGCATAGAGAGTAATTGTCTGCAGAGTCTGGATCCTTGGAAAGGACTCCTATATTAAACTCTACCAACTCAGGGCTCAGGGACCACTGCAGAAGAGGGGACAGAAAGAATATAAGACCAGAGGAGGAGGTACATGACCATATAGAAATGGAGTTCCACAGACTCCTGGGAACTTGCTCATATGAACCTACAGCAATGACATCAATATGTACAAGACCCATGCAAACTCAAGCAGACAAAAGTCTAGCACAGAACTATGGAAATAGGCAGCAGACCCCAATCTTACCCAAATAACTATTGCCAGATGATTATTTCATGGTAAGGAAGAGCTGATCTTCCCAAAGGAAGGGACTTTAGATAGGCTGACTAGACCCCAATGGATGAACTTGCACTGAGGGATGGATGTCAGGGAACAACTAACTTGATTCAATAGACCTTAACACAAATGGCAGGATGCATGAATTCCAGTGGGAGACTGTGGGAGGGTGCCAATGGAGATGGGGTATAGAGATGATTAAGATGCTCTGTATGAAATGCACAAAAATTCAATTAAAAATTTACAAATAGAAAGAAGGATAGGTGCTAGGATACCTATTTTTAAGTACAGCTGTTTGAAAAATACTGGAGAGAGCATTCACTAATAAAGGTTGAGGAGGGCAGAATCAGGTACATGAAACACATATTCAGAGAATATTTTAATGATTGACTAGGAGTATGACATGTGAGGAAAAATTAGAATATGAGGTGTCAGTATTCTATGCAAAATGCCAAAGCCTCGGAGATGTTGGCACCCAGACATTTTCAGAATGACTTGTGAGAAAATAGGCTGGAAGATCCAGGAACTGTGTAGAGCCTGGAAATAGGAATTCTGCAGGGCTTGGAGTTTATGAAAGGTAAGACAGTTTTCTACCATCCAAAGGAGTTACTATAACCTAATTAACAGAGTGAGTAGCAGAGGACTTGGGAAGACTGCAGTTTGATGCAAAGTATATGGTTATCTGGTCTTGTCACCTGGAATTTTCCATTGCTATGAAACTCAAAACACCATCACATGAGTTTTATGAGATTAAAACAATCTCTTGGGAAATAGCTAAGACATTTGTGGGAAAAAAATGCCCTTTGTGTGAGGGATTTCTTCCCTGGAAGCTGATTGAATATGCCGGGTACTTCTGGAAGACAAAAATAATTTTCAATAAGATGTCATGCACACATTTCTTTTTCCTTATTATAATTCCTGGGACATGTTTATGTGCAAAAATTTTCCTTTATTAGCTAATTGCACTGACATACATTTATTTGCAAGTGTTTTTTTAAATACACCTACCTTTTTCTGTAATTCAAATAAGTAGACTTGATTCTTCTAATATTTCATAATGCTCTCAATTATGAGAGCAAAATAACTTGATTCTGGGAAAATATACCAATAACTATTTTGGAATGCAATAACAATAAAAATGAGAGAGTTCTTATTACACAATTTGAGTTTTCTAATTGAAATATTTGTATATATGATGTCACTGCTAATAGTTAATTTATTTGTCTAATTCATAATGAGACTAGGAGAATTGTTTTAATAAGGATGAATTGCTTTTAATAAGGACTAAAATTGCTTTGGTTTGGTTATAGAACAGCCTCAGTACTGGAAGATGCTCTCTGGAGGAGCAGGGTTGCGTCTTTCAGCTGTTCCACACCAGTTTCGGCACTGTACGTGTGCAGTTTCATTTGGAAGGGTTTAAACTTTTGATATGTCAGCTCATAAATGAAATCAACTGCTTTTAACCTAGAAAGTGATAAAACCACACCACGAAAGGTTACTTACTGGGATTTTATTTTTCTCCTTATATGAGCAGAATGTGGTAATAGATTTCAACATGGGTTTTTACTTTTTATTGTTAAGTATATTTATTTTATCACCTTACTGAGTTACAACATTTAGAGCATGAAATGTTTACTCAGGCCTACTTTCTGCTAATTTTCATAGAATGAAGAAGTCATTTTTACCCTCCAAACCATAGTCAGAGGATAAATCTATGTGAAATATATGTCTTCCCATAATCCACAATGGAGTGTCCCATATGCCCATGTGTTAGTTTTTGTTATTTTAGCAAATGTTGTAGGTAATAAAAAGTTATAGAGGAAAGGATTATTTTGGCTCACAGTTTTAGAGGTTTTAGTCCATGAACAACTGGCCTTATTGTTTTGGATCTGTGAGAGGACATCATGGCAGGTGTGTGTATGTGTGTGTGTGTGTGCGTGTGTGTATGAGAGAGAGTCAGAGACAGAGACAGAGAGAGTATGCAAAGTTATTTAATCATTGGAAAAGAAAGGAAAAAGGCTTAAAAATACCCTTCAAGGGTATGTCTTCCATTTAAAGTTTCCAGCTCTTTCCAATAGGCTAGGTGTTAACTGTTCAATATATTAATTTGGGGGGAACTTCTAGGTCCAAACTACATCACCTCATATTTATTTAAAATATCTTTATTGAAGTCTTACTATATGTTGTACACTACAGAAAACACTGGAAGGGGTATGTCTGTCTGTCTGTCTGTGTCTGTGTGAGCTAGAAAGGGAAATGTTATCTAGGGTTCCACTGACTGTAACTTAGTTGTCTGAGTCTGTTTCCTATTAAGTGGGAATTATCATGTCCACAAATGTAACTACTATGAGGACTAAACAAAATAACCTAAAAAGCATTGACACATTGTGTTAGTTTTTGTTTTTCACTTACTCTACATTTTGAGTTTATAGTCCAAATGGAGTGATCTACATCTATTCTGAGACAAGACTCCATGGACTCTACAGTCAGTAAATACCAAAGCATGGTACAGGTACTGTGGGTGCTAGGAATGGAAGACGCGATGTGATCAATATAAACGCTGTCTCTTGGAATTTTGGTGATCATATGAGGCTTCAGACAGTTGAAAAAATTTGAGTTGAGCATTAGGAGCAACTCTAACCCAAATATGTGCAGAATAGTCCAAGGTAGATAACGAAAATGAACACCTTCAAAAAGATGGGAAGACATGCCATTTTATAAGAACTAAATGATTAACTTATAGAAATTTTAAAATCTATTATTAATAACAGAAGTCACAAAATATCTTTTATTTGAGACTAGTATTAAGAATTCTGGAGATATAGGAGACATGGTAACTGGGGAGGTAGGAAGGAGAACTATATAAGGAAAGAGAGATAAATAATGCTTATGTGGTATGAAAAACCAAAGGGAAATGCAGTCTAATAAGCCTACTGAAAATGCACATATAATATAAATGTGAGAACATGGGTATAACTGAAGGCTGTATAACAAAATTTCAGTGCCGGGTAGGGGAACCTCCCTTTGAGTTATTGGTCAAGGTAGTCCATGAGACTCCAAAACTAATATATTCTATTGCCACAACCCTTTATTGCCTCCCAAAACTTGAAGGTAAGACTCTATAACTAAAGACAGGGCATACTGCAAATACAGGACTTGGAGCAATGGAAGCCACCTCCCTGAAGAATGATTCTCATAGTATCAGAAAATACTATGTAAGCTGCCAAGGGAGAAAACCAATCAATGGTGCTACTCAGCTGGAAAACCTACAAATTATAACAATGGCCATCCCAGCAAACTATCTCTACTGGTGTAGTAGTAGCATTTTTATCATGGGGATAATCAATAACTGTCTAATTGGACTTAAGAGCAGCTCAATGGGAGAGAATTCATGCGTGGTACTGTAAACATAACCAAGTACACCTAGCTGGAGAGGTCATAGATCCTAAAGAAAAACCCACTTTTGTCATATCTCTAGACTAACTTAATTTCTCACTGTATTCTAAATGTATATCCTTATATTTACAAACAAGAAAACCTCTCTCCACTCATCAGAGAAGCTTATTTTTGCAACAGATGGAGACTATTACCAGTTCCACAACCAGTCAAACACAGAGAATAAGTGACTGTGATGTTCATAGACCTAAGAGACACATCTACAGTACAGCCTCTAAATCTAAGGCTCAAGGAACAACATGGAAGAGGAGGTGAAAAGACTGTAATTGTAGGAGGGGCAAGACACCTGCTGTTAGTTAATGCATTCTAGACATGATAGGGAAGCTGCACTAGTGACATCTCCACAGTGTGGTAGTCTAACAAGTTCTGTATAAAGACGAAACTAGTTGACATGCCAAGGTGCATATAGGGAATGTCAAAGAGTCCCACCTCTAGAAAAAGAGTTTCAGACAATCAATAAATGCTGAGAGAGGGGAAATCAGTCTTCCAGGGACTATCTAACAATTCAGAGGTTATCTAATACCAAGTAGGAAGCTCTGAGCACAGGTACAGAGAAGTGGAATCATTAAATGGATTCAAACAATATGTGCGATATGCCGTGTGTGTGTGTGTGTGTGTGTGTGTGTGTGTGTGTGTGTGTGTGGTGTATTGTGTGTATATGTAAGAATGATAATAAAGGAAGACAGCAAGAAATTGAGAGGGAGTGTGGAGGAGCATGGGAAGAGTTTCAGAGGGACTGGGAGGATGGAAAAAAATCAAACACCATACTCATGTATTTCAAAAAATTCTAAAATTCTGAAAAAATAAATGTTTTTAATTTTAAAAAGATTCTAGTCCAGTCTTAATATTCATAATAAATTTTTAAAAACAGAACAACCAAGAATCTGCTTGAACCCTGTTTCAGTGCAGTAGTCTGGAAGCAGGAAGAGTGGACTTTGAATTTCCATGAAGGAAGAACTCAGTGCCTTTGGTTACTGGTGTATGTGGGAGCAAGCAAGACAGAAGAAACTAAGATAGAGCTAAGTATTCAAGACTTGCTAATTGAGAAAATGAGAGAAGATTAAAATAATCTTGGAAGATAATGTGTTTTGCTTTTAGATATGTTCAATTTAAAGTGATTGCAGGAGATCTGAGTCAAAGTCTCTACTCAATAGTTGGCATGTGGGGAGAAAAATTGAAGAAAGATGTCAGGAAATCAAGCTGTGAGTCATAGATCTTTGTGGAGTTATTAAACATCTAAAAACAGATGAGTTTTCTAAGGCAGTGTTTTTTCAAACTGTGTCTTGTGTTGTTAAACATTCAGTCAACATAGTTTCTTATCAAGGCACTCTCATGAAATACCAGGGACATGGTGGTAACACCAACCTCATCCCACTGTCATGGAGCAGTCCATGCATGGTAGCCCATTTGCATATTAATGTTCCACTCCATTTACTGACTGTAGCACCATGCCTCTCATGAACCCTGCTGCATAAAACAAAAGAAAATGTGGTAAAATAATTGTAAACCTTCTGTAATTTATTTAGAAAATAGATCATCTACATTATATTGATAACATATAATTAACTTGCCTATGACAACCCTTGTACTTCAACAGTAGTATGAGAACATTTAAAAAGAAGTTTACAAAAGAATAAAGGAACATAAAAGGACTCAAAATAGAACTATGGATGAGAAATGTGCCTAGCAGTTAAATCAATGAATAGATAGAAAGCTGGCTGGACAGATGACTGGCTGACTGGATGGATGGATAGATGGATGGATGGATGGATGGATGGATGGATGGATGGATGGATGGATTGATGTGTAGGCAGGCAGACAACAGACTAGGATAGAAGATGATAGATGATGGATAGATTATAGAAAATAGACAGATGATAGATGATGATAGATGATGATAGATAGATAGATAGATAGATAGATAGATAGATAGATAGATAGATGTAGATTTTCAAAAGAAGAAGTAAAGATTAGGCAATATGTGACACTCTTCCTGGGAGACTTGAAGAAATGTCTACTTACCCTGAGAAGAAAAGTACAAGGCAAAGTAAGGATGCCACCAACGTCCAGTTTGGTGAATCAGTGAATGTCCTGGAGATTACTTATAGAAGTAGGTATGAGGAGTTAGTCACAGAAACAGAAATGACTCAGACAGCTGCATCAGCAGAAGTCCCCTCCTAGCATGGGTGATGACTCTTGCAAGCTAAAACCCAGGAGAGCACCACACAACTTGCAAATACTTCAACAGGTTGGAAGGTGACTCCTCTTGGCTTGGCTGGTCTCAGCTGGTCTTGGCTGGTCTCTGTCTCTTTGGCATGGTTTGGTTAGTCTCTAGTTTCTTTGAGACAGTTCACCTGATCTCTGCCATTCCCAGACAACTCTGCCAATCTCTGCCTCTTCTGAATGGCATAGCTTGCTTGAGAGTCTTCTAGGCAGCTTGTGTTGTCTGAGTCTGTCCTTGCATGCTTGGGGAGGGTGGGACCTAATGAACCTTGTCAGTTTCAGGAACTTCTGAAACCTTTGAGTTCTTAGTTCTTTACTTCCTGAGTTTAACAAGGTTCCCTCCAAAATAGAAGGTTTTATCTTGGAGGAAATTGCTATCCAACATTAGGGAATTTAGAGGATTAGGAATAGAAACAATGAAAACACCAGTGAAGTTACAGAAGAAAAAATAAGAAAGAGGATATAATCTATAAAATTTAGTGATTTGGATATGTCTACAGAATGAGGATTGGGCAATAGAGAGTTCACTGATAAAATTTTCAAAGATGAGTTCATCAAATTAGAGAAAAGTGAAGTTAATATAGCTAGGATTATAGGAAATTACTTTCAAGGGGAAAAAGAAACAAAATGAGTAAAAGCCTTATAATTGTTAGGTCCCAGAATCAGGAACAAACCCCATAACTCCACTATGATGTAAAAAGGAAAATTTATTTACATAATTTGGCAAACAAAGCAAATCAAGCGGCTAGCTGGGCTGCAGTCCCTAAAGCCAGATCCCGGGACTGTTGAGTGCTCTCCAGGGTGTAGCCAGCTTCTAAAAGATCCATAGCGGTCTGAGGGCTAGTCCAACCTTGGAATTGGTTGGTCCAGAACCTATCTGTCCCTCGGGAATTATTTGTATTGGACAACTCAGACCTGGTCCGTCTGTGGGGTCTGGGCTTGGGGCCAGAGTGCATGCTGAAGTGTTAGCGCCCAGAATATAGCAGGGCGGAGCAATTAAAACTTAGAGGTCTGAGTCTGCTTTGTCTCTCCAATACTAGCTTATTTGTGAATGAGCATGTTAATTATAGGAAAGAGAAATGAACACAGTCCGAGAGGAGGGCAGGAGGCAGTTAGAAATACATACAGGATCTGGAAAGTTGATTCACATTCAACAGAACTAACTAATAGGTATGTCACAGGAAGGGAATCTTAAGGTCAAGCAAAGAAGGTACATATGAATACAGGTGCTCACTGAGCTCAGAATAGGGTGTCAGATCTCATGGAGCTAAAGTTATAGGTGGTTGTGATCTGCCTGATATATGTTATGGGAAGAAAATTCAATTCTTCTGCAAGAGCAATACGCACTCTTGAAGACTGAACCATCTCTCCAGCTCCAGGACAATGTTTTATACAGTCATATTCATATCCTAGAGAAGATAAGTTGGACACAGGAGATGCTGGTTAGGAGGCTAATACATAAATGGCAAAAGCTAATAGGATTTTGAACTAAGGTAATAACAGTGTAGATGGAATAAAAAAATATTGGTAAGATTTTTAGGACTGGTGGGCTTTGTGACAAAACCAAAGACATTTACTTGATATTCGATAAAAAGAAGATCTCTATCAACAAATATTTAATGAGTGTTCAACATAACAATCATTCCTATGGGAGCAATAGAAGGTCTGTCAGTATTGGTTGGAGGCAAGATGATAAGTTAAACTTTGATGGTGCTGGAACAGTTCTTTCAAAACAGAACTAGTTGAGAGACCATCTTTGACAGCTATACATGTTAACTTAGAGCCCATATGAGAAACATGGGGTCAAATCTAGACTTAATAGTCATGACGTTATACATTGAACTTTAGCCAAAGATTGTATGTCCATATGTCCAGAAGAGAGCTGATGATCAGACAAAATTCATGGAGACATAGAGGGGGTATACACAGATGGAAACAAAAAACAAAAGTATAACTAAAAGAATCACTTCCCAAGGCCAAAAAATGGGAAACTTCAGGGGAAAAGGTCATGAACTAAGGTTTTTAAGACTGTAAGTTAAGCACTAAAGTCAGTATTAATAAAGAGCTTTTTAGTGCAATCGTGAAAATGGAAGGAAGGCCCCAAAGAGATGATGAGCAAGTAAAAGTGAACATTAAAAAATGTTAGCACAGACTGTTAAAAAATAGTAACAGAAATCAGAAGACTACTTAGTAATAAATATAGAAACAGAACAAAAGAAAACCTATGATGGAGCTGACTTGAGAGCAGATAATGGCAAAAGGGAAGGTCATAGCTGGAGGAAGTTGAATGCATGCTTGAGATCCTTATCACCTCTGTTCTACCTTCTGTTTCAAGGACCAAAGTTAAGTCTGCATAATAATGACATTATATTTCAAGAGCTTCAAATACTGCCTGACATACAGTTAACATTCAATGTCTCTATTAGTCAAGATATGCAGTCTCTGTAAACAATTTCATAATTTCAATAGCTTATCATGACAAGGTTTATTTCCCTTCCAAGTCACAGCCAAATGCAGATTAACATGGGAATTTGTCTCCAGTAATCCTTCAAGGTCTCCAAAGCTCTTTAGAGCTAATGTTGTGCCATCCCCTGCAGTGTTTTAAACAGACTAGTGGATGCTTTCTGACTGGCTAAGGAAAGATAAGGAAAGAGACTGTGAAAGTATATGTGGGAGGCTTCTTTTAATGCCTGGAAATATTATATGTATTTTTTGCATGTGCTTAACTGACTAGAAGTCAATCACTATTTCTCCTAAAATCTGGCAAAGCAATAAAATCTGTAAATGCAGTTTGTCACCTCCGGAGGAAAATAAAGAAACCAGCTATTATGATTACAGAAATTGCTATCAACAGCAAAATCTTGGTCAAATTAATTCATGAATAAGTAGAGATGAGAGAAAGATATGTCTTAGTAAAAACTAGATAGGGAAGTTATCCCCACAACATGCTAGAGGCAAGCCCTAGGAAGTCGAGGAAGGACAGCCAACATCCTGAGGAAAACTTACATAAGGATTGCGAAGAGGTGCCAGAACATTCCGTTCTAAACTGGTGTTTCTTAAGAAGCCAAGCACTACTTAAAATCTCTGAATCTGCCCTCCTGAATGTCTAAAGACGTCTCAAGCTTAATGTGTTCAAATCTAAACTAAAAGTGACTCTACCTGGAACCTTTATCAGATTCCGTTTGATGAGTGACAAAGCCTTCCTTTCAGGAATTTAGATCACACCTCTCTTACCACATAGCTAGTAATCAATCAGAAAATTGTTCACGCCACCTTCAAAGTCCATTCATAACCTGAACTCAGCTGCACCTCTCCTTTCCTGTCAGACTACCCAGGCTCCCACTATCGCCATCCTGTGCTTTCTGTCTTTCCCTACTGCCTTCGGAACACAGTAGGTGGAACTGTGCTTGAAAAAGACAACTAAAGTCAAGTCATTACTGGGTCATATAATTCCGTTCTCATATCTCACGACCTCTGATTGACATTAGGTCTCAGACTCTGCCTTCCTTGCCAGCCCTCATCCCTATCAGATTTATATTTCCACTCTGGAACCTATATTCTAGATGCTTCCGTGAAATAGAACTTTTTAAACCCAGCTACCCACATCTCCATGTATTTTTTCATTAGTTGGTTTTTATTGTTTTAATGGCATACATGAGTACTGTATTTACATCATTTCTATTCCATCTATCCTCTTCCAACTCCATCCAAGCCCTGCCAACTTCCTCCCAAGTTTGTGACCTCTCCTTTTATTTAATATTTTTTTTAATTTTTATTTTATGTGTATGAGTATATTCCTGCATATATGTAAGTGCATCTGTGTCATGCAGTGCCTGTGGAAGACGGGAGAGAGCTCCAGATTCCCTGGAACTGAAGTTACAGATGATTGTGAATTGCCATGTGGGTGCTGGTATTTGAACCCAGGTCTTCTGAAAGAACAACCAGTGCACTTAACCTCTGAGCCACCTCTTCTTTCATATACAGATATGCATATATGTGTACACACATACACACAACCCCCTGAGTCCATGTAGCGGTGCTCATATGGGCATGTATTTGTTCATGTGACCACTTGGGATGGGATAACCTGTGAGGAATCTCATCTCTAGACAAAACTGACTCTTCCTCTCTTAGCAGCCATTGGTTGCCTTCAGTCACCTATGGCTCTTCTTCTAGAGGTGGGACCCTAGAAAGTTTCCCCATCCCCACTGGCATGTCAACTGGTGTTGTCATTTTGCAGGTCTTAAGTTACTAGATTTTGAGATTTGATAGGTGCAGCCTTCATGTCACATCTCGAGGTTCCATGGGTCTTTGGTTTGGTTTGGTTGGTCATTTTGAGACAGGGCCTCTCTGTAGCCCCAGCTGGCCTGTAACTCGCTATGTCAATGAGGCTCGTCTCCATCTCACAGGGATCTGCCTGCCTCTGCCTCCCTAGTGCTGGAACTGAAGGCATGTGCCACCACACTCTCCACGAGCTTTTTAAGATGTCATATTTTAAACAGAATCTTTTAAGTTTTTTAAACCTTCTCTCCTCCTCCGATGGGCCCTAATCCTGATAGCCTGAGCATCTTGTTCATTGCCCACTGACAATTTTCATCCTCAGATAATGTATGATTCACCTTTTTATTATTTCTTATCCACAATCTACCTCCTTCTTCTTCACCAGAATATTAAACCTATCAGCCTAGAAGTCTGCACCTTGCCCAATGTAGAAGTTTAGTTATTGAAGATTAAGTAAGTGAATGGGTTAATAAATTCACATTTATAAGTAAGCTTTTACTTTGAGCCCCATTTCCTGAGAAGTAGCTGTTTTTTGCTATGGTTTGAGAAGGATTTACTAATAATGACCCCACCCCCACAGTACAGATAGCAACCGAACTTTAATGTGATACTTTGGTAAAAGAGAAGTTACTTTTTCATGAGTTATTGGTATATTTTCTTTGCTTGTCAGTATAAATATCCTCTATTTAAAACTGTTTCTAAAAACTTACAGGCCAGCAAATGGTTGGGAGTTGAGTGCATACATCACTATAGCTACAGCGATTTTCTCTCTCTGACTCATCTGGAAAAGCCTTAATTGAGTATTTATTCTTATACTGCAAGATCCAAAAACTTAACTGCCATTAAGCTGTCTACAGAAGCAAAACGAAATGGAGAATTAAGGCAATTATCAGGATGATATGAACCAGAGAAAACATGTTTGCCTCAATCTGGATGTTTCTAGAGAACTTATTTTTGACCTAAATTATCTGAGTAATCCTCTCTTCAATTTCCATTTCATTTTGCTCAGATAGACAGTAATTTAATACAGAGACAGACAGCCCATAGACAGCCCATAATACACAGAGTCATCATGAGAAGAAACCCATCCTCCAGGGTGTGGAAGACTATCTTCTATTTTACTAAACGTTGTTGCTAAAGGAGATAGATGAGGGGAGGAAAAGACGTTCTAAGGATATTTTGAAAAATTAACAACCAATTTATTGAAGATGTGCTTTGATGCATGCCTGCCTTTTGATCTTATCTAGAACAACCCTTCAGGTTGAATTGCATTTAGCACCTGTTTGGGCTGTGACTTTACATCTGTCTTTCTAAAGTCACTGAGTAAATAAAAAGGATATTAATCACCACACATTCATTTCAGTGTGAGTGAATTCAGGAGGAATTGGCAGGAGCGTGGGCTAGTTTTGGTTTACATGAAAGCCAGCTCCCCAGGGTATGTCAAGTTAAGTGTGATAATGTGGAATTTGCAGGCTGGTCCACTGCTCTCCTGTGACTTAATGAGTAGCTTGCCTGGTCAATGACTTTTCTTTGATATCTTTATTTCCTTTTTCTAAAACTGTTTACTAATGTAAGAATGTTGCATTCAAACTGTATTCCCTGGTCCCCGCCAGTCACCACCAACTTCAATCACAGAATACATGACATGCAAAGGAGGATCTGAACACAACTGTTGATAAGTTGTGTTTGTAGAATAGCTAGGCACTTCGTGGCTATTGAGATCTGGACCTTCCTAATTGATAGGTGAAGCTTTAGGTCCATGACACAAATCTCTTTGGGATAAAAAAACAGAATTCACACAAGGGCCTCAACAGACATCAGCTTTACATATATGTACCTCACTGGTTCTATGTACTTGTCTTTCAAGTGCTATTATTTCTTTGATATTTGACTAAAGTTTCTCAGGGGAAAGAAGATAAAATGAATCACAAAAATTGTAACATTTCCAGAAAGTGAGACAAATGCTTGTAGAAGTTACATCCAGTCTGATACAGCGTAGGATAAAAGCTCTCTAAAATGCAAATGGGTTTCCCATGTCTAAGTCTTCAGAGGTCAAAACCTCAGTTTTACTTTGTCTCGTAGGATTCCACCTGACTTCATCCTTAACCCGCCTTTTCATCTGTCTTTCACTATTCTCCATTAGTCAGCCCAAACTGACTAACCTAATTTCTAATCCCCAAAGAGTTTTTGAGCTTTCCTTTCTCCAGACCGCTGTACACATTCCCTTCGTCGTCTGGAACTCTGCTACCTGCATTTCTGCTTAAGCAAATCTACCTCACGCTGGATATTTTGACTCAGTAAAGCTCTCCATTGTATCATGAAATAATTGCATCTGTCTCTGAATCATGTAGCTCAGCTCTGTTTTCCTTTTTTTTCTTATCCACCCTTCTCTCCTGTCTCATTTTTCTATATGTTTGGTTCTGTGAATTATTAATCATCATTATAGAGACATGGAGATAAGCTGGAATTTATACTGTGGTACATAGTTCCAAAATGAAGGCCAATGGCTAACCCTGGGGAACCAGAACCCATCCAAGAAGTTCCATGAATTCTGTCAGTGTTGCCCTTCCTCTCTGCCAGAGGTAGTCCCTGCCCTTTGCAACTCCCCTGTAGGGAGAAACAACACAAAACACATTGAACACATTGTGTATTTTCAGTCTTATTCCTCTTCCATATTATTTGTAATAATTACATCTCTTATAGTTATATTTACTGTCCATTTATCTTTATTGCCATATGACATTTTTGGCTTACTCAGTATGTTTTTGAAGAGAAGTTCTTAATTTAAAATTTATTAAATATGTTCATTTTTTTTCTTTTTTCTTCACTTTTTACTGCTTCGTACATGTATAGATCAAATTCACCACCATCCCCTCCACTTTCGCTCCTCCCCTATTCAATCACCCGCCACTTTTATTTTTTTAATATTTTATTTATGATTTCTATTTTATGTGTATGAGTGTATTTGCCTGCATGTATGTAAGTGCACCCATGCTGTGCAGTACCTGTGGCGATCAGAAGAAGGCATCGGGTCCTCTGGAACTGGATTTAGGGGCAGTTGTTTGCCACCATGTGGGTGCTGAGAACCGAACCTAGGTCCTCTGCAAGAACAACTAGTTCTCTTAACCACTGAGCCATCTCTCCAGCCACTCTCCTATTCAGTCCCCTACCACTTTTCTCCCAATTTCATGCATTCCCTTTTTTAAAAACTCATCCAATCCAGTTAGTGCTTCCTGTATGTACATGGGCATTGAACCATCTAATGGAACATAGTTATCCTCTCATGGACTGCATCACCATAGTCTGACTCTTTCTCTGCCAGTAGCCATCAGATTGCCAATAGCTCCTCAACGAGGTTTGAGACTTCATGAACCTTTCCCTCATTCATTCTGAGATTATGGTTGGCTTCATCTTGTACAGATCATGTGCATGTGATTACAGACACTCTGTGTTCATGTGTGTGAGTCCATGCGTGTTACAACACTGTCATGTCTGGCAAATTATGTTTTGCTTCAGATCTCTACCATCTCTGGCTCTTAGAATCTTTTTGTCTTCTCTCCCGATGAAACCTGAGCCTTGGGGTATCTTGTGATACAGCTAACTCTTTTAGAAATGAGAACTGTAACGTCCTGTCTTCTCTCAGGTTAACCAGTTGTGGGTCACTGTCTTAATAACCATCTAGTTCAAGAAGAAGCTTCTAATCTACAGCTATGGATAAAAGAACTCAGGGAGTAATTTATTCTTATGCCCATTTAGCAGAATAATATTATGAAGTTCTCAAGTAGGGCCTGTGACATACCCAGCCAGGGATTTTTGATCCAGTTTATGGTGCCAGACATAAATTCAGTCTTGCAGAGTAAGTTTTAAATCCAATGTAAGATACTTTGTTACTCCCAAAACATTCATGCTACTATTACACCAGTGGGTATATCTTGAAAGGCCAGTTGCCTCTGACAACATCGTTTTTTATTTATAGTTAACCCTTAAGAGTGTTTGCATACACCAGAGCATGATAATATTCTTCTAAATTCTCTTCTAAATTTTAATCTACTTGGAATCCATACCAAAGTCTGATGCCACTAGAGTACACATCATTTTTATTTTAAATATTTATCTTATTTTTATTTATGTGTGTGTGTGTTTGTAAATGTGTGCGTTCAGGTACCTGTGGAGCCCAGAAGAGACTGTCAGATCCTCTGAAACTAGAGTTCAGGTAGTTGTAAGCTGCCTTATATAGATACTTGGGAACCAAACTTGAATCCTCTGAAAGACCAACAGGGCTCTTAACCACTAAGCCTTCTCTCCAACCCCTAGCATGTTAATCTTTACAAGGATAATGTTTTATGTTCCAGTGTAATATCTTGGAAAGATTTTTTTCCTTGACATCTTTGATTCCCCTTCTCTTGTATGTCAAAGACCTATATATGTGTCAGTTTCAACCCATCAGTATGTTTGCTGCTACCTGCGTTATTTCTAGAAAGCTTCCACTTTTACAGCTAAGAATATATCTTAGTACTTGATAGAGTAAATTTACCAAACTTATTTTTTATTTTTCCAAAACATACTGACTATTCTTGGTTTATTTTATTTCTTAGTAAATTTTAGAATCTGCTATTTACTTTACAACAAATCTTGTTGAGGTTTCGATTCAGGTTGTGTGAAATCTGTATATCAACAGACTGATGGTTTTAGGGTACAGGCAACTTTGTTACTTCGATATTCCACTCATGTGCCTGATTGTTATCTTCCATCTGAGTATCTGAGTATGTACTTTGCATTGTTTATATTTTATTGGGATTTAATCTGAATAAATTTGCCTACCATTACTTAAACCAGAGCCCAGTAGGAATTTTCTGAACTGATATTTTGACAACCTGTATATTCTGTGGGGAGACAGACAGCTGTCATGGGAAGAGCGTGGAGGAGTCTTGCTTCCATTAGTTGTCACCCACCTGGCTTTGGACAAGTCAATGAACACATTCAAAGCTTGGTTTCCTTGATGGCAGCATGAAGAAGGTGGAATCTGTGACAGTATCTATAAAGCACAATTCTAGCTCATTAAAGATAGCTCTCAATACTATTATTCTCTTTTTTTTTTTTTTTTTGCCTTTATGGCATTTTTGTGTACTCTTGATTTAACTGGTAATTAACTTTTAAGTTAATATCTGTCTTAACATCTTGTTCTTTGAAAGCATTGATGAATCATAAATTATTTTATTAGAATACTCTATATTGCCTAGAATGGGTAATTATGTTTTTTAACTTGATTCAGGATTTCTAAACAGTTGTTCCATTATGTAATAATATAGATCTTAATGTTGAGTGACCGTGTACAACAATTCCCAGCCACTCACAGTAGCCATTTCTATTTTCCATATGGAATTTTTCAGTATTTGAAATTACATTGTTCCTTGTTCTAGTATATTTATACTTATTTATACCACTTAAATGTTTCCTTGCCTAAAGTTTAAGAGAACTCTTGGAACAAGGTAAATGCTTAGTGAATATTCACTGAGTGAACAAAACAAGTAACTTTGTGACTTTTTTTTCTTGTTTGTTTAAAAGGGATGCCCTAGTCCCAATCCATCTGACACTCATTATGTAAACCAGGCTGGACTTGACCTCACAGAAATCTACATGCCTCTGCTTCTCAAAGGCTGGGATTAAAGGTGTGTGCCACCTGGCATTTGAAATCAGTGACTTTTAACATAAGAACCAATAAGTGAGAGCTTTTCCTGAAACTGACATTTTACTGGGACGTGTCATCTTTAGACTATCTCATTTCTATTCCTGTTCACTCTACAATGAAGAAGCTATAATCACATCCAGGTTCCACAAGATTCCCTGAGCCTGGGTCCAGTATGTCATCTTTAAGTTGAGATGTAAGTGTTTACTTCATGCTTTGTCAACTCGTTGACTACAAACACCAAGGAATATAAATAGAGATGCTGTATTTAGTGCTGTTGTAGCACTTTACATTTGGAAGTCTTTGCAAACTAACTGATCTTTAGAGCAACTTCTCTCTTTGAATCTATAAAGGGCCAGCTCTTCCTTGCCAGTGCCCTGAGAGCACTTAGCTGTCTGCCCTCTTGACAAACATGTATGAACTGGTTGCTGGAACTTTCACAGAGTCAAGATTCATTCCACTCTATCAGGAGTTGAGAGTACCTGATCTTCTATTATTAAGTGCTTTTTATATACAAGCTACTTTCTGGGAAATGGATTCAAATTCCCTTTAGATTTAGATATTTTAGTACTTTTAACACCAAGGAAAAGATACTGTTTTCCTCCCAAGAGCCCTTCAAATTACCTAACTGCGACACTTTAAACATTTTTCAGTATCTTTTGAAAATGGTTCAGGACAAAAGTGTATATCATATTCTCATAATCAGTTAGAGAAAACCAAAGTCCTACTGCTGTCAAGACAAATATATTCACTTTTAACTAAGATTACTCTCATGGTGATGGAAGAAAAAGGATGTGCACGCACACACGCACACACAAACACACACGCAGATTTCTATTCCAGTTTGAGCAACCTAGATATAGGCCCTGCCTAGTCATATTACCAACTTTTTTATTAAAGATATGACTTCAAAGGGAGATGGATGTTCGCATTTCTGCCAAATGCTCTTTTTCATTGCCTAGTTCCTCTTTCAGTGAAAAGCTCTTTCTCTGAGTTGAATAGACCCTGATATCATTTATTGCAATAAACCTTGCAGTTTCTCCTTGGTGGAGGGGCTTTCCACTTTTCTGGGATCACTTGGATATATTTTTAAATTTAATCCTATCCCAGGAATCTCCTCTAATTCACAGTATCTGAAAACTTGGTTCTTGACACGATGGTTCTTATTTAACTAAAATGTGTCCTTGCAGTGTCTTACACTTTAGACCTAGAAAGATGAGATGTGGTTTGCATAAAAAGAGAATGATGGTGGATTAAGGTGGAGGGAGAGAGAAAGGGAGAGAAAGATTATGTATGCTTTGTGTAATGAAAATCAATACTGTCATATAAAGTAAATAAAATTGGTCATATGTGGAACTTGAGTCACTTCCTCTAGGATGACAATGATTTATATAGGATGTGTAATAAATTGGTTAATAACAAAAACAATGCTTTAAATTAGAACAACAACCCCAAATATAAGAATTTTAAATACATAACTTAATATTGAAAAATAAACAATCTACAGATGGACTATAGAAAGGTATTTTTTGGCATCTACCCAAAATAGGAAGATTTTTTCCATATTTTTCCTCACACAAAGCTTAGAGTGTCACTTGGTCCTATAAAGCATTCCATCCTGTAATGCCACTACAGAGCTTTCAAAGTATCTCCTAAACAAAGGTATTTCTTACGTCCTGTTTGTGTCATTCATAAACAATGTCAGTTTTACTATTAAACTGGAAGGTTCTTGAGGGCAGAGACATTCTAGTTTCATCTTTGATTGCCATGTATTCCACCATTTTGCAGAATAACTCTGAATGAGCAGGTGAAACCATTTGCCCTCGGTCTCATATAGACTGCATAGCAAGAAGCCACCCTGATTATTCCACTATCACCTTGTCACCTTTTCCACATATTACCCTGTCTTTGGTCAGTGTATTTGATAGTTTTGTTCTCTGGCAGCCTTTGTCACTGGCTCACAGCCCCACCCCAGTACCATAAGATGCCCCTTGTCAGGCCACACAAACCCTGTCTATGAAAAGGCACTTGATTGGCAGAATGAAAACAGAGTAAGGAGATGCCATCTGCATTTCCTTCTACATAGCTCAATTAGTTGATTGATTTGTAACACTTTAAAAAACATTTTCTAGGCAAAGCAAATTAGGAGAGTGTTTTATAATGTATTCAGTTTAATTAAAACTGCACTAAGTGGAGTACTTTCCTTCTTGGTTCCAGAAAAAAAAATTCACAAGGAGGTGACATATATTGATTTTTAACCCCTTAAGCAGGAGTAAAATATCATTGTTAAAGGTTGCATCATGCAGAGGGACAGCACCTCTTTAAAAGCTTTGCTGTAATTAGAATATAGAAGATGGAATAGCAAGAGATGGCAGGAGGATATGGGCATGGAAGGGGAGCTTTAGGGAGGAGGCTGGTGACATATTCTGAATTTGAATAACCAACAACACCTGCTCCTTGTTGCACACAAAAATGCTTTTACCATCTGAGGGGGAAAAGAAAGATCGACACATTCATTCCAAATGAATCTGCAGCTTAGGAGGGAGTTAGAAAGATTTACTGTATACCCAGTTCTCTGCCTCTGAGGTGAGTACATAAACAACCTCCTGGTGTCTGAGGTATCTGTGTGTGGATAATGTCAACCTGGCTCCTCCCTGTCACATGTGTCCTTGCTGTTGCCAGTCCCCTTCTCCCCATTCCTGCTGCCTGTCACATTCCCAAATGCAAGCAGTCTCCAAATTGGTAGTCATCTGATTAAAGTTTCACATTATTGGAGACATTTGCCGGGGTAATTATGATTTATTTAAAAGCACTTTGTTTGCATTGCTCTTGTCTCAGTTTCTTCGAAGCCAATTACTGAGAAATTGATTGGATTGGTTTGAGTTTTGAAGTCATTTAAAACTTCAGAGCAAACCCCCCTGGCATAATTATTTAAAAATCAAAATCAAAACAAAACAGAATGAAGGGAGAATCCTGTGCGAATCTGGGCTTGTAGTCCTTGGGATTTCTGTAGTATGCAAGGTCCTGAAGCAGAAACACTAGAGAGATCAAAAAAAATCCACTGGAGTTTCGGCTCCATCCATCAGGCTAGGGCACTCATAAATATTAGTCTAAAATTTTTTTATGATTCTGTTAGATTTCTGGTCCTACCTAGAACATACTTACTGGATCCTACTGACCCATAACATGGAAGATTCCTTTTTCTATCATGAATATTTTAATAGTTGATTACTTAAATTCTCTTCGAATGATTCAAAGACCAGCATTATTGCAAATTTTGCCGTCTACTCTCATAAAAACCTCTACGAATATCTTAACACCTGCTGCCATAACAGACTACACTAGACCAGACAAATAGATCAGGCTACCAAGCAACAGGAACATACCGCTTGTGAGTTTTGTAGCCCCTGAAGTCCATGGTCAAGATGCCAGTAGATTCTGTTCCTAGCAAGCTCCTAATCCCTTTTACTGTGTTGTCACAGGGGAGAGAGAGGAAGGCAGTTGCCATTTCTCTTGTTCATCTGAGGATGTAAATCCCACTATAATTGTTCCATGCTCAAGATCTCACCTCAGCCTTATTGGTTTCCAGAAGGCCCACCTCCCAACACTATCACATTAAGGATTAGCACACCTACATATGGACTGTCAAGAGTTCAAATTCATCAGTATCAGCGAGGTTCTCACTTCTTATTTGTGGTCCTTCCCAGTGCACAAAAGGTCTTCAAATACTGTCACTTTTCATAGTAACTGTTATAATTAAGCAAAACAAGCAACCATTTCCAATTTCTTAGGATAGATAATTACTTAAAAAATGTGAGCAAATAATTATTGAGTATAATTTTTAAGGTTGTAAACATTTTGTATAAATTACCAGCAGTTCAGCTACAAAACTGTGCTATACAAAGTACCTCAAAAAACATTTCAAGGGACTACAGTGATAGTTCAGTATTTAAGAGCAATGGCTGCTTTTTATAGAGGACCCGGGTTCGATTCCCAGCACCCACATGGTGGCTAGCTACCATCTGTTACTCCTGTTCCAGGGGATCCTATGCCCTCTTCTGTCCTCCATGGGCATTGCATGAATACACTCATACACATAAAATTAAAAACTAATAAATAAAATATTTACCAAAAAAAAAGCATTTCAAAATAACTCTCATGTATGTAACTCTATTTTTAAAGGATCAAGAGTCATCCTACTGACCAAAGCCAAAGATGCTAAAAGATTTCCTCTGTGGAGTCACACTAATTCCTTAATGGATACTTCTGCTGAGGATGTAATGATTCCATATCGAAAAGAGAGGAAAATGTGGTACTTGTTATTTTAAATATTACTAATGGGACTGGAAGTAGAAATAATTGCTATTTAATTACAGAAATGTGTTCTTGGATGCACAAATGCCTGATAGAGGTTAATGACATCGGACACAAAAAATATTCTTTGGCTGCTGGGAACATTTGCCAATAATTTACATGTTTAATTGAGTTGCTGTGAAAGGCTCATTGTGCAATTACATGTTCACTTAGGTGTTCAAATAGATACTGGAATACCTGTGTTTCTCTTGTACCTATTGCCCAAATTGCTGCTACAAAAAATGTGTCCAGTTACTCATGTGCGGGACTCTACATGTGACCGTACTTCACCATGTGTTTGAAATGCCGTTTGCCCTTCGGTTTGATGGTTCAGTCTTACTCTGAGCACCACTTTAGTAGAGACTATTTATGGAACAATATTGCCCTCTGGCAGTGAGGCAGCCAGTGGTTTTAATAACTGTTTTATGTCATTTTGACAGCTTTTAAGCCAGTCACACCCAGCAGTTTAAGCCAGAAGGGAAACATCAGTGAATGCCTGCAGGAACTTTATATTACAAAACCTGTATGTGCGTTTATATTAGGAAAATGCTACAGTTCTTGACTGAATTTTTCCATGGTGAAGCTTCAGAAAAGTGTAAATAATAATGAAATATTGTGCCCCAGGTACAAGCAGGGGACACATACCCCCCCACACACACACACCTTTCCCAAAGATTCATGTGCTGGAGATCAGCCCTCTAAAATGACCACAAAACGTCTTCCCATAACGCATCATCAGAACTCATGGGATGAAAAAAGTATTACAGAGTCATATCTGGTCTTTTGGATTGAGTCATCTTGAGGAGTGTCTGGGCTGCAAGAGAAAAGACCTGGAGTTGCTCATTAAAGCTAGAGAAACCCAGGACTTGGAAGCAGGTCCCAACTCCAGGAGGGTTTTTTCAGCATCAGCTCAGCCACTCACACAATGGGGATGCCTAAGGAGAGCCAGGTGGTCTTTGCCAGCTGGGGATGCATTTGTAGGGAAGGGACCCTGCTATGTTTAGAAGAGCAGCTTCCTGGACAGCTAAGACAGGCATAGCTCAGTAATCACCCTCCTTTCCAGTCCAGTGGTTGATGCTAAAGGAATCTCTAGGATTGCAGAGAGCACCTTTGGATCCCATGTAAGACACAGGGACAGAAAAGTCAGACTTTGCCTTGAGACACCGAGCATCTTCTCCTAACTTCTGGACTGGAAAAGGTCATCTGCCTCTGGGGCACAGTGCAGGGAGACAGGCCAGGAAGATTCCTGTTAGGAAAGGGTAGAGGAGAATAGTAATTCATCTATTCATGATTTTATTTCTGACATGCACACACCACCTTGCTGAAAAATGCTGGGAAATTCTTTTGCACTGTTTATCAGCTAGGATTTCCTACATGACCCGATGAGGATGGAAACATAAATCATGGCAGGCTGAATGCTTGCCCAGCAAATGAAAGCTTCAGGGTTCAGTCCATAGCACCACAAAAAACAGTTGCATCAGGAGTGAACAATACCAAGAGGTAGGCTGAGGAGATGGTTCAGTGGATAAAACATCTTTCGTGCAACATGAAGACCAGAGCTCAGATCCTTACAAGCACATAAAAAACTGCACAGGAATGGTGGGAGCCTATAATCCCAGCACTCAGAAGGGAGACACAGGGATCCCTGGGAAATCAGCTTAGTTAGACGAGCCAGAATCAACAAGCTTTTGGTTCAGTGAGAGACCATTCCTCAATAAATAAAGCAGAGAATCATCAATGAAGACACCCACTGTCAACTTTGGACTTTTACATAGGTCAAACACATGCACACACGCCCCCCCTGACACACATAAGAAAAATATCAAGAAGATTATTGGTTAAGATGGAGAGGAAATAAATGTACTGAATTCAGAAAACAATATAAATGAATCATAAAAAATTGAAATAATCGAGCATTCATAACATTAATAACTTCAATTATCTGATCAACTAAGAGGCAGAACTTTATTGAGGACTCTGTCAGCTGACCCAGGCATAGGCATTATAAATAGATCCACGTCTTCCTCTAGGTAGAATGCCAAGAGAGTCTCAGACATGTCACTAAATGGGAAACAAAAGAAATACGGAGCTACAGACTAAAGATTCGTGTTTCAAAGCAGATCCAAATTGAAATGCTGGAAAGTGACTGCCCGGGGCATGGTCCAGGCCAAGCTAGCCAATCAACTTCCAATTTTTCCTAAGCAATATAGTTTCCAAAAGAAACGTGGGCTTGGGAGCATGGACACTCCTTTTCCTATCAGTGAGTACGGGAAAACTTGTTCTGCATTTATTGATCCAAATTTCTCTGCAAATGTCCCTCTGTCATAGCCACCTTCTGTTTCATGTTCCCCTTTCTAAGGTCTGTGGGGGTTGGGCCAAGAGCAACATCGAAGGGCAGGGGTTCTGTCATTTTTAATGTTGTTAGAATTGGCTTCTGTTTGTGGGCACATGTGGCAAAATCCATACAAATCTGAGTGCACCAACTTAGAGAAATTGTACGTGCCAATTTTATCTGATAGAATAAAAGTTTCAACTATTTCAAGGCCTGAATAATAACAATAATTGTAATAATAGCAATGATAGTAACCGACGTCGTTTCATAGAACAGTACAAAGTAATTAGTGTTCATAATACTCTTCTCAATAGAATGCCTTCTGTGAAGCCATTGTTATTTCCAATTTACCCATGTAGAAAATAAGGATGTAGACGTTTACATTGCAAGGATGAGAGCCCTTGAGCAATTTTTTTTTTAAATGGTCTCGTGCTACTGTTCCTTCTTCAGATTAAGCCATGGGTAAGGTTTAGCAGGTGCCATTATGGGCCATGATTCTCAAATCTAGCTGTACCTGCATTCCTTACAGGTGGTTTTTGGAGTCCTTCTTCTTGAGTATTGAGTTATATTACCCTCCCTGTTCTGATTCTGGATTTGACCATGTTGCTTTCCTTGACCAATGGAAGAAGAAGAAATGAAAGCTTGCCAGCAGGTCTCAGGCCAGGCTCTTATGAACTCTGCTGAGTCAGCCTGTCTGTCCTCTTACACAGATCATGGTAATGAGAAGAGCATGGCCTGACCTGGCAGAAAATAAGGAACAAATGAGACAGTTTTCCTGGTGACTTGCTGAGTAGTATTTCAAAAAACCTAATATCCACGCAAGAGCTCTACCTTCCGAGGGCTTTAAAAATATCTTATTTATTTTTATTTTATGTGTATGAGTGTTTGCCTGCATCATGTAAGTGCACCCATGTGTGCATGCCCATGGAGGTCAGAAGAGAATGTCAGATCCCCTGCAACTGGAGTCATGGACAGCTGTTCACCACCTTGCGGATGCTGGGAACCGAGCCTGAGTGCTCTATAAGAGCAGCCATTGCCCTTAACCACTGAGCCATCTCTCCAGCTCCTACCATCTGAGTTTTAATACAACCTTCTCTCCAAGAGCTCTTGCCTTTGGCCTTCAGTACAAACTCCCATCCATTTGTCACATAGCTACTAATCACAGAAAGTGAACTATGTATGCAGTTGCTAGCATTTAATAATGATTATCTTTCAGCATAAACAAACAAAGAAAGTTCATACTGTTAGTTCAAACACTGGGCCTAGGGGTGCTCTTTCATTCTCAAATTTATAATTCTGTTTCTATTCCTCTTGCCTACAAAAAATAAAACCTTATATATGGATGATGTGACTTGATTCCATTTACCACTGATATGTGATTTCATTTGTATTGAACTGCTCACTATGGCACAGAACATTGCACAAGTTGTAAATGCATGAATATTTCACACACAAATTGCAAATTGATTTTGATAGGAAAGAAGATTTTTATTTTTCATATTTTGTGGTCTGTGTTTGATTATTCCTCATGTACATATATTATGTGTTAATGAAAGAAAGAAAATCGAAAGTTACTAAGATCCAAAATGAAATAAACTGTTTGCAATAACAAACAACTATATAACAAGATAGACATCAGCTATAAACATGCATGTGTTTATATAGTTAGATAGCAGAGCTCATATTCAGCATGATTTTTCCATATTGTACAAATGTCTGAATAAAACAAGTATTTGTACATTTTATACTTTCAAAAAAAGTAGATAAAATACAAATATAGATACGGAAGAAATTGTCATATTTCTCTCATATTTCATTATTTGTTGTTTTGTTTATCTTATACCTTCCAGTCAAGCATGGATTTCAATGTGTGTCTATGAGTGTTCCCTTTGGCAATGTCTAGTGACACTTCTGAACTAGAGATTTATTTATGAGAAGCGAAGCTCTGCCCATCACAAGCTGTTTCCTTCAGCACAGTTTCTTTTGATGGCTTCCTGTCTACCATTTAACTCTTAGTTTGCTTTCTTCAGGATAAGAAACACATTTGCTTTTCCTGAGGGGTAGACTTTTATCTTTTGGCTACAGGAGTTAACAGTCCTTTTCAGAAACTGAGACAGTCTATTCTCTTTTATATGCCTTAATTCAGTAATCAGTTATTTTATAAATAGTTAGACAACACAGACAATTGTCAGATAGAAATCAAGTTATTTTAACAGGTCTGTCATTTTCTAATTAAGTTAATAGCAAGCACAAATCCTAGTTTTTTAGCTGTCTGATAGGGAAGCTCTTTTCTCTTAAAAAGTTTAAGTAGTTGAGAGCCATCTCCAGTCCCCATTTGAAGATGAATGATCAAGAAAAAAACATTTTCAGAGGCTGCAGAGATGGCTCAGAGGTTAAGAGCATGAGCTATTCTTACAGAAGACGTGGATTCAAATCCCAGTACCCACATGGAGGCTAACAACTGGCCATAACTCCAGTTTCAGAGGATCCGATGCCCACTTCTGTCCTCCGCAGGCACTGTATGACACGAGTGCACTTACATACATGCAGGCAGTACACTCATACACAGAAAATAAAGATAAATACTAAAACAAATTTTTTAAGAAATAAACATTTTTCACACAATAAAGCTTTGTGAATTCCCAAATAAGGAAGACCTAAGTTGTTAAGGGTGCTACCAATTACAGTAATCTTCATTTGAGATGCTAAAGTACTTATATCCTCCACATAACAAGCCTTACCCTGATAAGTGACTTTAAAAACCTATTCATTATCTCTTCTGACTCTCCAACTTGGGAGGTCTCTCTGAGTGATGTGTTTGATCTCCATCTAGCTAGCACAGGTCTGGTTCATGTGGTAGCAAAGGAGGGTGAGCCTCAGTGTACAAAAGCTATTTCATTTCCCATTGAGTCAGGTTTGCTAGTGTGGTTGGCCAAAGTCAACCAAGTGACCAAACCCGGACTATAGAAGGAACTTTTTGGTGTCTCATGAAAGGAGTTGAGAGAATTCCAGTGCGTTTGGGTAATATATAAGTTCATCAACAGGAGAGGCTGACTTTTTCTCTTTTGTATTTATATAAAGTTCAAAATAACAAGAATGCATAGTTTCTCCACATGGGGAGGAATGGCATTTTATGTTTTGTCTTCTACTTTTTATCAGGCTTTGTACAGATCATCTTTTGGGAGGAACAGCAGAGTCCCTGTGATGTTCTTCAGTCTTATGAATACAGTAGCCCAGGGCTGCTGAAGTCTGTGCCTACATGACCCAACAGATGCCATCCACAGCATATTCTTAGGAATTTTATATATTCATTGTGCTGATTTTTGGGGAAAAGATAATTAAGAATGAAGGGTAGTTTTTCTAATTCTTACAAAAGGCAGTTTGGGGCTTGAAACATGCTTTATAAGCTATTTTTTTCCCAAATGTTCAAGAAAGACTTGTTAAACACAAGCAAAGGATTCTGCACCTTGACTAAACTATCAAGAGATCCCCAATTCTTCTGTCATATACTGTGTATTAGGTACTTTTCTCTTGCTGTGATAGAAACACTGGCCAAGGGAACTTGTAAAATGGAGAGTTTATTTAGCTTACAGTTCCAAAGGGTCAAGAGTCCATCATGAAGCCAAGGCATGGTGACAGAGGTGGCTGGAGTGGCAGCAGAAGCTAAGTGCTCACATCTTCAAGCAGGCACAGGAAGCAGAGTGTCACGGAGATCTGGCAAGGCTTAAGAACTCTCTAAACCCTTCCCCCGGTGACATACTTCCTCCACCAAGGTCACACATTTTACGACCTCCCAAAACAACTGGGGACAGAATGTCCAAATACTTGGAGCCGGTGGGGACATTCTCATTCAAACCACCACAGAGTGCTTGTCTTTTCCTTTTCCCTTTTTTTCATTATGATTTTTATTTCCTGTCTTTTCCTGTTGTCAGACAGACCAAATCAACCTAGTAAACTCTCACAGATGGCATTTGTACACATTCATCTTTATAGTTTCATATTTTTGCTTTAAAGTATGTATTGAAGCTGTTTGGTTTTCAGTTCTCCCATTCTTTCTGATCCCCATTTCATTTAAAATGTTTACTATATAAATTTCACTATATAAATGGCTGTCTTCTCCTTCTTGGGGGAATCTTTGCCGATTCCTCTGACCATTGTCAAAGATATCCATATTCCTTTAACCTGGTTTATTTTTATGTTCAGCAAGATTTTTCATACTCTAAACCTGACATGAAATGCCTTTTCTCAAAAGAACCAGCAAGTAGCACTGTTGAGAAGGAATATTCTATCTTGGAATTAGGTATGGGAGCTAGGCAAGATGGCACACTCCTTTATACCTAACACTTGGGAGGCAAAAGCAGGCAAATCTCGGTGAGTTTGAGACCAACCTTGTCTACATAGGGAGTTCCAGGCCAGCTGGGACTGCACAGAGAGACCCTGTCTCAAAAAAAAATATATGATAATAGAATACATATAGTAATAGATATGTTACAAAAAGAAAATGAGATGACAGCTAAGAAATAAAATAATCTGGATAAGTAATAATAAAGTCATTACAAAAAGAAAGTGAGCATTGTAAGTGTATGTTACCAAAGTATTGTGAAAACCAGATAGTGTCTCTGCATACACTTTGTCTCAAAGAATTTAAAGGATCCAAAATATTGTATTTGAGAATGTGTGTGTAAGACACAAGGAAAACTGGGAAGGTTTAAGCTTGTTAGCTTCACCCTGAAAGAGTATTCTTTTTGAATTTAGAAATCATTTAGTTTTCACTGGTTACTGGCTGTCCATCTTTAAGCTTCTGAAGTCTGCAGGTGGACACACATGTATCTTCAGGTGTGCAGATATGAAAAGAGGGGTTAGATTATCTGGAGAAGAGAACTACCCACAAATTTCTCATTTCATCTCTGCTTATTTACATCCTCTTAGAAAAATTCAAAAAGAGCTTTCCTAAACCAATTCAAAGTGAGCGTTCTTAATTTGTCTACACCTAAGGAAAATTGTGATTGGATATGAAGGAAACCAGGAGTGAGCAGGTTAGGTCCTAACTACGCTTGAAAAAAAAAGACTTCACTTGGAAAAATGAACAGTTTGAATTACATCATCCCAGAGATTTCCCCAGTTCAGCCATCTTTGATTCTATTACAGAATTTGTATTTCTATTTTATGCTCAACTCTCAACAGGAATATAAACAAGAGACAAAAGCGCTAAGAGAAACAGAGACACCATGGTGTCCTGCAACACTCAGCTACGGACACTGTAACACTGTATGGCACTGTCCTGAACCCAGCAGCTTATAGCAACTAGAGTGGCTTTCTTTTGACTTAGTCCTGATAGAGTGGTTCTGCCTGGCGGTGTGGGCCATTTGAGGAGAGGTTCAGCCCTCTCCATCTGTGTTCATCTCCTGCTCACTTGAGGTCAAGAGCAGGAACCTTTAGCAACTCAAACATGGAGCACAGCCAAGCACCCAAACATACTTTTCAGGTCACATCTGCTGACATGACACTGGGCAAAGCAAGTCTTATGATCAAAGTACAAATTAATGAGCCTTAAAAATTGAATCATTTGAGTGAAACCTTTGTGAGGAATGAAACAAGCAAATCGGGATATTTTCCATCCAAAAAAGAGAGCAGAGGCCTGACTTCGAGGACCCGTACTTGGGATTTCTTAAGGAAGGAAAAAAATTCATAATCTCAGATCAAAATGTTTTATTTTTTTTAAGGGTGGAAAGTAGTTTACTTTTAAAAACTTATATATGAGCCAAAGAAAACATTTCTACAAAAGGAGATGCCCTTTGGAAACTTCCATATGTAACCTTTGACTAAAAGCTCTCTGATTTCCAAAACATGACCTATAATCGCACACTGAGGAAGGTTTTAAAGCTTTCCTTTGTGTTTCTTATGGTCACGATTTCATCCTAGCTCAAGCAGGGGTTTGACAGTTCATTTGCCATATCCCTATGAGGAACCATATCCTCAGGGAACTGGTTCCCATTCATACCCTATACAAACACCCAGTGATACTCAAGTCTTAAATAAAATGACAACGTTTGCACATAACCTGAATATCTTCTCTTTAAATCATCTCTAAATCTTTGTAGTATATAATGCAATGAAAATGCTTTGTAAGTAGTGTTGAACAGGTCTGTTTAGGGATGGAAACAGTCTGTACATGCTCAGAACAGATAAGATTTGTTGTTGTTTTTGTTGGTGTTATTGTCTTATTCTATAAACCAGGCTGGCTTGGAAGTCACAGTGTAGCACAGGCTGACCTTGAAGTTATGATCTTTCTTCCTCAGTCTCCTGAGTAATAGGATTATGAGCCTGAGTCACCATAGTCAGTTCTGTATATTCTGTGTACAGTTGGTTGAATCTAAGGATATGGAATCCTTAGATATAGAAAGCCTGCTATACCTAACACTGTCCTAATCTCCATAGCATATGATGTTATTATCATTTTGTAAATAGAAGACAGGCTCAGAAAAATTACATCATTTTCCCAAGATCACAGGGCTAAGGTCAGAGCAGAACTAAGAGTCTAGCTCAGGTAACCCCTTCCCAGCTAATAAGGGGGTCAAGAATAAGGAGAGACGTCCAAAACATCAAAAACTAATTGAACCACTGTTAGAATTTTCTTTGAATATAAATATGTGGTTGAGTACTGTTTTTTAATATCTTCCTTTTTAGGCATTTAAATCCCTCCTTTGATGGAGAGTAAGAAAAATCCCTGTAGGATAATCATGAGGCCGCTCTCATCCTTTTCTTACACTTTCTGTTCCAGCTGCCGTCTTCTTCGAACCTCATTCCCATCAGATGATTAAATAATGATTATCTTGTCTAGAAATAATTGGTTTTGTTTTGTGGTTCCACTTGACCCCAAGTGACATGAAGCTGCTGTGGAATGCCACCGATGTTAAGCTGTGAAGCAAAGAATGCTATTTTTTAAACAGGGAAGCATGGTAATTCAGCATTTACAACATGTTCCTAGAATTCAGGAGATAGCCATTCTAAGTTGGTTCTGCTTCAAATCAAGTCTATATTTGGGGCTGTGACATTTCATTTTGTTCTGAACTGTCTAAGGCAGAGATGAAGATCTAAAGGTACTATGAGCTCTGTGGAAAGAAACAGATTTAATCCTGGTTCATATTACTAACGAACTGACCAAATCAATTCCCTGTTAACTCATTCTAATAGTCCAAGCACCATTGACTAAGTGATTTATCTAGAATTTAATGGAACTATGCAGTATTTCCATCACAGATTTAATAACTTAAGCATTATAAACTTCAAAGTGTTTATGTTTATTGTTTTTTGGTTTTTTTGGAAGACTGCTGTTCAGAGACAGCTATTTAAGAGGTGCTGACTGCATCCCTCAAATGATGCATAACACAGAGTATGACTCGATGCCATAAGCAGTCTTGAAGAAAAGTCACCATCACTCCCAAAGGGAAGTTTGCGAAATAAAGAATAAGATGATGAAGAGAAGATGGAGTTTCCATTTAATTTCCTTTCCCAGTATTTTCCTGCTGTGCTGTTTTTAATATCTCCCTTGGAGCAATGTGTCAAATGTCTTCCATCAAAGGAAAGCGAGTGATATACATTTTGCACATACTAAAAATCTGTATGATTTCATGGCTGCTGAAAAGGAAAATATTTTCTCTCTTTCTGTCTTCCTGTGTTGCCTTAATGAAATAAAATAGCTTCCTGTGGAGGTCAAAGGATTCTACTCTTTCTCTTCTCTGTGCTCCCGGACAGTTGGAACTGCCTGTTTTAAAACTTGCTTTTTGTTTGGAGGAGTTTTAAATAGCTAGTTACCAACCAGTTTGCCTAAAGGAGGCAAGTTATCTACATGTAAAAGGAGGAAAGTTATAGGAAAGTAGCTATAAAGAATCAGAAATTCAAAAGAGAGAAGTTAATTGCTGTTTAGAAATGCTCCCCTGCAGGAGGGACTCACTTGTGTTTCGGAACTCACTTTCTCTCAGTCGGTTCTGTTTTCACTCTTCTTCCTCATTGAACTGTGCCATTTAGATTTCCAGTTCCCTTATCATTTGAAATAGCAGCCAGCCCCTGAAGGACCTACTTCTGCTTCTGAAGATTGCTAGAGACTCTGAGGTGCCACAGTCTCCAGTGCTTTCCTTCCTGCACCCCAGCTAGTAAAGAGAGGGATAATTCTCACCGCAGAGCACTGTTAAGAGAGTCAGGCAAAGATCTGGGGAGGGGAAGGGACCTGAGACAGAAGGGTAGTTCTTGCATTAGTGCTCCTGACTTCATAGCCATCTCCTCATAAAGAACGGCTAAGAGAATTGAGATCGAAGGCAAAAGGAAGACAAGTATCTTACATGAGAATAACTCTCTATTTTTCTCAATGCCATATATATTGAGACACTCTTAATGAGATATTAGACAATATGATGATAATACTAATATATTAAGACCTATATTAACATCTTAAGAGTGATATGATTATAAATGTGAATAATTTAAATTAACCTTGTATTTGGCTCTCCTCACAGTTTGATTGGCTTGGGCCCTGTGGGAGATCCTGTACCTAGTGTTCTGTGAAACCACTGGATTATGAAACATCGGAAAGTGAAAAGAAGAGTTTATGGGGAGGCTCAGATAATTCAGCTGGGATACCTTGAAGAGCTCAGGCTAATGAGGAAAATAAGATCATTCCAAACAAAATTCTTATTTCAGAACAGAAATTGCATTTCTTGAACTTTACAGAAAGTTTATTTTGGAATCCCCAAGTAAGATTAGAGTTGACCTTCCATACTTAAAAGAGTAATTTGATGATTAGGCTTACTCGTAGAATTTCTCATTGAATCAGAGCCAAATGTATAGGCATGTACCTGTGAATATAGATTTCCAAACCTCCTATCTCCAGCCTGAAACTCTGGGGAAAGATGCCTTTCAGTCGGCCACTTAATATGATTGTCTCCATTTTCACAGTAATTTTAAAGACCAATAAAGTTATTCATGGTCTTTGACACTTGAGAATGTTACATAAAAATCCACATTTCTCTCTTCTCTTAGAAGGCCTGGACATATATGCCTCCATACTCCACAGAAACGCCTTCTTTTGGAAGCAGCTCATATACCCTAGGTCCGCGGGTCACCCACCTCTACTTACTGACTCCTGTCATTCTTCACTTGTTCCCTTGATCTGGTAGGGTTGTGTGGTAGTTGTGTTCATCAGGCAAGATTCTGTCTTCTCCAAACTGTTCTGTGTACTGTTGAACTCTGAGGTTTATTTCATTCTAAAGGCCAGCGTACATTATCATAGTGCCTCTGGTGGCTGATGTTGGCTTCTTCCACATCCACTTTCTGCCTCCCAGTGCTCTTTCAGTTGGACCACTCAGGCTGTCATCTTGTTCTTGTTCTAGATCACTCACGTACCAACTTGGCAGTCATTTGAGTCAAATCACACAGTAAAACAATCACATTTCTAGGTTGTGAGGATACACACTGGAACTCTCTCTGCCCACCTCTGTAAGAATATTCTCTTAAGCTCAATAACAAGATTTCCTTTTGAGTGTTAACATTTTCAATTTTTTGAATAACAGTGTATTCACTCCACAAAGAAGTTTCTATTTTATAGGAGGATGGGGGAGGAGAGGAACAGAGCAAAGCTAAACTTCATGCCTTGATTACTCAACAAGAGAATGTATTGATAACACAAATGTCCTGAGCTAGGTGGTGATTATATTTAAGTGCCATAGAAGATTTTCTTGGAAGAGATTGCAATCACTGTAAGTACTCAGCATTGTGTTGCTTACATAGAAAGAAAGTGACTGTTGAGAGGGATAGAAAACTCCTTAGTATAGATTAGCTTGTGTATTGTTCAATAACTATGAATGAAAGTTGAAATTCTGCTCATTGTGATTCAATGCCAGAGTCAGTTAAAAGCAAAAGTCCTCATTCTAAGAAAGTGCCTCGAAGATCAGAGCATTTTTACTGATGTGGATGTTGTAGAAAATTAGGAATGGGGGTATTCTCATGTTACTATAAATGTTATGAGCACATGTATTGTCAGATATGCTCACACATATAAATGTTTGGATTCTTTCCAACTTTAACCAGTTAGTAGTCTCTATTTATTTAGTGCAATATAATGAGATTCTATATATTAATATTATAGTTATTAATTAATGACAAAGTACTGAAGTCATTTTTAAAATTCAGAAAAGCAGTATTCTCTTTCAGCTCTCCTATTTTTTATATGAAAAACTAGAATACTTGGGGTTAATTTTTTATCAGTTGTCAGTTAGTGTCTTAACCAGGTCTCAAATGTCAGATCCAATCACAATGCCCAACAAGTATTCTTCATAGGTTATTTGACTAATATTTATTGAATTTGTATATACAGACATTGTCAAGCAGGAATTCTCACTGTTTACCATCCCATGAATCTTCTGAAATTGATATTACCTGTGTTAGAAATAAGGATAAAAGAACATAGAGAGGAAAAGCAATTGGGTCAAAGTCATAGCTAAGAAGAGCAGCACCAAATTCAAACCTGATGTAAATCTTTAATCTCACTAACTGTGTTCTCATAACCACTTTACTATTCTCAGAGTCATTGTTTTCTAAGATGATGGAATAAGTCCTAAAATCAAATATTTTGTGTGTATATACCAAAAATATCTTATTTGAAACCGAAACATTTATTAAATGCTCAAAATTACTCTGACATCCATTTTAAAGGTGTGTGTATGTACATATGAATGTGTATATATATATATATATGTTTGTATGTATGTATGTGTGTATGTATGTATGTATGTATGTAAATGAATCCAAGCTCATAGAAGAGAAATTCTTGCTTCAAATTTTTTAAGGAGGTAGGACACAGTGTGATGAGAATATTTCAATCTCTGGTTGAATTTTACTCTTCTACATAGGAAACTTAGGATAAAATCATTTATCCCCAGATGTTTTACACAAGGTACAGAGGTTATAAATAAACTGATTGGTAGAGTGCCGCCAGAGTGAGAAGGTTTTTTTTTTTTTTTTTTCCTATCCCTATTGGCCTGATCCCTACAGACAGACACACTGAGAGACCTGTGTACAGAGTTCCTTTTGTTTGGGTCACTGTCCTTCTAGCCACCAAACTATTCCTAGCTATAGAACCCCTCTTCTGTTCTCTCCCTGAAACTTGGTGTTTCCTAGGCTTCCTTCCTCTGTCCCCTTCCCTCCTCATCTTCACTATCACTTTCCTTCTTCCTCTACACACCATCCTTCACGCTTCTGCATGTCACAGAGGTGCTTGCCACCTGCAGCCTTAGTCCACCATCCCTTGTCTCTCACTGAACTGAAGATCTCTGACCACAGACTTGATGATTCTATTTTAATGCTCCAGTAGCTCTTTGAAGGCAATGTTTCTGGAACTTAACTCATCTACCATTCCCAAAATATCTATTTCTCAACCATTTCCTGGGTCGAACTGCCAGTTCCTCATTGTTAAAGACAGAAATCTAAGACCTTAGATTCCTACCTTCTCTCTCATCAAGAATATTTAATCAGTAAGCCACACTTGTCAAAGCCACTAGATTTTCCAGAGCTGTTCAAATTGCTTTCAGCTTAATATTCTTCATTCTTTGACAGTCTTATATTATCTTCAGGAGGAAACTGGGGAGGTCAAGGGCACACAATTCTCTTTCTATTGTTTCTTGCTAGGGTGAAATAGCTTTTCACCTGTCCTGATTTCAAGTTGTTGGTTTTTTTTTTTTTTTTTTTTTTTTTTTTTTGTCTTTGGCAAGTGATCTGCCTCACTGCCAAAAAGATCTTTCTATTTTGCAAATCTGAGTGTGTCTGTCCCCTGACTCTCTGCTTCTGCATCAGAGGGAAAAGTCCAAACTTCTTAACATGGTTTAAAGGACCATATGAGTTCCACCTCCACCTCTCCAGGGACCTCTCTCGCTCCTGAGTTTGCTTACTGTTGTGGCCGTATTGGATTTCTTAGTTTCCTTAGCATGCCACGGTGCCCTGTGCTTCTTTGTCTCCTCATCTTCATTGGACATTTGACTTGATTCCTAAAATAATGGCAGTGGACACCTGGACTACTCACATTTTGAAACAAGCCCCATTCTTGATGTCTTCTTGACATCTATTGATGAAACTAATCAGCTATTGTTGTGCTTTACCTCTGCCTATAAAGGGCTTCCATTGCTGCATATGATATCCTGTTATACTTCAGTCTAATTCATTGTGGCATGCAATCTATGCAGTCATTTGCCTAATAGACTGCAAGGTTATTGGGACTCTTTTCCACCCACTTATTCATTTCTAACAGCTGACGTGATTCTTTTCACATAAGTATGCTTAAATGATGTTTATTGAACGAATATATGAATGAATGGACTATGGTAAGCATTTTCACATTCATGAAATTTTCCCATTTTATTTTGCATGCAGCGGAAGACCTCTCTGAAAGTGATACCAGGAATCTATAGAATACAAATAACGTGCTTATAATACAAAGGCGTTCATTGCCACTATGTTTATTTTCCCTAATATATCATACAAACATTTATACATATGAACATATACAAGTTGTAGAAGTTACCTGAGCTATCTTCACTCTATTTTCCTCACCAATGAAATGGGCCAATAAGTTCTTTGCCTCACTAGTGTAATGCCCCAATAAATTCCTATACCTAAAGCATGCAGAACCATCCTAGCATACGTTAAGTACCCCCTAAGCTAAGTGGCACTGAAATCATTATTATTATCTTCAAATTATAAATGGAGAAGATGAAAGAAGGCCAGAGTCCTGTATGACTTCTCGCGTTGACATTTTGTTGTATCCAGAATGTCAGATGCCTTTGTTCTCAAATTTCTCTACTTAGGTGAACACTAAACAATAGTTACAGGCTTTGAGAGTCTAAAGAAGTCAAGAAAGAGATACACACTCTTTTCATGATGATTCCTGATGTTACCACTTTGGTCTATGAATACTTAACTGAGGAGGCAGAAAATGAAGCAGATGTCCAAACAAGAGAAGTCAAGCTACCTGGGTCTTAAACCTCCATCTGTGCTTTAAGCGTTATTAATTCCAGGAACCACTAGCACATGTATCTCCAGGCTTAACGAAAGCAAAGGATTAGGATCTTTGTTCTAGATATCTACTCTAATGCATAGCAACATGGTTGGATATTTTCAGCCTGCAAGTTTGATCAAAATTGGAGGAATGCCAAAAACATATCAGAAAGAAAAAAGCATTCGTAGTTTATATAGTAAAAGGGCCTTGACTCTCTGTGATATAGTGTAAAAGTTCTCAATATTGAGACTCCTATGCAGTCAAAGCAAACAAGTATTAGAGGGCATAAAATGAAGGAAAGGAACAAGGGAGGACTTGGTAGAACTTAGAAGAAACAAGTACATAGAAAAGACACAGGAACCCTCAGTGGTGATTCCATTTAAGCTGATCCTTTAACAGCAATATCCCATAGGAATCCCAAGAGTTACTAAGACACTTGACATTATTATGCAGAGAACATTTGGAATTAACACCATCCTCATGGTTGAAATTCTCCCTGGAGTTGTTCACAAACACCTTAATGTTGATGCTCTAAGAAGCTCTTATACCCTTCTATGCATTAGATTTCAGAAGAGCTGAATCAGGAGTGTTTGCGAACTTGGATTCCATCAAACAAGCATTTTATGCTTGCTGCTGAAGTCCTAAGGGTGGTCCCATTGATCCATGAATTCCTGATATTTGGGTAGAGAGGTAGGAATTGAGCTATAGCTATCAGCTTTGCTTAATCGGGTAATGGTCCGTAATCCCAGACAGTAACTGTTTTAAAGTGTGGCAGCGTTATCTAAGTACCCAGAAGCAGCAGAAAAGGTGTCTTCAGGATGCAACCACACTTAGAATTGTCTCTGGGGAACATGGCTAGTAAAATGTAAAAAATCCCACCGAACTTGGAATTTGAACTTTCTATTCCTCCATACATAATGGGTATGATTCAGAAAAGCCAAAACAAAAAAAGAAAGAGAGAAAAAGAGTCACCTCTATTCATGTGTCTTCCCAGGAGAACATACCTGTCTGTCATAAAGAAATCGACCCTTAGGATTTTTTCACTTCAGGATATGCCAAGAACTATTGCAGCAGCTCCTTGCTGTGCAAGGAGGCATGCCACTCAGTGCTGGAGTCCTACTAATTCCTGGTGCTTTATGTATTCCTGTAAGAAAAAGGGGAGCTATAAGCTATAACTCCTTTCACGGCAGAGGAACACAGGTCACACATTCAGTTCTGAGGAGTGTACCAGTAAAACTTTGCCTCTTTCCTAAAGTACTTATTTTAAGACGTATCTCCCTTCCTAAGGAAATAGTCTCTGAATGTAGTTTTGAAGAAGTGATATTTACATCTATTCAGTAGTATAGCTGATTGGCATACAGTAGCCTAGCTCATTGCTGCCTCCTAATATAGAGACTGAGGAATAGGAATATATTTAAAAAGTGAACAGAGAAAAATATCTACTTAGGTTTCTGGTAATTATTCTAACTGGATAAGGGACAGTCTTAATATAAGGGAGAACAATTAGCAACTTTCATTGTATTTATTGTTCTGAGAACTTCTCTTGGAGCAGATGGCCTAGCTAATTCTAGAAAAATGAGAAAGTTAAGCCATTGGGAGATAAGGGAAATAGGTTAGACTATACAGAGATCTTGTGGTTGGAAAATAACCTTAGTGTGGGAGTGAGAGAAGCTAAGTATACCCCAAAAGTAATCGAAAAGAAGGTAAGAAGGGGGACTGGCATCCTGTAGGTCACCAAGCCTCTATCATATAGAACTTTAAGAGAACTGCAGAGGGTTAAAGCAGAGGGGTTAAAATACAAAATTGTGGGGGTTGGAGAGATGGCCCAGAGGTTAAGAGCACTGGCTGCTCTTGCACAGGACCTAGGTTCGATTCCCAGCACCCACATGGTGCTAACAACCATCAGTAACTCCAGTTCCAGGGGAACCATCACCCTCTCCTGGCCTCCACAGTCATTGCACAACATGAGTGCACTTACATATATACAGAAAATACACATAAAATAAAAAAATAAAAATTTTTTAAATGCTAGATTGCCATTCTATAAGAGAACTCTAACTTGGATGAGTATATTGCTATAGGACAAAGGATAAGGTAAGCCCATTGGGAGGCTTCATGCTTATTTGCAAGGAAAAAAAATGATGCCTTAGGCTAGGGCGGTATTCACTAAGTTAAACATGAATAAATTCAATGTGTATTTTTAGGAAAATTGAGAGATTTACTTTTGTGTTGAAAGGGAGGTAATGCAAGATTGTGGGGCTATTATGTGAACTTTTCCTGAAATAGATGAACAAACATCTACTCGCCCCAGATAGGTCACCAACAGCAGACCAAAAGTAAGGATTCCACCTGTCTAGCTTTTCAATTGGTGACAGGAAAGTGAATGATCCCAAACAGCCACATCAATGGAAAGTTGAACCTCAGGATGGGTGATGGCTTCCCTAAAGTTGCATATTTAGAGATCTCCCTTCAATTAACTTTCTTCCTTCTGTATACGCTAGAGCCTCTGGAGATACACAAAGCTGGGGAGGAACTATATAGAGCTGAAAAGGGACCTGAGGAGCAATGAGTAGCTGAAATCTAAGGTGGAAGTCTAATGATCTTCTCCACTGTCTCCTTCCATGAGTTAAAGTAAGTCTATAGGCTGAAACTTGTAAGTCTCATGTGGATAATTTTATTAAGATTATTCATAAAATCCTTAAGATTAAGCTGCTCTTAGGCTCTGTGGACAGCATTCCACATCTTGTGAATGCCTTCCAGCCCCTTCTGACTGGAGCTCTGGATTTTACGGTCTGAGTTCCTGGTTGCATAATCATGTCAGTTACCAAGATAAGGAAGACATCATTTTCACCTTGAATACCTTGAATGTATTAATTCGGTTCTTTTTCATCCTTTTATTCTCTTTTCTGTACTGTATTTCTTTAAATTCCATCTGTCTTTTCAGATATGATATGTTGACCAAACATATATTGAGCATCAGTAATTAAAATTACAATGGATTTTGAAAATTTGGTGTTAACCCTGTATATGCCCAAATCATAACAAAATTCTGTGGGAGAGATTCAACTTTACTATTATAAATAAATAGTGCTATCAGTTATCTTCTGTGTGATTTCCTTTTGTTCAGTTCTAGGGATTGAACCAGCCTTGGCCATACCAGGCAAGCATTCTACCACTAAGCTATTCTCCACAACTCTGATTTTTATGTGACTTGAGTAGGAGTGCCAGACGTAGTCCTTGATGGTTGTCTTAATCTCTTTGTGTTACTGTGGTGCAGTCTGATATGTATGATACTGCACAGTGGACAATTTATAGAGAATAGAAAGTTATTTTTCATAGTTCTTGGGGTAGGCGATCTGAGCTCAAGGTACCAATGGGCTTATAGTCTAGTGAGGATATTTTCTGCTTCCAAGATGGCATCTTATTATTCAGTCCTCCAGAGGAGAGGGATGCTATGTCCACACATGGTAGAGGCTAGAAAGGTAAGTAAACACAATGCTGAATGAAGTTTCTTTGCAGGGGGCCTCGGCCCCTGTGGTGGTGAGTGTTACTTGTTAGCTTGATAGGATCTTGATAAGCTCTCCCACCTGGGAGATAGCCTCTGGACATATTCCTTGGTAATTGTCTTGATTGCATTAGTGGAAGTGGGAAGAGTATCTCACCATGGATGGCGCTATTCCTTGACAGGGATTCTGGACTGTATAAATGGAAGAAGAGGCTTGGAGCAGCAACATGCATGCATTGAATGAACTCTGTTTCTGACTATGGATGCAATGTGACCCATTCTCTCAATCTCTGGGCACTGAATTCCCTGCTCTAATGAACTGTAACCTGGAACTGTGAACCAAAGTAAACCCGATCTCCTATAAGTTGCTTTTATCAGAGTATTTCATCACAGCGACAGGAAAATAAACTAAGATAACCCCATTCATAAGGGGGAAGATCTCTCATGCTTTATTCATCTCTTAAAGACCCTATCTCTAAAGTCGATCAGTTTGTTCATTTAATTAATTTGGAAGGAAACTCATTCAAATCAAGATAGCAAAGCTAATCAAGAAAGCTTCCAGAAAGATAATATACAAACAGTAATTTGGAGGATAAGTCAAATTTGTGGAATTAATTGGACAAGTACTGTATTTTCAGAGAAGGATGCATATATGTAAGAGATAGCATGCTTGGAATAATAGGAAGGACAAACTGGTATGAGGAGATTTCATGAGAATTATGGAGAGATAAGATTCCAGAGATGAGGTATGAAGTGTATAGTGAGGGATATGCCTTAATTTTTACTTCAAGTAGAGCTCTCTTGGCAGCACATTGAGTGGATGAGTTGGGGAAAGGTCAAGTCAGTTGTCTAGAAATCCAATCTTAAAGCTTTTATATTTTCATTTTTTCTATTGCAGTGAAAACAGAGTTTGACGTAGAGCAATGACATTAAAGAGAATAAAATAAGTTTGAAGATTAAATGAGAAAAGACATATAATATTCTCAGCACAGTTTGCTATTTATACTTGCATAAGAACTATGAACTATTGTTTTAGTATTTACTGCTGGTTAATAATCTACTGTGAAACCTACTAGCTTAAAACAGTAAAGATTTCTGTTAATTCCAAGAGTTTGGTATGCTGTACAGAGTGGTTCGTCTGTTTTTAAATGAAAAGTAAATTTGATTTAACTGATGAAATTAACAAGTAGGTCATTCAATTAACTAAATTCAGTTGTATCTGGGTTGGAGCTGTAGCTATTAGTACAGTTTTTCTTTCTCCAAGGCCTCTTTTCCCATTGCCGCTAGTCATTCAGTGGTCTAGCACAGTCAACATGGCAGCGAGTTACAAGAGGAAGATAGCAGAAGCTGCAAGTTCTCTCACAAGCTAGTCTTAGAAGATTACACTCACATTTCTTTTATCTTGCCACGGATCAGAGCCAGTTACAAGACCAGTCCAGATTAAAGTAAGGAGATGTGAGTCTCACACTTGGTACAGCAATGGAAAGCATTTCCGATGCCCATCCCTAGGGATGTATTTTCACCACAGTTAGGTGAGAAATGCCAATTCTTGACAGGCCCAGAGGTACTGTTTTTGTACCTCTGTTTTTTCATCTGGCTGAAAACTTCCCATACATTTCACATGATGTCTTCATTTTTTTCCCCTTTCACTGAGCCCATGTTTTAGAGATTTGTTTCTTCCTCCGTATTTCACAGAGAAGATAAAGCAATGGTTACCAGAAATGTTGTGCATTTTCCTAAGGTAACCATTATCCTAAATTATGCTATCCATTTGTCTCCTGCATTCTTTCATGTTTAGTTCCCTTTTATTTGATGACTTTCTTCAAACATACTGGTCATACATGTGTACGTCTATCTCTACTCCTGTTTATTTTTCTTGACTGACCCAAAAGCATGACAGGTGTGTATAGTATGTTTGTTTCCACAAAACTAATTTGACTCGATTCTCTTTGAAGTCTGACAGTTTAACTTGTGTTTTCTGCTTGGTTCTTTTAAGGCTGAGGATTAGGCTAGAGAGATGACCCAGTTTAGTAAAGTGGTTACCACCCATCCCTGATAACTTGAGTTTGATCCCTGGAACCCGCAGAGGAAGGAGAAAGCTAACTCTCAAAAGTTATCCTCTGAACTCCAGATGTGTATATACAAAGACACACACAACAAAGACACACACACACACACACACACACACACACACACACAAACACACTGTAATAATGTTAATTTTTTTTTTTTAAGATTTAGGATCATAAGGTTGGGGTTTATAGCTTGCACACAGTCCTAACACAGACACACTTGTCCTGGATAGATTTTGTCTCGTCTATTTTTAAAACAATATCCCAGGTTTTTATGTTCATCTGGATTGTAGAAACACCTGTGCAGCTACCGTCACAATGCAGTTTCTCCCTTTACCTCAGTCATCCTCATTGTCACTAGTCGTCCTCATTTCCTCATTTTTACCTGTCCTACCAATACAAAGCTTCCTCCTAGTTTGGTCTTTTGTGTTGTTTAAAGTCACGGCACAATAAATTTCAACCATTATTCTCTTCAGTGATGTCTGCCTGAGGTAAAAAGTACAATCTATTATACAAATTAGGGCACATTATATTATAGAAAGACATCGTTATTAAAATAATATGTCATCACAAATGTAACAGTATGCAGGGACTTTTTCAGAACACAGACAGACTACAGGGTCACCCAAGTGATGTCAAGCCTAGAAACATTGCCACTGTGGTATGTCTCCAATATCCTGGATGTCTAAGGCCAGACGTTCATCTTGGGCCACACACAAGAAAAGGGGTTCCCCCTTGGGGAGTAACCACTGTAGAGATGCGCTTAACTAATGCCTTTTCTTTTGACTTCTTAGTAATGTAGATCCATGACAAGAAAATGCATCCAAGCTGACTTCCTCACTACTGAGCCCTTCAAGATTTGAGGGATTAAAATATCTTACACTTCCCTTTTCCAGCATTCCCTGCCCTGTTCATTGGAAGAAATGCTAGTGGTTAATTGAGCCTCTGTGTGACAGTCTCAGATGTCAAATTTATGACAGATACATCAATATTGGAAAGTTCTATTGGGGCAAGGTGACTCCATGACTAGACATAAGCACGATCTCTGTTTCACGTTCAACATCTCCCACTCCCGACAGGTACATGAGTGCCCCTGTCTATTTTGCTGTAGTAGTAGAGCATGCCGTAACAGCTATCCAGCAGCTTATGCTAGGACCAAAGAAATGAGCTCCAAAGAAAGATTTTCTACTCCCATTTTTATAGTGTGAATGATTCCAACTAACTTTCTTTCTGTTTAAAACCAGATGGTCCAATGGGCCAAGTCACATGGGGAGGAAGTTTATGAATCTTGTCATTAATGCACATTTGGTCTCTATAATAGCTGCATATAAAATAAATCACTTGGAAATATTTTGCATTTTTATCAAAGGGCTACACAAGAGTTTTATTATACTTATTTTTAAACTGACTGCTATTATAAATGGAGTTTTATAGCTTCCTAATCATCCTCCCTTGGTAAATTGCAATTCAATTTTCTTTGGCAAAATAAAATAACAATCAAAAATGATTAATTCATTGATGAATGGACAGAGGGATAGATAAGGGAACAGATAATGAATAAGCAAAACCAATAAAATCTTAGTGCTGGAATTTAGATATTGAGAAGGCTCAGTCCATTGTAAAATCATCCCAATATTTCAGAATGTTTGAAAATTTACATAATAAAATATTGACATATGATTACTTACTGTTTTCACTTAAAAGTCAAGAAGTAAATGGAAAATTTATTATGCTATCCTCTCTCTGACCCTGTAAAAGTGACAAAATGTGATTAAGACAAAAGTGTTGAAAACAGAAACAGCACTGGTTCTGAAACTCATGTACATGACCTATTCCATTGAGTTCAGTGGAACTGTGAGATCTGGAAACTGATGTCACTGGCCTGGTTTGTGGGAAAGACATTGGTTTTCCCCACACAAGAAATGTCATGGTTCCGAAGGCCTGTCTAACGGTTCTTTACACAGAGTTATAAGTCGTTGCTACTATGAATTGGTGAAGGGTGAAAAAATTCAGTTGGGGCAAAGTGAACAAAGTATGGTGAGTTCAGGGATGGATCATGCATCATGCAACAGTTCTCTATGTTCTGGAACTAAATCTTTTAGCTGAGTAGTTTCAAGAGGTACCAGCTAAAGGATTTTAGCTGTCTCACTCACACAGCCCCTGATTAGCTGTCTCCCTGCTCCTACACTGTTGTCAGTAAAATATCACTTCTGCTAATTTTAAAATGCGTGATATAAAATGAAATAGTAAAAGCAAAAATAAGAAATGTTCATTCAAAATAATTACAGGAGTAATACCTGACAACACAGAAATATTTTGTAAAATATTTCCTCATATTTGTACTAGTTAGCTTCCTTAGCTGTGACCAAAATAACTTGAGAAAACACCTTAAAGAGTGGAAATGTTCATTTGGGCTCATAGTTTCAGAGGTGTCAGCCCATGGTCATTGTTCTCCACCACTCTGAGTTTGCAGCAAGACTGTGAATGTCATGGTGGTGGAAGTACGAAGCAGAGGAGGAGCTCACCTCATGCTGCACAGGAACCAAAGAAAGAGAAAGAAATCAAAAATCAACTTTCAGAAACACGTTCCCCGTGACCTACTTCCTGAAGTGCAACGCCACTTTCTAAATGTTCAGCAGTCTCTCAAAAGTAGCACCAGCAACTGTGAAGTGGCTTTCAACCCCCTAACCTATGGGGAGCACTGATATTTAATAATGACAATGTGTTCCAAGAGTTCATTTAATATTTTTAGCAAAAACAAAGAGCTCTAGGAAAAAATATAATGACTTCCATAAAAAGTAGTACCTGATCAAAACATAAAGCATTAGAGGTAAACCACATTAAAAAAAGAATAAGTTAGAATAGACAATGAGGATAAATTTGAAGCAGTCTTAACAGTAAAGTAAAACTGCAAATTCACATAGTGAATATTAGGTCATAGATATGGAGAATGCTCAGAAAGATATCTGTTGTTCATAAAGTTGCTGTTTCGAAGAATGAATGCAAGACAAAAATATTTTGTATTAAAGAGCACATGAAAAACTGCAGGTTGAGAGGGGCATCACCGTTCGTAAGGGGAATACAAACTATAGTACGTGTGCCAGGAGTATTTCCACTCCTTTCCCTCCCCCTCCAGCTCGTCCCATGGCCCTATTCCCTCTGAATATAAAGCCAAAGGAAGATCATATTGAGTATAAGAGATGGAACAGAGATTTGGTGCCATTTTGTTGAAAATGCAGGGGACAGAAGAACATAAAACTCAGCCAAGCAATAACAGTTAAAAAGGCTATGAAAGGTAAAGAGAATCAGGAATGGTAGCACATATCAGCAATCTCAGGACTCATTGTGCCAGCAAAGGTCTAGAAACAGCTTTGAGGCTAATTTCCTGAACTTAATCTCTGTGGGCCCTTAGCATTGACTGGGTATGTATGTATGTTATTCATGAAGAGAGGAAAATCATTGGAATGGCCTATATCTTTTAGTTTCTAATATCTTAGTCATAAATCGACACCTTGGAAATTTGTGAAAAATGCCCCCATTTTATTTGCCTTGCTTTAATTACTATGGAATTTTGTTGTTTTGTAAATTTATGACTAAGGTCAGTTTCCCAGAATCATAAGAATGTCAAGTGTTGGTCTTCCTAAAAGCATCATTGCAGTCCTGACCACCGCTCAGGAGGCTTACAGTGTGCATTCTGGGAAGGGTTGGTATTGAAAGTGTGACTCAAATATTTGTAAATTGCAATTCATTTTCACATGGTGACCTTCTTACCAATATATTTGTGTAATTTTGATGTTAGTGGATTAAATTTGTGTTGTTAAGGTAGAAAAATGTGTTACTAGGAGGTAATTACTGTAAAGCTATTTAATTATTGATTTCTTCGACATAGCAGGCTTGACATTTTGCAGATATAATGAAGGGAAAGATATGCATTAACAGAATGAAAATGGAATAAATGCACATTTTAAAGGAATGCATAATTCATTTTAATGGATACATAGTAATTACCCAGGAAGTGTGACTGCTTTCTTCATAAATGACATTAACTATTCAAATTAAAATGACAGAAGTATGATATGTACAAATATTATGAGAGTGTTTAGAGCCTTTGCATTGGTGTAGGATACATAAAAACTTCATGTTTACTGCTGTCTTTGCAGTATTACCTCTATACATTCCCCTTTATCAAAAGCACACTTCAATGTGAAGTATTTATACTAGCTTATGCTTCATTCTTCACCCAGGAAACCATTTTTGTTTTGCACACATGTCTAATAGCTATAAATAAATGCAATGACTTCCTCCCCTGAAGTGGATGGCTGCATTTAAGACTGAATGGAAAAGTTCAACTCAGGACTTCTGCAAAGTTAGCCTTGCTGATTTCTGCCTTTCTTTTTGGTTTATCTGCCTGTCTGATTTCTACTGCAGTGAACATGCATCTTCTTGCATGGTAATGAGCCCTTAAAATGACAAAGAGAAGTGCTTTCACATCCAAAGGCAAACCCGGTCTAAAGAACATCCTTTGGTGAAAACATGTTTTTGCACTATCTCTTGGCTTGTCTTCAGAGTCAGCACGTGGGCCTCACAAGGAACAAATAGCTCATTTAATCACAGAAGCATGTGATTTTCGACATAAAATGTATGCTCAAGCCAATCAAATGCCATTGCAAGAAAGATTTGTTTGACATAATATTCAGGCACGTTTCTTATAGTGCATCATGACCACGGGAGAAGGATTTGTCACCATTTAGATAATTCAAAGGACAGACCATAGAGTCTATGGAGTTTCCAAGACAAAGTGGCAAAAATATTCCAGGTCAGAAAAATAAAATCAAGTGTCTGAGGAAAAAAAGAAAAAATGTTGAAAATGGAAAAAGTGGAAAAAAAAAATCTGAGGAATGAAAGGAGAGGACAAAACTAAGTAGAATAATGGATTGGAAAAGGGAAATGTTTTCAAAATGATTAATCACTCTAAGTATACCTTTAGAAACACAATGGAGAAAATACAAAACAGACAAAGTTAAAGATGATACAATGGAAATACATGTATTAGAAATAAAAGAATAATAAAGTATATTTGGTTAATCTCTATAGTAATGACTATGTGTGGTGGTACATGCCTTTACCCAGTGCTCAGAAGGCAGAGGCAGGCAGATCTTTGTGATACGGAGACCAGCCTGGTTTGCATAGTAAGTCCTAGACTAGCCTGGGCTGCAGGAAGACTCTGTCTCAAAAGAACAAAAAAGGCACTTAACAGCTCTCAAATATTTCATAGCAAAAAGCATAACAAAAGCCATGTCCTAGAAGAGATGAAACCCCAATAGATGAGTAACTATGGAAGCCATTCAGAAAATTATTCAAGGCACTCAAGAGATGTCTTGGTTGTTAAGAGCACTGACACTTCCAGAGGAACTGGGTTCAGTTCCCAGAACCTACATGGTGGCTACCTGAAATTTCAGTTCCGGGGGATCCAACACCTTCTTCCGGCCTCCATGGGCATTGCACAATATGGTGCAATTACATTCATGTAGGCAAAACACTCGTACACATCTAATTTTTTTTAATTTGAAAAAGAGAATTATTCAAAAGTTATAGCAAAAAAATATTTCCAGACCTTATTTTCAAAGGGGAATTCTAAACTGTTCAGTAAGAACTAACATACAAATTACTTAAATAGAGAAATAAATAATGTAATTTTTCAAATTATTTTTAGAAAGACCAAATAATGTGTAAGTAGAAATTTGCTAGAAATGACAAGATACAGTATTCCTATTGTAATCTTTTTTATTTAGTGTTGAGGAAAAATATTAAACAATTTCATACAGAATAGTGCTGTGTTTAAAGAATATTCATCATTAACTTTGAATACATATATACATGAATATCCAGCACCAAGTTTAGTAGTAATACCTAAGTAGCCACTGAAAGTTATGAAAGATAAAATACTACTATCTAATATCTCACTGTGAACACTGTTCTAGAAATAACATAGGTGATATAGCTTGAAAAATGAAAATTAATAGTCTAAGTGCTAGTAAGTAGGAAACAAAAGTCATTCTTCTTGCCATGTGTACAGTCCCTAAGAAATCCAACAGAATCGGCATAGTTGGTAGTTGACCTGAAACAATTAATTAATATGTGCAAGTAATTAGGGATAAAATCATTAGCACTGAAATTTTATCTTTTCTATGGCCAGTGGAATCATATAAAAAGATATTTAAATGTATTTGTATCAAATATTATATTATTAATTTTATTTCTTCTATTTGTGTTATTTCCTGTTACAACTTTTAATATTTTCCTGTGTGTACTTGTGTTTTGCCTTTTCAGTTTTTATTTATGCTTAACTTCTCTTTCTTAACCACTTTTAAGAAATAATATTATTGTATTGGTTCTTTAAATTTTTTCTTACCACTAATTTTAATCATGCTCGGATCCCCTCCCCCATCTCCTCTCCGATCCACCACTGCCTTCCTACCTGTCCTCACTTCATGTTCTCTGTAGTTTAAGGTCTATCGAGTCTGATTTGTGTTCCCCACAAAAGTTCTCAGTCTATTACTTGGAGTATGGTCAACATAACCAGCCTCACACACTTACTGAAAAGAGCTATCAATTGCCAGTAGTCCCTCCCTCAGCTTTGAGTAGAGCTTTGCACTGTCCTCCCAACCCCGTACTGGAACTTTGTCTGACTTGAGCTTGCACGGATCTCAGGCATGCACGCTGTCACGAGTGCTGTGGATTCATATGTGCCCACTGCTCTGTTGTGTCTGGAAAATAACGGTGTCCTTGTAGTCCTACACCATCTCTGGCTGTTACAATCTTTTCATTCCCTCCATCAAAATGACTCCTGAGTCTTGGGAAAAGAAGGCAGGATAGAGTGGATATACTGTCCTATTTAGGGCTCTGTAGACTCTTATTCTCCATATGCTGACCAGTTGTGAGTCTCTGTAAATGGCTTAACTTTCTAAAAACGTCTTAGACTTAACAATCAATTCTGATATTCTTCATATTTCTATTTTGAAAACTTTCTTTTAGGCTGGAGTGGTGGTTCATGTCTGAGTAGGGGTACTCAGGATGTTGAGGCAAAAGGATGGTTGCAAGCTTGAGGTCAGCCTGGGATACATGGTCAATTCCAAATTAACCAGAGCTACAGAGTGAAATTCTGTCTCAAAAATCAAACAAACAAATGAAGAACAAGAGCAAAAAATAAAACTTATTGTCACTTTTCTTTTGATTTTCATATACAGCAACTTTGGCTCTAAATTCTTCCCTTGGCTGATCAGTGGTGTCCATTGGTGAGGCCATTCTGGGACTCTCATATTTGGGAATTTTCTTAGAACTTAGAATCTACCAAAAAGAAAAATGGAATGTTCTAAATGGTCACAAATCTTTTTATTGATAATTTAAGAAGGTGATGGTGCTTATCTATACAAAGTTTAGGAAGTACACTGAGTGACTAAGGTTGGCTGTCAGATTTTGTCAAAAATCATGTGCCAAGGTTGTGTGGGTAGCTCAGTGGTGGAGCACTTGCCTAAAATGCATGAGACCTTGGGTTCAAAAAAACATTGAAAAAAATATGTGAATCATTACCAAGCAAATAAGGAATTTTCTCTTGTAGAAAAATATATGTATCTATTTAGGACATTTTGTTTTTAATTGATTTTGTAAATTATAGACATTTATGGGAAGCACACAACATTCATACATGTTTAGGTGATAAAGTATGATACACATATTCTGATCAAACTCAGCTGGCTAACATTTCATCTCCCTTTTCATGACTTTTTTTTACATCTCTCTCAGTTATTCATAAAAATATATAAGAGGTTATTATGAATCATAGTTCCTCACTATTTGGTAGAATGCTAGAACCTATTATATCTAACTGTATCAAAACAATTTCACAACAACGTTGATTTATGTTTATTTTTAGCAGTTAATATTTATTTAGATGTGGAGTATTTTCTTTTTTGCATGTATAATTTAAGGTATCAGAAACAGATAAGCACAAGCAGAATATAAAAACTAATAATTTTGTATACAAACAAAAAACGTTTGGAGGAAGAAGCAATTTATAACAGCAAACAACATACCAAATGACTAGTATTAAAGTTAGTCAGAAATGTGAAGGACTTCTATGAAAACAATTGAAAATGTTGACATAATAGAAGACCTTAGTGAACATAGAATTGCAAATATTGTTTCATACAAAGCCACAATACTGTACATTGACAGAGATCGGCTTTCTAAACTATAAATTCAACGCATGAATGCTTCCTCCAAAATTATTTTTATATTTGAAAAAATAATAATAAATTCATCACAAAAAGTAAATGTAAAAAACTGCCCTATTATTTCTCAATGAGAACAAGTGAAAAGGAAAAGCACTGCAAAGTGGGCTGCAAAAGCCATTCTGACCCAACTGCTCAACACTAGATCATCAGTGGGTTCCTAACTGTCTGTACACAGAGGTAATGGAGGCATTCCACACACTGGGAAAAGACAGGGTGTTCACTAGGCAATGTCAGTACAAGAGCCTAACTCTGAGAATACAAAACTGCACATCAGTTTCATTGATTTACCAAAGTTAATTTTGAAAAATGAAAAATAAACCATAACAGTGTGAGGGAAATTTATTTCAATTGTTGGAACTGATTAAATACATTAAATTGATTTTTGAGAACATCATTCCACTTAAGAGACAATCTATAGAATGCACAAAGGAAAATAGTAATCAATTTATGAAGTTATGACCAACTAAAAATACAGTATACAATATAAACATTTGACAGGTCAAGAACAGTTTCCTTAATCTACAGGACAAAATACACTTAACCCCAAAGTTGCTGAAAAAGATAGACAAATGACCAATAAAAATATTTTTTAAAAACTGTTTTTTGAGAAAGGGTCTTCCTATAGGCCCAGCTGGACTGGAACTCACTATGTAGGCTAGGATGGATTTGATTGTACAGAGATCAGAACAAAGAAAAAATAGTCTGCTCTGACCTTATAAAGTAGTGTAATCAAACTTTTAAATGCCTTGTCAAATCAATCATATTGGCAAAAGTTAAAGCAAATTTTCAATACGCACTGCCAAGAAGGATCCAAGTAAACACTGTTGGTAAACTGCTGCTTTTGTTATAAACTAACACAATCATTGTCAAATATTTAGGTCATAGACCAAAATAAATAGTATATTCTTTCTCATGAATTTGAGTCCCCTCTGCTAGAAATTTGTGTATTTACCAAGATGTGTATGCAAAAATGTTCATTATAAAATAAACAAACTGAAAAATATCCAAAATTATTAAATAGGGGACATGATTGAAACTCTGACATGTAACCTGTAGAGTAGAAGGCCATACCGATTTTACTGTCTCTTTAAATGCAGATGTGAAAATTAATTAGATGTAGAATTAATTATGAGGTTTCAAACTTTAAAGTAATAATCACACATGTGAACAATGTCGTTCTCTTGATAGCAATAAAATATTTCATTCCTGTGCATGCTTTATGATTAAAATATATCTAGGAAGTCAAAGGAAATATAACTGATTGTGTCTTTGTAGAACAATAGTTCTTAAATTCTCTGGGCATTGGAATTATCCATACAGTTTGTTCAGTCCCAGATCAATCGTTCTATCCATATATCTTCCCGCTCTGTGACTCTGATGTGAAACCAAAGAATTTCCAGTTTCCCAGGTGAGGTCTATGCTGCTAGTCGGAGATCCACATTCTGAGGATTACTGATGTAGAGAAACCAGTCTTTGCACTTGATGTGTTCTCTCATTTTAGTATCAAAAGTGGCTATCTGAATCCTGGGATTCTGTGGCATTTGAATTGTCTTTATCATATTTTAAGTCGAGTATTATTTTTTAAATTCTGCCAAATAAGATTAAATATACCACCTATCAATTGCTAATGTTTTGTCTACTTTCTTAGACCTGGACTGAAGAAATATGTACCACAATTTCTTGACCTGTGTATTCATTCATTGATAGACACCTGCGTTGTTTCTATAACTTAGCTATTCTGACTGATTCAATAAATATGGGAGAGGAGATATGTCTTCAACATAATGGTTCTCTTTTCTTTGGCAATAGACCCAGTAGAATATATATACATATCTTCACCCACCTGCGTGCCGGTGTGCGCGCGCACGCGCGCGCACACACACACACACACACACACACACCCCACAGGTAGACAGTGGAATATTGACTCTCTGCTCTATTTATTCTAGATGCATCCTAGTGTTATAATCTGAACTCACAATTCAAGATGCCTTATGTGACACTCCAAAAAGCTAGAGTACTGGCAACACCAGGCTTTACGTCCTTCTGTGATACCTGATTTGTGGCCAGACTATTAATAAAATAGTGAAAGAATCACCTGTATGCCCCACAAAATAGGAACAGCAGCTATAAGCCAGCAGTCATTATGGAAAGGCAGCATTTGAAATGACAGAGAGAAGGCAACCTCTGGGGAAATCTGGTGGAGGAGGAACATACACATACTTGCGTGTATTTAGGTTAATCAGTCGTTATGGTTACACTGCTTCCTCTGGATAGAAATTTCATAAATCATTAGGAGACTAACCATAACAAAGCGAGTGTCTAATTCTAACCATTTCTTCCTTTTCTTTTCACAGACCATTTTCCCATAGCGTCCCTTTGTATTATTTCTCTTTTCTTTCGATTTTTTCATAGATTCATTGCTCATTATACATTCTCTCTTAGGAGCATCAAGTAGCAGATGTTAACAAATATGAAATAGCTGAAACTTAGAATTGCTCTCTCGACAACCCTCCTATCTTCAGTTAGGGCAGAAAACCTGAGCAAACAGGCATTGCACTAGACCGTGTCGACGGCAGAACAAGCCATGGTCGAGTTACCCAGGGAAGGAATTCTCTCCTGTTTTGTTTTCCAAACCAAGGCTATTTTTTCCCTTTCCCTACAGATCAAATCTGGTGGTTCATTAGCTATTCTGGCTGATCTCAGCTTCCGCTGTGCATGCTCTTGTCTTCCCAGCCCCACACTCCAGGGGTTTGATAGAACAAGGTTAATACTTGGAAACACGGTCAGGAGCAAATTGATTGCAAGTAGGGAGGTAAGGCCTGTCTGTCACCATCTCCTTATGGCCTCAAGTTAAGTAGGCAGTTGCATCAACTGAAGCTTTCAGATTCTTTCTTTCTTGACATCTGTTACAGAGAATACTATTTTTCTCAAATTACTTGCACTGAGCCCTATTAGCTGCCATCAGATGGACTGACAGACGCATTGTTTAAAGGGACTGAACTGCACCTATAATGGCTCCTGTGAGTGTTACATAAATTATCTTCCCCCTTCTTACCCTAGCCCCAATCAGCCTGACATAATATAATTTAACAAGCATCCGGTGAGCATCTCTTACATGCTAGGTAGATAATAAGAAAGGATTTCCTTGTTGCACAACTTAGAAGCTGCCTCTCATATAGCTTTCGATATGAATGTATCCCCAGAGAACTGTGTAGTAACGATATACCCAGCCATGCGTGACACTAACCTAAGCCAAAAGAAGGAAATGGCCGTCAGGATGGGCTTTATAAGGCACCGTTTGTTCCCTTTTAGAATTCATAAATGGGTGAAAGGTTGGGGACCTGGACAGAGCATCTTATTGTCATCATAACTTAGGCTATATTCCTGTCCTTGTAGAGATCTGAACAAAGGGGCCCAAGATCAGAAAGCAGGGTGTAATGAGTCCTGCTTGTAGCAGTAGTACAACTTTAAAAAAAAGTATTGATAATAAAAGGCTTGTAGGATGACTTTCGATTTGGGCATTCCAGAGTGAGTCATACTTTGACCCCAAAGGCAGGGGGAAAATGGGTATAGTAGAAGCTGGAAACAAGAATGTTACTGTTGCCCACAGTTGTCTGGGGAGAATGCTAACTGAGAATAATTTAAGGACTTTCTCTTGTAATTCGAAGGACACAAACCATGGCTTCTCTCTCAGTAAAAGACCATTCTTCTCTAAATTGTTTAATCTTCAGTTCCAATTTATTAAGTTATGTGTGGCTTGTCTCGGGAGTCTGAGTAATCACTGGCCATTGTATAGGGGCATGCATTTGCATGACATTATAGGAATGTCAAGTTGTCTTTCAAAACTGCACATAAAAAAGGGCTCACCAAGGCTGGGTTATCTCTGAGTGCTGACTGTGGGAACATCCGCTGACGGAATTCACTTTACTGTATGCACACATTTCAATCAGCGCCAAAGGCCTCCTGTCCACAAAGGCCGGACAGTCCTTACCTCTTGCTCATAATGCCACATTAGCATTTCTATTCTCATGCTCTGTGGTCATAAGAGGCTGGGAGATCTTTAGAGAGACATTTCTCAACCTGTAGACACAAAAGGGGGGCTTTGAGCCCTCTGAAGGGCACCATCTCAGTGGGGGGACACCTATTAAAAGAGTCCATATTGTACCCGAGGACCTTCAAACCTGAAAGAGAAGCAATTTGAGAAAGCAGAAATGGACAGGAATACAGGATTCATAATGAGGACTGTAAAGAAAATGGTGTATGTACAGGGCAGTTTTCCACAGTGGTATAGATCATAAGAATCCTATATCAGCACCTAGGGAATCTCTCCTTTTAATCCCTGCAGCAATGCCATGGCAAGGAAGATGGGCACTCTTTGACACTCAAACCAGTATTCCCTGAACTGTCAAACTTCAAAAAAAAATTGAACTTCTTTGCCACAAAAACAAAGCAAAAGAGAGTTTGAGTCTTTTTAGCTTGATCTGTACATTTGCTCCAAAACTGTGGAGTCAATGATATATGATATAACAGATGATTGTGATTATGTAATTAGAAAAATCATTTGATATTAGCAATGGTTGAAATAATGGGCTCTAAGTCAGACTCTGTAAGTACACATGTTATACCACCCAGTAAAGTTCTATATCTTAACTTGGCTCTCTCTCTTTACCAGACAAGTGGGGATGATGATCAAAAGTATAAAATATCCCATCCACAAATATCATGCCAGGTATTTGGCATATATGATCAATACTACTTGGATAAATTTGCTTCCCCCACATTCCTTATGTGTCAGAAGATGTCAAGAATAACTTCTAAGTAACATGGAATGATTACTGTTAATGAAGAATGGGTATGACTCTGGTGAAAAGCAAGCACACTTGAGCTTTCATATAGCGCATAATGTCTTTTCAAGGTCAGCATTATATTTTGAGATAACCTGTTTTGAAGTATTGAAAGTAACATAGACTTACGTGCCTATCATATGAGTTAGGAGAGCCAATGAGATTGCTCAGCAGGTAAAAGCACTTGATACCAAGCCTGATGAGCTGGGTTCAGTCCCTGGAATCCACATGGTGAAAGGAAAGAAATGACTGTGGAAAATTGTCCTCTGACCTCCATACTTGCATGGTGGCATCCATGACACCACACACATAATCATAAATAGATGATAGATAGATAGAATAGATGATAGATAGATAGATAGATAGATAGATAGATGTAAAAATATTGTATGAATTAGGAATATGCTTGACTACAGCTAACACTGGCCTAAATAATATGTTTTTAAACTCATGGTAAGAGATCACTGTTCTTGACTCAAGTATCAGAAACATCTCTGAGGAGCGACCTGTCATTTTCTTCGAGCAGAAAAGCAAATGAAAATAGAAAGGAATTAATTGGAAAGAGGATCAGCAGCAGTGAAAAGAGGATAGGAGTGTGTGTGTGTGTGTGTGTGTGTGTGTGTGTGTGTGTGTGTGTGTAAAATTATCCAAAAAAAAAAACTATTTTTAGAACTTCCATTTCTATATAATGACCTATGGTCATAATGTAGTCTATATACACAGACTTGCCCCCATCACAGACCTACAGAAGGGATAAAGCATCATCTCAAGTCATCTATCAGTTGTTCAAGAGGAACCGTCAGAAAAGTTCAGCCATGTTGTTAACTGAAGCTGTTAGAGAGCCACACTCAGAAGACTCTGGAACATCAGGTGATGGATTATCCTAAAAAGCAAAATCATCTGAGGGTTTATTAAGTAATTATTTCTGGGTCTGCTCCAAGTGATACTGATGCTGCTGATGTGGGAGGCTCCCTCTGAGAACTCTGATATAAAATCACAAACTTTTTCAGTACAGGACCATGTAGCAAAGATTTCATTTGCAATTTATATAGTCCTTGTCACCAATTATAGTACAAAAGCAGTCATAGAAAGCACATCATTGAGTGAGCATAGCTGTGTTTAAATAAAACTTTATATAAACAGATGTAGATCATCCTTGGTATGGGCAATAACAAGAAAGAATGTTAGGCAATGTTCCAGTCACTGTGGCTCAAGGCAGTCCTTTTCATTGTACTATGCTTATGGAGTCAGTGCATCGGGCAGAGCACAATGATGTGTCTGCCCTGGTGACAGTACCTGGTGATTCATTTCAGAAGACTCCAATTACTGCGGCTGACATGAGTACATAAAGATTAAAGTCATCTGCAGATTCCTTTGTTCCTGTGTCGGACATTTGGCTGGGATGACTCACTAGCAGATCTGCCCTACTCTGACTGTAGGCCAGAACACTACAGGTTACCTCTGCTTGTTGTTAGGATTCTCACAGCATGGTGACTCTGTTATGAAAGTGATAGTTCCAAGAACCCTAGGAAAAGTCTCTGGTCTTAATTGGCCAAGTCTTCAAAACCATAAGCATCACTAATATCACATTGTATAGAGTCACAGATCCACTCACATTCACAAGGGAGAATTAGATTTCCCTTTGGTGAAGAAATGAGAGAGAGTCAATTATAGAAAGACAGGTAGGATGGAAGATACTGGGGGGGGGGGTCATGATGGAAAATACATTTCTTCATAGTCAGATACAAAGCTGTCTACTGCACCCCTCCTAGAAGATTCTTAAGGCTCCTAAGGTCCTTCTTAAAGGCCTGTGCCCTGACATCAGAGCATAGAACGTGGGTCCAGCAAAGAATCACAGGGGAGCCCTTCTGGCAATTATAACTAAGTTAAACTTGGCCCATGCTATGCCCCCACTGCCTGTCAAATAAATGAGGCCTCATTGATTTCCTGATTGCAAGACCTTGGCCATCTCTGAAGAATGGAATCACAGCTAACTAGCAGGGAAAGAAACTCAAGCAAACACTGCCCACTGTTCAGCTTCACTGTGGAATTAAGGTCTTGAAATGATTTTGATGTTTAAGAGCAATACCAAGTTTCAGAGTGCAGGGAACTGCCTCCTGCTCAGAGAACTAGCAGTCTTTGGGCTTACACTTTAAGAAATGATAAATATCTACACAGAGGTATGTATGGTTACCAAAAGAAGCATATTCAGGTGGCTTTGAAATGAGGCTGTGATTCTATTCATTTGGGCAAACTGATAAAACAAAAGCTGCCCCAGTAAAAGAATTCATTTGAACCTTGAACAATAAAAGGAAAAGGAAGAAGAGAAAATGTATCATAAGTGGTAGGAACAGGAGTCCCAGGTAGAAAAGAAAGCAACCGACCTTGACCATTCGAATTGACCTTTGCTATAGCCAATGAGGCCTGGCTAGCTGACCAGGGAGAATGGGGAGCAGGCTTCCTCAGGAGATCTGTTCGTTTGGCAGTTTCCATGGTGCAGCACATGGCGCTGCTGTCCTCCCCTCCTCTCTACTATCTATCTGCAAAAGGAACCGTGTGCTAGTGGTTTCAGATTCCAGTCGTCTTTCTGGTGACACTAATTATAGGGCACAAAGCAGAATGGGCCTTAGCCAGGTCACCTGCTATGAGGAATAGCTCCAGTGGGAGTGGCGCTCTGCTCTGGCTAGCCGTGAGACCAGCTTCTTCTACCCAGCATGTGAAAAGAACCTGCCTAATTGGGAACAGACTGTGATTGGCTGCATTCGGAACCCCACCCAATAAGGCCATTGGCTAACCGGACCTATAAGACCCCTTTGCACTTCCTTGATTACACGGTGCTTGCAGCAGTTTGCCACTGCCTGCTTCCCACTCAGCCCCCGGAATCTGTGTGTTTCGATTCCACGCCTACACCCTCCCCCACCCGACCCCCACCCCCAGAGCAGAGATCCCTGGGTCCCCTTGGGCTGGCCCCGCTCACAGGAACCCCCAACAACTAATCATAACCGAGAATAGACAGAACTTGCAATCACACATAGCAATACAAATAGCAAGGAAACAGAGCAACAATTGTTCCATTAAAAAGCCAATGATAGCTTTCCCTGAAACCCAAGCACTTTCATTATTTTGAGATGTCTCACCACTCCATTTAAACAATGACTTCTTAGCATTAGACCCAAAGCACTTTTTTAAACATCTTAAATTTTTTGAGAATTTCATACACTGTATGAAATTATGTATATTTTTCTCTCACTCCGTATCCTCCCAGATCTCCTCCTCCCTCTCTACCCACCCAACGTTGTATTCATTTTAATTTCTCCCTTCATTCCCATTTGAGTTACTCAAATATTCTTGGGTATGGAAATTGCCCCGGTGCATGGTTAGCTATGAAATGCGAAGAGCTTTCAAAACATTGCTTTTTTACACAGTGATTCAGATTTATTTTGTGGGATATGTATTTGGCAAAACATAGCTAAAGTATGTAAAAAAATAGTTTTGTATAAAGTTACACAAATAGTTCATATCTGTTTTCAGAAATATGCTCAAAAAAACCAATGCTTGGATCAAAAGTAAAGTAATACAATCAAGAATGACCTGAACAATTTCCTTTTTATTTTATGTGATTGTATTTTATGTGTTACTATTATTGCTGTATGTGTGTGTTAATGCTCAGCCTGTCTGTGAATGTGAATATGTTTGTGTTATAATGTGCTTGTGGAGGTTAGAAGACAGCTTTTATTTGTGGCTTTTCTCCTTCTACTGTACGGGCTCCAGGGGTTGAACTTGGGTCACCAGGTTTGTGCAGGTCTTTTGTCTGCTGAGCTATATTCGGTCCCATCTGAGCAATTCTCTACATGTCTACTAATTTAGAGTTTCATTCTTCTTTCTAGGAAAAGCACTTAATGAGTGTCTACTGTACTTGAACTGTATGAATGTCAGATACGGACAATATAGCAATGAAGCAGACCATGCAGACATTCATCTGGCATGCTTACTTAGCTTGCAGCAACATGGTACTATTCTAATATTACTATCAATGATTAATAATGCTAATAATCAATGCTCACCAAATGCTAGTGAATATCTTTGTATGACAGTGGTACATTATTTAATCTTTGCAACAAGCTAATTGTATTAGTTATTTTTCTCATTCATGTGACAAAACACCTGACAAGATAACAATGTTCTGCACTTTTTATTTATTATGTTTATTTTATGTGCACAAATGCATTGTCTGCATGTACGTAAGTGCACCTGCAAGGCACAGTGCCCTTGAAGGTTAGAAGAGGGTATCAGATCAGATCCCTTGTAACTAGAGTTACCAACAGTTGTTAACTGCCCTATGGGTGCTGGCAATTGAATGCAGGTCCTCTGTAAGAGCAGTCAGTGGTCTTAACCACCACCAAACCATCTCTTCATGTCCACAAGATAACAACTTAAGGGAGGAAGAGTTTATTTTAACTTAAACTTTGAAAGGATGTAATCCATGTTTGTTTTCCAAGCATGGCAGCATGAGCCAGAGGCTGCTGGTTTCACTGCATCCGTAATCAGTACGTAGAGAGCAAAGAGGAAGTGAGGCCAGGTTTTTTTTTAAATATATATATATATATATATATATATATATATATATATTTCACTATTTTTATTTTATGTGTATGAATGTTATGCCTGCATGTAGACAGATGCACCCATGTCATGCAATGCCTGTGGAGGTCAGAAGAGGGTGTCGGATACCCTGGAACTGGAGTTACGGATAGTGGTTAACTTTCATGTGGGTTCTTGGACTCAACCCCTGGTCTTCTACAAGAGCAGCCAGTTTTCTTAAGTGCTGAGCCATCTCTCCAACCCCAAAGCCAGGTTCTAAAACTTCAATATCCACCCCAGGGATCAGCTTCTTCTCGCAAGACTCTACCTCCTAAAGGTTCCACAACTCTCTCAACACCACAAACTGAGGACCATTTATCCAAACATATGAGCTCCACATTCAAGCCACAGTACCTATAACATATATTACTGTCTCTATTTAAAAAAAAAAAAATAAAGAAGGAAGGAAGGAAAGAGAAGCTAAAGCTACAAATAGGATCCCTTGCTTGGACAAGTTCTCAAGGAAAATGATGGATCTGTGATTAGAACTCTGATCCCCTTGCTTTTATTTTTTTAAGTATTTTATTTAATATTTTTATTTATGTGTATGAGTGTATGGCCTGCATGCGTGTGAGTGCACCCAAGTCATTCAATGCCTGAAGAAGTGAGGAGAGAGCATTAGATCCTCTGGACCTGGAGTTACAGACGGTTGTTAGCTGCCATGTAAGTGCTAGGAATCAAACCTCAGCCCTCTACAAGAGCAGTCAGTGTTCTTAAATGGAGTCATCTCTCCAGCCCCCAATTCCATTGCTTTTAAAGTTCTCTCTAAATTACAATTTTGTTGATATAATGTGTGTCAGGATCAAAGTCCCAAGTAGTAGGCAAATAATCAAACGAACGCTGTGCTTATGATGAAGTTGTACCTGTGGAACACATTGAGGAGGTAGATTTTGCTCAGAGCGGGAGAAACTACATTAGGGTGAAAAGTGGCAAAGGGAATGTTTATGGGACTATTTCCTTTGTAAAATAAGAGTGTTTCAACTGAAATTGGGATGTTAAATGTATTGGATTAACTGTAGAAAACAGCGTAGGTGCAATGCAGTCTAGAGTCATAGTCCGGTAAAGGACACCCCTCAGGGCCACTCTTCACTGTGCAAAGTCATGTATCTGAGAGAATGTTGTGTGTTATGACATGCACCTGTGTCTAAGTCTGTGTTTGTATGGAGAAAGATGGTGACGTTGACTTAACTTTCATGCACACCAGCCCCTTGCCATCAAACGGCAAAGTTCTGGACTGTACTCTTCACATATGTGGGACAAGCAGGAAGAGCAAGAGATTTGATACCATAAACCATGTTGAGTATCTCTTAACCCATGACTGATGGTACCCCAGCTCTCCTGATGACCAGAGACAGCCCTGGCCATCAGCTGCAATTCCTCCAGTGCTCACCAGCCAGACACCCAAAGGAATCATTTATCGCCTCTTTTCCTTGCTTTACCCACACTTCTCTGCCACTGCCCCCAGGGTCCATTCCCAAACAAGGGAACTGTGTTTAAATTTGTGTTTGTAAGGGTCTCGGGGGGTTGGGAGGGGTTCGTTTAAAATTGAACTCAATTTCCACAAAGGCGCAGCCATGAGTAGCTGAGCTCAGTAACTATAGGGAACAGACAACACTCCCTGAACAGGGAGATGGTTTTGAATGAAAATGGTTCCAGCTTCTGCATAAACATATATCCCCAGTGGGGTATGGTTGCAGGATGGTCTGAACTGGAGCTTCGGAATCAGGTTCTACTGCCGTCATTTTGGCTATGCAGGGGCAAGTAAAGGAGGACATTATCAGAAAGGAGGTTAAGATGAAAATGAGGAATGTAGCTAAAAGCTGTGATGGAAAATCAGTGAGGACAGATGTTGAGTAACCTGGTAACAGAAGGAAGAAGGAAAAGCACCTGCAAAGTTTATCTTGGATGACTGTGAATGTGGAGTGTGGCCATGCCCTCTACACTTCTGATCTATGACTGATCTGTAGTCTCTGCATACAGGATAATATTTACCAGTCCTAAGAATTTCCTAAAGCAAGCTTATAGCTCATCAGAATGGGGCTCATTTCTCCAAAAGAACAGACCCTGTGAAACCTTCAGAGATATAGTCAGTATTTCATAAGCGTTTATGGATTTTTCTCCAGCCTTCCAACACATATAAAATTTTTTATCTCTCTTTTCTGTGCAATGAAAGCCTCAAATATGTCTTTCCTCTTTGTGAAGAAAAATATCGACTTTTCTTAACAATGTACCTTTTAATAAGTTATCCAGGCTGCATTTTTAATAGCCCAGAGCCACGGTGGACTTAACAACCAACGTACAGGCTTTTCTCAGCACTCCAGCCAGAGTACCCTTGTTAGCACGAGCTCAGTGAAGGTAAATATTATGTCAGGGAGCTCCCGTACACCAGCTTCCACTTTGCATAGCCGTTCAAGCCACTTACCACCTTTCAAGTGTCTCCAAACTGAAACAGTACTCTCTACAAACAGCTCCTGTGACTGACACAGCTGCCCAGAATATTTCTTTCTTATGAGTCTGTGATTATTTAGTATCTATTTATTGCTAAGAAAAAATAAGTGTATTGATCTTAAGTGTTGATAGCTAAGGAAGCATTTCACAGTCAGAACTTGCATAGTCGGATCTTTATCTTCAATAGACTAGAAGTCTCTGAACTCTAAATGAAACTCTTTACCAATTACTAGTGTCTATACCGATTTTAATTTTGCTTTTCAACTTATTGATAAAATATCCAGTGTGGTGGAAAGGTTATTCAACTTTAAAATGATGTGATTTTGTGCCATTTAAGAACTGCTAAGAACAATATATCAGTATTTGAATGAGCCAGGTGAAGGAGAAATTCCATGACTTTAATTCTTCCATCGAGAATAAGAGATTCTGAAAAGAATGAAAGATATTTAGGAAGATTTGCCAAGGACCCAAAGAACCATACATTCATAAAGTGACAAGTCTGAGGTATTCCCCCTCTTTTCTGGACCGAGTAATGTTTACTTATTTGTCTCAGAAATGACTGATCTCAGATGGATTGACCGTGACATTTGCTTGGCCCTAAGAATAGCATGTTCAGTGTCCTGTCCATACAGAACATTTGTGGTAAAGGAGGAAAATGTTTCCACCTCGATGTGGTTCCTTAGTATTTTTTCTTCCATTTGAAGGAACCCATTCACCCTGATTTTCTGCTTTACAGCTAGGTTCTAGGTTCACAGATAAAGCAGTCAGATAAAAGAAAAGATTATGCCACATCATTTGTAGATAGGTTTATAAAGTCACTCCTTTTATCATTCGGGTTTCCTTAGTTTGCAGGCAGTGAACCACTTGAGTAGTAAAGCAGGCAGAGGAGCTGGGTTACAGTGCTTTAAAAGTCATGGTAACCAGAGAGAGGCAATCATCTGCAATAGTTTTAGCAACTTAAATAGGAAAGAGACTGTGAATTATCATGGGCATTTAAAGGGAAAAACTATCCTCTGGGATTCAGTCAGAGACACCTTGTGACCACGTTCCCACTTTACCACACTCACAGCGCTTTCCAAGGCAAATATGCAACACAGAAATGCCAGGTGACATTGACCACATTTTTTTTCTCCAGAAATGTAGTATGCTGAGTTTAGATGTCTTATAAGGCACACAGCAGAGTAAAGAATGTAAAATCACGTATCGATAGGTTTATATTGACTATGACTTGAAATAGTATATTGAATTTAAAAGAATAAAATTAATTTCACATTTCTTTTCAAGTTTTACTTTTTTTTTTACCTCATCTATTCTATACATATGTGTTGGCAAGGAACTGGGGCAGGCGCATATGTAGAAGTCAGAGAACAGCATGTAGTTCTCGCCTTCCACCAGGTGGGCTCCAGGAATCTAACCTTGTTCATCAGGCCTGGCAAGAAGCATCTTTACCTGCTGAGCCATCTCACCAGATCTTTTGTTTTACTCTTAACGTTGCTATTAGAAAAGTTAGATAACATATGCTGCTAACACAGTAGTTCTATCACACAGCTCTAGAAATAAGAAAGGTAACTTCATGGACTGATTTTTTATCCTTTATTGCTTCAGAAAGTAAAGAAAATGAGTTTCCTGCTTACAGTGCAAATGTTCATTGCTGTAATTCTTCCAAGAGCGTCTTACCTATGAACCTGACATAAAACAATGCCAATAAACCTATCTAATTAATGAAGACAACTACATATCCTGTAAAAAGTTTCACAAGTGTTTCTGAATTCTACATATATGGAACTATTAATTTATTTTCTTGTGAAATCTAAAAGGTTTTCGTATGTTCACTACCTATTTTACTCACAGAATTTTCACTTGCTTTGATTACTTCGATAAATTTTGTTTCATTAAGAAAACTAGGAATAGGGAAAAGGAATACTTATCCTTTGATACACTTTTCAAATATCCAATTTAAATGACAAACATTGAGAAATACAAAAACTACTGTCATAGTACATAATATTAATTTATGAAAGCATGTTTGCCGCATCTCAATAGTGTATAGTACAAATCAACTTTTCATCCACGAAAAGGTTCATATTTCAGTATCTAATCCCTAGAGCATTCAGTGGGGTGGAAGAATTAGTTGGTGAGGACAGTCATTGAACACGCAGGGACTTGGCACTGGAAAGAGAACAGGAAGGAACAAAGCTTGTTACAATGACATCATTGTCAACCCCATCTGGAAGTAACCATTTCTCATCAGTTGGGAACTCTTAAAATACATACACAGTTATTCCAAACTATGAAGCCATCTACTTCCAAAAATGTAATAAAATACAGATATATAAACCATTAAACCCAATAAATATTATTCTAATCCAGATTCATCCTTACATTTTCCATCACAGCCGTTTTGTATAGAATAGACGTAGTAAAAAAAAAAATTATCTCACTTGTACCTCCTAAAGTCTCAGAATGAATTTTCAGTGCAGTCGGAATGAACTTTGTACCTCAGTCCATGAAACTGTGTGGTGTGTGCTGCAATGTCCTCCTTATCATCCTCAAACCACATTCACATTTGACTCTCCATCTGGCTAATGTCTGCTGTCCACACTCCCTGGAACTCTTTCCTGTATCTTCAGACCATGGGAACAGAGGTAGGATCAATCCTGTTGATATCTGAATTGCCTTCTCTATCACCTTGTCTTGAAGTCGTCTCCCCTGTAAGGCCAAGAGTGACCTTAGTTAGATCTCATTTCTCTACCTAATGTTACTTACAGTGCTAACAACTATCTAAATGTGTATTTTACTCTAAATATATTTAGTTGTTTATTTCCTGCCATTTCTCACTGGAATTGAAAAAAACAAGCCTTAATAGCTCTTTAATTTTTTGGACATTTAATTAGTGTGTGTGTGTGTGTGTGTGTGTGTGTGTGTGTGTGTGTGTGTGTAGGACAACTTGTAGGATTCATTTCTCTCCTTACACCCTGTGATTTCTGGGGATGAAACGCAGGTCATGACGTTTGGTGGCAAGCGCCCTTACTTACTGACCCACCTCACCAGCCACCTTAACTCTTTTACTTGCTCATCTTTTCCCAGGTACCTAAAAGCCCTTAGTAATGACATGCCAGCTGACTGGATAGCTGAATGAATGGAATGTGATAAAATATCAAAGAAGACGTAATTCAGGGTGCTGGATGAGGGGAGCAGTGGCAGCTAACTGAGATTAAGAGGGCATGGATGTTTTCTGAAGGATCAAGTGCCTTAGCGGACAGGACTGGTAAGCAGGAGGTAGGCAGACCACCAGCAAAATGGTTTGCCTCTGGGCAAAAGAACAGGGTCTGCAGGCCAGGAAGGGGGTCTTTCCATGCACACAGAACCACAAAAAGTTTGGTTGAGCTGCAATGAGAAGTGGGAGTGCGGCTGAGCCGTGAGGACAGACAGACGGGTGGATGAGTGACACCCCACAGACCCCTGAGGGGCGACTGTGTGAGAAGTCTGACTTGCATTGCATTACACCCGCAAATGTCTGAGCACTCTGCAAACAAAGGTGTGTCCCATATGTTTCCTTGTTCACTCTGTCTCCACCACGTGTAAGCCCGTCATGAGACTGTAAATGGAACAAAAATAATCGCCCGCCTCCTAAATGTTCCTTTACAAATAATAGCATGCCTTCTGAAAAGTGGGGCTTCCAGAGAATGCCTGGTGAGCTGAATTGAGTATTCTCCCATATTATTCTACAGGCCATTATCTGAACTGATATTTGGGGCTGAATAGATTATTCCGAGACATCACAGAAAGTATAATTTATACTCCACTGATCCTCCATAATGGTTACTTTGAATTAGTATTAAGGATGGACACGCACGATAAATTGATGGGCTCCAAAGCCTTTCACTGTGGAAAAATACCATCTCTGCCATAAAGAAGGCCGAGGACAAAGGGAAGCTAAATAAATTCCTGGCATCATGGTTTAAAAAAAATATATCAAGGGGTTCACCCTAAAAGTCTGCATCTTTGCGGAAATTATCACTTCTGAAATGTTTGTTCATTTCCCAGAGATTAGTCTTCATTAGATAGGATTTTAGCGAGGTTTTCAAAGGCATCTGTTTGAATGACTAAGTAGAAACCAAGTCAGGGATGGTCAGAATCCTTAGTCTGAGCCAAGAAGCCTTTGCTTTGTTTTTGTCTCTTTGGTGTTGCAAGGACAACAGGGCCTGGGTATAGTACAACAACTGTACCTCAGACCAAAAAGGACCTCCTAGAGCCATGTTGTTTACAACAGGAGGAGATAAGCAACCTCAGAACTTGGTTGTGACTGTTATGATAGCAATGTGAATAAAATGGGGAACGAAATGATATCGAAGTAATAATGATCTTGATGCACTCGGCTGAAATGTAAACTAACGGATTTCTGTCTCTGAGCTCTATCTCAAAGCAGCCTTTGTGTGTGGTTTTCCCTTAGGCTGGAAAGCTGTTTTTCCTATATTTTGACATTTTCTATGCCTCTATGTTTATATAGAACACACTGTCTTAATCATTAACATTTAATTGGAAAAGTCCATCAAGCAAACTAAGAAACCCAAATTGGATGCTAACTTACCCCAACTCATCTCAAAGCTTTGTTGTCACCATTAGTCTATCTAACTCGCTGCTTCTGAATCTCACTTTTTCTAAAATAATGAAAATTCATGTCCAAAACAGCTCTGTGAAGTCATTTTAATTCTACGAGCCAATCGATTAATAAGAAACATATGACTTCGGGGAAGCGTAATCTGAAGAAACTTTTCTTTGTCACATTGCCGCTGAATTAAATTAAATATATTATCAAATCCTGATAAAGTTTCTGATCTTCAAATGTGTTTTAAATATACCAGCATGACACAGAAGCATATAGGGTAGAAACCAGCCCCTATGCCTCAGAATTCTGCAAAACAGTGTGGTTTACACTCCACTGCTTTTACTGCAAGTCTTTGCCCTTCGTATTCATGTTGTTTATGGGAATTCCTTTCATATATGATGTAATACTGCCACGTAAGTGGTAGGAAGGAATTTTTCAAGGAAAAACTAGCAATTAGCAAAAGGACAGGTTAATCTTTCTGTCCTGATTCCTTTAATCAAGTTAATGAAGATGGACAATATAGCAAAGGAAGGAAGGGAAGAGCAGAGAAGGTGTGAAAGCCAGTAACACAGCAAGACTGCAGACAACCTGGCCACATGCTGCTCATACTCCACGACCTCTAATGTGGCCCGGTGGTCTGGTCAGCTTTCAGCTGGTATTATCTGCTACTCAGTGATTTACCACAAAAAAAGTGGAAAGTGTCCAGCCAGCCCCAGCTACTCTTATCAAGAACTCTTATCAGTGCCAAGGTAGCAACTCCTATTGCTGGGCCCTGGCCCTCAGCCAGTGATCCTCCAGTGTATAAGACCCTTCTCTTCTCCGTCCAGTGAGGTGGTTCGAAGGCTTTTTTTTTAACGACTTCTCAGAGTCTCTCTGTAGCATTAAGCTCTGGTGGTTCACTCTGGTATCCAGCTTGATAATAACACCAACCTTTTCCTGAGAGCCTTCCTTCCCTGCATCACTCCTTCTCCAGTCCTCCCGTATTTCCTGAGGTTACTGCCCAGTCAAGCATCTAGACTGTTATCCTGCCTGGCCTTAGCTGTGCTCTTTGTGAGACCCTTCAAGGACCGTATCTGTTCATAGTAGCTTACCTCTAGAGTCCATTCATTACAATTAATCAGGTTCTACTTTTAAGACCTCTGCTATTTTTTCTGCTGTATTGTATTTTATCACGTCACCCTGCTCTGCTCAGTACTCATCATAGGTATTTCACAAGTGTTTTGAGGGTAGTCTGACTCCACAAGTGGGCTGCTTGTGCTTGGGCCCAGCTCCTCCACAGAGTTCAGGCCTAGTAAATGTATCGGATCACATGTGACGAGTATGCCCTTGACTGAGGAACAGTCTTCATTCACCTTGTAGTTATGTCCAGAACAGAGGCAGAACCTGTCCTGCCTAAAGCCATCTGATTGAAATCCACCTGCTGAGACAGGCATTTCAGAGGAAAGGGGGCACATTTATCCATCTTAGGGTATCTGATAATAATTCATCACCTCCTAGGACAACTCACGAAGTCAGTCTCCTAGATGCCTAACTCCCTTCCAAAGGAGAATTTAGCTTTGGGTGGGGATGTGGAAGCTCATATGCAAAAACTTGTTTCTTGAGAAATGTGACTGTGAGAGAGGGAAGGTTTTACCACTCAGTACAGCAAGGTGAGAGCTCCCCTGTGCTGGGAACATGCACATGACTTATTTCCTGAGCACCTCTTGAAAATGTCTAATGCGTGAATAAAGAACCCAGGAGGTTCCCTTTAGTTATTTTCCCCGAGACTAAAACTCCGTGACATTATTTCAACTGTTACTTATAATAGTAAAATATTGATTTTCTCCCTCCCTCCCTCCTTCCCTCCCTCTCTCCCTCCCTCCGTCCCTCCCTCTCAATTCCTGCTTTTAGTAGTCTAAAATGAAGTAAACCCACAACTCCTGGCAACGACTGCTATTTGTGTGATATCATGTAACACCTTCTGTGATCTCAATCCCATAATCCCCTGGGCAGGTGAGAAATGAGAGCAAATAGACTGAAAAGTAAGGAACCCTCCCACTTCAGTGATGTCTTCATCGTCACAGTGAGGGCTATACTAGGGCTCCTGCCCAGACAGAGATGTTACTAACCTAGCCAGAGCACTGACACAGATGCCTGAGAGACGGCTGCCTCTGTTGAATGCTTCATGTTGAGTCTGTAAGTAAATTTTCTGTAAGTGGGTGCAGTGGTTCCCTTCAGTCAGCCTGATGCCAGAAATATGGCAGGGTTCTAGAAGTTACCCAGGCTTACACTTCCACTTTTTTATTAGATTTCAAAGCTTTTAAACTGGAAGATTTTACAAATAATTAGTTAATTGGAATTTGAATGCTTGAGGATTTACTAAAATGCCAAGCTAATATTATTTAATCATGGGAAAGCTGACTTCCCCTCTCTCTATCCCTTCCTCCTCCTTTCTTCTCTTCCCTCCCTATCTGTCTCTGGTCTGTTTCTATGTCTTGTCCGTCTTTCTGTCTATCTCTCTCCATATACATATATACATATGAGTATAATATGCGAATACACAAACACTAAAAGTAAGACTTTGTCTATTGACTTAAATGAGGCACCACTGGATAGTCAATAACCTTCTTAGCACTTAGAGAAAAGCAGTGCTTAGTGCCTTACAGAATTCTTTGAGATCATAGGCTGAGTCTTTGTAAGCCCCAAACTAGCCCAAGTAACACATTGAGGACTTACATTATTATTACGTACATACATTCATGCATACAACAAAGTAGGAGAGACAGAATAGACAGACACAGACAGAGAGACAGACGGATACAGAGACAGATACAGATACAGAGACAGAAAGAAAATCAGCAATAAGCCTGTTTGTCTGATTATTCTGTGACATGGGTAGCGGGGTGGGTAGTTCATTGTAGAAAGATCAATGGATTTCTCTACTGTAAATTATCTGGTAAAAAGTTCAGATCCTTGTCCCACTTAGCATGTAATGCTTCTTGTCAATGACTTGGGCTCTGAAGGTGACATGAAATGACTTTTATATGCCAGGCAGATCCTATTAATTCCCAAACTGTACTGAAACTAGACTTTCATTAAAAATATGAATCAGCTGATTGCAAGTCATTTCTCCTGGCAAGTATAAAACATTCACCTATCTACAAATGCCAAAGTCTTCAATCATTCATTGATTTCTAATATTAACCAAAATGAATTTTCAGTAGCAACATGCCAAATAAATCCTTACAGTTTATCAAAAAGATCTTAAACTCGTAGACCTGCAGTTTATCCGGAAGACCTTGATAACTGATTCCTCTCAGGTCTTTTTCTATTTGGCAAGCAAACTTATGTCTGATACAAGATGAAAATCTACCCCCGTGCTCTGTTTCCTATTATTAGCTCTAGTCTGTGTTCAGTCCTAGGAGGGTAAGTCTACAATCCTGTCTGTAGTGTGTACCTACAGCCTTGCTGGAGAGAAGCCTTTAACCTGTCACACACAGGGAATTTCATAAAAATAGAGAGAAATACTTGGAACTCTGATAGTGATGAATTGATAAATCTAATGGCGAGGACTTGCTCTAATGGCTTCAATGAAAAGCTGTGTTCCCTGCCAGAGACAGTTCAATACCTGCTTATCCACTCACAGAAAAATGATGCTGTTACCTTGTCTCAGGGAGTTCACGGGAGAGCAGAGGCCAAGCCTTCTGGGCTCTCCACATTCTTCTAACACACCAAGGGCTTGATTAACATTTCTCGTTACAGAATGTTTATTGGCTGGTGTTTGATCTGGTGGTCCTTGCTGCGCACAGAAGCCACAAAGTCATCTGGAGGGGTGCTTCAAGTGTTCAATTCTCCTTTAATCAAAGCAAAGACAGAATTCTAATAAAAAATTCCTCAAAACAATTTAGAAAGCTTATTACTCAGCTGTAAGAATGAACTTCGTGTTTATTTGGCCTCTCTCTCTCTCTGTCACTCTCTCTCTCTCTCTCTGCCTCTCTGATAGAACATTATTTTTAGCTTCATTACAAAAATATTAGAATCTTTCTCAAAACTGATAAGCCTCCTCAAATGTGTCCACCAAGAAATCATTTATTCAGAGCAGCCTCGCTGTGTCAGGTTTCACTGGGAAAGCTATACTATCTTTTGAAGCCAGTGTTATTTAGATTTTCATTGTGTCTAATAAATTCATACTATATATGCTATTCAAGCTGAAACTCTGAATCTTAACTTTTTAAAAAATTTTTAAATGTATTTATTTTTATTTTATGTGTATGAGCATTTTGCCTGCATGTACCCATGTCAAGTAATGTCCACAGGGGCCAGAAGAAGGTGTTAGACTCACTGGAACTAGAGTTATGGACAGTTGATAGCTGCCATATGGGTGCTGGGGATCAAACCCATGGACTCTGCAAGAACAACCAGTGCTCTTAACTGCTAAGCTGTCTTTCCAGCCCATTATTCTTTATAAAGACATCTTTTTAATTTGTTAATGATTTTTTTTCTATTTTATGTGTCTATGTGTTTTGCCTGCATCTATGTAAGTGCATCTGTGTCATGTAATGTCTCGGGAGGCCAGAAGAGGATGTCAGATCACCACAACAGGAATTATGGATGGTTGTTAGCTGACATGAAGGTGCTAGGCACTGATCTCTAGCAGTCTAAAAGAGCAGTCAGTGTTCTCAACCATTGTACACTCTTTCCAGTGCCCAAAGTATTACTTCTGGAACCTCATTCTGCATGACCAGTATCTGTCAAGTACCATCTGTCCATTCCTCCTCACTAGCTCCTCTCAAGTCTGTGTCCTCTCCATCCACAACATCAGTATCCTAGCCTCAGCAGCTATCACAGTCTGCGTCATCAGGGCCACAAACCACTCCTCCTCCTTGGTTCCTTCCTCCTCCATCACACTCTGTACAAGCCAAGGAGAGTTTAAGTGTGGCAATTCTAGCTGGGCTGCTCTTCCTCGAACGTTCCCCACTGATCCAAGAGTGAAGTTCAGAGTCTCCTCAGCCTGGCCTAGTTGATCCTCATCTTCTCCGGTCTTAACTTCTTATCTCTTTCCTTTTTGTTTGTACCATGTGATAATTAACTGCTGAAGTGCTTGTTCTTTCTGTGAAGAACTGCACTTATTTTTCCTTGAGGATTTTCACACTGGCTTTTCTCCATCTCTCTTCTCCACTTGTTGGTGCAGCACTTATTTTTCAGCATTCAGAAAGGGAGTTTATCTTCTTGTGGATTTCTCTGGCCCCCAAAACTGACTTTCATAGATATGATCCCAGAACTGGTGGTGTGTGAGGAGAGACTCTACCTCAGCACTGACCACTTCTCATGAAAGCAGTGGCTAGGGTATTTATTTCTCCTCCAGGCATGCTGTTAGTTATGTGTGTCCAGCAGGAGATGCTATGTGCTTACTCTGCAAGTGATGCTGAACAAATGGAATTAAAGTCACACAACCGGGTATTAGGAAAAAGAGTAAAAAATCTCACTCTTTGGAATGATGCAACCCAACCAATCCCCTTCTGAATATGTACCCAAAGCAAATGAAATCACCATCTGACAAAGACATCTCCACTCCCTTGTTCATTGAGCATTCTTCACAACAGTAAGGTACGGAAACAACCTAAGTGTCTGTTGGAGACCAATAGCTAGGTGTAGTGACCCAAACCTGCAATTCTCGTACTCAAGAAGTAGAAACGGGAGGATCACAAGTTTGAGGTTCGCCTTAGCTGCATACTGAGACTCTGTCTCAGTAAACAAGAAGGAAAAAAGAAACGGAATGAAGGAGAGAGGGTGGGAGGAAGAAATGGAAGGAAATTAATAAACAAAAATATCTCATTTAGCTCTGAAAAAAGAAGATATTGTCATTTTTCCAAACTAGATGACTCTAGAGAGTCTTATGCTAAGTGAAATGAACCACACAGGCAGAAAAGATCTTGTTATATGTGGCATCTTACTGGAAAGGGGGATGAGCATAGAAATAGAGAATCAAATGGAGTTAATATAGGAGGGATGGGGAATAGAGAGATATAAGTCAAATGACCTTTCTTATGTAGCAGATAAGTAGAATGAATAAGTCCAGGTTTGTAATGCTCAGGTGAGGACCAGAGATAGAACATTATGCTATGTGGGTGATTCTCCATCTCCAGCATGACTGTTGTGCTCCAGCCATCCCAGAAAATGGAGGATTGAACAGGTCCTCAGGTGGCCCAGAGTGTAGACAGGAGGAATTCCTGGGAGACTACATCAGTGGGCAGTTCACTTATTGACACCAAAGCAGAAGTTTATATAGGGAGGCCTTTCTGGCCATTACAAAAGGAGGGAAAGTTAAAGGTGGGGTCTTTAGGTAAAGGCGGGAATGTAGGGCTGACATGGAAATTAGGAATGAAGAACCAAAATCCAAAGACCTGGTTCTGGTCTGGGGTGATCTTTGTTGGGGGGGGGGGGGGGATGAAGCAACTGCTGAGGCCTGCAGTGGCTTCCTGGGACCTAGGTTATTGCATCAGGCAGAGTAGGCCAGACTCCTACCATCCTTTCAGGGTATCTGGGGTTGCTTGGCTTGCTCAATACCTTTTGCAGTAGATCCAGACCCCATAGTGCTATATTTGGGATTTTTGCTAAATGTGTAGATTTTAGTTTATTTTGCCACAAAAGGTAACTATGGGAGTTGACAGATACATCAAATTGCTTCATTATAGTTGCCATTTGTCTTACTGTATGTATCCCTTGACACCAAATTATGAACTTTATGCATAGTAAAATTTATTTTACAAAAGTATAGTGGCTCTTTGGACCCTGAGCACAGTGCCATGGTTCCCATGCTCCATTATGCAATCTTGGATGTGTACTCAATGTGGCTGCTGTGGCTGAGGAGGTCCACATCACCCTGCCACTTCTTCTGGTTTAAGCCATAGGATTCAATATTTTAAGATGGGCTGTGCCTCTAACTTGAAACTCATTTGAATGATTAGTGTTGTTTTACCTCTTAATAATCTGTTGGAATAGGGGTTAAGTCCTTAAAACACTAACTTTAACATGTTTCTTATTAAATCTGTTTACTACTATCTTTCTTTTCACCAAAAATTTTCACTAATTATGCTAGCAAAACTTCACTGTTGCATATGCTATTTTTATTTTTTTTTCATTTGCAATCATCTCTATATGCGCATGTCTCTGTGTATGTGTCTGCAAGTGCAGTGCCTGTGGAGACCAGAAGAGGGCATCAGATCCACTGGCACTACAGTTACAGGCTCTTGTGAGCCCCCCTGACATGAGTGCTGGGAATGGAGTTCCAGTCCTCTGTAAGAACAGCAAATGCTCTTTACTGTGGGAAAATCTCACCAGCTACTAATCTATACTTTATAGTTCTCCCATTTTTTTCCATTGTTTCTATGTCTCTTTCAAAGGATCTGAGCTTTTCTAAAGCGTATTTAGTAATTAATCTTCATGCTGTAACAACACTAGGAAAAGGACTGGTTCTGGAGCTTTAGAATTCAGAGCCCCAATCTGTGCTCAGCCTGGGATGAGCTCCCCAGATCCCACTGTACAGTGGAACATCTTCCTGTGAAGGTAGCATGTACTTGTCCAGATATGTTGCCTTCAAATATATCAGCCAACATAAAGCCCTTGTCAGACTTCAGTGTCTTCCCTGTGGTATGCTGTTATACTCTTCTAGTGGTACCCGTCCAAGAACACAGCTCCTAATGAAATGAAATACAACTTTTCTCTTTCAGAGTTGCTTTATCTCTATTGTCTCTTAAGGCATTGTTTTTGCTTTCATTTGCTTAAGGTATAATATATTAATTTGTTTATAAAATTATTTTAAAATATATCTTTATTTTTAAGTCATTATTTGAAAAGTAAACTCTAAATATTCATTGCTAATAATTCAGTGCTAATAATTACACTGATGCCTACATGATGTCTTTGCATTAAATAACATCCAGGCCCCATAGTGCTCTCATTGAAATGGATTGTATGTGCCTATGTTTGGATACTATATGAAGTATGCACTGTTTTAAGGCACTGCCTCCTTCTATGTAATATCCAGAACTAAACTGTACATTTAATTAGAGGATTTGGTCCAAGCCAGTGCAAAAGCACACAAAGCACATTGAAAGTCTGTCAAATAATTGTTGCATGAATGCCTTGTCACTTTCACTTGAGAAGCATTGAGGAAATGAGCAGTCTCATTAATCATCAAAAACATCAGAATGTACTTTAGGGATCAGGAAATTGAGGAAAGGTGGGTCAAGTCAATTGGCCAAGATAATGACACAAATTAAATCAAGGTCCAGCAAGGGAAAAGAATCAAGCTTTAATCCTGTAGTCTGGTTCTGCATGGTCGTATCAAACATGAATCAAGTATCAGATCTGAAATATAGCTTGTGGGTTCTGTTAATAATGTTTTAATATAAACTCTAATAATGTTCTCTAAGCAAAGTGACATATATTTCTGAAAGTTTTGTGTGAATAATTAGATTTTTCTTTTGTTTCTTGGATACATCATGGAAAAATTACATATACCATATATGAAGTCATAAATTATATTGTTAACAAGAATTTGTAGCTTGTGGGTCTGGAGAGATGGATCCGCAGTTAATTGCACTGACTGTTCTTGCATGGGTTTGGTTTCCAGCACCTACGTGGCAGCTAACAACTGTCCTTAACTCCAGTTCTAGGGGATCAGATGTTCTCTTCTAGTCTCTGTAAGCAGCATGACATTAGTGCACTTACATACATGCAGGCAAAGCACTCGTACACACACAAAAATAAATAAAATAATAAAATATTTTTAAAAAGAATTTGTAACTTCTAAGAGTAAAATTGAAAGCTAATTTGAAAACTTTTGTTGCCTTTTAGTGCATTTATATAATATTGAAAGAACTGGTTCAAATATTTAAAAACTTAACTTTTTACTATAAAAATATATCTTTAATACATTACTGAACTAAATTATTAGAATGAATTTAATTTTGATATTTTCTTTCTGGATTTTTATTTTTTATGTGTATGAGTATTTTTCCTGCATATATGTAAGTACACCACATGCATTCAGTGTCTGAGGAAGTCAGAAGAGGATTTTGAATCTCATGAAACCGAAGTTATAAGTGGTTGTTAGCTGCCATGTAAGTGCTGGGAAATGAACCTGGATTCTCTGTAAAACAGCCAAGCCACCTCTCCAGACTCTGCCATTATTTTCTTAATGATAAATTCTTAATTCATTTATATATATATATATATATATGTCAAGCTATATTTTTCATATGCTTACTTTATCAATATCCCATAGAAGGTTCACTGTAGTCTTTTATGGGTGGAAGAAAAAAGGAAGTTTTAGAGCATGGACAAGGGTTATGAAGCAGAAAAGACTTCAGGAGCTAGAGCAGCGGAGGGGAGTGAAACTGCACTCTCTGCTGTAGTGACAACTTACATGCTAAATTACAGTCATTTCTGTGTTCTGAGATGCTCATTAAATAGGATTCAGTTAATGGTCCCATAGGCCATGAACTAACCACCACATTGGTCTCCACTATGACATCTTCAAATAAAGAGCTGAGTTAATTCCATTGTAGCAGAGAATGGCTTATAGCCCACAGACAATAGCTGCCCTCCTAAATATATTCACAAATGTCTCATAAATGTTTGCTTCGGTGTTTTATTTAGAAACAACATGGATAAATATTTGAAAGAGCACTGCTAATGGCAGAGCAAATGTGAACTGTAAAATATCTTTAATGAATGCTTTAAAGCCTGCACTCTTCAAACAGAGCTGGCTAAAGAGAGAGAAAATGTAAGAACACAGCAGGTGAGCTGTCTGGATGTGTGTGTGTGTGTGTCGGTGTGTGTGTTGTGTAGACATGCATGCATGCATGTATGCACATTGCATATGCATGCAGCTACATGAAGCAAATGATATTTGCAAAGTAAGAACCATATCTACTAAACAGAAAAGAGCTGCATTCAGCAGACACATCTGCCAGAAAAATCTGCAGTTATAATTTAGGTTTTATAGTCCAAGAATGACTAGATTGCTTTTAAAAGCCCTACCTCTCCAAAGTTTTTATTTCATTCTTTGATCAAATATGTCAGGCAAGTAAGAAAATGGTCATTTATTTCTTTTGAAAGCAGGAAGAAAAAGATTGACATTAAATAGCAGTCATCAGGACACTCATGAATGTTTCCCAGTATTTGTCAACATGCCTGGCTTGCAATGGCAATTTACTTAATCAGATTTGCATCTTCACTAATACCAAAGCTTCCATCCTGGAGGCAATGGAGTTATTCCAACCTAGGGGCCAGCGATCACATGTGCATATGGCTATGTAATTGTCAGAAAATGTCCTCGTGTCAGATGGGGCCATAGCTTAGAATGAAAACAGTCCTGTTAGTGCTTCCACAGTGTATGAGGAGATAGCTCCACTTTATTAGTGAGATTATACTGGCCATGGATGGCTGGCTGTCTTGATCATCTGCAGACCAATTGTGAAGCCATTGATGGGGTCACTGGGCAGCCCAATCCAATTCTGTCATTAAGACAACTGGAGTAACCAGACTGTAAAATGGTTGGTCTAGTTATTTCTTAATGATGTAATTGCATTGACCTCAGAGAGATCCAATTAATTGCTGGGCAATTGGTGACTGTGGTGGTCTCACCAATAAACTCAGTTGCAAAAAACAGATTTGAATTGACTATGCCTCTTGATTCATTGTGTAATTTGCTATTATCAAGCTGGAGATTGGAGGGGATAATTTAATTTTGTTGATTTTGTTGACTCCATAGAAGAATCATATTTCTTAGTGTTTTTATTTGTTTTATTTTCTTAATTTCAATACACAGGTAGACCATCAGCGATACAGAATGCTATTTTAAGATATGGCTATTTTACCTTACCTGAATAAGTTTCATTAGGAAATTCTATAGCCGATTGTGGGGATCTGTCAGATAACTGATTGTGTTACAGAATAGTAAGTGAAATGAAAGGCTAAATGAACTGTATCCATAAGGTGGGTGGGAGAAGCATTGTTCCTTTGCCTTTGCCTGCCGGATCTGAGATGCTCAGTGCAGGTTTTGCAGTCTTTCAGGGCATAAAAATTCCCAGGATTCTTCTGCTTTGCTGAGTGGCCTGAGGTGAATGTGGCCTGAGAATGGCAGCATGAGGAAATAGCCGTCACTGTAATACCCTGAGTTGTCAGCCTGGGGTCCCGGGGCATTTCTTCTCTCCCACTTGCCAGGACAAACTGTCCATGGCAATTTCCCTTAAAAAAGAAAACAAAGCAAACTAACAAACTTAGCTAGAACTTGAATATTAATTATTGACTTACCACGTGATGTCCACTGCTCGGTTGTGCCTGGAACATACAGTAAATGTTTGTTGAGAAAGTGAAGAGTTATTTTCTTTTTTATATATCTTACTTTTATTTTATTTATGTGTATATTTTATGTGCACTGCCCTCGTGTGTGTAAGTTCACTCATGTTGTGCAGTGCCTGCAGGAGACAGAATAAGGCACTGGATTCCCTGTGACTGGAGTTATGGATGGTTGTTAGCTGCCATGTGGGTGCTGGGAATCAAACCTGGGTCCTGTGCAAGAGCAGTCACTGCTCTTAACTACTGAGCCATCTCTCCAGCCACAAGGATTATTTTGTTATATGAAATTTCTCTCTGAATAGTTGATGCCAGATAGGCATAAAATGATAGGCAAATATCATGTTTAAGAAAATAATAAACTTAGAAAAATAATAAGTTCATCGGCTCAAAATGATTTTTTTTTTGTAAATTAGCTTACAGGTAATGGGTTTCCTTGTCCTGTTTTAATGCACATCTCATTTTGATTGATTTTTCTATTACCCCACACCTCCTCCCTGCTCCCTTTTCCCATGACGCTGTTCCTCCCCCCCAGTATTCTCTTCCTATTCTCTACCTCTCACTCCTCTCTTGACTAGCTTTCTCTAGTCCCCATGAGCTGGTTTCCGGGTCTTTACCCATATTTCTTCCCTCTTGGGTATGGGTATTTAACAGAGGCTAGGATCTGCGTATGAGAGAGAACATGCGATATTTATCTTTCAGATCCTGGATCAGTTCCTGTTGCTTACAGAAAATAAGTTTGCATGTCCTACACATTGAGGTTGAATTGTCCTTTCTTTGACGTACGATTACCAGACAAGACAGCAGTGATGTATGTGGAAGTGTGTTTAACTGGAATAATTGAAATTGTAGCACACCGTTTTTGTAATGTATTATGTACTATTTAAATAAATATTCTAGAAGAAACCTCCATAATCTTATAGCCCAACAAGACCTGCATAATGACAGCACCAGCTAATATCCCAACATAGATATTATTCCAAGGAGTCCCACCTCTAGCTGAAGAGCTTCAGGCAACCAGTGGATGTTGAGGGAAGTAGAATCCGTTTTTGCCAGGGACTAGTTCCCTGATAGACTGTCAGTCTCAGGTGGTCAGCCTTAACTAAGCACATGTGCACAGAAGCAATGCTAAATGGACTCAGTGATATATATATATATATATAGATAGATATATGTGTGTGTGTGTGTGTGTGTGTTCGTATGTGTATTACAAGTACATACATATAATAATAATCAAAGAGGAGAACAAGAAATTGAGAAGGAATAGAGAGACATGAGAAGGGTTCGAGGGAGAGTGGGAGAGATAGAAACAATGCAACATAGGAAATTCTAAGAAAATAAAAATATAAAGATTAAAAAAATAATAAAAATAGTTTTCCGCCCAAATGCAACATAATGCCCTCTGTAAGAATTCCATCTCTGCTGAGGCCTTATCAGCCAGTTACTCAAATAGTTACAGTGAAACAAATGCTTCATCATAAGGCTACAAAACCTATTTAAGCCTCTGTAATTGCTAAGAAATACAATATATAAATGTTGGCATTAATGAAGAATTCTGTACCAATTCTGGTAATTTTAATCTAAAGAAATAGTCTACACTGATTAATCACCATGTGTATTAATATGTAGATTCAGGAAAAAGTGTCTTAGGGTATTATATTCAGGTACTCACTTCAAATTGCACTTGACAGTGCTGTTGTTGCTGCCCTTCTGAGGGAATACCTTGAGGGCTGCCGAACAGGAGGCACAGGGAGAAAGAAATGAGAAAAAATGAGACATCTTTGGAAGACTTACTGCACGCAAAGTTCTGTCAATATATGCAAACTCTTGTGAATTTAGAGGGCTTAGAGGTTATTTCACTATGATCATAAGAAGATGGATTAGGGGTCAATGAAATGGTTCAGTGAGTAAACGTTCTGGCTCCCATGGCTGACACCCTTCGTGCCTTCCTCCAAATTCACCTGATGGAAGGAGAGAATCAAGTAAAACAAGTTGTCTCTGACCTTCACATATGTGCTGTCAGGACATGTATGTACCTCCCCAACACCCACAAACACAAATAATAATAAATGTAAAAAATGTTTAAATGTGCATTTCCCTAAGAATCATATATTATATAAATAAACATTGTTCTACTTAAAATCTTTTCTCTGCTTTGGAAGGGAGAAATCCTAGCTACTGTTATGAGATTATTTTATTTCAACATTAATTTGTTTTTGACAAAAACATAGTAAACAAAGTTATACCTGGACAGAATTATTTAATTTAATCACTGTTGCCAAAGATGCTTGGGAAAATATAAGCTATACGTCTGCAAAATGTGATAAAAACATTCACCAAGTGGACACGGAGAAGATAGGCAGCAGGATAATATGTGGTGAAAACTGTCTTTGAAATGATAGGGATCTTCATTCTCCCTTCTGTGTTTGTTATGGTCCTTCTAAGTTCTCAGTTTTTTAATAGTAAGAGTGAGGCTGACATATGAACCTTGCTGTTACAGAATTAACACATTCCAGTACTGAGGAGCAGTTGAAGAAATAGTAAGAGAAATAAGCTGTGTTTGTCATTGCTAATGAGAATGCCTTGCTTAGAATTATGGTAAATGGTAGACTAATTGCCTTAATATTAGAACTTTTCATTGGGCTCTTTGCTTCCTGAACACCAGTTTCTTTGGAAACTGTTTCAAAAGCTGCCGTCTTCCTCATGGACATAATCTTCATAACCAGTAGTGGAGTTACACAAAACTTTTCAAGGACAAGAACAAAACCACAATATCAGTATTTCAGAGAATGTCATTTGTCCTCAGACTAACTTTTCAGAACAGTAATATGTGCAGTTTATATGCAATTACAGAAATTCTCCTTGGGTCTTTTCAGTAAATATCAACGGATATTATTGTACTGAGTAAATTCTTTATCAAGTTCACTAAATACCCTAAGTTCCTCTGCCTGTGACATACCATTAAAGAAAAAATATTCTGCACAGTAAAGACTTTCATAAGAATAATATGAAAGTTACACGAAGGTTCTTCAAAACTCTTCTTAAAAGGTTAAGTCTTCTTGGTACTATTATCTGTCACAATGGTAGAGAAAAAGTACTGCTTATGAATACATCTTTAAAATGAGGAATGAGTTTCTTTCCGAGTTGTTTAAGTGCTTTTCTCTCCTCTGCTTTTCTAAGAATAGGAGAGGTTGGGAGAGGTCTCGGGGATTAAATGATCCAGTCAGCCCTCTAGAAGAGTGATCAGCTCATGCTAAACTCTTGCCTTCAATTTGCATTTGCATCATTCTAATTGGTTATCTCAGAGGCTACACTCAATGGCATTTTGCATAAAACCATGTACTGTCCATGGCTCTGAAATGTGTATCTCCATTGCAGGGTAGCAAGCTCATCTGCCTGACTGATGGAGTTGCTGAGTCAGTTATATACCGGCTTCTGGGCTCTTCTCAGAAGCATTTCAGCTGGCTACTCATCCTATACTTAGACCTTCACATATTAATACCAGCCTTGAGGTCTTTATGCATTACCAAAGAGAATCTAAAACAATACTTGATTTAGATAGGAGGAATACATTCTAGAGATGTACTGTAGAACATGATGACTATCGTTAATAATGATATTTTGTGTACTTAAAAATTGATTAGAGAGTAGATTTGAAGTCTTTTCTTGCCCAGGCCACAAGGTGCCAGCCGGTCAATTAGGATTTCTTAAGGCCCAACATTTTCTCACAAAAAAACTGATGTGTACTGATAAATATTAATCAGTTTAATTATTCTAAATATATGGATCAAAAAAGTACATTGTAAGGCATAAATAAATTCAATTTTCTTTTACTCCTTAAGACAAACTAAAATAAGGACAATACTTAGGTCAGGATTATAACTTGTATTGTGTTTTCTTTTTGACTATAAGTATCTATAATCTATATTAGGTAGAAGAAATTTGGATGGGCAAATTTAAAAGTAGGCCTCCTGTATGACAGAAATATTACTTTCTATCCTCAGAAATCATCAAATTCCACTCTAGTTCATAGATGAAAGGTAACAGCTGATATTTGCCTTCAGGGGAAGAAAATTAGATTTCAAATTAAAGAGATGGAAAAATGTAGGAATTACGATTTGTTTACTAAGTGAATGTGTAGCTGCACTTATAAAGTAGCAGGCTTTCGTAGTTCTTAATGTTTTTGTGCTGCAACATGCTCATTGGTACATTAGATGTATAGAAAACATTCCAAAGGGCATTCTAGAATGGTTTAAATAATGACGTGGTTTCTTGAGTATTCTTTCAATTTCTCGGCACCTGAAGTCATATATTACCTGTGTTCAGCAATATTCTATGCTCTCATTTAAAGAGTGAATAGCACAAGATAAGTGCTTAGTGTCTGCTTCATGAACAGTGAGGATGAATGTGTAGACTGCATGCTTTCATCTTAGGGCATACTTCAAGTTCAGAAATAGTCTTGAGAGCTGTAAGTTCTAATGGCTTATAAATACACCATGATTTCTTAGGAAACAATGAGTGTTATTTTAAGAAGTTGATGTTTCATCTCCTGCTATTTGAAAGCAATTATCTTCAATTATATTTAATTATTATTCAATAAAACTTACCTGTGCATACAGTGGGAAAATCATTCTTATATTCAGATTATTATAAAGGAAAAAGAAAATTTCTGCAAGTTGAATGAAAACATATTTAAAAGCAAAATGTCTCACATTTCCTTGAAATATATTTCTAGAATTTAGCATATATTCAAATACTGCTGCATCTCCTGCAAAATAGCGTCCTCCTCTCCTACCCCCGGAATCTATTACGACTTCTTGTCAATAAAACTTCCTATTCCGTGTTGTCTTACCAGCTCATGTTTTCATTTGTCCTCTGCTAGTAGCTAAGTAGAATCATTTAAGAAAAACATGAACATAAAAACAGAATAAAGCAAGATACATTAACCACAGGCTGCAGGAATCATCAATTGCTTCAACAAATTTTGTAATCTCCTGGCCCCACTCCTGAGACCAACAAGCTGTCCTAAAGGTACTCGTTGGAGATTCTCAAGTGAGTTCTAATTGGTTGCTTCCTTTGCAGGTCCAGATTTAGATGAGTTTAACCTTTAATCCTCTTTACATTAGACTGTGCGATCAGCAAACATTCAGAACCTCATTCGCTTATTAAAAAAGCATTTGCTGAGTGTCAGACATACAGAAAAAGATTGTATAGTCACATTCCAGGTTCTGTTGGGTGAGGGTGGTGAACAACAGACAGACAGGTAAATAACAATTACATAAGTTGTACAACTGAGCTATACAAGGTCAATGGGAGCATGCAGAAGACGAGTCACTAATGCTACTTAGAAATGTGTGGTTAAATCATAAGTTGGATCTTGAAGGATTGTTAAAGGAAGAAATTCAGAAGGAAAGATGAAGTGGAAGACTTTCAAGTCTTAAGAGAACAGTGTGCATACAACAACAAGATAAAAATGTAACACAATCCAAAATCTGCAGACAAGTGAGTAGCATGAATTTGAAGCAGTTGATGAAAGTGGCCAGGCATTCAGGGGCCATGTAATCTGATGAGTCTGAGAGTAGTGTGCAGCCAGATGAGGATTGGGAACCCATCAGCACAGGGACCACATGGATAGAGATCAATCCGGGGACAAATGTTTCTCCCTTCTTCATCTATTTTCAAAAGTTAACCTTCCCAAACCACTGGACTGCCTCTTAGATACAAGGAGAGCCATGCACAGCATATTACAACTGCCAGTGAACATGGTCCAGTCAGTAAAGCCAATTATCCAGGCTCACGTGGACATATAAAATATCATGAGCTGGGTTTCATCTTTGTCTCAGCTCTGTTCATTCATATACTATAGATCTCTTGGAGTTGTAATGCATTAAACCCCACAAGGCAAGCCAGAGGAGGAAGAACTAAATGTCATGGAAGAAAACAAGTAGTCCTAAAAGGGAGTTTTTGATAATTGACCTTGGCAAGTCCTTTTGCTGTGTGGGGGCTGTGAAATTTAAAAAAAAAAAGTAAGTGATGAGGCCAGAAGACAGAGGACTGTGTTCTTCGTTATTGGATGCGGAATTCTCTGAACCTCAGATCTCATGTGTTAAGAGAAGGAAACAATATTTATCAAAGAAGATAATGTATATCAAACTATTTGTAAATCATAAAAGTCTATTCAAATTAAATAATTATCTGAATATATTATAAATATGACAACATATATGCATGTACATTGTAAAAATTGATTCTCCTTTCAGATACAATGGAATGGCAAAACAGCATTTTGTTCTTTTGCAAGAAGGGGCCTTATTTAGGATATGAATGTTTTTATTATTTATGACTAATATGAATCTATAATTGAAATTATTGAAATAGGACATTATTTGCTACTAAATCAAGCTCTGAGCTTGTGTCATTACAACATGAATTAATACTACTCTGGGCTCTGGTGGTGGTAGTTTCAGGACTCCTGTGTGGGAGTTCTCTCATAAGTTCTGATAACCACAGATACTTATAGACCCCATTTGCAAAACGAGTCACCAACATTCTATCAATAAATGAATCAGTCCCAAGTCTCTTAGGATTTTACTAAGATTTGCACTTCCGTCATTAACAACTAAAGATCTATGCTTTGCCACGGCCAAAGGGATGCACTTATTTATGGAAACTTCATGAAGAAACCTGAATATTAAAAAAAAATAGTATGTCTGGAGGGATGGTCCTAAAGTTTTCATGTCTGCCTCTGGCTTGACACTCCCATGGATCGCGTGTATGCAGAGTACCCATCCTAGGCACAGACTGACGCACACGAGCTTGTCTCCACCTGCATTGGCTTTGTGCCCACCACTGCATGTTCCGCCCTCCTGCCTGCTACAGCCTCTGTCCATTTGGAGGTCTTTCTTGCTTCTTCCTCAACTTTCTACACACAGTATTCGATCCTTTCTTCTGCATGGACATTGCATAGGCTGTGTCCTAGCTGTTTTTCCCTCCAGTCCTCGGGAACTTAGAAGTGACTCTGGCTACTGTGACCAGTTCCTCTTTAATCTCTGCCCCTCAAGGCCCAGGACTAGATAGCTAAGCTAGTCCTGGTCCTTTGTCTTAGAGGCAATCTGGCTAAAGGAAAATAAAATCCATCTCTAGTTGACCTATCTTCAACTGCCCATTTTGTGTGTGGAGATGTTTGTATTGTTCAGCAAACTCTCACAGAAAATGTTATCTAAATGTCATAGTGCCTTCTCAGCTTTTGTTGGACTTAATATCTAAGTCTTAAACCGAGAATAGAACTGAGAATCCTGATTATTTCTGCTTACATATATCCTTTGTTGGGGTTGTATAATTTGATTTTACATAAAACGATTCAACATGGAAACATGTGCCAATACTGAGAATGTTGATTTCAGTGGCCAAAAACTATGTGAGGTTTCATTTTCTTAGAGCTCAGTGAATTTTTTATGCACCTGCGTGCGTGCGTACGTGCGTGCGTGTGTGCGTGTGTAATATCTGAAGGAACACCAAGCAAGAGATGAGATTAGGAGGCTGCCCCTCAGGTGGCCACATTCCAGGGTCTAATTCTCCTTGCACATGCTGTGATATGCTGCCCAGATCGTCCCTCAAGGGCAAGGGAAGTCAGCCAAATAGGAGACCATGAGACACTCCAAACGTTTTCAACAGCAGAAAGCCTTTATCAGCCCCCGAAGGGAAGGAGCGCCGGCCGTAGTGTTGCTGCACATTCAGAAGCTGGGATATTCAGACAGGAGCTGGGACGGCGGGGGCGAGGGGCGAGGGGCGGGTTATTGGATTGTCTATGCGGCGGAACTTCAGAAGTGTAGCTAGCCACTGCCAAAGCTGTTTCAGAATCCGTAGAGACGAAAAAACACACCAGGGTTTTCTAGTTCTTAACTGACAGTCTTCTGTTTGTGATTCCCACTGACCAAATGTCACAAGGAGCTACAGAGCCAGAGTAGGCAGGGACAGGCAAGTGATGTCCTGTGGTATGGAGCAGAACAGGGAATACAGCTCACAGAAACATGCAAATTACTTGCATTAACATAACTCAGTGCAAACTTGAAGGCAAAGATATATTCTTGCAATTTCAACAAGTTTTTGGTTTGGTTTTTAAGCACAGAAAAACCCTTGAACTGCCAGGCCCTGGAGTACGCTGTATGAAATATTACAGTTACAAATGACAATTTGATTGGAGAAAGCATTGAGTTTTATTAGCCTTCCCCCTTCTCTGATATATGATATATATGTATATAATATATGTGTGTATATCATATATATAAAATACACAGAATATATGTCAAATTGGCATTTAATAATAAAAGGCTTTGCCCTTTTCCCCAGTCCCTTAGGAATCATTAAAATAACATTTTATAGTAATCCAAAATGCTCAGAGAAAGAGGGGTGCATTTCCTTCAAATTAGCTTTTATAATATAGTAGGTGACTTCATAATTCATAATTAGTCAGGTCTGTAATTGATGACTGAAAATAGAATTCTCAGACTGGGGTAAGAGTACTTGCCTCACATGTGCCAAGCCCTAGGTTCAGTCCCCAACACTACACACAAAGACAGAATTTTCAAATGAAAGCAGTGTCCAAAATCACATGCCCAGTAATTGCGGATTGCTCAGCCCATACTCATGGTTGCCAGATGCGTCTCACACTCTGACTTATTTCTTCAGTTCAGCTCTAAACTAAACTTCATTCATTTTTGAGGTTTTGAGTTGCCTCCCCTGTTTTAACGCACACAGAAATTGTTATGTATGGAAATGTTCCATGTGTGTAGGCGTGTGGGAAGCAGATACAAACAATGCAGTTTAATTCAGTGGAGTACTATGGCAAATTAGTTCAATCTGCCTTAGGGGAAGACCCAATATTGGCTTTAGATGTTTCCAATAAAAAGGACTGAGCACTGTCTTTGAGTTTATATGTGCACTAGGAAAGGAAAACAAGAATATGTAATGAGCATACCAGCAAGTAGGGCCACTGCTTTTTTATAAGTAATAAAGCGTGGAGGAGAGAAGTGCTTGATTTATCAAGCAAAACTGCCTCTTCTGCACTGGATGCGTCCCACACTTCATTTACATTTCAACATAAGAAATAAACATCACTTTCACATATTGTTCCCCATATTCGTGTCATGTGAAACATGGCTAGTGGGTGATGACTGATGACCATCCTTGGGCTGATCATTGTTCTTTTCATTGGTCTCTGACACAAGCTAAGGGAAATCAGAAGTCCGCACACGACATTGTGGTTCTGGTGTCCGATCTTAAGAAACTACTGCAAGTCTCAGGTATTCCGCTCTCAAAAACACAATGAGAGCACTGGAATCTGGTGGCCTATCCAGTCCCGTGGAACACACAATTCAATAATTCTATATCAGATACCTGTGTTCTTTAAAGCTGAATCAAGTCTTATCAGACTTACTGTCAGTTATACCAATTTTTGCTGTTATATAAATACATTTTTTGTTCCATCTCAAATCCTATTGTCTCTTCCAAATGCCTGTCCATTTCTAAAGACCAAGATCAAATCTCTAAGCTTTTCTTAAAATACTTTATTTCTTATTTTTGTTTTATGTGTGTGAATGTATGAATGTATTGCCTGCGTGTATGTAAGCGCACCATGTACTCAGTGCTCATAGTGGTCAGAAGAAGGCATCAGATCCCCAGGAACTGGAGGGAGGTCAGATCCCTTGGACCTGGAGTTATGGACAGTTGTCAGCCACCACTGCTCTTAACTGCTGAGCCATCTCTACAGCCCCAGTTCCGAAGCTCTTAATGGCCTGTTTATTGTCTCAGATTCACCTCTCTCTCCTTTATGCTTCCAGAGTGTTTCCTATTGTGTTGTGTGATTTCTTCATTTTCTATGATTATTTTCTCTAACCATTTTTTGGTATACCTGAAGTTTGGAACATACAAGTTATCTTGATGAGATAAGCATTGAATTTGGTGCTACATATATCATTAATTATTTTTCATTAATTCAAAGTAACATACCCAAATGATTGATGTGTGTTTTATGTAATTAAATTAGTAGTAATAGAATCATTAATTAATCTTAATATTAATGTATTGGTGACAATTATGAATATTGATTATTCTTATCACTACTTGTAAGTGAACTATCATCCTTATTTTGAGTGATAAGGAAACTGAGGCTTTAGTGCAGTTAATTTGTTCAAAATCAAGCAATTAATATGATTATGTGTCATGATTCCAGGCAAGATCTGTTAAGTTTCCTCATCAACATAATAGTAGCCATATTTACTCTGCACCACGGTTGTGATCATCTAAATGAGATGAAATTCATGAATCTTCTCATAGGATACCTAGAAAATGCAGAAGCAACAAATGTCCTTTTTGCTTCCTACCCATCACAATCCCTTCTGTTTCTGCTTAAGTGAGTCTATGACTGGTCCCAGAGCCCCAGACAGAGCTCTCTCGGCAGGGTAAACCCAAGTGGGAAAACAAACTGGGGATGTTTTCATGCAGGAGATCGGGTCTTGGAATTGTGCAATTTAGGTGTCTTTTCTATTTCCTGTGAAAGAAATAGGATTTTAACTCAGTCTCGTTTGTCATTCTCAAACTCATATTGAGAATCTAATAATAGCAATGCTTACCTTTTGATCATAACCTGGAAATTACAAAGCTGCTTCCTTTCTTATGTTTGAGAAGGCAAATGGATTTGATGCAGATGTGAATCTCGTTGACCATGGAAAGAATTTGAAAGTACTAGCAAGAACAACAAAAAAAAAGCTCTTTATGATTGACACACGTGGTCTTTCCTAAGAGCCTCCATCTTCTGTGGAAGCAACCCTCATTACAACCAATCGGCAGGCAGTTACACACAACAGAGTCATAAGAATCTTCAGCTATGGATTGTACTCTTTCACCTTTATTCACAATCAAGTCATCATCTTTTTAAGGAGAGCAATTCAGTTCATCACATAAATCCACTGAGGTTAATCTAGTTTTATGTAGTTAAAATAGAAAAAAAACCTTCAAAACCTGAGTATGATCTTAGTTTCAAGATGGTTTCTGTGCAGTGTTCCCTTTTATTCAGTATACAAATTGCTTTCAGAGAATAAATGATGCACTGAGCAGAACTGACTGCCCATCATAGCTTTGGCATATCATTGACTTACCACTCTAATGTGATCTGGCAATGGTCCCTGGAGCTAAGCAGAAAGAACAGCAATGCCAAATTATGATAAACCACAAGAGCTTTCAGGGAAGCAATGTGGTTCTAATTGGGCAGAAGCTTAGCAAGTAGACCACAGTTATTTCTTTGTAGAAGGTCCAGTGGTGTATTACAGAGATTGTGCCTATAAGGATTGCCTTGCTAAATGGAAACCACAAGGATTGGGCCCCTCAATGTCTATTCTTGAATCAGAGCAGTAAGAAGGGTTGGCCTGTGTTCAATAAGTATATCTTTTTTTTTTCTTTGCAAAAACCTGAGATGCATGCATCTATACACATATGTACTTGGTCTATTGAGTCTTCTTGAGGTAACTAAGGCAACAGGATTTGATAAACGAGGCTCTACTTTAGGAAGAGTAGACATTAAAGAAACCTCTTTTGACAAGCAAAATGAGCTGAATGGTCTACTCTGCATTTCAGATCTATTAAAATGAACTGTAATAAATCAAATAATTTGTCATATGAGGGCATGGAAATATTACTTCTAGAATCAAAAGTTACTGACACACTATAGGAGTAATAATAATAGATAGTCTGTTACAAAAATAGAGAACAATAGACATAAAAATAAAGAAAAAAATTAAGAACTTTTTAACATTTAAACAACTTTAAATGCCCAGTGTTTCCCAACATTGTTTAACTCTAGAACTCTTCCTATTAGCATATATTGGTTACACAAAAGAATGACTTTCAGTGTGACATTCATTTCCCATTTTCCTCGCCTACTCCCTTCCCTTCCCCAGGGCCATTCCTCTTCTCAAATAGTCTGCTTTTATTTTCATTCTTAAAAAAAAAATCTAGATTCTGTATATGAGAGAAAACATACATTGTCTTTTTAAAGATTTATTTTGTGTTTATCTATGTGTATATATGTGTGCCTGAATGTAAGTTTGTGCATGTGTAAGTGCAGGTGCCCCCAGAGTCCTGAATGTAAGTTTGTGCATGTGTAAGTGCAGGTGCCCCCAGAGTCTAGAAGATGACATCAGATCCCCTGGAACTGGAATTACAGACAGTTGTGAGCCATTCAATGTGGGTGTTGGAAAGCAAACTGAGTTCCTCTGCAAGAGCAGTACATGCTAACCACTGAGCCATCTTTCCAGTAAATGTTTATCTTTTTGAGTCTGACTCAGTCTGTTTAATATGATGGCCTATAGTTTCATCCATTTTCATGCAAATGAAAGAAATTTGTTCTTTATGGCTGAATAAACTACAGTTTTATGTGTTCAACATTTTCTTTAACCATTCACATGTTGATAGACACCAAAGTTGATCTCGTAACTTAGCTATAATGAATCAAGTATCTCTGTAGTACGCTGACTTGAACTGCTTTGGTTATATTCCCGGAAATAGTATAACTGGATCATATGAAGTTCTACTTTTAATTTGTTGTGGACCCTCCACAGTAAGTGGACATCCCACCATACCATAAAAGGGTTCGTTTTCCCTATATTCTTTCCAGTAGTTGCCACTGTGAAGTGCTTTCCTCTAGTAGTTTCAAATTTCAGGTCTTATCATTAAAGTCTTTAATCTGTTTTGAACTGATTTTTGTACAGGGGGAGATAAAGAGATCGAGTCACTTTCTTCTACAGATTTTCTCAGCACTGTTTCTTAAAAAGGCTATTTTGGTGCCTTTGCCACGAATCTGATGACCACAGCTGCGTGGTTTTGCTCGGGGGTCCGCCCTCTTCTTCTGGTTTATGTGTGTGCTTTCCACGCTGGTACTACACTGTTCTCATTACTATGGTTTTCCTATAAGTTAAAAATGTGCTGCAATACTCCAAACATTACTCTTTTGCTCAGGATTGCTTGTCTATCCAGGGTTTTTGGTAATCCTGTATGAATTTCAGGACTGTTTTGCCCGTTTTTATAAATGTCATTGGAATTTTGATAAGGATTGCATTGACTCTGCTGATTACTTTTGACAATATGGCCATTTCAACGAGTTGAAGTCTCCCAGTGCATAAACATGGGGAAATCTTTCCAGCTTCTAGTTTGTTGTTCAATTTCTTCTTTTATTTGTCCTGCATTTCTGTTTACCTTTCTAATAATCTGGCTTTAGTATAACTTTTGTGAAAGCACCACCTGTTTGGTTATTGCCTGCCTCCCTGGACCGGTTGTACTACTGACTGTTGGTGGTTGAATTTTTGCAGGATGAAGTACCAGCTGTCACCTTAACCCAACCTCATGAGATGTGTGTGACTGTGATTTTTTGATAACTCATATTTCATGTTTCATTCCATAATGCAGAGATCTTTCCAGGTTAGGCAATTTTTAACCTAAAAAATGAAGCATAATTTTATCTGCAGAAGCTGAGATGTGTTATATCCTTCCCTTTTGATTCAGTGATATATTTTCTAATAAGACAGAAAATGGGCAATAATCACAGACACTACCCATGATCTTTAGTTTAAAAGAAATGTTTTCTCGCTGCCAAAGCAGAAAAGTAAGTTGCTTTTATCTTAATATTCACCTTTTGGTTTCTTATATTACTATGCAAATGTTTAATGCTTCCATCATGCAGAGCCCTTAATTACATCCTTACCAGATGTGATACAGAAATTAAGTATCAATTAGCTTTTTCTGAATTGTACACATGTTTAAAATCTGTGTTCAGATCATTGCAACTTAACTTTGTGATTTATATTGGAAAGATGATTCTGTAGGTTCATTTCATTTCATTATTCTTAGAAATTGTATTTCATCCCCTTAGCTGTTTCTATGGAAATCATGGTTTGATGAGAAGCGATTGCCTAGTGTAACCACATCACAATGCCGATGAGAGAAAATCCCACAGCGCCCAGGTAGTTTTTGATGAGTTCTTGAATATAATACACACAAAAGCAGCATATGAAAATAAATGTGATAAACATCATTTGGCATTCAGTAGTGCTCTGATTTAAGGTAGATTGAATCTTTAAGATAAATACAGCTGTAAAATGCACAAATACAGTTGTGAACTGGCAGCCTGGCTTTGTTTGATGAAGCATTTATGAAAAATTTCTAGGAGTAAATGGTTAGTTTAAGAAGTGTAAGGTAAGAGCTGGACATGGAGATACACATCTTTAATCCCAGCACACTCAGGAGGCAGAGGCAGGTGGATCTCTGTGAGATCGAGGCCACTCTGTCTACATAGTGAGTTCCAGACCAGCTGGGCCTACAGGGAGACTTTGACTCAAAGAAAAGAAGAAGTGTAAGGGGAAGATCTAGGCTCTATGGCAAACAGCTTTGGATAGTCAATGTATACACATATGTGTGTACTATGTGTTTGTTTATGCATGCACATGCGTATGCATATAGTTATAGATCTTCTCCAACTGATGGGTTTGTGTATTTTATTTTCCAACTTCCAAGTATAGAACTTCTATTTCAGTTTTGTTCTTAAATGTTTGAGGAGGCCTAAGTTTTTGCCCTTCATGCATCAAAAGAGGCCTCTTATAATTTTTCTCTCTATAAAGAGAGGAAACAGAAGAATCTTTTGAAAGGACATTAGCATTGTATATATCAGCAAGACTCAAGAAAGAGAGCAGCCAAGTATGACCACGGTGTACTGACGCATCGCGCCCAATTCTCAACCACTCTCTACACGCTCTTCCTTGTCATGAATATGTTGCCACTCCTTAACTTTTGCCTTAGCAAAAGAATTGCTTTTGACAATGGAAATGATTCTGTGAATTCCAAAGCTAGGTCTTACAGGATCATGTGAAATTTTGCTTTATGATCATGATGCTACCATGATAATATTCCCCAGGTGTCTCAGTTTAGAGAGTATAAGATTCATGTGGACAAGAATTGCCCCAACCACCCTTCAGTAAAAATCAGAATCTCCTAGTGCCTGAATAACAGACTCCTGCCTATTCACAGTGAAGAGTCATTGAACCCCCAACTTGGCTCACATCTGTAAGACATGAAATGGAAATACCACACAATTTGGAAGACTACTTTGTATACTTGCAACACCTGGAAGGAATATATATATATATATATATATATATATATATATATATATATGATAAACACATTTATAGATACTTCTTATAAGAGAAATTGCTTACTATTGTACTGCATTAAAATTTTATGAATAATTGCTATGTGGCAATAGCCAACCAATGTAACCACTCATAAGTTTAGGCTACTTACTTAAAGTTTTTCTACCTTAGTTCCCTCATCTGTGAAACAAAAATAATAGTTCACTAGCTGCAAAATTACCATGATTAGTAAGTTAATTAAACTGCTTAAAATAAAACCTAAAACAGCAGAAATTGATAAATGCAAATTAATTAGCATCATTTTATTGTTTTTCCAGCTTCATTTTGTGGGACTAGCATGAAATCAGCCTGCTCCAGAAATTCTGGCACTTTGGCCATGGGAATTACTAAAGTAACTACAAAATTTCTTATCAACCCAGGTACATTTATGAAGCTGTGTTATTTCGTCTGCTCAGCTGGGGTGAGAAGAACTGCTTTACCCATAGGCAGGAAACAAAGAGAAAGATTTTATTATTTCTCACCTTATCTCCATTTCCTGTGTTATATTGAGCTGGTCAGAAATCGATGACATAATGCTTCATACCATCAACACGCAGGGGAAGCAAAGGGCTGGCTCTAAAACAGTCCTTCCTTCTCTGCCCTCTCATACAGAAGTAAGAACCAAAAACTGTTTTCCTTTTAACTAAAAAGAAATGTTTCCAATTTAGAAAAAAGAACATTCATTTTCATTTTGACATATAACTGTCAATAAACCACAACATCAAAGGATATTATGCATTATATGATACTCATTTTTATCCTCCTAGAGAGTTGAACTTGAACTGAAAGAACCAAACAAAAGAGGCCCAAAGGTACTGCTTCATCTTAATATCTAGGATTGTGAAATAATTCCTTGACTAAACAGTTAGCTGTTCATTATATAAGCATCTAACTAGCATCAAGTGAAATATAAGCACATGAACTATAGTACTTTTACTAAAAAAGGAAACCATCAAGTGGCTAAATTAAGCAATATATTCTTCCAGGGAAAGCTACAAGACTCTAGAACATATCAAACGTTCCCTATATTTGACTAAATTATAATTTGTCCACAAGCCCATGTCTTAAAGTGTTGTTTTGTTTTGTTTTGTTTTATCAGTGCTCTTATAAAGCAAATATTTTTCCTCTAGAACCCTGCTGGAGTCTGTTGAAATTTAAATACTTAAAATTTTGTTTCATAGTTTGGAATCTCACATTTGTATTTATTTTAGTTTCTCAGAACATCTCACTTTCACATCATTCTGGTGAGAGATGAAACCGTGACTCTCTCTCTATTTTACATGTTGGTCTGGATTATGGGGAGGCCTACACTAAATTGTGATAAAGAGACTAAGCTGAGCAAGGAGTAGTGCCTCTGAGAATAGGAGGACTATTAAAGAAGAGGAAGATCAAGGACCTAGGCCAGAGACATATGAACACACTTCATCATTTTTTCAAGGGTCAGTAACTGATCATGAAGTTCAGGTGGCCCAATTTGAGAGAAGAGGCTTAAGGCTTAAAATGGTGATGGTGAATCGGGAAAATGGTACTTGGATGGGTTCTAATAAAAGTTGGTTTGCTAAGAGAGAAATAATTTATTTTCAATGTGTCCAGCTCTAGAAAATATAAATGGGAAACTTAAATAATAAGATTCATTTCAAATTAAGTTTCCTCCATATGGTCATGAAACTTGGACTGAATTCAAGGAGCAGACAGACTAACAGGAATGGTGTAGCACCCTGGACTGGGTGAAGGAGGAGGTTGAGAGGACCCTGGGTGCTAGGGACCCAGGAGTAAGATCAGTTTGGTGAGGAATCTGATATGGGTCTCTTCTGCTGGGTAGCATGACCTATTTGCATCAGAGTTCTATAAGCCAAAGGTTTATTTTATTCTTTCTTGACTATACCTCTATCATATGAGCCTGGGATTTATAACGTCCTGATCCCACTATAGCTGGATTGACAGGATCCTGATAATTATTCTAGATACATGGGATATACACATAATGATGGAAACATTAGTGTGTACTGCTTCAGTTATGTGAGGACAAGCTGGCCCTTGGAAGCTTCCTATTTCAAAACATTTATTTCAAAGATGAGAAAACAACTTCTGAGTGGCTCTATGATGACTGACTAACAATCAGAAGTCAGGAACAATGGACAAAAAGTCCAGATACGTTTTTGTTAAAGAGGGAAAGTTTCTGAAAGGTACCAAAACAAACAAACAAACTACAACAAAAAGCCTCTCAGCCTTTGCTAGCTTAATTCTTCTCCGTTTCCTTTATCACATTAATAAATAAACAGGAGCACATGGAAAGTGGCTTAGTAGTTGCCTTGCTAATTTGAACCTAACAATTCCAGCTTTAAATTCTATTGTTAGTCATTTGGATACTTGGATAAAAAAAACATGGGCTACCAGACGGATAAGTGGATGGATGGATAGATAGATAGATAGATAGATAGATAGATAGATAGATAGATAATCAATGATAGTTAGATAATACATGATAGATTAGATAGGTAATAGATAGATAGGTAATAGATGGTAGATAGATAATAGACGATAGAATAGGTAGATGATAGATTAGGTAGATGATAGATAGATAGATAGATAGATAGATAGATAGATAGATGAATATAGATGGGTAGATAGATAATAGATAAATGATAGATGATTGATAAAAGATAGATGATAGATACATAGAAGATAGATGATAGATAGATAGATAGATAGATAGATAGATAGATGATAGATAGACAGACAAATAGAGTTGATAATTGTGGTGTGTGAATGGCTCAGAGAAACTGCACAGCACAGGGCTATGTGATATACACAGAGCTCCACTCCATTTCCTCTGGAACTTTGCTTCATCTCTTATGAAGTCAGTATCTGGATCTATGTGATGAATGATTTGTCCTTGCATATGAAGATCCATTATCCAAAATAATTTGCCTAAAGGTGAATTATAGTTTGAGGCAGAATTATTTAATAGAGAAAACACTGGGGAAAAAGGACAAGAAACAGAAGTCTATATTTCCATTTCAATGCGGTCCCTCACCATCTGGGGAACTGAGCTCACCACATTACCTCCTTTTAATGCATTCATTTTATTTATAATACAGAACCATTCATCCCACGTCCAGTTTGGACACTACCATTTAATACAGACTTAAATGAGGTGATTGACATGCAAAACACTTTGACCTTGAAACAGCTTTATGTTGGTGGCAACTGGCAATTGTTATTACGCATTTATTATCACCATTTTGGAATTCTTACCAACTGACTGGGTTAGACTAAGTTCAAAGAGGCTATCATTTCTGGAAGTTGTCTCAACTTTATTATTTAGGCAAAGTATGATCTGTGCATTTTCTAAAAATTCATTTTGTAAGCAGATGAACATTTTTAGCATATACTGATACACATATTAATTTTGTGTGATATTTTCCCCTTCAGTGTCTCTGGTTGTAAAATAACACAATAGAGTGACTTCACGTAAATAATTCAGCCTGCTCACAAGAACTGATATTTCAGTAAATTTGTGAGAGATATTTTGGTGTTGTGGATCAAATTAACTAGCTGAAAATCCATTAACTTCAAGGCTCCAGATGGACATTTAGGGTAATTTCAGAAGCACAAATGTAGAAGTCATGGTAGAATTTTCTTTGGCATATGCATAGAATTTCAACCTTGAGCCCATTTGAAAAATCAATATCATAATAATTACATCAAGGTGAAAATAACACAGCATTACATGCATGATCAGAGAAAGTTGTAACCAACAGGAAAGTCCAGTCACTCCAGCAAAATGAGACACATGTAATTAGCAGCTGCAATTTGCTATACTCCAAGAGCCCCTGGATGTTTGTGGCAAATGATACTGTAACCTATACCAACTAAGCATCAGGCATGTATATGCTTTCAGGTATTGAAGTTAATAATATGAAGTATTCTCTTTCAAGATTCACCTATCTTTATTCTTGTCTTACATACATAATCTTGATTGTACCTGGCACAACCCTTTCACGGGGGGCATTCTAGTTTGACAGCACTCTATGTTTACTACCCCTGGCTCTCTGTCTACAGATATCTGAGTAACAAAAAGTTTATTCTACATAGAAAACTATGAATTGGAGCAGAAACAGAACACACAAAAAATGCTACTATGGCCAACAAAAAAGTTGATGGATCAAGACTATCTTTGGTAGAATTAGACAAATCCTTCATGAAAATCAGATCTTCCAAGAGTTACAGAGATTCCAGAGCAGTACAATGAAGTCTAGATATCCAGTCGTCTAATAATCCACTAGGCAAACCACAAACACTAAAATGTCATCTTTAAACCTGTCTCTCAGAACTTTTTCTCTGGGTTCCTGTAGTTGACATTATCTATTGACTACTTCCTGTGTGTTCAACATTTGTTTAATCCTCAGAGTGGGTTAGTGAGCTATGATAAAGTATAATTCCTTATGAACATGAAAATGGATCATTTTTTGAAGTAAGGGAGCTTTCCCAAAATTGCACATCTAGTAATTGGTGATAGCAAGATTTGTAAGAAACTCCAAATATGCTCTGGTCACCTGCCTTGTACTACTCACTTTCCAGAAAAAAATCTCCTTGAAAACAGAAAACTTTCTGGCTTATACATCCTTGTGTCCTTAATGACTCCACCCATTGTTTGCATGAGGAATATAGTCACTCAATATTTACTGAATGTCAGCTCCATATTTCATACACAGTAGCGGTAAAAGGGGTAAGAAACTGTGGAAGGAAGAATAAAACTACCCCACTGAAGAATGAGGATCCATGCCAACCACAGACTCTGTTATTGGAAATATCGTAAGAATAGGATTTTTTATAAGAAGTTTAAAAATGTGTTGGGAAGCTGGGCGTGGTAGCACATGTCTTTTTGTAAGTTTGAGGCCAGTCTGATCTACATAATGACTTCTAGAAACTAGCCAAGACTACACAGTAAGACCCTGTCTCAAAAAATAAATGTATTGGTGGGAGGTTATTTTATGAAAATAAGATTAGTGTTCTGATAGTCACATAGAACATTGATACATGGCATCACACTTAATGACACTCACATACAATGTAGTCTAATGTGCTGTAAGACACTGTTTCTCAAAGGCTAAGTTTGGGGATGTACCTAATAGAAAAGTGATTCCTCAAATCCATGCTTACCTGAACTCTCAGAATCAGACCTTACACCTTTGCAGATGTGATCAATCAAGAAGAGGTCGCACCATATTAGGCTCGATCCTGAATCCAATGACAGACCTTCTTACATAACTATATCTTCTGAACTACTGACTACTGTTTAGAATGCCCAGATAGGGATATTCATTAAAACTGCCTGTTTGGGTCATTACTCTAAACTTATACCCACAAAGCAAGATATATATGAAGAAAGTTAGGAATTAGCATTTTTACTCACTTGGAAGCTTTATGCTTAGTAAAGTTTGAAACTTTTATCTTCTAAAGATGTGTTACTCCTTTATCCAGGAAGTGACGTTTTAACCTGAATTGTGGCATCAACTCCCTAATAAATTCTAGAGAAAAGAGGCCCATTGTGAATGAGACTACATTGATAACTGTGTTTAGAATTTGCAAACTTTGTTTTGACTTCCAATTTCAGAATACACTGAACAGTCTAATTATGATCAAGATGAGCTCTGTATGGGGACCATCTCAAACCTGGGCAAGGGTGAGAGCTGTCATAGTGTAAGAGATACTAAGTGCCCATCCTTGAATAATCTGGGCAACTTTACCTCTCATGTCGGTCCATTGTTAGCTTTATTTTGTTTATGAAAACATTGCGTTTGGAGGAGTTTAACAATTCACTAGAGATAACCAAGTGGTCAAGGCCACACAAAATTTGGACTCTCTGAAGTTGATTAGTGTATTCTTGACCACCTCATCACAGGCTCAAGAAAAGAATGCTTTCTGCTGCTTAAAACTGTTACTTGTTTCATCTGAGTAGACTTGCATTCCAAGGGTGTAAATAATATCTGTCGAGAGTATAAGGATAAGGTCTCAGGTGGTGGTGCTATTGTAAAGGATATCAGAGCCAAACATGCCTTTCACAAATGTTTAAATTTATTAATTGATTATTGTAAATCACAAATTCGTGCTCACCAAACAAGAAAGTAATGCAGACGGGGAATTCCCTGGTGCACACTTGAGCAAAAGCCATTCCAGAGGTTCCGGAGCTGCTGGGTTGGATCAGAGGAAGACCCTGGCGGTCCACAGATTTCTGGCAGACAAAGGCTTCAAAACAGTCCTTATCCTAGCCACCTTGCTGTTCGTTCATTAACATAAGAAACAAACAAGCATTTCAAAACAGCTTTATCAGAGCTACCCTGGGGTTAGCATGTGTCAGGAACTTAAAGGAAAACAATCTTATTTTCACATGTAAGGAAAGTAAGTAAACTGAGTCTCGCTTTCATTTTTTGACATGGTGTTGGTTCTGCTCCTTACAACATCCCTTTGATGAGCTCCAATTTCATACATTTAGGGAAAGAAATATTTTCATATTAAAATGAGCATGGGGCTGGAGAGATAGCTCAGAAGTTAATAAGAGTTCTGGTTGTTCTTGCAGAGGACCCGGGTTCAGTTCCCAGAACCCACATGGCATCTAGAAACCATCCACAGTCCAGGACCAGGGAATCTGATGTTCTCCTCTGACCTCTGCAGGCATTGCATGACACATGTGCACTTGCATTCAAACAGACAATACACTCATACACATAAAATGCAAATAATAAGGCAAGTATAAATACATAGATGAATAGAATGTTCAAATTTGAATGCAGTTTTAAGCAATAAGATCTATTTCCAAGAAGACAACATGTGATCATAAATTCTGGAAACATCACTGATGATCTGGAGGATGGGCAGATCCTGTGTAACTCAGCATTGAAGAGTTTGTCTTGGTAAGCACTGTGAAATAATCTAAAATTCCATCTTTAGTTTCATCCTACTGGATGAAGAAGAAATTTTCTCTAATCTGAACTTTCTCTGTAATGCATTTTTCCTGTGAGTGGCAAAGGGAGTGTGATTTTAGTCCATTTTTTGCAGAAAAGAGTAATTGGTTGGGCATCAGAGCAGAACGCTTTTTCCAAAATAGAGCAATGGCAAGAGCCACAGGTCTTATGTATCCCAAGGTTTACATTGTCTTCTACATGGGTCCCATACCCTCACAAACCCACTGGCTACAAAAAGGGCCTGACTAAAGATCATGACTATTGAAAGGGATCAATGGCTTGAGCACTGTGGAGTGCATGGTAATCCAACATGCTAGAGGTGAAGCCATCCAAAAATAACGGACAGTTCACTGAACACCAGAACCATTTTCAAAGAGGACCTTGATACAGATGAAAAATTGATACCTCCACCACATCCAGTTTCCAAATGATTTAATTCAGTTAAGTACACCTCATATAATATATTTTCCAGAATGTCTGCATATGTTTCACAACTCAGAAATTGAATAGAAGGTTAGAGTCCTGGTTAAAGTTTTTCCATCAATGCACCATAGTGGATCTTTCCAAATATTTTAGACTTCTGTTCACACAGTTAAAGTTTGGCTTTGCCTCCCTAATTTTTCCTGAAGTCTATCATAGAGAACTACTTTGTTTTTAATTAATAAATCATTCAGTCAGATGCATGGAATAAATCCATATGTTAGGTAGAAAGTTTAGTATAGACCTTGGCAATAATTTTGGTTATTTTAGCAGTATGCCTAAGCAATTGAGTAGTTGCCATAAATTATGGCACTTCTGCTTGCACATCTTTGTGATTTGGGCGCTTCTGTTGAAGGGTGATTGCACAGAGTACCCTTGGATACAGCACAGCACGGATGCAGATGAAGCATCAATTTCCTGCTGAAATTGCAAACCAAGTCTTTGACTTTCCTTAAATTTGACTGATAGCCAGCACTGGAAACATCAGTGAAACCCAGGAATCAGCAACTGCAGCTTCTAACATCACAGATGTTGGAGAAGTAGGTTTAGGAAATAGATTTTAAAAGAGCTACAGCAGCAGATATTATAGAACAGGATCAATAAAAAGGGTGGGACATCTGTTGGCTATTTTCTGAAGACCACCATTCCATTGCCCTTTATTAAAATAATCTTAGTGCCTGCCTGACTATTACTATTAGTTTGTACAATGTGTCTCCAGTGAGAATGAGGTTGATGTGCAGTGGACAGTCCACAGCTGTATATATGTTCTAGGCCTACATAGATCCCCTGTCTCTGGCTTGCTTGTGCTAGGATTATAGGCAAGGTACCATATTCACTCTATATTTACCTAGGTTATGAATATATATATTCAGTTTGATTAGTTATTCTTTCACTGCTTTTTTAGTTGCCTGTCTTAAAAAAATAAGAGTGACGCAAATGACTTTCTCAGCACAAAATTAGTGTAATAGCAGTTATTTCTCAAGGTCTGGATGATCACTAGGTTCACTAACATTCTGGGTATTCTGAGCTTATACATTTGAAACCACACAAGCATGTAGCATAGAAATATTCAGCAACTACTGGCTTTTATACTTTAATTCATTTCTCTTAAGAAGCTTTTGATACTTAAAATGTATATAGCTCTCAAATGTAGAGTTTGAAAGTCTAAACCATAGAATTATCGTACTTTAGTATCATAGAATTTGAAAGAAAATATTGCTGAAAGTTGAAGCATTTTCATGTTGCCCTGCCAGTAAAAATCGAATGAAAAAAGCAGCATAGGTAAGATTTCTAGTAGAGGACTGTAAAGATGGCTCAGCACTACAATTGCCAGGGAAATATAAAGTTCAGAGTTTGGAACTCCAGAATCTAGGTAAATATAGAGTGCGTGTGATACCCTACCTATAATCCTACCACAAGCAAGGCAGAGACAGAGGATCTCTGGAACCAGGTGGCTGGTAAGGCTGGAGAATTTTGAGTTTGAAGCTGGTTTGGACTATATAGTGAGACCTTGTCTCAAAAAATGACAGAAAGGAAGGAAAGGAGGGAGGAAGGAGGGAGATAAGGAAGAAAGGAAAATTATCTATCTATCATCGACCAGTCTATCATCTACCTATCTATCTGCCTGCCCATCTAGTTATTCATTGGTTCCAGATGCTATGTGCAGAGAGACTCTTGTTTCCAGGAAGTAGTTTATTTTTGTTAGTATCTGACTCCCTGGGTTCCTACCCTCAATTAGAGCCTTAAACAAAGACAGACACAGTCTTTATACCCTCTGGTGGTTCCCTTCTACAGTTCAGTTTCTTTGGCCACCATATATGGTACCACACATATCTTGGTGGATGCCCCATGCTTAAAGGTCATGAGGGGCAGATATGCACAGAGCACATTCCACTTCTTTGTTGTTGTTCTGGGAAGTTCTTACAAACACATCTTCTATCTCTGTCACACAGCTTTACCAGTAAAACATGCATACTGGTTTTCACCAATATTTCATGATTTTCTGGCTGGAGGGCTTTCTTCCAACACCCCATGGAGAGTGGATATTTTGTGTCGGGAAGGACTTGAAGGCATTGTACAAGCAGGATAGATCTTCGTCAAAGATGAGTGAAAATTGGAAGAGAAGCATTAATGAAGCACGTTACATCAAAGAAGATATGACAAAACCTTAAGTTAAACAAAATGTAGTAGGATCACCTTGACTTCATTTCATTTCCCTGAGGAAGATGTAGCTAGCAAAGCTGTTTGATACTGTTGGGTTTGGGGATGCAGAACACATGAATAGGAGAGTCACTACACCAGACCTCAGATGGGACTGCATTTTATTCAAGGGCAGGAGGGACAGCCATCTTCCACGTGCTAGAGGCGACTGCCTTGTATATGGGAAGAGTTAGAGATCGTGTAGTGGCCTGGGCATGCGGCAGCAGATGCAGCTGCGGGAGTCTCTGCGTCTCATTTTCTGGGGCCCCTTGCTCAAGCAGGACAGGCTATCTTGAGGGACAGACTGTCTCAAGCAATTCCCCCTGACTTCCAGGAGTGATCTATGGAGTGTGATCAATCAATAAGGTTAGTAGCTATCTCAGAGGCAGATAAAGGGCACCAACAGTTTCAGAGGCAGATAAAATTAGCAGCAGTTTCAGAAGACTTCTAGTTTTCTGCAACCAGGGCATTCTATCAGATACTAAACATTGAATAGCCATAATAGAACCACGGAAGGTTGTAAGTTCAAAATAGGAGTCCAGCCTTACTAAATCCTGTCAGTACAAGGACAGCGTGGCTTAGAAACAGGACAAGGGGAATAGACCAGAGGTAAGAAGCACGAGTGTGAAGGTTCCTTCTGCCATGGACAGTGCCAAGGCCCTACACTGATTCTGGTCTTTCTCTGGAGATCCATAAGTCTGAAACATGTAACTAGGTCATTGAGAGCCTGGTCCCTTGGAGTAACACTGACTTCTTTCTATGTTCTATAGTTGGCTCCATGAATTACAAAGTAAAATCATGGTGGAGTAAAAGCAGTGTCTCTCTATGGGAGCTTATAGTCTGGGGGGGGGGCATGTTCCTCTGTCTGGAATTCAAAGACACAGAGATGACATGCAATACCCACAGGAAATAAAAATGCAAAACAGCAATGGAGCTTGGAACAAATCTTGCCTGTTGGAGGAGACAGAGAATAGAGAACCAGCTAGGGAATAAATACTGACGGGACGTGCTGCTCTTCTTCCTTTCTGTCTTTTATACGTTGCCCACACTCAAACCATAACACTACTCCCCAACACACACCACTGTGCTACCTTCAGCTTCAGGGTGAATTGGTGCTGGAACCATTTCGGTTTGCAGCTTCACATTGTCTGAGACATGAGCCTATGGAAAATCACTGGACTGAGATTGTTCTCTTGAAGTTTGAGTTTTGAACAAAGAGATGCTTTCTTGCAAAAGTGGGAGGGACACCCAGCCAGAGAAAAACAGCTTTTGTCCTCACAAAATGCTCTTTTGGAAGATATGTTAATGAGCTTTTCTTTGAACTGTAAATGGCATCTGCAGAGCATGTCAGATGCAAATGGAATGAGAAGTAATGATAATACACAGGATGCCATGCAGTTGTGCAGTCTCCGCCCTTTGAGTCTCTAGACCTGGATTCTGAGCCACCCTGTGACTTGGCAGAGCATTCTCCTTTTAAGAGATTTTCATTTCTCTTAATAATGGCGTTTTTTAAGGTCATGATTCCTTGGCTTTAGAAAGCACTGCTCTCATTGGCAAACTCAAAAGCAGCAATGAATGACAATTGTTCCTTGAAATTTTTAATTACTGTGACAAAGAAAGAGTAATTATTAACCTTTGTATCAGAACCACCTCTGCAGATGTTCTTAATCAAATAAAAGAAAGAAGAAAAAGTGTCAGAGAAGTGGGGAGGATGAAATATACAGTAGAGAGTTGCAGCTGGGTTTGGGGGTTGACAGGAGCTGCATGAAGGCTTGATGAACAATAGTTCTAACATTGGAAGGGTAATTTCATGTCACAGACTGGATAGGGAAGAAGAAATTCGAGTCAAAAGACCTATTCCTGGCACCGTCTTCTAAGTTTGAGGGTATTTAGTGTACCCTGCAAGTGACAACAAAATGCACTCGGGAGCTGGGTACCTTAGTAGAATTAGATATGGAAAGAGCCTAAATTAACCATTGGTAGGCTGGATGCTGAGAGATGGAGCTGAGCCTACAGAGTATGCTCAGAGGTCAAGTTCATCCAAGAATACATGGAGAGCAAGATTCTTTGGGTGATAGTTTTGCCCCATACCAGAGGAGAAGGGATATTGACAATTGACAGAAGCCAGCTTGGTAGAAGTTGCAGAGTGAGAATGACTGGGAAGGAGTCAGGTGACCACATAAGGAGCTTAGAGTTGGGTGAGTTGGAGTTCCAGAGCTGCCTAGAGAGCACCAGAGACTGCGTAGCTTGACCTACAGGAATCCATTTCCTTAGAGTTTTTCAGGCTTAAAGTGTACAGTGTCAATGACTCTGACCTCAAAGAGGATAAGAGATAGTTTATCCTGGAGTCAAATATGAGTGAACATGGTCCAGGAACACAGATTCAGGTTACACCAAATTCCATGTTCCGATGTGGTAACTGTTTCATTAAGTTTTATACTAACAGAACAAAGAAGAGTCATAAATCAAGACACATTTCAAATACATTGGTGGACACATTCAGTAGTCAGGTCATGCAAAGCAGAGGTGGATTTTTACGATAGGTCTCAGATGCTATGTGATGACATTATTAGTTTTTTCATGGGTCCTGGTAAAGTGGCAAATAGCCCAAGAAAATTAACAGAGGTAGAGTAAACAATCTCCAGTGTATCTGTGGAGAAAACTCACAACTCCAGCTTCATTAGTCGATCATTTGCTCCTAGGACCACCCCTAAGGAAGCAGGTTCACGTTAAGTTATGCTAAATGGGTGGGTGGAATACTTAGTATGTTAATGAGGTAGTGAGTTTTTATTCTCTGCAATCTCTTCTTCCAGTGCTGTACTCTCAAATTCTCAGCTCAGAGAGTACTGTCACTGGCCCAATTAAATAACTTTGACTAATTCGGAACATCTGGAGTCTGAGTGGTCCTTCCCAGAGGCCTGAATGCCGTAACAGTGGGACCTAGTGGTCTGCCAAGTTATTACATTCCAAACGGTTTTTATCTATTAGTCACAAGATGTTAAGTCAGAAACAAAGGTGACCAAGGAGTGGCAATTTAGGGTGCTAAAGATGACCCAAGATGATAATTAGACTCTAGACCTACAACATTCCAAACTCTCCACAATCACTGAAGTTCTAATCAGTTGATCAGCCTTGAAGAAGAAAGTCTAATTTGAAGACACAAGGTTTCTCTGGAAACTTCCATTTACTACAGTATGGTATCAACAGGGTTGGCTTCTCCTTTGTTTCTCTCCCTGGCTTGAAGATAATGTTCTCCTTGTGTATTCACATCCACATCAGCTTCATGTGTGTGTCCTGTAGTTTTCTCTTCTCAGAGGACAATTATCTTGGATGAGGGTTACTCTAAAGACTTCATTTTAGCATCCATTTAAAAGCCTATTTCCAAATACAGTTATATTCTAGGGACACAATTCATCCTTGACCACAAGCCCCTTCTAAGTTTGATCATGTTAAAGTAAGGGTGCTTGGCCTTGCTGGTGAGTCTGTCATTGAACAAGGACTGATTTCAGGAAGAGAGCCAGTCAGCATAGGTGAGGCATTTCAGTCATCGCTACCTGTGGCAGAAGGTGAAGTAGAACAATGCACCTTAGTCTGGAAGGAAACGGCAAGTATCAGTATCAATAATAATACATCATAGGTTCACTCTAAATGTTGCCCTTTATCTTGACTGGCATTCTATCCTACTGTGTCGTCCCGGATTATTTCTTTGGTCACTAGGGCAGGGGAAATGAGTTTGCTCTGCTAGACTTTAGAGCTGCAGGACCTAAGCCCATGTGTGCACATGCTAAACATGTGGAATAGCTTCAAGGACCACGACAGATGTGAAATTTACAAGAGTGTCCGTTTTGATCAATATGAGGCAGGCCTGGAAATTAACTTGTACAAATAAGCCTCCAGCTCAAACCAAAATAACTTTGGGTTCTTCAGATGTCTAGCCATTTTTCTTAAGGAGTTGAAGAGTAGTCAAAAGGAGCAATTTATCAAAACAAAACATGAAGACTGAATTGTGGTGCCACACAGTAATGACAGATATACAGCATTTGCAGAAAGTTCCCCAATAAAGGATCCTTTTCATGCATGCAGAAGCAATTTCAAGATGCAAAAAGTGCCCTTTAAATGCTTATGGATAATAAACACTCTCCAGCTCATCCACACTGCTCCAGGAATATGGAGAAAAAAAAAAATTCTCATTTTGCCATTTGGAGGTTGAGATGCAGATTTCTACTATGGTTGACTTGTTACAGAATAAAAATCTCTGGCCAGTGTGGTACTTTAAGATCCCAGTTTCATCAGGTCAATCAGTGCCAGCTCTAGGAAGGCAGGTTTGCTGTAAGTCATGCTTAAGAGATCGACGTAATGCCTAGTGAATTAATGATGGAGACCTTTTCTTGCTGGGATCCCATCCTTGTGCAGTTCTTATGGACTGGGCCACAGAGAAGTGTAACTTCTCCTTTCCTTCTTTCTACCTCCTTTCTCAGCACGATGTCCCTAGCCCTTGAGACTGCCCAACATTTTCTGGTTTCTTACTCTTTCTTTTAAACTCCTACCACGTGGCTGCTAGTCTGCCACGTGTCTGACCTTCATGCCGGCTCTAAACAGGCATGGCTTTGTGGCACTTTTTCTTTCTACCCTCCATTCTCCCGCTCAGGAAAGCTGCTATGATTTACAGCTTGTCAGCCCTGAGGAATTTTCTTTGAACTCTATTAAAATCGTCCTAAAGCTTTCATTTGAGTCCATTCTTAAATTCTTTTATGAATGGGACTTAGAACTCTAAAAGGAGACCCCGCTTCCCTTGTGTCAGACACAAATGTGAATGTACTTTATACCTTTAAGAAAGAGACAGAAAAATGCTATTTGGTGAAACTTAAAGAGACATTAAAAGACCAGAACAAGGACTTCTGCAGGGTCCTGTGAAGTTTCTCTGCCTGGCCGGCAGCTCATGCTTCCCTCCATCACTACCTGAGAAGGCCAGATAAAAACAGTTGCCTATGTATTATGTAAGCCATTTATTTCTCTGAAGCCCTGGGATAATTTTATTAAAGTCTGAGAGAAAAACAACAGTATGGGAAAGTTGAGAGTCCTGGTATTACAAGGCTCAGAGGGAAAGAGAAAAGTTATGCCTTTTAAGTTAGCTGTGGAAATCAGAGAAACACCGAGAAAGCCCAATACAAGGGAAAACATGACAACAAGTGCCCAGTTGCAGGGTACCATATTCACAGGGCATTTGATCACAGGCTTTTGTGTTCCAGGGCAAAAGATTGCACCAGGGACACATAATTAGAAATATTGACAGCATATTAAGAAAGAAAAACAGGGGGCTGAGTGGTGAAGAGTGCTTGTTGCTCATGCAGAAGATTGGAGTTTGATTCCTAGCACACATAATGCTGGCTCACAACTGCCTGAAATTCATCTCTATGATCCAACACTCTCTTCTGGCCTCTGTGAGCACCTACACACTTGTACATATAATCGTACAGACAACACACACGTACACGTGAATAAAATAAAGAAATCTTAAACAAAACAAAAGGGAAGCACTCACAAGAATAGAAGTAGGCTAGTAAGCTGGGGAAAGAGCCCCCTGAAAACATGCAGCCATGTGGCCTATATCCCCAACTCTCCCATTTGTATTTCACAAATGTTTACTGCACATCATATGAGCCATTTTTAAAATGTTGCTTTTAAGATAGAATTTTTTAAAAACTGGGGCGGGGAGAGCCTTTGACTAGAAAAGTACCCCTGATGTTCTAACCTGGCTAGGACCTTATTGTGACCTGGTTTTACAAAATTAAATCCTAAGGCTGAGGTGCAGTCATACCACAGGAAAGAACCTGAGTTCAACTGTCAGCACCAAGAAAAACCAACAACAGAAAACCTTGTGTTCCCTCAAGGGGAACACTGGCACACTAATGCAAGTCTGAGCCAGCACTAAGCTAGGGGCTCCAGCTTCCAAATGAATGAAAACTTCACAAACAACAATTGATGTTCAAGGAAATCTTGCTACCTAGAAAGCACGTTACATGGAGTATTTTGTGGCAGAGTAGCAATGTGGAAGTACCTGATCAAAGACAGTCTGACCCTTGGAGTCATTTAAAACCAAGAGTGAGTCAGATCTGTTCTCAGCCCATGTTCCTTTGTTCTTCCCACATAGGTGTACTTTGTTTTGTTGATTAAACAGTACATCCGGCCTGGCATGGGAAAGCAATGGATGCCCTTGTCTTATCAGAAAAGAATGTGCCTTTCCCTATTCCTACTGATGCAAAAGAGCGTCAAAATCACCACCAGATGCCATCAGTCTAATCCTACCTGTTGTTTCCAACACAAATGGGATAATTCCTTGCTTTCCACATGTCTGGTTTCAGCAATATTTCCACCGCACATAGGTGCATGCATGAGACACACACACACACACACACACACACACACACACACACACAGAGTTCTGGATCAGGAGCAAGGAAAAGTCATGAGAGATTAAAGCTATGTTTAGCTTCCAAGAAGAGCCAAAGGCCTAGTAAAACTGTTTGCATTGTAAACAAGGTAGGGCAGTGTTAAATGACCCAAAAACATAAGATTAACCTTGGCTACAAGCTTAGGTACATTTCCCATTTATAACAGAAGGCATTCTCAGAAAGTTATAATACTTCATGCAGTCCTTCTAACAACCTATCACGGCAGTCAGGATTCTAAGATAACCTCCAAAACTTCTGACCTCTGTGTATACAGAATCCTCAGGTTTCTAACACTACTGCAAAGGACCCCTACAGATGTAAAGAAAGCCCCAGAGTAGTTTGCCTTAAAACAGTGTTATTAGCCAAGTGGGCCTTCTCCTCTCACATGTGACTTTTAAATCTGGGTTTAGGAGTCAGGCATATTGAAAGTCAACAGATTCAAAACCAAGGAGGGTTTGACACACATTTTCAGGCTTGAAGAAAGGAACAGGACATACTGCAGGGAGCTGAGAGAGAGCGAGCTGAGAGAGAGTGAGCTGAGAGCGAGCGAGCCCCAGCTGTCTTCCAGCATGGAAATGGGGACCTTTTTTGCAGAAGAACTGAATCTGCCAACAGCCAAACTGGGTTTAGGAATGGATTTCTCCCCTGGGCCTCTAGAAAACAGTCCAGTTCATCTTTACTGTGGCTTCAGCCTAGTGATGTTTTGACAGAAAATACACTACGCCAGATGCTGGGCCTGCAGACTGTGAACTAACAGTGAGAGAGGCATCCTTTAAACTCCAAAGCCTTGCCAGGTCCGTGTCTCCAATTTAGAATTAAGGAAACAAAATGGGAGCTTCGAAAGGTTATGTGATTTACCACAGTTGCAGGACCAGTGAGTGGTAAAGTCAAACTGGAACATAGCTACTAGTCACATAGAGGTAAGTGGGGTGGCAGACAGAAGTCTATGGTGGCCTGCCTCTTAAGATGCCAGTTCCCATCCGTGCATGGGCTTATCTTATGCAGTCCCCTTCAGTGTGGATGGACCTGCCGAATATATGGTATAGTAACATCCTTGATTAGGGAAAGAGACTTTTACACACTTAATTAAAAGCATCTCTTAATGAGTCTGACCGAATTAGATGGGTTAGCTTTATATTTTTTAATTTATTACTTTAATTTAATGTATATTCATGTATTGCCTGCATGTATGCAAATGCCTTTGTGTGGTGAAATGCCAGCAGAGGACAGAAGAGGGCATTAGATCACCTGGAACTAGAGTCATGGACAGTTGTTAGCTGCATGTGGGTGCTAGGATCAAACCCAGGTCTTCTGCAAGAACAGCCAGTGGTCTCAATTGCTAAGTCATCTATCCAGCCCCCTATTTTTATTAATTTTATTTTACATATTATTTGTGTCTTTGTGTATGTGTGTGTGTGTGTGTGCGTGTGTGTGTGTGTGTTCACTGTGTGTATGGAAGTGAATGATGTGTACTATGTGTGTATTGTGGTGGGGATTATGTGTATGTGTTATGTGTGTGTAGGGTATGTGTTTGTATGTGTATGGAGAGCTGTGTGTATATGCAAATTTGCCACTGCGTACATGTGGAGATCAGAGGACAACGTGATGCTATTGGTTCACATCTATTTTTGTACTGGTTATCACACTCAGGTTATCAGGCCTGAGCACTAAAGCCTTTACTCACTGAGCCATCCCATCAGCCCTCTAATTTAGATGAATTCTTAAAACTGAGCTTAGAGTTTTGAAATAAAGAGAATACTGGAGACACACTCTTGCTAGCCCAGGGGGAAGAAAGCATTCACGACTGCTATGCTAGTAATTTCAGCTGGCTTCTGAGAGCTAAAAGCTGTCTGTGAGCAGTACCTTGCAAGGAAACGGGGACCCCAGTCCTACAACCGCAAGGAATTCAATTCTACCAACAGCTGGGAAATGTGGTAAAAGTAATAGGTCCCCAGCCTCAGGTAAGGACTGCAATGCAGATAAGGCCTTGAGTACAGCTTTTCAGACTCTGGGCTGAAGAGTCAACTAGGTCCAGCCTGAGTTTACCATGTGCTTAGAACAGGTGAGATAATGTTGTTTGAAGCCCTTGCATTTGTGATCATTTGTTGCACCCGTGCTGAAAACAAACACACTGGGAGAAGATTGCTTGCTTCACTTGGTGGCAGAGGAGCGACTAAGACCCAGACATCTCAGCTTCCTGCTTTTCCTTCCAATCAGTGGAGGCCTCCCTCCTTTGTTACTCTATTATCTTTGACTTACTCAAAGCACCAAGGATGCTCTAACTGTCCCAGTCCTCCACCCACTCAAAATATGTCTTTATTCAAACTTTATCAAGTCTGAAGCTTAAATTTCTTATTGGTAAAAAACATTAATTTCAGATCTACCCTTTAGTAAACTGTGTGGAAGAGGTGTTGATTTGCTTTGAGGAAACAGATTTTTTTTTAAACCGGGTATCCATGGGGCTGAATTTACACAGGACACCCCTCAGTTATGCAAGTTTTACATGCACACCAACTCTCTGAATGTCACTAGGAAGCAAATTCCACTGATCAGAATCCATTCATTCTCCCAGTATTGCTGAACACAGGCTAATCTTGGCTATGTCAGCCGCCCTATGACTAGTAGCATGAGAAACAGAGGTCAGCTCCAGACAGTCCCAGCCTGCCTCCCTGGGTAACATCGGAGATGATGCCGAGGAAGATTAATAGGACTTATGTCATCATGTTTATGGGGCATGAAACCCCCCACAGTGGATTAATGGATGTCATGGTGAAAGAAATACATCTTTACTCCTAAGTGCCTCGATGGCTGAGTTGCAGTTGGCATGCGTGGAAATATATGGAGAACTTGCCTTTCCAAGGTCAGCTTTGAAAGGACTTTTTTGACCTCTCAGTCAATGAAAATAGATTTTTGATTGTTAACCAAGACAACTGCAACATAGATTCTCAACCTTTAAAATATTCTTATTGAAGTGGAACATACATATAGTTCCTGAGTGGTAAAGTTTTACAAACTGAACAGTACATCCAGGGAACCAACATTCAGATTTAAAAACAAACAAACAAACAAAAAAAGCCAGGGATTCTGTAGCTTGATTTCTAGCAAATTTACCCCGGAGTAATTATTATGAGGTGTCTAACATCCAAGCTGATTTTATCTCTTTCTATAATGGTTTTAAGTTTCATAGAAATTGAATTATCCAGTATACTCTCTGACCAGGAGAAATTGTTTAGGCAGCTTTGCATGTGGCTGTAGATCCTTTTCATTCTCACTGGTCTGTAATATTACATCACATGAATACTTAATGGTTTATTTATACATTTATGGTCATTTAAACAGCTCCCAAGTTGAAGATATTAAAATAGTAATGATGTGAACATTCTGATGTGCGGTGTTTGGTGAACATATTTGGCTGGGTATCTACCTGGGATTAAAAACTGCAAGGTCACGGTGTGTGTGGCTCTTTGGCTAATTTAGGAGACATTGTCAAATCCCTGTTGGAAGTGGTTATAGTTCTTTTTATTCCTCCAATCTGTTTATGAAAGCTCCCATTTATTTCTAATGGTGCCAATATTTGATATTATCTTTTTATTTTAAAGAGCTTTTCATTTTTAAAAATGCTAGTTTAAAGGATACACTGTTGCTTTTGCAATCCTAATGAACTCCCTTTAGGATCTGGAGAGTCGTGGTACTCAACATCAGAGAAAATGGCAGTTGGTAATAACAAAAAGCTCATGCTGTTTATGTTACCTGGTTTATCCTTAAAAAAGAAGCCCACATCTCCTCTATGATTCTACTTGCAAGTCTTCTGGCAAGCATAACTGGAAATTTACCTCTTTTGCTATTTACGTTCTGGCTCTAGAATGAAACAGTTTTTAAAATTTTCTGATACGGGGCTGGAGAGATGGCTCAGCGGATAAAAGGACTGGTGGCTGTTCTTGCAGAAGACCTGGGTTTAAATCTTCGTGTCCACATGGCAGCTAGCAACCATCCATAACTCCAGTTCCAGGGAATCTGATGCCCCTTTCTGTCCTCCACAGGCACTGTATACCACAGAGACACTTAGGTACATGCAGGCATAACACTCATACACATAAAATCAAAATCAAAATAAATAATTTTTAAAAGTCTGATACATATCTGCATCTATTTGCCCACCTATGAACTTTACAAATATTTTTTAAGCTCGTATCATATTTGAAGACCTTTAACTAGTGTTGCAAAGGTGAGTACTACCTGATTCTTTATAAGATGCTATTTTAAGAAAGCCAAGTAGTAAGTGATCAGTAAGAACACAAACAACAGCTTGGAGCTCCAGACCCACCTACCTAGTATAGTGGTGACTGTGTTTCTGCACTCCAAATCTCAAGAAAATGTCTGTGGCTAGTGTTAATCCAGAATCACACCACAGAAGCATAGGTCCAGCTTACTGAATTCACAAAATGCAAAACTACTACAAGGATGGGACCACGTAGTGAATTCCAGACCATAATGTTTCCTTTTATATTGTTTGGTATTATGGTTTAGAGTGGGTATCCAATGAAATTTACTAATAAATTGTTCATCAAAAGCAAGTCATTTTAAATATGTGAAGTTAATTTTGGAAGAATAACACGTGTCAGGAAGCTCAGTGAGAAGACTGTCTAGTAGACAGTCAACAAGCTTTCATTTTGAAGGAAGTGATTAGAAACTAAATCACCTTGACAGGTTACACATCTCTAAACATGAACGTTGTTGTTTTTTGTGCTTCACTGGGTTGCTCCTCCTGATATAATATTCACTGGGCTGATAAGATTTAATCAGTTGGGATTTGATCAGAGATGCATAATCCTGTAGTAATATGGAGTAAGTGATTTTTTTTTTCGACTAACAAGATCTTATACAGTTATGGAAAGAGTGGAGAGTAAGTGTCCAGAAGGCCGGCTTCAGAGGAGAGGAGGGGAGGGTCCTAACCAAGGCTCATAGAGCATAGCTTCTGAACAGGGCCTGGAGAACACAGCCGGGCCTGTGGTCTACTGAATGATGGTCTACTGAATGCAAAGTGGGAAGCCTAAGGACAATGTGGAAGCCATGATGAAACCCGGAGCCCACCAGGTCAAACTGGTGTGTGGACCTGTCTCATTGGTTTGAACCCCAAGGCTGTAGCCTCCTGCAAAAGGACTAGGGTTGTCTCCTCAGAGCTACATATATGCGTAGCTCAGAATTCAAAGAACTTGAGGCAGAGACCTGCAGAATTAGGAGAAGCCCAGCACCTGATCCCCACTCAAGTAATAAGCAAGAATATACATTACGAACCTAGAACATTACCCATGTTCTAGTGAAATCTGCAGGTACACTTCTGCCCTCCAAATCTCAGGGGATTATTTGTGACTAGAATCATTCTTGGAGGTCAAGCTTATTGAATTCATTGTGCACAGCTGCTATGGAAATGACATCCTTCAGTCTATTATACAGATATGAAAACTGAGGCCCATAGAGATGATGGCCCATCTAGTGATAGGATTTGAAATTCAATGACCTGGGTCTCCATTTGGGAAACATCAAAGAAAGAATGCTGGATTTCATGTTAGGACTCCTAAATTTTTCTCATTAAGCAATTTTCTGGCACCAGGAAAAATTACTCAGTTTCTGAATTCATGTTTCCTAGAGAGTGAATGACATACGAACTATGCCCTACACACTGAAGGAGACTCACGTAACAACTGATGAGCTAGTGGTCTCTTGGGAACCATCATTTTATGAAATTGTTCAATGGCCTTAGAAGAAAAGGATTATCACACTCCTGGGTCAGAGTAGGTTCTTATACAATTCACTCAGTGATAACAATGGCCTATCCAGGCCTCTCCTCCTCTGTACAAGTCAGGTTTCCAATTTCTCAGGCATGTAGCAATTGGACTTCCTATGTCCTTCTGGTTTCCCAGTGGCCTCTACTTAGGTGAGCCATTCAGTCTGAGCTTTTCAACATAGGAAGAAAGTGCTACCCAGCTGTAAAAGCAAGTCTCAAAAATGTGGAGCCAGGAGAAGCCAGGAAGATGGCAAATCTACAGTTACATATATCTGTGCCTTTGCTTCGGCATTTGCAGTGAGCATTTAGCTCTTTTTTCTGCTTCACATGTGTCAGCTGGGATGGCCTAAATGCCTGGTGCTAAAACCATGTAAAGCCCACTCTTTCCAGCTCAAGCAGTTCCTAAACAGCCACATGTGGCTCCTCCGTGTGTTCCTGCTGTTTCCTCAAGCCACAAAGATTGCACAAAAGAATGAGCATCCAAGAGTACCAGACAATCAATCTGTATTGACTCTTCTGATTCAGAGGTCCCCTAACATCATTTCTCCATAGACACAGGCCTCCAAGATTTCAGAGAAGGGAGTTTAGATCTCACACTTCAATGAGAGTAGTAACATCTACGTACATTGTAAAGAGAACCATGGGATGGAGAATGATCAGTACTAGAGTGAGTCTGTAAACAGGGAACTTATTAAACAAGTAGGCGTATATCCCATGGTACCCCAGAGAGTATGTATGCAGAAAAATATACACATAAGAATACATATACACATCTAATCAGTACATGGAGAATGTAGGTTAATTCTTGTATTCAATTTGCTGCTAAGACATTTTCAGTACTATGCCTATGGTTAAGAACAGGAAGCTCGAGCATTCACTCATTTTAAAATTAAGAGATTTATCTTCAGTATCCATTTTTCTCTTGGGGAAAATAAATTGGGCTGCTGAATTTTGTACCAAACTACTAGCATAGTAATCAAGCCTAGTATATTAAAGGTAGATTATAATCTCTGGCAACATTTAGAAAACATGAATATAAAGTATGGTATTTCAAAGTACGCTTGATAGCAGCAAATAGCCTAACTGCTAAAAGAGGCCCGTAGCACACACATACTCATGCACAGATTTATTCATGCACATAGGAAACCTAAGGGATAGAAACATCACATAATTTATTGTTAATGAGCATAGAGTAGGTATGAGGACATGAGATTTTTTTTTTTTTTTTTCAGCTTGGTCTTCAGAAGTTTTCATTATGCCACATTTTCTTGGTTTTGGTCTTTGACCGCAGCTGGGAGACTTTAGAAGTAATATGGCTTTGTGGGGCCTGAAGGAAAAATATCAAATACTTACAGTTACAAGAGTATAATGATGGACTTTGAAAACTTCAAGTAGTTCAGTACAGGGAGAAAGTAATGTCTGACCAAAGGAAGACAATATAGCTGAATAGAAGTTTATCAATTTTAGAACCTTTAATTATGAAGTTTTTTTACAACACATAAAAACATATAGAACATAATTAGGCTCAACATCTACCACATTAGTTAATAGCTTTCAACTATTCACCTTATTTTCAAAAATCTCTTTCCTTGCTGATAAGTAAAATATGAACTCTTCAAATTCCCTCCCTTTGTAGAAGTCATCGTTATCATAAAAACTACATGTGCTATTCCTTTGTTTCTACATGTGTGTATTGGTGAAAGCAGAACTCAGGTGCGCTGAAACTTTAGCGCTAATCTGAGTAGCAACATGTCATGGATTGGGCCTGCAGACTGTCCTCCACTCAGTGAAAAGGCTTTCCTAAGTGTGGGCGTGGGTGCAAGGCAAAGAGAAAGTCTGAACTGTTACAGGGCGGCAGGGGCCTTACTCAAACCATTCCACCCAAGTCCCTGACGTCAGCTGGTAGTGCCTGCGTGGTCGAGCTGAAGTCTCTCACTGTTTCTTTTTCTTCCTCTTATGTTGGAACTCAAGACCCAGGGCCACTTAACCTAGTATCTTCTCAAGTAATTATTTTAATAGGACTCATGGATGGATCTCTTCACTGTATCTCTACACTGTTGTACTTTTATGTTTTAAAGTGTTGTAGAAATGCTTTTATAGAGTCTGTGCTCATTGATACCTCATTTCTGCCGTTCATCGTGGATTTTAGCCTTAGCCACTGGACATAAAACATGCCATAAGGAGAGTAAACATGCACAGAATTAATTTTTTTTCTGTTAAATTGATAGTTCACCAGGAGAATGATTTAATAGGAATTTATGGGGTTTCTATTCATAGGAAATATTAAGTATATAGAGAGGATCAAACTCAAAAGTGAAAACAGGAAGAAGGAGGTATGGTCACTTGAACCTTGTCTTTCTATTTTTGAAGGCCATATGCTTTCTTTTCTTTTATAATGGAGCCACTGAGGCAACTGTGAGATAGCCTGGTCTTCAACTGGCAGAAGTCCAGTGACTGCCCAGGAGGCGGTACATCCTTGCTGAGGCCAGGACATGTGCAGGCATTAGGGACCTAAGCTTCTGGGTGGCTTACACAACACAGTTTCATAATTGCTTGTGATCCCCCTGCCATGCCTTACCCCAAGAGAACATCATTCCTACTGGGAACTGTCATGCTGAGTTGCAGGATCTGCATTCCGTGGGGTGGAAAAGCAGCAGAGTTAGGTAGGTGACATCCATTTAAGCTCCTTCCTTTCCTGCTGTGTGCTAACTGCGTTCACAAGAAATGCACTGTTCCATGATTACACTGCCAGTTGCACTTTGACAGGGTATTTTTAAGCTTTATTTTTCATTGTTAAATAAAAGAACTAAAGGGGTATTTATTTTCAGGATATAGAATTAAGTTCCTGATTTACTGTCGGATATAGGTGAGACATTGTGCACACTCTTTCTTGTCTCTATTTAACAAGTTGCTTTTGAATATTTCAAAGAAGCTCCTTATGAGAAGAAACTCTAAACGAAAAAAAGAGAGGTTATGAACCCGTCTTAATTCTGAGGTGACATTTTTTTACTCCCCAATATATAGCAAATTATTACATTGACCTTGCGTTGCTGTGAATTAATTTTTTATTTCTGTTGTCTGTTTAAGCATGTTGGGTTAAAAGCAAGTGACTTCATCCAAATTAAATCCATAGAAAATGTTTAGGCCACATTCAAAGCCTAGTGGGTTTGATAAATATATTTGTCTAACAAGGCTGGGGCAAAGAGCTCTTTGATCACTGACGTACTTTATTGTCATCCAGTTGTCTCCCTCTCCCGTGGCTGTTTAATAGAACATAAAGTCTTGGTGTCCTGTCGGAATCTCACACTTATTTACAGCTTGCCACAAAGTGGCTTACTGTCATGTATTATTTCTTATTTGATTTATGTGACATCTTTCTACTGAAGAGCCCATGGGCTTACTGCATGTGTACACACACACACACACACACATACACACACACACACTTGAACTTCACTCAGTGCCGTGATCCAGTTAGTAAAGAACCAAAAATCAGAATGAAGCTTTTCCACATGTTTTCATTTGTTCTAAAACCATGCTTTGAGGAAACATTTGCCTGGTTTTCTTCCATATTAAGTGTTTTTTATTTGCCTTTAGGTGGATCGAATCATCTTCTGTGTCTTCCTAGAAGTTGACTTCAAAATCTACAAAAAGAGAATGAGCGAATTCTTCCCTGTAGGTGAGTAAGGCCAAGTCCTTTCCTTTGGAATTGAGGCTGGAAGAAGAGGAGCATTCCTTACATTCCTGTTTCATTTCACAGCCTCAGAGCAATCACAGCTGCGATTCCCACGCTTGCAGTCAGCCCTATAGACTTGTATCATAGTTTCCAGAGGCCGAAAATGACAGAGATTCTGACCCCGTGAGGTTATTGTGTTGTTTGGGACAAGTCAGTATCTCTTGAGTCTCGGTTCCTCACTCATCAAAAGTGAGGGTTGGACCAACTGACTCCTACAGAGCATTCTTCTAGCTCAAATTGTGTATTATGGTCCTTCCCTAGTTTGTAAACTTCTGGGCTTCATGCCTACCCTGGCCACGTTAATCCCCTTTGCTGAATAGTGTAAGAAACCCACTTCTATATGTAATTAGAATTCAGACTTTTCCTATGTTCCATCCTTATTCTATGAGATTTTCTCTCTGAATCGCAGTGACTGCCATGTACTTTCTTGGACAATCTGTGAGTGGCTGTCATTCACCTTATTTCATATTTCTTTTTAGCATATAGGAGAAACTTCAGGGTTATTAAAGAACCTTGAGTAATGGATTCAGGATTGAATGTGTCATTAGTTGGATTGGGGTAATTTGAATATTTTCTCCCGTTCTCCCTCTTACAGCCTATTAAGTCTGAGCTTGTGTAATGCCTTGTTATTTTTACGGTACAATTAAAGTCACAGTATCCAAAGTGCCTTTCCTTAGCCATGTTAAGAACTGTTTCAGGAAATTTCAGTCTACTGGGAGCATTGTTACTGTCTGCCTTTTGGAGAGCTTGCTTTTTTTTAGGTTTCCATCTCCACTTGAAGCAGTTTTTTTTGGCGATGAGTGGCGGATGGGGAGGAGGGGTTGAATCGGGAGTTGGTGTGCATACACCTTCTTAGCAGTCTTTCATAGCCAAGCAGGAGAGAGCATGCCTTCCCCCCAGATCCAAGATGGACTTGGGTGGGAGAAGAACAGTGACAGAAAGCCTGGACCACGCTCTGCTAATGCTCCAGGTGGATCAAGTTCTCCTTGAGTCTCTTACCTTAACGTTATAGTTAAGCTGTGAATTTTAGGATTGTAAAGGATTTCCTTCACTGAAACATAATACAGTTTCACACCCTCCCTTGTGGTAGCGCTAGACTGTGGGTCTAACTTCTCTCTCTTTTTCTTCTCCTTTCTCTTTCCTTTATGGTTTGCCATCTTGTTTTTCTTTACAATATGAAGAATTAATACTTAAGTTCAGATGAATAAAATATTTAAAAATTCTTCTCACCCTTCCTTGGTTGTTTTTTTCTTTTCTGTGTCTGTTTTTGTTTTGTCTTTTTCTTTTTCCCGTCCTTTGTCTTGATTTCCTTTATAATCCCAGTAATTCCTAAAGGAATTTTTCAGTATGGAAAAAATATGATTTTAGGGTATATGATGTAAATACATTCATGCCTGATCATATCAATATGTAAGTCTGAGATTTCTTAAAATATTTAGAAATGATGACTTGTTTTATATTTGATAAAAAACAATAATTTTGATCCATGGATGTTGAAGCAAATCTTATCAGCCTGAAGTTATTTACAAAATGCAAGTCCCAAATATTGAACTGTAAATTTAAAAAAATACATGTTTAAGAGTCTGAAGTTTATTAGTAACTATGCAAATAAATTATTGCTTGAAACATTGCTGCTTTAAATAAATCCAAAACCTCATCTTAGTATTTGAGCTAGTAAAATGATAATAAAATCATCTTCAGTTTCACATCAGTGTTTCAAAACACATCATGCTCATGAAATTATTTCCAGTGCATATTTATAATAGCAACTACATTTCAGTGTAAATGTCAAAATTCAAAGATTACAGAGTATTTGTACAATGTTGAGACATCAGACATTTATGAATCCTAAGTATGAAATATGCACTAAAGATGATGTCTAATGGAATGTGTGACTACTAATATAGATGATATATATTATCTGTCTTTAATTTGAATTTATGGTTAATTCATAACCATACCGTCTTTGATTAGAATATAATTTTTCCTGGCTTGCTACATATTTCCCCAGACTAGCTTATTCAGAATATCTCCAAGTAGTGTTCATAGTCTTTCATATGAAAACAAGCTATTTTGTTGGGGGATACTTTAATCTCATGTTTATAAATTTTACAGTCAGAAACCTGAAATAAAATGCAGAAACAAACAATGGAAGTTGAGGTAGAAGAGATCCCACTAAAGATGCACCACATTCCTGCCACTGTGACTGGACACTCAGGATCCACAAACCACTGTCCGTTTCCCGGGATCTCAGTGAAATTATAAAACAGAAATTGGCAAAGGGAAATGGATCTGCCTGTAAGTTGGGCTGGGCCGGAGTAAAGAAGTGCCATCTCCGCCTGCTTGTGCCTGTGGCCTCTCACAATTGCTAGAAAGCTGAAGACAGAGGCTAGAGCAGATGCAAATTTAACTGTGTGAGAGGCGGTTCAATCCTTTCCTACAAGAAGGGGACCTGGGCCCCAGTTTACCTCTGTGTTCTCTGTTCTGGGTTTCAGAGACAGTTTGTTGTTGTTGTTGTTGTTATTGTTTTAAGTCTAGGCTGAGGAAAATAGAGACTTCAAGACTCCCCACTTGTGAAAGAGAACAGAACCAGAGGTTTCTGTGGCATGTGAGAACCTCACCTGTTCTGGGACTGGCAGAGTTCTTTGTCCCATGGCCCATTCCTTTGACAGAAGTTAAGTGAATATCCTTTGTCTTTTCTCTGGAAGTCAGCTTCCAGTTCCAACTACTGTATGTCTGTTAAACACACAGATTTTGCAAGTTAAAAAAAGTAATATTCTGATAGCTAAAAAGAGGTGTACAAGTTCCTCTCCTTAAACTATCTCCTTTCTGGTCAGGGCAGTGCTTCATAACAGGAACATAGTGTTACAGTGGCAAATAGGCCAAGAAACTTAACTGAGATAGACTAAACAATCTCTAGTGTATCTGTGGAGAAAACCCAGCTTTCCAGTTTTACTTGTCAATCATTTTCTCCTAGGACCACCCCTAGGGAGGCAGGTTTACCTTAAGTTATGCTAAATAAATGGGTGGGATACTTGGTATGTTAATAAGGTAGTGAGCTTTTCCTCCCTGCCATCTCATCTTCCAGTACTGTACTCTCTAATTCTCGACCCAGAGAGTGCAGTCCTTGGTCCAGTTAATGATGATTTGGAACATCTGGAGTCTGAATGGTCCTTCTCAGAGGTCTAAACGTCATAACAATAGTTATGGTATTTTCCATAGGAATAACATAGGATTGCTTCCTCTCAGTCAGACATTTTCTTTGTATGATCTAATCGGTTCATCTGTAAAATAACTCTAAAAATTGCCATTGTATTAATCCCATGCTGTGATTTCTATTTCTATGTTATCTTTCTAAGGTTTTCTTAAGATTTATCAGTCTTGAATTTTTAAAAAATTGCATTTAGATATTTATATACCGTGTCTGTGCATGTGTGTGTGTGTTTGTGTGTGTGTGTGTGTGTGTGTGTGCATTGAAATATACTGAGCAAGTGAACCCTAAATCTATTAAACCATACGAATGTATTGCTCTCAGGTCCATAGAGAATGGGGGTGCCGTAAGTCACCAATGGAAGGTTACAGGCAGCAAGGTGCTCAGCCAGCAAAGAATGGGGTAAGACAAAGAGCCTGTAGGATTAGGCCTTAATTAGGGTCCCTTAGACTTTCTCATGGGGATTATGAATTAGCGAGTATAAGGAAAACATTTATGAAGAAATTATTTACAAGACTTTGATTTGAACCATTGGGCTTGAATAGGACCTGCCACAGTGGGGTATGTTTGGTTTTCGGTCAGTAGGATGAGGGACAGTGTGGCATATTGCAAACACCCACATCACGAGTGTGGGTTTTAGGCAGGCCAAAGGTGATGGGGTATAATTGTGTTCCAGACAGCTCATGCCAGACCTGAAAATGGATGGAAAAGTTAGTTACTGTACTTTAGAATCTAATATACACTCCTGTGTAGAAAATGAGCTATCCTTGAAGAACATTTATCATACAGCTATGAAGAAACGGTATATAATATTCTCTAGACTAGCATCTGTCATTGCTTAAGTGAAGACAGGTTAGGTTTAGCCATAGCATCATCTGAGACTGAGGGCCACTTGCAGGAAGGGTGCAGAACACTGAGGAAATCCCATCCCTAAAGCACTTTCTACCCCTTGTTTAGAAAGCCACTGTGCTTCTATTTCTTCTAATATTTATAAATGTCCTCGTGGAAACAATCCAAATGCATCAAGTTGGTACTTCATCAGAGAGCTCAAATTTTCATTCTCTCCAAATCATTCAGGCATCAAGGCCAGTGAGAAGCAATGGGACAGCCAACGATCTTCCAACATGACACAGGAGAGAATAGAAATGACCTCTGGTGACTTTTCCAGGACTGTAGAAACACAATACCATGTAGGAAACAGAAACAAACTAAGAGAAATATACACGATCCTACAATTCTGGAGTCCAGAGGTTCAAGGTCAAGATGCTAACAGGAGTAATGTCTTTGGAGGCTTCTCCCCTAGGCTTGCACGTGGTCTCCATTCTGAGTTCATGTGCTCCAGCTTCCTCCTTTTATAAGAACACTGGTCATACTAGATGGACCCATTCTAATGAGCTCACTTTAATTTAATTACATTTTGAAGTTGCCCTCTCCAAAACAACAGCTGCCTTCTGAGGTATTAGGCATAATGAGTTCAACATATGAATGGTGCCCATCATGAAAATGCAGAGAAAGCTCAAAGGAAAGAAAGCAGTGAGTTTCCTCCGCAGTTTTATTTCTTGCTGTGGGGTGAAGCACGTTTGACTTTTCCCTTCCAGATGTATGATTTGGAAACAGAGTGTGGCAGCTTTATGGAATTATCATACACTTTGGTTGCAAATAATTTATAGTTACAGTGCACTATTACATGGCCTAAAGCAAATAATATTTCTGCAATTCAGCTCAGAAATCTCTTTGTTCTTTATATAAAAGGTTCATATTTTACAGTCTATAGAATTCATCGCATGTACTTTATGTTGAATGTAAAAGGAAAGGAAAATTTCTGATTGAGAAATGGAAGTCAATTCTTGTTGAGTATGCCTTAATAGAGAACTTAAGGATATTAATTTTCCCATAATAACAATAAAAAATTCAGCTGGGTGTGGTGGCCCTAGCCTTTCATCTCAGCAGTCTTAAAAACAGAGGCAGGTGGGTCTCTGTGAGATCAAGGCCCATCTGGTCTACTTACAGGATTTCCAGACCAGCTGGGACCACAGGGACAGGCTCTGTATACCAAGCCAGGGTATCTAGTAGATTAAGTTTGTTAAGTGAATTTTGGCTAGAAAAACTTTCAGTTTATAATAGTTTAATCAGGATGCAACCCATCCTTAGAGAACCATCTGTACGTAAGAAGAATTAAGCTGGATATGATAGGAAACACCTGTAATCTCAGCAATCAGGCATCTGAGGCAGGAAGATCATGATCCTGAGGCTAATCCAGGCTATATAAGGAGAATCAGACTCCATAAAAACCAAAAATAAGTAAGCATCAATTCTGTCCATGACTTGCGAACTGGCCTTCCAACCTCAGCACTGTGCTATAGGTACATCTGCTGCCTCCATGGAGATTGCAGGGGACAGAGCTGCAAAACTCAGAGGACAGAGATCAAAGTCAGGTGGTAAATGCTCATCTCAAGCCTTTTTACTGTATAATGTTTCCTCCCATAGTAATCCTGAAGTTATTTGTCTGCTGCAAAGTCTGTTATATCTTTTATCTGTAATATTCTGAAGCTCCTGGAAAACTGGCATTTCTCCAATCACACTGGGTCTTCACATGCCCGCTTTCCTTCTGACCAGTTTTCCTCGAACAATAATGAAACACAGCTGTCCCGAACCAGTAAGCTTTTCTTTTCTCTTGCCATTCCAACCTGAGGTTTGGAAAACAGCAATTGAAGGCAATATTGATGACAGGGTGGTGGTGAGTCTCTGAGAAAGATAATCAATGGAACTCCACAGAGTCAAAAGCATCTGTGGCATAAAAGAAAAACAAAAAACCACTTCTGGGTTTGTCACCACAAGAGATAGCTTCCCATCTTGGCACAACCCGGGATCAGTGGCTTTGTGCGTGTGCCTTAACTTTTCTGGAGTTCAGCCTTGTCATGTGCAAACACAGATAGGGCCAATGCCAAATTCAATGAAAGCAATGTAAATGGATATTCAGACAGGCATCTGGATTGAGCTTTACACAATTTAAAATATATACATTTATATAACAGCGTGATAAAAATTTCAAGCAGGTAGTTGTAAGAAAATACAACTGCATTATACAACGATAATATAAGTTTTTACTAAACAGATAAGCAAAAAGAAGAAAATACACAGCATTTCCTGTCCTATAATCTAGAGATTAAACATATTTTGTTGTTTATCATGAGTACTTTTTCTTCCTGTGATCATCCTTTCATAAATTGGTTTTGATGGACCCAAAGTTTACTCGAAGCCTTGCTACAGAACTTGGAACTTGTTTTTGAAAATTGTTCTGTGCTTGCAACTTAAGGAAACCATCTTTATATATAAATATTAGCATCCTCCCTATTTTTCAAGACTTTTCTAAAGTGGAGTTCGTTTCTCTAAATGCATACAAAACCAGACACTTTTACTAGTAGCTCTCAAATTGTTCAGTGTTTTTGCAGAATTGCAGGTAAATGCAGGGATTTCCATTCAGCAGACAAAATTATAAACAACCAGGCCACCGTGACACATCGTGCCTGATTCCCTGGGCAACCCATGAGAACTTAATTTTCTCGTCTTCTCAGTGGGTCACATTCTCATGTTTCGATGTTATCACTTTTCTATGTTAAACAAGGCGATTAATGAAAATCTGCTTTTATTCCTCATTGGCTGCATGATCAATCCATTCTTTTCACTTACTTATTTACAGTTTTCTTTTTTCGTTTTTAAAAATCATGTGTCTCTGTATAAATGCACAGGCTCACACGCACCATGGTATGGAAGTCAGAGGTCAGCTTTGTGGCATCAGTTCTCTCCTGCTAAATTCACTTGGGTTTCAAGGGCTCAAAATGGGGTTCTCAGGCTTGTGTGACAAGTACTTTTACCCACTGAGCCATCTTGTCAATCTTGGTCTCCACTTTTCTCCCATGAAATTGTCAATCATATCCTCTGTATGTTTTTATTGACTATGACATCTTTTGCTTTTCCATCTATGAGATGTTTTTGTGCATTAAGCTCTGTAACTCTTTGAGACATATGCTACAATTAGTTTCACAGTTCAACATTTGTGATATTACTCTTTTATTCCCAAAATAGTGAGATAAGAGAGAAAATAAAAGAAAAATATAGAACATATAGAATGTAGAAAAGATGAATAAAAGAATGAAGTTTCTTTTAAAGAAGAAACTTTGAAATAAAATAATGTACTTATCAGTCAAACCCTCTAAGCCTGTGGACCTGCTCCCACAGGAAATTGGTTTAGTTCTAATAGAATTGTTCTTAGTACTACTCTATATATTTTTCTAATAAAGTCACCTGTTCCTGGTTTACCGGGAGAAGGTAAAACCAGAACTCCCCTGCCAAAAGGCATCTGCACCCTCAACTCCAGAGTCTGGAATGTATCAGATTGCATTAAAAAAGAAAATAAAATTGCAAATAAATGTAAGGTTGCCATCAGCTGACCATAATGAGGGAGTTTTCCTGGGCTTTTTGGATGGACTCAGTGTAATTAATTATAAGAATCTTTAAAGTCGGAATGAGACAGAAGAAGAGAACCAATGGGAGAGATGATGGCAATGAATGCTCAGAAAGATGAGACGTTACTGAATTTGAAGATGGACGAAGAGGACTATGGGCTTAGGAGTGTGGCTGGCCCCTAAAAGCTACAGACACAGGGAAGCAGGTTCCCGCTAGAGTTCCCAGAAAAACTGAAGTCTTGTTGATGGGATGATTTTTAGCCTAATTGGTCCCTTACTGGACTTCTGAGCTATGGAATTCTAAGGTAATAAATCTGCTTATTTTTAAGGCACTAAATTAGCAATTTGCTCCAGCAGTGATAAAAGGTTATATAACAGTAATCTTTGAAAAAGTAAATGAAACAAATAAAAAATCAAAACCCTGGTTACCTAGAATGAGCTACACTCCCCTCCGCCCCCTCCCCCCCACAGATAGCACATTCAGTGTATATAAAATTACAAAGTGAATGGATCCAGAAGTTTCCTTAATTATGAATCCTAACAGGGACACGGCACATTTGTGCGCATTTAGTGTGCAGATCACATTGACTCAGAATTCTACAAGACATGCTCTCCGTAATGTGACATAAATGAGTTTACTACCTTCTTAGGAAATGGGTGCTAACCATTTCCACTGGATGGGCCTCAAAAGCTGCAAACACATTTTGCCTTCAATGAAAATCCAGTGAAGTGTTGCTGTAACCAGGCAACCCGAATGCGGGAACAAGCACCAAGCACAGACAGAAAGCCATCTGTCCCCTCCGAAGGAGTGAGTGTTCAGTTAGGGCAGCGAATGCTGATAAACAGCAGAATAAATAAGGACCTGGAAGCACGCGCCTTGACTAAGTAGAGTTTGATCTCATTAGAAAGTTCTGGCAAAACAGACAACTCCAAAATGCCACTTGGAGGGGAGGATGGGACTGTGTCTTTGCAGAGTTTGGGGCAGGATGCTTTCAAAAAAACCTTTCAAACATTCTGAGTAGTTTAATTTCTGTTCTTTGTTGAAAACCTTGAGACTTAAAGGTAAGGGAAAGAAATTTCTTTGGGGGAATAGTTTTATGAGTGAACTAGTTCCTAGTGAGTCCCAGAAGTTAGAATAAAGAGGAGGAGAACGAGAGAGCACCTGAAAACTCCTAGGGCTTATCTCGTGTTTGTTGAGCAGCCATGTGATATGAAGAAGCCTCTGTTTCCTTCACTTGTCACGCAGAAGTCCACAGCCACCACATGGCTTTCCTCACCTCTGTACTGTAACTGTCCATGGTAAGGTTTTAGAATCTCCTTTTTCTTGAGACAGGGTCTTGCTATGTAGCCATGTTCACTGTGTGAACCAGGGTGGCCTCAAAATGGTTGCAGTCCTCCTGCCTCTACCACCCAAGTGGCAGGACTGGATCATGGGAATACCCTGCCACACCCAGCTATAAATCCGTTAGATTGGGCTGACCATGACTAATGAAACCCAGAGTGTATTTGATCACATGACTGCTGTGACACTTTGGAGTCAGCATCCTTAACTGGGCACTGATGAATATTCTGTCTTTTATTTTTCCTGTTGTTCATATGTCTGACACAGCGTTCTTTGGAATAAGAGTCCTGCACACTGCCGTCTTCAGCTGGGAGTCTCTCTGGCTTCTTCCTTTCAACATATCCAGAGCAAACATCAAAACCTGTCCCTCCACTCCTAAGTCCTCCTCTCCCAAATCCCAGACTCTGCATTGTGGTACCAGCAAGTGTGTAGTTAGCCAAGTCAGCTGCAGAACCATGAGGTATTCTAAGGAATACCTTTATTGATAGATCAAGATTTAAAAATTAATGACATCTAAGTGCTTGTATTGGCCCTCAACCAATTGGGTAGAAATATGAAAACTTTGGGCTTTATTTGAAGTTCTGAGCCCTCTCATCTACCTTCAGAAAGTATATTTAACCACCAGTTACACTCACTGGGTCCCAGGATTCAATTTAACAGCAGAAATCAAACCTCTGTGAGGTCTTTCCATCATCTATCACTGTTGGCCTGGAGTTTCTCCTTATCAAGACTCCTAAGAAGCCAGGAGGATTCCAGCCTCTCCTGCACCTCCAGGAAATCCTGGAAAGCACTATTTATTTTAATAATATTTTCTTTCTTTATAAATGCAAATTGTTCCCAGGAGCTGTTCATAATGACATATTAAGAGGATAGCACAAGAAGCCTTTGATAAGAAATGAAGCTTTGAGATGGAAGACTGTGAGCACATACAATGGGAGCCACAGAAGGGTTGTGGAACTGTTGGCCTTGACAGACTGGCCCCTATGTATGGACATCCTTAAAACTAAGACAAGCAGATTGGATAGAATGCTTCAAGTTTCTGTCATTTTATTCCCGTGGAGTTTGAGAGATTTGTTCAGTGACTCTCAGGGTAAATTTTCCCTTCATAACACCTTTTTTTATTTTTTTCATGCAGCTGTATCCCTCTTTGAAGTTAATTCCCATGCACACATCTTTCATTCACTCAAAGAATCCTGTCCACAGTCAATGATGCCATCCATCTTATGGATGGTAGGTGATTTCAAACACAGAAACAGTTATGTTTACATCCAGTTTGGATACTCTAAAGCTCATTAGCATTAGTGAGACATCACAACCTACTTTGTCCTGAAACATGGGTATGCTGAATAGCTTTGTCAACTTGATACACCTGGGTTGAGGGAGCTTCTATTGGGGAATTATCTCCATTAGACTGGCCTGTGGCCATGTGGGGTATTTTTTTGATTGTTGAGTGCTGTGGGGAGGGCCCAGCCCACTGCGGGTCCCAGTTGTTTTCTATTGTATTAGAAAGCAGGCTGAGGCTGGGCCAGGGGAGCAAGCTTATAAGCAGTGTTCCTCCATGGCTTGTACTCTAGTTCCTGCCCAGGTTCCTATCTTGGACTCCCTAAGTGATGAACTGTGTGACCCGGGAGATGTAAGTAAAAATAAACCCTTTCCTTCCCGAATTGGTATGGGCCAGGGTACTTTGTCACAGCAATTGAAAGCAAACTAGAACAATAAACATCTACTTTTTGTAAAGATTATCCTTCAACACAACAACATCAGTATGTCCAGCTGGTGTTCTGGAGCTGCAGTGTCCCAGAATATTTCATGTAAGCCTGGTCAAAACGTTGGTTTCTGGGTTTCATCTTCACAGTTTCCTACTCACATCTTGAATAGGACCGGAGAAGCTGCATTTTAAACAAGTTTTCAGGTGATAATGGTACTGTTGACCCAGAGACCATAATTTATGAACTTTGGCTTTAGAATAAAGTTATGTATATGTGTCTAGAGAACTTCTGCTTTAAAGTTGTGTCTGTGTCTCTGTCTTACTGTCTCTGTCTCTGTCTCTGTTTCCGTGCGTATGTGTGTGTGTGTGTGTTTTCTATTTACCCAATCATTGTATTAATTATGTAGGCCCAAGGGGAATGATTAAGATAAATTTCAAGTCATTCAAAAACCTAAGTTACACTCTATTTTTCTGAATGTGAACTGTTTGTTACTGGAAATCAAGGTGCTGCTCAGAATGCAGATGTAATGACTAAGACAAAACCCATTCATATGAACTTTGTTCTCCCACAGAGAAGGCGAAATAGGTATCATAGGTCTAAAGCAGGTTAGCCTCTTCCTTTTGAAAGGAATAACCAGCTACCCCAAACTGGTTATTCAGGAAAAACTGGTTGGTTTTCACATGCATTTTTATTCAAAATAAGAATCTGAGTCATATCTGTGTGTTTTGTGCAGAACTCAACAGGATAATCTGACAGAGAGTGGTGCATTGAATAAAACCAGCATCCATTATGAAATTAGCATCAAAGAGGCCCTTTGAGAGGAAATGGAGTTTTAGCCTCCATGTGATCTGTGGCTGGAAAGGAAGGGGATTTTTCTGGAATTGGCATTTCTGAGCACACAGAACAATACCATCTGATGGATTGCTCTCTATTTTGAAACGGTATTTGTATCGCTTTGGCTAGAAACCTTTTATTTCATTTTTGTCTTCTAACAAAGAAGTATGAAACTTGAAAAACTGTTTAAAAGGGCAGGAGCTCTGTGCCCACGCTCCGTCAGTCTCCTAACCACTTCCAGTTTTTGAGTGGCAGGACTCCTCATCTCCGTAGGCTATCATCTGTTTTATATATTGTCTTTCTGTTTCCTGGTATTACTAGGAAAAAAAAAAGTTGCTAGAAATATAGTACATAAACATGACTCTAGCTAGCACATTATATAGAATAATGCTTAAGTAAAGTGGATCTAATTAATATGTAACTATACTTTAAGTGTTTTCCAAACCAAAAGTACTCTCCGCTTGATTTTAATTCAAACAATACCAAAACATTAAGGCATGCATTTTATAATTTAATGGTAAGCTCCTCTCATGAAAAGGAAGTTATCATTCAAAGCATGCTGCATTACTTTCCTGCCTAAAGTTATTTAATCATTCTAGTTTTCGGCACAAACTTTAAATGCTTCAAGCTGGTGTGTTAGTCAGAATTTTCTTATTTAAAATATCTTTTGTTCGAGAGAAATAGATACATACACATGTATATATATACATATGGAAAATAGTTACTATAAAGAATCATACAATTATGAAAGCTGACAAATCTCAAGAATTTCAGGCAGGAAGGTATGACCCCTATAGATGCAGTAATAGAGCTCCAGCCTGAGACCAAAGGCCTGAGAACCAAACCAGTGGCATGGTTCTGTAAGAAACACTTCCAGGTCTGATAGCAAGATCCAATACTTTTGTTTGAATGCAAGGGCAGAGAAGAAACAGTGTCTAAACATGAGAGCAGTGAAGCCAAGGAGGGATGGACGGGGTGTGGAAGTATATCCTCCACTTGAAGCGGAAGGTCAGGCTTCCTGTTCTTTGGAGACCTCCCGGTGATTGTCTGCTGCTCAGCCTCCTTAGGGAACTGCTCTACTCAGTCTTCCTATTCAAGTAGTAATCTGAAGATTTACCCTCACAGACACACACAGAATCATGTTGAGGCACCTTGTGGCTCAGTCACATGGACTTGTAAAATGAACCATTACCCTTGGGCTTGGGAGGAATTTTAGCCAGAAAAGACCACTTCAGCTTCAGATTATATAACTCCTCCCTTCAGCCCTCCAGAGCTACTGTTATTCCCCTTGTAGGTATTTTGACTGTTCAAGTCTATGCATTTTCTCAGGTGTTTCCCTCTCTGCTGGAGTGTGATAACCTCTGTCCTGAACAAGCATTCAGGTAGCACTGCCTTATTTGAAGGGCAATCCCAGGTCACACCAGCAGCAGAGAGGAAAAGAGAGAGTAAATGTAAGAATGGCAATAGTTTAAAGCATAAGCCACCACTGCACCTTTGGGTATCATGTTCAAAAAGGAGAATGGACTTATGAAGCTGGTGTGGAATAAGACTGGGATGTTTATGAATGAGCTTGAAAAATTAGGGAGCTGTCAGCCATGTGTGGAAGGTTGATCCTGGAGGGCATTGGTTCCTCAGAATTTCTTGAGTGGGCAAAAGCAGCCAGAAGTGCCAAGGCAAAGGAGTCAGGAAGAAAGGCAGGTGGGCATGCTCTGATGGTGTCAAGTGAACCAGCGTGTGAGACCAGGAGACTTTTCTTTTCTGGGAATCTCCTGTTGCTTTTCTGTTTCTCCATCTAACTTTGGCTCACCCATGAGGTGCAGCCTCAGCTCCACTGGAAAGCTCTTGTGGATTCTCTCTGATTTAACAGCCTCTTGTGTGTTTGTGAGCAAATCTCTGCTTAACTCCAACAGAGCCGGTCACTTCCTGCCCTGCCTGGAGTCTTCTCTTTATTTCTGCATTTGTGATTTCTTTGAGGAAAGGTGTTGTTAACCTCAATCCAAGGGCCATCAAAGTAGCAAAAGTAGAATAATAATATCAAAGTAGCAAATAACCAGTTTTTAAATGCTTGTCCTTCACAAGTAGTGTGTGTGTGTGTGTGTGTGTGTGTGTGTGTGTGTGTGCGTGCGTGTGTGTGTGTTCCCAATGATAGGAAGTTAGTAATTTCATTTTCCCTGCTTTTCAGAGGAAGAAACTGAGAAATGCATTGTTTTATATCATTTGTCCAAGATTACATGGTTATTTGTGGTTTTGCCATTTAGTGAAAAGACCTATTGATTCTATTACGTAAAGTGAATGGCACTGGGTATGGAATACAAAGGAACTCACAACAAGCTCTTCATCTTCATATGTGGTCTGGAGCTGGGCATATGGAAGGCAGATATATTAAGTACTAGACCGTGGGGTTTTATGGCAATAATCACTGATATTTAACACTTGATGATGTTTGACTTACTGTCCCAATACTTGACATGACATTGTCACGCAGGCCTCAGAGCAAATTTGTGTAGCAGGCATTATCAGTATCCTGCATTGTGACTGAGGAACCAGAAACTCAGGAAGATCTGATAACATCTCAAAGATCAGAGGTCTGGTGAATGGGTGAGCTGAGGGGCCAGTAGGCAGACCCACGATTAAATGTCTTTAAAGTGTCTATTCACAAAGCAGTAAAAATAAACTATACCAAAAAGAACACAATCCATTCAAACTTAGATCAAACAGATGATCTGGAAAGACTCAGTCACTCTTTCTGATGGAGCTGCTGCTCATCTGTTTCTCAGTGAGACCTGTTCACCTCCTCAGAGAGTCTCAACTTGGTCTTGAAGGACACGATGAAAAGAATTAGAAAGGCTTTTGCTAGCAGGAATGGGGCAGGTAGAGGAAAGTAAGGTAAATGCTGTGGTTTATCCTTCAAAGGTCTGTGCTCTAGAAACTCAGTACCCAGTATAATGGTGCTGAGACAGGCCTTTTTGAGACAATTAGATTGTGAGGGCATTAGACCCGGAAGACAGTAATTAGCACTCAAAGGACTGGGTTCTCAGAAGAGGACATCATTATAGGAAAAAGCCAGGAGCCCAATCCCTCCCTGTTACGTTTTTTGTTTTTTCAGTACATGTGCGTGAGTGTTTTGCTTACATACATGTAAGTGTACCTGTGCCTACAATACCCACAGAAGCCATAAGAGGGAGTCAAATTCCCTGAAACAGAAATTTATAGACCATTGTTAGGCGCTGCGATCTGAATCTTGCATCACCTGCAAGAGCAGCCAGTGCTCTTGATCTCTGAGCCATTGCCCTAACCCCTCCCACCACCCTGTCTTGCTTCCTCTTAGTATGTAAGCCCTTCTACATGAACTGCTTTTACATTTACTTATTCTGCAATGCCATCTGCCATGTGAGGACAGCCAGAAGGCTCCTAACAGACTCTGAACAGATGGGGCCTCCTGATCTTATACTTTCAGGTTCTAAAACTGAGCTAAATAAACCTCTTTTTATTTGTAAAATACCCACTTCAAGTATTTTGTTATAGCAACATAAAACGGACTGAATACCTTACGGCAATAGAAAATAGTTGAGTGTTGCCATCTGTCTAGGTGATAACACAAGAGTCACTGAGATAAGCAAACAGGAAAAAGCAGTTGGAACCAGATATTATTGGCCTTGAGTATTAGCAGCAAGTGTCTAGCCTTAGCTGTTTGCACAGAGGCTAGTTACAGTGAGGCTGTAAACCAGAGCAGAGCTGTGCTAAGAATGATTTGGCAGCCACGTGTAACAGAAAATCAAGTCAGAGGAGGAAAATAGAAAGGCACAATTAGTAGACCTCCAAGACACCTGGACAGCGGTTAGAATTAGATCACAATCAAGTGAGCAGAGAGAGAGGAACAACGGGCAAGGCTGGACACTGACAAGTGTTAACGCATGGGCTGCCATGACAAATTACCGCAAACTATGCTATAATACAAATACATTTCTCACAGGCTAGAAGTCCAAGATAGTCCAAGATCAAAATCTCAGCAGATTTAGTGTCTCCGAGGGTCGAGGCTTCAGAAAGCTATCTTCTCCCCATGTTCTCACACGGAACAAGGGTAGAGGGTCTCTCCTGGATCTCTGGTTTTGATTTTTTTCTTTTGTTTTGTTTTTGAGATCAGGTTTCCTTATAGCCCTAGCTGGCCTGGAACTCAATATGTAGACCAGGCTGGCCTCAGTCTCACAGATATTCACCTGCTTCTGCTTTCCTCCCCAGTACTGGGATTAAAGGTGTGCACCACCATGCCCGGCCTGGACGTCTTTGTGTGACCCCATTGTTCCCATTCATCAGGGTTATTCTTTTGTGTTCCAGTCATTCCTTTGTGTTCCAAAGATCTCACCTCCTTCTGCTGATTACATCAGGGATGAGGACAACATACAGGAGGGGGAGGGGCACGGACACTCAGACCAAGGTACTGGCTGTGGGGAGCGCTCAGTGTGGAGAGCACACTGGATGTGGGGTGGCATGCTGCGAACTCATAAGAACAAACATAGCCACCTATTGCGGTATGAAATCCAGCACTCAGGAGGATGAGGCAGGAAGATTCAGAGATAAGGCCAGCCTGGGCTAAATGTCAAAACTCTGTCACAAACACCCCCCCCCCCCGAACACACACACACACACACACACACACACACACACACTCTTATGAAAAAAATCCAGCAACCGGACCATTGTAGTACAGAGAAAGCCCACACGTTGTCCTCTTAGAAGGGTTATTCTGGGAAATGAAGGTTATTAAGTAGGAATGGAATAGCTAGTACGAGCCCTTGAAAGCAGGTGATTAGAGTTTACTTTACGGGCAGAGCAAAGCAACACCTTTCCTGACAGGGCAAGGACCGGATGACAGTGTACACACCGTTCTAATACTTGAGATGGGCAGGCATGCTTTTAACAAGTGGGGGTATGTGATATCAAATTTTATGGGTTACAGTTCTGAAGAATTAAAATAGCTGATGTGACTGTGCATAATTTGTATAAATAAAACAAACTGTGGCACATATAACTTGTTATAAATGTATAATATTCCCTCAAAGGGATGTAAAACCTCAGTGTTAAGTTTGCTGTGAATGGTGTACTTAGCTCAGCCTGGTAATGCAAGACAAGAGAAATGATTTCTTTCAATTCTGTCCTTTCTACTTGCTTTTCTTTTATGATCTTAGGAGTTGAATTGGAAAATTCCTGGTGTTTCCAGATTTAATATACATCTTTATCTTTTTTTCCATTTCCAGTAGATGATAATCATGAAGAAACAGCAGATGTTAACATGAAAGAAGACACAGGTATTAAACTTAAAATTTTATTATCTGGGCTAAAGTGAGGAACATTTTATTTATGTATGATACATAATTTCTAAAGAAAGACAAAATAAAATTAGTAAAATAGAAATGTATGTTCAACATCTTAAAATAAGAAATAGCTACAGTAACTCTAAGGCAAATAATAGCCACTATATTTAAGCATTAGCTTGAAATTTGAGCTTCCTGACTGCTCAAAATAAAAATGTAGCATTATGTTGTAGTTAACAGAGTTGTATAATAAATCAAACCCACAACTTGGTATTCAAAATAACTTTTTATTATACTGATAATTTGTGTCTGAGAAATTCAGACTTCATAAAAGAGGAATTGATCATTGTATTTATGATATTGGGGCTACGAACAGCTATGGGCTGGAATAGTCCTAAAAGTTCTTCACTTACTTGACTGGTTGATGACAGGATCCAGAAATGGGCTGCAGCTTTATTGGGGGAAATTTCTGGACATGTACACTCCTTAAGTGATCTAGGTCTCCTCCCATGGTCACCAACTAACTTCCTCTTGAAGAGTCAGTGAGCCAGGAGAGGAGAAAATCCACCCTCTTAAAAGACCCAGGCTTAGAGATCGTAGAGCATCTCATTCACTCTGCCAGATTTAAGAATTTTTACGAGTCTGCCTGAGACCAGAGGAAACCTGTAGCATTTTAAGACCTAAACGGCTCCTGTGGTCATCTTTGATGAATAGTTTTTTCACATACTATCTTTTGTTCTCATTTTTAAGGTGTATGCTGACCCCTCAAGAAAGAACAGCCAAAAAATAAGCCTCACTCATTATGTCCTTAGACAATAATTCATTAATCGTCAGACTTGAATTCAATTCTAACTAATAACACTCACTGACTTTGAGAAAGTATCTTTCTACAAAGTCTATTGTATGCATCTGGGACAAGAATTTCATCATATTGTTTCACTTAGAAGGTTAAATGAGATAATGCATCTTAAATGCTTCTCACAGTCCTTGGCTCACTGTTAAGATCTAATATGTTGTTACTTTTTGTTTTGTTTTTCTCATATATGGAGATAATCATATGATTAAGAGTCCCATGCTATTGACATGAAAGGGGGCCAGGTTTCAAACTTTAAAACAAAATTTAAAATTTCAGAGGTTTAAAATTTAAAAATTCAATTAACCTTGTCTCCTCCAATTTGATGCCAGAGCATCAGATAAACTTCTGACAATCTCAGTCTCAGCATCTCCAGTATTAGAGAGCTTCATTTCTGATGCAAAGGGTCTCACTAGGTGAGGGTCAGTTGAAATGGTCTTTGTCTGCACTAGTTTAATTTCTGTCCCTATCATGGTGATCCATTATCTTCGTAAAGAAATAGCTTATGCTCATTCTCTTCATAAAGGTTCACTGGAGCAATGACCATGGCTTCTCTCTATTCTTCTCCTGTCTGGACATGTCTGATTTATAAGGTGCCTTGGTCTCCTTAAAGGCAATGGACTCAGCTGATATGAGAACTGGCTGGAGGATCTGGAAGTTAGAAGCAGAAATGCAGGGGGTGGAGGAGAGACTGGAACAGCAGCTGTTGGCCCCCTGCCTCTGTCCCCTCAGCACTCATCCTGTTTTCTAATGTCAGCTTCCTAAACAAAACTCCCACAGCTCTCAGATGGGGGCTTTTCTCTTCCCTGAGGAAAATTCTGCACAGGGGGTCAGTGCCTCTGGGGGCAACCCTCTGATCAGTGACAGACAAGGATTAGTTGGTCACTACTCCTATAGGGGTACTAGGGAGTAGCTCAGGGGTAAAGTTCTGGTTTAAGGACCTTGGTTTAATCCCTGCAACACACACACACACACACACACACACACACACACACACACACACAAACTCTAAAACATATCAAAGACAAGTTCCAGTTTATATTTTAGTGTAGTCCAATGGAAATCTGTGAACCTCATAGACAACTTTATATTTCCTAGTAGCTGAGTTAAAATACAAAAAAATAAGCAAGAGAAATTGATTTTAATAACATTTTATTTAACACAGTTATCTATAATATCCAAGAATATTATTACTCCAACCTATAGCCAGATACTGTGTCTAAGTTTTAGTATTAAGCGCTTTTGACAATAGTGTGCATTTTATATCCACCTCTTACTTCACACCAGTCCCATTTTAAGTTAGTATTGGCAATGTGCATATGACTGCATTATCAGACATCACAATTCCATACCATCACCAGGAAGTCTTTGGTAGAGTTGAGTCCAGAATGCATACAGTGGGACTTGTTCCTTGATGCACCCATATTGTCTGTCTTCCTTCTTCTGTCCTGCTTCCCTATTCCCTTTCTGTTTCTTCTTGGGATAAACTCTCAGAATAACTACTTACATTCAAACCATTGTCCTAGGGTCTAGACCTTAGAGAGTGCAACCTAAGACAAGGTTTACATCTGTTTGCTTTTATAAAACATGAAGCCCAAGGTAAAATTTTCAATTCCTATGTCTATGTAGATGTCTTACTAAAAAGAATCTATCCTAGATTAACTTGAATGAATTTCATGTTAATCCCAGTTATTCTTATGCATCCTCCACATAAAGTGTTCTTGGAGTATCCTCAGCCCTAGAGTCCATGCCAACCTTATTTTGGCATGGGTTTAGTGCCACAAGTATACATTTCTAGGAAAAAAGGAGTTGACTTCTTACTGAGAGCTAGCTAGCTGCCCAAACCACTGAGTCATTTTAAGAAACTGATTAATTTGGAAGCAGAACCCATAATCTGGTGTCAGCACTTGAGGTCTAGAGTATTAGCATCAGTTCTGATTTTAATCCCACCAGATTTCCTGTGAGTTCTGCCTCCAACAGCTGGACAAGTCACACTCAGTGGCCCACGAATGCCAAGACAGAGTGGGTGTGGGGAGCAACTTTCTGTTTCCTAATGTTTGAGTGCCAAAACCATGGGGACTTGTGTGCCGGATGGACCATGGCATGCCAGCTGGCCTTGCCAGACGTCAGTGAGCAGGCAGGCTTCACTCTAACGCTGGAGCACATCATTCTCAAAGATGAGTCCCAACTAGACTCCCTCCCAAGCCCGTTACCTGCTGCCTCCACTCTGCTCTGCATCACTTTTCTCAGAAGTAGAAAAGCTAGATTGATAGCTAAAAGTGAGATTGATCCTAGAGAAAGCCTGCTTGAACGACTCAACCTGATAACAAATGCTGTTGGATGATAGCGAAGAACAACTTGAATAACAAAGCTGTGAAGTGGCTTTAGTGGTTGTCTCCACGGCAGTTTGAGTGCTGACATGAAGAGTCTGCAGATCCCTGTGGTGTGAACAGACTTACTGCAGTCTGCTTCAATCTATGAAGAGGGGAGTTAGAGAGACCATAGGCCGTTGGTATGAGCTGGCTCAGGTCAAACTTAGAACACTTCTCAGTTCCTTAGACTTCTATTGGGCATGCACTTGGGAGGTCACTTGATATGCATTTCATACAACTTTGCAAGGCGGGGACTTCCATTATCAATGTTTCAAAGGGGCCAGCCCTTACTTAAATAATAGAGCCAGAATTTGAATCCAAGTTTGCCTGATCCCAGAGGATGTTCTTAAATGTTTTGCTCATATCTTAAGCAAATTCTTATAGCAAGGAGAAGCAGAAGAATCTCAGATGAACATGATGAGGTCATTTTCATGGTGAACTTCTACCCCTGAGAAGTGACAGATACAGCTGTCTTTAACACCTAGAATTCCTTTTCAGTCCTTTAAGATCTTTAATCCTCATGGTCTTTTGTCTCCATGGTCACTCAATGTACACGCTGCTGATTTCAACCCCATTCGGAGCCATCAGGACTCTACCTATGACAGCTCAGTCACAGTGTTACCCATGCACAGCTGAGGTCCTGGGGTACGGGGAGGACAAAGCTATGCTTGTGGCCAAGCTCCAAGGACTATCTGTTTCCAGAAACCAAGGCCACCTAGAAAACAGTACATGTCAAGGAGAACCATGGAGATACTTTGGAAGAGAAGCAGGAGCAAGCTGTGCTTCGGCTACCCTCAGACCAAGAGATAGTGCTTCTCCTTCCTGCTCAGCCACTGGTTGAAACCGATGCCCAGAGACAATCTTTATCACCAACTTTTATTTGAATATCACAGAATAGTTTGCTCACGGATATCGTGAAATGATCAAATCCTCATGAATTTCATCTACCCTCTCATAATCAGTATGATTCCATGACCCCTGAATTCTCAGAGGTCTTTTTAAAAAACAAAGTGTTGAACTGGGCATGGTGGGGCACACTTTTAATCCCAGCACTCAGGAGGCTGAGGCAGGCATATGTCTGTGAGATCCAGGTCAGCCTAGTCAAGGTCCAGCTCAGCTGGGGCTACAAGGAGACCCTTCCTCAAAAACACTTAATAACTTACTGACTGAATAATTTACTAAATGAATAAATTAATAAGTAAAGTGTTAGTATTTGGGGGTATTTAAACATTGTAAAATGTAGAAAAATAGATTTTTTAACAAATTTCACTTATTCCCTAAGCATTCCCATTCAGGTAGGAAATCAAGAACTAGAACTATAGTTCATAAAACCTCAATTTTAAGAAATCCCAGTTTGGAGTTATATTTCCAGTCCTGGAAACTCTCTCCTGGCCCCCTGGCAGACCGAATTCTTTCGGGGCACAGAAGGACTAGCATCTTCTCATGGTGAGATTGCCATGTCCCTTTGCCCATTTTGTGACTCTTTGGGCCTGGCATTTATACAAAGCAAGCTGTTCCAAGGACCTCATTTCTGGTTTTGCTGAAACATTCTAAGGGTCAGCATGCATCTCACACCTGTGACAGAAGTCTGGGAGTTGCTAATGCAGTCATCGGCAATATTCTTCACCTTGGCCACAGTAATAATTTAGATGTGACTGACTTGTGACCACAGAAAGCCTAACCTAGTGCCCAAATCTTTGTAGTCTACAATACCAAAGTTTTTAATAGCACATCTATCAAATGTGGGTCTTTTGTTGTTGTTTTCTTCCTTAATGGATGACAAAAAAAAAAAAAAAACTCACAAGTTAGCTATAGTTCTATAGTGTAATTTTAGAATTCTGGCGTGAAACAACAGCTGCTAACAGAATGAGAAGTAGGCATGGGCCCCATTATATTTTGGCCTTAAAGAAAAGCCCAATGAAACAAAAATAAAATAGACTTTAAAATGGAATTCTCATCTCACTGCTCAGTACCAAAGATACAAGGGGAACTCAAAAAGACAAGAGCCCTCTTTTGATGGAATTTACAGTTGAGAGAGGGGGAGAGAGAGAGAGAGAGAGAGAGAGAGAGAGAGAGAGAGAAAGAGAATGTGTGTGTGAGAAAATATATAGTAAAGATAAAGACAAGAGAGCAAGATAATTTCAGATACAAGTGATATGTTTGAAAGAGGCTTTCCTTAGAGGGATTTTTAGATTTCAAAGTCAAGGGAAGCCTTTCCTAGAAGGCTGAATTTGATCTGAAATTTAAAGAGTGAAAAATAAAAAGTAGAAATGTGATTATATTCATTAGAGGGACTGATAGGGATGGGGCAGCATACAACAGCATGTGTAAAGGTCCTGAGGCCAAAACCAATCTACCACTGGCTGAACAGCACAAAAGCAAGTGAAAGGTGAAACTGGAATTATGGTAGAGGCAGATGACTTGTGCTCTGCAGTAGAACTGGGATCATGATGCTACTTTAAGCAGTGACTTTTAAACAGATGAGCACATGATCTATTTCAGTTTTAACAGTGGCTGCTGTGTAGAGCCGCAGATGCAAGGCCATTGGAAGAGAAGATCAGCAAACTAGAAGCATCTAGAAACAGCAAGAGATGCTGCTGACCTAGGTGACTGAGATGATTCATAGCACATGAATATGGATATATTTCAGAGCAGAGCTGACAGAGCTGATTGGATTGGAAAAGTGAAGGAGGAGAAGTTTTAAGGGTGACATCTCATTTTTCAGTCTGAATTCCCGGGTAGGCAGTCGGCAATGCCATCTCTTGAGATGTGAAACACCGGAGAGGGAAGTGGGCAGCAATCAAACATGCAGTACCTATTGGTGCTGAGTTGCAGATGCCTGATGGGGATGATGAGGGGGAGACATTGGGTCTGGGAAGAGGGTGACACATAAAATCTAGCCTTGCAGGGTCAATGGTAAGGGCTGGCTAAGGACCTAGGACCCATGGATAAGGCTAGCCAACATGGACTATAACTTTAGACTGAGGACCACAGTCAACCCACAGAGACTGCCAAGATTCTGGAACGTAGTTGCTTGGGATCCTCATTGGCGAAGCTGACAGGAAGCCAGAGGAGTTTTTGGTGCAGGTTATTGGGTCTAGTCTGAGGGCAGAGAAAAGGTTATTAGCAGGTTGAGAATCAATCTGGAGAAGAAAGCAGAAGACATGTAGCCCCCAACCCAAACATGATGCCATGAAAGCAGTAGAAGACATCAGCCTTGAGCTCTGTAGAAGGACCAAGCTGGATAGCTAACAGTACCTAATGAAACGTGCTACGCCAGAATGGGGAGAATTTAGACCTACTTCCTTCCAGTTGTTCATAATTGATTGGTCCCTGTGGATGGAATTAAGGGAGCATTGAGAAAAATGAGAAAGAATATCTTAATGAAGGACATTTGAGAGAGCTCTTTAAACTCTAGACTACTAAAGAAGTCTGTTAAATAGTGGCAGGTTGGTTTCAAGCCCACCCTGTCTCTTCAAAAATGAGATGGTACTGCATTTCATTTAGTTCACCTTTGAGAACTAAGATGCCAGTTGTAACTACATCTATCAATCTCTGAAAGTTTAAACTGGAGCCTTTTGGGCTTCTATCATGGATAGTTTTTAAATTTAAGAAAAGCACTTGTAGGCAACTTAGCATTTATTTGAATCATTAATAATGCTACAAAAATGTTTGAGCTTAACCTTCAGGTTTAAGGGTATGTGGTTGGAGAATCAATGCTCTTTGCCAAAATTTAGCTCAGCCATGATGACAGATGGAGCTGCAGTTAAGGCTCAGTGTGTGTGTACGGTGGGGTGACTAAGAAGAAAACATCTTTCAACTTAACATAGTTCTGAACATCCCTGGTAAATATTTAAACAAGAATTATTAAATCTTTGTACTTTCAGAAGGGTTAGAGCCTAAAGGCCTCTCTCCACCCCACAAGAAGAGCAAAGCTAAGAAACCAGAAAGCTCAAAAGACTCTAGTGAAGGTAAGTCCTGTACCTCTTACTTCCTTTAGGAAGCTGTGCCATGAAAGCATTTTTTTTTTTTAATTTGTAAACTATGTGTGTACTTTCACATTTAGATATTCTTAAAGGTTAAAAAAAATCACAGAGCCTGGGCATGGCGGTGTACACCTTTAATCCCAGCACTTAGGGGGCAGAGGTGGGCAAATCTCTGTGAGATCAAATCTATCCTGATCTATATAGTTTCAGGGCAGCTGGGGCTACACGAAGATCCTGTCTTGAAAAAAAAAAAAAAAAGTCACAGCATCCTGTCATCCTTTCCTAATATGTTTAGTATTTTTTGTGCATATGAGAAATCAGATGTTTTGTTGTTATTAAAGAAAAAACATCCAAGTTAAAATAATCCTCAACATAGTATATTTTACACTTTTGCAAGGTGACAATTTGTGAGCTGTGCTTACAAATAGAGTGTTCTCAAGCTGTGTGCAGTCCAGGGCTATTGATGATGACCAGGTCTGTGGCTATAGTCTTATTGAAACCATTTGTTTCTCTCATGAACATATTTTTGGTTTTTCCAGAATCAAATCCTAGTAATGGATGCTGTGAACCTCTCCTGTCCTTAATGTTCTCTCCTGTTTTCTGGAAGCCAATGTATCTTTGCCTTGTGTGATGAATGGGCAGGTCCAAATGGACATAGGTCTCTGAAGAAACAATGTGCTGTCTTTCTTTTATAGCACTTAGTAGAATTTACAAGTCGAGCAAATTTCTGTTCAAAGGTGGGTGGGATGTGTTTTCAGTGCCTCAGCTGAGCATTTACATCTTCCACTTTCTGGCTTGGAACTCCACTTACCGCTCACTGAAACAACTCTGAGAACAATGGTGCTGTTGGTTTGGGAAAGAAGTTAATACAGAAGGAGGACTGTAAGATGTTTATAGAAGGAAAGACTGAAGGGTAAAAGGGAGAGGAAGCAGGAATGGGTAAAAGGAGAGAACAGAGCGAGGGACCTTACTTAGGAAGGCCTCCATGTGCAGTACAGGCTGCACAGGGGAGTCCTGGGGCATGGTGAGCTACCACCACAGGAGCCCTGTGCTGAGCAAGAGTGACTAGGACCCAGCTGATAAATAATGGCACTGATCTCACCCTTCTGCAGGTCAGAACCAGCTGAGAAGGCCCAGCAGTAAGTGGGTGGGATCAGGACATCGGGTGTCTTCCTAACATAGTCAAAGCAGGGCGTTGCTCAGCCTGCCCTGGACAGGCTTCCTCACCCTGGATTTCACTTCTAAAGATGGAGTATGGAACCTCTACTCTTTCATGAGCAAGTTCATGTGTCCTCTGCTACCTGTGAAGAGGTCACTGGGGTGAACTCACCATATGCAGAGCAGTGTAGACCTGATCATCTCGGTAGCCAGGAGGGTCTGAGAGTGATGTGAGCTGGGGCTCTCTCTTCTCTCAGGCTCATTAGAAGGGAGAGACATGGAAAGATAAGAGCCCAGCAGTGGTTGTCCCCTCCCTTCCATGAAAGGAGCAAAGAATGAGCATTTCCTACTCACAATAAAGAATAGAAAAGGGATATCGGAAGGGATTTGCAGAACTCTGGCATGATGTTAGTGATGACGATTACTCCCAATGACTGTCACAGTCAGGAACGTGGTAAGGTGCACACTGTCCTCATTCACTGAATTGTGCTTGTAAGGCTAGAACAGTTTGCAAGAGAACACAGAACCATGTTATGAAGGCCAGAATCCCTGTGTGGCTCCAGCTGGTGAGCCTTGTTAGAATCCCATGAGGAAAGTAGCCAGAGCATCCATCTCACTATAATTAGGTAATTTCCTGGACAATCAGTGAAGGTTATGCTTGGGAAAAGTTAAGTGAAAAACTACAGTTTCCCTGCAGAGCATGCACCTCGCCAGAGGCCTGCCATCCAGCGTATGACATACACTGAAGAGGGGTTTCCAAAACCCTAGTCTGCTGACGCTATAAAGCGGGTAATAAACTGCAGCCATTGTGCGACTCACTTCTTCAACTTAGTCCTGAAAGCTTTATTTATCAAGTTGCTTTGCTCAGGAGCATCACTCACTAACCCTAGTGCGACTCAGTGGTACTGCTTCATCCCCTCCAAATACGTGCTCAAAGAATGGTTCTGGTCAGTGAGCTGTGGGGGTAAATGTGGTAACTGGATTCGATTTCAAGGACATTCTGACGATGATATCGTGATGAGACGTAAATGTTAGCCACTGCAGAAACAAGGGAATTTTGCTTTGGTCCTATGACAGTGTCGATGACAAATAGAAAGCAGTGATTCCTTGGGAAGGAGTGCCAAAGGCCTGCAGTCTGACAGCGAGTGGCAGCTGGTTCCGGATATGATGCTCACTCGTCCTTCCTTCTATTTTGGCGGTAGCTCCTGTGTCTGATTCCCGTACTGCACCTTTCATAGTACTCGTTCCGCATCACAGTTCACAGAGGTACAGTCTCTTTCCTACTGGACATGTAGGTAGATTGCGTCCCTGGGTAGAGAGGTACATTGCAACGCAGATCATGATCCTTCTTTCTGGACTGTTCCCTCGTTTTAGAGATCTCAGTCTTTTCTACTTTAGTGTTTCTCTCTCTCTTTCCCCCCTCTCTGTCTCTCTCTCTCAGAAACTTCTGGCATTTTTATCTGGGCATCTCTCAGCTTAACACCCTGTGCATTAGCCTCCCTCTCCTTTCTCTCCTCCCTTAGAGTCCCCTGCCCAGCCTTTACCCTCACAGAGGCTACAAATTGCCTCTGTTTACTTTAAAACACCTATCTTCAGAAAGATCATAAGAAACAAACTCACCTAAATTTTCCAGTGTGTAAAAATCATAATGACTGTATTTGGCTTCAGAAAACATATGGGAAATTTTTCTCATTCTACACTTTTTAGAAGTATAGGCTGCAAATGGTTCTTTAACATATCCAAGTCCATGCAATCTGTTAATGTCATAAGCTCTTTTTTGGTAGAAATGACACAGTATGTGTAATAGTGGGTCCCTTCTGACTTCTAGAAATAAGACTAGGCTTTGTTGTAAAGATGTTTTAGTTATGTGTACTTGTGAGGTACATGCAGGTGAGTGTGGGTACTCATGGAGGCTAGAGGTGTTGACTCCCCTTGGAACTACAGTTACAGTTAACCGTGGGCCTCCTGATGTGGCTGTTGGGTACCAAACTCTGAGAGCTCAGATAGCAAAGCTCAGCTATCTCTCCAGTCCAGAACTAGTTTTTTGGAAGAAATGTTAATAACATTAAGCTTTAATTGAAACATTATTACTTTAGCAAATATTTTACTAAAGTATTAAGTATCAAAAAATAAAGCAATTTCTAAATACACTTTTGTACTTGGATTTTTGGATATAGAGGGTTTTTGAAATTATTTTGACTGAAATCTCAAGACCAAGCATACTTTGATTTGATACATTTTAATACTATGCCAATAGTAGCATTATTGGTAGTTTCAGACCATTAATTGAATTTCTTGCATCCGAAATGCTTTCCATAATCCAACACACCAGGGGGAAAAATGTTTGGAAGAAAAATATGGTTAATAACCAGCTGTATTAATTCCAACTCCTAATATTTTTCTTCCAAAATGATTGAAAGGATGTCATTATAGAAAACTTCAGTGGAGTGTGTTTTTCACACTCCTTCCCCAGTCCTTCCCCAGTCCTTCAGAAGTAAATGTATAAGTTCTCTTAATGAAAATCTCTCCAACTTCATTTGTATGAAAAATGTTAATTTGGTATTTTTATTTTAAAGTCCATATTTCTGAATAAAAACATCGGGAGTGATGGCTACTTGTGATATCTCAGAGAGATTTCCCTTAAATTGTATCAATTCTCTCATTGCTGAGAAGTGATTTACAGCCTAACTGTTGCTTCTTGTTAGTGTCTTTTCTTTCTGGGTGCTTTCACAAGGTTCCCTTTGTCATCTGTATTCCAGGCTTTCAGAATGATATGGTCAGGTACAGATTTCTCTTCATCTGTTTTTAGCATTTGCTCTAATTCTTTGGTCTGGGAACAGGCATCTGTTGTTAGTTCTAAAAACCCTCACTCCTTGTCTCACCAGATGCCACTCATTTTCTGCCTCCTATGTCCTCAGTCCTGCATGACTCCTAACCCCCGCTTCCTCTGTGTCTCTTATTTCTCTAATAACCTTCTGATTAATTTTTCAGGTCTATTCAGTTTTCTAATAATTTTCTATCCAGCTTTACTTAATCTACTGTTCAGCTCTTTACTTAATTTCTCATTGTAGCCACTTTTCTTTTATTTCCAAATACACCTAATCATTCTTTAGTTCGTTGAACAGATAAAACAGCACTTTCCTTGGGATCTGTATCTGGAGCGCCCCCGTCTGCAGGCTCTGTGCTCCTGCCTCTCTGGACTCTGCTGCTGTGCTCACATATGCATTGTTCCTTTGCATTTTTCTTTGTCATCTCTCAGACTTTCTTTCATAGGAACTTTTTGAACTTAGTCTATGTGTTCATTTATTTACATCTGGCTTTCTGAAATACATGACAAGCCTACCAGTTTAGGAAGACCTTGCTAATGATTATTAAACTCATGTTAGTTTATGTGTCAGCTAGGAAAATCTCAACAGGCTTTTTCCCTCCCCAGTCAATGCTGAACTAACGTGGGCACATTTTCCACTGTACCTACAACCCAGTCACGGCCCTTCATTTCCTTATTTCTATGGCTTATTCAAACTCAGCCTCCACCCTGTGATTCTCAGAGCACTCTCTAAGCTGTATCATGAGCACCACTGGGGGATTTGTTAGATATGTACAACTAAGACTTCATCCCAGACCAACTGGTTCAGAAACTTGAGCTATGACCTGAGATAGATCCAGTAACTCTGTTACAGCCCTCCAGGTAACTCAGATGCACGCTCAGGTTTTGAGGAGCACTGTTCTCCAGGGTAGACCAGGTATAACTAGAAGATGCCTCAAAGCAAACACCAGTTTCAGTGCTTGCTTATATCTCTTAACTAAGATTCCTTACCATCCCTGGTATCTAAGGGTGCCCTTGAGAAAGATGCCAGCTAAAATCAGGTGGCTACAGAGATGGCTTGGTGGTTAAGAGCACTGGATGCTCTTGCAGAGGACTCGGGTTGGGTTCCCTACACCCACATTAATTGCAACAGCTATTTGTAACTCCAGTTTCAGAGAATCCAACACCCTCTTCTAGCCTCTGTGGGTTTTCTCATATGTTAAACACTTGTATGCATGACGGCAAAACACATACATGTAAAATAAAAATAAATTTAAAAAATTTAAAGAATCATATAGAATATAGACAGATAAAAAGATGATGGCTATAGATAACACATACATAGAAATACACATATATCCATGTATGCCTATAGATATGCATATATATGATAACATTTGGAGAAATATATATATATTTATATATTTTATATATATAAAATAATTGACCTGAGAAATTATCTTAGAGTGAAAGATTTTTAAACATATGTTTAATTGAATATATCACGTACAAAATATTTTTTTTCACTGACTAAAAAACCTAAACTCTATGCTGCCAAATATAGTAGCCTGTTAAGACACTGACTTTCTCTATACATACATTTCTAATGCCTTCAGTGACTTTTCATAATGAATGGCACTTCTCCATCATGTTTTTACAGAAAACACTGTTACTCTGACTCTTGCTCTGTGGTTGCCTTTGCATAGAATATTCAGCAAGTTTGAATGGGATGCTCCTTGTCCAAGAAACCTAGTCCTTATGATCCTAAATCAAATAGCCCTGTAAGCACATTAAAATATTAATAATCACTTTAGCAGGACAAAATTCTGTGTGCTAATATTTTTGAAATAGAAAGCACAGTACTAGGTTTATTCTGTTAGTATTAGAGTTATTCATTTTGCTAAAATAATTTTTCTGAGTCCTTGAACCATTTATAGACTGAGCCTCATCTTACCTGAGAGGTAGAATTTTCTCTCTGCTCTATTATTTTCTCTGCATATCAGAGTACCAAGTGACATGCTGTTTTGTGAGTGGCTGGACAGAAGGGACATTTTCTTTCAGAATGCCATGCAGCAGTTCATGCTTTATATTCATAAGCATGATCTTTAATTTAATTTTTTTGACAAGTGCAGTGAAGGGTGAAATCAGGCAGTCATAATTTTGACTCTGCCATCACTCACAGAAGCTCAGTGATTGACCAGCATTGAAGAAAAAAAAAAAAAAAGAAGCAGAAATGAGGAAAACAGCCTTCTCACGAAGAAAAGCTTTGTTTCAGTCTGTAAATTTTTGAAACACTAAGAGCTTAAACAAACTGAACTTGCATGATAAAGATTAGAATTCAATAAATGCCTCTGCCACCATCTTGGTTTAATCTTAACTCCATTCTCCATCACTTGGGACTAGTCTGAACAGAAAGCGTCAACAGTCCATTTCCTTTATAGCTGTGCTCTGCACAGTTGCTCCTTCCACTGAGCTGGGGGAAGGGGAGAGTTTCCTTATAGGATCTGCTGATTCCAAGCAGAACTTAGAAATGTCTGAATTGTGACTCTCTCCATAATGAGCAGGGCTGAGCGTACCAGAAAGAGCAGCCACAGGTCCTGATTGAACAGAATAATTCCAGTTTATGGCTGTTATCACTGCCACTTAGCGCTGTTCTCCCTCACTTCGAAGTATCCTAGGTGAGGTGATAACGCGGATGGAACCTTCTATAAGCATGTCACTAAAAGTATGGGCAGAGCTCTGGTCTTTTCAAATTCTGCTTACCTTTCTAGTAAGTTTTCTTAACCTAACACTCACGTTCCCACAGTCTAAATGATAATGAAAAATCCATATTCTGTGAAACCACAAGGTGACTTAAACAAGATACTGTATAAAAACCACCGACCACCATTTGCTGGACAGAAGAGCTAATGGGTTGAAGCATACTGGATCTAAGAAAGGAAAAGCTCCCTCTCACAAAAAAATGTCATTTATTTTGTTTATCAATACTTGAAGTTTCTCTTAATATGATCAAAATATTGTGCAACTGATATAAGGTTTAAAACACCAACTCAACCTCCTAGCTCACTAGGTTTTCTCTTCTGTCTTCCTTGGGCTCCCTCAGCCTTACACTCTGTCCACCTCACTCCACCCCTCTCCCAACTGCATTAATTAGAAAACAGACCTTCCCCCAGTCTGCCTTCTTTTTTTCAGGTCTCAGGTCTCCTTACCTTCTAATCACGCTTCCTAAGAAAGCACTCCATCCCTAACATTCACACAACACCACCCAACATAGTCTTTCTCCGCCTCCACTAATGCCTCTGAAACTTCAGGGAGTGTATGGGGAGCAAAGGACCCTTGGCGTTCAGTTGCCAGTATCAGATACCTTGTTGTTGAAATCATCCTTGTCAGCCCTCATAGTCACCTGAGATCTGCTTCTGTAAGATGGCTCTCTCCTGCCTATGGTCTAGTTCTCCGAGGTGAGCAGTTCTCAAAATGTCAGTGATTGAACCCTGTGATAGAATCCTGTCAAAAACATTTGTGAGGCCCAAATGACCTGCATCTACCCAGAGCACAGGATGGATGAGCCCTCTGCAGTTGGGCCAAGTGATGGTAGGACAGGAACCCCTCAACAGCCTTCCCCCAAACGTGCCAACTGTATCTGGATAGGGTCCCCACTATCCAGATACAGTTTCTCCAAGTATTCAGTATATACACACTTTTGTCAAATAATATAGTAAAGTCCTTATCTATGGTTTTGCTTTCGTATAGCCTGAAAATATGAAATGCAAGTTTTTCAGAAATAGGTAATCTATAAGTAGCTTTTACTGTGCTGTATTGTTGTTTCTATTCTATTAGTAGGAATTGTTCATCTCTTACTGTGCCTATCTTACTGGTTATTATCAACCAAGAGAACTAAATGCAAAGATGACTTTAGATGATTTGGAACTATGGATTCTCACGTGTTCACTTCCCCATGAGAGTGTTCTACCCTCGTCACTTTGTTGGCTTCAGTCAGTTACTTCCCGAGGAAGGGATGGTCGTGACATTGCCATCCTTTATGATTACCAAGCTCCAGAAGCAAGAATGAAAGAAAAGAGGAGGAAATAAGGACAGAGCGTGAGCAAGAGGAGAGAGGGGGAAATTGGAATGGTTAGGTAGACAGCCCTGAACACTGAATTGTGTTTTTATCGCCTTTTTATTTTTCGATCATTTTAAGGCACATTCTCCCTGTAACCCCAGCTGGCCTGGAACTCACTATATAGAGCAGGCTGTCCTCCGTCTCACAGAGATCTACCTGCCTCTACCTCCAGAGTACCAGAACTAAAGGCATGTGCCACCACACCTGGCATGTTTTTATCTCTTAAGCATATGATCTAATAATCCTTTACCTAATAATGTCTAGAGTCCCTTTTAGATATCAAACTCTGAAGTTCTACATAACTATCATGCTCATGAAAACAGACTCTTAATGAACTTTTTCCTGAATGCCCAGCAAATATTTACATCCTTAATTCAGCATCTCTGAATCGGGCTTTTCATGGCCACATGGGCCTCTGAGAACATCTGAGGCGGCCCTCTCTGTGCGTGGATGAGGGAAATTTCCTTTTAAAATGCTAAAATTGTTTCAAGGACTCATGAAAACTGATTCTAAGTGCGCTAGTAAAAAAAAAAAAAAAAGGAAAAGATCAAATCTAATAGAGGCCTACAGAGCATCTTTTATAATCATTTTAAGAGTGTCTTTTAAAAAGGCTTATAGATATCTGAGTTATCTGGACTGTATTTGTTAATCTAGAACAGGGTGAGGCATTAACCATTCACAGTCAATCACTTTTGTTTTATTGAAAACTCGTTCCCTGGGTCTAGGGTTGAAGTATTACAGAGTGATTTTTCCCCTAAATACTGGGACCATGAAAACAGACACTTGAGGACTTACAATATCAGGTACTAACTTTTCAGCAGATGTTTCATGAAGGGTTTGTTCATTTTGTCTTTAAAGAGAAGTGCTGCTTTTGTTTTTATCATTGGATTTTCACATTAGGCGTTTGCCTTTGTATTTCAAAATTTCAGTTTTCTATTGTAGCAAAGTTGTTCTTTCCTGCTCTACCAGAGAGAGTCTTAAAGCTGGCCACCCACACCGGGATTACCTGGACACATACCACGCTCTCCTAAGGCCTAGCTCAAGCGTGCCTGTTCCTTCCTCACTCACTCGCGTCACTTCCGAGCCATCAGAGGCAGTCTCAGGAACTGATTTCACCTCCAGGGAGGAGAGATGCACAGAAAACCAGGGTACAGTGTTCTCCCTGGGCAAAAACGTTAGCAAATCCACTTGAATCATTTCTCAGTTCCCCAACCTAAGAATTCCCTACTGACCACTAACAACCTTTGCTCCTGGCGGTAGGGAGGTAGATAGACGGTTTGTGAGGAACCGGGCGGAGGGAAGGCTGGCTGGCTCTAGATTGTGGGGAGAAGGTGGGAGGTTTTGTTGGGTGCTTCCTAAACAGCTGCAAATCGCTCTCTTTGGGAGACTTACTCATTCTGTCCAAAGCAGCCACTTTGGTGAACGCTGATGATGCAGATTTTGCAGTTAGGCCCACCCTCCACCAATCAGAAAGCACATGATAACTGGATGCAGAGTGCCATTTCTTCTTTCAGTTTTTGAAAAACAGTATCAAACTTACAGAAAATCCAAAAGTGCAGTTACAAAAGAAAAACCAGAAAAGCATTTTTTTTTTCCCTAAACTACTTGAAAGTTAAGTTGCCAATGATCTGTTATCCCACACCCTTAAGTATTTCACAGAGCATCATCTACACACACGGACATTCCTCCTAAGAGACTACAAAAGAAGAAAGAAAGAAAGAAAGAAAGAGAGAGAGAGAGAGAGAGAGAGAGAGAGAGAGAGAAGGAAGGAAGGAAGGAAGGAAGGAAGGAAGGAAGGAAGGAAGGAAGGAAGGAAGGAAGGAAGAAAAGGAAGGAAAGGAAGGAAAAAGGAAGGAAAAAGGAAGGAAAAAGGAAAGAAAGGAAAGAAAGGAAAGAAAGGAAAGAAAGAGAAAAGGAAGGAAGGAAGGAAGGAAGGAAGGAAGGAAGGAAGGAAGGAAGGAAGGAAGGAAGAAAGGAAGAAAGGAAGAAAGGAAGAAAGGAATCAGAGGGCTGGCGGATGACTCAGTGTCGAAGGTGTTTACTGTGAAGGGTGAGGAACTGAACTCAGATCCTCAGCAATTACATAGCAAACTGGCATCGGGGCTGGGTGTGGGGAGCAGAAACGGGAATCCATGGAGCTTGCTGGCCAGCCAATTTATCCAAAATGGTGAACTACAGGTTCAGTGAGAGACCCTGCCTCTCAATAACTAAGTTGGAGAAGTAATTGGGGAACTCTGGCTTCCATATGATCCCATAAGGGCAAGTGCACCTACACACACACACACACACACACACACACACACAAAATCAGAGTGTGAACACTGATATAGGATTGTCATTATACCCCAGTAGGGTTTCACTGATTTTTTTTTTTTCCTGGTGATGTTCATTGTAATGGACAGATCCATTGCAAAACCAAGCATCTTGCCATGTTGTTCTGTTTCTTTGCCCTCCTCCAGCCTGGAACAGTTCTTCTGCCTTAATTTGACTGATGAACTCTGACACTGTTTGAACATTGTACGACTGTCATAGTGTACAGTATTTCTAGCTCGGGTTTATCAGACGTTTTTTGGTGACAGGAGCCAGCTCACACACAGTTACAGACCTCTCTCACAAGTGGCAGTGTGATTTTTTCACAGCATGCTCTGAGGTGTGTCTCATTAGGATAATGCTCATTTTATTCATCTGGTTATGGTTGTGTCTAAGAGGATCTTAACCTAGACAGCTGTTCTTTGCCCTGTTACTGGAAAGTGGCTTATCAGAAACTATACTGAAACTCTGCCTTGTAAACATCATATTCCCTTTTGAATTTTCCATTTGTTATTATCTATGTCATGGATTCACGTTTTCTTATCACCCTAGACTTGGCATTTCTCATCACTTTAAGGTGTCCATCATATGTAACGGCAAATAATATTTAAAAATAAGTTCTGGGTAGTAGGTGTGTGTGGATCACTACTTTAAAACATGATCTAAAATAGAACGGCCAGCTGATCTTCATAATTAAAGATGGGGAATGAGCTTACAAATTCAAGCCTTCTCTGTGTCTTCTTCTGATTGTCATAAGTTCTTCCTACAGAACATTCATTACAACTATAATCACTACAGCAAGCTCAAATTAGGTTAAGCCTCCTAGAGAACCACTCAGAGTGGTATCACATAAGGATGAAAGCACCAAGATCTGTTTTGGGTTCAGGTTTCAAAAGTCTTCATTCTATTGTATTGTCTGATTTTGCTTTTTTTATATTGTATAATAACAAATAAACGAATTTGCAGAGAATTAATACACATACACAGATATAACCATGAACAGGTCTCTTTTTTATTTTTGTAAATTTGATAATACATATGAGGCAAAACCCATTTCTACACTGACAAGGTTCATTGTTTTCTATTACATTTCTCTCTCTCTTGTGTGTGCCTGTGTGTGTGTGTGTGTATGTATGTATGTATACTACAGTTCCCACTGAGCCATCTTGCTAGCCCATGGCAAGATTCATGGTGATATGAAAGTCATTCTGCTGTTTCTTGTTGGGCATTCTGCCAGGTGGAGGAATCTCTGGATGAGTTTACAAGACTATTAATCTGGTCTGTGTACAGAGATCAATATGTATTTTAGTACAGCCTGCGTGTGCAATCCCTGTTTGCCTTTCCAAGTCTCTCTCTATCCTGCTTTATATGTTGAGGCTGATGTTCCCTCGTTGGACTCCCTTACCCTCCAGTTTCTGGGCTTTATCCAGTTTCTCAATTGATTTTGATGCTCTGTAAGGGAGCTTTTTATAGCTTTTTGGTTTTCATTAATAGAATTTTCATAGCATAACTATACTGTACATGTTTTTATATTTTAATTTTTTGGAGGATATGAAGCATTTTTAGTAATTAGGTTTTGTGTGTGTGTGTGTGTGTGTGTGTGCCAATAACCAATGAACACATGTCTGACCCCCACTGAGAAGTCGAAGACTAGAACAATGGAGAACTTTTGCAGGAGACTAAAGGGTATGGGGAGAGTGGGAAAACACTAAGAACAGTCATTCTCCTGCACCTGGAGCCAGAAAACACTGTCTTTCTCAAGACAATTTGCAGGTGGTCTTTCCACCTCTATTAGTTATGATGAATCACCTCTCAGGGTTGAAGTTGGTAATGGCACTTCCATTGCTGACCCTGAGGCTCTTAACCAGCCTCCATTGGTCCCTTTGATTCTACCCACAATGCTTAAATTTCACCTTCATTAAACTCTTTAATGTTCCCTCACGTGATGGAGCCCTGGTGGTTATATTCCTGGGGAAATCCCTCTCAGACTTGGTCTGAGTTTCACTTTCACGGCATCCTAACTTACTTCTTCCTTTCCACTTCCTTACTCGGCAGCTATTTGTCTTTTAAAATGCAACTTTGCGGTAGTAGTTCCCTGATTTTCCTGGCCACTCCACAGACATGTGTTTTCATTCTACTGTTTGGGGTTTTTCAAAGGTAAAGAACATAAGTTCTACTTCTGGTCGAAGAGTGTCAAGGTCACATTGCAAAAACACATAAAAAGAAAAAGATGGAAAGACAGAATAGAACACGTACTGGTACAACCAGTTTTTGAAAACATAGTTTGTTCCCGTATCTACCATGCATGTAAATAACTTAGTTTTTGAAACCTTGTAAATGAGGTTCAGGGCAAAATATTAGAAAGTGTTAATGAAGAGCACTCAGAGATATGCAGATGTGAGTCTGGAAGACCATAACTATATTGCATAATCACAGCGCTCAGCCGTCTAGAATGAGGAACTCACAGTTTGTTCAGCCAGGGATATGAAATTGAGGATTCTTGTCTATACAGACGGACCTCAGTAAATCTCTGGTCCCTGTCAAGTGCAGGATGTGATCTTTATGATCCTGAAGGCCCCTTTCCCCTAGTTCTGTGAAAGGTTGAAATCCAGTTCTACTGTTACACACTCATCATTTGTGTTTCCTGTTTAAAGTCACTCTTCCACAAAATTTGCTGACTCTAAATCCTATTGCTTTTGCTGAGAAGACAGTCACTTTCTGCTGCCTGTGCAGCTCTACTAAATCAAGTGCGAGCTTCAAGTCTTCCATGGCACCAAGCTTTATTTCAAGAGTTATTCTTCCTCTGTGTATGAAAATTTGCATTTTGAATGTATGCCATCAGCAAAGTAGTAGGAAATTGGAGATTGTACTCTAGCCAAGACAGGAATATATATAACAATGTTCTTTTTCTTCTAAAAGACAGGTTTTGAAGGGGAAGAGCACATAAGAGCATTGGATCCAAAGGATGGGAGGATAGAAATGAAGTGGGAAATCAAGTGAAAGCCAATCCTAGAATGGTCTCCGAGTCTTTTTAGTGTTAAGTGTGACTGGACCCTCCCAGCCCCTCCCCGAGGAGTTCCAAACCAGACTCTCTGAGGCCTCTGAGATCTGAGAGATCTGAGAAAAGAACTAATTAACTTTTGAATAGATAAGGTCCCCAATCCAGGATTCACAAACCGCTGTAAAAAGGACTACTTCCTGGCCAGAAGCTTACCTTAAACATCAATCAGATGCCATGGCAATCCCAACCCCCATCCCCTAAAAGCCAGGAGGGGGCTGAGGGTTTTTTAAAGGCTTTGAGGTTTTGAGGCTTGGGGACTAGGACTGGGACTGGGACTGGAACTGGGACTTGGGCTTAGGGCTGAGCTCGCTCTCCTGGGGAGTTTTCCTCTTGCACTCTCCCTGAGGGAGCTCCTCCAGCCAGATCTGGAGCCAGTCACACCAGTCTGGTTCCCTAGAGCCCCAGCCCCAAGATGGGGGTGAGGGAGGATTAGCATTTCTCCACTATGGGTGCAGAGAAGCTAGTCCTAGCTGATCTTCTCTCAATAAACACGAGTCCTGTTAGCTCCCAGCAGAGTCTCTGGTCCCTTTTTGTCTGCTGCTGCTGCGTCTCTAGAACCCTGACCTTACACTTAGAAGGCCTCCTAGGCAGTACTACACTCAGTAGACCTTAGAAGGCCCTTTCTGATAATGGGTACATCAGAACTTAGCCTGTCTGAAGTCCTCACATGATGAACCTATGAGATTGTACACAACAGCCTATATTTTTAGATGAGTCATTTTCTTTAATGCCTAGGGTATTACTGAACAACAGCAACCTACTGATGTCATGTAGCCTCTCATTCAAGAACGCAAGAGCCATTTCCAACTCTTTTAGACAAATGTGCAATTGAAGAGTTCACATGACATTGGTTTCGAAAGTTGAATCATTGCAGCTCTTTCCTGGTTGCTGTCCTCTGTCTCCCTCTGTGTAAATCTTCTTCAGACATTCTTTCTAAGCAGCAAAGAAAACTGCAGGCTAGAATCTCATTCATCCACCCAATAAGTCACATACTATTTCCCAATAGCTTCAATGAAAGTTTTGAAGTTGAGTTTTGTTGTTTCTGATTGGCCAGATTTGGTCAAGCGTCCACCCCCCAAATAATCAATGTGGCCAAGGGCATTAAATGCTCTGCTTAAGCCTAGGTCTGCTCACAATTCTGGATGTGGGAAAGGGAGAAAGCAGAAAGCATGGTCAACTATATGGTTTCCTAAAGGATAACGAGAAGGCTATCAAGAGGAAACATTGATAGCTCATATTATACCGTAATTCACTGTCAGAAAATATTAATCGGTGGTTGAATCTTTTGTCTTATTTCTTATTTAGAAGATCGAAACTAAGCACTATGAGACCATGGTGCTGCATTTATGGTAACAGCTTGTTCTCCCTTCTCCCCAATTCTACTCTTGTTCCATGGTCATGAAACATCAAAGGAACTTTTTGAAACAATATTGACACCTCTTGCCCCTGCCCCCTCGCCTAGACAATTGGAGGTGTGGAAAGAAACTATAGCAAAAGCAGAGACAAACGCAGATGGTGCCAGACATTTTTACAAGTGAGAGCAAATGGAGAGGTCTGGGAGCCGTGAGGATGCGCCTGGAGGAAGTAAAGGCAAAACAAAAGACAGCTATGGCGGCCCTTTAACACAGCACCTGGAAGTAGGGGCAGGGATCTCTTTAAAATCAAGGCCAGCTTGGTCTACACAGTAAGTTCCAGCTGGGGCTACAAGGAGACCCTGTCTCAAAAAGAAGAACTACCATGGCTTGACTGTGTATCTGGGTGAATAGGATCCAGGGAGGAACCCAGAACCCGAATCCCAAAAAGTATGGATGACGGGTGGACTTGCAGGATTAAACAGTTTTTGCTGTTAATCTGAGAGAGAGCTAGAAGGCTTGTGGAACTACGGTTCTACAAAATCTGGTTCATCGGTAGATACAGATCTTATTCTATATTTCTAAGCTGTTTGACAGAGGGTCAAAGGGATGCCAAAAGTACTGCTCAAGAGTGACTTCCTTTTCATGGCTGTCCCAGGCATTGGGGAAATTTGAGCTTCTCTTTGTTCAGAAATTCTTTGGGTGGTGTGGTCTTTAAACGTATTTGCATTGGCAGTCACACAGAATTGCTTCCCTCTAGGAGATCAGGTGCCGGATTTTCTTTTCTGGTGCCCATTAAAGTAGGGAGTGCTGGACCTTGTCATCTGCTAATAACTTTGCTAACAACTTAGGTCAGTAACGAGTGCCCTTCCAGGCAGCTGTGCTGGTCACAGTGTCCTCTGGAGGCATGTTAGAAAACAGATCTGAGAAGCAACATGACACGCCCCTTTATGGATTTTAGACCCAAGTTTGAGACTCCGACAAAGATCTTAGGAGGCTGATTCCTAGGATTTTGCTATTGTATGTATTTATCAACACTATACAGAACTGCATTTCCAAATTCTAAGTGTGATATGAGCAGGTTTGGAGCAGTCTAGCTCCACTGACCACAAATTTAAGAACTGCTGAAACGAGACTGAAACATCACATCTTTTAATAGTCAAAAAAGCTTTCAAATGATTATTGGGATGCCATAAGAGTATTTACTGGGACAAGCAATGCAAAACAAATAAAGCCCTGAAATGGAGGATAGTGACAGTTTCATATGGAATGCTGTGCCCAGAGATTAAATTCAGCTGTCATTGAAATATAATTCTGCACAGAATGTAATCATATGACAGTGAGTCACATACTTAATTGGGACAGTTTTCTTGGTCCAAAGTCTGTTGGAGAGGCACCATGCCAGTTTGTAAAAGCATCTAGATTTAGGCTTGAATCTCAACTTTACCACTTACCAGCTTGTAGACTCTGCTAAGTGCCTCTAATTTTCAGTTTTCTGGTCTGTAAAATAGGAATAATAATCCCCATGCTCTAGAATTTGGTCAAAGATTATAAGTAAAATATAGTGAAGAGAAAGCATAATACCTGGCCTGTAAAAATATATTGGGCACTTGAAAATGATGGCTATCATCTCGATTATGATGATTACCATTACTTCTTGTGGATAATAGATATCCATTTCTACCTGTTCTCCACAGGGGAAATTCCAGAAAACAAATGCTTTGTTGAAATAGCCTTGGTTTAGAGTTAAAAACTGACTCAGTCCAACACAATTATGTCCATGACAGGGAGGAAGTCTTGCTAGTTTCCCAGAAAAAGTCTGATGAAATTACTATTTCCCTACCATGTTTGTTTTTCCTAAAAATATTTATAAATTCTTCTTTCCTCTGTCTAGACATTCCTGGCCATCCAAGTTGCTCTCCCTTCAGTAAATCTGCCATTATTTTTTTCAACAGGTGCCAGCCAAAAGACTGCTAAGCCCTTATGAACTAACAGTGAAGTTTCAGCTGAGAAAAGAGTAAAAAGCCAGTTTCCTGAAAATTAGAACACAATGAGTTGGGAATGCACTTGTTTGTTTGTGTCTTTCTTTTCTGGTTTATAGAACACACTTTACTCTTTATGTTGAAAAACTGTCAATTATTACTGGCTGTTGGCCACTTTTTCATCTCCAGGGTAATGGATTTCTAGTATAAAATTCAACTCTGGTCAAAGCAGACTGTGTTATAAAAAAAAACAAATGGACTGAGCACAGATGCAGTCATAGACTCTCAGCTGTATTTACCTCTAACAGTGAAAGGCCTTAGAATGTTTTAGAGAAATGACATTTTGTCAGTACTAGGTGCTCAGTTAATATTTGTAAGTGGTCAAATGAGTGAATGAATAAGGAGATGTTAAAGAGAATTTACCAAGAGTGCAAATCATTTCTCCTTAGAGAAGAATGAGGCTTGCTTCCGGGGTGGGAGAAGGAGTTAAATTAAGACAAATCTTTGTTTAAGGAATTCTTCAGGAACTAAAGGACTCCTGAATGCACTAACAAAACATTGCTCTCCAAAGTGAAAAGTAATGGGGATACCAGGACCGGGAAACCCAGTTCATTCTTCACTAGTACTGGAGGCCTTATGTGGAATTTAGGTTTCGACATTTTTCCTTTCTGAGGCAGGGAATGGCCCCAGAAAATTAGATCCAGGGTTGACAACAGCTCAATCTACTCCACAGCAATTTCTGTCCTTTGTATTAGCAAAGACCTTCGGGAGGTGAAGGTCATTTCAGGCCAGTGCAAAACAAATGGACGTGTCACTGTGTTTCTGAATGTTGAAAGGGAAGGGTGGTATTCAAACAAAAGCATAATGTTAGAGCAATCAGGTAAGGTTTGCGTCCTTACTTTTATTAATAGGAACGTGGATTCCTCTGTTAGAAGCTTTCTTATTTTTATAACGAGGTGAGGATAGCCTCCACTGTACTGCACTGTAGGTGAGGATGAGGAGGGAGCACACGCCAGGCTTTTAGGCTGTGCCCCAATATTTGCCACGACTTCACATATCACACATGGGCTGCTATTTTGTTTTGTTTTGTTTGTCATAATAAACAATTCTCTAACTCCCTGGACAATAACTGACTGTTTTACAATTCTAATCAAGTCTGACACTAGCTGCTCAGGGTCAGTGTGTGCCCATAGATTAAGGCCTCCGTCCTCCAAGAAAACCTTTACTTCAGAGAGCAGTTGCAAGATTGAGCTGGCTCAGAGCAATGTTCCCACAGCCCATTGGCTGACAGCTCGCTAGAATGATGCATAAGACTCAGAAAGAGCAGTTTACTGTTACCTATTTATTATAAGGGTTAAAAGTGGACAGGCAGGCGAGACGGCGGTATCTGGGGGAGAGCCTGAATGGTTCCTGAACATGGAAACTGCCATACCTGTAGAGCTGAAATGCCATCCACATGGCATATATATGCTTTCAGCAACCAGGAAGTTCTCTGGACCATGGTGTTTAAGATTTTCATGGTGGCTTCATGACACAGGCATGCCTGATTAAATCACTGGCCATTATTGATGAGCTCAATTTCCAGTCCCTTTCTCCCCCAGAAGTCAAGGGGTAAGAGTGAAACTTTTAATCTTCTTATCACATGGTTTCTCCCTCTGGCACCCAGCTCCCATGCTAAACTACTCAGAGTCTAAACTTGTCAAGAGTCACATCATTGACATAAACTCTTGGGGTGACTCAAATGGTTTATTGTGAATAATAAAAGATGCTCCTGTCATTCAGAAAATCAAGAGATTTAGGAACTCTGTGCCAGGAGCTAAGGACAAAGACTAAATATTTAAGCCTTGTTAAATCACAGTATCACACTAAGTCATAGGAAATGTGCAAGTGATGGAAAACTAATAGTGTCAAGCACTGAATGCAAGGGTCAGCAGAGATGATGCTTGAAATTCATCTTACACAGGTTTTTGCTCCCTCCTGTGTGCATATGAGAAGGCTGAATCCCATTTGGAGACACTTTTCGAGCTAAAGGCATGGGAGCATTAGAGAGGTAGAGAGACAGAGACAGCTGCCCTCTCTGATGCTGTTCCAAAGAGCCACAACAGGAAAAAGAAATGGTAACCGGCAGAAAAGAGCCTGGTGAACTATCGAAGCATTTTAAAAGGGGGTAAATGAGAAGGGAGGCAGGAAGAAAGGAGAACCCCATGGGTGAGCAGCCTGCCTTGCCAGAAGGTAACTCTATATAGGCAATATCAGAGTTACTGTGGACTGAGAAAGAAAAAGAATGCTTTCCATAAAAGAGTATATGATAGGCTGCACTGATCGTAAAAAGATCCAGGCTACAAAGGGAGATAGAAAAGGACAAGAATACTTCAAGGTTTACTCAGTCCAGCCTGGGCTCTTGACTCTTGGGACTGATGAGAAGGGGTAAACTACATCCCTGGTCTTGTTGGCTCAGTGACCCATGCTCACTGCTCCCCCCCACCCCACCCCCCGCCTCTGTCTTGGGAAGGCTGAGTCCAGACACTTCCTCACTGGTTGTTGTTTAGTGACCACACTCTCTTGCCCCATAGGCCTCTCTATAACCTCATATGTGGTCTTATGGTGGGGGCTAGCAATCCTCTGTGTGAGGGACCCATGGGAATGACAGTGCATCCTAGACAGAGGTGGCAGTCATTTTGTCATGTCATTGCAAACACAGTGTTCCATAACTTTGGCTATATTCCACTATTTGAAACCAAGTCTGTAAATGTAGATAGGAAGGGGGATTGGAGAGTTTCCTCTCTTGGAGGAGTATCTAAGGCTTTGTGAGCCTACTCTTAAAACCACCATAACCTCAAGCATCTTTCTAGTTTTCTGTTCCAAGACATCTTACCTCCTGGCTGTGTCTCTGCCCTGGGATTCTTTGAGATTTCTTCAAATATTAAATCCTCTTACTGACTTAAGCTCAAATGTCCTTTCTAATACCATCTAAGGTCTTAGAGTCAGTGAAAACCTGGGGACAGGGATGATGCTGTTTTGCAGAAAGTGATGTCACTGATGGACAGGAGGTGGCTGAAGGTTATCTTAATAGAGGATCAAGCTGGTGTTGTATTACAAAGACTGTCACCCTGTCAACAAGGAGTTCACATGTGCAGTTTTTTAAGTGGAATCATCTGAAGATTCCTCAGCTCACTCTGAATCAGGGGTCAGCACACTTCAGAAAATGGGAAATAATTTTGACTTTTCAGGCAACACACGGTCTCTGTGCTTTTCTTTATTTTTGTCACCACCCTTTAAGAACGTAACATGCATTCTTAGCTTGCAGGCTATGTGTGTTAAGACTAGGCTCTAGGCTGTAGTTTGCAGACCACTGCTAGACACCACTCTGAGAGCCATCCTTGGTGTCCTTGAAAATATTTTAGATAGTGCTTCTACACCCCACCCCATCACAGTAAAAGAGCCACCTTTTCACATCACTCAAGTTACCTAAAGAGGTCTAATTTGTCTTAAAGACCCGGGAGTCCTTTCAGGATGGGTACATTTTACATAGGGTTTCTCTCATGCCTTCAGGGAGAAAGAAACGGTTTCAAAAATTAAGTCACTAAAATGACTAATGCAGTCCTGTCAGAGAAGAGTTATAGACCTGCAGGTGATGGTCTCTCTGAGAACTCATTTTACGTTTCTATCCATCAAGGGAATAACAATAACCTTCTCTGATACACAGAGTGAAGAATGGATTGATGGCAGTACTTCTTCTTACTCACTAAATATTGGTACTGAAAGGTTTTGAAGACAATGTGAACTTGCATCAGATTTGACTTTTTAGGGGGACTAATTCAGGCTCACAATTTGTCATTTATGTCTTCACTGTTTTCTAGAACATTACCATGCCTTGTCAAGAACATTAAATGAATGTGGGTATACAGAAACAAGCATGACACGTCACGTGCGCGTGTGCACACACACACACACACACACACACACAGAATGCTGTGCCTTTATTAACCACCAGAATTAAACGCCTTACATGAGAGTTCTTTAAAAAAAATAAAACTTAAAATCAAAGTGTCTACACTTTAATTTTGCCCAGGCATTAGAAAAAAATGTATTATGTAGCCCAGGTGTCCTCCAAGAAACTTTGCCAACATGTATGTATGATCAGTGACTTCATGGTTTCATCCTAGAATAGGTAAGGAAGAAAAGAATTTGAAAGTAGACACTCAAAGTGGTGCATCAAAAGTTCCACAACCCAATTAAGTAGTACCATATTATTTATTCCCACGCTCAAAAGTGCCTAAATTTGTTGTCAACCTGAGGTACTACTTGTAAACAATGCACATTGTCAAACTCCTGAAAAAGCATGAAGTTCTAACCATGAATAATTTAAAGGGCCAATGAATCAGATATACATAGGTTTCCCAATCATAATAACTGTGTTCTTAAGTTTTATTTAACCCTCTTAAAGCTTTCTATATAGGACTTATTATTAGTTATAATTAAAACTGACCAAACGCATAATTTAATTAGCTTTAATATGAGAGATGTCAGAGGGTCATGTTTCATCTTGAATACATCATGCTTCTTCCTGTAATTGTTTGTTCTTGGCAATGGTCCTGATCATAATTCTATTAGGCTCTTGTTGAGAAAAGTATTCACTGGTATTCGTTTGAATGGTTCCAGAGGCATATGAATATATTTGAATATTTGCCATGTGATGGGAAAAAAATCTTTTACTCTAACTTGACTCGCTTGGGGTTGACATTTGCAGTGACGGGACAGGATTCATTGTAGTTGTTGCTTGGGTTTCAGTGAGAAACTCTGATTTGTAGTACACAGGTTATAAACCAAAACTTGAGACTTAGAGATTTTTCAGGAGGTACACGAAAGGAGCAGTGGTCTGACCAAGACAAGGGTTGTCTGACGCTAGTGATGAGAATAGGGAGAGGTCATCTAATCTTATAAGCAAACTGTCAAGAAGATGGAATGTCCTGCAACCCTTCCTCAAGCTGCAGCTGTAGAAATATTCCATGGACTTTCTTGCTAGCACTGATTCTGTCCCACCAAAAGTTTCCATCTCCTTAGGTAGGAAGGGGCTCTACATATTCAACCACTTGCCTTAGGACCCCTGGGAGAGAACTGACCACCAAGCAACTGATTGCCATTCTCAGTGAGTGCCAGCACTTGCAGAGATATTTTTCATTGATCATGAGTGAGTCTGATGTGTTTTTTTTTTTTTTCACCAAACATATTTCTGTGGAGAGGAGACAGCTGGAATTCCTTTATAGTTATCCAAAAAAGTATATCCGATAAGGGCAGACTTCTGCAAATGGACCGATTTGGCAGTAAGAACAAAGACCATGCAGAATATTCCTCAGCTAGAAGTCCCTGTGTGTCTCCTGGATAGAGACCTGCCACACTGGCAACGCAAAGCTGTCTGTTTCCCACTCTGCCTTCAGGAGAGAAGAGACAGATGTTCCTATTTGGGTTTTGATGTGGTTACTAACATTTACATGGACTTTTCCAAAAAACCTCCCTCAACAAATATTTCCTAGTTCTTGGGTCTGTGGACTAATTGCTACTACTGAGACTATGGTTAGCGTGGTTAAGGGTATAGCTTAGAAGGAGAACATTCACCTTATAGGCTCAAGATCTTAAGTCTAATTCTCAGCACTGAATTATGTTCTCACGATTCATGACAGCAGGTATTGAGCTTATAAAGGGAAAATATATAGATGAATGGGGACAAAAAGCAAAAAAAAAAAACAAAAACAAAATTTCACCCAAAGTGAAATAAGACCCAAATAGAACTCTTTTTTGGAATATATTGCTAATGGAAAATATGGAATAAATTCAAGTCCAGGTAATCTTAAAATTGCCAGCTCTTTATAGTAATTTAGGAATCATAGTTATATGTAGAAGACTGGATAATTAGTGTTATGGGTAGTCTTGGGAGAGGTGACAGGTTTATTGCTAAACAAAAATAATTTATACTAAATTGAAAATGACAGCTGATTCTCAAAGCACAGCTTGATGGGAAAGAAATTGTGAGATATCAGAGACATGGACGGGACAGAATTGTAATCAGTCTGGAAATCAGAGCATGTGTGCAGGTGTCCTTTTGCTGAGGCTGGCCCTGGGGGATAACAATGGAATTTATTCCGATTTGTGACAGAAAGAGAACAGATATTGGAAGCAACTGTCTCAGACCATCAGTCAAAATGTACAGTTCTGACAAGATCATAAAAGGAAAAAATAGAACCTAACCAGAACTATCTGCAAGTAACACAACCATACAAAAAGGACTTAAAGTGTATGTCAAGTTTCAAGTTATTCATCTTTATTTTATTTCATGTATGTGCAAATGGTAGAGGGTATAAGTATCCATGTGTACATGTGGAGGCACGCATGGGTGTCTCCTTCCTCTGCTCTCCACTTTATTTTATGAGACAGTATCTCTGACTAAAGCTAGAGGCTACTGATTAGCTAAACTGGCTGTCCAGTGAGCTGGCTGTACAGGACTGGGATTACAGGCGCACACACAATTATACCCAGCTGTTTGCATAGGTGCTGGGCATCCCAACCCAGGTCATCATTCTCGTGGAACAAACACTTTACCCCCTGAAATTTCTTCCCAGACCCGCGAGTTATTATTTTAGAGAGAATTTTACTGAGTTTGTTTTTCTCCGTGCCCATATAGTTTCTTTTTCTTTCTACTAAAAGGTTTATTGCATATCTCACAGCTGTGTTAGGCCAGTGTGTCACCCCTTGTTTCTAAACTGCTCACCTCCAGTTTCCCAGACTATCTGCTGGAGTGGGATTCAAGGTAGCATTACAGAATGAACACCAGTGGCTTGCATATGGCAGGCATGACAAACTCAACCTCTGCTTCTCTTCCTTACTGGTTGTGGAACCTCTGGACAGTTGCTCCATCTGCAACGTTACTCTGCCGGTAAAGCAGAACACTTAACTATGTCTCTGTGACCAGGTTGCTGAATTAATGCAGAGTTTTCCCACTGGTATCATTTCTCCTGCACATTTACACTCAACCACTCACCAAAGCTATTGCTTCTGCTCTTAGAATATCTGCTTAATCTACCTTCTCTTTCCTCATCCCCCTGCCATCCCTCTTCTGCCATATTTTGATCAGTTCCAAGGAAATAGTAGATGACTGCCCTTTCTACCTCACCTTGCTTAGTATGTCCTCCACAAAATTCTAAGTAGCTGAGAATTCTTCCATGGCTCCCTAGGACCCTCCTAGCAAAAGGTACAAAGCCCTTTCTCTCATGGCTACTTATTTAGCTGACCTCACTCCTGCCTTCATGTGCTCTGTGGTCAGTCCCCCAGCTGTGCTAAATTAACGTCCATCCCCAAGAATACATGATCTCTAGACTCGGTACCCCTACCTCATGAAACTTTCCTTTTCCTCCAACAACTCCTCCGTTCCCTGAATCTCTCTCTCTCCACATAGTTCCATCTTGTGGCACTTCCTGTCTGTACTCCACTCTTCTCAGAGATGTCAAGGTCTTTGCACATAAGGCTCCCTCGTGTGATCTTCTCTCCACCTGGAGCACCATCATCTCCCTTTTTACGTGATCAGTTTCACTTTGTAAGTGCCTTTGGCCTGTCAGCTCGAATGCCAGTTCCCTGGGAAAGCCCTCAGATGATCTTCTTAGGATTGAATTAGCAGTCTGCATTTCTCTTCATTAGCACTTAGCATGACTGGAGAAATGTTTATGTACTTATTTGGTTTAAGGTGTTCTTAGATCAGGTCTAATGGACACACTCCCTACGGTAAGAAGTCAAGGGCAAGAAAGGATCCCAGGAAACTCTAGTAGAGGAGTAGCGAGATCAGACAGGAAAGGAAAAGAAACAAAACAGGTATATGAACAAAGGCACTGTCATGAGAGTAGCTGGGTCTCGTTCTGCAGTAGACAGTGGAAGAAGACTCGGATAGATCTCAGACATGTCCCACTGAGGAGACATGGAATCTGGGTTATAGATATTAATCCCTCTTCTCCCAGCCCATTGGCCAGGCTGCTCCTTGACCCCTACCTTCTTCCCATTTCAGTATCAGCCAAGATAAGCATTCTATAGAGACCAGAGAAATCAGGCATGTTCATGAGAAACCATTGGTATCTGCAGAAATAAGAAGTGAATGTCAATGGAGGGACAGCTTAGATGACAGCATCCACCTGCCTGTCTGGATTCTTAGCTCCACACCTCCCTCCCTCACTGGCTGTCTCTAGTGATGCTGTCAGACAGGAATATAGTGTGAATCATAAATATATGTGCCATTTTTAAGTTTTGAGAAGCCACTTTAAAAATTAAAAGAAATGTAGACACCTTCTAATCCCAGCACTAGGGAAGCTGAGGCAGGAGGATTATGAGCTCAACGGCACCTTGGACTACCTGGCCCCAAAGTAAAAGAATGGCTGAAATTAATTTTCACTTTGCATTTTATGGAGCTAGACTGTCATAAAAAGCTCTTTACCTAAAACATCGCTTCAACATGTTGTCCTCAGGATCCGGTGGTATGTATTTTATGTTTATAGCACATCTCAGTTTGGACTGGCACATTTCAAATGCCCAATAGCCTTATATGTTCAGTGGATACCACACTGGACAGCACAGCCCTAAAGGGCACACTCTGGTTGAGACTGGATGCTCAGAAAATTCTGCTTACTGACAAAAGTTCCTCTCAACCAAGGCAGTACAGTTCTTCTCCTAGGACGTTTCACTGATCGCTCAGGACTGGAATTAGATGCTCATGCTAATAGCTCCCACAGCCTTCCCTGCGTCCTATAGTACAGTTTGACATACTTAGCAAGAGTCTGGGCCTATCATCTGTCTCCTCTGTAGGCTTCTGGGGAAACAGGGTTCTGCTTTGTTCATTTCTGTGTCTACAGCCCCCACAGTGTCTAGAAGACAGAAGTTCCACCAGGTTTCACTCAAAATATTTAATCATAGTATAAGAGAGAGTGATTTAAGACATTTTAGTGAAAAGGAAAATTTTGTTCGTTGATATTATAAAAATTGTTTTTCTAACAAATACCATCATAGACACAAGAGATTATTCAACTCATGGCTGTAAAACTTCAGAAGTTGGAGAATGTACAATACCTCTGAAAATGAGTGGGGTATTCAGAGCCACACTTAGTGAATGAGAATAGTATCCATTCTTATTGGTTGATGCATCAGTGCCAATAACAGTGTTTCTCAAAGTGCAGTTACCCAACTCATAACAGTGTTGGATTATTGCCCAGGATTGTTTACAGACGCAAAGGCTCAGGCTCCACTTCCAGCTTGACTAAAGCAGAGCACAGCAATATGCACTATAGCAAGCCTGCCTAAGGCTGCTGGGCCATGGTGACAATTGATAACTCCAGCTCCAGATCCCCAGTTCTAAGTGACTCCCTGAGACCCTAGGGAAGACTGATCCCTGAGCCTAAATTACATACAAATTCAGTATTGCTTTTTGTCTGCCTCAGGCTATGTAGTGTTTCCATTGGCAAAGTACAGGTGCTGGCCATTTCCCAGGTCCTGTCTTTTCAGACTCCGTGGACTTCTTTCCTTGTTATAATTCCTTTAACCAAACAGCATAACAATAATTCACACCGCCTTCACATTGTATTGGGTAGTGAAGTCATCTAGAGATGATGTAAAGTACACAGGAGTATATGAACAGCTCATGTAAAAATACTACACCATTTTATTAAAGGGACTTCAGCATGAATGGATCTTGATATTCAAGGCATCATGGTACCAATCCTATGTGGATACTGTGTGACAACTGTATGTTCATGTAAAATAAATGGAAGGTTATATTGAAACCTATTCTGGTACAACGTAAAATTTGGTCACGCAAAGCCATTATTGCAATTCCACAATTTTTAGACAGTGATAAGATATACACAGATACACAGAACTCTGTTTTTTCTCTAGCTGTCAATCAGCTATAGAGAAGTTGTCAAGTCTACTGGATTATAATCACAGTGAGGGCACATTGTTATTAAAAGTTCAGATTGAACCTTTTATATATTATTTTCATTATAAACTTCAAAATTCCAAGAATCTATCTTAAAACTTCTACTTTCACCCAAAATAGCAGAGTTCAACATAGAAGGAATAAATACGTCGATAGAAAAAAAGTTATAAAAAGGAGGGAGAGATGGCTTGGCCATTAAAGGCTCAGGTTCACAAACATAGACATCAAGAAAAATGTTGTTATATTAACATGAACATAAAGGTTTTTATTTTTATTTCCCAGGATAGCAAGGGACTGCCCACAATCATATATATATTCAGTTGGACCCCAGAGAGAGAATAAATTAGGCTATTCAAACTGAAAAAGGTATTCCCTTCCAGACTTTCCCCAGAAGAACAGTAGCACTATACATCCACATCTCACTCACCTCAAATACTCACCCTTTATTCAGGTATACATCAATGAAATGAGCTATAATTTTTCTGAAGAATCATCTCTAGCCTCAGTTTTACGTATAGGCAAGCAGACACATCTCATGAAGCCATCCCATCCCTCTCCTTTATCAACTTCAAAAGGAAAGGATTTTATGTGCCAAAGAATCTAATTTATTCCTTCTCAGCATCTCGAACTTTGTAGGTACCCAACAAACATTAACTGATGACAAAGATATCTAACAGCTTTGAATTTATTCATGGGAGATTCTTCTATTTAAAGAATGTCTTTATACACTTCCCATTCTTCAGCAAAAAAAAAAAAAAAAAAAAAAAGGAGAAAAAAAGCCCTGCTTTCTCTTGCCAATTCTGAATTTAACATCTGCACAGAGCACAATGTATGCCTGTTTTAAACAAATGTGTAGGCACACTGGTTATCTTGATTTGGGAACAGAAATGACAATATAGAGAATTATAGTTTTTAGAAGGAAATTTAACCTTAGGGCTTGAAGTTAATGGGAATACGCAATTGGAGAAGAAAAGAGAGGGGCAGGAAATTCCACTGAAATGCTACTATGGTAAACTAACTTCATAATTTTCCCAGTTTTGGTGTGGAGACAAGGTTATGTACATAGCTGAGAACGGGTGGAATTGATAGTTAATTCTCCAGCATAGATCAACTAGCATATATTAGTGTAATTTGACTTCTTAACCTCAGTTGTACAATGAGGCAATTGGAGACTTTAGGAAAGTGACTTAAACCTTATTCATTAGCTTCTTTTTTTAAAATGCTACCTTAATATTTTCTTCTTATCATTCCTTAATAGTTATTGATTGCATGCATGATTGCATGCATGATGCCGGGTATTTCTGCTAGGCTCCACAACTTCAACTCCCCCTGGGAAGGCTGTGCAAATGAATAATATTTGTAAAGGACCTAGAAATCCTTCGATTAAAAACTAACCATACCAGAGTAAAAAGTATTTATGTCAACATACCATATGCTGAACCATATGTTATCTATTAAGGATGTGTTTGATATTGAAAATTGGTCTGCAGTGTATTGGCTTGTGCTATTTTTACACCAAGAGGCACCACAGCAAGGTGAATGTGCCAGGGCCATACTGTCAGAATTAAAATTCCATGAAGTTCAATGGTTCTGCCAATGCTTGATCAACTCCTAATCAGTTCTCAGTTCTGTGTCATTAGACAAAATATGCAGAAGGGTCAGTTGTCTGCTGCTGTGTCAATCCATCTTCTTCTTGACTAAATGCCACACTTAGATGTTGTATGTACATGTGCTTTAAAAATACTGTTCATTTCTTCCTACTATTCTCTTTGAGATATGGTTCACAGAGACAGATTGGAAACAGTTATTTCTTCTGTTCTACAACTGAAGACAAATCCATGAGTCTTGCACCTATTCTTTGAGTTTACTGGATAGGGTAGAACCTGTTCAGACAGGCAGGCAAGCATGGCTCAGCTCTTCCCCACACTGCCTGTGGGAGCCCAACCATTTCTACAGGAGGGTCTAAGTCACCGGTCTAGAAGAACTACAATTAGGTACTGGCCTGCAGAAAGGATTCCTTCTTTTGACTCATTCCTCTAGGAAGAAAACATAATGACAATAGATATCTTCTAGAGAAAAGGCCTAGGCTCTTATGTCTGATTCCAACTTCCTTCAACACTTCTTTCTCACCTGACTTGTGAGCCTTATATTTGAAAACTAATCTGAAAAACTTGGAAAGGGTTAGTTATCCTTTTTTCCCTTAATTTTTTCATGAACCAGCAGGATAGCTAAGGCAAGCCCAGGTTCCATTAACCCATAAATATTTCTTGAACACATAGCATATACTTCCTCTGTGTGCTTGGGAGACAATAGGAAATGAAGTAGATGAAGAGCCTAGCGTGGGTGGAGCTAACCTTCAGACAGGGACAGGGACAGGAATATACCTATATACATTACATGACAGATGCCCCCCCCCCAAATTAAAAGTAGATCTGAATGATGGGGAAAATATACAGAGGTGGCAAGATGTGATTTTTTTTTAAATGAACAGAGGAGGAACAGACCTCTTGGAAAAGACATGTCCAGGAAGTTTGTTAGGCAGAGAGTGGAGGTGTTTGCAGAAGAGCTGCTAGATCCTGGAGAAACAGCCCAGAAATGAGCATGGCTGGCATCAAATGAGGAAGAGAGTAACCAAATGCAGTTGGCTCACATCTTGGTGAGTGCAAAACCAAAACATTCACAGGGAAGGGTGCAGAAAGATTTGTTAGATGCTGCAGGCGAAGGAGTTATTTCCAAAACAATGTACTCTTTCAACAACAACTAAAGAATGGGACTTCCTTCAAATGGAAAATACACATTTTTATATGAGACTCAGTGTGTTGCCTGCATGCATGCAAGTGCACCCATGTCATGGCATGCCCTCAGAGGTCAGAAGAAGGCATTGGATCCCCTGGAACTAGAATTACAGATGGTTGTTAGCTCCCATGTGGATGTTGGGAACTAAATCTGGGTCCTCTACAAGAGCAGACAGATAGTGCTCTTAACTGTTGAGCCATCTCTCCAGTCCTAGGAATACACATATTTATGTAGAGTTGAGTCTATTCCTGAGCATGCTCAGTTTAAGGTCATAATTTAAGAAAGAAGCATCCTGGGGTATGCTTAGCTCAAGGTCATGGAGCACATGTTTAAAAGATTACAAGGGTGGTCAGCAAAGCCTCCAAGCATGTTCAGCTTGCACCATAAAGTTTTAGCTTAAGAATAAAGAACATTTTGAAGGTGTATTAATATAGTAGTTTGTCCTTAATCATGCCTGCCTTTCAGTCACAGCTAACAGAAGATCAGAGAGGAATAAGTTCAGGAAAATCCAACAGGTCTCTACTATACAAGTCTTCTTGTATATCCAAGAATTTGAGCAAAGAAATTATATGATCTAGCTCACATTTTCAAGTCACCTGGTTTCCAGAATGAGAACAGACTTTGGAAACATGAGTTAGAATAGGAAAGCATCCTGGAAAATCATTGCTGCAGACTTAGAAAGAGAGGTTAGAGGCTGGTTCCAGGAGGGGGGGGACGTAAAAACAGATGGATTTTAATTTCTTTGCTTATTATATTTTATTACATTTGATTTTTAGGAACTATTGTCTGATATTAAAGAGGGATGAATTTTTTTAAACTAACCCACAGTTTCAAACAGAAGCTCTCAGGTAAACATCATATGTTTTCTATATAAAGACTGAAATACAGTTCATGGAAAAATAATAATTACTGCTTAGGGAGAAAATGATGTTTTCTTCTTAATCTCTTGGTATGTGAGTGAAGCTCCTAATTGATTTAAGGCACTAGTCCGGTAGGAAGGACAAGAGACATCTCTATAACAAAGGATTCGTTATAAGAAGATAAAATACTTAAGACTGAGTATTCATGAAGAAAGGTTTATTTGGCCCACAGTTTGAAGTCCTACAGTTCAAAGCTGGGCAGTGCCATCTGTTTGTACTCTGGTGAAGGTCTTCATCACAGTGAGAACACTTGTGAAAGAGATCAACCAGCATGACAGGCATGAGATAGTCTGGGGTTGGGCTTACTGCAACCAACTAATTTTTGCAGAAACGAACTGGAATCCCTCAAGAACTACAGTCATCCCATCTGAAGTCACATTTTGATGTCTCCATCTCCCTATATTCAGTCCTATGTCTTAAATATTCCCCCACCTCATCATCATCACATTAGGGATTAATATGTCGAGTTTAGAGATACATAGATCATACATACACCATAGCAAAGGTCACAGGAATCTGTAAGGTAAGAGAGAACTCTAGCTTTGGCATAATCTGGACTTGAGCTGAAACAGCTCTGCACTCTCTCTTGAGATCAGAAGTTTTCCAGTCTCCTGCAACCTTGATTTCTTCTTCTGAGAAAAGTGGAGATAAAAGTCTAAATCTGTAGGAATGCTGTGGGATTCCCTAAACATGTGAGGGTGCACAAGCATGTAGATGATAAAAGAAAGCAGTAACAAATAACAGCTGGCACTCACCGTAGATGGTAAGCCCTCTTTATCTGCCCTGACAGGCATGCATGAATCCTTCCATTAGGACAATGAGTCAGCCAACTTGGAAATTTCTCTAAACCTAATCAGAAAGATAGATCCACTAGCTGATGACACCTCAGAATGAACAACTGTAACGTTAATAGTTTGGAAAGAATCTCCCTGCTCTTCTTCCCTCTGTTCCTTCATTTGACTCCTCCTTCCGTTCTTTCCTTCTGAGAACCACGGACCATGGCTGACCATGGACCATGGTAGTCACACCCATTGATCTGAGACAGCAGGTTCTTTACAAATGTGGAGTTAGGTACGTCAAAGAAACAGGCCAGCAACATGTTACATGTGCTCCTAGATGGCTCTGAAGGATGCTGTTGGAAAATTGGCACAACTCTAATGTGGTCCATGGCTGAGATAAAAGGAATAACATGTGTGTTAATCTCCAGACCTTGATGGTTGCATTGTGTTTACAGAAGAGTGTCCTTTTTAAAACACACACCAGGGTGTTTAGGGATGGTAGAATGATTAGGAAATGATTATATTTACAATTTACTCTCCAGTTTTTTTTTAATTAAAAACAAGAAGCACTTCCGTCTGTGATTCTTTCTGTTTAAAATTATCCCAATATAAAAACGCAAATAAATATCTATAAAAAGATAAAGATATACTTAGACAGTGTGTAAAGAAATAAATACTTGTAGCATTAAAAACAAAAGTTTAGAGTTGAAGTAGTATTGCACCTACCTGACACGTATCGGAAAATCTTGATATTCACTCAGTAGTCTTTATGCTGTAGGTTAACTCAATAAGTTCACAGAACATGGCAGCTTAGTTCCTCAGCTTTTACTGGAAAATGTAATCTCCAACATTTTGGTCAACCCAGAATTTAACATCATACCCAAACAAAAGTATTAGCTATATTTTCAGGGAGGCAGTATTGGATAGCAATCAAAGCCCTTTGCCACGACTGCACAATCTTATATAAATTACTTGACATTTCTGTGTCCGATATTCTGATCCATTAAATGCAGTTGTTAAGAGAGTTAAATTTAGTATTCTACACAAATCATTTCCCCGCTGAATAGAATACAGCCAACAATCAGTGAATGCTAGCTGTTGCCCACATAGCTATATAATTAAATAAGGCCTAAGCTTGATACCAGTAGCAGCAGCACTCTTTGGGGTCATTTCTCTCTTACATAATCTAATTTTATTTTCAAATGTGTGTTTCTAGACAATTTTGAAATGTGTGAAATGAAAATATAGATGAGGGATGAGGAAAATACAAGATTCAAGACTGAGTTCCTTGCATATAAAATAATGCTAATTTAAGGGGGTGGAGATTTAGCCCAGTTGGCAAAGGGCTTGACCATGCAAGCATGAGGATGTGCGTTTGAATCCTCAGCATCCCTGTGAAGAAGCTGCAGGCAGCACTGCATGCTTGTAAGGCTGGAGGATCATGGGTTTGATTGTCAGCCAGTCTAACTAAATTGGTTCAGTGAGAGACCCTGTCACAGGGAATAAGGTGGAGAGTGGTTGAGCAGGACATTCAACATCCCTCTTTGGTTTCTGACCGCATGCAGGGATGTACTCATCTGGATATACATGTGTGCCTATAGCACATACAAGTACATACACACAAAAAGTAAAGAAGCAATTAAAAGAGACATCTAAGGTCAACCTCTGGCCTGTACACATACATGCACACAGATGCTAACATTTAGGAGAGATAACAGAAAGTAAACATAACTATGTATCACTCAACTGTTTTCAGTTACTGACGATACTAATAATGCTGTGGGACAAATCATCTCCATTTTCAGTTTGCAAAACATTATTTATCCTCAAGCTCATGGGTCTTCAGGTTGTCAGTGGATCATGTTATATAGGCTGGGCTCAGCTGGGTGGTTCTATTTCAGACTGTGAGTTGCTTAAGCTTGGCTTCAGACTCCTCTTTGGATTCAAGTCTGTTCTCCTTACTTCTCATCCTCCTTAAACCAGCAGTTACAAAAGCGTTTTCTTACCATGGCAAATGGTGGAAGCATAGAACACAAATCACTTATGCAGCTCATTTAAGCCCTTTGCTCTTATCCACCAGAATTTCATTGTCCAAGTCAAATCACACAGCCAAGTCCAACATCAATGGAGTATAAGTATTTCCTGGTCACAGAGGAAGGACACTAAGATATAATAATCCTGTTATAGGAGACTCAAAACTTAGGACTATGAATTCAGTCTGCAAACGGCTGTATTTTCATTCTGTATACTTTGCTTGTGTCTAGAAGTCTGGAGACCTTTATAGGAAGGGAGCAGCATGCAAACAGTGCACATCAGATTGCTTCCTCAGTAACAGCTATGGACTTAATCTGATTTACTTCCCATTCCCACACATGGCTCATGATGAAATGAACTCAAAATGTGAAGATAACAATCCATGGCCCTAATGTTGGGATTTTATCCTTGTAAATATCTCCCAATATGGAATTAAACATGCACTGAATTCTTATCACTATCCAGCCAATGGCACAGTCCTTCTCTTACACAAAATCATTTTGCTGGAGGAGTCACTTATTTTATTTATAAACGTTCTGAAACATAGTTTTACAAATAGCACATGCTTAATAAATATGGATTAGAAGACGGAGAGTGGGAAATGCTAGAGAAGTAAGAAGAGTACAGCAGAAGCATTCTTGCAAATTGGTGTGCTTTTCAGTATAGGAAAATTCAATGTAACATCACATGCAACATAAATGCTATGAAAATGTATTATCGATCCTAAAGATGTATTAACCAAGAGAATTTAGTGATTTAGAAGCTAGCTTTTGTGTGACATTTTTAGCTAACAAAATATCCTGGCACTTCCCTGTAGATATGACCTGACGTTTATTGTAAGCCTTTCAAGATCCCTTCTAAAAACCTCAAGCATATGCACCCCATTTTGCTTAACTCTTTATTGTTTATATGTTTCCTGAGAAAATGCCAGACAGACAAAGCTGATAAAAAAGAAAGCTGGTCCCTATCAAACACTTAGGGGTAACTGAGTAATGTGATTTCTCCACTGCCCCCTCTCCCCGCCAGTAGAAGTCCACTGTTTGACTAAGAATCCATCCACTGGAGGCATTTAAAATAAATGGAAATTTAGAAGCCAACGGTTACATCGCCCAAGTGCACGCCCTGAGCTTCAAAAGCAAGCCTTCTGCATTGGCTCCCCCTGCTGGATTAGAGCACGCAGTGTCTCCGAAATTGAAAACTATACCCAAAGCTTCTCAGCTGAGGGCATGCCACTCAAATGGCAAATCCAGTGTGCTTCTAGAATACATTCACTTTATGCCAAGCATTTCCTGAGTTTGTTTCCCAGGGGCAGAAACATTCAAATAGAAACTGTGCAGCCGAGACTCAGAGCAGAGAAGAAAAGCATGGCGCTGGACTGTCTGCCAGGAATCAGGTGGCATGCATGTGGAACGCAGAGAAAACTCAGGAAGGCACGTCAGATAAACCCCCAGAAGGGTCATCCCTAAAGCATTGGTTTCAGGGTCTGAACTTGAATTTCCTGTCCACATTTAAAGCTGCTAGAATCAGTTCTTCACATTGTTATGGCTAATTGTTTCTTTTCTTCTGTTTGTCTTCGTTACTAAAGAATGCTGTCTGTTCTCAGTCTCTAAGGGACATGGTAACCAGACTCATTTTAAAGTCAGCTTGTCACCCACAGACATCAGGCCTATTATAAAATCTGTGTTATGAAGTCTCTCTGTTGGAGAAAACTGGCAGATTTTTCCTGCTTGTCTTAGTCCGTTTTGTAGGAGGAAAGGGTGAAATATTGGCTAAATTTTTGGCACACACTCCTGCACCAGCTTGGCCTTGTTAAGGGAATGAGAAGGAACATGATAGCTATTTCCTACAGAAAGCAAAAACCAGTGTCACCTCATGAAGAACCACAGTAGAGAACACTGCAGATACCGGAGTGACGCTTGTAAATTTACCGGTTTCAGCACTTGAGTTAAGAGCACGCAGAATCATCCCAGCTTCCCATATTCAAATTTACGCTGCATCCCTCATGTCAGATGGCCAAGGCTGAGCAGATTCTCAATACATTCATTGACTACGCTTTTCCCCATACCAGAAACTGTCTTCAATGTTTTTTTTTTTTTTTTTTTGGTCAGAGCTTCTTAGTAAAATGCTTCTTCAATGATTCTGAGGTTCCTGTTTCATCATTAATAATCTAGGCCCACTCTGGGGAGGATCCCTAGCCTCTTACCTTTGCATTAAGAATCGTTAGTAGAATTTAGGAAAACAACACATGCTTGTAATTCCAATACAAGCATGATGGTTGCAGGTTCAAGACCAGACCAAGCAACATAGGGAGACCCTGTTTCGAAAACATCACAACATATGGCACAGGCGCACTTACATAACATGCAAGCACTACACATAAAATAAAGATAATAAATAAAATACTGTTTTAAAAAAATCAACCCCCGCCTTGCAGATGGTGACAAGCCCAAACACTCTAAGCAGATTAGCGATGATGACTTGGGCCTGCTTAGTGGTCAAGAATGGAAAAGCCTCAGCAGGGTGAACTTTCTGCTCCTGTGGCATTGGCTAAGGTGGCATTCTGCATCCTACAGGCAGCTGGGCAGGACTAAAAGGTCCCACAAAATTTTGTCTGCCCTTTTAATGCTTGACCCTATGCCTTTCTCTGTCCAAGGTAGTCAACCTGAACTGCATTCCAGTTACGGCTGGCTTTCCACAAGGAGAAAGCAGAAGCTGTCACTCTGCTAAAGGCAGCTCAGAAGTCTCAGAACATCATTCCCGCCACAGCCCCTCATACTAACAGATGACAAAGCCAAGCAGCATTCCACAGAAGGGATATAGATAGACACTGCTCTTTGAGAGACAGAAGTTTTGTGACCACCTGTATCTCATATTAATATAGACTGGTAACTTCTGCTTTTCAGTTTTCTGAACCACATGTTTTGTTCCTGTGTCTTTACATAAATTAGTGTAGACAGGGTGTTTTGGAGACTCTCCCAAAAACTGATTACAAAGTAAGGCCTTTACTTGTCTTTGAAAGTATATTTTTTTCTCCACCTGAACTCACAGCTCTAGAACATACTGTAAGACAAAACATTTCAATGGTTACAAGTATACCCACTTCTCAATTATTTTTTTCAGAGTTGCATAATAGAGCAACATAATCAATTGAAGACAAAATATAACATAGATGTGTTCAATCATCATGTTCAAGTTACTTGAAAGCAAAAATTGGGGGAACATATATCAAACAGAAGCATAAAGAGTATAGAAAAATCAACCAAGGTCTATTACTCTGAGCATGTTGCTTTATTCAAAGGAGAAAAGCAGATTGGAAATGAAGCATGTATGACATTTTTGGAAATGCCCAAAAGAGAGAAAGATGTTAGCAACTCTGCTGACTGAATAGTATTTACTGCAGCTCAACATTTCCCTTACCCGATCATGGGAGTACAGACGAATATAAATGCACTATTTATGTGGGTAATTTTTCTGTTTCCTACCTCCAATTCATCTTTCTGCTGTGCTTTATGGGGAGTCATGCTATGTTGGCTGCAATTAATTTCAGTGTTGCATACTAGCCCTAAAGAGATAGTTCATAAATTGACTTGATATGTTTCTCCCCCCTCTGTGGTTTTCTTGAAAGATGAGAATGGTCCAGAGGAAAAGCAAAGTGTGGAAGAAATGGAAGGACAGAGCCAAGAAGCAGGTGGGCTCAGATTTCTTTTGAGGAGTCTCCTAGGCCTCATCCACAGAGGTGAACAATAACTTTTCTCAGTGCTATTGTCTGAAAATGCTTATGCCTTTTCCCCTCATTAACCTTGGTGTTCATTCTGTTAACTCTGGATTGTCTGTGCTCAGAACCGTGTGCTCTCATTCGGCATCTCTTCCAATTTCATTTCCTTCCCCTGATAACAGTCTGCTTAGCAATGCTCTAAGAAAGGTGCCGCAAGACAGAAAGTGCAGCATCAGAGCTTGTATGACTCGAATCAAGTCAAAACTAGCAGATTTAGTCTGAGGAAGGAAAAAATGAAGTTAGAACTACCTAAAGAAAATGATGGAAAGGCTTTCTTGTCACACTAAATGGAGTGCTTTATATTCTTTTGAACTAAAATTTTGAAAAGACATGTGCCTTGTTATTTCTCTGCCTGTTGTAGATGATACCACAGCCTCTGACCAGCCTCTTCCTCCTGACAGCTATAAGACTGAAAACTTTCCTGACATCACTTCTGTTCAAAAAGGACAGATGTGTCCAATGTTTACAGCGTCTTCACTGTAGATTATAAATTGACATTTAAAAAATAAAATTGCACTTAAAGTTCAAAAGGGTTTGAAATCACTTTTGATTTATCACTTCTCACCACTCAGTTGTGTTCTTAGGCACGTTGACCTCTGAAAGAATAACAGGCACAGTTACCAGCATCACTGCCAAAATAGAAATTTCCTGCAGTCTCCAAGTGAGGCTCCCAGTTCTAATGAGTCCCATACAGTAACATTCTATTAAAAGAGATATAGGTCTGTCTAATGTGTGCCAGGCACATCCTAGACCATATGAGGAACTCTGAATTAAACACGGCAGTGTGGTAATTTTCTACTGAAAACTTCCTATATTAACCTCGGAACATTTTCTAGGGAATGGGAAGCTTTTACTATTCACTTGGAAGATGCAACTGTAGCAGGCCAATCAGAGAATGCACCAAAGCAAGCAAGGCAGCAGGGACCTTGTGTACCTGTTGCTGGCTCCCTTCGCTGAAACACTGATTTCCCCACAATGAAGTTAATCTCTGATACAGCGAACTGCTGTTATCCAGCCCCTTCCCATACAGCATTATGCTGTGTTGAAGACGAGACTCATGTGAAAAGCTGTCACTGTTTTTACTGTTTAGGGATGGCGTGTATTAGTCAACCAACTGCTGACAGCTGAGGTCATTCTCTGTTGAAGGCTTAGGGATTTTACCCACTGCTCTGTCCCAAGCTATCTTTCTCAACACAGATTTTTCTCCCCATTTTTACACATACACACACACACACACACACACACACACACACACACACCTATGTTTTATTCATCCATCATTTTCCCTTAAATCATCTGAGTTCTAATAGTTACTTTTGGAGGGATTTGTGACCACCTTCTGCAAATACAGAGTGGTTGAGTATGAGCCTTCTCTCGCTCTTGCATCTGAGAGCGTTACTGCCCAATATGGCTCCTCAGGGTCTCACCAAGGGGCCTCCACTGTATTCCTCAGTGGTTCCTCCTGCTCTGCTGAGTCAGCTGGTCGATTAGCAGAGAGGTTAGCAGCAGGATTCATTAAGGACTGTGGTCCGTGTCACTAGATACTGTTCCATTTGTTTTGTTCATTTTAGAGCTTTCCTAATGAGACTATAGAGAAACTGAAGACATGGTTCTGGCTATTAAAGCCCTTTGGACCTGCTATAATTTTTCCCAAATAAAAACATCTTCCTTTCATTCAATGTAATTTACAGTGCCAATTTTAATTGTATAACTCTGCACGTCTCTTCCATATGATGACAAATACAGTCTCAAAAATAACATAATTCACAAGTTTTGACTTCTGTCACCATCAAATCAAATAAAAATTATAAATAATGTTAATTAAAAAATCAATAATAAATGCATATCAAAGGTTGCCTGCACCCCAGGCTCTGTAAATACAGAATCAAATAATAAAGACAACATCCTTAACTCTCAGAAGCTTATATTCTATTGGGGGAATTCAAACAATAAATAAATTTAAAAGGATACAATTATCAGATAGTATAAGAACCCTGCAGAATCTAAGAACTGGGGAACCACTTAGAAGGCCACTCTTTGATGTCTAGATTTATGTGGGTCTCCCTGGGGAAGCAGTAGTTGGAATGAGCTCTGAATGATGAGATGGTTAAAGATCCTTCTAAATGGAGGGAACTGATGACAAATTGACTTCATGTTGGAAGGAAGTCAATGTGACAGAGATGTGCTGAGCTTCAGGAGAACCAAACAGGAGATCTAGTAAGAAATCATAGAATTAGATCAAAAGTGAGGACTGAGGAGAAATCAAGCCAAGTGTGACATTAAAGGAAGGTTAAGGGTGTGTTCCTGTTTATTTTAAGTTGAAGATTGATACCTAGTAAAAGAAATTGATTCCTTATTGCCAATTAGACCCTCTGATACAAATTTTATTCTCTGTTACAATAGAGGTACAACGTAAAAGTAACAGTCATATGTAATGGACATAAGAAATGTTAGAAAATAAGGAATTTTCCTCTAAATGCATGTTATTTATCTTTTAGTTCCATGACTGTATAACTATAAGAAAAAAATGTGCATTATTTTAGCAGTTGTCAGATGACTTTAATCATTTCTCAGGTCCTGTTTTAATGTTAAATAGTTAACTATCTAGCATCCTGGAGGCCAAACATGAGAAAAATCTTGTGGTACTTATGAGGTCAATCAGAGAGATCAGCTCTGACTGGGGTAATTGGTGCTGTGCGGGGGACATGCTCTTGATCTCCATTTGTAATTGGATGATCTAAAACGTCCAAGTGTTCGATTTGTGAGATATCTTTCTCCTGGACCACTTTGCTGACAGCCACAGAGCCATCCATGCAGCTGGACCACCCAGCTTACTAGCAACCTGCAGAAATAATGTGCTAAGAGAAACAAAATTAACAAATAGACAAAAAATACAAAACTCTTTAAAAAGTGCACATAGAGACACTCTGTAGAAATTTGCATGGGAATACTTTTCTTCACCAGATATCACATACACACAAAAATCTCATTCTTTGAGAATGGTGGAGGAAGAAATATGCCAATGGAGACGTTGGCCTCATTCTTAACGGAAGATTTCTGCCGCATTAATTATTTAAAAAAAAAATCAAAACCTCCTGGTCCCTGCAAGACCATTTGGTGCACAGCAGCATGAAGGATGCTTACACATCCTTTGGTTGGATAGGGACAAAGCGGAAGGGGAGAAAGCCGAGGCCTGGCAGTATTACCTCTGAGGAATTTCTTATTCTGCTTTATAGATGTCAACACCAGCCCTGTGCCCAGTCCTGCTTCAGAAGATGCAGTTGAAGCATGTAAAGATGAAGGTAGGAGGCCACCTAAAACTCACAGACCCTTATAAGTAAACTACGTGGGTTTTGTTTATATGGAAAACTGAAGCAGCGAGCAACTGTAGTTCGCTTTAAGCTTCTCTATTTCCAACACAAAGATCCCACCCACTCTGTTTCTTTCCCTATCTAGCCTCTTTAGAATTTATATCCATACATTTACATTTGTTCCTCTAAAAATGTTTATAAAATAAAAGCAGGAGTAGAGAAAGTGTGGTTGGGAAGAATATTTGAAGCACAAGAATTTGTCAATTTTGTTGTTTATAAATACTCATTAGGCGTTTGAAAGAATGGCACTGAGGACCACCTACCAGGGCTATTACTGTCCAGAAAGAAATGTTTGAAAGGCATTCTTAAAAATAAACAAGGGGAGACGTTGGGGGGGGGGGTTTGCGGGGACTAAGTCCTTAAGAGCACTGGCTGTTCTTGCAGAGAACCTGAGTTCAGTTGCCAGCACCCACATGGCTGCTAACAACCATATATAACTCCAGTTCTAGTGATTCGACACCTTCCCCTAGCCTCCAAAGGGCATTGGATGCACATAGTGCACCTACAAAACACTCACACAAATAATAAATAATAAATAAATAATCGATAAATAAATAAAAGATAACAATCAACCCGGAGCAAGATCACCATTGGATGTGTCATTACTAAGAGAAAACCTTGCTAGTGCAAGCATGCCCTGAAGAAGATAAATTAAATAAAAGATATTGTTTTCTTTTTAGGGATAAGTACTGTGGGAAGAGGATACAAATCTTAACAAAGGGAAGGAAAACAAGATAGTCTTTCTTTCACCCCCATCCCCCATTGTCTGGCAAGTCGTCCCATACAAAGTAATATTTTATAACTGCTTTTGTGCTACTGAAACCCCTGAGTGACTGACAGACTGGTTTTCTGTATTTGAAAAAATGCATGTCTAGTAAACCATTTTTCAAGTAAATCTACTTGAAGCTTAAATGTGTATATTGAATGCCTTTCTTCACTCTGATGTGATATGCAAAACAGGTACACAATGCCATTGAGATCTGCTATTCTCCGAATCTGTGTTTAGGAAATTAGTCTTGAAACTTTAATACTCAATTAGTGGCATCTTTAATTCCATTTCCCATTGTCTGGGTAAGATTTTTAAATGTTTTTTAATCAAGCATAGTTGAGGGCATTTGAGAAGAATGTGAATAAATGTTTAAGCTGTGCCATTGGTCATTTAGGTGACCTTTGACAAACAATTCAAGTAGTTAATAAGAAATTAGCAAAGTAATGATTAGTAGTGAACTTCTTTGTACTTTATTTTTTTCCTTTGTATAATGGAGACAAAAATAGTGTCTACTTTGGGGCCAGAGACATGACACAATGCGTAAGAGAACTTTCTGTGGAAGCGTGAGGACCTGAGTTCAAATTCTAAGTACTCAAGCCAGATGTGCGGTCACATGCCTATAATCTCAGCACTTGGAATTCTGAGGCAAAAGGATCCAAAGTTCAAGGCTAGCACCAGTTACACATCAAAATTGAGGCCATTATGGGCTAGATGAAATCCTGTCTAAAAAGTGAAAGAAATCTCCACACAGTTTCCCACAGCTAGTCTGGAGTTGCAGGGAGGGCAAAAAAATGAGGCTTATTTTCTGCCAGACTATGTCCAGTTTCAGTGGGGAGACCCTGCTTCAAGGAAATAAGTCAGAACATGATAGGGAAGGATAGCAAATGTCCTCTGTACTTCCCGTGTGTACAACACACACGCACACACACACACACACACACACACAATCACAAAATGTCTGCCTCACAAAATGCCATAACTTAAGTGATACTTAGCTGTTTACCTGGCATTTATGTAGTCTGGACTTTCCAGAAGACAGGCTGAGATGGAGATTAGGAAGCAGATGTTTATTAGAGAAAACTCTTGAAATCAACTCTAATAGAAAAAGGAAGGGAACAGAACTGATTGGAGGGAGAGCTCCAATGAACCCTCAGAAGAGATCATATGACCATATGGGAAGCCTGGGGGTGAATGGCCTTTGGATGAGAGAACCCGGCCGTCCATCCCTCATGAGTAAGTCACTTTATGCAGGTTGTCCTGGGAGAGGTGTGGCCTTGGATGAAGCAATTCCTTTCCATTGAGGTAACTCTGGAAGCCAGAGATGGATGGCATCTGCCTGTACTTAAAACTGTTTATTTCTAAAAGGGGATCTGAATGGCCTACAAAGACTATATGAAACTTCTATCATCAATGTGGTCCTTTTCCTGTTTATTGACATTGTTTTCAAATGACATTTCCCTTTATTCTAAGTAGATATATGTTCTGGCATCTCTGATTTCAAAACTGTTTGACGTATCTAAAAATATAATTTGTGTCACTTTTCCTCAGAGATTTCATAAGAAACTCTCAGTGTTTTTACTGAGAAATAAACCAATTATAAAGAGTGAAGAGATAGAAAATGTTGCTTATGATAAGTAAAAAATTTTGGATATCGCAATCATTTAGCTTATGATAGAAATTTAAAAACATCATGAAGTTTAATGACAAAGATTAGAAAAAAGGAAGAGGCGTGATCTAATTTGAATGCTTCAAGCTGAGGTTTTTATGATTTGAGTTGTTTAGTTTGGTGATATCACACCTTTATTGAAACACATTGCTTGTGATAGTTCTTGATGGATTTTGGACCTTACACTGTTAATTGCTCATGCAAGGATCTTTTTTTAAAATACTTTTAGCGTTTTTTTCTTAAAATAAAATTTTTGAATATATTAACGCCATCAAAGAATTGCCTTGTACCACAAATGCAGCTCCTTCATGAGACTAAGTGTGAAGATTTAGGGGTTTGCCTACAATAAATTGTTAATTTTCATTAACATTTTTATTTGGAAAAAAATAAAATTTGATAATCTGCATTACTATGTAATCCAGTTTCAATTAAAAGTAAAACATATCAGATAACTTTTTCATTTCTCTTCCGAAACACGATGCATATAACACCACTCTTTTAAACTGATTATTAGTTCAGAACTCAGTGTCTGATGCTTATAGAGCTGTCATCTAGATTGATAGATGCACAGCTTAGAATTAAGAAAAAGAATTTTCCATTGAAATCCTCCAAGATTGAGGTCAAGTTGAGTTTAAAAGGAAGTCATAAGTGTTCAGGGTTCATTTCAAACCTTCTCCATTATTAGCTTTCATGCAGAAATATCTGTCCTCAGTGACACTGGGCTATTTCTGAACTCCACAGTCATAAGATCACTTATAGAAATGCTTATTACACTCTCTAGTTTAAGTGGCAGACATTTTTCACTGATCAAAGGTCCTGAAGGAACCCTTGCTTTCTTGACATTTTAGAGACGTTGTTCCTGACAGAGCATCTTCTCGGGCTTGTAATCACCTACCTTCTGGTCTTGCCTGATTCTCTTGTTCTGGTATAACTTTGTAATATTTCTTTCCTGTTGCTTTGATAGAATACCATGACCAAGGCAACTTATACAAGAAGGAGTTTATTTTGGTTTACAATTCAAGAGGGAGGCGTCTGTCATTGTAGAGAGGCATGACAGCTGGTAACCATGGCAGCAGTATCAGAAACCTGAGAGCTCACATCCTCATGGCAAACAGGAAGCAGACAGAGTAAAACTGGAAGTGGGACCAGGCTATGAACTCTTGAAGTCCCCCCACCCCCACCCCGTGACATAGTTCTTCAAGCAAGGCCGCACCTCCTAAAGCTCTGCAAACAGAGCCACCAGCTGGGGACCAAATGTTCAAGTACAGGAGCTTATGGGGGACATTTCTCATTTAAATCACTACACTGTGTAACCTGACTTCCATAGGCCCATGGCCATATCACAATTTAAAATGCATTTAATTCAGCTTTAAAAGTTGCCATAGTCTTTAACAGTCTCAACACTCTTCAAAAGTCCAATGTCCAAAGTCTCTTCTGAGAATCAAGGCAATCTTTTCAACTGTAACCTCTTGTAAAATGAAAAAGATAAACTATGTACTCCCTACATACAACCACAGATTGTATAAATTTCCATTCCCAAAGGGAGGAATGGGGTCATAGTAAGAAAATACTGGACCCAAACAAGACCTAAAACCAGCAGGACAAACACTAAATCCTATTGTTCCAATTCCCATATCTGGGATTTAGTTACAAGGGGCTTAGATAACTCAACCCCTCCAGGTTTTCTGCCTTCAGCATACATCTTTCTCTTAGGCTCTTTCTACTTCGTGTGCCCCTCTCCTTGGCAGCTGTCTCATGGCTCTGGCATCTCCAACATCTTGGGGTCTCCACTGCAACCCAGGTTTTACATTCACAGCTTCACACTCAGGGTCTCTGGGTATGTTTGGGCCTTCTCACAGGGACGCCTCTACCTGGCTTCAGTGACTCTCTGAATCCATGAAGCAGTGATGCATTGAAGAATCTTGAATCTTTCGTGCCTCTAAAGTCAGACCCACATGGACGACATTGCCAAGCTCTGCTACCAGCTTGGGAGAGACCTTGTTTCCCTTCATTAGCAGCAGGTTTTGTTTGATGAAGCATTTACTCCCTTGGAACAGAAAACTCCTTGGGCTCTGGTTTACAGTTTGGGACTTAGCTAGATAGGGTCTTGCCCTGAAGGAGCTCTTTAAATTGTTCTAGGGTCAAGCAGGAGGTCTCTCCTTACTCGAGCTAATCTCTTTATCTTTTACAGCCTACTTCTAGACCTGCCTTGGCTGTAACATTGTTTCCTAGTGTACATTTCCTCTCTAAATTCTGTATTTTGCTTTTATTTTCTGCTTTACTTGGTCTTTTTTTTCTTTGTAGATCTCTGTAAGAGTCACCATTAATAACCATGACACAGATTTAATGTTAGTCTTCCTTGAAATTTCCTCTGCCAAAGAGATAAGTCCATGAATTTTAATTTAGTTTCAGACAAGTTTTTAAGACAGGGGCAGAAGGCAGCCAGATTCCTTGCCAGAATATCATAGGAATAGTCTCTAGCCTGGTTGCTATTCAAGTCCCTCTGAAACAGCTTGAGGTGGACTTCTACTAGAAGTAGAAGAGTATTAAGCTCTTTTGATAGCATTCAACCACTTTCCCAGCCCAAACTTTCACATTTCTCCAAAACACACAGGGTCACGTTCTCCGCAGCATAAAACTAATACAATGTCTGTATTAGTTGCTTTCCTGTTCCTGTGACAAAGCGTCATGACCAAGGCAATGTATAGAAGAAAGTTTGTTTGGGCTTATAGTTCCAAAGGAATAGGAGTCCATTATGGAGGGAGGGAGAGGCGTGGCAACAGGTAGGCTTGGTGGCAGGAGACAAAACCGAATGCTCACATCTTTAATAGCAAACATGAAGCAGAAAGGATGACACTGAAGTGGAACCAGGCTGTGAACTCTCAAAGCCCACCCCCAGTGACATACTTCCTCCATCAAGGCCGCACCTCCTAAGGCTCTGCAAGTAGCGCCACCTGCTGGGGACCAAGCGCTCCACAGGGGATATTTCTCATTCAAACCGCCACAAACTCCTAGGTAGTTTGTATCATGTTCAGTTATTTCCAGCTTTGTTTGTTAGTTTCCTGGCTTAGCATTTGTTAGAACTTTGCTCTCCACTGGAAATCAGAGTCTTCCAGAGTGCAAGGGTGGAAAACAAGTGATCAAATGAGAGAGAGCTGACTTCATGAGAGAGAAGGTCTTTTTAAAAATCAATTATGTAAAAGTTGCAAAATCTCCAGACGTGTTGTAGTCTAGTGTCTTCTATGCCAGTGATTTTCGTTCAAATGCTATATACATATTTCCCACAGAGAACCAAGTATGGGTATTCTTGTCACTTAGCCCATGTAACTGCTGACTGTGCAACTTCTGTGGGGAGACACAGCTGATCTGCTTGTGGATTGGGTACTGGATTGTAGTCCCGCACACTGAAGACACCCATTCCCGATGAGTCATTACAGCTGTCAAATGTGCAGAGGTGGAGTTGGGAGAATGAGTCATGAGGAGGAGGAATGCTGATGGATGGCTCAGCCACAGCCCTAGATGTGAGAGCCAGGACTGAAAGGAAAGTACATCCAAAGTGATGCTGGCCTGGAAAAATATCTGTGGGTTGATAGGCATTCTAAGACTTGAACTTATTTATTGAGGAACTTTCATTTTACCATTCTAGATACTCTTTAGAAAGATTTTGTACTTTAAATCTTCCAAAAAAAAAAAAAAAAACCGTCCTATTTAAGCCAATAAACACACAAGCAATCCAATGAGAGACTGCATAAATACAATAGTATGTGCACAGGAACAGTTAGTGCCTTGTTGAAACCTCAGCATCATCCTTATTATTGCTTAGGAAGTAACCATCTCCTAAGGTCAGAGAGAGCTCTCTATTCTAGTTGTCTCTTTATTTTCAAACCTCACCCTCATCCACTGCCAAGGCACCTTACTGGGAGGGAAAGTGCTGTTTAAACACATCCGGATTCACCTGTCTTATTATTTAATCAGTACCTAATTTGAATTTGAAGGTCAACTAGACAAAATCATAGGCTCATTAATATTAAAAGCAAAATCAATTAATACTCAGGTGCATACCCAGTTTGTGTACCTTTGGAAGCTCCATGAAAGTCATGCCAATGCTGTTTGGCATTTACGCAGTAGGATGCCACCCAAGAAAGGATTTCTAAACTGTTAATCTAGTTTCAGACCCCCCAGGGGGTCAAAATGACTGGAGAAATGAGGAAACGCTGGAGTAAGGATCAGCTGTGATAAAGAGAGCCAAAGAGAAATGATGGGGCTAGAGAAGAGGAAGTTGTGTGTACAAGACGAGTCAGCCCTCAGCACTGTCAGCCTGGTCAGCTATGCCGGCTCTAAATTGCTCTGAGCATGGCTTATTTTCTTTGTCTGAATCATTAAAGAGAAGTCAAACACGTGCCACCCAGAAAATTCCCCTCCAGCTGGTTTAGCCTAAACTATGTTAGTCCTTTTCCTGTCTTTGATGCCCACCGTCATCAGTGCCAAACATTGTCACCCTTGACAGCAGGAACAAATCTGCACCGTATGCCTGTCTGTGTGGATAGTGTAGAACTACACTTCAGCATCCCTGACTTACCTTCTTAGATATTCGGTCTTGTTAGGCACGGCTGAAAGGTGGCTGCCTCTCTGTTAGTTCAGAGAAGGGGAAGGAACTGAGACAAACAGTATACTTTCCTCAGGTCTGCTTTCCATCTGCCTGCTGTTTAAACCTCAAAAGGGTGTCTGAAGACTAAGGCAAGGAGATAGGTGTGGGAGATGGAAGGAAGCACTGTGCTGATGTCAACTCTATAAGACAAGCATCACCTCACTGACCTTGAAGCCTTTTTTGTTGTTGTTGGTTGGTTGGTTTTTACATGACCAACACATAGTTATTTTAAAATATTTTTATATAGGAAATTATAAAAAGTGAAAACATATAATGATTTCTCCTTTAAGGATTAAATTGAAAAATATTTTTAAAGTCTATTCTGTTGCTTCATTTAACAGTAGACCATGAATATTCTCCCATATCTTTAAATATGCCTCTGGGACATAACTTTTTATTGGAGTCATAACATTTCATCATCTGGTTGTCCCACAATTTACATAGCCAGAGCCCTAATGTTGGGTAGTCCAGTTATTTACAGTTTATTTGGTTGTAAATAATAGAGAAATGCAGTGCATGCATTTTTGATACTGTTTCGTGTGTATCTAGTATATGCGTGTTTATCTAGTTCCTCAAGATAAATTCCTAATTCTTTGTTGATTTACTAGGGAAAAGGTTTAAGCATTCTTATTGCTTGCATGCATTCCTTATTTTAAAAGTAATTCATGTTTATTATAAGAATAGGCAAAAGAAGACATGAAAAATACCATCTTTAATTTTAATCCCCAGAAATAAATCTTTGCAATATGCTGATATATAAACTTCTGATATTTTTCTAGGCAACAACATACATATATTGTTTTTTTAGGGTATTTTGCAATGCATATCTGTTTGAAGTTATCTTTCAAATATAAAAATAGATTATGAAGTTCCACCCATAGTTTAACTTCATTTAATTCAGTTTTGCAGTAAATGAACATTCATACACTATCCTGTCTCCTCTTTTTATTTTTGCTTTGTTTCTGGTTTAAACTCCATACTGGCAAGAAATGTTCTTGAACCTTTGGAAATATAATGATAGTTACTGCAAGAAAATTCTGATAAATGGAAATACACACCTTTGCTTTTTAGTTTTACAACAATTAATGGAGTTTACAACTTTTTCTGATTATTAAAAAAATATGCTCTTTGTAGATAATTCAAATAATGCAAAGACACTGAAAACATAATATGCAATCGTTCCACCCCAAGAAAATAGGCCATTCTTTCATGTGACTCAGTTAGTATGAATACACAATTTTATGTCAATATAGATGTACTACATAGCACATACAACGTGTTTTTAGTGACATTTTATTTTTATTTACTTCTCACCTTCCAATTGTTTAGAAAATAAAGTATAATGACTGGGTCCCAGGTTCCTGGGACCACCTGCACCTTGATTCAGCTGTGTGTGATTGTGGGCCTCCTATTTGGTGTCCCTGTATCCTAGTAGCAGCAGCATCTATGAAATAAGAATGATGTAGCACCCATCTTGTGTAATACGAAAATTAAAATGAGTCAGTCAGCTTAGAACATTTCAGGGCATGCTTGATACTCACTGGGAAACTCAGGCATTTAAACCAATACTAAATAAATGCCTGTTTTATAAACAGCATGTACATTTCGGAGTTTTGCTCCGATATAAGCAGCAAACCTTTATGGAAATCCCTAAGTCACTCTTTACAAATCGAATTCATTCATTTTAAGGCTCACATGATATCTCATAGATCAGATGTATCATAATTTAGTCAGTGATTCTCATATGATGAGCAAGCACTTTCTTTCCTTTTTATTGCCAAACAAACAATTCTCAATGGCCATTCTTGCCCATAGATTCTCATATACTGGTGCTTTTATTTGTGTGGGAAAGATTCCAGAAATATGAGTAGCTTTAAGGACTATGTATTTTAACAGACATTGCCAAAAGGCTGTCTATAAAGGCTGTAACAATCCATATTTCCAACAGCAGTTGCTGTTTCGCTCTTTCTGACTTTTGCCAGTTCAGTGTGTATAAAGTAATACCTCATTACTATTTTTTTAATCAGTATTATGATCTCAATTTTTCAGGTAACTGAGATCCAGAAGATTTGGGTAACTAGTTTAGTTACCCAAAAGGTAGACCAAGAACTTGAAATTAAGAAACCTTGTCTGATCCAAAATCTCATGCTTTGTCTATCTGCAATGCTGTCTCTCAAATCAGCCTTTGGGAGCCAGCCAGTCTTCCTTCCTGATGAAGGAAGTACAGAAACTGTGCAGAAACAGGTGATGGCAGGGTGCTGGGATGGCAGCCCGGGAAAGCTGTTCCAAGGACAAAGCAAGCAGATCAAGGCAACAAGGACACAGAGTTGCCTGCAGCCAGGTAGTTGTTCCACATCATGACCTTGACCTTCACTGGGGTCAGGGTTATAATGACATGACCAAGCAGCCCTCAAATAGGTCCCTCACTAGATAGGAGGCGCAATGCTTTGGTATCATAATCAGTTTTCCTATGCCTGCAGGTTTGCCAACCATTTATTATCATCTGTATGTTAAAATCCTGATGTTTTTGTAATGTTCACTCCCAGGCGTTAGGTCAGTCCTTACTCCGTCACTTCCTTCTTTATCCTTCTTCTTCCTGCCCTCCTTCCCCTCCTCTCCTACCTTCCTTCCTTCTGTTGTAAATGATCTGAGTCAACATTTCAGCAATAAAATTTATCTAGGATGCTCGGATGAGGCAGGCGCATAGGCCCTTTCCTTTTCCCATCTCTTCCCTCTTCATTAGAGTTGAACCCAATGATAAACTATCCCATATGAAACTTCAAAATACACATTCCTCATGTCAATATTAGCCATGTATGTGGCATATATAGCTCACCTGGATATAAAAGAACTTAAGAACAGGTTACCAGCCTCATCCATTTCCATGTTCTCTACAAATCCCAGCAAAGTCCAAAATTGGTTCTCAATTTTGGTTTAATTTAAGCAAGGGGAATAAAATGTTTGTCTGACACTGTTAATGAAACTCTCGGTGTTTCGTGGACAATATAATTGAGAACTGTTCACCAGAATTGAAACTTCATATAATTTTAGAAACATAGATGAGGAATTTTCTGAAACTTTTCCACAAGACTTAACTGCAGTAAGGAGACACAGAACCTGTCTAGAAAACGGGCAGTGTATAATTCTCCTCAGGCCGTGAACAGTTTCCCAAAATACTGCTATTATTATTAAGGTCTTTAGTAGAAGTTACCTTTCAGAATTGTCTGATTCCAAAAGTAAATTTTCTTTAAAAAATTGTCATGATGCAGAATGTGAACAGTAATCCTAAACTAGGGACAGTTCTGCATGTTCGTTTTCAGATTTGGATATTGTTACTCTAAAAGAGAAAAAAGCAAGCAGGTTTAAGCATTTCTTAGTTGACACATAATAATTATAAGTAGTTATGGGCTGTAGTATGATATTTCAATATATGTCATATATTCAGATAACTCAAACAAAATAAACATTCTTTTTTCTGCTATCCTTGTTTTTAGGGCACTGAGAATCAAACCCAGGTCCTAGTAATTATAAACGAGGCAAGGGTTCACACTTTTAACCACACTCCTTGAAGAAAGTGGCATTTCTAGCTAACCTGAAGAAATCTGGAACATCTGTTCATTCAGATTAGTCTGTTTTCCTATGAAAGATTCTTCAGAGTACCTCAGAGACTCTCAAACATGATTGTGAATTGAACTCAAACATTAATGTTTGAATTAAAAATCAGGAGTGTACTTAAAATGTGTTCTAGGAGATTCTACAGGTAATTTTGAAGACATAGCCCTACAGCTCTTTAAGTGGTGAATATATAAGCTTTGGCTTTATAGATATATATGTATGTTTAAAATGGAGTAAACACATGAAAATGCAGATTGAATTATTTATATACTATCAGTACTAAAATTATGTTTATTTGATATTTAATACTATTCAGAGATTGTTAAGTGGCAACGGGAAACCAAAGCCTCACTGCTTCCAATTACATTTTCATTTGCATTTATTATCATTTATTATTTATCTCTACTAATTATGGTTATAATGATATAACAGTCAATTCAGCTATGCAGTCTCTGGGGTCATAGTCTAAAAAGTTCTAGGGAGCAAGGCTTGAAAACAAAATCAGTCCCAGACAGGAAATGGGAATTATTTGATGGATCTGAAATCTCTTTGCCTAACTCAATGTTTCGGATCTAAATTTAAGTACAGATAATTCTTTATAAGCAACTTTGTGATCATTTTCAAATTTAATGGCCTAGGTTTTGAGTTCTTTAGACAAAATCTTGCAGGCTTTACAAACCTCAGCTTGTTTTGGATTCTTACCACTATAGCTGTGTGACCTCAATGACCATTGTTGCTTGAACCTCAGCTTCTTTTGGTGCAAAATAGATATAATTGTACCATTTATGTCACATAACAGATATAGCCAGCCAAGCGTTAAACGTATTTGAAAAAAACATTGCATCGATATAGAACATTACAGATTCTTCCCTTGTCATTATTATTTAGGCAATATAGTATTGCTTACATTGTAAAAGATGTTATAAGTAACCTAGATATGATTTGAAATGTATGGCTGGCTATGCATATGTCATATGCAAATCCTACAGTAGTTTATTTAAGGGATTTGAGAATCTACTGACTGTGGTACTCACATGGGAACCAAAGCCAGCCTCCTGTAGGTGCTGAGAGATGGCTGTCATCACTACTGGAATAATAGGAACCACCACAATGAGCCACATTGGAATAAAGAAATCTAAGATGTATCTGTACAAAATATAACATGCACGATGTTGTTTCTGTCTAAAAATTAAAATCTAAAATTAAAATATTTCTCACTCATATTAAAAAATGTTTGACTCCTAAAAGTATACTTTTTTGCTATCTTTAGAGTATGATATTATCTGATCTTGTCACTTTCTTAGGTAATGAGTATGAAAATAATGTTTGGAATCACTCTTTAGAGAAGGTGGCATTCATAGCTAACCTGAATAAGGAACATCTGTTAATTCAGATCAGTCTGTTTTTCTGTAAGATATCCTTTTGAGTAGTTAAGAAATTCTCAAACATTAGTATGCACTGAACTTAACTGTTATAGTTTGAATTAAAACTCAAGACTATACTTAAATCATTTTAGGAGGTTCTAGCATTAATTTTGAAAATATATATTTTGTCACTACATAAGAGAGGATTCTACTGAAAAATAGAGATCGTAACAGTAGTGGAAGGATATATGATCATATCGGGACTAGGAAAAACACTAGAAAAAGGATATATATATATATATATATATACATATATACACACACACACATACACACATGTGGGTGTACATATACATATATGTAAGTATACATGCATTTATATATAAATATCCTTTATATATTAATCAAATTCACAGGCAATGTGGTGGTACACTTGCTCAGCCATTCTCATGTTTAAAAATAACATCCTTGAAGATATCAGTGTTCCTTAATAAATGAATTCAGGAGTCAATAGAAACCTTTGGAAAGTACAAAGTCAAACAGTTTCTATGGTGCTGCATTTCTTGGAGTTTTCAGTCTTAACATGCATTGAGAAGCTCAGAGACATGGAAGTATATGGTATCTATCACATGAACTGGTCAAATCCAATTTTTAAACGTGATGTTTATTGTTTGTTCCTTTTTGTTAGAATAATTATTTTAAATATCACAAAATATATTTGGGGAAGTAACCCTGAAGAGTTAACTCAGAGGAGTTAAAGAACATGACTTAAAGATTTTACTTGAAAATCTCATACTATTATAAAACAAAACAATGGTAAAAATCACTTTTAAAAATGAAGTCTTAAATTTAGACTGGTTCAGTGATGTTGAGGCACAATTCTCACAAGGTTCAGGAAGGAATTTCTTGTTCATAGTTTTCAACAATAGGTGTTCACAAAGACAAATGTGTCTCCTGTCTCCTGAAGCTGCTTGACTTTCTCATCTTTCTGCCATTGTTGGAACAATGCTGTATTCATTGAAAGAGAATGTCCCACTGTTCTTTTTCTTTTTCTATCTTCTGTGGGGGCGAGGGGGTGTGTAGTGTATGATGCAGTGTGTGCATTTGTATGTGTATGCATGTGGACACCTGAGCACAATGCCAGGTGTCTTCCTTAAATACTCTCCACCTTTATTTATTGAGGCAAGGTCTCTCACTAAACCTGAAGGTCATTACTTCAACTAGGCTGACTGGCCACTGAGCTTCAGGGATCTATCTTTCTCCTCTACCCCACCCAAGACCACCATTCACTATTCTTTACCCAGGGTTATGGGAATCCAAACTCAGGTCTGCTTACATGGCAGGCACTTTATCAACGGGGCCATCTCCCCAGCGCATGGCTCTCTGCCGTATTGTGGCATTTGTTTGCACATCGCTGGGGTACAGTGTGATAATTAGATACCCATATATGTATGAATGATTAAATCATGCAATAAGTACTTCCATCTCCTCAAACACTAATCGTTTCTCTGAGTTGGTAAGTTTCATAGCCTTCTAATTATTTTTTAATATATAATTGATCACTGTAATCAATAGTTATCCTACCGTAAACGCAGAGACAATCCCTTCTATATATCTTCTCATGTCCCTTTCTGACTTCTTACTTACCATTCTCACTCCTGTTATCTGAGTCAGTAAGGACCACTCTTCCACTTGATTTTCTGAGATCAACATTTAATGGAATGTTTTAGAATCAATTACAAATAAAATTTTCTTAGCATATATTGGTATTTAATAGCAAATGTGTCTGATATGTTGCACCAGACATGCCAAATCAAAGCAGAAAGGCAAGTGAGTTGTTTCTCTCAGACGGGGGGAATGCAGACACTCTATAAAGCATGTGTCTGTGTTGCAAATAATACGCAGACCTTGCTTTGATACCCAACATGGTTAGGGAAAGACACGTCTCCCAGGTGGATCCAGGACTTTTGATGCTTCTCTGATTCCAGGAGACTTGGAAAAAAAAAAAAATCTAAGACTGTCTGAAAGCATGGAAGCACATCATAGTGCTTCAGTTCTCCTACACCATCAGTGGATGTTGTCCCTGCGAGCCATGCCCCACCCTCAATGCCCTGAAGCAGGGCCTTAGTTCCTTTACTTTATCATGAGTTGTCTTTTTTGAACAACATTCCTTAGTTAACCACCCCCCTCCCCCCACACACACACATTCATTCTTCTCCAGGACTTCCGCAAGGTAGAGCCAACCAACATCAGACTCTTGCTCTGAATTTATTGTCCAGTGTCACCTTAATTTATAAATAAATTCTTTCATTTCCAGAAAGACTTTTTCCTCCTCTCTGAACAACCCAGCATTCTCCCCCTTTTATCAGGGAAATCCAGACATTAGCTTGTGGTCCATATGGTAACCATATGTCTTAGATTTTTTAGTGTATTTCTAGTTGCAAATATTCTTTCTTCTTATCAGACCATATAATATTATTTATGAAAGGAAAAAATGAAAAAATTAACTTCTTCCTTAAAATCTGTGTGTGTCTTTATATATGTATGTATACATAATATCATGCCAACTTTGTTAACTTCTACCTGTATTTTGAAAATCTTTTCTGCAGGAATTAAGTAATTGTATGTCTTAAGAGTTTTGATAGCAGGTCTTTATTGTTTGGACTTAAAAAATAATGACAAGTTGGGCATGGTGGCACTTGGAAAGCAGAAGCAGACAGTCTCTGTGAGATCAAGCTCAGTCTGGTTCAACTGGCAAGTTCCAGGCAAGCTGGGACTATTAGGACCCTGTCTCAAAAAGACAAATAATAACAACAACAGCAATAATAATAATGATGACAAACAAAAATGTTTTGTAGTTCCTCCAAACAGTATCTTCCTTAGTTCTTTCAATGACTTCTTGGGGTAGAATATGGACCAGTTAGTGTAACACAAACACGGAAGAACTTACTTTCTCATGTAAGCAAAATCCACAATGATAGGTCTCCTTCCGTGCAATCATTCAGGAATTCAAACTAACTGAGGCTTTTGATTTTAATGTGAGGTCTCCGTAGCTATCTTGAGTCCTGACATCCATTCAGCAAGGTGGAAAGGCAGCTTTTGTGGTAAGGTTAGAAAGTAGCACAGGTCATATCTACTCCCTTCCCATCAGCTGGAACTCAGGTGAGATACCTGGACCAAGCGACTACTTTCCCAAGTCACCTCCTTCCTAGGAGGGAGGAGAGGAATGAGTCTCCAGAACACTATCAGACATTCTAGAGATGTGTAGTAGTGAGTTATCTCTCTAAGACAAATGAGGCCGCCGACACATGTCCTGAAGGCTAAGGAATAAACTGAGAAGGGGTTTCTTTTGAAAGAAAAAGAAAACGCCTTTCACTCAGGAATATTGTTTTTCCTTTTGACATTTATCTGCTCTGAATTAAGAGTCTCTCTTCACATTTCTGTTTTCAAGGAAAGTGACACATTCCAAGTTGCCTATTACAGTTTAACACCTGAAATGCCTGTCACTAAATGATCCTGTGTTTCAAACTTTGCCTGCTCTGGTTCTTATAGCAGACTTACTCTATAATTTTTTTATTATGCCTTTATTATTTATTTCATCTTCTTATTCCAAAACCCTGTTTGAGATCACTCCCTTGCAATGACACTTGTGATGAAACAAGCTCTTTATGTAAATTAATAAATGAGATTTTGGCGTAACTGAAGCAACACAGAACTCTGATTCCTATCTGCTCCCTACGGGACACAGTTTGTTATCATTCATGTGAGCATACTAACATGTTAAACAGGCAGCTGGTTTCAGTGAGTCTAAAGGAAAGGATATGTATTCAAACCCTCTATAAATCAACTGGCTTTTCTAGGTCAAAGTTCAAGCGATCATCTATTGCACTGGAAGATGACTTTGTTTCTGAAGTAAAATGTAACACGGCTTAGGGCAACTACCAGTTAGTAAACAAGTACATTCCTTGAATTTCTGTAATCTCTTCATGTGTCCCTTAAAGCAAAATGTGACACTTTACTGTTATTGATGGTCAGAATCGAGGCCAGGTGTTTCCGGGTTCTTGGCCTCTTACCCAAATCATTGAAAATAAGAGCTTATGTAGCTTTGCAAAGGTAGCAAGAGCATTTTATTCCAGAGTAAATCAGATAATACAGATCAGAGAAAGAAACGCCCTGCAAAGGAGTAGGGGGTCACATGAATGAGAAAGTAATCAAGAGCCCCAGGTTTTGCTGGGGGTCTAAAGGAAAGAAGGATACTTACTAAGGGATACAATTTGAATTTGATTGATAGTTTAGGTCATACATTTATTTGTACCACTGTGTATGTCTCTTCATAATGTACCTGATTTTAATCACATATATGCCCAATTATGCATAGGATTAAGAAGGTACATAGATTTTTTTTCCCTGACAGTTCACTTGAAAGATACGAGTTGCCTTATTCTGCATGCACCCAAAACCAGTTCAGGCCAGATTGGCCCTTCTTTTTTTTATAAATTAGTAATATATTTACATAGAAGCTGTCTACATTGTATTGTTTAAGGCAGCAAAACTCACACTACTATTCATAGGTGGTCATACGTGAAGCCAGATGCAGGTGGAGGTCTGAGCTTACTAGGTGCATGGTTTGGAGAAGAGTGTGAGTACATAGTACACACATGCAGGTAAAGCAAATGCCTGCCACGTGCCTTATTACAAGAGTGAGGTATGTATAACCCAATCCAGGCAGAGTCCTAGGGCTTGCCTACCCCATAGCTCTATTCTGAAATAGACCATGACATTGTGACTCCCACTGACCCTGGAGTCTCGTCTGTAGCTCTCACATCTCACTCCATTCAGTCTCTTCTGGTTTCAGACAAGCCCCACATCAACTAAACCTCATCCCATTTGTCAGTTCGCACCTCTCACTGCTCTCTTTATGTATATTTTTCCCTTAATGACCCCTCCCCAACTATAACTGTGTGGATTGGTGGTTTTTTGTTTGTTTGCCTTCTTGCTTGCTTCTGAGATGGGGCTGCATATAAGCCCAAGCTGATCTTAAACTTGCTATGTAACCCAGAATGACCTTGAAACTCTGATCCTCTGGCTTCCACCTCCCCAGTGTTTCCATTACAGGCGTATGCCACTATGCCCAGTTTATGAGGTTCTGGGGGTAAACACAAGTCTTCATGAATGCTAGCTAGGTAAGTACTCTAATAGCTAAGCTACATTCCCAGTCCCAGTTTTATGGTTTTCTCTGATGAGGAGGCATGTTGCAAATAATACTTAGGACCTGCATATGACAGGCAAGCACTCTACTAGGAAGCTGTACCTCCACCCCGCTACCATGATAATTCAAATTTCATGAGGAGAATGACAGTATCTGTATTGGCCCTCGTGTTATTCCTGGTGATTAGTACACAGCCTGGCCTTTAAAAAGCTACCAATTAAAATGTGTTGGTGTTTGTTATAGCCACCAGCAGATTTTTATTTGGCTTTAACTGTTTGCGAGATGTTATATAAAAAAGAATTCTTGCCCTTCCAGGAATTTTTACAGTCTGGATACGAAAGAAAATGATATATAAAAGTATATGAGAAATGCCTAATGGCTACAATATCAGCTAATATTTATGTAGCTCTCATTGTAAACCAGTTTCGAGTCTAAGAATTTTATGTGTTTCATTCTTTCCATTTTCATCTACTGTGTAAATACAGTTATTATCCCGATTTACAATAAGGAAAGTGAATCACAGAGCAATAATACAGTAATCAAGGAGTACATAGCTAGGATGCAAGCTGGCTGAGAAGACCAGCCAGAGCAGGCTAAGGAAGGAGCACACTGAACCCTGCTGAAAGAGACGAGTTGAGCATCTCTGGTTTGGGGTTAACTATAAAGTAGGTAGAACATATGAGCGACAAGCTAGAATCTGAAAGATGCACGGGCAGAAGCCATGCCTGCAAGGAACAACATCTGTGACAGTTTGAGAGGAGGCTGCCAAAAGCCTTTTATAGGTACCAGGAATACTTTCTTGACCTAAATGACAGATCTACCATCCAGTCAATCATCAGTTGCAAGCTCTGATTACAGAGGACTGTGAAAACCAGACTCGACATTTAGTCAGATCAACATAAAAGCAATCATTTTCTGCTACAGATATTGTTTGTAAATAAGTAGAAGTTAAAGGTCTATTTTCTTCTTCTAATTCCTTCTCAGTACATGCTCTCTGATTGTGCTTAACTACACCTTTCTTCTCATCTATTTCTATACTATTTGTAGAGTCTTCTCTATACGCCAAATTAAAATTTCTGGTTTCTAAGTGGTGACTGCTTGACAAGCTAGGACTTCCCATTTCTTGCACTCTGTTTACCTATGTTTGGCCCCTCTCTCAATGTCTGCTCACTGTCGTCTTTCCCTTGTTCCCAGCAATGTGTCTTGTCATTTTCCCAAGCTGACTCCAGTGGAATCTTTCAAGGAGATGTTTACTTTAAAACTCTTTAAAGAAGTAATTGCTCTGGAGACGATGAGAAGACAAGGTGGATATTTGGGTCAAGACAGTCTTTTTATTTTATTTCATTTCATTTTATGTTATTTTTAAGTGTATGTGTGTATTGCCTGCATGTATGTCAGGCAATGCCCATGTAGGTCAGAAGAGGACATAAGATCCCCTGGAACCAGAGTTGGGGGTGGTTGTTAGCTATCATGTGGGTACTGGGAATGAACCCTGAGTTTTCTACAAGAGCAGCCAGTTCTTTCAACCACTGAGCCATCTCTCACATCCCCCAACACAGTGGCCATCAGCTTCATCTAACACAGTTAGTTCATCTCCCATGAGTTTTCTTCATGTCTCATGTGCATGGATGTGTGTGTCAGGGTTGTAGGATGAATGTGTCCATGACACAAACCCAGATTCATTTGTTGAAGCTTATTTCCCAAATGGTAGTTCACAATGGGGCTTCTGAGAGCTAATTAGGGTGAGAAGAGACCACAATAGTCAATGCCTTCCTGTTGGCATCAGGGGCTCTATAAAAAGAGGGGGAGGAAATGAGATCTTTTTTATCTCAAGTACACATACCAGGGAAAAGCTATGTGAGGACACAACCAGAAGGCAGCTCTAAGCAAGTCAAGAAGACAGTCTTCACTTGAAGCCAAATCTGCTAACACCACGATCCCCGACTTCCCGACATCCACAACTGCGAAGAGTGAACATCCGTTACTAATGGGTCGGTTACCCGTTAAGCTAATGGGTCCAAGACAGGTTGAGGTAGAATGACACAGTCAACCATTACAATAGGAAAACACATCATAATGATTGCTACAACTTGTAGTTTATTCTATAGTAGCAAAAAGCTCAAACAAAGTTCTCTTAGAAATAGAAAATAACACATTTTAAACTTATTCCTTAGTATAATTCCCAAGGTTCTCATAAACTAATACTTTATAGTTCCTTTTTTCTGGTGCTGGAGCCTGAATCCAGGCCCTTGCACTTTCTGAAGACAAGCATTCTACCACCTGAGATATATCTCCAGCCTCTAATATTTTAATACATCTTTCTCAATGTATGAGGCGAACACTATCGTCATCATAAAAATAGTTCTATACACCTTATTCCTTATAGCACAAAATGTCACTGGATTATTTTCTTCTGCTAGAGTCATATTTGAAAATAAAATTGAGTGAATTTGTTTTATTCTGCATGACCAGGCTGTTCCACTCTTTAACTTTTTGTCAGTTTTTTGGTCTGATACATGTTTCATGAATGTTGTACATTTTGAAATGACTATAAAAGTGGCTTTTAAAAGATGGATGTAAAAGAATGCCAAACTTCTTAAAATAATATTTGAAAAAAGCACTTTAGAATAACTTAAAGTGCATATATATATATATACTTAGATAATATATGTAAAACTAGATAATGAACTAGCAAAATTCACACTTTCAAGTTATACAAGAGTACTGCATGCTAGGGTTAAATCTGTTGATCAGAGAGTTGGGGGGTGAGGAAGCTGAGCCATTAGCCTCACACATTAGATCATCCAGGAAGCAGGAGCTGTTGAAGCGCTTCCCTGGGAGACTCTGTAGCTTGTCCACTAATCATCCACTCAGTAACCTGATCAAATCCTTTCATAATAATCTAAGATTATTTCTTCCCTGGTGGGAGGGTCTCTCGTGTCAGGATACCTTCAAGGCTGTGGTACAAACTGTAGATGTCTTTCCAGGGCCTATCCCTCATCATTCATCTGTGGCACTGCTGTCAGGGTAATATGCTGCCAAATATGGCAATCTTTTTTCCCTACTGTCCCTGAGTAAGTGACTGACACTGTCTATGTTACCATCAAAAACAACATGGCTGAAAAGAACCGTGATGTCAGGAAATAAGTTCTTTTGACACTATCTTGGGAAAAATATTAGTGACTATTATGGCTGTCTTGGTTTAAGTTCCCACAGATAAATCTTATGACAATGATGGGATATACATGATACTTGGGGGGCTCATTCCAGAAACATGGATGAGGCATGAAAAAGCAGAATAGGGAAGGAAAGGCTGTCAATGGACTATGCTAGCAAACAAGCTACTGCTGAAGGATCTGAGGCTATGCCTCTAAGACATGTGTAGATAGATTCAGAATCATCTCCATGAGAGTGAAGAAACTGCCATCTTTATCTCCTGGATGCTCTGGGGTCAGTAGTTGGGCCCTAACCCCTGGGTAGTTTGGTCTATTCAGGATAATACTCTCAGAGTCTTGGAAAACTCATCCATTAAAACCATCAGGAACAAATGAGAGCAGTTCAACAAGATCAGAGCAGTAGACATAGTGGGCCATAAGGTATAGCTGGTCTGGGCTGGTTCTACTACAATTCTTCTCGTAGGATTATTCAAAATACTCAAAACCTCAATTCAGTCTGAATGTGCAATAACAGAGGCAATAGTAAAGCAACTTGCAGCCACTTCCATTAATCAACCACCCTGTAGAAGTCCCTACAATAGAAAAAGTCAGAAAGAAAAGAAAAGCCGGGACATGAAAGTTCAAGATTCTACCTCCAATTTTTGCTCAGTTGGATGGTTTTAGAATCCCTTCCCACTATAAAAAGCAAATTCATGATCACAAGAAGACATCCAAGTCTTTGAAGTTCACATAGGACTAACAACTCCCACATAGGATCCCTATGCTTATCTTGGCCCACGACCCTGTCACTTGCATCATTTGGGGGAAGAGATGAGCTACGATCCAACAGGGTGGGCTATGATTTAGTCATTGAAAATTCTAGGGAATCTCGTTTATGAGCAACATATCAGCTACCCCTTTCCAAGTTATCTGACTAAAGCAGTCCAAGATGAATTAAATCTGCCTGGAGACAGATTCTACTGACTTGATTTCTCGTGAAATGGAACAGCTGAGAAAAAGTGACCCACTATCAAGCTGAGACAAGAAGTGCCTTTATCGTGTTCCCCAGGGGAAAGGTCCTTTTAGTAATAGTTCAGTCACAATAGGCTTTTATTGTCTGATAAAGTTAAGTTGAAAAGTAAATAAATCAATTCTGTTTTCTCGGATTTGTAGATGAAGTTTTTTTTTTTTCTCAGTTGGCAAGAATAATGTATTCATAATTTATAAAGGGAAATTTTGGAATAGGGTACAGTTTTCTGCTGCCGTAACAAATATCTAAAATAATTTAATATGAAATAATTTTTTTTCAAGAGTTTGTGAGGTTTTAGTTCGTGATCCACGGGCGTCATTGTGTTTGGCTTTATGGTGAAGTGATCCATCATTTCATGTGGTAGTGGAAGGCTGTTCACCAGAATGACAGTAGAGAAAAGAAGGCATGATGATCTCACAGTTCCCTTTGAGGACACACTCTCAGCGACTTGAAACCACCCTCTCTCTAAGGTTTCAGAATTTCAAAATAGCAAGATGGGGACCATATAGGCCTTTGGGGGACATTTTAAATCCCTACAGCAGGGTACACTGTTATCACAGAATGATTAAATCATGAAGATAAGCACATGGATAACCACACATACGATTTGGCTTGTTTTATTTTATTTATTTATTTTGCAAGTACTTTTTAAAAAAAATCTACTCTTTTAGTGATTTTTCTTTTTGGATAGGTGATCCCGTCCTCCTCTCATCTGTGGGTATTGCCCTTACCTATTCAAGTAAGTGAGGAAAGAAGTATTACAAGAAAGAAATTCCATTTGCATTAAACATGCACAAACTTACTTTTTGTCATCATTCCTAAACACCATAACAACTGTTTTGATAACATCTGTATTTTATTTGGTGTTATAGTAATCTAGAGATGAATTAAAGAGTGTGGTGGGTTGTGCATGGGCTATACATAAATAGAACGCCATTTTACGTTGTGCACTTGCTGATTTTGGAATCTTGGGAGGTGCAGGAAGGAAAACATCCTCTGTAGATACCAAGGAACAATTGTAAATCATACATTGTTATGAACGATGGTCCCATGTAAGTGCTGCTTTTTAAAATTCTACCAAGGAATTTAATAAAATTCTAACTCTATTTACGTTAAGAGCCAGAGCTACATTTCATGCCTGTGGTCTAGCCAGATTTGCTTTTTAATGATGTCAAAAAAAGGCCTGCAGTATAACACCTAGCAAAGTGGTCAGAAAGAGGAGGTCACGGATACTGAAACAGCCGTATCACAGACAACTGAAAATAAGAACAGATTTGCCTTTGTTTACATTGCCAAAGGGGAAATATTAACTTGATGGAAAGGGTAATTAAGCATTTCTTTCCCATTGTGATCCTTCTCAGCTTTGTATCCAGCTGTTCTGTTCCGCATTGTGACGGTTCTTAGCCCAGACACTGAGTTAAGGAAGCCCAGCGTGACCCTGGTGGCGGGCTGCAGCGCTTGCTCCACCATTAGCCTTTATTGTATAAGTAGCCAAGGTGAAAGAAGGCAACATGGGAACGTTCACAGAAAGGTGTTGCTTGAACAGCGATAATTTGATTGAACCTGCAGTTTAGCATTGGAAGGCACTCTCTGTTCCTATGCATAAAAATGGATATTTTTGTAAAGTGAATGAAATTCCATAGTTATAATTCTTCTAGTTCTGTATCCTGAATCATATCTTCTGTTAGTCTTTATCCCATCATAACTGATTCTCTAACTTGCTTGTATTTTCGGTAACAACCTAAAGAGCAATCTCACTTCCACCGAAGAAATGTTCACGGTGCTTCACTGGAATGCTGGATGTTTACCAATAGGTACCAAGTTAGTTGTGTATAGTTAGTAGTTTCCCCAGCCATGGCTTCAAAGCTGTTAGAACCTGGATTCAGAAATTGTGGGAATTGTTTACCACCTTTTAATGGGGGGTTAATGAGAGTGTAATGAAGATAAATGACCAGCCATAGCTCAGTTGGGCCTCTTGACACCCAGAGCCATGTCCTATTGGAGAACCTGGATCCATTTCAGGTAAATATAGTTCATCCTTGTGTATACAGTCTCACTGGGACCAGCCATCATCATCCGTAGCTCAGTGCTCTGGGAATGGATCACTACATATATTTTTCCTGCATAAAGGGGTAACTGTTTCCATTTCCATGAGACCATAAACAGACTCTAGTTCACTGTACATAAATGCTGTTCTAATGGAAGGGAATTACTTTGTCCTAATTGCTTCACATAATAAAGCAGAAATTCCAATGAGCAGGTGGAGCTAAATGCTTTGCTTGGTAAAATCAACTCACTTTACAAGAATCAAGGAAATCGAGGTGATGATGTTTCTGTGTGACTTTTACATCAGGCTGTAGGTCTTGTGTACAAAGATGTATGCATTGTACAAAAGAAATATTTTGTAAGTGGGTTCTTCTGTACAACATCTATTTTTTCCAAACGTATTAAAGCTTCTGCAACAAACTGATGGCCTATCACCAGTTTAATGGTAGTTTGGGTCTACCAATCTTGCTAGAAGCAGTTTGTAACTTCAGGTCTTGAAATTATCTTCAAAGGGAGTTAATCATCTTTTACTGATGTTCTAGGGAGGCAGACATGCAGATACTGAGGGACACTGTTATCAGCTGTGGTCCCATGTAATACAGATGAACTCTTTGACAGAATTCCAAACCTGTTTTTATACAGTTCATGCCTATAACCTGTCAAGATGTTTTTTTTGTTGTTGTTTGTTTGTTTGTTTGTTTGTTTGTTTTTTGATGAAGTCAAAAGATTCTTCTAGTTCAATATCCAGGATCCAGGTCCTTCTCATTTATTAGGTACATTCCAACTTTTATATCCAGGATCCAGGTACTTCTCATTTATTAGGTACATTCCAACTTTTAAGACAGTTTTGTCAAATCAAGTCATATTCAAGATTTGCCATCACTCTTGAGTTCATGAAATCAGCAAACAGCACAGCCATTCGTTTCCTTCAGTTCTGGAACTTGTGTAGAGTAGCAGTGTCCAATTTAGAATTGCATTAGAATGCAAATGTCTGTGGTTATTTTTAATCTTTCTGGGGTCATACACCCATATGAGAATGTCACAGAAACCCAGTCCTTCCCAAAAAGTGAACATATGAATATGTATTTATGTATCAATTTTGTGTATCTTTTCAAAAGGATTCATGGGCTCCTATAGTACATCCAGGGGGATTCCCAGGTTAAGAATGTTTATCCTAAAAGGAAACTTTGGTAAAAGCTATGGAGATATAGTTTAGATATTTTTATAAAAATGCAAAAGTAATAAAGTATAAGAACTCATTATCTGTCATCATATCTTAAACCCGCACAGGCATTATTCCATACACCTGTGTGCAATTGCATTAAATGACCTACTTCTGGAAATTTCTGTTTTATGGGGTTTCTCATTCCATTTTAATCAATTTTAAATATTCTTTTAAATCTTTTTCAACTTTCTAAATGAGAGGGTTTTTTAAACTTATGGAAGTGCTCATTTTTATTCTTATTAATCTTAAAAGCACATCTATGTATAGACCTTTGGATTGAATATTTGATTTAATATTTGCATTTGAAAAAAAATCTTAAATATGACATTGACCTTAAAGATTTGAAAGTCAAAATCTCTACATAAATTTAATTCCAGTTTCTGCTATTTAAAAGAGCACTGACTGAATCTGAGAATTAGGTGATAACTGTTTTACATTTTTTAGCATTACCAAATGATAATTTTTAAAATTAGCAAAAAATATGCAAATCCAAGGTGCCAGAAGAACTCAACACACACACACTTCTCATGGCAGTTTGTGGAACTGGCAGAGGACTTGTAAGCTCTCTGAGGACCATGTGCAATATTGTCTGGGTATGTTTAGATGCCTGTCACAGATTTCCAGAATGAAGCAACTAAGAAGAAAGCAGATGTGCTTCTCATGGGTGGGCAGGCTAAGCTCAAGATGTGGCTGATCTGATGGCTGTCCATGTCCATGTTCCAGTCATAGATACAGTCTTCTCGCTGTGTCCTCAATGTCAGGAGTGGTGAACTGTGCCTCCCATGCTGCTTTTGTGAAAGTACTAATTTTATTGATAAGGGCTCCACCATCATGACCTAAAGACTTCAGCAAAGTCCTACACCCTGTGCCATCATCTTGTGGGTTATGGTTTTAGCATATAAATTTAGGGGAGCACTTTAAGACCAGAACAATTAAATGTATTTTCTCCTCATTATAAATGAAGAATTCATATATATGTGCATCTTTCATTGTCTTTCAAACATAAAAGTTTTACCATTACTTGAAATCCATTAAGTAAGGGTATTGTAATAAGACCCATGATTTAAAACACACAGAATCAAACCCAGTGAGGTGAAAAGTTATGAGGCTGGAAGTTCAAGCAGTGTTTTGAATAGAGTAAATTCAGTGGAAACAACCTAGCTATTTGTAAATACTTTCGTGGGCTAGTAGTTCTCATCTGGCTTTACTGACAGATGCGGAGATAGAAGCCTGTTTGGATAAGGCTCATATCTTAGACAGAGTAGGTTTGGTGCTAGATCATATCCACATGAAATCTTTATTATCATAAAAAGAAATATGTTTGTATATATCGATAAAATATAATTAAATACTGTATTTCTATGATTCATTTTCTTTCATATATTTATTTCCAATGTGCATAGTTTATTTAGTAGTTCTAAATAAATGTTCAGTTAATAAATGCTCAAGTGTTTAAGATTTAATCAAATGCACTCTATAGTTTACATTAGACTATGTAGAGTTTGTAAGCTGAGAAGGTGCATTAGTAATGTTTAGTCAACTGTTTAAATACAACAAAATTAAAGAAGAAACTGTACCTTCTTTTACAAAAAATGATGCAATCCAGAGATTAAGCCTACCTTGATATAAATCATTGAATTATAAGCTTATAACCTTAATGAAAACCATCATTTAAAAGACATTTCTTAGCTGGGCGTGCAGGCACACACCTGTATTCCAAGATCTCAGGTCCAGACCAGCCTGAAACTTATTACATAACAAGAACCTAATTCCATCAAAACACAAAGTAACATTTCATAAGTAATATTTAATACAAAAACATAATGTTTAGGCAGTTACTTTGCTGTATAAATGAGTATATTTTAAATACATGTGAAATCTTAGGTGATCAATTAAAAAATGTTAATGTTGAGAAAAGCAAGTGTTGTGAAGTGATAAAATTTCCTATAGACAGTAAAACTATTTTCAAATATTAAATTTACGTTGACACAAATAGTTGTTTTCTTTAACCATTGTTTGGTTTCAGTGTTAACACGGAGAATGCACTTGAAGGATTTTGTTTCAATCCCAATGAAGACTCTAACATTAAATAAGCATTTTTAAACTTTTTATTAGTTCCTTGATAACTTATAGTGTATTTCACATGGCCATATTCACACCTCTCCTCAAGTCGTCACAGATCTACCTTCCACCATCCCTATCCACCCAACTTTGTTTCTTCCTCTTTTTTTTTTTTTTTTTTTTTAACCCATGAAGTTAATGTGTGCTGCCTGTATACTCTGGGGTCTCCAACCATTCAGTGTGACCTACCAGGGGGCCACACTCTTTTTCTCCCCTAGTTTTTAAAAGTTACTTTCTTTTGAGATAACATTTATGCACAGTGGTAGTTATGATTTCCTGCATATATACATATATATTATTTTTCCATTTTTCATTGTTTGACAGCTTCATGCATTTGTACATGTACTGAATTTCAGCACTTTAACTCCCAGCTCCCTCCCTCATTCCCTCTGGCACCATCTAAAGGAGCCCCCTCCTGTGTTATGCCCATGTAATCAGAGTTGCTGGAACATGGGCAGAGAGTTAGTCAGTGGAGTATTAGCCTTCTTTCTTGAAATCCCAGGTGAAACAGTGTTTTATCACTCACATAAACTATTACTGTGTATCGTTTTCCTTCCTTCTTCTCTTTCTTTCTCTCTCCATTTTTCTTCTGATTATAGTTTTATATTTCTTATTTTTGTGACTATCATATATGAGTACTGTATCTGCATTATTTCCATTTTTTCCAGTTAGTCTCCTTCCAGCTCCTAACAAGTACCCCTGACTCCCTCTTAATTTCTTATCCTCTTTTTTGATAATATTGTCACATATGCATACATTTATAAATAAACATACATGCATGTATTATATATAATACACTAACTCCATTTAGTGGTGCTCATGTGTATCTGTGCTTGGGATTGTCCTCTTGGAATTCATACTCTCAGGAAGCTAGTCTCTGGAGAGAACTGATTCTCCCTCAGTATCCATTGGTTGCATGCAATTCTTCATCCTGAGGTGGGACCTCATATCAACTGGTTTTGTATTTGTATACAGATCTTATGATACAACCATGCTGTGGACATTTCGCTGACGCAGTTCCTCATCATGTCTATAATGTGTTAAGTAGCAGCAGGTGTCTTGTCCCTCTGTCTCTTGTATTCTTTCGAACTTTGTTCAGTAATGTTCTCTGAACCTTAGGTGGAGAGGTTGTATTGTATATGTGTCACTTAGAGCTGGGCACCTCACAGTCCCTTATTCTCTGAATTTGACCGGTTGTGGAGCTATGTGACAGTCTCCATCTGTTGCAGAAAGAAGCTTCTTTGATAAGTGGAGAGAGGTGCACTTTGTTGTAAATAAAGGGATATATCCTTAGAATATAGTAAGAAATTACATTGGTCTAGGAAATATGAAAAGTAGGTTTTTCACTAGGGTCTATGCCATCTCCAGTCATATGTGCCCTATGTTTACAGTACCACACATGAATTCTCTCCTACTGAGGAGACCTTAAGTCCAATTAGACAACTGTTGTTTACCCCCAAGATAAAAGTGCCATGACTGCACTATCAGAGATAGTTTGCAGGGCCAGTCATTAGGGCCACACTCTTAAAGAAGACTGATTCTCCCTCTCCCAACAGCTATAAATTGTAAGAAGGTATAGTGAAATGGAAGCTGATTTGTGCCACTTTCATCTGAGTGAGATAACAGCTTGGGAGAAATGTGACTGTGCTCAGTTTTGCTTCTAAAATTTGACTTTTAAACTTATTGTCAGTCTCAGAAAGAAATGAGAGGCAGCGCAGATGATTAAACATTTGCCTTGGGGGAAATATTTGCAGTTAATTAAAGCTACACACTTTGGTGTATACTTGCTTCACTGATTATTAAAGTTGAATCATGTTAAATACGCAGGTTTCTCACTTGTCCATCAAATGTTGCTTGTGGCAGGCCAAAGAAACAAGTTTTTTCATAATAGTCTAAATCATGATATTTGAAGCTATCTTTCAATTTTGATAAGGAGTGGGTGGAGGAAAGAGAAGGGGAAAAGGAAACAAACAAATAAAAAGAATGATCTATTTCAGATTCCATCTGATTTCACTCTGCCAGAGTGTTAGAACTCAGTTAAAAGATGCAAACCCAGAGAAGTGCTTTGTAGGTAATTTAGGCATCAGAGGATTGATGTCTCCAGTTTTCTCCCCAACTGTATGCTGACACAATTCCTAGGAACTTTTAGGTATCTTTAATTTTGTTCCTTTTGGCTATGTAAGAAAGGTGGACTGGACTGTAAGTGTCATGAGGGTCAACATTTGGTCATCTAGTCCCCATTAGCTCCCCAGAGTCCAGAACAATATTTTCTGTTTAACTAGCCCTTAATAAATACTTGAAGAATTAATGAAAGCCCCATGTCCTGTATTGCTGCTGAACAGTCTACAGGATCTTTCTAGTGTCTTCTTAGGGAGCCTCTAATGAGGCTCCAATGTCCAGCATTCTAACTTTGCCAGAATTCATCATCACAGTGTCCTTTGAGCCATGTTATTTCTTCTGTAGTATAAGCTATGACATGAAAAAGTGGATTTGTAGAGGCTGGTAAAAGGGCTTGTTGAATAATGGTGACTGCTGATGACCTGATGACTAAGTTTAATTCCTGGGACCCACATGGTAGAAAGAGAGAATGAACTCGTGCAAGTTGGCTTCTGACCTCCACATGCATGACCTGCTGTCCCCATACATGCATGCATACCTGCACAAAACATGCATAATAAATAAATAGTAAAAATAATTCTTTAAAATGTGAAAGTTAGATTTATTCAATGTGTCCACACTGGAAAAAGGAACAGATAAAGAAGTCCAGTGACCCCCAAGTCTGTCTTTAGAGGTATTGGAATGAGGTTTAGATTTAAATAGAGGGCAAGGGATATGTGTAATTAAGGAGTTCTGGTCAAGGTCCAGTCCTGCCATCAGTGACCCACCATAATCTCAGCTCAGGTCTGTTCTACAAAGTGGCCCAGTAAATAGCCAGAATTGTGTGAAGAGTCTTCTAAAAGGCCTTTCTTTCAGCATGGGATTGCTGGAGAAAATCATTTTTCAAGTGGGCATGTGCTGAGTGCCCATGTGAAAGCAGGCTATGAGGATGAGGATCGAAGGTCTGGGTCCCCTCCTCCTTGTTTAACTGGTTCGGTACCTTCAAAAGATTTCCTTACTCAGAGCATCTGCAACACGCTGCATCTGACCTTTTCTGGGATTTGGTACTCCCATATGTGAACAACTTAAGTACTGGAAACATTAAGATCATTAAAATTAGATATTCCTTTAATCTTCCGTTTTGCCTTCCTTTCCTGTCCTTTCCCACAATTCCAAGTCTTTCACGGGTGCACAAAGTCTCCTTTATACTTTTTTCTGTTGCATAAAGATATCCTCACTATACTCTGCTTTTGAAGCTCTGTGCAGCTATCTTACACGGTTCGTTAAGAAAGTGTTGTTTGATGGTGAAAATATTTAAGTGTTTTAATGGTTACATTTCGAAATAGAGTACCTTCTCTTAAGTGCAAATCTGCCATGTTAGTCATTGAAACTGCCTTTTGTCCCCGTGGAAAATGGTGATGAAAGGTATCACTTGTTTGTTGTCAGGCTCTGCACAGGATGACAATGCTGCAAAGGACAGTGAAGTGACTGATGGTTCTGTGTGTGACCAAGACCTTCCCAATGGTAAGTGATGAGAACTTTCAGTATTTTTTTGATTAAGGAATATTACATATTAAAAAATCAGGTGTGGGTTTTTCTAGAAAAGTGGAATTCTGATAATGTTCATCAATATCGAATACTACCTGATTGGGAGCTAGCATCTTGATGTGGTATGTTGCTGTCTACAGTCCTTGACACTCATTATCTTTGAACCTAGCTCACTTCATTCATGTTGTTTTATTGTTACCTGCCTGGATTCTGTAAGCAATGGTTTTAGAACCACTGAAATGAACATACGGTAAGAATGAGAATAAATATGAGACATATGGAGAAAAGCCCAGGAGATAAATCTACATATCCTTGGAATACCAAGAAGAGTACACAGCACAAGCAGAAATGAGGCAATCTTTAGAAAAATAAGAGAAAAACATTTTCCTAAAGCAATCCAGTTTCTCTGTCCAAAACATAAGGCTATACATTATATTTATATGTGAAGGTAATGAAAATCCAAATAAGAACAGACACCTCCATAGCTTGGTGAGATTGCTGAAGATCAATGGAAAAGAAAGCCTTTGAAAGCATAGGAGAAAGACAAAATCAGTTACTAGCAATATCACCAGAATTAGATTAACCTTAGCTTGCCTCCAGCCCCAACTGCTAGAAGAAAACAGTAACAGAGCTCTTCGGGATGCCATCTCCACACCACTAAAGTTATTGTTCATGCTTGAAGTCAAGTGTAACATTTTTTCAAGAATATGAAGGTTAAGAAAATATGACATCCAGATATCATTTCTGAATAAACTAACCAAAGGCTTGTGCCAGCAAAGTATAGGAGGAAAACAAAATTCAAGGTAGGGTGAGGCACAGGTAGAAGGCATGATGAGGAAAAGAGCAAAAATTTAACCATTTTGCAATAGTATCAAGATACCAGACCCCAGTGCCTTTTCACTTTGAAAAATATTTATTGAGACTGGAGAGATGACTCAGTATTTAAGAACACTGGCTGCTCTTGTGGACAACCTGGGTTCAATTCCCAGCACCCACATGGTGGCTAACAAGCATCTATGACACAGCACCCACATGACTACTCACAGTGTAGCTCAGGCTGACTTCAAATTCATGGCAATCCACTTGCCTCAGCCTTCCAACTGTGGGCATTATAAGCATGGACCACCATGCTTGGCATGAATTGTTAATGACGTGGACTACAAAATAAAGATTAGGGAAGAGTGCCCCAAGAGTGGCACATATGCTGACTTCTGTAAAGGTGACCCCCTAAACTAAAAACCCTGTGTTATAGATTCTAGGAATACAAATTACCTTTAAGAATGTCCTTGAAAATTTATTTCCAAAATTTAATTATGAAGGTGCATACCTGTAGTTTTAGTCTCTGGAAGGCTGGGGCATGAAGATTCCAAGTGTAAAGTGAGACTCTTTCTCAAAATACACACACATACACACACACACACACACACACACACACACACACTACAATTATATGATGATACAAACAGAATTAAGTCAGAATAGAATTGAAAAATTACTTTTTAAATTTTCCCCAAACTCACACCAAACAGGAATATATATATTCAGTAATTCATGTAATAATAAACATAATTAGCACTGTAATGAACGTGCAACATATCAAATAAGGGAACAGAAATACAAACAAACATATGTGACAGTAAGTATAATTAGATATTTTCATCAAGTTTAAGAAACACTAAGATTTAGTTAAATTCAATAAATTCAAATGTTTAAAAGGATAAAGTTGGAAAAACAGGAGTATATATTTGAGAAACAAACTTCAAAAAGAACATGGAAGATAGCTTAGAACCTGTCCAGTTAGAATTCTACGAAAAGTGTCAAGTGATAACTGATCATTCTCACTAAAGAAAATTTAAGTCTCATAATAAATACAACAGTGATGGATCTTCGTGTGTCAGACGGTGTGGCAAGATACAATAGAAGTCAAAATCTTGAGGAAATCCAACAGGGAACTCACAGATATAATATGGTCAGCAATAGCAGGACAAATAGACTAGAAATGACATAGAATGCTTTAAAAATGTGATTAGCAGTGTAGCTCTGCTGTGGGAATAGACAAGCAGATCAATGAAACAGATTGAAGAGTTTAGAGTAGGCCTGAGTACATATGCTGGTTGGCATCTCAGAGACAGATGACTTAGTGAACTTAGTAAACAGATGACTTAAGACAACTATTTGGCCAATTGGAAAAAATAAACTGAATTCCAACTTCATTCCTTATACCAAGATAAACTCCATTCCCTATATCAACATGAACTCCAGTAGGAGCAAAGATGAAATTTTCAAATGAAACTGTAAATTATTAGAATAAAAGAACCAAAGCTTATTGATCAGCACTAAAAAGAAATGAATTATCCTGCCATGAAAAGTCAGGGAAGAAACTTAAATGCATGTTACTAGGTAAACGAAGCAGTCAGGGAAGGCTGTGGGCTGTATGATTGCAGTTAGGAAGCATTCTGTAAAAGGCAAAAATATAGAGATGATAAAGATCGTGGCTTCTGGGAAGGCAGAGAGTACTAGGATATGAAAATACTCAGAGTGGTACTGTGGTTGCACACGCTGTTGCACATTTATCCGAACTCATGACTGCGTAAGTCCAAAAGGAAACCCCACATGAACTCCACTGTGTGTTATAGTGACAACAGTAGTGTGGGGTGTCAGTTGTTACAAATGTACCACTCAGGTTGTGAAAGTAGAAGTGGGAGAAGTACGGCTTACATTGGGAATAAGAGGGATATCATGTATTTCTTTATCTTCTTCTTAGTTTTCCCATGAACCAAAATCATCTCTAAAACATAGACTTAAAATACTTGGTTTTCATACACATAGTTATATTTGTAATATAATATAGATATCTGAACATATTTATAATATGTCAATATAGTTCAGAATAAAGGGACATTACTACATCTGATTATATAAATTTCATAAAATAAACATCAAGTCAGATTTTAAAGAATATATATATATACTGGGAAGTATAGACTCATTTACATAACAAATACTCAGTTTTCTTATTTGAAATAAAATATCTAAAGTATCAGTACAAAAAACAAAGAACTACAACAAAGTAACTGCCCAAGAGTAAAATGAACAAAAGTCTCAGTTACTCAACTGCAGTTAGCAAGAGATGAAGTAATTACAACTAAAAAGATGTCCTTATCTCTTTACTTTATAAAGAAATGCACATAAAACAGAAATAGAAATCATTTTTCTAATAATTGAAAATATATGAAATTGGTGGGAAAACTTTTCAAACACATTCACACACTGTTAGTGGAAGACTAAAGGCCATCATTTGCTATCAACAATTTTGGTAAAATATCCAGCTATATTTATTCATAAACATATTCATTACAATGTGGTACTTAATGCTACACATACAAAAATACTACTTAAAAATTCATCCACCACATGGAATATTACATCTTTCCAATATCAGGTTTCTGAAGATGTAATAACGGTTGATGATCTTATAAAAATATGAAACAAAAGGCAAGAAAAAAAGTATAAATACATTTGACCCCAAGATATATTTTTAACCATATATTTTATGTATACACATTTGCACAGATACACAGAAATTAATATGTGTTCATATACATATATGTGCGTTATATATGTATATTTATACACAAAATAACAATGATTCACAATATTAAAACTGGCCATCTCTTTCACTATAAAATTATGCGTAATTCTCGATATTTTCATTATTGTATCCACAGTGTATTCAATAGGGAAATTGTATTTCTTGCAGGTATAAAACAATTATTTTACAAATAATATACATTACAAAAGTCAGTTTTACAAGCCCTAGAGGAGAATCCAGAATATTTAGGAGATAATCATATTCATGTTAATGTAGATTTAATTTTTGCTTTTAATCTGGGGTGCTTTTGGTTAGACATAGCAAAAACAGAATGTTGAATATTAGCGGTAAATTTTAAACTGAGAACAAAAACACAAATTTATTTCTTGAAGACAAGCATCAAAGAAACAAAGTCTTTGTTCTTAGAAACAACTGAGCATTCAATAACCTGCAAACCCATAAAGCTATATTGTTGTTGCTTTTGTTCAAAAACAATCCATTTACACAATGGGTTTAGGTTTAGTCCTAGAAATGCTTAATTCCAGACTGGTGTCCCCAGATCAATTTTTATGCAAATTAATCAAACCAAAGCATTAGCTTGAGCCAAACTTAATTACCAGGGCTTCAAGAAACAATCTTGTGATCCATTTCTGAAGAAAAGTGCATGGATTTGTGGATTATCTGTTCTAATGGCTGCCTCCCATTAGCATGGGTGATTGAGTTCACTGTATGAAAAATATATACATAAGCTCTGGAATCCTTTCTGTTCTATTTTCTCCTCTGCCAGAAGGATTAGGTCAGAGGACTGTGGGGATTCTACTTCATTGAATATAAAGGCAAACAAAGCTAGCCCCATGGGGGCCACTGAAGCAGGAAGGAATGCTCAGTGTGAGTGGCAGAGAGAACAGATAGGCTGGAGAGCTACCCAGGGGCTGGGTTGCAGGGCCGGAGCCTGGTCTTTAGTCTGTCAGATCCCAGTGGGCTCTGAATTGAGCACTCAGGATCATTCTTGAATTTCAAAGTGTCCTTCAAAGTCAGGTACCACATATATCCTTCCGTTTTCACATTGCATTTCAGAAAAATGAGGAAGTAAAAGAAAGTATAGATTTCTTTCTCAAGAATGATTGCCAAAATGCATATAATGCACACATGTGAAGGTGGACAGGAATAGAGACAAGCGAAGAGGGGGAAGGAGAGAATATTCCCCAAAAGGCACTGAAATGGCCCTTCATCTTCACAGTGAAAGGTCAGGACTTAGGGTCAAGAAAACACTGCTGCTCACCCAGAGCCTCAGTCCCACCTCAAGCAGACCTACCTTCTTAGCAGCACCTGACCCTAATGAACTGTGCTTTTCCAGCCACTGATTGAAACCAGTGCAGCACAGGGACACACAGGAACTCAAATGGGGTTCCTCTGTTCCAGGAGCACCCCACTCTTTCCGCATGATGAGAAGGGCAAATCCAGATCACACACAGTGACTTAAAGTTCCCAGAAAGGACTTAGTGTGATGAGTACATGTGATGGGCATGATCCCATGAGGCTCTCTGATTTAGCAGTGAAGGCTGCCTGCCCCTTAACGTCATCTACCAGATAGTATGGAACCCTCATCAGGACATGTACAGTCTCAGAAATTTCTTCTTTATAAATAATGAAACTGAGACCTAGAGAGATTGTGATGTGCATAAAACATCAATTTTCCTTTGTTCCCAAACCAAAATCTTTGCAATATAATGTATGGAGTTCCTGATAATATAAGGCACTTAGTTCATTATTAAAGGATGGCAAGAAAGCCTCTAATGACTATTTACAGATTCTGATGAATTTATATAACAGAGGGTCATTTAAATATACAACTGTTGTTGATACTTCGTGAGTTCATGAATAGGTGCAGTGAAGGAACATGTGACTAAAACAAATTTTCTTACAGTACAACATTCATGATCTAATGAGAGAAAAACACAAATACAACTAAATTAAAGTGTGATAACAGATGAACAAGGAAGGAACTCAGTGAACAAACCAAGAAAATGATTGGTTCCACCTAGTGATTTCGAGAGTCGTCACGCATGTGTGCATGTGTGTGTGTGTGCTTGTGTTTGTGTATGTGTGTGTGTGTAAGTGTAACAAAAGGGTTAAATGGCAAGAAGGAATATGTTTAGAAATGGTAAGCTACTACATAAAGACCAAAGAATGCTAACTAATTTGGTCAAATGATATAAAGTAAACAATCTTTTTAAATTGTCATAGTAATTGTTAAACTTTAGGACATATAAATTATATGATATAAATTGCATGTTAGGGGGTTGGAGCGATGGCTCAGTGGTTAAGAGCACTTGACTGCTTTTCCAGAGAACCTGGATTTGAATCCCAGCACCCACATGGCAGCTAGCAACTGTCTGTAACTCCAGTTCCAGGGGATCCAACACCATCTTCTGATCTACGTGGGCATTGCCAGATAATGGTGCACTTACACACATACAAGCAATACACTCATACACATACAAATACAATAATAAATAAATACTAAAAATTAATTGCATATCAGCAAAATGAAATCTAAAATCCCACTTACCAGTCAATGATAATCATTATTAAGGGTTGGGGTGGGCAGAGTGACATGTACCTTTAATCTCACCACTCAGAAGGTAGAGGCAGGTGCAACCCTATGAATGTGAGGCTAGCCTGGTTCCAGTCTAGGACTACGTAAGTGAGACAGTGAGACCCTGTCTCAGAAAAAAAAAAACAACCAGGGACTGGGGAGTAGGAGCTGGTAGATGGCTCAGTGGTTAAGTGTTCTCACTGACTGCTCCTGCAGAAGACCTGGATTTGACTCCTGTCATCCACATGGCAGCTAACAATTGTCCATAACTCTAGTTCCAGGAGAATCCAACACCCCTTTCTTACCTCTATGGGGATTGCACAAGACAGGTGCACTTACATACATGCAGTCAATACAATCATGTACATAAAATAATAAATAAATATTTCTTAAATCATTATTAAAATTTGTGAATTTTATTAATTTCCAGAATATTTCCCATTACTACAGTATGTAGAATGGGACATGTATTTGTACCTAAAAATACTGAAGCATATTCTCCCACCTACCATCCTTTGCAACTCCATAATACTTGCTTGCCTTTTGCACCTGCCATTTAAGATTGCTTTTGCTCACTGCTTGGCTTTCTTCATGTACTTTTGCCCACAGTCTGGTATCTGGCATTACTTAGTCTCTCACCAGCACACTCTCTGTTATGACATCCATTCCAGATGTTAATACTGTCAATGTGTCCTCAGATGTAGAATTTTTTCTAATTGTCTCAATGTCCTGTTCATTAAACTGTCATCATTTCCATCTTAATCATCCTTTATTTCTCTACAGCAGTGGGGACCGTTCTTGTGCTTTTTGCTTTTCTGAATATATACTTCCCCAAAATATTTTCCCTTAGTCTAATTCCTTTATACTACATTCATGTATGTATATATTCAGTTTTAAAGATTTTTAAAAGTATGCATGTGGCTGGGGCTGTCTGAGGGTATGCGCAAGTGTGTGTACAGAAGAGCATGTCAGATTCCCTGGAGGTAGAGTTACAGAGGATTGTGAATTGCTCATTGTGAGTGCTGGGTACTGAACTCAGGTTCTCTGTAAGAGCAGAAAATGCTCTCAACCACTGAGTCATGGCTCTAGCCCCTATGTTCCAATGTTTGTTTATTTCAAGTAAAATGTTTTTGAGGAGACAAATCAAAAATGTAGTCTTTGCAGTCTGTGAGATTCAGTCCTTCTTTCTATCTAGTCACTATGGCCTACCTAGTATCTATCTAGAGAAGATGTAGAATCCAAAACAAGGTCTCTGTTTTCAACATTATATCTTGAAGCTGACTTTATAAACTTGGCTTTAGAATTTACACTTATTCTTAATAAATTTCATTTTGTTTCACTTACTTTAAGGAGTGTTTCAGATTTTATCATTCAATATATTATGCTTTCTTCTCAACTTTCTGTCATCTAAAAATCTATGAAAAGTAATTTTTTTAAAAAGTCAGAAACCTTTTTCATATCTTGCTAGAAAGATCTTTTGCACATTGAATGTCTGTGTTCATTTTAAGAACAAGCACTCATCTATTTTGTGGACACATGATACAATCACTATCGTTGATACCTAATACGTTGTAGAGCCTAGGAATACAACGTTCCTGGAACCTAGGAATCCTAAATAAGTAATTAAGTTAGCAATTGCACTTCTGGGTGGTGTTCAAATGATGTGAATGCAATACCTCCATAAAAGACAGGAAAGTTTTGGCAGGGTTATTCAGAATAGTCCCAAGCTAGAAATTAAACGTTTTCATGTCTTTATACACTGAGGAAAAGGAATGGCCAATTGACGCATATAGAAAATGGGATTAATCTCACACACAAAAGGAAGAAAAAAAGAGTATTATTTTTACGTGTCTCTATTCCCAGAGCAGACAAAGCTATTACCTGTGTAGCAGGCATCAACTGGAAGAAGCCACTGCGGCTAGAAATATTCTTGATCTGAGTGGGGATTGCATATGAAGATACTGTACAAAGAGTCATCAAGCTGCATAGTCATGATTTGTGTTTTACTTTATTTTAAATTTGAATTTAAAATGCAAAATAAAGATATTTTCAGGCAAAGCACAGAGAAAAATAGCATTTGTAATCAGATAGACTTGGTAATGAATTTTAAAAGCATAAAGAAGGTTGCAGCGCACCCCTCACCAGCTAGCTGGACGAGGTGCCATGGCACAGTCTGATACCTTCAGGAGATCTGCAACTCACAATGCACTCAGGTCCTGGAGGCCAGCATTTCTCAAGCTTTAGTATATATGCAGTCAAGGGGAGGTCTTGAAAGAAAACGTGTATTGCAATCCTTCAGGACTTGAAAGAGGCCTGAAATTCTGCCTGTAAGGAGGCTTCTAGATTCTTCCATTGTTCTTGTCATCCGACCATAAATTTGAGGAAAAATGGAGGAGTGAGGCTCATCTCAGGGGAAATGCATTGATCAAATTCACATTTTAAAAGTTCTTCCTGCTAACAATATGAAACAGATCACAGAGGAAAAAATGGACCGTCTGACAGGGCCATAAGTACGTAGGGCATCACTGAACTTACGGAGTAATGAAAGAAAGTCATCCAAGACAAACTGAGGGTTCCAGCTCTAACCACTCACAGGTGAATATTTTTTAGGGTATATTATTTTATCGGATCCTTTTGGTAGAAATTGACCTCAGGAATGGATATCACAAAACAAAACAAAAAAACAAAAAAAACCCTGACATATTGTTATTCTGTTTTGTTTCTGGTTTTGTGTTTTGGATTGTGATTATAGTAAGAGAGAAGGGACTAAGAGGAAGGGGTGTAGTGGATGGTTTCAGAAGAGACACATCAAGCAGATGATATAGGACAAAAAGATTATACGTTAGCATTGCTGCAGTAACAAATAAGCCCCCAAATCTCTATGGCTTTCAAAACAAAGATGTATTATGTTCGGGCCGGCTCTGTTTAGCTCTGTTCCACACAAGTTCATTTCCAGTTCTAGGATGTAAGAGCATAGTCAGCAGGATGCAGAGAGCTGAAAGAGTCTTGGAATGAATCTTAAGCTTTTGCGTGGAAGTGCTCCATGTCCATGTCTGTTCCAGTTCTTTTTCTAAACCAAATCACATGAACAGGCCTGATATGAATGGGGCTACCCGCTAAGGGTCACGTGGTCACAGATGAGAGACGGGAATCCTCTAGCCGGTCTGAGCTGTGGATTGACTGATTGATTGACTGATTGATTTTAATTTGACAGTGAGATATCCTCAACACAAAATCCTTCTTTAGCATGAGGCAAAATGGACAAATTTCAATTTCCATTCTTAATGAGCACTTATATGTTCAAAAGCCCACAGGGCAGAAGTCAGGGGATGAGGGAGGAAAGCTATTGTCCCTGAAGTAACCCAGGCTGGCCAAAATCCATTTCCGTCTTTTCTACATCCAGCATCTTAAGAGGATGACGGAAATGCTGTGTCATCCTTTCCCTCAACATCGTGTGCACTGAGGAGGAAGGAATGGGGTGCAGGAGTGCTTTATTTTGGAGGGAATCTTAAATATGGAAAAGATCTGTATCTTAAAAGGTACTAAATATAAGCCATATGTCCTAGAAATTATTTTAAAAGTTTAAACTGTCCAGACTGGATCTACTCATGTCTAAAACATTGATAAGCTGAATATTATTATATCAATAAAAGAACAGGGGTTTTGTCCAAATTATTTGGATAGTCTTCATAAAATAATTAATGTACATTCTGTAATAATAAAATTATATAAATTTAGTGATTTGAAACCTGATATTACTGTGCTCCACTTCCATTAGAAAGCACTCCATGTCCCTTGGTAGTTGATTAAAACATGCCATCTGGAAGGTTTTCTTTTTCAGACCTAGAATAAAGGCATGGGCATATATATAATATTTCTTTTATTTTTAATCACCATTCTTAACAGGACAAGAGAATGATTCAACAAAGAGTGAAATAAAAATTGAGACAGAGTCCCAGAGCTCATCAATGGAAACAGAAGGTACTGAAACCAGACTATATTCTTGTTGAAGAATGTGATGAAGCTGTGGACCATGACTTCTCTGTTACACGTGTGTGTGTGAGGAGCATGTGTGCATGTGAAACTGTGATGCCTGGAGGATTGGGAGCATTTGGCTTGTATGAGTCTTGAAACTTGGAAGGCTATAAAAGCACTTTCTTTGCTGTAGCTGCTGTGTTTTCTTAATGAGCTCCAACTTAAACATCCTTAAGGATCCTTACGATTCATTCTATTTAGAGCTTTCATCAAACCAAGAAGATGCCACAGTTGTGGAGGAACCAGAAGTGAATCCCCTGACAGATGACCAAGAGGACCAGGAGGGTGGACAAGGTAGGACTGCTCACAAATTAACCAGTCATGAGTAGAATACAGATTCCTTGTGTTTCTGCCTAGAATTCGACTACCAAAGTTATCCTCACACAGTTGAAGTCTGCAGAAGGAAAATGAACATGTCTACAGCACTGAACCTGCTTTTGAAGTGAGACTAAAATCTGGATGTAACTAAGGATGCTTCTTATAACACCGTTTCCCGTTCCAAATAGAATGAAGGTGTGCCTGTCGTTCTTCTAGATTTCATTTGCTATTTTGAAACTCGAGCATTGAGAAAGTCTGTAAGAAATCAAAATTATGCAGGAAGGGATAAAGTCCAAGAAAATCTGAAATGGCTGCAAGATACTTTCTAAAACTGATGAATCCTTTTGTATTGGTTTCATTCTATCTTCTTTTACATGGCGATGATTAAAGGAAAATTTTTCTTTAAAATATGTTCACAACATGAATCTTCTAAATTGCAAGCTTTGTCTGCTAATAGAATACAATAACACTGAGTCCTATTTAAAACATAAGTTGAGTCATAATAACTTCTTTCAAGATAGAAGGTGAAAGAAGTGTTGGATTAAAGAGATTTTTTTATAAGAATCATTTTTAAAAGTCAAAGAAATGTAGTATTTACTGAAGAATAAAAAGAACCAAATTCTTAAATATCTTTTTTTAAATAATTTAGTTATATTACCTCATAAATCATTCTGTTCTGAAATAAATAGGTATTTGCAAAGCCTTTGCAGAATAATAACATTTTAGACATTGTTTATAGAACACAGTGATCAATTTGTTTCCAAATTAAAGCATAGACATGACCTCAGTAAAATCAGGTCAATTGCAAGTACAGCTTCCAAATAATGAACATTTTTGGCAGGGGCATTGACATAATTTAATTGCTAAGTTATGGTAGTGACTTTGACACTTTTTCAAAAATTTCCACCTCATTTATAGTACACTGCTCCTCTACGTGTTTGCTGTTTTTCTCTGTTGCAAATCCAGTTTCGGCCTCATGACACCCTGTTTGTGGCAAGTCGAATGAATGGCAAATTTGGGGAACTTTATGTCTGCCAGTGGTAGAGACAGAGAACCAATACAACCTTTCCTCAGACCCAGACACACGTTACCGCTCCTTTCACTTTGACTACTAGAATTAAACTATGCAATGCAGGCCCATTTGCTTCATTCTCTATCACAGAAACTGTTTGCTTTTTCTATTATGCCTGAAAAGGGCAAATGGATTAAAAAATACAGAACAACTCAGACATTCTCTCCTTGTCTACATTACCCATAAAGGTAAAGTTCATACTCCCCCACACAGGACCCTACAGGAAACAGTTCTCTAACTACAGTAGAGTCAATGGCCCACGTTTCCCCTGTTCGTTCCAAGTAGGCTGATTCTCGTTTGTCAGTGATGGACTAACCTGTGAGAAACCAGTGAGGTCAAATTGTGCTCCACGCGTGTAGCGACTTTGGCGTTGAATTTCTTTACTTAAATTGAACAGTAAATCTGAATTAACCACAATTCCCTCCCTGTCTTCATCACAGATACTCACATGACCTGTCTTGAGCATCCATGGTATTAGTGTATCGCCTCTGCCATCATGGTCTGCATCAGCGACAGAGTTAACAGCTATTCTGTTGCATATAAGAAAAGTGCTTACCATTTAACACTTTCTGTTGGTAATAATAGAACAGACTTGGTAAATGATATAAGGAAAAGAGGTTTATTTTGCCTGATGTTTCTGGAGATGAAAGACTGAAAGCCTGCATATGGTGATAGTCTTCCAATTGGCAGAATCTCAAGATGGCACAAGGCATAGCGTAGCAAGAGACAGGGAGCATGTGTGCATGTGTGTGTATGTGTGTATCTGTATCTGGGTCTGTGCCTGGTCTCTCTCTTAGAAAGTCATTAGGATTGAGTTACAGAGGCTTCACCCTAATGACTTCAAAACTACTACTAACCGCCACAGTCAGATTAAATCTCCACCTATTTAATATCTGCCAATGAAGTTTAAATTTGAGCACATGAAGGCTTGGATGACACTAAAACCATAGTAGCAACAAAGGAAAGGAAGACATTTAAATCCATGGCAGCCGATAGCCAACAATGACAGGCTGAGTGACCTTGGACAAGCTATTTAATTGGCCTTTTGAGGACATCCATCTCTAAGATGGTGATGACAACAGGACCTGTCACCATGGCACTTGAGAATACTCAACCAGCAAGCATGTATCAAATAACTGCAACGATACATGGTGCATGAAACACGGTCCACAATGCTCAGTGCTTGGCACAATCTGGCAAGTTGGTGACAAAGTCAAGGGAATCCACATAGACATTCCCAAGTCCATTCATTGTTTGTCATACCTATTGGAAGCCATAAGAGTTCACATATTTGGGGCTAGGGAGATGGCTCAGCAATTAAAAGCACTGCCTGCTTTTGCAGAGGACCCAGGTTCAGTTCCCAGCACCCACACAGCAGCTAACAACTGTCTGTTACTCCAGTTCCAAGGAATCTAATGCTTTCTTCCGGTTTCCATGGGCACTGCATACAAAGTTTGCACATACATACATGTAGACAAAAACTCATACACATCAAATAAATAAATAAAATTTTATATAATTTACATTATCTTTTAACAGCAAATAGCCCCCACACATTTAACTGACAGAACCATCTCACAGAGGCATTACATTATGGCTGTAGACTGTTTACCTGATTGTATATTTTATCCTCTAGTGATAGAACAGTTAATGGATGGAGTAGAAGGCATTTATCTCAGTTATAAATTGATATTTCTTTGTCTTAGAGATGGTAGTAAAACCATAATTTCTGTTTGTAAAGAAGGATGCAATAGCTATCTTGGTAGGTCCACAGAAGAACATTAGTAAGCAAATTCAGAGTGGGTAAATTTCTTTTACTTTCTATTGATTCATATAGTTATTAAAGAGTCTTGTTCAAAAACATTTTAAGACTCTGGTAGCTCCAGGTGTTATGTATATTCGCAAAGGAAACTCTTAGTGGAAACTTGTGCATATATATTAAGAATTATCTATAAAGAAAACAAATTAATATCCTACTACATTTGTTGAAATGTTCTTTATAGCTCTTAGAAGGCTGGTTCTCTTTTAACCTGAGAATATTTCTACTGATGCAGAAGGTGATTCCTTTAAAAAATAATTCCACACCAGGAAACAAAAGTGTAACGTCTTTCACTGATTTTGCAGCATTTTTATAGGATTAGAAAATGTAGATAATCTTCAGGACACATCTTCTATGGCTCCCAGGTGTATGAGCACAGATGTTGCAACATTAAGTTCTGAAGTTAGCTCTACCAAAATACGGATTTTGAAAAGAAGGAAAAATATTCAGCAGAAGTTCATGCTGGTAGAATTACACAATAGTACAATGGACATCTCCCTGGGAGACCCAAACTATAAAATTTTCAACAGGCATTAAAGCAAGGTTTCACATATGGCAGCTCTCTCTACTCATACAGCCACATTGCCTCATCCTAAATGAGGCTAGTTTTATGCTTTCCCAGCAGGATCTGAGACTCGTTTGAAATCTAGAGGGGATAGCATCGGTTGGATTAATAAGAGAGAAGTATAGGAAATCTTCTTTAACATGACTTCCTGTTTTAGTATCACTTCTATATAATCAGCACTCAAACTTTTTTCATAAGATTTATTCCTAGTAAAATTTAGACATTTTTTGTCAGAGAATCTCAACTATACCAACATTGTGTCACTATTAAAACACAAAATTTCCATTTGCATTTTGTTACGCATGTTGGACTTTTTATTCAAGTATACAGAGTGAAGACATTTGATCTCAGTTATTTTTCTTATAGCAATTAATGCAGATAACATGAAGCAGTAAGCAATACTTTATCTCTTGACTAAAATGTTGATGGGAACTTGAGGTGTACAGCAGTCCATACGTTCTCAGGGAAAGATGATCATAGATAGGAATGCAGGCAAAACACTAAGTACAAGCGAGTGATAAGTATAACTATGTGTTTATACTCATGTTTTAACAGATGACCCTCAGGACCACGTAGTATATACAGAGAGCCAAGGCCTTGTTCTGGCTGGGTGATTGCTGGCAATTCTTTTAACTTCTAAGAATCTCCACTTCTAAGTTAGTAATGAGAGACATAAACTCAATAATGAAATTATAAGGTTCTCCTGGTTTTTAAATCTTCACAGAAGGCCGACTCTGAAGGACACTTTCTTGATGAAACAAGAATAATGACATAGGTGGTACAGGTCAGCAAGGCACTCAACACTGAAAAAGTAGCTTTTCTTTAGAATTATTTATTGTATTCTGTTGGCAAAATGGCGCTCTAGACCAGGTACGAAGAGGGCCAGATGAATCACATTTTATAGTAAGACTCATCAGGAACAGGATATCTAACTTCCCCTGAAGATATTTAAAGGATGAAACATGCCATTCCGATTAAGCAGTTTACACAAACTCTGCTTAGGCCCGCTTTCCCAGCCTCATCTTTCTAGTGCACATCACGGGAGCATCTTTCTTTGCAGCTCCTCTGGCTGCTCTTGGCATTTTTCAATGAATACATAGTGAGCCTGACACTTCCTCTACTGCTGCTAGCGCTCAGCCCCGTTAGGGATTTGTCTTGTCTTCAGGGCACACAGTACACGGCTCTTGGCGTTTTCCATTATTGATGGTTTTCACGCATCACTGACCATGCTGTTTCGCCTCTCCTTGAAAATCGGAGCCTACAGCAGCAATGTAGCCACACATAAGGTCAGTAACATCCAGGCTTCCCTGGCCAGCCTGAGTTCTATGCTACAGAGAACCATAACGCCCAGGTATAGTCCTGAGTTTTACAAAACATTGTGTAAAACTGAATGATAAATCCTGCTCGGAGACAGGACTGAATTTCCATCCCTGCCTTGCATCCTGAATAACAAGGTAACTTCCTGAAGCTTCCCGCTTCAGAGAGTCTTTGTGTTTTATCTTTTCAGCTACAGGAAGTGCTGTATCTTTCATATTCGCAGCACTGTGGTTTACTTTCCTAGGGCAGTCGCATTTTCAGATGGTTTTCTTCCTTTACTGGTATTCTTTCCTAATGATACTTTCTAGCCAGAATTTTCTCAACTAAAATGTGTTTTAAGATACATTTTAAATGAAAAAGGGTATTCCCTGATCAGACTTTATAAACATTTTACGTGTTTCATGGAATTCCCTGTGTGTATTAAATACGTTGAACATAAAAATATATATATATAGGCCTAAAATCTCATTTAACTTTTTTTTCTTTTTTCTGATTTTCATACAATATAATTTGATGGTATTTAGATCCTCTCCTCTCTCCTCACTTCCATTTATTGACACCTGCCCAATTTTAATGTACTCTATTACATATTTAATAAAGGCTATAGAGTCTAATTTGTGTCTCCAAATGTCTTTCAGTATGGGTCCAGCTGGGATCTAGTTAACCTACCAAGTGTCCCAGAGTTAAAAGTTGCTGTCACTGTCCCTCTCATCAGCCGTCTGTTGCCACAATTTCCTTAGGTGGGGTCGGAGCTTCTTAGCCCCTTCCTCATGTCTGTGCTGGGATTTTGTCTGGTTTGAGCTTGCATGGGACTTGTTCATGCTGTCACCATTGCTGTGAATTCATATGATTAACTGACCAGCTGCTGGAAAACTTTGTTTCTGTGATCATTCTCCCCCTCTGACTCTTATAATCTTTCTGTGCCCTCTTCCGTAATGATTCCTGAGCCTTGACACACAGAAGTTTGATATGGGTATCCTACTCAGAGATAAGCACTCTGTAGCCTCTTGATCACTGCATGTTGACCAGTTGTGAGTCTCTGTGTTAATCACCATCTGTTGTACAAGGGAACTTCTCTGGTGAGAGTTGTGTGATACTTTAATCAATAGGTATAACAATAAGTAATTAAGATTCAGTTCAATATGACAACTGTTAGGTAGAAAACTAGTATTAGGTTCTCTACTATGTCCTAAGACCTCTTTGTCTAGCCTCAGGTTTCTAGACCTAATATCAATGTCAGTATGGGCTCCATCCTAGGAAGTAGACCTTAACTCCAAATTAAAAAGTGTCTGGTTACTCCCATAATATTTGTGCCACTAATACCTGTGGCATATCTTGCCAGGCCATCTGTTATCACAGTACACAGTCTTCACAGCTGCGTAGGGTAGATGATTGTTTTTTCCTTCCAATAGCATACATAGTGCCTTCCAGAACTGTGAACATTAGTTGGTGAAAATAAGGCTCTGAAGTCAGCATTGGCTTCATTTCTCCTTGCTTAGTCTATAGCTCATGTATGCAATATCTTTATCAATAGGGTCTTACCATCCAACTCTGGTGGGTAACCAAGGCACAATGGCCAGTATTGTTTGAGGGTCTATGGAACCTCTGGTCAACAGCTTCTAGAGAGGGAGCCCCTTCTGGCATTGAGGTTTTATTTTTAATTAGCCTATGATTTTTAGAAAGGGCAATGTCCCCCGTTGTAGGATAACTTCTTTTAATATCCATCTGTCTATCTGTATATCTATACTTTTAAAAGTTACTGTAGTGATAGATTTTCATATGGCTTTTTCTAAAGGCATTTAGTGTTAGTTATCCCTCTCTACACTCCTTCCTCTGCCCTGCCCTCCCATCACCTACCCCATTTAACACTTCCTAATACAGTGTTTCCCTTTCTCCCTTCCTATCACTGAATTCTAGGACCTTCCCAGGAAGCCTCCTCCCCACTGACCCATGGCCTTTTACTAGTTTCTTGCCCTCTCTGAATTTTCAAAATGAAACATGCATATCTAAGATTTCAAAGCTGTGGTTACCTCATTCAGGATGATTGTTTCAAGTTCTATCCATTTACCTGAGAAAGTCATAATTTTATGTTTTTAAGAGCTGAATTCCACTGCGTGTATGTCCCACACCTTCATTATGCCCTCATGGAAAGCAGTATTATAGCTCCTCAGAAATTTATGTGCAGAAGTGCCAGGTGACCCAGCAACCCACTTCTGAAAGTGTAGTCAAAAGGTAGAAAATTAGTTGCTCATTATTTACATTCCTATTGTCCTGGAAACATTATTCATGATAGTGAAGATAAACAAACTACCCGTCCATTGATGGACCAATGGATGCAGAAAATGTTCTGCTTAATAGCACACACACTAGAATGCCATGGGACACAGGAAATAAATAATAGGATGTTATTTAGCCACAAAAGGAAGAAAATACTGTTGTTTACGACAGCATGGGTGAACTCTAGAGGCCTAATCTCGAGCTATACATGATCAAGATAAATACTGTATGATCTCATATGTATGTGATAGCTAAAAAATTTAAACTTATAGAAACAGAATAAAATGTAGTTGCCAAGAGCCAAAAATGTGAAAAGTGGAGGGAAGTTGCTAAATGTACGCATTTTCAGATTGGAGTAAAGTTTGGTTATGGTGACTATGGTTACAGTATTGTAAACTTCTAAGTCTTCTTTATGTTAGTATTAGCTGTTGCCATATCATTTATCTGCCTATGGATTATCCTACTCATTAGAATGGCAGAAGGAACTGTCAGCAATCTTATACAACCCGGAATAATTGTCCTTGTAATTCTGAAGGCCACTTCCAGCACCTTCTAGCCAAAGACACAAGTCCATCATCCTTAGATTACCTGGGATATTAGAATTCTGACCACAATGACCCTGAATGTGTAGGATCAAACTTTTCTTTGGAGATATCTTTCAAGCTATCAACACTGGGCCTGAATAATTGCAAAATGATAAGAAATTATTGTATCTTACTTTAATTTTACTTACTTTAAAACACAATTGTGTTTCTTAATAACAATTAACACATGCTCCATCTTACAACTAAAACACCTTAGAAGTACAACATCTGTAACATATGCATAGTATAGCAGAATGTACTGTGTATATATGTGTGTTGGACAGAGAAAAGTACATGGAGAATAGCTGTCCTTGGCACGAAACTGTCCATAGCAAGGAAGCTGCAATCTCTGATGTATATGGAAGCTACTATATACATTATATATACTTAGCATATATAAAATCAGCATTTATCATGGCCTGATTTTATATATATATCAATATGGATGACTCAGCAGTTAAGAATACTGCCTGCACCCAGATGGGCCTAACAACCACCTTAAACTCTAGTTCCAGGGGATCTGACATCCTCTTCTGGTTTCTGTGAGCATTGTACCCACATGGTACAGTAACATACATGCAGGCAAAACACTCAAATACAGAACATAAAAAAATAATAATAATGAATGCAGAGAAGTGGATAAAAGGGTAAAATTGACAATTTTATATTCAATATACTGCTTAGAAAAACTGTCCCAAGACCAAGACTTCACAATGAACCGAAGAGATCCCTGGTTGTCATTTTAGTGGAATGCTAGATGTCATCCAACATTGTACCTGGTATAAACTGATGCTGCAATCAAATCTAGGATTATTTGCCTTTCTATTTAATGAAGTATTTTATACATCTACAGAGGAAGAAGTTAGTTTATAGAAAACTTATAATAGTGAAAAGGAATATTTTCACAACAATGGAAATGACTTGTCTCTGGTGGAAAGAGAGGATGCCTTTTATTGTTCTTTATAACTTAATGACTTCTGAAAACTTTAGTATTCTGAATTGTGTGTTTCTTTGAGGCTATTCATTATTCCTGATTTTATATGTCCTATGCATATATCCATAGTCCATAAGCATTTCTGTTTATCTATACCCCATTATATAGGTTATATATTGTATTTTACATATACATACTTAAAATACTCTCTTGGTATAATTGTAATATGATACTGATTCCTTTATTAATGAACAATTTCAATAAAATCCTTTACAGGTATATATTACTGTATGATGGCCGTGATCTTAACTTTCTGAAAACTGCAATTTAGCATTATAGAATACTTTGGAGAGGTGTTTAAGTAAAATAAGTCACCGATTTTCTGGACTATTTAAGGATAGTAGATATCATATAATGTAGGATCTGATGCACATAAAAGCAAATCTTCTCATTCGTTGTGATAAAAACTTGGGTACTGTATACAGAGTTGCAGAATTCTAGCATTTTAGAAAGGAAGAACATACCCAGCCTTCAAAGTCTGAATTTTACTTAAGGATAGATCTTTTGGATTTTGAAAATTACTTTCATAAGCCATAAGACTGTACAATGGTATGCCTTAGGGTAGGGCCAGACTAACCTAGACATGAAACAAGTTAACTATAGATGAACTTAGAGGATCATCAAAAGGGAGTAAAGTAAGGAAAGGGAATGCAGAATGTAGCTGTAGTGTAGAGACTTCTCAGATGTCTTCAGACAGGGACAGGCAAGTTACTAATCGCAAGCCTGATCCTAACATCCACTTAAGCTTAATCACATCTTTGAGTTTGTGATTCTTCAGGGAATTACAGATGTCCCAGTGCTAGGGTATCCGAATGGGAGGCCCAGCAAGGGCCGGAGACACACTCAGTGAACAGCCAAGGTGAGCCTGGAGTGAGAAGGCAGCACACAGCCTTCCTTAGAAGACACAGCCTTGCCCTAAGGAGTTTCTGAAAGGGATCATTGATTGCTTCTAACCTGTAAAAGGGAGGTTCACATCAGTGTTTATTCATAGATCTTAAAAGCCAAAATGACCACAGTATGCTAGAGAGTTTAGGCAAATTCAAGAAGGCTGCATAATTGTCACACTGTGTATCTGAATACAGTCTGAGTATAGATACATGCATGTGTACATATATATATGTATGTATGTATATATATATACCAATATATATATAGATACATGCATGTGTACATATATATGTATGTATATATATATATATATATACCAATGTTACTGTTATAACAGTAAATAGACTTTTCATTTTTGTTTGAACGTGAAACATGAGAAAGATTAAAATTCTAATTTTTAAAATTTTTTATTATTTTTAATTATTGTTTTCATTTTATGTGTATGAGTGTATTGCATGCATGCGTATAAGTGCACCCATGTCATGCAATGCCCATGGAGGTCAGAAGAAGGCGTCAGATTCCCTGGAACTGGAGTTGTGGATGGTTGTTAGCCGACATATGGGTGTTGGGACTCAAACTCGGGTCCTCTGCAAGAGTGCTCTTAACCTCTGAGCCATCTTTCCAGACACCCCCCCCCAATAAATTTTTGTATAATTGAGGACTAAGATGTAAATCTACACATTTACGGTCACTTAATTTTTGACAAAGGAGTCACAAATACACACTAGAGAGAAGCCAATATGTTCAGCAAATGGTACTGGTCAAAGAGGATAGCAGCATGCAAAAGAATCAAAGTAGATCTCTGTCTCTCACTATGCGCAAAACATCTCTAAATGGATGAAGGATCTCAACATAGGGCCTGATACCCTGAATCAGTTAGAGGAGACAGCAGGGAATACATTGGAACTTTCAGGCACAGGGAAGGCCTTTCTAAACAGACTCCTACAGTGCAAGCATTAGGTCCAAAAATTGACAAATGGGACCACATAATGCTTAAAACTTTTATACATAAAAGGACACCATAATTTGAGTGAAGAGGCGACTTACAGGATGGGAAAAGGCTTTTTAAGCTATACCTCTGACAGAATATCTAGTATCTAAAATATACAAGGAAGTTAAAATAAACATCAAATGAACAACTCAATTAAAAGTGGAGCTAGGGGCTGAATAGGGAGTTCTTTACAGATAAAAAAGAAATAACTGAGAACTGAGAAATACTTTTTAAAAATGTTCAGCATCTTTAGTCATCAAGGAAATGCAGATTAAAACCACTTTGAGATCTCATTTCACCCCATTCAGAATGGCTGAGACCCAAAAAACAGACAACAGCTGCTGACAAGGATGTGAAGGAAGGGGAACTTTACCCACTGCTTGTGGGAGTGCAAACTGTTGCAGCCGCTATGAAGACTCCTGTGGGAATTTCTTAAAGAGCTAGAAATTGATCTACCATATGACCCAGCAATATCACTCTTGAGCAGAAGCCCCAAAGAGCCTATACCTTTTTACAAAAATCCTTGTTCTTCGCTGTTCACCACTTTCATTTTCATAATACAGAAACTGGAAATAACCTAGATGCTATCTGTGAATCTTCTCTGAAGGAGTGACTGTTCAGGTCTATTCCAGTTTCAATGAGATCATTTGTTTTATAGCTATTGAGTTATATGAATTGTTACAAGTTAACGTTATAATTTTCCAAATAACTAACTTCCATTCTGCTCTTGATTACACCAGGGATCAGTGATATCTGTTCTAATTTTCATTATTTTTTCCTTTCGTTAACTTTAATCTAAGAGCTTTGTTCTTTTTCTAGTTTTGGGAGGCATTAACTTAAATTGTATAATACATTTCTTTTTTCTTAATGTAGTTGTTTATAACCATAAACTTCCCTCTATAGTGTGTTTTAGCTATATCTCACAGGTTTTGTTCTCTAATGGTTTCAATTTTGTCTATCTCAAGACTTTTTGATTTCCTGTATTATTTATAACTTCTATGATTTCTTTGATTGCTTGGAAGCATATTATTTTCTACCTGGTTTGAGAATTTTCCGAATTTTCTCTAGTTATTCATTTCTGCTTTCATACTGTCACCATGAGAAAATGTACTTGATATGATTTTAGTCCTCCTGGATTTGTTAAAACTTGTTTTGTGGTCCAATATATTCTTGATCCTGGAGACTTGTTTTATGTGCACTCAAGAAGAATGTACACACTGCTTCTGTACTTAGTGTATTTTCAATAGGCCCATCATATTCATTTAATACAAGTGTGCTCCAAGCCAACTATTTATTTATTTACTTTTGGATGATCTCACCGTTATTGCAAGTGGGGAACTAATGTCCCCCATTATCATTGCATCGCTGTTTATTTTACATTTCAATTTAGTTAGTATTTGCTTGGTGTATGTAGGTGTGTTGATGTTCAGTGCATAAATATTTGTGATTTCTCTATCCTGTTGATGAATTGATCATTTCATCATTATATCAAGACCTGGACTCTTGTAATCATTTTTGGGTTAAAATGTATTCCATCTATGCCTCTTTGGGCACCTGAGTCTACTGATTTTGACAGACTGGTGGGGTGAAGTTGTCAAGGAAGAGGTGAAAGTCCAAGACTAGGGTGGGAGCCTGCAAGGACCCCCTGGCTGCCCCAAGAAACATGGACCTGGAGATTTGCTGGTAACTCAAATGCAGCCAGATGGCTTCCTTCATCGATTCCTGTGTGTTCCATGCTAAATTATACACTGTAATCAGAAGGGACCATAAAATACTATATTTACCGCACTCCGCTGGGGTTTATACAGGATCATATATAATTATATAAAATTTAAATTTCAAGCTCCATAAAGAAAATTTTATGAGAACATATGAAGTTTAAAATATTTACTACCTGGCTCCTTAAGGAAAAATTTGCTGGAGCCCCACCTGTAGCATTTATCCAAAATCCCAAATTCAACCTCCCTCTTTTTAATACGGATCAGATCCCCCAAGTTATGAAGTCTTTATCAAAATTCACAGTCATATGTGCATACACTTCAGATGTCTCCTTGGAACCCAGTTTAGTCCCACAATGCCATGCAGCCTTTGCTCCTTTCACAGCTCTCACTGAGCTGGTAGAATGAAATGACTCTTTCTGATGTCAGCCTCCATGCAAGGAGTCCTTTCTGCAGCAACCTGCTCTGTGCCTCCAGTATTTCAGTCACAACTACTCTTTGAAGCAGGCCCTCTTACTCTGACTTGCCTTTATTATTTAGCCGAATTTTGTTTGGCTCTTTCTTAAAATAGAATCTTAAATTTCCTTGGAACATTTTTGCAACTATACATTAAAGGGGCTTCCCACTTCTCAGTAACTGATTTTTGCTTTCTCTGAGCATATTACAAGTAAGCCTTGTATTGAAGCTGTGAGCTAAAGACCTTAATCAGCTGTGTGTACAGAAAGGACATTAGAATGACACAATGAGCAGATGTGAGTCAGTTTATAATGTAAGCAGGGGAGGTGGGTAGAGGCTGTAATAATATGGATTTGCAAATATGACTGTTTATACTTTTGATTGTAAAGACTAAAATATTGTCCACTCCAAATTTAATTTGTACCCATATACAGTTTGAAAAATATTACCCTAATTCCAGATATTGGTTGGAGTTAGAAACTCGCCATTTATTTAAATAAAAATTGTTGAGTTTTTAAGTATAAAAATAGCCATAAAAGTATCATGAATGTATCTTAGAGAGATTATTTGTTGCATATGGCTTTAGATATAATGAGTTCATTTGGTTCATCAGTGCAGGAACTTCCAAACCCCACTAACTGTACAAAAGGTATACATCATGATTTGGAATGCAAATATAACTGCTACTTTTCTCTCTGCTTCAGAAGGAAACTCGGTTTCTTTTCATCACATTTATTCATCAGGTGCCTTCATTTCAGCATAGTGTGTAAGGAGCAGGTGGTATACAGAGCGCTTTGAATGTTAATTATTTTCTTCATTTATTTCACTGTGAGGGTTACCTTTCAATTTGATTTTATAACCAAGATGGAGACAATTATAAAACTTGCTGCTTGGATGTTTCACTGCATTTGTTTTATGACATCTGTTTCAATGATAAAAAAGGAAAGAAAAAGAGAGGGGCATATTTTAATAATATACAGGGTTTGAGGTAGTTGTATGAACTGCTTTATTGTGATGTGAATCTTCAAAGGAAATACTGAGGTGAACCAGTCACATTTTTAACAATTATTATCCTATTGTTAGAACTTACATTTTACTCTAAAAGCAATTCAATGTATTTTTCAGAGATATCACAGTTCATTTGCCTTAGTTTTAATTGAAACAATGGAAAAACAACTGCAGAGAAATACAAAAGAATGGGAAAATCTATATGTTTCTTCTTTTTGTTTTTTTGAGACAAGGTCTCACTATGTTCCCAAGTCAGCCTTAACTTGAGATCCTCCTGCCTAGGTCTCCTGAAAGCTGGGATTACAGCACTCCCTGCACTTAGCTTTGTGTATGTGTGTGTGTGTGTGTGTGTGTGTGTGTGTGTGTGTGTGTTTTCTTAAAGATACATATTTCAAAGAATATTTTTAAGCTTTTGAAAGTTTATTTTAACTAATATATAAAAACATGAAAATCGGATATTTTACGGGGCACCATATAACATTTTGAGCATGTGGTTAATTTCTTATTGATAGACCTTTTCTCAAAAAAAAAAGGCAAAAACATAAAAAGAAAAAAGGAAAAGCATAAAAATGAAAGTTGTGCTTCAGCAATTAATTTTGTCTTCTAAGAAAAATTGGGAGGGGCTAGAGAGAAGGCTCAGTGGTTAAGAGCACTGGCTGTTCTTGCAGAAGATCCAGGTTCAAATCCCAGCACCCACATGGCAACTAACAGCCACCTGAAACTCCAGTTCCAGGGGATCTGACGCCCACTTCTGACCTCCAAGGGCATTACATGACACAGATGCACATATATACATGCAGGCAACACACTCATACACAAATAAATTTTTAAAGGTTGTTTTAAAATTAGAAAAAAGAAAACTGAGGGAAATTGGAGAGTCTTTCAATGAAGGGAAGAGGCTCTAAATTTACTTTCACTTAAGGAAAAATTATGTAGATTTGTGGACAGAAACATCTGTGTGAAGAAGCCCTACAGAGAGAGACAGCAGTACACAGGCACAGTCAAGAAAGAAAGGCGAGAAACGGAGGGGACTTTAACTGGAGAAAGACAAGATACAGTGATACAGAGGGCGAGGAGAAGGAAGAAGAGAGATAAATAAAACTAAGGATGTTTGAAAAGGTCATGGGGAAATATTTTATGTTTACTTTAAAACATATGTAATAAATATAAAGAATATTCTTTATGATTTATCACATTTAATTCACCCCTTAAATATGAATCATAATCCAATTGTTCATATTTCATGCACTTACAAGACTAGTTCACAAAGTAGTAATATTCAAGATTAAAAGGTATGTGATCTATAATATATTTTGATAGTCGCTTATAATTTTAAGATAAAGAAGGACTTTTCAAAGTTAGTAGAGCCAATATTTCACAGAGCATTACTTTTCTCCTGTTTTCCCATGAACAAAATAGTATGAAGCCTGTTACTCAATTATAAAACAAAACATGCAAAAGCAGCTAGTAATTGAGATAAACATCAAGACAGTATAAATGTATTGTGAAACAAGTGTGAAGAGTCTACGAATATATACACATATTTTCTGTCTCTAAATTCTTGCCTCATCAAAAGATAACCAATAGGTAGACTTTAAAATTACCTCTGGTAATACAGAAAATTATCCAGAAGATGTTTTCCTATTTTATGACAATTGTTAAAGAGTAACAATGTCAGTTTAGTCATCAAGGAGAATATGTGGTTGAAAGGAACATAGAGGATTCTCACTGCCTGAAGTAAACTAAGTAAAGGCATTCCAAAGGCCTCCAGGTCTTAATCCCTGGAACCTGTCATATGTTATATATTTCCAGGTGTGACGAGTTAGGGATCTGGAGACCAGAGCATCCCAAAGTGTCCAGGTGAGCCCAATGTAATGAAGGGTATGTAAGAGAAAGGAAGAAGCAAGATAGACAAGGGGAAGGCGATATATGACTGCAAAGAAGAGGCAGACGATATTTGAAGATACTGTGCTGGTGGCTTTTAAGATGAAACAAATGTCTTTTGAGACAAAGAACATAAATAACTCCCAGAAACTAAAACATGGTAAAAAATGAATTATTTCCTACAGCCTCAAGATAAAAGGCAGTTCAACCAGCAACTTACTTGTAGTCCTGCAAAACGTGTTTCAAATTTATGACCTCCGTTAGACCTGTACTAGTTTATAGGAGTAGGAGGAAATGAGTGTGTTAATTTTCAGGATGGTTTCTCCCAAGTGAAAAGTCCAGCCTTATCTTAATAGACTCCTCCAGAAAAGGAGAAAGCCCCAAATCTTTTGTCTTTCCATGATTTTCTTGAGAATGTTTTCATTAATGTGACCTATTCTCTTACAGTAACAGGCTTTGCTCGTTGTAAAACAGCTCAAGTCAGTGTGTTTACTATGGCCAGTAAATGCTGGTATAATAGAACGTCTAGAAGAGGAGGAAATGAGCCATTTGAGAAACTGCAGAAGGAAGGAAAAATACAAACATTATGGGAATGAGAGCAAAGAATTCTATTTTCTGGTCTAGAACAAACAATAACATACCAGTGCTGTGCTTTTAGAAATGGCGAACATACATACAGATTTGGCATCGAGCTTCCTAATTTGCCTCTGCTTGACTTTCAAATACCACAAAACAGGAACATGAAGTTGACGTGCTAGTTTTATCAGAATTTAAAGGTAAAATAACAAAAAGCATAGTTAGTATATTCCAGCATAGTGACCATCAGATCTACACATTTATAAGAGTGTTTGTTGAAGTTCAGGATCCTAGACATTGGCCCACGGATTGCGATCCAGCAGCTGTCAGTGGGCTTTGGAATTCATTCTTCGGAGATACTCCTAGTTCACCGAGGAATTGTTCACCGACTCTTGTTCACATTTCAAACTAGCACTGCTGCTCAAATCGTTTGTATCAAAATCCAGAGCAAAATATTAACAGTAATCCAGACCCAACCTTCTTATTCTTTTCCTTCTGTTTTCTTGGTTGGTGGTTGAGTGTTTGAACAAAGTAAAGATGATCGGCAGTGATGAACAATATGAACGCGAAATAGCTTCCTCAACCATTTCATCGCACTTTCAACAAAGTCCGACACATACAAACCCGCATCCAGCATTCATATATACCACACACAGCTTTAGATTGGAGGGCAAACAACAGAAAAGAAACATACAACAAACGAAGCTGTGAAAACAGATCCATCAGAAAGGCATCAGCATCACCAGGGAACTTGCTAGAAATGCCGGTTCCTAAGCTCCACCCCAAGCAGATGCCTTCTGTGATCATTGCCTGTGATTGGTTTCTCAGACCTTTAAGACTTGTCTAAGTCTTAGACCATGTTTTCATGGATATGGGCAAGCGTTTTTTTGATTTATACTTGAAAACTTATATTTATATCCTAGAGATGAGGCCACAAAAGCTGTAGAAAATGAAAACTAAGTTTGGAAGCTGTTGGTCTCTGCTTTCCTGACAACACGCTGGCTAGTAACTCCAGGTGTAGGCCCAAAGTGAGGAGCAGAGGTTTTCCATTTGAATTAAGCCAGTTCACTTGAAGCCCTATTTAAGCATGAGTTGCTGGGCCTTATCACTCCAGTTGCTGATTCAACAGGTCTGGAGTCAGTAGGGTGCCAAGAGCTGTGTTTGTGTAACAAAATCCTTGGTAATGCTGCTGGTCCCGGGACCACTCCTGTAGAAGCAGTGACAGAGCCTTGGTGTTTCTCCAAACCAGCTGACCCACACCAAGCCCTGTGGATGGGAATGCTTCCTTCCCATCACCGGATTCCCAGGCCCTGCAGGTAGGACATGAATGGCGACTGCTACTAAGCTGAGAATGTTACTGGGTATTTAAGTCCATAAACTTGCCACTTAGTTTCTTTGTGTTGTTAATTAAAAGGTTGAGTTGGAGAGATGATGGCTCAGTGGTTAAGAGTTCTGGTCGCTCTGGCAGAGAACCTGGGTTCCATTCCCAACACACACAAGGCAGCTAACAGTCATCTATAACTCCAGGTCCAGGGGAGTCTGACTCCCTCTTCTGACCTCCGTGGGCACTGAACAACACTTACGTATATGTAGGCAATGCACTCGTACACATAACATTTTTTAAAATTAAAAAAGAAACTTAAAAGGCAGAAATTCATCAAGGAAAATGCCATCTATTTTCTAGCCCTGTCTTCCCAGATACCTGCAGCCATCTTACATGTATAAAAAGTCTCTCTTGATTTCTCCACTCCCATCAGGGCTACAGCAAAGGAATCATGACTAAAAGCCCACAATACACAGAACAACAGTAGCTCATGTGCCCTCCAGGATCCGGCACAAAGTACAGTCCTCCCACACCATCATGAACAGAATACCCCCCCACACACACACACTCACATCCAAGCATATTGCAATGCCAAGTAAGGAGTAAGGAGTGAGGAGAACTAAGGGCCTAGTTTACTCCCAAGACCTGGGGACTCTAAGACCTCCTCAGCACACATGTGAGCTGTGTATTTTGGGAAGCCTGTTTATTGCAAGGTGTAATTCTATTTTGGCTTCACTTAGCACAGAATAAGCAAAGGGGGAATCCCTATCATTCTAGTAGTTTTGCTCATATTCAGACATAGAAGGAAAAAAAATCACGAGAACAACAACAAAAAAGACATTTCTTCTACCAGGGTTGAAAAATAGCACAAAAATTAGAATTTGGGACATAACTTGTATTTAACTTGCAGGAGTTAACCCTATACAAAGTAAAAGTAAACTTCAGTTTAAGCAGTCCTGTACTCTGATTTAAATCAGTTTGTCTTCCAAAATCTAACATTTTCTCAGCTGAATTTGAAGGGATTATTTTTAAAAAGAAGAAAAAGCCGAACCGAGCTTTTAGAGCAACACGCATAAGCTGTTTGCCATATTGAATGAACACCTGGGGTATTGATTTGAAAACCAAACGCAGGCTGTTCACCTGCATTGCCAAGGATAACAGAAGCAACTGTCTCACCGGCACTAGAGAGGCTCCATCTGCAACTGCCTTCTAGGACCAAAGATAACCAGGGAGGGAAGGTGGTGGCATGGTTCTGCAACCCAGTTTCAACTCAGGAACTTTCCCTGTTTCTTTCTTTAAACTACCTGTGATTTCTAATTAAAAAGTGATTTTCTCGCCTAAGCCCACCTAATTCTTCTTTTCTCCTAAATTTGTCCTCTTTTTGGTTCCCATCCCTGGCTGAGCACTGCAGCCGTTGTGTGTAAATCTCTGAGCTTGTTTGGCTGGCCTTTCCCACTGTTCCGAGCAGTAATGGTTTCGCTGACCCGGTAATTAAGGGAACCCTCTGCCTTCCCAGTCTGGCTCTGAGCCCTCCCTCTTCTCCTCCATTGTTCTTTCAGTCACACCACCAGCAGATGGTTAGAGATTTTTTCACCCTTTCAAAAGCTTTCTGTTTTTTTTTTTTTTTTTTTTTTTTTTCCCCACCTCATCAAGCATATCTCAGCCAAGCGTAATTAGCTTAAGGCTTTTGAGTCCTCATGGGAGATCTGTTAAAGACCTGAGCAATTTCAATAAAGAGCTTGAAAAGCAAATCCTGGAAAGCTGTGCCTAACCACAGGAGAGCCACTATTATTTAGAAGTAGAGACCTCTCTCTTCATCCCATTCCTCCTTCTTCAAGGCATTTTAAATGCTCAGAATATTCATGAGGCCTCCAGGGCTTTGGGACTCTGGGGACCTTTATTGAGTAGGTGGGATATTTAAGCTCTCCCCTTCATCAGGTCAGCCTTTCACCCCTTTTAATTGATTTCAGTCACAGGGTGCTTTTAAGATACTCTCAAATAGCCAACAGTTTGTTTGCTAAGTCTCTTAGCCTTCTCATTCAGCTTTTTATCCTTTGGTTGTTGAAAAGTAGTTGGTAAGCTTTCCTTGTAGTTCAGAACAGTTGATAATGAAGGTTAAATTAATTAACTGCAATACAGACTTGCACCCTACCTTTGAGTGGTGTGACCCTTGATTTTTGAATAGCCACCTATATTGCAGTGTTGATCCTATAACCCAAGCCTCTTCCCTCTGCTTCCTCCAGAATATGGGAGAAAGTGAATTTTTGAGATAAAATCAAACCTTGGTTTTGTTAGAATGAAGTGGAGTGTGTGAAGCACAGCCTGCGGGGTGTCAGAGGCATGGCCCCACTGGGATGGTGGTATGTGTTTTCCCTACACATTCCAGGGGGAGGCTCAGAGGCTCAGGTGTTGGCTAGCAGGGTGATGAAGTATGTTCTCATGTCAGCTTCTCGTAATCAAGACCTGGGTAAAGGGAATTATTCTCTGTAAGTCCCCTGTTGTCTTTGCAGACAAGAGGAAGAAATGCCAACATTTGATTAGAATGACTTCTGCTTTTGTCTCGAGTGTACTGATAATTTCTCTTTAAAGGTGATGCAGAGATGTGAGGTTGCACCAGCTGTGAAGACCATACCTTACAGTCACGACTGTGAGAACGTTTCCTCCTAAAATACAGGAATCTGTTTAGAGCAGAGGTGTGATGTGGAGGTGACTTGCTAGGCAGACTCCAAAACAGAGATTAATTTATTGTTACCTACAAAATATGACGATGTTTGAAGCACAAATTGACTTGCAGAAAGATGTAAGCGGGATGGATGTTTTCGGTGGGGATGACAAATAAGAACATAATCTTTTGTAGCTGCTTTTCATAAATGTTTGTTTTACATTAAAGAATGATGAATTACATAGGTGCATGTTGCTGCTAGAGGATCTCAGCCAGGGAGACGGTTCTGAAGCACAGAAGTGAGTTTTGTTGCTACAGAATAACTAGAGAGGAGAGAAAATTGCTGTACAACCTTCACTTCATAACACCATTATGGATCAGGCTGATCAGTGACCCTGAGGCTACGGGGTCCTCAAAGTGGACAGAAACGACCATCTATAGAACTGCATGACAGTGTCGGGAACTAGCTGAACTTTGATTTGTTCCATTTCTCCAAACAACCATGTCTAATCACAGAGCTTTGGGGACGAGTTACTAATATTTTGAAATTTTCTAAAGTGATTCTTCGGTTGCAAAGTTCTAAAAGTTAAGGTGTGGGAAATGAAATTTCTACTGGTGGAAGCGGGACCTGACATGTGTTGTCTGACTCTCCATGCTTTTCTCCCTTGGCCCAGAATTTTTCCGTCTTTCTTTTATATGCTACTTTATGGAGCTATTCCTGATCAAGTATGACAATTCCTTTTGTTTTTTTTTACACTTAAAATTTTTATGTGTATGAGTTTTGCATGCATGTATGTAAGTGTACCCACATGTGCAATGCTTTCAGAGGCTAGGATTCCCTGGAACTGAAGTTAAAGATAGCTGTTAGAAACCATGTGGTTGCTGGGAATGGAACCCATTGGTTCCTCTCTCCAGTCTCACAGCATTACATGTTAACTGAGTTCCTTTTTGAAAGGGTGAAATCACACAGCTATGTCTTGGGGTTAGAAGTGACGCTAAAGCTGTCTCATTTCACCTCCCCATCTGACGCCCAAAGCCCTGTGATTTCCTTCTCAGTTGCTTCTGGAACCTATCTGCCAAGGGATGTGGGCAATGGAGAACTTGCTTCCGTTCATAGTGGATCTTCCTTTCTCAGATGGTTCCAAATATTCCTAAGTGAACTCAGCTTTCCTGAGGCTCATTCATTGCAGTTCTACAGAAGAAATGGAAATAAACCTGAATATGTGGAAAACCCCCTTGAGTATCTGAAAACAGTCTTCATAACTAACTCCTACGTCTTTTTCTGGTTAGTCACTTATTCTCACTCTATACACAGGAACCTTACATTACATGGTCTTTAAATCTTTATTATCCTGACTTTGTACTTTTTTAAATCTTTTATTTTTATTTTATGTGTGTGAGTGTACCGCCTGCATGTAAGTACACCTGTGTTGCACAATGCCTAAGGAAGTCAGAAGTGAGTGTCAGGTCCCCTGGACTAGAGTTATGGATGGTTGTTAGCCTCCATGTGGGAACTGAGAATCCAACCCAGCTCCTCTGTAAGAGCAGTTAGTGCTCTTAACCACCGAGCCATCTCTCCAGAGCAGTTACAGTTACTCCAGCTCAGCTGTGTACTTTAAGTAAACCGTATTTGCCAACTTTTTCTCTCAACACATGTCTAATATAAATGTACACATGAGTCAGACTTTCATTTACCTAACCTAAGACTGGAGATCTATTTTTAAAAGAAATTGCATCAGACCCTGGGAATTCCACATGTGAACTGATCTCTGGGTGCAATGAAAAAGTAATTTAATGGTGAAACTGGGAGCCAGCCGGATTCTGAAGGCAGACTACCTGGGTTCACAGGAGGATTCTCTTTAACTGACCCATAAACAACCTGTTTGGCTTCCTTTCTTCTAAGCGGGCATAGGCAATAGGCCCATTACCAAAGAAAGTTGCTTACATGGATCGTATCATTTAATATATGTCAAATTATAGTAATCCTGTAAGGCGTGAATGCTCAGTCAGTCTTAACTGTTAAGCCTACCGCTGTTCTTTATAGAAGCCTACACTCCAGACCAAGGTATAGCCTCAGGTTCTTTTGTTTGTGATTAACAGTGAGGAACCTAAGAATCGCAAAAACACTGGGTCAGATGTTTCCTTCTGCCCCTAATTACTCAGCAAGCCTTCCCTTGGTGCCTGCATGCACAAAGTAGAACAGTGAGGGTGCTGGAGAGACAGTCTCGCCACTTCCGTTCTCTAAGTGTGCTCAAGCTAGAAGGCCAGTAGTTTCCCTCTGGTTGCTTTGATCTAAGAGATCTCACTGAAGAAACACAACCAATCAAGAAAAAGTCCCTCCAACCCTTGGCTTCTGGCATATATGATGTGTGTGTCTGCTGTTGCTGATTCTGTCCCCATCCGGATATGACAGGGCCATGCCAGTAACCTCAAAGTGTGGTGCAAAAGAGGGCCTGCAAATCCAGGAAACAGAAGAGCTCTGGAGGTAGATTGAGGTGTTCCCACCCTGTTTATTTTCCATAGTGTCTAAATACTAAAGGCCACAGCATGTGTAATATGACTGTATAATGGTGATCAGTATTTCTATAAAAACCCAGCAAAACAGCACACAGGGCCATATAAACATCTACTTGTCAGATTGGAGGTTTAATCCCATTCTCTTCCTCATGTTCCTGGGTTAGGTGGTTTTCTGTTTACTAGGACTCTTCTGCCTATTTCTATTGGAATGAAGCCACATAATAGAGCAGGACACAAACATCCCTATCTCAATTCACATCACTCTACCCATCCCGTCAACAAACTCGGCATCCCCAAAGATGCCACGTTCTTAGACGCACTGACTGGGGGCAGGGAGAAGCTCTGATTCTGATAAGTCGGTTAACTGAAAGAAACCATTAGGAGCTCTGATCTTCTTAGGTTATCCCTGATGGGCCACTCTGAGATCATAGGGACAGGAACCAATGTTTTCCCTGTTCCTGATTTTAACTAACAGGCTTAAAGCATTTTGCCTTATAATAAGCTTCATAATCAATGGTATTATAAGCATCATTAATTGTAATATTACTAGACATAAAAATCATGTTTAACCAAAAGGCAGAGGGGAAGAAGGCAAGAGGAAAGCAAGGTGGACTTGTGATGCTGGCCTTGGTGCACGTGGGTCAACCATCTGGCACTATACAGCCTAACTGCAGTGGACCTTCTAAGCTCTTGGCCAAAGGTCTCATAGGATCAGTATCTTGTGACAGTTTGTGCTGGGTACAAAATGCTCTAGGTGCTAGCCTCCTATCTCAATAGAGGCCAATAATCATAGACACAGAGGCCAAAGGCAGAGTGTAAAAGAATGGAGATTTGTCTTATCACATCATCCTACTTCCCCATACAATTTATATTTTGTATCAGCCACACTGTAACAATAAAAATTATAAAGAAAAGCAAAACTATCACAAGGCTTTCACAACCTTATTACTTCATACTGATTTAGGCCTTACATTCTTTAATACATATTTTGCATTCAGCAATGAGGCGTCTGAAAGTCTTCACAAACAGCTCAGTCCCCAGGATGTTCAGGGGATCCAGTCCCTGGGGTCTTTAAGGTATGGGGATCCCTTTAGGACAGACTTTGAATCCCCTGGTAGTCACTTCCCTACAATCATACTTTGAGTCCTGTGAATCTGGATGCTTTATGATTGCTATTCAGACAACTCAGTAACTGGAATAAAAGCTGCCTGATGAGGGACATGGAGTCAGGATCCCAGAGCGAGTGCCCATGCCCTCATCATATATCTTAAATGGTCTCAAAACCAAGATATTTTCCTCCAGGCAGTATCTCCTGGAGAGTAGTGCATTTTAAATATTAGGAAGGCTTTGAAGGAAAGATTTCTGGAATCAACTAAACCTAGCAAATTCAGAAGGGAGTACCTTATCCCAAGTGAGAAACAAAATGGTTTGCAACAACTCAGGCTAGGACTATGTTGATGGGACAGAGATGTTTTGATGCCACTGGCGGGACCAGGAAAGTTAGCAGCCCAGTGTGCAAGTGCAACTCTCATGTGCGGGTGGCAGGGACGGAAAGCCGTGAGATTTGCAAGATAAGAAGTTGGGGTAAAACACCAAAGGCACTTTGGCTCCAGCAAAATAAGCCAAGAATAGCCCTCTGTTAATATCCATGGTAGGAACATGTGAAGAGTGAGCCAGAGCACACGCTGCAATAGTTTTTAGAACTGGTTCATCCTGTGCCATCAGGAGCAAGACTTTTTCATCTCACAGCTCCAGGGTCCACAGCTTATATTAATCATGTGCCTTGGAGATATACCATGTGTGGTCAGCAGGACATCTCTTCTTTCTTAGGACCACTTGCTCACTGTCTCAGTGATTCCTCAGGCACACATCCTGGGCTACATCATCAGCTATATTCTGGATCTCTTGTTCAGGACATGTGTACATAATCTAGCTAATAAAACTTATAAGGAGGTTCTTGGGGGTGAATCTGATCTTTGGAGATACCAGTTTTTCTAAGCTTATGTGTAGGGGAGCTCTCTCCTAGTACGTCTGTGATAAATCTTTACCACGTAAAAGAGGGAGAAAAGCTTCCTCCGTAGTCTGACACTGTCCCTCTTTCTATCTGTCCGACTTCTTCCCCTCACTCTGGCACTCTGGCCTTTCCCAGCATTTGAAATCATAGGAGTGGCTGTTTTGTTTACTATTCTTTCTGGCTAGGCCTTCTCTGCCCTAGCTGTTCTCGTCTTTGATTGTAAATGAGAATTACCTGGTGAGCTTTCAAGACTCTCACCACCCAGGCCGTGTACCAGATCAATTAAGTCTGAAACTCAGGATGGAGCAGGCATCAACATGTTTTAAATCTCCCTAGGTGTTTGCAGTATGAAGCCAAGGTTGAGAGACTCAGCTGTACACACCCCCCACTCTTCTCCCGGGGTGGCATTGGCCTTCCTGGCTTCCCACTGGCTGAAATGGTAATTGGATGCTTAGGAAATGTGATATGTACGTTGATGAATAAGGCATGAGTGGAATATTTTAATATCTGATTATAGCCTTTATTATACAAATGCTGTTCCTTAGTTTTAATGTTCAGATAAATTATTTGGCTTTACTGTGGTTATAAAGTAAAATATATAGTTTACATTCTTTTTTATTAACGCATTATTTGTACATGTTAATGGAGTTCAGTGTGGTATTTCCTTCCATGCATACAACATGCAGATCCTATCTAATCACACTGTTCCACACTCTGCCCTCCTCTTCAACACCTTTCTCAGTTCCTGGTAATCAAAAATTCTATTTTTAGGTCATTTCTAAACTTCTACATGAGAAAAAAATATATATGTAGATTTTTCCTGGCTGACTTATTTTCTTTACCTGATGGTCTTCAATTCTGTCCATTTTTCTTGAGGACTGAATAATAATCCGCTGTACATATGTACTGTATTTGCTTTTTCCTTTCCATTGATGGGTACCTAAGCTGATCTCACATCTTAGCTATTTAATATGAATAGTGCCACAATAAATATTGACATGCAGATACTCATTTGCATACTAATTTCATTTTATTGGGATATATACTCAGGAGTGGGATACTGGGATCACAGGTAGTTCTATTTTAGGTTTATTGAAGAATCCCCATACTGTTCTCTGTGGTGGCAGCACTAATTTTCACTCCGACCAACAGTATATATGATTCCCCTTTCTCTACGTTCTCATTAACATTTGTAATTTTCTGAGATTTTTAATGATCGTAGCCATCCTAACTTCAATAAGATACTACCGTATTGTTGATTTGATTTGCTTCCCCTGATGACTAATGATAGCACACATTTTTTCATTAGGCATTCATATTGCTTCACTTGAAAAATATCCACACAGAATATTTGCCAATTTTTAGCTGATTATCTTGCTTTTTTATTGCTACATTTTTATGTATTCTGGGTGTTGACACTCTGTAAAATGATTAGCTGGCAAATATTTTCTCCTGTTCTGTAGGCTGCCTTGACTCGTGATCCTTTGCTAATCAGAAACTGCTGAGTTTGATATGACCCATTTGTCAATTTTTGCCTTTGTTCCTGTGCTTCTGGGGGTCAGATACAGATCATCATTGTTTGTACAGTGTATGAGGTGTTTTCCTTATGTTTTATTCAAATAATTTCAAAGTTTCCAGTGTTTTATGTGGGTCTTTGATCCATTTTTCTACAAAGAATAGGGTCAAGTTTCAGTCTCGTACATAGGGATATCTCATTTTCCAAGTATCATTTGTTGAAGAGGCTGTCATTTCTCCCGTGTATGTTTTAGGATCTTTGAGAATCAGTTGTCTGGACATGTATAGGCTCAGGTATAGAATCTCTCTTCTGTTCCATTGGTTTATGTGTCTCTATTTACTGTAGGTACCATGTTGTGTTGGTTATTGTGTGTCTTGGTCATATCCCGAAATCAGGATTTATTTGGTTATTTGGAATCTTCTCTGCTTCTAAATTTGGAGGTCGATTTTCTAGTTCTGTGAAGAATACCATTGACATTTTGATGAGGATCATATTAAATCTGTAGATGGCTTTGGGGGATGTTTTCACAGTGTTTCTAATCCATGAGCATGAGAAAATGACATGGGTCATTTTTTTTTTTTAACCTTTTCAGTCTTTTTCCTTGTTTTGTAATTTTCTTTGGTGAGGTCCTCTACTTCCTTTGATGGTTTGATTCTTACCTTGTTTTATTCTTTCTAGTGTTTCTTGGTAACTAACAGAGGAATTTGCTTTCATGATTTCTCTACATATTCATTTTTGAATGTTGATTTTTTTCAATGTATTTATTCTTTGAGAATTTCATAGGTGTATTCACTGTAACTGCACCACATTCACCTCCCATTTCTGCCTCTGACCCCTCCCATACCCCCAACACACCTCCCTTCCCAGCATCAAGTCCTTTTATCTTATGTCCTTCTGTGTCCAATTAGTGCTGCCCAATGGGCAGCCTACCAGTGGCCACAACCCCCCACCTCCCAAAAATGACTGCCCTTCCACTAGCTGCTAATTACCTAATCTTTTCTCAGTCAAGGGTCGGGTGTCATGGGCTCCTGCTCCCTCCATACTGGAAGTTTGACTGGCTTGATCTTGTATATGTTTATTTTTTTTTAAGTACTAAAATGCATTGCCATGCTTTTCTTTTTAATTATTGTTACGATCTAAGTTTACTGTCCTTTACTTTTTAAATGAGATTACAAAGTAACAGGTTTCCTTATGACCCTTTCGTGTATACTTAGTTTGGGTTGAGCCTCCCCCACCTTCTCTTCTGAAGATCCTGTTCCCCGTCCATCTCCACTTAAACGGTTCCAGCTCTAGTACACACCCACCCACTTTCATGTCACAAGACCACTGCTGTATGAAATTTGTATGTTGTTTCTAATAGTCTCTTGGTAGAGTCATTAGATATACTATGCCTAAAATTATATCACCTGGAAACAGGGATTAATTGGGACTTTCTCCTTTCTTTAAATGTTTTCTTTCTTTTGCCTAAAACTAGTACCACTGTAATTAAATAAGGCCTGTGAGAATGGGCGCCCTTATTTTGTTCATAATTTTAGACAAAATGCTATTTTCCCAATTTGCTAAGATGTTGACTTTGGGTTTGTCATGTGTGTGTACGTGTGTTTTTGTGATGTGTGAATATAGAACTTAGGTTGATGTATGACCCTTCAAAACCTACAGAGCTCTCATTATGAACTAATATTGAATTTTTTTTCAGCATCTATTCATTCTATTGGTGTAATGGCTTACATGTTGAACCGTCCCTGCATTCCTAGTATGAAACTGACTTGATCATAGTGTCTGATTTTAGTTTCTTAAACATTAGCATGCAAGGTAAAGCCCTTCACTGAGCGTTGTCATCCACGCTTTCCTGTCGTTGATTTTTCCTGTCTCCTCTCTTACTCCTCTGCGCTCCTCCTGCTGGGTCCCTCCCTCCTCAGGAGTCCCCCTTCTGCTTTGATGTTGCATGTATTGTACTAGCCCCTTCTCCATACTTACTTTCAGCCTTTCATAATCCTCTTTCTATTTTCATGACCTATGTACCACCATACCATGTATATGCATATATAAAAATTAAATTCTAGGATTCACATATGAGGCTGTTTCTGAGCCTGGGTTGCTTAATATAATAATTTCCAGTGCCACTGATTTTCCTGCAAATGTCATGATTCCATTCATCTTTATGGCTGAATCAAATTCTGTTGTGAATCTCCATGGCATTTTCTTTATCATTCATCTATTGATGGACATTAGACTGGTTCCAGTTGCTTAATTTGATTTACTAGCATTTTGCAGAGGATTTTTAAATCTTTGTTCATTAAGGGTTTTGATCTCTAGCTTTCTTTTGCGGGGGAGCCTTTGTGTGGTCTGAGTATAATGATTGCTTCACAGGCAGGATGTGTTGAGAAAGTTCCCAAACTTTTACTTCTACACATGTGTTGGTATTATTCCTTCCAAAGTTCGGTTAAAGCTGGGAAGATAGCTCCCCAGGTAAGAACACTTGTTACAGAAGCATGAGGAACTGAGTTAAAATCCTCAGCCCCCAAATAAAAAGCCAGGCAAGGTTGTTCATTTGCCTGCAAACCCTGCATTATGGGAGCAGAGATGGGAAGATCACTGAGGCATGTTGGCTTCTGAACCTAGCTCAAGATCCAATAAGAGACTGTGTCTCAAAGGAATAAGGCAGAGCGTGATAAAGAAATATATTCAGTGTCCTCCTCTGGCCTCTACACACACTTGGACTGTTTGGTTAAATTTCACATTGAAACCCACTAGTCCTGGGCGTTTCTTCTTTGAGCTGTGTTTTTTAAAAAAAATTACTGATTCATTTTCCTGCATTGCTCTGTTACTATTTGTTTTCTTTTTGTTGTTGTTGTTTGTTTTTTTGTTGTTGGTTTTTTTTTTTTTTTTTGTATCTTATTGGTTCAGTTTCAAGAAGTCATTTGTCTCCAGAAATTTGTCAGTTTTGTCTTGGTTTTCCAATTGATTAACCAAACTTTTCATAATCTTCTCTAATGATCCTTTGAATTTCTGTGATATTTGGTTTTCAGATTTCCTTATTTATTTGGATCTTCTCTTTCCCTGGTTAGTAAGTTTTCACTTTTAATTATCTTTCCAAAGAATAAACTGTTTATTTCAATCATCTATTATAGTTGTCTCTAGTTCAGTTATTTGTGCTGTGATCTTTGCGATGTTTTCTTTCTACTAGTTTTGTATTTGGTGTGTTCTTATTTTTTTAACTCCTTGAATACATTTTTCATTTGTTTATTTGACATTAATTCTCCCTGCTCCCGCCCATGTATGTGTGTTGTAATATGTGTGTGATGTGTGGGTGGTGTATGTTGTGGCTGTGTTATGTGTATATGTTGTGTATATGTGTTGTATGTATGTGTTGTATGTATATGGTCGGTATGTGGTGGGTATATGTTGTGTATTTGATGTATGGGTGGTGTGTGTATACGGGGTATGTGGTGTGAGTGTGGTGTGTGTAGGGATGTGGTATGTGGTTTGGTGTGTGGTGTGTATGTGATGTATGTGGGTGTGTGGGTATGGTGTGGTGTGGTATGTGAGGTGTGTGGTATGGGTGCAGTGTGTGTGTGGTGTGTTTGGAGTATGTGGGGTGTGTGGTGTAGGTGTACTGTGTATATGTGGTGTGTTTGGGGTGTGTAGTATATGGTGAAGAGTGTATGGTGTGTGTGGTGTGTTTTGAGTGTGTGGTGTGTGTGGTATGGGTGTGGTGTGTATGTGATGTATGTGGGTGTGTGATGTGGTGTGGTGTGTGTGTGTGTGGTATCTGTAACTCATTGCTGTAATGTCTCTCTTAATTCTTCTGTTCTCATTACTTTTCCCATTCTTGTAATCAAATACCTGAGGAGAAGCAACTTAAAGAAAGAAGGGCTTATTTGGGGCCACAGTTTAGAAGGGACACAGTCCTCTATGGTGGGAAAGCATAGCAACGGGAATGTGAGGCAGGTGGTCACGCTGCATCTGCACTCAAGAAGCAGAGAAGGGATGCACGCTCCTGCTCAGCTTGCTTCTCCTTTATATTTAGTTTGAGGCTATTGACCACAGAAAGATGCTATCCACACTTAGGTAGGCCTTCCTACATTGATTAACCCAGTCTAGACTCCCTCACAGATATGCCTACAGCCTTGACTCCTGGGTGATTCTCGATCTTGTCAGGTTGACTACAACATTTACCATGACAATATTAGTTTTGCTCCTTTGAGCAGGTTTGTTGAGTTTCCATTGTCATTTGTTAGAAAAGTTTTATTTCCATTGTGATTAGGAAAGGTACAATATATACTTTTAGTTTTTTAAATTAGTAGCTTGGTTTGTGCTCTAAACTGTATATATTCTACAGAGTTTAAATGGAGTGTTCTGTGTCTACTAAATCAATGTGATATTTACCTGAACTCAAATATTTCTCTGGTTGATTTGGAGTGGGGGTCTCTGGGTATTATGTCCATTGTTGATAGTGAGATACTGAGATCTTCACTGTATTAGTTTTCTTATTTCGGCCCCAAATATCTGAGGAGAGAAGCAACTTAAGGATGGAAGCATTTACTTTCTTACAGTTCAAGAAGAGACACAGTCTGTTCTAGGAGGGAAGAGACACAGTCCGTCCTAGGAGGGAAGAGACACAGTCCGTCCTAGGAGGGAAGGAACAGCAGCATAGTGTGAGGCTGCTGGTCATGTTATGTCTGTAGTAGGGAAACAGAGCAGGTAGGAAGTGCAGCCACCTATCAAACCTTAAGCTCTTTCCCCACATTGACTCTTTTCCTCCATCAAGACTCCACCTTAGAAAGGTTTTATAACCTTCCAAATGGCACCACCAGCTGAAGACTAAATATTCAAACATATGAGCCAATTAGATACTTTTTTCATTCAAACTGTATAGCATCCACTGTTATTGGATTGAAATCTATCTCTCCCTTTATGTCTAATGGTATTAGTTTTATAAAATTAGGTTGTCCAAAATTAGATGTGCATGAATTTGGAAACTTTATATATTTTGGAATTAGTCCCTTGATTATTACATAAGGACTTCCTTCATCTCTTACAACATTTTTAAGTCTATTTTGTGAAATGCGGGTGTAATCACTGTTCATGTTAGGATTCTGTTTCCCTGTGATATTACTTTCATTCTTTTCACTATCGGTCTATCTGTCTCTATGCTGAGGAAGTGAGTCTATAGCAGCATATAGTTAGGTCTTAGTTTATGTTGACTTGCTTTGTGTTGTTTTAATCTTTTTAGCCAGTCTGATTCTTTTAAATCACATTTAGTCCATTTACATGCAACGTTTTCATTACACTGGTTTGTACCACTTCTTTCAAATACACTTTGTTCTTCCTCTGAAATTCATCTCTGTGCTTTCATGGGTTGATGTATTCACACAGTGTTTGTTTCTCTCCTATTTCTATTCATTTTCTTTCTCTCTATTCCCTATATCTGCTCCTCTGGTGGGATTTATAGTTTCATATGCTTTTAAGATGATACTTAACTTTCATTTTTGCACACAGGGCTCACTTAAGTCTCTTGTAAAGCTCATCTGGTAAGCATGAACTCTGTTTTTGCTTATTATGTAAAATCATTTCTTTGTTTCTGAAGGATAGCCTTACTTGCATATGGTAATCTTGACTTGTTTATGGTAATCTTGATTGACAAGTGTTTTCTTTCAGATCTTGAAACACACCATTTCATTATCCAATGACCTGTAGGGAGGTTAGAGAGAAATATCTGTTAGTCTAACAATGTTTTTCTTTTGTGGGATTACATACCTACAATAGAATTACAAATTCTATTACTTTTGTTATGGTCATTTTGCATTCTGAGTTTATTATGTTGCAGTGAAAATCTTTTCTGGCCTTATCTGTTTAGTGTTCTATAACTCACTTGTACATAGACATCCACATCATTCCAGTAGCGGGAAAGTTTTTACATAAGCTCATTGAGTAGCTTTTTATGCCTTTGATCTTTATCTCCCACCACTGGCTCTTCTAGTCATGTGATGTTTATTCATTCAATGGTGTCCCAAAGATTTCAAACACTTTCCTTCTTCATTCACTCTTTTTTCTTCTGTATTTTGTTTTTTATAAATTCTGAATAAGATATCTCAAAAGAACTGTCTTCAAGCTCAGCTATTATTTCTTCGACTTGATGCAGTCTAGTGTTGAGACTTTCAACTGAATTGTTTTGGATTTTTGAGCTCTTCATTTCCAGGATTTATGTTTGGTGCCTTTCAAGATCAATCTCTGCCAATTTACTCAGTCATATTCCACATTGGTTTTGATTTCAGTTTACTGTTATCTATATTTTGTTGAATCTTACTGAGCTTTTTATAATCCTGCCTATTAAATTCTTTATTGGGTATTGAATCCATTTGATTTCTTTGGACTCTGTTACTAAAAAGTAGTGATCTTTTGGAGCTGCTTTGTCACCTTGTTTTACAGGATTTCTCACGTTCCTACAATATTTCTGCATCTGTTGAATCAGATATTTATCTGTAATATTATCAAATGGTCTTCTAAGTAAGTGGAATTTTTTCTGAAGATATCTCTTGAGGGAATAGGCTTGTAATGCAAAGTTGGCTTTAGGTTCACATGGAAGCCATAATAAAGTTAACTTGTGGCTTCTCTGACTCTGATTACTGAATGGTAACAGTGTGTACTGTGTTGGAGTTAGAGAGATCCACTGTATCTGCAAGCTGCACAAAAGTGAGAATGTTCTAGTTGTTCTGGACAGTTAGGCTGTAGTCAGCAGAGCATGTTGATGTGGCTCTGGTGCCTGACTACTCCCACAGTGGAAGTAGTTGGTTAATGGGGGCATTCCACAGGCGCTGTTGATGTGGCTCTGTTGTTTGTGAGTATCTCTGCTACCGATCAGTCACATCAGTAGTAGGAGGATGCCTGAAGTGTTTGTTTTCTTATGAGACAATGGTACACACGACTCAGGTGCTTATAAGAAGGTGGTGAAAGGAGCCATAGCAGTGTGTGTTCAGAGAAGGAGAAGGTGGAGTTGATTTTCTGCTACTTTCTGCTGCTATTGGGAGTTACCCACCCAGGAGCAGGATCTGGGGTTCCCCAAGCTGTTCATACCTAGAGATAAAGCAATGACTGGTGTGCCTTTCTTTTCTTAATATTTATAGCTGTAATACCCACCATGCCCTGAATAGCAGCTAGGCAAACCTAGAACAAGTCAAAATTCTTCTCAGGTCTCCTTGGGTTGCGCACATGCAGGAATTCTTATCCCATTGTTCTACTGAAATGGCTCACATGAGCCATGCCCAGATCTGGGCAAAATTCCTCTAGACCTTCTTAGGCCCTGCCCTCTAGAAGAATGCCACCACAGTGGAATATTATGGAGCCAAAGAAGTGGATAGGCACAGTTTCTGACAACGAGAGTAGTCTAAAACATTCGTGTAGTAGCTCCCTTCTTAAACTGGCTCCTAGATGTAACTCCTGGGATCCACTGTTAACTGCGAAATGATATGTGATCCCTTTCTGAGTGCACTCTTCCCTAGAAACATTTTTCTCATCTGACTGAGGGGCAAGCCTGTGCGGATTGTGAAACTTCTCAATGACCAGCACTGTCGGCATCAATGATGACAACTTTGCCAGGGTTCTTTCACCTGCACCCACGGAGAGGGTGTTAGGGTTTCGACAAGTTCTAGGATATTTTGTTCCTCTTACTGTGCTGTGGTACCAGGTCTCTGAGTCGTACAAAGTTCCAGTTTCTCTAATGCTCCATTCCAGTGTCTCTTATGGTCACTTACCTCAAAAAGCAATTGTACATACAGCTGTCCTTTGGTTCTTCTTTGTGGAGGAGAAGGTATATATAGGTGCTTTGGTCTTAAAATTTACTAAAGTTCACACTCTTAGTCATGGAAGATTAAATGTATGACAGGGCAGAAAGTGTTATCACAGAAGGAAACACAGGAGAACATATGTCCATAGGCACATTTGTTCCATTTAAAGCTAACTGACAGATAGAAGGATAGAAGATGAGATGTTATATGTTACTTAAGTAATATCATCAGTGATCATTGAAAAAGTCAGCAGCTATCACTCAAGGCAGAACAGTCCATGTTGCTGAAGTGCAAGGAAATGACTTCCAGAAAAACTGAAGGTTCAATAGTAAAGTCTGAATCTTAAGCTTCGACCTGGCTTAAAGACGAAGTTGGAACCTCTGAAAGTTCACTTACAATGTATCTAATGAAAACATATAGATTAAAATTCACAGTGGGATTCCACTGTCGTGCATGGCAAGGGATGGTTTGTTAAAACGCTCCCAAGCAAGGATTTTTTCCTTTTTCCTTTTCCTTTTTGAGAGTCTCTGTAGCAGACAGGAAAGCTGTGTAGCCTGCACCGTGCTTTCAGTAGTACTAAAAGCCCAGGTGACAGTGCTGTGGTTCTTCATGGCCAAGTGCTTCACTTTAGTAACAAATAGCCTATACCACACTGTTGCTATATTTATAGTCTTTTAAGTTTCGTATCACTCCCAAGAGAGAAATAGGGAAAGGAACGTTTATGGAGAATCCACAGGGTGGCATTCCAATTTACCACCCCGCAGATCCTTCTGACCATAACTATAAGTAATGGCATCCTATTAGTGCCAGAAGGTTGGAGCAGATGGTTTGGTCTACGTGCCAGGTGCACTGTATTCAGATGCTCTCAGAAATATCTGTTGAGAGAGAACCAGCGTAAACAGAATGCTGAACTGAATAGTAGAGCTGGGAAATCCCATCCTGTGGTACCTATGGTCCGCTAGATCTTCACCATTAACTTTCGTAAGAGCTGCAGAAAGAGGGAGCAGAGGTACTGACGTAAGTTCCCATCCAGCCTTGACATTTTCCATATCTGAGGTTTCCTTCGGGATAGGGAGTGTCAATGTTTTTCTCTAGACCTTCCTAAATTTCTCAACCACTTTCATTCAGCTTTAAAATACGGACCTGCTTATACCATAGCTTAATTTTATTACCTATGAGGACCTGATATGTAGTTTCTAGTCCTAAAAGAGTTTCATTACACGGCAACTTTTGTTACACTGAGGAAGTCAGCAATAATGGCCTAATTCCACCCTCCCTCGTTTGGAATACTGGTTGTCCAAAACCACAAGTCCTGTGTGAGTGATCAGGTAACTTGTCCAGATTTTCCTATTTCTTATTTGAACAGTAACAAGGATTCAATTTTCAGAGTCTGATGGTGTCGGGGGAGGGGCAGCTGATCACCATCTGGGTTCAATAGAAGCCAACAAAAAGTACAGACTGGCAAATCAGACATCCCTAGGCCATGTCCCTTTCCAAGCCCTTGCCTTTTATCCCAGCCAAAGCATCTGCTGCAGTGATCAATGCACCTGTCTTCCCATGCATGCTCTTTGGTGGAGGATTCACTTTGCCAAGTAAAGGCCCTAACCTCACCTTCTGTCGTAACCAGTGGTCCCATTTGGAGGTCCTGTGTGCTTTGTATCTAGGTTGGGGAAGAGTGTTCTGATAATTCATTAAACCGAATTTCATCCTTCACCTATATAAATATGAGAAGCAGGCAGAAGAGACTGGAGAGGAAAGCGGTATTGAATGAGGGATTTGCTGATCCATGCATCCTACTCTGTTTACTCTTTTGGCATACACACATCACTCCAGTCTCTCAAAGGGGATTTGTGTGTGTGTGTGTTTGACTCTTTGCTTTAATTTTACATTTGACCTTAAAGGCTAAGCAGGAAGTACTTGTCTCCATATATAATTTCAGATCATTTCTTTTTATTTTGTTGACAGGGTCTCTCTAGTCCCAGCCTTCCTGGAACTTACTATGAGAACCTGGCTGGCCTGGATCTCACAGAGATCTGCTTGCCTCTGCCTCCCAAGAGCTGGGATTAAAGGGTCACGCCACCACATCCAGCTAGTCATATCTTTTACTTAACTGTATTGTTGTTGTTGACTCAATCTTTAAAACTAAACAGAAGATAAAAGTGTGACCTAAACCCCTTATATATCAGGTATACATTAAGCTGAAAACTCTTAAGTATCAGTGGTGATCACGCAGGGTTTTCTGGTGTTTCCTGTCTCTATGGACAGTGTAACAGCAGTTGCCTTGGAAGTTGGAGGAAAGTCCCCATCCAGTGGTTCATCATTAAACTTTCCCTGCAATCCTGACTCAGATGTGAAAAGTCCGTTTATCCACTTTGAATAAAAAGCTGTATGTGAATGAGCTCACCTGCAGAATGCCTCTGCATGCACTGATTCCATAGTTGCTTTGTATAGACCTACCTAAAACAATCAACCCCCAAAACATAAACACAAAACAGCAATCTCAATAAGTATTTTATTAGGATTAAAGTTAGATAATCCCCTAAAATGAATCTTCCTTTCCAAAATAGCCTCTCTTAGAAATAATTCATAGTATTTACATTTTTCATTAACATATGCTTTTAGATTTCTTTTGTTAGTTTTTATTTTATGTGTGAGTGTATTGCCTGCATTCAGTGCACCCATATCATGTGATGTCCACAGAGAACAGAAGAAGGCATAGGATTCCCTGGAACTGGACCTATGGACAGTTGTTAGCCATCATGTGGGTGCTGGGATTCAAACCTGGGTCTTCTGCATGAGCGGCCAGTGTTCTTAATCTATGAACCATCTCTCCAGCCCCCTTTTTTCTTTAGTTTTTAAAAATGTATTTCATTGTAATTGCTCCTATCACATTGGCTTTTTGAAAATGTCGCAACACTAGTGAAGTGAAGTGCTTGGTTACAGTTGTTAGTATTAGTTTCAGAGAATTACATGTAAATCTCCTCTATTTTATTCATGTGTGTGCAGTATTGTGGATAATTCTAATTTGCTTTTCTGTTGCTATAATAAACACCATGACCAAAAGCAACTTGGAGGAGGAACAGGTTCATTTAGCTTCCAGGTTACTGACCATCACTGAGGGAGGCTGAGACAGGAACATGGAGGCAGAAAGTGAAGCCACGTTCACAGAGGAACGCTGCTCACTGACTTGCATCCCCTGGCCTGCCCAGCTGGCCCATTTGTCTCACAAATAAAGTAACTGAAGAGATGACTTTCCCATTTTCACACAGAACTTTAGTGGCTAATGAAGACTAGAAAAGGATTCTTGGATCGTTATTCAGATTTCCCTCTTCCAACCACTGTTTCTACTTTTCACTTTTTCTTCTCAAATATTATTGTTACTTGATTTGATTCAAAGTAACAATAAGCTGATTCCCTACCTCTACAAATGAATGACCAAAGACTGCTAATTCCAAATTTCATTTCAATGCATTGTAGCTTCACTAAATCCTAGATTTTTCTAATACAGCTCCTTACCCGAATGAGTTCAGGCATCTCCAACTTAACCTTATCAAAACTGGGCTTTCAATATCTGCTCCCTATCTGCAATTCTTCAACATATGAGCACATGGCATTTCATTGTGCTCAGTGGTCAAATCCAAACTTTTGAAGTTGTCTTTAGTTCTTTTTATCATCCCAAACTCTCCATCCAGTGCTTCACCAGAACCTATCAGTTTATTTTCAAGCTGTGCTCAGATGTGGTACAGCTCTAGTTTCCTTCACTGGCACCAAGGTGAAAAACCACCTTTAACATCCATTATGTCAGAACCTCTTGTTTGACTCCCTAACTTCATCTTTAGGGTCATTTCTCATCTTACCTCATCTATAGTGACTCTTAGGAAATAAAAATGCCCCACTTCTCAAATTCATCTCCTTGTTTCTTGAAGAATATGATCCAGCATCCAGACGGTGGCACTTGCCATTGGAACTAATTGTCTCCCTTTCTTCCAGATATTTTTCTTATTGACACCAGTTTCCTCTGAAAATCAGTCATATCTCAGATTTTCCACAGATGTTGTAAACATATTCTTGCCTCCGGGTTTTATACTTGCTACTCCTTTCTCTGAAATGTTCACCCTCACAAATCCTCAAATACAAGTATCTTAATTACAGCAGCAACTTTTTCACTGTTCCCAGAGCCTAGAGCAGTGCTCAGCACACGGCATTTGCACCATGCATGATTGCTTAGGGATCAAATGAACTGTCCTCACCAGCATTTGTTTTCAGTCACGTTGCAGTGGATATTTTGTGGCATCAAGTAGTCTTACAAAACTGGTAGAATTCCTAGAACTAAACTCATCCTGTTCAGGTATGAAATCAGTGCATTACAATGAAATGCAGTTTCCTGGCCCTGTCAGTCTTGCTCTTTTCTCTGCCTTCTTTGCTGTTCTCCAGCTGTCCTACCTCTTTTTATCTTCCTTGAGCAGGCTGGTTTAGCTTTGGGGCCATTGCACTGGGGCCCCCTCCTTCCGAGAAACACCTGTTCCTAGATGTTTTTGTAACTGGACTTCTTACTAGTCTTTTTGAAACTTCCCTCTGAGGTGAGGCCCTCTCTAAGTACTCAAGTTGAATAGCCTCCCCTTCCTGACTCCATGATTAAGATCTTCTAGCACTGTATTAGCAGAAGCCTACAAATACATGACACACAGTGGGTACTAGCAATGTATCTGGAGGACAAATGAATGTCATTCATCTGGCAACAGAAGTCCAATAGTTCTCCTTCCCTGACAGACAGGCCATGGTACTGAAATGATGTATTGGTAAGTTTGTCTCCTGCAGTCTGTGAAAACATCTGCCCAGGAAGGATGTTTAGTTCTCTCTCTCTCTCTCTCTCTCTCTCTCTCTCTCTCTCTCTCTCCTCTCTCCTCTCTTTCTGTCTGTCTCTCTCTCTCTATGCACACACACACACTTCTTAAAGCTTTTGTCATCTATTTGCATTCCATAGGTATTAGCTAAGCTTAAAAAGGAAGCTGTGCAAAGGCCAGAGACTTCTTCACTGAGTTCATTTCACTTGAGAGAATGGAGAGTATGAATGATAGAGCTCAAAATATTTAAAAAATGAACATTATAAAATGACCATTGGAGGCCCTGTGAGGAAGAGTGGAAACTAGAACTGAGTTGTAAAGAAAATAAGTTCCTAGAATTAGCGTCCCATAAAAAAAGAAATACAAGAGTGACACCATCAATTCAAGTGTCACGTCAGAGAAATGTCAGGCTTCTGGTCTGGAAATTTCCATGTCCCCTTCAGCAGCTAAAAGATATATTACACTGGAACGCAGGTGCTGCAGCAATAATTCTTATCAGCACTTTGATAACCGAGCATCTTCCTTATAGTCAGCTCTTCAACCTTCTCCCATCTTTTTCTCTTTTCCTTGTGTCTGTCTCCAAACCCTTTCTCCTCACCCAGTGCCCCTTCTCTTGACTTGGCTGGGAAAGCCCTAGATCTGCATCTTCATAAAATGACCTTTAATCAGACCCACGTCCACTCTTCATTTTTGCCTTTCTTGGCATTTGAGATTAACCTCAGCATGGCATGTGGAACCCTCTGTATTTTTTTCTATCAACCAACACCCTGTTTCCTCAATTACTTCCAACCTTGTGGCATTCCGTGTCTCTTCCTTTTGACACTAGCTCTTCCCTTGAACCTTGAGACATACACAGATCTTTCCTGCTCTGAATGGATGCTATGGATTACTCCCTGCCACCTCAAGCCTCACCATGTTCCTTCACTATGGTGGCTTGCGCACACTGACACGTTTGCTCTTCTGTTGTCTAGTCCTTCTAGAATAGAATCTTGCTCACCTCAGGCCTCAGCTCTGCTGATATCGGCCTCCCAAGAACTCGAATTCTTTTTTTATTTAAAAGTTTTCCTTGAAGGGCTTTTCTACTTTCACCTCTTCAGTAGAATAATAAATCAATTTTCAAGATCAGCGATTTATTCTGAGGACCAAATATTGTTTGGGCAGCCTTCATCAAACACCAAAATGATTTGTAGAAATAGAAGACTGCACTTATTGAATAACCATTAAGCCAATGTAGTTTTTTACAGATATGCAAAGAGACTAAAATTTGGACACATTCACTGGGAACAAGTTAACTCAGAGTAAAGAAGTTATAAAATAGTATCAAAAGAGGGCATGGCATCCCCCAGAACTGGAGTTATGGGTGTTTGTTAGCCACCATGTGGGTACTGGGAACTCAACCCAGGACTCTACAAGAACAGCCAGTGCTCTTAACGGCTGAGCCATCTCTCCAGCCCCATTTCATTTTATTTTGAACATGTCATTATACACATTGATGTAGCACAGTGCAAAGTTTCAATACATATATCGTAACGAGATCAAGATAATTAGCATTTCAGTGCCTCAAATACTTACAATTTCTTATAACAACAATTTTCAGAGTATTGTTACTATTTTGAAACAATGTTATTGCTAATTCTGTTGTGCTATAATTACTAAAACTTATTTCTTCTGTCTAACTATAACATAGACTATTGACCAATCTCTCTGTTCTCTTCAGAGATCAACATTATTAGAGCCGTGTTAATGAAGTCAAGCAGTATTTGTACCTGTTTATTTCACTTAGCCTGATATCCTCCAAGGTCTCTTATGTTTCCGAAAATGACAGACACTTCCTTATTTTTATTTTTAGGCTAGGAAAGGGTTTATTTTAGCCTAGACTTCTGGGTCAAAAGCCATCATTGAAGGAAGTCAAGGCAGGAAACTGGAGGCAGGGTCCATGGAGGAGTGTTGTTTACTGATTCTCTCATGCTCAGGGAGCTTTCTCTTTGAGTTTTTTGGGAGAATTTCGTGCATGAGTCTTGTATTTTTAGCATTTCCACCCCCCTTTGCCCTCCAACTGCCCCCCTGTCATGCCTCACTGTTTCTCAAAGTTGTAACTTCTTTACTTATTATTGTTACATATATATGTATATACATAATATATGTAACATATATATATATATATGTCCCTAGAGAAAACTGATCCCCTCTCGTCTTTCTCTCTCTTCTCTCTCTCTCTCCTCTCTCTCTCCTCTCCTCTCTCTCCTCTCCAGCCATTGATTTCCTTAGTGCCTCATCTGGGACTGGGATGCTGTGGATTTCATTATTTTTAAGACTGGATAGTATTCCATTGTGTATATACGCACCATGTTTTTCTTATCGATTCGTCCTCTGGTGGATACCTTCATTTCTTGGCTATCATGAGTGGTGCCATGAGAAGCATGGGATGCAGGTAATTCTTGAAAATGCTAGTGTGATTTCTTTTTCTTTTTAATTAGAATCTTTTATTATGCCAGAGGAGTTCCTATAACCCGGAGTCTTGGTTCTGGAGCTGGGTAACTGAATTCTCACTCATCAGCCTGATGCACTGTTCTTTGTCAGAAACATAGGTACCATTCCCAAATTTCCTGATATCCTTGTTTTTAACTATTGTGGCTTGATGAGTCAAAGCCACTGAATTTAAAACAAATTCAATATCAAAATCCTTCTGGATTTTAGAAACAGAGCAAGCAACACCTGTCTTCATCTGAACACTACAGATGTATTTTTCATGCAAGAAATTTCAAATTTCAACCTGAGATCTATTCTCCTGAATGACAGTGTTGATGGGGAAGTGGGCGTACACAGACCTCATCTTGTAACGAAAGTCCAGTGTAGCACCCTTGATCATGTTCTGGACGTAGCTAGATAGTTCTTACAGTGACCAGTTCCTTTCTGTTCGTCCAGGGTTTGTCAACCCACAGCCTCTTCTTTTTCTTTCTTGAGTTTGGCATTGATATGACTGAAGTCCCTCCAGAGGGTTCTTCTATGCCCCTTCACATTAACCGTGGGTTCCTTTAGCGTGATGTCGGCATTTTCTGGAATGTCAGCAGTCTGACTGCTGAGGGTGGTCTTCATTCTCAAAGTAGATGTGGGCAAAGAGGAAGCAGGTTTGTCATCAAGTTCTTGATGTCATTTCTTATCTTGTCTATATGACAGTATTTCTTGAATATTTTCTTTTGTGTAATACTCCGGGTACTATCAGTATATTAAGTAGAATCTGAACTAAGAGACCATGGTTTTGCTGGAAAAAAAGACCAAATGACTAATCCTAGTAAGTTTACTGTGAGAAGGAAGAGCAAGTCTTGGGGTGAGCAGATAAGGAAGGGGCTGAAAGGTCAATCTCGAAATGGCTCTGTACGCCATCCAGTTCTGATGGACAGAAGTCTCCGGAGGCACACAGCATGGACAGTGAGCATGGGCAGTGACATATATTATGGCTTTTTAAAAAGTGTTCCTCTCACCAGTGCTTCCTGTGTTATATAGGCAAACTGTAGAAACAACCTCAAATTTCTCTTCCTTAAAGCAAGAAAGGTAGACTTCTTGCCCACTTCACTCTGAAGCGGATCTGAGTTATAGGGAGGGACGGTTCTGCCAGGCTGTTTGGGAATGCAAGACTTCCCTTCCTCCCCATCTGATACATTTCTCAAGGTCTCTGTATCTAAAATGTGGTTCCTGTCTCGGAAGCAATAGCATCACCTGGTAGCTTGTTTAAAATGTGAACGCTTGGGCCCAGCAGCAGCAGCTGAATCAGACAGAGGCTCTTGGGTAGGGTGCAGAGGTGTTTTGTATCTGTGAGGTGACTCTGATGCTTACTCAATGCTATGTTTTATGTTTTACCAGTTTTGATTTTTAATTTATTTTTAAGCATTTCATATGTAAGTACTGTCGTTGCAGCTTTCCATGGCTCCCAGTGCCCCACCAGCTCCTCTTTGTCCCCCACCGCCTCTCAATTACTTCTTTTTTTATTATTGTTACATATACATACATTTATAAACATGCAGATACGTATATATACACAGAGTACACTGGCTGCTTGTGTGAACCTGGACTGTCCATTTGGGATTACATAACCTCTCCGGAAGGTAGACCCTGGTGAAAATGGACTCTCTCTCCCTCAGCATCCACTGATTGCCTGAAGCTCTTCATCTTAAGGTGGAGCCCCACGACATCACCCCATCCACGTTGGCATGTCAGCTGGTTTTGTCACGCAGATCTTGTTAGGCTTCCACACTGTGGAGGTTTCATTACTGCAGTTTCGTGCTCATGTCTAGAATGTGTTAATTAGCAGCAGGTGTCTTATCCTTCTGGCTCTTAAATTCTTTCCACCCCGACTGCCACAACGTTCCCTGAGTCTTGGGTATAGATGATGCCTTATAGATGTGTCAGTTAGGGCTCTTCATGTGACTAGTCTAAGGAAGCTGTGCCCAAGGTTTGGCACAGGAAGCAGGGGCCATGGAATTCACTCCTGGGACTTTTTAAGATGTCAGTTCCAGAAGTGCCTGCATCATTTGTGTTCACAGGCCTTTGGCTAAAACTTGGTCATCAGGCCCCTGCCTACCTATCTGGGAAGCTGGAAAATGGCTCAGCCTATGCATAAGAAATGCGATTCCCTCCTGTTTGTCCTACTCCTAGTCCCTCCCTTAACATCCTGCTCCCTCAGCAGTCAGGGTGATCCTCCCCACATGTCAATCAATTGTGCCTCTGCTGACCCAAGCCTGTATGGTGCCATAACTTTCCAAATGATCACTCTTAGTCCTCCAAGTGCTAATCTCCACAGCCTCCCTGGCTTTGTCATATAGCCCCAATTCACATGCTTAGGTCCAAAGTGCTGCCATCTTGAACTATCACAGTAAGACTAGCTGATCTTCTGGTCACAGCCCTCTTCTCTGGGCCTTTGTACCTGCTGTTCTTCCCATCATCTTTTACTACTTCCATTGTCTTTTCAGAGCTCAGGAAGGCTGTAACTTTATCCAGAAATATGTCCCTAAAACAACTCCTTGCTTTCTTACCCTACAACAAAATTGGGAGAAAGGCCTCTACTAACCCAGAATAACACATAGTCACTTTCAATTTTACTTGCCTATGTCTCTGGAGGGCAAAGACTATTTTAAATATAGTTACTTCTTTATTGTCCAAAAAGAGCACATGGTACATGCTCAGGAAACTTCTGCTAAGGGATGAATACAAAGTGGCTCTGTAGACATTCAAGTTCAGTATGTCCTTATAGATGAAGACATTGATTGTATTGTATTGCATTATTATATTGTATTGTATTATATTGTAGCTAGAATGTGTTACTAAGTCTAAGAAGCTCACGCATCCTTAAATAAGGACTACGCCTTAATAACAGAGCTAATGGGGGTCCCCTTTTAGGGTTATAGGTTATGTTTTACTCTCATTCAAAGAAGAATTTAAGAATGAAATCAGATGGAAACTTTAGGGCAATCTTATTAAAGTTTAAAGAAAAATCCTCTGGTCAGACAAGCTGTAAATCTCAGCACCTTCCCTGAGGAGAAAAATGGAGGGAAAAAGGAAAACAAACAAACAATAACAACAGCAAAACCATAAAGCTATGCCAGTCTAGAGCCAGCATGCAGATTAGACACGTGGTGAACCAGCAATCACATGGTGAAGACGAAGTTATGGAGAAAGAAAAAAATCAACCCAAAATGTTGAGGTAGCCCAAACTATCAAATCACACTTAGGAAACAAATAGAAAATCAAAAAGGAAAGGTTCTTCTGTTTTGGATAATTCAGAAAAGAGGAAAGACTTACAGCTACATGTCTATGGCCAGTCCATAAGCAATGGCATGAGGGGGCAGAAAAGTTCACCAGCTCATTGACACATTAGCTTTTCCACATATCTCTTTAGCAGGACTTAAGGTGAACCCACCTTTGCTAGGGGTGGTCCCCTGGCCAAGTGATTAACCTGGCAAAACAGGAGGTACAGGAAAGTTGGACTTCATACAGACCAGAGATTTCCCTCTTAACCAGGAGTTTTCACTTAAGGGGCATTTCTTGCTACTAAAACACCAAAACTTTTGCCACAGTCAACGAGGCTGATGGTAGGAGAGGGTGTGACTAGAGAAAAGAGACCCATCCCATCACCAGAAAATCAGCCCAAAGCTCAGCACTAGTCACAACCCGTCCATCCTTTTCTTAGCCAAAAGGCTGCATCTTTCTCCCACATTAATTTACATATTTAATTTACATAATAAATAGGAAAATAAGGAAGTGCAGTACTTGAAATGTAATCAAATTACATTGTTTAGAAAACAGAAAAATGAAGCTTGCTCAAATAAAACTCCCTGGTGATGGTAAGTTAACAAAGATCTCTCGATAGCTTAAGCATCTGCTGGATGAGTCAGCCCCAGTTCCCATTAGAGCTTCTGCCATGACTCATTCTAGTGGACCAACTTTCACTAGAAAGTGAGACACTCTGGGGATGTTCACATAAAAATTATGACAGCATCCTTCATGGGAATGAAAATAAGTTTCAGGCTTGGCAAGTTACATTGTTCCATATGCATAGACTATGAGAAGCAAGTCCCCTTGACACCGCTTGCTACGCAAATGATGACATCACACTGCCCTGTGCTCCTGCGCTTGCTCCCGGGTTACTGCCACCTGCTGCTCTCTGCTGATTATCCCTCAGTCTGTCAGCATGCCTCTGCTCCCAACCTAGCCACACACTCACACAAGAAGTCTGCAGGTTAGACCCTCCAAGAAATAGACAAGTAAGCTGTAGGCAAACAGAGGATCACTGAGAAACAGAAGGAATCAGCGGAGTCCACCGGGGAGACAGGTGCTGTCACTTGCTCAGAGTTTCCCAACTAGTTACTAGAAGAGCTAGGGCTGAAACCAGGCAAATATGGCTTCAGAATCCTGGCACATCAGCACTGCTTTTTATTGTCTGCATCTTTCCCTAGTCTGATAGACAGGTAGATGGTACATTGGATGAATATTAAAAGAATAGCTTCTGGAGTTGTTTATTATGGACCGAACCAAACCCTCCACTTGGTTTCCTGTTCTATAAATTACCTGATGAGTTAGGTGTTATTTTGTTTGCTGGTTTTCCACAGTAGCACCCTAAATCATGGTGTTATTAAATAACACATGGCCATAACCCATTAATCAACAAGTAGCAGAATTAAATGCACACCTCAAAATTCTGCTTTCCAACTTGTGTAGGCGGTCAGTTACAGCATCATTTGAGTTAGGATACTTCCGTTCATCTTTGTAATCAGACAGCCTTAGCAAATTATAGGCACTTAGTTATTTTTGCAGGCAGGTATTCATTGAATTAATGAGTAAATGCATTGATTTTTCTAGAATTTCTGTCTGGAATTATGGGTATTATGTCATTTCGAATTTTTAAGTGCCTTATTATTGAGTCAATATTCTTTCCAATGTTTCATTTTTCTAACTTCACAGCTTTTATGCTACACTTAAATTTCAGTTGTCAATCCATTAAGCACATACACAACAAGTCCTGGAGCCTTTTTTTTTTTTTTTTTTTTTTTTTAGTAAAAAAGCAAATGATTTACAAGCTTCCATGTAAGCAAGGATCACTGAGGTAGCTTGTTAAAATGTAGATCACCCTACCCCACCAGCCACAGCTTCTTATTCACCGGACTTAGTAAGTGTCCTGAAAGTCTGAGTTCCATAAGCATGATGAAGTATTATGATTCAGATGGCCCAATGTACACAGCAGGACTGAGTGGTCTGTAGGGGCTGACTAGTTTCCCTGAGAAATCTTGAAAAGCTACCTAGCTTTTCCAAAGGACAAAATCACTACTCTGATAAAACTATTTGCCTATTCTTTCCTGTAACAATTTTTAACATTGTCCGATAATATTAAGGAACGATTGTATAATACATGCATACGCCATCTTAGGTTGACTGGATCTGAGTGGCACAAATTTCACAATTATTAAAACTCAGTATTAATTTTTAGGGGGAAAGCTCACGATTTTCTTTATATTTAATGTCTTTATGTCATCCCAGAAGAGTTTTATTTTTGTAGTAATGTTTCTGAAATTAAGACATGTAAGAATGAATTTCTGTTATCACTGAGAAAGGAAAGCAGTCTCAGGATGCAGAGTGCAATGTAAGGGTCGCTCCAAAAGCAAAGTCTTTTTTCTTATTCTAAATGGCCACAATACCTACAATTCCAGACTTAATTATGGAAAATAATCCCTCCATTGATTCTTTTGATGAATGCCAGTCAGTAATTACCTCATTGTGTAGCAAAAGTTATCCTTGAATTTATGATCTTCCTGCCTCAGCTTCCCAAGATGCTGGAATTACAGATCTGTGACCCAGGTTCACCTCCAACAATGATCTTGAATGTAGAAGGTTTTACGTGGGAGCTCGTCTCATAGTATACAGTGAAGGGACCATAGAATACAGGGTGACGGGGAGGGAAGGCAATCACTAAAGGATGATGATGAGACTGTTCTAGCTTGCTCTGTCACTGTAATGAAAAACTCTGACCAAAAGGAACTTGGGGAGGAAAGGTTTTATTTGGCTCATGCTTCCAGGTCATAATCCAGCATTAGGGGATGTCAGAGTAAGAACTTAAGGCCGCAGCTTGGAGCAAAAATCATGGAGGAGCACTGCTTACTGGCTGTCTCACTGGCTTATGTTCAGTTAGCTTTCTTATATAGCCCAGGACCACCTTGTTAGGGATGGTACTGCCCACAGTAGACTGGGCTCTCCTATATCCCTCAACAATCAACAAGACAGTATCCCACACACACACCCCAGAAAGCTCATAGAAAAATTCTAATCAAGATAATTCTTCAGTTAGATTCTTTCTTCCAACGTGATGCTAGGTTGTGTCAAGTTATTAATAAAAACTAACCAGGAAAGAGACTATCCCTCTGAGCAGTGGGGCTCAGCCCACTAAGAACCCTTTGAGAAACTACATGGAACATATTTCAGAGTTGCCCCATCAAGAGCAGGGAAACTGGGGGTTACCTAGTGACTCTTGCTCAGTGCTGAGAGGAAAGTTACAGGCTGAGAGAAGGGTGTTATATCTCCAACACTTCAAGAGACGAGTAATCTATAATGTCTATAAGCTAACTATTTATAGATTTCCACCTACTCAGGATGCCTGGACTGTCCTGTGCACTGACTGAATGACGAGGAGCCCCTGGTATGAGTGGGCAAGCCAAGAGGGACTGGTCATTGAAGGGGAACCTGTCAGAGTACACAGGAGCCATCCTCCACAAGGTTCAGGGCATTCAGGTGGGCCCAAAAAGGATGGTCCAGGAATCAAGCAATAACTTCTCTAAAATTCTAGAAGACTTGAATGTCTTTGGCATTGATTAAAAAAAAAAAAAAGCTGTCTCCCTTAAGAACTTGGACCAGAAGCTTGTGTCAATCGTGACAGTCTGTATCCTGAATTTATTCTACCAATGTGGTCTTTAGAAACCTCAGTTGGGGGATATAATTTAAGTGGACCTGGGACTGGGAATGCCATCTGTCCAGTGTCTTCACAAGCAAATACAAATCTTCTGTCTGAACTTGACTTCAATCTAGGTTAACAGCACTTGTAGAGCCATTGATTATCCAATTCATCTCAGCTCCCTGCCATTAAGATGTGGGGAAAAATCTCTTCAAATCAATGAAATAACACTAGTAGCAACTTAGCTACAAAACAGAGCTTTTTTTCCCCTTGTATAAGGAACATTCTAGAAGTACTATTTTCCTTCCTTTCAAAGCCGGCATACATGCATGTGCACATAGCCGCCATGTATGTAATAGTCTTACTATAGTAAAGGCTATGTCCTTGTATTTAAAAATCCATTCTCTTTCTCCAAGGTTTACAACCACACAAATAGTCAATGTCCCATTGAAATGAGTTAAACAGTAAGAAGATGACATGCAACAAGAACAAAAAAGCTAAAACTAAAGGGTGACTTTTAGTAAAGCTGTTACCATTTGCTTCTGCCCGAAAGAGAAAGGAACATGTTCCGTCTCCTGCAGTATTCTGACCTTACAAACTTTTGTAAAACAAGTGAAAAATGTCTACCTAATTCTATCAAAAGAAAGAAATTAAATTGTTGGTTTTTCTCCTCTCATAACAAGCCTGATCTTCAAGCCTTCATTTGACAGTCACATTTGGTCCCCATGTTTTTATTTATTTATTTTTTAGAAAAGCGTTGTGCCATGCGATCAATAAATCAAAATTGGATTGCCTCGTCTTCAAAGGCGAATTGTTACCTTGCTGAAGAGGTTATGTGACAGGATCACTAGTTTGGTAAAATACACGAACAAAAAAAAGGATTAAGATTTCTTGGGCTCAAAGGAGAATTCTAGATGCTGTTTTTCGGGTGTTTTTTGTTTTTTGTTTTTTTCGTTATGGGGAGAGTTTCCTGAATTGTCTCCTGGAACAAGAGATTAAATGTCAAGAGATAAAGCAGGTGCAGGGCCCATTATTTACAGCTGCCAAAGCCCATTCTCTCACCAGAAGTTCTATTTTCACACAAAGAATGAAGTCAGCCTGAGAGCTGCAGAGTATCCATGACAGCCAGAAAAAGAGGCAGAGGCAAACCCAGAGGGCTAAGGACCCCTCAGTTGTCAAAACTGTGGGATGAGCAGAGGATCAGGGCCTGGGGGAGAAACCAGGGTACCTGGAGATAGGAGGACTTCCACACACTGCCTCTCACTGCATCCACTGCCACCCTGCTGCAAACCACAGGGATGTCACTGACACAGGACAGGGGTGTGATAACCTTTTCTTCATGAATACATTTACTTGACTGTGTCTTCCCCAGCCAGTCCATCCCTGAAATATGGAAAGCATTCAAGTCTCTTGCTTGCAAGTGAATTAAAGTTGCTGGTATAGATCTGGGAAAGCATCTGGGGCTCACCTCCCAGATTGTAACCCCACTAGGTTACCTCCAGTGTGGGTGATGGAGCAGAGCTGGGAGAACTTGGTCACAGCCGCATCACTGGACAGGCTGGGGCAGCCGTGTTGCTTCTCTAAGGGGTCAGCGTTCATGTGCGAAAGGTCTTGATTGAACTAAAAGTTGGTACAGGATCTCTTTTCTTGAGGAAAGCCCTGTTCAAAAAAGCCACGAGAGCACTTGTTCGTGAGCCTATCAAAAAGGGAAATAAAACCCTCACCCAGGGGAGGCAGGAATCTCTGACAGGTAACTGAATGCTCTTTAGTAAAAGACTCCAGGGTGGGTTGAACAGTACATTTAGCTATGTGCTGTGTGAATTTGACAAGGATGGTCTTTCATGTGTGCATGTACATGTTTGCTTTGGTAGTGATGAAATTCTTGGAGGATGCGAACATGGTTAAACCCAGAGAAGTTCAAAGATTAAGATCCTAGTGTCTGGATGGGGCTTTGTGAAGAGATGCATAATGGAGAGTGGGCTTAGTTTAATGCCAGGTGTGTTTGAAAAAGACTAGTAGGAAAAAATTCTATCCTTTCTCTTTGAAGCTGAAAGAATTGATGTTGAAGGGCTGAGAGCAGAAATAGGATTAGCTTAGCAGAACTGTGCATTTACTTCCAGTTCGGAGCCCCCCCGCAGTCTTCCTCTGGTGTGTCTGAGAGTTGACACAGTGTTTCTCAGATGCAGCTTTTTTTTTCCCCTGGGAATAGATTTTTGGTATTTTGTTCATGGGCAATGGTGATACACTAAGATTTTATTAAGCGTTCAGAATAAACTGTGCTGTTTAGGAAAGCGCAACACAGAAAGAGGGCGGAGCTGGTGGAAATAAGACCATCCATGATTAAAAAGTGAAGAATTGAACACATCTCGGAACAGCTGTATGTATATGAAACCATGCGGGGTTCCAACCTGAGGGGCAGATGTGCTTTTTTTTTTTTTTTTTTTTTTTTTTCTTTCTTTTGGGAGCTTTAAGAATGCACGAAGGTTCTGAGAATCCAGCCTTGGTTATTTCCAACAGCAAGTTCATTCTTTAAGAGAGATTTCACATAAAGAACCATTGTCTGTGGAGGGGGGGGGGGATCAAAGTTGCCCCCTGCTGTGGCTCCTTACTTAGATAAAGCCCTATTAGAGTGAAAGAATAAAGAGACCCCACTGGCCACTGGCTTTAAAAAAGAGGAAGGATAGAAAGAAAACCCACCTATCTCTGTGTTCTTCGGGACCCTGCTGTGCACAGATTTAGCTGGTTGTAGTAGAAAAACAAAAGCCACAAAGGGCGTGGGATGGGGGGGCGGGGTGTGGTGGAGATTTACAGATACCTAATTTGTAAGGATTTTGTTAGAAAGACCTAAGTTCTGGAAGCTCCTGACTGAGAAGGAGCTCCTTAAAGTCTTCTTCCCAGTCAAGCCCCGTTGGGGGTGGGAGTGGGCAGTTGCATAATGAGGCTAAATAAGAACTGGATATTTAATGTGAGTCTGGTAAAGGAAAAGGCCAGACACAGAGTGAGTGTGATCTGCATCCAGCTCTGCTAGGCTAAACACGGTACCTGAGAAGGCTCGGTGGTAGCATCACCACCTGAGGACCTGGAACTATCTCTGACAGTATAGAAGAAGTCACACACTGCATAGCAAGGGGACAAGAGAGGCCAAAAGGATCAGGCATAAGGTAATCTTGTTAAGGTTGTTAAAACCTTAGTCCTCCAGGTGTCTAAACACAGGAGATAGCCTTGTTTGTTCAAATGCTTGCCATGGATGCAGGACAGTTGAAGAGAGTGCATTACCCCATAGCTCCAGCTTTGACAGATCCTTGACCTCAGAGATTTATCTTTATCCATAAAAAAATGAAAAACCCACTGCCTCCTTTTTTCCTCTGAGGCTCTGTCACATAGCATGCTTGCTTTTGCCAACCTGTGAACTCCATGAAGGCCACAGCAGGCTTTGCTTATTTTGTATCCAAACTCATGACAGGACCAAACTACCTGATAGCCATTTTTTAGTTCCTAAATATTGGATCGTTCTACTGGGTAGCATTCTTGTTCTGACAATAGCTGGTGTGTTTCTAAACTATTCTCAAAGTGAGCTTCAGGGGGTTCGTTGTCTAACTGAACATGAAAAGATGAGTATCAGGACCTCATGCCCAGCACCAGCTTCAGCATTGCCTCTCATCTCCCACTGCTACTGGAATTTGGGGTACCCCTTGGGTTGCCAGGTCATACAAGGGAAAATGAGGTCCCTCTTAGGGTTCTCTTAGTCTCATTATTAAAAGAATTTAAGAAAAAACGAAACCAGAAGATTAAGGATAATTTTATGAGCATTTAAAAGAAGACCCTCCAGGGCAAACAGCTGCCCTGAGGGGAGAGAAGGGGAAATCCGCACTGTTTTAGAGCTGCGTGGGCATGGAGGTCTGATGCTTGGTGGGGAGGGGCACTTTAATAAAGAAACCCCAACTTTTGGCACAGCCCACAGTGTTAGTGATGCCACCTCGGCTTGTTCTCAGGTCCTTTTCTTTGCCAGGCAGAGAGTTACAAGAGAAGTTTTCGGCCACAGCACACAGCCAAGGTTTACTGGAGCAGAAGGAACACTCCACGCAGAAAACAAAGAGACAGACTGCCCACAACGGGAGGGGTCTGTCTACTTCCTTGGAGAGTCTGGGCCTTTCTATTCTATAGGATAAGATGTGGGACAGGACTAGGTTCCCATCTCCCCCCTTTGAATTAGGTAGGGTAGGATTCATGCTGTTGGCTAGTTCCGGCATATGAAAGCAGGAACCAGATTGGGTAGAGCAAGGGCAGGAAATTTGAAATTCCTGCCAGATGGAGTCAGCCTTTAGGGCTGGGGGAGGCCAACAAAAGGGTCAACTTTGGACAAGGACCTGGAAGTAGGCCATCTAGGATATATGTGAGAGTGACTAGGACACAACTGAATCCAGTCTGCAGCCTCCTCTGCTATCTGGGGCCTCTTCCCTTGATTATACACTTAATTCAGAGATATCTCCTATTTTCTATTTCCCTCTGCCAAAGGCCACCCCAAATGCTGATGGGCATTGGTCTTTCTGTAGCTTCCGGCTGGTTAGGGTCATAGTGACAGCAGTCAGGGTGGGGTATCTCTGGGAGAGCTCTATTTAGGAGGACATCAGCAGGGACTTGCTCCTGGGTTGCTCACTGCTGTAAATGTTGGGTTGTCCCAGCAGTCTTGATAAAAACATGCTCCCCGGCAGCTTGCTTTAACATCAGATCATTTGGAAGCAAGAGGGATGAGAACAGCCATCTAGTGATGGTCACAGTGCTCTCTGCAGCCTTGAGCAATGCAGACTATCCCTGGGAGAAGCAATACAGCACTAATTAGGAGGGAGTGAGACTTCTGTCTGGGCCTGGAACAAAGATCTAAACCAGCCAAAAACTCCTCAATAGGCCTTATTATCTCCATTTATATCTCTTAGCTCTAGGTGGTGAATTACTGTCTCTTAATCTAAGGAGCTTAGCAGTTTAAATCTAGAAGCAGGCCAGAACAGCTCAGAGATCCTTAACTTATGAGGAACTGAGAGGTCACCTCCAGCGTTTCTTCCATGCGGGAGTTAAACTAAGTTAGATTTAGGGTTGTGAATTTCAGGGCAGACATGGATTGCTCCGTACACTATATCCCAGTTTTGTTTGTGACTCAAGTAAAGGTTTTATGGCAAGTCAGTTAGCACCATCCTTTCTAATTTTATTTCCTTCCCATCAATAAGACCCTTGGCTCATATACCATAGATTATATTTAGTGAGAGTAGAAACCAAAGGCCAAATTTAGGTTACATCTGGATTCCATTCTGGTTGGGGGCAGAACCAGACATGATCTCATCTGTACCTGAGCTGACAGTGCAGATGTCCTGTAGATGGCTTTTGGTTCTAGTGGATACCTTCATTGGTTGGATAAGGGCATTCCCTAAATCTAGCAGATTTAGTATTTATTAAAATCCCGCAAACGGTCTCTCACAACCCCCTAAGGGAAGATCCATAGCCCATCATCCAATTGTTGTGATCTATAGAAAAGGATTCTCAGAAACTTACCAGTTTGATGTAAATTTAAAGTGTATTCTGGGTATTCCAATATGAATTGAGACTTCAACCATAGGACTTAGTCTACAGATTTGAATTCTCAGCTACTACACACCCCACTTTAATGGTAGCAGTGCAAGCGCTGTCAGACCAGCAAGAGCAAATCACCAGTGCATGTTGTTATTAAAGAATATGGGAACCTGCTTAGGGGAGCACTGAATCATGGTCGGGGGTGCCCCTGGGTCCCCAAGAAAGGGACCACTAGGAAGAATGACACCAGATAGTATCCTGAGGCAGCCATCTACTAAAGAGGAAGGAAAACATAACTCGTCTTATCAGAAGGCTGACCCACATGCATCCTAGACATGTGCAAAGCATAAGACAGACTTGGCTAACTTTAAGAGATATTGAGACTTATCTGTGTTTTGGGGAGTGTTGCTTCCTGAAGAGTACTCTCAGGTCCTCCAATGGTTCACAGATTTTATATATATATATATATATATATATATATATATATATGTGTGTGTGTGTGTGTGTGTGTGTGTGTGTGTATAGCGGATCTCAGTGATGGGCTGTAATTTTCTCCAGATGGTTCTTGCAAGGTCCAGGGTTTGACACTGGTGTAGTGAATCCAGGTGTCCAATCTAGCTACTCAAACTGTTGTAGGAGTGAAGAGGATGATGGGCTATGGATCTTCCCTTAGGGGTTGTGAGAGACTGTGGGATTTGAGTTCTTAATAAGTACTGAATCTTCTAGATTTAGGGAATGCCCTTATCCAACCAATGAAGGTATCCACTAGAACCAAAAAAGGCATTTACAGACCTCTAGGCATGTGGATGAAGTCAGCTGCCAATTCTCACCCGGATATATGCCTGCCTCTGTATTCCAGGCGGCTGTAACATCTAGTAAGAGGGTTGTGGTTTTTTGACATATCTCACATTCCTGTATTATCTGTTGGATGGTATCCCTGCAGCCTTGTCCTTTGAACATTCTTTTGATTAGTACATAAGTATTTTTGTCCTAAATGATATAATTGATATAACGTTTTAGTTATTTTCCATTGTACACTCTTAAGGAGCAAAATTTGGCCTTCAGGGGCTAGCCACCATCCCCAAGTTTCTAATTAATAATTTCCTTTTGTGGCTAAAGCTAATTCTTCTGGGAAATATTCAGGTTGCCCAGGGCGGTGGTAGGGACTTCTCCCAGAGGATGGGGCATTCTGTGTATCCCAGTACAATCTGTTTGCCCTTTGAATTTGCTGCCCTATTGCCTCTAGCTATGGGGTCATCTCCCATCTGACAGCCAGAGTGTTGAACTACTGCTGCTTGAGAGGATAGTAAGGTAGCATCCCTGAGTTTGAGGATTGCCTGAGTATTTTATGGGGGTCCCTGCTGTGGTTAAGAGACCTCATTCCTTGCAAATGGCAGCCTGAGCATAGAGGATGAAGGCATATTTAGAATCAGGATTTATCTTTACTTTTCTGCCTCTTGATAATTCCAGTGCTATTAATTTTGTGAATTGAGTTCTAGAATTCTTGGGAATGTACCATGAGTTAAGTGCTTCAGAGTCTGAGACCACAGCATAAGGCACTCCCATCAATATACAATATTAAGTCTGGGTTCTCCAAGGTTGGTCAGCTAATTGGGGTGGGCTTCATATTCTCCACGAGGACCTCTTCTTAAGAATGAGTTGGTCCCCCTCTTCTTCAGGGACGTAAGTAGCTGGACTGAGATTATCGCAGGTTTTAAGAGTAATTTCAGATGCTTCAAGCACAAGAGGCTGGAATTTAAGCAATTGTCTGTTAGCCATAGGTTCCCTTTTAAATGAAGGATGCCCCCAATGTCATGAGGCATGTAGACCATTAAGGAATTCCCTAGGATATCCTAGAGTATTTCTGAGTCTCTGGGATAAAAAAACCTTATAGTTTTCACTGCCTAGAGACAATTGGGCTATATCTTGGTCATCTGGTCCAATTCCTACCAGCTGAGAAGGCTGAGTAACCACTCCCAGGGCTGTGTCCTTTTTTTCAGTAACATATAGTTGAAATCTTTGTAGAGTAGGCAGGCCTAATGCATGGGCCAGGGTTAGGACACCTTTGAGGTTTTGAAATGCCCCTTGTCATTCTGGGCTTCATTCAGTCTGATTAAGGCTTCCTGTCTGTGCCTCCTTAAGTACCTAATAAAAAGAGGCTTAGGAAGTTTTGTATGCCCAGGGATCTAGATTCTGCAGTATTCAATAACCCCCACAAAAGTCTCATTGGTTTTTGAGGGTCTTAGAAGTAAAGTTAAGACTGGTTGGATTTGTTCTAGTCCCAAAACCCTGGTTCCTTCCATTAAGACCAGAGGTTAGTCTGACACAGTTGAGCTTTTGCTCATGGGTACTGAGCCTCTGTCATCCAGAAAATTAAGAAGAGATCCTGTCCCTCTGGAGATAATTTGCTCACTTGAACCACATAAGTGGAGCTCATCTACATTTTGGATTACAGTAGTTCCTGAATGGGTCTAATGCATTATTCTTGGGCCAAGGCCAAACCAAATAATGAGGAATTGTCTCAGAATCCCCTAGGGAGGACTGTTCATGGTCCTCATAGCTTTTGGAGTAGGGTCCTCAAATTCAAAAAGAAATTGGCTACCTAGGTGAAGTGGGTGCAGAACAAAGCACCGTTGAGATTAAGCACCAAATAGTAGGTAGTATCAGGGAGAACTTGAATTATATTGCTTTTGATGAGGGAAGTAGGAAGGATCTTTAAGGTGGATCACTATGAGGGTAGATGTTCTAGCTCTTCCAATGGTGGTCCTGTTGTAAGGTCCAGCTATCGGCCCACAATGAGCATAGTCGAGATGGTACGCAAATGACAAGAGCAGTTTTATTCTCGAGAATCAACCAGCATGCTGGGGTCTACCATTCAGAGAAATGGCAACACCGAGGCAGTGGCTCACAGGCCTTTTAAGCACAGTTAGGAGATTTCCAAATGGGTATTGGGAAACTCAGGCTAGGACTGGATAATGGTTAGAGCAGATGTATGGGGCAGTTAGAGATTGGTCCTTAGTCTATCTGACTCAACAGTTTCGACCCTAAGAGGGGATGTTTGTCTAAAATAGGTTTCTGTGGTTACACTGTAATTGTTGATTGGTCAAGGCCGGAGTTGGGCTATTTTCTGAGAAAAGGAAACTTTTCATAAGAAATGAAACTTAACAACAAGCAAAACCTAAGGCTAAGCTAAAATGAAGGCTATCACAAAGTGGAGCTTGTTAGGTTCCCACACCATCATGAGTACATACTGATGGGGAGATACTGGTTTCTACTAAGAGTAAACAGTGGTTTTTGTCCTGGGGGCATCAACACTTGTACCTCGAGTTGAGATAGCAAATCCCTCCCTAATAAAGGGGTAGGAAAGTCAGGCAATGTTAGAACAGAGTGACAGAAATGGAGATCTCTCTGTGAATAAGCAAGTGATCAGTAAAATAACATTTTGTGGGCTTGCCCAATATGTCCACCATCAGTAGTGGAATTTGAGAATGGGGGCCAGGAGAGAAGGGCGGGGCTGAGAATCAGGCTCCCACGTCTATGAGACAATCAATTTGTTGATCCTACACAGTCAGAACTTCCCTGGGTTCCTCTACAGCCATAGGAGAGATGGAAGCCCTGGGACCCAGTCTGGTGTTAGGGAGAATGACTTGGGCCCTGATTGGTTCCCAGGGCATGGATTCCTCTGATGGTTCTCCTGTTGGGGCAGGGTCTCACAGGGGCCTATGTCTCTGTGGGCATTCCCTTTGGAAGTGATCTTCCTATCCACAGTGGAATCACCCTTTTGGGTCTGATTTCCAGGAGGGAGGGCTGTTACTGGATCAGCCCTCATGTCATAGGGAATTGATAGTTGCCATCTATCTTTTTTCCTTTTCTTCTCTTGCTTCCGATTATAATAGACTGAATTAACCGCTCGGACTAAATCATTGTTTCGACCACCAGCTTTTGAAGTTTCTTAGGATATCTGGGGTCAACTGACTGAGAAATTTGTCCCTCAGGAGAATTTCCTCTTTCTGTGACCCTGTTTTTCTACATTAGTGAACTTTCTCATAGCCTCCTGCAGTCTGTTCAGGAAGGCATGGGAAGTCATTCTCTTCTTGATAAACGATTCATTCTTGAAAAATGAGGAGTTTAAAAGTTTGACCTTAGCCTTTTTGAGACCCTCTTTAACACAGTGCAAGAAGCCTATTTGTCCCTCTCATTCCCAAGTTTTCATTCTGGATTTCAGGGGGGAACTGCTTCATTTTCCAGTGGTTATTTTCTCCCTATCTATTTTTTCCCTTGACTCAGGTGATACTAAAAATAATTTCCAACACAAGTGACCTGCTCTAAAATAATTCTCCTTTCTGGGGGGAAGGGGATTATACTTTGTTCTAACAACAGCATTATATCTTTCCAATCCAGTTCATATAATTGATTCAACAAATGGAAAGATTGTATATTTGGTCAGTATTTTCAGTATAATTTCCCAGATCATTTTTAATCCCTTTAAGTTCAGCCAAAGAGAAGGAAACATGGATGGGTTTCTGCCCTACCTTAGTAACCCTGAGGGGAAACATTCCTGTGTATCATCAGAGTTATTCAGCACACTGCTTGGTTTTTTAAGGAAGCTTCCAAGGGGACCTCATCTGGTTTTCACGTTCATTCAGGGGAACTTTCCCCTAGATAAGAAAGAACATACTACTGCCAGAGAGAGGGGGAAAGAGGGAAAGTTCTAATTGACATTTCCCTGTTCCAGTTCCCAGCCTGGGGCTGTGGAGCCTTCCGGAGTTCCCTGGGGCATCTTGCTGGCCTCAGCACAAATCTCTGGCTAGGCACTTCAGCCGAGACGGTACAAACCACTGTCAGGCTAGATGACGGTATGGCCTCAGTTTGTCTAAGGCTCTATGAGGGAAAAAGCCTCCCTACTAGGGGTTTAAAAGAAAACCCAAATCACTAACCTGGGAATTCAGCCATGCTAGTCTTGCCTGGGGGCTTCCATTGCTTGCAGGATACAGGAGAAGTCCAGGAAAATCATGGTCACATTCTGCAAGCCCTTGGCAGTTTAGGCTGGCTGTACTGACTTTAAATGAGTCAGAGGACTTCAGGGAATTCCCGGATGGGCCACCAAATGCTGTTAGTGCAAAAAACAAACTCTTAAAGGGAGTAAGAGATAGTTTATTCTGGAGCCAAATATGAGGAACCACAATCTGGGAATACAGGTTTAGGTGACTCCAAATACCATGTTCTAGTACACTAATAGTTTCATGATTTTTTAAAAATATATTTACTTTCTGTGTATGAGTGTATATTACCTGCACGTATATAAGTGCACTTGTGTCATGCAATGCCAGCAAAGGTCAGAAGAGAGCATTAAATCCACTGGAACTGGAGTTACAGATGATTATTAGCAGCCACATGGGTGCTAGGAATAAAACCCAGGTTCTCTTCAAAAGCACCCAGTGCTCTTAACCACTGAGCCATTGCTCTAGCCCCATTAAATAGAACAAAGAAAGACACAAACCAAAGTATTTTAATAATACATTGGTAAGAACATCAGGTAGATGGGTATACTGGAAACTCTGTCTCATTATTCTGATGAAATGCCCTGACAGAAGCAACTTAAGGTTCATTTCAGTTCATGGTTCCAGAGTAGAGTCCATCAAGGTGGGAAAGTCACTGTAGCAGGAGCTCGATGTAACTGGTCCATCACACTGCCTCCATGCTCAGGAGGTAGAGCGAAATAAACGTTTGTTTACAGTTTCTTCTCCTTTCAATCAATCAGGGAGTACAGTCCATGGAATGGTACTATTCACATTTAGGGTAGGTCTTCCTACCTCAGTTAACTTAATCTCAGTAGTCCCTCAAAGACATGCTCAGAGGATTGTCTCTTCAGTGAGTTTAGGAACTGTCAGGTTAACAATCAATATTAACCATCATATTAATATTAACCTGACACTCAATGTATCACTTTTAAACCCTAACCTTCTATCCCACACCCCTATAGTCTTTAAATCATCACCCTGCAGAGTCACTGAAGGAGGCAGTATGCAAGCAGAGACAAACGGAGAACCTAGTCAGGAAAAAAACAGAATGCAAGAAAGGCATTAAAATTCTCTACAATTAAGGGGAAACTGAATTGATGAGCTAATGGGCAAACTATGTTCAGAAGTATCTGTACAGCAATCTCACCCAAGACATAGTTGCAATAAGTTCATGAATTTCGCATTTGGGTTGGCATTTAATGTTTGACTTGAAACTTAGAGAAGGCATCATTGAATTTATTGTATCAAAATAAAAAGGTGAAAATATTTGCATCATCGTGTAGAGAGAGGGGTAATTCTCTTAATTTATGAAGCATGTATAAAAGTCAATAAAGAAGAAAAAACAATCATCAGCGAAATCAGTGAAATGTAAGAACAGTTGACAAAAGGAAGAGTAACCTTATTCATTGTGTTAATAAAAACAGTGAGATCATGGTAGGGTTTTATTCCTTGGAAAGCCTGAGGATACTCAGTGCTGGGAAGCTACCGGTAAATGGCTTTCATACCCTGCTAATTTGACATAGACTGGGAAGGCAATTTAGCAACGTCTGTAAACACTAAAAGTGTGTATCTACTTGAGTGAGGAATCCACAGAGAGTTTATCCTGGGGAAATATTCACAAAATTTTGCCAAGGTGTTGTGTCCATATCTATACAGTGGGAGATTAAAACATTATGAGGAATACTCTTTAAAGGATAATAAATGTGTATTTTAAGTAAGTGTCAAATGTATCTTTAAGATACTATATTGATCAAACATAGTTTTAATCTATACTACCTATACAGTGGGAAATTAAAACACATTATGAGAAAATGATCCTTGAAGACTATTAAATGTACATTTTAAAAGTGTGTTAAAATGTATCCTTTAAGATTCTATATTGATCAATACATTTAGGCTTAATTTGTAATATTAGTATTGAAATATATACCTCAAATATATGTAAAATATGAAAAGACAATACTGTGAAGAATATAAAGCACCATCTGTATTTTATGTAATGAACTGAGGAAACATTATGTTTTCTGAGAAATATATAGAAAATACTATAGGAAAAATAACATGGTCAGGTCACTTTCATTAGCATTTTCTGAGAAGTTTGGAAGTTAAGTATAAGTATTCTTTTCATGTTTTTTAAATAATTATTAGAACAAGTTCAAGGAGCCTCATCTTTAAATATATCTATCTCCATTTAGAAATAAGTAGGTGCTTCTAAAAAGCTAGTACATATCTCATTAAATTACAATTCATTTCAGCTAATTAAGTCTTCATGAAGCATGAAGCTCTGTATTGATGATAATCTTAAATACAGAAGCAGGAAAAGCAACAGAGAAGGGAGGGGGAAAAAAGGAGAGAGACAGAGAGAGATTGAGGCTACAGGAAGGATGGAAGGGAAGAGAAAGCCAGGGGCATGACAGGAAGTAGAAACCTGGAACCATCTCTGAAATGCAGGACAATGGGTTACAAACATCCCCTAGACTTACTTTGAATGCGATCAAAAAATTCAAAACTTTAGCTTTTGATAAGACAGCTGATATACTTATAGATGGTTTCCAAACAGAAGCTTTAAGACTAAAACAGAAACAGATACATGGTAAGAAAAGTTATATCTGAAATTTGAGGTTTTAGTGACAAACTTACCTTTAGCAAACTGAAGTCTCTTTTTCCAAAACAAGAGGGCCGTGACATTTTGTTTTCAGTGTCAATGATGTAAGGGAGCTAATTAAGGATGACTGGATAAGAGAACTGCAGTACTGAAGAGCAACAGTGCTCTCTTTTCTGAGACTTAATATGGTGTAAAAATGACAAGATAATTTTCAATAGTGTTGGTAACCTCAGTCTAAAACTCAGTTTGTATTAGTACAACTTAGAGGAGCTAAGATTCATCCCCCCTCCTAGCCCTGTGTTTACACTGACCCTGTCCTTCCTCATTAAACTGGTCTTTGATGGCTTCCCACTTGGATTCTAGACTTTGATAGTGAGCTTGACTGCCTCCAGCAGTGTAAGGTCTAATTGAGCTTATCTTCCCTAACAAACAGTATCTTAAAAAGAACTGAAGTCTCTTCCGTTCTAAATTGGTGTCTAAAATAGAGTAGAATAATGGCCTTCTTCCATTTGCGCTCAGGAATGAAATGTAGGTGATGGATGCTCTAAACTCTAAGACTACTAGAAGTCACTATGAAGTCAACAAAGTTTAGCTCAAGAGATTCCTCTCAATATTTTACATCTATACCATGTATTGTTTAGTAGTTGATTTTTAGAAGACACAAAAATTAAACTTTTGTGTTAGCAAATGAGGCACAGATCATCCCTACAATCTCATAGCTATATATCAGAATTTCTATGAGATGGAATTAGAAAACAATGTTAAGACATATAATGTATTAATTATATAACATATTAATTATATTATAGCAATCACCATAATAATGCTATGTGTAAAATCATCTTTAACTTAAGAATAAAATTCATCCACTGTTTTTACTCATGAACATCAGGATCAACTACAGCTTTTCTGGTCCAGAAAGCATCTCATCCTCATTGAACCAACTGTTCTAGTTACTGTGTATTGCTGTGGTGTGGTGGAACTGACCAAAAGCAACTTGGGGAGGAAAGAATTTATTTGGCTCACAGCTTGTAGTCCAACATCAAGGGCAGCCAAGGCAGGAACTGAAGTAGGACCACAGAGGAACACCACTTACTGGCTTGCCTCTCTCAACCATGCTCAGCTGGCTTTCTTATACAAGCCAGAGCTGCCTACTTGGGGGAGGCACCACCCAGAGTGGGCGGGACCCTTCCACATGACTCAACAATCAAGAAAATGCCTCATAGACATTCCCACAGGCCATCTGACAGAGGCAGTTCCCCAACTGAGGTTCCTTCTTCCCTGGTATGTCAAGTGGATAACTGAAGTTATCCAGTACACTGGATAAAGACTCAACTGGACATATGTATTCCAAGTTTCTACATAACTCTCAGTTCAGCTGACATACCATGACCCACTCACCATCAGAGGACAATCAAATAGATGCTCATGGAGTTTCAGATAGGAAATAAGCATTTCTGAATCATCAATCCACTACATTAATAGTGAACTTGGAACAGAGATATGGAAAAAGTTGGCACAGAGATTCAAGAATATTTTATTTTAATCAACACCATTTAATTCAGTACAGTTGAATCCATACAGGCCCTATTCCCTGTCGCTGTCCTAACACCTATGAAAGTGCATATTCTGAGAAGTAATTTTCATTCTTTAAGAGTCAACTATCAATAAAAATCTCTAAAGAAAATCTTAGAGGATCCTTCAACATCCCTTCAAATGTATGTATTTAATATCCAGTTAACTTACATTCTGCATGCACTGTGCTATCTTTTCTTTGGTGATGAGACCTGTTCCATTTATCACTTTTTATGTAATGCCACTGACCTACAAAGGCTGCTATAATCAAGGCTTTGAGGAGAACAGTAGCAGTTGGTAATTGAAAATGAAAATGGTCCTGAATGTCCCAGACTCTATTTCAGCATCTTTTATCTCCTGCTAGGAACCCTGAAATATACCTCTTGTTTATCTTCCAAGCAGTAGCGATCAAATGGGGGAGAGTCAGGCAAACCGGAATAAATAGGGAGCAGAGGCAATTTTTTTTTTATCAGATTCTGTTGTCTATGTGGAATGGACTCATTTCTCTGGGCACTCAGTTGCGTTGCTCAGCAGGGTAAAAGCTGTTCAGATAACACCACTGTTATTCATGTCAGAATAGCAAATGTCTGTTCTTTTCCCCTTTCCCACATACACATACACATATATATATTCATGCCACACGCCATATACTCCTGATCTGAAAGATGTACTTCTACCAGACAGACTGTTAGAGCCTCTGAGAACAAACCTAATAGACAATGTCTCTTTGCTCCAAAAACATAACAGTGTATAGTACAGAGCCAGATGTACATTTGACGTCTACTTCCTTCTCTATTAAAGATCCTAAACCTGCTATTTTAATGTCATGCTAATCTGTGCCAATGCAGCCAACGGAGACTTCCACACTGCATTTATTAAATACCAAGATTAAAATCTCTTACCTTGTGCCTGTCTTTTGATAGTTTACTGTTATCTGATTTGCCTTTTGAACTTTGCTTTTCCTCACTTAGCTAGCTCTTAAAAGTTTTTTGTATCCTACCTCATTTTTGCTTAACAGGATAGTGTTCTGACTACCCAGCAGAACATCTTCTGGGATTATTACCATGTAATAGCTCAGGAATTCTCTTTCAAGTTACTTACACTGTGCCACAGATAACTCTAGAGCCCATCAGAAACAAGAACCCTAGGAAGAAAGTCAAGGAAGTGACACATCAGTAGGATGAGGTCAAATAATTCCCCTTCCACACTCACTACTTCTTCTAAAATATAACATTGATGCTATGTTTTATTTCATTCTGATGGCATCCCAGAGAGTTAGTTAAGGAACAGACATTTTATTGTCATTTTAGAAGCAAGAAGCCAAGGTCTCAGTAAACCATGACATTTGGTAAAAATTCAAAAAATTCAGAGACTAGCCAGTAAGCAGCTTTGTCATGTAACTGTATTGTGTTCATTTCTACAGGCTTTCCTGTCTTTTTATGCTATTTTGTATATTTCTTTGGGTATTTGGTACAAGAATCCTTGGCACTCTTAGTGATATGTTTTGATAAAATCATGTGGCTAATTTTGACATTTTTCAGATTGCCAGTCTTCTCCTTAATGGCTAATGTAATGTTAGTTCTGTATAAGAAATATTTTCCTAATAGCCAAGAAATCTTTCATGTTACCTTTTACAATTAGTTCCTTAACCTACGTAGAACTTATTTTGAGGGTATTGGAAACTAGTCCCACAGTAGATGAATTTTTTTTTCTGAAAATACTTTTCATTTCAAATTCAATTTGGAAAGATTTTGTTGAATATGAGATTTTAGGACAAATATATTTTCTTCTCATGTTTAAAAGATGACATTGCCTTGTCTCTCCATCTGACTGTTTGTTGCAAAGTCATGCACAAGTCTCAGTTGCTGTTACTTTAAGGCCACTGGAACTTTTCTTACTAGATTATTGGTTTTCAGCTATTTGATGGTAACTGGCCTGAGTGAGTTTTGTTTTACATTAAGTTTGCTAATTGCTATGACACACTGGAAACAGTGGTCTGACATCATCCATTAATTTTAGCAAATTAGCATCTATTATTTAAATATTGGTTTTGCCTCATTTTAAAGAGAATGCCAAAGCATGGAAAGTTCCTCCTGGTGCTTGGGCTGGACGGTCTCTCATAGGCCTCCTGCATGTTCAGCTGTATTTTTCATCTCACCTTTAGTGGTTATATATATTTTCCAAATCTAGCTTTTAGTTTACTAACTCACAGTTCTTAAGCTGTGTATACTAACTCACAGTTCTTAAGCTGTGTACACCTGCTACCAAATACACCTCTTGAACACCTAGGTTAGATTTTTCAGTTCTAGAATTGTCATCTGATTTTAATAGTGTCAAGTTCTGAGAAACTTCTTTGCCATGAAAATTATTGAGCTTAGCATCCCAACTTCTTACCCACATCCATCATTAAAAGTTTGTCTGTGATATCTTCTTTATATTCTCGTCATTTTCAATGGTTTGTTCTTATGTTTCTGGAATGCCAGGTAATTGTTTATTGAATGCTAAACATGTGTTTAAAAAGTTATAAGGATAATCTGAGGTTCTCAATGCCTTTATCTTCCTCCAGCAAGGAATTTTTTCCTTCCCACAGGCAGCAGGGCATAATAGAGAAATGTAATCCAAGCAGGAAGGGTTTTATTTTAATTATTACTGAGAGCTGAACTTAGTTGTGTTCTTCTTTGTGCATTTGTGTGTTTGTTCATGGCGCTGGGAACTGAACTGTTAGCCTCACACATGCTATGCAAGTACTCTACCTGGGCTACATTCCCAGCCCTGGATTTAGTTTTTATTTAATATTTGATCTACATCAATTTCATTTTTGCCTCCAAAGTAACCTAGAAAAAACCTGAGGTACCTGCCAGGGCCCATCCAGGAAGAGGAACCCTGGTTTCTTAATATTTTGTCTTCCATCAACCTATGAGACACCTGGAGGTCTCTCCACTGGTTGGCACTTCGGGAATGCCAGCTCACTGCTTTGCTCCTTGGAAGGCTGGGCTGCATTCAATGACTCTGCTTCCTTAAAATAATTCTTGCCAGCAATCTTCCTGTTGCTTCTAGCTGTTCCTGTAATAGGGTTTGTCTGCATCTCCATGGCCAACCTTAGACAGAAATCCCTTCTCACTCTAATCTTAATGCACATCTCTTTCATAATTATAAAGCTGATTATCTTGTCACTTGTATTTCAGAGATTATTTTTAAGCTGTCACGTATGCTGCAAATTTTTCTATTAGATTGCTGACCTCCATTTGTATTGTCAGAAGCTCTTATATTTTCACACATTATATTAATAATTGCCTATGGCAACAATTCAAGTATTTTTGTTCCTTTTCTCCAAAATATTTATTTTCTATCCAAACGCTGATGATGTTATGAAGTCAAATATTCCTATTCTTCCCTCTACAATGGTTTTCCTCTTAAGCAGCAAATTGTTCCTGCATCTAGCCTTAAGGAACCCATCAGTGATTTCTTCTGTCCTTGTGTATAAAGTGATGTGTCAATAGGCAGGGCCAAAGTGGTAATGTTTCTGGAGTTACACAGCTAGAAAGAGTGTGGTATCGTGGCACCAAGTCCAACTGGAAGTTTCAAGATCTACTTTCTTTGCCCCAACCTCATCCTCAGAAAGTTCTAGAAGAACTCCAGACAGTTATCTAATGGAGAATTTTTCTTTTTGTGTCATTCTTCGTCTAATCTTGTTCCAGAATCTCACCTTCCTGACACCTCCATCTTTATTTCACAGGTCCCTTCAAATATGCAATAAAAGGTCTGTTTAGTGTTTCCACTTAAACGAGCCTCAATTCAGACTGTAGATCTTAAAGTGGCTCTCCTCCTCTTTTCCTACTCCACTGCTATTTTATAGTTTTTAGTTCTGATCTCGCGACCATCCATCCACCCATGCTATGGGCTCAGTCACCTCTGATGCACATTTCTTGATTATCAGTTTCAGTGAATAGTTGTCAAGAGTGCAGACTCTATGTTTGAAGGTCACTTCCTCTGAAAAGATTATAAACTGGATCTGCCACACTCTTCATTCCCACGAGGCACATAGAGTTTGATATACTCGCCTCCCAGGAAGTCCTGTGTAAAATGATTTAACCTTTTCTTTAAAATAAACAGGAGTAAAAAAAACCTTCAAATATTTGCACTTTTAGCATTTTTAATCTGTACTTGTGTTTATAAATGCCCTCCTTTTTTGTGTTGGGAAAACATACTAGGTGATAAGAGGTTACTGTCCTTTTGAATATCTGCTGATCTCCCCATCAGGAAAAGGCATCCTTCAGCTCTCGGACCTGCCCAAGGCAAAATCAGTTTGTTTCCTTTATATTTTTTCCTTCAAAAAGTTACACACACACTTCCCTAAATTTACATTGTACACTGTGGTGATTAAGCCATGTCTTTTGTACTATTGGATTTCTAATTTGAAGAACTGTATGTGTGTGATTATCTCATAATTAAAGAGAACTTAGGAGACAGCTCTGAAGCGTTTCAAGCATCTCAACCCACTACCTCCTCCTTTAACCTCTGCAAAAGAAGTTGAATCCTGGGAGTATTTTTAAACTTAAGAGGGCAATAGAGGGTAAGAGAATGCTCAACAGTGAGGCTGTTCTAATTCTCTATTAACCAGGACCACCTTCTTTCCCTTTTTCAGATCAAGGAGAGGGTATACCTGCTATGTCTGTGAAAAGCCAAGATTCCAGTGATACTGAAAATGCTGCAGGTCCTGATGGTAAGTCTGAGTTGCCTGGGTTCAGGCTGTGAATCTGTCACATTTTGCGAGTATTAATCTAGGATTAAGGGAACTATCTGCTCTATGAATCAACATATTGGGTTAGAACAAAAGAAATTCCAAAACCCAAATGCATGTAGAAAAAAATTAACAAGATGGAAGTAGGAGCTGGTGAGATGACTCAGCAGTTAAGAGCACTGTCTGTTCTTGCAGAAGACCCAGGTTCAATTCCCAGCACCCTCATGGCAGCTAACAACCATTTGTAACTCCAGTTCTAGGGGATCCAATGCCCTCTATGACATGAGTTATTCACACAAAATAAACCAAAAATTAAAAAATTTATATTGAAGACTTAAAAAAAAAGACACTATTTTAGGACAGCACAGACTTGGTTTAAAGGGTCCTGACAATACCGAGGTCACAGTGGGTGACTCCACTCCAAGGTTAAACCGAAGCCGACCTGGCGAGCATCATGATGGAACACTGGTCCTGCTGCTGTCAGGTCGCCCTGCTCCACTTCAGACACCTCGGTTAAAAACATGAGAACTGTAAGAAGAATCTATAGAAACTTGCCTTTATTTGAATCTAATTTTGAAGGCATCTAAAGATTCTGAACCTCAGGCTTATTACTGATCCCTCCCCTCCACATTGAGAACTCTTGGAAATACTATTATTTGGATTAGAAAAATAGCCATTTCAGCAGACAGGATTTATAAATGTTGGATTCCATTGGGTCATGGAGGTTAGAATTTTAAGCATAACAGGGATACAATTAGAGAGCTGTCCTGAGCCCAATTTCAGGTGAAATATCCCTTAGTAATACCAGCCATTCAGAGCCGATGGCAACCCACAGAACAAAGTAAATTCCTTACTTTTAGAGACTTTTAAAGGTGATTGGACTCTGAGTTTAGTGTCTTGCTGAAGGTACTAGACAGGGTATAAGATGGTAACTCAGGTTGCTGTGGGCTAGGAGGGAACAGAGCTGCAGGGGGTGGCTAAGTCATTTGGTAGCAGCAGATCCCACAGCAAGGCAAACCAGTATTGGTCAGGTGATCAACTTAGAGATTAGCTTTCTGAGCTACAGATTTTGTTTGAAGTGATACATAAAAGCATGAAAGTTATACCTATCAGTAGGATTCCCTGTCATATTTCAACTGACAAGTGCATCATATAATGTTGAAATCAGGTTACACATATCCATCTCCTCAAATATTGCTCATTTCTTCATGGTGAAAATTTCCACAGCCCTTCTAGCTCTTTGAAATGTCCGTTCTTCTCATCCATAGTCACTCCAGTTCAATTGTGCATTTATACCAACAGTATTCAAGGATTCCAGAGAATCCTTGCTAACAGTTATTTTCAATGTTTTGATAACTACTGTTCTGACTGGAGAAGGGGGTTAGGTTTGTAGGACTCTGATTCATTAATGGTATTGAAGACTTTTTCATGTCCTTCTTGACTGTTTTGAGAAATGCCTAGACTTATTGCATGATATGTCTGCATACTACATGCATGCCTGGTGGTCTATGGAGGCCAAAAGCAGGTGTTGTATCTCCTGGAAATTACTGACAGTTGTGAACTACCATGTGGGTGTTGCAAACAGAAAGTGCTCTTAATCAGCCCTTCATTGCCCATTTTTTAATTAGGTTCCTTGCTTTTGAGTTTTTGTAGTTCCTTATAGTCTGGACATCAACACTTTGTCAAAAGTAAACTTACAGAATGGGAGAGAGGCTCTGTAAGCTATCTTTTCACTCTTGATAATTTCTTTTGCTGTGCACGAGTCTTTAATTTGATGAGGTCCCATTTGGTTACTTTTGCTTTTTGGTTTTGTTTCCTGGACTTTGTTCTCTGTCAAATTCCTAACTCTTGCCACCTTCCTGAAGGATCTCCCCCATTTTCCCTTAGTACCTTCAGATTTTCCAGTCTGACATTTGAGTCTTTAATCTACTTTTAGCTAGTGTTTATATCTGGTGGGCTAGGGCTCTAGTTTCACTCTGATATCCATGAATTGATATCCCGTTTTCATAGCATGTTTTAGTGGAGACTGTCCTTTGTGTAATGCATGTTCTTAGCGCCTTCTAGGCTTTCCATTGTGTTTCCCGTGTCTTTTTGAAAAAATATCTATATTTTATGTACATGAGTGTATTGCCTACATGTAAGTGCGCCCATATCATACAGTGCCCACAGAGATAAGAGGATGTTGTGTCCCCTGGAACTGGAGTCACAGGTGGTTGCTAGCCATTCTGCAGGTGCTGGGAACCAAACCTGGGTCCTCTTCAAGAGCAGTCAGTGATCTTAACTGATGAGCTATCTCTCCAGCTCTCCCCCCATCTTTTGTATGCCCAAACCATGCATGTTCTGACATTAGCCTAATGCCATATGCTGGGTTGTTTTGGTTTAAGATCATTTTGGCTATGGGGAATTTGGAGGGCTCAAAAAATGTTGGAATTATTTTTTCTAAGTCTGAAAAATATCATTGAGATTAGGATGAGTTTTTATACCACTTTGGTAGTGCAGACATTTTAACGACATTGATTTTTCTAGTTTATGAACACAGCGTCTATGTTTCTGGTATCCTCCTCAAGCTCTCTTCATCAGTGCTTTTCAAGTTTACTCCTGGAATGGTTTTGATAACTATATAAACAGGATTGCTTTCTATTTAAGATAATTCACTTTCATCATGTAGCAATGCTACAGATTTTTGTATGCTGATTATATTGATCACTTTTGCTGAATTTAGTTAGTGATTTTACTAGTGGGGAGGCTTTGGGGTTTCCTACATAAAAAATGATAATTTGTGTAAAGACTGACAATTTTTCAAATTGGCCTGCCTGATTGCCCTGGCGAGGATTTCCAGAACTATGTCAAATGAAAGTAGGGACTCCTCTTCCGGTATCAGACAGGAAGCTGGCAGGTTTTCCCATTCTATATGCTGTCAACAGTTTGCGTATTATACCTGATCCTTATTGTATTCATGTACTGTGTTTACAATTTGCCCAGCATTCTTATCATGAAGCAGCATTGGCTTTTATTAGACGCCTTGTTGGCACCCATTGTCAGGACTATGGGTTTTGTGCCCCCTGCTCACTCTGTGGTACCACATTCATTGATTGGTCCATATTGCTCCAGCATTACATCACTAAAGATGAACCCCACCTATCCAAGTGTATAGTCCTACGGTGCTGTTGGATTTGGTCTGCTAGTATTTTGTTATCTTTAGGACTTTACAGTTGTGTTTATCAAGGACATGGGCCTGTGGTTTTCTTTCTGTCCTCTCTATGTCACTTCATTCTTTGTATGACTGTCTGGCTATTGCATCAAGGTAATGTTGGCCTTATAAAAATGAGTTTGGAAGAGCATCTTTCTCTTCTATTTTTGGAATAACCTAATAGGAATTGATATTAGTTCTTCTTCAGCAGTTGGCTTGACTACCAGGCCACCAGTGAAGATAAGTGGGTTAGTACTGGGTTTTTCTTTGATGGAAGACTTTTTATTACTGATTCAGTTTCATTGGTTGTTATTGGTTCTTTCTGTTTCTTCATGATCAGTCTTTGGACTGTGCAGGCTTCTTGGAATTTATTATAGATTATCATTTTTTGACATATAATTTTCAGTAACCTCTAATCATCTTTTGTATCCATTGTAATGCCTCCCTTTAAGTCTCTGATTTTTTTTTATTATTCTCTTTCCTTAATTTAGCTAAGAGTTCATCATTTTATTTTCTCAAAGACCATCAGTTTGTTTTAGTATATTTTGCATTGTTTTATTAGTCTTGATTTAATTTATTTCTCCTCTGATTTTATTATGTCTTCTTATTAATGCTTGAGATTTGTTCAATATTTGTTTTCATTGAATTTGACCTTGGGATTGTTTTAAGCTTTGCATTTTAGCATTACATGGGTTGCAGCTTACAAATTTCATTATATTACCTACATTTTCATCTATTTCAATACATTAATTTTTTTAAGATTTCCTTATTGATTTCTGGTTTTATTAAATTTTGACCAGAAAAAAAAAATACCTGATTTCCATTTTTAAAAATGGCTTTGTTGGGGCTGGAGAGGTGACTCGGCAGTTAAGAACACTAGCAGCTCTTGCAGAGGATCTGGCTTGATTCCTAGCACCTGCATGATGGCTAACAACCGTCTGTAACTCCAATTCCAGGGTATTCAACACCCTCTTCTGGCCTCCACAGGCATTGTATCACATGAATGCACTTACATACATGTAAGTGCAACACACTCATATACATAAAGTTAAAATATTTTTAAATGGATTTGTATGTGGCCTGTCATGTGATCTATTCTGGAAAAGTTTCCATTTGAGGAAACTTTTTTTCAGCTGCTCTTTTGCAGTCTCTTTACTAAGGTTTGCTTTATGAATTTGGATACTCAAATATTGGGTTTAGAAATATTTAGAAGTTTGGCTGAATTGACCCCTTTGTCATTACATAGTAAACTTCCTTGCCTCTTTTTACTCTTTGGAAGTTTATTTGTAAGCAATATGTAGTGTGGCCACATTTTTTAATCCACCCAATTACTGTGTCTTTTAATTAGAAAATTCGATCCATTTATATTCACAGCAATTATTACTAGGTAAGGTTTTACTCCAGCCATTATGTCAAATATTTCCTACCTTTCTTCACTTCCTTTCTGCCTTCAATTAAATGATTTAACCTTTGTATTATATTTCCATTCCTTGCTTGTTTAGGGGCTAGTTTTATAAATATTAACATTGTAGTTAACACTGACAAAAATCTTTTGACATAACAGAATCATAAAGAACAAAATGTATATACTGATAAGAAAACTGGCCAGGTAGGGTGACACATACCTGTAATGCCAACGCTTGGGAGGTAGAGACAGAAGGCAGAGGATCAAGGTCATCTTCAGCTACATAGAGAGTTTAGGACACCCTGGAATACATAGGGAAGGAAGGAAAACAAAAGATGAAACAACACTTGCACTCTATTTCTTATCCCATTTTGAGTTTTAGAAAATCCAATTACATCCAACCCAATTTCTTAGCATATTAATATAGTTAATGATTTTAGAATCTTGTTATTAATGTTATGAGAGGTCTGTATACCATGTTTACAGTATTCTGAGATTGTATTTTTCTTGCTCTCTGATGGCTCTTTCAGTTTGAAGAGCTTTGTTTTGCATTTCTTGTAGAGCACTTTATCTGCTTTTCTTTGGTAATGTCTCTATCAGTCCTTGTACTGAGTGTATGCAGTGTTGCCAGACTGTACTGAGGTGCCACTGCTAGGTTCTACTTGACTTCTGACAGTCACTGTTGCTAGACCAGCCTCCAGCTCCTATATAAATGCTGCCACGCTGTGTCATACACAGAGTCCACAGTCTGCCAAGACCAGAACAACACTGGGGTAGGTCCAAGGCCCACATTAATATGGTTGTTTGCTGGTGAATTGGACTTGTGGTGGAAGGCTGCTGCAACCAGCCCCAGGCAATGCTCGATGAATTAGAAGTCTAATAACAGTCCATGTCGGCTCCTGGCAACTGGAGCTCCTCTAGAGACTCTGCTCGTAGCCAAGTCTGGGAATGAAAGCCATTAAGATTTGCTCAGTGTTAGGTTTCACCAGCCCAGTGCTAAGCTCCAGGGTGAAACCCAGTGCTTTCTAACCTGGCCTAACCCCACAATGTGTTCTTATAATAAATCATACTTGGTTGATATAGTACTGGCCAAGGATTCCTCATTGATGATAAGCCAGGATGTGCATAAGTCTAACAGCAAGGATCTTCACAGTCAGGTGTACCATGGACCACACTGCAGTTGGTAGTGCTGAAGGCTAAAACACAAGCCCATGCCAACATGGTGCGGTCTATGCCTCGTGCCAGGAAAATGTTAGACCTCTGGTACCTGGCTTGTTGAGGTTCTGTTGCCTGAGGCTGGAGATAATGAAGACAGTCCCTAAGCTGAGTCAAACTTGAGTCTCAGAGCTGTCGACTTGCATAGTTGCAGGAAGAGAGCATGCATGCTACAGACTGACAAGACTGGACCTGTTGCAGGCCAAACTCATCTGTTCCGCAGGGACTCCACCTGATATTAGAGCTGGTCTACAGACAGGGCCTTCGCTTTCTACACATCCAGTTCTGGGGCCCAGATAATTCTCGTGCTGGCTTTCAGAAGGTCCTTTTTCCCACTCTGCCACTGTCGAGCTAAGGAGGGACTATGGAGGCAGTCAGCTACTGGCCTAATATAGTTTTAGTCCCTAGGCATTGACCTTGTAGGGGCCACAGGGCACTGTGGCCAGTCTTGTTCTGGTTTTCGAGTTTAAGGTTTGCGCTTAACCAAGCAAGATGCATCTCTTTATGCTGGACTGTTAGAGGGAGGGGAGTCACAGGAGATTCTGCTCTTCCTACCAGTTTCAGTGTGTCTTTTAATCTTGTTACAGTAAAGCAGACACTATGGTCTCTCATCTGAGTCACTGAATTCTATGACAGTAATTTACTGCGGGAATAGTTAACTGTTCAACTTTGTGTGTCTGAGGAGACAAACACTAAAACTTCTCATTCAGCCGCCACCTTACTCCATCTTGATTTAGGTTTTGTTTTAAATAAAGAAGAATGAGTAATTACTTTGCATCGATAATGGCCTTGGAAGTAGCATGATAGCTTTAAATGAAGTTTCTTGCACCATGTATTTCTCCCTTGATTATAAGCCTTCTACAGTTTTTCTCACAGGCATACACCATCTAGATAGTCTAACCTGAGACCCATCCATTAAAAACTCGATGTGTTAATGATGTTCCGTGGAACCTGCCCATAATGCCATACATATGGTTTCTTTCCACTTCACAAAGCAGGTTCTGAGTATCAGGTTCATACATTGATCCTCAAGTAACAGGAAAACGAATGTGTGAAATCCTGAGTCTTTGTCCTTGCATAGCCATGGAGTACAGTGGAGGACCTCAAAGTCTCAGCAAGAAACTATTTCATATAGCTTAACATTACTTTCTCCTAAAGTTATTTGTGCATGGAATGCTTTTTATAGACCGTTTATTAATACGTTTCAGAACTTGTGTCTTTTGACTGGGAAAAGGAACAGAAAATAAATACTTCCACGTATTTAACCCTGTAGAGTCACTCCACTCTGAGAAGAGAAAATCCAGTGTGGCAGATAAGACAGTGGGGTTTATGAATGCTTTTCTCTAAACTCGCAATTGCTGCATCTGGCCAGTTTACAGATGGAATTTGAAGTGAGCTCACAAATCAGAGTGAAATAGAGTAATTTTCAGATAAGAGCAGAGAGACCAGCTTTCAAAACTTGCCTTGTTGGAGGAGTTGGATGGGGCACCACCTATGGCCTTGCTTTTCCAAGTGTCTTTGTGGTACAGAACTGGCATTCACCATTATTTTACCCTGAGTTTTCATGTTCTGGAAAAGAAAAGAAATTTAGATTTGTTTTGTGCAAATAAATGAAGACTTCCAAATAAGAGTTTATTACAATGAAGATGTCAGCTAATATCCCTGTGCTTGGGAGACTCAAGAGCAGGACGGGAGGTTTGTACAGTTAGCAAAGTGGAATGTTTGGAGGTGGCAGACATGGAAAAGACAGAGAATGTTATCTAGAAGTGGAGTAAGGTTATTGGTTTAGGAGCACAGTTGACTTTCCCTATTTTCTCCCAAGTTGGGAACTAGGGAAGCTGATGATCACTGGCCTAGGTCCTGCACATTCTGAAGCAGAGGTGATGCTTTGCTTGCAAAGGAATTTAAGTCACAGAGTCATAGTTTTACTGTTGTAAATTATCTGGTCATTGTGTTTGCTCTGTGTGTGTGTTGCTAGGGATGTAACCCACAACTCATGCATTCAAGGCAAGTACTGTACTGAAGTGTAACTCCAGTCCCCCACTGCCCACTTCTATATTAAGTTTCTTAGCTTACAAATGTGGGCTTGGATGTTTTTTTAAAAAGTCAATCTCATTAAACTTGCTGACCCTTGGAAATTTCCAGAGTGACTGCTCTGAGCTACATCTGGAGAAAAGCAGTAATTATACGTTCTATTTTTATGCAAATGCTCACACAGAATGAGCACAGGCGGGTAAAAGCACACATTTTTTTCATAGCTGTGCAATCTAGTTAAAGGTGCTGCTTTTCTGTCTCATGGCATCTGTACTGCCATATCCAGTGGCAGATTTGCAGGGACTGGTTTGAATCTGAAGTTGAAAACACAGCAAACCAAACAGATCTGTTGACATTGCTACTTTGGAGGAAGCAGCTTACCTCTCTGCACATCAGCAATCTGCCTTGTTTTGTTTTCTTAGATATCTATTAGGGTCTTTGGCTTTATTTATTTAAGGATGCTAATAAATATTCTCAAACTACCAAATTATAGATGCTTACATGAAATCGTAGCTCAGCTTCTATAGTTGACAGGAATCAAATTCTGCAAGTCCCCTTTCTTGGGAACTACTGTTGTATATTGGTCATGGTGGGGACCAAGCTGTGAATAAATGAAACAAAGAAAAAGCATTAAGACAGGATATTTTCAAAACATAGGCCACTTTAATGCATTTAAGAGCTTTAGGTTTGATAAGTATTTAATCTTTACTATTTTTCTTTGTCTTTACAGTTGAAATGAATAGTCAGGTTGACAGTGTAAATGATCTAACAGACAATCAGCAAGAAGATTATCAATAGGTAAGGTACCCCTCAATAGGGGGATTTTCAGTTGATGAACCAGCCATCAGGAATGGTTTGCAAATGAATTCCTATGGTTTTGTCAAGTCCCAGAGTGTGGTTTGGGCTAAACTTTAAAAATTGATAAGCCAAAAATAACACAGTATAAAGAGGAAAGAGTACCCCTAGAAACCTGACATCTTTAAGTAGGAAAAATAAACCGTGGCATATTTAAATTATGGAGCACCTGATATTTGCTTGCTTTGAAAAAACTTGTTTCTTGTTGTCAATCAGTCTTCCCCCAGACCTCTAGAGTGATCAGATGACTTCAGCAACCCCAAGTTGATTCCAGAAACATTGCTCTCCCCGAAGGTATTTGCTGTGTTGTTTGGTTTATCTATTTTTAATCATAACACTAAACCTTTACCTGGGAGAATGTATACAGGCATACAAATGTAAGTCATAGGAAAGGAGGTGCCTTCGTGCGGCATTCCACGATGTCATATTACAGTGATGCCTGATTCTCTGCAACCATTTTAGCCAAGAGGGGACACAAACTGCTATGAGAACCTTTCCTTCTGAATTTTCTCGGAAATGTGTACTCAAGCAAAGGCCTTGTTCTCTCTTTTATTAAAACCAGCATGAAATGGGGAAGGAAATGTAGACTCTTAACAGAAGGATTCTGCCCTTTCTGACCTGTATAGACCTAGAACAACACAGAAGTAAGTTATCCACTTAATCTCATCTATTGTCTTCACTACAAAGGGATAATTATCTCAGTGCTTTAAAAAATATCTTCAGCACTTGATATGCACAACGTGTACACATTTATACATTGTTTTGGGTCAAGGGAAAGGAAAGGTCATAAGGGATTTAGGAAGTATGTTTTAGGCTACAAGAGGAGCATAAAGCTTGCTTTTCATTGTTAACAAACTGAAATAGTGTTAAATGAGCTCAAAACATAAGATTAACTTTTTGTTTGCAAGGTTAGGTGAAAGTCATCCCCACACTGCTACCTGAGGACATGTGCATCTCCAAAAGGAGATATTGAATTCAATGAACCTGAGGCAACTCCCAGGAAAATGAAATGCCTGGACCATACCACATAGTATCTCTGCTGGAGCAGAGGGAGATCTATTACCCTTTTCTGTAACTTAAGACGGCTGTGAAAAAGAATAAATTAGTCTTGCTATGAGACTGTCTACTTTCTTGTCTAACACATTCAACTGAATGTTTTACAAATATTACAAAACAATGAGACATAATAGTGACTTGTGATATGATGGCCTTCTTCACACTCTGGGTCTTTTTGATCTCTATACCTTCCCAGAAGGCCACCTGGTACCAGAGACTGAGAGAGAATACATCTATCCCTCTCATGATGATCTTTAACTTTCTATCACAGTAACCATATTCATGTAATATGTGAATATAAAATTGCTAAAATATAGTTATATACATGATATTATAAACATTTTTACCTTGTTCATGTACTTTAAATATCCTGCTAAGCTGCAGAAATTATATAGCTGAGAAGTTTTCATTAGAAAGTAATGAACTGTGACTAAACTTGAACAATTTACATTGCTCCTCAATGTTTCCTGACCGTTTGTTCTTTAGTTGCCAACAAACTAGAAATTCTGAATTTTTCCTTGACCATAAACATGAATTAAAGTTTAAATACTTCCAAATCAAGATTATTTGATGGTAAGCACTGTTTCTAAACACATTTGACAGAGATAGGGTTATTTCCTCTCTTGTTTTTGAATAGTTACAAGATTGTTCGTGTAAGCATGATACTGCTTTTTATGCAATCATACAGAGTCTAAATACTATATTTTTCAAAGATTCATAGGTCATGAAAAAAGGTAAACTTGAAATCACCATCTATACTAAATTTCCTTTTAGAGATGGCAAAACTTGATTTCACATTGAGTCACTGTTACCACACAGGATTTTTGAGCTTCATAATTGTAATGCATATTATATAATACCGTTGGTCCTATATGGGTTCGTCCAACCATGAACTGAAAAAAATGCTATCTGAACAGAACATGCACTATGGCAACTATACAAGTTAGGGAGCTGAGTAATCTAGAAATGATTTAGAATTAGGGACTGGAAGGATGACTCAGCAGTCAAGACCAATTGTTGCTTTTGCAAAGGGCCCATGTGGTATACTTACATACATAATGGTAAAAGTTATATAGAAGGATGTGCACAGTTTCTGTACAAATATTTAGATATTCTTATGGATATCTAGACAATCTACCAGGGATAGCAAATTGAAAAAAAAGTTTCTATTCCATTTTCCAATCTTCAAAGCCTGCTTACTTTATTAAAATATGACATTTGCATCACAGTCATAAATTAGACTCTGTCTTCCCTCAGCCCTGTTAATTTCCTTCCTTTAGGTATTTGTTATTAATTGCTTCACACACATGTTGATATATTTGAAACTTTCATTTTCATATTACTATTTCCATGAAGGCAGAAGGAAAGTTACCTTGCACATAGTTGCTATTCACTGAGCTTCACCAGCCTTAATTTAATGCAAATTGATACTGAAAAGCAGAAGTTGGCAATTGAAGATGCTCCCACATCTCCCTTGGGACTTGATTACAAAGGATGTGGCATAACTAGAACTCCCATACATAGTTTATATATATATATATATATATATACATATATATATATATATATATATATAGTAAATATATATAGTATAACAGCATGTTACTTTTCAGTTATTCTGACAAAAAAAATCAGTGTGGAAGTAGGATAGGTTGGTATGGGCTCTTGGGCTGATGGAAAGGCAGAGTGTCACAGGGAGAGTATGGTAGCAAGGCTGCTCAACTCGTGAGGCCAGAAAGCCACAAAGAAAACAAGGAGCCTGAGTCCCAACAAAACCTTCAAGAGCACACTTCAGTGACCACATGTCTTCACTGCTCAATATTACAAAATTTTCAAAGAACTAGTACCAATTCTTCTCAAAGTATTCTATTCTAGAAATGAAAGAGTTGGAACCCAATGAGACCAGCATTCAGGAAACAGAAAGGAAGGGATATGACAAGCCAATATCAATTTCCCTGATGAACAGCTGCAAATATCCTCAACAAAGTCTTAGCAAATCAAAACATTCAGGATGATCCAACATATACAAATCAATAAATGAAATACATCAAATCAGTGGACTAGAAATAGAAATTATATGGTTATGTTAATATATGCCCAAAAATAATCTGATCAAATTCCCATGATAAAAGACCAGGAAGACCACACCTCTACAGAATAGAGAATCCATGTGACAGACTTTATAGCAAATGGAGAAAGCTGAAATAATTTCCTCTAACAGTGTATTACTTTGTTGCTCCTGTGACAAAATACCTAACAGAAACAACTTAAGGGAGGAGATGATGATGTTGACTCAGTTTAGAGAGTACACAGTCCACTGGTCTAGGGCAGACTGGTCCGAGATGGTGGGAGCTTGTACCATGACAGTCTCATATACTGGAGCATCAGAAAGCAGAATGCTAGACCAGAATTGAATATGAGTACAACCTTGAAAGGTCTACTTCTAATGCCCATGTTATACATCAGTCAGCTAGGTCCTACTAAATGGTTCTACAACATCTCCTAAGAGTACAACCCTCTGGAGACCAAGTGTTCAAACACATGAGGCCATGGTAGACATTTCACATTCAAACCACTGCAAATCAATAAGAAAAGTATTCACTCTTATTAGCAACAGAACTGGAACTTTTAGAGAAAACAATAGGCAATAAATAAAGGCATAAAAATGGAAAGGCAGGCAGATATCTGAGATGGAGGCCAGCCTGGTCTACATAATGAGTTCCAAGTCAGGGCTATGGAATACCATGTCTAAAAAACATGGAAAGTGAAGAAATAGATTATCCATGTTTGTAGATAAGATTCTATAGAGAAAAGAATCCTCAACTCTACCACAGTATTATTAGACTGATAAGGAGACTCAGTAAGGAAGCAGTATGCTAGATCAACAGACAAAATCCAGTGCTTTTCTGTACACCCGCACTAAATTTGCCAAGAAAAAAGAGATAAACATTAGGAAAACAGCCCTTCAAAATTAACTAAAAGCAAAAATCAGTTATCACAAATAAACAACCAAAGAAGTAAAAAAGACCTGTCCAGAGAAAACTGTAAGACACTGATGAATAAAGCTGAGGACACATGTAAGACATTCCATGGTCATGGATTAGAAGAATTAGAATTGTTAAACTATTTGTATTACCAAAATATGCTCTAGAAACTTGTTGTAAACCTGTTGTAATACCTTCAATGGTTTGAATGTCAAAAGTCCCCTAGAAGTTTAATGCTTGTCTCAAGCTGGTGCATCATTTCAAAAGGTTGTGAAATTTTTATGAGCTGGTTCCTCACTAGAGGAAGTAATCTTCTGCTTCTTGACTGCAGGCATCAAGTGACCAACTGCCTTAAGTTCCTGCCATCGTACCCGCCTCCACCTCTCCAGGATAGACTGCATCCCTTCTTAAACTGTCAGCAAAATAAACTCCTCTCTTAAATTGCTTTCTGTCAAGTATCTGGTCACAGGAAAGAGAAAAGAAAAACAAACACACACAAAAAACTATCATAATCACATGAAAACAGGAATAAAAAAAGCTAATTTAATCTTGCATAAAAATATCCAAGGTGAAGGCCTGGCAAAGTCAGGTTTGTAGGCATGCTATGGAGTCATAAGAACGAAAACAGCATAGTGTTGGCCTCAAAGTAGACACAGAAACTGATGAAACAAAATAGGAATCTCAGAGTTCCATCTAACTGGAGCCAAGGGTTTTCAACAAAGGTGCGAGATCCATTCCCTGAAGAATGGACAGCATTTTAAATCAATGTTCCTTACAAAGCCAGAATCCACATGAACAGGATTGAAATGCATCCATTATCTCTACCTTATACAAAAATCAGCTAAAAATAAAAGACATAAATGTGACTCTGAAACTATTTATAGAAAGAAAAATGCTTTCAGACATGATACAGAGTGGACAAGCATCTACCGAGTGGGAGACCACATTTGCTAGCTGAACAACTGACAAGAATTAATATGCAAAATATACAGAGAACTCAAAAAACTTAGCAAGAAGCAAATCTTCTTATAAAAAAAAATAGGCAACTGATCAGATACTTCTCAGAAGAAATACGTAAAACCAACAAATATCTGAAAAAAATGTTCAATAGCATTAGCTAGCGGGAAAGGCAAATCCAAGTTACAATGAGATTCACCTCACCCCGTTTAGAATAGCTAGTATTTAAATTCTAGTAAGCATGTGGAGAGAAAAGGAACTTGCAGTGTTGATGGTCATGTGAATTAGTACAGTCATTGTGAAAACAGCATGAAGTTTCCTCAGAAATGAAAACTGTAACTTCTGTATGATGCACCTATCCCAGTCCTTAGTATGTATACCACATGTACAAGATTACTGCCATTCACAGGATCCAAGACAGAGAATCAGGCTAGATGCCCATGAACACATGAATAAAGAAAATGTCACAATGGCATGTTATTAACACATCAAGAACATTTACTTCTTGTCATTTGCAGCAAAATGAGTGGAACTATATTATGTTAAGTGAAATAAGCCAGACACTAAAATAAGGAGAGTGATACCTAGGAATTGAGAAAGGTATAGCCCGGGGATGGGGCAGGAGGAGGAGGTTTGGCTAGAACTATGCACACTGTATGCATGACTGTCATACTGAACCCATTAGTATGCATACTGTGCACCTGACACAATTCAAATATCTCACAATGGAAGAATGGATAAAAAAAAGTGTGATATATCCACACAGTGTAATGCCAGTCATCGCTAAAAAGAAACAAACAGAATAAAGTTAGGAAGCAGAAATACAGCCTTAGCTATTGATGGCTTTTGCAAATCAGCAGGATATAAATTATTATTATTTACATACCAGTCCCCAGAATCTAGAGTGTGTGAATAGGCTGAAAAAAGAAAGACACATCAAAGTTCGATTTTTCTCAAAGAATACTTGGAGCACTTGAGTTAATCATCCCCATCCACTGAAGCAGCTTGTCCTGTGGCCCACATTTATTAGCAGTGACTTCTAAGCTCTTTCAAGATACCATGTGCCACCAATTATGGCTCAGATAGCCAAAGCTCTTTGTTAGTCAAATGAGATATGCCTAGGCTTGTGTGAGGGCTGAGAGTCATTTCAATGACTATACTGAAAAGATCTTTCTGGCTAAGCCTATGAAGATGCCTTACCTTTAATCTAACAAACGATTTCTCATTGTCTTCCGCAGGGGCACAAGATGAAGCAAAGGAACAAAGAAATGGAGCTAAATGACAGTCCTCAGCCTTGCAAGGCCTGGCCGAGGGGACTGCGGGAAGATGATGGCGTGTACTGCGGAAGAGGGTGGGGGTGGGGGAAAGGCAAGTCTGCGGAAGGAAGGGAATCCTTTGCTCTAATTCTCCAGCTGCATTTGTTCTGTTTACCTGCAGAAAAAAGAAAAAGAAAAAAAAAAAAAACCCTCCCTTCCTTTGAGGGAGGACCCATGCTAAGGCATCTTTCAGACACTCTCCCTGTTTCTGTCTTTTCTCCCACACCTTGCCCTTGGGTCATGGTGGTAGAGTGTAACACTCACACATGTCTCCTGGCCCCCATCTGCTTTCTAGGTTATCTCACAAAGCTGGTCATACAGTGGTTTCTTTAGAGAACAAGAAGAAAGATGAATGCCAAGCTGCAGGCTACAAGTCTAGAATCACCAGGCCTAAACGGGTATAGTCCACGGACAAAGGAGGGAGGCTAGAAAATGGCACAATCCTCGGAATCCACTTGAGACAGGTCTGGAAAAGGAGTTGAAAGTACTTTAATCAGGGATTCCCAAGGTACAGTTTGCTCTGTATAGTTCATGGTGACCACGGAAGCAGGATTTAACACAGCATAGAGGTATAGGAAAGAAGGTTACACCTGGCAGCAAGTGGGGCTCTTTCAGAGCTAGGATGGCATGTGTGACCATCTCACAGAGCTTCCTTAGTTCATAAGGTCTTTCCTGTGAGGTGTAAGTCTCTGTGCATGATTGTGAAGGGTGCTCCTGGCATCAAGATCTGAGAAAGGTGCCTGCTGCGTTTTAGACTCAGATATATTCCTATCAGGATCTGTTCATTTTGAAAATTCTACTTGAAATTGTCACACTTTTCACAGAAGAACAAGCATGTTTACCTGAGGTTTAATGGCCCACAGGGGTTTTCATTGAAGTTAGGAGCCATACGGGCTGTTGTCTACCATCTTGGCCTCCTGGTCTGCTTTGAAATGATATGGTGTGTTCGTACCAAGTACAAGGCTGATTTGATTTGTCCACACATCCAAAAGGGGAGAAGAACTAACAACTTAAGATGCCCGGGGAACAGTATTGGTATATGTAATGAAGACCAGAAGAGACTGGGCATCATCCTTATTCTCTGTCCCTCCCACCACCTCCCTAGTTTCCAAGGCTATTCCACTGGTTTTGTATATCATGCCTGCATATCTTCTGGAATCTTCTAAATAACACAATAGAAGGAAAAAAGTAGAACAAATTAACAATATCTAAAATCAACAGGCAAAAATACCTACTTGCTAAATGTCTCATCCACTTCTCTAGTTTTGCCCTTTCCTATGAAAAAGTCATCTTCTCACGACTAATTCTGGCCCTTCTGAATTTATTGCTTCTTCTGGATGGCTTATTTGGAATAATGGAATAATTAGCAAGTCATACCTCTGCCATTTGTCATCTTTTAAGATCCCTTATTTTTGTTAAAAGCTATTCATCAACCATCGTAGCAAGAATATTTCAGCAATCATGATGTTTCAGCATGGCCATTTCTCATCTGACAATTTGATATAAAAGCACAGAAATATTTATTGCCTTTACATAATCTTTCTAAAAGAACAAGGCTTAATATTTTAGATAATCTAAGAAATGAGACCATCCAAATATCGATACTTGCAATGTTTCTTGCCATCTTCATAGCTCAATGGAAAGTCCCCATCATTTTTGTAAGGTGCCTGTCTAGTGAATCCTGCTAGGAATCGTTTCCCAGTGATTCCCAATGGAAGTTCTACTCAGCCTCCATAATGAGTTACAGTGGAAAACAATACACAGAAGATAAGAGCGACAACAAGCTTCCAGACAAAGATGAAAGAGGCCTAAGACCCCTGCTAGGAATAGCCAGGGCTGGAATTATTCCAGTCCAGCTCTCCTTACCACTGGCAGCCATTGGAGTTATTCAACTTACACATGGATAGATTAGAAACAGGAGGCCAGAATTCTGTGAAATTTGTAGAAAATAAAAGTAATCTTTGTATCCAGGAAACTAAAAAAATGAGGAACCTTACTCCTGAATTTGTATTTCTTTTCATGAATTAGATTGCAGTTTCATTTTAGCTTTGTAGCGGTCATGTGACTATACAGCTTTATGCTTTAAAACAATTGCAGTTAATTTACATTTCAATAATGAAATATTAAAATTTTAGCTCTGAGTCAGACTGAAGACATCTTAACAGGGAGACCCTTTGTTTGCTGGCCCCGATATTTCACAGGCTGCACAATGGAATGCTTTGGGCTGAGTCTTCCACACATGAACTCTGGACAGTAGTTTCCAATCATCTCTCTGCCAGGCTACGTGGCATGCAGGGTTATAGAGGAAGGGAGGAAAGCAGCCCTGTGTTAGTCATGTTTTCATACAGAGGACCAAAGTAGGTCTTCAACATAATAGTACTAATTAAAAAGGTACTCACTGCAGGCCAGACAAAGGGGTTTTTCCTCTAGCTGGTAACAATTCAGATGACGGACAAGCCTTCTTTCATAAAAGCTTACAAAGAAGGCATACGAAGCGATGTCTGTGGTACTGGGTCACATATTAATCACTGCAGCTAATTATAAATCTTTCTATGAAACACTGAAAAGCCTCTTTGTGAATAATACAGTTCTGCTTGATGCACTTGATTTGAAAAGATATTTCTCTGTATGTGGTGCATGTCGGCTGTGCTTAAACAACAAAGTTAGCAGAATATGTTCCGTATATTTTCTCCGGGAATAGGGTTTTTATCATATGACTCATTAAGGATTTGCCTTACCCTGACATTTGTGATATAAAGGAAAATCAGAAAAAAGTAATTTTCTTGATCAAGATATGTTTTTACTTAATGCAAATAAATGTAGTCTGTTGCTTGCAAGGAAAAAAAAAGTCTTCTGATATAAATTGCTAAATAGGATAATATGTGCCTCTTTTGTTAAACCAGTCTTGAAATGCTGGGCAGCTTCTAAATCTGTTTCTTTTCATCTGTGCCGTACACTATGACACTTAAACAACTGTTGCCTTCAAACTATATTTGTTAGAGCAGAGTGCAAATAAAATTCTTTGAGAGGATAACATGGAATTATGTGTTTCATGACCTGTTATTTAGCCACAAGTAATCGTTCTGGGTCTCTTTGATTATAAATATGCACATTTCAAATTGCCTCTGTAAGTCTACTTTTACTAATTAATAATATTCCCTAAGTAAGGCTGGTTGGAGTTTTGGCAATGTTTTACACCTACAGGGAAGTTTGTATAGACACATATCGCCCTGAAAAACTTTTCTTTATACCAAATAATCAATTTCCTTAGCAACAGCTTCTGAGATGCAGATATGAATCACTGAAATAAAGGTCCATCTTTTGGGGTGCATACTCCATTACTGGAATTCCTCTGGAGTACTTCTGTGAGCTAGTCGCTGGCTGGCTGGCTGTATGACCATGGTACCCACAACTCAAAGTCTACAGCTGACAGAATCATAAGAGAATTATAAAAATGTTCAAAGTATGGCAATGGGTCATCAAAAATCAGTGTAAAAAAACTCAATGATCTTTTCAAAGTGGGCATATGAGTATATTCCACCAAATGTAATTCCCTCTATCTCCTTCAGAATTTGTGCTACCACAGTTCTTGCTCTAGTAGGAGCCCTTTTGTAAAAAGCCAGACATGGAGTAGATTAGGGACAATATGTTTTTCTAACGTGCTGCACTAGAGGAATATTTTGACAGCAGTGAACAAGATTTGAAAAGGAAAACTATGTAAGCAGATTAATCGCCTGCTGCAGTGGGCACCCTTACCACAAAACTCCACAGTAAGGTGAAGATCATTTGACATAATTGGGTCCTGCTGGGGCCAGTGCTTCACCTCTACCCAGTGCTTCATGACTTTGTCATTCATGTTTCTCTGCCAATACATCTGTCCTCTTCTCTCACATTGACAAATGTAACCATTACACATTGCTTCATTTCACTCTTGCATCTCTGGGCTAAAAGGGATAATTATACCTGTTTAAGCTCTGACCCAGGTATGGGACTTTGAGAAATGGAGTGCCTCCTCTTCCTGGTTTGGAAGATCATCACACTAACACATACCTGAACTCGTTAATGTAAACATGAAGTGCCCGAAACATAGATTTTTATCACTCGCAAAAGCACTTGGAAAATTATTAACATTAGGTTCTGCTACTCAGTACTAAGGCAGTTCGCCCTTTGGTTAGCACAAAACTCTTTGCAGAAAGGACAAACAGGTTATAAACGAACACATCTCAGAAGTACTGCTACAACTAAGACCCCAGTAAAGGCGCAGTGCCTGCACAGTAAGATTAGGGGAAGAGGCAGGCAGTCAGCATACGGTTCTGTTCTGCTGAGGTCAGGTTCAACTTTGCCTCTAAGTTAAGGACCCATAAACTTAAAATGGTTTTTATGATCATTTAGATAATTAAGATTTGAGCTCTTAAAATATTTAAAGGCAAATTATTAACCCTGAGTTTTAAGTCCATTGTTTATCTGGTAATAGAGTCTACGAGTGAGAAAAAAGGCCACAGCTCTGTCTCCTATCAACATGTATGGAAAGGAATACATTACAGGGAGGCAATACTCCTGTTGCCGCTCAAACTTCCCCAGCCTGCTGAAATTGGATGGGCTATGTGACTTGTTTTGTCCACTGATATGTGGGCAGAAATGACATGTGTCACTTCAGGCAAAAGCTTAAAGACTAACACTCCTTTTGTACCATAATAACCAGGGAACCTTCAGACAGGCTGCTGCACCCACATAGATCCTCCACTGAAGATGAGGAATTGAGTTTCAGGCAGCACCTCTCCCCAGCCCCCATTAAAAGCTGTTTTGAGGCTTGGGGATCAGTGTTACTCCAGTATAACCTGACCTGCACTGTCAAAGTATTTAAATAAAAAGTCCAGAAGACTACTTCTACGATCACCCCAACTGTTCCTTGTATGCCTCTCGACTTGGCTTGCAGGGATGCCCATGTATCGGAACTGCTCTGTGTTGGGGCACGGTAAAATGCTACCTTATCTATAGCCCCCCAACAAAGCCCAAGTTTCGAAAACTCTCAGGAAGCTGGCCGCCAGTGCCAGGCCAGACACTGCACAATGTGGCACAACGGACACTCTTCCCCTTTTTAGACCTCCTGTCCTGCAGCAGCCCCTGCCTGTAAAGTCTCCCGATCAATTTTCTCCCACCCAAGGTCCTTTATAAACCCACTGCCAACTCCATTTTGCTGCTGGCTGCTCTTCCCCATCTCGAGCTCCCAGCCCTGTCTGACCCCAATAAAAGCTCTGCGGAGTGCCTCTCCTGCCTGGTTCTCTCTGGGTCACGACCTCACGACATTAACCTAACACTCTGAATTCCCAGCAGAAGCCAAGGTCTTCCTCATATCAGTCCACTGAATTCTAGAACTCTTTCTTCCCACCCCTACTATGCAGGCACCTTGCCATCAGTGGTAACATCCCAGAAACACCTTCCCTAATTACCGTGTTTCAAACTAAATTCCCCCTCTCAACTTCCATTTGCTACCACTTATCTACAATTTGTAACTGTGTGTTTATATACAAAGATAGTGTATAGATGTCACAATCCAGAAATACAAACTAATGTACCACTTTTCCCCCCGGGGAATTGATTAGAGGTATATTAGTTATTTTGTTGTTGTTGTTGCTGTGGCTATTTAAAATTACAGGAAGAAACTGAAGGAAGAGATTATTTTGGCTCACAGTTTAAACAGCTCATTGTGTAAGGAAGACTTGGTGGTCAGTTGTGTTACAGCTGTGATGACTGGCTCTTGAAGTTACTTACGACAGAGCAGAACAGGAAGCAAAGACAGAACAGGAAACAGGGCTGAGCTTCCTATATCCCAATCTGTTTCCTCTAACTAGACCCCACCTCCTAAAGATTCTACAACCTCCCAATACAGCTCCGCCAGTTGAAGACCAGGTGCTGGCATACATGAGCCTGTGGGGGGAATTCACAGTCAAACTATAACAAGAGGGGTTTGCAGACACAAAATCTTCCAGCTAAATGTATCTGTCTTTTTCAATCTAAAATATTCATTTTGGAATAAAGATTCAGATATCCAGATTCAGAATTTAGAATTCCCACTGAAGTTGTTTCATGCTACTTACATTGTTTTGCACCTGTTAAAGACTTATTTGCTAATTACTATGTAACAAAACTAATAACTTTTATAGAGGTATATATAAATATTAAATATATATGTATGTTTTTTTAGTTAAAAAGGTTTTAGGTGAAAGGCATTCAAATTAAGAATTTTAGCAATGAAATGAGGGCTTGCAAATTTTGCATAAAACAAATTTTAAAACAATAAGATGCTAAAATAAATCTCTTCATTGTTTGAAAATCCATTAAAAGGATAAATCTTCAGCACCTACCATGATTAATTTTTAAAGGCTAGAATTAGAAATTTTAAGTACACTAAGATTAAATTTTATGCACAAGCTACTTAGCCAGTATCAAAGGAATTCATTTTAAAAGATACCAACCAATCAAAATAATGTTAATGAACTGATAAAAATCTCCAAGTAATTTTTACGTAATATCTCTGATTTATTTCCATGCTATATTATTTTCAAAACTGAATCATAGTCTACATTATTGACGAGCATAGTTCCTTCAGCTGGTTGTATCAAAAGCAGTGTCTTGTCAATCATTTCCCCATGTCATTTAAAAAGACCTCATCGCAGTGGCTGAAATTTATTGCATCTCTTTCCTGTTCTATGACACTTAGTTTCCTTGAGAGTTTTTCACTTTGAACAAAACTATTATCCCCTTTGGCTACACGTTTTTGTTTACATCAAGATATGCTTTCAGAAGATTTCCAGGGTTCATGAGTATTTGGCACTATTCACCAAATTATATTACAAAGTCATAGTGGTGGCAATTTTTAAATGAGAATTCCATTTTGTAGAGCCCTCCCGGGCCTTGAGGGCACTGTAAACTTGAACAGTAAAGTGTGTCAGCATGAGAGATGGTTTGCCATTATTATTTTAACTATCATGTCTCCACTCACTAATGTTTGTATCTTCTGACTGGGGAATTGATCCGTTGATGTTCTCCCTTCATCACTGAGATTTTGGTTTTCTATTGATGTTTATTTTATCTATTCATTTTTCTCTTTCCTGTCCTGTTTCCTGCATATGATTTCCTTCTTGTACTCTGCTTCGTTACTGCACTTGTGACTGTTTTCTGGCACACAGGCCTCTTCTCTTCCTGCCCCATCATTGCCTTTGCTTTTCGTGGGCTTTCATGTCTTTGGTAGTTAGCGCTGCATGCCAAGCTTCATTTCTGCTGCTGTTTCTGATGAACCCTTCAGCCTAGTAGAAAAGTCCTCATTTGTATCTTCTGGTGCAGGTCTTCCAATCCTACACCGGCAAGGAGATGACTGACATGTGATCCAGACTGGCCAATCACACGAATTTACCTTCCCAGCCTCAATGATTGGTTTAGAGCGACCTGTGAGTCACACTGAACCAATTAGTGCTTTCCAACATTTGATACATTTTTCTGGGAGAGAGAAATTCACAAGTCCCAATGAGTATATACACATGGAATCTCAACAGCCTTTTGTTTGTTATGTAACTCAGTAAATTCCCTCTTAGGCTAACTTTGGGATAGGTTTTAGTTGTTCTCTGGTTTTCTTAAAGAACAGAGTTCGTCTACTCTCATTTCTATTCGCTCTCTCCCTCTTCCCTCTGTCTCCCCTATGCACACCCTTCCCTCACCCCCTCTTTCTCTGCCCCCTCTCTCTTCCTTTTCTCTCGCCTTTGAAACTGTCGGACCCTCACTCAAATAAAATAAAAAGCCATTAAAACCTCCTTGGCAGCTCACCCCTCCCTAACTGGAAAGTCCCAAAAGTCATAAGGGCTATGTCAGCATCTCTTGTCACAAGAGCCATGTCAACAACTTGTGGTAGGTGAGATAATGTCTGGGATAATAACAGAAGAAGCCCCTTTTCTAATAAAAATAGACTCCTGGTCAAGACATTTGTCAAGTCAACAATTTGTAATGTGTCACAATGCTTGTGGCATTACTGAGAAAAAGGTTGGACTATGTAAAAGTTGTCTTTTTGTAACCCTGGTTTGTGCCAATCTATACCCTGTATGTCAATATATGATAATCTTGTGGTTTTTTGCTATAAGAGCTTGGCCCGAGCAGGGCCGGGGGGGACTTGGCATTCCGAGACCAAGTCACCCACTTGCGCAAGTGAAATAAACCTCTTGCTGTTTGCATCTGACGTCTGGATTCTTGGGACTGACACTCAGGCAGCCTGAAGGGGTTCGAGTCCCCTAGGCTGAGAGTGGGAGTGGGGTGAGGCTCCCCGAGGTTGGCTCTCAGGCAGCCTAAAGGGGTTTGAGTCCCCTAGGCTGAGAGTGAGAACCAACAAAACAACCTATCATGCCCAGGATAGCTTTGAACCCTCTATGTAGCTGAGGCTGGCCTGGAACTTCCTGCCCTTATAAAAACAAAATGTTTCACCCATTCTGAGGGACCCACGGGTGTGGTCTCTCCCTTGGAGCTCTGCAAAATCATTCCCTATTCGTCCAAAGGGCTTCTCTACCTTTACCACACCAGGCTCCTGGAATAATCCGTTCGTGCTTCTTTTCTTAAAGATCTTTATAGGCTTTTCTAGAATTCTCTTTCTTCGGTTATTCATCTTGCTACATTACTCATAACCTTGGAATTTAAAGCTTTTGCAGTGAGGTTGCCACAATCTCCCTTTCAATCTGCAAATATCCCCTAGCTCCCTTCCTTGCAAGCTCTACTCCCCTGACCGCTTTTCTCTCAGCATTTAAATAATTAAAATCAGAATTTCAAATTCAAATTTCAAAAATGATTGAAAAGGCCCTCTCCGTGCTCCAGGAGAACTGGAATATCTCAAGTACAAGAACCGGGCCTGGCCCATGATGGACATGAATTAAATATTTGTTGAATGAAGAAATTCTCACTGTCTTGTTCTCAGACATCTTTGGCACATTCCTCTTTTTAAAACCACCTGACTGAAGTTTCTTGTGTTGCACTTGAGGAACAGATGCCAAAGAGAAATGAATTAAACTATGGTGGCTAAATATGTCAGCAGGAGCCTATGCTCCTTGACCCAGAAGACAAATCGAACAGTGGAACAAATACTGCTTGTACACTGTGAGATCCACCTTCCTGCTCAGAAATTATGCTCACTTCATATTGAACATGAAAAATGGCAAGGGCAGAATATGTTCGCTGATCCTGCCTCAAACAGGCAGGAATTTCTTGTGACTGGGAGTTATTTCATGTGATGCTGATAATGACAGGGAACTAGGTATGAGACCGGCCAGGCCCATCTACCCACCAAAGACAGTGACATTTCTACACTGAACACTTGGCTGTCATTTCTATCACAACCTCTGAGTTAGGCTGCATTCTCCTGGCTGCCATCATGGGGTGCTGTCCCCTTTACCAAGTGGCCCCAAGGTCACAATGTTGCAACAAGAAGGCATTACTAAGAGTCACAACCAGGAGGGATGTAACATCCATCCCTTCATTGGCTACAACTCAGTCAGCTGACCACATTCTACTCCCGGGAAGTGTAGTTTGGCTGAGTGATCGGCAGGACAATGAAGAGAGTATGATGGTGATCTAGCATTGTTTCTGCCTGCCCTGCTTAGCATTATGCTATGGCTTAGCCTTCTATTTCCAGTCCCCAAAAACAAGTAAGTCGTCCCAGTGAGGAGTGTCACCCAAATACAGTAGATGGTCAAAGCAATTGTACTCTGGACAGAAGATTTAATAGAACATGGGAAAACAACTGAATCCTGTTCTGCATTGTCTTGGATAGAACTTGAGGATGGTGAGATAGTGGCTCAGTGCATAAAAGCATTTGCAATGCAATCCTTATGACTTGAGTTTGATCCCTGGAACCCTGATAAAAAAGCTGGATGTAGTGGTGTGCTCTGTAATCCCAGCACTCCTGTAGTGAGAGTGGACAGGGAGTCAGGAATGTCACTGGGAGATCCCAGGACAGCTAGCTTTGACTGTGTGGAATGGCAGAAACAATGGCCTCAGCAATGGAAGAGAGAACTGACTCCCAAGTCCTTCAGCCTCCACACACATGCACACAATAAGGATTATAATAAACAAAAATAAATTGAAATTTAAACAAAATGAAAAGAAACTTGAGGATGAGGTATCATTGTCTGGCCTCTATCCCTGGAACTGACTTTTCAGTTTTATTAAGAAAACTAAAAGAACACCTGAAACAAGCGAGCTGTCTTGTTTTTCTTAGCCCTAAAATATATATCTTGTATCTTCGTCTATGTAGCCTGTTTCAGTTATTCATCTGTCTTCCCTTCTTGCCCTTTTATTTGCTTCATTATTTGTGTTCATATATGTGGCTCCATGTTTCTATCTCTATCTTTAATGCAGCTTGAATTTATTTTGTTATTTGATACCGATTGAGAAGTAATTTGAGTAGTTTTCAAAATATCCCCAGCACCAATTATTGAACAACACATCCAGGTCCCTTTATCCTGAGTCGATATTTTAACACATATTCATTTTACAGTTACACAGGGATCCGTTTCCTTGGCTGCCTCTGTGTCGGTGTTTTCTGAAGCACCTGATTTTGTTCCTGCAGATTAACAATATATGAAGAAGTCTCGGAAAGCAAAAGCAAGGCTTGCACCCTTCATTTTCAAAAACTCTTGGCTATTAAGTTATTGTTCAGTGTTCTTGATATACCTTAAACCTGTTTCATCATATTTTCCCACCTGCAGATAACACTCTTTCCCTCTTTTTAACAATACACCTCTCAATATTCAGAAAAGTAGTACCAAGAAGTGGGATCATGCTTGGTTCAGACACTAAGGAGAAAAGACACCTGCTATACATTCAGCCTTCTGAAATATTCCATAGAAGAAAACATTCCTGTTCATCCTTTGTCTGAGGACAAGACTGAGCTGTGTATTGAATAACAATTGATTTCTGAATATTCTGCTCCAAAGCTTTTTCCTGACTGTCTGGGCCTCTTTACCCATCAATCTCTTGTCTGAGTCATTTGGTTCTGCATAGTGATTCAGGAGGCAAAAAGCTAGGTAAATGTCAGTGTGCCTTGAGTGATCATCCTCTTTAAGCAATCATCCACTTCCCAAGGGAATAAAGGACTCAGTAGAACTGGTCCACAGGCCTCTTTATCTGCAAAGCACAAGACATAGGCATCCAGCACGTGGTTATCAAATGCTTCCTGCAGAAGTTTGAGCTATTCTTGAAACAAACAGAAGTGCCTTGGGTTGCATTTCATCTGATACCAAGTGTCAGTATTACACAGTTCAGACTAGACTCATTAGCAGCCTAGTCTGGTAAAGACTGAGACAAAGGCATCCTCAGAGGTTCTTGGTCCTGTCTAAAGAATCTATACCAGTAAGAGACTAGAAAAGGTTCTAAGTTTGGGTAAACAGAAAAACAGAATGAATATGGACAGCGAATCTATAAACATCTACTGTTAAATAGCATTCTTCCTTGTTCAAATAATTTCACATAAGTTAACTAATGTTGACAACAATGAAACAGGCACTGCTCTTATCCCCACTTTATATGAGCAACCTAAGGCACCAAGAAACAAATTAATTTGCACAAGGTCACACCTCAAGTAAGCAGCTAAAAGTTGTTATTCTAGGTAGTGCATTAGGGACTCATGAACCTGGGCCAGAATCTGCTGAAGGCACTAGTGAATCATAGATTCTGGACCTCAAATAAGACTGTAAGTCTTAGAGATTCAGATTCAGGAACCCAGGGGAGAAGTGTCTCAAGGTTGTGCCTCTAACAACTTCCAGGTAATATAGTTGCTACCTCTGCCCTAGGGATATCCTTTGAGAATAATTAGGCTACACTGAAATGATTGGCAGAGGTGATCCCTTGACAGTGAGAGAGGGTAAAGAGTCCTAAAGAATGTTTAAGACTTACAGTTAATTCTCAGTTTTTAAGCCAGAATATCTGTGTTCTTTCATTCCCTAAAGCAACTGAAAGCTAGAAGGGGCCAGCTCCTCTTATGCCTGTTGGGTTTTCAGGCAGCTATCTAAATACTAGACAGTGTTAACATCAATGTTTTGAGCACTAAAAATATGAGTTTAAATCTCAGCCTTGTGGTTTACTGCCTGGCTTAACTTTCTTCAACCAGAATTATCATGTCTAGAAAATAGTGATATTTACCAGATAAATAAAGGTAAATTTTATGTACATACACATTTCCCGGCATATAGAAATAATGGTAGATATTTTTATGAAAAAAGGATATATGACCATGTTTCTTCTTATTAGAAACTAAGAACGGAACTTAAAAGTCTACCAGGGTCACTTTGGGTACCCAAACTTTCTTTAGTTTTTAACTCTGACAAGGATAAAAGGAAAAGATGTAGAGTTTGCTTTCCATTGCCAATCCACTCCTGCTGAGGACAAAGCGAGTGACTGGCTGAGTCTTCTCCAGGGCCATGTTTCCCTGTGCAGAAGGAACAGATGAATTATAATACAAAAGTGGAAGGTGGAAGGGGGCCACCCACAAAGCCTGAACAAGAGGCAAAAAGAGATCTTGAAGTAATTCCACTCTGTGTTATGAATAGAATTTCTACTTAATTAATTAGTAGGCTGCATATTAAATTCTCTTTACTGCTTATTTCACTTCCTCTGCAAGTACATATGGTGTTGGCTGCTTGGGCAACTGCTGCTACCCTCATTTCCAGAGATACAGAGATTAAGGAAAATAGAAAAAAATACTCTGTCTTGAGGAGCAGGGAGAATGATGTGAAGATGAAAAAGAGAGGATGATTCAAAGTTGAGCCTACTGCCTCATGTGCTCTCCTTTGAGGAGAGCCTCTCCTGGAAGACCCGGGGCTGGCTTATGCCCAGCCTCTGAAATCCGCCACAACAGTAAGAGGAGAGTTTGGATCCAGACCAAGTCCCATCATGGAGAACCTTATAGGAAAGCTTGCCCACACTCAACCGTCTTCTCTGGGTTTTGAGCAGAGGTGGGAAATGATCCAACTTAAAGTGACTCCGTGTCACTGTGGCATCAGAGAGTTGGGCTGATACCAAATGAATTCTCTAATTTGTATCCTGGATATAGGAAGAAGAAAGAGGAGAAACAGATTCTGGAGAAATATCGAAATAGCTAGGGAAAGATTTACATAGAGATGGATCTAGGCTCTGTTGGGCCTCACTCTTCTAGGAGTCACTATGTGAGTCTTCTTATCACCTTCAGTGGAAATTTACCAAGCATAAAGATGTTTTTAATTCTAGCTATTGGGTGGAAGTTCATATAAAGAGACTGGACATGGCGGCTTGGAGTCAGGAAGCAGCATTTATTCATATGGGTCAGTGGAATCACATCCAAAGACTGAGACTGGAGCCCAGTGGGTCATTGCCTTAAAGACCCTTCCTTGGTTCCTCTTTCCATTTAAGAACTTTTATCTGCCTTATTTGGTAACATACATTCTGACTGGGTGTTCTGTGATACAGGTTTGTAAACACGTACACAAAGACACTGATCATGTCACGTTGCTTTTGTTCTGGAAAGGCCCTTACCACATAACTGTCCAATAAAATTCTCTAGGGAGCCCTGCCCAAAACCAAATGAAGGAGAATTCAAAAATGACTGGCCAGTCACTTCCAATGTGTCAAGACCATGAAAGACAAAGAAAAATGAGAAATTGTCCCAGATTCAAGGAATCTAAGAGGACAAAAGTAAATTCATTTAGATTCTGAAAAAGCATTAGTGCCAGAATTGACAAGATTTGAGTGAGCCTGTGAAGCAGAATGTACCAATGAATTTCCTGACTTGGAAATTCCAGCCTCACATTACTGTTAAGCAAACAATGTAAAGGACGAACATTAGGGAAAAGAGCATGTGTGTGAAAGTGAAAGGCACAAACTATTATAAATTTCTTTTTGACAAGGTCTTACTGTGTAGCTGGCCTGAAATTCACTATGAAGACCAGGCTGACCTCAAACTCATAGAAATCAGTCTGCCTTTGCCTCCAGAATTCTTGACTGACTCCTTTTACGTATTTACAATTTTTTAATTGCAATTAGTGTGTGTGTGTGTGTGTGTACACGTGTACATGCACACGGAAGTCAGAAAACACCTCGGCAGAATCAGTTCTTTTCTTCTACTATGTGGGTCTCAGGGATTCAGGGATTAAAATCATGTCATCAGGCTTGGTGGCAAACACTGTTACCCAATGAACCATCTCATCAGTACTTGTGAAACTTTTTAATCCCCAAAGTACTTTAAAATAAAATGTGAAAAGCCTCACTATTTTCCAGGCCACATTCCAGATCCATATATCATTTTCTTGGGTTCAGTTATAGGCACTTAATACCTGTTAGATGGTGCGGAATTCTCTAAATGTAACTGAGTCTCCCTCCTAGATGAAAAGGGCAGTAAGCTGGGTAACTGTGGTTCTTAGTCCTTCTCTTCCCCTTGGGAGAAAGGGATCTAGTGGCATCTTGTGATCACCTCCAGCCTTGGACAAGTGAGTCTCCTCTGTCAGCTTCCCCAATGGTTCCTTTTCAGACAATTTTATCTTCATCTTACACAGTAAGATGCTCCCCTCCCTATGGAAATTGGCAAATACCAACCTCTCCCAGCAAACACTGCGCTATGGAAATGAGGCTTAATCTGCTTTGATTAATAATGAGACAGCAAAAGGCTGACCATGTACTGCAGGACACAAAAGGAAAACCAAAGGTAGGTGGGAATGTGTCCCCAAAAGCAGAAGAAAAAAGCCTGGAAGGTTAAGCAGCACAAAAGGATCTGTGGATTCAGATTCAATTTTAGTGGTTGCAAAAACAAGGCTCTTGGCTATTTGCATATAAATGCGCTGGGGGGGGGGTGGTAAGTCACAGTTCTCAGCTGTGCATTTTAACTTTCTTCTTAAAAATCTGTTTCCCAAAGCAGCTGCAGGAATCAGCTGCAAATTCCAAATCTAAAAATGAAAGTCACGTGGTTGAAATGGGAAGGAGACCAGTGGAGGGCACTAAAGGATGCTCCAGTTAACCCATTGGGGCCTGCAGCCACCTGAGTTGCCTGAAAGCTTTTAATATCTCAGTATCCATGGAGAACTGTAGAAAGAGTAAATCAGAATTTCTCTAAGTTGGGGGTCAGGGGAAATCTGTTCCATGTGTTTGTGAATTTTGCAGACAATTAGAAGCAACAATCTTGATTGACTGGGGATCACAGGTGAATCTGCTGTCTTCCGGTAAAAGGCAAGATATGTAAATATTTGGGGGCCAGAAGGTCTCCATGGCAGCTACTCAGTCTTTAGGCAGCCAGAGACAGTACTGCTGGAATGGCTGGCACAATAAACGTATTTATAAAACAGTAGCTAGTAGTCCCTGCACAAGACCCTGTCATTCAACATCATCCTTGGACCAACTGCAACATCCCAGGATGCTTGTCAGAAATGCCAAATCTAGCACAGAACCCAGAGTGTCTGGCCTCTCTCCCTCTCTCCCTCTCTCCCTCTCTCTCTCCACCAACAGGGTTCAAAGATATGTAGCACACTGATGTTGGAGAAAGCAGGCATAAGATGACTTACGACACTGTGAGGCAACCAGGTCTGGGAGTCCAGGAAGCTAGGGCTGGGTCTTAGAGGACCATCTCTTTCATTCATAGAACTCCCCTTATTCAGAGATATCCAAGTATTTAAAGGGCATTTCATATGGATAAGGACCTTGAGAGGCAATGTCAAAATGTTAATTTTCAAAAGGGGCAGCAATGGCCAGCGGCTTCACGTCAAGAGGGAGCTGTCCTCTAGCAGGTGTCAGTCCTTAGTCATTTTGAGGCTAGGAACAGCTGGCTAGCATAGGCTCTCATTTTAGAAGCTAAGACATTTGAGCCCCATCTGTGCCAGACATGCTGATCGCAGCTACTCCACGGCAGAGCCTTGGGGCAATTTAGTCTAAGGAACTTCAGCTTGAACATTGATTTCCTACCCCTGACATGTGGTTTTCTTTTCTACTTTTCTATCTAATTCCTACCCCAAGCAGGATGGTGGCCTCTTCACAGCCCCATCTGCAACCTCAAAAATGTTGATGGGTAACTGGACATAGAACATACACTGCTCAGTTCGGGGCGACATCAGTCTTTAGGTCATGCACGTCTTTAACTGACTAGTGGGCTTCTTCATTAGCATGCAGAAGGCCTGCAGCTCGTTAGCTACTCCATCACTACTGCCCTTGCTCTTCAGAGCTCTGACAAATGAGAGCACAAAATACTTCTTCATCTGTTGCCTGAAGCAGATGGCCCAGGGGCCTATATCCTGGCCCAGAAGGGTTAATGGAACTTGAAAAGGTACTTCCAGTGCCTTCTGTTTTCCCTAAAGCAGCATCACTGAGCTGAAAGGTAATGGACCTAGCAGCCCTCTCCCAGTGTCCTGACTGCCAGTCAGCTGGGACTAGCCTATTGTCAGATGATGTTTGCCATGTCCTAGAAAAGCTCTCCCCACAACGCCTGCCAGTGATTAGAGCATAAGCAAGTGCGTACACACTGCTCCATAAAGCCTTGCACCTGCCTGTGAGGTATCTCTGTGGAACACAATTTTGACACGTTGTGTGGAGTGGAGTTGGAGAATGGCACAGGGATGTCATAGCAATTGAGACCTTGGATGGAGCCCTATGCATCAGTAGCCAGAGAAGCCAGTGTGGCTGAAAGGACCATGTTCTCGAATTCACTGTGCAGATGGCTAACGTGAGCATCATATTAGACTACAGGATCTGAGGCTGGGACTGTGTCCTGTATTTCTGCCAAGCTCCTTGTTTACTCTGAAGAGCCTGGCCACAGAGGAAAGAACATCAAATCTGAAGGCAGGATACCAGGGCTATTCTTTTCTCTCAGGCATTCATCAAAAACATACAGTGTTAGAGGGAGAGTTTTCAAAGATAACCTTTTTGACATGCTGCCCTCACAGGGTGACTTTTACACTCTTCCCACTGAGGGGTGGAGTCTAGGTCTCCTACCTGTAAAATGGGCTGGGCTTGTGAATGCCAAGAAAATACTTCTGTGACTTTTTTAAAGTAGGTCATAAAGCTGATACACTTTCATTATGGCTCTTTTGAGACCCAGCAACCATCCTGTGAGGAAACTCAGACACCCCTGAAAAGCACCAGATAAGTCTGTGTCTCCCTGGTCACAATGAGCTCCAACTGACAACTAGCACCATGTACTAGGCAAACTGAACCTCATCAGATCTATCTTGGAAACAAACCGCTCCTATACTTAACTTGCTCCAATGAAACTATATAGGACAGACATAGTCAAGATCTTTTGAACTCTCCCCAGGACATACTAGTAACCAGACTGTTCCAAATTGGGGAGATTTTTAAACACAGCCTGTGATGTGGTATTCATTGCCCAGTTGTTCTCCTGTTCTCTCAGGATACCCTCTGCACAAGTTCATCATCTCATTATCTAAATTATCATGTTTGGACCCCTCTCTCCATCTGAGCAACTATATGTCTACTTGCTTGCCAAAGAGCCCCAATGTACATGAATCCTTATTGTTACCTCATTTCTCATCCTCTGACCTACATACCTTGTCCATGTTTACCGTGCCTTCATCAGTTTAGTCAGTGGGGAAACATTCCCTGATCCCAGCTCCAATATCCAACTGGTGCTGTTGCTGATTGACAAGTTTTGATTTTGTATGCATGCATGTGTGTGCACGCACATTTGTGCACAAGAACATAAAGGCAAGAAGTTGACAGGAAGTGTCTTCCTCAGTCTCTCCCCACCTTACTTTTTGAGACAGGGTTTCTCACTGAACTTAGGTCTCACTGATTCAGCTAGACTGGCTGGCCAACAAAACTCCAGGATCTGTCTCCCCAACATTGGGATTAGATGTGTGACTCACCATACCTGGATTCTTATTTGGGTACTGAGTTTCTAAACTCAGTCCTCATGCTAGTTTGGCAAGCACTTTAGAAACTAAGCCATCTCCCCAGTATCTTCATCTGGCAAGTTTTTAAATGCCCTGCACAACTGACTCAGAGTCCCTTAATGATGGAAACAGGCCTCAGTATTGGTAAAGCTCCCAGCAGATCCCAATGTGTAACCAAGGTTAAGAACCACTAGCCAAGATCCTTACTCCTCGAGGTACAGTCTCGAGTCCAGCAGCCTAAACGCCACCTGAAAATCTGGTTGAAGCACAGGGTTTCATGTTTCATCAAGACACACTGAACCCGAATCTACAGTTTAACAAAACTTCAAGGTGATTTGAATGCACACCGAAGTTTGAGAAGAATCATCATTATCTTTTTATCTGTGTGGTGCTGGGCCTCATACTTGGGTCTTGAGCATATGAGACCTGTACTCAACTACTGAGCCACAACCCCAGCTCAACAAGAATCACCTTCTATGTCTCTGTAATACAGTCTATTGCAAAGAGCCTGATGCATAACAGCCACTTGATAAATTCTACTGAATTGTTAATAAAAATGTGTATTTTGTTTCTTGTTTTGAATGATAAAATGGAAATTGTAGTAAAGCACTTTGTAAACAGCTTTATAAATATGTGGTATAATACTAAGAGATGTATCAAAACTGGTTCATCGGGTCATTCATTCCAAATTGTTCAACGAGCGCCTATAATTTAGCAAGTATAATTTTAGACACAAAAGCTATTATGGTGAACAAGAGAGACCCAGCTTCCAAAGTGTCGTGGGGAAGACAGGGATTATACATAGTTGCAAAACTAGTCAAAATATAATTTGATGAATTTGAAAAGATAAGTAAACAGTGGTGTGTGCAGATACTACATTCACTTTCTTTTCTCTCAGTTAAGTAGATTTTTACATCTCTGAGCTCCTTACAAAGTAGGGTAGAAATATCTTCAGAAAAATCAGTGATTAGAAACAAGGGACCTAGAAGGATTTTGATAAAAGATTTTGACTTGATTTGGGTTCTCTTCAAGCAGAGTCTGAAACAAGGTTTATGTAAGAGGAAATCCCGTGCGATGCAAAAACAGGAATGGGAAAGACAAAAGAGAAGAACCAACAAGGGGTGTGTTGAGGGGCGGAGGAACCAGAGAGGTAGAGGAGGAAGCCCTGGGAAGCCGAGCACACTTCAGAACCGTCCACGGGAAATCCAGAAAGCACAAGTCTACACAATGACTCCCAGTCTCTATCGGCTATGCATACTCATGAGCATCATTTCCTGGTTCTCTCAATTACTGACCTACAGCACTGGAAATGTGGCTGTCAGTCATTGCATCTCAGACCACCACCAGTAACTACAGTGTTACCTGGAAACTTTTAGAAATGCAAATTCTCAGGAGTTATCTGAGACCCACTGAACCCAGTGAACATTTCAAGAAAACTTGAGAGGGAATCCTGAAATCAGTGAAGTTTGAGAACCTTCATAATTAGAAACCCAATGAGAAAAGACAACATATTGGAATCAGAGTGGGAAACTGAAATTAACTAAGATGTGTCCACTGCGACCTTAGTCACAGTGCTGAATAATGCAATGGGAACTTGTGGTAAAGTGCTTTGTCTGTAGCTTTCTACATATGAGGTCTAGTATTTTCAATTTACTTTTATTTTATGTGTATGATTGTTTTGCCATGCAAAGTCCACAGAGGCCAGAAGAGGGTGGGATTCCCTGGAACTGGAGTTAAGAGACAGTTGTTAGATGCCATGTGGTCACTGGGAATTGACCCTGAGCCAGTCCTCTTAACCTCTGATCCATCTCTCCAACTCTCAATGAGATATAATATTAACTGGTGTTTGAAAACCTGGTTCATTAGGGTTTTCTGGGAAGTGAGACTTTAAATGCTCAAGCTGGGCTGGTTGGTCACCTGGGGAAAGAAGGGAAAGTTTAGGAAAAGGGAAACTAAATGTGAAATCCTGAGCTGTGCTACGGTCTGAATGTCTGTGTCTCCTACCAACACCTATTTTGGAACTCATGTTCCTTGATCTATGTGGAGTTAGATTCTGATGAACCCATCACAAACGAGGGTACTGTTAAGTCAAAATGCTTTTAATAGGGAGAAAATTCAAGACGGCTGACGTGAAGCATCCTGTCCTAACTTTTGCCTCATAGAAGAACCAAGGAAATAAAAGTGAGGTTCTATTTCATGGAAAAAAAAATAGAAGGTCACCTCTAGAAATATACAAGGTAAGAATGAAAAACCACATAAAGATAGGAACAAAGCCCACTGTAACTTTAACCCAGACCCTTCAAGGCTGGAGTGGTAGGCAGGACTAACTCCACATAGCTAGGGAAAGCAGTAAAGGGTCTGTAATCTCTATTCTAGCAGGCCCATCTCTGTCTCACTGTGTTGGCAATGGAGTTACCTGTGTTACAGCCCCAACCTAATGTGCACACAGCCCACGGATCTGAGAAATGCTTCAGTTGTAGCCCGTATCCTTGAGACCATGGCTGTTGCCATTCAAAAGCCTTAGCATCACTTGTGCTTGCTGCAGGGGATCTTGAAAAAGTCCCATCTGTGTTCCTTGGCTCTGGGAACCTGCCTATCAGCGTCCTGGGTATCAGCATCACTCACAGTCACCCATATGACCCAAGGAATGTCCCATCTACATCTTGCAGAGCCATGACTATAAGCAACATAAGTCCTGACACCATCCACACTTGCCCCAATCACATACACTTTCAATCATGCTTCTTCCCTGAGTAGGGAAGGTATTGTCCTTCTCCCTTAGCTCTCACTGCAAGCTGCCAGTGTCACGAGTCCAGGAGTTACCCATATTCAACCCATGGGATCTAGGGAAGGTCCCACTCCTTGTTCAATACCTTGAAGATGATATGTACCCGTGATTCAAGCCCCATGCCACCTACACTTGCCCAAAGAGTTCCAGGGAAGTTCTTCTCCCTAGCCTATAACCTTAGGACAATGGCCGCTGGTGCCAAATGTCACATTGCCAACAGTGCTTGTATCATTAGACCCAAGGAAATTCTTCTTTGCCTCCTATAACACTAGAGTCATGGCTATGAGAACCATCATCTAAAAAAAAAAAAAAAATCACCCACACTTTTCCTTTGTTACTTGAGGAAGTTCCTATATATATCCTACACCATCAAGACCACAGCCACCAGCGTCATAAGCCCTGAGGCCCCTTGTATTCACTCTAAAGGACCCCAGAAAGTCCCCTTTGTGTCTCAGAATCATGAGTCTGTGGATGCTGGTGTCGCGCCACTCAGTGTCACCGTTGATCACCATCCCCTGGGTCCTGGGGACAGTCTGTTCCACATCCCATATCTCCAGAACCATGCCTGCTACAGTTACAGCAGTAGAACTAGTACTGCCAAACTGTGGGACCTGAGGATACCACGTTTGGGAGTCCTTGACCATTGCATCACTGCAGAGTCACATAGCCACCATCAGGAACTACTGCAGTACAAGACTGTTGAGGAATTCATAGGCACTGCTAACATTGATTATAGCCAGAAATGTGCATGGAGGTTACACCTACGGGCTCACCTATTATCTAAGCCAGACCATCTACCCACCTGACATCCCACACGGCAGCTAACCAAAAAATACGTTCCTATGAAAGCTGTTCCAAAAAACAAATAGGAAGAAGTGCTTGCTATCTATATTAGATGTACAGACATCACCATAGGGACAAAATAAATCATGGTACCTCCAAATGACACAATAATTCTCCATAAAGAGATCCCAGGCTGAAGGAATTCCAGAAAATGCCTGAAAAATAATTCAGCTGAGTGATTCTAAAGAAACTCCATGAGGTGCTGAGAATGCAGATAAATTATATGGCAACATGATGAAAAACACTTATGGTAGGAATGAGAAATCATATAAAAGAACCAGTCACAATACTGGAACTAAGCACTTCAGTCAGCAGATAGATGCAGGTCAGAGTTTGTAATATGGACAATGCCAAGCAGCAGGAAGAACTCTGAACTTGAGAATGAACCAGCCAGAGAATGAAAAAAAATAAACTAAAAAGAAAGAAGAACATTTAGGAGCTGGGCATGTAGCATAAAGGTGGAGCACCTGTCTAGCATGTACCAAGCACTGGACTTCCCAGCACCACATGAAAAGTTCATGAGAAAATTGGACACAATTAAGCACACAAAGGTTTTCATTAATCTAGATTTCATGAAATAACAACTGAAGATTGCTCAGATTTTCTAAGAGCTATGGATTTATAGATCCTGGGAATTTAAGTGATTCTCCCACTAGACTCAATCAAAATAGACCTTCACTGGGGTAGATAATACTCAAAATGTCAAAAGAACTAGACAGGGAGAATTGTAGAGACGGATGAAATTCAAAACACAACACAAAATGTGTGGGATGAAGCAAAAGCTGTACTGATGAGAAGACGAAAAGCCATAGTGCCTACATGACAATTACGAGGGTCTCGTCCTGTCTCGTCCCCTCATGACTGTCACAATGGGCGCGGCAGACACAGGTTGGTGTTAGTCTTCCTCCTTATGGTTACCCCAGTCCCTGGCGCTCGGGGAGGGAGCTCAGGAGAGATGCATGTGTGGCTTGTCCCAACATGACTGTCACAATGGGCGCGGCAGACACAGGTTGGTGTTAGTCTTCCTCCTTATGGTTACCCCAGTCCCTGGCGCTCGGGGAGGGAGCTCAGGAGAGATGCATGTGTGGCTTGTCCCAACCCAGATCCCCAGTGCGCGAGGTGGCGGAGATCCTAAAGGCGAAACAGGGACCCCCAGCAGACCAAGAAGCGTCTACAGCCTGCTTTTTCTGGTGTTACAGCTCTTTATTGTGTTACAGCTCTTCTTCAGCGCAGCAGGGAAATCACTTTACAGTGTGCAAGCATGCTCTTATATACAGTTCTCTCTCCAATCAGGCGCACTTCCTCATTTCTTAACAGCCTATCGCATTGTGTTATTTTCAAGCCTTGTATTAGCATAAATGGGTGGTTACATGGACAGTTACATGGGCAAGCCAACCTACCAATCACTACAGAGGAAAAAGGATGCCTTATTAGCATACAGGTTTCCTTTTCTTATGGCCTGACAGGTTCCCACATAAAGAGCTTCCTGATTCATCGCAGAGACTCAGAAAAATAAGGCCAAAGCAAACACAAAATCAATTCCAAAAAAGAGAAAGTAACGACCTATGTCAAGAGACAAGAAAAATGCAAAAGATCAACAAAGCAGAGTCGGTTCTCTACAAGGTAAACAAAACCGACAAACCTTTATCTAGATTAACCAAAAGCAAGAGATATCCCCCAGTACTAATACCGGACATAAAAAGGAAGACATTAAAATGACACCACAGAAGTATAAAGGATCATAAGGAATTATTATGGAAAACTAAGTGATAAAAATTTGGGAGGCCTCAAGGAAATGGATTCGTATGCACTACCAAAATCAAATGAGGAGAATATATTTTAAAATTTGAATATGAAAAAAACAAGCTAGGAGAGATAGAATTAGCAATAAAATGTTTCCCAACAAAGAAAAATCCAGGACCAGATAACTTCACTGTCAAATCTTACTAAACTCCTTTTAAAGAACTAAGGCCAATACTTCTCAAACTATTCCATAGGCTGGAAGGTGAAGAGTCTTTCCAAACTCATTCTATGAGGCCAGTATTACCTTGGTTTCAAAATTAGTCATGAACACAAGAGAAAGAGGGGGAGTAAAGAAGCAAGGTGGAGGGAACGGGAAAGAGAGAGTGGGAAACAAGCTGTAGATCACTATCCCTGATGAACCTGGATACAGAAATTCTCAACTAAATACTAACAATCAAATTCAGCAGTCCATCAAAAAATCCTTAAAGTCAGTTTCAGTCCAGGGATAGTTCAACATTCACAAGTCAACAGACTGAAGGATAAAAATCATATGATCATTTCAGTAGAAACAGTAAAACATTTGATAAAATTCATTATCACTTCGTGATAAAGAAACGATCCTGAGCAACTTAAATATAAAGAGATAATATCTCAACCTAATAAAGACCATACATGATAAAGCACAGCCACCATTACCTATGGACCTTATCAGAGGCAATGCAAGACTGCTCACTCATCATTCTTATTCAATAGAGTATGAGAAATTTTAATTAAGCAATAAGGCAAGAAAAGACATAAAATGTATGGTGTACTGCAGTGTGGACCTTAGCCAGGTCACCTGCTATGAGGAATAACGGAGTGGCTCCCATGAGCGTGGCACTCTGCTCTGGCCAGGCCAGCTTCTGCCCAGCCTCTGGAAAGAACCTGCACTGATATGATCTACCCTGGGGACAGATTACTCGTGGCTGCAGTTGGGGAAATATCCCATAAAGCGATTGGCTAACCAGACCTATAAGACTCCGTGAATAAAGAAGTTTGCAGCAGCTCGCCCACTGCCTGCTTTTCACCCAGCTCCCGGTGTCTATTTTTTTGAGCCCCCCCCAACAGCGGAGACCCTTGGTCCGCCTCAGGCTGGCCCAGAGCGCAGGGACCCCAACAATAAAAGACATTCAAAAAGGAAGGGAAGAAGTCAATTTTTCTTGTTGGCAGATATGATTGCATACAAAAAAATCTGAAGCCACCATCAAAAGACTATTAGAACTGATAAATTTAGTAAAGTATCAGGAAACAAAGTCAGCCTATAAAAATTGGTAAGTTTTCTATATACTAATAGCAAATTTTCAGAGAAGGAAACTTAAAAAAGGTACAACAAATGGAAATACCTCCTATGTCCAAGAATTGGAAAAATAACATTGTTACAAGACCTAAGCTACTGAAAGTGAACTACAAACTCCGAGCAGCCCCTGTCAACATACCAATGACATTCTTCATGGAAACAGAAAAGTCATCTTGAAATTCGTATAAAAACACAAATACCTTCAGTAGCCAAATCTTAGTAAAATGTACCAATCTGGAGACATCATGATAACTAATTTCAAAACATGCCACAGAAACATGGTAACCAGAACTGTATGATACTCAATAAAACGGACACATTGACCAATAGAAGAGATTGGAAATTCCAGAAATAAAGCTGCACATCTATAGACAATTGGTTCACACCAAAAGTACCAAGAATATACACTGGAAAATCTTCAAAAAAAGGTACCACAGATGACTGTGTAGCATTCCTAGATATAAATCAACTCAAAACTCATCAGAAACTTAGATAGAACACAAAAGACTACCAAAAGGAAGAAACAAACCCACAACAACAACAGAAACATCAAGACATTGATACAGCCAAGGATGTCCCAGCTAGTCCCTCCAAAGCTGAGGGAACAAAAGGGAAGCCTGGTACCTGGGTGACAGCAAGCACAATGCTTCTGCACAATAAAGGAACAGCAGCACAAAGAGACAGCCTGCATATTGGGAGAGAATATTTACCTGCTACGTACCTTCCAGGGCTCCCATCCAGAATAATTCCAGAATTCAAAACAAAATCTTATGAATGAATGAACAAGCAAATGATCTAATTAAAAGTGAGCACACTGGGCCAGTGAAATGATCAGCAGGTAATGACCCACCCTCAAGGTTTAGTGACATGAGTTTGATCCCAAGAACCCATGTAAAAATGGGAAGAGAGAACTACACAGAACTGCCCACTTCACTCCACATTCATGTTGTGCTACACCCATGCCCACATGCATACATCACACACACACAAGAACAGTAATAAAATCAAGTGCACACTGCACAGAACAATATAGCTGGCCCTCAAAAACTAAAGGAACTACTACCACATGATCCAGCTACCCTATACCTAGCTATAAACTCGGGGAAATGCAACTAGCAGATACCCGAAGGCCCATGTTGATTGTGACACTAGTCACAATACCTAAGATGTGGGTTAGCCCATCAGAGGAATGGATAAGTGCTAAACACACACATATACACATACAGACACACACACACACACACATACACGCACACACAAAACAGGAACACTGGAGTATTATTTGGCCATGAACAAGAAAATATTTCATTTACAGCAAAATGGCTGTACTGAAGGACATGAATTGAAATTAGCCAGACAGAGGAAGATATACACTGCATATCCTTTCTCATATATGCAAGCTCTAAAAAGTCAGTCTTGCCAGGTGTGGTGGCACATGCTCTTTATCCCAACCCTTGAGAGGCCCAGCGGCAGGAAAATCTCTGTGAGATTGAGGCCAGCCTGGTCCATATAGTCTTTGAGACTAGGGAAATGCTGTCAAAAAAAAAAAAAAAAAAAAAAAAAACAAAAACAAAAAGTCAATCTGAAAGTAGATAAGTGATGGTTAGGGGTAGAGAGGGTGCAAAGAAAGTATTGATGGCTCTGAGTAGTGTGTGCTTGAATGGAAGTATCACATTTGTCCTCATTAATATGTATAATCAACATGTTAATCAAATTAGTGATTCTTATAAAAATAGCAAGGTATAATATCACCTTGGATAGAGGGACTATTACTAAAAAGACAGTTCTCTTCAGGGATGCAATCACAAGAGACAACTCATGCTCCAGTAGATGGTCCTATACCCACGCATATACAGGCAGCCATGAGTGGACTCAGTGGGTTTACAAATAAGTAAATACAATTTTTAAACAATTTTTAAAAATTTAAATTAGAGATAAGTAAAAGTAAACAATAAAATTTTAAAAGAGAACACGAACTTGGGAGGGAAAAGTCAGGGAAGACAGATGAGGAAAAAGAGGAAGTGCGGGGTAGACTTGATCAAAACACATTACATGCGTGTATGAAGTTCTCGAACAATTTCTAAAAAGAAAAAGAAAGCCACCATACTTCTGGCCAGGACATGGAGAAAGGAAAATGACAGCAGATATTTGGTGTGTATGTAAATGACTGCAGTCATCATAGAATACAGTAGACTGTCCATAAAAAATTTAAAATAGAACTATCATATGATCCAGCAATCCCAGTACTGGGTATGTATTCGTAGGAAATTAGAGTGTTACATCATAGAAATACCTCCTTTCTCATGTTATTGCATTATTTAGAATAGCTAAGATACAAAGTCAACCAAAATGTTCCTCAATGGATGAATGGATAAGAAACAGGTTAAGAGGTCATCCACTACCTCTGGTGCTCAGAATCTTTCCACCTCCTCTTCCACAATGACCCCTGAGTTCTGGCATGCAGAAGTTTGGTACAGCTGTCCTATTCAGGGATCTGTACTCTGTAGCCTCTTGTTCTCTGCACATTGGCCAGTTGTGGGTTTATCACCATCTGCTGTATAAGAAAACTTCTCTGGTGAGAACTGAGAGATGCATTAATCTATGGGCCAGATAATAAGTCATTAGGAGCCAGTTTAACATGATAACTAGTTATAGAAAATTAGTATTAGGATCTCCTTTATGTCCTGTGACCTGTCTAGCCTCAGGTTCCTAAGCCTGATATCAGTCAGGTATGAGCTCCATCCTTACATCCAATTAAAGAGTGGTTGAATAGTCCCATAATATTCACGCCACTCTTGCCCTGGTAGGGTTACCTTGCCAGGCCAGTTGTTACTGTAGTTTACAGGATTCACAGAAGGGGAGGGTTGATGATTAGGCTCTCCTTTTGGTAACATGCACAGCACCTTTCAGCACTCCACTCTAGCCAGTGGAGATCAGGCTCTGAAGTTAGCACCAACTTGATTTCTGCTTGCTTGTTCTACAGCTCATATATGTAGTGTCTTTAGCAATAGGGTCTCACCATCCAGTTCTAGTTGGTGATGAAGAACAGGGACACTGGCCAGTATTGTCTGAGGGTTTATGGGACCCCTGGTCAATAGTGTCTAGAGAGGAAGTCCATTCCTGGCATGGAGGGGTTTTCTTATTGTTCTTGTTGTTGCTGTTAGCCTATGATGACTAGAAGGACAATGTCCCCCAGTTATAGGGTGACTCCTTTTAATCTTCTTTAATAATGTATATGTGTATACGTTACGGCACTTCTACAGTGGTGGGCTTCCTATGACTTTCTAAAGGTCTCTAGCGTTACCCGCCCGATACTCCCTCCTCTGCCCCCCATTCCCTGCCCTATTTAACCCGAGTTAATCTTAGTCTAATGTCCCCCTTCGCCCCCCCATACTCTCCCTTCCTGCCATTTATTACGCTTTACCTCTCTGAATTTTCAAATAGAGACTGCATATCTAATATTTCAGAGCTAGCATCCAGCTATGAGAGAGAACATGTCACATTTAGCATTCTGAGTCTGGGTTACCTCACTCAGAATAATTGTTTCAAGTTCCATTCATCTACCTGTGAATTTCATATTTTTTCTTTAAGCACTGAATAATATTCCATTATGTATATGTACCACATCTTCATTATCCGTTCATCAAGGTGGTCAGTTACTCATATGAAGTCACAGCAGTGGTGACATTATACACAAGTCCCATGCAAGCTCAAGCCAGACAGAATCCCAGCACAGACATGGGGAAGTAGGTAAGGAGCTTCAACATTATCTAAGGAAATTGCGGCAACAGATGGCTGCTGGGAGGAACAGAGACAGCCTCTTTCAAAGATAGCACTCTTGGTATATTAACCAGGCTCCAGTGGATGGACCCACACTGAAGGATTTTTGGAGACAAACTAGACGCTACAGACCTTATCATACATACAATAGAGTATATTAAATGGGGAGGTCAATAAGGATAGAGAAGAAGATATAAATACCATCAAATTCTATTGTATGGAAATCTCAAAAATTCAATTAAAAATGCAAAAGTACACTTAAAGAAGTAAAAAATGAGAGAAGCATGTCAGGCAGAATACCGCTCAGCCGTCATAAAAGAATGAGATTGCAGGAAGGGCTACAACTGGAGGTTGTTTTTTTTGTTTAATGAAATAGCCATACACAGAAAGACAAATTCAATTTGTATTTGTGGAAACCAGAGTCGACTTGAAAGAAGAATATAATCAGACAGTGCTTATCAGAGACAGGAACAAGCAATGGCAAAGGTGTGTTAGAAAGAAGGCATGTAAGGAACACTGAAACACCATTAACTAGGATGCATTAATTTCACAGTCCTACCACTTGCGTTGCACATATTAAGCAGGTGCTTGACCCTGAGCCCCCTGGTTTTGATTTCTCTGTAGCAGAAGAGGGCAACTATTAGTTTCAATGATCTAGATTTCAAGATAACTAGAAATTATCAAATAATCCCAGCATCTAGAAGTGATTAGTGTTTGGGGATATGAAAGTTCTTATTTTCCTCCATTTGCTCATTACATATTTATATCTATCAAATTATACTGTGCCCTATAAGGATGTACAAATATGTCTCAATAAAATGTGATGAATGCCTTTATCACACCCACTTGCCAAGCATCAGTTTAGAGGCACACTGCCCTACAGAGTGTCTATGCTTACATTTGTTTACAAACTGTAGAAGGCGCAGCAGTGAGAATCAGGTACTGCACCTGCTATCTCAGGAAAAGCTCAAAACCCAGAGTCGGGATGGGATATTATTGGATGCCCATTGCTTTCATATACTGCTCTAAAGGCTAAAAAGTCAAATCAGAAGTTGGGAACCATATCAGTGCAAAGTTGACCAAGACAAGGTGAGAATGTGAGAACATATGTGATATGGAAGTGGGAAAATCCACAATTCCAGGAAGGTGCAGGCACGAGCGTTAAGTGAACTGTGAGCTAAGGGATAATCAACTTTTGGTGTCTAGTTTCATCTCTTCTATGCCGTCCACTTGAGATGGTGACATGCCAGGCCAGCACCCCAGCAGCATGTTTCATGGAGGCCTCCCTCAGTATGGTAGACTCAGCCACACTGTAATATCGATTAGGTCCTTGAAAGAGGACGAATGCAACTAAGAAAGTGAACTTTGTATTCAATCTTAAGTATAAGTTTAAACCACCACACTTGGTTGCTCCAGTATGCAGTGCAGGCACAGAAAACTGGATGATACAGATAGACAAAAGTGGATACTACAAAACCAGGGGAGCAATAGCTTCAGGAGAGAAATGATGCTGCTTAAATGAGGCTGGCCATAGCAAATGGACAAAATACTAGACGTGGCCGTGAGAGTATATCAGTACATGTGATGGGGACAGGAAGGGATCTAGGGCAATTCCTAGGTGTCTGGTGTAAAATTGCTATATAAGACAGGATATGTACTGTGTAAGATCAAGTTTGAGAATAGTGAAAGGAAAGAAGAGACTGAGTTTGAAATGCCTGTGAAACATTCCAGAGAGATATACAGTACCAAGTCCCACACATAGGTAGAACACAGAAGGGAGGTAAGGTGAGCTAGCCCCTTACTCCAACCTGCTGGATTAAACTGAGATGCCATCTTTATATAGTCAACCCTTCTTCTCAGTCAGAGCAGGATTGGGAGACAGAATACATGCAGGACCAAGTTCTCCAATCACTTTGACAGCCAGAAAGACATGCCCCGAGTCTTAGTCAATTAAACCAATCATTCCTTCTTATGAGTAGCCTGCCAGGCTTGGAGGGGACAACGGAAACCTGGAGCTTTGCCTTGAAAAGCCCACTCTCTAGTTTAGACAACATAAACTGTTAGAGAAAAAAAACAGTGATAAAACTGGGAGTGCAACAGAAGGCAAACTGGAAAGCATACTTTATTTTCGACCTCATTTTCTAACCCAGTAAGTTGCCAAAACATGTCATCTACCTGACAAAGTATCTGTTAAATCCATTCCTCTCTAAAGCCGGTAAAAGTCCATAAACAGTTTTAGCTGCATATTTTCACAATGAAAAATGAAGCCCACGATCTTAAGCGCCCCCCCCAAATTATCAGATAAAATGAACAGAAAATGCCATTAAGTAAATAACTAAATAACGAAGCCTAGAATACGACTTATTAGTAAGTCAGGTCCTCTCTTTGAATTTTATTACTCAAGCCCTTTAAAATTCACGGTGATTAATCAAAAGCTTCGTTTGTGTTCACATTTTTTCCAGAAACAGGTCTGTGAGCTAAAACCCTCTGGTGGCTTTCATCACATTTGAATCCAGAATCCATCCTCTGGGTAATGGTCTCTAACCCTGCAGCTTACCTATTCCTGCCCATTTCCTGCTACATTCCCACCCCTACTTCCCCTTTCCACACTCCCCCACACTGGCCATTTTCCTGTCTACAATGATCTTCACTTGCTTAGCCTCTTTCCACAAATGTTTTCTGGTCTCGGTTTAAAAAGACATCATTCTTCTCACCCCATCTCTCTCTCTCTCTCTCTCTCTCTGAACTGAGGCTGATTTACCAGTGCTTCTAGCACACGATCTATTTATACGTGTTCATTGTTTTCTGTTTTCACTAAAATATAATCCCCAAGAGGGCTGAGTCTGTGGAACTCCTTCACCAACTATATTCTTAGGGGTTCATGCATGCCTGGCACACAGTCGACTCTCCAGGTTTTATGTATCCATTGTGCTGGAGTTTAACGGCAAAGACAACGGAGTGGGGAAATTATAAAGCATAAGCTGAAAAAAATGCTACATTTTACATGATTTTTTAATGCAGAAAATCTTAAGAGACCCACTGAAAAAAAATCAGAACTCATAAATGAGTTCACAAAGTTTGTAGGCTACAAAATTGATATTCAAATTAATATTTCTATACAGGAGCAATGAATTAATGAAAATATTAAGAAAATAATGATATTTGTAATAGCATGAAAAAAATAAGTACCTAGGAATAAATTTAACCAAACATACAAAATGTATCCTTTGAAAACCGCAAAGGATTCCTAAGAGAAATTAACAACCCATGTAACAGAAGGCCAACCCATATTCAAGGATTAAAAAACAATACTGTTAAAATAACATTCAGCCCTCACTGTCAGAGCCAAATAGAAAGCTAGCTTGAAACAATTTGAAAGGATGCTTTTACATCAGGGTTAGTCCAGTAGCAATAAACAAAATCAACAGTAATAAGAAGAAAATAAAGTTATTTACAACAGCATCAAAAATAATACTTATGAATAAATTAATATTCACTCTATCAACATGTAATCTGGTTTATTTACAAAAATGAGAAACTGTTGCTAAAACTGATATGGAAATATAAGAATAGACAAATCAATCTGGAAGAAGATATCAAAATTGGAGAAGTCATACCTGTTGATTTCAAAAGTTTATAAAAACTACAGCAATCAAAACAGGATGGTGCCAGCAGGCCAGACTTGGGCAAGAATGAAACAGATCTGAGTTTTTATAAACAAACCTACATGTGCATTGCCAATTGGTTTTTAGCAGAGGTATTGAGATGATTAAATCCAGAAAAATCACCTTAATGGTGTTGGGAAATCGGCATCCACATACAAAAGAATGAAATTGAGTCTGTATTCTCAATGCAGCAAAACTAACTCAAAATATAGCAGATTCACCTACCTATAAGAGCTAAAACTATATTCTTAGAAAAAAACACAGGCATGGATCTGCCTGAGCTGTTAGGAGAGATTTTCTTAGATATTATTCAAAAGTACGAACAATGGGGCAAAATAGGTAAATTGTGTTTCATCCAAACTGAAATTGGAGGAAACTATGAAGACCAAGAAGACAGCCGACACAGTGGGAGAAAATATTTGCAAATTAGGAACCTGATCAAGAAACTGTATCCTGAGCAACGAATTCCTAAAACAGTAAGATGACAGACTATTCTAGTGAAAATCAAGGAGAAGTTTGAAACTACATTATTGAAAGAAGACATTCCACAGGCCTATAAGCCCACGAAATGATATACAAGATCATTAGAAAATCAGAAAAATGCAAATCAAATACAAACAATAATAAGTCCACACAGAATCACAGTGAGATGCTGCTTTTAATCTAGCTGGATGACCACACTAAAAGGCAGGTGATACCAAGCATGGACATCTGAAGTGGTTAGAACTCCACACACTACTGTAAGAATGGGGAAAGATACAGCTTCTATGGCAAACATTCTAGTAGTTCCTTAAGGGACAAAGCTACTGAATCACCTAGCAACTCCACCCCAAGTTATGCACCAGAGTTTTCATATAAGTATCCATAGTAGCATTGTTCGTAATGGCCCAGACTAGGAAATGACATAGCTGTCTATCAATTGAAACAAAATCGCATATCTATATAATGAAGTATATAGGTGTATATTTACATATATATCATTATATATACAAATACATGTACTTATATACATACTCACAGACACAAACACATACATATACATATAATATATATAAAATAACAACTAGGAACCTTGACACTATTCCAACTGAAAGAAACAAGGCTGCAAAGGCTTCCTACTATGTGATTCCATTCATATTAAATGTCTGGAATAGGCAAACCCATAGAAAGAAAATCGGTGGTTGCCTGTGGCTAATATGTGGATGTTAGAGGGAGCTCATAATTAAATTCTAAGGGTTTGGGATTTTATTTCTTGAGTGTTGAAATGTAATATTTGCCCTATTTTATGAATATGCTAAAAGCATTGAATTACACACTTGAAATGTATAGATTGAATGTTATAGCTTAATAAAACTCTGATCTGGAAAAATTGCAAGCCTTTTTATTCCCAATATTCCATAGATTTTAGTGTTGGTGAAAACAAGAAAGCCACACTACTAAAAATTAGTGCATTGATCTAGAGGCACAAAGCAGCCTCCAAGGCTTGGAGGTTGGGGACTTTTAACTGCCCACTACCATTTGCAGAAAGCTGCCCCAGTAGCACTGGCTGCTCTCTTCAACAGTAAGAATCGCAGTGACCCTGAATTCACAGACACAGTCCTGGCCCTTTCAGGTCTTAAACCCTGTATCTTTCTCTCCTTTCTTTCCTTCCTTTTCTTTCTTTTTCTTCTGACCTGAATCATTGCTTATTTTATCAGGGCAGCTCTGTGGAACTGCTGAGACCATGCCATAGCATGACCACCTCCCTACCAACACCAACACACACATACACACGAACACTCCTGTCCTGATGTAACTTCCACCCTGACCACCCCAGTCCTGTCTCCACCACTGTCATTGTCCAGGCCTGTGACCCAGGCAGCTTCCACCCAGCCACTCAAACGCTGTGGAAAGGACCACCCTTTCAGGCTCTTTCAAGGCCCATTCTAAACTAGTAGTCACCTGCTCAGCTTCCTTCCTGTACAATAATTATACTGTATTCATAGCCTGATTTGACATTTCCAGAGAAAAATGCAATTACAGCATTCTGAAAGGCGGAAATAACCTGCTGATGATATTTGAGGAGAAAAAAAAAAATCACTTTTGAGATTTGCTTCTCTGAAATATCTCAGAACAGTGTTACTAAATGCAATTGGATGTTAGGGCTGGCTTATTTCTCTTCCCCTAAATGTTAATCTCGGCCCAACTTCTAACATGAAATTTCTAAACGCCTCATGTGAGGAGAACTCAAACTAAGTAACTTAGAACCCTAAGAAGAAAAGCATATTACGGGAATAGAAGGTGACAATCAATCCATGAAAGCTCATTCATGAATAACTTCCCAGTTGAACAACCTTATCTCTATTTCCCAAATTTTAAATTAGCAACAGTAGTGTTAGCAGGTATTATAGAACTCATTTCCATTTGTCATCACCTGTTGGCCAAAACCTTCAGAATTCCAATGACAAACTTTGCTATGCTTTGCACTCATAGACTTCTTGAATATTTAATAAGCATCAGTTTTGTGCTAACATAATACACGTTATCAAAACAGAGATGGGAGTTTAAATAAAGAGTTCACTATCGGTTAGTTGTATGACCCTGATCATCAAGTCCAGGGTCCTCAGCATTTCTAACAAGGTGCTAAGTGAATGTGAAAGATTATTACAACTTCATGTTGCTATCCACCGGAACTTTTTCATCTGCCTTGCTTGAGAGATATGGAGTCTGTCCTGAGTTTACAGGATACTTTTATATATCTGCATACTATAATTAAAAGTCCTACACAAAGCTGAGGATTCTAAGTCCTTGGGAGCCATCCCAGGGCTCCAGAACCCTCAAATGACCAGGTACACCAAGGCTATTATCTCCTAGAAGCCTTTTCAAGCCTTCTTTTTCTTCTCTAGGCCTTTTTTGTTTTCCCCCAGCAAATCATCATTTTGGATGCAGCTCAGTCCGAAGGCAGCTTTAATTAATGAGCCAGGTTTCTGGCATTGATAAGAATTGCTAGGTTAAGGTCGAGCGAGGAGGGCAGTTTTCATTAAATGCACTAGATGTGGTTGCAATTTGAAATGATGCTGTCTACCACTCTGAGCTGCTGTCCTGTTACTGCACAAGTGCTGCTCTTCTACATTCAAAGGCAGTAACAAAAGGGCACGACGATGAGGAAAAACACTTTTATCCCAACTGTTCAAATAACACAGCAGAAGTACTTATTCATCTGGGATAGAATCTAAGGATTCTCTGCTGACAGTCTGCTGATGGCGCCCCAGTCCATACCTCGGTGTTCCAGATGATCATTCTGGGTTCTCCTATTCCGTTCACATAACAACCATGTGTCAGACATTTTGGATGATGCTTCAAAATCCTAAAACAGAATTACAATAGCATTTAACATTTTCAATGTGTTTTATTTATATGTATCACTTTTCGTTCACAGTTTTAAAAAATATTTTCTTGTTTCTTTGAGAATTCCTACAACACACTTTAATCATACTCGAACCCTCTCCTTCACTTCCTCTCAGATGTACTCCATTTTCCTCCTGCTTCATGTCCTCTACTTTTTGAAGTGTATCAAGTCTAGTTTGTGTTCTTTAAATATTCTTGGGCATGGGTCCATCCCCTGGAGTATGGACAGCCTCCCAGTGTCACACTCAAAGAAAACTGACTTTCCCTTTCCAAGCAGCTATCAATTGCCAGTAGGTCCTATGCTAGGACTGGGGTTTCATGCTTAATTCCTGCCCTCCAGGCTGGGATTCTGTCTGACTTGAGCTTACACAGGTTTTGTGCATGCTGTCACAACCCGCAGCGTTTTTTTAATTATATAAAATATCATTCTTTTACAAAGGTAGATTTTAGAAAGTTTTCGTTTGCCTCTCCCCTGACAGTGGACAACTACAGCCAGAGTGGCATATTTGTTTCAATTAATGAACCCACACTAATAGAACATTATCCCCTAAGATCTTTCTTTACATTAGGGTCATTCTTGGCTGAACATTCTATGGGTTGTGGTATGTATCTATCACTGTAACATCTTACAGTATGTCCCCAGCTGAAAAAAATCCTCCTTGCTCTTCTGATTCATCCCTCCCTCCTTCCTTTGCAGCAACCACTGATTTCTTTTGCTGTCTCCATAGTTTATATTTTCTGGGATGTCATGTAGTAGAAACTCTATGCCACACATCATTTTCATGATGGCTTACTTCTGTTATTAATGTGCCTTTACAGTTCCTTCATCTCTTTTCATGACTTGATAGCTCATTTTTTTCTAGTGCTAAGTATATCCATTGTTTGGACATACCACATTCCATTTACATATTTATCTACTAAAGGATACTTTGGTTACTTCCCATATTTGACAATCTCTCCTTTCTCTCTCTCTCTCTCTCTCTCTCTCAAACACACACACACACACACACACACACACACACACAATCACATCATAACAGCTTTAAACTACATAAACCTATGCCATGTGGAGGAACCCTCATCCAGATGATTTCAGAGGTGACAGTCTCTTCATCTGGTCCAAAGTCATGATTTAGTGAGAGCAGGCCATTATGTATAGGGGAATATAGTTCCTATCTGCTAGAGCTGATCTTCAAGAGAAGCTTTCTATATCCCTTCCCTGTCCTCCAGCCCAGTTATAGGTACTAGTGTACCATTCCTGTCTGTCTGCTTAAAAAAAAAAATAGGATCAACATGACTGCCTTCAGCATGTATTTACCAACTACTAGCTTAGATACTAATCTTTCCGATTTTTCATCTCTGAATAACTTGCTCAAGGCTTAAGCCCATCAGTGTTTAGGTGGCTGAAAGACCCTAAACTATGTGCTCAGCTTTGGCTGCTAAAAGGAGAGAGCAAACATCTCATTTCTTCTTGCTCATTCTGTAAAATGTAGGCTTTGCCTCTTGCCAATGGGCAAGGCAACCAATACAATATGTGACATGAGTATCAGTCGGAGCTTTCTTCTCCTTGGAGGCCCATTTTATCTCATTGTGGGATCTCTGCACTAGCAACTTTCTCTTCTGGCTGTTCTTGTCCATTCTAAATTGACTGACTCCTTCCTGTCCTTCAGGATTCAGAACCTCTGACCATATCTAATGCCCATTCTCCCTCAAGCCATTCTTCACCACCTCTCTCTCTCTTTCCTAACTCATTACTCTCCTACAATTGCCCAGAAGCCTGTGTTTTCCCTGTGTGCCATGATTCCTGAGCATTCACCGAGATGCAATCTTCATGAGAAGAACTTTGACATACTCATTCCTTTTCTCCAGGGCAGTGCCCAGCATGACCACAGCTCAGTAAATGGGAATAATGACAAAGGCACATTCCTGACTCCTCTTTCCAGCTGATGCATCTGCTGCTATCTCTTAGGCACCTGGATGCTGGCTTAACACCCTGAGCAGCTGCCTTTAGCTCCCAGCTGCATACTCCAGCTGTTTTTAGGTCTTCCCCCAACATTATCCATTTGAATGAGTGAGCTTGCATTCCAGGCACCAGCCCTGACCCTCCCAGCACCTCTTTTCTATTCTGTCCCATCTAAGCACTAAGAGATGAAAGGAAAAGGAGAGTGAGGAAGAAGGCCGAGGAGTCATTTAGACTTAAAATATGACTAACCCCAAGGAGGACAGATTTGTCAAAAGGTTTAGGAGACATACGACTATCATGGGCAGCTGGGAGGACTAGAGAAGGGGCCTACAAGAACCAAAACAGCAGAGAAGTCATAAGTGGGCACAAAGAGACCTGGAAAAGACACCTTGTCTTCTTGAGTTTGGCCTTCAGCTGACTAGAAATTAGCCGTTCTCAAACCACTTGGATAGTTTTAAACTTCTATTTTCTTAGACCCAGAGCTGTATAGATTACAAGGGGAGTCAGAACACAAACACAAAAGAGACGCCCTCTAACATCCCCTTGGGGCTCAGGAGCAAAGCACCCCCTGTAGCACTCAGGCAGGCAGCTCTTGTGTTCAGCTCTGTTGAGTTCTTTCTCCACTAGGTAAGCCAGAGTGCTCTATACATCTGAGCTAAAATTAAGAGCAGAGAAACATCACAACATGATACATCCTTTCTTTCCTATAACTACAATAACAACAGCTCGTATTCACTGAGCCCTTTAAAAAGTATTGAAATAACTACTCCTTACACCTCATTTCACTGAATCCTCAAAACAAACACATGAAAGCTTATTGTTATCACTGGCTTTACAGGTGAGGAAGCTAAGCCTTGGGCGTGCTCTAGTGGGCATGTGACTGGGAATCAGGGATTCCAAGAAGGGTTTCTTCAGTCCTTGTGCACAGTAGCTGCTGTGAGTCATGCTAGTTCTCAATTCCTTTCTCTTTTCCTTCCAATATTGTTTATGCTTAAAGGTTTTGCTCATTTAAGACTTCCTTCACAAAATGAGAATCTCCCTTTCTCTACTCCTATACTCACTCGCTTGAACCAGCATTTGGTGTAATATCTAATGCTACCTTTACCAGGATTAGTTAATAGTAAACTCCATGAGGAAGCCAAAAAGTCTTTAATTCAAATCTAGGTCCATCACCCATCCACAGAGTAGCCATTATTTGTGAAATATCCTGGGCCTCAGTTTCTCCATCTCTTATACTTGGTTGATAATACCTGGCTTCAAAGATTGTTATAAAGATTCAAGTGAACACTCAACTGTAACGTGGCCCCTTCTCTGCCCTCCTTGAACTGGATATGCTCCATTATGGAATGGTTTTTGTTACTATGTTCATGCCTGCTACATCATGTCTCTACCACTGGCCACAGCACAGGCCTTGCCATCTTCTCAGGCCTCATACTAATCATAACCAAGATGGAGACGTGGAGGGGGCAGAAACTGCTTCTCCCAGGCCAGTTACTCGAGTCTCACAGTGTTTGCCATGATATTGCTCTTATTTTGTATTCTCCTTCACATACTTCCCTATTGTGCTGTATTATGAAAAATTCCACAAGAAAAAGGTAAAGGAATTTTATGCAAATACCCACATCCCTACCCTTTGGATGCTGTTTTTGAAGTTTTATTTTATTTGTACCATCTCATATCAGTCTACTCTTCTTTCTCTCTTCTAATTCAGCTTATTTACACACAGCAATGAGCTACAGATGTCAAGGTATTTTCCTTACTGTTTCAGACGCATATTGCTGACCAGACAGAAATATATTTTTACAGTAGTTTTCATAAAGCATTAAATGACATATTAAATCTTCATTGTATTAGTTGGTAAATGTTGGTCCAAACTTCTGTCAAGATTCAAATTCTAATCCTTAGTCTTTCCACATCAATCCCCAGCCCACCTAGACACAGCTAGTATTTTGTTTTTTCTATTTTTACCTATTCTAAAGCTTCATAACACAAAATTGGAATTTTAAAAATTAAATAAATTTACTTTAAAATGACCTTTATATGCATAAATAAAAATAATACAGCCCCCAAATGAGCATCTATCTACCCTCATTAAATCACCCTTGAGCCCCGGTATTGAGAACCACTATGGTCTCAGTGTTACTGAGAAGTCCTGGGCCTCCAAGTTCTTTTCAGATTAACAGAACCAAAATCCTAAGACTCCCTTTCCACCTTATTAGTTCCACAAGTGGCAGTGGAGTTTTCCAGAAGCTGCATGACATTATCTGACATTAGGCTGAAGGTAAGACAGATGAGATTCCCACTAGATGCCTTCTATTACATAGGGTATTATAAAGATTTGCAAAACAATAGCTAATACTGCCCTTTTCACTGATGTTTTTGATTTGGAAAACCATAAATGATTTCAATAAAATACATTGCTTACTTAATAAGTTGAATATATTACTATGTAACCTGTTTATTATTTTAAGTGAATTAATAGCTAAGTTTGCTATTTATGTTTTTTTCTCAATGTTAACTAAATTCTAACTTTTGACAAATTTAACTCATATGAACCAATGGACATGTTGGGGCCTGTGGTGATTTTTTTAAATGTTTTAAATTGAATCATGGCGTGTTTCACACAGAGCATTTCAATCAATCTTAATCATCTGTACAGCCCTTTCCCCACTGGCTGATTTTTAAAATGACAAAAGGTGCAGAGTCCACTGTGTCAGTGGGGATCGTGGAGGAGAGTCTTCTGGGGTTTACCAGCTCCTGAGCATCCCTTAGTTGTCTCTCTGGGATTCCCAGATCACCAGCAGAGTGGGCGGTAATGCCTGGCTGGGAAAATGTAACAATGTGCAGTGTCCCAGGAGAGGCACATCTCAATAGGCTGGGTCTGTGTTCTAGATCTCCATTTGCTGGTACAGTGGGAACAGAATAACACAGGGAAAATGTGCTGGGAAAGCCAGCCCCGTTCTACCTCTGAACGTAGCTGCCCTGGAAGATGCTGCAGACAACTCCCTATTCTATGAACAGATAAGTCACACACTGGATAGAAACTTTTTTAAAGACTCATGCTGTACATGCTTAAGATTAAAACAAAGCTTTGGTTTACAGTAATATAGCTTAAAAAAACAAAAAATCGAGCCACAATTCTAATTCATATAACCCACAGAGAGAAGCTGAATGTTCAGAGCAAGAAGGGCTCTCAGACATTATGAAATGATTCGTGTTCAGGAAAGACTGACTCGAACACACATTGACTTAAACAGGCATGTAAACAGCTCCAGCTGTGGGGGAAAGGTCATTCACATTTATCAAACTGGAGACAGATTTTGCTAGTTTGTTTTTTTCTTTCCTATTATTTCTAAAGTCTTAAAATAAAAACTGCACTTTACCCTTGTGCTTTACCAACTTTTCTGTTTACAACTGAAAGCCCAAGGAGTCACATTTCTGCATTCAGAACTGTAGGCCCTCATACTAGGCTTCTGGGCCACACCTGCTCTTCAACTTTATTTTTTAAGCTTCATTTATTTGTTACTGAAACAGACTAAGCTGTTTCTGACTTCACTCCTTTAAGCCCTTAGCCAAAAATGCAAGGTCAAGAGACAGCATCTAGAGGCGTCACTCCATGCAGACTATTTGGTCTCTTTTCCTTGGTGATATATAGTTTCAATCAACACAACTTGGAGGTGCTCACCTGGATAACTTTGATAAGACGACAAATGTCACAAGAACGGAGAGGTCTCCTCTTCCACCAGATCCCATCCTCTCCAGCTATTCTTTATATGAAGTAAGACAAATGAGAACCAGCTTTTTCAAATACAAAGGAGAGCCTGCTTTCATCAGTCTTGCAGGAGGAATGCCTGTGGCTGCGCACTGTAAAGAACAAAGCAATCGTCAACGAGGGGCTGGAGAAATGGGTCGGTGGTTTAGAGCACTGGCTGCTCTTGCAGAAGACGCAGGTTCGAATCCCAGCACCCATATGGTCACTAATAACCATCCATAACTCCAGTTCCAGGGGATCTGACACCCTCTTCTGACCTCCAAGGACACTGTTCAACACCAGTGTGCTGGCATACATTCAGGCAACACACTCATACACGTAAAATTTTAAAATGAACAAAATTAAAAAAAAAACAAGTGGTGGAGTCCTTATACTAATACTAATATTAGTATCAGTAATTAGTAAAAGTTCTAATACTAATATTCCCCTCAAAGACTCAAAGACATGACCCCATGGCCTCCCAACCTCCTAATGAGATTGTGGTATGTGGGCCTTTGAGAGACCTGTAAGATCCCAATTGACTGAATTCAGTTTCATGACAAACCCAGTGTTAGCTTCACAGAGCATCTGGTTGGCAGCCAAAGCCGAGGACATGAATGACAAAGGGACCAGAGGAGAAAACACATGGGTCTGGGTGGTCCCACAAGCATGCTACTGCACACCCCTCTGTCACTTCCCTTTCCTTCCACCGCTGCCATCCCCTGCCACCACTCCTGAGAAAGTCAATTAACAATGAGAAAAGCTATGTGAAATTCCCTGAGAAAAAAACATAAGCATGCAGCTCAAAAGGGAGCTCTAGGGTATTCAGGACAAGAAAATCCTTGGGAAACAGAAATTCCAGAGGAATTTTAGGCCATTTGCTTGGGATTAGGCCTTGGAAGAAACAATCTAAGATAAATCGTCTTTAATATTTATTTTTGTGTATGAGTGTATTGCCTGCATGTGTGTAAGTGCACCCATGTCATGCAATGCCCTCAGAGGACAGATGAGGGTGTCGGATCCCCTGGAACTGGAGTTAAGGATGGTTGTTAGCCACCTTGTGGGTTCTGGGAACAGAACCCAGGTGCTCTACCAGAGCGGCCCGTGCTCTTACCCACTGAGCCATCTCTCCTGCCCCTCTGGGATAAATTATTGAGCAAACTCCACTAGCCACTGCTATTCCTAGGAGTGTAGATCCTTTAAGGCTTCCAAAGGAGTCATGTGATCTTTACCTTGGTTGCAGCTCAGAGCATGCATAACGAGCGCGGTGGACAAGAAAGACGTTGCTTATGTAACTGTAAGAGATGCTGCTCTCATTAAACGCCGCTCTAGAAGTAAGCACAGAGGCTATCTGCATGCTCTGTGTTCAGACAGTAGCCTCTAAGACTTCATCTCTCCCTCTTCTTTTGCGCAGTTTCCAGGCTCAAAACTCCCAGCAGATAACAGAACACATTCATGAAATCAGTCACACAGGTGAGTTGCCCACGGAGCGGCCATCCAAATCAGAGGACTTGATTTTCTGACTTGAAGTTAAAATTGCCTCCCATATGTCTCACAGTAGCTGTCGCTGTAGAGATGGAATGTTGTTGAAGCCAAGCCCAGTGGTGTCAGAGGTCAGACTGCCTCCTCACAGCGCCACTGGGAGAACAGGCAGCTGGTGGGACTCAGGAGAATGGTTCACCGAGACGAGACGAGACGGAATGGCAAACCGAAGGGGCGGGGCTGCCTTAGAAACCTTATTATTGAATTCAGCGGTGCGAAAGGAACAGAGGGGCTTTAACAGGCAAAGGCATTTAGGAGTCAAAACTGCTCTTTCTGATTTTGGCATGCAGACAAACAAGAGTTGACTTTGGACTAAGCCACTATGTGAAAACAGATTCACGTCTATTATGTCATTTGGCCCTCGTAAGATCTTGCCCCTTTTCTCTGTTGATCTGACAAGTGATTTTCCCATACCAAGAGGAAAACATCCCTTGTTATCGGTGGGACTGTCTATGCTGGTGGAATTTATGAGTTCATGCCTGAGTCCCTGCTCTTCCTTGCCTAGGAGACATAGTCTAATTTTGAAGTTTTCAGGCCAATTTTGCCCTGGTATGGTCTTTTCCCTTAGCTATCAGTAACAGTCTCAGTGAATAAGACCACCTGCTCAGTGGTCTTAATTTGGTTATTTGCAGTAGTTTTAAAGGAGTGATTCTCTTCTTTGGCACACAGTGGCATAATCATCTTTTTTTTTTTTTTTTTTTTTTTTTTTTTTAAATACTGGGTCTCGGCTTCAAAGATGTTAGTTTAATTGGTCTAGGTGATGTTTTGGGCACAGAATGTTTCTAAATTTCTCCAGGTGAGTCCAATGTACAGCCAAACTTGAAATCTACAGCTGAAGGCAATGCATCTCAAATTTAGCATAGCCTCTGAAGCACTGAGCAGGCTTGATTATAGAGCCCCACTCCCAGAGACCAGGTGCAATAAGGTACCCGGCCCCCCGAGCCCCCACTGCACTGAGTGCTAACTACTTTTCAGGCAATGTAAAACCTCCTAGACCAATTCCAGTTGCAAAGCATTGACTTAAACACTTTCCCCTAAGGTGCTTTTCATTACATTGATCTGGCTGCACGATATGCTCCAGGAAGCTGATATCTAATAATGATGATATCCAAAGAGGAGAAAGAGCCTTCCTCTACACCAGACTTGAGGAAGTTCTTGGGTTCTGAGTCTGTTTTTGTTTTTTTTTTTTAATTTTTTTTTTTTTTTTTTTGGTCTTTTTGAGACAGAGTCTCTGTAGCCCCAGGTGACCTGGAACTCACTATCTAGACCAGACTGGCCTTAAACTCATAGAAATCTACCTGCCTCTGCCTCCCAAGTGCTGGATCAAAGGCGTTAGCCACTATGCCCAGCTCAGCTCTGAGTCTGTTCTTATACATGTGCCAAGAGAATAGACCAGACTGTGCAATGGGAACATAGGCATTGCTTCTCTCTCTTTTATGTGGCCTCCCAAACCTAGCAGTACAGGAGTCAAATTCGTGAACCTGTTCTCCTGGTTCATAAGGAAGACTAGCTCTGTCGCCACCAAAGCCCCAAAGCCTCCCTAGACTCTGGAAACTTTTCACTTGAGGACCTGGTTGAGGCTGGAGTTGAGTAGCATCAGAATGTGGTGCCTTTGAGGGCCTCAAAGAGGTTTCCCAAGAGACCTGCCAAGATTGGCAAGGGCAACCGGAAGAGTAAAGAAGTTCCCCTGGGCCGCATGCACCCACCTGTGCAGAGGGAGAGACAGAAGCAATTGAGGGAGAACTGAGCATGCCCCAGGCCCAGCTTTAGACTCAAGCTATCCTGGAGATCCCGAATAGCATGGTGGGGAGGCCTTAGTGAGGAACCCTGGTACTGCCTATCACTCTGGCATGCAGCATTTCAAGCTGTTAATTTATAAAAATCAAGGAGCATGACTTGAGCTTCCCTTCACTAATTGAGACAGGGCTGTAGGAGCTGCGTGTAGACAAACATGCCTTTGACCAACATGTTTTCTTCTGAAAATGATCTCAATACACTATGAAACCATGGGATCTTATCTGACCTATTCTGTACTGTAAGGTAGATAGATGGTTCAGTTGGTGTGACCGTGTCATACATTTAGAAGGAGGAAACAGAGACCTAGAGAGTCACATCACTAACTTAATGCCCACAATAGAGCTGAAGTTCCTAACTCCATTTCAGGCTGACGAAGGGGATCTCAGTGGTAACACCGAAAGATATATGGAGGCACTTCAGCCTAAGAAATCTCATTGGGCTGCGATTTTTACTTCACATATATTCTTTAATTTTTTTTTTAAAGATTTTATTTTTATTGTATGTGTATGAGTGTTTTGCCTGCATGTTTGTAACTATACCACATGCATACCCTGTTCCCACAGAGACAGAGAGGGTGTAGGATCCTCTGGAAGTGGAGTTAAGGACAGGAGTTAGCAGTCATGTGAACTGAACCTGGATCCTATGAGAAAGCAGTCAGTGCTCTTAACTGCTGAACCATCTCTCCAGCCTCTTATTTCACATATTCTGATGGACATTCAGAACCCCAAATCTGCAAATTGCATTCTACCTCTCCAGAACCCTTCTTCCAAAGGACAGGAATATGATGGGTGGGAGAGAGAAGATAACGTGCCCCAGGCCCTGTTTGATTTTGAAAGAGCTAGCTAGTCAATCTTTAGTGTGCAAGAGAACCATGGGTGGGGGAGGGGCATGTGGGGTATTTAAACAGGTTGTTGGGCTCCTTACCAGAGACTTCTGATTTGTTAGTTTTGGGGAGAACCTGAGAATTTGTATCTCTAACAAGTTCTGGGTTGTGATGATGCTGACGGCTGCTGTTGCAGTTCGGGGATCATTCTTGAGAAATGCTACAATAACACTGATAATTAGTTCTGGCTGTAACTAGAATCATAAATATTATACGTATTTATAAATGTCACACTACTGAAATTATAAATAACAGACTCCACTCAGACCTTATGAAGCAGACTCTTCACGTGAATGTGATGCTTTGAACATGGTCTGTAGGTATGGCCATGTCTGAGCATTGTACAGTCTTTTGACCTTTAGATCATGGGTTCTCCAATTGTGGTCCCTAAGCCTGCGATGTGAGCATAACCATCAATGTTGCCTATAGAGTTTTAGGACTGGAAATTTCACAGAACCTATCCCAGAACCAAAAGAAACTGAAGTCCACCTGCTTCAACAAATTCAGCAGGTAAATGTGAGGCTTGGTGAGTTTGGGGTAAGTCTTTGCACAGGACTCCCTGGAAGTTGGACTCCTATGTTTAGCAGTGATTGTGTCAGACCCCACGGCGGGCTGGATGCGCCAAGTGTTCAGTTAGTAGCAGGTGTGGCTAAAGGATGAAGAAGGAGATCATTTATCAGCTGTCTGGAAGGAACCATGGCACTTGCTAACACTCCTTTCTAGAACACATTTTTCTGTTCTTCAAATGACCTTATGTTCATTCCCTGCTTGCTCAAGATGCAGACCCAGATCCAGGCACATTTGGGGTGCAGTAAAGCAAGCTTGATTATGCTTCCTTTACTTTCCCTTGCCATCTCCTTTCAAGTTCCATCTACTGACACTGATTCACCAGAGAAGCCGTCGCTAAAGTTCTCAATGCTTTTAGGTTGTCCCTGCCATGGAGGACAGCTCAACAAAGTGACAGCTTAAACCTGCAAGTCTGACTAGCTCCCACAGTCCAGAGCAAGACAAATCAGCAGTGAGTGACAAGGAAAGATATGCATTTGGCAACAGAATATGGAACACATGACCTAGTAGGGAAACAGGTCACATCATTTAGAAAATTACCTATTTCTTTAGCATCAAGCTCACAATACCTCAGATTTTATATGTCTCAGTCATGTTTTGCCCTGTTTCCTAAAACAGAGCTGGAGAGATGGCTCAGTAGTTAAGAGCACTTGCTCTTCTTGAGTCCCAGGTTCAGGTCCCAGCACCCACATGGCAACTAACAACCATCCTTAACTCCAGTTCCACAGAATCCGATGCCCTCTTCTGGCCTCCACAGGCATTGCACATCATGGATGTGCTTACATCGATGCCAAGCAAAACACTCATACATATAAAATAGTTAAAAATATATAATAGATTAAAAATCTAGCCCACAATTCTCTCCTGCCATCAAATGTCCATTTTAACACCTACTAAATCTGGGTTGGCCTCGTGCCTTGCTTTGACCCATGGTACATTAGAAACTATAATGCATGTGAAAATTAAATAAAATATGTTGTTTGAAGCCACTTACGTGGCTATTTGTCATGTAGCAGAGCTAGCACATACATTTGACTACTGTAGAATTTGTCTTAATTACATATACAGTTTAATTGGAAGGATAAATCACCTCAGAAATTTTAACTCCTTGGAGATGCTGTGCTACGTAGCTTCAGCGTCACCTTGACACACCCGAGTAGAGGAAACCTCAAATGAAGATATTCTTCCTTTGGATTGCCCCGATTATTGATGGAGTGATATAGGATCACCCAGCCCACTGTGGATGGTACCACCCTTGGGCAAGTGGTCCTTGGTTATGTAAGAAGGTAGGTTGAAGCCACGGGAACAAGCTAGTAAGCAACGTTCCTCCATGGTTTGTGCTTCAGTTCCAGCCTCCAGGATCCTGCTCTGAGTTCCTGCCTTGGCTTCTCTTGATGATGGACTGTGAGCTATAAACCAATAAGCCCTTTCCTGCCCAAACTGATTTTGGTTAGTGTTTTTATCACAGCAATAGAGAGTAACCAGAACAGATGCCCTCCATGGGTATCTATGCCCCGTGTAACCTCAGTTTACAGGTTGGTAACTCCTCACATGTTATACAAAAACCATTGTTTATGTCTGCTTAATACTGGGCTCTATAATTTCTACTTATGCTCATCTGCCTGCCCCCCCACAACTAACAATGAGAGCTTTGAAGACAGAAAACATGATTTGATTGCCTTTATACTTCCAACCCTGTTGTGTGAACGAAATGAAGCAGATCCAGCTAAGTATGAGAAGCTGAGCATGACGTGTGTGCCTATAATCTCAGTACTCAGGAGCCCGAGGCAGGAGGATCATGATTTAAGGCCAGTCTGGGCTAGATAGGTCCTGTCTCAAAGGGAAATAAAGATGAAATTGGAGGGAGAGGAAAGAGAGTGGGTGTGAGACACCTTTAGGTACTCACAAGCTGGAGCCTAGAACCCAGTACTCCAGAATGATCCACATCCACCAAACTCACAATATCCAAGTGAGCTGATACTCCTGTGGCCCAGGAAGTCTTTATCCTGTGAGCCAAGACACTTGCTTCTTTCACTTCACTTCCTACAAGTTTACAGAGAAAAGTTTTACTCAGAATGTCAGAACACCTGGGTTGTATCATTTGCCTCACTTTACCAGCCATGACAGAACAAAAGGTGACTCTTCTGACCCACAGGATGCAGTTCAAATTCAGATTATCAATTTGACTCTCCTCCAGATTCTTCTTTCTCTCTCATAGAGAACAGCTACGTCTGAGCTCATCCTTCCCAGTCACACCTGACACTGTGCTCAAAGCTACACCTGCTTCATCTCACCTAACCATGACAAACCAGGACTGTCTGAGAATTGATGACATTCATTCAATAAACAAGGACTCGGAGTCTCCAAGATGCAGAGACGGATGCAGAAATGGGAAAGAAACAGACTTGCTGATTCCGAGCCTGATGTCCTCAGCCTACCAGCTACTTGCAGGAGGAGCTAAATGTGGTATGGCTCTCACTGTGAGAGCTGACTTTTCTCATCACGCAGAGCCCACTCACTTAGCAAAGGAAAAAGAGAGTGAAGGAAGCCAGAGGTCACACAGCAATGGAAGGGGTGGCCTCCGGCCAGGCAAGCTCCATCGCTGGGGATTACAAAGCTGGTTTGCCTGAAATGGCCTCAGCCAAGCTGCCACCTAAGTACATTGTTAGCAGAAAGAGGCAATGGGCAGTGGCAGGCAGACAGGCAGGATAGCAAAGAAGAAGATTAAAATAATTACAGTTCTAATTGATCAGCTCTGCTCAAGAGGAGATTAAAAGGGAAAAGGCATATTGAAGAAGGCACTGGACATCCGCCCTGGGCCAGATTCCATCTGCCGCTGTGGCCAGTTCTCCCTTCTCTCCTGGCCCTGGGTCCAGCAGCCCCCGCTGCACAGCCCCATGACACAGCCTTGATGAAAGTCATTCTTTGTGGAAGGCGTCAGGCCGTGCTCCCTGGAAGAACTGCTTTCACAAACAGCAGGGAGGAAGCAGCTCGCAGCAGCAGACAGTGGCCTCCCGTTGGCAAACCCCCAGCATGGAGTTGCCAGCAGCTTGTGGAACGTGGGGAAGGAGATGCCAAGAGCAAGGCCAGCCCAGGGCAGGGGGCCGGAGCATCAGACACAAGTCTGTGCCTTGTGATCCAAAAGTCTCACATGACTGAAGCAGCCTGGACTCAGAGCAATCCCAGCCTCAGTTTCAGCAGAGCAAACTTCCTGACTCAGCTCTTGGCTTCCTGTCATTTGGGAGCAGGGCCAGGCAGTACTTTTACCTTGTCCCTGGCACCCTTCTACAGGAACCATAGAGGAAGGGCAGACCCAAGGACTAGGGCCAGGGAGGAAACAGAATGATTTGGAGGGAGAAGCAGGAATCCTAGCACTTGCCAAAGCCATCTGGTTATACAGAGCCTGAGCAAGGTCAAGGCAAGGGAGAGAAGAAACGTTTCCGATACAGAATGGGAACTAAGCACTCATGCCTCTGATATGGGATATGAATGAAATACAGCATCAGAAATCTCCAAGATCCCTTTCACTCCATCATATGGGAGCTATAACAGCAGGCATCTGTACTGGCTTCCCAAGAGGAAGACGTAGATCAAGAGCTCTGGCAGAGTAGTCAGACATCCATCTACCCCATGGGCTGTATAGCTGAGGAAACGGGAAAGCGGATCCCATTCCTCACTCACTGCCAAGTGCTTCTCAAACTTTGACACCTGTACTCATTACCTAGAGAGACTTTGGAAATGCAGGCTTGGAAATCCTGATGGTTTCGGGCCAGCGTCGTAGTAGAGAAGAAATGGAAGTTCTAGAACCAAGGTATGGCTGCACCTCTAGAAGCTGAGCCTGTCTGCTCTTCTGTCAGGCTAAGATCAGAACAAGGTATGCTGCACATCCGGGAGTCTCAGCGCCTTATGAAAAGGGCGAACTCTCCTCACTCGCTAACGCTTGCTCTCAGGCAATTCTGATTTGGCCTCCATTTTCTAATGCCTTCTTTTGGACATAACAATCTCTGGGACAAAGCAAGTTGGCTGGAAGGCCAAATACTGAAAACCAAAGTTTTCATCTAGAATTGGTAGGATTCACTTCTGCTTATATTTCATTGGCAAATGACAGGGCAAAAAGGATAAAATGACTTCCAGAGAGAATGCGATTATCAGTTTTTTCTTACTGAAACAAATCATCTGGGACAACCAACTTACAAAGAGAAAGAATTTCTTTTAGCTGACAGTGTTAACCTATGATTAGGGGGACCTGTTATTTGGGGTGCATAACAAGCTAGCATGTCATAGTAAAAGTAGGTGGGAAAGCCAAACCATCTGCCTCATGCCAAGAAGCAAAGCATAGGAAAGGCCAGGATCCTAAACTCTTCAGTGACATGTCCACCATGACCCAAATGTCCTCAGTACACCATGTCACTTTCCAGTAGCACTAATGAGGACCACATCTTTAACACTGGGTCTCTTGGGTGACATAAAATCCATAGCAGGGAGTTCTCTGACCTCTCCAGAAGTTTGTCAAACTGATACTCCAGCATTACATTTTACATATTCTAATAAAATGTCTCCTTTTAGGGTACCTAGTCAAGCGTTTGGGTTGTTTCGTTTTTGTTGCTGTGATTTGTTTCAGGACTAGGGAACAAACCCAAGGCCTTGAACACTTTACCACCTAAAGGACATTGTCAGCTCTGTATTTTGTTCGTTAAGGGCAAAGTAATTACTTAGATTGGCTTCAATAATAAGTTCACCCATGGGAGTTAGGGGCAAAGTCACCTTCCCCATGCCCCGTGAGCTGTTTAAGGGAGGAATGGATATCTGAACCAAGAGGAAAAGTTCATTACTCTACATATTTCACAGAAGCAATTTTTGGAGATTTTCTAAACTGAGCTAGGAGTGAACACTGTTTTATTAGAGGAATCTAAGGTGGAGGCAGCCAAGGGGAGAAGCTATTCTATTCCTATTTCTATTTGAATGGAAACCTGAACTTAGTATAAGAGAATAAATATGCAGGAAAAGAAAAGGTTTGGGGACTAATCTTGACCTAAGACAGTCCTAGCATGCTAGGTCCCTCAATATAGTCATCCCAGAGTGAAAAACAATCCTTCTCTCTCTCTCTCTCTCTCTCTTTCTCTCTCTCTCTGGCTTATTTTATATGTCAACAAATGCCCTTCTAGCTTCAGTGAACTTGAGTCAGTTTTGTCATTTGTAGTTGAAAGAATTCTTACTGGTATATGGCTCTCCTCTGTTATATCTCTTCCTAACTTTACACACTGATACCACTCCCAAGTGCTGAAGCACAGAGTAGGCCCTGGCTAAATATTTGAGGAGTGAATAGGCTAGCTAAAGAGAAAAGAACACATGGGCAACCTTTGCTGTGACAGTGGGTATCACTTTCATCAGAGTAACTAATGGGCTAACTATGGTATTTGGAAGGTGTTTCCAATACAGCCAATTCCTCTCCTCTTAGCATTGACAGTAACATTTATATCAATATTATAAACTGAAGGGAAGGGGGAGAAGACACTGTCCCTAATGCAGAATCATGAGATGTCTAAAGATTCTAGAAGACTGGAGAAACTGTCCATGGGAAACTTAGAATTCTAACAAAAATAGCAGAGCAAGGTCTAGAGTTCTCATAAAGAGTAGAAGGCCAGAGAGAAGTCCTCTCACTGGTTATTTGTTAACAACTATGTGCATCTGAACTTGTACAGTTCCTTATGATTGCCTTACCTGTTATCTTGTGACCATGAGAAGCCTGCCTAAGTATAGCCATGACCGGACGGAGGCCAGAGTTCATAAAATGGCACAGACATAAAGTCAAACCATTGTTGAACCATCTTGGACATTTCTCTTTATGATCGTATCATATAATGAGCTTACTGTCCATTGAGTCAATATTTCTCTTACCTGCAACATAAATCTTGACATTCATCAAGGTCTGTAGACCACCATGCCAATCATAGTGTCTGGAACATGGTGTGCAATCATTGAACTAGTAGATATTCCTGGTTTGATGTTAAGAAGGTAGAATTCCAGGGCTGAGGAAACAGCTTAGTCAGTAAAGTAAAAGGACCTGGGTTCAATTTCCAGAAACCACATTAAGACAGGCATTGCAAACCTAGTGCTAGGACGGTAGAGACAAGCAGGTCCTTGTGCTCACTGACCTGCCAGCCTAGCTACTTGGCAAGTTCAAGGTCAGTGAGAGACCCTGTCTCAAAAGGGGGGATGGGGTGGCTCTACCTAAGATTGTCCTCTGGCCTCCATATATATGCACCCCAGATAAGTGTACAAGCAAGTACATGCAGACACATACACATACCTCCAAAGACAGAGTTACAGAACACTAAGAGGAAACACACTGAAGTGGGGTGGTTTCCTAAGAGAAGGGTGGACTTGATGCCAAAAGGAAGAAACCAGGGGGAAATGCTGGGTAGAAAAGCACCAGTCTGTGCAATGAGAGACATTTACAGAGTGGTGTGAAGTTCAAAGAAAGAAATGGCAGGGATCATGTGAGAAACAGTTCTCAATGAAGAAATGGTGCCTGACTGTGTTAGTCACTTCTCTGTTGCTGGGAGAGAAACACTGACCAAGGGAACTTATAAAAAAGGAAGAGTTTATTTAGCTTACGGATCCAAAGGTGCAAGAGTTCATCATGGAGGGGCAGGGGAGGCACGATGGCAGAGGTGGCTAGAGTAGAAGCTAGGTGCTCACATCTTCAAGCAGTCACAGGAAACAGAGAGTGACTGGAAATCTATCAAGGCTTAAGAACACTGTAAGCCCACGCCCAGTGACGTGCTTCTTCCAGCATGGCCACACCTTCTAAGACCTTCTAAAACAGCACCATCAGCTGGGGACAAAATGTCCAAATACTTAGAGCCTATGGGGGGCATTCGCATTCAAACCACCACACTAACTAGGTTGCATTGGTTCCTTATAATCTATGAAATGAATAAGAAAAAATATATACGATGTTTTCAAAGAACATTTCTTATTCACATAGCTTAGGTGGGGCTGGAACTGAGAAAGGACAGTAAAGGTTTTGGCTTGTCATCTGAAGGTATGTCTGGGCTAACAGGTCTACTTACATAGTGACTTAATCATATGCTTCCTGCTGGCAGAGTATTTACTAAGCCCCTTCCTCTATGAACCACTTCATAAAGTTGCTTGAATGTCCTCTGCAACATGGCAGCCGACTTTGCCCAATGTGAGTGATCTAAGAGAAAGCAAGGAAGATGTCACAAAACTACTGTGATCAATGTCAGACTTCTCACATCCTTCCTCAGCATCCAATTTCATTCAAGGGGTGACTACACAGGGCTGATACCAGACAATGAAAACCAGTGAGGGCCGTCTGGGAGGCTGGCTGCCGCATGAAACTTGGAGGGAAAAAAAAATCATGATGCTCCCAGTAAAGTAGTACTGAGGGAAAAAAAAGGAGGAGGTTCCAAGAGGGGGTGTTCTTTAAAACTTTAAGGATAAAAAATGAATAAAAAGGACACATTTAGGAAACACAGCATGGAATTAACATTTAAGTTAAATAAAACAAACCTAAATTTTAAAAAAAGTATACATTTAGATCAACAAAAGGGGGAAGTATGAAGGACAGAAACAAGAGGCCCCTCCAAATTTATCCTTCTTTCTTACCATTCTCCTAAAGACTATGCATACTGGGGCTGAAGAAATGGCTCAGCCGTTGAGAGCACTGAGTGCTCTTGCAGAGGACCAGGGTTTGATTCCCAGCACTCACATGGTGACTAACAACCATGCAGTTCCAGCAGCTCCAATGCTCTCTTCTGGCTCCCACAGGCATTGGACGCAAGATGGATTTACATACACATGCAGGCAGAGCACTCATACACATAAAATAAATGAATGAAAATTTAAAAAGAATATGTATGTCTCTTTGGGGCTTCTAAAAGAATAAAATTAGAGCTAAAAATGGTCCTAGAGAAAGTAAGCCTCCGGGGACTAATATTCAAACTTACCTACAGTTGGCTGGAGCAGGTGACCAGGCTTTGACAAAAATACTCATCGCATGCCACTCTGCAATTCTGGATTTGAGGGAAGAGGTGATTCTTTAGACCTGATTGTGGTGTGTCACTGATTATTTCTCTTCTCCACTTAACTCTCTTTTCCCGACCTCACCATGTGCGAAGCTGTGGGATTTTCCTGAGAGGAGCCTGGCAGCGGCATGCTGATTCTAAGAATCCCAGCATCCCAGACATGAAGGGAACAGGGACGGCTGTGGAGCTGAAAAGCAACAGATAGCGCTTGGGCTGGACTGAACCACCAAGAATCACTAAGATGATTCGGGGGACTGGACACAGAGCTCCAAGAAGAATCACTAGAATGACTCACATGACTGGGCAGAGGGCTTGGCCAGGAATATCCATCAACCCCAAATTCGAGACATCTGGCTGTACATGATCATTCAAATATAGGCAGTGGGAACAAAAGAAAAAAAAGAAAACAACAACAACAACAAAAAAAAACACTTTTTGTCTTGTGCTTGCAACAGGGTCTCATGATGTAGCCCTGACTGGTCTTGAACTCACAGAGATTCACTTGCCTCTGCCTCTCAAGTGCTGGGAATAAAGTTATCCATAATTACACCCAGATAAAACACTTTCTAAAAAATATAATATTTTTCTTAATTCCCTAAGAATTTTATATAATTTATTTTGATCATGTTCACCACCCACTGAAGATCCATCCTTTGTCTCTCCAATGCCCCCTAACCTTACATCCTCTTTTCTTAAATAGCTCACTGAGTCCAATGTGTGATGCTCATATACTCATGAATGTGGGACTATCAACAGGAAAATGGGCAACCTATGGGAGCCACACCTTTAAAGGAAAAAGACTCTCCTCCCCCCGGAAGCCATCAAGTGTCATAGCTCCTCAGTTATAAGTAGAAACTTGTCTTTCTTTCATCATACAAGAATGTTGATTGACTTGATTTTGTGCAGATCTTGTGCAGAAAACCACATCTGCTATGAGTTCATAAGTGAAGTGATCATGTCATGTCCTGAAGATACTGTTCCTCTCTGGTCCTCCAAGACCTTTGGTTCTTACAGTCTTTTAGTTCTTTCTTTCATTATGATCCCTGAGCCTCAAGGATGAAGAGGGGTGGTATAACCAATTGTGATTAAGAATAACACTTTGACCAGTTGTGAGCATCTGCATTAACTACTATCCACTGCACACAGAAACATATCTGATGAGGTCTGAGAGCTTCACTAATCTATGGCATAGAGATACAAATTTAGAGGGCAGTTTGATACTCTGTCCATTCAGTACACTAATAGTAGCGGGTTCACTCCTAGGGTCCTTCAGCTCCCTATGAATTCTTGTCCAGATTTATACTTTCAAGCTTGTATTCTTGCCTATGGACTGGACCTTAAATACAAACAGAACATGGTTGGTTACCCCCATAACATTTGTGCCACATTTATACCGGTACTTAAGCATATCTTGCCACAGTAATCATTATTGTACTTTACAGGGTTCACAGCTGTGTAAGACTATTGATGACTTTTTCTTCCCCAGAAGCCTGCATAGTATCTACCAGCACTATGCTAGTCAGCAGAGAGTACCAACTTGACTTCTCCATGTCCTTTAACCAAAATATGTGGTGTCTTCAGTAATAAATCTTGCTATCAATTTCTGGTGGGCAACCAAGAGCAGTAGCCCTGTGGTTTTGTTTTTTTGTTTGTTTGTTTGTTTTGTTTTTTTGCGGGGGGTATCTCTGGAAAACCTCTGACCAACAACTTTAGAGGAGGTATCCCACACCCAGCACCAGGTTCTTTAATTGGCAGTCTGTGGCTTCTGGAAGGAGAGAAAACATTCTTTAAAGTAATATTTGACAAGCTCTATCTTTCTTTTACTCTAAGTTTGAGACTCAGAAATATAAGATCCAAGGATGGCTCTGACTCAGGAGGGAGGAGAGGCACCTGGAAGACCTGTGACTTAGTGCAGCAGATTGTGCATATAAACTTCATCATAGCTGGAATTTTATTGGTTTATTTTCGAGCTTTAAACAACCCAAGGTCAAAAAATGACATTACAAAATGTCAAAATGTCATGTACTCATGGCTTAATCTGATAAATGATATTGAATAGCAGAGTACTACAACACCCATGAGCCATCCAACATCACCTTTGACAGGAGATGATGAATACCTCCCCTGTGAGATGGGCAAGAGACAAGAAATCCTCAGAATAAATCTAATAGATGATGTTCACAACCTCTACCCACAGAAGCAAGAAATTTTACTGAGACAAATTGAAGAATAGCCAGCCAAATAATGGGCTTATAAGTTTATATCCTAAAGATGCAAATTCTCCCTAAAGTGATATATAAATTGAAGGTAATACCAATCAGTTTCCCCACAGTATGTCAATATGTCAAAATTCACAAGCTGACTTTATGATTTGAGACAAATGAAAGGACCCAAAGGCCCAAATAATCTTGAACAAGAACAAAGTGGGATGATTTATTCTTCCAGATATCAAAAGTTATCCTGAGCATGCAGCAAATAAGTAAACAAGAACAGATAAATAGAACAAAGGCACAGAGAAGTATAGATAGACAAAACCTCATTGAGGTTGTAATAGGCAAGTCAACAGAGCAGGAGATGTTTTTGAAACTTAGAACCAATAGGGGAGTCATATTTAAATGCTATAAAAAAATTTTATGCTGGGAGTGGTAGCACGTGATTTTAGTTCCAAACCACAGAGGTAGGCAGGTCTTTGTGAGAAGGAGGCCATCCTGGTCTCCACAGTGAATTCCGGGCCAGCTGAGGGTACAGGGAGACCCTTGTCTCAAAAAAAAAAAAAAAAAAAAAAAAAAACCTCTTATGGATCACTAAGAAATAACACACAGAAAGCCCAATAGAAAAATAAGATTTTTTGAGTAGGCATATATTTACACAGGACTCCATGCAATCAGGAAACATAAACAGATGATCAGCCTCATCAGTATGTAAGAAATTTCTAATTAATACACAAAAGCCATCATTCTGAAAAGATAAAATCTAAATGTTTCCTTATTCCAAATGTTGGGAGGACATGGAACAACCAGGAATGAATGAGAGTACAAATTGGTGCAGCCACTTTGGAAGACTGGTTAGAAGTATCCATTAATAGTGAATCCATGACCCAATTAACTCCAGCACTATTTTACGGAATAGTATAATCCTGGAGACACCTGAATGTGCACAAACAATACAACTGATAATGCAATCGTGGCATATTGACACAAGAAATAATATAAAGCTATTAAAATGGACTATGTAACAATGTTCATGAAATTCATAATGTTTATTGAAACAATGTATATTGAAAGCTTTCATTCACAATGTGCCTATAGATCACACATTGCTTTTTATAAAAGATTTATTTTGTTTAGTTTATGTATATGTGTGTGTGCCTAAATGCATGTATGTGCATCACATGTGTGCAGGCAGCTGTGAGCTGCTATGTGGGTGCTGGGAACCAAACCCAGGTCCTTTGGAAGAACAGCAAGTGTTCTTAACCATTGAGCCATCTTTCCAGTCCCAATTAAGTTTAATAACAATAAAAATCAATCATGATGTCAAAATTCTAGATACTTGTTACCTCTAGGAATGAAGGAGGAAACCTGGATGGGACAGGTAAACTAGAGAAGGATGAGGCTCACCAGGCTGAGCCCACACTGAGCAAGGCAGCCCTTGGCACACCAGTCACCATTAGTACCTCGTGAGGACTGAGGGTGAGCATATCCCCAGACACGGTGCTGTCAGGTCTTCAGGTTTCACAGAGCCCTTACTGAGAAATCTTTATCTTGGATTACAAGTCTGACAGAATCACTCTTGTTAATGCCAGCAAGTTCCCTCCACCTCGGATCTTAATAGCTGAAGGTCACAGAAGCATCATGATACTTTTTTTTTTTTTTTTTTTAGAATAGTAGTGATTCAAGCATTTGGAGCACCATTCCTGTAAGCACTCGAAATGTTTCCTGCTTGGTAGTTCCACAAATGTTGATAGCACTTAGCTCTTTAAGATTTCCCAGACACCAAAGAAACAGACTTAGGGTGAAAATTATCGGCATTGTTAAATACACACAAAAGATACTCCCAGACACTTGTCAAGCATTGTCCCATAGGCAATGGGAAAGTACTTTCAAACACTCAACAAGATGAGAGGTCAACAGCAGATTGAGTCTAATTGTCAGTGAGAAGCCAGCCAAGGTGGTGCTCTAATGAGAAGGCTGCCATGCTTCACGCCCATTACTGCCACTTGCCTTAGGGACCCTGCTGTTCCTCCCTGGGCTTCTGCCGCAGCTCCTTTCCTCACCGTCACATCCATTCTGTCCAGTAGAGCACTGTGTAATTTCAGAACTATTCTATATCTATACTGTACAACACAGAAGTCATAAACCAGATGTGGCCAGGCCCTGAAATGAAGCTTATATAATTGGGAAATAGAATTGTAAACGTTTAAACAGAAACAGCCACATATGTTCACAGTAACCACTGTTTGCTTGCTGGCTAGCTTGCTTGTCTGCTTACTTGCTTTTGAGACTGAGTTTTACTGTATTTATTAACCAGACACATCTTAGACGCCTAAGTTAAAGTGATCCATGGCCTCAGCCTCCCAAGTATTAGAACTACAGGTGTCCACCACACACCCAGATCACAGGGGCTGAATTGAAAAGCCCAGCAGAAGTGCCTTCACAGCTCTTCTAGCTAATGTCCTCAGCAATAAAGGCTTACAGGGGTGATCAGGGACCAGATGCACAAAAATGAGGTTTGTAGACAATGGAGGGGACTCACAACAGGAGTCTGGCATTCATAGGTTTCTTTTTCTTTATTACCTAAAAAGTACACTTGAAATCAAAGCTTTCTTATAATATGAAACCTCTACTGTGAAAATTTTCATCAAGAACAAAACACCATGAATCCAAATCCCCCTATCCTGTGGGCATCATTTGGACTGTAGGACCCAATTTGCAGTTTCTGCTCTAGTGAACATCATAAAAGTAGATATAACTTTGCTTCACCTCTGCTCCAAAAGCATTCTTCATCACCTATAAATAAAACCTAACCTCCCAACCTGCTACCAAAGGCTCTGCCCAGTCTGACCTCAAGCTCTCCCACAGCCTCCCAGACACTGGCCATTCACTTGTGCTGGAGAGATCTTGGGATTAGCTTCTCACTTCACCTTTCTGGAAGGCATTTCCATTTCCCCAACCTTTAAATCAAACAAAATCTTCCTTCTCCTGTGATTTTCACCACCTGTTTGGCCTGAGAGGCCAGAGTCATTATGCATGCGTGCCTCTTGAACTAGATTTTAGCCTATGGAAATCATTCTTACGGCTCTGCTATGAAGACCGAGTTAGGCTCATATCTGTTATTTCACATGTTTGTCAAAGTCCAATAGATCACTCCACCATTTTATTTTTAGTTTTATGTGTATGTTTTTGTGTGTGCGTGTGCATGGTAGTGTAGGTGCCCACAGAGGTCAGAGGCATCAGGTTCCTTGAAGCTGGAGTGACAGGTGGTTGTAAGCCACCTGACCTAGGTACTGGGAATCCAACTAAGGTCCTCTGGGAGAGGAAGAAGCACTCTTAACCACTGAGCCATCTCTCTGCCCTCTACTGCATCATTTTAAAGAGTCTGTCAAAATCATAACTATACAGTCTATTCTGTATAAAAACCAATGCAAACTAGGAAAGGATAAAATGAACATATGGAGGAGCATCTTGCTTGCATTTTTGCTGGTTAGCTTCTGTGAACCTGACACAAACCAAGTGAGTGACACAAACCAAAGTCAAGTGAGAAGACAGAACATCAACTGAGGAATTTCCCAGGTCAGATTGGCCTACGGGTGTGACTGGGGATCATTTTCTTGATTGCTGATTGATGTTGTAGGACCCAGGCCACTCTGAGGCATGCCATACCTGAGCAAGTAGGCATGGGCTGTATAAGAAAGACAGCCGAGCAAGGAAGGGAAGGAAGCCAGTAAGCAGAGTTCTTCCCTGGTCCTCACCTCAGCTCCTGCCTCCATGTTCCTGCTTGACTTCTCTCAGTGATGGACTCTAAACTCTAAGATGAAACAGCTTTTTCATCTCCAAGTTGGCTTTGGTCAGTGTTTTCTCACAGCAGCAAAAAAGTAAACTAGATCAGCATTCCTGGTCACATGGTAACACATTCCTTGCAGAGTTGTCAGGGATGTAAAACATAAGACACCACATCCTCCCAACCATGAAACGTGATAAGAAAACAGCTTAGTTAATATATAAGAGCCCAAGAGAGAGAAGTTATATCACAACAGGAGTCATTCATTCTTCTAGAATAAAGAAGTAAAGAATGAGTCCAAGAGTTTCTTCTTCCTGTTTTTAAAATATTTCAATCAAAAGATATGTCCAACTAAGAATCAAGCTTTCCTTTTGGAACAAAACAGAAGAATGGTGGAGGGAGGGAAAATAATTACTCACAGTCCCATTACCCCCCAAATAACAATGCATGGAAGAGGTTTTTCTATATCTTAGCATATTTTTTGTTCATTTTATACCGGTATTTGACATTGTATTTTTAAATCATTGTGAGAGTGGGAGAATTTTTCTTACTATTAGACACATAAGCATAATTTCACTTTTTATAACATTCCCTCAAATGGATATACTGTTAACGACTCCTCTTTGGCTGTTTATTTAAATTATTTACAATTTGCATTCCTATAAATAAACCTGGAGGAATATCTTTATGCATATGCCTTTTTTTCCATATTTAGAATTATTTACTTGGAAGACATCTTAAGAAGTAGAATTCCTCAGGCAAAGAATTTGAATATCTTACTGGCTCTGATATATGGTAGTAACCTCCACTTTTAGGTTTGAGACCTTGGATCTAGGAAAAAAAACTTGAGAGAAAAAAAAAAAAGAGAGAGAGAAAGGGAGAGGTACATCAGCACAGGTAGTCTGTCTCCCATTTCTTACTAATCTTCCTGATTTTAGGACAGCTCTATCTGCTGTCACGGATTACAAATGTGACTATCAGTTCTTTCCATTCCTGTGTTCATGAACTTCCACAATGAGACTTGGAAGCTCCTGCTATCAAGCCATGACCCACTGGCTTGGCCAATGTATATCAGTGTGTATGATATAAATAGAAGTTTGAAAATGCTGGCTGATGAAGGCATTCCCCTTATTTCCTTTGAGGGCTGAGAAAAGGCAAAGAAGTTTTTCAGTTACAGAATTTTGAGTTGAATTTGCATTAATATGCAAAATGGTTAACTCAAGATGTTCTATATTTTTAAAAAATGTGTATATGTGAGAGCCTGAATGCATATGTATGTGCCACATGTGTGCCTGGTACCTGTGGAAGCCAGAAGAGGGCATCAGCTCCCCTGGAACTGTATCTGCAGGTGGCTCTGAACTGTCACGTGAGTACTGAGAACCAACCCTAGGTCCTCTCCAAGAGCAGAAAGTGCTCTTAACCAGAGTCATTTCTCCAGCCCTCCAAAGTAAACACATTCAAAGTCTGTGATCTAAAGCCCTTAATCAGGCCCCACCTCCTAAAGGCTGTACTGCTTCCTACTAGCGCTACCCTGGGAAACAAATCTTTGCCATGTGGCCCTCTGTAGGACACTTAAGATCCAAACAATAGGTTCGTGTAAGGTCACATACTCACAGGGTTCTAGAGATTGTGACATGGATATTTTGGAGAACCATGATTCTCCTGACGATGCCTTTAAAGTTGTATGCCCTCTGCTGGTGTCTCAAGCTTCCTGAACACTCTGCCAACCATTTGTCATCTAGACAACTTCAGACTGTTGAATGCCTCAAGCATCAACCTCTTCAGAAAGCTTTCATTGATCAGAATAAATGGAAATATTCACTCCTCAACATTTCTTTAGTCTGTTTTCTGAAATCTCTTGACAATAGCCATTTTTCGGCCCATTTTAATTATGCATCCTTTAATTCTTCAACTCCTCTTTAGGATCCCTCAGATTTTACCAAAGGAATGACACATGTGTGAATTTGCAAAGATCCAAAGCTGTGAATTATACATTTTAGAGTCTCACAATATTTAGAAATACTAACTGCTTAATTGACGCATCAAAAGTACTTAGTGTTGTGTATAGTTCAATTTGCAGAGAAATCTAAAACAAAAAGACAAAAGCAGCAGTGGCCAAGGGCATCATGGGAGAGAGTGGTGCACACTGTATGCTTATAAAGCAGCACAGTATTTGTACTGGATGCCTCTCTGTTGCTGTAATCAAACAACATTGACCTATGGAAGAAAGAATTTATTTTGCCTCATTGTTCCAGCAGGATATGAATTTATCACACTGGAAAGGCACAGCAGCCAGGGCAGAAAGCTGAGCGACCACATTGTCAAAGGCAAACACAAAGCACAGAGAAAACTGGAAGTGGATGCAAAGCTATGACCTGTCAAATCCATTTGTCCTCTAGCAAGGCCACACCTCCTAAAGAGTTCTTGTCCTTCTCAAGCACTGCCACCATCTAAAGAGCAAGTGCTCAAATACTTGGACCTATGGGGGACTTTTCTCATTCAAACCACTATACTCCATGTCCTGGCCCCCACAGTCTCATGGCAACTTCATAATGAAAGATCCACTTAGTCGGACTTCATACTCTTCATAGTCTTTAACAGTCTTAACACTATTCAAAAGTCCAAAGTCTCCTGTGAGGCACAAAGCAATCTCTTAATTTTAACTCCTATAAAATCAAAAATACAAATTTCATACTTTTAGCAATTTTCTAAATGGCACAGAACACAAATTCCCACTCAAAAAAGAGGAATAAGAGCATACCGAGGATATATCTGACCAAGCATGGCCAAAACACAGCAAGGCAAGCACCAGATCCTGTAGCTCGAGGTTCAGTGTCTAGGACTTTAGTTCCATAGGGCCTAGATGATTCCACCCTTACAGCTTTGCTGGCTGTTAACATGTAACTCTCTCTCCTGGGCTGCTTCTAGTCCCTGTATGCCATCTCCTTGGCACATGTCTCATGGCTCTGGCATCTTAAACATCCTGGGGTCTCCACTGCAACTTGTGGGGCTTCACCACAGCATTGGTATAGATTTCTGCAGGTCCCAGGAACCCATTTCTATCCTGTAGAGAGTCTGTTATCTTCCCCAAAGCTTTATATTCCTTATACCCTTACTTGGAAAATGGAATTGACACTTCTTCCCTCTGTCTCAGACTTCTTGGTAACAGAAGTTCCATCATATTTAAGAATCATATTATCTTAAATTTGATATACTATAATGAAAAGACTAGCTTTCAATCTAGTTTATAAGAGAAAAAGAGTGAGTAGGAAGCACCTAGAATAATTAGGTAAGCAATGGAAACACACAAGTTAAGTCCTTACACCAATATCCAAAACCAGACGGGGTAGGTCTGCCATCCTGAAAGCGAAAGTGTCCCTGCTGAGAGTGTAGCCAGCCAAGTGCTCCCATTTCATTCCTGTTTGGTCCAACTGTAAGACTCTTGTCATGATTTCAATGTGAAATGTCCTACTCAATCTCATGTGTTTGAACACTTGGCTCCCAACTGGTGGTGCTGCTTTGGAAGGTTGTGAACCCCCTAGGCAATGATGTCTTGCTGCAGGAAGTGCATCTCTGGAGAGTGGGCCTTGAGAGTTGTAGCTTCCCAGACTGCTAGTGGAGAAGCAAACACACAAATGAAGCTTTTCTCTTAAGCTGCTTCTGTTGGGTATTCTGTCACAGCAAGGAGAAAAGAAATGAATTCAGCTCTCTATATTGAATGCAGGTTACCCCCTACCACTCAGTTTCCTGTGGGAACAGAGGTGATAGTACCCGGAAGAATGGCTGTGTTCTGTGTTTGCAGAGTTCTGCATCTAAAGCTGGTTCTGAAAAGCTTCAAAGGATAGAACTAGATTCACTGACAGAAGAAAAAGGAAGAACGGTTTGATGACAAGAAGACAGCATCTGGTATACAAGAGATGGTGGATGACCCAGGGATAGTTCTAGACTTTGACCAAAGAGATCATTGCTTTTGAGGTGAAAGGACACACCTCTGACACTATGAAGTCTGGAAAACACAAGCCTAGATGGCATCTCAGATATTCTGAGTCTAGAGAATGTGAGGTGTCTCCAAAGAGACTTAAGTGTGGGAGAGTAGCTACAGAGATCGTGGGGGCCTGAGCTTCGTGGCTGGACCACTGAGACACAGGCACACAATGAAGCCACAATGGGAGCACCCCACAGCTGGAGGAAGGCTTTACTGGTTCAGTTTCCAAATGTGAAGGTCACCATCAAACAGCTATGGCAGATAAAGAGATGGGTGCAAAAGACCATCAAATTACTGGGTCTAGCCAACAGCAAACCATTTAAAAACCCACGAAAATCACTTCAGTAAGAGAAACAAAGCTGAGAGAGACCATTGAGATGCCTAGGGAGGAAAATCCCCGGTGAGCTTGCTATCCCGACTTCTTCATACAGGGTTTTATAGTGTTTGAAAAACAGTTTTTCTTAGGCAATGATGCTGCACCTTTCAATGAAATGTAGAGTGATATCTATTGCTTACCAAGGCATGGGCGAGTATGTGTATATGGAATACTAGGCTATGGAATACTAGGCTTAGAACGCTGCAAATGCTCAATAAATGTCACATAACGTTACTATTGCATCTACTCCGAGGGAAAATGGGAGCAAATATCCTGATTAAAACATTCACACTTAAGAACCTACTTATTCTTTTCGATGTGTCTATATTCACAGACACATAAGGATACATTTGCCCTTTTGCATCTCAAAAAGAAAAAGCAGCTTCTGTTTCACTATGGGACTGGACCTGTGATTTCAATCCAAACAAAATATATAGCTAGGCACAAAGAGAGGGATGTTGAGTGATCAGTACTTTCTCTGGGGCTCAGGACATTCAGAAAAATAAGCTGGAGGCATTATGATCAGCACTGGTGTCTTCTTTGTCCTGTTTGATGGTATGTGGTCATGCTTTCAGCCTGTAATTACCTCTTAATGTCTTGAAAATGCATTTCACTGTGCTCAAAAGACTTCCAAACTGACCTAGAAAAGAGCAGACCAAAGGAACACACGCATACAAGTTTCACTGATACCTGAACAAAACCTTTCTGTGATATTTCCTGGGGAACTACAGAACACCGAGGAATTAAATTACTTTTTAAATCTATTTATTTATTCATTTACTGTGTACATATGTGTGTGTTGTGACTATGCTTGTGTGCCATGGTCCAAATGTAGAAGTCAGAGGACAACTTGTGAGAGTTGATTCTTTCCTTTCTACCATGGTTCAAACCCAGATCATCAGACTTAAGAACAAGTAAGTGCCTTTACCCACTGAGCCATCACTGACTCTGGGACATTCTTGTGATGTTGTTTCATTTGTTTGTTTTTGTTTTTATGCTATGTAGATCAGTCTGGCCATGTGTGGGGATCTGGGTATTGAGCAAAGCAAGCAACTCCAGATAACCTAAAGGGATGGCAGGTGTCTGACCTGCTCTGCCTGATGTGATATGAATCTTTCTTTCCCCCACCCTAGACCAGAACCAGGTTTTTGGGTTTCGTTTCCTCGTTCCTGAACTTCCACAGCCTTCCCGCCCTTTACCCCAAAACCCCACCTCTAACTTTCCCGCCTTCTGTAACAGTCAGGAGGCCTCCCTATATAAGCCCCTGCACTGGCTCTAATAACCGAACTACCCACCGACATAGTCTCCTGGGAGGGAACTCCTCCCGCCACACTCTGAGCCACCTGAGGTCCCGTTCCATCGTTCTCCATTCTCTGGCATGGCTGGAGCACAACAGCCGAGCTGGAGATGGAGACCCACCCACAGCCATGGTATCACAATGATCTACCTGTCCCTTCCTCCCTAATGCTAGGATTACAGGCATGCACCACCATGCCTGGCATCCGGGCATTCTTAATAAGGACTGTTATGTCAGTGAATATTCCAGTTCATATTAATGTGTTGGCAAACAACAATCTTCTGCAGTGGGATTGAAGGGAGTCCTGATTTGTATCATCTGTCAATTTCTAGGATGTAAAGACTTCTTCCATGACCAATTCAAGCATACTAATGACTCATAGAATCTCTTTCAGTATTAAAATTTAACATTGAGCTATTGTTTGTTGGCCATTTCCTTCTGCCTCACATCACTAAATGTTTTGTGATTTGTCTGTAAGTGAAAGAAAATGTGACTGTTGCTTGCCCATTATCTCCTTTTTGAAAATTTCCTTTCTCCTCATGGTCACTGTGTAGGTAGAGGTCAGCCTCTTGATCTGTCCAGATGTATATTCAGAGCTCAGACCAATAGTAAGATTACCTATGGAAACAATGTAGACCTTCCTCTTGCCAATTTGACTTATTGATAGGCATTACTGATATGGTCATGCTACAATTTGGCTATTAGCTATTGTTTCAAATAGATTCTCAAAACTTATCACACAAAATGCATTCATTTAACACTGTCCTTTTTTGTCATCATATATGGAAGTACAAGTGACCTCAGAATACAACTTCGGGATGGAGAAGCAAGACAGGCATGAGACCCAGCAGGAAGACACAGTCCCCAAACCTGTCTCTACCATGTAAATTGTTCATGGATTTTGCCTCCATTTCTTGAGGGACATTCTGTACCTTCTTCTTTTCAGCAGGTATTGGGAGAGCAAGAACAGAAGACCAGGGAAGCTACTGGTGTACATTAACAGCTTTTGGGATAATGCTAGTAGAAAAGGAAAATATTCTTGTCTCAAAGAGGGACCCAGTATTCCTGTCATATTTCTGTTTAAAAAAAATAAGAATCAGGTTCTTGGGCTTAAACTTTCATATGGTGACTTAACTTATTCCTTGCTTTTTTCTAGTTTTTAAACCTATGAAAAATCTGTTCTTGGACCATTATCAGGGCTGTTTCGAGAATGCAAGTGAGTGACCCCACAGCTCGCAGCTATCAGTCTACATTAGTTTGTCCTCTAATCCTGGCAGTCAGGGCTGGCAAGGTGGTCTTTCAGTCCTGGAGGCTTAGAGCTTTGATCATCACTAATCTCATATCTAAAATGCCTCCTGTGCTCCAAATTACCTTTATATGCATTGATGGACACAAGACGCCAGAGCTGGAAGGATGTGTCAAAGGAGGTTTCAAGCAAGAGAATTCACCTAACACTCTTCCCACAATGACAGCTACGTTCATCACAAAGAAGCCAAGAGAGCATTTGGGGTTGTTTTGAGAAGTCTTAAATCTTATGTGTCAGTTCTTCTCTCCTGATACATTTCCAAAGAGGCAAAACAGAGGTGCATCCCATATTAGGAAATGAAACAAAGTAATAGGACTCAACACCCCCCACCTCGCGCATACACAAAGAATACAGCCACAAATATCTGAATAAAGGGAAAGGATGCTGGGTTTGACATTGCTTCAGAAACTCTTCAGCGAGTATATGCTTAAGGAAACCATCTTAAAATTTGAACTGGGCTAGAATTTGAGTTATCAGAAATGAAAATCAGAAATTGCAACTTGTCTGAGACCAAACTCGGTCTTTGAGGAGGCTTCCTTGTTCCTACCGGCACTCCCGCAGTGCACTGTGGGCAACATGCTTCCGGCCAGCTTCGCTGCTGCTTTCGATTAATTCCCCAAGAAAGGAAAACACTTTTGAGTCAGAACAGCTCCTCCTTGCTTCCTTTTTAAAGCTGTTATCAAAGCAAACAAAAACAAATCTACTACTGGCTCATCATACTGAAAGTTATCTGAACAAAGGAAGTGAAAAAGGTATAGTTCATGAGCTTACATTTTGAGGTCCTTGTAAAATGACCCAGCTCCTCTAGTGTGTCTTTGTCACTCCCTGCTGCCAGCTAGGGAACCTGGCACTATCTAGGACAGTCTTCTCAGACTGCCCAAAATACACCTGCAATTCTAGCTAGAGTTCACAATGTTCACTCTCCATCTTTTCTTTAGAAATGTGCTTTTTCTGAGCTGTCTTGTCCTAAGACCCATCTTAACTCTGAGGCTCAGCTGAAATCCCACAGCTTATGAATTCTTCTTTCGCTTTTCCTCCTGTAGATATCACCCCATCTCCACACAGTCATTTTCATCTTGAAACTTCGTCTGTGGTCATTCCCCATTAGTTTTCCAGCCATGCTTATAAGAATCCTTAGGGCAAGAACCAGATCTTAATATAACAATATTTTTATATTCCTTAGAACCTGGTAAAAAAAAATGGGTTCATCAGAAATGCATTGCTACATTAGGGACATGAAACACCAAAGATCATAAAGGTCAAAAAGCCTGCCTCAGGACAGGAATTTAATAAAGCTCAAGCCAGAATTCAAATTTGTTCTTTAATTCACAAAGCTCTGAGGATTTTTTTTTCCCACATAAAGCCCCAAATTTAGTTTTAGCTTTCTCGATACTTAGTGAATTCATGCTGAATTGGCTCAACCAGCTTAGCTAAGCAATGATAGTAACAGTTGATTTTTTTGCATACTTGCTACATGCTGGCATCTGCAAAAGCCCTACAACTCTGTAACCCTCATGAGAGGCAGAAATCTCACCTGCTCCAGACGTGATTGGCCTGGCCTTCATTCATTCATGGGTATTCCCCAGGTTACGGACAGAATGCTGTTTTCAAGAGCTATCAGTTCTTTGGGGACTCAGCTAGAGATCATGTTATTAAACCCATTTTACAGACTGTATAAAAGGAACTGAGAGTTTAAGATGACAATCACTTTAAAGATAAATGCAAAATTAGAAGCAAATGACATATAAGTGCTCATAGATCAGACGATGAGAGAATGTCTCAAAGAAGACGAGTCAACAAGCTGCTGTCTTCTCTCTTTTCCCAGAAGGTCAAGGTGAATGTTTCCATCCACACTGAGAGAAAAGTTAGAGAAAATGGGCTTGGACATCTGGACTAACAAGACCAAGAAAAATTGTATTCCAAGAAAGGAATTGCTTTTAATGTTCTCTAGGAATATCTGGATTTCATTATCCCAAAGACAGCATGCATTATGTATATAGATGCTCTCGATTTACTTAGGAGGCAGGAGCTGAACCTCATGACCTTTTCGGAGACATTTCCTAGGCCTGCTTGACTAATTGGAACAGGCAGTCAGTAGAAGGGACATAAGCTTCCTGGTTCCACCCTCTACTGGTTGCATAAGCTTGAATGAATTATTTAACATCTCTGGGCAGCAGCCTCCACCTCTGTAAGTGGCAAACCATAAGCACATTTACAGTGCTATAATGAGCAGAAACAATGCTCAGAAAGTGCCCAACCCACCTAATAATTGGTGGTGGCTGTGTCTATAGACAATCTTCAATTTATGATGGTTCATCTTAATGATTTTTCCACTTTATGCATTCTGTGCAAACCTGACTCTGAGTTTAGTATTCTGCCTTTCTTCTCCATCTTTTCCTGGCCTAGCAGTATGCAGGAACAGTTCCTTGCAAAGCTGGGCTGTGGCAGAGCAGGAGTCCCAATCAGTTGTGAACCAATTGACATCTTCAGTGTGCTGTGTCTCTAAGCTAGACTGTTCGGCAAATCAAGTCCATCCACTTTCTATTTATATTAGTTTCACTGGGACATAACCCCAAGATAAACAATGCATCTCTAGTATTCTAGATAACCCTTTATCTTGACACATCTGAACAGGCAAGATTTTCCACTGGCACACACACAGAATGTTCTTGCTTTTCCTGCAGTAATTGTGCTGCTTTCTATCCTTAGAAAATGACCCAGGGCAGAAGCAAGATCTGGCTGCCACGTGGGAAATCTCGGATAATTTCTAGTCACAGCAACCTCTGCGTACCACCAGAGGTGTGACCACATCTCACCTCATTCTCTAGCCCCTTTTGCCCTTTCAATCTCCACAGGATTATCTCTTAGTACATAAATTCAGTCTCACTTAACAAGTCAGGAAGGCGGGTGGTAAAAAGGGACAGAGACCAACCTTCTAGGCTGCAAATAAAAAAAGCAGATTGAACTCATTTACTGCCTCTAAATGGCCTCTATGTAGCAACCAAGTCACCTCCAATTAAGTCCAGAATGATGATCTCCTGTGGGTGGTACTTTATTGATTACATTCAGCTCACTGCTGATCAATCATTCCAACTAGGATTTCTGCTGCAGGCTGAAGATGATGGGCCAGGCCTCGTGATGCTTCATTGATATGTATAAATGATGAGATTTGAAGCTAAGAGTTTTATGAAGTAGAAAGTCTGTTACCAGAGGTCTCTGATGGATTCTTCTGTGTTCAATTGAGACCCAGGTTATTTAACCAGTCTGAATTATGGTCTGCAAACACAGGAGTCTTTGTATTTTTGAGAAGAGAAGAAGACTCTAGCTGTCCTTTACTCAGTTTCCACTAATGCTCTCAGACACTGAAGAGCTGGTGAATTAGTTATCTTATAACTGCACCAAAAACTACCTAGAACTAAGTGGCTTAACACAACTTATTTAGCATGTAATTTGAGAGGTTCACAATGTGGCTGGGCTCAGCTGACTGCTTCTTCTGCTTTTCTAAACTGGGTTCATTTATGGGTTTGAGGGTGATCTGACTGTGACATCTGTCACCACATTGATCACCAGGCTTGATTTGGCTGATCTGCCTAGCTAGGAAGGTTTCCCCGTCCTCCCTCAATGCTCCACGTACTTCTCCCGAAGCTTCTCACCTGGTGGAAGAGGATGACTTCCTGGATAGAGGAGGCTCATTCTTCAGTTTAGGATATATGAGCTCTCAGCTGGGCTCATTTATAAATACGAAGTCATCTAGCCTGAGGCCACCTGGGAATTGGTTGGTTTAGGCTGCCCTTTGCCAAAAACAACACATCTTTTCTTCTTGTGTTTCTAACTTGGAGTAAGTTAAGGATTTATTCAGCAGACTACTTGATAAGCTCAGAGAACCACTAGAGAAAACAAACACTAGGAGCACAGTACTAGTACTATCATGGTTCTCATCCTACTTTTGAGCATAGCCTGAATCAGCCCACACTCTCACTTTAGCTAACTTTTGGAAGATAAGGACTGAGTTCCTACTCATTTTTCATTGTAAAAATAGTACCTCTTGACTGTTACCTAATAACAAGCATTGCTGGAAATATTTTATGAATTACATGATCCATATGATCATCCAAGTTGCAACACTTCAATAAATGATACCGCTGAGATTTGAACCCACTTCATCTGAGACCAAACTTTGGTTTCTTAACAATCGTTTATAGAACTTCCTTTCCCATAAACTAATAACTATAAAAAAAATATGATTTGACAAATTTTTTCAATTAGATAATTCTTTCAAAAGGATGGTAATTAATCTACATACAGGGCTCCTGGCAGTTCTGTCTCCCTCCCCAAGAGTCAGGAAGATCAACAGTAAAGACAATCCAAAGGCTCTGCTGTGCCCTTAGGCATCTTCTGAAATGGGACAGGGAGCTGTGGAGACAAAGGAAGCCAGGACAGCTGTAAGAATCCTCTGCTGGGATGCAGCATTGCTGTGAGCCTGCCTGAGGGTACAGTGGGCACTCTGAAAAATGAGTCTTTTTTTTTTTCTTTAATGTTCAGGATATCCAAGCCAGCCTCCAAAGTGTTCTTGTAATCAGACAGCTGAAAAGGCCTAACCCAACTTTGGGTTGAATATGTTCTATAAATTTCATGTTTTGGAAATTTGGTTACCTTCATTATGTTAATGATATGTGATAGGTAAGACCTCTGGGAGGTTTGGGAGGCATAATTAATCCACTCATGGGTTAATGGGTTAGTGTATGGTGGTTTGGAAGGGAAATGTCCCTGATAGGCTGATGTATTTGAACACTTGGTTCTCAGATGGTGGAGCTATTTGGGGAGGTTATGGAACCTTCAGGAAGTGCAGCCTTGCTGAAGGAAGTAAGTCACTGAGGCAAGGCAGGCTTTAAGATTTATACCCTCACCCCACTTCCAACTCTCCCCCTGCTTCCCTTGTGTGGATTAAGATGTCATCAGCCAGTGTCCTGTTCCTACTCAAGCCATGCCTTCCACACCATTATGGACATCTAGACTTCTAGAACCATAAGCCGCAATAAACTCTTTCTTCTACAAGTTGTTTTTGGTCTTCATATTTTATCACAGCAACAAAAAAATACCTAATATGGTGAGTTGCCATGTAAATGGTTTTGTTTTAAAAAGCCAGCTTTCTGTGGCTCACGTACAGCATTCTTCCATGTATGTGATGCTTTCTGCTATGATACACCAAGAAAACCACACCAAAAGCTGATGAGCTGAAGGATTCATGCTCTTTGGCTGAGCCCAAATAAACCTCTTTTCCTTATAAATAACCCCATCCAGGATATTCTGTTACAACAACAGAAAGTAAACCAAGACACCATAACAGCCAAAGAGCTTAGAAGGTAAAAGTGCCGTGGGAACACTAGGAGCACATGGATGAGACCCTAAATACAAAAGCCTTTGTTTCTCAATCTCTGTGTTCCTCCTATAGCAAGAAAGCTACTGTTTTATCTAGGCCCACCAAACAGGGTCTCTCCCTAAGGTAAGCCCTTGACATTTCCCTAGCCTTCTCAGCAAGGGACTGAAGAATTGCAAACCACAGAGTTTTCCCAAGATTCTGGGACAAGAAACAGACCAAGTTTATTGCCTTAGTTCACTGCACTGACATGAAGACTTTGATTAGCACAATGCAGCTTATATGGCGATTTACTTCAGCACCTTATTATGCATTTATTACAGACCTGGAAGAAAGGTCAGGAAGGGACAACCACCTTTGCTAAGAGAAGGCACTAAGTTCAATGGATAACTTCTCCAAAATAATTTAATCATAATCATCTTGGATAAGAAACATTCTTGGCTCTCCTCATGCAGTTTCTGTTTTATTTCCCTTTAAGTTTTCTCCTGTGTTTGGCCTTAGTTAGATACCTGGATTCTTACATATCAGAAGCAGTGTGTGTTTCCAAGCACTGGACCATCTACTTCCTCACTTCAGACCCTGGAGAGCTTCAATGAGGCGCATTTAGGCTCTCATTAACTATCAAGCCCTGCCACTCAAAAACTTGCAGCTGTCTTCCCGTGCAAGTTAGAAAACTACCCATTTCTCAGTGAAGTCCAAGGAATGTTGCTATTTCTCAATATCTCATTTTTTCCAACATTCTCAGTCTTTATCACTGAATCCCCCACAAAGTTCCCCAGCTCCTCTTTGAGATGTATTTCTTATTTGAAATTCCCTTTATATTCCTCTTAGAGAAATCTTGTCCATTCTTGTAATTCAGTTCATGGGGACACAGGATGGGGAGAAAAAAAAAAAAACCAAACCTCTTCTGTCTTCTCAAGTAGTCAATAAAATTGTAATCATCTCATGCCTCAAACAAATATTCCTGGACTCATGAAGACTCTTTTCCCCTCACAACCCATGTCCAGGCATTCAGCAAACTCTGCAGAAACATAGCTGGTGACTCAGCCTCATTACCATCCCACAGTAGTGTCTGGTAAGTTAACGTTTAAAGTCTCTATAGGATTTATTTATGTATGTGAGTGGGTACAGAACTTTGCTGATGGTATTCAAGAGACGAGAGCCCCCTAAGCCCTGCCCCCTTCTCCCGGGAGTCTGGGATAGAAACACGGGAACCGCTCCTCCCCATCCATCCCGGAGAAACCTCAGCTTCGAGTGTCCTGCCAACCTCATCCCAGAGATACAGTGGTGAAGGCTGAAGTGAATGGATTTGGCCATGTTGGGTGCCTGATCACCAGGGCTGCCTTCATCTCTGGAAAAATGGATATTGTTGCTATTAATGACCCCTTCATTGGCCTCAGCTTCATGGTTTTCATGCTCCAGTATGATTCCACTCAAGGTAAGTTTCATGGCACAGTTAAGCCTGAGAAGAGAAACCTTGCCATCAATGGGAAAGCCATCTCCATCTTCCAAGAACAAGATCCTGTCAACATCAAACTGGTACTGAGTATGTTATGGAGTCTACTGGCATATCACTACGGTGGAGAAGGCCTGGGCCCACTTGAAGAGTGGAGGTAAAAGGATCATCATCTCTGCCCCTTCTTGTGAAGCCCCCCTGTTTGTGATGGGTGTGAACCATGAGAAATCTGACAACTCCGTCAAGATTGCCAGCAATGCCTTCGGGACCACCAACTGCTTAGCCCCCCTGGCCAAGTTCATCTATGACACCTGTGGCATCATCGAGGGGCTCATCACCACAGTTCATGACACCACAGCTACCTAGAAGACTGGACTGCCGCTCTGGGAAACTGCGGTGTGATGGTCACGGGGCTTCCCAGAACACCATCCCTGCATCCACTGGTGCTACCAATGCCACAGGCAGTGAGCTTAATGGGAGGCTCACTGGCCTGGCCTTCCATGTTCCTACCCTAATGTGTCCGTCCTGGATCTGACCTGCCCTGAAGAAACTGCAAATATGGTAACATGGAGAAGTTGCTGAAGCAGGGATTGGAGGGCCCCTAAATGGCATCCTGAGCTATATTAAGGATCAAGACATCTACTACAACTTGAACAATGACACCTATTCTTCTACCTTTGATACTGAGGCCGACATTGCCCTCAACGGCCACTTTGTCAAACTCATTTCCTGGTATGACAGTGAATTTGGCTACAGCAACAGGGTGGTGGACCTCATGGTCCATATGGCCCCCAAGGAGTAAGAAGCCCTGGACCATCAACCCCAGCAAGAGGAAGAGAGAGGCCCCTGGTCTGGGGAGGCCCTGCCCCAACTCAGTCCCCAACACCCTTCTCCATGTTACCATATTTGCAGTTTCTTCAGGGACAGGGCAGATCCAGGGTGGACACATTAGGGTAGGAACATGGAAGGCCAGGCCAGTGAGCCTCCCATTAAGCTCACTGCCTGTGGCATTGGTAGCACCAGTGGATGCAGGGATGGTGTTCTGGGAAGCCCCGTGACCATCACACCACAGTTTCCCAGAGCGGCAGTCCAGTCTTCTAGGTAGCTGTGGTGTCATGAACTGTGGTCATGAGCCCCTCGATGATGCCACAGGTGTCATAGATGAACTTGGCCAGGGGGGCTAAGCAATTGGTGGTCCCGGAGGCATTGCTGTGGCAATCTTGAGAGAGTTGTCAGATTTCTCATGGTTCACACCCATCACAAACAGGGGGGCTTCACAAGAAGGGGCAGAGATGATGATCCTTTTGCCTCCACTCTTCAAGTGGGCCCAGGCCTTCTCCACCGTAGTGATATGCCAGTAGACTCCATAACATACTCAGTACCAGTTTGATGTTGGCAGGATCTTGTTCTTGGAAGATGGAGATGGCCTTCCCATTGATGGCAAGGTTTCTCTTCTCAGGCTTAACTGTGCCATGAAACTTACCTTGAGTGGAATCATACTGGAGCATGCAAACCATGAAGCTGAGGCCAATGAAGGGGTCATTAATAGAACAGTACCTGTTTTTCCAGAGATGAAGGCAGCCCTGGTGATCAGGCACCCAACATGGCCAAATCCATTCACTTCAGCCTTCACCACTGTATCTCTGGGATGAGGTTGGCAGGACACTCGAAGCTGAGGTTTCTCCGGGATGGATGGGGAGGAGCGGTTCCCGTGTTTATTTTTTAACATAATTATATGCCAGGTCTAGTCTAAGCCTCCATAATCTGAAAGATCTGATATCAGAAACATTCCACAATCTGAAAAGTATGGTGCTGACCACATCTGATCTCATGTGACTGGTCAGTTAGAACACAGACACATTAAAAATACTAAAAAAGTACCTCCGGCTGTTTGCAAGGTGCTTATTAAACACAAGTGAAGCTCGAGTGTGGACTTTGGTTCCATCCCCAAGACATCCCATTAATATATGCAAATGTTCCAAAATCTGAAAACAATGGAAATACTTCTTAAGGAAGGGCTCCACAGGTGTATTTATTTCTACTGTACTGGGTACTCCTTAAAGACACAGATCATCATCCATGTATCATTTTACAGCAAGTAATATTGCTACTTCATGTGTGAAAGGCATTTTCACTTTGCAAACATATTCTCACATATTGTCCTTCCCCCTCTCACAGATGAGGACAGAGGTTCAGAACCTTTGCCTGAAACAGGCAAAGCTGCAGGTGCCCCATGTGGAAGAGCCAGAGATTTCAAGTTCATTGTTTCCTGCCCAATTCACTGCTGAAAATATGCCTTTATCCTTTCCAAACAAGGGTGTGGGGAAGTTTGGAAGTGCCCATAATGCACGTCAGTTTTTACCTTGCAATGACTCAGGTATGTATTCTCAGAGGGAGCAGCAGGACAATGCAGCAGAGCATCAATTTAATTAGCATGGTGACCAGGGAAGACAGTCTCCAGGGTTTTGTTTGTGGTAAAAAAACAGATGAAGAAAGTCTTTCTTTTCCCTCCAAGGAAATTTCACAATTTTATAATTGCCTCAAACTGAAACCAATATACATTCTTATCAAGAAGAGAACCACACATAAATTATGGTATAATCACACAGTAGAACTCTGAAAAGCAGCAATAAATAAATAAATAAATACCATGAAACAACATGGATGAATTCCACACACGTGATACCAAGTAAATGAAACAAGACACAAGTTTATATGTTTGAAACACGAAAGGAAAAAGAAACATACTGTGACTGATATCAGAACAGTGGTTATCTCAGAATAGGTGGAGAGGTTGAGTATCAATTATGAAGAGTACAAGGTACTTTAAGGTGTTAGGAATGTTATGTATTGAGATTCAGCAAAGTACAGCTATGAGGCAAATAGGAGCCACCCCATGATTCTACAAATCAGATTTGATTAAAACTCAGAAATTCCCATTCACTAGCATATGATTCCTGAATGCTTTTATACCTTAACTTATCAAATCCCTGCTCCTCAACAGAAAAACTGATGGTATCTGTTCTATACCATAATCTGACTAATCATATGCATGCTTATATACGTAAGGTCTGGGTTCGAGAGATGCAGCAGACAAAGAGACCAGAGCGCTGGGAGTTAACAGGGCTGGTTTATTAGGGCACGGGACTGACTTCCCAATTGGGAAGGAGGGAAGATCAGCCAGAACTAGCTTTCTCCCAGGAGTGGAGAAAACACTAGCACCCCCTGGGGCTAGCCTCCCCAAGGAGATGGGAAAGACTAGCCCCCTCATCTTGGGGGCTCAGGCTGGGGACCGGGCTGGTATGCCTGGCTCCAGATCGGGATGGAGAAGCTCCCTCAGGGAGAGTGCAAGAGGCTAACTCTCCCCGGGAGACAGAGATAAATCATTAGCCTCCCCTAGCTGGCCAGTAGGCCTTTTATAGGGAGGGGGTTTCCATGACATCTGATTGATGTTTAAGGTAAACTTTTGGCCAGGAAGCAGTCCCTTTGTACAGCTGTTTGTGAATTCTGAGTTGGGAATCTTATCCATTCAAGAAGTTGTAAAAGTCAGTTCCTTTCTCAGATCTCAGTGGGCTCTGGGAGTATAGCTGGAGTTGCCAAGGTGTCTGTCCTGGAACTACTCGGGGGAAGGTTGGGACCTCCTTCGGTCACACCTTACAATATATGTGAAAATTTTCATCAATCCACAAACTTCCAACAACTCTACTAAATAGTAATACTAACAAGGTGGGTCTAGAGATGGAAGGAAAGGAACGAGGGGATGTGAGAAAGAATAAATGAAATCTTTACAAGGCAGAATGACTGCACCTGCACTATACTCGTGATGGCAAAGGACAGCTGGCAAGAACTGTGTCTCAAGCTACAAAGATGAGAGACAAAAGTAGCATGATTTCCCAGACGGTTCATTCACAGCAGTCATTTGATGCTTTTCTGAATTATAGACCATCTTGAATTTACATTCTTTTTCTCTTATTTCCCCAACATGCAGCCTAAACAAGTCACTTGCTATCTCTAGGTCTGAATATTCCTATCTGTAAAACTGATATTACAATGGCATCTTGGTACATTATTTTAAAAGGTAAATGTCTTCAGATATAAAGTCTATGAACCACAAAATGACCAGCCCAGCAAATAATCTCTATTGATACAGTACTGTCATCTTTATCTTGGAGGTAATCAACAGATGTCTAGTTGTGCTAAAGGCCTGTTCAACGAGAGGAAACTCAGGTATGGCACTGTAAGCATAGCCAAACATATGTAGCCAGAGAGGTCATCAATCCTAGGGAAAACCCTATATTGGTTACATCCCTAGACCAATGTAATTTCTTATTGTAGTCTAAATATGTATCCTTATGTTTACAAACAGGTACACCTCTCACCACTCATCAAAGAAACTTCTTTTTGCAACAAAGACTAACACAGAGTTCCAGAACTGGTCAAATGCAGAGAGTAAGTGCCCAGTCATAAGTAACAATCTACAGTGCAACCTCTACACCTAAGGCCAAGGAACACAGAAGAACAGAACAGAGGGCAGAAAGAAGAATATTAATGCATTTCTTACTTCTCACTATCAAAACCTCCCCATGAAACAGACAGTGATTAACCCAGAAGACCACAACTGGCCAAAGTGCAGAGAATAAGAGACTACAGAGTGCTCATCCCTGAATAGGATGACTATATCAAACCTCTGCCACTCAGAGCTCAAGGGCCATTGCAGAAGAGGGGACAGAAAGATTATAAGAGCCAAAGGTGGTAGATGACCACAAGGAAACAGAATTTTCCCAGTCAGCTGGGAAATTGCTCATAGGAACTCACAGCAATGATAACAGCGTATATAAGGCCCACACAAGTTCAAGCCAGACAAGATCCTAGCACAGAAATGGGAAGTGGGTAAGAAGCCCCAACCTTACCTAAGGAACTATTGGCAACTGATCACTACTGGGAGAGGGAGAGCTGATTTTCTTTAAGGATATGAGGCTAGATGGGGTAACCAAGCTCAGGTGGATTGGATGCACACCAAAGGACACTTGGGGACACAAACTTGACTCAAAAGGCCTTAATATATATGACAGAGTACATGAAATCCAGTGGGGGACTGTAACAGGGGCACAGGAATGGGAGTGGAGCTAAATATGTTCAAAATATATTGTATGAAATTTGCAAAAAATCAATAAAAAAGACAAATAATAATAGAGGACATGAAGGCAGGTGGGAGTGGAGAGTGGGGAGATGGTCTGAATACCATCAAAATGCATTGTATGAAATCCTTGAATCAATAAACCTATGTTTAAAGTGTCTCATAAAAAAATTAAATCTCATAAATGCATGTAATGTATTTAAGGTGGTAATTGGGGGGAATTCTGGCTATTAATTAGAAAAAACAAATAAAAGTCATGAATGTTCTTGTCAAAAATACAAACACAGTCACATTCACAGACTTTAAATGGAGTCATAAGAGGCCTACTGAGCTATCCCTTAAGCCCACAGTGGGCCCCAGTTCCTGCTGTGAAGGCATCACAATGGCATGGCAGGCCCTCAACTGCCTCCAAAGCTCCAGGAATGCTCAAGGCTAGCACAGAGCAACATCCTTGCCTCTCAGACAACAGTCAACAGCCCTGCGGGGTCCTCTGCCAGCATGGTGACAAATTGACATCTAATTGTACAGGCTTCTAAGCGAACTTGCCAGATGATGGGATCTAGGGAGTAAGGTGGGGACATCACTGAAGGACACCAGCTGTGTCTGTGTGTGGCAGCTACTCCCCTGGAACAGAGATATAGACAGCAGAGTCCACAGCAGCAATGCTGAGACCAGAGCATCTTAGGGTGTCCTCAGATTCAGCAATATTTGCTGCCTTCGGGAATTCTTTATCATTTGCTGGAGCACAGATGCCTTCCCTGGAAGTACTGTATGTGATATCATCCAACAGCTGAGGAGACCCCAGTCCAGGCTCCACTAGACAACTCTAGTGATATATTCCTTGGTATGGGTATAGACTTAGTTCACACCTGGTACGGAGAAGACATAGCAGATACATGCACTGCCAGGAGATGCATATTTTAATGCTCCCAGGCTCTAGGGGAGTCATGAGTGAGATGGGAACACATGGCACTCCCCACAGCAGAATGCATAGAAATCTGGCCAAATGCCCTGCATCAGATGCTGTGGTAGGGCTGGGAATCAGGGGAACTGTTGCCCAACTGCAGGAGGGATCGGCAAGAGCTTGTAATTGCCTGTGCAGGACAAAATATCCTCTAGTTTTATTATTGTGTTACCACCAGGAAGGCAAGCTAGATTCTTTACTCTTTCCTAAAATCTTCATTATATTGAGAAATAGAGATCAAACAAAACTTGCCACCATGGATTTTTTTCTAAATAAAGATTACCATTCTTGTTCTGTCTGACTTTCAGAGTTCTTGTAAGAATCACTGGCTGTTCTTGCGTCTGTCTCCAAGTTCTTCAAGTTGTTTATAAATTCATTTCTTTTCCATAAAACATGTCTGTCAGCAAAGGCCAGCTCGGCATCTAGTGGCCTTCTGCAGACTCACGTCAGGGGGCCAGATCCATAGGGCCACGCTAAACAACACAGAAGCTATCCTCTTCAAACTATCAAAGAAAACAACCAATTATGGGGTTGGAGAGATGGCTCCATGGGAAGAAGTGCTTCCATGCACATCTGAGAACTACAGCTCAGTCTGAATGCCCAGAACCCACATAAGAGCCAGGCATACAACAAAACCACAAGCATCTGTAATACCAGTGCCCTTATAGCTAAATGGGAGGCAGAGACAAAAATTCCCAGAAGCTCACAGACCATCCAACCTCGCATGTGGAGAGAAAAAATAATAAAGAGAATATCTCAAATGATGTGTAAGGTAAGAACTGACACCTGAGGTTGTCCTCTGACCACACACATGCTGTGTCTCTCAACTGAATTCTTTCCTTTGTGATGACAAGAACTGATAAGACGCTTTTGTCCAGCATCAATGTTAAGAATCCAAACTGTGGACCAGGCATGGTGGCATGCACCTTTAATCCCAGCAATCCAGAGCCAGAGGCACTCAGATCTCTGTGAGTTCAACTCCAGTCTATATAGCAAGTTCCAGACTAGTCTGAGCTACACAGTAAGATACTGTCTCGGAAAAACAAAACAAAACAAAAAAAGGTTATATGCCAATAAGTTAGAGAACAGAAATGAAATAAAATAGAAAACTTCCTGGAAAGCCATTAATTACCAAAACAAGAATACACAAAAGATGAGTAAAGAAAATATGGCACATATACACACAACTGAGTTTTATTTGGTCATAAAGAACAGAATTATGACATTTGGAAGAAATGGAGGGAAGCAGAGATCATCATGTTAGGGAAAATAAACTAGATTTAGAAAACCATATATCACATGCTTTCTCTCTCATATGGAGAGTCTACAGAGATATAAAGAAATGAATGTGAACATATATAATGTTCATATATGAAAAGGACAAAAAGAAACTCATTATTTTGTATGCTAATTAAAATGTAAAAACAAGGGCTGGAAAGGTGGCTTAGCAGTTACTAGTATGTAAAGCTCTTACAGAAGACTGGAGTTTGGTTGCAGAACACCTGTCTGGTATCTTACAACCACTTGTAACTCCAGCTGCAGAGGATCTGGTGCCCTCTTCTGGTCTGTGTGGACACTGCACTCTCATAACAACACTCTCCCCTGACACACACATATATACAAAATTAATAAAGAAAATAAGGTGCACTGCCTCCTGTGAGCCTGAGCATGTGTGCCAGACCATGTGAGGAACCTTATCACACAGGATGAATATTTTCCTGACCTTAGATGCTTTTATTTTGATCTCAAAATTCCGAACTCAGGATTTGGCAAGCATGAAAGAAAATAACTGGAGAGTTAAGATGGTGCTGACACAGGAGCTGGAGCAACAGTGGTGGCTCTTGGTGTGCTAAGGCATGTGTAGTATACAAGGACTGTGAGGTAAATGGCCCAAGGTCGGGGCCAGCAATAACACTGACACGCATGGCAAGGAGTACTTTCATGTCCCTCAGACCTAGTGCTGTGCTTCCTAAGGGCCCAGTGATGACAGTGGGGGTTTTACATGGGACATGACCTTCATGCTTCAATCAGAGGACATAAAACTCAACTCCAGTTAAGATGTCTCATCACTTGTTCCCCCAACCATGGAGGAAGATGTGAAAATAGAAGCCATCCAAAAGGCCAGCCAGATCCTTGACCATGAAAGAGAAAACACGGGATCCATCTGTCCCCTTGAACAAAAGTGAATAGCAGTTTTTGTGGTTTTCTCCAGTACTGATGTCTCTTTAGCAAGAAATTCAAGTCAGCAAGTAGCTGTTACATTTGTTTGTTGCAAAGAAGCCAAAATGCTATTTCTTAAGCACAAGTATAATCATGTGGCTAGTGTAAGGTGTGAATGAGACCCCCAACAGTTTCGGACTCTGGAAGAAACCTGGAGCCAGAGCTTATCTAAGCCTTGCAAACCGGTTCCAGATCCCAAATTCCTTGGCAGATAAGCAAGGAATTCACAAACAGCTCTGGAAAAGGACTACTTCCTGGACAGAAGCTTGCCTGAAACATCAATCAGATGTCATGGCAACCCCCCTCCCCTAAAAGCCAGGAGGGGACTGAAGGTTTAAAAGGTTTTGAGGACTTGGACAATGTGCTTGTGCTTGGGCTTGTGCTTCTGCTGGTGCTTGTGCTTCTGCTTCTGCTGCTTGTGCTTCTGCTGCTGCTGGTGCTGATCACGCCAGCCCGGTTCCCCGGAGCCCCAGCCCCAAGATGGGGGTGAGGGGGCTAGCGTTTCTCCACTCGTGGGTGCGGAGGAGCTAGTCCCATCTGGTCTTCTCTCAATAAAGTCGGGTCCTGTTAGCTGCCAGCGGAGTCCGGTCCCTTCTGTCTGCTGCGTCTCTCGAACCCTGAACCTGACAGCTAGAGTGATGGACATAGAAAAATAACAGGATCCAGCATAATTGTAATTATTACTTCTCCCATGAGCCTAGAACTGTGATCATCACCCATGAACCTGGAGCAGTGGTCCCCTCCTGTGAAACTGCAGCTATGGCCCCGGTTCCCTCCCACAAGCCAGAGTTGAGGTTTCCTCTCATGAGCTACAGTTGTGGCTCCCCCACCTACCCATGAACCTGGAGCTCTGGTCCCTCCCTGAGAGGTGCAGCTGTGGTCTCCAACTGTGAGAACACAAATAAAAAAAATAAATCTTTTGTTCATTATGTACAAGTCTTGTTATTGCTCAGATAGAAATATTCTCTAAATTGATTTACAGATTCAAATGTAATCACTATTAGAATCACAGCTGGATGTTTCTACAAAAATTAACAATTTGACTAAAACTTTTATGGAAATATAAAAGACTCAAAATAATCCAATCAAACAACAATCAGAAGTATTTTGAAAAAGACTAAAATTGGAGAACTTACACTTTCCAATTTCAAAATTTACTATGAAGATTATTATTGTAAGAATCAAGACTGCAGTACTAGTACAAGAACAAACCTCTGATTCCAAAAATAACCTTCCCATTCATAATCAATTGGTTTTTGACAGGGATGCTAAGAGAATTTAATAAAGAGCAATCTTTTCAACAGTTTGCATATCCACAAAGAAAAGAATAAAATTGGATCCTTAGTGTATTAGTTACTTTTTGTCGCTGTGATAAAATACTGTGACCAAAAATGACCTATAAAAGAAAATTTATTTTGGCGTAAGGCTTAAGGGAGAGTCCATCACGGCAAGGGAAGAGGGCAGCAGGCAGTTCTAGCAGGAAGCAAATAGACTGCAAACTCAGCCACAAGCACAAAGCAGAGAGAGAACTGGAAGTAGGACAAGACTATAAACAATTAAAGCCTGCCCCCAGTGAAAAGCTTCCCCCAGCAAAGGTTCCACCCTCCTCAGATAGTGTCGCCCAGCAGGGAATAAGTGTTCAAATACAGGAGCTTGATGATTTCTCTTCACATTCCATGTCCTGGCACCTATAGGCTCATAGCCATATCACAACACAAAATGCATTCAGTCCGACTTCTAAAGTCCCCATGGCCTTTAACAGTGTCAATTCTGTTCTCTTCTGAGACTCAAGGCAATCTCATAACTGTGACTCCCTGTAAATATAGAACAAATTGAATGCTTCCAACATGGTACAGAATTATCATTCCAAAAGAGATCTAGGGGCATTAATAGGAAATACTAAGCAAAAACCAGACTAAAAACCAAGGCAAACCCCAAAGCCTGTAGTTCTATATCCAGACATTGGGTTTCATAGGGTTTAGATGGCTCTGGTCCTCCAGGATTTCTGTGTGCAACATATCTTTCTCCCTACCTCTGGTCCCACTCCCAGTATAAAGTTCTCCTTGGAAGACATCTCATGGATTTGGTATCTCCACTTTTTTAGGATCTCTACCACAACTCAGGCCTGACTTTCACAGTTTCACATAGTGGCTTCTCGTGCCAAATTCCCCTACCACACATTGCCTAACTGCAGGTAGTAAGCTCATTCAAACACCAGAGGAAGGATCCATTACACCTTCACTCTTGCATCTTTCATGCCTCGAAACCAATACCATATGGATAACATTGCCAAGTTTGACTGACAGCTTGGGATGGACCTTGCCTCCTTCAACCACATTAGATTCTGTTTTCCTATGTTCAAACAATTTCTTTCTCCTTTTAGAAGTTAGAAGCTTAGCTGGGAGAAGTCTTTCTATTATTCCAGTATAGATCAGGATACCTCTCCTTTATGGCCCTAATGTTTTCAACTATTACAGCCTTTCTTTCAGTACAAGCCTTCATTGTAACATTGTTTCCTGGTGCTCTTTTTCTGTCCCACTTACTCTTTTTTATTGTAAACCTGCATAAGGGTTTTCAGTAATAACTACTCTATAGATTAAATGTTGTGCTACCTTGAAATTTCCTCTGCCAAAGAAATTAGTTCATTACTTTTACATTTATCCTCAGGCAAGTTTTTAGGATAAGAGAAGAAAGCAGTAAGATTCTTTACTAAAATATCTTTCAAACGGCCTATAGTCCAGTTGCTGTTAAAATCCTTGCTTCCCTATGGACCCTCATGAGCTAGCCTTCTACAATCTGCATTACTCTTTGGTCTAATGTCTTCTAGGCTCCTATTAAAATGGTCCCTTTAAGCTCTATTTACAACATTCAATTGATTTTCTAGTCCAAACTCTTCCACACTCATCCAAAAATCATGAATAAGTTCTTCACAGCAACAGCCCCATTTCTGATACCAATTTCTATACTACTTAGCTTTTGTTGCTGTGATAAAATATCATGACCTAATGTGACTTGCAGAAGAGTTTATTTTGGCTTAGGTTCAAGAGGGAGAGTCTATAATGTAAAGGGAGGCATGGGAAAAGATATCCATAGCAGGAAGCTAAGAGACTGCATCTTCAAAAGCAAACACAAACCAGAAAGTGAACTAGACGTGAGGTAAAGTTGTAAACCATCAAAGTCTGCCCCAGTGACATACTTCCCCAGAAAGGTTCTACCTCCCAAAGGCTCCATTACGTCCCAAAGCCACCAACTGGAGGCCAAGGGTTCAAACACATGAAGCTATGGGGAACATTTCTCATTCAAACCATGACCCTTACCTCATATTATTTACAAAAAAGTAACTAAAAATGGATCAAAGACCTAAATGTAACATCTTCAATTGGAAACTATTTTTAAATATAAATCTCATATGTTTTTAGAGTTCTTAGGTGGGAAGAAAACAAGCTTAAATAAACAACACCAAAATAAGATAAGTTGGGCTTCACCCAAATTGAAAACTTTTGAACTTAAAACAATCCTATTCAGAAAGTTAGGAGGCATGCAGACTGGAGTGATGCCTCTATGATTAAGAGCATTGACTACTCTTGCAGAGGACCCAGGTTCATTTCCCAGCACTCATATGGTGGATAACAACCATCTTTATCTCCAGTTCCCAGGGATCTGACACATACTTCTGACCTCTTCAGGCACTACATGACGTGGGTGCACATATTTATATGCAGGCAATACACTCATGAACATAAAATAAAAATAGTAAATAAAATATTTTTTAAAAAAAGAAAGTTAAGCATAATAACACACATCAAAAATCTTAACACTTGAGAGGATAAGGCAAGAGGATAATATGTTCATAGTTTGCTTGGGCTACATAGGAAGTTCTAATTCAACATGAACTATATAGCAAGAACGTAGTTCAAAAATTAAATAAAGTGATAGACTGCCTTTTGAAAGTGCCTGAATCTGGCCTCCATGTGGTGGTAAGCTTCTCAAATTGCCTAACTGGGACCATCTGAAGCTCCTCCTACAGTTACAGGGCTAGACTCCTCACCTCTAGCAGGAGTCCAGACAATTCTGGACTACCTGAGAGTGCCTGAATCCGATCTCCACTTAGCAAGCTTCCAAATTGTGCTGTGCCTGCTGGATAGTAGGGGCCTAGACCTTAGTCTGAGAGTGCCTGATTGGTGCCTGACTTGAACCTCTGAAGGAACTCCTGAGTAGTTGGTCTAGAACCATATGGACCCTCCAATATAAAATCAAAAGGGAGAACCTGAAGCCTAGACCAACCAGCTTTTCATGAATAATAAACCACTTAAGGCACATCAAGAATACAAATAAAATCAGTCCTCAACTCAACAGAAGAAGACTTGAGATTCATACCAGAATCACAAACAACAAAAGAAATCCACATGCCAAGATCACAATGAAAAAAAATGATATGGAAAACCCATATAACATGTCCCCAGCAAACACCACCAGTCCTATAGAAGAGTTCTACAATGAGAACCCCCTATAGATAACCTAGGCCACAGAATTTAAAAGAACAATCATAAATATGGATCAAAGAACTCAACTAATTTAAAGAACACACAAAGAAACAAATCAAAGAACTAAAAGAAGATAAGGATTATCTTCTGACTGAATTCACAAAAGAGGTAGAAATATTGAAGAAAACTCAGGCTGAAATGAAGAAGGAAGTAAAACACTCAATAAGCCAGTTGGAAACAATGGGAGAATGCTTTAGCAATAGAATGAATTAAATGGAAAACAGAATGACAAGACTGGATGATAAAGTTAAGAATTGGGCCACTCAAGTAAAGATTATGAGAACTTTTTAAAAACACAGTGATGAAGTCGAAATCATGAAATTTGCAGGTAAATGGACAGAACTAGAAACTGTTATGCTAAGGGAAGTACCATAGACTCAGAAAAACAGACAACATATGTTCTCCCTCATTTGTGGATCCCAGCACCAAATCCTTATACGTGAGTGTGGATCCGGATGTAACTGCGGGATCCTGGAAAATGGAAAGGAATCATGGAAATAAAGGGAAATAAGAGATCTGAGAGAGAAGAAAAGTAGGCGATGGGTATTACTAAGGGAGAAAGAGATGAAATGAGGGGATTTAGATGGGAGGGGAGGCAAGGTATACAAGGAACTATGAGTATAAAGGAGAAAAGGAGCTCAAAGCTCAAGAGAGGTAGGACCAGAAGAGACTGTTATTATCAAGGGAGAAATGGGGACACTTTAAATGGGGAAGGCATAGAGGTAAGTATAGAAAGGAAGACAGAGACAGAGAGGAGAGATAAATAATGCATAGCTAGTATAAAACACTAGAAGGATTCACATTAGTGTAACAACCTAATGACAAATTACACATACAATATCTTTGCCTGCACATAAGAAGAAACAGTACCAGACAGAAGAAACCTCCCTTTGAGTTGCTGGGTAGGGTGATCCAAGAGACTCCCCAAATCACATAGGCTATTGCCACAGCCCTTGATTACATCCCAGAACATGAAGATAACACGCTATTGCTGAGAGAGGACACAGGATTTAGAGCAATGGAGCTGGAACTGACCTGGAAGTAACTTCCCCTGAAGGCTAGCTCTCATAGCTCCGGAGAGCACTATGAAAACAGCTAAGGGAGAAAATCAATTCATGGTTCAACACCAGCTTCAGGACCAAATATCCACATCAGTGTTTGGACAGCCTGTAGCACTGGTGCAGGAGGGGCACTTTTGTCTTAGGGGCGATCAATGGCTACCTAATTGGTGTTAGAGCCCACTCAATGGGAGGAAACCCATTTTTCATACTTTAATCATAGCCAAATACACATTGTTAAAGAGGTCATAGGTCTGAGAGAAATCCCCAAGGCTGTCACATCCTTAGATTAATGTAACTTCTTACTAAGTGAAAAATATGTATCTTTACATTTACAATAAAGTATCCTAGTCACTACTCACCAAAGAAGCTTCTTTTGCACCACTTGGAGACTACTATAGAGTACTACAACTGGTCATACACAGACATTGTCTGTGAATTGCCCAAGCCTAAGCTGCATATCTACAACGCCACCTGTATACATAAGGTTCACACAAACAGAACAAATGGTAAATCAGAACACAAAAGGTCACAAATGGCCAAAGCATGGAGATCAGGAATCTTCAGAGTGTGGGTCCCAGGACAGGACTCCTATATTAAGTTTCACTCACCCAGGACTCAGTGACCATTGCAGAAGAGGCGACGTAAATATTGTAAGGGCCAGGGAAGAGGTACATGACCATATGGATATAGAATTCTACAAGTCCCTCATAGGAATCTACAGCAATGGCATGGGCATGCTCCAGACCCACGCAAACTCAAGGAGACAAAGACCCAGCATGGAACTGAGCAAGTGGGCAGTGGACCCCAATCTTCACTGAAGAAATATTGGCAGTTGATTACTGTTGGATGAGGAAGAGCTAATCTTCTTAAAGCAAAGGACTCTGGATATGCTGACTAGACCTCAGTGGATGAACTTGCACTGAGGAATGTCAAGGGACACTAACTTGACGCAATAGGCCTTAACACAAATGGTAGAGTGTATGAATTCCAGGGGAGAGGGTTGTGTAAAGATACAATCAGGAAGTGGGTATAAAAGTAATTAAGATTGATTGGAATGTTCTATATGAAACACAAAAATTCATTTAAAAATGAAAAACAAACAAATAAATAAATAGAGGTGGCAAGAAAGCAAGCCACATGATGGAAGAAAAGTACCTTAAAACATACATCTGAAAGTAACTTGTACTGACACTAGACAACTCTCTGAGCCCAATGACAAAAAAAGAACCTAATGCTTTAGATGAGGTTTGAAGATAGAGATAAGCGATTCAAAAATTCGTGAAAAGATGTTCAGTGATATTAGCCCTTGAAAGAAATGCTACTCAAAATCTAATGTGATACTGCTCCACATTCATTATGATGGCTTTAAGGAAAAAGTCAGATAATCAAAAATACTGAGAAAGACGCAGAGAAATTGGAACCATCATGCACTTCTAGTGGGATGAAAATGGTCCAGGTGGAAGAAGTTTTGAAGCTTCACAAGGCTAATGGTTCAGATACCACGAGACCCAATGAAGCCAGGTGCTTTGTCAGAACATGACTTGAATGGCTATATCCAACTCTTAAAAGACTCTGTCACCTCTGAAAATTCATGAGCCAGTCCATAGTGCCTGCCCTTCTTTCTGCATTCTGGTCTTCCTCACTCCCACCAGAATCAGCTGCTATGCTCTCCTTAGAGCATTCTAGGACTCCTCTAGCTCCCAGATCCACACTCTCCCACGTTCTTCTCATAAACCAGTTCTGAAGACCTACGGAGGACACGCTCAGGTTTATCACAGCCTCACTTTACACCATTGATTTTCTGTATTCATTTTTTTTATAACTGTGATTAAATGCCCTAAAGATACAATTTAAAGGAAGAAAGGCTTATTTAGACTCACGGTTTGAAAGGCTGTAGTCCGTCACGTAGAGAAGACATGGTGGTAGGCGTGGCTTGTGACCATGGCAAAAGAAGCATGTTCAGACAGTAAGAGAGAGGAACACAGCAGGGCGGGGCTTTAAACCTCAAGACCTATCCCCAGAAATCTACTTCCTCTGCCCAGGCCCCGCCCCTTAAAGGTTCTATACCTTCCAAAATACTGAGGCCAAATGCTCAAACACGTGAGCCTGTGGCATACATTTCACATAGGCAATGTAAGAATCAACACCAAAAAAACCTGATAACAAAACAGCTGTGATAACTTAAAAAGGGGTTTATCTTGACATGGCTTGGAGGTTTCCATCTGCGGTTGACGGGCTTCTTGTTTGGGGCCTACGAAGAGCAGTGCATCAGGGGGAAGTGCATGGCAGAGGAAGTTGTATAGCTCAGGGCAACTAGAAAGTAAGAGGGTGATTCTGGAAAGGACAGGGTTCTGGTGTTCCCCCAAGGGCATTTTCAAACGACTTATTTCTAGGAGGCCCTATATACTAACATTTCTACCACAGCCCAATAGCACTATGCACTAGCGGCCAAGTTTTCAACACGAGTTTTTGGGGAACATTCACAATACAATCTACAACAGAAATGTGAATCATATCTCAATTTTAAAACGTTGGTGAATTTATAAACAAAAGAGAAAACTTGGAGGTATGAAAAAATGCAATCATTATAAATATACAAGCCTATTATTAGTATCAGGATCCTTCCTTGAAATTTCCAATAAAATATTTGCCTGCAGAGACCATAAGTATGAAATTTCTACTCATAAGTGCTTAAAGTATTTCAAACAGTATGTTTGAGTGGGACGGTAGAGCAAACATCTCCAATTTAAAAGGCTACTCAGGAAACATACATTTCTGCTTGAAGTATTCAGCACAAGCACTGGTTGGCAAGCTTCATGTAAAATTAAACAACATATATTTACCCTATAATCCAGAAATTTCAGTTAAATATTTACCCAAAAGAAATGAAAAAATATGTCCACAGAAAGCCTTGTACACAGACCCAAGGAAGAGCCAAGACGGCAGATTAAAAATCAACAATCTTTTTAGCTTCTATGGAACTCAGAAGTGAAAGAGCCAGACAAGTAGCCTCTCAACGAGGCACGCGACTGCGGGAATGTGCTGAAGTTCAACATGGGTCAGAGAGTGACTCAGATGCCCAGAGATTCCAGCTATCATATCAGAAGACCAGAAAGAGTATAATGCTGAGCCTATGGTGGATCTGGGACCTGGGTGGCAGGCCAGCACCTGAGAACACTCTGTTTCTCAACCTAAAAGCATGGTACTGTAACAGGATGCCTTCTTGGGACTGTCATGCCCAAACTCACTGCACTGGAAAGCACAAGTTCCTATCTTTTTCTTTCCTGTGGAATGCACAGCAAATATAGCCATGGTGTTGCCATTAGCATCCATCTTGAGGTCCGATGTGGCCTCAGCAGAGCACCACTGAAGCAAGCTTATTGAAAAATATACACAATAGGATTCTGGCAGGAGACAGGAGCTCACTTTCTCTACGACTGACTGCTTGGGTGGCCAGCTACAGAGGATCAAGAGACAAAGTGTGATGGCATGCTGGGATGAGCTTTGGAAGCCATAATTGCAGACCTGGAGGGTGTGGACCTGTTATAAATCGCACCCAGCGCAGTTTGTTGTCATGTCCTCCGTGCCATTTTCACAAATGCCTGAGACCCAGAGCAGAATTGAGTATTGAGTGCCAGGCCTAGTTCTGGTGACATATGATGCTAATGAGTAAACATCAGCTGGGGGAACTTTGATTATAGTCTACCTTGTACTCCTGAGTAGGATAGTAAAACTATTACAACCAAATCCCAAAGTGCTCCGATGAACTGACTGGTCAGCCATGCAGAAAAGAGAAGGAATGGATATTGTCATATCACCTTCCAACAGGACTACCCCAGTAGAAATAATATTTTCCGTATCTTTTCCTTTTTAAATTAAGAATGTCTATGTATGTGTATATATATATATATATATATATATATATATATATATATATATATATATAATAAAAATGTTATATATATAAATCTACTGACCGGGGTATGTGTGTGCTGTGTATTCTTTTTGTCTTTTTATTTTCATTTCATTATCTTTGTGGGATTTTGCTACTTTCTTTTTAATAGTCAGTTTCTAAAATTCCATCTCCCTCTCTCCTTTCCTTCTGCCTTTCTTTCTTTTCTCCCTCTCTCCTTCCCTCCTTCTGGCCTCCTTCCCTTCCTGCATTCTTTCTTTCTATTCTGACAGGAGCTTAAAGGAAGAAAGGTACATCTGGGCTCACTTATGGGACAGAGTTTATCATGGCTGAGAACGATGGTGGCTGTTGTATGAGATGGCTGATTGCATTGTGTAGGAGGAGGTGACTGGTTACATTTTGTAGTACGAAGTAACTGGTCACATTGTGTACTAGGAAGGTGCATTGTATAGGATGACATGGCTGGTCACATTGTGTAGTAAGAGATAGCTGCTGCCAGAAATCAGAGAGAGATGACTACTGATACTAGATTACTTTCGTCTTTTTTCCCCTCTGTTTTTCAGTCTAGGACTCCAGTCTATATAATGGTACCACCCAAATTTATTGAGTTTTCCACCATCAGTCCTTCTCCCTGGAAACACCTTATTGACATGCCTAAAAGTGCGTCTCTTAGGTGATTCCAAATCCAGTCACACTGACAATGCAGATTTACTCTCACTTCCCCCTCTACATGGTGGTAGGGATTAAGCACCAGACTTTGAGTATGTTATCTAAAACTTGCCCTGTGAGCTCCACACCCAGCCTAAGAGTCAACATACCTTGTTCTGCCATGGATTTCCACCTTACTTCAGTGGATGCTTCTATTCAAAGCAGAGGGAAAGTTTAAAATTCTAGCTGATTACCAGAAATCAAGAAGAACCTGAAGATCCACTCCTGGACAACCATCCCATAGTAAGCAGAGAGAAACAAAATGATTATGGATGCTCCCCCCATGAAAGTCTGAAGCATAGGTTACTCCTAGTATTTTCTTCCTGACAACAATAGAGGAATAATCAAAGAGGGTTTACCCTAAGCACACCAATATTTAGAACACACCTGACATGCTAACATACTGCCTGATATACTAGAAGTACCCCATGTTTGTGGGGCCTATGGCGGAAGCAAGACTCTTGGGTGCTACATAGCATACATGGTATCAAAATATAGTAATCACTACCAAAGAAGTAACAGGGAAACTATACTGCAAACTACATTTGGAAATACAGTCAACCCTTCAAAGCAATGTGTTATGCTAAGGAGACATTGTTAGGAGTGAGTTTTACAATAAAAAGCTCTTGCTATATGGGGAAGAGCCACATATTCTTACTGATATGCAAATATCAACATAGAAGTACAAGAACTATGAAAAAAACAAGGTAACACAATTCTTCTAAAGTCCATAATTTTCTAAAAGCTGAAGTCAAATATACTGAAATAGATGAAAGCTAAGATAAAATTCAAAATAATGATTATAAAGAATAATCAATGAGTTCTTAGGAAACTAAACAATTGAAGACAATACAGGACATGACTAGTTCAATAAAAAAGAATTAAACAGAGATTCGGATAAAAGAATCAAACACAAACCTTGGAAATGAAAAGCTCAATAAGTCAAATAAAAACCTCAGTGGAAAACCTCAACAGATTAGACCAAGCAAAAAATGAATTTCAGGGATTAAAGATAAGATTAGTGAATTTGAATATTCAGTAATAAAAAATAAGGAATTATAAACAGAGCTATAAGACTTCTAGGGCACAAGTAAAAGACCAAATCTACTTACTGTGGATGTAGAATAACACATCAAGTCACAAACCAAAGGACTAACAAGGAGTAAAATAATAAAAGAAACTTACCCAAATCATGAGAAACATGTGGACATCCAGGTGTAAGAGGCATTTAAGACTCTGAGCAGCCATTCTCCAAAAGATCCTCCCCAAACCATATTATAATAAAACACCAATAATACACAACAAAGTAACAGAATTGAAATTTTCAAAAGTAGCAACTCACTTACAAAGAGCAATCCCTTAGAATAACAGCAGATTCTTCAACAGAAACTTGAAGTCCATGAAGTGTGTAATGATATCTGAGAAGTCCTGCAGGAACATAAGTGCCAAACTAGATCACTATATCCAGCAAAGCTATCCTTCAGAAGAGAAAGTAAATGCTTTCAAAACTAAACCAAATAAGACAGCATTACAGGAGATGCTTAGATAAATCCTACACATAGAAAAGTAAAGTAAAACAGCCCTGAGATCCTAGGAAAGAAGAAGTCCCACTAGAGCACTAGAAAGCCAGTGAGAATTAGAACAGAATAAGACATTAGCGAAACATCAGAATGACAATAATGAATTCACACCTTTCCATTAATGGCCTTAAACATATACCTGATCAATTGAATTAAAATCATATTTAACCATTTGCTGCCTAAAAGAGATGCCCTTCATTGACAAAGACTTACACATACTAAAATTTAAAGCACAAACTGGTGTTCCAACCAAATGGAATCTGGAAGCAAGGAGGAGCAGCTATATTTATATCTGACAAAGCAGACATCAAGCCAAAATTAGAAGAGACAGAAAAGTTCAACACATGTTAGTAAGGGATCAGTACATACATAAAGATTACATAATGATAGTCAACATACATGCACCAAACTTTAGTGCATCTGATCATAAAGCACTACTCAATATAACAGGACAGATAGACTCCAATACAATAACAACAGGTGACATCAATATTTCACTGTCACCAAAATATAAGTCATTCAAACAAAAGAAAATGGACAACAAAACCTCATAATTAAACTATACTGTAGACCACCTGGACATAGCAGGTATCCACAAAGTATTTCATCAGTCACTAGTGAAATAAATATTCTTTTTGAGAGCTCATGAAACTTGCTCCAAAACAGAGCATACTTTAGGCCATAAAGCAACACTTAACAAGCATAAGACATTGAAATAATTTCTTGTAACCTATGTGATCATAATGGAATAAAACTAGACATCACCAAGAAGAGAAGCCATACAAACGCATGGAAACTACATCTATTCTTTGAACAATCAAATAGTTATTAAACATGTCAAGGAAAAATATTAAAACTCTCAGAAGAAACTGAAAACGGAAAGATAGATGTGAGAATCAATAGATGCCTACCTCAAAGGCAGATCCAAGAGCGTATTTATAATTTTGAATGCACACATTAAAAACTCATAAAGACATCAAGTAAATGTAACTTAAGGTTTTATAGCCACAAAAACAACCCACATCCTGTTCTCCTTCTAGATGTGAGCACAGGCCCACTTTTTCTCTTAGCATCCCAGATCTCTGGACCTCCCTCTTAGTCCAAACCAGCCCGTTATGTCTTGATCCCCTATACTCAGACTAGCTCAGTTTTCAGTCTAGTTTGTGACAAATCAATTATCCCTTTTTGCAGATTGTATAATATTGTACCTAAGAGATGCCAAAAATTCCACCAGAAAACTCCTAGAAATGATTAACACTTTTATTAAAGTGGCAGGGTACAAAATTAATCTACAAAAATCAATAGCCTTTCTATATACCAATAACAGGCAATTGGAGAAAGAATACACGGAAACCCTCCCATTCACAATAGCCTCAAAAAAAAAAAAAAAAAAAAAAAAAAATCTCAGAATAAACCTGCCCAAAGACATTAAGGAGCTCTACAGTGAAAATTTTTAGATCTTTAAAGAAAGAGATTGAGGAGGACATCTCCAATGCTCATGGATTGGAAGAACAGTAGGAGACAGGTGTTGCTAAGGGAAAAGCAGATTAAAATAGGGGGGATCTAAATGGAAGAGGGGAGGGAGGGATTTTAAATGATCTATGGGGATACAGGGAAAGAAAGAGTTCAAGAGAGATGAGGAGATGGGTCCATAGGAGACTGGTATTATTAAGGGCGAAATGGTGAAAAATAGGAAGACATGTAGGGAGGCTGAGACAGGGAGAGAGAACAAAAAGAGAGATTAAAAATGCCTCACTAGGGAAAAACACCGGAGGGAATCATATTAGTCTAACAACCTAATTACAAATTCCACATAAAATATCTCTACATGAGTTCATGTGCATAGCTGAAGGCTACATAAGAAGAAATAGTGCCAGACAGGAGAAGCCTCCCTTTGATTTGTTGGCCAGGGTGGTCCAAGAAACTTCCAAAATTACACAGACTATTAGCACAATCTTGACGGTCTCCCAGAACTTGAAGGTAAGACCCTATATATGAAGACAGAACATAAAATAGAGGTGGAAGTGACCTGAAAGCCACTTCCCCAAATCTCTGGAGAGCACTATGCAAACAGCATATGAATCAATGACCCAATTTAGGGACAAAGCAAAGTCAGACCTCTTAAGCTTTAACCGCCCTACCCCAACATTCCAGGTGCTAACACCTCAGCCTGCATTCTGGCACCAAGTCAAAACCCCACGAGGGAGGGCTGAGTTGTCCAATACAAATAATCTCCGAAGAACAGACAGGTTCTGGACCAACCAATTCCAAGGTTAAACTAGTGAGCACAGCCATGCAGCCACAATACCTTTAAAAGTGGGCTGCACCTTGGGGAGTTCCCTGATCTGGCTTTAGGGACTGCAGCCCGGCTAGTAGCTTGCTTCGCTTTGTTTGCTTTGTTTGCCAAATTATGTAAATAAACTTTCCTTTTTGCATCAAAGTGGAGTCCTGGGATTTATTCCCACTTATCGGACCCTAACATTTTTGGAGGTTCCACCAAGATTTGGGAGCTTAAAGCCCTCTGTGAGTGTTCCAATGCAGCCGGCCTCAGTGAGTATCACCTGTTACCTCTCTCTCGATATATATATATATATATATAGATATATATATATCTATATATCTATATATATATAGATATATAGATATATATATATTTTTTTTTTCTCTCTCTCTCTGTCTATTTTTCTTGGTAGTCTGGACAAACGGGCTCAGTGGAAATCTGGCCAACTCACCATTGATCTCTGAGCTGGAGGAGGTTGGAGGATGCTCCAACCCCTCCACTGTTAAGGGGTCACAGATAAGCCTGATGTGGAATCCAGGCCTATTGGGCCCCGAGTCTGTGTCCTGCCTGAAATGGAATTTGGGCTGGCCAGACCTGTTTAGAACAGGGACAGGAGCTGTCTTTTCAGCGGACTCCGCAGGCTGCAACGTGCCAGCAGGGACCTGCCCTCTCAAACTCTCTACTCCCAGTTCTCAGAGCTCTGCCCCGGCTATCGTATTTTTATCTTCCTTCTCTTGACCCACATCCCTGTCTTCATATTGTTTTTTTCTGAGGTATATCCTACTATAGGTCAGAAGGTCTCAACTAAGTTCTCAACTACTCCTCTTGACCTAGTCCTTAAGCATTTTCAAGATTATAGGCGGGCAACCTCAACCATGCCTGGATTCCATGTCAAACTGGCTCACCTCTGTACTCTTTGCACAACAGAGTGGCCCTCTTTCAACACTGACTGGCCACCGGAAGAATCTGTTAACTTGTCTCTCATTTACAGGGTCCAAGGAATTATTTTGGGGGATCCCGGACATCCCCTGTATTCTAGGTTGACAATATCTGGTCACCAACCCCCTGACTGGTTGAGCCCCCTGTTGCCCCCACTGGCTGGGCCAAAGGCTCCAACCACCCTGCTGTCCTTGAGAAAGGCCCAAGTCAAGAGCTTGCCCAGACCCAGTATTCTCCCCTCCGTTCCCAAGGAAGATTTACTTCCTCCCCATTACGGACCCACACCCGGACTGCGGGACAGGCCTGGAGAGCAGGAACCCCAAGCCCCTTCCTTGTCTGACTCCTCCCGATCACCATCTCCTCCCATGGCCAAGCCCAGCCCATTACACACCCATTCACGGAGGTGAGGGGGTGGGGGGAGGGGGCATAGACTAGTCCGGGCCCTACCTTTGAGGGAAGTTGGACCCCCTGGGGAAAACGGAGTAGCCCGGATGGGATGGTCTACTTCTCTTCTTCTACCAGGGATCTGTATAACTGGAAGTTACAGACCCTTCTTTTACAGAGAAGCCTCAGGTGATAGTTTCCCTCTTAGACACTGTCCTATTCACCCATCAACTGACCTGGGATGACTGCCAGCAGTTATTGAACATTCTGTTCACCATGGAGGAGTGAAACCACATCATCTGGGAATGTAGATGTGAAGTCCCTGAAGATGATGGGCGGCCAACGGAGAATGAAGACCTAATCGGCTCAAGGCTGCTTTCCCCCTCACGCATCCTAATGAGGAATGGGACCACGATACTCCCGGAAGGTAGGGAGTGCCTAAAGGTCTATTGCCAGATTCTTATGGGGGAATCTCCTGGCGGCTGCTAAACACTATACAGACCTATCTAAGGTCAGTCAAGTAGTAAAGGAAAGAAATGAGTCTCCTGGGGCTTATTTAGAAGGCCTTCTTGAAGCCTTTGAAACCTAGACTCCTATTGATTCTGAGGCCCCAGCAAATCAAATGGCTGTCAACATGGCTTTTGTCAACCAAGCTGCCTCTGACATACAATGAAAACTTCAAAAATTAGAAGGTTTTGAAGGTAAAAACTTATCTGAATTACTGGCCTTTGCTACTAAAATTTTCAACAACAGAGATGCCCCTGAGGAAAGGCAAACCAAGGAATTGGCCAAAATTTTATTGGCTGAGAGGGCAACAAACCCAAATGGAACAATAAACCTCCTAATAGAAAAGAAATTCGAGCCCCAAGGCCCTCCCAAGGGGACCAGCCGAAATTAAAAAGAGATCAATGTGTTTACTGCAAATAATTGGGGCACTGGGCCAAAGGCTGCCCCCAGAAGAGGGGACAACAAACCTCCCCTCCTCCTAAGGTTTTGGAATTGGTGGGCTTAGAGGACTGAAGGGGCCCAGGTTCAGCGAGCCTCCACCACTAGCCCTGGGTCACCTTGCAAGTGGAGGGACGAGCTGTTGATTTCCTGGTTGACATCGGGGGATAATATTCTGTTTTAAAGGAGCCTATGGAAAATTAACTAGTAAACGAACCTGGATACATGACGCCATGGGAATCGCCCAACACCTTTGGACTACAAGGAAAAAAGTGGACCTAGGAAAAAACAAGGTCTCCCATTCCTTCATGGTGGTCCCAGAATGCCCATGCACTTTACTAGGCAAAGACTTACTGAACAAAATGAAAGCTCAAATTCATTTTACTGGGAAAGGTCCTCCCAATGTGACTGTGCTGGACATGGCTTATGTCCTTTGCCTACAATTAGAGAAGGAATGGAGGCTCCACGCTCAGCCAACTGCTAGGCAAGATCAGGCTACCATCCTCTGGGATTTCCAAAATTCTATGCCAGGGGTTTGGGCTGAGACTAACCTGCCAGGAAGAGCCATTAAGCAACCTCAAGTTATGATAACTTTAAAGGCTACCGCCCAGCCTATCAAGATAAAGCAATATCCAATAACCCCAGAAGTCAGAGTGGGAATTGCAAAACACACAGGTTGCCTCAGAGAATTTGGTATTCTAACCCTGTCAGTCCTCTTGGAACAACCCCCTCCTGCTGGTCAAAAAGTCAGGGACCAATGACTTTCGCTCAGTGCAGGATCTGAGAGAAGTCAACAGAAGGATGGAGGACATCATCCTACTGTCTCCGACCCTCACACCCTGCTGAGTTCTCTCTCCCCAGAGAGAAAGGTTTATACTATTCTAGATCTTAAAGATGCCTTCTTCAGTTTAACCTTGGCGAAGGAATGCCAACCCATTTTTGCCTTTGAATGGCGGGACCAGAGCAAGGGTTCAATGGACAGCTCACCTGGGCACAGCTACCACAAGGGTTCAAGAATTACCCCACCATCTTTGATGAAGCCCTGCACCAGGACTTACAGGAATATCAGGCCTCACAGCCGGAGGTAAGCCTTCTACAATATGCAGATGATCTCCTGATTGCCACAGAGGACAAGGACACCTGCTTTCGAGCCACTAAAGACTTGCTCCACATCCTGGACTGATTGGGATACAAGGTATCAGCCAAGAAGGCCCAATTCTGTACTTCCAAGGTAATGTACCTGGGTTACATATTAAGGGATGGGCAAACATAGCTGTCACCAGCCAGAAAACAGGCTATCACAGGGATCCTAACCCTGAGGACCCGCAGGCAATTGTGAGAGTTCCTGGGGTCAGTAGGGCTTTGCTGTCTGTGGATACCTGGGTTTGCTGAGCCAGCAAAACCCTTGTATGAGGCTACTCCAGGAAACGAGTCTTCCTTTCTATGGACTGAGACTCAGGATAAGGCCTTCCAAAAAATTAAGGAAGTCTTATTGCAAGCCCCAGCCTTAGCTCTACCAAATGTCAATAAGCCCTACCAACTTTTTGTGGATGAGCGAGCCGGTATAGCTAGGGGGTCCTAACCCAACAACTTGGACCTTGGAAGAGACCTGTGGCTTATTTATCAAAAAAACTGGACCTTTTAGCATTGGGATGGCCAAGCTGCCTCCGAATCATTGCAGCCACAGCCCTGCTGGTCAAGGATGCTAATAAATTAACCTCGGGACAGCCCCTAACAGTCACTACCCCTCATTCAATTGAGGGCATCCTCAGAAATCCCCCTGACCGCTGGATGACAAATGCTTGACTGACCCACTATCAGACCCTGCTCCTTAACCCTCCCTCCCCCGTATTCCAGTTCCTCTCCAGTATTGCACTCAACCCTGCTACCCTACCATTGGAAGCGGACCTTGAAATCATGCATGACTGTCTAGAAGTGCTCCACAGAGTGCTTGGAACCCAAGAAGACCTAACTGATGTCCCATGGTCACAACCGGACATGGTTCCGTTCACAAATGGCTCCAGTTTTGTTAAGGAGGGAACCAGGTACGTGGGGGTAGTGGTGGTCACTACATCCCAGACACTCTGGGCTTCTTTTCTACCAGTTGGGACATCAGCTCAGAAGGCTGAAATCATCACCTTGACACAGGCCCTTAAACTGAGCAAAGGCCAAACTGTTAACATCTTCATGGAGAGCCACTATGCTTTCACCAGGGCTCATGTCCACCGATTATTTACAGAGAAAGAGGCCTCCTAACAGCTGAAGGAAAAACTGTCAAAAATAAACAAGAAATTCTAGACCTCCTGGAAACCCTTTGGCTACCCAAGAAACTGGCCATCATCCATTGCCCAGGCCATCAAAAAGGAAATTCTATAGAGGCACAAGAGACTATGAGCTGCCTCCAGTCCAACCATATGGGTTCAAGCCAGGAGACCTCGTCTGGGTAAAATGACATTCCAAAGAACCTCTTGGGCCTTGATGGAAGGGACCTCACATCGTGATCCTCACTACTCCCTCTGCTGTCAAAGTGGATGGTTGCATCATTCCCACTTGAAACCTGTGCCGGATGGCCAATCGAACAACACAGACAAAGGATGGAAGGTCTCATGTGTCAAGGACAGTCCTCTCAAGTTAAAAATTACTGCTATACCTTAACCTTTGCTATCTTTTTATGTCTCCTTATAGAACCAACCTTTGCTTCTGAATCTCCCCATAATATTAAAAACCTCACCTGGGTAGTCAGCAATACAGCAACGGGAAAAAGAATGAACGCCACCCCCCTCCTAGGACCCATTGGCACCTGGTTCCCCACCATCATGTTTGACTTCTGAGATCTAACAAATGGAGCCTGGGATCATTCCACCCACAGTCTGGGAGCTCTATCATACAGATGCAACTACCCAGGATCCCGCAGTCAGACCAGGAGCCATTACTTCTACATTTGCCCTGCAAACAACGGAAACCTGAAATAAACTTGTGGGGGGCCTGAGGCATATTTTTGCATTTCGTGGGACTGTGTGTCAATACGACACATTACTGGAAAGCACTTGTTGCCACTGACTTAATTCAAGTAACCAAGGTTCCAGGATCATATTCCCTAGGATGGGGAGGAAAATGTGGGGGAGGGCTGGGAGGTCCCTGATCATCTAACTGTAACCCTGTAATCTTAGACTTCACCCCAAAAGGAAGGGAGGTTGAACAACAAAAATGGATAAACATCTTAACTTGGGGACTAAGGCTATATGCCTTAGGAACTGACCCCAGAAGTGTTCTTTACAGTCCGTCTACACATAGGCCCAGACCAAGGGACCCCTGTCAACTGGCCCCAGCAATTTCACAACTCACTGGGCAACCGGCCCAAACTATGTGGCAAACGGCCTTCACCTCTCCATCCCCCACAGACACTCCAATAGTCCGAAGGTCCCACCACCTGGGCCCTTAAGCCTCCTAAATGCTACCTTCACCATTTTAAACAGCACCAACCCTGATCTTACAGCCAACTGCTGGCCCTGCATGGATCCTGGGCCCCCATTTTATGATGGCCTAGCCCTTCAAGGGGCTTATATTAATACCCTTAACCCAGCCTCTTCTGGATTTCTCTTCCCACAGGGAGGAGAGGGCTTACCCTTACTCAGGTATATGTCCAAGGGTTCTGTGTGACCTCTGCAATGGGACCTGTGCCCCCTTCTTACCAACACCTTCGCAACACCACCCATGCCATAAACAACAGTACACACCCATATATGTGCCTCCTAAGTCCACCTGGTAGGCCTGCACTTCTGTATTAACTGCTTGCCTACATTCTTCGATACTCAATCACACTAATGATTTTGTGTTCTGCTCCAGCTGGTTCCCCATTTATATTACTGGACCAACCTAGAGATGGAAACTAAACTGTCAACCTGTACTAGGCCCAAACGTGCAATAGGCACAGCATCCATTGTCCTAATTACCCTACTAGGAATAGGCACTGCTTCTGCTACAGGAATAGGCTCCTCTGCGCTTATCCTACAGGATCAGAACTACCATGCTCACTAGCAAGCTATAGACCTAGACGTCCAGGCCCTTGAAAAATCTATCTGACACTTGGAAGATTATCTGTCCTCCCTAGCTGAGCTAACTATAAAATAGACAGGGTTGGACCCACTTTTCTTAGAAAGAGGAGGACTTTGTGTTGCTCTGGGTGAACAATGTTGTTTTTATGTTAACCATTCCAGGATCATAAGATAGTCTCTGGCTGAGATTAGAAAAAGATTGACAGAATGAGAAAATGATAGACTTAGTCACCAAAACTAGTATGAATCCCTGTTTTCAAGGTCCCCCTGGTTAATCTCCTTACTGAGAGCAATAAAGGGCCCACTGCTCCTTTTCCTTCTGACCCTTACTTGTGGACCCTATATCCTTAATGCACTTACCAATTTTATCAGAACCAGAATGCAGGCCATCTGGCTTATGGTCTTGCGCACTTACTGCACTTACTATATGCAACTCAACAAATCTCCAGAGGGCTATGTCTATGAGGACATAGAATTTCCCCAAACTACTGCCTCTCTCCCCTGAAGTGCGCCGTCTAATTTCCTTTTCTGCTTCTGTGAAATGCTTGACTTAAAGATTTAATCCACTTACCATTCCAAGGGGGGAAATGTGGGGACAAAGCAAACTCAGACCTCTTACGTTTTAATCACCCCGCCCCAACGTTCCAGGTGCTAACACTTTGGCGCGTATTCTGGCACAAGTCAAGACCCCACGGCGGTCTGAGTTGTCCAATACAAATAATACCCGAGGAACAGACAGGTTCTGGACCAACCAATTCCAAGGTTAAACTACCTAGCACAGCCACGCAGCCACAGTACCTTTAAAAATGGGCTGCACCTTGGGGAGAGTGCGCAGTTCCCCCATCTGGCTTTAGGGACTGCAGACAAGCCTGGCTAGCAACTTGATTCGCTTTGTTTGCCAAATTATGTAAATAAATTTTCCTTTTTGCATCAAAGTGGAGTCCTGGGGTTTGTTCCTACTTCTCAGACCCAAACACCAACACCAGCTTCATGACCAAATAACCATATCAATGACTATCACAAAATACACTGGTCCAGTAGTGGCACTTTTATTCTGGTGGGCAATCAACGGCCACCTAATTCCTCTTAGAGAATTCTCAATGGGAGGGTTACATATCGTATTTGTAATCATAGCCAAATACACATTGTTGAAGAGGTCATTGATCTTAGAGAAATCCCCAGGGCTGCCACATCCCTAGGCTAATACAACTTCTTACTGTGTGCAACATATGTATCCTTACATTTCACAGTTAAGTATCCCAGTCACCACTCATCAAAGAAGCTTCTTTTGTACCAGATGGAGACTACTGCAGAGTACCACAACTGGTCACACACAGACATTGTCTGTGAATTTCCCATGTCTAAGTAGCACATGTACAATGCAACCCTACACCTAAGGATCACACAACATAGAACAAGGGGTGAAGAGGACACCAATGAATCTCTCAGCTCTCATTAAAGAAGCTTCTTCACGCAATACAGGGCCAGTACCACAAAAGGACACAAATGGTCACAGCATGGAGATTAGGAGTCTGCAGAGTATGGATCCCTGGACAGGACTCCTATGTTAAGCTTCACTCATCCAGAACTTAGGGACCATTGCAGAACAGGAGGCAAAAAGATTGCAAAAGCCAGTGGGGAGGTATGTGATCATGTGGAAATAGACTCCTACAAGCAGGGACCTTGCTCATATGAACCTACAGCAATGGTGTCAGACTGCTTCAGACCCAAACAAACTCAAGAAAACAAAAACCCAGCATGGAACTGGGAGAATGGGCAGCAGACTCCAATCTTTATTGAAGAAATATTGGCAACTGATTATTGTTAGGTAAGGAAGAAGTAATCTTAAAGCGAAGGACTCTGGATAGACTGACTAGACCTCAGTGGATCAACTTGTACTGGGAACATTTGGGGACATTAACTTGACACAACAGACCTGAACACAGATGAAAAAATGTATTGATTCCAGTTGGGGAGCTTTGGGAGGATGCAAGTGTAGAAGGGGTTATAAAGATGATTAAGATTGATTGAGATGTTCTGTATGAAATACACAGGGATCCAATAAAAAATCCAAATCCTAGAAAAAGAAAATGAATAATAAAGAAGAGAACTGAAATTAATAAAATTGAACAATGAAAGAACAATGTAAAGAGTCAATGAAATATAGAACTGATTCTTTGAAATGATTTAAAAGATTGGCTTAGCCAGACTATCCAAAAGAAAGAGAACGAATGCTTAAATTATTAGACTGACATATGAAAAAGAGAGGACACTGTAAGAACTGTTACTGAATTCCAGCAAACCATAAAGGATTACTTTGGAATTTTATTTTCTAACAAACTGGAAAATAAGAAATAGATAAATTCCTAGATTCGTATGACTCACCAAAATTTAAGAAAATGATATTTTTTCAAAATCTAAGTAGGAATGATGATCATACAGTATATAGTCACAAAGATAATCTCAGAACTAAACTAATTTAATACAGAATTTTGCCAAAACTTTAAAGAAGAGATAAGATTCAATGCTTCTAAAACACTACCAGAAAGTGGAAAGGCAAGTAATAGTTCTAAACTCACTGTATGAAACAAGTATTTCATTTACCCAAAAAAAAGAAAGAAAAGAAAGCAGACAAAGTAACAACAAAAATAAAATGTAAATCATTAAATAGATGAATACAAATAAAAAGTACCCAGTAAAATGCATGCAAACCAATTCAGCAATGCGTATTAAAAGATAATACACCATGATCAAGTTGGTTTCATTCCAGGATGCAAAGATGGTTGGAAATGTGCAAGTCAATAAAGGTAATACAGCACCTAGATAGAATCAAGAACAAAATCCACATGTTCATCTGAATAAATACTGGAAGAACCTTTGACAAAACTGAGCATCCCTTCATGATAAAAGCGCTGAAGACAGTGCCCAAAGAACTTCATATCCCACTGCAGAGACATTTGCACAATTAAATCATGAGCATTAAGTCAATGAATGGAACTAGAAAAAAGTTATACTAACTGAGGTAACTCAGGCCCCAAAAGACAAGTGCTGCATTCTCTCTCTTGTGATCCTAGCTTCAAATCTTTGGTTGTGTGTATTTAACTTGGAGCACAAGTAGAAGCCAAGAAAGTAGAAAGGGGCCTTTGGAAATGAATGCATTAAGGAAGGGAAGACAATGGTTGATGGGTAAAACAAAAATAGACATGTGGAGTACTGGAAGTAGAAAGTCCTAACCAGGGATAGGGAGGGGAGTCCTGAGGAAGTGTTTATGTGTGAAAAAGCCATATGGAAACCTACTATCACACAACCCAATTAAAAATATAATTAAAGGGGATAAAAGAACATATATGTAAAATAAATGTGGATACTGAAGATTAAACGTTTGAACAGGGATGGGGTGGGAGGCTGGACAGAGGAGTGACAGGGACTGGATTAACCAAAGCTGAGGGTTTATAAAAAGTCCTTATGGAAACCCACTAGTTGATAAACTAATTTCAAAATATTTTTAATGGAGTTTGAATTGAGAAACCTTGCATATGTGGACAATGCTGCTCCCAGAAGATAGGGGTTATTAAGTAAAATTTGCAGTGCTAGGCAGGGGATACCATCTTATAAATTAATGGTCAGTGAGACCATAGACGTATCCAGAATAACGTGATCTATTGCCATTGTTGTTGATTACTCACCATAACTCTATGGTAAGACCCTGATGATAAAGAAACCGCACATTTTGGCTGTAGGCCATAAAGGAATCAATCTCAAACTAACCAGGAAACTTCCTCTCTGCTGGCTAGCTTTCATAGTCCTGGAAGTTGTCATATAAATTGTTGTGGAGAGAGGATATCAATGCTCTTATCCAGTATTGGACCATACATGCTACAATACTGACCTACGAAAAGGTTTTGGCCAGGGGGCAATAGTAGTATCACTGCTTTGAGCTAACCAGCTTCTTCCTGATTTTATTTGAGGCCTGCTCCAAGGGATGGAATTCATGCCTAGTACTGTAAACTTTATCCAGAGTCATGGCTCACCATGCACCAGGGTGGAACCCATGACTGTCATTTTGCTAAATGGTCATGGTCTAATTATTGATACTCATAGACCTTCACTTCTCTCTACCTTGGTCAGAGACACTTGTTTTTGCAGTGGACAACAGTCAACAGAGAGATGCAAATCTGGGCAAAATGCTGTGAATATCTGACTGCAAGTGCTCAGACCTAAAGGGGACATCTTTATTAACACCCTCCACTAAGACACAGGGAAATTGTAGAAGAGGAGATGAAAAGAAGGCAAGAACCAGAGGATGGAGTGCTATGCAGTACTGTTTTCTGGACATGACATGACTATGACACACAGGAATTCATAACTAACATCATACTGAATGAGGAAATTAAAAACATGTCCTCTAAAATAAGGAATGAGTCAGGGATGTCTACTTTTTTCAATATAGTGCTTGAAATTTTAAGTAAGGCAATGAAAAATAAAATAAATGGATATAAATAGGGAAAGGAGGTATCAAATTATATCTGTTTACAGACAATATGATCATGTTCTCAGGAATCCCTAGGAACTCTTCCAAAAGACTTTTAGAACTGATAAACTCCACAAAGCAGCAAGACATGGAATCAACAAATATAATAATTATGAACCCACTGAAAAAGAAACCAGAAAAATCATTCCATTTTAAGAGCCTCAAAAAGAATAAAATACATAGGAATAAAAACTAATGAAGGAGGTGAAAGATCTCTAAAACAAAATCTTCAAAACACTGAAGTAACTGACAAAGACATCTCATCATGAAAGGGCCTCCTGTATTCATGGATCAGCAGGATTAGTATTGTGAAAATGGCAATATTACGAAAAATCAATTCCTATATTTAATGTAATTCCTACCTAAATATCAAAGACATTCTGCAAGCACTTGGAAAAAAATCCTAAAGTATATATAGAAGCACAAAAGACTCCTAATAGCCAAAGTCATCCTCAACAAAAAGAGCAGTTTTGAGGGTACCACAGTATCTAATTTCAAAGTATATTATAGAGCCATAGTAGCAAAGACAGCATTATATTAATATAAAAATAGACATGTAGACAAGTAGATACAGTAGAAAATGCAGAAGTAAACCCACACAGCTACAGCCAGCTAATTCTCAAAAAAGGTGTCAGAAATATCTGTGAGAGAGCGATAATCTTCTTCAACAAGTGGTGCTAGAAAAATCAGATATATCAGGAAATTGGATGGAACCAGAGATTATCACATTAAACAAAACTAACTCATCGCAGGAAAAAGTATTGCATGCATTACTGCATGTATGGAATCTCATATGTGGAAAACGGATGTGAAAGTGGAAGAGGAGCTCTAAGAGGAAGATCTGTGCAAGGGGAGGCGGTATACGAGTGAGTGATTAAAGTACATTATACACATGTATGAATGTCCCAATGAAATGCACTAAAAAAGAAGGAAAATGCAAAAAGACTTGTACAAAAATACTCATGAAAGGCTTGGGAGAGGCAATTCCAAATATCCAGCAGGAGAAGAGGAAAGGAAGTTAGTGGTATATTTACACACTAGAATACTACTGATCGATAAAAAAAAAAAAAAAACTGAACTAATTACTGCAATGAGATTAAATTTCATCAGCATTTAGGTTAATCAAAAGAAGCTGCTTCAAGCAATATTCACTGCGTAACAGGCTACACTAGTCAGAGAGGTGATCTCTTGAGAGGGAAATGCATGGTAGGAGGCATAAGGAACTGTCAAGAGTGAAGAAAATATTTTGTGTCTTATTTGGGGTAATGGTAATATAATTGCAATGAAAAATCTAAACTCAGCTGAACACTTAGGATCTACCATACCTCAAAACCGAAGTGTTATATAGGATTATAAGTTATTTTAGGGGCCAGTGATATGGCTCAGTAGATAAAGGCACTTTCCACCAAGCCTGAAGACCTAAGTTCAATCCCCAGATCCACATGGAGGAAGGAGAGAACCAACTCCTACAAGTTGTCCTCTGATCTTCACATGTATTGTGACACACATATACACACACAGACACATTCTCGTCAGTTTTTTTTTTGTTATGATAAAGCACTGGCCAAAGACAACTTGTGGAAGAAAGTATATATCTCATCTTACAGTTTTCAGGTCACAGTTCATCACGGAGTTCATCAGGGCAGGAACTCAAGGCAGGAACCTGGAGACAGAATCTGAAGCAGCAACCATGGAGGAACACTGCTTAGCAGCTTGCTCTCCCTAGCTTGGCCAGCTACTTTTCTTATAGAGCCCAGGTCCACCTGCCCAGGGATGGCACTGACCACAGTGGGCTGGGTTTTCCTACATGGATCTACAATGAGGACAATGCCCCACAGACATGCCCTCAGGCCAGTCTGATGGCGATAATCCTTCAGTTGAGAGTCCCTCTTCCCAGATGATTCTAGTTTGTATCAAGGTGACCAAAAAGCAGCCATACACACACACACACACACACACACACACACACACACACACACACATATGCACATGCACATACACACAAACAAATAATAAATAAATAAATCTTAAAAAGTTTCTAAAATCACAAATAATTCTGATGTGTCATTGCATTAGGGAAGCACTGGTTTTATCCAAGGATATCTTTTCTTTATAGTAGAGGATAGCCTGAGTAGGAATTTCCTCTCTTCGTACACATATCTTACTTCAAGGTGACAGTACCTGGCTCTTATTGGATCAGACTAAATAAGCCTCAAGAGGTTAAAGAAGCACTCTTCATGAACTAAATGGTATATTTCAATTATTTTACCACCACAAATCAATTCTCTTCTGTCTTTAATTTCAATTAACTTCTTCAGGCCAAAACTTGACTAAATTCTGTGCCTATGTGGTTTCTCTAAAATTCCTAATGCAGGCAGAGAATGTAGATTAGTATTAGAGAATGTAGATTAGTATTGTGGAGAGTGTAGTGTCTTCACAGCTTCTGTTATGACTGTGGAAGGTACGCTTGGAATTGAACACAAAACTTATGCTTACAAGCTAGTAAAAAAGAACATAGACATACTCAAAATAATCCTGCATGTCACATTTACTTATGAAGACATTGATAGGCAGCAAGGTGTGTATACAGAAACGTCCACTGTATAGCAGGGCCCATAATTGCAACAAGATTTGTCAGCAGAGGCTCACAGAGGCTCAACTTCCCACACCCAAATCACCTATGAAGCAGAAGAGATTAGAAAACACAACTGATAAAACACATCTCAGACAGCAAGAAATCTAAACACTAAGACAACATAGTATCGACTCAAGAAGATAACCATAACCGAGTACATTGATACGCTATAATGCAGAACTCGCCCATTTAAGGAGGTATACCTGCCTCAGGCATTGCCACTGACCCTAGTGTTTAACCTGACACTTCAATCTTGGTTTTCTCTAAGTAAAGAAAGAAATGGAAACACGGTTCCAGTACGAGCCCTTGGAAATGTCAACTGCCAAAGGATTTAATGAAGAAAGTTTTCAAGGATACTAAATGTCTATTTTCGATAAAATTATTATTTACTCTGAGTGTATGTTATATGGCAATTCCACAACAAATGCTATTACATGGAAATGTCTAATGTGAGGTGTATTGGTATTTATATGTCTTTCCTGCATTTTTCTATCTTTCCTTGTCTTAGATCAGGTTAAAATGGTCACAATGCTTCACAGTTCTTTTTATTAAATGGTAGAGTCTATTTTCTTACTTGACCTGGGCTGGTTTTTTAATTTGATTCAATTTAATGCAAATTCTGACTTTTAGGCCTCTGATGTTTTTGCAGTCTGCTCTTGTCTTTTAAGAATGTGGCTAATGGGGCTAGAGATCTGGCTAAGCAGTTAAGAGCACTGACTGCTCTTGCAGAGGACCTGGATTTGATTCTCAGCACCGACAAGGTGGCTAACAACCATCCTAACTCCAGTTCCAGGGTATCTGATGCCCTCTTCTGTCCTCTGTGGGCATTGCATGACATGGGGGCGCTGTTTATGTTAAAATTAAAAGCTCAAGTCAAGTTAAGCCCAAATCCAAATCCTTCAGTGGCCTGACCAATTATTATATAAACAATCACATCAGATATCACCTACATATTTTATATGTAACTAGTTCTCCTAGCTATGAGATGAATACAGTGTTTTTCCATTTTACAGATTAGGAAATTAAGATGTACTTCATTTTGCCTATTTCCCAAGCTCTTCAAACTAATCACTGGCTTAATTTAAAAACAATCAGATCCTTAAATTAGTTCTCTTGACAATCTCTAAACATTTTGATCTAAAGGTCCCAAGCAGAGGATTTGGGGTTATTAGGCAATAAAATCAAAGTTCAGATTAAAGGAGAGTTCAGAAATTTCAGACAAACCTCCTATCTCTGTTAAATTGATTCCCAAGCTGATAGTTTATTCCTCCAGTCCTTTGCTTTACTACACACATAGATGGTCTTTGCCTCTCACACTCCTGAACTGGCTTGAGAGACAGAGGCTGGAACATGAAAAATGGACCTCTCATAAATTCAATCTGTAAACTCACAAGAGACCCATTCTCCAAGACGAGACTTAAATCCACCAAGGACAAAGTTGATTTTCCTTGAGACTTGACTTTTAATGACTTGAGAGGCTCATCTTCCAAGACAGCAACTTTTAATTTTAGCTGACCATGAGACATTCCAAGGATTCAAAAAGTCACTTTTCATCATTCTTAATTAACCTGTTCAACTCACAGCAGCATTCTGGTACATGGATTGGTGGTCCATTAGTAAAGAATTCACCTTTGGTAATAAGTTCCACCCTTTGAGGTAAAAAGAACTGTGGTAGAAAATATGTCAATATTTTCAAACATGCTGTATCTTGGGAGATGTGCACATGCACACTTCCTTAGGTGTGAACCATGGGACCCATGGAATGTACTGTATAAAACTGGATAAATTCCATCTCCTACAGCCTCCAGGGGTGTTTTTGCTTTAGATCACTGCGTCTTCTGTATTTGGCCATCCCCAGAGCCATAACCAGAGCCTCAGATTTGTACAAGCACCAGTGCATAATAGGGCATCCATACATTCTATACATCTTTATTTATCATGAAGACTCCTAAGTTCTAGTTAAGGGGTACCAAAGAGCAAGACAAGTCCCATTTATCAACAGTCATTTTTATGTTCAAGAATGTCCACCTAGCAGGCTGGGAAGATGCCTCAGCAGCAAAAGTGTTTGTGACGCAGGCAAGAGGATGAGAGTATCAATCAGAAACTCTGTAAATGCCATTGCGTATGGAGGCCTGCCTGTGATTTCAGCCTTAGAAGGCAGAGGAGAGAGAATTCCCAAGCAAGCAGCAGCTAGTCAGATTAGCCAAATGAGCAAACTCTGGACTTTATTGAGAGACTCTGCCACAAAGGATGACGAGGAAGAGTGACAGAAGAAGATTCTTGACATCAGTCTTGGTCTTCCACACGATCAAGCATACAAATGCACAGGCACACTCACGTGTGCACCCATACAATCAAACATGTATACACATAATATCAACATACACACACACATACACACACACAAAGAAGAAGGAAAAAATCTCTGTCTGGTACCTTAACCTACAAGATGCCCGAAATGTCAGTGGTATGCAGCATCCTGGGCCACAGAACTTCAACAGGAGTGTCTGCTCCATCTGCCATTCTGTCACATGACACACAGCTCTTCGCAAAGTTACACTAGAGTAATCAAAGCTCTGAATACCAGACTGAAGTTCAAGGCCAGTGTAACAAGACCATGTCTAAAAATGAAACAATGTTTTCACACCTGATCCAAAATCACCTTGGCAATATCATAATTGGTTTATTTGTTACTATTTTATGCAATATTTATGTGAATGTATGTGTGTGATGTGAGCAAGATGTATGTGTGTGGAATATGTGCACATGTGGGCTAGGGTGCCCCTGTGTATACACATCTGGAAGCCAGAGGAGAACTTCAGGTGTCCCATTCTAGCATGCTCTGCCTTAGTCCTTTGGGACAGGGTCTCTGACTGAACCTGCAGTTCTTCCAGTGGACAGCTAGCCCCAATCCTATCTACGTTCCATTGTAGCACTGGAGTTGCATGCACATGAAAACCACACTGAGATTTTTACGTGGGTTTGGAGATTTGAACTCAGATCCTCAGTTGAGTAGCAAGTGTCTTACCTGCTGAGCCTTCTCCCCATAATTGCTTTTGATGATCACCTGGAAATTGTGTAAAATTAAAAATCAGGAGGATGACACGACAGATTCAGCAGCTATCTCCCTTCCTATCCTAAAAGAATATTAACTATAAACTCTCAGAAGTATGTGAAGATGTTGGGTATCTCACAGTTGTTTCTCTTGCATAAAGGGGGAAAGAATACTTAATCATTCAGTTTGAGTAGAAGATAATATCAAATGTTATGCAGAAATAATCCATTCTTTCCTGGAGTTTCTTCTTTTATTTCACTAGTTATTTTCTAAAAATCCTCTTACTTGTTGCATGTCTAACGTTTACTAACACAATTATAAGTATTCTAGGTGGTTATACTAATTTTATCTTCAAAAGAAACAATGGACTGAATTCTGTCATAATCTCAATTCCATATATGAAATTTTTAAAGTGTTATATGTGTTGTTTCAATGACTTCATAAGAGCAATGCTGAAAATCTGTGATAAAATCTGTCAGTCCCAGGCAGGGCTCAGAGTGGTATCCTCAGCTGTTTATTTTTCCTGTGTCACTGGGAATAGGAATAAGGTCTAACAGGATATAGTTTGGAGCTAGGATACATTGCTTTCCTAGGAAGTGTGCTGTACTTGAAATACAATGGAATATGGCATTTCCAAAGCTTCATAGCCTTCAGGCATGAATCATAGTGACTTCCATCTGACAGAGCAGATTGCACTACCTTCCAGAAATATAGTCTCTAACAGGTTTCCTGGAGAACAGGATTGGAAGCACAGATGTTCCCATCCTTCTCTCACTGCCCACTTGGAACACATTCAATGGCCGCCGTCTTTTTCCATGATCTCCTCTAGCTTGAACTACAACAGGGTTTTCATTCTCTTTCAGAATCAGCTCTGGATGTCATCACAGATCCTGCCCAGCACTCATTTTCTGCCATTTTAAACTTTACTATTGGACCCAGAGTTAGTTCTGCTATTAAATGTCAAAAACAGCTCTTGACAAACAAACCAAGGAGACAAACAACACCTTCACCCAAACACAAGCCTATAATAAAATGTGGTAGGTATTTTCTTGAAAGGCCATGACCTAGGTGAGGGGCAGTAAATTTTAAAGATCTACCCAATTGTGCAATTATTCCAGTCAAGGGATACACTTCATTGCTCCATTTCTTTCATCTCTTGTTCATATTTTGAAGCAATAGGACATTAACAAACTGAAGGTTAAAGAGTATATTTTGAGGTTTGTCTGCTTTGATAATACTTGAAACTTTGACATCACCATGCAGTGGAGCTCTTGTTAGCCTGGTGACTATGAGGCATAATGGAGAAGAAAACACAGCTAGTCCAGTCAGGAGCCCCAAAATTGTCAGGATATGTAAGGGAGTTCACCTTAGATCAGTCAGCTGCCATGTGATTCACTAGCTGTCCACAAGTATGTGACAGAGCCCAGTAGTGACAGGACCATCTGGTCCAGTCCAGAAGAACATCCCAACCAACACATAGTTATTATTAAGGGAAATAAATGTTGATTGTTAATTTAAGTGACTAAGCTTCAGGTTGGTTTGTTACACAGCAAAAAATGTCAAACATGCCAAGTCATCATGTTAGTTTAAAAAAGTGAGACTTCTGGTTTGGCCTTCCATGTATCAAGAGCCTGGAAGTCACCACTGTTTCCAAATATGAAGTAAAAAGCTGAACATAATCAATTTACCTACTCTTCTTGGATTCAGAAAAGAAGTGAGGATAGAAGAGAAATCATATCCCCTGAGTTTGGAGAGTCTGGAAAGCACGGGAAACCACGGCTTGTGGGGTAGAGACACAGGATGAGTACAGGATACTAATGTATGAACTTTAATTGATGAGGTGCTGATGGCTAAGCATGCAAATTTCCAGGACAGTCCAGGTATAAAAGAAATTCTACATTTGTGTGAATTTCACATCTTGGAGTCTGACCACAGAAAACATCACAGAAAACTTCTTCTTAGTTCTAGCACGGGAGTGGAAAGGCCTGAGCCATCAGGATGCTCATTCTCAGCAATACCTGACCCCGAAGAAACCACATGACAAAACCTGAAATGTTGGCATGTTATTAGAGCCCAGTCAGTTGCAAGAAAGGTGATATCTGACTCCAGCCTCTAGTCATTACACTCAATTTAAAGAGAGAGATTAAAAATAAAAAAAGAAAGAAACACATTAGTTTACAGCCCGAGGCTGGCTCATTAAAAAACTAAAATGGTCTCAGTTTCCCTACATATTACTACTACATTACAAAAGACTTCTTTACAACAGTTAAGATGTCAATTACTAACTATCAAGCATACTATAAGAAGCACACACATACATACACATACCTTTTTGAAGAAACAGATATGGTAAGGATGTTGGAATTAGCAGAGTCAAAATTTAAAACAACTATGACTAAAGATTTTAAAAAATGAAGTAGAGCCATACAAGTACAGGTGGAAATCCTAAGAAGGAACTAAAAAACAATATTAGAAATAAAAAATATTGTAATTTAAAGAATGTCTTCAATGGGCTTATTAGAATAATAGATAAGGTTAGAAAAAGAATCTCTGAATTTGAGTATAACCAATAAAGACCCTCAAACATGAAAAACAAAGAAAAAAATTTAAAAGAATATCTAAGGACAATTTTCTTTAGAACATATTTTTTACGTGTATAAGTGTTTTGTCTGCATGTATGTAAGTGTGCACCATGTGCATCCAGTATCTGTGAAGGTAATATCTCCTGAAACTGAAGTTATGGATGGTTGTTAGCTACCATGTAGATGCTGGGAACCCTGGTCCTCTGCAAGAGAAGTTAGTGCTCTTAACTACTAAGCCATGTCTCCAGCCCCAGGATAAAATGTTTAACAGATGCATAATGAGAATTTCAGAAGGAGAAAAAAGAAAAGGAAGGAAATTTCTAAACGGTAATGGCTAAGTATTTCCCTAAATTAATGTCTAAAACCAAACCACAATCCCCAAATTTGAAAGAACAGCTAGCAAGAATATTGCCAAAAACAAAAACAAACATTACAAAACAAAGAGCATCATAAGCAGCTAGAGAAGTCAAGTAGAACTGACCTAGAAACTTCCCAACCAGCCAGTTTCCACAGTACCAGAAGGTGCTATGCAGGCTGCTGGGGGAGAAAAGCTATCAGTGTTGAACTTCTTACCCAGCAGTTGACCATACATGCCATAGCACTAATCTGCCTGACAAGATGTGTCCAATGGTGCAATAGTGGCTCAACTGTTAATAGAGGTGACCACCACTTTCTGATTGTATTTGGAGCCTGCAGGAAAAGCTGCATGAGACTGAGCCAATCAACAATACACCATGTATAGGAGCTGGGCTCATAAGCCCATCACCCAGTTGAAGAGCTAACAGTAGTTACTGGCTACTGGGGAAAAGATCATCATTTATCTTCAAGGGTGTAGCCACTAGAAGGTTGCCCATGATCCAGTCGATACCCACACCCACGTACATGCAAGCAAACTTAATTAAATTCAGAGGCTTATTTATTTTAGAGACATGAAAGTGACAGTGGATGTGTTGGGAAGCAGGGTTCCAGAGGAAATAAGAGGAGAATAAGGAGAAGTGAGGGGGATTCTTACCCAAATACATTATGAATATGTATGAAACCCTCAAAGAATGATTTTTAAAACACCACTTTCACGTTATAAAAAAAAATAAAGATAGAAAAATTCTTCTGAAAGAAGTGATAAGGGGACTGAGGAGATAGTTCTGTGGTTAAAGTGCTTGCTATGTAACCACTAGGACGGACCTGAATTTACATCCCCAGCACCTATGTAAAAGCATAGCGCAGTGATACATATCTACAAACTCAGCACTGGGAAAATGAAAAGAGGAAGATCCCAGGGGCTTGCTGGCCAAGCAGTCTTGCTGAATCAATGAGTTCCAGCTCCAGTCTCAAAAAATTAGTTGCTAAGTGATACAGGAAGACAATTACCTTTGGCCTCTGCAGGTGGATATACCAGTGTGTACACCCACATCACACTCCCAACTCACACACTAATAAACTTACACGAGTGAGAAGAAACAATACTTGACCTTCAGCAGAATATGAACAGGAATTCCATCAGATTTGTCCTCAAAGATCAGCAGTTGGCAAAGACTGGGGTAAAGATGAATAGGCACGTCATAAGCGTTTTGTGCATAGGGGTGTGAACACATGGAAGTGAGCATGTGTGCATATGTGGATGTCAGAGGGTGAATGAGGCATCATTCATCAGATACCACCTTGTTTTTGGGACAGGGTCACTAATGAACCTAGAGCTCATCAGGCTAGACGGACTGGCCAGCAGGTCCCAAGGATACACTTATCTCTGCCTCCTCAGCACTGGGGTCACAAGCCTGTGCCACCGCACCTGGCATGGGCTCTCGGTATCAGACGTAGTTTGCATATCAAACACTTTACTGAGTTATCTCCCCAGACCTCTACAGAATTTTTAAAACTGTGAAACTATGGGTCCATGCCATTATACACTTATAGAATGTACTGTACCAAGAATGAATCTTAGTATAACCTGCAGACTTTGTATGATAATGATGTCAACATAGGTTCATTAGTTGTAGCAAATGTACTACTCTGGTGGGGGATATTGATAGTGAAGGAGGTTCCAAATAGGTGTGAACAAAGGTTTATATGAGAAACCTCTATACTTTACTCTTTAAATTTGCTGCAAATTCAAGAGTACTCTAAAAATATTTTTATTTAAAAATATTAACAATTCAAAGCAGACCAATTTAAAAGACTTACAGGAATAGGGTTGGAGCTTAGTGATAGATGGCTCGACTGACATATGTGAAGTCTGAGGCTCAATTCTCAGAACCATTAAAAAAAAGGCTTATAAAAAATGATTAGTTAGGGGCTGGAGATATGGCTCGGCAGTTAAGAGCACCGACTGCATTTGCAGAGGACCTGGGTTCAGTTCTCAACACCCACATGGGGCTCATAACCATCTGTAACTCCAGTCCCAGGGAATTTGTTTTCCTCTTTTGGCCTCTGTGGGCACTGCACAGACATGGTATACTTACATACATGGAAGCAAAAGACTCATACACATTAAATAAAAATTAAAACAAATTTTAATGAGAATGTAGTAAGCTATCCTCTTTACACTTGGATCTAGTAAAAGTGCAGATAATATATTTCCTAAAATGATGAAATAATGAGAATTTTCACAAAACATTGCTTTCTACAAAAGAACAAATGGTCTTTCCTGAAATAAATAGAACAAGACTCCATAACTCCATATATATATATATATATCTGGGATATTGCCAAAAAATGTCACTTAAGACGGTATAGGTAATACTAGATAGCATTATGTGAGTGATTAGACTTTGTCCCTATGAAGAATAGATAAAAAGCTTTTTGCTTAGTCACTGAAGCCTTCTCTCTTCTGTTGAGCTGTTCTGAATATCAAAAGAATCCCACCTTCATTCAGGTAATCAATCATTCCACAATATGCATGTGCCGACTTGCCCTTGATACCAGAGCACAGCTACTCATGGTTCCTGCCTTAATCTATACTCTCCACTTACAATCCTTTAAAACGGCATGCTTCTTAATTCAAGAATTTCATACAATGTATTTGGGTCACATTCGGACACCTCTTCGTCTCCACTCTTCGCTTACTACGCACCCCACGGTCTGTTTTACCTCCTCTGTGATTATGTCTTTTTTGTTAAGGCCCATCAAGTCCAATTTGTGCTTCCATAATGTGTTTATCCCTTGGAGTCTGGTCAATCTACCAGGTGACACACTAGTAAGGAACACTGACTCTCTTCTCCTATCATCTGTCAATTGGCAATGGATCCTTGCTTAGGGCTGGTGCTTCCTGCTTACCTCCGCCGTCCATACTGGGTTTTTGTCTGGCTTAGGTGTGCACAGGTCTTAAGAAAATTGTTATGAGTACAATAGATTCATATGGTAACTACCCTGTAATGTCGAGACAACGCAGTTTCCTTGCATTTATCTACCACCTCTGGCTCTTTCTGCCACCTCTCCTGCAGTGATACTTGAGCCTTGGAGAGTATATGATACAGATGTCCCATTTAGGCAAGAGCACTCCATATTCTGTGCTTGCTGAACAGTCGTGCATCTCTGTGTTAATTGCTACCTGCTGTAAGAAGAACCTTCTCTGGTAAGAGTTGAGAGACGCAGTATTATAGGTACAAAGCTTATATTCTTATGGGGAAATAGACTTCAATAAATAAGAAATGCATGAAAGAAGTGGTAAGTATCACAGGGAAGTTGGTTTCATCAGGAGCTTGTGGAAGTCCTCTCTTTAGGAAAATATGGTCAAGTTGATATCTAAAGGATCTGTCATACTTAGTGCAGACTCTGTCAAGGATAGGCTTCTATGTGGGATAGATCAACGAATGCAAACAATGAGGGGAAGAGAACAAGGCTGAGGGACTGAAAAAGACTAGGCTGTTTGTGTCCCCAAGTGAGGAAGGCCACAGCACAAAGAAGGTTAGATAGTAGTTCTGGTCATCAAACTAGGACAAGGAGCACCGACTTTAGCCGTCCTGCTTAACTTTGCTCTGGCAGAGCCCTTTCCCATGAAGAGAGAGGTTCCAGGGCAAAAGTGACGATGCCCTCCCAAAGTCCACGCTGCTCTCATTCTAGATCATTCTTCAAATATACAATCCACAAAGTTCCTTCTTCAATGAGCTCCCATTCTGCCTCCCAGGCCGAATGAACTCTTGCCTGGGTCAGCCTCTCTAAGGGTTGACCACGCTGCTGGGTGTACCCCTGCAGACTACCCACAGTGGGGACTTGTAGCACATGTTGGATCTGTGAGTACAATGTTTATTCACCTAAAGGTTTTTTTGGAAGGTTATGGTGTGGAAACCTGAGATTTCAGGAACTCGAAAGGAAACCTGGCTTTCTATACCACTAGGAAGTTGTATTTGTCAATAGAGGAAGAGGGAATGTATTTTATTTAACAGCTTACTGATCTGTTATTTTTAAATATTTAGGCCTAGGGCATAAGGGTTTCCATTTCACCTCTTCCTAGGGATGGGTAAATCTTTGGCAGATTTGTTAAATGAGTAGGTGACTGAAAGAATGCAAAGCTTTGCAGTCAGGATTTCACAAACTTTAATGCACTACTTCTGACTAGATCCCAGGAGCTCCCCATGTTTGGGTATAGGTGCCACACTTTAAGTAGTAAGGTTGTTTGAAAATGTTATTCTATTTTTATCTAATGAGTCATTAGAAGTTCTTGAGGGATTTCAAGGAACAGATTTTCATTTGGAAAAGAGGACAATGACTGGGATGTGAAAGAGCAGAGAATGCTGACAGCGTTGAAAACAAGACAGAAACCGACGGAGAGTTCTTTGGAAGCTAGGATCTGCAAGGTGAAACAGGAAATGGAAGGGGGAAATGATAGGACACCCACAAAGAGAAAGCGCAAAGGAGAGATTTAGTACATAAATGAATTAATGAATGGCCTCAGTTATTTGTCCCAACAGATATTCCAGAATAGAAGAATTCAGCAGTGTAAGGAGTATGTGATTTCAGAGAAACCAAAGATCTTTATTCCTGTTTCCTTGTGGGTAGTTGGAAGTTGTTTTTTTAACCCAAATAGCCTTTAACCTTTCTCTCATGAAGCTAAACTCATAGGAGGGATAGCAGTTACAGTAATCACCAAGTCATTTCATCTGCTTCCTTCTGCATTCAGCAAAGCCATCAGAGCAGTTTCTTACTTTAATGAAGTGGTATGACTATCAGACACTCTTCTCAGAACAATTTCTCCAGTTCCTAAGTGCTTAAACACAAAATTCTATGACCCCTGCTCTAGGAGCAACAGTGAATCCTGAGAGCCTGGAAACCTTGCAGGAGAGGGCGCTTTCCCTGGGGCTGCCCTCCAGGGAGAGACTTGCTTGCTGCTGGTGGAATGCTTCTTGACTTCAGAGGGATTTCAAGGTCCTGCCAGGTTAATTGCTCAGCTCCACAGCTGCAGAGGGATGCTGTCCCTCTAGAAGGAGCTGGTGCTTCTAGGAACACTGATTCTCTCCAGCTGCCTGTTGTGATTCTGGCTTAAGATGCTACCAGAACTTTCTCGCTTTACTAAACCCATTCCTCTCCCTCCTCTCCAGCTTTCTGATGTCACACACACACACACAGAGTTAACACTGGAGGAGCTTCCAGAAGGTGTCTTAGCTTTCTCATAAAAGCGCAAGGAAAATTTTTAATTCAATGCACAGCATTCTTAGCCTAGTTTGACATTTATTTCCCATCCTCACACTGTGTAATGGTCCCAAAGATGGCTAGCTTGATTTGCATACATTTCAAGAACATCTTTATCTTTTCTTACCTTTATTTATTGTCCTCTTTCATCCTGTTGGCTCTTTTGGAATGCTGTATCAGACATTCATATATGTACATTTCCTAGCTGGATCTCACGTTATCATTTCCTTCGTGAAAGCTGCCTCCTCTCTCAGTCCCCACGCATACCCCATCCACAGTCACTGTATGAAACTGCCGGTCTCAGGTTTAATGAATGGAAGTCCTTGTTTTTCCCTTAGTTGATACTATCCTCAGGAGAATATGATTTGGTGCTCAGTGTAAGGTTCTGGGTTCGAGAGACGCAGCAGACAAGAAGGGACCAGAGACTCCGCTGGGAGCTAACAGGACCCGATTTTATTAGGAGAAGACCAGCTGGGACGAGCTTCTCCGTACCCCTGGGGGGCTAGCCTCCACAAAGAGAAGAGATGGGAGAGGCTAGCCCCCTCACCCCCATCTTGGGGCCCGGGCTCCAGGAAAACAGGCTGGCGTGCCAGACTCCAGATCTGGATGGAAGAGATCCCTCAGGGAGAGTGCGAGAGGCTAACTCAGGAGTGCACCCAAAAGCCCAGGTCCCAGTTCCAGTCCCAAAAGCCTCAGTCCACAAAGCCTCAAAGCCTTTAAAAAACCCTCAGCCCCCTCCTGGCTTTTAGGGGAGGGGACTTGGGATTGCCATGACATCTGATTGATATTTAAGGTAAGATTCTGGCCAGGAAGTAGTCCTTTTTACAGCTGTTTGTGAATCCTGGGTTGGGGACCTTATCAATTCAAAAGTCAGTTCTTTTCTCAGATCTCTCAGATCTCAGAGGCCCCAGAGAGTCTGGTTTGGAACTGCTGGGGGGAGGGGTTGGAGGGTCCAGTCACACCTAACACTCAGTACTCACCATTTTCTTTGCCTGGACTATCAGACACCCCAGATACATGGCACCTAACTCCCGACAGTGTGGATCCTATGAAGGCTAAGCATCAAGAATGACATGAACATGGAGATGCTGTAAGAAGTGCTGGGGGTGGTAACTTGACGGAGAGTGATACACGACCCACTGCAAGAAGACAGCCACCTCTCAGATTGAGCCAATTGTGTCATGTGCCACGTTACTTTAATATCTTTCAGTTTGCTTAAAGCATCAAGAACATCTTTCTAGACTTGAATGTCTTTGTTTTATTTACTTATGTATTTACTTATTGGAGCAGGATCACATGAGGTAGCCCAGGATGGCTCATACTTGCTTCATAGCCCAAGCTGAACTTGAACTCATGTTCTTCCTGCTTCAGTCCTCCCCGCAAACAGAAGGATTATTGAATGTGTCATAACACTGCACATCTTGAATTAACTCTTGAAGTTAGTTTGCCTAATGATATTATCTAATGATCCAGTGGTGTAATATTTAATCTCTCTTAGAATATTTTCTATTATCTCTTTTTTGTCATTGTTGTTGTTGCTTAAGTTTTTCCATCTTTCTGAATGTGTTTTAACTAAATTTTCTGACAGTCACTTAAGGATTAGTTTTCTTCCTTTTTTGACTTATTCATTTTACTTTATGTGCAAGAGTGTTTGCCTGCACATATATAAGTACACCCATGCAGTGCTCCCAGAAACCAGAAAAGGGCTTCAAATCTCTTGTAACTGAAGTTACAGAGGGTTGTTAGTAGCCATGTGGGTTCTGGGAACTGAGACCAGGTCCTCTGCAAAGAGTAGCCAGTGCTCTTAACCTCTGAGCCAACTATTTAGCCCCAATTTTTTTATACCAATTTTCCACCATTCTGTAAGTGTCTTTGTGGCTATCTTTTGAATGTCTTATGTGCATTTTAGCCATTTAAGGAATCACCTGCTGTAAGAAGTTGCTTAGTCAACTGATACTTTAAATATAAATTTAAAATAAAAGGGTTTGGATTCTGGCTGAGCTCCACATGAAATGTGACTTATTGGAACTTTCTAAACTGTCAGGGACATGGCCCATGCACGTTGTGTGTGTCCTCTCCCCACACCAACTCTGCCCATTAATGCTCTCTCAGACTGACTACTTGAGTTTCCAGTGGAGGAGATGTCTTGTCTCTGATAGAGAGAGTCGTGGCCCTGTAATTTCCATTTGTTACACACTTTTCAACTGTGTAGGAAGCTTCCTCTCAGCTACCACAAGTAGCCAAATCCCTGATCCCAGTATATGAAGCAGGCCTACCCATGATGGTTTGGGTACATGTCTCCCAAGGGTCTATGTGTTAAAATCTTGCTCCCCAGGGAGCGTCTTTAGAAAGTGGAACTTGTGGATGGTGTAATGCTTAGTGGAACATCTTCAGGACTGTAAAGACAATGAAGTGGACCACAGAATCCTTGTCTTTCCTTCTTCCTCTTTGGTTCATGGCTGATGAAGCGAACAGTGTGCTCTACCACCTGCCCCCACCTTGATGAGCTGCCTTATGAGAGGCCCTATACCTTCCTCCATTTTACAAAATATTTTTATTAATTCTTTGAGAATTTTATACATTTTATTTTGATCATATTCATCCTCCCAAACTCCCTCCAAATCTGCCACACTCCCTTACCCACCCACTTTGTGTTCTTCTATTTTTCTTTTTAAACCCATTGAGTGCAATTTGTGCTATCCAAACTCTTGAGTGCATGGCCATCCACTGGAGTATGGTCAACCTACAAGGACCACATTCTTAGGGACAACTAACTCTCCCTCTCCCAGCAGCTGTCTTCAGCTAGGAGTGGAGATTCAAGCCTGTCTCCCCACTCTATACTGTGATTTTTTTTCTGCCTTGAGCTTGAACAGGTCTTGTACATTCATTTACAGCCACTGTTAGTGCATATGTGCAACTGTCCTGTTGCGTCCGGAAAACATTGTTATATTTTAGTCCTCTCTTGCAATCTTTCCACCTTTCTTCTATGATGATCCCTGAGCCTTAGAAAGAGGGAGCTGTGATAGAGATATCCTACTTAGGACTAGTCTCTTACAACTGCACATTGATCAGTTGTAAATCTCTGTGTTAATCACTATCTACTGCCAAAAGAAGCTTCTGTAATGAGGGTTGAGAGATGCACTCTCTATGGGTATGAAGTCATTAGGAGTTGAGTTAATAATGTTCATTTAGCAGAATAATAGTAGTAGGCTTTCCTCTAGGGCCTGCAACCTGTCCAGTTACAGATTCTTGGCCCAATAACAGCCCCGACTATGGTTTCCATCTTGTGGAGAATGGGCCATAAATGTATTCAGAAAGTGGTTGGCTAGCGTCATGACATTTATGCTACTATTGAAATAGTCCTTTCCTTATTCCTTATTTTTTAACTGGGACTTTCAAAACCATGAGCCAAATAAGCTTTTTTCTTCTTTAAAACGTAGTTATCATGGGAATTTCATTAGAGTAGCATGAAGCTAATATATCATACACCACAAATTTGATTCCCACTTCAATAACTCAGTAGCTGGGTTCATTTGGGTAAGTGCCTAACCTTCAATGTGAATAATCATAATCATCTTTGTAAACTCTTGTATAGATGAGAAAAATCTATATAACATACAAATGCCTAGGAAGCATCCTATAAAAAAGGAGCGAGAAGAGGATGAAAAGAAGAAAGAAGAGGAGAAGATGGGGCGATCATTATTCTCCAGCAGACAGCCTCTAAATGCAGAACAATCAGGACACTGTAAGAGTCAGAGGAAATGCGCATAACAACTAACAACGGGCCCTCTGACCTCATATTGAGGAAAACTCCACTGTTCTTTGACTTTTCTGGAGAGGGTAGGTGAAAGTATGACAGCAGTTTGTTAAATGTTAAGTGTTACGTTTAGCTGAGTTTCTGTGTGTGTGTGTGTGTGTGTGTGTGTGTGTGTGCGCACGCACGCACGCATTAATCTTTAGCACTGCCCAACACAGTAGAATTATTTACTCCAGAGCTTTCAGATATGGTTGGCAATGATGTTGCCCAAGATCGCCCTGCAATTTCTAGGTCCAGGCTATTGATGCTTCCTCTTTCCTGATTCCTTCACTCTACACCACTACCTCCCATTACCTGCCTACCTCCGCCTGCCCTGTTCATTAGAAAATTAAGAGATGATTTAAAAGTGTGTGTTTAGCTAGAGCATCTATATGAGATTACCCAAATAAGATAGAAATTGAAGGTAAAACAGTGACTATTCAAAATATATGAATCTTATGCTCCTGCTTTCCAGGTTCTGTATATCATGTGTCTGGCAATACAGAAGAAAAATGTGTTAGGATAGAGGAGGTATGTTTATTATGAGACACCTATATATGTACCATTTCTACCTGCCCCACTCCAAAACAATCTAGAGAAAAATATTCAAACTGTGGGACCCCTCCCTAACCACTCTTAAAATGGAATCCTCGTTTTCCCCTTAAAAGAAGAAGTTCGTTGTCATTATCATCTTTCTCCTCTTTCCCACTGTGGAGTTAACTTTTTTCCAGATAAACTGTCACCTGTCATTGGATGCAACCAATGACTGCTAAGTTTATCACAACACTAGCCCAATTTCCATAAATCACAACCGTCTTTCCTGAGGCAGAAGCATCCAAGAGTCCTCAGCAGAGACAGCACAGCAGATGAGACGCCCACTCAATGTGGAAATATGTCAGTCCTTCAGCAAAGCACAGGCAGCTGGTGCCTGTCAGTTCAGAGCTGATGGCAGCATGTGGGGAAGAAACCATGCCATCCAAGGTCTCAAGGCCTTTGCTCCAGACTGGACCCTCCCACTAACGAGTGATGTGGCCATGTACAAATCATTCCCCATCCAGTTTACTCCTCCCTAAAGCAAGGCTTTGCATGACCATTAAAGTTCCCTTTCAGCTCCACAGTGTTCCTCAGTTTGCCCAACCCTGAGAGACCACCCTTCCAAGATGCAGAAGGCCGCCAGACCTAGCTCCCTGCCATGTGGATGGAAATAACATGTTGACCACAAATCATTTTCAGTATTTTGAAACTAATGCAGACTTCTTCATCTTTTCCAGTTTCTCCTTCCTTCTACTTGATTCTTTCCTTATTTAAAAAACAGCATATTATTATTATATTGATAAACAAGAGGAAAAGATAATTGATGATTCATAATGCCAGATTCATTTAAACTGTGCCAGATATTGACATATACTGACAGTCCTCATATTGACTAAAACACTTTCCAACATTATAGTGCACTGACTCATAGTTCCTTATTTTTTGTATCATTTGAAAAAAATTTTACTTTATTGTGTGTGTGTGTGTGTGTGTGTGTGTGTGTGCCACAACACATGTGTGGCAGACAGAAACAACTTGCAGGAGTCAGTTTTTTCATTCCACTATGTAGGTTCGAGGGATCAAATTCAGGTCCTCAGTCTTGGTAGCACCCACCTTTATGCACCGAACACATTGGAGAGGACAGAGTTAGTGAAGAAAAGGGGAAATAAACTTAATCTGCAAGGAAAAGAAAGCAAAATACTGCAATTATAAGAACAGAGCAACTCTCAGAGGGCTCTGTTTGTAGCATCTTCTGTGCTTAAAAGCCAATCACAGATGCTTAAAACATGACTAAGGGGCCTTAGAAAAGAAAATCTTTCAAAGAAAGAAAAATGTCACAATGAGTTAAGAAACGGAAAATGATTTCAGTGTCTCTCTTGGATAAAGAGTCAAGGTTTGATCCAAAAGGGCAATATTGTAAAGTAGTTCAGACAAGAGTTTTGAAATCAGATTGGCCTGGGTTTGAAAAATATTATTACTTTATCAGATCTGGAAATCTGAATTCCCTCATCTCTAAAACAGGAAGGAAAGCTCACTCACCAGATTGCTGTGAAGATTAATGAATGTGATGGGCTCAACACAGTGCTCAGAGCAGAACAGTCTTTGGTCAATTGCAGCTATTATTACTGGAGTTCCTGGTATTTTGATTACTGTAGTTTCTCCACCTTATGTGAGAAGGAAAGCATATTTAGTTTGAAAAAAGAGAAAGCATAATACATACTGTATTACTCCATCTCTAACACAAGGGGCCATTTAATGACTCTGGTCATTGCAGTATAGAAGAGTCTTTATGGGGAAAGTGGATCATAGACCTTTTTCCAGACCCATCACAGGAATGATATACCTTTTCCCTTGGGAGAGTGAGCTGTGCTACTACTGTATTGTGATGTGCTAGACATGAGGAGATCCAAAGAGATGGTTGATGATGGGGACGTGCGAATGAAGCTCGGCCACGTGGTCTGATTCCTATGCAGGACAGAACTGGCCTAGGAAAGAGAAGGACAAGTTGTTTACTGGCATGGAGGCCTTCTCCTTCTATACAGCTCATACCAATATAGAACTCAGGTATCTGAGAATTCTAAATATGAAGCTAAGTCTGACAAGGCAAGAACAACACAGCATTATTTCATAAGAACTTGTTAGTAATGTATAATTTTAAGATAACTATATATCACTTGTGAGCACCAATTTCTGCTCCTGACAGGGACCCCACAAATGCTAGAGATAGCCTGGTCCTGGATTTTAATTATTTACTGTACTATTTCTTTTAAACTCATATTGTCTTCGGGGCAAGTTTGTGGAAACTGACGCAGCTTAAAGAGAGAAGTACAATGAACTCTACGTAATGAAGAAGGAGGAGAAATAAATTATTTGGCATCAAAGTTCTGGATTCAGTTTCATAGAAGGTAATCAATAGAAGATAAAATTCTATCTCTTCCATTGTGGAGACCACCCCAACTTCAACTAATGAAATGAGGCACCACAGCTTCCTTTTTCTTCAGACACAGGACTTCACTGAAATTTTATTTTTGGAGACTATATTAAGTGCTTATATTTTCTTCTGAAGTACTTTATTTGTTTTGAAGGACCACAGATCCTTTTGAGAGTAAAACAGTGAGAGCTATTAAGTCTTAACCCCAGGAAAAGGTGCACATGCACAATTTGTAAAGGGGTAGGATAGGATAGGATAGGATAGGATTGCAAGAAGTTCATGGACATGAGGTTAAGACCCCTCAGTCTGAAAGGGTTACGTTGGATGAAGGTACCGAATCTACCATTTATACACAATATAAGCCCAAATCAGATAAGATGAATGAGCTGCATGCTTAAGGTGTCTATTACTAGACAAAATAATCAGTCTTATGGATTACTTAGTGGCTTACAAAGGAGTAGCCAGAATTCTACATTTCATCAAGGTACTGGCACAATGGCTCTGCTCCATGTGCTGCTGCTCTCTGGTGAGGGCTTGATGGAAAAACTGATGAGCCGATAGATCCATTCACATTTCTTGTGCCTGTGACCAGAACCCTCAGGAGCAGGCTGGACTTGTAAGACTACAAAGGGGTGAGTACCAGGATGCATGGCTTCTTGACTCCACCATTAAGCAGTCTACAACAAACCTTCATGAATAAAAAAAGGAACCATAATTGACAGAATCAATATCTATTAGGTACTCTACAATGAGTCGGAACTTCTACTTAATCCTTCTCATCATTTACAGTCCACGACAACATTCTCTCAGGGCAGTTTCTCTGATGGCAGCATACCTTCCAGTTAGATGCTGTCATAATATCATGTCCTTTGTCCTAGATTCATTCCTACATAGGTGATTATGAAGTGCTCGCAATGGCTGGTTCCTTACCACTTAACTGAATTCTGTGCTCTTTGACGACAAGGAACACAGCTGTTTTCTTCACCATTAATCCCATGTCTTAGCACAGGATCAGACACATGGTGGACTCAATAAATGTTCAAGGAAGGAAGAGGCTGGAAGGGTGGGGCAGAGCAGAACAAGGAACTCCCATATGATAATAAGGTTCAGAAATTCAAGGCATGACTTGAATAATATTAACACACATTGTATAATAATATGAGTCACTTAATCTCCAACAATCTCATGAAAGAGTTAATAATTACTCCGTTTTATAGGTGAGGAGACTTCAGTTTATAGTAGTTGCATGATTTTCCTGAGGATAAAGACCTAGCACCTGGCTGGCAAAGCTGGCATTTGACTCAGAAAAATCTTCCTCAGAGTTGACAGCCTGAACCATCATCTCACTTTAAGTACATTCATGCTTAGAAACCGGAGGAGTGTACTTAAGAATGCAAGCTAACTTGAGCGTATTCATAAGAATCTTCTGAAAAATATGTGCAATAGTCAAAGGAAATGTAAATGAAAGAAAAACTGCTTTGTAAATAAAAAAGAAACATACAAAAGAATCCTGGCAATCAAGCTGAAAATAAAATAAAAATGAAAGAGGAAGATAAAGGGGTGGAAAAGATTGAGAAAAGACACTCGAGTGGGTTGGTCCACTTTTGATTAGAACAGGGGTGATGAAACCATCTCCTAGCAGGTGAGAAGACTAAGTGGGCAGTGTACTCAAACTGGCTTAGTTAAAGACAGCTCTCAAGATGAATTATAACTTCAAAGAACAAGGGACAAAAATTAGGCAAAATAGAAAAGTTTAGAGCAGTGACAATGCTTATTAATCTCACAACTCACATGAGACTTTCAGTTTTCCGCCGCAGAGATCAAATATACACGTCTATAGAAAAAAAATAAAGATCTAGCTTGCACCCACCAGAATAACTGCACTGAAAAAAGATGAATAAAAATGAGCACCAGTGAGGATGTAGAATGAGACTGTTGCATTTGCAGGAACATTTCCAACAGGACTTTGATAGACGTCAACACACTTTGTTACCTCCCAATTGAAGATTCTTACAGAGCCTATGACTCAACATTGACACTCCTGAGCATGGGCCCAACAGAACTGCACCCATGTATTCAAGAGATACATTAGAACACTATGACAGCACCATTCACAGTGGGCTCCAACTGGAAACCATCCAATTGCTCATCAAGAGTAGTGTGGCTACATAAATCATGGAGTATTCACACAGTGGAAAACACACAATAACGAGGATGGACTATGTGCAATCATATATACAAACTACAGGATAAACCTGACAAACATAAATATCTAAGGTGAAAAGAAAACTCTCACTTGAACCCTGATTTTGAGATCCAAGGAACAAAGTAAAATAACAGATAAGGTCGAAGTTAATGGAGTCAAACTATGCTGAGGGAAGTCAAGATGACACTATCACTCTTTGGGGAAGAGACAGAGGCCTCAAGGAGACTTCTTGGGTAGTATGTGCACCTTTCTTTGTAGGTATGATACTAAAATAAAACTGTACAAATTTGATATAGATATTTAGAAATAAACATCTTGAGATGTCCCAAATGAAACAGAAATGTACAGAGCTAAGGGTTGCATCACCGAGTAGGGAAAAAGTCAGAAGAAGTATGTACCAATCCCCTGTTCATAATACATTTAGGAGACACAAAGGGGTCATTCTAGGGGTTCTTCTATGACCCTCAGACTAGAGGTCTTTAGAGAGGGAGAGTTGGCATTCCACTCTTGTGATGTCTTAGTTTTAAGTCAATTCTGAGAAACAGGAGAATGAATATATATTTCTCATCTTTCCAGAGCACACAGCAATGTACCTTAAACTTGGTGGGTTCCGAGTAAATGCATGGTGAACAGCTGATGGTTAAAATAATTCAGGGTCAGCCAGGCATGGTGGTACACACCTCTAACTAATGCCAACTGTTGGGAGAGAGACAGAGGCAGGCAGATCTCTGAGAGTTTAAGCCTGTCTGGTCTACATAGTGCAGTCTAGGCTAGCTACATAGTAAGACCGTGTCTCAAAAAAGACAAAAAATAGAACTCAGTGTCTCTAAGATAGGTACACAGTTCAGTGGTAAGAGTACTTCCCGATCTTCCAGTATCCATTTTGGATGGTTCACAACTGCAACTGTGTGTAACTTCAGCTCCAGAAGCTAGTCTCCATGGAAACCCACACATACGTGTATATTCTCACACAGATACACATAAATAAAAATTTAGAAAAAAGAAAGAATTCAGGGTTTCTTTTTATATACTCTGTGTCTAGTTGGATTCCTCTGGCAGCAGACCCCAACACTAGGAACATGAGTTTATTTGGGAGATGGCCCTAGGAAGCACCTTTAGAGTTGAGGAAGTCAGACAAGGAAGAGTTAATAAGTGATATCCCCTACAGTCTACAAGGCCCAATCCCAGTTGATCAGAAGGGACTCACAGAAAGTATGAGGACAATCCTACGATTTATATTTGTCCTTAATGATGGCTGGCTTCCCCAAAAGAATGAAAAATAATGTTTCACAGGAATGCCTTGGAAGGATCACGTCAGGAATAGGAATTGTGGGTAGAAAAGAAAGCAACCAACCTACACAATCCAGATTGATCCTTATTTTAGAGTGAGGGGTGGCTAGCTGACCAGGGGAATAAGTGCAACAGCCATGCCTGTGACAGGGAAGCTTAAGTAAGTTCATATACAGAGACAAAGTCACGGGGGCTGGGTAGTGGTATTTGTAAATGTCTAAGGGCCCTCACTGTTCCAATAAGGCTCTCTTTTGGCAGGACTTGTTTGCAAAGCAGGAATTGCTTTATGTTTTGGGGTGGTGTTTGGGGACCACATCTTGAAACACTCTGATAAGGAGCATCAACAAGAGTAGTGGTTTATGGCCAGTCAGGGGTTTTGTGCAATCTCCTTTAGATAGTATCGGTTTCAGATGACCATAAAGAGTCCTTATGATATGATGCTTGTAGTGCACATGCCTATAATCTCAGCACGAAGAAGGCTGAGGTAGGACAGTCATGAGTTCAAGATCAGCCTAGGCTACATAGGGAGTTCCAAGTCAGCTTGGGCTACATGGTAAGTCTCTGTCTCAAAAAGAAATCCTTTTTGGTTAAGCCTCACCCACCCAGGGCTCAGAAAACATTGCAAAAGAAGAAACAGAAAGATTGTAAGAGCCAGGGATTTCACATGACCAACAGAATCTTTGGGAACTTGCTCATATGAACTTATAGCAATGGTGACAGCATGTGCAAGATCCATGCAAGCTCAATCATTAAAAAAAAACAACAACAGAGAATTTGGGAAATGGGCAGGAGGTCACAACTTTGGTGAGGAACTATTGGCAGCTGATCACTGCTAGGTGAAAGCAAGTTGATCTTCTTTAAGGGAGTGATCCTAGATAGGCTGATCAGGCTCCAATGGATGAATTCACACTGAGGGACATCTCAGTACACAAACTTGACTCAAATAGGCCTTAACATATAGGATAGAATGTGTGAAATCCTGTGGGCAGACTATAGAGGGGGTACAGGTAAGGGAAGTCTAAATATGATAAAAATGTATTGTATGAAATCCATAAAGATTCACTAAACATATACATTGGAAAAAAGAAATCCGTTTTGTAAACAATAATTTGTTTACTTGCACTGATCGATATGAACTATGGCTGTAGACTGAAGAGGTGGTCATTGGGGTTCAGATGTGAAAAATAAACACTATAAATATCTCCACAAGCAGCAACATTAAAACCGCCTTCCCTGGCCATTCTGATGTTGTTGCTTTGTAAGATTTACATTTATTTTCATTTATGTGTATGTGTGTGTGAGTTTCTGTGTGGGTGCCTGTGGAGGTCAGGAGAGAATACTAGCAACCCTGGAACTGGAGTTATCTGCAGTTGAAAGCCACATGATATGAGTTTGGGGAACCAAGCTAGGGTCCTGGGCAAGAGCAGCAAGGACTCTTAACCGCTGTGCCATCTCTCCAGCCCCAGAACTCTACTCCGATGTTTAGATCTCTTTCTTGCACTGTTCATTCATTGAGCATTCTTGAAGTACCCTACATGAGATGCCTTAGAACAGCCAGCACTTCTTTCCATCCATTGGGAGTCCCATCCATTTAAGTACATTGCTCTGAGAAGGCACATAGCCTCTTGGGTCCATCCTCACAGGTGGCTTGCAACACCAGCTGCTAGATTGTTCTACAGCAGGGTGCAAATTGGTCCCCACCTTCACTTTCCATTCCAACACAATTAGTATTTGAAGAGAATATGTCTAGTTAAGAAAAACTCCCTTTCTGGAAGAGTCATTCAGTCACCAAATTTTAAGATCAATGTTTAAGAGCTCTAAACTTCAGTTATTTTGGAAGCAAAGACACTTCTGCCCAGCCCTCATCCCACCCCCTCGGTCTCATTAGAATTCTAGCCAACCATGGCTGTTATTACTAATTCCATAATGACAGTGGAGCATTGAAGTAAAATTTTAACAGTTCCTCAGTTAATCATTAAAATTAGCCTATCAGGGTGAAGAGATCTTCCACTGTTTCGGTGCTGTGTAATTTCAGATAATAAGTGAGATGATGAAAAAGGATTTCTAACGCATTATAACTCCATAGAGGGCATCGAGATTGCTCACATAGATGTTTTGAAATGCCTGAGAGAGCCAGAACCAGAACAAAGCAAAACAAAGCCTAGCTTCAAGCAAAGCCCATTTGGATTCAATTTCCAGAGGAAAAGATATCAAGGCTAAAGATAGATGATTAAAAGATGTGCTTTTAGAACTGATACTTGAGAAAAAGAAAACTCCTTGAATCTCTTTTGAGTTTATGACACAGTGAAAACTTAAAGTCACTCAAGCTGAGACCAAGTTTTTATTTTGCACAGATTTATGACAGTGAATCCAAAGAAAAACCACAGTGCAAGGAATATCTGCCAGTTTGCCCTTACTGCCAGCCCCATACAGGAATGTCTTCTTACGCTCTGGGAAACGTTTTTGTTTCTTAATCAGCAATGGTGCTCTTCTCAAAAGCGGGCACATGGTGGGCTCTTGACTAACCATTCATTGGAGGACAATTTAGATGTTTTCTATGAGGCTGAAAATGTAAATTTTGTTTATCTGTAAATAATTTCAACATGTATAGATTTTTCCAAATGAGCTGAATCTTTTAAACATTGACATAGGTAGAATTAGGACACCAGAGTGATAGCTGTAAAACCCAAAGGCACATTTGTAAAAACTCCATGGAGAACATCATTGTGACTGCGGTCATTGTAGAGTTTGGGAGTGCCTTGTCACAACAGGAGCAAAGAAGTCTGGAAGGTGGAACTTGCTCAGTTTGTCTTCATGCCCTGTGAGCGGAAAATGCAAAGGGAGGACATTTAAACTGTGAGCAGCATCTGCTGCCTTAGGATTTTCTTTTTATGCTAGTTGTTCAGCATTTCCTTAGAGTCTATGAACCCCAGGTTTATGAAAGCGCTATAGGCATTAGACCAGTTCCATGAAAAATATGTGAGATGATGTGTATACAGTTAGTTCAAGATTAGAACCTTTTCTTGGGGTCCTTCCTCAGCATCACAGTCGGAATCAAGGCTATACCAATTAATGTTGCTGTTTTTTTGTTTGTTTATTTGTTCTGGATGACTCCAGTTCCTCCTAGACTTCTGAATTTCCTTGTGTATCAAACAGAGCAGAACTGCATGGTGATGCAATGAAACTTCTTCACCGTCAGACTTTCTCTCTCTCGTTTTTGCTCCCGATTGCCATGCTGGATCGTTTTGTAACTGGCTTGTCAGTAGATATTGATGGAGACAGGAAAAGATTCCAATGATTGCATTTGGTCAGTTCCATCCATGCCAGGGAATTGTGGTCAAAAAAAGGGGATGCAGGATCAAGTCAGAGACATAACGTTGACCATCAGTGGTAAACTATTTGCAATGAAATCATAACAATATCTCCCACTATGATAGTCCCCTGATATACTGTGATACTCTTCCTGTTGAGATGAGGTATATACCTTCTCTTCTTCAGTTGGGGTTTGCATATGTGACTTTTGGAGTCACAAAAGGCCAGTCAGTATTCACATCGGACACTGGCTTGGTACCCTAAGCCATCATATTAAGCAGTCTGAGTGTCCAAAGAAGCCATACTGTGAGGGAGTCCAAAACAGCCCAGGCAGAGGTACCACATGAGAGGCATTGAGACTGCATAGAAAGAAGAGCTGACAGCCACCAGCTGCTGCAGACTTTGCTGCTACAGCCTTCCCAGTCTTTTCGCCTCAGCCATATAAGAAGCCTGAGCCCATTCAACCCATCTGGGCCTTGCCTAAATTCCTGATCCCCAGAAAATATGAAAGATGGTAAAATGATTGTTGTTTTAAGTCACTAAGTTCTGGAATGATTTATGAGGAAGCAGTTGATATCTAGAACACCAGCCACATCACACAAAGCCTGAAAAAGCTCAAATTGAGGATGAAATGCTAATTGTTCATTTTCAGTGATAGTATAATACATTTTTGTGTGGGTATGCTTCACCAACCATATGATTTTAGCTCTTCTCAGCTAATTAAATTAGTTCTCAAAGACTTGGGTTACAAGACCAATTTCAGTATATAAATATAATATCTCTGAACTAGGTAGGCCCAACAAAACCATGATCTTGGTGTGTACAAAGGACAACAGTCTGCCTGACATGCATGAACATTTTACTAGTATGATCTTATAATACAGATTTTACTTACTTACTTAGACACACTCAGTTTTCCTTGGTCTCTGCTATAGAAGGTGAAAGAACAGAATATGGGTTTAGCATTAAAAGAAGTCTTACCAGTGTTGCTAGTAAAATTTAAGTAGAGAAGACTAGATTCATGGAAGCCAACTCCAAAAATGGATTTTCACAGTTTTTAGAGATCCTTTGGCACAAAATACACCACAAAGAAGCAGCCAGGTGCTTGAAAGGTACATGCATTTGTTAGATTTGGCTTAAAAACTTGAACTATTTTCTTTAGTTGACAATTCTGTAGTTTAGTTGGGCTGTTCTGGTCTGGATTGCTTTGACTTGTCTGTTGGGCTTTCTCATGTGGCTGTGGTCAGTTGGCAAGCTGGTTTATGGTGGAATGATCTAACATGGCCTTTCTCATTTGCCTGGCAGTTCCAAGAGTGTTTGGCTAAGCTAACCGGCACTGTTAACTGTGTACCTTGTTTCCGCTCTATGATCTCTCATCCCCTACCATTTCAGCTCAGAGCACATACCATGAGATTCAAGACTCTAGATGTACCGTGAGAAAGAAAACTCCTCTTTTCAAGCCTAGGCTAACATCCCACTGGACAAAGGAAATCACATGACTAAGTCCAGGAGCAAAGAAGAGAACTGAGATTCCACCTCCTAGAGAGGAATGTGACAACTACACTGCAAAGGTATGTGTTTTCCCAGGAAGTTTGATGACTAATCTTCATTGTCACTTTGATTAGACTTAGAACCAGACAGGAGATACATCCAGGGAGGGTCTGTGAGAGGATTAACTAAAGAGGGAGGACCCACCCTGAAGGTGGGTGGCGCCATCCCAGGGCTCAGGGCCCCGGACTAAACAAAAACGGGATGAATGACAGTACTGTCCTCGCTCTGCTTCTAGATCCACCAAGGCAAAGAGTCTCAGCCTCATGATCCTGCTGCATGATAGCAAAGATCATTTGGCCGGAATATATGACAGGAGGACCACTTGGAAATAATACAATGGGGTAAACCGGTGGGTGGCATACGGAATCATGACAGGCTGTCTTCATTCTTAGGTCTCATTCTTCATTCTCAGGTGCTGACTTCCGTCTGGGACTTCCTCTTGGGCTGTCAGCTCACTGTGGTTGACAGCAGAGCTCATGCAGATAACCTTTCTGATTCTCCTGGGCTCGCTCACAGCATATCAACCTCAGGGTATTCAGATTTCATCCATACCAGATCAATGTTGTAAAAGCAAGTAGACTACCTAGCAAGTTGGAAAGTGGACTGCCTTACAACCTAGTCTCAGAAGGACAAGACATCACTTCTGTCAGTACCAATGAGATATAAGCTTGCAAAATCCCAGAAGAACATAGATTTCACATCATGACAGAAATTTCAGTATCATATTATAGATAAGCAGAGGGGAGTAATTGTTATAGTCAGGATGCAATCAGTCACGGTGGCTATCAAGCCAGCTTTGAAATTTAAATTTATTTGATCTTTTCATTGATCCTGTCAGGATATCAGAACAAAACACTACAGATTGAATGACACGAATGACAGGAGTTTCTTTCTCATAGTCTCATAATCTCATAGTCTCATAGTCTCACTAAGTGAGAGTCAAAACACCTTCTTGGTATTGTCTAATGAACAGATGTTCTCATTTCTTTCTGAGTCATCACCAGAATCCTCTTAAACACAGATAGCTATATCCAGCATCTCTTCAGGACAATCTAGACTTTTCTTAGACAACATCTCAAAATTTTTCCAGCCCCTTCCAAAGTTGCTTCCACAGTTTTTGTGTTTCTGACAGCAATATCCCATTTCACAGTAAGACATTTTTTATTAGTCTACTCAGGCACTTATAACAAAATATCCTATACTAGATGAATTAAACAATAAAAATTTTTGTTCTCATAGTTTTAGAGACTGAGAAGCCAAAGATCAGAGTGCCAACGAGGTGCCTTGTGAAAGCTCTCTTCTTGGCTTTCAGGTAGACGCTTGCTGTGTTCTAATAGGGACTCTCCTTTTTGTGAGAGGCCTTGAGAGGGACAGGGAAAAAGAAGGAGAGATGGATTCTTTCTTCTAATAAAGGCATTACTTGTATCAGATTAAAGTCCTACTCTCATGACCTCCTTTACCTTTATTCTCTTATAAGCCATGTCTCCTGATACAAGGACACAGAGGGTTAGAGCTTTAACATGTGAATTTGTGGGGACAATGGCATTTAGTCCATAGCAAACTTCCATCTAGAAAAGCAAATAATTTATTTTTCCTACATAAGCTTTCTCTTTCTTCATGCCTGTATTAGAAAAGACAATCCTAATATTTTGATGGTATTACATGTGTAATGAGTGAATAATGTTCTTTGAAGCACAAATTCTATAAGGTGATAAGTTGACAAAACTAAATGTGTTAGTAAAATTCCATCTTAAAAAACATTTTGATGTTTATGTTCAAGAAAGATACTGAGAAGCTTAAAGAACTAAAAGGAAAATATGATTTTGGATTCCCACACCGTAATCAGAGTCATTCTTGCCATCTTCCTCTTTCTCTGCCATCTCTGCTTCTCTGTCTCTGTCTCTCTATCTCTCTGTCTCTTCTCTCTGTCTCTTTCTGTCTCTCTCTCTCTCTTGTCTCTTTCTTTCTCTCTCTCTGCCTCTCTGTCTCTGTCTCTCTCTCTCTGTGGGCCTTGGTGTCTTCTATCTTAGACATAAAATCTTTTTCATGGTACTGAGATAATAACCAGCAAGTGACCCATTCTTTACAGAGCTTCTTGCTTCCACTTTCAACATTTGAGCTCATGGAAGAGGTCTGATTGACTATGGTTTGGTCATATGTTCACCTCCTGGGTTGATGTGGATAATGCTCTATACATAGTCTGGGCATCACATGCTGAATATTTGACTGGGGCGGGCGGGGGGGGGGGGTCAGAATCTCCTGCCTCTATTATGTAGATTTTTAAGAGTTGAAACATTTGTGTATATTTACATGTTTGGTCATGAGAATAAACAGGAATCCAAGGCTCTAAAGCAATCAAAATGAGACTAAAAATTGTACATACTCATATGTATTCTCTGTACCATCATAATCTTCCTTGAGAGGCACAGCTGTTAGACAGACAGCTTCCTATATTCCAGGGATGGTAAACGCCTTGACATCGTTGATGCTAGCTGAAATCCACAGACTAAGAAAGGTTATGCTTAACAAGTCATCAGTTCCATTTCCTCAAATCTCACAGGACACTTTACCCTTCAGAAAGCTCATCTTAGATATTTCTAAGGGGCAAGGATGACCCTGGCTCCACCTAGCTCATGAATGGGCTACGATAAAAGAAGTCTCAGGGTCATCCACTGGCAGTGAGGAGATATGACCCCAGGAGAAGATGGTAAGGATTTAATAAGCATTTGAGCAGCTTAATGGAGCATAGAAATAGTTTTTCAAGGTTTCATAAAATGACACAGGTCAGTTCAACCAAGGACGATGAAACAATGCCTCAAAATTAACTCTCCAAGTAGATAGCTCAATAGCGTCTTTCCAGAAGTGACCAGCTTCAGCTCAGTAAAATCAGGCTCAATATATAAATTTGGTTTTAATTAGTACTATAATCCAGATGCTTGTACCTCCCCCAAAATTCATTTATTAAAGTTCCAAACTCCCAGGGGATAGCGGTAGGGGGTGAAATCTTTGGGAGGTGATTAGGTTAGACTGGAGGATCCCTCAGGAATAGCATTAGCTCATTTACCAAGATGTCCAGATAGATTCCTTGTGACTTCTTCCACACGATGACCCAATGAGAATACAGTCATCTCTGAACCATGAAGGGAGGGTTCGTCAAATACCAAATCATCCGGCATCTTGAGTTTCTTAACTGCTAGAGATTGAGAGATAAATTTCTGTTGTTCTAAACTTCCTGCTTTTCTTTTGTTACAGTATTCCAGAGAGTCAGCCATCTCTTTCATAGCCGATAAAGAGCTCTGCAAATGTCTGTACTGAGCTGCCAGTGACACACTGGCTACTCCGCCATATGTTACTAATAGCGAGGAGGTTTATCTTGATAAGAATATTACAGTAGTAACTAAATTCTGGACAGTAGTGGTGGTCCCGGGAAGCTAAGCTTCTTAACAGTGATGCTCAGGGACAAAGGGACACAGCATTGGCTTCCATCTTAATCCATGGTAGATTAGTTCCTAAAATGGGCACAACAGTCTCTCTCATCCATCATGTTATGGCAATGTGATTTTCCCATGCCCCCTCTGAGATGCAGGGTGATGTCCCTTTTCCTGAGCCTCTCAGGAGACACGTGACTGGTTCTGGTCCACATAAAATAGCAAAAAGGTGATTGTGAGGCCTCTGGGTCAGGGTGTTAGGAGACTCAGCAACATCCTATTTTGTCTTCTTATCATGTAAACAAATAGAGATGGGGATTTTTTTTCTGAACAGGGAGAACATAGGGAGAGAAGGCCTGCAGGAAGCAAGAGCCACATGGAGAGCTGAGATGCCCAGCCAAGAGCAGGGCCAAGGACTAGCTGTGAGTGGAGCCATCCTGGGAAAAGACATAGTTGAGATCTGAAGCCAACATCTTGTGGAGCAATGAAGAGCCACCTCTGGCTCCTAGGAACACCTGGGAGCCCTTCCCAGAGACCATACTTATAGGAGCAGGAACAGTATGAGAGTTGTTCATCCCCTCCTTCCTTCTGGATGAAGTCTCCAAATCAGGAAGGTATGTCAAAAGCCAGATTGTTGCAAGGATCAGAGCATGTTTTGTGTCATTCCCACTGGACACAAAACATGTTTCTCAGTAGACCAAACTCCTAACTAAATGAGTTGTTTTCTGTAGCATAGAAACTTGTCATTCAAATTCAACCACTTTATTTAGTCTTGAAAGGCTTTCTAATGGCCCCCCTGGGTTCAGTGAGCACCCCCTGCTTCCTGAGAGCTATTCTATGCCAAAATGAAGATTTTTTTTTTACCTCTGATTGATCTTATAGAATTTGATAAGTGACTGTTGATAGAAAAAAATTAAATATGAGCTTTGATCTCCCACAAGGTACACCTCTGTAAAAAAAAAAAACGCTTCTTTTGAACAGCAATGGGAGCATTCAGTTGGCTGAACCCTGAATCCTAAGCAGTTACCACATTGCTTCCCATCTCTGATCAATTCCACTCAGCAGTCTCCAAGGACCTAGGAGAATGCTCCAGCAGATCAGGCATGTCTCCTCATTATCAGCTGATCAATAAATCATGTTCCCAGGTACACTTTATGGTTGCCCAATATGCCGGCATAATAAAAACTCGAATTAGATAATGTTCTTTTTTATTATAAAAGATAAATTACCTCATGGGGCCAACAGATATACAAATATACTGTGCCCTTCCACTAACTGGAAGACTTTTTTCAATCAGCTTCTGACAAATAGGAGGAAAAAAAAATCATGAGAATAGCATTCAAGATTGCTTCATGTTAATATTGTAGGTTCATTTTACTGAGTTCACTGTTGCTCGTCATTTCATAATAAAAAAGTATCATGATTTCCATAGTAATCGCAGCAAACCGTCAGGGAGATATGAAACATAAATTCTGAACTCTCAAGGTTTATATAGAGCCCAGAAGAGGAAGCTATCTTCTAAGTGTGGTAAGCAGTTCATACAAAAAACAAAACATTCAGTTTTGCTCCCACTGGAACACGGAATACTGGTAAAACAGCACATTCTGATAAATCTATCTGATTATACCAGAATCTCTATTGACTGTAAAAAGGAAAGAAAGGGGTAATATTTTAAGATCGTGGTGATATATAACCTATGGCTTGGAAAGTTCATCTTCTATCCTTAAATTTTAAACAAAGTTTATCATGATTCGTTTATTTATTTTAATTCTATGTGTATGATTGTTTTGCCTGCATGTGCATAAACACACCAAAGCCAGAAGAAAGGATCAAATCCCCTGGAACTAGAGTTATAGATGGTTGTTTAGCCACCGTGCAGGTGCTGGGAACCAAACCCAGGTCCTCTGCAAAAGCAGCCAGTATTCTTAAACCATTGAGTAATCTCTCCAGCCTCTAAAATTTTTAATGAAATGATTAAATGATTAATGTCTGCAAGATATGATCGCCTGATATTCACACTCTTTGAGATCCATGGATTAGGACCAGGATAGTCAGATAGTCAGTCTTTGCCTTCTTGAAGAATGAAGCCTGGATTTTTGCCAATGCTCTTTAGCCAATGTCTAGCATATAGGAGGCCTTCCATGTTCTTGAAATGAACAAATACTACTTACAGTTATCAAGGCAATAAAATGTGTGTTTTAGTCCGTTTTCTGTTTCCATAACAAAACACCAGAGACTGGGTAATTAATAAAGAAAGGAGTTGCGTAACCCACAATTCTGTGGCCAGAGAACTCCAGGAACAGAGTGCCACTATGTGCTCTGCATGTGGTTAAAGGCCTTGCTGCCTCATATCCTAACATGGCCCAGAGCATCACGTAAGACAGAACAAGCATGTTGGCTCAGTCCTTCTCCATTTCCTATAAAGCCACCAATGCCCTCATGGGCCTTCCTAACCTCAGGTACCTCCCTGCATCACCACCTCCAATTATCACTAACATGAATTTGGGGATTAAGTTTCCAATGCATGAACTTTGGGAACACACATTTGGACCATAACAGTGTGGATGTTTTCCTGGAATAAGACCTGTAAGTGATCCAATAGGGAAAATAGGCAAAGAACATCCTAAGCAGAAATAACCAGGAAAGAGGGATGGGCAGGACAGACAGGAAGCTCTATGCCCTAGTGTTCTCGGGGCACTCAGTCTTCAGTTGGTTGCAGGTAGAAGGAAAGCCAGGTAGGGGAGCCCCAGCTGGGTCATGAAGGACCATGGAGCTCGACTTCAGGCTTTGTGCCTTGGGGAGGACTGAAAGGTCTTAAAATGAGTCTTGGTCGGAATTCTGATTTGGACAGATTATTTGCATTTTGGAACAGAGACAGTTCACAAAAGGTACAGCTAGACTGAAGATGACTTAGGAGGCCCCGAGTTGTGGCCATTTGGGGAGCCTTTTACTGCACCATGGGTCTGTCTGCAATCTCACCTAACATCAGCACTTCTGCCGTCTCAAGGTCACCTGCAACAAGGTCAAACAACATAGCCAGTTGTCCCATCTCACATTGTGCTTTGCCGGAGCACATTGTTGCAGAGTACAGAGGCTTCCTCTTTTCTCCCCAGTGCCTTCCCACCCTCTCAGCTACGGCTCAGTGGGAGGAGATGGCCAGTGTGGACAAAGGAAACGCACTATCACCATCTGTCTCCTAGCATCACCATCTCTATAGGTAACCCTCCTTTGGCCAGGAGTGCTACTGGTCTTAAGTTAGCATTAGGACAAATCTTTTTTGCCAACAAATTGCTTCCACCAATGGGCAACAGAAACAGGCCACTTTATTCCCTAATGACAGTCATTCGAAAAAGTTCCCAGATGAAAGAAGCACACCATGAGCCCACTCCAGAGCCAGCATTGTTTCAAGGTGCTTTAAAGAGGACTGCAGGTCTGCGGGAAGAAAAGCTCAAACCCTGTATTATTTTGTAAACATCAGAAACTGCTTCCTTAATGTGGACCCCTTCGAGGCTGGTCTTTGAAAATAGTGGAATGCTTTGAAAGAAATATTCACGAAACTGAAATGACTCAAGAGTAGATGAGGCTGAGGCTGGCTGGCGAGGACTCACAGATCCTCCCAGCCCAGGTTGCTGCTCTCTGTGGCAAATGGAGTCTAATTGGTTTGCCAGCTCTATCAAAATTGCAGATGAGGAAATATACTTGCTTGGGAGCAAAAGGGATTTAATTTGGACAGAGGAAAATATTTGCTGATAGGAAAGGATATTAGAAACTGCAGTGGATTGTGAAGGAAAAAAACTCTGCAAATTAGTTCTTTGGCAAATGCGTATCGAGCACTTACTATGCGATAAGCACTGCTCTATGCTAAGAGGATTGGTTAGTGGGCAAAAATTAAGATCTCCATGGGCCCAGTGTGGTAGCACATGACTTTAATTCCAGCACTCAAGAGGCAGAGGCAAGCAGATCTCTGTGAGTTCCAGGCCAGCTGGGGCTACAGCCAGACGGTCTCAAAAGTAAATAAATAAATAAATAAATATTAAGATCCCCAACTAAGTGGGGCTTATATTCTAGCTCAGGGCCTGAAAGACAGCAAACAAATGAGACTGAGCTGCCAAGCTCCTGATCCCAGAGCGGGTGCAATGCATTATGGGTCCAGTGTATTATGGGTTAGTACAATCCAAGTACCACGTAGCATTGGTCAACGTAATGTGGGCACAATATAGTGTGGATACAATGCATTGTAGGTATGGTAAAGTATGTGTTCAATGCAACGTGGGTCATTATAGTCAAAGTACAGTACAGGCAGTGCGCTGTGTATGGAACTCAGTGTGGGTACGATACCTTGTGAGCATGGTTCAGTGTGGGTAAAATGCAGTGTAGGTGATTATCATGCAGGCACAATTCAGTATGGGTACAGTGCATTGTGTGTATGGTATGGTTCAATGTGGGTACAGTGCATCATGGGTATGGTTCAATATAGATACAGTGTATCATGGGTACAGTTCAGTGTGGGTACAGTGCCTCAAGGGTATGGTTCAGTGCGGGTGTACTGAATTGGATGCACGATTCAGCACATGTATGGTACTGTGATGTGTATATATGGCTCAGTGTGGTCATAGATTAGATACAAGGTCCTGTGAGGCAGAGCAGTATAGGGACATTTCAAAAGAGGATGCAGCTTTTAGTAAAGGCAGGATACAAAGAGGCTCACAGTCACACTGCAGAACTCCCTGCATCTTGGAGACAAAGCAATTTGGGGGGAAGTGGGAGAAGAAAGCCAACTGAGATGTGAAAAGGAGCTGTGAGCTACTTGGAGAGTGACAGAAACAGAATAGGAGACCTGTGGAGTCACTTGGAAATGATACAAAGTGAGAAACAATGAGAAGGTCGAATAGCACAGTTATCTTGTGGCCATTTTAATGGAGTCAGTAGAAAACTGAGTTTTCAAAGTTCCACAGGCTCTGAACTGGGGTGACTGGAATTTGTGTGAAGTTATGAACACCTGTGAGCCAGAGTGGCAGAGAGAAGGTACCAACCCAAACTTACTGTCTGTTCTAAGTGCCTGCTGGGATATTTGGGAAGCCATTTCCTGAACGTGGCTGTGTGTCTCCAGGAGAGATCACTGAAAGACTGGCTTATAGAATCATCAGTATGTGCTGTGTTGTAAATCTGGATCAGATGCCACGAGGTTGAAAAAGGCCCTAGATTTAGATGGATGAGATGACATAGCCTCAGAAGAGAGAAGAACCAGCCTTCTCCTAGCGGACATTGATCAGACCTGTTCATTGTTTGCAGCCTTGCTGGGCCAACTAAGTTCTGTAACAGCTTGATTTATATACTACTCAGAATCCCTCACAAATGCAGTCTTCAAATCCCCACTCCCCGTATGATTCAAAACTTGGGGTTGGAAAGATGGTTCAGCGGTTAAGATAGCTCACAACTCTTGCAGAGGACCTGAGTTTAGTTCCTAGCACCCAGCTGAGGTGGTTCATGTAATCTCCTGTAACTCCAGCTCCAAGGAATCCAATGACTTCTGTTGGTATTCAAGGGCACCTGCACTCCCAGGCACAAACCCGCACTTAGACACATAATTAAAAATAAAATAAATCTTAAAAAAAAAAAAAAACCCTCCTGGCTGTGGTTTTCTCTAGTGGCAAGACATTTGATTCACCAAGGTACTTAGTGAGCCTCAAGGGAGGGCCAGTTGTGGAAACATATCCCTGCTAATCTGCCCAGCAAGTGACTGAATTAAGATTTTGACATCCAAGCTGTCAAAACGGAAGTCTGGTTTTAGTACCTTGCAAATTCTCCAACTCCCGTTCTTTGGATTTCAGGATGATATGATTTATACCTCATGTGTCCTGCTCTATGGTCCCTGTGGAACAGAAACAGCCCCTGCACAAGATTGAGTACTTCAATTGAGAGCAGGAAAGCAACCATGGTCACTTGCTGCAATTCAATCATTTATACTGCAGGATGACAGCATAGCAATGTCAGTCCTACAGGTGTCTCTGAGGATGGTCAATAGGAATTATCTCCCCTTCCCACCCGGCATGTCTCAGCCATCCTGTGGGTGTGACTCCCTGCTTCTTGAGAATGGTAGTCAGGGACTATCACATGCAAGCCAGTAATTCTATCCATAGTTACAAACACATTCACATCCATCATAGATCCCAGTAGAGACCTACAAGGCACCATTATGTCCCTCATATGTATCTAATATGAGGGACCCTGAGATATCCCCACCCATGAGATTCTTAAAGGTTTTATAGTAAACTAGACGTGCTATCATTTGAAAATTTGTGATTTCAAATAATAACAGATATTAAAAGGCTATATAAGGAAACAAAGCCGGGGCACACTAGAGAATGTTATCCCAATACAATGTGGTGACCAGAGAGTCAAGACAACACATGGGTCAGTAAACTCTATAAAGGGGAAGAGAATAAACTGTTTATGCTTTGGAGGCCAGAAGGTCTGTGTCTAAGCTATTGTACCCTACCATTACAGTGGGAAAGCAGCCACAGACAAAGAAACATGGGTGTGGCTATGTGCCTGTAAAAGCTTGCTTACAAAAACAGATGGTAGCCTACGTGTGGCTGGCATTCAGCATCTGGCCAAGCATTGCATTGAGAGAGCAGAAGAAACAAATAGAATAAAAAAGAAAATGAATCTTTCAGCAATATCATAGGGGTGAAAGTCAGACTGCAATAGAGAGACTCGAATATGTGTGTATTCTCATATGTACCCATGTGCAAAATACATGTACATGTGCATATCTGTAAGTAAAGTAGGTATCAAAGGACTGTAAGACATAACTGCTTTCTCCTTCCAAGGCTGGGTCTCATAGTACAGCTTTGTCTCCAGGTTACTGACAGCTACTGGGGTGTGTGTGTGTGTGTGTGTGTGTGTGTGTGTGTGTCGTGTATGCATGCATGACTGTGTATGTGTGTGCACATATGACTGTGTATGCATATGCTCATATATCTATATGCCAGAAAGCAGGTTTGTGGCAGGGGTCTCTTACAGACACATTCTAATTATATGACCAGCCTTGAACATTGAAACACAAGTCATCTCCCCAGCTGCCCTCAAAACTAAGGACAAATCATAAACCCAGATATTATAAAACAATGATGATAGGTACTACCTTCTGCTCTGAAACTACTCACTGATCCACGATTGGACAACATTGTTTAACTTTACTCAACAGATTCCAAAGCCTTGCTCAGGGCCAGAAATATGAGAGATGAGTATGTGACAGGAGGTGACCATGAGACTCATCACATTGGTTTGGATGCCTCAGTCTCAGGAACACCTCTATGGTCTAAGAAGCTTCAGGGGATAATTTGCTTTCAGTATTCTCATGGTAGCTGTGCCCTAGGTAAGTGGAAGGAAGAGATACAAATTCTTTGAGAAAGAACTCAGCATCCCTCATGGCCCCAAACAGCTCTCACTGATCAGCTTCCAAAGAGAATGGCAGTTCACACCTTCTACAGGTTCAGCAGAAAGCAAGAACATACTGCCAAAGTCTTTGGATATTCCACAGTCCAGAAAAATAGACTCACAGTATAAAATAATAATTATTAATGTTTGAAAAAATAAGAGAAGTCTAAGCAAAAATTCCCTGAAGAAAAGGAAACAAGTACCTAATGGACCACTCAAACTTACTGTAAAATGATGAAACTAAAAGAAATTAAAACTTCTCAAAATGAGAAATATACATTAAGGATCAGAAAATCTAAAACAAAAACCATTCAGAGCTTATAATACACTGAGCACCAACATGATGCCACAGGAAGAAAATTCCACAACTGACTTCATGTTGACAGCCAGTCAAAACCTAGACCCAGCCAGTCAAAACCTAGGCCCAGCCAGTCAAAACCTAGGCTCAGTCAGTCAAAACCTAGGCCCAGCCAGTCAAAACCTAGGCCCAGGGGCTAGAGAGATGACTCAGTGGTTAAAAGCACTTACTATTTGTGCAGAAGACCTGGGTTTAATTCCCATCACCCACATGGCAGCTAATAACGGTCCATAACTCCAGTTCTAGGTTATCTAATACCCTCTTCTGACCTCCACAGGCACTGGTACACTTACCTATGTGCAGGCAGTACATAAAATAAAATAAAAGATGTTAAAAAAAAACAAGGCCCAATAAAAATATTATATAAATCCTGTCCAGCTGTGTAAATAAAGCATGAACAAATGAATTTCATATTTAGATATAGGTCCTATCCCCGAGGTATCTCATCTTACTGTATATGAAAAAATACTCCAAAATCAGAAAGAAAATAAAAAGCTCGAGGCCAGCCTGGTCTCCATAATGAGTTCCAGGTCAGCTGGGGCTACAGATACCCTGTCTCAAAATGACAAAACAAACAGACAATGTATAAATGAGATAAAAATATTCACTACCTCACTGAAAAGTAGAAGAGCGTGGACCACAAGGAAGGAAGAAAGAGGTCTTGGGGGTGAGGCACAGGAGATAGCCTAGACTCTATTACTGCTGCATGCTTAGTCCAGCTTGCTAGACATTCTGGTTTGCCTTATTTTTCTATGATATCTTCTGATCTTTAAATGCTGGAAAGTAATTCAGTTGAGACAGACTAGGTCTGCAGACTCAGCAGTCAGTTGGTGATGTGATCTGGAGAGCCCTGTTGGCAATAAGAAAACTCTAGGACAGGGCAGAGTTGATACATGACAAAGGTCGTTGCAGCTATGCAGAACGGAGTTCAGAGCTCAGAATGGGATTCAGGAAGCTGCTTTTCCTTTGCGACAGAGGTGCAAAGGTCTGGGTTAGATCTGGTATATTCCAACCAGCTTGGAGCATTTACTAAAACCTTGACATTCTGTGGACAAGTTGCCTTTGACCTTTATTCAAGGACATTCAAGTTAAAGATCACCTGTAAAACCTTCCTGGCAGTACGAAAAGGTGATTACACTGTAAATGAGCATTAGGATGCTGAATATTGTACAGTTTGATAAAAATCACAACTGTTGTAAACAGTCCTGGAAGCATAGTTTCTCTTCTTCCTGGACAAGCTGACAGCAATTAAATGAAGGGAAATTTTCCTTGAGTATCCGTTAAAAGATTAATCGGCATCCTAGAACAATGTAAGAAGGAAATAGCTTTTCTGATGCTGTTTCTGGAGGAAGACTCACTATAGAATGGGAAGAAGGGAAAGAATGGATAAAATAGCATCCCGATGTTTGGGGGCAACACTGAAATGTGGCGAGTAGCTTCCAAGCATTAAGAAATAATGTGACATTGTTCATTAAAATTCCTAAAACCTTCCAGAAAACCTGGCATAACAGAGAAATCCAGAAGGTCTGGATTCAAGCTCACTTCTGTTACTTGGGCAAGAGCCTATTTCTGCAGAACCCAGTGTCCTTGCTGCTTTTGGTGAATGCAGTACCCAGCAAAGGTGGCCAGCATGTCAGAGTTCAACACAGGCGACTTCTCCTTACATCTGGGCATTTATTTAATTTTTGTACCTATTCTCAACAGCCACTGACCTCTCATTTCTGCTATTTCAAGGGACAATACTCCATATAAAAAGGCAATACTGAAGTCTTAAACTTTGGACAGGAATGAGTATTTGATCAAGATCTATGTAAATTCCATCTGCCAAAAAAGCGAATATTTTCCCTAGCTTTGAAAATACACTTTGCTTGTCTGTATTTGTGTTTCTACAAGTGGCAAAGCCTGCATTTATTGTTTTCTGTCACCATTTTATATTCAACCTTTCTCATCATAAATTTCTCTCCCAAAAGTAATGTATCTCCCCACAGATACAGGCCTTTATCAGAAGAAAAGCAGTCAAACAACCATGTTTAGTTCCTGTGTCCTATTTGTGAGATGCTTCCAAGGGCATCCCTAATCCTTGTCATTTATCTTCATTATTTTCTTGGCTGAAGTTTTGAGCCACATTTTGTTTACAATATCATTAGGTAGTCATCTTTAAAAGGCAAATATATGGTAAGTAGTATTTTAAGCAAATTTTAAAAGTGTGTAATATGGGAATCATTGTTTCTTTGTCATGTTAAAATAAAAAACATAGATTGCCTTCTCCCACCTCAAAAACTTTGTGTTCAGAGTATCCAATAACTATCCTAACGGCTTTCACATTTCTTTATTTTTATTTTATGTGAATGAATGTTTTGCCTGCATGTATGTATGTAGACTACCTGTCTACAATGTCCACGGAGGTCAGAAGAGGGCATTGGATCCCCTGGAACTGGAGTTACACATAGTTGTCAGCCATCATGTGGGTGCTGAGAACAGAATCTACTTCCTCTGTAAGAGCATCTTCTACTTTTGCATATCTGTGACAAAATGTCTAGCAGAACTTAAAGGAAAGATGATTTATTTTAGTTCTTGGTTTCAGAGGGCTCAGTCTGTCATGGCAGAGCAGTTCATTTCACATCATGGCAAGCCAGGAGGCAGGGAAGGCTAGCACTTATTTGGATTCCCCCTTCTTCTTTTCTTATTTTGTCAGCTGGCCCCCTCCCACTCCCCCACCTTTGGTCAAGGAGATGGCACCACTCTCTTCCAGGGTGGCTCTTTGCCCCCTCAGACATACCCACAGGTATGCCTCACCATATCTTTGTGGCTAAATCCTGTCAAGTTGGCAATGAACACTGAACAACCTAGAAACTTCTTTTGGGCAGGGATGGGGTGGGAGATACCCAGGCTTGCAAGGAACTCACAATAGCCTAGACTGGCCCCACACTCATGGCAGTCCTATCTCAGCCTCCCACATGCCACGAACATGGGTACAAGTCACCACACTAGACTCAATTCTTTCATAGATTTTTTTTTCCCCGTACATAAGAGACATGTTGCACAAGTCTCACACACCATGTGATAGTGCACACCTTTAATCCTAGCACTCAGAGGTTCAAGCACCACATTTGAAGATGCAGAGGTTATGGTAATGGTTCTAAGTCTCTCGTTCCACTGGTAACTCTTCAGAAAGCTGAGAAAAATACAATTGTCCAGGCCCACCACAGGGCTTCCCATTTCATTGGTTTGCAGAATTACATGGCGCATAAAAGCATCTCAAACGATCCCAAATTACAGTTTAGGAGAAGAGTCAGTGATCTAAGGCAAGAAGGAGCTGTCTGACGGTCATCCTGTGGTGAGCTTCTGGAAGGTGAAGTTCGTGGCTCTCACAGCTTCTCCTCCTGGGAAGCTTTGTATAAAAGTTCTTATGGGACTGCACATTGCTAGCAATGTCACCTATTGCTTAAAACAAATATGGCCTGTAGTGCAACTGGTGTAGCTTCCTTTACCACTTACCTTGCGGCTAGCACATTTGAGTCAGTGATTCTTACATGACAGAAGCTCAGAAGTCTCATGCGAGAGTTTCTGGAGTCTTAGATCTTTGATTTCATATAAATGTTACACACAGAAACTCAGGAATGAGTCTACAGGCATCTGCTTTCTCCAGAAAGGAAGGCTTAGACCAAGATATACAAAATTTGGGAGGGAATTAAGTGTTGTTCCAAGGCTTTGTTGCAAGGAGGAAGTCTCTTTCCAACATGTGGAATAGCAAAAACACATTAAACGCTTTGCAAAATCTTGAAAAGTTATGCTCCTGAGGACTTTATGAGAACACTTGATTGGTAGGGAACCCCAGGCTATTACTCCAACCAATGAAAACAGACACTGTTTGACTATCAAGGTTACAACTTATGTTGAAAAGAACATAAGTACAATAAAATAAATGCACGTGAAAATCCTATTTGGCTGAGGACACAGGAGAAGAAAGAGATGTTACATGAAGAGCATTCATTGGTCAAATTAACATTCCCATTCCCTTGCATTGGAATGAGTAGTAATGCCCCACTGAAGAGCTTGTACAAGCCAACCTCAGGACTCTGTTTATATCTCAGGATTAGAATCTATTGGCACCTAGCAGACATCTTTAGTACAGCTGAACTTGCATATATAAAGTCATTTCCTCCCATTTATTTTCATCTCATGTCTATCACCTCTGGGGAATAATCAATAAATACCATTGAATAAAAAATGACGTTGGAAACACCAAGTGGACACTTCACGGGTCAGGAAGACTGGATCCAGGACTTCTTGTCAAGACATGCTTTCTACTACACACACAATATTCTACCTCATTAACATATGCATTTGTGAAACAAACCATAGGAAAAGGATTCTTTCAATTCCAAATCCAGATCCAGAGCTCTTTGTAAAGGCCACGTTTAACAGATTATCATCAGTATGTGAGTGTAAATGGGATTCATTACATTGGAGTACCTGTCAGACCTCAACTACTCTGTTCCATGTGATTCTGACAGTTCTGAGGAAAGCTTTCCAGTATGTTGTCCTGCTGGGCTCTACTCTTCTCTGACATTGTTCTGTAACATTGCTAGAACACAGGTACCAGGTTACTTGAAGATTACAGGGGTGCCAAAGCATGACTGTCTGTGTCTCTGCATGAACCAGCATTTTAGTCTCTACCCTGAACTCATGCACCATCATATACATCCTAAATTTGGGCCCCAGCTACCACAAACATTCATAATGTCTACTTCTCTCGCATGTCATCTAATACTCAAAGGTCCTTTTTATGAAGTTTTTCCCCAAGACATTACAAACAAATATCAGGTGGCTCTTTAACATATCCACCAGTCATGGCCAAACCTTCAAGATATACTCATGAGCACAAACAATACTAAAACAAAGGTCAATAAAGTCATACATAAAGGCCTTCTGCCATACATCTAAGAAAGTAAGTGAGGATATGCTATTTTCACTTATGGTCCATCTTTCAAAACTAAGAAGTGCAAACTTTCTAGAATAAAAGCAATCTCCCATGTGGCTTTGTTTAGATGGTACTGAGACCAGAATCAACTTGCCAAGTAGGAAATCCCAAATCAAATTATTCAAGTAAACAAACTGAAAATGAAGGCATTCCAAGATGCTTTTGACAAGGAGCAAATGGGCTACTAAATCAAACATTTCATAAATAAATTAGCAAAACACATTATGTAACACTAACTTTGATGGCACACACCAGATTGCCAAGGCCCTTAATCAAATCTTCTACTGCAGGTCATAATGTTGTGAAAGGGTCATTTCTTATAGACAGCTCATAACACTAAGTAAATCTCTCCAGTGACGTTTCTGCCATCACGAAATGTTTTTCTTCTGATCTCTCTCCAGGCCTGACATTTTTGCAAATTAAACTGGATTACGCTATCTATGATGGCTCAAATTCAATTATCCAAATAACTAGCCAGCCAACTCCATGACTAAATTATCCACCTGCTGCCTGAACTTTTGGGATTTAACAATGGCTACTTTCATTTCTGTTTTGAACATTGAAAGTAGATCTGTATTTCTTCTGAAAAAGATCTAAAGAACTATTGTTCCTTTTTAAAATTACTTTACGGGTAAAAGACGAGAGCCTCAATGTAAAAGATTCAACCAGTATCAAAGTGGTGAAAGGCAAACACTGAATGTTCCTTTTTATTTTCTAACTTCTCTAATGCACTGCTCTATTGTAATGTCCAGGTCACTGTGTTGGTCAGTTTATTCAGGTTTCCAATATTACATGACCTCAATAATTGCCAGAGTGTGTGCATGTCTAGACCATACGAACGTACTTTTGTTTATGAGAATACTGTCATATCGTCTTTCCATATAGGATGGGACAAATGAAAAGGTGTAAAAAGAGAGGAGAGTGGTGAGCATTTCATTAGAACAGGTATTCTGTTTATCTTCCTCATCATCATCAGGAGCCTACACAATTTTACCCTTTAAGTTGTTGGTTTTAGATATTTGTCACAGGGTTGGAAAGCCAACTAGCACAGTCTTATATTCTCAAAATTCCCTTTCCCTTCCCCCTCATTAGTGCTTCTTATCATATTTTATGTTATAAATCTTCTAGTTTTTGTCAAGTCTTCATCATTTATAATTTCAATGCCATGGTTACTTGAAATTGAACACATTTTCAGATTTATTGGCTTTTTTATACATAGTTTTCAAATTTGGTATAGGTAAATGATTTTTTAAGACACAAAACAGGGGCTAGAGAGATGGCTCAGTGGTTAAGAGCACTGACTACTCTTGCAGAGGTTCTGGGTTTGAAATTCAGCACCCACATGGCAAATAACAACCGTCCACAACTCCAATTCCAGTGGGTCCAGTGCCCTCTTCTGAGCTCCATGGGCATTGAAAGACACAGATATACTCACATAGATGCAGGCAATATACTCATACACATGAAATAAAAATAATAAATAAAAAAGAAACAAAACAATCATAAAGTTAATGATTGTCAGCATTGATTGAAGACATTAGTCATCTTTACAGCAAAGTAACCGTTGAATGAAATATCAGAGAAATATATTATCAAGATCATGTTTGAATAAAAGAAGAAAAGTACAGAAGGAAGTCTTATATTAGAAGGTAACTATAAAAGCAGAGCTTAAGGATAAAGGGAAACTGGATGTTTAGGCCTTTACATTTTGACTGTCATATAGCTTCCTATTGATGCCATACAGATTGCTCCGAATCTGGTTGTGTTACTTGAGGCAAAATAAATTTATGAGCTTAACTCCCATAGTCAGAGATCTATAAGGGCCTCAGTAGGTTAAAATCAATATGTAGCCGGCTTCCCTTCCCCACCAAAGCTCCCCAAGCTCTAGGGAGAACATTTATTGCCTGTTCATTTGCAGGAGTGACAGAATTCAGGTACTCCTGATGCTAGGACTAAGGTCCCCATTTTCTTTCTGGCTATGAACTGAAGGCCAGTCTCAGCTTCTAGAAGTATATATATTCCTTGACTTCTGGCTTACCTTTATCTTCAAAGCTATCAGTCACGAAGTTGGGTTCATCCCCTACCACATCCCTTTAATCCACTCTGCCTTCTCTTCCTCTCTAAGATCACATGTCATTAAATTGGGCCCATCTTCAGTCTATTATCCTTCCTGTTTTAAAGTCCACTTATTACAGCCTTAATTCCTTTCCTGATGTTAAGTCATTTTTGCCATGTAAGTAGCATTGGGATATATTGGGAGAGTAGTATAGTGTTCTCCCTGCCCCAATTAGCCTGAATATGTTCATGGAAATCCCTAAAGAATGATATTGGAAATCCCCCTGATTCAGCCAGTTGCCACCTGGAGAATTCTATTTCTAAATCGGAAAGCCATCACTTTTTTCCTGCCCCCAATAAAACATCACTGGTATTCCTGGCATCCCACAACGGCCTCCTAGCCTTGTAAAGAAAACCCGTAGCCCTGTCTGCAGAGTCGATACAGGAAAGATCAAAGCCCGGCATCCCAGCTCTGAACACAGTAAAAGACAAGCTGTCTTGAAAGGATCAGCTTGCTAGATTGTGGGATGCTGCAAGCATGTTAAAGAGGAACTGAACGCAACAATGGAGACAAGATTCAGGGCAACAAAAGTGCAGCCATTAAATTTTCATGATTCCAGAACTCAGGACACACAAGTTCATCACTGTGGCACTTTTTATGTCAGTGAATTTGTAATGAACATAGCTGTTTGAAAATCAGCACTATTCATGGTCATAGCTTAGCACATAATGCTGGCATTTTAGAAATTGATATCAAAGCTGTTTCACTATAAAAACCGAAAGATCCTTTAATAAGTAAAGAAACCTAAGTGCCTGAGCATTACAATCATTTTCAATAGCTAAAAATGTTTCATGGCTGTCAGCTAATCTGTTCTTATTATGACTGCTTTGGGGGAGGGAGGGTTGACTCTCTTTTCAGAAGAATACTCGATATAGAAAGCTTAGTGATTTACTTAGTTCATGGGAAATGAAGTTTAGACTGGCTTCTATCATGCATACTTCAGTCCAGAGTAATTTTTACAATATTTCAATCCAAAACCAAATACACACACACACACAAATGCATATACCCACACCAAATAAGAGAAACTCCTGAGAAGTAACCTATGTACTAACCAACCACTGCTTGTCTTCTATCCATGAGCATCACTCTTCCCAGGCCTGTACAGTTTGAGGAACCCCTTAGGCTGAGGTCTCCCAGACCACAGCTTCTTAAACTGTGGGTCATGATCAATCTAACAGTCTAGAAATTGGCAAAAGTTAAAAATTTCTGAACATGCAGTGACCAAAGTATCAAATGCATAATGAGTCTAAGATGTTCCTGGAAGTACTTATCCATGTTGTGTCATATGATTTCCCTGAAACCTTGGTTCTGAACACACAACATGCACCCTGTGTACTGTACATGTCTAGACGCCACTAAACACCAGAGAACATCTCTAATCAGAATTGAGACAATTTTATATGTTACAAATTGGAACTTTTAAATTGTACATACCAAGTTTTCTGCTCTTATAGCAGCAAATGGTTTAATTATAGAAAACAAAGACTTTTAATATCTTCCTATAGTCATTCCTCAGCATGTATCAAGTTAGTACAACTTTGGACTATACTGTGTACAAATGTCTTATTTTAAAATTTGTTGTTTCTGGGGTTGCAGAGGTAGCTCAGCAGTTAAGAGAGTTTGCTGTTCTTGCAAAAGACCCAGGTTTGGTTCCCAGCACCCACATGGCACCTAACAACCATCTGTAACTCCAGTTCCAGAGGATCTGATACCCTTTTCTGGTTTTCATGGGGACATGGGTGCACTTACATACATGCAGGCAAAACACTCATACACATAAAATAAAAATAAATTAAACATGCTGTCATCATTTCAGTGAGTTCATAAGAGCAACTGCCCAACTGTCTGAAAAACTCTGTTTCCTTGGGGTCAACCACTACCTCTGACTGTTAGAATCTTTCCACCTCCTCTTCCAGGATGATGTGTTAATCACCATCAGCTGCATGAGGAAGTGTCTCTCGTGAGAGTCAAGAGATGCCTTTGGAAGTGGAGTGGTGAGTAGAAGGTCCTAGTCCTCGTTGAGGAATATTGTCAACTGGTGACTGCTGGGAGTAGAAGAGATAAGTTTTCTTTAAGGATATGTTTCTGAATAAGTTTACCAAGTTCTGGTGGAGGGCACACACTGAAGGACACTTGGAGACACAAGTTTGACTCCACAGACTATACATACATAAAATAGGGTGAGGGTTCTTAAGGGGCGAACAAATAAGGCAGGGGCCTAAATATGACCAGAATTTATTTATGATATCCATAAAAGTTCAGGAAAAGAATGAAAAAGAGAAACTTGTTGAGTTAAATTTCTGAAGAAACTTCAATAAATTAATAAATAGATAAATCAGAAAAAAATTTTGAGTTGCTAGATTAATTGAATTAGATTATTAAATTTAATGTTCATTATGTATTATTTTATAATTTTATAAAATAAATATTTATATTAATTTTTATTTAAAATATATTATTAAATGAATTTTGGCTGATATCAAGAGCAACAATTTCTGAAGTGACTTTAACCATCTTCTGCTGTTCTGTACTGCAGACTGGGGCAGAGAGAGGCTTTCGCGCTGGTTATTATAAGGTCATATTATCAGTCAACTCTGGAAAATGTTGCAGATGCTCTCTGTCCTGCAGAATAAGATATTCAGCCAAAATTTAATTCTTTATGTAAAAAGTAAATAAGCACACGTATCTCAAAGTGAGAAAAAAATCGCCTTCATCTCTAATAAATGGTAAAATAGTATGCATAACAAACGTTGTTTTAAAATAAACTTCTTTGTGATTTCTTTTAATCACTTTAATCACGGAGTGTTTGATTTGTCTACCTATTTCATTAGACAGACCTTGTGTAAAAATTTCTTACTCAAGAAAGATAGGTAATTGGAAGATGTTTAAGAAGCCCTGTTCTAGAAAGCAGCCCAGAGAGAGGGATTTGCACTTGAATGATTTATTGTAGAGGAGAGAGTAACTTCCGGAAGTACTGGTAGAGAGTCCGGAAAAAGCCTGGCATGGGAAGGCAGCCAGAATGAGTTGCTTTGATAAACAGCCCACCTACTGTGGGGAATGGGGACTCAGCCTCGCTGGGGAACTCTGGGAGATGCATGGCACACACCTCAGAGGGAGGAACACCTGAGAGGTTTTTTATTCACTAGTCTTTTATTTTCATTGGTTCCTGGCTGCTGCAGGCCAACCCCTCTGCATCGGCTTTTCTGCATAAGCCTCTCCCCCTGTGATTACGTTCTGGAAGCTGGCGGAAGCACTCGTGAGCCAGCAGTCACGAGCTCCTCAGCATGCACAGGAACACAAAGTCAGGTGGGGTGGTGGGGCAAGGATGTCCATTCCATGCCGCACACAAACCTCAGACTCACCCACCCATGTCCTTCTTCCTAACAGTCAACTGCTCAGAGACCCCAGGTGCTGTCTCCAGAGGATCTTTTCTTGTGCCAGGACCAATACTGGCAAATCAGACAGGCATCTGTAGGTGGCAGACAATGAGAGGACTGAAGAGCTGAGCATTTCCTGTCCTAAATGCTTGGGGCCCAAAGTGTTTCCGATTTCAGATATTTTTAGATTTGGGAATATTTTATATATGTAATAAGAGATCTTGGGGACAGGACCAATCGAGACATGAAATTTATTTATATTTCACACAAATCTTGTATGTATAAATAAACAGAACATTAAAGAATGTTTTTTATAACTTTATACATGAAACAAAATTTTCAGAGTGTGGAATTTTCCACTTAAAACATCATATTGATACACAAAGAAGTGTCCATTTTAAACAAGGGAGACTTCCCCTCTCCCCTAGTTTGGAGGCCCTCCTGAAACAGGAGGGTTGCCATGGGTTTGCAGATTGAGACCACTCTCAAAAACAAAAACAAATTAACAACAAAAAGGTGGTGACTTTTTAAAGCACTTTTGGCCTCAGATTTTCAGGATAAGGAAACTGAGCATCTAGACACGGTGGTGAGACTGTGGGTGTTTGTGCTCTGTGTTGGACCCCTGGAACCCCTTTTCAACCCAAATACTGCTCTCTTTGCTTCTGTAAAAATGCTTGGCTATAGGATGTCAGAAAATGGATAAATATAACTCCATCTTGTTCTTTGTTCCTTCTAAGCAGTCACAAGGCCACAAGATTAAATAAGGCTAAAACAAAAACTAGCAAAAAGTTTGAATAATAATCAACACATTCCTTTGCCCTGAAGGCAGCACCCACCAATAAGAAACTTCCAAACCTCTATTAACCAATTTTGGCATATAGTTCATTACAACCAATTAATTTAAAATATGCTTGGCGCATGGGCTCCTATAACCAAACAGAATGTAACACTGTTATTCCCCACATTCCTTTATCTCAAACTTATAAAAGGCTCCTAACCTCTCTGCTCGGGGCTCCCAGAACGGATACACTGTGTTGGTGAGGTCTGGGGGATCAAGCTTAAGCTTGAATAAAGGCTCTTTGTTTTTTTGCATACACTCCAGACTCCTCGGTGGTTCTTGAGGAGCCATTCTCTGGGCATAACACTCTGCAGCCGGAACTGGACACAGATTCTCCTGCTTCCTACTCCAAGTTATTTCAACCCTGGACCATGATATTTTCTCTGAGCCAACTCTACCAGCCAGATTTCTAAAAGATTCTACAAAAAAGCAGTGCCAAAGGTGTGTCATGTTAATACTAGACTTTGTACAACCAGCACTACAAACCCAGCAGGGGAGTCTGGGCACACTGAGGAACAAAGCCATGCAGCAAGAAAAGACTGCTGCTTTCCAGAAGAGCCTGTCACGCTTCTGCGACGGCTGAGTTCCAGCTTGGCACAGAGCGAGCAATGGTGGAAGCTGGAAGTGCACAGCTTCATTCCAGTCCCACGGACTACCTGCCAGAACAGGGCAGCCATTTGGCAATGACCGGTTCAATTCCAAGGGCTCTGACACTCTCCTCTGACTTCCATAGGCATTGCGTGCGCCTGGTCCACCAACATACATGTCACCGAAACACACATACAGACAAAAAAAATAAAGATAAAGAAAAAAAATTTTGACTTGTTTTTACTGTATATTTTTAGTTCTGTGCATCTCATACAATGTAGCTTAATTACATTTAGATCCTCTCCCCTAACTGCATTCACCCCGTAGCCCCCACACCAGATTTCATGCATTCTGTCGTATGTGTTAACACATATTGAATCAAGTTTGTGTCCTCAGATGTACCTTGGTTTGAGTTCACCCACTGGAGCCTGGTCTATCTCATATCACTCTCTTTTAAAGAAGACCAACTCTCCCTCACCCAGCAGTGGCTAACTGCCAATAATTCTTCAGATAGGGCTGGGGCTTCTTTCTAACCCATGTCCCCAGTTCTGTGCTGGGCTTTTGTCCGGTTTGGGTTTGCATGGGTCTTGTGTGTGCTGTCGCCATTACTGTAAGATCATATGAATAAGTTCCCAGCTGCCTAGAAAACTTTGTTTTCTCGTGGTCATTCACCACCTCTGGTTCTTATGATCTTTCCTCCCTCTCTTCCACAATGATCTTATACATGGCTTAATATAGGAGTCCTAGTCAGGGACATGAACTCTGAAGTCTCTTATTCTCTGTATTTTGATCAGGTGCCGCTTTCTGCGTTAACGCCATCTGTAGCATGAAGAAGCTTTGCTGGTAAAAGTTGAGAGATGTACCCATATTCTCTCTACCCCCTGTTCCACTAGGTTCCATGAGCCTTGGATGTAGAAGTGCCATTGTAGATATATAATTTAGGATTGGACATTTCACAGACACTTGATCTCTGTGTGTGACCAGTTGTGAAACTATGTAATAGTCTCTGTCTATTGTAAAAGAAGCTTCTTTGATGAGTCATGACTGGCATATTTGTCTGTAAATATAAGGTACAGATTTAGCATAAAATAAGAAATTACATTTGTTTAGGGATGTGAGAGATGTATGTTTTTGTTTTGTTTTTCTAATATCTCTGACCTCTCCAATCACGTGTTTTGGCTTTGTTTATAGTACTGCACAAGTTTCCTCCCATCAAACAGGCTTTAAGTCCAATTGGATACTGTTGATTGTCCCCAAGAGAAAAGTGCCACTACTGCACCAATAGAGGTGGATTTTGATGCCAGTAGTTGTTATGGCTAGTAGGCTTTAAAGTTGGGTTTGGACCACTGATTGATTTTTCTCCTTTAGCAGCTTACATAGTATCCTCTGATACTATGAGAGCTAATCTTCAGGAAGAAGAATTCCAGGTCAGTTCTAGCTCCATTGCTCCAAGTCCTATGTCTAAAATGTATCTTGTTTTTAGCATTAGGGTCTTACTGCTGAGAACTCCATTGTGTAAATGAACCACATTTTCATTATCCATTCACCAGTTGAGGGGCATTTAGGTTGTTTCCATTTCTTAGCTACTGCAAAATGAGCAGCAACAAACATGGCTGCACAAGTATCTCTGCAGTAGGGTGAGACTTTGGGATATATGCCAAGGAGTAGTATAACTGGATCATATGGTAGATTCCTTTTTTTAGTTCATTAAGTTCTCTACACCGATTTCCATCAGTTTGCAATCCTACCAACAGTGAGTGGAGGGTCCCCCTTTCTCCACATCCTCACCAGCATTTGGAATCATTTGTTCTCTTGATCTTAGCCATTCTGACTGGAGTAAGATGAAATCTTAAAGTAGTTTTGATTTGCATTTCCTTAATTACTAAGAATGTTGAACGCTTTTTAAGGTGTTTATTTCTTCTGAAAACTCTCTGTTCGGATCCATAGCCCATTTCTTAATTGGATTGATTTCCCCATTCTTTGCTTTTTGAGTTCTTTATATATTCTGGATTTAACCCTCAGTCAGATGTGTGAATATTTCTCCCGCTCTGTGGACTTCCTCTTCACTTGATTGCATTAGAGAGCAAATAGCTATCTAGCTGGGATAGACTATAAATTCTCTAGTTTATCTGTTGAATGACCCACATTTCCAGTTTCACTGGTCAATCACCTAATCATAGGACCACCCTTAGGAAGGTGAGTTCGACTTAAGCTATACTAAATAGATGGGCAGAATACCGAGTGTGTTAATGACGCAGTGAACTTTTCCTGCCTGGAATCCCATTTCCCAGTGCAGTTTTTCTGGACCTGGCCAGTCATAGACATGTAGGTCTCCGTACGTCTGCCCACTTTTGAAGAATTCAGAAAAGCGTAATCTTTCCTTCTCTTCTTCATATCCCTTTTCTAAACATGCTTTCTCTAAGGCTTTGGGCTGCCTTAGCATTTTGTATTTCTTTACTTTTTCTCTAAACCTTCTTCTCTCAGCCGTGTGACTGCCAGCCAGTCCACCACATGTCTGACCTCCGTGCAGGCTCTAAACCTGCATGACTTTTGGCTTCTTTTCTTCTCCCTTCATTCTCTTCCTCCAGGCAGCTGCTCCCCAGTTTGCCTGCCTTGAGGATTTTTTTTAGATTCCAATAAAATTGTCCAATTGGGTCCATTCTTAAATTCTTTTGTGAATGAGACTAAGAACACTCTAGGGGACACTCTCTTTCTCCCCGTTTCAATTGGTTATTTCATTTGCTGTACAGAAGTCATTCAGCAATTAAGGTCAAAAGCCAACAGGTGAAACCTCATTAAACAATAAAGTTTCTGTAGAGCAAAGGAAAGAAAATTTTTAAGAAAATGCTTGCACACATATAGACAATGAGACGTGACAGAAAAAGACAGAGAAACTAATGAAAGAAACAGAACCAAGAAGAAAGTATGAAAGAGCAAATAAGAGGCCAGGGGTAAGAAGGTGGTGGTGGAAAATCATTTTCCAGTGGAGAATTTTATTTCTAAACAATAGAACTGATTGATTAAGGTTTTTAAATGACTGTGAAACATGGAATCATGCAAAAACATTTAAGCAGAATATTCATTAAGCAAAAAACAAAACCATAAACAAAAAATTCATTAAGCAAAAGACAGACACAAAATAATAAATAAAACAAAAAAGTTAAACATTAAAAAAAAAAACTAACAAAAAATTCATTAAACAAAAAACAGGCACGAAATAATAAATAAACAGACTTTGGAAGAAAAACAGAAATGAGGCACTCAGCTCGCCAAACCCAATCTACGGGAAAATACTGGTCATCTCTCCAGGTGTCTACACTCAGCAATAATCATTTTCTAGTAACACCCCACCAAACACTCGAATCTCCAGAACAAACATTCTCGCTATTGATTACATGATGTATCTTTGATTGAGGAGTTTATTGGAGAGTCTTTACCCCGGAGAATGAGGGAAGGAAATCTCTTTGATATTACCAAAATAAAAATCAAGGGATGCCAGGCGGGCAGAAGCATCAAGTAGTTGCCACAGAAATAAAGTCCCAAAGAGAGAAGTCGGGGAGTGAAGAGAGGATCAGGGGGGCAAATGCGGTGAACTGCTGGGAACAGGATTGGAAAGATGAAAACGGGGAGAGAAAGGGTATGAAAAAAGTATGTCCAAGAGAGAAGCTATAGTTTTTAAAAGAAAGGAGAAAAATCCACTTCTCAAAAGAAGCGAGGAGGTAGATACGCAGAGGAGCCAGGGCAGGAGACGTCAGGAAGAAGAGGGCGGGGCACAGGCAGAGACGACAGCGGGGAGTCGCTCACGGTTTCAAGCTCCTGCCAACATTTTCCCTACAAACTCAATGTTTCCCATGCTTGTGAGGTAGGTGGAAAATGGGAGTGGTTCCAGACCATTCTATAACAAGATTTGGCATTTATTCCACTCGGCAAGGAAGCTCACCAAGTGATCTTGTGTCGGTGATGTGCTTTTGTCAGGTCCTCTTGCTGTGAAAAACAAAAACCTTAGAAACTTGAAACAACTCATTGACATTTCTCATGACCCTTTGGTTTGGACTTGGCAAAGTGGCTTTAAGTTGTGTATCATGCAATTCGGTCAGGTTTGTCAGGGACCACATTCACCTGTGTTGCAGAATTCAAGACTCATTCACTTCCCCCGCAGATAGCTTTGGTGGTCTGTGAGGAAATGGATGCAAGACTGGCCACTCGAGAGGGCAGCTAGAGAACACTGTGACACAAGCCAACACTGGAACTGCCCAGCATGGCTACATTCCTCCATACGCAACTGGCCAAAGTATAATGGGACAGGCTCTTCTCAAAGACAAGGAGAAGAGGTTCTTCCTTTTCCTGAGACTCGACAAATTATGCTGCAGATGAACATGTGGGGTGAATTCTTAGTAAAAATAGTCAGCTACAGAGATCTAGCCTCTTGACTATGAAAAATAGCTTTATTGTCACCATAAACCTTTCTGAATTTTTAGATACAAACGGCACGTATAATGTGAACTTTCAATCCCATGTGCCCTTTCAAAATTCAAATGTATTTTGATTGGTAAGAGAAAATCCTATCATTTGTAAGACTGTTAGAATCTTCTTAAAAGGAACCCCCAGAGAGCAGTCTGTAGAGAACCTGCACAAAGCAGGTGTTTGCAGAACCACCCCTTTCCCCTTCACATTATTCATTCTTTCATCCCATAAATATCGTAGTCCCTCAGAACCACAATAGGTATTTTCAATGCATAGATAAAAGCCATTGTCCCTTATGCTCAAGGATGGAGTGTCATGAGAGAGGTTCATTCACATCTCATCTCACAAGCCATGAATGTCAGAGTTTAAACTCAGCAAAGAAACTTAAAGTTGCATGTTTGAAAATGCACTCTTAAAAAAAAAAATCCCCCAGGAAGAAATCTCTTTGTAAACCATTGCACAAGCCTAGCACAGATGGTTTGTATCCAGTGCTGAAAACAGATAATTGTTTTAGTTTTCCAAGCATCAAATAAAATAGCTTCTCTGGGTTTACAAGGCCCATTTCTCCTCCTCCTGTGTCACTGGACTCTCCCCTGGAGGCAGTTGGTCCTTCTGTTCCACTTATGCTGACTTGATGGAAGTAGAGCTGCTTAAGATGAAGTAGGAGCGCTGGATCGCCTCATTCATCTATTCAAATATCATCTGACACTCCTCACGCGCAATAATACCTTCAAATAATTTTCCACAGCCCTACATGATGTGGCTTTGTTACAGTGCCAAGACCCCTTGGAAGGACCACTCAGACTCCAGATACTCTGAATTAGTCAAATCTATTAGCTGGCCAGTGACTGCACTCTCTGGACCAGGACCTAGAGAGCACAGTACTGACTCAGAGAAGAACAGAGCATATAAAGCATCCTGATGAACCAGGTGGTTATATAAGATTACACAGGCATAACATGTTTGTTCCTGCAGTAGGCATGGCATGTTTGTTTCTATAGCAGGTAAGAAAACTTTTCCTGGAACTTCCTGCCAGAATTAGGGACAGCTCTTCAAGGTGGTGGCCTTATTATACAAGATGGAGGAACTCAGGCCGTCACAGTTTCTCTCTGCCTCTCCAAGGTCATTTCTCACCATGTTCCTCTTTGTTCCTGACACAGAATTGTTTGTGCCAAACTCACTTATGCCTCAGCATTTTCAGTGTCCTATTCTTTCTGCTTGGACCATTTCTTTCCCAGTTAGTTCCATTAGTTCCTTAACTTCATTTAAGTCATTGCTTAAAAGAAAGCTGGGCAGAGAGCTTTTCCTGGGCTGCAATGCATAGAACAGCATCCTCTCTTTTTTCTGCTCTCCATTTCTTGCTTTGTGCTTCATCACAACATTTTCCCTACCTGAAACTGAGCATCTGCCTCACTAGAATGTAGCTTCTGTGAGGACAGGGCTTTTATTGCTTTGAATTTTAGTATTCTCTCGGTTCCTAGGATGCAGGGTGCAGAATGAAAGTGTGTTGCACAAATGAAATGATGTGTGGATGGATGATAGATAGATGGATGGGAGAACAGATGGGCAATAAATGGCATATCATGGGTGTTTTTTGTATCTAACTTGAAGCAAGCCCAGCACAAATGTTTTGCATCAAATATTGGAAACTCATCATTGTTTTGGTTTTCTGAGCACCAAATATAATAGCTTGTCTGTATTTTGGAGACCCACCTCTCTTCCTCTGTTCTTACTGCTCTCACTGCTTTGCTCTCCTGAACTGAAATGACATCTCTCTTGGTCCTTCTAGTTACAGTACATGAAAATACCATACCCAATTGCTCAGGACAGCCAAGTGATGACTCTTTAGGTGTGAGCTCCGATTCCCCCAGCTGCCAGAACTATAGCTGATATTGGCCTCCATCTGTCTCTCTGTAGAAATTGCTGTTTGGTGAAGGAAGTTACCTTTCCCAAGGCTGTGCTTCCTTCCTGAAGGTAGCCTGCTTCTCTTGATGGTTGCCTTGGACCTGCATAGGAGTGGTCATTCAACTCCATTTGAGGAAATTCTAAGCCAATTGCTTGCTCCAGTTTAATTTCTCCTTGTCCAATTCTAACCTCACTTTCTAGTAATATAGGACATAAGATTATCCCCCCAAGAAATCTGCCCACAAATCTCCGTCTTCATCTGAAAGTCTATTTCTAGGAGGTCTGATCTAAACCAACATGGAACCCAACAAACTACATGTGTTCAAGTTCTGGATCATATGCAGTTCAGGATTTTCTCCCTCCACAAGTAACTGAGAAAAACTGAGAGATGGCAGAGTCACATTTTCCAGGGTATCTGGTCACCAGCAGACGCACAGACCACACTGTATGCCTGTATGCTCCATTTGAATTCTGCTGCTCTCTTCCCCCTCCAGTCCTCCGACCTCTCCCTTTACTTCTCTCTGTGCATGTGATTTATAGAATTGAGACCAGTTGCATCAAAAGCAGATAAAATGACATCCAACTGTGCCCACCAAGAAAGGTGTCTAAGCCAAGTAGCCAGACAGGCTTGTTATAAAGTCTAAAAGGGAAGTTCCTTCCCCTAAATGGGCAAATTGGACTCTAGGTACTTGAACTCTGTGTGAATAAGGACAGAAAAGTCATTAGGAAAGATGCTTCAAGAGAAACCAAGAACCAAGCACTGAATGAGCCAAAGTCATGAATAAATTGCAGCATTAGAAAACAACAACAACAACAACAACAACAACAAAATGTGACAGGGAACTAGCTATAAAACAGCATGGTAACAGAGAGCTGGGAGTGGAGAAATCTAGCAGTTAGGAAAGGAGAAACAAGGAAATCTGTTTAATGAAGTATAAAGGATCCAGCTTCTCAGCCAAATGAAGAGCGAGTTCTGAGGATCTAAGATACAGCATGGTAACTGTAATTAACACTGTATTGTTTATGTAATATGTTATACATCCACGCAGATGATGGCTTGGAGCGACATGGAGGTGCTAATTAACTTGACTGGTGGTCAGAATACATCCTATGCCTTATCAGGTCACCACATTGTGTATCTTGACTTTGAGTGAAATATTTTTCTGACAGTAACTAAGAATATTTTCTAGGACATCGTTTACAGCAACCGAATATTGATAATTATCATATAGTCTATCAGTAAGAAAGAATGAACAGTTACAATCATACCCATACTATGGGATGGCAAGAAATTATTAATATTGCAACAGTTCTGTGTGTTCTAAAATGAACTAAATCATTGTAATTGAAATAAAAACATGAATAATGTTTGGAGAAAAAGAAAAGCAGCACAAACAGAGCTTGGCATTGAGTTGATAAGGAAACAGCATCCTCAATTTTTTTGAGCTGAACAGTGATACAGCTATATACTCGGAAGCTTGAATTTTCTGTGGGTCTCCCAGCTTCTCATGTTGAAATTTCCCACCATTATTTATTTGAATGTGGCTGGATTACTATTTTTCTAATTTCTGTATGTATTCTTTCAGTTGAGGTTTACCAAGTTATTTGAACCACAAAATATCTTTCTGGAATATACAGTTATTATAACGATGGCCACCATTAGCAAGAACTGACTACATACCAGACATGCCCTGAATCATAAATCTTCACAAGAACCAAAAAGAATGTTAGGCAAAGAGACCAGACAGAATGCTTAATGCCAGAGAGCTGGTTGGATAAATTATTCAAGTCAGGCCAGTGTGACTGAACTGGATCCCAACCTAGGATTATCAGATTCTAAATCCTCCCTCACTGTCATTCTTAAACACCCTTGGCTGAGGTCTGTTTTTTGTACATGCCACACCTCTATTTTCTACACACTAGAGCAAGACAGGGATTTAGGTGGCAAGTCCTAAGCTGACCTTAGTGTCGCACTTTGGCTCCTAGTTCTAAGTCAGAAGCCAGTAACTGACTTAGATTTCTACAGACCAGCCCTCAAGAAGGTTTGCTTCCTAATGAGCTGGTCTGAGAGAAGGACTTCTGACCAGGCCAAATCTGAAGAAGCCAAAAGACTACAGAGAAAGCAATACAGCTCTTGCTCTGTGATACCACATGAATAAATGGAAACCACCTGACAAGCAAGCTCTCCGTCTCATAGACAATTTAGGACTCCGTCTACCTAATCGTGCTTTCTTTTATGCACACACACATTTATGCTTTTAAACTGTACCATCTGTGTTATCAAAGTTACGGTCCTGCCAGCACTTCCATAAAAATGATAGTAAATCCTTCTTTCCTGAGGTTCATAAATAGCCCATAAAAATGGGGATTGGACTGAAACCTATCCCAAACAATTTCTAGCCAAGACACCAATAGGTTTTGTCAACAAATTAAACAAATATCAGGTTACTTGGCAAGCTAAAATGTTGCAAAAGTTCATCATTTCCAAAGGCAAATATACATTCATAAAGGAGAAGAATTAACTAAACTCCAGCATAAGATAATAGATTGAGTCCTAATTTTAGTAAGTCTGTAAGTCATCCCTTTAATTAGTTAAAAATGTTGAAATGCCAGATTAGTGCTCCATCACCTACACATGTTCCCTAATTGCATTACTGGAGATTTTTTTTTTATAATAAACAGAAATGGGCCATGGAACCTTAGGCTATATGGAAACTTAACAGAAAGGTTTGCAGGATCTCAGAGGATTACGGGGAAAGGGGAGGAGGATGCCAAGTACAAGACTTAATATGTATGAGGAGCAGAGCCAGTTCCGTAGCGTTTCAGTGTAGATTCAAACTCTCAGGAAAGGATAGGATCTCGCAGGCCAGCTTTAGTCACGTGGCCTACTCTCGTTTCTATTGTAGCCCTGGAATTGCGACAGTGGTAGGCATTCAGCTGCATCGTTTATTACCCTGCCAAGTAAAAGACAAATAGGCCAATAGAGAGAGGAAACGGGAAAGAGACAGAAAGAAGGAAATAAGAGAGGAAGGGAATAAGGGAGGGATGGAGAAGAAAGGAGGGGGAAGGAGACAAAGACAGAAAGGCAGGGAGAGCAAAACCACATGAATGTACAATACTAAGGAATTGGTTGAATAAATTACGCTATAAATACACAATCATTAGAAGCTATGCTATATGAACAAAACATTTGATAACTTCGAATACTATACTCAGTATAATATTAAGTGAAAAAAAATGGATCACCATATAGTGTGTGACAACGTAAACCTAATTTAAAAATAAGTAAATCAGTAAGATGCTGTGTACATTAGTGAGTTTTCTAGTTGCTGTGCCCAAATAGTTGAAGCAAAAGAAACGGTAAAGATTTATTTGTGTTCACGGTTTCAGGTTTGGTTCTTGGTTGCTTGGCCCCATATATTTGGGCAAAAAACATCACGGTGCTAGGAGCATGTGGCAGAACAGGAAGTAGCAGGGATACTATACAACCAGAGACTTAGGACTAATGATTGACTACTTCCTCCATCTCAGCTCCGCATCCTAAAGTTTCCACAACCTCCTCCACAAATGGCATTGTTAGCAGTCAGCTAAGGGCAGGCAGTTAGGACAAAGGTCAAAAGGAGGGAAGGGAAAACATTCTCACCCTGGAAACATGTCATAACAAGGCTTTACACCAAAAAATAAGACTACCAGTTTGACAAGGCCATCAGTCAGACAAGGCCATCTGATTTTGTTATCTCTGTCCTTGCTGAGGCCATAAAATGTGAGACGGGGGAAACAGAAGAAAGAAAAATCGATGGCCCCTAGAAAGAACCAGCCCAGAAACCATCTGGTGGACTACCAGCTCTGGAGACCCCACCAGACAGGGCATCTTTTTAACGCTTGCTCTTTACTCTCTGCTCAATAGAAGCCTGCTTTCACCTCTTCCTGAGTCTTCATCCCTCCCTGGGCATTCAGTTCTTTGTCTACCTCTGGGACGAACCCAAACTCCAAGGCATTCAGCCCTCTGTTTGTGCCCCAGGGACAGCACTACCATCTAAGGAGCAAGAGCCTGGGCAGGACATTCCACATACAAACAATAACAACATAGATGCCTAGAGAAAAATTGGTGATAGAATTTCAAGTTGATTTTAGTTTCTTATTTTAGCGAATCTCTGGAATTTGTATATTTTGCTTTTGAAAAGATATGGTTTAAAAATGTTTCCAAACCTTGTCCTACAATCTCTGTATTCTACTCCACACATGGAGAAGTTGAGGCACAGAGCAGGTCTCATGACCCAGAATCCAGGAGTAGAATGAAGACTGGAACTCCAGCCTTTATCTGAAAGTCTTGGCTGCCTTCCAATCCATGAGTGTGCTTATCTTCCACAGAGGCTAGGTCCCCTGGGTACCACTTTAGACAGAGAGGGTAAACATGGAATGCAGCACTTTGGCTGTAACATAGCCCAGTCTTCTCACTACAGCTTTGAAAGCTGATCTGAAGCCAGTTGGATGGGGCTTTCCTTCCTCTTTTGCAGCAGAGGATAATTAGAGTGCTATTGGAAATTCTGGGTGTTATACTGGAATTGCTGAATGTTATCTTTCCCATGCCATTTTGAAGGCATCCCCGTGTTGGAAAGGTCACTGCCACTGGCTAAACAGCATTGATTTCCAGACATTTACAGATGTACATGACAATTCTTGAAAGGGCTTTCATAGACTGAAAAACCAAAGCATGGGCTACTGTAGGTAAATATCTTTTCTGAACAATGTGGGCAGAATCGTTATAAAATAAAATAAACCCACAGGCGTGTTACACCAGCAGACTCAAAATGCAGCTGTGCTTTCCCAAGACAAAAGCTAGGGCCGTAACATCCTCAAAGCACAAGCCTCCCTGTCACAACCCAGAGGCTGACATTTGGCTGACCCACCATCAAGATTGCCATGAGGAATTAGCTCCTGTTTGCAGCTCTTCTCTCACTGGCAGAGTTTCATCATAGACAAACACAGTAGGCTCGGTGGTCAGCAGGGGTGGGACAGAACCACAGACTTTATGGATCCTTTATTGACACAGTGAATTCAGAAAGTACTTAGAAAGAGCAGCCAGGTTTCATTTAAATGTTTTTAATTTGAGACACTTCAATTGGTGCTGAAGGTGGCTCCAAAAATCAGCTGCGCTGAGGGCATTGAAAGCCTCTGGCTGCAGAAGTAGTAGGTCTGCTCCTTGCTTCTCCCTGTGTCTTGTGCAGTGGCCAGCCATGTTCCACAGTCAACATTGCTGAGAGACACAGCTGAGGCTGAGAGGACATAGTGGCTTTTCACACTGCAGAAAGGACAACATTGAAGGCCCAAGAAACGTGGCTTGCTAATCCTCCCAGGTAAGTGCCAGATGAATCAGAAGAAATCTGTGTAAGTAAAGGCAACTCTGCTCTACTATGTGAGTTCTACTGTCTACTGTTTTCTTGTGTGTTAAGCTAAGAGTAAGTCCCAGTTTCTTTCCTATGTAGCATCTAGTTTTTGATACCCAAGGAGGAAGGTTTGGCTCTGTCTTCAGTGTCAGATACACCTAGATTCTAATACCAGTCCCATAGTTACCAGCAAAGTCAAAATTATTTTTATAATAATACTGATTCTGTTTGTCCTTGTCACTCTTATTTGTGCTTGGGTGAAAAGTGGGTTTGCTCAGGGGCAGCAAGAGATGTGGTATTGTCATCCTGGTTTCCAATAGAATGTGTGCTTATATATTCTCATGTTACAAATGTTTCCATTTTTGTTTCTAATTTGGTGAACATTGAGGAAACCAATTCATATAAGCAAAAGTTCATTGGGAGCCTCCGTTTTAAGAGTGCTTGAGACCTGCTATTCTGATGTCTTTGTTGTACTGATAAGCTATTGTGAATATTGCATTAAGTCAAGTGCATGATCTTGCAAGCAACATACCAGACCCCATCCTTCTCTCCTCAGATGCGATCATTGTTCAAGTTGGTTTGAGCTCCAAATGTTGCCCTCTGTGGATGAGTATGAGGCTCTCTCAGAAGTATCTCTTGGCCGCCACTCCACACTACCAGGCTCTTGTGACTCTATACTTCCAGGAACTTTAAGGCTTTTTCCTGCCTCTGCTTCTCATCCCTGACTTCTCTGTGTGTCGTTTCTGCAGGTACTGAGTGACTGAACTTTAGTCAAGTGTATCTGTCCAATAGAAACCAAAGTCCTGTGGAATGGTGGCAGAGTCTTCATGAAATGAATGATCATTTCTGGTATCAGTCATTCGAGGAAATGGAGAGCAACTAGCAACTCCTCAGTATCTATGTGGAGTTCATACTTAGGATGTATGCTATGCCTGTTTGACTCTGAAAAGTGAAAGAAAAATGGTCCCTGGCAGTTGGAGAGAAACCAAGAGCCTGACATTTAAAAACTTCATATTGGAGGTCCATACATATTAATTCACCCTCCCTTCTATATTAAATTCTCGGGGACTCATCTGTTCTTTAGGAAAATGCAACCAGCCCTTGTCTCATCCTGTCACATCTGTCTTCCTGAAAACCTATTTCCTCTAAAGCAGGTGGACTCTAACATTCTGTGCCAGATGAAAACAGAGCAGAGAATGAATGCCTGGCGTCAGGAAAACCCACCAAAGCCAGAGGGGATATAACAGGCACTTAGAAACTGCTTTTCCTAAAAAGCACTGGCTCCTCACTTGGGTCTACAAGATAACTAAAATCAGGATGAAAAGCTGGCATGGCGCCCTCCTTTTCTATCTGCCTCTGTGAGCACCCTGGCAGAAGTGAAGATATTCTAAAAAGAAATACCTGTGCCCCTCCCTCTGGCTATAGTAATTTAAAATAATGAACCCCAAGGAACCAGAATTTCTCCCCCAAAAATCTCATGCTGGAGGAATGGAAATGTGGAAACCCTAAAGCCAGAGCAGGAACCTACCTCCCAGGAGGAGATTTAACACATATTGGTTCACTTGCAGGACAGACCAGGTGCTGAGACAATAATGTGTCCAAGATGGGAATACATACTTCCTGCCCTCTGTTTAAACTTAAACCTGAGGCTGGTGGGAAGCTCAGTGGTTAGGAGTGCATACTACTCTTGCAGAGGACCCAGTTTGGGTCCTAGCACCCATGTTAGGTGACTCAAAACCACCTGTAACTTCAGCTTCAGGGGGATTCACTTATACACACATATATATAACTAAAATTAAAATAAATCTCTTTAAAAATCTAAACCTCATTTAGTGCCCTAAAGATGGACTTGCAGTTCACTGGCTACTTTTCTTTGTTCCTTTTCCCGATGTGGCCACATTGACTAAATTTCCTTTCTCTGTTTTTTACTATTACTTGTCTCTTTAATTGGCATATGGCTGAGTCAAGCTTGTTAGGGCTGCCAGAGTCTAGGATTTAACCTAAAAACTCCAGTAATACCTTCTTTGCCTTGGGTCACCTGCTTATCTCTACACACAGGCATAGTAATCATTTAAGAAGTGCTTGTCTAGCAACTGGTTGTACCTAAACTCTCACTTCCAATCAAGGCTGAGGCTCAAGAAAAGCATCTTACTGTCAGTTTGTTTTGTTTTGTTTTGTTTACACTGTTCCAAACCCCAAAAGGTGCTTAAAGGTCTCTTATTATTGTCCTGAACATTAAGTTACCCTGTATTCTAGGAAGAGCAGAACTTTCCAGGACACATCATATCCAGACAAGGGCCATTATCAATGATGATGAGGTTGTACTTTGGAAGAGTAATTATCATTTGAGAACCAGCTTGTGCCCTCAAACAACTGGGACTTCTTTGGACCACCTTGTAGAACCAGAACTGAGTCATTGATCAACCAGGCCAGGACTTGATTAGGACTGTAACCTACTCAGCAGAAATGAAGGCATTCTATAGAGACATTTAGGTCTCTCGGTCTATCAGATTATTGAAATATACCCTGAAGAAATGGGAATTTCCTCCAGAATCTCATGCTGGGAGATCACCTTTCAGAATGAATCTGAATCCCAAAGATGGGTCAGTGGTGGGCACGACCACATCTTAACTGAGGCTGGCTAGACCTTGCTTGGTCCTCTATTCAAACTTTGATCTCACTTCAGAACCATGAGGATGGACTTGAGGGGGTCACTGGATCTCTTTATCCCTCTTCCCAATGTGGTCAAATGGAATAAGTCTCTTTTTTTCTGCTTTTAACTATTAATTTCACTGTTTTAATTGGCTTCTGGAGGAAGCTGAGTTTAACTTCTTGGGCACAGGCTGTGACCCCGAGTTTGATAACAGGACTATTTAATAATGCATATCTTTTGTTTCATGTCCCAGTCCTTCCTGTATTCAAACCAAAACTCACATCACTGCTTCAAAGGTCACCTTTCCTCTTTCCAATGTATACATTGATTAAATCCTCTTTTTTTCTCACAATCTCTTTGACTGGTGTATTGATGACAGGTGGCCAATGTCATAACAAGATGAACTCCATCTTAGAAAGTCCTCTACCCCCAGGTCCAGTAAATAACTCAGGCAAAAACCATTATAGAATGGTGAGGAAAAAAAAAAAAAAACGGAATTTGGATACCCTTAGAGACATTCTTTAGCTGTAATGTGTTTATTTATTTGCCTAAAAGGGAATATAAGCTTAGGACTCTGCAGCTGCAGATCCTACATGTAGGCACCATAATCATCTCCCCCATGGATCTGTTCCCAGGGACTAGTTAACCACAGATAATTGTGTCACCACTCAAGCATTGTAACTGCCTATTGTAATTGCTTATCAGGGCTTACTTAGGGAATGTCCTGTTTACCCGATTTCAGTCACCAAAACCCCTCTGCCCTTTACCTGCTATCGTGTAATTGTCATGGGGTGATTTGTGTAACTATCCCAATATGATAGTTGGGATAGAACCTGGAAAACCCCTTCCTTGGTGTTTTAGTTTTAAAGGGTTGATTCACTACTCTTCCAGCAAGGTAGCTCCTTCTCCCAAGCTAAGGGCTGTAGTGCAAGCTAGCTTGAATAAAACTTTGAATCTGAATCTGATTCGGTGTCTGGATTTTTTTCCTAGTTGTCTTTAACTCCATAACAGCCAATCCTAGTCTATTAGGACTTTTATCTCAAAATTCCAGTGACAGAAACAGATAGAAACATTGTTTTCAATGGGTATTTCTCTTCTAAGAATATTGGGATATGTGATGGCTTCCTCACATATATGGAGCGTGAGAAAGAAGTATCTGGGGATAGCTAGGGACTCTGCATTACAATGCTGATGGAGAGGTCTTTGGTTCATTCATAGGAGAATAAAGGAAGAGGAGCTGGTTTGGGAGGGATGAAGGAGAGGAATTAGAGACTCTGGAGTTTAGGCTACAGTTAATCCTAAAGTCACAAAATGGCATTTGAACTCCACAGAGGCTGGGCTATGCCTCTGAGCCAGGACAGCAGAGCTTGCTGCTGGAACAATGAACACAGCCATCTGTTTTGTAGAATTCTTGCCTTGGTTGCTGACTCTTACTGCCAATTGCCTTTCCTGACTGCACCTCTAAGGCCCCAGACTTGATGTTGTTTTGGTTTTCAAGTCAGCTTTTGTACCCCAAAGAGCTTCTGTTTCCTCAGTCACACTTCTGAGTTCTAGCTATGGGGAATCCACTTGGGAACAGTTAGCACATCCAAGGCAAATGTCCTAAGCCTGATGAAGCTCAGCTCTGCACACACCTTCCCTTATTGCACACTCTTAACACCAGCCCAGGAAATACTTCCTCCTTTACTGAGTCCCTTTATATTAGAAACCAAGGGAGGAGTGAGGACACACAGGGAGAACATGCAAAGCCAGAAGAAAGAAGGGTCCCCAGAGAATGAGGACAATAATGCAACCATTAGGAATTGGGCGAAACTGTACTTTCTTCTAGTGTATGCATTTCCAAGTTCTGTTGACAAGGGAATTAACTCAAATAGCTACTGTAGAGAACTAATATATTATTTGGGTAAATTTATACCAGAACCAGGTCGGTCTCTCACCTTCAAAATGAGTCAATTCATTGTAGCAAATGTTGTTTTATTCAAAAGTTATTTGTAACCACAGAACAATAAAAATACCTGCAGCCTGCACAGTAGGCTTTTGTTTTAATAGATAGCCTCTTATATTTTGAGAATGTAGATGGGCTCTTAAAATTTTTTATAAACTAAAATTTGTAGTTTATTAATTACTTTTGAGGAAGATGAGAAATCATACTAGTGGAACTAGCAGTTTGTTTAGTTCAGATCACTCGCAAGGTTCTGTTTAATGATGGATAAATAAAGATGTATGGTAGCTAAGTTTCCTCCTGGGGGGCATTAAAGAGTTAGCAATATGGTTTATTTGTCAGTTCTGACCTAAATGACAATTAGTAAGTTCTCCAACATGCTGCTTGTCAATAATCTGCTTGAAATGGATAGAGGAAGTTATTCTAGTCAGAATTGGCTGTTATGCTTCAGTGACTAATAATCACCTGAAGTCAGTGAGTTTGAACACAAAGGTTTATATATGATGCACAGTTGTTGCTTGTATATATAAGGGTTTTCTCCATATAGTTCATCTCATAACCCAAGAGGGTCAAGGCAGTAAAGAGGAGAGAAAGGAGGAAAAGGAGAAAGAGAAACATCATCACTCTCAATCCTAGAGACTCTATTCCTCCTTCTGTTCGTATTCTGGCTCCCTACAAACTACACAGATTGTCTAAATTCAACAAGACATTGAAAGCACTGCTTATTGACAAGTATAAATTTTAACATAATAGAAATAGACTCTAAGCTCATTAGCAAAGTATTTTACACCAAACAAAAGCAAACAGAGTAATAAAATAGAATGACCCTGGAACACATCTCAGAATTTTGAGCTCTGTGTTAGAAACAAGATATTTGGAGAAGAGGACATTTGGATATTCACAGCTTTTATTATTCAAGTCGCAGTAGTTTGCATGACTTTACAAGATCAGATAGCTTAGTTAGCAGTGGCCTTCTTTGAAGTAGGAACCCTATAACAGGGGATTAAAAGAGAAAGAGAGTGAGACAGAGAGGCACAGAGAGAGGGGGAGAAAATGGAAGGCCAGTGAGATGATTCCACAGGTTATAATGCTTGTCTTTAAAGTATGGCCACCTGAATTTGATTCCCAGAACCCACATAAAGATAGATGAAGAGATCCAACTCTACAGAGTTGTCCTCTGACTTCCACTCATGGGCTGTAGCATGTATGCCTCCCACACACATTGTACGTATACACAATAATTAAAAAAAAAAAACACAGCAATCAGAATGATACAATTTGCACAAGAACATCCGTCTTATATTAAAATTTACTAATTGCTTCTTTTATTCCTTCTATTTTTTTGTTCCTTCTCTTGTAAGAGGATAATTGCCACATCTTTAAATAGGAAAGGCATAACCTGAAAAAAACCACTGTTTTCTAAAATCTGGAGTAACTTAGAGCAGGGCCACAGTCCCATCTCAAAAGTCCTCTAAGACGAAACAGAAATAGACTGTCCTGTTATTGCCAGTGGCCAATATCTCCAGGTTCCTGGGTCTCTTATTCGAGGAACTAAAATAAAACCTAACACAGACAGAGAACTACCTTCACAGCATCCATTAGTAACTAAACTAGTCCTTCTCCTGAACACCAAAGGCTATATGCTTGCTATCCAACCAATCAGTCTGAACAATGCCTGAGCCCGCCAGCAGAAATTGGACTGTACCCGAAGCGGGGAGTTAGGATGAGAAAAGAGAGAGAGAGAGAGAGAGAGAGAGAGAGAGAGAGAGAGAGAGAGAGAGAGAGAGAGAACAAAGGAACAGACTCAGAAGGACTGTCAGTCACACTAAAGCAGCTTGCCTCTATTAAGTCTCCCCTATTTATACTGTGAAGTGAGCAAAACAATACTAACACAGGCAAACTAACTTAAGACATGATTGGCTTCCTTCAAAGATCTTCATGTGACCTCAGTCTTGGGTGCAAAATAAACTTCTCCTTAGGTGTAAATCATTTGCATAATGAAGACTCCTGCTTCCAATCAGCACTTCTGTGCACGAGATTGACTTCTGCCTAACCCAAAACTAGGGCATAGTTCAAGGCAGGCAAATGGCTCCCGACAGAACAACATAAGTGAAAAACCAAGAATTGTTTATATCAGTTTCGCCATTTGCCATGAACAAGATCCTAAAATTTATATGACTTATGAATAAGTTGTTATCAGGATTTTTCCCCCATGGATGGTCTTGCTAGCAACGTCTCTGCCCTTGAAGAGAAACGTGTTCAGTGCAAGCACAAACCTTACCACTAAATCTCTTCAATGAAGTGCTGAAAGGACTGAAATTGTCTGCTTTCCTTTGGAACTAGGACCAAGCACTGTTTAAAGAAGGTGTAGGCTGGGCCCCATATGGATGTGCTGACTTATACAAGGAGGTTGAGAGTGAACTGGAAAAGCCTGTGCTTTGCATGACAGCTGTAGCACAGGAACCCAACATCCCAAATGCACAAATCTGAAAATATCAAAACCTCTAGAAGTGCCCGGGTGAAGTTATGATTTCAACCACATCCCTCACAGGAATAAAAAAGGGACTTCTTGAAGAGAATTTACAAATATTCTAGAACAGAGTTAAGAGTTGAATATGTAGACTATTGAGCCCTGGCCTAGCAGTTGCAAGTTTTACAGATTGCCTTTGCTAAACAGGATCTGTTATTGTGAACTCTGTCTAATTCATAAACAATTATAGTAAGGGACAAAAGTATGGATCTTCCTACTTAATTCCTCAAAAACATTCAGTTGGCCTCTCCGTCTTTTATTAAATAATCTTAAAGCATAGTCAGGTCCAATGGAAACTGTGTCATTCAGTCCTTGTACCTATCTGACCAAAACCACTGTTTTGGTCTCTTGGGAGAAATATCAGGAAATATGAAGCCAGAGCCTTCCACACATCCATGGAACTTGTGATTCTGACTGACAATCCCTCCGCAGATCATTTGCCACCACAGACAAATGGTCCCTCAGCTCAGATATCATATTCAAATGCTCTTGTACCCAGATAAACTGAGGCAAGTTCATCTTTGAGGTTGAATTCCATTGAACATTTTCTACTGAGCATCAATCATGTTTGTTTCTTTGAATATCTAGTTTGGGATTGCAGTATAAAATTGTGATTTTTTTGTTTTTAAAGTGTTAGATTCTCTAACATTCCTCCAAAGAGTTCTGTTTTATTGTTGTCTGAATTGTCTTACCTTATTTTAGATGGCAATTAATTTATCTGTCCTCAAGCTTCATGCACTTTTCTCCCTGAAGTAGATAGCAGGTTGAATCACAGGTGAAGTTTGTTTGTTTAATGGTGCTGGAGATTGAACCTACAGCCTTATGCATGGTAGGAAAGAACTCTACCACTGAGCTATATCTCCAGCCCTCTTTTTCACATTTTCTAGTTTGAGACAGGATCTGTTTCCCAGGCTGACCTTGAATTTGTAATCCTGCTGTAGCCTCCCAAGTAGTGAGATTACAAACCTATGGCACTTTGACCAGTCTTGTTAAGTAATCTAGAATACATGAATTCTGCCTTACATATCTGAGCAGGTCTCCAAGAAAATTGAGATGAACTTACATAAGTTTGGGCTCCCCCTTTCTGACTCTTTTCAGGTCCCCTTCTACTTTTGCAGTGTCTGGGGTGAACTTCGATGCTGTCTTCTTGTTTTTGAGATCAGTAAGACTGGGTTTTACCCAACCCATATGGTGCTAAGTACTAGACCACTAGAGATCTCTCTCTCTCTCTCTCTCTCTCTCTCTCACATCACTTTATTCATGTTACTTCTCTTTAGAACCAGCTTCAAAACACATCTTGGTTTGACTCTCCAATTCACAAGTTATGTCAGTTTGTGATCTGGGACAGTTTTTTTTTTAACTATAAAATGACTATAATAATCCTCATCTATTAAAATCATTGTGAATAATAAATAGGACTGAAAGCATCAGTTATATAATAAAAACTCTTTTATTCTCTGTACTTCAGCCCTAAAAGAGCACATGGTAGGTGCCAAGAGGACTTTTTGGTCTTATTTTGTTGTTAATGGAGCGTTGAAGGATTCACAAAAGAATGTCAGAAACTGGTCAGGGATGAGATTTGGATTTTTGCATTACTTTTGTATATATGTATTTGTATGTATATATATGGGATGTGCTTGTAGACATGGATGGGCTGAGTGTGAAGGCCGGGGTTAGCGTTAGACATCATTCTTCAGGTACCACCTCTTTTTTTGCTTGTGTGACAGAGACTGTCGCTGTCCTGAGGCTTGCAAATTAGGAAAGAGTAGCTGGCCATTGGACCCCAGGGAGCCACATGTCTTCACCTCCCAAGGCCTGACTGTATTGTATGAATTCTAAGGAATTCCTGCTTGTACAGCAAGTACATTACTGACTGAGCTATTCCCACAACCATTTTTTCAGTGTTTTTAATGACCTCCTTTATGGACTATTTCTTATAGAGAGTTCAGCTATTTTACCATTCAAACTGATGATGATTTACTTTGCTCTGATACAAAACTCAAGGATTGGAGCTGGAAAGATGGCTCAGTGGTTAAAAGCACTGGCTGTTCTTGCAGAGGACCTGAGTTCAATTTCTAGAACCCACATAGTGGCTAACAACTGTCTATACCTCCAGTTCCAGAGATCTGACGCCCTCTTCTGACTTCTGTGGGCATTGTAAGACATGGGTGTACTTACATACATACAGGCAATACACTCATATGCATAAAATAAAAAATAATGAATAAAATATTTTTTAACTACTCAAGGATTTCCTGAACAACTAACTATATTCTATGAATGAACAATTTGCTATTGAAGTTCTAATGCCTACCTAAAGAATAAAATAAAAATGGTAGTAGAAAACTTTTCATAATAATAATAAATACAGTAACATTTAATTTATTTTTAAGCTTCTTACAGTACAGAAATGCAAAGTCATAGAAATATGTACAGAAAAAATGCAGTTTTGGAGTATACACATAAACTTTACTAACAGAAGGCCAAACAGATGTACAGTTGTGCATAGGAACCAAATGGAAAATAGATTCATATTTTTTACTTACTTTGCTTATCAGATTTTGATTATATTATGTCCATAACCCCTAATAAGACACAGCCATGACCTAGGCAAATTATGATAAACTAAAACTGGAGTTGCTTGGTAGCTACTGGTCATTACATATGCAGTGTATGTGTGTGTGTGTGTGTGTGTGTGTGTGTGTGTGTGTGCTGCACATATATTTCCCAGAATTGGCACCTCTTTTATACCTGTTCCTTTGAAAATTCCATTAGTATCTACATGGCTTGGCCACCAATAAGAAAGAGGATTAGTGGTGCCTTTCAAAGTGGATTACTGTTTCCTATGCATTTAATTAAAGTGGACCTCATCATCCTCCAGAGGAAAGTTATACAGGGGGAAATTACTTACATGGAGACATTGCTGCAGATATGTGTCCCACTTGGGCCCTTAAAGTGATCCAGTTAGCTACAGTCTTCAACGTTTCTGGAATACCATATAAATTCACTGTTTTTGTCCTTTCAGAACAGAGATGTCAGCTCCAAGCGGAAAGGCTCATATCCCTGAAATGACGTGGATCTCATACTTTTTTTTATGAGGTGTCACTTGCAAGCCATTTGGTTAAATGGTAAAAATATTAATCTGTTCCTCAAGTTGATAATCTCAAGATGGGAGAAGTCCACAGGATGCTTCTCTGGCTCATCCATGTACTCAGGCCATTAAACCCATTCTTATTTGAAAATGCCATCAGGGACCTGTTAATTCCATAAATATCAAAGGAGATTATTTTGAACATGACCTTACTTAATGCTGTTTCTACATAGGAGGCAGAGAGTTTCTCTAGAAAGACTGTACTTGCTAGGCCAATCCCAAGCAGAGAGAGAGAGAGAAATAAAACGTGGGCAGAACACTGATTCTCCACTGTGCCTCTCTACCTTGATTCCTGAATTACCTAGGGCACTTTAAAGAATATTATACTTGAGTTGAACTCTAGACAAAATTAGAATTTCTGAGAGTGAGTTCTAAGGATGTAGGTGGTGATGTTGTTTGGGAAGGTTGTGGAACTTTTAGCAAGTACTGTCTTTCTGGAGAAACTCTCTGCTTGATGAAAATGTAACCATCTAGCTTCTCGTTCCTGCAGCTGTGCACTGCCTTTCCTTGTGCTGTGGACTCTAGCCCTCTGGAACTAGAAGCCAAAGTAAACTTTTTCTTCTTTAAGCTTTCTTTGGTTATTGCATTTCTTCACAATACCAGAAAAGTAATTAATACAATTGGTGTCCAAATCATCTCATTGCTGCTGTTCTTAGAATCATGCAAATACCTCAAGATCAATGGCAGAGACAGGGGAAAGGAAGAGCATGGGATACTAATGGAATAAAAGGCAGCAGAGGAGATGGTAAGTGGTAAGGGCTGGTGGTGAGAGCTAATTGGGCATCTAAAATAAGGAATCTTCACATGGAATATCCGTGTTAGAGACAGAATGTGGACCCTGGGACCACACCCATTGTGTGAGCCAAATAACCATTGAGCCCTCCCAAAAGTCATCTCTGCTCTGTTACAGAGTCTGCATAGCCCAGAGGACTCTCAATCAGCTTCCTAGACCTGTGCTCTAAGATGTCATCACACCAAACCTGAATTTATCTTTGTCATCTGCTTTGTCCCATACATACATAAACTCTTGACTCTAACGGTCTTGGATTGGCTCTTACAGAGCAGCCTCAGTGATAGTAAGTATCCGAAAGTGGCAGTGCCTTATCTGTGTTGACATGCAAGAAAGAGCAACGACTGACACACACAAGACTCAGCTGAAACCATCGATAATATTGAGCATCCAATTTACTTCTGATTCAAAGTATATCAGAAATACAAGATGCAGTTTTCTCTCAGAGAGGTCCCAAACTGTCTGACCTGCTTCCCAATGTACATTCTCTCACCCATTAGGGTGGGCATGGTTCAAATTTCCCACATTCGGTTTAAGAATTGCATGCTTTATGTTGTCTTAACAGATAAGTCACCGCACCTGCGGAGGATCTCCTGCTAGAGTACCTAGACCTTTTATGTCTTACCTGTGAGGGCACGCACCTGACACAACACAGAAACAATGCAAATATGATTCAGTATATCACTGATTATAAATCATTGAGATGAAATTTACTTCTATTTTAAAGTTTACCCACGACAGCAAGGCATAGCAATTAGCAAATAAATTATATAGCTTATGTGATATTTTCCAATAAGTCCATAAATGTCAGATTTATTTACTAAGAGCTGCTTCAGTACATCCTTCTAAAAGTAGCTCATGAACAAGAATTCTTGATCTTTCTGCTGGTAAATACCACTTGGCTTCTTCCCAGGAGGTCCAGTTATTAGTAATTAACAAAGGAATTTGCTTGGTTCATCACGCATTCTTTTCCAGGTGTGCCAAGTAAACACCAAAAATAGGTGCTGCCCTACCGCCAACCTTTTGCTTTCCAGTGTTGTTTCTTAGGAAAAAAAGAAAAAAAAAAAAGGACATCCCAAGTTGGGTGTGTGGCTTATTCCTGTAATCCAAGCATGAGTAGATTAAGATAGGAAGACTGAGAGTTAAAGATCAGCCTACAATACATAGTGAGACTCTGTTTCAAATGAGGAAAGCAAACAAGGAAGAAAGAAAATTATATCCTCCAACATACCACTGTATTAGTTACTTTTCTGTTGCTGTGATGAAATCCCATGATGGAAGCAATTAACTGAAGAAGTCATCTATCTTAGCTGACGGTCCCAAAGGGATAGAGTCTGTGACGGTAGGGCATGGCTGCAGGGGCAGGAAGCTGACTGATCACATTTTCAGTCATAAACATGAAAGAGAGAGAGAGAGAGAGGAGAGATTGTAGAATGGGGCTATAAACTCTCAAAGCCTGCCCAGTGCTGTACTTCCTGCAACAGAGCTGCACCTCCTAAAGGTTCTATAATCTTCCCAAATAGCATGACTAACTGGGCACCAAGGGTTCAAATACATGAGCCTGTGAGCACCGTTTTTCATCCAAACTACCTCACCTATTTTGAACTTCAAACTGAGATACCTCCATCTTTTCACAGACATCTCATTACCAAAGGAGGTTACACTCACCACAGAGGAAGAGGCTGAAATCACTCTACACTTAGATGCAGTAGAACTTTATCCCAAGGCCTTCTTTGTTCTTAGGGCCATTCATCTACCTTCAACTATTTACTCACCTTCTGAAAGTGCCAGCATTTCCATTTCCTCTCTTGGGAAGAAGGCCACATCCATCATCTGGTCCTGCTTCTTGAGGTTCATATTTTGTGAGGCTCCCGTACTCATGGACATGGTAATGAATCTATATGTCTCTTCTTCCAACCGTCAGCTTATTCCAGCACACTCAATCTTTGAACCTTCAGAGTAAACATCTGGATCTCCAGTACTGATACATTCCTTTAATGTTTCTATACCCACTGCTATCTTGACCTCACCTCTGGCATCCTCAGAGCAAGATGCTTCCCTGAGTAGAGCAAGAGGAACTCAAAAGAATCATGTGACTACTCAACTTTCTACAAGAAGTTGGAGATAAGCGACACCTGTAGTTCAGCCCTTACTTCCTAATATCTGTGTTATGCCTCCATTTGTAGGACATGATTCTTTTTTAAGAACAAGATCTAGGTCACCTTGAAACTCACATGCAGATGCACACACATACATATACATGCTCATATGCACAAATATTATTTCAGAAGCTCTGTTTTAAACATTACCCTTGAATAATGCACCATGTGCCACTGTATCTACTGAGAGTGACAGTCTGGAGCTCTGAGCTGTGCCTAATCAGGTGCTATGCCTATAGCTGTGCCTATCTTTCCAGTTACTAGTTCCAGAGAGAAGAGCAACCATCAAGGTTGTAACAATTCTCCGTTCCTTTATGTACACATGATGTTCCATTGCCTATCATATGTATCCATCCAGTTCTTGCCATATCCACCTTTGGATAATATATCTTGAACATAGAATGTGTACATTAAAAACTTGCTGTATTAAATTATCTATATTTGGAAATATATGACAAAGTTCTGACGGCATCCGTTCAGAAATAATTATCTTAACATTACACATAAAGGAAGTAATGCTTAAGGAAATTTAAAGACAGTTCCAAGTTGATAAGTGTCTACATCAGGGTTTATGCTCAGATCTCAGTGAACACATATTTTTCCTTCTCTTCAGGTGGGGCATGTAAATACCACAGCTGAGTCTTCACAGTGCCAAGGTCAAGACTGTGACTCAATAATACCTTCATTATTTATATAACCTTTGCCTCCAGTAATTCCCAGATCAATTCTTGTTACTCAAAATTCAGACACTGAAAATGTCCTAGAAACTTGTAGTCAATGAGGCTGGAGGATGAGGAATGAATTCAGGCACTTAAAGATCCCAGCCACAGTATACCTGTGTACTCTGAATAGGTCCCTTAACCTGCTAAGCCCGTTTCCTCATTTGTAAAGGGAAGGAGTAGACAGGTTCATCACTAAGGCCTCTTAGAGTTCTGAAAGTCCCTGATGAGTTGTCTCCTGTTGTTATTTTAGCCACTAAACCATACATCTATTTGGGTGGGTCTCAAAGTATTCAAATTATATTTCATATGGATACTCAAATAATGTCCGGACAAAATGTCTGCAAGCTCATCATCTCCAGTCTTTCGGTTGTTGAATCCAGAGTAAGTGGTAAACCTTATCTTCACTTAGAGAATCACTAAGGGTGCTGATCACTTCTGTCTTTCAGTCCTGTCTTCTTCAACCCAGAAACTGGAGAAGCCGAAGACACAGTGAATAGACTCCACTCAAGGTAAGCCAGGATAATACATGAAAGAACACCTGCTAAAAATTTACAGAAAAGAGTGAATAAATTCCAAAATCTCATGAAATATATAAAGAAACACAAGGATGGGACTAGACAGAGCAAAAGAAAAGAGAAGGCAAGATAAATAAATGACTATGAACTTCACTGGTGCTGAGTCATATTGTTGCCTGAGATTCTCACAACTCTGTAAGAGGCTTCATTCACTTTGGGAAGTTCAGGAAAATCAGGCTCAAGAAAATTAAGCTGAAGCCTAATATTCCTGCAGGAAAGTCAAAGTTAGGTAACAGACATCAGTTTTGCAAGTGAGGGAAAGCTGTGGAAGCAGGGAGGTTAGAACACTGTAGTAAGCCACAGAGGGCTTCCTGACCGAATTCTCCACTGTTGCCGGGGCACTGGGAGATGTCATGTCGTCCTGCCAAGTTCAGCCCAGGACTACCAGTTTTTGACCTCTGCTGAATGAGGACTGGTATGTAAAGGAAACGCAGTTCAAGCATGTGTGTTGGTGACGCTGCGCTGTGTTTTTATCAGCAGAGGCAGAATCAATGTTGTCAAGGCTTATTTTATTTCAGTCCCTGTTTCTCGCAGCCCGGTGGAGTCAGCATTTCCAAGTCCCGAAAGCACTCCATCGTGAACAGCCCAGGCACTCATAAGAGGGCAGTGATGCACAAACAACTGTTATTTTTTTAGGATCTTTAAGACCTGGATGAAGCGTGGCCAGGAGGAGAAATTCGGAAAGTTTTAGGGGTTCCTGCTCCTACCCCCGCCCGCCCCGGCGCGCGCAACTGGTCTCAATTCTTATTGGTGCAGGGAATCTGTGCCTCTTTCTCATAGAAACAGAGTTCTGTTCCCTTGGGAAGGAAGAAAGACAACAGTCCTAACTTAGAAATATTTCAGTCAATCCCCAACTCCTCCAAATTTACATCCTCATCACCGAAGGGCACCTGAGTCTGATAATACACCCTCTACTGGTTTAATTTTCCAGAACTTCAAAAGTCCAAAAATAAATACAATTGAGTGATTTGTACTGACAAGAAAAGTTTGTTTAGCTGAAAAATATATTTAAGTCATTAAAGAGATTAGAGCTAAACCAATCAACAACGGACAAAAGCAAGCAGAAGAATCCTTCAAAATTTAAAAAAATCCGATGGTATCCTAAAATGCTCAGCATGCAACAATCTTATTGCTCCTCTCCCCAGTTTTGGTGACAGCAGTCTTCTGTCTACTTACATGTATCGTTTTTGAATCCTTAACTCATGATATATACAGGAGTGCATTTTTCAATTATCTCTACTTATAGTTATCAGAGTAGAGAAGAGAGGGTATCAGGATTCCTTGTCCCAACTGTGTAGCTAAAACTCGAGGAATTTGTTTTAAGACTAGATGACAAGGCCAACTGGATTCTGGATTCACATAGAGAATGAATCTAAGTGATCCCTCATTCAACAGAGCCCAACCTCACCAAGCAATCCCTGTCTAAATAGTAACTTTTTTCTGCAGTTCTAAAGGTTACAGAATCCCAGGAGAATTCAGAATTTCAGGGTCCCACCTCCATATTTTGCACTTTCATCATTAAACAGATTGCTGGGGAAGGCATAGTTCCTATGAGACAAAGGAGTTCTCATAACACAGACCTTCATCACCTCCTGTCTTCATTTCCACCCAATCATAAGCACAAAACTACAGACTCCTTTGTGTGAGCAGGCACGGTTTGCAAGGCTACAAGGGCACACTGAGGTATGATATGCCAGCTGTATTTTATACAACCCTCCTTCTGGTTGTTCCTACCTTCCCTATTTACAATTAAGAAATTTATGAAAGTCCAAGCATCATAATTTAATACCTTCTGTGCACCAAACCTTGCATTGGATCCTTTGTATGCATAATTTCATTAAAAAGTCATAGCAATTCTATAATTTGGGGTGATTAGAATGATAGGGGTTGGGGCTGGGAGATGGTTCAGCAGTACTGGCTGCTCTCGCAGAGGACCCAGGTTTGATTTCCAGAACCTACAAGGCAGCTAACAACTGTTCATAACTCCAGTTTCAGGGGATCTGACGCCCTCTTCTGACCTCTGTAGGCATTGCACTTACATACATGTGGGCAATACACTCAAACATAGAAAAATTAAAAATAACTTTTTTAAAAAAATGAGAGAGGTTAAGTAATTTGTCTGATGCTTCAGGTATAACTTACAGGCCATGATTTCAGTCTGGGTTTTCTGAATCTAAAGGCTCAGAAAGCAATGCACACACTTTTGGTTGTTTACTTATTCATTTTTTTGTTTGCATAATTCATCTCTTCTCTCAAATATTAGGCAACATACCCAAGCCAGTATTTGAACCTTAGTTTCTATTGCCCACTGGGCCCAACAGGTGTTTTTCAGGCATATCCTGATTGCCCAGTCTCTGGATTCCAGAGGAGATACACAGATCAATGACTCCTCCCTGTGATATTTCTCATGTGTTAACCCTATGGCAAGGAAGATATTTTGAGTACAAACACTGAAAGTCTATGTACAAGAAAGGTGTTAGCTACAAAATTTAAAGTTCAAATCCATTAACCATTGGACTCAAATTTCAGTGAACCCCCGTATAGACTTCCTGACAAGACAAATATTATTAAGAAAATACTCCCAGGATAAACTGGAAACTGAGAGGGGAAACAGTGTAAGAAGCCAAACTGGTGTGTGACTTCAAGTCAAAGTTTCACAAAGGATAACTTTAACCTCATGCTTTTGGGGGACTCTGGGCTATATGTTGCAAAGCTGGCCCTGCCCTGAAGAACTTGGCTTTTGTATTTATATCTATTAGCTCTCTGTTAAATGTTATTGGAAAGAGAGAGCAGACATGAATTAGGAGGTACTTCCCGCTCTATAAAACAAGCTCTGCTAGACTAAGGGAAAGCCAGCGGCACACAGCCAAAGTAGAGTTGTAGGAAGTTAGTACACACCCAAACCTGGGGGGTGGGAGGTTGGAGGTACGGGAGGGGTTGGCCTGGAGTTTATAAAACCAGAGAGAAGCAGAGAAAAAGGCGATTTTGGCAACACCGCTTTTGTTGTGCAGTTACTAGTATTTATGCACATCTATGGTGCTTGTCACAAGGTAGGCACTTGATAAATAACACAGCATCATCCTACCAGGGGGAGGTCCTGCTGGCTCTGCTTGGTGAGGCCCACAGGTGAAACTTACCAGTCAGTTGCAGGATCTTCACAAACTGAGGCAGGAGGAATTCCAAGCTCAAGGCCTGCTCTGGGTTTGCAGAGCCAGTTCACGCCCACCTAACCCTTTTTCCCACCCTCTCCTCTCCACCTCCCTCAACCTTCTCCCACCCTGTAACTAAGCAAGACCCTATCTCAAACAAAAAAAGAAAAAGAACTGAGGACTTAGCTCAGTTTTAGAGCACTTGCCTAGCATGTGTAAGGCCCTGGTTCAAACGACTCAACTGTGTCACAAGACAAATAATAAATGCTAAAATAAATGCAAAGAGATGCTGTACTTGTTGTAGGGTGGGATGCTCTGTAGGAAGGCTGCTAGCAGATAACTTGGGCTTGAGAGCTGACCTCCTTCTCTCAGCGACGCCCTTGGGCTTCTAGAAGGGCTAGCCAGCCCCTAATCCTCCCCTCTCATTAAATAAATACTTAGCCTTTTCAAGTGTTGCCTATTCATGTTTCTCCTCTAAGGCCAAAGGATTCCTTAGAAGGACCCACAATAGGGTTTTTCTCTTTTTTGTTTCCTGGGGTCCCACCCCAGGGAACTCAGGCTGCAGCTCCCTCTCTAGGGAGCCCAATACACCCACAGGAACAATGGAGCCTGGGTCTGATTTAATTAATCTTCCTTAACAATCAGCTTCCCCGTGCCGGCATGATGGGGCAAGCTCATCTATGAAGGAGCCACCGTCTGTGACTAATTCTCTATGTTCAGATGGTGTTTTGCTCCAAAGCCACCTTTTATATACATCAGCTCACAAGAGCAGCATCTTCTCACTGTGCAGCGTGGCCCCCTTGGCCAGACTACTGCAGAGCTTCATTGTCTGGACTGCCATCATCCCTGAAATTAATCTGGAAGAGGCCTCTTTGACAAGAGTGGCAGCAAATATCCGATTCAATTTGCTTTCACCCAAGATTTCCCAGGAGTCATGCTGTATGAGATAATCAATGATGATTATGAGGCTTAGCCTGCCTCGCTGAGCCAGTGTGTTAAAAGAAGGAGAATTTCTGCTCTGGTGCTCGCCCAAGTCAGGTACTAATTCAGGCAGATCCATTACCTTTCTCAGTGACTCTAAACCATATGTGCCGCAATAATCATGCTGGGTAGGTAAGGCGATCAGTCCTCCTACTTGCGAAAAGAGAATTCTTTTTTATTTTTTTGCTTCTCTTCCCATTCCAAAACAACAACAACAACAACAAAAGTGTTCTGAGCATCTGGAGTGAAAATGAGGAGGTTGTTGGAACCAATGATGCCAAAGAGATTTAATTTAGCTGGGCTAAACTTTCCTTGTCTCAGCTGGAGAGACTAGTCAATGGCTTAGCCACTAATCCAATCAAAAGAAGGCATTAAATTACTTGTTGATGCCTTCTTAACCCTGAGAAGACTGTTTTCAGCGTGGCCAGCCATTCTGAAAGATCCCTGCATTCAGGGGAAGAAAGCAGGCAAATGGCTGACGAGCTATAGACCCCCTCCTGGCTCCACACCTCCTTCCTGTGTCCCTGCCCTGACTTGTTCTTGCCTTTTATTCAGAACAGCTGTTTCAGTGCTGGGATATCCCAACTGTGGGCATTTTTACAGAGGTGGTGGCTGAAAATGGGGATGGGAGAGTATATCGGTTACTTGTTGCTCTGTAACAAATTGCTCTCCTTTTCAACTTGAAAATGCAGGGAAGGAAAGAATGTAGAATCTCACAAGTCCTGAAGGTCAGGGACCCAGGAGCATCTTAACACCTTAGTTGTAGGGTGCTGACAAACTCTCTCACAGGGCTGTAGAGTATCAGTCAGTGGTGCCATGATCCCTCCTTAGAATCAGTACAGAGACTGCTCTTGCTGAAAAGCACTGACCCCTCCCTTGGAATCACAAGGTAACAAAAATCAAGATAAAAACCCCACATCTCTGTTTTCGTCTTGTATCCATCTCCTTTTCTGCTTCTTTTCTTTCTTTTCTTTTTTCCTTTAAGGCAGGGTCTCAAGGAAACTGGCTGTGAACTTGAAGGAATCCTTCCTCCTCAGTCTCTCAAGTTTGGGGATTAGAGACATGCATCATTAAGTAAGTCTCAGTCTGTCTGCTTTACTTTGAGATAGACTCCTGCTTAGCTCTGCACGGAGACATGTTAATCATTCAATAAATGTCTGTCTAAGTGAGCTAACCTATCGAATCCCCCTTCAAGGCTGAAGGAACACAGAGATAAGAGTAACTGAGGCATTTTACAGTGTCCTGTCCTCTACCCTCAAAAAGGTGCCTGAAAGTCTCCAGTCATTGTCCTCAACCCTCAGTCACCTTGGATTCCAGGAACAGCAGAGACTTGAAGACAGATCACCCCACGATGAGATCACCTGCAAGCTGGAACACTTATCTCAGGGGAATTCAACTGTCCCCTTAAGAAATGAAGACCTCTTCAGGGCCACTTCACAGAACCAAAGCTAAGATATGGTCACCCAGGACTGCTTAATTCAGCACACTTCCCACCAACAATCCTCTGTTGAAGTTCAAGGCTCATGATGAGCTGAGATACTTGAATCCCATCTTCCTAAAATGACCATTTTGGTTAAAATCCTTTCTTGCCTTTTCAGCATTAATGCTTTGGAGGAAGGTATTTATTTATTCATTTTTGTCTTTCTTATTAGAAGACCCAGAGTTGGGTAGAGACCTCCAGGTACACAGGATAGTCAAAGGAAGTTGAGTGCCCCACCACTTCATCTAGCTGCGGGAGCCACTGATGTGGACCTTTCCCCAGGACTGCCGTGCAACCCTGTTGTTATGGGTTGAATATGAAATATCTCTCAAATGCTCATGTGTGGAACACTTGGTCCCTAGCTGATGTTGTTTTGGGAGGCTCTAGAAACTTTAGCAGGTAGAGCCTTACTGTTGCAGGAATGGTCACGAGGGTGGGTCCTTTGGGGTACCTTGTCCCCAGCCCCTATCCAGCTCCTGTTCTTTGCTTCCTGTCCACCATGAAGGGAACAGCTCTCATTCATCACAAGTACATGGAGCCAAGTGACCATGTACTGCACCCTCTGAAACCTTAAACCAAAATATTTCTTCTTTTAAATTGTATAAGTCAAGCAAGCTGTTATAATGCTGAGAAAGCTAACTAAAACAGTTGGATTGTCCTAGAGCAAGAAACCCATGTAATTCCCAGAGCCATGAATTTACGTAATCCAGTACCCATGAAGAAATCACAGTTTTTAATATTCTATTACCCAAAGTGACACTACATCACTTCTGCTGTATTCTACAAGTTAGATGAAAGTAAGTCCTTTTCACATTCAAGGGAAGCAGATTAGATGGAGTATGAATAGCAGGAGACCTGGACATTAGAGACCATCATAGAGAGGCCCAGGGCAGATGACAGAACTGCTCTCAAAATAGAATCATCTGATCATGAAAAAGGCCCTCCAGCTGGGAGTTTATTACTATGGTGCAAGGAGTGTTATGTGTGAGTCCAAGGAAAGAAGAAAGGATATTTTCATGCACACAAAACTGATCTTAATGCTTGAGTCCAAAATCAGAGCTGGAAACAGGGTTCCCTTTCCAAAAGCCTCACTGAGGGCAATGGACTATGGAGGCCCATGTTGGATTCAGTGTTTCCTGAGTACACAACCTGGCACCTGTATCAGTAACATGCCTGGAAACTCTCGGTAGGGGTTCTGAAGAGGACAGTGAAGAAAGAAGAGGTAAAAGATCTGGGCTGGGAAGGTCTGGGAGGTGCTCAGGGATTTTCAAAGAAGCTGGCTTGATGCATGCTTATGCATTGGGGATTGCTTCTGGGAATGCTGTCAGGGGACAATCATGTTGTGAGGACTCCTGCTATAGAGAAACTAAGATAAAAGACCATGAAGAGAAGTCCCAATCATTCTAGCTGAGCCCAGGTTCAAGTCAAGCAGTATGAAACCCGCAGGAGAAGAACCTTACTGGCCCAAGGAATATAGCACATCACTGCTATGGTTTGAATAAGTGCGCTCCTTGCTCCCTGTGGTGGTGGTACTGGGAGGTGGTGGGACTGTCAGAGGTGGGACCTAGTGAGATCTTTAACCTGCACTTCATTCAGAGAACCGGTCTGAGAAGATATTGGATTAATTTACTGCTGAAGGCATGTGCCCTCAGAAGGGACTGTGGGACTCTGTTTTCTTCCTCTGCTTCCTGGAGCTTAAGGTAAGAAGTTTTCTCTGCCATGCACTTCTACTACAATGTGTTGCCTGTTCAGAGGCTCAGAGAAATGGGGCCATTCAATTCTGTGAGTCCAAATATACCTTCCTCTTTATATGATAATTGCTTCAGATATTTCATTACAGTGATGGAAGACTGACGAATACAATCATTATTATTTTGAGCCATTATGTCTGAAACTGTTTGCTCATACTACCATAGTGACCTGACATAGAAAAAGGTACCTGGGAGTAGATGCTGACATAAAGAAAAAAGAAACATGTAAGAGATACGGCATTGGCTTTGGAGCTGAGCGATGGGTAGCTAAACAACCAGGAAGGAAACTATCAGCAGACGCTGCGAAAGGGGTGATCCAAAAGACACCTGAGGAAAAAGGCTAAACTCTTGCCTAAAGGAACTGGAAAGTCTGAAAATATATAATGAGCTTGTGGATCTGGTTAAGGAGAAGACAAGTGAAGTGACAAGGTAGGCTATTGAAAATGGTGAGTGGCTTTTCTAGGTGAATATGACAAGATAAGAGGTGAGACAGAGATGGTCTAAAGGAGGAACTGATTGGTTTTTAAGCAGAACTGGAAGAACACACAGAGAGTGAGAGCCCAGGACATGCTGAATTGGCAACAGCTGATTTTCAGTATCGCTAGTCTTCTCACAGGTGAAACTTCTCAGAGAGAAAAAAAAAGATTTCAGAGTCTTGATGAATCAAGAGTCTATGATGAGACAGTATCTAATAGACCTCAACTATCCAAAAAGGCAGTAAGAGTCTTAAGCGCCTTATCCCAGAACACTCTTAACAGTCCATCACAACAGAGAAACTCTTGAAAATATAATTTCTGGTATGGCTTTTGTTTAATAGATTATAATATGATACAGAGAAAACCCAAGATATTCTTAAAGGTGTTGTAGGAATTTAGACTAAAGGAAGCAGAAAGAGTTTAAAACATAAGCAGGCTTTGGACCCCCAAATGTACACCTTGAAAACAGGATGCAAAAGCTACCTTCCCTATGGAAAGGAAAAAAGAGTTCAAAGGGTAGAGCCAGGAGTCTAGAATGTGAATTGATTAGGGGTCTGCTGCCAGGGAACAAGGCTGGGTCACTGCTCTGGAGTAGAAAGCCTTAACAGGTTCTGGCTAGATTACAGAATTTCTCTGCTCCCAGAGCTAGGTGCAAGCCCTTCTGGGATTCAAATACTATTGCAGCCTCTGGTTCCAGCCCCTTGAGTATTAGGTGCTTTAAACTCATTTGTCCTTACAGAATGGGGGAGCTGACTGATGATGCCAAGAGGCTCCACCTGTATCCACATCAGATGCAGCGCACATGCTCCAGGATTCCGAGCCAGATGCTGAACCTGAAGACTTCGAACTCTTGGGAACTTAACTATATCTATGCCACCTGACACATTGGCAAAACCCAGTAACTGAATCTTTAAACTGCTTTGTTCAGGGTGACAGTCATCTGAGAGACAGTACATTAACATCCTAGAGACCTTTCTTCCATCTCTTCATTAGCCCATAAGTTATACAGGGAGGAGAAACAGGCAGTTCATCATTCCAAAGTTTAGTCTTGCCCTCTGGTCAGATGGCCAGACTCTGAGATTGTCTCTGAGATTTCTAGTATTAATGTCTTTCCACTTAACATCTCCTCTTTCACTGTTACATATTCCGAAGCTGAGTCTTGCATTCTTCTTGAGTTCCCACACTGAAGGTTAACACAGAACAAACAAACCATTATCTGTGAGCACCAATAAATTTCTTCCTATGAAATAAAGTACAGATGTCCCCCTATAACATTGAAATGTTCCTAGGAAGAGGGGAGAAATTTATTTTGCATTTGAAGAATATCAAAATAACAGTAGACAGAGAAAAACCACTGCAGTTCTTCCAGGCCATAGAACCCTTGCAGCTCCACTCACAGTGGCATGGGCTCTAACACACATTGGGTTGGGCTTGTAACTGCCTTTACACAGTGGAACTAAAAGAAGGCAAAGCTACGTGAGTCCCAGCGTCCAGTCCCCAGGCACCTGCAGCTTTCATCGCTATCCTCCCTAAGGAAGCTGGGCTACAAGCAGACTAGAATCCATTGAGAAACCCAAATGTGTCCCGGCTACCAGCACCAACCACTAGGCAGGTGAAGGAGGCCATGTTGGATCTCCCAGCCTTTCTGACTCTCCAGCTGGACACAGTCTCGTGGGCAGGCTCAGACAAAACCGGTAGACAACCCAGAAAACTGAAAAATTATGAGAAGTGATGTTACAGCTGTTTTAAGCTATTAAGCTTAGAGTTACTTTGTTTTACAGAAATAATTAAGTGATATACCTCTCTACCATGAAAACTATCATTCATGCCCCGTTAGGCAATGGCAAAGTTTAGAGCAATACTGCTATCCCAGAGGCCCTGTGGTGCTGTGAATGAGAATGTCCCCCATAGGTTCTAAGTATTTGAACACTTGGTCCTCATTTGGTGGTGCTGTTAAAGGAGGGTTACGGAAACTTTAGGAAGTATGGCCATGCTCCAGGAACCATGTCACTGGGGGTGGGCTTTGAGAGTGCATAGTCCCATCCCATTTCCAGTCTGTCTCTGCTTCCAGTGCCTGCTTGAAGGTGTAGGCGCTGAGCTTTCTGTGCCAGCTGCCTCCTGCCATGTCTCCCTGTCATGATGAATTCTCATCCCTCTGGAATTGTAAGCCAAAATAAACTCTTCCTTCTATAAAGTGCCTTGGTCATGGTGTTTTTTCCCAGCAATGGAATTATTAACTAATACAGGCCAAAAGATATTCTTTGATTTAAAGGATGTTATCTGAACTAACACAGAGACTAAAGATCTTTTGTAAAACCAGAGCTTCCGGGGAGACCAAGAAGAGCTGGACTCATGCTGTCACAGTAGACAGTACTCAGTGCAGTGGCTATGGACTATCTTGGATGCTCTAAGGGAAACTGCTTTTCACCTCACAGCAAGTGCACAGCCTCCATTTCTCTGGTGACGTTAGTGTCCTAGGATACCATCAAGCAGTTCTTGTATCTGTCGAGGGACACACACTATCTGGAAAACATGGTTATCATGAATACAGCCTGATCTGTCTTTCCTGGGACCAAGCCTGCTCCCTGAATCAGTATGCAGAGAGAAAGCCTTCTGAGACATGAATGAATGAATGACAGCTCTGTCACTCTGTTCCACGCCTGGTAAAATTCCACTCTTTTGGTAAGATCCAACCACAGCATCACTCGCTCTGGCAAAACATTGCTTGCTTTAATTCTGCTCCCCAGTGTGACAGAACAGCTGCTCCAGGGCCTGCATCCTTCTCACTGGGGCTCCTGTGTGTGCTGGACTGGCTGAGCCTCACACTCCTGTGATCCATGGACCCAGGGTCACTTAAGGAGAAAGAGTTTCTCTGCCATCTCTTAGTGTACACCTGACACATGGAGATGGGGTGAAGCATTCCCGAACACATTTCTCCAGCAAATATTTATCAAATTCCTGCTTTGTGCCGGGTACTTGTTCTGATGTCACAGCAGGGAATAAAACACATAAATTTCTGCCTTCGGAGATCTTAATTTCCACTCAGAGGAAACAAACAATAAACAGAAAATAATAAGTAAAGTCTAGAGCTTCTGCGAGGGTAAAACAAACACTGTATAGAAAAACAGCAAACAGGAAATGGGAGTGAGAAACAGCAGCTTTAACAGCAGTGTGTGTTTAAACAAAGACCTGAAGACAAAGAAAGACCTAGATAGTGAATCTGTGAGGAATCCTCCAGGCACAGGAAATAGTGCAAAGGTTCTGAGGATGCTAAGGCTGGTTTGCTTGAATATCAGCCAGCAAGACTAGAGCTGTGTGAACACAGTGCTATCCTTTTCGAAGATGAGAAGGGACTGGGAACGGCAGTAGGAGTGTGTGTTTGTGTATCTGTGTGGGTGGGTATCTGTGTGTAGCTGTGTGTGTTTATATGTGTATGTATATGTGTGTATGTCTTTGTATATCTGTATATCTGTGTGTATGTCTGTGTGCCTGTCTGAGTCTCTCTCTCTCTCTCTCTCTCTCTCTCTCTCTCTCTCTTTTTCTCTCTCTCTCTCCTTCCCCGTGTCTGTGTGTGTGTGTGTGTGTGTGTGTGTGTGTGTGTGTGTGTGTAGCAAAGGACTGGTTGACAGGTCTGTTCAGTGAGGAAAGTACTATAAGAAGGACTATGAGGAAACAGCTACAATATAGTCATCACAATCCACATGCGAGATGATGGTGGCCTGGACCACAGACAGCCTGTGCAGAGTGGATGGAAAGTAGTCAGATTTCAAATGTGTCTGGCATGACATTAGAGGACAGATTAGATGTGATATGTGGGAGGAGAGGTGGTGAGGTATTTGGGACAGGGGAAGGGTCTGCTCCTGGCTGAGCTGGGGAGGGCCATGCTGAAGAGCGCAGGATAGCACATGTTGAGTCTGATGTTGCTGCTAGATGGCAAGGAGACAATGGGATATTTGATTCCAGGATCGTTTCAGGAGGCAGGGGCTAGAGACATAAATCTGAAGGGCCTAATAAACCCCAGCACCTTATTTCACTCCCTTGATTTTATCTCTCCAGCTGTAAACCAGGATGGAAGTACAGATTAGCTGAGCTATTAGAACAACTGATCATCTACAAATCTTTCCTGTGTGATCAGCAGTCATTTATCTAAACGACAGTTCAGCAGCCTACACTTCACAGTCTTTTGGCCTTCTGCCTTTGCTGGCCTCTTCCCTTCCAATTCCATTTTTCAAGCTTGTTCTAGATCTTATTCAGAATGGGAGTTTAGAGGCATTGGGGAGCAGCTGGTGGCAGAGGATGAGCTGGCAGCTCTCAGGTACCTCAGCTTCTGCTAAAGAGAGGCTCAGTGGGTGAAAGGCATGGGGAGATTGATCTATCATCAGAAGGCAGGCGGCAGGACGGCAGTGGCTATAAAGGGGAGGCCAGGGGGAGGGAGCCCCTCACCATGTAAAAGCCACTGCTGCTGCTGCTCATGGCTCAGGAGGGTTCGTAGGCTTTTGTTCTTTCCAACACGAAGCAGAAGGCTCTTTGTAGCACTGCTTTAGAAAGACAGTAATTTCCATCCTGCTGAACCCAGGGCAGTCTGGATTGGCATCTTTTATTTCAACGTAATTATTAACAGCATTTTATTTCTTTCTTAAAATTACCCAGGTCCGATAGAGTAGATGTTCACCTATCTTATAAGCTTGCCTTTCAGCATCTTATTTTTCTCCCAAAAGACCTGAGCCTGCTTTTTCCCTGGTGATCCAGAACATTCTGACTTTTCATCATTCACATGGTCCAATCTTGAAAATGCAGCAAAAGCTCTAAACTCTCCTCTCTCCTGGCTGACGTCAATTCCCAACTTACTAGAGAGATAGGATAAGACCCAGGTGACCCTCTTTGTGTGTGACTCTCTACTTAAAAATCATTGAGAGTAATGGAGAGATGATCCATGGTTAAGACAGCTTGCTGCTCATGGAGAGAACCAGAGTTCGGTTCCCAGTACCCACATCAGTTCTGGGAGAGCCGATACCTTCTTCTAGCCTCAGAGGGCATCCACAGGTGGCAGGCACACACACACACAGAGGCACATAAATAAAAATACAATAAAACTTAGAAAAAAGAATCTCTGGAGTTGTTGAAACAGTCCAGGTTCCTGCTGTCACCTTTGAGTCACACCCTCCTAAAGCCTGTGTCTGATGATGTGAATGTCTCAGGTCACCCCCCAAATGGAGTGCAAAGCCATACTCCCTAGTTCTGACCGTCCATACGATTGTTCCTTAATAGCATCTCTTTTCATATAGGCAAGAAGCATTCTTCAGCTGCTTCCTCTCTGCCCAGTAAAGCCGGGGATGCAGAGAAGATTCATGTTACCCCAAGCGCTGGGTCTAGCACAAGACACAAGTGCATGCAAACATCACATGACATGATACAACAAAGTAAAATGACAAAGCAGGTCTAGCTGAGCAGACAGCAATCTAACAACATAAAGCTTTCCTGTGCTTTAAGCCAAGATTTTGTGGTCGATCATTCATTCCACAAACATTTTCATAGTGCCAGTCACTTGAAATAACTCATCTCATCTTCATGGCCATACTCTGAGGTTCATAGTCTTACTGCAGCTTAGTAGATAGAAGCTGGAGGCTCAGAGGAGTTAAGTAACTTGCTAAAGGTTATGGGACAAAAATTAGGGCCAAGGTCTATTTGTGTACCTGTATTAGTCAAGTTTCTTCAGAGGAACATAACTGATAGAATATATATATATAATTTATTAAATGTGATTACTTTGAAATAGGACCAACAGCTGGATCACACCCAAGAGGCTGAGACTCCTGTAATTGCTCAGTCTATAGGACTGGCTGCCTCTGCATTCTGATACCCAAAATGGAAAGCTGCTGGTTTTTAGTCAAGGATGGAAGCCTGAAAATGCTTGCTGGTTCTGATATCAGGGAAGGAGCCAGCAGCAGTAACTGGCTAATCAACTTGACAAGAGGGAAGGTCAGACAAGCCAAAGGTGAATAATCTCATTTCTGCCATGCCTTTTTTTTTTTTTTTTTTTTAAATCTGGGCTGCTACCACATTTGTACCACCACAAATGTGGGCTGTCTATATTTAGGGTAGGTCCTCCCACATCAATTAAGATGATTCTGCAATTAAGGTTTCCTATTCCGGTGTCCTAGTTTGCTTGACTGTTGCTGTGTTAAACATCATGATCAAAAGCAAGTTGGGGAGGAAAGCGTTTATTTTAGTTTATAAGTTATCATCCATCACTGAGAGAAGTCAGGGCAGGAACTCAGGGAAGGAACCTGGAGACAGGAACTGAAGCAGAGACCATGGAGAAATGCTGCTCACTGGCTTGAGTCTCCTGGCTTGTTCAACTGGTTTTCTTATATAGCCCAGGCACACGTGGCCACGGCATAGCTCCTACATCAATGATCAATCAGGAAAATGCCCAAAAGGACATGTCCACAGGCCACTCTGATGGAGGAAATTCCTCAATCAAGGTTCCCTCTTCCCAGATGTGTCAAGCTGACAACTAAGATTAGCTATTGTAGCACCCTTTTCAGATGCTATCTCCACATGAGGAACAGCAGAAGTCTTTTGGTGCCTCGGTTCTATCAAGTGTGGGTCACTATTTAGAAACATGAGGTCCTCTTGTAGGACACACATCCCTTTCATCTTTGGCTGAGGGCAGAACTGGGTCTAGGGCAAAAAGCAGCAAGACCTTGATCTCAGGCAAAAAACTCAGGGTACACTAAAAGCCTTAGTAATCAAGACAAATAGATTTTAATGTATTATTTTTTTAAATCAAATTACAAGTGTGCACCTGCTGTCCATGATTGCCCCATTTCCTCCAGCCCAATAAGCCTGCAAATACAAGGTGAATACATTCTGGAGATCTAGAGTCCAATATGGTCTCTGTAACTAGTAATAACTAGTAATAATGTAGACTGGAAATTTGCTGAGAGGGGATCTTATGTATCCTTCCACACACCCTCATCCTTAACCCCCACACCCCACAACCACAAAGATAACTATTGTGACTATGAGAAGGATTAATTACCTAGATTATCATTTCCAGTGCATATGTATACATTCAATTTTTGTTTTTTATTTATAACTCTATACAAAAACCAAAATAAATAAAATTGGCAAACTATAGTCCTGGGGCCAGCAGCCTGCATTCATAACAATGGCTTTATTTCTTTCTCTTCATGTGCTGACAGGTCACAGCCACTGGCCCCAGGTACTGGGTTTTACTTCCAGAAAAGAAACTGCCTTTGCCTTTTTATTCTACTTGTCTGTAAATAAAGGCCACATGCAAATTAAGGTTCTGGATGGTCACAAAGAGTGACATTGGGAGCCTGGTTGCTCTTCAGTTTCTCTTCAGAGACAGAGCTACCATGGTGTGATTTTTAAACTTGAATAAGAAACAAGTAGCCAGGGAAGGGGGCCTGGTCAGAAAGGCTGGAGGCCAGAGGACAGCGCAGGAGTTCCATTTCTGCCTCCTCAGGGGGATCATCCTGGCCGTGCAGCGGGAGAGAAGGGAGTCAGTGGGATTTCTCCAACCAGAAATGTGATGGGAGCTAGAGCTATTTTTAACATTTACCCCATTAGCAGCCTGGGTTCCACCACACACAGGCAGTGACTCCAGCACTGGTGTTAAGCAATTATTAATGGGAAAAAGAGAGTGCTGGGGCCCCCAACAGCCATTTTTAACTGTGAACATTATTGCTCAATTTTGAGCTGTACCCGGGGACTCATAAGAGGAAGACATAATGCTTGTTTGTGGAACTTTTATAGCTAATTGACATTTTTTCAGTGCTCCCCTGACAGCTGTAGTTACTCCTGATTGGAAGGCTGTGAAAAGCATCAAGTTATACACTATCTCCAGATAGGGCCATATTTCTGATATAACACCAAGAAAAAAAAAGAGAGAATAAATAAAAACAGTCAAAATAAGCACTCTAAAAAATGACAAAAGAGATTGGCAAAAGCAGCTCTCTTTATGAAAAGATAATGGATGCTATTTTCAGACTAATTGAGGATGCTTGATTGTGTGGCGTTTCAGACTTCCTCCTCTGGGGCAACATTTTCTTCCTTCTATATTGTTTTCTGCAAGGGAAACACAGAAGCAGAATTCTCCTTTCTCAGCCAATATGACACTCTTGACTTGCTTACAGGTTCCCAGATTCTGCCTTGGTGCTAGACGCAGAAATCAATGCCTCTACTGTCCTGGAAGCCCAAAGTCAAGTTCATGAAAAAGTATGATCAAGCTTAGAAAGCAGACTAACACTGAACATCACTTTCATCCCTGGACATATCTACTTACAGATTATCCAAAGTCATTAATTAGGATTGTCCAAGACAAACCAATAGGACGGGAGGGGGAAATCCATCTAGAATAAAGTCAGTTGGGATTGTAGAAACTTCTGCCTGTGTAAACAGATTTGCTTACTGTCATTGGCTTGATTTTAATTTGCTTGACTCCAAAAAGCCATCGTAGTTTGTGCACTGAGTTCGTTTGAGAATATTATATTTTAGGGTAAAGCAATGATCCAGATGTCAGGCCATCTTACAGTCATCCATTCTTCTGGTTGTATGCGTGAATATCACATCTTGTCTCTATGAAAGACTTTTAGCCCATACAATTCCTGATGGAAACATACCTCATGACAATTAGAAAAAGAAAAAAAAAACTGACCATAATTCAATATCTACATTTCATGTCCAATGACTGTATATCAAAAACTTAATGCACAAGAAGATCTGAGGAATTTGCTCAAAATCTTATTTACTTTTCTGTTACTGTGATAATATACCCTGATTAAAAGCAAATGTATATATATTACCTTACTGTGTATTTTCTATATAATATCTTGAAGGACTCATAAAATTATTTTATAAAAAAAAGTTACAGCTGATCTTCTTCTAGCCTTGGGCATAGGTGCATTCCTGTTCTTAGCACTCCAGATCCTAGAATACTCTCTTAGTTTAGACTCACCACCCACTGAGTCCTGAACCCTATACTCAGACTAGCTCAATTTTTCAGTCTAGTTTGTTAGAGCCTTCATAGGCTGTCCCCACCCTCAACTTGCCATTCCATTCCTGGGACCAGCTTTCTACCCTGGTAAATCTTATTCAGCCCATTGCTTCTCTACTCCCCTTCCACTGCACTAACTCCACCTGTACCCTCTCCACACACACCCTGTTCTCCATCTAGCCTTGGGCACTGGCACACTCTTATGCCTAGCCGCCAGATCTCTGGACTACCCTCTCACCTTTGGCAGGCTGAGGGGCTCTCCAAATCATACTGTGACCATCCCCCTACATTGGTACCTTTGTAGCTCCTCACATTGCTGCAGAGCTAGGCTTCTGTGACATTTTGTAGGGGCCCAAACTTTTGCAGACCACCTAAGAAACCCAGAATTCATACTCTACCTAGCAATTTCCCCAAATTGTGCTGTATCTGCAGGCTTGAGGGACCCGGACCTTAAGAGAGAGCCTGAGAGCATATGATCTCGCCTAACCTGTGCCTCTGAGGGAACTCCTAAGCAGCTGGACTAGAGCCATCTGGCCCATCCAATATAAGATCAAAAGAGAGAACTTGAAGCTTTGACCAACAGCTTTTTCATACCCAATAAGTAAACAACCAAATAATATCAAGTATACAAACAGAATCAGACTTTAACTGAACAAAGGTAGACTTGAGTTTCACATCAAAATCACAAATAACAAAAGGAATCCACATGCCAATATCACAACAACAAGAAAATAATAATATGAAAAAACCCAAATAATATGTTCCCACTAAATATCACCAGTCCTATAGAAGAGTTCTACAAGGAGATCCCCATAGAGATAACCCAGGACACAGAGTTTAAAAAGACAATCATAAATGAGTTCAAATAATTCAGTGAGTTTAAAGAACATACAAACAAATCAAAGAATATGTAGATAAACTTCTGACTGATTCACAAAAGAGATAGAAATATTAAAGAAAACAGGCTAAATGAAAAAGAAAGTGAAGAACTCCTGTCTCTTTGGTATTCTATGTGCTTCTTGTATTTGCATGTGCATGTCTTTGAAGTAAGATAATTTGAAATGCTGGGAGAAAGCCTCACAGATAGAATGAATGAAATGGAAAGCAGAATACCAAGACTGGACAATAAAGCTGAAGAATTGGAGCACTCAAGCAAAGATTATGAAAAAAAATTTTTAAAGCAGAAACGGAATATGCAGGAAATGTGGGACACCATGAAAAGACCAAATTCATGCATTGCATGCATAAAGGAAGGAGAAGAATCTCAGGACAATGGTAGTGACCAGATCTTCAACCAGATTGTAGAAGAAAATTTCCCCAAATTAAGGAAATATGATATACCCATACAAATACAAGAAGCACACAGACTATCAAATAGACAGGACCAGAAAAAGAGCCTCCCCATGGCATATCATAGTAAAAACACTAAGTGTATAGAACAAAGAGAGAATTATGAAAGTTACAAAAGAAAAACAAGTCACATATAAAGGAAAACCCATCAGAATTACAGCTGACTTTTTAATGAAAGACAGAAGAGGCTGGACAAAAGTATGGCCAGTTCTAAATGACCACAGATGCCAACCTAGAATACTTTACCCAGCAAAAATGTTTATTATAGTTGAAGGCGAAAGAAAATCTTCCATGATTTGAATAGACCGAAAGAATTCACATGCAGAAAACTAGCCCTTCAGAGTATACTTGAAGCAATACAAACAGCTGTAAAAGGAATGAATGTACACAAGGGGCAACAGAAAGAAACTAAATGAAGGTGTAACTGGGGAGACACAGAGTTAGATCAAAGATGAAAACAGAATTTAAAATGATGGGAATCAATACACATCTTTCAATAATAACTTCCAATAGCGATAGACTGAACTCCCCAAAGGACACAGGCTAGTTGAATGGATCAAGAAATAAAATCCGTCCTTTTGTGGTCTGCAAGAAACCCATCTCACCTTCAAGGATAGGCACTAACTTAAGGTGAAAGGATGGAAAAATTATTCCAAGAAAATGACACTAAGAAGCAAGCAGTAGTTCTAATATTTGACAAGGTAAACTTCAAACTAAAACTAATCAGAAGTGATAAGAGGGTCACTTCACTGTGACCAAAGGAACAATTAACCAAGAAGGTATTATAATCATTAATATATACACACGAAAGTCTGGCGCACCCAACTTCATAAAAACATTTCTACAGGACTTAAGACACACAAGTTTAATCCCAACTCACTAACAGTAGGGGAATTCAATACCCCACTGTCTCCGTTATACAGATTAACTGGACAGAGAATAAATAGACACCTGAATTAAACCATACCATACATCAAAGGGACCTAACAGACATCTATTAAATATTCCACCTAAGCACCAAAGAACACACATTCTATTCAGCACTCTATGGAACTTTCTCTCAAATCAGCCACATACTGAGGCATGAAACAAATATAAAAAATTGAAATAATTCCATTCATTCTATAAGACCGCAATTCAATAAAGCATAAAACCAACACCAGAAGAAGCCCTAGTAACTTCAGAAGCATATGGAGACTAAACAACACGATTCCTGAATGATGAATGGATCCAAGGAGAAATTAAGAAAGAAATGAAAACATTCCTGGAATTAAACAAAAAGGACCATAGAGCACAACAAAATCTCTGAGACACCTTAAAAACAGTCCTAAGAGGGACATTCATAGCTCTAAGTGCCTACATTAAAAAGACAGAAAGAGGACAAATAAATTATTTAACACTGCAATTCAAAAATCTTAAAAACCAACAAAAATGAAACCCAAACCCTGCGGACAAGAAGAAATAACAAAATCAGAGCAGAGATTGATGAAATACAAGTAAAGGAAACAATACAAAGAATCAGTGAATCCAAGAACTGGTTCTTTAAAGAGATAAACAGTATAGACAGACCCTTGACCCAGTTAACCAAAAGAAAGAAAAAGCAACTCCAAATCAACAAAATCAGAGATGAAAGGGGAAAAAATCACAACAGAGAACAAAATGATCTAGACCATTATAAGGGAATACTTTAAAAACGTATATGTTATTAAATTTGAATGCCCAGATGGAGTCACAGCACAATTCTACCAGACATCAAAGATCTACATCCAATACTACTTAAATTATTACAAAAAGATAGAATAGAGGAAGAACCCCCAAATTCCTTCCATGAAGCCAGCATCACTCTAATACCAAAGCCAGGTAAAGATACAACCCAAAAAGAAAACTTACACCCTTATCCTTAATCAACATAGATGCAAATATTCTCAACAAAATACTTGTAAAGTACGTACAGATCATCCACTATGGTCAAGTCAGCATTATTCCAGAGATGCAGGGGTGTTTCAATCCATGTAAGTTAATAAATGTCATAAAGCCTATAAATGGACTCAAAAACAAAAATCACATGATCATCTCAATAGATGCAGAAAAGGCCTTTGACAAAATTCAACACCTATTTATGTTAAAAGTCCTGGAGGGAACTGGACTGGCAGTAACATACCTCAACATAATTAAAGCTTTATACCAAAAACCTACAGCCAACATCATTCTAAATGGAGAAAAATTTAAGCATTCCCATTAAAATCAGGAATGAGACAAAGCTGTCCACTCTCTCCACTCCTTTTTAATAAAGTGATTGAAACTCTTGCTGGAGCAATAAGACACAGAAGTTAAAGGAGTACTCATCAGAAAAAGAAGAAGTCAAACTATGCCTTTTTGTAGATGATATGACATTATATTTAAGAGATGCCAAAAAAAAAAACTATCAGAGAACTCCAAGCCATGATTAACACTTTCACTAAAGTGGCAGATTACAAAATTAATCTACAAAAATCAGTACCCTTTCTATACACCAATAATGAACAATTGGAGAAAGAGTACAAGGAAATCCTCCCATTTACCATAGTCTCCAAAAAAATCTCAGAGTAAACCTGACCAAAGACTTTAAAGATCTCTAAAATGAAAATTTTAGATCTTTAAAGAAAGATATTGATGAGGACACCAGAAGATGGAAGGACCTCCCATGTTCATGGATTAGGAGAATTAATATTGTGAAAATGACCATCCTACCAAAAGCAATATATAGATTCAATGCAATCCCAATCAAAATCCTCATGACAATCTTTACAGAATTAAAAAAAAATAATTCTCAAAATCCTCAAATTCACAGGGAAGCACAAAAACTACGGATAGCCAAAACAACCCTAATCACAAACAGCAATGCAACGGGGATTACTATACCATGTTTTAGTATATACTGCAGAACTATGGTCATAAAACCAGCATGGTACTGGCACAAAAATAGACCCACAGACCAATGAGATATAATTGAAAACTCAAACAAGAGTACATGCAATTCTGTCACCTGATATTTGACAAAGGGTCCAACACTCTCTGGAGGAAAGACAGCACCTTGAGCAAATGGTGCTGGCAAAACTGATCTCCACCTGTAGAAGAATGAAACTAGACCCTGATCTTTCACCTTGCACAAAAGTCAAATGGATCAAAGACCTCGGTGTGAAACCAGAAACTCTGAAACTATTAGAAGAAAACGTTGACATTAGCCTACAAGATATAGGTATAGCAAAGGACTTTATAAGTCAGACAGCAAGTCCTCAGGAATTAAGGTCAACAATCAACAAATGGGATCTCATTAAACTAAAAGCTTCTGTACAGTAAAAGAAACGACCAAGGAAAGGAAAAGAAAACCCATAGAATGGGAGGAAATCTTCACCAGTGGCACAGTTTGAGGTTTAACATTCAGAATTTATAAAGAACACACAAAACAGAGACTCAAGAAAACAAGTGACCCAATTAAAAGATGGGCTAAGGATCTGAGCAGATTCATTTCTTCAAAAGAAGAACTAAAGATGTGTGAGAACCATCTTTAAAAGTACTCAACATTGTTAATGATTAGGGAAATGCAAATTAAAACCACTTTAAGATTTCATCTTATCCCAGTAAGACTGGCTAATATCAAGAGAACAAATGTTGGCGGTGATGTGAGGAAAGAGGAGCGCTCATTTACTGCTGATGGGATTGTAAACCCATGCAATGCCTACGGAAAGCAGTGTGGAAAACTTAAAAAACCAGAAGTGAATCTACCATTTGACCCAGTTATACCACTCCATAGCATATACCCAAAGGACTCATCCTATTGCAGAGATAACTGTACATCCATGTTTGTGGCTGCACTTTTCACAATAGCTAGTGGATGGAAGCAACCTAACTGTCGCTCCACTGACAAGTGGATAGTGCAAATGTGGTACATGTACACAATGGAGCTGTACTCAGTGATAAAGAAAGATGAAATCATGACATTTTCAGGTAAATGGATGGAATTAGAAATTGTTATGCTAATTGCAGCAACACAGAATCAGAAAAAGAAACGACATATTTTCTCTCTCATTTGTGGATCCTTGCCCCAAACCCTTATATGTAAGTATGTGTCCTGATGTAACTTCATACGGATGGGATGCCAGAACCCATGGCATCCCTGCAGGTGACCATGTAAAATGCCTGAGACATCCAGAAATTTGTTGTGTTCAGTAGTTGGTTGTATTGGATCTATTTAAACAGTAGCAGAGAGCACATTTTAGAAGGAAAAGCGTCTAAACTGGTGTCTTCACTGTTAATGGAGGGCAATTAAAAGTCGTTTCTTCCATTTCACGACTCTTTAGATCTCATATATGAGACTCTCAATTCAAATTAACTTAATAAAACCAGGGAATGTTTCAAGGTCCTAAGTAAAATGTCAAAGCTGGTTTTGGTTCAGAAACAGCAGGATTCTGGTGTTGCCAGGGTGCTGGGAAGGATCTTCTCTGTGTCCTGCTTTCCTCCGAGTTTCTTTCATTCACTTGATTCAGCAACTCTTGGACAAAGCGGGCTTGTTAGTTCCACAGTTTCAATTTAAGTCTTCAAGAGGATTCTTTATTGGACCACCTCAGAACGTGTGCCATCTCCAGCCAATCACTGTGGCTGTGCGATGGACACCCTTTTGGACAGACCTGGATTGTGTTAACTGGGTCTCACCTTCATTTCTACATGGACTGAGCCAAGGGGTGGTACTGATGCCCAGGGAAAAGTCTGGAAGCTGATAGAAAGGGCTAAAACACTGTGCTGGTAGAAACAACTGATATTTCATGCCCTATTAGCTAAATAAAAATAGGGTTTATAAAGCACAGAATGACTCAAAGCCCAAGTAAGAGGCTTAACAAAAACATGCTGAAAGAGAGAATTGAGTGCAGATGGACTGTTGCTCAGGGCTCTTGGGATGGGAAGGAGCATGGAGCTGAAGAAGGGAAGTTGGATTGGGCAAAAGGAGGATGAGCTGCACTAGCATGCAGGTGCAGTAGTAGTCTTAGCCCATCCCAGAAACAGTTCTGGAGCTCTTCCAAATGACTCTGAAGGAGGAGTTGGCCTTTATGTTCTTCCTAAGGATTTGTTGAATATGGAAGGCACTTAGGAAAGAGTCTTTCATCTTCAGAGAGGAGATCCCTCAGATAAGTGCAGTTCTAAAAAGGTGGACCCCTCAAAGCCTTCATCAAACATACATATCTGAGGGAGCATAAATGGGAGATGGTGGAGTAGGGAAAGTCAGATGGATCAGGATTCCCAATGGATGATGGAGAATTGTGGGGGGTGGGGTGTGCTTAAGTGTCTTTTAGACTGGCACCAATAACCAGTACAGCCTGAAGGCACCAGTCTCAGGAAAGGAGGTGCACAGTGACACAGGCAAGCTGAAGACTTGCAGTAGTCTCAGCCCTTTGAGATGGAATGATGGGGAAGACATCCATGGTCATTTGCTGAGCACCTATCTACTCTGTGGTAATTCCATGCAAGCGTCTTTCGATCACAGATGAGATTCTAAGATCATCAGGGAATAAGAATGGTCTTCATAATTAATATTCTATCTTTAAGAAAACCATGAGGAGATTAAATGATGGTTTGGGGACTTTGTATTAAGAAAATGTCTCCAAATTTGGGTTACAGAAATCATGTTAATAACAAAGGGACACAAGGCTGCTACTAAATCAGATCAAGGACAAGCAAAAGAGCAAGCTTGCAAATGTGAGCCCTGAGGGTCAGCAGAAGTGTGTTTCTGAAAGTGAATCAAGGGAAAATCAATTCCCAAGAAGGGGTGTGGAATTAAAAGAAAGTGGTTCTAAAAACGCAACCACATAATCAGTCCATTTTGTAAAAGCTTCTTTCTAGAGATGAATTACAAAGAAATTCTTATCGTTGGGTAAAAAGAAGTGGGGAGCGGGTGTCTAAACAAAGAACACCAAGATAAATATGATAAGATTTCAGTAAGGAACAAATGGCTCCTGAGAGTGAGCGATGTAGGAATAGGCCTTCGAATTTCCTGTTTTGCTTTTCCTATTTGAGTGTTAACGTCAAGATCATAACTGAGGTAAAGGGGTGCATGAGTCCCCAAAATGGAATATAGATTTTGTGTATGGCCTCACATGTGTACATATACATTTTCTGTAGAGAGGGTCTGTGAATTTTAGCAGATCCTTAATAGTGACCACAATTCCACGTGTCTAAGAGGCAATATCCCATGGTGCCGCCCTACTTAGGTAGCAGCTTCAAATGAGGATAAAACATTATTAGACATATTAGTAGAATGGGATTGGGAGAGGACTGGGTAAAACCACTTGTCTGGGTAAGCTTGAGGACCTGAGTTCAAACCCCAAGCATGCACATACACACATACACAAACACACAAACACAAGCCGTGGGGCAGTGCACACTTGTCACTCTATTATTGTTGGGGTGGAGACAAGAGGATCACTGGTGCTTGCTGGCCACCAACCTAGGTTCACGTTGAGTGATGGACCCTGTCACAAAGGAATAAGGGGAGGAGATGATAGAGCAGAGCACCTCGTGTCCTCTCTGGCCTCTGCACACAGGAACATGCACTTGTAGGCATGCATATATGTGCATATATCATACACATATGCAACCACAGTCACTCGTCTACACACACACACACACAAGAAGTATAAAGGAAAAAGTTAACCACAGATTACTAAGATATGAAGAAACAAATTAAAAACACAAATAAGATCTTTGTAACCACCATAAGCATTTTTTTACTCAACAAACAAACAAAAAAATAACAAAATCCCTACTCCCCTGCACAAAGAGATCCTAAACAGGTCACTGAGAGCCAAATGGACCTATTTCAAAACCAGTTTCTGGTCACTTTATCTTTAATTACTTTTTTTTTTTTTTTGCCAGTGTTTCATGATTGATTGCTATTGTAATGATTTCAATCACTGAATAATTTATTTACATGTTATTTTATAACTTTTAGTTATGTCTTTTAATCAACCAATAAACATTTAAAAATGGTTAGTTTTTAAAAAAGAGGACTACATATATCTGTTACAGTAATGACATCAGTGGGTTAAGTTTTAACACAAACAGAAAATAAAGTTTAACAAGTACTTTATTTCCTTCTTTAAGTAGAATTCTCATTTTCATGGTTCAAAAGTTTAAATATTTTATTGAAAAATCTCATTGATCTCCACCCTTGATCATGTCCTTCCTATTATCTTCCACATGGCAAATTACGTCACAATATTTGGGTAGTTCACAAAGGCATTCTATGTCTCTCTCCATCCCATGTATATAAACTACATGTATATGTATTATATAGGCAAATACATACCTCATATATAGGCCTATGTATATTTCTAATATTTATATTTCTATTATATCTATATCTACATATACATATATATGTATGTGCTTTTTCCTTAAAGAGTATATTCCAAGGTGGGCATTAAAGGGTGGGTGGAAAAATATGTCACCCCAAAGTATGCTAGTCTGGCCTAAGGAGTCTTTGGAATTAGAAGCACTTGAGAGACTGGCTGTGAGAAGGTCAGTCTTATCACCCTTTGCCCCTGGAAGCATGAAATGAAAACTCTCACATAAAAGTTGCCCTCCATATACCAGGACAAAAGACGTCAGTGCGTCTTCTTGGATGGGAAGTCATAGAGTGCTGCACAGATAGACTTTGCTAAAACGCTTCTTATCTGCCTTTAGATTCCCCTCATGGTTTATGGTTGCCTCTGTTTATTCAACTCAATATAAAAGTATCTAAGTTTTTGTCACTCTTGGAATTTTCATTTCTTATGAGCATTACCATAATTAATTTTTATTGTCAATTTGACCCAAACTAGAGTCACCTGGGAAGATGGATCTTGACAGCATACAGGACAGGCAATAAGAGATACGCATTGTTAAGACAGGCTAAACCAAAGTAACCACTGTATCCAAAACTGCAACCATTCAAATTAAAGAAGAGTTTGCTTCCTGTGCAATAACTATCTAGGGTGTATGGCTGTCTCCAAAGCGGAGTTCATATCCATGCCCGGGTCTTCTTGTGGACAGTATCCTTTTGTGGAAAGAAAAGAAAGTGAGAAGTAACTGGAATGTGCCCAAAGGTCCATGTATTGATGGCTTTAGCACCAGTTCACGTTGCCAATGGAAAGCAATGGAAACTGGAGGAGTGGGACTTTTTCTACCAATGAGGCCCAGCGTTCGGCCCCTCCCTTCTAGGTCTGGACCAACTGAGCTAGTGAAGTATGTTCTCCAGTTAAGAGAAATCAGAGTTTATTAGGGGTTACTTACAAAGGACTTATGAGCAGAAGGTGCAACATCTCGTATTAAGGTCAAGCTGTAAGTTTCTACATTTTCATCAAAACCTGCCCCTGGAGTTCCGGTGCACTCTGCCAAGATGGCAACTTGCTGCCTTGAATGCATGTCGCCTTCCCAGAATTCACTGCTTTCCCCTTAGGCCCTCCCCCTCAAGTCACTGATTGTTTGGAAAATAGTTGACTTTATTGGCTTTGTCTCTGTCAATCAAATTCTTAGAGGTGTGTCTTGATGCTGTTGTGGTCACTGCTGTCACCTGCAGCTGCATTTGGATGCAGTATGGGCCTCCATGGGTGTGTCCATCAAGCCCCTACAGGAGCCTAGTTGAATATAGCCACTGGAGGGTGTGACTTCAAGGGAACTTTTGTCTCCAGCTCCTCTCTTCTCCCTCCTCCTCTTTTCCCTAGCCCTTCCTGTCTTTCTCTCCTGCTACCATGAGGTGAGCTACAATGCTCCACCACATACTCCCTGCCATGATGTTTTGCCTTACCACAGGTCCAGAAACAGGAAAGCCATTTAACCAGGGACTGAAACTTCTAAATGGAGTCAAAAGACATTCCTCCATTGAAGTTGTTTAAGCTCAGGTATTTTGACACAGCAACACAAAAAAAACACAGTAAGTACACTACTCACTTCTTAAAAGATTGACTTGAAATGGCCCATATTACCTCTACTTAATATCCCGTTAGTGAGAGGGGGTTAGCGGTGCCTTCCTAGCCGCATGGGGATCTGAAATGTGAAAGACCTGACTGGGCAGCCACTTTCTAGCTACAGCTCTGTCATTACCAGAGCAGGAAACAAACTCTTGTGGACAACTCACCATCTAGAGTATTAGTTTAGTGAGAGACACTAAAAGAATTGAGCTGATTCCCAAGACTTACAGAAATGGTGACAAAAGGGTTAAAGCAAGCCAAAGAAGTTACCTGGTTTATCACCCTAAGAGTTCAGTGGTCATATGCTTAAACTGTGCTTCTGGAATGAAAAGGCGACCTATCTGTGACATTCCTTGTTGTTTGAATCTAAAAATACCTACTACAGAAGTTAGAGAGATGGCTCAGCAGTTAAGAACACTGGGTGCTCTTGCAGAGGACCAGGATTTGATTCCCAGCACTCACATGGTGGCTAACAACCATCCATAGCTCCAGTTCCAGCGGATCTGATGTCCTTTTCTGGTTTCCACTGGCATTGCATGCATGGGTGCACTTACATGGGCAAAACACTCATTCACGTAAGAATAAAGATGCATAAATAGACTATCTCGTGAATAAACAGTGTCACACCAAAGAGAGACAGAACTTGAGGCTAGAGGTGGGAATGCACACCGTCTGAGCCAGACGTGCCCTCCCAGTGGGGCTCAGAGGAGTGCTCTGAAAAGGTCAAACCTCATTTGCCTTCCTGAGCCTCTTCTTACTCTTGACTCTAGGTTCTTGTTCGACTTCTCAGCATCTGAACTCAGGCTCTGTGGCTCCGAGACAAGACAAAACAAACAAAACAAACCTCAGAGCAGTTTGTTATAGCCTTCAAATGCCTACAGACTTCCTTTTAGAAGTTCTTATTTTTAATAGGACCAGCAATGATCATTGCCTCCAGTGACTCTGCTCACGAATCCTTTATCATTAACCTGTAAGGCATGAAGCCCGGGACTCAGACAGACGTAAAATTGAGGAGTTGCCTTTCCCACTCCTTTCCCCACATGTTTTGGTCCCATTAAATAACATCATAAACCAAGTTGAGTTTTTAAGTAGTGATCAAGGCAAATTGGGTTCATTCATATGTTATTCAGCTCAATGACCTATAACTAACTGTTGACTGAGATCCATAATATTTGGAAGGATCTCACTATCTATAGGCAATAATCCCTCAAGTGGTGGTATGAATCCGTGTAGTGGCTGTCAACAGATGGTGCCTCTTGCTGGGAGCTCGTCCTCTGAATTTTTAATTCTCTAATTTCAAATTGTATGTTTTACATGGAGGAGGTCATTAAAGCTATATGAAGCAAACAAAAACAAGCTCAGGCAAAGCTTGTTATGGCAGAACTGACATATGCAGTGATTATGCAAAGGTTTCTGCAGGGGAGGAACAGGAAGACTTACTCGTCCCATGACTTTTGCCTTACCTCACTGCTATATACACTTGGACACACAGAGAGCTCAGGGACCACTAAGCACTGATGCTGACCAGGTGGACCAATGGGACAGGGAAAGGCAGTAGCAAGTGGGAAGAGATCAGAAGACAGTCCTTCCTCATTCTCTTTCCTCACCCCACATCTTAAGTACTAGAATATATGAAATGATGATGTTTTCTATCAACAATCACTTCTGTTCCCCTTCAAACAAAGATATTAATATGTCCATAGTTTGGGAAAAAATCTTGGATTAAAAAATACTTCTTTACCACAACAGCTATAAAATGATCTCAGTATCATAATGAAGGAGTAGAAATTATAGATAAGGAAAGGGCCATTGATATGCAACAAAGATGGCAAACTTCTGGCTTTTTCCTGGCCTCTTTTTTCCTCTGGCAAGACCCCTTTCTTGCTACAGTATCAGGATCAATCTAGATAATCCCAAGGCAGGCTCTCAATATATCTCAGCTGAGAGGTGTGGGCCAATCAGCCCTCTCTTTTTTTGTTCAAGTTGACCAGTCTAAAATTAGGGGAAGGAGATTCCCTATGCCACCAAGAACACTTAAAAAAAATCACCCTGCCCGCCTCCCACCCTGGGACTTTGACTTTTCAGTTTTTGAATATTCTTTCTACTTCTGGAGTGATTTTCTGTGTGTGTGTGTGTGTGTGTGTGTGTGTGTGTGTGTGTATGTGTGTGCCTGTGCTTTTAGTACTTTGTTGCCTGCTGTGCCTGAGATTTTTCTGCCTTTTAATTCCTTAATTGGTGGAGAAAATGAATCCATTCCAGACACCTAAATGGTATCAATAAGATGTCTTGTAAATTTCCAGAAAAGGATATGTATTATGTATTTGACCCTGGAAATATGGGCTTTTGAAGATAGTGCTCCTTCCTTAAACCATCCTTCTAGGTGAAGTGAGTCCTTCTAGGTGCTGGTCCTTTATCAACTTCTAGCTTACGCCATGTTATCATGGGGAAATTAGCTGAGACTTCTAAGGATCTCTGCTGTTATGCTGAAAGCCGATCCTTGATTTACCCAAAAATGTCTCACATTTTAGGGATCTTTTACCTAATCTGTTCAATTTCATAGTAATTTAGTATAAAGCAGAAGTTCTATATTAAGGTAAAAATTGATTGTATCCACTTACAGTTTAAATTTTATGCATCACAAATGACTCAGTTATTTAAAAAAAACTGGCACGTGGCATTTCCACAAGCAATTTATCACGAGACTTAAGGAAGAGAAGAAATTCTAATGTGTATTCTACTTGGAAATAGAGATTTATTCAGGGTTTTAGATAATATATTTACATCAATAATCCTGAGCTTATTATCAATTGTCACCTACATTTTTTACATGTGTGAGGAACACAGACACCCACAAAAACAGAGAAATATTTCATGAATATAACTAAATTGTCAACTTCCCTCTCTGGTCCAGCTCTGGACATAATTCACTGGCCTATAGAGGAAATAGAATTAGTTCCTATTTTGCTTTTTAAGTATAAGGATGGCTATGAAAATAGTATATATAGCTCGCCATGGAAATTCTGAGAATTTTCACCATAGTAAAGGAAATCAAGGCCACGAGGGCCTGTTTATGTTTAGATAACATTGTGCTTATAGGGATTTTCTGTAATAGGCCAAGATGGGCTTCTGACCTGGGCCAAGATGGCTAACACAAGATATCCAGAGGGCTATGAGTCAGCACAAAATGGCTAACACTGAATATCCTGGGACTATGAAAGTAAACAATGATGCAATCTGTTACATAACTAGTTTTGTTAAGAAGTCACCTTTGTGTGATTTCCTATAACAAGTCATTGGGATCAAGGACACATGCCCTTGCCCACAGAAAATAAAGCATGTCTCACTTCCCAGTGGCTCTATGAATCCTCTTTAATCTCCCAGCACCTTACAACCCTTTGTCCTTGGTCCCCTGACATAGTCAAACACATGGTCTAGGCTACCAAGATGGCAAAATCGCAGCCATCAGACATTCTGAGGCCGAGTGCAAATGGTACACATTTCATATCTGCTGCATGAACTGGTCAAAGCAAGTGTCCAAAACCCCTGAATGTCCTCTGTGAGAACGACAGGACAGAGACACACAGGACAAAAGGATTGCACTGGCCTCAGTTGTGGACAACTGACGGCTATGATGAGCATAGGAAAAATTTAAAGGTTTTTGACAAAGATTGTCCCCAGTGATCTTTTGCCAGCAACAAGCCTACAGCAGTGAAGATCTGTTGTTATTTCTGTTCTCTAGAAGGGTATCCAAAATCTGTCTAAATCTCAGTTCTGACATGTCCCAAGTGATAGCCTACTTGATAGGCTTTATTTTAATTTTTAATTTCAAGTAAAGTTGAGCATCTTTGCCCATTGGCTACTCAAAATTTCTTTAGCTGATATTAACTGTGTGTTATTGTAGAAATTATTTTTTTTAATTATGGAGTCTAAAAAAAGCTCTTTGAAAATGGGTTGAGTGTCCTTTTATTAACTTGAAAGTCTTTGCATACAAGTAAATTATTGTATATGCTACAAATGTTTTTTTTCCAGATTGTGTCTTAAATTGTTTTTTATATAAACACCATGTGCATCTCTTCATATCAATATCCCCAACATGTTTAAACCCACTCTGTCTACGTTCTTCCTCCTGAGTACTCTGCCCACCAAACACACTTCTAGCATAAGTTCCTGGACTTTTCAGAACCCTGTGAGGGATCCAAAGCTTCAGTTTAGAAAGGCTGCTCATGAAAGTGTGCTGTGTAACTCAGCTCATGATGGGCTACATTCTGGAGTCAAACATTCCTCTAATCACTTTGGACAGCTTCATAGTTCAGATTGGATCTTCAGAAAGGAAGCAGGCTAAGAGGGTCTTTGCAAAGGTATCATCCGCAGATGTTTTATCATTTGGTGGAGAACAAAAGCCAGCCTGTGTCTGAGTCCTGAAATTACATGTTGCTATGTCCATTCATAATTATAGAACTGAACTTGGAGGCTATCAGCTTCCCTTTCCAGGTTCTGAGCCAGCCGAGCAACTCAGAAGCTCACAGTTCACCCGTCTGCTGAGAAGCTATCCTCTCAACATGTTTACAGACTGCAGGAACCTGGACATTCTGAATTGCTATTTGAGTTTCAGTGATATGGATCTTTTGATAAGGAGGCCCAGGCCTCAGTGATTCAATCAAGTATTAACCTAGCCTAGTTTAGTTCTGAGAAGGCATTTTCAGTTGGTTGTAACTGAGGAACATTGTCTTAGAGAATTTGAACGGGCTTGACTGAAGCCATTGAAAGACTTCAAAAGGAGGGATGAGGTAAGAGTGGGAGAGAGAGAGAGGGTGAGAGAGAGAAAGAGAAAGACTTCATCTTTGGTCTAATGCTGCCTAATGGACTTTAGGTTTGCTTAACCAATAAAACTCTACATTAACTAAGCTAATTTCTTGTGAAGTGTGTGTGTGTGTGTGTGTATGTGCTTCTCTACTATAAGAATATTATGCGGTTAGTATTTATCAATTTGACATAACCAAGAATCATCCACTGTGGGTGGGTAGTGCTATCTCTAAGCAGGTGGGCCTGGGCTATATCAGAATCTGAGCAAGCCAGAGGAATCGAGTCAGCAAGCAGCATTCCTCTCTGGGTCTGTGCTTCAGTTCTGGTCTCCAGGTCTCTGCCTTGAGTTCTTGCCCTGAATTCCCTCAATGATGGCCTGTAATCTGTAAGTCAAATAAACCCTTTCCCCTATAAGTTGCTTTTGGTTCTGCTGTTTATCACAGCAGCAGGAAGGCATACTAGAATAAATATAAACCCTGATACTGCAGCTTTATGATACAGCTTCTACCTCTGACCTCTCTGGGACAATGATATTGGCCCCTGAAATCACTCCAGTGTCCAGGATGCCTTACTGTACTCAGAGACTCCATAGGTCTGAGTTTTAATTGTGTTGCTGGATAGAATATCAGGGAAAATGAATAGAGAAAAGAGGTTTACTGAGGTGAGCCTCCGGAGGGACTGAAGGTGAAGTGGGGGAAGACTTGATTTGATAGGTGTTTATTTCATGTACCGTCTGCCATGGCTGCTGAGGGTCAGGCGTTAAATGCAGCCAATGAAAGAAACTGCTCTGAGAACATTTCTGTGCATGCCTTACCCCACATCTTTTTTATTGCTAGTAAACCTAGGCTATTCCCATCCCACATAAATGTCTGGCTGAGAATCCACTCCCTGAGCTTCTGCGAAGCCACACCTTCATCTCCCTTTAAAGTCTGATTTCATGCTCCAGTGTGCCATGATGGTTCCCCAGGCTGCACCCATCTGGCTGTGGTTTCTAGTTTCCAGACTTCCTAGAAACCCAACTGGCTCTCTTCTTCCATGTCCTGCACACACACACACACACACACACACACACACACACACACACACACAGCATCTGGAAGGTCTGGAAGGTCTAGGAGCCTCAGGTTCTAAAGCCTCCCTTTCCTATCCACTCTGGCCTTTGGCTGCAATAATACAATGCAGTGAGGAGCTGGAAGCCTCTCCCTCCTCGGGGACTGGGGAGGCGCTTCCAGCTGCTCAGGCTGGATCTGGGAAGTTAGATTGCCCAGATTCTGGCTTTCTCAGCTGGGAAGGTGGGTTGTTCAGATTCCAACCTTCTCCGTATTTTCTAATATTGATAGGCTGGGCCTCAAGCCCAGTCAGTGTGTTAGAAGACTCTTCTAACCTTGACGTTGGAATCACATCAGACACCTAGCCCATGAAACCTTGTTGACTTCCCCTGTGATCACTCATTTTTGCTTTCTACCAGTGAACTGCTCAGTGGAGGAGTCAGTCATCTGCTGTGCCTAGCTTTTCTCACATCCTCTATGATTCCTCCAGTGTGTTTCCAAGCTGGATCCTGAGAGATCATATTCGGGTATTAAATCAATTATCACTATCTCCTCACCTGCCACCCTGAAACACACTCAGTAATTCCATTAAATTAAGCACAAAACCTGCTGACATTGTCCCACTCGGGACAAAAACGGAAAAGTAAAATGTATTCTTGATCTCCGGGAGCTTATACTGGGCAGGAGTCAGTCAGGGTAGTGAAGACAATGAGACGAGTCATTACATGCCAAGATGCTCCCCGAGCCCAGGGTGAGCGCTAACTTCTAACCAAGGCTCTCCCAACTTGGTCCCTGCGGCTTCTGCTTTTTGCTCACCACCATGCAGTCTCTATACACCGCTGGCCCTAGAAAACCCAGAGCCTCTCCCTTCCTCTCACTTTCCTGGCGAATTCCTCCTTGTGGTTCCAGGTACATTACAGTATGCTGCCTCCTTCCTAGGGACTCGGGACTAGGAAGAAATCCTTGTGCATCCTTCTGCCTCTAAAAATCACTATGACCTCAACGTTTAGAGATGCGATGGTAGAAACACTTTAGACACAGTGGAAGGGGGCGGGGCGGTATGGTAGACACAGAAAGGGAGAGGGCAGGAGAGAGGGAGGGGGGTGGGTGGGGCTTCCTGGGCGGAAGTGGCTGGGTCAGCTGCCATTTTGATCAGCAATCTATTCTGCTACACATCCTGAGCAGCTGCTGTACACTGCGGGAGTTACAGAATGGTCCCTGTAATTGGTAGACTCACTGGCAGGTAGCAGTGTTCCCATCTTAGTTAGGTCTAAGCTCACAGTGTAGATTTAGGAGACTGAAGCTTTGCTTAGTTTTTTTGTTTGTTTGTTTTGTTTTTTCCCCACAGCACTATGTTAAAAGTTTCTGGTACAAAGGAAAGAAAAGAGGAATCAAATCAATCAGCACATAACTAATTGAAATCATATCTATCATCTCTCTCTCTCTCTCTCTCTATATATATATATATATATACCGTGAATTCACAGACAGTACAATTTACCTTTATAGTGGGCTGTTACATATTTTTGACAAATACCTATGTTTTTGTAAAGACCTTCCACAAGGAAGGTACAGAGCAGTCTTGTCTTCTCCATTATGGCCTCTTTATTGTCAACCTCTCCTCAAGTCCTTGGGAACTTTTGGGCCGTTTTCTGTCCCTATGGCTTTGCCTTTTCAAGACTGTCATACAAGCAGAATCATATATTAATTAGATTAAGTCATCATCATTAATTTACTGTTTGACTTAATTCTGTAATGTAATTTTGCTTTTGCTTTTGCTAGATTAAAACCTTTTTTTTTTTCATCAGATAACAAACAAACATCATCTTTAGAGGCAACAGACTAACAGTGCTTCTTACTGAAAGGAGAACCTAGGAGTGTGCTAGCTTTGTGATTTTCTTGCTCTGGCCCCTGAAGCCTTGGAGATGGTTGGTCCAGCTTGCCTAGACCCTTCCCTCTTCAGCACCACCACTCTGCAACTGATGTGGGGTAATAGGGGCAATCTGCTGGCCCTTAATGCTGGCAGGGTGGGAGTGATCACTAAGACAGAAATTTTTCCCTGCCCCTCCATGAATGACGTGGTTGCTTCCTCATGAACCTTCTGGTAGAACCCAAGGTTCTTGAAGGGCATCTCTACATGTCTATGCTTAAGCTTCAATGTTCTTTGCTTTCACCTTAAGATGTCAAGGAGGATTTTCAGTAAGCAATGATTTCCTCAAGCTTGAACAGACTTTTCCCTCCGTTCACAACTATTAAACACTAGAGTGCAAAAATGGTACATCAGGCCATTCTATATGTGCCCTGAGACAGAAACAGTGGCACAGCTCCAAGCACTAGACTCTGAATTGGAGACTTGTCAGCAGGGTTGAGAGAGAAGGAAGATGAGTCAGGAGCTTGCATGAACCTTCCACATCACCTTCATTTTCCAATTACTTCTTTACCAAATGTGCAATGCCTAATTAGAGATGACAAAAAAATATATTTTACTCTATTCAGACTCCCCCTTCTGAAAATCCTTATTTTTAACTGTGTTCCATCAAATTTGTAGGTATGGCTTGACTCCACTGATCAGTCCCCTTGAGCGTGCTTCTTAGAGGGCAGAGACTACTACAGCTAATGGCTCTTGACACCATCTCTACAAACAAGATAAAGCTTTCTCTGTGATCAGACACATGTAGTGTGCTTTCAACAGCTTGTCACTCCCACACTGATTAGCAGAACCTCTGTCACGGATGCCAGGAAATTTAATGAAAATGAATGAAGTTCTTTAAGCTGCCTGTGCAGCCCTCATTTCAAGAGGAAGACAGACAAACACACGCTCAGCCATTGTGGCTAGACAGGAGAGTAAGATATTAAATCAAGTTATCAAATGTTTATTCACTTCTTGATGTTTCTGTTATGGTACAGTCCTTTACTTGAGATGGCTCCATATATGATTTTCCAGATTTATGATGGTGTAAAGCCAGCATTCTTTCCACAGAAATGAGATGTTTTTGAATTTTGATCTTTCCCCAGGCCCATCATACGAAGTACCATGTTCTCACTTGAGCACCCCCAGTCAATCAAGAGATCATGGGGTGAAACAACCAGAACTTGCCAGTGGACCTTGCTACTAATTTAGGATGTTCGGTTGGTGAGGTGATTAAATGAATTTTCATCTTATGACATTTTCAACCTGGGTTCACTGGGACATAACTTGGGGGACATCTATGCTTAGGTAAATTTGGTTCCTGGATCCATTAGGATTTTCTATGTCAGAAGAGTTATTCATTGTGATACTGGAGTTTGGGGCCAATCTTCTTGCAAAATTTCTTTTCTCCATCACTTCTTCACCTTTAACTCCTTTCCACTCTCCTGCCTCACTCCCCTGAGATCTACTTTCTAGCATGGGTGAGCAGAGAAGCTAAGATGAGAAGATAGTCCTTGGATTCTGTGCTTTGCTGGATTGGTGTCCAGATTAGAAACAGCTATGCAGAAAAGACAGACTGGGAAAATAAGTTCAAGACTGCACATCCAGGTTAATGCATGGTAGTAGATGCCTATAATCCCAGTGCTTGGGAGACAGAAACAGAAGGATCACTCTGATTTTTGGAACCAAATGAGTTCCAAGCCAGCCAGAGCCACATGGGGAAGAGAGACTGTTTTAAAAAGCCAAGAAGGTCAACAACTACAACCACAAAAAGATTGCACCTCTTGTTCTCTTATGTATGCTCATGGGGCATGAATGGTTTTTAGGAAACAGCTCTTCTCAAGTTCCGAGACTCATAACAGACAGGAAAACAGCCATTTTTGGTCCCTGAAGGTCAGGATCATGGATCAGTGTCAGGAATGTTATGGTTGAGCATGCCTCTTACAGGGATGGATAAACAGGGAAGTAATTTCTCAGAAGAGCAGCACTTCAAGTCACTGGAGCAGAAGAGATGAAACTGCCTACCTTGAATGGAGAGTCCATAGGAAATGGAAGTGACCACAGTACTGAGTAAGGGCACTAGTGTCAGGCTCAAAAACAGCATGGAAGATCACCACATGCAACCAACAGCGTAGAAATGCTGGGTCCCCAAACCCCGGTCCATGATGCTTACTCCCTTGACACATGTTCCAGAAATATCCTCATTTTATGCCCTTGATGCCTATCTAGACTCCAGCTCTGCCCCACATGGCTGTGGAATTAGAGCACATCCTCTAAGTTCTATTTTCTGCATCAAGAAAAAACTTTCTTGGCCATTAAAGGAAGAAGAGTAGAAAATCACTATCACTTTGCCTCGGGATGAGTCTCTGCACTTTTGACTCTTTGTCCCTCCCTTCTTTCTTTTCCTTCCTTCCTTCCTTCCTTCCTTCCTTCCTTCCTTCCTTCCTTCCTTCCTTCCTTCCTCCCTCCCTCCCTCCCTCCCTCCCTTCCTCCCTCCCTCCCTCCCTCCCTCCCTCCCTTCCTCCTTCTCTCCCTCCTTCATCTTTATTTCTATTTTATTGTGTGTGTGTGTGTGTGTGTGTGTGTGTGTGTATGTGTGTAGGTGTGCAGGTGCCTCAAGAGACCAGAGGGGGCATCATTTAGATCCCCTGGAGCTGGAGTTACAGGTGGTTGTGAACTGAACTGCCTGACATGGATCCTGGGAACTTAATTCAGAACTTCTGCAAGAGCAACAAGCAATACTAACCACTGAGCCATCTCTCTAGCCTCAGTTCCTATCTTTTCAAAATAGGCTTTGAGTTTCTCACAGTCTCAGGGTAACTAACCCATGGCAAAGTCTGGTGAGGTAAGAGATGCATTTCCCATGAGGATGTACACTGAACTTTTCAGACACCTCATGGCTATGGTTGCTGCTTCTAGAGCCACCTGACAACAGTCTGATATACATATTACCTCTGTAAGGTTAACTGCCTGGAGGCCAGAGCCATGTGGCCATCATATTTGTAGTCCAACAGTTATACAGACAGTAATTATAGGTATGTAGTAATGGCTTTATTTTCTGACTCCCGCACAGTCTTAGAATTGATTGACAGGTTGGTGAAAGTTGAATCCTGATTTCTCGTGAAGTGGAAGCTCAGTGTGCCAATTAGTAAAACTTCCTTTCAGATTCCAACCCCGCCTTTCGCTGCTTTGCTCTGGGATTCTGGGGCTGGCACGGGAAAATCTTAATTCTGTTTTGCCAGCTGCTCCCAGTTAGGCTCTGCCAAGCCAGGGTATAGAGAGAGACTTGGAGTGTCAGGAAGAGAGAGAAATTGTTCCTCTTTCTTTTCTGTTCCTGTGACCAACGTCCCAACAACACTTCTTGTCTGCTTCCTTTTCCCTGATGAGACTTCCTGTTCTTGTTGGCATCACGCCTGCCTCACTTCTTCCCCCTGGTGGTGGCAGCAGGACTTGCAAGGGGCAGGTCCAGTAAGCATTCTCAACATGTGTCAACAAGCTGCATTCCACTCCCACCACATGCAGCCGCTCCCCTCGGGAGACCCTCTTACAATTCAGGTGCCAGAACCAGGGCTCGGTGCCCCTGCTCCTTAGGGTTTAAATTCAATGCTGTGTGGGCTTTTACTCCATGATTCCCACCTCTTCACACACGTTGCTCCATCTCTATGGAAGTCAGCCACTATCTGTCGTTAACTCTGTGACACCACTGAGTTCATTTTTTCCCCTTCCTTTTCAGCTAATTGTAATTATTTAAAAATTTTATGAAAATGATGTCATGAACACTATATCTTGCCTCCCCAGGATGACATACTCAGACTTTTCCTCTAATCCAGGCATAGGCAGGGGCCTGGAGTTAGACACAAGTCTCAAGGCCCAATTAGCTCTGTCACCTGGATAGGTCACAATCGATTCACTTCAAGCTGTTTGCTTTAAGTAAAACCAAAAGATCATTTTACTTCAGAGACTGTGAATGGTAACCATAGGCAGAGTGTGGCCTACAGATGTAATATGTATAGCCTGGTGTCTGTGTGTGAGCTTTCTCCGTACAATCTGAATTTTCTCTCTCAGAAAATGTCTTCTCACTAAAGCCCGTGTTCTGTCCAGCCCTGGATTGGAGCCTGAATTGAGACTGTTTTGAAGCTCTTTCTAGTTCGGACGCCCCCTCATTACCAGTCAGGTGCAATGCTCTCCTCCTTATTATGACTAGTGGTTGTTTGTGGAGTCTGGAGAATAGCCAGCAGACAGCCAAGTGACATAATCTCTGTCCAACTACAGAAAGAAGAAAAGTGTTGAAAAATGTTGCTTCCCATCTGCCCTGGAAGCTCCTAGCAACAGACAGACTCCCTGGAGGAAGGAAAATCATACTTAAAATGGTGTGCTTCTGGGTGGCGTGGGGTGTAGCTCATTCCTCGTTTGCAGTGTTTGTTGCCATGCCAGTAGCTTGCAGAATAGATGAAGACTCCTGACCACTGAAGCCTAGTTCAAGGATGCAACAAAAGGCATGGCCACAGCGGGCAGAATGGCTGTGGTCTCCTGAGAAACTTGTAGGCACTTGCTATTCTTGTGGGCTCCTGAGACTTGTCAGTCTGCATCTGTCTAGCTCACCAACTGAGTAAGACGATGGTGCATGGAGATGGATGGCACTATTAACCCTGCAGTACGAGCTAGCTGGCATCATGAGGCCCTGGAAAAGCTGCAGAGAGCCCATCTCCCTCCACCTCTGAGGTTAAACAAAAGATTTATTATAAAAGAAAGATTTGTTTTTATTTTGTGTGCATATGTGTATGCATGTATGTACGTGGGTGCTGGGAACTGAACCTCTTGCAAGAGCAGCAAGTACTTTTAACCTCTTGGGCTATCTGCTCTGGCTTTTAATTGGTGGCACCCTGAGCCACTGGTGACAAACAGAACCAATTCCTAAAGGATTTCTTCTGACCACACACATGCTGTGGCATATAACCACCCCCCACCAAACACATTACACACACACACACACACACACACACACACACACACACATCTTTATAAAAGTTACTTTGTTATTAAATTGTCCTTTGGAACTCAGGCATTCATTCAAGTGGAAAGTTTTCTGACAGCTCCCTGGTAGGATATCGGCCTACCAGCCATATGGTCAGCAGAAACTGACACCCTTCACTGAATTGTATTCTCAAGGTATCCAAGATTTTTTGGAGTTCAGCAGAGGGGTTTCCCTGTGAATATCAGTAATGGGTTGAGCAGCCCACTACATCATATTAGCAGCAATCTACCGGCCATCCTGTTCCATCTAACATCCTGGAAACAATCTTCTAGTGTAGAGGTGAAGATGGTATTGAGTTCACAAGGTATAGCGGCTATCTGAAGCCCGGACATATGCTTAGGGAGGACACAATGCCCCTGTACAATTGCTACTGTAAGCCATACGCTGGGATAACAACTAGTGCAGAGGTCTGTGACAGTGACACCAGCTGGGGGCACTTAGTTTATCTGTTCACAAAGCAAGGATCAGGAAGGAGCTCAAGTAACTGCTGGTTAGTGCAGTACCTGAGCTGGACACTCACAGTTGGAAATCTGAGGGTCCAAGAAACCATACATGTTCCTGACAAGAAAGTCTGAAACTTCAGAGGTCCAATTACAGCAAAGGTCCAGGCCTGGAGTATAGTAGTGGTTAGATGGCACAGGATAATATTGGCCTCTTGTCTGTCTACTGGCTAATATTTAGTTAGGCAGTTCATTCTCCCATTGCATTCCTGAAGAGTAGCCTTCTAGAATGGCGGTGGTTAATGGGAAAACCATCTGCTTTGCAGATCTCTGCTAGCTACCTTTTAGTCTTCCTTCACATCTCTCCAACCCATCATTTTCTTGTCATTCCTGTGACAGCTATGCTGATCCATCTCCCTGGTGCAAGATCTTCCTGCCATTTGAGGAAATCTCTCTGCCACCATGGCATTCATTCCTCACTGCTCAGGGAAGGCTTGGTCCTCCCGGATGCGACCTCCGTTTTTTAGCCTGAGCTCTCCTGGCACCTTCTACCGTCCTGCAGGTCATCCGTCACAAGTGACCATTCTGTGATTATGCATTTGTCGGTGGGTCTAATAGCGTGGGGGTCCTGATGGAGGACCCGTGGCCTCACGCTCACTAGAGCATTCCTGGCACCCAGTCCTATGCCAGAGCATGGATTTTCATGCACATGAACGGCATGAGTGAATGCACAGAATGACTGGATTGCTGATTGTTGGGAACCAATGAACAGGATCTGGCTCTTGAACAAGGATGGATGATGACATGGTTGGCTCTGAGTTCTCTGAATCATGTGGTCAGTGGAGCCACATGAGTGGCCTAGTTTGGTCTGATGTTTCATCGCCCCCACTACAGGAGGGGGATCAGGAAAGTGACCTTCACATGGGCTTATATAGGAGACTCCAAATAGGGCACAGCTTGTGAAGTATCAACCAAGGTGAAAATTAACCATCCACAACAAAACCACCGTAATCATCACAACATAACATCCTTGTTTACTATGATTCTTTCCTGTGAAGACAGTCCTGGCAGCTTCCCATAGCTTACTCACCTGACAACATCTGCTCCCCACCCTCCCATTGCAAACGAGTAGAAAGTAACAGATGAGGCTGTGGGGTCTGGAAGGCAGAGAAGAATGGCATACCGAGGCGGGGCCCACGATGGGGACCAGGCCTGGGGTGTGCAGTGCGGATGGTCACATTGCCGCCTGTATTTCTAGTCAGAGATGCACATACGCTTCCATCAGAGAGCAAGCTCGACAGTCGACATGTCCCTCGGGAACCATCCATGCCAAACTCTCAAGAGGGCACTGTGCTCTTTGACCAGGAGTTCTAAAATGAAATAAAATTCTACACATGGGTTTACCACAGACTAGTATTAGAATTTATGAAAAACATTTTTTAAACCTAAATACCACCTTCCTCGTCTACCTGTAAAGGATAAGTAGCTAGGATGTGAATTATTTTGCCCCTGAGGGCTTGTGTCCTCTATGGTTAACATTTCTTTTTATTTTCATTGAAAGCAATTTCAAAAACACACACTGGTGTGTTAGAGACTGCACATCATCCCTCTTCTTTACCATGGTTTCTAGCAGTTCTTAGAGGAGCTGAAAGAATTTAGACATCAACCCAAGTGCAAATTAAACAACAACAAACAGAATTTCACAAACTGTTATTATTCACTGTGATCCTTTTCTCTGAAGATAGTCCTGGCAGCTTTGAATGAGCAGCTGCAGACCCTCCATTCCTCCTTCCCTCCCTCCCTCTTTCTCTTCCATTCTCTCATTCACGCAACAAGACTGAGAAGGAAGGATGGATTCTCAGGAATAGCAAGCCCCCAGGCGGTTCTTTCTTGAGATGTTCTTAGGCATAACTGTAAAGAACACAGACTTTCTTAGGCTCCTGGAAAGACACAAACACTTCTGCAAATATCAGCAGCATATGGATTCATGATGCTTCCAGGAAAGTTACTGCTTTCAAGCACTTGAGGTGGTTTAACTGCATGTTTCATGTTTACTTCTGGAGAAAGGCTTCTTTCTCTCTGGTGACCTGCTTTCATATAACCAGTCATGAGAGTAGCTCTGTAAGACCTGTATTTTCTACCACACATTTTCCACTCCGTATTTAGTGTATTATCCTACTTCAATGCTTGGAGGGAGAGGGCTGGTCTATCTCTTTGCGAACACATGCTCTCATCTGCCTGGGGAAGACCCTGCCTGTCCAGCAGTAGGGATGGTACGATAAGCGCCAAGATCAGGCCTTTCCCTGCTCCAATATTCATACTGAATGAAACAACGTTCTTTTTCAGCCCGTGCCTTGTCCTCCGAGACTCTGTTTCACAAGCAAGCTTTTGACTCTGTTTTGAGGGAGGATGACTACAGCCCCTGTAAACTGTGTCGTCTGTCAGACACCACCCATCTAGCACAGATAAATGACTTACTCTTGGGAAGAGAAACAGAGCCACCCTATAAGTTTACTGGGGGCAAACTGAGACTCTAGTGACACATGGATGTATTAAAATTCTATCAGGAAAACCGGACCCAAGAATGTATCAGACACACGAGCCCAAGGAAAGAGTGTAACTAACTCCCTCACCTGGACCCCACAGAGATGGACACCTAACACTGTGATGCCATGGCCCTACATTTAACTATCATAGGCTATCGGGTGTGTACATCGAGGACCAACAAGCAGAGGACCCCCTGACTATGCCTGGAGCTTAGCTTGGCTCGGTCCCCTGCTCTTCGTGTGACTTCCTTGACTACCTGCCCATCTACCTGTTTATCTGTCTCTGCCTGCTCCAGACCTAGTTTGACTTTTTACCTTGAGCTGAACTCTGCAGCTTTGCTTGCAGACACTGATTCTAGCAACTTCAGTGACAGCGCCCTCTTGGCAGGGGTCTGATTGGTTACCTTATTAATACAGACTCTAATTTAGGTCGATTCTAAAGCCTTTTGAACCCTGCTGCTGCCTCTTTAACTTGTACTCATTCTGTAAACCATATAAACGCACACAGATAGATACATTTACCGTGTGCTGTGTGATTAATTACAAATTAATATTTGTAATTAAGATTAAAATAAAAGAACCTGCGTTTGCCTTGGGCAGATTACCAAGGCAGGTGGGATTATGTAACAAACTGCTGTCACTGAAATTGCTAAAGCATATGAATTTATTGTTATACAATATATCCTGACATTGTAGAGAGACACAACATATTTATCTATGTTTCTGGCATAGTGTACTCATGACAGTGCAAAATTCACATAACATCCTGCAGCCAAACCCAGGATACCAACCAGCATCTGCATCTGGGAACTGGGGCTCCAAAGCAGCTCCCCAGGGGTGGACATCCCCTCTGACTGCATCCACGTGTTAACCTGTGCTAACTTCTGCTCAGATGGTGAATATGCTGTATGGGGTGCTGTGTGGGTAGATCAGAAGCCAAACTGAGCAGAACTAGCTCTTATCTACACAAACATGTACATTTCTTCTAAGATGTAAGTCTTCATGCACCCAAGTGTTTTGTTCATATATCTTAAAGCATTTCTGCATTATGGACCAGAGAATTTCGTAGGCTGTCAATCACTGGCAAACCACCGTGACTTGGGTATCTCTACTACCTGTCTAAATTCATCACTGGATTGAATTTGCAACCAACTCAGAAATATCGAGGTCTGCGTAAGAACCTGGATTTAAGTTTACTATACTGTGATTTTAAGCAAGATTGGCCAACATTTATTTTGTAAGCAAGATTTAGGACGGCATGCTATCTAATTTAAAAGAAGAATTCTGTTTGTCCCGTAGATTTGTCCAAATGACTACAAAAGTACTGGAAGATGTTAGTCAATGGAATTTCCAAAGTGGCAAATTTGGTATTTTGTTGAGACATCTGAAAACACAGTGACACAATACATACTTGCTAATTTTCTCCTGTTCCTTTATATTAGTCCACATTGATGAAACTTCATTTGGTCACCCTAGCTCTGTCATGGGTCTCACCTCTACTGCAGAAAGGAATTCCATGATCTGCTTGGATGAAATCTTCATTTGTTTTTCAGTTTTCCATCATGCTCCATTCAGATTTGGCTACTTTGACATCACACTGGAGACATGCAGCCCCCACCACACGAACTGTATTGGGCTCCTCCACACCCCCTTTCACACATACATGAACTGCAATTGGGCTGACTGGAACCATTTATTCTCCTGCTGTAACCATGGGTCCAAATAGAAGCTAGAGTCATCCCAGGCAAGAGCTTTGCTTTCAGATGGGGAGAGCAAGGCCTGGAAAGGCAGCCTGAGTCCTTCATGCTTTTGCTGGCTTTAGCCAGAGCTAGTTAACACTGTGGATCCAAACTCTATCCTGTAGACAAGAACAGAGGGATCTTCTGATTACCACACTTCTCACAAACACACACCTGTTATTCTTGCCAAATGTCATACATAATTTTAACAAAACCCTTGTTGTGAGTTCAGTTTCCAATATGGATCCCAAAGGGCAAGAGACAGATTATCTGGTCAGTTGAAAAAAACTATTTACTCAGCAAATGAGGAACAGTCTTTAGCACTTGGACTTCTTTCAAATAATTGACCTGTGGTTAATGATCATCTTCAAGCTTTTATCCTTTAATCTTTCTTTTTAAATTCTTGGTAGTAATTGCTCCTGAGCCTATATGCCTGTAATCACAGCTGGAGACAGAAGCAAGTTCTACAGCAATTAAATAAAAAGTTCTCATTTTTTCGTGCTAAGCTATGATATTTAATTAGTGGAATAACAATTCCCCCCTCACAGGGGTAACTGTATCTTTAAACATATTTTTGAGTTGGAGACTTCTGTTGTGCAGACATGTTTTAGAAGACTGAACACAGCCATGTTCTGTTAACCATTCATTTGTGACTTCAAATTACTTTAACTGCATTTTTTACAAAATAAGTGCTAAATTATATATTATGTATCTTTCCAAGCACACTGGATCAATTTTTAAACAGACCAGTAGGAATGATCATATTACAAACTTAAAATAAACTGAGCTACAGGGTAGATTCATCACTTTCATTCAATATTGATAGCAGCTCAATTTAAAACTTGAAAAAGCAAACACCTTTAATAAAGTTGGTGTGAATGATTAGACAGCTCAATATACTATTGTACAGGAGTGTGTACATATATAAATCTGTAGGTAGAATTATATACACTTTGATATATATCACATATTTTTTCTACTCACAATTTTCTCTTTTGAATAAAGAAAGCAGTTTCATTGTTCATACATGTGCAATGTTACATTATGTCCTGAGAATTTTAGAGATTATGAACATACTATAAATTCTAATGTTTTAGCTAAAGAGCTTGAAGACTTTGAACTAAAACATAAACCAAATGATAATTAAAAGAATGCATCCAGCTTTGCGCTTGTTTTGTGCAGAAAAAGCTCAAGAATGCATAGTAGCCATTGAGAGTTGGGAAAATGTCCTCAAATATTGTAGGTTAAACAATGTCTTATTTGTATGGATTTACACAAGTTTTAAGTGCAACTGCCTACATCCAATTTGTCAGGCATGGAAGACTCTAGTCATGATTGGACTAAAAATCCCTTTTGCAGAATTTGGAATTCTGTGTAAACATCAGTGTTTAGACATGTAGACGGTCCCATCCAAATGAGGGAAAAGAATTACAATGAAATAACTTAAGATGCTTTTCTTGAGATATACCCAATCACACGGACAGGAATAAAAAACAAGCATATTTTGGTGAAAGAAGAGACCAGATGAAAGTCATTTAAGGGTGGTCTGGTACTCTACCCACTCTGGGAGGTCCAAGGTTGGCTTGACTCTGGGAGCCCCAAGATAAGCAAGCCACATCCATTTTGCCACGGCATGTGGACTCTGTACAATGAGAAGGAAGCACTATGGGAAAAGGCCACGTCCAACTGCAGTGAAACAGTAACAACTGCAGGTCAGGGTCACTGTTGGTAGGCAAAGCATTCCACTCCCAAACTCAGGCACTAGGTACGGTGTGTGAGGTGGTCCGGGCTGGCTGCTCCATGTTGCCCCAGCAAGAGGCAGGCGGGGATCCTGGTGCAGGTGACGACCCTGCATCGGAGCAAATTTGATGAGAAAGGCACTGTGTTGGTGTTTCCTCTGTCACCTCAGCTCTACCCAGTCCCGTGGCTGCTGTAGTCAAAGACTCCTTTCTTGAAGAATGGTGAGAATTCACAGATGGTGTGTTTAGAAAGGGTCAGCCCCACTTTGTTGATGTGAAGGGGGGACGTTGCAGACTGGAGCATCACACTGAAAAAGTCCCTGAGGTATTTCTGAGGAAGAGACAAGAGTGAAGAACATGGTCAAGACGGTGCTGGGTGATCAAGCAGAGGAGAGAAACCTTCCCATTACCGTCTACCTGGGTATAAACGTTTATTTAATAAACAAAACCAAGGAGAGACTGCTCCACAGTAGACCGATACCCAAGGAAGGCCCTTCACCACCTCAGGTATTGTCGGCCCAGCCAGAGAAGATGGAGCCAAGGTATCCGGGTCCACAGTAGAAATTTCTTTGGCTCAGGGCTCTAAGCCACAGCAATGGCACCTGCTCTCTATCTTTAGACAATGCTCTGAGGAATGCTGCCCCTGCCAGCATAGGGCATCTGCCTTGCAGGAACTTTGTCACTAATCAGTACCCTATTTAAAAATGTCATTTTTCCCCTAGAGTTTTTCATTAGAAGGGGAGGGACTGCCCACTTGTGCAATGTTAGATGTGACATATATTGGCATCTTGAAATTGTTTAATCAGTATCTGCTCTGAATCCTATTTATGATGTAGGATCAGCTTCAAGCACTAATATTTACAGATCATTTCAAAATTATGTAATCATCCTCAAAACCAAAATATTCTTACTAAGGCAAACTGGGTCCCTTGATTTGCCCTCTCTCACTACAGGTGCTGATTACAACATTATTTGCCTTTTATGGTACTAAGGGAAAGGATGCCTCTTACAAAGCTCTGAGAGCAGGGAATGATATCAGATGTGAGTGCTTGAGACATGTATTCGAGGAAAAGAGGAGGTACTAGAATAGTTCATGTATTTCAGGTCAGGTAATTGTCAGCAATAGAAAATAAACTGTCTCTGTTCAAAGAAAAGTATTAACAATCCTGGCATAAACTTAGAAATTGTTCTGGACTGTAACAAAACTATCATTTAAGAAACATAGCCTAATCTTAAGAGCACTGGCTCCCAACCAGGGGCAGTGGCTCCACAGACCCATTAGGCAATGCCTAGAGTCCTGTGATTGTCACACAAGTATGTGTGACAGGGATCCAGGCTAGAGATGCTGCTAAACCCCTAGGACAAGGAATTGTTTGACCACAACTGTCACCAATGTCACAGGTGAAACTACCCTAGAGGGGAACTCAGCTATCTTTATGAACTGCGAACCTGAACTATGTTTTAGAAAGAAGTCACTCTGCTTAAGGGAAGTTTACTAGCTGCATAGTGATTGATTGATTGATTGATTGATTTTTTGTTTGTTTTTTTGAGACAAGGTCTCCTTGTGCTCCCAGCTTATCTGGAACTGCTGCACATTTCCTTTATAAACTTTTTGCAGTGCTGGCATGCCAGGCACACACTCTCTCGATGAGCTACATTCCAGGCCTTAGGTTGTGCATTCTCCAACTGTAATTGATCAATGAAGACACGAGAAACCGCCACTAAAGCAAGACCACAAACATTTTCATCACCCTACAACTTTCCCAAGTCACATGATTCGGCTTGATCATCACTCACTGGCTACAATCACACTGTGTTCTTGTAGTAGCTGTTTGCTAGTGAGGAAGCTGCTTTCAGGGAGACATGAGAGGTTGATCATCAAGCATAAAGACTCAAAAGCAGGTGTTCTTCACTCAGACTTGGTTTCCCGGTTCAGAATTCCTAACACACTGGTCTCAGGGTAACCTCTCCAGAGAAGCCCCTGAGGCTGAAGTCAGGTGGAGCAAAGAAAGTACCAAAATAAACTGGGAAGAACAAAGACCACAACATGATATTTCACTTCAACTTTCCTAGGTGAAGAGTCCCTGAGCATATCAACTCTACAGGGACCTGAAGTCCATCGAGGATGGTAGCCAGCAAGTATTATAGACAACATCTGAGCAGCCAAGGCTGCAATGAAAAGGTGAACCCTTGACTGTTCATGCAGATCAGAAGCAAAATGCAGTAATAATTAACATCGCAGCAGAAATAGATGAAATAGAAATAAAAAATTACAAAGAACCAATGAAAAGTAAAATAAGGAGCTGGTTCTTTGAAAAGATAAACAATTTAGCCAAACCAACCAAAAGAATACAAATATGATACAAAGTAATAAAATTAAGAGGACCAGAGAGATGACTCAGTGCATACAGCACTCACAGGGCAAGCATGTGGACCACAGTTTGGATCCCACCCATGTAAATGCTGGGTGGTCTTGGTGGCTTGTCTTAACCCTTGCCACATGGGGACAAACACAGGGGAACCCTGGGGCAAGTTGGCTAGCTAGGAGAGCAAAATTGGTGAGCTCTGTGTTCAAGTGAGAGGCCTTGTCTCAATATATAAGGTGAAGAGTGATTGAAGAAGATATCAGATATCTAGGGTGGGCCTCCATATGCACTCATATGCTTTCTCTCTCTTTCTCTCTTTCTCTCTCTCTCTCTTTCACACACAGACAAACACACATCTCTCTCTATATATATTCAGATTAAAAACCAGAGGTATAGCTGCTAACTTAAATTATTATCTTAGTGTATGTACCTATGGGTGTGTGCATGGCCATATGTATGAATGTTGGTGTACATGTGCCATAGCACACATGTGGAGGTCAAAGGACGCCCTGGGTATTGGTTCTTGATTTTTACCTTCTTTGTGACATGATCTCTCTTTTTCTTTCTGCTGCCCATGCCATTGAGATTTGGGGATTTTCCTGTTTTTGCCTCCCATCTCCCTGTAGGTGTGCATAGATTTTCTCAATGGGAATCTAGTTGATCAAGAACTAAAGCCAACAACTGACAAGTGGGCGGGTCCTCATGAAATTAAAATGTTTCTATATAGAAAAGGAAAGCGTTGAGTGAAGAGACAGTCTACAGAATGGGAGAAAATCTTTGAGAGAGAGTCACACATTTAAAAGGGCATTAAGATCAAGAATACACAGAGATCTTAACAAACAAAGAGAAATCAGGCAACGCAGTCAACAAATGGGCTAAAGAAATGGAAAATTAAGATAGTAAAGGTATTCAACTTCACTAGCCATCAGAGCAATGCAAAGATTGCATCTTACTCTAGCAGAATAGCAGTCCTTAAGAAATGAAGTAACAGGGCTGGAGAGATGGCTCAGCAGTTAAAAACATGGGCTAGTCTCACAGAGGACCCAGCTTTGGTTCCCAGTTCCCACATGGTGGCTAACAACTCTTCATAACTCTACTTCCAGAGGATCTGACATCCTCTTCTGAGCTCCGGGAGCACGTATGCATATGGTGCACTTAGGTACATGCGGGTGCAGCATTTACACGTTAAAAACATTAATTTTTAATGTGGTATATATGCACACAATGGATTTTTTCCAGAAGAATGTAAGAGGGATGAAGCTATGACATTTCCAGGAGAATAGATGGAATCGGAGGTGATCACGTTAGGCGAATAAAGTCAATCATGCAAAGACAAATATCGTATGTTTCCTGTAATTTGTAGGTCCTAGATTTTATATAGATTAGATACATAAAATCATATATACATGTGTATGTATGAGTGTGTGTGCACCCACATGTGTAAGACTTGAAAGCAGTAGTAAAGCTCTGTAAGGGGGTCACTGGGAGAAGGGGGAGATAAGAGAGGGTAGGAGAAACACTAAAAATGATAACACATATCAGAAATATAAAATAAATTAATGAAAGTTTGAATAGAGGAGCGCTTGAGTAAGTAAAGTCATTCCCAGAAACCATAAAATTGTTAAATAAAAGTCCCAGTGCCAGATGAGTGAAACATCCATGCAAGCTTTGGCCAGAAAGGCCAGAAAGGTCCCCAAATTGCAGAGGCTATTGCTACTGCTCTTGATTGAGCACCAGAACTAGACAGTAAGATCTGACTGCTGAAAACAATACAGGAGAGGCCGAGGACACAGAGAAATCAAGCGGGGGTTGATCTGGAATCCTTTCTGTTGCTTAGATCGCAGTTCTAGAAGGTACTATGTACACTGTTGGAGGAGAAAAGTTATCAACGATCTTATTCAGCCGTGGACACCGTGCTGTCACTAGTGACCTGCGAGGCAAGATGAGCCCACTGCTGCAGGGGCAGCATGACTGCTACAGGAATAAACCAGCCTCTTTCTGATCTCATCTGAGGCCTGCTCCACAGGAGAGAATTTATAACTAGGACTATAACCAAACATGGTCAAAAGACCATGATTGTGGAGGTCACAGGCCCTAATGGAGAAGCTATTGATGTTGTTTTGCCAAATGGACATGGTGTGCCTAATGACTGCATTCTAAATAACTATGGTATGCCCACAGATGAATGCTACTGTGAGCTGTGTTTAGAGAAACTTCCTTTTGCAGTGGGTGATGGTTACTGCAGAAGAAGTGACTGTTGAGTGCTAGCCATAAACAGGTTATCTGTATCACCTCCTCCAAGGCTCAGGGAACACTGTGGAAGGAGGAGGAAAGAGTGCAAGAGCTGGAGGAAGGAGTGGAATATGTGGACTCTATTCTAGACATGACACAGCCTTGAACTCCTGAACTCTCAGTAACTGTGATATTTGAATAAGACTTGCAATAGCTCCTAACATCCATCATGGAATGCGGAGGGACTCATGAGGTCTGGAAGATTTATAGGGATCTGATCATTGTTACGGGGGTGGGGCAGGAGCTCATGAGGCCCTACCCCTCCCTGAGGAATTATAGATAGTTGCTGGGGACCAAAGGGACATTTTTGTCAGTGGGGTAAGCCATTAAAAAGCTGTCCATGTTCTTGTAAATAACCCTTTGTCCACGTTCCTGTAAGTAACCCTAATTAAACTAATAGAATCAATCAACCAATCTTTCAATCAATCAGTGCAAGTAGAAGGAAAGTAGATAGGAAGAAAGGAATCAGCAGGAGTAGCAAGTGAATGAGAAAGGGTAATGGTTAAGTTTGATCAAAGTGTAATATACATGCATGAAAATGTCATAATGAAACCCATTACTTAAAGACAAAGAGAGAGGTGATTTTGAATGAGAAAAAGAAATGGCTTGCCCACTTCTGCATGGAGCTGCAGAGAAGGGGACTTCTCTGCTCAGGCATCAGCTCAGTAGCACCCAGTGGGACCCGCTTCAGGCACCCCACAGGCTGCATCAACAGCAGACTACGGTTCACAAGCTTGCTTTTCAGATGAGCTCTGATAGACTACACGTCACTTGAAACCTGAGAACAGATGTTATATCAACATTTGTCATAATTAGTTCACAAAGTAGGGTCCGTTTAAAGGGCCAATGAAGTCTGAAGTTATGCATAATGAGAAGTCAAAGTTAAAAAATAGACAAAAGAAAGAGAGGAAGTACTGGAGACACCTGCCCTGGCACAGCATAGCCATTGAAAGAGAACTATAAATCAGCTGAAGGTAATGTGTTCTTTAAATAAACTCATTACACTGCTTCATGAAAACTCCATATAGAAAGATCTGATCTGACCACATCTAAATACTACAGAGGGACTTTCTCTCTGTAAAACAGATTTCTGCTCAGCAGTAACATGGGGCAGCATGGCTTCTTTTACACAGACTGTTTCCATGATGCAGCCTGACTAAGAATTATTCTCTGCAGTGACCTCAAGGTGCTCCCAGAACTGTAAGATGAGGCATGATATTTATTGGTGTGTCGAGAGCCACATGTTTGACGTAGGCTGAGCAAATTCTAGTGAAGGACAAAACCAAGGCCTGTAGGTAGGATTGGAAGAAGACAGAACTAAAGTTCCTGGAGGTCATTATTCTTTGCAGTCCCCAGTCATCTATAGCACACTGCCTAGCTTAGGGAAAGTACTGAGATGTACCTTTGATGATTGGTTTTTAGGAGTTAATTTGATATATGCACAGAAAAAAGCACACATGAGTATCCAGCCTGACGGATGCTCGACAAATGGGCAAATCTACGTGATCAGAATCTGGTTATAAATAACATAACACCTCCACCCAGGCAGCCCTCCATGGTCCCTCCTACCACCTCCAGTCCTTCCCCCAAGGATAACCACTATTCACTATTTTCACTTCTACCAGTAAAGACTAGTGCTCTTTTGAACTTAATGCTAATGACTGTACTTTCTGTATCTTATTCCCACTGTTTAATGCCATGTGTCAGACACATCTGTTCTGTATATATAGTTGTGGTATTCAACACCCTTTCCTGTAGTATTTTAGGGTGAGCACATCAACTGATCCATAAGAGGAAGTGACAGTGGTGACCCGGTTGGTCCTTCTGAATTCTTCTTCAGTAATGAAATCTACTTTCATGTATCTCTGATGTCTGGTGAGTCAAGGTTATCAATATTCTAACAATGAAGTCCCACTTTAGGACTTGAGGCTCAGTCTAACGTCAACCAAAGTATGAGATTTCTATAATCTGTATCATATAGATTATATAACTATGATCACATATAAAGTACTTAACACATGTATCTACATTAGTGATGTTTTTGTTGCTTGAACTCCAAATGCTTTCTGCTGCATCTGTAGCTAAAGGGAAAATAAAAACTTCTGTCAAAGCTGTCCCTTTTCCTTTCCGTAGACTAAAGATATCCTAGCACTCCCCAGCATGTGAGAAATAAGTTCAGGGACCAGGCTACATGCCCAGGGCAGCACAGTCCATAAAAAGAGAATTGAAGAAACAGAAGGACATTAGGAGTTTAAGTGACTTATAGAGTCTGAAGTACAAAGCAGGAAAAGGATTTGTAAAATCCAATATCCAGTCTCTGTATCTGACTTTCACAGAGCATTTTCTCCATTAGAAAAAGAAACAAAAGTGGGAACATTTAAATCTCTATGGCCTGTGAGGAAGCACAGAGGGTCTGCAGTTTCTGCCAAGGATAGTGATAGGGTGCTGTCACAGAGCCTCTGCTTGCGGCACCTGGAACAGCAATGGCACCCCTGGGAATGGGCAACATGACAGTGCTGCCATGGAGATAAGGGGAAGGAAAATCAGGCCAAGCCAAACCCTCCTGGCAAGGCTGCCATGCAGGGAACAGGGTGGGACGCCAAGCAAGCGATCTCTGTATGAGTTGCCAAGGAAAGGAGGAAAGAGGACGTGGAGGAGGGAGGAGAAAAGAGGAAGAAAGAGAAGTCTCGGGGATATCTAAGGGCTGGGGAAGAGGTAGAGAGGGAGAAAGCATGACAAGACAGGAGACAGGTGCCCACAATTTATTTGTTTGCAAGATGGCCAAAAGGATTGAGAATAATAAGAAATATATCAGCCATATTTATCTAGGTTATTTACTTTTTGATACTTGTACCAACACTAAAGCATAAATAAGGTGTTTTCTTATCAATGTTTTCAGAAAATCAAATTTAGATGGCTAATCTTCAAGGCGTATTTCAGCAGTGACACAGAGCACCTTGATGCCATAAAGTACCTTTCTTCTATAGGTTTCCAGTGTGGTTTGTCGTTTGGGAAAGTCAGCTTATACACAGGCAGCAAGCCAGTGCAGGAGACAGGGAAGGTCAGACCCCTGTTGGTCTGTTCCAGAGAAGTGTGACTCTGGTATGTAATTTTTAAAATCCCCTCAAACAAATGAAGACAATATCCTGTAGGAAACTGTGAACTTTTATGTTTCTAGGCTCATTTATTTATATTTTAAGGCAAGGCCTCACCATATAGCCCAAGCTGGTTTCAAATTTACTATGAAATTGAGGCTGGTCTCAAACTCACAGCAATTCTGCATCAGTCTCTTAAGTGCTGGGATTTCAGGCACACATCCCATGCCTGGCTTGTGCTGTGAGCTTCTAAAATTCAAGGCAAATGACAGAAGTGGAAGAAGGAGGCAAGGTAGGTATGTAGGGTTGTGTGTGTGTGTGTGTGTGTGTGTGTGTGTGTGTGTGTGTGTGTGTGGCTGTCACTGGGGCTTCTGAACTCCTTTCCAAAGAGGGCCAGACCTTCCTTAAAAAAAATTTTCTTGCCATGTCCCAGTATTTCCTTCAGACTGTCCTCCATGCACACATCCAGTTCTGACCAGTTACTACCTCATGACTCTTAAGTGAGGCCGTATATCAATGGGAGGCAAAATTCTAAACACTGCTGAGAATCTTTAAAGGCATGTCTTATCAAATTGCCATGGCAACTTAATGAGACAGGGAATATGGTCACACCCACCTTCTCAATGGAAAAGCAGGCCTAGGGAGCCAGGTAATGTTGCAGAAGTCACTGGTCATATAAGCTAGACAGCCAAGATTCAAAGCCAGCACTCTTGCCTAGAAGCTGATCTGACCCACCAGGAGGCTACTCACAGAGTCCCCTCTGCTGGGCCCATCTTTCCCTCACAGGGTGAAGCCATCTAAATGAGCCCTTTCAGCTGCCTGAGCCATAAGGCCCAATGGTGCTCCCACGGGGACCGTGGGCATTGGGCTCCGTGGTGCTCGTGCTTTTCTGCATGGGTGCACACGGCTCTCTTTTCATTCACCAACTCAGAGGATGCTGGTTATTTTCCTGACTGCCCTGCCTGCTCTTCTTTTCTCAGCCAGCACTCAGTCTCCCTTTGAAGAGATACCCATGTTTTGGAGATAGATCATCTGGCTTAGGGAAGAAAGCTGGAAAACTTTTCCCATGGATATTCTGGGATGGACATGTCACAGTCAAAGAGCTACTGGATCCCCCATTTGGAATCTGCTGGAACCAACAGTTCTTTGGGGTTCAGTCAGGTGTTTGCAGATGGCATAACAACTGTCCTGGAGAATTTTCAAGAAAAAGAAAAATTCAGGGACTCTGGCACAAATCCTTTGGTCTTTGTCCCTTCCCAAGATTGGGAACTGATAAGTCCATTTGCTAACAATGGTCATTGTCAGTGTCTATGATTTGCAATAAAATTTACTGACCACAGTCCCCAGAATACAGGCAGGTGGTGGAAACCAGTGGAATCAGGAAAAACCATCCATATAGATCACAACTGGGCTCCTTGCAGTTTGGTGAGCTGTGGAATCAAGGCAGTTGTTCATGACACTTAGCTATCCATGACACTTAGCTGTCCATAACACTTAGCTGTCCATGATACCCTTCTTGGTAATCCAGGAGGCTTCTGAGCATATTGTTTTAGATGAGATGGGCCACGCTAGTGGTACATCCCCAGTCACGTATCAGGCTGGGAAGTGCCTTCCTCAAACCTTGATCTACACCCAGGCCTATCTTTAAAATTCTTACACCATTTCAAAACATAACTAAACATCAAAAGTCTTTTGAACCCAAACATGGGCTAATATGGTCTGCTGGTTGTGTTAATGAATTCTGAAAGGTAAAACACACTCCCTGCAGCATTGTAGTGTAATTGGGCATGTACTCTATTATTATGTTTTCATTTGGTCTTCAGAATGCAGTGTATTGATGATGGTTTCCAAGCCAAGGCTCTGAAGAAGGTGCTGCTACATCATTTTATCTTAGACTGGCTTAATGAAAGTGTTTACATCAACATGATCGTGTGTGACCTACAACGCACTTTCAGGCCGAGCTCTGGCTGAAGAGAAACTTTAACAATGTAGAATCTATCCCTCAGACAACTTTTGTTGGGGCTTACTGTCCAACTCCAAGTCTTTGATGGCATGTGAGTCTGGTCAAAGGTGTGATCAGAGGCTCTATCATCCATCCACCTAAGTTAAAACCCCTGGGGTCAGCAGGGTACTTTATGGTGCAGTTCTTTCCTATCTTAGCACTGATCCCTTTCAGGTCTGGGATCTTGAAGGAAGAAAAGATCTGTCAGCAGGAAGGAGGAATGAAATCTGAACTCAGCAAACAATGTGGACAGGAAGTTTAGGCTGGCCACGTGGGGCTCTGTGTAGAGAGGCTCCAAGCTAGATTCAGGACAAGAGGCGCTTTGCAGGAAGCATTTCCCCATTCCCAAGCAATGGGATCTCTTAAAACAGTCTTAGGATGAAGAGGACAACTATGAGCATCTTTTGTATACAGATGAAACTGACATCTGAGGCAAGGTCAACAGCCATCGAGGAGGTCAGAATGACGGGCTCTTTTAAGTTTGGGAGAAAACTGGAACGGTCTCATGTAACCCTCAAGAGTCAAATCCTGAAGCCTTCAATGAAATGTGGTCTTTCTTCAGGGCTTTCGAGACCATGCTCAAGTAGGCTGCTGAATACTCCTTGAATTTCAATGTGTGTGTGTGTGTGTGTGTGTGTGTGTGTGTGTGTGTGCATATACATGTACAGGTTCACATACAGGTAAGTCTAAGAATTAGGAACTTCAGAGATATTCAGAAGGCCTCAGCCTTTTTATTTGTTGACTCCTTTCCTTCTATTTTAATTAGCAGGGATGAAGTTGTGACCATTTCATATTATTAAAAAGTTTCTGTTTTAATTAACCTCATAACTCTAACTGTGGCCTGCTCCTTCTTTCATGTGCAATATATCACCCCAGCTGTGTCATTCTAATGATTTTCCCAGCCATCTCATTGTTGTGGAACCTTCTTCATTTTACACAAGTTTAACATAAATCTGTAATTTAATTTAAAGTTATTGAAATCGTTAAAATTGAAATGTTCTTTAGAAACATAATGGGGCCTTATCCACCTTTCTGCTGTGACATTTAGCAGGGAAGAGAGTTCAGGGGCATTTTTCATTCCCAGAAGTCATTAGGTAGGGCGGCCGCTTACAACAAGAATAGGTCTAATAAGACCTACAGGTTTCATTTACCTGACAGAACTTAAAAGAATTCATCATTAACTGATGCGGTCAATGACTGATTCCTGGTCCAGATGGAGATATCCTGGAATGTTTGTAGACTTAAGAATGTTTGTAGCCTAGGTTATAAATAGGACCAGTGGGATCAATGTGGCTCACCCACCCAAGCCTTCCTGTTTCAAACTCACAAAGTTTGGCCTGACCACCACTCATTGGTATTTTAGAAATCCTACCATTTGGCTGCACCAGACCATCAACTCTGATGGGCACACTTCCCAACTTGCCCCCGAATGTCTTCCATATTCTGATGAAATGAGGCCAGTTTAATTCAGGTAACTCATGCATCCAGCGGTTACAGTCCACCTACTCTCCAAGCAGCAATGTGCAAGGCCCTGCACCATGTTGAGCAGGACAGAAACACAGCCTCCACTTGCAGGCACACGCCAGCCCCTCTCAGTGCTCGGCATTGCGCCTCACTTGCCCCTGTGGGTGCTTTGCTCCCGTTATCCAAATCCTGCTTATTGTTATCAGTTTTTTTTCTTTCTGAATTAGTACACAAACCAATGGGTTTCATTATGAAACTTTTCACAAAGTTCGTTTCCGTTGACCCTCTCCCCGCTCTCCCTCTCCAAACCCCTCTTCGCCCTTTCTCCTGCTCACCTCCTCCCCCACCAGCCTCCTTCTCTGCTTCCATGTCATATGTATTCTGTTACCCTGTTTGTAAGTTCCCCTCCTTTTCCTCCTCCTCTTTAACCATTCCCGAACATCACTTAAAACCTTTATCCCTCTCATGATCCCTTTTTAGCTGTCATAGACTTTCCCCACACTAAAATACACACACAGATTTGTGTGTGTGTGTATATATACATACATATATATATATATATATATATATATAAAACTAAAAATCTGAGATCCTCATATAAGAGGAAATATGTAGTAATCATCTTTCTGAACCTGAGCTACTTAGATAATAATTAAAGATAAAAAATGGGGCTGGAGAGATTTTTTGGAGGTTAAGGGCACTGACTGTTCTTGCAGAGGACCCAGGTTTGATTCCCAGCACCCACATGGAGGCTGACAACTGTCTGTAACTCCAGTTCTATGGAATCTGATGCTGTCTTCTGATCTCTGTGGGCATTGCACAACATGGGTGTACTTACTACTCAAGACACATAAACATATAAATAATAAAATATTTTTTAAAACATAAAAAGATAGTAATTTCCATTTCCTGCATTTTCATAAATGTCACTTTTTCTTTGTGGACGAGTGTCTTGCTAATCTTTTAGGGATAAGCTTTAGTTTGCTTGTCACTGGTTCTTCTGTCCTGACTCCATTCAGGGTTGAGAGCCTTTCCACCTGCCAGGACTCCGTTAACTGGGAACACAACAAGGGATAAGAGTCAGTGTTTCTCCTGAGTAACTTACAGGCCTTTTACAGGGAGGACAGTAAAACCTGATTAAAATATGACCGCAGGAGACAGGAAGGGGGTGCGTGTGGAGCACACAGAAAAGGCATCTGCCTAGTTCTGGGAAGTGGTGAATGAATGGCAAGCCTGATAGGTAAGAATTCAACAGATGGAGAACCTGCAGGAAGAGATGAGAGGAAGCGGGTTCTAGGCAGGGTAGATAGTATCCTTGATGCCCAGAGATCAGAAGCAGAGCTCTGGACACTACCAATATGCCAGCCTGATCGGACAGTGCTGTAGGCACGGCGCATTCTGCATGGGGACACATCTCAAACATGGAACTGCTCCCTTCGTCGGTCTCCGCCAGTCTCTCACGAGGGTCCCTCTGTGTGCTGCGGTCTTCTCTCTAACCCATGGAGTTCCGCCAGGCCTTCAGCGAGCGTCTCTCTTCTGCTTGCCATGCACAGGCATTGGCTGAGTCACTGATGGTGTTGCTTCTAGGTCTCCAGAATCCCTAACTGCTTTTTCCTCTACCATCTTCCCTAAGGCATCGTGCACGACTGTATATCTTTACTGACACCTGTAGTATGTGACCATCTTTTGGTTCCCTGCAGCGTGTCTAGTCCTGTGACTTACACTTTCCCTAGCCTATATTGGTCCACATCCAGGCTGGGTTTTGCAGGTCAAGAGGCAATACTAATGATATGATGTTCATCCTTATGTAACAGAAACACAACTTCTTGCTTCACATTGCTGCTTTCCTAGATAGATCACACTGAGGTAGTGGGCACACTCTGTACTTAGCACAGGGAAGGTACTTCTCATAATCAGTCTCACCAGTCTCTGCCTGGGGTCACCTGGTCCCTGTGTGTCTCTTCCCCAGATCTCCATGCCACAGCCTGGTCATTTAAATATCAGTAGCTATCCAGAGGTGAGGTACCTTAGATTGAGACTCCATTGCTTGGAAACTGGCAGCTACCATCAGCAAAGACCCCAGTGTATATACGGTGATCAGCACAGGCTCTGAGGAACAGTGAGGCATTACTGGCAGCTAGGCAATGGGCACTGGGAGAATGTGCAGTGGGCCCACCTGGTCTCCAGGAACACAGTGCTAACATGCTTGAGAAATGCTCATAGATTGGCTGAAAATGGGCGCCATGCTTTCTAATACGGGAGCCCTGAGCACTGAGTACACACCAGCACTTCTGTTTTTAAGTTTATTTAAGTAGTCTGTTTTTCCATTTACTACCTCCGCCCCTCCAAATTTCTTGCGGCACACAAAATGTTTGTGTGTATGTCTTCAGAGCATTTTTCTATCTTTATGAGCAAATACAGTGTTACTACCCTCAACTGGAATCACAGATCCGGTAGATAAAGCGATATTCCTCAGCACTCCACAGTTTATACCTGAGAGTCCATGAAAAGTTCCTCATTCTAAGACTGACTGTTGGAGCTTGTTAGTGGGCATGTAGGTTTCCAATGTTCTGAGGCCGTCCTACATGAATGCAAACCACATAAGGAAGTACAGGAACCCTTTACTTGAGGGTTGTACACAGAGAACTTAACATGGTGTCTGGTATAGTGTGTGCTCAAACATCTGGTAGGAAGAAAGTGCTGAGCAAGAAGATAAAGAATAGTATTACAAATGACCCCTACATAAATATTCATATTCTGGTAAGTGTGTCATTATAGAGGCAAGGAAATTCAACAGTGGTAGTTCTGAGTAGAAGGTTATGTGTATTTCAGACTTTGATGGCTACGGTCCAGTTGTTCTCCACAGGCACGGTACCAGTTTGTACTCTCCTCAGCAATGTTGGAGAGGAGACAACAGTTCTGCTGGACTACAGATTCAGGTTACAGCATTCTTTGGAAGGCTTATCCAATCCTTTCTCCTGCCCCTGTAAAATCAGCAATGTTGTAGTCAAGGAATCTCATCCAGGGGCTTTGATTGCTTAACAAAGGAAGGCAGGATGAGAACCTACACACCTTTAAACACCAGGCGCCTCTGTGATCCATCTCTCCCCGAGAACTGCATCAAATTAAGTTTCCTAATGTGTAGAATTTCAAGAATCACTTAAAAAAACAACTTTAGCTTGAAGGTGGAATTCATTTTTGTTCAATGTACACTTTCAAATATCAAGAACAGGTCAAGAAGAGGCAAAGTGGGCTACAAAGGTGACTGGGCGGTGACATGTCCTATAGATTTTACATTGCTGACGCCAATGTGAGCTTCGGGGCCTCACACCCCGTGGCCCTCCACTCCTCGCACTGCGACTTTTGTTAGCCAGTGCATGTACTGGAGGAAAGGCTTGCATGGAGCTCTTTATACATTCCAGGGCTCTGGACTAACCCAGTTCATAGTGGCAGTTCAGAGTGGAGCCAGGACTCAATGTCTCCTGGCCTGGGGCACATGAAACACTCAATCTTGCCCTGCCTGGGTTCATTATCACAGAGCCAGGAACAACTGAACAGCAATCATTTCAAGGTACCAAAATTTAGGGTAGTTTATTACACAATGATAGATAATCCAAACACATTGGACTGGGAGTGACATGAGGAATGACGGAAGAAGTGAAATTAGTCAAGGCAGAATGGGAACTTCTTTGGTTTCTATTTATAATTTATGATTAGATATAAATTAATGTCCCATTCCACTTCATGCCAGTGTCTTCCAAACCTTTTAGCAGCGCTAATGAATCATTTTGTCTTTGCTGGTACTTTTGTTCTACCAGCTACCTTTACTACGCTAGGTTTTAAAGTAGATACTTGAAATAAGTAGTCATCACTTGAAATATGGCATTTCTTTCTTGATGCTACACAGAAGTCTGAGAGTACCAGTTAAAATTCATCAGGGTGAAAATGTTAGTCTGTGATTACAGAATCAGATCTATTCATTACAGCTATTCAGAGAATCTGCTTTATGAGTTTAATGACATAAGCATATTGTATTGAATTATTATGGTCCTGCATCAATTGGATTCATAAATTTAATATACTCAGTCTGGTTCACATATTCTAATAAAATCCAGCAAGCTTTAAAAATTTTATAAGGGATATGTGTTTAAAGTCCATGTGATACTCAATTTTTACAGGCTGACGTTTTTGCTCAGGGTATTAAACAGCTCTAGCGATCATGATGACCCTCCTTGGCAGAAAAGCAAGATTTGGTGAATGTCCCCAAATGGACAAGCTGCATTAGAAACACCAGGACTTGCCTGGATAGAAAAGCTGGATGAGCTGTTCCTCAGAGTGTTTTGAGCTCATGGAGGAGGGAGAGGGGAAGGGTGATTGTCTTAGTTTGCTTCTCCATTGCTGTGACAAAATACTCTGACCCATACCAACTTGGGGAGGAAAGGGTTTACTTCACTACATCCCCTAGGTCACATAGTTCATCAGGGAGCCCAAGGTAGGAACTCAGGGTAGAAACCTTGAGGCAGGAGCTGGAGCACAGACCATGGAGGAATGTTGCTTACTGGCTCGCTCCCCTGGCCCAGGCTCAGCCTGCTTTCTTATACAACACACAACAACCTGCCCAGGAATGGTACTACCCACAGTGGGCTGGGCCCTTCCACATCACTCAACAATCAAGAAAATACCCCACAGACATGGCCACAGGCCAGTATAATGGAGGCAATTCCCCAGTTGAGGTTCCCTCAACCCAGGTGTGTCAAGCTGATAGCAATGCTATCTAGTACAGTGATGAACCTGCATTTGTCAGCCAGAGGGAAGGAGGGATGTCATCTTCCAAGATGTAGCCATAGGTTCTTCTGATGGGTCCCACTGTCTATTTTAAGTTGCAGAAGAAGAGAAAACACTGGGTGGGATGGTGCTGTGGGAGGAAACTTTCCCAGAGTTCTAAGTGAGTCTTTGCCTTGTGTGAAAGCCTTTGGATCTAAATGAAGAATTGGCAACTGGATCAATACAAACACATCCAAACAACTTGTGCAGCACCACAAAGCAAGCAAAGGGTCCTGGAGGCATAGTCTGTCCTGTAGGCAGCTCCATAGGTACCCAGTCTGTGCAACTGCCATGCTGGGTGGGGGGGATTTTCTAGCCCAGGGGGCTGGCACGAGCTCTTCACTGCTCTGCATGTGTTTCCTCATCTGATTATAACATCCTCTAAGGATGAGAAGATTCTATGATACTGTCTGTAAAGCACTTGGGACAGGATTCAATTCTCAGTATTTCCACAATAATGAGTCAATATTATTATCTACACTGCACAGTCCTCAGGAAGCTAGAAGGCAAATATGCTAATTTTCTCCTCTTTTAAATGTTTAAGATATATGAGCTTAAATATGGAATGAAATGCTTTCTCCTTCAAAGGAAAGTAGAAGACAGCAAGAAACTGGAATGTATTTTCTCTGTATCACCTGTGATTAGATATTGGCAGACCTTCTGCTTCAAGAGCTGTTCTAAAGCAAGAGAGAATAAATGTTTCAAAGTGGGGAATCACTATTAAATACAAGTTGAAAACATGACCCACACCATGTAAAAGCTTATTTTCAGGTGCATTTCAGATGCTGATATTCTGAAAAGTGCATTTAGGAAAAAGGCAATCATTATTTTCTTTGTTTCCAAACTCAGAGCTCTTTTCAGAACTATAGAAACTTTCTGAGTATCTTGGCATTTTGAGATATAATGACTTTCAAATGACCAGTTTGATTGACATAGACTTTCAAGGGAGAATCTTACTTTGTGGTACCTCCTGGCCAAGTGCACTTAAGCACAAATTCAAAGAATCGGGGACTGAAAATCTTGAGGATGAGGAAGCCATTGCATAACGCTTGATGGAAGCCCAAAGCCTCCCCTGTGGTAGAAGTCAGAACAGAGGAAGTCCTTGAACAGGAACACTGAAGACTTTATCCTGCCTTCTCCACCTTCTTTGGTTGTGGGTGAACAGAACATGCTCCTCTTTTGGTATCTGACCTACGGTAGCTTGTATGTGGATGGCAAATTCCCTTTGGCTAAAATCCATCTCAATAACACTGGTCATCTAAATAACAAAAGGTCATCTAAATAACACTGAGTCCCTGAATTCAGGGCAAGAGGGTAAGCTTCTTGGACTCTAGGAGGGAAGACCTGCTGCTCCTTGTTTTGTTCCCTGGACAAGGGGCTCGACAGTCCCTATTTGTCTTACAGATTACCATCTTGCCCTGGACCTTATTTCTTAGTGTCCTGGGACAGTTATTTGTCCCTGGGGGAATCCATGGTCAAGCCCCTGGTTTAAGGAGATCCATGACCCACCTAATAGAGAGGATTAGTTAGGGATTTGGATTATCTACACCAATGGTCCCCTTCACTGGTGACAATGACAGAGGCATGACTGTCAGAGGAGATAAGAGGGAGGGAGAACACCAGGTCGAAACTGCTCAAATACAACATCTCTAACTAAAAAGCATGGGATTAGGTACCTATTTCCTACAGGGAAAGACAAATAAAAATTTATCCTCTAAAAAGATATCTATAGAATTAGGAAACTATGTTTGTAAACATGCATGTATGTGTGTACAGAAATACATACCTCTAGCCAAATACATACATGGTACTTTGTTCGTAAAAGACACTAAAGGCTAAGTGACGGACACACTGAATAGCTGCTAGGAGACCTTCACAGGCCTTGAACAGCACTGCAAAGCACAGGCTTTGTTCCCTCAGGTCCTTGTGCCCTACAGCACACTCTCACAAGTTTACAGTAACTTCTTTCTCCAGACCATAAATGACTACTAAATTTTTTGAGAGAAAGAAGCCTATCAAATCTGAATTGTGTTCAAAGGCAAACTTCAAGAATGCAAGTGTCCTGTCCACCCCTAAAATCTAAGAAGTTGCTTGCTGTACATGAGCAAAGAAGACTTTTGCTGCTTGGGTAGTTAATGAATATGCTTCCTGGGATACATGGGTCTGGATATGCTGAACTCCAGATGAACCTCAAATCTACCCAGGTGTCGATCTTTCAGTCATCCAACCCTTTGACACTGGTTGGTGTTCTGCTGGCACACTGGAGAGCTGTGCAACGTAAGTTAAAAGAAGACTGGGGAAATGGGGAAGGAACATGATGTTCAAAATCAAAGAACTGAGCTAGCTGGGAGATCCTGGAAAGAGCCATGGGGGCTTTGAGAAACAATGGGCAGACTGGGGTTAAGCTGGCACCTATTTTTAAAAACAATTTATTTATAGGCACGTGTATGAGCACATACATGTGGGTGCCCACAGAGGTCTGAAAAAGGCATGAGATCCCCTGGACCTGAAGTTACAGAGGGTTGTATGATGAACTGAACTCTGGTTCTCTGCAAGAACTACATGCTGTCTTAACCACGGCGCCATCTGTCTAGTCCCTGTACCCACATTTTCCTTTTTTGCCACAAGGAAACTTCCTAACACAGCAAGAAATGTCAGTGTACATTAACTAAGCTACTACTTGAATATGTCCAGATTCTCTTGAAGAAGAGACTGCACACAGATGCAGTATGGTGAGCCGCCAGATGAATGGTATTAACGGGCAGGAAAAGGGGAGCAGAGAGGAAGCAGCATAAGTACGCAGACTCTGAGCTATGTTCAGCAGAAGCGCTCACCTTGATGCGCACTTCTTTAAATCAAAGCTACGCAATGCAAGTCCTGCAATCCACTGGGGTTGTGTTTCCAGCTGCCTAAAAAGTCCATTGAGAAAAAGACAGTGGTTTCATTTCCTTCCATGTTCAACATTGATTAGCAAGTGCGTTCTTGATTCCATGATCAGTTTCATAATTTTACTTATAAATAATATGAAACAGGTGATCTCAATTAGAAAACAGATTAGGTAAAGTCTTAATTAAAAATATTTTTTTTGGTTACCTAGAATGAAAATTATATATATGTAAATGTAAACCCAATACAGCAAACTGCTGGGAACAGAAAAAAAGTCTATTTAAAAATGGATGGAAGCTTTATACAGGCCAACAATAAAGATAAAGAGTTGTGTAGAATTGGAACAAACTGATGTTTTTATCCATTTGTTTCTCCCCTGATATTTTCTCAAAGGGCTGTGACATATGCTCTGATTCATTAACATTATGATGCGTTAGTGACACACAGAATCAAAGAGGACTGTTGGGGAAAAGAGACAGCTGAATTCTAAAACAGAGGCAGCATACAAAGGCCACAGAGAACAGCATGAGGTTCACCGGCAAAAGCCAGGGGAAGCACCTTTTATCTGAGGACAGCGCCAGTTATTTGGGAAACAAATCTGAATAAATGGAGTTCAGGGAATGGAAGCAGCTGCAAGAAAGCCAAATGCAAATTGGACAAGGCTTCATAAAAGAGGAGGAATGGCTCCCGACTGTAGATATAAATACTGAGCAGAGGATTTGGTGGCGATGGCACAGAGGCTGCAGCTCTTAAAATACACCAATGCACAAGAATCCCAAATGCGTCTTTGGGGCTGCAGCAACAAAGGAGATGTACGAGGAGGAACAGGCTGACATCAGTGGAAATAAACAAAACCAACTATTTTAGGAAGTGTGAAGTTAGGCCTTGGGGTTTATAACAGCACTAGGGGATGCAAAGGTAACAAGAGGCAAGCAACCTAAGCAATAAGAGAGCACAGCTGTACCCGGCAGAGCTTCCCAAAGGACTGCACAGAAGGACCAGTTTGAAGCAGGGGAGAAGAGGACAGGGACAGACTGACAGAGACAGAGATGGACAACAGAGGGGACAGGAACATGTACACCCGATGAAAAGTCTGGGCACTGACAAAATTGAGTCCCAGAAAGAAACCACAGCGACGACTAAAATAGAGGAAACTGTAGGAAAAGTTCTCAGAAATGAAGGCTAGGAGAGAGATGGACAGAAACGCCCCACAGATCAGCAGGACTCGTGGACTGCTTACCAAAGCAGACTTCTCAGCATTCAGAACACTGAGCCCTGAAAGGAGGCTCCCCAAGCTCCCAGCAGGTGGGAAGGAATATCCCATGGAGAAAGGACTGAGGCACACAATGGTCTGAACTGCTTAACAGCAGCAATGGAATTAGAAAATGATGGAGCTGTCCCTTTGAACTGTGCAATACCAACAAATTTCCAACTAGTGTTCTAAATCCAAGGAGTGTCTGAATAGATGGAGGTACGCGCAGACAGGCTGCTGGCAATTCATTGTCTGTGAATCCTTTCTGAGGAAGCTACTAGGGCTGTGCTCCATGAAAATGAAGCAGTAAGTCAACACAGAGGAAAACATGGAGTATGGGACGCAGGAAAACCAGTCAAGAGAGAGCAAAGAATAGAGAAGAGAGACCACAGAGTAGGTTTCAGGACCGTTCTGTAAAGAAGCTACACCCACTCATGAACTTAGCTTGTGAAACTAAGCAAACAGCTGAGCTGAGTCCCTTAAATCCTACCACATCATGGGGAAGAGCCCACAGGAGAATGGATGGTGAGCACAAGCCAGTACTCTTGGCTTCACGTGCCAATTTCTCCCCCAGTTCTATCTCTTTGTTCTTTATTGTAAGCACCAGACATTCTTTTAAAATTTCATTTATCATGTGTGTATCTGAGAGACAGAAACACAGAAAGAAAGAGACAGAGACAGAGAAAAAGAGAGAGAGAGAGAGAAAGAGAGAGAGATGAGAATAGGCACACATGTGGAGTTCGGAGGGCCACTTTTGGGAGGTAGCTCTCATTCTACTGAGGGTTGTGGGAATAGAACTCAGGCAGTCAGGCTGACAGCAATGTCTTTATCCACTGAACCATGTTGCTGACCCAGCATTGGACTTTATGATGCAGCCTTTTCTATTCACAGCAAATTTACTCATCTTTCAAAGGATAAAGAAGCACTTTAAAGGAGTTAAAAATGCCAACCATAGGCCTGTGAAATGGCTCAGCATGTAAAGTGCTTGCCGCTAAGCCTAACTACCTGAATATGATCTCAGGACCCACATAGTAGAAGAAATGACTACTGTAAGCTGTATTCTATCCACCTCATGTGCTCCTTGGCACACACATGCCTATACTAACATACACATACACACACACACACACACACACCTAACTAACTAAATAAATAAATGTAATTGAAGATGCCAAGCTCTCCTGAAACCTCAAACAGGAAGAAATGGCTGAATGTGGCTCATATACCAAGCCTGTGCAAAGCCTCGTCAAAATGATTTCAAAGTATTCAAAGAAGAAGAGGAGAAGCCTATAAGCTACAATTTGCCAGTGTCTTGGCCAGCACTGACCAGGCCAGTCATGGTATCTCTGGGGAGACAGCTGTAATGGTGGCCAGTCTCAGGGTCTCTGGGGACCTGGGTCTCACTCTCTTCTTTTATAGGAACTTATTTTATGGTTTTCAATAAATATGAATTCAAATTTTATTTGATTCTATTGTATAATTTATCTATATTATCTATAATTATATATATTTAATTATATTTATACATGAGATGTCTACCCACATCTATAATCCATAATTGTTCTAAGCTGTATTTGAATATCTTTATTCCTAAAATTAAATCTATATGATATATAACCTAAAATTATATTTATATATCTACATACTTATGCTTTATTTCACAATCATGTATCATTTCATGTCTCCTTTCCCTGAGAGTGATTATATTTAAACCAACTCCACTGGGGGCCTCTTGACGACAGTTATCACCTGATGATGCAGGAAGAGACTAAGAAACTCACTGCTGAGCCATACAGGTTGGTAAGTAGGTAAGAATACTGGGGGGAAAAGAAACAGCAGGCTCAGGCAGAAAAGGGCCACTGTAACTGTATTTAAAATACAATATCACTGAAACATGAACGGTACAGGCACAGCACTAACATGTACATGATTCAAAGGGTCATGAATACTGGACATCCACCTGCCTCTGCCTCCTGAATGCTGAGCTCAAAGGCATGTACTACCATGCTTGGCTAAAGTTGAAAAATTCTTAGTAACTCAGATGCCACTGGAAGGTGGTCCATGCTCTGCTTACCACCAGTCATCTCGCCTCAAGCCTGATTATTCTTTCCCCTGCTTTTTGCTGCATGACTAGCAATCCAACCTCTCCTCAGAGCCCCAGAGCTAATTAGGTGCTCCAGTTTCAAAGACCTTCCCTTCTCACCCCTGTGGTGCCAGAGCATGGATGTGTGTGTGTGTGTGTGTGTGTGTGTGTGTGTGTGTGTGTGTGTGTGTGGTGGGGAGAGCAGAATGGGAAAATATTAAAAGGTATTTAATTAAACAATATGGTCAACAGCAATTTGAAGTCAACATCTGTCTTGGAAGAAGGCAGGCGAGCCCCCTGCAGGTGCCAGGATGGGGAAATGAGCCTGGGAGGGACGCTCCTGCTCTCCACTGCACTCGGCATCTCCTGCTTCAGAGGCAATGAGACATTCAATAAGGGGAAACAAATAGTGATGCTTGGCAGAATCTAGAAGAGAGCAGGAATAACCATCCAGCTGTTTAACGCTGCAGTATGAAGGCTCTGTTTCTTTTCACTTTTAAAATTAAACAGGGAAATGAAAGCATCCTATACTGAGGGTAAGTTTGGAGTCTGCCATCTTGAACTCTTCTGTGATTCCTTCAACAGATGCTATCTCCATAAACAGGAAAGAGGTGGTGGATCTATGCTACAGACTTGCCAAGCCTCTATAACCTTAAAAATGAGTAAGGGAACCAGGGAGAAAACAGTGTAACACACCAGGGACACACATGTGTGGGACTGCAATGGGGCTGATATTAGGAATATCAAAAGGCTAAACACATGGAAGATTGCTTACCACTGCATCTCTGTGTGGGGTGAGCAGAAATGGCTTCTGTTATGGCTAATTTTATATGCCATCTTGACAGAGCCATGGTTATACTTGGATAAACACTATTCTGAGCCTGATTAAAAGGGTGGTTCCAAATGAGATTGCTATTTGAGTAAGTAATAGTAAACAGCCCTTCCCCACATGGTGGGCCTCATTCAGTCAGGTAAATGTCGGAGGAAGACAAAGCCTGACTCTGCCTTGGTAAGAGGGGACCTTCTTGCCTGGCTGTGCTTGGCTGGGACATCAGCTGTTTCCTACCTTTGGATTTGAATGGAAGCAGTCATTCTTTTTGGATAGAACTTGCCATATTATCACTCCTAGTTCTGAGGCAGATTGGGGCTGGTGCTGCACCATCTGCTCCCTGAGTATCTAGCTTGCCAACTACAGACCTTGGGACTTCTCAGCCTCCATCAACACATACATCTATCTTATGCTGGTTCTGGGTTTTGGAACCTTGACAAGTAGTACTTCCAAGTCACATTAGTTAAGGTGTAAAAGGCACAATTTCCTTATTGTGTGTTATGTGGAAAAATATATTTACTACCAGATTTCCTTCTGTTGACGAGATTACACCAATTTTATCACTATGCCCCAGGTCTCATTCTGTTAAGTGACAAGCCAGCCTTCTAATCCACTGACTTTTGTCATGATTACAACAGTATTCCACTTGGCCTTTTACCACCTTAATGGTTACATATGATCAGAACATAGTTCCCCTTGGGTTTCTGTCTTCTAGATGTTTTCATTTGGAAAGACGGTCTACTGACCTGGCACCTTGTTAAATTTCCAGACTCTGAAAGGCAATGACTAACATAGATATCAAACCTGAATTACGAAAGAATGAGTGAATAATGACAATATTTGATAAGAGAGACGCAATAGTGACTTCAATTTCAGAGTAACGGAGGAGTCAATTCTAATGAAATAAAAATTACCGCACATTTAACAGTGGGAAGACACATTCTGATTATCGTTTATATGGTGGCTGCCTTATTTCCACAGCAGCTTAACAATATACTCTCAAGAAAAGTGATTAATGGTGTCAACTCTACCTAAGCGCCCATCTAGCCTTTCCCCTTCTGCTTCTAAGGGATATGGGAATGTTGAAAACTAACAGGAAGGACAAGTGAAAGGGGATGAAGACAAGAAAGGAGGAATGGGAGATCATAAGCACAGGACACATGACTTTTAAACATTTATCTTTTCTTAACAGATGATTTTTAGAGCAGTTTTTGGCCCACAGAAATTGAACATTGAACAGAAGATGATTTTTCTTTTTATGGTTAAGTCTTTAAGATTTTTCAACATATGAATTACTATGTGAAAAAAAAAAAGAGGCACAGCTTAAGATATTCTTCCAAGCAGTAGACTTTGAATTTATTACATTTTCTTATATTATTTACAGAGTCTGAAATGTTTATTTTAAATTATATTATATGGCACTATATAATAACTCTAATGTAATGTGACAATACAGTTTTAAAACAGTCATCCTTTCTAGTGTATCCTATGTATTAGATACCCATCCAAGTCATCTACATGAATTATTTCATTATCTATCACAATTTTGTGATGCAGGTACACTTTTATTCATGTTTTATGATGAAGAAAACTATTTATAGAGAGGCTAACTAACTTGTATAAGATCATTTATCAACATAGCAAGAGTTCACAGGTTGGAATGATAGGCTCTTAAGGGTATGTCCTGAATCCATAGCCCGTATCAACTGAGGATAGACTATGGGCTGTACCGTTAGGTGATTTTCATATATTATTCTCATTTGTGTCTATCAACAACCCTGAAAGGTGTTTTGATCCTTGTCTTGCATTGAGAACAGTGGAGCTGAAGTATAAAGTACCTTGTTCAATAACATGCTAGGATGGGGTAGAACTTGTACTCAAAATTATTTTCAGGAATGTGCTCTAGTATTGAAGCTTTACCCAAACAATATGCAGCATTTTCTATTTTTAATACAGTTCTAACTTTCCATCAAAGACATTTACTGGGAACTATTGAAGGCAAGATAAGGACATAGAGATGAGAAAAGCAAATGGAATTCCTGTCCTCAGAAACTTTCTAAGTTAAATGCAATTAGAAAACAAAAACAACCATTAAATATACAAGAACCCCTCCAACAGACTGCTTGTCAGAGCCAAGGTACATGTGGAAATGCAGTGAGTGATGGGGCAGGGCTGTTTCCACCTGAGGGCTAGGGAAGGCTCCTCTGAGGAGACCTTTGAGCTCAGGGGTATTCAAGCTCTGAGGTGTTTCAGAGGACTTCAATCATAACCAATAAAAAGTGCGATTCTTATTGCCACCTTGGAGGTTTACATTGTGAGGACAAGGATGGAGAACAGATTTGAAAGAACACAGTGTGGCAGCTAAGTCCCCCAGTTGTCACCATTACCACAGAACAGAGTGCTACTTAGCAAAGGAGAAGAAAGGCTACAGCAGAGGGCCACAGCTTGAAGATGGCGGGGAGGGCACTCCCTTCTTTCCTGAGGGCCCCTCAGTGAGTATGAAGATGTGGCTCTCCTCCATGTTTGTTTTAATTTTGATTTTTCTGGCTGCTTGTGCAAACCACAGTGGGATTTTTTTTTTCCTCCACTGGACACGGGTGAGGTGATACAGCCTCAATTCATACTGATAGAATTTTTATTACAGAAAAGGATTTCTTGACATTGGTTAGGCCAGGATCATGACATATACACCTCCTCTGTCTCAGCACTGAACAGACTCTAAACTCCATGTCAACCTCCGATACTTCAACATCCACTCAACTCCCTTCAGAACGCATTGTTCTTGGGGGTGTTGCTAACAGCCTAATAACAGAAAATCGCCCCTGCTAATGTGAGTTAGCAGATAATCATAAGAAAACCCCAGCATCCTAACGAGGTAGAAAATGATTCTTTCTAGGAGGTATCTCTTTAATCTTTGCTTGATATTAGTTCTAGGATTAGACACTTTGTAAGATCAGTAGAAAATAGATGGAAAGAATGTTAAATTAAGCATAGATTCTAAGCAGCTTTCTAATAGCTAAATGAATAAGGAGATTCAGATAATATGAGCTGTTTTTTCTTTTTACCTCTTGAAATATACTTTGAATTTGCAATTCTGTGGAAAAGGGGCAACACCCTGGGGCTCCTGCAGGCCTTAGGATTAGTGAAAACTTTCACCCCTGAATTGGGCCAGATCCCAAGCACTTGCCCTTGGTCTGGGGTCTTTCTTCCTAGGATCCTGGTGGGACCTCCAAATGTTATGGAGTTAAGGCCCCTGGGAAGGACCACTCAGACTCAGCTAATGGGATTCTCTATTTTGTCACAACAATGAGGAAAGTCAGTATCATAGACTAATGTAAATGCATAGGAAGAACCAACACGATGGATTTTTTTTTAAAAAAAGAACAATTCACAGTCCATGGAAAAGATAGAGAGCATCCTCTGCCTAAAATTCCTCAGTCAGTGGTTATGCTAGAGTTTGGGAACTTCAATCTGATAATGTATTTCTATGTACCAGTTCTCTTTACATAGTGTTTACACACCTTCAAAACAAAAGGAAGGTTTTGGTAGATTACTCTGTAAACTACATAAAGTAAAAAAGATTTTTAAAGGTTTTATGTTTTCTGTAAGGTTTACCTTAAAACTTATAAAGTTATAGTGTATATATAGGTAATATTAATTCATTATATTATCTTATGTGTGTAATTTGCATTCCATATTCTTTTAGTAAGGTGCTGCTGCCCAGCAATCCCCTGAGCCAAGTAACTGCCATCTTCATGACTTCAGCTGTGCCTACTTGCAAAAGATCATCACAATTGGGTTTGTTGACGGTTTTGTTCATTCATTAAAGGAGGGGTAGGCAGGGTCATTGGACCCTCACCAGAGTATCCAGTCACTTATCCCAGCTAACTCTGTATATAATTCTGCTCTAATCCCTAATGGTCTCCTGAATTTGGGGAGGAAATCTGGGAAAGGCTAAACAGAGAGAGCTTGACCCATGAAGTTATAGAAAAGTCAACATCCACGCCGAATAAAGACTTTCCATTCAACTACTCTTAGATTACCCACATACCTGTCAGTAAACTTTACCTATCTCTATGAGTAAAGTCATTGGTTCCACTGGGTGAACTTTAGTATAATCAAACATTGGTTTGACACTAGAACCTTAGAAAGGAGATAAACATAGCTTAGGGTCCTCAGGAAGAAAATTCTTACAACAGATAGAAATTTTACTTCTTAATGTTTTTATGCCTCATGGTATTTATAAAAAATCAAAAAGGTGGAAAATGATGTTAGAAGAATATGGAAATGGAGATATTTTATTAAGAAGAATCTATGGAAAAAAATTATAATGACTGGATATATCCAGAATAAATATGAGAAAGTCTGTGCAAGTGATTAAAGGTTTGAGTCAATATTTTATTATATATGAAAGATGAGACAAAATTATGTATAGATAACCTTAAAATTACTAAAGTAATAGTTTATTCAAGTAGTTTAAGAAACAAAATACATGTCTAGTCAAGGTTTATTCAAGAATGTTTGGTTTTTGTCCAAGCTTTATCTACATATTACATGGTAATTAAAAGTACCAGACTGGTGGAACTAACCTCCTTGAGTGATAAACAACCATATTTGAAGGCCTATACTAATCTGGTCAGAGGGACTTAAAGTGACAATTTTTGTATGTTGTCCTCCAAAGTCAACCAAGTGCCAGGGAACTATGGTGCATCTCTTGAAATGCCCTGTACTTGTGATGAGTCACCTGCCCTCTTGTTCAGGGAGGACATGAAGACCCCACTAGATGGACTCAATCAGTGTCCAGTCTGCAAAGAGGAGTGTCAACACAGGAAAATGATTCCTCAATACTTCCAAGTGAAGGCATGGTCTAGCAGGACCTTCTGACTTATCTTCCCATAGATGGAACCAGTAAAAGAAAGGCCTAGAGAGCCAGAGACTCCTCCAAAGCCCTGGGGACCAGCTACTCCTGACCTTAAGAGTAAAAATAAATTGGTTTATTTGGGTCAACTGCATGGTCTAAAACACCCAACAGGAAAGTATAACCAAAACTTAGAGTGATTAATATGCTTCTCTAAGAATGCAAGGGATCGTACTCCTCAGACATTAAGTTTAAGTTCTCATAAGATTTACATAATTTCTCACTAATGATTTCATTTTTAACAAGAAAATACTGCTCAGATGTAAAACTTCACTTGGTTTAACTCAACACTGCAGTGCCTACCTACAGCTAAAGAAGACAAGCCCACTATTATTCTAACCTAAAAATTAAATAATGGCTAATTTCTTTTCTCTCCCTGTCTAGAAGCCATTTGGGGGAGAAAGAGGGTTTAGACTGATTCTAGCCACTCCAACAGCTATCGAAGTACCTGAAAAGAAATCCTGACTTTATCACTCCCAAGTCCAGCCTTGGCAGCCAGAAGAAAATGAGGAGGAATCCAATAAATTTATGCCTTTGGAAGTCCTCATCAAGAAATTCTAATGAACTTTGACTTGGATATTTAAAGTTCACCTTGTTCTGACTCTTCTGGTTCTCCATCTAGAATGTTTGATGTTAATTACTCTAACTGTTACTTCTTCACATCTCCCAGGCACCAGTCAAGGGCTTTCTTTTCTTCCTAGAGTTAACAGTAATGCAATTTGGGGATCTTTTAGATAGACTCACTGAAAGGATGCCCCAACTGCCACAACTTGTGCCCTTATTCAGCATAGAAGGCGCAAGAACAGTCAGCACCCCATTCCCTATTGGCAATTAGGGTGACTACGTCAGAGAATGGTGTAATAAAAAAATAAGAGATAAAAAGGACTAGATAGTTTAGAGTAAAAAGACGCCAAAGAAAAGTTACCAGTTTCTTTCTTGGCCAAAAGCCAAAACATCCTTGTGCTTTTTAACGGCCTACTCTGTGCCAAAGGCCAAAAATGCCAAAAGTATTTGAGAGCTCTTAGCTAATCCCTAAAAGATTTTAGGTTAAAGTGACAAACAGCCCCAGAAAATTAACTGGGATAGACCAACTAATCTCCAGGGTATGTGTTGAGGAAACCCCCACCCCCTTTTCCAGTTTCACTAGTCAATCATTTGCTCCTAGGACCACCCCTAGGGAGGCAGGTTCTCCTTAAGTTATGCCGAATAGATGAGCAGAATACCTGGCGTATTAATGAGGTAGTGAGTTTTCCTGCCTACAATCCCACCTCCCTGTGCTGTGCTCTCTAATTCTTGGCTTAGAAAGTGCAGTCACTGGCCCAGTTAAATAAATTTGGCTGATTGAAACATCTGGAGTCTGAGTGGTCATTCCCAGGGCCCTTAGGGCTGTAACAGAAGCCCTGGGGATACACCAGATCAGCTGTGGACTCTAAGTGGGCAGACTTATAGTCAGTGGCCTGGCAGATGTGTAGAGAGAACTAATCAGCTATAAACACACAGTGTTCTTTTCATAATCTTCCTGCACCTCTGGTCTTTCTTACATTGGACAATAGTTCCATAATGATCAAAGCCTTCAGACAACCTCTGCTTATCAGATTACACCTTTGTAGGCTGAAGAAGATGATAACATTATACATATGAACAGATTTCTAGTGCCTCCAACTTATCTCAATGTTGCTACTCTCAGATATAGATATATTTTATGTCTGTTGGATGGTAAATGCTCTCCTTCCTTCCTTCCTTGGCTCTTTAAATAGATCTCCAAAAATGTACCATAAACCTCCATTCCTACCACTGTCAATACAACACCATCACCTCCACCATCATACTTTATCACCACAATGTTCACGACCATTGCACTAACCAATGTGTTTGGGTGCTTTACCTCTGTGCCAGATTCTGTGTTCTGTACCTGATCTCATTTACTCCTCAGTATAACTCCAGAAAGACCATAATAACATCACTTGCAGATGAGGAAACAGAAGCAGTGACCAGCTTCTCTGAGAAGCAGAAGCAGTACTGAGGCTGAATACTATGCTCTGGGCGTGCAGTCTTGGCTACTCTAGACCTACCTTGTTAGCTCAATAACAAATGGGATGAAAATACCTACCTGCCTACTTTGAGAAAACCTTTCGAGAAATTTCTGTTCTTACTTCCAAAGGTGATTCTATTGTTCTTGAAAGCGTTATGATTGTAGAAGATTTCAGATGTTTTCCTTAATTAGTTATTCCATGAAATGACAGACTATTAGGATGATTAGCAAAAATGTTTTCAAGTAGAAAATAATGTTCTCTGAAATTAGTAACCCAAAATGTAGCTCTCATCAATTAACAAAAATAAAACAAAACAACAAAATCTAATTAATTTGGAGGTTAATTTGGGCAGGTTTTCTGGAAATTTGGTGGAGATGAAGCATGTGTGAAGGGTTAAGGAAGAAAAGAATTTAATCAGAGGCCAAATTTGTTACCTACAAATAACTGATTCTACTGTGGAGATGCAAGACCAACATGCATGTCTTGATATGAGCAAGATGGTATCAAGGGGCCCAGAGAAGGCAAGGCAAGGCCTCCTGGACATTCTAAACAATCCTAGTCAGTGGGGGTCGGTGATTCACAGGCTTTCACCTCAATTTAAAAGGACAATTCTGTGTTTGTGGGATGCCCATCTAAGAGAACTGTGTGCTTATAGTTTTTTTGTCTTCTATACTTCACTTTTCTAGGAATTGTCATTCAATGTGTAAAAATACTGACAAATGATGTAATGAAAAGACATGGCTCCTTTATGCAGGTTGAGAAAGTGTATTCTAGAGCCACACGGCTCCACTGGGGTGGTTCAATGTGTGTATACAAATGCAAACTGCTAGTAAGTACCAAACAGCACACTGTATTTCTTAGAACTTAACTTAATATCCACTTCTACAGATATACAATATTTACTTAAATACTACATATATGTGTACATATGTATGTACATTTTATGTAATACATTATTTAGTGTTGTAAAATTTCTTTAATGATATTCTGCATTTACATTCTTCAGCAATTCATATGATGCCCTTTTGCATACTTTTGTGATTTAAAATTTATTTTTATTTTATGTGTATGAGTGTTTTGCTTGCATGTATGTAAGTGCATTACTTGTGGTCCAATGCCTGTGGAGGCCAGAAGAAGGTGTTGGATCCCCTGGAACTTGAGCTATGATCATTGTTGGCTGTCATGTGGGTGCTGGCAACTGAACCAAGTCCTCTACAAGAGCAGCCAGTTCTCTTAACCGCTGAGCCATCTCTCCAGTCCCACTTCTGTGATTTTTAGACCATTCTTCCTAAACAGCACATGTTCTCTCTCATACGTGATCTTAGTTTTACATATATATATATATATATATATATATATATATATGATATATATGCATTAATGTGGGAGTATGTGCAGATGCCAAGAGAACAGAGAGGGGCCCAGGAGAGGAGGGAAGAAAGAAGAAACTTTAAAGGAGAGGGGTGGGAAGAGTAACAGAACACATGTGATATAAAAGGAAAAAAGTGTGGGGGTTAAAGCAGGGATGGGGACAGGGAGATGGAGGGGAGGGAAGGGTGAGGGGCAACCAAAGCCAAGGTGCATATAAATGCAAAAAAAATTCCTTTCATATCTTTAAAAATATGTGAAACTATAAGCAATTAAGATTTGGGAACTTTATTAGCTTTCCCTTTAACAGAATCATACATAAGATATAGCCCAAGGCCACCGGACTGCCATGCTCACCGTCTTTAGTTCCTTTTCCTATAGCTGTGATGAAGTTCTTGACAAAAGTAACATAAGATGCGCTGACTCTGGCTCACGCTTCCAGGGTGGAGTCGTCAAGGCAGAGCAGTGAAGGCAGCAGGGCCCTGAAGAAGCTATTACATCACATCCCCAAAAAGAAGCAGAGAAGGGTGGATGCTGCTCAGCCCCCTTTCACACAGACACAGTCCAGGAGTGTCCAACAGTGGGTAGGTCTTCCCATCTCAAATAATGTAATTAAGATAGTCCCTCCAGGGCACGCTCGAGGCCCAGCTCCCCAGGGTGTGTGGAAGCACGTGAGACTGCCGGCCCTGCACCATTCTTCACCCTCAGCAGTGGCAGCTGGCCACAGTTCAGCCCAATAGTGTAATATCTGGCTTCGAAACAGTCATCTTCCCTCCCTCCCTCTCTCCCATCTACAAACTCATCTGGCTGAAACTGAGAACAATTTTTTCCTGTTACCTCCATTGCTCTCTCTGGCAACATGCTTCCTGGTTTCAGTCAGGCCTGGGAGATGGAATGTCCAGAGCCCTGGAAGCATGTCACATGTGGGCAGTAGAAATCTCATCTCTCCTTATATGTGGTCATGGTGAACTAGTTCCAGCTGGCCAGGAAAGCAGTGGTAGGGAGGCTCATCCAAGTAAGGGACAGTCAAGAGTCTAAGGCTCTTTGTGAACAAAAGTACTTGGGAACATCTGAATACAATATGCAGAGCAACGACAGGACAGATGATGCAAAGCCGGCTTTACTCAGGAACAGGTGGGATCAGAGAGCACAGTTTGGGTGGAGCCTACTTGAGTTTATCAATAAAAAGGTCAAAAGCTCAGGTTTATATTCTTCCACTTAACCACCATCCCACTCCTATCCCTGTTTTATGGTTTTTATGGTGCAGAATGTTACCCACTACAATCACCACCACCAGACACACAATGCATATTCTTCTGAAACATCTCCCCTCCTGTTACAACTTTTCATTCCTATGGAGCATTTTAGAAAAGAATAAGATTTTTTTTTTTTTTTTTTTTTTTTTTTTTTAGTCTTTTTTTGAGACAGAGTCTCCCTGTAGCCCCAGCTATCCTGGGACTTGCTATGTAGACCAGTCAGGCTTTGAGCTCATAGAAATCTGCCTGCCTCTGCCTTCTGAATGCTGGGATTAAACGCAGATGAGCTACCATGCCTGGCAGAAAATAATTATTTTAACAGACTTAACTTCTTTAACTTGAACAGTGCTTGCTCAAAACACTGCTGTTTTTAAAACTATTGAAGTAACTGTATTTATAAAGTTGTGTTTCTGGATTTTTATAATGTTAATTCCTTTTAAGCAAACAGTAAGTATATTAGCTAGTGCAGATGTGTCTTACTGGAATTCATTTTTCTCTTTGCGTTTATTTATTTATATCTCCAGATAAAGTTTTTAAAGAGGAACTTAAGCATATGTTCTTAGAGGGAAAGAAATGTTTCACTAATCTTTGTATTCTGTATGGCACTCCAAATTGCTCGATTTTAATAGGAATTTAAAAAAACATTTGCTGAGTTAAATCATAAGCAGTTACAGGAAAATAACTGTTAGTTTCCGCATAAAAATACACTAACTCAAGCAGTGACATCTGATGCTAGAAGACCAAACAGAAAGTCATAATAGCCACAGGAAATTAATGCAAGACTCTCAGATTAATTTTCCGTTAAAGTGAAGGTGAAGTCTACTTGCTTCTTGAAAAGAAGATTATGTTCTAAGATTTGACACTCAATGTTAAGTGAAATGCATTTATCTTCAAATATAAGTGCCCATTTGCCTGAGGTGTGAAATGCATTCTGTAAAACCTACTGCCACAGAAGTAACAGTCATAGGCAAGCAAAAGGATTCTTGGATATATTCAGTGCTGGAGTAAGTGTCCCCAAAGGCAAATGTATTAAAAGTTTGGTCTCTAGCATGGTGCTCCTGGGAGGTAGAGGAACTTTTAAGAAGTGGAGCCTTCTGGAAAAAAGTTGGGTCATTGAGGGCATGCCCTTGAAGTGGATATCGGCACCTCAACCACTTCCTGTCTCTCTCTTTGCTTCCTGGCTGTCCTGAGTCAAGCAGCTTCCTTTACTTTGTGCTATTGTCTGTATATTTCTCCCTTGTTATAGTCCTAAAAGGAGCCAAATGACCATGACTGAAACCTCCAAAACTGTGAGCCAAAATAAACTCTTCCTCTTTTTAAGATATACTGTTACAGTAATAGAAAGCTGACCAACATAGGCAGAGATATGGACATAAACCTCAGCAGTGATGATTTAAAAGGGTTAATGATGGTTGATACAGGGCTAATAGGTGAGTTCAACCTTCAGCCCAAGGGCCTCATGCAGACAGTAGCTTATGATGGTGCCTAACACTAAATTTTAAGCTAACTTAAGACACAGAGAGATTTTTGTAATTTTTTGTAACTCAGTTTTGTGTTTCTTGAGCATGAACTTTGTAGATGGATAAATCATGTCACAATGTTAAAAGGTGAATAGGAAATGTTGAAGGAAGAAATGTGTGCTCTACCTGAAGACACCATGAATGAAAGAGTAGCCTGAAAGCAGAAATGGAAAGCCAAGAGTCCCTAGGTGCTGAGCTTGAAACCTGCTACCCAATTAACACCGAGTTTGTTGTGGCACAGCTGCACTGAGAAGCTAAGGGTGACAACAGACAATAGCCAATAATTTACTTTAAAAACAAGTTTATAAACCACCATTCCACATGTTTTCATATGAGACAAGGCTACATAGTCAAGGCAGATAAAGGTTAGGTAAAAAAAAAAAAAATCACTGCTAATATTAGTGTTATCAAAAAAAAAACAAAAACAAAAACAAAAAATACACAATATCTTTTCCTTAAAAGCCAATTCTCCAGGTGAATTGTAGGGCCACATATCATAGGACAATTTAGAATGTATAATGATCCTTCTAGAGCCCAGTCTTCAAGTAGGTAGCTTCAGGGTGACTCCTTTCCTGAGATTGTCCCCTCTCGTTAGTCAGTTTAGATGGAAGGTCTCAAAACATTAAAATGCCTCTGTCCTACTTTGCTTTTTATTGCTGCAACATAATACTAGTAAAAACCAACTTGTGGAGAAAATAATTTATTGCATCTTATTCTTCAAAGTGATAGTCCATCACTGAAGGAAGCCAAGCAGGAACTTATTGCAGGGTGGAAATCTGGAGGCAGGAGCTGAGGCACAGACCACAGAGGAATGCTGCTTGCTGGCTTCATCCTCTGGCCTGTCCTCAGCTTGTTTTCTTATACAAGGTCCACCCAGACCACTGGCCCAGGGGTGGCACTGCCCTCAGGGGCTGAGCTCTCCCATATCACTCAACAATCAAAAATTGCCTTACAGATATGCCACGGGCCAATCCAATAGAGGAAATGCCTCAACTGAGGTTCCCTTTCTCCAGATGTGTCAAGTTGACAATGGACGCGAGCCAGCACAGACTCTTACAGACAACAATTTCTTCAATTTCTCTATGGCTCCCATTTGCTCTCACTTGACCTCCAGCCTCTAGATAGTTCCATAATAGTTCACTACGTAAAGCTCAGGGTAGCCACTGGCTGCTGCCTCAAGGAGAATAACACCAAATTCACACTTGAGAAAGGCTTATCCTTATTTGATTTCATTTCCAATAGATCTTCTGACTATTCCTCTTGAAGATATAACAAGGCAAGCTTTGAGAGCTCTGCTGAATTGCTCTGGCACAGACACACTCAGATTGCAAGCAAATAAGCAACTACTTCCTAAATCACAATTTAAAGCAGTCGGCAATGTATAATGGCAGTAAGGCGGCCGCAAGACCAGGTTGTGTTAAACTGAGTTCTACGTGTAGCTAGCTTGGTAGATCAAGTTAAAATAAGTTCAAAGACCCTAACTGTGACTAAAATAGGTACCTATCTTCTCTCTTCCAAATATCTTGAAAAAGCAACAACGATGAGCGGCTCTAAGTTCAGCTAATTAATTCCAAGCTTTCTTCAGCAAGCTCTGTACTCCCATTCTATATCACATACCATCTGCCCATGGGGAATATTTAGTGCTCACTCACATCCTGCTTCCTAACCCTCAGAACAAGTGTATCTACTTAAAAATCAGGAAGATGCTTGTCAGACCCGAGCGGGGAAAGACCTGGATTTCAACTCACGTTATCACTGCTTTGCAATCAACTGCTGCCATCTCCTGTGTTAATCAAGCAGCCCCTCGTACATGCCAAGAAAAACCAGTGTCCAACGGAAATCATTCTTGCCACTCAACTGGGTGATAAATTTTCTACACATATGGGGAGGGGGCAGAAGAGGAGAAAAGGTTTTGATCCCCTTACCTCTAAGTGTGTCCGCCTCTCGGCAACCACACGCTCATCTTTGTTTCCAAATAGCTTCTTTGGGGGGAATTCAAGGGCGGCAAGCTGAAACATACAGTTTTAAAGTCCATTAGTACTGTACTATGATCTTCGATTACCAAACTGTTCTTTGGGACCTTTGTCATACAGGGAAGAGAGAAAGAAGCTGGAAGTTTAAAGGTGGTGGGCCCTGCCTACTGTTGCCATCAACTAAGTATGACCATGAACCGACCAAGTAACCTTGGTTTTTTAAATAAGTTCTCACTGTGTAGCCCAGGTTGGCCTGGGATTCATTATGTCACCCAGGCTGGCCTTGAACTTAGGTGATCCTCCTGATTCAGTCTCTGTGTGGGGGGATCATAGTCAGGAGTCATGATGCTGTTCTTTTATTTTTATTTTGAGACATGATCTTGGCAGGTCACCCAGGCTGGTCTTGAACTTGTTCAGTAGCCCAGACAATTACTTTTGTGTGGAGATGAAAATTTGAAAACTCCACCAACACACTTCCTGGTCATTTGGTAAAACAGTTCTTAGGCAATCACTAAGCTCCTCCAAAGAGCCCACATTGCCTTTTCTCAGTTATTAGTCAAGTAAAGAGTACCTGTGGGGAAATGGTGCCTCTTGTTAAATCTAACACCTCATTTCCTTCAAAACAAAGGTTCGGATTTAGTTTTTTAGCTGGGTCTTAAAATTTCATAGTCATTTTCCTTAATGCTTTTCTTCTTGGAGGTATAGAGATTATAATAACAAGTTATGTTTTTTTAAACTGGCTAGGTAGAAAGGACCATATAATCTGGTGAGAACCTGACTAGCCAGCATCGTGTTGTCAGAATGGATATTAAATAGCAATAATTGATGCTGTGGGTAAAATTCACTGTTTCCTTCTCAACTTGGGCAGACAAATTGAAGCCAATGAAGCATTATTAAGAAAAAAAAAAAAGAACATTCTGCCTACTATGAAGGGCACAATAGACCAGGAAACTCCAATTTTATACCTATGCAAATCACTGTTGATTTAAATTTATATTGCTATGGCTGATGTAAAAAAATTAGAGACTAGCCTCTGTATATTTAAGAATTAAAATCCCACCATTAAAGTACACTAGATATGACAAAAAAGCATATTTTCTCTTATATTTATAAGAGAAAAACTGGGAAAGTGTTCAAACTCTTAACATATTATATAGCTAGCATCTAAAATCAAGAAATGAACATTGCTGCTCCCAGAAACCTCAAGGGCTCTCCCTCCTGTTCCTTCTTCCTACCTCTAGGAGAGTTAACAATAAATAGCTCAACTGACTCCTAATAGCAGTTTGGTTCTGTTTTTATCTTGTCTTGGCAGTACTGTACATTGAACCGAGGACCTCATGTATGCTAGGCAAGGCTCTCCATTGAACCATATCCTGCACGCCCTGCTTTATCTTTTAAAATTTTACAACAGGATATCATTAAATTGCCAAGGCTGGTCCTGACCTTCTTGCTCCAGCTCCTGAGTAGCTGGAACCAAATATAGTATACTATACTATAGTACAGTACCACTGGGCAGAGTTTCTTTATGAACAATGGCATCACACAAGTTTTTAAGTGCCTGCATCCTTTTGCTCAGCATGTTTATGAGACCTATCCATATTGTTATATACATCAATACTTTGCATATTCTTATTGCTGTATAGTATTCTGTTATGTGAACTTTCTGCAGCTTGGTTGCTTACTTTTGTTGTTGTTACTGAGCTCTTTGCTAGCTTCCAGTTTGGGGCTGTGGGGAACTACGCTGCTATGAACATTTTCCCACAGGTCTACTGATGGACATATGCAGTCACTTCTGCTGGTCATATTACGAGATCTATGTTTAACTGTATTCCAAATCTACTAAACAGGTTTTGTGCAAGCTGTTTTAGTAACTGACACTTCTACATAGATCCAGCTGTGTCAGATCCCTACCAATACTTGGAACTATGGATTTTTCTATCTTAACAATGCTGGTAGTGACTGCCATTTCTGTGGTTGCTCATGTTTGTAGTTCTCTGGAATTTAATGTTGTTGAACAGCTCTTAGTGTATTTACTGACCTTCTTAAGCATTTCAAAGTGGCCATTCAACTATTTTTGCCCTTTTGAAAAGAAGTCTATCTTTTTCTTAGCAGTCCTCCCTTCACTCTCTTTAAGGTGCCACTGATGACTTTGTAGCCCTTTTTCAAAATTAACTGTCAGGTGGGCAGCTGGTTTCACATACCGAAACTCTTTCTGCCAGGGCAGAGAAGTCTTGGAGTGGGTGGCTGAGCACTAGGGATAGATCTCCCCTGCTTTCTTTCTCACCAATGTTCCAATTTTGTCGCTGTCATTCAATTGTGAAATCACTTCAAGGCAGAATGAAAGACTTAGGGTCACTGTAATGAAGAGATTCAAATTCAAATCTGAATTTGTCCTCTAACTAGCTAACTAGTTGGGCCTCTCTCAACTTGAATATTCTCTGTTGGAAAGTTCTACAATGACACTGAAATTGACAGGCTTCTATGATAATTTAGCAAAAAATAGTGAATGGAACTTAGCCACATAGATTATTAATTGTTCAGAGGTCTGGTAACTCATGGCACAAATGAGCACTGTGTGTCCCTGCCTTCAGGCCTTCTATCTGCTAGACTTGTGGCTTCAAGCAGCAAAGGTCTTTTTGGAATCTGGCCTTGTTAGCACAAACATTTCTCCCCCACGTTGCAGCTCAGGAGACAGCCCACCAGAGCTTATCTTCTGCATTTTGTCCAACTGCAATTTCTTCTTATACAAATATGTTCCCCTGATACAGTGATACCCAAAGCTTGTCAAGCACATTTTAATAGTGAGTTGTTTTGTCATTTCTTATGAGGTGATATGGTTTCTGTCAGGGAAAATTTATAGTCACCTCACATGATCAGTCAGAAATAACGCACTGAGAGGTTCTGAGCATCCAGACTGGATCATCAGCAAGCAGTGACGTTTTTTTCAGTGGTCCTCCTTCCTCAGATGGACTCTAATATTTTGCACGCTAATATCTAGCCTATGAAACAACCATGAATAAATTATAGGCAAAATCCTTGTTCAGACTTTAGGAGGAAAGAAAAATCAACTTCCGATGACTTTCAGGCATATAATCATAGGGTAGAGACTTCTTGGGCAGTTTGACTGTGGAGATGCAGAAAGGCAGGGTTAGAGAAAAGTGAAAGCTAGTTAGACCCTGACCCTTTAGAGTCACCTCTGGGGTTACTTCGTTCATTAGCTAAGTGAAAGTATTCTCAAGGGATGTATTATTAGTCTGATCTATCTAAACCAATTCATTTCAAAAGAATACTCAAAAGAAAAAAAAATACCTTACAAATTAGAAGTATATAAAATTAAAATAGCTGAGGGGTTGAGAGAGCTAGCCCAGGAAAGCAGGCAAAGAACAACGAAGATGGTGACTTGGCTTTCTATAGTTTCATTTATCCTTAGTTTGAAAACATCAAATGGAAAATTCCAGAAATAATGGATGAGGTTTAAAGTATACACAATTCTGAGCAGTGATGAAAGCCCACACCCTCTCACTCTGTCCTGCCCAGAGAGTGAATCATCTCATCATCCAGCATACCTATGTTGGATAAGTTACCCTTTTTTTGGGCACACAGTAGCTACCTGCACTCCAACTGCTTGCATTTAAGGAACCTTGAAGAATAGTGATTCTCTCTCTCTCTCTCCATATATATAATATCTATCTATCTATATGTATCTATATCTCTCTATACATATATGCTTTAAATGAAAAAGTGACAGTTCTTGCTTAATAGGGAAAGAAAAAACTTGTAAGCTAAAGTGGCTAAGCTTTACAGAGCAATATCAGGAAATATGAGAGCAAAGCTAGGTGGGGTGTTTTTGCGTGTGAGTGGGATGTGTGTAAACATGTTCATGTGAAATTTATTACAGTATAAACCAAATTTTAGTACAAGTATGTATGCATAGGTGCAGGGAGCCGGTCAGCGCCATTACAAAATGGCGCCGACTTCCTGGAGCCGCCTGTCAAACTGCTCCATTGAGGAAATGTTTTGGCGCGCAAGCCATCCCGAGGCTGCGCATGCGCGTCAATTCGCGCGTCAATTTAAACTCTCCCGAGCCAATCCCGTGGCTTTGCTTGTGGCGGGCTGTCAGCATCCAATCCCGAGCTGTCATACCGCCCTGCTTACTATAAAAGGCCGCTGAACAAGCCCGCTCTTTGCCCCTCGTCATCAACGCCCATCAGTCAACCGAGAGGCTCTCCAATAAAGTGCGATCCAAGAAGAATCTTCGTTGTGGTGGTTTTCTTCCTCTGCTGGTCGGAGGGTGTTCGCCGCAAAGTGGTGCCGAAACCCGGGACGCCGGGTTGCAGTGCGGCTACCTGGCGAGGGGCCGAAGAGGATTCAGAACTTGACGCACGGAGAGGAAAGGCGCCGGTAAGTCATCCCCATGATCGTGTCTGAGCTGCAGCTCACCCTGATCTGTGCTATTGCCCTTATTTTGTGGTTCTTTGTGGTTGCTGTTTTTTGCCATTGCCTCCGATGTGACGACCCGAGCAAAGCGTGCTGCCGCGATTCCGTTTAGTCAGCGGCGAAAAGGTGAAAGTAATTCCTTGATAGTGAGCAAAGGCGTTTCCCTTGTTCCTTAAGAAGGTTTAAGCTCTGCCTTAAGGCAAAAAAGGGCACGCATTTGCTAGTTATGGGTCACGGTCCCAGCTCTGAAATTCCGGGTGGGGACTTCATTACACCTATTAAGGAGTTACTTCGGCAGAGAGACATTAAGATCTCCAATCAGACCATAAAAAAGATCGTAAGGGACCTGGATGCGGCCGCTCCATGGTTCGCGATCTCGGGAGACCTTTCTCTCCCTTCATGGGAAAAATTGGGTAAAGACCTAGAGAGAGTCAAGGAAGAGGGAGAGTTAGGGAAAGGTACCCTCCCCTTTTGGAGATTAATCCATTCGTGTCTCAGCAAAGGAAGCCATACCAATCTCATTAAGGAGGGAAGAAGGGCACTAGTAAGGCATCAGGATAGCCTCTCAGAGTCAGATGTGAGTGGGGAAATGCAAGTAAGGCCTAAAAGAAAACAAAAACAGAAGGAAAAAAGTTTAAAAGAAGAGCTCCAAGAAGCTAGTCATAGTAAAGATCCCGGTGAAAGGGATATTAAGAATGAAAAATGGCGGTCGCCGTCCCCTAAACCCTTATATCCTTCCTTGGAGGAGTTTGCACATTTGTCAATACAGGGACAAAGTTCTAGTGAGGAGGTATCTGAAGAGGAGCAGGAAGTAGAGGAAGTAATTATCCCTCATGCAACAGGGCCCTGGCACCCCCCGGAAGGAGGAGGGGCCTCCGTAAAGAAAAGGGCTACTGTTTCGGCGGGAAATTTTAAACAAGGGGCGGGGCCTATAGCACCCCCACCCTATGCATCCAACACGGGTCAGTGTTGTTTTATCCAGCCAGGAACCTGGTCTCGTTTATTTTCTATTTTCCCCGTGTTTGAGGATTTAGCCACTCATATTAGAAGGCATGAGCCAGTGCCTTACAAACAGCTTAAAGATTTAGTGCAGGCGGTCAAAGATTTTGGACCAGGAGCGGATTACTCGGTAGCTTTGTTACGGAGAATTATAGCAGTCCCTTTGACCCCCACAGATTGGATTGAATTGGCCAAGGCTTGCCTAACAAGAGGCCAGTTCCTTGAATTTAAATCGATGGTCACAGATAACGCCCAGACTCAGGCTAGAAAAAATGCTCAGGATGGTCACCCACATTGGAATATGGATATGCTTTTAGGTCTTGGACAGTTTATGATGCATCAAACTGGCTACCCGACAGAGGTGTATCAACAGATTAATGAAATTCACTATAAAGCTTGGCGAGCTATTCCTAACAAAGGAGAAACAATAGGACACTTAACTAAGATTGTTCAAGGCCCTACAGAGCCGTTTGCAGATTTTGCGGCTCGGCTCATGGATGTGGCTGAGTAAAACCTGCTAGCACAGTTTTCACTATTTTAGTCCAACTCCAAGCATTAATTTTACAACGAGTTTGCCCTTTTTTCGTTTCACATTTACGTGCTCATTCTTTGCTTCCTGGTCCCCTAACACAAGGCAATGATATCGTAGATCAAGCCACCAGGATGGCTATGCTTTCCCTAAATGATAAAACATCACTTGTCTTTGACTTCCATAAATTGTACCATGTGCCTGCTGAAACTCTAAGGCGCAAATTTTCCCTTTCCCGTCAAGAGGCACGAAATATAGTTAAGGCTTGTCAAACCTGTGTCACCTTTTTACCATCTCCCCATGTTGGGGTTAATCCTCGTGGCCTTCGCCCTGGAGACTTATGGCAAATGGATGTGACACATATTTCTGAATTTGGAAAGTTAAAGTATGTTCATGTGTCCGTGGACACTTGTTCTGGCATTGTTCACGCCACTCCCCTGACGGGAGAAAAGGTGCTTCACGTAAAGACCCATTGCTTGGAAGCTTGGGCTGCCTGGGGAAGGCCAGGTCGCCTAAAGACAGATAATGGTCCAGCGTATTCCTCTTCAGGTTTCCGTACTTTTTGTGCCTTAATGCAAGTAGCCCATGCCACTGGCCTTCCATACAATCCACAGGGCCAAGGTATAGTAGAAAGGGCTAATAAAACCTTGCAGGCCATTTTGATAAAGCAAAGAAAAGGTATTGCAGAGAATGCAACCCCCAAGGAGCGAGTTTCCCTCGCCCTTTTTACAATAAATTTCCTAATATTAGACCCTCATGGCCAGTCTGCTGCTGACAGACATAGTCAAAGGGATGTTTCTAAGTCCCGCGAAATGGTCATGTGGAAGGATGTTATATCCAATAAATGGATGGGACCGGATCTGGTTATTAACAGATCCAGGGGAGCTGTTTGTGTTTTTCCTCAGAGTGAAGAATCGCCTCATTGGGTCCCCAGTCGCTTGGTGAAGACCATCCAACCCGCGCTGGACGATGCCTCTGCACAGGGCAAGACGGAGCCTGCCAATGTTGCTGATCCTCCTCCAACTCTGGACATCGAGTGAAGGAGAACAACGCTGGGGATTTCTGTCTGTCTTCCCAATACCTGTTCCAGTTCGCCATGATTCGTCGGTCTTTCCTCGCTTCTTCACAACTGAAAAGGACTTAGGTTTGCCATTGCTTCCGGAGGACACTCTTATTGCATTCCTACAGAGTTCTCGGAGTTTTGTTGAGACTGGTGCCTTGTGTTTTACTCTTGATACTCCCCGCAATTCTTGCATCCCATTGAGGCAGCAGAGTTTTGCATGGTTTAAGGACAAAAACAGCAAAACTTATGTTGATATACCTCAGGTTACAGATGTAGAAAATAACACAAAGCGGGTTCATAATATGACCTTCATCGACACAGCTGTCTGGTTCAATGGAACCTTGCCAGATGTTACACACTGGCACTCTAAGGAGACACTTCACCAGCCTCGTCTCGCTCCACATTGTTCAGGCACATATGAACAGGACCTTTGGCCTTGGTCTGAGTGTCAGTCCACTTCTGTCAATTGGGCAGATGCAGGCAGGTTTTTCACTTTTTCACCAGACATGCGTGGCCAAAGGCCGTTTCAAAATACATGGACAATGGGACCTTTTCTACAAGATGCCAGATATTATCCTTTTACCAAGTGGTTGTTGTGTGGGGTTAATGGAAGTTGTACTGATATGACGCCCTTTGTTCTCTTACAAGGAGGGTCCGTAGCCTATAGCAGTATCACATTTACTAGCTTGGTATGGGCAGACAGGTCAAAACCACCTACCCAAAATGAAGGAGCATCATATACGATCTTTAATACAACAGGAGGAGCGGTTGTAATCAATCGCCATTTAGACCCAACAAAAATAAGACTTATACCATAACTCCAGTTTGTGTATATCCACCCTTTCTATTTGTGCTTAGCAATTACACCTTTAATAATTGTACTAAGAATACATGTGCTCTTGCACAATGTTGGAAGGCTAATCAATGGAAAAGTGCTCTAGTGCTTAGAGTACCCCGCTGGGTTCCAGTCCCTGTGGAAGTCCCTGGTACCCTAACCCTTTTCCGTTCTAAAAGGGACTTTGGAATTACGGCTGCAGTAATTACAGCTATAGTTGCAGCTACCGCTGCCGCTACTGCGGCAGGAATAGCCCTAAGTCAGAATGTCCAAACTGCAGAGACACTTAATAACATGGCCTCAGAGACTGCACAGGCCTTAGACTCTCAACGATTCTTAGATTCTAGAGTAAAAGGAGGGATTATGATATTGAATCAAAGAATAGATTTGGTACAAGAACAACTTGACATGTTGTGGCAAGTAGCCCAATTGGGATGTGAGTGGAAATTTCAAGCGTTATGTGTTACAAGTGTTCTGTATGATAATACTTCTATAGCAGCAGATTTGTCTAAACAATTGTCAAATTATTTAGTGGGTAATTGGAGTGACGCTTTTGATAAGGATTTGGAAAAACTTCGGAGAGCTGTTATTACCATTAATTCCACCCGTGTAGACCCCAGCCTGACAAATGGGTTTGTTTCTTGGTTTTCCTCTGTATTTTCGCATTTTAAAGAATGGGTGGGAGTAGGCATGTTTGCGGTCTGCAGCATTGGAGGATGCATACTATGTCTATGGTTAATTTGTAGGATGAGAGCCCAAGCAAAAAGGGACAAAGTTATTATTTCTCAGGCATTAGTCGCCTTGGAATGTGGAGAATCCCCTCAAATATGGCTGGCAGCCCTAAAGAAATGAAAAATTGGCTCTGCCCTGGCCCTTGCACCCTCTGGGATCAGTATGACCCATTGCACGAGGATGGGCAGTGGCAGAGATATTTTTGGCCCAGACTTTGCCTTAGCACGCCCAGGGAGTATTTGCCCATTGCACGGGCTTAGGAAAGACTGTTTGGCCTTTGTTTCCCTTGATCGGTCGGCACATCATGAGGTGAAGACCAGATCGGGAACGTTGTATTTCCTAGGGCTCTGCTAGCATATAAGAAAAAAGGGGGAGCTGCAGGGAGCCGGTCAGCGCCATTACAAAATGGCGCCGACTTCCTGGAGCCGCCTGTCAAACTGCTCCATTGAGGAAATGTTTTGGCGCGCAAGCCATCCCGAGGCTGCGCATGCGCGTCAATTCGCGCGTCAATTTAAACTCTCCCGAGCCAATCCCGTGGCTTTGCTTGTGGCGGGCTGTCAGCATCCAATCCCGAGCTGTCATACCGCCCTGCTTACTATAAAAGGCCGCTGAACAAGCCCGCTCTTTGCCCCTCGTCATCAACGCCCATCAGTCAACCGAGAGGCTCTCCAATAAAGTGCGATCCAAGAAGAATCTTCGTTGTGGTGGTTTTCTTCCTCTGCTGGTCGGAGGGTGTTCGCCGCACATAGGAATAAACAGCATATACAGAGTTGGTACTTTGGTGGGGGGAGGGGGCTCAGGCACCCACTGGAAGTCTTGGGTTATGTACTTTATGGATAACTGCGGACTGCTATGGTTGATGACAGAATGTGTGTTCATGTTCATGTCTGTGGGTGTACATGTGTACACACGTGTGGAGGTCAGAGCTTGATGGTGGGTACCTTCTTCAATCACATATCCACCTTAATTTTTGAGATATGGTCTCTCATTGACTCTGGAGCTCACTGATTCAGCTAAGATTGTCTGGTCAGCAAACTCAGCCATCTATTCCCGCCTTCCCAGTGCTGGGCACTGAAAGTGACAAGTACTTTACGGACTGAGCCATCTCTCCAGTCCCATATAGAACATTTTATATTCACATTCCTAAAGGTATTTTCTAGATCCATCTTCACTGTTACTTGAATTGACTTCTCTGACACAAATGAATGAGTTCCTAAAAACTGGAGAAGGGGACCTTGGTGCTGACCTAATTGCAAACTAGAATGAGGGAGAAGATGAATGGGAGCAGAAATTGCTGCTTCCTTCTGGAGATGACGAAGGAGATGAGATGATAATATAATAATAATTATTAGTAATAGTATAAAGGCTGAGTATGGTGGCGTACACCTTTAATCCCAGCACTCAGGAGGCAGAGGCAGGCAGATCTCTGACAGATGGACGCCAGCCTGGTCTACATAGTGAGTACCAGGCCAACTGGGGGCTGCAGGGAGACCCTGTCTCAAAACAAAACAAAACAAAAATATATCAAGTCTGAGAGACCCAAAGACATTTGAACTTTCTCTTTGTCTGAAAATAGTGGAGTTTGCCTCATTTGTTTTAAAGCTGAATGGCAAAAGTCATTGTCTTCAGGTTACATTTCTGAATTTAATTAATTAAACTGCAGACATGGCTTTAAAAACTGAGCACGTTACAAAGATCAAAAGAGCAACTGACCAGGACAAATAATTATGCCTGGAAGACTAAAGGGAAAAAAAAAAAAACACTAAGCCCTTTTCTATTTTGCTAAAAGTGCTGCTGACTGAAATACAGCATTTCCAACAAATGAAAAATATGTGTGTGTGGCAGGGTGAAGACCCATCCAGTCACAGGACCTAGAAACATTGGATTTTGCTTATTTGTTTTGGTTTCTCATGGTAAGAAGAAAATTCTAAGTGAGATTACAATTGCAGCATCCGGACCTGCCAACTGCCTCTCCAGTACTTCGTATCAGGACGTTATTTTTTATTGCCTCATCTTTCTAACCTAGCAGACAGTACAGATTTGATTTTCATGAGAAATCCTGTCAGGAACAAACTTCAGGTGAAAAGACTGCACCTTGAGTTCCTGTGTAACCTCGGACAAAGGAAATACAGTATCCTGTATTTCGAAAAATTAAAGTCTTCAAAGTTCTATAGTCCTCACAACAACTAGATTCTACAGGGACTTGGGTAAGTATTCTGATTTATATAAAATACTGGAGACATTTGGTATTTAGTAACAAGGGCGAAGTTTTCTTCTTATGCGATTTAATTTCTATGAAGGACAAATACAGTGTTCTCAGTACTGGGCACGGAGAGGCTGATGTTGCAAAGCATGATCACAACAGACAATTTTCTACAAACCGTAAAAGTGGACAGAATCATTCTGCAGACATGGTGGTGAAAGTTTTACCTGCTCTCCCTTATCTCCTCCCAAAAAAACACAAATAACAAAGACAACAAAGAAAGAATGAAATGCAATGGAAAAAGTGTCTGTAAAGTAGGAAATGGCCACAGTTCAAACCGCCAGTAGGTGCCACTCAGCACACCAGGGAGAAGACAGGAGGCAGAAAAGGAACGGTTGCCCAGACCTATGTCCTTTCCCGTCCCTGGCCCCAATCCCTGCCCTTGGGTGCCACAGACCACCTGAGAAAGCAATCAGGTACACTCTCAGGCATCCCAACCACAGTGAGAAAGAAGATTCTGGATCTGGCCAGGAGAAAGGTAGGACATGCCCACAAGGTGAAGGAAGCAGGCAGGGCTGTAGGAAGAAGAGCTTGCGGAAGCCTAGGTCTCTGGTATGGGAGGGAAACAGGGCCAGAGGGCAAGCATGAGGCTGTCACTCACAGCCAGTGATCCTGCTGTCCCTAATAGCAGGGAACAAGAGATCAGGCATCTCAAAGTGGGAGGAAACAAATAATGGGAACATTTTCAGAGACACGCTAAGCTGTTTGGGCAGCCACTGCCTGCTGCTCTCCTCCTCCCCAGGACCTGCTTTGCCTCGTTTCCACCATGCAAAGTGCTGTCCCACAAAAATTAGGATGTGGGGGCCAGACATGATGGCGGCACACGCCTTTAATTCCAGCATGCGTAAGGTGGAGGCAGGCAATTGCTGCGTGTTCAAGGCCAAGCTTGTCTACTTAGGGAGTTCTAGACTTGGTGGGGGCTATTGGGAGACCCCGTCTCAAAAAGATTTAAAAAAAAAAAAGGGCTATGACTTTGGGTAGTATCGGATAAAACACAAGCAAATGACAGAAAAAAAAGCAAATACCACAAGATGAATGGCCAAAATGACGGTGGGAGAACGTAGACAAGTGATTATTCAGTCACACAGGAACCACAAAAATCATGCTTTTAAAAAAAAGACCCCCAAAGAAGCATGTTGTACACAGGTTTAATACAAGGGGAGGGAAAACAGAGCGAGCTCTGGGAGAAAGGGTTGGTTCTAGGACTGGGAGAGAAAAGACACGAAATGAGCTTGAAGTAGTGTCCAGTGCCAGACAGAAGGGAAGAACTTAAAACCACAGTATGGTCACTTTGAAGAACAACGCCATCAACTCAGAGGGCTCTAATGGCCACAAATGCAGGCATCTGTGGTGGCTTGAATGAGAAATGTCCCCTAAGGCCCCATGTATTTGACCACTAGGCCCCTAGTTGTGGTCATGCTTGGGGGTGGTCCTGCACCCTTTCGGAGGTGTGGCTTGTGGAGGAAGCGCATCACTGAGGGCGGCTTGGAGAGTTCATAGCCCTTCCTCACTCCCAGCTTCACTCTCTCTGCTTCCTCCATGTGCCTGGAGATATGTCGTTTCCTGCTCGGGGTGAGTCCTGCTGCCATGCCTCCCCACCATCATGGATGCTCCTTCTAGAACCCTCAGCCCGAATAAACCCTTCGTTCTACAAGCTGCTGTGGTTCTGGTGTTTCATCACAGCAACAGAAAAGCAACTAATAAGATTTTGAGGAACACTGTCATCAAACCAAAAGGCTCCCAGTGGCCACAGAGGGAGGTACATGAAGAACAGGACAAGCAAAATAGCAGTACTGGAATCAGACCAAAAGCATGAAGCTAGAACAGTCGATGAAATACACAGAACGGGAAGGACAAGTCAGTTTCCACGCAGAACTCTAAACAACTGTGAAGATGCTGCATCCCTGGGGAAGTGCAGCCTCTTACCAATCCTAAATTGCGTGCTGTGCGCATCGGCTCAGAGAGCACAGCACAGAAAGGAGTGTGGGCAGGATGGGAAGCTGAGCAGCTTAACAGTGGAGAAACTTCAGCCAGGAGATCAGGTCTGTGTTAACAGTAAATACAGTGACTTTGAGACTTTATGTCTGTCACCTACCTCTCCCAAACCCAGAACCCTCAGCTAATCATGAGAAAACGTCACTCAAATATCAGCTGAGAACATTCTGTAAAACACCCCACCAGTGTCAAAGGCATTGTAAAACAAAGGTAAGCACTAGAAGCTGTCATAGCCAAGAGAGCCTGAGGCGACCCAACGAGTAAATGCAGTATGGAATCCTGGATGGGATCCTAGAAGGGGAAAAGGGCATTCAGCAGGAACTAAGGACATGAAATAGAGTGCAGACCATGGTTAATAATAATCCTGGCTCACTAGCTTTGGTAACTGTGCTATACTGATGGTAAGAGGTTAATGACAAGCAAAGCTGGTATGTATTTGAGAACATTCTATACTATCTTTACCATTTTTCCTAGGTCCAAACTTTCTACTGCAAAGATTATGGTTTCTAATCCTATATGTAAGAAATGTAGAAGTCACACTTCCACTTCCACAGCAGAACAAATGTGGAACAAATCCAGAAACCAAATCCCAGGTCAAGTTACTGACTCCAAACTGCACACACCAATGCCGGATAGAGAGAAACCTAATTTACTGGCACACAACTGCAGCTTGGGTCAGTGTTGATAGGAACACCTTAACTGTAAGTCAGGCAACGCTGCAGGCTCAGTATAGCCTTATACAAGTGCTAAAACATCCAGGGGAAGCCAGGATTATGGGTTAAGTTTCAATAAGTTTTAATTCTAGAATCTCTGGCTTTTCACTGTGAAGAAGGGAGAGGAGTCCCCACAGAATTTGGCAAGGGGAAGAAAACCATCAAGAACCATCTTCAAACACACGATGACTCAGGTTAAAGATATTCAGGTATAACTTCACAAACACACTGGAGGATAAAAACAGCCAGCCAAGAAACAGCATGAGGATGATCTCAGGAGCCAAGGGACCACAGGAAAGGAAATTCTATTTAAACTGGTAAGAAGAGGAAATGATACACAATTTACCAAAGGTTTATTACAACAAAATGTAAATATATCCTGACAATCAAAAATATACTTAAAAATTGGGAGGCAGGAGTAAGTAAGGGCAATCGATGTATTTTAGAGGACTGTGCCAGACAGCTTCAGTGTCAACTTGACACACCTGGGTTGAGGGAGCCCCAGCTGGGGAATTTTCTCCATTGAACTGGCCTGTGGCCATGTCTGTGGGGTATTTTCTTGATAGTTGAGTGATGTGGGAGGGCTCAGCCCACTGAGGGTGGTGCCAGACCTCTTACCCACTAATCCCCCACCCAGGGCAGGTTGTTCTGCATTGTACAAGAAAGCAGGCTGAGCATGGGCCAGAGAGCAAGACAGGAAAGAGCGTTCGTTCCTCCATGGCCTGTGCTTCAGATCCTGCCCCCAGGTTCCCGGGCCAAGTTCCTGCCTTGGCTCCCTCAGTGATGAACTGTGATCAGGGAGACGTGAGATAAAATGATTCTTTTCCTCCCCACATCGGTTTGAATCAGAGTGTTTTGTCACAGCAATTACAGGCAAACTAGAACAAGGAGTCAACAGATGATTTGCGGAATGTGAACATAATATCTGAGAACCAGTGATTTTAACACTGATGCATTTATAATCCTCTTTTTTCTTGAAGTTATGTAGAACTTTTTAGAGGATACATCTTGTGGTAGGGGGACTCTGGAGTTCAGCAATTTCTTCATTTCTGCCTTAATTTTTTTACTTCTGTTACATTCAAGTAAAATTAAATTTAATGCTTATACTTAAAATACCTTATCTACAACAAGTGTAATATTTTAAGTTATTTCATTCTTTTGCCATACTCTCTCATTTTAATTCCTTTTTATCAGTCTATGTATCCATCCTTTTATCTCTGCCTATCCATTTAGATAATTAAAATAATGTCCATTAAACAGTAACATTACTTATATTTAGAGAATGACCGAGTGATCTGCTGCTCTCCTCTATTTCCTTGTATTATGTACAATTTTAATAAATGAACATGCATCATTTTTATAGAAACAGTAAAAAGTGATTATTCTTTTTACAAGTTTAATGGAACAGTTAAATTAAGATCATATGTCTTTTTCTTTTAATAACACTCAATTTGGGGCAATCGGATTTCAAGTCTCTGCTCAGCAAATCACCAGTTATATAATCCTGAGCAACTTGCAAATCCACTCCAGTTCCCAGTTTCATAAACTGTTCAAGTGAAGGAACCGAACAGATAGTTTAAGTTTCCTTTCCGCTCTGACATTCTGTAACTCAGGTGCTGGTGATTAAAATCTCTTGACACTGAGTTCCAAGTAGCACTTGAGATATCGTGGAGATGTTTTACCTATTATCTTGGCTACTCTATTGCTGTTGAAGAGTGTATCTTGCTTCCTGGAAAACCTTCGCAGTATTCGCATTTGAAGTGAGGCTCAGATGTGTGAGGGAAAAATGGAGCCCAATGTAATAATGAAACATGTTATTTTTCAAGAGGTTAGAGAATGGAAAAGGGATAAGCAGGAATGGGGATGCAGTAGTCACGAGAAAACATTCAAAATGGCATCTTTTCCTGATCCAGCCATTATCCTCAGAAGGGGAGTGGTAATGATGTGAAGGCATTTGAGCTCCTACGGGAAAACTGTATATTAAAGTTAAAAATGATGACTGAGGTCAAATAAACTAGGTATTTGTGGGAGATATGATAGGCCTAGAGAGTGCTGGAAGAAATTTTAACAACAGCCCTATGGCCTACTTTGCATAATTATGAAATTTGATTATGCAGAGCAAAACACTGGAAACAAAACATGAGGATTAAAATAGCACATTCTGTTTTGTCTAAGAAAAATAATGACAAACTCGTTCTGCAATTCAGTAAATAAAACATATTCTAGAGAAAAAATGATGAAAATAAAAGCCATTAGAAAAATGAAATCAATATATCGAGGTCTACTCGTTTCCCATGAAATTTGTCTTTGTCATCTTCTGTACATGTAGAATTCCCAAGCCAAGAAATTAGCTTTATTTTGGATGTTCAGCCAACATTACTGCAAGCTTCAGGTTGAAAATTCATGAGGAATTTTCATGAGAATACGATGATTAACAGGTACCTAAACTAACAGACATTTCATGTAAATATGTGAGTTCTAGTCTAGGCTTGGGCCACTAGACTAGAAGCATTAAGTATCTTTTTATCTATCAAGTTAATTAGCTACACATATATGCATATATGTGCATATTAAAGAGAGAGTCAGCATTCTGTCTGTTGACATTATAATATTTCTAATTGATCCCAGAGTGAAAATTTCAGCTTTAAGTTGCTCTTGACTTGCTCGTTCTAATTCCCAGTGAACAGATCCCACCTGACTTTCTTCAGAGTCAATGAGCTCAGACTCTGGCTTCAATGTTTATTACATTATGATAAGACAGGTCAGCCAGCCTGCTACTATCAGAAAGGCAAGTTAACTGTAATGTTTGCTTTCATTAGAAGCTTTTCTCTCTTGGTCAAGTTCACTTTTTAGGTTAGAGAGACCTTGTATTAGTACCGGCACTCTTGGAGGCAGCAGACAGCACAAGTATTGATGATAAATGGCATCATTATTGCTTTAGATATAAATAACGGCAGTCTTAAAATGTAGAAAATGAGGAATAAAGAGCTTTGCTTATCTTTTATGACCTTTAACACAAAAGCAAATGAAACTGGATCTAAGTCACTTCAAGAAAACTAAGAACTAATAAAGCTGTGGACTCTTCAGCAATAAAGGGAAACGTGTCTCACCTTTAACAAGTGTATTGCCACTCCTCACTTGCTAGTCAGGGACACTTAGCTACCACCTAGTATTCAAGTTTTTAAAACTAGAGCAAACAGTGGAGTAAGGCCTTCCTGATGGCCAAATCAGCAAGAGCCTGCCTGTTGTAAGGAGACATACCTGACAGTTTTGAAACATCTGCACTCTGCAGATTTGTGGCTGTAAATTTCAGCCACTCCAGCTTTTGAGAAATGCAAATAATGAAAACTCATCAAAAGGCTGCCATAATTCTCACAGCTTACTAGATGGGAACATTTTTGACTACTCAGAATTAATAGCAGCTCCCAAGGCCTTATAAGAACAGCTGTCGCTGAGAAATATACTCACAAATAAATAAGCAATATCCTTCCAAGTTTGATTTGTAAGTGGCATGAAGCAGTGGTCCTTTGAGACAACCTAGATGGATTAGTTAGGAGCACTGAGCTACCTTTAGGTCTTTGATTGGGTGGCTTGTACCCACTGCACACATGATCTATGAGCACCTGACCAGTGCCTGGCTCGGACCCTGGCACATACTACACTCTCATGAAATGCCTGCTGAAAGAAGTGGCAAGGTGGGACTCTTTGTTGGTGGTCCATGGAGCACCAACCATTACAATTAGGGTGAATCACTAATGGAACATGTTGTCTTCTTCTTATCCAAATGCTAAACATGAGGACATTTTAGGTAAGAGATCAGAGATGGAACTGCAGATAGGGCTGCAAGGATTTCTAGCTATATTTGGTATTAATTTTCCCCCACACACAGTCTCACTGTTCTCAAAGTTAGTGTCAATTTCATTCAGGCGTGAACCAGTGAAGACAGATCTGATAACATTTGTGTATGCTGCAATAATTTTTGAGAGTAAGAAATACATTCTGATTGGTGAGTACTAAATATATTTTCTAGAATAAATATGAAGTTGAACTAACTCCAATGCTTGTATTTTCCATCTCTTACTATGGTGTTAATTGTTTCTCTCAGGGACTGAGACATGACAGAACTGGTCATTGTGATGGACAGTCAACAGAAGGACACAATTTCTGGCTATCTAGTTGACATCCATGGGGACTTGCTATAAATAGATTTGTATTGGGAATGGATTCTGTGGTATTTGGTCTCATCTACTGCATTCTGTAAATGTCCCTTTCTGTGGTAAGCACAGTCACTGAGTGGGAGGGCAGACAAAGAACATGGGAACAGGAATCAGTAGACATGAACCATGTCCACTCCTAGGTCTTGGTTGGACCCTGAACAGATTTCTTTCTGGGTCTTTGGTTTCCCATGTCTAAAACGAAATGCTGGGCTGCTCATTCCCGAAGGCCCCTTGGAATGTGGATACTTCCTAATGTGTAAATGGCTCACAGCCCATAGCTATTCGACTATTTTGCCTTGTTACAGAGGACAAGGTAATGCGAGCCCATACCTTAGTGACCCCAGAGACAATATTTCTTCATGGTTTATGCCTTAGTCTGGCTTTGCTTATTAATACTGAGAAGACTCAGGCTTATTCATCCGTGGCTACCACTGTTTAGATTCAATCTAGAGTGGTCTATAACAATGAAAAAAGTCAAGCACTGCTGCCAAGATAGATGCAAAAGAAAAAACTCAGGCAGTATTTAATGAGAGCACCACCTGGGGAGGCTGATCCTCCGCCACTCACTCCAGAACCCCACATCGGATTGAAGAAATCAGAATTTTCTACTTCAGGGTCTCTGCATATCTTAGGAAAACCTCCCAGGTAAATTCAGATGGTCTTTGCTCCTCCATTTGCCCTTCAGAGAAATGACTTAGATACTGTCTACCCATCAAATGGAAGAGCTGTGTGATGTAAACCAGAGTGAGATTCCTGGAACTCTGATGATAACATACCAGGTCAGAAAGCTGGCTGACTTCTATTTTTGTCTACATAGCTGTTTGCTATTTAAAAATTCAAGGAGGCTGAGGACTTGGTACAACTGAATTTATCGAAAGCTTGCTGGATGCTCCCATGGCTACGGTTGATAGCGTTATAATTTGGGAAGTGAGTACATCTGCAATTTTTTATATTAAATTTGGAATGCTGGATAAAAACCCATTTAGAATGCACTGCACTGATGGATGGTAAATAGCTCTCCAACACTAATATGAGGCCAATATTCAGTGTCTTTTCTCATCTTTATTTGGTGCTGCTTTGGGAAAATTACTTGGAAAATAAAGATGAGAAATGGTTCCATAAGCACAAACTGAAAGTCCATATACAAATTAAATAACTTCTAGCCCACCTGTTCTCTTCCCCTCTCTAGTATTCACTGGGCCCCTAGAGAATGTCTGGTGTGATACAAAACAACTGCTTTAACATAGTTATCTACCATTTTTACTCAAGGGTTCTCAAAATATTCTTCTTCCTCAACTTTGTAGGGAGGCACGTGTTGGAGACTGACTGTACTCAGTGATGCCCTGATCTTTGATGGCTTACTTAAGGACACACAGGCAGGATGGTCTGTTCACTGGAACTCACACTCTCACCAGGCATGGACAATAAGAACTACCTTAGCACTTGTTTTGACTGTATATTTTTATAATATATTTTCGTTGTTCGTCCTTTTGCCTTGATGTGACACAACACAGACTTGCTTCAGAATCACTTCTAGACAAGAATATTACGTCCTCAATCAACTCTGATACTTAATTGTTTTCATTACGAAGGTTTCCTGAGATAAGATACATGTCTCTGCCTGCTGCTGTAAGAAAATGTCTTAGGCAGAGTAGCTATGAACAATGGAAATTTCTTGCTTCTACTTCTGGAGATGGAGAATTTCAAGATCAAGATGAAACAGATTTGGTATCTGGTGAGGGCCTGTTCACTGCCAATGGCACCTTCTTCATCCTTGTGTGATTGGGGCGGCGGGGGGGGGGGGCTCCCTGAGTTCCCTTTAATCAGGCACTAATCACTTTCACCAGGATTTCATCTTGTGTCCTAATCACCTCATAGGTCCCATCTTAATAACAACAAATTGGGGTGAAATTTCACATGTGAACTTTGGAGGCATGAAAGCATTCAGTCCACAGCAGTTCCAATAAAGCCCCAGAACTCCAAGAGATAGGGAGCTGTTTGTTCATCAGATTAAAACGAAGACATTCAGAAAGCCAGGCAGTAGTTATTACCACTGAACTTCCTAGAAGCAGCAACTCACAACAGCCTTCCGGATTGCTAGCCTGGGACATAGTGTTCATTAGCATATTCAGAGCCTACAAGGCTAGTTGTCCAAAATGCCAAGGGAGGCAGTAGGCTTTCACTATTTGTTCTAATGGTTGGAAAGAGATGGGGTTTTAAAGTTTCTCGTTTTCTTTCCAGCTTCTTGCTGAGCATGTTTCTGTCAGGACGGATTCTTAGACTTGAACTGTATCGGAATCTATCAGTAAACATCCTGGACTCTAGACATAAACAGTAACTCTACCTCCTCCTCATGTAAAAGGAGCTTTGTTCCTGAAGATACAACTTGACTGATACATAAAAGACATACAGTGATTTTTAATGAAGTAAAAAATACATGGTTTTCATACACGAAAACAGCACTGTGGAAATGACTTCTGTGATAAAATTTCAAAGACACACCATCTGCCAGATGCTGCATAATAATTCATAGTTTCTTGCAGTCTATTGGAGGATGCCATGATCTTTTGCAAACTAGCTGTGGCATTATCATTTTACAGATGTGGAATCTGAAAGCATGGGGTTTAATTTGATTAAGATTCTGTCCAAGGTCAATGGTAGGAGCACAGAATGAAAACCAGAAGGAGCTATTGGCCTGCATAATACATGTCAGCACATCATGCTGGCGAATTAATTCAAAACAAAAGGGGAGAGCTCGCTTGAGATTTTGAAGAAACTGCTAATATTAAAGAAAATGAATAATACAAAATAACAATTTACAAGCCCCAGATAATGCAGTGCCTCCCATAAAAGAAAGCCCACTTATTCTCTGAAGAGAATAAGAATCAATGGGTGGATGTCCTAAGACCATGCACTGTTCTTTTTTAGCAAAGAATTGATTTTCCTTCAGAAACTGGCACTGTCACTGTTCATTAGGAAAAGCTTAAAGCTTGGGTTTCTGCTTTTTCCCTTCGCCCTTACCCCTCCATTTCTTGTCATATTACGGAATCTAGTAGTTTAATTTGATAGTTTATTTGGTTATGTTGGATATCTAGTGACCAACAGGTCCTTACTGTTTTCATTGACTTATCACCTGAATGTCCGTAAATCATCCATCGAGGGTCCTGAGCTGACCCGCAAGTAGTTCTCCTTAAGAAGACATTACAATAATAACTGATGGGAGAATTTGGGTCGGGGGCCAACAAGAAGACTAGCTAAATGATAGGTAAGGTGTTCTAAAACCTTCTTCCAAGGGTGATGATGGCCTTCGGGGCCTTCATGCTACCCAATTTTGGTGTATCCTTTCTTGATCTTGAATCTGCATAAATTAAGTCTTTAAGGACACTTGTACAATTGTGAAATTTCCTAACACAGAAAGTTTTACAGGTGGATCAGAAGACATGCAGATATGTTCATGAATATTCAGAGAAGGATCCAAAACAGTGAAAATCTGAAAACTGCTCAAATATTCAAGAGAATTCTGCAGACCTGGTAAGGTGATATGCCATCTTAGTTACTTGACTGCACGGCTCAGGGCAAAAATGGCATTCTCATACAAATAACTCATAAAACAAAAGAGCAAGAAAACAAATGACCCAATTAAAAAATGGTCTATAGATGTAAACAGAGAGCTCCTAAAAGAAGAAATAAACATGGCTAAGAAACATACTGCGAGTGTTCAACATCCTTAGTAATTAGGGAAAAGCAAATCAAAAGTGCTTTAAGATTTCACCTTACTCCAGTCAGAATGGCTGAGATCAAGAGAAGAAATGACACCAAATACTGGTAAGGATGTGGAGAAAGGGGAACCCCCATTCACTGATTGCAAACTGGTGCAACCGCTGTGGATATCCGTGTGGAAAACTCTTAAAAACTGAAACCTATCATATGATCTGGTTATACCACTCCTTGGCACATACTCAAAGAACCCATCCTAATGTAGAGAAACTTACACAGGCATGTTAGTTGCTGATCCTTTCACAATAGCTAAGAAATGGAAACAACCTAAACGTTCCCCAATTGATGAATAACAATAATGAAAACATGGACATTTACACAATGGAGTTCTATGCTGTGGTAAAGAAAGATCAAATCATGAAACTTGCAGGTAAATGGACGGAACCAAAAACTGTTATACTAAATAACACAGACTCAGAAAAACAAGTGACGTGAGTTCTCTTTCATTTGTAGATCTTAGTTCCAATCCTTATGTGAGAGTATATATCTTATTATAAATGCAGTAGTCAGGAAAATGGAAAGGAACCACAGGTAAAGAGGGGAACAAGGTGCTCAAGAGAAGGGGAGAGTAGGAGACAGATGTTATCCAGGGGAAATGGGGAACTTTAACTGGGAAGGAAAGGTTATACATGGGGAGAGAGAAGTGAGACAAATAATGCTTAGGTGGTATGAAAACCAGAGGGAATTGTATTGGTTCAAAAGCCCACTTAAAAATACATATACAATATTTCTATACATGTGTGTTATGTGTGTATGTGTTTGTGCACATGTGTGTGTTTGTGTATGCGTGTGTGTAGCTGAAGGCTATATAACAAGGAACACAGTGCCAGATAGGAGAAATCTCCCTTCCAGTTGCTGTTCAGGGTAGTCCAAGAGACTCCTAAAATAACTCAGGCTATTGCCACAACGCTTAATTGCCTTTGGGAACTTGAAGGTAAAATCCTATTGCTGAAGACAGGACATACTTGGACACAGGACTTGGAGCAACAGAGCTCGAAATGACCTGGATGCCTCTTCACTGACTATTATCTCTCCTAGTATCAGAAGGGAGAAAACCAATCAATGGTCCAACCCAACCCTAAAATGTGGTACTGTAAACATATCCAGTACACATGGTTGGAGTGGTCATAGATCCTAGAGAAAAACCTACTTTTGTCACATCCCTAAACTGATGTAATTTCTATTATATTCTAATATGTATCCTTATTTTACAGAGCAGTGTATCTCTCATCACTCATCAAAGAAGTTCTGTTTTGCAACAGATGGGGACCATCACAAAGTTCTACAGCTTGTCAAACACAGAGAATAAGTGTCTGTGAGATATGCCCAGCTCTAAGTGATACATCTGCAATCCAGTCTCTAAAACCTAAGGCTCAGGAAACATAGTGTAACGGGGGCAGAGAAAATACCGTGTTTCTCAGTTCTCACCAGTGGAGCTTCCTCATACAACAGATGGTGAGCAACACAGAAAGCCACAACTGGTCAAAATGTAGAGAATAAGAGACTATTCTCCACATCTCTGTGTGTCCCTAGATAGGACCCCTATATCAAACCTCACCCACCCAGGGCCCAAGTACCACTGTGGAAAAGGGAGTAGAAAGAGCCAAGGGTGGTAACTGACCACAATGAAACAGTTCCCAGGAGTCTGGGAACTTGCTCATATGAAATCACAGCAATGGTGACAGCACATACAAGACTCATGCAAACTTGTGACTCAATAGATGTTAGCATACATGACAGAATGCATGAAATCTGGGGGGAGGGGACTACAAGGGAGTGTGAATATGGGAGTGAGTTGAAATATGATCAAAATGTATTATATAAAAGGCACAAAAAATTCAATATTTTAAAATGGCATTTCCCCATAATAAAAAGCTTCTGGGGAGGGGAAGGGATGGCAGCTTCTAGTAGGAAGCCATAGCTTTAGTCTTCTCTGTTTTAGGTGAATCCACATGCCTTTTGTAGGGACTTGGGATGTTCTTCCTGTGGGGTTGTATGAGATGATGCCTCCACTGTGGCATGGGATCCCAGATCAGAGGTGCTTCTACCTGCCCATAGGGGCCTCATCTCCATGTGCCTAACACGTTATCTCTAAGACGCTGGGAAACTGAATGACTAATGGACAGCTTCATGGCCTGACTGCTGCAGAGTACTCCCTGACCCATATGTTTCCTAGGAACCTTAATGCTGAGTAAAACCCAGAGGAGCCCATGGGAGTCTAAATTTATAGATGGACCCAAAAGGACATCCTGGTGGATACTCTTCAGCAGGGCTTAGATTAAGGCAAACTTGGCAGGGCTTAGATTAAGGCAAACTTCATATGTGGGGTGCATTTACCAGGTGTGATGGTGCATCCCTTTAATCTCTGCATTCGGGAAAGAGAGGAAAGTGAATCTCTGTGAGTTAGAAGCAACCTATTATACACAGAAGCTAACCAGTGACATAGTAAGACCATATCTCTGGGTGTGGGGGGCTAATCTTTGCATAATATCAGTCTTTTATTATGGACATATGATCTATTATTTGAAACAAAAGTGATTACTGAAACAACAACAAAATTTCCATAAAAGGAGTTGTCCCTGTCATATCAAACTATTTTAGAGTCTATCCCCCAGGAGAATGCACTCCAGAAGGGAATGTGAAAGAACAGGATATATTTTTAGACAAAGTTCCAAAAGATTATAGGCTGTAACTAAAACTGAAGTTTTGAGGTGACAAGAGATTGTCTTAGCAACCATATTATAGATTCTACATATGTTGAATTCCACTGTGTTCTTCAACTTTCTTTCAACTTCATCAAAAATCTGGAGTCTTATAATGAGTAAACTTAATAGGTATTATTTTAAAAGCATTATCTTTGAACAGTGTAACTTGTGCATTGAAGAGAAGAATAGTTTTCTGCCTCCACAGAAGGAACAAGCCCCATGCGGGAAAGAAGTGCGGGAACCAGAGCACGTTCCCACAGAGCTGTGAGACAGGTGTTTAGAAGGAATTCCTACACCCCTGCACAACAGCTCCGTGGCTTACCTGAGGAAGCAGTGTTAAAGTCAAGTGTTTTGTAGCGTGTTTTCAGGCCAAGCAGAATATTTAGAGGCAGCTGATTATGAGTAATGTTATAGACACAGATGCTAATAATAGGAGCACCAGGGACAGATATAACATCTGACAAGAGCCCAGGATTTAGTACTGACTTCAAGACCCAACAGATACTTAGCAAGTAAGAGATGTGAGGCTGAGCTGCATGAAAGAAATGGAATTTCCAGAGAATACAGAGCAGATACTCAACTCGATCCTGGAGCCCACTCTTGAAAACGTGCCGTGGAAAGTGTTTCTCTACTTCAACCGGATAAAATTCATATAGAATTAGAATGACGTGCTACTAGGATTTCAGGTATCATGTGACTCCTTTAAATTCCAAATCTGAAAATTGTTAGTTTAGAAATAGGAAATGAAGCCCAGTGTAGTGGCTCATAACTGTAATCAGAGTACTGGGGAGGCTGAGGCAGGAGGATCCAGGTCAGTCTGGGCTACATAGTATCACAGAACAGAACAGAACAGAACAGAAAGAGAAATAGGAAATGGAATCAAACTGCCTGGCTCCCAGCCCCGGCCTCCACTCCCCAGCTATAGGACACAGGGCAAAGTATTTACATCACTCATGTAGCTCCCCGCCTGCTGCTAGCTGCCCAGGGTGTGCGATGCAGTCTGAGGGAAAATGACAGGAGATGCCAAGCGCAGCACCAGCCCCACAAGAAGCCAGCACTCTGAAAGGCCCCATTGTGGCAAAGGAACAGCACGGTGGCTCCAGCACAGCTTCCCTTCCCTCACGCCCGGCTTGCTGCGTGGTTTCAGACCACTGCTCCTGGTATCTCTTACCTTTGAAATGCATGCTCACATGCGTCTCAGGTTCCTCTTTCCTAACTAATGTATTTTGTCCTTAGGATAAAGTAATTATAAGTCACAAAATTGAACTCAACACGGAAAAGCAATTTCCATTCTTGGTTGCCGTTTCAATCCTGAGGCTGTCTTTAGGGAAGGGCCCCTGTGACCACAAGTCAGGAATATAATGATCTGAATGCTAAACTGGAGCTAGGACTTGAAACAGAAGTAAAAGAATGTTCTCACAATTACTGATCTAAACACCGACTTTTATTTCTGAGAGATGTTCTTACATCTTCCTGCATAAACTCTTGGCTTATATTCATCTTTCCTGACATTTCCATATGGCAGTCTAAAAACATCTTCAGATTTAATCTGTAATCCAGAATTCAGGATTTAAGCTATCACCCCAACAATCCACTTTCCATATGAACATTAAAATGGCCTTTGAAAAATGTACATTGTTTGATTTGTTTGCTAATTTGTTTCACATTGACTCATGGCTTCCCATGAACTAAATGCAGATCAACAACCCTAATATAATCATGATGACTTTGCTCTCTGCCCTCATTCTGACCACAAGTGCCTTTTATCAAAGACCTTTTGTTCTTGGATTATAGCCAACTTGGTCCTACCAGAGGGCCTTTGCATCTGCTGTTTTCCCCTATTTAAGACGTGCTCACTACTACATTTTCACATTTGGTTTCTTCATAACATTCAGATTCCAGCTCATCTCTCTCTCTGAGAAAGTCCTTTCTGGCCTGCCTGGTCAAAAAGTGGTGCACTGTCTAGCGTTTATGACATAGTAGTAGTGTCCTGTTTTATTGTTTCCATGGCATTTTTCACTATTAGAAAGCACCTTAAGTGTTTGTTTACTGTTAATCCTTTCTACTTCACCAGAGGTCAGAATGTCCCTCACTAGCTTATTCACAACTATCCATGACAGAGTTTCCCAACACAGATTTGAGAATAATTTAATGAAAGAGTAAATCTGGTTTGTTTTGTTCATTTGCAGACCACTTAATTAATTCAAAAGGTTTGTACACACATTTTCCTTCCTTGGAAAGTTTTTTTTTTCATATACAGTAGTCCCTGTTCACTAATTTTGCCTGGCACCAGGCAAACCTCTGATTTACAATTTATATCATACTAATCACAGGGAAGTTTTCTTTTATTGTATTTTTACAGATTGCTTCTGTTATATTTATTGTGGAGTTTTCTTTTAAAACGTGCTCATTACAGGTGTCTACTGATCCCTTTCAAACTCCTAAATGTATTTCTACTCATTTCATTTCCATCTGGTCAAAGTGTCCAAACTTGACATGGATTTTCTTTAAAGTTCCAAGGACCTTCTTTCCCTATAACTTTTTACTGGCATTTTTCATATAAGGCATGTAACTCAATCAAAATAGTCTGAATTCTTAAGATATTCACTTTTTTAAAGTTTTCCTTTGTTACTGTCAATTTCTCTCCATATGATCTGAAGATATAGAAGGGAAGAGATTTTGTTATTGTCCACTATAGTATTATTAGGATCTAGAAAATCATCATATACAGAATGAGTTAAACTAAGTAAGGAACTGGTATAAAGTAATCATGAAATGAATGGGTTGCGTGTATATATGTCTTCCTGTGTGTGTGTTAGGGAGAGGGAGTGAGGGAGAGAAATACGTGTATCTCTTTGTTTAAAATACGGTGCTTATCCTGGCTCTGGGAATTTAGTGACGTTAATATAATATGCAAAACCTATACATTATTAAAGAACTGATACAGTAACTCATAACCAAGCAGCTAATGAGCTGCAAGGCTCACTTTAAAACAATGCTGCTCTGTGCATCTAATGAGTGTACAACACTTTTCCTTTTTATTGTAGATATTACTTTGGGACATACAGGTAAGCTTCAGAAGCAAACTTGAATTTGATGTGGTTACATCTTCAACTGAACCTCTTGGGCATACTGAACAATAATGTAGTCCAGAAGCATCTTCAGTTTTTAAAAGAATTCTAGTATCACAGCTGAATAACAGAGTCTCTTCAAATCAAACAATTGTTTCTTTCAAAATGCTGTCCCTCTTTCATTGTGTATCAGTGAGGACAGGGCAAAAGCCACGGAGATGTCAAAGAAACATTTGTTTAATCACATGAACCAAGCTAGGGACCATTTTATGACTAGTGTAAGTTTCAGGACATACTATACCATATGGCATATTTTCACATTATATAGAGTGTTGGAAAAAAGTTCTTAGTGAAAGCAAACAAAGTGGACAGTGACCTTTGACAGATCTATAGTCAATTCAATCCTGAATTCTCAAAAAGCTCAACCTACACACAGCTTTCTTTTGGGTGAAGCAAAATCATCATGAACATATGAAAATGTAATTCACACTAGGAATTTCTTTTCTTTAGTGAAATTTATTTTAAAAACCAGTACTTGTTCTAAAAAAAAAGATTATTAATATAGCAATATACACTGGGGATCTGATCTATGTATTTAACTTTCTGGCTCTGGATAATTTCATGTTATCTTCCCCACTCCCCATTGTTGCATAACAAAATAAATCTTATGACTACTTCTCATAAGCATGAATACAGTCTTATGGTCTTTCTTTATAAGAAAAATGGGTAAATCTCTCCTAACAAATTTAGTAGTATTTCATTTCAGTAGATCTTATTGTTTAAAAGTTATAAATTAATAAAAATATTTCAAATTAATCACCGATTTATGAAAAGGAGTTTAATTACTGTCATTTTACCATGATTTTCAAAATCCCAGGTTCAGATAATCTTTAAATTTTGTAGAACAGAAACAGAACAAAGGGAGAAATTTAAAAAATTGTCTATGTGAGAGAAGAATAATTGAAATAAAAATTGGTGATGCAAACTAATACTGAGAGCGAGAAAGGGAGGGCACTCCTAGTGCAATCAGCTCACTTACTTTATGAAATGAGTGCTCTTAATTGGAAATAATGATTTCATAGCTTACCTCTGCATACTTTAGCTTCAATGTTTTATGCATTTCTCGAAAACGACTGTAACGCCTGAATACAGTCCATGTCTCATCTAGGACAGAAATCTATTAAGCAAGAAAGCAAAAACGAATCAGCATTAATTACATGAAAAAATAACTAAAATTCAAAAAATATAATTTAAAAATTAAATTAAAAGTGATTAGCATGTAAAATATCTCCACAATTGAAAACATTAATCTAGCTGCATAAATATGACTTATACATAGTAATTGTGTTCTATTAAACAGGCATCTTCAGCTCCTAAGTATTATTATAAGTACTGCTTTTGTTCACAAGGGGCAGAAGGCTGCCTCTTAATTCGTTACAAAAAGTATCCCTTAATGGGCCAGTAAGACAGCTCAGTGGATAAGGTACCTGGCACTCAATCTGATGACCTGAGTTCTATCCCTGGACACACATGGTAGAAGGCAAGAAGTGATTCCTGAAGGCTGTCTTCCGACCTCCACATTTGTGCCAGGGTGTATGTATGCATGTACATGCACACACACACACACACACACACACACACACAAATAAATAGACAGTCCAAAAATTACAAAAAAACAAAAAGTGTCCCTTGACTCTCCGCTTGGCATGTTGAAGGGAAATCCCCCACGATGAGGTTTTTGGTATAGAGGTGTGTCCACAGAAATGTTCAGTGTGGGTCACCAGAGGCCACCACAGTGGACAGGAGGGAAAAAAGACAGAGGAAGGAGAATCAGAGAAAAGAGTGGAAGAGGAAATGGGAGGAGAGGGACATAGATGAAGAGAAGGAGGGAAAAAAGATTTAGTGTATCTCTCATTTCTAGTATAAATACACAAATACTTTGCCTTTCTCTAGAGGGAGAACATTTGATCCAGACTACAACTGGCTGCCTGGGGTAAAATCTCTATGTCGAATTACAGCAATGAGGAGCTGATGCTCCACATCTGCCTTTACAAACACACCTGAAACACAACCAAGAGCCTGGAGTTCTCGGCTCTCCTTCCTGTTCTGAGTTCCAGACCCACAAGCCAAATGTGGAGTTGTACTTCTTTGAATGTCACACCTACACTTCCAAAGCAAATTGGCATTCTCCTTTCTCAATACAAAGCAGTATTACCTATCACACCAGGCCACGGAGAGATGATGCTGTGACCACCCTCTGCTGCTCTTCTAATGTCCCCAGATCTGAACAAGGTGCTAGGTGATGCTTGCACCTCCTTTCTGAGCACTCAGCCCTTCCATCCATTTCACTCCCAGCCACTGTGTCTCATGTGGGTTTTGGCAGAGACTCACTCAGGAGTCTGCATCCACACCTGCTCCTCCCACTCCCTTCATTACACAACTGTCAGGGGAGCTTTATAATATTCAAATCAGTTCATTCCAGCTCCCTCTTTATGAACTACCAACAGCTTTACTCTGCTCCTAGAAAAGCACCTAAATTTTTAACTTAGCACCTGCTGCCTGTAGCAGCCTCACTTTAGCCTCTCTCCCCTTGGTGTCTTCACTCCTGTAGTACACCCCCTTGTGGGTGTACGCATGCCCAGTGTTCCTCTGTGGGAAGCCTTCACCTGCACATTAAACCACAGGGGCATCGGTAGGAAAGGAGGAGCAACAGTGGGAGAATACCCAGGTGGGAAACTTCACAGGAAGGATCCAGTCTTGAATCCTAGACAGTCTGGGTCAGTCATTTCCCAGACTGACAAATGAAATGTTGTGGGGGGGCTATACAATGATGCCTGTTTTCTATTTTTATCATTGTGCTTCTGTATTTGCTTTATAATGACTTTTTAATTGAGGCAGGCTTCTTCTTATGAATTTCCTTAAAAAAAAGACATTTCCATAAAACACAACAAGTCATTAGGTAAATGATGGTGCAGGTGCTCTGCAGCTGGGGCGCCCTTCTGAGGCCAGCATGCTAGTCATGAAAACTCAGGGAACACTACTCCTGGCAGTGAGGGGGAAGGGCCTTCCACTCCAGATCCCTCCTTAGCAGATCCCTGTATTAAGGGTGTGATGGGTATACAGGGGACTGGGCCAGCATGAGCAGGAGAGTGAGCAGGACTTCCTCAGATCCAGGTCAGGGGGCCTGAGGTGAATAGGAATCAAGTGTCCAAGAAAGTTGGGCTGTGTGTGTTGGTGGGGGATGGACTTTTCATCTTCCCACATGGCTGGTGTTGCCTGCTGCCAGGAAATCCCAGATAATTATTGGAATCATACTGGTGACCTAGAAGGAAAGAGATACAGAAGGTCTCGCAGGCAAGTCCCTGCTATGTTGACAAGGAGAAAGTCATCAAAAGGAGCCTGGGCTTCCCTCTTAGCTCAGAGTTCAGTGCCCTCAGCTCTTTCCTCCACCTGGAACCTTTACACGGCCAGCCTCCAGCAGGAACATTCTTTCATCTCTGTTCTGCCCGAAGGTTGAACAGTTCTCCTTGCAGAACAGTCTCAAGAGCCCTCTTAAGTAGAAGCCATCAGAACACTTCCACAGCACCTAGACCAGGTCTATTTATCTGCCACCACCTGTCCTGAACCTCATCCGTCTCTGATCCCCAGGCGGCAAGGCCTCTAGAACACTGGACTGCAACCTCTACTTCCTGAAAAAGACTTCAGTTCTCTTCTCTGTTGCACCAATGTACTTCCTCTCTCACATTATTATCATAAGCATCTAAACAGGATGTCACTTCTGTCAGTGTAAACCCCCATTTTGATCTTCCTTTCCTTTCTAGCTAGCCCTCCACATTGTCTTTTCCCTTAAAAAAATCTTTTAAAAGGTTTACCTATGATGCCATCAATTTATTCTCATTTTCCCTCGAATCCATATAAAACAATGTTCCACCAAGGTCATTAGCACCTCCATGCTGCTAACCCCACAGGTTAGTTCTCCGTCCTGCCTCATCGCACCCAAAGAAGTGGCTAGCACTCTCCTGCTCACATCGTTTTCACATGGCTTTCAAGTTGCTACTTGCATTTTATCTTACATCTCTTTGCTGGCATTACCCACCTCCCTGATTTCTCACTATCAAATGCTCCCGGGTTTCATCCTTGAACATATTTTATTTTTCTACTTGCACCTACTACTTCAGTGATCTCATTGCTCAGATTTGCATGCTCTGGTGCCTGGGCGCTCATCTCTCCTCTGAACCTATACTTATATATCTCACCGCTTACTTGGATGTCCATTTGCACCTCAAAGTTAACAGAGTATATTTACCAAAATTAACCTTACCCAAAACTCAACCTCTTCCCCATTTCAGTAAAGGGCATTCTGCTCATTCAATCCCAAACCAATGTCATATCCTTAATGATCCTCTTTCTTACGTCTTATATCCAGTCAGTCAAGAAACCCTTCTAAATTTCCAGATACGAATCTGACCATTTCTCAGTAGGTCCCCCATCTATGAATAGATTGTTTTTTTTTAAACATTAGTCCCCTGTCCCCTCTCTCAGGGTTCTCTTCAATCTTTGGTCAAAGGAGACTTGGTAAACATTAAATCAGAGGAGGCCATCTCTTTGTTCAAACAGAACACCTTTCCAGGCTGTCAGGCACAGGCTCAAGCTACTTCATTGACCTACAAGGTCCTCCTATGATCTTAACTCCTCCCAGGCTTTATCTACAACCACTCTGCCCCTTGTTCACTCTGGACTCCTGGCTTAGTTGCATCCAGAATATATCTAACATGTGCACTGCAGGTACAGCCTCGGAGATTTGTATGTACTTTATCTTCTTTCTGAAATGTTTGTTCCTTATCTGTTCACACTGACAGTTCCATTGTTTCCTTCAAGTCTTTGCTCAAAAGTCACTTTTGGCGATGTCTTCCCTGGATAGTTTATCTAAACCTGCATTCCCTCCTTCCTCTTTTCATACTACTTTCTCCTCTTCCTCATTTTCTTCTTCTTTTTTTTTTCAGTTCCCTTTTTGTACATAGCAACATCTGATTACAAACTATGGCACATATTTACCTTGATTTTGGTCTCTCTTCTCCACAAGAATAGGAATTCCAGGAAAACTGGGCTTTTAATCTGTTGGTCAAAGCCCCTTGAAAGAGTATGTAACACAGAGCAGGTATACTAAAGAACAGCTAGAAGAACAAGTCCCAAGGACTTGTTTTAAAATACTCCAAGGACTAGAGAGATGGCTCAGGCATTAAGAGCACTGGCTACTCTTGTAAAGGACCTGGGTTTGGTTCCCAGCACCTACATAGCAGCTAACAACCATCTGTAACTCAAATTCCAGGGATCCAATGTCCTTTTCTGACCTCCATGGGCACTGCACAACATAGGTAACCTTACATACAAGCAGGCAATACACTCATATACATAATAAATAAAAATAATAAAGAAAACATTTAAAAAATACTCCAGCACTTAGTGACTTTGAAATAGAATACATTAAAAACCATTCTTCAGGGAGAAAAGGTCTTTAAAAGACTCATACAAAATTAGGACAAAGCAAACTGGACACGGAACCTGTGGGACTCTACTCTACAGTGTCTTTCTCTGCTGCTTTCGCAGCTCATTAACACTGAACTACTGCTTGAAATCTCTGGTTGGTGAAATGGCACATCAAACCTACATCACAATTGTGGGTATCATGCTTTTTACCCACAGTAGCCCTACGGTAGTGCCTTTCTAAAGGACACCAGCTTCTCTAACTGCATGTAACCAATACCAAGAAGCCACAGTGCAGCTAGGTGATTTCTTGGGCAGTAGATATCAATACCATTGGGTATAAGATGACAACATAGTAAAAGGAAGATAAAAATCCTTCCTAAGGGTCCATCCCCAAAGCACTCAACAAACTCTCTCCAGTTGTCTTTATGTTAACCCTTAATGCTCATAAAAGAAGGTAGAATGCTTTTGTGGTATGAGTGTGGCACACAGGGTTATGCCAATGTGGTCAGGACTATTCTTATTTACATCCTCATATTCAAATTGGGCTTAATGAAGTCAATAAAAGTACTAGAGGGATCTCTATGTTCTTATTACCTAGTGAATCCAGGATCTCTCTCAAAATTGAAGATGGGCACTGTGAATGCACTAAGTCCTCAGAAACGTTAATACGAGCTGGTGATACAGCTGAGTAGCAGCAGGCTTGCCTAGGATGTGCAATGACCTTGCTTTGATCCCCACACTCAACAAGAGCAACAGAGGTTGAACAGTGAAGATCATTATTGCCACATTCTGAGTAATGACTTTTTCTTGCCTTGTATATTAGTATTTTAATACCTTGACACACACGTCAATAATTTTTGCCCTCTATATTTTGATTTATTATCTAAACCTGCATGAGCTAACTAGAACCATATGCCTCACTCAGAAACCTGTTAGAAATAAATATTCAGAGGTCTCACCCACTGTTCTGGATAGCTTTAGTGTCAACTTGACACACCTGGGTTGAGAGAGCCTCAACTGGGGAATTGCCTCTATTGCACTGGCCTGTAGCCATGTCTGTGGAGTATTCTCTTGATTGCTGAGTGATGTGGGAGGCCCCAGCCCACTGTGGGTGGTGCCATCCCTGAGCAGGTTGTTGTGTATTGTATAAGAAAGCAGGCTGAGCATGGGCCAGGGGAGCAGGTCAGCAAGCAGTGTTCCTCTATGGCCTGTGCTCCAGCTCCCAGGTTCCTGCCCTGAGTTGCTACCTTGGCTTAGTGTGTAACCTGGAAGATGTAAGTTGATGTGTAACCCTTTCCTCCCCAAGTCATTATTGGTCAGAGTGTTTTGTCGCAGCAATGGAGAAGCAAACCAGGACAGAAATGGGTACTGGGAATGGGTATTGCTGTGACAGATCTGACCTTGGTGTTCTGGGGAGGATTGGGGAAGCGTTTGGAACTTCGGGCTAGAGAAGCCATTGAGTGCTTAAGAGTTTGTTGGTGTAGAACTTAGAACAATTATGCTGAAACAGTTGTAGATGATGGAGACCTGGCTTGTGAAGCTTCAAAGAGAGAGGAGACCATCAGGGATGTTTGTGTGACATTCTGAATTAAGAATCTGTGTAAGAAAACTAGGATACCCACACCTGCTGCATCAGAATTCTGCTTGGAACTCAGGAACTTGGGCTTTAACACCACTGCCCAGGGGCTTCTGATGCAGGACTGATGATGCCCCATCACTCTCCCAACACTGAAACCTTTAGCAAGGCTTTCAGGGCCTTTTCTAGCTAACCCTATGTGACAAGTCTAACCCCAGCTCTCCAGAGAACTTGCAAATATAGAAATATGGCATGTTTGTGGGTTCTTCTGCATGGCCTCCTGTGCCACACATGTCTCTTCATAATTGGGGCTTCCTGATGACCCTTCTTGGTGGGGTTCCTATAATTCTCAATGGCATCTTCTAACTTATTATATTATATTATATATTATATTATTCTAAGGAATCACATATTCCCCTCTTTACATTTAGCTCACATCATGGTCAGATCACACATCACAGATACTAATTATATAATTAATGTTGCACTCACTAACTCATGTAATGAATATTAATTATAATCGCTAAAAGATTTTAAACCTTCTAAAGATATAAGCTGTCTGTCTTTGGAAATATTTGGTGTGAGATGGGAAACTCTCATTGAGAAACTTACATTGGGTACCTGCTGCTTACACAAGATTATTTTGCTTGTCAAATCAGGTAAGAATTCAGATGCAGACCAGTCAAAGGGGAGACACAAAGGCCTGTTGGAGCACTGGCTATGGTTACTCTGTCTGGTGATTTGAGGTTTACCTCAAAGATTTTTCAGAAGTAATCACAAGAGAATGTCGTTCTATTTTTAACCGTACTAAGAATATAATGCATTCTCTACCAATTTGTAGATTTGTAGTACAAGTTTATAATGGGGCATAGAGAGATTTCCAAATTCTTTACCCTTGAGATTTTTATATGAAATAATGTTACAAGGAGGGACTAGAAAGCCTCACATTCCCCATATCACATATTTAAGCCTTCCCTTGTCTATCAACATGGAAAGAAGAGGCAACAATGATGATTCAGAATGAGACAAGGCAAGCCCATGTGTGACATCTCTGCAGGAACAAGGCTAAAGCGATTCTCATTGATGAAAGATGCCCTACTAAGTGCTGGAGACTATCTCCTGTGATGTTTGAAGAAAATACACAGAAATGCCAAACATCCCTTAAAAAGCTAATTTGCTCTAAATTAAAATTGCATAGGAGAAAATGGTGGCATAAGGGAGGGACAGCAGATACGCAAAACAGATTAATTATTTTCTTTAATGATGAGACTGCAAAGCATCATTACTGCACGTTGGAGGAGCAGATTCATTTTTTATCTCTCTCTGATGGTTCTGCTGATACAAAGTCAGCTTTCCTAGACCATGAAATAATCAAGTGCAACTAAAACATTGGAAACATATCCACAAAATACACTGCACTTACTCAGAAACAATTCTCCAGGAGGTGTTTCCTACAAATTTATGTTTATGTATAAAACTGGATTAGGGACTGCCAGTTATAAGATATACCATCAATATCCATTTGCTGGAATTTATCTGTTTGCATAAGGAGGAGCATCAACAGTTTTTCTCCTGAAAAATACTCAAACTAGCCTTCATTTAAACAGGTACTTGTAGGGCTCTTTCATATATTAAATATAACTCTGAACATGTTTGAGAAAACCTAAAATATATTCCAAATGTATGGATTTATGTAGCAAAAAGCACTAATGCATGAGATTTCATTAAAATATCTTCATATCATAGAAAATGAAACCAACATATACTTTTTAAGCTTCTAATCAAGATGACCCATGGGGTTTAGAAAGAAACTACTGGAACTTTATTTTTTATATTGTTCTTTTTACATTATGGAAATGTGATGTAATAAATTATAAGGACAGTTAATGAGTATTCTTTAAGTATATTGAGTGTAATTTTATACATGAGTGTATGAAAATAGTCCTATTGGCTGTGCCTGTTCAATACGTTCTTAAGTACTTGTGATTAAAAATATTTAAATGTGCTAGGATAGACACTCAATGGTGGATCACTTGCCCAGTATGTGCAAGGCCTCGGTTTGATTCCAAGGAAAGAAAAAAAAAATTCTGGCTTATTCTGAAGCCAGAAAATGATAAATTCATGAAGGCCTTCTATTTCCAAGATGGCAGGATCTGATTCACTAATTATACTAAATGTCTTATGTAAAACATAAAATATATTCTGAAAGTATAGATCTGTAGCAAAATATATATTAGTGCATTAGGTTTAATTAAAATCTCTTCAGACAACTGAGACAACTGCTGTAAATAGAACTAGCCAGGAGTGTTAACTGAAGCCAACATCCCATTAATTACAGAAATATCCTGTATTGAGCACAAGTCGCCATCCCATTCCAACTCATTCTGATCTACCTCCAATATCATCAAATATGTACCAAGGACTGACAACACCAAAATGTTCTAATTTCCAGTGGTCACACAGAATATACCGATGCTGACTCTATGGGCCATCTCCATTGCAACGTCCTGCTGGTCTTCTGGCTCATCTCTTCTCTTCTGGCTCAATATTTCTCTTCATCACTCCTCCCAAGGCCTGGGCTGGACTCTGGATCTGTCTTCCTGACCCTAGGGATCAGGCCCTCTAAGAGACTCTGGGTCCCATCAGAATAATCTCCCATAACAGGAAGTGTGTGGTGTCTCCTTTCTCTGCTTTGGGCTCTGAGCACCAATGCAGAAAGCCCGGTGGAGGGCAGAATGCACTTACATGAAAGACTTGCTATTTCAACTCAACACCATCACTCCTTAGAAATCTTTCCAAATTAAATATTCTGTAATGAGCATCTCTAAGTGTTTTAGATTTTTCAGTCCTCACTATTACCATTTTTGTGATCATCTAGAGTGATCAGAGTCACTCAAAATCAATTCCCATAGCATACTTCTGGTACCTCTCAACACGATGCTGCTGATTGTTACTCTTCAGGTTTGGAAACCCTTTCCATCTTTGCTGCTTTCTTTATTCGCTGCTGAGTCTCTCTCTAAGGTTAACTTCCAACTCTACTGTATTCTATTAACAATCCATCACTTACACTTGTTTGATCTGTATCTTGCCTAGAGTACCTCTTCTCTCAACTCCCATCAAAATCAACCCAATCCCTCTCAAAAGAAGAGTGATAAAAGTTCACCTTGACATGCTCCTGACTGCCCCCACCTCCCGTGAGCCCATTTGCTCTGAGCTATTCTATTCCTCTGCACAGAAATGCAATAGCATTCTTCTCCATACTTAGCTGTTTTTGCTTGAAACTACCCTTTTATCTTTTCTATATAGCAATATCTTAATGAATCCAGTTGTTTGTATGTGTGGGTGTATGTGTTTGCATATATCACAAGAACCCTACAAACAGTTGTTAAATAATAAATGAATAATGAAGCCAATGGAGTCTCCACTCAACAAATAGAATTTCTTTTCAATAAACATTTTTTACTACATTTCCTAGTTCCTTTTCTCTTTTGAACTGAAGACAGTAGAATGATCTGGATTTTTTTCCTTTTCTGACTTATCAGTAATCAACTCTGTAAAGTTCTTGGCAAGCAGGCAATGGGGGAGATAAGAAAGAGGACAAAAATTATAAAAGCAAAGAAAATGTCACTTATCAAATTCCTTTTGGAGAGAACACTGCATTGACTTAGAAAGGACACTGATAAATAAATAACTCAGGGATTAGAATAAGTGCAGGTTGGTATGAGGCTCCCAAACGACACAGGAAAAATCAGAAGGTAATCTCTAATTGACTTTGAAGGGTGAATTATATTAACCTCAGAAGTCTCTTGCTCCTGAGTGTCAGCTTCAAAATAAGAGCAAAGCCAGTGGGCAGGAATTGTGCCCCTTGGCTTGGGAGAGGCATCAGTTGGTACAGCTAGGAAGGAACAAAGGCTGTGTCTTAAGGAGAATACAGTGTTTTATGGGGGTTTTAAAAATCACCTTTCTCGACATGAAATATAGCCTTTCTCTGGCTTCCCCAGGGAAACTTAAGTGTTTACTTATTTGTCTTTCTAATGAGCCCTAGTGAGTCTCTGCAACCTGCCGAATACAAAGGAAAAGAGACAGTGTTAGAGGCCACCAAGAGCTCTGGAGGAAAGCAAGTGGCCGCCATGTAGTTCGATTAACACTACATAAGGAATTCTTGAACTGAACAGGCATCCTTTTTTCCATAGCATGGGCCCTACCCTTCAGAAGCTTAGGTACCTTCTGAAATTCTATTTCAAGACACCCGAGGAAAGAGTCTGAGCTGCAGCAGAAGGCCCCTGACCCCAAAGACTGCAAAGGAAAAAGCAGTCTAATTGCAGCTTCAGATCTCTGTGTGTTGATAACATAGATAGGAAGCACACAGAGAGCGGAGATTCCTGACAGTTGGAGTCTCAGGCACACTCATGATCCTCTGTCATTCATATTCTCCAGGAAATCCCAGGAGCCTTTCTGTGCAGGCATACTATGAACAAGTATAGAAAGTGCCTCAGAGCCTTGGACTTGGTCTAAGTCAGTGAAGAGATAAAGAGCGAGCTTAGGAGCTGGGTGCTGAGGTAACACTTATTCTATGAAGTGGTCCAAACCAAATGGGAATTTCTAGCTGGCCCGAACCCAGCTTCTGAAATAACTAGAAATATCTGCTTTAAGCTTCAAATTCAGCATCTTCAAAACAAGAGATCATCTGCTTCTTTAGGTACACTTACCCTATGTGGCAATTTGATAGAATGTATGAAGACCTCGAGATTCACACCCAAGGTCATTACTCATAAAGGTTCTACTAGCAACCATGCTGAGCAGGTGAAGAATGGGGGAATTACTCTGCTTTAAACGTGCAGCAAATGGCAAGGATGACATTATGCATTTTCCCTTTAAGTGATCTAGCTGTTGAGAGGCAAAATAAGGAATCTGAACTCTATTAGTCATCACTGGAGATGGAGAATGAAAAGCTCTGGACGAATGCAGACTTAGATCCCGACTTCAGTCCCTCACTTAACTACTTGTGTAACATAGGCCAAACTGCTGGACTCCTTCAGGTCTCAACATTTCCAGCTGTAATATGGGCTCACAAGAACACCATGAATGAATAAAAACAACATGAAGAAAATAGCACAGTGCCTGGGCACTCAGAAATGGATGCTCCCAAAGAAATTCCCAGACTGACACACTATTGAAAGGCAAGGTTTCCCATGGGTAGCAACTTCAAACCATTCTGATTTTTTTTTAATTCTAAGGAGAAAAAAATATTAAGGAACAGTGAAATTAACATATTCTTAGAACAAAAACAAACAAAAAACCTGGGTGATACATGTGATATAGAAATTCTAGAAAGGCCCCGAAGTCATGGCCTTTCCCTGTGCTTACACCTCAGTCCCTCTTCCCCACAGCCATTTCTTGCCTGTTTACTTTGTGAGGACAAACACAATGGTCCAAATAAAGTCAATATGAAAGATCAGTTGGTTTGTACGGAAGCCAGGGAAGGTAAAAACAATGTTTATTCTTCATTTTTTTAGTCAAAGACAAAACTCTTAAAGAGTCCAGAAAGGTACTTAAGAAAACAAAAGCTTGGGTTAAATGTTATTCTTCAAGTTCTAACGTAATTTTCCTTGCTTGCCATTTGTGTTCTGAAGCAGCACACAGGCCGAACCTGGAGGTCTGGGTGTCCAGTGCATCCGTGGCATTCCATTTGTCTCAGCTTTGCTAATCTGCATGCACGGAGACAATCTATCGAGTTACTAATAAGCACAGACCCAGATGCCAGCACACCACTCTTTCACATTTATATTCTATCTAGTGGGGAGTAAATATCTCTAAAAGATGTATGCCTATATAGTTCTTCTAATAGACTGGAATGGCTTTCATTTCTGTTCTGCCAAATAGAGAGAAATTTCTCTGACTGTAAATGTAATTACTGCAACTCCCAAACTGCAAATTTCCTGGGCATTTCTTCTTCAAGATTCCTATCAGGTCTACCCACCTACCAATTCTCCAGTTTTGTCAAGGCTTTAACAAGAGTCTCACTTTACAAAGTACCTGAGACTTGGTCAGAATTCAAGATAGTAAATTTAAATACACACAACCACATAAAAAACAAATTCTGTAAGGAGGCAAGAATTTGGAAATGTCTACTGTGTCCAAGACAATAGTAAAATATATCTTCTAAAAAGTACAGGAACTTTTGACATTTGTAATGTATATTACAACAAGCATCTGAGTCAGTATAGGACTCAGACCTACTTTACTGGCTGTGTGGCCTTAGGCAAGTCACTCATAATTTCTTCCTTTACGTACAACTAATACCCTCATTTTGGAGCATTCTCTGAAATGGAATTTGTATTTGTGGAAATGTCTGGCAAAAATGCTTGGGTTGTAGGCAGTGCTGGGACAGATGTTAGCTTCCTTCATTTAAGAGGGGCTTCAAACTCAGTGGCACATGGAGATTGATCAAAAAGCAAGGTAGGAAGGCCCAATGAATATAAGATAACAAGAACACAGAGGGCCCGCTGCATTGACTGAGAACATTTGGTTGTGTCACTGAGGATGGGTGATGCTCAGAAACTGGGTGTTAAACAAGCAATAAAACAAGCTATCAGCTTAGGAGATGCAGGGGTATTTCATAAAATTAGAAGAGGGAATCCAGGCATCTAAAGCCTGGTTCTATGTTTTTAGTCAAAAATCAGATGAGTAGAACTGCAAAGGTTTGAATACCATGTGTCTGAGGTAGCTGTATCCCTGTGGTTTGCAAGTGGACAAAAGGGATGCTGGTCAAAAAGGTTGGCCTGCAACCACAAGAAAAAAATGCAGGGACTGTGTCACTAGAGTGAGAAGAGGAAAGAGACCAGGATATCAGCAGGATCCTAAGAGGAGAGGAGACCAAAACAAGGGCTTCCATCATCAGTGGGTCCTGCAGAATGCCTAAGTACCTGGACTCATATGCAAAGGAACAAGAGCTATAACAAAACTAAGCAAAGCTAACCTCTGGGTAGTGGAGATTCCCAGAGCCAAGGCACAAGTGTATGGACATGCTGGAAGGCAGAACTGCGGGAGTGTGGAGGGGAGGCACAAGGTGATGAGGGGGACTGGCATCCTTGGATTCTGACCCAATCGAGAAGCACCATTTACCAACACTCTCCCCACATGACTAAGAGCGTGGCAACTTCACTGTAAGGACTGTCAGTGGGGTCTAATCCCATGTGATACTATTCACAAAGAGTACTTAAGATTCTAACTTGAAAAAAAAAAACAGTGCCAAGGGAATTTTCATCATCTGTGAAGCTCTGGGCTTCACACGTGTCCCTTGCTGAGTATCCCTGCTAGATGATCCAGCCATATACCATGTGGGAACTGGGGACTCAAGTTCAAGACCAATGAGACCCAGGTGGCTGACATCAGCAGGAGACCAGCCATGAACAGGACAATGGCCTTCTGTAAAGAACATAACCAATCTGTGTGTGGTATGTGTGGCTAGAGAGAGTGGACCCTGGGTTACAGACAGAGAGTGGAGAAAGCAGACTCCAGTACACAGGCCACCGAGGAGAAGTGAGAGATTATCTTTTCAAAGGAAGAGAGTCTCTGGAAACAAAATAGTAAAAAATATGCCAGTAATGGCTCATTTCTCTCTACTACTGTGTTATTATGTAAATTAAAATACAAGGATTCTGAAATGTCATTTCTATGACAAATGAGTATGGCATCCTCTGTTAGCTTTAACCACAGATTTCTCTGGTTGGTGTTTTGTGTCATACTGGAATGCAATTTAGAAATTAAATTTCACCCACTCTGATCCTAGCTAACTGGAAACAGCAAGCATGATGCAAGGTAATTGATTTCATGTATCAGTCACTGCAAAGCCTTGAAGAGAGTTCTAAGATGTCTGACACCTGCAGTCTGGGGAGCAGCGTATGTGTGGCAGCTGTGGGTGGGGCAAGCACATACGTTACAGATACAGACCACTGACCAGCAGGTGACACTACTCTCAGAGGGGTCAGGCTGGCCCACCTTCTGCTTCCTGCATCTCCTGTGACACTAGTCAGCTAGAGATATGTCTATCTATGTGTAGCGAGGACACAGTCCCAAGAGGATGTGCTCTTAAGACTCTCTAAAAGGGACAGCTCCAAAGAAATGGGAACCAGAGCTCTGTTCCTAAGCAGATGTCCTTCAAAATTTAGTAAAATAGTGAGTGGAGAGGACAACGTGGAGAGGACAACTTCCTGCACTCTCAGGAAAGAACAGGGAAATAAACCCCAACAGCAGAGAGAGGAACGCACACGCTGGGGCTGTCCAACAGGGAGTTGCTACTCAGCAAGAAAAAGCCAGTGACTGCTCTACCACGTCCATGCACGAAGCTCCAAACCAAGTCCAGTGAAAGTAGCCAGACCCGGAAGGCAATGCAGCTCATCAAGCCCCACCTACACCCTGTGCATCTTGCTTCACATACAGGAAGCCTCCACAAAGCAGACCGAAAAGTTAATTGAAATGCCAAACCAAGTCTATCTATCTATTCTCAGAGTTAGCCCACAAAACAAAGCTGGATTTGGTCGTTTCATATAAAGCAGGGTGTTGGGGAACTGAGACATGGCTCGAAGTTAAGAGGGACCTGGTTTGATTCTCAGCACTCACATGGTAGGTAACAACCATCCATAGCTCCAGTTTCAGGGAATTCGACACCCTCATCTGGCCTCTGCAGGCAGACAATGAATGTACATGGTGCATGCATTTACATACATCCAGGCAAAACATTCATATGCATAAAATAAAAATAAAATCTTAAAAAAAGATTTATCAAATAAAGCAGGGATAACATGGTTCTTTTGAATTAAATATATGCTGGCTTAATGAAAAGCTCTATTCTTATTTTAAAGACCAGTGGTAGAAACTTCCGCCAGAATCTTATAGTTGAGATGATGAGTGTTTGGGGAGCCCTGGCACACCCTACTGACCTCTGCAAACCAGCAGACCTCCTCCTCCCTCCCCGCTTCTCCCCTTCTTTGGAGCTCCAGCTTTGCTGGTTTTTCACAGTGCTCTTTCCTCAGAAGATGTGCTCTGGACAAAGGAGCATCTCCAGTCTTGGGAGACTACTAGTGGTACTTTTCTTCATTTTAGCAATGAGGAAACTGGGGCCCAAAGAAGATCAAAGACTGAGGGCTGCTCAGCAAATCCAAACAGAATCCAAGTCTACAGAACTCAGCACCAGATTCCCAGGCCATTGATGATCTGAACCAAACCACCCTCAAGGCCACGGTTACACATCCACACCAGGACCCAGCGGGCTTCAGTGAACTAATATCCTTGTCCATCCTTGAAAATGAAAAAGTGTGATCTATCATTAATTTGCTGAGGAGGAAAGGACGGCAGCCAGTAATAGTTAATGAAGTGTTGTGAGTCAAAGGAGATACATTAAGAAGTAAATGAAGTCATTATTTTGGAAAGCATGATGTAAGGAAAGAGGTTCATCTCTTCCTTAAAAGTCACATAAATAAAACAACATCTGAAACAGCAATCTTCCTAATTAATAACAGACACAACAATAAAAACACCAGTAGTGATGACAGCAATAATTATGATAATTTATTATTTATTCCATTATCAGATACCTGATACAAGACTTTACATAAACTGACATGAATAATATTTTTCTTTCAAATAAAGTTTCATTCAGTTTTATTTTATGTGTATGTGTGTTTTACCTGCATGAATGTAAGTGTACCCATGCATGCAGTGCCTGAGAAGGCCAGAAGACACTGGACTCCCCAGAACTGTTGTTACAGACAGCTACTAGCTGTCTTGTGGGTGCTGGGAACTGAACTCAGGTCCTCTGCAACAGCAGTCAGTGCTCTTAACCCCTGAGTCATCTCTCCATTTCTAGTACTGCTATTTTTATAGGCAAGGAAAAACTGAGCAGAAGCCCACAGATTTCACGCAGGTATGTGAGTATAGGAGACTGCATAGGCTTTTGGCAGCTTTAAACAACAAAAAAAGTGAAGTGCCTCAGGATATTGATCACCCTGCCCATGGGGCTGGTGGGTAACAGGAACTTCCTTGCCTCTCTTTCTACTCAAAGTACACTACCTTCATGGGTCACTTCCCTCCACATACCACAATTAAGAGTTTCATGGTCTGGTTTAAAGAAGTCTGTGGCCAACATCTTACAAAACAACCCATTCACATGTAACTTCATATACTTTTCCAAAAAGACAGAAAGCACCGCACAGCTTCTGACAGCTGTTCTGACAGAAAGGTAAGGAAGGGACACTTACCTTGACCTCAAACTCGAAGTGCTCATCCTTCCCTTGCCCACACAGGACATAGCGTGGAATACTAATCTTAATTGGGTCCTTCAGGTCATCTGGGTTTGCTCCCAAAGAGCGAGAAATCATCCTCTATCAAAGGCACATCAGACAGGGAGAACAAAAACAAAGTTATATCACTGCTGCCAATACCATGCCTGGGCAGGAGCAAGAAAATGTGCTTCAAGTAGGAGAAAAAGCATCAAACTCAGAGTTTATTTAGAGAAATGATGACTTCCTTTGAAAGAGAGATGCTAAGCCTCTCTCATAACAAAAGACTATTTCTTTAGGTACGCCACTCCCAGAAGTTAGGGTAAAAACACTGCAAAATGTTACTTGTTTTTGAAGTTTCTTCCAATATATAAGAACAAGTAAAAACAGGGACAGATTACACTTCCCAACTTTAAAAATCAGGATAAATTAGGTTCCTTTTTTTGAAAACTCTTTATCTTCTCAAAAACATTTCTGTTCTTCCCAGATTCTTTGACTACTGTTCATAAAGCTTTAAAAATTGGAAATCTTATTCAATTTATCTTTAACTTTTAGACATTTTTATAAGTCACTGTAGTGTGGAAAGCTGTGCAAAGCACAATTAAGACAAATCCCAAGTATTTTCTTTAGGCTCTATTTGATTGATAATGAATGTGACTCTGACAAGTATTTATGTTCTGGGTGGTAAGAAGCCAGAGGGATCAGAGGAAGAAGCAGTGTAAAAATACTAATTTTCAAAATGAGTTGTTGAGTATAAACAGAAAAAAAACTGGGAACAATCATAATTTACATTAACCTGCAGTTTTAGAAAACGTAAGACGATGTTTTCGAAACAGTATCAGTAAAAGAATAGAACCACAGTTAACATTTGCTGAATACTTACCGTATACCATTGTGTGCTAACCAGTTTGCATGTATAACTTCCATCCATCTTCATGACTCACCCCTCCCCGACCCCAGAGGGCGCTAACCATTATGAACCCTATTCATAGGTGAAAGGCCAACTACGAGGCAAGCTTGATCAATGGAGCAGTGAATGGTTATGAAATTTACTCTGTGTCTTTGCTCTTATAAAATTTTGAAAGGTTTCCATCCATCTGAGATAAACTGGGCTAATGGACACTTCAAATATGCATACAGTCCTAGGAGGTGGAAACTCCAGGACTATGCAATAAAATCCAATTTTTCTGACGAAAAAAGAAATCGGTGAGCAATAAATACCCTTTTCGGCAAGAGAAAAAGATGGAGCTACGTCCCAAGCAGGTGCTCACATTCACCTAGTTGCCTGTTTGACAGCTCAAACCTCTGAATGCCTCAGAGATGGACAATTTGATCATTATAGCTTCCAGTCCAGCAGACAGAGTAGATGTTTGGCATGGCATGAAGTTATCAAACCCTTTTTACAGCATCATGATTTTCCCCCTGTGTCTGGTCACCCAGAACAAAAACCACTGCCTGCCACATGGCACACTGAATTAGCTGTCCCTGATGCCAAAAAATAAAAAAGAAGTGGAAATGTTTGGAGGGCTTTGCTAACGATGTCAGTTCATTGATGGTCCCTTTCCAAGTTACTTTACAGATAGACCTCACCTGATGCATATTACATGTTTATCAATTTGAAGATGAAATGGAAATAAAAAAAGAGTTTAGTAGTCCTACTTATAAGAACATGTTTAATGTTAAATAATAGCTCTGACCTATGAATGCCACATTTAGTCCTGAGTTTCCTGGTCTGTTTCCCTTGGTCCTGACTATGTCAAGTATAGAAGTTACACTTTCAGAGTAGGAACACCACCCCTTCTCCAGACCCAACAAGATATCTCAGGATCAGTTTGTGACTCTGTGTAGGTCAGGAGATGGATGTTGGGAAATACCTGGACTGTAGACAACCTCAGCAGACAGGACCTGCTCTGTGAGAATTTCAAACAACAACTAGCAACTACTAAGACTGTTGACAAGGTGGTGGGGTCCTCCTTCTGCCCCAGGAGGAACCTAGCCCTCCTTGCCAGGGAAATCACAAGACCAAGACCTTGGATGATTTGGTGAGGATCTCCCCACCCCACCCCTACCCCCACTGGGTCTAGGCCCTGTCAAATAAAGTGAGGAAGAGGAGAAAAGGCAGGCAGGGAGGCTATTCTTTGAACCCACAGGAACACTAAGAGTAAGAGACACTTAATCACATGGCCTTGCTTCAAGGGCCATTACTGATCTACTATCCGCTGAGGCACAGGGCTGTTTCTCCCCAAGGGGAAGAATCTAAAGAGAAAACCACATTTTTCCTTTTTTCCTAGGGATACTTCCAATTATACACTTGAGCCTTGTGAGGTCACATGTACTACAGGGTTATCCAAAAGGAGAGGTTAATAAGGTCACATGTGAAATACCAGGCATTAAAGTTACGGTTTCATCTGCTTCCTTGAAGTGGCCATGGAAAGCAGACTTGGTATCCTAGGAGGTGTTTGCCTCAAAAGGAGACGGAGGAGACTGCGAACACCATCCTAGCTCTGGGGCAAACATTCACTGGCTACTGTGTGCCTCTGTCTCATATTAGAAACAGTTCTGACAGTTCTCAAAGTTAAACGTGCCAGGAACCCTGCTAAGAACAAGATGGCAAGACAGTGTCCGTTTGGTGGGAGTCATGAGCACAGGCAGGCCCTGCAAAGTATACTGACGATGAGAACAGGACTGGGAAACACTGATGGGGAAATGAACAATTAATGTATCTACCTGTTATGAATTTTACCGAGGAAAAACTGTGGATAAAATTGCCTAGACAAATTCTGTGAGATCAATGGAGACTTAACTGTAATTTCTAGACACCTTTCCACACCACCCTGAGAGTATATGAACAAACACTGCTTCCTTTCACTTGAGATCACCAACTCTGTGCCATGCAAAGGGGTCAGTGCGGAAAATGTTTGCAACTTCTAAGACCTCTCGCTTTTTCTCAACTATATCACCTCAAACAAAGATTTGGTGTTTCTACACTAAATGGATTCGCCTCGACAGACAGCATTTGCTAGCTTAGTATGCACACACCCTTACCAGATTCTTTTTTTTTTTTTTTGGAGACAGGTTCTCAAGTAGCTCAGACTGGCCTTGAACTCCTTGAGGGTGGCCTCAAACTTCTGATTCTCATGCCTGCCTCCCAATGTCTGGGAGTACAGGTGTGGGCCATCACACTTGACTCTTAGCTTTCTCTTCTTATAATTCAATTTTAAAATGAGATGGAACTACAACCACGAGTCTACTTCGCAGGACATCTCATGACTGCTCAAGTTTTCTACCTTGAAAAATGCAACTGTGAAAGCAATTTCCAGGACAAGGGCAGCAGATTCAGACATCTAACAGAAACTAAAAGAAAAAAGAAGAAGAAGAAAAAAAAACAACCTCCTGCCTTTGACGATGTTCCTGGACATATGAGGGGCTAAGTTACATGGACTGGCTGCAACGAAGATAGTGATGTCATTCATACTGACTTAGGGCCTCCTTTCATTCCAGCACCTGCATATGAACCTCCATCAACAGTTTCTGACCCTTGTATTAGTACAGCTGTTCAACCAGGATGAGACAGAGAAGCACAGCAGAGCCTCTGCTGAGAAGATATTTTTTTTCCCTATTATTCAGCACGCTGGAGATGAAAAATACTGCCAGGGTGCCAAACATCATCTCTGGAGATAGCTTACTTCAATCTCACCGATTTCAGAGGAACCACATACTAATGAGCACACAGAAATGATCTGCCATAGAAGTGAATAAAGCATGGATCTCAAGACATCTGAGGAAAAGCATAATAAATATGGAGAGAAAAAAAAATGAATGTGTTTCCATCAAATCCCTGCTGCAATGTAATTTTTAAAAATTACCTTATGAAGTCAATTTCTTGAGGAATGTAGAATTTTCAGCATACAGTTTGAAAAGTTTCTGACATTCTACTAAACTATGTTTATCTTGTGCAGGAAGAAAAACTAATGTCTCATAAATTCACTCTTGATTTGACAGTGGCTATATTTTGAATGCTCGGTTTCACAGTGGACATGGAAATGTAGGGTGAATCACATCACATGATTTACGAAGCTTTTAAGCATGGCATTATTTATTTTGGAATCGGCCACTTTCCCTGCATGTGATAATGAAGACTCTTAGACTGAAGGGGAGGCTAGTGACATACCAGAGCAGGAAGTGAGGAAACACCAAGGTTTTCTGTTTGAAAGCAGTAGATCTGGTGTAGAGATGTATGTAAGACATCACAAAGAATTTTAAATATACTGTGGAATGGTTCTACTTAGAAATACAAAGTCAAGAAAAAAAACCGAAGTAGTAACTTGGATTACATGTCCATCCCTAAGAGATTATCTTTAAAAATTAAATAAGAATAGCTTTCTGTGAGTGCTTAATAAAACAATGTCATATGTCAACAAATAAAATTTCTTTTTATTGTGGGTGAACACTATAGTCTGATCCTTCACTATCCTCAATCAAAAGAACACAGACAGGAAGTACTATAAATACTTAGATTAAAATCTTTTCTTCCTACTCAGGCTGTCTTCTTCAAAAGGGGCAAACTGAGGAAATGAACACAAAGTGGCATTAATAGCTACTCGGATCACTGTCAGCCATGCAGGGGCACTAAATGGTCCAGTTCTATAGGGAGCCATCAACATTTCCCCTAAACACTCTAATTATGTAACCAGATGGTTAAATTCAGTTCATGCTTGACCATGACAAGGTCAGACCCAAGAACTGTTATCTAATTTCCTGGAGACCATAACTAAGCTGTGCTTTAAAAAAAAAAAGAAAGAAAAAAAAGAAAAGAGAAACCAGGCAGATCAGGGCTTTTTAAAAATCAGATTTAACAAAATTACCAATTCCCTCATCTCTATTCTCGGTATAGCACATAATTTTGATACTTACAAGTCTGCACAGTAATGTGTGTAGGGTGATAGTCCTAGTTGGAACTTTTATATATCAGGCACCAATTACACTTCAGAAATTTGAAAATGGGGCACCTAGGCAGAGACAGATCTATGACAGGAAGTGTGGTGTAAGAAGCCAGGAATAAAGGTAAGTGTGTACAGTTAAGACGAACGGCCAGGATGGGTATGCATTCACCTCCAGGAAAAGTCTCCTGTGCTGTAGCACAGTTCTGTAGAAGGGCCTTTTCTTTTATATGATGCTGCAATGTGCTGTCTTCAAGGGCTTAGTAAATACAGTTGAGCCAGATTTTGCTAAGATATGCACCCCACATGCTACAGGTATATCTTGTCTACCCCTGTTTGAAGCAACACTTAACATCCTGACCTGAAGAAGCAATGCTTTTTAAAGTGAGTTTAAATTATTCCTATCCATAGAAAGAAATATACATTTTTAAATAAAGAATTGCTTGATATTGATATATACACTTGAGGATTAATTAATCCCTTCAGATGACAACATATGATATATATTGAACTTGTAGAACACCTTGAATTTAGGTGACATTTTCAATCCATGATTCTTTCTGGAATTGGTTATTTCATTTCTATAGATTTGTGTTGATCAACATTGTTTCAAGGTTTGGAAATATTGAATATCTGATGACTACTTCAACTTGAAACTGAAAAGTGTTGTGGCCTATTTTGTGATCTCTGGATCACACAAGACACTGCCCTCTGTTCGTCTTAGTTGCTGGACAAGTTGTCAAAAACAACATTAAAAGAGAATGCAAGCTGGTTCTGGAGACTTGCCTGACAGTATAGTAAGGTCTGCCAAGTGTCTCTCACAGTCACACATGAACCTAATCTGGGGCACTGGCAGGGAAAGTCAGAAGTTCCGTTCTACTTCTATAATTTGCTTCATTGAGCATGAGGAGGCCCACTCAGTGTGGCTCAATAATGTCACAGGGTCCTGTTTGGTTCCAGCCTATGGGGAGCAGAGAGGGGCTGTCTTCCGTTATCAGGATTCTGTAGAACATGCTATCTAACAGCACAACACTGCACTTACAAGGTTATCTGTTTAATATTTTCAAGTGACTGTGCCCAGGAGTGTCATTTACAGGGGCTGACAAGACAGAGAGAAAGGGAGACAGAAGACCCATAGAAGGAAATAGTAGACCAGGAAAGAAACTTGTGAGGTAATCACTGAAAATGTGAACAGCAACAATAAACTCATACAGAAATTATCTTTAAAGTCTGGACATCATAAGAAAACCTTTTAAGTTTGGTAAGAATCAACTCAGCATTGCTTGCAAATATTGCTAACACAGATGGGGGAAAAGTGAAAAAAAAATTACCTAGTGTCAAGAATGACAGTGACTAGGAGGAAACTTTAGCAATATGCTCTGGAGTATGAAATTCTAGGTTTATATCACAATTCTCAAACAAGCAGCCATTTCTCAGTCCAAATTCCTAAATGTGAACTGGAGATTGATGATAAAGTCTCCTTTCCAGGAAGGTTATTTTAAGGATAAAGGAACTGTTTATTTTGTAAACCACAGTATACAAGGAAGTTGGAGTCATTGGTACTATTGAAACTGAGTATAGTTTTGGTAATAAGGAGTTAGTTTTAAGTGAACAAGGAAGGGTCAGAGCAAATGATTCACAAAAGAAACTCTTTCCTTCTCTTCAACTACAATATTTCTTTTCCTTACAAAGGAGCTTTCAAAAATTACAGTGGAGCATCCTGTTAGACAGCAGTGGTTTAGACGCTGTTGGGCAAGAAGAATGGAAGGACTGAGATGTGATAGAAGAGGATAAAAATTCAGAGGAGGTAAAAAGGGAACCATCCTCTTGAAGGCTTTGATGCAATACAACTTCTGTCACCGTCGTGATGGTCATTATTCCTGAAGTACAGAACCCCCACCCCCAAGAGAGGCATATCCAAGTCAGCTGGATTTGGACCAGTACTGGTCAATAAAGCTTTTGTTTTTCATATGCAACTGAAAGTTCTGGAGTTAATTATCAAATGGCAACAGCCTTTACACAACAGATGTTTTGAGGAATGAAGTACAGCTGTCTACACCATATACTGCAGACTGTAACTACATTTAACAAAATAACTTCAGTAAAAAGTGGTCAAGTCAATAAAACTGCCTGGCCATCACAGAAGCGTTAATAGGAGTTCAAATCTATTTATCAGATCAGGCATCTGGGGGAAAAAGAATGTAAGGAACATTTAATGTAATCATTACTGCTAAAAGGTTTAAGGATCCTCTTCCAAAAGGGAAGCATGAATATTTTCTAAGATGTGAAACTCGGGAGACAAACTGTTTTCAGATGTTTTTCAACAAAGTCTAAATAAATTCACTCTGCCAAGTACAAGTATCAAACAGGAGGTTGTGAGCAAAATTGATTTCAATCAAATTCAGATGAAATTACTGTTTTAAGTCCTCAAAGAGGTATTGTCTAGAATATAACAGTGAGTCCCACCACGTAAATGCTTATGTCTTTATTACTACAAGTTAAAATGCCAGAGAACCAAATGTGTATGAACCTGTTTTTCTTGACCAGGAAACCTATTACAACCTACGATGAGTGCTTCCTACGCTCTCATGTCTTCTCCAAATATAGGAGAGAGTATCAGAGGCCTGGAACTCCTGAAGAAGGGAGCCAGGAAAAGGTTGCTGGGATTGAAATCATGGTGGATAATACCACAGATCTACTCCACTGGCTTACAATAATCTCAATACCTACTTCATACAGGAAATCAGACTCTCACACCCATGAACCAACATTCTACTGCAAGGTACAAAATATTCCTGGGTAAGAGATATGACATGTAAGACCTGAATGCTGGAGGCTGCTTCCACAATCTGGTGAGATCTGAATAGAACGAGTCCTCACAGTGGGCTACGCAGAAGCACACTGAAGACGGGCAGGATGATGACTGATGAGTTTATGCAGTGCTCATACTTGTTGCACAGGCCAGCGCAGAAAAACCATAAAGACCGTGATTTGTAAAACGGTAGAATCGTGCGGGTTTATCTGTCCAGGGCAGAATGAGGCACTTCTTCTGTATTACTCCTATACCCACACCATTGAATCCCTCTGCCAGCACCTTAAATTCTACTCTATGTTCTTCATGATTGTTAAGTATTTTTTTATGAATCAAGAATATATGAGAAGAGAATGATGGGATGATTTAAGAAAAAAGCAATTCAAGTTATACTAACTAAAAGGTAAAAACATATGAGAACTGAGAGAAACACTATCAATGAGATATTTGAGTACTATAAAAAAAATAGTATCACAGTAGACTTTAAGATATTTTTCCATGATGGAAGGTGACCTACAGTCGAAATCATGGCCAATCAGTGATAAGTTTGGTAACGTTCTCAATACAGTTAAAAGCCTTCGGGTTTTAGGCAATGGGATATGTATGTATCAGGGGAGAGGTGTTTTGGGAGTGATAAAAACATGCTCCATCTCCAAGTAAAAGAAAACCAAAACACCACCACTGATCCACAGTAAACAGTTTGTAGGTCACAACACATATTCTAATTTCTATTTTCTGTTCACTTCCCTAGAATCTGAGTGGAGGGAAACATGTGAAAATGTAGGACATGTTGAATAGCTTGTTACTATTTTTGATGGAGATTGTGGCAAAAGGGAGATGATATGTTTCCGGGTAGGTTGGGGGTTTGAGTTTGTCCCTCCCATTAGTTGATAACGGAAATGAAAAGGGCTCACATTTATACTGAACACTAGCAAAGGATAAGACTAGAACACAAAATGTTCTTTTCACGCCAAAGCTAAAATCAAGGGTTTAATGAAATCACTGACTCATCCAAATGTACACAGTGGGCTAAGCCTGTGTCCAGTTGAGAGAGGAAAGAAAGTAAATGGAGAAAAGAGACATGTGTTTCTCCCCAAAACCCCATTCTGAGACTTTGGAATTTAGTGGACACACATCCAAGAGCGAAGAGAACAATGGCAGAGCAACTAGGTAATTGAAATGAATTCAAAGCATGCTTCCAGAGTGCTTGTGGGGCTGCCAGAGAGAAATGGACAAAGAGTGAAGGGTCCCTCAGAAGAGAGGCACCTGACAGCGGACTCCTGGATCCATTTGGTAGAGACAGAAGACCTACCCCAGACACACAAGTACAGATGTGAACTCACCTCAAGCTACTAGAATACCTGGTATAAGAGACTTAGGGCATGGCTGGTTGAGGGGCAGGAGGGATGGAAGACATGGAACAGTGCCGAATGCCCTCCAAGGCAACCACATATTGGACAAGATAACACAAAGAAACCATTAAAAAGGTTAGACCAAGACTAGGATACAAATAAGAAAGTTCAGCGGAAGAAGCAGGATGCAGTAAAAGCTGCATGTCGGGGAGGGGTTGGGAGGAAAGAACAGTAAAAAATTACCAGCTAGTAAGTCTGATGTGGTAAGCACACAGGCTGAACAGGAGGAGTGAATAGTCTGAAGGAAATTAGGACCCTCAGCAGGTAGCTGAGGGGGAAGGCGAGGCAGGGTCTGCAGGTGGGTCTCCATTATATGCAGTGTAATGATGGGAGGGCACGGGCTGGAGTCCTCACAGGAAATTCGGTGCAGCAGTAAGGGGTAAGGGCTCCGGCACACAGCCATGCTGCCCAGTGCCAGCACGGAGGATGTCAACGAAGGTCACTGCCAGACTGAGCACCTTCTCAGTCAGCACAAACTAGGCCTCCGGAAGTCAGCAGGCACCCCCAGATTCCAATAAACCACACCATAAACTGACACTAAGCCAAACAATCAGAATGCTTTAATCATCTCAAAAATAACTGGGTAGATGCAAATCTATAAGCCTGAGTTTCAGAAGAACAGAGCAGGTGGTAATATAAAGATATTTTTCCAGTTCTTCCTATGAGCTATTTTCATTTTGCCTTATTTAAAATATTTACATTTTCAGTTTTAGAGTTCTGCTTCATTCCAATTCCAATTCAGTTAACTACATGGAGATATTCATATTCCTTTGACTGTTTTCATAAAGTTCATTTTATTAATCTAAAAAATTGCCCTGTATCTTTAAGAGTCTCCACCCTAAAGTCTTGTTAAGAATGAGATCAGCCAAAGAGCCTCATCCTGAGAATTGAAAGTGAGTTTCCAGACCTCAGATGCCCCATTTTGACCATCCTGAAGACACAATGGGGTGAAGAGCAGGGTGCCTGAGGCATCTTGATGATGCCCAGAGGGGCCACTTCCTGAATCCAGGGGAAAGCTGAGTTTCCTTAAGAAGATGAGCTTTACTGTTGATGCATTGTCCTTTTCTGGAACAACACACCGGAACTCACTTAGAGCTCGGCATTTTATTACATCAAATCGCCCATGAGGAGGAAACATGTTTAGAGATCGAGTTTGGGGGTAAAACACGTGATCTTCTCTCAAGAGTGCCATGTGCGTATTCAGAAGGATGAACGAATGACAAGGAACACAGCTGGCCTCGCCCTCGAATCTGATTGTGGTGTAGAGCAGTAACCGAACTTCTGCCAGAGAAGGGATGTTGGTTTCCAAATTTCCATGAAGAAAGTAAATCATGTCAACCAACGTTGTCTGGAATTTGGAGGACAAATGAACTCCATTTGCCAAAACTAAATCAGGGATTTCTGCCTTCCAGTCAAGAGAAAGCTGAACAAGATCCTGTTGGAGCAAAGGGTGACTTGTGTAGGTAGTAGCTTCAGACTCTGCTATTAGGACAGACAAGAGGTCCCGGCACAGCTGCTGAGAGAGGTTTTTATTGTAACTGAGCACAGTAAGCAGCATGTCCTGTGTGGAGCCCAGGAATCGAATGCTCTGCCCAGCAAAGCCAACTTGAATCTCCTGCAGTGCAGACAGAGGAAGGGCATGGAAGATGTCCATGGAGGCCAGGCGACTACCTGACAGGACCAGAGCATACAAAGTTGAAGGTAGCAAGAGCAAGCATGCAGGCTGGGGGTCAGGCTGGGCGCAGTTAGCGACTGAGAGCCAGTAAATGCCTTTGACTTGCTTCACATCACCCAAAGGTTCTGGCAGAGAACAGCTCAAGTGTTCAAGTAGGTCTGTGAGTGAGTGATTCTGAAGCTTCAGCATGTGCTCTGGGAATGGCACAAGGGTCTGCTTAAATGCAGAGACCTTTCCAGCATCCTCGTAATCAAGACGGAAAACTGAACTTGGTGAGGAACCTGGTGAGCCTGTGGTTGTGAAGGGAATACTTGTGTAATGTGCTATGTTCTCTGCTGACCATGGGCTCCCTGTGTCTCTGCTCTTGTGGTGGCCAACCTGAGCTTCAGGAATAGGAGGAGAAGCTGATGGCACTGTGTGTGACCTCAGGGGCAGCTCTAGGGGTAAGTGCTCCAGAAATGGCAGGCTTCTGATGAAGGTTGTCACATGGGAGGTCAGGCCGCTTGGGTCACATATATTTCCTACATGCTTGGCCTGGCTCATCACCTTTGTGCCAGCCTGCATCAGGTGTCCACTGGTGTCTTTATAAAGGTCTGAGAACTTACGGTAAAAATACCCTAGCCCCTTCTTTGCTTCTGCCCTGATAGTGATCAACGGTGCTAGAGAGCTGGTGTTTTCAGCAGCCAACTCTTTCTCATTTTGCTGCTCACAAGGAAATGTAGAGGCTGGAGTACTCTGAGGAGTGCTGCCAGGGAGATGCTCCTCCCGAGAAATGCTTTCAGAGAGTACAAAGCAGAGCACCCTGCTCTGCATCGCCTGCCGGCTTCCTCCATGTACAGACGTTTGCTGGGACAAGCGCTGCAGCGATGCCCAGCTGGACTCCATCCCCAAGCTGTGTTCATGTCCAGGAGTCATCAGCTCATTACAATTTTCTGATTTACCCTGAAATTTTTGTGCATCTCTGGTGCTGCTTTTGTTAAGAAAAGTGACTTCAGGTAGATAAAGACATTTTAGTTCAAGGTGGCCAGAGCGCTCAGGGTGACGGTGTTGATAACCAATGTCCTGAAACACCTCAGGGTCTGACATGGGTTGGCTCCAGCAGATGTTCTGATCCACCTCACTCTTCTCCTCTCTAAGGAAGCTGGAAGTGTCAGTGGCATCTTTGGGCAGAAATGGGACAACAGACTGTGCAGACCAAGCCTGCCTTTTCTGTTTAGAATGTCAAAAGAAGTTGAATTGGGGGATGAGCTATCACTCTGTGTGATTTTTTTGTGCATGATGATTCTTGTAACCATTAGGTTCATTTCAGTGGATTAATTGAGAGGTTAAGTAGAAAGCCTAAGTCATTTGTATTGATTGACACATGATTGAAAAAGAAATGATCCGATGCATGTTATAGTAATCAATTTCCGTATTATATATCATTACAAATTACTGGGTATTTTCATAGACACATTTGGTGAAGGATTGATCCACAGTATCCATTTCTTGGTCGACGACTACATTTTCTCTAAAATAAACCCCCAAACTTTTGATTCAATGTTTAAAAGGTCACCATTAGTTGTATGACCATATGTGTAAAATGTAGACTAAATCAGGGCATACGAGAAGAAAATCAGTAAGGCCCAAACGAAATTTACAGGTATTCCAGTCCAAGTCACATTTGCCTCTTTTTGGTTCATTTCATAGGAGCCTTTAATCATGTCCTTTCTGATTAGAATACCACCACTGATATCTACAAACCATCACTATGGAAGGCTTGCTGCATGGTGCCTTAGGCACTGTGGAAACGAAGGAAGAAGTGGCAGCTTCCTGCTTTGCCTGAGTTACCCACTCTAGGAGAAGGGTGTCCAAGGGTGTCATTACTTGCTGACTGACAGGAGGGAATGGTGTGTTCAAAGTCAGTCAAGATAACTATGGAACACCCACCCACCTCTTGCTCTCTGTTTAATAGTGGACAATGGATATAGAAGATTTCTACTATCTAGAAATTTTTCAAAACTTAGAGGGACTATATGGGAATGATATGCCCCTAGGTAGAAGAAAATGTAAGTGAATGCTTATGAACTGCCCAAAGAAATGTATGACAAACCACCAGAGAAATAGGCTGACCAATAAATGGGTACTTCCTATGCATACTGCCAACTCAGTCTATAAAATGAACATTAAAACAAAACAAAACACTGAGAAGTACTCAGCTCCATTTCCAACCCCCTTATCTGATACTGATTGCGTATTTCTGCCTTTTAAATGTAGACCAAGGGAAAAGGATACTGTTAGGAATGAAAAACTGGGCACATCTCCACCACAGCTACAGGCCATTCGAATAAAGCTAAAGCTGGTTTTGGCCTGCAGGATTCCCTTTAATTTTAAGTTCATATAATAGCTTTCCTTCCCTATTAGCCATTAATCTCACTGGGACTTCAAAATTCTAATTATGCAACTAAACATTAAGAAAATTTAATCACACAAGCATGCCATAATTTAAGAAACCCTATCAATCTGAAAAATCATTACCTACCTCATATTTTAGCTTACGTTGAATGGTGCCATTGTGAAGTTCCTCATTACCCTGGAAAGAAAATAAAAAGCCCTCTATATTAAATTATAGCATGCTCATAAGGGAGAGAAAAACTGATTCCATTACAAGTATTTATGGGAACAAAATTCTAAAGAAACATACTTGTCATTCAAAGGCGAAAACCCTTCTACAAAAATTACATTCCCAAAGTAAACATGTCTCTTATTGAATTATCTGGCGGAAAGAGAACTGAACCATTTATTCTAATCTTAAAATTCAAAGAATAGTATTACAAGTAAGATTTCCTGAGGATATTTCTGAGTTTCTAAGTTAAAAATCCATTGTCTTTCACTATGGAAATCAGTATTGTGGTGTGTGTGTGTGTGTGTGTGTGTGTGTGTGTGTGTGTGTGTGTGTATGTGTGTAAACAGAAGTATCATATGATCCAGCTATGCCACATCTGAGAGTATGTGCAAGTGACTGAAGTCACCCTGCACCAGAAGAACTCACAGGACCATATTTATCACAGCACTAAGAGGTAAGTTAAGAAGTCAGTCTACGTGCCTATCAAGAGACAAATGGAAAAAGGAAGTGTGGTAGTATAGAACAATGGAGTTTTATTCAGGCACAAAGAAAAACAAGCATCTGTCAATTATAGGGAAATGGATGGAACGAGTCATCTTCCAGAATAATCCAGACTCAGAAAGAGTGGTACAATGTCTCTCATGTACGCAATTAAAAAACAAAATCAAAACAAAACAAAAAATAATGCCGTTAGGGCATAAAAGTGAAACAGGGACTATTGGGGTATGGATGGAGATGATGGGAGAGGGGATAAAGAGGGCAACAGAGGAGATAAACAGGATGAAAACATTTATATGTATGGCTAAAGTGTCACAATGAAGTAAACCCACTACTTTGTAAAATTAATATATATCAATAATGAAGAAATACCTGCCATTTTGATAAAAATCAACTTATCACAAGTATTTATCTTCTGAAGGGGAAAATATAGGTATACTTTGGATGGTTTACAAAGTAAATAATATATTATTGAAGTTGGTTGTAACTGGGGAACAAAACAGAAAGATGTTACATGTAGATTTTTTTATATATAAATCAAAGCAAATAAAGCATGTTGAGAGCTTTAATATGCACTTAATAAAAGTTTCCTCAAATTAAAAAAATTGTAAAATAAGCTGCTCTTCAATTAATTCTATTTGAAAACCATTCAGCTCCATCCAATCAACATTTAATGCTCTTTCTGGAACGTTCCACATCTGAATTTTCATTAAGCAGCAGTAACGGCTGTATAATATGGCTCCTTCAGCTCACCTTCATCACATCTGCAGCTACATGGCTGGCATCACCAACTGTCCGGTGCAAATCATGAAGACGTCTTTGCACTTCTTCCTCAATGTAAGCACTGATCCTGAAAACCATGGAAATGGGACAGTTTGTAACACATCCAGCCATTATAAATGGTTGCTATTTCTGCCTTTAGACATTACATGCAATAGAGGGCTTTTTCATTCTAAAGAATGGATAGATGGATGGACAGACAAGAAAGACGGACAGACAGACATGCTGAAACTGGACATCACCATGTTAAGCTAAATAATCCCAGATTCAGAATGAGAGGCAGCACATCATTTCTCTCAAACAAGCAATTTAGAGAGAAAACAAAAAGCAAAGTCCTATCAGCGTAAGAAAGTCCTGATGTTATTTTATCTGTTTCCATATAAATCAGAACTTGGGATGCCAAGCAGTTTTCTTCTTTTGAAGAAAACTAGCACTATGCATTCACTTCTGGGTTTTCCTCAAATGAAGCAGAACTGGATGAATATGGATATTGGAACTGGAGACATAAACGACCCCATCCAAATCTATCTTAGATTTTATCAGTGGAAACACATTGTAGGGTAAAGGAAAACCATGGTCACTGATATCTGAGGCTTTATGCACAACGATCTTTATTTAAGATGTTTAGTTTCCTCATATGGAAGAGGATGACACAGATGACGTTTATTTTTCAATCACAAGGCCATTTGTGATCATTATGGAAGTTTAACAGAGGTGGAAGACAATCTTGACTGGTCAGCTAGAACGTCTTGCAATGTTCCTGGTCTGGTTCATCTCCCCAGCTGGATTATTTGCATCCAGTCAGTGAGACCAGATCTAAAAATTTCTTTAGGTAACATGGCTTAGCACAAGCTCAAAAGAGAGATGCAGTCAGGAACTGTTGACTTCTGAAAACTGCCAACTAGTCCTGGTGCCCTATGGCACATAGGTGAATCTGTATGAAGTATAACCATCACCCTTAACCACCCCAGTGGCCTTCAGTGAAGTCTTTGGTCTGCCTATAGGCTATTCCTCCCTCAGGAAACAGAGTCAAGAGAAATTTTTAGTCACATCAAAAAATCCTTCCAGTGGCTCAAATTGCCTAAAGGCATGCTTTCTCTAATTCTACAGACAGTTTCTTCCTTTTCATCCATCCATCCATCCATCCATCCATCCATCCATCCACTCATTCATGGATGTATGTATGTGGGCATATATACATGTGCATGTGTGTGTAGGTTCAAGTTTGTGTAGAAGAAAGAGGACAGACAACCTTTAGTATCGTTCCTAAGGTACCATTCACCCTTTATAGGACTGGATCTTGCAAAGTAGGCTAAAAAGGCTGGTGAGGAAGCCCAGGGATGCACCTGTGCCTGCCTCCTCAGTGCTGAAATTACATAAGCACCACCAAGCCCAGTTTGCTTTTTTCACGTGGGTTCTAGGGATCAAACTCAGGTCCTAAAGTTTATAAAGTAAACATTTTACTGACTGAACTAGCTCTCCAGCACTCTTCCCAGGATTAGATGGGTTTTTAAAATTCAATAGTTTCCATGTTTATACCTTCATACATTTATCAAATTAATGAATAAGTCTTTGTCTTTGTAAGTATGTGAAAATCTCATCAATATTTTTGCTACTAACCAACAGAGAAACAATTTTCTAAAACACTGGGTAAAGACATTAATATTTCCACAGAGTAACACAAATAAAACACACTATCTATCTTTCAGTATTGAAACCAAAATCATGTACAGCTGAACATGAGCTATGGCCATGTACAAATTACCTTCACTGACGCTTTAAACTGGTCCCATGGAAAACTCAGATCTATATTAAGGGGCTAGGGAGGATAAGGCCATTTTGAGCACATTTTGATATCCAGACACTTAGCTTCTATTATCCAGGCTGCAACACCAACCTCCTAGAAACTCCCCCAAGATCCAATTCAGTTACTCCTTCAGCCTTGCAGCACTCTGTTCTAGAGGAGTCCGGTTCTCTGCACCTTTTAATTCTACTGTCTCATTTGTCTCAGATAAACTATTTGACCCAAACTCCTTGCATTTGGCTGATCAGTTCTTACATCATTGATTCTTATTATATACAATTCCTATCACCTTGCCACAGGCCAAGCAGCATCTAGCAAAGACAGCACATCTCAGCCATAGCAATCTTGTTGCCTTTGGTAGATCCCCTCCATATGAAAACTAGCTAATATGGGTATAATCCATTAAATAAAATCAAAGCAAAGCATGGCAGGTGTGGAACAGTGCATACCTGGCATCCATCAGTGGAGTCAGGTGAGAGTTTTCAGCACTGGATGGCAAGCTGGAAGAAGCCTTCCCCTCCAGGGTCTCATGATGAGGTCTTTGAAAATCTTCCACATCCCAGATTTTTTGCTTCAGCTGCTGGATTTCATGTTCTAACCTAAAAAGATGTGAACCATACAAAGCCACTAATTAACAGTATTTCATAGAACATTCTCTACAAGAAACCTTGTTCTAAAAACCATGGAGGAACCAGAAAGAACTCGATGTAGAAAGAGCTTTACCTCTTAGAAGAAAAGACACACACACACATAAGACAAGGAATAAGGTAAAAATGAGCCATGGGCAGGGTACAGAATGGGGCACAACAAACCAGGACAAAGACATGTCTGTTATACTTCTACCTAGGATTCTGGGTCCTTCAAGTCACACTTTAACAGCCAGCTGGCTATGGACTATATACCAAAATTCTGTTAAAATACTTCTGCTTGACAAGATCTATGCTTCAAAAAGCTTGCAGAGCCTATGAATCTAGGAGGAACTTCATGGTCAAGGTAGTTCTTCAAAGGCTGTTGGAACGCGAGCATTTAGAGAGGAGAGTGGAAGACATTTTAAGTACAGAAAGCAATCTGAGCCAAGAAACTATGTCACCAAAACCTGGAAGACACTTTGACCAAGGCAGAGGTTGTGGGAAGGGGAAGCAAGAGAAATCAACCTAGGAATAAAGCTGAGTTCTCTGGGAAAATTAGCTCCAATGATATCTATCTCATCTCTCAACCATGAAAAGCTGACCTAGGTGAACTTGAATCCTGGGTCACCAGGCTAGACTAGGGCCAAGCTTGTTGGCAAATTTGGCCCCAGGGAATATAAAACTCAGAAGCTGAAGACTATATACCTTATTAAGTGTGAATAGAGACAAGTTATTAGAATCTGAGTTTCTATTTCTCCTTGGATCACATGAGATCAACTGATCTATTCCATTTTCTCAAACTCTGAAAATCACAGACTTTAGCTTCAAATGCTGACACATCATGATGCTGCAAACCTTCTGGGGTCACCAGCAGTAACTTGACTGCTTCACCCTGAACATGAGAGTCAAGGTCTTAATTCATAGACATGTAATTCTGGTGTCAGGCGAAGAAGCAGTCAGTCATCGGCTCTATGGGAAGTCAACTCAGATCTTATCTATTTACCTATTAGCATACACATCCTGAGCATCAACTTTCAGAACATCCAAGATTTTCAAAAGAGGAGAGAATCAGCACAAAAGAGTTATGTAAGGAGTTGGGTGTGGTGGCACCCACTTGTAACCTGGGGAGGTTCAGAGAAGCATATCAGGAGTTCATGGTCATCCTCTGCTACTTAGTGAGTTTGAGATCAGCGTGGGTTACATGAGACCTTGATTTAAACAAACCAAACCAAACCAAATCAAACAAGAGAATGGTGCAAGGGGTCACATGGAGGGCAAAAAAAATCAGGGAACAGTACCAAGAAGGTCTTAGCAATGGCAAGACAAACAATCAGGATGGAGGCGGATAAGAAGCAATCTTCATGGTTTCCCAGTGCCCGGAGGGGTTGTTCATAGGTGTCCTTCAAGGCAAAGACAATGGAAAAAGAAGCAACTCAGCAATGTGAGTTTGGGTGGGACCCTACAGACCCAGTGAGATTTTATGGGTGCCAAGGGTCAAACAAGCTTTCCACAAAACACATCCTACGTGAAGAACTGTCCTGCCTGTATTTCAGCCACACAGCCAGCCCACTCAGATCTGGGCAGGAAATAGATCCATGTCACCAATCTGCCACTTTGTGTGTTACTAGTCCCCAGAAGCAATGCAACCACTGTAAATTCAAATCCACTACCTGCTACCTAGGGATGGGGGCATTTTTTCATTGGAACCCTCAGTGACAACACATAGATGGCAGTTGAAACATGTTATGGGTTACATAGGATTATTCCTCATAGAGGGCATCCTGGAGGCCAACTTCGTAACTGAGGATTCCAATAACAAAATTGATTAAATGTGGTACTACAGTTTCCTCCTATCTCTTCTCTGGTGACAGAAGGGCTTTCTGTGGAGCTGTCTGCCTGGCATATGAAAGTGGGGCTGCTAGAATGAGCAGCAGTGGAATAGAAGACAGTGACATGGCTTAACCTTGCTCATACTGCACTGAGGAGCTGATGGGAAGCATGTCCAATGCAGAACTGCCCTATCCAGTACCACGTGGGTTCAGAATTTTATACTTGTGCAATTTCACAAATCAGGCTACACAGCAGTCCCAGCTTAACATGAAAAGCAAAACAAAAAATCAAAACAAAAAAAAACAAAGAAAAACCCCAAAAGGTAGCAAAGTTGCTGGAGAATCACAGGCAGCATAAAACACTTAGAATTCATCGGCTTGAATTAGATCTGAGCAAAGTCTATTTCATCAAAACGCATGAAGCTAACTACCTGCCTCCTTCACAAGGCTTCTGGAGGAATGCTGACACTGGGGAATCACTTCCACAGAAATCTCAAAGCCATGTCTGCTATTATAGAGTATTAATACTAAACGGTTGCTTGACAAAAGCCAGGGACATCAAGCTGAAAGCTCACGCTGTAGCTGTACTCTTACTGCACACTGCAGAATACAAATTGAGAGCATGCCCTCCACTACTTTAGATTTCCTGGGGCTGGTTGGCCCAGCAATTTCATTTACATAATATACCTGCAATCATTTTCTTAAACCTTCAGACCTATTTCTCTGAAATAATAGCATTAAGCTTTTTGATTATTTTGTTTCTGTTTTGCTGAAGGAATTATCAGACAGTGATTGTAAATATAATCCAAAGGATAAGTAGATCATTTAAAAGGAAGCTGTCTTGACCTTCTCAGGAGCTGTATGAAGGTTACAGTTACCACCTTTGAGAAGGTCTTGCTTTGTCTCCTCAACTTTTCCCATGTCTCTATTAAATGTCAAGTTGGAGTCTTGAGGCCAGTACACAGAGTTCTGATGATTGTGGATAGCACGTGACAGAGTCTCAGGTCCTTCAACCTGGGCTTCAGTCAAGATCTATAAACTCAAGTTCACTGGAAAAATCACACCTATAATGAAGACTGATATACCAATTAGAAGTCTGTGATGATGGAGAGCTGGAATGTTACAGCTAGAAAGCTAAAATTATCTTGGGCAATTTTGTTCTCCTTCATAGTCATTTACCAGTCATGTGTGTAATCTGGCCCAACATCCTCCTGACCCTTAGGATAAATCTCTTAGAATATATCTCTAAACATGTCTACATTCCACCAACCTAATAGCTAACGATGTCGTCAGATAGCATCTCAAATCTAGAGCAGAGATTTCCCCACTCTGCTGGAACCCACTGATGCCCCCAACAATGTATCTGTAAATGCATTGATTTGTGACTTTCACTTGTTTTATAAAATTTCATGGGACTACTTTACCAGAACAGAACATGATCAGGACAACCTGAATCTGTTCCACAGCCAGGGGTACTCAAAATTGACTCAGTGTAAACTCTCTTAATCCCTTTGAAGCAAGAGCTTTTGTGCTGTTCTATGTTGACAACTCTATGTTGACCAAAGTGTATGGAGCTGAAAGAAAATGGACAGACCTCTAATCTCACCCACTCCCTCTTACAGGTGCCCTAAGGTCATTCATGTAGGAAGAACACAGATCAACCACGGTATGATTCCCTCTTGCAAGTTTTCAAACTGGATTATGTTCACACATAAAGTAGTCATTAGAGTCTCAAAAGGACAGCAAGGTCCCAGAAAAGATGCTCTCAGATTCAAGTCTTTATTTTTCAGACATTATATTGAGAACCTGGCTATCATGGTAACAGAATAGAGCAGAGAGATAAATCTTTTTTCCTTACTGTGTAAAGACTGCTCATTTCATAGTTTTCTTGACAGCACTCCAAATAGTACCCATATATCATAAAATATGTTTAAATGTTCTATTGAGTTCAGAATCATTGGGAGAATGTGCTTGTTGGTTTAGTTGGTTGTCTTTTAATACACAATTGTGAGGTCTCCTCCCCAACACTGTAAATTGGTAAGGGCGGGAAAAATACTCAATTTTAGCTCTCCCCAAGTTGTAGGATAAACAGCTAGTGATACATAATACATGCATTCTGGGTACAGTACTTAACTATACCCAGTGTGGCCCATAGTGAAGACAGGAAGCTACTGGAGAGGAAGGATACGGATAGGAGAGGGGAAGAGAAAAGGGAAGGTTAGACAAAAGTAGAGAGGGCTAGGGAAATACGGAGGGAACATCAGAGAACAAGGGTGGAAGGAATCAAAGTGGAGGTGGACAGGGAAATCAAGGCTGAAACTACCCCAGGTTTTTGCACTTATCATACTATTAAAGCACACGGTCCATAGATTAGTGAACTAAAGGGCAAGGCAAGGACTTTGTTTTGTATTTTCTCAACTTTAGGCCAATGATTATGGGACAAAGATCCAATGAAAACAACGAAAAAATATCTAGGGGTATTTCCTCAGGGTTTTTTTTTTAAAGCATTTGCCTATGTATTAGAGAACATAAAGTCTAAAAGAATCACTTTTTGAAAGAGACAGAAACAGAGCAGAAAACAAACAATCACTTGGCACCTACTGAATGCCTCACCTCCACTTGTCCTTCTCCAAGGCCTCTTGCTCGGCCTCCAGGCTAGCCTGGAGCTCTGACAGCTCACTGCTGCTGTGGAGAGAGGCAAGTCTGTGCCTCTGCTCCTGGATCTCCAGGCCCAGGGTGGAGCGCCTCTGCAGGGCAGAATGCTTCTTCTCCAGCTTGGCCACAGCCCGTTCCAATGCCTCTCTCTGCTGCTTCTCCAGGGACTCCAGAATTTCCTTTTCCTTTTTCCTCCCTTTCTCTTCCTGTCTGGCGATGTTGGGTGTGAACTCCAAGGTGGCTTGGAGCTGCTGCAGCTGGCTAGCATTAGCCCGGTACTGTGTGATCTGCTCTTCTTTTTCTTCCATTTCTTTTTCTACTTGGTAGAGAGTGTTGTCTATGTCCAGAGCGCCCCTGTCAAGGATTTCAAGAGCTCTCTGCTTTTCTTCCAACAGAGCCGGCAAATGATTTTGCATAAGGTCCCGTAGCTGGCGCTCTTTACTTTGCAGCCTAGACTCTGCCGGCTTTATTTTCTCTAGACCTTGTGCCACACAGACAGCATTGTCTGTGCTACCATCACTTGTCACCATCAACCTGGGTTTCTTGTCACTTTCACATTTTGCAAGCTGGAGGGTTTCCTGCTCCTCTTGAACTTCTTTTTTCAGGAGGTCTTTCTGCTGAACCAGGTTCTCTTCCAAGTTCCCCAGCTTGACAAGTTGCCTTCTCTTGAATGCTAAGAAATGTTGCTGAGCCCTTTCCAGTTCCTGGTCACAGACGCGGTCCCCTGCGGCCCAGGCCTCCTTGGCCTGCAGGAGGGCTTCTCGAATGCCTTCCAGATCCCTCTTCTCCTCCTCCGCCCGCTGGACCTGGGCAAGATGCAGCAGTGGGAGCATCTCCTGCTTCTCCCCCAGCAGCTCCTCCAGGTGCGCCACACGCAGCACCTGCTCCTTCTCCTGTTCCTCCAGCTCCAGCTTGGCGCTCTGGACATCCTGTTTCTGGTGCAGCTGCTCTAACTCCTCAAAGATATGGACCTTCTCCGCCTGCTCATGGTTGCTGAGTTCTTGGAGCCTCCGGAGCTCCTCTCGGATGCGGGAAAAGCTCTCTTCCTCCTGCCGCTTCTTCTGCTGCTCCAGTTCCTGTTGTTCCCTCAGCCTCTCCTCTTCAAACTTTTCCTTCTCCGCCAGCAAGTCCTTGAACTTGTTCTCAATGTGGAAGCTGCGGCGCTTGAGGCTCTCCTCCTGTTTGCGGATCTGACGTTGCACAATCTCGGTTGCCTTGCGTTGGGTCTCTACCTCTAGCTGCATCCGCTCCAGCTCCGCCTTGTCTGATTTCTGTTTTTCCTCCATCTCCTCAATGAGTTTCCTACAATGCAGATGGTGATTGGTCACTATTTGATCCCTGTGTTCAGATGTCATTCTTAACTATCTCTGAACTGGAATATTCTGAAAACTACCTCATTTTAATGAGGCCAGCCCTTCATTAAAATAGAGGAAGTGCCTCCTTTCAAATGTTCAGCAGCACACTCATTTTTTTTTTTATTCTTTACTGACCAACAGATCATCTGCCTAGTCTCCTGAAGCAGCTTCTGATATCATTTCCTTGTGAAGCTTAGAATCATAATATGTTATGCATGATATAATTAAAAGAGCCCCCTGAGCTCAAAGAGAAAGCACCATGTCCAATTTAAATTTAAATGTGGACAATTTTATTCAGCCCAATGACTAAAATGCAACAGAAGTTCAGTTACAAGATGACATTAAATAAAAATGCTTTTGCTGTCTCCAACTTGCTGGGGTCGAATACCAAAGTCAGAAGAATGGAAAGTTGATTATTCCAGCTCAGAAAGAAAAATCCTACATGGTCTTTCACATTTAATTACTGGCTTAGGACAAATCATGATTATCAAAATGGCTTAAAACATCGAAAACAACTGGAATACGTTAGGGTACTCCAATAGATAGGGTTGTGTTCTCTATTGGGGTACAATGGACTCTTACCCAGTGTGGATCCAGCTGGGAAACTGGGTGGTCTCTAAGACAAGAGCATGGAATGTCAGTGCCAACAGGTGGCCTCTGTCTCCTGACACACTAACTTCTGGTCCCTATGATGCTAGAAGCTAAACTCATTTGCATTTGATATTTATACTGTGGATTTAAAAAAAACATATCTACTTTTCAGATTCGCTATGGTCTAAGCTTCCCTTTAGATGCCTACCCTTGGTCTATTTCTTGACCTGTTAAATTGGACAGAGAAGAAAAAAAAGAAAATACAGTTATACTAAACAAATACTTCAGAACAAATAAAAGATTCTCTTAAGTCCAGTAAGCAGCCAGTTACATGTACACACCCCAAATAAAAGTCAACAAAGGATATGGAGAAATGAATTAGAGGAGAGAAAATGAAAACAGCTGAACAATGACAACAAAGAAAGGTGTTAAAAGGAGGCTGGCTGTGGGTGGCCGCACCTTACAAACTTCTCAGGCTACAGCAGGCCAGCCTAGGTTACACAGTGAGACCCTATCTAAAACTAAAGCAAATCAGTACAAAAACAAAGGCTAGGGATATAGCCCAGCGGTGGAAGCGGGCATTGGTTCAGAGTCCCACTTTTGTTCCAACTAAAAAAACAGTGGGGGAGGGGCAGTTAATAAGAGAAGAAATACTTTTCATCTTTTATTCATTCTTTTATAGACACAACTTTCAAAAAAAACCCTCAAGGGATAGAAAGAAAAGATATGTTTGTGGGTTAAATTTAAACACATTTTATATGTTTGATTTGCTGACTGTTCCCTGTTTCTCACAATTATTTGAGGGTGACCTGCTGTGAAAATTTAAACATGAAGGAAAGTCAATCATGCATGAGATATACACACAGCAGACCCAGAACAAGACAGGACCACTGAAACAGACACAGATGACATCAGCAAAGGAATGAACACAGTAACCCACAGGCTGCAGCAGGGGAAATCTGCAGCCTCACAGGGCTTACCTTTTACTTTCTAGCTTTTCAAGTTCTTCACGCTGTTGCCTCTCAAATTCAAGTCTGGTGAAATCAAATGAAAATAAGTCATTTTGTGAGGAGCGTTTCTGTACACAGAATCACATGTTAGGGCATCAGTTTGTCAAGCATTATTTCAATTACAGTAGATTAGCAAGTTTAAAATGCATTCTTTGCTCTATGACTATGATTAGAAATTAGATATAATTTTAGATATTTGAACTTAGACTGAAAAGAACAGATTTGATTTGAAGGAAAACAAAATGTCACTGTATTTAAAACAAAACAAAACAAAACCAGAGTTAAACACAACTTCTAAATGACAAGCAGGTCTAGTCCATGCAGCTTAGACACTGAGTAAGTAAAAAGGAGAATCTCTACCTTAGACAGATGGGTCCTTTCATAGGGAAAAGACTGCCAGGGAGGTAGAGGGGGAGAGAGACAGACATCGATTAAGAAACAACTCCACAGGAGGAAACATAGGGAGAAAAGCAGTGAGGTACTTAAAACAGCCATGCACAAACCAAGTCTTTTTATAAATACCACAGTTCCCAATAATTTCATGCATCAAACATTCCAAAAAAAGTTGGCTTGTTATGTTTTGCACACGTCTCAAGATAATTACTGAGCACAGAAAGTGACCAACCATACAAAGTCCTATTTTTCCTACTTTCTAGGAAGCCATTCTACTCAGAGGTCCCTTTTGTGCTGAGTGATAGTGAGGGCTATGAGACTCTGCCCAGATTTACAGAACTGTAGCAAAATTAAGGAAAGGAGGTCACTGGGAATTTTCAAACACTGACAGCACAAGTTAATTTCCCAAGTTCTAGATTTGACTATTGCAAGGTTTCACTGTTCCAATTAAATATCATGAACGTTTAACACTTGAACATATACATTTTCTTGTTGTGGTAGATAGGACATACTGCTGAAATGCTGAGCTAGTAATCAATCACCATAAACTCTTTTTTTTCCCCTTGGATCACATGCAAATAAACTGGCAATAGAGTTATTGTTACAGATTACAACATGCTTCAAATACAACTCTTTTCACTTTGATTGGGACTAATATTGAGAGTAAAATATCAGGTGGCTTTTCGAAGCAGAACTTAGCACTACACTAATTTACACAGGTTTCCTCCCTTTGTCATTTTCAAACATTAAGGCAGCAAACTGTATCCGCATTTTACAGATAGGAAACCAGAAGTTTGAGTGTGTTCACAACTTGTCCAGGGTCATAATAGCAATATGTGGTGGTGTCAGCATTTGATGCTATAATAACCTGCTTCCAAAACACCCTCTTTTGACTCACTCTTTAAGCTATAGTCAAATTTTGATATAAAATATAAGTAATCCCTTCACTGAAACTTGTTGTTTCAGATAATAGTTATGCTACTGTCAGGTAAAAACAGTCTTCATCTTATATAGGCATGGCTGTCCATAAGAAATCAGACACATAAACAGGTAAAATCAGTGCCAACCACAGAGCCTGGCCCTTATGACAACACCATAAGTCAGAACAGGGCTTTATTAAAAATGTTATAATCATTTATGGTAAACTTTTTTCTTTGAGTGTGTGCGTGTGTGTGTGTGTGTGTGTGTGTGTACACATTCCTGTGTGTGAGTGGATGTGCCTGTGTGTCATAGCATACAAATAGAAGTCAGAGAACAAACTTGGGGTCAATCCAAGCCTTCTGTCTTGTTTGAGACAGGGTGTACTCCAGCCTGGGTGGGCCGGAAGTTTCCACAGTCTCTGTCTCTGCCTGTCATTACCCTGTATGGATACTCTGGGATTACAGAGGTGTATGCTACCGAGTCCGGTTTTTATGTGGGTTCTGGAAATCCAAATTCATGTCGTCAGACTTGTGCAGCAAACACCTTACTTACCGAATCATCTCCACAGCCCCCAGCAAATCTTTTTCATTGTACTATACTACATAGTTTAATCTTTCTAGAAACATTTAAAAATGTAAAAAAAAGTATTACTGGATAAAATGCTTTCAGACAAGAAAATTTACCTAAAGAAACTTCTTTAATCTCAGCACTTGGGAGGCAGAGGCTGGATGATCTCTGTGACAATGAGGTCAGCTTTGTCTACATATCAAGTTCTAGGCCACCTAGGGCTACAGGGAGACCCTGTCTCAAGTAACAACAACAACAACAAAAAGAATAAGACACAACAATCTATTGGAGTTAGAGTCTCTGCTCTGGTCTGTAACAGCAAGTCACATACAAAGAGGAATACAGGTCAGGGCACAGAATTTGAGAGAAGCCAACATCAAAGCAAACTTTCTAATTCTAGGTCTATCTGTGTTATTCTTTCTTTTGCATGATATAAAAACTTAAAGCTCATTATGACCAACTACAAGGTACCCAAATGGCCTGGAAAGGCAGGCATTTCAGGGGGTAACCAAAAACCAGCCTTCTAAAAGCCTTGGAAGTTTACTGATGATTTTTGAACTTGATGAATACAGGTATAAACTAGCTGGGCAAGAGGCAAACTGGGAGGGCAGAAGACAAATCAGGATGCTGGGAAGAGGTGTGGGATGTGAGAGTCTTGTTCTTAGCATAGCTAAATTATCTGTTAGGGCAGAAAAAAGATCCTCTCCAAGATTCTAGAACATTACTTATAATAGGAGAAGGGGCCAGTGGGCAAGGGAACACCAAGGCATGGTGACACATGCCTGCCATCACAGTACTAACGAGGCTGAAGCAAGATCATAGGTTTGGAAACCAGGTTAGGCTATTTAGGTGGACCCTGTCTCAAAATCAAAACCCAAAGCAAACAAATAGTAAGAGAGGATAGATAAAATTAGGAGGAAATGGGCTTGCTGGACATCATTCAAACTTCCAGATCATTGATTTTGGAGGCCTCAGTCTCTATGCTGATCTGTTTGACTTTGTAGCACTGAGCAGAGATGCCTGAGGAGTTAGGACAGGAAAGGGCTGGGCCTCTGGTAAGAGTGCAGCAGAAGGCCCATCTGAGGACTTGGGAAAACAAAGGATCAAGTGTTGATTTGAGGACTGAATCAGGTACTGAACAAGAAAATAAATTAAGTCTCCTTAACAAGAGAAAGTAGAAAATCAAAGAGGTTGCCAGGCTGACAAAGTGAGGACCACCTAACTAACCAGAAGGTGTCATTTACCCTGATTTTCTCAAGACAACAGCAAAGCTTAGAAAGATGGTGAGGGACTTGGGGGTAGAAATGGAAGGGAAACGATGACTACAGTAAGGAGAGACAACGAGTGGGGCAGGCAGGGACCAAGAGTTGAGTGGATGTGAAGAGTTCCACGAGACAGAGGACAGGCCACCTGGGAGGAGAATTAAGGGTCTTTGGGCACATGAAACCAGTGGTTCCTCCCCCAGGGATGTCTTCAGTTTGGAACGTTTGAGTAGCGTGGAGACAAAGAGAAACTTGATCAATGGCAGCTGCCAACCCCCAGGTCCTGAGGCTGCAGCTTTGGACCCTGGAGAAAGATGCTATTGGTTAGGGAGATTCCCATTTTAATTCTTAAAGAAGAGGACAGACTTCATTCTGTCCTGTTTCTTGCTGTTACCATCTTAGCTGTTTTCTAATGAATGTAGAATACCTTTGCTAAATAATGATTCCTGTTTCCTGAATATACTAAAATCTAAAAATCAACAGCAACAACAACACAAAATATATAGGTGCTTACTCTTAACTTAAAACAAGGTCACTTGTGATAAGAGAAGAGATCATAAGTCCAAACTAGGGATGCTATTTAAAACATGAGGTGACAGGAGCTGTTGCTGGTAGCACATAACTTCTGTTAGGTATTACATATTTACTAATTATACTTTAAAATGCATCTCTTTCCACAACCCATAATTATTTCAGATAGCAAACCATAATAGACTGTAAAATACAAATGTGAATTTGTCAGTATCTATAAAGTATATCAAGTATAATTGTATTTAAATGTGGCTGCTTTTTAAAACAAGTATAATTCACTATCTTATATTACTGGGATTATTGTGGCCTCAAATGCTAATTTCCCAAATGTTATAATTAAAAGGAAAACCACAAAAGGATATAATTTTTGCAGCTGTTTTTAACATTTTAAAATGACATTTGGAGGTACCCATACTGTGTTAGGTCCAACAAAAAAGCACAGCATACGGTCTATTTTTATCGTAAAGAATCTTTTCATTAAAAGACAGCTAGCATTTTTTAGGTATAACTGCGCATCTTGCAATTTACATTCTTGTTATCATCAGCAACGGAAAATGAAGGGGTGGGAGTTTCTCAGTTCACACCATTGCTTCGAAAGTGAGACTGTGATTATTTTTTTAAGGAGGAAAGAAAAAAATAAAGAAAAGCATAAATGCATCCTCATGCTGTCCTGATGATGGCGATTAGCTTGGTACCGAGAATGTCTTTAGAAAGCTAAAAGCAGAAAGACAGCTACCTGTGTCCAGCCAGCACCTGAACGGACAGTGGTAGCGGGAGTGGAATGGATCTGGAGGGGAGGGGGTGGAGCGCCAGACCACAGCAGGCCTGAAAGGGAGTTCCTGCCTGGGAACAGAGGCAAGCTGAGCCAGGTATTGTAGTAAAGTCCCCTACCAGGGTATCTGCCTCTTTTGTCTCAGCAGGCATATGGTCAGATAATAGAAAAATTACTGATCCTCAGACAGCCCTGGATTTTCTGAGTGACTTTTAGGTTATAGTCAAGGTAGAACTTCCAGACTGGTAAACACTCATACAGATGCACAGGGCCTGACCTAAGGCTCTGTTGCCACTGTCCATAATTCTTAACATGTTAAGAAGAGGTACCACAATGTCATTACCTACCCAGGCCTTGCAAGATACTTATCTGTCTCTGATCACACACAAATTTCTAAAAGAGCCCAGGCCAGTGCCTAGAATGCCTGGTACAAATCCCAGTAGAGAAAGTCTAGAGCTCAATGGGAGATGTTGTTTTCTTGCCGGGTCTATTACAGGGCATTGAACTCTTTCCCCTGGGCATCAGCTCTCATCTAAACTTTCACTGGAAATCTAAGAATGGCCGCTTTGTGGAGACGATGGAAAGGAATTTCTACTCGCTCTGTGTCACACATCAGGTATGTTACAGTGGCCACTCTATAACTGTAATTCAAGGATGTGAGTCAAGATGGGGGTCAGATGGGGACAAGAGGTTTCACAGTGAAATCTCATTTGGAAAGTTAGCTTCAGGTTAAAAGTCAGAGTTCGTCACATAAATATACAAAGCACTCTGGGAAGGGTTTTCTAATGAATTTTTCCATTTCCAGACTAGAAAGTATTCACTAAGACTTTCCAAATTTTTAAATCTTTTCTGCTGCAAACTGAAGGTGCACAAAGAAATGATGATTGCTTTTAAAAAATACTAAAATTTGATGCCACATGTTTTCAGTATTTCTTCCCAGTCTACTTCTCATAACAGTGGTGTACTGAATTTAGTCAAGAGTACTAGGATCACAGAAGTCAGACACAGTCCTGGTTAAGTCCACGTGGAGCTGGGTACAGACAGACTCAATAGACTTTACCTCCAACTCAGCACACTCCTTGACCACTCTCCTACTTCTGCTCAGGCCAGGAGACTGAGGCTCACCGAGTAGTAGAGAGGAATGTAAGGTAAGTTCCTCTGAAGAGGAGCCAAGAAAACAGCCCACCTTATCCAGTGCTCTCCCATTCTCACACCTACACTGGACTTCCATCATACCTCGTCAGCCAAACCATGGTTGAAGAAGTGAGGGCCCCTGAAAGTCAAAACTAATTCATAATTCCAAAAGGGACTCTGCCCTGCTTGATTCACTAGAACAGTGTCCCACAGGCCACCTTCCTGCCACTTCCCTCAGCCTTATGCTGTGCCCAGCAAACCTTTACACCCAGTTTCTGCTATTCACAAGGCAGGGGTGCAGAGAAGACAGAAAGGGCAAAGTGCCCTTGCACAGTCCAGAGAGTCCTGGGTGCAAGAAAGTATTTGTGTGGAGCACAAGGAAGGCAGTGAGCCCTGAACGAAAGAAGTTTGAGGGGTTGGAGAGCTTTACAGCTATAGGGATGAAAGGAGGCCTTGCAGAGGAGGGGCTGGAGAAGGTTGGCCTTGAGAAACAGAATCACGATGTGGAGGAGGCACTGAGTAGGGATTAACCTAGTGCAAGAAAACCAGAAGAAAAGACATGACAAGAACTCAGGGAATCAGGAGCAAGTCTCATTTGTCTACTGCACCAAGTACACCAGGGAAGTGAGAGGCAATAAAACGGAGGCGGCTGTTTGTAAGCAGAGGGTCGAACCACTCTTAGAGGCCTTCCTGCAAGACGCTCTGTCACTGCTGGTCCTCAGCTGTGATCTGTCCTGGCTCTGGGTGTAACACCCAAGAACTGGTGCTCTGTTCACGTAGAAACTCCCATTTAACATGTCGTGTCCTCTGTATGTTAGGCATTGTCGGAAGCACTGAGGAGTCTCACACATACACACACACACACACACACATCAAGTCTCTGCCCTGTCTAGTATGAGGGCCACTAAGTAATGAAGAATGGACATACTGTGTGGTAGAGGTTAGAAAAAAGAATAAAGTCAATGAAGAGGGTGGAGAGAAAGGGGCAGTCAGGACAGGAGGGCGGAAGTGATCACTGGGATGCATCTGCTGCCGCCTTGGATGCCGGGCCAAAAGCAGATGGCATGCTGGGAACCCAAGAGAAGCGACATGGTAAAGGAAGAGGAAACCAGGGAGAGGGGTCAGCAGGCCCCAATCTTAGCTCAAGATCCACTGATGGCTGATTATTGCTTGGTAAGGGAGAGTTGATCTTCTTTAAGAGAGTGACAGGCCTTAATATAAATGACAGAATGCATAAAATCTGGTGTGTGTGGGGACACGGGAGAGTGCAGATGTGCGAGGGGGTAGAAAGGTAATTAAGATGTTTTGTACGAAATACACAAAAATTCAATAAAAAATACACACAAAGGTAGCTGTCATCTAACCCCAGCACTCCCAGAGTTGACTGGAAGTTCACATACATGGAGCAGCAGCAGAAACAATGAGAAGCCTTGCCTCCAAAACAAGGCTGTAGGAGAGCACCAACTCCTGAAAAAGTGTCCTGAGACGCCACACAAGTGCCGGGACACTGCGCTGACACCAGGCTGGCAGACACCCTGCTAGGACACCTACTTCACAGTGCTGGAGATGTGTGCCTCTGCATTTCTGACGGGCTGCAGTCTGAGGAAGCTCTGTACCTTCCGACCTCCGGCTACTCTTGGTCCTCCGCTGCTATGTCCTTTCTTTCTAAGTCCCTCTAACACAAGCATACTCTCCTCTCTCTTCATTTATTTCCTCATATTTTTGCCTTCCTCCTTCCACCATTGATTTAGTTTAAGCAATAGCTGTCACCCAATAAAGAATTTAGGGTGTGGATTTAGCTGACAAAAGATTAAAGAAGGCAACAATTTATAAAAGAGGATCAATTACAAATGGTATTTACAATGTATTTTTTAACTATTTTATTTTGTGTGTATGTGTATGAGCCTGCATGTATGTAAGTGCACTCATTTCATGCAATGTCCACAGAGGTCAGAGGAGGGCACTGGATTTCCCTGTTACTGGAGTTATGGACAGTTGCTAACCACCATGTGGGTGGGACTCGAACCTGGGTCCTCTGCAAGAGCAGCCAGTGCTCTTAACCACTGAGTCATCTCATCAGCCCCTTATTTATAGTTTAGATGAGGACAATAATATATTTAAAGTGTCTTTATTTATCATGCAAAAGTCAATAAATTATGACATAAACACAGAAGGAAAAATTACATTCAATGGCCTGGGGGGAGGGGAGAGTCTCAAATGAAATGTTAGTAGAAAAAGCAAAAGACAGAACTATATATTTAGGGTGACCTTAATTTTTTAAGCACTCCATATAATGCATGATTACGATAACTGATGTACAATTAAATTAATGATCTCTAAATATGAAACAAATATTACCAGTGTAAGCCAATGGTGATGTCCCTGGTAGAAGAATTAGGAACATCTGTGATTACTTTATTCATTTCTGAATGTTTTTTTGTAATAAGCATTCATTTTATACTGAGAGAAACTACCTGAATTTTAAAAATTGACTGATTCTAGCAACTGTTTGACTACTCTTTGGCTTCTATCAGCCTCTGGTTCATTCCCATTTATTTCCAACAATAATGACAATTAATTTTAGCAAGCCATGTAAGACATAGAGGTTGCTGATATCAACTAAACACTTGATGCCACAGAGCTGGGAAGTAGCTATTCAAGATTAGAATTATGGTCTCTAATAAAGGAAGTGGGTGGAAGCACCTCATCTGGGTACAAGCCACACCTACACATGTTCAGCCAAGAATTATTCCTCAAACACCTACTCAGAGGCTGGGACATGGTGTTAAGGAAACCAGGCCATTTCATTTAACACTAAATACAGAGCGAGTAGGCATTCAATTACACCAAGAGATATAACTATCAACAATTCAAATCGCTAACAGTGGAAGATGGAGCATGTTACGAGAGAATAGTCAAGGAAATGATATGTGGCTTGGAGCTTGGAGAATGCCCACACCTTGGACAGATGGCTCAGAAGGTAAGAGCCATTGGCAGTTCTTGCAAAGAACCTGGGTTTGGATGTCGGCACACATGACGGCTAACAGGCATTTGAACTCCATCCAGTTTCAAGGGACTAAACGCCCTCTTCTGGCCTCTGCAGGGGATTGTACACATGGGCGCACTAACACACGCGCAGGCAAAACAATCGTACACATAAAATACCAATCAATAAATTAAGAAGAAAGAAACAGAACAATGACACAGGATTCCGCCAGCCGGAGCCGGTGGCTCTTTTCCGAGTTTCGGGACTCCCACGCTGACTTGCACAGCGGCACTGTCACCAGCGGTGAGCAAGATTGCTCTTTTCTTCACATCTTCACCAGTGTTTGCTGCTTGTTTTTTGGATCTTAGCCATTCTGACTGCAGTAAGATGAAATCTCAATGTGGTATTAATTTGCATTTCCCTGGTGACTAAAGATATTGAACATTTAAAAAAAATATTTCTCAGTCATTTGTGTTTCATCTTTAGAGAACTCCCTGTTCATCTCTTTGCCTCAAGTTTTAACTGTGTTCATTTATGCTTAGTTTTTTCAGTTCTTTGTATATTCTGGATACTAACCCTCTGTCGGAGGTAAGGATTTTTTTCCCATCCCGTAGGCTGTCTCTCCACTCTAAAGATATTGTCTTCTGCTGTATGGAAGCATTTTTTGTTTCATGAGGTCCCATTTGTCAACTGCTGGACTTACTGCCTGCACTATAAGAGTTCTATTCAGAAAGTCCTTTCTTGTGCCTATAAGTTCCAACGTATTCCCTACTTTCTCCTCTATCTGATTCAGGATATCAGGCCCTTGATCCATTTAGAGTTTTGTGCATGCTGAGAGACAGGGATCTAGTTTCATATTTCTAATGCCTCTATCCAGTTTGACCAGCACCGTCTGTTGAACATGCTGTCTTTTCTCCTGTTATTTTTGGCTCCTTTGTCAAAAATCAACTGGCTGTACATTTGTGTTTGAAAACCTGGGTCCTCATTCTATTCCACATATCAGTGTGTTTGTTTATGTGCCAGTTCCATGGTGCTTTTATTACTACAGCTCTCGAATACAATCTGAGACCAGAGAAGGTACTGTCTCTAGCATTCCCTTATTGTTCAGGATTGTTTTGGCTATTCAAGTGTTTCCACATGAAATTTGAGATTATTTGTTCAATTTCTGTGAAGAATGTGTTGGACTTCTAATGGGAACTGCATTGAACTTGTAGACTGCTTTTGGTAGGATGGCCATTTTCACAGTATTAATCTTTTTATCAGCATGGGAGGTCTTTCTATTTTCCTATATCTTCTTGAATTTCTTTCTTCGATATCTTAAAGTTTTATTATACAGTCCTTCAGTTCCTTGACTAGATTTAATCCAAGATATTTTAAGGAATTTAAGGTGGTAGTGAATGGAACTGTTTCTTTCTTGGTGGTACGTTTATTATTAGTTTATTGGAAGGCTACGGATTTGGGGGTGTTAACTTTATATCATTCTTTTTATCAGCTCTAGGAGTTTTCTGGTAGAGTCTTTCAAGCCACTCTCAAGCATATACCCCAAAGACTGTATACCTTACTATAGAAATACTCATTCATCCATGTTCATCACTGCCCTTTTCATCATAGCCAGGAAGTGGAAATAATCTAGTTGTCCATCAACTGATGAATGGATAATAAGGATGTGGAGCATACATACAATGGAATGTTATTTAGTTTTTTAAAAAATGAAATTATGAAATGTTTAGGTAAATGAACAAAACTGGAAACAATCATCTTGAATGAAGTAACCCAGACCCAGAAAGACAACTGTTGCATGTTCTTGCTGGATGCAGCTTTGAAATCTTAGCTATGCACATTTCAATTTGAAAATTCAGAGAAGTCAAGAAACTAATATATTGCCATGGAGCTGGAGGTGCTTTCTGGGAAGAGAGGTAGAATGCAATGATATAAAGGGGAAAAAGGGAATAATAGAGTAGGAAGGGGACTAAAGAAGATGGTCAATGTAAGGGCAGGGCAGCAGAAGGGGCACAGGGAGGGATAACCAACACTAACGGCCTTTAGAAAAAGCCATATGAAAACCTTCCACTACAGAAGCTACTCAGAAGGTTATACATATACATTATAAATAGATTAAAGGGGGTTACCTTGTAACAGAAGAGCACTGAACCTGCCAGACACCATAGGCTTGCGAAGCAAAAGCCCAATGCCAGGAACAGACCCTCTTTTTTGAAGCTGTTGACCAGGGGACCCTCAAACAATACTGACCACTGTTCCTGTTCATTACCTACCAGAAATTTATAGTAAGATCCCACTGCCGAAGACACTACATACATGAGCAGTAGAACAAACAAGGAGAAATCAAGCTGGTGTTGATTTCAAAGCCTCATCTCTACTGTCAAGCTTTCACAGTGCTGGAATGTGCTATATAAGGTACCAGAAAGGAAAACCTGACATAAACCTTACCCAGCTGCAAATCCTTTGAGCTACAACAAATAGCCTGGCAAGATATGCCCACCAGTGCAATAATGGCACGAATAGTATAGGAGTAACCAACTACTTTCTAATTGGATTAAAGGCCTACTTCATATCTGACACCAATATCAGGCCTAGGAACCAGAGGCTAGACTGACTACAGGTAATGAGAGAAAGTCTAACACTAGTCTTCTACTAGACAAATACTGTATTTTAATAGATACAGATTTCTAATCACTTATTGTTATACTGATAGATTCATGCATATCTCAACTCTCAGCAGAAAGGTTTTCTATACAATAGATGGTGATTAACACAGAGAACCACAACTGGTCAATGTTCAGAGATCAAGAGGCTGCAGAGTGCTCATCCCTGAAAAGGAAACCTATATCAAACTTCTGCCTCCCAAAGCTCTGGGATCATTGCAGAAGAGGAGGTGGAAAGATTGTAAGGGTGAGCCAGAGGATATGGATGACCACATGGAAACAGAGTCTTCCAGACAGCTGGTCAGTTACTCATATGAACTCACAGTACTGGTGACAGCATGCACAAGTCCCATATAAGCTCAAGTCAGACAAAATCCCAGCACAGATGTGGGGAAGTGGGTAAGAAACATAAACCCTAGCTGAGGAACAATTGGAAACCCATTATTACTAGAAAGGGATAATTCAGTCTCATTTAAGGGAGAGAGTCTTAGTCATTTGATCAGGCTCCAATGGATTAACCTATACCAAAGGGCATTTGGAGACACTGTGAATACGGCATATATTACTCCATGCTGTGTGTGTGTGAGAGAGAGAGAGAGAGAGAGAAAGAGAGAGAGTGCTTGGCAGGGGGTTAGAAAGGGGAGGTATAGATATGAGAGGGTATTTAAATGATCTAAATATGTTTTATGAAATTCACAAAAATTAAATAAAATTTAATAATAATAAAAGAGTTCCAGAAGGCACATGCAAGCGCCTGGAAGTGAGAATAGATGCATAGAACTGGAGTCCCTGGGAACTAGTGCATGCTCTAAACAAATGGGTTGCCAAGGAGTAGCAAGCTTAGCGACACATAATTAAGTTAATACAGCCTGTTACTTCAATGGGACACTGTGCTGTCTTCAATGGGAAGACAAACAGCATCTCTCCTGTCTCACCAATGTCCATAACAAACCACTTACCATCTCACTAGGAAATGCCTGCTTTGCTCGGCTGAGCTGCACAACATCTCTATATATGCAACTAGTAAGTGTGTGAAGCTCGCCAACCCACTTCTCAGAAAAGGCAAGCTAGAGTGATTTAACAAAATTAATCTGCTCTTTGAAATAACAGTTCCTATTTCCACTTACTTTGAAGACAGAAAGCACAAAGGCTTATTCAAAAGGGCTCACAGTAGAATGATATTCAAGGATCAGAAGAAAAAGACAGCAGAGAACAGTAAAGTCAGTAATTAACACTAAGCTTAGTTAATGGAGGAAGAACCTTGGTTCTTTCAGCTTCTTTCATCACAAGTTCCTTAGGACTGTGTATCTTCAGCTATTTAAGACAATCTATAGCCATTGTAAAGTTAGTAAATGGTCCATAAAAAAAAAAGAGGCAACTAAGACACAACTGGAGAAGAAACCAGCACTACAGCAAACTAAACTAGAAAATGGCAAAGCTCAATAAAATAAACCAGCAGAGACTAACAGTAAATAAACCTCAGCTGCAACACCGGCTAACTACCAAATTACCAGCAGCATAAATATTGCCAAGAACATGTAGAAAGCTTGCATGCTCAAGGTCAGAAGGAAAAAAAGAAGGAACTTGCAAAGTAGGAGAAAGTGGCTCAGAAGAGGCAAGAAATGTGCAGTTGGCAGGGCCGTGTGCTGCCAAGGGAAGGGAACTCTCCTGTCTGAACACGCAGGAGTCACAGTCTCAGCTGACGGTGAAAATCACTGCAAGTCTCTCTCCAGCCACAACCAGATTCTACTTCCTGAGGCTCCCTTCATGTTGCTAGAAAGGAGGAAATTTAACTCCTCTCAATTCACACTCATCAGGGATTGTGCCAGGCAATACCCTGACAAACTGTGTTCTGGGCCTGTTTCCGGAAGCTTGCGTTCACCTACAGTGAAGCTTAAGCAAAGCATTGGTGGCTGCAACAGACAGACTCCTCACTTCCTATTGTGATACACTTACCTCTATCCCTTAGCAGAGGGGGAGGGAGACCAGAGATGATCAGGAAGAAATAGGCCTTAAGGAAAGGGGGTGAGGAGGGCCCCAGAGCACATGAGATAGGAGGGAAGGGGGACCCACCAAAGGTGGAAGAGTACAGGTGGGAATGGAGAGCCAGGGCACCGGGAAGCAGAATGCATCTGAGCTGGGCACAGGCAGACAGTCCTCTTGCTTTATTTTCCCAACACTGTACTTACATAGCATTTACACTGTATTCAGTATTATTAATTGAAATTAGATAGGGAAAGATGGGTGACAGGAAGGGAAAACCACCTTCCCATTGTAAAACTCAGTTGGCTGGTGTGAAGTCTTCAACTACCGTTAGATGTTTGCATCCAATCCTAAAACTCTTTGTTCAGAGCTCTTGGTTTACTTACATTCCAGACCTCCATTCCCAATTCCAAACCAGAAAATACCAGGAATTTTCCTACTCAGCATTCCAGTAGAGCATGCAGTTCAACCCAGAAGACCTAGGCACTTGAGTCCTGGGTGACGGTCAGGATGCCGAGGGAAGACAATAGGTTCTAAGACAGTCACTATGGTAGGGAATTGTCTCCTCTGCTTACTGGGATTAAGACCTAGAACTAGGCTGGAGAGATAGCTCAGTGGTTAAGTGTACTAACTGCTATTGAAGAGGACCTGGGTTCGGGTCCCAGCACCCACATGACAGCCAAGAACCATCCTTAATTCCAGTTCCAGGGGAATTCCACGCTCTCTTCTGACTTATACAGCATTGTACAACACAGGTGTACTCACATACATGCAGGCAGTACACTCATACACATAAAATAAAAAAATAAATGAAATACATTTTTTTAAAAGACCTAGAACTGCATCCAGGAGACTGTATTTACAAAGACACACTCAAGAAATCAAAAAGAACTGGGTGTGGTGGTACATGACTTTAATCCCGGCACCAGGGAGGTAAAAGCAGGTGGATCTCTTGTGAAATGGAGGCCAGTCTGGTCTACACAGCAAGTTCTAGGACAGTTGGGGCTACAGGGAGACTCTGTCTCAAAAAAACAAAAACAACCTCCCCCCCAAAACCAACAAACATTCAAAAAGATTCCTGTGCTATTTGGAAGAAGAAGAAGAAAAAACTCATACAGATTAGTGGGAATATGCACCATGAACCTTAAAACTCTACTCTGACCTAGAAATTCCAACTCTACCTTTCTCCTCCCTTGAGGAAGTTATCGTGGAAAACTAAAGACTTAGCTACAGATCACTTTACCCTGGCACTGCGTATCTTTAGCTGTCGTCTTGATATATGTGGGAAGAGGAAATCTCAGTTGGGGAATTTCTGGTTTTGGACTGACCTGTGGAGATGTCTATGAGGCATTTTCTTGATTGTTGAGTGCTGTGAGATTGTTGAGTGCTATTGTTGGTGGTGCTACCTCTGGCAGGTGGTCCTGGGTTGTTAAAGAAAGCAGACTGGGCACAAGCCAGTAAGCAGTATTCCACCATGGTCTGTGCTTTGGTTTCTGCCTCTAGTTTCTTGTTTGAGCTCCTGCCCTGGCTTCCCTCAATGAAGGCCCATACTATAAGCTGAAAGAAACCCTTTCCTCCCCAAAATGGTTTTGGTCACAGTGTTCATCAATCACAGCACTCACTATAAATCAAACTAGGACATAAGTTAGTACTAGGATCATGAAGTATTGCTGTGATGGACCTGACCATGTTATTTTGGGAAAGACTATAGACGTTTTTGGAGCTTTGGACTGGAAAGGTCATTGGGTATTTAGAGCTCAGCGAGTTGTTGTATAGGAACTTGGAAGATGATGCTGAAAGAGGTATGAAAGATGGAGGCCTGGCTAGTGATGTTTCAGAGGGAAGTTTGAGAATCCTTCAAAGACTCTCTAACAGATTTTTTGTGAGATATTTTGAATTGAGAATCTGTGGTTTCTAGTTGCTTGGGGCTGAAGAATCAACTGTGATTAACAAGAGACCAGAACCACTGAAGTGGAATCTTTGCTTTACTGGGACAATTAATGCTGGTTAGCTGGGGATGAAAAATGGGCTGTGACAGTAAGAGAACAGTATCACTAAGGTGAAATCTTTTGGGAAGTATTTCCTCAGGGTCAGCACATAGAAACTGTGGTTCAAAGGGGGCCAGAGGCGAAATCAAGCTGGGGGAAGGATTTGGTAATATGTAAGAGTTTCCTACATGGAATTGGTTTTAAGACATGAAGGAGTCATGGAGACCAGCTAAGGTTTGGCATCGTGTGAGACCAGGAAAGGCCATTGGTAAAGGTACAGCCTCTCTTTCAGTAAAGACCCCATACAATGGAGATGCTAGGACCACTAAACAATCACCCAGGGCAGTGGTGGGGGTGGCGTGAAGTTGGCAGGAGTCTGCAAGACAAGCTGTGTGTGCTGTGAATGGTAGAGCCAGAGAAGCAGAGCTACCCAAGTCCTTTGGAGCCTAGAAGATTGATAGTGAATCTCAGATGCCCAACAGTGAGCTACATTGCTGGGCTCTGAACTTACTTAAGTGTGCCCAGTTCTTCCCTTTTGAAATAAGATAGTATGTAACTTATTTTGGATTTTACAGGAGCCTACAGTTAAGAGACATTTTAAAGAGATTTTGAACTTATAAAAGTGTTTGAATTTTTTAGAGACTGTGGGACTTTTAAAGTCATGTTGTTTTATACTGTAATAATATTATTAGCATGAGCTCTTGGGGATAAAAAACAGAAAGGTTATATTTAATAGTGATGTTTGTGTGTCAAGTTGACAAGGGGTCAATTGTGTTGGATAGCTTTAGATGCCAACTTGGCACATCTCGGAAGAGGGAAAATGTCTCTGTCAAACTGGCCTGTGGGCATGTCTCTGAGGCATTTTCTTGACTGTTGAGTGATGTGAGAGGACTCAGCCACACACTGTGGGTGGTGTCACCTCTGGGAAGGCGGTCCTGGGTTGCAGAAGAAGACAAGCGAGCCAATAAGCAGCGTTCCTCTATGGTCTCTGCTTCGGTTTCTGCCACCAGGTTCCTGCTTGAGCTCCTGCCCTGGCTTCCTCTGATTAAGGCCTGTACTCTAAGCTGAAATAAACCCTTTCCTCCCCAAGTTGATTTTGGTCACAGTGTTTATCAAAAACAGCAACAGAAAGCAAACTAGGACACTCTAACAGTTTGTGATAGCTAGAAACTAGACAGTAAGTCAGCAGAAGATAAGTTCAGTAAGATATGGAATATCTGTGGTAGAATACCACATGGACATTGAAATTAAAAAAAAATAGCTATGAAAGAAAAATAAATATTGAATGCAGAATGTTTTTACAAGATCAGCATGAGGCCATCTTCAGAAGAGTGGTAAAGATCTGACAAGAAGCAGATTGAGAGATGAGGGATTTACTCCAGGTCATAGTTTTAGGGGATAATCCTTTATGGAACAGAAGACAAGGAGGAAGGAGTGATTTGTGGCCCTGGCAGCAGAAATGAGACACGGCTGGTTACATTTCAGTAGCAGTTAGGAAGGAAGTGTTTGCTAGAATGGGAGCCTAGCTATAAACCTCAGAGCATATCCCCTTAAGAGACCCACTTCCTCCAGCTAGACCCCACAATACCCCAAACAGGGCTACCAGCTGGGGACCAACTATTCAAACATATGGTCCTGTGGGGGACATTTCGATTCAAACCATAATGAAGAGAGAGGAAGAGGGAAAGAAAAGAGACGTGTAGAAAAGGGAATACACAAAATGAGTCGGGATTCACTGAGACACATCAGCTCTGCGGCAGTTCCTTTTCTGCTTGTTTGTGATTTCTGAATTTCCAATGATTAACACCACTGATTAACTCTCTTCTGTGTCCTCTTCCCCTTATGATGGACAGCTTTAGGCCATCTCAGAATCAGCAGCCTTCCGTGGCCACCAAGGTGTGGGGCAGTCCTGATGTCCCAGGACAGACTCTCAGGGCTCCACAGGTGGCTCACCAAACATGGGCCTGACCCGACTTCTGACATTACTAGGTCTAGCTTGGTTTGAAACGATTCTTCTTTTCAGAATTTAATTATTCAAATTCATCCATTTAAACGGGCTCACCACTGTGCAGTACTTAGAGGAGGCTAATGTGCCAGGGAAAATTTCTTTTATTTTCAAGACTGAAATGAACTTGGAAGGTATCTAATTTTGCTTCAAGCACTTTCAAGAAGCTGTGAAAGCTTCTGCCTCCTGCCAAATTAGCTGCCTGTTTGCAGTCTCCAGTGAGGTGGGGAAGGCCTGAGCAGTTGGCTTGCTTTCTTCTTAAAGACACTGTGCCAAGGAGAAGGAATGTTTCTCCTGCAGGGAAATTATCTTCTGGCAAAGACCCTGGCCAGGCACTTCTCCAAAGCAGGCCTAACTCCCCAAGGAAGCCACCAGGCTGCTTTGCCCCATCCAAAAATTCTCTGGCACTAAGAAGCGGGTGTGTGTACAAATCAGTTTCCAGAGAGCTTGAGAAGCAGGCCAGCAATGAATTCCAAAACTGAAGTAGAAACGATGTGCCTAACTTTATGTGCCCAGCCGGACAGATGAGATGTTTTTAAGGGTAGGACTTGATGCTAAAAAAACCCTCCAGATCCTACCAAATTCAGGCTGTGTGTGTGTGTGTGTGTGTGTGTGTGTGTGTGTGTGTGTGTTTAAGATATAGCCTACTTGGAAAATTAATAGGTTACCTATTGACCACAGAGAAAAAAAATTGGCTGCTTTGAAGGTAAGTTGGATCTTACTGGATATAATAATTTGTAAAACAGCTAGTACTATTCTAGAGAGTTTTGTTGTGGGAGAAAATGAGTACTAAGCAGTAATTTTTTTCAACTACTATAAAATTAGACCTCTCTATCTCTTGCTCTCTCTCTCTCTCTCTCCTTCCTCTCTCTCCTCTCTTGTTTATATAATGACAAAGGAAACAAGGTATCTGCTGATCTGTAATCATAAAGTAAACCACCAAACATGAAGGAAGCACTCACAAAGATGGACAGAAATGGGGAGGAACTAAGGAGCACAGAACTCACTTGCAGCTCAGGAACCTGGAGAGCATCCCCTGTGTCCCAAACCTGTAGATCAAGGAATGGTTAATTCCTATGTCAAGATTCAAAGATGGGTAGGCTTGAACGGCCCTTGCCTTCCAAAAACCTACATCAAGTAAGTGCACAGGCATTCAATGAATTTGGAAAGAGCTAGAATAAATTCATGCACTGAATGAGCAAGAAAAAAGGAAAGCATTGGGCTCAGGTTAGCAATGTACAAAAGCCCCCCTGAGGGTGAAGCCTAGGCTAAGCTTAGAAGGAAACTAACCAGAGAAAGAAGATAGAAGGGTTTTATACAAGTTTTTACAGATGTGGGAGGAAGTATAAGAGTGTTTTAGCCACATAAACCAAGGATAAGTTCAGGGTGGAAAGTGGCACCAGACAAAGTAACAGATGGCAGTGCTGGTGCTTGGAAGCCACGCTGTGGTGACTGAAGGGCCAGGCCAGATGCTGGAGGCATGTACGGTTGTGGGTGTTAGAATGCACTGTATCCTCAAGTTCAGGTTGGGTTAGAACTCCAGGAACACTCCCCAAATCTCCCATGAGCCAGTTCACAGAGCAGACAAGAACCCCTCAGAGTAATCCCAAAATAATCCAAGGGAAGTACAAGCAAAGATGAGGCTATTACACTCAGGAAGGGGAACTGCCTCCATCCTGCAAGCCAAGGCAGAGCATGTACCACAGGTCACAAAGACTCTGCCTACCTTTGCCCTCAGGGAGTCGGATTGCTGACAGAACACTCCAAAGCCCTCACTTACAGAAGTTCAAGATCCAGGGCCCAGCTATTCAAGGTCATCCTCATCACCCTCACTGCCTCTGGACAATCTGACCTTCCTTTTCCACATGTGTATTTCAGCTGCCTAGCACGCATCATACAACCAATTATTTAAACCTGAGACTAAAAGTCAACACATTCCTTCATTCCAACCACACACTTCTCTCCAGCCCACTCTTCTAGGTTCTCTCCCTTGGTCTTAGCCCAAGTCCTCACCTTCAGCATCTTTCCTGTAGCTTCCCTACTGAACTCATTATTCACCCTTCAAAGCAATTCCTCCCAGTGTCAAGATGGCCTTGCTCCCCGCTGTACATAGCACTTCCTGACTCCCACCTCTGACTGGGTCTTATCATGTGAATGAGCTCTTTATGAACAACAGTAATCTGGACATCCAGTAAGTGGAGGAGAATTCACCGCTTACAGTTTGATGGGGAATTCTGAGATATTCTTCTCGCCTATGTTTCCAAGTAGTTTATTTTAACCACAAATCCTGAACATTTTTTTGAAAAGGCAGGAACTCAAACAGTCAGACTGGTCTTGAACTCCTTCCTGATCCTCCTGCCTCCATCTCCCCTGTGCTGGGATTTCAGGCACATATTACCACTCCTGTCTAAACAGCTTTTTAAAAAGGCTAGCAAGAGCTTACGAAAATATCCTGCATTCACAATATTATGTTCAGACTTCAGGAAGCTGGGCTGCAGTGTGCGCCTCCTGCCCCTACTTCAATCCATCCTACGAAACCCGGAGGTGTAACTCCCCAAAGAGCAGCTCTGTGCATTTATCAAAACAGACTGCAAACACTGGTTTCCACAGTGCTTTCTCTCCAGCTGGGCCTCACCCTGCTGACTCCTCTTTATCTCCTGACCCTCAGCATGATTCTCTCCAACCAGTTCTCCTCTCCTGTGCTCTGGCAATTTCCCACAGAGGATCTCCTCACCGGGCTGCATCTCTTTTTCACAGGGCCCAGCAGGGCACAGTTCTGTGAAACTTAAGAGTCAAGTCTCCAGTGCAAAATCAGGGCAGTGATCCTGAGTTCTTGAAAGGTCTGTGACAAGGGTTAAGTCTTTAGTCAGCATTGTTCACCTCTTCTCTAAGCAAGGCATTACGGTAGACTCAGAACATGTTTACCACCTCAACCACACAGGAGAAAGCCCCAGACCACAGGCTTCCAAATAGTTCTTACTTAAAGCTCCTTGTAATCCCACTGTCCTCTCCAAGACAAGGACTCTAGCTTCTTAGCTCAGGGTGTGTGCTGCTGTGCCACTGAAAATGAGCTGAACTACACAGGAGATCAGGGCAGATGTTATAGCAGGAAACAAATTTGGTTTACAAAAACTCTGAGGACAAGAGGCTCTCTTGAATCAGGTTTATACAGATTCTACAGGACTAGCTTCTATTGTTCACAATGCTAATAAAAGCTGCCACTGGAAGCCAGAGGGCCTCTGGTTTTCCAAGTCACCCAACACAATATGGTATGGCTACCCAAAGGTGCCTGGCACCAGGAAGAGAACCCTTTCTAGGCACATCGTGTTACATCAGTCTTTTTCCACCAGACTCCTAGAGAACAGGCTACAGACAGGGCTGGTCTCTGCTCTCAACTGCATGCTGTCTTACACTCATTCTAAATGTGTTCACAAACCATGCCCATGTTCCCAGGCTCTCTACAGAAGGCTCTGCATCTGGCTCTTAGCAGACCATTAGCACACAGCAGACCCTCAGTACATGCTGCTCTGATGACACGTCTCAGTCCTAAGTTTCCATCTGAAAAATGAGTGTACTCTTGTGTCCAAGCTGTTTATTATCTGGAATTAAATATCTATTTGATGAGGGCCCAAGTATTAAACATATTTCTTTCACAGTTCTTTTCAGTTTAATTTATGCTGAGAATATTTATACCTGCAACATCAAACAAAAAGGTATAAACAACAGGGCTATAGCTCTTCCTCAGCTTCATTCTGCCCATGTGCTGGGTCAACAACTTCACCATGAGGTGTCTGCCTTCTCCTAAGTCAGAGTATGCAATTTTTCTCCAATTAGATTGTAATTCATGAGTAATCAGACTTTGCAGCAGGTAGTGAGTGCAGGCAAGCTGGAAGTCAGAGAGAAGGCAGGAATGATAAAGTATTAAATAATTTTACTTGAACTTCTACCAACAAGTATGGCGCAAATGTGTCTGTTTTCAGAAGCCAGGTGAAGAAGATACATCAGAAGCATCCAGAAACAGCTCTTCTAACAGCTGTAATTCAGCCTAAAACAGATTGCTTCTCATTTGGGTTTCCTGATTGCCTTTGCCTAATTTCCCATTTTATCACAAGGCATTTTCTCCTTCTACCTTTTGCTTGAGGACTGACCTTGAGATTCTTCTAATAACTGAACCATCTCTGGGATTTGCTATCTACCATTTTCCATAGCATGTCTTATCTATGCCCAGGGAAATTAATTTAAAAGACAAAACAAAACAAAACAAAACTTCCCTAAAGGCCCATATGTCTTACTAAAATTACAATCTTAAAGTGTATACTAAAATTTTAATAACCAGGATATGTGCATGACACCTTGAAATACAGAAGTAAGACAAGACCCCTGATCTCAAAAAGCTTCCAACCTAATAGGAAAGATGGTCACATAAACAATCCTTACCACTGGCCGGCTCTTGCCCACCTTCCCTTATCTTCCTTGACTGCCTTGTCTCACTCCCCTCAAGGCAGCATCTGCCCCACATGTAACCTCGGAATCACACATCACTCATGGATTCCACTGTGCTACATCTCTGTGGCTAAAACCCAGACCCACACCACCTTTTACCTTTCGTCTGGTCTGAGAAATAGCTTTTCCATCATCTCCTGCTTCTATGCTACAATTTCTGACTGGCAAATGTCCTAATTTTCAGAGTAAGTACCCTTCAGGGTTGCTGGTCCAGCTAAAGCCTTCTCATGCTTGCCTGTCTCTGCGATGTCCCACATGGTCCCACGTGGTCTTACACTGGCTGGCCCTTGACTGCCCTCATCTTACTGTGTGCCTCTCTTACCACATTCTACTTACTCTGGTCCACTTTCCCCTTCTGAGTTTGGAGCATTTTACTGTTGTTCTCCATATGGATGATCTTCCATTTTCTCCCTTTCTGTCTTAAGTAACATCCTCCCACCTCTCAGATCCTACAAGCATCTCAGGAAGTCTTCCATGACAACCCCATCAAACAGCACCCAGGACATTCTACTTCATTTCAGTTCAGTTTCCAAATCTACTTTTCCAATTGCCAGTATGTAGACTGCTTCACTCCTCTGCCTAACAGGCAAACTGATATTGCCAATACCAGTGGCAATTGTGCCCCTCTCCTAGAATTATATCTGGTTGATAGGAGTTCCACAGAAAAGATGTGTCGGTTATTACAAAGGACGGATGGTCACCATAAAGAAGAGTAAAATGGCGGTAAGAGAAATGCAGCGATTCATGGGGGAGCAGGGACATCTAATTTTGAGGCAAGCTAGGAAATGTCTTTACTGGAAAAGGATCCTTTTTATAGTGCCCTGGAGGAGTAGATGGCAGATGAAAAAGTGTACCGGACTCTAGAACTTGCAAAGAAACATCTCTGTTGGCACAGGCTAGTTCAGATGCATCTGACAACAGCCACAAAGCCGGAAGGGGCCCAGACACTGTGAAGAGATGCACTGAGAGACATATAAGCCGTAAGGGCAATGGGTCACGTGGGGCTGAAGCCTTGATTTTTGATCACGGGAAGTCACTGAAGAGTTCTGAGAATGCAAACTGGTATACTTTGATCTGCATTTTATCAACAGTGGAGAAAAAAACCTGAACTTTGAGACAAATAATGGATCATTTTTAATAGGACCACATAGTCTGTATTTTGTGGGGGAAAAAAAGACCTCAATATTATGTACAGATACAAAGAAAAGGGGTCAGCGATCCTAAGCATAGACTTGTTTTTTTTTTTTTTCAAAAGCAAGTAGTCATATTACATTTGCAAATGGTTTCAAATACAAGGGCATCACTGCACTGAGGATGAGAAAGGGGTGGCTGGATTCCAGGATTAACTAGGTCCTGAGCTGAGAGACAAATCCAAGCATAACTATCTGACTAGACAAACAGTATTTAAAAGATTAAATCATACTGTTAACACCAATATTAATACCAAAGACCAGCATATTATACTAACCTTGAACAATGTAAATATAAAATGATCTGTTCTAGTTATCATCAAAACTAAAACTACAGGAAGTATCTAAGAGCCTCCAACCACACATGTCTTCAGAGGTACTGACTAGGCAGTGGCTCTGAGAGAGTTCTCAAACTCCAGGGTGTAACTCACGTCACGTATTTCAAGACAGAATTACTTAATGAACACAAATGTCCTTGGTAACCACATAAGAAGGTGGAAAGGCTGAATAATAAAGACAAAAGTAGACACCACAGAATAAACTCCTCAGGTTTTCAGGAGTTCAGACCCAGTGTTGTACCAACCGACTTTCTTCTTTCTTTAGGTCAAGTAAGGCTGTATAGGACATGGGCTTTGGCCTGCTGGCCTCCAAGGAGAGAAGTGCAGAAATGCAATTAAAGGTGCTTTCCAGGACCATCAAAAAACAATTTCTTGTAGATATTTGCCTTACACCTTGGAGAATACTGAATTGATCTCAGGGAAGGGGGCATGCCAGGCACATAGCTCAGCATCTGGAGAGCTGCAGAGTCAGGTGCCATGGCCATGAAGTGGCTCCCAGCTAGGACTGGTACCGATGTGGTCAGAGCAGGGGGTGGGAGTCAGACAGACCTGGACACCTACCGTAGCTCTAACTCAGGAGCTACAGGTGAAAAAAATGTACACCAAGTTCCAGAAATGTAAAATGAAACTATGATGATTGTGAGAATTAAGGTGATGCTTGGCTCCTGCCTGGCACAGAATAAATGCTAAATAAAGCACAGTTCCAGAAGAGGCTCCTGAAATTTTAGTTCACTTATTTAGCTCTCCTATTTTATATGAGATTCTCTTGGTAGGAAAGATAAAATTATGGGTCCCCAGGCCAAGCCTTTAATCCCAGCCCTCGGGAGGCAGAGGCAGGCAGATCTCTGAGTTCAAGGCCAGCCTGGTCTACACAGAGTGTTCCAAGTCAGCTGGGGCTTCAGGAAGATCCTGTCTCAAAAGAACAAAAATAAATAAATAAATAAAATTATGGGACCTCACAAAACTGGGAAGGACTCAAAAGTCCTTTCATATGGTTCCTGTTTCTAGACAATTTCATTATTACTGTCATTTTACTGATAAAGTCATCAAGGACTTGAGCAGTTAGGCTGACAACTCAAGGTCGCTCAGCGGCTAAACCCATTTAAGACACTCTCATTTGTGACTTCAGTCATTTGCCAGCATTTGAAAGTAGTGAGGATAATTCCCTGGGCTATGAGATGCCATAAGATCAAGGCTGCCTCTGTTATTACAGATAATTTATAAAAACAAGATAAAAGCATTTAAGCCAAGGGGATCATGCGCTGAGTAATCAAAGTGCCAGCCTAAAATATTAGACAGTTATGAAAATGATAATGAAGCTTGTAACCATCTTTGCTAATGCTTATTATGTTGTTAAGCAAAGACTCAGAGAACATAATCCCATTTATGCTATGATTATAACTAAGTAAAACTATGTACATATATTGCAAGGGCTGGAAAGGAACTGTGAAAATGACTATGGCTGACGTGCTAAGGAGGTACCCTTGCCCAAGTTTTATGATCGTCTAGTGACTGTAATGGAGTTGGCACCATAAACACCATCAGAGTGATAATCACACAGAAGAGACATTACTGCTTACTTACCCAGGGTTATACAACATGACTGCAGACAGGTTCTCGCAGGACTTGGAGAGGTCAGTCATGGACAAGCTGAAGGAGGACAGAAGGCCACTCTAAGAGCAGACACAGGGCAGAGCTGTTACCTTGGTGGGTACCAGAAGGCCAGTGCTCCTCTGTATTCATTGCCTTCTGCTTGTGACAGACAATGAGATGCACACAGTTGTATGAACACACAGAACATTTGGCCGATTTGAGGACACAAGAACAAGGTCAATCAGACCTTTGTACCAAAACCAAATTCAAACACTGGAAATTTACCAGAAGGCCTTCCAGCCACGCTGCATTAAGGTCAGGGTAGAGGTCAAGGGCGCCATCTCCGCTGCCCTCACCCTCTCCATTCCCCAGGAGGAGCATCTCCTGCTTCCAGCAATACTCATATTTCCTGACCAGTGAAGATGACAAGGGACAGTGAAGTAAGGCCAGAAAAGTAATAGTGGTCTACTTTGCTTTCAAAGAAAGCTCCTAGCAAATAGCTTTCCCCTCTGTCCCTCCGAAACCATGTCAGAAAAGGACCCTTGCGACGTCCTGGGCTGCAGTAGGCAAGAGACACTAGCTAGACCATCAGCCCTGGATTAGGCAGGCCGTGGAAACTTTGTCCTCATTTTTCATGTAAGGTCCTGCCAGTCTTGGACAGTCCTTACTAGAAGGGGTACAGGAGATGCTACATCACTTGATGGTTAGGGCACAGGTGTGGAAGCCACTCTCCAATGAATGCCACGCAAAGACCAGTTCCTTTGGGGAGGTGGAGGCTCAGGAGAAGGGTCTAGAAGGAGCACCGTGGGCTGGGCTCTGCTTGCTCGCTCTACTCCATCATCCGCCAGGTAGTAAACTGCCTAGAATCTGTTCTGGTTATGAAAACTTCCTTTCCAGGCCTTCTAGACCCCAGGAAGTCAAACTGAGAAGACATCCCACCCCACATGGGATCAGCCATCCCTCCTGGAGCCCCCAGGCCTCACCTTCCTCTTCTCCCTGAGTTTGGCAGCTTCCTTCGGATGGTTAAAGCGAAACATGTTGGTTCTTCCCAACAGTATCACAGCACCTGGGAACACACAAGTGCAGCAGCAATGCACAGTGAGTGGTCTGGGCAGCTGGCGACAGCACGACATGGACTCCTCCTTCCGGCGCATTACAAAACGATAAAGAAATTTCAGTCTCAAGAGCTCGTCCACTGAAGCTGATTTGAAATCTGCGACACTTCTGTTTTTATAGCTGGGTGTCATGGCATTCATAACAACCTAGACAGAAGTGATGAATCTAAGCACTGCTACCTATTATGACATTTAAAGCTTAATATACAGATAATTCGACTTGTGATTGTTTTTGAGGTGAAAAAAAAAAACCACCTCCAGGTCTCTACAGAGATGTAACATCAGGCAAAGCATGGGATCACAAATGTAGGAAATGATTTTTAATGTTGACAAAAAAAGGCAATCAAAGAGAAATGCTTTCAAAAGAAACACGGTAAAGCTGCCAGAGTACAAGCTTCTACTGCTGAACTCTCCCTTGGAATCTGACGGGAAAGAAAATACATACCTACATGGCCTATTTCCAAAAGAAATTCACCCTGTCTTATCAAAAACCCTATTAAAATCCATTAGATAATCAAAAAAAAACTCCTCTGACCAGAGCCTTTATCAAGACACCAACTGTTCACTGGACAAAAGAATCCAAGGTCAATGTCTAAGAATCACCAAAGCCTGGAGAAGGGGTTGGCCCGGTTAAACAAATACTTCCTAAAGTCAGACTTGTTCTACTCTAACACACAGGCCATGGAGGGCAGTGAGCTTCTGACCCTAAAGGCATTTCAGGGATATAGTGCTGCACACAGATTTGCTATCTGACAGTGCCATTCATGTCTGAGAGTCAACACCACCTCATGCCAGAACCCCGCTGTTCAGTCTTTGCCCTAAAAAGACCAATTTGTGAAAGCAAGGCATGTAGCTCTAGAGGTGCCTATCCAGGACAATGACTCTGTGACAGTTCAGCAGTGAAGTACGGAGTGGAGGCCGGAATAGCCTGAAGCAGACTTCTGAGGCCCAGTGCCGGTTTCAATGGAAAACCAGGGGACAGTAAGGAGTGGGTCCTGTGGGGAACCATGGGGAAAGGTTTAGCTTTAGACCGGAGATCACCCTGCTATGTTCAGAACAGAGGAGAAAGCCAAGTCCAGCCAATATACAGGGTGCTTGAAACAATAGCAAGAACTGTCACTGGGTAGTCGAGGCAGACACATGCTGTGCGGACCTGGAGAGCTGACATAAAGGCTTTGACCAGAGCTCACAAACTAGTGGACAGTGATCAAATTCAACCCATAAGTTTTGTGTTCCCCATAGAAAATTTCAAAACAGAAAATATTAGTTGCCAATAATTAAAAACTTAAGGATTTCACACAAAACGCTGAGATATCTTTCTAAATTCCCTTGAAAATTTACAATATAAAGTGTGTTGAGGGACTAGTATGAACAGATCTTTACTGTCCCTTGACACAAGTCCCTGGGCTGCTGAGGGATGATGGGTACTGACAGCAGCCTCTGCTTTCGCAGCATCTCTGCATGAACCTAAAGGTCATAGTATGACCCCAGATATGTATTCTAGAGCTTCAGTTAGAATCAGCACAGACTCACCACCACCGCCGTGTAGTCGGTATTGTCTTAGATGTCTCAGAGGAATTTCAAGTTCAAGGCAATAAACTCCCTGGCTTTTTAGACAGCAGGCCCAGAGAGCTAGGAAGGGCTGGGCTCCCTGGCAGTCCTTATTTCACAGGAAATGGAGCCAATGTGAAAAGGAGAAAACAGTTTTAGGAGACTCACAAGGGCAGCTGTAGATATCCTCTCTGTGATCTGCTTATCCCCAGTAGAAATTCAGCTGTGTCTGTGTCTCTGCCACTAAGGGAAAAGCACCAGTACTGTAATCAACTAAGGAAAAGGTGTTTTCCACTGCTTTTTACTGCTGAGACTCGGAGCTCTGCGTCTCACAGAAAATCAGAAGTTAAGCGTCATGTCTAGGCTATATGTACATTGAATGCTCTTAAAGTGACATTAGAGATTAATAAGGTGATCAAATTCCAGGTGTTAATTACATCTAATCCCATTCTCTTTTTCTTCTTCTGTTAATCAAATGCCTAGCCAAGCAAGCTGAAAATTGCTAAAATATGTTAATGGAAAAATAGAAAAGTATCTCAGAGACATTATATCAAATCACATTAAGTCATTGAAAATAATCTAGCTACCCGTGCTATTTGCATGAAATATACAAGTAAATGCCCTTCAAGGAGTTATAAAAGAAAGCGAAACTATCTATGACAATGCATTATTTCCATCAGTGTGTGTCAAGAAACTAGCATATAAATCCCATTAAGGGAAGATTCTTTTTTTTTACTCTACTGTTCATTTTTCACTTAACAAACATTGAATCAAAAAATATGATTCATGTCCATTTAACACTGCTGTTAATTTGTGTATCCAGCAAACACTTAATGAACATTTACTGTATGCTAGCCATCATGATAAACACTGAGGACACAGAACTGGACAGGCCAGACATGTGCCTTGCCTTTAAGGAGCTCACACAATTAACAGGAGAGAGGGGTAACTGAATGCAAAGCAGCAATCAAAAGAAAGAAGCCATGCTCAGGGCTGCGGAAGCAAAAGAGCAAGGAGGGAGGGTTCCTTCAAGAAAGTGCTACTCAGGACAAGCTCTAAGAGCCTGGGCACATAGTTCAGTGATAAGAGTGCTTGTCCAGCTGATACCAGGCCCTATGTTTGATCCCCACCCAGTAACAAAAATGTATTTATTTAATTAATTAGAAAGCAAATTCTGAAGATGCACTTGGGAGAGGGAGGGTCCTGCAGCAGTAAAGTAGAGACAGTGATGAGGTCTATGGTTGGCAAACAGATATGGGTTTATGGCAGATGGAAGAGGGGACATAACTGCCAAGATAAGGCTTGAGAGGAGAGACAATGACCACCCTACATCTCTCAGGATTTAGTGGTAAAGCAGCCTGCTTTATCCAGTTGCAGTAGGAAAGTATTGCAGGAACACAACATTAGATTTGAGTTTCAGAAAGACCACTATTGTAACAGATAGAAGAATGACTAAAAAGGCAGTGAGACAAGCCAGGAGGTTACGTAGGTGGTCCTAAAGAGGAAGGTGCCTCAAGGTTGGGGAGAGAAGCAGTAGAGGAGGAAAACAAACAGTCTGGAAGCCATTTAGGAGAAAAGCCACAACAGGATTCAATGAGGGGCATACAGAGAGGAGGACTGAAGGGGGAGGAAGGCTCCCGCATTTAGACCACCCAACCAGCTGAACAGAGAGCAGCCACACAGACTGGCAGCACTGGGAAAGAAACCATGCTGCAGCAGTGGGGGAGGAGATATGGATTTGGTGAACTAAACTAAAGATGCCTTTAAGAAATGAAAACATACAGGTCTGAGACTTTAGAAGAAAGGTCTTGGATATCTAATTACCTGCCTACCTATGATCTGTATATGTATATATGTGCTTAGAGAAACATAAGCTTATACATACATATATATATATATATATATGTACATGCAAAGATACTAGGTGCTTATGAATATGTAACAGCTATATATACTATCTATGTATTTATTTAAGAGTCCTCTGTAGTCAATGAAGCCACTGATATGGAACCTGAGGAGAAAAGAGGGAGACTTAAGACTAGCTGGAGGAAAGCTGGCCTTTAACAGCCGTGTAGAAGAGGTGAACGTGGAAGGGATAGAGAGAAGGAGGCTGAGAGAGGAAAGGAAGCCAGGAGTCTACGGAGGAGTGTCTGGTACAGAATGCTTCAGGAGAGGCTTAGGTAGAGACCGGGAAGCACCAGTGAGTGCTGCCTCCAGAAGAGCCGTGTGGGTGGGGGTCACAGCCAGAAAGGAAGGGCTGCGGAGGAAGGGAGGCGTTAGGTAATGTAAAGGTACTGAGCGTGGACAGCACCTTGGAGAGGTTTAGCAGGAGAGTACGGCTGTAGTCCAAGGCATTAAAATGAACCTGACAGCCAAAAGGCAGAAAGACTGGCTCCTCCCACCCGCACCAGGACCACATGCAGCGAACAAGAACTTGTGGTCAGGGTGAGGGTAAGAGCTCCCCGAGAAGGTGGATGCTAAAAAGGGTCATGACAGCACGGGGTTCGTGAGTCTCAGACCTATCCTGGAACTCCTGTCCAGTTCCACTCTCTGAAGTGCTTTTCTCCTTCATAAAGTCTCTCTGCTATCACTGTGTGTGTCATGGCTCCATTCTTGGATCCTGGACACAGGAACCTGGGAATCTCCGCAAGTATCTTCTGGACTCAGATCATGTTAATGAACAGAAGAGGAAATGGATTCCATGGGATATATAATTTTGTTTTTGTTAAAAGGAAACTCATGAATATACTTAGAAATCAGCAAGTCACCTAAAGGGGAGGATGGATGGATGGATGGATGGATGGATGGATGGATGGATGGGCAAATGAGACTGGGGGTATAAAGTGTCCAGGTAAAGGCTGAAGATATGGGTCATTGGTTAAAATACTTGCTATACAAGCGTAAGGAACTGAGCTTAGATTCTCAGCACCCATGTAAATATCTGAGCATGATGGTGTACCTGTAACCCTAGCACTTGGGGGTAGAGACAAGTGAACTGGGGGCTTGGTGGCTAGCCAGTCTAACCAAATCAGTGATCTCCAGATGAGCAATTGAGAGACCCAGTGAGACAGAAAAGTGACTGAATAAGACCTACCATTGGCCTCTGGCCTCCACACAGTACCGTGAAATCTTGTGTGACCAAGGAGTTATAGGCGAACCTCTCCAGGACTCAGCATCTTCATCTACTCATCAACTAGAAAATTCCTTTTCAAACTTACTTTCTTTTTAACAGCGAATGACTTGTTGCTTGAGGTCAATGTGATTAATCGCAGCAGATGGACTTTTTGTGATACACTTAATTTGTAATTTTGAGAGCATGTCTAAACCTCCCAGAAATATATGATGGCTTCTCTGAGATTAATTCAGAGCTTGTTAAATACCTGAAGACAGACAAATCCCAAAGGGTCTTAAAAGGGAATGGAGGGGGAGATGACATTGTAAAAAGGGAGACAAAGCCCTTTGTTTAAAAAAGAAAGGAAAGCTTTCATTTAAATCTCTATGAATAAGAATCGCCAAATGATAGTTTCACTTGAGATTTTCTTATTTTAATCATTCAAAGTAAGCTGAAAAAAATAAGCATGTATATATTTCCAGTGATTTCTAGGGAGTGCAGGGACAATACTGATTAATATCACAAGTAATTACCATCATCCTTACATTTTAATGAGATTTTTCGAACTCTGCTATTGCACAAATAAATTATCTTATTTTTATATGAATATTTCAGAAGTGTCTTACGAAAGATGCTATTCTGATTTTATAATTGATACAAATGTGAGACAGTTGTGTTCCCCAAAGTGCATGATCACAGGTAAAATGAGCTTAGAGACTTTGAGACACTGAAAATGGGTGGCTTCCAAACTCTGCTCCAGGGCTTCTCCTGCTGCATTTTAATTACTGTAGATCTCACCCCCAAACACAGAGGCTATGATGCACTCTTAAAGGGTGCTTGGTGGAAGAGAGCTTTTCGTTTGAGTTGTAATAGGTAGAGAGGCTGGACTCTACTGTAGAGTCCATATAATGTTTTGAAAGGTCTCTGAAGAGTTTGGAGATGGAGGACTTACAGTAGGCAGGGAAAGCTTTATAATACACAGTAAATGAATTCAAACAGTATACATGGCTAGGACTGGCTGGCTTGGGCATGAATGACAGGCATTGGGCATCAACACATTACTATAGCATGTGTCACTGTCAAAGCAGACCATCAGCTCACTGTTTCCATGATGGGGATAAAGATATATGACAGGTGTCAAATGGGGACTCCGACACCTTCCTTTTCAATACTCACATTTCAAATAGAGATTTTATAATTTCCTATGCCAGATAAATCACTTTGCCCCTTGTTTAATCTTCATAAACTGAAAATTGTAAACTTATTTTCTGGAACTCTGGAGAAGAAAGGAAATTGATTTTCAATCTTTGCTATTGATGTTTCCAGTCAAACATCCATCAAGGGTTATGCGTATGAACTGAGTGCAAAGCTTTTCAACTTCGATGTGCCAGTCTTCCCCTGCCCCAAATCTTAGACATGCATGCACAAATGAGTAGGGGCTAGTGGTTTTATTTTTTAAAACATCGTGGGGAAAACAAAGAGTTTTTCCTATATGAAACAGATCTTTCCTTCCCAAGGAAAATGTGAAATGGATATGAAATAATTAGAAGGCAATTCAAGACAATATAAGGTAACACATTAAATTCCATGGTGCTTAATAGTAGCCATTATATACCTGATTAAACTCTTAGTGACTTTTCCCCATTAACCACAGTAAGTCTAAATTTTTTGTTATTAGCACTTATTCACTGCTAGTAACAGTCTGGACTATTCATTTCTTGACTTCCACACATTCAAAGCTTTCAGTATCCTACTGTTCTTTACAAACAAATTCTTCCAAAATGCCTCCTTCACTTGTTATCCCTAAGCTGTGATAGTCTCTTACCTTTGCTACTTCTGAAACTGTTCACATCTGTCAGTCTCCTGAAGGATAAGCACTGCAGTGCAGTCCTTTACCTCCCATCCCACGTATCTTCTACACTGGAAAGTCAGCACTGCCTCTCCTCTCCCTTCCACAGAAAACTCATGCAACCAGACACAGCCCCAGAGCCGTACAAGCCTGCTCTCCCTCGATCATCTTTGGTCTTACACTGCCTCCACGGCTCACCCAGCCCTAGCCCCTTTCTAGTCTCAGGAAGTTTCCTCAATACACATTTAGTTGCAGTGCAACTAAGATAGCTTTTCATATTATTAAGGCAAATACATTCTTTCAGTTCAGAATTTAGCTTGGGGTAAGCCTTCTCCCTTTCAGAAACCCGAAGCCCCTCTTTGCAGGAGTTTTGGTTGCACACAAGATTAATCAGGTGTCCCCCACATCGTTCCCTCACACTGAATATGATGCACATGGCGATCATCTGTTGGTCTTGGAAAGCAGACAGCAGCAGATACACTGATGCACACCAGCTATTAGCAGTCACCTGGCTGGGATCTTCTTGCTCCACTGGGATAGAAACTGTAGGTGGGTAGGTATGACACTCTTATGGTGTCCCAGTCCCAGGTCCTTGAGGGCCTAAAGTCTAAGTGCTAGACTGGCAGACCCAGAGGTTTACAGCTCCAAACCCTGAGAACTAGGGGTTTACTGTACAAGGCTTCGGAATCCAGAAACTTTAGCTCTAGCATTCCTATTGGATGGAGGTTCACTACTCTGCCTATGTTGTAACCATCAGTGGCTGCAGCTTTTGGCAGATTGTAATCCTCAGCTTTCAGTAGTTGGGGGTGGCGGGGGGAACAGTAGCATGAAGCATCAAGCAATCAAGCAGCAGGAAGCAGCATCTGCTAGTGTTTCAGCTCAGGAACAGGCCTTAGTGATGGGATCCCCAGGACTGCTCTTAGTTACAGCTCTTAGTCCTGAAGTATTGAGGCTTTCAGTTCCTGAAAGTGGTTTCTGCTACAGCTCCCAGGGCTGGGGTTCTGAGACCTTTGGCTTATATGGCGTGACATCTCCACAGAACTCTTCCAAGGTCCAGGACCCATAGATCCTATTCTTTGGCCTTTTCTACCTTCAGCCTCAGGCTTATACTTCCTCTCTTTCTCTCTCTGCTTACACTGTCCCTTATTGTTCCTGCCACATTTCCTACCTATTGTTTCTGCCCTGGGCACTCTCTGGACTCTTCAGCTACCCTCTTGTTACCAATTTCACCACTGCCACAGTTTGAGGGGAGCTCCTGTTCCCTCTGCTGCTGTTGTCTCTCTGCTGTCACTTTTGAGGTATTTTTTTGTGTTACCAGTTCAGCCCAAACTGCAACTAATAAGGAAAGACTCCTGGAAAGAAGCATCTGATTATGTCTAGTGCTGCAACTGGAGAGGGCAGCAAAGGAGGTTGCTTCCCAAGCGGCTGGAAAAATGAGCTGAAGGGAGGCATGGTAAGGAAGTTTGTACCAATCAAGGCAGTCTTCATGCAAATGAAGAGCTGTGTTTACACCATTCACAGGCCTTCTACTGTGACTCCTTGGGAAGTGCTCCCCTTCTGGCCTATGGAAAAATGGCTGCTGGCTCATCTAGAGTTTACCAGGGCTTGTCTAGTAGGATGTCTGAGCATGTCTTTTGCCATGGATTTTGTGGTTCTCTACAGTTGCTGATGTGTCCTCACAGTGACTATAATGTGTCTATAACAGACAGAGAGATGGTGAGAGTTGCCAATAAAGGCACTGCTGGGTTGATAGACCTCTGCTCAAGGCACCAGAGCACCAGCAAAGATTCTAAGGTCTGTCAGTTAAAGGTAAAGTAGGCCTGCCATCTTAGCTGATTTAAAGAAAATAAACATTAAAAAGGAGTGCTTAGAAAACAGGCTTTCATTACCATTAACAGTGCTTTAACAATATTGAACACTGCTCTAAAGGAGCTTTGCTCTTAACTAAATACTGCTGCGAAGAGGCCAGACTTCTTAGGTGTCTCTGCAAAACCACAGTAACTAAAATCAGCCATTTTATTCCTCCTGGTTTGGTCTAAGAGCAATCTCAAAAGAACTTGTCAGATGAAACAAGAACTCCAGGAGAAGCCAGAGGGCTCTTCTAGCAAAAGGTAGCAGCCAGCAGGGAGTTTCTGAGCAAGGGGAACACCTTTCCTCTATCTGAGGAACTGTGGTCTCCAGGCGGGTGGGACAGGGCCCCATGAGTGCACTTTCCCTTTATGTATCCTTTAAATTCTTCACCCTGGAAATAGGTATAGGCACACAATGTGGAAGAAAGAGTGGAATCAGGAAGACTCCACATTCCCAGCTGGAAGGCAGAAATGGGAAGATCCAAGGGAAAAGGAGAGAATTCGGAAGCTAGAAGGAGGGAAATGATAGGGACAGAGACTTTAGAGAATCATTTACAAATTCTCAGGCTCATCCCATGGGTTCACAGAGACCTGAGCCTCAGCAACATGTTAAGCCTGAGAGATGACTTAAGAGACAGAAGCCTGCCCTGGGGCCAGAGTGACCAGTGGGAGGTAGACACTCTGCTATATGGAATAGAAACACAAAGGCTTTGATGTTGAAACAGCATTAGAGCTTGAGCCAAGACCAAAATAGGCTGTTTCCCTGAAATCAATCAGGGAAAGTGCCTTCTAGAGAAAGCTTCAGCATTTCCCATAGGATTTAAATGAAAACCAGCATCTCCTAATGAAATACTCAAAGTTTCAGGATACAATTCATTATTATTATTTAACAAAGGAAGAACCAGGGACATGTCAACTAACATGGTAACAAGCACTGCAAGCTAATGCTGAGAGGACAAAGATGTTGGTTGGAATCATTTGGTAACTCCTTTGAGTTAGCTATTGTAAATGTGTTTGAACCAATGTTGGACTTTGAAACAATCAGAAAAGTAAAGATTTCAACGAAGAGATAACAGATACAAAGAAAAATCAAATACTGCAACTGAAAATTAGAACCACAACAAATGGGTTCTCACTAAATGAGCCAAACAGCGGAAGGGAAAAATCGATGAACTTACTTGAAGACAGTAAAGCAGAGCTAAAATATCTAATTTTTATTTGATTAGAGACTCAGAATAAAAGAGAAGTGTACAAGGTAGAGATAAAGTTTTTTTTAAGCAAACAATGGTAGCAGACCTCCAAACTCTGAAGAACAACAGTCTATGGATTCAGAAACTCAGCAAACTTCACACTGGTAAACTTAAAGGAATCCAAGCTAAGACCCATTGTAAAACCAACTTAGGCAACTCAACACTGGTGATGCGGTTTAAAAAAGGATCAGAGACTGAAAAACAGATATGATGGGTGAAACAAGAAAGAAAGAGTAAGAGAAAGACAAGCAAATGGTTATCATCTCTGGTGCCAAGTCCAATGTCCCTTATCTAGGGGGCTCTCCCTTAGAACTAATTCAGCAGGTGCCACCAGGGGCCTGAGAATTTGCACGTCTAACAAACTTCCAGGTATAACACTGATGCTGCTCACCTGGGACACACTTCAAGAACCACTATCTTTTTAAGAATAGCTCCTGTATAGACATTCAAACATATCTGTTAACTTGGCCCGTATATAAGTTATTAGTGTTCAATTTTCAGGTCTCTCATTTGAGTAAGGCATGTGGTGAGTACTTAGGTAAGTACAGGTGAGTCCACAGGGAACGGGCGCTGGTATCTGACAGTTTTTGGTACAGTATTCAGGTTCCTTGCCTTAGCAGGATATCTTAGCCGAACCTCTCCAAGATGTATTTCCCTTTCTAGCTCCACTAAAATTCTTTTTTAATTTGTCACTGAACAACTCACAGCAGCCCTCTAGCAGATGAGAATTTCATCAAAGTCTCCTCGGTTCCATTCTGCAGACAATCACCTGCTCCCTCTTTCAGGATACTTGAATAGATGCAAATATATTTTGGCACTCAAGCATGTCACATTCAAATGCACCTAAGTGTGAATTTCCCAGATGCAGTTTCTGTAGCACTTCTGAAATGAGAGATGAATGCTCAATGGATCTGACAAAATGGCAAGAGAACCAAAAGTATCCACCGCATGAACAGAAAAACTCTTCCCATTTAACAACTATGAGTTTAAAATAATATATTGCAATAAAAGAATAATTAAAATGAGGAAGGGTATGTCCTAGAAATTATAAAACAATGTTGAAAAATAGACCGAATTACAACACATGATTATTCTACCATTTCCTAACAAACATGTGGGAGAAAGGAAAATCTTGGGTCTAAGACTACCACAAACAGCTATGGTTTATAAATCTCTACATTATTCTTCCACGGAATCATAGCATGGGCTCACAAGAGGAAGGTGAAGTGGGCTCTGGGTACAAGTTGAGAGAAGATCATGCTTAGATGCAAAGCCAAAGATTCTATGTATCTGAAAATGAAGAGAAAGGCGTCCTATGCCCAGCTTCAGATAATAGTTTATATGTCATCCTGATCCATGCTCACAGTACTAGCAAATGCTCTTCATTTCAGTGATGATGTGAACAGATTAAAACCTTTTCTATAATTTAATGAGAGGAAAAGAAGTTACACAATTTGAGACAAGACAGTTCACTGACACACATTTAAGAAAAGAAAAAAACAAAACAAACAAACAAAAAAAAACAAAATAACACCCATGCCCCTAATGGTGACAACCTGCTGAAGTTAGATAAATCTATTAGCTGGCATTCACAAGTGTTAAGTGATTTAGATAAGAAAGTTGTAATTACTACTTGTGCTTTTTAGTCCTACAGCCTAGCACATTTCCAAATGAAAGTAATTTACCAATGAAGAGATAGCTAAATACCAAATAGCAGCAGCAAAGGGGAAAAAGATTGTGAAAAGACACAGTGCTATTAGCAATGCAAGGAGATGCTAAAATGCAGTCCACTGTGGGTACTGCAGTTGGTTACACAGCATTGTGATATGGGTTGACATCCATCTACATTTTCTGTCCTTGATCCCTTTCTGTTCTAAAAACAGGGAAAAGTTGCTTGGATCTGTTTCTAAAAGGTTTCTTCTATTACAGCTCTTGTGGATCTAATCAATAGATTAGAGATTATCAGTAAGGCCTATTCTGAGGAAAATGGGGCAGGTGGGAAGGATAATGGGATCAGAAGCTACAGTTAAGACAACAGATGTGGGACACCAAAGTGGTCTTGACTTCACGATCCTCGGGTGGAACCTGTGTCTGGCTTAGAAAGCAAAAGCATATCTAAGTCAAGATTTCAGACAGTGAGAGTGTGAGTTTCAGCATGAGTAATAATGAACAGTGTGCTGTAATATTCTCACATAGTGTTCTATCAATACAGCAGCTGTTTGGCTACTCTCAGATCCATCTCCAAGAGGCTTGTCTGCCAAGTGTTAATCCAAAAGACCTGACTTTGCAGAAATTACCTAAGCAGGACTGTGCAGAAATGCTATACAGTACTGGCTTTAAAAAGCTGTTTCATGAGCAAAAGGCAAGTGAGGTTTTGAGTATAAAAATACTACTTTATTTACCTGCTCTAGTTTATTGTGTTCTGAACAAAGTTTATATAAATACTCTCTGACTCTAGGCATTTTTTAAAGTAAATCCTGTCCAATATATCTGATGATCCTTGTAGGATTTCAAGCCCTGGCTCCTTTGTCTCCAGCAGTTAAGACTATCCAAAAGTAGGAATGTGCCAGTACCATTCTCTTATTTTTATATTAACCTAACACACACACACACACACACACACACACACACACACACACATATAATATTCACTTTGTATTTTAAAAGAACATTGTAGTTCCCATTTTAATAATCCTTAAACATCAAGAAAGGCTAGGTAGATAATTTTAATTCTTAATTTTTGAAAGACTACAGATGCTTTACCCTAGATATGACCTATCAGTTAAAGAAAAAAAAAAAGTCTTAGTGAGGAAAAAAAGTCTCTGGTGTAAGGTCCTGAGACTCACAAAGCCATCCTGCATTTCCTTGCCCTGAGACTTGTTAATGGCATCTATACTCAGTGCACAGCATTCTAACACCTTCAAACAAAGCATTTCGTGCCAATTTCATTAGCAGTGATACTGAGGCTGCAGCTCAGCAGCTCAGTAGAATGCCTGAGGAACTCAAGCCCATCGGATCTGAACACCATAGCATCATGGTAATAAAAAAATTAAGAGCATCCCGCAGGGAAAGACAAGTCCTGCAATTAACCTTCAATGCCAATTAGTACTAGCACTTTCTTAGCTAACCTCATAGCTGTGATAGACATAAAGATAAAAAATTTAGTTCCTAACCTAAATCATTACACAAAATAGGCATATTTTAAAATGTTTTCCAGTTAGGTACAAATTTAAAATAAAAATAAACACATAAAAACACTGCATGTGAGATATTTAATAAACCTCAATTCACAAGAGAATTAGAGACACGGTCACAACTATGTAAAGAATATCTTGAAAGTAAATAAAGAAGCTAGTGATCATTTCTCATGGGGAGTAGAGGACAAAAGGATCACTGCAAAATTAAATGTTAAGTTCTAGCTGGGCCCATGCTGAACAGTACTCACGCTAGAAGGAGCCAGCACTGTTTCAAGAATGGGTCAATTCTAGGAAAGTATGTCTAGAATATGTAAGCAAGTGCTCACAGTAAAGCTAAGAACCACATAAGCCACCTTCAAGGAACACACACTGGCCAAATATGAGACAATCTGAACATTCAAAAGAGACCAAAGCCTACTAAATAAAATGCCAAACTATACGACCCCACAAAAATAAATGAATAAACAATTGGCAATAAAAAAAACTTTTTCATATAGTGAAAAGTAAACCAATAAATGCAGAAGAAATGATAAGAAAAACAACCAACAGAATACGAGTTCAGCAACATTAAAAATAATTTCTAAAACTGTGGGAGAAGTGTGATAAATGATAGAATATTGTGATATCAAAGTAACTTCTCAATGTGTTTATTAAAAACAAAAACAGAAGACTGATATCAAAGCACTTTCCCAATAAAGGCATGGGAAGTAACTTCACAGTGAAGGAGCCTGGCCATAGCCAGCTTAACCTTAACAAGGAACCAAACTGAGTACCACCATAAATGCATAAATGAAAATCACAAGATGTGATGGGATAGGAAAACAAAACAACAAAAACAAAAACAAAAAACGCAGCACCCAGCTTCAACAGAAACACAGTTGTTGGGAGTTAAGTAACTCAGTGGTAGAGTACTTGCTTAGCTAATGCACAAGGCTTGGGTTTGACCCCTGGCCCTGCCCAGAAACAAACAAAAATACATAGCATTAGTCTAATCATGAGAAATACCAGATAAATCCTACATCTATGTATACGGACATTCTACAGTGTAGCAGATGTACTTTTTCCAAAAATCTATAAGTCCAAGAAAGACCAAGGAACTGCTCTAGACTGAAGAGACTAGAGATGTGGCCACACAATGCAATGCACACTGCTGTACCCAGGCAGGACAACTGGCAAAATCTGAAAAGAATCTAAGGATAAGATAACAGTATTAGCATTACTTTCCAAATTTGGATGATTATACAGCAGTTGTATGGAGAATCTCACTGTTTAAGGGAAATTTATACTAAACTACTCAGAGATGATGAGACACACAAAATCTGGATCCTGAGTATCCCCCCAAAGTTCCACGTGCTAAAGGTTGGTCCTCTGAGCACACAGATGGGACTACTGGAATCTTTAACAGATGCAGCCTACTGAAAAGTCTTCATATAATTAGGGGTGTGCTTTGAGGGAGGTAACTGGACTCAGTGCCTTCCTCTTCTGTTTCCCAGCCATGAAGTAATGGTTTTCCTTGCTACATGCCCCAGTCATCATATGTTGCCTCACCATAGACTCAAATCCCTAGAACTGATTACAGACTAGAACCTCATTTTCTCTTTATAAATTTATCATCACAGGTATTAGTTATAGGGAAAAAAGCTGACTAACAAGGGCAATATTTGCTTTCAAAAAGCTCTGTGATTTGAAGGTTCTGTGTTACTTTTACACTTTTTATACTATTGAAATTGTTTCAAAGAGAAAAAGAATTCCAAGTCCCCTGTGTGTAACTATTCATAAGAAGAACACAAATATTGGTAATAAAAGTATTGAAAGAAATTGTGTTAAACTGTTCCTTGTGAGAACTGCTTTAGAACTTAAAAAGTCCTTTAATGACTTATTTCCACAACAACTGAGTATGTAATGTGTAATTCAACAAGATAATGGGTATTATAAAGTATCCTGCAGCAAAACAGTAAACAGAATGAGGTAACAGATCTTCACCCTCTTCACGTCTAATCAGAAAGATGCACCTTCCCCCAGTGCCCAATTAACTTGTTTTCCCAATATGCACAAAGAACTCTGAGAATCCAAACCCAGGTACCTTGATTTAGGTGTGTGGCATCTACGATCTGAACACCATTCACGGAGCACTGGGACCCACTCAGAGGAATCAGAGTCACTGTCCCCCCGACATTTTCAAAGACACAGTGCTCACTCTCCAAGTCAAGGCCATGAAGAACTAAGAAAAAAAAGAAAAATTTTTTTTTCCTTTGTTATCTGATACAATGACTCCCAACCATTTATTTAGTTTTTATTTTGAATGCCCTTCCTTTTCCATGAAAGCATTGTTCATCAAGAAAACTCTAATTTGTGAGTCTACAGCATCAACTGACAGAAATGGAGACATCCACTGACTGTTACCTCATAGAGTCTCACTATGATCTGTGTAGGGAGGTAAGCTCTGGGATGTTAATTCTTCCTAAGGAAGAAAATAGTTGAGTAGTTTGTTTCAGTTGAATACCTTTAATTTACTCTGCTTTATAGTGAATATATTACTTTTACCAGCCACCCAATGGCCACAGGAAAACAGAAGGGCAAAGGCCTCAGTGGCCTAGGGTTTATCAGCACCTATCCACTTACAGATAAGGCCTTCCAGGAACAGAAAGCACAGCATGGCATGGCATGGATCTCAGGACACCCCAAGGGTCTCCAGATGCTGCTCTGTGGTTCCCATTGCTACAGACTGGATTGATTTCAGAGACTGCTCAGAGCACCCCGCTGCTGAGGTGTATCTAATTATCTAGGAGTGTCCTGGCAATGGTAGAGATGAACACCTGTCAAATAAACCTGTATCATTGTAGGCAAAGCTCTTGGCCAGTTTCTGGGGAGTAGCTCCCACTCTTCCCATGTAACTGAATGGCTCTGGTCAGACACCATGTGTTCTTACCATGCGTCATTATTTATAACTACTCCCACAGCATAATTCAACCAAGAGGCCTAAAAGGCCTACACAAAAGCACTTGAGCCTCAGGACTTCTGGGATTATTTTCCACCTCTCTACATCTCTCATCTCTAGTAAATAATAAGTAGACATAGAAATATGATAATTGGCTTAATAGCCTACACTGGATTGAAAAGCATGTTCATCACCAGCAACTCTAAACATACCTCAAAAATGATGTAATCCTTCCCCAAATCTCCATCATGTCCCTCTACGGATATATATCCACCCCACATCCCCCTTCACAAATTTTATTATGGGATGTTTGGAAAGCCAGGAAGGACCTGATCTGCTCAAGCTGAATCTCTGGCTATCAGTGTGCCTTATGAAGACATGTGAGAAACTCTTGCTTTGCCTTTCCTTCTTATGTGCTCCTGGCATGCTGCCTCAAACTCTGCCATCATCTTTGTGCAGACACCTGTCTATATCCTTCCTTTTAAAAGGCTTAGGGTCCTATATCCGTGTCTGCTGGCATATTTCCATTAATCACTGTGACAAGTACAGAGTGACAAGTGTAGAGTGATTTAAACAACTGTATTGTTGAAAGACCTGGCAGGATAGAGAGTATATGTGGGGTGCAGAAAAAATTCTTAGTTCTATTTTATTCACTGAATCGACTGTCCTTGTTATTCAATTGAGTTACATTCAAGCCTACAGACACAAGCACACTGAGCAATACATGTGAAATTTTTCAAAATTTTCTTTCTTATGCTTATTTCAATGCCAACCAAGCAAAAAAAAGATTCTTTGTTATCTCAGAGTTTTTTAAAAAAAAAAAATCACTGAGAAGAGGTAGTTGACAGTCTCACCAATATCTTGCTCTGTTGAAGCATCTTCTCTACCAACGTATGTCTGACCTTCCTGAGAAGAAAAATCAAGTAATATTCATTAGTAAGTACAGGAACATGGCCTACTTCTCCAGTTTTTATTCTAGCTAGAGCAGCCTGCTGGGCAATAGAATGAGCAAGGTCTGGGCCAGACCATGGCCTCAGTGAACTTGGGGGACTGGGCTCTGCAATGATAACCCACGTGGTCTGTCACATACCAGCATCACCCAGACGCTTACTGCTCAAAAAGGTCAAGGACACTTCAGATCCTTTTATAGGGTTCCTCCTTCAATGGCCAGGGTGTGTGTCTAAAGATGCAGACTATGGGAGGCTGCAAAACTCAAGGGCAGTACTATCTCATTTTAAGCCATGGATCAGAGAGAAGATACTGAGTGGAGGGCACGGGGCAACCACTGATGACTGACATGGAACAGCATACTAGAACCGCAGGACCTGCTCGGAACCCAGCCTGAACAGGCAAGGGGAAGGCACCACTTCATAATTACCAGGAGGAACCAGTGATTATGCATATAATGGCTCCAATTCTAGGTGCTCCCTTCTTCCTTAGATTTTTGCCTCTTTGTTCCTTATCTCCCTTCTTCCGATTCCACAGAACAGAAGGAATCAAACTGAGTGACTCATCACTTAACTTTAGAACTATATAAACAGAAGAACTTTAAATATCACAAAATCCCAATGAACTGCTGAAATCCCCATAGGCTCAAGGATTTGTTGTGTATTCTCTAATTTAATAGTTGTATTCATGGCCATAAAGTATTATAATAAACCTTGCTAGAGTCTACGGGGAAAACTGCAAGCAAAATTAGAATGTTCCACTTAAGCAGTTTCTACCTTCAAGTGATACAAGATGATTCCAGTACTCAGAAGGTCATCGTCAATGCCAATCAAGTGAGGCAGCTCAGAGTCCAGAACCACACCAATCCCCTCTTTTCTGAGGGCTAAGGTTTGCTCCTAAAATTGGGAGAAAAGAGAGAACACAAAGATCACTTTGGGAAAAGACAACTTCACATTAGGTGTTCTTTAGATGTTTAAAATATGCAGTATTTTATTTCTCATAAAAAAAAAAACCTGCAAGAAAAACTGACTTTAAATTTCATGTTGAAAACCTGGCAGGCAGTAAGCAAAATGAACTTCAAACATATAAAACACTCAACATAAAGTGAACTGAACTCTTAGCTTGATCTATATAACCTTTTCAAAGTCAATCTCAAAGCTCATCTTACTTAGGAAAGGCTCTAGAATCACTCTCCACAAAATAATCTTTCTCCCTTCTTCAGATTCTTTATTTCTTTAATAGTTAGAAGTCTCCTTGATTGTCAGCCCTTATCTCTGATCACTCTGGTGAACTGGGCATGCTCTCAAGGCAGAAGCTCCAATGTGTTACATCCAGGCCCTGTACTGCCAATTTCTCCAGACTGTGGATCACTCCCACCTATTCACATGCTTGCAATTACTCTGCCCCACTCCACTCCAATGACTGCCCCATCTCCTCCCTTAGTCCAGCATCTCCCTCTCACCCCCACCACCTCTTGAGAGAAAAATCACATTTCGCCCCAATTCTCTTAAACTTCAGTTCCTCTCTGCCAGTCTTTTGAAGCTATCTCATGGAGGGTATCCCCTTGGACTCTACTTATAGTCACCCCCTGGATGGTCCACTTCATCCTCACTACTGACTTTACCAGGCATCCAGATGCTAAGGGCTCTTAAATTAAAATTGCTAGGACTGATCTCTCCCTTAAAGTCCATGCTTAGGTATTTAGACCCACCTAACTCAGTACCTCTGTGGGACTGCCAGACTGGTGACTCAAACATATTTAAAAACAAAACCCAAACCTACAGACCATGCATCCCATCTGAGCAAATGGTAACCTCCTTATGGACCAAAAGCTATGTCAACACTTCACTCTGTTCTTGCTCTAAACTCTACAACTATAGTGCTGAATCCTGCCTTCAAAATGCAAAAGTAGTAACAGAAGCCCCTGCACTATTTTGGTCCAGCCCAATCTTCACCACCTTTCACTTGGACTGTTACAATGATCAAAGCCATCATTGACCTCTGTGAAACATACACAAGTCAGCAGCGGGAGAGATGTCAGAGCAGGTCACTCTGCTCAGATCCTTTAAATGCTGTCCAGTGTCACTAAAAGAGAAGCTAACGTCTTTCTAATGTTCTACATGCAGAGCTGGCCCTCCTTTCCCAACCTGCACTCATCTCCGGCCACTGCCCTCCTGGCATTCCCCGAACTGGCTGGAGCCCCACTGCAGGGTTACACTGGCTGCCAGTGCTTCTGCCTGAGACTGCAGTGTGTTCTGCACTGCTTTCTCCTGCCTAGTGGCAGGGTCGCCCCCTCGGCAGTACTGACAGTTATCCCTCCCCGCTTATTCCTGGCATCCATGGCCTTTGTTCTCTAATGCTGCTAACACCTTCTTCTCCCCAAGGTAACGGCAATCAAACCTGCCCCCATATATTCCCAAGTGTCTCCCAGGGGACATGAGCAGCCAGGTTGAGAAGCACTGCCCTTTGTGGATATGTACCATGACTCATCGCTTTCCTTGTGTCTCAGCTAAAAGTCTCCTCACCACAAATCAAACAGCAAAGACCGACCTTCCCTGTGCTCAACTGATGCTCTTTAGTGGTTATCACACACAGCGCAGCTCTTCAGCTCACATCTGCCAAGTGACTGAGTGGGTAGATGTAAGGAGCTGGGGCAGTGTGTCATAAGTAGACTAAGAGCAACCACTCAGAGAAAGAGACTGACAAGGCCGGTGTCTTCTTACAAGACCCAACTGATCTAAGACAAAAGACCTCTAAACTCTGGGAAAGACCAAGGAAGGGAGCCGATAAACTCCAAAAGGCTGAGGGTGAAACTTTCCACAGAAATTAAGTTGAGCTGAATTGAGACTAATTCACGTCTAAGAGGTGTGCCACTGTTATGGATGTGACGGAAGTAATGTGTAGCGGCTCCAAGTTGATGACCAGGACTTCTGGTCAGAGACGCTCCTGGTGAATGCCTCCCCCACTCACCCCTACCATTGGACAGTCATGGCCAAGACATACCTTGGTATCTCATAGCTTCTGAAACCTAAGTACTATTCCTTTTAGGAAGAATGTACTGCCGTGCCATTTAAACAGTCAAACAGCATACCATCTACCATTCTCTAAGTAAAAGACTCTGAACTTCTCAAGCTATTGTCAAAGTGAAACTCAAATCTTGGAGTCAAAGGAGCTTCTAATAGGTTCAGGGGCAGGGCAGCAAAGACTATTCTTGGCAAATGCACACTTGCAGGCTTAAAGTCACACAAGAGGGCAACAGAACGAAAGGAACTAAGACGATGAGTAAAAAAAAAAAAAAGAACATAAAATCATCACTTGAAAGAACGCAATTTAATTTAACAACCATTAAATAGACATACAGAGAAAACAACCAATGCACAACTTCGATTCTAGAAAAGGAGATGAAGCGTGTCATTGCTCTTCAATTGTTCATCTTATCAGCCCAGCTCTCCTTCCATGGATGAGAACCTCAGCTTTGAGGTCTGGAGGCTTCAGTAGCCTTGATTTACTATACCAAGGCCCTTGCAAATCTTGGTCACAATGAGCACTCTACAGTGAACAAGCCCTGCTACAGCCTCTCCTCTGGGTAGAATTCATGCCTTTCCTCCTACAGACTGAATTCAAGCAGAAGCGAGAACCATGTGATTTCCTCTCAAAGACACCTGTCTCAGTGGAAAATTTAACCTCACAGTTCCATTCCATGACACAATGTCTCCGCTGGACTGCCCAGCTTCTCTGAATCGGGCCACAGCACTGCCAGGGAAGAGGCTCTGTGACAATGAGCTGCTTCAGTCAGGCCCCACGGTCAACAAGAAAAGGAAGGGGGGTATTCTCCCAAGTCCAGAGGCACCTGTGTTTTCATACCCACAAAAAGTGGACAACAAACCACGCCATCTCCAAAAAAGAAAAGGCAATATTTTAAATGATAGTAGCTCCTATTCAAACAACAACAACAAAAAAAATGTTCGGATTATATCCAAGTTCAGTTTAATGCTCTTAAAAAAAAAAACCTTCAGGTAAGTTTCACAGACTTTGAAAAGCATCGGAAATTCATGACTTTGGAGCCATTAAGTCAAAAGCATTACTTATTCCCCATCATGCTCCACCCACACCCACACCCACATACACACCCACACACACACACACACACACACACACACACACACACATATATACACAGTCACACCCGCTTCCATATGTACCAGGGACAAAACCTGAACCAAGAAAAGTTTTTGAGGATGAAGAGTGGGGGCAGATGAATTTTTGATTAATGCTGCCCTAAAGCTCCATGACATTCAAGCTGTATTCAACTACATGATATTATAAAAGTGTCACCTCATAAAACTGAAAATGAGGGTTTAAATCATTGCTCAAGTGAAAAAGTAATTTCAGACAAAAATATCTATCACATATAAAATATTTATTGAGTGGCATCTACTGTTATACATAATTTATGAAACACCTCTTGGATAAGATAGAATACTTAACATAGAGGGCTGCCTCCCCTCTCCTAACTCCTGGTACACCGGGTCTCAAAAGAAAGAAAGAAGTGGAATATGTGTGTACAGATATCTTACAGTGAAACAAAGCTTTGGGCCAACCAACAATATGGATGAAAAGGGAACTTCAGCCTGGTTGAAAGTGTCAAAACATAACATCACTATTTAAAATAACATCATGTTTGTTAAATTTGCAAACACTAATCTCAGTATGTCTTTCCTTAACCTCAAGACACATATTCAGGTAAAACACTTCTGAATTCAAAATGTGTTCAGTTTAGAACGTGACACAGAAACATCTCTGTCACAATCTGGGATGGGGGAGGGAAGTTTACAGGCAAGGCTGAATTCAGAGAAAACTCTATGGGAATATTGTTTACTATGTATACACCACATTGTGTATTATAGTTACACAAGGATTCTGCTCTTTTAATCAAGATCTTATTCTTAGAATCTTACACTGAGTCTTAAAAATCTCAACCAAAGGGCTGGAAAGATGGCTCAGTGGTTAAGAGTACTGGCTGCTCTTGCAGAGGACCCAGATTCTGTTCCCAACACCCACAAGACAGTTCCAGGGGATTCAATGCCCTTTGCCAGCATCTGTGGACATTGTTCTCATGGGTGCACTTACATACATGCATGCAATATGCTGATACGTGTAAAATCCAAATGAATAAATTTTTAAAGTTTTTAAACTCAACCACTTCTTTAATAAGTGAAGACCCACAGAAAAGCCTACTGGACAGGGACTGTGGCTCGGTGATAGAATAAGAGACAGTGCATGTCCAAGGTCCTGGGTTCAACTGCCAAAATAAAACCAAAATAAAACAACAAAAAATCAGCAGGGGCAAAACCTAATTGTTCTCTCTTCTAGAAAGCTAATCTAGGACGACGTAGACTTGACCTGGATGCATACAGATAAATTTGTGCCAAACTGTCTACCTCATCTGAATTGGGAACAGGCTGAGGGTGGGAACTATTTTTTTGCCCTGAGTCTGCTAAAAAAGATAAAAACATTGCTGGCAAAACTTAATCACTCAGTAGGCACTGACTATTTGATAATAAAGGAATATTTTAACGTAGATTCCCTCCAAATAGTCAAAAATTAAATGCCACATTTTTTTGTGGAAATACATTCTATAAAGAATTATATATTTCACCAAGTAGTGACATTTTATAGAGCGGATGCACATCTTACAAAGTGCAGTTAAGTTCTATAGTCCAGAGCACAAAGAGTGGCAGGACGGGGATCATGTTGGGAACTTTCTGTTCACGCCTGGTATGGGAGGGGAGAGGGAGAAGGTCAAGCAACTAGAACAATTTTATAAAAAGTTAAAACCTGTAGCAGAGCTACTTTTCAATTTGAAAGACCATATGTGATTTAAATTTAACAGATGCAAAAGAAATTGAAGTATTTGTCGTCTTTCAACAAAATGTTTTTTTATTACTAGAAGTATTTTTTAGTCTTTCCTAAAATATCCCTCTAAGTTGAGGAAAAAAAAAAAAACCAGTATGAAACTAGTTGTGATGGTTAATATTCATTGTCAACTTGACTGGATTTAGAGTCACCATGGAAACACGCTCAGAGGTAGATTCACCCTAAATGCGGGCAGCACGAACCCACAGACTGGGGCACCACACTGAATAAAAAGAGAACCCAAGCAGAGCACCAGCATTCACTGATCTGTTTCCTGACTGCATGCAATGTGACCTGCTGCCTTGAGTCCCTGCCACCATGACTTCCTGTCCCCAAACTGCGGCAAAGTAAGTCCTTCCTTCCTAACTTTTGTCAGCACTTAGTTATAGTGAGGAGAGAAGTTCTGCTCACCATGTAGACATATTCTGCACGCATGTTTTGGTTAGAAGCAACAGTTCCCTTTTGGAAATGTCGTCCTGTCCTGACCTGTGAACAGTAGGGCCGATTTGGGACCACACATTGGACCATATTTCCTTTCCGTTGAAACACTGAAGACATGACTCCAGTGTCTCCAGAAATCAAATGCTGCTCAAGGAAGTTTGCTGCTCAAAGCCAATCTGACTTTCAGTCCATGACAGACCAGTTAGTTTTCTCCCTGGATGTTTAAAGAAATTTTCCTCTATCCATTAAATTCAATGGCTTAGGTGGGACTGGTCTCAATGAGGAACACTGTCTACATTCTCCCGGAACACAACACATTCTCCCAATCTGCAGACTGAGTTCTTTTCTCATTTCATTAAAACTGTCCTGCTTTACTTTCCACCTTGTTTCATCCGCTGACTGTCTATTCTGAGAGCACCAATTATCCTAACATTCTATTTCTCTGCCCCATATCTTCTAGCTTCCCATCATGTTAATATCCTGATCCCCTCATCTCTGTGCACTGAGATCAGTCAGCATTTACTCATAATAACTTGATTTTCAATCGTATCTATTGTTTTCCTTGAGGTTTTTAATTCTATTTATTAGCTCTGCAACGATGTTGTTTTAGACCTCGGAACTCTTTAGTTTACAATCTCCCTTTTTTCATCCCCTCCTGCTGTTTATTATCATCTTGCTTTGTTTATTGGATTCATGTTTCTCATTAGCTTGTTCCATGAAATGAAACAATTGTGAAGTGCTCCCTTCTTGCCTTGAGATATGTTTTCATCTAGATTAGGATCTTTCTCTTTGGTATGTATTATGATCTCTTTTTCTCTCTCTTTGGCTGTTTTTAGCTTTATATAATGGTCCTATTTCTTGTCTTCACCAGAAACTTCTATAATCCTAACGCAAGACTCCGGTTCTGTTACATCTGTGACCTTTCAGGTCAGAAAGCTATGTAGTCTACATTCTGTCCATTTTTCTCTATCCAGAGGGAACAAGAGACCCGACACCCTGCAGGAGGCTCCTCAAAGCCTTTGGGCTATGCCCTCTTTTACCAGAAGTCGTGACAGGTCTCCCAGGGTTCCCACCTCCAGCTGGGGAGGACCCACGCCAATGGAAGGGAGGGAAAGCAGTGCTCAAACCTCCACTCCTTTCACCAGGCCCTCCAGCACCAGCTCTGCTTTTTACTTCATCGCAGTCTGCACCGTTCACTACTCTCTTAATATTACTCTTCAACAACAGAAAACACCGTTTTGCTGCTCTTGAGACTGGAGTGCATTCAGGCGGGTTTCTCGAATTCTTAGGATCAGCTTTTGAAACACAGGCTTAGGAGAACCTCGTCAGTCCTGCCTCTTCCCTGCCAGCCAGCTCTTGACCTTCATTCATCTACCTCCTCTTGGAGATGCCATGGGACTGTTAACTGCTGCAGGCTTATTTGTGTTGATGTTTTATTATTATTTCCTCATTTCTTTGAAATCTATATTATCTCTAACTACTCTTTAGTATCAAAGATAAGAATAAATAGTGTGGCACCCCCTCCCACTCCCAGCTGCTTTTTTTTGGGGGGGGGTCATGGTGTTTATCACAGAGACAGAAAGCAAACTAGAAGACACATTTTGGGTTTCATGCTCCCAGAGACACATTTGTAGGCCTTACCTACCTTTCTGGCCTCTTCCCCCTCCACTGCCCATGATTCCCAACACCACACCCTAGTGGCCTCTTCGTCTGCAATGCAGGCCTCTCCATGTGCTATTCCATCTGCCCAGACAGTTGTCCTGGTTCCCTTGGCTTGCCCTTCTTGTTCATCTAATCTTTTTACACACAATGCCTGTTCTTTTAGGTGTCAGAAACACCAGTAAGATGGAGAAGGACACTGCTCAGACGAGGCTCATTTCCTTTGCTAGGTCTCCATTCTGTCCGGACAACTCTGCTACTCTATTGGGCTGACTGTCATCAGAGCACTTAAGGCTCTCAAAGTGATATCAAGTGTTAGTTTATTGTTTGTCAGTCCTTTCAGGGGTTGGGGTGGATGCTGGAGAGCATCCAAGCTAGTATGTGAAGTCCAGGGGAGAAGCAATCAGGATGGGGTCAGTGAAGACCAAACCACTGAGCAGTCTCCAGGGCTAAGACTCTTATCAGTCCTGTTTTCATGCCCCTTCCCAGGCACGAATAGCTATTAGACCTCAAAATAACAGTGAAAATGACCAGAATAAATGAGAGGCTGAAAGGGATCCTAGGTAAAATCATAATAGTCTATCGTCATAAACAATTAAATGTGTCCCAAACTCTGCACGTCACATCACAAAGTTGGTAGAAGATTAGTACCTAGTAAGTCATAGAAATTGAAATAGGAATGCAAAAGCAACACTTTTTCCATGACTTTGAAACAATTCATATGATACCACCTCTGGTCCAAAGGCACACATTTAACAGATGGTGATCAGTCCCAGGATGCACCGGGGCAGACGGGGGATGAGAAGGGCCTGGCTATTATCTACTCTGTGGTACTAAGAGATGTAAATTTCCTAGCATTCTTGGCAGTCAGCCCCTAAACAGTAAATATAATTAATATTGTCCTTTTAATGAACAGAAACTCTTGGGGCAGTTTAATTTCCATTACACTTCCCACTGCAGAAACATCATTCTTTATTTAAACACTGAAGAGCTAACTGTCGGCATGCAGTTTTGAGATGGTGCTGTATAGATCTTTTTGATGAAATCATCCTCTTTGCAGAGCAAATCATCCAGATGCTGGTATTTAAATTATGCAAAATACATAATACCAATTAAAGAAATTATGTGTGAAAATATGCAAGAGCAAATTTCCTCACATTAATATTTAACTAGACTTTTTAAGTAGAGTAGGATCTTATGATCACAAGTACTTTAGTATATTTGACCTAAATGGAAGTCTAAAATATCCAGGAGGATTTGCAAACAGCTCTACAAGGGCATTTTCTATATAGCACAAACTTTAACATATGGCAGAACAGTTAAATGCAAAGATTATTTTAAGGAGGATGTTGTATCCCAGAAAGCATCAATTTGACAACAGACTTAAACTCTTCTAAAGCTGGCCACTTATGTTTCTCACCCAACAAATACACCAAGCTTCTCTCTGCCTCCCAGGCTTTACCCAAAGGTTTGTCCTCCAGCTTCCAGTTTCACCCATTCTTTCTCTCCTGAGGAAATCTCCAAAATGCACTCAGGTGCAATGTGTTCCTGTTCCCTGCACTGACCACAGCTACCCATCCTAAACATTTGGATCAGTGACTTCACACTCATGCACTCATGTCTTGGTTGTTTCTCCTACTAGACCAGACCATGACCTAAGGGACTTCCAGAAAGTACCATGTCTAAGAGAGTACTCACTCTTTAAATGAGTACCTCTAAGAAACAGGGCAAAGAAAATGCATTTTTTTTAAGTTTCTACAATTTTGTATCCTACAAACAATGGGCACCTCTGTTAAGCTGGGTGCATCTTAAAGATTCTCAAAATGACAAGTGTTATGACTTAACCTCTTCTTCCCCAGTTAGTTTGTTCCATGTTTCACACAACCAGAAACCAATGAGCATATGTTGTTTGTCAGGTGCTGGTATAGAGATCTTAGTTACAGTGACCCCCCCTTCTCATACTCATACTCTGAGTCTATATTTATATACTATATATTATATAAACACATTATTCATATATCAATGTATCAATCTTATAGGCTTTAAGTAGCATTACTTGTCTACTTATAAATGTTATAGACATTACCATTACCATCTATCACTTAGTCATCTTTCATTAGCATAAAATGCCAAAAGAATAGTCATGAAATCTACAAACAGCATTAATTCATCTAAAAAAATTGAAGGTTCTCGTACATAGTAGGTTCTTATAAATAATAATTATTCCAACCAAATTCTAGGTCCTATGGAATTTGCATAGACTTTCACAGTGAGATTCAATTCCACAGGCCTACGTTTGGATTTCAGTGATCCTCTATGAAGCAGGTGTTGCTATGAAGTTCTACCCAGTTTTAAGAGAGAACTGAAAGAGATTACATCATCTGCTGAACCTACACAGTTACTTGGCTGATTTGCCAAGCCAGAATCAAATCCACACCATCAAACCCCTCCATGCTGTCCCTGAGAGTCCACCTACAAAACCTCATGCCTTTCTTGTGTCACAGCTGTACTTATAATCACCCACTCATTTATGTCTCTTCTAAACCTACAGTAAACAAAATGCAATTACCAAGTCCCTCGAGTTGAAATAAATTCATGACAATGGCCATGTTTAAAAGATAAGCTTGCCTCAGCTGACTGAATATAGGAAAGTATGTCTCACTTGATTTCATATGGGAAACCATTGGGATAAAGTTCTATATAGCACTCAGCATAGTATGATTTAGGATAATAAATAAGACAACTTACAAGTGCCCGTTAGGTTACACAGAAATTTCTCAATTTCTGTTTGAAGTTTGTTCATGATTCATATATGTTTGTGTACATATAAGCTCTGTTTATATTACTGTAAAAAAATCTCATAACTGGATGACTAAAGCAAAAGCATTTATTTCCCATGGTTCTGGAGGTTGGAAGTCCGAGGTCACAGCAGTGACAAGGCATATTTCATTCCAATGCCTCTCGTCATGGTTAAGAGGAAGCTAACAATTCACCGGGTATACTAGATGTTCACACTGGTTTTTGTACAGTGTATGTGCAAGAGAGGTTATCTCTCTTCTTCTCTTTCTAAGATTACCTGTTCCGATGATTAAATACCTTCTACAACTTCACTTTAATCATCCCTTAAAGATACTATCTCCAAATATATACACTGTCTGTTAGAATTTAATATATAAATTTTGATGGGATACAATTCACTGAAGAGTGTGTTTATGTACTTAAATAGTATATACTAACATGTATTTAATACTTATAAATAGCATTTGTGTATGCATTTATATATTAATATATCTTCCTCAATACTTAGAATATATTTAACATAAAAATATTCAAAAATATAATTTAAAAATAGAAGAAAGGACAGACTGAACCTTCCAGAGATGTTCCATGCAAAGTTCACAAATGAAATCAGAAGTTACCTGTGGCTAATTTATTTGCTTATACATTTTCACTTTCCAAATTTTTTTATGTCAGTCACATTTGTAATCAAAATGACAGTGCACATAATATATATTTTTAAAAAATACAGGAATTGCAACAAAATTTTAAAACATGTTTTACCTGATTTATTTCAATTTATCTTATCTAAAGTATTTTGATTTCTCTTAAGCATATTTCTAAGGCTGAACTTTTTTGTATATTAAGACTGTTTTGAATATGGAACACTTAAATGCTGAATAAAAGAAAAAAACAAAGTTATATTAGTCAAAAATTAAAGTTCAAAGCCTAGTTCTCAAAAAGCTCTCTATTGAAAAATAAAAACTAAAAAGCACAAAACTGCAGGTATACAGAAGTAAGATGAATTCCACATTTACAAAAATCACATCTGGAAGACCTATTCAAACATTTTCAGTACAAGTCTTTCAGCTTCTACAGATATCAGGGACACACCTGTGAAAGTGAAATTTTAAATTTTACACAGGAACGCCATTTCAGCACCACCCTGAAAGCTGTTTAGCCATCACACAACTAGATTCTTAGTTTTACAATTGTATAGGACATAAAATATTAAAACAAAGACCCTCAGTTTACCTTTTTGTGAGACTTTTTCATCTTTCATAGAACAAGAGAGAGGAAAAAGAACTGTAAGGAATTCCCTCCACCCCACCCCACCCCCACGACAGGAGAAAGGAACATGAGTCCTGAGTCCTGGTTTGGGTGCAGAGACTTCACTGGTTTCACAGCCACTGCAGCCTGGCTCATTAGCAAAAGAGAACTTAACACAGAGGAAGGGAATGTGGAGGGCAGCGGAGAAGGAGGCAGCGGACAGGCCTCCAGCTCCTGAAAGGCATGCACATTCCCATGATGGGAAGTCAAGAACACCTCGATGCTTCCTCAACAGTAATAAAAATTGGGCTTTTTATGGAGAGGGTGGAGCATAACCTTCTTTCTTCTATTAACAAAATACCCAATCAGATAATCAAAAACAAAACACTAATGAACCAAACTGTCCAAAGAGTCTGTCAAGAGCTCACATTAGGAAAGCTGTCTGTTTATGCAGGAAACACGGAGAGATGAAGGAAAGACCTATGTAGAAAGTCCAACCCAGGCCAGTAACAGTGACTAAAAACACTGTCCTCTATGTATTGAATGAATTATGCTTTCTTAACTGTCTGTCACTCAAGGCCATGCCCACTGACAGTTCATGCCACCTACATCACAGTCTGACCTCAGAAGATCCCAAATGACTGGAAATATAAATCCTTATGTTGCTTGTATAAATACTGTTGTGGTCAACAGTATTTTCTACAAGCATTCCTGGAAGTGATACACTACACTCAGAAACCTAATTAATAAAACCTTCAGCAAGACAAACTGTGCAGTGAATCAAAAGGGCATATTCACTCAGATTATACAGGGAAGGGTGTTCCAAAAACCCAAATATAATTTAGAATGCTGACTGTAGAGGCCTCAGAAGTTTATTAAAATTAGAAACACAGTCCATTTCAAAACGAGAAATCATATTTGAAAGCTTTTTAAAAAAGAAAGCATATGTGACTAACATCACAGAACTTGTCAAGGACACATGAAATGAAAGATGAAACAAACTGTGTTTTCTGGTCTGGTCCATTAGCAGGAAAGCAGCACTCCGAACACAAGGTGCATACGCACATTTTCAATCGCACACTTAATTTATTTTTGCCAATAGGTACAGTGTAAGTTGTTTTTTAAATATTTAGCTCTCACAGTCATAACTAGGCACGATTCAAAAGGAAGCAAACTCCTAAGCCATCACAAAGCTCAAACCTTCATTCATTAAAAATCTACCTAGAAGCTGGAGGCACTATAATCACATCATTAAAAAGGCTGAGGCACGACTATCACTTGAGCCCAGAGTTCAACACTAGCCTGGATAACATAATGAGACCCTGTCTTAGACAATCATATAAATGAAAAGTGTTTACCAGGTTTAATCAACTGGACATATTTTCACTTTGGAAAGCTGGTTGATACTGTTAGCTACAGTTAAATATCATTTATACCATGTGATTCAGCATTCTGTAGCAATTTCCTTTTTCATAAAACACTACCTTGGAAGGAAGCTAATTAAGATACAGGATGCTCTAAAGGGAGGTAAAACATTCCGTCTTACAGAGAGGCAGGTTAAACTTAGGACGTAAACAACTCAAAAGCTTCAGGAAGTCCCTAAAACTGAGGAAATTCACTAGGCTTCTCCCTCCTCAGGTTTACACAAGTAGTAAGGACTGCTGAGAGTCACTCTCAGACAAGACAAGCTGCTTAGAAGATTCTCAGACCAGATGAGATGCTCAAAGACTCTCAGACTAGTTGAACTACCTGGAAGAGGCAGACCAGTTGAGTGGCCTGGACAAGATTCAGACTAACTAGAATGCCTAGAACAAGCCACTCTGGAACCTGTCAAGAGGCCTGTAGGTTGTGCTCCAGGTCCCTGCTTTTGTGAACATCATCTATGCCTGGGTGGATGTTTGGTGATGCAGCTCTGTCTTTGAGTCATTTTTGCTCCTACAACTAACCCCTAACCCATTCTCCTATAACCCCAACAAACTCACTGATTCACTAAGCTGGGCTTTGGCAGTGTCTTTACTTTGGTCTACTGTCAATTTCCTATCTGGGATAAGTAGATGTTTGTTCATATCTCCCCAGAAATATTGTCACACAACGCTTAGCATTTCTACCCCTAAGCTCTATAATAGGGACAAGCCAACTACAGCCACAGGTGAGGTTAAGCTGACTGCCTTTATACTACATGGCTAAGGTCCTAAGTGTATTTTTATATTTAGGTATGGCTGGAAAATAATAAAAAGAATATTACTTCATGACAAGTTGAAAATGCATAAATTGAAATTTTAATGTCCATAAGGTTTTACTGGAATATGTGTTCCATGTTCCTTCATTTACATGTTGTATATGGCTGCCTTTTGCTGTAACAGCGAAGTCGAGTAGTTGTAACATAGATGGTGTGTAACATAGGGCTGTGAAGGAGCCAGTTACTTTTCTATGGCTCTTTGTAGCAAGTTTGTTGATGGCTGCACTATACACACACGTACCCGGAAAGACAAGCTTGAAACTGTACACAGCAGTTTATTTTAAAGCAAAAACAAACCAACCACTACAAACCACCCAGATGTCCATGATGAGTTTGGAATGTGTAAATCGCTATGATCCATCTAATGGGATAATACAGAGTTGGCCTTCCACATTCATGTGTTCCACATCTGCACATTCAACCAACTGCAGATCACAAATATTCAGAAAAAAAAAAATCCAGAAAGTTCAAAAAAGAACTTGGGACACGTAGCATGCAAGTCCACCAAACCTTCACAAAAGAAGTGACAGAGGAACGCCCGGCTCCTATCACCTCACAGAGCCTGTCTCTCTACAGGACTTCTGTTAGCTGAGCGCTGCTCATCAGAAGGTACATTTGTGCACTCTCAAGTGAAGCCTTTAATGTGTCTGAGCTGAACATAAACACCCCCCCCTTTTTTTTTGTTGTCACTAGTCCCTAAATAGTCCCTATAGGATAACAGTCATTAATGCAGTATGCTATACCATCTCATAAAAAGAACTTGAATACCCTCGGGGTTTTTGTTATGGTATGAGTGTCTTTGAAGCAATCACCCACACACACAGACACAACTGTATAGTAATGAGAAGGAATAGCTTTATAAAGCACAAACGTAATTTTTAGAAGCCAGCTGGAAAAGAAGAAATGCTATAAGGTACCTTTAATGGTCGCCTTCCAGACAGCGTCCAGGAGTAGACACTGGTAGCAGTGTGTGTGTGTGGTGGGGGAAATCTAAGGCTAAAACATTCTATTTCTTCATCCAGATTTTAGCTACAAGGTATATTCAGTTTATGAATTATTCAAATTAAACACGTGATTTTTCAAAGATTTGTTCTAGGTTAGTAATTCATTGTGACTTCCTGATCTTCAACAGCAGAAGCATTGAGGAGAAATGGAGATACACAACAACCAGGAGAGATGGGTTCAGGGTGGCCAAAGGACAAATGAAACCACTAGTATGGCACTTGGCACATCCGTCTTAGATCTAGGCTCACTGCTACTGCTTCTAGCACGCACAGACGTAGAAGCAAAGTGCGGGGCAGGAACATCAACTTGCAGAAAGCAGAACTGATTACTGCTTCAAACAGGTCACGTACATGGGCACGGAATATGCCTAGGGTTTATAATGATGACAGTCTTCTGATTCTGGACCAGCTGAGGGTGTCCTTATTTTTCACCTCTTGCACCTATCCATGTTTGGAGACACTATTCAAGTGCTCACGAAAGGATAAGTCAATACCCAGCTAGCCAAGGCGTCATCTCCCTTTCCTTTCATTGTTCACATCAATACCAAGAACAAACGCAGCCATGGCAAGTACAAAGACACTGATCTACAGCTATGCTGCTTAAAACTAAGGGCATGTGTGCTGTCTGGTTTCTGAAAAGCTTTCACCCCAAATGGATAGCATATGCTTCTCTGCTCTAAGGGATAAACTTTTCTAACAACAATAGCAAAAACAGAATCTTGTAGCAAATGCCTCACTCAGGGTAACATCAGATAAAAAGGCTGCGGCACAGTTACAGAGGCAATTACCTCTGCTGATGCTAAGCTATCATCCATAATTCACCCTGCGCAAGCTTGCAAAAGGAAAAAAAAAAAAAAAAAAAAAACACCACTGTATTAGTTTCCAGTTGTACGTTCATGGGTCAGAAGCCTAGAAATGCGCTATCTGCATTCAGTATTCAGCATCTCACAGGACCACACAGAGCATAATAGCTCACAGTTGCGATCTTATTTGAGAACTAAGGTTTTATTTCAACTTCATTCCAACCATATGTAGAAATCAGTTTATGATAGTTATAGGATTGAAGTCCCTCCCCCTCAATTTTTTTTTCAGGCTGTCAAGTAGGGACACTACTAGCTAATAGAGGACACCTACAGAAGATAGGCAACGTCCCTCATAATGACAGCTTCCTTCTTCTGAACCAGCAGGAGGCTTCCATCTGCTCTGGCAGATCCAACATGATATAACCTATTCATGGGATGGGACCCATCAACACCTACTCCTAGCTAATTTGGAGGGGAAAGTTAACACAAAGGGTTTATAGCCAGGAGCAGGAACCTAGGTCTGCCTTAGAACTCCACTTACCTCAAAAATGAACCTAATCCCTATTCACTTGAAGGTATTTATGGTTTATAAAAGTCCTTCTGTCTGCATGCATGAAAAGGTCAGAGGTCAGCATACAGTATCTTCCTCAATCAGTCTCTTCCTTAACTTTGAGACAGGGTCTCTCACTAACTTAGCTAATTTAGCTAGACTGGATGGCCAGCAAGTTTCTGGAATCCTCTTGACTCTGCCTCCCCAGCGCTGGGATTACAGAGGCATGTCACCATGCCTAGCACTTACAAGAGGTATTGGGGAGTGAAATGAGATACTTACGGTTATACAGCAAGCACTTTACTGACTGGACCATTGTTCGAGCCCAGTATTTACAATTACAATTTTTTAAAGCAGCTATTATTTTTCCTTCTGAACATTTAATATCTGAAGGTTCATATGCTAGTTAAAACTAAACAGCATTTTTCCTACTGTTTGATTTTACTAATAAAAAAATCTGTATACATGTACATATATCCATAGATATACATATATTCATTCAGTTAAATCACACAAAGGAATGATCAGCTGGAGGAGGCTAAGCTCTCGTTTTTATCATGTCTGTTCTGAAGATATTCTCAATCCTTCTCTCCTGCCATCTTCCAATTAGGGAGGATATTCCCGAAATAAATTAGGATGCATCATTCTGTGTGCACTGAAGAGACTTCCCTTCCCTTCCACTCCTTCAACTCTGATTTCAACATTAGACTAACCAAGGACATTCATTAGCTTGGCACAAAAACAGGAAAAGCTATGCTCTTTTTATATAACTTGTACATAAACCTCTATATAAACAGAAGGGTATGTATAGTAGAAGATATAAAAGCAACCCATGATATTCATCATCAGGGGTGGTACATACCTTTATCCCAGTACTTGAAAGGCAAAGGCAGGAGAATCTTTGTGAGTTCTAGAGTACACTCACCAAATATAAATCAGAGTGATATCTCTATACCCTAATACAGAATAAACTGCAGGAATATTTTTAAATGGAGATGTGTGCATGTACCCATGACACATTCATGTATACATATGCACGCTTCTAAACACACACACAGAATTGAAAAAACAAAGTGTGATGCTGTCATTACATTTGTGTATGAAAATGGGAGAGAGGTATAAAAATAATATATAATATATGAAAATTTGTTTTCCTTTCTTTTCTTTCTTGGAAAGGAAGGGGACTTGGTACTCAGGGTATCAAAGAGAGAAGGGAGTGACTTTACTAAGTGCATTTATACTTCCTAAATTTTGTTCTGTGTGAATGTATCACCAATTTCTTTTTCTTTCTTTTTTTTTTTTTTATTTGTTGTTTTTTATTTGTTGTTGTTACAGTCTCCCTGTAGTCCCAGGTAGCCAGGAACTCCCTACGTAGACTGGGTTGGCCTTGATCTCAAAGATATCCACCTGTCTCTGCCTCCTGAGTGCTGGAATTAAAGACTTGACACCACACCAGCATCCTATTCTTCTAAAGTGTCCTCTGTCCCCTGGCACTGAGGTCACTCTCAGTTTGTCGGTCTTGCTAGTTCCAACAGTGCCAACACGGCTACTGACTAGTGTATGCTTTCCGAGTATGTTGGCTCACATCGTGATTCACTCTCACTAATCAGGAAACAAACAAACAAACAATAAAAACAAAACAATCAAACAAAACATCTTTGGATTCTAAACAAACAAGTTCTACATTAACTCAACTGAGGCCCAAAACAACAACAAAACCAAACCAAAACCAAACCAAAAAACCCCACTATGTTTCTATGGTCAAAGTATACAGAGGGTTAATTTTCACATAGATGCTTCTTGAACTATAATGGAGTTACATCCCACTAAAACCATCAAATGTTGAAAATATCTTAGGTCAAAAGCATTTGGAGCTGGGTGTGGTGGTGCATGTCTTTAATCCCAGCACTCAGGAGACAGAGGCAGGTGTATCTCTGTGAGTTCAAGGCTAGTCTGGTCTACATAGTGAGTTAAAGGCCAGCTGGGGCTACAGTAAATAAAAAAAAATTAATGCAATTGGCCCATCTAAGCTATGAATTTGTACTTTATACAGCACACCCTTCACAGTGGTTTCCCCACCTGATCGCAGTGCTGGCTGCTGGATACAGCTTATTACTGCTGCCCGGCATTGGGAGGGTGCCCTACAGTATATCCAGCATGATAAAAACTCAAAATTCAAGATCTGAGTGCAGGTTTTACTGAATGTAAATTGCTTTTACTCCACTGTAAAGCTGAATAATCATGACTAGACCATCATATGACACAGACCATTTGTTAAAAGCATATGTATTTTTCCATTCTCATTTCCACTTCTAGTCCTGCCCCCAAATCCACAACAAACATATAAGTAATAGCAATGTTCCAGAAACTAGGGCCCTAGAAAAGGATTTGGTGCCAGGAATAAATATATGTGTGAACTGATATATTTATTCACTCATTCTTATGTTTATATACACACAGAGAGCAGGGGCGGGGGGGAGGAGAGAGAGAGAGAGATCTAAAGTCTGTATAACAAGACTCAAAAAGAACTAATTTAATAATACTTTTACATGAGCAAGTTTTAAAAGCCACAAATGGTTTAGTATCTCAAGTGCTGTCCAGTATGGTAAATAGCAAAGAGGACCCTTTTCCAGAAGAGTGGACTTGGACGCTCGTACAAGATTTTGTATCTTTTGGAAGAGGACGCAGGTCAAGCTCTGTTTCATAAAGGACATGAGGGCTCAAAGCAGTGTGACCCAGATGATCTGCAAAACAATTGCTACAATGCCCCAGTAAGTACACAAATTAAATGCACGCATTTAGAAATCTTAAAATCCATTTGACAGAGTGACTTTGCCAGTCCTGAATCAATCTAATAAAATATCAGAGTCTATACTTTTGTGCGCCCTCTCCTTTTTCTTCTTATTATCTTGTAATTCATTTTTATTACAGTTCCAAGAAATCAGTTTGCAATGGATTAAAGTTAGAAAGCCTAACACAAGCTGAAACTGACCATTGATAATGGAGAAAAATTTTCTTTCCTTAGGGAATCTGCCCAAAAATGCAGTCCGAAGCCCAGGGAAGGCAGAAGCCCCGGCTGCTGCCTTTATATCCACAATGCCCGTACAGAGTGGGAAATGGTTTATCAGATTTAATGAGAATAAAATTTATCTTTCTGTATCAGCTGAACCAAAACACTCAGAAAGGCTAAAATCTATTTAATGTTAAAAAATAAATTCAAAAAATTTGGAGAAACCATGAAGGAATTCTACTATGGTCTTAAAAAGAACAAAGTCAAACATGAGATGATTCCAAATGCAACAACCCTGTGGTCATTAGCAAGCCACCAGACTGGGGCTAGTTTTACTTTAATTAATCTAATGAACTGGTTGTCTGGCTTCAGCAGACATTTTTTAAATGTCACTGCGTACCTCAGGGCTCCAAGCAAACCGGTGACATACTCCTGCACCATCTTGATTCCATTAACTCCTGCCCATTGTGACATTTTACGTCTGCATCCTCATATGCCCTGATAATGTACTCAATTTGTGCTTTATTAACCCAATTAAAATGCAGAAATGTTAAGGAATGGAAATTTGCAAAATTAAAACAGTTCTTAAAACAAAATATACTTTATCTTTAATTTTAAAAAAATATGTGGGAATAAAGCTGCCAGATTTGGTTACCTAAAAGGCCAAAATTCTAAATGCTAAACAGAGGAAATTCTAATTATAAGAGAACATACCACTTAAAACACAGACATTGTATTAATTTAGGGTTAAACATGGTAGGCACACTAGGTAGAACTGGATTTCTGAAGGCTATGCAGATTGGCTTCTACATGCACCTATATCAAACTCATAGGTAAACTTGATGAAAATATTATTAGATCATAAAAAAGCCACTATACCCTATATTAAATCCAACCAATTCCTCAACTCTAGTTCCACATGAACTCTTCTACAAAAATGTTATCTTTTCTAAATTGGTCTGCCCAGTGTGAAGCACAGGGCAGGCTCTGAAACACGAAGCGCCTGCTCCCTGGGAAATCAAGTGAGTGTTTAACGCCTCGAAACCACTGGTCACACTCGAACACATGAGAAAAGCATACAGCTTGATACACCTCTTTGGGGGTTTATCTGATTTACCTTAGATATGGGCCACTTAGAACATTTTTTTTTCCATTTTAAGTTCCCCTTGATCAAACAGGATTTATCACGGCTTTAAAAACTCCACTCTGAAGTTAGGTTATAGACAAGGAACAAATCACAGAGACTCATTCTGATGTGAAAATAAAATTATAACACTTTTGATTACCACCTTGAACTGAGATCAGAAACCTGATCCCAGCTCCACTGGTCACGGGGAGAAGGATGAAGTGGTCTCAGAGGGTAACCTGCAATCTCTTAAGTTAAAGTGTACAGCATGGGTTCACAGGCCTGGAGTCCTAGCAGGTGTTAGCAATCTGGACGAAGAGGCAGGAACATCACAGGTTTGAGGCCAACTGGAATAAACAGGGAAACTCTATCTCAGAGGGGTGGGGGATAAAGAGAGAGAGAAGGAGGAGGAAGAGGATAAAGAAGAGGAGGACAAGGAGGAGAAAAAGAAGAGAAAGAGGCAAGGGGGGAGCAAAGGGAGGACGGAAGGAAGCAAAGAGTGGAGGGGGAGATGGGGAAGAGAGAGGGAGGGGAAAACGGGGGGCTAGAAGAGGGCCATTAAAACATGCATCCCAGGTACAAGCTCTGGTGAAGGCGCTGGCCTCCACTGATGACAACCACAGAAACCAACAGCAAATTCTGCCCTCGTTTGTCTATTGTTGAAATGCTAATAAAACTCAGAACAAAAGGCAAACTACCACATACTTTCGAATTTAGAAATGGAGTATAACTGGGCTAGATTCTGGAAAATATTCCCATCAGTAAAATCATGGACAAGTGACTGAGGAAAAACAGTAAGTTCAGGCAGAAAAACGACTCCTATCCGTGAAACTCCTTATCTCCACTGCTAATTCTGGTAGGAAGACCCCTTTCCTAAAGCAGCCTAGACCGTTACATGACTGGGCCCCCACCATTCCTACTGAGGCCAGTCTTTTTCCATCAGTTCTCCCAGCCATCAACACAGCCACACAGAGGAACAGACCACTGTACACTTGTCTTGGGCAGATGGTGAAGATAATACAAGAGGCAAAAGGAGGGACTGTTACCCAAATAGTGTCCCATAAAGAAAAAGATGAATGTGTACTCTGCCTTTATGCTAAGATTAAAAAAGAGCAGGTTGCTTCTCTGTATTTTGAATAAATTTTCCTTTAAATAAAATCATAAAATACAATAGGAATGACAGTTCTTCTTCAAGAAGGAAAGCCAAGCTGGAGAAATGACTGGAAGATGATACCCAAATACCAACATGAGTACTAGGAACTGAACTCTGCTCTGTAGGAACAGTACCTACTCTTACCCACTGAGTCAACTCTCCAGCCTTAGCAGTTAACTTTGAAAATGTGACCGTATGAAAAAGAGGACAAATGTAAAGAAGCGAGATGAAAACCACTGAGTTGGGGATATAAACTCAGAATTCAGTTCTGTATAAGAAAGAACAAAACCTATACTCAGTACCCAGTGAGTAAAATCAGAGTACATGCATTCATGGAGTGCAAGGATCATGAACAAAATGATGGGAACAGCATAGAAGATGACAGACACAGAGGAAGGAAAGTAGATTTGGATTATGGGAAGTAGAGCTGGTGGTGTGGCTCAGTGGACAAACACCTGCCTAACGTGTGCAAGGCTCTGAGTTTGATCCCAACTGTCACAAAAATTAAAGGTAATCCAGAGGACAGAATGTAGAAATAAGAAAGGCTAAAAAACATTAAAGGAACAAAAAAAAAATGATAAGAAAAAAAAGCAAGCTGGGGAAGGGAGATGAGGAGATGGCTTAGCAGGTAAAGTACTTGCTGCAAAACTCTGAGGACCTGAGTTCAAATTCCTAGCACTCATGTAAATGTGAGATGGGAGCAAAGATGGCGATCCACAGAACAAGATGGCTAGACTAGCTACATCAGTGTGTTCCATGTAATCGGCTAGCTCAGACTCATGTGGAAAGCAATCAAGGAAGACACCTAATGTCAGCCTCATAAACACAAACTGACATGCATGTGCATCACACATATATGCACCCATTCACATGGGAACATGCATATATGCATGCATACCACATACATATACATATGAAAAAAAGAAAAAGGAGGAAAGTTCTTTGAATAGGAAAGCAAAAGAACAAATCCTATAGAAAATTCTAAACTTAAAAACTAAACTTAAAAATGCTAAATTGCCCCTGCTCTTGGTTACCTACCAGAACGCCACAGTAAGATCCTATTGCCAAAGATATTATATACATGTGCTATAGAACAAACAAGGAGAAATCAAGCTGGTGCTGACTTCAAGCCCCATCTCTACTGGCTACTTCCATAGTGCTGGAAGGTGCTGTGCATGCTACCAGGAGAGAAGATTAAAACATGAACCTCACCCAGCTATGAACCCTATGGGCTACATCTGGCCTGGTAAGATACGCCCAACAGTGCAATAGTAGCACAAATATTATGGAAGCAACCAAGCACTTTCTAATTGGATTTATGCTCTGCTTCATAGGATGGAACACAAACCTGACATTAATAACAGGCCTACAAACCTGAGGCTAGACAGGACCCAGGGCATAGTCTAATATTAGTTCTCAGCTAAACAGATATAGTATTAAACTGACTCCTAATGACTTATTGCTATACCCATAAATTAATGCATCGCTCAACTCTCAGAGAAGCTCAACCATTCTCTCAAACAGAGAAGCTTCCTTATGCAGCTAATGATGATAACACAGAGAGTCCAGTCAATATGCAGAGAATAAGTGGCTGCAGAGCCCTTATCCCTGAATAGGACACCTATGTTAAAGGTCTCCCAACACTCAGGGAAGCATTGTGGAAGAGGGGTTGAAAAGATGGTTATGAGTCAGAGGTGGTGGACAATCACAAAAAAACAGATTCCAGACATCTGATCGGTTACTCACATGAACTCAAAGCAGTGGTGACAACACGCACAAGTCCCATGTAAGCTCAAACCAGACAACATCCCAGCACAGATGTGGGGAAATGGGTGAGAAACCCAAGTCCTACCTGAGGAACTACTACAATCAATGGCTGCTGGATGAGGGAGATCAGAAGGGTGTGATCCAACTGAAGGGCATTTGTGGACACAAATTAAACTCTACAGACATTATATACATACACACACACACACACACACACACACACACACACACAAACACACACACACATATATATATATATATATATATATATATATATATATATATATATATTAGAGTTCATTAAACTGGGTAAAAAGGAACAGTGCAGATAGGAGAGGGGTTCTAAATACAATCAAAATATACTGCATGAAAATCACAAAAGCTCAATATAAAAAAAGAAAGAAAAATCCTCTAGATAACATGTTGGGTAGAAGAATTTCCCTTTGATAAACCTCAACTTCAAGCATATAAGGAAGTGATACAGCATTTTGAGGAGAAAAGACCAAGAGCAACATAATTCTACACCCACATGGCTTTTCACTAGCAAAAGTAGTAAAAGTACCCAAAAGGTCTGCAAAGTTGCTCTGAATAATTACTCTAGGATGACAATCTAAAGAAAGATCTGAGAATGAGGTGGGCATGAGGAACCGCATCTAAACCAGGAAGGACTGAGCTTTGAACATATTCAAAAGGAGGATATGTTCAAAAATTGTCAGGAAAGAGGTTATGAATGCTTATTTCAGAAGTTAGATAAATCATATACAATCTTAAGAGGATATAAATTCTTCAATAGCTATTGTGTCAACATCAGTAGGATGGGCAACAGATGGTGGAGACAATTCTGGACAGACAGCTGCTGGATCAGAGCTGAGTTGATGTCATTTGCTTAAACAAATATTCATGGTACCACGAGACACAAAGGTTCACCAGAAACCTAATCTTCAATGAGGGTAGCTCTCTGATAGAACAGCAGAAATACGAGAACAGAGTGTAACACAAAGAGAAACATGGAGGATAACTTGCATTTTTCAGAAAAGCAAGCTACACTAACTGATGCAATGGACAGCCTGGACCATGGATGGGAAGGGCAAAAATATGTATTCTTTTGTTTTCAATAATAAATGCACTCCAGCCTATTTCCATGTTAAGCTATGACAACGCTTGCAAGTGTTTGAGGTTTAACTCTCTTTCTAGTTTATAATTTAAGGCAGAAAAGAAATAAATATTAAGCTAGGAGAGACATACCCATATACACATGTCTCAGTGTGAGAGCTGACCCCACCTGAGACAGAATTCATGGCAGAAAGTAACTCTGTTCCCAAGCTCCAATTCTACAATCACACATTTACATACAGAGTTTAAATACCTGCTAGGTTCCCACCTAGCTTCTGTGTCAGAATTCCAGGGTCCAGCTTTGGAGCACTGTGCTATATCACAAAGGCATGAGACCAGGAGAGGCAGGGAAGGCTGAGAACTCTGACCACACTCAGAGGCAAATAGGTAGACACACACACACACACACACACACACACACACACACACGGACACACATACACGGACACACAGGGACACACATAGACACATACACAAACGGATACACACACAGACATGGACACACACACACATGGACAGACACACACACACACACACATACACACACACACACACACCCCTCCTCATTTGCCCAACAGATTTGTGCCTCTGCTCAGGTTTTCCATGTTATACATTACACTGCTCTTCCTGTCTGGCTGTAATGTAATTGTGTGATATCTCCCTCCCCAGGCTGTGATTTTCTGAGCATGGGGGACAGACTCTCACTTGAGTTTGTGACCCAGCACTTCAAAGAGCCTGGTATGTGATATGTGCTCAACAACACACCAGGCTGAAATGAGCTTTAAGCAAAAACTAATGTGACATTTAGAAACAGACATATTCATATTTCAGATCCCATTTTGATCCATAGTCTGATGATGGGAGTTCAAAATTACAGAGACTTGAAAGTGGCACTCGTTGGAAAGAGAGGAACAGAAAATGATGAGCACGTTATATTTCATCTGAGATCACCACAATTTGTTTTAAATGACAGGTAGTGTGCAGGCATGGAGTGTGGTGCAGCTCACGTGACCGCATCACCTACCATTCCTACACATTCTCCAAAGCAGGTTTGGGTCAGTAAAACTCTCTATGTCAATGCATCTTCCACGTTCCATACAAAATAAGCTTGTCAGCACATAGTCTGTAAGTCATCTTCCAAACTCACATAGAAAGTATGTCTAAAAGATACAAATGAGACCGCCTGACACAGAGCCAGCATTTAGCATCACATGTGGCTAATGTCTTCAGGGAAAACATTTCTATAATTATAACTTCCTTATTTGGCCTTCTGGTAGGCAACATTTATAGCATCAAATATAAGATGCTGCTAGACTTAAGATACGTAAAAACATTTCACAGAATAATGAAGGGCAGAGAAAGAAGCAATTAAGTTCCTCTGGACACGTGGAAAATTCATTAAGTACACACACTACACTTCTCTTAGCATTAAGTTCTTACTGATATGGATTCTCAGAAATCCTAAATGACAGACAGTATTCCCAAGTTATTTCAAGACTTCTTTCTTTGGATCTCTAGGCTATTTAGATTAAACTTAATAAATGGCAGCATCAGCCAGGTATGGTGGTGTACCTTTAATTCCAACGTTGGGGAATTTCTCACAGCTCAGACTCCCCATATGAACCATGGCTCCTGCCCCCATGTTTCTGTAAATCTTGGCTTAGTATAAGATTATGAAGACTGACCCCAAGGCAGCTTGCCATGTTTAGTGGCCTTCAAATGCCAAACAGGAGTTCAGTCTCATCCAGGTTAGTAGGACCTGCCTTCCCACAACATCCTAAGTCTTCAGAACCCAGAACTTCATCTCTAAAGCCTCCCAAGAGCTGATCCAGGATGACTGAAGTTTCCAGAACACATCTCAACAAGTCACATAACCTTCTTCCTTCTTCAACTATTGTCATTTACTACTTACCCCCCAGGAAACGATACAAAGAGTCTCAAGTTAGAATCCCAGCAAACTTGTATTCTTGCTGAAGACAATGACAAACAACATTTTATTTTGATACATGTTCTGGAAGATTTTTAACCAAAGTTCACTTTAAAGAAGTGCAAAAATAAATGCATTTCCTATGTGAGCAAATAAAAAACAAAAAGCAAGTTATGGCACTAACCTACTACTTCCCCTAAGAACTTCCCCTAAGAACTATACTGGACTGAGAAATGACAAATGATGCATATTCTGAGAGGGGTAAGTGACAATATGTATCACCTCTCTTGTTGCTATAACAAAATACCCAACAAAAGCAATGTAAGAAAAGGATGGAAGGGTTTGTTTTGGCTCATAGTTTGGTTCCATCATAGCAGGGAAGTCATGGTGGCAGGAACTTGAAGCAGCTGGTCACATTTATCCTCAATCAGGAAGCAGAGAGCACTGAACAGCAGTGCTCAGCTTGCATCCTCCTTTTTATGCAGCCCTAAGCCTGGGTCCATGAAGGATACTGTCCACATTTCGGGTGGGTTTCCCCACCTCAATTAATCCCATCTAGGATCTCCTTCATAGATGTGCCCAGAAGTTAGTTTCCTAGGTGATGCTAGATCCTATCAAGAAATTTGCCTCTCAGATGATTCCAGATCATGTCAAGTTGACAATCAACATCACAACAAATATGTTGTAAAAATGTGAGCAATATTTCTGCCCCCAAATCATACCTGGTATGGTTTAGCTAATAATGAAAGTTCAATGGTTTACTTTACTGAAGTCAATTTACAGGCTCATGCCTTAATGTCAACACAGCCCTTCACTTCTGCTCCAGGAAATGTTACGGGGTTAGGAGAGTAGTAACTATCTCTAGCCTGATGAAGCCTTCACTTTCCACCTAAGTGTGGTTTTAATCCAATACCAGAAGCTGAGCAGATCATACTGAATGCTGCCCATCCCTTACCCTCAGTAGAGAATAAAGATCCCTGTGAAATATCTTGAAAGGTCTTTGCCCCATGGAATCCTCAAGCTCCCAGCCTAATGTGTTTAGAAAAACTTATAGTAAGCTTCCTCCAGATAAGGAGCTCACCCCTGATATCGATGAGGGCTTGAAACAGGGCATCACAATAATCAAGGGCAGCTCCACGGCTTCACTGTGCTTGTACACAGGCCCAAGATCACAGCAAGAAAAGCAGAAGCAAAATCCTTCATTCTTTGGGGATGAAGAAGAAAAGCTCACCTGCATTACCCACAGAAAGCATAGCTGAGGGGAAACCTCAGGATCAGTGTTTTAGGAAATGAGGAAACTCTCCTTTGGTTCACGAAGCCCTTCTACTTCAATCAGTCAAGAATACCATTAAAAATTTTGCCACAATCCAGGTCAAAATGGTGTAGTTTTGCTATGAGATGCTTTACTGTCAAAATGCAGCTGTTGTGAGAATAAGCCATGGTGGCATCTGTAGCTGAGGATGAATATCAATTAAAGAAAAGGACGGATGCAGCATAAACAACCACCCAAATGAGCAATTTCTAGCAAAAAAAAAAAAAAAAAAAAAAAACAAAGATGATGAGAAATTAATATGGCTGCTCTATGTAAAAAAAAAAAAAAAAAAGTTAAATTGGGAATAATTTCACCTTCTCACAACTCACACTTTTCCTACCAATTACACTTGCTTTTGTCACCTAGGCAAATGCTCGCTCAAGGGTGGGCATGAACAAAAAAGCAATTATTAAGAAATCAAATTCTGTTTTAAAAGTCTAACCAGGAAGCTGTTGCTGAAATCCACGTCAGGATGGCGTTTCTGGTATCAAACTTGATTAATCGTCTGATGGGCATGGGTAGTGTCAGCTGCATCCTTTTCTGGAAAAGCTCTGCATTCATGAATAAATGTGGCTTAATATTCTAAAGATAGCATGCAATTTTTTAAAAACATGAGGCTTAACAAAATGTCAAGTTCCAACCAAGATTAAAGCTTAAGTTTCATCAAATGAAAGGCAAAGGAAGGAGGGGAGAGAGCGGTGAGTACAATCGCACATGCACACACACATGCACGCACACATGCATGCACACACATGCACACGTACACATGCTCACCTCCCCCCCACACACACACACCAGACTCTCTGCTTAGCTACTCTACAGGAAAGCCAAAGAGATTAATGAGATGATTTCTAGAAACTGCTTTGAACTTTTTGGAAGAATGGTGTTATATAAATGGAAGGTATTAGTGTTCTTATTCTAAAAGGCAATTTTATTCACCCCAGGATGAAACATAATACAACTAATATCCAGTCTGCTTACTTTTAACAATGAAAATTAATCAATTCAGAAGTCTTCTTAGAACTTCCATTGTGCAAACACCAATTCCCCATTCACCAACACTAATGCTTATATGATTATCATTTTTTAAACAAGTACCTAGAGTCATGATTTCTTGCCAAACTAATTTAACATAAATTTAATTACAATTATACTGATATGTCTGACTTTTGAGAATTACGTTCTTACCATCAAAGACAGTCACCCGCGGCATCTACTGACTAGCCCAGAGAAGCATGAAATGCAGTCCTTGACCTCAAAAGCCTGTGGTTATAGGGAGATGTCATATGCATAAAACAGAAAAACTTTACTTTGATATCACATTCAAACAATACTAGACTGGCTGGGGATAGTTGTTAGGGAGCCTCACAAAAGGATTTTTCCCCAAAGCCAGACCCTCTTTTATAAACTCCCAAACAGTTTTCCAAAATGTAACTTTATTCAAGGAAAGTATTTTTTAAAATAGCAGAACACCTTCTTGGGTTCGAGTCAAGTCCACTGAAAACTACTTCTGGATCCCTGTGTCATGACCCAAGTACAGCAGAATTCGAACCCCAGTGTGGTGAAGTCACCACCCATATAATGCTTGAGCCATCCAAGCGTTAGCATTCGTTTAAATTATGTGGGCGCTTAAAATCAGCAAGCTGTTATTGTCCCTGCTGCCCTGGGCTTGTCAGTCACATCTCTTGTCCTACTAATTTGATTTTTGTTCATTTTCTACAGGCTTAGAAATTTAAAAATCCCATCTTGAGACATGTGCACCACAGGGTTTTTCCGAGTTTGTATCAGAAACGTGGTTTTACTTCTCAGCCTTTCTTTGATTTTTTTTAATGAATGCTCAAAAGATTTGCTCCTTTTTTTCCTCAGGATCTTCTAGGGAACCAAAACTGTCGAAGGCACATGGGTTTTACCTTTTGCAAATACCTAGTTTAAAGTAATTACAGAACATAAAAATGGGAAGAGTAAACAGTAGCAGAGGCGGAACAAATCAAGATCTGTTTAAAGAAAATTTCAAGTAGTTTTGCTATGAATACAGAAAGAATGAGACAGAAACGACCAACACCCACCCCCACATACACACACATTGTGGTAATTTGTTCTTACTATGAACAGAAATGTCTCAAAGATATACAAATCAAAATTACAGATAGGTTGCTTCAAAGTAACAAAGGTTAGATGTCTAATATTTCTTCTCAGCTCTGACTTATAGGGGAAAAATGGAACATGTCTAAGTTTAGCAGAAACATCATGAGCCAAACAAACAATCAAGTTGTCTTTCAAAGACAAGCAAAGGTCAACCCTGTCAGCTACTGCTATGGACCAGAAGATGTATCAAAATGCAGAAGGAGGAGGAGCTTCAGTGAAATACACTCATGGGACCAATGAAAATTAAGAAAAAAAGAATGGGGTTTATCTAATGTAGTCTAAGTGCCAAACACTGAAAAAATAGACTGGGGGGGGGGGGGTATCTAAGAGTATACCACAGCAATAAAGCAATGCCTGGGAGTTAAATTCCGGAAACATCAAAAATTCATGGAAGTTCACACACACACACACACACACACACACACACAAACATGCACGCACTTCTAAATACTTATAAACTTGTAGAAACCCTAACAGAACATCATCATTACATACCAAAAATGAGATGCTGCCAAAGATACTCAAAGGAAAATGCATAGCCTTTAACACGAGCGGTTCTTACACAAAAGGTCTAAAATAAATGCAATATCATAATACAAAAATAAGGAAGTAACACATAAGCAGACATTAATACCCTGAAAACAAGAGATGATGCAAGATTTGAAGATACAAACAAATAAAAGTGAAAACCCTTGATACATTTAAATGTAAGAGATACAACAACAAATATATAAAATTAGTAATAAGAAAGAATAGAGCTTAAAAAGAGATCATTTATATCATCTGAGCAGTAGTTTTCAGACTTCTTTCCTTCTTCAACGTCATTAAAACAAAGAACTCAGAGTGTTGTGAAAGCAACAGCTCCATTGTTTAAAAAATGTATTATTATTATTATTATTAATTGGTTCTACTCTTAGAACAAAGAACTGAGAATGTCATGAAACTAACAACTCCACTTTTCCCCTGCAAAAGGATATCAACAAACAAGAATATGACAAAATCATATCACCTCTCCTTAACGAAGCCCTTCTACCTATCACTAAACATGGAGAAACCAGAACAGCGAAAGACTTCTAATGAAGCCAAACAAAACGTAGTTTATACTTTATACATTAAAAGCAAGAATGTCAATGACTGAAAACTACAATTAACTCAGGACCACATTGAGGATACAGACAACGACCAGTGTAGCAATACAAATACCCAATTTTAGTGACCTCGATATCAAACAAATAATTGTTATGTAAAGGAATAAAATCCCACAGAATTGTGCAGCATATGTCTAAAGAGAAAAGACACAAAGCCTTATTAAGTTTTTGACCTATTAAAACGTAGGTAGTAATTAAGAATCACTGCTCCATCTGGGTGTAGTAGTGCAAGCCTTTAATCCCAGCACAAGGCAGAGGGGCAAAGGGACAGAGAGAGAGAGACAGAGAGACAGAGAGACAGAGAGGCAGAGGCACAGACTGATTGTCTGTGAGATTGAGGCCAGGCTGATCTACATAAGAAGTTCTAGACCAGCCTGGTATATACTGTAAGACCCTCTCTCAGAGAGAGAGAGAGAGAGAGAGAGAGAATCACTGCTCCAAAGTATCTTCAAACTAGAACTTGGTTAAAGACTGGGACAGAGAATACTAATCTCTGTCAATATCTCTACTCAGTATCTCTGCAAGGTATTAAAAGAGAATTAATTTCCAGATCTTTGACTTCCATAGGTACACAGGGCCTGAGAAGTACCTGCCACAACCCACCAACTGTGATGTGTCCTCCCTCCTTCCTCCTTTTCTACAAGCATTCTTTTTCTATCTTACAGGAGAAGGGCATACCTACGTTACCCATCCTTACTAAGATATCAACCAAAGAGAATATTCAAAGATAGAGTAAGCAAGCTATGACAGAGGATGTCTTTCCCTGTCTCACATACATTTCTGTTGACAGCAAACCTTGTGTCACCATCTGGGACTCTGGCCTGTTCTGGGATGCTCTTGTATGCCCTGGAGCACCAGTGTCCCCTGAAAACACGGCAAACAGAGAGAACCTGATGTTAAAGATATGCTTTCCTTATCTCAAGCCAGCAAAGTCACAGGAAGGTTTGTAGTTAGTTCTCCCTAAATAGACATCTTAGCATAAGAGGACAAACGTTTTATGTACGTAGATACCATTTAAATCAATATCAGTATATTTTTAAAGAATGAAGTCAGATGCTTTCAAACAATAACCTTAATTTTTCTAACTGGAATGACAATGATGAATTCTAATAAACACACACACACACATAAATACACATTAAGTTTATGATATAAAAACACATCCCTACCTGGGGGTGAAGTAACTGACCTAGCATGCTCAAGGCCTGGAATTCAATCTCCAGCAGGTAAAGTCTTTTGAGGAAACTTTCCAGAAACTGAGAAAGTAAATTATTCTAATCAGTAAGTATTAAAGGCTTTTTGGAAGTCATGTGGTTTCCAATCCACAGCTTTCAACAAAATTAGAGGGCCATATCTCAAGCTGCCAGCACATAGAGTATTAAAAACAATTTCTAATGACAGATCACCATGTGACTGTCAGCTGATTTAACATAAAAATGTTTAGAAACTAGTGACACTGAGAAAGCAATTCTCCTTCCAACCCCATCAACTGATTGCCTTCAAATAGCTTATCCCAGCTTAATCTGGGGCCTTCTTTCAATTGTCTGTGAATGGTTTACCCACAGTTTCATTATCTAATTGAAGAAAAGTACCCCCCCCGCGTTTTGTTAAAAGTCACACTTGCAACAGCATTTATAAGGTTTAATAATCAGTTATCAAAATGCATCATACTTATGTTGCTTTGATAAAGTGTGTGCCACTAATAATTATAATCATAATTCACTTGGAAGAATTTTTAAATAATTAGAGCCTCGTGGTTACAAGAAATATTTTAATTGCATTGCAATGTATTTGCATGGTTTTATTGCAAGAAATTATAATAGAATGATTAAAGAAAAACTTACGAGTACAGAACTATATTAAGCTAGAAAAAAAATTGCATGGCAAATTGAATACACAAGTTCAAGGAGAAATGAAAATTATACAAAATTAAAGAAAGACTATTATTGATGTATTTTTCCAAGTTAATGGTAAATATCAAATCTCTATGATTTTTAGATTCTAGAATCAATTGAGAGAGGTATAAATTTTATTTAAAAATACTAATATTTAATTTTCAATAAGCATTCCATCTTGTACAAACATTAAATGTGTGACAAAAAAAAACAAAAAACAAAACCCACCATTTCTACATGTTGTGGGGTAGCAAACTTCAGTGAGCAAATGTGGAAGATGTGTGAAGAGCCTCTGATTTCTCTCATGCTTCACCTGATGACAGGCCTGTACTACAAGCCCCAAATTCAATCATTTTTCTAGGGTACCCTGGCACCTACTGGGAGGCTCTTCTCCAAATGAATTGAACTCTGAATCCCTTTGTTTACTCTTTCATACTTATATCCTAACTGTCGAAAAGTGTTAGTTTTCAAAATGAAATAAAATGTCATTTGCCAAGGGTTAGAGATTAATTCTGCTCTCTGAGAACCTGTTCAAGCTGAATATTTATCAGCCACAGGAGAGCAGATAGGTTGAACTTTGGGCTGTATGAGGAGAGGCCAGGAGCTAAGCTTCTAACTACCATGAATTCTGGGAATGACCTTTGGTAAATCACTGAACCGTCAGATGCTTCATGCAGGTTCCCAGCTACTGAAAAATAAATGTGGAAGAGATAAGGACTCCTGAACCACTGCAAAGGGGGTCTCAAGAGGATTAACACAGGCCTGAAAAAGCATTTCCCACTCCTAGAAGGAAGAAATGCTTAATGAAAAGAAAGGATTTCTACTCATCATTTATTCTAGTGTATTCCCTGAATTGAGATAAGAACCTGAAGAAATTCTACACAGCACTGGTATTTAATTGCAATGAATGGGAAGACAGAGGATTATTTAATATAAACGACTCCTCTGAGTTCAATCTCCAGCACCACAAAAATTAAAAAATGAAAAATATTAATATTAGAGATTCAAAACAATTCTTCATTAACGTAGTATAGGTCCACAGGTCCACAGTCTTTCAAGTTTGGGGAAGTGGTCGGTCATCCTGGTCCATCACCTCAACTCTGCCCGCCACCAGTGAGGTGTGCAGCCCTTAAGAACCATGTGCAGGCACTTCAATGGCCCTGAACTATTCTTCATTTTAATTGATTTTAACGAGTTTATTTTAAAACACGTGGCAGTAGCTGTTCATATTCTTATAAATATAAATGTATATATAAAATCTCTACAAGAACTATTTAAAATAACTCAACAACTAAAGGTGACAGGGAATGAAAAACACTTTTAGGCCCTCTAACAAGAGTCTAACACCCACATTTACATACGTTCTCAACATTCATTTAATCACATCACATATTAAGCTCTGCAGAGCCACAATCAAGGCAGCTCTCCCACTCAGAAAAATCCCTAGTTGTTTTTCTTAATGGACAGACAAACCATTCCACCATTCCTTCTTTGCTTCTCTTTTTCTTTACTTTGCCTGTTGAACTGAAGACATTTATGAGAAAAAAGATACTTCCTCTGTGCCTCAGGACCTCCTGGGCCAAACAGTAGGCACAAAGAATCACCTGTCAAACAGGTGGCTGTCAAACAACAAATACAGAAAAGGATGTCTCACTTCCATACACGCAGGAGAGGGGCTGGGGCAGCACGGCCACAACGCAACAGCTTACAGTGCAGTTTACTCGGCTACTCACAGTGAATGCACACAGCATTGCCATGGACATAAGGTTATAAACAAAGCTGAGGACTTACATGAGAACCCAGGCTAAATATGATGCAAAAAGCAAAAGAGCTGAGCCCTGAATTCCAATTTCCACGCCAGTGTGCGAGATTAATAAGAGTTGCCTTAACAACAAATGCAAAGCTAAACCAACAGAAACATCAACACCTTTCTTCAGGTCAGTCACAAAATCAGGGTGACCAACCATGGACAGTGAGAGGAGAAAGCCCTGGCAAGAACCACAGTAGGACAGCACAGTGAAGGAAGACCTAAACAGTAACTACTACAGAAACCAAGAATGGGCAAGATTGGGAGTGAAAATTCTGGGGGTCCAGGTCCTGGGGTCATGGATTCAGGTCATGTGTTACTGATTATTACCACACGGAGTTCTGTCAGGTCCTCACAGGAAAGATGGAAGAAGAAGCTCCTCATTCTTCCAGAAAGAAGAAGGGAAATAGAGCCCAGTGAGATACCAGAGCACTCTGCGCTGCTAACAAGGCCCGTCCCCTGAGAATTCCTTTTACCACAGCATGACTGGTTGGGGCTGTTTCAGAGCTAACCTACCTGAAGTAACCACTGCAGCTCTTTCCAGCCATCCCAAGGCAGGACTTGAGAAAGTCATGGTCCAGTTCAGGACACAAGGTCACCACAAGACTGAGACCCAATCACAGAAGTCAGAATGCCCACTCTCCCACACACCATGCCACCATAGCAGGGCAGATCCACTGCCACAAACCCTCTTACTCAGAACAGCATGTATGAGCGTATTGCCAGCATGTATGTAAGTGCACCCATGTTGGGAAATGTCTGTGGAGGTCAGAAGAAAGTGTCAGATTCCCTAGAACTGTAGTTACAGGTGGTTATTAGCTGCCATGTGGGTGCTGGGAACCAAACCTCTTTTGCAAGAACAGCCAGCATTCTTAACTACTCAGCCATCTCTCCAGTCCCCAGCAGGTCCATTTTTAAATATATCTCACTCCTGGGTTTCCACATCAAAAATAATCACACGTGGCATATAAAAAAGAAAAATATACAGTTTAAAAGCATGGGACAAGCATCAGAGCCATATCTATATTAAGAATGTTGAGATTATCAGCATAGAAAATTTTTTTAAATGATTAATGTGCTAAGGGAATTTGTGGAAAAAGCATGTAAGAGCATATGGACCATGAAAGCACAAAGACTAAGAATCAAAGAAACAACAGAAAATAAAGCTGGGGGGCGGGATGGACAGGACACTTGCAACATAAATAAAAATTGCTTTACACAGGCTCTTTAGTGGACTGGACACAGCTGAAGAAAGAATCTGAAAACTTTAGTGTAACAGTGCAAACAGGAGCTCCCAAGCCCAAAAGCAATCACAACAAAGTCACAGAGTAGGGGGAGTGGGGCAGACACAAGGAGCAAACTATTCAAGGCACATACAAGGTGCCATCACGTGTATATAAGGGTAGGAGGAAAAAAGGGGCGGGGCTTAAACAATGTGCCAAGCAATGATGACTGACAGCTTCCTCTACACTAATGTCAAACGGCAGACCACAGAACCAGGAACTTCAAGACAGGAAAAATATTAAACTACACCTGGGCAAGAATAGGCACACTTCAGAAAAACCGAAGGCATGGAAACACTTGGGAAGAAGACCAAAGGAAAAGAAGCCAATTACATCTGACAGCTCCTCAGAATCCAGGCCACAAAGACAGTGGGGTGAGACAGCAAATGTGCTGGACGGAAATCCAAAGCTACAATGCAGTTTTCTCTGAAAGGGTATTTCAAAGACAGAGAACAGTTTGTTCAAAATAACAGCAGTACTTCACCCACTTATGCACATGCATGCATGCCTATACATGCACCTGTACAAGTGAAAAAGAAGACTTATAGGACAAGTCATTCGCACTGCACATGAAGCAATGTGGTGTGGCTTCAGGATGGATGGATTTGGATTAGCTACAAATATACATAGCAATCTCTAGAGCAATTAGAAAAAGGCGGGTAATTGATACGTTAAGGAAAAAGAGAAAGGAATTGTAAAATAGCTATGTAAAACTAGAAGAAAAAGGAAAAGTATGGAAGACAAAAGCAGGTATGAGAAAATATGGGAACAAATAGAAAACAGCAACAAACGCGGTAATCACTCCAATCATTTAAACAGCAATGAGAGAAAAGACTGTCAGAGTACAGCCAATAATAATAATAAAAGCCCACCTAGATGCTGTCTATAGGAAACCACTCTAAATATAAAGATATATTTAGACAAAGTAGAGAGCTAGAGAGGGGAATATGCTGAACCAGCAGTAAGTGGGAACAGCTACTTTAAATTCAGGCAAAGTAAACCTTGAGCAAGAAAAGTTATGAGGGAAAAAGAGAAGCATTAATGAGAAAGGGGTCAACACTTCAAAGCAAGAAAGCAATCATTACTGTGTCTGGCAAAAAAAAAAAAAGAGTCCGAATACATGAGGAAAGCACTAGCAGAGACGTATGCTATGACCGGATGCGCTTCGTCCCCAGAGGTCATGGGCTGGAATCTCATTCTACAGTGTGATGACACTGACACGTGGAATCTTTAAGAAGTCAGATCTACTACAAGGTGGTTAGATCACTAAAAGCACCACTCTCAAAAGAGAGTAACATAACATTGAGATCATGCTAAGCCCTGAACTGTTACAACATATTATGAAAAGCAGTTTTTTTTTTTCAAACTATGCCTTTCCCTGACAGACTCTTGTTTACAACTCCATTTTGAAGACAGAGGATGACTCTTCACCTGAGATAGACATGTAGACAGCACCATCTATCAGTTTGTCACCACCCACATGGCACAAAGCGATAGACTTATTCCTGGGAGTAGAAAAGCTGCCTGGGACTACAGAAGCACATGGGTGGATCAAAATCATATCCAGAAAATCAGGCCCAGTAATTTATCAGACACACCAGAAGAGGAAATGGTCTAACTCTCTTACCAGAACCTCAGAAAGAGGTAGACACCTAGCACTGGGATGGAGATAGCCTCCACTTATCTGTGACCTGGTCACCATGTACATCTGTCAAGAGATGAACAAGCAGAATTTAAAACTCAAAGCCAGAGGCTTCCACTTGGCTAGGTTTCCACTGTTGGCATGGCCTACTCAGTTGCCATCTGCATATCAACCTGGACCTGTCGTCCATCCAGTCAGACCCAATCCTGCCCTTCACTTCACCTTGCTCCTATAACTGAACTCTGAACCTTGAAACTCCATGCCTCTTGAACCACAGAGTATAGCCACTCTGAAACCTGCACATATTCATATGCACACACAGATATGTGTGTGCATGTATGTGTGTGTGTATATATATATATATATATATGTACAAATATTGTGTAATGTGCAATGTGTGACCAGAGAGTTAATACTATTTAAGATTAGAACAAAAGAACCTGTGTTTGCCTCCACCAGGGCTCTCAAGGAAAATTGGAATGTCTGGAAAATCACTGCCAATGAAATCATCATACCTTGTAAATGTTAATTCAATAAATTTTGATATTGTAGAAAGTCAAACATGTTTCTGACATAACATGTTCATATATGTGGTTTTCATGAAACTCCACAGCTAGTTTGCATTAGCAAAGAGCAAGCCTGCCCTGATTCCTTCTTGCAACTTGTCTTTTAGCACAAGTGTTCTGTTTCCCCAGCTCAGAGTCTCACAGTGACGCCATCTACCATGTCTGGTGTGGCCAGAAGACATACATCAGAGGCCAAACAAATGGAGCTCCTGATCTTGGGCTTTCAGCCTCCCAGCTACGAGATAAACTCCTTTCTTCTCTACCCAAGCCAGCATTAGATATTTTGCTACAGCAAGAGAAGACAGACTAAACAACCCACTGTTACAGGTAGAGATTTCTGAAACATCTCTACAAGAAAAGGATGGGTCCGGTGGGCAGAAAATTTGTAAGGATAGGTTGAACTCTAAGCACTATCAATCACATGAATCTCAGTTCAGTTATACACTAATTCATCCAATGAAAAAGATAATATGAGAGATTTCAAAGAATATAAAACAATGTAACAGAAAGTAGAAGTGGCCACTTTAATTTCAGACACATTATACAGTCTCCTTAAAGTTATGTGGAACATTCTCCATAAAGCATGCCTTAATGATTATATAAGACAAGTTACATAACCGCTGCTAAATAGTGACAGAATACTCAACATATCCCCAAAGACAGATTCAACAAAGTATTTCTAAGGAATATATAGATCAAGGTAGAAATATCAAGAGAATTCTTAAACATGTTTTATTAAAGAAAAATGAAAATGCAATTTATCAAAATGTGTGCAATGATGAAAAAAATAGTACCTACAGGAAAATTTATAGCACTGAATGAATAAACCAGAAAAAGAGAAAAATGAATCACTTGGGAAACTAGAAAAACAAGAACAACTTAACTGTAAAGCAGAAAAATTAAAATAATAAAAACTAGCATAGAAATCAATATAAATGAAAAGAAGAAATCAATCAAGAAAGCCAAGAAACCAAAAGTTGATTCTTTGAAAGAAGAAAGAGGCCAATAAAAATCCACAAACATCTATCCAGGCCACAGAAAGAAAAAGTTAAGAGACAAGACCTAACTTGTTGATATGAAAGGCCAATCACAGGGGGCTGGAGAGATGGTTCAGTGAAGAACATTTGCTGTTTATTCTTCTGGAGGATCTGGGTTCTTTTCCCAGAACCCACGTGGCAGCTAACAACTATCCATAACTCCAGTTCCAGGGGATCTAACACCCTCTTCTGGCCTCTGTGGGCTTTGAGCAACACAGGTGCACTTATATGCATGTAGGCAAAACCCTCATACACATAAAATGTGCAAATAATAAATAAAATATTTTTAAAAGAAGACTAATCACAAACAAGCCAGGGCCCACTAAGCCTGTTGCTAGGGCAGACCCACCCTAAGGACTGTTATACAACCTACCTCACTGTGAGATTGTAGAATGTGGCTGACTTTTCTGTGACACTTAGGAACTTTCCATAGGAGTTCCTATATGTGTTCATTCAGAATCTTGCTAATCATTATCTTCTGGAAATCTATGATTATACAAACTCTGAGGGTAATAACATTATTTAACCAGGCTTATTATTTTCATATAATCTAAATCATAATAAATATGATCACAAATGCAAAATACATGCCTCTTTTAACACATATATGAATATAAACATGTATTCTAAAATGAGAACAACAGCTTATAATTTCCTAACACATTTGATCTTCTAAGCCAGAGTTTACTAACTAATAATCTGAAGGCCAAATTTAGCATTCTGTCTATTTCTGTAAATCAACTATGGCTGATACGGCCCAGTCCATTCGTTTATGTCTTGTCTAGCCTGTGTCCTCTCTCTCCAGAAATTGAAGTGATTTAGACTGATCATGTGCCCACATACTCTAAATTATTTTCCATCTCTGTCTTAATAGGTGAAGTCTTCAGATACCTCTTTAGACATGATACATGAGACCTTTGTACATGGGCTGTTCCAAAAAGGTGAAAGTGACTATTAGACCCATGCAGGAGAAGAAAACTGCAGTTCGTTATAGTGGGCACTAAACCCCCATGATCCATGAGTAGGAGTGGTGGTGGAGGGAACCTGACCTAAATTTTATACACCTTCGTTAGCACAAAGGTGAAGAACATAAGCCCAGGCCAGAAAAATAGAACCCCACATGTGCTGAGGAGCTGTTTTCTAAACCTCACGATTATCAATAGCACCCCAGTATTACCAACCTTATTCTAAAGAGACACTTGTGCCCCTCCTGCTGGCTATCAGACTGTTGAAACAATAGTCCCCAAGGAACTAGAATTTCCCCAGGAATCTAATGCTGGGAGAAGTAAAAGGCTGGAGTCATGGTGCCAGCAAAAGGAGAGGTGCCGCTCCTAGAAAGACTGGACGCAGTTTTGACGACCTGTCTGAAGACGTTGCAGGAGAGACTGGAGCTGAAACACTGATCGGCCAGTGATGAGCTGGACCACATTTTGACCAGGATTTATGTAGTTATGCATTCTCATGGCCTCTATTCAAACCTAACCCTCACGTCAAGATCCCAGGAGATGAACTTTGAACAGGAGGGTCATAGAACCTTATTTGTTCCTCTTCCCAATATGGCCACACTGACGACATCTCCTTTCTCAGATTTTCATTATTACTTGTCTCTTTAATTGCTGTACTGAGGACAAGTGGCCAATTCCAGGTTGAGGCTTTCAGGGCCCACACTCTGATCCTAACAGCTCTGGTAAAAGCTTCATTTTGCCTCTCTGTACCGCCCCCAGCCTACTGACTTTGCATTCCGCCCTGGTCTTGCCACCAACCTGTCCAAGTCCACTTCCCTAAGCATGGTTCATTACACACATTAAATACATATTTAAGAATTATAAAATAAATAATAGTATCTTGTGAAGGAAAGGAACAAGAGAACTCACTTACTGCTATAAAGGAAAAATCATATTCTGACCTCAGCTCAAATACTCATTCCTTATGTAAGCTTGAAAAGTGCAGCAAATACCCTGTGTGCAGGCCCCTGATCTCCCGGTATGACATGACAAGGTTGGATAAGATCAGCTCTAAGACTCCATCCGTTCTGAATACTCTGTCATTAATTCAATGTGAAATGAGAGAAATGAGTAAGAAATTTCAATACACTACTTAGACACTTCAAAAGAAATACTGATGGCTCAGATAATGAGACTAAACAGGAAAAATGTCTTCAGAATATATGGTCAGAATTTAAATGAGCTCAGTATTTTTTCTGAAGCAATAATGAAGGGAAACGAGCTTTAACAAGGAAATTAAGGTCTGCTGTGATCTGACGCATGCCCTTTCTCCAACCTGGCTACCTCTGTCTCTCCACACCTATACTTCAAACCCATTCAGTTCTTCCCAAGGCCTCATCTCCCCCAAGGGAGACGTCTCTGAGCTCAAGCCATCAGAAAACCCTTTGTTACCCAACCTAGGACTCCCAACATTACAGTAGTTCTACATCCATCCTCAAGGTCAGCTCTTCTCTGAAGCCCTCGTGACAACGCCATCAGCATCTTGCAGGACACTGCACCCGCTGGCCAAACCTCTTTTCCATCGCCATCCATCACTGACTTCTACCTATCCTGTCACCAGCTGCGTCGCCTCCAATTCCCGTAAGAGAATCAAGACCATCACACTGCAGGACGGCATAACGTTCCAACACATTAACTGTTAAAATGCTCAGAGCACGCCAAGCGCACAACAAGCCCAGCCTCCCGCTTCCCCTTTCCGTGTCCTTTTCCGGTCCCTCCCTTTCCTTCCCTCTTTTCCTCCTGTTCTCTTCTGCCCTGGCTCTCTCTCCCTCGTCCCCTCCCCTCCTCTGCCCTCTTCCTCCCTTTCCTTTTGAACAGAAACCTAGTATTTTATTATTGGGGAGGCAAATATGGTCAGCTGAAAGAAATACTTCCTGTCCTTCCTTGCATCAAGAAGGGGTCATGTGATATAGCTCTGCAAAAAGAAAAAGGAGACCCACACTACTGAATCGACTCGACAGAATGCACTGGGTACCGCCATGCGCCCCCTGCTCGTCCTCACTGCACCTCAAAATCTCATACAATGATGAGGTTGGTCGAGTTCTCAAAACCAGAGGAAAAGACTAAGAGATACACAGACCTGGCTCTGGCAACCATGAACAACTAGCCCGTGCCTCCAGCAGTCTCTGCCTGCAGTTCTCAGGGGCGCAGGGAACTTGTTCTCAGGTTGCTGTTACCTGCAGCCACACACAGCCTCCTCAGCACCACTGCTTGCTATTACCAGAACACCTGTTACAATGGATTTCATTATCTGCTCACACCTTTACATGACACCTCACCAGATAAGCACCCAATCAAAGCTAAATGAACAAATGAAAGGGCGTCGGTCAACAGCATTCTGTCTTCAGCTCTTGAGAGAAAAGCATTTTCATTAAGGTCGAAGTTTTCCTTTTCCCCTCCCTTGCTAAACTTAATATTCCTTGAAGTATTTGGCCATTTTTGAAAATGCTCATAGCGCCCCGGAAACTAGACTTACTCCTCTCAGAAGCCTCTCCCAGCCCTAGCCCCAGCCCCAGCCCCAGAGTGTGGAGCCCCAGAGCGCGGAGCCCCAGCCCCAGCCCCAGCCCCAGCCCCAGCCCCAGCCCCAGCCCCATAGAGTGCGGAGCCCCAGGCACACTCTCTAGGTTTCCTTCACACCTTTCATTCTCACCTTTCATTCTCACAACAACCTACTGACACAGGCACTATGACCACATTTCACAGATCAGGAAACTGAAGCACAGAGAGGCTGAACCTGAAAAAGTTGAGAGAAAATCTGAGTGTCCATAAGACTCTGTCCCCAAATACCAGCTGAAGCCTAGTGATCTCTGCCAAGGCACCTGTGTGCAAATAAATGGGCATCCCTAAAGGAACGGGGAATGGTGAAGAAAGCAGACCCGAGGTCCTTCCCACTTTAATTCTCTTTGTTGTTTTGTTGGTTTTTTCCTTTGCTTTTTGAGACAGAGTATCTCTGTAACCCCATCTGGGCCTGGAACTCACTGTGTAGACCAGGCTGGCCTCAATGCCTGTCTCTGCCTCCTGAGTGCTGAGATTAAAGGCGTGTACCACCACAGCCCGCTCCACTTTAATTCTCTTAAGAACTCCTTAGAGCTGAAGATGAGGAAAGTGTGAAGTAAAAGAAGAAAGATCATTACAGGAGAAGTCGTGACAGATATAAATAAAGGAAAAGGGAGGAAGAAAGACAGAAAGAAAAGAAAGAAGAAAGAAGGAAGAAAGAGACAGAGCAGCTTTCTAATGGCAAGCTAAACAGAAAGACCACCCGAGGCCCAGATTAGGGGAAGCTTTTTAAATATAAGGTATCTTCCCCTCATTCTTAAAGCAGCTTTTGAAAAACTATTTCAAAAGAGAAAGAAAGGAGCTTCCAGAATATGAAGCTGGGTTCACATCTGTTTAACATGAGTACGAGAAGACACCATCTGAACAATTACTGAGGTTGAATTCCTCACAATTCATCTCTCCCAGATCCTTCACCTAGAAATCTTCTGAGACTCATTCAATCCCACTTAACAGAGCCAGTCCTGTCCTTTCAGACAGCTTCACAACCAGGGATCCTGGAGTGGAACTAGGCGGTTTTCCCTAACTACAGCGACATCTAGTGCTGAAAAACCAAAGTATGCCCAGTAGCATAAGTTCTATTCCAACTATTGTCACACCAAATGCATACTGTAAAACTAGAAAATGCATCATTCTGTATTTCTCCACAACTGGGATTGCATGTGGCAATGTGACGAGTCTTCTAGTATGAAATTCAAAATTTCACCTAAGATTAGCCTACTGAGAAAATAAATATTTGAATGGGGTAAAGTTACTGCTTTGTTCCGTGGTATTTTTGTGCACTTTAGAAAAACTGTGTTTTTACTTACTAATAGAAGACTAGGAAAAGAGACTTCCTGTCAAATTTAACAAAGATCACTCTGACTTAATATAATAATAAATATAAGCCATTTCGTTCAAAACCAACTTTCAGTCTCTGAAGAATTTAAATGCAAATGAAACCCATTATAGCATGGTTACTGATTTAGCTCTATCTTGTCTCCAAATCCTACACAGTAAAATTAGACTCTGAAAGATTCAAGCTAGCCACATTCTCTTCATTAAACTGAAGTACAAATGTGGTTCTAAGAACGTAAGTGTTTAGATGTCATTTCTATAGGTAATTTCTGTTGCAATTAAAGAGGGTCCGACTAGAAGTGGAAAGAGGTTCTGGCCCTGACTAACTCTAGAACTTTGAGGTCAAGTCACTTAGTCTCTTTTAACTTCCACATCTTTGTTTAAAACAAACAGGGAGAAAATAAAGGTTGAAGAGTAGGAGAAGAGTATAGCCAAGATGCTTTCAGGGCTCCTGTTCTAACCTTTGTTTCATATGAACAAGATGATCTCTGAGATCTCTTTAAGTACCCACTAGTTTTAGGTTATTCAAACCACACACAATACTATAACACTCTGAAGAACAGAGGGTTTAGAGTCAACTCTACAACAACAGACCCAATTTGAACTGAAATCTGTGTGGAACATACAAATATTTCTTTAACAGTGTAGATGATGTCTCTTGACCCCAGTCTCTTGACACTGAGTTGTACCCACTATGACCCTGCACTTTGTGAGTGAGGAAGCATTGTCTCAATAGTATTTAAATAAAATCTGGAGAAATCATTTTATTTAAGGAGGCATTATTGTTGGACCAGGACATTCTAGAACATTCTGGCTAAGTGAGGTTTTGCTGAAAGTATAAGTTGAAATCCTTGTTTAGGTGTTAGGAAATGTCTGTCAAAAATTTCCAAGATGAGGAAGAAATATCAGTAATTTAAAAAATATACCTTAAGTTTTCTATTACAACTATGTTTCCTACTCTCTTCCTTTACAGAAAGAACTTCACCTAGCTAAAGGAAATGGTCATGGCTTGGAGACAACAGCTTAGACGACATAAAAGCAAGACGAGTGGAAGGCCAGAGACTGAGCAGTCAAACTCAAGAAGGAAGAATGAAACGAGGCGAGAGGAAACCAAAAGATGCACAACATGTGGGCCATTTCCAGAGCACTGTGTTGGTATATCCTAAGCACAATGAAGGTGTCATGAAGCATTTTCAACATGCTGGTGACTGTGTGAGTGACACTCTCCAAGACAATTGGAATGGCAAGTTTATAGAGTGAAGCAAGGGAAAGTCACTGGAAGACTCAGGGATCAGTGTCTAGAGACACTAAATGCTGGAACAACTTGTTTCATAAGGTCTGAAGGGAAGTCATTTGGTAAAGAATGACAATCAAAACTAACAGGAAATTTTTTCTATGACGTTAAGAAATTCAATAGAATCACAATGGCATATGACTAAATACCCACCAGAAAGACTAAAACTAAAACCTGCCAAATGCTGGTGGTGACATGGAGCAAGTGGCCCAGCCTCTTGGCAGGTAGATGTGGAAATGTTAGGACTGCCTTGGAAGGCTATGTCCAGTGTTTACTAAAGCTGGGCATGTATCTGCTCTCTGACCAGCACTACACCCAGTAATATGCCTTTCAAACATGTGCTTACAGTCATTAAGAGACACAGACCAGAAGGCTCAGAGCAGCACCACTCAAAACGGCTCCCAAATGAAAAAAGAATGAATAAACTGTGAATGAATGAATAAGCCCAACTTATGAAATACTATTTAGTCATGTACAAAGACATGGGAGGACCTCACAAACCTGTGAACAAGTGAAGCCAATCCACACTAAATACACACTCTGTATGGAACACGCTCATTCCATAGCAGGAAAAAAACACAGCCAGCTTTCAGAAGTCAAGCTGCACAACTTCTTGAGAAAAAGAAGAGTGCCCCGGGGGCTGTGGCAAGGACTCAGGCACTCTGGTAATATTTTGTTTCTTCACCTGGTTCCTAGATATATGGATGGTTTTTGTTTGTGAAAACCCATACATAATTTGCACAGTGTTCTATATTTACCCAAGTAAGGTTGAAGGAAGGCACATGGGGGACATTCAAAAAAAGAGTGGTCCAAAACAGAACAGGACGAAAAGGAAGCTCCCATCAAAGACCGCTGAAGACAGAGGAGTGGTAGAGTGTGTGTGTCCCAACTAAGGGCACACCAAGACAATTCTTTGTAGCTTCCAGGAAAATCTCAAGTGCTTCTCTGATTAAAAGAACCCCTAGAGCTCACCTCAACTAGCCCACCCCAATTATGATAGAAAAAACTGAGACCAAGAATGAGAGGGCACATTTTGGTCAAAATTACAGGACTCAATGTCACAGTCCGGTATAAGCCAGGCCACTTCAGTTAATAAGACTTAAATAACTAACCAGGAATCAAGACGATTCAAAATGACTTATGTTGCCCCCCTTGGGATGGATAAGATACACAACAAGACTTGATTATGCTCAGGGCATCCACGGGGCAGAGAAGGAGAACTGTGGAAGGTGGGAAGGAGAAAGCAATCTCAGGACCTTTGGGACCACTGGACTCACTGCACTGCAGATGAAACAGCACAACTCTCACTGTTCCTCTAGTTTCATTCTCTAGAAAGCCCTCGGGAACACTGCACATCTGGACCATTTGTCCTTCTTTGCCAAAGAGCACACGTGAGATCTCATTTATAAATGATCATCTTTATAAAAAAGGACAACAGAATAATTACTTACAAGCAAGTTTTATAAGAAGAAAAAAATCTCTAACAGTAGATGAGACAAGGCTACCTGATACTTCCGAGGAAAAAAAATTAATCTGAAAGATGCCTTAAGACATCATCGCTGTAAGAATAAATAAAGGAAGGACTCCCAAGGAAACAGCCATGACTCTAAAAGACAGAGGCGAAAGGAGCTAAGGAAAAGAAAGGACGAAGCCAGCCTGACTGGAGAGCAAAAATCAGGCCCATGATTAAAGAAAGCATTATAGAACACAGAGGAAAGCCGTTCCGAGAGCGCAAATCTCGTCCTGACATTTACGGAGATAACAGAGCAGGCGGAACGCATGCAGCAGCCATCATCCATTTGGGGTTTTTAAAATATTGACAACCAAATTCACAACAAATAAAGGATCACTTCCAAAGACGGCTTTGCTCCATCAATCTTTACAAAATGAAAAGGCAAAAGAAACCATACAAAAGTCAATGCATTTGAACATGAAAAAAAAAAAAAGTAAAAATAAAGCTGATATGGGAATTAAAGAAAGGTTAGCTCCAAACAGTAAGAGCCAGGCAGCACATACCGAGACCTGCCATGGGTTCAATGCTGGCCTCAAGGCTCCCTTCCATAACTCTTACCCTCCATCCTTAGTTTTCTTCCCTGTAAAACTTAGAATACAACCTTCTCAACACCGAGGAATGATGCAAACAATGTAACAATTAAAACTGTCACATCCCTAAATAGTTTCTTACTATATGCTAAACATGGATCCTTATCTTTACAAACAAGTGTCCCAGTCACCAGTCATCAAAGAAGCTTTTTTGGAATAGATGGAGACTATTACAAAGTTCCACAACTGGTCACACACAGAGATTAAGTATCTGTGAAATGCCCAACCCAAGCCATATCTAAAATGGAACACCTACACCTATGACTCACAGAATACAGTGGAACAAGGGGTAGAGAGAACACCAATGCATCTCTCAACTCGCATCTATGAAGGTCCCTCATGCAACAGAGGGCAATGATCACCAAAGGCCACAAATAGCCAAAGCATAGAAAATAATGAGCTTGTAGAGTGTGGGTCCTTGGACAGGACTCCTCTATTAAACTTCACTCATCCAGGGCTCAGGGGCCACCGTGAAAGAGGGGGTTGAAAGACTGTAAGACCCAGTGGAGGAGGAGCCTGATCATATGGAAACAAAAATTTATAGGCTCCTGCAACCCTGCTCATATGAACTTATAATAATGGTGTCAGCATGCACAACACCCATGCAAACTCAAGCAGACAAACACCGAGCATGGAACTAGGAAATGAGCAGCAGACCCCAATCTTAGCTGAAGAAACTACTGGCAGTTGATTACTGCTGGGTGAGGGAGAGCGGATCTTATTTAGGGGAATGACTCTAGATAGCTGACTAGACCCAGTGGATGAACTTGCACTGAGAGACTTCTGAGCACAATAACTTGACTTGATAGGCCTTAACAAATACGACAGAATGCATGAAATCCAGTGGGAGAACAATGGGAAGCTACAGGTGGGGGAGGGGCATAAAGATAATTAAGACATTGTATATGAAATAACACAAAAATTCAATAAAAATATACAAAACTGTTCAAAAAATATCTCCCAAGAACTCACTCTCCTGCCAGCCTAGCCTACTGGGAGAGTTCTAGGCTAAAGACCCTGTCTCAGAGAAACAGTGGATGGCTCCCAAGAAACAGCACCTGAGGTCAGTCTCTGGCCCCCCTGTATATTATACACACATGCATACCTATACATGTATGCACCCTCACACACACAAACATACAGAGAGAGGGAGGGAGAGGGGGAGGAGGAAGGAGACAGGGAGAGGGAGGGGGAAGAGGAGGGGGAGGAGTTCCTTTAGAGATTCTGTAGGGAAACCACTTTCATATGGGAAATCAACTTCTTATGACATGGAACTAACTCATATGTAACTTATTTTGGATGATAAAATGAACTTAGCAATTGACAGCCATGTTACAGTCATTCCCACAGCATAATGTCAGTCAAATTGATTAGCTATGTCAATGGGATATGGGCTATAATTTTTACTTTAGTGGCAAGAACAAGAATGGCTTAAATGTGACAGAGCAATATGTAGAATATTGGCTACAGAGACTGGCCATCTTCAGTGATATCTGTGTTGTCCAAAATTTTTAAATTAATTAATTTTTAATTTTATGTATATGAGTGTTTTGCCTTCATGTATGTAAGTGTTCTACATGTGTACAATGCTCACAGAGACCAGAGGAGGGCACTGGAACTGGATTTGTAAGCTGCTATGGGAGTATGAGGATCCAAACCTGGGTCCTTTGGAAGGGGCAGAAAGGGCTCTTCATCGCTACACCATCTGTCCAGGCCCCTAACTGTCCAAATTTAAGGAAGTCAGAACTATCTGGAACTAACTTCGCTCATCTTTGTGACATAGACATCTTGCTCAGGAAGGCCGCTTTTCCCTTGCAAAGCAGATGCCACAAAGTACTAGATCTGATGGCAGAGATTTATAACCACCTCCCTTTTTGCAAGCATCAAGATATCCCAGCAATAAATATCTGTATGCAATGTAGGTCCATATTTCTTTTTTCAGTTGATGCCTACTGGCTAATTATACTGTCTTATAGATACATACTTCTTAAAGCCATCACTTTTGCTAAGAGACTTGGAGCTCTGCTGCCTGTGGTAAAGCAAAGCTACTGTCATCCTTAAATAATGGAAAAGCAAAATCAACCAGGATGCTTAGGGGAAGTAATCTCTTAAAACCTGCTTTGGCATGTGAACACGGGGAGATGCCAAACTGCCACACATAGTAACTGTTGCTAGGCAGGCTGTCATAAAAAAAACTATAAGCCAAAGGGTCAAATGGAAATTAAGTTCAGAAGTACATAGGAGGGCTGGAGCTATGGCTCGGTTGATAGGATGCCTGTCTGGTGCGCATTACGCCCTGGCTCTGTCCCTGGCACCTCATAAGCCAGGCATGTGGTGCACCTGTGAGCACGACATCAGGGAGGTAAAGCTTGACAATCTGAAGTTCTGGGTGATCCTGAGCTACATAGTGAGTTTGAGGCCAGTCTGGGCTACCTGAGACCCTATCTCAAAAACAAAACAGGACCTAGGAAAGGTAGGAAAAGAGAACAAGCTCAAATTTCAAGTTCATAATCACTCAAAAAGAAACGAAGCCATGTTTGCAGACACGGGGTTCACTGTGTGCCTTCTTTTTCTTTCTGCCTTTAACATATTTTAACGTTTATATTATTTCATTTTGGCAAACTTTGTTGAAGTTCTGTGTATTTCACACAGAACATCTTTCAAGAAAATTTTTATTAAGCTTTTGTACATTTCATTCTACAGTTCTTAATCAAATTTAGACCCGCACCCTTTACCCACGGTCCCCACAACACCCCTGCTGGGTCTCATGCATTCCACCACACATGTCAAGTCCTATCTAGCCAAGCGTTTGTACCCAGATGCCTTTGGTGCAAATTCTTCCACTGGAATCCGGTCAGCAATTCTAGAGATCAGCAGTAAGGTCTGTTCTCCCTCACCCAGTAGTAATCAATCTCCAACAGTTCTCCCAGCACACCAGGCATTTCCTTCCCTCCCTCCACTCTGGGCCCTTGTCTGAGTTGGCATAGGTTTTAAGCTCGAAGCCGTATGTGTCTTATATCAACTCTAACACAGAAGAGTAAGGAGACTCCCATTAACTACAAACATCCATACCTCAGCACTGCAGTTCAGTTCGGCCTTTGTTAGATTCCCTAGCTGAACATGAGATTCCAGAGTCATAAAGAAGTATTCAAAAATGCTTTCTCCTAAAACATAAAAGCACATGGGGCTGGAAAGATGGCTCAGTGTGTAAAGAGTACCTGGCTGTTCTTAAAGAGAACCTGAGTTTTATTCTCAGCACCCACATGGAGGCTACCAAAAGCCTGGAACTCCAGTTCCAGGGCATCCAACACCCTCCTCTGACCTCCTTGGGCACTGCACGACATGGATGCTCATACAAACAATACACTCATACACATAAAATAAAAATGATAAATTTTTTAAGAAGAAATAAAAGTACGCTTCAGTGATCGTAGATTTCCTGTTGACCTTGACTGCACATTAGATTTCATCTCACAGTTGGTGTCTAGGCTCTATGACTATGAGAAAAAATGTGGACGGCGTCACTAAAATTCACCTATTCTGGTTACCCTGCATTCAGCAATTATGGCAAACAGTTTACCCTCAACTTAGCTCCAAAAGATGGGCCAAACTCATCACCTGTGTGATTGCCATTTCTTCAGACAGTGACCGGTGTCCAACACGGTGGCCTCCACTGGTTAGCACCTGGTCCCTGACCACAGTGACTGACTAAGAAACACATCAATCAGTGAAAAGCTCAGGGTTTTTCTGTATACTCACAAACTCGGATTTGAATTTGACGTTGTGGTAAGGGGACATAAAGCTGGACCTGCTATCTTCACTTTGCCATTCTCAGGCCTCTAGACACTCAGTCTGATGACAGAGTCAAATGTCATCAAAACAAAGAATCAAGAACAATCCCAGGAGGCCAGAACCCTGATCAAGTCATTCCTAAGTCCCTCCTTACTGTTTCTTTCCTGTAAGCTTGTTAACCATCTGAACCATTTAAGTCTGCTTAGAACTTAGTTTTCAGTTATTTGAAGTAAATAAACAAACATTACATGGTAAGATACAATGTCCCATAGGAGATTCCATGCCTTTTCTGCATCAAACTATTTAATAAGTTTCATATACATAATGTCTTTTATCTACCTAATTAGGAAGACAGATATTTTTGGCAGCCTAGTTTTACATGAGAGAGTATAGATTCAGCTAAACAAAAGTAACAGGAAAACCTGGGTGACGTCATCCCCGTGCCACAATGCCAAATGTGCCAGACCCTTCCTATATGGTGCATGCGTTCCTTTCTCAGCTCAAGGTTGCCTGCATCTTACCATCATGGTCTGGGAACAGAAAGGTCAGTGCTACCAAGGTCAGCAAAATGGAAAATGGTGGATCCAGAGTAAATGTCACCAGTCTAGAAAGTCCTTACAGGCTCACTAGGACTCCACTGACAGCCACTCTTCCCCAAACTTGCAGTTCTAGAAATCATCCAAGATGAGTTAAATGTGCACCAATGTGAAGGAACAATAAACTTATCAGTATCATGAAATGGCTTCTCCTTAAGTCTCTTTGCCAACTAAACCATCTTCCTGTAATTTAGCACCCACTGGGTACAGGTGTACATAAAGCACACTTCCATATGACCAGGTAATCTTTTCCTTCCTGACTATGGCAATAAATATGCAGTAAGAGCCCATTAGCACACATGCCTCACTGCAAAAGATCAAAAGAAAAGGCCCTTATGTGTTCAAAATAATTTATCACATAGTACCAACATTTAACAAGGCATATTTGACTTATTTCTGGGCCTTTTGCTCCAGAAACGTTATTCAAAGGTAAGACCCAGCACATACTCAGAACACCTTTATATCTATGAGCAGCTCCTGAAAGGGGAAAACTGCCATGGAGAAATATGGTCAGTCCACATTATTAATATCAGAGCGAGCTTATTCTGTATGAAGCTCACTGTGTCCCCTGACACTGCCAAGTGCTGTAGTGCTGACAGCCACTTCCCCTGTTAATTATCAAGTCCAGACTGCAAAGAACGATGAACTTTGTTTATTACTTTGCCATTCATCTTAAAGAACAATTGCAAGAGCAGAATTTCAGAAAATGGAAAACACATAGTTTGTGGGAAATTAACAGCCAGAGCAGAACCTTAATGAGAAGCTGACAAATTAACAATCGTACACTATAGAAAGTGCAGAAGCATCCTTCTCTCTCTTGAAGATCAAGAGACAGGCAATAGACTGAATGTGTGAACACACCATGAAAAGACAAAGTACTTTGCCCATGGGGGTACAGACGGTGACTTGTGTTCGTACAGACACAAGGTCATCCACACTGGTCTGTGGAATAAACAAAGAGGCAGATGGTCTTTAATAATCCCTTCTCATCATCTTTATTACACATCCCCCATCCTCCCTCTTTTCTTTTCTCTCTACTGTGAACACCAGGAGCATACATTCTCACAGTTTTCAGACCTGTGTGGCTGGCTGGGAAGGTAGACGGAAAAGAAAAATAGATTTGAAAAATTGCTAATAGGAGACTTGGGGGGAGGGGTGGCGATAACCATTGTTCAGCCTGTACATGAACCTTCAGGAAACCTCACAGCTACTTCGGGTTTCAGCCACATATAAGCTTTACTAAATGAGACGTTCAGACACTGGGCTTTCTTGTTGCTTGCAGCAATTAGAACCCAAGATCAATATATAAATACCTAACCTGTTAGTAGATAAGAGACACAAAGCCAAATCAGTCCCAGATGACATGGAGTCAATCATCAGCCACAGGAACGAGGTGATGTCTGATCTGCTGCACCAAAGCAGATGGGAGGGCAGCAAAAATCCATGGTGTGGGATCTAGAGAAATGACTCAGCAGCTAAGAGCGCTTGTTGCTCTTGCAGAGGACCTGGATTACATTTCCAGAACCCACATGACAGCTCACAACTGTCTGTTAACTCCAGTCCAAGAGACACAACGCCCTCTTCTGGCCTACACCTGAACCAGGCACATAGTCAGTATACCTATGTATGTATAGGCAAACACACACATAAAATAAAAATAGAAAGATCTCTAAAAAAAATCCATGGTGCAAACCTAGGCCATGGAGCTGTGATAAATAGTCTGTTTAAGCCACTAGGCCTGCAAGCAGTTTTTTAAACAGCTAAAATCCTTGAACTTGTCCCCAAGTCTCTTAGAAATAGGAGAACACAAGTGAGTCCAGCAATTCTTCGCTGAAGCCCTCCTACATAAAAAGAATATACAGGATTTCTAAGATTTATGGTAGAAACGTAAGTAAAACATGATTCCAGACCTCAAAGAGTTTATAATCTAACAGATGGTAAGCATGTGGATGGTTACCATATACCATGATGATTAAATATCATTCCTTCCCATCTCCAGGAATGCCTATGACTCACACCACATCTATGAACCTATTCTTCCAAACAGCTTCTTCAATAACATACAGCCACATTGGTCTTAGACCCACCTGCCTAGTCAATGTCCAGACATAAATAAGCCAAAGAAAAACTGTGCTTGTGGAGATAATATGCTAGTGGTTAAGAGTTCATAAAATATTTTGTGCATCAAGGACTTCCCAAAGTGGAGGGAGGGGAGTGGGAAAAGAGGAGACTAGAACAGATAGCCGCATGTATAATTCATTTAGCATAAGTTATCCTTTTAAGGACACTTATATTGGAACAGAAAAGTAAAGATATACTGCTTTTACAAACTCTGAAGTCCCAAACAGCAGAGACTGGAAGCATAACTGTGTTGTTTTATCAATAGTTAGGCCTGTTCGAGTAGAAATCAGAGGACGAGACAGGACAACACAAGACAGGGGGGCTGTACAAAAGCAGAGTCAGAAGTGGGGAGTGGAAGTCTTCCAGCACTAGAGGTGCTCTCCACAAGGACGGGAGCCTGCTGCCTTGCCCAGTGGGTATGCCCATTGCCTAAAACTATGACTAGTAGGTAAGATGTTCTCAACCAACATGAGCTGAGTGGATGAAGGTGGGAAAGAAAGATGAACAGAGGAATGAATGCAAAGGATAAACTGAGGCAAACTGGGGGTACATTCCGAGGAGACTATTTTCAAAAGTAATGCTTGGAAGCTCTCTAGCAACACAGGCAGTAACCCAGGCTCACTATGATATCAGCATGCCAACAGAAGGTAACCTATGATATCAGCATGCAGAAAGGAAGTAACCCAGGCTTACAATGTTATAAGCATACAAAGAGGATGCTCACTAGCTTTTATTAAAATCCTTCAAAAAGCTGAAAGTAAAGTTGGTTAAAACAACAAAAATGCAGCTCACGAGAAATGCACTGAGACTCTAAAGGCATGACCTGCAGTAATTAGCAGGTATTGAGCTGGACTGAATATTTTCACAGTGAAAATCAAAGGAGGAAGATTGTTGGTAGTTGATTGTTGGTCAATCCTAGATAGACATGAAGAATGTCATCGTACTGTCTTCATGTGGTTATGTAACCAAATGAGTTTGAGTTCAAGGTGGCCCTGTTCTGTATAGAAGCTCTTTAGTCAATGGTCACACAGTGGCCCCATTAGACTTTATCATCTATCGGTGCTGCAAACATCTTAGTTTCAGCCATGATGAAGTCACCCAACAATGTACCTCTTAGAGTGTGTCCCTTGATTATGCATAATTATACTCGGTATTTCTCAAACAACCGTGACAAACTATAACCACTACAGGTAACTACCTAAGGTCAGAGTTTTGAATCACCAAATGCCTAAACAGCTTTTGATAAGGAAGCCTATACTCTATGGCTGAAAGCAATACCTCCTAAATCCAAAATGTAAGGGAAGCTGATGACCATAAATAAAACCTTATCCCAGATCTGCCTTCAGGTTTAATTCTTATACAAAGGAACCGGGGAGACACCACAAAAAATGCTGTGTTCCCCATGCTTTGGTATAGGTTTTCCAGAAGCCTCAGGATCCAGGGCCCTGGTCAGGGAGAACTGGAGAACCACAGGAAACTTGTTTCACAAACCCAGCACATCACAAGCCTGCTGAGCAATGCCCCACTTATCAGCACTGCTCCAAATCCACAGCCCTCTCCAAAACACGTACATCTTGTCCACAAAAAAAGGAAAACTGCAGAGAAACTCTTTTATAGATTGCCACAATCTTTCAGAGACAGAAAGTTCAGCTGATTGAGTCTACCATAAAACAGAAATAAGTTGGTTGATAGAACGCCTCTCCATGAAATTTAAACTCAAAAAATCTTAAGCTAGAAAAGGAGCCTGGTTTCAGATTCTTGTTACTTACAATGCTCTGAAAGAGTAAAGGCTTTCTTCCATCAATGCCTTCTCCATCCTTTGTAATGTTCATCTCTTGTACTTCCCCAGAGAGGGGCTAGGAAGCCACCAGTATAATTCAGACTTAAACCATCTGCATTTTCATCCTATGATCACAAGGCTGAAATATGCTCAGGTCCCTACATTCACTCCAAGAAACATCTAGTGCTCACAGGGTATAAGATACATAATAATCACATTAAAGTCCAAAAAAGTCAAGTTACTTTTATACAACTAGCATACTTTCTGAGGAAATCCCTCTGCTCTTATGAGGTCTATGTGTGAGCAACCTGCTTCCTCCCTTACACAGCTGGAAGCCCTGTGCAGAGCAGCAAAAATACAATCTCCAGCCAGGCAATGGAGTGATCAAAGGCTATATTTGCACCAAGGAAGAGACTCTGTTTACTGAAAACCAAGAACAACCAAAACTGGCAGGACTAAACCAAGATCACTAGCTGACCACAAGGACCTCACTGTAGCTCAGCTCTAGACACACACACACACACACACACACACACACACACACACACGTGAGTGCACACACATGCACACACACACACACACAGAGGCCATTCTCTCTTCTGCCACACCATCTGTCACATGATTGCTTTACTCTGCAGTCCTGTCTGTGGTTTATTTTGAAGCACAGAGCTCAAGGAGTTCTTTGAAAGTCAGATAACAGACCTTGGGCATTTTTCTTTAACCATCTATAAAAGTACAGAACAGAGGAACAAAAATATGTGCAAAACAGGAAAATCAGAAAGTAACAGAAACACAGGGATGAGAGAGAGATGTGGGGATGGAGAAAGAATTCTGGAATTCTTCTTTTAGAGGAAAGCTTGAAAAAAAATGCATCAGCAATAAAACATTTGGGATCTGTAAAATGCCAGGCTAAAAGGCACACCCAAAGAAATCTGAACAGTAGTCACACAAGATGAAATCAGCACAATGCTGTGGGTCCTGCCAAAGGAGAACCAAGGCAGGAGGACACCAAAACCATTGGTTTGCAAAAGCTGGATTCATCCCAAGAGTTAGCCTAGTTTATGATAAATTCAGCCAGGATAGAAATCACAGGGACACAGCATTCTAAAAAGGACCAAAAGGCTGGCTTAAAGAGAGAAGAGGAGTATGTTTCTACCCACCAGGACCTGAGCAGCTGGCAGTGTACCAAAACTAGGTGGGCACATGCTTGGGCATCAGACATGGTCTAACCATGGAAGAGAAGCTACTTCAGTATTTAAACCCAAGAGACTTCAACAGAGGCTTTGGTCACTCAGCTATAACTGCTTCCTGACAACTGTAAAAGCAATGCTGGAAAGCCACCAGGGGCAGTAGGGTCATCCACACACAGGCAATGGGAAGCAAACACGACCACCAGAGGAGGGGCAGGGAGAGGAGGGGTACTTCTGCAGGCAGGACAGTATCACCATCAGAACCACAACCACAAGCCAGTCCTTGCCGGCAGTCCTGCGCCATGGAGAAGAAGCACGTGCCACTACAGATGCTCTCGATCTCCCATAGGACCAACTGAGCCCAGGAAAGGGCATCTTGTGGGGTTGGAGCAAAGCAAAATGGATCTGAGAGCACAGAATCCCAGGGTCATCCACCTTTCCCCAGCGAGGCAGATCTGGGTCAGCACTCAGACTGGAAGCACAAACATAACTCCTGGAGATCTGTTACAGTGCAGATCCTGTCTCAAGGAGAATAAATTCAAAGCTTTCATTTCCCAAGGCTGCTGTGCTGCTGATCCCTGAACCACACTGGGAAGGATGGGCCATGATGGAAAGAATCCAGCCACATTTCTTCCAAGAACAAAACTATGCAGCAGAGCATGAGCCTTTCAAACATGAGAAAAGCACAGTGAAGGCATGTGGTGAGGGCGAAGGTAACTCCCTGGTCAGAACTGCTGATCACCCAACCTGCTATGTTTCCCACCAGGTCATTATATTTGTATAGCTCAAGGCTGTTGTGGGATAAATTGTATAACCCCAATGTGAAGGTCTAAGTTCTCAGAATGTGACTATATTGCAGATGGGACAGTTAATCAAGTTGAAATTAATTACCTGCGGTGATTACCTTAAAGTAAGGTCATTAGGGTAGGCCCTAATATAATGACTGTTGTCCTCACAAGAAAAGTAACTAAGCCACACAAAGGGTGGCCGGAGACACAGGCAGGAGAGAAATGGCCATGTGAGAACACAGAGAAGACAGCCATCAGCAAGTCAAAGAGAAGAGCCTAGGTCTTAATCTTGGGCTTCCAGCTTCCAGGACTATGAGAAGAAAAATACCGATGTTTAAACCATCCAGTCTATAGTATTTGGTTACAGCAACCTTAGCAGATTAAGACAGAGGGCTGCATCCTTGCTTCCTACTAACTTAGTCCCATAGCTCTCACAGCATGCTGCTCTGCAAGAAGCCGGGCTGCAGGGGCAGGTTCACAGAATGACAAAGAATCACAGTCCTTGGCCAGCTCCAGCCTGCCAATCAACATAGAGGGAGGGAGGGAGGGAAGGAGGACCAAGAGAGACTAATACTATGTAAGTCAGATGATGAGGAATACTATACCAGATGTATAAGGCACAGAAGAAAAGAAAATGTCTCCTAAGAAATGGGGGAGGGGCAGGGGACTTCAGGTGGAGTCTAACAGAGAGACTGAGAAGAGGAAGCATCCCTAATGATGCAACAACACTGGCCAAGGCTAAGAGACATGAAGCCCCATGCCTTGCTGTACTTGGGACCAGCACACCAGCTAGCAGGGTGGGTAGAGATGCCACAGATGATGGGCAGAGGGACATACAACAGAGTGGGTGAAACTGAACAGAAAACCCATGCCTTTCAGGGGAGTTTGCAATTTAGAAAATGAAGGTTACTGAAAATGAAAATGGACGGAGATAGGCACAGGGCCCAGTAATAGAACCGCCCTGTATCACCATCCGGGCCAAGGCCTGCCTCTGAGATTAAAACAGGTTCTGTAGTCAGCTACTTTCAAAGTAACCCTGAATATGTCCTCATCTCTTGCCCTGCTAACTTAGATACAGGGAAGAAGCTGGCATCCACAACCGCAAAGCTAAGAACTAGTACACATGACAGTCAAGCATAAGTGTCACAACCCAGTGAGTGGGGAAGGGAACTGAAATCTGAGATTCAGGTTCTGAGTTCCACAGACCAAAGCTGGAGGTTTCTGCCACTGTCGCCATGCTGCTACCAGCTCTGCTAAAAAGCACGCATGCACCCAGAGGCCACTGTCCCCCACTGTCAGGCAACAAGACGTCTCGTTTCTCTACTCTAAAGCGAGGGAAGTCACAGACGAGATGCAGAAAGAAGGGAAGCTGCTCTTTGCTTCTGCCCATCCAAGGGCTCAGAATAGGGTGAGGTGCAGACAAGTTTAAGATTAAAGGGACTTTCACTCAACATACTGACTTAAATGTCCACTGCCTATGAGAGGGCAGAGTGCTACATCCCTGAAACCACTCTCTAAGATGTTTATTGATAAATTAACCTGGAGTTCAGCACTGATAGGGGCTTGGAGTCGGGGTGGCTTCGTGCAGCATTACTGGAACAAGTGATTAATGAACAGAATACAGCACAGAAACACAGGAGATGATTACAGAATCCACGCAAGATACACACCCGAGAAGAAGCAGTCAATTCCCAAGGAAGGTTTTCAAAATAATTGTTTGAATAGCTTTTGATCCCAGGCCCCAGTCACCGTCTTCCAAGAAGAGAGGAAAACAGTCCTTAAGGTACCAAACATGGTCAGAGAATGATCACAGACCCAAAGTAAAATGCCAGCAGAGATCCGGAATGGATGTGTAAGGACAAGGGAAGCGGAGACCAGCATTTGCCTTCCTCATAACCTTTAACATCAGTTTTTCTTTTTATCTGAAAAGTCATGAAGAATAAGGATGATCAGATGAATGTAAAATGGGATGAGAATCAGAGGATTTACCTTATAAAAAAAAATTATGAAAACTTTCAGGGATTTCACTGGTGTGATTTTGTAGAGAGGTCAAAAAACTCAATGTAAAACTACAGTTACATTTGGGGTGTCACCCCAACATAAATACTTACTAGATTCATTCTACAGTTCCAAAATACAATTTTCCATCTCATTACTGCTGCGCCTCGGTGCTACCAGAAATTACACACATTAATGACTTTCAAAGAGCTTACTAGCCGTGATTTCTCTTTTTCTGTAAGTGGACACATTTTAATCCTGCATCTTAGGCAAATTTCCTGAGGAGTACTACATGATGTCACAAAGAGTCGAAAGACTTGGGCTTCAGAAGCCACTATTCTACCACTCGGGGGGATGGAACTTCAGGAACAAACACATGCACTCCTGGGCAGTGCTTATTCTTACCTGACTATTCTGAGATGTGTGAAGTCTTTGTTCAGGCTCAGGCCCTACTATCTATCTCTCAACAAAGGCAGGCTGTAGTATAGCAACTATAGTATAGCAACTGCCTGGCATATATAAGACCCTGGGTTTAAGCCAGAGCACCACGGAAATAAATAAATGAATAAATAAATTCTGAACAAAGGAAACAATGCAGAAGCACAATATTTCAAAACAGCATGGCTTTCTAAAGGTAAGCGAAGGGACTCTGAATGCTAAAACCCTCACTTAACACTGTGCTCAAGAAGAAAGTCCCCAAGACCATCCCAACCCTCTGCCACCTAGAGCCTGAACATAGCCTCCAACCTCAAGAGGTCTTTATATCCACAGAGTGGGGCAGGCTGCCTCACTCAGCTGACACAAACAGTAGTTTATGCAGTTTAATACTGGGCCTGCTCTATGAGATGGCTGTTAGATGAGGTCTCAAGGCTAATCTAGGCCTTTGAGTCTGCCCCATGAACCAGTAACTGGACATGGCACTTCACATACAGGAGATTCAAGTAGGGTTCTACAAAGACATTCGGCTAAGTCCTGACAGGCTCTGCTCACCAACATTATTTGGCACTTCATTTCCACTCTTTGAAGCACTTTAATAGATCTCGAAGCAAGCCTCAGGGGTAACAACCTCCAAACTGCCTTCTCTTAGGTAAAGTCAGCAAGACACCATCAAAGCATCAAATTCAAACTCAACTCCAAATCTGGTGATGCTGACCACCAACAAGTGACAAGGATCCTTCACCAACCAAGTGAGCCAATGTGAACAAGGGAGCTCCTGTTTTGCATCATAAAGCATGAAAATCCAAGGCCAGAATTACAGGCACTCTATATACGAGTCTTGGCTGAAATGCATATCACCACAGTCTACCTGCTCAGGTGTGCAGGAGAGAAAAACCCGACAGGAGATCGCTAGTTTAGAAATTCCTATAATCTGATCACACTATATAAGTATATCACAGTATTGCCATGAAAGTTACTTTTGTTCTAACAAAAGTAGAAACACAGAGTGGATGTCCTTGAATAATGGGGCTTTAAATTTGCTGAGTCAAAAATGGAGACACTCCAACCAGTGAAAGCATACAGCACGCACTGGAAAGGTCAACAACCTGTGTGTGTTACAACTCCCAGATGCAATGTGCAACAGCATCCCCGTCCTCAGAATCAACCAGAACTCCCACCTGGCTGAAGCGCCTCCTCAGCTCCATTGATCTTACCTTGAGCAAAGCACATAACTGTCAGATTTTAGAAGAGAGGCTGAAGAAGCCATATTACCTACTTAAAGACTAAGAAGCTTTTCACAGCCCTTACTTTCAAAATATTCTGGGTTTCATTCCACTTATTTGTCCATTCCTTGGTCAATTCTTGAACCTAAAATAAAAAAAAATACAATGATTTTATCAAAAATTAATATAATTTTTATCTAGAAAGCTTCTAAATTCTTAAACACTATAGAAAGAAGAACTTTTTTCTTATTTAGCTAGCAAGGTCTGTTCCTTGAAAGAACCACCACCAAACATAAACTAGATAGCTGGTATCATGATCAACCTATATCATAGCAGGGGAGAGACAGAAAAGCGTTGAATGATAGCTTTATGAATTTTTCCTTGGTATGCTCTCTGGATTATTAACCAAATTTAGAACTCCAAAGATGACAACATCATATGAGGTGTGTTTTTCTTTCTTTCTTGACAATACTTTAAGCCCAAAGAAACAATCATTTACTTTTCTTTCTAATTAGATTAAATCACTTTGGATATTGCAGTCTTCTTTTAGGGGATAATTTGCTTTTGTGGCTAATTAATGGGGTTTATAAATCTCATTGTATCTTTGAGTTTAAAAAAAAGATGCTTCTTTAATTGATTCTTCCAGAAAAAGCAAAAAACATTTAATAAAAATCGGCTTTTTATAGTGGGCTGTAACTCAGGGAAGGAAATGGCTCCGATAGTTGAATACAGCCTCATTAGTAACAGCTTCTCAACCCTAATGAAGCTTTCTGCTAGCTCCAGAAAACTTTTTAGATGATCTTCGTGACTAATTCACTGAGAAGCAAAAAGGTAATACCTGAATTGCTAGGCTGGGAAAACAAGTAACTTCAGGAAGGGAACAGCTGACTTGTCAGGGAATGTCTCCTCACACCCACACTGCAGAAACCATCTCCCCTGGGCTCCCCATCCAGGAGCCCCTTCATGGCCAGGCCGCTATGGATGCAGTCATGTACCTGCTGCACCGCACTAAGGGAAAGCCGCTCTCCATGTACCTTTAGGCAGTTACTGGGACAGGAATGCAAGCCAGCAACCTCAACTAAAGAAAGTATGCTGCTGAGGAGGAAAGAGGAAAAACAAACATACATCACCAACCCATGATCAGTGGCTGTTCATTTTACTCAAGTTGTCAGGAGTACAATTGTGGGGGTTCTAAGTTAACTTTTTAAAATAATGTTTCTTCTTTCCCTGGGTATTTAGGTCAAAATCTGTTATCTTTGTGAACAAAACACACAGGAGTGAAGGGACCTCCCGAACTTCACTTCTTGCTTGTCTCCAATGGCTTGATAACGCCGCAGTGATTGTTAGAAACCAATCAGACCCTACGATCATTCACAGGACACCAATAAATCGTGTGGCTATTGGGACTTTTCATTTAGAAACTATCTTTCAGAGAGGGAAAATTCGTATAGCTTCTCTTCCCACAGAAGAAGAAAATACTGACATATTGGATTTGTCTAATTTAACTAGCCAGTGAGTAGATGATGCTCGCTGGCAATCTATCTGAGAACAGAGAGCATTCAACAAATGATTGTGTCTTCTACATCCTCGATGAAAAAAGGTGAGTCAATCAATCCATCCTTCTCAAGTTCAATCAAATAATCCTAGCTTTAAAAGAGGCAGAAAAATGAATCTTGGATTTATCCTTAAATTTAAGTCATTTAAAACATTAACAAAAATGCAAGCCTGACTATGTGATGGAGGAGGAGCTGCACAGTGAAACAGGTGGCAAACTATGTAAAAGGTCAGCAAAAGACTAGGCGAAAAGTTAGAGAACCTTATGAAGAAAGAAAGGCAGTCCTCTCTGACACAACATGCATAATACATTCAAATTAAAATGTTCATTGGCTTCTATTAACTTGCCAGGCATTTCTGAAAACTTTAATTGATAAACAACTAAACGCAGACATTTCATAGCATTTAGAATTTGAGACACTAAAATATAAGTTTCATGAGAAACTGAGGCTTTAGAAAGAATTTGCTAATGTTATCAGCTATTAAGCAACATAATTATCCAGAAAAGTATCAAGTTCTTAAGTAAAACTCAATTTAAATATCCCATACTATGTATTCTTGGGTTTTTATCAACAGAACATTTTTTTTTTCCTATTAGGGCGATTTACTCATTCAGCACCACAAAGAATATAGACTCTAAAATTCTTCTTAATGTCTATTTCTCTTTCCCTAGAGGATGTTTAAAAAAAAAATTTTTTTTTTTGATGTCATAGAACCAGATCAGTCATGAAGCCTGGTTCACAAGCATTAGCACTCTGCCTCAGCCCTGCCACTCCCTCTCCCACAGAACGTCCCCACCTCTCATCCTCACTGCTACACCATCCCTGTCTCACATCCACCTGGCTTAAATAAACCCTGCCCCAGAGTTAGTTTCAGTCCCTGAGTGCTGTATATACCACTAAAAATACAGTCAGGGAGGCCGGTACTCATGGTTGAGCTGTAGGAACCACTGCGGTCTCCTAAATATTTAGAGCAGCATCTCTTCCTAGACCTCTGCCTGTACTGCTGACTGGGTAGCTCCAGAAGCCTGCCTATGACCTGCAGTGAGTTAATATGTGCCCCTCAGATCCTGTGTACTAGCTCCCAGAGAATATGTGCAATACATAAAAAGCCAATGATTATGCATCTTGAAGAATGATCATCAGCTAGGTGTGCTTGACACATGCCTTGAATCGCAGCACTCAGAAGGCTGCTAATTCGAGGCCAGGCCAAGCCACAAAATGAGATTCCATCTCAAAAACAAAAAGGGGGTAATGACTCTGCGGTTTGGGCAGGGGTTACATGCAGTGAAGACAATGAGTCCCAATCCGTGGAAAAGAACAAGGGTTAAAGCCTGGTGACAGTCTTGAGTACTAAAAAGCACAGACTTTAAAAAGATGATACTTAGCCAGGCATCATGGTGCTCACCTTCAATCCCAGCACCCGGAGGCAGAGGCAGGCGGATCTCTGTGAATTCGAGGCCAGTCTGGTCTACAGGGCAAATTTCAGGCTATCTGGGGCTACAAGCAGACCCTGTCTCAAAATACTAATATTTAAGTTTAAGATTTAAGAAAAAAAATTCAACTATTACTTACTCTTGCTTCATTCTGGTGAAGTTTTTCCTCCATACTTAAAGCTGTAGGGGAGTCCAAGAGGGCAATCTACAATGCAAATCATAAAGACATCAGTAATTAATAAACAGAAGTGATGTACAGCCATGTTTCCTCCAAATGACCAAAGATCCCACAAAACTATTAAATAGTGGCAAAAAATAATTCCACACCTACACCCCAAAGTATTAATCATCACCAAGTCTCTAATCCATGGAATACACACATCATGATTTCCAAACCTGTGGCATCACCGATTTGAAACCAATCTTTGCAATATAAATCATCAAAGCAAAAGCAATAATGGTGGCATTTCACTAAAATCAAACGCAATCTGAGCTCCTACGCTTTTAAGAGTCCATCTGTATGGATGCACACAAAGAACAAAATTCAAAAAGATGCCTAAGTCTTGTTCAGTAGGCTTCTGAGGTTTAGCCACGCTGAAATATGCAGACACAATTATTTGTCTTCCCTTGCAGATGACATTCAACATGTGGCCTGGCTATGCTACTACCTGCATTCGTCCCCTGACCCCTGCTGTGGAAGGAAAAGCACGTTCTGGGCAGTAAAAGGGATAAACATCAAAATCAAGTTAGAACAGGAAGGGCAAGTAGACAGGCTGGGGCTGCGGCTGCCCTGCTGACGACGGAGTCCTGCCTGGAGTAGCAGGAACGCAGGTGCCCCGTTCTGTCTACTTCTCTCACTGTCTGAGATGTCACAGGACGCCAGCAGAGCGTCTACCCATGCAGTCACCCTTCCTTGACTGCTGGAACCATGTTCTGTAAAACTACTTTTTTTCTTTTGAGCAATTCCATTTCCACTGCTTGGTACTCCAGTGTAGAGGTATCGTGTCATTTCTGTTGGTGCTTTCCAACTGACCTAAATGTAGATTTTTCTAATCATTTGCTTGCCATTTGCTTTACCAGCATCACTACAGTGACTATCCTCACACCAACTGCCTTCAGTCCATCTGGCTGTAACAATGGAATAAATTCCTGGGCAAGGAATTCAAAAGCCAGCCATGTAATTCTTTTGTAACTGCCAAGCTGTTCTTCCTGGAGCACTAGCATAGTTCTCCTATTCACCTCCCATTTTCTGCTCAAACTATAGCAGTGAGATCTTAGGCTTGGTAAACATGCAGTCTAACACGATGACTGAGCCACACTGGGCCTTTGCACTCAACAAAGGGCAGAACCCCTAGGAGGGAAGCACAGCGCTCAATTAAGGGGTGAGAGCCTGCTGACAGTCTCCACAGTAGTCCTGCAGCTGTCCATAAGTGGGGTGGAGATTCACATGGCCATGTGTGGCACAACAGAAAATGTCCAGTGACCACATCAGGGGTATACCCTCCAGAGGCCTTGCAAGGAACATGCCTAGTTACAGGAGTCCCTGTCCAGGGAAACACAAAGCTGATGATTTCCAGCTGCCATTTAAAGTTCATCTACAGTCCATCCTAACCAGGATGAAATTCACCAACTGCAGTTATTTTTACCGTGATAGATGTTCCGTGATTATATATCTGGCATTCCACTTTTATCAGGTTTACAGATATGAAGGTTAAGCTAAGGTCATTCTCATCACTACATCGTGTCACAGCACCTAGCAGGCTGTCCTACACAGACGGTACTTCAGACATATTTTTCACTGAAGAAATAAAAGGGGCAGACATTACTAAGCCTGCATTGCTTATAAGGGGCTGACAAGTTCTCAGACAATTAGTGAGCCCTGTATAACATGGCTAATTTTATAGAATTAATCAGAGCCAAACCATCCCTACTTCATAGTCAGTGTAGTAGATGATCTTCAACTGAATCACCCACACAAAAGGCCATTATGTCCAGCGGCTCTTTTGGAAAATTATTTTGAAGTCTATGTAAAGAAAGACCTACTTAAGCCCCTCTAAGAGAAATAACTGATAAAAGTAAGCCATTGTCAGTTATTCCTTGAAAGGTGTCTGTTTAGAAGAAAATGGTCCAGGATTAAATAGTATTGAGATTAAGTTCATGTATTATTGAACCAAAAGTAACTCTGTCTCAAGTTCAGTAATATCATTAACCAGCTTGTGCCTCCAACTCTTGCCAAGATGCTGTATAATCCATGATATTTACTATATGGAGCACATTTTTCACATGTTCAGGGAGCCATCTGAAACTGCTTTCCTACAACTTGTGCTCACATTCTTTCTTCACTTTTCTGTTGGGTTGTGATGTTTTTACTTATAAATGTTCTTTTCATAGTAAGGAAAGTGGAGTTCAGTCACCTGAGCAGCAATCTCTTTCTCGGTGTGTACTGTTTATTAGAGCACACAGTCATAATGTTATGTGTACTTGCTGCATCCTCACTCCATTCTGTCTACCTGAGCTCTCACAGAATGAGTAGAGCTCTGTGGCTGGTCTGTGTGGCTCTGTATCCTGCTAGCTCTAATTGTTTTGTTTTTTTCTTTCATGAAAGCTAATGTCGTGTCTGATTTTAACTGAGAACTACAATCTTCTTCATGACCAAGTGATGTTTTCTTGAGCCAAATAAAGTGCTGTTTCTCTGCTGCCCTCTTTCTCTGTGAGCTAACTGACAGGGCTCGGCCATTCCTACAAACATCATCTACCTAGGCTTCACTGTGTCTCGTGAATCCATCTTAAAAGTCTCTTCACAACTGCACCTCTAGCACTAAGTTACAAAAACGAGGGATTCACACAACCTCCACCCTTCCTCCTCTGTTTACTCTGCTGCTCACATTCCACTATTCCTTTTCCATATTGCTTAGTGTACTTTTCTCCAGATATATTAGAGAAAGATGGGGAAATCAAGACGCTCTCTCTCTCTACTAAATTAAAAGTTAAAATACGTGAAAATATGTCCAAAGGCAATAAAATAAACACTTGGTAAGAAAAGACAGTCAAATGCCAACTTCATTACTCATCTGAGAGGGGCGGTACAAAATCACTCTGTATACTGGCATGCTTGAATCAAAACAGTTACAATGATAAACAGACAGCACCAAATGTGGGCAAGGATTTGTGGAGACTAAACCGGCATATATTGATGGTGAAACGCATAATGGCATAAGCACTTGTAAACACTGTTTAGCCGTACACATATGAACTACACATATGATATGGCCATAAGCCTTACAGAAACATACCCGTGTCTTTGCTAAAAGATCAGAAGGTGACAGACAGATGAACTAGGCACATTTGTAAGATGGAATGAAAGCAGAAATGAGAGAAAGTGGGTCCACATCTACATGTGACAACATGGATAAACCTCACAAATACAGTACAGAACGATTGACAACAGATAAAACAATTCATACTTCAAGATTCCATTTAGGTTTGAAAAAAAAAAGGTAGAAGAAAGCATGCAAAGCCAAAAGTTCTGCTTTGGAAGTCAGGAGAGTGGTAATCCCTGAGAGAACGAGAAAGTGGTTCACTGGGAGGCCAGTGATGCTGTTTCTCAAGTTGCATGCACGTTAGATAAGTGAATTGAGCATCTAAAATTCATGTAACTATATAAGCATAATGTGACTTTTCTGTACTTATATAATACTTAGTAAAAACTTCCTGTGTATACGTAACTATTTATATATATTTCTATTTAGTAGAAGCAAATACATACCAGAATCTCCCTGTTTTATAAAACTGTGTTTTTAAAAGTTTGATACATGATAGCTTCAATGACAATATACAAAATTACTAAAATAAGAACTGAGTTTTATTTAACTTTGCTCAATTAAATAATTCTAAAAATAGAAATTCAATTAACATTCTCAATAAACTATGAGAGTATCTGGAGTAGAATATTCTAAGAATGGAGAAATGTTCTTAGATTTATTCAGATTCGGAGAGGAGCTAAAGGTGTGTGTGTGTGTGTGTGTGTGTGTGTGTGTAGGGAGGTAGGTACGTAGCGAGATACATGTAAAGGTCAGAGGACAACTTCATGTCGGTCCTCAGGAAACTTCTATGTTTGTTATTTGAGACATGGTCTCTCATCGACCTGGAACTTCAGGTTGTAGGTCAATCTAGCAGGCTTGCAAGCTTCTGGGGATCTGTACATCCCCAGACCCCATCCATCTCACTAGTGCTGGGCTTGATGTGTATTACCACACCTGGCTCTTTATGTAGATTCTGGGGATTCATACTCAGGTCCATATGTTTGTGAGGTAAACATTTTACTGACTGACCCATCTTCCCAGTCTCTTATTCAGAGATTTTAAATTTTATTTTATTTATTATTTTTATTTTGTGTGTATGAGTGTATTGCCTGCATGTGTGTGAGTGCACCTGTATCATGCAATGCCCACAGATGTCAGAAGAGGGCATCGAATTCTGTTGGAAATGGAGTTACAGTTGTTAGCTGCCATATGGGTCTAGGACTTGAACCCGGGTCCTTTGCAAGAGCAGCTAGTGCTCTTAACGGCTGAGCCATCTCTCCAGTCCCTCATTTAGAAATTTTTTTTAAGGACCATTTAAGAACACTTGTTTATTTCATTAAGTGCCACAAATTTAATTAATTTAGGACATGCTTATATTGTCTTGTAATAATTTGTAGCTTCTGAGTATTATTTCTTTTCAGTTAGACTCTCATTTTCGCTATAATATGGATGTTAAATTTGTCAAAATACATTTTAAATAAAATTTCCATTCCACTCTCACTTCCAAAACAGCAGAAGCATCCACTCCCGTAATTACATCAGTAGCCCTAACTCATGAGAAAATATGAAAAAACCAGGGCAACACTTTGAAAAAATTGTGAGAGTCTGTCAAAGTTTTACTTAAAGTTTTCTGTCCATGTGTCTTTCACAGTCTCTTAAAAGATTAAGTATAAGAAGCTGCATCTAGCTGGCATGGTGGCGCATGCCTTTAGCCCATCTCTGTGAGATGGGGGCCAGCCTGGTCTACATATGTAGTTGCAGGCCAGCTGGTATTACAGGGAAACCCTATCTCAAAACAATAATAAAAATAAAGGAGAAGGAAGGAAAGAAGGGAGGGAAGGAGGGAGGGAGGAAGGAAGGTGGGTAGGTAAGTAGGTGCATTTAGAATTTCTCCAACTGCTTTCCCTCACATATTAATTATTTTAAATGCTTACTTTAGATAAGAATTTTCAAAACCATGGACAAAGGATCCAAATAGCAGTGATAAAAATGAGCACTGTGGTGTCAATACTGTAAGTCATAATTTCACATTCAGCCAAGAACTTCCCTTTACAACAAGAACTCTACATCTCCAACTGTAGCATGTGCAGAGATGTCTTTAAGCACAGTGAAGGATTCCTGGGAGATTGCTGATATCCATCTTGTGAAAAAGAACTGCCAGGCTTACTCACTCTGAGATTTTCATCCTGACAATATTTTCATAGTTCAAACTATTTCCGGGATGTCAAGAGTAGTCAGTGCCACACATTCCTACAGGGAAAGCGCTGAGCACTTCACATTTACAAAAGGAGTCTTTTAATAATAGACTTCAGACATCCATCTGTGGGCTAGGAATTCAGGATGAAATGTACCTTCATTTTATTTCTAAATTCAACAGTTTAAAAAGCTATGCCCGGTTTGCTCTCAAGGGTGGCCTTTCTTCACAGCAGTCCCTAAGCCTTCGGGAACTGAGCTCATAGACTATAACCCTGCATGTACACAGCACAGACCATGAGAGGTTTACTGTGAGGAACAAAAGAACACAAGCTTCTTCTCTAAAATTCAAAAGATCCTGAAGCGAGGCCATTTCAACAACCACGCAAGGCTCCAGGGCACAGCATTGCAACCAGACCTGAGGCATAACACCACAGGTGTCACTGAGTCACCACAACCATCCATGACCTGGCTAAAATGAGACAGAGAGGCAGAAAGGTGTTCAAACAAGTCTTCGCTCTATTAAAATACATTTAGAGTCATAAAATGCATGGGTAGAATTTTAAATATTACTCTAAGCATCTCAATTTCTTTGCACTAATGGAGATTATGCTGCTAATCCTATTGCATGCTAAATTGCCATCCATAATTGATAACTATTAGATGGTTAATCATTTCAGGTTTAGTGGATAAAAATCTTACACCCAGAGTGTATAAGGAATGCAAAGGCGATAGGAGGCTGATGTAGAGACTGGCTAACCCATCCAAAGCTTTACTTAGCACTTATTTACTCAAATCAATACCGCAAGATAATTGTCTCATTAAGATCTAGAAATAGATGCCATTACTCAAAGAAAATTATCTATAAATCTCAGAAAAACCCAACCTGATTCCCTTGAGCAAGCAGGGTTTTCAGCCTGGCTATTTCAGCTCGCAGCTCACGGATGAGCTTGACATTGGCATCCTCATTAATGGTCGGCTTGTTGATGATGTTTTTGGCTCTATTTGCATAGCGAAGGGTACTTAGGGTTTCTCCGTAATTGACATCAGCAGGTGAAATGGCTGTGAAGAATGAATTCAAAACATAATTTATAATTTATCTAGCACTCCATGTTTCATTTAACACAAAGTTGGTTTGTAATTTAAAAGTCAGATTAAACCCAGGTCACTGGATAGACTAAATATTCATTGCTACAGTAATGAATATAAAAATTATCTAAGATTTATAGGAAAGGATGTCACTATACCAAATTAAATGTCATTTTGCTCTTCTCAGATGTGGAATCACCCACCTAAACACTCTAGGATAGGGTATGAGGCACCCCTCCACAGTAAAAGGGTGTTCTCAGCTGATGACATGAGATGGCAAGGCTGACTGCATATCTCCACATTAAGCAGGAATTAAAATACTTCTGCATTTTCTGATAAAATCCATCATCTTCAAAAATCCAGAGCACAATAATTTTTTCAAATGTCAGAAAACTACTTGATCCCTTCCTTCTTAGAGCTCTGGCTAATTCTACACTGCATCCTGCCACCATCTCCAAACTTTCAAGACTGGAGTGAACACGCAGCTGTGTATGTACCCTTGACACCAAAAGTTAATGCAAGGCAGGGGATCTGAGGAGGACAAAGTGGGGAGAAGGGAAAAGGAGGAAGAAGGGGGAGAAGAAAGCAAAGGCAAGCAGAAAAGAGTCCTCTCGTCCCCTTCCCAACACCTGTTCTACATACTCTCCTCAGGTCCGTCAGCTACCTGGTCAACTGCAGAAATAAAGTATACTGCTATTCTCAGTGTGCTGAAATTCTAAATTCTTCATTTTTCCTTTCAATTTTTAATTCTAAATTTTTCACCTACTATTTTGAATAGAAAAAGTTGCAGTTATTTTGCTGTTTTTTTTTTACTGTCTATAAGGACTGGTCTCCTATGAGCCAGTGAAGCTCAATGTTTCTACCTTGCACTTTAAAAGCTGAGCATGTCTGCCTGCTAGCACAGCTTCTATAACAAGGAAAGCCTACAGAACTGTTAACAGGCTACTACAGACTAGTTATAGAAAGTGATTTGCATGACACAAACGTTGTTCTGAGAAGGTGCTAGATCCTAGTGAGACACTTTCAACTTAAAATCTATACATTTAATTCACAGGAAACACTGATGCACAGAAACATAACTTAAGCTCTTACTGGCAATCATGATCGTCTTAGAGTTTCCGCCAAGACTATCTTTCAATAGCCACGTCAAAACAGAATCCCTGTAAGGCACAAAAACTTGCTTCTTCTTCACAAGAGGGTTGGCTGCATCCTGAGATAAATCAGCTGCAGAGAAAAAGGAAATGGGGAAGGGTAATTATCGCAGTACCCATTTCCTCTAAGTCAGCTCCCCAAAACCTTCGCCATGTTGCCTCAGTTTGTAATACAAACACCCAGCATGCTTGCTGCACAGTAATACAGTGCGGAGGAAGAGGAGAAGGCAGGTGACCAAAGCCTACCTAAGGCAGAAATGACATTCCCCAGAGTCACGAGGGACTTGTTTATATTGCCCCCTTCCTTGAGCCTGACCCCGGTGGCACCAGTGGCATCTGCACGCTCACTTCCAGCAAGATCGACTAGGTGGATCTTGCTCACAGTTTCACAGGGCATTTCAGCATCAAATTTTGCCTGTAGGTAACAAGGACACAAAGGTAAAGCTGATAAGGCACAAAGAGCCTAAGGTTGTTATGACCTGACTCCCAATCACTTTCCATTCCGCACTGACGTCTCCCCAGCTAGAGTTTTGTTCCTTTTGCTGCACTGGCCTTCACAGTGCTTATAAGGACTTCCGAAATTAAGTTTGATACAGAGACATTTACCACATGAGACCTTTGCGCTCTCCGTAGTCTCTCACATGAGACTCATGCACATTCTCAAGAACCTGTCATTTCTCATCCCACTGTCATTCTGGACAGAGCCCTACTGGCTTAGAATGTGGCAGAATGTGAAACTAAGGCCCTAAGAGGAACTCAGGAAAGAAAAATTGTAAGTAAACAAATAATTAGCTTCATTCACTTCTGGAATCTCCAGCTTTCCAGCTCAAAGACTTCAATACATGACTACCAGGCAATTATGTAAAACATCATTTGATACTATTCAATGAAACATTATTCCACATTTTTAATGTGAATATTAAGTATAATATCCTTGCTTCTGAATCCTACCAGGACTTTATTTTACAGACTTCTAGCCTATGCTTACATTTTGAGCCAAATGCAATAATAATAATAATAATAATAATAATAATATAAAAAAATGAATGGGTTTTGATGGAATATGAACCTCTGAGAAACTCAAGTTAGGTACTTCCTAATATCACCCACTCGAAGGCCAGTAAATGGATGTAACTCAAAGCGAGGCTCTAGCAAAAGATCGAGAGAGGAGAATGCAGGAGAGATCTACTTCACCTTTGATTCCCTTCATTTTCCTGTTCACTGACCCCTCACTAGTATAATGCTGCCTTGTTGTTTCTGGTGTGTTCAAGGCCAATGTGAAGAGACACCCTCAACTCCTAACACTTGCCTAAGCCCTGAGAAGACCCTACAGAACACTTGCTTAAGCTACAGCTTTGAATTCATGTGGCCTGCTGGCCTCGGTGGCAGACAGCTCACCCGCAGAGACTCCCACCCACATTCCCGATGCTGTCCCCACTTGATCATAATGAATTTTTACATTAGTACTTGTAAGTGTTCACTGTCCTTTAATATCACTCCAATCATAATCAACATCACAGTGAGCCCATGGAGCGATAATGTACTGCACTGGTTACTCACCTTGGCCTCCAGCTGCTCTGACTCACAATCCATTATCTCCCACAGAGCTTACAACAATGAAAACTTTTGCTTAATTAGGCACGGAGCAAGTTTCTCTTGTGTCTAAAGCAAGGTGGAAGGCTGCTAAATAGTTCTTGAGGATACACATCAGGACATTTAAAATTACTGTGATTGTAACCACCAAAAAACTCAGCACACAGCACATGTTCAACTCTAATTAACAAGGAAATGACAGTCAGTCACCTTTGCTTACTGCTGTTCCTGGTTCAACAATGATCAGTACTCAACTGGTGCTAATCAGCAAGCAAAGACCTCGGGGATGGAGCCTCAGCCCCAGAGCTGCCCTTACCTGAGTGAACTTGATGGTGAAGATGGCATGAGACCTGCTACTGACGTCGTTCATCCCAGTCGCTGCAGTGGTACGATTGATATTCCCTGCATCCATAAGTTCTTCTACATCACTGTAATTCTGTACTAAATGCTTGGACAAATCTGGAAAGAAAAAGGGGAAAATCACTCCACTCATGTAGGGAAAGGAATAAGAAACTCCGCTTTAAGGAATAACACACGACCACACGTCTGCAGAGGACCAGTTTAAAGATCGTGTTTCTATAGGGCAGCGGTCTACAATACAAATGCAGAGCCAGACAAGTTGGTTAGTCTCATTGGCCTTGGCTACCTCATCTGATAAACAATCCTATTACAGAGGGTACCCAGATAAAAGTCAGCTATTAATATCAGTTCCTTTGGCTGTAGTCATGGCAGAGGAAAAAAAAAAAAAAAAAACAAGAAAGACATACCCTCATGCAAAACCTAAAAATAGTTTTTAACTCTTTAAAAAATGTTTACTGTTCTTTGGTGGGGGGCAGTCATTCATAGGGTTCCAAAGTTAAAAGTTACAGTGTGGAAGGCTCCCCTAAAGCTAACTCTTCCTTCCCCTTCTGTCAGTCAGCCAAACATACTAAGGCAGTTATACACATATAAAGCCGCCTTTTCTCTCCCTTTGTGCAAATGAAAGCACACTGGGCCAGGAGTGGAGCTCAGTGGGATGGCTTGAGGCCTTGTGATCAATTCCCACACCACCAAAAGAAAAAGAAAGGTTTTAGAGTAGTATATCATAAACATCTTGCACCCTGCTTTTTATTTAATACGTATCTAAGGATGTAACAGTTGAGATTTTTGTATTCATAGTTTAGACCACAAAGACATGATTGTATGTGTAGGCCACAACCGATTTAACCAGTATCCGCTTGACACTACAGAGGTTGTTTACACTTTATTTCCAATTACAAGTAACAGCTGTTAAAATGTTTTGTACACAGGTCTTTTCAAATGTGTGGGAATGTTTCTGCAAAATAAAGTCTTGGACGTAGAATGGCTAAATCAAAGGATATTTGAAATGCTGATATATACTGCAAAACTGTCCTCCACAGAGGGCAACTTATACTCTATAGCAGAAATGTGCAAGAGAACTTCTCCCGCCTTCCTCCCAGCACCTGCCTGTCGGACTCTCTTACAGATGCACAGAGGGGGGAAGGCCTCATTCTGCTTTCCTCTCATGATGAGAGGGTGAGCATTCTTTCTTCCACTTAAAAAATGGTTAGCATTTGGGATGGTGGTAGAGCACTTGCCTAGCAGGCTCAAAGAAGACCTGGATCTGATTCCTAATACCATGAGAAAAACAAAAACAAAGACTTCCTCTTTGGGCTTAAGGCATATGGCAATGGTAGTGTGTTGCCTTGCATGCAAATAGCCCTGGGTGAAACACCAGCACCAGACACAAAAAAATAATCAGTATTTCTATTTCTATGAACAACCTTATCCATATTATCTGCCCATGTTTCTATGGTTATTGGATCTGTACTTACTAATTTATACAAACGTGGGGTAGTTTCAATGAGAAATGTCCCCCATCGGCTCACATATTCGAACACTTGGCCCCAGTTGTTGGCACTGTTTGTGGAAGTTTAGTCTTCAAGGAGGAAGTATGTAAGGGGAGGGTTTTGAGAAGTCATAGCTTTGCCCCACTTCCAGTGTCTCTGTGTGTGTCTCTCTCTCTGTCTCTCTGTCTCTCTCTCTCTCCCAGTTCCCTGTTCCAGCTGCTTCCTGTCATGCGTCCCCCACTCCCATGGTCCCTCTGGAACCCTAAGCCCAAATAAACTTTAGTTGCCTTGGTTATAATGTCTTATCACAGCAACCCAAAAGTAACTAATCCAGAGCTCTTTGCAGATGAAGGAAATTAGCACTCTACCTGAAACGTTACTAGAAAATATTTTCCATTTTGTAATCAAGCTTTTTACTTTACTTACAGCGTTTCCTTTAAGTAAGTTTTGTTTTATTTTCACCATGCAAATTTTAAAAATTTTCTTTTATGGTTTCTGGGTTTGTCAAAATTTTTTTAAACTCTTCCTTCTTCCAAGTTTCTGATAAAATTAGCCCACAGTGTCTTCTGGTCATATTATTTCATATTTCACATATAAATCTTTGACTCATTTTCCCATTATTTTGCACAAAAATTCGAGTAACAATGATTTACATTTTCCTTCCACATAACTTAATAATTCATATTCCCAATGTCTGTATAATACATTATTTAAAATTTTATAAGGATCATCAGTATCAAGGTCAATAGATCCTGATGCTTTATCCTATTTAATTATTATGTCTCTTCATATATCAGTTTGATATGTTTTCACATCTGCTATAACAAAGAAGAAACATGAAGGCACATGTTAGACTGAAAACTATTAGAAATAATATGTATTCCCCTCCATTGTCTCCCCCTCCCCACACACACGACTGCACAGCTGTACAACTTTCTCTGGGGGAATAAGGCATAAAATACAATAGCAATCTAAGAAGATATAGATGTGATCCTGTTGGTGCACAGATGGCCTCAAGATTTTAAACGGCAGTCAAAGGAGGTACATCTTCAAATCCATGGCCAGTTCCCATTCTTGCCTCCAACACACTTCACAGGCACTGCTGTGTGAAAGCATGCTTCCATTAGCAAGTCTTGCAGGTCAGCTGTCACTCAGCATCCTAGGCATTGCAGAATTAGCTCAAGCATGACCAGAAACCTAATGTATCAGTCATTTTTCTGGCTGCTGTAATAAAAATACCTGACAAAGTAACTTGGAGAAGAATGGGTTTATTTTGGCTCATAGTTCCAGGGAACAAGACCAGTCACGACAGGGAAGGTGGCGGGACAGAAAGCAGCTGGGCATACTGTATCCTCCTCAATCAGGAGGCAGTGAGCAATGGAGGCCTGTGTTCAGCTCACTTTCTCCTTTTTACTCAGTTTGGGTCCACAGACCATTGAATGAGGAAAACCCACATTCAGAGAGAAGTCTTCCCACCTTAGTGAATGTAATCTCGATAATTCCTTGAATACACGACCAGAGATTTGTTTCCATGGTGATTCAAAATCCCATATAGTTGATAATCGAGATTACGCATCACACCCAGCCTGCTTTAAATACCTGGCGAGGGCCATTTCTCTACCCCACGGTATGTGTGGTAGACTAACTCTACCGCAGTTAGTATGGAGGGAAGGTCATTAGTAAGACACCAGAAAATTAGGGAACTATCATAATTACGGCCTAGGAATCCCAAACTGCTAGCTCTAAAATGCTGTAACTTAACACTACAAAGCTGTGGCTAGGAACCCTATAACTAGACCTTTTGACCAGGGCTGCTCTTATTCACATGATTCAGATTTATATGACTCCTAATTGTAAGGCAGAGAGTGCATAACTGAGCACAGAGGCTCACACTAACCTCCAAGGGCTGTACATCCGCTGATCCGGACTGTACTCATTCACATGGTGTATTACATACCAGGAAACTGCACACAAAGGAACTCACCCTAATCACAAATTACTCCTAAGTGAAGACCCCCACAGTCTACTGCTATGGTTCTTGAGCTACTGTCCAGCCTGCTGGCTCCTGCAGTGTACTCAATAAACTACATTTCCTATTCTGGTCTAAATGGTGAATACATTCACTGTCTGCCAGTCCCTCCCTGCTATTGTAGCAGTGGACACTATGGACAGTGCATCACGGAGCCAAGCAGGAAATTCTGTGAGCACTCTTCCTCACAGACAGTCTGACACTATCCTTCCTGTCTGTCACCTGTTACCATCGGGGTCACTTGAAGTCTGCTAGTAAAATTCTGCACCATTGAGAGAGACAAGTTTAGGGGGATGTGCTTATACTGCTGAAGAATACTGGAAAACAAATTTCCAAAGAGTTCTCAAAGCCCGGTGAAACTGGTGGTAGGCCTCACAAAAACCAGTGAACATTGGGGCTGGAGAGATGGCTCAGCAGTTATACGTACTGCTCTTCCAGAGGACCCAGGATGGGTTCCCAGCACCCACATGGCAGCTAACCAACACCCATCCTTAACTCCAGTTCCTGGGCATCTTACACCTTCTTCTGGCCTCTCGGGTACCAGGCACACACATGCTGCACTCACAGACAAGCAGGCAAAACACTCATACATCTAAAAATAAAAATAATATTTAAAAAAAAAATCAGGGGGTTGGAGAGGTGACTCAGTGGTTAAGAGCACTGGTTCCTCTTGCAGAGGACCCAAGGTTGGTACCCAGTACACAAATGGTGGTTAACAACCATCCATAACTCCAGTTCCAGGGGATCCAATGCCCTCTTCTGACCCCCGTGGGCATTGTGTGACATGGTGTACGTAAATACACGCAGGCTATATATTTATACACATAAAATAAAAAATAATAAATATTTTTTAAAATCAGCAAGCATTATCTAGTGAAGCATGAATTTACAAAATGAACATTGGACAGTGACAGGTCTGACATTTTTACTATCCTATAAAAACTTACCATCACAGCACACCTTTTCACCAAAGTTTTATTTTTATACCAATCCCAAGGGAGAGCAGGGATATGGAACTTCGTTCTTACCTTCAACGTAAGGTCCTTCTTTTGGGTGCTCACGGACTCTTAAATTGAAGGTTTTAGATGACTTCCGCCTAAGTAGGTCTCTCACACGCTCATTATAAATTTCTAAGTAGCTACAAATTTTAAAGAGAATGAAATTTAGAAGAGTGTAGAATCATTAGCAATAAAAACACAGCATCTATAATAACTGCAGCCATACACATCACTACGAGCTTTACACGGGGTATCTCATCAAATCCCTGCAATGGCCCCAGAGGTGGGTAATTCTATCATCCATCCCCATTTTATAGATTAGACAAGGGAGGTCTAGTGTGCTTTAAATAACGCCGAAAGTCACAGTCACCAGAAGGACAAGTGGCTGTGAGCTGAAGAGTGAACACAGCTCTGATGAAGGCCTCTGGAGAGAGAGAATCAACACAGGCTGAGCTTCAAAGGCAAGAAGGTGCTCTGTGCACCTAGTCTGATGTGTAGGTTAGATTTACAGTCATCCTACCACAATGAGCAGCACAAACGCTATTCAGTAGAAGGAATGAGACTCCATTTGATACAAAAATAGGATACTGAAGTTTCCCTCCAGGCTATGATATGTCTTATCCAAACTGTATCCCAAGTGCTATCAGCTTCATTCCCAACTAATCTAAGTACAGGCCAGGAAAGGAAGACTCCTTCCTCAGGAATCTACAGGCTTCCCAGAGCCTTCCATGCAAGTTCATTCACTCAGAGCCTCCTCCAAGTTCCTTCACTCAGGTCATGGCCCTACCTGACTTCTGTCCGGAAAGAGGCTTCATCCCATCTGGTGGTTTCATTTATTCGGCTGAAAAGTGCTTCACAAATCCGAGGTATTAAGCCCGAATCACCCTGCAACAGGGAAGAAGGATGCCACAGGGGTCATTCAAACTAGAATCAAACGCTGACTGAGATTACATTTTGATAGAAGGGGGTCAAATTAAAGAGGCCTCCATAACAACCCTACCCCACCCTGCCTCCAGGGCCTGGGATGCCCTATTTGTATCCCTGGGACTGCTTCCTAGTCTCTGAAATGAAAGGATAAAGCCTTCTACTTTCTACATGCTAGGATTTGGATAATGTATACTTATCAGTTGTTAAACAATGGCTTACAAGGATAAGGAGACTTATTCTTTACCATAGAAAAGAGTTTAGAGCTATAGAATAAATGTTTAAAATACTAGCTAAATGACAAAAGCAAATTACACACCAGGAAGAAAAGAAACACGGAGAAGACCTAAGGGAATGGTCTTAAACTAGTTGGCAGACCCACATTAAACCTTAGAAATTCCTGCCTGGGTCCTCTTATGAAAGATCTGAATCTAGCATATCGCTATGCCATATGGGTCTAGCAGTCACTAATCATGCCTCAGTTAGTATGAAGCATCCTGGTAACCTAGGAGTGACACTGCACCAGGCAAAATGCTCTCGTTAGGAAACCAGACCTCAGAACATCAGGTGTCCTTGGCAGGCACCTCCACTGAGCTGCCACAAAGAATGAGAGAACTATCCTTAAGGCTTTTAAGATTTGTTTTTCCATTTGTATCATTCGATCAGTGAAAATTATTATCAAGGAAAACTTCTGCCGTATTTTTTGTTCTTTAAACTGACTAAGATACCAAAGCCATACTTACTTATGAGGTCAGAGAAAACACGTGTCATTTAGGAGAGTTTCATTAAATGACTTATGTATATATAAGTAGCTGGTGGGGAACTGACATAAAAATTTCATTTTTAAGAGTTTTTTTTTTTTTTCCAAAGGTTCAGTAGGAAGACAGAAAGAGAGAAATAATGATAAAAGTGAAATGTGAAACTCTGGGGTGCTCTGTTCTTCCCTCTGCCGTGTCCCTCTCTACCCTCCTACGCCGATTAGTTCATTCTAATGTACTGCTGGATTCAAGGTAAAGCCTGTGTTCAGAAGCAGCTTCTAGGCACTGAAATAATGTACCCAGGAAGACCTGCTCTCCTCCAGTACCAGCTTCCCTGGATACCAACTCTTGAACACCTGAAGACACACTGTGCCTACTGGCAGGGAGCCCTCTAGCTCCTTGCAGCCTCTCCACAGTCAGAACATACCACGGGTTTGGCATTCACTGAATAGCACTATGGCTGCCATGCAAGAAAAAATGGAATATACACGCATATAAGCACTATCTACATCCTAACTCTTTCTTTTCTGTTTTTTTTTTCCTTTCTTTCTTTTCTTGCTTTGGTTGTTTGTGTGTATGTTGTGTGTGATGTTGCTGGAGACCCAACCAGGCTTGTGTATGCTATGTAGGCATTCCCCCACTAAACTACATGCTCAACATTTATTTTTTGAGACCACGTCTCTAAGTTACTCAGACTGGCCTGAAACTTGCGATCCTCCTGTACCAGCCTCCTGACTAGCTTAGATCACAAGAGTGTGCCACCATGCCCAACTTTATTATCGACATTTCACTCCTTCGTATTTTGAGGCAAATAAATTATAAATTTCTATTAATGTACATAAATTAATTACTAAACAATACATGCTGTATTTATCACCATATGCACTGTATAAAGGCTACATAACTCCAAGTTCTTAATGTATTTGCTGGGTTTATGTAACACCTTTCCATCAGAAAGTTAGATTTTTCTTTTTACATTTTTCTTAGGGAAAAATGTTCCGAATAATTTTAAAGAGAACAGACTTTGGTAATTTTATTCAAACTGTTATGTTGGCAGAAAAAAAGAATAAATTACTTGTGGGCCTAGCGTACTTTCTTGATAAGATTATAAGGTCTTTAAAAGCAGAAAATGAACTGGGACTTGCATCCATTATTCATGCTTATAAACTTAAAACTACTTCTAATTTAAAATCTCTCAAAGGAAATTTAGCTCAACTTATTACTGAGTTTTATCTTATTACCAAAGGATGATCAGAACAGGAAAAGCAAGTTCGTGCAGACCAAGTAGATAAAAGAGATAATTCTATCAGTCTAGTGAAAGACAATAAGAAATGCCCTTCCAGTGCAGCATAAACAACGTACAGAATTTCCCATCATAGTGTACGACTTTCCAGATCCAGTCTGCCCGTATGCAAAGACACAAGCGTTATAACCTTCAAATGCAGATTTCACGACATCTGTGCCCAGGGTTTTGAAGACCTGAAAGAAGAAATAAATAAATAAATAAATAAACAAACACAAAGCAAACAGTTACCATGGATTTGAATAAAAAGCCCCTGCATGTCGACAATATTCTTGAATGCAACTTTCATCTTTAGGGATTACAGCATAAAAATAAATCACTGCAGAGCTGTTAACAACATAAAATGTATGCACCCCATTTTTTAAATCAGAAGTAAACTTTCCAAGCAAGCAAAAAGATGCCCCATCCTCTTTCTGACTTAACAAACAACTCCCGAAATATAAGGCAAAGTGGCAATCGTGTCTGCAAGCAAAGAAGATTTAATGCATGATGATTTACTATTCAGAATTACATAATATACAGAGCTATTCATTCCCTCAGAGCATCTAAAAATTAATATTCAAAACCTAAACATCACAGTAACCAGAAACTATTGCCTGAACCATGGCAAACCAAAGCCCCCATTACTCAGGTCCATAATTCCTCAATTTAAGACTCTGAGGGTTAGGTGGGGATGCATGCAATGGGAAGGGCTGAGCTCTCTCACAATAGGATTCATATGCTTTTCCTTATTTGAATATTTGTCCAGATACTCATAAAGAAAGTGGGGAGATAAGCTATAAGACGTGAGTCACAGTGGCCTGCGTTTCTGTGCTATGTATTACATAACGGCCATTTGAGGAGTAAGAAAGGATGAAGCACAAATACTCCAAGACAACTGATGTCAATGACACAAACTAAGATGTGAGGTCACTCTAATTATACCAAGCTGGGAAAGAATGAACCAAAACTTTGCTGATGGTTCCTCATGTCCTCTAAGCCCAGCATACCAAGGGCACATCAAACATCTCTCTGTACTCCAGAGATCTGGGAAAAAGTGAATGGGTAGACCAGCCATAGTCCAAGGCTGGAGTGCCTACAGTGCTGATGCTCTGGGAGACCACATCAGAAGACTCAGAAAGTCAACTCTACCAAACTACTGAAGACAGCAGAGTCTGGCTATGCTGCCCATGAGAGCACCCCATGAGCTCTCAAGAATCCCATTGGTCAGGCCAGGAACAGCCCAGTGAAATATGAATCTGTGTGAGCCCAGGAGTCAGTGCACTGCAAAATCTCCCAAGTGGTTGCAACATGGATACACCTGACCATAAGAAAAGCCTGATAAACGGATCTGGGCTTTCTTCATCTTGTTAACACTGTTTCCTCAGGTTCATCAGTAAAAACTAACCAACTATCATTTCAACAATATCATTGCACTTCTACAAATAGCCAAGCTCATTCATTCTGAGTTTATTTAAACCCATTTCAGCTTTACACACTTATATTTTCTAATCTCATTACTGAATTCTGATGGCTTAATACCCAACTAGGACAGCAGCTCACACTTACTGGGTACTTCCACAGATTCAGAGAGGAGAAGCCTACCAGCCCTCCAACGAGAAAGTAGACAGAGAAGTTCACTGCCAGTGAGTGGCATAGCTAGGACTTCACTCATTGTCTGTCCTCTGCTCAACACCCTAATGCTAGATGGAAGGACCCCTCCCCAAATGTCTGTGCAGCAAAAGCGGGAATCTCAGTGACTTGGTGATCTAGACCACAAGCTCCAGGGAGACTCGGAGACTCAGACCAGTAGTTTGAACTTCCTTTCACCACTGCAAATGGAATATGAGGAAACACTCTAAATATCCCCCCAGTTCTCTCAGACAAAAGCAAAAGACTCTCCACAAACTTTTCAGAGAATAAGTAAAGATACATTTCTCATACTTTGGTCTGGTATAAAATAAAATCACAGAAAATGCTATTCGAACCAAATGCAAAGGTCTCCACAATAAAAATCCGCCCTAGGGTAAAATCCACACTTCTTATTACCCTACAAGAAAGCAGAAAGCTCACCTGGGTGGTTTTCTGACACTTGGGAGCCTCAGATGCTGGCACTGGTGGACACAATGGCAGAACAGGTCTAGAAAAGTTAAGTCTGGAGGTGACACCAGGCCTAGCTCAGGCTTAGCATCAGGGAACCCACACATATACAGCTGGACACAGAGGCTGACACTGCCCTCATCTCCAGAGGTCTTCCAGCAAAACAAGCTACCCTGTGGAGCTCCCACCACAGAACACTGCAGCAGATGCTCCCAGGCGGGAAAGGGAGGCCAGACTTAGGAGACCGATGGCCCCATTAGCATCAAAACCCTGTGTAAGTCCCTCGCTGGCCCGGTTACCCCGATTTGCTTTGCTATGTGTGGAAACACTTTAAAAGTAGGTTTCAAGAGTAATGCAAGGCCTCTCTAGGGCCTCGTTAGGGGAATCGCCCACAAGAGGGCACTGCGGATGCAAAGAAGTTGTCATCTAGTTGGCAATGGGGAGATTGTAGGTTTCAAGTTTCTCCAGGGTTGAATTAAGGAACAGGTTGTGTGAGATCAAAGCCTCCCTTTGGAGTTTTGAAGAACCATTAAGAAAATTAAGGCTTTACTTAATGGTCTTTAATTTACAAGACTGTGGGTTTAAATTGCTCATTGATTTTTCTTTTTTTTCTCTCTCTAATTCTAAAATAATGGTCCTCTTACCTGTTTTTTATTTTTTGTTTTTTTTTTTTTTTTTCCTTAACCTCTAAGGAAACTTAACTATAGTAACTGGCATGATATATGTTCTCAGTATCTTTCTACATTGACTGAAGAAAAGAAGAGAGCAAGCTAGTATCGGGGTCACAAGCTGTCTGCTCACTTCCCGGGCATGGAACCAGAGCCTGGAAGGTTCAGTGGTCACTCAGGACTAAGGCCATCTTAATGAGAGGAGCTAAAATGAGAGGTGGGAGAGTATCTCTTTGATTTTAAAGATAACTATGCTCCTGCATCTATACTGGCTTATGAACACAAGATTAACAGCAGTGTGGACCGTCCAAATTACTCCCAGTAAATGTCCCTGCAATACCTTATGGCAAGAGACATTATGCATATACCTTAGGTATAATGTGTTCCTTGTGGGTGAAAAGCTTTTCACAATCTAACATTTGTTTCAACTTCCAGAAAGAAGAGTTAGGCTTGTTCTAACTCCCCTCATCTTCCCTGTTATGCAGCTCAGGTTAATTTATGTTCCTGTAAACGAGTTCATTCGGTCAGCAGACGTTTCCCAGACAGGTTCTGCGGTCACACAACCTTGGACTTCTCCCTCACTGAGGGAGCTTTCCTTCCACACAGTCTGCTCATTTTCCTGCCTCCCACCAGACCCTGTGAGAACTTAAGACACCCCCCTACCCCTTCACCCCTCCCATCCCCCCCAACCCCCCACACACACTTTGGTATCTAATCTTATGCAAACATCTTGCTCGAAAGAAGAATACCCAATCTTATGCAGACATCTTGTTAATCTCATGCAAAACATCTTAAGCAAATAACCATTGTTAATTATCACATCTGTGTCTGTGAAGTGATAATGGTCTCTAACCAAACCATAGAGACTCTTACAGCAGTGACATCCTGTTTTTGAGAAAAGGGAACTCTGCTCTTGACACTTTCTCCTGGTCTTCAAGATTCATTATAATGCCAGGATATCTTAATCAGGAACAAAGGCAATGACTAAAATGTAAACTGTCTCTATGGGCTCCAGTGGGGGTTTGGGTTGGATATTTTTGAGGCTAACCTTTACACACCTTGTACTTGCCTATAAAAGGTGGATGCTACAGTGAATCTGGGCTGCTTCTCAGAACTCGCCCACCTAGAGTTCAGAAGTCAGTCTGGCGGTAATAAAATCTACCTTGCCTTTCTTTTTGCATGTGGTGACTTCTGATTGGCACTCTATAACACCTCAAAAGTCCTCAAATTCAGGTGAAACAAGGACAATCTAGTAGTTCATTAAATAAGATAAAAACAAAGCTCTTCAGAGGTTCCATTCACCCAGCTTGTCTGTAATATGATCCTTAGCTATGGCTCTTTTTTTTATTATTTTCAGTTTATTGAACACAATGTCAAGTCGGATTTTGTCTTCCTCTCTTGCATGACTTTGACTTCTTCCTCCATCCAGAGTAAGACATTCTGGAGCTTTCTACAATGAACCAGTTTTTCACTTAAAATTCCTTCATTTGGGTCACTTCATTCCCCTTTCCATAACTGAGCATCGATCTGGGATCCACAGCTGTAGCCTTCTCTGCCACTCTCAGCTGCTGACATTCCAGCCACCTCCACCCCACAGTCCTCCCCTCACTCATTCATCCTCTCTCTGTGTGACAGGATACTCTCTCTATCCACAGGTCAGCAGGAACCATTCCTTTCACCACACCCAAAGGCATTCCAGTGATTTCTTCACCTCTTTGTACATCAGCCCCAGGGCCTCTGTTCTGCAACTATTAAAAGTCAAACAGTCAGGCTGGAGAAATGGCTCAGCAGTTAAGAGCACTGCCTGATCTTGTAGATGACCCAAGTTCTGTTCCCAGCACCCACATGGTGGCTAACAACCGTCAGTAACTCCAGTTCCAGTGGTTCCAATACCCTCTTATGGCCTCCAAAGGCACTGCACACTATGAGATGCACTTACACACATGCAGGCAAAACAGTTATACATGTAAAATAATTTTTTAACATTAAAAAAATTAATCTATGAACTTGAGCAAGTTAGTTAAGCTCACTGAATATCTTGACAAAGAAAAAGGGAGTTAAAATTCACTGCATTTGGTTCTTGCAATGATATCATAAGACAACATCAAGCAGTGTCTGACTCTAAAGCAAAGTCAAACATCAGTTCCTCTTCCCCTGGCAGCTCCTCTATTACAACAGCCACCACCTCTCACTGCAGAATTCCATTCCCTTTTCCCGTGACTGATGCTTGAGTCCAGTCTTTGGATATAATCACTGTCGTGTTCAACTTCAACATCTGCACTGACTCAGCAAGCCCATCACTTCCATAAACCTCCTCTAAACCAACTACCTACATTTCTTATATATCAAAACATATGCAAATTGTTGGGGATCTGGCCAGTAATGCTGAGATGACTTTTGAGTAGGGTGTGACAGCTCATACCCATAATCCCAACACCGAGTTTCAGGCCAGTCATAACTCCAGTTTCAGGGGACTTGACGTCTTTTTCTGACCTCCTCGGGCACACTGCACAACATGGGTGCACTTCCATACATGCAGGCAATATACTCGTATACACAAAATAATAAATAAAATGCTTTTTTAAAAGAAAAATCCTGAAATTTTACATTCTAACAAGTTCTCGGGCAATGCCACTGACTCTGCTGCAGGGTGCATTTGTATTTGTTTTCATGTGCTACTGCTAGAGATCCCGTGCATGGATTTCAACCCAGTGCAAGCTGACAGAGAGTCCTACACATGTTAACACAGGCAGGGATGAAGCAAAGCACCTAAGAAAGCTGCCAAAAAGCCAGGAGGCGCAGGGATGCTCCAGTGTGCTTCCAGGAGTAATGAAGCCGTGTTCTCTCGTCTACGTTTAGTGCCCGCCCACTCTGCTCAAATGACCTGGTTTGGCCCACCCAGGAGCATATACTCGTCCTTCTGCTCATAACATCACTGTCTTGATGGTCTCCTGGGGAATCCTTGTTCAATATGTATAGATCACATCTACATTTATTTCTTAGACAAATACCAGCTAGGTTGCAGAAAGATTCTAAATGAAATGCTCTTTCTAGAATTCTTCCTAGAACTTACAATGATCCACAAAAACAGGAGAAAAATGGTTTGAGTCTGACAGTTACCTCCTAAGCTCTGTATCACAGTATGGCTGAAGACCAAGTGCTTTATTTCCCAGACTTAAATACATATTTTCCCACCGTCGATGCTACATTTGAAGAGCTTCTTCAAAACAGCAGTCATGTCCAAGTTTTGAAACCAAATAATTTAAGATCATCATACTCAAAAGTGAAAAAAGATCAAGTTTTTGAGAACTGAATTCTCAGGCTTACATAAATACTCCTAACTTAAAATTTAAAAGCTAATTAGTTGGGGGAGGGAGGTTGCAACCACCCTAGTAAACTCTTTTAAAGTGTTTTAGAGAAGGCATGTTTTCTTGATAAGGAAACAAAAAGTCTTGGAGAATATCAAACCATACCATTTCTTGTGAAACATAATCTGGACTCTTTATATCAGCAGAATAAAAAGAGAAGTCATAGGTGAAGGTCTTGGTCCGTTCTCTGCCTGAGTCCCCAGTCCCTCCTTCTGGTATCTGGAAAGAAAGAATTCCGGTTGTAATAATAAGAGAAATGTGATGATATGATAATAATCATATATAGAGAGTAATATCATCTAACAAGGAACCCAATTTAGGAAGAAAGAAAAAAACCTCTGTGCCTAAAAAAAGCAAGATGATTAACATTTTTTATATATATACTCATCAGCATTTAATTCCTATTGGCCTTCCTAAAAATAAATGAATATAATTTAAGCAACACATTTCAGGCTCTCTATACTATGATTCACAGCTATAACTCTTGTCTTTTTTATTATGATTATCTCCTATAAATATAAAGTGTAGTCAGACTCTGTCATCCTATCATGTATATGACCATGACTGGTTTCTCCACTGGGTTCCACCAGAGCTGGATTTTGCATAATTCTAAGGATGATGGACACTGATTCTGACAGATTAGCGCTCTACGGAGACCTGTGGTTTGGTGGCCTCAAAAAAACTCCAGGTTAGATATCTCCTCTTCTATTTAGCCTGGCTGTGTATCAAGATATGAAGTATAATCAACACTTCATCTTTTCTGAATGAATTTTTCCCTCTTTTCTCAAACAAAACTCTAAAACATATCATACTGCGAGGTTATCACAAGTGCTTGTAAACATCTTATTTACCAGGCCACATATGCTTAGATTAAACCCAATAACCATATGCCCAAAAGCCTTACACCTTGGACAAATGCTTAAAGAGCTTTAATGAGCAGTATCTCTTTCAATATATGTCACATATTATTTTAAAAAGTTGTTACAACACCAGCAATGAAAATAATAACATTAAAAATCTAGACATCTATAGATGCAATAGTGACACAAAGGTCGTGGGGGTAAAACCATGTTCTGATTGGATTTATACCCTGCTCTACAGGAGAAAACCCATGCCTTATACTATAAATCTAGCCAAGAAGCACAACTAGGAGCTCACAAGCCCTAGAAGTGAACCTACTATTATTGTTCTGTTAAATGGACATAGTATCAAACTTCCCCTAAACTCCCATCTCTATACCCATGGGTGAGTGCAGCACTCAGACCTCATCGGTGACATCAGAGATGTTTCTTTGTGCAGTGGATGGCAGTTAGCATAGAAACTCGCAACTGGTCAAAGTACAGAGAATAAGGGTCTGTGGAGGCTTAGCTACAAATAGGGCATCTTTATCACTCCCCTTTCCCACAAGGCTTAGGGATCACAGCAAAAGAGGAAGCCAAAAGACTGTAAGAGCCAGAAGCTGGGGAGGACCAGAAGGTAGCAGTGTCTTCTGCATAGGACAGGATTACTGCACTCACAAACTCACAGGAGCTGCGGTCGTCTAAAGTCAGTCAACATTCTAGCAAGAAAAAGAGAGGGGCTCATGAATCCCAACCTCTAGCTCAAGCTACCGACCGCCGACGGCCTCTAGGGGAGAATTCTAAGGGTGTATCCCCGATAGGTTGAGCACACTCCAGTGGATGGTCTCACAGCCATGAGTATATGGGCAGTACAAACTGGACTCCATGAGCTCTCTATCTTTTTAACGGAGGACACAAAGGGGACACACAGGGGGTGGGGAGTAGATATAGAAGGGGTTGAGAGGAACAGGGGTGAATGTGATCAGGGTAGGTACACTGTATACTTGCATGAAATCTCAAAGAATTAATAAAATATTAGATTAAAAGAAAAAGTAGACATAAATATAAAAAGGGAAACATAATCTGGGCAATTGTTGCAGCTACACAAGTTATCAGAGGAAGAAATGTGTGTGAAACACAAAAGGGAACAGAGTAATCAAGGCAAGCAGATTCTATAACACACACAAAAGAGATCCATCCAGAGCGCTGTGAGCACAAAGATACATAAAGCAAAGCAAAGGTAGGGCAGAGCGTAGACTGAGAACCTCAGAAGCCTTGGGGGACAGCCAGGCCAAAGGGGCTCGGGGTGGGCCAGAGAGGGCCATGTTGTGCTGGCCATGTTGAGGATGTCTCAAGCAGAGGGACACACACCAGCACCCTGAGCACTGCCCCATGGGAAGACGGTAGCTAGCATCCCGGCTCCTGTCACTGGAGATCCAATTGCACAGCTTTGAAAGAGGATCTCAGAGTACTGCCTGGGAACGTGAATTAACAGAAATCTATTCCTCAGACATGAACCAGAGCCTGAGCCTGAGCAGTACTTGGCCATGAAGCAGCAGGCCTCAGAAACCCAGACTTCTGAACTGATGACAAACACTAAAGAGAAAGTAGCTAAGCCCAAAAGGATGCCCTCAGTATTCCTTTTACAAGTGTTTCCACCCTAAGTGAAAAGCATTCAAGGTCCTTAACAAGTGTTAAGCAAAGAAAGAAGTAGGATACTTTAAGGGCAAAAAGGAAGAACTTGCTATTTGAAAAAACTGGCGGAGGTTTTCTAATTTTCTTTTTCCAGAATGTAATGCAAATGTTTTGCCTTTTGTTTCGTTGTGTTTTAAGTTTTCATCTCCTCAGTTAATAACAAACAATGGTTATCAGATCTTCTTCGAGGATTAGAATACATGATGATTTTCCTTAAAAATCAAAACAAGGGACTAGTGATATAGCTCAGCTGTTAAGAGCGCCTGCCTAGTATGCATGAGGCCCTGGGCTTGATCCCCAGCCTGGCATAAACCAGGTGGTACACACTGTAATCCTAGCACTGGGGAGATGATGGAGGCACGAGAAGTTCAAGATCACCTTCAGCTACGTACATTTAAGGCCAGCCTTAAACTTACACGAAATCCTGTCTCAAAAAGAATTTTTTTAAATTATTTTTTAAATCAAATCTAGGGTGAAAATTCTCCAGTACTTCACAGAACATAGTGAACTGCCAGGCAAGGACTGAGGATGAGGACACAGGGTCGAAATGTCAGGGTCAGGTCTACTCTAAGGAGCTCACAGATGAGCAACAGCTTGAGTCTGACTTCCAGGTCAGGTAAAACCAGGGGCAGGAGAGGAAAAGGATCCGAAGAAGAAGAAAAAGATCAGCTCAATGCTTCTGCTTCAGTACTGAGCCCTGCCAAGGGCAAGCCGACAGGGTTCACTGTACCAGCTGAGGGAGGGGAAGAGGTGCAGGAAGGGTGGGCATGCTTCATTCTTCCACATCGCCCCCACCAAGGGGCAAATGCCACGCTCTGGGAACAGCGGCCCAGCCAGGTCACTACTTGCCTTTAAGTTTGTGATTGTTGTTTTGCTTTTCTCCATTTGAATAATGAACTTGGCCTCCAAGTCCTTTTCCCTGCAACATAAATAACAAGGGTTAGGAGACAAAAGATTATTTTAAATCAAGCCTGGTTTGTTTACTTCTCACATGGGGGGGCTTTGCTTTTAAATGACAAGTGAGGAGCAGTCACAGGCGGCTCTGCTCTGAAATTCTCCCTAATGTTGAAAACACGGAGATACAAGGCACAGATGCCACCATCAGAAACTAGGACTGACAATGTGCTGTCTGAATCTAAAAGAATTTCTAACTGTGAGCCAAGTCAGGAACTGAAACGATAGACACTGTGAAGAGCTGAGCCTCATGAAAAAGGCAGTCCTACCCGTCTGGATGCAAACTAAGTTAGAAGCTAGAATGGTCAGCTCTGGGCAGCTTCCAGGAACGGTCAGGGTACTGCCTGCCCCTCCTCCCGCCTTCCCCTCAGACCGGTTAAGAATCACACTGCTCACAAAGCACTGAGCAGGCTGTCAGGAAAACTCGGAAGAGCATAGTTCTCTAGAGCAAAGGATCAGGAACTAGGAGGCACAGGCCTGTAATCCCAGCACTTGGAAGGCTGAAGCAGGAAGAACATGAGTTCAAGGCCAGTCTTGGCTACACTGAGAGAGACCATGTCTCAACATAATAAAAATAACCATATACCTATACAAAAGAATACAAGGAGAGTCAAAAAGGAGTAAGAACAATCTCTGTGTAATTTACAGTATAGCACCAGGAAACATGATTTAAGTAGATGCAAGGCTGAGAAACACAGGCAGCCCTCACCTTGCCATGGTCTGACTTTCAGTTTTTGTACCACACTATGGAGTGAAAGTGATACACATTCAGTGCTAATCCTAACTTGAATGCTGATCTTTTCCCAGGCAGTCCAATCCTCTCTAGCGATGCTAAGCCACAGCAGCAAGCTGCAGATCCCAGTCAACTAGCCCTGAAATCACAAGGGAAGTTACACATACTCTATGGTGTGTACTGCACAGTGTCATTCAATGATAAACTAGAATGCTAGGTAGGTTAGGTGTATTCCAGGCATTTCAGTTTATATTTTCAATTGATAATATGTTTATGGGGACAAAACCCCAACCTAAGTCAAAAGAGAATCCATTTAGAATGACATGGCATATAAGTAGGAATCAAAAGGGTAAGCTTGGCATTTTTCTTACTGAGAAAGAAGAGAACGAGAGGCAAGGGGGTGTGGGAGGGGCTAAATGTCTTTGATGTAACTTGATCTATGAATCATCTTTGGAAAATTGTGTAAAAAAAATTTTTTTAAACAATTTAAAATTCAATAGAAAGCAGAAGTAATCTACCACACAGTGAAAGACCATTACTATAATAACCCAAGGAGGAATACAACGATAAAGTGTGGTAGAATCGATCTTCACATACAAGTAATCCACTCCAGTGGCTACTCTAAGACTAAGACTTTCGCTTGCATACCGTGAGATGGTGCATGACTACCTGCACTGATGTCACAGAGAGCCGCTGACAATAGATCTTGTTCACTAAAATGAAACCCAGTCCCAAGACTGAGGAGCTTAAGTAAAAATTACATAGTCCTGATTCTGAAATGGGAAACTGCAGCATGAACTTTATCTAAAGTTGAAGGGAAAAAAGACAGAAAACAAAAATCACAGGTTGTCTATCTCTAATCTGAATATCTAAAATCCAAAATGTTCTAAGACACACAGTTTCCTGAGCAGTGACAATGCCATAAGTGGCAATTCTATACCTGACCCCACGTGACAGTCACATGAAAATATTGTATTAATTTACCTTGAAGCTATGTGTTTATGAAACATAAGTGAATCTCATGATTAGCCTCGGGTCAGGCCCCCAAGATATTTCACTCTGTGTTGCAAACATTCCAACATCTGAAAGAATCTGAACCCTGGAGTCGTTCTGGTTCTGAGCATTTCAGATAAGGGATACTCAACCTGTACTCCCTAGTATTGTCAACTGCGAAGTTCTAGAATCTCATGCTCAAAGCTAAATACTATTCAGGGATCTTAAAGAAATGATTCAATCCAAATACTTAATCCTCTTCACTAAAGAAAGTAGGGCCACTACTTTCTTGTGCTATGAAAGGCAAGCTCCAAAATGGCCCCGGATGCCCGCCTCCCCTTGGCATGCACTGAACCTGGTAGGTCACTTCCAATGACTAGAACACAAAAGCCTAAGTGACATTCCCAGGGCTGATTACAAGACTGTAGCCTCTGTCCCGCTGGCTCTCCCTTCTCAGAGTCCTGGCCACGGGGAAGATCAGGTGCCATGCTGTCAGAAGCCCCACCGGAGACCCACACACCAGGGGTCACGTCAAGAGGCTTTAAGTACCAACCTAAAATGTTCCCACTGGCCAAAGTGGAGAAATTTGAACAAAAGGGGAATAACTACAACAAAACACAGACAATATGCTTAATTAAGCATATCAACTCTTAATTAAAAATAAAAACTAAGAGATCCCCTTTGGAGGATCAAAGGAACTGTCTTATTACACTGAACATTAGTAGACAGCTGGTAAATCAAGGGAAAGAATCCAACGCGTAATCCTATCTGCCTTCAGGGTACCTAAACAGAAGAGCCCCCTTTTAGCTAAAACCTGCAGAAGAAATGACAGAATTAAAATATCATGGTGCTTTCACCACTGGTGAGTTAACAGCTCTAAACAGTGACCATCTGCTTGCCCAGTCTCTGCAAGATAGCCCAGGCTGATGTGTCCTGCCTAAATAAACACCAACACCACTGCCTGGGAGTCTTGTTCATGACTCACCCAAAGGACCTCTCCAGATCTACACTGAGCCACCAGGAAACACAGGAGGAACAGATCAAACCACAGGAGGGGGACTCTCCAAAATCTAGTTTATTACAGAGTGAGAATAAATGCCCCAGGTTACTTGTAACAATAGAGTAAAAATAAGGAACAGACACCCGTCCATTAGAAACTACTTTAAAGATAGGTCAACCACCCAATCTCAACTTACAGCTATAAAAAGCATTTTTATAACTAATAACACATGGAGACCAGCAGATAGCTCAGTTAGTAAATTGCTTGCTATGCAGGCATGAAGACCTAAGTTCAGATCCCTCGGCACCCATGTAAAAAGCCAGGGGGGCAGTGCATTCCTGTAATCTCAGCACCAGGAAAAGGAAATATGAAGCTCCAAAGGGCTTGTTGGTAGCCAGTGTGGCTGAATCAGTGAGCTCCAAGATCAATGCAAGACCATGTATCAAACACAGACAGTAACTGAGGAAGACACCTGATGTCAATCTCTGGCTTTCACAAATACATGCACACACATACACACACACATGCACGCACGCACAAATACCAATACACACACAAAAAAAAAAAACTATAACAGATGCAGATAAATATTAATAATAACTATTCGATGATATTAAAGAATTACAAATACTATTTTAGCGGTCAAAAGCATCGTGATGACTTAAAAATCTCACCCTTTTTTGATATCCAGGATGTGCTGAAACAATTACAAGTGAGATGACAAGATATCTGGGATTTACTTTAATCAGACTATGGGGAACCATCTAAGGGTAACCTCCTAGTCACTTCAAGATGAGAGGGACCGAATTATTATCAACCACCAACAATAAATACCTAAGAACACAAAGCACTTAACACGATCCAAGGCTTACCATGGATTCTCAAAGCCTGGTTGAGCATTTCCACACCAATCTGAAGAGGGCTTCCATTCTAGACCAGTAGTTATTAAAACACAAAAATAAGACTGGCCCCTAGGCCACTCCATATTCACATCACCATAAAACAAACGGTTCATCAAATCACCCCTTCCCTATGCACTCAACCATGAAGAGCATCCCCAGCCCAACAAGGGCAGTTCACATTAGATTTATCTGCAGACCACCCACACATCTTGATGCTGGCCATTTCCACAGTAGCTCTTTTCTCACTCAGTAACCTTCTATGCCTGGATCTTGAATTTTAAAACAACCACTATCAATAAATACCCTTGGTGAACAAAACCATCTGGCTTTCTGGGACTATTAGACATGACTGTGGCTGGCCTCACACTACTTGTCAATCCTTACCTTTGAAGGGAGGCAGTGAGGCTCACACTATTCCTACCAAAAGTCTAGCATTCCAAGATTTCTGTCTCAGAGCCTATAACAGCTAAACTTACAGGGTGGGTCCTCTACAGGATCACTTGTTCTAACTCACTAAGTATCTCAAAAGTACTTTGGGGATCTGCAGAGATGGTTCAGTGGTTAAGAGCACTGGTTGCTCTTGCAGAAAACCTGGGTTCAGTTCCCAGCACCCACAGGGTGGCTAACAACCATCTGTAAAACTCCATTTCCAGGGAATTCAATGCCCTCCTCTGACGTCACAGGCATTGCATAACTCGGGTGCACTTAAATATATGCAGGCAATACACTCATACACATAAAATAAAAATATATTTTTTTTTTAATTTTTTAAAATAAAGTACTTTTCATTTTTAAATTAATACCTACTCTATAAAAGCACTAAAAGATGTCAACTGACAGGCTGTGATAAAATACAATCATCTTTCTATTAGACATTTTTTTTTTTTTTGTCTGTTCTTGAGACAAGTCTCCCTGTAGTCCCAGCTGACCTGGAATTAGTTATGTAGACCAGGCTGGCCTTGAACTCTTAAAGATTCGCCTACCTCTGCCTCCCAAATGTTGGGATTAAAGGCATGTGCCACCACACCCAGCTTCTATCAGCCATTTCTAAAATCACAACTGACCACAGTGAATGTAGAAAAGGCTCCACGGTCTCCTTGAAATAATTCTGACTAGAAGGCAGTGGCAGGAGGGTTACCAGAGTACAAGAGTACAGAAGGCTCACTGCTCTGAAACTCCAGAAGTTTTCTCAGTTTCTCAAAGAATTCTTATCTCCGTAAAAGACAGGAACCCCAGATCAGACCCTGCCTATTCAAAATGTGCCCCAGGAATCAGCAGTGCTAGAAGCTCTGGGGGAACCTGCCTCAAAGGAGGAATGAGAAGCCCTACCACAGACCTACAGCATGGGAGTCTGCATTAGTCACAGGCATCCATGTACGATTCTGATGAGCACCGAAATCTGTACGACATCTTGATACTTGGCTCTTACATTTACTCTGGGGAAATAAACATCACCTGCTTCCTATACTATGAAATTTGCTTTTTCTTTGACTTTAAAGTGTTATTTCTAAAACCGCAAGGCAGCATGTAATTGAAGAGGCCAGCTAACTCTCTCCCTATTGTCTGCTCTTAACTGATACGGTGACTTCTAACCAAGAGCAGTGAATGGCAAGATTTGACTTCAGAAGTCACCTGAGTGTCCTGGCAGCCAAGGTCCCTCATTCTTAACTCCCTGCCAAACCATCAGCTTCTTCTGGACCCAGAATGTCTCCCAGTGTTCCTCTGGAACACTGGACAAGAGCTTGAAATTATTTCAAAACATAAAAATAGGAGGTCATCAAGATTAAGGAGGAGGCCATCTGCTCCGGAAATTTCACATAACTTTCACAAATAATCTCCTAGCTTGTTTCTGAAAGTATCAAAGTACAACTGTAAGAAAAAAGACACATCTCTGCTCTAAAACCAATCTCACAGTATTCTTAACAAAGATGCTAGGTAGGGTTTTAGGCAGAGTCAAGAAATCTCATGCTAGTTACTGAAAATCCCAACAGGAAAGCCAGTGAGCCCTCCATGCTGGCTGGAATTATCGATGTGGAACTCCTCCTTTGGTGTTTGCATTCCATGTAGACTCCAGGGGTTCAGGTTGCAAATACTTCAACAATGAAAAATAGGGAGATGAAGGAAGACTCCAGTGCTCCCTGCTCAGTTATGGAGTCCTGCCCACTCCACCATCTACCACCTTGGCCTTATCTCCCTCCCACCTCCCAAGCAACAGTTCCAGGCCACTCCCACCACTCTCTGCCTCTGGTCTAGTCCCTTCCAAGTACACTACGTTCTCTGCTGCCAGACAGCCTTCCAAAAGGCCATCTCATCACAAAGCATCTGCTTTATGTTCCTTTAGGATTTCTCAAAGGCAACGGAACAAAGACCAACTGTCAGTACTATAGAAAGCTCTTTATGATCTGCCCTGGTTCATATAGCCCATTTTAATACCTGGCCAACTCCTCCCATTAAGTGTGTACACACACACACACACACATATACACGCCCACACATACCCCCCACAGCCTTCTAGAGCCCTTTTTCTATCCTCTCATTAGCTTGTCTCATCTACTAAACAGTAAAGTCCTTAGGAGTAAGGACCACTGCCTGAGTTCACACCCTCTGCCCAACCTGCCACTCATCTACATCTGCTGGATTAACTGACCGAATTACTGTACATCTACTCAAGGATACCATCTCCTGCCTACTCTGGTCTCCTATGGTCCCTATTGTTCTTCAGTCTTATCTTCTAACAGGACTTAACATCTTCCCACTTCTCATTCACATTCTCATACATACAAAGCTGGTCTGGGATTTACTCTAACTAGCTCTTCCTAATCATCCTTCAGAAATAACCCTCTTGTACCCACCTAGCTCATCCTACTCCATGAGTCTCATCTCTACTGATGTGATCTCGCCAACAAGTCCAGGGAAGCAAGAACCCACCCAGCCTCCGCACAGCCACCATGCACAGAGCACCTGGTCTCTCACTCCTTTACCCAGCTCCGCCAAAGACCAGGCACTGAGCACTCTCCAGCCTCAGGTCAATTTCATCTAACATTTAAGAAACATAGAAAATAAATCCTGACATTTTTTCTTATATTGAGGAAAATAAATAATCCTAAAATATCATTTGAACATTGATTTGATAATAGAGCAAAATGAACTATGTCTCTCCCCAGCCACTCTGGTGAATTGGGTTTCTCAACCGAAAAGTCAATTACAGTCCTTTCATATAAATAAGTAATTTATCTGAAAGGTCTGGAAACTAGATCATAAGATGTTACAAATGAGCAAGAACGCTGAGTTACAGATCAATAATACAGGGTAAAGGGTAGAAAGGAATGGAAAAGATTCAAAATATCCAACTAGGAAGAGAGATAAAGTATGTCAGCTCTCAGTAGAGGGTAGGCAAATGCTTATTAGAAGGGAAAAAAAAGAAAGTATGGCAATCCAGATTTTTTTGAATGATTTTAAATCATTCAGCAATTCTAATCCTACCCATTCTGTTAATAGTATTTTGTCACTCCATAATAACACAGCCAGATTGGAGGGTGCTAAGATTCCCAAATTGAGCCCAAGTCACATTGCTATAAACCAGTAGCTCACTGCTTTTATTTTAGTGAAAGGACACTCAACAGCAACAACAAAACAAAAAGCTCTAGTTTTAAAAAGAATACATGAGCTCCATTTATAATATAATAGAAAGAAACCCAAGAGACTTGGTAAGTAGCAGAAAGAATGGGCAATAAAACCACTTGCCAATGGTCATCAAGCTCGCAGTTCAATAGAACCAGAAGAATATGCATATGTATGCTCCTAAATGCACAAAACATTTCTGAGAGAATAAATAGGAAGCTGTTTGCCTGGAACCTCTGCAGAGAGTCAGCAGGGCCTCAGGGGATAAGGGAATGAACTTCAACATTTCACTGCTGGAATTATTTTAGCATGATTTGATATTATTTTTATAATTAAAATCAATGTAGCTAATTAAAAGACAGCAGTTCCAGCTTTGAAACCCTGGGTGCCTCCTCCTGCTTCCGGAAAAGTGTGTGGTCAGCTCAGCCTCCTCTGCTGGCAAGGGGCCACATGGAGGACGATGCCTGCCCTTGCTCACTTTTTGATGCTGTCTAGATTGGCCTCTGGGCTTCTCCACCCCTGTGTGTTTACACCATGCAAAATGATACTCAAGAGAGAGTCACTCCCAACAACCCTATCCTGTCTTCCAGGAGAATTCCAGACTTCTTAGGTCCAGCAAACTACTGGGTTATACGGCTCTACACTATTGCACTTTCCTTTTTTTAAATTAGAGTTCTACATAAAACATGAGACATTAATTTCAGATAATCAAACAGTTGCTGGGCATAACTATCCCAAGCACTCCTGATTTACCTTTGGTCACTGACTCAGACAGCACTGGTTCACCTAGCAGGCTACACTCCACAGGCTCTGCCACAATGAGATGCACACACACTCACCAGCCCACCTAAGTCCAAGCCAGTAGGTGGGTGAGCAGACCTCCTGGGCAACCAAACAGCAGCAAAGTCTGTATATGTCGGCTCCCCTGCCTCATAGTCTGGGACCAAACTCAGGGATCCTGGGCCACTCTACTCCCTGCAATCACCTTTTTTTCAGACTGCACCTGTCTTTCTGGATGATCCTGGTCACTCTCTGAGAAATCAATGCACAGAAAATCACCCAACCTCAGTGAGGCTAGCATACGTGTATTCATCAATGCACTCTTCAGGATAAACACCAAAGAAAGGAAGAGACAAAGACACAGGGAGGCATACGTCATGACACAGACCCAAGACACAGCCTGGCCCACCCACCAGCAGAACAGGACTATAGTAACCCTTCAGAGGCTGGCCAGAAGGGGCTATGGACTGCCTGGGGAGGGGCACAAGGCGGTTCTGGAGAACACTTGCTGGGTCCAGCAAGACCTCACAAAGGAAAATGAGAGTGTGGGCAACAAGCACAGTATGCTCACCCCAGCTGGGTTCAGAAACATGACAGCACACACACCACACGTGAGGCATCAAAAGTACTCCGATTCCCCAGTGGACACATAGGAGTTTAGGTTACAGAGCAAGGGTACAGATAGGTTTTGTGTATTTTTTCTTCTTTTTAAGTTGAAGGAAGAACAGTCTAACTGAATCACCATACTACAAAGTGAGCCTTCCCCCTTGAGATGTGCAGTCGGGGACCACATAAACCTTAACTGGGACTCTGTGTAGAGAGATTACATAGTCATTCATTCCACAAATATCTAGTGAGTGCCTTCACATGCCCGAGAGAGCTCTCCCTCCGTGTAGGAATAAAGTGCCAAACCGTTCATTTCAGGGAATAATAATAATAATTACACTGCAGTAGTTTAAATGAGAAATGTCACCCATCAGCGCAGGTGTTTGAACACTTGGTCCCCATTTGGTGTCACTGTTAGGGGAGGTTATGGAACCTTTAGGGGTGCAGCACTACTGGAGGAAATCTGTCAGGACAGGCTTTGAGAGGCTATAATTGCACCCCACTTTCAGTTCTCTCTCTCTCTGCTTCCTTCGTTTGTGGTTGGGCTGTGATGTCTTACTGCTCCTGCCTCCTTGCCTGGACCAGCTGCCACGCCTCCCGGCCTGGGGGACTCTTATCTCTCTGGAAGCATAAGCTAAATACTTATGTCTATAAATTACTTTTGGACATGGTATTTTATCACAGAAACAGAAAAGTGACTGATACCTAAACACTTTCTTTATAAACACTGGTAAATGCATAAAGGAAAAACACTGGGTGTACGGGTGTGGGACTCACAAGCAGAGAGGCACAGACAGGCAAGTAGGTACAAAGAACTTTTCAAGGGGTCATGTGTGAGTGAACAAAGGTCTCTGTAAATTGAGGCTGAGGATTAGGCAGAGCCAGGGAAAGTCCCTATGACAAAAGGGTCCAATTTTCAAAGTCTTGGGCCTAATAATCAACAGAGTCATCTGGACGGTCCCAACCCAGACCCAGCAAATAGGTCTCTCCTATTCAGAGTCCCAGGAGATCTGTTTAACCACTTGAAAGATTCTGTTGACCCACCACTTTTGACCCACAACCCTGGCTGATCTGTCATGTCCTCCTGGACTCTAACAAAGGGGGACTCTGCAGAGCCTAACTACCTCTCAGCAACTTTCTGAGCATGCTACAGTCCAAAACACCAGTCAATTTCAGAAAAAAAGTATATAAACACATAGTGCTTTGGGGGTTACCTTTGCTAGCATCCACGTGGGGGGAGAGGTTCTCTTCTACACCCTAGGATATCAAAAAATGTGAGCATTACATATAACAGATGCCTTATCCAAACCTTCAGGGTATAATGCTGTCTTGGAAGGCTGGTCCCTGTTTAGAAAAGCTTGTAGGATGCTAAAGTCTAAAACCATATAAACCATAATAAAGGACTAAATTTTGCTGCTCAAGATTAAAGGCAAAGATTTTTTCAACAGACTTCGGGTTACTCTACAGGGAGTTAAACTAGGGGCCAATAATCTATGGGAGAGTTAAGATGAGGTGTGAGAGAATGGAGGACTTGTCAAGGGATGGACTCAGAAAAGAGCCAGAAACCCAGCCTCTAACTTCATCTCACAGAGAAAAAAATGAGGCTAAGGGAGGTTACATGATGTATTCCACATCACCACTATAGAGTGGACATTGCAAAAGGTCACAGGAATCAAGTAGGCAATCAATCTCTTCAAACCCCAGAAAACTACCACCAGCAAAGCTAACACTCCTAATTTGAGTCAGGTATACCCTCCTGAAGGTGGGAGCTGTGCAAGTGGGATCCTATGGGTACATAATCAGACCACCAATATGGATCAAGTCCTCAAATGTATGTATAAGGCACTACATAGGGCCCAAGAAGCCCAGCTAGCCTCATGTCCCACCACACAACCCAGCAACACCCTAACTTCCCTATTCCAAACTATTCCTTCTCGCAGGACTCACAATGACAGCCACTGGTCCTTCTGCTTGGAAGAGACCATTCTCTTCCATCTAACTCACCCTCCAGAGCCCATAAAAGTATCTTTCCTCAGGAGGCCATCTTATATATGGCCCTCCTGCCCCAGTCACTATCTTCTATGTGAAGTTAAAAACCATGGAACTGTACTTAATACCTTAGACCTGTCGATTGTGGAATGACTACATGTTTGTTTTCCCAACCCATCAGGAAGCTTCCTTGGGTCATAGATGATAACCACCCAGCTTTTTATACATCTCACAATACTCTGCACTGTCCTTACACAGCACAGGCACTTGGATGAATAAGTGTACCTGTGGTTCCTTATCTGGAGTCTACTGGCTGCAGTGGGAGGCATTCTGAATATATGTTAGTATCTGTCTTATCTCTAGCAAGAGAGAGGACCACATTCCTATGATTATCACAATAGTGTATCTGCTCTATTTTTGTGTTTACTTGTTGCTGCTTTTAATTTCTTACTGTGCCTGCTTTATATATATATATATATATATACATATATATATATATGTATATATATATATATATATAGAGAGAGAGAGAGAGAGAGAGAGACATAGCATATACAGGATTGGTATTACTCTCTACTTTAAACATCTGGTAGGGGCCTAGGGACACATCTAAACAGGTGCAGAAGGACAATACAGTACAGGGGAATGAAAGAATGAAGGAAATAGCTGACCTGAAAATAAGATGTAATTCCTAAATTTAAGCTCAAGAGCTAAGAAGCTGGTACTCCTAACTTCAGTATTCATTCTAAAGTACAGAGTATAGCTGCATTTTCCCCATAAAGATCAGTTAACCTGGCAGATCAGCAGCTGTGACCTTGACAGTAGAACCAAAGCACAAGGAACCTCCCATCTCTTTGAGAGACACAGAAAAAGAGGATAAACAAGGAAGTGTAAGTGGGTGTGGTGAGGCAAGCCTATAATCCCAGCACTTGAGAGATAAGGGCAGGAGGATCCCATTAGGAGTTCAAGATCATCTTTGGCTACATAATCTATTGGAGCCAGCCTTGGCTACATGAGATATTGCCAGAGACAGAGAGAAAGAGAAGAAAGAGAGAGGAGAGAGAGACAGAGAGAGAGAGAGAGAGAGAGAGAGAGAGAGAGACTGAGAAAGAGGGTGCTTTGGCATGAGAGAGAGAGAGAGAGAGAGAGAGAGAGGGTGCTTTGGCATACTTCTCCAAAACACATAACCAAAAACTCCTTTGAAAAGAGGGAAACTTAAAAGAGGTGGAATAGGTATAAACACTGGACGGTTACGAACACGTATTAGTGCTTTTGCTGTTGTCTGGTTTTCAGAATCAAATCAACTATTAGATTCCCAAAGATCTAGTGTCACATGGCAGCAACATGAGACCCTGAAAGGCGTTCTCTGAGCCTGCGCATCTGCATCGTCTCTACAGCCCTCCCCTACTCTAGAAAAATGCTCTCAACAATAGCTTTGGAAGAAAAAGAAAAATACAACAGCTGGCCCACGAAAAATGACTGATTCCTTTAAGAGCATCACCAGCTACATATACGACTGAAGAGGCAATGGGGTCAGTTCAACCTGAACTACGGGACTTATCCTTCACTTCACTAAGGTCAGTGTGCAGTAAGTTGCAGGTCTGGCTTCTTGTAACTTTTTGTCAAGTATAGTACCTAACATTTACATTGCCAAGCAATGTAGTTTGACCACACTGGGGCGAAGGGATAGGACAGGGTTAAAATGCTGACGCCTGGCAGTGTGGGGACTCTGGGCACATTACCTAACTTTGCTGAGCCTTGGGTTTTTGTTTTTGTTTTGTTTTTTTTCCGTCTATATATTGGCTTAGACTAAAACCTATTGCATATGTTTGCTCAAACAATACTAGTTACTGCAGTTCTGTGTTCTACTAAGCAAGGCTTAGGTACCATTTTTTCTACTGAGAGATGTGACAGATGAACGCAGGACTCAAAAGACCAGGCAGAGCAGACATGCGATCAATGCATTCATTTCCATCCTGAAATCAAGATCCATTCATTTACTCAGCAAATGTTTCTCAAGTCAATACTGCATGCCGATACCATTTGAAGCTCTAGAGATTCACCGCTAAACAAAAACAACCCAAGTCTCTGCTGCTCTCTGGAAACTCCCATGACAGAATGTTATGAGAAACTGAGGCATGAGACCTGTACAAAGAAGGCACCCAAGAGACTGATGTGAAGTCAGGAAAGTTTGGTAATGCCAGCAGACTTAGCAGAGTTTCTTCCTAAAAAACTCAGGCCCCAAATTCAATTCCTTCACAGTTTTTATGTTGCCCCACATCATTTTTTAACTCTTATGGCACTGGTAGGTTTAAATTATAGTATACTTAATTGCAGATTTCTAGCACCAAAGTTTATATTCCCTTAGACCACTGAGGGGAAACTCCTTCTGTAGGTATGGCTGTAGAGACTGATATTTAAGGCAAGAGTTATTAAAGGAGTTAGTCCTTTGATAACAACTTATTGCAGGTGCCTTAAAAGCAAGGTAGTTACAAACAGATGTTCCACTAGATACTGTGTTATAGTTTCTCAAGATAGTGTTGAGGTCTTTGGTGTTCACCAGTTACTCTTTGATTCTCTCTCAGCACAAATTTTTAGTAAATATTCATAAAATCATTATAAGGTGAGCATTATGTCCTAAAGTATAAAATCAGTCATAAAATTATAAAAACAATATCAGACACACAAAAGAAACATTAAATACATGGGTATATTTCTTTTCTTGTTCAAGAAGGGAAAGTCATTTTAGCAGAAACTTTCCTAAAATAGGTAAAAAAGGAGAGAAATTAGAAAATATGTTTTATTACATACTATGGCCATTTCTTACAAAAATGAAGAACAAGTATATACAGTCAATGGTATGAAGATCTTCAGAAGTCCTGTCTATGAAATGCTCCATCTTTACTCATATACTCCAGAAGACACAGTTCACAAAAAGGTTATCAGAAACATTAAGATGTTCACTTCATTCTAAAAACTTTTAAATTATATCTGGTCATTCTGATTACATATGAATTGTCCAGACTAAAGTCATTTAGTGCAAGCTTTGTCCTCCAGTCACTTCCCTGTGGCAAAGCCCTGATGCTCGCTCATTTAAATTACAAAGCCATGGTGGCCAGAGACTAGAACAGAGCAAAGGATAAATATATGCTCCCCCTTACAAGACTCAGAGAGAGAGAGAGAGAGAGAGAGGGAATCACCGTACCCTTCAACAGCCCACACAACCCCTCTTGAGCAGTAGCAGAGCCCATAAAAGCAAGGCCAACTTGTGGGCAAGATGAGAGTTTCACCCCACCTCAGGGCTGGGAGGCTGAACCAAGGAGATCCTGGCTTTTTGTTGGCTTGATCTGTGAAGAAAAGTTGGTCCAGAAAAGAAACATGATCATATTTTGACAGCAAAGAGCAGATCACCAGGAAATTCCTTTCCAGGATAGTCTTTGTATACCAAACTGAGCCAGAAGCCTCTCAGAACTGCTGATGAAAGCCAGCCTGGCTCTAGTCCCTTTCAGACAAGTCATACAAGGAAAGTCCAGGCCTGAGCAAAAGAACTTCACGCTGCAGTAAAGGAACAAATCAAGGGCTGCCACACTTAGGAAACAGCAGGGTGTCACCCAGAGAAACCTCTGTGGAAACATCAGGATGTCACCCAGAGAACTGTGGCCTCTGATCACAGCCGAGGCTGACCCACATCAGACAATACCGTACACAAAACACAACCAGAAAGTCAAACGCCAACAAAGATGTCTACATAGTTCTCCATCTCTGCTGTACATTGGAATATCCAGAGGGCTTTCCAAATCTGAGGCCCAGGCTGCACCCAAACTAATCAAATCTGACCCTGAATGAGAAGCAGGCACTGGCTGGGAATGCTGTGCTCCAGTGACCCAATTTCCTTATTTCTCTACTTGCCTGTTAAATGTCTCAGAAGGGCAATTGTGGTTCGATCAACAATCAGAAGAAACCAAAGCCCACGAGATAAACCAAACTAAGACATTCCCTGAGAGAAGCCAAATGAGAGATCAAGCACACAACCAAAACCCACAGCCAACAGTATATTTCCCACAGACTGACTGTTCATGAGACCAAAGGTTCCAGAATCCCAGAGTCAGCTCCAGGTTCTGGATCCCAAATCAATGCTTTGATAACTGTTCATCTATGAACTCTTCCAGAATCTGGGACAAATCTGGACTGTTTTCCGACTGGGCTACTAGAGGAGAGCACCCTGTGGAGAGGAAGCTTCTGCACACTGCAGTGCAGATTTCCTGTACAGTTCACAGGAGTCCCTTCCAGAGTCTGGAGGAGGCCCAGGTTCCTGACATTCTTCTCCACCCAGCTCCAATGGCCAGATCATCAGGTCCTTCTGGCTTCTCTGGCACTACCTGACTGTCAGGGCTGCTTCTGAGCAGGAAGCCAATGAGCAAAGATCACTCAGACTCTGCCCAGAACACTGAGAACACTAATGTGATAGGAGACTAGAACAGTAAACGGAGAATTTAAATAAGCCAAACCAAGGAGAAACGTTTTAAACAATCTAAACTACTGTTTTAAAATGTCATTTCTGCACTGACTGGTACATTCAAATATCTTTTATTAGTGCCAGTATTTTCAAAATCAGAAGGTTTTATGTAAAAACCTGGATTTCTAACTTCTTTGGGAAGAATTTGAGGGTGGGTGCTCCCATAGGACAGCAGGGGTAGGAGTTGGGAAATATCTCCCCAGAAGGGTGTACTCAGCTCCCCAAGGTCCAATTTGGCCTACTATATATAGTATTCTAGACTAGAGGCCATGCAGGAGACGGGAGGATGCCTATCACAGAAGGAAACGTCCTACCACCAAGTGGCACCAACTCGAAAGGTCTGAAGGTGGCTTCTCAAACCGCCACCATGTCGGACCTCATCGTCCGGTCAAGGTGTCTCTAAGACAGAGTAATGAAAAAGAAGGTTGACGGGATCAAAGCAAGCTGCTTCAACAAAATAAAGTAAGATGTAGCCTCGCTGGGACCGATACTGTGTGATTTGTTCAGGTTTACTAATTTCTCATTTAAAATGTATTAATGTAGTCACGGATGAGGGAGATGCATTCTCTCATTCATACCGGATATATGCATTCACAGTCTCCTCCCGCCCCACGCCCCTCCTCTCCCCCTGGTGTGCCCTGGCCTCCCTTTCATTCCGAACTGCGAACTGCGTAACAGTATTTGTACCTTCTGATGCCCCGCAGGGGCAATTTCTGAAGCGTATAGCTGCCAATATTCCTCAGAAATGAACCCAAGACAACATCAGCAGGTTCTTAACACTCAATCCTTGAAAATGAATACACTGAATAGCTTAGAGGCAAAAGTAAAAGAAATGACCTGTCATGGAGTCGGGACTGGGGTACCCATGAAAGCTCTCTGACATAATCAGCACTCCCTGCAGTACAGGATAAGCTTACTTCTTTGAAATCAGTAGAGCAGGGCCTATCCTAGGACAGCAATGTGGGGGTGAAGGAAGTCTCAGGTTGCACCTGCTGACATAGTTATACCTCTAATTGGACCTCAATTCCAAGGAGGAAGGGTGGACAGGTGGGGGTAACAAACAAAGTAATAGCAGTGACAGGGCCAGGAGGTCTCATCTAGAGATAACAGGATGACATCAAATGAGCAGTTCCTCAGCTCTCAAGTGTCACCCTTCCAATCTTTTATAATTACTTGCGCATTTTAATGCTGCCTGCTTTTTCAGGCATGGTGATGAGCCTCCTTCACGTTTTAGGGCTGCCTGCTTACATTTGCAAAGCTTGACAAACCCAGCTCAGCACTTGAAATCGGAAGCTCTCCAGCCCAAAGAGGCCCTTAGCTTCCTTCAAGGCAACGAGAAGGTGCTTGAGAACAGCCAAGTATATTTATGGAAACAAACAAGTGAGTAAAATTGCATCACATCAAAGCCACACAAAGAAACAAATTCTGGTAGCCTCCTACTGAGTGCAATTATTAGCATAGAGCCAGGATGAATTCAGATCCAGAATAAGGCCTCTGGACCTATCACATGCTGCTCCCTCTCCCACTATACTTGTCCACACTGGCCAGTCCTCACATTGGCTCCAAGCTACTTCCCTCCAAGTGTCTTTCCTAAGCCTCCAAATTTCAATGAGACTCCAACTTAACCACAGGAATCCACAGTACCAGGACCTAGCACAGCAAGGGTGGGTACTAAGCCCAGCTTTAATACCACTATGGGGGCTCTGCAAGGCTAAAATGATTTTCATAATGATACCAAGACATCATTTTACTTTTTCACTTTTACCTTTCTGGTTACCAATTAAATGTGTGCTAACATTTCCTCTGTTTAAATTTTTTTATTTTAATTTCTAATTTGGCAAATATAAAGTGTAATAACCCAGAAAAGAGAAATTTCTTTGGGGTCTTCAATAATTTTCAAGAGCATTAGGAGTCCCCACCCCCAAACACTTAGAACTTATGGTATAGCCAAGCACCTTCCAACACCCAGCAGTGTTTAAATATTTTGTTGGATGGTGAGTCAAGCAATGAATCCTCCACTCAATTAATATTGAGTGAAACCTCTTTCTAGAAATATGGTCAAGTCTAAGTTATGGTCTATCATGGATAAGAGGAAGAAAGAAGAGGTGTCCAGAGGTCAGTCCACCCTCTTTTGGTAAAGAAGGGAAAAACAGAGCTATGGAACCAATACATGAGAAAAAGCCAGGACCATCACAGGCAAGGCTGCTACATGAACCCCTGAGCCACACAGTTCATTGCAGCACATCCTGGTATAATGCACACTATGCTCTGAATTGTTTAGAAATTCACCAGGACTATGTTATCCAGTCCTCCTTCTCAATCTTCTCAATCACCAGCGGCTGTCACCATTCCTCTCCAGACTGTAACACCTCCCCGACATAAAACTCTGCTGTGAACTTAGACTTTTGTTGATCTTCCTTTCTCCAAAAACCTCCTTATTTTATCACCTACACAATAAAACTAATCACCTGGTGAGGAGCTGGACACTGCCCACTCATTTTTGCCCTGTGTAAGATTCCACCTGACACAACAAAATATTCATGAAAAGCACAAGACAACATTGTAGTAGTGACCAATGACTTACTACTCTGTGGGGACCTTCACAATCGTTAATCCCTTAGACCCTCAATATAATCCTGTGACTATCATAATCCTCACTGCACAGTGTGAGGAAAGAAGATTATGTATCATTCATGAAACAAGCAGCTAGCAGCAATGCCAGGATGCAACGTCAGGGCCATCTGACTTGCTAGACCTCTACACTAATGCCACTCTTCACGGCACTGGGCATGGTGCAGAAGTTTGGCAGCAACGTTCCTAAAGGAACATTTGTTTCAATGCTCCGATCTGGCTACAGTCCAAAGAAGAAAAGTAGTTTTCTCCTCTGCAGAGAACACTTGATGTCTGCCTCATGGATAGATAAGTGAACAGATAAGAGTAAATCAATAACTACAATTCAAAGACTAAGGAATGAGGTACAGAGAACAGATCAGCTTCATCTGCTGTGGATTACTGATAGCAGCCTCCCAAAAAGTCAGAGTAGAAATCAGGGAACAAGGAACCTCCACAGGAAAACACAGGAACACAAAATCTTCTGATTCTTCAAAATCATGAGAAAAAAGAAGTCAAGCCACAATCAAATCAGAAACAACCAAATAAGTTCCATGAACAGTTAATGCTCCAGGAAAGGAGGGGGATGTCTAAGAAGCTCATCTTCTTAGTCATCAGAAAGGGTAGGTGATCTAAAGTCTATTTGTTAGTAGCAGGTGTGCAGTAAGGCCCCCTTGGGGAAACTGTCTCCTTGAAGACTTGCTCTTACCTGCTCCCATCCTCTTTCCAGCACTGGGCCACTGACCTCAGCAGACACTGATAACATCAGCCCAGCTCTCCAGCTCCCCTTCACTGGCTATCCACCACCAACAGAATAAAAGCTGCTGTTCTCAGCACTGGAAGGAACTTACAGGTCACCTAAGTACAAGCTCTTTTCTGACACTCCAGCCAAGTGATCAGACAAGCAGAAATTCTGCACGGCAGCATCAGGCCTGCTTCTCCAGAAGAATGAGCCCCCTCTTCTCTCTCTGCTCCTCTGCTCCGTCTCTGGTTACTCAGTTGCTAGCCTGGGGTCCTGAGGAAAGGAACCACATCTGTTGTGTTCCCAGTGCCTAATGTAATACTCTGTACTTTGTAGGTGGTGTGGATAAATGCTTGCTGAGTGAATATATAAAGGATCATGATCATATACATTCACCTTGTCTCAGGTCATTCTTGAGCACATTGTTTCTAGGTCCTTTAGTACTCTCTAGCAACAGTCTAAGTAACCTTTAAACAACATAAGCTAGGTAGATGGCCCCATGTTCACACCCCTTCAATGACAGCAACTATATTTAAAGTCTAAACCTTGCTATGGGTTACTAGGCCCAACATTCCTTCCACACTCCCACTTCTTTGTCTGGAACAATCTTCCTAGATATTCTTTCGACTCACGCACCTCTTTCATCAAAATAACCTGCAGAGTTATACTGTAATCTGACCACCGTTATCTAGAGTTTTCTTGCTTTCCATGCTTTATTGTTTTTCAAGAACTCCACCCTGTGTCTATCCCTAGACCTACCCTGTCCAGTATGGCAGCCACTAGCTATATGTACTACTGAAATGAAGTTGTACCATGATATAAAACACCAGATTTCAGACTTAATACCCCAAAAAAGCAATTATCTAACACTCTGTTGTTACTTTCTAGGTGACTGCATATTGAAGTGCTAGTTTTAATATATTAGGTTAAACAGATTATTCAAGCTAATTGCTTTTTTCTTTGTTTTACAGTGCTGGGAATCAAACTCAGGGCCTTATACACGTGCTATGTCACGAAGCTCTAACCCTAGCTTTCTTTTCGGCTTCTTAATATGGCTACCAGATAAACTTAAATTATGTCTACACCTCACACTGCATTTCCATCTAACAGCACAGCATAAGACTATAAGCTGCTCCACAACAGCCACTTCACATGTCCCAGTTACCAACGAATCTTCAGGCTTGAACAGAACTGCACTCGGACACTCAGTAAAGACTTATGAGTGCAAAATCCTCCCACTGATACGCATTTTTCCAGCTGACAATGTCCATTCCAGAGTTCCCTCCTTCCATTAACTTGGGATTGCCCATCTTGGCACTGGGCCCCCAATACGGGGTGAGCATATTTGAGAATACAAGTCCGTGAACTGAGCAGTCATTATTGGATGTTTTTATGTATCAGCTGCCTCATTTAGTTGTCACAGTATTACTGGAAGTAGGACTGGATTTGACTAACATTTCAGAAGAAAGATATGAGGCCCAAAGGATGCAGGTCTTCCAGCTTCCACCCCAGCACCTCTACCCGCAGCCCAGACTAGCAGCTGGCAGATAACATCATGCAACAGAAGTGATCTGATGGCCTTCACTGTAGTCTGTCTGCTGGTTTAGGGCATAATCCTTGCCAACATCTGAAATTTTAGGGATGTTAACAGTCCAAGTTCCACTTTCATCCAAAACTTGAACCTTACTGTTTACACGGCAGGTACAAGAACTGGAATCCAAGAACAATACAGAAATGGCCCCAGAGTTCATAGAAGATTCAAATAATAAACATTAAATAAAGAAAAATGGAAAGTACCAAATTATAATAAATACAACAAAAGAAAAAGCAGAAATGAGGAAAGAATGTGCCAGGGATAGGAGAATGCCAATTTTGCTGGGTAAACTGAGGAAACCCACACGGAGAAGGTAACGTCTGCACACAACTCTTAAGAATAGAAGGAGGGCACCCTGGGCATATTCTAGGACGGATGTTTCTGGGGGATGCCACGGTGAGGACGAAGTCCTCGGGGCATCACTGGTTGGAACATGGAAGCCCAGCTTGCAGAAGAAACCCTTTTATAGAGCAGAACTGTCACTGCAAGGCGACCTGCAGTCAGTAACTGGCCCCAGCCTTCCCTACATGCAGGTGTGGCCAGGTCACTAGCATGCTGCGTGTCTCTTCCGCACCAGAGCCATCATCCCTCTCTCGACCTCTTGCCCCCTTCAACAGATGTACAGAAATGACAGTGAGGCCTCAGCAACTAGAAGCTCCATGAAATGGAAGGAAAAAAAAATTTAAAAATCTGCTGGCCAGGAATCACAACAACAGCCTGTTACACGAGTGTCTTTAATGCTGAACCACACAAATGTGGAAGCAAATTAGTTATAAAAGACCTTCTTACTTCCCTAACTCTGAAGAAAGAATGCACTCTCTTAGCCTCTTCTCTCTCAGGGTTTCTCAGGCTTTCAGGGCCTGCATTTTAATTACCTAATTCTGCCTAAAGCCAACCCTGGACACACCACTGAGAACTGCCCTTCACCAGCTGGATATTAACTCCAGTCCTCCCCACCCAGTCCCCACATGTCCTTTTCATTTGATGGATGGAACCAAACAGTAGAGTCAGGTGTTAACAGCCCATAGCAGATACCCACACTCCACCAATGGAAGCTCAGTCCTCAATCCACTGATGAGACATGATGTCTAATCATCATGATGTCATCATGATGGCCCTTCTGAGGAATGTCATCCACTCCCACCCTGAATGTGGGCCAGTACTGGCAAAGTCTGTCCTAATACCAGGAAAAGCTTAATGAAGGAGATGTTTTACATGACAAGTAAATGTATTATTATAGGATCTTGGACTCGGTCCTGGCCCAGATAAAAGCCTTACTTGAGCAATATGAGAAATCAAAGCAAAGTTCTCATATCAGCAAAAATACAATGTTACTTCCCTAGTTTTGAGCCTTACATTCTGGTAACAAAAATAACGAAGAGTACATGAGAACTAGGCTATTTTTGCAATGTGCAACTATTTCAACATAAAGAGTTAAAAATAATTCAAAAGAAGAAAAGTACACTGTTTAAATCATCTTACACAGGCACCAGCCATGCCTCCTGTCAATCTTCTCCAAACTGTTGTATTTGATCAAGCCACAAGAACACAAATGACGTCTAGGGGAAGAAAGCAGACCAGAATCTACTTTTTCAAAGAAAAACGTTTACTTAAGTGGGATTGGCATGGGTGAATATGGGAACGTGAGTGCCACCATGTGCATGGAGGGCAGAGAACAGCAGAATTTTCTCTCCTTCTACCATGGAGATCCAGAGATGGAACTTGGGTAGTCAGGTTTGGTGGCAAGTGCCTTTTCCTTCCTGCTGAGTCACCTCATGGTCCAGAATCTACTTTGATCTTAGCAGACTTCATTACTTTAGATCATTTTCTCTTAGAAGTTCCTGAAGGACTTCAAGTGCCCTTCACAGGGAGCTCATCAAGTCATGGGTCTATGCCCCAGGCAGAACTGACAAAGAAATCACTAAGATCCTGAAAACAAGAATCAGCAGGTGCATTCAGGCGACATCTCTCAAGGACATGAGGGCCTAAGGAATCAGGCTTGAGGGAATAGAACCCTATGATGGGTTCAGAAACACAAACTCTGACAAGTTTAGAATTCTCTTCCTGACTCTCATCAGCTCTCTTGGAACCCTACACTCTCAACTCCAACTCACACGCAGCTTCCAAGGGAAGAGAACTTACATTCACTCTATGGTAGCCTCACTGCAATATTCTCTCATGATGAAAGATCATATTTCGTCAGCTTCTCTGAACAATAAATTCACTACACCTGTGTTTTTCAAGCTATGGATCATAAAACTGGTTTAGTAGGTAACAGGCATTTTTTTAAATGAAGTAATGGAGAGAAGAAAATGTCAGAGTGCACTGAGCTGGTAAACGTCCTGCTGTGGACCTGCTGGATGCTTCAGGTTCTAGACAATCAGCAACCACCTTCCAAAACTCAAAAGTCCTTCATTTCAAATAACATGACAAAGTCCTTTTCCACCCAGGGAAGAAAAATGGCCGTAAATGAATCTTATAGTCCCAATAATTGTATTAGAAAATCTGAGATATATTCAAGAGGGGGAGAGAGGAAGATTCTATAGCAAACTGGTCAGAATTCTTTCAAGCAAAAATATTTCCCTCAAAATAGTTACTAATTACAAAGAGGAAAAAATAAAGCATTACTGGTACAGAGATCAAACAGACATATTAAGTAGGAAATCAAAGTCAATATCATCAGTAATAAGACACATTAATATGTGGACATCATAGCTCCAAGCCACAGGAAGATCCCCAAGTCATTCATTTGATACTTTTGCCAAAATGCATCAATTGAAGTTAATCATGAAAAAAAATCACCAAAACTCCAAACTGAGGACTACTCTGATCACTAAATCCCATTAACTCAAAAATTAAAGTGATCCAAGAACCTGAAGCTGGAGTGGGTCATAGACCCCAGAACTTACTACTACCATTTGCTAAACTGATAGACTATCCAACTCTCAGACCTTATCAAAGGAGCTTCTTTTTGTACCTGGCAGAAGCTCTTACAGAGAGCCACAAGTGACCCAAGTGCAGAGAATGTGTGACTATAGAGTGCCTATCCCCATCTATATAACACAATCCCTGCAAGGAAGAGCGGGGTAGAACTGTTTTAAAAGCTAGAGGACTGGGAGAAATGTAGCAAAATGTCTTCTAGACATGACGAGGATGTTGCACCCATGAATTCTCAACAGCTATGGTTGTCTGAACAAGAATTAAACAAGACTACACCAATCAACATTCCAACAATCCACGGATGGGGAAAGGACTCACAAAGCCCCACCCCTAATCAAGGAGCCATAGGCAATCAATGGTTGTGAAGGGAGGAAGAGTCCGTTTTCTTCAGGGACAAGACCCCTGATAGGTTGCCCATGCCCAGTGGTCAGCCCTACACCCACATTCATACTGGCAATTAACTGGACTCCGTAGATTTTAAAACATACATACACACACACACACACACACACACACACACACGTGCACAAACAGAAGAAATGAATTTTAAGGTAGATATGAGGGGTGGAACATGGAAGAAATTGGAGGCAGGAGGAAAGGGACATGATCAACATATGCTGAACTCCTGCATGAAATTCTAAAAAAAAAAAAAAAGTTTTTAAAAATTTTCATGAAAAAAAATAAAAAGAAGGTCCTAAGAAACAAGGAAAACTGGGCAGTTGTCAGAAGACAGAGGAGACCAAGGAGAGACGCCAGCTAAAAGAAACGTGGATACTGGGTTGGATCACAGACCAGGAAAGGGGGAGGAAACCAGTGAAATCCAAATAAAGCTTGCTTAGGAGCACCACACCAACATTAATATCTTAGCTTTGATCACTGCACCATGGTGAGACATCAACATTGGGGGAAGGTGGGTGAAGAGTACATGTTTACACCTTAAGTCTAAAAATACTTCAAAAGTTTAAAAAAACACCAAACTTTCTAAAGAAGGAGATGAGACGTTATCCCATAATCCATGTGTCATTTAAACACATATCGTACCTCTGCTAACCTTACTAGATCAAGCATGCTGATCTTTTGCTATGTAGTAAACTAAATAAATGGGGAGTGGGGGGTGGAAGCTGTGATCCTTCAAACAGGCCCTTCTCCAGGCTCTTCCACCTCTTCTAACACCCAACAGGAGTGTCAAGATTCCCTTTTCTTCCTCACAGACAACAGCATGAGCGCCCTACAGAGGAAGCATGGATCCCCAATTCTTTATTGGCACTTACATCAAGAACAAGATGAACACAAGACAGGAGAGAGCTGGCGTTAATGCTACAATCATTTCATGAGTACCATGTCTGCCCAGCACATTTCCTAAGTCCAGAAGAAACCCCCAGGAACAAGACCCACATGGTTCCTTCCTCCTGTGAAGCTTATGTTAAGAGAAACAGGCAACAAAATTACAGGAACAAATGGGCACAGAGAAAAATTCAGAAAATGACAACTGCTAAGAAGCCACAAAACCAATGTAATGTGATACCGGCTTCCTGGAGGGAGTGGAATCGGAGTCTGGCTCCTTCTCTGATCTTCAGTTTTCTCACACTGAGTTAATGACAGGATTGTTAAGAATTAAATTAGATGATAGCACAGTACTTAGAATTCGTAGCAGGTAAAGGAGTGGACAGAAATAGTTAATGAATGACTAAACTTAATTACGAAGACCATTACAGAGAAAACACTGACTTTCTCAATTTACTGTCAATTCCACACACCCCACTGAAATGCACTCAAAACTGTCTATGAATAGATTGCTGATCATAGAATCAGCTATTTCCCTCCACTGGGCAGCAACAATGAATAATGAATGAACTCAAACTCCGAGATAGATGGCTGGAAGGCTCACAAACCAAGTGCTCAGGCCAAAGCCAGTGAGTGAGTGAAAAAACATTTGGGGCCCTACTCTGGTGCTGCCTGTCATGAGTAGGTGGCCAAATCCTAGTGAGCCATGACTGACTACCCAGGATGGATTCCTCCCCTGACTGTCTCTTCATCACTTGAGCTTGACAGAAGGCATCAAAGTCAGCAAATGAATCCAAGCCTCAGTAGTCAGTGAGGGCACACTACTAAATAATTCTTGTCATATCTTCCTTAGGGCTGCAGGAGTAAGTAGATTAACATGTTTTCTTTCATAAACAAGTTTCAATAAGGTATCTAATTCAAGAATCTGGACAACAGTAAAAGGTTATTAAACTAATTTGGAAAAATAACGGTGAAATAAAAGGCGTCTAGCATAGGCCAACCAAGTCCCAAATGCTTTACATCAGGGATAGGAACATCTCTAAATAAACCCTCCCTCTTTCTGTGAAAGACAAACACACATCTAAATGGAATCTCTCCCCGGTATTTACTTGAGCACGTGGTCTCTCTCATATATGCACATACCCACAGTCTGTTTGCAGTAAAGTTTAATTCCAAGCATATTTAGGAAATAGTCTAAGTCAACAAAGAGCATTTTAGAAACACAAGTCCTCACACCCTGAATAAGTATACTATACATGCTAAGATCTCATTATTATTATTATGTGTATGAGTGTACTACCCGGAAGTATATAAGTGCACCAATGTCATGCAATGCCTGCCTAGCTCCGAAGAAGGTGTCAGATCCGCCTGGAACTGGAGTTAAGGATGCTTGTTAGCCACCATGTGGGTGCTGGGAATCGAACCCAGATCCTCTGCAAGAGCGGCTAGTACTCTTAATCCCTAAACCATCTCTCCAACCTTGTGCTATTTTTAAACATACTAAGAATCACTGGTCATGTGCTTCACAATGCTTGTCAAATTGGTCTAAAAAAATAAGAAACTCCCGGGTTCTCCAAACTCCATTTGCTCTCGCCCACCTGAGAAAGCCCCTTCTCCAGCCAGCCAGCCCCCTTCCCCTCCTTCCTTTATCCTCCTCTGTGCTATTCCCGAACCTCCCACCACCCTATCAATCTCTTTTTTCCTTTGTAAAATAAAATACACCTGTACTCTGCCATGCCAAGGTCCTCCACTATGTGAGGGCTGGGATCCTAGCCAGCTATGTGTCTCAAAAAAGAGGAAGGGAGCTTGAGAACTCCGACAAGAACCCAGGGAAACAAGACCCCAGCTCCCTCCCTTCTTTCCCTCTCTCCATTAGCTAGAGGGAAGTTAACAGGTGCCACCTACATGCCTTTGTGACCCACTGCACCCCCAGACAGCACCTTGAAGCCCCAGGAGCATCTCCCACCTCTCAACTCAAAGAGATCCCTCCAGAGTCTTAGTTCTACCGATGGCCTAACCTACCAGTGGACTTGGTACTTGACCTGTACGGCCTCCCGAGCTTGTGAGCTAATTTCTTCCCCAGCCTCAACCTCAGATTTGGCAGAACAGTCTACTCTACAGCCATCCTCCTTCCTCTCTTCATGTCCCTTCTCTCTCCACTGTGTAGTTCTCTACTGCCACTGCCCTAAGTGGGGCAATTAGTGGCAACTAAGATTACGAGAAACAGTAGCAGCTATGATTTGCTGCAAGTTACTAAGCCTGGGGGAGTGTGCTAACCTGTCCATACTGCTTCCTTTAGTCTTCCCACAACCTAGGCAGCACTATTTAACAGCAGTGGGTCTCAAATACTGTGACCTCGGGATCTTTTTATGGTCTTAAAAAAAGTATTGAGGGGCTGTGGAGCTGGCTCAACGGTTAAGAGTACTGGCACTCTTCCAAAAGACCCCAGTTCAGTTCCCAGCACCCACATGGCATCTAACAACCATCTGTAACTCCAGTTCCAGAGGATTCAATGCCTTCTTCTAGCCTCTTTGGGCACTGCATGACACAGGTGAACTTATATACAAGCAGGCAAAACACTCATACACATACAAAGTAAAAATTAAAATAAATAAGCCAGGCATGGTGGCTTATTCCCAGCACTGGGAAGGCTCTGTGAGTTCAAGGCCAGCCTGATATGCATAGTGAGTTCCAGGCCAGCTGCAGCTACAAAGAGACCCTGTCTCAAAATACCAAAAACTAACTAACTAGCTAAATAAATAAATAAATATTGAGAAGCCCTAAGAATTCATGTGTGTGCTCATGTGTGTGAGTGTCCAGGAGCACACTGTGTGAGTGTGCTCATGTCAAGGGCAAAGGATAACTGGATGTCTTCTTTGATTGCTTCCCACCTAATTTTTTGAGTCAGAGTCTCACTGAATCTGGAGCTGAGTCATTGGTGTTGCTGGGCTCAGCAAGCACTTTACCAATTGAGGCAACTCTCCTGTGAAGCTACAAATTCTTACTAATGTCAATTATAACTATTCAAAGTTAACAATATTAAAAATGTTTTAAGTAAATTACATACCCTATAGAGCCAGGACAACATCAACATGTTGTATGTTCATGAGATAGTAACAGTTTAAAAAAAAAAGCAAATAACACCTATAATTAGTTACTGTTCAGTCTGTGACCAAAATATCTGACACAGACTAGAAAGAAAAAGTTTATTTTCTAATCAGGTCAGGGTCTATCACAGCAGGGAAGCATGACAGAACAGCTCGGTTCATGGCTGTCAAGGCCTACACTTAGTGTCCTGCTTGTTCCAGGTAGGCCCCATCTCCTAAAGGTTCCAAAGCCTGTGAGGAATGTTCCCAATTCAGAGAGTGAAGGTAAAGAGGCAGACGGCAGCTCAGCATTATTATGAAAAGTTTTAAATTTATGAACCTCTCAAAAGAGTCTCAGTGATACACAATTTCTCTAGACCACCCTTAAGAATCACCATTTGAAAGAAAAGTGAAACTGAGTCTTCCAAAGTTAAACAAACATGGCCAGGTCCTGTAGCCAGTCTACAAAGGAGCTCTGGTCTTGACTGAGTTGCACAGGACCACTCTCCCTGCTTTCTCTTCTTCCTTCACTGTCGTCTTCCTTGGAGACAGCACCTGCTTCCATCAGGGCCACTGTCACATTCCATTGCCTGACCTCCAAATGTACACAGCAAAGTGAACCCATCTCAGCTCTGACTGTCTGCATCACCCAACAATTCACGTCACCACCATGCACCTCCATGCCCCCAGCTCAGCACTCCCACTTGGGAAGATCACTCTGCCTAACAAAAAACCCTCAGTCATCTTTGATTCCCTCTGTCTCGCTTTGTCCCAATGACTGGTTTTCACAATGTTTCCTGCAACTACAAAACTCAAGATAAAAAATAGTGCATATACTATGTTCCTACACAAATAGAGGAGCAGATTAGATGCAAATGTACCAAAAGTTTACAAGCAGTTCTCTCTGGTTCATAGAATTAAGAGTGATTAACAACTTAAATTTCTTTGATACTTTTATGGATAACACATCTTTTATAAGCATGTGCTATGAGGCTGGGATATGGCTCATTGGTAGAATGCTTGGCTTAGAACCTTAGCACAAGGGAAAAAAAAAAAAAAAGAGAGAGCAATCCCTTCTACAGGATTTTATTAGTTGGTTCTTTGCTCTGCTTCTCCTACTTCAGTTCCAACCAAAATCAGACCATAGGTCTCTGGCCACCCTGCATTGGTGGTCTACAGGAAGGATCCTGAGCCTCAGGTCCACATACCACAAAGTACTGTCCGGGTAGGAATGACAATGCATATAAAGCACCTTGCACAGCACTTGGCAAGCACGAAACACAACTTCCCTATTGCTGGTACTAATACTGTTACTTACACACAATGTTACATGAAACTTCTGAAAAATATGAATTGGCAGATGACTGTCCTGTTTTAAAGCCACGGATAATTTCCAGAGTCTGTGTATAAAACTCATACTTTTGGCCTGGCATCATTAGAAATGTTACTCAGTTAACTAACCACCATTTCAGCCATGGGGCAGCTCCTGCGCAGGCCCCCATATTATGAGTGAGGAAACCGCAACCTAAAGAAGTGAAGTAAATAAAGCACCCAGGCCTGAAGCCAGGGAGGAAGAGCTGGCTTCAAGCTCTGCTCTTCAGTCTCTCCACCCAGCAGAACATTCCACAGCAGACATGCTCTGCACGTTCAACATGTGGCTTTGAAGTGCCCAGAGCAACTGAGTAATGAAAATTTTTATTTTAGTTTAGTTTTATTTAAATTTCATGTGGCCAACAGCTACCACAGTGGCAGCACAGGACTCTAAATTTAAAGAAAAGTCCCTACCAACAAGCATCCAGTCTTCTGCCTCTCAACTAATTCTCAAAACATGTTAAAGTCATAATACAGCAAACCTATTCCTACTTCCCTGCCACTCCTGCCCTCCCTTCTTTACAATGGAAAAACTTCAGGAAGTTGGAATAAGAGGACCAGGTTCAAATCCCAGCTCCACAGTGTCCTGTGTGACAATGTGCAGACTATTTCTGTCTGAGCCCTTGGTACTCATCTGGAGAATGGGCTGGCAATGTTAGCTTCCAAAGAGCATCCACCAAGCACTTACCAGCTACTGTGATCCAGATAGACAAATTCAGAAAATGACAACTGCTAAGAAGCCAGAAAACCAGTGTACTGTGATACCGGATCAAACTCAAATTCTATCTTCTTGTCTTACAGTCTCTGGGGACTTACCTCTTCTACAAGACCTTAGAGGTTCTCAGAGGCTCTTTATCAACTGCAAGGACTCTATTGCTAATACTGCTGAATGTCTGTTCATCCTCAACCACCACACCAGCAAGTCCCTAAGGCCAAAGGTTTCTGCCATCTGATAGCCCTGAGGCAACAAGTATCCACACTTGTTGCCCTGAAAGAAACCTGAGCTGGCTCAACCCAGCACTGTGATGTGAGAGGCCTCAGTCCCCCTTCTGTACAGTGAGGCTCAAAGGCCCACAGTGCTTGCCTAGCACTCATGAAGCTCTGAGTTTGATCCCCAGCACTCCATAAAACAAAGCATAGTAGCATGAGCCTATTATAATAAAGCATTCAGGAAGTAGAAGGATCTGAACTTCAAGGTCATCCTGAGCTACACAGCAAGTTCAAGGCCAGGCTGGAATACTTGAGACCCTGTCTCAAAAAAAGAAAATGAATGAAAAGGCAGGGTCACTCACTGTCACTTGGTACAAAAAGAAAGGCAGCTGATGAGGCAAAGAGATAAGAAGTAGACATGGGGGCCTGGCCTGAATCAGCGTCTACACACATTCCATCCTCCTCCCAGACCTGGAAGACCCACCAGGAATCAGCTTTGCTTTGATCCTGATTTTGAAAGGGGAACACTCCGCTGTACCCTAAAGGAACTGATCCCAGTCAAAATGCCACTGGCGCTTTATTTCTTCTCTTTTGAACTTGAGAGACAAGAGGCTAAACTGTACCTGAGAAGCTAATCAGGAAGAAAGGCTAAGAACTGGCAGGAAAGGGAAAGTTATGGGCTGAGCTGCATGGGCCGAACTGCCTGAGGAAGCAAAGTCCAGCACAAAGCGGGCAGGCCCTTTGTAAATAATTATACTTTTTTAAAAAATACTTTTTTTATACTTTTTTTGAAAAGAAGGTATAATCATTAATCTGTAAATAGTAATGATAATAATAATAATCATAATATGTGATTTGTTTGTGTGGTGCCGGAAATGGAACCTGGGTCCTAGCACATGGTTGGCGAATAGTTACCTGTGAGCCACACCCTCATGAATCCTCTTACTGATTTACAGAGCTACGGTTTAACATGCATTTCTCACTGTGGATCAGTCAGCAACATTTAGGAGAAAGAAGATCTGTTTTACCACAACTTATATGGTATCTATAATTATTAGCACCACGTAACAGACATAAGAACTAATGCTTAGGATAATTAAGTATCTTACTCAAATTTATCTAGTTCATAAATGACAATCAAAATGCTAACCCAGGCAGTCTGACCCTCTTACACTGACAGAGCAGTAGCCCGGAAGGACCATCAAATGTTTCCATGAAGTCAGTCATCCCAGGTACTTCGGAGTCTGAGTAAGAAGGATGGAAAGTCCGAGGCCTACCTGGGCCTACACAGTGAATTCAAGGCCAGACTGGGTGCCAGAGTGAAAAGCTAGCCTAGACAACCTGTTCAAAATGAAAAAGTGAAACTGAGATTTTGCTTCAAAATAAAAAGCAGGCTGGGGATGTAACAGCTCACTGAGAGAATGCTTGCCTTGCCTTGCATGTGTAAGGTCCTGGGTCAATGTCCAGTACTGTGAAAGGAAAGAATGAAAGTAAAAAAGGAGGGAAGGGAAACGAACAGGAAAAGCACAAGTTAGTCGCTGAACTATTACTTTGTCCTGTATCTCTTCTGAGGGGAGGGGGAAGTATTCTGAGGCAGAATCTCACTCTGTAGCCTAGGCTGAACTCAATCTCACTCCTGATCCTCTGCCCTTGGCTTCCACAGTGCTGGGATTTCAAGTATGAGTCACCATATCCAGCTTGTCTCTTAAAAAAAAAAAATAAAATAAAAAAAAAAATATATATATATATTAAAAAAAAAAATATATATATATATATATATATACACAACCTGTAAAACTATGGGAAAAAGTGAAACCAAGAGAACAAAGGGAGATGTCACAGAGAAAACAGTCCCAGATGAGATGTTAAACTGCCCATAAAAATTAGAAACAAACTTATACTTCTGTTAATGCCTTACTCATTTTAAAAGGCACAACAGTGACTTTGGGCAAATTAGCTATGTACTATGATCTTAATGCTTGGGCCCTGAAATTCAGATGCTAAAACTCTGCCAACCCCCGCAATGACATGTTTGTTTTTTAAAAACATACTCTGGAATCAGCACCAACAGAAAATAATGGTTTGACATAAGATTTATTACTTGATAATCTATTTTCTCACTATATAAAATTGTAAAAATTTTGAAAATGTCAAAAAGTATTAACATTTGATTGTATATAAATTACTTTTTTTATTTTATGTGTATGTGTGTATTGCCTGCACCCATGTAAGGGCACCCGTGTTTTATAATGCCTGTGGAAGTCAGAAGAGGGCACTGGATCCCCTGGAACTGGAGTTATGGAGGGCTGTTAGTGGCCATGTGGGTGCTGGCAATCAAACTGGGGTCATCGGCAAGAGCAGTCAGTGCTCTTAACTGCTGAGTCATGTCTCTAGCCCATAAATGGTATGTTTTTAAATCATGAGGGCAGAGCTCTCCTAAATGGGGTTGGTGACCTCATAAAGCACATTCAAGGAATTTGCCCCTTGCACCATGTGAGGACACAGCAAAGGTGCCCTTCCCAGACACTCGATCAGCCAGTGCCTTGATGTTGCAGCACCTAGAACCATAAGAAATAAGTATCTGTTGTTTCTAAGGCACCCAGTTGATGGTATTTTGTTATAGCACCCTGAATGGACTAAGCCTCTACTTCCAAATCTACACTCAGAGAGCAAACTCTCAATAAAGGTATCTAGCCTGGGATACAGAGTGAGTTCAAGGCCAGCCTGAGCAACTGGCTCCAAAGAAAAAGTGAGACCCTGTCTCAAAAAGTATAAAGATGATTGGGTACATAGCTCAGTGCATGCACAAGGCTCTAGGTTCGGTTCCCAGTACGATAATGGAAAGAAAAGAAGAAAGAAAGAAAGAAAGAAAGAGAGAGAGAGAGAGAGAGGGAGGGGGGGAGGGAGAGGGAGAGGAGGAGGAGGAGGAGGAGGAGGAGGAGGAGGAGGAGGAGGAGGAGGAGGAGAAGAAGAAGAAGAAGAAGAAGAAGAAGAAGAAGAAGAAGAAGAAGAAGAAGAAGAAGAAGAAGAAGAAGAAGAAGAAGAAAGGAAGGAAGGAAGGAAGGAGAGAGAGAGAGACTAACAGGAAATGGACAAGTCAGCTACTGAATTAGGATCATTCATTTTATCAGGACTGACGACTTCTGCCACATAAACCACCAGGCAGTAAAAACAAACCCATAAAATCTTGGATGGAATCAAGCTCTCATGTTCCACACAAGGAAGACAGAAGACTGCAAAAGTCCTGAGCCAGAGACCCAGGTAAACTCAGTATTGCATCATCCCGGTCCCTCTTAAGATCCTGGCTGCAACGGGGTCTCATTTCACCCAGGTCTCTTTTTCCTTTCATCACTTAGTTTGAAGCTCCCTCACTCTAAATATTAACTTTAAACAACCATCAACAAAAAAATAAATAATTTCCTTCAGTTGTCCCCAGTAATCAACTGAAACTTTTTCCACAGCTACTGGCTGTAGGTAACTTTTAAAAATTGCACAAGCAAGTTTTTAATCGTTAATTGTAAAACTATGCATGAGCAAAGCAAAAATTCAAACAGAAAAAGAAGAAAAGGGAAAACCTTCCTCTTTCCTCTGGAGAGGCACTGTGAGGTTCCTTATGACTCACTCTACACAGGCACAGCTCTAGTGGGTCATTTTCTTCACCCACAAATACACCCAACTCTAGTCTACTACATCATGTGTACAGATGTGGTGGTATCTTACCTTTCTCGATCTCCTGTCCTTGGAACTAGTTTAAAACCAGCCCACTTTTTATCATTGCTACATAGAATTCTACCAAATGACTGCAGTCACAATTTTAACAAATTGTCCACATTTCTATTTTCTAAACAGCCTTACATATACATCTTGGTAGGTAAGAATCTAATCCATACATTAAATTCTTACCAATGAAGCTACCAAAATAGAGTTTAATTTATAATCTTGATGACTACTATCAATTTTTCCAACATGAAAGCATCAGGTTCTGACCCTTTGTGCTTCCATGAGCAACTCAAAGATGTCAGATTTGCCACTCCTATACCAGCAAGTGGATCAGTTAATGCCTAGCAATCTCAGTGGTAAAAAATAAATAATAAGCAAACAAAATTGCTTCTAAACACCATTATAATATGCATGACTTAGGAATTAGGTCAAGTATTCTGGGTCGCCATTACTGTCTCTCTCGGTGCCTCACTGCCAACTTCCGGATGGTTGACTCTCCTGAAACTGCTCTTTGGAAAGCTACCAGTATCTTTATCTCTAAGACCAAGAACCTCACTATTTTAGCAGTGTTTGACACCAATAACCATGATGGTCTTCAGGGGACTCTTGCTGCCATGAAAAGGCTTCACTTCCACGCCAGCAAGCCCTTTCACCTGGAATTCCAAGATAGGCCTATCTCAACATCCAATTCCTGATTTCCATTTTCGTCTTTAGATTACCACATGATAATCCTGAAAGCATCTGAGACTTAAATCAAGATTCAAACCATCTGCTGAACATCTCCACAAGAAACACGATGTCCTCTTCCACACACTTCAGAGCACAAGGTCAACACGCAATCAACACTGTCTGGACACTTATTGTACTTCATGTAACTTAGCACGGCTGAGAGAGAATGCCCACTCGCCTCAAATCTTTCCAGCTTTCTGAATATCACCCCTCAGCTAACGACTCTATGTTCTTTTCCTTCTTCTCCTTCCCACTAAGTGAGCTGACAGATTCTACCAATTCTGCCAGTGAACTTTGTCTTCCCATTTCTACCTCTAGCCCAAACCCTGCTTGTCTCTTGTCCCAATTTTGATTCCACCAGCATTGCCTATAGAGCACAGACATTATATCTGTCGACCTCTTCAAAACATATGGCTTCTGGCCCTGTTTCTTGCCTTCCATGGACCTGGGCTCGAGACTTATACTGGCAAGGCACTGTGGCTCACAGCACCTCTCCCAGAAGGTGCAGTTTGATGACATCACCTCTTCCTCAGCACACAGTGGACTCCTAGAAGATAGCAGACCTCATTCACCATCTACTCCAGACAATACCCAGCATAACGCAATGCATTCAGTATATGCTTAATAAGTGTTTTCTAAAGTTATCCAATACTATGAGCATATGCTCAGAGTATTCCAAAGAAGAAAAAGAACTCTTTATACATGTAAATCTATAAATAAAGAAAAATGTATAATAAAGAGAAATATGCTTAAATCATCTAAATGACTTTGGGGTCTGTTTCTCTTGCATGACTGAGTGTGCAAACACAAATATTCTCCTAGAATTCACAAAAAAAGTCAAACTCCTTAAAAAGTTTTAGAACTAACTTGAAAACACTGATTAAAAGCACTGGTATTCACTGGTTACAGATCAGAATGATGGCTCTTTTCTTGCCAAATATCTTTGTTTTATGATCTATTGGTGCCCTGTTTGGCTGTCAAACACTAAGCTCCACAGGTTGACAGTATGACTAAGGGAGAGGCCATATGGTAAGTTGAATGTCCAAGAACTCAGCTGAAACACCAATAAAAACAAATGGCTTTTGTGAACTGAACCAGTCAAGTTGGAGGGCATCCCACTTTGGAGTACTTCATTCTCTAAAGTTAAACCCATTTTAAAAAGTAACTTTTCCAAAGCATCTTACTAAACTGGTTATGAAAAGGTTATTGAAAACCGGTTACTGAAAAGAACAGGTTATTTTTCAGAGAATAAGTAGACTCCCACTGCAAAGCATTACTTTGTAGAAAAATGTAAGATTACGATCTAAATGTATTCTCAGTCCATCCCCTCTCAACATGAGCATTATTTCAAATACGTGTAAAGTGCCCTTGATTTTTCTTCTAGGAGTCAAAACTTTGTTGAAGTTTCCTCATCCCACACGTGAACCTCAAGTTAAGAATTGCTAAACTACTGATTAGATGTTAGGGTCCACATTCAGGGACTTGGAACCTGAGATTAAAAGGTAGCGTGATTAATAGAGAACTTCCGAGTTGACACAAATGCAGATGAATCTGACAGCTCGTGGAGACCCTCACCACTCCCAGGATCCCCCAAGTATTTCACATCTTCATGAACGTGGTCCCTTGGTGCTTTTTAAAGGGCGAACAAGCAAACCTCACGTTAATGGGATGGGGACAGTATACGGTAATCTCTCTGGCCCCGCGAACTCTTGCCCTTAGGGTCCCCTTCAAGACAGCGGGACCTTTCCTCCTCCAGGCCGCCAGGGCCATAGGCAGGGCCAGGTGGGCCAAGTGCTTGTCCCTTTTAAATCCAAACTGGCTTTTGAGCGGAGCGGAAGACCGGCTGCCTGGGGTGGGGGGGACGGCGAGGGTGGGGGGACGGACGCCCCACTCACCTGCGATTCATGGGCCGGACTCTCACGGCCACCTTGACCGATGCCATGGCTCATCCCGGCCCGGCCCGCGCAGGCTCCCACCAGGCCTGTAGCCCACGGTCACCGGCCACTCCAGCCACCGCGGCCCCCGCCCACTTCCCTATCGCCCCCGCCCCTCGGCTCCGGCCGACCTGGAGCTGCGCGGCGGCCACACCTGCCAGGACACTGAGCATGCCCAGAGCGGCTCCGGCCCGCGTGATCCGCGCACCGGGGTTTGGCGGCGGCCCGCAGCGCGGAGGGGCGGGGCCTGGAGGTTTAGGCACCGCCCCCCGAGTGGCCACGCCCCAGCACCCCCGGCCGGAGGTCACGCGTTTGCATAGAAACCCTCAGACCTTGAGAAGCGAGAAAGGGCCAGAACAAGAACCTTGATCCAAGAGATAAATTACCAAAAGCCTACTTTTTAACTATTAACGAGAATCTGGCTTTGTCCCGCCGTGCATGACAACTCCTCTATCGTGCAGAGATCACGGTTACGGGAGAATTCTGCTAGGGCCTTCTCTGCTCCTTTAAAAATGTCCAAGAGTGTGTTCTGGACCCCGCAATTTAGGGTACCAAGGAACATAAACGATTGAAGATGTTTTAACTGTAGGCTGGCGGGGGTGTTGTTACATTGACTGAAATCAGAACTAAGGAGGAGATTTGCATTTTTCTGACAGGCAATTTTAACTTTAATCATTGGGGACTTAAAAGTGAGGAAGCCCATTTTCTTTTTATTTTTTTTTTTTGAAATAAGGTTTCCCTGTAGCCCCAGCTGACGTGAAACTGGCTATATGGACCAGGCTGGCCTCGATCTCACGGAGGTCTACCTGCCTCTGCCTCTGCTTCCTGAGTGCTGGAACTAAAGTAGTATGCCACAAGGCCCGGTATCTTTTCTAAGATGCATCAAGGAGCTCCTACCAGGCTCTCTCCTCCCTAGCAGAATGTAAATTCATTCCACAACACTGAAGACCTGTAATCTTACACCTCTAAGCATCTATTTGGTGAGCGACAGGGTTTCTTTCTGGTCACATAGGCCCCAGCAGGTAGTAATCTCCTGGCCCTTTTTAAGGTGGCTCAGCACTCACAGGCCAGACCACCCCTAGAACAGCAGCAGGTAGGCGGATACTGGCTAGCCCACTGAATACACTGCCTTGCCCTCAAGGTCAGTTCCTCTGACCTGTGGTTCCTAATCTGGTCACAATGGAATGTTCTGCTCTGTGGACTTCAATGCTCCCAGCTTGTATTTCACACTTCCAGAAGGCATCCGAGAGCTCGCTCGGCCGCCTGGCCCCTATTCAAATGGGTTCCTCTAGAAAGCTCAACTAGAATGCCACCACACTCCCTGCGGGGAGCGAAGGCGGGCTCCTGGTTGTCAGCCCAGGCTCCAGTGCTAAATTCGAGTACTCGCGTCTGACTAGTGGGCAACTCTGAGGCATCTGCATCACCTGCAAATCAAAAACTCCGTGATTTGGGCAATGTATTCAGATGATATGCCTGTTGTCCACCTAGTCCAGAAATCATCATGCCATCGCCTTCCCTAGAATCCTATGACCAGGCTAGAGTCAAAGCATCCTCTTTGTTCCTTGCCCTGCAGAGCCTGGGCATTCCTATTTGGTGGCTTAGAGGTGGGTGCAAATTCAACCAATGGGCGGCTGGAAAACTCGGAGTGCAGCTTGCAGGAACTGCTGAACATGCGCAGTGGCAGGAACAGTGGGCTGGCTTAGACGCCGCTTGCAAGTCAGCAAGGCGCCTTGGCTGCCACAGGCAAGGGCGGGGCCTGCCGTATATGGGAGCTGTGTGGGGACAAACTGTGTGGGATGCGCTCTCACGCAGGAGGGATTTCCTCGCGCCCAGCTAGCTACCGCAGACACTGCTTGGACAATCAAGAACAGGTGTGAGGCCTCTGTACCTAACACTGGCAGAGCTCACCCCATTCTTAAACGTCGTAGGAGACGCTGTAGTTTGCTTCTTACTGTGATTTTTCTGTACCTGAGGGTTTCGCTTTGTTTTGTGTTAGAGGTTATCTAGGAAGTTTTGCTCGCTTTTTCTTTCCAGCAGCCGGCACGTGTTCATGAACTCTGTGACTGAGACATTGCCATTTGACACAAAACTGACAATCGTGGCCACCCTGGAAGCCTAGCAGCATTCCTGCACATTCTAAATAAGAGGCAGGAAGGCTTCAAATCGCAGAACTGACTGAGCAGACTCCTCGTTGATTTACTCTCTGCACTTAACAGAAAGAAAATACAAATCACTGCAAAGTGAAATGGGTCTCTGAAAGGGAAGATTGTAAGATAGGGGCTTGCTCATCCCAAACGTCAACGTACATACTTTCATGTGCCTTGAAAACTTGAATGCTTATACTTGCATATTGTAAAACTACAGATTCTGATTCAGCATGACTGTCTGCTTTTGAATGAATCCATCTGAACGTCTAGATGCATGGGTCTCTTGGTCCTTCCGTTTCGGAGCACAGTTTAGATGATCTCTAAGCAAACTTGGGAGCTTTGAAATACTTGTAGGGAAAAGATTCAACAATATTTCAAAGGGCACAAAGTCCGGCATTAAAAATGCTGGCAGAGAGCATTCGGGAGACTTGAACCTACTGCAGCATAAGTAGAGGACCCAGACTGAGCAACTTAAAACAGTTGTTAATCATTTCTTACAATTTTATTTCTTACTGGTCCATGTGGTGGAGGATTGGGCTCTAGGTGGTGAGGATTTGGTACCTCTTTCCTTTTCTCGTCTTCAATAAGTTTCGATGTGTTGTTCTTTGGCAACACAGTCTTCCAGGATTTAATACTCATCGCAAAAGCTGCCTCCCTGAAAGTAGTGTGCTGAGGTACCACTACTGACCAACGGATAAGCCTAGCATTAGTGAACATGAGGTCCCCGGCCTGGAGGATAATTACTCAGAAGAGATACTAAATAAATCTCGAAAGTCCCCGAACTTATAAGAAAAAAAAAAAAAAGTTACTCTTTTAGTCACCTTTAAGTAAAACATATGGTTTTAGTAAATCGGAGATTTCTATGCCACTAGAAATTACAGATATTTTAATGCTAAGCTAGAACTGGTGCCAGCTTTCCCAAATTGTTCTTACATGTATTTTGACTTTGAAATTATATTAATTGTAAGACCCATACTCTAAATTGTTATTTAACACAAGTACACATATGACTTCACATTTTTTCAAATACTTTGATAGTTGTATTTCAGAAGAACTAATTTTCCTTTGAATCTCATATATTTTATGCATTTTAAAATGTTATTTGGAAATTTGCTTTCACCAAACATCAAAAGGGTCCTTGGCACACACACACACAAATTAAGAACCTATAATTTAGATGTTTAATTAAAGGTCCTTTCTATTTGTGTGTGTGTGTGTGTTTTTAATAATGTTGAGTTGTGATGGAAAGAGAAAAAAAGAAAGAAAAAGACTTTTGAGCCCAGAGTTAAAAACTCAAATGCCATTAGATAAAGAGACAGCATATCCCTGTCACTAGTGAGTCATGGATGTGTGCATGCATGCATGTGTATGGATGGTTTTGTTTGGTTTGTAGCATTATTCTCCTTATTTATTGTTGAACTTTTCCCCAGGCATTAAGCAATCTAATCAATTCCAAGTAGTTATCAGTGACTTCGAGCTCCTAAGTCTTAGAGCTTCATTTCAAAGTGATAAACTTGCCCTGCAGTGCTGACTCCACTTTGATACATTTGAGTCATCCGAAAAAACTATTATCAAAAGAAAAATATATCCCCATTTCTTACATTTTATTTTCTTTCTTGCTTCTAGGAAATAAAATGGATTTACTCATTCATAAGAATGACTTTTTAAAAACTTTGATTAAACAGCTAATTGGCACACTTAAATTGGGACTTAAAATGTAACTGACATTTCATAAACATCTGTTTTCTGATGTGCTATAAGCACAGACTCTAAGCATTACCCACACAGTATGCTTAATGTCTCTTTTTAGGAGTGTCTTACATAGGAGCTGCAGTTAAATTTAAGAGCTGTACAGAGAACTAATAAAAGTATGCTCCTGGTTTTCAAAAGATGTATAATAATATCAGAAACAAATGATAGACACCAAATGCAACACTGTTTTCATGTTCTAAGTTATGATACTTAAAGGTATAGTTAGAATCTTTGAACATACTAAACATTAAAAGAAAAGATGATTTGAAAAGTGTACTTTGGAGTCTGAAAAAAAGCCCAGGCTCCAAAGTAACTGTAGGATAATCACAAAAAAAGTCATGCTTAGTAATTTCAGCAAAGCTATAAGCAGGTAGCCATGAATGTCAGCTTTCCTTTATAGCATAGTGAATGAAGAAATCACAGCAGAATCAATTTAATAGAAACGATCACCCTAAATTACAGTCATTTCATATACTAAGATGAAAAAGATTGTTTTCAATTGCATATAACTATACCTACGGTCACAAATAGTTCAGAATTGAAAGACTACATAGAGTCGGTGGAAGCATTTCAACTTCTTGAGGGCGAGAAAAGAAACAGAATTGTTGAAAGGACAAGGAGAAAGTCTTCTGGACACATGAGTTCTGGAGATGGGCCTTGAAGGAGAGAAGGAATTTGAACTGCCAAGATGGGTGACAAAGGAATTTCTGAGACAGGAAATACCTCTGACAAATGTTCTCTCCTCCAATAGTGAGAAAGCCTCTTTACCTGACGCCAATCCTGAAAGTTTACAAATAATTACACAGGCTAGAGATGGAACTCAATAGTAGAATCTACTTAGCATACCAAAGGCCTGGGTTTTATTTCCAGCACCAAAAAATTAAAAATAGTTATAAATTCTTCCCTGTCCTGCAAGCATGCCTTGGAGTGTCAATCTGCAACTCCTTTCGCTGGGGTGGAACCTACCTTTCCACCTCTTCATGACCGGCTGTGTAATTTGCTTGGGCTCACACAGTGCAGTGTTGACTCGATGTCATTTCTAAATCTTGCCCTCAAGAAGCCTTGTATGCCTCAAACTCATGCTTTATGACCCCAGCTGCTGTTATGTGGGCAAGTCCAGGCCAGCCTGCTAAATGATGGCATGACTCAGTCCAGTAATACAGCCAATAACTCGTCAAAGAAGGCTACTTCAAACCAACAGGTCCAGTCAACTTAGCAAAGGGTCACATATGTGAACTCTAGTCAATGAAGCAGGTTCGCTGAAGTAGGGGTGGTCTCTGAGCACGTTGTGTGTACTGCCATTGCCAAACCTGAGCCCGGTGGGTATCCAGAGAGTGCCTTCTCTCCTTGCTCCAGGTAATTCCTGCCTTGAGTTCTGCCTTCCTAGTCCTCACTGCTCCAGCTCACGGTGTCACTCACTCCCTCTTCTTCGTAATTTGCAGCATTGTCTAGCTCACCAGACGCAAAAGATTTTTTTAATACAGGACCTTGCTGTTGAACCCAGGCCGGCCTGGGACTCTTGGTTCCCTTTCCTCAGTCTCCTCAACTTCATTTGAACATTTTTAAACTTGACTTTCTGTATCTCTCTTTGAATAAGATTACAAATCTTAAGAACAGATCTTGTAAGTCTCTGTACTCCCAGTATGCCAGCTTTGTAAATAATTAACTTGATAATTAGCAAAACCAATAAACTCATGACACTATTCTGTTTCTGTAGGTGATCAGTGTATAAGTGTGAATTTCTATATGATGATTTTTCTGGACTGTTCTGTCCCTTTTTTGTTCTTTTAACCGGCCCATAACATTGAGGTTATGCCATTAGTTACTGTCAAGCTTAATTAAACCCATTATAATTCGTTAACCCTTGTGCTTGCTTTTTAATTAACATTGATTAACACAAACAAGTACAAAATAGGCCATCAGCACTTTCCAGAAGTGCTTATTCTGATTGTATTGGTAATTCAGTACAGTGTAGAAGATGTCAAGATAGTAATTTGTACTCTCTTTACATAAGGAGACAAATGCTACCGTGTAACACTAAGCCAAGATATAGAATACTTTGTTCATCCATTTCACCTGATTAAGCTTTTATGCTACTAGCCCATACTATGATGGTTTAAACCTTGGGTAAGATGGCAAAGTGCACAGTTCCAAGTAACTTGCCTAATTGCATTCCTGGGGCAAACGAGGGAGATATCTCAAAGATAACAGATGGACAGTGGATGGTCTAGTCACAGCAAAGCAGCCCCTCAGGCTCACGACAGACATCTATAGGCCAAGATCTCATTTTGTAGTTCTGGGATCAAATCCAGAGTCTGATTATAGCAGGTTAAATGGTGAAGATGCTCAACAATGAGGGCCCTAGAGACACTGGCTCCAAAAAACTCTGAGTGATGGTACAACCTAGAAATAAATTCTTCCTGCCTATTCAGCAACAATCCTATAGTCCAGATTGTGTTTAAGTGCTCTTCTCTGACACCAGAGGTCGAGGACATTCTGGAGTGCATGTTGAAGGAAGAACCCTGTGCTCACAAGTGATTGGAATGGCCGGCCAGGAAAGGATAGGCACATATTGGGACTTCTGTGTGTGCTTAGGAATTCTATGGACTGCTTAGGAGTTGCAATGTTTCTGGTTTTCATTATATTTTTCTGTGTGAAATAAGTTAAGTGGGACACTGCCCCACTGCACTCCAGGGAAGGATTAACAGAATTAATATCTTCCAAATCAATTGACCCTGCGCAGGCAACTTGATAATGAGGTCATGGAGTGTTTACGGCTCATGTTTCTGCCCCAGAAATCATTCAAATACTGGAAAGAAGTGTCCCTGCATAATGGGGTGTTTCAAAGTCACTGCTGAGGATCATGAAGATCCCTGAGATAACTAGCTTTATACACACATATGTGACTCATAAAGAAGAAATCTTCAAAGCATTGAAACTTGGGTCTGGGCCAGATATCTGTGTCCTCAAAGCTCAGACCTTCTTCAGCACATTCTCCTCTGCAGAGATGGACTGGAAATGTTACTAGAAACAGAAAAGTAACTTTTAGAAGCAAAACTGAATACAGAGATAAGTAAACATATAAAAGTACATTGACACAAAGAGTGAGAGTTACAGGAGAATGTGGCATTAGTGGAACTCACCTTTCATATGCATTCCTTTCTGCTCTGACCAAGCACCACACTCAGGGTTTTACCTTAATTCAGCAGGGTCAGAAATTCACTGAATCCTCTTTCCCAGCATCCCTTTCTCATTCTTCCCTCCTCTAGTTATAGGTATAAACTGTTCGAGAACTTTTTTCTTCTTTTAAATGTTTATGGGTGTGAGTGTTTTGGGTGCTTATATGTAAGTGCACCCATGTGTGCAGTGCCCACAGAGGTCAGAAGAGGGCATCAGAGCACCTGGAACTGGAGTTATGGATGGTTGTTAGCACATGGGTGCTAGGAACCCAACCTGCTTCCTCTGAAAGTGTTCCCACTGAGTTGTCTCTCCAGCCCCTCTTCTTTCTTTTAAAGACAATGTAAAATATATGCAGTGGGATGCATGCAGTACAATTGTTTTGTATGCGTATACTTAGTCCATTTTTAGTTTCCATAGCAGAATATCTGGGCCTAAGTAATTATAAAGTGCAGAGGGTTATTTTGCCTCACAAAGAATGGGACATCCAAAAGCTCAAAGTCTGCATCTACTTGGCTTCTGATGAAGGCCACAGTTGCTTCGACCTATGACAGAAACTAAAAAAAAAAAAAAAAAAAAAAAAAATGGGATAGGGATAGCATTGTTCTGTAACCCTCTACTGTAGGAATAGTACAGCCTACCAGGAGTACTCACTCATTCTTGCAAGACTGCATCAACCTGTTCATGAGAGCTCCACCTCCATTACCCAAACACCTTCTATTGGGTTTCACTTCCCAGTGCTTTAGGGAATTAAGCCTCATGAGGTTTGGTGGTAACAAACCCTATTTGAACAATAGTGTTAACCAGGTAAGCACCACCCAGATGAGATTTCAAATGCTGTACTATCCAAAAAGTCTCCCTCAAAGCTTTTTATTTTAAGCTCAGGTATAGATTGTGTTCAGGCAGTAATAGATTTTAGCCTAAATTTCCATGAACTCTGACAAATGCCAACAGTTGCATAGCTACCAACTATCAAGCTATACAAAAGTACTGTCACCCACCCAATTTGTCTAGACCCTTTGTAGATCCTTCCCTCTATTCCAACACCTAGTACTCACTAATCTGCTTTCTGGGTTCCCATAATTTGTTTTTTCCTAGAATTTAATGTAAATGGAATCACATAATACACAATTTTAGGAGTTTGGCTTTGCATAATACATTTGAAATCCATCCATGTTGTTGAATATACCCGTAGTTCCTTCTGTTACTGAATAGTTTTTAATTATACCACAGTCTGTTTATCCATTCACCAGTCAAAGGACATTTGGTTTATTTCCAATTTTAAGAAATTATGAATAAATCCATTATAAATGCTCACTTACTGGGTTTTGTGTGGGTCTAATGTATTCATTTCCTTGTGTTAAAAACATGGGAAGTCGTATTTCTCCATCTTTAATAAGTTTATGTTTAACTGTATTTTTAAAAAAGCAAAATCATTGCCTTCCAAACTAGCCGAATGCACCATTTTGCATTCCTATCTGCAATGTATGAGTTTTAGTTGGAAACCAGGCACACACACACACACACACACACACACACACACACACACACACATTGTGTATGCCTATGTGATGCTAGATATGGAACCTAGGACTTTGCCCCTGGTAAGTAAGTACTCTACCACTGAACTACATCCTGGGGTAATGGTCTGTTCAGAATCTTCCTATTTAGCTCAGCTAGCCTCAAGTTCATGAACCCCCTTCCTTGGCTTGCCCAGTATTGAAGTTCTAGGTGTGTACCACCACACACAGCTTGATTGATCCATATTCTCACTTGACACTCTACATGGCCAGTATTTCTGGAGCCGTTTTACTAGATGCACAGCACAGGTTTTTGAAGCTGAACATATTCATAAAATGTCATGCTGTCTTTAGAGAAGACTTGAAGTCAATCCTAGACTAAACGTATTAATTTGAGAGCAGCCTGGTTTCCACTAATTGTCAGCTCATGTTAATGAACCTAACCAGAGCTACTTTTACTCATTCAGTCCAACTTTGATTAGTGTTTATACCACCACGAGTAGCAAGTCCAGTTTCCTTAACACACTTGTTAAAGGCAGAACCCCTGAAGGTTCTGTCTAAAGCACTACCTTTGGCATCTTTAAAGCAATGAACAGCCTTCCTCTAATCACACTTTAAAGTGTGTTTTCTGCACTCAGAAAATGAAACATTCCTCCAGCTTCTATTTTCAGAAATATTTCCAGCAAAAACATTTCTACGAGGCTAGAGGAAGATGGGAAAATGCTTCATTGCAGTAAACAAATTATCACACTCGGAGGCTTGCTAGAGAAGCAACCACGTTCTTGCTTTACCCTCAATAGGCACAGAGCTGTGAATTGCACTTTTCTACAAGGAGCCATTGCTAACTTTGCTGTTTGGGGCAGAGCCCAAGTGGTCTGATCCTGGTCCTCTGGGATTTAACATTCAAGCTCTTCCTGAGTTGTTGCTTATCTCTGGAAGCTCATATCTAATGCCTTATTCCGTTGCATCAGCCTCTTTCATCTGCTGGTTCCAATGTTGTGCTGTCAACGAGACTGAAGATGTTCCATCTCCCATACATCACTCAGTTCCCTCCCTCAAACCTTCCCCAAACAGTTCTTGTCATCTTTCTGCCTCACCTTAGACAGAAGAACACATTTCACTGTTCAACTTCATCTTAAAAAACAAAAAAAAACAAAAAAACCCAAAAAAAAACCCAAAAATGTTAGTTATTTAAGACAGAGAACGTATGCAGTAGAAAATGAATTTTAAAAATTCTTCCCTACGTTCCTGGAATGTCCTAGGAAGAGATGTGCTATACACTTACATGCACTACATACAGCATATAATCTTGGTATTGGGATTCTTTGTAGAAATGGCTGCAAGCAATCACACTATTTTGAAACTTTGTTTCATGCAAAATATACATATTTTAAAGCATTTCATCTCCTCACTCCTAACCCATACTAGTAATGCACTCCCGTAGATTTGGCTCATTCTTATTATAAAGTAAGATTTATTTCACCAAAAACTCCTTTAAAATTTCTAACAATCAGCAGTGTCTGAAGCAAGATAGAAACTTACTTAATGTAAAAGAAAAGCTAAATTAGATGGAACAGGACTGGAGTGAGTAGCAATGGTCCGAGGAATGGAAGATTCTTCCATCTCATTGTTCCTCTGTGCAAAGCGTATAGATTGTTCTTCATATTTAAGCTGCCCAGTCGCCTTCTTTGAATTCTGATTCCATCTTTAAGACCGATGTGTTTCCTTCCAGGAAGGGTTCTTCCCACTTTTCAGTTATATCCCATTTTCTAAAGCACACAGGAGGATGAGAAGTGGAGTCACAAGCCAGGGGTCTGTTTATATATTCAGGTTCTGTTAAGGGGAAAGGGAGAGAATACACACTGGAGCAAGGCCAGCATTTTCTGCACCAGCTCTGGACCAGCATTGATGGTGCCCGCTTCCCATTCCATGGTCGGTCTACAGAATTTCTGGGTCACAAGGTATGTCCACTTTAGTTTTCATGGTTCTTTCCAGTCACCATGTATTTGTAAGGTACCAATTGATATCCCAATCAGCATTCTATGTGAGTGCCTGTTTTCTCATACCCTCAAGAATTCTGTGCTCAAACATTCTGATCTTCACCCATTTGACTGAAAATATGATATGTTAATTGCCTTAATGGGACTGGTAGAGCTCGCTCTTGTCTCCGGTGAAGCTGAGCACATTTTGAAATGTTTGGTGTCACCGTATTTCCTCACCTCTAGCACTGTTTCCATTATCCATCCATTTGTCCCTTGGATTTTTTTTTTCTCCTTATTCTATAGACATTGTAGATTGAACAGTTTGGCTGTTTTAGCAGCACTCATCATTATTGTCAGAGGTTTGCCTTTACTTACTGTGTTTCTGTTTCCAGGCAGCTTTCTAATTTGGGTGCTTGGTTTGATTTGAGATGGGGGTGGTTCTCACTGTGTTGTGAAAGTGGTCTTCAACTTTCAGGCTGAAGTTCTTCTCTTACTTTAACCTTCCTACCAACTGGGAATACTGCTTAAGATGCCTCAGACTTCGAGGTTGTTTGTTTGTTTTGTGTGTGTGTGTGTGTGTGTGTGTGTGTGTGTGTGTGAGAGAGAGAGAGAGAGAGAGAGAGAGAGAGAGAGTATTTCCAGCTGGCCTAGAACTACTATGTAGACCAGGCTAGCTATAATCTCAAGAGATCACCCTGCTTATGCCTGAGTACTGAGTTCAAAGGCATGCATCACCACACCTTGCTGATTTTTTTTTTTTAAGAATCATTTATTTCCCCATTTCACAATAAAGCCTGCTTTGGGGTGATTAAAGAAACTCTCTTCCAACTCCTCAGATATTTCCTTTGCTTTGACCTTGGCTAGGACCAGGGCTGTGACTCTAGCAAATGCAACAATTATAGAAGCGGTCACACTAAAGCAGATGGATCTGCCAAGAAGGTGGAATCAATCTCTGAGGACGAAGCTCAGAGTCACTAGAAACAATGACAGGCTGATCAGCGAGGAACCAATGACGATGATGACAGAGTATTACAGACGTGGAAACCCATCTGTTGACACGCTGACAGTGTGGCAGACACTCTCCAGGAAGTGAGACTGAAATTTCCTTCACTAGGTCAGGCAACTTGGATGATGCTACTGTCAAACACATGTTGAAAGATCAGGGTGAGTGCTGCTGGCTCAGCAGTGGGCTTACCAGCTCCCACTTTGACTCCAATGTTACTTAGCTACACAGCACTCAGGATTTTGATAGTCATTTTTTTTTTGTAGTTGAATTTATCTCTGTTTAAAAATCATAACTGGATTTTGTGACATTCTTGGAAGGCACTTCCTAGAGGAACATTATAAAATAAATTCTCTCACTGTTCACTCTTCACAGTAACAATAATTATGAAGAGCTTACTTGATTTATTTTAACACGACTTCTCATTATCCTGACCCCAAAGCAACATCCATCTTCCCCGTGATTTGACATCTTGGCTGCATCTTAAAAAGGAGGCAGCAGTTCTGTTTCATTAATAAAAAGCCCTGTAAGAGAAAACTAGTCAAGAGAATAAGAATCTCTGGCCTGGGTTCAGTCGGAATTTTCTAGTTTTGCTGGTCAATTACCAGGTCACAGGAATACCCCTAGGAAGGCGGGTCCACCTTAAATCATGCAAAACAGATGGGTGGAATACCTAGTGTGTTAATGAGATGCGTTTCCTGTCTGGAATCCCTGACCCCTAGCAGAGTGCTTATGGACCAATCCGAGAAATTTCTGAAGAATTCAGAAAACTGTAACCTCTCCTTTTTGTCTTTCTACCTCTTTTCTAAGCCTGTTTTCCCTAATACGTCGAATGCCCTGACATTTTGGACTTTCTTATTTTTTCTCTAACGTTTTCTTCCCCTCCCTGTCGTGTAGCTGCCAGTCCGCCATGCATCTGACCTCCATGCTGGCTCTAAACAGCTATGACTTGATGGCTTTTTTTCATCCTTCCCTCCATTGTCCTCCTAAGGGCAGCATCTGGGATTTATAGCTTGCCTGTTCTGAATAATATTGTCCTAAAACTCCCATTTGAGTCCATTCTTAAATTCTTTTACGAATGAGACTAAGAACTGTGAAAGGGGAATCCCATTTTCCCCTGTATCAAAACTATGATATGATGGAAGTCTAAATTGCTCTGGAGCTGGCGTGGTCCTTCAGGGTAATCCAGACTGAGGCAAATGGGCTAGGCCTTGGCTTCACAGTGGACTTTCTGCAAGAAGTAAGCCTACACCAAGATGGGGAGGCTCTGTGTAACCAAGGGCGGTTGCTGAGAGGGCTTTAACAGCAACAGCCAACTCTGGCAAATGAGTGACCCAGTCCTAAGGAGGCAACCCAGACACACCTGCCTGAGAAGATGGGAATTTATTGGAAGGATATAGATGACAATCACAGCACGCATGGGCAATACGAAAGAGCAAGCCTCAGGAAGACATGACAGAGTATCAAGGGGGAGGGTACAAAACAGCAGAAGAGTTTCTCTTGGCCGCAACCACTAAAACCAATCAGTTCTAGACAGTATGCCACTGCCTTCAAGATTTGAACCTCTTGGAGAGAAAGACCTGACTTTTGTTACACCTTTGGATGAAGAAAGGCTCAGCTACATGACTTGACATCCCTGGAAGGGTGTGCAACAATGCCTCATGTAGAAAGATAGTCCTGAAAGCAGGGAGTGAGGTCATCACAAGAAGAAAAGGAAAGAACACTGGGAAGGCAAATGGCCATTGAGCCAGTCTCAATTTGAATGTCCTGGGTGAGTAGACTGAGCTCAAAATTTGATTTACAGCCTTGGAGGGCGTTATGAATAGATCCCACCCCCTATTTCACTGGGAACACTAGAAAGAAAAACATCACACTGATTCTCCTTAGGATCTAAAATACCATATAAAAGGAAAGAGATATCAGAGCTTTGTTGAGTCTGATTAAGGGAAAGCTCGGTCAAAAGAACGTAATCTGAGTTCTATCTCTGTCCCTGGGTGGAGCACTGACTTTCTGATCTACTCCATAGATTAGAACATTTCATACTGTTAATCTTTATGAGTTAATCTAACAGGGCTGAAGAGATGATCCGTGGTTAAGAGCACTGGACCTTGCAGAGGACCTGGGTTTGGCTCCCAGCACACACACAGCAGCTAACAACCATCTGTAACTCAAGTTCCAGGGGATCTGATGCCCTCTTCTGACCACCTTGGGTGTTGTGCAGCACGGGTGCATTTACATACATGCAGGCAATACACTTAACATACATAAAATAAAAATAGTAAATAAAATACTTTTTAAAAAGTTAATCCGACTAGGTCTGTCAGTCGCCTGCCCTGTGGATCACTCCACAGGAGAGCGGGCTCACCTGAAGACATGCTAAAGAGATGGGAGAAATAATTCATTATCTCTCAAAGAAATACTGTTCTTGCACTTCCCAGAAGTCCTTCTCCCGAGCAGCCGCACAGAGCGCCGGCCATGCCATACTACTAAGCTGATCCACTTCTCTGAGTCCTGATACAGAAAGCATAGCTATCCTTTTCTCTTTTTCTATTTCTTTTTAGGATATTGGACCAAAGCCTGAGCATGTGTTCTCCAAAGTTCTGGGCCTTGTCACTCTGGGGGCACCCAGTCCTTGTACCATGAAGCTCCTCGTCAGCCTCCATCACTGAGCTCACTGGCTTTCTTGGGCCCTAACTCAAAAAAGCATAAGTTTTCTCTCTTCCTCTTCTTCTCCTTCCTCCCAGCACCTGCCAGGATTTACAGCTTGCCCAAACTGTTTTTCTTTCAAACTCTAATAAAACCGTTCTCCCACTTCCTTCTGAGTCCATTTCTAAATGATTGTATTTAGGAGGCTAAGGACCCACAAAAAGAAACTCTGATTTCTCTAGTAACACTATCTGATAGAATTTTTCAAGATTAAAGTATATATCTCCACAATTCTTGTGACCTCATCAAAATTAATTTTTAATTACTTATTTTGTGTATATGCATGTGTAGGCATGTGTGTGGGTGAATACATACCATGACACACACTTGGAGGTCAGACAACTTTTAGTAGTTGGTTCTCACCTTTTGCTTTGCTGAGGCAGGGTCTCTGGTTTCTATGCTGTGCTGTATACTCCAGGCTAGCTGGACTGAGAGCTTCTAAGTAATTCTTTTTTCTGCCTCCCAGTGAAGAGCTGGGGTTACAGATTTCTACCACCATGTCTGGCTTTTTATGTGGGTCACAGGGATTGAACTTGGGTTGTGCAGCAAGCACTTTTCCCACTGAGCCATCTCCTTGGCCCTTATTTTCTGTGGTTTTATTGTTCTGTGTTTTTCTGTCCCATGTTTTCCTTGAGAACAGGAAGAACAGTGTGTGTTTTGGAATTTGTAGATTATTCTCAAACTCCAGACCTGCCTTATCTTGCTTTAGATAGTCTTTTATTCTTTATAAAGAAAACTTTGGACTGGGATGTATCTCTGTGGTTGGTATGTGCAAGATTCTGATTCAAACCCTGAGAATCAAGGATAGAGAAAGAGAGAGAGAGAGAATTGTAGAAAAACACTGTTTCACAATTATATATTCCTCATATTAGAGGTGGAGGTGTGTTTGTCAGTAAGGAAATAAGAAAACCAAAAGGACAGTTTGCCCATGATATCATCTGTCACTGGGGCCCATACAAGCACAGCCATCACAAGGTTTCTTAACACAGGAGCATCATGAAAGCAAGATCTCCAGGCTGTCAGGACTCTGGAGTCTGCTTAATGAATATCACATGCTAATGAAATTCAAGGATGAATACCAAGCCCTGTTCTCTTTGCTGACTGTACAGAAAGACATTTATTATGAGCTAGAGAAAACCTGAATGGAGAAGGGGGAGGCAAGAAAGGGGGCTGGCGTTTTCTCCCAGACATCCATTTCCAAAAAGAGATCTAATTCCAACAACTTAATTTCAACTTCACTCCCACGCAGACCACCAGGACGAATGGCTTGTGTGGATGCTTCTCAGCTTGCAGATGTTTCCTCTCCGAGGTCACACAGATAGTGAAAATATCCATTTCCCTGAAATGCATGCCATCATGGAGGTCTTCTTGAAGCTGTCAGAGGTTATGAGCCACACTGATGGAGTGGAGTAATGACATCGCCGGTGATTGAAAGGGTTTAGAATGTGATTTCCTATTTGGTTCAGACAAAATAAAACCATTGTCTGTGCTTCACTTTAAAAAAAAAGAGGGAGATTGTTTCGTGAGTTCTTTTGTGCTTCAAGCCTATTGCAGCACCAAGGAACAATATTAGCCTGTCACAATTACTGATCAGTTCCCCACCAAGCCAGCCTCCAATTTCCTTGAACTCTTTGCAGAGGAAATGACTTTTCTGGGCCTTTCTTTTTCCAGGTGTGTTGTCTTTCAAAAAAGATGTTGCTATAGCCATTCATTTAGGTACAGAGAGCCATCTGCCAAAAGACCCACACACACTGGGGGATTTGCAGGAAGCCATTGGTGAGAAGGCAAGACACCTCCCACCATTAACCATGGGCCAGAAAAAATGAGACAGATGCATGGCTACAATGAGAGTGCTTGTTTAAGTGAATTGTGGGTATCCCTAATGTGAAAGAACTTAGAGTCCCTTGGCATCCTTCTTAACTGTCTCTAGGGCCTGCCTGGGTTACCAAGCCACCAAGAAGCCACTGGAAGAGCTGTCTCTACCTTCTATCACACACCTTACTCAGTACTCGTCCAGAAAGTCATGTCAGCTGTTCTTTACTAAAGAGCCTTTGAGTTTCAGGCATCATATTGCTTTATCTATTCCACAAAATGGTTTTATTGCTTTTCTTTTTCCTACTCCAGGCACTTGCAAGCAGGCTTCATCCCAGTCTCCAACACATCTACACAAGTAGTAGAAGATCCTCTTGCCTCTTGTTTCTCCCAGAATCAAAATATCCTTAATTCGATTTGATGAGTGGGTACAAATATAGAGTTACCAATTTGTCATTTTAGTTTTCAATTATGGTAAAATATAACAAAATCTAGCATTTAACCATTTTTCAGCATATAGTTTAGTGACATTAAGTAGTTGATATTCTCTTACAGCATCACCACTATCTATTCTAGAACTTTCTCCTCTTCCCAAACTGAAATTCTGTATCTACTAAATGTTGCATCCCACCCCTACCCACAAACCACTATTCCACGTTCTGTCTGTATCGACCTGACTACTCTAGTGATCTCATTTAAGAAGAATCATGTAGTATTTGTTTTTTTCTGCTTATCTCACTTAACCTAATGTATTTTAAAGTTTACTCAGGTAACATTTTTCAGAACTATATTTCTTTTCAAGGTGGAATGGTGTTTCTTATCCGTGTATTCTATATTATGTTTATCCCTTTGGGTTGTACAATGTAAATTACATTGGCAGATTTTCAGGTGATGTTTGCACTTGTGGAGAACCAACTCTGAGAACAAAAGATGAACCCATTTGTCTTAGACTCTAAAATGTTTGTTTCAAGTATCCTTCCTCCAAAACTCCCTGTCCCTAGTCAGGCTTGCCCCCTGGCTCTGTAACACTAAAAAAGGAGAACATTGACTCGCTGGGGGTATTAAGAACATTGTGGCCTTGAGAACAGCTGAAGGTAAACCATTTCTAACGGAGGTTTGCAGTTTACCCTGTGATATAAAAACGTCTACAGTGGGAAAGAAAAGCCAGAAGCTCATCTGTGGAGAGAAAGTTCTTTGTCCAGAACACTCACTCAGGAGCTCCAGAATGACTGTTTTTGTAGTAGGGCTTCTCCTGATTATTTCTGCTTACTGTTTTGAGTACCCAGTTTGATGGCGCTTTGCTGTGTGTTTGGTCCTGGCTGTTTGTTCTTCTGCTTGGAAGTCTCACCCCATGGGAAATCGACGGGAAATGCTCTGCTCTGTCCAGGACTCTATTAGGAGTTCCCGCTGGCTGCCTCAAGTAATGTCTCCTGCATGTTGTAAGTGCCCAGTTGATGATGCTATCTGCTACTTGCTATTTTTTCTTTTTCATTTTGCTTGCTACGTGTTTAATAAACTCACTCATTGGAAACTCAAAGTATCGATATCAGAGATTATCCACCAAACCGGACAAGTTGTTTCCATTTCTTTGGTTACTGCAAATGTTTCTATGACCATCATGTTCAAACACTTGGTCGAGTTTCTGCTTTCTATTCTATTGGTTATACAGTTAGATGTGGAATTTCTATGTCGAGTGTAATCCTGTGTTGAATTGTTTAATAAACCACTATGATGTTTTCTATAGCAGCCACATCATGTTACGTATTGCCAATGCACAAACATTTCAATTTCTCCATAACCTCACTAAAACTGTTATAGAAAGTAGGGATTTAGGGCAGTCAGATGGATCAGTGGACCAAGCCCGGTGATCTGAGTTGGAATTCTGAGACTGACAGGGTGGAAGGAGAGAACTGATGTCCATCAGTTGTCTTCAGTTGCAGCATACACAGCTCCTCCCCAAACAAACAAACAAATGTAAATAGAAACTTTAAAAAGAAATTAGGGGTCTGTTGTTCCTATGCTTTGGATGGATTATGGTTTTTTTTTTTTTTCAATGATGGGAATAATACCTATGGTCCTGTGTTTGGTAGGAAAGCCCTTTCCAACTGAGCCACTACCACCTTGAGTTCTGGAGACAGGATCTTGAGCTCACTGTCCTACTTTAGCCTCTCCTGTACTGTGATTATGGTATGTGATGATAGTTTTGTTTTCTTGAATGATAGCCATCCTAATACACACTATTTTGCCTTTAAATTGAATAATCACTGTTGCGTTATAAAATTGCTGCTAAAAAAAAAAAGAGCCAAGCAGGCTTATAATCTCAGCACTCAAGAAATTGAGGAGGACTGTGACGGTGAGGCCAGTTTGGGTTACATGGTGAGACCTTGTCTCAATAAAACACAAACAAAAAAGAAAGTCAATGGGAGGTCCCTGAGTGCCAAATCATTAAATGAAGGAGCTAGCAGCCACCATCACCAGAATCGAGGCACCAGTCCACCTGACAGGATGGACATTCTAGTCACCCAATCTTCTAAAGTGTTTCTCTTATGTTCTCAGGTTGCAGGAAGCTCAAACTATTTGTTATTCCTTTATTGTATTACCTACCCTCCAAAAAGCTAAAATATATTTATTTATTATAATATAAAAATAGGCTGATGTCTTCTTGGGGAAAATATCTATAACATTTAAAACTGGTAAGAAATAAATATTTAATCACTATAAACTTACCCAAATTAACAGGGAAAATCAAGATTTAAAACAGAAAAACGGGTCAAGAACATGGACATAAAGAGTTTTTCCACACCCCCTTGTCAGAAATGTAACTGGAACCACCACCCAGGAAAATAAGCTGGTGTTATCTCAAGAAATGAAACCTGCTTACGATAACCAAGTCCCAAATATCTTTCCTGAATATTCCAGAGAAATTCTTGGGACTTTTTAAAGAAAACATGAATAAGGATCTTCATCATTGCTTGTGCTGCCAGGGGTTCAAGAGAGACAATTTACTGTCACAGCAGGACAGAAGAAATGACACTGGTGGATGGATATACCACGGGGCATGATGACACAGAACAGCAGATTAAAGATGCATTCTACAGCATGCAGAGATGGTAATGTTAAGGGAAAAGGAAGCAGGCATACATAGTGTGCTCCATTTCAGACATATATCAACACATTAAAATGGGTACCTCAAATTGGGAAAGGAGAATGGAAATAAAAATAAAACAATAGAAGGACCTTGCAGTAGTCTACCCTTAATAGCATAATAATGATAGACATGAAGAAAATGGTTAACTCATATTCCCTTACCTAGATACCAATAAAAACTAAACAAAGGAAAAAAAGATGCAGCGATCAACATCTAAGATAATCTTTCTTATATCGCTGCATCTATCCCATAGCCCCAAACATACCAGCATAGATGGCAAGCAGTTCTATTTTATAAAAAAAAGCTTTTATCGTATTTGATAATGAGTGGCTGAATGATCTTCCCTTGAGATTTGAACCCTTGATCTCCACTTAGTGGCTCTGTTTGGGAAGGTTAAGGAACCTCTAAGAGGAGAAGCCTTGCTGAAGGAAATATATCACTGGGGGTGGGATTTGAGGTTTTATAGCCTGCTTTTACTTCCTGTTTTCTCTCTCTGTTTCCTGTGGGCATGAATGGTGATTGCTCTGCTTGCTGACTACCAAGCCAGGTCTGTGTTCCTGATGCTGTGGCTTCCTGCTGTGCCAGACTTAATCTTTTCTGGAACTGTAAGTTGAAATAAACATTTTCTTCCTTAGCATCCTCTTTGTCAGGATATTTTATCACAGCAACAGAAAAGTAACCATTACAAGAGGTTTTAGACAGCATAATTAAATAAGAAAAAGAAATACAAGACAGCATGATTGAAAAAGTAGTTGACTATCTCTTTGTAAGAGACAAACTCTGTATGTTAAAAAAAATCCCAAGGAATTCACTAAAATATTAAAACCAATAAATGAGATCAGCAAAATTTCAGGAGAGAACATTAATGATCAGAATCAATTTTGCTTTTAGGCAGCAGCAACAAACAATTAAAATGAACTTAAGGAAACTAATTAATTTATACCTGCATCAATGAGAAAAAATATTTAGGAATAAATGCAATAAAGAACTAAAGCATTGTTAAAGGAAATTAAAGATGACTTTTGATTGATAGAAATCCATCTCATTAATAGATAGAAAAGTAATAGAAGATAATACATATGATTAACAGAAGTGTAAAATGGTAATACCTCCTAAGCTAATACACAGATCCAACACAATCCTTAACATCCTAGCTTTCTTATAGAAATGACCCAGCTAATCCTAGAACACAGAAGAAATTTTAGAAAATTCAGAAGAGCCAGAAGTGCTTGAAAAGAATAACAAAAATGACCCACATGTCCCAAATTGAAGCAGTAATAAGTTAACCAGTGTGGTACCACCATATGGACAGATACCTAGATCCATAGACTAGAACTGAGTTCAGAAATAGATTCTTGTGATCACGATTCACTGATTTTCAACAACAGTGCCATGACTATGTTCCATGAGGGAAAGAATAGTCTTTTCAACAAATGATCTTGCAAAAGCTAATAGTTCACATGCCAAAGACTGAAGGTCTCTTTCATAGAGCACATGTAAAATTAAATCAGAATGAATCACAGATTCAAATGTTAGAGATGATAATTTTTTAAATCTTAGAAGAAAATCTAAGAGTAATTACTAGTGGCTTTGGGTTAAATACTACTTTAACATATGACACTGACAGTCCAGGAACCACAGAATTCTTCAATAATTTTATCAAATATAAAATGTTCATGCTTTGAACATACCATTAAGTAAAATAGTTACTGACAGAATGAGAGAAAATATTTTTAAATACTTGGAAAGTAGCTGTTTGGGTGAATTTGGCGCCTGAAGGCCTTTTACCTCCAGTGGGGGCAGGAAGCTCAGTGCCAGCAGACCTTCATCCACAGCAGCCTCAGTGATACAGGCCTTCATCTCAGGTGGCAGCAGGGAGCTTATTGGGACCAAACCTCTGACTCTAGTGGTTTTAGACAGCATCCTGCAGCTAGACCTCCTGGGCCTGTAGGACCACAGATCAGTGCCGGAGCAGGCTTTCTGCTCCACTGGGTTCAGAGACCGTCTAGGGAACAGACCCTCACCTCTGGAAGGAACTGGGAACACGGTGGGAAGAGGTCTCCTCCCTGGTGGGCTCTGAGGTTGCTGTGGGGCTTGAGCTTTGGCTCCAGTGTGCCAGGGTTCCCTGAGAGCCTTGGAGTTTGGCTCCAGTGGTCTCTTAAGTGCAGAGTGGGCGTGAGGTTTAGACCTCCAGGATTTAACTCGTCCTGCAGGACTGTTACTTCTATGGTTCCAGAGGTTGTTTCAGGCCTGTAGAGTTCACTACAGCTTCAGGTTGGTGCATAGACTCTGGTGGGTCTGAAAGTAGAGGTCCCGCCCTTAGCAAGTTTGCAGAGTCCAGGAGGTGACTGGGTATTGATGATGTCTAGTTGCTTTGGGACTTGGGGTGTGACCCAACCCAGCATCCTGTTGGCACATAGCCAAGACATGATTACCCCAGCATCTTTATTAGATAATCCACACGGAGCTCTACCAGTCCCAGAGGCTAAGCCTCAGGTAGATATACTCATAGGAAGAATCACAGAAAAACAAAACATCCAAATTATCATGGAAGAAGTGAAAGTCAAAACTGAAAGACAAACCCACACCAAGAAATAAGCAAAATACCACAAAAACCCACAAAGAAGATGGCACAACTCATCACCTACAACCCACTCCCAACTGACCAATTCCCCCTAAGGGAATTCACAACTACAGAGATGGCTGAACTTTCTGAGAAAGAATTTCGAGTTTTATTTTTTTAAAAGAACCAATGACCATATAGAAGAATCAAGCAAACAGATGCATGAATTAAGGAAGTCTATCCAGGACTTTGACAAGACAGAATCCAAAGTGAATAAAATAGTCCACTAGAGAAAAAATTCCAAAATATGGAGGAAAAATTCAGCCAGGAGATTGAAACATTGAAAAGGCATCAAAGGGAACTATTTCAAATGGAGATGCCCAATCCAATAAAAATTACATCAGATACTATCATGAACAGACAAGACTATGCAGAAGAATGAATTTCAAGGTTAGAGGATAAACCTGAGACAATGGCACAGACAAATACAAGGAAAAAAAATTAAGAAGCATGAATGAAACTTCCAAAAAGTCTGGGATACATTTAAGAGGTCAAACCTGAGAATTCCTGGTGTAGAAGCAATAGAGATAAAATCAAATGGAATAGACAGACGATTCAAAACTTCCCAAACCTAAAAGATGTAGGCATTCAAACAAGAGGTATTTAAAGTGCCAAATATACAAGACTAGAGAAGAAACTCACCATGACACATCATGGTCAAAATGTCCAAAATACAAAGTTGATTAGGAGAAAAAAAGTCAACTTATATACAAAGGCAGAAATACCAGGATTACTCCAGGCTTTTCATCAGCAACCATCGAAGCCAGGAGAGCAGGAATGCAATATTTCAAGCTCAGAAAGTAAATAACTGTGAACTGAGAATGCTATACCTTGCAAATTTATCTTTTAAAGTTGATGGAGAAATAAGGATATTTCAAGACAAATATAAATTAAGGCGATTTATGATGATCAAGCCAGCACTGAAGATAATTCTTAATGGAATTTCTTACAGGGAGGAAGAAGAAAGATGGCCTCATCTAGAGGAATGAATGAGAGTGTACACTTCATGAAAAGAACAGACAAACTAGACCAGGGAAAGAAACACCCATGTCAAACACAGCAACTCAGCAAACTAATACAGAAGAAAGAAAAATAAAATGCAAATTATTCAGCAAAACAGAACATGACTAAACAAATTCATAAGAACTTGAAAACCCCGTTTTATAACAACCTTAGATATAAATGGCCTCAACTCACCACTAAAAAGACATAAACTAACGGACTGCATTTAAAAATAAAAACCAACTATGTGTTGTCTTCAAGAAACACACCTAGTCAGCAAAGATATCAAAAACTCAACATTAAAATATGAAAGCATATGAACCTACACCAATGATCTCAGCATTCTCAAGTCCCAGGCAAACTCAAGCAGACAAAAACACAGCATGGCCCTAGGGAAATAAGCAGCAGACCCCAATCTTTGCTGAAGAAATATTGGGTGAGGAAGAGCTGATCTTAGAGCCGAAGGACTGTGGACGGGATGACTAGACCTCAGTGGATGAACCGATACTGAGGAACATCTGGGGACAGTAACTTGACATAATAGACCTTAACACAGATGACAGAATGTGTGGGGGTGGCAGTGTGGAAGGGGGTGTAAAAATGATTAAGACTGATTGAGATGTTCTGTATGAAATGCACAAAGATGCAATTTAAAAGAAAAGAAAAGAAAAACTTACCAAGCAAGTGGAAACTGTGGAGAAATAAGGTAAACTTATATCACAACTAATTAGAAGAGATAAAGACACTACATTTTAATACGGGAACAATTCGTTAATAAGATATGACAATAGTAACCATTTGTGCACCAAATATTGGAGCCCTGCATTTTCGGAAATAAACACTAAGAGGCACAAAGGACCGTGTAGGTCCTGATATGATAATAGTGGGGGCTTCAGCACCCTACTCTCATTTTATTGATCTTCCAAATTAAAAACAAAGAAATCTAAGAGCTAAAATACACTGTTGATCAACCTGATTTAACTGATATATGTACATTATATATAATATTCTCAACAGAGAGGGAATACATTTTTTCAGTAGCAAACGAAACCATTTCCACAATTGATCATATCATAGAATGTAAAGCAAGCCTCAATAAATAAAAAAAAATGAGATAATTACTTGTATCTTGTCAGACCACAATGTAATAAAAGTAGAAATCAACAACGAAGAAACCACGGAAACCACAAAGATACTCGGAGAACAAACAATGTATTTTTGAATGAATAATGGATCATCCCCAAAATCAGAGATGAAATTTAAAAATTCCTAGAGACAAATGATAATGAGAGAACAACGTATCACAACATCTGTAGCCAAGGCAGCCCTAAGAAGAAAGTTTATAGTGACAAGTGCTCACGTTAAAAAAAAATCAGAGTGCTATCAAATAAACAAGCTGATGATGCACCTTAAGGCTCTTGAAAAACAACAGCCAATCCCAATCCCTGTAGGTAGCAAGAAATAATAAAGATCAGGGAAGAAATTAATGAAATACTAAAGTAACAACACATAAAATTAATCAAACAAGCAGTAGGTTCTTTGAAAAAAGTAAACAAGATTGACAAACCCTTATCCAATCTGACAAAAAGAAAGAGGGGGAAGATAAAATAAACAAAATTAGAGATCAAAGGAGGTCATTATAATAGACTCCAACGAAATGCCAAATATTCTTAGATTGCTTTGCAAACCTATACTCTAAAAAAACTGTAACACTGAGAAGGAATTGAAGAATTTCTAAATGTGTATCATCTACCAAAGTTAAACACAGAAGATATAACTTAAACAGATCCATTATAAGAGATAAGATAGAAGCTATAGTCAAAAGTTTCCCTTCAAAGAAAAGCCCAGGTCTCGATAGGTTTACTGATGAATTCCATCAAACCTTCAAGGAAGATATCGGACCAATGCTTCTTAACTTATTCTACAAAATATTAAGTTAACGGCCACTACCAAATTCAATTTATGAAGACAGTATTATTATGACGACATAGCAAAAGAAAAGACAATTATAGACACATTTCTTTAATGAATATAGATGTAAAAATTTTCAGCAAAATACTTGCAAACTGAATTCAGGAACATATTAAGAAGATCATACATTATGACCAGGTAGACTTATTTCAGAAAGGCAAGATTTGTTCAGCATACATAAATCAATTAATGTAATACATTATATAAACTCGTGAAAGGACAGAACCCACATAATCATCTCAATTGATGCCAAAAATACATTTCATAAAGTTCAGCATGCCTTCATGACAAAAGTTTTAGAGAGGTTAGATGCCACATACAGAAAAATAATAAAGGTCATATACAGCAAATGTGGAGCCAACATTATATTATATGGAGACACGCTGAAAGCATTTCCTCTCTTATTTAATATAGTGTTCAAAGTCTTAGCTAGCTCTAGCAATTAAACAAAAGAAAGACATAAAGTGGTCATAAAAATGGGAGAGGAAAAGTCAGATTACCTTTATTTGCAAATGACACAGTTCTGTACTTAGAAGACCCTTTAGAATATACTACAAAACTCCTAGATCTAATGAATACATAAAGCTGCAGGGTACCAGGTCAATATTAAAAATACAATAGCCTTATTATATACCAGTATACTTTCAGAGATAGAAACCAAAGGAAATGTCCCATTAAAAAATAAGTACCTCAGAGTACATCTAACTAAAAAAGACAAAGACTTCTATAATGAAAAGTTCAAGATACTGAAAAAAGAAATCATACTAATATTAGATGATGGAAAGAACTTCCACACTCCTAGAACGACAGAATCAACATTGTGAAACTACCTACACTACCAAAATTAATCTACAGATTTAATGTCTATCAAAATTTATTGTTTACAATAATTATTGACAAGAATGCAGAGCAATTGAAACTTTGACTTATTGCTGGTGAGAATGTAAAATTGCCTAGCCATTTTGGAAACTAGTTTGACAGTTCCTAAAAATGCTAAGGATAAAGTTACAGTATGACCCAGAAATTCAAGCGATATGAAAAATCTGTCTGTACACACACGCACACACACACACACACACACACACACATACACACACACACACCTATAGCAGCATTATTCTATAATATCTAAAAAGTAGAAATAACCCAAATAGCCATCACTGATAATGGACAAACAACATTTGACCTACTCACACAGTGGAATACTACATATTTATTGTGGTGGTTTAAATGAGAATGACCCTCATAGGCTCCAAGTACTTGGGCCCCATTTGGTGGTACTCTTTGGGAAAGGCCATGGAACCTTTCCAAAGTAGGACCATGCTGAAGGAAGCATGTCACTGGGGACAGGTTTTGACAGTGCACAGCCTCCTTCCATTTCCAGTTTGTCTCTCTCTGCTTCCTGTGCCTACTTAAAGACGGGAGCTCTCAGCTTTCTGCACCAGCTGCCCTCTTGCTACGTCTCCCCATGATGGACTTCTATCTCGCTGCAACTGGAAGTCCAGTAAACTCTTCTATAAATTGCCTCGGTCCTGGTGTTTTATCACAGCAACAGAAAAGTAACTAATGCACTAATAAAAAGAAATGCCACAATATGGTGATCCTTGAAACTGTTATGCGAAGGGGAAGAAGCCAGTCACAAGAGATCATACATTATGATTCCATTTGTGTGGAATGGGCTGATCAGTTAAATCTGTAGCAACAGAAAATAGATTAGTGATCTCTTGGGTTTGAGGGAGGCAAGAATGGGTAAGACTACTATTTTGTACAGTTGCTTTGGGAAGTAATGAAAATGTACTAAAATTGCCTAGGAGCTGCAAAGGTCATACAATTCTAGCAAACTATGATATATGAATTATTTCTCAGAAGAGTTGCTAAAAAAAAAACATAAGAACATCTGTTTTGATTTTATTTTCAGCATTCCTGTCTGGATTCCAGTGCTGCCTCAGCACTGGAGAGAAGACAGTGACTTCAGTACTTTTAAGGAATGCCAAATACCTTTCTTTAAATGATGAATCATTGGGATTGAAATGATATTCAAAATAAACATAAAAATGAACTGTTTCCTTTTGCATCACAACAGGGGCGCACTGACTGCTATGCAGAAGTGAAAGAAAGCTCCAGTATCTGGTTGGAATATGCAAAGGCATTTGGCAGCATCAGGAGAGTTTTCAGAATATTGAACCTGGACACTTACTGAGAAGCCATTCAGATGAGCTAAACTAACTTTAATCTGAGTGCTAGTCACCTCAGAAAGTAAAAAACATAAGGCATTGGGAAGGAAATTGAAAAGAAACTGTCTATGTGCAACTTTTGGAAGGAATTCTGTAATTGGGGTCCTGCTGTCATGAAACTTACCATCACAAGAAGTCCACTAGCAGCTTAGCTCTGTGCAGTACTCCCATAAACACTAGACGCATTATCCATAGCAGACTCGCTGCATTGCCACCAACATGACAAAAGAATCTGTTGTTCTGTTTCTTGTCTCAAAAAAGATCTGTGCAGTCCTGTTCCATAAGAAATGGATCGAGCCCAAGTTGCGGTTAGTGTCCTTCATTGCACAAGCCATTTTCAGCACAAACATCTGTGTGGAGTGCCATATTTTAGGTTAATATTTAGGGTAACTATCCAATACATTTAAGAATTAACATATTGATCTTTATGGAAGAAATGCCTTCTTAGTGGCATTATAAATTTGTCAAACTTGGTCAGCAGAGATAAACACTCTGAGGGAATAAGTTTGCACTTTAATTTTTATGTTCTTCTGAGTGTATGCAGCCTAGGACAAGGTCAACCAGCCAATATGTACTTAACAAATCGGAGAGAAAATATACAGAATGCTCTGGAAAAAATAGACTTCCAGTAACATAGCAATGAAATGATACAAGATACATCGCAAGACACCAGCCATGATGCTAGTTTATGGTCTTACAGCCCAAGGTCCACTAAGAGAAGCAAGTATTTGTTTTAAGAACTTCAACCTGGTAAGTAGATAATACTATTTTTGTAATGAAAAAAATGTGTTTTTGTATCTTAGTATTGTTTAATAAACATGACAAATTTATTTTTCTTAGCCTGAAGATTTTCTAATTTTCATTTTTTGGCATCTTATTATCTGACTGAGAAGTCTCTGGGCTAATCACAAATACAGACAAAACTGAATAACTTGGCTTGTCAACTTTGTGGTTTTGTAACCCTAGCAGGTTGCTTGGGGTGAAGATTCAGAAGTGTCCCAGAGTATCCCAATAGACACAAATAAAGGAAGTAGGAAAAGTCTTCTTTTTCATTATTCAAAAGCTGTCAAATACTCAAGGAAAAAGTTCCCATTTCCTTTTAAAATATGAGGTTACCCAACAGTGTCTATGTAACTAATGTCAAAATATACAAGTAATTGATTGAGTTCATCATCATGCAATCAAGTCAGGTCACTTTAAACAAAGCAGATGAGGAAAAAGTAATTAAAAGTCTTTTGTGGGTAGCAGCCAGTTTGAATGGGCAAGTATAGAGCTGAAGGCTATATAACAAAAAACGCAGTGCTGGATGGGAGAACCCCCCCTTCAAGCTGTTCATCAGGGTAATTCAAGAGTTTCCCCAAATAATATAGGCTATTGCCCCACCCAGAACTTGAAGGTAAGACTCTGTTTCTGAAGACAGGAATACTTCAGACACAGAATGTCGAACAGTGGGCCTGGAACTGACCTGGAATCCTTCTCTCTGAAGACTAGCTCTCATGGTATCTAGAATACCATGCAAGCTGCCAAGAGAGAAAACCAATTGATGGTTTTACCCATCTTTAAAGCCTAACAAACACAACAATGACTGACTTAGCAAACTATCTCGACTGGTGCAGTAGGGGTTCTTTTATCTTATAGGCAATCAGCAGCAATCTACTTGGACTTAAAGCCCACTCAATGGGAGGGAGCTCATGTGTGGTACTGTTACATAGCCAAATACACATGACTGCAGAGTCATAGATTCTACAGAAAAACCTACTTTTGTTACATCCCAAGACCAATGTAATTTCTTACTGTATTCTAAATATATATCTTTATATTTACAGACCAGTGTGCCTCTCAGTGCTTATCAAATAACCTTCTTTTTACAATAGAGGTAGACTATGACAGAGTTCCAGAATTGGTCAAATGCAGAGAATAAGTGGGTGTGAGATGCCCAGCCCAAAGTGACACATTTACAATGCAACCTCTGCACCTAAGGCTTAAAGGACATAGTGGAACAGGAGGCAGAAAGAATATCAATGCATCTCTCAACTCTCACAAGTGAAGCGTCTTCATGGAACTGATGGTGTTAACTCAGAAACCCACAACTGGCCAAAGTTCATAGAATAAGAGACTTCAGAATATTTGTTCCTGGGTAGGACACCTATGTCAAATCCCTGCCAGTCAGGGCTTGGGGACCACTGGGAGAAGAGGGGCAGAAAGAATGTAAGAGCCAAGGGTGGTGGAAGACCAGAAGGAAACAGAGTTTTCCAGACAGCTGGGAAGTTATTCATATGAACTCACTCACAGCAGCGTTCACAGAACTCATGCAAGTTCAAATTAGGGGTAAGAAACTCCAACCTTAGTGAGAAACTATTGGCAACTGATGACCACTGGGTCATCACCATCTTTAAGGGAGTGATGCTTTCTTAGATGGACCAGACTCCAGTGGATGGACTTATACTGAGGGACATTTTGGGACAGAAACTTGGCTCAATAGGCTTTAACATACATGACAGAATGCATGAAAACTGTCAGGGAAGCTGCGGGGAAGGCTCTAAATAGGATCAAGATGTACTGGATGAAATTTGCCAAAAATCAATAAAAATAAAACTTTAAAAATGTTTACCATCACCTCAAATGTTCTCCCATTCCCTGCTCAGTAAATCCCGCTTTTTAAAAAGTATGCCTTGAATGCCTGTTTGTCTACAGTGTCTTGTATTTTTACCGTCGATTGTATATGGGTTTTGTTTTCCCTTTATTTTTTCTTTTTTGACTTTTGTATTTGTTTGTTTGGTTGGTTGGTTGATTGGTTGGTTAGTTAATTGGCTGGTTTGTTGGTTTTCTGAGACAAGGTCTAGCTAATGTAGCTCAGGCTGATCTGGAATTTATGATCTCCTATCTCTGCCTCATGATTCTTAGATAATATTTTTGCTACAACTATCCTTATAATACTGCCTCCTCATCTTTAACTGCCAACTTGACGCAACCTAGAATTATCTGGGAAGAGAAGATCAACTGAATAACTGCATGTGGATGTATCTGTAGGGAACATCTTGATTGTTCATTGATAAATGTGGGCCCAACCCACTACATGTTGGGCCTAATGCCGGTGGGCCTAGCTAGGCCACCTGCCAGGAGGAATGGAGGAATGGCTCTCGTGGGTGTGGTGCTCCACACCAGTTGGTTGTGAAGCCAGTTTCTGCTCAGCACCTGGAGGGAACCTTATCCACCTGGGAACAAACTGCAATTGGCTGTAGTCAGGACCCCACCCCATAAGGCTGTTGGCTAACAAGATTCATAAGACATTCTGCTCTTTCTTGAATAAATGAGTTTGCAGCAGACCACCATTGCTGGCTTTCCGCTCAACTCCCAGAGTCTGTGTGTTGACTCTGTGCCTACTCGCCCCTCCCCTATGGCGGAGCTCCTTCCATCCCCCTCAGGCTGGTACTGAGTGCTGGGACCCCCAACAACTACGGACAACACCATTCTCTAGGCAGGTGGTTCTGAACTATACAAGAAAGCCAACCACGCACAAGCCTACCTTGTGCATGCTGCATTTCTTGGGCGAGAAGTGAGTTCCTTGGTTAGAGGTAATGCTGTGTGGAATACCAAAAACGTCTGCCTTCAGATTCTTGCCTTGAGTTCCTGTCTAGACTCCCCTCAATGATGGATTCTGATCTGGAAATCGTAAGACGAATAAACACCTTTCTCCTGCTTTTTGTCAGGATTTATCATAGCAACAAAAAGGAAGCTAGAATATACAGCTATTTGTTTACTTACTGAATTTCTGTATTTACTGGACAGTTATTTGAACATCTAGTTTATGCCAGGGCCTCCAGAGGTGCTGGGCACAGAGTGGTGAGTAAACATCTGCAAGATTTTGTCCTCTTGGATCCTATAGTTTTATAAGGAAGATAGACATTTAAGAAAATCTCAAGATAAATGCATTATTTCTCACTGTGATGAGTACTCTGAAGGACAGACACATGGTGGGATAATAAAATCTTCCTCTGGACCTTTTGTAAGGATTCCATATGTGAAATGCTTTTAAGCCCATTAAGTCTTTGGCAAACCTTGGCAGTCATTAATATTTTATGCAAACATGGAAATGAGTTTTCTCTTAAATTCAGTCCTTCAAAAAGAGTTCCAGTTAGAAGAAGCTTTTAGGAATCTCATCCTTCTCTAGCTGGACATTTTTGTTTTCAATCCTGTGCCCTGAGACATTTAGATACCATCTGTCCTCACCCCTGGGCACATATATGCAGCCTCTCCCCAGCTAAATCCACACAGTCTGAGACACACCACAGAAGTAGAAGTTGGCACAGGCTCTTAAAGAGCTGGCCTTGGATTCTCGGTGTTGCTGGCATCTTCTACAGAGCATTTCAGGACAGTTGGGAAGCCTGCTTCTCTGGAGGCATGGCACTGGGGAGGGTCCAAGTGCTTTTGAGGAACTTCCAAGTTCAGTCTTCAAAGACAAGTTATCAGTGCCTATCCCCCGAGAAGAAACTTGAACCAATTCCCTGTCTCAGAAACCTCTTGGGATCTTCAGTGTAGTTGGAACCAATCATATGTCAAATGCAGAAATAATTCTCAAAAATGACACTGAAGCTAGAGGCACAGGGACAGATGTATAGTTTGCTACACAGGGACCCAGATTTGGTGGAATACTGGTGGAGAAAGACTCATTTCAAAGGGGACTTCGGGGGTTCACAGACTGAACAGACAAGAGCCACAGGATAAAATAAACTTGGTGGTAACTACGATGTTTGGGGATGCAATCACTCCATATGAGAAACCTCATGCTGGAGGTCAGAGAGGCTGAAGACAGATCTGAAATCTGTGCTGTAAGTGGAGAGGAGACAGCAGCATAATGCAGAAGTTAGGGCAAGAGGTAATGAGCTTGGTCCTAAGGAACTTGAAATATGGGACACTATCCAGCAGAACTTCCCCAAAGACAAGTGGCAGTTTATGCCTGAAAATTTTAGAAGGGGCTCACGTAAGAGATGGTGAGATAGGAGAGGCTGTTAAAATGACTACAGTCAGTTGATGTCAATGAGTCCATCTCTCCTGTATTTTCTGTACTCACGTCTTGAGAGACAGATTAGACTGCACCATGATCTCGATCCCTGCACTTCCGTATATATTCTTTACACTGCTAGCTATCATGGAATCGGTTTCTCTACTGTGTCTGACATGTACATGCAACCTACCATGGCTGAACAGACAAGGGTGCTGAACTTACCTTGCCTTGGTCCCTTATCTGGAAATGGCAATAATGATTGCAGTCTCTGCCTCACTGTGCTGCCGAAGACACTCAAGCCTTTTTGACTTAGTATCTGTTAGTGCTCAGCAAATGTCAAGTGTTAGCAATACTTGAAAGGAAGCAGGACATGAGATATGTACAAAGAAACAGTGATTAGTTATTCTCATGTCAATGTTACATAAAAAGAAAGTTTGCTTAGCTTATAACTGTGGATCAGTAAAATTTATGACACCTCAATTTCAAGAATACAAGGTAGGCATTTGTATAGACCCATATGTGTATGTGAACACAGAAAGATGTGAATATACCACCCACGGAATGATTTCATATGTATAAATCCTCAGTTCTTTAAGAAAACATCACTCTGGCTATTTTTTTTTTACAGCACTTTTTATAGTCACAAATTTATTTATTGCTGTGACTATTTAAAGCTGGTTCTGCCAGTAGACTGCACACTCCCTGGGGGTCTTTTCATGGACTCGTACACAGTAGGAGTTTGGTGATGATTTGGTGGATGGATTGGATAGCTGGAGAAAGTAGTCATGAGTGCAAGATACACCAGGGCAGTAACTACAAAGAACCCTTTTCTAGACAAATATTCTATCATTAAACAGCTGGAGGGAAAGTAGATTCAGTTCCTTACCTAATTTCCTAATAGACTTTAAAATCAAGTTTTGCTCTCAAATTTTGATGAATAAAACAAGTCATGAATAAATCAGAATGGATTTCTGGATTCTGAATACATATTATAAAATATTAAAAGAGAACCCAAGTAATAATTTCCCCCTGGCTTTTCTCCTTTCCAGTGTATACTTGAGCCAGTTCATGAGGTTTTAGTCTACTTTTTATTACTATAATAAAATACCTGAGGCTAGGTCATTTTTTTTAATGAAAAGGGGTTTACTCAGTTCACATTCCTGGAGATTCAGAGCCCTAGACTGGCAGCAACATGGCTCTGGTGGGGGTCTCATGGAGATGAACTTCAGTGACAGGTGCATTTGAAAGGAAGAGAGCACATTGTTAGACAGGTAGCTGAAGAAGCTGGGGAGCAGCCAGGCTAGCACAGGGTCCCTTGAGAACTATCCTACTTCCTTCTGAAGAACCACCACAGAGACCCACTGACCTCCACTAGGCCTGGACTCTGAAAGGCCCCCACCTTTCACACAGTCACACTGGGAACTGAGCTTCCAACACACAGGCTTTGAAGGACAAACTACATGGGAAAAGTGACTCCTTCAAGGAGGGTGTTGAGTTCGACTAGCACCGATTGTGTGTATGACATTAGGCTAGCAATGTGCAAAACAGCAAGATGCATGTCCCCCAAAGAGCTATAATGTCCTGAGAGGTATGATATATTGAAAACTGACATTTAAAACAACTGATATTTATTGAGTTCTGCATTTCAAATATTATTCTTAGGACTTTTCCAGGCTTGGATCTTAAACCCAACAAACCTCAAAAGTAGATCTATGTTACCATCATTTTATATTGGAAGAGGTGAGGCACACAGAGGCTGAGTTAACAGTGTAGAATTGCATAGCTAAGCAAAGGGCAGCCCTTAGTAGTCTTTGTTGCTTATCAGTGCTCTTAATCTCTGTCAGCACTGGCAGCTGAAGGCCAGGGCTAGTCAGAGGTCAAAATTAAGGAGTTGCATCATTTCTTTTCTAAGATTTTTGTTGTTTGTCTCTAAAAAAAACAATTTCCTATTAGCATTTAGAAATCACATTGGTACCTTGGCAGTTCCTAAAGTAAAACATTTCAGAGAACTTAATGGAAGAATGGAGCATTGGCCCAAGACCACTCATTTTTAATGTGTAACTTTGTATTAATTATTTGAGAAATTCATACATTATACTTTTACATTTACTTAAATTTATTTTTAATGTGTACTAGTACTTATGTCTGCTTATATGCAGTTCTTACAGATGCCAGAAGGGGGATATCACATCCCTTGGAAATGGAGTCATAGAAGGTTATTAACTGCCATGTGGGGGCTGGAAACTGAATCCCAGTCTTCTACAAAGAGCAGGCCAGTGCTCTTAACCATTGAACCATTTCTCAAGCCCCATCATATGACGTATTTTAATCATATTCACCCTTGACCCCTCTCTTTAACTCCTCCCAGATTCACCTCAACCTCTCAACTCTCTCCCAAATTTGTGCCCTTTTTAAAAAAAATTCAATAACCTAGGAGTCCAGTTTATGCTGCCCAGATACCCAAGAGTGTGGGGCTATCCACTGGAGTGTGGTCTATCTCCCAGGAGCCACACCCTTAAAGAAAACTGACTCTCCCACCCCTAGAAGCCATCAACTGTCCATAGCTCCTCATTTAGGGGTGGGGCTTCGGAACACCCACTCCAAGCTAGGAATGTTGACCGGCTTGATCTTGTGTAAGTCTTGTGCAGGGTAAAACTGCTGTGAGCTCATGAATGCAGGGAAGACCAGTTTTTAAATTGTTTTTTATTTGATCGACAACAATCAGATGCAAACTAGTCCTACATAACACTTACAGACTTAATTTTCTAGTGCGTTGGATAATCATATTTTATTGAGTCACCATTAAAAATCTAAGATGAAGACAAGTAGCAGAGTCCCAGAATGAAGATGGGTCGACTCCTGGATGAGGTGTAGACATCTCTACAAGCAGCTGGAAGTGTTCAAGCAATTCTTGATCTTGACAAGGTGACTTGCAGTTTCTCTATAACTTAATTGCAATGCAACAAGAGATGAAAGTTATGTCCATATTGTGAAATATTTACTCTGCCTCCCCTTGCTGAAGAAAGAAATCGCTGCTTCCACACGTTCCCATAGCACTGCTTTCATCTACTTCTGCTATCTGGGACGTGAAGGTTTTCAATAACTATTGAACAAAATGCTTGATGCATAATGCTTACCTTTTGTTTTAGTGGGTTCTTCTTTTTTAAGCCAGGAACTCACTATTTTTCCCAGGCTTCCAGCTCACAGTTTTCTTGCCCACAGCTCTGGAGTTGTGGGATTACAGGAGCATGCCCCCAGGCTGGGCTCTAGTTACTTTTTAATGTGCCAGATTGCAGATGCTAAAAAAGGGACAAGCTTTAAGGGTATGAAGTCAGATCTCAGTAAAACTGTGAAATAAGCCTGTGCATTTACAATGGACTCTGAGAAGATACAGGATGGGCTTAGCTTTCTCCCATTTCATCAGCTGCAAAGATTTGTTACTTCTTTTCAACCATTTGATGTCATTTAAAATTTTTTATTATCATATATTCATTGTACAAAATGAATCTATGGGTTTCATTGTGACATTTTCATATGTGTATACCATGTGCTTAGCTCACATTCGTTCTTCTATTACCCTGTTTTGCCCTTTCACCACACATGGGGACATGTTTCTTTAACCCCTGTACTCAGGAGGTTTAGGCAATAGCAATGTGAGTTCAAAGCTTGGGAAGAGCAATGAGATCCTGTCTCATGCTTTCTCCCAAAACTCTCAGATTCTATAGGATTCACATCGGTGTCTCCTTGAACACCAGGCTAGCTCTTAAAACCCTTCAGTTGGCTCCTTTCCTCTTCCTAACTGGCTCCCCTTCAACTTGCATGTCACATGCATGTGATTGTGCATACACATATTTAATTCTAGATTTTGAATATGAGAGAAAACACAAAACGTGCTATATTTCCATTTCTGAGTCTGGTTTACTTCACCTAATATGCTGTTACCCAATTAGTTTTCACTCGTATTGAGAAACAGCGAATTAGGATGAAGGAGTATGAACCACAATCTGATAACTTACACAACCTGGCCCTGTATAGCTTGGTTGTATGACCGTCTAAGCCCATGATATGGCTTTTCCAGAGAGATATAATAATGGGATGCATTACAGAAGACTTAGAAAGGGAATTGGCTCCTATAATCATGACTGAAGACCCATTATGGGTATCTTCCTGGCACAGAAAGGCTGTTAGTGTGACTGGAAGCCTGGAAACTTCAGGACCAGGGACGCCAATGGTGCAGATCCCAGAAGATGAAAGGCCAGGGCCATTGGGGGCCACTGGTTCAAGCCTTAGAATCCAAAAGTTAAAGAATCTGTGATTCTGATGTCCTGAGCAGGAAGAAAGGAACTTTCCACTCTTGTGGAGGACGGGAGACTCCTGTTTTTGTCTTCTTTAGCTTGTTAGTTTCTATTTAAGCTCCTGGCAAAGTGAATAATACTCCCTCATATTGAGGATGTATCTCTCAATCACCAGCTCACACACCAGCCTCTTCTGCACACACACCCTCATGTCACCCTGGAACAACGCTTTCTCAGTTATCTAGGTGTTCATGCAGTCCAGGCAAGTTGATCCCAGGAATTAACCATTCCAGAGGCTGCCACACAGGCCCTGCTCTTTGCATACTTTCTTTAGAGTGTTCAGTTTTATAGAATTCACACTAGGGTCTTTTTGAACTCCAAACTAGCTCTTAAAACATTTGTACTGTCAAAATGAGAAAGAACAAATCTCCATTTTTAGTGGAGAATGAGAAGAGCTGGTCTCCTTTACCTTCAAACTGCCCTTGAAAAGGGGAGCTTGCTAACCTCTGAGCAGGCCAGGGGAGGAATGAAGGGTTCCCAGGGCAATCCTTAGCCACGAGAGATGAGGCAGGCAGGTTTTATTAGTACCAGAACGCCTTCCTTCAGGAATTTTATGGGATGCTGTCAGCAGCATGGACTTAGCAGCAGAAGCTGCCTGACTGCTTGGTATCTGAAGGCCTTGATTTGAAAGCATATTCTCTGTGGGGTCTTGATGTATTTTTAAGAAGACAGGCAGAAATTACTTATTCCTCTTGGTGTATGATTTCTCATTTTTCTTCCAGCAGAAATGGGGAATGGATTGCTTTGGGATTTGTAAGCTTCCTGAGCATTCGGGAGGGTGGCAGTTAGAATGACAGTAATGACTTACGTCTCCTCTGGGGGTGGTCCCTTCATTACTGGGCTGGCCTGAACTGTGGCTCCATCGTCTTTCACACCCTGCCATTCCACTGCTTCATTCCATCACAGCTGGGGACCCTGGAGACTCCAACAGCTGTGTGCCTTGCCAGCTGGCTTTTCTCCCACTGCCACAGCCTGTCACCCACACCTGCCACTTCCCCGAATGGGACACATGCTGGAAGAAGTCCTAGAGAGTTCTCTTCTCTTCTCTGCTAGCACATATGTGTACACACAAGGATACATACATGCATGCACATATGTACATGCAGACATACAAGAGAACTTGCACTTAAAAGAACACTGTGAGCAAACTGAGAAATAAAAAAGGAGTTTTGGAGGGGGATGTGTAGAAATAGAGAGAGCCGGCCTACTTACTTAAGTTTGGTGAAGGTCAGGAGAGTCGCATTTATTGGCTAATCATCATACAGAACGATGAAGGAAAGGAAAAGACTGCTTTCCATAATCCATATCCAAGGCACACGTACTTGTCACATTTTCCTAAAGAAAAAAATATATAAATAAATCCTGCAGGGATTCTCTACTGGAGTATGTTGCCGTTTGGAAGAATTTTATTAATGTCATGTTGAGCAAAGGGCAGGAGGGCCTGCGAGATGATGGCTCAGGGGGTAAAGATGCTTGCTGTGCAGGCTTGACAACTTAAGCTCCATCTCCGGAACCCATGTGAAGATGAAAGGAGAGAACCAACCGTCTGAGGTGAAGGAGGAAGAAGAGCTCTAACGCCATGAAGATACCCAGGGACCTTATAAGCTCCCCATCTGCACACACAAATTCACACAAATGAAATAATTTTAAAAGACGGTAGATATAAATTAATATCATCTACACTTGTTTATGCAGTGAAAGGGAAAGAGAAAGGAAGTAAGAGTTTGGAGAGGAAAATGGGGAGAGGTGCTTGTGGGTGGTAGTCATGTGAGAATATTAAATTCACGAAAAATTATAACTTTTCTGATATCTGATCAAGCTACTCTCTGACTTGAAGGGATTTCATGACTGACCAGTGTCTATTCAGATTCTAAATACTCAGTTCAATTGTGAGTGAATGAACACTTTATTAAAAATCTTTTTATTTCCTAATACAGGGTCTCATGCAACCTAACCTGACCTCAAACTTGCTTCCGAGGATAACCTCGATCTCCCAGTCTTCCTGCTTCTATCGTTCCGGTGCTGAGATTACAAGCGTGCACCACCATGGCTGACTTTTCATGAAGGCTTTTTTGGCATAGTCCGCCCTTCATAACACAAGGACTCCATCCCATAATAGCACATCTGATCCATGAGTGCTGCTGAATCATGAGTACCCCTAGGGCAGGACCTAGGTCTCATATATCTTCTGGGTCTGGATACACAGCATGGTACTTGGCTTACATTGTCCACTCAATCCATTTGATAAGCAGATATGTAAATGCATGGGCCTGTAACTTCATAGACACTCCTTGTCAAACTCCAGGTCATCTTAGCCAGCAGCCTAGGATTGTGGGCGTGCCAGGATTGGCAGCTCCCTTCGGAACTTTGGAAAGAGTGGTGTGTTAAGATGCAGATTCCAATGCTCATGGTCTTCCACTGACCAAAGCCCTCACCACCCACCTTGGGTGCTACCCATCTACTGGAAGATCTCTAGCTTAGGCCAATAGAGATTTTCTAGCCCTCAAGTAGACATTTTTCAAACCTTATCGTGAGTGATTTCTGAGATATCTGACACTGTCAAGCAATTTCTCAACTTAAATCTCACTCCTCTTCTAGCTTCTCAGATATTCTGCGTTCCAGACAGTTCACCCAGGTTGGTTTCTTTGCCTTGAAGTTTTCTCCTCCACACACTGAAGCTTAGGCCTGTTTCCCTCTCACTTGTCTCTGTCTCTGGAATGCTAAGAGCTAATATCCTGAAGAGCATTCTCCACACAAGCATCCTAAGTTTCCCTTTGGAGAACGGGCATCTCTCCATTGCATAGGACTGCTGGGCTATCAGGAGTGGGTCAGTCAAATCTCTGAAAATTTGAAACTCTAATTTCATAAGGCTAGAAAATGGTTCCTTCTGTCTGTAGTCTCAAAACCATTCTGCTTCCTGTCTTCACTGAGATATACTTAAGTTTTCTGCCTGTTTTATGAAGATCCAAGTACATCTAACAAATTGTATGTCCTCTTTTCAATGACTTGAAGTTGGTTTATCTGCCTTCTATTTAAAGCCTTTTTTATACACATAACGATGAAAGTCACCATAGTCTTGATTTCTGCCTCTTAGCTGTACTCCAGTGATCTCCTTCCCAGAACTCCTATGTCACTCAAGTGAAGTCCCACCTTAGTGATCATTTGAAAGAATCTTCCTGTTGCTGCCTTATGTGGAAACCAGCTTCTCTCTTTTTCTCAGTGTTCCCACTTGGACCATCCACCTGGCTGTGATTGTAGTGAGGGAGCTATTATGACATTAGAGGTGCTGATAATTCAAAGATAGATTCAGTTGTCACGACTTCTTCTTAGTAGGGTTTGTTTTTGGTCTTGACAGAAATGAGTTGGAAGAGAACACTGATGTTGGGGTTGGAACTAGGGGAGAGATGAAGGCACAAAAGTCAAAACAGACAGACTGATGGATAAGTGGTCAAAATTTTAAACCTGGAATCCCAATGAGCAGAGACAGGAACTGAATCTTTACATTGTATTTATTCAGAGAGCCAGTGATCTGAGAAGATGTCAGAGTATCACATTAGAGAAAAGCGTTGCCTTACATCTCATCTCCAGCCAGAAGGTTATATGCAACAGGCAGCAGGGGGCAAGGGAGAAGACGGTCAATCTTTTGCCCTTGATCTGGCGGTCAGCTTCATCCTTGAGACTCATGGTGTTAGGTTCTCTTTCCTTATCAACTCCTAAACTTTTCCCTCATCATTTCTGAGACAGCTGGGCTCAGGCACTTCCAGGGAAACTGAGTTTGGTTAGTGGCTGCTGGTACCAGTCCTGCATTTCTGCACGTATCACTTGGTCTGGGAAGATAACTTAGAAAGCAAATCATTTGCAGTGTGTGCATGATGGGCTCTCTAGAATGTGTATGCATTGATTCCTTTCTACAGCACGAGGCACAAATGTGTCCTTATAACATAGAATATGCAAGTGCCCCTGTCCATTCCTCCTAGACCTGAGCAGTATGAAAACTGTAAACTACCACTGAGGTTCAGTATCATAAGGATTTTTCTTGGAGGGCACGCTGGCCAACCGCTTTTGTTTTGCCAAAAATGGGGTCAAGTGAGTATTCTCAAACAGACATAAAGCCTCCTTAGCTTCAAAGTGTCTGTTTGTAAAGCAGTTGTATGGAGCACAAAAGGTATTTTTTCATAAAACAACCTCATAATGGTGGCCATGAACACCAAATCGCATCTGGGTTACTACACGTGTGGAGTCCTGATTTTCTTCTAGTTTCCCACCCTGTATGCTGACCCCAGGAATCAGAGAGACACGGAGTGGAATGCCTGTTGGAAGGAGAATGGGCATACAACTAGCACTGGGGGAGTCAGGGACGCAGATATGGATAACTGAGGTAATTTCTGTCTCCCAAATGCCCATCCCCATTACTTCGGGTAGTATATCTACTTCCTTAGGTAATTGTTCTTCCCCAAACCCCGGCCCAGGTAGATTAGGCAGGGCTGGTTCTGACGCATTCAGCATTCAGTATTCAGAATGAGCATGTGACTCTGCTGTGCCCAATAAGAGTAGGTGGGATCAGACTAGAATGTTGACACCAGAGACAACAGAAGGCTCTACTTTTGGACTTCTGCTAAAATTATTAGAAAAGAAAACTTTTAGCTTGAGTTCTCCATTTGTCCACAATGAAGAAAGCTTAGGTAGGACTCCCAACTTTAGCCTCAAATTGGGCAAAGGTGAGCATCTTACCCTTTTCAACCAGATGTCACCACATAGAAAGGTGAGTGAGATGCAGTCATGGTCATTAGCCTACAACCTTGTAAGAGGAAGAACAGAAACACAACTGGATGACAAAGGAGCAGAAGCCCAGGGAGAGAGAAAACCTGATTAGTAACACACTGCTACTAACTCTTCAAGTTTTCATTCAAACCAAGGCAATCTAATTCCAAACATGGCCACTATTCATAGTGCATCCCGGAATTGTGAAGGGTGTTACTGAAGGATCAGTGTCTTTCGCATAGAGAGAGCCATTGCTTGGCTTTGTTCAGTAAGACACAAAAACCTGAGATGAGGATGTGAAGGTGGGGATGGATTCTTTACTCACATCTGTCTTTCAGTGGCCAAAAGCTGTGTGATGGTGCCCAGAAACCATTCCCACATAGCAAAATCTAAGTAAACTTAGATGTTCGGCCGCTGCCTTGGCCTTGGCCTCGACGCATTCAGCTGACAGTGTGGCACCTGTTGCATTTGTGATGTTCTCTGCAGGTTCCTTCCCCCGGCACGGTTCTCTCAGAAACTGGGAGGAAACCCAGCTGTTGCCTTCAGCTGCTGCCACATAGCAGTTATTGAGCCTTTCATTGCTTTGCCCACATTCTCCATAAAGGAATTCCTTTCTGCCTTCCTAGAGTGTGTCACCGCAGACTCAATTCCACAGTGATTTTTAGGAACTAGTAGGATACAAAGAGGAAAAGCATGCTGGAAAGTCCAGGCTGGCAGAAGCTGGGGCTGGTTCCAACTAGTCCCAACTCCAGTTATGAAACAGGGGAGGGCAAAAGCAGTCTATCTCTAAAGTATACCCTCCTGAAAGCTAGCATATTTCTCTATTGACTCAATCTTATTTTAGAAAAGAAAATAAAGGCAACATCCTTTGAAGAAAGCTACAAAAGGCCTAGCAGCCAATTCCTTAAGCCTATACTACAAAAACTGTTACTTCACTGTCATCTCAAGACTGGGTATCTCGTATCTATACCTTGCTACTTGGAGCATAGTCAATTCAACAGCACATAGCATTATCCCCTGGTTGTTTATAAGAAGTGTAAATTCCCCACTCTCAACTCTGATCCCTGATCTATAATTTAAGAAACCCCTTAAGTGATGTGCAGTCAAGAATAAGAACCAGGGGCCTGGAGAGATGGCTCTGCGGTTTAGAGCTCTTGCTGCTCTTGCAGAGGACCTGAGTTTGGTTACCAGGACCCACATGGGTGGGTCAACCATCTTTAACTTGAGTTGTATGTGATACAATGCCCTCTTCTGGCCTCTGTCAGTCCCATAGTGCACAGACATAGATGTAGACAAACCTTCACAGATAGAAAATAAAAGTAAATTTAAAAAAAAAAAAAAAAAGAAAGAAAAGCAGATCTTGAACAGTGATTCTATGGGATGGGCAGAGGAAGTCCAGGAGGACTTGCTAACACTCTATCACTGGGCCCCTTTCCCAGGTTTCTGATTCACCTGGGCTGGGGTGAAATCTGCGAATTTGCATTTTGAACTCATTCTTTGATGCTCCTGCTAGTTTACCAGCCACATATTGAGAAGCTCCAAGCTAGACTGTTGTTGCAAAAACTGGGACAGAATCTTGTTCTTCCTTCTTCCTTTCAAATCCATTACATACTGATTCTTTTGTAAAATACAATATAATAAACGTAAATCACTAGGAAAAGGGCAGAAAAAAATGCAAGATGAAGCCTTGATTTATTGCTATTAGAGTCAAGAGACATACGATTACTGTCAAATTGCTATAAAAGTTTCTATACATTTAGTCAGTTTCTGTGCCAATCCAAACACAAAGTAGTGGCAAATAGTTCATGGACCATGCTTCAAATAGCAATCGTCAAACTACCCATTATGAGATATAGTAAGGGCGCCCCTGGGGAACCTCAGAATCCCTTTACAGGTTCATATGGTCAAAATAACATTCATAATAATAGTAAGTGATTACTTGCTATTTTAACCCTGTCTCTAGAGTGTATGATGTAGGTTTGCAGTGGCTATCTGCATTGTCAAGGGTTGGCCTGAATTAAATGCAAGAGCAACTGAGACAGTCGTGGTCGTCGTTTATTAAGCCAGACATTTCAAAGTTCTGTAAAAATGTAAAGCAATGTTTCTACTGTCATTATTCATTGTGGTTTCAGAAAACATAGTTATTTTCATAAAAGTATTATAATACTGGTGAATTTATTCTTGCCTTAAAATTATTATCTTTCAAGTTTCTCCATTTTCAATCCTATGTGGTAAATAACAGATTGTGTAACTCACATAAAGAAAAATTCTTAGGAGTCCTTTCTAGTTTTCTATAGAAAAGTCCCGAGACCACACAGTTTGAGAACAACCAGATTCAACTATCTTCTGAGAACTGTACTCACTTTACCTGAGAATGTCAAGCCTCCCCGTCTTGGCATGCAGCCCTGTGGAGTTCAGATCACGACTAAGCAGTATGAACTTTCTATGTTGAACGCTAGGGAAAGGAGGAGTTTGAGATGCCTTAGATCTTTAAATGTCATGTAGTTTCTGGAATTCTTGACAATGTGGCCATTTCAAAGTCTTACCACTTCATTGACAAGGGTAACAAAAGGCCTTAGAGACCTCAGCTTCTTCTATAAGTCCTGCTCCCTTCTGCCCCATCGCCCCATTTCTCCCGTGCTTTTAATTAGGCATGGAAGTGAGCATGAAAACAATGTCTAAAAAGAGGCTGTGATAGCATCGGCTGCAGATGAGCCCTGATGGAAATGCCCTTGAGCAGAGTGTGGTTAGGGTAAAAAGACTTCCGGAGTGGTTGCCAATGGCCGGGAGGGTCCTGTTTCTGCTTTGTATCTCTGTTATTACTATGACAGACCACAGAAATAGAGCTGACATAACCTGAGTATTATCATGTTTCCTGGTTTGCTTCCCTGTGACTGTGATAAAATACTGACCAACCCAATTTGCAGAGGAAAGGCTTTATTTATGTTACAACTTCCAGGTTGCAACCCAATACTGAGGGAAGTGATGCTAGGAACTCAAGTTATGAACCTGGAGACAGGAACTGAAGCACAGACCATGGAAGAATGCTGCTTTACTGGTTTGCTGCCCCTGGTTTGTTCAACTACTTTTCTCATACAGTCCTGTCCAGGGATAGCACTACCCATATTGGACTAGACCCTCATCATCCATTAGCAATAAAACAATGTCCACAGAGATGGTCAAGACTCAACTGGTAGAGGTAATTCCTCAGTTAAGGTTGCCTCTTCTCAGATAACTCTAGTTTGTCAAGTTGGCAAAAATTAACCAGCACATCATGTGCTGATTTCCTGTGTGTTTGATATACAACAACAGCTTTAGCCTCTGAAATATCTACTAGAATGTAAGGATATCAGACCCATTTTATAGAATTGGACATTGATGAGAAAGACAAAATTTGATCCTGGAAAGACTGGCTCTTGAACTATGCCCTTCACCACCTTCTTATGAACAAATGAAGAGATGATACACAGGGTGTGATGGCTTGAGTGGGAATGTTCCCATAGTTTCCAAATATTTGAATACTTGGTCAGTTGGTAGCAAAGTTTGGGGAGGGTCATGGAACCTTCAGGAGATGTGGTCATGTTGGAGGAAGTATGTCTTGGGGGTGGGCTTTGGGAGTATATGACGTCATCCCACCTCTGTTCTATAGTACTCTGCTTCCCATGTCTGCTTGAAGATGTGGGTTCTCACCTGTCTACTCTGGCTGCCTCCTGTCATTCCTCCCTCACCATGATGGACTCTTAGCTCTCTGGAACCATAAACCCTATAAACTCTTCCTTCTCTAAGTTGCGTTGGTCATGGTGTTTTATCACAACAACAGAAAAGTAACTAAATCAAAAGGCCATCATATAGAGTTACACTCTAGGAGTGACACTGAATCTTCTTCTCTAGATATATTCTGTCTGAAGGGGACAGAGCATATCTAGATTTTTACTGACCAAGGTAAGAGGATGAACGTACAGGTGGGAGGAGGAGGAGGACACAGGTACTGAAACCACGAAAGGGCCTGGAGGTGGTGGATAAAAGAGAATAAATAACAGCCTGCTGGGGTGATGGGAGTCAATTCCTGTGCAGCACTGACTACAACCTCGTTTACCACCGTGGTATGCACATGATAGGCATTCTGTGTGTTTGTGAGTGAGGTGGTCGATTCCAGGCTGGCATGACAAGGAGGAATTCTGTTGTAAACCAGATAAACCCCTCAAGCTGCCAGCAGGGGCACAGCAGTTTCTCTTGTATCCACCCATTCTGACATCCTCTCCTTTGATCCACTTGCTCACTGCTGCCATCCTGCCATGCCTTGTCTAGGGAGCACTGTTCCTGTAAGTAGAGCACCTTTCTAGAATGTTCCCTTCACCTCTGGATGCATTGGACCCTCCTTAGCTCAGCCCTAATAGCCAGTATTCACAGGTTATTGCTTCTAACTTTCGGAGGCCCCTAGACTTCAGGGCATGGACGTACAATCGATCTCCTGCCTTCTCTCATATTCGCCCATCTTTCTAGAATCCCTTTGTTCTTCTAAGGCGCCTGGCTACCTTTTTCTTTCTCCTGGATGATAGCATCACTGAAGTTGCACCCAACCCCACCCTGCCCAGCCATTCTCCACTCCAGCAATGCAAAATACTCATCCTAAGAACAACTTTGGCTCCTCCACTACCTTAAAGACAAATATCTATCTCTTTTCCATGGTTATAGTGTTGAGACTAGCAGCCAGGCTCCCATCTGCCAGTCCTGTGTTCTTTCTGTGCTGTTACAGTCTATGTTCCAATCATTCGGAACAGCTTTCTTTAGAGCCACTCACACTCTGATTCCCTGTTCCTGCTCAGTCCCTACTTACTGCTCACGACTCTACCTAAACACTGTCTTCTCCTGGTTTTCCATATGTGCTGATAAAAAAAACAACAACAACATTAATTAATTAATTATGTGTCTGTCACATGAGTGCCAAGGCATGCATGTGGAAGTCAGAGAACAACTTGCTGGAATCAGTTTTTTCATTCTGCCATGTGGGCCCTGGGGAATTGAACTTAGGTCAGCAGGTTTGGTGGCAAGTGCCTTCACCACCGAACCATCTCATCAGCTCTCCCTCATGAACTGTTAACAGACTTTGTAATTACCTTGTATTTATGTGCTCTTGGGCAATACAGAGGACAGAGAGGTCTTTGTTCTTCAGGTTCATTCCGTAGTTCTGTCCACTTTTCAGATATACAGAAGGTAAAGGACAAAGGTATCTACTAACAGCCAATCCCTGTCAATCAATTTCATGCTTTCAAACACATGGCCTTTCCTAGCTTTAATGAAGAAGGCTCAGGCATGTGGTTTATAATGAAACACACTGATCAAAATGGGGATTTTTCTGAATAAGGAAAAGGAGAGAATGAATACTGGGAGACAACTTGGTGCTTGACACTCCTCAGGATCTGCCAAACCCAACAGATAGCCAAACGCAGGGCTTAGTGAATGTTGGCTGGATGAATGAATGAGCTACATTAGACACACACAGTCAACTCTATGAGAATAGATAGGAAGTGGTGGTGGGGATAGAAATTGTGCTCATCCATGACTTGAAAGTGAGGGGCAGCCTCCACCCCTGCTCCAAGCACTCTCTTGGGTCTTTCTTTTAGTCTACATGCTCTCATCTCTTCAAGACCCCATTTAGTAACTCTTCATGAAGGCTCTATGGAAAGTCACACTGGCCTTATCTTCTCAAAGTTTCCTAGTTTCTAAATCATCCCTCAAGGTCAAAATGTACCCCCTTTAGAAGAGTCTTCATGTGAAACATTTTTACTACAGAAACGTTTAGAAATGCAAAGTACAAAGCAGACAGAGAGCAAGGCTCCTATAATCTACACAAGCCAATCTCAATATTTTGATGTGACGTCTTCCAATTTTTTCTTTCTATATAGAAATTTTCACTACAAGTTTGGAACACATGTTATATGCTGTTTTGTAATTCCTCAGTTTACTCAATCAAACATTTTCCCATATCAGTTAATAAATGTTTGCTCTAATTTAAGTGCTGCTAACTGAGGTTCCACCATAGTATTATTTGTAATTGGTCTGCCCTATCTATCACAGCTCCACAAATCAGACTTTACACTCAAGTCCAATATGTCAGGTTGGCTCCTAAGAGAAGCAAATGTCAAGATGGAATGAAAGGTAGAACAGAATGAATGGGAGCAATGCCCATGAAGGATAATGGGATAAAAGAATGGGAACATGTAAAGGAACACTTCAGAGCCGATGGAGGCCTGGCCCTGTGTAAAGAGAGAAGAAGGGAAGTAGACTAATCAGGATAAGCTTCGGACTGTAGAGCAGCTTTATAGGGAGTCACCACCAAGTCAATGGGGAGCCTCAGAGCTAGAGTTGCCCATTAAGGTAGAATTGGGGGTAATGGCACGACTATAGGACTCCCACCATGTTAAATCATTTGCTGGAGCCACCTGAAGAGAACAGAACGTCAGTGTGAACATTGCTGTGGATCAGAAGTTACACCAGCTGGAAGGTCTTAGTCAATGACATTCCTCTCCACAGGCTCCTTAGACCCTGCATGCACGCCTTATACATTCTCACAAGTATGCAAATACAGCACAAATCAAATAGTCTAAAATACCAGCTGCCTATGCTATGCCTAAAGGCTAAGCTCCTCCACAGAGCAAACGTTGAGGAGGTCATCTCCAGACATTGGCTCTTTTAGGTAGCAGTTAGTAGTCATACTTGTTTTATAGTGTTGCCTGTGGATGATCTATGTGTCTTTGTTGATGATGGAGAAAGGCCATTCGAGCCAACATAAGCAATAATTAGGAGATAAGTAAGCCCATGGTGCATGGTACAAAGAATCATGTCCTTGTCCAGAACAATAACTCTCTTAGGCCAGTGCGGCAGTGGCATCTGGGTCTCTCATGATACCCATCAATCTGACAGTCTTTATTGATCTCTAAAGATTGACTGTGACTACTTAAAGCATACCTCTTCTGCAGCAGAAAGTCCCTTTTAACTGTTTCAGTTCACTGTGGTTCTCTCTAATCTAGATATTTAAAACTCAGATTTTATAAGGGGCTTGTTATTATGCATATTAACTCTGCCTGGTATGTGAATTTTTGGTATATTTTATTTGTTACAGAAATATTCTTAAGACAGGGAATGATGAAAGCTGGATAGAGGAAGTGAAGGAGCTGGGCTAGGGTTTGGCCTCAGCTGAACTCATGCTTCAGCTTAATAACACAGAGAGCTCTGACGTATGAATTATAATACAGTTGGTTTCACCTTGAGGCAAGGAGGCCAATGACAAACTATTGTGTAGTTTGCCAGTCAATTTCTAGTGCTGACTGTATCTTAGAGGGAAGGGCTCATAACCTACCAGAGAGACATCTTATAATTGACTGGGAATGATTCTCTATAGAAGAGGGCAGTTGTGAATTGGGATACTCATAGAAAGTACAGGATTGAAGCACTGGACCAGGCCACAGTCAACAAGTTCTAAATGTACTTGAGCCTAGTATATGAGTGATGAAACTTCAGAGAATGAAACTCAGCCTTGGCCAGCTCTGGCTGGGTCAACCTTGATGCTTTATTTTCCGAAAACTGGGGAAATATAGACTTTATGTAAAATTTCTGATTTTTAAATGTTGGTCAACACGGGAAAGACCAAAGAAAACCAACATGTGTGACAAAGCACACCATTTCCATGGGATCCTTCCTGCTCAGCACAGCTTTCTTTCCTATGCTTGACTCACTCCAGAGCTTGAAAATGAGCATAGGGTAAAACACAATTCAGCTGGTCCTCTATATCCATGATTCTGCTTCAGAGGTTCCACCAAACACAAACAGAAGACTTCCAGAAAAATGTACTGGCTATATATTATCTTCTTTCTTGCTATTATTTCCTAAACAATGTAGCATAACAGCTATTTATGCAATATACATATTGTAGGAGGTATTATAAGCAATCTAGAGGCTATTTAAAAATATATGGGATGATGTGTATGAGATATATACAAATACTAAACCATTTTACATAAGGAATCCGATCCTTAGCAGGGTTTGGTATCCACAGCAGTCTCGAAACCATCCTCAGAGGATTCCAAGGGACAGCTGTGTGGTGAGTTAATTAGAAATCAGTTCTGCTCAAATGGCAGAAAACCAAAAATAACAACTGTTTAAAAGAGCATAGAAGTCTTTTCTCCTGTAACACACAGGGAGCCAGGAGATAAACCGTTCAGCATTGGAAGGGGACTTCCAAACCCCCAGGTACTCCAGCGGCTTCTGCTCTGTGGCTCAGTCATTTTTGAAGCACGGCTCCTTCCTTGTGGCCAAACACTATGCTCAGTTATGAGGCAGCCACCGTGCTCTGCTGAAACATGGTTAGTCCTAATTGAGACGTACCATGTTACTAGACATAAAATTTCAAAGACAGTATCATAAAAATATCGCCGGAATTAAGTTTCTATTTTCTTTAATGTGGCCTAGGGGTATGGCTATATCATAGGTCCTTCCTAATACTATTAATCTGACAGTCCATAGTGACCTCTAAAGATTGACTGTGACTATTTGAGGCATACCTCTTTTGGCCTGTACTCTCTAGTGCAAAAGTTCTATTTTAACTGTTTCAGTTCACTCTGGTTCTCTATCTAACCCATATATTGAAAACTCAGATTTTATAACACACTTGTTTCCTATTATCTAAGCCTAATATGGGAATTTTAGTACATTTTATTTGCTGCAGAAATACTCTCAGGACAGGGAGTGATGGAATTAGATAGAGCAGGGGAAGCTGAGATAGGGTGCAGCTTCAGCTAGAGTCATGTTTCAGCTTGATACTAAGCTCTAAAGCATGAAGGATATACTACAGAGTTGGCGCCACCTCGAGGCAGGAGGAAGTATCCAGTCAGTCATTTGCAGGGATTTGATAGAGCAATTGCCCAGCATGATGAGGCTCTAGGTTCAATTCTCAGAACTGAAAAAATAAACATTAATAAAAGAAATATTAAAGCTAAATGCTCTCATTTGTGGCCTTTTCTATATGTCTGTTTCACAGTACTGCTTTTAGGTAACCATGTGAACTCCATCATGTCCAACCAGATTTCAGCCAGCTAAAAGAGAGGGTGGAGAACAACAGATAGGCACCTGCCTTTTCAGTGCATTTCCTGGAAGTTGTGCCCATGCGATTTCACTTACATCTTGCTAGTTAGAACTGTATCACTTAGCCCGCGCAAGTACAGAGACCATTGAGACATATTCTGAACTCCTGGACCCAACTTAGTTCTGCTGTTTATCCACTGCATCCTATCGGCAATATTTGCTTGGTTACTGATTCTCACACACTGGCCTGCACTAATTTCTCATGTTTATTAGTTCCTGTTGCAAGCTGATCTAGGTCACCCACTAGGTATTCCAGGGTGTGCCCATGTTCTCAGCCCCAAGCTTTCCATGAAGTTGATTTAGATAGTACTGTCAGATGGCAGTGGTATCTAACATCTGTTACAGGTGCAAGATGAATTTCTGTAAGAGGAACACAGGCTGGAATGATGAATGTTCGCTTGCAGAACAAGAAAATAGTCAAGAAAAATGGCCTTTGAGCAGAATGTTGATTAAAGTTTGATTAGATGTGCAGACAGGGTATTTAAAACAGAGAAATGACATCAACAAAGACTTAGTATCATAACACAGCATGATCCATTTTAGAAATGGCTAGTGTCCAGTACAGTGACTGTCTATGGTGAAATAGGGACCAGAAGGCAGGGGTTGGGGCAGGGGAACAATCTCTGCCCATGTGTATGGCAGGCTGGCAATATTGGAGAATTATCATCCTCCTTTTCCATGAGAAGCAGCCTTCAATGAGTGATTACAAAGAGGTGGCGAGGCAGACCCAGGCAGGAGGACTGTGATTTGGAGGGAGCTGTCTTAAAAAAATAAACAACTCCCTGTAGGTAAAGTACTTTCCTATAATACTTTCCTTCGACAGTGAGTTCACATCAGTGAGACAGCAACTTATCAACCGCATTAAACAGCAAGCTCTATGAAGCAGGGGTTTGTGGTAGTTGATTTGATTGTCAGCTCGAGAGCACGTAGAATCATCATGAAAGCAAAAATCAGGGAGGGTTATGAGATATTGTCGAGTAGGTAAATTAAGATACGATAGCATCATTCCATGGGCTGGGTTCCCAGACTGAATAAAAAGTTGAAAGTGAACTTAGCACCAACATTCCTCTTTCTGCCCCCTGATGCAGATGCAATGTGACCAATAGCCTCAACTCCTGCGCCATGTGTTGGATGATTTTATTTAACTTTCTATGAGTTTTCTGTATTTAGAAACATTTCTGTACATAGAAATCTTAGTTCAGGTATGGTGGTACAAGCATATAATCTCAGCACCTGGGAGGCTAAGGCAAAAAGATCATGAGTTTGAGGACATCCTGAGCTCCATGGAAAATTCTAGATCAGCCCAGGCTATGCAGTGAGATCCTCTCTGTCTCTGTCTCTCTCTCTGTTTCTCTGTCTCTCTCTGTCTCTCTGTCTCTGTCTCTCTGTCTCTGTCTCTCTGTCTCTGTCTCTCTCTCTCTCTCTCTCTCTCTCTCTCACACACACACACACACACACACACACACACACACACACACACACACAAAGAAAAAAAGTAAGGGCCTGGAGAGATGACTCAGCAGTTAAGAGCAATGGTTGTTCTTGCAAAAGACCCAGGTTCGAATCCCAACACCCACATGGTGGCTAACAACTGTCTGTAACTCCATTTCCAGGGGTCCTGATGCCCTCTCCTTCCTCTGCCAGCCCTGCACGACGTGGGTATACTTACACACATGCAGGCAATGTGCTTATATACATAAAAATAAAAATAAAAACAAAAACAAAGTAAATCTTAAACCTTCACAATACAAACCATAGAAGAAGTTCTTATTCACTGCATCCTTGGCCTTCTGCTAATATTAAAGATTTAGGTGAACTGAAAAAAAAATGTATCTACGCTGGAGCCTAGGGCCTTATTTTTATTATGAGAAATGTTTTTCTGTCACGTAAATTTGACCATTAGTGTTCGTTTTCTGGAAGAAAAAAAAAATACACATCGCTCAGCTTTCCAATTTCAGGCAAGAATGTTGACTAGAGATAAATACTTGAGGGAATAAATGAAGAATAGGGGTTCACAGTTGACATCTAATTGCTGCAGAGCTTAGATAGTAGAAAAATGAGAATGTCTACAAGGAATTGCTCCCTCCTTCTCCCACCTCCTGCTGAAATGGAACAATTTGTTCATTTTCCTTCTTAACTATACCAGAGAGATGTTTTAATAAGTCTTTGTTGGCATACTGTGGTGCCTCCAATATATTTTTCCTATCAGCCAATTTTGTCTCCATTGTTTGTAGAACTGTTGTTATGTCTTTCAAGAAATGGGAAAACTCTTATGGTTAAGTAATAAAGAGATAATACTGGGTGACAAATGCACGTGAAAGCAGGAGTTACGAAGATTCAATAATACCAGTGAGTTATGACTGTAATCATATTTTCAAACAAAGGCAGCCAGCAGCAGGTACCTATTCTCTTTTCACTCTGTGCTATATGGTTCCCGACTCTTCCCATGACAGCAAGAGACTAATTTGAGAGTGTTGAGAGGCAGAGTAGTGTCTTCTGTTGACCTGGATCTCTTGGAAGATACCAACAGGAGACTTAACAAGTGAGATAGGAAAACAGAAAGACAATCCAAGGCTTGTACCTGCTGGGGATATCTGGGATACTGTGACTTCAGAACTAATATATGGAAGAGGGAAACTGAGGCATTCATCTTCTTTGTTAGTCACTGTCTTGTTGCTGAGGCACGGCATCTGAGAGAAATACTTTTAAAAGTTTCCATTTTAGAGGTTTCTGTAAGTCATGGTCAGGAAGGTATTTATCGTGGAGGAGAACAGCTTGTCTCATGGTGTCTAGAAGAGTTCAACAACCTTCTTATTTCTTCCCCTTTTTATTTCTTACTGGGCCCATTTCATTGGGTGATGCTGTTCACATTCAGGTGGATCTCCCCTCTTAGTTAATTGTCTCACAGACACTCTCAGAGGTGTGCTTTGTTAATCTTCTAGGTGCTTCTCAGTCTAATCAAGATGATGATAAAGATTAACCATCATACCCTCCCACATGCATTTCTCTGGGAGCTGCTCCTGGGGCATATCCTTAGTACTGTCAGGTGGTCCTGTGAGTGAGCTGAGTATGTCGTTTAAGTCTTTAAAGGGTCCATACATTACACTTGCAATGTCTGCCTGAAAAGATGCCTGCAGGGATATGGATGGGGGTGATTGTACTTGTTTCCAAAAATTAGTCTAGTCCATCTTCCCACTGTTCCTACTGATGTTGGAATAGAGTTCAGGGAAAGGGAGTGAAGAAAAGAGGTCATAAGAAGAGGACTGATAGGAAAGGGATAAAGAAAGGCTGGTGTGTGTGTGTGTGTGTGTGTGTGTGTGTGTGAGAGAGAGAGAGAGAGAGAGAGAGAGAGAGAGAGAGAGAGAGAGAGAGAAATCCCCCATGGCAGACGATACTGGCCAAATGTCTTTTTACAAGTGACAAATTGTACTGTCAACACTTGTGTTCAATAATAAAAATATGAGAATTATTGCACAATAATGAAAACAAATAGCACTGACAACAACAGTACTTGCCACTTAATAAGAACTGAGGAGATGAAGTTAATTGTTTTCTAGTTTCACCTCTGTCGAGGCTTTTTCTTTTTTATGTGGTGGATAAGTGCATAAAAAGTAATTGATAGTGAAAGTGTAAAACCTTAAACAAGGTTCCATGGCTCCAGAATGATGGTTCTTGCTATGTAAAAGTTGACTAAAATGTGTAGAGTTTGGGGCTGGACAAATTTTGTTGAGCGGCTACCTTAATCTAGCTGCACGATGTTTTTGGTTGTGAGTTCATTACAATAAAATGAGTTTTACTTAAATAATTTTTTAAAGAAGTGAGCTTCACATTGTTTCATGCAGATAAACTATGATTATCACTAGAAATTTACATTGTGACTCTTGTTTTGTTTTCAGAACATAACACTGAGGTAGTGAGAAGCTGAGATTTGTAAGCCACAACTTGTGTTGAAAGTAGCTTCCCAAATCCACATTCTTTGTCTTACAGAATGCTGCATAACTCAAAATCATCAAGAATAAAAACTCCAAAAACTAAACTTGGAGTAAACCCAGGTACTGGCCGAGTACCCATGACTTTGGCTTTGACATAGGGATATCACCAGGTTAATTTGGCCTGATCTATTGGATTGACATCAATTAATTATCCACCAAGGGCCATAATGTTTTGTGTGGAATGAGAACTTGTTTAGCCATTCTAGTTTGTCCATGTTCTATGATCTGTAACCCTACTTTCTCTGCACAGACTCCGGCTCTCTCAGGACTGGAAATTGAACACACCTGAAGTTGTCATCCCTGGAGTGGAGGGTGATATTCTCATTAGAGAAATGACCCCACCAGCAGCAGGTAATAACTGCATTGAACTGCCTTGAGGGACACCTACAAGGATTCACTTTGGGAACTCTTAATAACAATTGGTGAACTGGCCAGGTCCTTTAGAACTAGAGCCTATGTATGACTGAGAAGGAGAGAGCTCTCAGGATTTACCTGTATGAAGGGAAAAGCCGAGCAAGGAGATGATTTTAGCTGGAGGCTGTTGGTTAGAAGTCAGAAGGCAGCAGAGAATGAGTTGCAGGGAGACGGGGTCAGATTAAGGAACAAGGCTGACCTTGTGTAACTTGTGCTAATAAGATTTTTGATGAAAGTCTGGTCTGCAGTGGGTAGGAAACTTCATGTGTGATAGGCTCATGCATCATCAAAGGCAATTTCTTGGAAAGGTAACATAGCATTTGGGTTTGGGGATGGATGCACTGCCCAGATGAGACCATTTAGACAGGTTCCCAGAGGTACCTATATCACTTTGAAGGCAATTTGCTTCAAATGGGCGTGGAGAAAAAGGTCCCATGTGATATAAAATGGACGACTGATTCTGATTCTAAACGTTCCTGTAAAGTAAAACCACAAAGCAAAAAGTTAACAAAATCAATCAAACCAGTACAGAAGCTGGACAAGGGAGTCCCTAGAACTAAAAAAGAATCCAGGAATGATGTGACTACTCAGGACTAGAAATTTGGCAAGGTTTGTTGGACTAATAACTCTATGAAGAATTCTTTCCAGGCAGCTCATATGGCCTAATTCTGTTCATCTCAGAGTGGCACAAGGATATTAGGAGGCTGCACAGAATATTTTATTTCCCTGGGAAGAGAGCCAGTATCTCCGTGTCATGCTGAGTGATATGCTAGCTCTATGTCTCCAGTCACGTGATACCAGGAAGCGGTGATTTCCCTTGAAAAGGTCATGCACCTGATCCTAGTGCCCGTCTTAATATACTCACTACCACCCCTGCTTAGTTTGCTTATTTTTTTCTATTTAGTTTCAGCCCTTTAAAGAAAAGAGCTTTGCCTAGCTGAATACTCAATCATCAACAAATATTTGTCATATGAATGAATGAGTATTGAGTTTATGTCTCTGACAGTGATTAAGTTCTTTGCTCCAAAGCCACCTGTCTGGGTCTGTTTATATTGCTATAGCAGAATAGTTGAGATTGGATAATTCACAAAGAATAGTAATCTGTTTAGCTCATAATTCTGGAGACTGGTAAATCCAAGGTCAAAGTGCTATAATCTACTGGGGGTCTTGTATTGAATCATAACATGAGTAAGTAAGAAAGAAAGGGGCAAATACCTGTAGGGATAAATTGACGGAATTTCTCTCTCCTCGAGGGACATGCCTCCAAGAATATGATTGACAGAGATGAAGCCAATAGAGTCAACTACTTTCCAACCAACCAGTGTCTTGATGGGGAGGGTCTAGCGGGAAAGCAGTGAAAGCTGGGTAGGAGCGGCTGGTCTTCATCTTGGTGACAAGTGCGGGAGGTCTATCACACTTCTGTTCAAAATGCTGGCCCCCCAGTACGGTATTTCTGTCTCTCTTCCTGCTGATGAATCCTTTGTAAGTAACGCCAAATAAACTGGTTTCCCTAATTGGAGAGCATTCTCCGTTTGCACAATCAGTTCAAACCTAGAGGAGCGGGGCCAAATGCAGGGCCTCACTGTGAGAGGAGAATTCTTAAAACAGTACCAAATATCCTTTACAGGGATCCCACTCTCCCTGTATTCTCAATCTGTGATAACAGCATTAATCTATTCATAAAGTCAGAGACCTTATGATCTAATCACCTAGTAAAGCTCTCGTTCTCAACAATGTTGTGCTGGAGATTGTTCCCAACACATGAAGCTGGGGGACCTGTTCAAATCATAGTACTACCCCTCTACAGTCTATTCTCCAGTGGTAAGCCTGAAGACTCCATGGCTATTTTACAAGGTGTCTTTGTGTTATCAGGAGACTCCAAGGGAGACTGAGATGGGAGGACTGGAAGTGGGTGGAAGGGTGAGGAGAGGTTTTTTAATATTATATTTTATTTGATTTGTATAAGTATATTGTCTGCATGTATGTAAGTGCACCCATGTTGTATAATGCCTGCAGAGGTCAGAAGAGAGCATTGGATCCCCTGGAGCTGGAGTTACAGGTGCTTGTTAGCTGCCATGGGGGTGCTGGACACTGAACCCGGGTTCTCCACAAGAGCAGCCAGTGCTTTTAACTGCTGAACTATCTCTCCAGCCCCAGTGAGGAGAGATTTTTATCATTCTTGTCTTGCTTTTATGTCATCGAGGAATGTTCCAGAAATAGCATTTTCCATGGTTCCATGAGCTGAACCCAGATTTTAGGTTTCTTTTTTTCTCTAAGAAGCAGCTTCATGGTCTCCTTAGAAGGACCATCAACAGCAATTCGTCTTTCTCATAGGCTTGGGTTTTAGGTCCATTGGGCTCCCCCTAGGCTCCAGGTTCTATCAGGATTCTGATTTCCTCTTTTTGCCCTGCCTCCCTAAGCCGTTAGAGCAGGACCTCTGTCCTGTCATGTAGTTATGGCTTCGGTACTTTCTTCCAGCCTTCCTCCTATGTCTATGTAATTACATTGTCTTTGTTATATAGCCTTGCTTTTCTCACTGGATACTGGTGTTGATGATATCTTTATCAACTCTGTGACGGAGAAAGAAGAATGTTGAGCACTTTCCCCAAGTTTATATATCGTGATCATATTGAAAAAAAACCCATAAAGTGATCCCTTGGTATCCATGAAGAGTGATTCCAAGACCTCTCTTGGCTACCTAACTCTATGGACACTCAAGTCCCTATGCAACATGGCATAGCAGTTGACTATAGCCCATATACATCCCATCCTCCCATATACTTAAAATAATCTCTAGATTAAGTTTAATACCTAGTACAAGGATATGCTACGTAAATAGTTGCTGTACTACCTTGTTTGAGGAGAAATAGCAAAGTCTTTGCATGTTCAGATGTGAGTTTTTCCTGCAGTTGTTTGAAACTTCAGATACGGAAAACAGACTATAGATCATAATCAGTCAGCTTGCCTTTGGAGTCAGCCTTTATTGTGACTTGAAAATTTTAGTTTGTGCACAACAAAGCTCTTTTGTGTATGCTTCCATGAGTTTAGACAAACTTTGCTGTTCACCACCAAGATGTAGAATAACGTCATCACCCTCAAAACTCCACTTACAATCAACCTTTCTTCTACCCCAGGCCTTGCGATCTCTTAGTATTTTATATTTTTAAAGTTAGCACTTTTGAGTCTGTCATCTTTTCTTTAGTACTCTGTATAAGAGCCATCCATGCTCTGATTTGAAATATCAGAGAAATCTATTTCTTTTCTGTTCCTAACCAGTATTCCTTTACATGAATATACCATTATTTTCTATTCACCAAATGAGAGGCTGGGCTGTTTCTTATTCTTGGAAACTAGGAACTAAGCAGGTATCAATATTGACATGATTTTTTTGGTGTGTGAAAAGACACTTTTAGTTTTCTTGAAAGTACCTAGAAGTGAGTTGCCTATATCATGTGGTAACAATGTTCTTAACTTTATAAGAGATAAAAGATATTTCAAAGAATTGAATCTTTGTGCATTCCTGACAGCAACGCATGAGAATTCCAGTTGCTCCACATCTCATCAGGATTTGACGCCATCAGTTTCTCTTGTAGTTGTGCCAATAGGCATATAGTTTTATGGTACCTCCTAACCAAGTAAATTCATTCTGAAAGATTGTATAGCATCCTGGTTAAGAGTTTGGATCCTGAAGCCAGCTTTAGCACTCATTATCTTTGTGAGCATAGGCTTTAGTTTCCTTACCTGTAAAATGGGAAAACTGTAGGGCTATCTACCCCAAAAGGCTGTTGTACAAATTAAATGAATTAACATATGTCAAGCACTTAAGTGTTAATTATCATTGATATTGTTTTTCTGACAGATAAATCACCCTTCTTAGTTACTTGATACTCATATTTGCAGAAAAAGCAAAGCTGCCAGGTTAGACCACAGGCTCTAGGCAGAAAACCTTGAAGCCTTGTAGTTTGTATCGTCAATCTTCTCAAATCATTGCTCCAGTTATTTTTAGAAGTCATTCCGTATATAATGCAGTGGCCATTCTGACTGTGCCAAAGTCCAATTTTAAAGAGAGCATTTGAACTTCAGTGATTAAAGAAAGCTTCTGAATTGTTATAGAATGGAATCTCATCTCCATCCAAACAATATGCTTTTAATAGGAACACAGCTTGTGATTTATACCATCTCACTTTGATCTGCAGTAAGGTCCGCATCATCAACATTAAGATGAAATTACCCTGCAATCACAAGCATGGAGCTCATACTTGGAATAATTGCACAAAGAAACCTCATTATTCAGCATTCTGCACTTCAAGAACAAACATACAACCTTTCCTCCCTCTAGTGGAACATTTAGGGAACCACCTTAACTATCAGAGGCCAGCTTTACCTATTGAAATCTAGGAATAGAGTTTTCACCAGACTTGTGAGATTCATAATATTTGCTTATTATTGATCGAGTGAAAAAGAGTTTGCCTTTTACTTATATAAAGTGAAATTGCTGCCAAGGTAACAGGCTAAATCACAGCCATAGGAGTTTTGTGATTTATTCTCACTTGGCACTTTATTTTTTTATTAAAAAGCAATAAAGAAAAGTCTATAAACACTGCGCAGTAAGGACTCTGACTGCATGCTGCCTCCTGGGAGCATGAGCTCCTCATTTCTATCCTGGCCCTTTATGTGTTTTGGAGCATTGAGGCTGAATGAGGTCACCCAACTGCCGCAGGTGAAAAGCTCCCTAAGTCCATATCCATCTGATGCCTCACAATGTGACCTCATTTGAATGGAGGGTCTTTGCAGGTGAAATTTGTTGAGGTCATAGTGGCCTAGGTAGACTCTCAGTCTGGCAATGATACTGTGACGAGGCATGGACAGACAGAGAGAATGCAGAAGTGCTCAGTGGCAATGAAGCAGGATAGAGTGACATCTCTGAAGGCCAATTAATGCCAAGAACTGCCGTGAAACACCGGAGAAATGTGTGGAACAGATTCTAAGACTCCAGAAGGAAGCCGGCTCAGCCAATGTCCTTGGTTTTGTATTCCCAGCCTCTTGAACTATGAAAGGAGTCATTTCTGTTGTTCTAAACTACTCACTTAATGATCATTTATCCCAGTAACCCTAGGAACTAGTGTGCTTATTCTAATGAATAAGAATAATCACTCTCAGGGCTGGAGAGATGGCTGAGCAATTTAAGAGCACTGCTGCTCTTTCAGAGAATCAGGGTTCAGTTCCCAGTACCCACATGGTGGCTAACAACTGTCAGTAAGTAAGTCCAGTTCCAGGAGATCTGACACCCTTCCTGGGCTCTGCAGATATTGCAGAGCATGAGTGTACTCACACAAATGCAAGTAAAACACTCACACACATAAAATAACAATAGACGATAAAAATTTTAAAAGAAGAATGATTCTCCACGATTAAAAAAGCTACATATATGTTCACTAATCTGCTTGTCAGCACAGCAGTGAGACAGCTGCCATTACATTCATTTTACAGTTGAATAAAACCGTTTGAGGGAAGTTAAGTCACTTGCTTAACTTTTAGTATGCTTGTCATGTGCTCTTAGATGCTTTACAAGATTCTTCTATCTTTTCTCTGTTTAAGCTGAAGTTTTGTTAGTTTTAAATGTTTCACTGAAGAATGCCATGTGCTGTTTTTGTTAATATTTTATTATTTTAAAAAATATTTTATTTGTTTTTATTTTGTATGTGTGCGAGTGCATTACCTGTGTGGATGCAAGTGCACCCATGTTGTGCAGTGCTCACAGAGGGAAGAAGAGGGCATTGGGTCCTCTGGAACTGGAGTTATATACTGTTGTTAGCCACCATGTGGGTGCTGGGAATTGAACCCATGTCCTCTACAAGAGTACTCAGTGCTTTTAACTACTGAGTTGAGACCCTGGAACTGGAGTTACAAATGGTTGTTAGTTGCCAGTGGGTGCTGGGAATTGAACCAGATCTCCTGCAAGGGCAGGCAGTGCTTGTAACCACTGTGCCATCTCTCCAGCTCCATAAATCATTTTATTTAAAGAATCACTTTTATTTTATGTGTGTGAGTCTTTTGTCTGCATGTATTTATGTGCAACATGTCACGCAGTACTCACGGAAGCCAGAAGAGGGTGTTGGATCCCCTGGAAGAGGAGCTACAGACCAATTGTTGTGAGCCACCATGTGGGTGCTGGGTACTGAACAATAGTTTTCTACAAGAGTAGCAAGTGTTCTTAACCACTCCACCAGTCAGCAGTCCAAAAATTCTTAAATGAACAATATAATGAGATTTTTTTTTTCATGGACAATATCCACGTGATCACCTTTAGAAAACTTGACACAATCCTTCCCACATGAAATCCTATGAAGACATTAAATATTAAAATGTTAGGAAGAGTAATATAGGCAGGCTCTTTATACAAGATTCAGACATTACATCAGTGGAAAATTTCTCACATTATCCTTTAACCTACATACAGAGCTAATTCTGTTAATAGATGAATGTCCTTTGAGACACATTTTTTATGTGATATTTGTTTTGGTGTACATGCATAAATGGGTAGATATATACATGTGCAAACTTCTTCTAGTGTGCCACAATTTTATAAATATCATAATATCATCCCAAAGCTTGCTATTTTTTACCTAATAAAAAGTCCTGCCATCTTTTATTTTTGGTTCATATAGATCTATCTGAAAAGAGTTATACTTTGACTGCTATCAGTAATTTCTACTTCAATGTGAAACAGGTTTCCAAATGAAGACATCTTGGTGTACGAAGAGAAAGTGGAGGGCCGGGGATGTGAATCACTGTTAGTGCACCTGTCTCACATAGAGAAGAACCCGTGTTTGATTCCAGGCACTGGAACAAAGGAAGATGGAACACATATTTCCATTGGGGCCTCTATATCCTATGTCTGCTCCTTAGAGTCTCATTGGAAGAGGTAAAGAGAAGGCCTGTATTTACTAGGCTGCAGTCCACCTGGGGGACCATGTTCCTTTCAACAAAGGTCCACTGACTTTGGAAGACAGGGAGATACAGAGATTTATCTTCTGATCCATCAGCCCTTTGCATTGCTTCATGGTGGTGTGGTCATCGCAGACTGTGACTTGCCTACAACTGTGGCTGCACAGCCCCAGGCTCCCAGAAAGTGGAGTATGAGAAACTTACTTTATCAGGAAAGATCAAGGCTAAGGTCATGTGCTCCTGGAGCTAATGTGATAGTGGCTTCACTTCAGATATGATAGCGTTTTTGTGGTATGAAAACACACAGCCATCAGGATCTAGAGCTTCCTTCCTTACGCTGAGGCAGTAACTGCTTTGGGAGGCTCATTCTGGGATTTGTCTGGGAGTCATCTGAAAACCACCAGGAGCCCAACGATTTCGCAAGCATCTACTTCCTTGTAGTAGATTAATTTCTGTCTGAGACAGGCTGGCTTCTGACATCTACAGTAGTACTATTGAAGAAAAGGAGCAAGGGAAGGACAGAGAAGGGCAAAGACTAGAATGTTCTACCCTGAACAACACCTCTGAATTATTCACATTCATTAATGGAAATGAATCATTTCAATTCATTAATCGATAATGAAATGAATAATAAGCAACAGAAGGTGACCTAAAACATTTCTATTTGGATTTTGAATATTGAGTGTGAACTTCTAATTTAATGTGGAAGGTATACGCCCTGGGAGTTCATATTACTGCTGGGAAATCATGAAGCCACACTGGGAATGTGTAACATAAATCAGCCCTTTTCACTGAACTTCTTTCCGGATGAAGGACACTAAAATCATCCCTCACCCTAAACTCTAAGCTCTATGAGATTGTAGGTATGTTTCCAACAAACATAGCATCCCTGCCTCTGCCAGAGTGAGACCAGTGATTGATTAGTGTGATAGTTAAACTAATTGTCAATGTAATTGGATAAGTAAAGCACACCTCTGGGTAGGTCTGCAATGCGTTTCCAGAGATGACTGGATCACAAAAACTCTGATCTAAAGAGTGCATGCATTAATCCCGTCATGATTTTGTACTGTGATGGCTTTACTGGAAAGCCGTGGAAGGAGGTGGTGGGGCCCAGTTGGAGGAAAAAATGATTAGGGGCATGTTCTTAGGGGCTCTATCTGCCCTGGCCTAGCCCTGTGTCCCTTTGCTTCCTGATGTGAACTGCTCTGTTCTGTGACACTTTTTCTTCCATGACAGACCGATACCTTCCAAACCATAAGACAAAATGAACAATTATTACCCTGTTGTTGAAAGTATAGGAGATTTCATTATTGCTCAATGTGATCCTTCTTCCTCCTCCTCCTCCTCATCCTCCTCCTCCTTCTCTTCCTTCTCCTCTTCCTCCTCCTTCTCTTCTTCCTCCTTCTCCTCATTCTCCTCCTCCTCTTCCTTCTCCTCTCTCTTTCCCTTCTTCTTTTTGGTATATGTCTCTGTGTCTACGTGTGTGTGCATGTGTGCACTTATACATGTTTGTATGTGGTTTTGTGTGCAAATGTGGATGTAGAGGCCAGAAATCAACTTAAAGTGTTATTCCTCAAGCACCATCCCCTTTGTTTCTGAGATAGGATCTTTCACTTGTCTGGTACTTGTGGATTGGTCTACACTAGCTGGCCAGTGAACCCCAGGAGTCCACTTGTCTCTGCTCCCCAGTGCTACAGTAGACTACAAGTATGCCTCACCATGCTCAGCTTTTTAATGTGTGTTCTACACATTGAACTCAGGTCCTCAATAAGCATTTTACTGACTGAGCCATCTTCCCAATTCCCCTGCTCTTACTCCTTATATACAACATTAAAGAAAATACTACATAATGTGATGTGGGTGGGATCTCAAAGGGGCTACCCCAAGTTAAAATGTACATAAGGGCTATCACTCAGCACAGCAGGGCCAGTGAAACAGCCCTATTTCCTGAGATAACATGATCCTCTGGCTGTTGATTTTGGCCCAAGAATTCCCCAATGACTTTGGCAAAACTTTCTTAGAGATGCACTGTAATCCAAGACTTTCCTCAGACAATCTACGATTCTTCCTTCTTCACATAGCTGAGGATGAAGGCTCTATTTGAATAGCTCTCCCACTTCCACTTTTACATATTCCCATGCACATCTCTTAGATGTCATAACTGCCTTTCTTGGAGTTCCCTCAACTTTACCTCCCTTCTCTTCCTGTGTCCTCCTCCCACCGCATGGTCTCCTTCCAAACACCCTACTTAAATACAAGTCTGCCTTAGGGGCATTTCTTTAATGTTGTATTTAAGAGGAAAACCCAGACTGACCAATGCTGAAATCTCTTATGCTTTCATTAATACATTTTTATATTTTTCTTTATGAAAACGAAAGCTAAGAATAGCCCGATCTCTGTCCTATGATGTCTCCCGTGTCTCACTTGCAGGAGTTTGTACAAATGTATAAGGTGTTCCCTGATGTCATCTTCCCATATGAACTTAGTCTCAACAATCAGTCATTAGTGGACTAGCAAATTATTCTTAGTATTATTTCAAATAGATTGAGCGATGCTAACCCATTGCCAATATTTGCCTCACATGAAACTCTCCTCCTGAAGCAGAGATGGAAAAAGACAGACTCATAAGTATTAGAATTGTGAAGAGCCTCTCAAGAGACATGTCCCTTCCCCCTTTTTTAATGCTCATAGAATCCCGGCCTAACCACAGGCATTCATCAAATTAGCCCAAGTAGTTTATTAGTTTAACCACATCATGCCATTTTCTATTGACATATTTTTGAACTTTAATATTACACTTTTTAGTGCTTAAAATCTCAAATGTTTAAATAAACTAAAGCTCAGTTGACAAGAGAGTAAGTCTTGATGGCATCTACATTTATAAAGAAAAGAGAAATTGGAAAGTTGGACCTGGTGGCTGAAGTGCCAGTACTTGGGAAGCTGAGGCAGGAAGATTGCAAATTCAAGACGCATCTGAGCTACAGAGCAAGTTCAAGGCCACTACGGGCAACTTAGTGAAAATCTATCTCAAAATAAAAAACCAAAAATAAAAAACTAATAAGATAGTGGTAGAGAGGGCCCTTCCCTAGTACATGCTAGGTTTAATCCTCAGGACCAAAAAGAGAGTGGGGGGAGGGTTCATGAGAAAAAGGAAAATATCAATATGGTATCTGTTACTAGACTGCTAAATTTGGAATTATTGATGACTTGCGAGCATTTATTGTCCTGATTTAGAGAACTTGTTAGGATTGTTTTTCTTGTGTGAGAACTAAATACTCATCCACACGACTGAGAGAAACACATTTCAGTGTAGCTGATTTTCTCCATGAATTGTCTGATAGTTCACCCATCTCGGTTCTCTCTGGGGAGGTGGTTATACCCATAAGAACCATCAGCATTCATTTTATTAGATGTGACAGGGGAGTGTGCATGTGTATACATGTGCATGTGTTTGAGGTGTGGTCTTGCTTTCCTGTTTGTGAAGGGGGATGTGAGCCAGAGAGTTATCATATCATCCAGGAATATACTCTTCAATTTGTCTTTGGTTAACTTGTACATATTTACCACCTTTAAATTGCTATTCTCCTAGCCCCATATGCTTGGTTGAGACCCAGTTAGACTAATTTATGTTTCAGCTTCCATAGAAAGCACATTTCTATGGCTGGAACGGACTGAGTGAAGAGCTAAAAGTCAGGGTGACTGACCTTCCGTCCTCCAGTGCTGCATGTCTGGTGAGATGGGTGACATCAAGCAGTAAGAGTTACAACTTCAGCCTTAGTTTGAATGTTTATACATACAAATACATTTTTATAAAGGCAATGAATTGAAGCTATAACTGAACAGTAATCCTAACATGATATTAGAAAAATCCTTGGGGTGTTTGAACTGAAAGATGTCTTAGAGTCAGCAATCCTTGTTTTTATTAACAAGGAAACTGAAGAGCCGTGGGAGCTTGTTATGAGGATGGAAGCTTTTCCTCTCTCCTTTTTGGTTCGGCATCTGAAGCTTGTAAACTAAACAGAAAGAAGATAGTGATAAGACAAAACATACAATTTTATTGATGTTGCGATTTTCACATGTGCAAGAGCTTCATGAAAAAGAAGTGAAAACTCAAAGAAGCGTTTCTACCCAGCCATTCACATACCACTGTAACAAAGGAAAATAAACCATGGAGAAGAAGCCAGCCAAGGAAAAGGAATGTAGGCTTCGACGGTTGAGAAATGGGAATGTGACCAGGAATCTTAGGAGAACATTAATAGAAAATGAGTGTTGTTTTAGCAAGATCTCTGGGTGCAGGTTCACCTTGTGAGAATATTCCTCTTGGGTGGGAAAAGTGAGGCTCTTTTTCTTGAGAGACGCCTTACTCAGAGGAAAAGGTATGCCTTGCATATGAGCAGATAAGAGGAAGACAAAAAACTTAACCTACATCTATTTTTTTCCAAATGGCCTTCTACTCAAAATCCTTATACCAAAGTAGCATATCTGAAGTTGGTATATTCTGATCCTCTTCAATGTCTGAGGACCCTAGGAAACACAGGATAATTAAATACATTATTTAATAGGCAATCCTGAAACAAAGAAAAATTGATACCAAAATCAAAATTCAGGGAAAACTCACTTTTCTTGACCTGAGAACATGGGACACAAAAGTCAGAGATGTATTAGCGATATATTTTGTTGTATAAAAAAATGGAAAAGAAGCAAGAAAATTCAAATGTCAGAGTTGAAAGTGAAGGATTTATCAACTTTAACATTAAGGGTTGAGACGAATTAGGCAATTTGTCTACAGTGATCTAGAGAGATAGAACAACTGATTTTAGGGCTCGATGCCATTATCTAGATATATGCACTAGAGGAGGCTTGCAGCTGCGAGGCTCAGAAATCTCAACCCAAAAGGTCTTAAACAGTGAAAGGATGCTCTCTCGTAAGGAGTGTTTATGAGGAGTGGCACTAAGGTTGTTTTATTTAGTGGCTCCATCAAGGAGTAGATTCCACTCATTTTTAGTTGCCTGGACGAGAGCAAATCTGTGGCTTCCAGATGGCTCCCTCTTTACAAGCCTTATTTTTAAATTGGTAACTGATCATTGAAAAAGAATGAGCTCATTCACTCTAAGGTTATTTTCTTTTGTTATTAAGAAACCTTCCCCAAAAGACTCCTCCTGGATGTCTCTCATCTATTTTCTGGGATGATGTTAATATTCCACTTCTTACTACCCTTTTGGCCTAGAAAGAAAGTTATGTGCCCCTGTGCAGTCTTGCAAAGGTAAACGTTGAAAAGAACCAAAGCAATGTGTCTGGAATCTAGTACCCAGAAGGTTCTAGGATTCAAAGTAGGATCAGCCCCAAATCTGGGGACACGTTTAGCAAAAGCAGCCAGAAATGAAAAACAGTGGTTTGGATGAATCTGAGTTGTTTGTTTAATTAAGGAATTAAAACTGTGCCTCAGCTGTCATCAAGAAAGCATCAACTCAATATTTAATTTAAGATAAATTGTATACTTGAAAATCATGAGTGGGAGACACTTATGGGTGATAATAAGGCAAACTGGAAGTGAGAGAATAAATATTGTTTCAGGTTCTACCTCTCTGAAGAAAAGAGAGGCACCTACCTTATCTGGCCCAGTTCTATCCTTAGAAAGGGACTTTTTGTGGCAGAGTCTATCTGCCATGGATAGGATGAATGACCATACAAGACTCTCCATCCTGCTTTACTGTGGGGATGTGCCTCCCAGAAACACCCACAAGTGAGCCTTTAATGATTATTTTGGCTTTCCAACTATGTTTACCCCGGAGAGGATCACAGACATGGATAGAGAACTTTAGAACTTACAATATCGAAAAAATGTTTCCTCTATCTACATCAAATTTATGAACTGGGGTCATTCCTGTTGGACTGGGATAGTCTCCCCTGTGATCGGAACTGGAAAGTGGATTAATGGAACCCTGTATGTCCACTGATGATATCTGGACCTCATATTGTCCGTGCGAAGAACGGACACCTTGGCCTTATCTGGGCAAGCAGCCTGACAACTCCTGACCCTATTTCTCTGCCCCCCTGCCCTGATCCTACTGCTTGGCCATCACTGCACCTGGGGCAGCACTTTGTGTGCTGCTATATATCAAAACAGATGCAACTGCTCATGTGGAGATTTCCCAGTTTTCTTCTACCGTGTACCTTTTAGAACCCCACTGCCCCAGTTTCAGATTCACGGTTCTCCAGCCCCCCGCCCCTTGGGTGTACACATGTGAAGATTGATATATGTCCTGTGCTGCTGAGAACTTCACAGAGCCCTGACTTCTTGGACAGCATCAATTTGGCTACCCTTTTTCCTTTAGTGGTAATTGAATGTCAGGATAATAGATGGAAGGCGGGGATAAGGAATCACAGTGTCACTTTTAGCAAGTAGGAGAAAGAACTGTAGAAGAAAGATTTCAATGCTAACAGTTTCTAGATAGTTGGGTGATTGTCTTTCTAAAAAATTTGGGGAGAACTGGGCCAGTGATGGAAATACATACTAATTTCTCAACTCTGAGTACAAAAAAATCCTTTTCTAGGATGTGGCATAATCCTATCCAAGGAAGCACCTCTGAGACTAACCAGAAAGAATTCCATGACAATGATTGGAATAGTGCTAAGCCCTTTAGTCACTGTTATGAGTCTAAGAAAGTCAACTGGAGTTGTCTACAAACACTAAAATATTTGTGCTACCCCGGCTAACTTTATCTGCCCATCTTCACCTCTTGGCACAGAAAGCACCCTTTCTTTTAGGAAACCACCCCTGTTCACCTCTCACTGGGTTTCAGGTGAAGATGATCTAATCTATCCCTGCCTTTAGCCACAGGCAGATAGTCCTTCTCTAGAGATCAGTGTATGCTACAGATCTCCAAAGAACTTGTTCCAGCAGTGAGACTAGTACTCAAGACAAATAAAACCAATCTAATTACTTTAATCTGGTATCCTTTTAGACCACTTGGGCAAAAGAACCTCCCCTTTCTTATTGTTGTGTATTAAAAGGCTAGAAGCCTGAAGGAATGGTGGCCAACCTGAGAATTATGTTACTTTTCCAACTTTTTCCCTACCATTCTCCTGCCTGATGGTTGTGCTTGGTTTTTCATGGTTTTCCAACTTTCTTGTGTCATATTCACCGGAGGGTTTTACAAACAGGCTCCAAACCCAGAATTTCTGATTCAGCAGACTTGAGCTGCAGCCAAGAGCTTGCAATTCTGACAGTTTTCCACATGAAACTGGAGCCGTTGACCTGGGATTTGTGTTTCCAGAACCACTGTTGCAGACATGGCTGGTCTTTCTCAACAAATGAAACATTCTGGTAGCCCCGAGACTTCAACTGAATTTTTTCTTCTTTCAAAAAGAAAATCTGTTTCTATCTCTGCATAAATCGAGTGTTGGTGAATGCTTAATGACACTGACTCTCTGGAAAAAAAAAAGTCCTGATTCATAGCATTTGATAGCTTCCAGGATATAGTTCTTCCGAATTCATTTCAAGTCACCATGCACACACATATTCAGCTGATGTCCCTGAATGTGATCTTGGGAAGACAGGCTTCATAAGTTCTTGGGAGCCAATGCAAGCTAGCTCAGTATACAACTGCCAGGGTGACAACTTTATGTCTCTGCTTTTTGTGACCTCCTTTGTTAGGGCTTCCTAATAATATAGTTCTAATGGTTACCTAATGATATAGTCCAACCAATATCCAACCATTTTCTCTTTTTTCAGACTATGCTGGATTTCTAATTTTAATGTTTCATTGCCTTTTGCTAAGTAGTAATCACTAAAAAGGCAGAACATTTTCGGTCTCATTCTCTGTTGTATATATGGTTCCTAGAACTCTTGGCTGAAAACTGTTGTCAATAGCTGTTTGTCAGATATCTGAATGAATACATGAATCTATATATTTGTTCATGAATCCTCTATACTCCACTCGTATTTCCATGAGGGCAATGACTTTGTACAGTTTTCTTCACCAGTGTTTCTTCATCCTTGGCATATACCAATGTGAACTAAATAATGTATAAAAATTTAGTACATCAAGTTGTGACAAGAGAGTATATTTAAAACACCCCCTAAGAATGGTGGGAAATTATGATACAAATGTTCAAAAAAAAGCCATATGCCTATTTAGCCTCTTCATGTTAATAAGGAAACAATTCTGTACCCACCAGAGAAAGAATGGTAAGGAAATAGACTTTGAAGCATGTTTCCTATTTCAAGAATTCCATTTACCAGTAGAAAGCAGCAAATATTTCAGGTTGAGTCTTTGTCTCAGAGGTTGTTCCAGAGAGACTCCAGACTGAAGCACAGAGATAAAGGGGATGACTGTGTTCTAGCTGCTACACTCTGCATGCTCACAGCTGAAGAAGTTAGGACCTTAGAACAAGTTATGAGTTCATACAACTGATGGGGACTAAATGCTCCAAAAAAAGGAGTGTAACATTTAGAGGTAAATGTGACCCAAGATGCCCAAATGTGACAAGGAATCCCAAGTACCAAGAGCACATATTCATTTTCTTCTACCTCTTTACAAGCTGGCTTGTCAGAAGGTGTCCCCAAAGAGGCAAAGCTGTTCAGGGAACCTGGTGGGTGTCAGTTCAAGAAATACGGGCAACTCATCTGCATATCTTTTAGTGACCTTCCAGAATGACAACCAAGCCACCAACGCTTTGCTGTTTGCAAATGATAGAGATCTTATTTCTGGGGACGACAGGATTGATGTGGCAGCCGCAGTGCCATTAGACCTAGAAGACGCTCCATTCTCATTACTGTCTCCTGGCAACGTAGCACCAGATGCTGCTGTGAATATTAATGATCCTCATTCATGTAACCTTTATTTCCTCCCTCCACTTCATGAAGGCGGCAGCCAGGGACTGCTGCTATCTGGCTCTACCGTTTCTATCTCAACAAATCATTTCTTTGCCTCTGCTTGAGGAAAGAAATATTAATGAGATTTTTATCTAAGGAAAGGGCTTCTAGCTTTCTATGGAGATGCTCACTTTCCAAGCAATGTTCTCTTTTCTGAGAAAGATAACGGTGCTCTGTTCTGCAGGGGCACATCTGCAATGCTTTCATTGGCTTTATCTCCTGCTTGAAATATGTGATTTATCTAATACCTTTGCTTTTTTCATGTGTGGGGTTTAAAACTAAACAAGGAATTGGGCAAAGGGGGAAACTAAATATTATTAAAATCTCAATCGATTTTATATTCCTTATCAGCTTCTGACAATCTTAGAGATGGAGTAAAATGTTGTTCCAAACTGCCTGACATCTATCTCTTTGGCCTCTCCCACTTACACATAGGCTAGGAAAAGCAAGGCCTATGAAATTGCTTCAAACTGTGACAACTGGTTCCTTTAGTTCTTTGTTTTGTTTCTCTAGGCTTCTAGGATATTGGCCAGAGACTGTGAGGACAGTTCAATACACGGTAGATGGTAGAATATTTTCCTTCTTCCATCTCTTCCTTCTCCTAATATTTAGTGAGGCATATGAAGCCTTAATGAATGTTGGCTCTGTTGTTTGCACATAGTGAGATCCTGGATGAGTTGCTCAGCCTCACTGAGCCTCAGTTTCTTGTCTATAAAATACAGATAAAAGCACCTATTATGTTCCACTTACCAGCAAACTAAATGGCATGACACCTAGTAGATAGAGCTTAACCTGGTATCTGTTCATAGTGAGAGCTGAATAAAAAGAAGCCTGGTACGATAGGTTGTTATGCTCAGTGCCCTCAGTGAAGCATGTCTCTGAGTATAGGTATTGCTCATACTGGTTCTAGACATGGACACTTGGTTTGCTTTTATCTGCGGGGTGCACAAGTGTGAATGAAGCAGAGACTTGATAAAGGCTTTCAGGGCCTTCTGTCTGTAGCTGAGTGCTATAAAACCATATGAAGAAGTCCTAACACCATATGAGGAACAGTCCCACTTTGAGAATAAAGACCTCAGGAATCTGACTACAGTAAACCCAGAAGTGAAGTGCAGCTGCTTAAGCAAATTCACAGGAAACCAAAACTTGAGAAAAAGTAATTAAAAAAAAAAAAACACTCAAATTTGGGATCTTTTGTTACACAGCAAAGACTATCTGATACATGATGATGAAGGGTGCTTTCGTAAGTGGTGTCTTAATTAAAACATGCAATAATTCTGTGGGGGCGAGAGAGTGATGCTATCTTCTACTTTATCAATGAGGAGGTAGAGGCTTAAGTGGCAGTAGATGGTTCTTTGACTGTTCAGATCCTTAAAATAATTCCTAATGGAGAAATCCAGTGTGCAAGCATATTTAAACACAGGTTTTTGAGGGTGGAAATCTTTTCTCTCAAATCAAATCCATGTTGGATCTCTTGGTATTTATTATCTTTTCTAATGTACAGTCAGAAAAGTTCTCTGAGCTGAGGAATTTACAATCAAGCCAGCTCTCCTCTCCTGATGGTAGTCTACAATCTGATGCAGCTGGTTCCTGTTTCTTGACCTTGTGGGTATAGTGTTCGTTCCTAGACCAACAGAAGAATAAAAGCATCTGGAAAATGCCGTCCTTGAAAGTATCTGGAAAATGCCATCCTTGAAAGCTTCCATCATTCTTTCTGGCTTCATCTGACTTTGCCAGGATTGACTTTGTCCCTCAGTGGAGTAAGTTTATTTCACACTCTAATTGGTCCCAAATTTCAATCACCAGAAAAATATTTCTTTAGGTTAAAGTTTATGGACTTTTTATGTCTCTTTAAAAATTTACATATCCTCAAAAGAACAGCCTATCAATCCAGCTAATTCTCATTGTAAAATAAGACCCAAGACAGATTTAAACTGGTGGGTGGCCAACACTGACTGCTGTAGGAAAGGATTTTCCAATGGAAATATAACATCAGCTGGAGAAGTAACTTTTAATTTTCTAGTAGCTGCACTGAAATGTAGAGGTATTATTTTAAAAAGTTAACCTGTTCTAAGTTCTTTCAATTTTTAAGTACAATCAACTTAAAAATATTAGTGAGTTAATCTACATCATTTATCTCTTTGGTACCAAATCTTCAAAATTTGGCATAAAATTTGCAAATCCCAATTCGGACTCAGATTTCTGGTTTTCAGTGGCTACCCAGATCTTATGGCTGCTATGTTGGACAGCTCAGGTCTAAAGACCAGCTTATTGATTATAAAGTAGAGACAGTCAAGCTGACCTTTTGGTACACTGTGTATTCAGTGATATAGTCATGGTCAGGTGTGGTGGCTTATACTATAATTTCAATACGTGGGAAGCTGAGGCCGGATGTTTGAGGCCAACTTTGAGTCCAAGTGGGCCTATGTAGCGAGTTCAAGGCCAGCCTGAGCTAGAGAGTGAGATACTATCTTAAATGTGAACTCTCACTAAAGAAGTTTTCTTATGTAGCAGATGAGACCCACAATGTGCAGAGAACAGGAGGCCACAGAGTGCTCATCCCTGAAAAGGACAGCTACACAAACTCTGCTTCTCAAAGCTCAGGGATCACTGCAGAAGAGGAGGTGGAAAGATTTTAAGAGCAAGAGGGTATAGATGACCACAAGGAGACAAAATATTTCAGGCAGTTGAGCATTTACTCATATGAATTTACAGCAATGGTGACAGCATGTACAATTCTGATGCAAGCTCAAGTTAGACAATATTCCAGCAGAGACATGGGGAAGTGGGTAAGAACTCCCAACCCAATCTAAGAAACTTTGGGCAATTAATAGCTGCAGAAAGGGGAAAGTATCTTATGGCTGAACCCATACTGAAGGACATTGGTGGACATAAATGATACTGCAGTACTCTAGGAGATACATATATATATATATATATATCTTATATATATAGCTCATATATATCTCATATATATCATATATATCTCATATATATCATATACATCTCATATATATCATATATACATATTATATATATATCTCATATATATGAGAGTTCATTAAACTGGATGGGGGTTGGGGCGGTATAGAGACAGGAATGATCTAAATATTATCAAACTATAGTGTATTAACAAAAGCAGAAATTCAATTTAAAAACTGTTAAGCAAATTGCTGGGCACGGTGGTACACATCTTTAATCCAGCACTTAGAAAGCAGAGGCAGGTGGATCTCTGTGAGATCCAGGCCAGTTTGGTCTACATAGCAAGTTCTCAGCCAGCCGGGGCTACAGGGAGACTCTGTCTCAAAAACTAAAAACAAAACAAAAGAACAGCAACAACAATAAATAAAACAATGGGATCAGGTGCGACGATTCCATGCAGGAGTCCAGAAAGTCTTTTTGCAGTTTTAACTTTTAATGACCTGGATTATTCACATGTGTGAGTACTAAATTTATAAGTTATAAAATTTAGCATTTGAAAGGTTGAAGTTTTAAATTTGCTTTATACTTATTTTTCATAAATTAAACATTATTTCATTTATTTATCAATTTATTGACTGAAGCAGAATCTTGTGTAGCAGACCTAACTTCAAACATATTATGCAGCTAAGGCTGTCTTTGAACTCCAGATCCTCCTACCTCTACCTTCCAGTTCTAGAACAAGAACTATAGTATGTACCGCCACACTCAGTTTTTTAAATAAGTCTAAATTAATTTGTTTATTCATTTTGTGGTGCTGGGGATTGATTCAAGTGCTTCTTTCAGGCAAGACAAGTGTTCCACTATTGACCTATCCCTCTACCCCTGACACTGGGCATCTCTCACAGGTGAGTGGATCAATAGTATGTTCTATTTCTTGACCATATCATCACTTAATAAAGCCTCATTAGACTAGTGGGAGTCACATCATTACTAATATGAATAAACTCAAAACCAATGTTTTGGTGATCACTGATAAAAGTTTCCAATAATTTGTGAAAGTGACACAGTCAGAACATTGAGTGTTGAATTTAGCAAGAAATTATTACCACATTAAAATTTTTACAACTGACCTTCCAAACGCTATTTGCTATAACTTTATAGCATTTATACTTCTGAAATATGAAAGCTTACACCTGCATGCCGTGTTGCGCACCATCAAGGTGGTAAGCATGGCATTGCCTCAGTCCATCCTTTTCCATCTCCACAGAATTAGCTTTAAGGGAGCTATTATTATTCTTTATCTAATTGTCTATACTTATTTACTTAAATTATATTTAAGAAGTTGTTGAACCATCTCAGAGGGTCAAGAAATCTGTGGTGGTGGACAGACTTTCTAACACTTAGAAAATTTCTCACCATAAGAATAAGGACTTCTACTCACCTGAGAGAGCTGACCGTTATCTTTTCTGCTCTGTGATGGAGCTGGATGCTTGAATGTTTCTGTAGGCATGGAGGGGAAGCACTCTGCAACTGGGCAGAGGGATCCTGGATATCACACATAAGTTGTGTTAAGTTTCAGTGAACATCATGGAATATAATAAGTAACAGTGAAAAACTGACCAGGAATATCTAAATAACTTGGTTCCAAAAATCAGGAAACTCTAAAATGTTTGAAGGCCATTACTAGGTTTCACATTTGTGCATTCAACTAACTTTGGGTTTATTTTGAAAAATGCATCCCTCCCTTTGGGAGAAAAATAGGCCTTGCCAAGGATACAATGTTTGGTGAATAGAATGTTACTGTATTTCAGCCCCAACTGAACTTCTTGACTGGGTATCCTTGCAAACCATCTTTATAAGTGTTCAAGGCCACCATGGTACTGTCTGCTCATATTGCCGTTCAAGACACAAATGACACTATGAATCAGGATCAAGGTAGCTGGTTCATAAAGACTCGTTTGGACAGGTTATGGTCCATTGGCTGGGCTATAGCCCATTTTTTGCTTTTAAAAACTAATCAGAAAGGGTACTTTCAATTTAAGGAGGGAGAAGGAAAAGAGAAGACTCCAAATGTCCTCAGTGTTATTTAGAAACAATAGAACTCAGCTTCTACTTGTGGCTCTGCTAAAAGACATTTTATTTTATTAATATGCTTTGCCCTTTCCCCAGAGCAGTTGAATATATCACATGTCACAAGACCAAATTACATTTATTCTCAATAATTTAAAGTTGGAATTTCAGCCCAGAAAACCCAGAAAGGAAGAAATGATTTCTTGCCGCTGTGTAAATGAATTGCATGGTTCCCAAGTGGAGCCATGGCCCTCAGACTAGGAGAGTACACACATTTACCCAGCGATTCAGACAAAGCTCTGAAATTGTACCTAGTGCATTTTCTCTGGGTTTGGTTAGAGATTAAACAATTCCCAAAGAATGGTGAAAGCAAGAGGAAGCTTGCATTCCCCCTGTGTGTGAGCAGATGGGATACGGAGACTGAAGGGACGGGTGACAGAAATACAGACCTGTAGTATTGACACTTATTGGTATAAAGAGAATTCTGAAAATCTAATTGGCCTTGATGAGGAAGAGGCAATCATTTGGCCTCATTATTCTAACTTAAATAGGAGGAAAAGTTGTTCCCCAGTTTCAGAAAGAATTTTAGAACTACCCAGGCACTTCCTGTAATTACACCATTCCTTTTAGCAAAAATGACAGGCCAGAAAGTCTTCATTTGCTTTTATGCCATTTCTGGAGTAGCAACCACTGCCTTTCCTCTTTCTCTGTCAGAAACTCAAGCATACCTTCCAGTCTATCATAATTTAATGTAACAGCTAGCTCCTTTCAGCCTTGTTCTCATCTTCACAGCCTGTGGTCCTAATCTGGGCTCATCCAGAGAAATGAGTAGAGACAAGCTGTTTTTTTCACATAACTTTGCTATTAGGATTCAGAAAGGCTCCAATTTCATCTCTGATAGGCGGCAGACTCCACCAGTAGTCTAACTAGACCCTAGTACATTCCTGTCCTCGCCAGCTGAGAGCATTTTTAGGGGGTCGCTATTCTTTCTGACGACCTCCTCTCATCCCGTGATTGGACTGAGGCAGAAATTTCCAGTTTAGCACCACTGGGAGTCAACTGGTGCTGAGTGAGAGGTGGAGGTTGAGTGCCACAGGCCCCGCGCCTCTCGGCAGGACAAATAGGAAGCAGTCTCTAGACTATCTGTTTTCTTCAAGACCTGCAGAGATGGCTGCTAACTGAAACAGTCCAGGAAATTAAAGTTTGTCTTCAGATAACAGTGAGTGATTTTTATAAGTATACCCTAAATATGGTCTAGGACCCTCTGGTACTAAAATATTACATGTCAAACAGAAATTAAAAGTTGACAAAGCATCTTGTAATTTTGTTTGCTAAACGCGGCAACCCTACCTGGAGGGCTTGTGCCCAGGGGCTCATATAGGCTATTGGTACTGGAGTCTCTTCTAGAGATGTTTCCTAGATTCCCCTCTAGCATACATCAGGTGCCCTAGGTATGCAGTCTAACAAAGAGACTCTTACAGAATGATCTGTAGAGGGTTATTAAGGAGAAACTGTGAGTATGCAAGGCAAGCAGCAGAGGCCAGGGGAAGAAGCTGAGCAAAGACAGGGTAGGATTCTGGTTGAATTGAGAGCCTCATGAGTTCACCGGGAGCTCCGGAGTATGATGAGTATCTTAGAGTTGTCAGATCTTGAGTTTGAATGGATTGGTGTTTGTTGGCCCTCATGTACACACTATTCAACCACTAGTCGTAGCAGAACCACAACTAGGTACAAGGTAAAGGAGGTGTGGACAAGGTCCCAACAGTATCTGATACCCAAGACAATTTGCCTTCACATTCTTGTCTTGGGTTTTGTTTCTGAGAAAGCTGAGTGTCAAATATGGAAACAGCGGTGACATCCTTGACTTGATGGCTTCTACTTCTTCTAAGGTATCCATTCCCTGAATGACCAACCATGAGATCTGCAACCCAAATTTACTTGCAATACTTCTTATGTAAAAATATGGCCAATAAGGAGCTGAGGAGATGGCTCATGGGTAAAGTGTCTACTATACAAGTACGAGAACCTGAGTTAGGTCCCCAAAACTCACATAAAAGGAAAATTGGGTGGCATATATCTATAATCACAGAACTGTGGAGGGGAAGATAGGCAGATCCCTGGAGCTCACTGACAAGCCAGCCTCGCCACATCAGTGAGCTCCAGGTTCAGTGAGAGACACTCACATACACACATGAACACACACATAGCACCACAAATTCATACAGCCCCCCAAATGGTCATTAAATATCTTAAGTTGACTATCATGTCGAAGCAAAGATAATGTAGCAATGATTTAAACACCAATAAAAACTGTAGTTGTTAAGTATCCACTGAATGTGAATAAACTAGGCCCTTTATCAGGTCACTCATTTTAAAAAGTCATTGCATTAATGTCTCAAGAACATCTTGGAGCTAGTCCCAACCCTGTAAGATTCTCAGTGCATCAACAAAGTCCAGGAACTCGGGGAGTCTTGCTGAGTCTCTTCGGAGTACAGATGGCACGAGCTAAGACATGGACGCTGAGGGATGATGAAAGACCTGATTTCTTCAAGCATTCCCCTGTTGGATGTAAGCAGAACACTATGTCCAGGAAATACTGTTGGAACTTTGATGAGAGCCAGAAGGCTCACTTGTCAAAACTGCTGTTGCTTAGCTCTCAAGAATCTGCTTCACCCTAAGAAGTCGCCTAAAGTGACTGACACTGCCTTATGCGCACCAGATCTTTAGATGCTGGATACAAGGACAAGAGAAAAAACAGATGGGCCATGGAAACACTAACTGTCGATGAATTCAGTTTAAGCAGGGACAAGGCAGCCCAGCTATGGAGATGCAATGACAAAGGACAGGGGACACAGAATAAACCAGACTTGATGGAGCTCAGTGGACACTGGATATGGCCAGACACAAAGTGATCAGAGCTCCAGGAACGGGAACCAGAGCAAGAACATAAATAATATGCCCTTGGGTCCATTATGCCTATTGTTGACGATAGGATTAGCCCTAGATACAGCTAATGCAGCACCTTGGGTACAAGAAGAATAGAGGCGTGATTCGAGGAAATCAGCTCATTTAATATACATATATATTATATGATAACATATATGAAGAATATTTAATGTTCTGCATGGAGTGTTATACACATTCAGCCAAACCCTGAGTAGCCAGAGGCAGTAAGCAAGCTTTTAGTTCAGGGGCATGGTGGTGATGGTGGAGGTGGGTGGGAACCTGGGTGAAACATATGAGCTGATGCAAGAATAAAAGCATTTAAGCCAAAACAAATTCTCAACAACTTTGGAAAAACTCTTCAGTACCCATGATAACTACATATTTGCCTACTCTGTTTCTTTTTATATGAGTTTAATTTTGTTTTTACAGGCAGAATCTCACTGTGAATCCCAGGTTCGCTGTGAACTCCTGATCCTGCCTCAGCCTTTCAAGTGCTGGGATTACAGGTATACACCACTACACCAGCTCGCGTACGCTACCACTCCGCATACTCAGTCCCATCCCTTCTCTAATGCCCAGCAGAACATATATATATCAATTCTGTAAAATTCTATATGAGATCATAGAAGCTGTATTCATGGTAGTCTCAAATTGAAATGACCTGAATATTCATCAACAGTAAAATAGATAATAGAACACTACTCAACAATAGAAGTGCATAAGCATAAGTCACAACATGACTCTCAAACGCAAAACACTGAGTGAAAGACTCCAGACACCATTTAACATGGGCTTGTGTTAGTTAGCTTTCCGTTACTGTAACTCATACCTGAGACAAATCAATTCGTTTAGTAAAACATTAAATAGAGGTGGGAAAAAAGTCTAGCACTGAATGGAGAAAACGAATTCTCCTATGTCTTGACCTTATCATGGCCAAGTCTCTATGTCATTTCTTTCTATAGAACAGGTAAGGAGGGATGGGAGCCTAAGTTAGGTAGAATTTTTATTGACTTTTGGAGTACAATGAGACAATCATCATCTTGATCCCCCCATCCTCCAAAAGATATACCTACCCTAATAGTTAATCTGAGGACTGCATATAGATCCACTGTTCCAGTAATGGATTCTGGAAAACTGCACAAGTAGAGATATAGATTCTTAAGATGACTTCAGAGGCACAAGTCTAAGGACTCTGAGATCTTTGCACCACAACTTAACATATAAGTTGATAAACCTACATCTTTTACTCATAACTTTTAAACTGTCTACTCCTTTTTTTTAAGCCTACTTTGATGTTAATTCTATTGCTTAAAGAAAATGTTCTTCCAATTTTATTTATTTATTTTTGATTTTTTTTTTTGAGGCAGGTCTCCTTGAAGCCCCAGCTGGCCTGAAAATCGCTATGTAGATCAGGCTGACCTTGACCTCAAAGAGTCTTCCTACCTCTTCCTCTCGAGTGCTGGGATTAAAGTCATTATATCATGTGGCTTCTCTGGGGCTCATTAAATGTGGTGCTGATGACTGACAGTCATACAACAAGAATCACCTGGCTCCTTCAGCATTATGAGACCATGAGCAGTGTTCTAGAAGTGGACGACCTCCCAGTGCTCAGACCACCACTTTTCCACCCACTCTTTCTTTATTCTCCAAAGTCAATTTCTCAAAGTGATCCCTCCATATGGATTTGGTTTTTTTTCATGTCTGAGTTCTGAGTTGTGCCTCCTTTCTATCTGAGCATTATCAACTGTCAAATTTCCATGCTAGACAGATGGGATGAGGCACAAAATCCTTAGAATAGCCGGAATCTTCATTTAGGGCATGAGGTTCTTTCTCCATTTTAGTCTAATCACCCACCAAATCTGCTTAGCAGTAGCTAACGCTATGGCTGGTCCAGAGGGCTGCTCCTTCAGTTTCCTCACTGCTCACCTCTTGATAGCAATGCCAGAAACCAGTGAAATGGCCCAATAATGGCAGGCAGTCAGGACGAACTGGAGGTAGAAGCCAGGGAGCTGAATAATGAGTCTTTGAACATCAAGACAGGACTAAATCAGAGGTTTCCTGAGCAGATTGGAAGGGGAAGAAGGCTCCTGTTGGCTGGAAGTACCAAAGTTGATCCATGGGGAGACACCATGGGGTTCATTGGTCTTGGCAGGATTATAAAGGCTCTAGTTTCACTTGAATAAACTTCTTGAACACTGTCTCCAGTGCATTTCCTCAAATCTGTTTTCACAAGTGTTCAGAATTCATTCCTTTTTGGGTCTCCTGCTGCTTGAAGCAAGTAAGAACCCAAGGGATTGTGTTTCTCAGTGTAAAATAAACACAATTCTTTTTGGACCAGCTGAGTCAGAAGGAAAATGAGGCCAAAGAATGAATAAGACACAAAGCTAGAGCAAATCAAACTGTGGTTGTGAGCCTCCTTATCCTCTGCTCTCTGCCCTGGCTGAGCAAATGGATGGACTGCCTGGTCCCCCTTCCTCAGCTGAGTCTTTGTGTGTGTATCTTACTGACATTTTATTATACTTTTGTTTTCAAAGGGCTTTCTGTTCAGAATCATTGTCTTTCTCATTCCCTGGTCCTATTCTTATTACTGAGACTAGATGTGATGTGAAGAAGATGGAATCTGCCCCTGGCCCTTCTGATCTTAAGGATGATTTAATAAACATTGACACGCAGAACTGCCATTGACAGATAATTTTTATAAAAGATTACAGTTTCAAGTTCACTTCCAACATCTTGGAACTTGACAATTGATTATAATGATGGGCCTTAACTCTCCAACCTGACCTCAGGCCACTCTAAGGACTCTGAAACTCTAGACAGATCTTTCTGGAGCTGGGACATTCAGCCACAACAAGGATTCAGGCCTTAGTCCAAGTCTGGCAGAATACATTGCTCCTCTATGTCAACGTATCTTCCCTTCTACCACAGTAAAACCTGAGGGCTGAGCTCACCCTCCTGCTTCCTTCATGTGTCAGATGGAATCTAACGTCTGGAGTCTTCTTCAAAGGCTGGGCATCTAGGTCTTGAGCCAGCTCTGACCCAGGGCAGATTGGCCGTGTTTCACTGTAGGAAAGGAGAAACGTCCCTTACCTTTGTAGGTTCTGGTACTGGGCCTAAGAAGTAAATGGACATAAAGTAGGTTATTAAGAGAAAAGCATATACTTTTATTAACATTTATACATATGTACATGGGATGCATAATGACAAACCAAAGAACAGTTAGGACTGAGAACTTACATACTTCTTTAAGCAAGGAAGTCAAAAAATGTCTAGAGAAATGGCAAGATAAAGTAGGACAGTGATTAGAAAATACATTGGGAGGCAGTTGAAGGAGGACCAGGAGTTCAAGATCATCCTTGACTATGAAGCAAGTTTGCCTGGGGGTTCATTTATACAAATGCATTTTGGTACAGACTCCAGTCTCTGGTACTGAGAATGCTGCCCTGTCTGCTGCAGAGGTGTTGTTTTCATGGGTAAAACAGGAGACAGGCTTCTTTGCGCTTCCTGATTTTCAAGTTGCTTCAGCTAGAAATGTGTTATTTCAGAAGTAGCCCAGTCATCACCAAAGTTGAGTGGTTGGTTTTGTTATCTTGTCTAGGTGTTACCTCATTCTGACTGCTTTGCAACAGCTGTGTGTTGCCCACATCTTGGTTATTAGAATCCTTGTGATTGTTGTTGCTCTTGTTTGTTTGTTTCGGGCGCGCGAGGGGGTGGGGTACTAGGGATTGAACCCAGGGCCTCTGAAAAACTCTCTAGCTGAGCTCTTTTCCTAGCCCTTCAGACCCCTTTTGTGTGAACTCTCATCTAGATAAGATTTGGGCTTGAGAGCAGGAACTGAGCTCTTGTTTGGTTTCATTTACACCAAAATACCTAGAAGTGTGTCATGGTGTGTGGTCTTAAAAGAACAAAATAGTTTTAGAAACTATTTTAAAATTTATTCTTAAAATATACTAAGAAAAAAATGCAGAAGTTGCCATGAATAAATAAAAAGTAGAACATGAAAAACATATTTTCCATTTAATGACTTTAGTTACGGTGTGCCCCCCTGGTGGCCACTTGTTGAAATTGCAAACAAAATAGGAGACAAAACTCATAAACTCAAGCATATTGTTTTGACAGAAGTGTTACATGGGAAAATAAAGGAATGTTTAAAGAGTTCTCATATGCTCCAGAGATAGTTTGTACTTTCATTTCTTTCTTCAAATTCCATGTTACTCAGTCCCACAGAATCTTTGAAAGAGATAACAGGTAATATAAAAATGATGTGATTAGAGACTGGAGAGAAGAAAACTTCCCATGTGATAACTAAGGAAGATCAAGTGAATAAATGCTATTTTAATTCACAATATCCTGGAAAAAGAAACAGTTTGGGCAACACAAAATCAACACTTCTAGAATGAAAGCCGTTTCTCTTTGAATTTGATCCATCACAAAGTCTGTCCCAGGAAATTTCAGTCCCAGCATTACATTACATGCAGTTTCCTCTGGTAAGATTTATTTTTTATTTGACTGTACAAAGATGGGAAATTTAGGGACTGGAGAGATGGATCATTGGTTAAGAGTGCTAGTTGTTTTTGTAGAAGACTGGAACTCAGTTTCCAGTACCCACTTGCCTACTTGGCAGCTAACAACCATTTTTAACTCCAGTTTGAGGGGATCCAGCATCCTCTTCTGGACTCTGTGGGCTTTGCACAACACAGGTATGCTTACATACATGAAGGCAAAATACTCAAACATGTAAAATAAAAATTTTTAAATTGGGAAATTTTGACTTAACACGTACTTACGTGATAGGCTTTTATTTCTATAAGACTAAGTCAAATGGTCTAACAATTCACATTTTAACAAATGTTCTACAATTGTTTTGACTTATTCTCAAGCTCACTTATAAGAATTTTATATATTGTATAAATCATTATAAATTATAATTTTATCATACTTTTATCAGAGTGCCTGTTTCACCACCCCTTGACAGAGCTGTGCACTTTAAATTACTGTATTTTTCACTAACTTAATGAGTAGTTGGTAGAATCAAAATCCATTCTGAGTTTTGTTTTCATTTTATTGGTAAAATGGTTAAATGCAAATCTGAAATGGAGCTAAAAATAGGTAAACCACACTATGCTGCACGACTTAAGTAAAACTATCTTTTAGGAACACAAATATTCCAATGTATTAAAGTGCCTTGAGTCACTAAATTAAATACCATTTATAATATTAAGAAGGAGAAAAAGCAAACTTGCGTGCAATTACAGCATGAGATGGGATTATTGACTGCTGCTACTCCAGGTGATAAAGATGCAAAGAGAAGGGAGGCGTATCTTTAATCAGCAATTAAGCGAGAGCACCACATCCAAGGTCAGTTTGAAGCTATCAATCCTACTTAAGGCTGTGCATCAAGTACCATCTAGATATTCAAATCCATATGCCACATAGGGTCAAGATGGGGGATTTGTTAACTAAAGATAAGTTCATTTCACTGAAAAACAAAGCAAGTTTTTGACTCAGCTTTAGTTTTTCTCATTACTTTAGTAATTTCAACAGCAAAGACAGAGAAAGCAAATTTTCTTTTTATTTTCTTCCAAATGACTGCAAGCGATATGACTTATTAAAACCACATCAGTAATGTCACCTTATTAATAACAGTGTAGGTTGGGACTCTAAGTCTTCAAGAGAAATATATTCTTTATAATTTTAAGATATATCTATTTCTTATTTATATATTATTGATTTTGCAACTGCACATGAATAAGCTTTCTGTTCGCAAATGTCTTTTGAATTGACCAGAATAGCAATATTTAAAGGCTATAAAAGGGATTTTGGTATCAATTTTCCAGTAAGTCCAAACAAGACAACAGATGCTATGATAGTGAGTTTCTAAATCATCCATGCAAAGAAACTGGTTGGTGATACAGCCAATACCCATTTTTTGGGGTATAAAACAGATACAGCAAGTTTTTCTTCTCTTTCACTGACACCTTGGAGAAAGACTGGGTGGCTTGCCTCCATCTCCAGCTAGTGAGGATGATACTGAGGAGATTTTCTGGGAACTTGAATTTGCCTTGTGACATTTGAGGATAATAAACATATGAGTGATGAAGTCAAGCCCTGCTTCTGGCACATATCTCAGTCGATATATGAGACTGGCCCATTGTCTAAATATTATTCATCAACCACCCCTAAACTTTCCTAGTTTATAAATCCACAAAATTTGCAAGAAGTTTAAAATGTGGGTGTCAGAGCCAATATATGTGGTAATCACATCTAGAACCAGCATACATTATCATAGGCTAATTTGAATACTCAGTCCCAGAAAGAGTATGAGAAACAAAATAGTCATGAGAATCAATTGGCAAAGAGTTTTCAGGACAGTGAATAAGAGCTATGAATATTTATGGCTCCTGGACATTTGCTCTCATGGCAGACTTGTGTGTACTAGCACTCCAGCTGCCTAATGCTGGATATCGAGCTGCTGGCTAAAAGTTGTGAACCTCTTCAGGGCCATCCTCTCTCTTTGTCCTTCATACTTTAGTGCCTTTAAAAGAACCTTACCCCTTAAGTATCTCTGGAATCCAAGCATCTGCCACAAGCTGGACAGAGGTTTGTAGGTGGCAGGAACTTGGCTGCAGAAATTTGTCTGCAATCTGTGATCTCCTCTCTAGGCCTCAGTACTGTGTCTCATAGGCTCCACTGAAAAACAGCTGGATTGTGATGGATGAGTCCCAGAATTCAGCCCAGACATGACTGTCTACTTTGGAGAGGAAGGACTGACAGGAAGTATTTATTTATTTTTAAGAATTATTTTTTGGAGGGACTGAAGAGATGGGTCAGTGCTTAAGAATAGTGACTGTTCTCCCAGAGGACCCAGGCTTGATTCCCAGCACCCACATGGAGGCTAACAACCATCTGTAACTCCAGTTCCAGGGGAATCTGATGCCCCCTTCTGACCTCTATAGGCATTGTACAACACACATGCAGGCAATATACTCATACACATAAAAAGTAAATAAATAAAAGAATTATTTTTTATTTCACATTTTTGTGTGTTGCTTGTTTTATGCACACTACATGCATGTAGGTACCTATATAGACCAGAAGAGAAAATCAGGCTGGAACTGGACTTACAGGCAGGTTTGAGTCACAGGATGTAAGTGCTGGGAACTGAACCTGGGTCCTTTACAAGTGCAGCAAGTGCAACTGCTAAGCCATCCCTCCAACTCCCTATATCTAAAATTTTAAAATGTTTCCTAATATTTTATTTATTATTCTAATTGTATGTGTATGAGTGTATTGCCTTCATTGGGTAAATGCACCCATGTTGTGCAATGCCATAAGAAGTCAGAAGAGGGCATCAGATCAACTGGAACTGGAGTTATAGATGATTGCTAACCACCATGTGGGTGCTGGGAATCGAACCTGAATCCTCTGCAAGACCAGTCAGTGCTTCCATCAGGGAACCATCTTTCCAACCCTTATATCTACATTTTTTAAACAGTACATATTATACATGTGAATTAAAAAAGCAAGAAAAATGAAGAAACAGCTGTGTATCTCATTTACACAAGAGCACTTTTACAAGGTCAAATACACCATGATGGCCTTGGCAGGCACCAGGAAGAACAAGAGCATCTATGTTTTCAAGGTGACCGATGGTAGACCATAGAACCTTTAAGTATAAGGGCACTGTGGCTTCAACAAATACGTATGTGTGTGAATTAATAGAGAAGATTCATTTGAGGTAGTTTGTTTAACACTGAATTTTCCTTCAGTATGCTGAAAAACTTGCTCTAATAAATACCACCATTCCTGACCAATTTCTATTCATTGTGCCAAAGCCTGTAGGTGATTGTAATGGTATGCTGGTTCTCTGCAGATCTTTATTGCCACAGTTTTGGCAAAGAAGCCATGCTTCTCCTACATGATTAAGGCTGAAGGTGAAAACTGGAACCTTCCACTTGGTTGTAAATGACTCCACTGGCTATGTCAGGAAACTGACAAGCATGAGAGCGCAGAGGGAATTTTCTTTCCTGTGAACAGAATGCACTCACGGAAGTGACTGTCTTGGGTCATTATAGAAGGAGTGACTGCCCTGAGCTCAGTAGTCTTCCATTAAATACAGTGATTTCGGGTCGAAGGGGTTGGAAGCATGTCTTAGGATGCAAAAGCTGAAAAGGGCTGCTGAGGGGCCAGCTCGTGAGAAACTTACACTTGGTGTTTCAGCTTGGAGACCTCCTATAAATGTGGAAACACCCCTCCAGAGACTAAGGAGCTGAGGAAACCCATCAAATCCAGACAGCAAGGATCAGGCAAAGAATTAAGGCCTCTGTCTTTCAAGATTCACCCTCTTTAGTGTACTCATCCTCAGCCTCAGGAGTGGAGGCTGAGAGGCAGAGGGTGAAGGACGGGTTCAGGTTGGGAGATGGAGGATGAAGGACAGGAAAAAAAAATAGGAAGTTTAAGACCAAGTGAAGGATCTCGTTCCTTTTGGTTCCCTTGCCTCGAGGTTTATTTTAAACAAATGTTTAGAGTAGTAAAGTTCCTACTACATCAGAATAAAAACTTTAGGGACAGTATTTACCCCAGCCCCACCTTGTCTTTATATTCTTAGCAATTCAAGACATGTGACGGATGATTTATTCAAGAAAATCATTATAGGCTGAGTCTCAGAGGTGGTGAGAAACCTACAGGAGACTGATCTGCACAGGGCACATATATAACAATTTGTGCATCTTATCTGTGTTTATCCTTGCATTTCTATTAAAATATTATGACTTAACCTTTTTGAATACTGCATATAATATTGCTTCTGTGAGAAAATACTTGTTTTGTTCTTACCAAATATATATGTCTTTAAGACATCATAATTTATGTGGAAAAATTATTTATGAATGTTAATTAGATCAGAAAGCATATTGAGAGGCTACAATTAGTTTTGAAGGGCATGGCCTAATATGGACAAAAGGGGAAAATGTCCACTTGCTAAATTTTTCATAATATGGGGAAGTGAAGATACGTGTATATGGATATACACATTTATACATACATGAGTATACACACATACACAACCCAACACATTAGAGACAAAGGCATTTCTTTTTTATCATTAAATATATATTTTAATTTAATTTTTGTGTATTTCATACAGACCATCTCAATCAGTCTTAATTTCCTTAATACCTTCTTCCTCACCAGAACCTCCTCCACAGCCCCCAGCAAGAATTCAGACATTCTGTCATCTGTGTTAAGTTCGTGTTCCCAGATGTTCCTCAGTGTACGTTCATCTACTGAGGTCCACTCAGCCTATCCAGAGACCCTCGCTTTAAGAAAATTAGCTCTTCCTCACCTAATAGTAATCAACTGACTCTCTTTCTTCAGCAAAAATTAGGGTCTGCTGACCTTTTTTCAGTTCCAGGATGGGTTTTAGCCTGCTTGAGCTTGCAGGGCATTCAGCATGCTGACACCATTACTGTAAGTTCAGACGAGCATGGTCCCAGCAGCTTGTAGAATTCTATTTCCATATGGTCATGCACTTCCTTCCTGTTTCTTACATTGGTTCTGTCCCCTCTTCCACAATGGTCCTTGATCCCTGGGTGAGTGTAGATTAATATAGGACTCCTGTCCAGGGACTCACACCCTGCAGACTCCTAATCTCTACGCTTTAACCGTCTGTAACAATCTGTGTTCCTAGCCTTCTGTTGCATGAGGGAGCTTCATTAATGAGAACTGAGATTCATTAGTGTCCTCTTTGCTCGTTATGTATGTTGTGGGAGGCAGGGGTGTAGAAGTTACATTGTAGATGTGCCACTTAGGCTTCAGCAATTCACAGATGATGTCTATGTGTGACCACTTGTGGTACTATGTTGTAGTCTCCAGCTGGTGCAAAAGAAGCTTCTTTGATGAGTAGTAACTAGGATACTTGACTGTCAATATAAGGATATTTTGCACTTAGTATGAAGTTATATTAGCCTAGGGATATGACAGTCTTGAGATTTCTCTAAGATCTATGAACTCTTCAGCCATGTGTATTTGGCTATGATTACAGTACCACACATGAGTTTCCTCCTGTTGACTGGGCTCTAAGATCAATTAGGTAGCTGTTGATTAAGCCCAAGATAAAAGCGCCAGTTTCACATTGATGTGGTTATTTGGTCATGAAGCTGGTGTTGGGCCATTGATTGATGCCCTCCCTTAGCAGCTGGCATAGTGCTCCCCAGAGCTATGAGAGCTATCCTTCAGGGGAGGTGGCTTCCAGGTCAGTTCCAGTTCCATGGCTCCAAACGCAGTCTCTGAAGTATGTCCGGTCTTCAGCAATAGGGTCTTATCTTGAAGTTCTGGGAGGTAATCAAGGACTGTGGCAATAGCCTGGGTAATTTGGGGAGTCTCTTGGATGACCCTGCCAACAACTCCAAGGAAATTTCTCTTTCTGAGACTGTTTCTTGTTATATAACCTTCAGCTATGCACATGGACTCATGGAGAGATATTGTATGTGGAATTTGTCGTTAGGTTGTTAGACTAATATGATTCCTCTGGTGATTTACACTAGCGAGGCATTATTTATCTCTCTCCTCTCTCCCTCCCTGCTGTATCCTCCCTTCGTGTCTTCCCCACTAATGTCCCCATTTCCCCATTTCTCCCTTGGTAACAGCAGTCTCCTATGATCCTGTCTCTCTTGAGCTTCTTCTTTCCCGTTATCCCCGTAGTTCACTGTATAACCTTCCTTCATCTCCCACTTAACACCCCCATTTTATCTATTTCTCCCTTAGTAACACCTCTCTCCTACTATTCTTCTCTTAGTTTCCTCTTTCCATTCACCTCCGTGGTTCCTTTCCATTTTCCTGGTTCCTGCCCTTAAATCAGGATACATACTCACATATAAGGAATTGGTGCAAGGATCCACAAATGGGGGAGTATATGTCGTTTGTTTTTCTGAGTCTCACTTAGCATAACAGTTTCTAGTTCCATCCATCTACTTGCAAATTTCATGATTTCATTTCTCTTTACTACCGAGTAGAGCTCAATGTGTAATTGTACAGCATTTTCATTATCCACTGGTCAGTTGAGGGACACTTAGGCTGCTTCCATCCCCTAGCTATTGTGAAGAGAGCAGCCACAAAAAATGGATGGACAAATATCTCTGCAATTGGGTGAATCCTTTGGGTATATGCCAAGGACTCATATAAGTGGGTCAAATGGTAGATTTCTTTTTAATTTTTTTAAAAGTTCTCCACACTGCTTTCCATAAGGGTTGCATGAGCTTACACTCTACCAGCAGTGAATGAGCACCCCCTTTCCCCAGTGTTTGGTATCATTTGTTCTCTTGATCTTAGCCAGTCTGACTAGGGTAAGATGAAATCTTAAAGCGGTTTTAATTTGTATTTCCCTAATTACTAATGATGTTGAACACTTTTAGAGATGTTTCTTAGTCATTTTCTTTCTTCTTTTGAGAACTCTCTGTTAAGATCCTTAGTTCTTCTTTTAATTAGGTGATTTGTGTCCTTGATTCTTTGGACTAAGAGGGTAGTCAGACTGTACCCAAGGCTGGAAAGAGAACAGGATGTGGGGCGGGGAAGAATGGCATCGCTCAGGTGGTAGGGATGAGGAGACACAGCGGGTAGGATCAGACTTACCAGGGAAGAAGGCTGGTAACAAGAATCCAAGGCAGACTGGGTGTGGGGATGGCCGGGGTAGATGACTGGTCTCCAGCAGGCAGAGGCAAGTTGGGGGTGTGGGACTGCCTGTAGAAGCTCTAACAATCTAGACTGAAAAATTCAGCTGGTCTGGGTACAAGGGATCAGAACTCATTGGGCCGGGCTGAACTAAGAGGTTAGTCCAGAGATCTGGGGTGCTAAGAGCAAAAGCAGGCCAGTGCCCGAGTCTGGAAAGAGAACAGGATGTGGGGTCAGGGAGTGAGACAAAGGTATTTCTAAACTTCAGGATTTAAATATGTTACACGTGACTCCTCCATGCTCACCTCATTACATAAATATGGAAAAGACTGGTCCATGCCAGTAACTCAACTGGAGGCTGAGGACACATGGTACAAAGCGAAAACCTTTCTTTCAGAACAGAAGGAACACTATAGAAATAAAAATTGCAAGGAGAAAGAGAGACTGGAGACCCAACGTGAGACTTAAATGAGACCAATAGGCATTCCAGATGGAGAAGGTGGAACAGATGGAAGGAAGTTGATTCTACTCATCACTGAAAACCTAGCTTGTTTGACAAAGATGAGGTGTGCTGAAAAAAGCAATCGTAGAATGTCAAATGCGATTAATGAATAAAGACACACACATTAGTCTGTCCTGATAAAAGTATGAATTAAAGATGAACAGTCAAATGCTTTTTTCCCCCAAGCAGATGACAAAGCTCTTATCAGCATCAAGTTGTGACCGTTGCTGTCACAGGCCAACCCGTGTTGCTTCTGTTTCTTAACGTTCTGGATCTGAAAGAGCATCTGGCTTCTCACATATCTGGTTTCATACTGTGTGGGAGATCAAAGAGGATAGCAGTCTTTACACTCCCCATTGAGAGGGGAGTAGATTCTCCTTTCTCTAGATTCTGAGTGACACAGTGTCTTCTTACTCAGTGGAATGTGATGGAGGTATGCTGTTCTGATTCCTGGTCTGTGAAAGGGTTACATATTTCTGTTTCTTGTGTACTAGAATGGGACACTCCTTCTCAGCACTCAGCAGCCATGCTGGAAGGAAGCCAAAGTCATGGAGAGGCTATGCATAGGTTTTCCTGTGGACAGCTCTACTGAGGTTAGTGGTCAGAATCAGAATCCTCTTTTGTGTACCCAAAGGGGAAAATTCTGAAATATGTTGATTTCAATAAGCCACCAGATTCATCCCCTTGACCAAGAGCAGTAGGCTCTCTTAAGTGAAAGTATCTAATAGATTCTCTAAGAAGAGAATTGCTTTCTCCTTCCCAGTTTATCCTTTATAATGGAATTGCAAACAAACCTTGTACCTCTGGAGACCCTTAAAGGCATTTAGTCCTCCCCATTGTCAAGGACAAAACCATATATCTGGGTATTATAAAATGTCAGGGACAGGCAGCCAATGGGTGCCCCTGCTTGCCAAAGATGAGGAAGACTGTTGGTCTGTGAGGGTATGAAATGTCAGAGACCAGTGACTGAATGATGGTTGTTTAAATATGAAATCTAAAACAAAAGAATTAAATAACATCACATTCCTAGGGAGAGCACAGGCAATCCTGGAGCCTTGTATTTACCATGTCTTTTTATTTCCTGTGTTCTGATGCTTTGATATCTGGGTGTTGCTGACCGTGGAGGGAATGCATCTCTCCCAGAGCCAGCCAAGCCCTAAAGCTAATAATGACTCCTGTACAAGCAGTTTTTTCAACTATGAACCAGCAATGCTGAACCCCCTCCAATCACCTCCTGTCTCTGGCTTTCACACTCCAGGCTACTGTCCACCTGCCTTAATCCCACCAGGGCCAAGTATCGGACAATCTGGGACAGGCTCTGTGTTGCAGAGCCCACAACAGTTATTCAAAATTGCCAATTCTCGCCTACCCTACCCTGATTCTGGCAGTGTTCTTGATATCCACAACAAAGGCTCTCACCCACAGTTCCTTTTCTCTTTGCCTGTGTCTAAATTTGCTGTTTCCCTGCCTGCTCCCCCTGCGCTGTGCTGTGCCCACCTCCTCTTGGGAACTGTCTTCAGTTGTCTGCTGGTCTATTGGCTTCAGATTTGCTGCACTTCAAATTTGCTATTAATACAGTGTATTTTAAAGCAAACGTCTGGATTTTGAGGCCAGACTGCACTTCTCTCTATTGTTTTATTTCTTAGGTCACAGTCTCACTATATAGCTCAGGCTGGCCTTCAACTCACAATCCTCCTTCTTCAGTCTTCTCAATGTTGGGATTATAGGCATGCACCATACCTGGTTTTGCTTTTCTCTAGAGACTGATAGAGCTAAAACTTTGGGATAATGCTGACTGAGACAGCTCTGTCACTGACAATTTTATCATCATGATAACAAGCTCTATGGAAGATTACATTTTCCAGAGATAGCCAAAATGCTTCTTTCCACCCAGAATGCCTTTGTACATGGGTTTTTATATTTCCACCCACGACTTGTTTCCTTCCTTCGATTCTCACGATTATGGTGAATGGCAGAGTATCTCCCAAGGCAGTTAGGCTGCTCTGCCTGTAAACACAGTATCTCAGGGATTCAAGCTGCTTCTATCTCAGATGCTGTCAGTCTCCACCTGTGTTTTCAAAGATATTCTGAGGTGGGGAAGATCATAATGTAGATATTCCAGGTTCTTAGCTATCTAAGCCAGGAGTGGCATGTCACCCCTCACAGTCCACTGGCACGGTTTTCACACGGCCCTACACAATTGCAAGAGGGCTTAGAAAAAAGCCCAGTTCCCGCCTGAGTAAACCTCAAAATGTAATATTACATAGAAGAAATAAGACACAAAATAGTACATTTGATGCCTTCATTTATATAAAGTTTAAAAATAAGCTAGTTATTCTGTTAGGAGTATGCTGTTGGTGAGATGGTCACTGGGAGTCTGGAGTTCGAATGTTGTTTTTCTTGAGCAGTTTCAGGGAATAGGGCCTGTTCCTTTTTGTAAAGTTGCTAGACTGTGTATTTAGGATGTATGTACCTGATGATTTTCAGGTGACATTTCATTTAAAATTTTTGTTATAAAATGATGATACTTGAGAAATGGAATATCAACTCCTAAGCTCACTTTCCAGTCTTTTTTCTAAGGGCAAAGTATTTTGTAGCTCTTACATTCAGATTTTTACCCATAAACAAGTTAAAAATAATGACTTGATTATAGTTTTTTTTTTTAGAAACATGAAGGCATGGAGACACTGTGGTTATTACAGATAAGGCAAGAAGTCTTCGGCCACTAGAGCCAGGAAATACTTTCGTAAGGCTCCTGTGTTGATTGATCAGAAGAACTGGTTGCTAATAACCGCTAGACAGAAAGGAAAATAAGAAAGAAGGAATTTCAGGCAAGTTGCTTTGTAAATCTTGATTCAAGGTCTTCAAGGCCAATTAAGATTATGTTTGTGTGTTTATAAAATTAGGAGAGAGAAACATAGTATACAGGAATACCTATTAATATAACAAAACGTATCTCATATTTACATTAAGTTCAAATGATCTCCACTGCACACATTTGGAAGATGTACTCCTACATTTGCAAAGAAGCACTGACTTTCCTCTAATAATGAGCATTATTCTGTGATTGGTTTTCAACTCCCATTCCACACCACACGAGAATCCCAGTGAGACATGGAATTCCGCTTCTTCAGGAAACACTGCTTGCTTGCTACACAGCCTCTAATGGTATGTCAATAACTAAATTTCAATTCGTGATTGGCAGGTAGCAATGATGAAGTGGGCATCACTGTTTGGTGTGCCGTAATTGGGAGATGAGAAAAACTTTCCTGTTTTAGAAATGTATTTGCCAGTTTTTGAGGTACAACGTGACATTTTGATTATTTTTTTCCTCTTTTAAATTGAAATCTTATGAATTTCATACAATATGTTCTTATCAAATTTAGACCCTCTCTTATCTGCATCCCTCTTAAAGCACCTGCCAGATTCCATATTCTGTCATATATATTAAGGCCTATTAAGCCAGGTTTGTGTCACCAAATGTCCTTTGGTGTGAGCCCATTCACTGAAGACTGGTCAACCTATCTAGCATTACTCCCTCAAAGAAAACGCACTCTCCCTCTCCCAGTAGTGATCAGTTCCTCAGCTAAGGTCGGGGCTTCTTTCCCACCTCCCCACTTCTAAGCTGGGATTTTGTCTGGCTTGAGCTTGTATGGGCATGCTCTCATCACTGCTGAGTTCATATGAGTAACTTCCCAGCTGCCTCGTGGTCATCCACCCCCTCTGTGATTCTTTATGTGTTGATTAGTGATCAACTCAAGGTAATTAGCCTATCCACCATCTTAAAGCTTTATCATTTTGCTATGGTGGATAAAACCTATCTTCTATCTTGAGATATGCAGTGCTTTAGTATGATCTTCGCTTGTTTTGCTGTGGAAGACCGGGATTTGTTCATTTGTGAAAAATGGAACAAACCCCTGGAGCAATCACGATGTGGTCACTGCTCTACCTCTCCCCAGCTCCTCATCTCTGTCTTCCCTCCACCCTTACACTCAGTCACTGGTAACGACTATGCACTATTTTAGTTTCAACTCCTATGAGATAAACTTCTTAAGATTCCATTTATGAGTGAGACCATGTGGTGCTTGTCCTCCTAGAAATTTTTTTATGACATATGATCATTTAAAATAGATTAAACGTCAGAAAGCCCAAATGAACAGCAGAAGCATTTAAGCAGCATGTAAGATAGGAAGCCATCTTTTTCCATGGACTCTTCATAGGCTTTTATGTGAAGCACACTAAATCCAGGTAGAAAATTATCTCGTTAAAATAGAATTCGGAAGGGATAGTTCTCACTCGGAATTGCCCTACTCTTGGCCAAATTTTGACTCTCATTTTTACTCTGGAATCACTTTGTCCATGTATATATCAATAAACACAGTGGATCATCAATATATAAGTTTGTAATGTGGAGTGAAAAATCTATGCCTTGTATCAGGGAAACTTGCATGTCACTAACCCAGTGGTCCTCCCAAGGATCTAGTACACGCTGCTGGTCTCTGTCAGGGTGGGTAAGAGACACACTCAGGCTGAGCTGACTTTCCTGAGCATTGTTTTGGTCTCACAGTTCTGGAGTGTTCTGTACTATCTGTTCTGTACTGCCTACATTGGTTCTGGGCCAGCAGCTCTAGAAAGGATTATCTGGGAGGTTGGTGACTATCTGCCTGCTTTCTCTTTGTGGGGAGGTAACTAACTGTTCTGTCTGAGGTCACCCTCATCCCAGCTGGGAACAATTTCCTCTGGCTGAATAACGAACAGAAAAGAAGTGTACATTTGTGCAGAACTGGACACTTCATGGTCCAACATTAAGTAGATAGCTTCCCAGCAACATTTGCTTACACTGCCCTGCTCAGTAGTATAATGTAACCATGCCTCAAGATTTCCTGCCCTTTTTGTATTTGTGCAACTGGAATAAAAATACAGATGAGATGGGCGACAGGGAAACCCTGTCTCAAAAAGATACCATCCCCCCCAAAAATTACAGATGAGAGCTCTCACTTGAAAGACCTAAGGAAGAAATTCATGTAGACCGTGGAGATAAGTTCATTGCTGTCTGTACAAGAAACTATAGGGTTCTACAGTATGAATACAGACCCAGGGTCTCTGGGTAGGCATGTCCTCTAAGCTTTGCCCATGTCTACTCTGTGGGAAGTAGACCTGGGAATAGGCCAAAATAGAGCATTCTAAAACTCATGACCCAGGGCAAGGACTCCTTTACCTGGTTCCAAAGATGATACTGCACTACGTGAATGAGATTACATTGTATCCGTTTTCTTCTTCTTACTTAGTCATCTCCCAAGCTACAGTGAAATCCCTGTACCTTATCTGATTTAATTAATTTATATATTCAGTGGTTAACTTTATGTGTCAACTTGACTGAAATACCCAACTATTTGATTAAGCATATTTCTGGATGTTTCTAGGAGGATGGTTCTGGATGATATTAACATTTGAATTTGTAAGTGGAATGAAATAGTTTGCCCTCTGCAGTGTGGGAGGGCTCATCCACTGTTAGAAGCTGAAAGAGAGTGAGAAGGAAGAGTGTGGAGAATTGACCCTCGACTGTCCCTTTTAATGTTATTAGTGCACATTAACTATACAAAATGATAGGTTTTATTGGACAGTTTCATAAATATGTGTAAATACTTTGACCATAGTCACCTTCATTATAGTTTCTCACTCAGTTTCCCCTTTCCTATTTTCTAATAGTCTCTGACTATCTTTAATCTGGAACATTGGTTTCCTCCTACCTCAAGATGGTCCTGTACTATCAGCTCTACTGGTCCTTGGGCCTTCAGATTTGGACAGGGGCTTAAATACATTTGTTCTGCTTCTCAGGCCTTTGGATTCTGACTGAAATGACACCACCAGCTTTCCTAGATCTCTAGTTTGTAGGTGGTTGGTTGTGGGATGTGTTTGCCTCCATAATTGCATGATGCAAATCCTTCTTATCTATCTATCTATCTATCTGTCATCTATTTATCTATCATCTATCCATCCTATCGATTCTATTTCCCTGGAGAACCCTAATATAATATTGATGTATCATAAATTAGGAAACCATTTCTATATGTATAGTAACCAACTTTGTATCTGGATTTTTATCTATGAACAACCCTGTTATACCTATGCCTTTACATGTCATGGCCTTATTCGTGTGGGATGTAGTTTCAGGAGTAGAACCAATGTCAAGAATAGATAATAGACTAGTGAAATGAGTCACTAGGTAAAGGCACCTACTGATGACCTTTCTTTGATCCCTGGAGTGGAGGGAAAGAACTGACTCCTGTAAGTTGTTCTCTGACCTCCAGTTGTGCTCTGTGATATGAATGTAAAAATTTTAAAAGAATATATAATTTAGAGTCAGGCATTGTGGCATACTTATAATCCCAACACTGAAGGGACTGAGGCAGAAGAATTCTAAGTTCAGGACTAGCTCGATAAATATCTAAGAACACACACACACACACACAGACACACACAATTTAAACTTTAATGGATGCTGCTGTCAGATGGTTAACAGACATATGAAAAGATATTATTAAATACACTAGTCATCAGGGAAAATGCAAATTAACCTAACAATAAGACAATACACCATCAGATTGACAAACTTAGAAAAAAACAGGTATACCATCAATATAAATCTTGGGAAAAGCAGAATCTCATGAATTGCTGATAGAATATGACGTACACTGGTCTTCTAAGAAGGGGGTTAAAGCTATTTATAGGGTCACAAAAGTAAAAGAGAAGTAATTCCTCATTTTTTTACATTTCTGTCCATTTCTGTCAAGCGACTGTTTACATGGCAGTCTAGGAAATCACACCCTCTTACATGACCCTTCCACTCACAAGGTATGAACCACCAAGCCTGAGGATTGATGGACTTTGTGTTTCCAGCAGCTCTGATTGGGCCTTAGAACCTTACCCAGGACAGGGTGAAAAGTAAAGGAAGGGTTTGGAGGAGTGACTGGAGATCCCCCGGAGTGAGCATTGGGGAGAGCCTCCTTTCCTTTTATTGGGTTTTCTCTTTGGAGGCCCCCAGAGTAGACTGCCTCCAGAGTCTTTGTCCAGACATGCAGAAGCCCATGCTCTTTTCCCACAGAATTCTCCCAGTAGACTGGAAAATTTTGAGCCATAACTTAGTGATATCTTGTGCTTTCCTTTGAATCAAATTGGCTGTTGGTCGGCTTGGCAGGCTTGCTTGTTGGGACTCTCTATTGATTTTCAGCATGGTTGATAAACCAAAGATGAAAGACCCAAGTTCTTTTTTTATGATAGATATGACCAATTAGCTATAAATGTCAAGTATCCACAAGTTAATTAATTCCAGTTCATTTAACTACTGTAATTAGATTTTTTTTTCCCTTCCAAACAAAGCAATAGTCTGCTTTCGAAGGTCACAGACTAATACCACAGTGACCGAGGCCGAAAGCCCAGAACTTTGGATGAAAAGTGGTACCTGATGGCTGATGCCTGTGGGGGGAACAGACCACACAAAATGAAAAATAATTGGCAGTCTGATTAATAGAGGTTTTTTTTGAAATGTACACATAATACATCTTTGATTAATAGCACTGATGAGCACTTGAAATTAGGCCTGCAAAATTTGTAAAAGTTTTCATTATTTTGAAAAGATTAAAAAAAAAAAAATCTGACTGGAGTTTTGGGTCAGATGGGCTAACAGGAAGCCAGAATTCCAATTAGTGAGAAATGTCTCTTTTGTTTAAGGAAAGCAACTTAAAGGGATATATTTAATTATATGAATCAATTCTCCAGGCATATACCGGGTAGGGAGAGATTTAATCAAAGAGGGGCTCACTTATTTGTCGTTATGAAGCTTCAGAAAGTTTGAAGAGGCTGGTAGGGATTGCTAAGAGAAGAGTTTGAGGGGATATTTGAAAGAATAAAGAAAATGAGGAACTGCAAGCTGCGTGGGTGGTGGCAGGGAGAAGGAGAAGAAAAGGGAGTTTCCTCAAGGAAAGAGTAAGGTCTCATTCAGAAAACTTTAAAAATGGGGATGGCTGTTTGTGGTGGTTTGAATGAGAATGTCCTGCGACAGCCTCCAAGTGTTTGGACATTTTGTCCCCAGTTGGTGGCGCTGTTTTGTGAGATCTTAGAAGGTGAGGCCATGCTGGAGGAAGCACGTCACTGGGGCTTGGGCTTAGAGAGTTCTTAAGTCTTGCAGGATCTCCAGTGGGTCCCCACTTCCTGTGCCTTCCTAAAGATATGAGCCTCTACTTTCTGCTTTTGCTCTGGCCACCTCCTGACACCATGCCTTCCCACCATGACAGACTCTAATTCCCCTGGAACCGTAAGCTCTAATAAACTCTGTCTTTTATAAGTTCCCTTGCTCACAATGTTTTATCACAGGAACAGAAAAGTAACTAGTACACTATTATTCAATTTTAATTTGTTTCCTAGGCTTCCTTTTCTAGGCCATCACTTTCCAAAAGAGTTCAGTTAAACTCTTGTGAATGTAAGCGACTTATGACCATGGTGCTTTGCAAGTAAAAGAAGAGATGGGCTGCATCCAGCACAGGCTGAATAAGAGAAAAGAAAATGCTGACTGGAAGAGCAACGGAGGGGAAGGAAGAGCAGGTCAACCATGTCAGTAGGTAGAGCACTCTTCCACTGATCGGGTGGATTTCTAAGGGTATAGACAACTGCTAACACAGACAAACAGGACTTATTTCATACTTGTTTTATTGGTTTATTCCCTTTATTTAATAATTTTCAAAATGATGTTTGCTCACTCGCATTGTCCAATGGGTTCCAAAAACCACTGTGATGAGCTGATGTATTATTTAACTCTTTTTAAAATTATTATGAGCTCATGCATTAAACATTTACTTTGTTTCTGTTCTTTTTGGTTATAATTTTTGTTACTGTTTAAGTTGTCCCATCTCTGGGTCAATGGAGATTCCTAAGCAGCAATGAGCCTTAAAGATGTTAAGCATTAGAGCCTATGGGGCACATTCATTCTCATTCAAACCACCGCAAATAAACATCTCCATTTTTAAAGTTTTCCGAATCTGACCTTGAATTTCCCTATTTTCTGGGATCTAAAATTCTTGTAGCTGTTTCTTCCCCTCACATTCTGTCATCTTTCTTTATTTTGAAACCATGTCAGGTAGCCTTAATTCAAACACTTTATTTACTTAAAAGAATTTCATGACTCAGTTTCCCTTATCTAACTATGGAGTGCCTAACAACACTCCATTCTCCAGAAACCAGAGTATTGACTTCCATTTTCTAAGCATTCTGTTGCTAGTAAAGGCATTCTCAACCTGCTGTGGGTGTAGCATTCTAGTGGGAGATGGTGGGGCATATTAAACTCAGCACAGTGTTAACAGTGAAAGCTACAGTAAAAGTAACCAGTCTTCCACACTTCGAGTTTTTCCCAAAATGGCTTGATATGATTGACACATAGGGAACTTAGAACAGCTGGGAGTTTCCATGCACAGAAATTGGTTCATGATCAGAGTGGGCAAATGGAGATGCCACTGATGATGACCTTGCAGGCCATGCTATAATTACGACCAAAGGGATTAACAGCCGAGTAGAATTTTGTCCCCTCAAATGCAGGCTGTTTATAGATGTGACTACTCAGGCCACATTCTGAGACATCATCAAGATGCCTCAAATTTTGAGTTTCCAGAAAGTGTCCTATCAAACGCTTCTTGGATTTTTTTTTTTTCAGAAATACATCTGTCAAGGCACTCACTGTGACCGATGACTGAGAAGTCCTTCTTGGTGGGGGTGGAGGACCCTGGAGAGCATTGTAACTCTCTGCTCTAATCTTCTGTCATCTCCGGTGCCTTGAGTGGGGGCAAGAGGGCATTTAAACTTCTCTTCTACTTGATGTGGAAAGTGGAGTCAGACAAATCTGAATACTGTAGTCCTTCTTTATGTGCAGGGAGTTTATTCCAAAACCCTCCCTAGATGTCTAAGCCTAGTTACACTGACCCCCGTGACAGTGCACTGCATTTTCGCCTTATACTTACAAGTCTGAAGTTTAATCTACAAACCAGGCCCAGTACATTCATGTATTGTCTCAGCACTATGTTGAGAAGAAGCTCCATGAGGGAGAAAGGGTTTGCTTCTGCCCACGGTATGAAGGGATGGAATCTATGAAGTCAGGAAAGGCCACAGTGTGAATGGATGGAGGCTATGAGGTCAGGAAAGGCCTGGCAGAGTTCATGCTCATGGGAGCCGGATCCTGGGACCCCTCCCACCTCCATGACTTGGGAAGCAGAGGAAGAGGAATGAGGACACCCAAGGGTTTCCTTCTTTTTCTCCTTTTGTACAGCCCAAGATCCCAGCCCGTGGATTACTGCCCACAAGCCAGGCAGGTCTTTCCCCTCAGTTAATTCTTTGAGAGAAACTCCTTCCAGACACACTGTGCTTCACTAATGTTGTAGGCCTTTCTTAAAGTCAATCAAAGTAACAATAATAAGAAAATTCGCATATGGTATGAGATTGATAATAATTTCAAATGTGAAGAATGATACGAATACACTGTAATGAAAGTGGTGTGACTGCGACTTCTCTCTTGAAAGAGTGAAGACAGTTTAGTATTTTCAGATTATGATCATCCACATATAACTGAAGCGTTAGAAAGTAAAACCACAGAGAAGCGGGGGTTGCTGTATTGGTATTTGCATTTGTTAATTATTTGGGCTTAATAACATTGCCATTGTCTCATGGTGAGTTATTTCTAAAGCGGATGCAGAAAAAGTTTCAAGAGTAACTGGTTCATGGGGATAAGATTCTAGGAAGCACTGGTTTGGGAGTGAACTGAGACAGGGAGGAAGAAGAAGCCTACTCAAGGCAAGGTAACAGGTGTCTGGAAGTAGCCTACCGAAGACAGGGCTAACGGGTGCCCACTGTAAAGAAGCCTCAGTCCTGCAGAGAATGGGTGCATCTGTCACAAACAGAGTAGCAAGCATCTATCTCTAAGCTATGTTTTCCTTGGATGAAAAATAAATGTAACACAAGCTGCTCGACAGGGCTCTTAAGAAGGTGAAAAAGTGGAGCTGGCGAGATGAATGAGTGGTTAAGGGCACTTGCTGCTCTTGCAGAAGACACAGGTTTGGTTCCCAGTCCCCCGTATCAACTTCCAGGGAATCCAACACCAAACACACACACACTGTACACATACATACATGCAGGCAAAGCACTCACACACATAAAATAAACTAAAATCTTTAAAAAGTTTTTTTAAGGTAATAAAGTTAATGTGCAAGAAAGATGTTTGGCACATAGACTCAAAGTAGGTGCTTAACACAAACCCCTACACATACACACATACACACACACATTCACACATATACACACACTACACACACACACACACACACACACACACACACACATACACGCTGGTACACATACATATTCTGTTATTTTAACCATGTGTATGTTATGACTATAATACTAGATACTCAGGCAGAAAGATTCTCTGTTTTACAGGATGGTGTGGTGTGATGGATGAGCTGGATAGGAACAGGGGTTGGGCATAGGGACCAACAGTGTTGATGAACAGTAATAAAAGCGTTAGGTGTGGTATCGCCTGCTTATTTGCTGGGATACGTCAATAAATTCACATATAAAGATAAAATTTCTAAAGTTTCCTCCCCAAATTTCCCAATGGTGCCCTTTTAGGATAATATTCAATGTGTTTCAAAAGCAAAATTGCTGCCTGGCATTTTAAAGTAGAATCTCTGCTTTGGGAACAGGCAGCGGAATAGGAATAATTTGTTTCCTCCTATCTCCTTCCATTCTTCAAAAACTAAATATGTTCAGTCATTAGCTCAATGCGTTCCAGATTTTCTTTTGGGAGAGGAAGGCACCCGCCAGTGTATGAGATGACTATACGTCATACTTCCCCCAGGCTACAATTGGACAGACCAGGATGAAAAGCACATTTTAGTAAACAATGTCTCAATCCTTTGCTATAAAAATCCAGGTTCCAGTTTCACCGAAGTCTCTCCTTATGAAATGTTGCTATTCAAGTCCTCATAAAAAGAAATCATTGTATTATGATTTTCAGGAAGTCTGTGGCAAATGAATTGCACATGGTTTTGGATCTTCTTTTGACAAGGAAATAGACAAAGCATCTTGAATGCATTTGTAGGTAGGTAGGAGTTGTAGTCTGTTTTCTGTTGTAATAACTGAATGACCCAGACTGGATAATTTAAAAAGGAATAAAGGTTTATTCAAATCTTAGTTCTGGAGGCTGGCAGTTCATGGTTGAGAGTCATCATCTGCTAAAGTCTTTCTTGCTTTTAGGTACTTTCTGCGGAGGCCCAAGGTACCACAGGACACCATATGAGGTAACATAACAAGTTTACCAGAGAGAGAGAGAGATCATTTCTAAAACAAAGTAAACTATAATCTATTAATCAATGGATCAATCCATTCAGAAGAACAGGTTACTCATGGCCCAATCACCTCCAGCTTCTTAAAGATCGTCAACATATGACTGGCAATTGAGCTACCAACACATGATATTTGAGGAACACATTCAGTCTACAGCAGTGGGCTCTGTTACATCTTTTTTTCTTTCTTCTGTTCTGGTTGTATTGCAAGTGTGTGTGGGCTGAGTATGCGTGTGTCTTCTGTGAGTGGACAGGGTTTAAAGAACAACTAGAAATAGACTTATGTCACCATAAACAATTTCACTTTTACTTTGAGTCTGGGCTGCCATGACAAAATAACAAACAGCTCCTAAGTTTTTGTGGTTTACACCAAGAAAGGTTGATTTCTTGCTTCTTATGTGTGTATGAAGGTCAGCCAGGAACTAACTGTGTCTGTGGTGTTTGCCCTGAAAGACCTGGTTGATCAATGGCCATTATCTTGCGTATTTCCATTAACCATAGAAAAATGAAGAGAGACTTGGTTGGTTTCCCATCAATGATTAAATGCTCAACTTGAGTGACACATCACTTGTGCTCCTAGCTTATGTAGTAAAATTAATCTTATATTCTCTCCACCAACCAGAAAAACTCTATGGAATATAATGTTAGTGCCTGCCCAGGAAAAAGAGAACCAGAAGCCATGGGGAGCAGCAGTAATGACTACCACAACTTGAGTTAATCCTATAAAGCCTTGGATCTTCCACACCTTTCTATGAAAATGCCTTTACAGCAAAGGCATTTTATATCATCATATTCAAATATCCAACTTTCATCACTGATTTATAAACCAGCACTGTACTGTGACTCTTTCCTTGATAACAGAAATACTGTCTGCATTGTCCACTGTGATAGCCACTGACCAGATCAAGCCAATGAGTGCTTACAGTGTGTCCAGGAGAACTGATGGTGTTGTTTTTAAGTTTTAAATTTAACTTAATTCATTTAAATTCAAATAGTGACCAATGGGTCTCATACTGGCCAGCACAGGTCAAGACTTCTGAAGTCACACTGTGGGTTTAGCTTTTGTCCAGTAGCAATAACAATGTCACCTGCCCCCTTAGACTTGTGTTTCATTCTATAGTTTTCAAAATGGTTTTATCTATATCAATTGTCTTCTATGATTCCCCTGTTAACCCTATAAAGAAGACAAGCAAGGTACTCTTGTAATATATATTTTAAGGATATGAAAAACAAAATTCAGAGATTAAGTGATTTCTCATGATAATGGGCTGATCAGTGGTACAGAAACCAGAAATCAAGGTCTAGGCAGATATGTGACATTTTGTACTCTACTCAATGCTATGTTTGTCTCTCAATAAATATTTGAACCAACACTTGAAAAGCCTCCACCAGAAATGCGAACCTGTGTCTCCTTCCTTGGAAGCCTCTATAAAATAAGAACTTATTTTGCATATTATGCTAATTAATCACAGAGTAAGTTTACGTTGTTAATCACATTATTTCTTGAATCTGTCCATTTAATGCATAAATTTCTTTTTTATTCAGTTAAATATTGAGTTTCTTAAGTTTATGAACTCTCTCCCTGGTAACTTCTTTAGTGCCCAGGAGAGTGACCCACTGTCCTGTTTGTTCTAGTTAGTCTGTCAAGTAGGTGCCTGGCACACAGCTGTATTTATGGATTGGAGTACATTAAATTGAAAGTCAAAGTAGCAAAGATATGTTTCAATCACAGTTCTTCATCTGGGAATTGTTAGAACTCCATAAATTATTTAATTTCATGCTAAAATAAAGGCTAATATATATTATATATGCCCTCTTATCTCCAAATAACAAAGTAAGTGGTGTGTGTGTGGTGTGTGTGTGTGCGTGTGTGTGTGTGTGTGTGTGTTTGAGGCACAGTTTCCCTGTAGCCACAACTGTTCTGGAATTCACTATGTAGGCCAGGTTGGCCTTGAACTCACAGAGATCCACCTTCCTCTGCCTCCTGAGTGCTGGGATTAAAGGCATGCACCATCACATCTGACTGAATTTTTAAAAGATTTTATTTATTTTCATTTTATGTGTATGAGAGTTTTATCTGTATTTACATACATATTTATGTATGTAAGTGTATCCATGTACTTTAGTACCCATGGAGGAGAGAAGAGGGTGGGTGTTGAATCCCCTGGAACTGGTGGTAAACCACATGTGGGTGCTGCGAACTACAGCCATGTCCTCTGGAAGATCAGTGAGTGCTCTTAACTGCGGAAGCATCTCTCTACCCTACGAATATATTTTAGAAAATAATTTGCCAGCACATCTTTTTGTATCTTCACATTAGTTTAAATGTTATTTAAAATAGAAAGCCAATAGAAATTATGCACGGCTGATTTTGGATTTGGGATGTACAGGCACTGTTAATATCAGAGGGGGGGGGAGAGAGAGAGAGAGAGAGAGAGAGAGAGAGAGAGAGAGAGAGAGAGAGAGAGAGAGAATTCTCAACGTTTCCATGAGCTTAGGACAATTATTCTAAAGTTGAAGTGCTTTTTTCTCCAACTTTTTGATGCTTTTCTTCATTCCCTGAAATAATCACAGATTCACAGTGTCTATTCTTTCTGGGGAAGGTGGCCAAACTCCTATGTGGAATTTCCAGTTTTTACTCTTCCAACAAGGGCCAGAGTTTCTGATTTCGGTCTGTGGATTTTGGCAGGGGAGGGAGACTCATTCTTTATTGTGTCTTGAGCCTGTGAATGCCTCAGTTACTATGGCATATTGATTTTCGCAACTTCTTCAAATGAGAAAGTGCCTTTTGAATAGTAATAAGGTAGCCCTCTGTACAGCTCTAGAGTAGCAATCTGTCTGCATCTGTGTTTGGAATAGCAATGACTTGGTTTCTCTTACACAGCTGGCTACTTCGTGGTATTTCACACCACTATCACCCAGAGAACGTCATGATGCCTCAGGTTGACCACATGCTAACCTGTGGCTGCTTTTTTGAAAAGCTGGGGGTTAAACTAAATTGTGTGAATAAAATGCCTGTGGACATTTATCTACAGAGAGAATATGGAAGGGAAAGAAAATTCACATGACTCCCTCTGATATCCAGCATTCTGGGAGCCTAGGTCTGTTTGTGCGGTATATTTACTGTCGAATAATTTTAGACATTTTTCATTTCATTCCTGAGTAATCTTCAATTAGGAATTTCCCCCTAAAACTTGAGTACTGCTTTAGAGTTCAAAGAGGTACTTCAAAGAGGGCCACAGTTAGCATGCACCAGTCATGCATAGAAGTGGATGGCTGTGACCAAACAGCTTGGCTGCCTTGCCCACCACCATGCTGGTAGAGGGAAGTTTGCTTTCCTGTGTCTCCTTAACCAGCCTCCTGTGTCTCTGAGCATAACATGGAGAGAGGAAAAACAGCAAGGAAATGGTCAGTTGGGCATCTTTGGCCCAGCCCATGTAGAAGATGCAACCAAAGAGGAATTTTCATTTTAAATGAGTCCTAGGAATGTAGAACTGGACTGGACAATGAAACCAAGGTTCACTTAAGGTCTTAATGTTGACATTTAAAAATTCTGAATCATGACTCAAGTTGTTCCCAGCTGATTCCCAAGTCTTAGCTCAATCTCTGGGATGGGGCCTAAATATCAGAAATTTCAAATTCCCAGGTGATGCCAAGAATGCAAGTGAGCCAGAGAGCAGTAAAAGGTTGTTCATTCATTCTAATTTCCTATAGAAAAGGTCACTAATCCCAGAGTAGTGCAAGAGAATCTCAGAATAACACAGGTTATTGCTAGAGTCCTTGGTTATCTCCCAGAACTGGAAGGTCAGACCCTATTGCTGAAGACAGGACATGCTTTGGACATAGGACTTGGAGCAATGGAGCAGAAACTGACCTGGAAGCCTTCTACCTGAAGTTTAGCGCTCATAGTTCTAAAAGATACATATATGCAAACTGCTAAGGGAGAAAAATCAAACAATGGTGCAACCCAGCCCTAAAGCCTAATAACCATAAGGACTAGCACAGCAAACTATCTCTATTGGTGAAGTAGTGGTACTCTTATCTGGGGGGGGGTGGTAATCAACAGCTACCTGATTGGATTTAATGCCCCCTCAATGGGAGTGAACTCATGGGTAGTATTGTAAATATAACCAAATACTCATGGTTAGAGAAGTCATAGCACCTAGAGCAAACACTATCTCTATCATATTTCTAGACAAATGAAATTTCTTACCATATGCTAAATATAGATCCTTATATTTACAGACAAATATACCATCCACTACTCATCAAAGAAGCTTCTTTTTGTGAAAGATGGAGGCTACTTCAGAATACCACAATTGGTCACACACAGACAATAAATACCAGAGATGCCCAGGCCTAGGTGAATTTTCTGTTCCTAAGGCTCATGGAAATTGGTGGAGATGGGGTGGAGGGTAGAGAGAAAAATGTGCATCCCTCAACTCTCGTCAGTGAAGCTTCCTTATACAACAGAGTGTGATGCACACAGAAGGCCACAACTGGCCAAGTTTTAAAGAATAAGAGGCTGCAGAGTGTGTGTCCCTGGGTAAGACTCCTATATTAAAGCTCACCCACTCACGGCTCAAGGATCATTGTGGAAGAGGGGTCAGAAAGACTGTAAGAGCCAGGGTTGATTCATGAATACAGGGAAACAGAGACTTTCAGGTCACTGGACGCTTGCACATATGAACCTGTGGCAATGATGGCATTAAGCACAGGACCCATGCTAACTCAATCAGACAAAGACTCAGAGTGGAGTGAGGGAATTGGGTGGCAGGCTGCCTCTAGTCTGGGAACTGTTGGAGACTGGTTACTACTGGGTGAGATTAGACCTTACTTATAATCTCTAGATAGGCTGACTAGACTCCAGTGGATGAATTTTTACCGACGGACTTCTGGGTACAAATGCTTGACTGGATAGAACTTAACATGTTTGGTGGGATCCATAAGGCTGCGTGGGGTGGGTTGAAGGACATGAATAAGGGAGGGTGGCCCAAATTTGATTAAGAACTGTCGTATGAAATGTAAATAACTCAATAATGTTTTTTAAAAGGTCACTGAAATAGAATTCTGCAGCAAGAGAGGGACAGTGTCAAAGGGCTCGGGAAGCAGCTGCTGTCGAATATGTAATTTGCTCCTGGCCTTTGTGCTTCATTTCTAATCTTTACAACAATAGCATGAGAAAGATACTTATATTATGACTAATATGCGAACGTTTCTAAACTGCCTGGCTCTCAAATGCATCTCCATGGAAGAATCCTGCTCCCACCACCATGAACTTATCCCTCCCTGATCCACAATTGTCTTCTTAAGAAACTTATTAATGTTGCCCGACCCTGGGAGGGTGAAGACAGTGGTCCAGGCTGTGAATTTTGTCCTCCTTTAGTTGGTCTTTGCTCTTCTTGCAGCTTTGCCTGTTTGCTGCTGAACAGCCTCTGTGTTTGGATATCTGGAGGTGTTTGCTTGTGGTCAGTTCAGTCAGCCACCATCTTGTATTAGTCTGATTTGTTCTGCTAGGTAATTTGTAAAGGGAAAAAAACTATGACAGTTTGGGAACTTGAAACGTCCAAAGTTAAGGTCCTGACATCTGGTGAGAGGACATGTGCTTATCATTCCATGGCAGAAGGCCGATGGGCAAGCAAACATGTGAGAAAGAAAGAAGATAAGGAAGGGTCAAAACTATCCTATGAGGAGCTCACTCTTTCGGTAAATCATTCACTCCTGTAATAACGGTATGAATCCATTCATCCAGTCAAAGCCCTCCAGGTCTAATCACCACTTAAAGGTCCTATCTCCAAATACCATCAGGACGGCAAATAAATTTCAACTTGAGTTTTGGAGGAGACATTAAATCATAGCGTTTTATTTTTATCTCTGGCTTGTTTCTTGCCATCTTCCTCTTGCCCCCGGGATTTGACCACCCTGCAGAATGTTACAGGGAAATCTCATCACACATTTAATTTTCAGGGGGTCCAACTAAGATGGCATTGTTATTCCAATCAATGCTCCTATGTCAGCCTCTGTAATTTCACTTTCCCCTTGTCCTCACAACCTCCTAGGAGGAAGAAGCATCTGATTCTGACTTTTACTTCTACACTGACTTAAAATACAATCTCAGTCATTTTTGCTTCCTAAGCTTCAGCTTCCTCATCAGAAAAAAGGGATTGAATTATCAGACACTGTTTATTTTAAAATAATTTAAATTATTATTATTTTTATATGTGTGTATGTGTGCATGATAGGCAATGTGTATGAGGAAGCATGTATGCATTAGAGCCCACATGAAGGTCAGAGGACAACGCTGTGTAATCAGTTCTGTCCATCCATCTTTATGTGGGTTCTGGGATTGAATTCAGGTGGCCAGGTTTGGTTATAAACACCTTTACCTATTAAGCCATCTTGCTAGCCCTTACCAAACCTTCTTGAAGAATTGAGAGAAGCCTGTATAATCTTTATAGACGTCAATGCTTGTAAATGCATTGAGATATACTTTTCAAGATATTGCACACATGTATGTATACATGTCTTATGAAATATTTTTTAATTTTTTGAAGTTTTCAGAAGTTTGAAACAGGTCATGGCCTGAGTATTGACATATAGAAATGGAAAAATAGAACAAATCAGACTTTGATGTGTCCCCAAAAAAGCTACTCCTCAGCAAATTCCTCTCATAACAGCTCCTTGAGGAAGAAGTATAGGCCCAGATTCACAAAGGAGGAACCGCTAGTAACCCAAATGGGAGACTCTCGAAGTAGCCCATCCCCTGACTTCTGGTCCAGGACTCTTTGCATGATACAACATACCTTTCCATGAACACATAAAGAAATGCTATACCTGCATGGATGACTTGGCCAGGTGGGCTGGGAAAAATCAAAGTAAAAAGAGCCCCGATACATTTGGTGAGGGCCTTTAGCTGCCTCCTGAGTTTCTCTGCCTACTAGAAGCATTGTGTAATTCAAATACCTATTAGAACGGAAGCTGATGACTGTAAATCCCAGACACTGGGGAAAAGCTGAGGAGGAATTCTCTTTTATAACCACAATCTGCAGTCTGCTGTAAAATACTTTAATTGCTATTCAGTGTAGGATTTGCCTGTGTGTTTTTTTAGCATCTCAGGATTAAGAGGGAGCAGGAGGCTGAATCCAGGCACCTTTTAGGAGCTGAAGTGGGGGGGCGCAGAGAAGAAGCCCTGATCAGTCAAAGACGGATTTACAGAAATAGAAACTGAAGACACAGCAGGAGGTCTTCAGAATAACTCTTGAGAAGCTTCTTTGACGAAGCAAGTCAGCAGCTTCAGCACCAAGCATCCATCCTCATAAATCACAGGGATTCGTAGCACAGCAAGACATCTCCCACCACGCAGTTTAAAAAATGGACACTCTGCAGTGACACAAAAGATCTACCACCAGTTGTTCTGCTTGGGTACCGTGCATCTTAAGAAACAATTTTATTTTGTTGTTAGTAACTGGATACACAAAGCCTGAGAAAGCTTGAATCCTGCACGACTGTAAAAACAAATCTCGGGAGAGTTTATTTTCCCAAGAGAATACACCCTGGAAACTTTCGAAGACTGAAAGGCATTCCTCGGCCTCTGAAATCAAGAGTATTAAAGGATGACGTGAATTTAAATTGTTCGTGTGACTCACCATGAGTGTTAGTAAGCCTTAGGCTTGTAAGGCCCTCTCATCCTAGAGATTCTGACTTACCTAGCCTGCCAGGGGCATTGGATTTTTAATAAACTCTCATCCATGAGAAAGTTGGAAACCTACAGTTTAGAATCTTGCTATACAAAATGCAGTTCATTCAGAGACGGAAGTTTCACCATCTGAAACCTTGTTAAATACAGAATTTCACCCTAGATAAAACATCTGTACTTTAACAATGTGATTGAGTGACACAGATTAAGTTGAGATTGCCTGGAACCCAGGGAAAGAGGCTGTGGTTCCTGTAACAGACATCACACGCTCTTCATGCTTCTCGTTCAGTCTCATATGTAGGCAGGAGCCAAGTCCTGTGAATCCTCCTTTCAAACCTTTCTTGTGCCTCACAGTGTCATTCAGAGTCTCCTGAGATCAGCGTCGTCATCGCAGCAAGCCTCTGTCCAAGCTCCTTCTAGTGACTGAAGGAATAAATTCTCCATTGCCTCTGCTGAACAATGACTCCCTATTCCCCGTCTTGGCAAATGTACATGTCTCTGCCTGGCTCCAAGGACACCCAACACTTGGTGCTGGGTGACCTGTCCAAGCCAGTTCCCCACTACCTTTCCCATGTGTCTCACGGGCTGTGGTCTGTCTTCCAGCCGAGTCATGGATGGTGGCCCAGCCCCTGCCCCTTGGCTCCTGGAAAGGCATTTCCCTCTGTCTTCCCTCCGCCTTTCCAACTTTGTATTTCAAGGCTACTTCCTTTTGGCCCCACTGCCTCCAGCATTTATGGTCTGAACCACCTGATTATCAGCTTCCATATTCTCTTACTGATCATGAATTTTCATGTTCACAGGAGCAAGCTGAGTACAGAGCTCTAAAGCAGGAATGAATGTAATCTGAAGGTCAGCCCGTCTCCTCTGCTCAGAGCCCGCCTAGTCTTACTCAGACTCCCCAGGAGGGACAGTGCTGCCTCCCCACAGTCACAACTGTGGTCACTTTTGGCTCTCAGCAGACAAATCAGACATAGCCATTTTGCCTCTCATACAAGAAGCCTTCGGGGTCTTTCCCACAATCTTTGGGTCCAGTGTTGTCCTCATTTTCAGTAGGTGACTCCCAGTGCCACGTGTGGACAGAGTATCTTGCTGTGTGGCAATGGGGATGGAAGTGGGTGAGAGGTAACAGGTCAGGATGCAAATACTACCTGTGAGGGCTTTCTTTGTGCTAAGCACAATTCTATGTGATATATATATATATTTTTTTCTTTTTTTTTAAGCTATTACTTAGGCTGCACATGGTTAGTGCATGCCTTTAATCCCAAAACTCAGGAGGCAGAAGCATTTGTTTGGATCTCTGTGAGATTAAGGCCAGCCTGGTCTATGTAGTGCATTCAGACCAGCGGAAGGTACAGAGAGACCTGTCTCAAAACAAAACCCCAAAATCTATTACTTTAAAATAAAAAGTAGAGATAAAAACCAAAACAAGTCACAGATTAGCATAAGACAAATGCTCTTGTAAACACTGGCCAGAGACAGGGCCTCATCATCTACTCTAGAACCCTTCTGATGCGTCATATTCTTATCTGGGCCTCCGCTTCTCCGGCTCTTTCCCAAGCACAACTATTGTTTTGACATTGGGGTGGGGGTTGGGGTCCTTCCTCCTGCATCACCCAGGCTCTGTTTGGATGCCTGGGCTCAGAGGATATATCTGCCTCAGCCTCCACAGTAGCTAGGACTGTAGGTACATGGCACTGTGCTGGCTTATTTCAGCTTTTGTATAGTGGTAAAATATGTAAGGGTTGCAATACTGACTGCTAATTGTTCGGTTTTGTGGAATTAAGGAGATTCCCACTCTTGTACAGTCATCACACCTGCCCAGCCCCAAAACTCTTCATCACTCCGAGCTGAAATACCACAGGCATTACGCAATCATTTCCCGGCCCCACTCCTCGCATAAGCCTCCGACAGCCCTCATTTCTTTTTCTGTCCCCAGCTATCCACTATAATGGAGCCCTTCACCATCTACCCTTTGGTGGCTGTCTTATTCATGTAGAATAATGCCTCTAAGGCTTGTCCATGTCATAACATGTGTCAGAATTTGCTTAATAAGCCAGAATCATATTCCACTGTAAGCGAACCTCACACTGCGTTTATCCATCTCTCCGTCCACAGACATTTTGGCTGCTTTCGTCTTTGGACTGTTGTGAATAATGTCTAGGAGATGTGAGTGTAAAAATGTTGAATCTGATTTTTATAATGAATGCTTTATAGTTTTATCACCCAAATGTGCAACTCGAAAGGTCTCTTTTTTGCTCTTTGACATTCCTTAAAGTACATGATTCTTTTAGCTCCCTTTTTAACATCATAATTTTGATTTTTTTTTTTTTAGAATTTCATACAATGTGTTTCGACCATCTTCAGACACCCCCTCATTTCCTCTCAGATCTACCCCCACCTTTCTATCCCCGCTTCATGTTCTCTAGTTTTTCAAGGCCTATCAAATTCAATTTTTGTTTCCCAAATACTTTAAGGTGTGTCCGTCCCTTGGAGTGTGGTCCATCTACCCAGCATCATACCGTTAAAGGAAAACGACTGTGCCTCTCCCAGCTATCAATTGCCAATAGCTCTTCTCTAGGAGTGGGGCTTCGTGCCCACCTCTCCCCTCATTTCCCTTTTAATCTACAGTTTTGAAATACTACTTCTTGTCCTACAAGTGTTATGGACTATGTCCCCATGGTGCAGATGGTATCTCAAGACTGACAGAGAGGTATTGGGCAAGACGATGGAAGGTGAATGAAAACTCTGGGATACAAGGCATGTGTAGAAAAAGGCTGACTACTCTTCCCAGACTGAAGAAGATCCACATTTGCAGACAGGAGAAAGAAGACAGTGTTGGAAACTGAAAGGAGGTAGACAATAGCATGTGAGGCCAGGACAAGGCGGCATCATGATGGAAGACTACATACCTTTCATCTCTTATTTTGGTTATATTGACATACAATATTTGTACTTACCTTTGGGTACAGACTTTAATTCAATAATATGTACCTTATATATTTTATATGGTGAAGTCAGAGTAATTAGCATTCCCATGTCCTCAAATATTATCATTTTCACATGTGGGGAAATCCTCAAATTCTTCCAGTAATTTTGAAATTTAGAGTTTTTTTGGTAGACTACAGAACCCTGGTGTGCTAGAGAACATCAGAGGCTCTAGCTCCTCTAGCAATGTTCTGCTCTGCTCATCCACCCTCCCCTCTAGTCTCCTCTGCCTTATCGAACCTTTGATGAATTCTGCTCTTCTCTCTGATTCTATGATACCAATTTTTAAAAAGAAAATATTATTTTATTTTATATGTATGAGTGCATTCCCTGCATGTAAGTACACCCATGTCGTGCAGTGACCGTGGAGGCCAGAAGAAGGCATCGACTCCCCTGGAACTGGAGTTAGGGATGGTTGTTAGCTGCTTTGTGGGTTGTGGGATTCATACCAGGTCCCCTGCCAGAGCAGTCAGTGCTTTTAACCCCTGAGCCATCTCTCCAGCCCCCATATGATACCAATTTTTTAACTTCCACCAGTGATTCAGAACTTGGGGCATTTGTATTTCCTTATGTGGCTTATTTTACTTAACATAATACTCTACCATTCCATTCATGACTCTGTAAATTATAAAATTTTTCATTTCCTTTTTTTGGGATGACTAATATTCTATTTTGGATGTTCTTTTGTATATAGATCCAGTTTTTGCATTAATTTTTTTTATTCCTTGGGAATTTCATATATGCATATGTTTTGAACAAATTTGTCCCTCCACTCCCTTCCTCTAGTCTCTCTCCCAAATCCACTACTGCTTTTCTCTGCCAACCTCATGTGCTTGTTTTTTAGAACTCAGAGTTCACTTAATATTGCCTATATGTATATGGGTGTAGGACCATCCACTGGAATCTGAGTAACTTCTCATGGCCTATATCCCTTAAGAAAATTGACTCTCCCTTCTCCAGAAGCAATCAGTTCTCAATAGCTCCTCAGTCAGGGGTGAGACTTCAAGAGACTCTCACCCATTCAAGCTGAGATTTCGTTGGCTTGACCTCATCTTAGGCATGTAGTCACATAGTCATAGCCACTGTGTGCATAGCTATGTGTGCATAGCTCCATCATGTCCAGTAAATATTGCTTTCCTGCAGACATCTACTTCCTCTGGCTCTTACAATCTTTCCACCCCTTTTCCACAATGAACCCTGAGCCTTGAGAGGAAGGAGTGCGACATGAATGTCTCTTTTGTGGCTGGGAATGCTACATCATAGTCTCTAATTCTCTGCACTTTGACCAGTTGTGGATCTCTGTGATAATGACCATCTACTACCATAAGAAGCTTGTTGGATGAGTGGTGAGACATCCACTAATCTATGAGTATAAAGATAAGATACTTACTGGCAGGGGATGGGCTTGAAGTTGGTTTTCCTAGACTGAGGATTTGCTGACCCTTGTGATTTCTCCAAATGTAGGAAGCTGGACTGTATAATTTGTGGTGGAGGGGGGATGGTTTTGCATTCTCCCCTAATTAACAAAAAAGATAAAAACGTAGAAGACAATTTAATACTATGTCCATTTAAAAAAATAATAGTATTTGGTTCTCCCCTGGGGCCTATAACCTAGACAGTCATTGGTTTTCACTCATTTAACCAAGCATGAGTTCAGTCTTCTGGAATAGGCTTTACATAAAAAGAAATGAACAAGCACACCTCCTTATTAAAGTTCAGTATTTGTAGTTTATTTACTTTGTTCTTAAGGTCCAGAGGATTAACTGTGCTCTCAGATCATAGGACATATGCTTGTGTGAATCCCTCCTGTTTGTGTATTTATTCTTGTTTATTTCTACTTTTATTTTCATTCACTCTTAGTTGCTAGGGTTACCTCTGGAAATAACTAAAGCAATAAATCTGGATGAAGAGGAAGGTAATAGATCAAAACAATACGATTTGTTGCAACAACGGATAGTTTGCCCTTGTTTATGTGTTGGTTAGTCATTCCCTGAAATCTCTCACTTATTGTGACAACAAATAATTACAGGATGACCACTTGATGCCAGAAATTCTTCCGGGCACTGAAGGTTTTACAGGTAGCAAGGCAGACGTGATTCTTGATCTCCTGGACCTGTTATGTAGTGGAGATGCATGGTAGAATTATAAGAAGACACAGAACAGGATACATTCAGAAGGAAAAATCAAACAGGAAGAAAATAAAGCAAGAGGTTGTGACTGGAGGTGACTGTAGGGGGTGGAACCACAGAAAGCATCTTGAAGAAAGTGATATTTAAATCAAAAGTCAAATGACAGATAGTAATCATTATGGATCAAGTCAAAAAGGAAGGTTGAAAGAGAACTACAGCCCAAAGCTGAGGAAAGAGTTCTTTTCAATGAATAGAAGAGTTAGGTGTGGTGGGAAAGGCTGAATGGATCTGAAGCAGATCTTGGGACGGGAGATGTGTGTTATGTACCTGGTAAAGAGTGGACAGCTGATCAGATTACCCTGATTCCGAATTCATTGAAGACTGAGTTTCCAAAGAGAAATGATTATATTTCATAATGAGGGATATTTTTTCCATTTTTGTTGCTGAGCAGAATGAAAGGTTTCAAGTATGCTATCTTCCTTTCTTCTTTTAGAAAAATAAATGCTGTTCTATGATGTTGTTATGGAGAAAAAGAAATGGTAAGGTGGGTGTGATATCACCTGGCCTGGTGAGCTGCATTCTATCCTGGTTGTGCAAGCTGTTGAGAGTTGAGCACACTGTCCATAGAGGGACTACTCATGCTAGACGCACACTTACTTGAGAGCTTGCTTTGTGACAAATTTGAGGTCACTCGGTATTTTATATCCTGAATTCCAGAAGCTTATTTGACAAGATTAGTATCTTACAAAAACATTGTAATTAAAGCCATTTCTCTTAGACACAGTCTTACTTTTAAAAAGATATTTTAGTTATTATTTTTATTTAATGTGCATGTGTATGTTGCCTGCCTGTGTGAAAGTACACCTGTGTCATGCAATCTCCTCGGAGGGTAGAAGAAGGTATTGGATCCCCTGAACTGGAGTTACAGACAGTTGATAGCTGCCATCTGGGTGCTGGGATTCAAACCCAGGTCTTCTGCAAGAATAGACAGTGCTCTTAAACATTGAGCCATCTTCCCAGACCCACAGCCTCACTTTTGTGGTATGCTTGCCATGACTCTTAATAACTCTTATTATGAAAAAAACCCAGATAAACCAAATAGAATAACCAGCCTGTACTCTTCAAAATGTCAAGATCATAAAACCCAAAGAATGGCTGAGGAATGCTTCAGATCAAAAGAGACTAACAAGAAATGTCAACCGTATGCAGAGTCTGATCTGGTACTGTAGCTTGGATCTTAAATGTTCCTTGAAAGTCTATGTGTCAAAGGTTTGGTCATAAGATGGCACCCCGGGAAGGTTGTAAAGCCTCTCTAGTGTCAGGCCTTTAAGTTCTTGGAGTTGTGCTTTTAAGGGGAATTGTGGGATACGTCTTCTTGCTTCTTGGCTGTGATGAGATGAACAGGTTTGCCCTCCCATGTGGTCCTGACATGATGCTCTGTTTCATTTCATAAACCAAAGCAATGGGCTAACCACCAAAAACTCCAAAAAAAGTTAACCAAAATGCTTTTCTGTCTAGAAGTTATCTCACGTTTGCTAGTGCATTGGAAAGTTGACTAATTCCTCTGGGGTGGGAGGCCACTCTATTTTTCTGGTTGCATGTAGTTTCCATTACTTGTTTTGATCACCATTCCTAGAATGCTGTCCTACCTTTCCTACCCAGATGTGAAATTCAGTTCTGCTACAGTTTTCCCTATAGCCCCACTTGGCCTGGAACTCACTATGCAGACCAGGCTATCTTCAATCTCAGAGGTCCACCTACCTCTGCCTCCCAAGTGCTGGGATTAAAGGCGTGCATTACCACACCTGGCCAGTTCTGCTGTTTTGACTAAGTCTGCCAAGGTAAGCACCAGACTTTAGGAGACGTAGAAGAGGTGAAGACTCAAGCTTTGCCTCATCTTACTGGCTGTATCTCACCCAGTGATCCAGACATCGCCATACCCAGGTCTTTCCCAGTCCCACTGCACCTCCAAAACCACCTCATATTATATAGCAGCCCCTTCTTCCAAGGGAATGATGGTTAAGCCTGATTTCTGGAATTAACCGAGACACTTGCCTCTGAGTGATCTGTGAAGGATTTCCAGGGAGGATTAATTGAGGGAAGAAGATTCTCCCCTGAAGTGGGTGGTGCATTCCAGAGGTGGTCCAGACATAGAGTAGTCCCTGAAGAAAGCAGGCTGCTGACTTGCTCACTTTAGTTTCTTGCTGATCAGTGAGTTTATGCTGCTGCTGCTGCTGCTGCTACTGTTCCTGCTGCTGTTGCTGTCATTCTCTGCTGACACTGGAACCCAGCTTCTCTGGTCTTCCAGTGTGCTCAGCCTGTCCAGTGTGTAGATGGCGGTTGTTAGACTGCTCAGCCCCTATGCTGTAAGTCAGTCTCATAGATCTCCTTTCATAATATATATCCATTCTGTTTGCTCTGTTCACCCAGAGAATCCAGATATAATGGACTTTCACTTTTGTTGGGCACAATCCCATTTTCCTTTTGGTCTTTTCTTCTGCTGTAGGAGGCAAAAAAATTTGTAAACAGAATGTTATTTGGCTTATGGCTCTGAAAACTGGGAAATCTAAGCATGTGTCTTCAGTATCCAGTAAGGGCACTCCTGTTGCATTATGAAAATGTGGGAAAGCAAGTGAACACTTGAGAAAAGAGATCAGAATTTATTGTTTTTACCCGGAACGCAATTCTAAGATCGCTAGGTCACTTTTCTCATAATAACATCAATCCATCGAAGAAGGCAGAGCCCTCTCTGACATAATCATCTCTTTGTTTTCTTAGTGCTTCTAACTGAATCTAGGGCATTTTGCTTGCAAGGCAAATACTTTATCAATGAGTTATATGCCCAGTCCTGGGCATAGTCTCCTGAAGGTCCTACCTCCTAATACAATCACAATTTGAATTTCAATGAGTTTTGGAAGGGGCATTCAAAAGGAGCACCTACCAAAATCATCTCTTCTTCTTTGCTAGTGTTACTCTGTGTTTATTTTCAAATACAACCCTTTTTCACTTAGCAGTGGGCCATGTTCTAAGAAATGCATCATTACATGATTTCATCATCGTGAGATCAAGTATATTTAGACAAACCTGAGGAGTATAGCCTATTGCACACCTTGACCATACAGCAGATATATGCTATAACCTATTGCTCTAGGGTCATGAAACATAATAACTCAAGATTAATTCAAGCACAGGAAAAAATAATGCAACCAGAGACACAGTAAACAAGAGATGGATGAGGCTGATACAAGGGTAACATAGCTCCTTCTTTTACAGGAAAGTTTGTTTTTTATAGGTGGCATAAGTATATACTAGAACGATGATAAAAGCATAGTAATATTCATAAAGTACTAACATAGTTATTTGTAGTCATTCTCAAGCATTATACACTGAATGGATGGTGTATGCTGTATTTTTACGTGATTGGTAGGGAGATAGGTTTGCTTACACCAACCAGCATCACTACAAACACCATGTGTAAGGTGTTGTGCTTAAATATTACAATAGCTACAGCACATGTAGCCTATCACTGAAAAAAGCACGATTTCATTACACACACACACACACACACACACATATATATATATGTATACACACACACATATATATATATATGTCTTTTATAATTTCTACAGTTTTGCAATGGGAAAGAAGAGAACTACAAGATATAGGAGACTGAACATTTGAAAATGTTTTAAATTTTGTTTCCCTCAAAGTGTTGGAGTGTTGCCTTTTAAAATAAATGGAATCATCTTTATATTCTATTGGCATTATATTTTAGTCCTTGAAAGCATATTGCATTATAGAGATGCTCTTGTTAAAAGAGACATCTTCACAGGATGCAAAAGGTTATCTTGGCAGAAATCCACAGTAAATAGAGCAGTAGCTCTAAGAGACCACAGTATGTAGCCTTCTGGACAGATGACCCTGTAAGAAAGGGCACAGTTCTGCATTTGGCCCACCACACTGTGCATGCAAATATGAAATTTCATGTTAATTAGTGATCCATGATTTGCCAAGACTTGAAATTAAATTAGGATATAAGTGTAATGAGAACTTGTATCTGTCCCCTTAGGAAGATTCTCCTAGAAAAGTAAAAAAGAGATGAAATATAGCCATCCCTTTCTTTTGAGAAACATAACAAATTCAGCATTAAGGTTCTGCTTATATAAAATTTATAAATTTCATGTATCAAAAATCCCATCGTTTCTGGGAGGAGTCAGGGGAGGAGTTGGGGTGAATATGGTCAAAATGCACTGTGCAAAATTATCAGAGAATAAAAATATAAAAAAGAGAGAAATGTCTGTTCATCTCAGACAGAGCACCAGCAGAGACAAAGGCCACCACAAAAGATGACATAAGCTAATGTTTTTAATGTTTTGCCTAGTTTTAACTCTGCCATCGTTTTGTGTCTGTGTGTGTGTGTGTGTGTGTGCGTGCGTGTGTGTGGTGGATGAGTGTTCAGAGATCAACTGATAGTGAAAGTGCAAAGCCCTAAGTGAAACTGGATTGCTTGAGGGTGGCCTTTCTTCCTGCAAAGGGGTTCACAGAGATGCATAGAACAACTGTGTGAGTTCCTTCCTTATCCAAGCTGTTTGAGGCTTTTATTTATGAGTGCATTACAATAAAGTGATTTCATTTTCTTATAGAATTTTTTAATTGAATTTTATGTATTTCAGACAGAACATCTCAACTGATCTTAATCACTTTTATGCGCTCTTCCTCACTGACACCCTCCCACAGCCCCCCCCACCCCCCGGAATTCATACACTCTGTCATTTGTGTTAAGGCCTATTATGTCAAGTTATATTCCCAGACAATCCTCAGTGCAAGTTCATCCACTGAGGTCAGTCAGCCTGTCCAGAGACCCTTGATTTAAGATTAGCTCTTCCTTACCCAACAGCCACCAATATTTCTTCAGCTAAGATTGGGATCTGCTGCCTATCTCCCCAGTTCCATGCTGGGTTTTTGTCTACTTGAGTTTGCATGGGTCTTGACCATGCCGACACCATTGCTATAGGTTCATATGAGCAGGTCCCAGGAGCTTGTAGGATTCTATTTCCCTATGGTCATGTACCTCCTCACTGGCTCTTACAATCTTTCTGCCCTCTCTTCTGCAATGGTCCCTGAGTCCTGGGTGAGTGAAGTTTAATATAGTGTCCTGTCCAGGGACCCACTCTCCATAGACTTTTCATCTCCACTCTTTGGCCATTTGTGGCCTTTTGTGTTCCTGGCCCTCTGTGGAATGAGGGAGCTTCATTAAGGAGCGTTGAGGGAGTCATTAGTGTCCTCTTTACCTCTTGTTCGATGTAACATGAGCCTTGGTATAGAGGCTGCATTGTAGATGTGCTCCTTAGGCTTCAGCAGTTCACAGATGATGTTTGTGTGTAAGCAGTTGTGGTACTCTGCAGTACTCTCTGGTGCAAAAGAAGCTTCTCTGATGAGTGGTAACTGGGATACTTGACTGTCAATATAAGGATACATATTTTTTACTTAGTAAGAAGTTATAATAGTCTAGGGATGTGACAACCTTGGGGATTTCTCTAAGATCTATGACCTCTTCAGCTATGTGTATTTGGCTATGATTAAAGAACCATACATGAGTTTCCGCCCATTGAGTGGGATTTAAGTCCAATTATGTAGCCATTGATTGCCCCCAAGATAAAAGTGCCACTACTGCACCAGTGTTGTATGCTGTGCCAGTCATTGATATGATTATGTGGTCACGAAGCTGGTATTGGGCCATGGATTGATGTCCTCCCTTAGCAGCTGGCATAGTACTCTCCAGAGCAATGAGAGCTAGCCTTCAGGGGAAGTGGATTCCAAGTTGGTTCCAGCTCCATTGGTTCAAATCCTGTGTCTGAAGTATGTCTTGTCTTCAGTAATAGGGTCTTACTTCAAGTTCAGGCAATCAAGGGCTGTGGCAATAGCTGGTGTAATTTCGGTAGTGTTTTGGCCCACCCTGGCCAGCAACTCAAAGGAAAGTTTCTCCTGTCTGACACTGTTTATTGTAGCCTTCAGCTATGCATATAGAGATAGTGTATGTGTAATTTGTCATTAAGTTGATTTCTTTTGGTGTTTTACACTAGCTAGGCATTATTTATCTTTCCTCTCTGTCTCCCTGCCTAACTCTCCCTCTGTGCCTTTCCCATTAAAGTGTCCCCATTTTCCCTGTTTCTCCCTTGGTAATTCTAGTCTCTTCTGGTCCCACCTATTTAAGCTCTCTCTTTCCTTTTATCCCCATAGCTCCTTCTATAACCCTCCCTCCCCCTCCCCTTTAAGTAGCCCACTTTATCTATTTCTCCTTTAGAAACGCATGTCGTCTACAGTTCTTCTCTGTTAGGTTCCTTCTTTCTCTTTACCTCCCGGATTCCTTCCATTTTCCTGGTTCCTGCAGCTACATTAGAATACATACTCACATTCAAGGATTTGGTGCTAGAATCTACATATGACAGAGAACATAAGTCATTTGTTTCTCTGAGTCCGTGTTACCTCACTTAGTATAATTGTTTCCAGTTCCATCCATTTACTTGTAAATTTCATCTTTCTTTACTGCTGAGTAGAACTCCACTGTGTAAATTTTTGTTATCCACTCATCAGTTTAGGAAATCTAGGTTGCTTCCGTCTCTTAGTTATGGTGAAAAGAGCAGCCACAAGCACGGGTGTACAAGTATCTCTGCAATAGGATGAGTGCTTTGGGTATATGCCGAGGAGTGGTATAACTGGGTCAATGGAAGATTCATCTGTTTCTAAGAGTTATCCACACTGCTTTCCACAGAAGTTGCATGAGTTTACTATCCCACGAGCAGGGAATGAGCATTCCTCTTTCCCCGCATCCTCTCCAGCATTTGTTATCATTTATTCTCTCGATCTTAGCTAGTCTGACTGGGCTAAGATGAAATTCTAAATTGGTTGTAATTTGCATTTAATTTATTTGCATAATTTGATTAATAATGATGTTGAACACTTTTAAAGATGTTTTTTAGTCATCTTTATTTCTTCTTTTGAGAACTCTCTGCTCAGATCCTTAGAACCTATTTAATTAGGTCACTTGCTTTCTTGATTGTTTTTTGAATTTTTTATACATTCTGAATGCTTTACCTCTGTCAGATGTATCATTGGTGAAGACTTTCTCCCATCCTGTGGGGTTTCTCTTCATTTCCTTGGTTGTTTCTTTTGCTTAGTACAGAAGCTTTTTAGTTTAATGAGGTCCCATTTGTTGATTATTGACCTTAATTCCTGAGCAACTGATGACTGATTTAGAAAGTCCTTTCCTACACCCATATCTTGTAGATTATTGCCAATGTTTTCTTCTACCGGTTTCAGAATTTGAGGTCTTTGATCCATTGGGAGTTGACTTTTGTGCAAGGGGAAAGGTAAGAGTGAGGGTTCATTCTTCTCCAGGTGGAGATCCAGTTTTGCCAGCACTTTTGTGCTGAAGATGCTATTTTTCCTCCTTGAGTGTTCTTGGCCCCTTTGTGAAATATCAGGTGGCAGAAATTGCATGTACTCATGTTTGGTTCTTCAGTTATATCCACTGGTCTACGGGCCTGTTTCTGTGCCAGTGCCATGCTGTTTTTACGACTGTAACATAGCTTGAAATCTCGTATAGTAATCCCCCTGCATTGCTCTTTGAGGTATGTTCTCTCCAGTCTAATTCCCTCTAGGGCTTCTAATATAAATGCAAGTTGAATTTTGCCAGTTGGCTTATTGAGAGTTTAACTCCCTTCTTCATTTCAGCCTGAGCTTTCTTCAAATTTTCTATCTCTGTGAATTCAATCCAAAGTTTATCCCTGTCTTGTTTTAGTTCTTTGATTCGTTCATTTGTGTGTCCTTTAAATTTGTTGAATTCTTTGATCATGTTTATGATTGTTCTTTTTAAATTCAGTGTCCTGGGTTATCTCTAGGGATTCTCATTGTAGAATTCTTCTATTGGACTGATGGTGTTTTGTGGGGCCATAGTTTTGGGGTTTTTCATATTATTATTTTTGTTGTGATTTTGACATGTGGATTTCTTTTCTTGTTTGTGATTCTGGTATGACTCTCAAGTCTTCCTTTCTTGAGTTGAAGACTGATTTTGTTTGTATTCTTGATATGCCTAGGTTGTTTTCTTATTAGGTATGAAAAGCTGGTGGGTCTAGGCTTCAGGTTTTCTCTTTTGATTTTATGTTGGAGGGTCCATATGGCTCTAGACGAGCTACCCAGAAGTTCCTGCAGAGGCCCAAAGCAGGCATCAATCAGATACCCTCAGGCTTCCTTCTAAGGTTTGGCCCCTACTAGCCAGCAGGCACAGAACAATTTGAGAGGCTCACTAGGTGGGGCTAAGGCACTCTCTGGCAGTCTGGAAGTAGTCTGGACCCCTGATAGAGGTCTGGGAAGTTCATCACTGCAGCAGTAGTCGGGGCTTCAGATTCCCCCAAGTTGGGGAAATGGGCATGACACAACTTGGGAAGCCTACCACCACTAGGAGGCTGGATTCAGGCACTCTCAGGAAATGTCTTGCCATTTTATATTTTTAAGAAATCAGTAACTATTTAGTAATCAAACAATGTACCCTCTTCTTGAACTCACTTCTTCCATGCTTATCATTATTTCACATGCTCATTGGTTTATATAACTTTTGCTTTGCCATGGACCACTCAAAATATCAAGGACTTAAAGCATCAGCATTTAGCTCCAGAGATGACTGGGTGATCTTCTTGACTAAGCTCACATGATCTAAATCATATATCTGTAAGCTGCTGGTAACTGTAGGATGTACCCCTTCCGACAGGAGGTGATTTGGCTTGTGTTAGTAGGTGAAGGAGCAAGGTGTATGTGTAGATGTCCTGTAAGCTTAAGTCCTTGGGATGCTAATCTGAGATCCCATTCTATTTAAAATAGAAGGCAATAAGGAGAGAAATCATCCATCATCTGAGCATCGGGTGACCTTGAGCATCACTGATCTGGGGTGTTCAAGGCACCTAACAGGAGCTGTTAAAGGCTGAGTTTAGAACTGGCACCGGCTTTGTCAGCAGAAGGGAAGCAAATGTGTTGTGCAGTGGTAGGGGTTTCCACGTGCACACCCCAGACTGTCTCCCACCCAGAAAGCACAAAGGAAAGACAGAGAAGAAAGCAGCCTCACCAAGTTCAGCCTAGCAACCCGGCATTTGGACAGTCAGCAGGCGATCAGAGAATTTCTTCTTTAAAGCAAATCATTGACTTTGCATTCAAAGTCTGTCATTGCTTTGTTCTGAATTTTGGCTGACATTTTCCTTGAAAACAAATGGAAATAAGCAAATCCATACTACCCTGTGGGGTTTCTTCCATTTAACATAAATAAACCCTAACAATAACAACACAACATTTAAATAGCAAAGAAAAAGAGTCCTTGTCATTTTCATTGATCCAGAGTAAAACTACTAAATTTAATGCAAGATATTTTATTGATTAACCCAGAAGAGGAGGTATTAGAAATCAGTCTTGCAGGGTAAGAATATCTGACTTAGGAAAAATATATTCAGAAAATTCATGTTCATTTTAAACCGCAAAGGATGACTAGATATGAAAAATTGAGGCCCTAAGCTTTTGATAAAAATTGATTTAATCATGGCCTTAGCAAAGCCACAAAAATGCAGCAGTTCTCACAATCTCTCTAACATGGCTGTTCCCCAATTAATTAATTAACCCTTAATTGTTCCATACTATACTCCTGTGACAGAAGAAACTGGTGGAGTTACTGTCATCTTAATGAAAAGGAACACAAGGCAATGGGATGTGAAATGATCTCTTAAGTCGCAGGGGGAATCCATGTTGAACTGAGGACAGGATGCTATGCTGAAACTTTCTCTTTCTTGCACACAGAGGCTTCTCACAGATTAGCAGGTGGCTGCTCATGATTCTCCATCACAGTCAGCCTTTTAAAGCTTTTTAATTTTTAATTGGCACACAGTAATTGTACCTATTTATGGGGCACAGTGTGATACTTCAATGCATATTGAATGTCTGTATGTATATATATGCTAAGCAGATATAATGTATACAATGTGTCATGATCAAATCAGAGTAATTGGCATATCCATCACCTCCAACATGCTTAACTTCTTTGTGTTGGGAACATTCAAAATCCTTAATACTGGCTGTTTTGACATATGATTAATTGTTGCCAACTATAGTTATCACACTGTGCTACAGAACTTTTGAAGTCATTCCTCCTATCAAACTGCACCCTTGAACCCATTAGCCATCTTCTGCCCATCCTCGTTCTTACCCCTCCTAGACTTAATCACCACTCTGCTCCTACAAGGGCAACTTTTAGCTCTGTCTACAGAGAACCGGTGATATTTGCCTTTTTGGCTCAAAGTCAGCCTTTTTAACTAAAGCCAGAAAAAAAGTTTAGCTATGAATCACATATGCTGATGTTCACACACCTGAATTTGCAAAAGTTTTTTACGAAGGATTTCCAAGAGGAAAATATGACTATATACCCATGAAATGATCTTTCTCTTCTTAGGGCTGGTGCATCTGAGCTGTTTATTTTCAGGCCTTCTAGAAGAATCTGGAATTTGAAGTTGGAAACATATTTTCAACACATTATGCGGGCATTGCATTGTGGTTGCTCAGCCACATTTCCAGACATTCTTTTCAAATGTTTTTAAATGGTTCTCCTAAACCTTCTTGGGGGAATGAGCTAAAGGAATGTTTTGGTAAATATAATATATTACTGGGTCCTAACATCCTCTATTTCAAGATTAAGAGAGTGGGAGAAGAAATACACTCAGGATAAATTCTGTAAACTGGAAGGAGTAGGTGCTCTTAATAAGCTGGCAGCTAGAGCGCGAAATCCCATCTGAAGAGCAGAAACAACATGGTTCCTCAGTGTCATCCTCATTCAAATTCATGGAAGAATAAATCAAGTGTTTGAAGTGCCTCAGAGCAAGGATGAGCATGACAAGCACAGAAGGAACCTATGAAGGCATGAATTCAGCTTTGTGTGGCAGGGGGGTTGAAATTCAGTTTATTTTCTTTTGAGACATTCAGAATAGAAAAGGGAAAACTGTATGTGTGCATGTATATATATGCTAAGCAGATATTTCCTTTTCGGTTTTGAACAGACCCACTGGGCAACTGGATGCAGATGCTTCCGCTGGTCCACACAGGCATTCATTGTACTGAAGCTGGGGGTTGCTGGATAACAAAGACCAGCAGATTGCCTCAGGGTCCTCCCTCCAGTACCCTTCACAGAGATTCAGGGCTACAACTTAAGAGCTTCCACTTTTTGTGAATATAGATATTACCTGGGAAAAAGAAAGCTTTCAGCCCCAGCTTAGAGGGGTGAAGTTAAAGTCCCATGATACTGATGGAGGAATCAAATTGTCTTTGCAGCTGTTATGAATTGAATTGTGTTCTCCCAAAATTCACATGTGGGAGTGCTAACCCCTGGTGCTTCAGAATGTAACTGTCTTTGGAGCATTTGAATGGGCAATGAAATTATAATGAGCCTTTGGGATGGGCTCTGAGCCAATTTGTTGAGTGACTTACAAGAAGAGGCAATTTGGACACAGGACGCATAGGACACACTTTAGGGCCAGGGATGCAGACCAGAGAAAAACTGCCTTTAAGGACACAAGGAGAAAACAGGCACCTGCAAGCCAAAGAGGGAGGCCTCAGAAAGCAAATCTGCCACTATCTAGATCTTGGACTTCCAACTTCCCGAACCATGAACAAAGCAATTCCACTCGTTCAAGTAATCTAGTCTGTGTTTTGTCGTTTGTTTCCTGTGGCAGCCCTAGAAAACGGGTACTTCAGGTCTTGACTCTGTGTGCTTCTCAGCACACATCTGAAATTGAGCAGATTCATATGTTCCTGCATTAGGAGTTCAAAACTCTTGTTGAACGAATGAATGAAGGCTCTTCTCTGCCACAATTTCTTTACTTTCTAAAATAAGCATAGTTGTCATATCTCTATCACTGGCTGCTGTTGAGAGTGCCTGCAAAGAACAGATGTGCATAGTAAAAGGCTCATCCTGATGATTTCTACTGTGAAGCTTCACACCAGTTTAACACAGTTTGGTGATTTTATAGGCAATGATCATAAACTAGGCAGTGAGATGCGTTCTTGAACACTATCAGTATTTTATTTCACCCAGTTCCAGTGAGACCTGGGTTCTTTTTCTCTAATATTCTTAACTGGCTTTCATAGTAGAAAAATCACATAAATTAGAAATGGATAAAATGGGGCTCAACGCATCTAGATCATCCTGTTATATCTGGATTAGATTCTTTTATGACCGGTCAGTGCTTTACCTCAAAGGTAGGAGTGGAGAGTGGAAGGAATGAACTGATTTTCTCTACCTTCCCCTACTTTCCACATCTAGAGTCCTTGCTAATGTATTGGATCTGAAGAAAGAAGGACTTGGACTTTGACAATGACTTGAGGGGTGGGAAGGAGCAAGGTTAAGTTCCCACAACAGTGCTTTAAGTACAGGAGCTGCACAACATTTTTAACACCTCTGTGGTCTGTCTGGATCAGATTTTACTTCCCAGTGTTCACAACTTTCATTAGCTTCATGTGATCATCCTGAGCTATTCCCTCTCCCTTAGAAATGATGTCCCATGCTATAAGCCCCCAAGTAAAGGGCAGAGAGCCAACTTCTGTGCTCTCTATATTTTGTGACCATGAAGCCAGCCTGCTGCACACTCCATTAATCTCTCCAACCAGCCTCAGACTTGGCCTGTGCCTAAAGTGTTTCCAGTTTTAACCAGTCTGCCGTCTGTGGGGCTCTGATCATGGAACTGGGCCTGCTCCCAGAGGGCCTATGCCCCTTTGGCGTCCCTGGTGTCATTTCCATTTCCTCACTTCAGTACTATTAATTTGAGTTTTCCAACTGTCCTTTATATACACATTTGCCCACATCCTGCAGCCTAAGGTCATGAGTTTGTGGAGAGCTTGTCTGATATCCACCATGCTTCCTGCAACCTGTATCTGTGTGTGGTATGGGACTAAAGACAGCTTCACAGCAAAGCAATGGATGGGAGCACCTCATCGCGTGTCCATTTCTATCTTCCTGTAATGATTCTCGTCTTTATTTTATCTCCTTGATTATTTTATTCGGACAGATGGTGTAGCACATTAAAACTAACAAGTATGTCGTAGAAAAGGGCAAAGAATGAGATTGATTTAAATTTTAAATTCTGAAGCATTGTGCACCACCAGAAAGAGAAAGCATAGCAGATTCAATTATTAGAAGAATGAGGAACACACCACATGTAGGATGTGTGAGTTCATAGCTGCAGCCCTAGTAAGGAGAGTTAAGACAGGTACCAATGAGGAAAGAAACGTACAGGTCTTTTCTCAGCCAACTTCATGCCGGTAAAGCCATGAAGAAAGGAAGACAGATGATGGGAGAAGAGAAAATGGGAGGAAATACGGAAAGTGCAGCTGTAGCCTCAGACTCCTGGCCTCCTTCTCTTCAGTGAAGGATGCTCTGCCCTGTCATATTGAGTGCCCAGGACGTGGGACACAGGAATGATTGTTAGCTCCTAGGTTACCCCCAAGTCCCTTCCTTTGCAACAGAATTTGCTATAGTGACCTGGCATCAAATTGATTTTCTTTTCGTTGTTCTAAAATAAGATTTTAATGCAGTCTTAAAACTATAGGATCTTAAAGCTTTAAGCAACTTTGGAGTTTTCCCTAGGAATCTAACTCAGCATTTTAGAGTGCCCAGTTGTCCACAGATACTCGAGCTTCCTGTTTCTGCATTTGTTTTCAGGTAAGGTTTCCCTTAAAAGTACAGTATACTTAGATAAAATGTACAAATCATAAATGTACATCTTAGTTTGAAATTCCAGAATATATTGAGCTTAGATTAAGCAGCACAACTTTCCCTGCACTGGTATCCTCATTATGCATACTTACAGCAAACCTTCAGGAGTGGCTAAAATGTAAAAAACAAACAGGAACAACCCCTGTCTTGACTCCTAGAACAGACTAGTTTCACCTGCTTTTGAAATTTATGTAAGTGAAATAAGAGCCACTGAATGATTTGCTCCCATCACTCAGCACTGTGTATGTGAGCTGTGTCATTATTGCTTATATATGGAAACAGTTTATTTCTGTTGCTGTTATCACATAGTGTTCAGTTCCATGAACAGGCTTCACCAACTGTTGATAGACATAGATGGAGCTTTCAATTTGGTACTATCGTGCATGTTGCCTTGAAGATCTAGTGCATACTGTTGCTGTTGCTTCAAAATATGCACATGTGCTTTTTGTTGAGTATGAAACCCAGGTCATAAGAGATCCTAAGTACAGCTTTACTTGATAAACTCAGACGTGTTTGTGCAACTTTGCATACCTATTAACAACTGTCTTTTTCATTTAACCATTCTTGAAAGTGTACTATAATTTACTTTTGAGATACTGAGACTTGATTACTTTTTTTCCCTAATAAGAACATTTAGTGAGCAGTTTGGTACATGCTCCTCTGTGTCTGATGCTGTCTGCTAGAGTGATCAGTAGGATTCCGTCACCCCAGAAATACTGAATGTTAGGAAAGAGACAAGAAGGATGTACTCTCTCCTCTATTTGGAAAGGCAAGAACTCTACATATGGCATAAGCAGTTTTTAAGTGCTAAGTATTTGTGAGTAATGATAAATGTTGCCTCAATGCTTGGTTAATGTTGATCCTAACTGTTCAATGCAAGTAGGGCCTAAGTAGAGAGAAGGGGGAGATGGTAGAACACTGGCACTTAACAAAACTTCAGGAAGGAAACTGACTTTCAGTTGGCCATCCAAAGGTAAGATGTTTGTGGGTGGAGAGCACTATAGTATTTCATGTTATTTCCTGAAATGTGAATTTATATAATCCAATGTTAAACAGGTATTTCCACACTGACAATGATCTAAAGTGTCAGGTTTGTCACCCAAGATCAGAAACACAAATAGAACAGATCATTCAGTGTTTCAGAGAGCCTTGTTGGGCATAATGTAAGGTGGGCCTAGCCTAAGGCCACCTGCTAGGAGAAATAGAGGAATGGCTCCTGTGGGTGCGGCATTCTGCTCTGGTTAGTTGTGAGACCAGCACCTGGAAAGAACCTGCCTACCTGGGGACAAACTTACTATTTGCTGTATTTGAGACCCCACCCCGTAAGGTCATTGGCTATCCAGACCTATAAGAGCTGTGTGCCTATTCAATAACGAGTTTGCCGTGCCACACGCTTGGGCTGCTTCCCGTCCCACTCCCAGAGTCTGTGGCTTGACTCTGCGTCTACTCACCCCCAACCCCTCGGGCTGGCCCCGAGTCGTGAGACACGATGGAAACGACTATAGAGCCTCACTCCTTGAATTTTCAGAATGTCTTATCTTTTGTAATCATTATGCCTGTGGTAGTTTAGACCTAAAGAACGACTGTATTCTGGTGAAATGGAAACAAATCTCTCGTTTCTTCAAGACAATTAGAAGAAATGATATACAGTTGTCTATCACTAGAAAGATCTTAATGCTTCATTTAACATTGTGGGTATTTTAAATAAGGTTCTCTAGACAAACAGAACCAATAAAACATATATGTATATATAAAAACACAGGCACACATATATGGAGCCTTGTATGTAAGGATTCCGACACTGGCCATCTGAACACTGGAGTGGCAGCTTGGTCCCTGGAGTTTGATGCCTCCGCATTCCCAGTTTGGCACTGAAGATCTAGAGAATCATTGGTACTGAGTCCCTATGGAGTCTGATGTTGATGAAGGCAGAAGTGGCTATGGTAGCAATGGATGCGCTTGCTCAGGAAGAAGCTGAAGTAGGCAGGTACAGAATTCTCTTTCCCTGGCTCTTTGCTTAGGGGCTGCCTGTTGGACAGTGTTACCTACCTTGAAGCTGTCTTACCTCTTCAGTTAATCCTTTCTGGAAGCAGTGTCACAGACACGCCCAACAGTATCTCTGAAGTGATTCTAAATCCAGCAACATTAACAATTAAGCTTAATCATCACAGTTGGTATTTAAAAAATTGTTTTAATTAACTTATTTTATTTTCTTGTGTTTATGAATGTTTTGCCTGCATAAATGTAAATACACCCATGCGTACAATGCACCTGGAGGTCAGAAGAGCATGTTGGATCCCCTTGAACTGGAGTTATGGATGGTTATTAGCTGCCATGTAGGTGTTGGGAACCAAACTCAGATACTCTGTAAGAAACTGCTGAGCCATCTCTCCAGCCCCTTGGCATCTTTAAGTCTTAAAAAAATCTTTTCAATAGGAAATTTGATAGAGGACAGCTGGGCTGTAAATATTTACTTTTTTTCTGGCTTTAGAAAACAAAATGCTGGAATGCTGGGTAAATCTCCCATTAGAAGCAACATTTCCCGGCATTGTTTGTAACTTTCTGAGCCAATACAATCCAATTATGACCTCAAAATCATGTGGGTAGAAACAGTTTATTCTTTGTTCCTGCCTGGACTATGGCTGAAACTCCAGGAGCCACCTCAGCCACCTAGCAATATAATCTTTTGAATGAAACAGAAAAGAAGAACAAGAATATATAACAGAAAATTGAAAGTACCTTTGTGATTATCTGAGGAATGTCCTTGGGTTTTGATCTTCAGTTGTCTCACATACACACACACGCGCACACACACACACACACACACACACACACACACACATACCCTAATTCTGGACTGATTGCTCCATCAATAGCTATTGCAAATTTTGTTATAGTTTCTATATCATAGATACCAATGACACAAAAGATCCAGGCATGTTGAGGGGCTGTAGGGCTATCTGACCCCCCAACCCAGAAATGGAACAAGCCCTTTCTTCTAAAAAAAAACACATATCAGATTATACCTTCCAAAAGTGTCCACAAGAATATGTGTCATTCATGTTAGCTTTTAGATACTCTGGTATATTCTTTCACCAGGCCTGGAGACCTCCCTCTGAATCTAAGTAGGTCTTTTGGAAATCTCAGTGACGAGGATAAAAGAAAAGATACCATATGTTTTTCAAGACTGGATCATGCAACTTCTGTCTAGTCCTCTATCTAGGGATGTCTGCTACCCTGAAGACACCGGGCTGGGAAAAACACACAGATACAACTTCTTATACAACTTCTGCCTGGTGCCCCATCCAGGGACATGCATGTGCTTAGCTCTGTGCTGCTGTATTAAAGCCACCTTGCTTAGAATACCACACAGATGTAGAAAAAGATACTTCAAAATTGGGATGTTCTATCCTACAGTTAATTGAGAACAAAATCCAGACAGAGGAGTGAGGAAGTTCTCAAGTTTATCCCAACCCCAGCCATTGACTGACATGAGACCCCAAGTGGCTTCAGAACAGTGAGATAATAATATCTAGATTGGTGTGTTTTAAGCTACTAGTTTTAAAGATGACTTGTTCATGGCATATAGGAAACCAGACCATCCCAATAGACTGAAGGCTGAGTCTAAGAAGCTGCTCACCTATCATGTTTAGATGCATACAGAAGTGTCTCTGGTAGGTAGTCATTCCTATTTTACCAAATGATGGGGATTTACTTCCCCTAAAATTCTCTGAAAACAAAAAATCAAGAAAAAAAGACCCAGTTAAAAGATGGGCTAAGGATAGAAGCAGAGAGTTCTCAAAAGAAGAAATAAAGATCGCTAAGAAACATCTTAAAAAGCATTCAACATCATTAATAATTACAGAAATGCAAATTAAAACCACTTCATCGTACCCCACTCAGACTGGCTAAGATCAAGAGAACAAATGATAGCAAATCCTGAAGAGGATGTGGGGACAGGGATGCTCATTTGCCACTGATCGCAAACTCATGCAACCCCCAGGGAGAGCAGTGCAGTGAACTCTTAAAAAAACTAAAAAGGAATCTACCATTGGACCCGTTTATACCACTCCTTGGCATATACCCAAAGAACTCATCCAATGCAGAGATACTTGTACATCCATGTTTGTTGCTACTCTTTTCACAACAGCTAAGGCAATCTAAGTGTCCCTGAGTTGATAAGTGGATAATGAAAATGTGGTACATTTACACAACGGAGTTCTACTCTGCAGTAAAGAAAGACGAAATCATAACATTTGCAGGTAAATGGATGGAACTCAGAAAAACAATCGACATATGTTCTCCCTCATTTGTGGATCCTAGCACCAGTTCCTTACATGTGAATATGCATCCTGATATACATGCTGGAATCAGGAAAATGGAAAGGACCCAGGGAGGTAAAGGGAAAGAAGGAACCTGAGAGAGAAGAATAGCAGGAGACAAGTGTTATTAAGGGAGAAATAGATAAAATGAGGGTATTTAAATGGGAAGTGGAGGGAGGATTATACAAGGAACTATGGGGATAAAGGGAAAGAAGGAGCTCAAGAGAGATGGACCATAGGAGACATTTTTCACATTGTTCTTATAGCAAGAATTCTGTGATTCCTCTGCGACAACTACTTGCTGTTCTTAGCTCAGATCTCTGAACACATTCAAGTCAATCCAGTCTCTTCCTCTACACACAAGCTTTAAGATATTTAAAGCATCTTTCTTACTTCTTGTGAACTTTTGCTTCTCCAAATACTAAGTATTGATTATTGAAGGGGGAGGAGATGTCAAAAACTCCTTCTTGGATCAATGATATCAGATTTAAAAACTATTCTGTACTGAAGTTCATAGTGGACTGTACTGTAATAGAAGGTAAAAAGCAAGATAAAAATTACTTATTAGAATTATAATTGTGTGAACTAAACTAATGTAGGTAATAAGGGCATATCAAAATAGTAATTTTCTGATTTGAAAAAATTTGTATTATAGATTTTGTTTTTAATTTTTTAAAATTATTTTTATTGTGTGAGTGTTTCCCTGAATGCATGAAAGTGCAACTGTGGTGTGCAATGTTCACGGATCCTCTGGAAATGGAGTTAAGGACAGTTGTTAGCTGCCATGCGGATGCTAGGAACTGAACCTGGGTCCTCTGCAAGAGCAGTCAGTGCTTCCAACTGCTGAGCCATTTCTCCAGTCCTTACATTATAGATATTGTTAAATTACTTTTATTTCATGTAGTTGAGAACTTTTTTAAAGGTCCATTTGCTCTTTGACAGCTTTATGCATGTGTGTACTGTGTTCTGACTGCTCTCACCCTGCGCCTCCTCTCTCCCCTCCACCTTGTTAACACTCCCTTCTCCACTGCTAGTCCCATTCTCACATTCAGGTCTTTTTGTTTTGTTTATGACCCACTTAGTTGAACCAGGACTGTCTGATTGATCATGAGTTTAGAACTAACCACTGCAGTCTAGTGGACTCACCGATGGGTATACAATCAAAGGTAATGGCCGCTCCTCCTCCAGAATCTATCAACACCTAACAGTTGGGCAGGGAGGTATGCTCCTTCCCAATTTATGCCAAACTATTGGCAGCACTTCTCTAGTGCATGCAACTACAGCTGCTATGAGATCATGGCTGGAATGGTTATATCATGCCCAGAAGGCAGCATTCAAGCCTTTCTCCCTGTCTTCCTGTTTCTACATTCTTTCTGTCCCCTCTTCTGGAATGTTCTCTGAGCTTTACAAGAAGTGGTATAAACATCCTGTTTAAGGTTGAGCACTCAAACCACCAACATACTCTCAGCTCTGTGAGCAGTCATGATTCTGCATTTACTACTGTTAATTGCACAGAGAAGCTTCTCTGAATAAGGGTGAGAATAACATTTGTCTATGAGTGTACACATAAACATATTCTGGATGCAGTTTGGTGCTGTGTCAATTTAGCTACACAATAGTACCAAGTTCCAGTTCCCCTCACATCCCTGGTCTATGATCTCCCAAGCTATCAGTTTTTGACTGGGTCAACAGTACCAAGCACAAATTCCCTCCTGTGGTACGGGCCTCAAATTCAGTCAGAGATTGGTTGGTTTCCTCCTGAGAATTGTGCTACTATTGTAAACCAAGAGATCATAGATCATCTCTCTTTAAAGGGTGACTTTGCATATAAAAATAAAAAAATCTGAGCAAATTCTTTGATTTCTCTTCATATAGAAAGAAAAGCAAACCTTCACTGACTTGCATTTTCAAACATATAATGTAAAAAGAAGTTAAAGGAGTAGCTGAGGATGCAGTTCAGTTGGCAAAGTGCTTGTCTAGAATACACAGAGCCTTGGGTTAAATCCTCCGTACTCATAAAACAGCATGATGTGAACATCTGTAATCCTAGAACTGGGGCTGAGAAAAAAGGATCAAAAGCTCAAAGTCATCCTCAGCTACACAGCTGAGTTAGAAACCAGCCTGGGCTACAGACAGCCAGTTTCAAAACAAACAAACAAACAAAAAAAAATTATAAAAGAACCATTTCTTTACATTTCTTTCCAAGTCTAACATTCTGGTATAGTCTGTGAATTATCCCTCAGATATGACCTACATATCAAGTTGATATTTCATGGTTCGATTAACAGAATTAATATCTAATCATAGTGAAGAGTCTAAGCAATATTAAAATTGGAGTGCAAATATTTGATTTGTAAGAACATCAGAATCAGAGAGTTACACATCCTCTCTGCAATGGGCTCAGCAGTGGGGTTACAGGTAAAGAAAGCCCCTTACCAATGCAAAGAACTTTATGGGGCATTCTTCAGGACTTAGGGGGGGTCTCACCTGGGCTGATGAAGAGTGGAATTATCCTGAGAGCTCAGGTTGTCAAAGTCAGTCAGAACTGCTTGAGTAGGGGTGGGTACAAAGACAAGGTTCGCAGGACTCTGACTGCCTTCTAGCAGCAGCTGCAAGTCCTCACTTTTGTAGAGAATCAAACCCACTTGGGCTGGTTGTCCCACGAGCTGGACAAGGGTGAAAGGCTCTGCAGGATTTTTAAGGGTCCAAACTTAAGTTCTTCCAGTTCTACACACTACTCTGAACATTTCATAAAGATGCCTTTTGGTTAGTTAATGTATTCAAGTGCCTTCTTTCCTTAACAAACTTGTAACCCTAAGAGAACAGTGAGCAGAGGCATGCCAGGCATCTTCTAGTACAGAAAATGTGCTTAACACATATACATTTAATTAATATGGGAAATACTTCTCAGTAAAATATTGTTGGAAAGTAATATAAACCACCATTTTAATCACATACTATATGTCAAACATATAGTAGTAGTTTTTCCCAATTATTTACTTCATCCAACAATATCCATATATTTTGACAGCATCATGCTTAAGAAAGAAAGGCTGGAAAATGCCTGGCTCTGGGTTCTCTGTTTACAAAACCTAACTTACATCCTTCCTAGTCATGATCTGCCCAGACCATGAAGATAAGTGGATCTAAACACCAGAATCTTCATTCCTTACCTTTACTAGACTATATTCAGTCACTCAAGAATCCTCTTTTAATTGTTCTGAGTCCTATTTCAGGAGCTTCTTGAACCTCTTCACCCACATGGGTAGACTCTAAAAGAAGGAGACTGTAGGTAGCTTCTTAGGGTAGGGTCATATTGAGGAGAGAACTTTGACTTGCCAAATGAATTTTTCTATTCTTTTTCTGTGTGAAGTTTCTAGGATTCAGGATAGAGAAGGGTATAGGATAAGACTGAAGGAGAACATTAGCTTCCTTTGTAACTTCATATATGGAGAGTAGTCATGAGTTTGTCTTTATCACACTCATTTTACAGAGAAGACAACTGAGGCTTAGGTTAGAAATCTTGTATAAGCTTTCACATCTGATAAGTGGAAAAGGCAAGATTTTAAAAAACTAATCTTACCATTTTGTCTAAACTATGTAGAAAATTATTAGTCAAAATTAACTTTCAGAATGACTAGACTATTTAGTTGCTGCTTTGCTGATGTAGGATAAATATCACCAAAGTCATTGACGTAAGATATTGGCTTCTATCAAAGATCACAGTAAGCAAGACTACAGAGGTCACAGAAGGCTTTTCCCAACTTCCTCCTTTCTGTACATGAATAAAGGTTTATAAGCCAGAAGCCGACAGTCAGTGAATGAGAATTTTACTACTGATAGTCAGCATCCAACTATTTAATTGTAAAGTATCACATACTCTGTTCAAGAGGCCTCATTGCTATTTGAACAGAACCAAAGCTTTGCTATACAAAGTTTCGTTATACAAGAAGGGACCTGGGATGTGATCATTAAGACCAGCCATTCATTTAATAGATGAAGGTGCCGGGTTCTAGAGAGAGAAGGTTAGGCTTTTATACATTAGTAGCATGAAACATGGCCTTGAGTTTAGGGCGATTCAAGAGTTAGTTTGTTCAGCTTGAGGAAACCAATATTTCTCCTAAGATATTGAATACAGGTCTTTGGGCTCTAAACTGTTTTTCTCTTCTCTATAAGCAGTTATCCTGACTTAGTTTTTTTTCACAAAGCAGTGTATAGTTCTCACAATACAGACCTTCCAGATTTTTCTTCTGGAACTTCTAGACCTGCTTAATCAGCTGTCAGTCATCTGCCGAAATTTAACTTATGTAAAATAAGGCACTGAATTCCCATTTGTGCCCTCTACCTTGATCTTGTTCCAACAAGATCACTTCTATTCCCCTTCCTGGGAACCTGGAAGGCCTTTCTTTCCCTCCTATTATAAGTTAAAATACGCTCCTACAGAAAAGTACCAGTGCATGTGACTGAGTTAATAAAGAGGATCTCACATATGCAATTAAACTTACATAATACCACAATAGGCTGGATGCTTAATCCATTATGAATTGTGTACTAATTAGAAGAGGAAGAGAAACATAAAGACATAAATTTAAGAAGTCATATACTGACAGAACTTAGAGTGACACATCTACAAGTCACTAGATATCAAGAATTTCTGACTACCAAAGAAAGCAAGAGAAAGGCAGGAAAGAGATTCTCCTCTAGTCTAGCCCAACTGACAACTTCACCTTATGTTTCCAGCCTCCAGAACTGTGACAGGAGGAATTTATGTTATTTAAGATATCCAGTTTGTGGTAGTTTGCACCATCAACCCCAGAATTCGATATGCCTTAAAACCTTCACACCTCCATGTTTAGTTCACTGAAAAGACTGATTGGTTGTGGTAGGTTCTTTTAAAGAACTTAAATCTGTCTACTTCATTGATACCACATAAATTCAAGCTACCCTCAGCTCCACCTTGGGCACTATAATTATTTCCTTACTGACCCGCATTTAATCCACTCAAAAAGATCCGTGTAAAACTTCAAGTTGCCTGACTACTCTGCCTAAAAGTCTCATTTCTATTATTCCTAGTACTTCCTGTAATTGTCCTAACATGTCTTGCAAGAAAATGCCTACCCCAGAACACCTTCTATCTCACCTTGAATCCCAGGTCTCTTCCTTTTCTTTCTTTTCCTTTCCCCTTCTTCTGGTTGCTCCACTCTGGCACATTACCTTCTCACAGCTTTTGTAAGACGTATTTAGTCTTTCTAGAGCATACCCATTATTTTCCTCCTAGTTTCTACTTTTCTACCTACCAGTTCCTTCTTACTTGTGGCTCTGTGAACTCTCTCCTTCTACCACAATAGTGTTTCCTCTCCCACTGCTGTCTATAATATTAATTTTCCATTCTTTTACCAAGAAACAGAGTTTAATTCCTCTCTCCTTGAATTCAGGCTAACCTCATAACATACTAGTAACCAAAAAAATATGAAAGTTTTGTTGTGTGACATCCCTAAAGTTATAAAACTTCCACTTAATATTCTCAGGATGCTTGCTTATGGAGAATGTGGCTATTACATAAGTAACCCAACCAGCCTGAGACCATCAGATTAGAATTGGCATGTGATGATGCTCCAATTGGCATTTCCATCTGAATTCATTCTCTGACCCATTCCTATCATTGAAGGTGTGAGTGAAGATATTGATATCTTTTAAGCCACCCCATTCATCAGCTCTCTCATTGAGTGACCTTCAGTCATACCACAAGGAGTAAAATTAAACTACCTAGCCACTCCCTGACTGAACTTTCCATCTACAGGTCCATCAGACATAGTCCAGGAGACTTTGCTTCAGATCCATTAAAACTAAAAACTAGTGGGAAGAGGTCCCTAGTAGTTATCCAGAACTCACAAACATGAGATCAGAGATTGTGTGTGAAGAGATATTGTGTCTGTCTTTTTGGTAATCATATGCCTAGCAGCTAACACAAGATTGTTTTGGTAGGTGCTCCATAAAAATAAGTGCTCTGGGCTGCACTGTAGTTCAGTGGTAGAAACAATTGATCAAGCCCCAATAAGACAAACATAACAAACGAGAGAGTCTCAAAGTCTTAATATGGTAACGTCTTCTTCATAAAGCGTAATGCCACATGAAGACTGGCAGGATCCCGGTACTGAATGAAAGAACGAGCACTTCCAGTCTTGGCCACTTGTAATAGAATCTGACGTTTGCAATTTCAGTCACAAGGAAATAACTTAGTCTTAGGTCCTTTTAGGCTTCTAAACTGACCATTCTTATTCAGAATCTTCTACTGAGATGACAAAATGTATTATAAGTTATATTAATATCTTTTGGGAGCTGAAGTAATTTGGTAACATTAAAGGCTAGAGAGTAGCTTCATATTAAAGCTGAAAAGTGTGTACGCTACAGGAAGGCTGTCCAGCCTCCATAAAACACAATGCTATTTCTTATTTGTTGCCATCACTTTTAATAAACTCATTAACCCATGTGATGATGTTTCTGCCAGTGAATATTAGAGAAATTTACAACAGTTAAACTGCCCCACATTCACCTTAAACAAAATAGAACGGGAAGTATAGCCTCATTTACATAATTGTTTTGGAGTCCCTAGACAGAAATAATTTTCAGGGTTGTCTTGTCTGAATACAATCTGCAATTCAAACTATAGGCTTCAGGTTTTTTTTATTCAATTCCTTTGTGAGCAGAATCTAACCTGTCTGTGGAAGTTAATTGTGCCTGAAATGTTTTAGACATACTCTGGGTTTTTGTTGCAAGATGATTCCGACCAGTCTAAAATCATTGAGTATGATACTTCTTTATGTCTTCAGAATCCATCTTGGAAGGTTTCTGAAAATGGTACCGACCACTGTTTCTTATCTAAGTTTATCCACAACATATTATTTTACATAGACATGATATGCTGATGGTACCTCACTTATGATGATCTGATTTCCTTTTTGTTTTTCTTTTCTTTTTTTTTTTTTAATATTTTTTTCAGAAAGAGTCTCCCTGTAGTCTCAGCTGCCCTGGAACTCATTATGTAGACCAGGCTGGCCTTGAACTCACAGAGATCTGTCTACCTGTATCTCCTGAGTGCAGGGATTGCATCACCATGCCTGGCTTGATTTACATTTTTTATGTATTTAATGATAATGCAAAATTTCTCACACAGTCATTCTGTTTTCACTGTCAGTATTTAATGTTACATGACATAATTAACATTTCATTATGATTTTGTCTAACTGTACAGTGTTTTATGCCGCTTCCTATAAAGTACAGAGGGTGATGTGTATTAAACACAGTTTTTTGAGCCAGGGTCTCACTGTATATAACTTCATTTGGCTGGAAACTCACTATGTAGATCAGTCTGATTTTGATTGCTCATAGATTCACCTGCCTCTGACTCCAGAGTGCTGGGACTAAAGTGCACCACCATGCCCAACTTAAATGCATTTTTAAAAAGGCTCCTTTATTATCATTTATTTTATATGTGAGTGTATTCCCTGCAGGTATATAAGTGCACCTGTGTTGTGCAGTGCCCACAGAGGTCCTAAGAAGGCATGGAGGGCTTGAAGAGGTGGCTCAGTGGTTGAGAGCACTGGTTGTTCTTGCAGAAGAACCGTGTCCAATTCCCAGCACCCACATGGTGGCTAACAACTGTTCGTAAACTCCAGTCCTCTTTTGACCTCCGTAGGCATTGCATGACATGGATGCACCTTCCTACAGCAGGCAATGTATTTATATACATAAAATAAAAATAATAAATAAAAAAGAAGCTGTTGGATCCCCTGAAACTGGAGTTAGAGATGGTTGTTAGCTGCCATGTGGGTGCTGGGAATCAAACCCAGATCCTTTGCGAAAGCAGCCAGTGCTCTCAATGGCTAAGCCATCTATCCAGTCCTTAAATGCACTTTGACTCAGAAAATTTTCAGTGGATTTTATTGGGATGTAACACCATCATAATTGGAGAAGCACCTATATAGGCATTCAATAAATGTAGTATTAAGTTTCTCAATAAAGGTCCCTCAAAAAATGGATCTTGTAGTTATTTATTATTTGAATTTCCCCTTTAAAGTGTATTAGTCATCTCAGATTTATAGATTTTTTATGTACTCAAAAATAGTCATATTTGTGAAATAGTTTGTATAAAACTCATGATTTCAAAGAATTATTTCTTAAAGATGATTTCAATCAATATTGCAAGTCAAAATGGGTGAGGCTATGTATGCATGAACAAATATCTCCCAAATCTCAATTATTTCTTGCCTATGTTACCTAATTGGTTTGAACTGGTGGGGAAGGTAAGGAACAGAAGGTATTTTCCAACCATTATAGCTACCCAGGAATGTAAGATAGACAAAATTTCCATTTTGGGTTATGTTTCCAAGACTACAAAGACAAGAAACAGAACAACTGGCAAACTGTGCACAGTGGAGCATAACTAAATATACTTTTAAAACAAAAACAAAATATATAGTCTCATTATGTAGTCCTAGTGGGCCTGAAACACAATATGTAACTGTGGCTGGTCTTGAGTTCACAGAGATTCACCCCTCTCTGCCTCTGGAGTGCTGGATTAAAAAGCATATACCACCATGTCTGGCCCTGCACTTAAATTTTTTATTTGTACACAATTTGAGTGGTTAGATAGGTCTCCTGGGACTGCTATATTATCTAGCCTCCAAAGGAATGGCAACTGTGTGATGTTACATTAACTGATTCCTGAATGTGACAAACAACAAACAGGGCACTGAACACAATCTACGTGTCCCACAATATATAACAGGACAAAGTTCTGATTCCCCCCTCATACATCTGTCTTTGGATTGGTTTTCAGATCTTTAAAGATAAAATATGATTTCCAAACTCTATGGAAGCCATACATTTTCATAGTCTACATCAGATTTCTCCCATTCTGTAGAAAAAATGTTATTGTGATATAAATTAATGGCAGTCCATATTAGCATATAGTATTATGCATCAACCTTAGTCATTTATGGTATTTATTAATATTAGTCTTTAAAAATAAGACTGTGCCCACAAAGAATAAAGTAGTAAGACTGAAATGAAAGGAAATTAATTGCACAAAATTATTGCCTCCCTGAATGGAGGAAGTGGGTTGTTTTCTTATGAAATTTTAGGCAACATCATTTCAACCAGCTGGGGAAATGTAAACTTGATTTGATGCTCAACAATAATACTTAGAATTGTTTAATGCTTGTTGTGAAAATAATTTATTCTACATAAATTTCTCAGTGTGATCACCACTTGGGGAGAGAAAGAAGATACAAATTGCCATACATTTGTGGTTCTGTCTAGCATAAATAAGACAAATATATCCACCAGAGTTTTGTGATGCCTTTTCCTTTAAGCATGCTACCTTCTCAAAGCCACTGCTGCAAGATACTGAAAACATTTAATGAGAAATATAAAACATGTGTAGATAAGTTGGGAAAATATATATGTATTCAGAGTCACTAAGAGACAGCTCAGTCATCACCTTTATAATTTAGGTGTCTTGACAAGGTTTTATTCCCAAGTGATTGTAGTAATTTTTCTGCTGCCCCTAAAATAAGCAAATTTTACCATCAGTAGACACATGAAGCTTATATGTGGTGTTTATAGTGTTGCCTCTGGGTTCAGTTTGATTAAAAAAAACTGTTTCAATAGAAAGTAAATCTTGTTGCCTAACTGAACTCTGAGCCTAAACTGAGCAGAACTCTCAAGAAACATACGTTCTCTTCTGTTATATTTTAAAATATGAGTTTTTGACAACTGATTTGTAGTTTGACCAGCAACAGGTCAGAGGTTATAGAGGACTGATCATAATCAAGTCATTTTACAGTACAGATGATAAGAGTTTGGATGCTGTCCTTTAGATATATAATGGTGTGATTAACAAGGACTAGAGAGTCAAAGAACTGGAAAAATCCCCTTCTCCACTTCACTCCCTACCATTTCCAGTTTTAATTAGTAGTTTCTCAGTCAACCAGGAAACTATCAAAGACCTATTCAGGAAAGCTCAGAGGACTGATGCCCAAGGACATGGCAATATTCTGGTTCTTAATAAAAGAACAGAGAAAACAGCATAGAAACCACTATGGTGGTATGGACAATTTCTTTCTCACAGGATAACGTACAGTAGCTGTGATTTAGTTGTTAATGGAACAGGCTGTACAGCCTGTCTTCAGTTCGCTTTGGAGTTCCAGTACTGTTTTCTTCCCAGCGGAGTGCCTTTGTATGGTTATTTATTTTAATAGCCTATTACCTCTTGGCCAGGTCTATTTAAATAACACAGTAAGATTATAGCTTATTTCGGGAAAAAATATTTAGGAGTCCGAGAAGACTTGGAACTGGCAGTCCTAAAGAAAGGTGATGTGAAAACATGTCGGCAAGAACCCACTGAAGGACCACCTGTCCCGAGTCAGGCTAAGGTCTGCTCCGGTAAAATCAGAGAGGATTTATTAAGTTAGAAGGCACCTAGAGTCGGGTAAACCCTTTCAAAGTCGAAATGAGGAAAATGATTCCCTTCCTTCACAGTTTGGCTGAAGGACCCTCCTGTGAACCCACCCAATCCCTCTTCTCTTACCTAAGACCTCCTTCCGCCTACTCGCCCCACCCGGCAGGAAAGCGCACGCGCAGAGAATTCTGGTGATGGTTGCCTGGAGCCGGGAAACATCGATTGACTCTGTGCTCGGCTTTCCGACTGCTCGGTGTTCGATTGAGGGGTGTCCGTGCTCTTCCGGCGCCTGGCGTCACTTCCGGCTTTGGTTTCTGGATAGCGGTGCAGGCCCCAGGTAGGTTCCGCGCCGTCTTTCTCACTGTTGTGGGCCTCGGAGCTCCGCGGGTCCACCGTGTCCGGGGCTCTCGTGGAGTCCGCACGCGCCTGGCCCAGGCTCCGCCGAGGGCTGGACCTGGGGACGGGGAAGGGATGGAGGCCTAACGCCCGGGCGTCGGAACCCAGTCTCCAGCGGGGCTGGTGCGGCTTTTACTCGTCCGTGGCCGGAAACGCGAAACCGGCGCTTAGGACGCAGACCGGAATCGTCAGGGCCTTTGGCTGGCGTGGGGTGTGTGTGGTTGACTCTCCTCCAGGGCCTCCCAGCAGCTCCCTTGTACAAGGTGGCATTTCGTATGCCTGAGCCCTCTTTCAGCCTGCAGGCTGCACCATCGGACGCTCCACCTACTGTTTGATAACTCCTAGTGCTTCCCCACCCTGCCCCTTCTCCACGTTCCTATTTAGGGAGGTGCAAGTGACCCATCATCTGTTACCTGCACGGGTACAGGCCTTGTAAGTCATCCCGTGCTGTTCACTCAGGATGGGTGCGCCATCCTATTTGTGAGGTACAGGAGAATGTGGGGTACTGGGGAAATAAAACAATTTCACAGCCCCCAACAAAATATCTAGGTAACAGTATTAGATGTAAAACATAGATAAGAGTATGAAGCAGTATACAATATGGGTATAAAATACTGTAATGGGTGTGAATGAAAAATAGAGGCGAAAAGGTAGGAAACATGCCCGCTGCTTTTTTAGCTGTGTGACCTCAAAGCAGTTGTGTTCCCTAGCTTGTAATTTCTATTAGTAATAGTAACTAGGTGCTTATTGTTGCAAGAGCCGTTAGGTATTCGTCTCATTATTAGTCTTCTGGGCTCTGTTTTGTAGGTGGAGACCCAAGATGTTAAGGAATGTGTCTGCTCCTCTGTAGCAGCTAAAGGAGACATAGACGGAGGTTAAACCCAAGTCTTACTAAGGTGCCAGAGCTCTTAACCATCATCCAAACTTGTCTGAGCTCTTAACCACATCCAAACTTGTCTAAGAGTATCATTTTTCGAATCTGTAAGAGGTAATCTTGGAGTCGGCTTTGGAGGTGATGTGTATAAATTAAGAAATAGGTTTGAGGGCTGATGAGATGACTATGTGTGTAAAGGCTTTTGCTGCCAAGCTTTACCACTTGAGTTCCATCCCTGGGACCTACATAGGGAAGGAGAAAACCTGTCTTGCAAGTTGTCTTCTGACCTCTGCAAGCACACTCTAAGTAAGTGAGTAAATAAATGTTTTTAAAAGTAGATTTGAAAGTGTTTTTTAGGTGCACCCATGAAGTATGTTGTAAACTTGATTGTTGTTCTTTTGTAAGGCCCTAAGATATATGTTACTGGTAGGCTTCTCTAACCTAAGGTTTTAAATTACTTTAATGAAAAAAGTTATTTTGGGTGAATATGATCAAAGTACATTGTATGAAATTCTCAAAGAATTAATAAAATATTATTTTAAAAATATTTTACTTATTTTTATTTTATGTGTATTTGTATATTACTTACATGTTTGTAAGCCCACCCAAGTCCATCAGTGCCCTCCGAGGTCAGAATATGGCATCATATCCCCTGGAACTGGAGTTAACAGCCAGTTGTTAGCCACCATGTGCATGGTAGAAATAGAGCCTGGGTCCTCTGGTAGAGCAGCCAGTGTTCGTAATTGCTGAGCCATCTCCAGCCCCTAAAACAATTCTTATAATTATTTCATTGTGCAGATGGGAAGACAGTAGTATCACTTAAGTGGAGCATAAGGAAAAAGTATTAACTCACATAAAAGATACTAAAATTGGCCTAATGCTGCTGTTTTACTGAATTTTGAGTTTGAGAACTCTTTGCCATTTGTCTTAAAAGGATGACTACTGGGAACTGGGGAGGAATTATTGTTTACTGCCAGCTGACATTCTGACATTTAGGATTGAAAAGGAATTTTTATATGACTAATTCTTGTCTTGTGTTACACCAAACACCAGTATGCCAAAACCTCCCTGATGATTACAGATTATTATTATTTCTTTTAGGCTTTGAAGAATTTGACCCAAACATGGATATCAGACCCAATCATACAATTTATATCAACAATATGAATGACAAGATTAAAAAAGAAGGTATGTGCCTTGTGAAATATTTGTTCACAAGTAAAATGAGTTTATTCGCCGCTGTCTTAAGTATTGTGCGCTCCAGAATTTCTCATATAGCTGTCATCGTGCCTGACAGCAACAACCCATTTTGAGTGTGGATTTTAAAGATTTTTCAATAAAGAAATAGGGATTTTGACTCATAATGGTTTCAAATAACTTTTTAAATTAGACAGCTAATGGGATAGTGTGGTGTTTTTTATGAATGGCAGACACCACTGAATATATTGTTTTATGAGGAAATTAGTCATTGTTTAATTCACACGTTGTTTTCTCTTATTTGAACAGAATTGAAGAGATCCCTGTATGCCCTTTTTTCTCAGTTTGGACATGTGGTAGATATTGTGGCTTTAAAGACCATGAAGATGAGAGGGCAGGCTTTTGTTATATTTAAGGAACTGGGCTCATCCACAAATGCTTTGAGACAATTACAAGGATTTCCATTTTATGGTAAACCAATGGTGAGCTAATTCTGTCATTTCTGTTTTAATCACAGTTAGTGACTGTTACCATAGATATTTAAGTATTTACTTGAAACTGTGACTGTTGCTTTCTGGCTTTGTATTCAGAGAAGTTTGGGTTTATTTTATATAGGTATTTTGTTTGTTTGGAGACCTGATATCTGGTAGCCTAGGCTTGCCTTAAACTTGCTCTGTTGATGAGGCTGACCTTGAATGCTCAGTCCTCGTTCTCTACCTCTCAAGTACTGGAATTACAGGTGTACATAACTATATCAGGCTTCTAAAGGTATTTTTATAAGAATACATTAGTAGAATTGAAATTACTCTTAATTTACGTTGGTTAAAATGAGCAAAACTAAAATGCATGGTAATCTACTTCATTTAAAAATATGGCACCATAGATAAGCTTCTTAAAAACACTAAAATTAAACTATGCTTGGTGGTACATGCCTGAAATCCTAGCTCTTGGAAGTTGAGGTAGGAGAGTCAGAAGTTGAAGGTCATCCTCAGTTACCTAGGAAGTTTGAGGCCAACTTGGGCTACAGAAAACTGTTTCAAACAATGAAGGACACTGAAGCATTCAAAATTAAAAACCTAGAAAAGTTAAAAAAGAAAACCTTTCTAAACTTATAAAACAAAAGTCATATCAGCGCATTCTGTAGGGAATGACTACATATCAGAATCCCTGCCATCTGGAGAGTAGTAGCAATACCCTGAGAAAAAGAGTCACAAGTTTTTCTTTTAATTTAGATTAATTGTTTTAAGCATTTCATATATAAGTACTGTGTTTGTACCATCTCGCCCCTTCCCTCCCGTCCAGCCTCTCTGGTGCTGTGGTCCCCTCCCCACTCCTCTCACATTCACACCCTGAGCCCGTGTAGCACTGCTCTTACACGCTTGTGTGTAGCACTAACCACTTGGGTAAACTTGCAAATTTTTACAAAGAACTTTTATAAATGGATATGAAATTCTTATACATGAGTTTTAAACTCAGAAGTGACAGATTCATGTCCAGCTACTAACTCAAGAACAGAAAAACTGGAGGGGTTGTGGGGAACTCAGTTAGGAGGCACTTGGTATAAAATGGGATGGTAGAGGATTGAACCAGTGTCCTAGGTTTGAGTGCATGCACTGTACCTTGGATTCAAATGGCCTCTCTGCTGAGAGTGGAATATGATGTAAAGAGGTCTTGGAGAGAGGGCCAAGGGATCTGAATCCTTGTTTTGGTACTTCCAGTTAACAGGCTCTGTACCTCTGTTCCACCATCACTAAAGTATGAACAAGTTGATATCTGGTGTAACCTAGGGATCAGCAAAAGTTCTAAAGGACCAGATAAATATTTCAGACTTGACTGGCTGTGTATAATTTCTGATACCTATTGTTTCTTTATATGATTTTAACTCTTTAAAATTGTGTTAACTCACAGACCATACAAAAACAAGCCATGACCTGAATTTGGCCAGAGGCTGTAGAACAAACCACTAGTCTAGTCTCTGCATGCCATAGAGAAGAACTGGGCATGATACATTACTCTTAAGCATATTTAGGTCATATGAATGTAATGCAGGTCGTGGCAGCACCAAGACTTGAACACTAACCTTTTAGCATCTATCATTATCATGATTATTTTTATGTAAAAGGAGTCAACATATTTTCTGTAACGGGTCAGATAGTATGATTGTAGGCCTTGCTTAGCCTGGTGATCTGTGCTCCATCCTCTCACCCAGCTCTGTTTCACAGCAAGGAAAGCAGTGCGAGCTGTGATGGTAAAGATGGATGGTGTGGCCGTGCTCCAGCCAACCTAATAGTGTTGGCTAGGGACAGCAGTTAGCAGGCCACTGTTTGTACCACACTGTTCTCCGAGTGTCAGTAACCTGGTAGTTCCTTAAATCAGCTAATATTTCTTAATATGTTAAGAAGTCATATAATCTGATTTCATTTGCCAGAGCATAGATTGGTTTAGCCTATTTGACTGAATTGAAATGGCCAGATGATGCGCATGTGCCTAGTTACCCAGATTCAAGAAAGAAGGAAATTGTTGTGTTTGGCATCAGCCTCACTTTGCCAGCTTGTTTAAAACAAGCAAAAAATGTCCATTGGTCTATCTTTATGTTGATGGTGTTTTGGAGGTCCAGTCTCTGCCTTGAGGAAGGTTAGCAGGCGCTGTCAAGTCTCCCAACATCCTGACAGAGAATGAGTAAGATTCTTTGAACAATCTTATTTATTTGTATTTATTTAAGTGCTTTTAGGCTCAATCAGAAATGAAAATAATTTGCTTCAATTTCTAATGCAGAATAAAATTATTCTGAGTCATGGACATTTAATTGTTAATGGCAAAAATACCTCAGTAAAGTGGAGCCACCAACCTGAGGGCTCTCTGGCCTGAGCCCTTTGGAGTAATTGTAAATCTTGCCCATGGCTATCTTTACATTATGAATAAACTTACGTTTTGTAGGTATGTGGAGCAGGAATTCTCACGAACTGCACTTTGGTGGCCTTACCATTCGTTAGGGTGTTTACCAGCATCCTTGGCCTCCGCTCACTATACACCAACAGTCAGTAGTAGCTCTAGGTAGTGCCAACTGTCCCCTATAGGCCACAGCACTTCTGGTTGAAAAACACTGGTTTAAACCATTCAGCTAAGAGCTATCATTGAGATCAAGTATTTTCATAGGTGACCGTTTCATAAAGACAGACAAATCGGGTACCCAAGATTTGCTTGTGTCAGGGACAAAGTTGAAGACGCAAGAGAATCGAATGCTTCAGAGCAAGTGAGATTTGAGCCTGCCTGTCTTGTTTGTTAGACCATGATGGAAAGCTAGCAGAGCTGCCTAAGTCTGTAATTTGTAGTAGGGTTACTGTGGTTTGATGTGATCAGAGAAATGTTGACTCTTTCAGCTCCAGAGATGATGCGTTTGCTTGAGTGGAAGTTACAGTTTGCAGATAATTATACCCTAGCTAAGAGACATTTGGACATTTTATCAGTGATGAATTTAGCTATGGGGTGATGCTTTGGTGTAAGCCCTCCCCTTCCTCAAAGCTGATCACTGTCCTCCTTATGCTTGTTAAAAGCAGAACCTGAGGACTTACCTAGACCTACTGTGTGTGAAAATCTGCACTTTTACCAGCTCTCAGGCAGTTGGGTTATAGTTGATAAAGTGCCCACCCAGACCAGTTTTTTTGAATGTTCTCTGGATTCACAGGTGCCTGTCATCTTGCTGGCTCTGCCGTAAGAACAATACTTGTCCTAGCTGGGAATCTCTTTTGTTTCTTTTCAAAGCACTTTAACATTTAAAAATGATAGATTAGAAAGGAACTCATTCCCAGACTTCAGAACATTAACTGTTTTAAGTAAAAGATTCCATAGTCCATTCCACAGTTGCTTGGCATATTGACCTTTTTGGGAGTCATGGATAGTAGGAATTTCCTGTACAGGTTTTTGTTGTTAAGGAGAGGTACATTAGGTCCCCCACCATAGAAGTATATTCTAGTCATCCTTTTCCTGGGTCTTTTTGTTTTTGTGCTGCTGGTGGTGGCATTGAACTTAGAGCTTCATACTTGGTAAGCACGCACTCCTCTGTTGAGCTATATCCCTCTTCATATTTTGAGACAGAGTCTCATTAAGTTGCCCAGTCTGGCCTTGAATTTGCTTTATAACCCAGCTGGGCCTCAAACTTGTGCTCGTCCTGCCTAGCCTCCTGAGTAGCTAGGATAACAGGTCTAAACCACCCAGGCCAACTTAGTAAAGACAGTTGAATATAGTTTGCCTTAGACATGAATCATAGGCCACAGTTTGTTTTCCATAATTTATTTCAACATTCCTTAGAGGTGTGTTTAAGATTAACATGCCGTGTATTTGTGTCCTGGGATTTGAAATGTTCAGGACTATTGTAAACAACTTTCTACATAGTGAAGTAACTTGTTTTCCTGTGATTAAAACAGCGAATTCAGTATGCAAAAACAGATTCTGATATAATATCTAAAATGCGTGGCACTTTTGCTGACAAGGAAAAGAAAAAGGAAAAGAAGAAAGCTAAAACTGTGGAACAGGCTGCGGCAATTGCAAACAAAAAGCCTGGTCAGGTAAGGCAGAAAGGTTCATGTGTGGCCTGTGTTAAAGCCTTGATGAATACCTGTATTACATGGGATGATCTTTGAGAAATGTTACTTGTTACACATTCATGTTTTTAAGGGTGAAGTTTTTAAAAACTCTTAAAATTCTAATATTTATGTTTAAGCAACACTTAAAATATAAACTTTTACAGATGGAAATTTATAATATATAGTTTTACTCTAATTTGCCTGATGTTTAATTTCATCTTTCTCTGAAATATACCTATATCTTTCATCATGAGTATTCTACTCAGAGCTTCTTTGAAGAATTCAAGATGCAAAATCTAAATACCAAATAAAATCTAAATTATCCAAAGAAGTAGTTACTTCTGGAATAAAAGTGGTTAAGAATCAGTTTCACTAAGTATAATGCTTATATGAAGTTGTTTGTAAAAAGACTGATTCTCGTTTTTCTCCATTTTCTCTCCCTTCCTCCCTCCCTCCCTCCCAACTTCCTTTCTTGGTCTGCACTGTCTAGTCTAGGCTGAGGCTGCCCCCATACGTAGCGTGCTCCTGCCTCGTCCTTCTTATGTTGGAATTGTAGGTGGGAGCCACCCCACAGCACACATGGGTTTGAAATGCCATCATTTCAGAGTACAAATGTTGTTTTATGATATGGTCTTTAGAGTTTAGGGATAAACACTTCAGAAATAACTGACAAGTTAAACACTAGAGTGTTGTCAGTTCCAGTAAAATGGAGTTAGGAATCTTTTGCAGTTAGTGTCTTTTTATGGTTGTAAGTACCTGTTGCCTTTAGCAGGATTAAAACTTACTTGTTTCTCTATTTCTTTGTGTAGGGAACACCAAATTCAGCTAATACCCAAGGAAACTCAACACCAAACCCTCAGGTAACATTGTTTTCCCATATGGTCATAAAAATTACAGCATTTTAAAATAATACCCATTTCTGCAAAAGCAAAATAATTCCATTTACAAGACGTAATGTATTGAATTACCTATCACTTCAAGAAACTCCTCAGGACATCTAAGTTTCCTTCAGCGGAAGGAAACAAAATCTGACTTTATTTCTTGTTGCCCCATAATGAATCAGTGGCAAAATCAAAATGATAGATTTGAAACTCTGAAGACTGGAGGAAGCGTCTTGTTCCCTTTGCCGGGGCTTTACAGATGTGGCCAGGGCAGCTGGTGGGGTGAGGGACTCTCCATCTCAGGTGGCCAGAGCACTTCATGGTCTGGGTCTTTGATTCACTCGGGCTACTGTGCTTACAGCCAGCCTTGCTCTCGCTTCTTAGCACAAAGATATTTCAGCCTTAGTTTTTGTTATTTTGAGACAGGGACTCCCTGTAGCCTCAGCTGGCCTAGAACTTGCTTATGTAAACCAGGCTGGCCTTAATCTCGCACACCTGCCTCTGCCTCCTAAGTGCTGGGTTTAAAGGTGTGCATCACCATGCTGAGTGTTCAGCTTTAATTTTTTAAGGTTCATGCTTCAGGTGGAATTCTTAATTACAGAGTTTGATATGACTCAGGTGATTCTCTGAACCACTAAGAGTTTTCTCTGATTCAAAGTTAGGTGCTTTGTTTTCTCCTTTGATACTAGGTATTGAACCCAGTGCCTGACATGCTAGGTAAATGCTCTACTCCTGAGCTACAGCCCAGATATTTTCCTTTTTTTGAGACAATCTTGCTAATGTATCTTTCAAACTCAGTCCTCCTTCCTCGGCCTATTGTGTGCTAGGATCACAGCTAATCACCATATACCTGTGCCTTTATTGGCATTTTCTTATGGCATCCCATCCTATTCTTTGAACTTTTTCAGCATTTATAGTCCAGTTCACAAATGCCAATACCTAATTTTCTGTCTTGAGTTGTTCATTAATTGTTCTTCACATTTGATCTTTCATGGCCATGAAACTAGAAAATAAAGATCCTTGCTGATAACTATCCTGTAGTCTCAGGATGGGGTACCAAGTAAATAATTTAATATCTAATATCCTGTTTGTTTCTACTTGTTTTTATATAACTAGATCGAGTACATCAATCAAAAAATGTAAATTCTAAGTGGTAATGTTTCAGTTCCACATTTTCTTATGTGCTGGTAATACACGGATGCTAAGGAATTAAATGCCGAAGTGAGTGGTCACCAGTGAGGAGAAGGGTGTTGCTGCCTTCTCTTGTTTACTAGAATCTGTCAGTATCGTCTTCATAGAATTGTAATCTCCCAAATTTGCAGTTCTAACTTGAAGGCCTGGTTCCCTTGTTAGGCTTATACGTATTTCTCTGGTGTCATTTTTTAGCTGTTGTATTCGTTATGTTAAGGTTTCACAGACCTGTGTAAACTGAAGTGTAGCTCTTGAAGTTGAGATTTTAAGGTAAGAACCCAGTGGCTCACAGTTGCTATTTATACTTACAAACTAACTTTGCCTTTTATTTTTTTAATAGGTCCCCGATTACCCTCCAAACTATATTTTGTTCCTTAATAACTTACCAGAAGAGACTAATGAGATGATGTTATCCATGCTGTTTAATCAGTAAGTTTTTTTCTAAACAAATGTGTTTTCAGAAGCCTCCTGACAGACAAACAGCACTTCCATACGTTGAATCCATTTGTCACCCTGAAGCAGTAGTTCCTACGGGTTCAGTGATTTGGTGTGGGATTAATCATAGATTGAAGCCACTCTGCACACTTAGCAACTAAAAAGCTGGATTTTCTGTTTGATTCTAATTGATGGGTAAAAGAAGAAACAAACGTTGGATCCAGTGTCAAAATGGAATTAGCATGGCTTCTTCAGTTCCTTTATGGTGTTGTTGTGTTAGGCCCCTCCATGTTACTCAAGATTTGTGCTGGGTATAAGTTTCCTGAACCAAACCAGGAAGTTGCTTAACATGCTTAACTTACACATTTGCATGTATTTATATTATATGTATATTTTGTTCTTTCTAGGTTCCCTGGTTTCAAAGAAGTACGTTTGGTACCTGGGAGGCATGACATTGCATTTGTAGAATTTGAAAATGATGGACAGGCTGGAGCTGCCAGAGATGCTTTGCAAGGTTTTAAGATCACACCTTCCCATGCCATGAAGATTACCTATGCCAAGAAATAACATTTGGGATAGCCATTTCTAAAGGACTTGATGTTATTTGTCATGCTTGTTTTGACATGTGGTCGTGTCATTTTAGTGGCTGGGGTGGTGAAAGTGAAGGTAAAGTTTGGGGAAGAATGATTTGGTTTTTCTTCAGCTTTGGTGAACTATGACATATGAAGCCTTAGTTTTGTACAATAAACTTTTATTTGTATTCTGTGTACGTAATGCTCTGTTGTTTTCAGACTGTTACTCCATCCTCAGATGTTCATTTTAGTGTAGAATACATCTTAAAGTATATAAAATTCTGTAATGGAGTTCTTGTTATTTTGGAGCAGCTAATGGTATAAGAGAATAGCTACAGAGAGTGGCTCTCAGCAGCTAGTGAACAGCATATCAGTGTTAAAAGGATCACTTTGCTATTTGGAAATTTGGCATTGCGTCTCGAAGCAGTGAACCTAGTACTTTGCTGGGAACAGTACTGAGCATGTGAGAATAGCTACTGACTGGAAAGGCACTGCTGTCTTAGCGTTTTATTGTCTTCCTTCTTAAAGAAGGTTAATATGTAGCGTCACTGAAAGACCTTCAGGTTTGGTGATGCCTGTCTTTATCTCCAGCACTCTGGATACAGAGACAGGATCACTGCAAGTTCAAAACCAGTCTTGGCTACATGGAAAAAAATAATATAATAATCAGGACCACCAACACCCCACCTCCCCTCAAAGTGTTCAGTCTTTAAATACAGGTAATTGCCAGAAAGCCAGGTGTGGTAGTACTCACCTGTAATCCAAGCCCCGAGGAGGCAAGAGGCTGGGAGATCTGAGATCATTCCAGCCTGGTCTAGATAACGAATTTTAGGCCAGCTGGAGCTACAGGGAGACTGTCTCAACTCCCCTCCGACCCCCAAAAATGATTGCTCTTTGTCATTGTTAAATATAGATAGTTCCAACCCCCCCTTTTTTTTTTCTTCTAGCATTTGCTTTATACTAAGACTATTAATAAAAGCGTCTTTAGAAGTTGACTTTCTTAAAATTGTCTTAAGATTTAGATCTTTGTTTTTGGTCTTTGGAGAGCTAGGGCTCCCTGTAACCCTAGCTAGCCTAGAACTCTATGTAGACCACACTGACCTTTATTTTACAGAGATCTGCCTGTCTCTCCTCTGCTTCCCAAGTGTAGTGCTGGGATTAATGGAATTAAAGTCATTTGCCACCTTGCCAAACTATGAACATTTATTGTGTACTCACAAAAGGTTTTTATTAGGCTTAGGTACCATTCTTACAGCTACGTTAAGAGGAAAAAGCAAAATAGAATTTTTTTATTCCTAAAACTGACATTCAAAGACTGATTCTTCTGAATAACCTTAAAATTAATCCAAACACCAAAACTATTATGATAAACGAGTGGTTGCTTAGGCTCAGAAGTGGGAGAAATAGTCTAAGCAGAGGTAAAAGGACATGTCTAGAGTAATGTAATGTAGGTCAGCCATTACATGACTGAATATAACTGCCCAAGCCAACCAAGTGGCGCAGCTTACCATAAACATGATTCACCTGTGTTGGCTGCATCTGAATCTGTTTCATGGATGGATGGGCATGTGTGCCCTTCCAGTTTGGCTGTTAGGAAGAAAATGACTGAATACATAGGTGTTGATGCGTATCTGCCATTAATGTTGAAAAAAAAGGGTGGCATCTGATTTTAGTATTTTGGTTTTTTACATAATTTCAATGTGTTTATATAGAGTTGCAGAAATAGTAGCTAGACTTCCCATAAACACTTCAGACAACCCTGTTAACATTTCTGAATCATTTGCAAGTATGTCTTTATTACCTGTTACCCTATTATCATATATTTGATTTGGATTTCCTCTTTTACAAGCTTTCAACTGACCATCAAACATAGAAAGTAGCATTAACCTGTATTATCCAATCCAAGTTTTGTTGTGGCCCTGTGATCCAGTCCTGGATAACATTGCCAGTAGTTGTCTTGAGTCCTTTTAATTCCATGGCCTCTCCTTGTGTTTGTCTTCATTTTCTATAGAGATACTGTATTTCTTTGGATATATCTATGAGGTTATGTTTAAAAGCCGTGAGTTAAGTTGTAATCCAATAAGCCCTGGAGTTTCTTCCAGCCTTCTCCTTTTTCTCATGTGTGAGTCCTTCATTCTCCCATCAGCCTCAATCTGTGAACTTACTTTGTCAAGTTCCAGTAGGTAACCAAATTCTAATAAGGCTTGGAGAGGAAGGAGGGGAAAGAAGATTCCTAAAACTAGAATCTTGGCCTTCCTTGTCTTAGCTATGTTCGGGAGTGTGTGTGGAGAGAGTAACATTTATCTAATATGAGACTCATATTAGCCTTGCATATTAGATTCATCTCGCAGACATTTTCAGCCACCTGTGCCCATTCTACGTGCTTTGTCAATGAAATCACAATGTCAGGGTGAAACCCAGTCATCAATATATTTTAAGTTGATTAACAGCTGCCTGTCTTTATGTTTCTGCATTGTGAAGCAAAGTTAAGAACTAGCAAGGCAAATTTCTACCTTCATGAAGGAGATAATTAGATCATTAGGCCACAGTATTTTTCAAAGGCACTGATTAGTAGAAAATAGTATAAAATGTAAACAGATTCATCTTGTTCTAAAAGTTAAATCTGGCAGTACTTTTTGAAGCATGTTTTTCTTCAAAATGGATCCCGTAAGGATGTGATGAAACTTGTACGCTCTTGCTGTATTTGATTTCCCTTGCAGGAGACACCTCTCAAACTTTTATTTGTAAGTCACTTAAGTATTTTTCTAAAGTGCTAATGAAGAGCTAACATGTCTAAGGTAAGGTCTGAGACTGTTTCTGTAATGTGATGCCAAAGGTCTGGGGACCAAGTTTTGGTGGCAAGTGGCAAGACTGTAGAGTCTTCCATCATAATTTAATGAGTCTTGATTTGAAGGTATTACTAACCTTTTTAAATCTGACAAAGCAAGCTTTCTCGGGAGTGGTACATGTTTATGAATGGACACATACATTACAGTTTCAGATAGATCATACCTATCTGTTGTGTACCCAGTATTTTTCTGGGTGCCAGACTGATGAACAACACAAATGAGGTCTGATGCATTGTTTATGAGAATAATTCCTAAAGCAAGAGCTACGAATCATGGGTCCATAGATGTACTTATCTGAAGTTGGCCCTTGGGGTTCCTTTTGAAAATAAAGCATAAGTCCGAGACTGGTTTCCTGCTCAAATTAGGCCCTCTTGCATCTTACCTTGAATACTTTCTGGGGCAGAAGAGATAAGAGAATTTGTCTTCTTTATAGTAGTCTCTTTGTAACAAACAGAGAGTTAGTCAGGGGTAACCTATAACCTTTGAATCTATGAATCTTGACATCTCAGGATCTTTCCCGTGGTCTGAGTATCTGTGGCTCTGGGGACCAGGCCTTTCCTGGGATTTAAAGCTCCAGAATGTAGCCCCCTAGACTTCCTTAGCAACTAACTAATTGCCTTCTACCGGACCTTTTTTCCCTTTTGAGTGATCCTCCTTTCCAGCCAGAAACCAGAAAAAGCTATGAGAGTAGGGGGTTGGTGTTAAAGGACCACCCTGGACATTTTCAAATTGCCTTATAAATGTTCAAATTGCCTTTTTTACGATAAGGCCAGATTGTAATTAATTTTATTCCCCACCAAATTTTGATTTAATGACTAGTATATGCATAGTAAACTAGATTTGCCCCTGGGAATTTGAATTATGAGCCAATTTATAACTTTCGCAGAGGTCATGACTATGCCTTAGGGCCACTAATACCTGAACATAAGGTAGACCTCCCCTTAAACTCCCCGTCTCAATCAGAACTCCCCATCAGCCACATAGGATTGCGGCCAAGCCAACTTACCAAGGAAAACCAACTCATTTTATTCCTTAAGTGTTTTTTTCTATCTATCTATCTATCTATCTATCTATCTATCTATCTATCTATCTATCATCTATATCTTCTATATATCTGTATACTTACAAACGTGTGTGTATGTGTGTATGATGGAACCAAGGAATGTGTCCCAAGGGGTGACTATGACTATGACTGCTTGATTCCACATCTGGAAGAGAAAGAGGATATCTGAGATGAGGGGATGTGATAAGGTGTCCCTGGTCTTCCTGAGTCATATGCCTTTAGGTGGAACATCCGTTCTCCACCATTATGCTTCAGTTTTATTGATCCTTACTATGTGTTCCACCCAGTAATGAGTTGACCGAGGCTTGAATTTAATCCATGGGTTTGGACATCCTACCAGCTATTTATTTACTGTAATGGAAACTGAACCTATGACTTTTTCTAAGCAAGAGCCCTTCCACCGAACTATATCCGAACCCTTTCTATATTTTTATTTATTTATTTATTTTTAAATTAAATAATTTTTATTTTATTTATTTGTTTATTAGTCTCCCTGTATCCCCAACTGGCCTGGAACTCTTTGTGTAGACCAGGTTAGCCTTGAACTCACAGAGATCCACCTGCTTCTGCCTCCCGAGTGCTGGAATTAAAGGCATGTGCCACCATGCCCAGCTACTATATTTTTATTTTTGAGTCAGGGTCTCACTAAGTTGCCCAAAGTAGTCTTGATCTCCCCATGTAGCCCAGACAGGCCTTGAACTTATCATCGTCCCATCTCAGCCTCCTAAACAGCTGGCATTATAGGCCTGCTCCACCAGACCCAGCTTTCTGTCTCATTTATGCTCTGGCATCCTTAAGGTACGTGGCATGTGCAATGCGGCAAGGAGGACACAAGGCACTGTGCCAGAGGAGACCAGAATGAGTGGGCCAGTCAGAAAGTTGGGCCTTGATAGCCTCCAAGCTGGAGTGTTTGGGCTGAACTGAGATCTACATCCCCTTGATGTAGATAGTAATTGCAACCTGACAATGTATCATGCATGTAAAAGGGGATGAAAGGAAGGGACACTCTCACCATTTGGGAAGGGTTTATTAAAGGTGATCCACTTATGCTGCACCCTACCCCACACCAAACTTTTGCAAAATTTTTATAAGAGGTTTTGGCAAAATGAGTGTCTTCTAAAAATTTTTTTTTAATTTCTATTTTATGTGCATGAGTATATTGCCTGCGTGTGTGTAAGTGCGCCTGTATCAGGCAAATGCCTGTGGAGTTCAGAAGATTTCAGATTCCTCTGGAAGTGGAGTTATGAACGGTTGTTGGCCGCCATGTGGGTACTAGGAATCTAAACCGGGTCCTCTGCCAGAGCAGACATTGTTCTTAACTGCTGAGCCATCTCTCTTGCCTGTCTTGCATTTCTTAAATCCCTACCACCAGTTAAAGCTGAATGGCACAGGAGGGTTTAGGTAGCAGCAGAAACGAGGATGGAGAGAGAGCAGCAGTTGCAAAGGGAGGGCTACAAGACAGTGATGGGAACAGAGACTACTGGCCATATTCGTGCACTTTGGGCCCAAAGATGTGATTATTGATGAAATCAACCCATCTGGGTGTGACTCCAGAGTTGGTTCATCTCAGCATGATCTTGGGAGTTTCTTTTGCCTTTGTCGCAGCATGGCTTAGGACAATTGGGGCAATTGTCTTCTTATGGATGATGTGTTCCCCAGCAAACTCTTAATGGTCCCATTTAGCCCAAGAACAGGGTGTAGAAATATCCACAGGCTTCTTTTATCTGAGCACCTGATGCAGTCAATAAATTCCAGGAGTGTCTCTGGTCAGAAAATGAAAGAATGGGGAAATTAAAGTTGTGCAAGGCAGAAGATACAGGGTGAGGAGATGAGCAGTAAGCAGCAGCCTCATGACAGCCGTAGGCCCAAATTGCTGGCCTAGCCTGGGAATTCTCCCTCAAGGACTCAGATGGAGTTGGGTCCTTGATAAAACAGGAAAAAATATCCCAAGACAAATGGTACGCATTTTAGATTTAAGAGTGAGACATTCATAGAGGACAGACAGATCTGTGTGCAGCTCATACCTATCATCAGGTCAGTGCACCAAAAAGATGCTATTGGGCTAGAGTGTTCTTAATTCTCTTCCTGAAGGCAAGAATTCAACTGAAAGACACAGACAGTTTAAGCATAAGTTTGATTAGCAAAGCAAAGACTGACCCCTGACACCTTAGCATCTGACAGAGCAGGGAGAATGGGCTTCTTCAAAGATGCCTGACCATTAAGGAGAATTCTGACATTTAGAGACAAGGTATCAAGCCACAGCTACATCTCCCGAGCTTGCCTCACATTTAACTCCTTACTTACCCAGTTTCAGTTCCATTTGTTGAAACCTATCCTTAGACTCTAAAGGATAGACCCCCAAAGGCTGTTTTATAAGAATGACAGACTGAAAACGTAACTAAGGAATTAAAGAGTCAGAGAACATGTGCAAATCCATAAAAAAGAGGGAAGCGAGCTCTCATCAGAGCCCTTTCGTCCTCCACGGGTCACCAAGCCTTGAACACTGCTTTAGGCACAGTTGCTTACTGCTGAACTGTTATAACTTAAACTCGATTAGCAAGTAAAATTTTAACAACTGACCTCTAGACCCAGTTCTGCCTGCCCAGTGCAAGTACCAGATTATCCAGGATTTCCTAGGGTATGCCTAGAAGGGTTTGGCATTTCTTTTAGTCCTTCACCTTCATAAAACCTATTGGAACTTTACATTAGCCTTAGCCTGTTTGTCAAGTCTTGTTAGCTTGGCGAAGGGGGCAGGGGTTATTCATCGTTTTACTCTGCTTTTGAGGCCTGTCCATGGTGAAGCAATCTGAGCTTATATATAGTCCCAATTTCTTAAAGTAGTTCTTAAGTGGTAATTGTCTTTTAACTCCCATATTAAGGCCTGGTTTGAGACTATAACAGCCTGTGAAGCAACTGTCCAATCAAAATTAAGAAGATTTGATCAATATTTGAGTTTTCCCACAGATGCTTTTAGCTTCCTAGATTAAAGAAAGGGGAAAAAAAGCACTAACACTCTGCTTTCAAAAGTGACTTCTAATTCGCTCTCTCCTTGATGTGCAGCAAAGAGGATTGAAAATCTCTTTCTAATTTGACAGTGATGAGACGCAGTAGCATTGGACCACAGTCCCTCTGGATGACCTGTAGATAGGTTGGTCAGCAAAGGGCAACTTCAGCTATTATGGGTCTTCCTTTTTTCATCTCTAGTGAAGTTATTGACAGACTTCCAAATTAGGGCCAATTGTATAAAGGAATCTCTCCTGAAAGCATCACACACATGCACCAACATATACTCCCTAAAATCCTTGTTCATGCACACAAACAAAACAGTAAAATTCTACTACATGCACACATATATACTCATCTATGCATATGTGTATCACAAATGATAAGACTTTATCATACTATAAATATATTTCACTTTACCAATTTATCCCTTGAAAAATTATTCTATATAAAATTGTTTAGCAATTTAAATTCTTAAACCTGAGTGTACCTCTGTGAAGTTTCATGATCAGCCAAGATGGAGAAGGCATCTTGACAGGGTACTCTATTCAAGATGGGGCACAGGCTTTCACCGCATGGAGTAATGCAAGTCACAAGTGCCCTATAAAAAACAGCAACATATTGTCCATCTCTCCCACTAGATGGTAAACTGTTGGGGCCAAGTCTCTTTTTAATTCACTGCTAGATCTCACATTCCTGAAACAGGACCTGGCACATGGTAGATGATCAGCAGATCTTTATTGAGCAGATAAAGCTGCGTATTTGGTGACTTCTAAAATGTTCCTTCTTTCTATGAGAAAGATGCTCAGGAGCAGGAAACTGGGGGTAACAAATCTTTAACTTCACCCTTTTCTCTGTGATTAATGATCCACAGCATTTGGAGACTAAATATCATGATCTTTAGAGGCAGTCATTGTAATTTTGCTCTTGACTATCCCTCAAAGACCTGTGTGTTTAAAGTGGCTCCTCGGTGTGGTGCTATTGGAAGATGGTGGAACCTTTGAGAGGTGGAGCCCACTGAGAAATGCTTAGCTCGTTGGGGGTATGCTCTCAAAGGTGACTGTGGAGTACCACTATTTTCTCCACATCTTCTGTTTCCTAGCTGTAAGCTGAGTGGTTTTCCCTGCTGCTAGTTCCTACCATCACATGCCATCTTGCCAGAAGCCCAAAGCAGTGGGAACAATGACTATGGACTGAAACCTCCAAAACCGTGAGCTGACTAAACCTTTTTCTTTTTATTGATCATCTAAGGCATGTGTTACAAAAAAGAAAGATAAACTACGTAGGGATAAAGAAGCATTTCCTCATTCTTTCAGCCCACCTATCTCTTCCTTCTCCATTGGCAGATTCTGGACATGATGTTAACTAGTATATTACAGTTCACCACTGGTTCAGGCCAGTGTGACTTCTAAAAACCCTACCATAGAATATCTGTGAATATAAGACTTCTTTATATAGTATATAAATATAGATTTTTAATAGTTAGATTTATTCAAAACAGATTTGTACTCAAAACATTTTACAGGTTTTTTTTTGTGTGTGTGTGATATATGTGTATGTATGTTTCCATGTGGGGCCAATTTGTGTGTGTTAAGAGGCCTGAAGTTGATGTTGGGTGTCTTTCTCAGTTGCTCTCACTTTATTCATTAAGTCAGGGTCTCTTGATGAACCTGGAGATTGCTTATTCCTGCTAGTCTAGCTAGCCACCTTACCTCTGGGTTATTTCCCCAGAAACTTGGTCAAAGAGCAGCCTCCAGAGTGATGGAGTATCATGTGGGCCACCACACCTCTCTGGCATCTGTGAGTTCTGAGGATGTGAGCCCCCATCCTCACACATGTGCAGGAAGCTCTTTACCCACTGAATCATCTCCCCAGCTCTGGACTTCACATTTTTAAATGACAATTATTTTAATTTCATGTGTATGAGAGCTTTCCTGCACATATATATGTGCACCATGTGCATACCTGGTGCCCATGGAGGTCAGAAGAGGATGTCAGATACCCTGAAACTGGATTGATGGGTGGTTTTGAGCCACCATATAGACCTTGGGAACCAAACCCAGGACCTCTGCAAGAACATCTAGTACTTTTAACTGCTGAGCCATCTCTCCAGTCCCCCCATTTTATATTTTTAACAGACTACTACAATCTGCATGTCTGCTCATAAACTGAAAGAATAGGAAGGCTGAATAGAAGAATAAAGAGTAGTTAAAATTCTCATAGTGCTGTCTACAGTGTTCTGCTGGTAGTGCCACAAGCCACAGCTAACGCTGCACAGCTGCAATCACGGTGCACTATTTGTGCACAACAAAGACACAAAGTTTGATTCTCTCCTGGAAAATGAGATGATAAATAGCCTCTGGAGTCCAAGAGCATATTATGAAAGCAGCAGATGGTGGACCCTTTCTATTGGCTGGGGTATTTCCCCAGAGGTCTGACTTTCAAATAAAAGAGCCACAGAAGTAAGTCTCCACTTCAGGCAAAGTGCTAGTCAAAACAGCAAGAAAGGAAGATGGCAAGAATATTGATACTTTTGCTCTGGGGTCTTATGGTTGTTCGTGCTGGTCATGGAGTATTTATGGATAGACTTGCTTCCAAGAAGCTGTGTGCAGATGAAGAGTGCGTCTGTAAGGAGTTTTTAATGCTTTTCATTATCTTTCTATCATATAATCAAAAAATATATCTGTTCAGCATAAAATCGAATTGTACTTTGAAGTGAATCTTCTTTAATGTGTGTTTGCATGTGTGTGTGTGTGTGTGTGTGTTATTAGCATTGTGTTTCCTAGTCTGTTTAGTGTCTGACTATAGAGAATTCACCTGGCTAAAATTCTGTCACAGCTTTAGTTTTTGGGCTTTCTCTCTCTTCTGCGGTTGAACCCCAGCTGGACTCTGGGAAGTGTTAGTCACTCGGGCTCCTGACTTTTCTCATATGCTTTGTCTTTTTACTGTTATAAAATGTAGTCATTTCAGTATTTTTCTTCCAGATACGATTTCTCTGGCTAGAGCTCAAGAAGATTACAATGCCCCAGACTGTAGATTCATTAATGTTAAAAAGGGGCAGCAGATCTACGTTTACTCCAAGCTGGTAAAAGAAAATGAAGCTGGAGAATTTTGGGCTGGCAGTGTAAGAAGAGATTTTAAAATATTCATATACCTTTCTCTCTTTTAAAATGTTTACATACATGTTGCTCTTAACTTTTCCTGGATTTCTTATCCTCAACTCCTTTAATGCCTAAAACTAGCTGTTAAGAACAATATGGGAACATTGTGCAAACAGAAAACATTCAGATTCATTTATTCCTGTAGCTGCATTTTTTTAAAACAAGGATTAACTTCATAACAAAATAGAGATAGGTAAAAATGATGTTCCATGAGTCTAAAGTAATGCACCTCGAGGCTTATCCATCCCAAAGAGTTCTCATAAAAAGATGTCTGGGAGGAGCTGCCAAGTGGAAGGACTGTGTGTTAGGGGTCAATGTAAATGAGAGCATTCACCTAGGAAACTTGAGCACTCTGTTTGATTCTGAAGGGTCTCCTTTCTTGAGTTATGAGCGAAGCCTGGAGAGAGAGGATGCATGGCTGAGTTACAATCTTTGCCACCCCCCAAATAAATTCTAAATCGTTGATGAACTGCACTGGAAGAGATTCAAGAATCTGTTCCTTCAAATTGTTAAAAAGTGAGAAATAGCCATACTTTAAATTATTCTACTTCTTTAAAATTTTTATTGACTTCAGCTTTCTGTCGATTCCAAGAGATTTCAGGCCAGTCACTCGTTTTAAGAAAATAAAGTAATGTTAAAGTGGTGAGACAATTTAACTTGTCCCACAAAAAAATAAACACCATTCCTGCTGTTATAACAAAGAGAATTTCAAAGCTGGTCTCAGCTTCCTGGAATGCGCAGGGACAGGGAAGTGCTGGAGCTCATGAAATTTCCATTAGCGCAAAGAAGTTTCTTAGAAATACCATCAAATCAGCTTTGCCCTGACTACTGTTCTTGTGGGCACTCAGGTTTATGGCGATCACCAGGACGAGATGGGAATTGTGGGTTATTTCCCCAGCAACTTGGTCAAAGAGCAACGAGTGTACCAGGAGGCCACCAAAGAAGTACCAACTACGGTAAGCAGCTCAGAGGTGACTGGAGGAGGACGCGGTTATTGGGGTAATGTAGACTGATTCTAAAAATGTTCATCGTGCAACTTACAATTCATACTGAACAAAACACATCCTAATGCTGACTCTTCTGAGGTAGTGTGGTTAGGAAGCAGATTTATATCAACTATCAGCCTTGAGGATTAGTGTACGCTCTTTACAAATACACCCACGGTTTTATTTTTAGTTTATTTAAAAAAATATTTTAGCTTTTGAAAACTGCATTTTGACTTTTTTGGAAATATAATTGACCAGTAGAAATTGTATGCTGAAGATGTACTAAGTGATGTGTTGATATATACACACATTGAGAAATGATCACCTTACCAATTAACATCTGGCCACTTCATGTAGTTGTGTGTGTGTGTGTGTGTGTGTGTGTGTATGTGTGTGTGTGAAGCACTTCAGATTACTTAACAAAATTCAGTGCAATACAGTACTCCTTTTGTTTTGGATCCAAGTTACCCTGGAAGGAATCCATGTCATACAAAAGAAAACTAAAATATTATTAAGCAGCTCTTCCTGATGGTTTACATTTATTTATGAAAAGTGAATTGGGGGAAAATTAGCACCTGTTTTTGATAAGATCAAATCATTCCAGAAAATTCTTTTAGTTCCTTATTTTTGTGACAGATAGACTCTGTGTATGCATGAATAAAATCATACTCTGTCGGCTGTCCCCGGCTCCGTAAACTGCAGAAACAGAAGATCTTTTCTGCGCTCCTTTGCAAGGTGGTTGTTTTGAAGTGATACTCCCAAGCTAATTGCTGGGCTTCAGACATTGCCCAACATCTTCCACAAACACCTCTCACTTGTCACTGTTTCTTAGCACTAAGTAAACTTGATCTGTCAAAGAACCATAAACTAAAGGTTTATTTGAAGACCTTCATTTTAAGTAATTTTTGACATAAAGCCATAATTACTTCAAATCCCTAGGTTTTCAGCTTTGACTTACCTTAAATTCAGATTTCTCTTTGATTAAATCTTATTTTAAATTTAAAATATACGTCTGCTTTTGGGAGCCAGTCTAAAAGCTCAATTTTTAATTTTTCCCCTAGGATATCGACTTCTTCTGTGAATAAGAAATTAGTTAAAACTGAAGATAAGAAAACACCAAAATGAAGAAAAAAGTAAAAATAACCAAAAATGCATATCTGTACTTTCTGGCTTTGTTTAAAGGCAAGGGTTTGGTGCTGGAGGTGGGAACTGTCAGCTCAGTGTTTTCTTTGTTGTTTTGTTCTTCCCAAAGACTGTTACAAGCTGATATGGGATTCATATGACTGATTTGAAAATAAGACTTATTTTTGAGCGCAGAGAACCTTTGTTTACATGGCAACACGTAGACAAGGTGTTTTGTTTGTAGTTATTCCTAAATAATAATTCTTCCCAGCTTCAGCTGCATGTCTATAAACTTGGCGAGGTAGAGGTCTAACTTTTAGATGTGTTTTTTTAGTTATTTGTCCCTACAGCCATTTGAAGTAGTAATACTACACTTAAAGGAGCTCCGTTAACAAGCAGTATTCTAATATTGTTGTTACTTTAATATATGATACCTTTGTATGGAAAAAAGTTGGGTTTAAAGGGAGCTTTTTGAATGCTTAAATTTTGGATTATGTCTCTGAATTTCTCCTTAAAAAATATTTCGCAGCTTATTTCAGTAGGATAACTTTACCTTTCAGATGACTAACTTATGTACCCCCAATTTAAATGGATCTGTGCATATACAACAAGGAGGGCGGTTTGTGGATACACTTTTGGTGGAACAAATTTCTTTTACTGTGTGCCTTCGACCAGTCCTTTCAAGCTTCAAGTCCTCAAAAGACCCAGCCCAAAGCTAAGTCTGTGTTCTTTTCTCTACTTCTCTTTCAACTCTAATTTCTTCTTTCTACACAAATTCCTCTGATCAAGAGTAATGCACCAAGCAGTCTGATGGGAGCATCGCCATGGGGAGTCAGGGTCCCCTTTTATAACTGGAAAACTGGAGTCTGTGATGCATGCCACAGGAAACATCGATCAGCAGAGACAAGAATGGAGTCTTTAAGATGCATTTTATTCAGAGACAACCTGGGAAGACCACGTGAACACGCCCAAGTCTGCCCTCCTCCTCTCGCTGAGTTAGCTCACTTTACAGAGAATCCGAACAAAGAGTCATTTTCCAGTGTTTAGTCTTGTCCTTCTGGTCAAGATGGTCAGCTTGCCTGAGATTCCTGGTCTTGGTGATTCTGTCCTTACTGTTCCCTGCATTTCCCTCCATCACCATCTTTCATCTTTCTTCCGTATAGCAAAGGTTCCTACTCCCAAGGCCACTGAGCCTCATGTAGAGGCACCATCTAGGTTACATCTAAGTTAAAGGCTAACTCAGAACCAAACAAACCATTCGCATTGTGTACTGGGCTACTTGGAGTATGTACATATATGCAGATTCGTTTCTACGAATATGTTTTTACAAAAGATGGCAGTGCTCCCATCGTTCTCTATTACTTTTTTTTTTTTTTTTTTTGTGGTGAGGGGTCATTTTTGGATCTCAGAGTTAAAATTATTAAAAAACGGGCTTAGGGCAATTTTACTAGAGTTTGAGAGAATAAGTAGAGTTGGAAAGTTGTAAATCTTGGCAGCCTTTGTGAGGGACATGGATTAGAGAAGAAGCTATGCGTTTTGAGATAGAGGTAAGTACATCAATCACTGCCTAAGAGTGGGGTGCTCTTCAGAGAGAGAGAGAATATCCAGAGTGCTAGGGAAAACAGGCTGAGGATTTGGGCCAGTATTTCAAAAATACACAGAAAAGAGGATAAGGAAAAAGTTAACATTTTTGAATTAGAACTCAGAGAGGAGGCTTGCTGTGAGGAGCTTTAAGATACTGCACTGAAGGAAGGGCTTCTAGAACACATAAATACATATCTCATTAAGGGGGTAGTTGTCCATCCCTCCCTTCTTGATATGCATATTAAGGCATGTATATTATATATGCATAATATACATATCTGTACCTGAATATGTATGTTCAGGTTTATTGAGGGGTGGTTTTCTCTCCATGTAATTGACAGGCCCATTCAGATGAACTTTTAAGTGAAGGGCAATAGTTTATTTCTATAATCTTTTGTTGTGTGTCAGTACAGAGAATTGAGCCTAAGGCCCCATACGTGCCAGGCAAGTGTTCTACCTTTGAGCTACAGCACCTGTCCAATTTTATAATCTCATAATCTTTTGGGCAGTTTAGAATGCCATATTTTCATCCAGAGTCAGAGGTGCGACTCTTTTGAAGATGCTCTTCTTTTGACTGAAAGTCTTCTTTGTAACAGAACTGTTGCACTCAGGAGCTCACAGCAGCTGTGGGCGCCTGCACAAAATCAAGCCCAGCAGTATTTTAGCGTGAATGAGGAGGGACACACGAGTCCTCCAGGACTAGCTGAGGAGCTACTGAAAACTGATGAACTACAGGAGGGAAAGTCAGTTCTCTTTAGGGGTGTGGTCTTTGGAAGTTTGACCATGTTCTGGTAGATGACCCCACACTCAGAGATATGGGCAGTGCTAATTGGATTCATGGTTTATTTATTTATTTTTTTTAAAGAGGGCATAAAGTTTAGGGGTGGATTCTAGAGGAGCAGGAGGGGATAAAGTATGATCAAAATAGATGGTATACATGAATGAAATCCCCAAAGAATCAATAAAATATTAAACTAAAAAAAATCACATCACAGAGTAGATTGAAAGTAATTAAAAATTAAAAAAAAAAAACATATAGGGGATAGAGAGATGACTTAGTGGTTAAGGGCACTGTCTGCTCTTGCAGGGGACCCAGGTTCAGTTAGCCACATGGTGACTAACAACTGAATGAAACTCAAGCTCCAGAGGATCTGACGTCCTTTTATGACCTCAGGGGGCATTTCAGCACACAGGTGTGCTTACATACAAAGCAGGCAAAACACTCATACATGTAAAATTAAAAAAATAAATAAATAAAAATAAACCTATAACATGGAAACTGGAGAGGTGACAGTAATTAAGAGCACTGGCTGCTCTTGCAGAAGACCCAGGTTCATTTCCCAGCACCTAACCAGTGGCTAACAGCCATGCTTAAGTCCAGTCCAGGGGATCCAATGCCATCTTCTGATCCCTGCAAGCATTAAATGACATGGGTATACTTACATACATGCAGGTAAAAATAAATAAATAAATAAATAAAATAATAAATAATAAATAATATATATATATGCGTGTATGTGTATATGTGTGTATGTGTGTATGTGTGTGCGCACATGCAGGGGCAAGGGTGGAGCTCCTCCCTCCTTTCCCATGGTATTTTAAATTCTAAAGAAGTCAGCAGTGATATTTTCCCTTTCTTGAAATCAGTGTGTTACCAGTGAAAATGGGAGGTGAGGCTCAAAGCTGGTTGTGGAGGGGAGGGTTCGATGACCCCTGAGTCCCTGAGTGCCTGCCTAGCTACCTGACAGAAGGATGCCTTCAAGGTTTTCTCTATTGAGATGGAAATCTGCACTGACTGTGTACAAACAATGTAAATCTTTTGAGTTTCTGTTTGAAACTACATGAGCTACAATCCCCCAGAGGAAAAATTTTAATAGTTTCTGGGTTTCTTTTTCCTTTAAGCAATGTGTTTGATCTTTGGGTATAGATAGTGGGAGGGCCTTGGGAATGAAGGTTGGCCATCCAACCTTCCTTAAAAGGAAGCACAGAGAACATTTAGAATAATATCTGAGACTTGGATCAGAATAATCTGCCAGTTATGCTCACTGTGACTTTGGGTGAATATTGTTTTGTCAAATGTTTATGGAGATCAGACAAGTAAAATAATATCGAGATCCAAACCAAACCAAAAGAATACCAGAACTCATGTGATTCCAGCTCACTTTACATCATGAAAGTTTTCAGGCAGCATCTAGGGCGTGCAACAAAATATTCACCCACTTCCTCAGTCACTGGGCTGCCCATTCCAGACACATCACCTCCCTTCCAGACATGCTGCACCCGTTGCACCTTCTGTGTAGACTCAGGCTGTGGGGCCTCACTCCCACTGGTGAGGGCCTCTGCAGCAGACTTCCTGCCTCGCCCCAGCCATCTTCTGTCTACCATGACTGACTTCATCCAGGAGTAGGGAAGCCACCGTTGAGTTTAGATCTCCTTGGGCCCCATTCTATGTGAAAGGAAAGAGAGCACACACCGTGCAGTGGTCGTCCATCCCGGAGAGCACACACTGTGCAGTGGTCGTCCATGTCGCCTCCGAAGCAAGGTGCATCCCTGCTTTGAGAGCAGCTGAGAGTGCACAATCTCAAGGCCCTGGAAGACTTCTGAATCAGAATCTGCTTTCAGCAAGAGGCTCAGGAGCTTCCTGTGCATTTGAAAGAGGCTGGTTTTAGCTTCTTCCGCTCGTCTTATAAATATTAAAAATCTGGAGACTGTGAGGGATTAGGCAACCTTCCCAAGGCTCAAAGGATCTTACCATTCTTGATACTATCTTCACCACCCCGCGTAGGCATTGTCAAAGTCATCTATTCATCTTTACCTAGAGAAAAGATGCTGCGTGGTGGCAGGTGTTTGGAGGCGATGAGACATTGTGGTTCTGTTTCCTGTTAGGGAATTCTTTCCCCACTAAGAGCAAAGACATTTTAGCAACTTTAAGATGTTGTCAACTAATGATATTTAAAACAAAATTACAATCCTGGACATGGAGGTGCGCCTTTAATCCCAGCCCTTGGGAGACAGAGAAGGTGATCTCTCAGATCTAGATCAACTTGGTCCACATAGTGACTTGTTTTGGGATTAGGGAAATTCCATCAAAACAAATTACAGCCAGTAAGATACAGCAAGTATCTGGTAAAGATACTTTCTGCCAATACTGATAACCTGAACCCATGCGGTGGAAAGAGAGAATGGACAACCAACTCCCTCAAGTTTTCCTCTGACCTACATGTGTATCACTTGTACCATTGCACGTATGTTTAGACAGACAGACATACAGAGACACACACAGAGTCAAAAAACATTGAGTGAATCCAGGTATTACAGGCTTATAATTCTACCCACTTTAAAGGCTTTCAACTATAAGACCTCACTGGGCTACCAAGCATATCCAAGGCCAGCCTGGCAACTTAGTGAGATACTGTCTTGAAATAAGAAATTCAAAAAGTCCTGGAGATGAAGTTCAGTAATAGAGATCTTGCCTTTCAAATCCATGGAGTCCTCGGGCTCAACCTCCCAATCAAATAAAATAATTAAATAATTTAAAAAAATGAACCCATGACTAATTAGGAAATTCTAACTTGTAAGAGTCAGTGATATTTACAGTATGCTGTCTAAGTCTTTTGCTATAATTAGCTATGTACTGGGGCAGCTGAATCTGACATCTGCGTGTCAGGATGTCCCTACTCCATTGTTGAGATTCCCAGGCACTGAAACCCATTCCCTGTTAGATATAATGTATTAGATATAAGGTTCTTCCTCTTGCTTCTTCTATTTCTCAGCTCTGTTGTCTCTCAGATAACCAGAGATTGATTAAACAAGATGAAAAAGAGCAAGGACTTGATACCACGTATCTTAGTCTGTGACATAGATAGAAGGTATTGAAGGGGCTGGAGAGGTGGTTCAGCAGTTAAGAGCACTAGCTGCTCTTGCAAAGGACCCAGGTTTGATTCCCAGTACTCACATGATGGCTAACAACCACTCCAGTGCCAGGAGAGCCAACACCCTCTTCTGACCTCTGTGGGCATTGCATGACACAGGTGCGCTTACACACATGCAGGCAATACACTCATACACACAAAATGAAAATAATAAATAAAATATTTAGAAAGTGTTGAGGTTTTGCTATGTGTCTTGTACCGTCTCATTGTGGGGAGAAACAAGATATTTAATCCTCCATCTCTGATCTATCAAAATATGGAATCTCAGAGACTTCTCCCCATGGAAGCACAAAGACACTGCATGGAGGTAGATACGGGGTTCACCATAGACTGAGCAGTAGACTTTGCCTATAGCACAGCTTCTTAATTTGTAGACTGCACTACCATTAGCGGTGAAAGGTTTCAAAATTATAATGACCAAAAATTAACTCAAAATCAAGCACATAAGCATCATTGTTTCTTCTAGGTGTGCAGGTACAGGCCCTTAATCCCAGCACTCGGGGAGCAGAGGCAGAGAGATCCCTGTCAGATTGAGACCACTGTGGTCTACATAGGAATTTCCAAGCCAGCAGGGGCTACAGGGAGACCCTGTCTCAAACCGACATCAATCTTCTTTCCCCACCAAATAACCCAAACAACAAAACAAAGCAAGAATCCGTGATCCTGGCAGCACCTGCTCATGTGGCAGCGCGAGACTTCGATGTAGCCTGCTTCCAAACACACAACATGCACTTTACACCACACAACGCCAACAAGTACTTCCTGAAGCACCACAACTCAGATTTTTTTTGGCTGCTGTATGCCATGAATTGCATTGGCTCTAATCTACATACACAGCTGCCTGCACTTAGAGAAGTGAAATGTTTCAGTTATGGGAAACAGACTTTCAATATTTTTCTGCCATCATTCCTCAGTGTGTATCTCTGGATTTTATTGTGTTAGAATACTTGGTTTTAAAAACCGCTGTTTGAGTTGCTGATTCAAGTTTCATAAAAATTCATTCAATGTAGTTTTGATTTGAGATTAGGACAGACTTTCCAACAAATTCTGAAACAGTCATAAATATTCTTATGCTATTTTGTACCGCATATTCCTGCGAAGCCGCAGTCTCAGCACTGACAAATATAAAACAAAAACTTGATCAACTCTGAAAAGTGGTGGAGATGCTTTATTTCCCACAGTACCAAATATCCAGACAAGAGTTCTTTTCAAATTTATTTATTTATTTATTTATGTATTTATTTTAGTGTGTGTGAGGGAGAGAGAGGAGAGAGGAGGAGAAGGGAGAGAGGAGAGAGAGAGAGAGAGTAGAAGTCAGAGGAAAATGCTCAGGCATCACTTCTTGTCACCTTCTGGAATCCATGGATAGAATTCAGGTTGCCAGGCCTGTGTGTTAAGTGCCTTTACCCACTGAGCCATGTCACCTGCCCCCACCAAAGATTTTTTTTTATGCAAAAATAAGTAAGTACAGCCACCTCATTAGTACCTAGTTAGTTTCTGTCAACTTGACACAAACCTAGGCACACCTGGGCAATGGGAATATCGGTTGAGGAATTATCTCCATCAGACTGTCCCTGTGGGCAGGTCTGTGGGGCATTGTTTTGACTGTTAATTGCTATGGGAGGGCTCAGGTCAGTCCACAGTGGTTTATAAGAAAGGTAGCTGAGCAAGCTATTAAGTGGTATTTTAAGCAGTGTCCCTCCATGGTCTCTGCTTCAGTTTCTGCCTCCAGATTCCTGCCTAGAGCTCCTGTCCTGGCTTTACTAATTAGCATGACATGATAATGGACTGTAACCTGTAAGCTGAAATCAACCCTTTTCTCCTCAGCCTGTTTTGGTCAATTTTTTTTTTTATCACAGCAATATAAAGAAAATTAGAACAGTATGCAAATTTCCTTTTGTTTTTAATCAATAGTAATATTATAGATATACCAAAGAATTGCTTTAAAGTAAATTTCCTGATGATTTATTACCGCTAAATGTTTGATTTGTATAACAGTTTTACATATGTGTGTCTATGCAGGATTGTAAAAATCTTCTTGATTGTGATGAGGTTGGAAGTATGAAAAACTCCAAGGACTTCTGGTCTAGAAAAGTTATTCAATGAAGTTAAAGAAACTGACAAAAGACAAAAGGAGCTGGGACATTGCACATGCCTGGTGTTGATGACATGAATTCTCTTAAATGAGATCTGTAGGGGCTGGGGAGATAGCTTGGTTGGTAAAGTGCTTGGCATGTTCGATCCCCAGCAACCATATGTTCAAAAAATAAAATGGTGACACACACTTACAATCCCATAGCCGGAGAGGTAGACAGACAGATAGATCCCTGGGTTCCACTGCTTGGCTAGCCCAGCCTAATCAAAGAGCCCCAAGTGAGAGAACTTGTCTCAAAGGACAAGCTGGATGGCTCTGGAGGACAACACTCAAAGTTGACCCCCGGCTTCAGCATGCGTGGGTGTACACCAGCGTGCATACTCCCCCCACACGGGTAGAAATCTGTCAGGTAGTTCTCATGGTTAGAGCAGTTTATGATGAGGAGAAAGTCCAGAGCATCATGGAGCTGCTTTGAAATGATGAGAATCGCCAGTTCCTGCCTGTACATGTGTAGGTAGGTCTAGTTTCTTAAAGCCTCAGTTTTCTTGACTATACACAGAATTAATATTAATATATTTCTTGGCTGGGTTGTTGCAAGGATTATCTATAACTTGTGTACATGATCCAGACATAGTAGAACCTTTCATTGTCAGCCAGTATTATGTGACCTGTGAGAGCTGATGGAAAATAGTTTTCTTTCGAAGAGTTGCTCTTATACTCAGATAGATACTCCACAGATAGAAATCATAGCTACTGAGTCAGACCATCTGGAACTTCTAGATCAAACACATGTGTAATACATCCTGAAAGGTATACATTGTTGTAATTTTATTTTCTTTAAAAAAATATCACCTGAAGTTATGTGAACATTTCTAACCACTAGCAATGTGGTAACATGGTATGAAGTGTATAAGAACAGCTTTCATTCCAAGCCTCAGTTCTGCCTGCAGCCTTTGCCAGCAACACATGAGAGTTAGCTGCACCCCATCATACCCCATAAGGTCAGTACACTAGGTCCTATGCAAAATTTGCTCATCTGTAAAATCTATACCTGGGTGGGTCTCAGCATGAAAGATGGTTCTATCCAGGCTTGACAAAGTAGGGTTGTCACACATGAGCACATGAGACAGAGAGAGAGAAAGGGAGAGGGAGAGGGAGAGGGAGAGAGAGAGACAGAAACAGAGAGAGAAAGAGAGAGAGAGATTGTGCCTTTTGCTCTTGTTTAAGGGATCCGTGATTGGAATTTCTGCTTTTGTTTTCAACAGTGTTGTTGGAGGTAAATCAGAGATTAGAATTTCCATCAGATATTAGAAACCTATGCTTTAAGTTCCTGACCATGAGTTTATAAGACTGTTTCTAGCCCAGACTTCCTAGGGAGGTGTGAGATGGCGGAGGGAAATGGAGGCCTGAAGTAAATGTCAGAGTTGACAATTTAAAAGTCTGCTTTTAGTTGGGTGTGGTAATCCTAGTACTCAAGAAAGGAGGCTAAGGCAGGAGGATTGCCATGAGATCACATTCAGTCTGGGTTACCTAATGAGTTCTAGGTGATCTGAGACCTGCTGAAAAACAAACAAACAAACAAACAAACACCGCCCTCGCAGGCTCCTTTACCTCCCACTCCCAAAGCGCTTCTGTGAAGACAACGAACAATGTGACCACATTCAGCAGCAGGCTTTTGAGCAGGGAAGTTTTAGAAAACCCTGGCACACTTTATAAAGCTCAGAAGAAACATAACTGTTAGCATCACCCACTCCTAACCTTAGATAAATGTAGCCTGTCATTGCTTCTCTGCTCATTGAATTCGCCCTCGTGGATCAGATTCAATAGGGGGAAACAGTAAGTTCATGTGATATTTAAGCAAATCTCTGGAGGAGGGAGCGTTTTTGCTGCGAGTGGAGAGACGAAAGGGGCAAGCACAGGAAGAAACTCGTTTCTTCAACAATTATCCTCATCTATCTGAAAACTGGAGAAAAAAAGATAAAATAAATAGCCCTTGTTTACACTACTTGCTCACTCTTGAATCACAATTCATGTCTCCTGACATCTTCTCGGCCACATCCCCTACAAATATCACAGTATACCAGCAATGTAATCAGGAAAATGGTGTATTGATCCACATCCACAGGCTTTATGTAATCTGCCCTCTATATAATCTAGCCCATTATTAACTAAGACAGAGAATGTTCTCAACTCCTGATTTAAATATTTTTCTAAGTGGAAATTACTTTTCTGTCACATGTGAGCAATTGTTTTAATCATTTTTTCTCAGTGCTAAAATCGGCACATTCAAGGGTGGAAGCTGGGGTGGTAGCTGCCCTCACCTCTCCCACCTCCCATCTCTTGCCTTTCCTTTCTTTCTCCTTTGTGCTTCAGCGTGTGACATTATTCTGGACAAATGAATCAGTGGAAGTCAGAAGATTAGTTTAAATAATGCTAAGTTGAGCTGGGGGTGGAGTGGGGCGGAGGTTTAGATTCTACCAAAGAAAGCAGAATTCCAGGAGCCCTGGCCCCTGGGAGTCCATCTCATTGGCCCTTTGATCTTTCATGCTTTACAGTTCTTTGGTTCCCTCTTTCTTGACTTTTTTCATCCCAAAATGATGTAAGGGATTTTAAAAGTCAACTTTTAAATATTTCCTTTGATATTATTATTACTGTGCCCATGGTCTCTGCCTCTGAACCATACCCCAAGTCTTCTCTGAGCTTTAAGTCACATTATTAGTGCCTCTACAAATGGATGAGTAGACAGACCTTCAGTCTTGACTCTCTAGAGCCTTTGTTCCAAGGAAGAAGCTTCTACCATGCTCTTTGGATGGTAGAAGAGACATCAGCCGAGTCTGCTGGAACCCAGGAATAGACATATATTGGCAGAAAAAGGCCACAGGAATGCTGGGGATACTCTAAATGGAATCATTCCTAAATTCCAGTGCCACCTGCAGTAGCCAGGTGCAAAGGAATCAACATATATGATTGCTGGTGATATACACCTGTGTCTTGGATTGGGTTCCCCAGAAGCAGACTAAGATGAGGACTTGTGTTCAGTGACTTATCAAAAAATGAGTCTCAGAGGAGCAAAGTTTCAGGAAAGGGAAGGAGCCCAGTCAGGATGCCACCTCAGAAAAGTCTTGGCAGCTGACTCCAGCCTGACCTCACAGAGAACTCAAAGGTATGCTAAATTATGTCTCAGAGTCACCTAGATCCAAGGCAAAGAAGCTCAACTTTCCTTTAATGTGTGAGTCATTGCTATGGTCTAAATAAATTTCCCAGATTTCACTCGACCCACAAAATCTTATGCTAAGGGTATTTGAGAGATGAGATCTGTGGGAAGTTACTGAGTCATGAGAGTTCTGTTCATTAATGTGTTGTCTCTGTAATAGCGTTCTTGTAAAAGCAAACTTTGATTGATGTGTTCATCCTGTCTTGATTTAAAACCCCCTTTACCATGTTACCACAGAGCAAAAAAGGCCTTCGTCAGATGCCAGCAACATGCTCTTGGGTTTTCTACCCTCCAAAACTGTGAGCTAAATATCCTCTATCTTTATTTTACCTAATTGCAGGTACATTTTTATAGTGACAAGTCATTGACTAAGAATTGTAGTAGGTGACCATTGTCTATGCAAAAGCACAACTCTCATATTAAAGAGAGATACTTGTTTATTCTGGAGCCAAATATGAGTGATTGTGGCCTGGGAACAGAGATTCAGGTCACTCTAAATTCCATGTTCCAATGTGGTAACAGTTTCATGAAGTTGTTATAGCAACGGAACAAAGAAAATTCCAAATCAAGACACTTTTCAGACACATTGGTGAACACATCAAGTAGATGGTTATAGCAAAAGAGACGTGTCAGCTATAGCTTCTGAGTCTTTCTGATGACATGCAGGGTTTTGGTTGGTGGAAGCTAAGATTTTGTTAAATCAATACATTTCAAGAGGTTTTTAACCTGTTATTTATAGAATGTCGAGTGAGACACAGAAGTGGACAAGGAATAGCTGTTTAGATAGCTCAGCCCTCTCTAGTAGGGTGTGGGTGCTGGAATTTGGAAACAAAAAGGATGGTTCCAGATTGTACATGAAAACAGAGAATGGCAGGCATGGTGGGCATCTCAATGCTGCCCGGACCTTACCCGCACCTGCTGCCTCTGTACAAGGCACCTTTCAATGCATTTCATCCTCAGGCAATCTCTGAACGTGCATGAAATCCGGTTGCATGCCCAGGAGCTAATTTAGCCTCGGATTCCCTCTGTGGTATGCTGTTGTGGACTCTGAAACTTTCTGTCAGCTAGCCTTGGGAGACTTTGAAAGGATTAGGGTGACCTCTAGTGGTTAACTCGGGTCCAGCACACAAAGAGACATTTTCAAAGGAGTTAGGACCAGGTAAGGGTGTTAAGAAAGCATCAATAATAGTCACTCCTGGGGCTGCCTTGATGCACGATCTTCAAATCTGCTTGATACTGGTATATATAGAGGTATTACTATGTCTTTACTGCTGACCTACAGAGTTGAAAATTCACAAGTTAGGAGAATGCTGACATTTGTTTTTTAAACCTATTTTGCATGTTTGCTTTTGATATGGAGCCCTGCAGAGTTTATAATTTGTTTTAGTTGATTTAATTCAGTTACTGAGAAGAAGCAATTTTGACTTGTGCCCAGAGTGGAAGCTTGTCTGAAAAACAATTAACACAACTCCTGGTGCCTTGGATGGCACTGTGGGGTGGCTACAAAGCATAGGACGACATGTTCCTTATCACTCGCTTTGTGAGGTGTGGGGGCTGAGATCTGAAGACAGATGACCGACTCTATGACTGTCCATAAATTGTCCATGGCATTTGCTGAAATATGACTAATGAAATCACATCTGCATTTTCACCTCCTAACCAGGGGCTTCTCTGACTCATCACTGCAAGTCTGTCCCTGCCAGGGACAATGTCCAGAAACATGGCTTCCTGTCTCAACTGGAGGAGGCTCTATTGGCATCCGCTAGGTAGAGCCAGGGATGCTGCTAAATATCTGATGATGCTCAAGTCAGCTCCCTGACAAAAAGCACTCTGGATCTCAGTGTGAGTGGTGCCAAGGTTGAGAGAGCTTACTCTAAGAGGTAATATTAATCAATAGGTGGATTTTGAAAGAATGACAAATGTTAGGAAGGCCTAGGCAATTATCTGGGCAGGTGTTTGTTTTGCAAGTTTGTTCTGGAGCGTCTTTCTTCGTAACGAGCCATTAGGGAGAGCTGGTACCTGAAAAACAGATTTGTGCAAGCTCTTTGTGGCACACTTATCATATACACAGCACCTGACACAGACAGAACTGCCACCAGTAATCAGCCACATACAAAGGAGCACCCAGCCTTCTTTTCCACGATTCTGCACACGTTCCTCTTGCCTTGCTCCCGGTTTGACATTTCTCCTTGTGCCCACCCCAACCCCATCAGCTCTAGGAGGGCTCCCAGCTTCTGAGGGGCTGACACACGTGATGGGGTCAAAAGGATTCTTTGCATTTCTTCTGCAGTCCCATTTCCATCTCCTCCAGGAGATTGCCTAATTGCTTTTCAAACAGCTCTCATGTCCTCTTCCCCTTCCCTTCTTTCTGAAGATGATTACAATGTCCTCTTCTCTTTCCTTGCCCCTCTGTAACACATGCGCTGTCGATTTCAATAGCACTCGCTGTCTCTACCTAGCACAGATCTCTGTTTTCTTTTATTCTTCTTCCTTTGCTTTTGCATCCTGTTTAACCTTTCCCTGGAGAACTCCCCGAGTACATGGTTATATTTTTAGGGCCTCTGTGCATTTGTGGACACAATTAAAATGTAAACATCACACACTGAGCTCAATATTGACACTTCTTTTTTTATTCCACACTGCAAGATTTGTTTATTTCTTTGTAAATTTTTTATTGAATTTTTGTGTATTTCATACAAGACATCTTAGTCATCTTTATAACCTCTCCCTCACTGGTACCCTCCCATTACCTCCCCCACCCTGCCACTGGATTTCATAAATTCTGTCTTAAGGCATATCGAGTTAGTGTCCCCAGACACCCCTCAGTGCAAGTTCATTCAATGAGGTCTAGTCAGCTTATCTAGAGTCCTTCCCTTTAAGAAGATAAGCTTCTTATTTCTTAGTGGAGGAATTTGTTTACAAATTAGTAACAAAACCTGAAATGTACTTTGTAGCACATGATTTAGTTCTGGGAAGGGGACAAAGGTATCGGCCAGTTTTCGTACATGAGAACAGTGGATTCAAAAGAGATTTATAGCTGGGCATGGTAGTGTGTACCCATAATCTCAGTACATGGGAGGCTGAGGCAGGAGGATCTTGAGTTTGAGACCAGCCTGGGGACACACAGCAAAATCCAGAAAGAAGGGGGAAAAAGAAAGGAGGAGAGAGAGAGAAGGAGAAGGAAAGGAAGATAAACAGCTGGAGACTTGACATCCTTATTTGAAATGCTTTTTTTGTATACTCAAGACATAGGATAGAGTGGATAAAACCTACTCAGCTGTTGCTCTAATCTAAGTTATTATTGTTCATAATTTAAATAAAGCTTGCATGAGTTTTTGAAGCTGCTATTGAACGAAAATGTAAATGAAAAAAAGCCTCATGCTCTCTTGACATCATATTGTTTTTCAGTCTGGACACTGAGAAACAGGGCAACTAAAATGGCTAAAATGCAAACTAAGAGTTGGAAGTTGGGTTGAGGGTCTCCAAACCATGTACTTAGTGACCTCTGTCCTGAGACTTGAGGAGGAGGGGGGGAGGAGGGGGAAGAGGAGGCATTCATAGGGTGAAAGACTCAAGTGAACTGTGAAGTATCACTGTGATCATTAGGCAAGCATATAAGAATCTCCATCTCCTAGTCCAGGGCTTCTATAATGGAGGCTAGACTAGAGAATTTGGCTCAGGATTGGAAATTTTCATGAGATTTCCCAGGTCCTAGTTCCCTGAACCTAGGTCACTTCATCTATAGAACAGAATTCAGCTAGCCAAGATCAATGATTGTAACCCTGTCTCCCACATTCCAGAACGAAGACTGAACACAGGACCCTCTAGGAGCAGCCTTCTTGATGCCAAACTGATCCTTTGTGACTTTCTTCTCTTCCTTGCCTGGCTTTCCTTCTCTAGAACCGATGAGACTTGGGCTCACCTCCTAAAGGAATTTCTAATGCTCTCTTCCTTTCCTCAAAGTTTGTTTCTTAAGGAAACTGAACCCCAAAGTATGATTTGTTCTGCCCATGACAGGCAGGCCCTCTCTAGGAAGCTGGAAACACAAGAGAGCGTGGGAGGACGTTTGCCACTCAACAGTGCAAGTGGTAACATTCGCCTGTCTTCTCAGCCTTGTACACCCCCATCCGGGCCAGTGAGTGTCTCAGATCCTGACTGGTAGGATTCATAGTTCTTTATCCTCTGAGAAAGAGATGGTGTAAGACAGAGTAGTCAAGAAATAGGGTTTTTCCCCTTGAGTTCCCACTTCATCCTGTCCTACCTGTGCCAAATAATGGAAAAAGCAAACTCAAAAGATTTCTCTTCCCCAAGGCTCAGATTTCTTGCAAGTTATTTCCATGGCAATGGCAAGTTCTCCAAGCTTCCTACAATCAGCACTCCCTGCAAGCTCATACCACTGCATAAAAATGGAACAGGATTTGTCTCTAGTTCATATTCAAAGCTTCTTACCATCCCCAGACACTCATTGCTTCAGATTCACCACACAGGACTTACTATTCAAACAAGACGGTTCTTTAATTCCTCCACTTCCTGGTAGGAACAGGACTCAGAGCTATGAAAGACTTGTAGTGCAGCCTTTTGGGTGTACTTTATTAAAAGGTGAGATTATGCTTGAAGCAAAGGTTAGGCAAACATTTGCTTAATGCCTTAGAACTCAGCGGAAAGAGAACATTTTCTCAAGTCAGGAAACTGAAGAAAATGGTTGCCAGGTTAAGAAAGGTCTTTACTTAAAGGTCAACCCAAAATATAATGGAAAAGATAAAATAGACTTGAAATGGAGATTTTTTTTTTAAAGGGAGACTGGTTAGAAGTGGATATTTGCTTCTTTCTTCAAAGTTTAAGGCTAGATGTGGCAATGCACACCCAGCACTCCAGAGATGGAGGCAGGAAGCTGGAGATCACAAATTCAGGGCTAGCTTGGGCTACACAGCAAGAAATTATCTCAAAGCAAAAACAGCATCGTTTTCATGTCTGTTTTGAAACAACTGTTCTCACATGCAAGGGTATAGTTGAGGGAGGGCTATTCAATTGTCTGGAGCTGGGCTGCAGCCTCCAATTTAAGCAGAAGGAAAGTCATATGGCATTTGGAGGTGACAGTCTCCTCATTTCTAACAAGACATAATCAAGTGTTCTGCTCCTTTGTGCAGTGAAGTGCTCCAGCTTCCTCCCAGCAGCCCCATGACCACAGAGTCAGACCTGATCACCCTTTCTGTTGGGATCCCATTTCTAAAGGCACAGATGGAAGATAGGGCAGAACAGTGGTTTTTGACTCTAATCTAGGTCTAGAAACTGCATGTCACAGGTGTAACTTGTAAGAGTGCCTTTCTGTCAAAGAAAGGAAGTACAGACCCTCACTGCAAATCCGGGCAGTACCCAGGTTTGTGAAGTGTCGAAATACTCCTGATGTCACACACGCATATGTCAAGGGACTCATGCTTTGAACTAGCTCCAAAAAACACCTGCCTGTTGTGCGGCCAAACAAATGAAGAGATGGCAACGCTGTCCGGGTTTTTCTCGAGCCCTTGGTTGCGTCCTTCAAGCGCCAGCCGGCACTCGTTCTCATTCCTACTTGACTTAATAAAACGGTCTCAGAGATTTGTTTGGATTGTTACGTGGCATTAAAATAACACTATGGCAGGTGAATTTGACGGATGGTTTTGCTTCTGTGAGATTTACAGCGGATAGTTCACGTCTTCGAGTTTTCAGTGGTTCCAGTTACAAAACTTTTGAATCACCGTTTTGCTTATTAAATAGTCACTGACCTGAAGCCCCCGCTCGGTGTCCCTTCACTGCCTCGCTTGTTTTGCAAGCCCCTCCCATGGGACCATCAGGACCTCCCCCAGTCTCAGAGTTAGCACCCTGCAAGCTCTTGCTCCATTCTGATGGGCTGGTGCCATTCTCTCTAATTTGCATGAGTACAGTGGCTCTTCTTCATGAGAAGGATAGTGTGCTAGTCCATTACTACCAGAAGCAGAAGCCATTTGTACACTTCTGATGTGACACAAGTAAGTTTCTATTTGTTAAGCAACAGAGGCTTTGGTGTTTCTAACCAATAAGCCTGCAGCCATAGGTGTTTCTAACCAATAAGCCTGCAGTAGTAGTTATATGTGAAATGTGCCCTGTGGGCAAAGTAGGCCCCAGTTGGTGGTATTATTTTAGTAGGTTGGAACCATTAGGATCTAGGGCGAGGCTGGAGAAAGTCGGTCACTGGGGGGAGAGGGTGGTAAGGCCTTTAGGTAGTAGCCTAGCCTTGAGTCTAGCCTGAGCTTTCCTAACTGTTTCCTGGCTCTGCCAACATGCAAACAAGCAGTACTTTGTAATCCTGCCACCATGGAGCTGCCTGCCATCATGCCATCTCCCACCATGATGGACTGTATCCCCTCAAAGCATGAGCCCAAATAAATGCTTCCTCTTTAAGCTTCTCTCTCAGGTACTGACAGTAGCGGAAAAAGTAGGTAGTACAGAAAATTGTACCATTGGTTGCTATGACAAATCAGACCATGTGGTTCTTAAGCATTTGACATGGGCTCATGGGAAGAATTTTGGAAGCATTAGAGCTTTGGGCTAGAGAAGCTCTAGTGTACTTTAAGAAAGTTTAATGGCCCTTCTGGGATGGTCACAATGCTTGTGAAAACAAGGACAGTAAAACTGTGCTCATGAGCTTTCAGAGGAGAGCAAGTGTTCTGTTGGTGTTGGATTAGAGGCCATTCATGTTGCATGTGGGCAAAGGCTCTTTTTGCATTCTGCCCATGTCCTGAAAATCTGGGTGGGGAATAATTCAAAATGATGGGCTAATTTGTTTGGCTCATGAAACTTTAAGATAGCATAGCATTCAGGTGCGACATGCTTGCTGCTTCTGCTCTTAGCCAGATTCACAGTGGAAGAGATCAGAAAGTCAGAAGAAAGACATGCAAAATATGCAATTTGGCAAGGAAAGAAGTGTGAGGAGATTTAAGGCTGGGGACAAAGCAATGTTGGCTATAAAGAGATTAGTGGAACTAGAGATAAACTTTGCACTCTAGTCTGGGGTAATAAGAAAGGCACCTTGAGGGCAAACCATCCACTGAAAAGCATACGCAAATTAACAGGAAAAGAAAGTGTTCGAGCGAGCAGAGAGTGCCAACGCAGGGACTCCCCGCGTGAAGGCAACCTCCAAGGGAAGTGTTTTCTCAGGTTCACCTGCCTAGGCACACAAGGGTGACTGCAGTAGGGGTGAACGGGAGGTCCGGCTGTGTCTCAAACCGGCAGCAGAACTTGGTGCTCCTTCTCGGTGGTGGTTTGCAGGAGTGTGGGATGCAGGAGTGAGGGCGTCTTGGAAGCTTGACGAGGTGAGGCCACACAATGCGCAGCAGAGTCAGAGTCCCTGCACAGACTCCTGAGTGTGCTGTGTGCGAAGCTATGAAGCTATGAAGATGAAACCCAAGTTGGCATGGAGACGAGGGACTTTGGAGACGTCAAGAATATGAGAAGCTGCCGAGGACAGGGAGAGCTGCAGCCACTAAGCGAACGCAGCCTGGGGGGCGGGGGGCGGCATGTACGGCAGGCAGCCAAGCTGGAGGTGTGGGCTACTCAAGTCTGTTTGGGTATAGATGCTGCGGTCATAAGTCCCGTAGGTCAGAAATGGAACTGCAGCGCTTGGTGTTTGTCCTGCTGGATTTCAGTCTTGCGTTGGCTCACTTTTCATTGCTGCATGTGCATTCATTCCTTTGTCCCTAAACAAGTTCACTTACGCTCCTGACTTTGCCAAACTGCCTTATTGTTTATGTCCCACTTCTGCACTCTATCATTGTAAATATGTCTCTGAGAAGTTATCAGTAAGCGTGTCAGGCCCAGATGTTGTACTCTTTTGAAATTTATTTCACCAAACAAATTAGACTATTACTTTTGAATTCACCCCCGGTCAAATCTGAGGACATTGTCAGAATCCAGGCAGATCCCCTGCCAGAATGTAACATGAATAGAGTATAATCCAATTCCTGACAAAGTCCTTGTTCTGCTCTGAAACCCCCTGAATCCGTGTGGCACATTGGCTCTATGCTACTAGATATTAGAAGTTTATAACTTTCTGATTGTATAAGAGCTCACCATTAAGAGATTGACTTAAGTTCTTCTGTAAAGTTTTAGAGCCTGTAGGAAATAGGGCTTGCTGGAGCACATGGGTCACTGGGAGGGCAGACCTTCAAAATTATAGCCTGGACCTGCCTTTAACCCAAGTCTTGTTGCTTTCTGACCCACAGTATATGAACAAGAAACACACACTCACATTGCCGGGGAGCTGCCCGCCACCACGCCTTCCCAACCACACAGACTGCATCTCTACAAACTATGACCTAAAATAAAATCTCTCTACCTTTAAGTTGTTCTGTCAGGTATTTGGTTACATCCATGAGAAAAGTAACTAATACACTTGCTACTGCTAGTTCATGACATATGTGTGATCCATGCTCTGTCAACATGTATGACACCTTGGGCAGGTGCTCTACAAAGGACACTGGACCGACTGCCTTTATTGGAGGAGAAAAAATTCATAAGGAACAGACTGTTAGAAAAAAAGTACTCAAAAGTGATCAAAGAAAGACAATTTGTTCCTCTTTATTTTAAAAGAGAGGCACGACATGGAAGAGACTCATAAAGTTTACAAACAGGATATAAGAGTTATTAGACAGGAAACTTTGGAAACTGCTGAGTGGTAATATCGCTAAAGCAAGTTAATAACTTGCTGGAAACCCAAGAGGGAGGCATTTTGTCTTAGCCTGGCCATTAAGCACAAAGCACAAACTTTCAAACCATGATTTATAGCCCTCAGAGCTCCAAAGACTTCATTAAAAAGTACTAAATAAAGCCTGACACCTCCCAAGGTGTCCCATAGCCTGGGCTATGGGGAGACAAGGAGTCCTTTCCAAGGTCAGACTTTAGACAGGAGGAAGTGCATAGATTTTAGTAGATTAAATGAGAAACACAATTAATGAAAGAGAGAGAGAGAGAGAGAGAGAGAGAGAGAGAGAGAGAGAGAGAGAATCTAAATTCTAAATTTCATCCCCTCTAGGACAGGCTATATTTTCCAAACATAGTCTCATCAAATTGCATAGTCATTTTATTTTACTTTTTGAGACAGGGTCTCATGTAGCCCAGGCTGGCCTTTAACTCTCTATATAGCTTAGAGTGTCCTTGAAATTCTGATACTCCTGCCTCTACCTCCCAGGTTCTGGGATCATAAATGTGTGTGCCACACTCAGTTACATGAAATGCTGAGGATTGAACCCAGGGCTTCATGAATGTTAGGCAAACTCTGTCAGCGGCACCAACTGAGCTACATCTGTAGCTCACAGACTCCCTCCATTAACAGGTAGAGTTTCCTCCCTTTCTTTACTTCTAGGTGGACCTGTGATTCTGGTGAGCATGATGCTATTGAAATTCCAGGACAAATAAAAAAGGGCAAATCAATATACTATTCACTGGCTTTTTAGGGACCACTGACCTTGTAAGATGCCTCAGCCATACTGACAGATCATTTTTCTGGCCTCAGGATTCACTGAGGTCCTAGTTGACTGCCAGCTTTGACCACCATCATCAGAACCTTCAGCAGTAGCAGCTATGTGAGCAAGAGAGGCTGCAGAAGATTCCAACTCTCAGCCTTTTACTATGCCATAGATGCTGTGTGGAATATTCCCTGCAACAATGCCAGCTCACGAGTTCATAGACAAAATAGATGTCACCCTAAATTACTGTGCTTAAAGCTGGGCATGGTAGCACACCCCTTTAATTCTAGCAGAGGCAGGCTCTACGATATCAAGGCCAGCCTGGTCTACACAGTAAGTTCCAGGTCAGTTATGGCTACAGGGAGCCCCTGTCTCAAAAACCAAACCAAACCAACCAATCAACCAACCAAGTAGCCAACCAACCCACCAAACAAACAAACACATGAATAAACAAAAATCCAACTCCTAGGCTTGGAAGTGGTTTCTTATGCAATAATAACACTCTTTCCCCTCTTCTGGGGGTAACACCAGATTTGCTCAGCTATCATTCATAACAGAGAAGGTACCGGAAGGGATACATCATCTACCAAATGCGTCACTGGTCTAAGTGACAGTGTCAAGCAAAACTGTGGCTTAACAAGCCTCCATCTAGCACCAGGTAGGCATGATTGGCAGAAGTACTGAGTGCAGTTCTGGCCCTAACATTTAAACAGTACTGACTTTAGAGTCCCTGCTAGCAATTTTGTTGAGAAAATTAATCAGAGATAAAAATGAAAGGGTGTTTGAGAGAGATCACCAACTGTTTTTTTTTTTCTTTTTCCTTTGGTAGCAAGTTCCAGAATAAAGTTCCAGATGTTTGTGATGTTCTGTGCTGCTCTCTCATATCCTCTAACCTTTCTGAAGCTCAGGAAGGCAGGTCCCTGCATCAATCATCAGGAATCCCCCTGCTCCGTCTTCTCTGGAGCTGCAGGGCAGTAGGATGAGCACAATCCAGATCTGCAGAGGCAAGTGCTCTAGGACCAGTGCTCGGTTAATGCAGGGAGAAGGTTGATATTCAAATGGACAAATGCCCTAACCTCTCCTTCCTTGGATGGAATAAAACTGAGCTGTGTTCTGTAAGTGCCCTAGAGAGACTGAACCCCACTGCACAGAGCAGCAAGCAACTCAGAAACTCTCTTTGCCTGGCTCATTTTTCCCACTTACTGATTGTATGTTGGGCTCACTTTTCAGAAAAGCACTTCTGCCTAAGTTCTTATTTCAAGTTCTACTATTGAAGGAACTCAATACAGCCACATTCCCAAGATTTCCTTGCAGCCAGGCACCACCACAAACTCCTACTCTGCTTGCCCTGGACCTACAAGGTGAATTGTGATTTCCTTTTGTTTCCTTTAGTCAATAGTGCTAGAGTATGGCCTGTTGTCAGAACTTTCTTAGCAGAGCTGTTAAGATTATTTCCTAGTTTTCTTTCTATTTTTGTGATAAAAAAACTGACAAAAAACAACCTGAGGAGGAAATGTGTTATTTGACTTACACTTCCACATCACAGTCCAACTCTGAGCAAAGCAGAACCTGGAGGTAGGAGCTGAAGCAGATACCACAGAGGAACACTGCTTATCAACTTGCTCTCCTGGCCTGTGCTCCGCCCGTTTTGTTTTGTTATATAATCCATGACCACCTGCTCACCACGTGCTGGGCTCTCTACATCACTCAGTAATCAAGAGAATGCCTTGCAGACATGCCCCACAGGCCAATATGATAGAGGAAAGTCATCAGTTGAAGTTCCCTCTTCCTTGGTATATCAAGTTAACAACTAAAGCTATCCAGCACAGATTATAAACTCTCAAGTCATAGTATTAGGTTCTGGGATTCCAATCTGGCTCCATATTCACTAGCTGTATGGTCTTGGAAAAGTTGCTTCACCTTGGAATGTCTCAGTTTTATCATCTGAAAAGTAAACATGATGATGATGATGATGATGATGGAAATCTGATAGTGAATGTGAAATGGGGAAAAACAAAATTTGTTAGAAAAATGCATGATCGATACTGTTCAATGACAAAAATACTGTTACACATATGCTTAATAAAGTACCAAACCACTTGGAGATGAAGGGCCCATCTCAGTAGGCCTGGGAAAAGCAGTTAACTACTCTGGTTGATGGGGTTTTACCAAACAATTATGGATTATTTTAATGCTTTTGATAATGATGACTATCAACTGCAGAATATTTGTTAAGTTCCAGGACTGTGTGCCTCATTGAATCTCAGACCAGTGCTCCAAAATGGGTGATTATATTATTGTTATTGCTTAGATGAGACGTACCAAGGCGTAAAGAAATTGATTAAGTAACTGTGTAACAAAGCAAAACCAAGGCTTGACGGCAGACCAGGTCTACCAGGCCAGTCCCATACTCATCATTCTACAGTGAGGAGAGGTGGTTTAAAGCTTAAATTCCTTCATTATATTTCCTGAAATATTTGAAACTTGGACTTAAAGTTTTATGTTCTCAAGAGATACTGATCGTCTTGTTTTTCTCCTCTTGGGCGCATTCATTGTCTCACCTCTTCTAATTGAATTAAAAGTCACATACCATGAATTGACCAATCATTTTAGACATCAAGCTCAGTGGCTTTCACTATACAATGTTATATAACCATCATTGCTATTTAATTCAGGGAATATCACCCCAGAGGAAATCCTGTGTCTACCCATTCTTCCTTCTCTCAACTTTCTGGAAAACAACCATGTGTCTTTGAATTTGTGCATTTTGGGACATTTTCTATAAATATCATTATATAATGAATGTCCTATTTCCTTTTCCTTTTATTTATTTATTGTGGGGTAGGGTGTGTGTCACAGGGCATGTGTGAAGGTCAGAGGACAACTTGCAGGAGTTGGTTCTCTCCTTCCATCGTGTGGTTCTGAGGGATCAAGTCCAGGGTGTCAGACTTGGCAGCAAGTACCTTCTTCTGCTGAGCCATGTCTCATTTCACTTAGAATAATAATTTCAAGGTTCATCTATGTTCTAGTGTATATTAATGCTTCAGTTATTCTTAAATATTTATAATATTTCATTGTATTAACCCCCCATTTGTTATCTATTGATTGGGCCATGACGTTGGGTTATTTCTGCTTAATGACTGCTATGAATAATGAGATTTTGCTCAAATATTTCTGTAGAAATACATTTTCAATTCTCTTGTGAATATATAGAGAAATGAAATTGTTTGGTTATGTGATAATCCTATGTTTAGAATTCTGATGAGCTGCCAGAGCACTTTCTATGATGGATGTACAGTTTTACATTCCTGCCAGCACAGTTCCCATTTCCCTACAACCTTTCCAATAATTGTCATTTTTGTATTACAGTAATCATAGTGGATTGCCTGTGGATTTGATTTGTCTTTCCCAAGGGCTAGCAATCAATGTTGGGTGTATTTTCACCAGCTTATCGTCATTTATGTGTCTTTGGCTATATTCAAATCCTGTGCCTGCTCTTATTTATTCGTTTATTTGTTAGACCATGCCTTGCTTTGGAGCAATGGAAGGGGGTGTGCTTTCAGGTCTACTAGTTCATTTGGAGTGCTACGGGGCTGACATTCGGTTTGAGACGCTGGCTAAGGGAACTGGGAAGATGTGCCAAAAGAGAGCAGTGGCTCCCGCTTATTCCAGCTCCTCACTTGCAAGTCTGCCTAGGGAGTAAGCCGAAAACTGGGGAGACGGTTGCAGCAGGAACAGTTAGCAATAAAGCTGGGGAGGGTTAACTCTCAGAGAGGTGTACCATACCACCATCCCTCCCTTCCTTCCAGTGCTGAGTGAAAACCAAGTGTCTGGTCTCTCAGAGCACTCTGCTCTCTGTGGTGTGATAGTAAACTCTGTCAGTCTATAAGAGGTTCAACCCTAGCTGCAGGTTCTGGACCCTATCCCTCCACCTCATTCTTCTCCTCATTGAATTGGGCCATGGGTTAGCTCCACCACTAAAGACAATGTTAGCTGTAGGTTTTCATTAAAGCTTTTTGTTAAGCGGAAGAAGTATTTTATCCATAGTGCATGATTTTTAATTTTTGCCAAATGCTTTTCCTGCATCTCTTCCACACAGCATCAGGCCCTCTTGTTAAATGTGAAGCTAGTCATGTTACTCTCGGGTAATGGCATTCCAGTCTTTAGTAGAGTTAAACGTAATTACTTACAAACACCAAAACTTCATAGTCTCTTTACCTTCCTGATTTCAGATTATTGTATTATCTATTTTCTCTTACTATAGTAAAGTACATGAGGCTAGACGTCTCATAAGGAAAATAAGTTTATTCACCTCATAGTTTCAGAGGTTCAACACCATGACACCAAACAGCAACTTGGCTTTGGTAAAGATCTCTTGGTGGTGGCATCATAATGGCAAGACCATGTGTGACAAAGTGAGAGCACATGGTAAGACAGGAATCCAGAGATATCATAACTGGAGTTGTAGCTCAGTGGTAGAGCACCTGCCTAATGTGCTCAATCCCCAGCATAACCACTACCAACAAAGCTACCTCTTAAAAAGGTAGAAATACAAGGAAATAATTCAACATAACAAGCGTTGCATTTGAAAACACTACGGGTAGCAGCACATTCAGAAGTAAAAGTTGATGGCTTTTCCTCTAAGACCCAAAGCACTGCAGAGCAGTCCTCTATCGATACTTCCACCTAACACAGTTTTAGAAGTCTTAGTCAGAGCTGTGGCTGCACAACTGTTACACTGCCTGTGGGGTGTGCCCACCCTTGCCTCCCCTCCTGCTCATTCTTTCCTTTCACTTTACTTTTGTTGGGTGGGCCAGGGAGAAGGGTTCCATCAAGATGACTAAAGGTGACCCCCAAGAAACGTCACAGCAACAGACCCACTTGTGCCTCCTTTGTGTCGATACGCAAAGTACGTAAGAACAACCCAGAGGTCCCTGTTTTGCAGAATTGTCCAAGAAGCACTGAGAAGCATAGAAGATGAGTCAGTTAAGAAGGAAAAAGATACTGATCTTCCTAAAAGACCACTGTCTGGATTCTTGTGCTAGTTAGAATTCCTTCCCAAGTCAAATTCACAAACTCTGGCATGTCTGTTGGAGATGTGGAAAAAGAAAGAAGCTGAGTGACATGCGGAGTATCCTAGCTGATGATAAAGCTGAAGCATGAAAAGGATGTTGTTGACTCCTAAGTCTAAAGAAAGCTGGATGGCAGGAGCGGAAGAGGAAGAAGAGGAGGGCTTTCCTGTCTCCTTTTGAACATCTCAGCATGGGGGAACACCGTGTCTATAGCCCTCCTTAGGTTTGACAACAGCTCTCTGATCACCATCACTTGGCAGTCCCTCAGCAGTATTTCTACCTTGTTAAGAGGCTAGTTTTGTTGGAAGTGGCCACGCGTGTGCTAAATGTCAACAGTATACAAGAACTTTAAAACTCCCCTCTTGTATGAGCTACCAAAATCAGAAAGCCACTATAAAATCCAATGAAATCTTCATTTGATGCTCGGAATGGGGAACGCTGAGAGTGAGGGCTGATAGTTCACATTAAGCGTGTTCTTTAACAACTTGTCACAAGCTGACTCTGACTTTCAGGAAATGAGATGAACATGGAAGAATGATTAGTCTGAAGAGGCACACGTTCTGAGGAACCATCCCAGTGACGTCAGTGCACAGTTGAGATTGCCCAACACACTGGCAAAACCAACTTTAGGGGTCAGGTCCCAACAGGTCTCTGGTTTTAAGGGAGTTAAGTCTATGCTGATTTGAAGGTAGGGGGAGAGGAGGATAGGAAAATTAAGTTTCAATTTTTCCAGACCACAAGGCATTATGTGCCAAGGGGGCCATGTGCGTCAAAATCAGGCAATCCCCGCCCAGCAGCCAAGAGGAGTCTTTCAAACACTACCAAGGTGTTTCCTCCACATCAATCCAGCTTTAGGAGACATTTTGTTACACAGGGTTCCTCCCCGCCGCAAAGCAATGAAGTGTTCTGTGTGCAAACAACACAGCTTTAAAAAAAAAAAGGAGAACAAAATTCTGCATTTTATAAAACGATAAAAAAAATAGTATTTCAAACTGTGCTGCTGTTTGAAAATGTGCAGTTATCGAAAGGCACACCCTTCCCCTGGCATCTCCAGCACCTTCAGCTTCTGTGCCAGGTCTGTTTTGGCGTCTCCGTTTTCTGCAGGATTACTCCAGTCCTGGCCAGCACCAGCCTTTCCCCTTTTCCCTTTGAGCCCCTTCTCTCCTTTCTTTGCAGGGGCCTTCTTAGTCTTGGGCTCTGGCTTGGAGGAGCAGGGTTAGTGGATAGTCTTGCAGATCTCTGTGGTTAGTCGTTCACCTTGGCTTTATCCCCTTTAGGATCTCCTTCAGCCTTTCTATTGGGCGTGGCGGCAGCAGGGGGCTGGAGGTGGGGTGGAGGACACCGGGACGGACTGAAAACAGGCGCTGAACCAGGCATGTAGCAGTGCGGGGCTTTGGCTGGTCCGGGTTGTTCTCGCTTCTTCTTCCCCTCAGGTTGTCTTCTTTCTGTGTGTAGTGACACAGCATTCTGCTGACCTTCTTAACTGTGTAAATAGGGGGAGGTTAACTGACTTGAGAAGCACTTGAAAAATTTTTTAAACGTAAGAGCAGAAGATTTTAACTTGTTTTAAAACAAAGTGAACAAATGCTACACCAATTAAAGTTCAAGAACATCCTATATTTAAATACAATTTGCAATGTCCTATCATTTTTTATACGTGTAGAATGTTCAGCTGGGTTTGAAGTTATATAAAGTTGGACAAATATTTAAAAAATTCCTAGCCAGAGCAATGGGAAAACAGAACTAATAAAAACATTCAACTGGGAAAGAAAGCACTAAGATGATCTCTTCACAAACCACACAGTTTTATATGTAGAAAATCCTCTAAACTCTAAGGAGAAAGACTGAACAAATAAATTCAGCAAACCTGCAGGGTATAACATCAATTATGTTTTTAGACTCTTATAACAAGTGATCTAAAAAAGGAAATTTTAAAAGCAACCCCATTTTCAAAGAGCAGGACTTTTGAAACATCAAAAAGAATAAAACACTTAGGAATAAAGTTAGCTAACAAAATATCAGCTTTGCATATGGAAAAAAAAAAAAACAACAACACATCTGACAGCAATTAAAGAACTCACAAATAAATGTGAAGACGCCGCACCACAGATCAAAGAATAAAGTTGTTTAAACTGTCAAAGGCAGCTACAGATTCAGTTAATTCAGAACTGCAGATTGAATTCACCTTATCACACTTTTAATGGCATTTCTTTTCAGAAATAAGAAAAACAATCCCAAAATTCATATGGAGTGACAAGGACTTCAAATAGTCCTCCCGTTCCCCAACCAAATCCTAAGAATGAAGAATAAATCTTCAGGCCCTGACTTCAAACATATTGCAAAGTTTAGTCATCAAAACTATGACAGTGGCATGAAGACAGTCATACAGAGAAGTGGCAAAGAACAGAGAACTTAGAAATAAATCAGTGATTATATGACCAAAGAAAAGGGCTACTGACAGGGAAAGAACTGTCCCCAAGAATTGATGCGGCAAAACTAGATGTCTACACTCAACAAATGAAATTGGGCTCATCTTCTCTCATGAACAAACATCAAATGGAAGTATATTAAATGCTTAAATGTATGACTTGAAACTTAAAGCTCTGGTACATCTTAGCAGTAGTCTTGTCAATAATTTCATAGCGATGTCTCCAAAAACCCAGACAACACAATAAAAAATATACAAGTAGGATGACATTAGATAAAAATCTTCAGTGCGGCAAAACTAACAATCAATAGAGTTAAAACACCACCTAAAAATGGTAGAAACTATCTGCAAACTCAATATAGAGTTAGCATATAAAACAAATTAAGAATCGTAGTATTTTGGCAACAAATACTTTAAATAACTGGATTAAAAATGGAAAATAACTTAAATAGATATCTCACCAAAGAAGACATACAAATGGCTGACAGGAATATGGCTCTGGACCTTGAATGCTATAATATCAACTTGCCTTTAGTGGTGAAATGGTGGTAGGATGGTTATGAGAGTTATCAATCACTTTCTAACTGGATATAAGGCCCGATCCATAGGAGGGATTTTATGCCTGATACTATAAACTTGGTCAACAGGCCATGACTGGGGAGCTCATAGACCCTAAGGTGAGGAGATAACACCCACTTTTCTGTTAAGTGGCCATGTTGTGCCCATAGGTCTGTGTTGTTCTTTGGTTAGAGAAGCTTGTCTTCGCAGTGAGTTAATACAGAAATTCATAATTGGTCAAAGTACCCAGTATGAGTACTAAGAACGTTCAGCTATGGATGAATCATCTATGTTACCCCCTCCCAACCCTATTCAAGGTTCAGGGAACATTTGGAAAGAATGTAACAGCTGGCAGATGTATAGAACTGTGAAATGTTGTCCTCTTGACATGACATGCCTGTTACACACATCAGCACATAGAAACTGTGGTTACTACACAAGATCTGCACAAGACCAATACCAGGATGAATGAGGGAGGGGCCATGAGGCCCACCTTGCAGAGTTGCTATTGGCATTCAGATAGAGAGTCACTCTCCCAGGGGATGTGGCCACTGGTAGGTTGCCCATGCAAGCGTGGACGTCCGCATACTCATGAGCATATCAACAGCACTGATTGAACTCAGAGGGTTATTAGTAACAGCAGCCACAGTCAAAGGATGGGCATGAAGTCGGGAGGGAACACCAGGGGCAGTTAGAAGGTGACAGTGGTGGCTGGAGATGATAACATCACATGGTATAAATGTATAAAAATTCCAAAGAATAGATAAAATATTTTTTAAAAAAGCAAAAGAAAAATAGAAAATAATGAGAATGTACTGTTGGTATTGAGATATCTAAGCAAGCTGGAACTTCTTTTTCCTGTAGTACTGGGAACTGAACCCAAGGCTCCAGACTTCCTAGGTAAGAACCTCGTTCAACTACACCTACTGCCTACAATTTGGATTTTAATGGTTATGAGAGAACCATAAAGAGTCCCTGATTTTATTTCTCTTCCTTGGAAACTTGGAACTTAGATTATAACAAATCCGGGACTTCTGAGGAGCTATACATGTGGATGTGGAGAAACAAAACTCATTTATCAATCAAAAAGGAAATAGAACAAACAAGGAGAAACCAAGCTGGTACTGACTTTCAAAGCTTAATCTCTACTGACTACCTTTCATAGTGCTGGAAGGTGCATGCTACTGAAGAGGTAGTGATTATCAGAAGGTACCAGCTGTGGATCCTATGAGTTACAACAACAACTAACCTGGAAAAATATTCTCACTGGTGCAATTGTGGAGCAAATGTTATGAGACTCACCAACCAGTTTCTCATTGTATTTGAGGTCCACTTCACAAGATGGAGCCCATATCTGACACATATCTGGTCTAGGAACCCATGGTTTGACAGGTCCCAGGCCACTATTCTACTATTAATTCTGTTAAATAGAGTATTAAACCAACTCCTAATGATTTATTGTTATGCTCATAGATTAATTGATCTTTTTCACTGTCACCAGAGAAGTTTCTTCATGCAGCAGATAGTAATTAACACTGAGACCCACAACTGGCCAAAGTACAGAGACTAAGAGACTGCAGAGTGCTTATCCCTGATTAGGACACCGGTATCACACTTCTGCTTCCCAAAGCTCAGAGATCATTGTGGAAGAGGGGGCAGAAAGATTGTATGAGCCAAAGGTAGTGCATGACCACAGAGAAACAAAATTCTCCAGATAAAACTCCAGCACAGATATGGGGAGGTGGGTAAAAATCCCAAAGCCTATCTGAGGAATTATGAGCAACCCATGGCTGCTGGGAAGGGGAGAGTCAGTTTTCTTTAAGGGTGGGCCTTTCGGGAGGTTAAGCAGGTTTCACTGGTTAGACTTTCATTGTAGGAGGCTTGGGGACACAAGTTTGACTTGAAAGATCATAATATATATACAGATATTTGGTAGGGTGTCAGAAAGGGGGGGTTCAGAGAGGTGAGGGAGTTTAAGTATGATCAAATATGATAAAAATATATTAGATGAAATCTGTAAAAATTCAATAAATTTTTTTTTACAAAGAAATAATTATAATTAAAAACCTCATGAGCTGGTTTAAACAGAAGATTAAAGATAGTCAAAGAGAGAACTAATAACCAGGAAAATAAGTTTTAAAAAGTCATCAAAACTGCAGCCCAGCATTGCTACGGTCCTCGCTGTTGGAGGTCATTGCTTTATCGTGATCCTGGATCTTAGAGTTCCAACTTGCAGCCACCACTGTTGTGTTACTAATGTTCTTGTCCCTTCCTGCTTTCCAATAACTTCCCATTGTTTCCTCATTGGGCAAAGCTATCAAGAAGACAGCAGGCAAGGAAGCCTAGTAATTATGCTTGGAAATATCTACAATATTTAGTAAGCTAAACCCAGTTTTTCTTCCTTTAAATTGCTCTGTCTCAGGTGTTTTTGTCATAGCAATGGAAAACTAGTATATACAGGTCAAGTTTTCCTAAGTTGGCAGCAAGTAAGTGCTAAGAAGAAATTATCCTACACAATTATCAAGAAGAAAAGTGGCAAGTGCCAGAGACCAGGGGACAGACGCCTACCAGGAACAAGCCAGCTAAGTCACACTCTCTGTCCTCTCTCCCACTTCTCATCCCTACATCCTATTTCATCTGCTTTGTTTTTCCACAAAGAGTGAAGAATCTGCAGTCAGATGTCCACAGGTAGCAGCAGCAGCAAAACAAACAAAACTAAAGAGTGAACAAACAAGCCCCCACCAGAGCTCAGGAAGTGTTGTGTGCTTGCACGCCCATGAGCTTCCCACTTCCTCTCTGCTTTTGTTGTATTTGGGCTCCAGCCTGTCGGAGAGTACTGCCTCCACTCACAGGGGTCCTTTCCACTCACCGCCCTAACCCTCACACTTTGACAGATCCAGAGTGTGCTTCGTCAGTTTTCTAGGTATCTCTCAAGTCAATCATGTTGACAACCAAGATTGGATGAGAGAGAAACGTTTAGAGAACCCAAGAAGCATGCAAGAAAGTCTGTCCCTTTGGAAGAAATAGGGCTTCGAAGATGGTCGTAACAACAAAAGAAGTAGATGTATTACTGCATTGTGAGTAGTTACTCTAAGTACCTGGGAGGAAGGGAAGGATGCTGAAAGGAAGGAGGATAAACTAAGACCCAAAAAGACTATTTAAAACAAGCAGAAAGAAGGCAAATCAATACATACTTACTCTTCAAGTTCATCTGGAAGGAAAAAAACAAAAAGAATCAACCTCAGTATTCAAGGAGAAACAATGAAAATAATATATTTTCCTAATATAAAAATAAACCAAATAATGATGAATTTTGAAACAATGTTGCACTGGTTGAAAATGTGACAAGTAGATCAATAAAAGAAATCAGGCCTGAAAGAGACTTTCAAAGTTTGAATGCTCCAAATATGATAAAGGAACAGCCCAATAAAACTGTAAAACAGCACAGAGGAAAAGGTTTGATGCTTGTTTCACATTACATATTTGCATATATATATGCAGTAACATCCGGTCAGCAGGAATGAATGGGTCTCAAACAAAGTGGTAACAATTTAAAGGTAAGCTAAGGAAGTAAGCAGGGAGTTTAGATGGCTCTGGGAGGATAATGACTCCTTTTGCTTCAAAGTGGTAGAATATATAACCATCAGCCTGGCTGTGCCAGGGGACAGGTACAGATCAGACCCCGGGAACAGACCTTCACTTTAGAAATTGCCTTCTAGGTAGGTCTGAACTGGTGGCCCAGGATCTGATGGCTTAAAATAGAGTTTCTCACACTGGGATCTGTGGACTGATCAATTGCATCGGAATCTCTCAAGATAAAAGAAATGAGACATTTTCAAAAAGATAAAACAAAACCATCTGAGAGTCTGTCACACACACTGAGCTAATATTCTATCTTGACATACAAAATCAAGATACACGCATACTCTGAATATTTTAACCCACAATTGTTTTTGACAGGGTCTCTCTAGTCTCAGCCCACCTGGAACTCACTATGTGGACCAAGCTGGCCTTGATTTCACAAAGATCTGTCTGCCTGCTTCTGCCTTCCAAGGACAGGGATCAAAAGTGTTGCATCACCATGTCTGGTGTATTAATCCACAATTTTTTAATGCAAGAGTAGTTTTGAAAATTACTAGCTTATAAGAAATATTATTAAGTAGTTATTAAGTGGGAACAGGGTTTAAGAGGTGTGGTTGAAGCTGGCTGCTACTCCTCTATGCCTTGCCAGAGATGACCAGAGGAAGATTCTGGATTGCCATCAAATTTACTGAGTATGACCCTCAGGCACCTCATTTTGTCTGTCTTTAGAGTGTGGAGTTGGCAGGATAAGCTCAAGTCACTGACTGAAAGGGTTAAATAGAAATCTGTTATCTAGGATGATCATTCGTCATTTGGAGAAAAGGCAGGAAATAATTTGAAATGTGTTACTGTTGGCTTTCATGAACAAACTTCTGCTGATTGCACCCAGAACGAGGGATTGTCTGGCACAGCAAGCATCTTCCTCCTGAGTTAGAGAGGTTAGTGAGTCTGTTCCACTTAGATTCCTTGCTGTTAGAGCTCTGGGTGCAGCTTGGGTTCTGTCAGATCACACGAGCGATTCCAAGGCTGTCTTCCTGTGCATATTGTGCTGTCTCTATTGGCAAATAGGCTGGCCATGAAATTGCATTTCATGAAATTGACAGTAAATGAAATTTTCACAGTGAATGATATAATGTAATTCACTAATAGGTGGGAGGGCTACATAACTTAGTAGCCAGTTCTCCATCTCCCACCCTCTTGAAATGGAAAGAGACAATACTTCAAAATCACACACTGGTGAAGGCTTATTCAAAGTGGAAAGGAGACCAATGAACTTTAATGTAATAGAGAAGAGGTCACAGACATGTTTGCTGAGTCATAGTGCAATGACTCTTCAGAAAGTTACCTTGTCAAGTTTACAAATGCCTTAAAAATATAATTATTTGACAAGGCTGGATTTTCTTCATGTACTTTGATTAAAGCAACATAGAGCAAGAGACAGACTGACTAGTGGGAGCAGGCATGAGAATCTAGATATATTTTATTAAACTTTGAATTACACAAAGCTTTTCCTAATTTCATAATTTGGAAAACAATGCTACTTTTCATTGAAATGTTATTTATGGTCATATGCCATGGATTTATTGTTATTTTCATTACAAATGAGTATGAACATTTTTCCAGCTACTACGTATAATGTCATGAATTCTGATATACATGGTGCACGCAAAAGTTATTTGGACTCCTCGATTATTTTTAAGTGGTAAGGATGACTGTAGAGCAGAATACACTGCTGTTTGAGAGCTTATCATTCAATATCACATGCTACCAGGAGATGGCACCATAAACACATAAAACAAACTTGTGGCTCAATGTCTGCCGCAACACAGGAGATTTACATGCACTATGAATTTAAGAAGTCGAGACTTTTGCACAGGCGTTTGTGGAGGAAGGAGACAGTACAGAGAAAGGCCACCCCTGAGTCTTAATGGAGCCCAAGAGGAATACACAAACAGTCTAGGGAGGGAAAGAAGGAAGAGAGAAATGTGTGCTCACAAGCTGCACTGTTGATATCAGCTCCGCCTGGACTGGCCTCTCCGTGCCCCACATCCAGGATGCGGAACATCCCTGGATCCCTCGCTGCAAATGAGATTAGGTTTTTCCCAAAGCACACCCTTCTGAACCTTTGGTTGCTCTTTACCCAAAAAGGAAACTGCCTTAAACAACCTGCATGTTACTGTGAGAGTTGATGTGGGTGCCTCGCCAGTGGTACGTACTTCATTATCTACAAACTCTGTGTCCTTTGCCAAATCCATAGAATAGTTCTTTGCAATATTTCACTGCCTTGTAGATATGTTCTACATAGAAATGTCAATTCCCTAGATCACGATAAGCTACGTGAGAGACCCGTAGAATTTATTCTTTGGGAAATGTGTTCTGAGAAACTACCTCATTCCAAAGACATTTGCCTATTCTCTTGGAACAGTACTGATTACTGTGGGCTTAGCTTTGTGAGTTCTCTTTTCCTAAGTAGCCTGGCAATCCAAAAAGACATGTATATTTATCTTCCGTGTATCAATAACAGTGCACCTGGAGGCAAACCTCCCTTCTAACTTGGGTCCATGCACTGTGAAATGTAATGTTATCATGGAGATCCAGTTTTGGAGCAGACCTTCTTTCTCTTCTGACATTTCTTCTTATTTCCTGTTTTGCATAAGAATCCTTTTTGCTGTATTGACTCAGGCTTGCTTTCCCCTCTAGATTTCATTTCTCTGCCTTCCTCGAGGGAATCCCCATGCCTCATGCTGATTTAATATCCAAGCCTCACTCCAAGTGACTCACACTCCCTTTCCACCCACTGGCAGATGAGCAAATGCAATGATATTTCAGCAGAAGAGTGTCATCGAGCCAGTATGCAGCGGGAAGTGGGATGTCCCAGTGTGGCTCATGCCTCACAGCCCCAGCCACTCAGCCTTCCAGACATCCTGGTAGGCTGGCATGATCAGTGTCTGCAACTGGTCAATGTTCAAGATCTGCTTTGATGGCAGGCTGTCTAGGAATTTCTGGAGTCTTACATTTGGCAGGGTCTACCTGCCTCTGAACCATTCTTACTCTCAGTTCTACCCCAGAACATACAAAACTTACCTGCTCCATCGACTTTTGCCAGAAGCATCTGCCCACACAGCGATGAGCACTGTGCCGTGTGTTTATGGCAAACTTCAGAGGGGTTCAGAGGAATACTGAGATAGCCAGTGTCACAGTGAGACCGCAGCTGTCATCCTTTTCCTTTGGCAGTTGGTCCCAGCCACCTTCCGCTTCCCTCGCTCTATTCCTCATCCTCCCTTTGCTCATGTTCCCATCTCTCTTCAGTCCGTTGTCTATGTATGCATTGAGTACAACCAAACTCCATGGATTGAAGCCCATTTTCACTGTGACTATAATGTATACAGTCTGGGCCTCTGGAAGGGGGTTAGGATCAGATAATGCCTTCTTGGTGGAGTCCCCGTGCCTGAATGCCAGTGGCTTTAAAGAGGAGGAGAAATAAATACTTATACATGCACATTCCCTGTCTCTGGCCGCGTGATGTCCTTGTTCAAGCTTGGGACTCTGCCAACAAGACTGTCCCCATTGTCACCTCTAGGACTATGAGCTAAAATAAACCATTTTTCTTTTTAACGTACCCAGTTTGTGGTATTGTACTATTAGCCTCTGGGAACAGAATATTATGTAAGAAAAGCTCTTTTAGGCTAGATCTTCCCTCCCTTTCCTTCCTGGGTCCCTTCCTCCGTCCCTTTACCCTTCCCCTCTGGCATAGTGTATTGATATGTAGCCTCAGCCAGTCTCAGACTCACCATGTAGCCCAGACAGGCATTGAACAATTTATAATCATCCTGCCTCAGTCCCCTGAGTGCTGGGATTTGGGAATTCACCACACATTCACCAATAATCAATTTTCCTCCACTCCCCTTTGTATTTGGTATTGCAGTTTCTCTTAAATTTGGTTTCCACAGAAGCAGATCCCAAACCAAGAATTTTTGCAAGAGTGATTCCTGAGGTGATATTGGAGGGCAGAAAGGTGGCAAAGGGCCCAGGGCTCACCCAAGTGCTTCTGCGCTTGGGGTATGCTAAGGGTTACCTGTGGGCAAAGAGACCTTCATTTCTCTCAGGCAATTCCCTAAGAGAAAATGGCTGGGACCTGTAACAAATACACATTGAAGTTTTGAAGACACTGTCCTGCTTTCTCAAAGGGGCCAGTGACTTTTTACAGTCACATCAATGTGTGTGGAGGAAGAGTCTTGTTCTTCCAAGATCTGGACATTGAAAACTACAAAGCTCTGCTGGGCAGGGGGAGCTAAATCAAGATACATATGTTGCTTTTATGGATCAGAGAATCAATAATGTTAACTCACTAATTCTCCCCAAACTGGTTTATAAGTGCAACATAATCCTTCCAAAACTCCCGCACACCGGGTGCTGATGGGATGATTAAGTGAATAAAAGCACTTGCAGCCAGGTGTGAGGAGGACTTGATTTCCGGACCCCACACAGGTTTGATTTGTTGACCCCGCATGGTGGAAGGAGAGAACTGACTCCCACAACTTGTTTACTGACCTCTACTTGTATGCTGTGATGTGACTCTCACAACTTGTTTACTGACCTCTACTTGTATGCTGTGATGTGCCCATGCATGTACACATATATGCGTGTGCACACACACACACACACACACACACACACACACACACACACTACATGTAGCTTTAAAAACATGAAAATTATATGGGAATGAAAAAGACTTAGGACAACCCAAACAAGCAGAGAACAAATAAGCCAGAGGGCAGCATTGACCAAGTTCAAGAATTAGTTTAAATCTGAGAATCCCCTCTAACCTTAGTAGCTGGGGGTTGAACCCAGGACTCTGTGCACACCAGCAAAGGCTAGTTACATCCACAGGTGGGAATCTCTAAGAGGTTCTGGCACTCCATCCATGCAGAGACCAATTAACTCTCCATCAGCACTTATGTGGTCTGGCTGCAGGTCTTGAGGCTCCTCAGGTGATTCCTCTCTACAGCCTAGACTGAAAACAGATTCTCAAGGAACAAATTCCAAGGAATCTCTAGAGGGCGCCCTGGGCTTATCAGTGACAGAAGAAGAACTATATTTGCATCCAAATAGATTGTCACCCAGGCATTTTGCAACCTCTTTAGGTGAAAACAGGGAAGCATAAAGAATTTAGGAGTGGTGAACTTTCCTGCTCGTAGTTTTTTTTTTTTTTTTTTTTTTCTTTTCTGTAAAGAGACTTTAGGTATTTGCCATGAGTGTGGATTGGAAACACATCTATCAGTTCCAGATTCCATACAGACATCACCCTCTTAGAAGGAGCACTCATTTAAAAAGTTGAAAATGACAGAACTTTAGATTTCACTGAAACCTTTAAAACTCAGTTCTTCCGTGACCTAAGCAAGTGCTTCCATGCCCTAAATATTCCTGCTGCTTAACCATAGTGGTTTCATCACTTTTCGAAACATGATACCTTAGTAGAGTCCTTCTTTGAGCGCCACAGGGAGGGAAAGTGAAGCTGACCTCTTTCTAGCTGTGGGAAAGACCTAGCTTGCAGCTCTGTGTCACCTGTGTGGCTATGCTTTGGAAACTTGTTACACCTTGCCCTGGATCATTATCTATTTCCTGTAATTTTGAATTTGTTTCATACCCAGACTGACCAACTGCATCATACACTTTGTGTTCCAGGACTCCACCGCTAGTTTATTAACCACAGGAGTGCTTGCACGCAGATAGCAGTTCGTATCTGCTATACAGACGGACTTGAAGTGGGTTTGGGAAAAGATTCATGGTTCACCCCTTTCTATTGTTAAACATCCTGCCTGGAACAGAGCAGGCACGGGATGCAGGATTACTGGTGGAGATAAATACATCAGTGCAGCCATGTTCAATGGTGATTGTGTGTGAATAGGTTATCCGTGAGCCTGACTCTCATCATTTGAGCTGACTCTTCCTTGCATTTTCTGCCTCTGATTCTTTTTTTTCTTGACTTCCTCTTCCTCTCTCCCTCCACTTGCCTCTTATATTCTGGGTAACCCTAAGCATGGATTGGATCTCTAGAGTGCATTTCCTTATGGGAACCGCACAAAGAAAACTATCATCTTGCAGGGTTGTTATGGAGATAATTACTATGAGGAAGGTCATAATGAAGAGATAATAATCAGGTGGACCTTGAGTTGACACTGCAGCGTGTTTGCTCAGGAGCTGTTTCTCCTTTGTTACTCTGATTTCTGTTCTCGTAACAAATACAGGAGACAATCAGCTTACGAAGAGAAAAGGCTGACTTTGGTCCAGTTTTAGAGAGGTCAGTCCATTGCTGGTTGGCCGTGTTGCTTTGAAGAAGGTAGGCATAATATGATGGAGCCAAATGGCTCACTTCAAGGCCAGGAAGGAAGGAATCAGAGTCCCAAAGTCTCCTTAAAGGGCGCCCCCTCAGTGATATAAGATATCCCATTCGGCCCCACCTCTTAAATTTTCCATCAACTGGAGACCATGATATTAGCACATGGACTTTTAGGAGTCATTCTAGATCTAAGCTATAGCTCCCTACTCCCAACTGAGCAGCTTCTTAGAGGCAGCTGTCTGTGTGAATGCATTTCCAAGCATGGTTGCTGTGAGATACATCTGGGGGAGGTAGAGGTAGCACTGGATAGAGAGCAAGAGAAAGTGTGAAGAAATCACGAAGGAGAAGAGAAACCCAAACAAGTCAAATTTAGAGTATGAAATCATTGTCTTGGCAATCCGCCATGATTTTAAAAGTCATTTATGTACGTATTCTAATTTGAAGGAGAGCATCCTTCTGAGAAAGTTCCTTGTGTATCTTGACGTTTGAGACGGTGGACTCTGAAGCCGTTTTTGTCAGGCATTCCATCCCACGACCCTGTTTCAGGGAAGCAGAGCTACAGAGCACAGTGTGGGTCTGGTAGAGCAATGGAGCTGACACTGGATCAGGGAGCTCATGGCTCATTTAAAATAGATTCACAGACTCTGAGATGCAGATGATTAAAAGCTTGGGAATGATGGTGAATTAATTCCCCTTTATTTGATCATGACAATGTTTCCTTTATGCTGATACAGGCTCCTATGTTCCTGTCTGATAGATCACTTACGGAACTTTTATACACTTCATACTATAGTTCTTAATCAAATTTACACACCCCTCCCCCTACATGTCCCCGAACCCCAACCGGATCTCATGTATTCCACCATACATGTTAAGTCCTATCCAGTCAAGCATTTGTATCCAGACACTAGGGCCTTGGAAGGATCTTATGCAAGTAGTTTAATGTTCAGATTTCATTGCACAGTCTTGGTATGAATTGTGTATTTATACACATGCATGTGCCCATGATGCTAAATGTTGTAAGTTGTTCCTAAGCTTTTGGCTATATGAAGAGTTTTTACTATGAAAACTCTTCAAAAACTTTTGTATTTTTTTCCATTTTATTGGCTATTTATATAGTGGATTTTAGCCACTTTCACCTCCTCGTCTGTTCCCTCACTCCACTCCCACACACACCGGTGCATTTCTTCCCAGGTCTCCATCCTGCTTTCCTGTGTGTGACCCAATGTTTAGAATTACTTACCCAGCGTGAATGGGAGGTTATTCAGTAGAGCAAGGACAAGTTATCTGCGGCTACACCACTGAAGAAAGTGACACCCCTCACCCAGCAAGTGTTAATCACTGATAGTCCGTAATAACCTGCTAGGCCTTTTAGTGTGACAGTGGAATGAATATTGCAGGAGTAACTAACTGACTTCAGATTGAATTGGAGGCTTGATCTCCAAGAAGGAACTCATGCCTGGCTCTGTAAACCTGGTCAAGAGCCCTTAGCTAGAGAGATCACAGGTCCCAGAGGACTATTACAATCGTTTTGCTTAACAGTCATGTTTGCATATTGCCTTCAAAGTACTCATGATTGTATACATGCATTAGTGCCGCATCAGACCATCACCAGAGAAGCTTCTGACTGCATCAGGAAGTGGCTCATGAAGAAAAGTGCTGAGAATAAGTAACAGTGAAGTCATTGGCCCCGACTGGAACAGCTGCTTCACCCCTGCAAGGCTCAGGGAACATTGCAGAAGAAGGGGCAGAAAGAATGTACGAGCCAAGGATGGGAAGTACGCAACAAACGTCTTCTCGGCATGATGCGGCCATCGCGCGCATGAATTCACCGCAGCTGTGGTTATCCGCACAAGACTGGGTCCAACAATACTATGAAAATTCTTATCCATGCATTCCTGGGTTCATTTTAATTTCATTTTATGGCTTACTTTTAACATTTATCCTAAGTACTGTCAAACAAAATTTGACCTGAAATACAATGTTGCACAAAGGCTAAAGAGTTTTGTACTTCCTTTATTTTGTTTTAGAAAATAAAGCTAAGCTTTCTGAGATTTGCAAGTATACATCATAGTTTCCATGATTATATTAACTAAGCAAAGTATCATCATCGTCAAAATTAAAAATAATTTTTCTTTATGTATTCAAAAAAGAAACTGTTAAAGATTAAATAGATCCTGCCTTCACATGCACATGTAGTGAATGAGAGACTGGAGCATGGAGCGTAGAAACTTGCATTTAATTCAGTTGTCAAAGGGTCATTAAAAACTCATAAAGAGGAAGTGATAAATTAATGTTTTCTCTCAGGAAATTTACTTCCCCAGAGATAGATTAATTGGATGTGTTGGTACTGGTGGAGATGGGTGATTAGAAAGAGAAAGAATAGTTTGAAACATCTTCACAATCAGCTAGCTAAGGAGATGACCCAGCAACCTCATCAATGGAACAGATGAGAAGCACCAAATCTGAGAGACATTACAAACTAAGATGTTCATGAGGCACAATGTCACCTCACGTCAGAAGGAGACTAGAAGGTACCCACGGATTTTAGAAGTGCAAACTGCTTGTCTTTTCATCTCTGATTCATTACAGTACCACACCCAGGTGTTGGCAAGAACGTCAGCAGAAATTCTGTTACCTTTCTTAAGACTCCTGCTTAATTGGTCAGTCTAACCAGCCATGGGTCAGAAATACTTGAAAAACTGTGCCTTTAGTGATGCTAGGTCACTAGGCAGATATTAGCAGCCTTGAAGGTCATTGAGGGTCAAAGCAGCCATATGTAAAACAAGGAACTTAAAATATAAGACTTTGATTACTGGTCAAAAGATTGATACCTGAGTCCTATCTCCAGCCATGAGTGGAGACATGACACCATAGATTGCCTAAAAGATCCTAAGATCAGTATCTAGCTGGAGGCTACCTCCCATTAAGGGTTCATTCAGTCGTGTCTGGTGCTCACTTGGACAGGAGCACACTCCCCCAAACTTCAATAGAATAAGGTCTACCTAAAAATGTGGGCTGCACAATGGTCAATTTTTTCTGGCCATTTTATTCCATGACCACGTTTCCTCTGCAATGTTTCCTTTACCTGTTGCCCACTCTCACCCTTGAGCTTGGCCCAGTCTATAATAAACACTGGTCTTCTACCTTGTGCTCTGGGTGTTCACCTGGATTCTTTTAACAGAGATCACAAGTACCAAGATGCTGAAGTGAGACCAGAACAAGATCCTGGCCATGCCGAACATGCAGACTTTTATTTTTTTCTCATTTTCCCCTAAATAATACAGTATAACAAATATTTGCATAGAATTTGCATTCTTCTAGGTATTTTAACTGTTGACACAAAAACACATCTCACCTCAAAGGGGATAATAGATACTTTATTCTGGAGCTAAATATGGGTGATGATCATCTGGGAACACAGATTTAGGTCACCCTAAATTCTATGCTTCAATTAGGTAACAGTTTTATGAAGTTTTTATAGTAACAGAACAAAGAAAGCCATACATCAACACATTCTTTTTTTCTTTTTTCTTATCCTTTTGAGACTGGGTCCCCCTGTAGCCCCAGCTCGACTGGAATTGACTGTTGTAGACTAGGCAAGCCTTGATCGCATAGAGATCTGTCTGCCTCTGCCTCCTGAGTGAGATGAGATTAAAGTCATGTCTCACCATGCCTTTCTTTTAACACACTTTTCAAATACCATGGCGGCTACATTTGGTAGGCAGGTTATAGCAAACCAGCTATACACTTCAGCTGCTGTCTGATGACATTCAAAGTTAAAGTTTTCTCCTTTTTTTTTGGTTTTGAGACAGGGTCTGCCTGTGGCCCCGACTGACCTGGAACTCACTATGTAGACCAGGCTGATCTCGACTCACAGAGACCTGCCTGCCTCTGCCTCCCATGCTGGGATCAAAGGTGTGCACTACCACACCTCGCTGAGGTTTTCTTAACACATTCCAAAAAGTTTTTATCTGTTAGTCACAAGATTTAAGTCAGGCACAGAGCTGAGCAAACAGTGGCTATTTAGGGGGCTAAAGATAGCCCAAGATAAGTGGTAATTAGGCTCTGGACCTGCAACATTCCAAACTCTCCATAATTATAGAAATAATAGTTTTCAGTCTTGTAGAAGGTTCAGTTTGACGATACAGGCTTTTATTTTTTCTGGGAACTTTCCTCCACTAAAGTCATCTAGATGGGATTTAAAGTATAGGAATGGAGCCTGGCATAGCAGCTCATGCTTGCAGTCTTAGTACTCACACTGCCAAAACAACAGGATTGCCTTGAGTTCCAGGTCAGCCTGAGCTACATAGGGAGTTCTAGACTAGCCTGAGATACCGAGCAAGACTCTATCTCAGAAAACAAAAATAAAAACAAATGAAGTTTATGGGACTGTGTGCATCTGTTATATGTAAATATGAGGACATTTAATATAGAGACTTGAACATCTAGAGATTTTGGTTTCCAGGAAAGGTGCCAATCAATCAGTTCCCAGGAGACAATGGAGGAATGTCGCTTAGGTCTTTACCTTCCACTTTAGTTTCTTTGAAATCCAGAAAAGATTAGGAAACAGAAATAAATAAAAGAAAATGGATTACTTACAGTTTGGCTAAACATTGGGGGCAAGATATCTAATTTTCTGTGTCTCTAACAGTTTTATAATTTATAGAAAAAGATAAGCAATGGCCAAAAGATTATGTAGACTTAGATATGAGATAGTTTAACTGCCCTCTCTTAGGGAGGGCAACTTGCCCAGGCTGTCCCATTGCTTCCCTTCTCTGTTACAGAGACGGTTTTCTATTCAAGTCTGTGACTGAAGGAAACAGGATGTACATTCCACCTTAAAGAGCCCCCATTTTAAATTATTATTACTATTGGGATGTATATATTGCAGCTCATATGTGGAAATCAGAGTACAATGTTTGGAAGTCCGTTTTGAGACTTGAACTCAAGTCATCAGGCTTGCACAGCAAGCATCTTTAACTACTGAGATCTTGTGGCCTGAGACCTCCTATTTTCAAAAGAGAAAAAGTTTCAAGGATTTTATGGGATGGTGATGATTTAAGGTACCCACTCTTTCTGAGCCAGTCAGAATTCTTTGTCCTAAGGTCCATTCCTTTGATAGGTGCAGGGTAGATGACTTCTGTCTTTCACTGGAGGTCAACTTCAAGCTTCTACTTCTATCTGCTTGCTAAACATGACTGACCACTGACTGTGCAAGTGAACAAAAGGGATAGGCTGATAACTGAAGGGAAGAGAATAAGAATCCCTCTCCAGAATTGAGAATTGTCCTGTCTGGACTCCAGCCTACTCTCTCTCAAAGTGGACTTGTCAGGTAGAAGACAGATATGATCAGGAAGATTAACGAGACCTTGAGCGGTCTCAAAAGACTCAGTAGCTTCTAGTTTTCAGTAGTTCTAAGTGAACATATTCAGCCAAGGGAGTCGGGTGATGCATTTGAAGCTCACTAATCTGGAAGTACAGAGAGGATGGCATAAGAGTCAAATAGATAAAGGACAGAATTCCAGATCCTGTGGGCTGATCCTCCTTGGATGGATGGACTACTGCTATCTAAGTGAGTATATTACTGACCATCTATAATTCCAGTTTGATGACCTCTGCTGGTCTCCATGTGCATTATATATATGTGTGGTGCACTTACACACATACAGGTAAAACATTCATATACATAAGGAAATAATAAATAAATAAAAAAATTTTAGAAAGTTGCCTTGGTCATGGTGTTTTATCACAGCAACAGAAAAGTAACTAATGTAGAAGTTGGTACCAGAGAGTGGGCTATTGCTATGAAGAACCTGATTTTGTTGGGTTTTGGAGGAATGTGGAAGATTTTGGAAGTTTGGAATAGAAAAGTGATTGAATGCTGTACACAGAGCTCAATGGGTTGTTTTACTAAAGGCCCAGCTCAAGATGTTCTAGAGAGAGATAGAACCAAGGACTTAAACAATTGGAATACTTTGGTAAAGAATCTGGCTTCTGTCTGCTCAGAGCCTAATAACTTGCTTGAGCCTAAATTAAAAAGTAATAGATTAATTTCTTTGATGGTAGAAATTTCAAGTCTCCCTAATATTGAATCTATTGCATGGTTATTGATGGTCACTATTATGCAAATCTACAATGCAAAAGAGAGAGTGAGACAGAAGACACACAAAATGCACCTTGTAGAGAGGAAAAGAACAGTAAGAAGTTTAATGTTATACCCAAGGCAGCCAAGGCAAATGTTCTGGAAGGGATACTCCCTTTGATAAGGAGATTACATTAAGGTGAGACCCCTAGCTCTGCAATCAAACAATGGAAAGGATGCCCCCATTGTAAGACCCTAAGCTTCCAACTTGTAAAAGGAAAAGGCCTATGGAGTTTCTGGTCCAACGTAGAGAAACAGCTGCAAATGTGACCCTAGGGATCCAAGTCCATCCCAAGCTGGCAATCCAAATTGGCAGTGTTGTTCATGTGACTTTAGAGGCATGAATGATGCGAGACTGAGGGAGTTGTTTTTTCCTTCACAGCTTCAGAGAGCCACAGAGGTCAGGTAGTGTGTACCAGGGGAATCCCTGCATGAAGAAGGCTGTGGGAGGCACACAGGCCATGAGAGTCCATATGTGAAGCTGAAACGTGGCTTAGAGTGGAGATCCTAAAATGTTGGAGATGTTAGAGCTATGAGACATCTGCCAAGGAGAGCTGTATACAGGGAATGGTACCAGCCCAAGAGAGAAATGTATGTACTAGGCAGCAAAGCTAGAAGACAAAGTCATCTAAGCCCTTTGGAACTAAAGTTCCAGATATAGGACATGGAGCTATAGGATTTGATGTTTGCCTTTGCCAGTTTCTGGTCTTGCCTGGGGCTGGTATTTCCTCACTGTGTCCCCATTCCTCACTTTTGGAAAGGTAATGTGCATTCCTTGTCATTGTATGTTGGAAATATATAATTTGCTTTTTGATTTTACAGGGGCTTACAGTTAAGAGATTGCTTTGATTCTAAAAAAAGACTTTGGACATTTGAATAGTGTTGAGAGAGTTAAAGGCTACAAGAGACTTTTAAAGTTGGACTAAAGGTATTTTAAATTATGAAATGACCATGAGGCTATAGGGGCCAGGAGTGCAATGTGGTAGTTTGAAAGAGAATGGTCACTCTGGGCCCTAAGTATCTGAGCACTTGGTTCACAGATGGTGTTGTTTGGGGGAAGGTCATGGAGCATTTAGGAGAGGTGGTGTTGCTGGATGAAGCATATCACTGGGAGCAGACTTTGAGAGTTCACAGTCTTGCTCTATTTCTAGTCTCTCTCTCTCTTTCCTGTGCCTGCTTGATGATGTTAGTGTTCAGCTTTCTGCTCTGGCTGCTTCCTGTCATGCCTCTGCACCTATGACAGACTCATCTTGAACCATAATCCCAATAAACTTTTCCTTCTTAAGTCACCCTGGTCATGGTATTTTATCACAGCAATAGAAAAGTAACTAATACATGCCATATTAAAAAAATGGATATTTTAATCATCTAAAGGAGGAGGGAGGTAATGAGGACAGATGCTGGACACTGTGCCAGGCTTGCCGAGTGGAAACCAAGATCTAGGTTTAATTTGTTTTAAAGAAATACAGAAATGGGATGATTCATTTACCTAAATATTGTAAGCCACAATCACCTGTCACAATGATTGAAATGGAGGGCTATGGACTTTTATTAAGCTAGTTTTTCATAGCTATTTTGTATAGCTGATGTAATTAGATCTGCTTTTCTGTAATACTCAGCTCCAAAGACTTGCTGAAGCTCAGAGGAAAAATTCACCATTTGTATTTTCAGTTTCTGTGAAAATGGAAGATGTGTTCTAGGCAATATTTGCTATCCTTGTTAAAGGTTTATGTGCCTCTGAACTAAATACTATCTGAGACTTGCTCACAAAAATTCCATACTTGGTATACCATCCTTAAGAATACATTTGGGCATCCTTGGTTCTTAATGCATTTTTCATATAAGGAAACCTCAAAATGAGCCTGAGTGGGATTGGGAGAAACACAGAATGAATCTGAAACACTTTCCTAGGTAGAGTCTAACTGCAGTAATGGAACCAATGCACACTATTGAACAGAATCTGAATGACCATCCCCATGACACCACAGCCCTGGGAAGGCAGGGATGACTAGGGATCTAACTTCTGGGGCTGCAGGCCACATTTTCTTGTCTCCAGAATGCTTTCCACTTGCTGTCTCTGAGAGCAACAGGAGTTAGATTTGAACACGGCCTATTCCTACAGATCATGCTCTTTTCTGAGAATTTCCCTTTGTATGTCTTTCAAACCATCCAAAAATATCTGAGTGTATTGCCTGAATGAGCGTAAGGGCGCTATATGCACTCAATGCCTGCAGAAGCCAGAAGAAGGCATCATATACCCTGGAACTGGAGTTATAGATAGTTGTTAGCTGCCACGCGAGTGGTGAGAACCAAACTCAGTTGCTCTGTAAGAGCAGCCAGTGATCATAACCACTGAGCCATCACTCCAGCTTCTTTTCATACCCTTAAACCAGCACCTACTCTCCAACTTTCAGTTAAGTCAAGTACAGGTTATATTTTATCATCTCTGTGGCTTCCAGTAGAATTTGGATTTTCCTTTTGAATCAATCAAAACATATAAATTGTGATATTTGTCTTCCCCACCTTAAACCTTTGCCTCCAAAAGCACAAAAGTCTTCAATTGAAAAAGTTCATTTGAACCTCATTATATCTTGTGAGGTTGATATCATCTCCCTTCCAATATAGGAAGTCACTTTTAGACAGAAATATATAAAAGTAATTCCTGTACTCTTTAATTAAGATATAGTAAATGCACTCTTGTCTTATGAAATGCTGGATTAATTATTAAAAAGAAAAATGTGAGTCAAGTAGAGTGACATCCCCTGACAATCCCAGCTCTCATCAGGCAGGGGCAGGAAGCCAAGAAAATGGTGAGTTGAGGCCAGCCTAGGCTACAGAGTGGGATCTTTTCTCAAAAACAAGCAAGTACATCCCCCCCACGGAACAATAACAAAAACAGTCCTCCTCCAGATATATATATAGTATGTGTGTGTGTGTGTTTGTCTCTCTGTCTCTATGTGTGTCTGTATATGTGACATACATAATATATGTGTGTGTGTGTGTTTAGCCACCTATACACAAAGGCTCCACAAAGCTTTCAGTCATTCAAATGATGACATAATTTGCTTAGGATCTTTTACTAGGATTTCTGAATAAAATTACTTTGACTCTGTATGGGGCTTTAGAACTGGGTGACAGGGAAAGAGGAGGGAGGAGGGAAGAAGGATAATTCTGTGTTAGTTCAGAAGATCCCTCAGACTAATGAATAAAAATTACCCCAAGAGGTAGACTTAAACTTATATGCAAAATAATTTTTTTTGCTTTTAAAAAAGAACACATACTAGGTATGGTGATGCACACCTTTAATCCCAGTACTTGGGAGGCAGGGGCAGTTATATATCTGTGAGACAGAGACCAGCTTGTTCTACATAGTGAGTTCCAGGTCAGCTTGGGCTACAGGGAGACCCTGTGTCAGAGAGCAAAACAAAACAAAAAACTCATCCCCACATAAACTTTATGATATGATAACATTTATGTGATAAGGAAAAAAAATATGGGAGAATAGTAAGGAAATTGATGAGACTGAGTACCAGTCATTTTTCTGTGACTATGATAAAGCACCGTGATCAGGGCATACACACTCCTTCTTTACTTATAGAAGCATAGAAGGAAGAGCTTGTTCGGCCTTACAGGTCCAGAGGGTAAGAATCTACCATGGAGGGGAAACGTGGGAGCAGATGCAGCCAGAGCAGAAAGCTGAGAGTCACACCTTCAAGCATGCACAGGAAGTCGAGAACAACTGCAAGTGGGGCCAGGCTATGAACTCCCAAAGCTTGCTCCCAGGAGCATACTTCCTCCAGTGGAGCCACATTTCCTAAGGGTTCCATGAACTTACTCACACACTGCCACCGACTGACCTGACCAAGTGTTCAGATATTCCAGACTACGGGGGAAATTTCTCATTCAGACCTCTACTCTGGGTTTAAAATAGTGATCATATATTCTTCTTTATTTTCACTTATCTGGGTTTTCTAACATTTATTAGAGCCTGAATGTCTTGTGTCAGAAGGGTAATCATGAGAAAAGAGAAAAAGACTCACTCTGTCAGCACTGTTCAAAGTTCTGGTGGACCATAGAGTGATAAAACCCCCATCATCAGAAGTCAGAGAATGATTAACAGGATTCCCCAATGAGAACTTTCTGTTTGCTTGTAGTAGGACAGCTTTTACTTCTGGCTCAATTCTAACATTTTTTTAACTTGGAAATCTTTTCATGGGAGCTGTTTTCTAAACCTGAATATAAATACTCAGGCAGTCAGGGCTCCTGGTCACATAAACTGAAGAAAATGTTAGGATATTTTTCGCTAGTGTAAAATCTAAAATATTCTCATTATGTTTCTTTTTTTTTTTTTTTTCTCATGTAAGCAACCTGAAAAGGGTTCTGAGGTTTGTATAGGAACCAGAGTGGCTTGGATATAGCTGTCAGTCTTCCTACCCCAAGCTGACTTGCCTTCTGTGACCCAGCTTGGTATTCCTGAAGACAAACACCACAGTAACTTCTTCAGGGCAGAGTGCCAGCCCTTCTTTCTAGAAAGTAAATAAAATTGCCCAATAAAGGGTAGCCTACATTTTCCTTGGAAGAGCTGATTATCCTTTAAAAATGAAAAAAATTTACATAATAATGACCTTGTTTGCCCTGGGCAGGTTTAAAAGGGAAAAGAAAGACCTTATAAGAATCACTCTTCATGGAGAAACCAGGAGAGCAAGGCATTGAGTTCATTCACAGTGGCTAGGGCAAGCATTGTGATACAAATGACAAAGGAGTATGTCTGCAGAGGACACAAGAAAAGCATCTTCATCTGGGCAGGTGCTGAGGGACAAATAGACCCTCGCAGAATCTCGGTCACCCAAGCCTCACATTTTGAAACAGAAACAGCAGCTCATAAAGCCTGGTCCACAACAGAAAAGGCAAAAAACACTGCACAGATTTTTCCCCCAGCCTAGCATTTCTCTCCTCCTAGATAATTTGTTAGGCTGAAAGGACGTTGGAGGCTGTCTGGCTTTGTATTTACTGTTCCTTTGCTTCTTCAGCATTTTTTGCTTGTCTGAGAAATGTATCAGAAAATAATGAGGAGGCTGACAGTTGCTGCACAGGACACAGCCTGTGGGGAGGGCTCCTAACAGGGACCCGGCGTGCGCTCTGGGGGGAATTCATAGAAATAGTAATGATGATCAACAAATACCTATTGTTTGCTTATTTTGGTCTTTTCATCGTTGTTGTTATTTTGTGGTTTTTAGCAGTATGGTTGGCTTTGTCATTTTTGTTACCATTAGGCAAGGAACGTAATATAACAGTTTTGCCGAGTACTGATAGCATATTTGCTAGTATCTTATCTGACTTCACAATGAGCTTTTGAACCTTATAAAACAGTGCCGTGTCAAAGCACACAATTCTGCCAATGTTCATCTACTTCCCGAGCCACAGTTCTCACGGTAAGAGACAGCTTTGCGCATGTCTGTCTGCGTTGGTAGCTTATGTTTTCCCTACCAAGATAAAGAATGCAAAGAAAGCAGCACAACACAAAGGAAGAATCTTATTTTTTGCTTAACACATCATTTCTTTTTTTTTTTTTTGTGGTGCTTCTTCTGGTCCTGATGCCTACTACCTATGAAGAATGTGTGTTTTACCAAAGTGTAATTAGTAGACTAATCCAACTATTGAAGGTTTTATATATGTTACCTTCAATTAGCTTCGTGTCCTAGTCTCCTTTTCCCATGGATAGTGGTGATTTGTGTTCTTTAGTGACACAGTGTCATAATGTGCATTCTTCTCTTACTGAACTCTTGGGTCTTTTATTGAACTCATACTATTATGGATAATGATGGATAAACAGATTGCCTTTCAATAATGTCCCAAAGTATTATTAAACTCCTTAGTGGGTTATAAAGACACAGAGCCCTGGAGAGAAGTAAACTATTCTTGTAGACTTCCTTCTGTTACTATTCACATGAGTGGGAGATCAAGTACTTTTCCTAAGTTTATTCCTAATAAATCATTATTCTCACGGTATAGCTGTGAAACTCATGTTATGTTTTACCTTTTTTTTCACATTTATAAACACAGACATCAGGGGAATGTAAATTAAAGCTACTTTGAAGCCAGGCAGAGTGGCACATGTCTTTAATACCAGCACAGGCAGAGACAGAGGCAGAGGCAAGTGAATCTCTGTGAAATCAAGACCACCCTGGTCTACATAGTGAGTTCCAGGCCCAGCTGGGGATACAGGGAAAACCCTATCTCAAAAAACAAAACAAAATCAGAAAAAAAAATCTATTTTGAGATTTCGTCTCACCCCAGTCAGAATGGCTAAGATCCAAAAAACAAACAATGACAGATACTGGCAAGGATGTGGGAAAACGCGAACTCGTGTTTACTGCTGATGGGAGTCCGAATTGATGTAGCCGGTTTGTAGAACAAACAAGGAGAAATCAAGCTGGTATTAATATCAAAACTTCACCTCTACTGGCTAGCTTTCACAGTGCTCAAAGGTGCTATCCAATGCTACCTGAAGAGAAAAGTAATCATCAACAGTGTCCACCTGTAAATCTTGTGAACTACAACAATTGGCCTGGCAAGATATGCTCACTGATGCGAGAGTGCCATGAATGTTATGGTAGCAATCAACCATTTTCTGATTGGATATAAGGCCCGCTCTACATTGTGGAATTCATACCTGACATTGTTACCAGGGTTAAGAGCCTGATTAGACAGAACACAAGGGAGAACCTACTACTATTCTGATAAATGGACTTACTATTAAACTGACTCCTAATGACTTACTGTTATACCCATTGATTAATGAAGCCTTCAACTCTCACCAGAGAAGCTTCCTCATGTAGCAGATGGTGATTAACACATAGACCCACAACTAGTCAAAGTGCAGAGGATAATAAACTGCAAAGTGCTTATCCCTGAATAAGACACCAATATTAATCTTCTGCTTCCTAAGGTTCAGGGATTATTATGGAAGAAGGGGCAAAAGATTGTAAGAGCCAGAGGCGGTGGATGAGCACAAGGAAACAGAGTTTTCCCAACAGCTCACCACAGTGACAGCATGCACAAGGCTTATATAGGCACAAGCCAGACAATATCCCAGTGTAGAAATGGGAAAGTGAGCAAGAAGCCCCAAGCCTGCCCGAGGAACTATCGTCTACTGATAGCTGGGAGAGTCCATTTTCCCTAAGGATGAGATGTTTGGTAGGGTAATCCAGTTCTAGTTGATGGTGGTGGCACTCTTATCTAGGTGGTAAGCAACAGCTATCTAATTGGACTTAGAGCCCTCTCAATGAAAGGGAACTCATGGGCAGCATTGTAAACACAATCAAATATACATGACTGGAGAGATCACAGATTCTAGAGAAAACCTTATCTCTGAAATAGCTAAGACAAATGTAGTTTCTTACCGTATGCTAAATATGGATCCTTACGTTTACAACAAATGTACAGTACACCATTCATCAAAGATGTTTCTTTTAGCAACAAATGGAGGCTGTTTCAGAGTTCCACAACTCTTCACATACAGAGAATGCATGCTTGAGAGATGCCCAGTCCTAAGTGACAAATCTACGGTAGAACGCTTTACCTATAAGACTTATGAAACATAGGAAAACAGAGGTTAGAGAGAATACCAATACATTCCTCAACTCTGACCAGCAAAGCTTCCTCAAACAGCAGGGTGTGATGCACACAGAAGGCCACATAACTGGTTAAGGTTTAGAGAACGAGAGGGTGCAGAGTGTGTGTCCCAGGATAGGACTCCTATATTCAACCACACCCACTCAGGGCTCAGGGACCATTGTGCAGGAGAAGTGAAAAGATTGTGAGAGCCAGGGTTGGTACACGAGCATAAGGAAACAGAGACTTTCAGGTCACTGGAAACTTGTTCACAGCAAAGTATAGTGACAAAATCCTGACTATCAGTCAAAGATCTAGTCTAATCACACATGTGCTAAGTAGGTGAGTAATTAAACCTTTGGGAAACTCCTCTATTGTGTGGGTAGAAATGGATGTCTCTGTAACAGCAGATCACTCTTAATTTTGTTCTTGTTGCTTCTGCTCCTTCTCCTTCAGATTATAGCAAAATGGATGAAAAATAAGTTGGAGACGTTCAACTTCCAAAGATGGATTTTGTCTACACATTTAAAAACCAACAGTCGGAGAAAGAAAAAACAAGAACTTCAAATTCTTACATCTGGTTAAGGAGTGAGGAGCCTTTTTGTTTTGTTTACCTTCAAGTACACCCAGTGCCAGCTAATAGAAAGTTTTATTATATTTGCATGCTAAGTGACTCAGCTCAGGAACAAGCAGGATGAGTGATTGCTAGACAAGCAAAATATTTCTAGTTACCTCTTCCTATTTTTATTAAATGAGTCACAGAAAGGAAACATGAAGCAACTCTTCAGAGGCTAGCCTGTTAAGTATAAAAGCTCAATAATAGGAAAATGCACGCACACACACACATGCACACACACACACATACTCACGCACACATACACAAAGACATCACTTTTCCAAATGAGAACTTGACACAGTTGGGGTTAATGTATACGTAAGAAAAAGATGACATAACTTCTCCTTATTCTTACATAATAAAGAATGAGATTGGGGTTAGAAAGGAAGTCCTCTGAAGTTCGTTAACTGCGAATGCATCAAACAATACCAATCAGCCCCACATTCTGGAGACCATCATCCCACCAGATTAATTTCTGATGCTATTTACTGCTAGGTAAGAATCAGTCCATCTTGATGCCTTAAAACACAGACTAGTAGCATCCTTTAAAAAATATTTGAATCATTACTTTCATTTGATGGGTATGAGTGTACTGCCTGCATGTGTGTAAGTGCACCTGTGTCATGCAATGCCTGTGGAGGTCAGACGAAGGCATCAGATCTCCAGGACCTGCAGTTATGGACAGTTGTTAGCCACTATAGAGGTGCTAGGAATAGAACCCAGGTCCTCTGAAGACCAGTCTGTGCTCTTAACCACTGAACCGTCTCTCCAACACCAGAACATCAACGTCTAATGACTTTTTGGGTCAGGAATTCAGGAAGGGGTTGGCTGAGCAATTATTTATGCATGTGTCATTGGCTGAAATGGCTTGCTAATATTCATCTACAGAAAAGCTAGCCTGGAGGGTCCAGTATGGCTTCCCTCATGTGCACCTGGCATCCTCACTGGGGTGGTTGAATGAATGAACCGGGTCCAGACTCTGGGCTAGAATAGCTACATCCAGCATCCCATGGAAAGCAGGCTCTGGGTCCTTGGGTTCTTCCACATGATTTAGGGTTCTGAGAATGAATGAGCTATCTCACAGGATGAATAGAAGATACAAGGCTTCCCACGGCTGTTCCTAAGTCCATGAACATGAATTCTGTACATTCTACTTGTCATCACTAAGGGAGGAGAATGAGACTTGAGATCGTGATTGGAGAAGTGACTATAATTGTGGCCATTTTATACTATCACATGGACTTTGCCTGCATGAGAAATGCTAGAGACACTCACAACTCAAATTCCTATGCATACACTATTGCTTAGCTCTGGATAAACACAGTTTGATACACTCTGAGGGCTCATGGCTAAAATGACCTGTAGTTCTCCGCCTGTGTTTTCTCTAGCCTGAATGCTTATACTCAGAATGCTTAATGGCTAGGTGAAAAAAGTCAGGCACATGTGCTTGCCTAAGTGGCTCACAGATCATTCTAGTAGGAGATTGTGGAGATCATGTTGCTCTCTAAGTTACTCCATATTCTGGAAGCAGTGGTTTGGAGGCTATACCTTAAACTCCATTTTGCAAGCAATTTTTGACTCCAATTTGAGTAAAAAAGTAGAAGCAGGATGACTCCATCCCTTTTGGGCATGTAAATAATGCCATCTACCTAGTACCACCCATGAATTACAGACTGATTGGTAACTTCTTCCTAAAAGCATAAAAAATGCCAATCGACAACCTTATCAAAGTAAATTGGAACCCTATGAGCACATGGCCTATTAAAATCCTTTCAAGAAAACCAGGCCCTAGAACTTACCAAACACATGAGACCTAGGAGAAAGGTTCCACACCTTTACCTGAATCCACTAAGAAGGCAGGTACCTGACACTGTGGTGGTGACTGTCCCGCTGAATATCATCTGTCTGCCCGGGGCGTCTGTCAAGGAACCTACAGGCCAAAAGACCTCTTCTATTCCTAGGGTTCAGCTCAGCTCAGTCCCATGGCTGACAGCTCAAACTGCTGCTCCATTTGCTCGTGCAGTCACCTGTTAGGACCCAGACCTGCCCTTTGCTGCTACAGCCCCATAGTCCCTTTCCTCCCTCTGTAGCTGGACTCTGACCTGTGGTTTGAACTTTGTTATGGCCTCTTAAACCTCTGTAGTCATTATACAACCTGGGTAGATAGATAGATGGATGGATAGATAGATAGATAGATGATAGCTAGCTAGCTAGATGATAGATATATAGATGATTGATAGATGATAGATACATAGATAGATGATAGATACATAGATAATAGATACACAGAGGAATGATAGATGATAGATACATAGAAGAATGATAGATGATAGATAAATGCTAAATAGATAGATGATAGATAGATAGATTAATTTACTGCATGGTATGTAATGTGTGAACTATTATTATTTGTTAAGAATGGAATAAAATAATCTGCTTTCCTTGTCTAGCCAGCAAGAGAATCAGGAATCCTTGGCAAATTTCTGTCAACAAAACTGATGTGTGTTATGGATTTATTATTATTCAATACATTCTGACATTGTGGAAAGACACAAAGATCTGTTCATCTATGTTTCTGACATGATGTGTTCACAACAGAAATGGAGAATAAATATTCTAGTTCTTTACCCGCATGTGGGACAGCTATAAAATGTTCCCTTGGGGTTGCTCAGAGGTCTCTGGCATGATAGATCCCTAGCTGCTCACAGCGATAACCTATCATTCAAGTCAGTTTTCCTTCCTTCCTTCCTTCCTTCCTTCCTTCCTTCCTTCCTTCCTTCCTTCCTTCCTTCCTTCCTTTTCTTTAACCTATGCATATATACTCTACTGGAGTCAGGGTTGAGATTTATGCTAAAGCAGATAGGCAGGGAATCTGCAGACCTTCTCTGTCCCTGTGAACTTTCTCTCAAGCCACAGCATCTAACAGAACTCTGTGTGGTAGCAACAGAAGGCATGACTGCAGTTTCTTTGGATTAACTTCAACATAGAATGTGATATTTAACAAAGTATAAGTAACAAAAAATGCACAATTTGAAGTTATTCATGCATATTGTCAAAACCTAACCATAACCACAAGTATTTAGAATTTAGAGTGATAAAACTCTGTTTCAGGGATGAGCATTTTATCTCTTATATTGTTTAGAATCCTGCTCATGGTCCCATATGGTGAAAAATGAAAGCAGATGGACATGTGCTTAAATTCCCACTGGTTTCAGATACTAATGCAGGATATAAATGTATCCCTCACAGCCTATACCTGGGGCAGGTCACAGGGACCAATCTGCTCTAAGCCACACACAGTTCATGGCTCTGATGGGTCATTTGTCCTTGCATAGGGGACAGAAAAGTGCCTAGGGTTCAGTCTGAATTTCAGCAAGGAGTCAAATATACATATTATTGTGAACATGTTTCTACCAAATCCTGATTTTCCTGATACTTGAAGAAAAAGCCATAATTTGATACAATAATGAAATTTGGAATTTCATTGAAAAAAAATTTTTTTGAGACAGTGTCTCTATGTAGCTCAAGTTGGTCTGGAATTCACAATTCTCTGGTCTCTGTCACTCAAGTAAGTACTGGCTATGACAGAGCCTCCTGGCTTCCTCCATTTGCTATATCCTTCAGAGCATTTTAGTTGTCAATCATAATGTTTTTTTTAATTTACTAATTCTAATACATGGCTGTCCTCTGTGTGTGTGTGTGTGTGTGTGTGTGTGTGTGTATGTAGAAGAGTGAGTACTTAACTTCTCAGTCCAGAATACAGATTTTCCTTTTTTTTCTGGTTCTCTAAGTTTCAGATAAACATACCAACATACCAAGCATGCAGTATATACTTGTGCGCTATCAGAGAGAATTTAGCTCTCTCAACTCACTGCTGACAGTTACTGAACTCCTTCCCTACCTCATTCTCTCCCATTTCAGCCACCAGACACCTTCCATTTGCTCAGCCCCACAGTTCTGTGTTCCCTTGAGTTCTTGATCTCACATCTGCTTTGTGATAGAGTTCTGACTGTGCTTGCCCTTGAAGCATTTGCTCAGCCCCGTCTTTCTTCTGCTCAGCCCTCATCAGTCTTGAGCTGTCCTCTGTGTTTGCAGCCTGGACTGCACCCAGTCTTCCTGTCAGGTCCTCTGCTTCCTTCTTTGCCTCCCTGTATTCAGTTTGCTGAATTTGTTCTGTTCTTAAAACACTCAAGTTCGTTCTGCTTCTTTTACACTGGAATGCATTTCTTCACTGTGTAACTGGACTGTTACACACCCTCCTTCCCCGCCCCATCTTCTTCCTCAATGCTCCTTCTTCTGAGTCTTCTTTGAACCCTCAACTCACTCATCTGTTTTCTCCATTTTTCTTCCTGGGGATCTTTAAAACTGCATGTGCTTATTTTTGGTCTCCCCTTATTGACATTTGAGCACTATCAGGACAAGTCTTTTTTGAGTCACCACTCTGCTCCTAGGGGATATAATAGGGTCTAGTTCGTGTGCGCCATGGAGTAAATACCTGTCAAATGAATGAATGTGTGAATGAATCAATATATGAGTGAATATATAGTTCCCTGATTTTTCAGCTTACATAAAGTTTCAGAATAAATGACTCATCATGTCACCAAAATGTCACTCTGACACCGACCCCCTCTTTCTCTGAAACAATTTAAAGTCATTTTTAATGCACTGCTTATTTTATTTTGACTTTTGAGTTATATGTTCCTGGCCAGAGCCTCTCCCTCTTGGCTGTCTGTAGTACTGAACAGTCTCTACAAATGGGTTTCCAACTGCCTATCTTAATAAAGGGCTTAATTGGTGTTAACTGATGGCGTCCAACCATTGAGAGAAAGCGTTTGTATGCTCTGAAGAGAACCTTAAAAAGATCAGCATTCTGCAATGTATGAGTATTATAAAAAGATGCTTTGTGGCCTTCAAGTCTCTTCTTGAGATCAGTTAAGTTCTGCTTGAGAAAACGAATATCAAGGCTCAGTGGCCCTGTGATGTGACAACCTACTCCATTTCTAGTGGAGGGAATACTTGGGTCCTACATGGAAAATTTGATTAAAAGAATTTAATTTGCTTGGAGTGGTGGTGCATGTCTTTATCCAGCTCTCGGGAGTTAGAGGCAGGTAGATCTTGGAGAGGTCCAGGACAGTATAGTCTACATAATGAGTTCTAGGTCACCAGCTGAGGTTACAGAGGAACCAAACAAAACAGCAGCAACTAAAAGACTTTAAACAAGTTATAATGACTAAGGCTTTTCTCTTCTTTATTGGAAAGTAAAATACACACACACACATACACACACACACACACACACACACACAAAACCTCTTTCCCAATTGTTTGTTTCTTGTTTAGCAGATCTAAATGCTTGTTTATCACCCTGAGATCTCAAACCTTTGTAGGTATGTCATCTCAGTTACTGGGCGTAAACTATCTCCTTTTGGAAACAAGGCAAAGCGAACACAATAGAGACTTCTCAGAACTGATTAAACACACCTACCTCATGGAACCTTGTGTCTAGCTGAAGACAGATCTCTTGATATATCATTTCAAACCACTGCATATTATGGTCAAAATATTTCTGCTCTCTTGAATCTAAGATGGCATGCCTAAGATATCCCTATTTTTTCCTTTGGATTTGAAAAGAAAGTCAACAAAGGAAGTATCATCTCTGTCAAGTTTTCATTGACATTTAAAAATGAATAGAATTTGTTTTTAATAGCATGAAAAAGCTTCAGAGGTACAAGGACCTCTTTTCTCTTTTAAGGTTTTCTAATAACACATTTTCTGAGAATGAAAGATGCTTAATACATAAAGAAGGAAAGATAACTAAGTTTAAAAGTCACATTTCAATTATTGTAATCATCATCTAAGATTTCTTTCTTTTTCCCTTTTTTCTGTCACTTTGAAAATAGGACAAATAAATGAGTCATCAGAATAAGAAAAGAATGCTGTTAAATTGCAGATAGAAACATTACTACAAATCTAAAAATCACCACAGCAGGAACTTTATGTGGATTTCTTTTAAGTCTCATGCTATTCTAGACACATAGCTTTATCTGTAAAATAATGTGAGGTATATAGATTACTTGGAGTTTTGATATGATATTTCGGTTTATTCCATCCTATCTCTAAAACTAAATTAATGTATTTATACTAAAGCTTATAAAGTGACTTTGGCATATTATAAAAGTGATAATGCAATAATAAATATTTATTTGGGAAATTTTAGTATAAAATTTAGACATTTATAAGTAAGGGAATGAGAAGTTCACAGTCAGTGTCTGAGAAAGCAAATGTTTCCTTGGTGTCAAACACAGGTTGCCTTCATTCTGGCCTCATCATTGGTTGTCCACATAAACTTGGATGCATTAATTGACTTTGTTTATATTTCTTGGTTTTAAGTAGCAAAGATGCTGAATTAGTTGATTGTAAAAGGAAATAATGAGGATGATAGTGATGGGAAGGATGGGAAACTAGGTAGAAGATAATCAACAAAAAGAGGGTTTTATTGACAAGCTCAACTTAAAGCTAGTTCCTACATTCAATGATATAGGGATTTGGAATTGTTGAGAGAGAGAGAGAGAGAGAGATACATATACATGAGTATGCAAGTGCCAGGGCAGGACTGCTGGTATCTCCCTCTATCACCCTCCACCTGACTTCCTTGACACACTTCTCTCAGTTAATGGGAAGCTCGCTACCATTTTGACTAGGCTGTCTATCTCCATTCTCTAGTATTGGGGTGACAGCCACACAGCCATGCCTAGCTTTTCGCATGAGTGCTGGAGATTTGAACTCAGGTCCTCAAGCTCACAGAATAAGCACTCTTACATACTGAGCCATCTTTCCAGCCCCAGGATCTTTGACTTTTAAGGTGAAGGAGTTTAGTTTATAAGTTAGGAGTGGGCATATTTTCTTTATTTCAAAGGCTGAGAACATCATCCCTACACCCATTTCTCTTTTGAATACACGTTTGTTAATTCTGAACTGACCTTTGTGCTTTAACTGCAAGATCACTGTTTGTTGCACAAAACTGGTTCAGTACAGTGCTTAATTTTGATTAGTATACCTTTAGGGTATACTATTTTTTTTAACTCTTCTTATTTCATCAAAAATATTTATTTTGTAATATTTAAAATTCCGATGCAATTTTCCCTTCTTTTAACTAATATTCTGTTATTTCTGTCTTCATCTTAACCCTGTTAATTCCTCGAAGACAAGAGTGCCCATGTATATCATTGAACCCACTAAAATGTGGCAGTGGGCTTGTCCCTGTTTGATGCTTACTAAGAATTTGCTGGTCACAGAGCAAAGGGTTTATAACACACTCTCCTGTTATCTGGCTTCTTTCCCTTTGCTTTGTTTCTAGAACTGAAGTCTCAGCTTATTTTGCTGTCACTTGCTAATCCAGAGCTTTGCTAACCAGATTCCCAGCTGCTGTAAAAAATGCTTTGACTCAATGCCAGAAGGTACAAGTAGCATCTACTCAGAAAATATTTTTAGAGCCGCGGATGGTGTTTGCAGTTAGAGCGATAATTGAAGGCATCATTTTCAATTCTGAAGCAAGTAAACAAAAGGGTCTTCTCAGCTTGAAATGTGTTGTCTTTGTAAAACACTTGTCTAGCCTAGAGGAGAACAACAGGCTTAACTTGCTCTCATCTTCTCCTTCTACTTGACTCTAACAGCCACATTCCTCCTTAGAAGAAAACCGGAGTCCAGCAGCTTCAATTTAACTTTGGATTTAATTTTAAAAAGTCTAAGCAGATATCATATGTACATAGAAGAAATGCAAAAAATAAAGAACAGCTTATACAGGGGAGAGGAAGATTGTTTCTACCTTACTTTCCGTCAACAGGGTTTCCATTCCCAGAGAACACTGCTCTGACTGGCTTCTTCTATATTCTTTCAGCTAATTGAAAACATTTTTGTGTGCATTTATTTTGCGTTTGTGTGAGTGCGTACGTGGATATCTGTGTATACTCAGGGGTACACACCTGCCACTATGCACGTGTAGAGGCCAGAGAACAATTTCAGGAGGTGATTGTCTCCTTCCACCCTGTAGGTTCTGGGGATTGAACTCAGGTCATCAGGCTTGGCAGCAAATGCCTTTATCCACCAAGTCACCTCAATGGCCCTCATCTAAATTTTAAATACATTTTTGGATTTAAATGACTTATGTCATCATGAATATTGCCTTTTGTCAATAAACAATGTATATTGACGATGCTATTATTAGGCTGGAGGTTAACTTTGAGAGGGTCTGACCAACAGGTCTCCCCCAAATAGGACATAAAAAACAATAGGTGGACCTTCTCAGGGTCCTGAAACACTATGTAAAGATAATGGTGAATGTCAATTGGTGAACAAGATATAAAGACAGAGGTTAGTGGTTGATAACTGGTCAGTTAGGTCAGATCAAAGTCGCTTCAGAAACTTCCCCCAGTGAACTTTTCAACTTTGGGGTACTTAAGCTTTTATACATATTCTTGCATCTTATATGTCTACATTTAATAAACTGTAGTCTCGGTAAAACAGGCTTGGAGAAGAACACATTCCTTTTCTAGAAGAATTCACCTTGAGGAGGACACCAGGGAGGGGACAAGAGAGAGGAGAAGCCCCATGGGTAAAATAAAGCCTCACTGTTCCGCTCCACCTGCTCTTTTCATCAAGAGTGTACTGACATAAAAACTCACACTCCGAAGAGACAGCACCAAACTGAAGTTAGGAGGAGGAATTGTCCCAGTAACTTTAGTATTATATGAATAAGAGATAAAGAAATCTATAGTATATAAAAAAATTAACAAAAACTGCGTGATATTTGCATTACATTACATTAAAGTGCTACATAACATCATGGAAATGCATTTGGGGATAGAAAAAGAATCATTAATACATTTTAATTCATGAAAAATACATGACCAAAAGATTTTTTTTGAAGAGTAAATTCTAAATAATTTAGGATCATTCTAAAATCCACATAATAAATAAGGAGATAAATACCAAGAATATGACTCAAGGAGAACCATTCTGACCATATGTTAAAATGTATTTCTTATGTATCATACATCCCTCAATCATAAGACAGAATGAAATAGAAGAGCTAGAAAATAAATCCAAATTTTACTGAGAGCTGTTATGTTTTAGTTAGCTTTCTGTTGGATAAGCATCATGACCAGAAGGAACCTCAAGGAAGGAAAGAGTTCATTTTGTCGTATATATCCAAGGCACAGCTCATCACTGAAGGAAGTCAGGAAGAGACTCAGGACAGGAAGCTGGAGGCAGCAGCAGTAGAGCTGACCGCCCAAAGCTGCTCTCTGGTGTGTTCCTCTGCTCTGTGCTTAACTTGCTCTCTTACATGACCCAGGACCATTTGCCCATGGATTGCATCACCCACAGCGAGCCTGGCCCTCACACATCACAAACAATCAAGGAAATGTCTCAGAGACATAGCCACAGGCCAATCAGAAGGAGGTAATGTCTCCAATGAGGTTCCCTCTTCCCAGGTGTCAAGTTGACAACTGAAGCTATAGAGCACAATTGAGTCCTTGTCAACTTGGCATACAAACACATCAATACTAAGCCATAACCTTTTCATTTCTTGTACTCAAGACCTCATGTTAATATTAATAACACAGTATAAAACACAGTACAACTTTAAAAGTCCCATGGTCTTTAAAAAACTCAAATACCTTAAAAGTTCAGTCACCTTAAAAGGTCTCACTGAGGAAATGTGTCAGTTGAGGTTTCCTCTTCACAGGTGTGTCAAGTTGATGACACAACTGATGCTTTTCAGGATATGATATAGAGAGAACTGTGCGTATGAATTTAGAAATCAATTATCTATTGAGTGGAGAAACCAGTAGGCAGCAATTTCTGTTTGGTGATTATACGTAACTATATCTATCTATCTATCTATCTATCTATCTATCTATCTATCTATCTATCATCTATCTATCTATCTATGTCAATAGATAAAGATATGGATATAATGTGGTTGTGTATATATGTGTGTATGCCTTAACATGTGCTAAATAAATAAATGCCAGAAAGAATTAAAAGCATAAATCTAAAAATAAAGTCCCCTATAGAACTAAAAGTTAAAAACTATAAAACTAAAGATGGGATATTCTTTACACTTTTGAAATAGTGAAAATCGTTAGTGAAATAGTGAAAGAAAGGGAAAAAGAGAGTAGAAGAGATAAAGAAAAGGCCAGGGGAGGAGACAGAGGTTCAAGGAGGAAGAGCATATAAGAGGCGACTACAGAAAACTCACAATTTCAGTCTCGAAAACCACCATTCCTTACAAAGGCAAAATGCCAATGATGATCAATGAAAAAACAATAGTGATGTTCTTAATATAATAGGTAGTCGTTATAGCTTCCTTAATATATAAAGAGACCTTACTAATGATGAGGCACCACAAACCACAGGGAGATGTGGGGAGAAAACACAAAGAAAAAGGCAGCAGACCTTAGCTATATGAACACTTACAATGACAGAAATGCAAATTCACTTAGAATGAAATTCCTGTTTCTTTTTAATTTGCCATGTTAATTTACAAGTTTAAGGGAAGTATGGTGAAGCAATTTGCAGGTGGACACGTGAATGAAGACAGCAACTATTAAGATACATGGACTCTGTGCTGAAGATAACAATGTGCATGGCCCCCTGTCTCAGAAAACTAACCCTAAATTTCCATCCTCGATGGTTATAGACATGCAAAATGACATACCTGTGTGTGCAAGGATATGAGTGGCTTGCAATAATTAAACAGTACAAATGCAGAAGGCCACACCAGCATGACAGAGGCTAGTCAGCTCTGCTTATTGTAACAGAACAGTGTTGTGGGGATTTTCCAGTTTCTTTGGGTCTCCACCCTAGCATCAGTTTTTGTTCTAATCCCACCTCCAAAAGAAGAATTCAGACGAGACACAGAAGTAGGTCACACAGTCAGGAGTTTCTTCAAAAGAAAAATTAGTTTTAAAGTTTATTTTTATGTTTTCTAATTTAATATAATTGTATCAATTCTGTCCTTCTCGTCTCCCTAGTATTACATTATTTTTCTTTAACCCATACCAAGAAACACCATGAACAACACAAGTCCAGATGTCTAAGTCTCATTGAAAAAAACACAAACATGAGTAACCAGGGCAATATACCTCCCCCAGAAACAGTACCCCTACTGTGATGTTTCAGGAGGACATCAGTAGAGCTGACACACAAGACATTGATTTCAAAATAGCAATTATAAATATTTTCAAGGAAACCAACGATGATACAAATGAAAGACTGAATGAAGACTGAAAACAAAAACAAAGAGCTGAGTAAAATAACTAAAACAATTCAAAACGTGAAATTAAAATTCAGTAAAGAATAGAGTCTCTGAAGAAAAGTTAAACTGAAACAAAACTTGAAGTGAAAAACTCAGGAACTCAAACAAAAAGTTCAGAGGAAAGAGTCACAGAAGAAATGGAACAGAGAATATCAGATCTCTAAGACAAGGGTAGGAAAATGGATTGCTCAGTCAAAGAAACTGTCACATCTAAGATAACCCAGGAATGGAGTATGAAGAATCTCTGGGACACTGTAAAAAGACCAAATTTACAGATCATGGTATAGAAGAAGGAGAGGAAACCCATGTCAAGGGCACAGAAAATATTTTTAACAAATTCATAGAAAAAGACTTCCCAAATAAAGTGATACCTATAAAGGTACAAGAAGCATACAGAACATCAAATAGACAGGACCAGAAAAGAAGCTCCCCACACCATATAGTAATTGAAGTGCTAAATATACAGAACAAAGACAAGATACTGAAAAATAGAAACATCAAGTCACATGTAAAGGCATGTCCATCAGAATAACAGTTGACTTTCTTGTGGAGTCTATGAAAACAGAAGGGCTTAGACTGATGTATCATACCACAAGTCAAGAAAGAACACAGATTCCAGCCTAGATTAGTACACCCAGCAAAACTGTAAGTTGTAATTGAAGGAAAAAGAAAAAACTTTACATGAATAAAAAACTTAATGAATTTATGTCCACAAAGCTATCTTTACAAAGAATATGCAGTGGAATACTTCAGTTTGAAAAGAAGATTAAACACTGTCAAGAGGGTACACAGAATAAATAAACTATTTCAGAGCAGTTAACCAAAAGAGGTCAAGAAAAAAAAAACACTATAACACCAACATAATAGGAATTAAAAAAAATTGTCAATAGTAACTCAGTGTTAATGGTCTTAACTGCCCAGTAAAAAGACACAGACTAACTGATTGAATTAGGAAACAGAATCCATCAATTTGCTGCCTCCAAGAAACACAACTCGCCATCAATGATCGATAGCACCTCAGGGTAAAAGGACAAAAAACAGTATTGTAAGCAAACAGAACTAAGAAATGGACATGTGTAGCTATTCTCATATCAGACAAAACAGACTTCGAACTTTAGTCAGAGAGAGGAAAGGTCGCTTCATGCTCATTAAAGGGAAAAGCACCTCGAAGATAACACAATCCTAAATATATATACACCACATACAGGAATACCTAACTTTATAAAAGACACTATTTGATCTAAACTCACACATTGACTTCAACACAGCGATAGCTGGGTGACTTCAATACCCTCCCTCACCAATAGACAGAACTTTCAAACAAAAACTAGACAGAGAAACACTGGAATTAAAGAACATCATAAATCAAATAGACTATCAGAACATGCCACTCAAACAGCAAAGAATGCACCATCATCTCAGCAGTCCATGAAGCTGTCTCCAAAACTGACTACATATTAAGACAAAAAGCAACTCTCCACAAATTCAGGAAAATTGAAACATCATCTCATATTATTTCTCTTTGTTTTTTGGAGACAGGTTTTAGTCCAGGCTATCCTCAAACTTGCAATCTTCCTGCTTCTCCATACAGGGTGCTGGAATTACAGGCATGTGACACACACCTGGCTCCTCTTACTCACTGAGAGAGTTACTCAGTGATTTCTCTCTCTCTCTCTCTCTCTCTCTCTCTCTCTCTTTCTGTGTGTATGTGTGTGTTTCTCTCTGTGTGTGTGTTTCTCTGTCTCTCTGTATTCTCTGTATCAGTGTGTATGACTATAAGTGCACACATGTATTTGTGTGTGTTGGTGCACATGTATTTGTGTGTGTGTAGAGGTTAAATGGCAACCTCAGGTATTGTTCTCCAGGAGCTGGCCACCTTGCTGTTTGAGACAGGATCTCTCACCGGGACTTTGGGCTTTCTGATAAGGCTAGGCTGTCTGACCAGTGAGCCCTATGGATCGTCTTGTCTCCACCCCTCACCCTGGGATTACAAGCATGTGCCACCACACCCAGCTTTTAAGCTAGGGTCCTCATGCTTTACTGACTGACCTGTCCTCCATTCCGCTTTCTTTAGTTTAGGTGTTTGACTGTAACTTTCCCTTAGCACTGCTTCTATTGACTCTCCTGAGTTTTAACATAGGTTTACATTTATGTCTGTCCATATCATGTTGATACTAGGTATATTTGTTCATGTAATATATTGAAATTATTTTATTACACTTTTTTTAAATTTCAGGGTTTTTTTTTGTTTGTTTGTTTGTTTGTTAATTTTTTGAGACAAGACCATCCTATAGCACCAGCTGGCCTGGAACTTGCTGTGAAGACCAGACTGGCCTCAATCTATAGAGTTCCTCTCTGTCTCTGTGTGGATTAAAGGGGTATGTCACCATGACTGGCATTTTTAGCATTTTTTACTGAACTGATTACGATAGCCAGAGAAATCCATTGTTCTGGTTGAGAAGTCTTGACTTCCCTGCTCACCTCTGGAGTCAGTGCTACAGAATCCAAGTAGATTTTTATGGCATGGAAAAATCCACTGGCCAAGAACAGGGGGAGAAGTGACTTTCCAGATGAAAACTGGGACAGTGTCTAGAAGCAGGATGAACGGATTCAGGGTAGAATAGTAAAGATAAATCAAGCATGGCAAATGCCACTACACCCAGACCTCTGCCAGGCTTTATAGAGAGTAGTAGACTATGTTCTACAAACCCTACCTCAAATCTCTCACAGAAAGTCTGGGAGACCAGGGTAGAAATGATACATCTACCCCTCCATTTTCCTGACCTCTCCCAGCAAGCTGCAGCTACGCCTGCCTGATGGCTTTCAACTGGAGGACCTCATGTATTTCTGATTCCTTTATTTTCTGATCTCAGGGTGGTTTTCAGTACCTTGACACAGGGAAGGCCTGAACAGCAAGGGAGTGAATGCCCTCAAGGAAAACACCCAAACCTACAGAAGTAAGTAGAAAATGCCCCATCCTGTCCTCTGCGGCCTTGATCCTGACTTGCGCTCCACACAGCATCTCAGCATGAAGCCTCACATTCCCACAGAGGTAACTCACCTACTAGAGCACTTTCTTGGGTTTTTTTTTTTTCCCTTCTATGTTTTCCTCATGTCTATTAATCATTCTTCTTTTAAATTTATAGTATATTTATTTATTTAGGATCACGGAGATGGTGCCCAGCACCTCAAGCATACTTAGCAAGTACTTTATGTCTGAACCACAGTCCCAGATCCACATTTTCGAGTATTTTTTTCTTTTCTTATTGACAATTTCATGCATGCAAATATGTTTTGATAAAATCCACCCCATTTCCCTCCCTTCTAATTCCTCTCCTACTCCCTTGCCACTTTTCCCTCCTAATTTCATTCTCTCTCTCTGTGTGTCTAAAATGCACTAAGATCATTTACTGGTACCTGTGTCTGCATTGGTGTATGATCATTTGCTGGAGCCTGGGTAACCCCTTGACTCTCCCTTCTCCATCAGCCATCAGTTGCCAATACTTCCTCAGCCTAGGCTGGGGGATCATGAAACCCTCCCTTAACCATACTGGGAATTTGGTTGACTTGATCTTGTGCAGATATTATGAATGCGTTCTCTGCAGCTGTGACTTCTTATGTGCAAGAGCCCAGATATGTGCAGCAAATAATATTTTGCTGTCCAATAAATTATGTCCACTACTTCTGGCTCTTACAATCTTTCTGCCCCTTCTTCCCCAAGTATCTCTGATTCTTGGCCAAGGATGTAATAATTCCTTTTGAATCTACTATAATAAATCCTGTCTTGGGGTCTGTTATGGGGAAAATCAATGTAAGACACACGTGTCCTCTGAGAAAAGGTCATTGTGATACCATGTAGCATTTAGCTGTCGTACAAGCATGGAGGGGATTACTGACTGGAAGGAGGGATGGAGACTTAGAATGACTAGAAATTCAGTCATGACTTAGGATCTTTAAGTTGAAACATCCCAAGTTGATAATGCGCCGAGATTTGCTGCCATCCTGCGTCAGAGTGAAGCAACACTGTAACACAACAGAATTTCCAGGGAGAATCCAGTTTCCCCTGGTGATAGGTGGTTGACCTTGAACTCAGACTTGCTGATGACGCCCCGCATCGCAGGGAGTTTTGTACCACAAATCGTTAGCTTAGAAAAAGATCAAATCAATGTATAATGATACATATGCATAAAAATGCCATAATGAAACTCTTTTCTCTGTATGCCAACTTTAAAGTTACATAATAATATAAAGACATTTACGTGTGGTTGCTACAGGATGCATATTGCTTTCAAGTACCGTGGAAGACTGGCTCCAGAGGTGGGTTAGGAAGTCAGGGTTCCCCAATTAGGGCATTTTATTTCTCTCATCACAGCAATCAGCTCATTAAGCTGAATCATCATGAGTTAGGGAATGGCTATACTTGAAGGGGTGGAGGAGGGAGAAGGGATGGAGAGAGGAAGTAAGAGAAGGAGGGAGAGAGAGAGAGAATGTGTTATCTTTATTTTAGTTGCTGAGCAGCAATATTCTAGAGAGCTTTGGAAAAACACACACATGAGTGTGGGGTAGCCTGGAGATAACAGAAGTGGGTGAGGCTATCCTCAGAATGACACATGGTTGAGGGCGTGTTAAATGCCAGGCCATGTTCTAAGTGCTAGAAATACAGTAGCAGAGAAAAATCCACAGATAACCTCTCCCCATACAAGTTCACAGTGAAATGTGAGCAGCGGAGAGCTAAAGGTGAGAGGTGGCTTGAGACAGTAATAAGCATGATCGTAACTGGGGTAACCCATGTTTTCCTCTAACAGTTTCAGAGTTTCAGGTTTCACACTGAGGTCTTTGATCCATTTGGAGCTGACTTCTGTGCAAGGGGAACTGCAAGGATCTAGTTTCATTCTTCTATAGGTGGAGATCCAGTTTTGCCAGCACCATTTGCTGAAGAAGCTACCTTTCCTCCAGTGAGTGTTCTTGGCCACTTTGTCAAATATCAGGTGGCTGAAAGTGCATTTATTCATGTTTGAGTCTTCAGTTATACTTCTTTGGTCCATGGGTCTATCTCTGTGCCAGTACCATACTGTTTTCATGACTATAGCTCTGTGATATAGTTTGAAATCTGATGTAGCAATCCCCCTGTCATTGCTCCTTGTGTTCAGGGTTGCTGTCCTGGGTCTTTTGTGCTTTTGTATGAGTTTTAGGATTTTTTTTTTCTAATTCTCTGAAGAATATCATGGGGATTTTGATTGGGATCGCACTGAATCTGTATTTTGCTGTCGGTAGGATGTTCATTTTCACAATATTAATTCTTCTAATTCATAAGCCTTCTATCTTCTGGTGTCCTCATCTCTTTCTTTAAAGATCTAAAATTTTCACTGTAGAGATCTTTAATGTCTTTGGTCAGGTTAATTCCAAGATTTTATTTTAGGTTATAGTGAATGGGAGTGTTTCCTTGTACTCTTTCTCCAAATTCAAGTTATTGATTACTGATTTTTATAGATTAATTTTGTAACCTGCCTCTTTACCAAACTTGTTAATCATTTCTAGAAGTTTTCTGGTGGAATTTTGGGCATCTCTTAGGTATAATATTATGACATCTGCAAAAAGGGATGATTTGACCTCTTCTTTTCCGAGGAGTTCCCCTTTGACTTCCCTCTCTTGTCTTATTGTGCTAGCAAGAGTTTTGAGCACCATCTGTAAAAGGAGTGGAGATAGTTGACGCCTTGTCTGGTTCCTGATTTTAATGGGAATGCTTCCAGGTTTTCTCCATTTAGAATGATGTTGGTTGTGGGTTTTTTCTATATAGTTTTAATTATGTCTAGGTATGTTCCCTCCACTCTACTTCCCTCTAGGACTTCTAACATAAATGCATGTTGAATTTTGTCAGAAGTCTTTTCTGGATCTGTTGCAATGACCATGTGATTTTTGTCTTTGAGTCTTTGAGCTTTATGATGTTTATTGACTTACATATATGAAACCACCCCTACATATCTGGAATAAAGCTTACTTGATTATAGATAATCCTTTTGATGTATGTCTGTCTGCACTTTGCAAATATTTTGTTGAGAATTTTTACACCTGTGTTCATTAAGGATATGGGTCTACAGTTTTTATTTTTGGTTGTATTTTTACCTGGTTTTGGTGTTAGAGTGATGCTGGCTTCATAGAAGGAATTTTGGATTTCTCCCACTCTTTCTTTTTGAATAATTTAAGTAGTATTGGATATAGATCTTCTTTGAATGTCTGGTGGAATTCTGCTGTGAGTTCATCTGAGCTCGGACTGTTTTTAGTTGGGAGGTATTGTATTACTCTTTCAGTTTACTTACATGGTATGTTTGTTATGGGTCTGTTTAATCTGTTGATCTCTTCTTGGTTTAGCTTTGGTGATTCCAGTGATTTTAGATATACATCCATTTTTTTAAGGTTTTGAAATTTAATAGCCAAATGCTATTAAAAACCTGAATAGTTCTTAATGTTCCAGTGTTCTAGATCTTTTTGTTGTCTGTTGTGATGCTTCCCCTTTCATCCCTGAGTTTGTTTGGAGTTGCTCTTTCTTTCTTTTGGTTAATTAGGCTAAGAGTCTGTAAAGATTCTTCTGGCTGGTATGAAGAAAACAGATGTTAGAGGAACATAGATAAAGACAGACTGAGTAGGTAAAAGGCCGTGCGGGAAATGGTATTCCCCTGCATGGTAGAGGTGGACAGCTGCTGCATTCAGGACTCTGCTACTATCTTCTTTACATAGCTGAGACTCTTGCTCCCCACCTGCAGAGACTGCTGCCTGGTGATGGCTCACATCTGACTTGTTCCCCAGGCATGGCCCTCTGCTATAGGGGGCTGCCTGGCCTAGGCTTAGTTTCTCTTTTCATAAAGAAACAGTATTCCACAGTTTGTGGATAGAGCTTCAAAGAATCCGAGTTCAATTTAGCACTTGTCTGAAGAGCAATTTCACTTCCCAAATGCCTTATGAGAATAGCTGAGGTCTTCATAACAGTTGAATTACAGCTCAACTATTAGCTTAGGTCTTAACCTTTTACTTAACCCTGTGTTGGTATAGTGTACAACAGCCCTTCCCTACAAGGTCAATACAGGAAAGCCTACAATTTGAGTGTGTTCCTGGCCTAAGAGAGTTAGTGCTAGAAGGAGACAGAATTCGAAGCTGGTCTCTGGATCTGGGCCAGCAACAGCCCAGCTGGCACTGAGGACTCCACTGTTACATGGGGAGAGTGATGAGAGTCTGCAGGATGTCTCGCAGTAGTAGTGAAATTATTAAGCTTTTGCCATTGGTGACCTGGGGCACTGTTCTTGTAGAACAGAATGCTCTAGCAGGTGTAACATGTCAAACCTTTGAAAGGCACAGGGAAGTAGTAATTATAATGACTATAGAGCTGGATGTCACCTTCTACGTAAAAATGATGCACGGAGAAATGCAATAAAAGGTCAGGAGTGATTAGTCATCAGTTTATGGAAAGATGTGAAAGTTAAGAGAGCTTTCCGGCCGTTGTGTAAAAGAATGATAGGAATCTGAGGAACAGACCTAGGACTGACTTTGAAGGACAGCACAGCTCCAAAGATGTAGGGGTGTTGTCAGCTACCTGGACAGCATGTGACGGTGCTCTGGTCCATCCACCATTCTGATGGTACGACGCTAACCTGACAAAAATAGCAAGAATTATGCATTGTCTTGGTGTGAGATATGTTTCAGAGGTGGGTGGAAACTCTACAAAAATTACAGGGACTTTTGTATCTGTGAAAAGTGGAGGACTTGGGATTTATTTGGGAGCAGGCAGGATATTTCAAAATATAAGATCCTCACGTCTGGTCTTTTGGGAAGAAGCCAAGTGCCTGATGGGTCTGTGAGATTCTAGATCAACTTGTCCAGCAGCTCCCAGTTCTCACCACACATGCTGGGTGATAGAGAAGGGGCCAGTTTCAAGTGGATTCCAATTCAGGAAAGAACTGCAACAGATCCAGGAAATAGTAAAAGCCCAGCTGCTTGATCCATATGTTCCTCAGACCACTAAGCATTGAGAAATGTCTGAGAGATACTGTGTGGACCTGCAAACTTTACTAAGGAAACCAATGTCCCCCTACAGATCTGGTCAAAGTCATGCCTTATTCGGCAGAGAATCTTCACTTTCAGTAGTCTGTATTAACATATACATATGCATATATAATAAACATGGAAAGCAACTCTGCATGTACCATGGGACCATATGTGTCCATCAAGATGTGGGTTCTGTTATATCCCCAAAGGATAAGGCTGAGGAGGTCCAGCACCCAGCTACGGTAAGAAGAAAGCCCCGTAACTGGAATTAGGCACAAATAGGGGCAAAGAGAAAGCAAATTGAAGAAGCACTTGAGATCTCTGCACACGACACCAAACCCTCTCTTTCAGCACCTGCCTATAGCTGCAGCATGTGAATGTGAGGGTCCATATATGAGCAGCAGACAGAGGAAAAAATGGTGGGACTAACAGTCAATGGGATGAAGTCAAAAGGACTCAAACTTGGGTAGTGATCCTGATCATTTGTTTTTATGGAAAGAGATGTACCTTAGCACACACACATGCACACACACATACACACAAATACATACACACACCACATACACCACACACTACACACAGCACACCTCACACACACATGCACACACAAATACATACACACACCATATATATCACACACCACATATACCACACACCACATACAACATACACACCACATACAGCACACAACATAAACACACACACAACACCAACCACATACAGCACACCACACAGAGACACACATCACACATACTTCCTGTATACATATTACACACACACCACACAGCATAGCACAGACACCATATACACTCACCACACACCACATATACATACTACACCACACACAACATACACACACCACATACACCACACACTACACACAGCACACCTCACACACACATGCACACACAAATACATACACACACCATATATATCACACACCACATATACCACACACCACACACCACATACAACATACACACCACATACAGCACACAACATAAACACACACACAACACCAACCACATACAGCACACCACACAGAGACACACATCACACATACTTCCTGTATACATATTACACCACACACACCACACAGCAAAGCTCAGCCACCATATACACTCACCACTAACCACGTAAACACACTAAACCACACACAACACACACACACCACCAACACCACACACTACACACAGCACACCTCACACACACATGCACACACAAATACATACACACACCATATATATCACACACCACATATACCACACACCACATACAACATACACACCACATACAGCACACAACATAAACACACACAACACCAACCACATACAGCACACCACACAGAGACACACATCACACATACTTCCTGTATACATATTACACCACACACACCACACAGCATAGCACAGACACCATATACACTCACCACACACCACGCATACATACTACACCACACACAACATACACACACCACATACACCACACACTACACACAGCACACCTCACACACACATGCACACACAAATACATACACATACCATATATATCACATACCACATATACCACACACCACATACAACATACACACCACATACAGCACACAACATAAACACACACACAACACCAACCACATACAGCACACCACACAGAGACACACATCACACATACTTCCTGTATACATATTACACCACACAGACCACACAGCATAGCACAGACACCATATACACTCACCACACACCACGTATACATACTACACCACACACAACATACACATACCACACACACACACCACACATATCACCCACCCACAGCACACACATACACCCAATCAATTTTTTTTATGAAGAATGGCAATGGCTCTGCTAAGCCATTTTGAGATCAGGGACAAGGGCTTGAAGACCAAGGATAAGAAGGTCGGGGTAACTGATGGAATGGATTCATGAAGGTCAGGGTAACTGATGGAATGGATTCGTGAAGGTCAGGGTAACTGATGGAATGGATTCGTGAAGGTCAGGGTAACTGATGGAATGGATTCGTGAAGGTCAGGGTAACTGATGGAATGGATTCGTGAAGGTCAGGGTAACTGATGGAATGGATTCGTGAAGGTCAGGGTAACTGATGGAATGGATTCGTGAAGGTCAGGGTAACTGATGGAATGGATTCATGAAGGTCAGGGGTAACTGATGGAATGGATTCATGAAGGTCAGGGTAACTGATGGAATGGATTCATGAAGGTCAGGGTAACTGATGGAATGGATTCATGAAGGTCAGGGTAACTGATGGAATGGATTCATGAAGGTCAGGGTAACTGATGGAATGGATTCATGAAGGTCAGGGTAACTGATGGAATGGATTCATGAAGGTCAGGGTAACTGATGAAATGGATTCGTGAAGGTCAGGGTAACTGATGGAATGGATTCGTGAAGGTCAGGGTAACTGATGGAATGGATTCGTGAAGGTCAGGGTAACTGATGGAATGGATTCATGAAGGTCAGGGTAACTGATGGAATGGATTCATGGGATAGTCATGGTGTGTGGTTTCTGTCTTGTACAGACTGCAGCGTCTCCAGAAGAGGTACAAATTGACTGGCAATGCAAAGCACAGCTTTGTAAGTGAGATCATTTTTTCTGAGTCTAATATGAGTGACCGTGGCTCCAGAACATAGGTTCAAGGTTGCCTTGAATAACAAGTTCCAAAGTGTAGGCAGTTACCCGAACTTGATAATCATAGGACAAAAGAAAGTCATAAATCAAAGCAATTATAAATACATCTGTGGAAACATCAGATCGACAGGGTTACTACACAGTGGGGAAATGTCTGCTACAAGTTTTGGATGTTATAACATTCCTGGCTTTGGAACTGGTGAAAGCTAGTGGTCTATTAAGTTAATATATTCCAAAAACTTTACCTGATATTTGAAAGGATGCTAGGTCAGACACAGAAGTGGGTAATAAATGATTATTAAGAGGACTAAAGAGAGCCAGAGATAATTTGGCTCCAGATCTGCAACATTCCAGCTCTCCACAGCTCTGACATTCCAAGCAGTTAATCAGTCTCACACAGGTGTGACTGCCCCTGTATACTTCCTTCACATCACCATGTAGAACGACTCAGTCAGGTGAAGCTGGCCCAGACTTAGTCAGGTGAAGCTGGCCCAGACTTAGTCAGGTGAAGCTGGCCCACCTCTGATACTGGCCTTTCCACTGCTGGCTTGATTAACACATGCATGGAGTAGCCAAGGATGAACAGTATGAGGGTCCTACGGGAAGCCCATTAAGCAAATGTACAGTGAAAGAGCTGCAGGGGAGGGCCAAGAACCATGGAACCTTCTGGTGCTCCCACACACCATCACCCACATAGCCTTATTCAGACTTCCAGAGGCGCAACTGAGTATGCTGTCCCCATGGAGCATCCTCTTGCAAGATGCAGTACTCAGCCATCAGTATGCCCATCCCAGGTGGATTCACGTGTTGAGAACCAAGAGGAAGAGGCAGAAGTGGCCTTACATGTCCTGCCCTGAATGAATGAATTCTTGGGAATCTGTGCTTTCTCTCCCTATAACCCTCACTTCTGTGTGATTTGAGGTCCCATTTCCAGAGTAGAATCTACCAGGCGACAGTAAAATTCCCATTAAACACTCACGTGCTTACTTCTGTTTTTTGTATCAAATAGCAGGCAAGGAAAGGAGTTACTAATTGGTTGGAGTGACCTTAATCATTGCAGGAGGTAGGGCTGCTGTCACACTGGATAGAAATATACTAAGAAGCCAGAGAATCCAGGAAGGTGTGTCATCATCCATCCCAAACAGACTATAGCTATTAATGGAAAAGAATAGCAATCCTGTCCTTGGAAGATCATGATGAGGATGGGCTCACACCCTTCAGGAGTGGAAGTGTGGGGGCACCCCACCAGTCAAGTGATCAAAACCAAAAGCTTGCTGTCTGGGTGGAGTGCAATCAGGAGGATCTGAACAGGAGATAGATGACCATGATGAATAGTTGTGGTATCAAGACCAGTATTAACCTTTGCCTTGTAAGGTTTTTCCATGAAATGGGACCAATCAAAATTCTGGGAAAGCTGCTCCTGGATGAAGTTTGCCTCTGTTTCGAGGCAAGCAGATCCAAAATCACAGAGTAAACCTACTGGGTGATGTGATATGGCTCCTAATCCTTCTTTAGAACCAAGGCACCCATGCTTGCGCTCACACCACCGTGGAGACTCCCTAGAAACTGCACTTGACTAAAGGGTGTTGCTTATTGCAAGGTTACTCTCCCTTCCCAGGGAGCCCATCTGCTTCCAGGGCTAGGCATGTAGGCATCTTGCTTCCGTGATACTTCTAAAGGTCATTCAAGCTCCAGAGCTTCCCTGGGGTCAGCTGTGGAGACTGATTACCCTTTAGCTTTTCCCTTGGTCTACACCTGTTTTCATTACTCTTTGTAGCGGCTTTTAAGGAATACACACACACACACATTCTTTGGCACCGCTTCCCCTGAGAGATGGAGATTAGTTCCTCTTCTCACGTAGGCTGTCCTCGGTGACTCACTCTAGTGAGTAGATTATAGCAGATGCTTTGAGATGTCACTTTTTAGATTGGTTTATGGAAGGACTGGGACATCAATCTTGGTACTCCCCCTCCGTTCTCTGCCATGTCATTCAGTCTATGGAAAGTCAGCTGCATGTCAGGTGGACGTTATTAAGAGGCCCGTGTGGCGAAGGGTTGAAAGTGGCTGACATCCCTGTGGTGATCTTGAGAGTGGATCCTTCTGTGATTGACAGCTCAGCTGCATCCTTATGAGCCAGAACCATGTGGCTAAGCTGCATGGAGATTTCCACAGAAACTGTGTGAAATAATGCGTGCTTATTGCTTTTAGATGAAGACTTTGAGGGGAGCACTTTACATAACAGTAGATAGTTAATGCATTCATGTATCAATATTGTTCTCGTAAAATTTCTTGGGAGGATTTCCCACCTGCAAATCTCTACCTCAGAGTCTGTTTCCTGAGAAACAGAGGGAAAGCAAAAGCACTTGTCTCTGAGGGGTGCTGAATAATTTATTATCAAATACAGGGAAGAGAACTTGTGGAAGTAAACAGGCAGGAAATGAGAAAGGTCTTTTAAACCAGATAGAACCTGGCCTTTTCCTGAGGCAACTGTGAGCCATTGAAGGTTGGGATCAGTGTAACTATTCTAGAAGCAGAATTACGGGTAATGGAGAAATCAGAAATAGGTAGACACATTTGGAGTCTGTTGTGATGTTTGGGTAAGAAAGACCATAAACTACATTCGAACTCCTGGGAGGTAGGACTAATGAGTCAGGGTTAATAGCCTCCTGTGTCACACAGAAGCTGCTAGACTGAATATGAGTTGTTAAGATGACAAGAATAGGTGTTCTGGCTGAAAGTTCTAGGAAAGTTTCTGTTAAGAGCAGTCATTGAGCTCACAAGATGACTCAGCAGGTAAAGGTACTTGCTTCCAAACCTGATGACAGGAGGTGTGAGGAGAGAACAGACCTGTGACTTTAACACTCCTGGCAGTGACACATTGGCACACACACACACACACACACACACACACAATAAATAAATTCAAATTTCAAAAAATAGTTGTGGTGGGCCCAAGGTCACATTCTGAATTCAAGGACTGGATCCTCTCCTCCAGCAGTTTGTGCTTTTGATAACAAAGGCCACAGGTAAGAGAGTCAATAGCTCATTTCCATAGGAGTGAAATAACGCTGGGTTCACTTTCTCCTTATTAGTAACTGTAGTCTTCTGAGAAAACTGCTCAGGAAACCAGTACTTTGTCCTGCCCACGTATACTTCACCCTGCCCAGAAAGTGGGCTTATTAGAAAGATGCCTAATGCCTTCAGGGTCTCGCTGTCCACCTCCTCTGTGGATCTGAAAGACATTTTTGATGCATTAGCCTGACTAGTTCCTCTTCTCTTACTTCACAGTGGATTATTTTTCTGAATGGCGTTTTCCAACTTGCATTGGACATAAAAGGCTTTCTCTGTTACTTTGGCTCCTGACTCCAGAAAATGGGCCTAATTAGTCAGAAAGGTCATTGGGTATCAATGTGATTAAGAAACCATTAGATGACACATGAAAAGACCAGGAGAAGGTTTGTGGTGAAGATAAGATGAACCAATGCTATATGAATTCTTACTCAAAAATAGGCATCTTACCCAAGTTAAGAATGGCATCCTGAGATAAAGATCCTTGCCTGGTCTCGTCAACCCTGGGCTCCAGAATTGTCAAAATTTAGACAGAGTCTGTCCCGGTTACTATTTTACAAGTAAAACCATCCACGGGAGTTCTTTACCTTGTGTCTTCTTAAAACTGACAGAGAGTCTGGAGAAACACTGAGCTCGTATTCCAGAGTAGAAATGGCACCTGTGTCATGACAACCTCCCCAATGACACCTAAGCCTTAGTCTAGAGGTGTGAGTCCAAGCAGCAGCAGTGTGGTAGAGATAAGGGCGTATCCAGCATCAGTCTGGATGGATCCCCAGTGCGATTTCTCATGGCTGCAGCCATAGGGCTCCATCTTTGTAGGTTGGTCATAATTCCTCTAACTACTTGCCTGTTGCTTTTTTTGTTGTCATTTGTTTTTTTGAAACAGACTCTTGCTATGTAGCCCCTACTGACCTTGAACTCTTGATCTCCCTCCTCAGCTTCCTGAGTGATAAAAGGCACGTACCACTGCATGCATGGAACTGCATTTCTTTATTCTCGAAAACAATATTGCAGAGTTCTATGTGCATTCGTCTTTGCTAATTTCCCAAGGATAAAAATTGTGGCATTAAAATGCTGTGCCAGTTTTGATACATTTTCTCAAATTTTCCTGCAGAAAGTTACATCAGCTCATCCACCCACTTGCAGTTGTATGAAAATGCATATTTTTTTCCTGGAATACTACTGTACTTTTTCATCCTTGCTTGATAGAAAGTAAGATTTCATTTTAAGCTGCATTTTTTTCTGATGCATAGTGATGTTAAGCATTTTAAAAATATTTATTGGCCATTACAATTTCTCATTTTGTGGATTGCTTATTCATATCCTTTATTATTTTTCCTAGTGAATTTGTAAGATGATTTTTCATACTTATTTGAAGTCTTTAGTTATTATAGATGTTAGTCATTTGCCCAAAAAGGTATGTTTATATAGTTTACCATCTTTCTGTTTCTGTTTATAGTTTTTATTATGACTCTACATTTACAATGTTTATGATGTAAAACCCATCAGATTAAAATGTGATTTGCTATCCCAATTAAAATATGTAAATATTTACCTTATAGTCAAGAAACTCGCCTTCCCTTAAAAATAATAGTATTGTTCTAAATCTTCTTTCCTTTGCTGATTTGAAATGTTCTCTTTGCTATAAACTAAATATAACCACCAATACCTGAGTTGATAAAAAAACAAATCAAGATAACATATACATACATAATAGGTTTTACTACAGAATCCGTTTCATGCAATTCAGAGGTTAAAAGCCCTAGGACAGGCAAGCTAGAGAGATAGGGAAGCCACTGGAGCAGTTCAGAACAAGTCCAAAGGCTTGAATGTTTTGGGATGGGTGTGGATGACTGCTGTTCCAAGTACTGAAGAACGAAGTTCCTGACCTGAATGTCTAATGTCCAAGGGCAAGAACAGATGGGTGTCTCTGGTTCAGAAGAAAGAGAACAAATTAACATGACCTCTAAGACTCTTCTTTCAGAATACCGATCTGGGTCCTCTGTTGATTAGATGTTCTACAATCTCTGCCAAAAGTGTCACCCACCAACTGAGAACCCAGTGTTCACAGCACATGAGTTGTTGAAGGCATTTCATATCTAAAACACAGCAAGACCCTTTGGAATACTGCACAGAAGTGATGTGAATAAGGTAGATGTACAAAGAAAAGACTTTAAACCATCATCAAAGTAGATATGAAATTGTGAAGCAGCATATTTATCACACTCGGCAGTTCTTCATACAGAGCAAAAGTATATATGTATGTATGTATGTACGTATGTATGTATAGTTGTGTACATGAAAATGTGTTTTGGAGGTTCCAGACAGATTCACATAAAAAAATGAAAATAGCAATTATCATTACAAAAAAGTACTAGGATTACCATTAGCTTTACTTTTGCATTCTGAGGATATATACTCATATATAATTATATAATAAAAATAAACAGTAAACAAATACAAATAAACAGTAAAATTTTGCATTTTAACACTCTAGTAATATGTATTGCTTTGTTGTTTTTCAGAATGGGAAAGATATTGCAAGCAACTATCATCAATGGGATTATGGCTAATAAACTTTATTTAAGACTACATGACACTATTCCAGAGGATGAGGTACATCTCTCCATTATGACAGTTGGCTGCACACCAAAATATTGGCAAAGTTTGTGAGAAGGAGGGTGAGAAGGAGAATGAATGGAGACTCGGTGATTTGTTTTTACCATATGGTACTGCCATAGTATTTGAATCTTGCCATAGGGGTGGCTTCACGTGTTAGTATGCAATTTAACATGTGTATCACCAGAATAGAAGATCTGAGTAAGGAGTAAAGTCACTGTTGTATCATTGAAATCTAATGACATTTACATTCATGATTCTGGTGACTGACCTACTCTCTTCTTGCTAGCTGTTAATTCTGCTCAAACTTTATCTTGTTTAGCTGATACAGTAGAATTTTGAATCTCACTTTCATAAACCAATAGAAGAAACCCTCTAATCCCCCCACTTCTCTCTTTCATTCAGAATTTTAAATGAGCTCAAAGATTGTGTTGGTCCAAAGGAGCAGCTGTCTGTTCTCCTAGGAAGCATCATCTAGGAGTTCTTTTGTTCTAGTTCCTAAATTGGATGCTGACCATTCTTGGATTGCCAACTGTGGGACCAGTGGGGGAATCTGGTCCCATTTTATTTTCACACATTAAAGGATCCAGAAAGTGAGGCAGATCTTCAAATGATTTCACCAAAGGAACTTCATGTTTGTTCATTCTTAGCAATTTGATATGATTAGGGCAAGTTTTCTAAATAGTCTGTCACTTCTGAAAGGTGAATTCGATAAACCACTAACTCACAAAGTTACCTGGAAAGTTAAGTTTAATACTGAGTTAATAAATAGCATTAAATACTGAAGCAAAGAGATACCAGAGAGTATTGCAAATAGGCATTGACTTTGTTATCCAGACATGACTATTGTTGACTCAATAATATCTCTTCCTCATTACATTCCTGTGATTTTTAAGCCTCATTTCCTATAATGAGAGCCAACTATTTAAAATGCCTGATGCTGAAGTGGCTTTTCTTTGCTGATCACAGGATTATGTATCAATCAATCACTACTAAAGGGCATGTATATGTCTGCAACAACTTTGGTTAATGTTTGAAGAAATACACAACAGTACTGTTCACTGTCTATAAGATGTAGGTCTACTGAATAGTTCAATTTCTATTTCTTGGTAGTTCATTTCAGGATACTGTCCTGATTTTTAGAACTGAATCAGCAAACATTAGCACAAGACTGAGTTCCATGTTTAGTATCTATGTCAATACAATATACCCATGGGTGGGTCATAAATTGGACAACTAGCTGCAATCCATGTTAAGTGGAATATGTCTACACACATACACATACACATACAGACTGTACATTATACATGTTTTGCAGGAAATGTTTACTTCTATTTAGCTTTTCAAAAATTAATAAAATACAGTACAGGTTCATCAGAGAAAATGTAGAAAATATGAAAAATACAAAAATACAAAATAAAAAATCCTTAATTATTCTACTACCAGACACTCTGGTAGTAGAGGTAACCTCAGCTTCATAAATACAGACTTGAGAGCAGGCCACCTAGCTGCTGTCAGCTCTGACATCTGTGAGGTGGTTTGTTGTGTTGTGTTTTTCTTAGCATCGTAGCTCTGGTATCAATGTTTCTCCATTTCACCAAAATGTTCAAATTCTGTCACATCAGTTGAAGGCTGAAAAATGCTTTCGGTGATGGTATTGTTTTATTGAACTAGCTACTTTCTCATTAGATATTTAAGTTGTTAAAATTTTGCAATTGTACATATGGTTTGATTAATGAATTTTCTGTCAGTCTTTTCTGCACCTCTGATTATTTGGGGGCCAGAGAATGTCACGCTTTTATACTCAAGAAAACTGTGTTCTTTCCTGTGTCCTTAAAAACTGGCATGAAGTAGGTGTTCAGTAAATATTTGCTCAGTGGGAATGCATATTTTAAAGCTCTGTTTTACAGTCCCAAGTTGCTCTCCAGACAAGTTCTGTTAGTTTACACTCCCTCCCACAGGAAAAGGAGCTGTAGGAAGCACTCATCAGTACTGGACAATGTAATTTACTTTTACCTTTGACTATTCATAGGTAGAAAATAATAGCTTTGGCTCATGTTTTTATTTTTCTAAATTATACTTTATTTTTAACATGTATTTTTGACTACACATTTCTTTTGCAAACTATGTTCTTAATTTAGTTCATTTTGAGGTAAATCTGTCAGTCTTTTAGTTTGAGCTATACATAGCTATGTGTTACATAATATAATTACTGGTCTATGCCATTTCTTATAATAATATTCCAGGTTGCCATTTGTCTTTAATTTATTTTAACTTTGAAAGAAAGAGAAGTCAATTTTAATTTTGTCTGATTTAACAGATTTTTCTTCTTGATCTCTGGCTTTCCTCTTATACTGAAAATGAAATAATTCCAAGACTAATTGTAGAGTCTCCTCTGGGATAACTTATGTCCTTTTATGTCAGTTCTTTGGCCCACTAGGAATCTGCTCCGTATAAGGTGTGATGTGAAGAACCCACTGACTTTTATTTTTCCATGCAGCCAAATCTAGACATAGTTTTGACTCCTCCACATTCTTCCTGTAATGCTTCAATGATGTGTCCTTCATTGTACACCAGATTCTTAAACATTTTAGTACCTGTTTCAGGGCTTCAGCTATACTTTCCTGACAACTTCTTAGTCATTAAATATTTAGAATATAAATAGAATATTTTCATCACACATTTTCTAAAAAATCACATCCCTATTTCATCCCATGGGGTTTCCTTGGTATCACAAGGAAAAGTAAACAGATAACTCAGAGATTTGTTCCCTAGGCATAGGCAACTCTGAATCTTTGGTAACTCAGTTTCCTTATTTGATGAATGAACATAATTATACTGACCTTCTGAGTGGTGGACTTCATTTAGGCAATATTGGAATTCAGGATAGGGCATTCTCAACTTTCAGCGCTCAGTAGATATTTATTGTTATGCTTTACTACAAGAGCATTATTATTTTCATTTTTACTTTCTTTATATACACAGGTTTGGGATTTGGCAATATATTAATCAATGTTGTCCAGAGAAACAGAACTAGGCATCTCCTAACAGTGGGGCTGCCATCTGAGAACTGATTCCAGTGATTGCATTCAGTGCAAACATCAGAGAGCACTTGCAGTACACTATACTATACTATAGTGTATATGTAGTTTATATACTATACTATACTATATCTCTATAGTCCAGGCCCATCAGTTCAGGTGACCTCTTGATATAACCAAGAGAAACTACAGGAGGATGTGAGGCTGCTTCTGCTGCAAAATATTACATTCTTTTATATTATTTTTATACATAGGGATATATTCCAAAATAATGATTAAGTATGTACAGTAAATAAACATAACAGCAACATGGTGGTTTGATTTCAATTCAGTGTTAGCTCCTGTGTATACTTGTATGTGCTGTACTTTTCTAGGACTGGTAGCACAATAGGTCTGTTTACACCAGTTTCATCATAAGCCCACAGATAATGTGTTACAGTACAATGATTATGGTGTCACCAGTGACAAGAAGTTTTCAGCTTCGTCATAATCTTATGAAAAAAGCAGGTTATGTGAAACTGACATAAATGTTATTACACAGTGTGTATGTGAGAGAGAGAGAGAGAAAGAAAGAGAGAGAGGAGAGGAGAGGAGAGGAGAGGAGAGGAGAGGAGAGGAGAGGAGAGGAGAGGAGAGGAGAGGAGAGGAGAGGAGAGGAAGAGGGAAGGAAGCCAGAACACTGGGAAGTGAGGTTCTCTCCTAAGACATTCTGTACATGATAGTATTCTACCTTTCCAATTCAGGTAAGTTGAACTGACTTTCTCACTATTCGCATCTTTCTAAATCTGGCTTAGGAATGTCAATGAATGCTACAGGTTCTGCTTTCAAAAATCCGAGGGGAAGACTGGCAGCCCCATGAATGCCTTTAATATCAGGATATTTAGTGGCTTTAATGGAAAAATAAATGTAATGCCAGGAAAGCAGGAGGCTAGAAAGATTCACTTCAATTACTGGGGAAAGAATTTGAAAAAGTTTCATGGAGGAGGTGATGCTTCAGTTGGGTGAGGAAACTAAGATTAATAAAAAACATGGAGAGAGGATGCACAGGAGGCTGGAGTCAGCTGAGGAGAGGAAGTGGATTTCTTTCTGAGTCATTGGACGTAACCCTGCAGATCCTGTGCAGTCAGCATTCCATCACACTGTTCACTGCCCATTGCACTTCTGGGTGCTTCAGAAGTACCTGCTGTTCTTCTGTAGGGGAGTTCCTAAATGCAACTGGGGCCACTTTGCACACAGTGAATGTGCCTGAGATTTAGCAGCCTTCCCCAGAGCCCAGCTGCATGCCATCCTTCACCAGTAAGGGATGCAACAGTGTGAATGCTTGTGGTTTTATTTCTACATCTTTAAAATTAAATGTGGAATTTATCATTTATTTACATGATTCAATCTTCAGAAAGTTCAAAAGAGACAAATTTGAAGTCTCTCTCTGACACCTATTTTTAACTTATCTAGTCTCCCAACTCCCTTTGTTGAAGGCAACCAAACTTTCTAGAATCTATTGTAGTTTCAGAATTACTTTAGGGACCTGCATATAAGTTCTTAATTCGCTTTTTACACAAATGTGGAAGCTTTTGGCTAATGCTACTCATACTTTATAGAAGCATGAAGTTGTGTAACAGTTCTATTGGGGTATAATTCACTCTGCAGGTATACAAGTCAATAAACAATAGTGTCCGTTTTTGTGTAGATACATTCAGTTCACTTGTATGTATACCTAGGAATGAAATCACTGGGTCATATGGAGTCTGTATGTTGGTCTTTTTAAAGAACTGCCAAACTGGACTGGAGAAATGGCTCAGTGGTTAAGAGCATTGACTGCTCTTACAGAAGACCCAGGTTCGGCTCCCCGTCCCCATGTGGCAGCTAACAAATGTCTGATGCTCCCTTCTGACCTCTACGGGCATTGCACCACATGAGTGTACTTATGCACATGCAGGTAATACACTCATACACATAAAATAAAAATAATAATTAAAAAAATAGCTGCCAAAACCACCTCCCAACGTGGCTAAACGATGCTTCTTCTTCCCAGTAATAACTGGAGGTCCCACTTTCCCCTCACGTTCTATACCGTTACTGTTAGGTCAGTTTTCTTTCATTAAGAGTCTTAGTGAAGATGAAGTGACAACTCGTATGGTTTTTAATTGGCATCTCTCTGTTGTTTAATGATGTTGAATAGCTTCTTGTGCTTGCCGATCATCTGTATATCTTCTTTGAAAATTATCTTTGCAAAATCACTTTTATTGTCTAGTTATTTCACATATTCTGGGCACAGGATCCTTATCAGATGTATAATTTATAAATATTTTGGATAGTTTTAAGAATTATATTTTTACTTACTGGAAACATAGATGTTTTCAAATTTGATGAAATTACATTTGTTTTCTTCACTTGCTCATTGGATGTCATATTGAAAGCCATGACGTCACCCAGTGTTACGGTGTTTCAATCCTATGGTTTCTTGTAAGATTGTTAGATTTAGCTCTGACATTTATGAGTATTGTCCACTTTTCCTTTAATAATGAAAGGTGAGGTTTCAAGCTCATTATTTGTAGGTGGCAATCTAGTTGTCCATTCATTGAAAAGATTATTATTTTCCCTCATCGACTGGTATGGGCATTCCTGCTGAAAGAAATTGACCATGAATATGAAGGCCTATTTCTGGACTCACAGTTCCATTAACCTGATTTGTGTCTATTTTTGTGCCAATGCCACATTCTCTTCATCTTTGTAATTTTGTATTGTTTTGAAACTGAGGTTTGAGTTTTCTAAATTTGTTCCTCTTTTTAGAGAATACTTTGTCTCTTCTTGGTTCCTTGAATTTCCAATTTTGAGTTTTAGCATACTTGATTTATAAAATAGTTTCAGACTTATGTAAAAATTGAGAAGCTAGTGACATAAAACACAACCCCCCACTTCAAAAGGAGTAGGAGATATATTTATTCTGGAGTCAAACATGAGTGACCGTGACTTGGGAACATACGGATTTAGATTGCCTCAAATAACACATTCAAGTATAGAAATGGTTTTTACAAGGATTTTATTTTTACAAAAGAAAATCAAGCCACGATTCAAAGCATTTTTCAAATACAGCGGTGAAAAGGGATAGGTGGGTTCATCGAAGTGGGAAATTCTAGGTGGAGGTCTCAGATGCTGTTGACTTTCCTAGCTTTGGTGGGAGCTAGAGGTTCACCACAGTCATCTTTTCCAAAAGGTTCACTTGAGAGTAATAAAGGTGTTGGTCAGACACGGAGGCAGTGAATGGTGACTGAGGGGACTGAGGTAGTTTGGTAGTTTGGCTCTTCATCTGCAACATTCCAATTCTCTGAAGTCATAATGTTCTAACCAGGCAATCAGCCTAATAAAATCTTTAACATCAGTGTGGTCTTTGGGAACGTCAGTTCACATTGGTACAAGGAACACCTACATACACAGCACACAGATCCCTCTGTCATCAATAGCATGTTAGAACGGCATATTTCTTAAATTTAATGGATTAATATTGGCACATTGCTTTAACTAAAATTCAAATTTTACTTACATTTCTTGAGATTTGACCTAATGTCCTTTTTATGTTCCAGCATACCTCATAGAATATTATATTACCTGTAGTCATTATGTTTTGCAAGGCTGGTTTTGTTTGTGACAGCTTTTCATACTTGGTTTTCAATAACCTTGATTGTTTTAAATTTTAATGTTAAATTGTTTTACAATTATCCCTTTACTGGGGACTAGTGAGATGGCTCAGCAGATAAAAAACTTGCTACCAAGTCTGACGATCTGAGACCCATATGGTGGAAGGAGAGAATGAAGCTTTGAAAGTGGTCCCCTCACCTCCACATGCACGCCACAGCACACATGTGCCCTTCTCACACAGTAATCAAACCTTTCCAAAGTCCCTTTATTAGAACTTATCAGGCATTTGTCACTGTGCATACAGACCCTGATCACCTGTCCAGGATCAGGCCATGTTTCCCCAGTGTGATACTTTTGCTTCTACCATTCCATATTCTGTGTTCCTTTCATTCAAAGGGGCCATTATGAAGGTCAAGTGGTTTGTAGATTTGCCAAGTCTTCTGTCTCACTACTCACCTTTGGTCTAGTTGGTCCGATCATTGAAGACTGAGATCTACAACTATTATCATTGGATTATCTATTTCTACCACCAATTCAGATGTATTCTTCCATGTACTCTCGGTATCTATGATGAGTTCATAATTGCATAGACGTATCATGTCCTCCTGGATATATCTTCTCTCATAATGCGTTCATACTGAAGACAGTTTTGCCTGACATTCGTATAGATACTCCAGGTCTCTTTAGATTACTATTTCTATCCTGGAACCATATTGTTTTAGTTCTAAATAATTTGTGTCCTTCGATCGAATACATAGCTTTTATAGACAGCATATACTTTGACCACCTTTGATTTTATGCATCTGTCAATCTCCATCTTCTGACTGGATTGTTTAGATCACTTACAGTTAATGTAATACTGATAAGGTAAGGATTATGACTACCATTTTCCTATTTCCTTTCTGTGTGTCATGGTTTTTATGCTTTGTTAAAAATACATTTCTAGCATATTTTAATTGTCTTCATTTCCTGTTTTTAAAAGTTATTTTCTTAGTTGTTGTTTCAGGAATTGCAACTAATATCTTAAATTAAAGCAATGTATTTAGACAGGACTAGAAAGATGACTCAGTGGTTAAGAGCAATGACTGTGCTTGCAGAGAATCAGGGTTCAATTCCCAGCACCACATGGGGGCTAATAACTGTCCATAACTCCAGTTCTAGGGAATTCAACGTCCTCTTTTTGACTCCATAGGTATTTGCACAACATGGGTGCACTTACATACTTCTGGCAATACACTCTTGCACATAAAATAAAAATAGTACAATAAAATGAAGAAAACGACAATCTTAAAAGAAACAAAAAACAATGTATTTAGAAAGAACAAGAGGGTGATAGTATGTGATAAGGAAGCATGAACTACAAAGACAAAGGACACATGTGTCATGAGAAAGGAGGTAAAGTTCATTGCTTTTCTAGTTTCAACTCTGTCATAGCTTTTTTCTTTTTTTATGTGGTGAATGAATGCATAAAGATGTAATTTATATGAAGGTGTAAAGCTCTAAGTGAAGCTGCACTGCTTCAGAATGATCCTTCTGATTCTATGAAAGTTCACTGAGCTGTGTAGAGTTTGGGACTGGGCAAGTATGTAAATGGCTTCTTTAAACTAGAGGTGTGATGTTTTTATTAGTGTGTTAATTAGAATAAAACAATTTTATCTTTTAAAAAACTCATGTAGTCAACGTTTAATGTCAGTTTAATTTGAATGGATAGAAAAGCTTCACCCCAATATAGAAAGACCCATTCCATTTCTACACTTGCACACTTAATGTCACAGTTATATGTTCATATGCCACGAACTTACATCAACACTGGTTTACAACTATATCAGATAGGAAAATAAAAATGCACATCTGGTGGGCTTTCATTATCCTGTTGATGTCTGTAGTTTCTATAGCGATGCCTTCTGATTCCTTATAACTGGTTGCCAAATTCATCCTGGTAATTTGTATCTTCTCTCTTTTGTATGTCTTGTGAGAAATTTTTTTAATTGTATTGATCAGGAATTTTGATACGCATTTTTGTTTCCATTCAGTTGAATGTATTTGTAGTCCTCAAGGGCCCTTCACTTGTTGCGCTGTTTAGAAATGTTTAGTTTCCACGGGGTTTTTTTTTTTTTTGGTGCTAATTTTCTGTAATTGATTTTCTACTTAATTTAATTATGGTCATATAGCATGTGCAGTGTAATTTAATTATTTTAAATATGTTGAGGGTTGTTTTATGGGGCAGGATAAAGTCTTCCTTCATGTATATTCTCTAGGCATTTTAACAATGTGCATTCTACTATTATTGCATGCAATTGATTAGTTGCTGTTGGTTGAAAGCAGTTTTGAAGCCTTCTACATCTTAGATTTCGTTTCCACTTGTCAAATCTCATTGAGAAAGAAACATTGTTGGGTTTAGTTCTAGCTGTGGATTTGTATATTTCCTTTTTCAAGTTTATCAATTTTTATATCACACTATTGTTGGATGCACACATAGTCAGAGTTTTGGTGTCTTCTTGATGGACCAGCCTATCATTTTATTATATCCCTTTTTTACATCTAGTCATTTTTCTTCCAGTGAATTCTTTATATGGCATTAATCTGGCTACTCCTACATTCTTTTAATTTATGCATGTTTGCACACATCTTTTTCCATGCGCTTACTTTCTACTTGTTCATATCACTATGTTTGAAGTGTTTCTTAGAGATAACATGCAGTTAAGTTTTTTAATCCACTGTGTGAAGCTCTGTCTCAGTTAGTGAATTTAGATCATGTTCTAGTTTCTGTTGCTGTGACAAAACATTCTGACCAAAAGCAGCTTAGGGGAGGAAAGGGTCTATTTGGTTTATAATTCCAGGTGGCCATCTAGCACTGAATGAAATCAAGGCAGGAACTTGAGGCAGCATCTTGGAGATGAATCTGCTTGCTATTCTTTACAGCATTACTTTTGACCAAGGAGCTCATTTCACAGCTAGTGAAACACAGCAGGGTCCATGGAAAATGCTGCTTGTTAGTTGACTTGAAGGTTGACTTACTGTCTCCTATTTTCTTGTGCAGCATATACAGCTTAGGACTACCTGCCTGGGGGATGGTGTCCCCACAGGGGTCTGGACCCACTTATACCAATTACCAGTGGAGAAAATCTCCCACAAACATGGCCCAGGCCAATCTGATTTAGGAAATTCTTCTACCGAGATTTTCTTTCCAGATAATTCTAGTTGTGCCAGGTTGACAGGACAGACCACTAATGCAATTAGTGATAATTAATCAAATTTAATTTTAATATCATTGTTGGTAAGGTGAAAACTTGCATTTTGTTTTCTATTTATTACATTTTTATTGTTTTTTCTTTACTTCTTCATAGATTAATATATCTTTAACAATTTTATTTTGATTTAAATCAGTTTTCTGAAGTAACTTTTTCTATAAGACTTCTTAATGGATCTTTAGGTATTATTTTAAATATTTCACATTCTTCTGGTATCATTATTACACCAATTTTAGTGGGGTCTACATACCTCACCTCTCTTTCAAACCCTTTACCTCTTCCTAATTTATAATTGTTGAAATGCTTATGTGTATTTAAAACTGCATCAAATAATGTTATGATTTTGGCTTCAACTGTCAGCACCATGTAGAACATTCAAGAGAATGTCAATCTATCACACATATTCTTATTTTTACTTGTGACACTCTTTTCTTCTTCCTGTGTTTCAAACTCCTTTTTTATTGATTCCTTTTCCATTACAGATGGCTATGTAGTCATTTATTAAGGACAGGGACTCAGAGAGTTCTCTTCACTTTCTTTATTTGAGAATATATTGATTGCCTCTTCATTTCCAGAGGACATTTCCTCTCACGTCTGTGTTGACAGGTTTGTTTTTGCCTTCCATTAAGCACTTGTAAAAGAAATGTTGTGACTCTTCTTTGAAATCTGGATTTACATGAGAAATCTGTTCTTCTAATGGATCTTTCTTTATGGGTAAGTTTCCATTTCTTTCCCAGTGCCTTCTGAAGTTTGATTGTTTCTTGGTGTGACTTTCTCAGGTTTAGTTTCACCTGGCTTCCAGAGTCTGCTGGCTTATGCACTTTGTCCATTATGAGAACCTCTAGCACTAACTAGTCAGTGCTCTTAACTGCTGAGCCACCTCTCTAGCTCCCATACCTCTTTTATAAAATACAGACTTAAGCTTACACAGCCAAAGTAAGAAACATAAGATTCAGGTATTAATTTGTAGTGTTTGCTACAAATAGTTGGACCCATTTCATTAAACTCATGTTATTGGGCCTGGAGAGATGGCTCAGCAGTTAAGAGCACTTGCTGCCCTTTCAGAGGATTTGGGATTAGTTTCCAGCCCCCACATGGCAGCTAACAACCATCTATTGCTCCAATTCCAGGGGATCCAATACCCTCTTCTGATCTATGAGGGCATTGCACACATGCTGCACCTACATACTGCAAGCAAAACATTTACACACATAAAGTAAAAATAAATAAAAATTTTTAATGACATAAAATAATGCGATCTATAACATAATCAACATAACATTGAGAGTAGCCATATTTTCAGTGTCCAGCTTAGCAACATTAGAATCACATGCATTTCATATTCTCTGCAAAAGTGGCTGTGACAGTGGCTCATGCCTACAATCCCAAAAGGTTGGGGACTGAGGCAGAAGGCTGATGTAAGTTTAAGAACACCTTTGACTTCATATGAGTTCCAGGTCAGCGTGAGCTACAGAGTGAGACTCTTTCTCAAAAAAGCAAAGCGAAGCAAGAATGCGAGGCACCGGCCACATGGCTTCCCTGTGCAGTCCGGCAAGCGCCACCTTGCTGAATCATAGACACTCAGCTGTCACTAATTTGATCTGTGATGCTTCAAGCAGGTCTTCTTATCCTTCCTCCTGGAGCTCTGGATCTCAGGAGACTTCAGCCAGACTCATAAGCATTCTGGCCTGACCACTGAGAGCTGACGTGACCCCAGGGGCGCGAATCTGAGAGCAGTGCAGGGCACTGTATGAAATCAGAACGAGCGTTTCTCCAGGGTGGTTCTGATTGTGCTGCCGCTGCTCCAAGCTCCTGCAAGTGAAACTTCTCTTGATTAAATAACTTCCCCCAGCCCCTTAACCAGTGCTCGCTCAACACAGCAGCCTTCCTACATAAGGTCATAGCTGGGTAACTCTGGGTTATGGAGTGGAAACAGCAAGTTTTATTCACTAGTCTCTGTTGGGAGTAAGAGCCCCCATGGCCAACACAGTGTAGAGTTCACACAGGGTAACTGCAGGGAGGGACTGCACATGCTAAGTGCATTCTCAAGGTTTCAGTTATATCAAGGAACCCGAAGAAGTGATCAGTGTAGAATTAAGACAGATGTAGGTGTGTAGTCAATATACTGGACTACCACAACTCTACCCCTTGTCAACTTGACAACCAAACACATCATTTAAATCATAACCTTCCACCTCTCATCCCCAAAGTCTCATGTTTATCTCACAATATATAATCCAACTTCAAAAGTCCACATAGTCTAACAGTTCCAACCATTTAAAAGTCTCATCCATGACTCAAGGCAATATCTTAGCTATGAACGTCAAGAAAATAATAACAACACAAAAAAACCAAACTGTATACTTCCAATATACAGTGGCACAGAATAAATATTCCCATTTTCAAATTCAACTTATCTCCTCTGACATTACTTGCTACTAGTTTATCCCAAGGAAAATTAGAGTAGAAACTTAAAGCAGGAACTTGGGGATAGTAACTGAAGCAGAGACCATAGAGAAACACTACTTACTGGCTTGCTTGCTCAGCCAAGCTTCTTATACAGTCCAGGCCTGTCTGCCTAGGGATGGCACAGCCCACAGTGGGCTGGCCCTTCCTACATCAAATTAGCAAAGAAGTAAGAACATGCCTTACAGGTATGGCCACAGGCCATTCCGTTGGAGGAAATTCCTCAGTTGATATTCCTACTTTCTAGGTGACTCCAGTTTGTGTCAAAATACAAATATCCGCATACTCAATGGACTATGGCTCTTCCATAAAGAACAATGAAATTCTTTCATTTGCAGTGAACAACATGAAAGTAGAGGGCATTATGGTAGACGAAATGAGCTTGAACTACAAATGCCATGTTTTATCTGTCATAGGTGCAAGCAAACTAAGTTGACCTACATGTAGAACAGTGATTAACAGAATTTATGAAGCATGTGATGGACGTAAGATGAATAAAGAAGGTTGTCTTTCACCAGTACATGCTATATCTATGTAAATACTACCCTGGGCCCCAGTTAACACATATAACTAACAAAAAGGAAATACAACTGTTTTTGTCTAGCCTCTGGCATGCTTGCAGCCCTCAAGATCATCCAGTCTGCCTAATGCAAGAGTCCCTTTCCTCCTAGGAGTTACTGTTTAGATAAGTCTCTTTCACTAAGTACATTTGTTTGTTTGTTTTGTTTTGTTGTTTTGACAAATGATATTTCTTGGTTTATTTATTCGTTACTTTAAATTGACACAATAACTGTATAGATTTGAGGAGTACAATGTGATATTTAGATATATTTGTATATTGGGTAATGATTAAGTTCAAACCTTCTGCTTATCTATCAAATACATACAATTTCTCTGTGGTGAAAACACTTGAAATTCTGGCTCTTTTGAAATATGCCAAGAAATGCTGTGAACTATAATAGTACCCTAGAACTTCTCCTTCCAATCTGGCTGCAACTTTTAAATATATTTCATTTATTATTTTTAGTTTATGTGTAGGAGTGTATTGCCTGCATGTGTGTAAGTGCATCTGTGTTGTAGAATGCCCATAGAGGTCAGAAGAAGGTGTCGTATCCCTTGGAACCAGAGTTATGGGTGTTATCTGTCATGTGGGTGCTGAGAATCCAACCCAGGTTCTCTGTAAGAACAGTCAGTGCTGAGCCATCTCCCCATGGCTACAGCTTTGTGCTCATTAACTGATTCCTTCTCACCACCTACCTTTTCCGTCCTCCTTGTCCTCCCTTCCCACCACTATTCACTATTCTCCTTTCTACTTCTGTGAGAACAGCTTTCTTAGATTCCACATGTGGGTGAGATCATGTTACTTGTCTTTTTCTCCTGGCTTAGTGTATTCTGATTGTGTGCTCCTGGTTCATTCATATTGCCAGAACTAATAATATTTCATTCCTTGTTTGCTATCAGGCATCTTGATGCCTATTCTGTGAATGGAAAGCAGAAGTTTCATACATGCACAGAGTTTGGACTAATGGGGAGTAACAGAGGCTGAACTCAAAATCAGGTCTTCCCCAGACTTCAGTTATCTAGACTCTTTCTATGCTTGGGCTGCAGACGTGACTTTAGTACTCATAGGAGATCGGGATGGGGCTCTTTCCAGTCAAACCTGCTACCCAGGGGACATTGGGAGGGTAAAACATCTGAGGCACAGTGTAAGTGGTGGTTCAAATGGGAAGTAAAGGCATGGGTTCCTGAGGGTTCTCTCAAGGTGAGTGACCATCAGCAAGTGCTCCTGTGGGAAGATAAACACAGAACTGAGATTATAGGCTCAGCACACCTAGGAAGTGAATTTGCCTGGCAGCCAAAAAGCTAAGATAAAAACCCACCAGCCAATGCTTTCTATTAAAAGAATACATTAAATGAATTCTTAGGGTGTGGCCAAACTAGTCCATCATTTCATCAAGGTCTGCCTTTGACTCATTTGGATGCTTAAACTTATCTTCTGTTGGTCCTATCAAGTGGGTTATTTCTAAAGAAAATCCAGAGTTCTGTGAAGGAGAATTAATCAGTGTTCTGTGGTCCCTAAGTAGCAGCAGCAGCAATTGGAACCCTGGTAGGAATGTAGATTTTCCAAGTCCCACACAGACCTCATGAGTCAGGAACTTTGAGGGATGGGGACTAGCCTTCTGTGTTTAACAACCCTGTCAAGGGGTTCTTAGCACACAAGGGTGACAGGAGTCTCAGGAGGAGCATTTGGATGGGGCTGAAGGTAATCTTGATAGGAAATGGCTTTGCTCTCCCAGGGTCCTCCCAGGGCTGTCAGCTCATCTTCCAAGATAATTGATTCCCCACCCACCTCCATTTCAATCCTTTCCCAGGTGTTGTTAATAAGTGTTTTCTTGGCAGTTTCAGTATTCAGAGAAAGAAATCAAAATGTATTGAGCGCCTATGAATGTGCCAGACACTTGGGCTTGGCATTTTTGATGAGTTATTTATGTGATCTTCAAGGAAACCTAAAGAGAAGAAAAATGTGTCCTGTAGTCACACATAGGGATGTTTGAATTTTGTTAGGGAAACAATTTTGCTAAGAAGTCTAAAAGCTGTTACGACCTAAAGGTGTTTCTATGGTTAGAATTTCATTTTCTTTATTGGGGTGGGAGAGATACTCTTATCAAGGAGGAAAAACACATTGGTATATATGAAAGACATAGATGAAAAGACAGGACGTAGGAAGGATCATCTGTTCAGTACTCAAAACAATGTAAGCACACTCACATCCTATTACTTAGCAATTCTACTACAGGTCAGAATTTCCAAAGAAGCTGTCCCTCACATGCACAAGGGACATGACGGATTTTTGTGAATTAAGTGGGGAAAAGGTCAGATAGTCCAGGTAGAGGTGAAAACAAGGTAGATGGCTACTTCTGGAAACAAAAGTCTGAAAGTGTTTGCAGAAACACAGGTGAACTTAAAACTACAGTGTTGTATATGACAAGAGCTGTCAGCATAATTCCTTTTCCACTTGTATGAGGATAGAAGAACATATGTTCCTTAAGAACACATACAAGAGGCTGGAGAGATGGTTCAGCAATTAAGAGCACCAGCTGCTCTTCCAGAGGACTCAAGTTCAGTTCCCAGCACCAACACAGCAGCTAACAGTCATCTGTAACTACAGTTACTGAGGATCTGACTCCCTCTTCTGACCTCTGAGAACATTGCACACACACGGTACACTTACATACATGCAGACAAAATACATGCATGAATACATAAAATGAAAACAAATCAATCAAAAAGAATAAATCATTTTTATTTTATGTGTATGTGTATGAGTATACTTCCTGCATGTGTGTAAGTGCACCTGTATATGTAAGTGTGCCTGAGAAGGTCAGAAGAGGGCGTCAGAGTCCCTGGAACTGGAGTTAGAGATAGGTGTTGGCTGCCATGTGGGTGCTGGAATTCGAATCCAGGGCCTCTGCAAGAGCAGCCAGTGCTTTTAACTTCTAAGCCATCTCTCTGGCCCCCAAAATAAAAATTTTTTAAAGAACACACACAAAGGATGTTTGTCTGTGGCTAGAGAGAGGGAAATGATATCAGAGAAACCAGGCGAAGGAAAATTTAGTGAAACCGGAAAAGGGCTTCACATCATCAATAAACACGTGTGCCATGAACTGAGGCATATTAACCAAGCCTTCTCACCAAGGGAAGAACAAGAAGAAAAGAGGGGGGAAGGAAGAAAAAGCAAGATAGTTAAAAAAAGGAGATCATAGATAAACAGTAATCCTCAGACCTCACAGTGATGTGTCTCCTGTGGCTAGGGCCAACATAGAGAAGATAAGGTCTGGGGCTCAGACCCTGATGAGCAGCATGCCATTTTGATACCTTAGTCGGCTCCAGTCCCAAAGACCCCATAATTGAATATCCCTTTAGACAGTACTGAATTTAATGCCTATTCATGCACAGCTTCATGATATATTGGGGGCCATTTAGGCAAGGGTAGAAGATTTCTCCTGCTCTTTCCCCTGGGAGACCTGCACCCAGGCCAGATTACTGACACAGAGAGATTCTGGAGATAGCTCACCCTTTACTTAACAAGGAAGACTTGAGGAAACCAGAAGAGAATGAGGTGAATGGCAAAGCTCACCTGGGACATGGGCCTTTGATTCTTAGTCTGGGAACATTGCTGGGCTCCACTATACAGTGAGTCACCTGAGAGATCTGGAGAAGTCCAGGTCCCGGGGCTCCGATTCTTGGGGCTTGGACTGAATAGGCTTGGGGAAAAGCTTAGGAAGCTGCAAATTGTAAAGCTTCCCACTGTTATAAGATGGGTTTGAAAACAACATTCTCCTGCCTTCAAATCCAAGAGGCAGTAAAGGGAGAAGGTAGAAGTCTTTGGTCAGCTCACTGAGAATATTTTACATCAGGGAGTCCGAGAAATTTCACTTCTCAGAAAAATTTCAGGGTACCCTAAAAGGAATAGAGGTTGTTGGGGGGGTCCTCGTAAGGACAGTACAATCAAGCTGCCAAGGCACCCTGTGCACTCTTCTCTACTCTTTGGTGGAACAAACTACTTTGTGATCATCACCCTTATCCACTTCCTCTCCCATTTTCTCCTTAGCTAATTATTCATTGGATGATCACTCTGAAGTGTACTAACACTGGGTTCCAGAAGGACAGAAAATGAAATGTAAAATCCTTCTTCAAAGCTGTCTCTGGTCAGTAGGAGAAGAGGGTGATATGTCACATGGACAGATCTCAGAGAGCTAGAGGATATAGAGGTGATGCAATGAGATCTGGGCTGGAAAAGTGGCTTCAAGTTGGTCTCAGATGGCCATTTTATTTTAATCTAAGTTTTCATTTATTCCTCATTACTTCTTTCTGTCTGCCAAAACTATATAAACAATTTTTACAAGGAACAAAGGAATGCCTGATTGCAAGGTTGAATATTTCGAGGATGTTGGTAACCCTAAGATGGCCATTGTAAGCAAATGATCAGGTTCTAATGTGTAGAAAGGGACCTGCGTGAACCAAAATAGACTTGGATTGTGGTGTGTGACTGGAGCTACGTTTGCTCCTCTCGTCACAGCTGGTGAAAGGCAGCCATCTAGTAAAACGTGGTTGTGTTCTCCTGACATCTGTTGATTTGGTCTAAGAGTAGGCACCAGACCCAGTATTGGCCAATCAGCTGTATGAAACAAGTCTGATTTGAGACAGATTGATGAAACAGAATTTTGCTACTTTCTCAAGATGGTTACTACTTTGGGAAGATGCTATCTTAACTTCTTATTTCTTGAACAGAAAAGTTGTATGTCTTCTTTTATAGTGTATAGCTCTGTCTAGTTCAGGGGGAGATAGACATTTATATAAATATAAAATATATAAAACTTGAAAATGATCAACAATGCTAATAAAAATTGTTATGATTACAGTTAGTAATCATGTCAAACATAACAGTGAACATCTATTGAGCACTTGCTGTGTACAAAGTGCAATTCAAATGGCTTCACATGTGTTAACCCACCCCAGGAAACCAGTTCTGTACTTAATCTTTTTTGAAAGAAAGTGTTCGCTCTACCTGTAGTGCCCTCCTGTGTATCAGTCCTTCCAATTGCTTTAAACACTTTATTCACCTCACAAATAAGGGATTTTTTTCTGTCCTTGAACTTCACAAATTGTGTTTCTGTCACTTGCAGCCACAAACTACCAAAACATTGTAGAGGCTCAAGAAAATTTGTCAAGGAACCTCTGTGGTGGCTCACCAAGAAGTCATGAAATAAATCTTAGTCAACATTGTCATAGACCTGGTCCCCAAGGAGCAACTCATGGCTTGGCAAAGACATCAAGGTATCAGAGGTGGAGACTGATGTGGAAAGCCAGTGATGGAGCTCCGCATTTCATCTCTTCACTTTGTCCTTCCTTCAGGCTGACATCACAAGCCCAGCACACCTCTTTCTGTGCAATCTTATGACCACATGAAACATAAAACATCATCTCTAATGATAAGTGTCAGATTTCCTGACTGAAGCACTTACCTTGCACATAACAAGATCACCAAAGAAAAAAAGAATTGAGTTGAGATGACTCAACAGGTAAAGGTACTTGCTGCCAAGCCTACAACCTGACTTTGATTCTCAGGATCCACGTGGTAGGAGGAGAAACAACTCCTACTCTGTCTGACCTCTATGTGCATGCCATTGCATGTACGCACAAACACATACACATACACACATGCACATACACACACCCCAAATAAATATATGTAAATATAAAAGAAAAAAAATTAAGGCTGATAACCATGGCTGTCTTTTGTGCTTTACAACTTAAGTTGGTTCATATCTCTTCATTCAGGAGGAGCCATTCTGTTAGATGTGGATGGTCACAGCAATAAAGGACAACTCTGTCTGACAATCATTGCTTCTTCATTCCTCTGAAAGTCTACCTAAATAGCCAAAATGTTTGCACAGAGAGTAACAGATGCACAAACGGCCTGTGGAGGGTCAAGTATGACCCATGAGTTGAGAGCTGGGCTCTGGGGCTGTACTCTCAGAGAGCCAGTTACTAGGTTGGTGATCTTAGAAGGGTCACCTAATTTTCCAGATAAAATCTGTTGGTCTGAGGTGCCTGCTTTAGAGTTGCACCAGAGGAAGTGAGTAGAGGAGGCATCCACCATAGCTTTCCACTTCTGGCCTTCAATAGTAATTCCCACTCAGCACTGTTGTAAGCTAAATGAGGAAATTTGAATGGAATGCCGAAATAGTGTCCCGTGCTTCGAAAGCACCTAATGAATGATAGCCGTCACTGTCGCTATACAAAAGCAAGTTGAATGAACATACAGAGCTCCCTATATAATAAATCTCTAAAATAATGTGTTAGAAAAAGCAAAAAGTTACAATAGGACATACAAACAAAATATGGTCAAAGTCATATAAAATTTAAAACGCAAAGCAACTTGATATACTATTTATGCAAATATAAAATTATATACCTATAAATATATAGCACAGAACATGACATACTGCTTATGATTGGGTAAATATGTATAAACATAAAAATATGATATGCTGCTTGTGCAGATTTATCAGTATATACACTTGCTTTTTCATGTGTGAGTATTGCATGTATATGTATATGTAGATGCATGTGTCAGAAAGCACAGTGTTAGGTACATGAAAGAGCTGTTTTCCTGACAGCAATTACATTTGGTAATGATACAGGGACCAGTGTTTATATCGGTACGTGTGTGTGTGTGTGTGTGTGTATGTGTGTGTGTGTGTTACATGCACTTTCGCAGAGCACAGCGAGTCTGAATGATTGAAATGTTTCATAATTAGAAATCTTGGAGAGTGTATTATAAATGCTTCCATCTGATCATTAGAAGGCTGCCTTCTTATTTGTATTCCACTTGGCTCTTTCCCTTTGATATGCAAGAGAGGTTACGGGTGATAGAAATCTGAATGCGAATCATTAACAAGGACTCTGGGTCTGGTCTGGGACAGTTCCAAGCTGGGCTGCATGACTAGAGAGTGGCAGCAGGGTGGAAGGAAGGCCAGAGGCCTGGAGTCTGCTGTTACTGATTTACATTGTGCATTCTTCATGATCTGGAGCAAGAGAGACTCAGAGCAAGACATCCCTGACAGGCTGCTTAATCCTCACAGCCCATTTCTTTAGCTCTGAAATAGGAATAATAAGTCATATTTTAATAGGTTTTCTGTGTGAAGAAAATAAGCACCAAACATGGCACTTGGTAAGCATATCAAAGACCTGACATTCTGACACTCAGTTTATATTTAAAGCATCTTTGTTACAGCCATCAAAGAAATGAGAAATATCAGTCACTTGCCTGTGGGACTCGGAGCAGCCAATGAAATTTCATCTCCCACCCCCAGGTCATTAGATACATTTAAAATGTGAAACATCAAGCAGAACCTTCCTGGCTTCCAGACCAGCCTGTCTTTTCATGCTGCGGTTTGTTTTTATTTCATGCACAGGTGCAGGGAGGAGAACCCGAGAATTTGTTCTTCTCGGGAGGAGGGAAAGCAAAGGCAAGTAGGGTCCAGGTAGGCTTGGGGGAGGGTAAGAAGTTCAGCAAGGCTAAGAGAAGAGGAGGGCTGGGAGGAAGTGCTGCAGGTGGAGGAAGGAGGAGCTGCAGGAGGGACACAGTATGTGAACATCCCGTCAAGGGGAAAGTCGACAAAATGGAAGGCTGACAGAGGCCATTTGATGTCAAGAACAATGACCCTGGATAACAAAGCACAGTGAAGATAAAGAGGACTGTGTGTGGCAGCTCAGTCCTGGCGAGACCTGAGTCTCCTAATTTAGTTGGTGATTTCAAAATGGACTGCAAAGAAGGTGTTGGTAGCAATGAGCGGGACAGTGGTAGGCAGCATGGCTCCACCCTATTACCTGCAGAAACTTGAGGAGCTCCTCTGATCCTGTAGGGACCCAAACTTAGGCCACAATGTTTTTCATGGCTTCGGTCCAGAAACCAGTTTCATGGTAAGCAAGTATGAAGGAGAGTTGATGTTTAATAAAGAGACTTAAATACAGATTTCAAGGAAGAGAGTTAGGAGAAAGAAGGAGGCTTTCAGGAAGGAAAGTAAGACACCTTAGGGCATGGGTGTGGGTTTCTCTAAAAGAGAGCCACCATTCATTGTCTCTACAATAACTAGGTAGATTAACTTTACTGAGGTTCAAAGCTTCTTTCCAATGGATTGCTAAGAAATCTAAATGATATCACAAGGTTGTTCCTGAGGGTCACCTGACAAGATTACAATTTACAAACTCTAAGGGATGCAGGAAAGCGGGGTGTCTTTACTGTAAATGCTTAATAGTCTTATTTGAGTCCCCCCAAAACTGTCTGGGGAAAGGAATCAGAGCCTAACTGTTTATATACATTTAGGCTTTAAGCTGGACTTGTTATTTTAACAGAAAATGCCTATATATGCAAGGAATATCATTTCTATGCTAACAACCTTCACAACAAATGTTCATTGTTCCAGAATTCTTGCTTCTCAGTTGGCAAGAGGTGCCCAGGTGGAGGCACCTCTCACATCTCCCCAGTGTTTCCTGTCTTTCGGTCCTGCCTCAAGATATAACCAAGCTACCCACCAGGGGTTAATGAATACTGAAGACAGACAGCTCTTCAGTAAGGGACAGTGTGCTCCCTGCCACAGGAAGAATGAACTCATCCATATTGCCAGTTCTGTGGATGACCAGTTCCAGAACCTCTGACTCTAGTTCACTATGTCTATGAATGCTAAAAACAAAAATAGAATGCTCTATGGTAACTTTATTTTTTCAAAGTCATTTTTGAGCCTGGCATGGTGACAGATGTCCGTGTCTGTAATCTTAGTACTTGGAAGGCAGAAGCAGAATGACTTCAAGTTAATGAGCCCTTGCTAAATAAGTAAGTAAGTAAATAAATAAATAAATAAATGTAGTAAAAATAAGTTTTTATTACTGAGCTTTTAGCCAGGATAGATGATCAAGGCACAGCTTGTAGATTTTATTTTTTACTTTAAAAAAATTGTATTTATTATTTTTATTTTATATGATATGAGTGTATATCCTGCATATATATAAGTGCACCTATGTCATGCAATACCAGCTAAGGTCAGAAGAGGCCAGCAGACCCTCTGGAACTGGAGTTCCGGACAGTTGTTAGCCACCTTGTAGATTCTGGAAACTGGACCTGGGTTCTCTGTAACAGCAGCTAATGCTCTTAACCTCAGAGTCATCTCTCCAGCCCCGCAGCTTATAGATTTTAAACCCAGAGGCAATTTGATGTGGTAAGAAAAGCTATGTGTGTGACGTCAGACATGCTCTGGCTCATCACTCGCTCACTCGCTCATTTATTCATTCATTCATTCACTGAAGGGAATATTTACTATGTGTTGGGTTTGTGAAACAAACATTTTAGTGGAAGGAAGCAGACTAGGGAATGACTGGCCAAGTGGTTTAATGGTGTGGTGAGTATTGTAAAGGAAATAAAGCGAGAAATGGGATCCCCAGTGGCTGGGAAGAGTGAGGGATTGTAGGACAGATGGTCGGAGACTCGTGAGGCAACTCTGCCTTGGCAACTGAATGCAGAGAAGCCAGCCTAAAGAAAGCTTATTTTGTGCACAGTTCAACAAGAACCCAGGCCTTGATATCCTCACTAAGCAAGAATGAAGGTTGTGGTGGGTGGTGGTTTAGGAGTGAAGGTGGTATGGGAGATTGTCGTGAAGAGAAAACAACAACAACAACAACAATAACAAATATCACCTTTTTGCCAAGTTCCTTTGCTTTAGGCTCCATTAGCTAAACTCAAGAAAGATAAGGATAATACGATCTTTCATGTTTTGTTAGGATTAGAAATATTGGCTAAAAGCACTTACTGAAATGCTCGACGTGTGTAGTGGTTGTTCAGTGATCAACGTTACCATCATTACTGACATTTGTTAAGTCATTCAATCGAGGTTCCTTATAAGGTCAGGTTCATGTTGGAGCTCTTGGGAATTTTTCCAAAGCTGAGGAGTTAGGAAATTGAACTTTTGGAAGACTGAGAAGCTTCTTTAGGAAAGCTGAAGACGCAGTATCACGGGGTTAATTGTGGGGTCACTGTATAAGCTAAGGATAGGATTAGAAAGACAGATGAGCCCTGGAATGAATGGGAGGTTCTAGTTTGTACTTCCATTAAATTATTTCAACAGGAAACCTACAGACTGTTCTAGACAGATATAAACAAGATCATGGCATGCCTATGTCCCAAATCCTTCACCCTCATCTCATTTCAATATAAATTCTGAAGTCTTATCAGAGTCCCCAAATTTCGGCCCGAATAGGCCACCGTACCTCTGACCCCATTGCTTCTCACTGCCCTCCTACCCTCTAGCCTTACTCAAGTTTCTTCTTTACTGGCCTCTTTTGTGTTTCTCTGTCCTATGAATTCTCTCGCGGTGAGGCCCGGCATTCAGTCCCACTACCCACCCCTAGATATGAACCGACTGAGCAGACAGAGAATGCTCTCAGAGAAATTAATTTATTCCGGGCTACATCTACTTAGGTACTGTCTAAACATTTGTATTTTTGATGGTTTATGTGGATGTTAACTGCTCTCCTTTGTGGTTGTTGTTATGTTTTGTTTGCTTTCCAGAGAGAAAGGGGTGGAGTGTAGAGTAGATATATATTTCTCCATGAATTTTTACTATTGGTTCATTCAGGGGCAAGCCCTGCCCTCTGACCAATAAGGAGGTAGGAAGTCAGGGAGACCGGGAAACATGGCAGCTAGCCGGGGCAAGGAGCACTGAGCTGGTGGGTAGAGTATACCCAAAGCCACTTGGAAGGAAAGTGCCATGGCCCCAGGCACATGGAGCGTTCAGACAGCAGCGTTCCAAGGATCTTACTTGCACCTTAGGACTTGCTGACGCCACATCACACACACATGACACACATCTCATACATCCCACACAGCATACACACACACATATCACACGTACACGGCGGTGGCCGCGGGTAGTATGTTTGAACAATAACTTTGTGAATCACCTTAAATAAATTAATCCCTTTAAGTGGAGGACTAGTATCTGTTTTATTCTGCCGGATTGACCAAACCCCACCTGCCAAGTCCTCAAAAATAAATTTAATAAGACATTGTAAAACACGTCAAGGACTATTTCATCTTAGGATCTTTGTAGTTGCTCTTATCTCTGTCTACAAAGTTCTATCCTCATGTATCTCTTCAGTATCTCTTAAATATGGAATGAATATTACCTATCCAGATAGGCCATGCTAATCACTCTACAAAATAACAGTTCATCAATATGTCTCAATTTTCTTCATAGAGCAAGTTACTGCATAAAATTTTGTATCTTTGTATGTTTAGCTGTTTATTACTTTCTTATGTCAAAATGTTCCCTCCATACTTTGTAAGCCAATTAAAAAATATGTAAACTAAAGAAAGAATTAGAAGAAAAATAGCCTGCCTGTCCAGATAGTGATGCTCCTGAAAGCCAGGGGTTATTAACGAAAATTCCCTGGGCCAGGGATGGGATACCTCCTTAGGAGTTGTTGGTCTGTGATGCCCCAGAGTCCCTCCAAACAATATGGACTCTTGCCATATGTCTTGGTTACCCACCATCAATAGTTGAAAAGACCCTATTACTGAAGACACCCTACACCTTGACTGCAAGGTATAGAGACTCAAGCTGGAACTAAGCTGGAATTGTCCTCCTTGCTGGTCAGCTTTCACAGTGCTGGACGGTGATATACAGACTTCTGAGGGGAAAACAGCACCAATCACCTTACCCAACTGTAAACCCTATGAGCTAGAATACAAATTTGCCAGATAAGATGTGAGCTGTGATGCAGTAGTAGCACAGATGTTATGGAGTAATCACCTGGCTGAATCTGAGGCCTGTTCCACAAAAGGGATTTCATGCTTGGTATGTAATAAATCTACTTTGGTTGGTGTGAATCTGTTTCAACAGATCTGAGCAAGAGTTGAGGAAACTTTGCACTGCCTGCTGATAAGCTGGATCTGTCATTGTGTGGTTTCTGCGTTTATCTTTCCCAGTCCCTCCTTTTTCTTTTACTTTTTTTCCTATGGGTTGCTTGAACCTACCTGTTTGAAGGATTTTATCTTTCTTTTCCTTTTACCAATTTTGAGTGGATCAATTTGTATGTTTGTTCTGGGTGTTGTGTGACCCAGGAAACTTTAACACAGTCCACCGTTAGTGAAGTGTGCACTTCTACATGGGTGCCTCATCCTCCACATCTTATATGTCATATGGTGTTACAATTTGTGTTGTAATCATCAAATAAGGTGCAAAGAAGTAATGAAGAGGAAGATAGGTTGCTATATTTGCCTATTTTTCAGTTTTATTTTTCTCCTAGAACAGATACGGTTATGAATTTTGAATATTTAGAAACAACACTCTGTCCACCCTGGCTGCTTTATCCTCCTAACAGTACCTTTCCCCAAATTTTCAACAATAACCTGTATTATTAAATGTTGCCATTTTTGCCAGTATTTTCAGTTAAAGGATTCTTACTGAATTCATTTGAATTTTAAAAAGTTTTAATGAGTTAAAGCATCTCTTTTTAGGGGGAGATTCTGAGACATTGTCTCACTATGTAGCCCAGACTGGCATGGAACTCCCTATGTAGATCAGGCAGGCCTTAAATTCATAGAGATCCACCTGCTTCTCTGACTCCTGAGTGTTGGATTAAAGCCATGCACCACCACACCCAGCTAAAATGTCCTTTGTTATGATGTGGGCCATGTCTACTTCCAAATTGTAAAGTGCTGGTTAGTATATATTTATCTTCTTCATATTGATCAATAGATTTCAGAAGCACTTAGTTTGGGTATTAATGCCTACTATAGATTTGCTGATATTACTAGCCTATTCATTGAATTGTAAGTTATGTATTTTATTACAAAACAAAGCATGAATCCTGATGTAGCCAAGAAGCTTAACTACTTTGTGTGCTTTTGTGCATATTCAGTGACTATCAATCCTATGTTGCAGGCATTCTTTATCTTCTAACTTTATAACATTCTATTCAGGTCTTTGATACATATGGAATTTATTATTATGAATGGCATGAAAAATTAAATTTTATTTTATTTTAACTTTATTTATATTTTATGTATATGAGTGCTTTGCCTATATGTATGTAAGTGAACCTGAGTCATACAATGCCTGCAAAGGCCAGAAGAGGGCACCGGATACCCTGAAACTGCAGGTTGGGACAATTGTTAGCCATCATATGGGTGCTGGGTCCTCTGGGAGAGTAGCCAGTGCTCTTAACCTCTGATCCATCTCTCCAGCCTCAAATTTTATTTTTCAGGTGGATATTTCATCATTGAAACATTGCTGAAGTTCCTAATTTCATTATATATGTGCGTGTGTGTATGTGTGTGTACACAAAGTGCAAACTACTTGCATGTACTTTTTGTTGTTTGTGACAGGGTTTCACTGTGTAGCACAGGCTGGCCCCAAATGCTGTAATGCCAAGGCTGGCTTTGGACTTGTGCTTCTCCTGCTTTAGCCTGCTAAGTGTTAGGGTCACAGATCTGTGCTATCACACCAGGCTGGTGTCTGTTCTTAAGCCATTGTTCATCTTTAAACACCACACTCTTTAACATGGTTTTGCTTTAGTATATGATTCCTTATTATTTTTGGAAGTAAAGAAAATCTTCTGTTTGAAAAAGAATTTTAGAATTTAACTTGTCTATTCCATATTCTTATACATTACATTCTCAAAGATGATTGTCACATTAAGAAATCTGAGAACTGAAGAGAAGCTTCTCTCTCTCTCTCTGTTTCTCTCTCCCTCGCTTACTTTCTCTCTCAATTTGTACTATTTTATATATCTGCAAATAACATTTTCAGTTATCTTAACTCAATTATATTTTTGTTTTATTTTGTACTTGATTGTTTTTCTACTTTATCTTTTTGTTTTCTGGTCTGTTTTCGCTTTTCTTCCTCCTAATGTTGATGAAGAGTCATATTCCATAGCTGGTGGCAAAGCCTGATAATAAAGAAGTCAATAATCTGAGAGATCTTAATGTTTGATAAATAAATTGATAAAGGCAATTGTAGATGTATTCGACTGGATTTATATATAAAAGGAAATGACAAGTTGATGTTGGCTCAGCTGTGAAAACAATTCTAAGACCTCATTTCCCTCAGCACTTGTAAGATATTAATGCTCTTTTATCTTGTATACAGGATACAGAATGCTGGTTTGAATATGGGTCAGCTTTAGTGACTTGAGTCTAATGAATGGACACTGATGTTGCTTAACTTGTGAGGCTAGGCCAGAGAAGGCAATTCAGCCTCTATTTTATACCCCTCGAAATACTGCTTCCTGCTGTGAAGGAGCCAAGGAGCATAAGAGGATCACACAGGTTATTCTGGCTGACAGTGCCAAGCTGAGGTTCCAGGCAACAGCCAGCCATGCAGATAAGGAAGCCTTGGAAGTGACTTTAGTGCGGCACCATGACTGGCCCATGTAGAAGCCACCAGACTGAGCCCAGCTGGACCCTTACAAGTCATAACCTGGGTCTCACACTCTGTCATCGCTAGCTGTGTGTGTGACTTGGAGCAAAGAGTAAGGCTTATTTGTAAAATACTTCTAATACCTACACTAGAGAATTGTTCTGAGAATTAAGACAATAACTCTCTAAGGTAAGTATTATTAGAGCCACTTTATTTGTGAGAATATGTATGAGGGACAGTTAAGTACTAATATATTTCTCAAAGTCAGTGATGAGATTTGAGCTAAAATATGACTTTTAATTCTGTTCTCTTAATCATTATTCAATCTCATTGCTAAAAATAATCACCATAGCAACCCTAACACTACCTAATCTCACAGAAGAACCCAGAGATTCAGCATCATCCTTTGGTGTGTTTCAATTTAATTTAAGCCAGATTTGGCAACACGCTGAAAGTTGTGGTGCCATTTAAAGCACAAGAACAAAAAAAAATGTACCAGTGGTTTTGAATACCTGAGCCCGTCGCAATTTAAGCAGACGCCTAACTGTGCCGGGGTGAGAGAGAACAGCAAGCTCTTGTTGGCCTCGATTTCTCATAATGCTGTTTTTGGAAAATGATTTTTACTAAAATAGCATGCCATATATGAATCTTGTTCAAATGCCAGCATTGCTCTTGGAACAAGTATGTAGTTATATTGCATATTTTCATGGAGATGCCGGGGGAAAGCAGCTGAGTAACAGAGAAGGGTGTTCATTGAGGGGGACGGCCCTTTATGCAAAAATATTTGCATTTCTCAAAATCCCCATATACGTTTTCTTCTAACTGGCGAATCATAGTATTGTGTGTTAAAATGATGTCATACTGTAAAGGTGATCAGTAATGGCAGCAAAACATATAGGCCTGCCTCTGGAGCAAGGATAGTGTGAACCCAAATTTCCAAGATTCTGCTTCTGACACATAGGCGATAGTGACAAAGGGTGTCATTTGCTATATCATGATTTGCGGCAGGTATATTGACTTTCTAATTAGCATCATCACCCATAATATTGGTAAGTAGTTAACCCAGTTTTTATGTACTTCTTTCCTTAATCTTCAGAACAACCCAATGACATAAATGCCTTTTTAAAAATTATTTTTATTTTACATGTATGAGTATATTGTCTGTATGTATGTAAGTCTACCCATGTCGTGCAATGCCCATGGAGGTCAGAAGAGGGTGTTGGAATCCCTGGAACTGGTGTTGCAGATGGCTGCTAACTACCATGTGGGTGCTGGGAATCGAACCTGGGTCCTCTGCAAAAGCTGCCAGTGCCCTTCACCTTTGAGTCATCTCTCCAGCCCCACAAATACCTTTTAATGTGTATTATACATTGGAAGAAATCCAAGCACAGACGTAAACTCAGTTGTTGCTAGGCTAGACTTTCAAGACGTGTGGGCCACAAGGTTTGGACTTTTAACTGTTCATGTATTTATTAATATCAGCCTCATCAGTATTTATTACTGATAACATTTATTGATACATGCACCAGGCATAAGCAAAACAGTTTACCTTCACAAGACAGGGACAGAAGAGAGAAAAAGAGGGATGACTTTCAATGTGTCAGTCAGTGTTATGTAATTACTTATCTATATTATCTTTTGTTGTTCCTTAGTGAATTTTTTTGGTGCCTTGGACTACAACCTTGAAACTCGTGGATTCATAGAAAGACAACTAGGAAGAATCTTGGGCCTTTTATGTCAACTCACTAGAAGATGAGTTCTGGTAGAATATTGAAAGCTGTGTTCTTGTTTTCTGGTGCCAGGAGTAAGATTATCAAAATTACTTTTAGATACAAAGACTTTGATTCTGACTCATTGTATGACTCTGGCCAAGGTATCTGATCTCGTTGGATCAGTGTTCACATCCCTATGATAAATTGGCAGGCCTCTGGTCCCCCAGATGCCTCACAGTCATATTCTAATTAGAATATGTACAATACTGTCCAAGTACCCAGATCTACTCCATCTCATTCCAATATCCAATGAAGCATGCTCTTGCACAGAGATTCAATTTTTCTGTAAGTCCAATAGGGTTATCTTCCCTGATTGGTGCATCACAAAATGGGAGCCACACCCACCCACTGGGAGCCCTGCTCATCAAGGAGAAAGGAGCAGGCCATGAAGTCACACAGCATCCCACACTTCTTTGATCTTCCTGCCTTCAAGACAAATGTCTCATTTTGGAGATGATGAATCTTTCTCAGTAGCTCGTACAAATCTCTTGTTTGCATTTAATGAAAAATTTTCCCCAACATCATGTCTAGCCCAAATTCAGTAACATTGCTTAGTATTTTCTTTGTGTTTGTTTTCAGTTTTCTTCTGTTTTTCTCAAGTGAAAATATCAACAGATGTGGTATAAAGACTGAACAATTTATTTAATAAAAACAATGATATAGAGAAAATGTTTAATAAATAAAATAAGACTGAATATGTGCCAGTATAACAAGCCACTCCAAAAGTTAATGTCTCAAAATTACACTGTTAGGCTGGTGATAGAAATTTGGTGATAGAGCAATTGCCTGGCATACATGAGGCCTTAGGTTCAATCCTCAGTACTTTAACAAGACCAAAGAAGATAAAACATAAACACCTACATTATTTACTTAGATTACTCTTCTAAGAGTTACCAGTTTTAGATGGACTTAGTTGGGTGATTATTCTGAGCTTAGCTGCTCTTTTGAGTGTCTACAGTCAGTTCAAGGCTATAAAACCCCTGGAGTCATGAAATAAAACACAGAATTTGATACAAACCTGTGATACAGAACATGGGTATAAAAGTGTTTCCTTCCTTCCTTTTCTCCTTCCTTCTCTTCTTTTTGTCCTTTCTTTCCATCTTTATGTTTATAACTAGGTTTTCACTATGTAATCCAAGATGGTCTTGAACTCTCTACACAGTCCAGCCTGTCCTGGAACTGGTGATTTTCCTGCCTCAGCCTCCTAACTTCTGGGATTTACAGGAATATATCACCACATATAGATACACTGATTCTTCATGAACACATTAAGCAATGAAATTTAGTAATCAATTGATTAGCTATCATAATTCTGAAAACTGGTGAATGTACAGTATTTTAAAATCTTTGCAATAGCTGTTATAATCTGTAGCAATATATATTTTCAGTGGTGAACGAGTCACAAATTATTATAAGATAATATATTTACTGCTTAAATTCATATGGAAACAAATGTTAAATTTTATTCGGAAAGGGAAAACTGCTCATGGGTTGTAACAATATTCCTTCAGTTCTCTCTTTTTCTTCTGTGGCGTAAAAACAAAGAACAGTCTTCTCTCTGATATGAGGGATGGACCTCGGCCTGACTGACAATGGAGTAGCCAATAGCTTAAGGGAAACGCAGGGGAGGCTGGGAGGAGGTGGAACCAACATGGCTGCTATTCGGAGGGACGGGTGGAGATTGTACCCACGTGGGAAGAAAAATGCCCCGCCCCCCAGGCCCACGTGGAAGGCGCGAACCTAGGAGCCAGCGTGCCAAGCCCCCGCCATCTTCAAGACCTTGTGAGTGAGAGGAACTGAAAGACTGGCGCCTGGCTGTCGCAAACATTGGGGTGTTTGTGTGTACGTAGAGAGTTTGTAACCTTCTATAGAATAAACCTTTCTAAATAGTAAAACAGTTTCTGTTTTATCCAGCTGGATGAACCAGATCCCACCCGATAAGACGTGGAGAATAAATTTATGCAACACCTTCAGAGAAGGCCAAGTGGGAGTGTTAGACAGAGTGGTTATGTCTTGATGAACACGTGTTCTTTCAGCTGCTCACAGGCTGTTGTTGCTTGGGGATTTTTAAAGCTGTGTTGTTCATTATTGGTCAGTGTAACCAATGTTAAGGGTTGTGAGGTTCTTTGACCTTGAGCTATCAAGTGGCTCTTTTTGATCCTTCTCTATATTCTCAGGGACCATGCAATCCTTCCTTGATGTTACTTGTTCCAAAGGGTTTTCTGATATCTAAGTCAAATGCTCTGCGGTTTCAAGCCACTGACTTGGTGTAATCAGTGACAAGGGAATGAAGGTTGTTGGGTGGGACTGCTGTGAGAAATCAATAAGGAGGAATCAGTGTATTTATTTAAATTGCTTTGTGAGTGCCTAGGAAATGTTGCTGCAGTACGAGAGGGTGGGAGAGAGTGTTGGCAATGTGATTGCCGATTCGTACCCAAAGAGTAGTTACATTTCCGCCCTTCCACATCTCTTCCTGAGGAAAGTGGTGCCCCCATCCTTTATGCTTTAAACACCATGGGAGAATTCACAAAAAGATCCAGAAAATGAACCCACCTAACCAACCCCTCATCTCCAAGGACTTTTCTTAGGTATTTCCAATGCTTTGCTAAGTGGGATTCATTAGGATGCAGAACACCTGACTACTCTATGATTATTTAGAAGTGTTTGGTGCACACAAAAATATTTCCATTTGAAGAAGACTTGGGTGGTAAAAATCTGAGAATTAGGAAAAAGCAAAGACAACCGCCCCAGTTAACATATACGTACAAACACCTAAACAGAACTATCTACAAAAGAAAGAATGACACTGGGAATACGGTGATGTATTGCTGAACAGCTCAGCCAAGAACACTGTTATTTTAGGAAGGGTGGAGAAACCAGAGATTCTGATGGCTCTCTTGGGGAATTAAACAATTGCATCTAGCTAGCATTTTTCTCCATGCAGGAGAAAAATAATAAATAAGGGATGGCACTTGACTAATTCAGTGTCAAAACTAAGTATTTATTTGTACGCCATTGTTTATTTTTTCCTATAGTGGCATCCAATAACCATGATTCACTCAAAACATTTATTTTCCTTGTTCATTCTTAGCTTGCATAAATAATAAATGCTTGCTGCAAAAAAAATAAAAGTAACCAAGAAAAATTCTGTCCCTCTTTATCAATTTGATCCCTTGAAGGCCTAGCCTGTCCCAGTTTTGCAGGGTCTCACCTTTTAGATTTCTGAACATGTAGATCCACATGCATGTGTATATTCATATGTAATTAAAATAGGATGCTTATGTACATATCCTTCCATAGTTGACTTGTGTCACTTGACATAACTTTTCCATCATATGTTTATATTAGCAGAAATTAAAGCCCTTTGGCACCTGTGATGCATGACTTTTCTGGATACACTGTTGTTTTTAACACATTCACCTATTGCCTAGTTCATAGGCTGCTTCCCACCCAACAGTGATTAGCTGAGGGTCTGTCATACTGAGGGACTTCGAAGAAATTCAAGATGCATAAGGACCTACCTTTCCACTCGGGTAGTCTGAGGTTGATTTACATGAGTCAGATACCTTAGGTAACAAATAACCTTCACAATTCAGCAGAGACTGTTAAGAATTTCCAGTGCCCCAGAATCTAATGCACTCAAAATCAAAATAATCTAAAAAGAAAGACATTGTGTAAGAATGTTTTCTAAGCAGAAAATCCAACTTATCAAAATAGAATAGAGGGCAATTATTCATAGCATAAAGAGTCTGTTCTCATTAAGTGTTTAACTTGCTAAGTACTTTTCTAGTACTTAAAACTTTATTCTTATATCAATAGATATTTGATAGTGTTTAGGACACCTGCCAAGGAAAAGAAAGCTTGAATATCAGGAACTGCAGAAGACTGGTGCCATATCTTTTGGAATGTTGAAGTAGAGAAAATATAATTCAAGTTTTGTTTTAAAAAGCCTTCAAAATTCAGGTATGTCAGGAGCCAGCATTTTCTCTACTGGGGTCACTTCAGGCTTAACCATCTCCAGGACCCTTGGCTACCACTTCCCTTTGGTTTTCAGGTTAGAGTCCAACTTCATGTTCTAATGTAGGTTCTCATACTCACCACAGTCACAGAGTGGGCATTGTAAAGGAATTACTTAGAAGTGAGCCGCCTCACAGCCATACCTCATGCCTCTTGACTTTCATATGGAGTATTCTCCCTCGTTTCCACTTGAGATAAATTGAAATCTATTTGGCACTCACACGGATTTAAAGAATAGAATGGGGAACTTAATGATTTCATTAGAAATGAAACATAGTGGAAAACTCCTCCCTCCTTCTCCTTCACCCATTTTACCAACAGAGTGCCGAAGACCCCATCACATCTGGTGGGCCTGGTGATGTAACCCTGAAATTCCAGCTGCTCAGGAGGCTGAGGTAGGAGGATGGTAAGAATGACTTGGACAACACGGCAAGACCCTGGTAAGAAATAAACTATAGGGGCTAGAGAGATGGTTCAGTGGTTAAGAGTACTCACTACTCTTCCAGAGGCCCAGGTTCAGTTCCCAGCACCCACATGGCAGCTAACAATCATCCACAATTCCAGTCGCAGGGGATCTGCTGCCCTCTTCTGAACTCTGAGGGCATTGCACACATGGGTGCACTAGCAAAAACTCATATACAGAAACTAAATATAAACAAATTTAAAAATAAAGTGTAATAATAAAGAAGGCTGTGGATATATCTTAGTAGTAGAATGTTTGCCTAGTGTGCACCAGACTCTAGGCTTAATTCCTAATCACACACACACACACACACACACACACACACGAGATAGAGAGAGACAGAGACAGAGACAGACAGAAACAGAGAGACAGAGAGAGATCATATTCCTCTGGACTCTCAGAAGATGGTCCCATGAGGTGGAACAACTACTAGCTCCTAATAAGATGGTACCCTTCTCTGAAGAGCACCACCTTACTGTTTGCAGTACTGTCTTCTTACTCCTCTGCCCTTATTTCTGTTTTCCTGGGTTATACTTCTTGGTACAAGACTTGTAAACAAACTGCTATCTTGACTCCTACTATTGCAGAACTGGGTCTGAAACAATGGAATTTCCACCAAGAAGAGTAAAATGGACATATTGCACCTCGCTCGCTACCTAGATGATAGCTACTGTTTACTGGGTGTCTATTAAATACCTCACAGATTTCTCAAGTTCTTTCTATACCAATGACTAAGCATTCCCCAATGAAGAAACTATCATTGTAGAATGAATATTTTAATTCTATAAGAAAGAAAAGCAGACGTTCTGACGTACATTTCCAATTCTACACACTTTGATTTTCTTCAGGAATGAAACATTGTGCTGGGATCTTGCATCCTCAGGATTGCATGTGGTTGGTGATTTTGGATAAACATAAATGACTTTATAGGAAAGCAGTTTCCTATTTAATATATATGTATATTGATTTTAAAGAACAAGTTAGGTATTCATACGAAAGCCAACAGACCCAGGTCATCAGGTTGTCAGTGAGACGAGCAGATGAAAAGGTTGGGACACGCCAAGCAGAGGGTAAGAAGCTAATTATAGAAGCTGATTGTTGCCGGGTAAGAAACATGCATCAATCAAGATGTAAAATAAAACGGACACAATTCCAGGCAGAAAGATATTATAAAGTATAAGTAGAGGCATGGGTAATTATTTGCTTGATGGGAGAGAATCCAGGACTCTGGATAGTTCGTTGGGAGAAAAGTATTTTAAGCCTAAAGAACAAAAGACTAATTTGCTTCCATTACTATTTAACTAGGCATTTCCACCAACACATCTGCTGATTTGTTAGCGATGAGTAAACATGTTAAAAGACTAAGCTTGGATCTCCACTTTAATCCAAATCTAACCTGCATCCTATGAAAGTGTTGGGCAATTGATCCATGTGAGTGCTGTGTTACCAGGGACCCTGGAGCCCAGAGCCTTACCTGGTTCAAAAGGAATGCTTATATAAAGGAAAGGTAATCCAAAAGTGATGTGTTTAGAGGTGAATGGGCCCAGGAAGCAGCGGCAGGGAAGTGGCAAAATGAGACAGGGAAAAGGAAACATTAATGAATGGTATCCTTGGAGCAGACCACCCCCGCCAGGCCCTCTGGGGACTCCGGACATGCAGTGCAGTGGTATTGGACCTGGGGTGCTTAGCCGCTAACTCCTAGTGGTTGTTTGCTGAAAGTTCCTCAGTACTTCTGTAGGCCCTGCACTTGGACTAAAGGGACCCAAAGAGTCGTGCAAAGCCTTCAGGCAAACGAGCCCAGACGGTCTTCTCTGAAGGGGATTGTGAACTCCCAGTGTGAGGGTGGGTCACCGAGAGCATTTGTTGGCCTGAGTTGTGAACCTTTTCTCTTTCTTTGTCTCTGAGGGTCAAAATGATGTCTTGACATACGCCTTCTCCCCGAATCAGGCTCAGGCATACAGTTTACAGAGGTTGCTCTCTCTCTCTCTTTCTCTCTCTCTCCCTGTGTGTGTGTGTGTGTGTGTGTGTGTGTGTGTTCTGCCCTATCACTTTCTACCTTATTCCTTTGAGACAAGATTTCCCAAGGGACCTGGAGGGAGCCTGGCAGCCAGTCACAGACTGCCTTGTTTCCACTGTGCAGGGTGGGGGCGGGGGATAGGTAGGTTCACATGGCCACGACCATGCTGGTCCGTTTTTTTTTTTTTTTTTTTTTTTCACTTGGGTGATTGGAAACTTAAACTCAAGTCCTCAGGCTAGTACAGTAAACATTATTACCCACTGACACTGAGCCATCGCCCCAGCCCTGCCTTTTATTCTTCTTTACTCAGTAATTACCTGATGTGCAGAGAAGAACTGGCAGGACAGAGTTTGCAGTCCTGAACTCTGATCATCAGGCCCAAAGCACAAATGGGTGGAAATGGTGGGACGTGGCCAAGGCTGACGGAGTAAGGCACTGTGATTAGCTTGACCCATAACTCATTTGCTCCTCTAATGTCTCCTCATGTCTTGCATTGGTTATCTGAAAACACTGGAATTTATCTCAAAACTGAAGATTTTACAACATATTTTTTCAAATTTATAAAAGTTTCACAATTTACTTATCTTTGTTTTATGCCTAGCAAATCTAACTGTACCATGTGACTGCAATGCCTGAAAAGGCCAGCAGAGGGCGTCAGATCCTCTGGAACTGGAGTTATGGACAGTTGTTAGCGCCTGTGTGGTTGCTAGGAACTGAATCCAAGTCTTCTGGAAGAGCAGTCAGTGCTCTAAACTGTTTAACCATCTTTCCAGCCTTGATCATATGTTTTCTAATGCCATTTTTGTTCCTTTTTTATATCTTAGGGTGAAGTCACATAAATATTCTAAGAGTCTCCGTGGACATTGAAATTTGAACTCCTTAACTACAGGACCATTTGATAATTATTTTTCTTTTAAGGCATTATTATTTCAAGCCAACTCTTAGAAAACCTGATATACAGTTTACTTTAAGAAGCTTTTATTTTAGATTATGACGGAATATTCTTTTACTTTCTTGTTATTGCCTTGACTGAAATGATAATTTAAAAATTTAGATGCTTACAAGACTATTCTTTTTTCAAATCATCTGATCAAATACAACAATTTTCTCAGATTTTTTTCCTTTTGAAAATATTAAAGTATATAGGAAGTTGAAAACAAAGCCCAGTAAACACAAACACATTCATTACATGGATCCAACAACAGTTTTCATGCCTTTGCCATTTGTCCTTATCTGTCTACATTTATGTTCTCTTCACTGACATCCTGTGTCATTATCTACAGATATTTCTAATTTACCTCCTAACTAAGGATATTATTCTATAAAACCACAATGTTATTAGTAACAATATTTTTATAATCAATCCAGTAATTAGACTATCATAAAAATACCTCCATTGTTACTCAAAATACGTTTAGGGAGTGCTTTCAAACTAAAACTCAGTATATGTGGTGCACAGCAGTCTTTGCCATGTATATTTCCCCAACATTTGCTTCTTCAAGAAATCAGGTAGCTGTGTTCTAGTATGCTGGCTAGTCTAGATTATGGGTTTCTCAAAGATATTCAGTTTGTTCCCGTCTTCCTTTTATGTTGTACAGATTGGAAAAAAGATCCAAAGTCTTGATTTTAATCACATGAAACACTTTTGCGAATGACCCTTAATAGATAACACTATCTGCTTCTTCTTGCATTATGTTGAGAGGTAGATAAGACCAGGCAGTTCTACTATCTGTGATGAGTTATTACTGGTTAAGATTTGCTCTTTCCACTGGAAACCTATGGAGTGATATTTTGTTATTAGTTCAAATGTAGTTTAAATTCACATTTCCTAACTAAAAATTGTTAAAATATTAAAGTGTGCAACTTCTGATTTTTTATTTCAAGATTATTTTTATTTATGTGTGTGTGTGTGTGTGTATTTTGTGCATTACACTTTTGTGTGGGTATCAGTAGGGGCCAGAAGGCAGCCTCAGATCCTCTGGAGCTGAAGGTACAGGTAATTGTGATTCATATGACACAGGTACTGGGAACTGAACTTGCAATGCTCATAACTACTGAGCCATCTCTTCAGCAACCCCTCCCCCTAACTTCTGATTTTGACATATTACTACTGATTGCCTATGTAACATTCACCTCTTAGTTTCTATAAATTAAATGTGCTCAACTAGATTATAGTCACCAAACTACAGGACCACCTCTTGATTTGTAAATAAAGTTTTATTGGGACATAGCCAGTTTTATTCATTTACATTTTAACTATGGCTTTTTTATTGCTACCCTGGGTGAGTTAAGTATTGTAACAGAGTCCATAAGTCTCACAAAGCCAGAAATACCTGCTCTCTGACCTATTATAGAATTTTCCCAAACCAAATTAACTAAACAATCTCTATGAGACATTATCATGTGTTTATCTTCTTAAACCTAGTGGGTATCTGAATTTTGTTCTTTCAATAGCTTCTTTAAGAAATAATAAGTATATAGTAAGTGGAACGTATTTTACTTAAAATTTGGTAAATTTGAGGTATGCAAACAAACATGATATTGAATATATTTTTAATCTACAAACATGTTGTCATATTATTTGCTAACTCTTTTCTCCTCCCCCAAGTAACCACTGATATCATTATGACAATAGATTGGTTTGTGTCTTTTAGTATTGTATATAAAAATCAGAATTGTATATAAAAAATAACTCTGTATATAGCCTTCTTAGAGTTATTTTACTTGGTATAATTGTTTTTGAGTTATATTCACATTGCTGTATGTCTACTTTTGTTGCACAATATTCCATTGTAAGTACATACTCCAAGTTGTTGGTACTATCACATGCTGGTAGAAATTTGAGTTATTTCCAGTTTTGTGCTATTAAAAATAAGCTACTGGAAACATTTGTGTGCCAGTCATTTTAAGGACATGGAATTTTATTTTTCTTGAGTAAAAGACCTAAGAATGAATAGGCTAGACCACATAACAAATATATATATATATATATATATATATATATATATATATATATATATTTAATTTTTAAAAAATACAACAAAAGTGCTGGGCAGATGGCTGAGCAATTAAGAGCAGTGACTTCTCTTGCAGAGGACATGGGTTTGGTTCCCAGCACCCACGTAGAGCTACCAACCATCCGTAATTCCAGTTCCAGGGGAATCTGATGCCCTCTTCTGACCTCTGTGGGCATTACATGGCATGAATGTACTTAGCAGTCAGTGTTCTTAACCACTTAGCCATCTCTCCAGCCCCGCAAATAATAAAATATTAAAAAAATAAAAATACAACAGAGCTTTAAAATTTCTTTGTAAAGGCTTCACACTTAGAAACCTCTTATTAGGGTTACATCTCATTAATATTTTAATTTTCAAGTGTCAAGATATACACTTATACTCACACTCAAAAGAAGAACATGCACTCTGATATTAATAAAGGTGATTAGTGTATATAGAAATGAGTAGACCCTGTGTGGGATTAATATTGTCAATTTCACAAGCTTTAGAATCACCCAGGAGACAAACCTCTCAGCATATTTGTAAGGAGCTTTTATGCTGAGGTGGGAGGACTCACCCTGACGGTGGGCAGTGCCAGTCCATGGGCTGGATTCAAACTAGATGAAAAGGAGAAGCCCCGCGCCCCGGCGTTCATCTCTCTCTGCTTCCTGACTGCGCTTTGAACGGGACCAGCTGCCTCCTGCCACCGGGCCTTCCCGGCCACAGTGGCCCATGCTTCAGACTGCAAACTAAAATAGGTCTTTCCTTCTTCGCCTTGCTTGTGTGAGTGTGGGTGTGTGTGCACATGCGTGTCCACACATGTGGAGCACAAGTTCAGCCCTGAGCATCATTCCTCTGATGTAGAGCCTGATAGAAAAAAAATGGGGAAAAAAGTCAAAGAAAACAGGGATTTTAGTTTCTCTGCCTCTGTCAGCAAAGCTCAGCGGGCAGGGTTGTGGTTAAAATACTGACACAACTACCTAGAGCCAGACTTCCTCACTGCTGTTCGTCTTAGACAGGGACTTTTTACACTCCCCCGCCCCAAGGATGGGCAAACCACTTGCTTTTTATAACTTTTCACTGTTAGCTGACCATTATGCAATTTATCTATGCAGTAACCCACTACCCAAGGAATAAACATGCAAGAATTTCTCTCTTCAGAGTCCAGACTTTGAGACTTAAGTCCTCTGGACCTGGCTGCCGCCTAAATAAAATCAGCTTCCGGAACCTTCCCACTGTCTTCATTATTCCTGCAACACTTCAGGAGCTATTCACCTTGACTTTGTTTCAAGATGAAGTCTCCCACCGGGTCCCAAGGATCACTGATTGGGTTAGTGGGGAAGGTCAGGGAGCCCCTGGGATCCACCTGACCTGCCTCCACAGCACAGGGATTGCAAGCATGTACCACCACACTTGGCTCTTTACATGGGTCCTGAGGATCGGATTCAGATTCTGCTTCTTCACAGTGAGGACTCTGCCGACTACACTATCTCCCTGGTCCTTCTGAGTTGTGTTTGTCACAGAAACGAGGAAAGCAACTAATATATCGTGTGTACTGCAGCCATTTCCAAACAATACTCTTGAAATTACTTCATTTTAAGATATGTAGTAAGTAGCTATATTTTTCAAAGTTTGTCATCCTTCTCAGGAGGTGTTTTACTGATTAAACACCAGAAAAGGCTGAAGTCTGTATCCTGTGTTTCTAAAACCCAGGATCACTGTACCGCACAGCCAGTGGTCCAGGAACTGCACAGTACTGAGGGTCCTTTATTTTAGTTAGGGGTTAGTTGAGGCTTTCTTATGATTTCGAGGGACTGAACCAGTTAGAGCTCTCTAGAGAAAACAACAGGTGGCACATCTGGCCAGGTTTTATAAGTAGGAAATTTTAACAAATTCCTTTGGACCATATCAATACAGGGTATGAACAGACTCCCAGAATAGATAAAGATGAAGAACTGGGTTTTAAACAGTTGAGTCCCAGTGCATAGGAACAGTTTTTATCCAGGAAAGCAAAACAAGGTATCTAGCAGAAAGGAGCCTTCGAAGTCACCGTAACCAATTGTTTGTGGGAGAATTTGGGTAAAATGCACAACCACACTACCCAGAATAACTCAGGAAACTGAGGCAGAGAGGAGAGATGAATGCATGCTAGTCTGCATGAATGGTTTTAGTCTCTTCTGTTGGTAAGGTGATAGAAAGGTTTCTTTCTAAATATAATCAAATCTTAAAAATCATTTCAGTTTTATATACTAAAGATTATCCAGAAAAAGGCTCTCTCTGATTGCCCTTCAGTTCTTTAGACAGAAAACAAAACCACAGTATCTGGAGAAGCCAAACAGACCTCAGAGACACATGTGAAAACCTGGTTTGACCCCTAATTTAATGGCGGTGGGAAGGTGAATCTTTTGGAATGTAAACTTTTTGTGAAGAGCAGCCTTGATGAATGCAGTCAGTGTCCTTTGTGGAAGAGACACAAGACCTTGCTCACTCTCCACTGTGTGAGGTGATAATCGGAAACTGGCCATCTGCAGACAAAGCAGGAAGCACAACCTCACCTGCCACCAGATCAGTTGGACGTTGATCTTGAGTTCCTGGCCTTCAGAACCTGTGAGAATGAAATGTCTGCTGTTTAAGCCTCCCTGCCTATGGTAATTTATCATGACAGCTATGCCATGAAGAGGCACTGTGAACTTTCGGTTCATCAGATTAAAGATGTGTGCTGGCAACCCATATCAGGTCTGTGAGGCTTTTCCTTGGGGAAAGGTCATATCTCCAAGGTGCCTTCATCATAGTTCCTACTTTCCTTTTGATAAAATATTGTAAGTCATTTCAATTATGCAAATATCCTCCTTCTCATCACAGTTTCACCCATCAAATTTTGTAGGCATTAAAGCTTCTGGGCTCAAGCATTGTCACAGTGCTGTCTACTTAAAAATGGCTTTCTATTTCCATTTCTTCTACATTTTCTGTGTCTGTCATTGGATTTATGCTCTGAGGGAGGATAAAATAGGCAAGTATTTCTGTCTGTGTCATGAGAGAAGTGGGTCAGGGGACCAGCCTCCTTTCTGTTCTCTAAGGGGTCCATTCTGGGCGGGTGATGTCCAGCTGGCTGTAGCTGCTGAGGGAGGAGGGAGTGTGTTCTTCCTTTGGCTCTTAGCTGCTCCTCTGTTTTAGCTCCTGATGTTTCCTCAGGAGAAAATTCATCCCCTTGACCAGCTACTTGCTCTGTGGGCTTCCGCTCCTGCCCACCCTTAGTGGGAGACTGTCCTGTGTCTCTTCCTCCGTGGCCCTAGCCCTTCTTCCTGCTCTGTGTGTCACAGCTGGAATGTGCTGCCATCAGACAACTGTGTTTTCTTCGAAGATTCCCACACTGTGAGTAACATCCACAGTATTTTGATCTAGATTTCTGAGCTATTATGTAACATCTAGGACCCGGGGCTTCTGTGAGAAGGATCTGGTGGAGGACTCGCGGATGTAACATAGAATATTTGCCACAAACTCCCTTACACATAACCTTTGGGTGTATCTATTAGGGCATCCTCATTATATCAAAATTCCCTCTTTGACAGCTCTGTACATTTTCACAAAGGTATATACTCTAAGGTAATCATTACTTGATCATTATATCAAAACATTCCCTGTGCCCATTGTGGTCATCAGCCCCCATCCCTGGCAACCACTGACCTTCTCTCCGCTACTTTAATCTTGCTTTTTCTAGAATGTTAGGTAAATGGCATTATAAAGTATGCAGCCTTTAGATTTGACTTCTTTCACTTCTCGTGATGCTGGTGAAGTTCACCCACTCTGCTGTTGCTGTTGGTACTTTGGTCCTTTTCATTGTTCTCTCTTATTCCATTTTATGTATTGACCAGTTTATCTATGTAGCAGTCACTGAGCAATGGATTGCTTCCAGCTTTGAGGATTAAAAATAAAACTGAGGGGGAGACAGAGAGAGAAAGCTGGAGTGCATAGGGCAGTGTCAGAAGCTGTCCAGTCACATTCCTGAGTGGGAAGACCTATTTGCATTCTGACCAGCCAGTGTGGGAAGTTCTTCCTCACCTGAGCACCAGCATATTGACAGTAGGCGTCCCCCATTGCTCAGTCACTTCAGAGTACTGATTTTAGTGGTCTCTCTGTGTGTTCCCTTGCCATCTGTATGTCTTCTTTACCAAGTAGTCTACAAAGTATTTTGCCCTGTTCTTATTGGGCTGTTTTCCTATTACTGAGTTTTACATACTGTATACGTATTCTGGACAAAGCATAAGTTTTAATTTATTATTTTCCCTGCTAGAGTTGGCGTTAACATTTATTTGTTCTGGTTGAGTAGCCATTGTTTAAGCCTTCCCGTCTGAATTCTTTTCTTTACCCTAGTAGGTTTTTGGAAGAAAACACAAGTCTGGTTCATCTTTGTATTTGCTAAGCGGGAACAAGTTGCTTCTTTTAAAAGGAAATTTTTGTGTTGCCTTCTGGTAAAAGTCAAGATCCTTGCCTGACAAAGTCAAGGTACTTGCTGGATGATTGTGAAAATGGTCAGACCGTGGCAGTATTATGCTAGCACAGCAAATGGAGTTGAGGGTTTGTAGCCAGAGGACTCACTGAGCCAAACGATGCTGTGGGATCCTCACGTGCAGGAAGACATGGAGAAGCAGGCACTCAGAGCATTCAGAGAAGAGCCACTTCCGTACTGACATCACAAGAGCCCAGAGTAGGAGCCTGAACAGGTTTATACCTGGAGAGCAGGTATAAACAATTAATATTCTGTAAATTCAGCTGTACTTCCAGCTACATGAATGACAAGGAAAACAAGCATGCATTACCACTTCAGGTGAAAATACCATCGGGCCTCAGCTCCCTCTAGAAAGTTAGTTTTCAAAAAGTAAGAGAGGAGAGCCCATGCACAGAGCACAAGGAGTGCCTCCCAAGAGGTCTTTGCCATGTGCTGTACCCTCCTGCGAGCAACCTGATGTGATCTCTTCTTTTCATGTTCATGGCCCCTTATTGATGACAGAGTGTGCGAGGAGACCCCGTCCCAACATCAGTACTATGTGATAGACTGCAAGGAATTCCATAATTCAGTATCGTTGGAAACCGGAGTGAGCCTCTTCAGAAAGTCAAACTTGATCCCTCACTGTACTTCAGGGTACCAGGCTCTGTCTAAAGACACAGGGATTCAGGGAGAAGCAGAGCTCCCAAAGCTCTAAAGGGGAAACTCAAAATTGCTTCTCATCAGCCTGTCCCGCACATCCCATGCTCTGATGCAAGTGTATTCTCAAACAAAAATGCCCTTCTTTGGCATTAGCTGAGTGCATAATTATGGAGTGCCCCAAATCTGGCACTAGCTCTAGTTTCCAGGGTTGCCCTCCCACTCCAGTTCTCTGCCACAAGCTGCCGATAGGGTCATTCTCACCACCCACCTTGCAAGCAAATTGTGCATTCTTGTTCAAGTAGAATAGGATAGAATCTTATCAGATAGGACTTACAAGCTGGAACCAGAAAAAAAAAAATGTCCATCTGGCCTGGGCAATGTGCCCTCCTGGAAAATTACTGAATAGCGCCAAATTCTATAAAAATACATTCCTTAAAATGCCAGCAGAAGGCAGAGACTTATGGAGAAATGAAGAAATTATGCAGCCTGTGCAAAGCTCCATCCATCACCAGCCCTGGGTAATGGGAATAAATGCCCACCCAGCCTTGGTGCCAAGAACATTAATAATTAGTTCATGGGAGCTGTCACCCGGGAATGTCCTGGCTGTGGTTCAGATTCTAGGCATAGAGAATGTGATATAAATGCTCCGAGCTCACAGAGCAGTGAGACATTTTGTCCTGCGTGGGTTGGCAGTCAGAAGCAGCCTTCCTGTTACAGAGGAAAGCAGTGAGAAGTGATGGCTTTGAGGATGCTGCTCTGGGTCAGGGGAACTCAGTGAGACAATTCTAGCTGCCTTTCCTTTTTTTTCACGGCACCCTGTGCAAAACTGCCATCGGTGGTGTCTTCCTCCTGGTGAAGAATACAGGCACCTGATCATGTTCATTGTAGGTCCCTCTTGCCTCTGTCGCGGGCCACAGCCTGCCAGCATGGCTGGAGCATCCTCTGACTGGCTGGCCTACACTATGTTCATGACTGCTCTTAACCCCGTGCTTTGGGTTAAGGAGTGTCCCTGAAATTTTGTGTGTTCTAACCCCAGTGCTTCAGGATGTTATCTAACTTGGAAATCGAACCTGTAAAGAAGTAACTAAGGATATTATCAAAATAGCCCTAATTCCACACCACTAGTATCTTTATAATCTTAGAAGGGGATATTTGAACAGACATAGAGAAAGACCATAGAAAGGCACAGGGAAGACGACGGCCATGGCCCTGGAGAAAGAGGCCTCGAAAGAAACCAATCCAGCTAAAACTTTCATCTTGGATTTCAAGGTTCCAGAACTGAGAAATAAGTTTCTGTGGTTTAAGCTCCCCGAGTCTGTGGAACTTTATTATGGAGCCTAAGATGCACTTGCTATCCTGCAAGTAACTCCACTTTCTCAGGCTGCTCTTCACACACAGTTAGACAAACTGTGTGCAGAGTTCTGACCCCGGAATGAGGTTATTTTCACAGCACGATCCTTTGATATCTTATCCTACCCTACAAATTTTTGCATTCAGTTCTCCAGATTTTCCTTTTGTTGTAGTGCTAGGGGTTGAATTCAGGGTTCTGCTCATGTTAAAGCAGTTACATCCCTAACCCCTTTCTGTCTCTCCCTTTTTTCCAGAGACTGTTTTACTAAGGCCCAAGCTGGCCTTAAACTCCAGATCCTCAGCCTTCCAGGTAATCTACAGTTTCTGATCACTACCTTTTGGCTCCTTTAACTACATTCTTCCCCTAGTCATTGCCACTCAAGTCAAATGCATGTCCCCCTCTCAGCGAGACCATCCCTACTCTCTTACCTGATAGCCCACTTGCCGTGGGACTAATGAACGGCAGCATCTGACTTCCTTTTTTACTCCTTGTTGCTCCTAGCATAATGCTTTGCACATTGTAAATTTTCTACCCACATCTGTTGTATAACCAAGAGAAAAACTAAATTAATAAAGGTTATATGATGCCTTGCTCAGGAATATTTGCTTTAAGGTGTGTCTTGAGGGTCATTAGCTAGGCCTTTGCTATCAAGTTAATCTGGCTATCTATGTTGACTAGAGCACACATTGTCTTTTTGTATGTCTCTGTACTTCCCTGCCTCTTGTCTGTCTCTATAGGAGATATTTCTACTGACTTTATGGACTTTCTGTGTGGATCAGAGAGGGTCACATATAGCACTCCTTCGCCAAGAGATGTATAGTCCCAACAAGGTAAGTTTAAGCAAACATCAGAGGCTGAGGCTGCCATCTTTGCAAGAAGCTCTCACTGTCCGAGGAGTCCACAGAGTGTCCTGTGCCACACTAGGTAGAAAAGTAGGCCCCTATCTCTCTCAAGGTGGCAAATACTGAGAAATAAGGTGGCCAGAGGAGATTCCCCATCATCAGATAGGATGGGGAAGCTCCAGATCTTATTTAAGTGCTTAGGTGTGCATAGTCAAAAGGGTGACAGCATTCCATACCAACCTAGCTTGACTGGTGCCTGGCCAGTGCAACTTGAGGGTAGCTTGAGCTACAGTAGAAGGTGGGTTCACTTCAACATGACATGGCAAGAACTTCCTACTTCTCGCAGTCAGGAACAGTACCTTCTCATTGCTAGTGGAGTATGTATTTGCAAGTTCACCTATTTGCTAAAATGTATTTGTGATCCCCAAACCAATACTCCTGGCTCTTCACACTCATCTATAGATATGTGCTCAGCAGTAAAAAGTTTTAGTCATTCCTCCCACCCCCACCATGCGCCCCTGCGCACATTGAGCAAAGAGATGACCTTCGAGCTTCCAGTCTCGTTCTGTGCATATGTGCTTTTCTTGGTCCATGTACTCTCACATTCCCATATTTTTATGCATTCTGCTGGTGATTTCGCTGTTGAAAATATCCCTTGCATAATTCTGAAGTATTTTCTAATGTCCCCAGCTGTGAAAGACTGTGACATATCTTATGGAGAAAATGGGGTTTCAGAAGCTTTGTTCAGGCATGAGTTATATAATGCAACTGAGTGGAGTTCAATGTTAATGACTCAATAATGTGTATCAAATAAGGTGTCTACACAGAAATGCATATAAGACAAGCTGATGGAAATGTCTGACTGGTGAGGCTTCTGGAACCCTAACTCTGAACTTCCCTAAGAGTTCAATATCCCCTCATTCATTGTTCCCAGTGACTTTATTCGGTATCACTACAGCAAATGATGTGAATAACCCACATTTGGTATAAAACACAGCTCAAGGTTAGAAGTGGTGAGACTAGAGAAACACAGGCGATGGAGGTATGTAAGTAGCAGAACTGGGCATTATCTTACTGTTAAAGAGTCAGTATCCATGCAGAGCAAGTCTACTGTCACAGTTATACTCTGGTAGGTGTAAGGAGGACAGGTTTGAGGGAGGGCTTTGTCAAAAGGAGGCTGCACTAAACAAGCCTCCAGAGCTTTGCCTGGCATCAGCCACTACATGAGTTACAGATATGCATCTACTTCTGGAAACAGGACTCTGTGCTCCAGTCTGAGAAGATGGAAAGCTCACAAAAGAGCTGCGCCAAGACATAAACTGTGCTAAAGGCGGAGCTCAGCAATCTGTTGATAAAGAGCTCATGGGATTATGTGATCAGAAACACTGCCAGTGTGAGTGGAAGGGCATCGAGCGGCAGGAAGGCAGAAAAAATAAGAAGGAAGGAAGGGAGGAAGGAAGGAAGGAAAACAGGCAGGAGGCAGACCACCAAGAGTTCTTGGCTTTGACAGGATATAGACTGTTAAAATGACTTGGCTGTAAATATGGCCTGACTTGCTAGAGGAGAAGAAATGATACCAATAGTAAATAAGCTCTAATAATAACTACTACCTCGGTTCTCATGGGCCATATCTGGTTCTAATTAGAGCCTTAGGGACATAGCTAAGGAGGCAGGACATTCTCTAGAGTCGTGGGAGTGACATTGCCACCTTAGTAGGTCTGGGAGGCAGGACACAGGGGCCAAAGCTTATAGTGAGATCTATGATTCAATGGAACTTGTGGGTTGGACTTGCTTGGGACTTGTGACATGTTTCTGCCTTTTGCTAGCTCCGTTTTCAAATGGGAATGTTTCTCTCAAACCTGTCCCACCACCATGTTCCAGAGTTACATCTTTTGTTTAGTTTCATAGGTCCACAGCAGAAAAAGAATTTTTCCTCAGGATGATTTGCATCCTGAACCTCACCCACATCTGACTTAGAGTATAGGTCAGATGAGACTTAGAGTTTTGGAATCGATGCTGGAATGAATTACAGTTTCGAGGCTATTGAGAGAGAGTAAATGCACTTTGCATAGGAGAATGGAATAGATTTGGGTGAAACATGACTGAAATGATATACACTGAGCCATATCCTTCCAAAATTCATGAGCTGAGGTTTTAATTCTCCATGAGATGGTATTTGGTGACAGGGCCTTTGAGCGATAACTGGATATAGGTAAGGCCAGGAGGTTGGGTAGACATCACCCCTTTCTCCTGATATTAGGACCAGTGTCTTTGTAAGAAGATATACCAGAGAGCTCCCCTGCCCTTACCTCTCCCATGAAACCAGGCAAAGGCATCCATCTGTGAACCAGGAAGAAAATCCTCTCTGGAAACTCAAGCTGGTGCTTTGATCTTCCCAGTCTCCACAACTAGGGATGATATTATTTTCATTTAGGTCATCCAGTCTGTGGTATTTTGTATGGCATCTGTCCTAGTTTGCCATCTGTTTCTGTGATAAAACACTGACCAAAAGCATCTTGGGGAGGAAAGGGTTTAGTTGACTTATACTTCTACAGCACAGTTCATCACTGAGGGAAGCCAAGGCAAGAGCTCAAGCAAGGAGGAACCTGGAGTGGGGAATGAAAGCAGAGCCAGCTTGCTCCTCTAGCCTGTGTGCAGCCTTCCTTCGTGTATAATCTAGGACCACCTGTCTAGGAGTGGCACCACCCACAGTGAGCCAGGCCCTCCCACATCCCTCAACAGTCAAGAAAATGCCTCACAGACATGCTCAGAGGCCAATCTTATAGAGGAAATTCCCCAATTGAGGATCCCTCTTCCCAGAAGTGTCACGTTAACAATTGGATCTGTCTAGCACAGCATCCATGCAAACTATAGATTTCTTAAACGTGATTTTGGAGGCAAAACAAGGAGACTGGGAGAGAGGAGAGAGAAAGAGAACAGCTGAAAGTTTACTTTGGTGTCGCATATATGGTTCTCTTTCTATTAGAAAACCCATTACAAGATGAAAAACGACTAGATACTTTGAAAATCAAATGCCTTCCTTCAACTGATTAAACAACATATGGAGGAACATTTACATCTGCGCACTATTTGGAACATAATAGAAAGACTCATGGATTGGAAGGAAGGAGATTAAGTCCAAGCCTCAATTTTGCCACCACCTAGCTAACACTTCTGATAATAACATTGTGTGAGCTCTGCTCAGACCATAGGGTCATTGCTGGAAGATGAACAGACCACATATGTAAAAAGATATTTAAAGGCTATAAAGATGCAAAGTGTGACTGTGGCAGAAACAGAAATTGTCTCTGAATTGCTGGGAATTCAAGCCTGAAATAATTCTTGAAAGGAAGAAAGTCACTTAGGACTTCCTAAGTGTCACATTCCTCTTCATGGTTTAAGAACACCAGACAAGCTAAGAAACGTTACATGAGGAAAATCATCTCTGCCACTTGCTAGCAGTTATTCTGATAAAGCTCAGTTTTCTGTTCCCATCTCTGTCAACAAATATTCCTGTAAGTAAACTAGGTCCTGCTTCAACTAAAATGTGAAAGCAAATCAGCACCATAATCACCATCCCCACCAGCACAGTAACAACAGACTCAGGTAGACTGGAATGAATTTATCCTGTTGCAAGCACCTGTGCGCTTATTATGTGCTTGGTATCACTGCAGGTGTTTAGGAGACGCACCCATAGCATATAGTACATTCTCCCTTTAAGAAGATAACAGTACAGTTGGGACTAAGAAAGTAGCACTTAGAGATGCTAACTAGAGCAGACAAGAGGCACAGGAGATGTCACGGGCAGATTTGTGACACGTACTGACAGTGTGTCAAGACTTCAGAAAAGGCAGAGAGTGAAAAAGCTGAACTAATCATGGAATTTCCTGCTAAAACCAAGGAACTTGAGCTGGGCATCTGATGACTGACCCAAGATTTGCATAAGAAAAGAAAATGGTTTTGTGAGTTCAAATGTAGATGCTGGAAGCTGTGTGCAAACTCACTGGCTGGGGACTGAGGAGGCTGAATACTGTCCTGTGCAGACTGGTCCACTTTACATCAGTATATAATGACTGGCATCATTAACACAGGGCTCACTCAACCCAGGGTCACCCCTTCTGCCTCCTTCCGGGGAACAGAGCCTTTAAAATGCATGTACTATGGAGATTTTAATTTTTTAAAAATGGATGGGGCTGTGGAGCTTAAAAATGGCTTAGGGGCTTGTCGTGCAAGCATGAGAACCTGAATTTGAATCCCCAGAGCTTACATAAAACACGAGGTGTGGAGGCACGAGCCTGTAATTCCAGCACTGAAGAGGCAGGGGTGGAAGAGTTTCTGGGACTCCATGGCCGGCTGGTCTGGCTGAATCATTGAGCTTCAGACTGAGTGAAAAACACTGTCTCATAAAAGAAGGTAGAGAGAGACCAAGAAAGACACAAGAGGACAACTTCTGGCTTCTATAGATTTGCACGTATGTACATGCACACACACATGAATACACACATGTACGACACACTCACAATAGTGCGTAAAATGATTTCTGTGGAACATGATGCTTTTTGACAAATACTAATAATCTTGTTCTAAAAATAAAGACATGTTCAAAAGAGTGTGGGAAACACTGCATGCTGTATCTTCACTGGAGAATTTCAGTGTCTACTGGTAACACAGGTGAAATCAGGCTTCCTTCTTCCTCCAGCTAGACCATATTTCCTGCAGATTCCATGACCTTTGTCAGACAGTGCCTGCAACTGACCTAGTGTTCAAATACTTGGAGCCTATGGGGACACTTCTTCAAATCACTACGCTTATAAAATGGCTAGTTGTTCACTCTTTAGAATGGCTTAAGATGAACCTGCCTTGCTAAGAGTGGCTTCTTGGTCAGGTGACGACCCAGACCTACTGGAATGTTATGTCTCCCACCCAGACCAGAAAGTCTATTCTTTTGACCAGAGGCATTTTTTTCTTAATGGGCCTTTATTGCTACTGTAATATTAGTAGATACACAGGTTGATTTTGGCAATTCAGCTCTGTTCCTGCCCCCATTTTGTAAGATTTAAAGATTTAGTGGGGAAGGCCACGATACAAAAACACTCAACCAGGTGACAGGCAGAACTGTTTCACTCACAGCTTTGACAGAGGGAAAGCTTGTCTGTGTTATAGAGTGCCAAATCACACGCAAAAGAAAGGCAAGGTAGATTTGGGGCTGACTTCTGAACTCTAGGTGGGCGAGTTCCGAGAAGCAGCCCTGATTCATTGTAGTATTCATTGCAAGCATTCATTGTAGTTGCTTTTATAGGCAAGTACAAAGTGTGTAAAAGTCAGCTTCAAAAATATCCAATCCCTAAACCCCCACCAGAGCCCATAGAAGCTGATGTTTGCATTTTAGCCACTGCCTTTGTTCTCAATTAAGGCATCCTGGTATTATATCCAATCTTGAAGCCCACAAGAAAGTGTCAAGTGCAGTTTCCTTTAAGTTTAGCTTGCTCAAAAACAGGATGTCACTGCAAGATGGAGTCTTTAGGGTTTAGTTAGAGACCATTAGCACTTCACAGACACAGATATGGTCTTTAACAATGGTTATTTGCTTAAGATGTTTGCATAAGATTAGATACTCTTCTTTCACTCAAGATGTCTACATAAGATTACATACCCCACTGTGGGGCTGGGCGTGTGTGAAGGGGTGTGTGTGGGGAGAGTAGCAGGGTAGGAGGTGGTCTTAAGCTCTCACAAGATCTGGTGGGAGGCAAAGAAAGTGAGGTCACTCTGTTACAGTCTGCAGGGTCATGTGGGAGCATACCTGGGACAGGGTCACTGCAGAGAACTACAGATGCAGTACAGTTTATACATAGGGCAAGGCAGGCTCACGTGCCCTTTGTGAATGGGTCAATGAATACTCTCCTGGGACTGGGAGGGGAGGCAAGGAGTTGTACAGGTCGGAGGCTGTAGAGTCCTGCTCTGGAATGCTGTCTTCTAAATACAGCATGGCCTTTGCAGTCCTAAACACACAGCAGCTGTGAATACTTGCACAAGGTTTACAAAAGGAAGGAAGGAAGGAAGGAAGGAAGGAAGGAAGAAAGGAAGGAAGAAAGGAAGGAAGGAAGGAAGGAAGGAAGGAGAGGGGGCTAGTTGGGAAGAAGGTGGTCAACAGCAGTGAGAAGGGGTGAGAGAGGCTGATGGGGAATGAATCCAGTCACAAACAATGTATGTGTGTGAAAGTGTTAAAAATGTAGAAACTAACAAAATAAGAAATCAACGCGAGCTGCAAAACTGGAGGCTCTTAGGAACGCTGGGAAGCTGATGGAGCTGGGAAGTTGAGACCAGTTTTTGGCTGTTGCCATTCTTCTATCTGGGCGTCCTCTTCTGGAGACTGTGCACCAGTCTTGCGGGCTTTGAGCGCTAGCCCATCCTTTAAGCTTTTTGCTATGGACACAGAGCAGCCTGCATGGCCCTTCCAGTCTCACTCTTGCACCTTCAGTCCCCACGGGCAGCACCGAGAATCTGACCCCAACACAATACTCTCTTGCAAGGTTCACCAGCAAAGCTCCTACCGAGTGAAGCCACAGAGCCGAGTCTCTAGCTGCAGCCTTAGTGTTCTGGGCTGCATTTTGAAGGCAGCTGTACAGAGGAGAACTAGGCTTCCTTTGCGGCTGCCTACCTTGCCTCCGAGAAGCTGCAGGCAGTGGGTGTGCGATGGTGAGATGGTGAGATGGTGAAGATGACTGTGAGGTGAGGAAGAGGCCTGGGATGAAGGGGGGGTTATGCAGATCTGAATGTTATCCTGAGCTTCCCCCAAATGAGGTGAAGAAAAAGGAATAGCGTGCTTGAAACTATGTGGGATGTCTCTGTCTGAGAATGATAGAAATGGGGCAGAGTTCAGCACGAAGCCCTGGGCTCCATCCCTAGCACCACATAAACTAAACCTGTGATTCCTTCATTGGCATTCAGGGCATGAGGACAGGGAGAATTGGGAATTTAATATCATCCTCTACTACACAGAAGTTGTAGATCAGCCTGGGTTGCTTGAGACCCTGTCTGAACTGAAAAAGGAATGCTAAACATGCAACAGCTTCCAATTTTTTTGAATCAGCAATGTATTTGTTTTGCTGTACAGTGTGTGCATGTGTGGGATTTATAACAGGTAAGGAACCAGAGTAACTCCATTTTTGTAATGGTTCTCCATTTTGTCCTTTACCTTCCATCTGACTTTGTGAGAACTGGAACTCCAGAGGAATTTTGCTTGGTATTTTCATGCAACAAGCAGGATTGAATTATAGATAGTGGTTGACCACAGTGAGAAGGGTTCTAATCTTATGCAAACATCTTGAGCAGATAACCATGTAAATGGCCACATTTGCTTCTGTAAATTGCTTGCTTATGCAAATGAAGTTAACAATAGTGATTGTCCAGTTTGACTGTTTGTAATATCTCAGTGTCAGGGTATAAAACTTAAAATTTGGAACCTTCTCAGGCTGCTCTCTGAGTCCAGGGACAGCTCGGCGGTTATAAAGTTTTGCCTTGCTTTCCATCTGCATGTGGTGACCCCTGATTTGTGACTTACAACAGGATTCAGGTAGACATCTAGGAGAACATCCAACAGTGAGGAAGAAAGGGACAGGTGAAGAAAGGCGTCCCTGATTTTCTGACAGGGTATATTGGGCATTATGAAGAAGGTCAGAAAGGAAGTTTGGTTAGAAGAACTGGACTTAGATTTTTTTTTCTTTTTCAAATACTGTAGTATATACGCACCATTTTCAGCTTCTGAATGTCCCAACCAACCCCATCTTTCACAGTTCTGTGAAAGGCATAGAATTCTGCTCAAGGCACCCACTCTTCTTTCTTCACTATTGCTTAGTTGTTTTGGGCTTTCCAAGTTTCATCATGCCTTTGATTGACACTAATAATCCATACTATGGGGTAGCTCTTATTGTTATTATTGACTGTTGTAATCTGAATATTTAGTTCCTTCCAGAAATTCATTAGTTGACATTTAATCACTAGTTGACTGTGCTAGGATGAGAGCTGCTAGGCAGGTGATTAGACCATGACAAGTGTCTTTGTAACAGAGATCCCAGAAAGCTCCACCCCTGTTCCTATGATGTGGGGTGAACCAGAAAGTAGGCTTTCAACAGAGCCTCAGTCATGGACTTCCCAGTCTTCAGAAATATGAGGAGTAGATTCCTGTTGAGTATAAACTGTCCACTTAACGGTACTTAGAGAGAACCTCCCCCAAACACTAAGAAACTGGCATTTCATCAGCATCAACTTGCACTCTGGTGTCCCTATAATTGCCTCCATGTGGCCCACAAGAAACCTCTTCTATACTAAGTTCAATCTGTCTGTTCCTATTTGACATCTGAGAGTTTGGCCCTTCAGCACCTAGCCAATTCCCCCATCTTCTCGTGCTAACACTGGAGCAAGCCCAGTCTTCTTGTTCCTGTTCTTTATTAAAGATCTGCAAAGCTTCAGAGAAAAGAGGTGGCATGACTATACACAAGTCATACTTGAGGATTGTCAGTCATGTGACTGGACTTAGGCACGTGTCCTCACTATCCTCTTAGTGGATTAAAAAGGGAGGGAGGGTCTATTTCTCCTCTAGTAAAAGGTTTACTAATCTACCTGCCTCAGGGTTGTCTTGAAGCAGATCCTCTGCTAGGCTCCCATCATGTATTAGCAAAAATACAGACAGGATTCCTGCTTACTGGTAGCTTAAATTTCATTGGGATATACATGCAACAAACAATTAGTGAAAATTATAATTACAAATAAAGATTTAATGAGCTCTACATGGGAAGGATGATACCTATGTAGGATTTCCAAATAAATGATCTACAGTGAGATGCTATTTAAGTCATAGAATAAAGGGCAAGGAAGTTCTTTTCAGAGGGAACTGTCTTTTGGAGAGGAGTGGGCATGGAGTTGTAGAAGATGGGACACTGTCCCTTCTTGTCCAGTCCTTTCTTTCAAGAGAGGGACAATAGAAGGATTCTCATGAAAAATGTTTCAACCCCTTTGCTAGCCAACATTGCAAGTCATTGACAATATTTCAGTAAGGAAGGTTAAGTAAGGGTATACGTATTGGAAAGGAAGAAGTAAAACTATCTTTATTTGCTGAGAACATACTTTTTATGTAGGAAATCCAAATGGATTGATAAACTCCTAGAGAAAACCCATTAATTTATCAAGGTCACAGACTTCTGTTACTATTAGCATTTACCACTGAGCTCCGTGTGGTGGCACACACACAGTTTTAATCCCAGCACTTGGGAGGCAGAGACAGGTGGATGTCTGTGAGGTTGAGGCCAACCTGATCTACACAGGGAGTTCTAGGCCAGCTAGAACTTCAGAGAGACCTTGTCTAAGAAAACCCAAACTAACAAACAAAATTTATCATTAAAAATAGCAAAAGTGTTTTTATTCTAAGAACAAGCAATTGGGAAAGTCATGGCAAGAGCAACATTTTTATATTAGCTTCATAAAACATTAATTACCTTGCAACACATTTTATGAAAGGTATGCAGAATTTCTATAATAAAAACCACAAATATTAATAGAAGTTAAAAATCCTCAGTAAATGAATTAGTGCATTATGCCCATGAATTCAAAGAGTCATTGTTATTAAATGTAGCAATTCACCTTAATTGGTCTATAGCTTTGATGACACACTAATAAAAATCCAAATAGAATTTTTATAGGGATTGACAAACTAGGAGTTTTATGAAGGTTAAACTCCTGTAATTTTGGAAAAAAAGAACTAAATTGAAGAATGTGCTGCTTAATTTTTGTCAGCTTGACACAAATTATCCACACCTGGGTGGCCTATGGACATGTCTGTAAAGGATGTTCTTGACTGATAGTTGACGTCAGAGGCCCAGCTCACTGTGGGCAGTGCCATCCTTGGGCAGGTGGGCCTGGGCTATATAAGAAAAATAGCTGAGCAAGCCAGGAAGCACACCAATAAGCTGCATTCTTCCATGGTCTCAGCTTCAGCTCCCAATTCCAGGTTCCTGCTTGAGTTCCTACCCTGGCTTCCTTCAAAGATGGACTGTACCTTGGAAGTGTAACTTGATTATGTTACTTGATTTTAATACCTGTAGCTTTGTGGCAGTCAAATTAGTCACGTACTCAGGTAATAACTGACATGTAGATAAATTAATCAGAGTTGGGAGCATAATAATTAACAGGATGATACATTTATGATAAAATGATTCTAAATAAACAACCTAAGAGATTCAGTGAAAAAAGGACATTCATTCATTTCAACAGATGATAGTGATACAACTGAGTACCCACTGTGGGAAAGACTTTCTGTGGGAGAAACTTTCATTCTTAACTCATATCCTACCCACAAAGCAGTTTGGAATTAATCGTAGACCTAAGTGTAGAAACCAAACTATGATGTTTCTGGAAGAAAAAATAAGAAACTATTTCATATGCTGGAATAACCAAAAGGCTTTTGTAAAGAGCATTAAGCATAAAAGACATGAGAAATTAAACTTAATCCAAATTGCATTCTTTTTAAATAAAAAGGTAAATAGGCAACTTAGAAATTGGAAATGATAAAAAACTTACCACAGAATACTTGCAAATCAAAAACAAAAACAACTGTGCAATAAAATGAGGTCAGAGGATTAAATAGGTGCTTCATAGAAGATCAAAATGGTCAATAAATATATCAAAAGAGTCTGAACACCATTAGGGAGATGGAAATCAAACACCTTAGAAATATCACTAGACTACCTGAGAACTAGAAACATACCGTGGTCCCTGGGTACGGCTCCTTAAGATGAGGGAGGCCTCTCCTAGAGCACCATTCAGACAAAGAACCAAAACGGGAAAACAAGAAGAAATATTAGGGGGATTTTAATGAAACCAGAGTTTAGGAAAGGTTAATCTACCTTGAAGGAGTAAAAATTGAGAAAAGAACAGAAACTTCGTTCTGCCCAGGTTGGTACGGGTGTGTTGGGCATGAGAACAGCACTCTCCCTTCTTGGGCCAACCGAGGAAGAATTAGTGAACTATATTCTATCACTGTTTGGTTTAGCTTTGCAGTCAGTGAAAGACTGCTGTGTGCGGACCAAAACTCAGGATGAGTGTTTGCGGTAGGAGACAACTGAGCACATCTATGAACTCTGCGGTTCATTTTTTCAGGTTTGATCAGCTTTGAGCCAGGAAGGCTCAGTTCATTTGGTTTACTGTAATCAGTTTACCTTTCAGCTCTGCGGCCTTTAGTTTAGTGCTCCAGCTTCTCTTCAGATTCATTTTTAACTAAACAGTGAAAAGCAGTTTGAAGATTTCCTGCTGAAAAGTTAGCATTTGGAAGTTTTAAACTGTCTCTTTGAGAATTGGCCTTGTCTGCCAATTCCCTAACTCCTTGCCTACCTCAGCAACTACACATATTTTCATAGGTAGTTTTTTAAAAAGAGTATTCTATCAAGTCTTGGTAAAGCTATGCAACAACTTAGACCTTGAATTCAGTTCTGTAGTGGGATTATAAAATAAGAATACTAGAAAGCACAAAAGACAATAACCATCTTGGAAAAACATTTGGCTATTTTGCATAAATCACATGAAACCATACATTATACTTCACAAAAGAAATGGAAAAACACGTGCCCACAGACATACAATCTAGAAAATTCTCATAGCAAATTTACTTGTAGTGGCCCCAAACTAGAAGTCAGACAAACATCTAGCAATAGTAAATCTACAGAAAAAATGTGGCATATTCATAGATAGAACACTACATAGTAATAAACCAAACAAATTACTGATATAAGCAGTAGCACAGACGAGTCCCCAGTTCATGTTGGCGGACAAAAGTCAGATCCGAGGGTCCTGTAGAAGGTAAACAACGGCAAGACTAATTTAAAACAATGCCAGTCACTAACTGTAAATGGTTATGAGAAAACTCCCAGAGGGGATGGAAATGGTTTGCATCTAATGGCAGTTTTGGTAATAGTTCCAGAAGTGCTTATAGTTTTTGAAAGTTAAACTATATTTAAAATCTGTACAATCCAATAAACATAACGTGTACCTTAGTCAAACGAGCACTCTTCTTGTTTCTACCAACGACCCAGAAACCAATGAAAATGTTCCCTTTAAGATTCAGAAAGACAGAGAATGGGGAAATATTCCTGATTAATAAGCACATGCTTCTGCGTTGCTCTTATCACGGCTTCATTTGTTCTTGTCCTTGTCTGTACTGCTTATGCTGTTATGATGGTTATAGGTACAGATGCTATCAATAATAAGATCATAAATGTGTATATGTACAATAGGTACGCTTTCTACAGATTAAAAAATGTGGCTTTCAAACTATATTTTTCTTGAGTAGCACAGACGTTGTTGGTAGGAGCCCCCAGATGGGAGTAGTACATTGAAGCAGAGATACTAGTGAAACGGGGTGAAAGAGAGCGTCCCCTAGTGGGTTCTTAGTCTCAGTCATAAAGGAATTTAAGAATGGACCCAATTGGAAGCTTCTTTAGAACAATTTTATTGGAATCCAAAGAAAAATCCTCAAGGCAGGGAAGCTGCAAGTTCCTCTGCAACTGCCTGGAGGAAGAGAATGAAGGGAGAAGAAAAGAAGCGAAAGAAGTCTTGCAGGTTTAGAGCCTGCACGGAGGTCAGACACGTGGCGGACTGGCAGCCACATGGCCGGGAGAAGCTTTAGAGAAAAAGTAGAGAAATAAAGATGCCAGGGCAGCCCAGAGCCTTAGAGAAAGTGTGTTTAGAAAAGGATACGAAGAAGAGAAGGAAAGATTACTTCAGAAAAGCAGTCAGACTTACGGAGAGCTACATGTCTGTGGCTGGGTCCAGAAGAGCTGCCCTGGGAGGCAGGACTCCAGGCAGGAAAAGTTCACTGCCTCATTAACACACTCGGTATTCCGCCCATCTATTAGTGTAACTTAAAGTGAACCCACCTTCCTAAGAGTGGTCCTATGATTAGGTGATTGGCCAATGAAACTGGAAATGAGGGTCTTTCAACAGATAAACTAGAGAAGTTAGAGTCCATCCCAGCTAGATAGCTATTTGCTCTCTAACAATAGGTCCAGCAGGGTGAGAGCTTTGCCCTTCCTTCCTTTCCTCCCTGTTACTGACCCCGAGGCTCCTCTGTCCAGTCAGAAGCAGTTTGGAATCATAGATGGAAGGACTGTTTTGTGTTGTGCTTGCCACCTTGGTATGCACTGGGCAATCATGTTGAACACTGTAACAGGGCCTCAACCTCTTGGAACCCACTCCTTCCTCAGCTGGTGACTGGCCTAAGGAAAGTAGTCGGTATTCCCTAAGCGGCCCAGTCTCATTTGTTTAATTCTTAGGTAGCACGGTTCTTGGAAAACCGAAAGCCTGTTGTGTACCCTTTCATTTCCTCCACCCAGGAGGGCCATCAGAACCTGCTCTGGGTGGATGGCACACTGAGTAGACTGGGCCACAGGAGACCTAGCCTAGGTTCCCCCTCCCTCTCTCCCTCCCTCCTTCTGTTTTCCCCCTCCCTCCTTGCCTTTCTTTGTTTCATTTTGTTTATTTTCCACCTACTTTCCTAATATTTTTTTCTCATTCTCCCTGGGACTCAGAAAAAGAAGGAATATCTTTACACCCATAAGTCCCCCTTTTTGGGAATCAATTGCTCTGTAATTCTCCACTAAAACCCTTCTAATGGGCAGGTAGTTCTGCGACAAGACCACCAGTAAGGACAAACATGACTGCACGCATAGGCCCTGTGTGCTGAGTGCTTTGAGAGAAGGGGTCCAGCACTTCCACAGGTCACGTTGCGATGACCCTAACACCTTGCTAGCACTCTCTCACTATTAAGTATTAATTAATGAGTGATTAGTTCAGCCTCATAAATTATTGCTCTAAGAAAATGGGTATTGGAGCAGGAACCATGGCTAGTTTGAGTGTGTTATTGCTATTTTAGCAGATCTCTTTCATTCAATAATTCGAAAGCACAAAATGTACTTTAATAGACATAATTGGATGTTATAAAATTGTTCATCTGGTATGAGCCATTCATCGTTATTAACACATCGCAGGTCACGTGGAAAATGGCTGTTCAATAGGACCTGTGGGAGTTGTCTATTTTTTTTTTTCCCTCTTTGTTGTTTAAACTACCTGTCCCAAGAAAATCAGTTTTCTGATGCCCACACTGTTACCTTCCCTGTGGTTTTAGGTAAGCCATGTCATCTGGGCAGGTTTAATGATTTGGGTAGCACATATGTCTTTTTTTCCCCATATCTGCACCCTCCTTACTAAATTACCTGTCTCACCCTTAAATAAGACCGAATCTCCCCTTCCCAGCAGCCGCTGGTTTTCAGTGGTTCCTCAGGTAGGGCTGGGGTTTCTTACTTCCCTTACATCCACGCTGGAATATTTTTCTGGCTTGAACTTGTGTGGGACTTGTGTTTGCTGTCACCATTGCTTATCCCTGAACAGGAGGACATATATACCAAGCTTCTGCCTCCCAAGGCTCAGGGATTATTTCAAAAGAAGAGTCAGCAAGATTGTAAGAGCCAGAAGTGGTAGATGACCACAAGCAAATGGAGTTTTCCAGTCAGATGGTCAGTTACTGGTCAGTTACTCATATGAACCCACAGCAATGATGATGGCATGCATATACTCTTAAAAATATTAATTCATTAAAATTTAAATTTATGTGTCTGTGTTCATATGTGCGTGGATGCCCTCAGAAGACAGAAGAGTGAATCAGATCCACTGGGACAGCAGCAGTTGTTAGCTGCTGACAGGGTGCTGGAAACTAAACCCTGGTCCTCTGGCAGAACAGTAAATGCCCTTTGTTGCTGAGCCATCTCTCCGGCCCTGGACAAAAATATCTTGGATATACAATAACAGTAAACTCTGGGGAAAAAACATCACCCTTTGTCTCTCACATCTATTCCCTTAATTCATGGGAATTGTTAAGAATGAGTGTTTTAACCAAATTACAATTGAATTTTAATTGTTGATTTAAAATAAATAATAACATTAGAATAACTTCATGTGAGATTTAGTAGGCTTATAGAAGTTGTAAATAATTTATTAAATCATATTCATTTCTTCATGAGGTGGTTCTAATTTTATTTATTCTATTGGAGTTCACAATTTCTTTATTTGGCTTCCCCACGCCGATCCCCACCATCCAGCCCTAATCCTCTCCTGTTTTACTCACCTATGTGTGTCCACTGTGGTCATTGTCAACGCTAAGCCTCTGGTCAAGCTTCTTTTTATTTTACTTCCTTTCAGTTCCTAGTTTAGTCATGCATGACTCTTGAAATTGCTTCTCAGGAAATTTTTATAATTCAATAGAAGATTCTTCTATTTTCTTATTTTAAACTATGACAGAGTTTAGAGAACTTCTATTTGCTCTTCAAGTTATTCATTCTTTCCCACCATATACTGAGCAGTTCAGGTAGAATTTATAGTATTTTGAATTCCATCATCAAAGGAGGTAACATAAAAATGGTAAAAATTAAAACTGATTAAGAAGGAAATGGGGCCAGAGAGATGGCTCGGTGCGTTGAAGCGCATGCTGCCAAGACCGAGGACCTGAGTTGAATGCCCAGAATACACATGGTGGGAAAAGAGAATCAACTCCAACACGTTGTCTTCCAACCTCCATATTCATATTGCACGCGCACGCACACATTCACACACACACACACACATACACATGCACACAAATTTTTGAGAAGGAACTGTTCTGAGCTTCTCTTCTTTCTCTACTGAAGAAGAACTATTTATGTAACTGTGGACAACTTTCCCACTCTTTGAAAACCTCACTTTACTTATCTGTAAATTGAAGATAATTATACCTCCCAGGGTTGTTATTAAAATCAAATATGGATAATTGATGTGAAATGCTTTGAAAAATCAGAGTTCTACTCTTAGCCAAGATTAGCAATGTAATCGTGCATGACATAGCCTGAAGGGCTGGCCTTTCTCCTGTGCGCCTGCTCGCTGTAAAACTTTTCTCAGCTCCTACCTGAACCTCTAATTAGGTTAGTGACCTTTGGTCCTTCAAACCCCAGTGTTTGAAACCAAAGTCGGTGACTTCTGCAGAAACCATAATTTAGTTGGTACGTAGCAAGGCTGATTGTGTCACCATCTTAATCATCCAATTCTGGAGCATGGAAACACATTTTGACTTAGACAGCAGCATGAGAACATCAAGCTAGTTTACAGCTGTGGTTTCTCTTAAATGGTCTGGCAGTTTGGTGGATTATGTTGAGAACCTAGGTGTCAACCGAGTCCTTTCTTTTTGGAGGCCTCAGTGCTGCCCCATGCTTCCCTCCTTACTGGGAGGTCCGAGGACCTTGGCACGTGATGCCTCTGCTCAGTCTCTGCCTCTAGTCTACGTGGTATTCTTCCTTGTCTTCCTTTCTTTTCTTATAGGGTAAGGTGTCTTTAATCCATTACGAGCCCATCTTCACTTGATTATATTTGCAAAGACTGTTTCCATATATCAATTCACAGGCACTGGGGATCAGGCCTTGAATATGTCTTGGAGGAGGGGATGGAACTGTAATCACTACATTCTAAAAGAGCCGTCTTTACTTTTCAAATTGTCCTGGTTGGTAATTACTCCAAACTTTGTAATACCACTAACACTATCTTACTTTTTTACATTTGATCCTGCTAGACTGCTATACTATCCTAGTCTACTGTCTTCAGGCTCCAGGTTCAACCTTGTATCTATTTCATACCATTTCCTTATTCTCAGATTGAACTTTCAACTATCCACATATTAATCAATTGGTCCATTGGTTCATACAGATCAATAAGACAGAGATATTCATGTTTTGAATAATATGTAATTTGAAACTTATATGTTTTAATCTTTTTCTCCTCCTAGGAAGATAGCGTCTGGGACTATAAAGCATTTTCTGCCTTTTTTTTTTTTTTATAAAGAGACTAAATTAAGTGTATACCATATTCACTGCTGTTCGTCCTTATGTCCTTAAAGTTTCTTTTGGAATTCTTGAATTAAGAGTAAGATGAAAAAAAAAAGAGAGAGAGAAACAAAACAAAACAAAGAAGAGAGACAATCAGCTGAGGTCAGACAGCAAATTTTGAGTGCAGTCTGAGAAGCTTTGGATAACTATCAGAAGCTTGAGTAAAGGGTTCTTATGGAGTGCTTGATTCTGTTCTTTTGTACTGACTTGGTATCACTTGGTTTGTGCTCGTACAACCTGGTGAGATCATGTGGAAGATTATTTTGGAGTCTGAGTGGGTTTTGAGCCACAGACGGTGGGAGGCACACATATGACGTCTGTCTTCTTTCTCTGTCTCCTAACAAAAATTGTAGTATTTTTGACAGATTTAAGCTCCCAAGGATGGAAGCAAATTTGAGTGATTTCTAAGCCAAGTGTGGTCTGAATTCAGCTACACAAGTGCGTAACAGATTACCATCAGGCAGGACATAAAGGTTGACTGTTCTGAAAATCTACAAAAAGAAGTGGTGAGTTTCTTCTATTAGAACCTGAGACTGAATGCTTGTGAGAGCCAGCAAGCTCTGCGTGAAACCTATTCTGTGTGAGCATTTTAAAACACAGAGAAAAAGAGACCAGGGAAACAACCTTTAGGAATAGGTTTAGGATGGGCTGGGGGAATCTAATCCTGTTCAAAGTCAATCTTTGGCACTGATGCAAAGATTTTAACCAATTAATTTCCAAAGGACAGAAAACTAGAGGACTCCAAAGTATTTTGGGTGGTTTTCTTTGGGTTCTTGTTAAATCACTTGGAGCAAAAGATATTTTTCTTCTTAAAAAAAGAGAGGAGAAAGAAACTGGCATATTAGACCCAAATACTAATATGAGGTGTTTAGATTCTTCTCCAATGGAAGTAGAGTTGTTTTCTGTTATTAGTAACACCATGCATCAGAATGGGTGAGTTATAAAGGCAAGAAATTTATGTTGACTCAAAGTTCTGATTTAAAGTCAAGGGAATGCATCAGGTAAAGAAGGCCTGGCTAGCAGGTGGTACAGAGCACTACATGTGGGTGATGAGGAGAGAGACAGAGAGAGGGAGAGGGAGAGGGTAAGGGTAAGGAAGAGAGAGAGACAAAGAGAGAGAGAGAAAGAGAGAGAGAGCATCTTGTGTGCCTCTGTGTATGTGTTTGTGGTTCTGATCTCTCTGATTCTTATGAAGCCAGCAGGATTCAGTCATGGGGGCTCTAACTTGAGAAATGACATTATCTAAGTTTGATCACTTCCCATAGGCTCCACCCCTAGCACTGCAGCTTAATTTGCATTTTTTAAAAGATTTGTTTCATTATCCCAGAGTATACTTGTGCTTCTGAAGCTGATACTCTCAACAGGATCTCAGTGTGGCTGCTAGTTAGATGGTTAGATTTTATCAGCAGATTTGTGTGTGTGTGTGTGAATGTATATGTGTGTGTGCAAGTGTTTATGTGTTTGAATGTATATATGTGTGCTCAAGGGTGTGAAGGTGTTGGTGTGTGTTTTAGTATGTGTATAGGCTGGAAGTCAGTCTCAGGTATCTTTCCTCATGGTGACCACCTACATTTTGTTTTGGAAGCAGAGTCTCTTACTGGGAACTGAGATTTGCTGCTTAGGTTGGACTGACTGGTTGGTAAATAACAGGGATCCTCATTTCTTTGCTTCCTCAGTGCTCAGGTTACAAACATAGAGCATCACACTCTGCTTTTTACGTGGGTTCTGGAGACAAACTTAAGTCCTCATGCTTGTACAGCAAGCACTTTATTTACTTAGATATTGGCAGCTCCTATCAGTGGATTCTTACAATCAAAGAGAAGAAAGAAATACCTCTTTCCTTTAAAAAAATAACTTTTCTAATTTTCAGATTTGTAAATGAGAAACTTGGAACTTTCCAGAAGCAGAGAAAGAAATCATAATAAAAGACAGAAGAATCAGTGGAAAACGCTTTCCTAGAAAACAGAATTTTTTTTTAAGTTCTGTCATTTTTACCTTTTCTCTTTGGAAGGAGGCTATAAAATGTATTTGCATTCTGGAGACATGAGAGGCAATAGAAGCTCTGACTAAGATCACAGTTCCCCAATACGGAAGACTCCATTCACTCTCCTCAGCCCAAGATCCCTTCAGTGGGTTGAAGCATGTATTTTAGGGAAGTTGACAGTTGTGAACTAAAAAGGCAGGAGTCAAATAACCATCTACTCTATTTCCGCTTTCTTCATCCCTGCCTCCAGGTTTAGTATTCTAATGACAGTCAGAGTTGGAGGGCTTATGAGGCTTCAGAGAGGGATGGAGGGTATCTGAAGGTATGTAGCGTGAGATATCCCTGTGAAAGAAGATAAAGAACCAGTCTGAGAAGACATTAAGGCAATCTAGGGAGGATTTCCATTAGATTAGCAGTGTGTTGCTTATTTGATAATTCTGCTTCTGAACTTTGAATGTCTTCTGTTTCTTTTGCTTAAAAATAATTGTGTAACCTTGATCACTGCTCGCTTTAATATGAGACCATTTACCAGCTGCTTTTTGGCAATTAAAATGTTTCTTTTCTTTTTGGAGAGATATTTTTAATAGATAGTTTTTGGGGTTTGCTTTTACTTTGGGCAAAATTTAACAGCTGATGACTACGTTAATAAGTTATAGGACTGAGAAACTGAAACATGGTAGAATCTGTAGATATGTTCATGTCATTCATTCATTCATTACACATTTATATAAAAATACTCTTCTTTTTGAATTGTAGTCAATATGAAGAAATTAATGGAGCTTTTGTCATACTGATTCTCCAAAGTCCAGTTTACTTTGTACTTAGAGGATATCTCAATTTGAATTAGTCACATTTCAAGTGCTCAAATGGCCTCTCATGCCTCATAGTCATTGTATGGGATGGTGCAGTGCCAAAGAGTTTCAAAGTAAAATGTACATGTTGTCTTTAGCTTCCTAAACCAAGAGACAGAAATATACAGTATTATTATTTAAGGAGATTTTTAAAAAGCACACATGAACAAAAATAAGGACTGAACCTTGCTTTGCAAATACAATTGCATTTGTGGGAGATTTTGGAAGGTTTTATGGAGAAGGGGAGCCTGTGGGATAGGCCTTGACATGAGTAATAGAATGAATAAAAGGGTATTCTTCCCAGGAAGCTGGCCAGGGTGGGGTTATAGTTTAAACCTGAAATGTTCCCTACAAGCTCCTGTTTTTGAAGGTTTATTCCCTAAGTGTTGGTGCTCTCTGGGGAGGAAATCTTTATAAGGTGGGGCTTAGAGTCAGAAGTGGGTGCTGGACACAGGCCTTTGATGGTTGAGAACTCATCCTTAGTTCCGGCCTCTCTCTTCTGCTTCCTGGAATGCCATCATGGGAGCAGCCTCCACCAAACACTCCTGCCGCCATGAGCTATGCCACCAGATCTTCCCTGCTGCAGTGGACGGGAGCTTCTCAAAACATGAGCCCAAATGAACCTTTCTCCCTTAAATTGTTTCCGTCCGGTATTGGTCACAGCGATGCAAAATAAGCTAACGCAATGACTTAAGCAAGACTATGCTGGGATTTGAACACACTGATGAAGGGCCCGGCTCTCTGTCTTCTGTGATTTGCTCACTTCCTTGCACCTTGTCACCTAGGGAGATTGCATCTGTGTTATTATTTTTGAGTAAGAACCAAGAAAGCTGACAGGCTTAGCAGTGGGAATCTGAAAGCCGCTGCGGTGTGCCAGGGGCTCTAGGGCTACTTAAGTACTTATCTCATTAAGGGAATAGCTATGCCCTCCATTCTTACTGTGTCTTCAAATGTATCACGTTTTTCTTCCCTTCTGCCTTCAGACTGGTCTTCTTTAGATTGTAAAACTGGATTGTTCTCCTTGTGACAGGAGCTCTCCTTGTCCAGGCAGGAAATCCCCTGCTTGTTTATATGAAAAGGTGCTATCAACATCTGATAAAGTCATTTTTAAAAGGAATAACTGACCACCACGCATGCTGTCTGTGTCAGAGGATGTCACTAGGTTGGTCTCCAACCTTGGGGGTACCTGCTGTCTACTACAGAAAGAATGATGCCAACCATGGATCATGCCACTTGCATCAGAGGAAGCCAATAGGTATCCCAGATGGTGCCTGGGAAGCAGCTGACTGAAAATGTACCTTTTGTTCCTTTCTTTGCAACCTCACATTGTCTCTCAAAACCAGGGGTTTCCCTGCTGTTCTTTCACAAACTCACAACATGTAGTCTCTGAGAGCAGATGGATGTGTGTGGGGAAGGTTTTTGTTTTTTTCCTCTGTACAAACCAGAAATTCTCTAGTGGACATCAGCTGGGTACCATTCAATTCTGGTCAATTCAGACAGTATCTACCTGGAGATAACATCTGGTCTCTCAGGTGGAAGGCTCAGTTCTATAGAACTTGCCCCACTTCAGGTGTGTGTTGCACATAGTAGGTTGTAGGGTATGCTTCTGGTCAGTGGGATATAAACTGGGTGTGCCCATGATTCATTCTTCAAGATACAGCAATATCATAGAATGGATAGTAGACATTAGAGAAACACTTTATGTTTTCTGGGTTACCAATGAAAGATATAATAAAGGACACTAATGCGAGGCCAGATAGGAGAGATCTCTGTGGGAGGAGCACACTACACTCCAGCAGCATCCACATATTCAGAAGAGTCAACACAGTCAAACACAGTCCTTTTGGGATTCCATTGAAATCTTCATTACGATTGAATCATGGGCCATTGATGGTTAGTTTGCTTATCAGCACCATCTATTGGGGAATTAAGACTGAAAAAAGACCAAATCCTGTAATCATGTCTTGGTCTTACTAGTGACTGGTCACTATTATAAAGGCACCTAAGGGTCATCAATTATCAATTGACTCATTTCCAAATGGAAGGCACTCATTATTCTGGAGAATCTGAACAGTTTAGAAGCTATGTGCTAGAAAAAAGGCATCTATGACCTAAGACTAAGACAATCCCACTCTGTGTGTATTACCCCATACGTGTATATGTGCTCATAGGGATATGTGTATATTTGTGCTCATAGGGATACAGATCCCTAAGGTAATGTTCCTATTGTATTTAATGCATATACACATTACTTTCGCATGCACCTGAGAGTAGCATAGTATTGTAGATATGTGGCATCGCTTGAATTTCTGCCATAGGAAAAAAAGACATTCTCTCATTCTTAATTCCTTCATTGCCTTCATTGACCACTTGCCTTAGCCTAGAAAGTAACTGAATTTTGTATATGTTCTGTTGGATTTCTTAGAGTCGCTCCTGTCTCCTGATGGGACATGGATTGGTCTAGTACCTTGCCTCTTTTCTTTTCTCCTTGTAATTTTTAGTTGAGTTAACAGAGTGGAATTGGATGCCACATTAAGGAAAATTGGTTATGATGCTATTAAGTATGTACAACCAAGTTTGCTGTACTCTGCTCAAGTCCCTTGGGTGTTAGAACTTCTGAACCTACTTTGAACCACCCACGTCTAAATCTCTTTACTGAGGACTTTCTCTAAAATTGCAGGAAGTTGTTCGATGCCAGCACAAAGCCAATCAAAAATGCCAAGAGACACAAAAAGAGTGGGTGTCAGCCAATGACACACAAAATTCAGAGTGTAAATATGGTAGCTCTCTTGTTCCTCAGATCGAATATTCTGAAGTATAAATCCCACATGTTCCCTGATGTTCTCCATGAGGCAAAGTAGTTAGAACAGCAATGTGCCTTGACCAACTCTACCCTTTCTCACAGTGTTTCCTGAGAATCATCTTCTAAATAAAATACTGTCACTAGAAGCTTCTTGAGATTAGCTTCTGGAGGAGCATAAGACAATCTGCCATCCAGATTCACTAGGATTATATGCTTTAGATTATATCATGATTTACTGAGTTTACATTCGTTATAATAGAGACTAATCAATTATAATTCAAGAAAAATAGATTGACATTAAAATTTTTCTTTCTGTGCTTTGAAGTTGCAAAATCTTGTTGGTAAAACATGTTTGGTTTATTTACTTGAGCGCAATAACCAGTCAGGTAAGTTGGAAATGTTTACTGGTGTAAACTCAATAACTTGGGGGGAATGGCAAACTTTCTGCATTATACTTACTTAGGTTGTGTATAACTGGGAACTATCTGCCATATCAGTCACCTCCAAGATAAACTGAACCAATCACGGCACCGTTCTTCCCAGCTGCTGTGAGGACCATTCCTAAATATTGTGATGAAGATGGCACATATGGAAATGCTATGCAAACATTAAACAGCAGACTGGTATACTCTAGTTAGGATCACCCCAAGATTGAGGTACATTAATACTTATAGTTGGTATTATTTTTCATTGTTCATTATTGGTTAAAAAATTCTTCTTTCATTCAATAGGTTTCCTGGTCACTTAGCTTTAATTTGAGCATGCACAATTCTTGGTCACTGTTTAGTTTATGAAGTTCTAATAACAAAGAAATGATAAACTAATAAAAGGCTAGAATAGCAGCTGTGAGAGATGGCATGATGACTACTAGTTTGGATCCTGAGTGCCCCCCAAACCCCATGTGCTTTATCCCCAGGGTGTCGCTCTTGGGAGGTGGGAGATGGGTCCTAGAGGCAGGTCATTAGGGTTTTCCTTTTAAACCCTGGTCTTGTTCTCTTTTACTCCCTGCCTCCTTGACTCCTGGTGTTTCACTCCACCACATGTTCCTGCTGTGATGTGTTGCCTCATCATAGGCTCAGAGCAGCAGGGCCACCATCACGAATCAGAAACCCTGAAACTGCAAAATATAGACATTTACTATGTAAGCAAATTTTCTCAGATGTTTTTATTTATAAGAATGGATGGAGAGCTAACTAATACGATGACCCAGGTCATTTTCTTTCCTTGCCATGTGGCTTTGCAGTAATGTTACTTTTCCAGCATGGGGACCCTGTCCCTCTACTGCGCACTGAGCCGTGTAACTGCTTTGAATGATGGGAATGCTCATAAAGCGACTGAAGAAGAGGCTTGAGGAGGGTGTGCATACAGGAGTTGGCTCTCTCTTGCATGTTTCATCCCTACAAGCACCTGGGTTGGTCTGCTGGAGGATGTCAAATATATAGAGTTTGTCACTCAGTAACTCAACAGCAATCCTTCACCAAGGGAGGAACCACCCAGCTGAGCCCAGCCCAAATTTTCAGCCTCAAATTCATGAGCTAATTTTATGCTAATTATTTTAATTGGTCAAACTTTGGCAAGGTTTGCTCAGAAGTACGATTATGGTAATAGATATCTATAACTCTAACATGGCCAACTCTACCAATAATTATAGTTCCCTACTTCTTTCCCTTAAGACCTTTTTCCTAGTTTCAGAACTGCAAAGCTTTTCAAGCATCTCCCTTCTCTTGACTCCATCTCTCTTCTTGTCTTGCTAGGAGTCCATGCCCTCTCTGTCATTAACCAAATATGGAAGCAAATGTGTCACTCCTACAGCCCCCTCACAAGTTTCCTGTTCCCTTTCACCCTTTGTAACTAGAGTTCATTATGACACTGCCATCAGCAACAAAAAAATTTATTACTCAGGCAGTTTAAAATACATTTTCTCTGACATTCCCTAAGCTGTGAAGATACGTGGTGGGTGGGAAGACACTGGTTGACGGAGACATCTGAAATGTATTTTTACACAAAAGGACACATCTATAGTTTTCATAACACTTGACACTTGAATCTGAACTGCAAGAGCTCATTTTCTCTCAAACCACTTTAATGATATGTTCAAAAGACTCTCTCCTTTCCCCAGATGCACTTATAAAGCACATGCATTACAAATTCCTTTGTTTTGCAGTATGCTACGGTATCCCCATTGTTTTCCTTCTCTACCTCCTCAACCCCACAAAACTTTAACATCATTGGGCATTAGTGAAAATTCTACTGGGAAAGGCTAGAGTAAAGTCATATCGTCCATTACTTTGTGAAAATTCCATGAAGCTTTCTTCCAGTGTTGTCTATATCGTTATAAGCAAACAATGAATTAAATACTAAAGCTTTACTGTTCAGTGTTTCCAGGATAGCAGCATGTGGACTTGGGGGAATATTATTCCCATACTTCTGCCTGAAACATGATAGCTTTAGAGTCTGGAAGTTTCCAGAATTTCTGACCTTGCCTAGTTCTTAATTCAGTTTTTCAGGGATAGGGGATTCTAGACCATTACTATATGTGATAGTTTCTACTTAGTTGTGTGCTTTTTCTGAAAATGTGCTACTCCTAAAATAAGGGCCCTAAGGTACTAAGCACTGGATATATTAAAATAAGCTATTTTTTCATCATAGGACTTTCTAAAACACAATCACATGATCAACGTAGTGGCAATGCGATTTGTACAAAGTCTATGAGAACAACTTTAGTTCCTTGGTTGTTTCTTGGTTTGTAAGTAAATCACCGTGTTAATAAAAAAGACCAACAGTATCCAACAATAGTGTACCTGAAGTAGGTTTCAGAGAGGAACATGCCTGCTGAGCTCCCCTAATAGTTTTAGTCTTAGTAGATGCCACTGAAAATGGTGGTAGTGGAAAAAGAAAAGTACAAGTAGCTGCTTAATTTTTAACATTTGTTTGCAAGCAAGCAAGCGTGGGATATCTGGGGCCTCAGGCCACTGAAAACTCCCCAATATTGGATGGAGTAGGAACCAGAGATAAATGCTATTCTTGGTTCTAAAGCAAATCAGAGACTTCATACAAACAGCAACTCCAGAGTGTAAAAGACTCAGCCTTTCTAAGCTGATTTAGCAGTGAATAGCCTCATTTTTAATCTTTCATTTGCCTTCATTTAATTGCAAATGCTTAGTATTATGCATCACAAACAAGACACAATTGTGGCCTATAAAATATTCACTTCAGCTTCTAATTTTGATTCTGAAGCCAAATAATAAAATGGAAATAAGGAGAAACAGTCCAAAATGACTCAGAAGATCCACAAGGGTCTGAAAAAAAAAAAAGACTTTGAATTCTTGGATCATATTGAAATATACATAAGCTAATGAATCATATATTAGTGCTACTTTGCAGAGCTCTAACAGATGGTGCTTCTACTGAAGAGAGTGGCATTTGCTTATCTCTGAACCAATCCATTTGGAGGCAGAGCAAGTGATAGAGGCTGGTGGCATGCAGGCAGCTAGTTCCATACTTCCATGCCCAAGCCTGTTAACTGCTTCTCTGTGAAGGTTCACACATCTCTGGACAAGGCAAGTGTAAGATCAGGTAGAAAGAAGATGGAAAGGTGGACTGTTGAAGGAACACTCTCAAAAGAGACAGAATTCTAAAGGCAAAGCAATAGGACCAGGAGTTTGTCTCTTCATTTGGGAGGAAGAGTTTTCACCAGGCCTGTTGAATTCATTAGTGAGAAAGAGATGGCTGTTACTGAAAGGGGAAAAGAGGGAGAAAAGTCCAGCTAGGTCTAGAAGCCATGGTGACTGGGTTGACCCATGTTGGCTTCGGCCCCACCTTCCTGTCGGATGCTGTATACAGTTGCTCACTCCATTCTTGGTTTCTGTTTGCTTTAGTTGCTTTTATATCAACTCTTTGGAGACTGACCATGAGACCAGTAGATCCACTTTGCCCACATGTGCAGAATATGGCATGCCTTTGAGTTGAAGATCCAATGACTGACCTTTAGCAGAAGTGTATGTGTATGAAATATGAAAGCCTAGTTCCTTGATCTCAACTCTGGACAACCTCTGAGATGTAGCTTGTACTGCAGAACTCTCTGGAAGATGGGGGTGGGGCTCGGAGCTCAACTGAAGTCATACCTGGCTCAGCTTTCTCACCTCCTGTGATCTTGCTTTTCCATTGCCTCCCTAGTTCCTCCAGAAAGCATTTTCTTAATAAGTTCTGACAAATTCTTGTTTGGAACCAGGTCCTAGGAGCACAGTTGAAGATTCTCTGCAGTGGAGGGATATCTACCCACGTGTTCAGTTGGGCTTTTCTGTTCAGCCTTGGTCACTGCTTTTACTTCTAAACCCACAGATAGTACACAAACATGTTTGTTCAGAACATCCCAGGGCTGTATACACAGAGAATCCTGAGGTCTATTTTATCGAAAAAAAAAATCATTAGAATGAAAATGAGCCTCAATCATTCAATGACAGGAATACAAAGTGACGTTGTTACTTTCAGAACTACATTTAGGAAGGCTGATAGGAAGGCTTTTTTGACAGATAATCACCTCTTCTCAGTCAACAAAAGCTAATAGCTTTGCCACTGGAGTCTGTTTCAGTCAGAGATAAGTTGGAAGCTAATCCTGAGTCTGTGAGAAAGATGTCACCATGTGGCATGAGAATAAAATAGTCACTCTGAAAACTGGAAAGGATAAGGCAATGATTAGCTTACACAGTGGATAGATTTGTATTCTCTTTGTCTAGAATTCAAATATCAGGAGAAAGGTCAATTTATGACAGTAAATATGGGAGGTACAGGCATCTCTGACCCTCCCATCCACTTGCCATTGTGAACTGAGATAGCTTTTCTATTCTGGGAGGGATAGAGACAATAATGGTCTCATGTTTCCATTTGCCAAGCATAAATGTCTCTGCCTTTAATTAGTTTCCAAACCCCTCTAGAATAAAGTAGATGCTGATTTTTTTAAAGTAAAATTAAGCATGATGTTCATATCTAATTAGTAAAATATATCATAGTCCCCAAGTTTACCAGGCTACTACTGTGAAGAGCATTTTACTTTGGGGAATGGTTCTAAATGCCTTATTATTTGCTGTGGACTGTCCCTGAGATAGTCCTCCTAAAGAGCTGTTGTCATGTCTTTCTAACTCTGTATAATCATCCATACATCACTTATTATATGTCTATTTACAATGTAATAGAATATAGTTCTATAAGATCAGAGACTTAACTTGCTTGCTGTTTTATTCATAGTACAGGTCTATTACAAATGCTTTCTCTACGTGTAACTGTGGAAAGATGAAAGAAAAAAGAAATAAGAAATGACAGAAAGAAGGGAGGGATGGAAGATAGGAAGATGTTTATGAACCCTTTTTGCTTTCTGCTAGGTTGAGACACTGCCTTGAGCTCATAACTAAAATATAAAATGTCCGATTCAACAGTGGCACAAATGCTCTTCTAGAATTTGAGTGCTTTGACAGAATTTTATTGGCAGAATAGTCTTAAGGAAGTTGCTGAGTTGAAGACTGTGGTAGACCTGCATTTTGGCTTGCTTAGTTGAAATATGCATATTAGAAGACAATTAAATTGTTTATTCACTCATTTTCCTGAGTCCATTGATATTTTTACGCTGCATCAAGTTGTACCAAAGTTACTTTTGATGATTAATGATTGGTGCATGTTTCAAAATTCATATTAAATTGAAAATATATTCCTGGTAGATATTACAGGAACTGGAAAGAACAGGAGGAACAAACACATGCATATTTCCATGTTAGGAGTTTGTTGTATTTTTGCTGCTTATGAATACACAGGATTTCAAACATGATTTTCTTACTGACAAGTAAGGAAACTATTCTTTATATTTTTCATTGAAAGAATAATCGTTTTCAAGAGCATAGTGTATAACAGAATCAATCCATGCCAATTTTTAATCTTTCTTTAAAAACAGAAATGAATTTTTGTTTTTGTTCATTTTTCTTTTCTTTTCTTTTTTCTTTTTAATGTGTGTGAGTCTATTGCCTGCATGTATGTGAGTACACCTGTGTCATGCAGTGCCCACAGAGGTCAGAAGAGGGTGTTGGATTCCCCGGAACTGGAGTTACAGATGGTTGGTAGACACCATGCAGGTACTGGAAACTGAACCCAGGTTCTCTGCAAGAGCAGTCAGTGCTCTTAACGGCTGAGCTATCTCTCCAGCTCCCAAGTTTTCTACAGTTTTTAACTTTAAAAATTACTTTATTAATTCTTTAATATTTTCTTACAATGTATCTTGATCATATTCACACTCAAATACTTCCTTTAACTCTTCTCACCTCCTGTCTTCCCAACTCCATGTCCTTTTTGAAGGTGACCCATTGACTCTAATTTGTGCTGCCATACACTCCTGAGTTTGAAACTATTCATGGAGTAGGTTCCGCTTACCAGGAACCACACACCCTTAAAGAATATTGACACTCACTCCTCCAGAAGTCATCAACTGTTCCTAGAGCCTTGGTTAGGGACGGAGGCTCAGGAACGCCATCCCACTGCATGCGAGAATGTTGACTGCCTTGATCTTGCATACAGGCTACTCCACTGATGTGAATTCGTGAATGAAGCAGCCCTGTCATGCCCAGAGACATTTTCTATTGCTTCAGTCCTCCCATCCAACTCTTAAAAATCATTGCATCACCCTTTTCTTGATGATCGTTGAGCCTTGGAGAGTGGATGTGACCCAGAGATCCCATTTGCGACTGAGCACTCCCCTGAGACTTATTCTTTTCACTTTGGTCAGTTGTGAGTTTCTGTGTTAACCACCATCCACTGCAAAAATTTCACACGCACACAAGTGTGTACTGTACGTGTAGCATATCGCCCCCACAAGCCTTTTCCTTCCCTTTCCCGAGCCTTTCCACTCCTGTTAACCACTTTGTTTTCATACACCGCTTACTTCTACTTTCATAGCATGCACACATACAAGATTTTATATACCTGTGTAGACGCGAAGAACCACATTGAGAGAAAACATGCTGCATTTGTCTTTCTGAGATTCGACCAATTCACAAAACATGATTATCCCCACATTCATCCATTTTACTACAAATAACTTCATTCTTTTTGATGGTTGAAAAATTTCCATTGTGTATTTCGATCTCGTTTCTCTGTTGCTGGACACCTAAGTTGGCTCCATAACACAGTTATTGTGACAGTGATGTACTAAACATTGATATTCAAGTATTGCTATATGTTGGCTTTCAGGCTTTCATGTAAAATCTCAGGAGTGGTATATCTATGTCACATGCAGGGTATATTTTTGTTTTCTTGAGAAATGTCCATCTTCTCACCCATGTGGCTCCCGTTAGCCCACATTCTCACCAGCACCTGTTATTTGTTCCCTTAACGATTGCCATTCTGATTAGGATATAATGAAGTCTCGATGGAATTTTGATCTGCATTTCCATGATGACTAATGAGGCTGAATATTTTTTCATACATTTATTGGTCATTTGTATTTCACATTTTGAGGACTGTCTGCTGATTTCATTAGCCTACCTATTGATTGGATTGATTCATTTCTGGTTGCTTGGTTATTGGAGTCATTTGTGTGTTCTAAATATTGATTTTCCGTTAGAAGTGTATCTAGAAAAGATTTCCTTTCATTCCGTAGACTGTCTCTTCACCGGATTAACTATTTCCTTCTCTTCGCAGAAGCTTTTTAATTTACAAGGTCCTATTATTTCCTGAGAGACTAAAGTCTTATTTAGGAAGTCCTTGCCTGTGTGTACATCATGAAGTGTTTTCTTTGCTCCATCCTCTAAAAGTGTCAAATTTTCAGGTATTACATTAAGGTTCTTGCTCTGTTTGGATTTGGCTTTTGGGGAATGCACATGAAACAGGGATTTGGTTTTATGGGGATATCTCGTTTTCCTAGCACCATTTAAAAAGTGAAGAGATTGACTGTACTCCAGTGTGTATTTTTTGCATTGTAGTAAAACATTACATGGCTGTAAATGTGTGAGTTTGCAGCTCAGGCTTTTCTATTCCACTGAGGTACATGTCTGTTTTAGTGCCAGTGCTGTGGCGTTTTCATTGCTATGGATCTGTAGTGTTAGCTGAAATCAGACTTTTGATCAAGATGGATTTGGCGACCTGGAGAATTTTGTGCTTCTATATGAATTTTAATATTTTTTTTCTATTCCCATGAGAAATGACACTGGAACTGTGATGGGGATTGCATTGAATCTATAGATTGCTTTTAGGAGTATAGCCATTTTTACGATTTTATTTTACGTAAGCATGGGAGGTCTTTCTATCTTCTAGTGTCTTCCGCAATTTCTACAGTCAGTGTTTTGAAGTTTGTATGTAGAAGCCTTTCATTTCCTTAGATTTATTCCAAAGTATTTTTAAGACAATTGTGAATGGGGCAATGTGATTTTAAGGCAATGTGATTTCTTTCTCCTTCTGACTTTCTTTAGTATATAGGAAGGCTAATGGCTTTAGTATGTTAATTTTGGAACCTGCCTCTTTGCTGAAAGTGCTTGTCAGCTGTAGGAGTGTCCTGGTATATTATTTGAAACGTCTCATATATAGAGAATCATGTTTCCTGCAAATAGGGGTACATTGACTTCTTCTTTATGGTTTGTATCCCTTTTAATTCCTTCTCCTACTGCTCTAGCTAGGACTTCATGCATTGTGTTGACTAGAAAGGTGAAAGTGGACACCATTCTTTTGTTTCCGATCTTAATGGGATATTTTAGGTTTTTCTCCATTTAATGTGATGGTGGCTATCAGTTTGTCATATATAGCCTTTATTATGTTGAAATATGTTTCCACTGTCCCTAGTCTCTCTAGGGTATTTATTTATTCCTTTATTTATTATTTTTATTTTATGTGTATGAGTGTTTTGCATGGATGTAAAACACTCCAAGTGTACACCCATGTCATATAATGCTCATGGAGGCCAGAAAAGGACACCAGATCCCCTGAAAATGGAGTTATGCACAGTTGTTAGCCACCACATGGGTGCTAGGAACCAAATCTGAGTCCTTTGCAAAAGCAGCCAGTGCTCTTAACTGCTGTTAAGAAGTTAAAAAGGACTCCAGTCCCTTCTCCAGGGTTTTTTGTTATGAGAGGATGTTATATTTTCTCAAAGGTCTTTTCTGCATTGATTGATATTATCATGTGATTTCTGTCTTTAATACATTTCCATGATAAATTATGCTTATAGGTTTATGTATGTTGAATCATCCCTGCAACTCTGGAATGAAGTCATCTTGATCATGGAGAATGACCTTTTGGATATGTTCTTGAATATGGTTTACATATATTTTATTGAGAATTTTTGGATCTAAATTCATCAGGGAGATTGGCCTATAATTTTCTTTTTATGTCAGACCTCTAACTGACTTTGCTTTGAAAAAAGAGTTTGGATGTGTTCTTTCCTTTTCTATTTTATGAAATAACTTGAGTAGTATCAGTGTTAGCTATTGTTTGAAGGCCTGGTAGAATTCTGAACCAAATCCATCTGGTCTTGGGATTTTTTATTTGGGAGATTTTAAATTCCTGCTTCTATCTCATTGGTTTTTATAGATCTATTTAAATTATTTACTTTAAATTTACTTTATCTTGATTTAATTTTGGTAAGTCATATGCATCTAGAAATTAATTCATTTCATTTCAAATTTACTGTGAAGTAGAATGTGAAATTTTAAAGTGTGTCCTCATGAGTCTCTGAATTTCCTTAGAGTCTGTTGTAATGGTTCCTTTTTCATTTCTAATTTTATTAATTTGAGTTTTTCCTCGCTTTCTTTTGACTAGTTTGACTAAGAGTTATCTATATTTTCAAAGAGCCAACTCTTTCATTGGGGGTTTGTATTTTTTTTGTTTCCATTTCATTAATTTCTGCTTTGATTTTAATAATGTCTTTTCATCTATTGATTATGTGTTCACCATGTTCTTATTTATCCAAAGTCTTAAGGTACATCATTTAGTTACTTATTTGAGATCTCCCTAATGTTTAGAGAAATTAGAAAATAGGTGTGCATTTTATTTTATTATGTGTAGATGTATGTGCATGCTTGTGTACATGCTATAGTACTCATGTGGAAGTCAGTTATCCTCTCAGTTTGTTGATTTTGGATGTTTGGTATTTCTCAATTACTCTTTTTTGCTTAACTACTATTTTAGTGTGGTGCATTATTTACTATATTCTCATGGAAGTATTTACTTTCTCTACAATTCAAAGGATTCCTTCATGTATATACTATATAGATGATTTAGTAGTTATGAATTTCTTCAACCTGTTTTGTTTTTTTTTTTTAATCACGGAAACTTTTTCTTTCTCCTTCAATTCTGGCATTAAGTTTTGGGTACAATAGTCTGGTTTGTAGTGTTCTCTTTCAAAACTTAAAATGATCATTCCAAACCCTCTTGTTTTAAAATTTTTCTGTTGAGAAATTTAGTGTTATTCTGATGGACCTATCCTTATATGTGACTTGATATTTCTCTGTGAAACTTTCTATGTATTTTTCTTTGTTTTTATTAGTGTTTTGACTATAGTATGATATAGGGAGATTCTTCTCTGTGTTCACTGTTTGATGTTCTAATATCTCCTGTCCCTGCCTGGATGGACATTTCTGTTCCTTGATTTGGGAATTTTTTTGTTATGATAATCTATTAAAAATGTTTTCTGGACTGGAGAGATGACTCAGTGGTTAAGAGTACTGACTGTTCTCTCAGAGGACCCAGGTTCAATTCCAGCACCCACATGGTGGCTAACAATTGTCTGTAACTCCAGTTCCAGGGGATCCAACGCCTTCTTCTGTATTGCCTGCATTTACATACACACAGGAATTACACTCATATGCATGAAATAAATATAATAAATAAATTTTAAAAAATAAAATGTTTTCTATGCATTTAGGATGAGGTTCTTTTTTCCTCTCTGCCTACCATTTAGATTACATCTTTTCTTAGGGTCCTACAGAGCTTTAGCATTTTCTTTGTACATTCTAATTTCTTTGACATGTGACTACTCCAATTCATCTACTTCATTTTCAAGCCATGATAGTCTGTCCTTTTGTGAATTCATTCTACTGGTGAGGCTTTTCACTCAGTTTTTTATTTGACTTACTGAATTTCTTTCATTTCTAGTATGTGGATGGAGTTTTTCTTCAATATTTCTATTTCTTTATTGAATTCCACATTCATAGTCTGTCTTGACTTCCTTATTTTATTTAGCTATTTTTGCTCGGATGCTCATTTGGATTCTTTTGATTTATTTGAACATACTTATGTAAGTGTTTTTGAATTTTCTGTTTGTGATTTTATCTAATTGACTTTCATTAGAGGCTATTACTAGGGAATTAGTAGCTTTGGAAGTACTTATGTTGCCTTGGTTTTCCACATTTCTTGTGTTTTGTCTTAGGACTTGTGCATCTGGGTTGAGGTCACTGATTACTTTTATTAACCTCCCCTTATTATTTCAGTTGAAGTATTTTCAGTGATTAAGAAGGAGCAGGCTCTAGGTGTTTGTCCTTGCTGGAGTGGTATTTGGGACACCAGAGTTGATCCCCAGTACTCATCTAACTCCATCTTATTCACTGGACTTCTTGTAAGACGAAGTCTCAAGTGTCCAGATTGACCTCACATTCCCTGAAGATGAATGACAGCTCTAACAAGATAAACTTGTCCATGTGTTCTTAATAGGTTAGTCTAATATATAGATAATAGTGGGAAGAAGAGAAAGAGCTATTCAACATAGACATATAAGGAAGAAAATTAAGGAGATCCAGTGCTTTGACCACACCTCCAATCTATCTTTAGCATAGTAGCATGAGTTAGATTTAAATAGAAGACTATACATATATTATATATAAAACATATATATAATGTATATCATATATACGTATATGTATATACATATATATATAGTTCCTATGTATGTATATGTATCCTATATATATATATATATCATATATATATATCATTAGCATTTCGTGTGGCTCCACCTATCTTCATCTTGGTTCTCTTGTCTCCTACAAAGCACTTAGATGAGTACTCACAACGGTGTTAAATCTTCCTGGGAGGCAGGTTTCTCCTCTGTCTGTAGCCCTGTGCCTCAGCTCTTTTCTTCTCCCAGTATGAGGTTCTTAGAGGAACCTTTTGGTGACCTTTGCTTCAATATCTCATACCAAAGAGAAGGAAACAAGTGTCTCTCTTTAAAATATCTTCTCCTGCCAGGATAGTTACAAAAGTTGTTGATAATTCTCAGTGCTCTATTACCAGAAGAAATCTCTCCTAGTGACTGATTAATATAAGAATTTGCAAATTGTTCCATTACATTTGCTTTTCCTCATAATCTTCTTCCCTTTGGATAACCTCACAATCCTCCGTGGCCTCTGCCTCCTTTCATTACTATATTCATTCTACAAGCAAGCTCTAATGAGTTCCTTCATGATGCCTCCTTTTGTATCTCAAGTTTCATTCCCCTGTCCAAGGATAAGTCTCTAGTACTGGCTATCTAGAGGGCTCCTGAGTGCTGGCTGAAAAATATAATTACCCCTAGGGACTTTCAGATGATGGAAAAAAGGTGCAGAGAAGTGCAGAGCAGCAGTTATAAACTCATCTGGGTGTAGTTGTTTTCAATACAGTGTTGTCAGAATGCTCTCTGTTTTGCTCAAGGAATAGTCAGAGAGTTTCATTACTTAGTTATTGGAGCAGAGTGACAAGCTAAGAATTAAACACAGAAATTATTTCAACTTGTTTTTTTTTTGATATAGGCAAAATCATGAAGTCATTACAAGGTAGATAGTCTTTGTTCCACTGTGAGTTTATGGAAATGTCAGTTCCTTCATACTAGAGAAGAATTTATGGGAGGCTGAATTCTTTGCTTGAAATTCCACCTCACCCTAGCATTGTTATGGTTCTCTGTGATAAGACTGATTTTGAATTTTTTTGCTATTGGATTTGCTCATGTAACTGAATTTTCACATTGAAATAGGCAGAAGGAAGACCATGAACCCCCTGACAAGTTTTATCTTATCTTGCCTTCTTTTGTTTTTGAGTTCACTATGTCCCATAGTGCTATGATGATATCTTTTTTTGAGTTTTATTACACACACACACACACACACACACATAATATAGGAGTTTATATATTCATGCGTATATAATGTGTAATGATCAGATCAGGTTAATTGTCATATCCATTACTGTCAACATTTAACATTTCTTTGTTTTAAGGACATTCAAGATTCTGTCTTGCAGCTGTTCTGAAATATACAATTAAGCCAGGATTGATAGCATAGGCCTGACATGCCAGCACTGGGAAGTTGAGGAGGATCATGACTTCAAGACATGGCTGATTTATATGGAAAGACTATCTTCTCAATGAATTATCATCAACTGCTGCCCTACTGTGCTACAGAACATTAGAAACTATTTCTCCTCTCTAGGTGTACCCTGGACTCAATTATTGTCTCTTTCCATTCCTCTCCTTTCTCATGGCATTCCCAGGCTCTGGTAACCACTGTTCTACTCTTAATATCTATGAGATAAACAGTTTTAGTTTCTTCATATAAGACAATACCTGTAGTATTTGTATTTCTGTGACCTGGGATCCTCTAACAAGGGTCCCAAAATAAAAACACATGGCACAGTGTGATGCCAGCATAGAGCTGAGAGCCCACTCCAGTTCAGACAAGTCTCATAAATAGTTAACTAATGAAATAAATATTTTAGGTGGTTGAGTCTTAAATATCTGGCTATCTTACATTGTATTAAGCATGACTTACTATAGGTTATAATGGGCCCCCATTCCTTTGTTAGGGGAACGTGACCAAAGTTATCTGACCTTAAGACGAGGGACCTTTTCCTGAACGCTTTTTGCTTCTCATCCTACTATTCTGACATTGGATATTTGTTTTTTGTCTTGAAAATATTTTGTACCATGAGTAGTAGGCAAGTGATGAGAAATATACCACACACCTGAATTGAGAATCAAACATTAAGTCCAAGGCATAAAAGAAATTTTGGTAGAATATTGGTTGTTTTTAAATGGATTGGATACAAAGTCAATTTAAATCATCCACTTGACAATGGGTTTTATTGGGGGAAATTGTGTCAGAATGAAATTCACATGGATTACAGCTTCATGTGATAAAACTTGTAGAATAAAACAAAAGACAATGATGTAGGAAGTGTTGAAAACTGCAGTGATTGAGAAAAATTGGGTTCACTGGGCATACTCACCAGATAATAAAGAAAACAATGACTAATTGAGTATAAATTGACTAAAGAATCAACTCTTCTGAAAATATTGATGTAGTGAAGATAGTCTTGGAAAAATTGAAATTGACACAAATAGGAACCACAGAGTCATGTTCTCAATAGCAGAAGCTGTGATTACAAGATCTTAAGACTGTGGAACATTTCCATAGTGCTCTTGTGTGGTATAAATACCCTGGTTCAGTATGTATGAGCTGCAAGTCTTACACATCTGCCCAGCTGAGTCCTGGGAGTAGAATCATTCCTGAGGTAGCCAAAGGACATGTGAAGGGATTGGACCCCTATTCTTGTTGCCTGTAGGTAAAGCCCAGCAATGGGCTAAAATATGTATATGGATCGTGTCTCCAGATATCCAGTTCACAAGGTCACTTTTCCTATTGTAGTCAGTCTGTTTCAGGAAGACTTGCAAGAGAGCAGCAAAGGTAAATTCTCCTGGGCTTTCTCAGTTCAGCCCTGTTTGCCTTCCAGCTGGCAGCAGTTTCTCAAATTCTGGTGTCAAAATCTTTCCTGCATTTTTTATTTATCCTGTGTGTGTGTGTGTGTATATATATATATATATATATATATATGATCATGTGTGTGTGCATGGTTGTATGTGTGGGAGGACAGTATGTATGTCATAGCATGCATGTGGATGAATGAAGGCAACTTGTGGGAATCAGTTCTCTCCTTCCACCATGTAGGTCCTGAGGATGGTCATTGGGTCATCAGTCTCAGCAGGAGGCAAGTACTTTTCTCCACTGAGTCATCTCACTAGCCCAAATTATGGCATATTTTTAAGACATCAAGATAGAGCTAACTTCCAAAAAGCATGTCATCAATTTAAACCAAGACTTTCCAAAATAGTTGAACTGTTCTCTGCAAGGCATTGTTGCTGATGCATGTGCATTCATATGTGTAGAAGCACACAGATGTATTTGTGTGTGTGTGTGTGTGTACATACACAAGAAGATATATTTATTTGCATTTATGTGTATATAAGTTTGTAAGTGATTTTTATGATATGTGTATAACACATATGTAGATATATGTATGTATGAGCATGTGTATATGTAGATATAGGTGTGTTTGGAATTCTCAGCATCCAGAACTGTCAGAAATGAGTTCTCTTTTTGTAAATTACCAAGTCTCAAGTATTTTGTTACTGCAACAGGAACTGACTGAGACAGAGACTCTACGGTTCACTTCCCTCTCTTTGTTCAAATGGATGTTATCGGTCTCCATTCTGCTACACTGCCTAGAGTAGAGATGGGTGATGCAGGCAATGTGAAACTATTCTTTCTACCACCTTCGTCTTTTCTGTATTTTATTCAGGTGCCTTAGTTTTATACCTGGTTCTTTTTATCTCTTGTGAGGATATTTTCATGTGTAGATAGTTGTTAAAATGGATGTTTCTGTGGAAGCATCACAAGTGAGAGAATAAAATGAGTGGGCATTTATTTATTCTGAATTATAACCCTTTGTAGGTCACATAGACTGTGGAATGAAGCAGAGTATGATGAGATTTGTAGCAACATGTGACTGTGACTTTCTGATGTGATCAGTTTGAAGAAGATGCCACATCCTGGAAAGTGCTCCCACTAAGCATTCAGCCCAGTCAGAACTCTTGAGACAGCATCAGTCTGCAAGACACAAAGGTGAGTAAATCAAACTTTGTGCATGTATTAGCTGCTTTTCACCTGCCTTGAAAAAGGAAAAACAGTGACAGAAAGCAAAGTGAGAAGGAAGGATGTATTCTGATTTACAGTTTGAGGTGCTGTACTCCACAGTCCGTCTGGTGTGGAAGGCATGATAGCAGCAGGAACAGGAGAGCCAGTGGTTATATTGGACCCGCACTCAGGACACAGAGAATGAGGAGGATGTGGGGCTGGGTTATAAAACCTCCAGTCCTGGCCCCCATGACTCCATTTTTTAAAGGTTATACAGTCTTCCCAAACCATGCCACCAGATGGGGACCCGGTATTCAAATATATGTTCCTATTAGGGACATTTCCTATTCAAACCACAGCATTCCACCCCTGGCTCCCACAGACTCATGGTCGTCTCATGCTACAAAATGCATTAATACCAACTTCCAAAGTCTCCACATTAACAGTCCCAATATTGTTCAGAAGTCAAAAGTCTTTTCTGAGACTCAAGGCAATATTTTAACCATGAGTCCATATAAAATAGAAAAACAAGTTATATACTCCCAGGGTATAATGGCACAGAATGAACACTCTTATTCCAAAAGGAAAGACTGGACATATAGGAAGGAACAACCAGGCCAAACCAAGAGCAAAACCACCCAGAAGGGAAAAAAACGAAATCGTACAACTCCAAGTCCAGCATCTGAGGTTTTTGATGGAATCATCTGGACTTCAAAGAACTTGGGTAGTCCCACCTTTCCAGTTCTACCACCTACAGCACACAGCTTGTCTTTTGGGACAGTTCCACTCCATGCCCATAGATTTCCTTGTCAGATGTACCATTGTCATGGCATCTCCAACATCCTGGTACATCTCCAGTACAGCTTAGGCTTCATTTTCATAGCTTCATGCAGTGGTCTTTTGGAGACTTCTTGCCAAGAATCCAATAGTTCCATACATTGCCTGATGTCAGCAGATCTCTGGAATCTTGGTGAAAGATGCCATGGGCCTCTCAATCTTGCATCTTTCATATCTGCAAAGCTAGTAGCCCATGGACAGTGATGGCATGTTTTTCTGCATCTTCTGCAAGCTTTTAATGGAACCTAGACTCTTTGGACCACAGTTACATTGCCCTTTATGTGCAAAACCTGGGGAGACACTTCTTTAGGCAGTTGTTTTCCAAGAGCAGGGAATCACTTCACCATTGTGAGTTCAGACTCTCTCCCTCAGGTGAATTTATATTTTAACAAGTTGGAGGCTTTGATGGGTAGGATTTTGCTCTCAGGGAGCCTTTCCTATTGCATCAGTGTATGTTTCTCTTTATTACATGTTTTTTCAGTAAATGTCTTGGATAAAACTTTAAACTTTCTCAAGCTTTTTTTCCTGATAAACTACACATTTTAAAATATTTTTTCCCCATGTGTTACTCTTTTTTACAAACATACAATAGAATGAAATAACAAAAACTATTCAGGGCTTGAAAAGTGAATTCACAAAAGAAATAGAAATAGTGAAGAAAACCCTAGCTGAAATGAAGTTGGATTTGAAAAGCAATTTTGAAAGGAGAGGAGAAAGCCTCACAAGAAGAATTAATGAAATGGAAAACAGAATATCAAGACTGGATAACAAAGTTAAAGAACTGGACTCCTCAAGCAAATACTGAAAAAATAAAAGCCCACAGAATTGGAATACACAGAAAATGTGGAACACCATGAAAAGACCAAATCTAGCACCACAGGTATACAGGAAGCTGAACAATCTGAGGTCAATGGCGTTGACAACATCTTGATCAAGATTAAAGAAGAAAACGTCCCCAAATTAAGAAAAGGCTTACTTGTACAATTACTAGAAGCATATAAAGCATAAATTAAATAAGATCTTCAGAACAGAAAGTCCCCATGGCATATCATAGTAAAAACACTAAATTTACAGAACAAAGAAAGGATACTGAAAGCTGCTAGAGAAAAACAAGTTACTTATAAAGTAATATCCATCAGAATTACAGCTTACTTTTTAATGCAAGCTATGAGAGCCAGAGGAGCCTGGCTCTCATATTTCCAGTTCTAAATGACCTTGGATGCCATCCCAGAATACTTTACCCAGCAAAACTATCTATCACAACAGACACCAAAACCCCCAAAGCATCATAAAGGAATACTTTAAAAAGCTAAACTCCATTAAATTTGAAAACCTAGTGGAAATGGATAAATTTCTAAATTCATAGAAGTCACCAAAGTTAAACCAAGAAGAGATCAACAGCTTAGACAGTCCCACAACAAACAAGGAAACTGAAACAGCAATTCAAGACCTTCCAGCTAAAAAAAAAAGGGCCAGACCCATATGGATATAGAGCAGAATACTACCAGACCTTCCAAGAAGTTCTACAACCAGTACTTCTTACATTACTTAAAAAGATAGAAACAGAGGGAGAACTCCAAAACTCCTTCTATGAAGCCAATATCACTCTAATACCAATACCAGGTTAAGACACAACAAAAAAAAGAGTACTAAAGGCTCATATTCTTAATGAACACAGATGCAAAGATTCTCAACAAAATACTAGCAAACTTCATACAGATGCATTAGAAAGATCATCCACCGTGATTAAGTCAACTTTATTCCAGAGATGCAGGGGTTGTTCAACATACATTAGTCAATAAATGTAACAAATCACATAAATGGACTTAAAGCCAAAAAAAAAATTCACATGGTCATCTCAATAGATACAGAAAAGGCCTTTGACAAAATCCAACATGCATCCATGTTAAAAGTCCTAGAGGGAAATAGTATTAGAAGGAATGTACTTCAACATAATTAAATCTATATGCAACAAACCCTTGGCCAATATCATTCTAAATGGAGAAAAACTGGAAGCATTCTCATGTTCACTAATTCTACTCCTTTTCAGTATAATTCTTGAAACTCTGACTAGGGCAACAGGACAAGAGACAGAAATTAAACAAGTATTAATTGGAAACTAAAGGTCAAATTATCATTACTTGCAGAAGATATGATGTTATACATGAGAGATTCCAAAAAGTCAACCAGCAAACTTCTAGAAGTGATCATTTCTTTCAGTTAAAGTGGCAGATTACAAAATCATCTTATAGAAAATCAGTAGGCTTTCTGTATGTCAATAATAAGTGATTGGTGAAAGTATTCATGGAAACCCATTCACAATAACCTCAAAAATCTAGGTGTAAAACTATCCAAAGACATTAAAGATCTCTATAATGAAAATTTTAAATAAAGGAAGACTCCAGGAGGTGGAGGGACCTTCACGCTAATGGATTTGTAGAATTAATATTGTGAAAAATGATCATCTTACCAAAAGCAATATATAGATTCAATGCAATCCCAATCAAAACACCCATGACATTCTTCACACAGCTAGAAAAATTCCTAAAACTTATATGGAGTAACAAAAGACCCTGGATAGTCAAAGCAATCCTGAGCAAAAGAGGAATGCTAGGGGCGGGGGTCAGCACATCAGATCTCAAACTATTACAGAGCTATAGTATGAAAACAGCATGGTACTGGCACAAAAAAGACACACAGATCAATGGAACATGAGAAGACCCATGAGTACACGCAATTTCAGTCATCTTATCTTTGACAAAGGTGCCAAGAACACACAACGGAGGAAAGACAGGATCTTCAACAAATTGTGTTGGCAAAATTGGATCTCCACATGTAGAAACTAGACCCTTGTCTTTCACTTGCACAAAAGTCAACTCCAAATGGATCAAAGACCTCAATATGAAACCTGAAACTCTGAAATTGATAGAGGAAAACATAGGCAGTACTCCACAAGATACAGATATATAGGAAAGGGCTTTCTAAATCTGACAGCAGTTGCATAGGCATAAAGGTCAACAGTCAACAACGAGGACCTCATTAAAGTAAAGTTTCTGTACAACAAAAGAAACAACCAAAGAAGTGAAGAGGAAACCAACTGAGTGAGAGAAAATCTTCACCTGCTTCACATCTGAGAGAGGATTGATTGATGCCCAGAATATAGCAAGAACTCAGAAAACCAAGAAGCAAAAAATCAAAAGATGGGCTAAAGACCTGAACAGAGAGTTCTCAAATGAAGAAAGAAAAATGGCCAAGAAATATGTTGATATGTTTAAGAATAAAGTATCATGATGATGAAAGTAGAAAATAAATAGAAATCCATAACTAGAATTAAGACATTGCCAACGACACTGAAACTTATGTGATGTGGATGTAAGCTTCTCAGCCTACTGTTATTTCAGATTTCTATATCTTCAAACATTTGATGAAAAAAATTTAGAAGTTCTGTGAGCACTTAAGAAAGCAATCGCCTGGGTTAACAAGGATACATAGGAGGAGCCAAGATTATGAGATACCAAGTCTATCAACATCATCTAAAACTTTCAGTGTCAATGGCATGAACTAATGTCAGTCCTAATGACATCAGGGGTCACTTGGGAAAACATCTATGTGAGAACAGCACGGATGATTCTGAAAATGAAATTAAGAATGAATGTGAAGGATAAGCCATTGGTTAGGGGTTAAGTTCAGCTGTAGGGCTCTAGCCAATTATGGGTGAGGCACTGACTGGTTCAATCTCCAGTGTCACATGTAATTTGAAAATAAGTAGAGACCCATGCCAAAAATCTTAGCTATTTAAAAACAGCTTATACGGGAACATAGTTTAGCAGAATGAAATGAGATCAGAGATTAACTCAGACACAGGTGTGAAGTGCTTGTATTTCAAGGTGACCTAAAACATTAGGGAGAAGAGGACAAATTCTAGAATTGATTACTCTGGATCAAATGACTACCTATTCAGAAAAATCCAAATGAGTCTGGGTGGGGTAGTGCACACCTTTATTCACAACACTCAAGAGGCAGAGGCAGGCAGAGATCTCTGTGAGTTCAAGGTCAGCCTGGGCTACATAGTGAGTTCCAGGCCAGCTGGGACTACAGGGAAACCCTGACTCAAAAACAAACAAACAAACAAACAAACAAACAAAAAATCCAAATATGAATCATTTATTTCTTACTGTAAATGCATTCTAGGTAGTAGTGAATCATGAAACAAAAAAAAAAAAAAAAAAAAAGAAGCAAAAATTCAAATTCACCATCAGTTAACAAAGTTCTATTCCATGTTTCTAGAGCTGGGCAGAACTGAGACAAAATAAGATGAATTTGCCACGTCCTCCATGGGAACTGGTCCACCATGACCACTGGAAAACGCCTGGAGTCTGGAGGTGCTGCCGATCCAATTGCACTGCATTTGATGGTGCAGGCTTTCTGGAAAATTGAGCTATTCTGAGTACCACAATGAGAAAAACTACCCGCACTGCTTGTTCTGAAGCAGGGGAGGGCCTCCCTTTTGCTGATAGGACAGGGCAACTTGCAGTTAGAGGTGACTGTCAATATAACTCAAGGTTAGATGGGCTGTGTGAGAAAGTACATGGTATTTTTTAAGACAGCAACTAGTATCTCAAATCTGACACTTTGCAGGCTTCAACGGACAGCCCAGGGGCTGACACAGTTCAATAAATCACAGCGCTATTTAGAGCTAGAATCCTGCTATTCTCGACTTCAGGATTGCCTTATGGATGTAAAAATGACCCCTAAGAATGACAGTTCATGTAGAAACTAGAACCTCTAAACAGGTGTGCTTCCCCAGAGTTACCTCCACTGCCTTACACACTCTACCCAGGTTTTGCAAATGCCAGCCCCTTACATTTTGACCTGTAGATGAAATTGATTTGGCCTCTGCATACCTGGTGTGGTGTGGGGATAAGTCTAATGCCCTTTCTTAAGACGTTCCCACATTCCAGCTAATTTGCCCTAAGCCCCAGATGTGACCAGTCCCATCTGCCTGCCTGTTTCAGCTTCTTTCCCTCTGACTTTGCCTGGCCTCAATCTTGCTCTCCACAGAGTTACAGATGTGGCACCTCCTGCTGGGCTGAGGGCTGATTCTGTAGATACAACACTTGGGAACATCCTCACTAGAAACAAAAGTCCACTTGCCCTGCAGCAGCACAGGAAATAAACCCAAAGATATCTTTAAGAAAGTTTACTTTCCTTATGCCTGACCTCCCCTAACTCCAGTCTCTGTAAGTGGGAGAAAGAAAGAGGGATAAAGTAATGAACATTTTTTTACACACCAGTGAGAATTCTCCTGCAAATTCTTAGGAGGCAGAGTAGTGATGGTCTCAATTTCAAACAGAAATATACTTTTTTTTTCATTTGTCACAACATTTTTCTCATTCATATAAACAGCGCTTGAAAATTTTAGTGAAGTTAAATTTGTGCATGTGTGCATGCGGGAGTGCACGTGCCATCGTGTGTGTAGAGTCAAAGGACAATTTTAAGGGGTCAGTTCTTAACTTCTGTCTTGTTGAGGCCAGGCTGCTCTTCTTTCTGCTAATATGCAGTACTTCAGGGTAGCTGGTCCAGGATCTTCTGGGTGATGCTTTTGTCTCCCACTTTCCATCTCCACATAGAACTGCTGGGATTGCAGATGCACGTCAGCTTTTTAATTGGGTTCTGGAGATTGAACTCAGGCCATCATGCATTGTATAGCCAGTATGTATACCTTCTGAGCCACCTCCCTGGCCCTCTTCAAGACTTTTGAAATACGTGGTTCTCCAATATTCATTTTTCTCTTGTTCAACAACAGAAGCCTAACTTTTAGCTGGGCTTAGCTATAAGAATAAAAACACTTTCTGGTCTGCTTTAGAGTTGAAGGCAACAATGTGACTAACTTGATTCGGAAAATAGCACAATCTAAGCAGATGTCTTTGTATCCCTGGAGGTGTCCTTAATGGACAAGACAGGTCTTACTTGTTCTCTCTCTCTCTCTCTCTCTCTCTCTCTCTCTCTCTCTCTCTCTCTCTCTCTCTTTCTCTCTCTCCTGTTTAAAATTGTGATGATAGCCGGAGTTCTAGAAGCTGTCTTGGAATGTGAGTTGCAGCCACTTTCTGACACAGTATAGATCAGACTATTGAGTCCTTGACAAATTCTAGAATCTTCTGGTCTTGAAATATTTTACTTACAAACTTCCTTTATATGGAATATAAATAAATAATTACATTTGTTGTAATATATGCTATATAATATATGTGACAATAAATAACATGTTATATATTATACTATATACTACTACTGCTACCGCTTCTAATAATAAGCTTCACTCCAAGCAGCCTAAACATTAAGTAACTCCATCCTCTTCCAGTGGGTTGATTGATACAGCAGCTTCATTTGTCAAGAGGGAGCCTGTTTCTTTTCCTTCGCTCATCTGTGCTAGGCTCAGGTCCAAAGCCAAGCACTTCTCAGCATCATATTCAAACACTGTGATGTCTAAAGAAAGAATGAAACTGATTTCCTTTGGTAACAGCAAGGCTGTTCTTAGGAGCCATTGTCCTTCAATGGGTCCCATACTGTGAACACATTGTCCAAGAGCATGGATTGTCCTCAGGTTTTTTAAATGTATATCTTTATGGAGTTTTTGTGCATTTAATGCATTGTGATCATATTTAGACCCTGTCACCCAATTCCAACCATCCCTATCAACCCCTCCCACTGGATTTCATGTACTCTGTTATATATTACAGCTGAGCCAAACTTTTGTACCCAGATGTCCTTTAGTGCAAGTTCATCCAATGGAGTCTAGTCAGCCTTTCTAGAATCACTCCCCTTAAAGATCAACTCTCTCTAGCCTAAATAAATGGCTCAGTGATTAAGAGCACTGACTGCTCTTACAATGTTCCCAGCACTCATATGGCAACTAACAACTGTAACTCATAACTCCAGTTTCAAGGGATCTGATACCATTTTCTGACCTCTGAGGGCATTGCATGACATGGGTGCACTTATGTACATGCTGGCAATACACTCATACACATGAAATAAAAATAATAAATAAAATATTTCACAAAGATCAATTCTCTCTCACCTAGAAATAATCAGCTACCGATAATTCCTTGGCTAAGGTTGGGGCCTGTTGCCCATTTCCCCATTCCAATGGTAGGTTTTTGTCTAACGAATTTTCATGGGTCTTAGAGAATAAGAGACTGCGGAGTACCTGCACTCTGGGCTGAATTCCTATATTAAAGCCCACCCATCATGAATCAGGGACCACTGCAGAAAAGACTGTAAGAGCCAGGATTGGTGCGTGAATATAAGGAAATGAGTCTTCCAGGCCTCTGGGAACCGGCTCATATGAGCTTGTAGCAATCATCCTCAGGGTTTTTAAGCCAGGGTAATGATAAAAAGCTATGGATTTGGGAAATTTCACAAGGCCCTACCATTATATGAAAAGCTACAGTCAGTCAAAGGCTGCTGAGGGAAGGAGAATCAACTTTCTCTGGGTACAAGCCCCTTGATAGGTTATTCAATCCCAAGTGACTGGCCATAAACACATGTGCATAAGGCAATATTAAATGGATTCAGAAAGTTTATACACATATTCATGAATCTGAGCGGTAGTCAGCAGGGCACTGGAGAATTTTGAAACAGAGAGAGAGGGATGGAAATGATATAGGTACGATGTTCTTTTGTATGAAATTCTCAAAAACATAAAAATTTTAAATAAAGAAGCTGTAAATGAGAAATGAATGAAGTATTAGTTGGGTTAAAGTTGAAGTTATAAGCATTTTGGGACTCTGTTCTTACCCAACAACATCATCCTTCTTAGTCACCAATATAACTTTGACTTAATAAAGGATGGTGTCAGAGAGGAACCAAAGGCACCCACCAAAAATATGAACCAATGGCTCACTCTAGTGATACTGTCATAGAATTAATATAAAATCTTTGTCCAACCCAAATATATGAAGGGAAATATAATGACTCTGATTATAATTCAGGTTATTTAAAAAAAGAGAACAACCCTAGTAACCCAGCTGAGAACCCCCTCCAATTTCATCCATTTTCCCTCGTACATAAATGTTCACTGTTTTGTACTTTCCACATATTTATATATTAATTAAATATGTATGTATTCCACAGGAGCATTTGACACTAGCTAGTGAAGCTACAATTTAGCATAGCCTAAGACTCAGCAGTTTTATTTTTAGGCCCATGCAGTTTTCCATCTTTTAAACATGTGCATAGGTAACCTAGTACTCACATATCCACTCAGGATGCTTTTCTTCTCCACCTTCTGTATGTAAGATTTATCAATATTGTTATGTGAGGCTTTATATGCTGGATTGCATTCATGGCAGAAATATGTTCTCCTTGATTAGCCATGCTCCTGTGGAAGGAATTATACTGTTTCCAAATGTTTACTATTATAACATTCTCCCTCTCTCCCTCTCTCTCTCTCTCAACATTATCTTCTGAGCATTTTGTAACTAATCATCCCTCAGTATCTATGGAGGACTGGTTCCAGCATCCCCCACAGATACCAAAATCTGCAGATGCTCTTGTCCCTTATGTAAAACAGCACGATATTTGCATGTATCCCACGCACACCTTGCCTACACTTTATCACCTCTAGATTACTTATAATACCTAATATAATGTAAATGCCATATGAATAAGCACTGCTGTACTGGATTATTTAGAAAACAGTGACAAGTACAGAAGCCAGTTCATGTTCTGAACAGACATAGTTTTCTCAAGTATTTTCAATCCTATGGCTGGTTGACTCCAAAGAGGGCAACTGTCTATTTTATTGATCACATACTTTTCTAAATGTATTTCCAGGAATGGAACTGCTAACTCATCAGTTTTTGTACCTTCAGCAGCTTTAGCTGATGCTGCCAAAAATGTTTCTGTAATGCTGCAGTCAGTTTACTCCGCAGGCAGCAGGGAATGAGAGAGCCTGTGTCTCAGCATCATTGCTATGCTTGGTAGTCACGAGACACAGGAAATGCAGTTGCACTTCCTAGATGAGCAGGAAGATGGCGAGGCTCTTCCTGTGGGGCCCTTTACTGTTCTCTTCGTATGTAAGTTTTTCTTTCATTTGTTTTGTCCACTTTTCCTACTGGGTGGCCTGTCTTACTGACATACAGAACTGGATCATATCTGGACTGCAGCCTTTCTTTCATAATTGAGCTTCAGATATGTTTTTACTGGACACAGTTTGAAGCTTCACTTCTAATGATGTTATTGATGGATCCAAATGACAGTTTCTGGTGTCTCCCTGTTCTTTTTTCTAGCCCTAAGGATCCATTTCCCACTTTGAGATTATAATGCTATTGTTTTCCTTACAGAATGTACGTATTTAGTGTACCATACTTTATGACCTGGGGAGTTTATCATTCAATTCTAAGATTTAAAAAAAAATCTGGGAAATTTGGGAGATCAACTACTTTTGGACATTGGAATTTATTTGTGACTTAAGTTTTAATTTTTTATCATGGCAAAATGCATCTAGTCTTTAAGTGTACATTTCAGTGTCTTTAAACATATCCATGTGGACATGCAACATTGCCCCAAGGAATGCTACAGTTCTTTGTCTCTTGCAAAACTGAAACTGTATATTAACCTGTAATTACCCATCTCTTCGTACATTCCAGGCAACCAATCCTTTATTTAAGTATGTGGAATCCTATATAACTGCGCTCAAGGCTCATCCATGCTATAGTAGATGCCAGAGCCACCAACCCTTTAAGACAGACTAATAGTCCACTGTATGGGCATTTTGTACTTTGTTTCCTCATTCATCTACCTATAGATGGCTGAATTGTTTTTAGCTCCTGCCTAGTGCCATTACCACTATTATAAACAATATACACACATACCCAAGTCCCTCCTTTTGGCGTATAATTAAACCTTTTGGGGATATAATTAAAAGTGAAATTGCTAGATCATATATGGCAATTATGTTTTTAATATTTAGAGGAATTTCTATGCTGTTTCCCACAGTAGCTATATAATCTACAGTCCCAGCAACAGAACACAGGTGTTGAAATATCTCTATATCTTCACCCATTGTAATTTCTGATTTTTTATATGAACCTTCATTTAAAAAATACTTTTATGAAGTCTTCAAGAATTTCCTATAATGTATTTTGATCATATTCAGGCCTCTCTCCCAATTTCCACCCATAATGTGCTACCCCAACTTTATGTTCTGGATTACTTTTTCAGAGGCCTGTCCGTCCAGTCTAATTTGTTTTCCCCACATATGCTCTTGGGTGTTGATCATCTCCTGGAGTCTGGCCAACCTACTCTGTATCACAACCTTAAAGAAAACGGATTCTTCCACTCTTAACAGCCATCAGTTGTCAATTGCTCCTCAGCTAGGGCTGGGACTCCTTAATGAGTGAAGATGGCATCTCCTTATGGATCTGATTTTAATTTCCCTTCTGATGGGTGACTCCGAGCATCTCTTCCTGTGTGCTTTGACCATTTTGTATACTTTCTTGGAAGCAAGCATTCCAGCTGACACACACGCAACAGGTATTTAGGAGTTGCCAGAAAAGGAATATGGGCGCAGGTCAGCCTCACTGAATACCTGTACTGACAATGTTTTAACTGCAGCATCTATGATGAGTCCATAAGCTTTCCAAGTTTCTCATCTGTAAAACAAATGAAAGCTTTTCTGTCTTACAGGATAGATGGGACAGTTAACTATAATTTTCAAGCATATCTATGACAAATAACAAGGGCCTAAAACACACGTGTTCTTGTCACTGTGTTCCCCAAGTGTTGAATGATATTGTTACTGGAATCCTGCCCTTCAAAGACTTCTTTCCATTAAATTCCCCGTTTGTGCTCAGTTTATGCAAAGTAGATTAATTTTATTTGGACCTAGTGATGCCTGCTTTATCTCTATATACTTAAGGGGTGCACAATTCACCTGGGGTAGCCATCTTGTGCTATTAGTTCAACACAGAATCATTCTCAAATGACTCAAGAGTTTAAGGGGAGGCTGGCAGTGTTTAAAGGTTGAAGAAAAGTGCATGCTTCTGAATGGGCATTCTTCCACTTTCCCTTAAGTGGAAGCATTAGAAATATTTGTAAGTTCACTGTTTTACAAAAAAAAAAAAAAAAAAAACATTTTGTTCTTGGTTTAACCATTTGGACAATGGTCAAACTGTATCTTTGAAGCATTGTCTCAGGAAAATTCTAAAGGTGCCCTGACCAATACTTGCTTTGGTCTTATAAAGACATGTTTAAAGGAGAGAAGATGGAACACAGTGGTATAACGTGGCAATTAGGAAAATGAAATGAGAAGTGTTAAATGAGAAGAAGAATGGGAGGCAGAGGAGAGAATACTGAGAAGTTAACTAACACTAAACCATTCTTTAAAATGTCAAATGGAACCATAGAAACTTTCTAAAATATATACATGCACAAATGAAATTATGCTGTAATGTGGAGATGATGCCCTTCCTAGACCCTACAGGGTACCAAACAAAATGGTCAGGAATGGGTCATCTCTTTTGAAGTTGCCACGGACCCCCCCAGAATTACAAGTTATTGCCATTATCTTGGTTGCCATTCTGAACTTGATGGTAAGACCCTGTTGCTAAAGACACCACATTCTTGGGTCAGAACATGGAAAACTCAAGCTGCCACTGACCTTAAAACTTCATTCCTATTGGCTCCATTTTACAGTGTTGGAAGGTGTGATATGTGATACCGAAAGTGAAAGAGAATCATCATTCTTACACAGCTGTGTAGTCTTCTTAGATACCAAAGACAGCCAAATTGAGAAAGAAGTCAATAACCTAAAAAAAATAATTGTGGAATAAATATAACCAAGGAAATGAAAGACTAGTATAACAGAACTTTTAATGCTGAAGAAATTAAAGAAGATATCAGAAGATGTAAAGACCTTCCATTTTCATGGATTGGTAGGATTAATAATGTGGAAATGTCCATCCCGCCAAAAACAATGTACATATTCAACACAATCCCCATCAAAATTCCACAGCAATTTTCACAGAAATTGAAAACATAATCTTAACTTTCATATGGAAACACAGAACACCCAGGATAGCCCAAACAATCCTGAACAATAGAATAACTGGAGGTGGTATCTCCATCCCTGATTTTAAGTTATGCTATGGAGCTGTAGAAACATAAGCAGCATGACACTGTCACAGAAATAAAATGCTTTGATTAGTGGAATAAAATTGAGGACCCAGCTATCAGTCCATGTACCTACAGCCACTTGATTTTTGAGAAAGGGGCCAAAAATACACATTGAGCAGGTATCTCTGGAGTAGGATAAGTCCTTTGAGTATATGCCATGGAATGGGATGGCTGGATGACATGATAAGGTTTTATAAGTGTGCTCCACACTGATTTCCATGGTGACCTCACCAGCTTGCAATCCCACAAGCAGTGAAAAAGGGTTCCCCTTCCCCACATCCTCTCCAGTATTTGTTGTCATTTGTTTTTTCATCTTAGCCATTCTGACTGGGGTAAGATGAACTCTTAAAGTAGTTTTGATTTGCATTTCTCTAGTTACTAAAGATGTTGAACACTTTCTAATGTAGTTATTAGCCATTTTTATTTCTTCTTTTGAGTATTCTCCATTCAGATCTGTAGCTATTTTTAAATTTGGGTCAAATGTTCTCTTGATTCTTTGTTTTTTAAACAATTATTTGTATATTCTTGAAATTAATGCTCAGTCAGAAGCACGGCTGGCAAAGATTATCTCCCACTAAGCAAGCTTCCTCTTTAGTTGGTTGGGTTCTCACTTTACTGTAGAGAAGCTTTTTAACTTAATCAGGTCCCATTTGTTAATTGTTGACTTTAATTCCTGAGCAAATGAGGTCTGATTTACTAAGTCCTTTCCTGTACCTATATCTTGTAGGCTATTGCCTATGTTTTCTTCAGGTTTCACATTGGTGTTTATTTTCATGCAGAGTGGTAGATATGGGTCTAATTTCATTAATCTACACATAGAGACCTAGTTTTCCCAGCACCATTTGTTGCATATGCTGTCTTTTCTCCAGTTTCTGTTCCTGGCACTTTTATTAAGCATCAGGTGACTGTAATTTTGGGTACTCATGTCTTCTGATTTTGTTTCAGTAATATACATGTCTATTTTTGTGTCAATACCATGCCAGCTTTATTACTATAGGTCTGCAATATTGTCTGAAATCTAGTACGAACACTTCTGAAAAGGTCATATGGAAATCTATTAATGTAGAAATTTCTTAAAATATATACATTCACGTACATAAAAAGAGTTTGAATTGAGTTACCCTATAAGCCAGGAGGCACAATTCCCTTACAAGATACCACAAGCTAGCAAATAAAAAACCTAGTGCTGGTAGTGGGTTACTTCTTTTGAAGTTGATAAGATTATTGCTAAAGACACCATGTACTTGAGTCATAGAACATGGTGAAATCAAGCTGGTACTGACCTGAAAGTTTCATCCCTCCTGACTAGCTTTCATAGTTGTGCAAGGAGCTTGGAGCCCCAAGAAGAATGGGACTCTTTCAAAGCAATACAGAGCCCAATCTTCATCAGGACCAAGGAAACAAAGCTATTAATCAGCCAAGGAAGGGAAATAAACATTCAGATTAGACCAACTCTCAAACCTCATCAGAGAAGTTCCTGTGTGCAGTGGATGGTGGTTCATTCAGAAACTCAAAACTGGTCAAAGGGTAGAGAATAACTGCCAGTGGAATGGTCGGCCACAAATGAGACATCTATATCATGCCTCTCCCCAAGGCTCAAGGCCATCAAGGAAGAGGCAGCAGAAAGATTATGAGAACCCGAGGTTGGGGAGGACTGAAGCGAATTAGAGCCTTCTGTACTTGACAGGGCTGTTGTATTCATGAACTCAGAGCAGCTACAGTTGCCCTCACATGACCTACACAAGCTCAACCCAGTCCTTAAGAAAGAGAGAGTCAGTTTTCTTTAAGGATGCGACTCTTGGCAAGTTCAGAGGGGATTGAGAAGTAGGAATTGGATCTTGGAGGATTTGGGGAGGTGTATGGGAGGGTGAATATGATCAAATACATCGTACGAAATTCCCAAAGAATTAGTAAGAAAGAAGAAAACATACAAATCAAACATTTAATCATAATGAATCATAAAGAAGAATTTTCAAGAGCTATCTGGTATACACATAATTTTACCATTTATCAGAGACTAAATACATTTTACCCACTACAACATTGAAGTACAAAAGGCCAATAAACATTTAAAAATTTCACCACCATTCAGAGAAATACAAATCAAAACAATGTTAAGATTCTATCTCGCTCTAGTTAGATGGTCAACAAGAAGAAAAAATAAAACAAAAAATCACCAGCAAGACGATGTACAAGGCTTGCTGCACAAACCTGACAGTCCGAGGTCAATTCCTGTATCCTGTGGTAGAAGGAACAAACCAACTCCCAAAAGTTGTCCTCTGACCTCCTCATGTTCCATGGAATGCACACACCCATACTCACACAGCCACATATTATTACATAACACATATTTGAAAAGAAAATTAAATTGAAAACAGCAAATCTTGACGAGGATACAGGCAAAAGTAAACCATTACACACTGCTTGTGGGAATGTGAACTATTCCAGCCAGTTTGGTACTGGTAAAGAGGTTCATTAAGAAAACTAAAAACAGACCTATAGTAAGGCTCATCTGTGCTCCTGTGAATACCCACAGGACTCCGGGTCAGTATGTCAATCCCAGAGGTGTTTGCACATAGGTGTTTATCACAGCACTATTCACAATAGCTAAATTACGGAGCAAACCTAGGAGTCTGACTACAGAGGAAGGGATTAAGAAACCGAGGCTTAAACACAGTGGAAGATGTTTTAGCCAGAAAGAGGAATGAAGTTATATCTTTTGCAGGAAAATAGATGAAACTGAGGCTAATCACATTGTCAGCCTCAGAAAGACAAATACCACATTTGAGCATTCTACATGTTATAGGTACATAAAACCATATATGTACTAATAACTAATAACATGAAAGAAGAAGAAAAAGAAAATGTTTGAGGAGCAACAGGGGATAACAGAAGGTGGGGAGGGGCGGAAATGGCAAGGAACACACTCAGAGTACATTATATTCTTACATGAAAATCGTCTTATGTAACCCTGTGTTGGAGAAGAAACAGAAAAAGATTCAGTTTCTTCAGATAGTAAATGCTTTCTTTTTTATAGTTCTGTTATTATTAAAAGTCATACACCCAGTCTCACCAAATACTTACTGTAATGTCACTTATCTGTGTAAACATGAGGTGGTCTCCAGTAAATCTAGTTGGTTCACAAGAATGAAATAGAAATGTATATTCTACGTTGGGATGCTTACCCCACTGTTTTCGATACAAGATAGTACAGTCATTGAATAACAATTTGACAGTTATTAAAGAGGTTAAGTACCAGGTTATCACAAAATCCTGAAATTCCACCCTGACCTATACATAGGTCAGACATAAAGATATAAAACCATACATAGATTTAGAAACCTTCATGGTCCTGATAGTATTATTTATAATGGCCCCAAAGCAAAATGATCCAAGTGTCCATGAAATAACGATTAGATAAGAAATGGTTTATATCCACTCAATCAAATGTTATTTCATATGCAAGGAGTAAATTACTGATAAGTAATGCAACATAGGTAAGCCTTGAATGCATTATACTAACTAGAGAGAGACAACAACAAAATAATACACGTCGTATGAGTCTATACATTTAAGAACATGGAAATATATAGGAACAGAAAGCAGATTAGTAGATGTTTAAAGCTAAAGAGAATGGAGATTGGTAGTATGTAATATGTAGGGAGTTTATTTTGGAAGTATTGAAAATATTCTAAACAGGTTGTGAAGATGGTTGTAGAACTCCATGAAAATAAAAGAATTAAGTTATACATAGGTAAATTGTATGAGAGGTGAATTATATATCAGTAAAAGCATCGAGGAAGAAAAAATAAAGTAGGCAATTTGGCCAAAGTTATGGAGGGAGATCCTATTCTAAAAGTAGCTGTTTTGGGCGGGCAAGAATCACAGATAGGCTCTATTCCAGGCCAATAAGCTAGAATACTAGATCCCAAGGGTGATTTTGCCCTCTAGAGGATATTTGGTAATGTCTGGAGACATCTTAATTATCACAATAGAGGGGTGCTTAATTGTACCTGGTGGGTAGAGGACAAGGGTGATGCCAAATATCCCATGATGCACAGGACAGCCCCCAATAACCAAGAATTTGCCCCAAGAATGCTAAGGCTGAGAAATTCTTTATCTGAAGGGAACCAGGAAAATGGTGGAATGGTGGAACTTATTCTCATAGGGTTGTTCTTTGCATTCCTCCCCTGCCAAAGATGCCTGTTTTAAGTGGAGGTAGACATTTAAATGGCATTATTTATATGGAGAACATCACAGTTTGTCTATATTCTGACTCTTAAAGCCTCTAGACACCCAGGATCTGCCATGGTAGAAATCCACTATTTGATTCATTTTCAAATGCTAACAGTTTAGAAATAAATATTAAATCTTTTATCATTAACTGACCCCAATTGGCATACTTTATGTTTACTGTATCTTTTATAAACTCATAGGTTTCAAAGAGAAGTTACTAATCCTTTATTTCTAAAATCTAGAAATAAACTATGTCAGTTTATAAATAATCAGAATCAACTGTCTCTGTGTTATTTCTGAATCCAGTTTCCCAGGGTCATAAAACAGTCACAAAGTGGGTGAAGGGATCCTTAGCCATGATGTAGACAAGAAATGTTTATTTGATGGAAATTCTACTCAGAAGCCAATAAAAAATTCTGGCAGCTTGAAGATTCCTAGTGTTTCTAGATTTGTTATAATCAGCCATACTTGCTGATAAGCCTGACAAATTAATCAGGAAAATTAATGACAGAAATGCAGGAGAAAGATATGTTATCCTAAGACAGAGCAAGGCAATAGTAGAGAATTCTCCCAGACTTGCCAATATGAATTAGTCCCCAGTTTGTCCTGCAAATGCCAGTAAGTTGCCAGAGCTCAGGAGGTTTGTTCATAATCTCTTAGTGGTTTTGAAATCTCATTTTTTATGCATGACATAAAAATACTGGAGTAAATTCATGGCTCCCCGAATTAATGAAGCTTATTAAATTAGTCTGGATTCCTGGACTGAGTTTCTAGGCATGGAGTCAGGAACAGGTATCCAGACGTCAAGTCATGAATGATCTTTCATGTGCATCCTAGTTTGGGAAAACTGGGCGTATTTATTATTGATACCTATAGCAAGATCCAGGTTTTAGTACAGTAAGGCAGAAAGTTCCCCCTGAATATAAATCATAAAAGAAAAAAAATCTTCCAGGGAAGATGAGTCCCTGGCAAGGAGGGTAGTAAGGAGGGAGGATCTGAGCGTGGTGGATGCTGTTGCTATGACAACCTCATCCTTTCTCAGTATGTGTGCTCAAGGGCTGCCTGTGCTGTGAGGTGGGCCGCACATCTGATGGAGTGCACATCACCCATATCATCAATTTGGAGATGAGGACTTGTGGAAACAGCAGGATAATTAAATAAAGGCGTATCTGAACATTAAGAGTCAGGAATTCTCAGTAATCTTAAGTGCTTGGTTCACCCCCATTTCAGCTAAAGCCCCGTCCTCTGTTTGATTTTTGTTGCACAGAGACATCTCTGCGTTTCTCACTTTGATGCTTCTCCCCAGTCTAAGCCCTCTCCTCGTGAAGGTTCATTGGATCTTTATTTGTAAGGATGAAAAAAAATGACACAAAATGTTTAGACTGATTTCAGCTAAGTGTGTATTTCCATCATAGTCAGCCAGGGAGAACCGCTTCTCCTTCTCTTTGAGATAGCTCTTTCTGCAGCTTGCTTTCCCTGGGCTCTTTGTAAGATGAAGGGAAGACAGTGAGGAAAGAGGATGGTTGCTAATGCCCACCCCATATCCTGGTCCACTAGGGGCCTGGTGTTGTTTTGGTTGGTGGCTCAGCGGTTCAATAGGATGAAATAAGGCTATCTAGAATGTGACCTAGAGCCACAGCTTTCCGACTAATCTGTAAAGTCTAGTATTTTTTGGCATCTCTAGTATATGGCTCTAAGAACTTCGTATGAGCACCCTAGTTCCCAGAGCCACCCAATGCCTTCTATTATTTTCTTCCATATTACAGAAGAAAAAGTTGAGATTTGAGAGTGTCTGTGACTTGTTCATGATCTCTCTACCAAGCAGATAACAGAACACGAATAGACCTATGTTTGTCAAACCTGTGCTTCTAATATGATTCCAAATTAACCACATACCACTTTCTTATTCTTACATGAAAAGATGGTTTACCCAAGGATTTTTTTCAAGGTTTTATATGAAATAAGTTTGAAGCATGCCAAATGAAATAAGTATTTTAAAGGAATTCTCAAAGCATGTTTATCTTGTTCACAATCTAATTGGACAGTCATCCATATCCTACCTGGGAACTAATTCTCTCATTTCTAGGACTATTAATGAAAAGAATCCACCTTAGGAAATATAATATTTGATGATTTATTTTTAAAGAAGAACAAACTAGCAAAAAAGTGAGGGTTCTTTCTCTCCCTCACATGTGAATTCTTATGCTCATAATCCATCAAAACATCTCTGTTCTTCTCCTTCATGTTTTAAAAAACTAGCTCCACAAAAGTATTATCTGAGAAGAGCACTTAAAGTGTACCATTGATTGTATTTTGGTAAAGATAGCTATTTAAGGTTTCAGTTATCCATTCATGTACAGATGGGCATGTGGCTGTTCTCACAGCTTGGCTACTGTGGACAGTCTCCAGACAGCATGGGAAGCCTGGTCATTCTTCCACATGCTAATTTCATTTCCTTCCACTATCTGTTCCGAAGTGAATTGCTGGGTCATACTATAAGTTCTTGTGATAGTGTTTTCTGGAACCTCCATTTTCCCTCTCATAATGATGATAAAAATTTACATCCCTCCAACAAGGTTCTCTTTGCTCCACATGCTCCTCAAAATCTTATCATTTGACTTTTTGAATAACCACTATCCTAACAGGTATGAAGTGGTATCTGATTGCAGTTAGTAATTTTCTAGATAATAATATTGATCAGTTTTCATTTTCCTATTGGCTTTGTATGTCTTTTTCTGAGAAGTGTCTCGAGAACTTTTGGATATTTTGGATTATTTTTTATTGATGTTGAGTTCCTTATATATTTAAGTATTAACCCTCATCAGATCTACGGTAAGCAAATGTTTCTGTTTCCTCAAGCATTTTAGGGATATCTCTTCACTCTGTTGTTTTCCTTGCTATGCAGACATTTTTATAATTTGATGAACTCTCACATGTTTGTTTTTGCTTTTATTCGTTCTGTTTTTGGAGTCATATTCACATACACACAAAACATACTAAGAAGAATTCTCCTTATGTGCTACAATCACTCTGTTCTTTCTAATACATCCTGTCTTGCATTTAAGGTTTAATGCATTCTGAGTCGACTTTTGTAAATGCCTTGAGATAGGATGAAATTTTATTCTTCTATGTTTTGAGCAAGGTCTGATGTGGCTAGCTTGGACCTCACTGGGTAATCTAGGGTAACCTTAAATTCTGGATCCTCCTGCTTCTACCCCTCAAGGGCTGTCTTTGCTGGTATGGACACCACATATAGTGGCTCTCAACTCCATTGGTCGTATAGCGTGATGTTTCAGCATTATTACTATTCTAGATCTCTGTAGCCATTTTAATATTTTCTAACTCCAAATTAATTTAGGATTAATTTTTTTTTGTGTGTAAAAATGTCACTAGCCACACGAGCTTTCTGCATTGAATTCATTCCGGGGACCCTTTCTTTGCTTGTTTCCTCTCGAATTCATTAGCACAAAATACTAAGCAACACAGACATTGTATCAGCAATGTAAATGAACTTGGCTCCAGAGCCCTCATTCTGCCTGTCACTATGACAGGTAATTCTCCAATCGTCTGACCCACAGAGGAGAAATGAAAAGCTCCTATGTATATTCGAAGGAACCACGGGATGTTAGAAATATAATTGTTAGAAATAGTGAAGCAAAAGGAAGTCAGACATTGGTATGAAGAGAATTAATTTTGTGCTCCCCCTCTCTTTGCAAAGGCACATGAAATCGGGGGCCCATGCTATTTAGATGAGCTGCGGTGACTGGAAAATGTGCCTTAATTAAGTCAAGAATGATCAATGGAAGTCGTGCACAGCCATTTTCAACACTTGACTGCCAGGTACAGCGTCCTCAGAGTGCTCAGTCGGGGCCAACAGAAATTGAAAGGGTCAGGTCAGGTGCACTGGGTTAGGCTCATCTCCAGAGTTCCAGCTGTAGGCCTCTCCCCTTGGCCATTTTTATTATAATGTCTTTACTAACTCACTTAAATTTATTTGCTTTTCATACATTTATTCATCCATTCATGGGATATCTTCATTTTTAATTCCCATCTGGACTCAGAGTAACTTCGAGTAAGTATGACGCCGGTATAATGTATCAAGTTGCCTAACATTGCTCCATATTTTCACCTTAGTATGGTACCACCACTTTGCCAGATCCTACGGGGACAGAATAAGATACAGTCCCAGCTCTCAAGGGGTTAAGAGTCAACTGTTCCCACAGCGATATTTCTCATCTTGTTTTTAATTTTATGAATAAACATAATTCAATAGCTGGTTTCCTTTATCAATTGTTGTTGTTGTTGCTAGTTTGTTGTTGAGACATGGTCTCCCTGTAGTCCTAGCTGGCCTGAAATTCACTATACACTAGACTAGACTCCTTACAGAACTCTATTCTGCCTCCTGAGTGCTGGGGTTAAAGATGTGTGCCACTGTACCTGACCAACCAGGCTTCCTTTTTTGAAAGAGCCAAGTGTTTGGAGATTAGTTGAAATAAAATCATTCAAATGTTTCTTCCATAAATTTGAAAGAAAGCATATCCCTTTGAAAGTGAAAGCATCAAGAAAGTCTTACTCTGAGTGCAATAATTTCAACGTTTTCAGTAGCATTAGATGTGGATTAACGCATTTCAACCCTCAGACAACCCCAGAGATGGAGTGGAATATTACAATTTCAATCCGGAAGCATACTAGACAGTCTCTGAGGGGACACTGGAAATGATATGTTTGCAGCAGTGGGTGAAGGATTGCATCTTACAACTCTACAGCACTGAGATAGCCATGATTATCTTCATGAGACAAAGATTCATGATAAGTTCTGCCCAGGGTCACATGGCAGGCTAAAATATAACAAAATTTCATCATTGGAAATGAAACAAAATATAGATAAAAAATGTGCTGCTCTGGAGTGAGATGGATTCTGTACATCAAAATGACAGTTCAAGAAACTCCAGTAGACTTAAGCTAGCAGGACAAGAGACTACCAGACAGCCTTGCTGTGGAGGGAACTAATTCAGAGTGCCCGAGGAGAGAGATGATCATTGCTGCCACCTCGTCTGGCACTCACTGTGGACAGAAGTCATGTACAGCCATTTTCAGCACTTGACTACCAGGTACAGCATCCTCAGAGTGCTCAGTCGGGGCCAACAGAAATTGAAAGGGTCAGGTCAGGTGCACTGGGTTAGGCTCATCTCCAGAGTTCCAGCTGTAGGCCTCTCCCCTTGGCCATTTTTATTATAATGTCTTTACTAACTCACTTAAATTTATTTGCTTTTCATACATTTGTTCATCCATTCATGGAATATCTTCATTTTTAATTCCCATCTAGACTCAGAGTAACTTAGAGTAAGTATGACGCCGGTATAATGTATCAAGTTGCCTAACATTGCTAACATTTAGTTTCAGCTAACTAAAACCTTTGTCACCACAAGTCTATTGGTTTCTGTAAGATATTCTTGAAATGCTCAGGGTCCATATTCAGAATGCCAACCCTATGTAAACTTTAAAATAGGTTTTATGTGATGTTTTCTCAGATTTGAACTCCTAAGTTTTTCCCAGGCTGTCTCTTTCACCTCAACATTTAAGTGTCTTGAAACTGGATTGTATTGTTTTACCTCTTTGTTTTGTTTCCATGCTTAAAAGCTATATTGAGCTACTATATATATATAATCATAATGAATGGTCCAAATCTATTCTAGCTCTTAGCAGGGATGCTGATTGGAAACCAGGGGTCCTGTCAGTGAATGTCAGCCAGCAAGCTGAGAGAGAAACTGGCTTCCGTGTGGCCACTGCATCTTTTCTCACTAAAGCCTATTGCTTGTTTCTAATCAAATTATCTTATGACTGAAAAACCATTTCCTTCAGAAAACTATTTCTAGAAGTTTTCCACAAATATGCCTTGCTTCTTAGTATCTGACTAGTTGCCTTACTTTACATTCTAGTTTAAAATAGTGGCAGCTAGGTATGGTGCTACTTGCCCATGATCCCAACGTTCAAGGCCAGCCTGGGCCCTGTGGCAAGACTGTACATAAAATATAGAATAGAATAGGAAAGAACAGGATAGGATAGGATAGGATAGGATAGGATAGGATATTGTATCAAATTTTTCAGACTTCAGATGTTTCACCTCTTGAGGTACTTTGAGTTATTGAGATTAATGATTCTTGGTGTTATAGTTTTTTAAACTTGACACAAAACTAGACATACATAGAAGGAGAATCTCAATTGGGTAATTGCTTTCATCAGATTGGTAATTGATGTAAGAGAGCCCAGCCACCTGTAACTGGTGCCATCCTTGGGCATGTAGACCTGGGCTCTACAAGGAAGGTAACTAAGAAAGCCAGTAAACAGCAATCCTCCATGACCTTGCTTCGGTTTCTACCTCCACATTACTGCCAGGAGTTCTCACCTTGGCTTCCCTCAATGAAAGTCTATAACCTACAGGCAAATAAATTCTTTTCTCCGCAAGTTGCATTTGGTTATGGTGCTTATCATAATAGTAACCAGAATATTTGGCCAATTAGAATCCAGAAAACTTGTAGTGAAACAGTTGATACAGACTTAACACTTGATTGCCTTTGCCTTGGTAGCTTTCTGATTCTCTTCATGACTGAGCTCCATCCCCAAGATTCACTGTTAGACTGGCCCTTGGTTTTCAGAAATCTTGATCTTCTCACTGCCCTATTCCAATCCTGTAATCTCACCAGTCACTTTGTGATTACGCTTAGAAGGAAAGGGGACAGGATTAATACTTCAAGTGTTAAACACTGTACCAGAAGGCTCTATACGTGTGTGATTTCATTTTCTCCTCCCAGAAGAGCTTACAGGTAAGTCCTCTTATACTCCTTTTACGGATGAGGAAACTAGAGAGGGCAGAAGGAACTGGCGTGATGTGACTCAAGTAGGAAAAGGCAGAGCACGGGTCCAATCACAACTTGCTGACTCCTAGGATTATGTTCTCTTTTGACATCCTTCAGTCTCATTTTCCCAGACTCTTGCCCTTCTTTAATTTTCAGAGTGAGCAGCAAAGTTTATCTGTTCATTTGCTTTCAAATACCTACACCCGCCTCTTCATTTCCCGGTGTTCCCAGATCTACCCGGGCCGAGTTCTGTAACCAGTATAAATAGCTTACTGCATACCCCACCATATCCAACCTCTTTGGCTGTGCCCTCTTCTCTGCTGACCTGCATGTCTAGGCAGCAGACCCACTACCTTTCCTACCAAGAAATAATAGCGCCATTCTCTGCCTAATTGTGCTGAACATCAAACTTGCCCAATTAAACAGTTTCCAAAATTGGACAAAGAAATAAGGCTGCTGCATTCTGAAAGTTAAACATGATTTGAAATTTAAATTGTTACTGGAGACGGTGATGTGAATATGATCACATGACCATGTATGACATCTGACTGTTGAGTGGACAGTGAATATAATCTCATGACCATGTATGACACCTGACTGTTGAGTGCGCAATTCATTCTGCATAATGTAGGCAGAAAAGGACATCTGAAGGAGCAAAATTGAGCTGGACCACTGAGGATGGCAGAACCCACACAGGTAGTGGGTTCTTGACAAGTGGGGCTTGTCAATCAGGAAAACAGCCAAAGAAACACATGGAGCCCATAGGAGAGTTGAAGGTTGAAAAGACGATTGCTTACAGGTTAATAGTCCTGCCATGAAAGACACTGATCAGAATTTTAAGTTGATGTACGTTACTCTGCTGCATTCGTTTCTTTTTCCAGTTCAATCACTTCTCTGCAGATTGTCTAGAACATGTCTTTAACATCTCAGAGGACAAATAAATTTAGAAGCTATGATTTAAGCTCTGACTTGGGTATTTATCTGGTTCTATAGAAATGTACCTTGCATCTCCATAATAATCATCATTATTGTACTTCCAATTATGTATATTTTCAGCTTTGCCTCTATGAACATTTTTTTTAGCCATGACTGAATTATGAGTTCTCCTTTGTCCTTTGTAATAAATTCAGCTGCAGTCTGAATATTTTGACTGAGTGTTCTGACTGTACGTCTGACCTGACTTCATTTCCAAGACTGTCAAAAGTAATTAGGGACAGAAAGATTTTCCCGCTCAGCATCTGGAAATGCAAAGATACCAAGGAGTCTGAAGTGTCATTAGCATCACCTTTCTGCCTGCTTTTTATATCACTGTGTAAAATAGTCTCTTTCACAGCCAGGAAGGTCTATTATTTGAGCTGTCCTTATCCTCCTGGAGCATCAAATTTTCCCTTCCACAAAGATGGAAAAAATAGATTCCCATCTTGATAAAGCAACATGGGCTTCTTCACATTGACCTGTCATTAATGGTCATGGAACACTGGGCCTCAGTTTCCTCATTAGAGAATAATACTTCTAAGGATTTGTGAGAACGCTGTGAAGAAGCATGTGCATGGCTATAAGCAACATGATAAGCATCTTATAGTAAATCAGTCTTTGTCAGAGTTAGTAGATCCAGTAGTGTAAGACTTTAAATTCCCATGATTCCCATAAAACAGATGGTTCCCTTAACCAAAGATAACACCTTGTGTTTTAGAGAGACACTTTATTGTTGTTGTTCAAAACCAGGATCAGGAAGACCCATATCTGAGGGTGAAGAGATGATATGCACAACCTCAGAAAAGTAAAGGGCTTATGAGCTGAGTTAGGGACCTGTCTTTCTCCAACAATAACCAACATCACAGCATATTGTGTTTTGCTTTTGGTTTTGTTTTTTACGTTTTAATGTTTTAAATCTTATAAAAAGTTATAATGATACACAATCAGGTGAAGGTAAGCTACGAGAAAAGAGCTGATATTAGCATAATCTTTCCTGAATTTACAACTTTGCTAAGGGCTCTCTTCTGTACTCAGTAGAGAAATAACAATGCATATTAGGATACAGTGACTCCTAGAATCTAGTCATGCATGCTCAGCTCAGTGCAGCCTCAATACTAAAATATAATCTAGCTTTTCATGATTTAAGATGGTGTTTGTTTTAAGCATAAATCCCTTTTTCTTAAGAATAGATTTGTTGGTAAACCTATTCTTCACTGTAAAGCCAAGATAAATAGGCTAACCTCAAGCTAATGCAATCACCTGCATTATTTTAGGCATTAAAGTTTTAGAAAGAATGAGTTGGTGACAAGAAGAAAGGTTAAATAATCCTGAATTATACTACAAGACATCTTTATGTGAAACATATCTGATGAACCCATGTGACAAACAGAAAATTCCTGGGTTTTGATATAATATTACATGAAATTATCATTAAGATAGAGTCACAAATGAAAGCTTTATGACTTAACAGGATGCAGCACTGGGTGAAACACAAAAGAACCAATGGGAAAACTTGTGAAATTGGCCAAAATTAATAGGTGCTATTCATCAGTGCAAGAGGATGGTCATTGGGGTCACAAACCCAGTTTAGGGTCAGGAAATCCCAGGGTCCTTGGAGATTGGTTGTCCTGATGAAGATGGAGTTTGTGTTATCTGAGTGGTCCTACACATGTGTAGTCTTTTAAAAATTTTTTATTTATTATTTTTATGTGTATGAGTGTATTGCTTGCATGTGTGTAAGTGTGCCCATGTTGTGCAGTGCCTGTGGAGGTCAGAAGAGGACTAAGGATCCCCTAGAACTGAAGTTACACACGGTTGTTAGTCACTATGTGGGTACTAGGAATTGAACCCTGGTCCTCTGCAAGAGCTTCTGGTGCTCTTAACTGCTGAGTCATCTCTCCAGCCCACATGTGTTCTTCTTATACAGCAATCACTTTTATTTTATTCGTACATAAAATGACTCTAGGAAGTTAAGAGTCCAGTCTCAGTTTGATTCATCTTACCCTGAGTCTAGGGTGACCATTTTGCCTTTGTCTAAAAGCTCTGATAACTGGGCACAGAGGCATCCTGCCTTCTGATCCAAAGCCAGTTTCAGGATCCATGCTTCTGGATTAGCCTAATTGTTACTCCTAGCCCAAACTGGACACGGACTGTCAGGTGTGTTAGCATCTTCTATTTCCTCAAATCTTCCACAATTTGTCTAGAAGATAAAAAAGAGTAGATACCATGATGATGAAAAATGAAAAATTAACCCACAGTTATGGGACACAATATAGGTTCGAGTTATGAACATGTGTAGCTGATTCAGCTTTAATTAAAAAAGTTTATTCATTCTTTCATGTTTTAAAATTTATTTTTATTTTATGCATATGACTGTTTTGCCTGCATGTATGTAGGTGCATTCATGTGGAGCAATGCCCACAAAGGTCAGAGAAGGGCATCAGACCCCCGAGAATTAGAGTTATGCACAATTGTTACCTGTCATGTGTATGCTGAGAATTGAACTTGAGTCACTTACAAGAGCAGCTAGTACTGTTAACGGCTGAGCCATCTCTCATCCCCATTCGTGTGTTGTTTGAGACTGTCTTGCCACGTAGTTCAGGCTGACCTTACATCTGTTGACTCTCCTGCTTCTTAAGTGCTGAAATTACAAGGCTGCACCAGCATACATGTCTAATAAGCTCATCTTTCAAATTCTAAACCCTCTAAATGTGTAAATGCCTAGACCCATAACTGATCTACTAAATTAGACAGTCTAGAGTAGAGGCGAAGAATCTTTTTTAAATGATAACTCAGGGGAATCTGATAGACACTCAAGTTGGGGGATGGTACTTAGGTTGTGAGCCTGAGCCTTTAGCCATCTCTCCAGCTCAAATGGGGAATGAAAAACTGTGAGTGGTAGGACCTGATGCTCAAAAGCCTGTTCCAGTTTTCATTTCTGCTGTCTACAAAATTAAAGTACCTTTGGCACTGGATCTAATTGCTGTGCCTTGATGAATGAAAGCTCAGATTTTTATTTTCATGTAGAAAGTGGAATTTCCTTTTCATGTAGGTGACTTTAAAGGGTGAAAAAATGGTTATAAATTGAAAGCTATCTACTAATCCATTTTAATTTCATAGGAATTTTAAGTTTCTTTCATCCAAAACTTGCATATTTAGCACCAAACCTAGTTCTGCATAGAACTGTTCAGAATGCTCTTTTCATTTATCAGAGGACAGTTGCTCCTTGACTCCTCACAAAATTGGGGTGTTCCATTAGCCTTAATATAGATGACAGAGTACATGGAATCCTGTGGGATCTGGGCTGTAATAAGGGTACGGGGAAGGGAGGGAGCCTAAATATGATAAAATATATCATGTGAAATTTGCAGAAATTTAATAAAAACACTTGTAAAAATAAAACAAAATAAATCTTTAAAAATCACGCAGGTCTAAGGGGAGCAAAGAAAGTGATTACTCTGCTGGTGTAGAGGGGAGGGTTTCATTTTCTTAATAATTATGGGTAGTATGATGTTTCTTATTTGGGAAATTACTCTTTGATTTGGATAGCCAAAATCCTGAGGAGGAAAAAGTACCGAAAGGATGCAAGACAATAACATAGTACCAAAGGACTTTGCATGATACCAGACTATAGGAGGGAAAGAAGTGAAGGGTGGGGCATTGTTGGACCTTGCGGCTTAGAAGGGGCCCGTCAAGAGTCCTGTACTTGGTAATGAATATTACATTGAAAAGATGTGTCTTACTATGCCGGAAATGTTCCTTCTTTCCCTCAGCTCGCCTCATAAGCACTCTCTATGTGCAGGATATTCTGTGGTTTGTTGTTGCTGTCTAAATATCTGTGTTGATGTGGTAAAGAAGCTGTAGAGACAGAGGCCACATATGTGATGTGACTATGTCTAGAGATCTCAGGCCTAACTTGAAACTTTCAGTGTGCAAGGAATGCTTGCAATGAACTTATTTACGCTCATAAGATGGAAATATAAGTGGATGATGAATGTCCCTTTTCTTGTATTCATCATTCAAAGAAACAATTCCACATGAACAAGTCCAGGGAGAGCACATAGCTAATGCCTTCTTTGAGTCACTGGAATAGGAGTCTGGTTCAAAGGGTTCTCTTCTCTAAGTCAGTGCTTTCCAATAGTATTTTCTGCAATGATGGGAGATGTCTTCATTTGAGCTGTCCATTCAGTTGCTTCCAATCACAGGTGGCTAGTGTACACCTGAAATGTGGCTATGCCACTAAAAAATCGAAAACTGAGTTTAAATAAATTTAAATTTCAAGAGCTCCAGTGTGCTCATGTTATGCATTACAGGTGAGGAATGTTGGCACCGATGTCTAAAAGCTGCTATACCTGTTTCTCATGACATGAAGACATATCAGTTACATTGCTCAGATTACATCCTTGAATAAGAACAGGAGCAAGAGTTTTGCCAACCACACTGCATTTCCTTCCCCTAGTGTCTAGCACTTCTGCTGTCTTGACCCTAAGAATTTGGTCAAGCCCACTATAGACCTAGTTCAAACCATGAGTAGAATACATGCAAATTATTGTATGCAATGGCATTAGAACTTGTTTTCAAATCTCCGAACATGACGCTCTCTTGGCCTTGAGACTTTAACATAGTCCATAAATTATTAATCCTAAGTACCCATAAAATCAAGTCATACATACTCAGCAATATCTACTTTGGTCCTTCTGTCATCCTCTAGCATCACTCATTTACTCAGCCTCTGTCTCCTCGTTTTCTTTCTTTATGTGTATTCCTCCATTTGATCCACTGATCCAGAAACCTACAAACTCATTTCTCCAATGATGCAATGGAGATTATACAAATGAGTGAAGGAAATTAGAAATAATCAGTAAGAAATGGCAGGGACTGTCACTAATCAGAGAGCTCACACACTATAGCAAGCCCTGGCTGCCAACTCCAGTGACTTGGAACCACGGAGGAAGACAGAACCAGGTAAACAGGTCTTTCCATAACTCAAAAAAAAAAAAAAAAAAGAAAGAAAACCAAGAACTTTGTAAAAAATTCCAATCTTTAAGCACTGATAATTCACTCCAAATTCTTACAAACCAGTGCCTTGGCCAGATAAGACAGAATGAGGAAGCATAGGATAGACTTGGGGTTCCCAATCTTTAAAGACTCTCTGGGTTCAATTTCTAAGCCTTACACTTCATTGTTCAGTGAGTTTAGACAAATGGCTTAATATCCTTATGCTTCAGTTCCCTCATTTGTAAATGGGGAGAGGGATAATCTTTATAGTCAAGGTCATGCTGAAGATGGTATATGTAGATTGTAATCACATGGGGGCATACTTGGCAAACAGAAGGTATTATTCCTTTGAGATATCTCTGATCAGCAGGTCCCTTGTAGTCTTTGGTATAAGGGCTGCCTTTTATTTTGTAATGTATGATATATCCCAGAAATATATCCCTGCTGCTTGGCCATCCCTGCCTAGAGTAGAAAGGTTGGACATCTGCAATGAATCACTGTAGTTCGTTTCTATTCCCAATGCTTAGGCTCCCTGTGAACTGATAGTCCTAACCATAGCTCATTGCTAGACATTGACTCTACATTGGATTCAGCATCTGCCCCAGGCTGCAGATGCTCATAGGAATTCCTCGACCATGCTATTTCTCATGTGCCTTGGTTGCCATTTGTGCTGTTCTCCCAAATTGGGAACTTCATTTCCTCAATAGGCTTGTCATGTTCACAATGTTCTGAAAGCCTCTGCTCTCAGCCTGTGACCTGACCTATTTTAACCCAACTGTACCTAAGTTCCAGCTAGAGCCAATAGTCAAGTTATTAAGGAGATATGCTAACTCTTTGAGTCTAGTCCCACTCTTTAGGAGCTCTATAAGGAAGCTTCTAATGTTCTAGACTTTTTAACCAAAGGCCTATTTGTTATTCCCCAACACACACACACCCAAACACACACACACACACACACACACACACACACACACACACACACACACCTACGTTAGCGAAATATCATGGAAAATGAGATAGTCACAAAATTGAAGTAAATAAGAACAAGGCATTTAAAAATATGAGAAAGACTTGTACAGAGAAAGGCAGAGAGAAATCATTAGCTTTAATATCTAAATAAGGAAAACTTAATGCGTTAGAATGAAGGCTATGAAAAGTACAAATAGAACTGTGTGATTGCATTACTACATCAAGTATTGGACAGCAAAACTTTGAGCATTGCTGATGAAAATAAAAACACTAAGAACAAGGGACTGGAGAGATAGCTCAGTCAGTAGCTATCTGCACAACCATGAAGTCCTGAGATTAACCCCCAGCATCCAGATGTGCCAATTGTAAGTCCAGGGCTGGGGAGGTATAGACAGGTATACCTGACCAGTCAGCCTAGTCTATCAGGGAGCCCCAGGTACCAGTTGGTTCCTGAGGAACGACATCCGATGTTGACCTCTGATCTCCACATACATGCACATACATGCACTCATGCACATGAGTGTGCTTCACACACACACAAAATAGGATTGAGCATTAAAAGTCAGATTTGATCTCATGCATAATCACATTTATATTACCTTTTGTAGCTTATAAGTCAGAATCCTCATAAAATCATGGTTATCTGCATTGTTTGTCATCTACTTAATCAGACTATACACTCTTTGAAGGCAGGGCTGTGTCTTTCCAACTGTGAACTCTGTTCCAAGAATGTAGCAGGTCTTCAGCTGAATTACTTTTTCTGCCTTCATGAGGAATCCACGAGATAGGCAGGGTTAGAATGGGAATACTGTCATTATCATCAAAACTCCTTCATGCATGGAACTTGTACAAAATAAACATGACTTCTGAGCCTGCATTATTAGAAATAAGTGATCCTGTAACTTGGAAGTGAATAAGTGAATTTTATTCATCTTGAAGACCTTTTAAATTGGTCCTTTATCCACCTATTTTGATTAGTTTAGAGGATGTCAGACAAGAGTTGGAGAGCACATGGTGTGAGAATATGGTAAGGAATACTGCTTTCTGTCCCATTCTCTTGTAATGTTTTTGGCCACATTGGAAAATAGCCCATTTGCCTTGCCTCCTGGTCAGGCCTTTACTCGCTTTTTTCAAGAGTGGAGAGATGGAACATGTTATAAATCACTTTGTAGACCCAAGTTTTAAGTCATTCTAAATATGCTAATGTGGGCCTGTCCGTGCTCCACTTCTCTCTCCAGCATGTCCAGGCTCCCATCATTTCCCCGTTTTTGTTTCTCTCTGTTGATGTTTCTATCATGGAAGGCATGGGATAGGGCTCCACTGGAACTAGAGGCTTTCATTGGCAGAGAAATTCAAAGTTTTACTCAAGGGAAGGTTGAAAACTCATCAAAATGAGATGGTTTGTTGTTTATGTTATGAGCAGATTTAAATTATTAGCACTTTTTCCAGCTCATGGGTAATTTAACTATGAGCTTAGAAATGCAGAGTTACATAAGAGAAGGTTCATCTCTACAACGGTAAACAAAGACAAATATTATAAAGCAGAAAGTAGGGATATTTTATGGAGCAGAGTGCATTAATCTTAATTGCATATTTATTATCCATCTGCTCTATTGTTTGGGTCTCCCACTTGCTTTTTATAATTTATAGCTCACAATTTTAATATCTAACCATGAAATTAAAATTCTTCAAAAATCAAGCAGAATCCACTGCCATTAGCATCTAGAAAATTGTATGCTGCTAATTACTAATTATTCATATGGGTAACAGAACCCAAGAAGACAGAAGAAAAAGAAGAGAGACAGAGGAGAGAAAAATCAGACTTAGGTCAGGCAAAAAGATGAAAGCTATTTCATCAGACTCCCTGGAAATAGTGAATTAACAGAATGTATTGTCACTAATTTCTCCTGAGATACCAAACTATTGTGCACTCTGAAGACAGACCTCAAGAATGAAAGTTCGCTGCCTTTCCTGGGCTTGCACAAAGGGGTGCTAGCTTTCAGAGTCCAGGTAAGCATTGGAATGAAATCTTGACCAGGTTGTCATTGGGGGGGGGGCTTTTTCTTTTCTCTGCATTTTGGTGCCCATCTTTGGCAAATAAAATCATTCAATGTGTTTCACGAATGTTTATAGAATAATTTTATGGGCAAGGAAAGGGTTAGACAAAAGTGGTGAAGTGATGTCACCTCCCACTTCTCTGCTCAGGTTCTCACACACCTATGCCTCTGGAGTGGGTGCTTGCTCTCTACTGAGTGTTATATACTTTCAGAGCTGGGAAGAAAACAAGATTATCATTTGGTTCAACACTCAGAAATAAATGTGTAGCAGAGAGTTATAAGGGTTTATCTAAAGGAACAACTTTCAAGGAGCAGAAAGGGGAGTTGAGGCAGATCTATAGCTACTGAACCAAAACACTCAAGAAACCTCTCTGCCATCCCCTGTCCCAAACTAAAACCCATTTCTGCTTTATGCAGATAGGTTTCTGCCATTCTTTCTGTGTTTTAACAGGTAGTCATTGGTTTATATGAAAAAAAAACCAATGTACTATATTATGTGAATGCAGATACACATCTTTCCCTCTAAATAGAATGCAATGTTTATCTAAATATGTTCACCCCAAATCATAAAATTTATTCAAGAGCTCTCTAGTAAGATAAGACCAACCTGTGGATTCTTAGTTATAATAAACATAATATTCATCACATTCTTATTATGTCCCAGATACTATTCTAAGCACTTTCCATGTATTCATTTGTAAGGATTGTCAAGACAGTATTATGAAGGTTATTATTCCTGTTTTATGGATAAGAAAATTGAGAACTGTGGAAGCCACACTGTTCTTAATAGAATGCAAATTTGATTCCACAAAGTCTGGCTTTAAGGATTATGGTCTAACCTACAAATTGATTGATATACCAAAAGTTATAAAATAAAGATGAAAGCCTTATTCTATATTCTGCTAGCTTTTTCCCCCAAAGATCACTGGACTTTAGCTTTTTACTAAAAACAGCATACCTATAGTATATACATCACAAATTAATTTGAATATGTGTCCCACATATGTACATGTAACTGCTCATGGTCCCCCCTTTCGCATGGCTAACCTCTACTCAGTGGGTTTCTGATCTCTGCTTCTAACTGGATCATTACAGTGCTGGTATGTGTATTGTGGCTTCACCCTGCAGCTCCTGTGTAGGTGGCGCTAGGGTTTGGGGAAGTGATTGGATTGTGAGAGACCTGACTTCATGAGTGAATGAATCCAGCCATGGATTCAAATTTTAAATAGACTATTGGGAGATGGAAACACTGTGGAAAGTAGGCTCTGATGGATGGAAGTAGCTCACAGGGGTCATATCCCTGAGAGCTATATATCTTGCCCTCCCCCTCCACACCTTCCTCTTGTTATCTCCTTCTTGGGCACCATGAAGTGAGTGACTGCTGCCACATGTACCTGTCAGCAAGATGTTCTGTGTCCCTGTGGGTCCAGAAACAGCAAAGCTAAAGACTATGGACTGAAATCACTGAAACCACCTGCTAGAATAAATAATTTTTGTTTTAGGTTATCGGGTGTTTTGACACAGTTAAGAAAGTGTGCAGCTTGTTTCGTCTGCAGTTTGATTTCCCATCCAACAATGCTCTAAGCTTCTGTGTGGAAGTGGGTAGGTGGGCACTGTTCTTTCCTGAACTCAATCTGAAAGGGACCGGATACAAACCATAGACCATAGGCCATACTTGATGTCTTTGTTGAGGAGATTCTAAAGTCAAGGCATGGCCTAGGTGGCCATCCAAGGAGGTTGAAGTTTCTGGGGCTAGCACCATGGGAAGCTGCCATTACCAAGATCCTGGAAGAGCAGGAGCCTCTCGACAGTAGGATCCATGGACAAGAGTTGTAGGGGGCAGCATCAAACTGTGATGAAGTCACGGGAAGATAGGAGAATAAATGCCCCAGCCTCTTTCTTGGCTCATACCTTCATTTTCTTGAGAATGCATCCACTCTCAAGTGCCAAATAAAAGGGGCTCCACAAGGAAAAAATGCAGAAGAGTTGCTAGTAGGAACTTGGGAAGGGAGATGGAAAATGGAGAAAACCCATGGAGGCCAGAATTATGGAAACCTAGCATCCTCCATGGAGATATCCAGTCAACCTATGTCCCCAGTCCCATGGCACTCTGTTCCCCACAGTATCAGCCTCTCTGTGACAGACCAGAGTTTCTGACAGCCCTCATAGCTAGCATCTAGCTATGTGGATGGCACGATCTCATTATTTTTTAATGCCCTTTTATTGAGATCTCAAGAAGGAGAAAACGAAAATACAAGAAGTCAAATCACTTAGTTTAACTGAAAGCATCTTAATAGAGTCATAAAAATTTAAATACAGATTTCCTGTTTTACTAATTTTATTTCTAGATATTTTACTTCTTAGGGGCATCATTTAAATTGCATATTTCTCCCCTTTGTTTCCAAGCTTATAATTTTTTAGATAGGGAGAACTTTAATTTTGCTATATTAGCTGTTATATTAATGAGCTATCTTACTGCATTTTCTAATTGCTTCTAATTGTATTTTGGTTGGAATACTCCAAATTTATTTCTTATATTAGAGGAAATTATATTAATGTTGCATGCATCTTTCCAACATATATACCTAGTATCATTTTCATGATTAACTTCTTTGACTAGCACTTTCAGAATAATGTGAAATTTTGATAATATTTATATCTTATTTGTGAACAGAAATATTTGCTTCACCTACCCTTAAGCATGGTAACTCATAGTCTACATATGATAATCCCACCTCATAACTCACATGCCAACTCATCTTACCCTGCTGCTCTTCCTGTACAGTGAGCAAAAAGGAATTGTTACAAATGACATTTAAAATTTAACTCTTATGTTTTATTAAATTCGTTATGCTATATGAGCAAGTTATGCATTCTATTAGAGTTACCAACGATCCCATGATAAATTTCAAGAGCCTGCCACACAACTCTCGGGTTCAAAGGAGTGGGAGTTCTTTCATGCCAGCCCTCTGATGCTTTCCTTCAGGAGGCTGCAATAGACAGAGAATACAGTGGGTCTCTCCCCAAAGGCCTAGGCAAGAAGAGCCATGATGTTTTCCTTTTCTCATTCCCTCTAAGTCAGTGTGTGTGTGTCCTCTATGCTTGCTTCTTCCCAGAATGTCTTCTCTTTCTGCATTTCAAACTGTCCAGCTAGTCTCTTCTTAGTAGAAGAGATGGTGTCACAGTGCAAATCTACAAGTTTCACGAAGAAGAACGGTACTGAACGTAGAAACTGATGGGTGGGTACCTGTGTATCAGCTGTAAATTATGCCTGTGATTCTCCCTTGCTTCTCTCCAGCAGGCAAATAAGAGAGATGGTGAAGAGAAGAGCATCAGTGAATACTTTGACCAACCCTTTTAGGCAAATTACAATAAACACTCCTTGCAGTACTTAAACTTTTATTTTGCTTGATTATAGTCTCTTAGATCTGTGTAATGGTTATCTTTCATAATCTCAGAGCTTAGGATGCTGCAGATTCAGTACAGAAGTTAAGGTAAAGTTCAAAGCTTGGTTAGAACTGGGTTACATCAGAGAGCATGTGATGTGGAGCCACAAACCCATCACTCATGCCTCTGAGGAATGTGTTTTGAGTTCCCTATCTGTTCCCTCCCTGAACATTCTTAGGAGCCTTAAATGATCCGTGTCTCTCTTGAAATTACAATAAGCACTTTCATTTCATTTCAGTTCATAAATAGACTTAACTGCTTAATGGTAATGGAACTTCCACTTTCCATTTGAAGTTTCTATGTATACTGTACATACACAAACTTTTTAAAATTGAGTCATTGTGCATTTCATACAGAACATCTCTGTCCGTCTTAATCATCTTTATACCCCCTTCCCACTTGCACTTCCCACAGCCCCCCAACTGGAATCCATTCATTCTTTCTTTCATTTGTGTTAAGTTCTATTGTATCAAGTTACTGTCCCCAAATGACCTCAGAGCAGGGTCATCCACTGAGGTCTAGTCAGCCTATCCAGAGTCCCTTGCTTTAAGATTAGTTCATCCTCACCCAACCGTAATCAGGTGCCAATATTTCTTCAGCAAAGATTGGGATCTGCTGCCCATTTCCCCAGTTCCATGCTGGGTTTTTGTCTGCTTGAGTTTGCATAGGTCTTGTGCATACTGATACCATTACTGTAGGTTCATATGAGCAAGGTCCCAGGATTCTACTTCTCATACATAAGTATGAGACATTCTGGTTATGCCGATTATATTTTTTCTGATGTCTTTAGACTGGTGAGCATATGAGCAAGCATTGGGGCAACTAGCTAGAAATGTGAGGTCTTATTTTCAGCTTCAAAGCAGATATTTATTTATTTTTAATATATTAGTTACTTTTCTGCTGTTGTGGTTAAATACCATGACCAAGGCAACTAATATAAAGAAGAGTTTATTGGGCTTATGGTTCCAGAGAGATAGGTAGGGTAGGAGAGGCGTAGCAGGAGGCAGCAGGAGCAGATAGCTGAGAGCCTACATCTTCAGTCACATGCAGGAAGCAGAGAGAGCACAGTGGATATGGGACAATGTTATGAACTCCCAAAGCACACCCCAGTAACATAAGGCCATGCTTCCTGAACGTTCCAGAACCTACTGTAAACAGCCCCACCAACTGGTCAAGTGTTCAAATACTTGGAGCCTATGGGGAAAATTTTTCACTCAAACCACCACAGGTATAAGATAATGGTTCCTATGGTCAGATTTGGAGTCAAGATTGGAGAATGAGATAAGTGTGGTTCCATTTTCATGAGAGTCACAAGTATTACCTAGTGATGAGCAGTGATTTCACATTTCTGGCCAGGCTGACATAATGTAGCATGAAAACAACTGCAGGGAAAGAAGGAACTTACCACCAATGGCTATGTTCTCTTTGGAAACTTGATGCAGAGGTGAGAAGACCAGGCTGTAATTAAATACGCCTGCATAGCTGAGAGCGTGAAATTTTTTTTTGTTTTTGTTGTTAATTAAAGGTGACTCTTGGGGTATATAAAGGCTAATGAAAGAAGAATCTTCTCCAACACAGCTGGATTGAAATCTTCAGATGAGAAGCAAAGCACAGCCAACTCCCTCCAGCCCTTCTGTCATGAGGGGCTGATGCTCTTGGCTTTCTTTAAGGTACCAGATGGAAATCACTCTTGAATAACCCTCCTTGGTGGCTCTCTGGCTCATTATCCCATGGTCAGCTTTTGTATTTATAACACAGTCATTTGGCTTGGAAAATTCCTCAGAACATTTGTACCTGATGGGCCATTTTATTGGTCCCATCATTGATTATTATGTTTGGCATTTAATTGAGGAGATATTTTCAATACTTTGTGAATATTTTTCTGATATAAAGGCAAAAATTTGTTCAAAGCATCTAGTCATAAGAAAGACTTTTCTTTTTATACTCTTGTGAGTTCTAGCAATGTACATTTCCTTAATGAGGGCAAACATCCACTTGTGTTTGCTTCATGTGTGACCAGTCAGAATGACTCAGAGCTGTAATTTTAATAAGCCAATTATTTTCCTATCAAAAACATATGACTGTCCTTTAGGCATGAAAATAATGAATTGGGTTTGAATTTTCATTCTCTACGGAAGCCATTGTCTTTACAAGGCGGTAGCTTTGGTGTTGCTGCAAAAGTTTGGGCTCCAAGAGAAATAGTGAATTCTTTGTTGTAAATCATTTTTCATGTTGTAAACTTGCTGACCATATTATAGTTAAAACAGACGAGCAGCATATGTGGGCAATTTATGATCCATAAGCAGAGACCAGCTTTTCAGCACATGTCAGTTTATGCACAGACTGGTGACAGAGAGATTTGTAAAGAAAGAGATGAAGCCCAGGCTTTGAAACATCACTCATTTATTGGCTCCTTTTACCACCATCACAGGCTCACAATTAAATTAATTAATTTTATTTTATTTTATTTTAAGTATATGAGTGTTTTGCCAACATGCAAGTGTGCCTGTGCTGTATAGTTCCCACAGAGGCCAAAAGAATGTGTCAGATCTCCTGGAACTGAAATTACAGACAGTATTAGCCACCATGTGGGTACTAGGAACCAAACCCAGGTCTTCTGGAAGAGCAGCCAGTGCTCTTAACCACTGAGCCATCTCCCCATTTCTCCAGCCCCTCACGATTTAAAAATTTTTTTTTAAAAAATCTTGTTGCAGGGGGGGGATGATGGAAATAAAGCAGTATTCGTGAAACTCCCCCAAATTTTAAATTTAGAAAATAAATACCTCATTTTAAACTAAATGGCTTATTTTATTTAATATCATCCCATTTCAGGAAAATTTTTTAGTACAAATTATTCCTAACTCTACCTTTTCCAGAAATAACACAGTAACAATTTACTTCATGGAGCTTGATGGTCATAATGCAACATGAAATCTGTTTATTAGAGGGGGATTATGCATCTGGTTAAGGAGAAGTAGAGGGTTAGAAGTGTGTAGCTCAGAGGTAGAGCACTTGCTTAACGTGTATAATGGCCTGTGTTCAATCCCTAATGCCACAAGTATAAAATAGAGGTGGCGTGTTAAGCTGAGCTTAGGCATATCTGGCCATGTTCTGAGGTGAAGTGATGGATCTATAGGTGTTAGGCATGGAAAACAAGAAGCAGAGATCTACAAGCTCGGATGAAACCGAGCAAGTACAACTTCCTGTCCCAATTCTGCCCCCTCCCCTTAGGGCAATGATACTAAGATAATTGTACTGGCAACTGAGGTGAACAGTAATTAGAATCACAGATATGCACGTTCTAGACAGTTCCCCAGAGGGAAGGCCAGGCAGGACTTTGAGAGGGTTTTCTCAATGGGTGAATGAAGAGATTCTGAAGGGAATGGACTTGAGATCTGAACAGAGAAGAGCTTGCTATGCTTGCAGACTGCAGAAGCAGATTCATGCAGTATGCAAAGATGTGAAGTCTGAGTTCATATTCTTTGGGTTCAAACTGGGGGGCAAGTGACATAGCCTCCTAGTAAAATGGGAATGAGAATGCTTATGGTGAAGACTGAGCATTAGGGAAGTGAAATACTCAAAACAGCACTTTACTTGGCTTTTAGGAAAGTACCTCAGTAAGTATTAACCATTATCAAATCATGATAATTTGATCACACTCAGAGTACACCATCTGGGTCATGCTAAAGAAACCTTTATCAAGTGGCTTCTCCTAGAGAAGTATCTTGGATCACTAAGACAGAGATAAGCTTTTGCTATATTAACGTCATTTGCTGTTTCTTAGAAAATATATTTTGTTCTTTTTTTCTGCCTAAGGGGTATGATAGGGGCATGAGAAGTAACAAATGTCATTTCTACATCTGTGCTATCCTCACACATGTGTGGTTTGATTCTTGATCTTTTAGTTAAGAATGTAATAGGCACTTTCCAGCTGCACATTTTACAATAGTAATTCTGAATTAAAAGCAATATCTTATTGTTTATATGCTTGATACTAATAGTCGAAGCATAGTCTACTATGATTTGGGTCATTATTGCTTAGTCTTGGAAATCTCATGGATGCTGATATTTCAGTGTTAAACATGATGTGGCAAAGCACATCCCTTATTCGTTCTGTTCTTCAGCACTATTGAGCACCTACTCTCTTCAAGGTAATAGAAGAGGTACTTGAAGTCGTTAGTTGACAAAGGTTAATCTATACCCTTGCTTCTTATTAGTGTATATTGCTAGAAGTATCGTTGTTGATTCATGGGTGAACATTTTAAGGTTCTTTTTTAAATATCCATTACTTCACTGTTGTTTAAAGACCTGTTAATTTGTACATTTCCAGTAACTGATCACACACTCTTAAATCAAATACAATGTTTCACAAGGGCGCACACAATCTAAAAACATCTCCATCCACTGGAGAAAGTATATAGTGACTCAATTCTGAGTAAGAGATTTCTTTTTTTACCTCAAGAGCCCACAATTACAATGAATAAACCAGATCGACTCATTTAACTCATTAAAATCATATTGCATATGAAAAATGGGAATGGAAGAGATGGAGAAAGATTGACATCTGTGTTTGTGTTATTGATTTACCCAATGGTAGATTTTCATAAAATACTGTTACCATGCTTTAAAAAGTGCATGGGTTGGGAATAAATATTCAAAAGACATGTGACAAATGGTATTATAACAGAATTGCATCTGATATCAATATGTGTTAATGATGAACATCAAAAATTGGCCACATCATAAGATGAGAAATGAACTGATAGGCTAAAACTCTTTAGTTGCCATCAATGCCATGCAATTCAATAGGCATCAAATGTGGTAAGTGCATGTTTGGTTCACTGATTAGACTTTGAATCCTGTTTTAGTGTGCTTTGTATTAAAAATTAAAATCTTCCTTTCCATCAGTGGAGCCATAAATTAATTTGCCCCTTTTCTTACGGTAAGGAGCTACCTGCTTAATGCTTTAAAGCTAGAGCACTAAAAGGAGGATGAAATTTCCTTTGGTACATCAATAAAGCTTCATCAATACCAAAGAGTTGGAAACCAACTTAAGACCTTGAGCATGAAATTAGAGTATCTTCCAACAAAAGAGGAGAAGAGTACTGAGGACAGAGTTCAGTACAGAGCACCTGCCTACCATGTGCAAGATCTCAGGTTCAGTCTCCAGTAATATACACACACACACACGCACACACACACATACACACAGATGTTGGAACCCTCCTGTGGGTCCAAATGGAAGCCATACCTCCTGAGAAGGAGAAAATATAAATTCAGACTTATTCTGGTTCCAGCAGAAGACTGACAGCAAGAAAGGCTTGGGGCAGAGGCAGGATTCCTGATTGCAGAAACAAAACTAAACAGAAAAACCCTGAATAACAACCACAAAAACCTACCTCCTCTTAATATTCCTGCCAAAAATAGTAGCAGATACCACTTTTGTGTTGTTGTTATATGCTAGCTACTCTGCAAATTGCTGTACATTGTGTTCACCAATTTGTTATATCTTCCCCCAAATTCATGGATAGGTTTTTTTTTATTATCTATACAGGGTGAAGAAATTGGGGGTTAGTTATATATCTAAGATCAAACAATTCCTTTCAGTGAAAGATATGATCTAACAGTATTCTAACTTTAAAAATTACTAATGAATGATTGCTCAATAATTTACTTAGAGAACAACATGAGCTTTTAGTTTGCAGATCTGAAATGCAAAGGAAATAGCATTAGCAAAATGATTTCATGCTAAGCAAACGAGTTCTGGTTTAGAAATCCTTACATCCATACACTCAGAATAAAGCTAATACCAGGCCTGAAGGAACTCATGGGATGTGATCTTAGTCATAAAGGTTAAAACACATCAGAGGGAAAATAGGAGTCCATGCTTAGAACTCTAAACCTGTCTCAGGCTTTCCAGAGACATAATCTAGGTGCAGTTTTCCTAATCAAAATTCAGAGTCTTAATTAGATTTAAATTAATCCTTCTTGGTCACTTAAACTACTTTGAAAAGAGACTGAGATGGGCCAGATTTGTTCTGAAGTCTGGTCTAAGTAACAACTCCTAGAGAGAAACTTCAGAAAGCAAAGAATTGAAGCTCCTTTAGACAGTACAGAGTATACCCCCTGAAGATTCTGCTCATTTTTAGAAAATGCAAAGCTCAGTACAGAGAAGCTCTTCCCAAAGCAAGCTCTGTTAAAAAAGAGCTGTTCTCTCTCTCTCTCCTCAAAGTCCTGTTTGAATTCTGGCCGAGCACCTAAGATGACCTCACTCAAAGTGGAAGTCACAACCAGTGAAGTACAAAAACTAAAAGTGTTTAGGGATTTCTAAGGCAAGATGACATTGCTATGTGCCATGGATAACTATTGTTGTGTAACAAAGCACTTCAAACATAGTGGTCTAAAATGAGAACTTATTCTCCTCTTTCATGGTTGTGTGCGTTGCCTGAGCTCTGCTAGGCAGTTCTCACATGAACCCAGTCATGTGTGTGCTGTCAGATGCAAGCTGAAGCTGGAATTAACCTCAGAATCACAGCAGACTTCGAGAAAAATTTTTCCTCCTTCATATATCTAGCATCTCAATGGAACAGTTTGAGGCTGGATGGACATCTGCCTCCATGGAGCCTCTCTATGTGATCAGCTTGTCCCGCTTATCATGCTTGGCTCAGGGATTAAGACTTCTAACTGGTGGCTGACCAGGAATAGAACACACATGGTGATGTGCACACGGCCACCTCTGGCCATCCACAGGTGAGTTGAGACCTGCTTATCCTCTTCATCCTTGCTTCCGCCCAAATTGTCCCTATTCTCATAACTGTATTCAACACTAGTTTTCAACTTCAACACAACAAAACAAGTTCTTTTATAGAGTCCAGGCTAGTCTCTGAAGGTAACCAAGGATGACTTTGAACTCCTGATTCTCTTGTCTCCATCTCCCAAGTGCTGGAATTATAGGCATCTGTCAACACAACAGCCCAAGTTCTGTTTTCTAATACCAGCTACATACCCCTATGCTGTCTGTTAATTTTTTCCTTATAAAATTTGCATGACAAAATAAAACCTGGACTGGGATTTTGCTTACTTAGTAAAGTGTTCGTCTAGGTTAGATGATGCCTTGAGTTCAATCTTCAACGCTGTAAACCCAAGCATGGATATCAGAACAGTGTTGTGCAGTTACATAAACTTCAATAATTATCCAGACATTTCTCCATTTTGATTTTTATTTTGCAACAAGATTTCACTTTGCAGCCCAAGCTTACCTCATATTTCCTGCCTTAGTCTCTCTTGTGCTGATTTTCATTTTAATGAAAATTCTAGGACTAGAAAGATGTTTCAGTTTGTAAAGTGATAGCTGTGTAAGCATGAGGCTTTCAGTTTGGATCTCCAACACCAATATAAAACCAGCACTGGAGAGGTGGAGGCGGGAGAGTCCCTGGAGTTCAATGCAAACCAGTGAGCACCAGGTTCATCAAAAGACCTTGTCTCAAAACCTACGGTGGAGTAGTTGAGGAAGACACTTAATACAATGGCTTCCACATGCATGTTCACACATTCAAATCACCCACATGAACATGCAGATAGTAGCAGAGAGACAGAGAGAGAGAGAGAGAGAGAGAGATAGAGAGGAGAGAGATTCTATTACTAACTTCTGTTAGTTGAAAGAAGGAGCCACAATCAAACTTATGAATATCATTCTAACCTCACAGAAATCTACCTCCTTTTAGGTTAACCTGTAGTTCTTTGCATTGTTACTAAATGGCAGAAACAAACCCAAATATAAACATACACGCACATACAAATACATACATACAGAAAGAGAAAGAGAGAGACATAGACAGAATTCCTGTGATTTATTTTTGAAGATGTTTATGTGAGGGTTGGCGTATAGCCGCATGTTAGAGAACTTGCCTAGCATACAGTAAGCCTTGGGTTAAATAAACCTACTCCTATAAGCTTACTAATTGTGATGTCATAGTCAGAAATGCACACTGCTCCTGTGAACTACATGACACACCCACACCAATGGAGGCATGCTCAACCTTACTTTGGGTGTGCTAGGCATAGTTCTAGATGGACACAATTTGTCTCAAACAAACAAACAAACGAAAAGTCTCTTTAAATGGGAATCCACTAGGATCTTCTCACAAAACAAAACACCTGCTTGTGATTCTTAGATGAAAACGATTTTAAGCAACCTGCTTTTCTAAGGCAAATGTTCTAATGCCTAAAGAGCACATTTGGGGAGAATACAGTGTTGTTCTTCAGACACTTCAAGGACTGTCCTACAGAGATGTTATGCTTACCCACTTTTCTTGAGGTCAGAACAAGGACAAATGGAAAAATGACCTCAAATTAACTTATAAACAAATAAACAAACATAAACTTGGCACTCTTCCAAAGCAGAGGGGCTTTCAGGTGGGACAGTCAGGGTCCAGCAGTGGGTGCAGGTAGCAGAGGGTTGGGGGTAACGGCCTATGGAGGAGGTGGAAGAGGGATTCTGAGAATGTAATGGTTCTCAACCTCTCCGTGGGTGTGTGTACACAAGTAGCTGTGCATTTATGGCAAATTTGGAGAACTAGAATTACTGTGGTCCCAGAAGAGACTAAAAGACTCAAAGCAGCTTTAAAACATCAGTAATAATTACAGTGTAATCATCATGGTAGCGTGATTACACCCCCAAAGCACCATAAAAACCAGAAACAGTTTATACATTATTTTATTCATTTTCCTTCTAGCATTGTTTGCATTGAACTTTTTACTGTCACAAAAGACCTTACACTGAACTCACAAGCAAAACCATAGCATGTTAAAGTTTTATTAAAAGTTCGTTTTATCTCTGGTGCTGGGTGATGCTGCCCTGTACTTTCTATTACTATGTAAAAGCCAGTTTATTCAATGAAACCTTCCACGGGCGGTATTGCTATAATTATGATAGGAAAACTTTACAGTATATGTGAGGGCTTCAGGCACTGATGCCTCACCATAGTGTTTAACGGAAGAGGTACTGGGTCTGGTCATTTTTAAGAATTTTAGGTTATTTTCCTTGTTTTGTGCTATGGTTATTTGGAAGTACATAAACTAATCATAAGCACATAGAAAGACATTTTTCTTTTGTGAAGACTAGTTTATTATTTAGAAATATTTTAATTTCTATGTGTATGGGTGTTTTACATGCATGTGTGTAAGTGTACCATGTGTGTGCAATGCTCACGGAGACAGGAAGTTAAATCTTTTGGAACTGGAATTACAGACAGTTGTTAGCCCACCATGTGGGTGTTGGGAACCAAATACGGGTTTTCTGGAAGAGCAGCCAGTGATCTTAACTACTGAGTCATCTCTCCATCCCCTCAAGTTCCCCTCAAGTATAGTTTATTCTTAAATTAACAAAGGAAGGGAAAGATCCTTAGATTTTATTTTACTTTATTTATGTCCAGAAATTCAGAATATTAACTGAGTACAAATGTCAAAGACAGGTTTTATTAACAAAAGGACATCTCTACATAAATAGGAATCATTATTGCACTGAAGGACAGTGGCCCTGATTTGAAGTGTACATGATACAGCTCTTGTGAGAAAAGGAGTTGTATTTGTTTTGCGACACACCATCACCTTAAGTTGAATGCATGAGTCCTAAAAGAACTGAAAATCAGGACATAGTATTTGATGCTTTTATGTAATAGTTTTACTAGTACTATTAATCTAATGGCAAAGCAATAAGTTCACCATGTGTAAAATTTGAGGAAATATGAATAAACACAGAATCAAATCATTAATCCTCATCACTCAGAGATAATCTCTGTTTACATATTGCTAAATTTTCTTTTATATCGAATCCAAATCTCCTGCTGCAGGAATGTAGATGCTGAGAATAAAAACCCATTAGCCAGTCAGAAAAGCCAATCTTCCATATATGTTTTATCAAAACTGCTATGGAAATCAGCATTCCACTGACCTGGATATGACTGGAACCAAGTTTGGTAAAGAGGTAACAGCTAGTTTTGCTATAGCAGGAGGCTGGGAAGGAGGTCTATGTCCTCTGAAAACTGACTGGTCCAAATGAGGGCATCAGCAGAAACATGAAAGCACAGAGTTTCCGTTCACTGGGCATGACCTCATGCAATCATTCACAGTACCCAGGATCCAGGGTACAGGACTCTATCGTTTATTATATCTGTAACACTCAAGGAAACTCTCATAGCAGACACAGAAGGCAGATTCTGTATGTTTCCTGAATGGATGAGCAAAATAAATCCATCAAAATTGAAACAGCCTTTCCTCATATATTTTCCCATAAGCGGGCATCAGTGGATCTGTACGTTTTATAGTGACTATAATTACAAAATATCAACAAGCTGGTTGTGTTTTTCCTAAAAAAAAAAAAAACTCTCTCTTTATGTCCAGCAAAGCCACAGCACCAGCAATTTTGAACACAGTAGAATTTGCACTGAGATGCCAATTAGAGAATCATTAGGCATGGATGACCTTAATGCTGGAGAAGTAATTTAATAATAGTGTATCTAGCTGTGGGCTATTCTCCGTAATTCAAATAAGGAAAGCATTTAAAAACTGAATGCTGGTGCCCCAAATTCACCCTGGAATCCTCTTTCTACGAAATTTCAGAGGCAAAACTACTAGTCATAATTTTCATGAGCCCCTCTAACAGGTCTCTCTCATGGACAAAGGCAAGACGGTGAGTTTATATCCATCCTTCTCTTTATTGAAATGCAGACTCTACCAAACCATCTAGTTTCCTCTCCACTTTCCCTTTTGTTGAATGTGATCTGCTGATGAAGGCTACATGGCAAGGATATTACTTTCCTATGATATTTCAGAGCAAGTAAAGACAACTTTTTAAAAGTTATCAATTAGATTGGACTGAAGAGATAGCTCGGTCATTACAAATTATCAATGAGATTTTTGTAATGTCTTCATTTTATTGTATTGGATTAAAGACCATTTTCACACAAATAAATAGTGTGTGCATTAAGCACATCTCCCCCAGACCCCACCCACTGCCCTTTTTCCTCTCCCACTATTGTTATTCCCATGACAAGCTCACTTCTGATTCATGTCATATATGCATACATGATTTTATGAGTCTACATAAAATCTAGAACAGACAAACAAAAGAAAACTTGCTATATTTATTTTTCCAAGGCTGGCTTAATTCACTTAATGTTATTGTCTCCACCTGCATCCATTTATCTGCAAATGCATAAAGCTTCATTCTTTATGGCTAAATAAATTTCAATGTATAATATCCTCTAAACTTTCGTTACCTATTCTTCTGTTGCTGGACACTTAGGACATTTAACTATTGTGAAAAGTGTTGTAATAAACATTGATGTGCAAGTATCTCTGTGATTCATTGACTTGTAGTCCTTTGGGAAAATCCACAGGAACGATATAGGTGGGTCATATGATAAATCTAGGTTTAGTTTTTGGAGACATCTCCATACTGATGACTTTAGTGGCCAGAATAGTTTACGGTCCCCCCGGCAGTGTATAAGGATTCCACTTTGTTCACACCCTCTCCAGCATTTGTTTCATATTTTAAAAATCATTTACTTTTTATTTCATATGTACAAGTATTTTGCCTGCATGTATGTAAGTGCACTCGTGCATGTGATGCTCACAAAGGCCAGAAGAGGCTGTCAAAACTTCTGGAACTGGAGTTATGGATGATAGCTAGCTGCCATGTGGGTGTGGGAATTGAACCTGGGTCCTCTTCAGGAGCAACTGGTGCTCTTAACCACTGAGCCATCTCTTTGTCCATGTTATTTGTTTCTTAATGACTGCTATTCTGATTGAGACAAGATGGACTCCTTTAGATAAGATGTAGTTTTAATTTGTATTTTTCTATTATCTAATGAAATTGGAACTTTTTATGAATTTATTGGTCTTTTGTGTTTCATCTTTTAAAAATTGTTTCTTGTCATTAGCCCATTTATAGACTGAGTTGTTGAATTTTTTTGTTGTTTTTTTAATAGAATCATTTCACTATAATGAACTCACAAATAAACACATTACACAGATTAAGGAAGCCACTCAGATGCTTGCCAGGTCCCAAACTCTATACCTCTCAGTGAACTTCTACACAGTTAGAATGGCCAATCTGAAGTATGGAACTTCAGAAGAAGGATGGTCACAGGCAGAAGGAAACATGAGTCCTGAAAGAGGATATAAAGCTCATTGCCTTTCGAATTTCAACTCTGTCATCATTCGTTTTATTTTGGTGGTGGATAAATGCATAAAAACTTAATTGACAGTGAAAGTGTAAAACCCCAAGCAAACACTGGGTTGTCTGGTATCTTGTTAAGTTTTCATCTCTTTGTATATTGTGGATATTAATCATCTGTCAGATTTTCTCCCATTTTACAGTCTGCTCTCAGTTAACTTCCTCACTGTGCAGAAGCATTTTAATTTCTCAGGATCCTATTTGCCAATTGCTGGCCTTATTTCCTGAGTGATTAGAGTCTTACTAAGAAACTTGCCTACACCCATATTTTGAGATGTTTTCGCTACTTTTTCCTCTAATGATTTTAGGTCTTACATTAAGGTCTTTGATTCATTTGGAGCTGATTTTTGTAGGGTCTTGTTTCATTTTTCTACATGTGGCTATCCAGTTTACCAGCACCATTTGTTAAAGAAACTGACTTTTCTCCATGTTTTATTTTTGGCATCTTTGTAAAAAATCAGGCAGCTGAACTGAGTAGGTTAGTATCTCAGTCCTTCCCTCCACGGAGCCATACGTCTGTCCTTTGTGGCAGTACAACGTTGTTTTTATTACTGAGCTTCTGTAAGATAACTTGAAATCAGATACTATACTACCTATCAGATACTATACTACCTACAGCATTAGTCCTTTGATTTGAGATTCTCTGGGCTATTTTGAACTTCTGTATGTATTTAAAAATTTTTTTTTCCCATTTCAGTGAAAAATGGCATTGGGATTTTGATGAGAATTTCATCTATAAGACAGCCACTTTCAGAATATTGCCTTCTACAATCTATAAGCAAGCAAGAGGCCTTGCCATCTTGTAGAGTCATTTTCAATTTCTTTCTTCAATGCTTTAAGGTTTTCACTAGAGTCTTCTACTTCCTTTCTTAGGCTCATTCCCAAGAAAGGTTTCTGAGGCCCCCCAACCCGATTTCTTCCTAGCATATGTTCTGTTGGCACATAGCAAAGCTAACAATTTTTGTGTTTTAACTTTCTATCTTGCTATTTTGCTGAAAGTATTACCAGATCTAATAGTTTTCTGGTAGATTCTTTGGAGTCTTATGTATAACAGCTGCAAATAGGAATAATTTAAGTGTTTCCTTTCCTATCGATATCCTTCTTTTCTTCTCTTATTTTATTGCTAGCCAGCAAAGTGACAGTACGATGCTCAGGAAGGTCGAAGGAGGGAACTGACTCTGCAAACATACAGACACCTCTCTTTCTCTCTCTCTTTCTCTCTCTCTCTCTCTCTCTCTGACACACACACACACATACACACACACTCACATAGAAATAATCAATAAAATCAATAAAGTCAGTTACTGAGAGTATAGTGCCAGCTTTCTGAGACTCTGTCTTAAACATGACTCCAGCCTCTCTCGCATAGAGGACAGTTTCCCAGACCATACCAATCCCTCCAGGACAGACTATATTCTTCTGGTTCTTTATAAAGTTTCCTGTTTTATATGCTATTGAGCTATAGATTTTAAGCAATCACCCACCTCTTCTGATAGGTATTATTCAGTTTTCCTCGGTTTATTCCCTCAAGATACTAGAAGATTGTAACTGGGCCACCCATAATCTTGAATAATCTCCAAGTAAATTTGTTTTGGGGGTATTTTATTGTTGTTGTTGTTGTTTTTTTGGTTTGGTTTTTGAAACAGTTTCAATTGTGTAGCCCAGGCTGGCATTAAACTTGAAACCATCTTAAGGTTTTAGCCTCTTGAATGGCATTATAGGCATTGGCCACTACATCCATCTGTTTTGTGTGGTATCTTGAGAAAAGTAGCTCAATACAATTGTTTTACTTTAAAATCCTGTATATTTATGGGTTTAAAATATTATTTCTAGAAGAGGTCCACAGACTTCCTCAGGCTGCTGAAATTAGTTGTTATTGATGTTTTTCCATTACTGTGACTCACTTACCTGACATGGAAATTTTAAGGAAGGAAATACTTGTTTTGGCTCAGAGTGCTCAATCCATTATGTTGGGGAGGCATAATGAGGAAGGAAGGACAGAAACAGAGAGAGTAAGACAAAAAACTGCCAGGGTCCCCAAAGGAACTTTGCCTCCCAGAGACCGCATTCCCTAGCTTGGTCCCACCTCCTAAGTTTCCAGAACCCTTCTGAATAGCACCAACCAGCTGAGGACCAAGCATTCAAATTCTGAATCTATAGGGAACATTGCATATACAAACTGTAACTGTGATTATGGAGCTAAAGTTGAAGAATCACTTACTGAAAGCAACTGAGGTTACAGATGCCAAATGCCAAAGCTACTGGATTCAGATCCACAGGAAACAACATGAGAAGAACCTCTTTACTTTGGCTTTAGTTGGAGTGAGTTGGCCTGAATCCAGTTCCATTTCTTCATCATCATTCAGTTTTGCTCTAGAGATGAGTTGATGTGGGAAACCAATTGAAAATGACAGGTGAAATTAATACACAAGAAGTTTCTGGCCACGAGCCACCTGCCCCATTCCCTGGTCACTGGCTTTCTGCTATATTTTCTCTACAGTGGTACAGAAGGCTCATCTTTCTCTATCAGGGCACATTTGCTTTAAGCTGAGGTTTAATTATTAATCACTTCCTGGGACATTTGTTTTTCAGATCTGTTTCTAACCACTTTAACATGCACACATGGGCTTTATCCTTTTGTCAGGCAATTAAGTGAAAAACAACCTTGCAAATGTTACTGGCCAGCCCTCCAGATACAGGCTATGGAGCCAAATCACCAGAAGAGTCTTACTGGAAACAACATGATAATATGATTTGAGGAATGGATATTTTTCAGGGTTAGCTATAAGATACAAGAGACAGAGAAAGAAGGTGGAAGGAGATTTGGGGTTACATCATCTGATCTGTTCTAAAGACAGCCACAAAGTCTGTCCGTCAGGAAGTGATGGCCACCTGGGCACTAAACCGGTTTCAATTTTTTCCTTCTTTTCTAACCACGGGAATTTTATTGGAGTAACTTTAGTGGCTCAAAATGGAAACACAAGTTTTCTCTAGTCACTACTAAAATAGCTCTTCAGAAATAATCTAATACAATTCAACGAGAAGGTACAAGCTATTTACCTTGTCAGTAGTGGATTCTGAGTTGGTCAACACACATGACCATAAAGGTAAAAATATTCACAAATCAGACTAGAAGATTTTAATTGAGAGGGAAATTATCTCTGAATTAATTGACTTCTGTCATGAGCTTGTCATTATGAAATTCTGATGCTGGCAAAACATCATTGTATTGAGATGTGAATGGGAGGGCAGGATAGAGGAGGAGGCATGGGGAGAAATAATTAGCACTAAAGGTCTTTAGAGAAAGCCATATAGAAACCATGACTATAGCAGCTTTTTAAAGCGTGTGTGTGTGTGTGTGTGTGTGTGTGTGTGTGTGTGTGTGTAGAGGTGGAGATAGAGATATAGCAAAAGGAATTATTCTATAATAAGGACGTTGCCCCTTCTAGACATCATAAGCCAAAATAATAATAACAACAACAACAACAAAAAGCCTTGAGCATGCTTACACCATTGCTGTAGGTTTAGATGAGCAGGGCCCCAGGACCTCGTAGGATTCTATTTCCATATGGTCACATATCTCCTCCCAGGCTCTTACATTCTTTCCACCCCCTCTGACCCCTGCAGGCTCAAGCAGACAAAACCCAGCATGAAAATGGGGAGATGGGCAACAGACCTTAATCTTTACAGAAGAAATATTGGAAACTGATTACTGTCGGGTGAGGAAGAGCTAATCTTCCTAAATGAAGGGACCCTGGATAGGCTGACTAGACCTTAGTGTATGAACTTGCACTGAGGAACATTTGGGGACACTAACTTGACATAATGGACCTTAATACAGATGAAAGAATGTGTGGATTACAGTTAGGGGCTGTGAGGAGGTGCTGGTGGAGAAAGTGATATAAAGATGATTAAGATTGACTGATACGTTCTGTATGAAATATACAATGATTGAAAAACCTCAATGTAAGGAATGGAATCCCTCTTTAGAAGCTGTTGACCAACAGTTCCATACACCTTCAAACAACACTGTCCATTGCCCCTGCTCTTGGTTACCCACCAGAACTGCATGGTAAGACCCTCCTGCTGTAAACACTACATACATGAACTGGAGAACAAACAAGGAGAAATCAAGCTGGTGCTCACTTCAGAGTTTTGTCTTCTCTCACTAGCGTTCATAATCCTGAAAGGTGTGCATTCTACCAGAAGGAAGAAATAATCATCAGCCTTACCTAGCTGTGAATCCTATGCGCTACAGTAACAACTGGTCTGGCAAGATGTGCCTACTGCTGCAATGGTAACACAAATATTATTGGAGATAATAGTCCTCATGACTGCCGTGTGAGCTGGAGATATCATCCTCATTTTATAGGTGAGGAAGCTGAGACATGTGTATCTGGAACTGAGATACTTTCCTCTCTGAATTGCTATGAGAAATAAAATCCATTTTCAGAATGTTGCCAGATTGTTTTTATTTTATGTGAATGATTGTATTGCCTGCACTGTGTATAAGTGCATCCATGTCATGCAGTCTGAGGAGGCAAGAGAAGGGCTGGAACTGGAGTTATAGACAGCTGTAAGCTGCCATGTTGGTGCTGGGAATTGAATCGAGGTCCTTTGGAAGAACAGAAAGTATTCTTAACCACTGAGCTAACTCTCCAGCCCGCTCTCCTTACCCTTTCTAACAGGTCTTGGATTAGCTGAAGATGTCAATGCACTGGCTACAACGTATTGACTTCTGAGACTCCTCTATATGTGGGGATGGCCATGTTATAAATGATGCTACTAAATTCATATTATATCTCTAACTTATGTAGATTAGGCCTGCATTGGTCAGAATTAGGAGACGATAAAATCAGAACTACTATCCCCAAAATTATGCTTATTCTTGAATATTCATGGGATGAGTCCTAAGTCTGTTGCCTCTGCCCCTTGCATTCTCAGAGCTTCTATCTTATGAGAAGATTCTGAATATACCACCCAAAATAATTAAAGGAAGATGGTAGCAGTTTTTCAGGTGTGACTTGGATCTTCAGTATGCCACAAGAAAGGAAGTTATTCTGATAGGGGAATCTGAGGCGGTTTTTAAAATTATCTTAAAAGGATCCAAGTGTCAAGGCACTGAATAAGGTCCAGTTCCTATAATAGCCTTCCATGTTATGCTGATTTCAGTTGTTCTGCCTCTGGTCAAACCATTGTTATTGCAGACTTTGCTTCCTGACCCCTCAATCTTATCAGTGCAGTTTACCTCAAGCACTGGAAAGAAGTGTTAGAGATAAACTTCAAATACATGAATCCAGGCAGAGCTATAGGTGAACTCAAGTGTATAGTGTGGGATCAGTAGTGTGTGCTACGTAAAACATGCTTTAATGAATGCATTTTGATGTCTCCTTTGTAATTTCACAGTGACCTATGCAATAGTGACAAATTACCTATCCTCTTTGGATCTCAGTCCTTTCACTTGGGAAATAAAGTTTTTGAGCTATTTTTTCTAGTGCAAATAAATGTGCACAGAACTAGACAAAAACCCCATAAGGAGATCTAACATTAACAGGAAGCAGAGAAAATTGGACTCTATTCCCCTTTTAAAATTGTCTCTACTGTGACTGCCCTAATAAACCCTTAGTCCTATTTCTAAATGAAAGAGGTAAATGTTAAAATCTTTTCCTCTCTTCATTTTAGTATCTCCATTACTGTTACTCAGATTTTGCTGCATACTGGCAGTGCTTTGTACATAACAGTTATCTTCTTGTCTTTGGATTGGATGTGCCAACACTGGGCTCAGCTCTAACCAAGTAGAATTGCCTCTTGGTTACAAGTGGAGCTTACATCAAGTCTTCATATACTCTTGACCATCTCCTAGGAAACACTGCCTTCACAGAAGTCTCCTGAGTTGGGGAGTCATGTCAAAGGCCATTATCAGCATATTCAGGGGCTGTTGTAATTCCTTTCATTAATAGCCCGTTGACCACGGCAAGTCACAGGGGTCAGGACAAAATAAAAAATTAGAGAAGTTCAACTTGAAGCCATAGTGAGTGGAATTTAATTCCATGACAGGAAGAAAGTGGAAAATGAAGAGAGATCATCTGATCCATCACTCCATTCTTAGTTTCGAAGTCCTCGTCTTCATGAGAATTGGCCATGCTCACTCTGTCAAGCTCCTCTGAATTGTTATGGCTTTGTCTGGATAAGTCTGTCAACCAGGGATTAGTCCCATTCATCATGGAATTTTCAGCCCTCAGAGAAAAGCCTATGGGAATGTTGTTGGTGCACTGTCACAGTCACACACACACACCCACTACTGTGAGTTTGGGTTGCTGATGGCTCATGTTTCTTCTCTAGAGAAGATACAACATCCTTCACCTGATTAGACACTCACTCCTGAGTAGGAAACCAGAGACAGGATCAAGTTACATAGGCCATAAAACCCTTATCTCAAGATGAGTACAACTTAGCATATAATTTATGCACTAGGGCCATTGTGAACTAGGCCCATGATTAATTTTCTTTGAGAAAATCTTGATTATCCATATTCCTACTCATCTTACTACTTATTCTCTATGGTTTGCTTTGAGAGAATGTCCTTAAAAATCACACATGTCTAAGTTCTGTTCATGGTTTCTGCTTCTAGAGAAACTGACCTAAGGCAGTGCCTATCTTTTGGAAACTCTTTTAGCATCTACCAAGAAATCTACACATTTAAAAAACCATGAATATGAATGGAATAAATAAAATTTAGTGTTTTACTTACCGGCATGGGCACTAGAAGCCTCCTCAGCCTCATGATAAGTATTTATCCCACCTTGACCACACAGTTTATCGTGATCCCTTACATAGCATCTTATGAGATTGTGTACATCTCTTTAGTCCTTCTATCATCCATCACTTACTAGGAAATCTTATGTCTGGTCTTACAGGTTTGACAGGTTCTTAGCAACAGCCTCTCAAACCTCTATTAACCTGGAGTACCAAGGACGTCAATATGGATATACAGAGAATAAAATGAATATGGACTTTGGAAGTGGCCCCTCTGGGTTCAAATCATGTTTCCGACATTTGAAACCTATTTCTTGGTGAAGCATGTAAACATTTAGAATCCTCAGTTCAGTGTCTATAAGTTAAACAATAATATTTGAAAGAGACTGAAACTCTCCTTTATACTCATAACAATGTGTGGCAACAAGATCGAGTGCGTATAAGTTTGTGAGGTGCTGCTGACCTGGTGCTTTCTTAGTAGTGTTCTAAATTCGAAGCTTGTTTCAGGTGGGGCCAGTGGAATAACCATGGCTGTAAGGCAGTCCCAAGTCAAGAACCCATTTCAATTACATGTCAGTCAACCTGCTCCACCTTTGGCATGTACACTCTAGAATCCTGTCCACAGTTTTATATTCATCTATCTTCTGGTTTCTTTTGATTATGGGCAATTGATAGGACAGATGACCATGAAGATGTTTGCAGCTGCTAACTCCCATCTCAGAAAATCATGATTTTAGAGAAGGTAGGAGAATTATATCAAACGGTTCTGTCCAGACAGACTAGGAAGATGACAAACTTTAACAGTTACAAGCTTAGTGAGTATCAGGCTAAGTAGTGTGCAGGGGTTCAGCCCCAGTCAGGCATTCTATGTGCATTTTGTTTACTCTAAAGTTAGTTTTTATCATTTCATCAAGACCTACTGGCTCTACCAATCCCCATTAGAGTACATGATATCTGTTTCCTTTTCTTTCTATGTCTAAATCCATTCTCTACCTCTCCTTCGTCTTTAGATTTGTCTTTGTTAGGGGGATTAACACTCATTTAGATGAAAAGAGACCAAAAAGATAAAAATACCTTCCTTTCTTTGACACCCAGGAAAATGTGTGGTGACAACTGTGATTTTCTGCAAGGCTGTGAGCTCCTAGTTGCATGGTGCTTATTAGCGGTGTCCCGGTTCTGAAACGGTCGTGCTGCTGGTTTTTTTCCATACCTATGTCTTACATTGGCACCACATGCTGCTGTATAAATCTCCAGCCAGTAAATCCTACTCTGCAATTCCCCGGGGTGTTCATTTATTATTAATTACAACCATTATTTATATAGAACCAGAGAGTTTTACGTCAAGGCTGAGGGCAGACTAGAACAAAATGTAGCACAAGGATCAGCTCTGCAAGAAAGAATGCCAAGAAGCAGTGGTCTTGTCTCTCCCTCACCAAGGGCAAGGGTGGTCTGAAGAGAGAGGAAGCTGAGGAAGGCTGAGGCTCACATGAGCTTTTCTATGTTGACAAGATTCCTTTAGAAGCAGCTGGTGGGCAGGCAGGGAGGATTCATTCTGAAATGCTATGATTAGAATGATAGATCATTTTATACCTGAACTGATTTATTTATGCAGCAGCTGATCACTGAGTTTGATAATGTGCTAGGCATAAGAAATATAGATGTCCAAAGCAGGCAAGGTGCCTACCTTCCTGGAACTTATATTCTAGTTATGTTCAAGGTCAAACCTGAGACTAAGACAGACTCTGAATGTTGGTGTTGAGAAGGATGGTAAAGTGGGGCAGCCAGAATGTTGGGAGTAGAATACAGCAGCAGACAGCAACTCTAAGGCAAAAATTGCAAGACTATTCTTTTCCATGGAAGGTCACTCTCTCAGTACAGATATTTGTCTAGCTTCTGTCCTGGAGGATGAATTCTGAGTCTGCCCCAATATCAGTGAAGCACAGCGTCCTTCATGCTTAACACACTGTTCTGATTTCCTTAGCCAGGCACTATTCTGACAGCTCTGCACACATTAACTCATTTAACTGACATGGCATCTTCTCAAGGTAGACCCTATTATTGTTCTCATCTTGAAGGTGGTCAGATTGTGCCACAAAAAGTTAGCTCTCCTATGCAGCTGCACAGGATCTACCATCTGGGGGATCCACCTTACCCAGGAAGTCTGTATCCTGAGTCGTCTCAAGCTTATTTGGCTACGAAGATGCCACAGTCCTATCCTCTAACTCTTCTTACACCAGATGAATTTTATTCACCTTAATGTATTGAGTGACAAGTGCCCCTAGTGCCAAGGTCAAAGTCATAGACAACAGACCAATAGTGGAAGAAAGAACAGTCACTGTTCAATGAGCATGGGGTTTCTGATGTGCTGTTGAGATTATTTTAGAAATAAGAACTAGGTAGAGGTAGTGATCATACAACATGGAGAATATAATAAACAGCACCAAATAATTCAGGCTACAGTGGTTAGTTTTATGCTACATTCATTTCATGCCAACGGAGAAAAGAAAAGGAGAGCCTAGAAAAGGGAGGAAAAGGAGGGCCTGGCTGGACAGAAGAGGCACACTTCTCCCGACAGAGCAGGGATGGATTCTAGCAGAATCTTGCACATGGCATCTGTATTACTGTGGAGACTCAGGGTAAGCAGGGATTTGTTCAGCCTAGTGTTCAGGGAACTTTCATTAAGGGTTTTTATTTGAGCTAAGCCTTAGCAAAGATCACAGGCTCAGGCACTGTCATGAGCCAGGATAGGAATGAATGTGTTGTCAGAGGAAAAACAGGATATGGTAAAGATTTTGCCAAACAAAAGTATCCATGCCCCTTCTAAGGCTATTTGAAATTTAAACTTTGTGGTAAACAAAAAAAAAATGAACATATTGACTTGGCCTGTAATGCATTAGGAGTGACTTTCACTCCTGGCCTTGAAGGCTGAAAATAATTTTAAATGAACAAAGAAACCAGGTGACTGCTTTAGTTGGGGTAACTCCAGAAATAGACCCCAAGAAAAGGGCTTGATTACCAGGGGCTTATGTAGGAAATAGGAGTTTGAGACATGAGACAAGGCAAGGTAGAGTTCAAAGAGGGTGTGCTCAAGCACCAGCCACCTCTGCGTGTGTCCCTGGAGGCTGAGTCCTCTGAGGGAAGCTGGGTATTTATGCAAGACACAGTTCAGAATTAATCCATTTGAAAGGAAAGGAAGCTGTGGTGTATATGTACCTATTCCTATCCAGGCTGCTCCAGTAGCCCTATTGTACGTAAGGCAGGCACAGAAGTTTGATCAGGGAGAGGAAGTCTTCAAGGATAGAAATATAGAGGGCATCAGTTTACTGCTTACAGGGTATACAGAAATGGAAAGGTTAGAGGGATGTGGGCATTGATAGCACTGGATACAGTGGATGCTCTTGCTCAAGAAGGAACTACAGGTACCCAAAACAAATTAGAGTATTCAGGGTTTCTTGGCAGAATGCCAGGATGTGGGACACCTGAAGGAGAATCAACCAATTAGATGCTCCCTGCGCTTTGAGCCTCATGGATCTGATTTGTGACTGCAGCTCCACATTCCCAGTGATTTGCGCACGATAGCTAGCCTCCTCCCACACTTTGTATTTCTCATCCTCCTCTGAATTTTCCTACTACCTGAGCATGGTCTCCAATTTTCTCTTTGTTCCAGAAAAATTCCTGATACCCTTCCACTAAAGCTGTTGAAATAAGCCAGTGCCTAATTCTCTTCTTCTTCGCAACTGAAGCTCTCGTTAGGCCAAGCATGGGATAAGGAAATCTGGTTAGAAGGATGGTTATGCCTAATATGAGGGGTCAAAGCTAAGATGCCTGAAGAGATTGAGAGCAAAACAATGAAAGTATAATACCAAGAAATAGCAGAACATGGTCTACAGACAGAGTATGAAGATTTGGCAAGTGAGAGAACTAGCCCTCAGCACATCAAACTTTCCATCTTGAGAGAAGTCTCATACGAGAAGGGGCTGATTCTGATAGAAACCTCAAGAGGTATCAGAGGAAGACTTATCTTTAAGATTCCTCCTGCTAAAATGCCCATGAGAAATACTGCAGCTGACTTCTTAGGCTTACCCTGATTACTAATGCAAAAATCCCAATTCATCTCTCCTCAGTCACTTTCCACAGAGGCCCAGCTTCCTCCGTAGAGTATCATTACTTGTGAAGGAAATAGTTTTGTTTGTGACTTCCTCTTAGTGTTATATAGTCACATTTCAATTCTTTCTGACTTGATATTGAGGGATTAGGTACCAAAAGCAATAGGATATATGCAGTAAAACGGTTTTAAATTTAGCTATCACCTCTCAGATGGTGTAGACCACTGTAGTCTTAGTATTTGAAACCCTAAAATGCAGACTGGTTACCCAGGGTAGTAACATCTAAATATTTATAGATCATCATTTAGAAATCATTGGAAAACTTAGATGCTGAACTAAAGTGGATGCAAGTTTCAGGAGGAATGGAGAACTACTCTGTACCTAGAACATGAGATCTGTTCCAGTTCTGTTACATAAACACACACACACACACACACACACACACACACACACACACAATTAAGGGCAGTCACTGCCGCTCTCTGTATCTTTTAAATAACATTCTTACTCCAATATCCAGAAAGCTCCACTGAGGTTTATGGCACAAACAACACACTGATTCACAAATCACTGAACCACTCGAGAAGTCTCTGTTTTCCATAGCATGAGCTTGGTACAGAATGAAGGTTAGGAACTCTGAGATAGATTAAAATTAAACAGGCATGTTCTCTATTCTATTTTTAACTTTTGGATTTTTAATTTGATGTTTCTGTGGTCTGTTAAGTCTTAAAGCTAAGCAGAGGGGCTGCACCAGTTCTCAGAGAACTGGAGTAGCCTCTGCAGCTTTTCAAGCAATATCTTTACTGGGCACACATCCCACTTCACATATGGAAATGAAGCAGGAATAGGTCTTTCAGTGCCCGTTTCAGTACTTAGTCATATCCTACAAGGTAAAATGTGTTGGGATGAAGCTTAGATGTCTAAAAAGTCTTGATCAAATTATGAGGAATTTGAAGTTTGTCCTACTTATAATGAAATGGTGGGTATTACATTGTTAGAGTGGCAAATAGCCCCAGAATATTAACTGGGATAGGCTATACAATCTCTAGTCTATCTGTTTGAAAATCTACCTTTCCAGCTTCACCAGTCAATCATTTGGTCATAGGTCTATCCTTAAGAAGGCAGACTCACCTTGTAGATGGTCAGGATACCTAGTCTGTTAATGAGGTAGTGAACTTTTCCTGTAGGGAATCCTACCTCCAGGCATTGTGCTCTCTAATTCTCGACCCAGAGAGTGCAGTCACTAGCCCAGTTGAATAAATTTGACTGATTTGGAACATCTGGAGTCTGAGTGGTCCTTCCCAGGGTTCTTGGCACCGTAACAGCATGGGTTCCTTAGAAACAGAGTGTGAGCTGACACAAAATCAAACACAAGGATTTTACTATGAGGTGTTTCAGGAAACGTATAAAGAAGGAAGTGGTGAAGGGAAGGGGACTGTCGCCCCCCCGCGCTCACACACGCGTGCATGTACACATACACACACACGTACAAGATCAAAAGTATACTTCCTACCCTAGGAAAAGTCAAGTTTAATTCCACTGGGAAATTCTGGGAAACATGGCTGAAGTTGCTAATCCATCAAATGGGTGGAGAAAGGCACAGCAAAACCTTGCAAACCTTTGGCCATCATTACTAGAATTCTTGTCCTAAGTGAGTACAGAAGAGGATCTCTTGCTGTAAACAAAACATAAACAAATACCTTTGGGCAGAATCCCAGGATTTTACATTATGAAATATCCACTGTGTAGAGGTGAGGATGAAGTAATGAAGAGATGAAGAGGTGAGCAGGGAGGGCACTGCAGCACCTGCTGCAATATGTGGAGCTGGACTAAACCTCTTTGTAGTGTGTGAAGCAGTAAGTCCATGACAGTATCGTCTCTGAGTTCCCATTTTCTCCTTTCCCATTCTTTTTTTCTGATGTCCCAACAAAAAAAACCATCATAGTAATCTATCACAAATACAGAATGCTCCTTATATGCAAGTCATTGGATTAATATCTTTCCATTCATGCTTTATTCACTCAGCCAAAATTAGAAAAGACTCCCATTCCTGGGAACAACAATAACTTCTAGAGATAAAAATGTTAAGCAAAGCCAGCATTGTTTTCACCATTTCAGAGAAGACAGACAAAATCTGAAGATGAGCATTGTATAATTATATAAATAAATGGGGTTATCAGGACTATGGACAAACATTAGTAGCAAAGCACTTGCCAAGCATACCAAAAGTCTTGAGTTCAATCCTTGATACCACACAAAAGCTAAAATAGGAGTGCAGATGCCAGAATGGTAATTCTGATAAGTAAATTAACCCTTGTAAAGACCTGGTTAGAAAATAGCTTGGAAGAAAGTGCCAAGAAAAAATTAAATTGGAGCAAAGACATTGAAGATAAGCACGAGAAAACCAAAAGAGATTAAGGAACAGAATATTTCAACAAATAGCAATAAAGGTCCAGGGCAGAGAGCACACAGACAACTTGAAGAACTTGGATTGCACCAGTGTGACTAGAACACATGATTAAGTCAATGTTGACGTTTGAGCTACAGGGGAGACTTGGAGATTGATAAATTAATGTATATCCCAAGAAGGAGCCTATTTTGGTCTTTCAGGAAAAGTTGGAAGTATAAAACTACAAGTTTCATTAAGTCAGTCCAATGCACATAAAGAAGTAATACAAATATTTCACGTGGTGGTAGAAACATCACATCTCATTTACCACTGAAGTACTCTATCGAAGGAAGTGCAAAATTATGATTGAATAGGATACTATTGGTTGGCTGCTCTTGCAGAAGAACCAGGTTCAGTTCCCAGCACCCACATGGTGCTAATAACCATTCATAATTCCAATTCTAGGGGATCCAATACCCTCTTTGTCTAGCCTCTACAGGCATTACATGCAGACACAATGCTCATATACATAAAATAAAAATAACCAAATAAAAAATATTAAAACCCATTGGCTTATGAGAGTACTGACTCCACCAATATGCTGAACCACTAATGAGTTCATAGTGAACGAGCTATTAGCATGTGCGGCCTGGTCGGAGGAAGTAAAACCCAAGGGTTGTACCTCTGAAGAGTGCATCTTGACCTCAGTCTTTCCCTACCTCTCTCTGCTTCCTGGTTAATCTGATATGAGCAACTTTGTTCCACCACAAGCTTTTACCATGATGGAGGGTCTTGTCACAACCCCAGACTTAACTGGGCCGGCCAACAAGGACCAAAACCTCTGAAACAGTAGTCAAAACATCTTTCTGCCTTTGAGATGCTTTTCTCAGCTGTTCTGCCGCAGCAATGGAAAATCTAACGAGTCCCCTGCTGCTCTGACAAGCTCCCAAGTGTGGCTGAGCTCCCTGAGTCCAGGCCACATGAACTCCCTTAGTCCAGGCCACATTTGGAAGACAGTGAATGGCTCATTTGTATTTTGTGTATCAGGATCTATGAGCTTTTCTAGGAGACATGCAAATTGTACAAATTTAAGATCCCTCTTAGATTATGCAATGTCTCCAACTTTTCCTAACTTTCCTCCTTACAATAAACATTTAGACTAACCAAAAATAATTCAGACATATTTTTAAAAAGAAACAAACACCACATGAGTTATTTGTAACCACTATTTGCATTATCCCATTTGTCAGTGATTTCCAACCCTCATTTAGCATTAAAAAAATCCAAAAGTATGTTTTTTATAGAAATAAGTCTATAACTTCTATGTTATATGTAACCTATGATTCTAAACACTGAGCATTAAAATTACATGGAAAGTTTTTAAAACTACCAATGCCAGGGGCTGGAGAGATGGCTCAGCAGTGAAGAGTACTGGCTACTCTTGCAGAGGACCCAGGTTCAATTCCCAGCACTCACATGATGGCTAACAACTGTCTGTAACTACAGTTCCAGGGGATCTGACACCCTCTTCAGACCTCTAACAGCATCGCAGGACACAGGTGTACTTACATACATGCAGGCAGTACACTTATTCACATAAAATAAATTAATAAATAAAATAAAAATACTACCAATGCCTAAAACCTCACATCACATAATATCAAATCTCTGAGAGGTAAGTCCCAGTGTTGTGGTTTGTGGAAAGCTCTCAGACAATTTTGAAGATTAGCAGAAGAAACCTCATAGAGGCTGTTTTTTCGTACTTCCTTGTACTCACAGCATGACTTTGAGATCACTCAAAGTTCCTTTCTACCAATAAAACTTTAATTTAAAAACATATAATTAGCTACCTTAATAGAGATGCCTGGAGCAGTGCAAAAACTGTCAAATGACTTATTGAGTGTTTGGTTCTCAAAACAGAGAGATATAATCTTCCTAGCAAAAAATGCCATCTTGAATCAATCTGCTTTCTAAATTACTGAATATTTGGTTTTTTTCTAGGTCTCCTTTCAGTGGCTCGAGACCTAATTACAATGATTTTGCCCAGCCCTGTAATAGAAAAATGGTAGTATGTCTTCTCTGCAAACAAGTCTACTGAGGACATGTGGCTCCATGTACAAGTCTGTGATCATCATGTAGTTTCACACCTTCCAAGAACTATTAAGCAATTACAAACAGCATCATCATTAAACAATGATAGAGGAAACTAAATAATCAATGGTGAAAATTTAAAAATCAGGCATAGGCCTGGAGGAAGAGTACATAAAGAGTCAACAGAACCCAAGTTAGTGAGCATAGACCTCAGGAAGCTGTTGTAACTAAGAGATGGAATCACTTTATAGAATTTCTGGCATAGAATTTGAAATGTATTATATAAGAAAAATATAACTAAGAGATGGAATCACTTTATGGAATTTCTGGCATAGAATTTGAAATGTATTATGTAAGAAAAATTTCACCAGTCCAGTTACTGGTTCTGTGAGACGTGCCATAAGGTAGAAGAAGCTGATGTGAGAAGAGTGATGATCAGAGATTAGTAAGTCAATCCAGCACATTGTATTGGGCCCAAAAGATCTTACTTCCCATTGCACATGAGCACACACACACATACACAAACACACACACACACACACACACACACACACACACACACATACACACACACGTCCAGCATCTAACATTTCATGAAAATAGAGTAAATTCTTTGGATTGATAGATTTCTGATTTAAAACCTCTTAACTAAAATGCAAACACCTTACCTGAAAGTTAGCAAATAAAACCTCTAATGGTTATAAAGAGAGTAATATTTTATTGAGGTTAGTCTTATTTCATAAAAGGCTATGAGATTGCTCTTGTTATCTCTATATATTTATTGCTGGAGGAGACTGGGGCAAAAAAATGTAAATGTTGCTAAAGGCTCCATGGTTGTCAGATGGGATTTAAATCTGGGTCCCCGTGACAAAGGGTCTCTTGCCGTTCCCACTATAGCATGCTGCTTTCTTATCAGAATAATGGAGAAGAAAATTAGCACTTAAGTATGCAATTCTGATGAGAGAGGAACAGACCAAATGAGAAGGTCCTTAGTTCCAGGTCCCTGAAGAGAAGAAGCCAAACACAGTATGAGCCTACTTACAATCTGCCTATGGTTGGCCCCATCACCAAACTGTGATCTTGCAAATTTGCCTCATGGTTTTTCTAAGACACTTCAGATCAGCTGTTCAGAGACCCTCATTTCTGTTCTAATGATCTATATTCCCTCATTGTTTCATAGTCTAGCATGCCTTCTCTTTCTCCAACTACACTGAAGAGGGAGTGATCCCTTGCCAATAAGCTATTGGAAGCCCAGCCTCGGCTTCCGAGCCCATACTGTAAATCTACAGCAGCAGCAGGCAGCATCTGAGAAGCATAGTATCAAAGGCTAAATAAATAATGTAATGCTCCTAATCACAGTCTTGCAGATAGCAATTAGGACTGCATTATGGGACTTACTCATGTTGTGCTCTGTACCTGAGATCCAACTTAGCTAATTTTCCACTCTTATTTTAATTCCATCAATTAGAGAAATAAATTGCCAATAAAAGCTCATCTTTGCAAAGAGTTTGTTTTAACCTTTTATGAAGTACTAGGGGAAGAGCATGGAGAAGTGCTTCCTGAGTGACTGCTGCCTAATCAAGGACGAGGGGGATGCTGTGAAGAATTCTGCTCTAAACAGCAGCAGATCTTCCTGGAGTCTCAGAAACAAAGACTTTCAACTTAGCATGGAAACATGTAAAAGCTGACCACTAGGTTTTTATAACATAACCATAATAATAGCATAAAATGGGTTCCCATAAGATTGGTCCTTTCATTTTAGGCACCGCTCTTCTCACTATTTATTAAGTGCCTGCCAGCACTGTGCTCTAGAAAGACAGTATCATGTCTCCTGCCCTCACAGACTTTCAGCTTTGTGGAGAGATATTCAACAGATGATATCCATATGTTAGTGCAATATTATTGTATCAAGCCAGACGTGGTGACACACATCTTTAATCCCAGCACTCGAGAGGCAGAGGCAGGTGGATCTCTGTGTGATCGAGGCCAACCTGGTCTACATAGCTAATCCCAAGTCAGCCGGGGCTACAGGGAAACCCTGTCTCAAAAGAGTAAAAAAAAAATTGCATTAAGAGAGAAAATGATGGAGTTAGTAAGGGTGACTTGTGCCTGTGATCAGCACTTAAGAGACTGAATAGTCTTAAGACTAGAATAATGGCTTAGAGTTGGTCAGATGGAAGAGACTAGAACATTCCCTTGGGCAAAAGGAATAGAAAAACAGTGACAAGGCAGGAAAGAATTAGAAGGGTCTGAGAGAAAGCCAGAACACCTAAACAGAGTGTTGGGGACCTACTGAGCCCTGACTTCAGATCAAGTCCTCTATGTAGCACTTCTCAACTTTGTTTCATTTAATTAGTCTCCATTTTATTGATGTGACATCCTAAAGTTAAGTCACTTGTCTAGAGAAGTCATAAAGTTGTGGGGAGAAATCACCCGTATTTTCTTTTTGAGGGAAAGGATGTGCTGTGAAGAAAGTCTGATGCTGTGGGTAGGCTCATTGTAGCTTCCAGAGCCTTAATGGATACCCACTGGCCCCAGGGTTTGTGCTCTGCACTTTGTGCTCAGCTAGAGAGACAGAGATGTTGTCCCAGATGCACCAGGCCAGATACACAGTTGCTGCAGTACAACACACAAGAAATGATAGACTAAAAGGGGAGAAACCTGGTGGGGATAGAGCAGACTTTTCATGAAGCATGAGGAGACCTGAAAACACTGATGCAATTGGTGAAAAGACGGACTGCAAAGAAAATGTGACTGGAACTCAGTAACTGACTGTCAGGTGGGGCCAGGGCAAAGGAAATCAATGGGCCGTGTCTGTCTCCATGGAGCCCAGTCTAGATGAGAAAGCAGGAAAGACAAAGAGTGAAAAGAAAGAAGTCAGTTCAACTACACAACAGGGTCTGGGGAAAGGATCACACATACAGTGGCGGATGGTCAACATAAGCCCAGGCTCAGATCCAGTGTTAACGGGCTTATCGGCCTCTGTGCCTCAGCTGCTGTGTTCTCATTCTGTAGTGTGGACCTGTCCTGTTGTCATTCTCTTCACATCAAGATAAAGAACAGGGTCGATGATGGCTCTGGCCTGGCAGTCTCCTGGCTGTGGGAGCCCCATAGGACAGTGCTCTGCTCGGGGCCAGCCTGAGGGGACGCGGGGTCTCCGCCACAGGGAGTGAGAGGCACAGAGTCAGAACACTCACTGGGAGCTGTGTGGATGCATGCGGAGGGCCAGACAGAGCAAACTTGCTTATTCAAGGAAGTGCAAGGGGTTTTATGGGTTTGGTTAGCCAATCACCCTATGGACTGGTTCCCAACTGTGGCCAACAGTAATCTGTCCCCAGGTAGATCGTCTCATGGCAAGTTCTCTCCCGACGCTGGGCAGAAGCTGGTGTCACCCCTGGCCTGATCTGAATGCCACAACCACAGGAGCCATTTCCTTATTTCTCGTGGCAGGTGGCCTGGCTAAGGCCCACACTGCAGCACACCATACAGTGCAGTAACGTCAGGCAGCCTCTCTGTGCCACATGGACCTTTTTTTTCTCCTTCCTTAGGGTGTGCTGGGCCTCTGTGACCTCAAATTCCTTTCTCAGTTTTCCTAGCCAGGGTAGAGCCCACAAAAACAAGGACTCTCTCCTGTCACGTCATGGTTTGTTTCTCCAGCATTTGGTATGACTCCTGGAGCTCGTAAACAGGAGTTTATAAAGATGCCAAAGGATCCCTTGTTCCATTCAGTCACCCGTGATCCTTGGTAAAGAATAGATGCTAGAAGAAACTATAAAATAAGAATTGTTGTTTGAAAATCCTTCCCTAGTCACCTAGCCAGACATTTTGACTCTACAGAAGTCAAACTTCAAGTCCCCATGACTAGAATTAATCATCAAGATGGTAGTTTGATTTGTTAAAAAAAAAAATCTAGCATTCAGGACTCAGTAGTACTCCTACACACAACCTGATAATAACAGGAATGGTTTTTTTTTTCCTAAGCTTATAATGCTAATGTTATCATTATGCTTATCACCTAATGTTCATTATGGTCACTGCTATGATGTCTTAAAAAGCCCGATACCTTTGGCTGTTGTGACGTCTTAGAAGACCAAAGTAGCTCAGGCTAAGTCAAAGTGACTACAGAGAGGATGTAGGACCAAAAGCACATCCTCCCTTCTACCCGCCCTTGAACACTCTAAGTATATGCTTATGTATGTGGTCATGAACTACTGACTGCTAGGGTTGTTGGCTTCTGCAATCTACTACTCTGACAGTATACTTGGCTCTTGACAGACGACAGAAAATCCAATTTGCATGATTTAAACAGCAAGCTGATCAAGAACCTCTGCCTCCTCCCACCTTCAGTTCAAGCAACCTATTATCCCCAGGAATCCCAAGCTTCTGGACTTCTCTGTATCTAGTGACCTCGGTGGCCCAAATATCTAGATAAAGAGGAGCCAGTTGGAACCAGTACTGGAAAAACTGGCTGGGTTTGTGTTAAATCGGAGTTATTTATAATTATTCCTATTTATTCTAATGCAGTCAGAACCATGCAGCTACTTTTCACCTCAGGCTTTGTGAAGCAACAATACTCATTATTTAAAGAGCAACAACAAAAATAAACCCTTGTAAATATTGCATATCCACTGGCAAGCAGAAGATGAATACAATAATAATGCCTCGGATATGAAAAACAGCGAAATGCAAACCTGGCTGGAGGAAATTGCCTTCCTCCTTGGGTGAGAGTCACAGGAGACTGGAGAGAAAATTATTTTCTTAGCTCTGGGTCCTGAAGGACTTCAAAGCTTCCTGAAAAGGATTATGTATCATGGAAGGTGTTAATGTACCTTATTATTCCTTTTCTCTCTGATGAATTCTCTGGAATCAATAAAGGTGTTTAGCAGTTAAGAATTTCATTAGGATGCACTTGCAATACCAGGAATTTCTTAGATTTATGTAATTCCTATCTTCAGCAAGCTCTGAAACAATCATAGAGGATGAATGGGCTCCCCTGCTGTGTGAACCCAGTGAATCATGTCGATTTAGGGTGTTTTTCTCCTTTTGGACCCACTGAGCCTTGAGTAGAGCATAGCTTATGCAAGTACAGCAAAGTTTTCTTTATGTTCACTTGCTATCTATCTATCTATCTATTAAAATATATAATTCCACTATGTGTCCTGAAAGATAAAGGAGGAATAACTGATGCTCTGATCAAGAACTGGGCTTAGAATTTAGCTGGAGAAATGAGGTAGGGAGATGGGAAAGTTTATTAATTCTTCAAGGTAAGGATGTAAAACAGTCATAAGGCATCCAGCCCTTTGAGCACTTACTTTATAAATGGCAACATGGGGTAGCTGAGAGTTCAGGTGTGGGCATCTTCCACTAGCACTCATATATTCTTACAGGAGTTGACCTTGAAAGGAAGAAATCTAACAGGCAGAGATGAGCACTAAGACTCTTCCAAGAAGCATCCCCCAGAGGCACAATATTTGTACTGGTTACACATTTCTTGTAATACTTGACTATTTCAAATTTATTCATGAAGACAATTGTCAATGATGAAATGTAAAGACCCAAATGAGTCTCACTAGGCAAAAGAAAGGAAATGAAGGTAGAGACTGTATCAACGCTGTGAAACCAGCTTGAACTATAAAACACTTCCCCTACAATGCATTTTCATTCACCTTCATTATTTTGAAAAACCATACAATCAAAGAAGACACTATGCTTAGAATTATTGCTTTATGACTTAACTATCCTTTTATCTCTTAATTATTCTAGGGTCTTTTGATGAAACAACCTTCCCAACAGGATTTAGCATCAAACAGTTCAGTGTAAGACCTACTAATAATACATAGCATAAATTACGCAAGACTTTCATTTATAAACCCGAACCATCAAACCCATGCACATATTTATGTGCATTTGACAAAACAATAAAAAGCCCTCAGTTATCTAAAACCTTGTGCAATACTGGGTATCATGAGAGACATCACAGCTCTGAGTCAAGCTAATTCACTGGAATCATGGACATGTTGTACATAGGCACATGGTAGGGAAAAGGAAGACAATTGTCTAAATGGCAATGTGGAAAGAAACTGCTGTGGGGTAGAGCAACGAGGCAGGGCTGGAGGAGGATAAGAAAGTTTGGTTTGGCAATGAATATTTGATCAATCTGAATGCACTCAAGAAACTAAAAAAATATTATACATCTGTGTTTGTGTGTAAATGGTCAGGAGGCATTCATATTCTATCATGCATGTTGAGATCAGAGGACAACTTGAGTCTCTTCTGCCTTTATGTGGGTTATCCGTAGTTAGGCTTGTGTAGCAAGTGAGCTCCTTTGATTGCTGAGCTATCTCACTGGCCTCTTTTATTACAAATATTTCCTATTAATTTTTAAGAGCTTCATACAATCTATTTGATCATATGTTCCTCTCCTCGACTCTTCTCAGATCCACCCCCACCCCTCTCTACCCATCCAAATTCATGATTTTATCTTCGCTCATAGAGCACAATTTGTGTTACCCACACATTCTGCAGTACGGAACTGCCCTGGAGTGTGGTTGACCTAGCAGGGGTCACAGCCTTAAAGAAAACTGACACTCCCTCTCCCAGCAGCTAACAGTTGTCAATAGCTCCTCAGCTGGAGGTGGCACTACATGCCCACTACCCCATCCATATTGGGTTGAGCTTGCAAATGTCTTTTTCATGTTGTCATAATTCCTGTGAGTTCATAAGTGCAGCTGTCCTGTTCTGGCTGGAAACATTATTTCTTTAGTCATCACTGTCTTTGGCTTTTACAATGCCACCCTCCTGCCATGATGATCTCTGAGCATTGGGCATAGGTATGTGATATAGATGGCCCATTTAAGGCTGAGCACACTGCAGTCTCTTATTCTCTACACGTGGACCAATTATGGGTCTCTGTGTTCATTGTCATCTACTTCCAAAAGAAGCTTCTCTGATGAGGGTTTAAAGAAGCACTGATCTATGGGTATAAAGACGAGTCATTATGATTCAGTTTAATACTATGTAGTAGGATCTCCCATAGGGCCTATGACTTATCTAGCCATATATTCTTGGCCCCAGTAATGATGCTAGGTATGGGCTCTGTCTTGTAGAATGGGCCTTAAATCCAGTCAGAGAGTGTTTTCTTACTCTTGTAACATGTGCGCCACTCTTGGACCAGTGCGCATATTTTTCCAGACCAGTCATTATCGTAGCCCTTGGGGTTCACACCTGGGTAAGACAGATGATTGTTTTTCTCCTCTGGTAGCATGCATAACACCTTCCAGCACTATGAAAGCTAGCTAACGTGGATGACGTTTTGAGGTCAGTACCAGCTTGATTTCTCCATGTTCTGTGATACACATATGTAAATGTCTTCAGTGATAGTGCTTTACTGTCAAGTTTTAGAGGGTAATCAAGAGCAATGCTAATAACCAACAATATTTGGTGGTTTATGGGACTCCACTGGCCAACAGCTCTGAAAATGGTAACCCATTCCTGTCACTGGGCTTTCACAGGACCTTTTAAAATTGTATTATTATTGTTGCTGTTATTATTATTATTGTTGTTGTTGTTATTTTGTTCATATGCAGTGGGATGTGCACACACAGAAATAAAGTGCACATGATTTATCTGAGAGAATTTTTTTTTCTCAAGTGTGTAATGACAACACAGTCAGTATTCTGAAGACATTTCTATATTCAATTCTATAAGCCTGAAGTGGCCTTCACTGAACTAGTTTTATCCCATTGATTCTAGTATGGGTCTTCTTGAGTTGCTTTTCACCTCTATACCTGCCAACCAATCAGTCATTTTCCTAAAACTAATAGAAAGATTACAGTAAAATCTACAGGAAGCTTCTATGGTTTGGTAAACACCACCTCTTCCACCTCCATAATAATTAATTTTAGTTCTAATCACTTTATTCTTGTGTGAAACAAAACATCTAAATTTGTTCCTCACAATCTTTATCTACCTTCAGGGTCCTAAAAATACCTTAAATATGCATAAACATAAGGCTCTAAAGAAGATTTATCTCTTAAGCGTTTTTCAACATGAAAACCTCATTGTCAAAAAAATCAGATGGAAAACATTCTTGTCTTAACCTGGGAACTATTTCTCATATCTTTATGGTATTTCATATTCAAGGTAGATTTCTTTCTTTGGTTTCAGATCACATTAATCACACTGTTTATCTCACCTTATTTGAGATCCTTTTTCATCTGTTTTTGCTGTCTCCTGAATATACTTCCTTCTAGCAGGAAGCCCTACATAGTGAATAAAGACTTAATGTTATCAGACTTCACGACACTGATGGTTAATTGTTTACCAAGAGTAATAGGCCCATTTTTTTTAGGAAAAAGATACATCAAATTAGAAAGTGGGTAATTGTATTTTGATCAGGGGTTTGGCCATCGAACTTCCAGGGAAACGTGCCAATAGCTACCAAAATGTTTTGGTTGTTCAGTATAGCAGAAAAGCCACAGGCTAGCACTGTGGTTACCTCAGGACCTTCCCAGACATGTTCATCAGGCTTTTGGCAATCTTCCTACTTCTTAAAACACCAGGTGTCTATTGATACAGTGAACAGAGGATCACAGTGACAAAAGCCCTGCATAGTCAGGAAATCTGGATTCTAGTCTAGACTGACTGTGATGCTGAATCTATTATTTTATCTTTGTTTGAAAATTTTAACTAAATTTTTGCAAATTTCATATACTGTATTTTGATCATAGCCTCCTTCCTCAACCTGCATTCCTCTTATCGCCCCAACAAGATTCCACATATTCTGTCATATCTGTTAAGGCCTGTAGAGTCAAGTTTCTGTCCCCAGATGCCCTTCATGTGAGTCCACTCGTGCTTAGTTAACCTAACTAGCATCACTTCCCCAGAGAAAACCAATTTGACCAGCTATATTCTCCTGCTTCAAAGTTCAGATCTACTCTTCTTAGCTAGATTGACCTTCCTTATGTCCCATTCCCATCAATTAAGGTTGACCAGATCTTCATCATGATTACAGAAGAAAACTTACCCTAAATTAAGGAAAGACATATCTATACAGATACAAGAAACACACCAAACACAAATTAGACAGGACCAGAACAGAAAATTCCCATGACATATCGTAGGGAAAACACTAAATATACAGAACAAATCTTCCATGATGCAAATAGGCTGGAAGAATTCATGCCCACCAAACCAGCCCTACAGATAATACTCAAAGTAATAAAAAAAGTACTGAAGAAAGAAATGACCATACTCAAGAAGTTACTGAAAGAAAATAAATAAAAATATAAAGTACAAAAATATAAGACTAAGAACACAAAAAGAGAATAAAATTCATGTTCTTAATCTTAATCTATGGTACTCTCGTATATATGTACACACACACACGCACACACAAACACACACACCTTATAGAGACTGATTGGTATTCCCACACGCCCGTCAGTGTTAGTTCATCCACTGGGCCCACCAAGAGTGCCATATCTGTAAGACACCGTCTCTCTCCCCTTTTGCCAAAAGTTCCTTACATTTGGTTGGGATTTCTTAACCACTTCCCAATGATTATGTTGGCATTTTACCTGGTTTGAGCTTGCATAGGACTTGTGCTTGCTGTCACCATTGCTGTGAGTTTCTCTTCCAATCTTTCCACTCCTCTTCCACAATGATCCCTGCGGCTTGGGAGACAGAGGTTTGGAATAGATGTCCATGCATGGATAAGCACTCTGCAGTCTCTTGTTCTCTCCAAATTTATTAGTTGTGTGTTTCTGTGTTAATCACCACTTCCTGCATAAAGAAGTTTTTCTGGTGAGAGTTGAGAGATGCATTCATCCTACATATAGAGGTTAAGGGTAAGCATCTCACAGACACTTACTCTTTGAGTTTGACCAGTTCTGGAACTCTGTAATAGTGTATACATTGCAAAAAAAGAAGCTTCTTTGATGAATGGTGAAACGTACAGTTCTCTGTAAATATAAGGATGCATATTTAGGTTAAAATAAGAAATTATGTTGGTCTAGGGATGTGGCAGATGTAGATCCTTCTCTAGTATCTATGATCTCTCCAGCAATGTGCGTTTGGCTATGTTTACAGCACCACGTGAGTTTCCTCTCACTGAGAGGGCTGCAATTCCAATTAGAAAGGTGTTGATTATTCCCAAGTTAAAAATGTCACTGCTGCACCAATATCAATAGTTTATTGGGCCAGTCATTGTTGTTTATTAGGATTTACAGATGGAGAGGACCATTGATTGGTTTTCTCCCTTGGCAGCTTGCATAATATCCTCTGATATCATAAGTACCAGTCTTCAGAGAGGAGGGTTCCAGGTCAGTTCCAGCTTGATCGCTCCAAGTCCTGTGTCTGAAATGTGTCCTGTCTTCAGCAATAGGGCCTTACCTTGACGTTCTAGAAGACAATCAAGGGTTGTGGCAATGGCCTGTGTTATTAGGGGAGTCTCTTGGACCACCCTAACCAGCACTTGAAGGAGGGTTTCTCCTGCCTGGCACTGTGATTTTTATTATATAAGCTTCAACTATGCACACACACACACGCACGCACACGCACACACACACACGTTTTTCAGGGGATTTTGAACTAATAATTTCGCTCTGGTTTTTACACCACCTAATCATTATTTATCTTCCCCACCGGTAGAAGCTTCTTTCCTCTCTCCCCAGCTGAACCACTCTTCTTTTCACCATGTTCCTCTTTCCTACCATCCCACTGTATAAAGTTCCTTCTTCCCTTTACTCCCGCAATGGTTCCTCTTCATTTTCCTGGCTCCCATAATTATATCAGGATACGTACTCCCATCTAGGGATATGGAGCCAAGATCCACAAAGGAGAGAGACTATGTCACTTGTTTTTCTGAGTCTGTCACTTCACTTAGTGTAACAGTTTCTACTTCTACCCATTCACCTGCATTTTTTTTTTACCACCGAGTTGAACTCCATTGTGTAAATGCATTATCCATTCATTGGTTGAAGAATTTTCAGGTTGTTTCCATTTCTTTTCTTTTTTAAAATTTTATTTGCTATTTGCATCTTATGCGTACGCATGCAGTGTCTGCACCTGTGCCATAAGTACCTGTACCGTCAGAGCACCTGTAGTGTAGAATTCTCACAGAGTTCAGAAGAAGACTTGGGATTCCCTGGAACTGGAGTTATCATGGACAGTTGTTGGCTGCCGTGTGGGTGCTGGGAATCAAACCCAGGTCCTCTGCAAGAGCAGAGCAGCTAGTGTTCTTAACTGCTGAACCAGTTCTCCATCCCCATTTTTCCATTTCTTAGTAGGCTAGTTGGGAGCTCTTTGGCCACTGGAGCAGAAGCTGAAAGGGATTTCATGGTGATTAGTCTTGATTGTCAACTTAATTGGATGAGTAGCGCTTAGATGATTAGAATCCATCTCTGGATATATCTGTTTATGTGTTTTCAGAGAGCATAAACTAAATAGAGGAAGACCTACCATGAATGTGGATGGTACCATGTCATATGTTACAGGTCTATATAGAATACAAGCAGGAAAAAGGCCACTAATGAAGTATCTCGCTAGAGACATGTTTAAAAAATATATTAACTCCCTTAAGTTTGTTAGGTCACATATTTCATCACAGCAAATGAAAAGACAACCAACACACATCCATGTGGCCCTTTGCCTTACTGTTGTCTTGTCACCTTTCTGTGGTTTAGCCTCTTCATTTCTGAAATGCGAAGTAGAATATGACAATTATCCTTTCTAGCCTTAAGACACATCAATACTGTAATTCTGAGGTGGTTTTTGGTAAATTGAGATGATCAAATTCTGAGACTAAGTTTATTTCTCTTTATGTTCTGCAAACCTAGAAACCTTCAGCAGTATAAATGGGGAAATGGCATATCTCACCCTCTGGCTAGTCATTCTACTTTTGGGTAAGAGGCAGAGAACAGAGAGCTAGAGTAAGGGGGAGCTGCGGAACTGTTCCTGTTTAACCAAGAGTGGTCGGGCTAGCCTGGGCCCTGAAGACATAACCACCATGTGGGCTACCGAATATGCTGCAGGTCTAGATAAAATAAAACAGAGGGAAGGAAAAGTTCACTAATGGAGACATTTGTATTCATATTCATTCTCTCTCTCTCTCTCTCTCTCTCTCTCTCTCTCTCTCTCTTCCCCCCTCTCTCCCTGCTTTCTGGCTGTTATGAGGTGAACTACTATGTTCCATGTCACCCTCGACCCCAAGATAGAACTTTGGGGGGGTAGGTAAATCAAGTGTTCCCATTCTTTGCTCAGTGGCTGCTTTGGAAGTCCAAACTCCAAATGCATGTCACTATTGGTTGAATGAAGTTTTTACTTTTTAAAGGAGGTTTAATTGCTTTAATTGTTGATAACGTTATTGTTTCTGTGACTCTTCCTTGTAGCTTTGTGTAGAAATTTTTGTTTTACTTCTCTAGCATTCTATGAAGGCATCAATAGTTTTTATCCAATATACATACATACTTATGATTTTAAAAAATAGATCATTGCCAGTGATGGTGGTGGTTACCTTTAATCCCAATCCTCAGGAGGCAAAGACAAGCAGATCTCTGTGAGAGTGGGGTCAACTTGGTCTACATGGTAAGTTCCAGTGAGCTGGGACTAGAGAGATCCTGTCAAAAATATCATGAGTTAAGTGAACTCTTGCCTTAGTCAGTTTTATAGCATGAAGTAGGCATGTGTTGGTGTCACAAACACAGAGGATAAGTCCCATCACTTTAATATCTCAACCTGCATCCCTATCTTTCTTTCATACCCCGGATCAGTGTCCTGTCTAATTGGATACACATCTCCTTTGTCTTCCCCCAAAGTCTTGTCTTTCTCCGAAATGAAAGAAACTGCTGGTTACTGCAGGTGAAGTATCTGAATTCATCTTCTGTTATTTTTACTCCCCTGCATCTAAGGCTTCAATAGGAAATGCTGCTTGGTAGACTATCAGCCTTGGACTAGTAAATGCTGTATCAGGATCAAATGATGGAGTCTGATTCTTATTTTGGATCCTTCTCCATTTATCTTCTTGGATTTAAATGTGATATAGTGTGACCTACCACCGTACAGCAACACACTTGAAAGCAAGCAACACCCTTAAGACATTCACTTTATTAGTTTTGTAGGTAGAAATAACCTTGCATCGAAAGTCACTGGTATACAGGAAGAATCATGCACTCCATCTGCCTCAGAGCTTTGACTCATTAGTAGCATCTGTGATCAATATATATGTGATTAAAGACCATAGATTTGCATTGTAAATTTTTACACTGTTAGCATTGGAGATAAATGAAAACAGGAGGTTGAAAAGGAAGATTCTCCTAAAAAATGAGGGAAAGTTCTCTGGAATATAATGTTCTTTATGTGAGAAATGAAATCACTTTTGTACATATTCCTACACATGAGGAGAACAATTTGACCCTTTTGGACTCAAGTGTTCCATTTTCACCCCAAATGGCACATTCAGTTTATCTAATTGATGAAAAGTCAGTCTTAAGATGTTTACAGACCTTCCTGCCTGAGTTGGGTAGCGTTGTAGTAGTTCAAGTGTGACATTTTTATCTTATCATTTCATGTAAATGCCTTACTTGGTATTTTACATACAGGTTTAATTGACACAATATAGTCTTAGTTTATTCCTATTGTGCTGTCTTTATTATTAACAACATTCTCTTTCCCGTTTGAAGGTCCTGGTTTGGAAGGATATGGACACCCTAACTTTGCCATGCTAGTACCAAGCACTGCTGTTAACCTAGGTCTAGATGATGTATTTATTGTGAGGGATCTGTCCACATATGTGAATTGCTTGTGAAGTAGAAAAAACAACATACAACTATCATCTGGGACAAAGGCAAATTAGAAATAGACGTATTTTCCTGATTTTCAAACTGTCCCCTGCTTATTTGAACTCAGACTGATGTCCTGATGGAAGAATAACTCATCCTTCCGAAAATTTGTAAGATATGTTTTCCTGGGGCTGTGAGACGTCAGTCAGGTATTTCTATGATCCTTATGGACACTACTTGGTCAAAAATTCATCATGTGTGAAAGCTTTGGTCTGATGAGATCAATATTCTGAAATCCAATTTATGTCAGACTGGCTTTTCCTGTTTCTCTTTCCAATTCTTCTCTTTACACCAGTCTTATCTGTGTATAGGCTCTGGTCTGGTCATTACACCCAGAATCACAAGAAAGAAACAAGAAGCCCAGCTCACTCTCTTTTGACTAACAATTAGAAGTGCAGCGGATGCATAGAGTCCATCTAAGTGCTGGGTTGTTGGGGGTCTTATAGCAGATGGAATCTGGCCGGTTCAGAGTTCACCTTTGATAATCTGCTATGAGGCAATATGAAAACTTCAACTGTTGGTCTGCAGTGATTGAGTCAATTCCTTTAAATCCCAGGTCTGTATCATCACCGTTCACCTCTTGCATTTTGACAGCACAGATATCAAGGTACGGCTATTGTGCTCCAGCTCATAAATGATTTGAGTTTTACAGAGGCAGTGATGTATAAAATACAACCTCTCCAAATTTCCCGGATTTTGTTTCTCTCAGGAGAAGATTAAGTATACCTTTTTCCTTATAACCTACAATTTAGACCTATAACTTTCAAAATGGACCAGAAGTTTCAATAGTGGATGTTTTAGCTATGGTTCTTAGTAGTTAGCTTACAAGGTACATTTAAAGATGAAGTTAATACAATAAACAAGTACATGTGACTGAAAAACGCCCAGGCTACCTATGTAAAATCATGCTGGAATATTTATTTGTGAACTTTATTTTGCCACTCAATAAGGTAAAACATTACTGATTCTATTGCTGTTTTCTCAGAATGCGTGACATAACCTAACAGTACAGAATATAATGTCATAAAATGGCAGTTGATCAGTTTATGTAAAAACATTTCATATAACTTTATATAATTCATTCAAATCTATTATGACATATTTTTGTCTCCACTTTCAATGAGTTTAGGACTGGTTTGAAGGTAAAAGCATAAAGTCATGAGGCATCTATTCCATCCAGTTCAGGAGAATAATAGATTGCAACTTCTTTCTAGACACTTACAAAGGATCAATGGTGAGGAATCCTAAGGATGACTTAAAGTACAGAGTTCCTTTAGCTTGGTTTTCAGAACTAGTTCTATCTGAAGAATGCTTTTTTTTAAAAAAAAATCACTCATTTTGTTCACAGAGTAAGTGACTTCACCCTATATATTCAAATTCCAACAACTTAAGTTCCTGGTCACCAGTTTTTTGAGGTCATTTCATTCTGAAAACTAGAAATGTGGTAGCAGGCCATGTTCCTCTGGATATTTACACTATTGGATAAACTCTGCATGTGCTGTGAATGCTATCTATGTTCTCTGCGCACCTGGAAAAACCTAATGAAGTATTCTGCACATGGGCATGTGGATGTTGACATTAATTATTGCTGCTAACTCTGTCACAGATGGTGAAGTCCAAGGCTTCTTGCATAGAGTAGGCAGAGTTCATGAGCAGAGCCTGTTTGTTTTCTCTAAGAGGTCTCTGTTCTTTCTCTAGTGTTTTTATCTTTCTTCTGAAAGGATAATCATCGCAGAAACACTTAAAAGAACAAGTATTTGTGTATAAATGCATCTGGGTAAAACTAAATTCACTTATCAATACATTTGTCTCAAAGGAAAGATTATCAATATGGTTGGGACCTGGAATATTCAAAAGAAAAAGGAGAGATACAGCTTCCAAGAAAGGAGATCAACATAGGTCATGTTCTCTCTCTCTCTCTCTCTCTCTCTCTCCTCTCTCTCTCTCTCTCTCCCCTCTCTCCCTCTCTCCCACCTGCCCAACCTCCCACTTCCCTCTTCAGTTCAAGCACCCCCATATTCTCCACCCAATAACACCCACTTCCCACCCTCTACCCCTCCTGAATTCCTTCCTGCCCCACCCCCACGGTCCTGTGCAAAAGTTTAGGTGGCCTGGGAAGCCAGGGAGAAATGTGTTGGCTCAGGAACCTCCTGAGAAACACACATCCAGTCTCTGAACATTTTTGCATGTGTATACCTAGGGGCTGTGTGGCAAGGAGCACCGTGCCAGACAGGAGAGACCTCCCTTCAAGTTGTTGATCAGAGTAGTCCAAGATACTCTCAAAATAAGATAGGCTATTGCTGGAGCCTTTGGTTTTCCCTCAGAATTTGACAGGACTTGTAGCAATGAAGCTGGAACTGACCTGGAAACTTCTCACTAAAGACTGACTCTCAGTTGTAAAGGATACCATGCAAGCTGCTAAGTTAGAAAAGTCAAACAATGGTAAACCCAGTCTAAAGCCTAATAACCTCAATGACTGGCAGTGCAAACTACCCCAACTGGTGCAGTAGTGGTATTGTTATGTGGGGTTAATCAAAAGCTATCTAACTGGACTTAAAATCCTCTCACTGGGAGAGAGCTTATGGGTGGTATTGTAACTATAGCCAAATACACATGGCAAGAGAGATCATAGATCCTAGAGAAAACCCTTTGTCATATCACTAGACAAATGAAATTTCTTCCCATATGCTAAATATGGATCCGTATATTTATAGACACATGTACTATACACTACTCATTAAAGAAGCTTCTTTTTTGCAACAGATGAAGGCTATTACAGAGTTCTACAACCAATCACACAGAGAATATGTGTTTGAGAGATGTACACCCCAGGTCATATCTCTACAATAGATGCTCTACACCTAAGGCTCATGGACATAAGAGAACAGCGGTGGAGAGAATACTAGTGCAACCTTCAGCCCTCACCCTCACAGCCCCTTAAATAACAGAGTTCGATGCACACAGAAGGCCACAACTGGCTACGTTTTAGAGAATAAGAGACTGAAGAATGCGTATCCCTAGATAGGACTCCTATATCAAACCTCACTCATCCATGGGGAAGAGGAAGTGGAAAGGATGTAAGCACCAGGGTTGGTCCATGAACATAGAGAAACAGAGGCTTTCAGGCCACTGGAAGCTTGCTCACATGAATTTGTGGCAATGGTGTTGTTGTGTACAAGACATGCCCACTTAAGTAGACAAAGACCAAGTGAAGGAGTGAGGGAAAGTGGCAGTGGGCCAACCCTGGCATTGGAACTGTTGGCAGTTGATTACTGCTGGGTAAGGGAGAACAGATCTTCCTTAAGGTCTATAGATAGGCTGACTATACTCCAGTGGGTAAACTTGAACCGATGGACATCTGGGTATAAATGCTTGACCAGATAGGACTTAACAAACATGACAGAATGCATGAGGTCCGGTGGAGGGGTATGTCGGGGCAGGAACAGGGGAGAAGGCTTAAATTTAATTAAGAACTAGAAACACAATGGAGAGTGGCCAAAAGAACACATGAGATATGAAAGAGGAAAAGAGTCTGGGGGAATAGACTACAGCGGGTAAAAAGGGTATTATGAGATAGGGGAGACCCACAGAAATGCACTGTATCTTAATATGTCATAATGGTATCTAACACATTATAGGCTGACATAAATGAAAATAAACACATCAAAAGATGCAAACATTTAAGTCACTGGAATGACTCACTTCCAAGGTTTCTGAAACTTTTCTTCTCATCCAAACCCTTCCGCTTGTTCCCCTCTTCTCTTATTGTAAAAGCCCCTGATTAGAGGTGTGAAGTTTCACTGGGTGAACCACACATGGCACTTCCACACCACTTTCTCGTGAAAAGAAAATGCTACATTTTTGTGTGTTTCATCCTTAAGGTTCAACAATTAGGGGGTAGTAAACAGCACTGAGATTTTTCTTCTCATGGCATTGAGTCCTCTGGATTTCTCTCTCTCCTTAGTTCTTAGAATCGTCATTGCTGTGTTTTTAGGCCTATTGAGAATGATTAAGATCATGCTATATTTTCCAGAGTCACTTGCTTGCTAACTCATTCCCAATCGTTCTTGGAACACAAATATGGTTGCCAAGTGGGTTGGCAGGGGGCCTCGACTTGCTTGTTCATGGGTGCCTGCTATGTTTGAACGTTAACCATTCATAAGAAAACTATAGTTCTATAGGCAATTCTTGAACCCATGGAAGTGATGTGGTATCTGGACGTACATGAATGGACAGAACCAGGTGTGAGGATGTAGATGGGAGAGCCTATCCAGCTTTGGGGTCATATGAACAGTTTTTCAAGCACAGGAATGGTATGATTGCCAATCCCACAAGTGTAGTTCTTATGAAAGAGAAAGGCCATAGGACATGAAAGAGCCTTTTATCACTTTGAAAACCTTTACTACTGTTGAGAACAGACCTTTTGCACCTTCTAATGATTTTATTAAGTACTAAGCTAACTGAACTGACTCCTTTTTGGTGCCTGACATAAGTCATATGACATTTAAACATCTTTAAAGAGACACTTGTGGAATTATATAGAATGTTAATAAAACTAAAGTTAATTAAATGTTCTTTTATTTTTCCAAAGGCGGCAATGTCTATTTGTAATTCTCACTCAAGGTGCAACCTGTAGGTTGAATTTTCCAGAGAACCATATTCCAAATTCATCATTTTGAAAATATGATAGCATCCAGTTAAAGATCTAAACAAATGAGGACTATCCTTTGAAGGAGCAGTATGATCATTATGCAGCACTATAGATTACCAACCTACCGACAATATTGGTCCAAAAATCATTAATGGCTGTGGCAGAACGTATTTTCCAAGGGTTCCTGGAATGGTATCTTCCTCTCACTTCTTACAATGAGATTTCAGTACTCCTGTTGCATGTTAGAGAGTCCAAGCCCCTTGCCCTTAAACAGGCGTGGACCTTTACTGTGCATGCAATGACCAATAAAGTATAATGGAAATGATGCTATATGACTTGCAAAGATGTTCTAGTTACATTCTGTTGCAGTGACAAACACCATGACCAAAAGCAAATTAGGGAACAGTTTCTATAGTTTATACTTCTAGATCAGAGTCCATCACTGAGGAAGCCAGGGCAGGAACTCAAGTAGGAACCTGAAGCAGAAACCAGGGAGGAATGCTGCTTGCTTGATGGCTTGCTCTCAAATCCACACTTAGAAAGCTTTCTTATACAAGCCAGGACTAACTGCCCAGGGAGTGGTGCCACCCACAGTGGGCATAGCCTTCCTAAATCAACCAACAATTGGGATACTGTCCACCAACATGGCTCAGGCCTTTTTAGGTTTCTCTAGGCTGTGTTAAGTTGACAGTTAAAGCTAACTAGGACAAAAAACTAGATCACAAACCTGCTATTCATTCCTGCCTTGTTTTGGAATATTTGGTCTTGAACCCCAACATCCATGAAGGAATCCCAAATTATCCTACTCAGAGAAATTGTATGGGGATTCTATGTGTAACTAACCCAGACCCAAAAACATGAATAAATAAATAAAAATTAAAAACTGTTTTCTGCCAGGAAAAACTGCTAGACATGTGAGTCATAATGCCTCTAAACAATCCCAGTCCTAGCAACTTACTCTCTTGACTCTCCCCAGATGGGTCCTATGCATTGATGAGAAGAGATAAGTCATTCACATGCAAACTTATGACCAACAATCTGTGAGCAGAATAAATGGTAGCTAATGGTACTTAATGGTACCATTAAGTTTTGGAGTCATTTGTTACACAGCAGTGGTAATTGGAGTGCAGACAAATCTTTGATTTGGCTTGTTTGCAAGCCTTGAAACAGAAAATCATCTGAGATGAGATCCTGAGATCTCTTTCAAGGTCCCATAAAAGTACTAAAGTTTTCACAATTGGAAACCATTGGAAGCCAACTGTTTCATGAGCCCCTGACATGGCTCAAGGTAACAAGTTGGCCTCCATTTAAACCATCAATTTTTAACTTCCTATTTTGTTTAATTTAAAGCAATTCCTCAATCTTGGTGCCTCAAACAATTACATTCTGTTTAAGAAAATCTTAAAAGAGACACACCCCCCCACTGCCTTATAGAAATGTGAAGTGTCTCCTCTATGACCAAATTCACACTTCCTTTCACCTCCCTCTTGTCAGAAAAGTTCAGCTTTCATCCAGACCCATGGAACACCATCCCTAAGATTTTAGATGATTAAATGTCTTGGAAGCAATTCATAATATTCATAGCTCTCTTGCTTAAATTATCACAGAAAGAGCCTCCATCTTTCTTCCAGGGCCACTGATACTTTGCTATTGACTGAGCTATCTGTCAGGAAACTCTTCTCCACATGAATAAACCGAAATAGCAAAAACCAAGTCACTGACTCCTTCTTCCTTCATTGTCCCATGAGTCAAGTTCTGATATATGTCAAAAGCATTCTTTGGATTTTTCCATTTTCTTTGTAGTGGTCAAATGGCTCCTCAGTGACTCCAAGGGAAATCCACAATGTTTCACTCACATCCAGGTTATTAGACCCGCCTCTCATTGCCTCGCTTGTCTCCAAATCCACCTCTATGTGCTTAATGATAAAGAATGCCCCACAAGCTCAAATGCCCTGTGTGAACCTCACTGAGGTGAAGGCCTCTTCAATTTCCTTTACTCATCAATCTGAGAGGACAGACACTACATAATTTCCTCCTACATGGGCCTACAGAGAAAGTGCATTTTGTTCAGAGCTAAACACTTGCTCCCAAGGATGACAGTTTGATTTTAATCCCCAGGAGTCAGAGAAAGCAATCAAAGCAGGAAGTAAATACAAGACTCACACTGACCAGCCACCGAACAGGGAACAGGGTCACTCTTAGGATCAGCTTGTTCTAAGCGCAGGAGGGAAATGTCTGATGCAATGGATCATTTCAGAGACAACAGAAATGTACCCACATTATGTATGGAAGTTCCCCTGGGGAAAACACAGGAAATGTTCAAAGCCCAAGGAATAATTTAGGAGAAAGGAAAAAAACTTCAGGCAGCAATAAAATCCCATAGTACTGGCTACCAAGCTGGTCACTGATTCCTGTAATCCTGCTTAAACCCATCCATGTTATTTATCCAAAGATATGTAGAGATTACATACATCCCAGTCTAGGGGCAGCAACAAAGATATTCTTTCATGAGGTTTCATTCACACTTTAGGTCATATTAACTATGAGCGATTTACAGAAGAGAGTATCGGATTTAGTGGGAGAATAGTCCTGAACTAAACCAACTGTATTGAAAAACATCCACATAATGGAACCCTGGTAAGCATTTCATACTGCTCCACCATTGAGACCTCTACATAATTGTCTCAACCTTCCTTTGCTACATGTCACAAAAGACCACAGAGGCTCAAGCTTTCTGTAAATCTCTAGGAGTGATAAATGTTCTTTTTTAAATATTCTATTTATTATTTTTATTTTCTATATATGAGTGTACCGCACCCTTGCTGTGCAATGCCCATGGAGGTCAGAAGATGACATCAGATCCCCTGGAACTGGAGTTATGAATGGTTGTTAGTCATCATGTTGGTGCTGGGAATCAAAGCCAGGTCCTCTGCAAGAGCAGAGTCAGTGCCTTTAATTGCTGAGTCACCCTCGATAAGTGTTCTTGTGGTAGGTACCCTTGATCTGCGTTCATCATCAGTATCCACTGTTGCCTCTAAGCTCTTCCAATCCAAAGATAAAATCTAATGTCTTGTCTAATATGTAAGATGCCTATTTAATTATGCATCTTCAGGAGGAAGACCATGCTTCATCTGGGAAGCAGAGCAGAAATATGTTAGGTGTTCCTAGTCTTTCTGATAATCTTGCCGTCTCTCATCTTCCTGGGTCTTTTTTGTCATCATCTATGGAATTGAGTCCTCTAATTACCCCATTTTCTCCTCTCCTCTCCTCCTTTCTTACTTGTCTAAGTGATTCCCTGTCCCTATTTCCTCCTACAGAACATTTTAATTCTTTTCTTTATGGGAATGCACCACAGGAATGTCCTAAGGAAAGTTAGCTCTATAAATAACTAAAATCAGGATTCTGACTGATAAGCTAATGCAAGACTCGCCTTCATTTATGGGCAGTAAGAAGGACATTTCTCATCCTAATGTTTGAGTTTAGCATCTTTAAAATGCAAAGGTTGGATTGTGATCCTCCATTTTCACATTCTTCATGTGCCCACTGGGGAGCCAACATTGTGCATGTGGAAACGTAATGTCAGCACATTGGTATCTGGGCTAATGAACAGAGCTGCTAATTGTGTTTTATGTGAAATGTGGAATTCAAGGAAAGCAGTAGGGGATATTAGCATTGCTTAGCAGTGTCCTCTGCCACTTAAGAAACATGATCATTCTCGCTCTGCCACTAATTATCTGTGGAACTTTGGGCAGTGGTTTAGCATGTCCTAGCTTCATTCCTTTCATTTCTGCATTTGTCACCTGCTGGAGAATTAGCATCAGTGATCACTGAGACATGCTACAACCATTTAGGTCAACTCCTTCATAGGCTACACTAAAGCTAAACTAACACTCATGACCTATACTTTTATTCCTAGGCATAAACCAAAGAGAAGTAGATGCATACACATAACACCAAGCATAGCACAATAAAGGGTTGGATGGTGTCCTTCCAAAATATGTTTGTATCTTAACCCCTTAGGACATCTGAATGTACCTTTATTTTGGGAAAATGGTCTTTGCAGTTTTAATCATTAAGGATCTTGAAATAAGATCATCCTGGATTTCCTGTGACAAGTGTCCTTTTGAGAGACACTCGAGAACAAGAAAGAGAGGAAAAAGATAAGACTACCCAAGAGAAAGGCAGAAAATGGAGTCATGCAATGGAGTCATAAGCCGAAGGACACTTAGAGTTGAAGAGGCAAGAAAGACTTCTCCCCTAGAGACTTCAGAGTGAGTACAGCTATTTCAATAAGTTAATTTTAGACTTTGGACTTCCAGAACTGTGAGAAGATAAATGTTTGGTGTTCTGATATCCTTGAGAAATTAATCCAAGTCTTCAAATGAAAACTCCTTGCATTTTCATCAATAGTAACAGGAATGCCTGTCTTAATTTGTTATGTGTGCTTCTACAACAAAATTCCTAAGGCTGGGTTACTTATTTAAAAAGTAGTTCACAACTCTGGATATCTAAAGTCCTGGTATTAGCAATAGTTTTTGGTGAATGATTTGTGTGTGTTTGTGTGTGTGTGTGTGTGTAAGAGAAAGAGACAGAGAGAGACAGAGTGAAAGAGAGAGGGGGGATTACATGGTAAAATAAAACAAGAGAGTGAGACAAGAAAGGCAAGTTCATTTTGCAATCTCTGCTCATGTGGCACCGAATGCAGTCCCCCGAGACCTAATCTAATCTCTACACATGGGCATTAATCCCTCTGACAATGGTGCCCAATAACCTACACATCTCCCAGGATGTACTTCTTTCAGTTTACACCACTACTTATAACAATCATGATGCTTTTAGGGAACATTCTATACCATAGCACATAAATTTTGATAGAGTCACACAATGGAATATTTCACATCAATCAATGAAATATAAACAGTGACCAATATAGATAAAGCTTATCAACATAACATTAAATTATGGAAACAAGACACAAAGCATTTAACTCATGTTCTTATTTATATAAAGTTAAAGAGCAGGAAAGGTTTATCTTGGGATAGATGTCATAAACGTCATTTCCTTCGGCAGCAAGCATTAATTGGGTGGGTTCATGAGGAGTCCAGTGGGATGTCAGAATATTCTATTTCAGAATCTGGTGGCCACTGTAAGAGTTTATTTTTAAAAAGAACACATTGAAACCTACCAACAAATACATATACAATATCTCTACAGGAGTTCATGTGTACAGTTGAAGGTTACCTAACAAGAAACAGTACCAGACAGGAAAAACCTTCCTTTGAGTTGTTGGTCAGGGTAGTTCAAGAGACACCCAAAATTGCCACAGCCTTTGATTGTCTCTCAGAACCTGAAGAGAAGACCATATTGCTAAAGACAGCACATACTTCAGAGACAGGATTTAGAAAAATGGAGCTGAAACTGACCTTGAAGCCACTTTCCCTGAAGGCTGACTCTCATAGCTTTGGAGAGCACTCACTGTACAAGAACATCAGTCAATGGTCTAATCCCAGCTTCATGGCTTAATAACCATATCAACAATTGGCACAACAAACAACATTGGTGCAGTAGTGGCACTTTTATCTTGGAGGTAACCAACAGCTACCTAATTGGACTTGAATCCACTCAATGAGAAGAAACTCATGTGTGGTACTGTAAATATAGTCAAATACACATGGCTGGAGAGTCATTGTTCTTAGATTAATCCCCAAGTCTGTCACATCCTTAGAATAACATAACTTCTTACTAAGTGCAAAATATGTATCCTTATATTTACAGTCAAGTATTCCCATCACCACTCATCAAAGAAGCTTCTTTTGGAACAGAGACTATTACAGAGTTCCACAACTGGTTATGGAGAGACATTGCTATGAATTACCCAAGCCTAAGTGGCACATCTACAATACAACCCCTATACCTAAGGCTCACAGAACATAGAATAAGGGGTAAAAAGAACACTAATGCATCTCTCAACTCTCATTAATGAAACTCCCTCATTCAGCAGAGGGCCAGGAACACAAAAGGTCACAAATCATCAAAGCATAGAGAGTAAGAGTCTACAGAATGTGGGTCCTTGGACAGGATTCCTATATTAAACTCTACCCACCAAGGGCTCAGGGACCATTGTGGAAGAGGGGGTGGAAAGATTGTAAGAGCCAGGGAGGAAGTGCATGACTATATGGAAATAGAGTCCTATTGGCTCCTGTAACCTTGCTCATATGAACCTACAGCAATAGTGTCAGGATGCACAAGACCCATGCAAACTCAAACCCAACACAGAATGGTGGAAATGGGCAGCAGGCCCCAGTCTTTGTCAAAGAATTATTGGCAACTGATTTCTACTGGGTGAAGAATAGCTGAGAAGTTTCATAAAAGGAGGAACTCTGGATGGGCTGACTAGACCCCAGTCAGAACTTGCACTGAGGAATACCTAGGGATGCTAACTTGATTCCATACACCTGAACATAAATGACAGAACATATAAATTCCAGTGGGGGTGAGTATAGGAGGGTGCCAATGGGGAAGGGGGTGTAGAGATGATTAAGATTGATTTGTTATATATGAAATACATTTTTTTAAAAAAAAGAATATATGGAATTATGTACTTAATATCTACGTACATTGTTGTATACATTGTATACATGTTCTTTTTGTAGACAGTGTCTTCCAGAGTCTCAGCTGGCCTGGAACTCACTATGTATACCAGGCTGACTTCAATCTCAAAGGGATCCACCTGCCTCTGTCTCACAAGTGCTGGGATTAAATGTGCATGACACAACACGAGGCATTCATGTTCATTTTTTAAGGGCTAGTTGTTCTTAATAATAAAATGCATTTGTAGATTTGTAGAATTAAATATTTGGTTTATGTAGCAGAGAACATCCTGCAGGCCTGTGCTATGCTTTGAGCTAATAGAGAAATAGAACGAGTGTTTTGCCCTTAGAGGTCAAAGAGGGCATCGAATCCCTGGAACTGGAATTAGAGATGGTTGTTAGCTACCATGTGAGCTCTGAGAACCAAACCTGGGTCCTCTGCAAGAGCTGCCAGTACTCTTAACTGCTGAGCCATCTCTCCAGCCCCTGGATGAGTGCCTTTTAAATTTAAGGCAAAATCATTGCCCAAACTCACATGTTCTTTGTGACTTTCTGGGTATTAATGATTTTGGTTTCAAATGTTCATATCCAAAAATTATTTTTAAACATCACTCTGATGTGAACTCTACTTTGTAGTGATTCAGATATGAGTCTACAAGAGCAGGTTGACATGAACTGGTTTAGATCTCTCCATCAGTTAGTGACACTCGTTTTGCAAATCCATGACTTCTTCTCCAGTGAGTCTTCCTTTCTTGCAGCTGCCTGTGGTACAGTTGTATGCATCTTTCTGGTGTTATCTGTACATATTTAGTTTATATTTTTCATCATAAGTATTATTTTTCTCATAACTGTGACAAAATGTCCAATAGAAGCCATTTAAGAGAAGAAGGATTTATTTTGCCTTAGAGTTTGAAAAGGTCCCCGTCTTTCAGGGTAGGAAATGTATAAGCAAACAGCACAGTTTGTGATTGTGGATGTTCATATGGTAACAGGCCAGAAAACAGAGCGAGTACTAGAACCTGTGTCTGGACCATGAATTTCAAAGACCTACCCTAGTGACCAACTTCCATCAGCCAGTCCCACCTCATAAAGATTCTACAGCCTGTCCAAATAGAGCCACTACTAGAGAACAAGCACTCAAACCATGAGCCTGAGGGGGACATTTCAGATTTAAACTGCAACATCACAAACGTCTGCTTATGGCTAGCTTGTAAGAGTTTTTATTTCCATTTGTGTAAAACAGCCTGTTTCATTTTTAAGCATCTTGAAACATAACTTGGGTTAAGTTACCCTAAAATGGACAAAGACTTGTGTGCACAGGATTTATTAAGGGGATGGTCTTGGGAGATTTGTGCAAGAGAGTAAGTGAAACAAGATAGGGAAGGGTAGGAAGCCAAACTGGAGTGATTCTAGGCAGGTCTGGCAGAGGGTGTCTTCAGCATGATTCCACAGGGAACTTGAGGATGCAAATTACACCAAGAGTTTCCCAAGGGAGCACAGATTCCATGCAGTCCCATAGAGTCAGTAATCAGCTAGCCCCTCTCTGAAGAAGTATAAAATCTCACACAAAATATTTTTTGTGTGTGCAGGCAATGTGACTACAGAAGGTTAAGAGCATCCTCTGAAGAAACTGTTAGATCAAAAGTACACTGAGGCTATAGGAAGTGCCCCCAAACAGTCAGAAGGACCCATAGGGATCTGAGAGGATCGCAGTTTCTGCTGCAGACACATCTTCCATCTCTTTGAAAGGGTCCTCACTCAGTTTTGGAACAGAATCTCTGGACACAGGTATGTCACACAGCCCAGTATGTCTTTCCATTTGCCTATGGTGTGCTGGTCATGGAGAATGATGTGAGTTTGCTACCTGGTTCCTACACAAAGATTGGCTTGGGGCTCTTTGATGCCCAATCTCTCTGAACTTATCAAAATCAAGGAGGAGATAAGACAGCAAGTACTGTTATAAGTTGTCCTTTTGCAGAAGCTTGTTTGCATCTATCAGTCCTGTTTTCCTCTCCTATTTGAGACAGAGTCAGTGGAGATTGGAGCTCGACCTGTAATCAACATCCCAGGTTTGAATCCTAGACTTTTGCACCATCTATAGGCATATTGCAAGTCACTGAGTCTCTGTATCTCACTTTTCTCATCTTTAAAATGGGAACCATAGTCAAACCTCCTTTCTGAGATTCTTTGAGGTTAAGACCAATTACCTTGAATTAGATAAATAAAATATTTAAGATGATCCATGGTGAGCAGTCACTAAATTTTTCTAAGGATGTATTGTTAAAGTTGAGGCAGGTACTCCATCTAGTAATGAAGAAACAAAATAAGCAAAGATATCTACCATGAAACTAATAACCTCTAAGCTTCTGGATCCCTCATTGAATTCTAATCTTAAAGAACTGTCTAGGATTTGGGCTTTACAAGAGCTGATTTACCCTGGAAACGAACTGTAGATTTGTTTAGACTTCATCTCTGAGAAGCAAGCACATCAGGAACATGAGAAGGTGGTGAGAACCCACCATAAATCCTTTTTGCACTAAGAGGCATGGGTCAAGATCTCTATCTTCACCCACACCTTCACTGTCAACTTTGTCATGGGACACCACAGCCCACATCAGAGTTGTTACTGTGGACTGCACCTACACCATCAGAATAATAATCTTCATCAGCATCTCTAGTTTCACTAGCATCAACCAATCATCACTAGCCTCTTGTATCTCGTTATTATAGCATAGCTGATCTATGGTCTTATTTATTCTTCCAACACTGTAAAAGGGCATAAAAGAAAGTCTTCAAAGTAAGATTTTCAACAAGTCAGATAGAGCTTGAGTTTACCATGGTTCATTGCTATATCACACTGGTTTCAATCTAGCACAAAGGAAATTGCATAGATCAGAGAAATCAGGGTTCAGACATGCCTGCTGCCTATAGGCTCAAATCTAGACTCTGATACTGATAATAGCAATAACTTGGAGTGAATCTCATAACCTATAAAACGAAAGGAAAATAAGACCCACATTACACTGAAAGGTAAAGACTAAGAGCTTCAACTGTACTTGAACAGAGAGAATACATTGCCAGTCTTCAAATGCCATTTCATTGTCCCTGATTGACCCCTTCCAAAGGACAGAATTTCATATCTCTCAAGGTAAAGGAAATAATAAAACCCAATACTGAAACTTATGAAAGGGATGAGGAAGTGCACATGTTAATCATCAGAGTTAATTTTCTGCTAAGAGCAGGTACATGGCTCTGAATTCCCTGAGAGTCAGGAAAATAATGAAAACAGAAATTTTTTCCAAAAAAATAAGTACATGTTATATGAATGAAATCAGTTGACCTTGGCATTAAATTCTAAAAGATTTTTTTGTATGGTTTCCTGAGATCACTTGTAAAATTATAGAAGAAATGACTGTTACTCATGTAGTACTTAGACCAACTAGGTATCCAAATACATGAGCCTGTAGAAGCTCATATTTTAGAACCAAAGAGTAACTATAGGGCCTATGTTTGAATGACAGGTTATAACAGTGATGATGAATGATAATAATGAAGCAATTAGTTTGCTGTTTCCTTAACTGCTGGATTCTGGCTAATTAGGTCTGAGAAAGTAAATATCTGTCCCATGTAATCACCCCTACATGGAAATGATTAGCATGAGACCTTCATTCTGATAGGAAAGTTATGCTGTCAAGGTATACAGCCTTTTACCTTCAGTTATCAGCTGAGCACAAATGTATCAAGTTGACTCTGGTTTTCATAGCACTTGCATCTGTTTCCCCAAAACCAAATGACCAAACAGTTTTGATAAATGAGAAGTCTGAGAAATGTGGATTTTTCATGTACAGAAATTGCCCTCTTGTTTTTTGGTTTATTTTTTTTTGTAATGGCATCCTCCTCATCAACATAACATTGAAAAGAGCACTATAAATCAAAGTTCCTGAATGTGTGGTTTTTAATTATTGATTGATTGATTGATTCCCACAGTTCTAATCCTTCTCACTCAGAATCATGAAACATTGGGCATTTCCTGTATGGCCCTGATGTGTTTGAGGAACATGTCAAGAAGGTAGCTGCCAACATAATCAAAGGTACAACCAGACTGCAATGCTTGAACAGCTTGAACTCTTCCACTTGGATGAGTAGAGTGCATTTGTCAGCATTTGTGTGGAGGTTATTCCTAAAGACCTGGAGTCCATGTCACAGGGGCATGAAGGACCAGATGGCTCACCAAGAGATCCAGTCTTTTGAGACTTGGGTTGTGTTAACCAGTTTGTTCTGTCTATAATTTTCTTAATGCCATTTCTTACTGAGTCCATCCCAGACCCCAAACACCATCATTATGGCTGTATCTGTACCATCATGTATAATTCTCGTAGTTGATGCTGTGGTGCCCTGCACACACTCTCTAAGCATCCATCCCCTACCATTGACTTCCTGCTGTAGTCACCTGTGCCCAAATCTCTGAAGTTCTGATTTATTTATTTAAGATCTGCTTTGGCTCAAGGATCTTAAGGCAAACCGCATGTGTTGGAAAGTTATTCCTTGAGATCATCCCTCAGGCAAGATAGACAGGACTTGGTGAGCGAATGCTCTAAAATCCTTGTTTTCCAAGGGCATGTCTCGTAGAAGGCATATCAGCAGAATTTAATCCACAGATTTCTTATCAACTGATCATGTAGTTATAACTGTGACACACTGCCTTGTGAAACTGAAAGAACTAATCTGTCATGAAGATGGTGCACTCACATGTTTTTATGAGCACACACATCTAGAAACTACAAGGCCTTTCCTACAAAACTGGTTTTCCAATTCTTGTATCTTTATTTTCTTATTCATTTTTATATGTAGCAAAGTTCACTTGCTGTTTTGTAAGTGATAGTGGCATAGCTACCCACGAAGGCAACAGCAGTTTCATATAATAATCACAATGTTATACACATTATGGTCCCTGAAGATCCACTGTCCATCCCCTACTTTTGTCACCCAGACAACTGACCAAACCTCTCATGGAACAAGAAACTAGATGATCCAAAGGTTGACAGGTTCATCTTCTCCAGTCATGCTGTGATAATAACTGGAATTGCTTTCCCCAAAGACTCAAAATTAGTCAGGAATATATAATTAAGCAGAACCTTGTAATAAATTTTTTTTCATATTTTAATAAAATTACATTTAGAATGTTATAGGAAAATCCAATTCAAAGGCAGAGAAGACTTTTTAGATGTCCTGGAACAGAAGGATATGATATAGTGTTATATTTTTAAGTACTGGGAATAAAAAATAAAGTTGAGAGCTTAAAGTGTAAAATGAGTATTTTTAGCTATAGAAATGAGCAATGAAAAAAAAAATCAGGTGGTGGGAATTGATTAAGTAGGAAGGAAAAGAGGAGAAACCCAAATAAATACCGTGTATTTCAGGGCCAGAGCAAGGGAAAAGGAAGGGAGAAGGTAAAAATAAAATCTCTGGTCTTGTGCATGCCAGAGAGGACACAGCATGGACAGGGAAAGTGGATGGAACGTCCCAGCCCCAGCGAGGACCTCCGAGCAATTGACTGATGCTAGGAGAGAGTCAGTTTTCCTTACTGGTATGATGCCTGTTAGGCTGACCAGACACCAAAGGATGGGCCCATATCGGAGAGCACTTAGGAAACAGATTAGACTTGATAGGCCTTAAAAAAAGACAATAATAAGAGAAGTGAAGTCAGCAGGGAGTAGTAATGCGGGAGTGAAGAGAGGAGAGGGGGTCTACATCTGTAGACCACGCTGAATGAAATCCTCAAACCTATGACATTATCTAATAACTAAAGTCACTTTTACATGTTCCATAGGATTCACCAAAAGAGAAAAGATAATGTTTTGTGGGCATTGATGACCTCATCTAATAAAACTTTAGTCACATTGAAGACTCTGGTTTGCAGTTTTTATCACCATGGTCAACTAAGGTCTTTGGGATTACTTACCCTGTCACTCAGAATAATGTCCCACTTCTAAGCTTTATATTGTCACCTGGCATTACATCTTCCTCTCTGGCTTGCCTTACTACAGACACACTTCTCTGGTACCACCATTTGAATGCTGGCAATATTAAGCACATATGTGGTGCCTGAGTATTCCATGCCCTCCGCCAGAAAGGCTTACAACCCTCTCATCCCATGCACCTGGTTTTCTCCCACTCATTCTTGGGAACAATCAGTGATACCTTCTACAATCAGTCTCCCTGACTAGCTGAACTCACGGACCCCACATCATCTCCCCAGGGTATTTTATCAAAGAGTTTATTACTCGGAATCTAAATCTCCTCTTTATTTGACATTGGAGTTTCTTAAGGGCAGTGGGCCATATTTCACTCTTCCATGTGTATCCAGAGCTTGACTACCACATATGATGGTAGTCAGAGGGTCCCTGTTAAACCAAATCAAATCAAATGCATTAAATGCAGTGTTTCACGAAAGTCCTTCTTGGATCCAGAATCTACAAGTCCTTTGCCCCGGAAGCTTCTAGACATCATTTTAAATATTTGTCCCCAGATGTCTTAACAGATAATAATGTAAGGCAACTGTAAGTGTCCAAATTGTACCCACAACACAACTGACTCTCCAAGAGGACATAATAATCTGCAGAGTAACTTGACAAAACTCCAACCAGAATTCCTTTGATTAAAACTGTAGATTCAGAGGTGAGTGCTAATTTTTGTAATTATTTATTTTATGATTTATTGTACCCCAAAACACTCACTGCATGGTGCTCAGACGGCCCAGGCAGAGGGACCAGTACAGAGCTCCCAGGAAAGTGGGTCACCTGTGATATAGTATCTCATCTTTAAGATTCTCTAGTTAGGGGAAGGAGCGGGCTGGGCACAGCAATCAGATGGTAAATGGCGATTCGTTGCATTTTACATTCTCTGCTGTACAATGTCTTTGATTACCAGCTCTGTCATTTCAGGTTTGACATCTTTCTATGGGGAACATCTGTGGCATGCAGGATTTCTCTTCATACTGGAAAAAAAAAGCAAACAAGATCCTGCTAATTTTTTTTTATTCAGATGATCAGTGATGTGTTCAGTAACAGTCATTCTGCTGCAAGGTCTGAATTGTTTTTCCACTTTGACAATCAACTGGTTTTTCATCTTATTGCTCTCTCGGCTTATCTAACTCACACCTTTGTGTCCACCTGGACTTTGAGGACTCAGCTGTGGGCAAAATGATAGCTATTTCTTTTTCATTTCTTAGAAGGCCCTGGCATTTTAAATATGCCTCTCAGTCATGCAGAAAAGTGAACCAAGAATCACCAGGCCAATCTTTCCTCTAGATATCCCCATCCACCTGTAAGCATCCTCCTTTTCAAATTCCCTGTCATTATTACCTGAATAATCTTTGGGATTACCAGACCATAGCCTTCAGGATGTTCCACATGGGAAAGAGGAGCTAGAAAGAAACAACTCTACATGTCTCAATTATCTTCTCATTCTGCTCCATACAATGGCATAACGGTAATGTAGCTGCTCTTTACCAGTAATAATCTTGACCAAGTCCTGTGGGGAGAATTTTGGCATTGATATTATGAGGGAATAAAGGATTAGAAGCTCTTCCATGTATTTTCATATAAAACTTGTCCCCCATTTGCCTGTTGTCTGGACACTAGTTGCCACTAAGGTGCTGAATTGCTGTGTGGACCTTACACAAGATGATTTACACCTCTGTCCGTAGTTTGCTCAGATGTAGAAAATAGGTACAGGTACTAAACGGCACATACTTTGTTTACAACACTCAAATGCTGAATAAAAGTGAATGAAAATCTCCACAGCATTTGAGAACATTTTCCACACTTTGGCATAAAGATGGTATAACTATTAACAAGGCAACTCACCCTTGGGGTTTATTAGCATTCCCATCCTGCTGGCTTGCCATTAAATATGGGAAAGCATAAAGAACAAGAACAATAAGCAGGATACTCCTCTCATTGTGGTATAGTAATTTTCCCACCATCCTTCTGGTCTAGAGAATTTTAAGTGTTTCTCACTTGGTTCACACTTTGCTGGTTATATGGAAGACTATTCCTAAAAGAAAATATTACCTCCCTAGAGTCTGGTTTCTGATGGTCTCTATTTCAGTTTATAGAATATGTGCTGGCTTACAGCAGATGCTGCCCTCTCTGTAGCTGGGTATAGCACTGGAAGGTATGTGAGGTTAATAATGACAATGCTTCTCCCCCCTCATGTGGAGATGGGGTCCATACTACCCTCTCCCTGATTTCAGCAGGTTCTGGAACTGCTTTGATGAACAGAACATAGCAGAAGTGATCAAGAACTTTCCAGTCCCAGCTCATGAGATGGAAGTTTCTACTGCTTGACTCTTGGAATATCCAAGACTCTTGGAATATTTCCAAGGAAAGGAAGCCATCAAGTTTGAGGTAGAAATATGAGCTCTCTAAGAATATTATGCCATGAGAAGTCCAGTCAATGGCCTCTGGATTATGCCACATCATCTGGAAAGAGAAATAGGCCAAGAATCATGAAGTCCTCTGCCATGTGTGAAAAGAAGTCATCTTAAATATGGATGCTTCATCTGTTGTTGTTCCAGCCTATGAAAGAGAATGAGGAATCCAGTCATAACCACCCAGACAAGCTATGCCTAAATTCTCAACTCACAAAATCAAGAGCAAAAGAAGATGTTTACATTATCTCTTAACTATGGGGCAGTTTGTTAGGCAGAACTAAACACCTGAAATAGGACATCAGGACCCCCAAAAAAGGAAACAGTTATCCGATCTATGAACAGATGATGGATGGCATTAAATGCCAATCTGTGACCTTTGACTACAGACGTCAGCAGCTGGCCTTGTGGCTCAAACCTTTTTTACTTGGTGTCAGCGTGATGTTGCTCCTACATAAAGTCAAATATTTGTCTCTACTAATGAAGTAGTGGAGGTTCACCATCACCACTTATTTGGAAGAGTTTAATGAACCTAAAATCACAGGTGGCTTGTGTTTGAACAGAAATGTAGAAGCCTCTTTTGTTTGATGTTACAAAACCATGAGTCAGTAGAACACTACATCACTGGAAAACAGGGTGTCAGGGTGAAGAAAACATTGATACAACACCCACTATGCCATAGGAGAGACGCCTATACCATCTTGAGACGCCTCCTGAGGTACTGTCTGTCTGGTCATGCAAAACCTCATAGCTATGCTTTGCTTCAGAACTTATGAAACTTCAACCAATTTGAGCCTTTTCTCTCATCATTTTTAATAGTTCTTTCTATGTTATTTTACTTCCCAACTCAGCTATCAGAATGGAAAGATTTAGGGGAGTTTAAAATTTTAAACTAATTAGATTTTTATGTTTTTTTGCATTTTGTGGAAGTGGGGTATGTGTGCAAGCTTGCTCACACACCTCTAAGCCAGTAGGCTTCTGGCGCATCCCTGCATTTGCAGGAAAAATAATGACTGAGTAGAGTTCTCACATGCTCCTTAGTCCTTACTCCCTTTAGTTTTCTCTGTTTTTAATATCTGAACTACTGTTGTACAAATGTTAACCTTGATGAGCCAATATTTTTATATTAGCATAATCTCAGGTACCAAGCTCATGCCAAGTCTCACTTTTTGTGTCCTGAATCTTACAGCTCTTGACAAATATACAATGAATGATGTCTATACACTATTAGAACACTACACAGTATTTTTTTTTATACAGAAGAAAGATAGAGGACAATTTTATTTGAATTTAAAAGAAAAACACCAGGGAAGGAAAGTTTTAGATATCAGCAGCTTCCTGGAGGTGGAAGGCAGAGAAGAGAAAGAGGAAAGTCCATGCCATTTGAGTTAAACTGGCATGGAGATCAGCCATATGATGGAGAAGCCAGAGACAGGGTGAAGCCCACAATGTCAGGGAAAGCATGAACAGGCTCAGGCCTGCTTGCAAAACAAAGTGACTGAAGACAAGAGAAAGAACACTTAACACTTGTCTGAGTCATGTGGGCAGACCCAAAAGAACCTCATGGCTATTCTGGAATGACTGCACAGAAGACAGGAATTCTGGGAAGGAAAATTAATAATCTGATTAAAGGGATAATGATCTCTTCCATCTCTTTAGCATAGCTTAAGGAGGATTTGCCATCCTGAGGAGTGGGCCATTGGCTGGGTGATTGGCCAGCCCAACTGGACTAACTCTTTGATGTTTTGAGTAACTTGAAATGTTAGGTCTCTAACCATGTCAGAGAAATACCTTTCTGTATAAGCCTTCTTAGATTCCACTCTATCATCACTCCCTCCCTGCCTCCCTCCCTCCCTCGTTCGCTCCCTCCCTCCCTCCGTAGAGGTAACTCTAAAATCATTCAGGAACAAGACCAGAGATCAGAGCCCAAAACACTTCTAGCATTTCTGACCTCTAGCCAGACCAGGACCAAAGCCATTTTCAGCTTATAGACAAAGACATAAAGGGCTCCTGTGAAACTCACATGAATTCACAGCAGCCTAAGGCCAAGACTCAAGAAAGCACAGAGTCCAACCAGTACCCAACTAGTACCTGTTACTAGCAGGTAGCTGAATGGCCAAGGCAGAGTCAGCCTACTTGGGTGGGAGGCTGAATATGGGCTCCACTGGATCTTAATACCTGCCCTTTCTGCCCTGTATTTCCCAGCCTGTTTTTCTCCAGCACCTTTTCTTCAAGACTCTTTGTTCTACACACTGACTACTTTTCCTGATGTATTTGCTTTCTTTGCTTGGTATTCTCTGCATTGTGGGGACCTAAATCCAAGTTACATGTGGTAACCACAAAGAGGCTCTCTTAATCTGTATATTCCCTTTTAAATGGGGACTTCACCCAGTATTTATATGCTTGCCTCCCACCTAGATTGAGGGATGTAATATATGCCTGACAGATCATAAATTTGAGGAAAAGGACCAAGAGAGAGCATCCAAGAAAAATCTGGAGGCTCAACTCACAAGAGAGCTGAAACCCTCCTAGATTCATATAAGCATTAAAAGTTCTCTGACTTCCTTGATGCACGAGGGCCAGTATTCACTCCAGAGATCTTTTCAAAAAATTCTTTTAATGGTGGACAATGCATAGGCAGGAAAGGATTAACCATACAAAATACAGGAAGAATTCATCAAGATCAAGAGGGATAAAACTTTCATAGAGTCGTGTCGGTAAGAGAGAATAGTCCAATAAGCTCCCATATTTCTTTAGCTTTTGCCTAATGACTTTTCTTCCTTGTTCCAGAATACCACATTACATTTAGTCTCCAGGTAACCTTTGGATCCTCTTGGCTATGATAGCATCCCACACTTTTCTTTATGTTTTATATCGAGGTTCAAGAATGTTTCAGGCTTGCCTAAGAAAAATGTGTATTCTGCTATTTTGGGTGTATTAGTATGTAAGTTTCAATCAAGCTGATTGACAGTGCTATTCAGATAAGCTACATATTTATTGATTTTCTGCCTTCTTAATTGATGATTTCTGGCAGGAGAGTATTAAAGTGTCCAGAGAAAGCAATGAGTTTGTCTCATCCTCCTGCTGGAAGGTTCTGCTTCTTGTATTCTGAGGCTGTGCTCTCGGGCATACACACTTTAAGATGACTGTGTCATCCTGAGGCGCTGGCCCACTTATCATCATGTAGCTCTTTATCTATGACAACTTTCCTTGTTCTCAAAGCTCCTTTGTTTGAACTTACTCCAGGTACGGGTACTCAGGTTCTGTTGATTAGTATTATAAGGCTCTATATGTCCCTATCTAATTTTAAATCATCAGGGTCTTTCAGGTAGGTTTTAAGTAAATGACATAGCTTGGGTCTTGTGTTTTTAATCTAATAATTTCCTTTAGTTGGCACATTTAGATCACTTATTTAAGAGGATGAATGATATATTAGATTTAACGTCAGCCATGTTTCTATTTTCAGTTCCTCAATTTTAATTGACCATTTGTATGATTCCATTTTGTCTACTCCCCCTTAGCATTTCAGTTATATTACTTTTGCAATGCTATGGCCAAAATGCCTAATGTAGACAAAAAAGGGAGACTTGATTTAGCTCATAATTTCAGTCCATTATGATGGAAAAACTGTGGGACAGCAGAGCCAAGCAGTTCATAACACAGCAGAGGCTGCCAAGAGACCGAGACAGGAAGTGACCAAGAATAATATGCAGCCAAGGAGCCATCTCCACTGACCTACTTCCTCCAGCTTCACCCTACCTCCTAAGTTTTCAGAACTTCCCAAAATACCATCCCTGAAGCTTGGGGTCAAATGTATAATGAGATAAATGTGCATGAGACAGAGGATACATTTATATTCCAAGCATATACATAACAGTGGTTATGTATGATACACATTTTCAGGTAATCTAAACTCACCTTCACATAACATTTTTCTGCTTCACATTTTGTGCTGGTACCTTGTCAGTATAGTACCAGTTCTCTTCCCACCCACCATGGTATTTCTGGCCTTCACTTCACCTATCTATTATGCAAATGCCTGTCTCCTAGATCAATTAGAAATAATAAACCTATAAGATTGTCTTTCCCTTTTACTGATTACTTCTCAGAGATTTTTCATTTCTATACCCCTGTGTATAGCCAGGTCTTCCCAAGCATTTTCTTTCTCTATGAGAAACTTATTTTGACATGTACAGTACTATATGTGTGCTAGTGGTCAATCCCATCATTCATCTGAGACAGTATTTGTCTTTTACTTTAACTATTTTTGATAGTTAGAGAATTCTAGATTTGTGAGACTGTTTTCCCATCAACAATTAAGCTTCAAATATTTCAAACCGCTCTCTTCTTGCTGACATGGTATCTGGTGAGGGATTATGATTTTTTTAGGAAATGTAATTATGAATATTTTTCTTCTGTAGGAAGGTAGCATTTTTCTCTGACGTCTTTCTAGGTTTTCCCCTTTTTGCCTTTGATTTTCTACAGTTCTCTTTCATTTTGTATATCTGTTCTGCTTAATGATCATTTAACTACTTAGATCTTTTCATTGGTGTCTGTCATTAAGTTCAGAAAAGAATCAGCTGGCTATTATTAATTCTGATCCGCTGTCTCCTCTCTTTGCACTTTAATCACATATGTTTCACACTTGGAAACTCTGTGTACTTCTTATATACTTTATTCTGATTCATCATTCATTTCACCAAAGTTGTAGATTCTTCCTTTGTCTTTATTGAGGTTACTCATAAAACCATCAAACATTCTTCATTTATATCAGAGATTTTAATTTTTTCCTACTCTTTCTTTTCAATTGTTTTTTATAATTTCTCCTTCTGCTTCTCTGTCTTATCTTGAAAGATATTGTATATAATATATAATTCCAAAATCTATGTCATATCTGAATTTGTTCCCATTGTTTGCTTTCTCTATTTGGACTGTGTTTCTCTTTCTTTTTGGAATACCTTATAATTCTTTTTGGATAATAGGTTGTGGTATGGTTTCATAACAATGCAAGGCCCCCACACTTGAGCCCGTGACTACCAGGAATGAATTTATTCTCATTTTTGTCTCAATCAAACATATCAATTCAACAAAACTCTTCCTTTCCCGCTTCCCTTCCCTCTGTTCTCTCTCTCTCTCTCTCTCTCTCTCTCTCTCTCTCTCAGATAAGGTCACACTGTAACCCAAGTCTTCCTGAGACTCTCTATGTAAATCAGGCAATCCTCAAACACATGGATGATCCTCCTGCTTCAATTCCCAAGAATGAGATTATAGGCGTGAACTATAATCACCCAGTTTTCACTAAGTCTTTTTCTTAACATTTAAGAAGCCAAGAGTAGTAGTGTACACTTGTAGTCTCAGTACCTTGAAAGCAAAATCAGAAGGATCATGAGGCAATCTTGCCTCAAGAAAAAGTGTTTAACCAGTTCATGGTTCCCAGCTTCCTAGAGAAAATTCTAAGTAAGCAGATTTCATCTTTGTCTATGGATATTTGTGTTTATTTCCAGATTTTGAGATGACAAGTCTTTCCTAAATATTCAGTTTTCCCATAGATCCAAGAAGAGGCATTACTATTTACATAGATATTTTTTCCTATTGTAACGATATGACTGACAATTTCCCTGGACTTTAACATCACAGGCTTTAGGTTCTGCAGAGATAGCACTTCATAAATAAAGGCAGATCTGGGATTTCTCTGAGAACTTGCGTTAAAATTTGATGTTAAGTTTTAAACTATCCCCAATTTTAAGTCAAATGTAGACACAGCTGAAATCCCAGCACTCAGGAAGCTAGAAGAGGAGGTTCATTAGCTCCAGGTTGGGCTACATAAACCCATATTTCCAAATAAACAAACAAAAGTAATTAATTTATCAATCATAAATTAAGGCATGAGTATGTTAATTTGTGATATAAACAAATAGAAATTAACCATTAAGCTGTACCATAAACATTTCATTAATGTTTATTAATTAATGTTTATTAATGTTTTCATTAATGTTTATTTAATTTCAAACTATTTTAGAAATTTTAAAAGTAAGACCTAATTTTAATAAATATATGAGTATACATCCAATTTATGTCCCAGTGGATTCAGGAAAAACATTCTTTAAAAGTGGAAGTTTTCTTTACATTGGGCTTAGGCCCCTTTGTACTGCTGGAGAGCTCTCAATTAACCTGGTAAGTTGGTCACTGAAATCCTACCTGCGCGCTCCCCATCACATTGCTTTGGAACTAGTCATTTTCACACTGCTCTAGGGCTCAAATACACACTGCCTAGCTCATCAAGAAGGGCTCATCTTCCTGCCATGGGCCTACACCTCCTTGCTGTGAAGCAGAGCTCCCAACTACCTCGCCTGGAACTATCCTATCCCTCCAATTAAAAAAAAAATCAAAAGCATGAAACTGAACTACAAACAAATTATTTATATCTGATCAGAAAGCAACCAAGATACATCAACAAGAGAAACAAATTCTTATGCAATAAAGGCAGGATAGACTTTCATATCAGACACACAAATAACAAAAGAAGTTATTTGCTTTTACATATTTCATGATTCTTTGAAAAGGTAAACAACATTGGCAGTACCTAACCAAAAGAAAGAGCAAATCTACATCAACAAAAATCAGAGATGAAAGAAGAAATATCATAACAGACACCAGAAGGATTCAGAACATTAAAAGGGAATACTTTAAAAATTTCTACTCTATTAAATTAGAAAATCTAAAAGGAATAGATGAAATTCTATAAAATTAGAGCTGCCAAAGTTAAACCAAGAGGAAGTCAACTGTTTAAACAGACCCAGAACAAATAAGGAAATCAAAAGCGTATACAAAGCCTCCTGACTAAAAAAAGCCAGACCAACTCACAGCAGAATTTTATCAGGTATTCAAAGAAGATCTACAACCAATACTGCTTAAATTATTCAAAAAGATAGAAACAAAGGGAGAACTCCCACTCTTATGAAGCCAGAATTACTATAATTCCCAAACCAGGTAAAAACACAACAGCAAAAGAAATCTCTAGACCCATATTCCATGGGAGATAAGGGGAATAAAGAGCTACAGAGCAGGGGATAGTAAGAAACTGGTGTTATCAAGGAGGAAATGGAGAAAGTGGGGATACTTTAAGTGGGGAGAGAATAGAAAGGTTCATAATAGAGAGATATAACAGGGAGATAACTACAGTTCAGGTGGTGTGAAAAAGCAAAGGTAAATAATTTTTCAAAACCTACTGAAAAAAAATATATGAGGGCATGTGTATAGCTCAAAGATAGATAAGAACAACAACAAAAAAACCCACAGTGGCTAGGCAGGGGAAACTTCCCTTTGAGTTACTGATCAGGGTAGTCCAAGAGGCTCCCAAAATAACACAGGCTATTGTCACAGCCCTTGATTGTCTCCCAGAACTTGAAGGTAAGACCCTGTTGCTCAAGCTAGGACATATTTCAGATATATGACTTGGAGCAATGGAGCTGTAACTGACCTGGAAATCTCCTCCTTGAAGACTAGGTTTCATAGTATCAAAGAATACTGTGAATGTTGCCAAGGGAGAAAAAGCAATCAATGGTCCAACCCAGATGCAAAGTTTATGAACATCAGCAGTGACATCCCAGCAAATAATCTCTATTGGTACAGTAGTGGAACTTTTATCCTGGGGGTAATCAACAACTGTTTAATTGGGACTAAGGCTTGCTAAATGGGAGGGAGCTCCTATGTGGCAATGCAAATATAGCCAAATACATATGATTGGAGAGGTCATAGATCCTAGAGAAAAACTTTTGTCACAAACCTAGATCAATATAATTTCTTACTGTATTCTAAATATATATATATATATATCCTTATATTTACAGGCAGGTGTACATCTTACCACCTTTCAAAGAAGCTTTTATTTGCAACAGATGGCATCTATTTTGAAGTTCCATAACTGGTCACACACAGAGAAAAAGTGCCTGTGAGGTGCCCAGCCGTAAGTGACACATCTACAACACAACATCTACGCCTAAGGTTCAGGAAACATAGTGGGACAGGAAGTGGAAAGAATATTAATGCATCTCTCAACTCTCACCATAAAAGCTTTCCTCATGCAACAGATAGTGATTAACCCAGAAAACCACAACTTGACAAAATGCAGAGAATAAGAGAAGAGTGATCATTTCTGAATTGACACCTATATCAAACCTCTGTCACCCAAGGTTCAGGGACCATTTCTGGAAGATGGGGTGAAAAGATTTTAAGAACAAGAGGTGCTCAAGGATCACAAGGAAACAGAGTTTTCTGGACAGCTGGGAGGTTATCCATATTGGACTATAGCAATGGTAAAAGCATGTATGAGACTCCTGCAGTCTCAAGCCAGGCAAAGCCAGTATAAATGTGAGGAAATAGCTCTCAAACTTAATTGAGAGCTATTAGCAACTGATAACTACTGGGAGAGGGAGAGTTGGTTTTCCTTAAGAGAGTGATGCTAAATAGGTTAACCAGGCTCCTGTGGATGAATGCACACTGAAAGACATTTGTGGACCCAAACTTAGTTTGATAGGTCTTAATATATGGTGGGCTCCATGAAATTCAGTAAAGGGCCTATGAGAAGGGTGCAGATGGGGGGGTCTAAGTGTGATCAAAATATAGTTTATGAAATTCACAAATTTTCAATTAAAATTTTTAAATAAATAAATAAATAAATAAAAGAAGCCTTAGCATTTGTCAATACCCGATCACAGTTTCACTTAACAAGAAACTTGGAAATTCCATAAATTGAATGACATTTAGTGGATCTATGTGTTGACACTGAAGGTTAAATTACAAAAAAAAAACCCTAAAACAAAACAAAACAATAAAACACTTGTGCACTTGGAAAATGGCATGGCTTCTTTAAGTTTGCTGTAACTGTCATTACATTGGATGCTGGAAACCACTCTAAGAAGACTGAGAGATGATAATCAACAGTATAGCTCCATTTAGAGAAGATTTCTTCTTTGAATCTATTTCAATTTTATTATTTTTTAAAATGTTATTTAAAAATATTTTATTATTTTTTATTTATGCATGAGTATATTGCCTGCATGTATGTAGATGCACCTATGTCATGCAATGCTCCTGGAGATCAGAAGGCATCAGATCCCCTGGAACTGGAGTTCCAAATGATTGTTACCTGCCATATAGATGCTGGGAATTGAACCCAGGTCCTCTGCAAAAGCAGACAGTGCTCCTAACCACTGAGCCATCTCTCCAATCCCTGAATCTATTTCTGAGTAGACATTTTGAATGTTATGAATATGTACATGATAGGAGACCCTGAAAATCCTCTCCATGAACAAACCATGAACATCTGGTTGATTTGACTACACAGAACTTAAATAAAAGTTGAAATTGCACATTTTTTTTTATTCTACTTAGTGATTATGGGCTACTGACAAGTGAGACGTTTCATGGATAGAAAAAAGTAAATGTCTCTGTATCTCAGGAGAAACAAAAATCCAAATAGCAAAAGTAGTCTGTGTAAAAGACAGAGGTTAAGATACTTCATGATATGTACACCGTGTCCATAGCCTACAAGAGCTCATTATACACTTGTATGGACATGCTTTTTCTTTTTTCCTTATATGTATCATCAACATCATGGTTTCTGAGGTGATGATTATACTTGGGGCATGTAACATTATTCAAGAGACGTGATCTCTGTAATCCAGCAATTGTAGATCTAGAAAATATTTTTAAGACAAAATGGTTCTTATTCATTTTATGAAGGAGAAAGTTAAAGTTCTGGTCCCAGTGTGGGTGCAAGCTTATGATCCCAGCACTTGGGCGGTGGATGCAAGGGGATTATGAGTTCAAGGCCAGTTTGAACTTACCTGATAAGACATTGTCTCAAACAAAACAAAAAATAAAACAAAATATATAGAAGTAAAGGAAGGAGAGAAGGAGGGAGAGGGGGAGGGAGGAAGGGAAAGAGGGAGGGAAGGAGGGAGGGAGGAGAGGACTAGAGGTGTTATAATATGACCATACAAACTCACACTGCGCAAACGCCTAACGTCATTTCTCCTGCTGTGATCTTTGTTTTGTAACAGCAGATCAGAACACTGAGTGACTCCTCTAGAGACTTCCTTGTTTCTCTAGTTTTATTTTATTGGCAAAAGGAGAGATGTGATGGAAGCCTGAGTCACTTCATTTCAGCATGCACTCTTAAGTTAATCTGTCCATTGAGTCATGTGTTGCTTTTCCTCTGGGTCTTTAATTGCTGTTGCACCACATACTAAAATAACCCAAGTTCTTAACAGTGTATTTGCAACAAGAACACTTTATATCTCTTTATCAGTCCTTTGTGGAAAGGCTACAGTCCAGTGTTCTACAAGGACTTCTCCCTTGGTGATGTGCAAGGTGTAACAAGCCCCTTTGCTTCTAAAGACAAGATGACCACTTGGGCCAAGGCCGAGCATGTCAAGTTAGCATCTCCAGATATTCCTCAGTGCAAGTTCATTCTCAATCTTTCTGGAGTTATTCACCCTAGAAAGATCAGTTCTTCCTCATCCAGCAATAAACAGTTGTCAGTATTCCTTCATCTAAGATTGGAGTCTGCTGTCTATCTCCCAGTTCTAGACTGGATTTTCATCTGCTTGAGTTTGCATGGGTCCCATGCGTGCTGCTGCCATTGTTGTAGGTTCATATGAGCAGGGCTCCAGGAGTTTGTAGGATCCTATTTTCATATGGTCATGCACCTCCTCCCTGACTCTTACATTCGTTATGCCCCCTCTTCCACAGTGTTCCCTGAATCCTGGGTAGGTAAAGTTTAATATAGGAGACCTGTCTGAGAACCAGCATTCTGCAGACTTTTCATCTCTATGCTCCGGCCATTCTTGACCTTTGTGTTCCTGGCCCTCTGTTGCATGAGGGAACTTCATTAATGAGAATTGAGAGATTCATTAGTGACATCTTTATGCTCCCTGGGTCTTAGATGTAGAGGTTGCATTGTAGATGTGCCACCTAGACTTGGGTGATTCACAGACACTGTGTATCATTAGTTGTGGTAACTCTGTAACAGTCTCTGTCTAGTGCAAAAGAAGTTTCTTTGATTAGTGGTAACTGAGATATTTGTCTGGAAATACAAGTATCTGTATTTTGCACATAGTAAGAAATTACATTAGTCTAGGGAGTAACAGTCTTGGAGTTTTCTCTAAGATCTATGACCTCTTCAGCCATGTGTATTTGGCCACAATTACATACCACACATGAGTTTTGTCCCATTGAATGGGTTTTAAGACCAATTAGGAAGTCACTGATTGCCCCCAAGATAAAAGCACCACTACTGCACCAGTGTCACATGTTGTGCCAGTCACTGATGTGGGTATTTGGCCATCAAGCTGGTGTTGGGTCATCAATTGATGTTCTCCCTTAGAAGCTTATGCAGTGAGAGCTAGCCTTCAGGGGAAGTGGCTTCCAGGTCTTTTCCTGCTCCGTGCTCCAAATCCTGTATCTGAAGTATGTCCTGTCTTCAGCAATAGGATATTCCCCTTCAAGTTCAGGGAGACAATCAAGTACTGAGGCAATATCCTGAGTAATTCTGGGAGTCTCTTGGACTACCCTGGCCAACAACTCAAAGGTTTTTACTGTCTGACACTGTTTCTTGTTATGTAGCCTTCAACTACACACTTGAACTCCTGTAGGGATGTTGTATGGGTAACTTGTCACTGGGTTTTGTTGGACTAACATGATTCCCTCTGGTTTTTGCATTAGCTGGGCATCGTTTCTTTGTCCTCTCTGTATCCTGGTCTACCCCTTCCTCCATGCCTTCCCCATTTGAAGTGTTCTCATTTACTCCATTTCACCCTTGATGATATCAGTTTCTTATGGGTCTATGTCTCTTGAGCTCCTTCTTTCCTTTTACCCCCAAAGTTTCTTGTGTAGTCTTCCCACACCTCACATACAAATACCCTCACTTTATCTATTTCTCCCTTAGTAACACCTGTCTTCTATTGTTCTCTCTCAGGTTCCTTCTTTTCCTTTACCACCCTGGTACTTTTCCACTAACCTGGTCCCTGCGGCTACATCAGGATACATACAAATAGGGATACAGTGCTAGGATTCACATATGAGGGAGAATATACATCCTTTGTTTTTCTGAGTCTGTGTTATTTCACTTAGTATGACAGTTTCTAGTTCTGTCCATCTACATGGACATTTCAGGATTTCATCTTTCTTTACTGCTGATTCGAACTCCATTGTGTAAACGTACCACATTTTTATTATCCACTCATCAGTTGAAGGACACTTAGGCTGCTTCCATCTCTTAGCTACTGTGAAAAGAGCATCTAAAACATGGATGTACAAGTATCTCTGCAAGAGGATGAGTCCTTTAGGTACATGCTAAGGAGTGGTATAGCCACGTTCATTTTTTAGTTTTTTAAGTGCTCTCCACACTGCTTTCCACACAGGTTGCATGAGTTTTCACTTCCACCAGCAGTGAATGAGCATTCCCTTTGCCCCACGTTTTCTCCAGCATTTGATATCATTTGTTCCCCTGACCTTAGCCAGTCTGACTGGGATAAGATGAAATATTAAAGTGGTATTAATTTGCATTTCCCTAATTACTAATGATGTTGACCACTTTTTAAGGTGTTTCTTAGTAATCTTTTATTTCTTCTTTTGAGAATTCTCTGTTCAGATCCTTAGCTCAGCTTTTAATTGGGTCATTTGTTTTCTTGAGTCTTTGTTGAATTCTTTATACAATCTGGATGTCAAACCTCTGGCAGGTAAAAACTTTCTCCTACTCTATGGGTTTTCTCTGGATTTCCCTGGTTGTTTCTTTGGTTGTTTCTTTGGTGCTCTACAATGCAACCCCTACAACTAAGGCTCAGAGAGTATCCTGTAACAGGGGGCAGAGAGATTGTAAGAGGAAGAGGATCAGAACCTTCTGGCCAATAGCATTTTCTAGACATGATAAGAATGTTGTATCCATGAAATCTCAACAATATGGTTGCCTAAACAAGATTTATATAGTGACCACACTAGCTGATGTGCCAGGGTGAATAGGAGAAATTTCACAAGGTCTTGCCTCTAGATGAAGAACTACAGGTCATCAGTGGTAGCTTGGTGAGAATTAGTTTTCTCTAGAGATAGGTTCCCTTTTAGGTTATCCAATCGCAAATGGTCAACTAAACAAAGACACATATAAGCAGTCAGGACACCAAGTAGACAGGACCAGAAAAGAAACTCCATGTGTCATATAATGCACTAACACAGAGAACAATAAAAAGATATTGAAAGCTATGAGAGAAAATGATTAAATCACATATAAAGCCAGGTTTATCAGAATAACAGCTGAGTTTTCAGTGGAGACCATGAAGACCAGACAGGTTTGAACTGATATCCTACAGGCCATGAAAGAATTCCAGGCTAGACTACTATACCTAACAAAATTATTAATTGTGATTGAAGAAGAAAGCAAAACCTTCCACAATCAAAACAGATTTAAGCAATTTGTGACAAGGAAACCAACTCTACCAGAGAATATTTGATGGAGTACTTTTGGCTGAAGAGATTAAACACTCTAGAGTAAATTGATTGTGCCACAACAGTCAACCAAAGGTCGTCTAAGAAAACAACACTAGAGCACCAACAGAAGATTTAATAAACATGGGTCAACACTAACTCTCACTATTAATGCTCTCAACGCACCAAGAGAAAGACACAAACTAACAGATTGGATTAGAAAACAAGATCCATTTATTTTCTGCCTGCAAGAAACACACCTCACCAGTGACCGACACCACCTTAAGGTAGAAGCAGAGAAAACATTCCAAGGAAATGGAACCAAAAAACAAATATTAGCTATTCTAAAACTAAAAGTAGTCAGAAAAGATGGGGAGGGTTGTTTTACCCAATAAAGGAAAAATACACTAAGAAGATATTACAGTCCATTTTCCCGATTCCTAGAGCTTCTTTTTGCTTGTCATATACTTGACTTCTCATGGACTGCACCTTATCTGACTTCAGAGGATTCCCTAGGTCTCCTGGAGCCACATGACATGCCACGTGGAGCTGAGTGGCAGTAGGTAGAGAGATGTGAATTCCTTGGATCTTCCCTCCCCATGGAAGTCTCAGGTTGTGCCTACACAGTGGTGTAGGGGTATGGAAGCCCAGCTTCCTAACTTCAAGTCAAGACTTCCTTCATTCTGTCACTGTGCCCTTCTGGAGTTAGTCCTTTCATAAACATTTGCCCATATTTTACTTTCTCAGGTTCTGCTTTTCAGGTGATCTGGCCTATGAAGGCAGTCTTTCTCACAATATCTTGTTGGCAATGAAAAATTAGATCACTTCATGAGGGGGCTAGAGAGATGGCTCAGCAGAGAAGAGCACTGACTACTCTTGCAGGGGACCCGAGTTTGATTCCCAGCACCCACATAGTGGCTAACAACCATCTGTAACTTCAGTTCCAAAAGAATCCAACACTCTCTTCTGACCTCTTTGGGCCTGCACATGAGTGCAATTATACACATGTAGGCAATACACTTATACATATAAAAAATAATAATAAAAATTTTTTAAAAGATGTCACTTCCTTCCTGAATTTGGCTCCTATTCAAAAATTTTAATAGATGACCTGACATTCCCTAAGGCTTTTGAATCAGCTAAGGGTCACTAAAATCAATCTTTGTATCCTACATCACTAAATATCAAACTACAGCATTAGAAAGGTGTGGGCTCTCAAGTAGCACATGCTTCTAGTCCTGGTCTTCTGTGGCCCAGAGAATCACCCTTGCTATAACATCCTGTAGGACTCCCATCCCCAAACCTCCTAAAATGAGAGTTTGGAACAGTTCAGTTTAGCTGAACTATATGCTTTCCTGTGAAATGAGAGCACCAGGGAAGAAACCACTTCTAGTAATAATAAGATCCAGTTAGCAATGAAGTTTCATGCATGGCGACTTATTTTATAATTGTATATTTCTGGATAGGTATGACTTTTTTCTCCAGAGTCCTCAATGACTACAAAAGTTAATTACCAAAACGCTGCTCATAATATGGCTGTATTTCATGTCTTAAAATTGAGTAACCCTTTGTATGATTGAGCTTCCTCTGAAGAGAATTAGAAATCTATCTCAGTGAGTAAACTATGCTTTTTCTTCACTCATACACATGAACTTACTTTAATTACTTTCCTGCTCTTTTCTGTCTATGGTACTCAAAAGGCTGGAAAACACACACCTTCAAAGAACCACTGACAAACACTAGCAACACTGTCAAGGCAAGTCCCTTAAAAATTATTGTCCAGTGCTCAAATTTTCTTCTACTCAGTGACCCTGGATTATCAGCCTGTGGATCTTTGATTGTATGTATGCATTCATGTATGTAACTGTACGTGCAAAGTTACTGCTTTTTATCACCTAGTTCCTGGGTGGCCTAGGTAAATGCTGACATATTTGAAGAAAGCAGGGCGAAAGAGGACTCACACAGATGACTCAGGGAGCTTTTCACTCATCAAAGCAAGTAACCGAAAGGCAGCTGCAACCATTGCACATAGCCCATCACATTGCCTTCCTCCACTTTTCAAGTTTGCTGAGTTTGGTCTCTTGGTGTTCATTGGTCCTGACCAAAGCTTCACAGAAGGTGAAATAGCTTCTTGTGAAGTCAGTAGAAGGTCACCAGACAGATGTTGTGAGAGAGACTCTCAGCCAAAGGGATAGCATTATAAAAACACAGGATCTGGAAAGGGGGTAAACTATTATGCAAGTTTGAAAAATAAAATGGGCAAGCAGTCCACCACAAGGAAAAATTCACAGGTTGAGCAAGAATTTTAGTCTCAGTAGCTATCAAAGGTCTTGCATCAGCAGTGGGTCAAGATCCCAAAAACTTGGTAGAAAAGTCTCTGGTGGTGGCAGTGTGTACAATGACCCCATGAAACAATGCTGGAAGCAGGAAGACTAGACACTAGTTGTGAGGTGTGATGTCGAGGTCAGAGGGTGAGAACAAGGATATAGAATAAGAGAAGAGGATAGGTGGAGGTCACATGTGTTGGACAGAACTGACTGGAGGAAAGGATGTTAGACGTCACATCAGTGTAAGCGGAAATGGTCCTGTGAGATGACCCCATGGGGCCAGTGTCCTGGGACCCTTCCGCCTCTCTGAAGTAAGTGTGGGCCATATACTCAGTAATTACTTACTGACTCAGTGAATCTCATATTCCCCTCTCTTCCTGTTTCATTCTTTGAGACTGTCATACAGTGTATTTTGATCATATATCCTCTTCTCCAGCTCCATCCAGATGCACTCCTACCTCCCTACACATCCATCTTTATATTCCCCCTCTCCCATCCACCCATCCAGTTCAATGTGCTTGGCCCAAATACTCTTGAGTATGGTACAGGCCTAGAGCATGGTCGACCTCCTGGAGGTCACACCCTTAAAAAACAACTGTTCCTCACCCAGCACCTATCATGTGCCAATAGTTCTTTAGTTTGGGGTGGGACTTTATGCCCATCTCCCCACTCCATGCTGGAATTTTGTCTGGCTTGAGCTTCAGTGAGTCTTGGGAATGCAATCACAATCCCTGTGAATTCATATAGGCAATGCCCTGCTGTCTGTGAGAGAGGCCCTCCCTGGTTGGTAAAGCAATGCAAAGGCAGCAAATAAAGTAACTTCAGTGGCCTCATTTGGTTTCCAAGTCTGTTTCTGAGTTTATAAAGTCAGCAAGTAGGCTGTGCAAGGAGTCTCAGGGATCAGCTCTAGCTCCAGTCTTCTAAGTTAGCCAGATCCAAAGATGCTGAGATGGCCTGTGTTTTCTCAGGCAATGCTGGCAGAGATGATCAGTTTAAGAGCAACTCCTCCAAGGCTCCTCTGAGCTAGGGCTAACCAGGAGATGCCACACGGACTGACTGAACTTGTGTTATTCTCAGGAACTGAGACAGTGGTTGTTTCTATAATTCCATCATCACAGAAAATAAACTTTTATAAGTTGAGGGGTGCTGTGTTTCCATGGTTGGCTCATTGGTGGAATAAAATCATGCTTTTGTTCAAAGTGAATATCCAGTTGGCTGAATTTATGCTGCCTTTGATCTTCCTCACACTTTGAATACAGCATGCCTCTCCTGGCTTTGTTTTCCCCCAGACCTAAGAAGAGATCCCCAGATTGCTGATTAAAAGCTATTCAGCAGCACCCTGCAACTGTTTCACTGATAACATTCTTACTAACTCACCAGGTGTATCATGAATTTCTCACAGTGAAGCTCAGCCTTCAGCCCCGCCCGACCCCCAGGTTTGAACCCACAGAGTGGACAGAGAGTGCTCTTTTGGAAAAGTTGATTGATTCCGGATTCCTTACAAAGGATTCATCCCCAGGAGAGAGGGAGACAGATGTGTTGTATGGCGGGGGCTGCACTCTCATAAGCACCTCCCCAGACCTCTGGAACACGCACTGGAGAATGGCGCCCTCCCGCTGTGCCTGCCTCTCTCCTTCCCAGCCTTCCCTGCGTTTCCACTAAACCTTCCCCCTAAGTCATTGGTTAGTTGGATGTCAATCACATTTGGAAACCCATCCCTTGCAGCAGACAGAGAGAAAACCGCTTTTCTATGCGACATCAGGGCTGCCTTGTCTTGTAGAAACCTTTGGCTGGTCTTCCCAGGCAGATGTCCCCAGCTTCAGCTTTGAGCCTGCAAGATCCTGTGGACTTAGAATCCAAAGCACAGGCAGGGAGATTCACAGTACAGTCTTGTCCCAGACTTCACCCTTGTTTGAATCACAAGCACACAGTTTCCTTGTCAGTTCAGTGAAGTGTGTGGGAGGCTATGTGATGAACACTTTGTATGCCTGGCTTGAAAGAAAAAAAGGAGGACAAGTTTTTATGTGGTTCTTCAAGGATTTGAAATCTAGCCCATGAAGACTGTGAAGATGAAGTTTGCATAGAACTAAGCCCTCAGGACTGAAATTTCCCAGAAGTGAGTTCTGGCATGAAAAGACCACTGGACTGGGAAGCTCTGGTCCAAACTTTGGAATTTATTTGTTGATAACATCATAATACCTACCATCATCTCTACCCACTCTTACAGGCCTGAGACTCCTAGAGGTATACCCTACAGGTGTTTGTTTGTGATCAACATCATGAACCCAGAGAAACTCCAGAGCCCTCAGGTCCTCCAGGGACTTGAAATAGAGCTGTCCAAGGTGCCACAGATCAAGAGAGATCAAAATATCAGTAACATAGAAAACCTCAGAAAATGAATGAGCCCACACTTAGTGCTTCTACCAGGACGATAAGCTTAAAATGGGACAAATGATCACTTCTGGAGAAATATCCCTGTGCAACATGACTCTGAATGTTCTCCCTCTCCCTCTCTACCCCACCTCTCTGTGTCTGCCTGTCTGTCTCTCTGTCTCCATCTCTAGTTAGGCTAGTTCTATGGTCTTTGTTCATGGGGACATTATGAAGCATGATGCAGACAAAGTACTTGCACATCGGGAGACCATCTCTTAAAACTTTAGATACTCTGTAATTGTCATGCAAATCCACATTAGCCTGCTGGATAGATAATGAGAGACTACACAGAACAAAGATGACCTATTCCAGATGAGGCTGCTCTAGACCAGCTGGATCTTAACTAATTTAGCTGCTGATTGCAGACATACAAGCAAGCGCAACTGAAACCAAAACATACTTTTTGGCTGAGTCTGTCCCAAATTGCCATCCTGCAGCATCATGAAGCAACTTAAGTTGCCTAGTTGTATTCATTACAAAGCAGGGGGGCAAAAAAAAAAAACCTGAAACACCCGTCGTTGTAAAAACCAGAGAGATGAGCAGCACTGTGCCTGGCACATAGAAAGCGTTCAGTAGATGATACTTATCAACCTTCCTCTAGGGGCAGGGGGATGCACTAAAGAAGTAATGATGCCATTGCCCTCAGACGTTGTCCTACCCACTGTGTGAGTAAAGCTGCTCCTGTAATGTGCTGAGACAGCAATTTGGACCACTGTGCCTCCAAGCACAAAGTTACTTGGCTACTAATATTTGAATATGCTCACTGAGCTTTCTTCACAGTTTGTACCTGAAGAACAGAAATGATGATTACATGGAGAACCTTGTTCTGACCCCTAAGATGAAGTGGGTAGGTTTGATTTCTTGTTACCAAGGTAACCTCTCTCAATAAGCCTTGAAAAGATAATTACTCTGTGTGAAGACTTTTGCTTTGCATTGCACATCAATACAGTTCACAGACAATGCATTTACATAAGAAGCAGTAGACACACAGAATCCCCTTGATTTGATGAGACGAAGCTATTCAAAGCTTCATATTATCTATAGATAATCATCACCAGTTTATGGGAATATCATCTCAATATGTAATAAATATTTTAAAACTTAAAATATGTTTTTTAAAACTTCCAATTTTCCCATTTTATAAATCATGAAAGTGGAACTCCTCCAAAAAATGAACTACAATCCCAATGTCTCAGAGCCTATTAACAGCATTTAGAATTAGAATTAAAAATTGGGCCTTCTTCAGGGTGTACTAAGCTGTAGTCACACAGGATCAGGAAGTTCTAGGATAACATTGTATAGTGGAGTGACTATAGAAAACTGTGTACTATACATTTCAAAGAGCTAGAAGAAATGATTTTAAAGGGTTTTAAACAAAGATATAAATGTTTGGGGAGATAAATATGTATACTGTAATTGACATATTATATAATATATCCACTTAGTGACCATCAATGGTGTTTCCATTAATCTGTTCATTAAAAGTTGAAAATGAAAGAACTCAGTACTTAGATATATATATGATAGAAGATGATAGATAGATAGATAGATAATAGATGAATGGTAGATGATAGATAGGTGATAGGCAGATATAAGACAGACATCAGATAGATGATAAAAAGAAAGATGAATGAGAAGACATAGGATAGACAGATGATAAATGACAAATTGATAGAGAATAAGGAGAAAGATAGACTGGTGGATATATGATAGATTGAAGGCACATAACAGGTAAATAGATGGTACATAGATAGATAGATAGATGAGAGAGAGAGAGAGATACAAAGCCTAACAAACAGATCTCCTGACACCCAGCCTGATGCTTTTCTCTTCAGTTTGTACATTTTTATGGTTATTAGCCACTGAGACAGAATGTATTTTTTGACATTTTATTATTTTTATTATATGTGTATGAGTGTATTGCCTGCGTGTATGTAAGTGCACCCAAGTCATGCAATGTTCTCAGAGCTCAGGAGAGGCCATCAGGTCCCCTGGAACTGGAGTTATGGACAGTTGTCAGATGCCATGTGTGTGCTGGGAACTGAACCTGAGTCCTCTGCAAGAGTTCACCTGTATGTGCAGGTGCATACAGCCATGACCTTATGCAGTGTCCAGAGAAGCCCTGTTCTATCATTTTCTCTCATTCCTAGAAACAGTCTCTCATTGAACCTAGAGTTAGTCTCATGGTCCACAAGTCCAAAGACCATTCTGGTTCTGGCTTCCCATAGTGTGGGGTTTACAGGAGTGCACAGAGCCATACCTACCATTTTATTTGTGTGCTAGGGATCTGATTTCAGGTTCCCATGCTTGCACAGCAAGAACTCTTACCTGCTAAACCATCTCCTCAGCCCCCCAAAATTGCATTTTTCATTATGGTTGAATAATATTCCACTGTGATCATTTTCCTTATCTAGTCATCTGTTGATGGGTATCTAGCCTGATTTTATAAGAACTATCGTAAATAACACTGCAATGAACATGAATGTACAAATATCTTGAAATACTCCCAGTATGTGCCCAGGAGGAGTATAGTTGGACCATGTGGCAGCTCTATTTTCACTTTTTTGAGGAATCTCCCTACTGATTTCCACAATGGCACATTTGTTTACAATCCTGACAGTGCTTCCTAGCTCGCATTCTGGTCAGCATTTGTTTTTGTTTTTGTTTTTGTTTTCCTGAACATAGCCATTCTTACTGAGTAAGATGAAATTGTGTGGGTTTGATTTGTATTTCCCTGATGACTAACAACACTGGCTATTTTTCATGTATGCATTGGCCATTTGTATCTCCTCTTTTGAGAAGTCTCTGCTCTGTTCGTGAACCATTAATTGATTAGATTACTTGTCCTCTGGGTGTTTGATATTTTTTTAGTCCTTTATGTAATATTCTGGATACTCATTCTCTGTTGGTTGAATGTGTGACAGTCTGTAAGACAATCTCTACTCTGGTAATTGTTCCCTTGACATTCACAGCATTATTGCATCGGTGCCATTTTACCCATTTGGTTGCTCTTACACCCACAGACTCTAAAAGCTTACCGTTCAAACTGTGCCCACCCTGGATATCTTTTACATAAAAATATCAGCTTCAAATTTCTCCAGACACAATTCTAGCAAGTACTGGAATAAAAAGTAGAAAACTCATTTAGTCACAGTCTAAGGCAGAGAAGTCATATCTCATGGCTCTTTGAACCAGGAAATTTGCTCAACATTATTTACAATAAAAGAAATGCATATTAAATCATCCTTTCTGTTTTTCTCTTACTAAAGTGAAGAAGACCAGCAGTCCTGACAACACATTGTGTTGAAGAATATTGGGAGGGTGAGGAAACACGTTGTTTTGTGTACTGTTTCTGGGAAAGATAGTAGATAGTTTCTATATGAGAAATTTTGAAAAATCGCTTAAAGTTACAAGTGCACATATATTTTATGTCAGCAAGAGCTTTCTGATTCTAGGAAAGGTCATTGACATTCGTCTCCCCAACTGTAAAAAAAATGTGCCTAAAAACACTGACTTTATTATAAACAAGAAAGATTGAAAACATCTTAAATGCCCATAAATAAGGAATTGGCAGCTTTTCCAGACGGCACATGGAATAAAAAGCATATATCCAGAGCACGCAGCCTGTCTGTGCTGGTGTGGAACAGGCTCCAAGAATGAATGCTAGTGTTAGAAAAGAAAAGAAGATGTATACAATGTCTTGCCATTTATGTGATATAAAAATTGCATTAAGTAGCTCAGGAATAATCAAGAGACACCATTGTCATTCAGAATCTTGGGTGCCATGGAAACTGATATCCTTAAACAGGTAGCAACTTATGCCCATGTTTCGATATATCACTGATTAGCGACAAACAAGCTGTGGTTGTCCTTTCAGTCTTGGTGTTTATGTAACAATCTGCCTTTCCCCCCACTTACCCCCTGCAGATGGCTACTTTCCTCATTGAGAAGACTGAGTAAATTCAACAACACTTGGGAGTCAAAAAAATGGTAATTTCTGTGGCATCATATGACTTTTATCCATCAGATTAACACTTTTATATGGCAAACACGTTGACCTGACCCACAAATTAACCCACAGGGCTCCAATCAAATGATGAGATTGAAAATAGAGGACAATTACTGTCACAGTCTTCTTGATTTTATACTCATTGGTGGTGGTCTGTGACTGGGACAGAGAAATTCTCTTAGACTCCTGAGCAACTGAGGCAACAAAGCCTAGATTTATACCTAATTACATCCTGGGGAAGAGGAAAGCATTCTCCTGAGTGCCTCTCATAATCACATCCACATGTTTTCCAGTAGTCTCTGACCTTTAAAGGGTAATGAAACAATGCTACTATTATAAGCAAAGAGTACAATTGACTGAAGTCAGTTACTAGCAGCTCTGTTCTGCAAAACCCCAAGTCAGGCCAAGGGGCCAGTTGGTCGCTCTCTTGCCTTTACACTATACTTGTGATACAGAATTTGGTGCCTTCTACACATTGCTTCCTTTCCCCAGAAATAGAAGGTTAGAAGATCACATTGCAGATTGCTCAGCCAGGTTTCCAGAGCTTTAGTGACATTAAAGACTACTCTTCAATTTATACTTTTACTTCTGCTACGTGTCCTTTAATTGTTGAATGCAAGAAACTCAAAACCAAGATTTCTGAAATGAAGCCCTGAATTCATCTTTGAGTCACCTGATGCCCTATGGCAGATACTGACTGCATCCCTTACATACCCTCTCAGCACTCTTTTGTATACTGAGATTCTAGATGTTCTTGCCTGTGCACAATGTACCAGAGTCAGTATCTTTGGAAGTAGTCCTCAACCAATGTCAAAAAAAGGAGTGGGTCCTTAAAAACCCCAGTTTCTCATCCTTCACTTGTAATAACTTAAACATTTTCTAGGGAGTCATGCAGAGTTCTCTAACTGCATTATTCTCCAGTTGTCCAAAGTGGAAATGTACCTGAGCATACACATATCTACAAGTAGAGCAGAGGTTTACAGGACAGCAAAGGGTTTTCATATGATATGATATAAATCAAGAGAAATCCCAGTCAATAATGCATGCATCACATAACACTAAATTTTTTAAAAAGAGAAGTTCTTTAAAAACTTATGAATTAGCTAGCTGGAATTTTTTAAATGGTACACATAACAAAAAGGTCAAAGAAGAAAGGACAAAAAGCGATGTTGCCACTAGGCTTTTCTGTATATTGTATCTGTCTCTGAGCTTTAACATGAATTTAATGAGATATATGGTATGGTAAGGAACAGAAGACAAATCTTGAGAATTAATTAGGTGGAAGTCTTGACAGAGGGATGAACTCTCTTGCGGGGTATACTCTCAAATGTAGAGAAGGGCGAAACCCTTGAAAGAGAGAGGTCCATTCAGATTCTACATCTTGGTTTTGGTAATGGGAGGACCTGTAATAACAACAATAATGATACTATTTTACTTATTTTTATTTTATGTTTATTAGTGTTTTGTCTGCATGTATGTAAGTTCACCAGGTACATGAAATGTCCACAAAGCCAGAAGAGGGTGTCAGATCCCCTGGAACTGTATTATATGGATGACTGTTAGCCACCATGTGGGTGCTGGAACCAAACCCGGATTCTCTGCAAAGAGAAGCCAGTGCACTTAACCACTGAGAAATCTCTCCAGCCTCAACAATAATATTTTAAATAAACTTATTTAATTTATAACCATAGCCACCACTACAAATTGGGACTGTCCTATGAATTTTCCTCTCACAGTGAGGCCAGGCGTTCAGCCCACCCCACCTCCAGGTTTGAACCGATTGAGCAAATGGAGAATGCTCTCTAATTGGAAAAACCAGTTTATTCCAGGTTACTTACAAAGGATTCATTCCCGTGGAGAGACCAGCACACACACCCAAGCTGGAGACCCATAGCATCCCCGTCCGCGTATCCTGCCCAGCTTTTTCTACTTTCCCAATGAACCCTCCCCCTTAAGTCACTAGTTGGTTGGAAAGTAGTTGACTCTATTGGTTTCATCCGTTTCAATTACATTCTTGGGCCCATGTTCCTCAAGGTCCGACAGGGACATAATTTATTATACCCACATATACTGAAATAATCCCAGCTTTGAAATTTAAAGTGCTGTGTTCTAGAGTTAAGAGTACTCCAACAGTTGGAAAAAAATCAAGGCACATCCTTTTGGGAAGACTGTCATCCAGGCTCAAAATATTCCAGAGATGAAGGTTTAAGAAAAATGAACTCACAATCAAATACAGTCATGGATCACTTAATGATAAGGCAGGTTCTGAGAAATACATCATTAAACACTTTCATGTTGTGAGAACATGAAACTGTCTTTGCTAAAACCTAGATGGTGAAAGTCGGTCATTGGGAACGGTCTTTTGATGCAACTGAGACAAATAATAAACTTATGAGGCAGCTGCCTGCATAACACAACTCACCAGTTAATAGCAAGCTTTTTAATCACTAGGTATACACTGCAGCAATAAAAAGTATAATAAATACATAAATGGACAACATCAGTTCATTATCATCATTATCAAGTTTTATGCACTGTACACAATTACACTGGATACTTTTATACAACTGGCAGCAAAATGGATACGTTCACAGAGTATTTATCATGAACATATGGCCAATGCATGTGCTATGACATCTCACCCACTATGGTGATGTCAATAGGAAATCTGAGGTTTCAAAATCATTATAACATTAAAGGAAATGTCATGCAGTGTGTGACTATCACCAAACACATCTGACACAAAGTACCATGAATGACAGTCAGAAAAAAACAGCACATAATAAGATACTCAGCCATGGAAGAATTATAGATACTGACATTAACACACACACTCACAGAACAAGTTTAACAGGGAATTAGATAGAAAAGATGGGGATATGAAAAAGAAGTAGAAGATACTCAAAACTGGTCAACTCTTTTTTTATATATAAAAAAATTGCCATATAGAACTTGTGAAGAAACTGTCACATAAACTTAGAAATTGAATGGATGGAAGAAGTGGTAGCTTTGATGCATTTGAGATGGCAGTTCATGAATGGACAAATAGGTCAGAAAAGAGCACCCAGAAACAGACAGACAGTGCAGCAGGGAAGCTATGACGTAACACAGGGAAAGGTCCAACAGCATTCTCAGCATCCAAAGAGATAATGGGTAGAAACAACAGCCAAACGGATAATGGCTGAGAAATTCCCAGAAATGCTGAAAGAGTTCATTCAACCTCAGATGCGCAAAGCATATTCATCCCAATCAGGGTAAATAAAGACACTCAGATGTATAGCTATCCCAGTAAAACTAGGGTTCCCGCCCCCCGTGGCTCATTTTGAAATGATAGAGAGCAGTTCTTTCAGTGACAATGGGAGTCACAGGACTACAGAATAAAGTTTTCAGAGCACTAAGAGAAAAATAACTGTCAGCAGAGAATTATACAGTCAGGAGAATGAATGCGGAGGAAAGGAAGATTAAAGACGCTTGTAGACAAGCAAAATGGAGACATTTTTGTCAACATACTAACTACAGAAACTTAAACAGGATCAAATCTGTTTGGAAACTCTTAGCTGCAAGAAGGAATAATAACCAATGCAAGACATTAAAAATAAAGTTGAACTAAAATCCTTGACAACGATAGCATAGAAAGTCAGGAGACAGAGATTGGTGGCAAAATACTCTAATGAAATTCTTAAATTTGTTTGGAAGAAACCAAGAGATGTTGAATGTTAGATTTCCATGTAATAAGTGTGTTCCTTTCTAGGGCATCTGAGGACACCATCTTGGAGTTGAGTGCTCACTTCTAGACATTGGTTCTACAGAGGTTCACATTAGAAGTCAGTAAGTGGTGCACTTGTGACATGTACACTGTTCTACTTGTAAATTAAATTTCAGTAGACATTTAAAATGTGCAGAAGGAAATCACTACTGTGACCATTTAGGTTATAGAGATGGGACAGATAAATATAATATAGAATTTGCAAACATGGAGTAGATAAAAATGAATTAGAAAGACATACGTATAATTCAAAAAAGGCAAAGGAAAACAAGGAAAGATATGAAAAAGTTAAAATAAAAAGTAAGCTATAAATATGAACCCAAGCATACAGCAATCGCAATCAATGCAATTTTTGATTTAAAAAAAATTGCAACCTGATTGGCAGGTGGTGGCTCCTGGAGGAGGGGCACGCCATTGTCTTCAGTGGTGTCGCCATTGGTGAGTTGCCTGTGCTCCAGTGCAGAACTCCACATACGTGCACACGTATTGGACCTAGTTAAACGCAGAGTCACAAAACAAAAGTACATCAAAGTGGGAGGAGGGGGAGTTGGTGAGGTAGAACAGGGATTGTATATATGTATGAACTGCCAACGGAATAAATTGTTTCTAATTTGCAGCCTGGAACCTTTAAAAGGTCAAGCAAATGGCAGTTGTAAACATCTGAAATTAGTGCCACAAGATACTTATGCAAATACAGCTTCAGGAGGAACATGTATTAATATTGAACAAAACACATCTTGAAGACAAGACATTTTCGGTGATAAAAGGAGTCACGAGAAACTAGCAAAGGTTTCTATTTACAAAAGCATATTTAGGAACCTAAATTTATATGATACTAATAACAGTTTAAATAGATATAGTTTTGTGGGAAGGCTAGAAGAAATTGACAAATTTACTTCTTACATGAATTTCGTTCTCCCATCCCTGTCATTAAATGACCAAAATGAAAAAAAAAAAAAAACAAATAAAAGTAGAATAAAAATTTAGACAACTATAGAGCTCAAAAGCTGCTTCTTTAAAAACTGCCATCCTCTAGGAGAAACAAAACCATTTTATGGGTTTAAGGCTTCCTTTTCAAGATGGAGTCCATACTAGGCACTGTTATCAGGCCTAGGAACCCATGACTAGACAGGTCACAGGTTATAGGAGAAAACATACTATTATTAGTCTGCTTAATGTACATAGCATTAGATGACTCCTAATGACTTATTATTACACCCATAGATTAGTGCATCATTCAGCCTTCATAGAGAAGCTTCTTCTTGCAGTAATGGAGATTAACACAGAGATCCACAACTGATCACATGCAGAGAACAATAAACTGTGGTGTGCTCAATCATAAATGAGATGCCTTTATCACATCTTCTCCCATCAAGGCTCAGGGATCATCGCAGAAGAGGGAGCATAAAGATTGTAAGAGCCAAAGGTAGTGAATGCATACAAGGAAACAGGGTTTTTCAGGCAGCGGGGTATTATTCATATGAATGCACAGCCATTATGAGGACAGGCATAAGACCTACACAAGTTCAACACAGACAAAATCCCAGCATAGAGATGGAGAGGTGGGTAAGGAGCCCTAACCCCAGCTGAGGAACTGTTGGCAAGTGCCAGTCACTAGAGGAGGAAGAGTTGGTTTTCTTTAAGGGTATGATCCTGGTAGGTTGATCAGGCTCCAGGGAATGGACCCACAGTGAAGAACGTTTGAGCACACGAATTAGATTCCATAGGCCTTAAAAATATAATAGAGCACATGAAATTGAGTGGCATAATAAGATGGGGTAGAGAGAGTGGAGGGGGCTCTGAATAATGACCAAAATGACATTGTTCAAAATTCCCAAAAACAATCAATAAAAGTACCTTTTTTAAAAATGTTTAAGGCTTCTGACACCTGAGATAATGAAGACACCTACCCCCAAATTCGACTTTTCAGAATATCCTTAAATAAAACCAAAAGCAAAACCTCATATTTTAATTCCTAAACAATATAATATGGCCAAATAAAATCTCAAGTTTGCAGTTAAGGTTGATGCTCATCATCACTGTCCTATTCGGTCTGTGATCATCTTGGGTCTCTTGATCTTAGGAATGAGGCAAGAAGTGCTTCTAATGAGTCTGTATTCTGATTCAGGTGCATTGTCTATAGGTGAGCACAGTCCTAACAGTCAATCAGTCCTCTCCACTCTGCTCTGATATCTGGAATACAACGGCCTGAAATTATGGAGAAAAATCCCAGGCCAACGTGTTAGTTAAGATTATAGTGTAGTATTTCTGTCAAATGAAGAACAGACCATGTAGCAGATTAAACTTAACAAGCACTATTTTAATTGATGGGAACTTTGCAAATTCATGACTGAATAACTACATGAATACATGAGCAGTAGAGTAAAGCTTAATACAAGAGAAGAATATTATAGGACAGGTGTGGGATATGGTCTGATATTGTCCCTTGGAGATGGCAATGGGGATAGATACCTGGGGCTCTGCCTCTGCACTCTGCTAAACAGAAGCCAGGTGTGCCAGATAGTTTCAGTTGTCAACTTGAAACACCTAGGTAGAAGGAACCTCAATTGAGGACTTTTCTTCATGTCTGTAGGTCATTCTCTTGATTGGCCCCTGTTAAGAGTGTAGAGTAAGGCATTGAGACTCAATTTCCCTTGGGCTCTGTGTTTCTTAGTTTTTATTAGTTGACACAAACTAGAGACGCTGGGAAGAGGAAACCTCAGCTGATGAATTTCCTCTATTGTTTTGGGCTGTGGCCATATCTGTGAGGCATTTTCTTAATTGGTAATTGATGCAGGAGGGCAGAGCCCACTGTGGGCAGTGCCATCCCTAGGCAGGTGGGCCTAGGCTGTACAAGAAAGGTAATTGAGAATGTTAGTAATCTGCTTCAGTTTCTGCCTTGGCTTCCTTTGATGATGAACTGTGAGCTGTAAGCCAAATAAACCCTTTCTTTCCTAGGTTGTTTTTAGTCAAGGTGTTTTTATCACAACAACAGAAAACAAAGTGGAACAGCCTCCAACACAGGATCTTGGTTTCAGGCAGCCTTCCCCAGAGCATACTATGAGGAAAAAGGCTGGAACTGCATCCAACAGAGGAACCCAAGAAAATACGTAGAAACCTCAGTTAGCTGACCTGAAAGGAGAGGTAACTGTGGTATTCCTGCAGCTTCTCCTGTCTCCCACCTATTGAGTGACCTCCTGAGGGGTGTTTAATGCTCAAATGTGCTAGTCCTGCATTAACAGAGCAGCCTTGATGGACACCCACCCCGCACCCCGTCACAGAGATGCAGATACAGAAATAGGCATCTGAGGTCATCAGCTGCCATACACTGAATAGGAGAGTTTCAACCAAACATGATACATCTGGGTCCAGAAAGAAATAAAAGGATGCTTGAGAGAAAAATTGTGCATGCTGATGTTGAACCCTAGGCCATTTATGGATAGAATGTGTCTATAAACTTCCACAGTCATCCAGATAGTGAGAATGAATTCCAGAAATCAAAAAGAGTTTCAAAGCACAGAGATGTGTGGTTCAAAAGGTCAAGAGCAGCACAGTGACTTTCATGCAAAATGAAAGTAATAGAAACCAGCATGGACCAAGAGCTCATTTACATGGTATAAACAAGACTAAATAAGGGCCATGGGGAATCACCAAGGCAGAAGAAGCAAACAAAGCCTTTATGGAGAAAGCATGACTATTGCCCATGTCTTACAGGATAGATAGCAGAAATCGTCCTGGTAATTTGTTTCAGTAACCTCGTTCAGCTGTGACATTTAATTAAAGCCAGGAGGAAGAGTGAGAGAGAAAATGAAGGCAGGATTAGTGTGAGGGGAAGGACCAGCTCCCAAGGTTCATCTCCCCATGACCACAGGGCTGTCCTCAGGGCTCATGATGAACGTCATTGAAGAGTTGGAGCTTGCTGTATGCTGGTATTGTCTCAGAAGTAAAGATCCTGCAGTGTTATTTAGGACTGAAATGGCTTTCTCAGCTCCCTTTTCTTAATTTGCTAGAGACAATAATAGTCCAGAGAAAATAATTAGAGTTGCTTCAATAATGTGTTTGCTTTACCACTTTCAATTAAGGACAAGAATAGAATAGGAAAGAATGCGATCACACGGCAGTGAAGCGCTTGTTTTTATTTCACCATTCCTCCATGCAAGCTTGCACAATATTTTCTTGGCTATTTTGAAGTAATAAGTCCTCAAGCTGTTTTATTTTGAGGAGCTTTATTAGATGTTTTTTAATATACAAGTTTTTCAGGTTTAAAGTATAATTTTGACAAGTTCTCTCTCTCTCTCTCTCACACACACACACATAGACGTGTGTACATATGATGAGACACTACTATAATACAAATAGAGAAGATGTTCATCCATTTCCTTTTCATAAACTCTCCCTTGACTCTCCCCCCCACTCATCCTGGGACCCCTGCTCCAGGCAACCACCCCTTGCTTTCCTATCACTATAGTTTAGTTTATATTCCTGAAATTTTATAGCAATGAATACGCATCTTACATGCTCTTTTTATCTATGGCTTTTTAAGCTTATTATATTGACATTCATCTGCATTTTGCAGTCTATTGGTAGCTCATTTCTTTTCATTGTTAAGTGGTCTTAAGTGTTCAAAATTGTAAAGTCAGATTTCTTCTTAAATTTTGAAGCATGGTTAATCATTGTGTCAATTTCCTTCTGGAACAAGTCACCACACTGGTGTGTTTTTAAACAATGGACCTCATCTCTCTCAGTTTTGTAGACTGGAATCCAAAATCAAGGTGCCAGCTGTACCCTGCTCCCCTGGGAAGTAGCTAAGGGAAAATCAGCCCCAGTTGTTCTCTTAGCTTCTGGTATGGCTTGCAGTTTTGATGCTCCCTGACATGTGAACATGTACTGCCATCTTCTTTGCCTCCATCTTTATGGAGCATTTGCCCCTGAGCATCTGTCTTCTTCTTCTAAGGACAATGGTCATATTGGGTTAAGGGTTCGGCCTTCACCAGAATCACTTCACCTTAGCTAACTGCATCTGTAATCTATTTCCAAATACACTCACATGCTGAGGTTCTGGGAAGGAGATGAACATGGCTACGACACTACCCAGGATAGTCAGCCTTTCCTATTATACTTTATATGACTGTGCAGAATTGAATTTAGATAAAAAGAGAGGTTTTTAAAAATCCCTAATGTATAATATGAGCCTTGATTCACATTTTCCAAAGTGTACTCCACAAAATGGTATATGAAATCACAGTCTCTGAAAATAGGGCAGTGTAATCAATTAAGTTTAATGAATGCTGGGTTGAGAAAAACAAGTATCTTTATTGAAGGTCTGTCAAGTCTTTACCTTGTATGACTGGAATAAACATGACTCTTTTCATTTTCCTCAGTGCAGCATTGACTGCAGAAGGTATAGAAAAGTACCGAGAAGAGCTTAGGTCTTTACTGCAGAACACTTGGAAGAAAACTAAAGAAATGTTACTACATCACATATAGTAGTAAAAACACCCAAAATCTCCAAAATTTCCCCCAAGCCAACTAAGCACCTCCCAGCAGCTATCCCAGAATTACAGTGGCATCTTCAGAAAATCTTCCCAGTCTTGTCTCCTGGAGATGGGATCTGAACTGATTTTGTCTCTTTTGTCCCCACTTCCATTCTCTTCTCACCTTCTCAGGTGTGTGTGTGTGTGTGTGTGTGTGTGTGTGTCTGTGTCTGTGTCTGTGTCTGTGTGTGTGTGCAGCAGAAAGAAATTTTTCTCCCCTTCTCAATGTAGAAAAACCAGACTTCCAAGTTTGGAGAGGCGGCTGAGTGCTTAAGAGAGCGTATTGCTTTTGCACAAGACCCAGGTTTGATTCCTAGCACCAACGTTGAGTGACTCACACACAAATGCCTTTAACTCCAGCTCCTGGGGCATCTGACATTTCTGGCCTCCAGGAAAACTTGCATTCACATGTACAGAAGACCCACACACATGTAGACTGTATACTGAAGTTCTGGTTTTCCTCTTCAATGCAAACGCACTAACTTTGTCACAGAATGGACAGAAGTGGGAGAGAGAGAGTTACACTAATGAGGATTGTATGGAACCAAGAGACATGATTCAACCAATAAGGAGATAAACAATGACCAATGACAGATGCTTCAGAAAGCTGATGTCACCAACTGCCGGATCCAAGTCTAACCTTTAAGGCATTCTAGCAAATTCCTGAACAATAGGTATTGTTTCCTCTTCTTCCCTTAGTTGGCCTAAGCAGAAACAGACTGGTCTCTCTACTTCCTCCCAGTGCTCAACTTGTGCAAAAATTCTGCCAACAAGATTCACTTTTCCTGCACCACAGTCAGCTTCTTTATCTCCATCCATCTTATAACTCCTGTTTTTGCCTTAGTTACTTGGCTCAGTCTATCAACTGATATCTTTTTGTATGAGTAAACAATCTGTCTGCAAAATAAATTAATCAGCATGATGCAAAAATAATTAACAAAGAGATCTTCGGAGACTGCCGTAGAGTGCCTGACTCCTGCCTGCCTGAGCTTCCATGGGGTGAGCAAGTCCATCCCCCTGCTTTAGGATCATTTGCAGTCCTCACTGCTCCAGGGTTTAGGTTTCCCTGCTGATTAGTAAGGACCAGCACATTCATTTCCCATCTCCTCTCTTTGAACCTTGGCAATATCCACCTAAGGTTTCTGAAGTGCTCCTAACTAGCTAGGGCTACTTTGCCCTTCAGCAGAGCCTCTGAGTAGCCTGACTGGAGCCATCTGGTCCCTCCAATATAAAATGAAAAGCAAGAACCTGAAACCTAGACAATCCGGCTTTTCATACCCAATCATAAGGTAACCAAGGTGCTTGAGAATACAAAAAGAATCAGACTTCAGCTCAGCAAAGAATTCATACAAGAATCGCAAGTAACAAATGAAATCCACATGCCCAAACCACAAACAAAAATAATAATATGAAAATCCAAAATAATATGTTCCTACCAAACAATGCCAGGTCTATAGAGAAGTTCTACAATGAGAAAGCCCTAGAAATAACCCAGGACACAGAGTTTAAAAGAACAATCATAAACATGATCAAAGAATTCAATGAATTTAAGAACACACAAAGAACTAAAAGAAGATAGGGACAAAATTCTGAATGAATTCACAAAAGAGATAGAAATATTGAAGAAAAGTTAGGCTGAAATGAAGGAAGAATTGAAAAACTCAATAAACCAATTTGAAATGAATAAATCAATAGACCAGATGAATTGGAAGATGGAATATAAAGATTGGGTGATAAAGCTGAAGAACTGGACTGCTCAAGCAAAGAATATGAAAATTTTATTTAAAAAAAGGAATGGAACATGCAGGAAATGTGGGACATCATGAAAAGACCAAATTTATGCATCATAGGCACAGACGAACGGGAAGAATCTCAGGTAAGTAGTATTGACCAGATCTTCAACAGGATTATAGGGAAAAATTCCCCAAATTAAGGAAAGACATATGATACAAGAGGCACATAGGACACCAAAAAGATAGGAGCAGAACAGAACTCCTCATGGTATATCACAGTAAAAACACTAAATGTACAGAGCAAAAAGAGAATATTGAAAGCTGTAAGAGAAAAATGACAAGTCAAATATAAAGGAAAACCCACCAGAATTACAGCTAATATTTCAGCGCAGACTATGAAAGCCCGAAGAGCCTGGACCAAAACATTGCCAGTTCTAAATGACCTGACCGTAGATGCCATCTCAGAATACTTTACTCAGCAAAAATGTTTATTATAGTTGGAGGGGAAAGAAAAATCTCCCATGACACAAACACGCTGAAAGAATTCATGTCCATCAGATCAGCCCTACAGAGAATACTTGAAGCAATACAAAGGACTGAAGAAAGGAGCCATTATACCCAAGAGGCAACAGAAAGAAACTGAATGAAGGGATTCTTGTGGAAACACAAAATTAGACCAAGAATGCAAACAAATTAAAATGATGGTAACAATATATGTCTTTCATTAATAATTTCAAATATCAATGGCCTTAATACCCCAGTCAAAAGACACAGGTTAGTTGAATGGATTAGGAAACAAAATCCATTTTTTCTGTTGTCTGGAAGGAAATCATCTCACCTTCAAGGATAAGCATTACCTTAAGGTTAAATGATGGGAAAAATATTCCAAGCAAACGACACTAAAAAACAAGCTAGGTTTTCAGTTCTAATAACTGACAAAGTAGACTTCAAACTAAACCTAATCAGAAGAGATAAAAGGGTCACTTAATTCTGATCAAAGCAATTGACTAAGAAGATATTGTAATCATGAACATGTAACCAATTGTATAAAAACAGAACTTCAGGACTTTTAGACAGATTAACCCCAACTCATTAATAGTCAGGGACTTTAATACCCCACTATCACCAGTAGGCAGGTGAATTGGACAAAGAATAAGAAGAGAAACATCTGAACGAAGTGATACTGTACATCAAATGAACGTAGCAGATACCTACTGAATATTTCACTCAAGCATCAAAGAATACACTGTCTATTCAACAGATATAAAATTGACCAAATGCTGGGGTACAAAACAAACCTCAGCAAATAGAAAATCATTAAATAATTCCATGCATTCTAGCAGACCACAACAAAAGAAGATTAAATGACGACACAAACTCATGGAGACTAAACGACACACTCCTGAATGGTGAATGCATCAAAGAAGAAATTAAGAAAGAAATAGAAGTAATACTGGAACTAAAGGAAAAGGATAATACAACACAACAAAACCTCTGAGACACTTTCAAAGTAGTCCTAATAGGGAAGTTTAAAGCTCTAAGTGTCTACATTAAAAAAACAGAAAGAGCACAGGTAAAATGACTTAACATTTCAACTCAAGACTCTGGAAAGAAAAAACAAAACCCAAACCTAGCAGATAAGAAGAAATAACAAAAAAAATGAAAGCAGAAATTAATGAAACAAAAACAGGGAAAACAATTTAAAGAATCAATGAAACTAATAGTTGGTTCTTTGAAAAGATAAACAGGATAGAAAGACCCTTAGCCCAGTTCATGAAAAGAAAGGAAAAGCAACTCCAAATCAACAAAATTGGAGATGAAAGGGGAAACATCACAACAGACAACAAAAAAATCCATAACGTAGAGGAATACTTTAAAAACCTATACTCTTTTAAATTCAAAAACCTAAAAGAAATGGATGAATATCTAAATTCATAGGAACCACCAAAACTAAACCAAGAAGAGATTAGCAGCTTAAACATACCCATAACAAATAAGAAAACTGAAATACATAATACAAAGCCTCCTGACTCAAAAAAGGTCCAGGCCCAGATGAATTCATAGCAGAATTCTACCAGACATTTAAAGAATATCTGCAACCAATACTAGTTAAATTCTTCAAAAAGATAAAATCAGAGGGAGAACTCAGAAACTCCTTTTATGAAATACTTTCTCACAAAAACCTGGTAGACACACCATAAAAGAAAACTCTAGACCCATATCCTCAACAAACATAGATGAAAAAATTCTCAACAAATTACATGAAAGCCACATACAGAAAAAAACATCAAAAAGATCATCCACCATGATCAAGTCAGTTTTATTCCAGAGATTCAGGGATGGTTCAATATATGTAAGTCAAAAATGTTATGAATCATATAAATGTTCTCAAAGAGAAAACTTACATGGCCATTTCAACAGATCCAGAAAAGGCCTTTGACAAAGTCCAACATGCATTTATGTTAAAAGTCCCAGAGTGTTTTGTACTGGAGGGAACGAACCTACCCACAGTCAACATCATTCTAAATGGAGAAAAATTGGAGGCATTTCCTTTAAAATCAGGAGTCACACAAGGCTGTCCGCTTTCATCACTCCTTTTTAATATAGTTTTTAAAATTCTTGCTAGAGCAACAAAAAAGAAGAAAATTAGGGGAGCACTAATTAGAAGAGGTCAAGTTACACCTATTTGCAGATGATATGATATTAAACCTGATAGATCCTAAAAATTTCCACAGCAAACTCCTAGAAATTATTAACACTTTCAGAAAAGTACCAGGTTACAAAATCAATCCACAAAAATCAGTAGCCTTTCTATATACCAAGAACACCAACCAGAGAAAGAATACAAGGAAACCTTCCCATTCACAAGAGCCTCAAAAATATCTAAGAATAAACTTAATCAAAGACATTAAAAATCTCTACAAAAAAGAATTTTAAATCTTTGAAGAAAGGGATTGAGGAAGTCACCAGAAGATAGAAGGACCTCCCAGGCTCATGGATTGGAAGAAGAAATATTGTGAAATTGACTATCCTACCAAAAGCAATCTATAAATTCAATGCAATCCCAATCAAAAATCCATGATAGTCTTCACAGAATTAGAAAAAAAAATCCTAAAATTCATATGGAATTACAAAAGACCAACAGAGCAACCATAAGAACAAAGACCAATGCTAGGGGGATTACCATATCAGGTCTCAAATTATATTACAGAGCAGTAGTAATTAAACAGCATGGTACTGGCACAAAAACAGACACATAGATCAATGGAACATAACTGAAGACCCAAACATGAGTGCATGCAATTTCAGCTGCGTGATGTTTGAAAAGAGGCCCAGAATACACAGTGAAGGGAAGACAGTTTCTTCAGCAAATGGTGCTGGCAAAACTGGATCTCCACCTGTAGAAGAATAAAACTAGACCTTTATCTTTCACCTTGCACAGATGTCAACTCCAAACAGATCAAAGACCTCAATGTGAAATCAGAAACTTTGAAACTAACTGTTAGAAGAAAGCATTGGTCATATCCTACAAGATATAGGAGTAGGAAAGGCCTTTGTAAATTAGACATCAGTTGCTCAGGAATTAAGGTCAACAATCAACAAGTGGGACCTTGTTAAACTAAAAAGCTTATGAACAGAAAAAGACACCATCAAGGAAACAAAGAGGAAACCCACAAGGTGGGAGAAAATCTTCCCCAGTGACATATCTGACAGTGTTAATAAAGAATTCACAAAAGAAATCAAGAAAACAAATGAACCAACTAAAAGATAGGCCATGGATGTGAACAGAGAGTTCTCAAAAGAAAAAATAAAGATGACTAAGAAACGCCTTAAAAAGCGTTAACATCCTTAATAATTAGGGAAATGCAAATTAAAACCACTCTAAGATTTCATCTTACCATAGTCAGACTGGCTAAAATCAAGAGAGCAACTGATATCGAATGTTAGAGAGGATGTGGGGAAAGAGGAATGCTCATCCACTGATGGTGGGATTGTAAACTCTCAGAACCCCTACAAAAAGCAGTGTGGAGAACTCTTAAAAACAAAAATGAACCTGCCATGTGGTTCAGTTATGCCTCGCCTTGGCATACACCGAAAGGACTCATCCTATTGCAGAGATACTTGTAAATCCATGTTTGTTGCTGCTATTTTCACAATAGCTAAGAGATGGAAGTGACCCAAGCATCCCTCAAATAGTGAGTGGATGATGAAAATGTGGGACATTGTGAAGTTCCGATAAATGATGCTTAGCTGGTATGAAAAACCTGAAGAAAATGTATTTAAAAGTTCAAATGCCTATTGAAAATTACACACACACTATCTCTACAAGTATCAATGTATATAGTTGAAGGCTATATAACAAGTAACAGGGCAAGGATTAAACTCCTTTCAAATTTTTGGCCAGGATAGTCCAAGAGATCCTCAAAATCATACAAGCTATTGCCACAGCCCTTGACTGCCTCCAGAACTTGAAGGTAAGACCTTATTCCTGAAGATAGGATGTACTCTGGATACAGGACTTGGAGCGATGGAGCTAGAACTCACCTGGAAGCCCCCTTCCAGAAGCCTAGCTCTCATAGTTTTGGAGGATACTATTCAAGCTTCCGAGGGAGAATATCAGTTGATGGTCCATCCTCAAATTTAAGGCCTAATAACCACAACAATGACCAGCACAGCAACAGTAGTAGAACTTCTATCTTGAAGGTAATCAACAGTTATCTAATTGGACTTGAAGCCTCCTCAGTGAGAGGGAACTGTATGATACCATAATCATAGCCAAATACACATGACTGTTGAGGTCATAGATCCTAGAGAAAACCCTATACGTGTCACATTCTTAGACAAATGTAATTACTTGATATATGCTAGATATATATCCTTTTATTTACAGACAAGTATGCCTGTCACCACACATCAAAGGAACTTCTTTCTGCAACAGATGGAGACCATTACACTGTCCCACAACTGATCAAACACAAAGAATAAGTGTATGTGAGATGCCCAAACCTACATGACACATCTACAATGAAACCTCTACACCTAAGGCTCATAGAACTTAGCAGAACAGAGGGTAGAATGAATATTAAAGCATCTCTTAACTGTCACCAGTGAAGTTTCCTCATAAAACAGGGGGTAATTAACACAGAAAACCACAAGTGGCCAAAATGTAGAGAATGAGAGATTGAAAAGTTGTGTCCCTGGATAGAACTCCTATATTAAACTTCACCCACCTAGGGCTGAAGGACCACTGTAGAACAGGGGGTAGAAAGAGCATTAAAGTAAGGTGTGGATGATCACAGGGAAACTTGCTTCCAGGCTTCTGGGAACTTGTCCATATGAACTTACAGCAACAGTGACCCATGCAAACTCAAACCAGACAAAAAACTATCAAAGAACTGGGGAAATGGGCTGAAGCCTCAACTTTAACGAAGGAACTATCGGTAGCTGATCACTGCTGGGTCGGGGAGAGTTGGTCTTCTTTAAGGGTCTGACGCTAGATAGGTTGACCAGGCTCCAGTGAATGAACTCATACAGGGGGACATCTAGGAACACAAACTTGACTCAATAGACATATGTGGTGGAATGCGTGAAATTCAGATGGGGGGACAATCAGGGGTGTATATAGGGGAGGGGGTCTAAATATGATCAAGATGTATTGTATGAAATTCACAAAAATTCAACAAAAATTATATTGGAAAAAAAAACACTAAAAACAAAAGTCTGTGGGGTGTTTTGCTTGCTTGCTTGTTTGTTTGTTTTGTAAATGTTGCCTACAGTGATCTGGCAGATAAAGATAGATGTATAAAATAACAAGATATATAAAATAGCCAGATATAAAATAAAATTTCTTTCTTTCATGTTTCTCATGGTAAATTTCTGTTTTAACATCCTATAAGAACATATGTACCAGAAGGCAAGAATGCTAGTACACTCTTCCCTTAAGAAAGAAGTCAGTGGAGGCTGGAGAGAGGGCTCAGGGGCTAAAAGTGTGTATTGCTCTTGTAGAGGATCTAGGTTCAGTTCCCAGAACCCATGTTGGACGGCTCACAACTCCAGGTCTAGGGGATGAGACACTATCTTCTGGCCTCCAAGGGTACCTGTGCACATGAGTACACACTTCCACAGATATATATGCATACACCTAACTAAAAATAAATGACAAATCATTTTCAAGAGACAGAAGACAGTGATTGATGCCAGAATTCACTTCCCTTGAAGAAGAGAACTGCTCGTGCAGGCCTAGCACATGTGTCTTTGTCTTTGACAACGCACTGACCTAAATCTCCATGTGTATTTTATATGAGGGAAAAGAAAAGACCTGTGCAACTATGAAAATAAATCGTAACCTAGAGCAAAAAATTAGGAAAGTTGGATTCTAAGTGCATCTTGGAAGTTTCTAATAGTATATTTACAGTGCAGTTAAATTTTCAAAAGAATTTTTGAGCTAAACGTTCTAAAACAATGTTTTTAAAATTACTTTGATCCAGATATCAAAACCTAAGTGACACATTAAGCGAGTGTAGTATATACTTAAGCAGGTGAGTATAGTATATACTTTAACTATGCTGTAATTTCAAATGAAGATCTACATTTAAATTTATTAACAAAAATTGTTCGTGCTATATGGCTAAAAGGTAAAATTTAACCAAATACTTTGATGATGTGAGATCCATTTCAACACGTGTGTGAGTGTATGTGTGTAGCTCATGGAAAGAAAATCTAGGGACTGGGAGAGTAGCTCAGTGGTAGAACACACACACACACCCCAGTTTAAGCCTCAGCACCAAAATAAAAATCTGAAATGGTAATTACCAGTACCTTAAGAGGAGTCATTTCTGAGTGGTAAGATTATGATTCATTTTTAGTCTTACTTTAAACTTCTCTATATTCCCTGACTTCCTTGCCTTGGTTACTTTTTACATTTTATAGTGAGACAATAAACAGCAAAGATATTGTCAATGGAATAAAATATATTTCTCTTCTAAAAACGAGATTTTTTAATGCAACATAATTAGATGTCATTTTCTTGTTATAAAGTGCAATACACTTATTTTGTGTTAAATGAAACTTGTTCTCAGTTATGAGGTAGGCAATCTTGCGTGTGAGCCTATGACATTTTAAAATTACATGTATTTGTTTATGTATGTATTTATTCATTTTGTACGATGGTGGCTGGGCTGTTGGAGGTGCACATGTGTGAAGGTCAGAGGACACTTGTAGAAATTGTTTCTCCTCTTCTACCATGTGGATCCTGAGATCATACTCAGTCATCTGGCTTGGCAGCAAGAGGCTCTACCCACTGAGCCATCTTGGTGGCCCATCCACAATCTTTTAAAGACATTAATGAGCTAAGCAGCCTGCAAATGAGCCTATTTATATTCTCACAATTAATGTATAGTTCTTTTATTCAATGGCTGTAAACTGATCATAGGCAAACGTATAGCTGCAAAATTAAAATTTGTGAACATGTTTCTAATACTCAATGGGGAAGCTTCCTTAAGAGTTGGGCAACTTAGGGTTTCTAATAATATAGCTTGCTTGGGACTGGAGAGATAGGTCAATGGAAACGAGCGCTGGCAACTCTTCCAGAAGACCCGGATTCGGTTCCCAGCACCCACATGACAGCTAACAACTGTCTTTAACTCGAGTTCCAGGGGCTCTGACGCCATGTTGTGGATTCCACAGGCTCTCCATGACACCATTGCACTTACATACATGCAGATAACATGTAGATACACATAAACTAAAAAGAAGTAAATAAATAGCTTGCTTATCAATATTTGATATATAATGTCCACAATTCCCCAGAATACATACAGATTTATTTAAATTAATTTTTAAATTTTACTAAAATAAATATTCCTATTCCCTATAAGATCATCATATGCTTCATTTGCATTCATTCTTCCTAGATCCAATGGGGGAGATTTAACTGCTACTCCAGTGCACTGAGGAGGGGAGAGATGCAGCAGGCTTCATGGGTGCTGTGCATTCTCTCCCAGTGTTCCTTGGGTGTCATAGAGCTTATACCAAAGAGCAACTGTGGAGGAAGAATGATCTGTGTAGCATTATCTTTTAATTGGAGCTTCTATTTCATTTTCTCACACAATAGCTTAACCTGCAGCAATCGGCAGAGGAACCATTGTTGATTTGGACAGTACACAAAAGGACACATGCAAGTGTTGTATTGCCAAAGAGACTTGGAGAGGACTGTAGAATTTTGTCTAGATTTTGTTTGGGGAAACACATTAGTTGTGAAAATAGCTAACTGCATTAATTCAGATTCCTGAGGATTCATCGCATCCAAGCAATGCCTGAAGAACAACCCCCAACCTGTCCCCATCTCCTTTCCCTGTTCCTCCCATGTCCAGCTAAAGGTTCATTTTTACAAGCTGAAAAGTATATTATCTCTGTAACTGGCAAAGGAGGAGACTAGAAGCTTGTAGTCTGTGTTTGTTTGGAGGTGATGACCCAAACTACCAGCCATCAGTACATAAAGTGTGAGTGGGCAAATGTGTCCTTTCATAGTACTGACATTTCTGAAGGTAGTTCCCAGATGGAAATGGGACATACTGAGCTTAATCTACCTAGCAAAGGAACTGAATGGATGCCTGCTTATTATTATTATTATAGGTCTACATAAAACACTAAAAAATGGGTGATGTTGTGTTCCAAGAATTAAGTCCTGTCCTTAAGCTGGCTAGCCTTCTATTACAATAACAAATATCTGAGACTATCAGCTTGTAAAGAAAGAAGGTATTTTGGTTCATGGTTTTATAAGTTTCAGTCGACAATTGTTTAGTCCTGTACAGCTAGCCAGGAGCACATATTAGAACAAAGCCACTCATTTCATGGCAAGGGTGTGAAAAAGAGAAGGGTCCTGGGGCTTCAAAGCCTCCCTCAAGGACATGCCTTCAATCACCTGAAGGCCTCCCATTGCCCCACTCTTTAAAAAATTTTATTTTTTTAATTTTAATTTTTTTGAGTGTTTTGCCAGCATGCGTGTAAATTCATCCATGTGTGCAATGTCTGCAGAGGCCAGAAAGGCCATCAGATCTCTGTAACAGGAGTTACAAACAATTGTCAACTGCCAAGCAAATGCTGTGAGCAAAACCCAGGTCCTCTGCAAGAGCAGTCACCGCTGAGCCATGTCTCCAGCCCTCACTTAAAGGGTCCACCATCTCACAGTAATTCCAAACTGAGTACACAGGCTTTAACACACGGGACTTTGAGAGACATTCCAGATTCGATCTATGGTACCTTATGAACAGCCAATTGTGTTTGTTCCCAAGCTGGCTTGTGCCACTTGCCTAATTCCTGAAATTATGAAAGTTCTTTAAATGTCATGTAAGACTAATGAAATAAGCATGCAAAGAGATTTCTTTTATAATAAAACTCAGATGCATACTTGAAAAAATATTGCAGGTCAATAATTTTAAAAGTGCTACAAATTAAAAATGACATGACTATAAAAATTATTCTGGAGAAAGATGTAAAAAGTAGAAAATTCTGCACTCAGGTTTATTTTGTCATCATTCTGTTGTTGCCATTGTAATTTGGAAACAAACGCAATCGGCTTTTCATAAAGCTGGGACTGGAGTCTGTTGCTTTTTTTAAGAAATTAAAATAAATCCCAACCCAACCTAAGGAACTTTGGCAATTGACAGCTGCAGGAAGAGGAAAGGCAGTGTCTTAGAGCATTCAGACTCTGAGGGCCCAGTGAATGAATCCACATGGAAGGACATTGAAGGACACAACTCAGAATCTAAAGGTCATATTATATGTAAGAGAATTTACTGAATTGTGCTGGAGACAATGGGGAGAGAGGAGCAGGTCTAAGTGCCATCAAACTATACTGTATGAAAGTCACAAACCTTCAATCAAAAAAGAAAAAAAACTCTTGTAATCCAGCACTTAGAGGGTATAAATAGGAGAATCATTAATTCAAGGTCAACCTAGGCTATGTAGCGAGAATTTACTCTTGAGTCAGAGAACAGTGTGTTGCAAGATATACAAACCAGTCGTGAGCCCCTGAGCACTAGGTATTATTGATTCATTGTCCAGTTCTTCTTGGGTCCTTTATCCAGCAGTTCTGATTCAAATGGTCATGCACAGTAAAAATGTGCTACTGAATTTTTCATTTCCAACAAATAATTTTAATATACAGATAAGTTTAAGAATTAGTAAAGCACAAGAGTACTTCTCCAAATTTGTACACACAGTCACCTGAGAATATGGTATAGTGAAATGCAGACAATAATTCTCTGGGTCTGCAAGAATGAGGCCCGAGGTTCTAAGTCTGTAATAGTGGATGTATTAGAGGTTGATCTGAACATGACATCTGAGAAGTCCTAGGGCAGGTTGTCTGCTGGCTAGAGACCCTGGGAAGCTGGTAGTAAGGCTCAGTCCACATCCAAGGACTTTATAACCAGGGAAACTGATAATATGTCTTTTGGTTCAAGGCAGAATCTGATAATCCATGGAGGTCAAAGATTCTGAGCTTCTGATGCCCAGGACAACAGATAACCGTGTTCCCACTACCATGGATGAGGCCAGTTTGCCTTGTGTATTTGTTCTCTTCGGACCTCAGCAGATTTGGTGGTGTCTGGATAGAGTCTGCACTTCTAACCAGTTTCCAGATGGCAATGTTGCTTTAGTGAGCACACTTTGCACAACCAGATAATAAACTTCTGCTCAGAGATGCTGTTTTCTCTCCTCAGAATATCTATGCTTCTCTGATCCCTTCCGTCACATGAGTCAGAGTGATGTTGAAAGTCCCCTTTGAAATAGCCCTGTTTTAACTCCATCTTTGCTCCAAGACTTGCCCTATACAGTCTCACATGAACGTGAGCCAATTGCTTGAGATCAGAGACCATGTGTTATATTTATGCTGATCTCCACACTCAGGAGCTGTAAAATGTGGACTGGAAGCCAGATTTGAGTTCTGCGGAGTGCTAATTTGTAACAGGTCTCATCTGAGCAAATGTTTACTGCCTCCGTGTGCTGAGAGGTCTGGCATGGAGGAAAGATAACCTTTTTGCGAAAGGATAGCTGCAGATGCAAAGAAAGGCTTAAATATCAAATTCCATATAAAAACGAGAAATGTTAAACTTTATATAACTCTTGGAATGACTGGATCTGAGCTGATTAGCAAGCTTCAAATACAGAGATTTGCACAAATGTGGAACTTACTGAACAAATGAATAACAGAATTTTTTCAGACATTAGACATTTAAAAAATATATAGCTAGGCATGGTAGGACACGCCTGGAATCTTAGCGCTAGGGAAGCTAAAGCAAGAAGATTGAGAGTTCATAGACCCAGACTCAAAAAGAAAAAAAAATGATAATAATAAGGATGGTAATGATGATGATGATGATGGAGGAGGAAGAAGAGAAGGAGGTGAACAATAATAATTAGAATTCATATTATTTTGAAACATTTACTATATATACCACACACTGGGATGTTCAAGGGAGAAACTAGAGGAATCTTGGCTCCCAGTACACAACCTATGGAAAGAATACCATGCCACCTTCCAAAACCTGTAATATGCACTGTGTCCTGATCATTTTACCTTTGTTCATTCTTTTACCCACTAAACCATCTGGCCAGCCCCAGTCTATCATTGAAATTCCTCCAAATGTAAATGAATTCCAGATTGTTTTTCAGGATAGTCCATAGTCTTACAAACACACTCCACAGATTATCTTATTTGAATCTCACAACTGACTACACAGTAGCTTGCAATTGTTCTTCTTTTACATGTTAGGAAACCAAGATTCAAATAGGTTAAGTGACCTGCCAAAAGTCACACAACTTGCAAGTAACAGAGGTTAGAACCCAGATCTGGCAAGATGCCCTTTGTCCTTTACACTATGATGAACAGTTGACTAGCTTGGATTGGTCTCATTATTTGTGCTGATTTATGCAATTAAAATCACATTTTTCTCTCTCTCCAGATAGTCACATCTTTTTATTTCTGAAGAAACCAAAATGCAAAAAAAAATTTATCTTCTAAAATCCATATGTATTCCTAATATTTTGAGGTTTTATGACTAGCACAATAGTTCACTATATTTACCTACAAAGACTATCTACAAACAAACTATGAGTCTAAAATTTTGAAAGAAAAGATTCTAGTTTCAAAGACTAGTGAAAAATAATTAGAAGGAATTGTACATATACAACAGATTGAATTTTCAAAAAATGTTCATATCTATGTCTGTCTCCCACACATTCCTCCTACAAAAATAAAAGTCAAGCTCTATGTCCTGTCCCTGGGTAAGTTTGGTGAGCCTAGCATTAAGGCCTCTATTCGAAGTCTAGGTTTGAAAAGGTGGCATAACTCCCAAGGGTTTTCTTGAATTCTCTCATTGCAATCCAGATACCTAACTTGTCAGATGAGAGAGACCACATGGACAGACTCAATGTATGTGGCCATCCATTAGCAGCACTGACCTTGGACTAGGAGATGCATGGATGGTGATATCTCCAAATGACTCCAGCCCTCAGGCTTTTAACCTTTTTATCTCAAGTAGTAGTTGTCTTCACACAGACATGGTTAGGCAGGTTCCACCATTCCTAACCAAAGTCCTGACCCAAGCCACTCATGAACATAATAAAATGGCTAGTTTATGCCATTATATTTGGGACAGTTTGTGTTATAGCAATACATAACTGATAAAATCATCCAATGTGTCTATCATCCATTATGACTTTAAAATTGTGCTTTCCAGGATAACTGAACTGTTAAATCTGAGACGTTTATATGTAATTTAAGGATATTAGAAATCCACGCTAATAATTTACAGTCATGGTAGTAAAATAAAAGTGATGAATGTGTTTAAATAAAATAAAAATTCTAAATGCAAGCAGTATATAATTGCTAACCATACATCACTGAATATGCATATAAAAATTGTGAATATTAATTCAAATTCAGTATATTATAAAAGAATAAGGGAGATGCTTGGCTGTTCCATTAAAAAGCAACCTACTTAGGGATATTAAAGATACAATTATGGCTGAAGTTTAATTTTCATATGACAAAATACCTAATTACAATAGTGTTTAAGCACAATACAGACAGGGCAGTAAACTAATTAGGAATGAATTTCATTTTCTTATCATTTGCTCATGCATGTAATGTTATTCATTTACTTGTTTTCCTTTTCCACTAATATGAGAAGTAGAAAAATCATGGAACTTGAAAAGGAAGAAGTAAAATGGGCTTTTTGTTAGCCTGTGGTGCCTGGCAGGGCCACTGAAAACTTGTTATTGGGTATCTTCCACTGATCCATTTCCCCAACCAGTCCCCTTTATACCTTTATGTCTTTCTTTTTGGTGATCCAATGAGTTTAATTAGGGTTGCTTACAAGAACACAGGTAAGGGGTTATTTAGAGAACATGGACACAAGATTTCCATTTGTCAGAAATAAATCAATAAAACAAAAGCACTAGTAGCTTCTTCATTTAGGTCCCTAACTTCCCCAACACTCCCCAGCTACAGCCTTTTGACCAAGTTTGCTGTACCAGATGTGACTTCCCTCCTGTAGAGTTGGCCTCAAATTCAAACAGAAAGGAACTGGTTACCCCCATAACAGTCAACCCACAGTCACACCACTGGGAACATATTGCTTGGCAGGTTGATTGTACAACATGCAAGGTCCACATCTTACTGAAAGTGCTGATGATCCTTTTCCCCCTAGAAGACTACATGCACCTTCCCACCTGTTTTTAAAATGACCTTCCTAGATTCTTTCCACTGAGATGCAGATGTAAAGTTTTCCTCCTATTATTAGCTAAGCAGGACCCCACTGTAGGGCTCTTGAGTTTCCCAGGATGATTCTAACGCACAAACATGAGGATTGTTTAAGAGGAGAGAGTCTTTGCTGCGAACTTCCAAGTGTCACATTGCTCAGCTACTGTACCAAGTGGAACATTTAGGTATTTTTTTTTAAAAAAAGAGATAAAATGTAGGCTTCTTCAGTATTTCTTCTTCTATTTACAGAATTTTCCTCTCTATCAAGTTGCCTGCCTGAAAGGCTGGCATACTGTGGAAACGTGGAGTGTTGTAGATCTTGTTTGCTTCTCTTTGTGTTATCTCTGTGACTGAATTCAAATCTCTGTGGATTCAATTAATAACCATTGTAGGGTTTGGTAGAGCTGAAAGAATATAAAAAATGATAAACACTTTTGAGATATCCAGCAGCTGAACCAAGTAGCATATTTAGGTGTCAGGGTACTGCCTTTAGTTTAAGCAGGTGCAGAGGGCGAAGCTCTGTAGGAACATCTAATGAAGGCGAGCTTCAGTTCACATTTTGTTTTCAGGAAACAGGGAAGCACCTGCTGTTTGTTTATCTCTCTCCAAATGCAGGTGTTTTGAGTCTAAATATAAGCAGGCTGATATTTCTTTCAAACAAGCCATCCATGCTCTACAACTCTGAGTCTTAGATAACTCAACATCTTTATAATAGAATCTAGCCTAGGCTATGAATCAAATTCACGACCATTGCCATCTTTCCTGCAAAGAGGCACCTTTCCTAGAGTTTCCTACTGTTAGAATCATAAAGCCTATAGAGATTGACTTCGTCAACTTACATTCATTTCTTCAAATATCTGTTTGTGTGGACATAAGTTATTAATTCTTTTAGGTATATATTAAGAATTATGACAGTTGGATTATGTGGTCAGAGTGCTTAACTTCATAAGAAATATATCCTTCTGCATTTCTACCAGTGACAAAAACAAGTTCCTGTTGTTCCACATTCTCATTAGCATTTGGTGCTGTCAATGGTCTGAAATTCGGTCACTCAAATAGGGTTGTACTATTACCTCATTGCTGTTTTAATTTACATTGCCTTAATAACATATAATATTGATCATATTTTCATACACTTATTTACTAACTGCATATCTTGTTTTTGGCAAACAAGTCACTTGCTGATTTTTTTAAAATATTTTATTATTTTTATTTTATGTATGAGTGTATTGCCTGCATGGATGGATGTAAGTATGCCTGTGTCATGCAATGCCTGCAGAGGTCAGAAAAGGGTGTCAGATCCCCTGGAACTGGAGTTAGGACATTGGTTAGCTGTCATGTGGGTGCTGGGGTTTGAACTCCGATCCTCTGCAAAGCAGTCAGTGCTCTTAATCACTGAACCATCTCTGCAGCCCCTTGCTGATTTTTTTAGATCAGGTTATGCATTTTCTTATTGCTACATTTAAAAATTTTAATTTATTTAACTATTCTATGAGAATTTTGTACATATATATTTTGATCATATTCACCCTTACTATCCCCAATTTCAGACTCTCCCATATCTCTTTCCCAACTTTATATCCTCTTCTTCTTTTTTTTTCTTTATAACATATTGAATCAAGTTAGTGCTGCCAATATATGCATGTGCAGGACCATCCACTGGAGCATGGGCAACCTACAAGGAACTACATCCCTGATGAAAACTGATTCCTCCAGTGTCCATCAACTGCCAATATCTCTCAACCAGAGGGCAGAGTCTTGTAAGCCCTCCCCCATCCATACTGGAATATTTATTGGCTTAATTTGGGGGGCTCTTGTGTAGTCAGTCACAGCTCCCGTGAGTTCATGAATGAAAGAGCCCAGTCATGCCCAGAAAATGATTTCACAGTCTTCCCTGACCTCTGGCTCTTTCAATCTTCCCACCCCTCTTCCTGGATAGTCCATGAGACTTGCAAGTGGGGGGGGTGCATAGATGTTCCATGTGGAGCTAAACACTCCATGGTCACTTATTCTCTGACTTTGGCTGGTTGTGAGTCTGTGTTAACCACTGTCCTCTGTAATAAGTTTCTCTGATGAGGGGATGAGCACTGTACTGAAGATGATGTAAAGTATTTAGAAGGCAGTTAAAGTCTATGTCCATGTAACAAAATGACAATATTAGGTTCTCCCTGAGGGCATATGGCCTCCCCAGCCACAGGCTCTTGGTAAGGTTTGTAGTGCTAGCTATGAGTTCCCTCCCGTGGAGAGGAAACCCAGCCAGAAAGCTGCTAGTCCCCCTTATAGCATTCATGCCTCCATCTCTCCGATGGGAATATCTTGTCAGTGCTTGTAGCTCATAGTTGGGTAGGACTGTTGATGAAATTTTTCCTCCAGCAAACTGCATATCACCTTCAGATACCATAAAGACAGCCAGTATGGTTTAAATGAAGAACCTCTTCCAGAGGCTCCAAGTATTTCAACACTTGGCCAGTTGGTGGAGCTCTTTGGTGAAGGTATGGACCCTTAAGGAGATGTGACCATGCTAGAGGAAGCATCTCACTAGGGTGGGATTCATCTTTGCCCCATTTCCAGTTTTGCCCCCTCTGTTTCCTGTGCCTGCTTGAAGATGTGATCAATTAGTTGTCTCTCTGGCTGCCTTCTGCCATGCCTTCCCTGCCATGATGGACTCTTATCCTCCTGGAACTCTAAGCCAAAGAAACTCCCCCTTTTATAAACTGCCTTGGTCATGGTGCTAACAGAAGCTAATAGAGGAAGCAAGGAGGGAACTCTCAGGTCGGTACCAGCTTGCCTTAGTCATGTCCTGAAATCAAGTGTATTCAGCACTTATTGCTAGGATTTAAGAGTTCATTGTATACTGTGGAAATAGTCCTTTACCTGGTATGTTCTTTACAAACAATGAATGAGGCAACACAAGGATAAAGGCAGAACAGCAGCAGGTGGGAAGCCCTGGATCCCTAACGATCCTGGGGCACATTGCCTCTGGTTCTCTCTTGCATGAGAGAGGAGCCAACTTGTATTTTTTTTTAAAAGAAAAAATAAAAGCAAAAAGAGCAGTGTGACACTATTTACTCCCTCTGCCTTCCTGGGCAAGAAATACTTCTCCCCTTACCTAGCACTACAATGTAAGAAGAAATCAATGTGCATCCACTGATAGAAGATATCAGAAGACGTTTAAGTTTGCAATCATCCTAGGTTCTTTGTAAAGATCCTGTGGCCATTAGGTGAGGAAACAATTTGGAGCAGCTCTCATTTGCTTTCACAGCTTCTCTTTCGCTGTTTCCATGGTGAGTTTTGATAGTCTGCTCATTTATGTTTTACTTTAGAGCTGTCATATTTTATCTCTATGGTGCCATAGTTCCTGCCCACTGGTTGCTTCCAACCCAGAGGCTACCACTTCTCTCCACCTTGTATGTCCATGAGATGCTGCTGTCATGGGATCCTGTCCCTCTGGCCATGGCTGAGACAATTCAAGCTCCTTCCTGGGAGTTTTCAAACTCTCACTGCAGAACTTTCGGCAGCCACTATTGTCAGTCTCATGGAATGTTGTACATCCTCCAAGGTGTGTTCACTACCTACCACCCTCCTTTCCTCATTTCCAAGACTACGCTCAGTCAGAGGGTTCTTTTATCCAAAATGCACTTGGATCCTAATCATTCTTTCCTCATTCCTCCCTTTTGGGTTTACCATTTCATTCTGGGTGAGAATTAGAAGTTTTACCATTTGCCTCTGGCTCACTTCATGTCCAGCTGTTCTGGTACTATAGTGTCCCTTGGAGATGTCAGGGAGACTCCTGGCCTTTGTACATACCTCTATCTAAAGTACTCTTCATACTAAGAGTGGTTCTGCCTCCATTTATTTAAGTTCCTACCCAAATGGAATCAATAAATTTTCTGAACAATGTTCGTTATTAATATTCTTTCTCCCCATGTCCTGATTATAAGTTTTACTGAGCATTTGTTATCTGATATTATAGATAGTTTTATTGCTTATTGAATATTTCCTCTCATTAAAACTGAAGATTTGGTCAAGAAGGGGCTTTGTTTGCACTGCTATTCCCTCAGCATTGAACATAGACCTTAGGTCCTCAGTGGCTATGAAACTAAATGAATGTCTTGTTAAGCCACAAACCTGTGGAATATGTCTGCTCTGCTTTCATTCAAGTGAGCTACAAAGTTCCAAACTGCTACATTTATAAACGTCTTGGAAAATGCATGAACAGAAAAAGCTTCTGAAGTACTCTTATAAGATCTCTTCTTTTCAAAGCTGAGAATCTGAAACCCAGGCTGGATTGAGTGAAGTGCCCAGGAACACATGGTTATTCATTGCACAGCTGCTTGGGGTGGAAAATAAACACCCCAGCTGAGCTGCCTTACCAGCCCCACAAGGAAGGCACCCGTGCTGCCTGTGAGCCTCTCCTGATCTCAAGGGAATCAGGAAAGCTAGACAGGAAGCAGGTGCACCCATCTGGCTACCAACCAAAGCAATAAATGGCCTTGATCTGCACATGCTTCTAAAAAGGAGATGTAGAATCAGAAGACTGAAAGTCACCTCCCATCTTCCTTCTTGTCATTATCATTGGCTGCACAAGAGAATCAAATCAGTAACTGTCCAACAAATGACTATCATGCCCCTGAAACCTAAAGTGAATAGAATACATATGCACATTTAAATATATTAATGTATTATATATACAAGAATATGTATATAAAGCTTTAGACATACCTAAGGCTCAGGGGACATCATGGAAGAGTCGGCAGAAAAAGTGTGAGATCCAGAGGGACAAAACACCTGCTCCTACTTAGCACATTCTCAACATGATATGGAAGCTGCACCAATGAAATCTCCACAGTATGGTAGTCGTCTAATGAGATTTACATAATACAAAATGGACTGACATACCAAGGTGAATGGGGGGAATGCCACAGAGTTCCACTTCAAGAAAAGAGCTATAGGCAATCAATGACTGCTGAGGGAGGGAGAATCACATTTCTAGCTCCCTGAGAAGTTATCTAATCCCAAATGAGTATCCTTAAGGATGTGTGCACATAAACACCTCTAAACAGACTCAGTGCATTATATATAATCAAAGAAGAGGACAAGAAATTGAGCGAGAGTGGGGGAACATGGGAGGAGAGGGGAGGGAACCTGGAGGGTTGGAAGTAATAAAAGACAATACTCATGTATGACATTTTCAAAAGGGAAAGAAAACATTAAGAAATCCCTCCTGTGTTTAGTGAGTCCTCTTGTGTGAGCCCCATCACATCACAGTTTTAATTAGAATGTCCTGGTTTCTTTTAAGGTGGAGTGTGCTTTCACATGTTCAGTGGCCATTCCTGTTCCCTCTAGAATTTAACTGTGAGTATAATTAGCCAGTTTTCTTATTGCACTGTTCCCTGTGAATCTGTGAATTCCCCATGAAGAACCAATTCTGGAATTGACTCCTGGCCATATAGATACATTGATCATAAGCACTTTGCAATTCTTACATAGTTTGTGGCTTTTCTTAACTTGCCATATCTTCCTGCAAGACAAGTAGGAAGACATTTTTGTCCTAGTAAAATTGCATTTGCCACTCTTTGTTTAAGGGTTGTGATATTTAGCTCTAAGGAATCCTTCTCTACCCTAAAACCATAAAAATATTCTGCTATTTCTATAGAAAGATTTGATGGCTTGGCGTTTATATTCAAGTGTTTAATTCAGCCCGGAATTTATAATCACATAGATTTAGAGGCGGAATCCCAGTTTATTTTCTCTTGTAGTTAACTATTCGCTTTACTAACTACCATTCTTCTCCACCACAGGTATACAATGAGCTCTGTCTACTCCCACTATGTGGTTTCTTGAGGCCATGAAGCCGATAGCAGATATGAATTTTATTTTCCTTTAATAACACAAAATAAATACAATCAATTGATCATAGACCTGTGTGACCATATTATATTCACTTTTGTATGTACTTGTTACTCTCCATAATTTAAAGTTAACTGCACTGTGTTAGAATACCTAATGCATCTCTGTGTCATGGTTGCTTTTAGGTCATGTTGTCTGAGGACTCCGTATCTTTACTTTTCTGATCTCCCTTTAAAACTTCCTCCTTTCCATCCACCATTCATCCTCATAGCCTAGAAGACTCATCCCTAATCACTTCCCTGCAATAAGCATTAGCTGACTACAGCCAAATGCACATACTGAGTGGCCTTCTCCAAGCCCAGACTTTAGCAAGGTTCTACCTCAGTGCATCTCGGGCCTGGATTTTTCCATCTGATATCACCTTTGCACTGAGCTACCTGAAAGTAAAAACAGGGTCCTGTTTATTTCTGTTTCCCTGTAATCTAGCAAAATGCACATACACATTGCCTTGTAGCTATTGGTGGAAAATGAGCAACTGCTCGAATATTCTTTTAGGACCAAGGATACGCAGCAGAAAAGAAATGGGAAAACAAACGATGTGCTGACTGATGAGTATGGCCTTCATTCCAAATACTGACACAGATGCCATCAAAAGAAGAGATGGGAAAAGCCCTTCAAGGCCTTGGGGGATGACTTGGTGGGTAAAGCGCTTGCTGTACAACCATGAGGGCTGGTGTTCAGATCCCCAATATCTGTAAATGCTGGGCTGGGCATGCATGATGGGTAGCCTGCAATCCCGGCATTCTGGAGGCAGAGATGGTAACCCTGGAGCAGCCTGGCTAGTTGGGTCAACTGAGTCAGGGAGCTCTGGGTTCAAGTGAGAACTTGTCTTAATGTATAAGATATACAGTGATTATCGCTATATCAACCTCTGTCCTCCACACATAGGCACAAACTTAGGCATATACACCTGCACACACATGCACTCACACTCATGTGAATATGTGTATGCACACACCCATGTACAGCATACACACACACACACACACACACACACACACACACACACACAGAATAAAAAAGCACCTCCTGAATGGTAGAGTGTATCTGGGTGTGAGAGTGTTAGTAGCTGTTTCTCCTGGAGGGAGAAGGAAAGTTAGTAAGACTCAGGAAGCTAACAAACCCAGGTCGCTCAGGAAAGTTATAAGATTTGCAAAGCCTGTCCCAAAGGTTTTGTAAGCAGTAGGCAGTTGCTAGTAGGAGGGGACTCGTTGTGGGAGCTGCCTGAAGTCCGGCAGGGAGCTCCAAGGAAGCAGCTTCTGTGAGTGATCCAGAACCCCTAGTAACCCCTTACCCACGCTCCTATAAGGAACTCCAACAAACCCATCGTTCACTAAAACTAAAGAGATATTGGTTCAAGTGTCCCCAGGAGAAGTCATGGAAAAGGGAGCATCAGCAAAGCACGTGGCCTGAGGTGCACGGAAGCGTTTTGTCTACATGAAAACCCTACAACTCTTTCTTATATGAGGTAAATAATGGTTCTTACCAACAGTTTCTAGGAACTCTAGCAGTATTCACACTTCTAAAACAGTAGCTGTTTAGACATTCAAACTACATAAGAGAAATAATAAAGATCTTTTTTTGCTAAAACACTGAGAAAAGCAGGACAGAAAATTTATCCATAATGAAGCCAGCACAGTTCAGCAAAGAGCACAAAGATAATATGACCTGCCCTACCTTGATGACAGCTTGAAACTCATTTGGGGAAAATAACCTTTTCTCAGGAAAACTGATTAGTACTCAAAGCATATCTGGTGTGGGTCTTGTACAATGCAACCTTTTCGTTCGCGGATTAAGTATAAGTATTTTCAAGTTGCTGCTCTGAGTTTCTAACATAGAGTTAAATGAGCCCGCAACATAAAGGAGTGAGGGTTCTCTGGGCATCATTTACATTTGCATAGCGTCCTTTTGCTGTTCTTTGTTTTTTTTTCACATTTCTCAGAACAAATAGAAAGACACTAATTCTAACAAAATAAGAGAATAAATTATCAGCAACCGTTAAAGGCCAACAAGTCAAAGTCATTGTCCTGGGCCGGAGTACAGGATCAGAAGCACAGAAAAGTGAGATTAGACTCATGGTCACATGGTCAGCTATTTTTCTTCACTTTAAATTCTCCCTATGTGCATTTTTTAAAGATCTGAATTACAACCTAGGAAGAATAAATCAAGAAGATAATATTTAATGTCTACTTTATACAGAAGAAAACTTGGGCAGTTTGGTAATTGAACCATTGATAAAATTAGAGAGGAATTGGAGAAAGACTCCAAGCATTCTAACTACAAGATAGCCTTTCATCAGATGGTGTCACCATAGAAGTTTAGGACTAAATTTTCCACCAGAATCTGAAAAAAAAATGATTTCATCTACCTCCTTAGCACAGAATGGGACTACAGAAGGCAGTGAGGTATGGCATGTAGTTTTACAAAAATTAGTAAAAATCAGTGCCAGAGAGAGAGCAAAAACAAAAACAGATGTGTAAGCTTGTATAATCAGAAAGATTTTATGTACATAATCCTGGCAGCTTCGCTCAATGGCTTATTCCATTTCAGTAATCATGTTGGTAGATGAGCTAATTGCAAATTTGTTAAATATTCATAACCAGCAATTTCTGCTAAATGACAATGAACTGTCACAGTCCAATGAATTACAGACCCTCATGTGACACGATTTCATAGGCTGGTTCCTGTCATTGCCCCCAAATCATATCAACTCACTTTCTACCTATGGTACAGACATTAAAGAACAGGGCAAATGCCCAGATGTGGAGGGGCATGAAGCAAGCAGTGGCCCGTCAGCTTGACACCATGTGCATACTGTGGTGCCTAGAGGCTTCAAGCTCAAAGCTGTTCAAGGCTCAAGGTTTTGCAAGTGGATTTGAGAAATACATTGTTGAAGATTCTGTCCAATCTCAACTTCTTCATGTAAACATTACCTTTTGAAGCACAAAAACCAGATCAAGAGTTCAAAACTATTTTTGCTAATGAGTTTTTCTATTACATGGTATCTTGCTCCTTAAAGTTGTAGTTTGTGAGTTAGAGTATCCATTCTACCTTGGAGCATGTTCAGGCATGCAGCATCTCACGTCTTAATCAAGACACGATGTTGTAACTTAAACATGAGATGCTCCCTCCACCCCCAGACATGTGCTTGAACTCATGGTCCCCAGCTGCTGTTTTAGGAGGTTATGGAAGCTTTAGTGTTTGGGCCTAGCTGGAGGAAGTGAGCTGCTAGGGAGTATACCTTCTGCTTTCAACTCCATTGCCCCCATTTTCTGGTCCACTGAGGTGTGAGGAAGCTATATCTAAAGATTCTGCCATTCCAGACCAAACTGATCCCAGTTAACTTCCTTCTGCACCGTAATGGACTACACCCTCTCAAAATGTGTACCAAAATATATCTTTCCTTCCCTAAATTGCCTCTGTCTGCTGTTTGATCATAAGAACTAACTAATATACTTGCTGAGCCAGAATCTGTATTTTAATAGGATTTACATCCCCAGTGGATCTCGGGCATTTTGCAGATCCAAGAAAAAAAACAAAAACACTTCAACTTTTTCAAAGGAAGAGATATTTTTTTTTCTGTGAGCACAAGACTCATATTTAGGAGCTCTGATAATCCCCAGTGTGCATTTGGAGTTTATCAACCTATTTAGCACACTTCCATCATAGTGACTGTAGTTACTACAGAAACCAACTTAGCAGCTTTCCCTTATCTGACGTGGGAATTTCTCTTTCACTAGTTGCTGTCAGCTGTAATGACATGCTGCACCTGTTGAGGTTATTCATAGATTTTCCATGTAACACAAAGAACATTTTGCGGGTTAATTCTTTGATACCTTATTCTTTGTGAGCAGATTCCTCATTGAGACATAATTCACTAACACCTACACACCCTGTGATCACACCCTGTGATCCTTACACACCCGGTCACTGGTTCTGCATTTGTCAATTTCAGATTAATCTATTCATATGAACATGGTTTACATTTCACTCTCACATTTGCCAACACGGTCACAATTGGTCAACTAATTTATTCTCTGCACACATGTGGTTCCAGTGAACAGTCACTCTATGCAGCATCCACTAAGAACCAGTTTCATTATCATGTATTGCACATAAATTTTTGCTAATTCTCTCAGCAAAATTGTGCAGTATTTACTCTATATTCAAACGATAAAAAAAAGTCTCACAAGGCTTATTTAATCAAAGGCTACGTTAAAACCCAGGTGAAGCTGAGTCTAAATTGACTTCTTTTCAATTCCTCATACTCTCCCATTAGTACTAGGCAATTTATACCATTATAATCACAAGTTTGCATTTGCATAACCATGGTAGTTACCCCAACTAGATGCTACAAATGTTGATTGTAGATTGTGTGGCACACATGCTTTTCATTTGGACAAAAGGAAATCAACAAGTAAACCCATGCCTCTTTAGGTATTAATGTATTTCATATAGAGGACAAGTGAAAATGTCCAAAGATAAGAACTCCCACCCCTGGCTCCCACAGAGATGGAGGCAAGAAATGTGGAAGCCAGGAAGAACTGAAGGCATGAGCCATAGGCATCTCTCGAGAATATGGAGTCTATCTCCAACCTGCTTTCTTAGATTCTTTTTGCCTTACAATAACACCTCACCTCAACTTCCTGATTAGGAGATTAGCCTCAGCTACAAGACGCAGTTGTCTTGTGTTCAAATGAAGAAAGCTCTTCAGTGCAGATTTTCCCTTACCCACTCACCCAACCCTGCTGAAGGGACCATAGAGTCTCATGGTAAGGGGAGCCACTTTCAACAAACCCAATCCTGATTTTGTGAAGATATTACCAAGGTCAACACAGGAGACCTACAGAGTTATGTCTGTCTCTGAAATCCTTGACCCTCTGGAATTCTTCTACAAAATCAAGTCCCTTTGTACAAAAGATCAAGTTTCAAAATATTATCATAAAATCAAACTTCTTGCCTTTTCTTCCAGTATTTGGTATCCCTTAGTGATTATTGTGACCTTATGTTGGGATGATAGATCAAAAGTCTGTGGGGAAGAGAGACTAAGGCAGTTAGAGTATTCATGCAACTGCCTGTTAACAGAAATAAAGGCATCTTAAGCATATCCTCTTAAAAGTATTATTCCTCAAGACCGACCATTCTAGAACACCTCCACCCAGGCATCTTGGACAGGACCCAATGTGCTCAACATGGCCGACTCTGCATGACAATTCAGTTTGAACACGTGTCAGCATTTAAGCTTCCCTTGGTATCTTACAGTCCACTAATAAGGGCCTAATTCTGGTTTTCTTGTGTATCTCTTTCCATCCTGACAATCAGCTATGTTTCATATTGAGTAAAACTGACCAAATGCTGTTCATTAGAAACCATATAAACTTGAATATTTAACTCAGTCAACAATTAATTCAAACAAAGATTTCAGCAATTTATTCAATATCACAAGCACTTAGTCAAAGTTTCTTACTCTCAAAGAAAACATGATACAAACAGGGCTCTGGCCTTGAAAACTGTGAACTCTGTAAGGTAGGAAGTGGCAAGTAGGTAGAACATACTACCATTTGGAAGTATGAAGAAGGTGACCAGGAACCTGTATGTAGTAACTACCTGCCGTCTTAGAGTTGAGCATCTGGAAATTAGGAAATTGGAGTGTGAGAGGAATGTTATGGAAACTCCTTTTTATCTCATAGCACTTGATTCTTTTGCAAATATCCCAAATAACCAAGGTGCATAATCAAAAGGCTTGTTGCAGTTTGCAGGGAGCTTATCAGTGTGTCCAAAACAACTACAGGAGAAAGAATAACAGGTTACTGCACAGAAAAGGCATTTCATTCCTGTTTCATTAAAAGAAACCTAGATACACAGGGATAAGGAGCTCTCAGAACTGTTGTTTTGCTAAGTTGACATGGTGTCAAACTGTCTTCTAAATACTCGTCTTTTATTTTTCAGAAAAAGTGTGTGTATAGTGTGCTTGAGTTTGTGTATGCTTGTTTGCACGTATGGGGGCACATGTACGTGGCAGTGCACACACATACGTGTAGACGTAGAGGTCCAAAGTTGATGTCCAGAATCTTCCTTCAACACTCTTTCACTTGATTCTTCAGAGCAAAGTCTCTCACTCCAGTCCAAAGCTCACTGATAGGCTAGTCGCACTCGTCAGTTTGCTTTTGTGATATCTTGTCTCTGTTTTCTGAGCACTTGGGATCTGAAATCTAATTCTCTTGTTTATACAGAGAGTGCTTTAACTGCTGGGCCATCTCGCCAGTCCTAAATTCCTATCTTTATATGTGCTGCTCTCAGACTTCATCAGAGACAGTCCTCCTGGAAGTGGGCAACTGTTAATGCAGAGACTCACAACTGGTCAAAGCTCAGAGAATTAAGTGACCGTGGAGTGCTTGGTCCTAAACAGGACATCTATATCAGAGAGAGAGGAAGAGAGAGAGAGAGAGAGAGAGAGAGAGAGAGAGAGAGAGAGAGAGAGAGAGCCACCACTGCATGGCTTTGCGAACAGTTACAGATATGATTACCTACACAAGATGTCCCTGTCACAATTTCATCACCAGTGAGGGAGGGATTCATGAGGGTTCACCTCTCACTCAGGGTCTGTGGATCAAAAAATAGATCAGAGTAGGAGGGGGATTGCTGGATGAAGAGTTTCAGCCAGAGAGAAGGGGAATAAGAGTGGGTAACGGAGCGTGAAAATGCCCCACACTCAGTATATGCATGTATGAAACTGCCAAAAAACTAAATAAAAATTTCAAGTGTGCTATACATTGATCTTCCATATCAAACACGAGACATCAAATGTTTGAAAAGTGAGAATCAAAATACAGAAATACCTTGCTGTTTCAGTAGTGACCTCAGAAGAAATAATCATTTATTTGCTTCTATGCCAGATTTTGTTAATATATTTTAGTTTTAATGTTCTGATTTTCCCTTTTAGGGAGTTGTGACTTGCTTGTTACTTTCAAAGTATCTATCTGCATTTGGGATGGCCTCTTTCCAATGCTAATGTTCTGCCTTCAAACTGATAAGAGTAGAAATCAGGTCACAGGAACTGTTATAAACTCAAGTAAAGTACAGAAAAAAAGAGTTCAGACTTGGCAACTCAGTCCTCTTTTGAATTAAAGGCAAGAGATTCAGAGAATAAGCATTCTGGTATCTGCTTTGCATATTCAAGATTGTTTTGTGATGCTTGCTGCAAGTTTCTAAGTGCATTCTGGGTAGGAGTAGTAAAGCACCTGACTTCTCTACTGGTAAGGATTTAGCAGAGTGTGAGGCTCTATAAATGCACATTTTGGAAGTTGGAGAGATGGCTCAGTGATTAAGAGAGCTTCTTCCTGTTACACAGGACCTGAGTTTAGTTCCCAGAGCCCATGTTGGGCAATTCACTCTCTGTAATTCCTGCTCTAAGGGATCCAGTGCCTTCCTCTAGATTCCATGGGTATCTCTCTGTACTCACATGCATACACACGCATACACACATACACATACATACATACACACACATACATACACACACATACACACACACAAATACACATAATTATAATAGTGAAAATATTTCTATTTATTTTTATGTGTATGAGTGTATTGTCTGCATGCTGACACATACACCTGTGTCATGCAGTGCCCATGGAGGCTAGAACTGGAGTTATGGATGGTTGTTAGCCGCTGTGTGGGTACTGGGAAGCAAGCCCGGGTCCTCTGCAAGACAGGCAGTGCTCTTAACCACTGAGTCATCTCTCCAGTCCATGAAAATAATTTTTAATGTATATTCTAGTTTGACAGTTTTTCACCTCAGCCTATGCATGGCCCTTGGCTCAGCTTGGTTGAACGACAGTTCCCTGCTGTGAAAGGAACCCTTCCAACTTCAGAGGTATCACACTGCAAAGTAGGAAGTTGACTTCTCTCCCTACATTGAGGAAAGTGGCACTTCATTGCTAAGGAGGAGCTGAGGTGTACAGAATATGGACCAGAGCTGGAGGAGGGGTGGCAGAGAAAGATGAGGGAACAGCAGAGGGCAGCCTCCCTCAACACTTTGTCAACAAGAGGCAGTTTTCCCATCAGTCAAATGAATAAAGAAAACAGTAATTGGCCCACCTGAGGCCCCTCCTGAGATACTGAACAGATAACCCTGACAAGACCTGAGGTCTACAAAGTCAAACCAGCACCAAGTATTGTCTGAGAGAAGGGAAGTAGAAGGAAGTTTTGCTACATGGTGGCAATGAAAGCCAATTGGGATTTGCAGCAGAAATATCATGAGCATGCATTGATTTTTTTTAAATCAAATATTCAAATCTTTTATTTTTTTGAGTAGCAAATCCACATGACTTAAAATCCAATATTTTCTAAAGAAAACAGCATGAAAAATAAGTTCAGCCTTCTACCTCTATCCTCAACCAGTTTTGCAATTACCATCCAATAGGCAAATATTGTCATTAATTTCTTATGTATATCTGCAGTTATATTTAATATATTCAATAATATGCAAAATATATATTGATATGCATGAATAAAGGAATCTGTGTTATTTGCATTATTGGTTAGCATAAGTTACAGACATCCAGTCCCTTTTAATTTTTTCCTCAAACATCTTTGGCAAACCTACCATATCTGAATATATGCAACTTCCAGTTGATGAGTATGCCATAATTTATTCAATTTGTTTGCCATTGACGGGCATTTGGATGTTTTCAATTTTGACTTATGACTAACAATGCTACCATGTCAGTCTGCTGAAACATGGATCTCCAAATTACCCACTCTAATCCCCAGGTCCTGTGAATGTTCCAAATATGCAAAGAATTTGGGGATTTAAATTAAATCTTGAAGTGAGATTATTTTGTATTACCCCCATTAGTCTTCAGAATAATGACACGTACCCCTTGGGAAGCACAAGGAATCACACTAAAAGTGTAGAGAAACCAGGGCAGGGGACAAGCCACAAGTGCAAACGCCACATCTGGAAGAGGTCCTCGCCCGATGAAGCATATCCCTGTGACACCTAAGCACAATCCAGTGACATGGAGTTCAGAATTCCAGATTCTGATTGTGCAGAAAATCCATTCCTGTTGTTCTAAGTCTTGACATTTATAACATACTTAGACATAAAAATGTTCCCGTATATGAGTGAAATTCCACAAAAAATTCCCAAAAGATAATGATCTATAGATATACATTTATGATCTTTTTGTATCTTGCCAATTGTCCCAAAGGATACAGGTGAGTGTATCCTTTGACACCCCCAAAAACAAAGTGTAAATGTTCCTGTATTATTTGCTAGCACATACTTATTGAAAGTTTTGACTCTAAAATGTAGCAGGATACTCTAATGTAGTTTTAATTTGAATTTCAGTGATGACTGTAAGCTAGATGGACTTTGTTGATGGAAATTGATATTTGTTTTCACTAGAATGTCCATTTGCATCTGTTGTTATATTCTATTGTGGATTTTATATTTTGTCTAATCAGCTTGCAGAAATGTTCGTATTTGTAGGGATTGTTTGTTTTGGTGCTATGAATCAAAACCAGGCTTCATGCATGTTAGGCAAGTATTCTATGTCTGAATTATAATTTCAGCCCATGCAATTTGTTTTTATCATTTACCTTTGAGCTTTGCTTATTATGATTCTTACTAATGATAGTTTTTGAAATTTTATGTGGTAAATATTTGCACCTGGTGTGGCACATAAATTTTATCCTAGCACTAGGAAGCAGAGTCAGTCAGATCTCTGTGACTGAGCCAGCCTGATCTACATAGCGAGTAACAGGTGAGCTGGGTCTACAGAAAGATTGTATCTCAGAAAACAAACAAACAACAACAACAAAACAATATTTGGGAGCTATAGCATTTTCTGGGCAAGCATGAGGACCTGAGTTTGAATCCCCAACACCAGAGTAAATGCCAGGCATTGTGGCATGCACTTGTAAACCAGGCACTGGAAGAGGCAAAGATGAATGGATCCCTGAGGCTTGTTGGCCTGTCAGTCTAGCTGAATTGGCAAGCTTCAGGTTTAGTGAGAGACCATCTCAAATAAAGGTGGAAAGCTGGTGAGACAAGTCAGCTGGTAAAGGTGGCTGCCTCCAAGGCTTATGACCTGAATTCAGTCCCCAGGACCCAGATGGTGGAAGGAGAGAATCGACTCCTATAAGTTGTCTTCTGACCTCCACACACACACCATGGCACAAGCATGCACACACACACACACACACACACACACACACACACACACGTATGTATATATACATAACTTAAAAAAGAAAAGGAAAACTTTTAAGAAAAATAAATAATGTGGAAATAGAGGCAGTAGAGTAAGGCATCTGGTATCAACATCTGGCCTCCAAATGCACACACACACATGCATGCATATCTACATACACATACACTCATGCATAGCACACACACACACACACACACACACACACCGCAAAAATACCCTAGCTTTTGAGCGTGCTTTGAACACCTTTCCCCACAGCAAGATTATTTTTTAGATATTTCTAATTATTCATTGTCTCTGTCTTCATATTTGAACCCATGACTCATTTAAAATTTATTCTGATCTGAAGCATAAGAGATGTGTTAAATTTTATTGTTTTTCTGCATATCCATCCTGGCTCCCAATACTGCTATCAACATTCCATCATTTTTATCTTTCATATATTGAATTTCTATATGGATTCACATCTATTTCTGAGCTTTCTCTCCTGCTACATGGATCTGACTGTATAAGTAGAGTTTAAAGCAAAATAAAGCAATTTATAAAACATGAATTCTGTTCTTGCATCATTTGAATCCCTTGGCTCCAGGTCGGGTATGAATGGCACTGTGTGAAATCTCCCACAGACAAGCCCCAAGCTGTACCCTAAGGGCTACCTTGAGTACTTGCTCATCTACCTGGAGAGGTTACAAAGCATCACAGGTACCTGGTAGTTGTAAAACTAAAAGTTATCCCTCCACGTTAAGGAAGATGGTCTCCATTAAAGAGACCAGGGAGAACAAAGACTAAGACATGTGTGGGGCAACTGCAAAGGAAATGGAGAAAAGATCACTGATTTTTTTTTCAGTTACTTTACAAGAGTGCAAAATTACATTTGGGGCTGGTAATGTGGCCAACCATAGTCACAGGATGTCTCGGGGATCCTCTAAGCTGCCTGCCACGGGAACCATGAAATCTCTGAAGCTGTCCAGGAAGTGAAAAATAAGCTGGCACATAGGGTCACAGGTGCCCAGCATCAAAGACAGAAACTGTTAAAAACAGCAGCAGGACTCACTGGTCCCTCTGTTCCCAGTGCAGGAGGAGAGAAGAAGGGTTTCTCTAGCTTATCCCTTTCCTGTGATGGTTAACAATTGTTACTACATTTTTGTGCCGTGTACATCTTCTTAAAAGTTCTTTTTTTATTGTTGTTCATTTGTTTGAAGACAGACGTGCACAAGATAACTTGATGTATGCATGTCATCTTGATCTAAAAAAATAGCTAAATAGAACCAGTAACCAGCAAATGGAAACAGGAGAGGCAAGCATATTTCTTATGTATCAAAGATAGAAGAAGCCCCTGTCAATCAACTCCATGATAGCATCAGCCCTAAGCATCACCCCAGAGACCAAAAGCTCCACACAGAGTTACCAATGCATGGCAGGACCAGCACAAGCTCAAAGATAAGCTTTCATAGTGTACAAGCAGAGAGGTGTCTCCTTCTTCCTGTTATTCCACACAGGCTGCCATCACAGTCGGAGCAACCACAGCAAAAAGTCCTATTAAAATTAAAATCACTAAGAAGGAAACGAAGATAAACTTTTCCTCTTTCTTCGTGTTAAATTAGAATGGATTATCCACTGGGCTCCTTGTACAGCTCCTAGGAAATAAAGCAAAAGGAAGGTCTGCCCTGGGTCTGCTGGGAGAAGAAACTGGGGACAGGAGAGGCTAGATACCCACCATAGAAATGGCAGCTTAGTGCACCCAGGTATATCTCAGACTTAGCCATCCCTCAGCAATGTTTTTCATCCCTCGCACAGGCTTCCTTGTGGAATGATTAACTCTTCTTTAAAGGGAAGATATGTTTTTATAAAACTATGTAGAACGTGGTCTGGAGAATTTGGGACATTTTGAATGAGAGTGTGTAAAAAGATAGAAATTTTGCAACTTGAAGTCTGAAAATACACATTTCTGATGGTCTTTTCCTACATACACATGCATCACACATGCACACATATGTACATTTTCTCTACTCTGTGTCTTGTACAATCAGAAGCTGGTTAAAGTTGGAGGGTATTTTTCCCATTACTGCCAATTCCCTCTAAGAATTTTTGTTCTGTCATGTCTGTCAGCCTTTCTTTTATTGGAGCAAAAGGGGAAATACCCCCATACAGGAAGACAAAAGGATGGGAGATGATATCAAAACATCATAAATGTCTGAAGTGATGATGTGTCTACCAACACATTTGATCTTGTAGACTTCAATTATTACGAAAAATGATCAAGGATAACATGAAAACAAGAGGCTACATAAAACCTCACTATTAGTTCAAGAATTTTCACTTTTTTAAAGAAGCTACAAGAGCTGGAGAGATGGCTCAGCAGCTAAGAGAATCGACATGCAGAGGACCCAGGCTTAATTCCCGGCATCTACACAGCGCAGCTAACAACCATCCATAACTCCAGTTCCAAGGGATCCAACATCCCCTTCTGGCCTTCACAGGTATTACACAACATGGTGTACTTAAATACCTATAGGCAAAACACCCATACATATATTAAAAAATAATAAAAATAGGCAAATAAATAATAAAAAATTAAAGCTACAAAGTGGCTCATGTACACACAGATTCCTTTCTTATCTAGCTGCACTCCTTGGCATACTGACAAAACAAATTCTACTCTTGATAATCTTCTGACTCTTTCTCTCTGTTTCTGTCTCTGTGTACGTCTCCCCACCCCCATGTATGATTGTGTGTGTGTGTGTGTGTGTGTGTGTGTGTGTATGGTGTATTAATTATGTTTGGGTCGCTGTGACAAATTACCCTATGGGAACATCTTAAGGGAGGAAAGACTTCTTCAGGTCGTGGTTTCAACCCTTCACAGCATGGAAGCACAGCAGAGCAGCTCAGACCATGGTGGAAGGAGCTGTGGCAGTCCGCTTACATCATGACAGACTGGTAACAGAGTGCCCCGAGAACAGAGAGATGGATATGATCTTTCAAGTCTTCCTGCAGAGGCCCACTTCTACCAGCCAGGCTCCACATCCCAAAAGTTCCACAGCCTCCCTCAATTAAGTGTGGAATAAGCATTCAAAACACAATCCTGCTGAGGCCATTTCAGGCTAAAAGAATATAGCCTATCCAGTATCACATTTCAAACTGCAAGGGATCAAGATGGAGTAATGGGTTTGTTTGCCACGTAAAAAGTAAGAGGTAAGGGGTGGAGAAATGGATCATCAATTAAGAGTACTGGCTGCTCTTGCAGAGGACCTGGGTTCAATTCACAGCACCCACATGGTGGCTAACAGCCATCCATAACTCCAGTTCCAGGGATCTGACACCCTCTTCTGACCTCCATGTCTATTGCACGACATAGGTGTGCTTACATACATGCAGGTGACACACTCATACACATAAGATAAAAAGAATAAATAAAATATTTTCTAAATAATAAGGGGTAAATTTTATGAAATAATGAACTTCAAAACACTAGATATCAGGCGATGGAGGGGGGTGGGGCCTGGGCGGTTGGAAACAAAGGAAGCCATTCTACAGGTGCTTCATCTTGCTGATTTGAGAGACTTTACCTTATGATAAAGCAATGGGGAAACAAGATTGAAACTGGGATATCTCGGTTCAAAAGATAAAAGTAAGCGCCAGGAGGGCCAAGGTCATAGGGTTTACAGGACTAAGTATCACAGAGAATTGATCTGCAGAGAGGTCCCCTTGAATATTGAGCAAAGTCCTGATCATATATGAAATTTTCTGTGAACAGGGAAAGAAGAATACAAAAGCATTAAGGGGAAAAATACACAGAGCTAGGCACACTGCCTTTCCCCACTGACCATACTGAAAAACGCACCTCTTGATGTAACATTCTCTAATGTACTGAGAATGGCTTTACCTGGTTAGTGGAAAATGGACTGGTTTTGTCCACTTCAAAAAAGTGTAAAGTCAGTTCTGAGAGGATAAAAGTGTTTTCAAGCAACTGAACTATTCCTAGAAAAGAAACTCAGGAACTCTTATAGAAATAAAATAACCATCACCAACAAAATAAAATTTCAATGTCTACTATCTGCTCCATGATTGCCAGATGTGAAAAGATTCCAAAAAATATGATTTATAATAGGGAGAGAAAATATCAATCAATTGAGAGAGATTCAGAACTACTGCTGATAATTAAATTAGCATGTACAGAGAACAAAACTATGTTTATAATTTTATTCCATGTGTTCAAAAGTAGGACCCAGAAGACAGAAAGGTAAAAAAACAAAAAAACAAAAAACCCTCCCAGTCTGTCTTCTAGAGGTAAAACAATGACCAAAATGAAAAATACATTCAGTGAGCTTTATGGCAAACTAGGTATTGGAGGAAATGATTAATTACCTTGAAGAAGCTATCCAAAACTGGGGAAGCCCCATCACCTCTTCCATATTCTCTTTGTTAGATCCACCTGACTCCATGGTGATGGCATTGGGTAAATTGTGACAATGGACTCCACCTTGACCTGTCCATCACACATGGTGTAAGTAAGAACTGAAATTCACTGCTGTAAAAGAAAAAGTAGATTCCAGAATTTTATCAGAGAAAAAGGTAATCTTCTTATAATGACAAAGGGATCTGTTTATTTTTTATGAAAAAGCAATCCTATGTGCTTATATGCCTAGTAGGAGAACTTCCGAAAACATGAGGAAAATGCTGATAGAACTGAAAATCAGAAAATTCACAATTATAATTAGAGATTTCAGTACCTCTTTCACTAGTTGACAGGAAAATAAACAGAAGTACATGATCAGGCAGGTGTATTCTTTGTCTACAAAGGAATTAAGTTAAAAATCAATGACAAAAGATACTGAGAAAACTAGTCAGATATTTTGAACCTAAATAATACAAAGATTAGCAAAGCAGGTTTGACAAAACCAAAAGTTGGTTATTGATAAGATCAACACAATTCATCACTACTAGGAATGAGTGAGAAGGCATCACTACAGGGTATACAAATTTTAGAAAGCTTACAAAAATACGAAGATTGTTACAGTGATAAATTAGAACACTTAATTGAAATGGACATGATTCTTAAAAGATACAAAGTACCAAATTTCACACAAAGAGAAATAGATAACTGGAATCATGTAATATCTACTAAAGGAATTGAGTTTGTATATTAAAAACCATCCCTGTAAATGAAGCTTCATATATAGACTGCTTCCTTGGCAAATTACATCAAACATTTAGAAAAAAGTAAAATGAAAAGAATGAACTGTTGAAATATACAACAACATGGGTTGAGTCTCAAATATCTAAACTGAGAGAAAAAGTCTGACCAAAAATAGTTCACACGATATAAATCTGGGCATATAAGATTATAGAAGATGCAAAATCACATATAATGACCTAAATCAAATCAGTGTTTACTAAAGAAGATAAGAAAGGATTCCCAAAGAGGAAACATTCAGGATTCTAGATGTATTATTTGTCAAATATATGAAATTATACATTTTAAGTAATTCACCACATGACATTTGCATTTCAGTAAAGTAATTGAAGAAACTAATGTATGATTAAAACTGTGAGGCTAGCTATTAGTTTTAAAACGTGAGCTTAATATGAAGACAGTCAAGCTGGGGGTGTAGGTCAGTGGAAGGGCACTTGCTTAGCATGCACAAGGCCCTGGCTTCAATATCCAGTACTGCAAAGCAAACCAAGATAGATAATCAATAGCTTGTGTGTTTAATATATTACAGAAGAGTTTCCAGTTCCTTTTCGGTTATATAACTTATTTATACTTATATCAAACAGTTAAAAACTTTTTTTTAATTAGCCAAATTCATTCATCTTTTCTGTATATGTTTTGCCTTTAATAGAATGCTTATTTGGTCATTCCCAAGTGTGCTGCTCTGTAACCGTTACAAAATAGTTCCTGAAATCTTTAGGAATCTCTGTTAGTTCGTGAAACATTTATAGTGTGCTTGGAATTTACTTTGGTACAAAGGTAAGACGTCTGTATTCTACTAAATGAGTTAGTAGCTATACTGAGAAATTTATTGAATTCTGCATTTCCTTTACTGCATGTACAAGGAATTAAACATTGCTTTAAAATTTCAATGTAAATTAGGACTGGAGGGTTAACTACTGAGGCTTAGTAGTTAATAGCACTTGCTCCTCTTGCAGAGGGCTGGGGTTCAGTTCCCAGCACTCCCATGATGGCTCACAGTTGTCTATAACTCCAGTCCCAGGGTTTCCAAGACCCATTTCTGGCTTCTGTGGGCACCAGGCATCACATGCATGTGATGTACATGCATACATGCAAATGAAACATTCATACACATAAAATAAAAATAAATGTCCTTCTAAACATTTTAACATAAGCTATGATAAAGAGTTTGCCCCTTTCTACCCTCTTTGCTTCATCTTTCACTTTTGCTTGTTCTCCTAACTGAAGGTTGCCTTGCCTCCCTTTCTTGTTTTTATCTCTATGAGGCTCTAACTTTCATGATTTCAGAGGATGACTTTATTGTGTCAGAGTCACTTCTCTGTCCCTCAGCCATTGCTATATCCTTTGACCCAAACTCTGAAGGTCCTGATGACGTTTGTAATGGTTAGTGAGGTGTGAAGACCCGCCCACTGTGGGTGATGTCATGCCCTGGGCCAAGATCCAAGACTGCATAAAAAGGAGAGAAAGCAGAGCATTCCTCATTTCCTGCTTCTTGACTGTGGAATGAGATGGCCAGATGCCCAAGCCCCTGCTGCTGTGACTTTCCTGCTCTGATGGGCTGTAATCTCAAACTGCGAGATGAAATAGACCTTTTCTCCTTCAAGTTGTTTTTGTTGGGTTATTTTATCAGAGCAACCAGAAAAGTAACTAATAAGACTTCTAGCCTCTTACCTTCTGCCTGGTCCCACACATCAAATTCTCTGATTCCTTACTAACCTCTCTGAAGATGTCTGTTCATACTCACCCTAGACTTTCATGTACCTTCAAGGTTAGCCATTTTCTTTCATCAAGCTTACTGAGATACAATTTAAACACAACAAAATTCACCTCTTTGGCTGTATACTTGTATTTTGAGTTTTCACAAACATATAGCATTGCATAACCATCATGACACTTGAGATAAACAAAAGTTTTATAATACCACAAATTCCCTTGTACAATCTGTAGTCAACTCTTTTCCCATCCCTTCTCTGGCGCTATTGATCTAGTTTCTGTCCCTTTATTTTTGCTTTTCCAAAGCGTAGTATAAATAGAATCATACAATATGGTGCCTTCTTAGCCTAGCTTTTTCCACTTAGCATAATGCATTAGCAAAGCAGCCAAGTTGTTTTGTGGAGCAAGGGTTGATTACTTTTCACTTTGCTTTTATTCTTTTCTGTGTCACTTGCTAAGCCCTCTATTACATTAATAAACAGAAACATCAGTAACAAGATGGAAAATCTGCAGTGGAACAGCAGTGGTCATATTATAAAACAGCAGTCGGGTTATGGTTTGGAAATCAAATGTCCCTTTGAGGAGTTCATGTGTTGAAAGATTTATCCTCAACTGGTGGTACCATTATTTAAAGATTTTTTTTCATTATTTTTAAAAGTGTGTGTGTGTGTGTGTGTGTGTGTGTGTGTGTGTGTGTGTGTGTGTAGGACAGAGCTATCATATACCCTGGAGCTAGAGTTACAGGCAGTTGTGAGCTACCTGAAGTGGTTACTACGAACTTAACTCAGGTCCTCTGCAAGAGTAACATGTACTCTTACTCACTGAGTCGTCTCTCCATTGATGGCACTGTTTGGAGAAATTTTAGGAACTTCAGGTCTAGCTGGAGGAAGTAGTTTACTTGGGATTGTCACTGTCTTATTGTTTCCTGTTCCCCAGAGCTGAAGAAAACTCTTTGCTGTGTGTTCCCACTGTCACAAGACTCTTCCCAAGTGCATGGGACCATGCAATCACTGACTAAAATTGTGAACCAAAATAAGTATTTCCTCCCATAGAGTATTTCTGACCAGTGTTTAGTCACTGTGACAAAAAGTTTATAGAGAAGGCATCTGTGGGTTAACTATATCTCAAGGAGAAAAGTTCTTGACTTTCACTAGACAGGCTGGCTGCTGTAGGTTTTAATACAGATACCATTGATCAGATTGATGAAATCTCCTCTCTTGCTACTTTACTAAGTATTTTTGCTTGTTTTTATAATGAGTGTTCTCTGTGAATATATGGTACATTAAAGGCTTTACAAAGAAGGAAGAAAATTAATGATGTCTTGAATATTCGTTAGTGTATCTCCAACTTGCTTCTTTCTTTGAGCTATTTCACATCTCTCAGGTTCTAGAAATCTGACAGGAATACAAATTATTCTCATCCAAGAAATGTAAATTAAGTCCAGTGCAATGTAATTGATTATTACCCCACGGATATTCACCAGATTTTCATTTAGATGTAAACTTGCCTTATTGTTGTTTATCTACCTAAAAATATGACAGTTTGGATTCTCCTTTCAACTGATTATAACATCTTACTCCCTCCATAATCAATGACTTAAGTAAATCTTTGATGGACACTTATTTTTACCAATATGGGATCATTTTTCCTTTTATAAAAACTATTACTCTACAGTAGTTTTATATTACCTTCTGTGGGGGAGACATGAACAAATGTCTGTCTTAAAAAATGATTCCATCCGCGTCTAGCTTAGTCAACCAGTTAGTACCTACAGGAGCATGGGTGACTCAAAGATATCTGTATCACCAAAAACTGTTAATGCTGACGTATAAAAGCTACATTCCAGAACTCCCTACACCAAAGGATCGTCTCTTCCCAGGAATTGTCACTGCTTATACAGTCCTAGGGAGGGACCTTACGGATCTTATAACTTTCTGAGTATTACAAGTTTTGTCAGTTTCTTGGACCTCCTAAGTTTTATGAGTTGCCAGGAAGAAATATTTCAAGTCTCTGAAAATAGCTATACAACACTCTACACCTATCTCTGGCTCTTACATTCTTTCTCTTCCCTCTTCTGTCATGTTCCCTGGACCTCTGAGGGCATTATATAGATGTGATTGTTTTATTGTTTCATTCGCATTGAGTAACTATGCCACAAAACATAGCACTTACTCCCAGCAGCCTAACCACTTTTGAATCCCTGCTGTAACTACTGTCTACTGTTGAGGGTGATGCAGCAGCATGACAGGCTCAGAAACACAAATGTTTAGATGGCAGTTTGACAGGCAAACCACATCCATTTAATAAGACAACAGCAGACACTTTCCTCTTGGACTGTATGACCTTCCCTGCTATGGGCTTTTTGACCTGACTTATGGTGCCAGACATGAGTTCTTGCCTGCGGGGCAGGCCTTACGATCAGAAAGCAGTTTACTGCTTCCATCACAGTTGTGTCACTACTGCGCCAGTAGGCACATCTTGCCTGGCAAGTTAATAATAGAGCTGGTGGGATCCTTAGCTGATCAAGACTGTCAGCAGCAATCCTCCCCCAGCAGCCTGCATAGGGCCTTCCAGCAATGTGGAAACGAGCTGGCAGAGAAGGCGCTTTCATCTTAATCCCAGCCTTATTTTTTCATGTCCTGCAACTTAATCCCAGGACATTATTTCTTCATGTCCTTCATGTCTTTAGCAACAGGGACTGTCCATGCCATCTAGTTCTGGCATAAAACCAATAGCAGTGCCAAAAGCATTTATAGTTTGGAAGTCGTGTAAGCTTCCTTGACCAGTTCACATGGAGGAAACTCGATCCTGGCAATGGGATATTACTTAATAAACTTGTAGCTTTGGAGTGGGTCTTTTTCTGACCATACAGGGTATTCCACCTTTTCATATGCTTCTCCAAATTTGTAAGACATTCAAGGGTTAACATTATATGATGAATTTTTTTTTACAGAATCTCTGAAGGTCCACTGCTACCCATTTTAAGCAAATACCAATTAGTCTCAAAGGAATAACTCAATGCTAAAGCAGAGAAATGTTAAGAATACAATACAGTAAGAGAAGACCCTGTCACTTGCATCAGTTTTTCAACATCAAACAAACAATGCTGGATACAGTGGTGAAAGGTGGAGTGTCACTGTCCCGTCTAGTCCCTCCACAATCCACAGTCATTCTTCATGAGCCATCTGACCTCCTCATACTGAGGTGTTGCTATGGGCCACCTTGCATCTCCCTGCTTCAGAAGGCTCCACAGGGCCAAGGTGAGCTGCTGGCCCAACTCGAGGACAATGAGAAGCAAGGCCATGCTTTTGCTTGCATGCCCACCACCTGAGCTGGTGCCCCAGGTCTGATAGACTCCAGAGTAGTGACCCAGCTGCCTGTTCTCCATTGGTCCTATCTGGCTGCTGAGAGGCTCCTGGGCTAGATAAGCAATCTCCACTTCCAGTATGTTTTCTTGTCAGAGAGTAAAGTACTCAGCAAAATCTGAGGGAATAATTGCCCACTTCTAGGACAAGCTTGTCTTCTTCACCTATTTTGCTCTGCGATTTACTCCTCCTTTTCGTTCAGAGTTTGGGTCTTCTCTTGGCTTAAAATGGATGCTAAGAGTCAGACTGTGTTTAAGCATCACTGTAATATGTTTTCTTGGTAGCCATAGAGGGATTGCCACCACAGACACACACATCATCCTCAGATAGATTAGCTTCAGTTGCGTATCTTACTCCCATCACAGAGATGATGCAATTGTACCTCCTTAATCAAGGTGTGAGTTCTTAGGCGTTTCCTGGAATATTGGTGTCATGTGGATGTTGACAGTAGTAGAATAGTAAAGTCATGTTGGTGAAGTGTGAGTGAAGATCTTGAATGTTAGTTCCTAAAGATTCTCCCAAGCCAACTGCTGATAAAACAGAGCTGAGTAAAGGAGAGTTCCAGCAGCATTTCAGAGGTGCAGAGCAAAGAAGTGACATTTCTGTGATGCTGATGTCTGCTTTGAGTCTCAGTGGGAGTTCCGAGGCCTGGCTAGAAGTGGGTTCATATCGTGACATACTAATTTAGGATTGATGAATACAGAAGATTAAGAAACATGTGATGAGGGATCCAAATACTTTGGTCATAAACTCTCATGTGATGCTTTCTATTGAAGAATTGGGAAACTATTTTTCCAGAAGTTTCTGGAGTGACCCGATCAAGATATATGTGAGTTCTTGGGCAAGAATTTCCCTGGAACAGAGATGCCATGAAGGTGGTGGCAATGAAATGGCAAAATCAGGTTGATGTGGACTTTAGGTTGTGTGAGAGCAGATTCGGGATTTTTTTTCTGTTTTCTGATTGGGCATTTACCCAGTGCTAGTTACAAATTACCTCAGACACAACTCAAATGGAAAAGATTACTTTTGTATTTTTGGCTCACGGCTTCAGGGGGCTTCAGTCCTTCTTGATGGGGAAGGCATGGTGGAGCAGTTTTGGTCATGGTGGTGAGGACATGTGGTAGGGATTGTTTATATCATGGTAGATCAGGAAAGAGAGTGAAAAAAGAAGCAAGGAAGGGCTGTGCAGAACCTGCAAAGGCACATCCTAAGTCATCTACTTCCACCAGTGAGCTTCACCTCCTAAAGGCTCCACAGTCTCAAAATAGCATCACTAGCTAGGGGACACACATTAAACTATAGGCCTAGAGGGGCCATTTCAGATTCAAACCATAGCATATTAATTGTATTTCATCATTATATTTTTATACAAGTGTCTAAATGACGATAGTAACAATGACAACAGCTATGGAAACAGTAACCATTGAATATTTTGAGTCAGGCCATATCTTAATCTTTTGGCAATAGCCTGTATATTCCAAAAGTAGTCCTACGAGGCAGGACTCCTTTCCACTTTAAAGATAAAGCAGTTTCAGGGAGCTTCTTGGTCAGGAGGTAGCAGAATACAAAACTGAATGCAAGACAAGAGGCTATACAGTCCACATTAGACTCTACAGCTAAAGGTGAGCTCCTCAAGGTCAGGCTGAGACTGTTGGTTTTCCAACACTGGTCTGGACACATTGCATTCAAAGGTTTAAGGCTGCAGACAATGAAGTGATTTGCTCCAAGTCTCACCAAGGAGCTTCCAAAGTGAGGCATCTCTGATTCTTGGTCTGTTTCTTTGTATTAGCCACATGTTGCTGTGTAATCAGCTGACAAGGCTAGGGATTGCACCTACCTGTGTAACAGAGGAAGACTTCAAGCTCCTGCAGTCACCCAGCCCTTGGTGTGACCACAAAACACACACTCTGTAACAACAAACTGTAAGCCATACAGTGGATCACTTTGGATGCATAAAAATCCAAATGTGAGGTGAAAACCTTCACTTACAAGCTTTTTCCATTAAATATCAAAATCATTGATCCCCAGGGTGAAATAAGGGAGGAATGAATTTAAAATACATATCAAGGAGAGAGAAGAAAAGTCATGCTTTTTATGCCCTTTTCACCCTGGATTCTGTAAGATTTTTGTGCCACTGTCTTTTAATTTTTGTATGCTTTTGCAGACACAAATATATACATACATAAATATGCATATATGCATCATATACATGTGTCGTGTACATGTGTCATGGTAGATAGCCAGGCTGCTTATCTGGTAGATGTGATGACTTTCATTCTGCCACAACAATGATAAATACCCAGTGACCCTGCAACCCACTTTCTGTTTTACAATGTCATTGGGCCTCAACTTGGATCCGATTTTTATAATCAGAAAGATGGCTCAGCAGTTGAGAGCACTGGATGCTCTTACCGAGGACCCAGGTTCAAATCTCAAAACTCACGTGGCAACTAACAACCGTCTGTAACTCTAGTTCCAGGAGACTCAACTCCTTCTTCTGCCCTCTACAGACATTGCACAACACATATATACTTACATACATGCAGGTAATACACTCATACAGATAAAATAAAAAATTAAATTAAAAAATTTTTTTCAACTCATAAGAAGTGTTTTTAAAAATTACTTTTGAGTCTTTGAAAATAAATTTTAAGCAACAACAATTTGACCATATTCAGACCCCTCCCCTCATCTCTACCTTATTTTGTCCCAATTTCCTTGATATTTTTTATAAAGTTATATCAATTTTAATTCATGTTTCCCAAAAGTTCTGGAGCCTGATAAACCTACTGGGTATCATACCCTTAAAGAAAATCGATTCTCTCTCTCCCAACAGCTATCAATTGCCAAAATTTCCTCAGCTAGGACTGAGTTTTCTTGCCAGTCTCCCCTGTCCCATCTCCACTCTGGGATTTTGTCTGGCTTGAGTTTGACCTAGTCTTATACATGCTGTCATGAGTCTTTTGCCTTTCATTGAATTTCCTAACACTATTAAAAATCCATGGTATGTTTAAGATCTCAGTATTTCTATTTGCCTGAGCTCTAAGGTTCACTTTGTAGTTTAACTTGGTGGAAAAATAAATCAAAGCAAGATTCGATGATTTTACATTCATTAATGTGGGGTGAATAGATTAACAAAATAGATTCTTTCCTTGGAATCATAAACACAGGGCTGGAAATATAGCTCAGCAGTTAAGAGCAAACTGTTGCTTTTCCAGAAGACCTAGGTTCAGCTGTCAGTATCCACAGTGCCTTACAATCATCTGTAATTCTCGTTCCAGGGTTCCAATACCCTCTTCTGGCCTCCGTGGGAAATGCACATACATAATTCATATATGTACATACAGGCAAAACACTCATACACAAAGTAAAAAGTAAATTTTTTAAAAAAAAATATTTTATTATTTTATTGTATGCGTATGAATGTATTGCCTCAATGTATTTAAGTGTACCCATGTCATGCAATTCCCATGGTGGTCAGAAGAGGGTGTCAGATCCCCTGGAACTGGAGTTATGGAAGGTTGTTAGCCTCTATGTGGGTGCTGGGAATTGAACTAAGGTCCTCTGTAAGAGCAACCAGTATTCTTAACCACTGATCCATCTCTCCAGGCCCAAAATGTAAGTAAATATTTTAATAAAGAAATCATAAAACAAGGAGGAAATCCACAAGTTTAACAAGCACAATACATGGATTTTGCATAATCTCTTTTGTAATCGATAGCTAAAATTTAACTTTAAATAGTTCTACAAGAGTTGACTTTAACTTATTATAAAAAAAATAACTGGAAAATTTTTTGAGTAGGCAGTGAAAATGAAAAATGATGAAGGATCACAGAATATTCTGTTGAGAAAAGTGTTTATTTCATTCAGAGTGACTTTCCAGGTGTATCAAATACTCTTCTATGAAAAAACAATTTAAAATTTACCCTTTAAAAACTAAATGCAAATGAGGAAGAGTCCAACTTCCAGGAATAAACGGTAATTCATTACCAACATTTAAATGCAGCAAAAAATGAAGAAAACATTTTTTTATATATATCATGAAAAAAACAAGATGCAGGACAGGAAAGAACTGCAAAGAGACAAGCACTGGAACCCAGGACCAACTGGTCCTAATCACAGGACTGGCCTGGCACTCCGAACTGGACGTCTGACAGGCTTCCCAGGCTAAGGGAACATTTGCAGAATCCTGGGCCTATCAAAGTAAAGCAGCCTCATTTGGGTCTAAGGTTCTAGGCGTCCAGCGTAACAGCAGGACACCAGGCTTCACACTGTCTGCAGGATGGCTTCAACGTCTCTGAGCAATCCAGAAAATATCAAACCCTGAAACTCAGTTTGAGTGCCTCTCACTGCCATTGTGTCTGGGAGCCCCTAGTAATAACAGAAAATATCCTTTGCAGAAGGACTTGCCCTTCCCTAAACATTATTTGTACAAGTAATTTAAAAATAAAACATCCCGTACAGAGTTAAAGATGAGCAAGCACCCAGGAAGACAAGAGACTGGAGTAAGAATCAGCCGACATGATTTATAAGAATTAGGAGGAATATATGACCGTGGTGATTTGAATGAAAATGTCCCCATGGTCACAAGTATTTGAATACTTGGCATATTGTCTCCAGCTAGAAGCATTGCTTGCAGAGATTTAGGACATGCAGCCTTGCTGGAAGAAGCAGTGACTGGGACGGGCTTTGAGATTCATAACCTTGTCCCATTTCCATTTTGCTCTTTCTTTCTTGTACCTGCTTGAAGATGTGAGTGCTCACCTTTCTGCTCTGGCTGCCTCTGCCAGCATGACTCTTACCATGACTCTTAGCCCTCTGGAGCCATAAGTTCTAAAAACCCTTCCTTCTATAAGTTGCTTTGGTCATGGCCTTTTTATCTCACCAACAGAAAAATTATTCATACAAGGACTATGAAAAAGAATTCAAATATGACTGATGCCAAGTATAGTGACTACAAATTATCGTTATTATTACTATTATTCATTATTATTTGAGCAAAGGAAGATAAGAGCAAGCAAAATGTGCTTCAATAAAGTCTTTAAGCATACGGTGAAATAATTTGCAGCAAGGCCCAGAAAATCTTGGCCCAGGAGCCAAGCATGGCCTGTGGCTGTTTTGTTTTGTTTTTTGTTTCACTTGCAAGCACCTAAAAGACATTTTTGCATTTTAAGAGTTTGTTTTACAAAAAAAGAGAGAGACATAAGTGAGTCTCTGCAAGAGTTATAAACACTAACATTTATTCTCTGATCCTGTCCAGAGGAGGCTTGACGTTTCTATAGAGAAATTACAATAAATGATCCTCAACTACACACAAACATATATTGCTAATAAGTTTTTTTTAAGTCAGGGCTGAAATGAAGAACTCTCATCTAAGTCCACCAACAGAAGTATAAAAAGTACACAGAACTTTAATTTGGAGGTGCATTCTTGGTTGATGACTCTAGAGAAATAGCAAGGAGAAATGTCCATAAATGTTATAAACATCGATCCAGGAGAGAAAGAAGGGATTGTGACAGGCAAGAGGAAGATGAGGACTGAGCTTAAGAACTGGACACACTATCTTCCTGTCTCTGACCGCCACCTGAATGCTTTCAGAGAGTTTATTAAAGCGCACATTGTACGTTTTCTTCCTTTTCTATGTGTACCTCCTTTGGAGACAGGAGTGAGGCAAGATCTCATTCTATAGCTCTACTACAAAACATGGGTTTGTCTTAAACTCACAGCAATCCTCCTACCTCAGTCTCCTGCGTTCTGAAATTATAGGCTGGGGCCACCAGGCCCAGCTTGCATTCTATTTTATAGGAAGATGATTAAGGAATTTTATGTAAATTAACAGAAAAGGGGAGGAGAAAAGGGCGATGGAGGGAGGGAGGGAAAGAGAATAGGAAGGAAGGAAATAAGATTTCATCCTCTAGGCAAGATTGATGTTTATAGTCTAAATGGGGAAAGAAATTCTAAGCAATATTTTCAACCGCCCCTTGAGTCAATAGGCAATTTCATAGGAAATGACTGCCCATTTGTATGTTTATAAAGGACTCAGCTTGGAGAAAAGGTCAGTGTTCTTGCTGGGAATAAAATATTTATGAAAATAGCCTGAGCTTTCTTTGTTTCCCCACCTGTGGTCACCTGCCACACCTCGCAGTGTGTTAACAGCTCCCGCCACTACGTCCTGGTCTCAGTGCTTTGCAGGGACATTTTCATCACATCCTCTAATAGAACTCAGTCTTTTTCCATGGCTGTCAAGAACCTCATTATTTTTCATTTCTTTTCTTTCTGAAAATATTCCCCTTACCTTTACTGCACTGACCAGTGATAAGCACAGTGAATGACAGTTTCAGAACACGTGTCACGAGGATTTAGCACTGCCATGCTGTACAGTTCCAGCAGGGAGGCACACCCCCTTTCCCCACAGCTGCACAGCATTTGGGCTGAATATGTTACGCGGCAGCCTGGCCAGCACAGTGTGAAGATGTTACTTGGGTCCCTATGGGTCTCAGTGAAAAGGAGAAATTAAGTCTATTGCTCAGAAGATTCCAGTTAAATCATAAATGAGCTTCTTACCCTGAAATCCCAACATACGAGTGGAACCAGTGTCCTTGGAACGCTGTTCACAGTGCACAGCTGTACCTGATTTACATACCTTCCAAACTTCCCTATAAATTGTCAAAGTTGACTCTCACAATTAAAGCTAATGACAGCAGCCAAAGCCATTTAGGCTCATGCAAACTGCAGCAAATAGAACTGAGCTAAGTCTGGGCTCCTTCTTTTACTAGTTGTACAACCTTGGGAATTTGTATAATCTCCTTGAGCCTCATATTCTTCAGTTAAAAGAAATGAGGATAACAGTGCCGGTCTATCATTGAGAAATAAGCAAACTAACATGCCAGTTGCACAGAGCCTGGTAATTACATTCCCTGTGGCTCCCAGCTATGCCTCTGACCGTCTGTCTGTGACCATTCCTGCTTCTCTCCAAAAGCAGATCTTTCCGTCTGCATCATTCAGATCTCCAGTCCAGACCTGACAGAGCACTTCTATACCTCCCGACGCCCATCTCCCACTCCCACCACTATCACATCCAAGCACCAACTACCATTCATTTCCTCAAATCTTACTTGCTAGTATCTTCTCTTCTTAGACTTCTCCAGCCACTGTGGGACCTTCACCTCCACTGTTGCCTGCCTCGCCTACTCATCTCTCGACAATCTCGCTGATAATCATATTGAGCGCAGAGAGAAACTGGAGAAGACCCTGAAGAGGCGACTTTTAAACACCTGATCAAATGCAGGAGTGAACATTGACCCTCCTGGGGGAAAAACATTCTAGAAAGAGAAATGATATTTACCAAGACTCTAAGACAGATGCATCTGAGGATCTGGCAGAAGACAGAATCCCTGTTGAGTCTAGGATGATATGGTTTAATCATCCATCACTGACTGAATCATGTCACAGACCCTCCCTGAGTTCCATGAGTAGGCACTGTTAAGTCTGAGCAGAAGGTGACATTCTTACATCTCACTCTGGGGGTAAGAAGGGAGCAGAGACTATAAAGAACATCCTGTAAGTCCAGGCAGTGAGTACTTGGACAGACATAGGTAGTTGTTCTCAGACGCTTGTGATCAGGTGGTCTTCCTAACTGGTCCACAAATGCAACCACAGCATACATACACCCATCACCCACAAAATAAAGTCCAAACTCTGTTCCAAACTCACCCTACTTACTGTGTTTTCATGCTTGTTACTCTCCTTCTGGAACTCTTCCCTCCTTTGGCTTTCCATTGGTTCTTCAAAACTCTGCTTTCCTATCAACCCCGCTTAGAAGCACCCTTCACCCCTTGTCTCTGACCATCCTAAAACTGCAACTCAACTCCCTTCTCGTCTGAGCAGTTTGAATGGGCCATGACCCCATGATTAGGATTACAGTCGTCCTGTGATGACAACCTCATCCTGCACTTTTCCGTCCTGTATGTTGAGAACCTTTATTGTGCTCCCATATTTTAGTTTATGCTTAAGCCATATCCTTTTGCACATTGGCTGTCAAGAATTTATTGAGTCAGGGACTGGAAAGGTGGCAGCTTAGTGGTTATGAGTACTGACTGTGCCTGCAGAGGACCTGGGTTCCCTTCTCAGTACCCACATGGCACCTAACAACCACCTGTAACTCAAGTTCCAGGGGATCTGAATCCCTCTTCTGAACTCTGAATGCATTGTACAACATGGGTGCATTTATATACACGTAGGCAATACACTCATACACATAAAAAATTTAAAACATAAAATATTTTTAAAGAATGTATTGACACAATTAAGCTAATGAAATAGTAAATAGAATCAGTTTAATCTTTTGTCTTTTTAGGTGTATAATATGTATGTGTGTGTGTATATATATGTGTGTGTTTGTGTGTGTGTGCACATTCACGTATGTAAGTTTGGGTACCTACATGGAACTGGTCCTTGCCCTCCACCTTCTTTGAGACAGGGTCACTCTGCTGTTAGTCAAATAGCCTGGCAATAATACATTCCTTATGACTAGGAGTTACTGCTTTTCCGGTTTGCCCATAAGCTTATGGGAATTCTCTGATCCCACATTCCATTTTCTCACAGGAGCCTAGAGCTTGCCATAGAGATTACAGATATGCGCTACCACACCCTAGCTTTACATGCTTTCTGGGGGTTTAAACTCAGATCCTCACACCTGTGTGGCAGGTACTTTACTCTGATCTACCCCTCCAGTTCCCAGGAATCTTCTTTCTGGGTAATTTTTCTAGAATAGATCACCTGACATTATTTATGTGCCATCCTTTGTATCTCAATGTTCACATGTGATACTGCATATGAACTTATATGCAGAGATTAGCAATCATGTTTACTCACATTACATTGTGCTCTACCTTTGTTCTTTCCTGGAGTAGTGTGTGTGTGTGTGTGTGTGTGTGTGTGTGTGTGTGTGTGTGCGTGTGTGTGTGTGTGTGACTGGAAATTTTACTGCTGCTAAGAGCCTGCTAAGCAAATGCCCCTCCACTGAGCTCTAACCCCATTCCTCTTTGTTTAACCGCCTGTTTCAAGAAAGGGCCTCACTAAGTTGCTAAGGTAGCTTTGAACTCACCCTGTAGACCAGGCCTTGGACTTGTGATCCTCCTGCTCAGCCTTCTGAATAGCTATTGTGCTGTGTTTAAGGAGTGAAAGTTGTATTCTCTGTTGTCAGACTTCCCAACTTGCAGCCAATTTTAGACTTGGACCAGTCTCCAAACAAAACCAGATAAAAGTCATATGCCATTGTCAAATCCACTTGACTTCAGCTCTAAGCAAATTCTCCCAAATGCAGCATTAACTGTTTTGTTCTGAAACACATCTTGCTTTCCATTTGGTTCTTCCAGGGGGTCTGGCCCACATCAGCAGGCTCTAAGTGCTGTCATTCACAATATCTCTCCCTGGAAATTGCATGACGAGGTGGAAGAGTGCTGTTGTACCCTACAGTGCAGTTTGGTTTGGAGATGGTCTGGCCACAATTCTCAAGTCTTGATGTGAATTTCATTTCCTGTTGCTTATCCTACATGTTAACGTTCTGCTTGATAAAATTGCAAATTCCCAACAAAAGCATTCTACGATTGATTAGACCTGTGCTGCTTGGCAATTTCTTTCTAATCTCTTTTATTGTACTTTCCATAAAAATGACAGCCCTGGTATAAATCCTGGTTTAAATCAATACCAGTAAGTGCTAATCTCTTCACAGCACTGGAGATGAAAATGTCAAATGGCACCTGCTGGGCATTTGAACTCCCACTGTAAATCATCAAAAATTAAAGTAAAACCAAATTGATTTTATTTTTCCATCTTTAGAATCTCTCTCAGATTCATTATTTTTCCCACTGTGTTATTTCCTTTTTCTTTTCACTTACTGTCTAGTTGGATGGAATTGATCACCTGAATTTGCAATGATGAATGTGTTAATGTTTTCTGGCAAAATCTATCAGAGTCCAACTTATATTAGGAAGAACCTTAGGATAAAGATCCTATGGCAAAGGATGATATATACATATCAGATGCCTTTAAATTTTTCTTTGTAGGATAATAATGCCTCAATAATGTGGACTCTTCACTGAAAAAGCTATGCCACAAGAAAGTGCTCAGAACTGGCACCAGTAATCACTCTGTAATGAAGAGGAATTTCTATCCCTTCATCTCCCATCCTGGAGGTGAGTGTCAAAATTCCAAAATCTCCAAAGATGCATTCCCTAGGGTCTAGCTGAGTGGCATCTGAGTATCTCAAGACCAGATATAGGAAAATGATTAGCTCAGGTGCTAAGGTTTCAAGGGACCCAGGAAGAATAGAGCAATCATGGTTTTTAAATCCAAGAGAAACTTAACTAAAAATTGTTCCCAGTTTCCCATCCTGCTCCTTTTATCAAATCCGAAACTGAAGCGGTGGGTGAAGAGCAACCACCTCATGGTTCCGATTCAAACACGGAGCACAGATCTCTTGACAGTTAATCTGTCTCTTGTCATCATTAGGTACTATGACTACAAGACTCACATTAAACACTGAAGACACGGAAGATGTAAAAATCATGCTGTGTGCATGCCCACAGAAATAATCCATGAAGCAAACGCCACGTATGTTAATGAAACACAACAGCAGCAGGATCATGCAGGTCGGGGGGACTTCCTTCAACCAGTGCAGCCTGTTAACAATGAAGTTCATCTGTGTTTCAGATTTGCTTCCAGACAAAGTATTTTTTAAGTTTCTTGCATGATTTTCTTCTATCTCTCTTAAAAAATGCTTATTAGCAATACAATTCTTACAAAATATGCAAGCTCAAAGGTGTGGCAGGGAAAAAATCCATCCTGTCAATAAAGCAATTCATAAAACAAGAAGCTTGCCTTTGAAGAATGGAGAACCTGGACTATTTCCATGAACTGGCAACAAGATTTATTCAAACTGTTTAGTTCATAAATTAATTCCTCATTTTAAGTTCATTAATAGTGCTAATTAAAGGATAAAGCCTTCAGAGCCACCCATCTCTTCTCTCATTAGCCTGAGTGCTATGCAATCACAAATACAGATGCCTATCTAGGCCAAGCAGGTTACTTACATAAATGGACAACAATAACTGGGTGGTCAAAGACTGGGGCATTGAAGAGCTTATCTCTCAGAAAATAACAGTGTTTAGCTGCTGCATGCTAGTGGCGAGGAAGAATACAAGTATGATGTAACTAGTTCTCTGATTTTTGCAGAGATGCCAGAAGCCAAAAGTTGATGTGAATTTTCCCTACCTATAAATTGGACAATTAATTCAAAATGACAGAATTATATCCTAGGGCCACCAGTGTGAGACTTCTAAGTTAAGACTTTAGATTTACTAATCTACGATTTAATTGATAAGCATGAGAACTCCCTATTCTAAAGGGCTCCTGTCTTGACAGCTTGCATTTACCAGGAGCAAAGACTCGTTGATCTCCTATACTTGTTGTCATAAGGAAGAATAAATTTATATCAGAAGCAGAGGGCTCAGCACCCCATGGCAGGTGCTAAAGAGGGCGCCACGACAGCGGAAGGACTGACAGCTCAGGCACTAGACTGTGTTGCCTCTCAATAAACAAATGAGTCGCCCAAATGCTCATAGAGAGCCTTTCTCCTTTGTGAACTCACAATTAAAATGCTTGATACATTTGAACGATATCTTTGTCTTGTCAGAGGGTGAGCAAGAAATAGCAAAAGTTTCGCTGTAGAAATACACAAGACAATCCACATCCTGAACCCCTCCGCAACCGAGGTGCAAAATTCAAAAAGAACTACAACTTTGGTTTTTTCTGAGAAGAAACACCAAGGCGCAAAGGATGAAAATAAGAGTTCTGCCAGACAATGGCACAGGCAGGTGTGTGCTCTCTGCCCACAGGCCACAGTAATCTGTTTTTGCCACCTCTCGCTCCTCCCCTGCTTTTGTGTGCTTTTTCTTGTAAAGACTGCTCTGGCGACCATCTTTCAATGACTGTCCTCGGGACATGAGAGTGTTTTGCTTAGACTGGAAACTGTAAGTGCCTGTGGCTCTCAGGCCATGACAACTGCTTTGCCTCCAGTTGCTGTATCCTGGAGCTGCCTGTGGCCCTTCCTCAGCCCCCAGCAGGACCAGGCTAAGTGAATACTCTACCTGACTCTCACAGTTGGGCGTTCACTCGCCTTCTTTTCTGCTTACTTCCTCCCCTGCCTCATCTGAGTCCCCATCAGATTTCCTTCAGAAACCGTTTGTGACAGGACCCTTCTCTCTTAGCTGTTCCTAGGAACCTATCCCAAGCATCCACAGATTTCTTTAGTTTGCTTTATTAACTGCTACCTTTTTCAATTAAAAATATAATGTGCCTCATATGCAGCAAAAAATAAAGTACTGCATATTTAATCCAAAATTTAAGACTTTGTTACAAACAAAAAAAAAATTGTTTCAGCTTTGCTGGATGGGTGGATAGACGTGGGAGTGTGTTTGGCATGCTTGGCAAGAGTTATATTTTAAAGGTCACAAATGAAATACATCAAGGCTGGAGGTGTGGTGCAGTGTTTGTATTGCATGCATAAGATCCAGGGCTCCATTCCCAGCACTCAAAAAGAAGAAAATTAAAAAAAAAAAAAAAAAAGAAGGAAAGAAATACTGTCAGTTCTTCATGTCTCTGTTACCTCAGCTAACCATGAATCAAAATATTCAAAATATTTGCATCTGTAATGAAGACCTGTATTTCTTCTCATTATTCTGTAAATAACAGATATTTACTTAGCATTTGCATTGCATTGTAGCTTTCCTAAGTGATCTAGAAAAGATCTATAGTATAAAGAAAGCATCTCCCATGTTCCTGAATCAGCAGAATTAATATTGTGAACCTTGTTATATTACCAAAGTGATCTATAGATTTAATGCAGTCCTCAACAAAATCAAAGTAGTGTCCTTCACAGAAACAGAAAAAAAGACCCAAACAATCAAAGTAATCCTGGGGAAAAAGAGCAATGCTGGAGGTATACAATACCTGATTTCAAACTATACTACAGAACTGTAGTAACAAACCATCATGGTACTCTCACAAAAAAACAAGACATGCAGACCAATAAAGTCAAATAGAGGACCCAGAATAAACCCACTCAACTACAGTTGTGTGATGAAGAAAGAAAGTCTCTTTTGCCCAAGATTCCTTTGGTTATTTGGGGTATTTTGTGCTTCCATAGGGATTTTAAGCTACTATGGAAATCAATATGAAAGTTCACCAAAAACTTAAAAATAAAACTGCTGTATGACTCAACCATCCCATGTCTGGGTATTTGATCAAATGAATCTAAGTCAGCATGCAATAAGTATACTTTTATACATATATAGTGAAATTATTCACAGTAGTCAACTATGTAATTATTATATGGCCTGTTAACAGATGAATGGATAAAGAAAACGTAGCATATATATGTATATATTACTCAGCCATAAAGAAGGATGGAATCATGTTATTTGCAGGGAAATGGGCAAAACTACTGATGTTAAGAAAAATAACCCAGCTCACAAAGACTAATAGTATAGATTTTCTATTCTATGTGGAATTTGAATTTTTTTAATAAAGACATAAAAAGAGACAATTGGAGAAAAGGAAGACCAGTGGGATAAGCAATGGGGGACAATAAAAGGTACATTGTATACATGCATGAAAATAACCCATTATTCGGTGTAATTCATGTGCACTAACAAAAAAAGAAAAAATGTGTAAAACGGGTCATACGCAGTTACATAATAAATTCTGTGTTGTTTTATATTATGGACTTGAATATTCTCAAATTTGGGTATCTGCAGCGAGTCCTGGAACCAATTCTGCATGCGCACCTAGGGATTGCTCTTAGCTCCTCACACTGACTAGCGACAAACTAGTGAGGGGCATAAACTTCCCTCCGCGGTTGGTATATGCAGACATCAAGCTTGAAACAACAGCAGAGCTGAAAACACAAAGCCATGTGGCCGCAGCATGTGAAGGGAGATGTTATGATGTGAATCACGCCTCATACTTAGGACATTTCTTTCAATACCACACGCCATGTGTGTTAACCAGTTCCAAAGCAAACTGTAAAGGCACTGGAACAGAATTAGATTAGCAGTTGTTTGTGAAGTTGTTATAGAAACAGTACTGAAATCATAATGCATTTTTTTTCTTAAAAAACAGTTCTGCTAATTCTTTGAGAACTTCATACAGTGTATTTTAATCATACTCAGTTCCTCCCCCAACTCCTCCTAGATCCACTCCCACCTCCCAACTTCTTGAAACTTTGTGTCCTTTGTTTAAAATATAATAACCCACTAACTCCAATTTGTCCTGCCTGTATACTTCTAGATGGAGAACCATCCACTGGAGGGTCATCGATCAACCTGGACTTTGCTCTGGTCCTCCCTGACCATTGACTTTTACAACCTTTTCTGCTCCCTTTCCTGCAACGGCCGCTAAGCCTTCGGAAGGGTGTGACGTAGATGTCTTATTTGAGTCATTCTCTGCACTTCCTCTGACTCTTAGTTTCTGCTGAGCAGCTCTCACAGTACTGGAAGATGCTGGGCAAGCTGCTGAGGAAAAAAAGTTAATCAGTGATCTTACCCAGCTGTGGACCCTGTGAACAGCAATAATGAGCTGCATGGAAAGCTATGCTCACGCTTGCCATAATGGCACAAATGTTATGGCACAAATGCTCTGCAGGAGGAAACACATGCCTGCTACTGCATATGTGGCCAAGAACCAAGAACCTAGAGCTTGGGAGCTCGCAGACCCTGTGGGTGAGCCGTCTACTATTATCTTACTAAACAGATATAATATTGAACTGCCCTCTAAATTTGTATCTTTCAACCCAGAAATAAGTGCAGTTCTCAGACCTCATCAGAGAAGTTTATTTCTACAGTGGGTGGTGGTTTGTACAGTAGGTAACTTAGCTGAGTACTTTCTAACTAGTAATATTTCAGATATATTTGGTTTTACAAAAGAATTATAAAACTCACATAAAATCTCAGCACTATATATCCTCAGCTTAAAGCTAGTTGTGTGTTATTTGTTTTAGTTTAATGATCTGTTCAGTTACAGGTATATCATCTGAAAACAGTATTCTTAAAGTAATATAATTTCAATCATTTGTTATTCTTAAGAAAATAAATGTGGAAGGAAATTAAAATGTGAAAAAAGATCTTAGGTTGTGAAGGGTATGTGAGGATGTGGCTACATTCACTAAATCACATCAATGATATCTTCCTCAGTGAGGGAACCCACTGCTCTTCTAAGGCTATTTTGAGAACGACTCAGTCAGTATGACGACATGTATATAAAATTTTTACATAAAAGTCTAGCAAGGACATGAAATAACATCTTCAAACTGCAAAACTATAAGTTTCTATCCATCAAAAAACTACAACTTAATCCCCAAGGTAAAATAATCATTTTCACAGACATGTGAGTTCTCATGCCAAAGAGGACACAGCAAGTCACTTTGCTGAGACTTTCCCCTAAGCAGAGAAACTGGACCAGAAAAAAGCAATGATCTGTGAGAAATAAGAGTCTATGGTATTCACCACTGATTAAATAGAAAATATGTCTTTGAGAATATTCAAGCAAAATTCCAAGATTTTCCAAGTTGAGTGAGGCATAAAACCAGAAATGATTCTTCTTTTCTCCCTAAAGCAATGACTAGCCACTGACAAAGTTTAGATTTTGAGAAATAGACCAGCTGGGCTGGCCTTACCCTATCCGGGAAGACCCTTGAAAAATGAAAATAGAATGTTTCACTTTCAATCTTGTAAGTTAAACATCAAAATTATGATGGGAAAAGGTAAAGGTCCTTCCAAATATGACAACTTGAAATGAGGATTTTTTTTTAACTTAAACAATGAACAAATAGTGAGAATGTGGTACAGTTACACAGAGGAGCTTGACTCAATCGTAAAGGAAAATGAATCCATGAAGCTTGCAGGGAAATGCATGCAACTAGAAGCTGTTAAACAAAGTGAGGTAACACAGAATCAGAAAAACAAGTGATGTATGTTCTCTCTCATTGTGGATCTTAACTCCAAATCCTTAGATGTGAGCACATATCAAGATGTAACCACAGGAACCAGGAAAATGGAAAGGAACCACCAGGAAAGGGAAACAGGAGTTCAAGAGGGGGGACTGGTAGGAGACGGTGCTCATCAAGGTAAATGGGAGCACTTTAACTAGGGAGGGAGGAGAAAGGGTGAGACAGGGAGAGAGAAAGAAGAGACAAACAATATTTAGGGGGTATGAAAAACCAAAGCGAAATATAATACTTCAAAAGTCTACTGAAATATACACGAGTGCATGTATATAGCTGAAAGTTATAAAACAGAAAAACAGTACCAGGCAGGAGAAACCTTCCTTCAAGTCGTTGATCATGGTGATCCAGGAGACTCCCCAAATAATACAGGATCTTGTCACAGCCCTTGACTGCCTCCCAGAACTTGAATGTAAGAAACTATTGCTGAAGACAGGACATACTTCAGACATAGGACATGGAGCAATGGAGCTGGAACTGACCTGGAAACCACCTCCCAGATGGCTAGCTTCATAATATCAGAAGATATTATGCAAGCTCCCAAGGGAGAAAATCAATCAACGATCCTACCCAGTTTTAGAGCCTAATGAGTAAAACAGTGCCTGGCCCAGCAAGCTACCTTTATTGACACATTGGTGGCACTTATTTAAGGAGGAGGCTTTATTTATTTAAAACCTTCTCAAGAGGAGAGAACTCATGTGTGACATTGGAAGCAGCCAAATATCCATGGCTGGAGTGGTCATAGATCCTAGAGAAAAACCTACATTGTCACATACCTAGACCAATGTCATTTCTTACCATATTCTAAATATGTATTCTTGTATTTGTAGATGTGTCACCTCTCGCCATTCATCAAAGAATCATTTTTTCAACAGATGGAATCTATTTCAAAGTTCCACAATTGGTCAAATGCAGAGAATAGGTGTCAGTGAGAAGTCAAGGCCTATGTGACACATCTACAAGGCAACCTTAATACCTAAAGTTCAGGAAACAAAGTAGAACAGGAGACAGAAAGAAAACACCTCTCTCAACTCTCACCAGCAAAACTTTCTCATTTTCTGAGTGATTAGCCCAGAAAACCACAACTAGCCAAAGTATAGAGAATAACAGGACCAAGTATAGGACACCCAGGGCTGGACCATTGCGGGGAGGGCTGTAAGAGCCAGGGGCATGGAAAACCATAAGGAAACAGTTTTCCAGACAAGTGGGAAGTTACTCAGATGAACTCACAACTGCAGTGCCGGGATGCACAAGAACCATGAAAGTACAAACTGGACAAAACCCTACATAGAAGTAGATAAATGGGTAAGAAGTCCCAACCTTGCCTGAGAAACTATTGGCAACTGATCGCCCCTGGGAGAGGGAGAGCTGGTTTTCTTCAAGGGAGTGATTTTTTTAGGTAGATTGACTAGGGACAAACCAGGACACAAACTTGGCTAATAGGCCTTAGCATACATTATAGAATGCATGAAAATCAGTGGAGAGGATCTCTGGGGTATAGAAAAGGGAGAGGGTCTAAATATGATCAATATGTACGAAATTCAGAAAAAAAAAACAATTAAAAAGGAAAATATTGAATATTTATTTATTTTAATTGATACATTAAAAACATAAACATTGTGCCTATTTGGCATGTGAGCACATGAATGTAGTTCATACTGTTTAAAACAGACTAAATATGTCTATTTCCTCATTTGTCATCTCCTTCTGGTGAACAAATTCAAAAATCCTTTCTTGCACATTTTAGAAATTGTTGTGGTCTGAATGTGAAATGTCTCCCATAGGCCCCTTTGTTTGCGTATTTGGTCCTTGGCTGGTGAAGCTGTTTTGGGAGACGAGGAGACTTCTGACTTGAGACAGAGCTGGTGCGTGTAGGCCGCGGTGAGTGGGACGACGCACTGGCAGTCATAGCCCTGCCCCGCTCGCTCCGCTTCCTGCCTGCTGCTGCAACGGCCAGTTATTTCATGTTCCCTCCACCACAGACAGGAATGGCCAATGGTTGCACCACGGTGACCTCCTTGGCATGATGGATGTTATCTTCTAAAATAAGCCCTCAGATCATTCCTTCTTCCCTTAAGTTGTTTCAGGCATTATGTGACAGTGATTAGAAAAAAGCAACCAAGTCAGAAACTGACAGGATATAAAGATCATCATTTTTACAATAGCACCCTGAATTTGCTACAACTTGCAATTCAATACCCATTGATCAACCCTTTATCTCTCCTTAGCATTTTGGGGGGGTGGGTGGAGTTATGGAATTTGTCCACCCCATCTTCATAACAGTAAACTTCAGCTTAAATATATAGTGACTATCTCAATTATCAAAATATTTAAAAGTATTTCATCTCAATTCATTACTTTAAACTATTGTTTTGTGGTATATAAAATCTCTCTCATAGATAAATGGTGATGGATAGATGATATGATAAATAGATATAGAGAGACAGAAGTTGATAGCTAGATGATGATAGATAGGTGATAGATAGATGATAAATGGAAGATAGATAAATGATAGATATAGATAGATAGATAGATAGATAGAACGGAAGGAAAGGAGAGAAGGAAGGAAATCTAGCATAATAAATATACACAAACATTAGGTTGCCACTATAAGTATTTTGCTGCTAAGGTAGGTTTACAAGAAAATTTTGTGACAAGATAAAGAATAATTTTCTCTGCTTGGTACTTAGTTCCCAGCCATGATCTGGCCCAATCCAGACTTAACACCCTCCTTCTCTCCCATCCATTAAAACTTCAATTCTCAGTGGGTTGTCTTTTTAGACATTTTATTCCTACACTGTACTGATATCACCCTGGAGCCTTTCTTGCCTCCTGACTCTCAGCAAAGACTGCCTCCTTGAGGATGCTTCCTCTAGTATCAGTCCCCTTATACCACTTTGACCTATAGCACTGCTGTCATTTGAGCAGTGTCATGTGTCTAAACCTCGTCTTCCCAATTAAGTCCTAAAAGTAAGGACAGATCACAGCTGGTGCTTACCTGGAAGCATCTTCATGGAGGAAAGGCAACACTACAGCACCATAAACAAATGTCATTAATGAAATACTAGCTTGTGGCCAATTTATACAGTGGATGCAATGAACCTCACATTTCATATTTATCACTTTACCATTGTTGACAACACCCAACAGAAAATTGATACTTGAAGGTAAAACATGATCTAAGAGTTCAGATACTGAAGTCTTCATGGTGAGTTACAGTCTGCTGCTGTGAAAGTCCCGGGAACTCATTTTTCTCAGCAACAGTTTATGATGTCCGACACATACAGCTGTGAACACTGAATGAGAAGCCTAACAGAATAAGCTAATCAATCTTTTCCATCACTCTATGTTGACTTCTGAAGAGTCTTCTGCTAACAACCTTTAACAAAAAGACTGAAGCTTCCTATTTTGTAGAAAGTATAGAATAACTGTCCCTCTGTTGCCATGAAAACTTAATCTCAGGACTGTCATCTCCCATGTCATTTCCAATTTTATTCCAGTATGAAAAATGAAGTTGAAAAGTTGATGTACAATCCTACAGACATTTGTTAGGCAACTATACAATTTTAAAAGCACTGATTCTGCCATCCTACCTTCTCCCAATCAGGCAATCAGCTGATTGGGAAGACTCTCCAGCTCTTCCCAAGACCAATTTCCTCCTCAGGTTAAAGAGCAGCACTTGGTTTCTTACTTGCCAATCAACTACAACTCCTGGGTGTGGTCTCTTGTTCCTCCTTTTTTCTCCTGAAGCCTGGAGGCTCATTCCAGCACTGACCAGCTAACTGTAAAGGAGACAGAAAAATGGGGGTGAGTAGATGAACCCCTGGGGCAAAGAGTAAGACCTAATTTACCCCATGATTTCAAACTTCCTGTGAAAGAGGGTTGAGAACCATTATAGGAAAAACTGGTTCATTATTTAAAGATAAAAGTGCACTGCCTTGACGGAGTCATACCTGGAGGGTAACAAGCCCTAAAAGGCAGCTGGTCTCTTTCGGGCTGCTCAGTATTTGCCAAGCAAGCATGACTTCAGTAGCTTTAGAATGCAGACTCCACTGAGCCTTTCTCTGAGCTTCCTCCTTTCTTGGCCCTCCCTTCACTAGAAAAGCCTTGGTGATTACACTGTGTGAAGTAGAATTCAGAGCCAGGAGATAATTATGTCTTTTCTTCTGTGGCTTCCCCTCCTGGAATGTGGGTGCTGCCATCATAAATCCTGAAGATTATGTAGTCAGACTGAGTCCACATCATACAGTTTACTGCCCTCAAAATCAAGAAAAAGGGTTTTGTAAAAATGAACAGTCACAATCTGTCTTCTGAGACTGTTACCTTCCCCTTCCCAGAGCTAGTACCCGGCCTTTCCAGGCTTCTGAGAACCCATCTTCCAAGATAGTACTGGTAGCTGTGTCAGAGCCAGAGCACCAGTCCTATGATGGTACCAACACAGAGTTATGGCACAGCATCCTTTCTGCTATGCTGTGCATCCGCATCTGTCTGCATGGAGGCCTCAGAATACTCAGGGCCCTGGGGTGCAGTCATGGTCTGCAGAGCTGAGTGATTATGGATGAAAGATTCTCTAAGTGTTTATATTGAGGAAGGAATCATAAGAGAATTTGCTAAGAAATGGGTGCAGTGGGATGCAGGGAGAAAGCAAAGAACTTGGGCTTTTAAAAAATAATGGTTTTTCTTGTCTTTTCCTGAAAATCTGGGATGCCTGAGGGCCAGCTGCAAGAAAATTTATTCTAATTAGGCAAGTATTTTGAGCACCTTTATGTTTGCATCTACGACCAAAACTCTTGAATGGGAGCATACTTTACCGATAGGTAAGATCATTCAAAGCACCTAGCTACTAAGTTCTAAGCTCACAAGGACTAGGAAGTTAGTCCAAATGAAAGATTCGAGAGAATCTTTAGTACTTAAAAGAATCCTCAGAGGAACTGAGAATGACAAAAAGTGAACAACTCAAGCTCACAATAGCTAAGAAGTCATGGAATCCAGACTTGAGGCTAACTGTGTTTAAGTCACATGGGGCATGCTCTTTTCCCTTGACCAGGGAGACTGAGAACAACAGAGTGTTAGGGACAAGCTGGGACTAGCAGCTCTGAGTTGGCTTTCTGGCTCTTCCACTAAGGAGTTTTGTGATCTTGCTCAAGGAAGAAACTTGACCTCTTTGTACCTTGGTTTTGACATATGTAAATTGGAAATTTTTAAAGCACGTAATTCACAGAGTTATTTCAAGCATTAAATCCCATAACCTGCAGAAAGAACTCAAACAAGAGCCTGATGTGGAGTGAGATCTCATTTATCATTCAGTTAACCATTTTAGCTGTTTAGTATTGATTATTAGAGTTGGAAGTAAAATCCCAGCCAGTAATAAAATCTCCAAAGTTAATTGTAAGTTTCCCCATGTTGAATCTCTTGAAAATGTAATAAAGGAATAGAAAGGTCAGTGAAATTCATCACAGTCTCTATATACTAGAATGATCCATCACCACCATCTTCATGAGCTTCATCATCACTTTTGACTCATTGTCCCCAGCCCCAACACACTTTTCCTAATACATTTGTTTCATGTAACATCTGCACTCTCACAAACTGCTCTAGACCAGAAAGAACTGATGTCAAAGTCCTTCTTACATTCCATTTAAAGGAACAGAGGTGCAGATTTTGCCATCCTCTTGTGCTTAAAATTTTTCAGCCAGGAAGGCAATCCTACACATAATGGAGAAACAATGGGTCATGGCTCAAATGCATTGACCTTCGGTTTCTGTCTGACAATTTGAATTTCTTAATATCACTGACTTTTCATATGCAAAATGGTACAAAAGTAATAGAATATGGAGTGTTTAGGCAAGAGGATACTATGTAGACACTGAGTACATAGATTTTGTCATTAAGCACATTAGAGCTAAAGGGTCCCTGTAATTTGTATCATGTATGACCCTGAGAGCCCTGGAACTTAAAGCAACAATTTTCTCATGTAAAGCTTTCCAAAAGTTACATTGAGTGACACGATAGGAAAGTCTCTGAGCATCAGTTTTATCTTAAAGATGCATGTCAAGGTTTTACTTGGATGTTTCAGTAAGGAATCTGGATAACAACCTGGAAGATAGCATCAAAATCCATTTGACGTCAGGTGATTCTGGGAGAGATTAAGGGATGTGACCTAAGCATAATGCCTAATAGAAATCAAGCATGACACGAGAGCAAACGTGAAGCACAGCTGTTATGCGTACAATGGAATAAGCAGCTTATTTCAGGAATTTAACTTTGTGCAGTTGTGTGAGGTCCTGACTGTGGATGCGTCTGACAGGGGAGCTGGAGAGTCTGGCACAGGTTGCATTTTAGAGCTTATCTGGGAAGCTAGAAGCCCTCCAGCAATCAGAGAAGGCTGGGGTAGAGTCTGTGGACTCTGTTGTCTCTTCATGGCTTTTGTTTTTACGAGTGTAAAAGCCAGTGTGGGGTTGAGGTTGGTTATCAAGGCCAGAGTTATGACGAAGAGCTGAACCTGGGGAAGAACCAAGATGCATCTGTGCACCTGCCTCTCTCCCTATGACCACCATGACCTTTAGAGCATAACTGCTTGTGGATTTCATTCACCCAGTTTCTCATATGGTCACTTCTAGCCACCCTTAATCTATGGGTCAACACAATGAAAGGTTGTTTGGGTAAATATATTGGTCACTTTAGCCAAATGGTTTATAAATAACAACAACAAAAATATCACGTCCTCCCTTTTATCCCTAATTTTACTAAATTGACTGTTCTCTGTCTTTCTTTTGGGTATTTTCGCTGGGGGGCATCAATCTTTCCAAAGTACCAATGTTTTGTTTTGACTGGTTCTGTGTATCATTATTTTCGTCTCCATGTTACTGGTTCCTACTCTGTTCTTTACTATTTCTTGCTGCTAGTGTTTTGGGGTTTGACTAGTGTCTGTTATTCTAAGACCTTTAATGAAACTATCAAATTATTTGAAATCTCTCTAGGTTTTTAAAAGATTTAATTTTATTTTGTTTATGAGTGTATGTGTGTTTGTCTAGGTGTGTGTGTGTGTGCAAGTGCCCATGGAGACCAGAGGGTACAGATATGTGTGTACAGGTGCCCTTGGAGTTAGAGTTACAGGTGTTTGTGAGCCACCTTTGTGTGTGTACTTAGAATTAAACTCTGGTCATCGGATAGAACAATAAATGCTTTTAAATGCGGAGCTATCTTTCCACCCCCTCTCTGATATTTTAATGTGAAAACTATAAGCTTTCCTCTGAAAACTGCTACATCCCAAACATTCTGGTAAGTTTACGTTTATTTTCATTTGATTCTAGATTTTTTTTTTAATTTCCTCTCTGATTTCTTCAATGACCTACTCCTCATTCAAGGGAGTATTGCTAAGTCTCCAAGTAGTTTTGTAGTTTCTCTGGCTATTCATTTCTAGTCTTATTCCACTATGATCTGACAAGATAAAAATTATTTTGGTTCTTTCATATTTTGAAAGACCTGCTTTGTGACCTAAAATACGACCTATTTTAAAGTAGGTTCCATGAGCTGCTGAGAATGTACACTCTGTATCTGTTGGATGAAATATATTCTATAGATATCTGTCGTGTTCATTTGATCTATGGTTTAGTTTAAATCTGAAGTTTCTTTGATTATTATTAGTTTGGATAATCTATCTGAAGATGACACTGAGGTAATGAAGTCATTCATGATGAGTGTGTCAGAACCCATGCACAACAGAGTTTGTTTTATGAAACTGGAAGACCTGGCATCTGATATGTGATAGATAGATAGATAGATAGATAGATAGATAGATGATAGATAGGCAGATATAAATAGGCAAATATATTTGATAGATAGATAGACAGATATGATAAATGGATGGATAGATAGATTATATATTATTGCCATACCTTCTTGATGAATCTCCATTACTACGCAGTGGCCTTCTTGATCACTTCTAAGTAGTTTATCATAAAGCCTATATCCATTTGTTTAACTTTCCATTATTTGACTATCAGCCTGTGAATGTCCTTACCAATGAGGTATGTTTATTGAAGACAATAGATCACTAAATCTAGTTGTGTTTTTTTAGTCCATCAGTCAATCCGTCTGAAGTTTTTCTTGGTAAGTTGAGGCCATTTACATTTAAGGTTAGAGATGAAAGATGTTTATTAATAGCTGAGATTATTTTAGTTGTTTTTCTAGTTGCCTAAATAATTTTTTGCTCTTTTGTTCTATGCTGTATTTGAGGTTTCCTGGTTTACTGTGTTGGCTGTGATAGATTCCCACCTAATTCTCATTTATTGATCCATTCCCTTCATTAAATTCATTCTTTCCTGTGCTCTCATTATTGATTATTTCTTCTTACTCCATGTAAAATATTCCTTTAAATGTCTTCTCCAGTGCTGGCTTAGTTGACCTGAATTGCTTTAGATTGTGCTTGGCATAAAACGGCATTATTTCTCTAACAATTTTAGAAGATATCTTTATTAATATAACAGTGTTGTTCAGTGGTTTAAATATGCTGCTCCATGGTTTCCTGAATTTTAGGGTTGCTGGTGAGCAATCCAGGGTTATTGTGATGTGTTTGCCTTTGTAGATGTTTCCTCCCTTACAGCTCATAATGTTGTTACTTTGCTCTGTAATTTTGACATGTTGACTATAATATTTCATGGCAAGTTTCATCTCTGTTTATGTCTATTTGGGATTCTAACTACTCCTTGTATTTGAATATCTATTTCTTTCTCTAGATCTGAGGAAATATCTGCTAGAATTTTATTGAATAAATTCTCCACCCTTTATTTTTCATCTCATCTCCTATTTCTGTGATGTTAGTCTTAGTTTTGGTTCCTTCGATGTAGCTTGGCGTTTTTGGATGTTGCGGTCATACTCCCTTTTCCCCCCAGTTGAGGTCTGAATACAGTTCTTCTTCACCTTCTTTGCACTCCTGAAAGTCTTCCTTCTGTTTGGTCACGTCTGTCAGTGGTGCTTTCCACTGTGGTTTTGCTTTGATTTGATGAGGGGTTTTTTTTCCAATGTTTCTTTTCTATGTGTGCGGGGAGTGACGGTGATGGTGATGGTGGGGGTGGGGGTGGTGTTGAGTGTGGGTGTGTGTGTATAGGTCATAAGTCAACCTGTACTATCATTCCTCAGAAGCTTTCTCTAGGTCAGTCTCTCACTGCACCCTGGGGTTCATTGATTAGGCGAAGCTGATTGATCAGTGAGTACCATGGATCTGTCTGTCTTCACCTTCCCAACCCTAGGATTGCAGCCACATACCACCATACCCACTTCCCATCTGAATGCCCAGGATCAAATATAGGTCCTCCTGCTTACACCACAAGCATTTTACTAACTAAGCTATTTCTCCAGCCCTCCAACATTTCAATTATTTTATCTTAATTTCCCTGATCAATTTTTCTTCAATGTTGGTTCAAAGATACTAATAATTTTTCTCATTTGTTTTGCTGGCATTTTCTTCTGTGTTTCTGAATTTTCTTTCTAGGTTCTAGAATCAATTCATCTTTGTATTTAAGGTCACTGATCACATTTGCTCATAAACTTTTGAATCTTTCATCTCAAATTTTATCTGTCTCCTCAACTATGCAGTTGAGGAGCTGTGTTATGAGCTTTGGGTGGAGTAATGCTGCCTTACTTTTTCATATGTATTGTGTTGCATATGTTGATTTGGATATCTTTTCCAATTTTATTGGGGAATTTTCTTATTGAACATCTTACTCTTGTGAGCCAAATATCTAATTCCACTAAATGGGGGGCATAGGAACATTATAAGCATCAAGTATATAAAACTTAAAATCAATTACAGCTCACTAGTACATCACCAACAATCATAAACCAGAAAAAAAGGGAAAACGAAACTGTAATCTCTTATGAAGTTTTAAACTATATAAAATACATGTAGAAATAAACAAGGAGCTGATAGAAGACAGGGACCAGAGAGAAGAGAGCAGAAGCAAAGTTCAGTAACAGAAGAAGAAGAAGAAGAAGAAGAAGAAGAAGAAGAAGAAGAAGAAGAAGAAGAGCAGAAGTGGAGAAGAGCATTAAGAAAGGGAGAGAAAAAGCAGATTAGACAGGAAACAAGAGAGAGACATTTTTAAAGATGTTCCAGTAACAAGAAAGTTCAAAAGCAAAATCAAATCAGTGGGATTTCAGAGAGAGCACAACTGGTAACAGGCTTATGTTGCAAGCATAAGGACCTGAGTTGTATCCCCCAAAGTCACATGAAAATAAAGCCAGATGTTGTGGCCACTACTCAGGAGGAGTTGACAAGCAGATCCCTGGGGCACTCTGGCCAGCCAGCCTACCCTGTTTGGCAAGTTCCAGACCAATGAGAAGGATTATGTTTAAAAAAATACTAAATAGCAAGATTGTCCTTTGGCCTCTATGCATGTGAATGAACACACATATACATGAACACACACACACACACACACACAAGACAAATGTATAAAAGGCTATAGCTGGGCATAGAGGCACATGCCTTTACTCCCAGGACTTAAGGGGCTGAGGCAGATGGATCTCTGTGAGATTCAGGCCAACCTGCTCTACGTAGTGAGTTCCAGGCCAGCTGGGGCTTCAGGGAGATCCTGTCTCAAAAAACCACAAAAAGGGATGGGGGATAAAACATGAACTTTGTTTAAAACAACAACAATAAATTCAATAATATAAAGCACATACTGTTGAAATATAATAGGAAAGGGAAGGAAATGTGGGAAAAGATACAGTGAAAGAAAGATTGCAATGAAGAAATGCATAAACTAAATTTGATAAACATGAAGAATAATGAAAAAAACATAGAGGACTGCAAAGATGGCTCAGCAGTTAAGATCACTGGCTGCTCTTGCAAAGGGCCCGGGTTCTGTTCCCAACACCCACATGTTGACAACCATCTGTAATCTAGTTCTAAGGGATCCAACACCCTCTTCTTCCGTAGACATTGCATGACATGGGTGCACTTACATACATACAGGCAATAGGCTCTTACGCATAAAATAAAAATAATAAAGTCTTAAAAAAGAAAATGAAAACGTTTTTAAATACAACAAAGTAGCTTCTGTGATTCTGTGTGATTAACTTATCAGTGGTTATCCAGATAAATATGACAGCAAATGTACTTACCTCCTAGGGTACAGCAGGGAGCCTAGCGGCACAGCTAATGGGCACAGCAGTCCAACAGGGATGGCAAACAGGAGTGAGCAGTCTCCAGGAACTTTCAAACTTGGTGAGGAATGCTATGATTCACCCAGTACAACCAACCCAAGTTTGGGACAATTAAATTCAGATTAGAAAGACTCTTATTCCCAATTTCCCTTTCTCTCTCTCTCTCTCTCTCTCTCCCTCTTTCTCCATCTTTCTTTCTCTCCCTCTCTGAAGAACCTGGATCACAAAAACTGGGAAAGCACTTCCTGGTTCTATTTTGTGTTGTCATGATACTGTTTCCTTGTTGTTACAATTCACCCTAGTTCCCTTTGGCTATCTTCAGATGAGTTCACCCTAATTCAAGGAGAAGCCTTCAGAAGTCACAGCAATGCTCTCATTAGTATGAAGCCTATATTCTTAATTTAGGATCTTTAAGTTATTATATATCTGATATGTTCTAGAAACCTGTGTTTTGATTCTATTAATAATTAATAAGGTAAGGCCAGGTATGATGGCACACACCTTTAATCCCAGCACCCAAAATATAGAGGCAGGAAGATTTCTGTGAGCTCAAGGCCAACCTGGTCTACATAGTAAGAGCCTGTCTCAAAAAAATTTTTACAGATTGAAAATAATTTGAAGAAAAGACCTGCTTGTTTTTCTTGGTCATGTTGTTATAAGGAACAATGATAGAACAATGGAAATCCTTAGATTAAGTTGTGATTTCTTCCAAAATTCCCCCAAATACCATTTTTGTAACATTTTTTCCATTCTGCATGTTGTAACAATTTTCCTTCATGAATTAACATGAGTTAACCATCTTTGGGTCCAGAATAATGTAATGGAAGAAACAAAAGAAACTTGATTCTATTAACATATATTTTACAGAGACATTTGAGCTATTTTCAGTGTGTGAAAGTAAGGATGACTTCTACCTTGCCCTCCTATTTTGAAACTGATTCTCTGAGTTCTCATATGTGTGCCTACCTCCATAATAAGTTGTCTTAGCATGGTAATATGCTTAGATCAATTGCCAGGGCAGTACTGTTACTGTCGATCATGTATAAACATATAACAGCTGAAAGACAAATGCAATGCTCTGTCTTCTTTAAGCCTTGTACAGTTTGCGCTTCTGGAATCTTCCTTCAATGTAATATCCAGGGAAGTCTGAAAATACATCAGTCAGTCACTTCTTTCAGCTCACCTGATCTGTAGAGCGAGAAAAGCGCAGACTTGGGGATTCAGTCAGCACCATGGACAGAGCCCCGCGGGCATTTAGCCCCTTCTCTGGAGTTTTGTGTTTTGTTTCAGTAATTTCCTCTCGCTCCTCTACCTTTCTCCTTCCTCCCTCCCCACATCTCTCTCTATAGTTCTATCTCTCTCAGTGTTCTCTGATTTTTCTCAATTTGAATTCTAGTTCTTTGGTTCTGGAGACTTCTAAAATTTCTGTTGTCCCATTTTCCCTGGGCTTTAAAATAATGTAAATATATTTCTGAGTCTGGTTCTTCTGTGTTATTGTGCTTTGTTTTGTTTGTACTGGCAACTGTTTTCTTCTAGGCCATCTCCAGGAAAGTTGAAAATTATTTTAATTATATTCATCATAAGATCTGTGTAAACACACAATAGGATTAATGCACATATATTCTACATTTTCAACATGGGTGGTACATTTCTCATTTTCCAGGTAATTTGTCTGCCAGGGCACCATCAAGTAAGAGATGGTATACATAGATCGAGTCACTCACAAATGAATGATAGAATCAAGAAAGTCCAGTAAAGTATAGAGAAGCCACAGGGACTGGCAATATACTGGTCCCCATTGTCCCTATAGACCTAAAGAAACAAGATGGTGGTTAATGCACTCTGGAGAATCTCCTACACAGAAGCCGTCACATTTAGTAAAGGAGTGAGATCTGTATGTGCTGAGCCACCAGAGTAAAATACAGACTATGAAAACCTGCGTCAACTCTCGTGCCCCAGTTTCAAATTTGTAAAAAAATTCTTCCTGTTGTCTGAATCCAATGGAAAGCCACAGAGAAACTAATCGTATTGATGTGGGTTATAACAGCCAATCTCCAGGCACAACACACAATATGGAGGAAAAATAAGAAATGTCTATACATTGTTTGGATACACATAATGCATGTCCAAAACCATAAAAAATATTGTAAACTTGGATTGTACTCTAGAACCCAATTTGTCCGGTACTGTAAACAAGTATCTGACTCTCCAGTCTCTTGCTCAGACATTGTGTCCTCTCTAAAAAAATCAAAAACAATTATTCTTCATGAAGAATCCTCAATACCACTTACTCAATAAATTAGACAACATAAATACATAAATAGGTAATTTACCATTGTCTAATGCTTTAATATAAATGAAATGCTTTCAGACCAATACATTCAGCTACAGATGAATAGGTAACTTCACATTCTAGCAAAATCTTTTCTTTGGTCCACTCTAGGATTTCGCTTTTTAAATTCCTCAGTCAAGGTTGAGCATAACCCTTAAAATTTGTGAACAGCCACAGTGGTGTGGTTTTTGACCAATCACCTCACCTAAAAGATGGAAGCTGTTGGTTCTTATTTATTCATCTGTTCTGCTGAGGAAGGTTGCCAGTTCCTCCTTGTGCATGTCTCCTGGGAAAAATGAGAAGAGAAACAATAAGGACACCTTGAAGAAACAATGTAATTATACATGAAGTACTGTGGGCATTATTGAAAACGAGATGATTTTGCTATCTCATGTGGAACTGGGAACAAGAGTCCTTTCTTTGTCAGTGAAAGAAATATGAAGATACAGTCTAGCACCATAATTTTTAGCACCATCTGAATTCTAGCATTTACATAAAGCCAAAGGGTAAATGATTAATGAGTTTCCCTTAACAAAGAATAAACCTGTGATTCGGATATGCCCAGTACTGTAATAAGCTGAACAAACTTTCCATCAACCATTTAACAGACATAACTTAATGACACGTCATTGACTTAGAGCTACTTGGTCCATATGATAGAACATTCCTTCTTAACATCCACAAACCACTGCATCAAGTGCTACTCTATCTACCCAGTGCTTAAATGATAAGGACGTACAGAAACACCATTCACACAGTTTGAGTTATTTTAGTTAACACCTCTCAGTGTTGTTCTGCATCATAAATTGTCTCTCACCCTAAAACATGATCCATGCTTCAGGAACAAAAATTGTCATGACATTCATTATTTCATTATTTCTAGCTGTCTAATACCCTTGCCTCCTTCTCTAGGGAAAAGTCTTTTGTTTTCCTTTATATAAGAAAATTGTTTCCATCCTCACTTCACATGGTTTAAGGTAGGCTGAAACCATCTGTCTCCAAGAAAAGGCACCCTGGGCAGGCCTGACCAGGTAATGGATTCCAATTCTTTGATCCTGTACATAGGGAAAAATTGGTCATTTGCTGCAAGCCAAGTTAATGAGCTGCTATTACAAAATTGTATAAAATTATTAAACATAAAAGCTCTTTCCTCTGAGGTTATTACCAAAAGGAACATTAAAAATTCTAATAGCAAAAATGAAGAACATTCAGGATCCTGCTATACCTAAATCTGTATCTACCTCTAGAATTAAAAAAAATTATTATTTTTAGTTTATGTGCATGAGTGTATTGACTGCATGTATGTAAGTATGCCCATGTTGTATAATGCCAGCAGAGGTTGAGAGAAGGTGTAGGATTCCCTGGAACTGGAATTACAGACAGTTGTTAGCTTGGGAATTGAACCCAGATCCTCTGAAAAAGCAACCAGTACTCTTAACCACTGTCATTTCTCTAGCCCTTACCTCTAGAGTTCTGAAGGACATAAAACCATAAATTTTCTCCATTGATCAAACCAGTTAAGATTGTAGTTCTATTATTATAAACAAAAGAAGCGATTCTACTTACCACAAATGAGAAACAACAGTCTGGAATCTGTCCAAAAGCCTAAGGTCATTTCACTAGAATCTGTTGTCTGTTCTCTTTGGGTCTCCTGCATTCTGTCACGATCATACCTGGGATGATCTCTTTGGAAAACAGTTAAGTTTTTAATTCAGTTGTCAACACATTGACCACCGCCATTAAAGTCTGATTCAGACCCCAGCAATTCTTACTGGAGCCCAAAGAACACCCACCCAGCCTTACCAGACCTCTAAGTGGACAGTGATTCATTCTTCCATGCAGAAATAAGAGTATTAAAATGTTCTTTCTCAGCACTCTAGAACAATACTCTTCAAATGCATTACAGATATTAATTTTTAAATGTTTTGCTATTGGCACGTATTCATTGTGCATAGTACAATCATAAAGCCAAACATCTAAATTATACTAATTTATGATTCTTTTTGAAATAGGTTCTCAGTATGCAGCCTAGGCTAGCCTCAAGCTCACCACAAGACACCCCCCACTCCCCAGTCAGTCTCATTGTCATTATCCTAGTGCTTTGGCTTCCTGAGTGCTGAGGATGAGAGATGACTTGAAATTGCTCTTAAATAAAATCTCTGTAAATAATGGGCCTTTCTAGATTTTTTTGTCTTAGATTACTATTCAGAACCTACTCTTTTCCCTCGCTCTTCCACTATGCATAATGATATCATTGGCCATGTGAGTTGATTTAGCCAAAAGACTATTAGTGGACCGGATGAAGCAGATGCCTTAAGTATTTTTACAAAGCCTAGTTTGTGTTTTCAACTACAGTAAAAAGCTGTAAAATTATGCCTTAGGAAGCCACTGCCACTTACATCTGGGCATCAGAATAAATGTCTGTGGTTCAAACTTAAACCATATTCAACTAGATCTAAGCTGAGCCAACCTACAACGTAAAGTAAACCACCACTCATCAAACACAGCCTAATTAGCCAAAACACAGGAAACCGTAATTTAAGAACAAAACACTTCTTCTAGGCTATTAGGTACAGGGTGATTTATTTGTGCAATATGGTGGCAGAGCTGATGGCTACACTGTGTATAACCACACTTCTTTGATTCACATACTGCCATACTGTTCCTGTAGTGGGTATGCTTCAAGAAGTCTGTGACGTTGGACCTGGAGAGATATATCAGGAGTTAAGAGCACTGGCTGCTCTTGCAGAGGACCTGGATTCTCTTCCAAGTACCACATGGCAGCAAACAACTCTCTGTAATTCCAGTTCTGGGGAATCCAATGCCCTCTTCTGATCTCTGCAGGCATTGCATGACATGGGTGCATCCACGTACATGCAGGCAATACACATAAAATAAAAATAATAGATAAAATGTATGTTTTAAATTAAAAAGTATGTAACATATAAAACAAATAGGAACTAGGCCTAGAATATTATCATTGAATATTAGCCCCAAACATGATATTAGGAAAAAGTAGTCTAAGTAAGTAATCCTCATCCCGATTTACACATGGTGAGAAGACGTACCTCAGTCACGGGATTGTAATCCTGATTTTATCTCCTGGAATTCTCTGAGGATGAACTTTCAGCAAGGTAGTGGACATTTGTAATTGTTTTATCACCCTAGAAGGAACATAATGCCAACCTGGCTATTTTGTGTTATCAGTTGTAGACAAAGTATCTTCCCTTGAGTTTGTATTCTGGAAGTCTGAGTTTACTATTTTTACATCTATGCTAATAATTTGGAGAATACAGTTTTGTGCATATGTCATTTGAGTATATTTGGTTAAACACATCATTAAAAAATAATTCTAAAGATCAAAACCCATGCAAACTCAAGCAGACAAAAACCCAGCATGGAACGGAGGATAGCGGTAGCACACCCAATCTTTGTTGAAGAAATGTTGGCAACTGATTGCTCTGAGGTGCGGATGAGGTAACCTTTCTAAAATGAGGGACTCCGGATAGGCTGACTAGACCTCAGTGGCTGAACTTGCGCTGAGGAACATTTGGGAACACTAACTTGACACAATAGACCTTAACACAGATGAAAGAATGTATGGATTCCAGTTGGGAGGGCCATGGGTGGTGCTGGTGGGGAAGAGGTATAAAAATGATTAAGATTAATTGAGATGTTCTGTATGAAATACACAATGATGCAATAAAAATATCTCTATAGCAAAATGAATAAAGAATTTATAAATCGTTCAAACCATAACCACAGCCACAGTGATTTTAAGAGCCAGGTAAGGAATGTAAACCACAAGAATCAGGGGGTTGGGTATAGATAATTCAGACCTGATTTCATGGAGTAGGAAGAGCAAGACCTACTCCCTGGAACCATGTTGCCAAATCTTTGCCTACAAGCAAAAGAAGTTCTGTCCCTGAATTGTTATGGGAAATAATCAATATTTAAAGATTGTAGCTATTTTGGTTATCATTGTAATCCATATAAAACCTCTCTACAAAAAAGGCACACCAGTATGCAACATGCAGTACAAATTAATGTGTGGTGGGTGTGCAGTTAGAAACTAAGTGCATTTTGAGTAGATTCTACACATACAGAGTTTTGGTACAAATGTTTGTTTTTCTCCCAGTGCTTGGGATTAAACCTAGGGGCTCATGCATACTAGGCAAGTAATTTTCTATTGAGCTATATCCCAAGCCCCAAACAGAATTTTAAAGGAGAAACTATGGATCATCTACCATGAATTATGTTAAGTGGTTAGTTCTAGAAATATCTGTTTGTAAAGACGTACTTTTTGATTCATTCTCTCCACCATCCTAAAAAGCTAAAATAGATATTATAAGATGACAGTTCCTAAATATAGACTGTGCCAAATTTCCTCAAATCATGGCAGGATAGAATATTTGAAAGGAATAAAAACAGCATATCTGAGCATACAGTCATAATGGTATAACTTTCCCAGCATGTTAAATAACATTGTATATCAATTCTGTACTTGAATTAGTCATCCAAATTTATTCTAGACAGCATATAAGTATCTAAAACATTCAGGCCAAATAAAGACTGTCCTAGAATGTAATGTTCATTGCAATGGGCAGAGTTGATCTTATAAAAAAATCTATGTTTAAGTTTTTATTTTTACCTAAAATTTTATCTTTTAAAATCCCAGTTTAAATTTGCTAACGAACCACTTTGTTCTCTCTGAATTATTTATACATTATAGGTAGTTTGAGAAGTACAAGAAAAATCTCCCTATTAAAGATAATTTCCATAATCCTTCAAAAAGTGAATTGCGGAAGATTTCCTGTTTTTCTTTAAAGAGTATGAAAAAGAAAAGGAGAAAAAAAACACAAGGTAGAGAATTCATGAATAGGAAATCACTTTCTGCAGACAATAAGCAATGTTCCAATGGGCCCTAAGAATATAACTAATTAATTTTCCAAATGAACAAACATTATTTTGTAGTCCTGCAGACCTGGGGAGGAATCTAAGGATAGTGAATAACAGCGTGTTTCTAATTTTCAAAAGAAGATTAAAAGGACCCTTGATTCTCATTGTTTAACAACTTTGAATCCTATCAAAATAATAGAGCCTAAATTAGCACACACATACACAAAAAAATACACCAAGTTTTCATAGGCCTGGAAAATAAAAAAGCAAGGAGTGGTTTTGTTTATGAAGAGTTGATTAGTCTGAATAAATTTGATGGTTTGTTGACGAAGTTAGAAAATGAATGCCACCAAAAGCTTTTTAGATTCAATAATAAAACACTTGATGAATCCCCATGAATTCTCCCCACTGTATTAATTTAAGAAGACTTCAATAACAAAAGTTGACTGAGGTTTTTCAAATGAGGGAATAACAAACTTAGACTATTTAAAGAAAAAGTATAAATAGGCAAAAACTGCAAGAATTTGAAGTGAGACCAACTGAGGCCCAGTGACTGTGCAGGAACGAGTTCAACCTGAGGAAGTGATTAAAACGTGTCCAGCACCTGAATCTTACATTACAGCTGGGGTGGAAAGACATAAACCATGGAAAAAATACAGTAAGGGTTTGAAAACTAAGTATGACCTGGAAAGAAAAAGAAAAACTTGGTGTTGACATTAAAATTTGTCAGACATATAAAGAGAAGAAATAATGTTTGAGGGATCTTAAGTATGGGTGGCTCTGAGAACGGAAAGGGCAGGGTGCGTAGGAGGAATCTGCCAGCAAGGCATAGCAGCCCAAGAGAATAGCAGAAAGTGACTGTCTAATAAAAATGTTACTACTACTACAGTGCGTCCAAACGAAAACCACAAAAATGGCAACACATAGCCTGATTTTAATAAAATTGTGTATTCATTTGTTTGTGTTATTTTTTGAGACATGATTTTTGTAGTCCAGGTTGGCTCAAACTCACAGTCCTCCTGCCTCAGATACCGAGTGTTAGTTTGGTGAGGCACCTCAAGACTGACCTATGCCCTGTCCTAGCTAAAACCAGTACTTAAGCCAGTTAAAGCTAAAACTCAAAGTGAGTTAAAAGCTGTTAACTCAGCGTGGTAACAGAAAAGTTTGACCAGGGTATGGGTTTGAGAAAAGGTCAGCATGCACCTGATTACTGTCTAACAGCAGAATTATGACTTCTGTGCTTTCTGCTTGGTTTAGTCTTGTAGAATAGGAATTGTCTGAGGGGTTTGCCACCCCTAAGATTTGGGAACCTAAACTTTTCACCCCTAGGTATGTGTTTAATATTTTTCCTTTCCTCCTGCTTATAAGGTTGACTCAGAGAAAAAGCTGTGCTATACTTGGGACAAATTTTCCCACTATGGTCGCTGGCCAGCTATTAAATATACTTTCTTTTGGCACTATCTTATGTCTGAGTGGTCTTCTCTGGTGAAGCACCTCACAACACTAGTGCTATCGTGAAAGACACACACCACCTTGCTAGACTCAATTAGAGCTGTATTTAAAACATGACCTTCAGTTGTACCTGTGTGGTGGTTTGAATGAGAATGTTTCCCACTGACTAAGTATTTGAGTACTTTGTCCCAGGTTGGTGGTGCTGTTTTGGGATGCTTTGGGAGGTGTGGCCTCACTGGAGGAACTGTATCACTGGGGGTGAGCTTTGAGCGTTCTTAAGCTTTCCCAGATTTCCAGTGGCTCTCGCTTCCTCTGTCTGCTTTCAGAGCACTGCTTTTTCTGCCCCAGTCACCTCTTGCCACTAAGCCTCCCCAACACGATGGATCAGATTCCTGTGGAATCATAAGCTAAATAAACTCTTCTTTCTAGAAGTTACTTTGGTCAGTGTTTCTATCACAGCGAAAGAAAGTAGCTAAGATAGAAGTCGGTACCAGGATCCTGGGGTGTGACAAGACATGATTTCATGTGTTTCGGGAGGAATGTGGAAGGTTTTGGAAGTTTGGACTAGAAAAGTGGTTGAGTGCTATAGGCTGAGCTTAATGGGCCATTCTAGCAGGAGCCTGGAAGAAAGATGTGTTCAGAGCAAAGTAGCTCTAGATGGAAATAAAGACTTAAGCAATAACTGGGATATTTTGGTAAAGAGTCTGGCTGCTGGCTGCCCAAAGTCTAAGAGCTTGCCTGATGTGAAATGGAAAAGCAACGGACTAATTTCTTTGGTAGAGGATATTATCAAGACAGTCTAATGTAGAAATGGTGGCATAGCTATTAATGGTGACTGTTATGCAGAGCTACAGTGAAAAAATGCAAATGGGGCAGAAAGTAATGCAGAATGTACAGTTTGGATTGAAAAGGAGCACTAGGAAGATTCTTGGAGTCAAGGCATGTGCTGAAGGAGTGACTCCCTTTGATAAGGAGAGTCAACAATGGAAAACTACCTTTAGGGAAAGACCCAAACTTGTGAAAGGAAAATGCCTAAGGAGTTTTCTGCTCCTAGAAAACCAGTCTAGAAAAGCTGCTGGTAATGCGGATGAAGCAGGGCAGAGTCCACTCCAGGCCAGAAGCTCCACTTTCTCCTCCTCTGGCCACCTCCTGCCACCATGCGCTCCACCCCTACCATGATGGACTCTGATTCCTCTGGAACCAAAAACTAAATAAACTCTTCCCTCTGTAAGTTCATTTGGTCAATGTTTTTTATCACAGCAACAGGAAAGGTAACTCAGATAACATGCCTACTCTCCTCCTGATTATACCACAGGCCACATCAGCAAATTCAAAAGGAAAATGAGATCCTCAGTGGTCCAAACAACATGCATAGGTCCAGCAGTTCTTCCTAGGGCTGATTCCAGTATGTTCTGCTCCTCCTTCCCTTCATGATAGCAAGGTTTTCCTTGACTTTATGGTCTGTGGACCCAAAATAGACTACCTAAATGAAGACTCTCAATCCTATGTTGAGAATTTGAAGTTCTTTAAATCACCTATATACATTTTGGTCTATAGTTATGTGTCCGTGGAATGGGAGTATTCTGGTCTTTGAAAGACAATATCATCAAAGAGACAGTGGAGGTCTGTGGCACACCTTAACTGTTATTGCTTCCCTATAACAGAAAATATATGGCCAGAATTCAAAGATGTTGATGGTTTTCAAGGCTGACACTTAGTTATTTTCACAAATTCACCATCGAAGGTACATATGAGAAAATTTGGGAGAGATTTAAAGAAAGAGATTTGTTGGCCATCACAATACTATCAGAAAACATGACTCTTCAGCAGTCCTTGGGCTACTGGTGCTCTATACACAGTCTGCGATTTAGAATCTCTTTGAAACTATATACTTTGGGATCTAGAGGGCAATTAATCTGTCTCTTTTTACAGATAAAAAGATACAGCCTTGGAGGTCTGGTGGTTTGGTCCAAGTTGCTACATTGCCAGTAACAGCAGAGTTTGCGGTAGTTTCTGGGTCAGTCCTCAGAACACTTTACCACTCTCTCTTCTGTTTGCTTTCTTCATCTAAATCACCAATTGTCCTAGTTTGCTTCTCCATTGCTGTGACAATACACTAACCAATACCAACTTGGAGAATAAAGGGTTTATTCAGCTTACATCTCCCGGTCACAGCTCATCACTGAGGGAGCCCAAGGAAGCTGGAGGCAGGAGCTGAAGCACAGGACATGGAGAATGCTACTTACTGGGTTGCTCACTTGGTCCAGGCTCAGTCTGCTTCCTTATACAATAGACAACAACCTGCCCAGGGTGGCGCTGCCCACAGTGGACTGAGCCTTCCCACCTCACACAATCAAGAAAATACCCCACAGATGTGGCCACAGGCCAGTCCAATGGAGGCAGTTCTCCAACTGAAGGTCTCTCATCCCAGGTGTGTCAAGTTGACACCAAAGCTATTGAACACATTATTAGTATTATAAAAAGAGTTTGGGCAATGGTACTCTAAAAGCACAAATGGGTGCACACTTGAATGGGTGCACACTGCATTTCAAATATCAATCAAATATTTCAAAACATTTCCTCCACTGGCTTGATGCAATGTTGTACATTAAAATTTTCATATTTGTATCATAAAAATTGCTTTCACCAGGGAAAAGCGGCACATACTTTAATCCTAGCACTCAAGAGGCAGGGGCAGGCAGATATCTGTGAGAGGGCGGCCACCCTGGTCTACATAGTAAGTTCCAGATCAGCTGAGGTTACAGGGAGATATTGTCTCAAAAAAAAATCTAATTTCATTTGCTATACTGTTCTGACAATATTGTGATGAATTAAGCACTCCGTAAATCACTAAAGACAACTGACTTCAATTAGTCATACAGATTTTATTCAGATTGTATTTAATTTGATAACTTTAATTATCTAAAATGTAGACGTGTATTTTAGTCCATTTTCTGTTACTGGAACAAACTATCTTGAGACTGAGTGATTTTAGAAAAAATAAAATTTTCTTTAGGTCCCAGTTGTAATGTTGGGACGTCCAAGAGCATGGCATTTGTATGCTATTGAAAGTTAGCCAGAGAGAGTTCACTTTTATTAAAAGCCACTCCCATTGTAACTCATTAATCCTTAATCTATGAATGTATGAATGGAGAATTCTAGTCAAGAGGGCAGAATCCTCATGATCCAGTCCCATCTCAGAAGCCACATATTCCAACACCACATAGCCATGGGAATCAAATCCCAACATGTATAGGATTCAACATGCAGTGGCATTTTATCTTTGAAATTTATTTAGGAAATGAATGTTGCTCTGTGGTTCCAGAAAAAACTTAATAAATATCTCTAAATAGATGATAATTTCATGCTCGTTTTTCAGGGATATTCAGTTATATTAGCACTACTATTCCTGACACTCATAATCTTCTAAATTGACTTATTTGATGCTCCTAGGAGCTCTTTCTCTAAAGGCTTAGATTTGTATCTCTGTTGCTGCTTTTGAAATGCTCCCCATGATTGTGAATCTATCTAATGTAATTTTCACATTGCTGCCATTTCACTCAAATGACAATACAGGGCACAAGGAACTATGTGATATTGCTTCTTATAAGTACTTTTGACTGAAAATAATGGATGAACTACAGGGGAGAAGGGAGAGGGAGAGCTCTGGGTCAAGAAACCATGTGTTGTACTCAGATGGGCAGATGGGCAGGGTGGAGCAAGATAGGGATTAAAAAAAAAAAACTTGACAGAAATGAGCTGACATGGGGCTCCAGGAGCTGCTCTGTTCCTTTCATTAATAATTTTCCAGAAGACTTGCTTCCACTTTGGAAACCACCTTCTGGGTGTCTCACTTAGTTCTCTTCAAGGAATTCAAACAATAGTAATAGTACGGTGCATGGAAGTGTCATGGTTTAATGAAAACCATGTGCAGTGTCCACATTTATTTGATGATGATTGGAAGGGCTGGGACTGGGGGAATTGAGACCAACTATGTCATTCATCAGATCTTCTCTGAAGACAGTATGCCCTGTACCACTAAGAGTGTGTTCATTACCAGTTGTGTATTTGTGTAGATTGTGACTTCATGCTAAAATAAAAAGGGAGGTATGTGGTGTATGTGTGTGTGTGTGTGTGTGTGTGTGTGTGAATGTTAGGAACTCACAATCTCTTCCCCTGTATCTTATCTCTTACTGAGTTATGGGAGTATTCTCAGTTTTGGTGCTAACTGGTAAACAATGTAAATATTCTCCATAATTCAACAATATTTGCGTTCCTTTGAGCAACCGTCCTCATTGCCTTGCTGCAGAACGCATCTACTTCCTCCCACTCTCCCACTGGAACAAGAAGACGTCAGTCCCCAGCAGTTAATAGCGCCTGGATAACTTAGAAGTTCCTCACCCCCACCCTCACCCCCTCTCTCCCGCCTGGCCATGTGGCATGAATTATCTTGCAGTCAAGGACACTTAGCAAGAGTCCTGACCTGGCACCTAGAATGGTGAATACACCTTCCCAGTTCTCACCCTCTCTGTCCTTGAACAGACACAGGCCAGGGTCTGACAATTCATCTCCCAGCATGAGCATCAGACCGCTCTCCCCAACTGGTCTCTGGGAACCCCCAGGAGTCTCCTCTGATGGGCATCTCAAGCAGGGGCGAGCTGTCTTCAGTTAGACTGCTGAAGCTTAGCTCCTGACCTGGCTAGAGCCTAGGGGGATAGAAGGGGATCTTGTTGCTGCCCCCCAAGGGTCACCCCTAGAAGGTTGTTCTTTCCAACCTCCCCAGTCTGGGGTTTGCCCAAAGTAGAGCGGTGGGAAGATGGGTGAATTTTCCTTTGTTATTGGGGAAAAGAAGAGAAGCAGAGAGAGAAGGAGGGAGGGAAGGCGAGGGGAGGAGAAGGAAGGGGAGGGCAGAGAACTGAGTGGTGAGAGAAGAGAGTGGAGAGAAGGCAGAGGAGAGAAGAGAGTGGCGAGAAGGGAAGAGAAGAGAGAAGAGAGGAGGGAGAGAATAGAGAACGGAAGAGAGAGGGAAGGGAAGAAGAGAAGCGAGAAGAAAGCAGAGTTTGTTTTGCAGTGAACAGCAGGGTAGAGCAACAGGGAGCGGCCGGTGCCCCCGCTCCCCTCGGGGCCTCTGACAGCCGCGCGCACCGTAATTCCCGTCCCCGAGCCCTGCAAATTTCCACAAACAATGACATCACCGGGCGCCGGCGGCGGGCGGCCGTGGGGGGATTTTCCTGGGCGCGGGGCGCCCGGGCCGGAGCGGAGCAGCTCGGAGCCGGGGAGGTGGGGGAGCCGGCTCGCGGAGCCCCCGGGGACCCGGGCGGCGGGCTGGGCCGGGCGGGCGGGGGCGGGCGGGGGCGGGGCTGGGGCGGCCTGGGGCGGGGCCCGCCGCTCCTCCCGCCCTCATTGGCCGCTGGCGAGCGCGCGTCACCCGGCTGGCGCTCGCCTCCAGCCCCGGTGGGATTGGAGCCGAGGAGGAGCTGAAAATGCAGATTTAGCATCAAGCACAGACATACACTCGCTCTTTCTCTTGGGTACACACGGATCCCCACACTCGCACCCCTGCCAGCCAGCGGGGCTGCGCGTCTGCACGGCTTCCCCGCCCGCCGGCTGCGGGGGGACAGGACACAGATTCGCTGTTTGTCCAGCCTCTCTCCAGCCTCTTTTTCTATACAAAGATTTAAAAAAAAAAAAAAAAAAAAAAAAAACAGAAACAAAAACTACCTACCAATTTTAAATTTTTTCGTCTCTCCCCTTGTTCCCCGCTCCCCAGCCTGCGCGCCGCCTAGCCCCACTTTCCAGTCCTAAAGAAGGATGGAGGGCGGTTGTGGCTCCCAGTGGAAGACCGCCGCCGGGCTGCTCTTCTGTGTCATGGTCTTTGCATCTGCCGAGAGACCGGTCTTTACGAATCATTTTCTTGTGGAGTTGCATAAAGAGGGAGAAGAAGAAGCTCGCCAAGTTGCAGCAGAGCACGGTTTTGGAGTCCGAAAGGTAAGCTCTCCCATGCATTTCGCATGTCGTTTCCAAACCAGGGGACAGCCTTGCGCAATCTCCTTGCAGATTTGCAAGTTTTCTGTCTTTTACATGCTATGCAGATTTCTGTCATCCGCTCTCAAACACAACGTTGCCTCCGGTGATCTTTCTGGGGTTATGTAATTAAAATGTCCTTCATCTGTATCAGAAAGGTCAGTAAAATATTTTGTTGGTCTTTGACTTAGTGGGGGAAAACAGGATCGCACCTTGCAAAGAATGCTGTGCGCCCAGGCTGCTGTCCGAGGTACCAAGTTCTCCAGGCTGTCTGGGGACAGAGGGTTGGAGCCCAGAGCAGCTGGGCTTGACGTTGGCTGCTTTTCCAGGGAAATCTCCCTGCCCCCACGCCCCAGAGCAAGAATAGTTTCCCACCGACATGCCTCAAAGATTGGGCATTGCGATTCACCCCAGTGCTTCTCAGATTCAGCGCCTGGAGGACTTGCTTTTTTCTGAGGGCAAGAAAGAGCTTCCTGACTTGGAAACACTGGCTGGTCTTTCTTTCCAAATTCCAAGAGGAACTTCTGAGATCTGGCCCCCACCCACGAACTCCCAACCTTAAAGTGCACTCCTGCTTGGCTCCCTAGTTCTTAACTCGCTGCTGTAGGACACCAGGAGAAGAGGTGAATTCTAAGGGAGATTCCCCACGGAGCAGCCGAGGTGTTCTCTCCTGATATGTGGGCGGACAGCTTGGCTTTCCCGGGAGAACACGGGGATCCCCATTCCAAGAAGTTGTCCGAGTTCAACTGTTTTTGAAGCTGGATAGGGCTCCTGGCCTGGGCTGCTTCTGGTCACCTCTGCTGAAGCTTGGGGCAACAGAGAAGAGTACGGTGGCCAAGGGTCGTGCCTGACTCTTGTTCTTCCTGGGACATATCTGTGTCCGAGTTCTGGAATGTCCTTAAGGGACCTGGTGTGACTGGGAGGAAGTGAGGATGAGGAGGGGAGCCAGAAGGTCAAATGATGCCGCTTGGCACCCCAGGGCTGGGGGAATTCAGTGATGTTCCAGGCCCTATCCCCCTCCCTCCTGATCCCAGGGGAGAGAGGTGTGAGGGAGCGATGGACTCTCTCCTTCGAAGGGCATCGCGGACTGGGGCTGCTTCCTAACCATCTCTTCTGTCCGGACTTCCCACGCCTCGCGCCTGGCTCCCAGCCACCGCGATGGCTCCTTTAGGAGCGCCAGGCTCTCCCGCCTCCACACATAGGAGGCAGCTCCGCAGCTGGGTTTGGCAGCGAGTTACGCTGAGGTCCGGGAGGAGGTGCCTGGTCTGTGGGAGGCACGCAGGCAGGTCTACAGAACTAGTTGCTCTGGGGAAAGTGTGGGTGGAGCAGGAGAGACAAGAGGCAAGGAGCCTGCAGATGAAAGAGCTGAGGACTGAGCAGGTCACTTGCCTTCCAGCCCAGGGCCTTAAGGCTGTCTCCAGAGTGCATCCAACGCCTTGAACAAGCAGGACCCCTTCACGTTCCGCAACCCCAAAGTTGATAAAACCCAGGGTCCTGACACCATTATATATGGTTATGATTAACTGGCAGTTAATGAGAACTTTCATGTGTTGGAGTCCTTAAATACATTTTTTAAAGATTTATTTTATACTCAGCTGCATGTACGAGTATGGCATGTGTACGTGGTGCCTGTGCCTCAGCGGCTGGAGGCTTCAGATCTCCTGCAACTGCATTACAGGCCGTTGTGAGCCGGCACATGTGAGTGCTGAGAACTGCGGAAGCCTTGTGTTCTCTTAACCACTGAGACATCTCTGCCGCCGCCCCTTTGCATACATTCTTATTTAAACTTCTCAGCAACTCCAAGGATGTGTTGTCAAAGAACTTACAGGACAGAAGAAGAAACTGATTCAGACAGAGGCCACAAATAAAAACAGGCAAGGGTTTAAATGCCTGGCTCTCAGAGGTGAGCCTGGACTTCTCATCGGCTCCTTCATGCCAAAAGATACCAGGTGTTGGCAGGGCTTGTGGGTTTTGAGTTATGCTGGGAAGGGATGAGATAGTGGGCTCTTTAATTCTTCAGTACCTGTGAGGCCATACCTGCAGCTCCTTCTGCACAAGGCCCTTTTTCACAGGGTAGGCAGGAACTGTGCTTCATAGTTTTCTGTTCCTTTTTCTCCCTTCAAGTCTTAATCAAACAGGTATAGCTGAGACTGTTAAAACTGACCCATCAGTTTTCCAAGAGAATTATTTTTTGTAAAATAAGTGAATGAGGGAATCACTGTCAGGGTGATGAAATTGAAATAAGGAGGTGTAGAGACCATCCCATTGTATATCCACCGTCTGTGTACCCTGAATCACAGAGTGCATGAATTTGGGGTAAAATCATATAACTGGGAGTGTTTCTCCCATGCTTTTTGGAGAGGAGCCCACTGATTTTGTATCAAGTATCAAACCTGCAGTTTTACTCTTTCCTTTCTTACCTTTCCTTAACCTCTCAGATGGTACCTCCTAGCCAAATCCAGTGACTCTTACCCTGTTGCACAACCATGCACTAATCTGTCTGTGACAAGGTACTTTGGCCAGATGAGTCTGCATAGAGCAGCACCTGCCTATGACAAGCGCCCTTTTTCCTCCTTTGGATCCACATGTTGCTGGTCCTACAAGACCTGCCTAGAGCTAAGTAGATCTTGCCTGATGCTAAGGCTCCAGTAAGTTTTCCCTTCTCCATACACCCACAGGGCAGGAGAAATTGCTTCACTCTGCCCTGTCCTCAGTCTCTTGGTACGCATAAGTGAAGGCAAGGGCAGGCATGTCTTTCCACTGGGAAGCTAAGTATTCAGGGGTGACATCATGGGTATTCTTGGCTTTCTCACCGTAACCAGCACAGTGCTGGATCTGTTGGCTTTTAGAGAAGCTTCCTTTGCCTTACTCATCCATCTCAGTTTCCCAAGCACCGTGCTGCCTTGCTTTCATCTCACTGCTCCGTACTTTTACCCACTTTTATCATTTGTTTTGGATTTTAAAGCCTCAAGATGTTCTTCTCAGAGGTGGGTGCTCTGAGTCTTAGCAGCCTCCCACATTCCCCCTGATCAATGTCATGGATGCAAGATGCTCGGGGCTTAGCTGTTCATATGCAAGAAGGGGCAAGGTTACAGAAGGAAGGAGTCCTCTCTTTTACAGGTTACCATCTCCTAACCTCACTGAACTGCAGTATAAATAATCAGCATTGGCTCCAGTTCTCAGATGAAACTCCGAGCTCTAGGATTTTACATAGCCATCCATAACTGACAGAGAAAATAGCTTGAATTTAAATCCAGCTTTGCTTACCTAGAAGTTGCCTCCAGGAAGCCATCCCTGAACAGTCACAAACTCTATCTTGGAAGCACCATGTTGAATTTGTGATCATTATCTCTTCCCTTTCTCTCTTTCACATTTTTTGTACTTACCACTTTTTTACCATTGATATATGAACAAATGTCATCAACTAATGTGTGTATCTGTGTGATTCTTCAGGAAAACCATAAGCATTCGAAAAGGAGAGCATAGAGACTGTCTTTTTCATCATATCTGTGTGAGATGTCCTCTGTATGAAATCCTAGAGGATTTGTGAACAATTCACTTATTTCATCATTAGAAGACCATATTAATGTTTCTTCTGGTAAACAGAGTAAAAATACTTTTTTCAGCTTTACCAGTATTTGACCCTTGCTCAAAAACATATTCAAGGCTGGGTGTGTTGGTGCACGCCATTAGCGTAAGCACTCTTAAGGCAGAAGCAGGTGGATCTCTGAGTTCAAGGAGAGCCTGGTCTACACAGTGAGCTCCAGGCCAGCATAGGACTACGTAGTAAAATTCCTTCTCAAAAAAAGTCTATCTGAGAAAAAAATGATGTGTCTTAAGAGTGAGTGACCTCAGTCAGGGTAGTGACAAAAGCATTATTCTAAATACTGCCTTCAGCTTCTCCAAAAAACTATTTTTTTGGTTCTTTAGAAATGGAAAGTTAATTTACTTGTTGTGACAGGCATGGTGGTGTATTACTTTAATCCCAGCATTCAGGAGGCAGAGACAGGTGGGCCTCTGTGAGATTCAGGCCAGCCTGGTCTACTTATCAAGTTCTAGGCCAGCCAGGCTACAGGGAGAAGACCCTGTCTCAAAACAAACAAAATACTTATTGAAAAAAATGGCACTTCATATGCAAACAGTTTCAAACAATTGTGGATGGAAAATATCGGCCAAAGATAAAGCAAGAGTCATGGTTTTCTTTTAAAATTAAAACCAAGAGTTAAAATTTTAAAATGTGATTAGGCATTTTGCTTTGTTACGTTATAATCTGCTTGGGTTTTTACCTATGGAGTACTAACACTGGAGTGATTTCACAGGTAAAGTTGCATAACCATTTTTTATATGCGTGAGAATATTTTTCAAATCTAACAGAAATTTACTACTAATTGTACTAGCAGGTAATAAAAATAAACTTTTGGATCATTATGCGCCTATGGATATATAATTTAATTTAGGAAAGAACACAGCTTAATATTTTCACAAAATGAGCACACTTGTGTCCTGAGTGCTGAAATCAAGAAGCAATCATTATCTGAAGTTCTAAGGCCCCCTTTGCTTCTTTGGTATTTCTCCTGTTGCGCTATTATAAATACAGCATTTGTGGGTACTGAAGCACATTTGGAACTCTCTATCAGATAACTTCTTTTCTGCAGATACAATAAGACACGGGTAGAAAATGTTTTAAAACAAAAGTTGTATCTGTACGAACAAGCAGATTATGTTCTCTTGTTGTGCTTCCCAAAACAATTTAAGTTAGTATTTACATATGTAGCACTTATACTATATTAGGTACTATCGATAAGTAGAGATCATTTAAAGTACAAAAGTATGTGTATGGGTTACATACAAATATTATACCTTTTTATATAAGTGATTGAGCATCAAAGGTCTTGGCACTTATCTTCCCTGGATGTTAAGGGACAACGGTATACATACAAATATATATATATTTGTAAAACTATGTATTCTTTGTTGGGAATTGCTAAGAATGGAATCCATGACTCATACATATATTTAAGGTTAGGAGATGGTATCAGTTTTCTATTACTATAAAACAAATAACTATAATCCAAATGGCCTAGCATCTCATGGACTGGCAATATCATAATTTCATGGGTAAGGATCTGGTAAATTTTAGTCAAGTCCTTTTCTCAAGTCCTCAAATGATGAAATCCAGGTATAAGTTAGCTGCATTCTCATCTAGAGGCATGATTATGGAATAATCCACTTCCAAGCATACTCAGGTTTTAGAAGCATTTTGTTCCTGTTGGTTTCTCATTTGGAATCTTCATTTCCTCATTGGCTGCTGGCTAGAACTAGGCTCAGCCCCTAGAGGCCACCTTCATCAACTCACAGCATGGCTCCTCCTTCCATGGACAGTAATATATTTTCACCCTTCAAAGACCTTCGACCTGGTTAGATCAGGCCAGGCCCATCAGGATCATCTCTTTCCTGATATTTTTGATTGACTGGAAAACAGCAGAAAGCAGAAGTCTTAAGGGCTCTCTAAGAACTCTGCCTACTATAGACAAACAGTCACGTTGTCTCCCAAAGCAATTATGCATTTTGTACCCACTAGCAGTATTTGAACCTCCTGTTGCTTCACATTCTCATCCACGCTTGACATTTAACACCTATTTGCTTTAAGCCATTCCACTGGGTATGTGGTAGTGTTGCCTTCTGATTTCTGTTACAGCATGCCCGGTGACCAGCTAATGTTGAATGCCTCATAATATACTTACTAGTGATTTGGATACTCTGCTATTTGACATCTCTTCGGGTGTTTTTCCCTGAAAAGTGTTTCTCTTTTGGGTTGTCCACTTTCATTTTTTATTTGTAGGATTTGTAAACCTGTTATGGAAAGGAATTTGTTCGAGATATATACTTCAGATATCTGTTCCTAGCTTTTAAATAGTGCCTTCACATCCCACTGGATCCAAATGATTCAACAGGAGATTCTAGAGTCTTCTAGCAGTAGTTCTCCATCAATTTCCTCATCCTTCTCCAGATCAACATTGACCTGTTTAGGACAAAAAGGATTAAAACATAGGATATAGGTTTAATCCTGTTTCCCAAAATATCCCTATCTAAGAAACTCTTAATGGATAATTGCGAGCCTATAAACTCTATTACCACAATGGGGAAAGAAAAATATTAGTCTTGTTTCTCCAGATATAGCTGCTGTCAGCTCAGTTTGGATACGGATTTAATACACTATGTCTCACACCAAGCCAAGCTCCTCACTCGTATCTTTCTTGTGGATCTACATCAGAGTGTCCTTGGCCATTTCAAACTTCAGTGCACATCACATCAGGATTCCCTTCTCCTCATACCAATCATAACGCTCACCATCTGGCTATAACCAGTGATTTTGAAGGATAAAAATGATGTGTTTTCTAGTAGGTTAGCATTACAAACTCAACCATTTTGCTGTGTCTCTCAGAGACCCTTTATCTCCTGAAAACTGGTAATAAAATGTGTGTGTTGGTAAATTTTCAACGTCAATTTGACTAGGATTGGATTTAGAATCACCTAGGAGGCACACTTCCCTGCATAGCTGTAAGGGTTTTCCAGGGAGGTTTAACTGAGGAGGAATGACCTACTCTGAATGGCACCACATGGGCTAGCGGTCCAGACTGAATAAAAGAAGATAATAGAGTGCCAGAATTCAGTTTTCCCTTCTTCCTAACCGTCTGACACTCTGGTCACCTTGCCTTCCCACCACAATGGACTGTGTCCATTCTTAAGCCCTGAGCCAAAACAAATCCTTCTGCCCTAAAATTACTCTGTAACAGCGATGAGAAAAGTCACCAATACATGATGGTACATGTCTGTAGTCCCAGCTACGTGGGAGGCTGAATGAAGGTTGCTTATTCTCAGGAGTTCAAGGCAAGGCTGAGAGACATAGCAAGACCCTTTCTCAAGATAATTTTTAAAATATGATGGTTACAAAAAGTAATGTACTCTGTGTAGGATCTCAGAACAGTGCTGGGTGCATAAAATAAAATAGCTACCACGGATAATGGCAATAGAATATGGTGGTTTAATGGCACCTTTTACTCAAGGAAGCAGGTGAGTGTGGAACTTTTCCAAGACTGACAATATATTAGGGAAGGAATGGATCCCCACTCAAAAACAACTCGTCTGTAGACTAGAAACAGCCATGAAGCAACCTGACCCCAGGACTTCAATACAGTTGATTCATCAAAGACCATGGTAATTGTTGCAGCTGATCATTTTCTATTCCTTAGGAAAATTGACTGGTTAGTTGCCTCAGAGAGAACAATAGTATAGTTGTTGTGAGGGAGCTCAACCCCATCTCTCAGCAAGACACGTGAGGTAGCAGCTGAACTCTTAATCAGAAAGAGAACATTCCTCAGCCTGCCTTGTACACAATTATGTGACTATGTGGACAATCCTAACCTATCCCATGTAAGCAGAAATGGCATATCCTTCTTCCATACCTGATGTGGTAGGATAGCCTATCAATTGAATTTTTATGTTCTTCTTTATTTCCAGGCTGAATGTTATTGAGAACAGTAACTTTGGAAGCCAAATGCTGAACATAGCTTGGTCACAAAAATGAAAGGAATCCAGGTTTCTGATTTCTGTCTCAGAAGATTTTCTATTAGTGAGAAATGGACTGTTACCACAGCAAGGCACTGAATTTTGGGGGGTTATCTTTACAGCAGTCGATATTACCCAAGCTAATATTCTATCGATAAACACCCCTTTACTATGTTGCTAGAGTGAATTTCTAACCTTACAACTAAACGAAATCAAATCACAACCAAAATAATCTTTCAAAGCCTATGAGAACTCCTATGTTTTATCTCATGTTGTCAGCCAACTTTCCAAGTATTTTTAATTTGTTTTCTCGGGAAAGAACATAAAACTCTTTCAAAGCTCCATCCCCTACTGGCAGCCAATATGGCCTACTCATAATAGATGTTTAATGGTGTTTCTTCACTGATGGATGCTCCTGGACCACAAGATGGTGATTTGGCCCTAAGTCAGGGCTGAGAAAGTACTGAAAGAAGAATGGTTCAAGAAACTACCCCTGTAGGATTTGTTTCTCTGTAAGAAGGAGTTCAGCCAGGAAGTAAAAGCAATTGACAACCATCGAGTGGGCCGTTAACATACTCTGTTTCCCTAAAACTCCCAACTTAGAAATTAACAGTAGAAAAATGGAGGCAGTCTTTGTGCAGAGAAAGTAAAGTCTGTGGTTAAAACGCGATGAAATATAAAAGAAGGCAGGATTGTGCTTCTTTTTCTCGATCCAGTGAATACTTAGAAATAAGCTTCTACTTCAAAAGGTCTTACCAGCTGTAGGTCAGAATGCTGTAGCACAGAATGATGCTGTGGCTGAGTTTGCAATAAGTAGACATTCAGTTGTAACTGCTCAGAGTCAGGCTTGAAGAGTGAATCATGAAACCTAAACTTTCGACTTTTTCTTCTGACTAGAGCACTAGTTACAGTTTACTTTTAAGTTCAGATCCATCATTTGAAAAATAAACCTTTTCACTGACTTTGCACATTATTACTTGAGAACCAGATAATATTATAGACTTGAAAAGCAGAAGTTACATTGTAACCTCCTTTACTGGGTGTGTTTGTTATAAATTCCATTAACTGACTTTACAAGAACCCAGTGCTTAAAGAGTCATAAAAAGGCACCTGCTGCCATACTAATATCTTACAGGGCCTTAACAATAAGTTACCAAGGATAGAAGAGCATGATAGGATGCTGGGCTCTTCATTTACAACCACAACTGATGTTACCTTCCATACATATCTACTTCTCTTCCTAGTTTCATTGTCCTTAAAAGTACCAAGTACAAAGAGCACTATAAAAAAGTATTTTAAAACATTAACCCAGATAACATTGCTCAGAAATGACCATAACCAACAGTGGATAAATTTTAATGCAGACATTTCTGTATGAATATATATATACAGAAAAAAGAGGTAAGCAAACCACTTCACAGAAGTAGGGTCACATCATACATGTTGTTTCAAGTTTCAATTAATTTAATTTAACTATTATAGAGTGTAACAAAAGAGGAAATCAATAGAAAACCAAAATCATTAAACTTCACACAAGTTTTTCATACAAGAGATATTATTTCCTAATAAAGTTCCTTAAAATTAAGAAAAATATTGTGCATAAGTGTTGAGTTTGCCATTACAAATTGTCTACATGATAGACAGATATATGAATATCAAAATACAGGTTTAATTATTTCATTACATATTACAGAGGTAGCATCTTGTAGAGCCAGTGACCTTCACTTGCAGCTTGTCAGCGTTTGTTAGATCTATCATTCTATATCCTGTCTCATACAACTATGACCTGCCTACATATAACCAGAGTATGTCATATTCATTCTATTTTAAAATTATTTCTAATTTTACTACAAGTCTTTTGCTGCTTTTCTTCAAGCCCAAATTTTTCATTATCATTTTCTTCAGCTCTTTTGAAAAGCAAAGGGAATAACATGATCATAAAAAGAAAGATCACGTCTCAACTTGAGGTTAAAGAGAGAAAAATAGGCCAGTGGCATCTGCTCGCACACTACAGAAGAGGATATGACAGCACTGTTGTTACTTTTTGAATACAGAATGTCGTCCGAAGACTCATGTTCGACCACTGGATTCCAAGATGGTGGCCCTGTTCTGAGCGACTAGAAACTTTGACTCATGGTGCTTAGCTGACGGCATAGGCCACCCCAGATGGACCTTAGAGGGGCTTAGCCCTCTGCTTCCTGAATGATTGCGTTCTGAAGAGCAGCTGCCTCGTGCTCCCAGCACTGCGGCAAAGCCATCCCATCTGCTAGGCCTTCCCACCATAACGGACTCTATTTCCTGAAACCATGACCTGAGATAAGCCCTTCCTTCCTTAAGTTGCTTCTGTCTACTACTTTAACTGAATGATGAGAAAAGTCCACATACAAACATCCACTTAGGAGACATAATTATTTCAAAAAACTAGAAAGCAGTCAGTGACAAGAGGATGGGGCTCAAAGAGAGACAAAATTTTAGTCACTGCTAATGGGGATGGGAGAGAGACCTGCCCCAGGACATACAATGATTAACGGGCAGTGTTGCAGGCATAGGCAAGTGGGGAGAAGGACCTAGAGCCACACTGTCAGAGTCAGTTTCTAAAGCGACATACAGATTGGCTACGGAGAGAAATGGAGCACTGACAGTGGATAATTGGAGCTCAGTTCCCCTGGGAAGCAGAGCTGACACAGCATGTGGACCTCAGAGTTGTCCTGTCCTTTGGTATGTGTATGTCCCTTCCACTTACACACTGATTGACAGTTGATAATTTCTGCAGGCTGGCATTAACTTGCCAGGTTTGGACCTGGCATATTCTCAGAGAGAGTAAAAAAAAAATTTCATAAAAAGATGGAGAGGTTGGAATGCATTAAATGGTAAGACCCAGAGGGGTCCGAGCAAGAATGACAATCTCCACCTCCCAAAGGAAGGCTAGCTTCAAGGGTCATAGCATGTAGAGCTACCAAATGCCCACAGTTCCTTCAAGTGTGGTGGCTGAGGAGGAGGGGGAGGGAAGTACCATAGTTTGATGTGGTTAGAATGACTCTCATGAACAATGCTTTCTAAGCACTTGTCACACCACTGGCAGATTGCTACCCCACCAAAATATTGTGACAGTTCTCACTGAGTGAGTCTGTATTATTCTAACTGGTTTATCCAGAGTCATTTACATTTTTACAAATAATAACTGCAATTATGGAATTAGTCTGTGGGAGCAGGAAGAGATTTCAGAAAAAATATTAGTTTTACCCTTTAATTTTACACATGTGGAAAAAGAAATCAAATATGATATTTATATTGCCTTGTTTAATTGCTGCTTATTGGGAAGGTGTTGTTTGTTTTGTTTTCAGGTGTGTTTCTTTTGTTTGTTTGTTTGTTTCATTTAAGGTAGGATTTTGCTATGTAGCCCACCCCACTCTAGAGTTCACTATGTGGCTTAGGCTCGTCTCTAACTCATGGCAGCTCTCCTGCCTCAGACTCCTAAGTGCTGGGATTCCAGGCATGAGCCACCATTCCAAGTGCAATAGTTGTGTTCTTAAGTTGCAAAGAGTATTTGAGTCGTGTTGCTTCTCAGCTGTGCTTTGGAACCATTGGACCAGCTTTTCAGGATGGAGACAGTGAAGCAGACCAAGTGATATTCACGTGAATTTTTAGTTTTAAAAACTACCAGTTACATCAATGCATGTGAAGTCCACTTGGTCTGCTTTTTACTCCTAAAATGTTTATGAACTCAGCTTTCCAAACAAAGCCACTCATAGATTCCAAACCGCAACAGCCTATTGGATTTGCCTTTGTTGAAAGATAGCTTAGGAATCTATATTTCTGCGAGTACACAGCATTCTGCATTCAGTAAGTATTTAATATATATCAAAACGAATGATAAGAGAAACTCAAAGTCTTACCATTGTCATTTGATGCTCTCTGTGGGATAGGCAGATGTGTCATGAGATGCGGCAATAAAGAAACCAGGAGCTTGGGAGTTGGCTCAGTCGCTAAAATACTTGCTGTGCAGACCTGAGAGCCTGAATTCAGGTTCCCAGTACCCACGTAGGAAAAGCTAGATATGGTGGTACAGGCCTGTTACACCTGCCCTGGGGGAGCAAGAGACAGGCAAATTCCCAGGTTGCCTAAACCAAAGGGTGAGCTCGAGGTTCATTATCTTAAAAAGTAGGTAGGGAATCATACAGGAAGATACGTGAAACTGACCTCAGGTTTCCACCTATTCAAGCATCAGTGAACACAGTGTTTACAGACACACACACACACACACACACACACACACGAAAGAAAGCACACTGGAAAGGGTCATTTGACCACCCTGTTTTGTGCTTGTGTTAAATGGCTTTCATTAATTTATTGCCCTTAATAGCTCAACCTTTCATACCTTAATTGTTAACTAAGGACTTAGTGACAGAGAAGAATAAAGTGATCCACAAATCCTATTCTTCTTTGACTTTAGTGTGTTCTCCACTTCTATAAGGAGAAAAAAAAACTGGCTTCATCAGGTAGCAACCATTCTCTTTCATTGTGGTGGAAGTTCAAACACAAGAAGGCAGTTGACACACAAGAATCAGTTTTAGTTTATTTTTGCTCACTATATTTCTAAGCACTGTCTGACAAGAATAGGAGACCAGAGCCTAGGATGCAGAGAGAAGGATGGGAAATGCCATTTGTGATCTTTTGCAGTCTAAGATCAACATTCTAGAGGGAGGGGAAGCATAGTGCCAGGCTGAAGGTTAACCTTGGCGAAGTGAATCATCAGTGAAGTTTGTCAAGAGACCTAATTTGAAGCCAGAAATAAATGGTTAACTAACTATAAAGAGGAAAAGACCAAAAAAGGATAATGGGAAATTTGAACCAATTAACAATGGAGTGAACATGAGCCAGCCACACTGAGGGAGTGTGTAGACACAGGATATTCAGTTCATGGGATAGACATATATTAACTGCAGCCCATAAGCAAGGATGATGTTTGCCACTGTGACACATGACTTGGGGACAAACAGACAGCTATGATTTAATCTCTTTGATCTAACAAAGTTTCCAATGATGGAGAAAAGATCAAGTCTTGATATGAAATGGTTTTTAAGCCTTTGCTTGTGTCATGGTTTCTAAATTCCATTGACCAAAGCAAGCTACTTAGTCAAGCTCAGAGTCAGCGAAGGGGAGCGCAAACCAAGGGAATGAATTAAGAGAGACATGAACAAAATTAGGAGCGTTACTGTGACATTCCCCTACATGACTCCCTGAGAGTTACCATATCTCTGAATCCCATCAGAAGGTGAAGAACTTGGGAAATTTAATCAGTAGTTACCATTTCTCCTTCATTGAGGGTTGCTCTAGAAAAGCATCAAATCTCTGGCACTTCTGCTGACCCCATGAAGACCAAGCATGCTTTCATAGCCAGAAAACATCCACAAGGCAGAGATGCATTAAGAAGCATTGGCATGTTCAGGTGCTATTTACAGGTCAGCTCCAGGACAGACCAAGGGAATGGGCAGGATGTCAATATCACCTGCTACAGAGAGGTCATAAAGTTAGATAAATCTAAAACCTGTCTTTAAGGAATCCCAGACAAAGGGACATTCTTTTGTAAATAAGTAGAATATTGGCAAATTTCTATGCATGTGAGGCAGTGACTGTCTGCAGAAAGATAGAATTCACAAAGCAGAAAATGTCAAGATCAGGTAAGTTTACCCAGGGCTTTATAATTTTAACAGATTGAAATGTAAAGGGATTTATAGAGGGAAATACAAGTTGTATAAGCAAGTGTCCTGGAATGTTACAAAGACTGCAAGTAGATTATCTGGCTAGACACTAAGAGACTGGACCATGGAGTCAACAAAGTGGGCTGGGATCAGATCATAAGAGTTAGAGGTCTGCCACACCAAGCTGAGGAATTTGCATTTCACAATAGAGGGAGGCATTTAAGGGCATTTCTAAAGCTGACAGAGTGGTGATATACAGGAAATCATAGGATGATAAATGAGTTAACAGAGGACAGAAGGAAGGCTTTAGACCTTACCGTTTCCTTTGCCCTACAGACTCACTTCTGCTCTAGCAGCAGTCAGAACTATTCCTTTTAATAGACGATGTTACCAGGAAGTCAGGTTATGTATCTTTGATCCCATTGCTACAGGCTAATGACATCAGTGATACTAATAGCTTGATTCATTACTGTCCTCAAGCCTCAATGTATAGTTGGTGGAAGTGGCCAGTCATATCTATGAAGTTTAGCCCAGCTAGGAACAAAATACATATAAATACATTTTAGAGGAAAGCCCAAGTCTAATTTCATTCTTCTGCATATGGATATCAATGTAATCCAGCACCATTTATTGAGAGATTGTCCTGACTGCATGTTCTTACCCCTTTGCTGAAGATGTTCAGCTATAAATGTGTGGGTTTACTACAGAACACTCTGTTCAATTCCACTGGTCCATACATCTACTTTTACATCAATATCACATTACTTAATATGGTGTGTTTTGAAGTCAAGTGTTGTAATTTCTCTAGTGTTTCTCTTTTTCCTTGTGGTCCTATGCAAATTCTAGATTTTTTTTTCTAGTTCCTTGAGGAATTTCATCGCTAGCTTGATGTAGATTACATTGAACCTGTAGTTTGTTTTATGGTAGTGTGAGGATTTTAACAGTATCTTTTTTTCCCGATCAATGAACATGAATGTCTGTTTTTCTTTTTTTTGTGTTCTCTTCAATTTCTTTCATCAATCATTACTGGAAATTAGATTGCTTTCTTGATTTCTTTTACAAATAATTCATTATTGATTTTGTATCTGGAAATTTTCCTGAATTCATTTGTCAGTTCTAAAATGTGTTTCTATAGAATTGCTCAGGTTGCAGACAGTGAGTTTCACTTCTTCCTTTCTAATATAGATGCTTTATATTTCTTTCTCTTGTCTTATTGCTATAGCTAGAATTCCAGTACTATGTCATAGAAAAGTGGCAAAAGTGGGCATTGTTATATTGTTCCAGATGTCTAAAAAATGTATTCCCATTCTGGGGAGATGACTCAGCCAGTAAAGTACTTGCCACACAAACATGAGATCTGAGCTCCACCTCCCAGAACCCACATAAAAAAAGCTGCACATGGATGCACACAATCCCAACACTGGGGAGACAGAAACGCAGGATCCCTGCAGATCACTGGCCATTTATTTCAGCCGAGTTTAGGAGCTCCAGGTTCAATGAGCCCTGGCTCAAAAACTAAGATGGAGAACTGTGGAGGAAGAGACCTAACATCAGCCTCTGGTTTCCACATGCATACAAATGCAGTTACACACACAAAACACACATGCACAAACACACAAAAAGTAAGTGTTCTGTCCTCTATTCAGTACTATGTTGGCTGTGGACTTGTTATACATGGCCTTCATTATGGTGAGATATTCTTGATTTGATCATGATCAAATGCTTTTTTTATATCTATTGAGATAAGACTGTGGTTAATGTCCTTCATTCTACTGATCTAGCAGAGCATATTTACTGATTTGTAAATATGTAAATATATTGAACCACCTTTGCATCCTTGGAAAGAATCCTGCTTGATGATAGTAGATGATCATTTTCATGTGCTGTTGGACTCAGTTTGCTAGTATTTTACTAATGACCCTTTCACATGTGTCCATCACAGAGTTTGGTCTCTTAGCTTTCATTTTGTGATATGAAACCATGTCTGGTTTGGGTATCAGAGTAATGTTCATCTTTCAGAATGAATTTAGAATTCTTTTCTCTTCAGTTTTGGGGAGTAGCTTGAGAAAAAATGGTAATTGTTCTTTAAATGTTTGGTGGAATTCAGCAATTAAAAAATTATCTGGGACACAATTTTAAAAGTTTTTTTTAATAATGGGGCTCAGCAGAGCATCACTGGGAAGGCAGCCCACCTTAGAGGTGACGATTCCCTGATACTTCAAAGAAATGAGCTTTGTTCTCAGTTTGCCTTCTGTACGATAGATGGACGTTTTTCTTGAAGTTGGAAAGGAAAGACTTATGAGTAAGGCTTAGTCAGACACTCTCACCTGCCTCTTTACCTGGTTTTGATTCTAGATGTGATTGTTTCATAGTTCAGTTCTTAAGAGGGGAAGTAAATCCTAGTTTCAATCTCATGTAACCCATTAGTGCTGTACTAAAATAAAGAACAAGTCACATGTTTCATACTGCTGTGCTCCTGGTTAGAGGGAAGCATGATTCTTAGAACCATAGACAGGGAAGAATATGAGAAGACGCTGAGGAGTGGTCGAGAGTGGCCAAAGCTGGCTAGATGAATAAAGTATGTTCCAAATGTTCCAACAACTACCCATTCCCTTCTGGTTCCTTATACCACGACCTAACAAATTTTCTAATTTTGGATGAACACCCATTTATAGATAGATAGATAGATAGATAGATAGATAGATAGATAGATAGATAGATAGTCTCCCTATAGCCCCAGCTGACCTGGAACTTGCTAGGTAGAGCAGGTTGGTCTCAATTTCATGGAGATCCATGTGTCTCTGCCTCCAAGAGCTGGGACTAAAGACATGCACCACCATACCTGGCTTTATTCTTATTTTATTAACAAGTCTTTGTTAAACCCTGTGGAGGGAGGAACATTGAAAGGGATGAATTCCACAGACAGGAAGGTGACAAACCCAAATTTGGGTGCAAAGCTTATTATTTGTTCCCTGGATAGGTTGATAAACGCCACTTAATCTAATGACCCCCCTTTTAAAATATCTGCTTTGTGAGCAGAGATGTAGAAAACTCTTAACAATCAGTCTACTTCTACACACACAGAATCTTCTCAGACCACGCTAACCTTATGGTGCATTCTGGGTTGCAGCTGAATGATACTTTCCCAGAGCAGTAGTGGTCTGCTTCTGCCTCCTGTTGACAGAAGAACAGGAGATGCCTTAAGCAATGGGGCTCCTTTACTGCATGAGAGACATCTGTTTAAAGAAGCTGTCAAGCCTTCCACTTCTCTAGCAAAATCATATTTACTTTATCCATCTAAATAATGTGGCTTGCTTGCCTTCCCTATGAAATTATCGCATGCTGCTTCTCATTGATTGAGTTTTATGAGACAGCATATGATTTTATGTGCCTCCATATGCCAGTGTGCTGAGAGGGGAATGTCCTCTTCTTGGGCTCTTTCGATTATGAGATCCTTTGAGTTTTGGAGTCATGGGATGTACTCAAAACGTCCAGTTCCTCATTCCCACTGTCTGGCTACGCTCTTTCTCCCAAATTAAAGGGAAAGAAAAAGAATAAAAATAAATGCATAGAAGCACATGCTTTGTATTCCATTCCTAATGAATTGCTTCCTGTGTGGGTAATTATAGCAATTGAAGTCTGCTGAAATAGGCTGTGCTTGTTAGTTAGCCAGAACTTTGTATTTGGATGCCCAGAAACATAGGAGCTAGGAGCACTAACGAGGCCCACAAATGTATTCTGTGCTCAGTTTGTAAGTGTAAGTTCAGTGTTAGGCAGGTGAGGTCAGAACTATTAGTCTGAACTTGTGGTAGCCACACTCCAAAGACTGCAAACATTTCATCAAGAAGCACCCATAGTGCCCTGCCAAACACATCACACCAGGCTAATCGTGAGAAAACAGCAGACAACCCCAAACTGATGGACAAGCTATAAAACTCTTCAAAAGTGTCAAGGTAATGGAAGGAAACGCAAACAAGGAAATTACTGAGACTGAACCAAAATGAGAAATGGCAACTCCATGTGGCAACTGAGACGTGTTTGAACTTTAGTTCCTTTCTTTGCTATTAATATTATTAATACAGTTGTCAAAATATTGATGATGTCTATAAACTATACAATAATAATGTAGCTGTATCAATTTTCTTTTGGGGAATGTTAAGGCAAGGCCCTGATAAGTAGTTAAGGCTGTCTTCAAACTCATGACAATCCTCCTGCCTCTACTTCCCAAGTGTTAGAATAGACCATGTCTTCTTGCTTCAGTATCAATTTTCTTATTTTAATATTTGTATTACTTATTCTTAGGACACACATAATATGCAAGGTACCCACAAAGGATTCCACAGAGTTAATATATTTGGAATAAAAGTGATAAAGAAAGTTGGGCATTACAGCACACATCTGGAATCCCAGCACTCAGTTTGCTGAGGCAGGAGAATCACAAATTCCAAGGCAGCTTGGTATATGGAATAACAGCTTGTCTCAAGTCGTGACAGCAGAATAAAAATTTATATAAGTAGATATGCACATCTATACACAACAGAATGATAAGGGCTAGTAAAGTTATCACTATTCCTGTAAATTTTTGTGACGTCTAAAATTATTTGAAAATTATTGCATAAATATGTATACTGAAACAAACGTTCGACCATCTCCCTCTGTGAAACTGAGCTGGGTTCAACTTTCTCAGCAACCACCAGGCCTCACCCCATTCTGCTACTGCACACTGTAACAAAAATGTTTAACTGTCTGGACCTCCCTTTCCTTACCTGTATCATCCATATGTAACCTAGAAACCTGGACTCTTGAGATGTGTATAACACCCACACAGACATCTATTATGTCCTTACAGAATCCTATGCCCTTTTCAGTATTCATACAAATTCTGAGGATTGGTGCAGACCTTCGTTTTGTTTCTGGATTCAGCTTCCACTAAAACTTTCCAGATAACAAATCGCATCTTCATCCCGCACATGCAATCCCTGATCTCCAGAATGGTGACAACTGTGAAACTCAGCCACTACCTTGGTTGACCCATCGCAGCAAAACCCTCACCACTCACCCAAGGCATTTGTGGCCAGGTTGTATTTTCATGATGATGTCAGGGGTTCCTACTTTGAGAAGTCCTCAGTCAGCCACCACTGCGCAATGCCAGTCCTGGGCCTTCTCTTGTCTCCTCGCCCTTCTGTGTTCTGCTTTATGCTCCTTGGGTATCACCTCCTCTCACATCATGGCTGAAGGCAAATTCTTCCCAGGCTCGGAAGATCTTTTCGTTCCCTGCAGATCCATGGCTTCCCAGACCAACTAACCATCACAGGATTCTCTCAGATCAAAACAGTTTTATCCCCCAAGAGGCACTCAGGGGCAAGCTAAGGTGATAAATCCTCATGCTCGGAATCCTTGCTTTTATTTTACAGAATGAAAATATCTTTATTGTTGTGCTTGTCAACTTGTTTTGAATTGCAGATTTATTTTCTTGCTGCAAAGCCCAACTTTTTATATCAAAAGCTTAACATAGACTCTTTCTCTAGTCACGTGTCAACTTTTTAAAGCATACAAACTTCAGTGCAGGAAATAATGCAGAGAAGTCACCAGATAGCAATTAAGTCAACCTAAAATGTTATCAACGTTTAATAAAAGGTGAACATTTTATGTGTGTCATTTCCCCTGGGAATCCTATGGACATCGGCCTTTTTGCTTTCTCAATTGCAACATATTGTAAGTGTCTCCTCACGCCAATGAGAAATGCAGCAATGTTTTCAAAGCTGAATGGCAGTCTAGTTCTCATCTTTTAAAAGTACAATCAACTTCTTTTTCTGTAAACCTCTGCTTCCTTCACACTCATTTCTGTAGTCTTATCCTATGGAAACTGATGGTGATATCTTAATTTTAATTTGTCTCTGATATCATTGCTCAAAGATATACCAAGTTTAAGATATAGATAGATGTTAATGACAAATAGGTAATAGATAAATGACAGATATTTGGTAATATATAGTAGATAATAAATAATAGATGAGTAGATGATCAATAGAGATTTAGATGGAGTGTAGACATATGATAGATGTCAAATGTCAATTTCCTCCAGCTTCAGTATTGATGGGAATTGGATAGGTATCAACAAAGCCCCACTAACAAAATGTGTTTATTCGTTTGGCCAAATGCAGCCTTTGCCTGGTTATCCCACATTCTGAAGGGAGAGCTTGTTTGTGAGGACACCAACATTCCATCTTATAGTCTAGACATCTGCCCTTCGTGCCTTTTCTCTCTTTATCACTTAAAAGTAACTTGAACCCACAGAAGGCACTTGCAAATCGTTCATCTTCCTCAGCTACCCCAGAAAGCTTGGGTCCAATTACAGACCGAAATCTCAGCCATGTCTACTATTACCTGGATTTTCCCCTGGAATGTCTGAGAGTCGTTTCTATACCTAGCTCAATCTCATGAATTTCTTTTGATGCCAAACCTTTTTAGTAGTTTTTCCACTTATTCTTTGAGAATGTGTTTTGAACACACCCAACCTCTCTTTTCCCACCTTCAGTTCTCCCCAGACCACACCCTTAACATGTCCTCCTCCCAACTTCATGTCCTCTTCTTTATGTGTTTATGAGTGCCTCCCATTTTAAGATGCTCCTTCTATCAAGAGCTTGAGTTCTAGGCTGCTCAGAGCTATTGGGCACAGTAAGCGTCACACAAACTAAGCCTTGTTTTCAATCTGTCTCGAGGATGGGTACACACCATCTAGTTTATCACAAGCTCCACCCATTGTCTTTTTCATGACTCACATACTTAGATTGCTGTTTGATGCCCAGAACATTAAATGCTTTACCTCTGTCCAAAGGTAAGGATACCATGCCCAAAGAAATTGTCATTCACATTGAATCATGTAACTCTCAATCAATTTCTGAATATTTTTTGGTAAAATAACAAATATTTATGGGCTGCATACTCTATAACAGACGTTGATGGACAAAACAGATATTAGCCCCAAGGAGCTTGCAGGTCACTGGTCCTGCTAGGTCTGTTTTCTGGGAGAACATTGTTTTCTGCATGCAAAGATAAGACAGAAAAAGATTTAGATGACATGTCACTATCTCTATTCAGAATAAGAGTCTTCTGACCTATTATTTCTACATACAAAGCCAGTCTTGTGTGGGAACCTTCTTGCAAGTAAGAAGAATTGCCTTACTATGAAGTGTATGTGGTCTACTGGGCTGTGATTAGGGATGCTTGTGCTGGAATTGACCGAGAATATTTAGTTGGCAGCTTGAAAGAGTTCAAAAATGATAAGAAAAATTACTTATCATCCAAGAGGTTCAGGTCTCCTGGTTTAAAGGCAGGTTAGTACCTATAATATGTCCTACAGAAAAAGCCTGAATCAACAGCTCCTCCACTCAGCCTTTATAACCCATCCCACAGAAGCTATGCTTCAATTTTAACCTGGGATATGTGATCCAGGCTGCTGATTAGAGTACCCTCCCTTATCTCATTGCTGATACATAAGCCTGCTTAGAAAACATGTTTCATGTTTCATTACATCAAAGACATTCACCTTTTTATTGTGAATTCAAAATGAAATCACTCTGTAAATTGCTTTACTCCCTCCTTTTCTCTGAAGCTGGCATTCACACCTGTCTGACAGTCAACTTCAGAATTCTTGCTGAGGTCAGCTTACTTTGCACACAATCCAAAGAAATCGATATGGTCTTTGGGCAGATGATAGCAGTATGAAGGATTTGTCCCCTGGTTGACCTGTAAGGACACAAGTCCTTTGTAGGAAAGAAACAGAGAGAGCCAAAAATGGGAGGAAGTGCATGGCTTTCCAATCAGTCAATGGAACTTCTCTGAATCTTTGGCATTTCATATTTAAGTGGAGATGATTATACCCTTGCTTATAGAACTACTATGGTCATGTCCATGGGTGATGTTTGTGAATACCTTGGCATGATGTGGCTATGTGAACTTTTACATGAATCTCTTTTTTGAGCAGCTTTTTGCTGAGAACTGGCAACGCCATGGTTTATGACCTTGTAGTGAGGATGCTTCCCTCATGCACCAGTATTCCCAAAGTTTTTTAATCTTGGTGTCTGTGTCCTGCCATCTGGAAGGAGATGAGCATCAATTCCAAAACACCAGCCACCCCTATATAACTGTGTCGACTCAGTGTTGGGGGTACCTTCAATATGGGCCTCCTCATCTACCCTAAGAGTGGTAGATAAGTTTTAAGTCCCTAATGATCAGTCTCCTGGTAGTCCTCCCCTGCTGTGAGTCTGGACTGGCCTCTAACTTGCTTTGGCCAAAGCACATGGCAGAAATGCAGGAACATCAGTTCAATGCCTGTATCTCAACAGGCCTGCACTTTTCGTACAGTCCCATGAACTATTGGGTTTCTTCAAGGAAGCAACATCTCATATGTGAGAATGAGCCTGGTGTGGCCTGCTAGAAGATAAGGGAGTATGTGGAAGAGAGTTGAAGTGCCTCAACCTACAGCCAGCTAACAGTCAGAAGCAGAAAATCTGGGCGAACCACAGCTAATAACCACAGCTAATAATAATAAATGCATGAGGCAGCCCAGGGGAGGCCCAGTCACTCATGGAGCCAAAATTGATCCATGAAATCATGAACTGAGTGTGCGACGGCTGGCTTTATGCTACTTAGATTTTTTTTTTTTTGCCTTTCTAATTTCTATTTTATGTGTATGAATGTTTTGCTGGAAGATATGTAAGTGTGCCATATATATGGTCAGAGAATTGTGTCAGATCCACTGGAACTGTACTTACCAACAGTTGTTAGCTGCCATCTGGGTTCTGGGAACTGAACCCAGGTCCTCTGCAAAACTAGCCTGTGCTCTTATCTGCTGAGCCATTCCTCCAGTGCCAGCTCATAAGGTTTTTGATGGTATGTAACACAGATTATTGTGATAATACCTAGCTGAGTCTCAGTCCTCTCTTGAGTGCTAGAGAAACTTAATGTGGATCCCAATGCTCTTCAGCCATCAGAGAAGCCCCCTCACTGCTGGGATTGCCGGTCTTTGAAGATTAGTGTTGGTTGTCAGCGTGATAGGCTCAGGAGTCACCTAGGAGATCAGCTACCATGCACTCTTGTATGGAATTATTAGATTGAGTTAGCCTCTAGGCATGGCTATGCGGGATTGTCTTAAGTTCATTGAGGTAGGAAAACTACCTTAAAAAATGAGCAGCACCATTCCCCAGGCTTAGGTCCTAGACTGCATGAGCACTCTGTTCTCTGCTTCCTAACTGGGGGTGCAATGTGACCAGCTGCTGCTTCAAGCTCCTGCCACAGTGACTTTCCTACCATGATGGACTATACCCTGAAACAGTGAGCCAAGATACATTCTTTCTTCCTTAAATTGCTTTTATTAGGATATTTTATATATAAATATAAATATATATTTATATTTATATTTATCCATATAAAAAATTACACATATGTACACACATTCACACAGAAAGGTGATGCTCTCCACAAATTAAGACTCAGAAACCAAGAATCTAGTGTCCCCCCAGAAGAATCTAGATTTTATGGATCTCAGTGATTTCCCCTCCCCTAATTTTGGATTGGTCAACTTAAGCAAAAAAGTGGATGATGAAGGGCTTATGGCTCTAAATGATATGATGTCCAGGTCTACATGACTTTAAGCAAGTTAGTTGAAGGGGCCTGTTGGAATTCAAAGCAATGCCTTCCTTCCAGAGACCTAGAAAAAGCAGAAAGTATGCCATCCTTATTGCGTCTGTCTCCATGACCATGTCAGGGTCCCTTAAAAAAATCACCTGACGAGCTGATGACAGAGGCAATTAAAACTGATCCTGGAGAAGCACGGAATAAACCAGGTATGGAGCAGGTAATAAGGGCTCTTCAATGCTTTTCTCTAGGCCCACGTCATTTACTAGTATTTATTTAGTTTGCTTTATTTTAATGAGATAGAGAGAGAGCTTTACTCTGTAGCCAGGCCAGCCTTGAAATTACTATGTAGTCCAGGTTGGCCTTAAAACTTGCAATCCTACTTCCACATCCTGAGTACTATACTGAGGTCCATTTTTTTCTATCTCCTTTTCTCAAGCAAAACAAAAATTGATAGACTTCAAACACCTGAGAGGTGTGATCTGAAGTCCACACTTTAAGGAGGATAGCTCTGGTTGGGGGACAGTGTATATCAGTACAGATGAGAGGTTTAGACTTACAGTGAGTATTCAGTTCTAACAGAGGCTGGGTTGTACCTGAATGACCCCATTTTGCTTCTCTTAATTTTCCTCTCTTCCAGTCTGGCCCCAGAGATCTTCATCTTATCAAGAAATCTGAATTGCTTCATCAACTGTCCATGTCTTAGGGTGTTATACCTCCCAGAGTTAAATGCATTTCCTTTAAGACTCCTCACTCAGTACACACACACACACACACACACACGCACACACACACACACACACACACACACACACACACACACACCTGCCAATTCCCTTTCATCCCTTCTGCAGGATGTCAGGCTTTTGCCAATGATTATGCACAATTAAGGGAAATCAAGAATGGTCTCCGGGAAACATCAGGAAAATGCAGATCTCATCTCTGTGTGTTAGATGTGAGCCCCCAAATGTAACTGGCAAGCAATTAACAGTCAAGCAGCTAGTAACCCTACCTGTATTGTTTCATTTTTGAGTTCTTCCTTAAACATTTTGGTAGCAGCCTCTTGAGAACAAAGTTGTAGAGTGATTCCTGAGTTTCTACCAAACTAGACTCCCAGCTGAGCCTGCCTGAAGGTCAGGAAGGTGAGCAAGGTGAATAACTGTAAGGAAAGCAGCGAGATCACTTCTGGTCCATAAGGGAAACCTTCGCCTCTGGGGATTTCTGGATGCCAGAGCTCATGACAAACAATGACTCTCCTAGAAGTAAATGCACAGAAGTAGGAAATATGAGGTGGAGGCCACGGACAAGCCCTCGCGGGTCACCTGCATTGTCTAACCAGGTAGAACTCTGGCCCATCAGAGGGCAATGCCGCTTAATCTGGGCTTCCCGCTGCTGGAGAGCACGTGTATAGGTTCAGATGGGTGCTTCAGTGTGGAGCCATAGTCATCAGTGATAAAGGAAGGAAGAGGGGAAGGAGAGAGGCAATGAGAAGCATTCCTGGGATCCATAAAATTGTCTCCCATAATGAGAATTTAAACTCTATGTACGTCTGAGTTAGCAACGCTGTTACGCCGTCACCCAGCTGAACCTACAAGCTGGCAGTTTTCTGTGAATCCCCCCTCCGCTTCATTTTCTCCTTCCTTCAGGAATCATACATATTTTGCCTTAAGAGGATACGATGATGCTACAAAAGATGTATGCATATATGTGTGTCTAGAAAGAAAACCATTTGCAACTGTATGAACTGCTTCTCATGTGAGATGGTTCTTCCTGGGGCACTCAGCTGAGTTCTGGGGAACCTACTACTGTTTTAATATATCTTTGCCGGTTGTAACACTAACACTCTACTGAGAAACTGAGGAATGCATCTACGAGCACCTCATCACTGAGGTCTATGTGGGTGGAAGGCATCCATCATCTCTCTTCCCCTCCCAATGATGGGGCTCCTGCTTGTGCAATGTTCTCGAACAGTTGACTGTCAGGTACCCAGAAGACAGCATATCTGGAGTCTGCACACCAAAGATAAGAGGCAAAAATAACCAATGTATGCAGGTTAATATTTTGATAATTTGTGATTGGTCAACTTATCTGTTGACTGCCCAAGAGAAAGCTGGTTCGACTTTCTGATTTTAGCTTCATCAGACCAGTTAACTCCCATTTTCTTCCACAACCTAAAAAGCTCTTCTTACCAAAGAAGCCAAGATCATGGGTCCCTAAGCCTTGAGGTGAGGATATCACCCACAGTCTGGCTGTGCTTGAATCCCACTCACATTGTTATGAATTCCAGCCCAAGATCTAATGGATTTGTAGTCGTATTCACAAAGATTTGGGGGACTCGGAAGGGAAAGACGCTGCAGGAAGCGGGGGGGGGGAGGGGGAAGAGTGGCTTTGGAGACCTGAGGCCTCACCCTCCCAGTCCCTGAAGGCTTTATTCTCTCATGCACTTGTGAATATGTGTGTGTTATGTGCTACATGTATGTATATGTATATGTGTGTGTACATGTGACAATGTGCATACATGTATGTATATGTATATGTATATGTGTGTGTACATGTGACAATGTGCATACCATGAATGCATGTGCAGAGGCCAGAGTTCAGTGTTGCATATCTTCTTCTATACCTCACCCTCTACCTCGCTATTTGAGATAGGGTCTCTCAATGGACCTGGAGCTCATCATTTGGATTATATAATCTGACCAGCAAGCCGTGAGTGTTCTCTTTTCCAATTGCCAGCTTTGGTTTTACAAGTGCACACTCCTGCCCTTGGCTTTTTTGTGGGTGTTAGGCATCTGAACTCAGATCCTCATGCTTGCACAGAAAGTACTTTACCCACTGAGCCACCCTACCCCCAGCCTCCAGTGTCTGTTTTTATAAAATGAAGCAACAGGACTAAGCCAGATGACATAACTCAGTTAGCTCAAGGAAAGCTACCTCAGTATGTGACAATCACATGTGGAAGACCTGTGACTAGAAACTAGTCTACGGCCCTCCCAGGACATTCAGCCTTACATTTTAAATTTTAATTTAGAAATTATTTTAGAATTTTAAAACGTCATATGATATATTGACATTCGTGTAATTATTATTCACAACAACCACTATCAGAAGCAGTTCAAGTGTTCAGCGACAGATGAATAGGAAAAAAAAATGAAACATATCAGTGCATAGAGTAAGTTATTCCTCCATGAAGAAAAGGAGAACCACTGACATATGCTTAGCACACAAGAGCCTTGAAGACATTATGCTTAAGTGAAACAAACCAGGCATGAAAGGTCAAGTGTTGTCTGCTTCCACTTGTATGAGATATCATAGAGACAGAAAGTATTAAGTTGCCAGCCTAAAAGGAGAACTGCAGGCTACCATTAAATGGGTTGCCTTAGTGTTTTATCACAACTACTGTGACAGAAATACCCTAGCAAAAGGAGCTCAAGGGAGAAAGAGCTTATGCTGGCTCACAGTTCAAAGGTATAATACCGGGCTAGAGAGGTGACTCAGTGGTTAAGAGCACTGGCTACTCTGCCACAGGGCCCAGGTGTGGTTCCCAGCACCCATATGTGGCTAACAACTGTCCATATCACCAATTCTGGGGCATCCAACACCTCCTTCTGACCTCTGAGGGCATTGTACAACCAGGGTACAGTTATATGTAGGCAATACACTCATACAAATAAAATAAAAATAATACATAAAATATTTTTTAAAAAATAAATAATTTAAAGAGTATGATCCATCACAGCAGGGAAGTCAAGAGAGCAGAAGCTTGAAGCCAAGACTGACAAATGCATGTGCCTTCTCAGTTCCTCACCATTTCATACAGTTCACAATCCCCATCTAGAGAATAGTCTTGTCTTGCCAACAATTAAGGTAAGTGTTCCCATATCAGTTAAAGTAATCAAGATAATTCCCCAAGATATGTCCATATGCCCATCTTCCAGGTTATCCTAGAATCTAGCGTGTTGACAATGATGCTAACCATCATGTTTTGCTGTTTTATGATTTTGATACCTAGATTGTATTTTCCCCCCAGGAGGAAGAGTTTCTCTCTCTCTCTCTCTCTCTCTCTCTCTCTCTCTCTCTCTCTCTCTCTCTCTCTCTGTCTCTGTCTCTCTCTCTCCCTCTCTCTCTCTGTTACTGAGTACTGAACCCAGAACTTTGCACGTATTAGGCAAGTGCTCTGCCGCTGAACTGCACCTCCATCTGTGTTTGAGGTAGGGTCTGATGCTGTAGCCCAAGTTGGCCTCAAACTCTCAGTATGGCAACTTCTGCCTCTCTGACTCCTGGGAATACAGGCCCATGCCATTGCCCTTAGCTTGGAGTCTTATTTAGGATTGATGAAACAGTTCTGAAAATGGGATGCTGGTTATGGGTGCAAAATGAAAATGTATTGAATAGCACTGAACTGTGTATGTTAAAATGGAAATGTTGATGTTTTATATATATTTACCACATTTTTAAATACTAGCATTTAAATAGTAACATGGAGAATTCGATCTCCCGGGTGGTTGTGAGCCAATTTGGTTGTTGGGAATTAAACTTGTATCCTCTGGAAGAGCAGCACATGTTCTTTTCTGTTGAGCCTTCTTTCCAGCTCTAAATTATACATAACAAAATTTTCCAGTTGCCCCACTAATGGCCTTTTCTCTGATCTAGGATATAATCCAGGATATGTAATGTATGTATTTAACTGTCATGTCTCCTTGGTCTCCTCCAATTTTGAAAAGTCCCTTTTGGTCTTTCATGAAAATAACATAACATTGGCTCTTGATCAGTTATGGGTTTGTCTGATATTTCCACCTGATTGAATATATTATATATTCATCACAAGGCCTTTACACTTGGGACAGTATGTCTTTCTTTGCGTCTAATATCATGAGGCACATGGCTTCCATGTATCATCACTGGTGTGTTCATTTAGATCACATGGTTAAGACAGTCTCTTCTGGATTCCCCACTGAAAAACTAGCTTCCACTCTGTCATCCGCTGGTGGTGCTTGCCAGCTGGTTTCGCTGTGCTTCTTAAATGATGGTTCTCTACTTTCACTGCCACTTCTCCAGTTGCACTCCAAGGAAGTTTTCCCTTTGCCTCCATGCAAATTTAATTCCTAGAAATCAATAAACTCAAAGCAGAATAATGATAAAATGTGTTCCGACCAAAACTCACTAGTATTTAATCCTGAGCTCCTTTCTACTGTTAAAATCCTCAGATTTATAGCGCCCTTCTTAATAGGAAATGATACTCTAAGTTCAAGCCACCTAACAGTAGCCAAAGACACAAGACTGTAGAGAGAAGGGGACATTACACTTACATTTTCTTTCTCTCATTCCACCTTTAAAAAATCAAATCGTAACATTATCCTAAACTCATAAATGGGGTTAAGCAGAGAAAGTGTTCAAGAACCATTGAGCCTGGAAAATGCTCATTAAATATTTATGTTAAATATGCCCTAGAGAATATGGTTTTTAATGAACAGGAACTGAATCACAAAAGCTTCAGTGTTCTAAAGATTTTCCTGAGCACACCAGTCCCCTAGCAAAGTTGACTGTGCCCTTGAAATCCACCCTGCACCTGAAAGATCTGGTCCCATCTCTCTCTTCCCATGCCAAGAACATTTCATGAGCACCCCTATCTGAGCTGCTCTGGGATGATGTCATAAATAGACAGATAACTAACATTGTTATAGATTTGCAAGTTGTCCTGAAAGCTGAGGAATTAAAGCATTTCTTTTATTTAGCTACTTGTTCCTTCTTATCCACTGTTAAGAAAAAAAAATGTAATGGTATAAAACAAAAGTCATTTCATTATGCTTATAAGATGAGGATCAGAAATTCAGACTGGGCACAGGGATGATGGATTCTCTATTGACAACAGTGTCTTGGGGCTCATTTGGGAAGACTGGATAGCTGAAAGAGATACAGAAATGACTATAGTCTTGCATTATCAGAAAGCAGATTCATCTATGTATTTAAAACCTGAATTGGAGGAACCTGATGGTTGGACCCATCCAAGAATGTCAACCCAAGCCCTACCTCTTGATGTGTATTTCTTAAATGGCAGGCCAGGATTTTGAGAACAAACATTCAAGGGAGAAGGCTGACTCACATAGTCTCTTGTGACTTTGACTCAGAATTCACAAGGCATCCCTCTCACCATACTTTTTATTTACTTATTATTTATTTATTTGCTTACTTTTGTGAGACAGGGTCTAACTATGGTGCTTATGTCTGTAATGAACTCTTGAGCTCAAGTGACGTTCCTGAGGAAGCCTCTGAAGCAGCTGGAACTACGGGTGCATGCTATCTCACTGGCACCACCATACTCTTAGTCAAAGAGGTCGTGTCCTTCACAGTCAAGAGTGGGGTATGTCATACAGGAAAATTTGCATATCTGCGTATAGTGTCCATTTTCTGCCATTGTAGCAATATACCTAAGACAATCAATTAAAAGGAAACGCTTGAGCTCACAGTTTTGGAGGTTTCAGTCAGCGATCAGTTGGCACCACTATTTTCGCATCTGTGGCAAGGTACAGATAGAAGCAAGGCTCCTCACTTCATCATTGAGAAGCAGAAGCAGAGACAGAGGAAGGAGCTGGTTCATCTCAGACTACGGCCCTGATGACCCGAATACTACACTCAGCCAGACCTCTTAAAGATTTTCACCATTTCTCTTTAGTACCAATTTGGGACCAGGACTTCAACACACAGGCTTCTGGAAGACACCGTAGATCTAAAGAAAAGCATGCCATGTTCTCAAATCCACAGTGCTTCTGTAGGCGTGTAGCTTTGTCCTCTCTTTTGTTGCTTGTTTTATTTATTCGAGCTTTTTCTCCCATTTTTCTCAGTAGGAATCATTCCAGATTTGTTAATTTTGTTATACATTTCAAAGACTAACTCTGTTGTGTTGAGTTTTCTATTCTTTTTTCTATATTGTTTCATTGATGTTAATGTAAGTACTCTAGTTCCTCTAATTCTTTACCTTTCATTATTTCTGGGATATTTTTTGAGACAGGGTCTCACTGTGTATTGTAAGCTGGCTTAGAACTCCTGATCTTCTCGCCTCCACCTTCCAAGTGCAGGGATTACAGTCCACTGCCACCATACTCAGTGTTTGGACTGAATTTCTTCTTTGTTCAGTTCCATCAGGTGCAAAGCTGGGCTTGATTTCCAATCCTTCTCTTTCTCTTTTCTCCTCCTTTTGCTCCTCCTGCTCCTGCTCCTGCTCCTCCTCCTCCTCCTCCTCCTCCTCCTCCTCCTCCTCCTCCTCTTCCTCCTCCTCATCTTCCTTCTCTTCCAGGTATTGAACCCAGGACATTGTGTATTCAAGGCAAGGACTCTACCATTGAGCTCCATCACCAATTCCTTTCTTTTCTAACAGGCATTTTATAGCTGCAAATATTCTTCTAAGCATTGCTTTACTTGTATCCAGTAGTTTTGGTATTCTGCATTTTTGTTTTATCAAACTCAAAGTATTTCCTCTTATTTCTTATAATTTTTCTTTGATTTATGGATCATTTAAGTAATATTTTGTTAATTTTCACATATTTCTGAGTTACATTATTTTTCTTTACCTATTGATTTTAATGTCATTAGAAAATCATGATCAGAAAGCATGTTCTGTAATTTTTTTATTATTTTTACACTCATCTGTTGCCCTAACATATAGTCAATCCTGGAGAATCTTTCAGTGTGCTAGAGAAGGCTTTATAGTCTACTACAGTTGCATGAAACTTTTGTAAAATTTGTTACATCTTCTTGGCTTACAGTTTTGTTCAAGTCTTCAGTTTATTCTTTGATCTAACTAGCAGCTCCATCCTAACTGCAAGTAGGTCATCTGAGTCTCCAACTGTGTTCATTAGCTTATTATCACTATAGCAAAGTGCCTGGGATGATTAATTCAGAAAGATAAATGCCATTTTGGCTCACAGTTCAGAGGTTCCAGTCCATGATCAGTTGTCAGCGTAATGTGTGGGGAGAGAGTAAAACTAAGGAAAAAATAAGAAAAAAGGATTAGGATTCCACAATCCCCTTTGAGGGAACCGCACCCCGGCTAGACCCCCACCTCTTAAGGATTCTACCACCTTCCAAATGAAGACTTTAGTAAATGGGCCTTTAGCGGACATTGAGATCAAACTAGAGCACCCACCATAATTGATAATTTGTTTCATTTGTCTTTTCAATTCTGCCAGATTTTGTTTCACATTTTACAGTCTTTGCTATTAGGGGAATTGTTTATATATTTTTATGTCTTTTGATGAATTGTATGTTTATCAAAATAAAATGTCAATTCTTATCTCTATCAGTAAACTTTGTCTTAAAATTGATTGCTCTGATATTGCTATAACCACTGCATATATTCTTTGGACAATTTTTTCACATTCTTTTGCTTTCAGCCTATTTGTCCAGTTGAATCTGACATGTACTTTAGTGGGTAGCATACAGGAGAGTCACTAATTTCATGTTTTTCCTTATCACTTCTGTCAGTTCTAGCTATATTTTTTTTGATTGATTTGTTTTTTGAGACAGTGTCTCCCTCTAACTAACCCCAGTTGGCCTGGAACTTGCTACATAGACAAGGCTGACCTCAATCTCACAGAGATCTGCCTCTCTCTGCCTCTCCAGTGCTAAGATTTAAGGCATGCACCACCACACCCAGCTGAATTCTAGCTTTTTATTGAAATTTCTAAGCCTTTTAATTAATGCTGTTAAGACTTGCCTATACCATTTTTAAAATTCATTTTCTACATGTCTGTATATTCAGTTTCGCATCACTAATGAAATACCTGAAATGGGCTACTTTTGAAGTGAAAAGAGGTTTGTTTTGTCTCATGGATCTTCAGGCTCCAAGTCCAAGATCACGTGGTTCCATTGGTTAAGTCTCTGATACAAACCTCTTTACATCAATGGTGAGAGCACACATCCGAACATCAGTGCTATCAGCCATCTCTCAAACCATGATGTACAGGGAGAAAGAATACACTAGCAGAGGTGGGACCTGGAGAAATGTCTGGCACCCATGGGTATGACTAACAATTGCCTGTAACTCTAGCTCCAGGGGTACCAGACACCAACACCAGCACATGATCTCACACACCCACACACAGACATACACATGCTAAAAATAATAAAAATAAATCTAAAAAAATGCACTGTGGCTCTCTAATCCCCTTTTAAGGAGACACCCCAAATGACATCAGAACCTGCTACAAAGCTCTCATCCCAAAGTGTCTATCATGACCTAACAGCACCAATCTGGGATTCTTTGGGGGTACACTTGTCTAAACTATAGCAATCATTTGTAGCTATTTCTCTCTTCCTCCGTAGCTGCCTTTTGTGTTAACCACCTTAACTACCACTTATATTTTCTGATTTATTATATAGGATACTTTCCTCCTGGCTTCTCTGGGGACTACAATTAACATCTTAAATTATTTAGTTCATGTTTATGTCAAAATAATTTCAATAGAATAAAAATGTGTCTCTGCCCCATTCCCTTTTTATGCTATGCTCATCAGACAAATCCAATTGCTATACATCAGAAGCCCTTAAACGTGGTTTTATAATTATTGCTTTATGTAGTTGCCTTCTAAATAAGATAGAGAAAAGATGGTTACAAACAAAAATATATTTATGCTCTCTGTGTTAGTCAGCTCTCATGTTAGTTGGAGAAAACCTGCACACAAAAGGAAAGGCTTATCTTGGCTCCCAGTTTCAGAAGTCTCAGCCCAGAGTCTGTTGGTTCCATCCCTTTGGTTCAGATATGAGTCAGAATATCAGGGTGTAGGAAGATGGGTGAGGAGGAGGGGAAGTGAGTGATAGAGAAAGAGGCAGAAATAGAGTATATCTCCAAAGACTACTTCCTCCACCTGGGCCCCATCTCCTATGGCTTCCACATCTTACTGACTACCTCTTGTTCAGTTGTGTCTTGATGCTTGTGTGATCCTCTGTGCTTGGCTTGGAAGCTTGACTATGATGTGTGTACATGCAAACCTGTCTTTATCCTCCTTTGAACTTGTTGAGCTTCTTTGATAAATATTAATGCCATTCATGACACTGGGGAAGTTTTCAGTCATCAGTCATTGTTCCTTCAACATTCTCCCTGCTTCTCTCTCCTTGCAAGACTCCTGTTATGTGTACGTGGTGTGCTTCATGGGGTTTCATAAGTTTTTGAAACTCTATTCATTTTACTTTATTTCTTAACTTTTTCTCAAAGTAGGTATTATCTATTGACTTTTTTTTCTTTTTAAACATATTTTTTATATTTTTATTGAATTTTTGTGTATTTCTTGCAGAATATCTGAACCAGTCTTAATCACCTTTATACCCCCTTCCTCACTGAGTCCTACAAAAAGAATTAGCCATGTGAATGAGAATTTCTGGGCATTTACAGTTATCTAGGAATGAGCTTTTTGAGTAGCTAGAAATCCCAGGAGCCTCTTCCAGTGTCTGTTAAGTTGCTGATTTTTGTAGATACTATGATTAAGAAACTATTAGTTTTCAAAGAGACTGCACAACTTGGATTCAGTGCATGAAAATAAAGCAAGTTAAAATGCCACAGTCTTTGGTTATCACTGCTTTTCTTGACTAAATGTTCTTTATAAGGGTGCTATAAGCATCTTGTTAAGTTTCAGAGTTCTGCAAAGATTGATTTGACATTTTTTCATTATTTTAGTTGTTTTTCTGTGAAACAGTTCTTGGAGATTCTTACCCCATCTCTCTTAAAGGTCACTTTATCCCACAATGTAGCAATATCTTTAATTACTAAGCAAAAAGAAGGAGAAATGTCTAAGCATACATCAACAATGGAAATTCTGAATAAAGCCTGATGTTATGGAACATGTGCAACTGCTACCAGTGGAGGGGAAGGGGTGTATATGATAACATACGAGTGACAGATAACATGTCGCACATGTAATTATCATGTACATTATTTATGTAATAACACATGTTCCATGTGCTCTGTGTGACTGAAACTGACTAAGAAAATAGTGACTTGATCTTCTTAGAGTGAGTTGGTTTAGAGAAAAAAAAGACAGTTTTTTATGCCCAACACTACTAAAATGCAAGAACTAAAGAATTGGGGGGTGTTTTATGATTTTTCTAAATTTGCCCTACATCCCTTTCATGGTAATAATTGCTTCTTAGGGAATGTTTGTGCCATACCACAGTCCTACGTGAACTAGACATTCTCAAATAGGCCCTGCTTAACTTGGAAAAACTTGCTTTCAGAGCATTCACATCACGTTCTCTTTTCTTTCAAGCACTAGGTAGGAACACCTGCATTTCAACAGCAAATACTTTAAATGGTGAAACACTCTGAGTAAGGAACCCTCATTGAGAATCTCATGAAAACCATGCTTCCTCTTTCCAGTAAAATGTGCATATGCACACTATCTTCCTACTTGTCAGATTTTCAGTTTCATTATTTTGGGCAAGAACTACAAGTAGCATCTCTTTTTCAATAAGAAAACCTGTGGGAGAAGGGTAGAGATCGAGGCACTCTTGGTCTTCATGTAGATATAGAAGAGATAAAGAGACCTTGAAGGGGGTGACTTTCCCAAGGCCATCCTGTTAGGTGGTGATATACATGGGCTTCATCCAAGACTCCAAGCTTCTAGGTCAAAGTTCTTCCCCCAACTTACCTAGACTCATAGAACATCCTCCATGACTCTTAGAAAAATAGAAGTTCTCATTACTGTGGCTTCTCTGTCTGGCCCTGGCACTCACACTTGATTCCAAGCATCCTGGAGATAAGAAGATAGAATAGAACCTGGTCTGGCCTACAGGCACTTTCCAGATGTAAGTGGTTGCGCTGCTCCCAACCTGAGAAGAGGCATCAAAAAATCACAGGGAAAGCCTGAGACAGAGCAGGTAGTCCATCTGTAAAGAAATGACTTTGTCACAACAACCAGGTACTGCACAGAGCATAAACAAGAGAAGAAATTTAGTGTGAGTATAAAGATGAAGACAGAGCTCCATGAAGAAGAGGGGTAATGAAAAGATTTAAAAGCTAAAACTGAAAGAAAGGATAGAAGATCTTTGAAGAAATGGAGAGGAATGGGTTCCAGATAACGAATTGTAAAAAGGGTTAGAGTACAGAGACTGGGAGGTAGAGAGTCACATCTAGCAAGAGGCTCGTCACTGTGTCCTCACAGAGTTCCTGCACAGGTCTCACTTATGTGCCCCGTCCTGGGGCCAAGCCCCAAACCAACTAACCATTTTCGTGTCTCTGCCTTTCCACAGCTCCCCTTCGCAGAAGGCCTCTACCACTTTTACCACAATGGCCTGGCAAAGGCCAAGAGAAGACGCAGCCTACACCACAAGCAGCAGCTGGAGAGAGACCCCAGGGTAAGTTGTGCCCTGAAACCTGCCTCTGGTCTCAGGACTCATTCAAATGATACAGATGGCAGGTGGGGAACTTAAAATGCAGATATATATTATGCTAAGAAAAAGGGAATGCTTGGAAAACACTGGAGACTCTGCTCCTCTTTTGCACACAGTAAATAACCCTAAGCCCCATGCAGAGGGATAGGATATTAAACAAAAATGTACCATTGACCTTCTCCTGAGTTACTGCATAAAGACTTCAGATTGCCTGGAAATATGCCTGTGGTGGATGGGAAGACACACAATAGTGTAATAAGTTATCCATGGATGGTTTCTACTGGCAAATTCATGCTCTAAGGAGGTTTCCATGTTCTATTTTATGAATGAGATAATGTGTAGACCAGCAAGTGACCAGCTTATGTTAGGCAGTGTGTATGCATGACTGCAGCTACAAACCCCAGGCGTTCTTCCTACCCGTTGTCTTCTCCTGCTGACCTGATTGGTCCTCATGCCTCAGCTGTCTATTTGATGCCATGACCACCATTGTGGATGTGTCACTTAGGCTTGGGCAATTCACAGACAACCTGTGTATGCCCAGTTGTAGAACTCTGTAGTAATCTCTATCTGTTGCAAAAGAAGTTTCTTTGATAAGTGGTGACTGGGATACTTATCTGTAAATATAAGGATCCATATTTTGTACATAGTAAGAAATTATATTTGTCTAGGGATATGACAACCATGGGTTTTTTCCTCCGGCCATGTGTACTTGACTGTGTTACAGTACTACACATGAGTCTCCTCCCACTGAGTGAGCTTTAAGTCTAATTAGGTAGCTGCTGATTACCCCCAAGATAAAAGTGCCACTACTGACCCAATATACTTTGATGTGATGGCCATTGATGTAGTTGTTAGGCTTCAAAGTCAGTATTTTGTTGAGAATTTTTGCATCTATGTTCATTAAGATATGGGCCTACAGTTTTCTTTTTTATTGTGTCTTTACCTGGTTTGGGTATTAGAGTTATACTGGTTCCATAGAAGGAGTTTGTGAGTTCTCCCTGTTTCTGTTTTTTTTTTTTTTAATTAAATTATTCAAAAAGAATAATTAAGAAGTGGTTGTAAATCTTCTTAGAAAGGCCAGTGAAATTCTGCTCTGAATCCATCTGGACCTGGGTTTTTTTGTAGTTGACAGGCTTTGTGTTATGGCTTCAATTTCCTTATTTGTTATGAGTCTGTTTAAATGACTGATTTCTTCTTGGTTTAACTTTGGTCAATCCGTTGAATTTAGACATTCATCCACTTCTCTTAGATTTTCTAATTCAACAGAGTATAGGTTTTTAAAATATAATGCTTATAATATTCTCAATCTTTTGAGTATTTGCTGTGATGTTTACCCTTTTGTCTATGATTTTGTTGACTTGAGTTTGCTTTCTTTCTTTAGTTAGCTAGGCTTGGGTCTGTCATGATAATCTCTCCAAACAACATTTCTTAGATACATTGATTCCTTGTATTGTTTCTTTGTTTCTATTTTATTGATTTCTACTCTAATTTTTATTCTTTCTTCTTGTCTTCTTAGTTTGGTTTTAATTTGGTCTTGATTTTCAAGATTCTTGATTTGTACTGTTAAGTCACTTCTTTATGCTCTTTAGGATTTTTAAATATAAGTGTTTAGAGCTATTTAACTTCCGTCTTAGGAAAGCTTTTAATGTGCCCCAGAGGTTTTGTTGTGCTGTTATTTTTATTTAGTTCCAGGGTTGATTTCTTTTCTAGGAGAGAGACTGTTGTTTAATTTCCACGAGTTTGAGTAGTTACTAGACATTCTTCTGCTGTTGATTTTAAGTTTCATTGTGTCATAGTCTGATAGAATACATGGAATTATTTCAATCTTTTGGTATTTGTTGAGCTTTGTTTTATGCCCCAATAAATGTTGTATTTTAGAGAAACTTCCATAGACTGCTGAGTAGAATGTGTATTCTTTGATGATTGGGTAGATTATTCTATAGATATCTGTTGGGTCTATTTGATATATGACATCATCCAATTCACATGCTTATCAGTTTATTATTTGTCTACATGACATGTCTGTTAGAGAAAGTGGGGAACTGAAGTCATCTAGTATTACTGAGTTGTGGTTAATCTGTGTCTTAAAGTCCAGTAGTACTGTTTTAATGAAATTGGATGCACTAGAGTTTAGTGCACATATGTTTATGATTGTCATATCTTTTTGCTTGATTTTTCCCTTGATCAGAAAGTAGTGTCCTTCTGATTAATTTTAACTTGAAGTCTATTTTGTCAGATACTAGAATAGTAACTCCTGTTTCTTAGAGTCATGTGCTTGGAGTATCTTCCCTATCCTTTTACCTAAGGTAATACATACACTTAGAGGTAAGTTGAGTTTCTTGTAGGCAACAAACGGATGAATTTTGTTTCTTAATCTGTTAAAGCTGCCTGTGTCTTTTGACTGAATAGTTGGAACCATTGACATTTAGAATTATAATCGAAAAGTGTTTATTAGTCAATATCATTTTATTTTGTTTGTGTTCTTAGTCTTATTTTGTGTTTTCATATTTTATAATTCATTCATTTTCTTTCTCTAACCTCTTGAGTGTGGTCATTTCTTTCTTCTTCCTTTTCATTGCTTCAAGTATTCTCTGTAGATCTAGCTTGGTGGACTTGAATTCGTTCAACCTGTTTGTATCATGGAAGAATTTTTTCCCCCTTCAACTATGATAGACAATTTTGCTGAATAAAGATTCTAGTTTGGCAACTATGGTCGTTTAGAACTTGAAATACTTTGTTTCTGGCTCTTGTGACTTTTATAGTTTGCACTGAAAAGTCATTTGTAATTCTGATGTGTTTTCTTTTATACGTAACTCATTGTTGTACTCTTGAAGCTTTCAGTACCATCTCTTTGTTCTGTATGTTTAGTGTTTTTGCTGATATGCCATCAGGAGTTTCTGTTCTTGTCCTTTCTAATGGGTATTCTGTGTGTTTCTTGTATCTATATGGGTAATGTCTTCCTTAATTTAGGGAACTTTTCTCCTATGATCCTGTTGAAGAGCTGGTCGATGCAACTGACCATGAAGCACAGATTTAGTCTTTTCATAGTGTCTCACATTTCATACATATTCCACTACTGTGGGATGTTTTAATTTTTCTTGTTCTTTGTTTGAGTAATTCAGTTCTTCAACTTTGCCATTCAGTCTTGATATTCTGATTTCCATTCATTCATTCTGCTTGGGAGGCTTTGTCCTGTCATTTCAAACTGAGATACTGAGTTTTTCAGTTCCATCTTCATTTAAGCTTGAGTTGTCTTCAATATTTCTATTTCTTTCATGAATTCACTTTTCAAATCCTGAATTGTCTTTGTCATTTTATTCAGCTGTATATTTTTGTCTTCCTGAGTTTCAATCAGGAGTTTATTCCAATTCGCTTTGGATTGTTTGTGTGTTCTTTGATGTCATTGAATTCTTTGATCATGTTTATGATTGTTCTTTTAACTTCTGCATCCTGAGTTTCCTTTGGGTAGTCTCACTGTAATAAACTTCTTTAGGAATGATGAGTTATTATCTTGATTTTTCATATAACTTGTGTTTTTGTGTTGTGACCTGGGCATTTGGGTTTCTTTTGTTGGTTGTATTTCTGCTATGAAATTCTAACCTGTATTTGTTTAGTTGAAGTTTGTTTTTTTTTTTTTACATTGTTGATGTAGTTAAATTGCTTTCTGGTAAGGTATGAGTAGTTAGTTGGTCTGTGCTTCAGGTTCTCACTTTTGACTTTTTATTGGCAGGATGGGATGATTCCAGGCTAGCTAGTCAAGAGCTCTAAGGTAGGAGGAACAGGAAGGAGCCTGGGCCTAAGACAGGGATGGGGACAGTGTGCGGAGGGTCTAACTAGTTAAGCAGAGCAAATGTGAGCCCTGGGGTAGTATAAGAAGTGCAACTTTTGAATTGAGAGTTCAGGATTGACTGCACAGTGTCCTGAATCCACAGATCGGGATGGATCTGCTGCTACATGAGCAGGTTGGTTAGTAGGTTAGGGAGAGAGTTCACATATCTGGGGTGAATCAAGATGAAGGATGCAGGGAGCTCCCAACCACAAGTCTGGAAGAAGGGAGGATCCCCGAGACCCAGGCTGGGCTGGCAGCTATGATGGTAGAAACTGACTCATTCTGCCAAGACTATGGTACACACCACAGCTCTGGAATAGAATAAGATCCCTGTGACCCAGGGAAGTCTGAGAGTTAAGATCAGATTTAATTGTTTATGCAAAAAAAGCACATCGACCTCATTAGTATGCAAATTTGCCTTCATCTTTACTAAATGATAAAATTATATATATACAAAAAACTAATAATAAATTTCTTTATGATTTATTATTATTATTCTATGTGCCTGATTTGATTTATATACCTAGATACCTAGAATCACAAAAATTTCTTGATGCAAAACGATCTGAAGAAACCCTGTACTGGATCAGCCAACCCCAACCATGCATGCCACGTCAGCATCCTCCTTCCTGCTCCCTTATCACTGTCTTGTAGATGGGAAGGGAAGGACAAAGCCCAATGAAATGCACATCAGAACAGGATAGAAAGGCCTTCTACAGACCCTCCAGGCTGCCCTCACCTAAGGAGCTTTTTGGTCAAAGAAACAAGATCTTGGTTCAACATAAGAAATGAAGAAAAAGAATAGAATGCTCAAGAGAAAGAGGTAGACTGATAGAGAGAATGATGGAGGACTGAGGTGGACTGAGAATGATGGAGGACTGGGGTGGTTTTTCTATTTTGGTTTGGTGTAGCTTAAGGGAAAAATTTCAACAGTGTCTATCTTCAATATTTAAATGGAAAAAAAGGAAAAAGCCTAGGAAATTATCATAAAGTGCTGTTTGTAATACATTCATCAATATGGAAACCTGGACATTGTTTCCAAAGTATTCTGTTTTTCCAGGTTTTTTCCCACCAAAATATTGAATATTATTGTGTATCCTCACTTAGATGACCAAAAAGCAAAATGGTGTAATGTTTATCTTTGCAGCACCTTTATGTAGTGTGTATCTGAGTATACAGTAGACATAGACTAGGGGACTGCCAAGTGACTGAATAATCATTCTTAGAATTTCAATCTATGAAATAGTACTGTCCTCCTCTTCTTATATTTTATAATTATTCTAAAATATACACCCAGTAAGCAGAAATATAGTTTTCTATCTAGCTCCTCCTTTTAACACATTCATAATTAAGGGTAGAAGAAACAAGCTGCCATTTGACATCTTCCAAGTCTTTTCCCTAAGAATCTCAGTTTTCATTTTCCAAAATATTAAATGCTGTCTTCTTGATCATGCTAACATTAGTGGCACAGCCACTAAAGTAGGACCATGCATCTGGAAAGTTTAGATAATGGAAGTCAATTTGGTGAAGAAATAATCTACACTTTATTTGTTGAAGGACGTTATATTTAAGATTACAAGCACGCATTTTGTTTTCTTAGAAATTTTAGTAGATCATACAATTATTCCTCAAAATTCTTTTTAATAACTCTTATTGAATTTTTGAGAATTTCATAGAATATATTTTAATCATGTTTATACTGCCACCCTCCACTATATACACACCTCATACAGCTCCCCTCCTCCAGCTGGATTTCATGTACTCAGCCATATATGTTAAGCCCTATCCAGTTATATTTGTGTCTCCAAATGTCCTTCAGTGTGTGTCAATCCACTGGTGCCTAGTCAGCATATCTAGTGTCATACCCTTAGAGAAAACCAACTCTCTCTTTCCCCATAGTTATCTGTTGTCCAATATCAAAACTAATTTTTTTATTCATTTCAGCATTGTAAGTCAGAAACTGCTATAAAGGACTAAGAATGTACCCAAGTGGTAGAGCACTTAGCCTAGCAATTGTGAAGCACTGGATTGGATTCCCAGCACAGACCCAAAAGAAAAACTAAGAAGAAAAAGAGATGTGTATCAGAAGGTTGAAAATGTCCTTTGTTTTTTTTGTTTTTGTTTTTTTTTTTGTGCTTCAAGAGATGGATGATGTCTATTTTGTATCCTGTGTTTGGGTATTGTATCCTAGTTTCTTCCCACTCTGTGTGTTTAACTGCCAGTCATATGATCTAGTAGTGATCCATTTTGTTTCTTTAAAGATCTATTCTTAGTTGAATTTTTATGATATGCCAATAACCCATAAGAGGTTCATTGGATAACATAATCACTTCAAACATTTCACAGCCTTATCACCAAAGCAAGAGAGAATTTTTCTATTCTTCAAAATGAGCTACTCATGATTCACATGGCTTTCTTGTAAAAGTCTGAGTTAATGTGTGAACCACACTTTCTTTGTCCATGGAATTTAATAATACAATAATTGATATTGTTTTTAAAGATGGATGTATCATCACAATTGGAATGTGGGTGATTGACAGCACTTGAGAATGGCTTGTAACTGCTGCAAACTCTTTCCTGGCAAGGCACAGTAATACACTGAAGTCTAATTGAAGCCAGTAATTTAGCCATTATTGGTGAACATCTTATTCAGCTATATGTAGACATATCAGAAAAATTAAAGAGTATAGTATGAAGAAACCCATGAAAATTATGGAACCATAATATAGCAATTTAGTCATAATTCACATACATATTTTTAAAAGAATATCGGAACCTTAGCATTTCCAAGCAAGTCAAGAAATTCATGTGTCTTCTACACAAGTTACATCAAATTTTGTCACAACTGCTAAACTGTTAGCTTCTAATTCTTTTCCAGGATCTTGAATTCATCTTCATTTTGTTTAATAAAGCTAGGTCATCTGTAAGTACTGTGGCCAAACCCTGGTCTTTCCTTTGATTTATATTAGTGAACAATTTCACTACTTAGATTAAAACTTGAGGAAAGAAGAAAAGCACCATTATCTTTTGCTTTCAAACAGAAACCATGCCCCGGAAGAAAATTCCTTTCTCCCGCTTTTGTCTTGACCAAACCTTCCAGTGGATGACTAAGAAAATCTGATACCATTCTCCTTAGACAGTGCACGACAGTCCCCATGACAGGGGGACTGGGTAAAAAGACCATGTATAGTGTATCGAGTTTAGTTAAAAGAATGTTTTCACAAAGAATAGAAGTTTTATCTCACGTACTTGTGTCCTCTATAATGATATCTTATTTTGAGATTCTCCTTTAAGAAAGGCACTTTCAAACATCTTCTTATAGGGAAAAAAGGAAAGCGAGAGATTTGCTTATTTTCCTTGTTAGCAAACACAGTAGGTAACGCGGTTAAGTTGCTAGTTCATATTTTAGCAAGTCTTCTAGTCCTAATAGGATTTTATTTGTGTAAAACGTCATTCTAGATGCCTTGCCTGCTATTTCTTCAAATTCTCGTCTTGTAGCATAAATTGGACCAAGAGTGTTACATGACAAATGAAAGTCTCATGGCTTGTAAATGGTCTTAACGGCTATACAATACAGCTCTGTCACAGATCTGTATGTCATAAATTAATTTTTCCTGCTCCTGTGCACAAAGAATTACAGAGCCAGAAAGGTCCTATAGAAATATGGATTAGCCCTTTGCCGTGAAGCTTTACAATACAATTATACCGTTTCAACAAAATAGATTCTGAAAGAATAAATGACTTTTGGGGTCACATAGATAAAATTGATGGAGAAAGAACTACAATTCTCCTCAATATCAGGCATGGTTTTAATAAAAAGCAAAGCAGAAATGGATATTACTCATGAACTTGTGGTTCTTTAAAATACTCTTCTCACTACCAACTAATTGGACTATAAACTAAAAGTAATATAGTAAAAATATGAAGATACACCGTAGGTTTATATGAGTGATGTGAATTTAATAGGTTGAGCTCTGAAAGGACAAGTGAAAAGGAATAAGGATAGATGCTTCCTCCTCACCTTCTGAGTTAGTCTGTGCCCTATCACGGCCAGGAACTGAACAGTGGGGTAGCTGGACACTTCCGTTGGTCTCAGTTCCCGAATGGCTCTCACAGTGGGAAGATTTCACCTTTCTGGGTGAGAAATTATAACATTGAAAAATAATGCTTTGAATAAAAAATATTTACTTAGCACAAACCAACTTTTTCATCTGCCACAGGAACGATAGGACATGACAAGATTCCAAATTTCCACATTTGTGGAATATTTTCTCAATATTTATGTCCAACTTTCCTAAAGACTGTTCAGAGTTAATTTTAACCATGCATAATTTTCACTTTGCACACTTTAGAATTCAGTTCTTGAGGTGTGATTTCTCTATGAAACAGTAAACAAAGATGGTGTATTCACTTAGAGTTCCTGGAAACATATTCTGAAACACAGAGCTGTATGTTGAGGCTTCTTTGGGAGGGAGAGAGGCAAGGGTCAGCGGAGGGAGAGACTGAGCTGCTGACTGCTGGAAACAGGGGCCTTAGTTAGTCCCGCAGGAAATGTGGAAGCAGGGATTATCTTTCAGAGGTATCCCAACTTGAAGACAAGGGGACAGGCTTTGGTCCCGCCATCGGCCAGATGTTGGAGAAGGGCATTCCCTAAGGGGAGTATAGCTTTAAGCAAATCACCTCCTGCTGCCAAAGGCAATTTTCAGTGAAAGACAAACTTGACCATCATTAGCAGCTGGAGATGAACAGTGGCTCTGCAAGAGCCATCTGGGAGCACACCACAGTGTCCACTACAGCTGGCATGCCCAATTAGCTCAAATTGCCCTTTCTCAAAAAAGGAAAGAGGCTCACATGTGAACTCAAAGGAAATTTTCTGGATGTGAGCTTGGAGCTCAGAAATGTACTAAACACCATTCTCTGGGGAGGTGTGCACTGACCCAGCTGCACTCTGTAACTTTCCATTCTGTCCCACTCCTATCTCACTTTTTCACATGTGACAGGTCAGAGGAGGCCTGGCAATGCCCTGGGGCTATGAGATAGGGCTGATGGGCACTTCTACAGAAATAAACAAGGGTCCACTTTACCCACAGGTGACATGTCTTCCAAAATCAAGCAGTCCAAACTCAGCCCAGTTCCCAATCTGAACCCTTACTCCTTTCCTCTAGATCTCATTTTAAACTTGAGGGTAAAGGCTGAATCTGTGGGTAATGACCTTGACCACATTTTGAACTAGATGCTGAGGCTGTGAGATCCACGTTGAGCAGCTCCTGGCTTCGCCTTCCATCTGGCAGCCAAATTCGTTTTCTAAGACACCATGTCAAGAGGCCAGCTAGTGTTTGTAAGTGATGTATTTTTAGGGTGACTTAGTAGCATTCAGAGAAGAAGCCTGATGGGAAGTAGGAAGAAAAGCAAGGAGAGGTGTCTGCATCAATGCCCACACGGGCAGAAAAAGCTCTTCTGCCTTAATCCACTGGTTTTATTTTGCAATGGGGAGCAACTTGCAGCATCTCCTCTGGGCATTGCAGATGTGCCTGGCTCTCTGCCTCACAGAGCTGCTGTAGTGCTATAATTAACTATTTGTGGGGAACTGGGGAGAATTATTTACTACAGCTTCAGAAAGGCAGGGAAAAGCAGTTAGTGAGTAAGACTGGTTGTTTCCCTAGACATGAGCACATTTTTAAATGATGTCTGCTATTCCTGCTGCAATCCTTCCTAAAGAAGCCGAGTGCGGGGGGGATGTGAGCAAGCCAGGCAGCTCTAGGCAGTTGGAATTTTCATTGGCAGGAACCTAATAGTCCATAGTATTGTGCTTAGGCTGGCCTCAAGCTCACTATGTACTACAGACTCAAACCCTACCCTTCTGCCTCCCAAGGATGAAGTCTACAGGACTGCATTAAGGATGCTTGACCCTTCTGTGTCATCATTATAACTCACAAGACAAAAGCTTCTCAGTGGTAAACTGGGAATATTTTAGAGTATCTGGAAAAATCTTAAATGAATGTAAAATGAATTTCTCCTAACACATCTCACTAGCGCCTTCTCCATCCTTCCCCGGGATGCAAGAGGAAATGTGTTCACGTACCTAAAATGTTTCCATTATCTCTTTTAAAAGTGAGTATTTTGTGAATGCTTATTAAACTCTCTGTAGCCTCTTCATCTGGATGTTTGCCAGCAAATCAAGTATTTACTGAACCCAGTCTACATGCTGGGCACTGTTCTGGGTCCTGAGCTACAACAGTGAATAAAATAAAGTCCTCCTCCCACAAGGTTTCATACTAATGAGGATGAAGGAGAGAAGTCTAAACAAAGCAACTACATGATGGGTGGTTCTTTAAAAATAAAATATTATAAGGTTGAAAAGAGCAGAGTGGGAGGAAGAGGGTGGATCAGGGGAGAGGTATTCCTAGTCTATAAAAAGCATCTATGGTTGGAGGATGTGGAATGGAAACATTTAAAATAGATCCACAGGAAGGAAGAGATCCGTGTGCACATCTGGAGAGTACAAGAGTCGACAGGAGACATGCCTAGAGTCCAGAATACATGCAGTGTGTTCTAGGAATGCCAGGATATGTTCTAGCAATGGCAGGGAGGCTGCTAAAGAGAAGAAAAGAGATGCAATGAGAAAGGAGAAAGGATGCAAGGTCACGACAGCATCACCAGACAAGTCAGGAGCAGTGGAATGCCTCTAAATGACAGGATGTTTCGACCTATGGGCAAATGACAGACTATATGGTAAGGCCGAAAAAAGAATGGACCAATGCAAACTTGATCCATTGTTTTAGAAGAGAAAGTGTCTTGGGCTAGGTAGAAGAGGTGGAGTGGTGAGAAACAAGTCAAACTTGGGGGTATGCTGTGAAGGGAGTCTTCAAATTTGTTGATGAGGAGAGATAGAGGAGTGAATACATCTCCAGAGATGTTGGCCTGATTTATTATAAAGCACAAATAGTACTTATGCAGTCTGGAAAGATGATCGCAGGAATAGATTGATAGAGAATGGGTATAGAGTTTAAGAGTTTAATTTTAAATATGTTTAAATAAGTATCTGAATGGAGATAGAAAATAAATAAGTAGTCATAGGAATCTAGGAGAGAGGTCAAAGTTGGGAAATCAACTGGGATTCACTCCCATATTGGTAGAGTTCAATGCCATGAGAGAGGTCATTGAGATTATCTAAGAAATGAAGATAGATCCTGAAATTCATATGGAAACACAAAAGATCTTGGACAGCCAAAGAAATCATGAGCACAAAGAACAATGCTGGGGGGATTACTGTACCAGATTTCAATCTATATTACAGAGTTATAGTCATAAAAGCAGCATGATATTGGCTTAAAAACAGACATGTGGATCAATGGAACAAAATAGAGGAACGAAACATGAGTGCACACAATTACAGTCACCTGATAATTGACAAAAAAAAAAAATGCCAAACACACACACTGGAGGAAAGACAGCATCAAGAAATGTTGCCAGGAAAACAGAATGTTCATATATAGAAGAATGTAATTGAACCCATATCTATTGCCCTGCACAAAAATCAACTCAACATGGATCAAAGACCTCAGTGTGAAACCTGAAATGCTGAAGCTGTTAGACAGACACATAGACAATACCCCACAAGTTATGGGTGAAGGAAAAGACTTTTTCCATTTGCTTAGAAATTAAGGTCAACAGTCAACAAATGGGACCTCATTAAAATTTAAAGAATTCTGCACAACAAGGGAAACAATCAGTTGATTGAAGAAGAAACCCACAGAGTGGGAGAGAATCTTTGCCATATATAACATGCGTGTGTGTGATAGAGGATTAATCTTCAGAATGCACAAAAAAAAAACTCAAAAAACAAAGAATTGAGAAACCAAATGACACAGTTTTAAAATAGGCCTAGAGTTCTCAAAAGAAGAAATAAAAATGGCTTAGAAAAATCTTTAAAAGTGTTCAATATCCTTGGAAATTTGGAAAACGCAAATTAAAACTATTTTAAGATTCCATCTCATTCCAGTCAGAATGGCTCAAGAAAACAACTGACTGACAACAAAAGCTAGAAAACAATAACACTCATTCACTGTTGGTGGGGTTGCAAACTGGTGGAGCCCCTATGGAAATCGATGTAAAAAATTCTCAGAACTAAAAATAGATCTACCATGGGACCCAGCTCTACTACTCCTTGGCATGTACCCAAAGGACTCAACATGCTACTACAGAGCTACTTCCTTGGTCATGTTTACTGCCACTCTTGTCACAATCGCTGAGAAATGGATATGCCTAAACGTTCCTGAATTGATGCATGAATAATAAAATGTAGTGCAAGGCTGGGCGTGGTGATGCACACTTTTAATTCTAGCACTCAGGAGGCAGAGGCAAGCAGGTCTCTATGAGCAGGACAGCAGGGAGACCCTGTCTCAAAAAGACCAAAAAGAAAGAGGAGGAAGAGGAGGAGGAGGAGGAGAAGGAAAGAATGAAGGAAGGAACGAAGGAATAAAGGAAGGGAGGGAAGAGGGAAAAATGTGGTGCATTTACACAATGGAGTTCTATTCAACTGTAAAGGAAAAAGAAATCATGAAATGTGCACATAAATGGATGGAACTAAAGACTGTTATACTGAGTGAAGTCACCCAGATTCAGAAAAATAAATGACACATATTCTGTCTCCTTTGTGAATCTTAGCTCAGAATCTTTAGATGTGAATATATAGCCAGAAGTAACAGCAGGATTCAGGAAAGTAGAAAGGCGGAAAGAGAGAGGGAACAGTAAGACCCAAGTGCTATCAAGGAAGAAATGAGACGTTATTTTAACTGGCTTAGGGGTAGGGAATAGTATACAGGAAAGAAGAGAGAGATGTACAATACTAAGTTATCTGAAAAAACATAGATAAATGTATTATTTCATAACCCTCCTTAAAAATATACATATAGGGACTAAAGAGATGGCTCAGCAGTTAAGAGCACTCACTGCTCTTCCAAAAGATTCCATTTTGGTTTCCAGCACCCACATGGCATCTAACAAGTGTCCATAACTCCAGTTCCAGGAGATCTGATGCCTTCCTTTGATTCTTACAGGCACTGCATGCATGGGTATACTTACACACATGCATCCAAAACACTCATACACATAAAATAAAAATAAATTCAAAAAATTTAAATACACATATAAAATATATGTGAATTTCTGTATATAGCTGAAGGCTGTCTAACGAAACCCCAGTCCCAAACCTCCCTTCTGGTTGTTGGTCAGGGTAGTCCAAGAGACTCCCCAAATCATATAGGCTATTGCAATATAAACAATATAAGCAACCATTGGGTTGCTTCCTCAAACTTGAAGACCCTATTGCCGAAGATACCACATACTTTGGACACAGGACTTGTTTGTAGAAATTTGAGCTGGAACTGACCTGGAAGTCTGTTCCTTGGAAACAGGCTCTCGTAGTATCAGAAGGTACTACGTAAGCTGCCAAGGGAGAAAATCAATCAGTAATTCTACCCAGCTGTAAAGCATTGAACCACAATGACCAGCCCAGCAAGCTATCTCTATTGGTGAAATAGTGGCACTTTTATCTTGGATCCCCAAGATAACATCTTGGATCCCCAAGTCAATATCTATCTAATTTGACTTAAGGCTCCCTCAGTGAGAGGGAATTCATGTGTGGTACTTTAAACACAGCCAAGTACACATGGTTGGAGAGAAGAACCTATTACTGACACTTTCCTAAACCAGTGTAGTTTCTTACTGTTTTCTAAATACTTATATTCACAGACACAAATACTTCTCACCACTCATTAAAGAAGCTTCTTTTCGCAACAGATGGAGACTATTACAGTGTTCCACAACTGATCAAAATACAGACAACTGTGTGGTGCCTAGCTCCAATTGATACATCTACACCTAAGGGTGGTTGGTGGAACATCATGGAAGCTGGAACAGAAACATTCTATGAGTCAGAGGACCAGAAAGTCTACTGCTAGTTACTGTGTTCTAGACCTGAGAAGCTGCAGCCAGATCTCCACAACATGGTAGCCTATCAAGACCCAGCAAAATGACGACACCAGTTGACATCGGGGAATTTCACAGGGTCCCACTCTAGATAAAAAGCTACAGGCAACAAATGAATGCTGAAGGAGGGAGAATCAGTTCTCTCCAGGAACAATATTCTCGATATGATCTCCAATCCCAAATGGTCAGCCCAAAACACAGGTACATACGAATACCACTAAATGGACTCAGTACATATGCATGTATGTTTAATAATAATAATCAAAGAACAGGACAAGAAATTGAGAGGTGGGGATGTGGGAGGAGGTGGAGAGAACAGGAGGGATGAAAATTATATAAATACAGTATTCATGAAATCCTCAAGCTACAAAAAAATTTGAAGAAATGATGGTCGATAGACCAGAGAAGCTGAGTAGAGAGTGAGTTCTGGGATACCCAAAACTGTCAGGTCTCCTGGAAGCTGACACTAGGGACAGAAGAAGAGATGAAAGCAAGGCAGGTCGTGTTATCAGACCGTCAGAGTTCAACAGGAGACCAATCCAGTCAATGCTTCCTGAAACAACTAGCCTTTCCTGTAATTGTTATTGGAGATACTGACGCTTTTTTTACTTCAGTCTTGTCTATTTTTCAAACATGCCTTAAACAATATTAAAATCTATGGAGCACAGGTAAGCTGATGAAATAAAAATGACGGAATGATGATGCATGAATTTCACTCCAACAGAACAGTGCTTTGCCCATGCTGGACGATGAACATGAAGACAAGGAGTCACATTTGACTCAGAATGATAAGAATCAAGCTCTTAAGAATTCAGCTCCATGGGTGGGAGGTAGTTCACTCAGCCAAGTGCTTATCATGCACACACACGAAGGTCTGAGTTGGATCCCTAGAAGATGGGAGTCATGATGGGATCTTGCAGCCCTAGCACTAGAGAGACAAATACAGAATGACCTTTGGGTCTTGCTGGCCAGCCAGCCTGGTCTAAATGTCAGGCCCAAATCAGTGAAAAACTGTCCCACAAAACAAGGTGGAAAGGTGAACATTAGCTGATGAATGACCCCTGAGGCTGTCCTTTGACCTCCAGACACACATAGAAAGAATCCAAGTCAAACGATGAAATACCTCAGAGAGCAGAACTCAGTTTTATTCAGTATTAGAAGGCAACTGTAAATGTCCCTCACTACAAGAGCGAACAGCTAAAATCTATCTTGCAAAGAAATATTCCTAAAATAAAATTTTGTGAGAAGCAAAGGTAGGTTTGAATTTGCAGTTGCCTCCGAGAGGGATTTTTGTCTCCAGAAGTCCCCTCTGTCTCCTCTGTTGTATTTAAGTTGGTTTAGCCCATGACATTTTTATGATCACATTTCCGGCTATAAAAGGGCTTGATGCTCTTAAATCCAAATCAAGGAATATTTTGAAAGTGAGTGGAACTGAACTTCTTTTAAAGTCTTGCGGGTTGAAAGGAGGGTAAGGGTAAGGGGTGAAGCCAGGTCTACCCAGAGATGAGCAAACAGCAGTTAGACAAGGATATTCCTGTCTGAGTAAGTACCCCATTGCTGGAGTTTATCTAATTGGTTTGCCATTAGCTGTATTGAAAAGGTTGTGTTTTCCATCTTCTCCATGGCAAGTATGTCCCATTTAGCAAAGAAAAAAATATATTGCCTGAGAGAAAACAGGTAAGACAAAACAATTTTCCATTTTCCATTCCCTGAAAGAGAAAAACAACCCACCCCAAGTATAAAGACGTTCTTAATGGATGTTGGTTGTAAGGGCACCACAGAGAACTCACAGAAGAAAGCCCATCAGAAAACAAGAGCAGAGCAGAGAAATTAAAACCTATTGTGAAGAAGTAAACCCAGATGCTTGTCTATCTGGGAGGAAAGGAGAGTTTCATCTGAGGTTGTTCCTGGTTAGTACCAGCTCTGACTCCAATTACAACAGCTGTGCTTCCTTGAACAAGTCATACTGCCTCGTATCTCCAGTTTCCTTCTCTGTAGTATGAAGAGTATGGACCAGCAGGACTCTACAGTGCCCCTTTGATCTTCATAGCTTTGATTCCATGAACAAACCTAAAGCAATTCTCCAAGGTCAAAGCCATGACTGAAACCCAGGTAATCTGCCTAGGTTCATGAACTAACTCTGGAGACAAGTTCATGAACCTTCCTTTGCCTATCTTTCTTCTCAACTGAGAAATGCAGATTTTGCTCAAAGCTTAAAGTGCTTGGAAGAAGTACCATTTGTATGACTAGTATCCTTGTCTTTGTAGGAAAGTCTCTCAAACCTTGCATTGTTCAAATGAGTTTAGCAGAGCCCTGGAAATCCATTTCTTGTCTCAAGGGAAACATGAGATGGTGAAGTAAAGGTTGTTCTCTTACTCAAACATAACTGCTCTACTGAGTTTTGTAAATTGGGATTCAATGCAAGATTTCAGTTGGTATTCTGGGTGTGGATAAATAGGGTTCCTTCAGCTAAAAAAATGATGTTTGACGAGTGAAATGGTTCAACAAGTAAATGCACTTGCCACCAAGCCTGGTGTGACCTGAATTCAATCCCTGAACTCATTCACATGGTAGAAAAAGAGAACCAATTCCCACAAGTTTTCCTCTAATCTCTACACGCACACTATGGCGTATGCACATGCCCACATGTGAACACACCCACAATAAAATAATAATCATCATCATGTTTGAAAACTATTGATTACTAAGCAAGCTCCATTCTCCAACCCTGTGAACTCCTAAGTTCAAGAAGGATCAGAAACCAAATGCCAAGAAAGGTCAATTTTAAATTGGGGTGTGCAAATGAGAAAATTATCTTCTGCCTGTTTGAAAGAATGGAACAGGGAGTGGTGGAGGCTGCTGATGTAACAGGAAGTACTCAACACCGAAAGAGAAGAAACCCTTCCTCAACTCTTACCTCCAAAACTGGACCACTGTGGTTGATGGTTCTACTAAATTTTTAAGAAAATACTAATCATGCAGAATCTTTGATTTTTTAAAGTTGATGAGTTGGATGTGATGGTACATACCTGTAATCTCAGTACTCAGGACAAACAAAGAGAACTGGGACTTTGAGACCAGTCTGGAGTACATAGTGAGAGTGTCTCCAAAAACTTTGAATTTAAATATATATGTGTATATATGCACAAATACACACATAAATATATATATATGACTAAGTCAGATTTTCTCAACATATTGTTTAAATAGTTCAGTCAGGCTGTACTCTGTAAGTGACTGTTCTAGTTTGCCTTCAATTGCTGTGACAAAATACTCTGACCAATACCAACTTGGGAGGAGAGGGTTTATTTGGCTTACATGTCCCAGGTCACAGTTCATCACTGAAGGAGCCCAAGGTAGGAACTCAGGGCAGGAGCCTGGAGGCAGGAGCTGAAGCACAGGCCATGGAGGAGGGCTGCTTACTCTCTTGCTCTTCTGGTCCATGCTCAGTCTGCTTTCTTACATAATACAGAACAACCTGCCAGGGCTGGCACTGCCCACAGCAGGCTGGATCCTCCCACATCACTCAACAATCAAGAAAATACCCCACAGACATGGCCACCGCTGTGTCAGGTAATTCCCTAATTAAAGCTCCCTCATCCCAGATGTGTCAAGTTGACACTAAAGGCGTCCAGCACAGTGACTCCACATTGTATAAGACAGTGGTTTTCACGCTGTGCCTATCTCTGAGAGAATTCCATTTTACTAGCAACATTGGACTCTATTTTGAGTAAATGGAGAGCAAGATGACTCTGCACCTTGCTGAGCATACACACTACACCACTTGTCTGGTACCACCTGTGAGATACAGAGTGATAAACACATAAAAATTTCCTAAACAACCATCCAATAAATTTTTCAAAGTAAACTGGGATCCTTTGAATCTGCCATATTAAAACCATATCAGAAAAATCAGGTCTGAAAATTTATCAAACACAGAGGACCAAGGAAATGGGCAACACCCTCACTTAGACCCCATAAAGAGGAAGACACTTGGCACTGGGACAGTGACAGCCCCCACCAAACTGTCATTGACTATCCAGTCGGGGCGGGGGGTGTATGTGTATCTATGTGTCTGTGTGTCTGTGTATGTCAAGGTTTCCACAGACACAAAGCTTCTGACTACCTGGAACTTCAGCTCAGTTCATTCCTCACTGTTTGTGGGGCTACTTGAATACCCGACTGCTCACTCATCTGAACCCAGTCCTTCACTGTGTATCTACAGCTTGACTCAACCCTGAGGATCAAGTCTGTGACCTGGTGACTGGCTCTGCAGTTGTCTGCATCAGTTTCTTACGTAACCTGTGTAGATACTGTCTGCATCGCATAAAGATGGCAAGTCTAAAATCAGCCTGGACTACATAGTGCATTCTAGGTTAGTTTGGGATATGAGACTTTAATCTCAGAATTAAATAAATAAATAAAAGTAGGTCCGAAGATTTTGGTACATACTTATAATCCCAGTACTTCAGAAGTTGAAGCAATAGGATTGCCACAAGTTTAAGGCTAGCCTGGGATACATAGTGAAATCTGTATCAAAGATTAAAATTAAGTCAATTAACTAAAATGAAGCAATAAATAAAATAAATCCCAAAGAGAGTGTAAAGTAGAAAAGACAAAGAAAACAGACAAATAAATAGACCAAAAAAATCTTCCTTATAACCCCAAAGCTATCTCACCAACCTTGTCCACAATGCAGGTTCTGCTTTCTGGGGCCAACAATTTCATCTTCCACCTGAGAACCTTTCCAACAACTGAAAATTGTTATCACGCACCCTGGACCATCTTAGAGAAAATATTCTTGCCTCCTCCAGATGTCTTTATTGAGTTGGGTATTTGTTTCTCAGGCCATCCTAATCCCACCTCTCTGGACCTTGTTTGAGAGCTGCACACACCCTCTAGTTACACTTCAATAATAGAGGAGAGTTGTCTCTGCCCATATCCTCCTACAGTTTTACGACTGTTCTCCTCTGAATACATCCTAGGATAATTTCAGCTTTTTTATAGAGGTCACAGATCTTATTATTGAACTTATTATACTGATTATTATACTTGTTATTGCTGATCTTATTATATTGAACATATAATTAACTAAACCTTCTAGATTCTTCTTAAGTATGCTGATAATCAAGTCACACTTTGGGGATATGCATGCTGGTCCTAAAACAAGGGACTTATATTTACTTGAATTTTTCATTTTATGAGAATGTATTCTAGTCCATTGAGATTTTGTTGAATCCTGATTCAATGTCCTTCTTATTTCCTGTCCTCTGTGATTTTAATCAACATCAATGACCTCGACTACTTCATACGGAAATTTGGAATAGAACGGGACAATATGGCAAAGCTCAGAACCCTCTCTCCAGAATGATACACATCTATTAATAAAGACTCTCAGAAGTGTCTCAAGATGACGCTGCATTAAAAGGAAATTTAAAAGCATCCAAGTTCCCAAAACAACAATCAAGGAAAGTAAGGAGCAGTGTCTCAACAGGGAGACTATTTGAGGATTCTGTGTGTGGCCTCACTGCTTCACTCTGAATCTAGTTGATTTGTTTGTGTGTATGGCTCCCTGAGAAATCAGTTTATTTGCCACGGAGCCATCTAATTCAGTCCTCCACATGACAGAAATTACCAAACCAACCAGTTTTCAGTCTGGTCTTTTGAGGCAATTTGAATTTACTTGATAACTTGCTCACACACCTGCAACTGGTTGGTGTTGAATCATGAAAAATTTTAATCAGAGAACCTAAATCGATGGGTAATTGCTAATCATGAGATGCCAGGTGGCTCTCAAGTATAGGCCAAATCAATTTTTTATAAGACTTAATAAAGAGATTCCTTTTGATTAAGTCAAGACTTCTCAGAAATAGACTAATTCAGCTAAAGATCATATTTTCCACAGCTAAAATATAACCTATCATTTAACTTATATCAGTGCACTCAAAGAAAATCATTCCAGCATTTATTCATGTGACATGGGCAAGCTACTTAGCCTTCACCAATTATTTCCATCTCGTCATCTCTATCATTTAATAACAATGAAAGTCCAAATGTCTGGAAATAAATTGCCTTAATTTCTAAGCTCAACCATGGAATCACAATGATATCTGAAAATAAATGCCTGAGACTTCAAAGTTGGAAGAGCGACTTCATCTCTGAGAGTAGTCGTTAGGTTAACACTTTGCCATGCTGACTTTGTCAAGAGGGGAAGATGAGGATGTCAGCAACTTCCTTTGCATGTTCTTCCATTTAATTGACTACTCATTCTGCTGGTTTACCTCTACCTCATGAAATCTTTTAGTACAAATTAAAATAGTGTTCCTCACATTGGACTACAATGAAGTCCTTGAACTTACAGGAACAATATTTTGAATAATAAAAAAAAAGTTTTCAGGATAAGCATCATTCTTCAACACAAATTTAGTCCTCATATTCCATCCATTTAATATACATGCTTGCTTCTTATTAATTGTATTTTTTTACTCTTTTTATTGTTGTGCAAAAATGCCTTTAAATGTCCAAAAGTAACTTAAGGATGGAAGGGTTTGAGGGGATAGACCATCAAGGTGAAACGTGAGACAACTGTTCACATTGTATTCACAGCAAGGAAGGAGAGGGAAATAATACTAGTGCTCAGCCTACTTTTCTGCAGAAGCACCCTCACAGAGGCACTCAGAGATGGGTCTCTTAGTTGACTTGACTCTAAATCCGGTCAAGTTGACAATGAAAATCAGCACATTCATGGTACAAGTCCAACAAGGGCTGGTAGAAGTTCTAATTAACACAATCTTTCAGTGACTGACCCTGTGGAGTGTATGACCATTATGACATGCCACCATCCTAGCATATGCCTTCTAGACCACTGGGGAAAGAAAGCAGAAGTAGAAACATGATAAGTTCAACTCACTTTAGCTTGGAAATGGCACCTGTCCTCTCCCCTGAATTTGCCATTAATAAGCACTGTTCATGTTTTAATATGAAGGAGATGGAAATGTAGATCTCTCCCTTATGCTCAGGAAAGACTAGGAAACAGTGGAAATCTCTTACAGAGTCTTCTAAATCCAAAATAATAAGAATAGGAGAGAGGGGGGCTGGAAAGATGGCCCAGTGAATAAGAACACTGGCTGCTTTTGCAGAGGACTTGAGTTCAATTCCCAGCACCCACATGGTGGCTAACAGTCTGTAATTCCCATTCCAGGGAATCCGATGCCCTCTTCTGACCTTCACTGGCATTGCATGACATGGGTGCACTTACATGCAGGCAATACCCTCATACACATAAAACTAAATAAATATTTTTTTAAAACAACATGAGTGAGAACATGTGTTCTTCTCATTGACCTTTTTGGAATTAAGAGTCTCCTATAAGCTCAACTCTTGGTTTATAATTATTTTGGCAACAATTATCACCATATGTCCCCGGCTATTGAAAACGTATGGGGCATTTGTGCTAACTGTAGCAGCTGTATATTTCCCTAAGGTGACTAGGGCCTCTTAGTACATGTGCTGCTTGGAATGTTACCTTGACAATCTCTACCAACAGTGGAGCATAGAGCTAGGAATTCGGCTCAGTCGCAGAGTGCTTGCCCAGCATGTGGAAAGCCCTGGGTTTGACCCCTGGCACTGCAAAAAATAGTAGAGTCTGTTTGTTGACCCACAGTGACATTTTACTGAATAGGCTATGGTGATGTGAAGCTTGTCAATTCTGGATCCACCAACTATCTGACCTGGTAGCTTCCAATCCTTTTCCTGATGTACTGTCATATGGGAACTGTGGCCACCCTGAGAACACAGTGCTGAGACAAGGCTAAACCAAGCAGAAAGGCTGATGCATCATGGGAAGACAAAGGGCAGGAAATACCCAGAGATTAGACACGTGGGTGCAGAAGCCATCCTGCAAGAGAACCTGTTAGCCCGGGGGGACCCCAGCTGCTTCTGTGACCCAGGAACAGACACCCAGTCACATCCTTTCTGAATCCCAGATTTAAAATTTTTTGAGCCAAATAAAATGGTTATTTGAAGTCTCTAAATTTTGAAATAGTTTACTGAATGCAATAACAAATAACAAGACACATGAACTTTCTCCCCAGGAGATGGGGTGGGGTGAAGAATGGAGCAATAAATCAAAGCTTGGAGCATATCAAAGTAGGTGACAGACTGAACACAGGACACTGAACCCCAGGCCTTTACAGAATATTTGCACTGTCTTTATGTCAGTGCTTTGCTTGGTTATATTGGTTTGTGTGGTGTTGTTTAGGTTTAACTTGTAACTTGTTTTAGTCTATAGGAACTGTAAGCATTAGGAGCTGCTTTAAATGTTGAGTGTCCCCCAAACACCCATGAGCTCAAGACTTAGTCCCTGGAGTAGCACCATTGGGAGATGGTGGGACATTTGAGACAAGGCCTAGGGAAAGGTGCCTCCATCTTTGGAGATGGGTCTTGCTCGGTCGCTCTACTCTTCCTCATTCCGCTTCCTGTCTCAGTTTTGCATGCACTCCAGCCTCCTCACCACAGGCCCAAAACTAGGGGGCTAATTGAGCATAGACCAAAACCTCCAAAATTATGAATCAGTGATAGGAGGTATTGCCAAATTTCATTTTGTGCATATTTTAAATCTGTTAACTTACATTGGAGGAACCAACGTAAAATCATTTTCTCTGAGAAAAAGCCAATTCTTATTCCAGTTCAAGAAGTCATTATGCGAAGAAAAGCTCTAGAAGTGGACTTTTCCAAAGTGCTGAACTTGGATGTGACGTCAGTAGGTGCTGTGTGAAGAACAATGTTCAGTGGAAAGACAGTGGAAGGCAGTTGGGAACTGTGAGTTCTAATCGTGATTCCATTGTCATCTGTGTGGACTGCAGAAAACCACTTCCCTTTTATGGCCCTCAATGTCCCCATTTTTGAGGCTGAGGGGCTCCAGCCGAGCTCATTTTGTGGGCCTACCGCAGCTATCAAATATGATAGACAGGAAGCGTCTCTGACTACTGTGAACTGTCACCGCTGTGCACAGATCCAGGGCAGCGTTTTAAGTTGTGTGCTGACAGTTCTAAAAATAACCTGACTACAAATGTGTAGGAAATGAGTAAAAAAGAAGCTCAAATATCTTTTTTAATTTAAACTGGTGCCTGATCAAATGGCAGATTACAGGGGGCTAAATTTCCTTTGAAATGCAGGGAAAGTTTCAGCCTGCTGCTTTCTCACACGGCTTGATCCACGAGAAGAAGTCCAGGGCCTCTTACCTCGTTCTAAATTTCTGTGACCTCCAAATTTCTCTGGGGTATAGACTCCTGGCAGAGATTATGAGCGTTGGATCAATTTGGACTTTTTTTTTCCTTTTTAAACATTGATTAAATTTGTTCTTTGACAGTTTTGCACATGTATATCATGTATATAACCATATATATCACGGTTCTAACTACTCTCATCCTTTCTCTTTCACTCCACCCTTGTCATCACTCTGTCCTTCCTCCAGGACTCTTTTTTACATTCCTGTCTCTTTGTTTTGATTTGTAAGTCACTGGTTTTAAGGATGGTATGTGTGACCCTGGGTTTAAAACTCTCCACAGGAGACTGGTGAGCTCACCAGTACGATGCAACTGAAGGCAGTGTGTGTCCCTCCTTCAGAATCCATCAGTAGCCCATAGTTCAGCAGGAAGGGCCATGTTTGCACTGGCTGTGTTGTCATGCCCAGAAGACAGCATTTCAGAGCCCTTCTCCCTCGTTTTTGGCTCTTACAAATTCTTTTTGCTTCCTCTTCCACAATGTTCCCTGAGCCTTGTTGGGGAGGGTGATATAAATGTCCCGTTTAAGGCTAAGAACATATCTGTCATGTTTTCTCCGCACTTTGAGAAGCCGTGAGTCTCTGCCTTCAACAGTGCTCACTGCAACTCTGATTAGGGGAATATTTGTATGTCTAAGTGGGGCGCTAACAGAGCACTAAAGTATATGCCTAAATTTGGACCTTAGTCTCAGGTCCACTTTCTAACAATTTAACTTCTCATCTCATATGCAAAATGTGCTTCGTAACAGCGAGGTGATGCTAAGTTGTGTGTTCAAAAGATGACACCCATGATTAGTATATTTTTTCCTCCAGCATTTAACTCTGTAGTGACTGACACTGATTTCTGAAGTTCATCTCTGTGTGGACACATCTCTTGCATGAACCTGGAGCTGTGGGCTCCTACTGTGTGCTGGAGCTGTGGGCTCCTACTGTGTGCTGGAGCTGTGGTCCCCTCCCGTGAGCTGGAGTTGTGGTCCACTCCCATGCACCTGGAGCTGTGGTCCCCTCCCGTGAGCTTGATATTGTGTTCCCTTCTTGTGAACTAGAGCTATGATTCCCTGCCATGAGCCATGATTCCACGTTTCTCTGGTGGTAAGCTGATGGTGAAGCCAAGTGGAGGGTAGAGAACTCACAGTCTCCCCTCCGGAAGTCCCAGGTTGTGCCCGGAAAGGGCCAGGTTCCTCTTATGCTGGGGACAGGGACAGCCCCTGTTCTTTGCAGAGTCTGTCTTGGGAGGACTGATGCTCTAAAACAGACCTCCCACCTCTCCCAAGGGCCAGCTGTGGTCCTCAACCCACATGGGTCCTAGGTCACCAGGCCTTTGTGGTTGGACCTCTCCCATTACCAGACACCAAGAGGTTTTTCCATTATCCTTCTATTACTCTTCTGCAACCCCACTACGCCTTCTCCTATGCCCTAACTGAACCTCTAGAGATAGAAATCACAGTCTAGGAAGCAAAAAAAAGAGAAACAGGAAGTACTGTGCTAACTAAACATATAATTCTCAAGCTAAAAACATTTAATTATATCTTAGAACAAAAATTCTCAATTCTATATGTCTAAAAAATTACACTGAGTTATTAGTAGGTGATTTTATTTTCATTCTGATTTTACAGTATTCAAAATCAAATGCAAGCCTTAAATTTTAAAACAGCTTTTTTTTTGCCCTAGCTCTCCTGAGTCTTAGCCCCTCAGAGGCATTGTCTACCAGTGTGCTTTAACCAATCCTGAGCTCTTGCACATTGTAAATGATATATCCATGCTGAAATGTGTTGATTGATTTCACTTCCGATGTTGCATGTTGGCTTTCTTCTATCGTATCGTAGCTGGGAAAATTAGGCTTCCACCCAGGTCACAGGTTTCATCCTCTTAACTAGAAGCTTTTCCTTCATGGGTCATGCGGCCATGTCATTCTCTGTCTATGAAGCAGTAACCCTACAGTCATTTATGAGATGGGCTGGAATTAGAGATGATGATGATAGATAGATAGATAGATAGATAGATAGATAGATAGATAGATAGATGATAGATAGACGATAGATAGATTTTACCTTGAAAATATAGAGATCCAGTCCCAAAGCTGTCCACTAGAAGAGATTATTAATGTCTGGGCTGTAGTTTCAATTTCCACCCTCATGTGTAACCCCAGACTGGGTGCTCATTTAAGAAGAAGTAAGAAACTAGCACTCTCTTCTCACTTGCCTGGCCAGAGAACCAGGGATATCTCAGGAACACTGCTGTTTGGGGATCCCTACCCTGAGCTGGCTGTCCATTATGGAATTGGGACAATAACTGATCTGGCTTCTTTAAGAATTTAACTTTTTGAAATTCAACACACACACACAATGTTTCTTCCAGCTCTTGAGCATGGGGTGAAACAATGTTCAGCGTTTTAGAGTATTAAAGGTCTTTAGGTCTCAATCACAGCTGAGCCACTCGTTACTGGCAGTCCCTTCTCTCAAGCAGCCTTTTGTCTGTTTGTTTGTTTCCCTTGCAGTTAATAATGGTCTTACTTTTCATGTTCTCAATTTCTTATGTTTCTATGCTTCTACATCGTAACAGCTTCCTCTCCATATGGTCAAACACATCTGATGAGCTATCACTGGCTTATTTAATTGAGTCTTTCATAGAGAAGTCACCCCTTGGCTTTGCTCTATGTAGCCATTCTCTGTAGCAGCTCACGCCTCATCCTGGAGGATGGCCCTTCATTCTTATCCTGGGACTTCTTTAGCTGTCCAATATTAAGTCCCTTTCTCCCACATTGCCTACACTTATCTACCTGAGATTATTCTCATTCTTATGGAGAATAATCTTCAGACTTTTATTCTATATTCAATTTAATTGATAGCTTGGAAGGTTGCTGAGTGTTGGGTTGGAAATAAACATCTCTCAGAATAAACTCATTGTCTTTGCTTCTTGGTGCTGTTGAAAGGTCTGAGATCTGAGATTGTTGCAATTGCTTCCTTGCTTGTCTTTTTCTCCAGGATCACTTCAGTAATTAGTTCTCTGCATTTTGTAGTAGAATTCATCTCTCTTGTTCCTCTTCCTTCTCTTCTTCCTCCTTCCCCCCACCTCTAATTCTTTTTCATGAAAGCTAGATAGTTTGTTGACATTTGAATATTCATGTGCTAAGCTCTGAAATAATTAAATTTTAAAGTGTTTCAGGATGTGTCTCTGTGGCTCAGCCACATACAAATATTCTTATTTATCTGATAAAATTGGTAAATCTGCTCCTGAAGTCTTAGTTCAAATTGCCTTTAGAAAATATATTTTGTTATTTTTTCATTATATAAGTAGCACATGAATAAATTTATGCAAATGTAATTTTTTAAATTTTCTGTAATACTATGCAGATACTGTTTGGTCTCAGTGTCCTCCTTAGAAGAAAACAATGATGAGTTTCATGAAGTCATCCAGGTTTTATTATGTCAACTTGGATATATGCTGCATATGGGAAGGCTGCATCCATCCAGGGCACCCTGGCACAGCACTTGATTATATACAGCAGTACATTACAGTGGCCGTAGGGACCTATACATAGACATGGTAGGTCACGTTTAATAAGAAGGTATATCATTCTAGAGCTCTTCAGTTTGGAAAATAGTCCAGTGTCTATTAACTCTGCCTGAGGTAAACAGAAAATTCTTCTGGTCAGGAAGAGACAAACAGGTACTTCATGTCAAAATTATACCTGAAAAATTCATTGGGGTTTCCCATGTGCCACTAGTCTTTCCATATGACCAAATGAGTATATCTGGAAATAAAGCACAGCAAATGACAAACTCTCAGATCAACAAATGCAAGGCTTATGTCTGCCTGCAAAGATCACTTGCTTTGACTTGCTTTTCAGATACCTCCCTGGACTGTTCCTCTCTACCGTCTGCACTAACGTCACCGGGCAGGTCTTGCAGTGGTAGGATGGTAAATTCGTTCCACCCTCTGTGCTTGCTTCTTCTTTTCTTCTACCTTCCTTTTAAAAGAAATATTTCTACCTGAATCTGTATTGTCTCAGACGTTTACCATTTAGATGCCCTTTGCAGTCTAACTGAGTGTGTGATAATCCTCAGTGGACTTCTCGTGTACTGAGCAGATCTTGGGGACAGCTCTTTGTCTTCCTAACCATGCCATAGAATTTGATTTTCACTTCATCTGCTGTGGCCCTCCTGTTGGGCATAATGTAAGGCCACCCACTGGGAGGAATGGAGGAATGGCTCCTGTGGGTGTGGCATTCTGCTCTGGCTAATTGTGAGACCAGCACCTGGAAAGAACCCACCTACCTGGAGACAAACTTACTATTGACTGTATTTGAAACCCCACCCCATAAAATCATTGGCTATCCAGACCTATAAGAGCTTGTGCACCTATTCAACAAATGAGTTTGCCACGCGCTTGGGCTGCTTCCCGTCCAACTCCCAGAGTCTGCAGCTTGACTCTGTGTCTATTCACTCCCAACCCCTCGGGCCAGCCAGTGGTGAGACACGACAGAAACCAACACGACTATACCCTCCCAACTACCAACCCTTCTGGAACTGCCTTCTTTCCTAAATGTGTCCAGAAGAAAGAACTTTCTGTAATATTCAGGGACTTGAAGAAGAAAGAGGAAGTGGCTTCCAGTCAGCTATTCATGTGGATTCCTGTGAACTTCAACTGGCTACAGCTTCTTTCACTGACCGTGTTTACTTTTTACCCAAATTTTCTCATCAACTCTTAAGGTGTTCTTTCAAAGACAGCCTTATTCAAGGAAAGAAAATCTCCCATTGTTGTATCAAACACAGATAAATTCTTCTGATGTAATTCCTCCTTCCCATCTTTATTTCTGAAGCTGAGGCTAAAAAGAACATCTCAAAAGGAGGCCTAAAGAACAGCCACATTAATTAAAGGAAAGTTTTTTTCCTAACAGTGCCTAATAACTAATGGACATGTGAAAGAGCCTCATTAGCAGGAATATTTTCTTTGAAAGGGCATGCATGCTGTGAATAAGAGTGTTATGCCTGGCTCTTTTTTTTTAAATAAAGTGAGACCTTTTGTCTTTTTCCTATTAATAACACAAGCTAAAGCAAATGATTCTGAGGGAATCTTACAGATATGCCACCATGATGTGAAAATTACCCAGAGCTCAGTTTTCTTATCTCTTTCTCACTGTTCTGAGGACAGACCTTTCTTCATTGCTTATTTCTATGAGCCAAGGAATGTTAAGGATTGGACTCTTTTTAGAGAGTTAGAGCTAAGTGTGGTGACAGACCCTGTTAGCTCAGTTAACCAATGAACCATTGACCTCCTTAGAAACTGGATGGAAAAGCTGATCACTTTACTCAAGATACTACATATAAATAGGAAAGACAAAAGATACCAAAGCAGAAAGATAGTAAAAAATAAATGGTTGATAATCATAGATAAATAATAGATTATAAATACACATAGATATGAGGAAGAAAACAAAGAATAATTGAGAATCAGATTCTGTAGACAGACCTACAATAACAAAAAATCTAGTCATATTTCAGGTCTATGGGGAATTGTTTCTAGGACACCCAAGTATACACAATCTACAATGTTCAACTCCCTTCCATAAAGAGTCTTTGCATGTAACAACTCCAACCTCCTATAAATTTTGGAACCTCTCTGGCTTTCTTGTCATACTTAATACAATGCCAACATAAATGCTGTGGAAATTGTAAGATATGGTTTAGGAAATAATGACAAAAAATGTCTATAAGTGTTCAGCATAGATGCAATCTTTAGAAAAAATACATTTCTCATCTATAGTTGATTAAACTGAGTATGAGGAATCCTCTAAAAATGGAAGACCAGCTGTCTTCATAGTTGGGGGCAGCAAGCTTGACTCTTTAAGGAGATTTCCAGGAAGCATGGTATGATATGAAGCGTTCGGATGCCACACTGAAGTCTTCTTTAGAGCACCTTTGCCACACTCCATCAGAGTGGTGACAACAACCTCAGAATCTCCCAAACAAACTGGAAACTCAGCGGCCCCATGTATACCTGGACAGACTGCTCTATGTATAGACTGTGGCTGAGTCTCTACATACTACATAGATAAATATAACGGACAAAATTATGCGAGTGGCTAAAACATTTCTCATGGCAGGTCTAACCTTAAGCATTTCCTCTCTTCAGAATATGGCTACCATATGATTTCAAGAATAAGGGTTTGTTTATTTATTTATTTATTTATTTATCTATTTACTTATTTAGTGCTGCTGAGGACTTAATCTGATCTCACATATGCTGGGCAGCTGCTGTACCACTAAGCTGCATCCTTAGCCCCTAAGAATGGGCATTTTTTGGAAAGATGCTTAAAGGCTTCGGTTTTATTACTGAAGAGCTACATTACTATCACTCATTCCTTCTCAGGGATGGACACTCCCCATTGTTTACCATGAATCAAAATAGCAGTCTGGCTTAGCTCTGGATGAGCTGGAGTAAAAATGGCTTACCAATTTTGCTTTTATTCGTGCTACTCTATAGGCACAGACAAGCAAAGCAAGCCTGACAGAGGCTTTTGGACTACGTAGATGACCCAGTTCATGGTAGCACTGGTCATAGAAAGAATTCCCATCTCCCGCATCTTGTATGAATAACTCTGGCCACATTCACCTTTGAAATGTAGGTCCTTGGCAGGTACCCATCTCGTGCCGGCTCTGCTGAGCATCCTGTCGTAGCAACCCTAGTTCTACTCTCACCAGCTTTGGGGAGCTTACTAACCTCCTCCTTCCTCCTCCATGCCATGTGAGATTATCAGAAAGGAGTCATCCCTCATGGCTAACTCTGAGTGCAGGAACAGCTCTATGGAGCTAACAACCAAAGATGTCTTTAGCAGCTACACACTTGTCCCTGTCTACATGACTCCTGACTATTTCTGAACCAACAGAACTCACCTAATGTAGAACTTCCCTGTGCTGGGGTCACTACGAGGCTTGTCATGTAACTGACGATGTCATCTATGCTGTTTTTGAAAGTGACACTTGCTGTCCCCCTGGCTGTAGCTTGATCACTGTCATGGCCATCTGGCTCTCCCAGGAGTTATCTGCTGTTTTTCCCTTGCCGTTTCCTTGTTTAGGGGAACATAGGTGTACAAGTTGTCAATCTCCTCTTGGTTTATGAGGAAGTTGTATTTCAGGCTCCTCCTGCAGACAATAGCAGACAGAGAGGTTCAAGGAAAGCAGTAATCTTTGGGCCAAAGCTCTGACAAAATTATCTAACTATGGAACAAATCCTGGATCCACTCTGTCCCCATCCCCTGTGATCCTTCCTTCAGACCTAGAAGTTGGACCATAACTTCATCCATGACTTACCACATCACAAGCATACCTATAAGACAGTGCCAATGGGCCTGGAGGGCTCTTGAAAAAGATTCTTACTACCAAACTTTATAGGAACAACTGAGAATATTTCACATTACCATCACTTTTAGTTTTTTCACTTATGTTGTATTTTATGTGAATTTTAATTGATCAAGTATGGTTTTCAAAGAATACAGAAACACATAAGTGCAAGTCTAAAATGGCCAAGCTATTCTTCCAAATAACTCTGGATGGAAAATAATAAAAATGTGCTGCCATTGCTCTTTTGTTCTCTCACGTGAACCAGCTTTGGATAATGATGTTAAGACTTATTTAGGAATCTCATTGCCAAAATATGGCAATAAAAGACCTTACTACCTGACACATGTGGCTATTTGAAAATTATCTGAAATAAAAACAAGCCAGAATCAGCATAATAGTGTTTAACAGAACCCAGATGTCTCTTGAATAAAAGGTTAATCAAATGCTAATGCAAAATGAAAGAGTTTTAAAGGCAGGAAAAAGGTTGGAAATAAGTGGGAAAATTAGGTACAGCCTCCATATGAATTGGAAGCAAAAACTCTCTGCACAGAATTTTTTGAGGAAATTAACCTTTTCTTTAATACTTAAAAATGTGTCAGATGCTTTATAAGAAAGGTACCAAATATTGTTCCAGGAGCCTAAGCTTCAATTAAAAAGCAAAACTACTAAGAAGTACTTATAGAGAGAAAAAAAATACAGCAGTGTCTTAGATGTTGCCCTTTGGTCATATTTTGCTCTGTTTTTATCTATAAATCCTGGTTCTTTCCAGTATTCAATGAGTGTGCAATTTTTTTTATCCCACCTGCTTTGCTTCATGAATTGCAGAACAGTCTGTACCTCGCTCCTCAGCACCTTCTGCCCTTGTCTCCCCTTTGAAGGAGAAGGTCATTTCACAGCCTGTACTAGTCAAAGTTTTCCAGAAATGGTTCATATAGGGTGGAGGAGGGGATTTATATTTATTCTAAAGAATTCCCTTAAGTGATTGTGGGAGCTGGCAAGGCCAACGTCCATAGGGCAGGCTGGAAATGCCAGCTAGGATCTGGACTCATTATGGAAGTAAAATTCCCCCTCCTCTGGAAACTTCCATCTAAACGAGAGCCTGCAGCTGACTGAATGAGACAGTGATGGTCAATGTTCATTGTCAGCTTGATTGAATTAATAAACACTTAGGAGATTACTGCGGCACACCTGTGATGGTTAATACTGATTGTCAGCAAATTACCAAGTCCCTCGGAGCTAGTTTTTCCATGTTCCACTCTAAAGCTCCCCTGTCAACTCAGAAGCCCGTGAGGGTCCTGAAACTAAGGGTCTACCCTTATGACAGCTCTCCTTGTAGAAGATGACATTGGCATGACTGTCAAGCACGTCCTTCAGTGAGGTTTCCATCCAACCTCCACCTTAGCAGTGACACTTTAGGAATATGCAAATCATACAGGGGTGATGGGAATTCAGTATGGCATTTCAGGAAGAAGAAGAGTAAGGGACTTTGCAAAATGGTCCGGCCCAGAGGAAGCTAGTTTTAGTGGAAAAAAACCAGCAGAGACAAGGCAGATCCAGTTCCAAGGGTGCCTAATTTCTGGGTGCCCATGAGAGGCAGCAGCACTTTTTACTGTGGTTTGAATGTCTCTATCAAAGCTCCTGTTGAAGATCAATGGCCATTACATCAGTGTTGAAAGGTGGAACATTTATGAATGATCAGCTCGTGTGGGTAGAATGGGCTAGTATTACCACAGGAATAGATTCGTCATCAGGGAATTAAGTTCCTAGTAAAAAGATGAGACCAACCTGGCTCCTCATGTCTTGTTACATCTACTTCCCTTCTACCATGTTTGGTCAGAGCACAGTGGGCCTCACCAGAAGCCAGGGCCTAAACAACTGTGAACCAAGCAAAACCCCATTGCTTGTGGCATCTGCTACAGCAGCAAAACACATGCTAAAACATCCACCCACCCAGTCACCAGTGACTGGAACAGCATTCTGCTTGGTGTTATGGGATAAACTGTGTCCACAAAATTCATATGTTGAAGTCCCAAGCTCTAGTACTTTTAAATATGATTCTATTTGGAGTCAGGGCTTTAAAAGACATGATTAAACTAAAACAAGGTCGTAAGAGTCTCTAATGCAAGAGAAAATGTAGACACACAGGAGGAAGAGAGAACCATCTTCCAGCAGAAGAGGACCAAAGCAGAAACCAGCCACCCTGACTCCTTGAGTTGTGGCCTCGGCTTTGTAAGAAAATGCATGCTATGAGTTAAGCCACCTAGTCTGCTGTATTGGTTACAGCAGCCTTAGACTCCCTCTGAATCACACTCTGGTTTAGTTGGACTGAAAAGACTGCACAAGCTCTCTTCAAAAATCACACAGAAAAGTTAGGTTGTTCTGCTGTATTATTGGATCCCAGAAGGAAATAAGGAGAACAGATGTTACTATGAGCCACCTGGCACCCGGGAGGAAGCACTTCCTTTTCTCCCCAAGGACAGCCAAGAGCAGAGTCCCAGGCAGAGCTGAATAATTCCTCTATCATTTTGGACATAAACTTATGGAGTTGTGATAGCTCTTGACTTTATTTAATTTCTTAGGCTTATTAGATCAGGCAGGACCAAGGTGAAAGAGGAAAAATGGAGTTGGATTTGATTTTTCCAAAAGCCCAGGTCTGTGTATTAAAGCGAGCCAAATTCTAAGGCAGTAAATCACAGGCATATTTTTGAGGGCTGTATGGAGTTCCTCTTTGTAAGAAAAAATATCTTGGGGCTGGAGAGTTGCTGTCTTGACTAGCAACTTCCATAACTCCAGTTCCAGAGTATATCACATTATATGACATCACAGTATGTGACATTACATTGAGACAGGCATGGCCTGTATGTGGCCCTCTCTGGCACATACACATACCTAAAATCTTAAGTGTTTCCATCATTTTAAAAAGCTATTTAATGAAATTGATGTGCAAAATAGTTTAATTCTCAGTTAGCTTTATGGTATCTTAAAGATTTGAGACTATCACTTTGTACCCAAAGAATATATAATTTTTTGGCAATTTCACTCAGTAAAATGGAAAAAAAAATAAGAATTCTCCTAAACTAAGCATTTTTTGTTTACATCCTCCAGTAATTTGCTTCATTTTTTTTTTTAATTTTACAGACTGGCTAGCTCTTGTGAAATCTGTGTTTGTCTTGGTTTCCTCTTTGATGTGATTGGAAGCTGTGCTGTCCATCTCTGTACAGTGCTGTGTAGTGACATCACTTGTATAACAACTGCCCTATTTTGGAACAATGGGTATTGCTACTTTTTTTCTGATCTGTAAGCTCCAGAGAGCATTGTTGTAAGTAAATCCTCACAGGTATTTCTCTGTGCACTTCTAATTATCTAAAGAAGATAAATTCTTAGACAACGAATTTCTGTAGTGACCTGTTTGCCCATTTTTAGGAATTTTATTTATAAGGTATCATAATTTTTAATCTTTACTCATATGGCAGGCCAAAAATGACTTCCTATTTTCATTTTTGTTTTGTATCTGTTTGATTTTCAGTGAAAGTGGATTTTAACTACAAGTGTCCCTGTCATTAATACTTTATCTTGGGTAGAAGACAGTAACCTTGAGTAGCTCACACTCCATCTGCAGTCACTGCCTGGCACAAAGTAAGTCTTCAGCCAGACACACGGAATTTGCTTCTTTACACGTGCGCCATCGTTCAGAAACTTTTCCTCGTTTTCCTCCTTAGGGGAATCTCATTTTATTCCATTAGCTTTTTCCCATATGAAAGCATTCCTATGCAGCATAGTTGGTCCCCTATGTCATCTGAATTTCTATCAGTAGAGTTCAGCCCCATAATCACAGCTCTGAGCCCATCCTAGGGTTTAATTTTTGCCCTCCAAGTGAATGTCCTTACCTAGTGTTCTGGTTTGCTTTCTAGTGCTTTAATGAATCACTGACTAAAACCAACTTGAGTGGGGAGACAGTTTATTTGGCTTATAGATTACAGTTCATCATTAAGGAAAGCCTAAGCAGAACTCAGGGAAGGAGCCTGGAGGCAGGAACTGAAGCAGAGACCATGGAGGAACGCCCTATTTTCTTATCGACCTAGGACCACTTGCCCAGGGTGGCACCACAGTGGGATGGGCCCTTCCATATCACTTAACAATCCAAAAAATGTCTCACTGACATACCACAGGCCAGTTAAATAGAGAAAATTCTCCAATTGAGGTTCCGTCTTCCCAGGTATGTCAACTTGACAAGTGAAGCTATCCAGCATACCTAGTTCTCCACTGGAGACATGAAAATCCACAGAGGAAGGCTGGAGAGATGGCTCAGAGGTTAGGAGCACTGGCTGCTCTTCCAGAGGACCCAGGTCCCTACCACCCACTTGGCGGCTAACACCTGTTCTTAACTCCAGTTCCAGAAGATTCAACTTCTAGCTTCTGTGGGCACTTCATGCACTTGCTGCACTTATATATGTGAAGGAAAAACACTCACAAAAATTAAAAATAAATAAAATATGACATAAAAATATTTTAAATCCCTGGTCACGTTCTCTAGAGACAGGGAAGCCCATCTTCTCAGCAATTCCATAATCTTTGGACATAATACTTCATGGTATTTTTTTATTACATTAATGTGGGCTTTTTGAAGTGGAGATTCATCTGAATCAAAAACAGAATTTGCAGGTATAAAGTTTAAAAACATCTTGTTTGCTCGCTTTTGTGCCTACCAATTTGAAATAACTACCATTAGTCATGTCTTTTGTTCTCTTCCTGAGAACATGCAAAATATGGAGAGATGCAGACAGATGAGATTTGAGGGCCTCACTTAGTAGCTCAGCTGGCCTGGAATTTGTAATCTTCCTGCCTCCTGGGCATCAGATTATAGTCCACATCTGGCACTGACTATATAGCCTTATCTCCCCTTTCACACAAATGTGAGCATTTTATAAACACCATTGTGTTCTTTTCCTTGTGGCCTCTTCCTTTCTGGTTCATGAGCAGTTACCTTGTTCGTTTATTTTATAGATGAATGATACTGAGTTAAATGAACACATCATGCTTTCCTTGGCCAGTTCAAATGTCACCTAACATCTGGGCTGCTGGCTATCTTTTTTCTACAATACAGTGCTACATTTATTGTTTTTCACAAGTGGAAGAATACCTGGAGGACAAATGCCCAGAATGTAATTTGATAGCTGTTACTCTATTGTTCCCGTAACAGCTATTACTCAGATTTACAGCACTTTTTGAGGTATATGAGTCTTTGATTTTATCAATTAGAAATTATGTTTGGCCAGGAGTATAAAGAACCAACCACAACAACATGGAAAGATATATGTGGTATGGGGAGGCAAGCACTGGAGAGCTGATAAGACATCGCCACAAAGTCATAAGGGACCCAGTCTCCTTCATTTTGGGGCTCTATGATCTTGAAGATGTGAATTCTAATCTTAAAGTCACAGTGTAGGTGCTGAAAATCCACAGTCACATCTCCACTTCAGATAAAAAATTCAGAAGTAAAAAAAGGCCTTAGGGACGGGTGGTGCTGGAGAGATGGCTCAGTGGTTAAGAGCACTGACTACTCTTGCAGAGTACCTGGTTTGGTTTCCAGTACCCACATGGTGGCTAACAACTGTCTATAATTCCAGTTCCAGGGGATCCAAAGCCTTCTTCTGAAATCTGTGGGCTTTGCATGACAAGGGTGTGCTTACATGCAGGCAATACACTCATACACATAAAATAATAAATAAAATATTTTTAAATTAATTTATTCTTTAACAATTTCATACATTGTATATAATATTTTCTACCTACATGCAAGCGATACACTCATAGACATTAATAATAATAATAAAGAAAATATTAAAAAAGAAAGATCTCTCCCATTCAATCCTTCAAACAAGAATAAGAAAAACACCTCTAAGTTTTTAATCTATTGATGCAAAACTAAGTCTATTAAAAAGCACTACACAAGTTGATTTCAAATATACAGTCTCATGGTTAATCTCTTTGGAATATATTTCTCTGTGTGATGTGATAAAATAATTTCTTTTCTGGTTAGTTAACTGGCTCAGTATCACTTGTCTATTGATCTATCTAGCCCTGATCATTTGAATTTATTATATATAAAGGATTTTCAACAAAATATTTGGGTATAGTTTTCATTAAGCTTACAGATTCCTGGTCTGTAAATCTATTTCCAGGGATTTTGCCATTGAATTGCTGTTTAAGATATTTTTTTTCTGATAACATTTTTTCTAAAACTCTAGTCAATGCATTAGAAAGTTATGCCACTCTGTGCATGTGTGTGTGTTGCATGTGTGTGTGTGTGTACATGTACACATGCACTTGAAGAGGTTACTATTGGATGTCTTCCTCTGTCATTCATCACCTTATTTTTGAGACAGTATCTCACTAAACCTGTTGCTCATAAATTAGCTAGGTGGCCTGGCCAGCAAGCCCATGAACCACGATTACAGGTGTGCATGCCATACCCCAATTTTTATGTGGGTGCTATGGATCTGAACTCCAGTCCTCATACTTGCACAGCAAGCACCTTATCCACTAAGCCATCTCCCTAGCCTTACTACATAAATTTTAAAAGTTGATTTTTCTCTCTCGCTGAATTCCCATTAATTGTGATTGCCTACAAAGTGATGCTGCTGAGTTTTCTAGAAGAAGCTCATACAAAGTATAAATAATGATCACTTGACATATCTTTGATAATATCTATATCACATACATTTTTCTAGCCATTGTTTTGGCTACATCCTCTAAAGAGATAAATAATAGCTGTCAGTGCAAACGTCCTTGTCTTGTTCATAATTTTACTGCAAGTGCCTCTGCTTTGTTTTTATGTCATTTGGCTTTTAATAAATACCCACTATCATATTTTGAAATATTTTTGTTTCTAATTTACACAGACTATTTATCAAAAGTGAAACTATTCTCACATATATTCTTGAAAATGTAGCTACGTGATCACAGTTGGTTTTATTCTTTCAGCTAATTAATTTAGTAAAGAGTATTATATTGGTAGATTTCCCTATATGAAAAAAAGATCCCCAAATTACTAAATTTTACACTGTCATGAGATCGCCTTCTGTGGTACTTTGTATTTCATTTATTCAAAACTTTATTTAGAAGTGTAAAATCAGCATTCCTGGGAGATCTTTTTCTTTAGTAATCTTTTATTGTCAGTATTTTTCTTGTTAAGTACATAAAATGAACTGGATACTTGTCTGATGCCTCTCTGCATCTTAAACAACAAAGAAATAATGAGTCCTTGAAGGTCAGTAGAGACACTTTGAACTGAGTTGGGCAGGGATAGGAGATGCAGCTAGCCGTGAGGTGTTTACCTATCATCTGTGAGTCTCTGGGTTCAGTCCTCAGCACCACAAAAAATAAAAATAAGTAAATATAAAACTGAGTTTATTGGGTTCCTTTTCTTTTTTTGAAAGTTTGTCTTTGTCATCAGTACCTTTTAAGCTTCCTGCTCAGGTTTCTCTCACTTCCTGAGTCAATTTTGCTCTTTCTCTCTCTCTCTCTCTCTCTCTCTCTCTATATATATATATATATATATATATATATATATATATACACACACACACATATGTGTGTGTGTGTGTGTGTATTTTGAGAGTATACATTCATCTCAGTGATCAAATTTGATGCTGATAACTTGTATATAGTATCTTCTTATTTAACAGTCCTTTCTTTGTCCGGCATGGTGGCACATGCCTTTAATCCCAGCACTTGGGAGACAGAGGCCGGCAGATCTCCACGAGTTGCAGGCCAGGCTGGTCTACACAGAGAGTTCCAGGCCAGCTGGGACTACAGGGAGACCCTGTCTCAAAAGTACCAAAAAGAAAATCCTTTTCTTTTTATCTGTAATCATGCTTTCATGACTAAAGTAGTGAACTGTTTTCTCTTTCCACTTTTTGTCATAGTCCTAAAAGTCTTGTCTACCATACTGGCTCATCCAGTTTGGAGTGGGACAAGGAGAGATTTTCTTTCCGATTTTATCTTAATATCATTTTCTGTTGCCTTTGAAATTATTGTTTTTGTTTCCTGAGTTGACATTGTATTTTTTTCATTTGTAATAAAAGCTACTTCTATTTTATTAACAAATGGTATTTGCCTAAAAATGTCTTCTTTGAATCAAGGTTGGGATTCATTTCACAGGCATTGAAACAAAGCTTCCAATTTTATTCCTTTTTAAGCAGTCTATAATTATTTTTTAAATGAGTTTTCAAAGAAAATGGACAACAGTTTCAGTGTTTCCCTCAGAATTATTAAATCCCACCTCCTCCATGTCCTCTTGCCTGGTCTTCCCTTCCTGCTTCTGAAAGAAGAGTGGGCGGTCTGGCTGCCCACTTCATTTCTCCTTTTACTTCCGAGTCGTTGCTTTGTATAATCCAATGTCCTTGCTTGTGTGTGATGGATACTCACAGGCTGTGGTTGCCACATCTCTTCAGTTGATGCTCTTTCAACACTGTGAAATACTCATTTCTCTTAGTCCTTCTCCCTAAGCCTCTGTCCTGACTCTGGTATCATCAGCCCTGTCTTTGAGGTTATTTTACATTGCTTGCTTTGCTGGATCTTTGATCATCTCCTCGTGTTTATTCTCTCTCTTATTGAAACATCTTTTAATTGACAATATTTGCTTTGGTTTATTCAGTTGGACAGCATTTTTTTAAGGGCAACTAAGTTCCTCATGTTAATTCTCTGCACTCGACATGCGCACCTGACGTCTTAAGTCTTGTATTTTTTACGCTTTCTCAATGTCTCATTTTTTCCATTTCCCATTCTTTGCTGGAATAACCGACTTCATGAAAGTTAGGTGAATGCAAGCTGAATTCAAGGGCAACAATCTACTTTCCTCTGAACCCTGCAGACCACATCCCATTTCTCCTAATGCTCAGTGTTTCTGACTAAAAAAAAAAAAAAATCCACCAGCAGAGACATCCCACTGGACCCATTTGATTCCCCTCATTTTGTTCCTCTGTGACAGTACTGAGGAGTGGACCAGGGGTCTCGTGAATGCTAGCCAAGCAGTCTACCCATAGCAATAGTCTTAGCTTTCCTTTTACTTTATATTTAGGGACGGAAGTTGCCCAGACTAACCCTGAACTTGAGATCCTCCTGTCTCAGCCTGAGATTATAGGCCTATGCCTCTAGGCTTGATCTCCCTCTTTTATACTGCATTTTTCCTTGCCTGAAAGTATGTAGCATGTTTCCTTTCTCTTAGAAGTTAAGAAATTCCATGATAGGATATTTTTCTAATGATCCTGACTATCATTAAGTGAGGTTCCCAACTAAAGACTAAAATTTTCCAGCAAATTAAAAATATGTTTTGTGTATTTTCCTCCAAGTTTTATGTTCTGTCCTGTTTAAACTCTTCATTATAGAGCCAGAGATACACCTGAACTTTTCTGCATGCCTCTTATCTTTCTTTTCTTTATTTCTTTCTCTCTTCTTGTCCTGTCAGGATAATTCCTTAACATATTCCTATTCATTAATTTAGTTTTTAATAAAGCCTATTTTATTGCCATTAAATTTAGGATAATTACTGTGTTTGCAGCTTTCTGTTACTCTGGTACCTGAAATAATCTATTTAAAGAGGAGAAAGTGTATTTAGGCTCAGTTTCAGAGGTTTCAGGTCACGGTCTCTTCTCTATATTGCTTTGGATCTGTGACAAGATCGTGGTATGATCACTTGCTGAAGGAAGCCTACTCACATTATGATGGCCAGGAAGCAAAAAAGAGAGACATGAAGAGACTCTAGTATCCCCTTTTAAGGGCCCCACCCTCCACTAGACCCACCTCCTAAAGGTTCCACCTTCCTGTAGTGCCACAGGCTTCAGATAAAGCCTGTAACACATGACTTCTGAGGGACATTCAAGATCCAAACTCTGAAATAATTATTGTGAATAATTATTGTGAATCTCTCGGAGAATTCCTGTTAGCAAACTGTTGTTTCCATCACAGCAATAGAAATACCCCTCAGATTTCACTGATAATAGCCCAAATTGTGAAAATTTTCCCCTGCTCTTCCAGTGGCTCCAGTCAGGCCAACACTGCTCAGCGACCCTCAGGAGTTCAAAGTGGGCCAGACATCATCTTCTATGCAGTGTTCACTCATTTAATCCGAGGCCACACTGTGAGGCTAGTATTAGCAACGTTTCACACACACTGGGCATTGCAGAGCCTGGATGCTGACCCAGGCTGACTCCAGAGCCTGAAGCATGCTACCACCACATGATGCCAGCCCAGCTCTGATGCTCAGTGCAGTCTCCTGTTTCAAGCTGCTGCCTCTACAACTGTGTCTATGATTTTTCTGGTATCTGTCTCGTTTTCATAAATAAAAATAAAGATGTATAGATATTGATAAAGAATGTGGCTGTCTCATGTAAAGTGAGACAGCATTGAAGACTTGTCCCTCAGTAATGCAGACCTGGATCAAAAGCCGTCCTAGTCCCTCGGAACCCGGTGACTGTCAAGTTCATTGCTCCAACCTCTGAGGCTGGTGGGTAGAGGTATGCCAGCCCAGGCACAGCACAGTGGAGCAGGTTCCTTGGGCACCAGAGACCCCACAGAGCAGCAGCCCTATAAAGAGCCAGGAGAAGGAAACAGATAGCTCTCAAAAACCCTCAGCACTCTCCCCCAAAAGTGAGTTAATCAGATACACAGGTGTGAAATGAATCTCAGTCTTTTTTAATATAAAACGTCAAAAAGAAAAAATAACAAAAAAGAGAATAAAGACTGTAGAGAACCCATGATTTGGTACCCACGCGACACTGATATGTTGAGCTGCTGCCCCTCTTCCGGTTTCACTCTGCTCACAGAGACACCATCATCCGGTCAAGTCTCCCCGAAATCCTCCCAACCTGGCTGTCAGTTCTGAACTTGGTTTTCTAGTGCTACTGGGAATTTTTTCTTAAATGCACACACCTTTGTTATCTCAGTAGGATTTAGGGTGAACTGAAATCATCTTGAAACAGCCTTTGTGCTGTTTGCGTTTTTAATTGGTAGATACAACAGTATAGGTTTACCGTTTACCATAGGATGCTTTAGAGTAGGCATGCATTGTGGGATGTGATGCTTAGCAGGGGCTGGATCGTGGCTGGAGGAGGTTGGGGAGATATTTGTCACAGGTGAAAAAATTTCACTTAAGGGGAATCTATTCAACAGATCTACTGTACAACAAGGTAACTGTTGTTAATAATAATAGATTATGTCCTTGGAAATTGCTAAGAATAGATTTTAGGTATTGCATATTTTAAATGTATTATCATACTTTTAAACAGTAAGGGAAATATTATTTGGTGATGTTTCTTCAGTACTAAAAGTGTGTATGAGTTCACTTCAATTTTCAAAGGTCAGCACCAGACACATCTGTGACAGGTCTTAACAAGCCAATGTATATTTTAAGAGATTCCATTCCTTGATTCAAAGGTGATATTTACTTTGTAATGTGTGATTTATTGCAGTCCAGGGAGCAGAATACCTACTGGTAAGTTAACCTTAGATAAGACCAGATATGGCCCCTTTGATTTATATAATTATTTACGTATTTTAAAGAATTGTTTTAATGGCATGAGAATTCATACAAGTGCATGAGCTACATAGTTTGAGTTGATGTTTGAACAAAGACTTTAGTGAACCTGGTATTGTACTCAGTATGAAGAGTCAAATTCAGTTTTTAAAGGAGTTGTTTACATGAGAGAAATAGCAAAGAGGTCCAGGCTAGAAGGAAGCTGAACACAAGGGTCCAAGTGACAGGCAGATTCAGAAAGTCACACTGAGCTTTGGAAGCTGTGAACTGAGCCTGGATTTCCTTTGCAGAGGGACATGAGAAGATTAGGGATTTAGGAGGATCATCGAGAGATGCCTCTGAGCCTCAGGAGATGGCGATGTTAGTGGTTGAGTTGCAATACTGGTGCATCATATGGGGATCCAGGGTTGGACTCCCAAGGATGGATCCAAACCGAGCACCACCACGTGTCCACTGCGTCATGGCCTCTGGTTCTGATGCGCTGTGCGTTTCTGGTTACTTGCTGGGCTTGGGTCTTCCCACAGTCTCTCTTGGACTAGCACCTCCTAGGAGCTTGCCCTTCATAAGGAAACTGCAAGAATGGGTCATGGGGTTTTAGAATGATATTATTTGGCAAAGCATCAACATTGTTACATCATCATTATGAATATCATTCCTTAGCAATATAAAATTATGTCATTTAGTGTATTTGCCTTCCATCTTTTAAAAAGTAGCATGTCAAATATTGGTTTCATTATGACATTTTCTTCATACATACTATAGCATCTCGGTATGCTCTCTAACCCCCATCCCCTCACACATCCCTTTCCTCCTGCTGAAGAGTCTCCCTTCCTTTTTCATGTTGTGTGTGTATGCGTGTCTATGTGTAACATATAAAATAAAATGTGAGTCTGAGTCTTTCTGAGTCTCATTTATTTCACTTAACATAATGATCTCCAGTTCCATTGATTTTTCTTCCAGGGACATAATTTAATTCTTCTTTATGGCTGAGTAAAACTCCATTATATATAGATATGTAGATATATATGATATAGATAAAGATATAGATCATATTTTCTTTGTTCTTCTGTTTAAGGGCATCTATCTTTCAGTGTATTTTTCCAATACTATAATCTTTGCTCTTTTGTGGTGTACGCATATGTGTACACATTGTGTGGGGATATGCACCCTCATCCATGCAAGTGGAGGCCAGAGGACGATGTCTGTCTGGTATCTTTCTCTACTGATTTCTGCCTATTCCCTTGACATGGGTCCTCTCACTGAACTCAAAGCTCATTTGGGCGGAGGGGTGTTGGGAAGCTCCTGACTATTTCAGCAGTCAGCAAATCCCAGAAATCCTCCTTTTCCCCCCTCCCAACTCCTCCACAAAGATGTGGTTACAGACACATATAGTCACACTGGACTTTTATGTGGAGGATCTAAACTCAGGTCCTCATGCTGACACAGCAAACACTCTAACCTACTGAGATATTTCTCCAGCCCATATATCTTCACTCTTGGGTTTCTGAATTGCCATTTATTCTTAGACTAGCTAGAAAGTGATTTAAAATAATCTTTATTTAATCAGACTCCATGGAGATGAACTGTGCTTTCTAAGCTCCCAGTGGCAGATAGTATCTTCTTAACAGTCTTGCAGACAAACTCACTGCAAGCAGGTGCCTGTTAGTCAATCATCCACCCCTCTCAGGAAGATACTTTTCTGGTAGATGTTTCTCTCCATCTAGTTGCACATTTGAACCTCTGTTTGTTAATTGCCTGTTCTTAGTTTGCTTGTTTTTCTACTTGTCTAAAATTCAGTTTCATGCCCAATACACGCCCTAATGATACTCTTCAATATTTAAGATAGCATTGATACCTTAGATACATTCAAAATTTTTATACAGAATGTCCACTTCCCTTTTTATATAATCTTCATATATTCATTCACTTTTTGCCAGAAAGACTTTTTCGATCTTAAAATCAGATACTTTCTTAATTATCTCAAATTATGTTTTAACACATGGTCATTTTAACCAGTCAGTATTTGTTTAGATATTTAGATATTCATTATTTTTTAAGATTTATTTCTGTTATTTTCAATTACGGGTATGCATGTGTGTCTGTGTGGGGCTAAGCACACTTGAGAGCCATGAAAGCCAGAGGCGTCAGTCCCCTGGAGCTCGAGTGACAGGCAGCCATGAGCCTCCTGACCTGGGTGCTGGAAACTGACCTCAAGATCAACAAGTACTTTTAAACACAGCCATCTCTCCAGCCCCAAATACCCTAATTGTTAACCGGTTCTTTGCCCAACACAAGGACCAGTTTCTGGAGCTTATGTCCTTTGGTTAAGTCTTTTCTCACACTAGTCTCTCAATGTAATGATGTTGGCTGTGCATCCGTACCCACCAGTCTTCCTTTATTACAGGTCCATTCAACAGTTACCTTCGGCTTCCAGATATTTTTTCTTTCAGAAGAGCTCTGGTAGTAACTTCACCCTGTTTTGAAACAAAGTCCCATAGAAACTTTGATTAGAATTGCATATGTTTCCAAACAGGGAAAGAGTTACTGCAATACTAGCTATCTTAAATCATTGTTCTTCTCTTTCCTTCCACAATATTTATATTTTATCCTTTCTTTTGCAATCTGGAAGAAGCTCTCAACTTCAACTGTCCTTTGCCAATCTCATAATTCAGTGTCTGATGGGGCAGTTTGGAGCCTCATGATTCTGTGTGTGTTCCTCGGGCAATCCTTCCTCACATCAATTCTTCCTCTAGGGAACTCAGCATTATTCACACATTTCACTGGAGATGAGAAAAAAACCTTGCTCTCCTGTTTCTAGCTTAAATCTGCTGTTTTGGAAAACGTCAGCTTTGACTCTGGAAAAAAATGACCCAGCCTTGTAAGTGTCTAGGCTGCCTCTGTTTTCTCCCTATAGGCAACCCAGAGAGACTGCTGCCTGCCTCGTTCAGCATCAAAGAAGTAAAAGTGAACCCCTGATTCGTTCTGGTTTGATTTCACCTCTGCCGAGGCCCAGGGGAAGATGGTCAAAGCAGTCCACCTGATTCCTTCCTCCTGTTCTGGAGGCAGCCCTGGGTTAGACTCAGCAGGGTCCTCGTGGTCCACCAGCTACAACTGCCCTTCTTAGACCATCCACAGCCCATTTTCCCCACAGAGCCATCTGTGACTCTCGCAGCCTGTGCTGTGGTGGTTGCCTGCTTCTAAATGGATTGATGAGATTAAGATTAATCGCTGCAGGACGCGGTGGGCTGAGTGACAGGCCCTACAGAGGTCCCTGGCTGTCTGCTCTGAATGTGGAGGAAATGTGAGATTAAATTAGTCACATCCCCCACTTGCAGTTAAAGGTGAAGGTTCTCCTTTCTGTCCTTTCAGTTGTTTCCCCAGACATTTGGAAAGTGAGATTTCAGTTCTGTTCACCCCACGTCTGGACACAGATTTTGAAATAAAGGTGTTCAAAGAATGTTGAACTTTATTTACATCTTGTTACTGAGTAGTTTCACTTTTCTCATCTCTCTTTTTCTCACTTTTCTATTATTTCAGCTAATAATGAAGACAAAGATTTGACACAATAGTCATAATAATATACCAAATATTAAATTTCTCTAAATGTAAGTTAAATCTTTGCCAAAATTATTCTCAGAAAGGAATGAGTTACATTAAGATGTGTAGTGTTACTATGCAGACATTATAATCACCTGAACAAATAAAAGTCTGACTCGTAAGTCTGGTTTTTCAGAGTGGTCCTGAACCCGAGGACACTCTTTCCCCTAGATAGCTCTTGGAACCATCTGTCTCCTGGAGCTGTGCTGATGGAATTCTCTTGTTGGAACCCTGTCTCTGGAATTGTCCAGAGTCCTGACCCACCCATAATTGTATTCAAAATGGTTTCTCCAGCTTCAGTTGAGGAAGTCAAGCTTGACTCCACCCTAGTCTCAAAAAACCACCTGGCTTTTTCATCCTTAGGTCTAGAATACCTCATTCACCCAGGTCACACTTCCTTCCCAATCTTCCACTGTGTTCAGTGCAGATGGGTGCCCTCTTTCAGCGCCTTGATAGGTTAATTCTCAAGCATACTCACATTCATTAGTTCATCATCTTTTGGAGTGGAGTACCAAATTGAGGTTGTCAGGGAAACAAGACACAAGAGCACATGGTTTTGCTGGGGTTAATTAAAAGTCATTAGTCCAGATTATGTCCATTAATAAAAGTCATTCCCACAAAGGTGAAGACCTTACAGGACTTCTTAGAATGCCTAATGTTCTCATAGTTTCTCATAGTTCTGTTTTGGAGAGACATAACTTCCTTAAACAGCCCTAATAAATGCTACTTTGGAACACTGGTAAAAGTGATCAGTGATGTAAGCAAAGTACACAAAGGCTCATGCATCATCCTATTACTTGGAACAGGCCTCATATGTAAAGAGCGTTTTTTTAAACAAGCCTTTAAAAATCAATTTAAAAAGCAATTTAAAAAGCGAGATTCAGTATGCAGACCATGACTTATAGACTAAAAGAAAATAGAACAACTATTTGATGTTATGAATTATGGACTAGGAATTCAAGACTTTGGGAAAAAAAATTTAACACCGACAACATATATGGATTCAAAATGTGCTGATAATTTGGATAATTTCAAAAGTGACAATTCAAAATGCAACTCAGAGGAAGAGGTGGTACCTTGATGTCACAGGACCAGGAAAGAGCTTGGATAAAATGTTACAAACCAAGAGAGTGAATAAGCCATGATTTCAGATCAGCCCTCTGTATATGTGGTCTCAGACAAAATAAATTAATTTTCACAATGACACATCTGACTGTTTCACCTATATTCAAAAAGCTTTCCTATTCACCTTACTCAGAAAATATTTTGACTGTATTTCTTTGGGGGAAATAGAGCATCATCTTATATTTGAGGTTCCCTTTTGGTGAGATGAATTTGGCATAAATGCTGTCATAAAACATAAATCATAAAATAGACTAATTAATTTTAAGGGAAAAGTGACCCTTTCATTTCAATAAAGCCTAGTTCTGTTTAAGACCTTTTAAAAGGTCATTGGGGACTAGAGAGAAGGCTCAGCAGTGAAGAGTTCCCGTTGCTTTTGTAGAGGACCCAGGTTTGAGTCCCAGCACCCACATAACAGTTAACAATTGTTTCTAACTCCGGTTCCTCCAGGGGATCCTACATCCTTTTCTGACTGCTGCAGACATTGGAGGACACGGATGCACTTACACACATACAGGCAATACACTCATAGACATAAAATAAAAATAATAAATAAAATATTTTAAAAGTCATCCTATACAATAAATAGTTGAGTATGCATTGTCTCCTAGTTGTTTAGCAGCAAGTTACAAATTGCTCCCAGAGGAGCAGCTTAGTTGTTTTAATTTCAGTTAGGAAATTTGAAATATGGTAGTTATTTCTATATAATAATAAAGTGTGTGTGTGTGTGTGTGTGTGTGTGTGTGTGTGTGTGAAAGAGAGAGAGTTGTTTATGGAACATTTGTTAGAAATTCTCAAACTGAACAATCTCACACATTTATCAACAATCAGGACCTGCGAGATTAAGTCTGTACACATGCAAAGTTAAAAATATAGACAAGGAGGCTGGAGAGATGGCTCAATGGTTAAGACCACAGGCTGCTATTGAAGAAGACCCAGGTTTGTATTCCAGCACCCACATGGCAGCTAGCAATAGGCCATAATTGCAGTTCCAGGGGATCCAGTGCCCTCTTCTGTCCTCCACAGGTCTTACATGACATGGGTGCAGGCATAGCAGTCATACACATAAATAATCAAAAACTTTATTTATAAGAATAAATAAATAAAACTTAATATTGTTTATTTTTTATTTGTATAAATGTTTTGTCCATCCTTGTGTAAGTGTACTATGTGCATGCAATGCTCCTGGAGGCCAGAGAGCAGCAGATTCCCTGGAACTGGAGCTGTGGATGGTTGTTAACCACCATGTGGTGCTGGGAACCAAACCCAGATCCTCTGGAAGAGCAGCCAGTGTTCTTAACATCTCTTCAATCCCTAGACAAGATTTTTTAATCATACGTTTATCTGAACTCCCTTCATAAATTGCCTCTACCTGACCCAGAACTTCAAGCAACCCCATCCCTGAAAAAACAAACATTGTCTTGTTAAGTTCCAGTACACAGTTCCTTTCTCAACTTAAGACAGTTGTCCTTAAACTTGGAATTCCACGACCATTCCACCTCTATTCCTTTCCAAGCCATGTCAGCTTCTGCCAATTATTCGTTGTCGTTCTTCTGAGAAATTTAAGTTTTCCAAATTTTTTGTCAGATTCTTTAGTTGTTTTTCACTACTGATTTTTTTGTTGTGGTATATGCATGTGTGGAAATATGTGCACATGCACCTATGCATGTAATCACATGTGGAAGTCAGATGTTGACATCAATATTTTCTGCTATCATTCTCCACCTTATTTTTTGAGGCAAGGTCTCTTGCTGAACCTGGAGCTCACTGACTGGTTAGGCTGGCTGGCCAGCAAGCCTCTAGGCTTAGAACTCTATCTCTACCTCCTAGTGCTGGAATTACAGATGGGGACCGCCACCCATGGCTTGTTACTTTAATGCTGAAGATCCCAACTCAGGGAGTCATACTTGCCATTTCCCCAGCCCCTCAGCACGGTGTCTTATATCTCACTCCTCTCTTCCAGGTCTCATTTTCCTTCCTGCTGAAGCACACCCTTTGGTAGGTCTCTCAGTGAAGATCTATATAGCAAAAGCATTTTGAGAGCACTTACTGTGTCTGCAAATATTTTTATGCCATGTTCACTCTTGGTAGATAGACTCATTAGTAATAAAATTCTAGATTCACCTCCTTATCCTCAAGAGACACTGGCACTGTCTTTCTCCACTTGGGCTTACAGTCCAGTCTCAATTCCTGGATTCATTCTAAGAACAATATCTAATCCACACTGTGAATAAGATTTGTTTGATGCCTGTCCTCATGAAGGCTTTTAGGCTCTCATTTTGACGACTTGATCTAGTACTTGTTTCAAATAGTGTAGGAAGTTTCCAACTTCACCATTTCACAATATATTGTTTCTATCATTAACTTTGTTTCCTCTTTCTGGTTGGTAATGAGATTCCTCCTTATTTTTGCTCATGGTACATGTAAGAATAACTTTATCTTTGATCATTTTATGTTGCTATAACAAAATGCTGAGGCTGGGTAGTTTATGAAGAAGAGAGGTTTATTTGGCCCAAGGTTTTAGGGGCATTTGCATCTGCTCAGGACTTCTTGCTGAAGGGTGTTTCCTGGCAAGACAGGACACACTGCTAGCTCAAGTATTCTTGTTCTTCTTCCAGGGCCACTAATGACGTCATAAAACCCCACCCTCATGAACTCATCTAAATTCATTATTTACCAAAGGCTTCTCAATCTAAGATGAACAGACTGGGACTCTAGGAGATTTTCTTCACCTCTTTAAGGCTCAATTTTCTCTGTAAAAGGTGATAAACATAATTTCTTAAGGTTGTTACACAAACGATAAGATGATAAATAGTAAGGAAAGTGATCAGAACAATGACTAGCACAAAACCAAGACTCAGTAGACGTTATTTTAGGATGACCAATGGTACCTACTTGTGTTTTGACTCACATTATAATTCTGATATCTAGAGTTCCACTACCTACTGCTCATTCAGTGCAGAGCAGTAACCTAAAACAGATTAAATATTAGTATGTTCTGAGTTGGGAAGATATAATTTCAGCCTGGAACTCTTAGGGCTTTTCATTCCGTGATTTCTCAAGTTTTTAAGAAGTCAGTTACTGGGAAATAAAAGCATAGCACCTGCTAGCTGGCAATGATGATAAACTATACCACTGGTTTATGTCTTTACTGTGTTATTCCTTTGTAATAATTCATTTATTTGTATAATTATTTGGTCAATGTGTGTTTTACCCAGTTGCTTCCACAATAATAAGAGTAACAGTGGATTTTCTTTCTAGTACATCCCTAAAACCTAGCAACTGCATGTGCTAAGCACTCCGGAAATTGCTGAATGAATGGAGAAAACAGTCGTTAGTTAATAGACAGTAAAATTTTCTGATAGTGTACCTAGGGTCTACTGTAGGAACACTTGGCTAACAATCTAAGCAAGAGCCTTGTTTTTTCTTACCAGTTTCTTCTACTTGGAAGGTCTACTGTGTTTGTGTATTTTAGTCAGCATACACATAAATTGTGAACTCAGTGGTATATTTACTACTTCTGAGTTCTTAGGCAACTCAATCCTTAGTTATATGACCATCTACAACCAAGACCCTCAGTGACTTAGTTTACCCATTCGCAAAACAAATGATGATCGTTCCTAAATCAGAGTCTTGTGAGCATTGAATGGGTTAATATATGTGACACCCTTAATAGAGTCTGGCGCATAGCACACAGTAAAACATGGCTGTTATGATCAGTATTTCCCATAATGCTGATAACAAACAGCAAGCATTTTTGTTTTTTTAAAGAAGACAGTAGGTTGAACTGGAGAGATGACTCAGTTTGTAAAGGCGCTTACTACTGAGCCTGAGGATCAGAGTTCAATCCCCAGAACCTATATAGGAAAAGGAGAGAACTGACTCCCACAAATTGTCCTCTGACCTCCACATGCATACCATGGTCCACGCCTGTGCACATGCACACACAGATAAGTATAATAAAAAAAGATTTTTTAAAAAAGTTAAAAGAAGACAATGGAAACAGTACCTGCAGTACCCAGACGTTATAACAAAATAGGTACAGTAGAGATTAACTGCATTTTGCCTTTCCTGGCAATCTGTGGTGTTTTGTTCTGCTGTGTTTGTTTCTGCCTGAGTCAGGTGTCATCATTTTAGTCCACCTGGATGTACTACAGCTCCACTCGGCCCCCTGGTGCCTCGGTCTCTTTTCACAAGCCCTGTCATCCTTCCCTTGCTTATTGCTGGTACTATTTTCAGCTTCCTACTGACAGCGATCCAAGAGGTTCTGAGAGAGAGTAGAGTTTCTGCTCCATTGGAAAATAATTATACCAAAGCAGCACCTTCCAGAATGTGCTTATTAATATGTGTTAAGCAAGAAGAATGTTTCCATGGTCCAGAGGTGTTGGATAAACAATATTAAGTTGATGTTTTTCTAGTTGGCATTTTAAACATAAAAGGTTCTTTGCATTTATGAAACAATAGAATAGAGTGAGCTGCTTGTAAAAAGGAATATTTTTTATCTATACAAATCTGCTGAACGGACATGTGTTGAGAAGTGTCCTGATGGTGAAACCCAGACAGGGCGGGGCGGGTACGGAGAGCGCGGGGCGGGTACGGAGAGCGCGGGGCCACCGGCTGAAGGGAGGAAGGCTCAGCGCCACCAGGGTCAAAGGTTTGGCTTCCCAGTTTCAGCTCTGTCGTGGCCCAGCCACATGACTTAAACTGCTCACTTAATTCTTTTTTTAAATCTTTGATTCGCATGTAATAATTGTACCTATTTATAGATTTACACAGATTATTGAACATGTGTACACAGAGTATACTGCTCAATTCAAAGAATGAGAATCTCTGTCTCCTTACCAATTCCTTTCATTTGGAACCTCTTCCAGTTCTCTATAAACACTAGGACTCATCCCCCGCCTCCACGACAATCCTAGGGCTTAAGGCCTGCTCACACCTGCTGGGAGCTATATCTCCAGTCTGTTTTTTACTTTTTAGTTTGAGATAGGTGATAGATCTCACTACATTGCCCAGGCTGGCCGGGGACCCATTCTGTAGCCTGAGGGAGGAGGGTACTTTGAACTTGTGATATTTCTGCTTTGGCCTCTTAGCAGTGAGAATTAGACAGCAGCTGTAATTGATATAATTATGGACCTGCATCACTGGGCCCTGCTAGAACTTTTGTTTTACTCCCTCCTCTGAACCTTCCTTAGCCTGTGGAAACCACTACTCTACACCCAGATTGATGATTTTTAGCTTCCACATATGAGAGAGAAGGTGTTATTCCCTCAGCTTTAAAATAGGAAAACACTGCGTTCTTCAAAAGGTCATCATGAAAATTCAATTTAAAAAATTAGAAACACATAGTCCAATCAGTATGTTTTCAGGTTGCAAAACTACAGATGAAATAAACATGAACTGGTGACTTATTTTTATTTATTCTTATTTTATACATTAATTATCTTATTTTATTATCTGTGCCATTTAACGTGGCTTTTGTAAAAGTAGGCCCCCATTAAAGCTCTGTTAAGTAAATAAATGGACAAAAAGATTTATTAAATCACTGAATGGGTAATTAATCAAACCAGAGCAGCTTTAGCACTGGGCCATATATATACAAACATCAGCAGACAAGCACTGTAATTAAGCTGAACATGATGCTTTTTGTCACTGCTAGATACTCTCATTGCGAATGCTAAGGATTTTTCTTAGCTGGACATTTTTTCTGCAAATGCGTTACTTCCAAAATAAGGGCTAAATCTGCATGAACAGTGCTTTGGTACTAATTGCTGGACATATTAAGATGAACCATTTTTATATGGCTTTCTAAAACATAATTATATAGACAATGCCACCGTGTCTCCCATTACACAGAGTATTGGCAATGCAATTTGTACAAAGTCTATGAGAATGGTTTCAGCTCCTCGGTTGTCTCTGGGTTTGTAAATAGATGGTTATGTTAAGATGATTTGTTTCTGACTCGGCACTGACACTCACTGAGTATGTGGTGTGTGAGAAAAGAACTCATACTACAATAAGCCTTTCAGTGAGAAAGCCTGGTACCCACTGGGAGAAGAGACTGAGGTTGCCCCAAAAGAACGAATTGAATCCTCTAACAACAGATGGCCCCAGGCAGGAAATAACTTGATGTATCTAGCTGGCATCAGAGGTTCCAAGAGAAGCTATTGTCTTTGAGTTTGAATGAGTCATGTATTAAATTCTGACTGGGCTTGCACAGACGGAAGGTTAATGAGAGATGAGACGGGGCTACTATTCCCCAAGAATAGTACCAGGGACCCCATCCTCCCTCTACTTCTCACTGTCCACGCATCTGAGCAAAGCCCTGGGTAGACCATCGGTTTTACTAATAGAAATACTTTTTAGTGGTACCAGAATCTTCTTTATGTCCTATGTAAAGAGCTCAGAGTAATATGTAATGAAGTGTGTAGAAATTCTTTCAGCTTTGATTGTTCTCCTGAAGCAATCGATGCTAGACTTATTTATAACTGTTTTGCCATAAGTCTTAAAGGAGGAAAAAAATCCTCTTGAAATCACATTAGTACTTAGAAAAAGCTCTAAAATTCAAATGTCTTGTATCTCTTAGGTAACTAATTTGGGAGGGAAAATAGTCTGGAGGTGGTTGCCTTATTAAATCTTTCCACTAGAGTTGATATGAGATGTGAATTTATTTTAACATCTTACTCAGGGCATCCCACAAATGAGAGTGGCAGCCATGATAAGTTGCAAGGTTGTTCCATCTTTTAAATTGAAATTCCCTGTACCATGCAGTTATTTTACTGCTTTAGCCTATTCCATTTGGCAATTTCATCTGGATAGATACTGCTTGCTAAGCACTGAGAATGCGAAGTCGAATCAGGTGTAGACTCTGATGAATTTTCAGGCTAATGGATAACTACTTAGAAATGTTTGTTAAATACTCCGAAAGCATAGGTAAAGGATAATCAGTTCTCCTTCATGATCAGAGAGGAAAGGAAAGAGGAGATCAAACTGGAGCTGATAGCTTTGAGGAATGAAGAAGAGTATGTCAAAGGCCATTCTGAAGTGAGGTTGGAAGTCACTAGCCATTAGAGACTATGATAAGCAGTCTAGTGTGGCTCAAATGAGGTAGCAGGAGGAGCCTAAGAAACAGCTGGGGCGAGGGCTATGAGAGACTTGTTAGTCCAGGTAGTGAAACTATCCATATTTACGTGCTTTGTGCTGGATTACAGCAAACTGAAGGCCTTCTATCCTCTCACCATTCCTTCGAACTCCCTACTATGCAGCAGCAGTTACTAGACCCAGGAGAAGCAACTGACTCCCTGATTTCATGGTGCTTACATTCTAATAGATAATGTCCCAAATGCAGTAAGTAAAAGAAAGACTATATCAAGAAATAGAAAGTGCTATACAGGGCAGATATGATAGAAGAGAACTAGATGGTTTAACTAGGAAGGGCCTCTCCAGAGGCTGGGTATTTAAGCTAAGACCTGAATCACAGAAAAAGAGCTAAGCATGCAAATTTCTGAGAGAAGAGCGATCCATATAGAAGTGACATGGTCCCTTGGAGAAAACAAATTCAAAGAGTTTTAGGAGTGGAAAGACGGCCAGAGTGACTGAAGTAAAGGAAGATTTGCACATGTATCAGATAGCTGTTGCTGCACAACAAACTATCCAGAAACTTAGTAACTACAAATAATGATTTCTTTAGCTAATTCTTCTACATATCAATAACTTAAACTGAGCTCAACTGGGTGGCCCCCTTATATATCTGTGGGCATATAGACAACTTTACTGATATCAGTCAAGACCCTTAACATTTGAGGGACCTTAACTAAGGTATTTCAGTGAACTTAACTATTGCTTGTGGTCCTTTGTCTTCCAGTAGTCTAGCCCAACTTGATGACAGTGTAAGATCTAAAGACAGCATAGCATGATGGTGCACATCTTTAATCCCAGAACTCGGAAGGAAGAGCTAGGCAAACCTCTGTGAGATCCAGGCCAGCCTGGTCTGCATAGCCAGACCAGGGCTGGGGCATATGGAGATGCTGTCACAAAAATAAGTTAGATAGCTGATGATGATGATAAAGATAGATGATAGATAGATACATAGATACATGATACATGGATAAACAAATCCAAAGAAGAACAAATCTCTTGATGCCTAACCCCATAGAGTACACCATCATGTCTAGGTTCTATCTATCATGGAGTAAATATCAAAGCAAGTAACAAGATCTGTTCAGGGAATTCTAAATGGAAGGACTTGAAAAGTCACATTACAAAGAGAAGTCTTTAAATAAGAAGAAGTTACATATCATGGACATTTGTACAAGCTATTGTAACGCTGAAGAGACTGGCCATGAACAGATTAAGAAAGCTTGGCAACCTCTACTGCCTCGTTCATAGTCTGAGTGAACTGAGTCTGTGGACAAGTTCTCTGATCATATGACCACATGGATAGGACTATGGTAGCAATGATAAAATAGAAACTGCAAAGAGAAGCATTCTATAACTGATGAGCTGGGTGAAACTCTGTTCATCCCATTACAATCTCCCCATTCTGCTCCAAAAAGTTAATAGCAAAGCTTAAGTTCCATAATAGGCTTCCTCATTTCCATACAAGAGTCTCTTTATCCTGCCCCTGTGATGGCAGACTCTCCAAGACATTGGCTGTCACCAAGAAACACAAACCTCTAAGGTTTTCACATAGTCCTAGGATATTATGGTTGGAAGCTAGTTTGTTAGCACAAGGTTAAAATCATTGTTAATAAATAAGCATGATGCTATTTCCTTTATATGAAGATTTTACTCTCTGATATCTCCAACCATCTAATAGCTCGCTGCAACATTAATAATAATATCATTGGTAACACTAGTCAAAACTTTCATCTAACCTTGACCACTGAATTGCCAAAAATGCATGTTGCACATCTATGCGCATGCAGCTATTTGAACCATGCTTTCCTCTACTGAAATATAATTTTCAGAAGTGGTCTGTACCACATAGTAATGTCCTGGAGATCAGGAACTTGCTTTCATTCATCTTCATGTACCCAGGGGACCACACAGCACCTGCACCAAGTAGATCATCAAGAAATATTCATGGAACAAATTAATAAAATCTTCCTTGAGTATACGGAAGATAAAAATAAAAGCCATCAGAAAGACTCATCAATAGAGTACCTTGAGGTCTTTGTGTGTACTGCAAATCTCCTTTGAGACCCTCCAGTGTCATAACTATGTGCCATTTGAAGCTCACAATGAAAACTGTTGCCTTTAAGTAAAACAGCTTGATTTCAACTCTATATCCTGGTAAATCTGGAAATTTTTCTGCTGAAACTATTTATTTTTTTACTCCATTAAGTGCCAAATAGATAAGTTCTAATTCCTGGGAAGAAAATTTATGTGTATGGAATAGCTTATTTCCTGATAATTCCTAATAAATATAACACAAACATCTTCTAGGTGCATATTTATCAGAGAATTTCAATGTGTAGCACTTGACTGATATCTCATTAGGGTTAGTGAATGGCATGTGAGGTTATTACTATCTCACTGCCATTACAAACTACTGGTCTTCCAAGGTGACCGAGCAAGTAGCTAACTGAATCTCAAAGTGGGTGATTCATCATTTCATTCTGGAGGAATGAGAGGAAGTTCTCCACTGTCAGGATGCACCTTGGGCACGTTGACAGTGATGGATGGTGCTGCATTATATGGTTCATAGTGGACAGATAGGGCCGGGACAAGAACCTACACCTTCTAGTTCTGATACAGTGTGTTTTCAAAAGCATACCCCCTGAAAGAAGCCCAGGCAAGTGAAAAAGAAGAGACTGAAAGTTTGACAAGACATCAAACAATGTCTCCAACCCAGATCTGACACATTTAGGAATATTTCTAGGGAATATTGTTTTTTTTTTCTTTTCTTCTCTGTAACTGGCATATATTCCAAAAGCCTTTAGTGTCCCCTCATTCAAAAGATTTATAGGGACAGCATTTCTCCTGTTCCTCATGCACTGTGTGACCAGAGCAAGCCTTACTAAATAGAGACACCAGATCAATAAAAGATATTCCATTCCATTTTTATTACCCAATTGTTCCCATCTGCAGTCTATTATTGAAAAGTCTCTTTTGGTTACAAATATGTCATTTTATCAAAAGTTCGTTACAAAGCAGGTGACCCTGAAAGGCAGCCTCTCATTTTTCAGGTTAAGAGGTGAGATTTTTATGGACTTCAAAACTCAGAAGATGAGGCTGAGGATATGGTTCAAGGGTTAAGAGTACTTGTTGCTCTTGCAGAGGAACCAACACCCACATCAAGCAGCACACAGCTGCCTGTAATTCCAATTCCAGGATCTGATGTCCTCTTCTGACTTCCCTAGGCATCTGCATGCATGTAGAACACAATATATGCACTCAAGCATATACACACACACAGGCAAAATAAATAAATCTTTCTTAAAAAGAGAAACTCAGAAGTCCCCTTCCTGTTCTTTCCAGTCCTGATGCCAGGCCCAAGTTCTGAAATCAGTGTGGTTGCAGTCACAGAAGTAGCAAGCTTCGAGGCTGGGGCACAGGTGATTTGAGGTCCCTTGACACCTCCTAAGAAGTGAAGTCCCTCTTCTCTTGGACCAGCAGTCTTCTCTTCTGAATGTTATTAACAACATGTGCGTTTAAAACCGTTTAATAATTTCTGAATACACTCTCATCCCCATTGACTCATTTGTTCCATATATCAATGTGACAAAGTCAGCAAGTCAAATATTAGAATGTTTAATGAATGGGAAAGTGAGACCCAGAGTGTGCAAACAGCAAACTCAAAGACAAACAGAAAAGCCTGGACATTACCCAGACAACCAAAAAATCATCTGACTGGCCCCTGACTGTGGAATTTTCCACTCTTCTGTGCACAAAGACTTCTTCAGGACTGTGGGAGTAGTGCAGTCGTAATTGTGCAACGTGCTTCAGTACAGTGTGCCCAAGAATATTTCAGCAACAACCACTGAGTTCATTTTAAAGAAACTGCAATTAAATTGGGAAATGGAGCAAGCACCACTATATGCCTAGAAGTTAAAACCATTGGATTTATAAACCAACTCTTCACTCGCTTTCAGACTCTTACCTCAAATCCTGACTATATTTCTCAAAAGGAGAATATAGGTCATTCTCCTAGTCAAAGTTGTCTTCCTCTCTGAATTCATCAAGATAAACACTAACCACTGAAAAAATATGAAGGAAATCACCTGGGTGATTTCCTGTATTTTGAAGACATTCCATTTAACCAATATCTCCAAAATATTATCATTTAAATGCATACATTATATTGAATTTCCCAAAACATCTTTATTTCAGCAACGATGCCCAACTAAATTTGTGTTATATATTGATTCTCTTCTTCCATCCTTGGTCTTCTGAACCAGCATGTATTTTCTACTCAGAGTATATCCCTGGCAAGTCATTCTGGTTGAAGTGCCTGTGAATCCCAAGAGGTCAGTAGTGGCCCAGAGCTCCAGGAAAACACAAGCTATTCCCTGAATTCCATGGCACTGTCCTTTCAGGGGTGTGCTCATCTTCTTCCTCCCAACCTTGCTGCTCCTGACTGCCGTGCTCAGAGAGAATCCCAAATGCAGCTCAAATTTTCTATCCCAATGGAGCTTGCTATCCACACAAAGTCCAGAAGGGGACCTCTGATACAGGTCTTACAGGGGTTGAACTTGCCAGGGAAGCAGAGCTCGCAAACTTGGCAGCATGAGCCCAATCCTTCCTCCTCACCAGCCTCCTCTCCTCTCCAGTCCATTTGCATCCTGGGGAAGGGAGAGGCCTCCTGAGCTGCTTTCTGGGTCACTGCTGGGTGATTCACACAATGGGCCTTAGTTTCTAAGCTTCTGTCTGCAAGGCAACTCCTGCTAAGAGCAGCCCCACATTAATGCTGATGTCCACAGACTGCAAGATAAAAGGATGAACGTTTGTTTGGCCAGCCCATTGAAAACTCCAGGCCCAAGCCCATTTACAGAGCATTTCCTCATAGATAAATGAGACACAAATCATGTGTACCTGACTGCAAATGAATAGCTCGCATACACAAGGCAAACTCTGAAAACTCCATTTTTCAGCCAAGATAGCAGTGACTAATGACATGTTTTTGTTTCCACCCAAGACTAAGTGCTTCATTTCAGAGAGAAACAGACCTGGGCCTCTCTTCCTAACCCATCTCCACCCAAAAGAGACTGAATTACAGCAAGTATTAACATATGTTGTCCAACAAAAGTGCAACTGATCACAGATAGCAATGATACTTTGAACCCTGTCCTGAAATGGCACTTCAATTGGCAAATGGACCACTCAGTTAGCAATTTGTAAGATTTCCAATCTGTTTTGACTTCCTTTCTAGATGGCCTCAACTTTGCAGTATCAAGGGAAGACCAGACCCAGGCTTGGAAATGATGCTGGACATCTAGATTCAAATAAAACCCAAATGGGAAAGATCGAGCCAGGCAGATTTCTCCAAGCCTATGGGAAAGAAAATAGCTCTACGCTGGCACTGTGGAGTCTCATCGGTTTCAAAGTTATGGGTTAAGAGAGCATTGCCTGGATTGTGCTCTGAATAAATTTCTGTAGCTTCCTTTCATGTGGTCAATTTCTGGAAGCTCAAGGTTATGTGCAGTGGTCCAAAGGGAGACTCAAGTTAGTTTCTGGCTTGTTTGTGAGGTTGGGTTTGTTTGTGGTACATTTAGCACACATTAAGCCAGATGAACCCAAAGGTATCAAACTTTTATTTTTTTAAAAAAGAATTATATCTCCAGGGAGAATATCAATTTGTGCTATTGGTTTTTAAAAAATTCTTTCCAATGTTGCAGTGTCTGCTAGTCACTGACCTTAACAATTAGATTTTCGCCTGCTGTCTTCACTATGAAGCATCATCACCATGTAACGTCATCACCATGAAACATCTTCACCATGAAACATCATCAGTGCTTCTCAAAGCTTTACCAACTTACACATGATTCTTCTTATACTCGTTATATCTAATGTTCCTGCTGTGTTGGCAAAATCTGTCTTTGGGAGCATGCTGATGGCTAAATTGCAAAAATAGAGATTTCAAATAGACCACAGGAGGACTTTCTTACAGAGTTTGTAAATACTGGTCTTGCTCTCCAATCCCTTTCTGAAATAAACAAGGAACTACGCCATGACCACCTTCAGAGTCTCCCCAAACGTTCATGGAGCCCTTTTTGTGCATCTCTTCAGCCACATCCAAAACTCCACCCCATGCTAGGGAGTCCAATGCCTGACAGGATTTAGTGGAACTGCTGCCTTTAGGGTGGCAGTGATGCTGGTCTGTGCCTCCATGAATAGACTGGTTGGGGATGGCCCAGGAGGGTCTGACTTGGAGAAGGAAACTGAATAAAAAAATAAAGAAGAAAATGGGAAATTAACATTTTCGCAAGCCAGAGAAGCAAGATAAAAGGCAGTCTTCACAAAGTTATTTGCAAGTATGAAATGTGAACTTTGGCCCTTGAGCCTTTTGTGAGCCACACCCCAATGGACAGATCCTTCTCCAGTCCTCCGAGGGGGCACACTCCATAACCAAAATGCTGTATGAAGCGCGTCACACTGGAAGGTTTAGGAGCACCTCATAGCATAAAGCAGTCTGCCATGTGTGGTACAGCACCGACTGCTGTTGCTTACCTTCCCATGCTGTGTTCCTACCTTCCTGTACCCAAAGAATACACAGGGACAAGAAAACAGGGCAGTGAGAGGTGTCTGAAGCTGAAACACTCATGCATCCTTCCAGCCTCCACAGGGCGAGGGGGGTTCATCTCTACGGAACAACTAGGGAAAGAAAATCAAGCATGGGAGTAACTAACAATAATCTACGGTTAAAAGGAAAAACCATGGATTGTCTGGTGGTGCACTAAGCTTTCATTTCCCAGGAAATGTCCCAGTTTCCCCAGGGACTCTCCCACTGCAAGCCCCACTTGTGAAACCACGGGTAGTTCACACAGGAGTGGAGTCTCTATGGCTCCCCGAGCACGAAAGCTGTTTTCTTCCCAGCATTAGAGATGATCTCCCAGGGATTTACTGTCATCTTTATTAACAACTCCATCATGACTACCAACTACTCAATCTTTCTAGCTAAGAGCAAGTGTCAACACCTATCATGTCATGCTGAGGTTCCACTCCTACATCTTACCTGCTTTATGACCCGTACATCATCAATCAGAAGGGAATCACAGCAGTCCTGTCTGCACAGCAGTCCTGCTTTCTTGCATGGAAGTGGCTTAGCACCTTGTGTGGATAGATGATGGCTGCTCCAGTAGGTATCAGCTACCAATCCTGCTGTTCCTGCCCTCACACGTCCTTCCAGACAGTTACTGGGCCAGAGTTAGGTGAATGTTAGTTAAAAACACCATCACTGCGGTCTCTTACTCAAGCCATTTCGGTTTGAAGGTCTATGTGCATGTATGTGAATTTCAGCCTCTGTGGATTTCCCTATCTTGACAGGTGCATATCCAGGTGGAATCCTTTATCAGTTTGCATATATACATTTTCTTCAGGTAACCTCAGCTTCCATGTCTGTCTTCCTTCCTTTCTCCCTTACCAGAGTTTTCTATAACTTTCCTCATATAGACTATTTATTCTCAAATTACATTAATAGTTTAACTCTAGGAGAACACAGAGCAATGGCACCTTAGCATCCTTCCTAGAATTCCAGATTGTTTTACCTACAAAGAACATGCATCCTTGTGAGTTAGAATCCTAAAATGCCATGATGTTGTGCTTGATCATTAAACCAAAGATACCAGTCTTTCTCCATACCTCCATGAGTCCCATATTGTGATATGAGATGTTACAGATGTGATCCTGATGTTGTGGTGTGGCAACGAAGTTTGAAAATGGAATTGTAAGCAGACTTCTTTCTGTTATGAAATTCTCAGGCCCTTCATGGACAGATTTTCAAAGAAATAACTTTAAAATTTCCTAATCTTTCTAAAAACTGTTAATAAAGGCTTTCCTTATTGTCTGTTTTTTTCTTCTTCCTTATTCTTCTATATAGTTAATAGTATCTCATGCTTTTCTTGCTTTGACATCTCCCCAATGCCTGGACCCTCTATCTGTGGTGCTCATCCCCTCTTCTCCTCTTCTTCCTCCTCCTCCTCTGACCTTATCAAGTCTTAGTTAGGTAAATGGGCCTAATCTCTCTTTACACATTCATTTTTTTCTCTCAACCTCCAAAGTTTCCACACTGAAACCGAGGATCTGCTTCAACTGTTCCCAGCACAAAGTAGTGGGGTATGACAGAGAGAAGTGTGACTATATAAAACGTGTAGTCTCTCTATATTCACTATGTGAACATATATCTATATATAGTCTCTCTATATTCACTAAGTGAACAGATACCTACATATAGTCTCTCTATATTCACTATGTGAACAGATTCCTACATATAGTCTCTCTATACTCACTATGTGAACAGATATCTACATGTAGTTTCTCTATATTCACTATATGAACAGATATCTACATATAGTCTCTACATATGCACCATGTGAATAGATATCTACATATAGTCTCTCTATATTCACTACATGAATAGATATCTACATTTGGTCTCTCTATATTCACTATGTGAATAGATATCTACATATAGTCTCTCTATATGCACTATGTGAATAGATATCTACATATAACCTCTCTATATTCACTATGTGAATAGATATGTATGTATATGATTCTGGCCCTATTACACTTTCCTCCCTGTAACAGTCTTGTAAACTCTGAAGCTACATATCCGGTTCCTCCTGGAATTACCCAGAAGTCTTTCCCATCCTTGTCACTCCACCTCTCCTTTGTTTTCACTAAAGGGGGAATAATTTCTCTGAATCTTCCTTGCTGTTGCCAGGTTGGTTCCGCTGCATCCATTGGCGTCTTTGTTGGCAAACTTGAATTGGGGAAATGGGTAAATGCATCTTGATTTATTAGAAGTCTGTTTCTCTTTCACTAGCAGCTGCCCACCTGTTCCTCTCAGCTCAGCACAGCCACCCCATCCTTGTGTCCTCTTGAGTTGTTTTCATTCCAGTTGCCCTTTATCCCTACGTACATTCAATTGTCAACCATTCTTTGATAGAGAAAAAAGAAGTACCTCAAAATAGAAATAATAGTAAAATATTACTCTCAAATAGGTATGGGGAGAGGCCCTTTTCAAAGAACATAGAAACAAGGAATCAAAGGTTAGAATAAAAGAAGGAAAATAAATTTTTAAGATGTAAGTACAGGAAGAATGATTGGAAAGAAAACTGAAAATAAAACAGCTAGAGGCTAGCCTACAGCAGAGATGAAAGGAATAAATCCAAAGAGAAAATGCAAGTTTGTCTGACTGGTCCACAGAAGGGTCTTTCTAACATTACATGACATTCGAATTTGTTTGGATGGGCCAGGGCTCTTCGTCCATTCTGGCCTTTAGAAGTCACTTAGTGGGGCAACTAGATATGTTTTAAGAGTTGTTACCCTTCTTACATTGCTGATTTGTGTGTTTACACTGGGCTCCTAGCTGGAACACAGTTCCAAATGCCAAAGAAAACTGAGGACAGAATGTTTCAAGTTCCATTTCCATCCATAATGTGGTCAAAGTAAATCCCAGCCCTTGACTTTTGCTTTGATTTGTTATGGGCCAAATGGAGATTCTCCAAGAGCTTCAGGCCTGCACTGCATGCGAGAGAAGGGATGTGACTGGTTCCGATGACTAGATATTTGAGATCCAAAACATATTGACATCTATTTGTCTGTCATCATGTTTCTCATTTTCCCAAATCCCCTATAGCTGTAAAACAACATTAACAGCCCTGTCAGAAAGACAGAATGCATTCTGAATTGTATATGAACTGGGTAATGTCAAGTGGCTCTGATTGCAGCGTGGGAGTTGTTTTGGTTTGGTTTGACTTAAGTCAGGAAACAATGAGTATGTCTGTCATTTTCTAAACAATATGGCCCCAAACCACTTGTAAGCGGTAGTCTCCAACGCCACAGAGCATTTCCACCCAGCAACTGCCATCTGCCAGAGCCGCCTACAAATGTCAAAGTTATACCAGGTTCCTCCAAAGCCTGCCTCTGCTTTCCACAGCTTTGAATGGGATACTGGGCCATGTTTTGCTTCTATTGTCATTCTTCAGGGACACAGAAGACTGCAACTGCTGCTTTAGATGAGAAGCCCACAGAGAGCACACACACTCAAAACAGCAGTTGTGATCATTCAGTTCAACTGGAGTGAGAGTGGAGGGAGGAAGAAAGTTCTGTTTCATTATTTCTGAACCTGTGTTTGAGAAAGAAGCACTCTTCAAATGATAAGATGTAGTCAACAAAAATTAATCACAAATAATAAATAGAAACAACAGCTGTGAAAAGAGGGGTTACCAATTTCTGATAACAAAAAAAAATGTTATTTTTATGCCCACACTCTGATAATTTCTCATCTTAAGTCACTACTAAGTTCTGTTCCTCCAAGAAGATAGAAAGGAGAAATAAAGGCAAGTAAGTTTCATCAAGTCACATTTGACCATTTAACAAACCATCAAGATGGAATGGATTGTAACACAAGTGTATATTAGCTTTTGATTCTCTGGGCCAAGAACTGAGGATAGGTTTAGTGGAGCAGGCCTTCTGCTTACCTTCCTTAAAGCATTCATGTACATATAGTCAGTAGGTGGTGTAGCTGGGACTTGGTGATCTCACTTATACTTTGTTTAAGTGGTGGCTGTTGGCTTGGGAAGTCAGAAGAGTGAGCCTTATGTCTCTAACAGGTAAGTCCAGGATTATTACCATGTTGGTGGCCACTCTATTCTGAGATGCAGTAAAAAAGAACAAACCCCCAGTACATAATCATTATCAAGACACTGTTTATGACATGTTTCCCATGCTCTATTGGACAATCAAATCATATGACCAGGCCCAGGGATAGTGTCTACAACTACTCGAAGAAATAAAATAGGAAAACAAAAACAAAACAGGGCTGTGGCTCCAACAACACATCACAGAAGTAGCCTTAGAAATAGTTTATCTGTTTTAGCAAATCAAAACTCTGGGGACTTGCAGTTATACACTCATGTGATGGATGACCTTTAATAGATGAGGCAACTTTGATTCAGAGAAGTGAATTTTTCCCCCAAAATCTTGTGACTAGTTTGATAAGCCTTAATTATAGAGGTAAAAGAAAGATTCTGAGATCACTGGTCATGTTTAGGATAGGTACAAAAAAAATCTACCAGGGTTTCAGAATCTGGAACCTATTTTAACAACGAAAAGAATTAAAAAGATAGCTTGGGTGGGCTAGTGAGCAAGGAGCTGTTACCAGGGAAAGTCGCCAGAAACTCAAGGTTTCATACTGTGGTGATTTGAATGCGAGTGTCAGCCATAGGCTCCAAGTATTTGGATATTTTGTCCCCAGTTAGTGGAGTTGTTTTGGGAAGTTTGGGGACCTTGCTGGAGGAGACGTATCACTGGGGGTGGACTCTGAGACTTCTAAGCCTTGCAGGATTTCTAGTCTTGCTCTGTTTCCTGTGCCTGCTTGAAGATGTAAGCACTCAGCTTCCTGTTCCGGCCACCGCGCGCCACCATGTCTTCTACCATGATGGACTCTGATCCCTCTGGAACCTTAAGCTAAATAGACCCCGCCTTCTATAAGTTGGTGAAGGTGTTTTATTACAGCAGCAGAAAAAGTAACTAATATACATACTTACCTCAGGTTTTTCTGGAGGAGGTTGTTTGTACAGGGAAGTTTTGTTCATTTAGAGACATGGTCTCCCTCCGTAGCACATGCTGGTCTCAAACTTCCTACACAACCAAGGTTGGCCTTGAATCCATAATCCCCTTGCCTCAGATAACAGGTGTATCCCACCATACCAACTATTTTATAGCTACATAATGCAACACTTGAGACTCTCTCTGCATTTATAACAGGGTCCCATCCGATTCAGGAGGTGGGATCTGAGACTCTGCTCGATAGCACAGCACACTCCCAGGTGAGATTAATGTTGCTCATGAAGAGCCACTTTTTTGGTAGCAGGACTCTGGGAGTTAGTCTTTCCTATCTCCCTCCTCATCCCTCATCTCTGTTCAGCCTCTGTATGCGTGTCTCTTCCTGACATCTTCCTTCTTACAAGGATAAGTCAGAATCTGGCTGGGACATCCAGCAATGTCCAGGAAGAGCTCTCCTTCCAGAAGTCCAGATGTCCTAAGAAAGCTCTCATCCATATTATTCCCAGAGGTAATGTAGAACCCATAGGACACCCGAAATCTAGGTTTCTGCCCATGACAATTCACTCAAGGGAAACTCCTTGTCTTAATCTCATGACCCCTTCCTCCTGGAATCAGTGTCGTCTCATAACTTGATTCCTCTCTCATCGAAAGGATGAATTCTCCCACTTCCTGGCCAGTCCACTTTGTCGAAAAGGGTTTTATAGCTACAGCGAGTTCCTCAGGAAGGGTAAAAGGTGAGACAGGAAAGGAAATTAAGGCAGTAACAGTATATGATTACAGCAGCTTGCCTTCCTGGCACCTGGAGATCAGCCTTCTGGGGACCTCTGAGATCCTGGACAGCCTGCCTCAGAGTCCTCCCATCCAGCTGGGAGCAAGTCAGTGTTCACACAGAAGCTCCCCGCCAGGTTCTGCTTGAGGTTGCTCTAGTAGAATTGATTCTATCCCACATGTGGCTGCTTCAAGCACAGAAAGAACGTGCTAGAGAAGGATTTCTGGAAGAGTCTTTGGGGTTACCAAGAGGAAACTTCTGCTTATAAAACAGGACACAAAAGGCATGGAGAGGAGGCTACATTCTGGACAACTAACCAGCTCCTTCTAGTCACTTTCTGCTTGGAAAAAGCAAACATTAAAGAAATAACTCTAACAAAATTAAATAGTGATGAGTACTACTTTCAATAGAAACAGTGCCATAGTCTGAGCTTTTATGGAGAGACGGAGATTACCCTCTATTTTCCTGTAATTTACTGAGCAGTAGTTGATTGCATAAATCAGAGCCAACCGCTGCAGTCTGCAAAATTCCTACCAACTGCCATGTTCAACAGAACTGTATTACAACATAAAAAAAAAACTTTGACTAACCTCCTATTGACTCTGACATCTCAAGGCCCATGAGAAAGAGTTGAATATAATTTGAAAAACTGCTGACATATCAGGTATAGATGTATTCAGACAAAACATGAAGACAGAATGTTTTTGAAGTGAGATTGTTTTGTCAATTTGGATATAACAAAAGAAGAAAACAAAAATTACTGTTCAGGCTTTGAAAATCTTTCACTTACTGTAAGATTGAAGTCTAGAAGAAAATGAACACTGGTTAAGCTCTTCTAAATGCCAAGTACTATGACAAAATCTTCATTTGTCCTTTATTTGATCCTGTTCTTTTTCCCCCAAAGACCACCCTCATTGATCAAGTAAAGCTATTTATCAGACTCACTGCTATAAGAGAGAACAGTACCTTGGTAGAGGATGGATTCAAGGCTGAGCTACACTCTGTCTTGTAAGGTAGGTAACTTGGAACTAGGTGGAGTTTGTGGCATTATTTACTTTGGGTTAGTGCAAGGATCTTGAAGGAAGTTTTGATTTGTAGGTTTGTCAAGTCTTGAGAACTAAGTTGTTTTCATTACTGTTGTGGAATGAATTAAGTTCTCTCAAAATTCAGATGTTGAATTCCCTGCCTCACCTCACTTCAAAACGGAGCACTATTTGAAGACAGGCCTATAAGAGCCAAGTATCTATCTTCATTCTGCTGGGCTGCAAAATCTACTTCTCCCCATAGTTCGAATTTTCCTCTGAAGTAGGAAGTAATTATAAATACAGATTAAATGAACAGAAATTGTGGCTTTTTTACCTTTTTTAGTGACTGATTGATTTTCTCTGGGGCAGAAGACACCTGAAGGAATGCATTACAGTTTTAAACTCCAGCCTAAGATAATGTTCTACACTGTCAAGTATAAAGGCCAACTCAAGTTAGTTTTTGAAGGTGAGCACACATTCATCTTCCCCTCAGGACTGGTCATTGGGTTACAGAGATTCTGTGACTTCCAATTTCCAGTTCCTGTCACTCATCATCTGAGGGGGTTTCTACTTGACCCTGGCTCAAGGCAGACTAGAAGCTCCAGGAAGCAACAATCCCTCTGGAGTAGTAGCCCTGAACCAATAATGAAAAGCTGTTTCCAGAGCTCGTCATTTTGGAAGTGACTCTTTCCACACACATTTTCTCCTGTAACTACTGGATTGATAACATGCCGGCACTGGCTGCCTTCTCTCCTCCAGTTCTGCCTCCTGGGATCATCACTCAAACTGTCCTCAAATCCTTGTCTTGGGAGTTATCTAGAGTAACCCAAATGTAGACACCAGGCTGTCTCTCGTGACTCCAAACAGTACCTTCTCCTACACACAGTGCCTCTAGGAGCCAATAGCTATCCTAGGTGAAACGTCACTTTCTATAATATGCCCAAGGAGATCATGAAGCTTAGATGGCCACGAACCAGGTTAAGGTAAGCAAGTCCCTCTATAAGAGCTAACTGCTTACAGAACCCAAGGTACTTTGGTCCTCATCCCTGTCTTCCTGCTGCCAGATTCTACTGCCCAGACGTGTCCTTTGCAAATGAATTCTCAACGACCCACAACCTGAGGACAGAATATAACTGCTGTTATAACTGCCTTCCTGGCCCAGTCATAGAAATTTGAGCCTGAAATGGAGCTATAGTCTTGGCATGCTACTAATGTGCAAGAGAAGACTCACTTCTTTCATGCATCTGTAAGAGCAAGTAGGACAAACAAAATGCTTTGGGAGCTCAAATTCTTGGGAGTTAGAAGCCTCTACTCCCTCTCAAGCTTCTTGTCCTGAACTCTAGCCCTACTGGGCTTTGTGCACCCCCACGACCCACCATGCTTCCTCTTGCTAGAGAGAGTGTGCTATCCCTTGCACAGATTAGGCCTTTCCTCTGCCCAGTAAGTCCCCTTCATCTTCAGAATTCAGGTCAGCCTTCCTAAAGGAAGATTTCCTGAGACCACAGTGAGGTCAGATCTCCTGGAAATGCATGTACAATAGCTTCCCTATGAGAAAAGCACTCCCCTTGTAATTGCCTTTTTATCTGCCTCCCTCCATGAAGTTGGCTCCCCAAAGGCGGTGGCCCTGTCCACTTTTCCTTACTTCTTTGTGCTCAACACCAGTCAGAAGTCTCAGCGTCCATTGGACACCAAATAAATAGCCATTGAAGAGATAAGAAAATGAATGAACACACTATCAGGTAGCTCAATTTCAGTTTGCTACAGATCACTGCAGTTTGTCAGTACCTAAAATCTTAAGTGTAAAGTGGTTCAGACTTTCGAGAAACATGTCCTCTTATGAAAAACATGAAAATAACTCAATAAAGCACAGGGGCTATTGATTAGCTATTGCCAAAAAAAAAGTTTTGAAAAGACTAAGAAAAACTTTAAACTTTTATCAGTGAGTTAGTCCTACACAGTAAGTGCTCCCAAAGCTCGGAAGTAGAAAGCAACTATCATTGATTATTAGTCATCCATTGGTGATAGACTGGCAAAGCTGACATTGGCCTTGTTCCATATGACTTCTCCTGCCACTGAGGGCTAGCCCAGGCATGTTCCTCACACTGCAGTGACAGAAACAAAGGAAGTCAGTGGAGTCAAGGAGGCCTCATAATGCCCAAGCTCAACCTGCTCTCCCACCCCCATCGTTTCTGCTGATGTGACATTGACCAATACAACTTAATACAATCAAGTTCAAGGTCAACAAGAAGAGCACTACAGTATACCTACAGGGAGTCCTCAGCAAGTGCATGGACACAGAGAGGAATGGAAAAAAATCAAGCCTTAAAATGCAATCTACCATAATGGAAAAGGTCAAGTAAATGATAAGCATTTAGAAAAGGAATGGCCAGTGGCCATCAAATCCTAAACCAGGATGCAGGTTCAAAGCCCTTTGAAGAGAAGTCAGAGCCAATACTCCTCAGAACCGCTGGGTAAGAAGCTAAAGAAGTGTGGGAAATGAAAGGCGCAGGAGGGCAGTGAGGTGGCTCAGAGTAAAAGTCACCTGCCTGCCAAGCTGATGGCCTGAATTGGACCCTTGGAACCCACATGGTGGAAGGAGAAAACCAACTCCTGCAAGTTTTCCTCCGACCTACACACACATGCGTGTGCACGCGGACATACACACACACACAAATTAATGTTTTTTAAAAAGTGAAAGAATCTTGGATGGGATCATGGGACAGAAAAATGGGACATTGAATTAATACTAAGAAAACTTTATTAATGTATGGTCTCTAGTTAATAATAACACTAAAAGAAATGTTCCATAGTAACTGCTGATACCAGGGTGTGCCTAGTCTAATCTACTCCACAGTGTATATTGGTTTTCAGGCCGTGCCTTGCTCTGAAAGACTCCATCTTACAAGCAGCATTGAACTTCATTTTGAGTAAAAGCAGAGGCAGGTTGACTCTGTACATAGGTGGACAGTCAACACAACCTAACACCACCCAGATGGCACAGAATGATGAATAATTTATTCTTAAAAGTAAAAATGGCACCATCCTGCAAATTTATTGAAGAAAATTGGGACCATATAAGCCCATGAATATGTTTAAGTCATATCAGAAAAATCATCAGATTGACACAAGGGTGGAACACCCTCCTAACTCTGACTGTAGATAGTACCACTGACTATGATGTGGCCACCCACTGTGTGCATCCAGGGACCAGCAGGGGAAGAACTCCCAACTGCCCCAGGGCCTTCAGTTTAGCTCCGTCTCCAAGGCTGATCTAGCTTACTCAAATTGCCATCTGTCCATTCACCCATTCACCCATCTAGACTTAGCACTGCACTCCAACAGCCTCCACAGTCCCTCATCTTGCTTGGCAACTTGATTCAATCCAGATATTCGGCTCAGTTCTGACTCTGCAGCTTGACTTTACAGTGAGGTCTCCAGCAGACCTCCAACAGGTCTTGTTATCTAACACCTGCAGAGGTTCTCTCTGCATCCTTTCTACCTCTCGGTAAAACCACCTTGAACTCCTTGAACACTCTTGAGTCCTCTACAACCCCTTAGAGCTATCTGTAGCCTCTATATATACTTATTTGGAGATACATTTATTGTGCAATGTGTAAAGTGTGATTTGACAGTTAACATTAATAGTTAAGATTGGAACAAAAGAAACCTGTATTTGCCTTGGTCAACTATCACGGAAAATGATAGTGATTAGTGAACTGCAACAAACTGATGTCATTTGTGAATTTATTATTATTCGATTATCTGAGATTGTGGAAACATATCTATACTTGTGATTTAGCATGCTCACAACACTAATATTAGACAGTAATAATCAGGAAAATTAGGTAAAGGCTATATGGGAATGATCTTTTCTCTAAGTAAATCAGCTTTACTGTAAGTCTAAAATTGTTCCAAAGTAAGTTTATTTAAAGTAAAAATCAGAGATGGAACATGGTTTACGATACCAAAAATCATTTCTTATCTACATCCATCAAGTTCTTAATCTTATTATTGTCCTGCAAATGTCAGGTTTGTTTTTTTTTTTTTGAAGAGAGTAGAGAGTATTTTCTGAGACTCTGAGACTACTGCCTCAAGAAATCCAGGTAAATCACGGCTTTGCACCTGTGTGTTATGCTCAGGTTGAGACCCCCTAAGACATCTCCTTGCAGAAGTCCCGGAGGCACCTGGAACATCCAGAGAACGTCCATAGCTTTCAGCACTGTATGTCCTCCATTTGGCTCCTTCTGGCCTCATTCTACTGTGGTCTTATTCCTGCCGGTAGATAATGTAGTCATTCCTCTCTGTCTCTCCCCAACTGCACACAAGCTCGATCTGGATTCATTCTAGTCCCAACACCAAAACTCTACAGCTTTGAATGAACACACTGTAAATTGACTGACTTCAAAGTCCATGGCTATAGCCTAAGTGTAAGCCTCTTGAAGGCAGGGACCAACTTGAATGCATCCTGCATCCTCCAAAGATTTAACAAAATGCTATATCATATATCACTACTCTAACCCTGTCAAATACCCAAGTAAGAGTGGATCTCTCCAACCCCTTCCCTGGGGTACAGCCAGCTTGTCTGAGGCTGCAGGCAGCTCCCAGGCACAGCTCGCTGCCATGGCAACGAGTCATCCCTCAAGTAGACCTCGCTCCATGATGCCGTGGAGCAGCTGCTACTGCTGTGTCTCCACCCGTGCCATTTCTGCTTCCTTGAATTTTATATTGCCTGGAATAATAACACAAATTAAGGTATTTGCTGGTTTCTATTACCAGTTTTTGGTAAATCGCTTTTCTCATACTAATGTACGGGAAAGAGACTGTCTACAAACATACCATTTATTTCACTGAGAAAGAGCTTTAAATGCTCAGTCATGTTTTGCTAATATAATTCACTGCTTCAATAAGTCCAAGTAAACTATGCCTTTATGCCTGCATGCCATGGCCAAGCTAAGACAAGATTCGCTAATAAGTTGCGTTTGCTGAGCTCTGAGTCTGAATACACACCTTAGGACAATTGTATTGAGGTGCTAGCTGGTGTTGGAATGGATGCTAGCAAATAATTCATCTCTGAAAGAGTTCCAGTTTGGGGATGACAACTCTAAATGAAAAAGTGAGGAACATAAAAGGAAACAAGCTTGCCATCCATTCCCCAGAGTTAAATTTTCAATGCAGTTAGAAAGTTCTTTTGAAATGACATTTTATTACAGATTTGAAATTATTATTCCTCCTCCAACCTCACCCAGAAAAGGTTTTGAAACAGGGAAGTTTATATATATAGTTATCACATTGGCGTTTCCTCTGTATGTGTGTTCATATATGTAATTATAGGTAACATATTTGCATATAATTGTATAATATGTAAATTGTATACAATTGTATATATTATATGTGATTATATGCAATTATGGATAATTATAAAATTATATATAATTTTTATGTTGGAAGTTATAATCATAAAATTCTGTGTAATTTGGTATATTTATAATTATGTATATTTTAATATGCATAAATCATTTAACCAATAGAACATATTATCGGTAGGAATATATGAAATGTAGCTAAGAAAGTCACGCTTTAAATGTCAGACAACCTATTTGTTTTACTGAAAAACTGAGCATATGGTGAAAGAAGTTTCCATAAAAGAGAAAGAGAGGAGAAGGAGACAAATTCAACGTTGAAAAGGGCTTCCAGCTCAGATATCTATTTCCTTGGCTTAGAAAGCGAAATCTTCAGGAACAGCCTGGCCCACAATCAGAGCCACCTTGTGATGAAGAAAATTACTTGAATTTCTACTTGAATCCCGGACAACCATGAAATCGTGCTGGGTGAGAAGATTCTAGTGTGTCCACATTAGTGGTAACAAGTACTCAACTCTGCCAGAACGCAGGAAGCACAGAGCTAGGGCATGTCGTGTGCTCTCCCCAGGCCTGGCCAGTGATTGATGCTCCACTGGTTCCCAGAACCCTGTTTGCTGCTTTCTCACCAGCTCCACTAGCAGGTCAGGAGTCATGTGCTGTCTTTTTAATTAAAAATAATAATAATTAACATACTAACTGGAGTTGATGGCAAACAAACCATTATTCTTCCTTAATCACTTAGGCTCAGTAATTTATCTTTGTATTTGGCAAGCCCTCCAAAGGAATAAATCAATATTAAACCTAAACTTTAATGACTCCAGAGTTTGGTGAGGGTAAAAATAAACCTACTCATAAATCACAAAAAGGCAAGAGCAAGGAAGAATCTCAGCTATTTTGCAGGTTACTGTGTTCTCCCAGAAAAAAAGAATGACATCATAAATATTGCTACTTAAATCAGCTTTTATTTTTGTTGCTGAACTTTCAAGTGTGCTCCAATTATTCAAAAGTAAGATAGTTCTATAGGCGGAATATGCCATTCAAAACAGACCCATTTTACTTCCTTATCACAACACACTCAGCATTTATCTGAGTCCTGGGTTTAGCAGTCAAGGCTGTAGAGTGAAAACAACTCTTGTTATATATATTTATGAATATAACATTCCAAAATAAGTGGTTATCAACTCTGAGGACTCGTTCCTTACGACAAACATTTTGTCTGCCTTCACATTGACAGGGCACATCTGCATATGCATTAATTCATTGATGTTGATCTTACATTTCTAAAACTCACAAAAGTAATCTACAGATATGTTCTCAGTGTAGAAAATATAAGAGCTGATGGGTGGGGCTTATTTCCCCATGTGTCTGTCAAGTCCTTTATACCTTCACAGCCTAGGAGTGGCCATTGCCATTAGTTTAGAATCTATCCTTCCATAACATAACTAGGCAATAGAAATGGAATGTGTGCCATGTGTAAGAAAAAGGAAAGTACTTAGTCTCAACAGCATTTTATTTAATATCCAAAATATTGCTATTTCATCTTGTAATCAGTGCAAAATTAAAGTGAGACATTTTATGTTGGTTTTTTGTACTAAGTCTTCAAACAGCTCAATTTTGACCAGTCACATTTCAAGTGCTCAAAGGCCACATGAGGCAGTGAGTCCACATTCACCTCTACAGTTCTAAGTCATTACATGGAGAAACAGACAGACGAGGATTGGTGTATCGATTCAGAATCTTTTGCTGACAGGATTAGAAGTAACAGTGGTATATTAGTCAGGATTCTCTAGAGGAACAGAACCAATAGATTGAATATATACAGAAAGGGGATTGATTAGCTTGGCTTACAGGATAAGAAGAACTCCAGCAACGGTCTGATCCCGAAGGCCTGGAGGAGTCCTGGACAGGCGCCGGTCTTCAGTGCATGATGAGGGCTGGGTTCGAGCGCAGTGAAGGGTGGCAGCAGTGGCAACAGCAGCCACAAGATGCCAACAAGGTAGACCATCTTACCAGCACAGGAGGAAAGCAAGCTGGCAAGAGGCAGCAGCTTCTCTTTCTTAGGCTTTTATCTGGGCTACCACCCCAAGTTGCCCCCCACATTTAGGGAGAGTCTCACTTCAGTTTAAATGATTAAGAAAATCCCTCACAAATGTAACCAACTGTTTGACCGTTAGCTGATTCTACATGCAACCAAGTTGATAACCATTATTAACCATCACAGGTGACTTTAATAATATGCCTATAATCACAGAATTCAGGAGGCAGAGGTAGAGAATTGTTTGCCAACCTGGGAGAAAGAGAAAGACAGACAGAAAGGAGGGAGGGGATAGGGAGATATCAGGAAAGTGCCTGCCTGACAAACATGAGGACCTGAGTTTGGATCCAAGCACTCATGTAAAATCTGAGTGTGACAGTCAGTGTCTGTAACCAGTGGGAGTTGGGGTCCAGAGGAAGCAGAAACAGGCAGATCCTGAAGTTCATTGACAGTCAGCCTAGCCAACCAGTAAGTTCCAGGTTCAGTGAGAGGTTCTATCAAAAAATAAGGCAGACCAAGAGATAAGAACAGTAGGAGACAGATGTTACTAAGGGAGAAATGGTTCAAATTGGAATGTTTAAGTGGGAGAGGGAGAGGGAGCGTTATACAAGGAATGTTGAGGTTAAAGGGGAAGAAAGAGCTCAAAAGAGTGAGACCATAGGAGCAAGGTCTTATCAAGGGAGAAATGAGGAATACGGGGATACTTTAAATGGGGAGGGCGTGGAGGGAGGGTTAAACAGGGAGAGATAAGGGATAAATAATGCCTCAGTAGTGTTAACAAAAAAAAGAGGGATTCATATTAGTCCAAAACCCTACTGACAAATTACACATAAAATTATTACAGTGTTCCACAACTAGTCATACACACAGATTGTGAAATGCCCAACCCTAAGTGACACATCTACACTGCAATCTCTACACCTAACGCTCATTGAACAGAGTGGAACAACGGGTAGAGAGTATACTAACTCATCTCTCAACTTTCATCAACGAAGCTCCCTCATGCAACAGAGAGCCAGGAACACAAAAGAACACAAATGGCCAAAGTGTAGAGAATAAGAGTCTGCAGTCCTTAGACAGGACTCCTATATTAAACTCCATCTACCCAGGGCTCAGGGATCATTGTGAAAGAAGGGGCAGAAAGATTGTGAGAGCCAGGGAGGAGGTGAATGACCATATGGAAATAGAATCTTTGGGCTCCCTCAGTGATGAACTGCATGATCCAGGAGATGTAAGACAATAAACCCTTTCCTCCCCAAGCTGATATTGGTCAGAGTAGTTCGTCACAGCAACTGAAAGCAAACTAGGACATCACGTAAGAGACGGTGATTGTTTTTAGGAAACCCACACTTATGTATTTAAACTTGAGGGAACTTACTGTTTGCAATTTACTCTCAAAAACGGTGTTATGCATCTGCACTGGGTGTGTATGTATGTGTGTGAAGAGCGAAAGAGCAATGCTATGGGAAAATGTTAATATTTAACATGAGTGTAGAGTACATGGGAATTCTATGTACTTTCCCTTCCTCTTCCTCTTCTTCCTCCTCCTCCTTCTTTGTGTATGTGTGTCTGTGTGTGTCTGTGTATGTGGTGTGTGCATGGTCACCCAAGGATGTGCTTGTAGAAGTTAGAGGCTGTCCGGTGTCTTCCTCAATCATTTCTCCACCTTTTTTTTTTTTAAGACAGGGCCTCTCTCTGAAGTTGGAGCTTGATGTTTTCATTAGACTGACTGGCCAGTGAGCCCCCAGGATCACTTGTCTTCAACCCCTAGCACTGAAGCTATAGGTTTACATCACTAACTCTAGCTTCTTATGTGGGTGCTGTGAATTCAAACTCAAGTCCTCATGGTTGCATAGCAAAAACTTTACCCACTGAGCCATCCTCCCAGCCTGCTTTTCCCATTTTTTATTGCAAAGTAAAAATTTACAAAGAAAAAGCAAATGATGATGTCACTTCTTACACTCTACATGTAACTGATGTTGAAATGTTCAAACTGACTCTGTTTTATTCTAGCTTTTGTTTCACCCTGTGGTTCTGCCCAGCCTCCCCCAATCCCGGTTCCTGCTAGCCACACTCAGTCAGGCAGAGCTGCCCCATGAAGGCTGCACCTGCATTTCAGGGACTACGCTGTTTCTTCAATATTAGGAAACTTATATTCAGTCAAACAGAAGTTCTCTCCCAGCTGCACCTGCATCTCCAGGGGGCCCATTCTTTCTGCAATTCTGAGAATCTTGTTTTTCCTAATCAAAACTTAGAAACTTTCTGTTAACTAGAATTTCTTCTCTAACTGGCCTGCCTCTGGTATGGTTCCAGCCATGGTTACTGGATTTGCTGCTGGCATGATGTAATGTGATTTGTGTGGTGTTCTGTGCCTCACACCAGGTCTAACAGTCTCACAGAATCTGATGTTCCATATTCTATTTCATTTGTGGGCATCAAATTCATATACCCCAAGGAAGCAGGAAATGCTCACAGAGATGCCTATGCAGAGTGGTCTCTGGAAAGGCAGGAAAAGAGAAACTCAGGCTTCTTGGGTCACCCTGCTTGGTGATCATTGAAGCTGGACATGTCCTCTTCCCGCCATATTCCTGGAGTATTACTGTCAATCCTATGTCATTGATGTCCATTTCCTAGTATTAAAAAATGGCTTGAGGGGCTGGAGCAATGACTCAGAGGTTACAAGTAATGGCTGCTCTTGTGAAGACCTAGGTTCAAATCCCAACACCCACACCATGGCTAACAACTCGAGTTCCAGGGGACTGGATGCACTCCCTGTCCTCCATGGACACATGCAAGATGTGTGTGCACTTACATACATACAAGCAAAAACCCCATACACATAATAAATAAATAGATAGAAAGATAGGTAGATAAATAAATAAATAAATAAATGGCTTGACTGAGGATGTGGAAATGCACACTACCCTGATTTGGCTGATATGCATGGCATACATGTCTTAAAATATCACACTGGCCTCATAAACTTGGACAACTACTAATTGTCATTTTAAAAAATAGTTTAGGTCACAGCCTCTGGGGGCCCAACAGACATATTTAAATACTACATTCTCTACTTTCTACCAAAGTGAGCTTTGCCAAGCCCCCATCCTTATTTGTAAACTGGGGTGATAGAATCATTACATTAGACTAATATACTCATTACCACGCTAAACACAGGGTTAGTTAATCAATAAATGAATGCACTGCTGTTATTTCTCTATGTTTTCTCATTGTAGGTCACTTCATGTGTGTATTCTTCAGAGAGTTGTATATCAGCACACAGTTGAGCTCACCTACTCCATTCTCTCACTCATAAGATGGTAGATAATTGTTCTAGTTGATAATTACAGTGAAACAAATCTCCCCAACCTAGAGCTACAAAGCAACAGAAATTCTATTTGATTGTTATTTTGTGGATCCAGAATTCAGAATAAGCATGGCAACTCCTGCTTAGGGTCCCCACATGGTTGAATCGGGTGGTGGTGAAGTTGGAGCCATCTGAAGACTTCACAGTGTTGACATTCAAGATGATCACTCATAGGACCACAGGCTGGAAGACCCTGTGAGGATGTCGACCAGTAAGGCAATTTTAGGGTGACTGAACCTCCTCACATGATGACTAGCTTCCTGTAGATAAATAAAAATAGAGAACCTTTCCTGGCCCAATCTTGGCAGTCAGGTGACATCTTAGCTAGGTCTAGGTATATACCTATACTTATACTATACGTATACTTATCTAGGTAAAGGTCAGTGACGTGGGTCCTACCTCTCAGTGGAAGAATATCAAAGACAGGAAGAGATTGCATATATATTAAGGATAAAGTATTCAGTACTTGGTGCTGTTCTGAAATTATTTTCCTATAGCAGAGTAATTTGGTGCTACTTCTCACCAGTTGAAGAAATGTGTGTCATGAGAAGGGAACGTGGGAATGTGGTGTTGTTTCTTCAGGCCACAGCTGAATCAAATCCTGGGCACTTGAATCCAGGTTAGCAACTCAGTGGATGCTGTCCATTGCTTAGATAATTGACAGGACACCTTCTCCAAGTCCCTAAGATGCATTGATCTCCTGCTTTCTTCCCCAGTACTGGGCAAATGTCGCTGAATGGTGAGAGGCTGTTTGAATGGGCAAAGATATTGATTTTCTTTTCTACCTTTTTTGAAAGCTCTTTGCTTACCAAGTGCCGAGCAAACATCAGACAAATAGCAGACCTCATTCAAATAGATCAAGTAAGGAGCAACAAAGGCAGTTTTGGCTTTCTAAACAGGAAACTGGTTAAGCATCAGGTGTCCCTACAAACACTCTGGCTTTGGATTGGAAAGTGTACGTCTTTGTTCACACATTATTTGCCAATTGATTGTGCAGCTGGCCCAGATGGCACTGAGTCGCGTTGTTGAAAAGATTTCCAACCAACCCATAGAAATGAAGCCTCAGCTCTGTTTGAAGAAAACTAATGAGGGTTAGATAAACTGAGTGTCCTATCAAGGTAGATCCGCATTTCACAGGATAGGGTATTAACCCTGAGCATTCAAGGACAAAATTGATTGTGCCCTGTACGGTGATAAAGGTCTGTTTTAGTCAGTGGTGACTGACAGGCACAGGTTAAGAGATTTCTGTGTGCCTTTGATATCGAAGACATTTAAGAACTACTTTAGCCAGCCAGGGATAGTACATTCCTGTAATTTCAGCAGTTAGGAAAAAAGACATAAGCAAATCTCAAGTTCAAGCCCAGCCTGGGCAACTTAGTAAGCCTATGTCTCACAAAAGAAAAAGGAAGAAAGAAACCGTTTATCAGTATTATGCTCCCTCTAACAGTCAAAGGGAGACAGACTGAAGTCTCCTGCAACTTGCACCATTATAAAGAAACTAGGAACTTGGCAGAGTAGAAGCCCAGAGTTTGGGGCTGGCTCATTTCTAACACGCAGCTCCGAAGGTCCAGACAGCCTCCGAGAACTTCCCTCAAAGAACAGCAAAAGGAATCCTAGAGCAATGCTTTTCATAATTTTGTCAATTTTCTGATTTAAGTGGGCTACTGCTTTTAGCAATATACCAAAATTGCAGTGGGGCATTCTTGGGTTTGGTTTCAGGCATTTGGGATGTTCTTAAGAAAATTCCTTAAGTGGGACATGTTTGCCAAAGTCTGTCCATGGCACAGGATTTTAGAACTTTATTTGAAGGATGGTGGTTTTGCCCTCAACTATAATTGAGAATGAGATGCAGCTTTTTCATTAAAAATCAGCAATACAATGATGACTTTTCCATCTAATTTATAGAAAGAACAACAACAACAACCAAAAAAAAAAAAAAAAAACCGCTTCCCTTACCTTCCAGAGGTAAAGGAACTGCGTTTGTTTTATCTGACATGATAATAGTTGTTTAAAATCTCTGGAGGAAAAGGAAAGGAAGGTCTCATTGTTCTCACCCGAACGCAGTCCAGTTGTTCTCACCTGTCCCTCTGGACCAGTCTGAACTGGTCCCTGTGGACTTTGGTCTTTTCTTCTGGGAAGAAGGTTGATACATTTTTATGACTGTTGCTGGTCTTGTTTTAAATAGGATTTTTCCTGTTCTAGCAGGATCATTTCAGGAGTATAGAAACCCTAAAGAAGACTCTTTTCAACGTATCTTTCAGCTAAAATCCAACAAATACTGTTACACATTGCTTACCACCTGGGACATTCAGAGACATTCATCATTAGGCAATTTTGTCACAGTATAAGCACCAGAATATATGTTACTAAACGAGAGAATCTTGGGAAACTGCAGTCCACTGTGGTCCATTCTTGACCAAATAGTTGTTAGGCTGTACATGATTGAACTTAGGGACCTCCTACTTTAAACCTGGCATTTCTGAGAACCCAGAAACCAAGAGAGGTAGGACTCATTCTGAGAAAAAAAAAAAAAAAAAAAAAAAGCTGGCCCTGGAGGGCAAAGCCCACATCCACATGGAGACACTGGGAAGGTAAACAAATACACCTCATTCACAAAATGTTGAAGGATGCTGCTTGCTGTAGTTCAAAGAGAAAACAATCTCAAAACATTAGTGAGACAGGTACATCCTAACTTGTATCTGAAATTTGAACAAATCAGCCTTCCTTAAAATTCAAGATACTGGTCCCAGAAAGGACTTGAGACTAGGTGGTGTTTTGCATCTTGCTTTCAAAGTGACTGCCCGGCTCTTCAAGACAGGCTTCTATTTTTTCATTAAGAACAGCACACACTTAGAGGATCTAGTCAACAACTACTCTAACAAGCCTCTCCTCTGAAGGAAGGCCTCGTCACACAGCGTTTTTTAGATTCCATAGAACAGTTGCACAAAAGTGCCAGAATTTCAGTGTAAAATGAAACGTACTGTCATTTTTTAAAGTGCCGATAAGGTACACATACACTGGTAACTTTCATTTGCTTCACATTTGGAAGTGTGAGCAGGTGATCAAAATCCCATTCTATTGGAGAGTAACAATGAGACTTGTCACCTGGGCAAGAGGTTATGATAGACGTGGTAAGGGAGTCTCATACAGCCCTGGTCCCTAAATTCAATGCTTTGGGTTCCACACCCAGCGTGTGCACGCACACACACACACACACACACACACAAACACACACACACACACAGACCACCTCCTCTGGTATCCCCAAATTCCTGACCCGCAGAATCCATAGATGAATATGAAATATACTAGCTTTAAGCCACCATGTCACCATGTGTTGGGTCAGTTTGTTATGTAGTAACAGTAATGGACACAAACATTGACCCTGAAAGATTGATTAATTGTTTTTTGTCATCTAGTTTTGGAGGAAAGGCCGAGTCTAGTTTTGGTTTTTGTTCCTTCTGAGTGAGTATGTTTTGTTTTCTCTGCATGGATGCTTCCGGGATTTTGTCTCTACCCTTGCATCCAAATATTCCCTGGAATATAGATCTTACCTTATTCATCTTTCTGGAACACGCTCAGCCTTTCAGCCTATATACTCAAGTGTTTTGCTTTGTGTCTATTTCAGTGTGTTGTTTGTGTGCTTTTTTCCTTGGAATATTGTTAGGAACATTCCTAATCTAAGGGGTCAGTACCCACCAGTAAATTTGGGATCAGAGTTCAATCTGTTCCCTTTACTGCCTAGCTTCTGTTAATTGGTGCCCCAGATTTAAGAGTCAGCAAAAAGTCAAGTAGCCTTTACTACAGATAGTAGACTATGGGCAAAGTTTACTCCAGGAAATAGTGAATAGTGGTGATGGACATGTCTGCAGTTAGTGCTTTAGATCCCTGGATCTTAAGACCTAAGTTTCAACATCTGTCTTTCCTAGCAAGCCGGCTTTACATGGTTGCCTATTTGCAGCACACACCTCCTCTCAGACTCAGAAATTGAAGGCTTTCTAGCTAGAGATTCCTAAGCAAGGTGTCTACCTCAAATGCCAACAACCATTAACAGAAATGAGCCAATCACTCCCCTCGTCAACCCCTCCAAAAGTTTTCTGGTATGGAGGCATTTCTCAGTTAGTCTTGTTGAAACGAATTCAATAAAAAGACACACACAGTTAAGGAAGAACTTGATTTAGCAAGGCTAATCTAAGCAAACACCCCAAAAAAGAACATTGTAGTAGACTCCCCCAAGGCAGGAAACATTCCAAAAGGTTCTTTGTTATGGCTTTTAAAGAAATTTAATGAGCATTTATAAGCTAAATGACCATTTCCCCTCCCAACTCATGGAGTACTAGCTCTCCCTTTTAGGGTATTTATTCCCATAACCCCCACAAAAGGAGAATATCCAAAACTACAATGCAAGTGATGCTATAATGATCAGGTCTTCTGCGGATGTAGACCTTTGTTAGGACCTATGTGTGGGAGAATGCCCTGGCAGTTTAGTTTCTGCTCTAGCAGGAACCACCTAACTTCAGCTTCAAGGATTTTGTTTTTACTTCATGTGTATGAATGTTTTGCCTGAATGTATGTTATACACCTGTGAGGGAAACCCACATGGAAGCCAAAAGAGGGTGTCAGATCCCTGGAACCCAAGTTATAGGTGGTTGTTAGTTGCCATGTCGGTGCTGGAAACTAAACCTGTGTTTTCTGAAAGATGTTTAATCGCTAAGGACACCCTGATGAGCAGAAGACACAGCTACCTAGATGAAGCTGCAGTTATCTCATGTCTAGCTCTTTGCCTACCCTGTGTTATTCCTGGTAAGGAGATAAGGAAACTCCTGAAGTGAACACAGGGAGTTAGAGTCGCCCAGAACCCATGAAAAGGCAATCTGCGTTCGCTCCCTGTCTGTCAGTAGTAACCATCACTAGAAAGCATTTGGAAGTAGGCCCGTCTCCAAGAATAACTATAACTTTTATGTTGAATCCCTTTCTGTTCTGTCCGGTGCTCCTGTCATTTTCTCTTTCTGCATTCTTGTGCTGGATAGCTTTAGTGTCAACATCACATACCTGGATTGAGGGGGCCTCAGTGCAGGAATTTCTTCCATTGAGGCCATGTCTGTAGGGCATTTTCTTGATTGTTGAGTGATGTGGGAGGGCCCAGCCCACTGTAGGCAGGTTGTTCTGTATTGTATAGGAAAGCAGGCTGAGCTTGGGCCAGAAACCAAGCCAGTAAGCAGCCCTCCTCCATGACCTGTTCTTCAGCTCCTGCCCCTGGGTTCCTGCCCTGAGTTCCTACCTTGGACTTCTTCAGTGATGATTGACATGGGAGATAGAAGTCAAATAAACCTCCCACCTCCACCAAGTTAGTATTGGTCAGAACGTTTTGTCACAGCAATTGAAAGCAAGCTAGGACAGCTCTCTTTATAATTACTGTCAGTTCTGCCCTCTACTGGTTTTGAGGCTTGCATTCCTTTCCTGTTTCTATACTTCATCAATGTATCTTTTCTTCCTTCCTTAATGTGGTCATTCCTATCTATCTTATGAATTTGGGTTTCTATTTCATTAAAATCTTGACTTATGTCTTGGCCAGTCTGCCAAGGACCTTTCTTCCAGCTCTGGGGTTTGACAGTTCTTCCATGCAGAACTTCTCCAGGTCTTCGCTGTAATGCCTTCCTCCCTTGGTTCCTAATTATAAATTTCTTCCCAGTGCTCCTCTGTGGGCTTCCTTTTCTGGTTTACTTTTGAACAGGCAGTTCCATTCAAACCCTGTATTTGCCACCAATCTTGGGTTGCTATTGGTCTGTCTGTTAATTAAATCAGTTTCAGAGACAGGTGTAAAGTCTATAGTTCTTTGCCAAATTCCCAGTATCCAAAGGACTTGCAAGACTGATATGCACATTTCTCCTGCCCTCACTTTCAGAGCCTTTCCAATGCTCTGAACACACGAAGTGGTTAAAACAACTATACCATGTGCACAATCACCGGCTTCTTCTCCTTTCAATCAATTGTGCATTTTACTACATCTGTTAGTAGGTGTGGAAGCAATGTCTTCACCGGAGGCAGCTGAGATGGAGAGTAGAAAGGGGGAGGGCAACAGCTGTCTTGGTGGTTAATAGAAGCCCTGTGTTTCCAGCTAAGAGGCAGAAAGGCTGAGACTATGGACAATAGAATCAGAATTTTTGATGGAAAGTTCTCTTGCTTTCAGGCTATTACAGACACATCACCAAACACCTGTTTCTGTTCAGCTGCACTGACCTAGCATTGGGTAAAGCTTCTTGGAAATCTGGTGTTAGATGGACTGTAAGTCCTTCCTCTCCTGGTACTAGGAGAGTTCAACTTTTTCCCATATGACTTGAGTATTCTGTGGGAAACTCAAGAGCTCTGGGCCAGGGGTCACTAACCAGAATCAGGAACAAAATTGCTCTCAAAAGTCAAACTGTGTTTACTGAGAAATCTCTCTCCATATCTTGTTACTTGTGGCCTCCTGTGAAAATGACCCCTGGCCACCTCTAAACACCCACGTGGGCAACATATGAGTTTGTATCTTTCCATTCCTGCAAAACCCTCTTTGGATACTGCTCATTGAGGGCTGTGTGTGTGTGTGTCTATAAGTACAAGGTCAATCCCAGACATAAAGACACTTGGTTTTTCTCTGATTAAATTTTAGAAAGCATTATCTAGTTCTATTTCACAGGAAGAAAAAATGGAGTGGAGAATCTAAAGAGTGCCCTGTATACTACAAAAGTTCAAGAGTGATCAGATGTGACTGGCTGTCATACTCAGAACCAGCAAATTACACACATGTACACATGCATGCACACATATGAACACACATACATATACATACATACATACATACACACAGAAAGTTTGTATTGTTTAGAAGTTCTTCACACATATTCTAAAAAAACATTATTGGTGTTATTAATATTCCCTGCTAATTTGTTTGTAGTGTGGTATGTGTCCAGCAATACATAAAGCTCTTTGATAAATACTTCATTGAACATATCACAGTGAAGTTCCTACTATGATCATTCTTGGTTTACAAGTGAGAGAACAAAATCAGAAAGCTTATAAAACTTGACTAAAGTTAAACAACTGGTGAACAATAGATTCAGCTGTCCTCCAGCATCAGGGCCACGGCATCTCTTTCTGAAACTCTCTCTGTGTTAAACAAGAAATATATGTGCACCTGTAGTTGAGCTTAATAAGCTCACCCCAGTTACAACCAGAAGGCAGGTCTATTCATTTATAAATTCCCAGCATCCACCACAATATTTGCTACTTAATAAGCTGACTGAAGATGCTTTGGAAATCATCGGAATGAGGCAGTTTTAGTGGCTTTAACTCCTATAAGACAATAGTATCACACACAGCTGTTCTGAGAGTGCATTCTGCTTTCACCCTCTGCCAGCCATGAAGTAGGACTCAGCCTTTTGTTGCCATCCCTAATACGCAAATTAACACAACAAAAGAAGGAGTTGGTTTATATCATGCCTTCATATGACAAGTAGTTTGATAAAAAAAAAATCCCTACTATAATTTCATATTCTCCCCATAAAACCTCTCTTCTGCCATCAGCTATCAAATAACTGTCATTTCTTTTCTTTCACTTTTTATTTATTATTTGTTTTTATCTTGTAGATGAGTGTTTTGTCTGTATATTTTTTTGTATATTTTTTTTGTATATATTTGTCTGTATATATATTTATGTATTTATGGACATGTAATTTCTTTCTTCCTTTTTTTACACAAACATTATAGCAATGATCATTTATACATATATATATATATATGCATATTTCAAATAAGAATGCAAAATAACCCTATCTGGATAAAGCCATTGTTCTAGTTTACTTTCTGAAGCTGTGGTAAAATACTCTGACCAAAAGTAACTTGAGGAGGAAAGGGTTTATTTGACTTCACTTCCAGATTACAATCTACTAGTGGGGAAATTTCAGGCCAGGAACTCAAGCCAGGAGTTCGACTCAGAAACAATGGAGTAATTCTGCCTACTGGCTTGCTCTTGGACTCATTCTCTTATAAAGCCTAGGTCCACCTGCCTGGAAATGTTGTTGCCCACAGTGGTCTGGAACCTGCCACATCAATCATAGTCAAGACAATCTCCCACAGACATGGTCAACAGGCCAATCTAATTGGGGCAATTATTCACTTGAGGTACCTCCTTCCCAGGTTGTGTCTAGTTAACAATAAAACTGACCAGCAAAGGCATGTTAGATATTTCAGTTGTAGCATATTTGTTTAGAATTTTATATTCTTCCTTAGCACCCAGACTATACACAGTGAAGATTTACTAAGAACTCCGGAGACCTTAGAACATATACAATTACATCCTATCTAAATAAAGACATTACAGACATAAATGGCAATGTGTCAGTCGTCTATGACCACAAAAACGCCACATCTTGCTGGTAGATTTCTGAAATGCTGAGCTTCATGACAGGGTGTTCCAGAGAGACCTAACTAAAACTGCTCTCCTAACAGATTAATCCATTGATGAGGGTTGAGCATTAATCCCCTCATTAAGCCCTCCCCAGTCATGCTTCTTACTATCTTATAATGGGGATCAATTTCAATGTGGGTTTGAGAAAGAACAAACTGTATTCAACTGTATCACTCCATACCTGAATGTGGCCATTTACAGTTAGCCTAAGAGCTGAGTTTCCACACCTCCAGGTTCCTAGATGTGCTGTTTCTGAGATTCATCATCATCTTAGCTCCCTTCCTATGGACACAAACTGTGCTGTTGGCCTTCTGAAAGTGAATTCTAGAAGTGTACTGGTTCGTGTGTCAGCTTATCTCGAGATAGTCCAACACCTGCCCTTCTCTTTCTCTGGGACCCTACCTCTTCTAACATGAGCAGAGCTTGCTTGAATTTCCTGTCAGTCATTGGTTTTAACAGTAGTCTTTCAGGTTAAATTGATGGATAAAATGCTACCTTTTCATCAAGTTATCTTTCTTCTATCTTGTAGTTAAACAACTACTTTTTAAGCCAAAGGATAGCATTTTACATTTACAAACAAAGTCAATTTTCTTATTTACCTAAGTCAACCTATGACTTTCCTTTGGATGGTGATACATCCAGGGGATAGTCCTTTCTCACGAGTCAGTGGCAAGCATCAACAGTTGATAGAAAGACCTCTGATGACTTTATTTCAGTCCTTTTCTCTTGAAAAATTTCTTTTTCTTAATTTTTTATTGAATTTTTGTGTATTTCATACAGAACATCTCAATCAGTCTTAAGACTTTTATACCGACTTCCTCATTGGACTTTTCCACAGTCCCCCCATCCGCTGGAATTCATACACTCTGCCATTTGTCTTAAGGCCTATTATGTCAAATTCATGTCCCTGGACATTCTTCAGTGCAAGCTCATCCATTGAGGTATAGTCAACCTATCCAGAGTCCCTCACTTAACAAGATTAGCTCTTCCTCACCAACAGTAATCAGCTGGCTATATTTATTTAGCAAAGATTGGCTACTGATTTTTATAGATTTTTTTAAATTTTATAACCTGCCACTTTACTGAAAGTTAATCACTTGTAGGGGTTTTCTGATGGAATTTTTGGCATCTCTTAGGCATAATATCATATCATCTGTAAAAACAGATAATTTGACTTCTTCTTTTAATTAGTATTCCTTTAATTTCCTTTTCCTGTCTTATTGCTTTAGCAAGAGTTTCAAGCACTGTATTAAATAGGAGTGGAGATAGTGGACAGCCTTGTCAGATTCCTGATTTTAATGGTAATGCTTCCAGTTTTTCTCCAATTAGAATGATTGACATTGGTTGTGAGGTTTTTTAATATAGCTTTAATTATGTTGAGATATGTTCCTTCTAGTTCAGTTCCATCTAGGACTTTTAACATAAATGCATGCTGAATTTTATCAAAGGGTTTTCGAATCTATTAAAATGACCATGTGATTTTTGGTTTTGAGTCCATTTATATGATTTATGACATTTATTGACTTACATATATTGAGCCATCCCTGCGTCTATGGAATAAAGCCAACTTGATCATGGAAGATAATCTTTTTGATGTTTGCCTATATGCAATTTGCAAATATTTTGTTGGGAATTTTTACATATTTGTTCATTAAGGATATGGGTCTATAGTTTTCATTTTTGATTGGATCTTTACCTTGTTTGTTATTAGAGTGATGCTGACTTCATAAAAGGAATTTGGGTGTTCTCCTCTGTTTCTATCTTTTGGAATATTTTAACAAATATTGGTTGTAGACCTTTAAATGTCTGGTAGAATTCAGCTGTAAATGTATTGGGACCTGGGCTTTTTTAGTAGGGAGGTTTTGGATTACTGTTTCCATTTCCTTATATATTATGGATTTGTTTAATCTGTTCATTTCTTCTTGGTTTAGCTTTGGTGATTTTCATAATTTTAGATATACATCCATTTCTTTTAGATCTTCAAATTTATTAGAGTATATATTTTAAAAGTGTTCCCTTATAATGTTCTGGATCTTTTGGTTGTCTGCTGTGATGTTTCCCCTTTCATGTCTGATTTGTTGATTTGGAGTTACTCTTTCTTTCTTTTGGTTAACTGGGCTAAAGGTTGGTCTATCTTGTTCATCTTTTCAAAGAACCAGCTCTTGGATTTATTGATTCTTTGTATTGTTTTCTTTGTTTCTATTCCATTAATTTATGCTCTGATTTTAGTTATTTCTTCTTGTCTATTGGGTTTAGGTTTCATTTGTTGTTGCCTTACAAAAGTCTTGAGTTGCACATTTACTTGTGCTCGTTCTGATATTTTAATGTAGGCACTTAGAGCTATCAACTTCCCTTAGCACTGCTTTTAAAGTGTCCCAGAGGCTTTGTTGGGTTGTATTTTCCTTTTCACTTAATTCCAGGAATACTTTTATTTCTTTCTTAATTTCTCCTTTGACCCATTCATCATTTAGGAGTGTGCTGTTTAATCTCCATGAGTTTGTATAGTTACTAGGGCTTTTTCTAGTGTTGATTTTAAGACTTATTGTATTGTGGTTTGATAGAATACATGGAATTATTTCAACTTTTTTGTAATTTTTGAGGTTTGTTTTGTGCCCCAGTATGTGGTCAACTTTTTAGGAGAAAGTTCCACAAGATGCTGAATAGAAAGTATGTTCTTTGGTGCTTGGGTGGAATATTCAGTAGATGTCTGTTAGGTCAATTTGATGTATAGTATTGTTTAATTCAGATGTCTCTCTGTTTATTCTTTGTCCAGCTGACCTTTCTAATGGAAACAGTGGGGTATTGAAGTCCCCTATTAGTGAGATGGGGTTGATCTGTGTCTTAACATCTTGTCATATTGTTTTTATGTAGTTGGGTACACCAGAATTTGGTGCATACATGTTCATGACTGTAATATCTTGTTGGTTAACTGCTCCTTTGATCAGAATGAAGTGACCTTTTTTAATCTCTTCTGATTAGTTTTAGTTTGAAGTCTTTTTTTCAGATATTAGAATGGCAGCTCCTACTTGTTTCTTAGTGCCATTTGCTTAGAATATTTTTTTTCCATCCTTTCACCTTAAGGTAGTACCTATCCTTGTAGGTGAGATGGGTTGGTTTCTTACAGACAACAAAGAGACAGATTTTGTTCTTAATCCATTCAACTAGCTGTGTCTTTTCACTGGGGAGTTCGATACAGTGATATTTAAGGTTATTATTCAAAGATGTGTACTGGTTCCCGTCATTTTATTATCTGTTTGCATTCCTGATCTAATTTTGCATTTCCACTTTTATATCTTCCTTTGGTTACTTTCTATTGCCCCTTGGGTATAGACATTCCTTTCTTCAGTTCTTTGTATTGCTTCAAGTATTCTCTGAAGGGCTGATTTTCTAGACATGGATTCTTTCAGCCCATTCATGTCATGAAAGATTTTTCATCTTCAACTATAATAGACATTTGTGCTGAGTAAAGTATTCTGGGTTGGCATCTATGGTCATTTAGTACCAGAAATATTTCTGGCTTCCATAGTTGCTTTGAAAAGTCAGCTGTAATTCTGATGAGTTTTCCTTCATATGTGACTTCTTGTTTTTCTTTCACAGCTTTCAGTATTCTCTCTTTGTTCTATACACTTAGTATTTTTACTATGATATGCCATGGGAACTTTCTTTTCTGGTTCTGTCTCTTCAGTTTTCTATGTGGTTCTTGTATCTGTGTGGGCATGTCTTTCCTTAATTTTAGGAAATTTTCTTCAGCAATCTGGTTGAAGATCTGGTCAATACCATTATCCTGAGATTCTTCTACTTCCTCTATGTCCATGATGGATAACTTTGGACTTTTATGGTATCCCACATTGCCTGCATATTCCATTGCTATGTTGTTTTAATTTTTTTATAATCTTTGCTTGAGTGACACAATTCTTCAACTTCATTGTCCAGTTTTGATATTTCTGTTTTCTATTTCATTCATTCTATTGCTAAGGTTTTCTCTTGTGGTTTTCAATTGGCTTATTGAGTATTTCACTTCCTTCTTCATTTCAATCTGAGTTTTCTTCTATCTCTTTTTTTATTTCAGTCAGAAGTTTATCCCTATCTTTTTTGAGTTCTTTGATTTGTTTGTTTGTGTGTTATTTAAATTCACTGAATTCCCTGATCACGTTTATTATTGTTCTTTTAATTCTCTATCCTGGGTTATATTAGGGGGTTCTCATTGTAGAACTCTTCTAGAGGACTTGTGTTGTTAGGGACATGTTATTTGGCTTTTTCATATTTTTTTCGTTGTGTTTTGTCATGTGAATTTCTTTTGTTGTTTGTGATTCTGGTATGAATATCAAGTCTTTTTTTGTTGAGGTGAAGACTGATTTTGTTTGTATTCTTGATGTGCTTTCAGTGTTTTTTTACTATGCATGAAAAGCTGGTTGGTTTAGGCTTCAGTTTCTCTCTTTTGATTTTATATCGGAGAGACCATATGGCTGTAGACCAGCTACTCAGGAGCTCCTGCAGGTACCAATCAGGTACTCTCAGGCCTCCTTCTACAGTTTGGGCCCCTACTAACCAGCCGGCACAGCACAATTCGGGATGTTTGCTAGGTAGGAGGATGGGCACGGTGTAATTTTGGAAACTTGCCACCTTGTAGAGACTGGATTCCAGCAATCTCAGGCAGTCTCAAAATCTTTACTCTTTAAATTTCATCAACATATCGCCAACTACGGTTCATCCAATAATGTAGCTACGTTATTTCCCTTCCCTACAAAGTTCTGGGCTGTCCATCTCCATGAAACTCCTTCCCTGTTCAGATGTCTCTAGAGAACTTACCTATAATCAGCCTCACTTCTCATCATGAATTGGTCCTCTCTTGAACATGGTAGGCAAAATAATAATACCCCTCCCCCACACAAAGATGGCCACATCTTAATCCCTAAAACCCGTGATAAGTTACATCACATACAAGGGACAATTAAACCCACAGATGAAACTGAGATTGGTAATACTCTGACTCTAAGGTAGGCAAAGTGTCCTAAGTTGCCTGAATGTTCCACATATAAGCACAAGAACCTTATGAGAAGAAGGCAGAAGAAAAGATTGAGGTGATATCGTATAAGAATTCAGGCCACTGTCACTGCCTCTGAGGAGGAAAAGGAGACCACGAGCCAAGCATACAGGGAGTTTGTAGGAGCTATGAAAGACAAGCAAACAGACCCACCCCTGTAGCCTCCAGCAGGAGCACAGTCTTGCTGACATCTCAGTGTTAGTCCTCCAACCTCCAGAACTCCAAGAAGATAAATTGATGTTTTAAGCCACTAAGTTTGTGGTAGTTTGTTACTGCAGACACAGACAACTAAGACAGTACAGGATGAAAATCTGTTTTATCCGGTGTTTCTCAAAGGGCAGACCTAGGTGAATAGATGGTTCTGGGCCTTCCAGGAGCACGACAGGAAAGTCGATTCATTATGTTCTTCATTTGTTCTGCATCAGCGTGCTGGAGCTCATTAACACCCTGTCACCCGGTGCCCCGTGCAGAAGGAGAAGTGTGTTAAGAACCAGTAGCTCTGACCTTTATTCCTTGGTGGTGTTCCATCATCATGAGCTTCTCAACTTGACACGAATGACCCCTCAGCTGCTGGTGCTGATGAGGCACAAGCCGTCAACCCCCACCACTCTGAGACATATGCCCATTGCAGTTTCAACACATATTTCTGTCACCCTGGAACTGTTCCATCTGCAACTAATAAAATAGGAGGAAAGAACTGACAAGATGTTGCTCTGACAGAGGCTGACCTTTGAGAGGAGTAAAAAGTACATGCCCTCGAGGAAGGAAGAGGCAAGGAAGTAAATCTTCCCTTCCCTAGAACTCTTTAGTCTTCTAGTGGGAAAACCCAATATTCAGTGTCTTTTCCTTTAGGAAAAAGAGATTGGGAGTTTTCCAGAATTCCAGCACTCTGCCTGCGTGCTGCAGCAGTTCAGTTTTTTGTTTTGTTTTGTTTTTGTTTTGTTGTTGTTGTTTTTTCTGTTCCCCACTGAAAACTTGGGAAGAAACAAGACTTCAACTTCTGTTACAACCAGTAGATGGTGGGCCTTTCCCTCTAGGGTGAAGACATGCCATGAATGTGCCAGCAACTCGGGGAGTGCTTTGCCCAGTCCTCCTCACTTCTTATGTCTCAGCCCTTCCACCTGTGTGGTGCCCAAACCACGCCTGCTTCTTAGTTTTTGCTGCAATGACACCTTCTCCCTGACTTGAAGAAATTGTCCAAGGCTTTTCAAATAACTTTTCCACAGTCTTCCTTTCCTTGTAGCAATCTCCACCACTGCCATTGAGAAAAGCTGATGCATGAGCTCTGCAGGTGTGGCTGAGAACACCTGCACATGGCCTCCTTCCCAGAGGACTTGTTTTCCAAATCTTTTAAATAGAGTTGCAATCAACCTGGATAATGAATGCTTAAAATTAAGGCTTAACCCTTCGTGGCTGAATCCAGTGGAGGTACATACACCTAGGCAGGTGATTTGGGCCACAAAAGGCTGTCCTGTGCCATCAAGTCACAGCATTTATACCATTAGCCGAAATGCTGCCCCTCATTCCTTCCTGACAGATGAGATAGCGTCTGCAGATATACCGCTCATTATAATTATCTCAGGAATATTTCTAGAATTTTTCACCTTCTAACAAGCACTCGTTCCTTCACCTTCTCCTCACCAGTAAGTCCATGAGGTCAGGAATTCCATCATCTCTGTGCTGTGCATCAGGGTCAGCAAATTTCTATAATGGGCCAGAGAACAAATACAGCAGGCTCTGAGGCCATATGGTCTTCTTCACATCTATTCAGCCTTGCTATGCAGCATGAAAGCAGCTGTAGATGATATGTAAACCAAGAGGGCTAGCCTGGTTCCAACGAATTTCATTTACAGAAACAAGTCCAAATCTCTGCTCTAAATGAAGGAAACAGGACTGAGAGGATTTGAGAGGTCTACTTGAGAACACACACAGATATGGAGTCACCACACCTAGACCTGAACCCATTTTTTTTTTTTCCTGAGGAACAAGCACTGAGCCTAGGACACAGTCTTTAGCCCTCAGGAGAATTATGAGTTGGGATCAAATCAACCACCATCTCCACCCAGCCATACCTTATCACCACACACGCCTGGTATTGGCTAGGGCTTGGATGTCATCCTTCTCTTCTCCCCAGAATGGGGACGCAGCAACCCGGACACATCCCACCCAACATCCCTTTCTGATTCACTAGAAGGCACATCATCATGGAGATGTGGGATACGGTGTTTGGAAGCTGTACTCCTGGTCCACACTGGAGCCGTCCTGCTCAAGGGTCCTGCTGGCCTGACTTCACATCTCCCTGCCCATAACGCCAGTTCCTTTGTGAAGTGGAGGAGCCCTCAGCAGACCGGTCCGACGTGAGGGTGGGCTGGCCACAGCTGAACAGGGACAGAGCCTTTCCTCCTCCTACTTCTCTGAGTTGTTGTCTCAGGATCTTTCTGTCTTACATCAAGGTCCTTCTGTCCACCTGTAATGGGAAACCGGGTAGTCTGTCCAACCCAGGCAGGCTCTTTGGAGTGACCTGTTGCATGTGGCCAGAACTATTAATTATAATGACTTCACCTTGCTTTGCCCGGCTTTCTGCAGTCACCTCTCAGGAGGCTCTCATAGATAGATCTACATTATTCTGGCCAAGGACAACTTTGGGGTCATCTGACTCTGTGGTGTCCCCTTTAGTATTTCCTACTCTAGCTGCCCCTCCTTAACATTTGGCATAGCATCTACCATCTTCTAGTATTCTTTACTTCTCTAAGCCCAGCTTCTAACATTCCTCCACCACCCTGGTAATGGGAACAAGTTCAAGTTCATGCTAAAGCATCACATGTTCAAGACTTTGGAGCTGGGGTTTTATCCTCTAAAGGCATTAGAATCAGTTCCCTTTGCATTTAGCTCCACTTGAAACCCCTTTTTGTTCCCTCCCTAATTACACTGATTTATGTTTTGGCTTGCTTTCCTTACAGTGCCTCAGATGACTGAGAGTAGTTTGATAACATCATGACACTGATGCAGTGGCCAGAACTGTGGTCAGGGGCTCGTAGCCCTAGCTTCTTTCCTCAATCGATTGTCCTCATTCTTGCAAGGCAGGCAGACCTCTCTAAATGAGGCTAACCAATACTGTGCATTCAGCCATAACTGCGACTTAACTCAGTGTGCTTTCAAAAGTTAGGCGGTGCAATTTGCACATAATTGGGCTTTCTAAAAGTCACACCTGCCTGCTCAAGGAGGAAATTAACAGCCTTGGCCACCTGCTCCCTCGCTCCATGAGTCTGAGCTCCCCGAGTCTTTTCATCCCTCTGCAACCCTCTCCCTTCTCTAAATCTCGGGATCTCTAGATTTTGACAGCCAAGACCAGAAGTCAGTGGCAAAGCAGCTAAACCAGAACATCTGAGCTTCGCGGTGGCCTCCTCGCCATAATCTCACGCACACACCTCAATGTGGTTTTTCAGCTGTCTTTGGCTGACGAACTCCGATCAGCTCACCAGTTCAAACACTGTCCTTTATACACTGCCTCGAAGAGTCCAAGTCAGAAGGAGACCCAACAAGGAGCCTTTTGTGAAGCCTGGACTGTGAGGGCCAGTGACATTCAGCGGAGGGTCCTCCACTGTCGCAAATGCTTGCCCTGGAGGGGAATGTTGATGAAGAACACAGGTCCTGCCCCTGCATTGCCAGAGGAGCAGACCCCAGAACTGACACATCCTCTTTCCTCCCCAGGGGGCTGACAATAATGACAGGACTTCTGACTCCAGCCCTACTCCCGTACCCCATATGGGTCTACCCTCAGCCCACCCTGGGTGTTCTAGCTAAAGTGATGGCTGAGAGACTTAGCATTACTCTTTTGTTAGTTTTTTTTTTTCCTCCCAGGAACAAACAGTCCTCCACCCACAATAAAGACTAGGGAACTGAGAGCACAAATTGAGAGGGTTTCCTCACAAATAAAACCGATACTTTTTGGAAGCCTTTGAAATATTCTTAATGCTCCTGACCCCACCCCAATCCTATACCACCTTCACACACCCCACAGCAAGGCGAGCAGAGAAGCTCTGTTTATTTGTATAACTGAAAAGTATGTTTTACTGCAGCTCTAAAAGCAGTCTTCTGAAGTCTTTTAAACATGTTCTTTTCTTGGACTTTGGTTGAATTTGATTTCAGTTCTTGGATTGCATTGTACCAGATGTAGTCAAGAGAGAGCAGGCAGAGGCCTGAGCACACAGGTCTGCAACCCCAGGCACTCAGAGAAATCACCCAGGAAATAACTACTGCACCCAGGCACACCCCTCTTGTCACCTCTTCACTCTGGGGTCTGATCTGAGCAACAAGAACCAGTCAGCTTCCCAGGCTGTGCATCCAGAGCTGGGGTGCTTGCTTTACAGTGGGAGGCTCAGACATAGAAACAAAGGAGCTCAGCTACTCTAGGGGTTTCCTCCCCGGATGGGAAGCATAAGACCCTAAGACCTGGGAGCTCTCCCTTTGTGGTCCCAGCCCCCAATGGATCAGAACAGCCCAGTTAGGGTGCCTGAGATCCACACATTCCTGAAGTTCCTCACACACTCACACATTCTTGTTAGAAGTGAATATCATTTGGTACAAATGCTTGGGTGGGGGGTGGCATTTGTTAGTAAGTACCCTACGGAAATTCAATGATTGCATAGTTATTGACTAATCTCACTACTTATAATTTATTCTTCTGTACATGAAAGACATCACCATAGTCTGTGCTCAGCAAACCAAGAACTTATATACAAAGTTAAACTAAAAGCAGAGGGATTTTACGTAGGTAGAACACAGATTTGCAAATGAAACATATACAGACTCACTTAGAAACCAGTGTTTCATCAAGGAAAGAAAGAGTCAATTCTTAAAGGGAAATAAATGGGAAATTATGGGGTAACGTAAAGTAAGTTATGATGAACAATTTTCAGTTAGCTGTTACATGTGTTATTTTGAACAAATTTAGACTGATGTTGGGATTCTATTTATACATTAAGCTATGCATGATTGAGTTGTTAAGAAGCTATAGTGAGGGATTATCAAGAAGTAGATTTTGGAAAAAGTCATTAAGACAACAAGACCTAAGATTGGAGGCTCTTATAATTTGTTATCTTGTAAGCATATTTTTTCCAGACAGCAGTCTTTATCTGGAAGTTAGATATTGAGGAACTTGTGTCTATAAGATGAACTGCAGCCCAACAAATGTGATCTCTGAAGTTCACAAAGAAACTTTGGTCCCTTTTGGCCAAAGCACAGCCATTTTTATTTTTGTTTCCCTGAGTATTGGAGGTTAAGAACTCATTACATCTCTCAGAAGGACACAGTTCAAGCCACAACAATGATAAACAAAATAATTCTTAGTGGTATATAAGATAGAGGTGTATCACAGTCATTGCCAATGCCAACAAATCTGATACTAAACCAAAGTTCGGAGTCTTTTAACTGCAGTTTCAAGAGACACAGGGTCCCATAACAACTGAATTGTGCTCAGAGGGAGGGAGAGAAATGGTAGTGGTTTTGGTTGCTGTTGTTTAGTGGAAGGGGTTGCTGTCACAGTTGTTGTTTGTGTGTGTGTGTGTGTGTGTGTGTGTGTGTGTGTGTGTGTGCATATTAATGTATGCCATATGCATGCATGTGCCCAAGGAGGCCAGATGAGGGCATCAGATTCCCTGCAGCTGGAATTACAGGTGGTTGTATACTACTTAAGAAGGGTCCTGGGAGTTGGAGTTGAATTGGGGTCTCTGGAAGAGCAGCAAGTGCTCTGAACCACCGAGCAATCTCTCAGGCCCAGTGGTAGAGTTGAAAAGCAAAATCCACAACCATGCCAGTTATTTCGTACAAATTATGACTGATGGAAACAAATGGTCAGTTTGGGAACCAAAATGTCTGCTGGTTATAGCTTTTCAACAGCGAATGCAGCGAGAGCCAAGTAATGACCCAGGATATTGTGGTCCCTGTGGTTTGCACTGAGGATGTGCATCTATGGCCTCAATGACTCCCCTGAACTATTTCTGGGGCTCCAAACCAAGGTGGTGCCATTTTCTGTTCTCAGTTCACAGCACCATCAATTAATAAACTTAGTGCTTTCAACAAAGTAGACATGCACATTTTAGTTTCTTTTCTTGTATTCCCTTCAAGCAAAAAAGTTCTTCACCCCTGTTGGAAATAGGTTTCCCCTTTTCTCCCTCTTTCTCTTGGCCCCTCCCAACACAGCACATTCCATGCTAATTAACAGCTGTTTAATTATCAGCCCAGCAGGGACGTGATCATGGCCCATGTCCTTAGCCAGTTATTTCCTCAGTTAAGTTGTCCTAGATACTGGAGGGCTGACTATGCTACATGTCCTTGGGGAAAAGCAGTGTGGCTTAATGAAAGTTCATAGCACTTAGACTCAATAGGTCAACCTGAATGTCTCCGCCATCTTTTAAAATTGTTGGGCAATGATTTCTCAATCTCTGTTTGCTCAACTGGGCCAATACTCTCTAGTTTTGTTGCAAGGGTTAGATACAGTGAAAAGGTACCTTGTTAACTGTAAGATAGAAGCGAATGTGTGGGAATTGCCTCTGTTCTGTCCTAGTGTCCTTAAACAGCACTCCCTGGACACATGAGACTGAGAAATTTTCATTTGAGAATAGGAAAGGTAAGAGGTGGGTGAAGTTATTTAGATCCCATTTGTGCACATATGTCAAAGTAAAGTTTAAAAACTGAACCACAATTGTAGACTATCAATGAGTTCGTTTTCAATAACAGAGAAGTAGTGACAAGCACTCCTGCTTTCTTATACACTTACTTATATTTTTTATATGTACAGTGGACATTTGTACAATTGGTCAGTATGTCCAATGGGGGCAAGCATTTTAAACTTAAATGTCTAAGTTAATTGTGCATTGTGAAGAAACTATGAGGAAGCTATGGTCAAGTTGTATGAAGCTTGCTAGAATTGCATCCAAGAGGTGATGAAGGCATTACACGTGAAAGTTGGAATTCAAAGGAGAAAGGACAATAGTTAGGAGGTCTTTTAGTTATAGAGTGAGGAATATCATTTAGACATGAGGAAATATCTTCCTGGCATTAAGGGATTTATTATACATCAAACTGTAGCTCTGAAATCTTCCCCCAAAGTCATTAAAAATAGTTTATAACCTCATCTCTCTACTCGTGTTAATTTCAGTTATAACATAAAACAATATAAATGACCAGTAAGAGGTAAATAGACATGAATCTATGAGTGCGTCAAAATTAAACTGCAATGACTATGTAATAGTATATTAAAATTCTTATGGCAAGGCATTCAGGGAATAAAGAATACACTGTCTTATCTATAGTACAATTACCAATTGTGTAAAACTTAAGTATGAATATGAATTATAATTGAACAAGAACTCAGAAAAGTTAAGTCAATAGGACTACATGAAAAAGAAACTGTTTAGTGACTGTATGTGACAAGTGAAAATATGTATTTGTAAAGACATCATTTCAAGTGTGCCTGTGATGTTTGTTGAGTACAGGAAGGTACAAGATGCAGAAAGCCTCTTCTGGTGTTAAGAGTCCTAAGTTCCTGCGTTGCAGAGAAGGTGATATCCTGAGACTGCAGCACCCTAACGAATCACTTGTTTCCATTAAAACCTCGTCTACGGAATTAAAATTTAATTTTATGGAAATTGATGCAAGCAGTCTTTTCATTAGGGTGTTCCTGGTCTAATTGAGTTTGGAGTGAAGTGATTGGAGCAATAATTCCTGCGTTGTTGTTCTTTTTAAAAATATTTTATTATTTTTACTTTATGTGTATTGAGTGTATTACCTGCATTTGTGTAAGTATGCCGTGTTGTGCAATGCCCATGGAGATCAGAAGAGGGTGTCGAATTTCCTTTGAACTGGAGTTAAGGACAGTTGGAAGCCTCCATGTGGGTGCTGGGGATTGAACCCAGGTCCTCTGCAAGAGCAGCCAGTGCTCTTAGCCACTGGGCCATCCCTCTCCACCCCTGCATTGTTGTTCTTAACTTGACATCTGATGAATCTCTGTTCTTGTGATGCTAGAAACAACATTCAGATGAGAATTTTCTAGCTTCCCTATGGAAGTTGGTAGTTGCTCTTGCTTCCCAAAGATTCGAGGAAAGAAAGGCACTATTTCAAGGAAGTCATTCTTGGCAATGATTCCAATACAAGGAGAATCCTTTATGGAAGTCAATAAATGTGTTCTTGTAATGTGCAGAGGAGATAAAAGCCTCCCTGGGGACCAGACTTGGAAAATGTGATGGCTGAATTCAGACTTCTTCCTTCCTAAGCTGAAGGGATGCTTGGCTGAAATTTGCTTCCTGGTAAAAGTTCGGGGAAAGAAGCACATGGTGGCTGTTTCCCCAGACTGAGAGCCACACATCTACTTAGACATTTTAAATGTTCTATATCAATGAATTCACATACAGGAGAGAGAAAGAGAGGGGGGCTATAAGAATATATGCCCTGAGAACCTCTGACTTTAGGGAGAATAACCGAACAAAGGCCCCAACTGCAGGATTCAAAGCTATAGACCTGTGACAAGGAGGCCACTCCTGACCAGTGATGGGGCCAGGCAGGGTGCTGAGGCAGGTCCATTCCCTGGACACAGGGTTCCAACAACACCCACATGTTGTCCTCAACAGCTTTTCCAGTGCTTCTGTAGACCATAGTCAAGGATACATTTACCCACTTACTCACTGACTGCTTTACTTGTAGCTGTACAATACACCCCTAATAAAATCCATGTGCATTTCATCCAATTTTGGCATCTATTCCTTAGAGGGGTGTATATATACCTATATACATATATGTGTATATAAACATATAAATGAGTACACATATGAACATTCACATACATTTATTTATACATACACATACTTAGATGCCACTCTATATATAGTTTTGTGTATAGTTGAATCACAATGTATCTCCATTTGGTGGGCATTAACTCTACCAAAATTTTTGCCATTATAAAAATACCCACACATCCCATTTTTCCAATTATTTTGCTCTTAGCTGTGCCACAGGAAATGTTCCTTTTCAGAGGAGTTTCAAGTACACAGAAGAGCACTGCACTGAAGACTTTTTTCCTGCATGCATAGTTTCTGTTAGTGCTTAATTCCAGGGAATGAGTCCAGCCTTCGTGGTCAGGTGTGAAGAATAAAGTGAGGAACCAACCTCCGCTGTGAAAGGGCTGTCTGGGATAAAATCTGGGGTCTCTTCCCTCCTCCTGCCCTGCGTCAGCATGGACTCAGCCCCCACTAGCCTACTCTTGCCTACATCAATTTGAGGTGTTTTTTGTTTTTTGTTTTTAATGCAATAGAAGTAGATTACTGATCACTTCCACAAGAGGCTGCAGGGAAGATGTGAGGGCTCAAAATCAGTTGGATGCCTATGAATCAGTCTCTGCAGATCTCCAGCACAGGCCTGTAGGAACTCTAGTCAAGACGGTTCACAGAGAGTCCCAGTAAGTGAATTCTGGAGTGAACAGGAGCCCAGTGTTTCCTGTCCTTCATCACTTTCCTGAGATTCAAGGTCTAGGAGAAAAACCACCACAGAGGGTCCCTGAAGTGGAGGAAGCACTCATTATCTGGACAATGGCAGCGCCCAGAATTTCACTCCTACAGACACAGAATCCAATGGACAGGAGGAAGGCCCCTGAATATACTGGAAGAATTAGAAAGAAGGAAAAAGGAGTGTTGGGCCACAAAATTATAATAGAAATAATAATAGACATCCAGCACACACCCTTTTATGCATATCCCTGATCCAGGAGATTATAGGTAGCCAGACAGACTACAGCTATTGGATGATAAAGTAGTGAATGCCTAAGTGAAAAGAAATTTCCTGATTAGGACAAAGTCTGGCCATGGCCTGGAGCCTGCATGAACTAACTCAGCTCCTAAATCTCATTTCCATCCAAGAGCTTAGGATTCTGCCCGTCTGTCCAGAAATGAAATGTCAGGGCAAGGAAAGAAGTGCCACCCTCCAGTCTCTTTCCAGTGGCCTCTTACTGGCCTTCTAGATGGAGCCTTGTAGTGGGGCAAGCCCCTCAGTAGGTGGCTTCAAGTTTGTTTATTGTTTATCTGATTCTCAAATGGGATAAAGCAGCAATGACAAGCGCAGAGGCTGGAAGTCCTTCAGAAACATAAGCTATGCGGTTTTCACGCTCAGCTATCCCTCAGTCTCCGTCTGGCTTTGTTTTCATAACCCCAATGTTCTATTGTCTCTTATTTCACTTAATAGTTCCTACCACTTTGTCTTCCTCAAGAACACTTTTCTCCATCCAGCTTTTATTTTAAGGGAATTTGCTTTGAGCTGTTGATAGCCACTAAGTGAGGCAGGCACCTGCATTAATCACCTTCAAAGTGTTCTCTCCCTTATTTTCAGCGAAAACTTTATGATGTAAGCCGAGCATGCCCAGAGGCATCCTGTCCACCATTTTAATCTTTTAAACTTGAGCTCTATGACCTTGAGTAAAACATGTGTCTACTATCTTCTTAAATTATGACTGCAAGCTGAGCATGCTCAGGAATGGATCCACCCCTGTATGAATACATACAGGCTCCTAAATAAAATCCTAGCTTCCTTTGCCGAAGGAGAGCATTGCTTTGATAATAATTCTTGTTCGCTCTTTGCCTGCTGCAGGCAATGAATCTGTCTCCGGTCTACATCTTGATCGTGCTTATTTTGGCTTTGCACTCAACACATCGTGAACTAAATGCATTTTGTTACGCCAGCACCAGTATTGGTATTCTGCATAACTGCGGAAAAACGCTCTTTAAAGAATAATTATACGATGAGAGCCCACATGAGATGAATTTGCTTTTGTTGAGGAACATACACACATAAACACATACATTGTTTATTAATAAGATTTGAATTCTTGGGAATGAATTCCAGAAGGGTGTTCAGGTTTCCTTTGGGGTAATTTACTGGTATTGTCATTCCAGGTAAAGATAGCCCTGCAACAGGAAGGATTTGATCGAAAAAAGCGAGGCTACAGAGACATCAATGAGATTGACATCAACATGAACGATCCTCTTTTCACAAAGCAATGGTACCTGGTGAGTTTCTCTGCATGTCTCTCAGCATGAACCTCCCATAAGAGATGCATTTCTGTTTCTTTGGTATTTGGTGGATTGATAGCCATCATCCAGGTCACTGTGCATCTCTGTGCCTTCCAATATGCTTGACTTTTGATCCCCTCCCATGTGTCTTGCCCTCTCAAGGTTTCCTTCCAAAACCACGAAATGATCATGACTTCCCAGAGCCAAAGTTACTACCAACAGCTGATCATATTGTCCTAGATTCTGAAAAGGTATATGTGTGTGTGAGTAAAGACGTGCAAAAATACCTAAAAGTCGAGTCAGAGATCTGGGAGAATTCATCCGGGGATCTCTAACAGGCAGAGCAAGGGCAATAGGCTGAAGCTGCAACAAGAGAAAGAATCCACCGTTTTCACAGAGGACAAACCAGAGAGTTCAGAGACTAGCAAAGGGAGGATTTCAGCACTTCCTAAAAGCAATGCAATTGTTGACAAATCAGTTGATACAAGAATCACAGCGCTGAGTCACCGACTGCCTGACAAGCACTTTCTGCCTTACCTACAGGTCCATCATGATCCGTACAGGTTGCTTGAGTTATGTTTATAAGGAGATCGGTGACTCCAAAGCAACCCAAGTTGCAGAGCTTATTATGGGAGTGACTGTTAGTAAATGTGAATGAAGGCTTACTTTACTTATGATTGAAAAATGATGATTAAGTAGAAAATTAAATTATGTATTGACTGTCACATCATAGGGATGTATCCCAAGTTCCCTGCTGGGGCTTCAGAGCTTGGCTATGCCTTATTTTTCATGACAGGGAACTGTGAAAGTCCAGTCAGGAATTGAGTGAGTTCATGTGTGTTAGTCAGGATAGGGTAGCACCCTAATTTGGTTTCTCAGTTGCTGGGATAGAACACTGACCAAAAGCAACTTGGGAAGAATAAAGGGTTTATTTGGCTCACATTTTCACATCACAGTACATCTCTGAGGGAAACCAAGGCGGGAACTCAAAGCAGGAACCTAGAGGTAGGAACTGAGGCAGAGGCCATGGAGGAACACAGCTTACTGACTTCATTCTCCTGGCTTCCTGTGATACCTTTCTTAAACAGCTGTGGCCCACCTGCCTACGGATGGCACCGTCTGCAATGGGCTGGGTCCTCCTACATCAATTAAGAAACACCCCACTGACATGCCCATTGGCCAGTCTAATGGAGGTAATCCCTCAACTGAGATCCCCTTTTCCCAGGGATGTCTAGGTTTGTGTCAAGCAGACAAAAACTAACCCATGTATGTAGATTTGTTGCAATAACAAACAACTCTGAAGTCATAGTAGCTTATTAAAATCAGTGCTCATTTCTCACTCCTGAAGCATGATCAATGCTTCTTAATCCCTTCAAAGTTCAGGCAGACCTGAAGCAGAGGCCAATCTGAACTCTTTCCCAGTTGAACTGCTTTCACAAGCATCTCAGCAAAGACATGGGGAAAACATTACATTAACTCTTGAAACTTCTGTCTAGTTGTGACAAATGACGCATGAGTCCCCATTACAATGGCAAAACCGATCACATGACCATCCTAACTGAAAAGCAAAAAGGTAGAGTGCTATAGTCTTTATGTGCCCAGAAGAAAAAAAGCAGTAAACTTTGTGAAGTTTACAATAATGTCTTAGTAACGCCAAAATAGCCACTGGTCATTGTGGGCCTTTGCCAGCACAAGCTCTGACTTCACTAATTCTTTACAAGCCATCATTGAGAAAATCTGCACAGAACAAGAGTGTATGAAAAGAGGCTGGTGAATATATTAAAAAGATTACTTCATCTTTTTTTTAAAAGCAGGCATTGGAGAGCTGGAGAGATAGCTCAGTCAGTAAAGCACTTGTGCAAACATGAGGATTTGAGCTCAGTCGCCAGAAACCATTTGAAAAAGATGGGTGGAGTGGATACACTTGTAATCCTAGCACTAGTAGTCAGAGACAAGAGGACACTTGGTGCTCACTAGTCAGCTATATCCTAGCCTACTTGGCAAGAAATATTGGTATAATGGTACTAAAATGTCCAAGGTAAATAGGACAGGTTTCCTCCTTAATGAAGAAATTATATTCAATAAGAATAATTCGAGACTATATGTGCTAAGTTCAAAGCACGAGGTAGAAGCAGAACAAACTCTTCATCCTCTGTCAAAGAAGGTGTGCGATGGCATCTCCAAGGTTTTATGTAGGGTGATGTTAGCTTTTCCTCCCTGGGTGTGCAGTTCCAGGAATTGAACCTAGGGCCTAGTGCATGCCAAGCAAACACACTGCCACTGAGCTCTGTCCTTATCCCTGTAGAAGGAATTTACGGACAGCAATCCAGTTGTAAAATGAGGGGATTAGCACAGCTTTGGCATATTTATGTAAAACGGAAAAATCAGTTGTTGCTGTGGAGCAAACAGAAAAGGAAGACTGCCAGAGGTGAACAAGGTTCTCTAAAGCACGTTTTATGACTCACGTGGACTTTATGCTGCCAGGCAAACCATGTCCAGCAAATGTGTCCCTGAATATAGTACTAAACTAAGCAGATTCTCTGCTTTGAATTCCTCTTTCAGATCAATACCGGGCAAGCTGACGGTACTCCTGGTCTAGACTTGAATGTGGCAGAAGCCTGGGAGCTGGGATACACAGGGAAAGGCGTGACCATTGGAATTATGGACGATGGTGAGTATCTCACAGCCCTCATGTCATTTAACAGCAAGTGTACCTTTGTGTGCCTCCAAACATGAAAGTTTCTTTTTCAAGGAGAGGCTAATTAGAGATAATCAGTAGCTCTGATACCACCAGGCCTAACGGCCACACTGCCCTTCAACAAAATCCTGCCCTTCCTCCAGATCAGTCATCATTATTATGATGCTCTCAACAAGTATGTTTTTAATTGACAAATAAGAAACAAATAGCAGCTGCTTTCTATTGGCCTGCTACTTAGACCTGATCTAACCAATGTCTTCTAAACCTCTTTATATGGACCTTCTATTTCTCTAGGTCCATACTGCCCAGCACAGTAACCACGGTCTACCTATGGCTACTTAAAGTTGGTTACCTAAAGCTAAATAAAAATTAAATTATTCACAATAGCTCCGTTTCAAGTTTTTGCACTTTGTTTTTCAGTGCAAGGCTCAAACCAGGGTCTTGCACATGTGCTAGGCAATTGCTGTACCACTCAGTTACATCTTCAGCCTAGCACTTCGAGTTCTGGTAGCCACATAGGCTATTCAGCTGCTGAAATCAAATTCTATTTCAGGCATCACAGAGGAGTATGGATTCAGGTTCATGGCTTAGTTTTTGTACTGACAGGATTGGGGTTTAGAAATTTTGGCTTTAATGTTACTCTCAAAAGAAGCCTCTGGATAGCATTTCAAAATGTTATCAAGCAGTCTTTGATAACATTTATATTATAGACAACCCCTACATCTCTACCTGCTAGAGCTCTATTTTCTGTAGTTTCAAAACCTTACTTTCTAGGCTACAGAAATACTTGAATGTGGTGAATTGGTGTTTTTCTTCTAACTGCGCATGGCCTTGCCTCTGGCAAGGTCCTGCAGCACCACAGTCCTGTGGTTGCTTTCCTGGGTATGTGTCTCTGTCCTTCATCATCCCGGTGGGCCTCCAGCTAAAACTCCTCTGTACATTACTAGTTTAATTACCTACAAATCCTACAGAGAGATGAAACAATAGAGCTTTTCCTTCTGAACATCCTCAAAGAACACTGCTGTCTAAAAGCCAGCCTTTGAAGCAGAATTGATGGAGGAAACAAGGAATATCAGCGTGTTCAAAATCTGTGTTGTCATTGTGTGGGCTCATTAAAAGCAACGTGAAACAATGGCTCCATGTGCCTCTGATGTGGGAGATGTTCTGAAGTGGATGTAAAAGCCTTCTCTAGTGCTGAGAGCTTTCACAAGAAGAAAGGCACTGTGTATGTGGATAGATGTCAGAGGCTTATGAATGTTTTCCCTTCCTAACGCTTTGGCTTAGACACTTTTCCAAAGCAGCTGAGGCCAGCTCACCCAGGAAACAAAAAAAAAAAAAAAAAAAATGAGGCAGACAGACTTTGAAGAAACCTACTCAGGATATATTGGGATAACCTTTCCAAGCAGTCTACCTACTTGGTATACTCTACTAGAGTCAAGAGGCCACCCAGAGCATGGCACAGTGAAAACACAGCGACGGGGGGGAGGGGAGAGAGAGAGACTGCCACGATCAGCTTCCAACAGCAGCAGTACAGAAGCCAGTTTCAGAATTTTATGTCTGTAGCCTCCTTGACTGACACTTTCCAAAACCAGTAAATGAGAGGGTGCCTTGCTGTGTCCCACATTGGGCGCAGACCCTTTAGAAAAATCCAGAAGAATTTTCTGTTTGATCTTAGTTTTCCTATAGATTAGTGGTCTTTGGGATCCCTATAAATTGAAATGTCTGTCCCTCAATTAAAATTTCTGATTTCTCTATTGTTGATCTCATCTACTGCTACAGAAGAAAAAAAAAAAAAAAAAAACACCTTAAAACTGGATAGCTTTAAAGAAAAAAAAAATGTTACCACGTCTCATGGCTCTGTGAGATGATGGGCTCACCTGGACAGTTCTGGTACCATCTCCCTGAGGTCTGCCATGCAGCTGGAGTCGGGAGATGTGAGCTGCCCTGGGGCCGTGGAAGGAACTGGGCCTAGGCCCAGGGCCCTGAAATGTACATTTTTACTGAACTGTGAACATTCTAAGTGGGGATATGCATATCGGGATCCTTGCTAGATCCCTGGAGTTTCTAGAACCTTCAGAGCTTCCCGAAAAGTTGGACTGTGTGGAATTAGACTTTCTGATAAAAATCCAAATTGCTAGCAGAATGCTAATGATCTGTGACAAAAGTATAACCAAGTACTTGTCATTTGTGTGATACATGCATTATGATTGGCCGATCATGAGTCATTTCCCCCTCTGAAGCCTTAAAGTGCACTATGGACAGTTTCTATTAATTAGTAATAACTGTCAACTCAACACTTTGGAGGCAAGCCTCTGGGCACACCTGTAAGAGATTATCTAGATTAAGATTAGCCTCAGAGAATGTCTCTGAGGAATTGTGTTGATTATGTAAATTGATGTAGGAAGATCCATCTTAATTGTGAGTAGGACTGTTCGCTGGGCAGGGATCACAGGTTACATAAGAGATGGAAAGCTAAGCACTAACACATGGTAATCATTACTTTCTGCACTTGAGTGTGGATATAGTAGGACTTGGTCCTCCCAAATACCTACTGCTGTGACTTCCCTGTCCTGAAGGACTGTAACCTGGAATTGTGATTCAAATAAGCCTTTTATCCCTTAAGTTGCTTCTGTCAGGGTATTTCACCCCAGCAACAAGAAAACTAAGACAATTACAAATCTCAGGTTCTGTGTCTAAATCATCTGGTTTTTCTAGAACCCATACCATGCCTGACATTCATTGCTGACAATAAACAAAGCATAAAGAATAAGAATGCATTACTAATGTGAAAACTAGAAATTAAATAAACTGATTAAGACTGTGTTCAGGACAGGGAAGGTGGTTCAGTCAGTAAAGTACCAGCTATGCAAACATAAAGACCTGAGTTCAGATCCCTAGCACCCACGTAAAAGCTGGGTATAGGGATGCACAAATGTAACCCCAGTCCTCGGTTGTGGGGGCAGGGGCAGATAGCAGTGGCTATCTCTACCTGGAGCACACTATTGAATCAGTGAACCGGCGAGCTTGAGGGTCAATGAGGAAGCCTGTCTCAAAAATAAGGTGGAAAGTAACTGAAGAAAGCAACTAACATCTATGTCTGGCCTCTACACCCAAACACACACATGCATACAATATACACATGTACACACACAAAGAATATGTGTTCAGTCTATTCCTCTTTAAAAGATAATCAGATACATAAGCTCACAAAAATTCTATCACTCTTACATTGCTAGAATTATATCTTTCATCCTTCACAGTTCTATCAATATTTTCTTTTTTGGAGCAAAGTCTATAATCATTATAACTTACCATTCTTCCTCTTAACCTAATTAAAGTTTCTGTATTTTAATTAAGATAAATGTATGTTGTTTTAATTCTAATTTCCTCCTGGACTGAAATTATCTCCTTGCTCCAATACTTCCCTTCACAGAGACTGCCAATTCTTCTCTTAAGTAAATTCCACTATCAGAACATGATGTCATGTTTTTTAAATTGATTTCCAGTTCAAGAGGCATACTCTATGTATGGAGGTGATGTTTAGCTTGTTATTTGTTACAAGACGTTTTGCTCAACAATGTAAATTATTTCAACAAACATATACAATTGAATTTCAATACAACATTCTAAAACCAAGCCAAATTTCCAAAAATGTTTTGCTCCTCTGCTAAAATTATTCTAGTGACGATATTACTCCAGAAGATTGTATTAGTTACTATTCAGTTGCTATGATAAAATATTCTGACAAAATGCAAGTTGGAGGACAAAGAGGTTTAATTTTAGCTTACAGTCCCAGTTCCAAAAGGGATACAGTCCATCATAATGAGGAAGGCATGGCCCGTAGGAACATGAGACAGCCTGTCAGTCGGGAAACAGAGTGACACACATTTCATCTGAACACAAAAAACAAGAGAGAAAGAGAGAGAGAGAGAGAGAGAGAGAGAGAGAGAGAGAGAGAGAGAGAGAGAGAGAACAGGAAGTAGGGCCAGGCTATAAAATCTCAAAGCCCACCCCCTAGTGACATACTTCCTCCAGCAAGACTTCACCTCTTAAACATTCTTAAATATTACCACCATCAAGTATTCAAACATATGAACCTCTTGTGGACATTTTATATTCATACCACAAATTTCCACCTCTCATTCCCATACACTCATGTCCACCTCATGGTGCAAAATGCATTTAATTCAACTTCAAAAGTCTTCATAATCTTAAACAGTCCTAATATATTTCAAAAGTCCGAAGTAACTTCTGAGACTCAAAGTAATCTCTTACTTTGACCCCCAAGAAAAATTAAAACATAAATTATACGCTTCCAAAATAAAATGACACAGAGTACACATTCCCATTCCAAAGAGAGGAGTGAGGAAAGATTGGGCCAAAGCAAGAAAGACCAAAACCCAGTAGAGCAAGCATCAAGTTCTATAGCTCCGTTCTGCTACGTGGGATTTCACTTTCAAAGGTCTTAGGTGGTACCACCCTGCCAGCTTACAGCCTGCAATAAATATATAATCTTTTGAGGGCCGATTCCAGTCCCTGTATCCAGTCATCCTTAGCAGATCTTCCATGGCTCTGGCATCTTCAACATCTTGGAGTCTCTTAGAGTGTTTGCTGTAGGTCAAACACTTCTCATGAATTGTTTCTAATCTTAAAAAGGTCTTTGGCTACTGAGGGCTGCTGGAAGGAGGAGAGACAATATCTTCAGGGATAAGGTTCTTGGTAGGTTAACCAGTCTCCAGTGGATGGAGCCACACTGAAGGACATTTGGGACACAAATCAGACTCTGTAGATTGTATTACATATAATAGAACACATTAAATTGTGGGAAAGATACAGATAGGAGAGGAAATCTAAATACTAACAAATTGCAAAAATTCAATAAAAGATTTTATAAAAAGATCTTTACAAAATAAATAATAGTCCCATTTCAAAAATGACAAAAACAGAACTCAGAATCACTTGACAAAAGCCACAGCAATGTCACAGTGTCTGATCCGCGAATGGAACTAGATCTTTTGGTCTCAAAGCCTGTGTTTGCTCAGCTCTGCAGACCCCTTTTCTCCTGCGGTCTTGACAGGGGAGCAGGAGAAAGCATGTATGGGAAATGGGTAACTATGCTCTCAAATCACCATTCAGTGCCTCCCAGTCCAGAAATTACTTGTAGAACCAGGGGGGGGAAGATATTTTGTTTTTGAAATATGCATCCTATTAATTCAAGGTTTTTTTTTTTCAAGGTAAAGCCTTAGGATATCTGGCACAGCCCCATTAACAATGACACAGTCTTAGTATATGCGGAGCAGAGATGTCAGCAATGGGAGGCACTTTATGATACTTCCAGTTCAAAAGTATAGCTTCCCAGAATTAAATGCATCTGCTGTTGGGCTAAACACATCACATGCATTCATTTCTTTGAGCCTTGCCCTGTTCTCAACACTAGTTGTTCCAGCAGGCAGCGAGCACAGAGAGGCCAAGCAACTTGCCTGAAGTCACACTATCAGTATTGAGGTGGTTGGAAATCAAACTCTGACCTGTACCTCCAAATATCTCCATTCATAACCATCCTGGGAGGTAGCAAGGGCCTTTCTGTTTCCCTGGTTCTTCACTGACTGGATGCTCAGGTAAAGCAGATGATAAGACACCATGGTGCTGAGACTTGGATGAGAGCTTTTCAATTGTCCCTAATGATCTACTGTGACTTCTGTGGTCCGAGTATCTGATGGAGCTCAGCAGTACAAATAGGCCATAATTTTACCCTTGGAATGACTCCTGGGTACACTCCAGCAGGCCCCAAATTCAAGAACAAACACAGAACTCCAGTTGAGGAGATGGAAGCCTCAGGCTTCCTGGAAGGCGCATTCAAGAAAGCCAAGCATCAGCTCCCAGCCAGCAACACCTCACTAGAAACCACTCGCCTTCTCCTAATGGCTTTTCTCGCCTAGCCACATGCCTCTTATTTCCATGCTGGAGTGTGCGCTCCTAATCCATTGCTCTCTGTGCCCTGTTAAATAATCATTGCTTTTCCTCCCTGGGGCTGGCTTCCTTTCAGAGTTGAAGCTAGTTGGTACTTTAGAAATGTCAGGATTTCTACAAATCTCTTTCAGATCACTGCTGTGATGAGCCATCCATCTCACAGTCACTAAGCCCCTTAGTGCTGACATTTATTCGGAAGCGTTATCCATGGGGCCCTGAGCTCTAATTGGCTTTACTGCTCTGCAGTGTGTCCCGTGGGCAGCTGTCTCTCTACCAAGTGAGTGGTGCAGCTCTCCTTCACCCAGAAAGGAAAGGCGAGGAGAGGCAGGGGACTCAGACTAGGTACTCTCTCTCCTGTTCCCTGCCACAAGTCTCCTGCATCAGCCCTGTAAGGAGTGGGTGTTCTTGAGCTGAAGACACAGTAGCTTGCTCTAACCATCCATTCCTGTGTTATCTTTTCACAGGAATTGACTATCTCCACCCAGACTTGGCCTCCAACTATGTAAGTACAAGCTGATTGTAAGCTGTGGGGAATGTATGCTTTGAAGTGATCCAAAGTCCCTGGTTGATAGAAACACACTCAAGTATGTGCATATGCATGCATAGACAGGAACAAGCATGCACATACATGGGAGTATGCACAGGAGCACATGTATGCACACATGCAGGAACATGTATACAGGTGCATACACACAAGCACTCCAACACTCATGTACCCACAGAAGTGCACGCACACATTCAAAAATGTGCACACCTACATGCTCATAAACACGGGGACAGCCCATATTGTTGGAACTACTGCCCAGATATGGGGCCAACAGCAAGCAAAAGGGTAGTTTTGTGAGAAGAGAAAGAAAGCTGCAGTTTGAAAGAATAAAGTAACAAGAAACTAGACACAGTGGAGATGAGGGTGGCGGGGCTGGGGCAGAGAGAACAGCGGAGTGGGGAGGCCTGAGTCAGCTCTAGCTGACAGTCCTGAAGTGGCGGGAGCAATGAGCCATCTAGGCTCTTGTTGAACGAAACCAAAAGCCAAAAACAGTAGCAAATCACATTGCAACCATTGCTCTATGAAAGATGGTGTCTTCTGTGACAATTTTTGCTGCCACTAACCGCTTCAGGCAGACATCACCCACAACACTGAAACTTGTGTTTAGGGTATCTTGATAGAGAACTTTCAACAGAGACACATACACATGACACACACATGCGCACACTCACACACAACACAGATCACTGGGTTAGAACCTTACAATCGTATTTTGAAGCTGGCAAGTCACGTGCTGTTTTCCCAATGAAATCTACAAGCACTTTAAACACAATCAATCTCTTCATTTGGACAGCAGGGAATACAATATGTAAGCATTGTTGTGTTCATTTAAAACTGCCCTAATTGATACTAAACTCTATTTTCCCTATACTTTCCCTCTAGATCAAAGTAAAAAAGAGGGGAGGAGGGTCAGAGACCATCTTAGTATTTGATGGGACTTCCATTTAGAACAGGGCTTAAATAAATGAAAAGATAGCTAGCAAGCAAAACCATTTGCCCGGAAGGTGTGTGTGTCTACAGTGCGTGGCGAAGGGGTGGGGGCGGTTTCCACACGTTTTGTGCATTGAGCAACAGGAAACAGGACAGTGGACATTTTTCTATTTGCTGCATGGATCTTAGCAATCTAGGAGCGTGCAAATCAAGCTGAACATCTTATTTAGTGTCCAAAAGATGTGAGATGAATCATTGGCACAGTCCAGTCACTGTGGGCTGAAGAGAAATGACAGAACTTAGGCCAAAACTTCATTCCAAGTGATGATAACGCACTGCTGTGAAGACAGTAACACTGCCTGTGAGCGGCAGTCTGCACCGGCCATCCTGAGGATGGCGTCTAGGAAACTGGTCTCTATCCCTGTTCTCATGGCCACGTGCCACACTACTAATGCACATGTGTGTGCTTGGCTGTTCATTTACTTTCCTGAAATGGCCAAATCT